>CM077017.1:13196153-18196153 GCA_039090855.1 Macrothele yani
AGAGCACTTTCTACAGCCATCAACCAGCTACAACTCCAAGATGCTTTTCGACACCTGCACCCATTTCTTCGTTCGTACACCTGGCGCTCCTACTCCACTTCCTCCCCTACAACTGCCCGACTTGACCGGTTTTATGTTTCTTCAATTCTTCTTCCCTTCAGTTATCTCCCTTTTCTCACACACCGACAGTTTCTTCCTGACCACAGCTGTGTCGTAATGTAAAATCTTCACACCGGTCCATCTCCTCGGCAATACTACCGTACTTGGACCCTTGATGATGATCTTTTACTTGGATTCAACTTACGTAAATTCCATCCAATCGCAGCTCCAACAAGCCTTATATACGCTCCCTTTTGCTTCTTGTCCCTTGCAACATTGGTTAAATGTCAAATCCCAAATTCTTCTTTATACCAAGCAATATTCCCACGAAAAACGTACCACCGCCTCTATGAAGATTGATGCTGCACGCTCGATTTTTTCCACCCTAGATCTTGATTCTCCGCTGTTTTCTCATTACCAAGCTGAACTTCGTGCCTTGCTACTTCCTGTCTCCCAAACAAGCTCTTCACCGCCTCCAGCTCCTCTATCTCCAGCCAAATGACTATCTATGTGAACAGGTTCAACAACTGGAATTCCACAAACGTTCTGCTCATCACCTCCGTAATCTGGAAGTTACCTGATGGAACTGTTACTAATGACCCCACTCTCATTTGCTCCGGTGTTAGAACATATTTCCAGTCACGTTTTGCTCAGTTCCAGTCAAGTTCTCCGCATGCTGATTCGATTCTTCGTGCCTTACCACATATTCCATCGCATCTTGTTACATCTCTTTCTATGCCTATCACCCCAGCAGAAGTAGTACAGTCACCTGCCTTACTTAACTGTCACTGGTCACCTGGTCCTGACGGGTTGACAGTTAATTTCTTTCGTACGTTTTCATCTTTCTTACACCCTCTCCTATTGCCTTGCTTTACAGCTGCTTTTTCTTTATCTGTTCTTCCCCCCGCTTTTACTCTAGCTCACATCATTCTTCTTCCAAAAGAAGGGGTGTGTCTGCTGGAGTTGGATAACTGGCGTCCTATATCCATCCTTAATGTTGACTACAAGATTTATACTAAAATACTCTCTCTTCTGATTGAACTCCTGTTCTTCCCACCGTCATACATCCCGACCAAACGTACACCATCCCTGGCCGAAGCATTCATACTAATATTAATCTCTCTCCGTGACTCATATTGCCTTGCCCACCTTTCCCTCCGAACCTTTAGCCTTCCTCAATCTTGATCAGAGGCAGGCCTTTGATAACGTGAGTCATCAGTGGCTTGCCTCTGTGCTCTCTGCCTTCGGTTTCCCATCTGTCTTCATCACAGCCCTCCTTGCCCTGTACCAGGACTCAGTTGTCCATATCCCGGACGGCCTCCTTCCTTACAGCCCCCATTCCGTTTCGTAAGGGCATCCGTCAAGCGATGTCCTCTTTCCTGGACAACTTTTCTCTCTCTAGTCTTTGAGCCTTTTCTTTTGCTCTATCCGTTCTCTTCTACAACCTCCTCCACCATTCAGCATAGCACCAGGCACCATCTCTATCGTTCTTACTGCCTACGCCGATGATATCACAGTTCTCATCCGAGAAGAATGGCAAATTCACAATTGTTCTTGCATGGTATCAAGTGTATGCTGCGGCTTCCGGCGCTTCGTTAAACCTTTCAAAGTGTACAGGCTTATGGTGTGGCTCCTGGAGACATCGCCCCGATACACCGTGGGGCGCTCATTGGACTTCCACCAGTCAAAAGATACTTGGGGTGCACATTGGCAGCCGGGTCTCAGCAGCGGCTGCCACCTGGAGACCCCTCGTCAGGAAACTACGTCACACCGCTGCTGCTACTGGTCCAAGCTCAAGTTGCTGTTTGACCTACCACAGTCGTGCACGGCTTTCTGGCACCCACATCCTCTCGTTAGTTTATCATTCCTGGATTGCACAACCGCCACCAGCCTACGTTCAAACTGCAACAACATCAGCAATGCTCAGCATTGTTTGGTCATCTACACATTAGGTTATCTTCCTCAGTATTGTCTCTACCCTTCGACTTGTGGTGTGCTCCTCAATATGCCAGAGATTACCGTACGTTATAAAGCTGTAAGAATTTTCAATTTCCTCCGTTTGACAGTTCAACCAGACTCTTCCGCTTCCATTCTTCTGCTTAATGTTCTGACTTCCCCTTAATCCCTGCCCTTCACCGTCCATCTTCTTCTCAAGATGGATATTCACACTGTCATTCCCCCCCGTTTTCCTCTAGTCTACCATGAAGCTGTTCTAGTTCCTTCTGTTCTTTACCGCTCATTCGTCAACCCCTCTTCCACTCCTGGATCTTCTTTCCGAGCCTCTTTTTTTCCTCCGTCCTCCACCCCCTACTGCCAAATTTTTCTTTTTCCCCGCATGGCATTACACGCTGGTGTAGCTCTCCGTTTCCCAACTGGTCCTCCCCGATTTTTCATGGAAACCCGTTTCCGAACTTTTTTCCCACCCTACCACCCTCGCCCGAACTCTCTGATAACTTCCTCCAACTTCAACATGCTCTTCAATCACTTTTTCCTTCCCTAGTCGATTCCTCTGGCCTCCTTCTCCGTTTCCCCTCTGCCTCTCTCTCCCTTTTCCCCGTTCTTCCCCTTCCCCTTTTCCGGGTGATCTCCTCCCTCTCCACAGTCTTTCCACCCGCACCCTGTACCGTTTTCTTCTTCCGTTCTTTCTTCTGCGGTACCTTGCCCTATTCCCTCTGTTCCTTCTCTTTGCACTAACCTCAGTCTGGTCTACTGCCCAACATTCACCGGCCCTCTCCTCAGAACTTAATGTGCATTGGAGGTTTTTGCACAATCGACCGCCTGTCCCTTCGACTTTGTTCCGGAGAAATATAGTATCATCAGATCTCTGTCCTTTTTGTAACGTCGTTGGAGACGTCTTACACATGTTTGTTTACTGTCCGACGCTGCTCCCACTATTTCACAGTATATGTTCCAACTTGCACATCCTTCTCTTGTACCAGTGATCTCACCCTAGAAGATTATCGTTTCCTCGGCCACAGTTCTACAAGTTTCCTGCTCTATTCTTACCAGTTTGTTCGTATTTATTTATTCTAGCTAAATATATTATTTTCTCTCACCTGCTACAGTTACAAGATCCAGATCCTATTACATTCTCTACCTCCTTGGTTGCACACTACCGCAACAGGGTTAAAGCCAGACTCACTCCTTCTGGAATATTCCTTTGGCGAAAGATACGGCACGGTTACCTGCCTTCTTCGCAACATGGTCGCCGTGTCGTCCCTGGATTTCAGTTTTCTAGTGCCTCAGACTGTTCATCTAAGGCTGTCCTTTAATAAACCTACGTCGGAACTTTCAATTTTTACTGTTCCCTCACCATGTTTTCTCCTGGAACTGGATTGTGTTTGGCTTCCTGCTGATGTCACCTTTTGTACACAGCTTCTCTTCATCCGCACAGTGACTCTCTACCACCAGTGATTCCCATGCTTCACTAGAACTGCACAGATTTTTTTCTGTAAATTTTTTCGCTCCAGTGATAAGTTCCAAGACTTCGATGAACATTTATCCCAGAGCTACTGCTGTTTACAGCAAATAATGCAATGCCTGTCATTGCTCATCTGTACAATTATCATTTCCCATTGTAAATATCTACATTTTGTTTTATTTCTCCTTCTCTCACACTTTCTGCGTGTGAGGTAGGGGATAAATTCTGTTGTAATTCTTTTGCGTGAATAAAAAGCGAATATTGAAACTAAGCGATGGCCTCTGATCATTCGTCTGAAAGGGGATCCGGGTTCTGAATCCCGGTGAGGCATGGATGTTGTGTTTGTCTTACGGCCCTGGCTCTCTCCCTTCCCTGGAACCAGTGACCCTAAATTAGGGACGGGCGACTGCTTATAGCCCATTGAGTTGCTCACGGTGGTCGTTAAACCTCCAATAAAAAAAAATACCATGCACACTTTTCTTTTTGTCCTTGTTTAATGCGTCAAGTTAAAAAGAACATGCAAGATTACTGGAACACAAATGGCTCCACAAAGCCGTAGCCTTACTACGTTGTTTCGTATAGCGCATGCTCTGGAGACGGTAATATCTGAAGCAAGGTCTCTGTACTAAAACTTTTTCACAGTCGAGAACTACGTATATAATGATCATCTTGATAAGCTGAGACCATCTCAAAGATTCTAGGGAAAGGACAACTCACCGCGGGGGATTTCGAACATCTCGCTACAGGTATTTCTTTTTTATTAGAAACTTTCGGCTGACCATGGGCTCTCAGCCTTAATTCTTCCGCATCTCTTTCATTCCGGTTTTATTTTCTTTTTTTGAATAGGTGACATAAATTTAATGCGTTTGGTGCTCATTAATTTAAATATTGTCCACTACCAGTGTTCCGTCCATAAGTTCCAAGCATAGTAGACAATTTACGTTCAACCAGTTCCACAGCATTAAAAGAGACTATGCGGTTCGGGAAATCAAAAGTGATCACATTATTTGAGATTGGTCACCTTGCTAAGGACGTAAAAATATTTATAAAATGCTTGAAGCATTTTATAAATAGATTTTTTACGTCTTGGTGGTTATTGAAAAAAATCGACACTGTAAGATTGAAATCCTGATCTGATGAAATTTTCCTTGGACTCCTGCATCTTATTCTATTGGATATAATCAAATGAAGAAAAACAATTGAAACTAATGATTTATTTACTCTAGAGTAGAACATTTTTGCTGACTTCGCGTAATTATAGAAGCTGAAAGGAACAAATATAATTACAAATCTAATAAATACAGAAATGAACGGTTCACGTAAGCGTTAAGTTCTCACCAAGTACAGGATCTCCCTCTAAAATCCCCACGAACAGAAATTTGGCCTAATCATTAGTTATCTACTTACTTGATAAGATTTAAACTCAATCGAAAAGTGCTTGTTCCTCTCAAGTCTTTCGAATGAATTCCAGATGGTATATTTTTCCTAAAGCTACTTATATTTAATCTAGTCATAGTGCCGAATCTTTTGGGATGTCCATATCCGATGTAAAGAATATTTGATCTAAAAAGCTCCATGAAAAAAAATTCAGTACAAGTTGCTTCAGTAGAATGTTTTATTTTTCTTTATATAAACGTTAATGCCAGTCGTGGCTCTTAAACATTTTGGTTTGATAAGCCTAGCCACTGCCGATCTTATTTATTAATTTTTTGTAACTTAGTCTCAAAAAAGGTATGCCTAAACGAGAAAGTACGTCCCTTTTCTTGTATATTAAATACATGAATTTATGCAAGCGTTTGTGCGAGTTATACAAACTCAGGATATAACAATCGAACTTGAAAACAGAGTTGATAGCCCTCTCTTAGCAGATTATTTCAAATGACCTCGCTGATTGTAACAAACGGGTCGCGAGAACTGGACTATACCGGTTTCATCAGAACTCTGATATGAACACACCAAAGGGGAGAACGCTTTTGTTGTATGATATGGTGACGTACCACAGTGAATGCATCAATATTGATCGGTCATAGTTAACCGATGTTCAACGCAGGTGAAGGGAGCTTTCAACAACGTCGATCCAATGGCATTTGCATCGATTAACAAACTGCGCAAAGCTGCACAGACTATCAAACGTACACAATGAAGCCGTTTGACTGACCACGCTAAAGCCAACATTCTCAAGTAGAGAAATTCTAGGGCTTTCCGAAAAGGTGGTGGCATTGCTTTTCATGGTAGCCACATGAACGTTAAGCATCAAACTCCATCATCTGTTTTTAACCGATTTTGTCGATTCTTAACTGCAGTAAAATCTTGCGTCACGCTGACATCATAATACAATAACGCTACTTAAGCTATTCTATTTACTGGTTATTTCTCATAAACTATCGAAATGCATTGCCTCTCTCGCCTACCGAAAGTAACGAACTGAAGCGTTCACAATATACAAATTGCTGATCGGTGTATACTACGTATTTGTAATGAGGAAAATGGGAAGCCCGGTCGTATTGTGGGCAGTCAGCGTGTGTGATAGGCAGATAACTCAGTTTAATTCACCTCGTATTATTCTAAACCAGTGATATCTAGTTGCTCACTTCAAGCGTAGCATAGAGATATATCACAGATCCGGAACAGGTGCAGGAAGACTCGGACCGCAATATGCTGTTCACATAGTTATCAGTTATGTTCAATGACAATAACAGGCATGCGTATAAGGGAAGGTTTTGACGCAAATGATCCAACATACAATTATTAGGAATATCACGCGCGTCCGTATTTTCATTTGCTGAAGACATTTCTTTCGCAATGTTTCACTTCTTCTGTATAAATAAGGAATCATACAATAAAGGAATGTAAAAGAAAAACAGGAATGACGAAAAAGAAATTAAAGATAACGCAATAAATTAATCAGTTTTTGAGTTGCTGGTGTTTTTAGTGTGGTTGCGGTAGCGCGCCTGCTGTAGACCAATGAAACGTCTTTAGTTTTTGTACGCGATTTACATTTACATTGTTCCGTGACCAGTAAAGAAAGCTCCAAACGGATACTAATCAAATTCAAGCAATTGCCACCAATGTGATTTTTCTCATCTGTTTCACGCAGAGGAAAGAATTTACCATGAGGTAATTACTCTGTTTATTTGAAATCTATTTGAATTGCGCGGAGCTCCCTTTCTTTTTCTTCTTTCATTTTTTTTTTCGAGCCGTTTTACTCAGAATTCCTTGCTTTTAAAATATAACGAAATAGATTTTTCATTTATTCACAGAAATATTTTTATTACATCCGCGTCTCCGCAGTTTAAATGGTATGATATATTATTCAAAAGTATTCATCTCAAGTGGCCAAGTCTGAGGGGGAATGTGAAATCTATGTTAAAAACTCCTCTGTTAACTCTAACCTGACAGCAATAGAGCGTTTTACCAAAGTACCACATTGTATACGAATACCTCAGTGAAAAGATATTTAACTATTCAAATATTTTAAAAATAATTAATCACGAAATAACTAGCAGAAAGCTCACAGAAGTTCATCCCTTTTTCGTTGTGAAATATTCAAAAATGGTTCTTTTTTCTTTTATTTGAAATAGGTAAAATTGCTCATAGCTATAATCTCACGTGGAAAATAATAGTAAAGTTTTGATGTGGTGTAAATGACTGAAGCAGTACTTATGTATGAGATGCGGCATGCTTATGCTCAGATAAACGCAAAATTGGCATTGTATGAAGGGTCTGGTACCATTCGTCCATCGACGACTAGTCCGATGCCGATTGGTCGAACGCCATTCGTCCAATAAAACAATTAGTCCAATGGTGCGATTGGTCCAGGGCCCATTTGTGTAATGGTGCGACTGGTCCAATCCCAACTGTCCCGTTTGTACGACTAGTCCAATCCCCATTGGCTTAATAATACGATTAGTCCAATACAGATTTGTGCAAAAATCTACCCGTGCAGAACACCAAACAGAAATCATCACTCTTTCCACGTTAATAAGTGAGTCATGGAAAAATTCTCATCGGCCGCCGCCGGGAATCGAACCCAGGGTCTTCCAGTTACGCGCCGGACATGCTACTATTGCGGCCTCGAATTATCCGGACTCACATGTGATTAACTGCCAAACTACATGACAGGTTGCTTCATGGAGCCCCGTACAATGCTGAGGATTCACCAAAGATGGAAAGCAGCAACTGAACAAACAACTAGAAGGATCAATGGATAATTAATTCAAACACTCGACGTGTATCAGGAACACCAAACAGAAATCATCGCTCTTTCCACGTTAATAATTAATTCAAATACTCGACGTGTATCAGGAACACCAAAGAAGAATCATCGCTCTTTCCACGTTAATAATTAATTCAAATACTCGACGTGGATCAGGAACACCAAACAGAAATCATCGCTCTTTCCACGTTAATAATTAATTCAAATACTCGACGTGGATCAGGAACACCAAACAGAAATCATCGCTCTTTCCACATTAATAATTAATTCAAATACTCGACGTGTATCAGGAACACCAAAGAAGAATCATCGCTCTTTCCACGTTAATAATTAATTCAAATACTCGACGTGGATCAGGAACACCAAACAGAAATCATCGCTCTTTCCACGTTAATAATTAATTCAAATACTCGACGTGGATCAGGAACACCAAACAGAAATCATCGCCTTCTAGTTATTTGTTCAGTTGCTGCTTTCCATCTTTGGTTTATCCCCATCATTGTGCGGGGCTCCATGAAGCAACCTGCTATGTAGTTTGGCAGTTAATCACATGTCAGTCGGGAGCATTCGAGGCCGATGTGGAGCAGTGGTAGCATGTCTAGCGCGTAACTGGAAGACCCTGGGTTCGATTCCCGGTGGCGGCCAATGAGAATATTTCCGTAACTCACTTATTAACGTGGAAAGAGCGATGGTTTTCTGTTTGGTGTTCCTGATCCACATCAAGTGTTTGAATTAATTCCCCGTGCGGAACAAAGTTCGTCGGTTCTGTTGCGGTCTTTGCTGTCAAATGAAAGTATCAGTAATTCAAAGAATGTAAAATAATGTTACGTTCCATACGAAATATTGTGATTACAGAATATTTTTTTCGGATTCGTTTTTTGCTTGTTTCCTTTCCAAGAAATAATGATGTCCTTACTGTCGTATGAAGTAATAATATATGAACCATTCAATCGAATTCGATGTTTCTTTTTTGCATTAAATAATGGAAAAAAGAAGTTTCCATTTCCGTTTGTCTGCGCATGAAGTATCTTTGGAACTAATGAAATTTTTTTTTTTTTTTGTAACTTTTATACAGAATGAAAGAAAGGAGTGTGGTTTTTGTATGTTCGTATCTTGAATTTCTGGGCTCCAGTAATAAGAGGAAAGAAGGTTCTTCATGAAACAAAACTGTTGTATTTTTGATTAAGATAGTTTGGAGTGAAATACTTTTAAAAATGGGCTTTTCATTCGCCCTGAAAGGCGGGAATTTTTCTCTTTCTCTCTCCCTGCCCCCAATTTTCTCTAGTTGTTATTGCAAAGATTTTGTTTTTTGTTTCCTTTCATAAGGTCTTTTCAAATTTTATTTCAATAGGAATATTTCGTTATAATGCAAATAATAAACTTTTGAATATCCGTTGCAGTGCTAATATGATAGAAATGAAGAAACTAAGGAATGCATACGGCAGAATAGAAACAAAAGAAATCAGATAACATTTATTCATCTGCTACAAGATACTAATTTCCATTTACTGCGTCGATAAGGAAATCAGAGTATGTTACAATTAATATGGTTTCTCGAATGTATTTATGGTTATTTGCGTTTGTTTGTTTGTAATTTTTTTTTTTTTTTTTTTTGGAAAGTACAGAGGCAAAATCCGTTTAGCGGTTCGCTAGAAAACAAGTACGCTTTACGTGACCGAACTTTTTATTGGTAACAATATCAACAGTTCAACAGCAAAATAATCTTTGCCGTGTGTTTGAGTTTCTAAACTTTCATCATTAATTACAGAAAATAAGTCCCATATTTTTCAATCTATTGAAAATACTGTATTTTCAATCAGATTCAGTTAAAAATGACGAAAAAATTGTACATATTTTCAAGCATAGCGGAAGTCATTTTTTTGACAAAATTTTTGGGAGATATTATAAACTCCTTATGATAACTTTCCACATATCAAAAAATGTTTGATTATAACTGCATTTTACGTTATCACACTTCTTTGGTTTAAATGGCGTGCTTATTCTATTCGAAAATTCCCTTATATCATTCTTGTTTATGTGAAACTTTGCTGTTGGCTTGACGGACTGTTTATTCAATAAAACAAATACACTGCCGGAAAGTGAAAAAAGAACACCAAGAAGGAATTGGCGGACGATCATGAAATTTACATATGTTAATGAGGTCGAGTTTACGTATGTGTGATGTTAATTTCGGGACCAACCGGTGAGCGCTTACGCCACAGCACGGCATAATATGCAAATTATCGTCGGTGGTATTTAAGGAGTACAGCGAAGTGAATGTAAACAGTCGTCAGCATACGGACACGTGCGAAGACCCTGAAGAAGCTGCAATGCCTGGACATGGAAGACGTGTACGATTTCAGCAGTTATCGGACTTTGAGCGAAGTCATCTAGTCGGACTCCGCGAGGCCGGGTGGTCATATCGTCGTATTGCGGAGCGTATCGGACGGGAAGTATCGGTGGTGGTACGATGGTGGCGTAGATGGTCCGAGCAACATTTCCACACCAGAAGACGTGGAACCGGGAGTCACAGACGGACTGATGAGCGGACCGATCGACGCATAAGAAGAGCGGCGTTGTCAAGCAGAACATCCAATGCGACGCAAAGCCGAGCTGCCGATGCACCTGAGGTGACTGTACGAACAATCCGCAACCGTCTACTGGATGCAGGACTACGTGCACGTGTGCCTCTGGCATGTGTACCTCTGACTCCAGCCCACCGTCAGGAACGGCTGCAGTGGTTTCACCAACGTCTGCACTGGAGAACGCAATGGCGATCCGTCGTGTTCAGCGATGAAAGCAGATTCTGCTTGGGAGCCTCCGATGGCCGTATGCGTGTTCACAGACGCACAGGGAAGCGTCTCCACCCTTCTTGCATCCGCCAGCGACACACAGGGCCTACACCTGGTCTCCTGGTGTGGGGAACAATCAGCTATCACTCCCGTACACAACTAGTGTTTGTACCGGGTACGTTAAACAGCACCTAATACATCAACAACATCATTCAACCCGTTGTTGTGCCATTTGTAAGGTCGGTCCATCGTGGTGTTTTCCAGCAAGATAATGCACGCCTACACACGACACGTGCAACGTAACATGCACTTCAGGATGTGAGACAGCTTCCATGGCCTGCACATTCACCCGATTTGTCCCCATTGAGCACGTGTGGGATTTTATGGGACAACGACTTATCCGGTCTCCACGGCCAGCCACGACCATCCCCGATTTACGCGTCCAGGTTGAGGATGCTTGGAACTCAATACCCCAAACTTAAATCCAACTTGTGTACGACAGACTCCATGCCAGAATTGCACAGTGTGACGCAGTTCATGGCGGTTCAACCTCGTACTAACCATGTTACATGGAAATGTTATTTTTCAGTTTACCAGCAAATTCAGCTGATTTTGCCATAATGTTTTGATCACGTTATCCTCTGTATTCCGTTATTATGCTGTATAAATTTCGTTAGTATCAGACGTCTTCTTCTTGGTGTTCTTTTTTCACTTTCCGCCAATGTATTTTCGAAATGGACTAATGCATTAAAAACAAAGAAAAATTTTTTGAAGTAAATAAACAACGGCAATTAATCGTTGCTTCAAGTGCAGAAATTCGTATTTAGTTTTCACTCGAACCCCCACTTCCCATCATGTACGAGGTACAGCCTTTATAGTTTCACAATATCATTAGAAAATATGGCAACCGAGCAAGAGAAACACTTCGAGCTACAGTTATTTAACCTCAGTTTTCGTCTCCTCTGGATATTTACCTTTGACATTTTTGCGAAAGGCCTGATAGCTACGAAATGGGTAACTGAGGGGAGCGAATGAAAAACAAGAGTTTTTAAACTGTAGATGATATTAACGACTGTTAGCGAAAACAAGAAGAGTTCCTAACAATAAGGAATGCATTTTTTCTTATTATAAAATCGTAATATTATAAAAAATACTAAGAGTATCTCAAGTAGAAAAACAAATCTTGCTGTTTTTATATACTTTTGCATTGGTGATTTATTTTTAAAATAACTTCTTAATATTTTACGAAATTTCGAGTACTTTTCAAGCATTGATAATTTTAATTTCTTAGTTATTAAATTAATTAGAAGATGTTAGATTTCAAACCTTGAATATTTACTAAATTAAGTTATGTACAGCATACCATAAAATCTACGTAAAACAGAAATTCTTCAGATTGAGAAATATTTTCTGGAACATTACAAACAGGAGAGTAACTTAACTTATTTTTCATTTCTTAAAAATAGAAACAATGCCCTTGGTCGGATGATACCATTGGACGAATCAGCATTGGATCAGTCGTTGGACTACCATTGAAATAATCATCACTGGACAATCCTACCATTGGAACAAGTATCTCTTTGGAAGAAGCGGCATTTGACCAATCGTTATTGGACGAATCGTCGGGGACAGATTGTATAAATGAGTTTCTGGCAGAGAAATGAAAACATTTTAAACTGGACCTATGGCTGATAACTCTCTACAGCAAAGCCTATGAAAGTACTTCATAATAAAAATACAAGCGTCACTACCCTCATACGTTAAAATGATTGAAAATAATTAATGAGTGTAACATTTTTTAATTAGAAAAACTGTATCTTTCAGCACAGGATCAACGAGATCATTCGAGTGTACTGTTTCGAATTTCTATTTCCTAGTACAAATTGTATTTTTTTTTTTTTAGATTTGTGTATATCTAGTTAACAAATCTTACCCTTTTGACCAGTCACACCGACAAATAAATGGCGACGAGGATGAGACTGCAAGGTAGGGGGTGTTAACATTTATTACCTTTATGCAAAAATGTACACTCATATTATACAAGAAGACACATTCACTCCAACATTAACCTTAGTACAATAAATCACATAATACTCATTATTCAATTCTCACCTCACAACTACGCATCTTTTTCTTCTTCGAACTTCATCTCGCTTCTCACCGCAAACCAGAAACAAAGCCACCAGCGCTCCGCCGTTGCGGTTCTTACGTCATCTACTATCAATAAACAATCGCCAGCCTGCTGGGCTGCATCTCAGTCCAAGTTCCAACATGTACCTTTCGTTACTTCCAGCTACAGGTCAGTATTTAACAATAATTCGATTCCACAAAGTTATCTCCTGAAGAATAAAATATTTCAGTGTTGCCATTCAGGGAAGAGACTGCAGCACAGCGCAACCACTGATGAGTTTTTAAACTTTCAGAGCTATTTTTGTTTCAATTCACGACCACCGTGAGAAATTTCTAAGGGCTATAAGCAGTGGTGTAGAAGGGCCTTAGCGCGACGTAGTGGCGCTAAGGCACATGATTAGATGTTAAGAGAAGAGGGTCAAAGGAATTTTCTTAGATGGCCATATAGGCAAAAGTAGGGATTTAGGTGTTTATATGCAAACATATTCGTGTATTAAACGAATGTTTGTGTCATAGGATGAGACTAAACAGTCGGTTCACGCAGTAGTGTGTTTCATGAATCACAAGAGTTGTAGTGTACACAGAATGGTAACTTCTTTGTCATGACCGCAGTTTTCAAAATGACGTTGTAGGACGCGGCTTCTCCATATGTTAAAATTTTACTGATAAGAAAGAAATAAACTCAAAAAATTAAACCAGCATATAGCCTGACTGAAAAGTGTTTTATGGTTTATGACGTAGAAGTCTTGTCTTACTTCTACGTTAATTTAAAATATCAAAATACTAAGAAATAGTCCCTAAATGAAAGAAACCTTAACGGCCAGACGAAACATGTAAACAACAGAAGTCAAACTTACGGAAAAAGATGCTTTATTCAGGATGTAGCAAACACATCGTAGCATAGCATATTGCACTAAACTCTCCACACACCACACAACTCTTTTCACAACGCTCCTTTCAATAATCAGTTTACAACCCAACGCTCCTCAAGCAACAATTTAGTCGTCGCCTTTATCTCTTGTTCTTATCAATATCAGGCATACGTCACGTGCATTCATCCTCAATTGTGTTGCCAAACATATTCGTTTAAGAGAAAGATATCACGTTAAGAATGAAGAATAACAGAATAAACTCAAGATTTACATAGGGAAAGAAACTAAAAAGGAAAGTTAATTTAGAATATACGTCACAGGTTCCAATGGACGATTCGGCTGAAGTCGCCACGGGATTCAATAAAAAAAAGTAATCCTCTGAGCACATCACTTGATTCTTTACCAGTAACGAAAAAGGAAGTCCCGGTAGACAAGTGTTCAGAGGCATTTTGTTTCTGACTAATCAAGGGGAGAGCCGCGGAACCAGTTACCCCAAATCAGGGATAGGCAATCCCTGATTTGGCCCTAGACGCTCACAGTGCTCATTAAACTCTGAAACACACACACACACACACACACACACACACACACAAGATATCCATTACTGACTCCCCTAAATCATGGGAAAAGCTGCCTTAAATCGCATGTTTAAAAAGTATCTGATTCATATTATTCACACCAAATATTTAAAATCGTTCGGAATCACGTTCACCGCGAAGGCACTTCGAAATAGAAAAAATTATATTCTTTAGCATGTGACTCCCACGTAACATTCTTTTGTTTAAAATTGTTTAAATTAATCAGTTTAACAAAAACTTATAAAAAATGCACACATAATAAAAATTTAATTACAAATTCTAAATTATTAAAACAACAAGTCAAACCTGAATAGCTTCTAAAAAATTTGAGAGTTTTCTTTCCAGGTTGTTTTTACCTAATCCGCTCACCGCTAAAGCATTTTTTTTTATTTAGGACTACATCACTGACTATAAGTAGTCGCCCGTCCTTAATTTGGGGCCACTGGTTGCAAAACGTAGACGGAGTCAGCGCCACTGGACAGGCAAGCCACCCATTCCTCATCCGGAGTCCATTTTTCATGAATGATCCAAAGACCGCTCATCAGACATCTCGGCCACCGTGGCGACACTGTGTGAATTACTCGTAGCGTAAGAAAAATCAGTATGCTACGATCACATTGAAAGAACAAAACCTTCTGACATGAATTTATTTACAACTTTCCAATGGTAGACTAATTTTTTTCCCTGGGTTTAAAGGTCACCGTGATTAGTCAGCTCTGCGTGCTACCAGTCGCCCGTCCCTAATTTGAGGCTACTGGAGTCCGGAGAGGGGGTAAAGCCAGCACCATGCGACAAAATGAACCGTCCGTGCTTCATCCGGGAATCAAGACCATACCGATCTAGGACGACTGATTCCAAGCCCGTGTATCAGATCACTCGGCCACCGGAGAGGCCCAATGGTAGACTCTGTATTACTTGCTGCTTACAGAGCCGCTCCTAAGTAACGTCTGCAAGTATCTGCAACACGAAAAACATATATGAATATCATAGAAATTAATCATTTACCTCCAAAGCGCATTGTAGGCATATTACTTTTTGGCAAAGAAATACCATAATTAACACTCCTGGCAAAGTACTTCAAAAAATCGGAGATTTGAGTTTTTTCTGAAGTTAGCCGCAGAGATAATATTTATGATACACATTCTGGACCGAACAATAATGATAAAAAGTGTATTTCTTTTAGTGTTTCGACGTCCTTCTATCTGTGTGTGCACTTTTTCCACAAATTTTGCAGGATGCAATTTGTAACTGTGAAGTGAAGGAACAATTGACTTCCTCTTCAGACAGTGTGTTCATCGGTATATATGCGGAATAGTTTAAAGTTATTTTGTATAGTAACTTGCACTGCGTTAGTAACAAAAAACGGGTTTCCAAAGGTCTGCGTAATGGTGAAATTTTCGGACTTTTTACATCAGATATGCTCTAGCCCAGCTGTTCTGAAAGTGTGCTCCGCGACATTTTCCGTAAAAATCTCTAGTGACACCTTCACGTTCGACAACGAAAATAGACTGGAAAATCCACGTACTTCCTCAATTTCCTTACAAAAATTAATGTACATAATACTTCCTTCAAAGCATGTACCAACGATATAGAGCGACCCATATCGGAAGCCGCGCGTAGGCGTCCTTTATTCTCAGGACGACCTGGCAGCAATTGCGAAACTGGCAGGTAAAAACAAAGCACAACCTATCGCCATCGCCGTTGAAAACGTGAGGTCGCCTCCCAATTCTTTCTCTCACGCTTATGTGCTGTCGGGCCCGACGATCGAAATAGCATTATTGATGCAAAGCTGCGATATGACTTGCCTTGAACGGGTTAGTTCTCAGAAGAACAAAAAGTGAACAAGCGTGACGTGACCTCTCCCTGGCGTTATTCTTTGTCGCTCGATTCCTGGAATTTGCAATAGAACACAGGATTGCACCACGTGACCACAATATTTTTTTTGATTGGAGGTATAACGACCACCGTGAGCAACTCAATGGGCTATAAGCAGTCGCCCGTCCCTAATTTAGGGTCACTGGTTCCAGGGAAGGGACAGAGCCAGTGCCGTAAGACAAACACAACATCCATGCCTCACCGGGATTCGAACCCGGACCCCGTTCGGACGAATGATCAGAAGCCATCGCTTAGACCACTGCGCCACCGGGGCGGCCACGATATTTGCTCAAGCTTTATTCTGTCTGTCTCTTTAATTCATTTCACTTCAGTTGACTCAGGGGAATGAACGCGCCGTAAGTCCGCGCGTTTGTGGGCGTGTTTAATATTTGCGATGGATCGGTGGCTCAAGACTGGAACGTGAAATTGGATAAATGAAATCCTTAAATCCTCATTACCTGTATAAACACAATTTTTGCACTGACTATGAGCACGGGCATTGAAAAAAATATTGGGGCTCTGCGATGTCAGAAGTTCGAGTACCGCTGCTCTAGCCCAATCTATTCATAAGATATTTAAATTTGGTTGTGTTTTATGATAACATTTATAAGCTGAAAATACCTCTCAGTCACATAAATAAGTGCTTTTTGCTAAAAATTCAGGGATACAAAGTACTTTTGCTTTTTTGTAACACTTAACGTTTCTGCTGAGGAATGCAACATACAAAGCTTAATAAGACTTTAAAAAAAAAGTATTAAAATATCGCCAAGAAAACAGAAATTGTAAAATTCAACAAAATCTATTGAAAAGACTCCATTTAACTCATAAAGTCTGAAGGTTGCTTTTACAGACAATGCCTATTCTTTGTTCCATCTATAATGTTTTAGAATAAGGTTTAAACCACTGACAATCAAAGAGTAGTTAAGTTTCTGCAATGTGACTGCACAAGTACAAAATTAATGTATAAGATGTGAATAAATTCAGAAGATTTATCGTACATCTTAAATTTCTAGCAATATAAAAATTCGTAGTGTGTTGTCAAATTTTAAATTGGAGCATTTTAAAAGAGTTCCATCATTTTTTTCCATAAATGAACTTTTCAAAAGCTCATATTCTGTGCATGAGTGCACTCTCTTTTCCTGAATGGAATCTTGAGCAGCACATTCCTGTTACTACTGAGGAATCACTGCATATCAAAACTGCAAAACTTTTCCTTATTGATTATGTGGCTAGGACGTAACTTCCATTTACATGGTCTTAGCTTGAAATTAAGGTA
Source organism: Macrothele yani (assembly GCA_039090855.1). NCBI lineage: Eukaryota > Metazoa > Arthropoda > Arachnida > Araneae > Macrothelidae > Macrothele > Macrothele yani. The sequence continues at coordinate 13,213,413 of CM077017.1, forward strand.
AAATTTCAATAATAAATTCATGCTGTTGTTTTTTTCGCATATTCCCTGAAGCCAGCAACATTTAATATGATGTGGAGAAATCCAGTACCGCCCTTTGATGGACAGATTGACATGGAAGTCTCTAAATCAGAGGACTTGTGTTACAGTCACAGGATAAAACAGTCGTATTAACAGCCCAAACAAAAATCTGATAAAGAAAAGTGACTTTATTATTTTTGACGCGTTTGTATACCAGCAGCACGGTTTCACACCTGATAACCTGATTTTTCAGGTACCAATGGTTTTCTTTGGTTGTAACGAAAGAAGAGAAATTATGAATGGTTTGACATAATCGATTGTCTATCGGCTTAGACACTCTATTCTACACTGAAGTAACAATAGCAATAAGACACGCGCCGTCCTCACTTACGTTTTCAACTATGCCGTTGAGATGGCTCTACAAACAGCTTACTGCGAAGAATTCAAAAATGTACGAAACGTTGATAGTGGTACTTGATAATATGAGGAAGACCAGTTATTTAAGCGACTCCAAATGAGGCATGATAGTGGGCGCTAAACGGAGGCTGTTGCAAGCATCTCAGAAACGTAAAACCTTTTCGGCTAAGGAAGAACAAGTGTATCGAAGGTGTACAATGAGTAATGCACAAACAACAAAACAGGAAGTCAGCCATCTTCCTCTGGACGAAAACCACTGGTCGATGTTTGAGGGCTACTGCAGCTGAAGAGGACTGTATGAGGTAACAGGTGAGCTCCGTTGCGTCGAGTAACCGCGGAGTACAACAGTGGTATCGAATTTCAGCATACACAGTCCACCGCAGATTGGCGTGAATGTGCTAGAACACCAGACGTCCCCTTCTTGTAACACTCGTCTCTACTGAAAACCAACACATTGATCTGCAGTAGGCATGAGAGCACTAAACCTGGACCTTTGAGGACTGGAAAAAAGTGTCCTAGTCCGATGAACCACATTTTGTGTAAATACACGCAGACGGGGTGGGAGGGAAAACATAGCATCAACAGCACGAATCGATGGATCCCAGCTGCTTAACGTTAACTGTGTATGCTGGTGGTTGCAATGTAATCGTCTTGGTTCTGTTTAAATGGCATCCATTGGGCTCCTTAATTCCTCTGTAACAGCCTTTGGAGGCCACGAAGTATTGGGGGGACCGGAAAGTAATGTCGTTTTTCGAGTGGCTAAGTTTGGGGAGCAGTTGTGAGGTGTTTATGTACGTTCAACGTAAAATAAGTGTATGTACAAGTGAATGAACTATTCTTTTTTAACTTATGTAGGTGTTTTTGTCTTCCAGATTTGCAGAACAAAATGAGTGACATAAAACCCGAGGAGAGTTATGTTCGTCATTGTATGCTGTCTGAATTTTACAAGGGGGGATGAAACCTTGGCCACCAATAACATTTGCGCTGTTTATCCTAATGCGTTAAATGTCCGCAAGTGCCAGCGTTGGTTCGCCCAATTCCGGTCGGGCAATTTTGAACTCTCTCGTGCCCCTCATGCAGGAAGGCCCATGGAGCTGGACAATGACCTGCTGCGTGCAGCAGTTGAAGCAGATCCTCATCAAACCATTGATGAATTATCCCAAAATCTTAATGCATCACGGTCTACTGTTCAAGAGCACCTGCAACAGATAGGGAAGGTCTATAGTCAAGGAATTCGGGTCCCACACCAACTTTCACCTGACAACAAAGCCCAGTGTTCCACCATCTGCAACTCTTTGTTCAGCCCACAGGAAAAGGATCCATTTCTTCATCAAATTGTCACCGGAGATACAAAGTGGGTTATTTACGTGAGCAACAAACGCAAAAACCAGTGGCTTTCTCCAGGTCAGACGCCAGTACCTACGCCAAAACCAGGCCTACACCCCAAAAAGGTTTTGCTCTGTGTTTGGCGGACTACCGCTGGCATAGCTCACTTTGAACTCTTGGAACCCGGACAGACCGTAACGGCAGACCTCTATTGTCAACACCTGGACCGTTTGAAGCAAGCTCTTACTGTAAAACATTCAGCACTGGTCAACAGAAAAGGTATCATCCTCCTACATGACAACGCGAGACCTCACAATGCGAGACGGATCCAGCAGACGATCAAAGACTATGGCTGGGAAGTTCTGCCCCATCCCCCTTATTCCCCTGACATTGCACCATCTGATTACGATTTGTTCAGATCTCTGAAGCACTTACTTAATGGGAAAATTCCAGAATATTGATGATGTCAAATCGGGGCTCTCGGACTTCTTTGCATCACAGCCAACGTCTTTTCATAAAGACGTCACTGAAAGTTTGGTTTCACAATGGGCAAGTGTGATGGATAATGATGGCGCTTATATAATTGATTAAGAAATAAATTTCTTCTGTTACAAATAGTGTTTCTCTTCTTTTCCAAAAACGACATTACTTTCCCGTCCCCCAATATCTTGACGGGTCAGCGGCATGTGGATGAGATCCTACGTCCCCATGTGCTCCCATTCCTGGCCGGGATTCCAGGTGCGCTATACTAGTAGGATAATTCCACCCGCACACGGCTCGGTTGCCCAGGACTTCCTACGTCATGTCCAGACACTTCCATGGCCTGTCCGCTCTCCGGACATGTCCACTATCGAGCATGTGTGGGACCAGTTGAAACGCCGGCTACCGCTGTGCTACACCATCTCGGATTTGGAGTGCACCGTCCAACTCGTGTGGTCCTGTCTGTAGCAGGACAACGTCAGGTGTCAGTTCGCATCCATGCCGGACTGTATCGCAGCATGTATCGCCGCACGAGGTGGTGCGACGCGCTATTGAAGATGACCGGACTGCGTGCCACAGATCCCTCTGTAATGGTATTGCAGCTCTGTTTTTGCCATCATATGTATCATTCATCTGTATCATTACGTCCATAATATTTCAGTTCCATCCGATGCTTCCTTCTTTTAATAACTACCAGTCTGAATAAAAAATAGCACTATGTTATGCGTGTAATTTGTAGATTAATGTATTTCCTTGTACAAATTTAGATTATCCGCGAATTTTATTATCTGCGAAACTCGTGCCGCCTACTATCGCGGATAATCGGGAGTTGACTGCATATTAACACTATCAATTCAGTCCATTATTGATTTCAGAGAAAAACCGTTGGTGCATGTTTGAAAATTCTTTTATCGACACCCTCTCTGCTACTAAATAATGATTGTGAAAGGAATCCGCAAGACAGAGAATGAAATTTTCTGAGATGGCAGTCAAAATACTTTCAGGACAATATTCATTTTCATTAACTTAATTTAATCAAATTTATCTGAAATTTTCAGTATTAGAGGGGAATTATAGCTCACAAAATGTCAAAACGTAGGACTAAATCTGGTAGAAATAACAGAATTTTCGTTTCTGCTGCATAGTTCTGAAAACAAGTTAGAAATTGTAACCATATAATAAACATATCCTTCATAACTCTAAGAGAAGGGACACAGAATTCCTTTTAGTCCTTCTCATCCGCTATTTAGTCGGAAGGAATTAGTAAGACTGTTGTCTACAGGTTCGCGAGCTTGTTTGTTCTGAACGCTGCACAAATATGTTGTTAAAATGGCGCGAAGAATGACTAATATACTGGCGAAACCATATTTAGCGATTGCGTTGCTCGCACTTACATGAAACGCTCTTACGAGAGCTCCGCCATGAGGCAGACTCGAAACTCTGAAGGTAGAGGAATATTGTTTTCATTACCTACCTCCTTGAATGCAAACAAAATCAAATAATATTTTAAAAAACTGTTTAATCCAATTTTCACTCTTCTTAATCTCAACTCATGATTTCATTGAAACAATGCTCTTTTTCTGTTACAAAAGGGAAAACGACAAAATTTTGAGACTTACAATGAAATTCAAAATGCAATGGCCAAAGGAACAGTTTCGAACAAAACAACAACGTATTTCATGAAATATTTTATTACATCTACGGAAACGTAGTGGGTCCTCACTTAATGATATTGTCTTTCGAAAGTCATTGTTAATAAAATTGTATTTAATAGAATATAAAGAATACATACTAAAATAATTCATTCCACAACGTTTTGTTTGGAAATTCAGCTTTTTCACTCTAGAGTTGTACTTTAGAAACTTGAACACTCAATTTTAATAAATAAATGATAACATATGAGAATAAATATTAACACAAACATGGGTACATCATGGCCAAACGGAGCATTAAACGATGCGCAAATAAAATACAAAGTATAAATTCTTACTTTCTGTTATGGAGTTTCATGGCTTTATCGCTTGATTGGGTGATTATGGTGCGAAAACATAGATTTTTAGGAGTCTCCTTCCAAACCTGTGGTAAAATGGATGACGAAAGATCATTAATGGAGCTTGTAACGTATTCTCTAATTTAACTTTCTTTTTGGTTCCTGATACCTTATGTAAATTTTGGTTCATTCTCCTTAAGCGTTTTCTGAACTTAACTCTACATTTTCTCTCTCGCTGAATGTTTTGGTCGACGAGACAGATAAGAGTGATGTTTATGATGTATCAGAGCTCTCGTTAGAAGTCGGCTAGATTGTGATATACGTGTCGTTGTCGTTGCGTTGGAGACATATGTTAAGAGAGTTTAGCCTACCTATTAATGATTAATTCTTTCACATGAATGTCGCGCTTCGTTGACAATAAAACCTTAAATGGTTGTTGAGTTCATAAGAGACTTGAGAAGTATTCTGTATATTGAGAATCTTCTGTATTTAGCTGTCGAAATACTAGATGATTACGTACGAAGTGAATTTTGGTTTGATGCCCTGACTTGAATACCCTTCGAGACCAGTAAAAAGTGAAATTCGCAAGTAGACTTGACTCTTTCTGATTGATTGTTTGTATTGTTTAGAACCGAAGCTCGCTTTTACGTCAACAAATATTGAAGACTCGTGGAACATAAATCACTGAAACGATGTAAGTTTTCCGTCTTTAGCACGATTTAATGATAAAAAATAGAAAAATATATAAAATTAAAACCATGAGCACTTTCGAGGCAGCGGCTGTCTCATCCTCAGATGTGATAAATAAAGACACATTTAATCCATATATGTATAATATAGCTCATTGCATTGTGGGAAGCATGGTAAGTTAATAGCCAATAGTAATCTACATGCGCAAAACTGTTGCGTATACTGTTGGCCCAATGGTCTGTGAAGAAATCATGGAAATAAGAAATGGTGTAGGGTGGGTAAACATACAATTGTAATTTTATATTACAATTTATAATTTACTCTTTTAATAAGTGATTTCCAAACGTTATGTAACTTATAGGGGCATGTTCATTTGCTTTTACGTGTTTAGTAAGCTGTCCGGGGCACGACTTAACCTTAGGGAAACGTTTCAGTACGAAGATTATCTACATTGAAGTAATGCTAGCGTTTTGGTGTTGTTACATAGACGTTTAACTAATATCCGCAAACAAATACGCTAAAACAGTACATGCTGGCTTTGTTGATGGCTCTAATCTTGGTTTCTGTCTAAAGAAACCGTCTAATAGTTGTCACCTTTTTCTCCACGTTAACAACATCTCCAAGTAGGAAGTACTTTCGCCCACACAACTTCTGATTAAATAGCTCTTTCTGTTCTATATCAGGATGCTCTGGACATCAATCCCTTTACAGTGTCCCGAGCAGATTAAAGTTCTTTGATTTGAGAGGGTAGTATAGTATGATCTTAAACATCTTTTTACTCCTTCAATCCACTGTAATTTTCAATAACCTGTCAAATTTTTGCAGGTCCTTATCGGTGAGATGCTAAACGCCACGGGATTGACCAAGATTTTACACATTATTCTGGTCCACTTCTAGCTCTGTTTCTTCTCTAACTGTGACTATTTCCACATAAAGAGCAACAAGATCTTCAACCCCCACAAAATCTTGTTGGACTGCTGGCCAAAGAGTTTTCCATGCAGTATTCAAGCATACAGATTAAATTTCTTGTTAAGTACTGTAAAACAAAAGTTTTTGCATCCAAGATGTTTAAATTTTGTTTTACAGAACCTCTCCAGGTCTTTTTTTTTTTTTGATTGGAGGTTAACGACCACCGTGAGCAACTCAATGGGCTATAAGCAGTCGCCCGTCCCTAATTTAGGGTCACTGGTTCCAGGGAAGGGAGAGAACCAGTGCCGTAAGACAAACACAACATCCATGCCTGAACGAGATTCGAACCCGGACCCCTTACGGACGAATGATCAGAGGCCAGCGCCTTAGACCACTGCGCCACCGGGGCGTCTCTCCAGGGTTGTGCACTGTCATTTGCTTCGTCATGTTGCTTAATGATATATGATATTTGCGGAAAAACTTTCTTGATATAAAGTTCCTGAAATTGGCAATGACTTGTTGATCCATAGGTTGCATTAAAACTGTGGTATCGGCTGTTTGGAATCTTGGTTTTGTTCTCGAAAATTAAGCAATCAAAGCAAAAGCAAGTCAGAGTGATGGGCAGGTGCATTATCCAAGAGTAAAATAGTTCTGAGTGTCCTTTTTTACGCTTTCCAACCGTAGGTTGAAGAAGCGTTTATGCTCCAGCTTTGTCCGTTTGTCCGTCCGCACGATAACTCACGTAAAAATGGTTCGATTTCAATGAAATTTTAGCATGTAGTCGGGGACCACCTGGGAACGAACCCTATTCAAAATGGACGAAATGAGGTCAAAGGTCATGACATAGGAGCGGGATGCGATTTCGATGAAATTTTAGTATGTGGTAAGGGACCATCTAGAGACGAACACTATTGAAAATGGATTAAATGGGATCAAAGGTCTGGACATAGGAGCGGGGTCCATTCCATCGCCCTTATGCGTTATAAGTTACGTAAAAATGCTTCGATTGCGACAAAACTGTCGTTGGACGTGCCCTCTCGAGCTTCTCAATTTTCGCCCAGTTTGCTCGGTCAAAGAGCCCATTGCCTCAGACTCCTGTCTTCCGTGTGTGTATAAGGTTATGTGCCACCTTTCCTGCTACTTTTCCGAGTCAGAAAGTACGTATTTACTTCGAATTTTATCATAATACTACCTGCCGACTACACCCTACTGCGTTTCTGAAGTGTGCGCCCAATTACATGTTCCAATGCCTGGAACATGTAATCATCTTCCAATGCCTGGAACATGTGATCATCTACTACCGACAGCTCTCCTGGATGTTCTCCCTTCTGTTACTACTACACCACTTTGCACGCCTCCATCGAACCCCCGTTCTGCCCAGATCTCGATGAAATGCCCTCAGTCACTCTCTCCGATTTCATCTCCTGCTCCTGTCAGTTCATTGTCTCCATGTTCGACTGCGGTCTCCACTTCTATGGTTCCGCTCTTCGTCTCCACGGAGCCAGCGTCTACCAGCTGCCTTATGTCTCCTGCTTCCTCACCGCCCCAGAGCAACTTATCTGTTTCTGTGCCTCCAGATTCTACGTCATCTCCTTTTCCTTTACTGACGGCTGATGTTGATTCGTCTCCTACTCTTCACCTCCAGTCCTCACTCCTAGATGTTCCTGTTACAACTTCATGTTCACCGCCGTGCTCCCTTCAAGCAAGTCTATTTTCTACAGGGCCCTCCACTGAAAGCCCTGTAGTGTCTTCTGGGTTGCACTTATCTTCTGTTGATGTCTCCATTCTGCCTTTTTCTCTAGACACTTCTGCTTCGCCAACTCCTGAGTCGCCGGACGAAGATCCTTACCCGCCTCTTATCAGCTGTCTCATGCCGATCGTCTCTGTGAGTTCTTCACTCCCAGCAACTCTTGTCATGTCCATTGAACCTGCGTCCTCCGACTCACAGTGCGCTCATTTGCCTTCTCACGTGCCATCTTCCTCTACAGCCGTCCCTGTCGTCCTTCCATAAGCTTCAGCCACTGTTCCTGCCAGTGCTCCTTCACCTGTGCTTCATCAGGCTCCATTGCTGCCTTCCTCGACTTCTGCTGATAGTACTTCCCTTACTTGTACATCTTCTACGGCTCGACGTTCCCGACGGCGGCGTAAGCCTTCTGCTCCAAATCCTCCTTCAAAACAAGACTTTGCTTCTTATGGTGATTATTGCCGCGCTTATGAGCGTTGGGTAAAACGTGCTATGTATAAATATCCAGACTTCTCCTTCCCTTATCCGCTAACACCAGTTCCTTATTATTCCAGTATCTTCCAGAGTGTGAGCCCTTAGACTTCTGCTTGACTTTTGCCATGCTTAATGTCCTGTGTATTTCATGTTCCTCAAAATATCTCTCTGTTTGAGTGAGTGGCCTGCGCGCCCATAGTTCTTTTTCTTATTATTTGTTCTCCTCAATGCCTCACGTGTAAGCCTGTGATTTTGTCCACGCCTTTTTGGCCTTTTGCCCATGTTATATGGCCCCGTTTTATTGTACACTATTAGTTGTCTAATAAAGCGATATTGAACGACAAAACTTTATTATGTTGTTCCGGAGGTATACTTTACCGGTTCTGTTGAATATCATCGAAATGCTGTCAAACGTCGGGTCATAGGAGCGAGATTTATTTTACAGCCATTATCCTCATAACTTGAGTAATAACTTGAGCAATGATTTCTGTTATGTTGGAAAGCGTATCATAATCAATGCATTGCATTATTTTACTAACTTGTTTCTTTTGTCATTAGAACTTCACAGAAAGTGATGAATAATTTCTCAGAGAGAATCCCATTCATTAAAAACGTTATCTAATTAATCATGCTGTAACGGTAGCAGTCAAAATTGAGAGTGCTTTCACACATACTAGTGTGCATCTTCTGCCAATACAGTTGCTAGCTTTCTAGGTTTCTCGTCGTTTAGCCATTTTGCCATGCATTGTTTTCATTGGAAGGTGTACTATTACCAGACTGATAAGCTGAATGGCAGGTAAGGTCTTTCTTGTATTAACAATCTTAAGGCACAGGGATAATGTGAAGAATATAATCATAACCACTAGTTATATACATAACAAGGAATACAGAGCCATTTCTGCAGTGATAAACAACACATTTCCTGTTAGTATGTTTCTGTTGGTAGAGTTACGATCTTTTTTAATATCATTAGTATGTACCGTTGTACGAGTAATAAATGACTTTCTAGTGCTGCCATCATAGTAGTTGTGATTACTGATGCTATCAGCTATCAGTGACATAATGTAGACTTTTTTTGCAAGTTTCAGTTTTATCGTGATCGTGTTTAGTTTCTACACTGGAGTCAATGATTTTAATCAGAGAAAAAATTTTAAAAAATATTTCTAGGAAGCCAACTTGTACGCCAGCTATTATAGCCTGTAACTCAAATCAACTTCGAAATTATGAAATTTAAGCGTTCTGAATCTGCATGAAAGGAGAAAGGAAAACATCCTTAGAGTAATCTGGACTCACATAAACTATCCATTCGTGATGCAGAATGAATCATAAATATGGCTGTAAAAAGGGATGTTATCCAAGTGATTTTGCGTGACGTCTCCCAAACACTACTAAATAACGTAATAATACACCGTGAAAGGGAAGAAATAACAAATCTCTGAAACGCAGTCTCAATAACATATTGTTACGAAGAAGAAGTCGCTATGTTATTGTTTCCCACAGCAATGCGTGAATTGGTAATGTTTCCACCATTCACAGAGAACAGAAACAGACATAAATTAAAACCTATCCCGACAAAAGCGCGATCGTTCAAGGTCAAATCGTTGCTATCCAATATCTGAGAAGAGCGCATTTTTATTGGACTGTTCACGATGACTTCAAAAATCAATAATAACCTACTTTATTCGTTTGTTTGTGTGACTGGGAAGCATGCGTTTTACTTTTCTCAAAGACAGCAACTGTGGAGTAAAACCAGTTGCGCACGTGATAACCTGCTGTTAGGGGAAAACGAGAAAGAAAAACCAAAGGCGTTAACAGTGCGCTGTTACAGGGCTTGTCACTGAATTATCTTTCAGTGCCCTGTGTGAAGGGTTCGTTGATGCTTCGCTTGCAGAGAGTTTTGTGTTTCGGGAGTTTAACCCGTATTTAACCCGGCCGGAGCAGATAAATAAAATATCAGCAAAACTTATAACTCGCTCTTGCAGTGAGGAAAGTATTTATTCAGATGTTATGGAGAAGATCTCAAGCATTGGCCGGATTTCCTTTCATTCTCTATGTAACGCGTTGATTTCCTTCTTTCGCTGCCAGTATTCCTTTCCTATTTCGCACTCCCCCTTCATCATCAGCGTTGATGAAGTCGACGGCTGAGAAACACCAAAAAGTGTCCCACTTTTCCTAGAAGGCGCGGATGCTCCTTAATTGCCTTCCTCTGATCCCTCAGAGATCATTATCCAATTCCTCCCTCTCATAGCAACAAAACCCCGTAAATCTAACTTTCCCTCGGATGGGACGCTAACATGCGAAAGCCAGCCCACTGACCAGCTGCATCAAAATGGCAAAAGCGGCGCTAAGACAAGGGAAGATGATTCAAATTCGCTATATTCAAAATGGTTACCTAAATTCCTTCCTGACAAACATTGATGCCCATGTTACAGCACGCGTTCAGAAGAAAAGCGATAAAAGTGTTTTTATGAGATTGTATGACTGGGGACTCGAGTTTTGAAGGTAGGTATTTGACACAACAAAGGATGCATACAGAGAGTGTCAGGTGACAAATGTGTGTGAGAAAACGCGAGTGACATTGCCGACGGGTGGATTGTCCAAGCCCGAAAAATATAGAGCAAATTAAATCAAAAAAGGAAACAATGGGTCTTGGAGCCAAGGAGAAATGAAGTTACAAACTCGTAATATCGATAGTATTACACGATAAACGAATTACTTTAGTAAAACTCTTCCGATACTGCTCTATTGACCGGGTGGTTATAAAAAGTACCTCTCCAAAGAGAAATAATTGTTTCACATAATTTTCAACTCGGATAACAAGCTTGCGGATGGATGTACATCATGTAAACCCTAACTAGGCGTGGGGATAATGTATTCTTTGTACACGGGCATATGATATATTCTCATGTGTCGTTCATTTTAAAATTTTAATTTTGCAGTGAAGGCATTTTATGATCTTTCACAATGCAGATCAAATAAAGAGTAAACAAAGCCACCTGAACTTCTCTCGTGAAGGTATGTCCCTGTTTGTTTGAGGTATCTTAGTATCAACTTATCAGTGCTACTACTGGCCGAAAACAGAGGTTTAGTGATACCGTAAAGATATCAGGAATTAAAAATTTATCACTAATAGGAATAATCAGACCTTAAGCCGATCGGGAAACAGATCGTTGCTGCCCCCGGTTGCCGAGTGGTCAGAGGCGGAGGTTTCAGGCTAGTCGTCCGAGCCCGGCCCAAGCTCGAGTCTGGGATGAGGCATGAGTACGTGCGTTTGTCTTAAGGCGCTGGCTCTTCCCCTTTTGCGGAACAAGTGGCCCTAAATCAGGGACGAAAGACTGCTTATAGCGCTTAGAGTTGCTCAGGTAGTTGTTTAATCCTGAAAAACAAAACGGATCATTAATAGATGACATTGTTAACAGAGGGGCTGCTGCATTTTTTAGTCTCATTCATGGGTCTAGTGGAAAGAAAAAATTCTTATTTTCATGATTACTACGAACTCATATTTCTTTTATCCGAAGCTTAACCAGGGATAATATTTTAAATGTTTTTAAATTCGTTTGTTGAAATAATACTAAATGCTTAACACAAATACTCTACTGCTAATTGTCTCAGGGATCAATATAGCAAGAAATGGGACTTAGAACGACTTGTTCATTTTTTTTCCTAATTGCTGAATTACAGCTTGTTGTCACAATTCCTCTTTGAATTACTCACAGCACTTTGTTGACTTATTCACAATATCAATTCCGTAGATAAGACTGGTTCAGTGTGTAGATAATCAAGATAGCATGCGTCAAAATACAATCATTAATCACCTTTCACCGTACCATAACAGCACACAACACTCTCAGTGTGACTTTTCATTTATCTTGTCAAAAAGTATAAGGAAATTCGGGAACGTGACATGCCGTTCAGAAAGAAAATCTAACGGAGTAATACCCAAGATGCCTTGCCACCCCCCCCCCCCCCCCGAAAGTGTTCATTTCTTATGTTTTTGGTTAAAATACGCCTTACATTAGAAAAATGCTTTAATGCAACTACTCACATTGGAAAACAATTCTTTAATTTTTCTTCTATTTTTCATTAACTTTTATTTTGATCTGGTGGATTTCAAAACTTCCGTTTTTCGTCACCCCCTTTCCCAAAAATATCTTTATATACGCCCCTGGTCGGATTGTTTATATTTTATACTTATGTCAGACTGTTTATATTTATCCGAAAGGAACAACGTGTGCCTATTAAAAGAACTGCTTCACTTTCAAAATAAATGTCCAAACACACGTCAAATCAATTCGCTCTAATAAATCCTATTATAATATAACTCTTAACCTATTTCATTTCTGTTATATACATTGTAACACTATCCAATGAACACGGTAAAAGAATTCCATTCTAGTTTGGACTTTCATGAATTGTTATCAAGCCATAAGAAATTAACGCCCAGTATGTGCCACTCGATTCCTTGAACTGTAAATAGGTTTTCGTTGTTCCGCAAAACCTAAAACTTCAAGAGAGCGCCGAGGTCAGTTTATAAAGCAACAGCACTTATTTTAAATTTTTACTTGATTCTTCGAAATCGCCCCTTTGTCTCACATAAAGAAAGCATGGTACCGTTAAAATTTCTTTAACGACGCGAAGCAACTTTTAGTTCTCATTATATGCAATCAAATAACAACTAAGTAAATTTGAAAACCTAAATTATGATGCTGTCTTTCGCAAAATATTTACTGTTTCAAAATTTCGAGATGAAAGTGTAAGTTTTTCCCAAAAATGTTTTAAAAATTTCAGATTATCTGTATTTCAAAAGAACGCGTAGAATTTCATTATAAACGTTCATAATTTAACAGCGTATGATAAAGCAAATATTTTCGACAAATTGTTAAATCATATTCTTACTCTATCAGATGTTGTAACGCGAAACACGTGAAGTGTAATACTGGCTTTGAACAGCTTGCGAAAAACTCTTCCACAGAGTCCTTTCAGTCGCATCCGCTTTAGACTAATAAAGATTTTCTTAAGAAGGCGATAAATTCTTGTATAATTTTCCACCTGACGAGTGCCATAGCAGCATTTCTAAGAAAGTTGAAGTATACGAATTCCTCATTATATCCTTAAATTTCCGTACATTTTATGACTTCGGAAATAATTATTTGAAGCATGGGAACTGAAATGTTTTCAAGTGAAATCTCATTTATCTTCTGCAGTTAAACGATATGGCATCTTTACTATTATTTGGTGATCAATTATTTTCTTTGTTCTTATACCAAAAATCCATTACAACATTTTTCCAATCACGTAGAACAATTATTTTGTTTTGCGTTTCGCTACACCAGCGTACCGTAATAGAACAATGATCATATGCATATATCGAGAACTTATTACACAGAAATCTTCTATCTTTTCAATCTTTTACTTTAGAGACAACTTCAGCAAGAAACAGACAGAAGGGGGAACGATTGTCATCGAAAAAAGTTTAGTTTTGTAATCAGTTATGTCGGTCTGCTTCCTTTCAACTTGCAAAATTACTGCAGTGAAGCAAAAACCCTATAGAATCGTTAAAATAGACAAATTTTTGGATCACGATTAAAACGAAAGAATTCTTAAAGTTGTTGCATTTTTCGGCAAATCGTTGTTCGAGCTCTGAGGCATACTAGACTCGCATGAAGTATATAGACATTACCAAAGTTTTGTTTCTTCATTTTGAAGTCTTTCTTTGAGGAAAATTCCTTTGTTGCATTTTTTCTACACAGAACCAGAAAATTGTTTGTTTACACCACCAAACTTAATTAAAGTAATTAACTGCAATTACAAATTCAAAAACTGCACTTCACTGATAAATTATAAATAATTTTTTAATTTCTTCATTCAGCTTAATTAGTGATAAGCTATTTTTATGTTGTGTCTACGGAGAGAAATATTCGAAACCCAGCTCTTTGGAAAAAACATTTTTCCGAAAATATTGCAATCAGAAAATGTACTTTCAGTAAAACAGCATTAATTAAAAGATTTACAGAGTCTATAAGGAACTCACGTTAAATATTAGTTATCGATAAGATTGAAAGAATACGGAATATTAAAGTTACAAAAAATTTGTTCTTCAGTAGTGCACATTTTATATCCTAGTTTCTTATAATTTGACACTGGTGTTAAATTCGTGTACTTCCAATGCATTAAATTTGTCGACTCATGTTTTCCGTTTTCAGTGCAATATTCTCATGAAAATTGTATTTCGAAAGTTACTGTTCTCTCTCTGTGTGTGTGTGTGTGTGTGTGTGTGTGTGTGTGTGTGTCTGTCTGTCTGTCCCAAGTACATAAAATATTCGAGGAACTGGTCTTGGAACAAATTGGTCGTTTTTAAGACTAAACAATACTTTTATTAAAGCTCAGTCTACCTTTGTGTGTGTTTCTTTATCTTGAACGGGAGCACTTTTTGTGATAACCTTCACATTTCATGTTTACGGATGTTTCAAAGACACATCAAATGCTTATAAATTAAATTATAAGTTCTATTAAGGAACATTGTCATTCATACTATAAAACAGAACAACCCTCCCGACTTGTACTCATACTCTCTCTGTAATTATGAAATAACATAAAATGAAAAATTATCCTAATACTCCGAATCAAAACCTTTTTAGTGATTACACAGTAAGAAGACACTTTAATTTTATTACATACCTATTTTGGTTGGTATTGTCCAAATGCGTGGGGGGCGCTTGATCTTTCATAGTCATTTCCATATTTCGAGCAGCCATATCTTCACCATACCCATTATATGCACAGCTGGTTGGCTATTTTCTTCGATAATGACGCTACAAAAGATGACCGTGTGATTCCACTAGGTTCAGGAACTCATCTACTACATTCGACCTCGTACGATACTTAATAAAAAACTCTTAAACTCTAAGACCATTTTATGAATCCAATGCAGTTGTTTTCTTCCGCATTAAATTTTAATTTACCTGTTTCATTAAAACTCAGCTTCCTGTTTTGAAGCCACGACCCTCAGTCTGACAATCCGAATTTTAAAAATCCTGAATCCGTTTCAAAGGCATTATGCATAAATCTGATATGTCAGTTTTATGTAAATCCGAATCTTTAAGGTTTTACAGAAGTCCGCTTGCTCTATGGGAAATAGTTTTAAATTCCCAGTAACTTGGCCGGAAGTTATATGACATAGATCTTTCGGTAACATTTAAAAATAAATACCTGTTGACAAATTTTGTTCGAAAGCAATTAGCTTCATTTCAACTGGCATTAAGGCCTACGAGCAGATATTTCATGCTTCAAAGTTGAGACATCAGCCAATTAGCGTTAAGGAAAAGCCTATTCAAATCAGACATACAGGAAAATGCTAAAATAAACTTTTCCTGTTTGAGAAGAGGTAATAGATTAATTTCCAGTTTCAAAGGGTTACTTTTCACAGCTGCGTGATATAGTAATAAATGTTTCAACCGTCCCGTCATTTTAATAGTTATAGAAATCAAAAATCAGTAGTTTGTTTTCATGATAAGCATGGCATGTATTCATCTTAGTATATTATATGTCTTTAAGCCAAACATATTCTTTTATTATTAAATACCAGCTGAAAAATCTTCATTTAGTAAATCCGGTGTTCTTTTTTCAAATTTAATAAAGCAAATCAAATTGATATTATGTATAAACAAAATAGATTCTTTAACAAAATACCGTATAGTCATGCGCCTATTTAATGAAGGAGTAAGTTTTAAAAATAAACGGTCATCTAATGATAACTTACATTCGATTGCATTTAAGGTGCAAATTTCAAGTTTTGAACATGAAAAATAATTAACGCAAATATTTATCAGTAATTCAATACTTTTAACGAGCAAATTGAATTTCAAATTTCCGCAACGTGAGTGTCAACATAACATAATAAAATGCTTTGCATACAATTTATTCCACTACATAATTTAGGAAAGTAATAAAACTTCATTAATTTTTCTCAACAAAATTTAAAGAACAAGAACTTAAAATAAATTTTTTAATATTACTAATATTACGTGTTTTAATTGCGCATTTCACGTATAAACCGTTTATTATATAGGCTTTTAGAAAATAATGAAATTTCTGTCTTTAAAAATAAAAACAAAACATCTATAATGTTGTTCGGTAAAACATTTTCAAGAGGAAGTTAATTTTGAAATTAAGAAATGATAAGATCACCAGAGTAATGTTTTATTAAATTACGTGTTTTATGTAAACCCATTTACCTTCACAGTTTCTAGAAAAAAACAAATTTTAATCTTTGAAAATTAGAAATATTTTCATTATCGTTTCTGTTGGTTTAGCGCGACGAAATGAAATTATATTTTTGCAAAATAAGACGGTTCTCAAATCTTTTAAAAAAAATTCCGCTGTAGAATCAAAAATCCAATTTCTCCAAAAACCATTAGCACGCGCAGATAAAACGTCAAACCGAAACATAACTAATATACACAGTAAAAATAGAGTGATCTGTCACTTACCAATCAATGTTTTGAAGACATCAATAAACAAAAGTTCAATTGGAAGACATTACTTTTCCCCTACAAAGTTCTCAGCACGATTTGTCAAACCCAAGTTCCGCAATCAAACTGAAAATAAAAACTTTGTTTCTTTCTTTATTGTTTTTTCTTTTGTTCCGGAATTAAAGACGTAATAAAGATGTGTTGACTCGAAGCTCAACACGTGTCACACCTGAACTTTTCTAGTTAGTAGGCCCATATGTAGCGTAGAGAAAGTTCCAAGTCTCTGATGGGCCTATTTATTACGGCGAAGTCCAAGTTGCTGTTCACTCAACTCAGTTAGTTCTCCAGACTACTTTCACTCCATCTGTACAACGTCCGCCTTCGCCTCACTTGGGTGTCGGAATCCAGGAGATAATCTTGTTTACAGCGCGCAAGGTGTTAGAAGGAGGATCCTACGAAAGCTACTAGCAGGCTTTCCTCTGACTCTGGTGGTTGTATTTATTCCCTACTCAAGTCCCACCCACCTACTCAACTTTTTCTTCTTCCTCTTCCAACCGCTCCCATCTCTAATACCATCTTGCTCTTCCCCTAGTCTTTGCGTCGGATCTCAAGTTCTACCTGCCGTTCCACGGTTCCCAGATAATCGCTGCGGTTGAAGCCTTAAATAGCCGGAGAAGATCTTCCCTGTAAAAACACGATGGATTTATAAGCGGACTAGTCCCATCTCTCACTCATTCTCTTCTGTCTTTCTTCTCCCTACTCCTCCCCCCGCCCGTCATCCCTCCCGCGTTTGCTTCTCTTTTGTCTATAGTGGTATAAAGTAGAGAAAATATTCATTTAGGCGCATAGCGTGCTGAAGACCACGAATCCTTAATTTACATTCGCTTAAGTTTTAGGATGTTCGTGAGTTTGTGCGTGTGTGTGTGTCGTGGCACCTCCCCACCTGCCTCCAACAGCAACGATGGGGATGAGGGAGAATTAGGTAGGATGGAGAATGAGAGGGGAGAGGGAGGGGCGGTCTTAAGGATGGAAAAAATATTTCTCGGTGGGGAAAGGGGATTCGAGAGGAAGGTCGAGATTTTGGCGTGAAAAGCTTCGAAATTTGCATTAAAATGTAAATGAAGTTTCCATCTTTTCGAGCGCGGTGATGGTTTGCGATTAACATATTCGCATCATTGGTGGGGGTAAACGGTTTAAAATCTCCAGGGTATGTGCCATTTGGAAAACGGCTTTTTGTAGCTTTTATTTTTCTTACTCTTTCTTTATCAATTTTTTCTCTCCATCTCTCTTATCATCATCTCTTAAATCCTGCCTCTCATCTTTTAACTTCTGATCGGACATCAGCCTGAGAGTTCTTTATTAGCGCTGGAGTCACGTGTCGGAAATTGACGAGCGTGATTCGCGGAATTTGTCATCGCGTGATGGCTTCGGTGTAAAGACGTCATTCTTACTGGTTAATTAATATACTTAAGACCGCCCAGGCTGCCTTCTTAGCCTGATGGAAGTCTCCCAGTTATAATTAAAGGGAATGAATGTTAACTCAAGTACCAATTAACCCAACTAATGACTATAAAGCACGCTCAAATAATAAAAAAAAGACATTTTCTACTCCATTTAATAATCAACATCTGCGCATAAAATACTGCAGAATGTTTCATATCGGCATTGAAATGCATGGTATGAATTATTATAAGCAAAGAAGAAAAATTAATTAAACTTATCTACTTTTCAGTGAATATATGACTTTAAAGAAACCTCAGTTTTTTATTTAGTAGAGACTGTTTTTATCTAATTCATTATTTATTGATGTAAGTGGAAAAAAATTCGGTGATATAGTAAACTTAAATAATTTAGTTTAAAATAATCAGAAAATCTCTCAGTTTTTTAAATTTATCAAATAATTACACAAAATAAATTACTAAGAATATCCTATCATTGATATTAATGTTTCAAAACTAGCATATGAAAAATTAGAAACATAAAACAACAAGCACAAAAAAATTGCATACAAATTTTTATAAAAATTTTGCGCATAATTTTTATGAAATTAAAATATGTTTTACTTCTATGGAGTAAGTAGGTGAGGATTAGAGTTTAAAGGGGCAAGAACCAGATATGTCATACATCTCCAACCAATGGGTGAGTCAGGAAAGCGAATAAAATTTCATAATGTTAAGAGAGGTCAGTTTGGACCGTGAGGGTGAAATAACTCAATTGATTACTGGTAATGTCGCTCCGTCTCCCCCTCTCCTGTTTGTCAAGGGAAAGATAAAAGATTACCATGAAACCAATTGCTACGCAGAAGAAGACTCCTTTAAATTACTCGACCTGTCGACGTATCTCTCTTGTCGGGAATGGGGGAGCCTGCGTACGACGAGAGCCCAGAGTGGTGTTTCGGCTCTGAATTGCTACCAGTTGGGTCACTCAAGCAGAACTGTAGAGAAATTGAAAAACTCTAGGTATTTCTATCTTAGTAGTTGGTGAGAGAGTTTGGTTGGCCAGAAGACCCTGAAAGCAATTGACGGTGGCAACTACAGTAGTTACGGCAGTGCCACCCAAATAGGACTGGAGGAAAGGTAGTGGGCTGAACAAGGAACACCCTCGCCTTCGATAGGTTCGAGTTAAATTCAGTGTGAGAGCTACTTACTTAGTATAACAACTTTCGCAATTCGAAGTGACCCTACTGAAAATGCGACGGGATGATTTATCTAAAACGAAATGACAAACACGAAAGCTTTTATAATGGAGTGGTTTTCTGATACTGGAATGTATAACACTTGCTAGGAAAACTGAATTAGCCGCCCAGGTGAGCGATTGGTCTGGGGAGATAGATTCGGACCATTCATGCGAGACGGTCCCGGGATCGAGTTCCGGAAGAGGCATGGGCGGTGTGCTTGTCCGATGGCGCTGGGTATGTTTCTTTCTTGGAACCAACGGCCCTAAAACCGGTACCGGCGACTACTGAACGTGGGGCACGCAATCGGACACACATGTCCCACGTTCTCCCTCTTACGTAATTTTTTCCAATTTTTGTATCTTCCTCGAATTTCTTTGCTGCATCTATTGAAGTCTGAGCATTCTGACTTAGCATGATTTTTCTTTGTATAAAAACGATAATTTTGATTCATTGTGTGATTTACTGCAGCTTCGAATGCTGAGAGAATCCGAGAGAGTTTGAGCCTTTGTACTTTCTGTACGCCTTTCATATTCATCTACGAGCATCACTCTAAAATATTCCAAAATGAGTTCCTCTTCAGGTCTTGCTTCTAAACCAATAAGTAGTGGATCCTAGAAATTGGGTAAATTACGTAATAATATAGTCCAGTTTATTTGTATCACCTTCTTGTTCGTCTTTCATTCAATTTTAGCATATTGTTAATGTAGTGTTGCATGGGTTCATTTTTAAAACGCGCACTACATAATATTTTAGCACATATAATTAGCCAGATAGCGTTGATCGCCCATGTATTTCTCTAAGTAATGGTCACATTTGTCTGGCTGTGAGAGATCCTTCTACATAGATGACTTGACTGTCTTCCAGAAGAAGCGAAATTATTACTTTCACTTTTTGCGACACTTTTTAACCACGATCATCTTTTTTCTCTTATGCTATAGTTTTCCAAAGATCCTGACTTGGGAGTTATATCTCAGCTTTGAACTTCTATAAAGAATGGTTCTTATTACTTAATTTATCTACAGAAAAGCCTGCGCTTGAATTCGCTAAGGCCATTTAACTGCGCAGTAGCAACTATTCTAACACTTGAGTTAATTGTATTGTCAGAAAAGAGCAGCTTATGTGGTGAGAACAATTTTCTTTCCTTACCTGGATTAGCAAAGAAGCTTTTATCTGCCTATTCCTCTCCAAATGAGACTGTTCAGTCTCATAATCATTGATATCGGATAATATTACCTGATGTGTTAATACCCACGTATTTTTCTGTAGTAGCAGGTGATGCACAATAATACCTCACTGTGGGTGTTCGAAAAACAAGAAGTAATGCGAAAAATGACAGTGCCCCTATCGATCACAAGGAAGCAAAAAGTATTAGGTATAAGCATAAGTTTTTCTGGCGCTCCATGTAGCGGGCTATAAAAGCATAGCAGTTGAAGTTTCGTCAGAATTTCGTACTGTGAGGGTAAGGTGGCAACATTGCGTTAAACGACGCGTGTTGGCGGACAGCTCACACGTGCAGTTAGTTAAGCAACGACATGGCGACTGAAAAGGTGCACATTATTCACTGTTTGTTTTGCTTGCTTAATCTAGCGAAAACCGCTGAAGAAGCACGAGATTGGATTTGTTCGAAATACGGTGAGAAATTTGTAGGTGCAGGCACGTGCCGTGGGTGGTTTGTGAAGTTCAGAAGTGGTGATTGCAGCGTGAAGGAAAAGCAGCATATAGCAAACGGCCGAAGGAGATGCACAGCACAGATTTCAAAGTTCTTCTGGACGAAGATGCCCCCGCCGATCGCAGAACTGGCAATGCAGTCAGGTGCAAATCAGTTGACCGTGGTTTGATCGTTGCATGCCATGGGAAAGAATTAAGAAGTAGAGAAGTGGGTCCCACACGAACTCACTGCGCGCAGCAATGGTCACAGGTGGAATACATGTGTTCCATTGCTTGCCAGACATCGGAAAAAGGATTTCCTAGGGAAAATCTTTACGGGTGATGCAAATACGGTTCACTATGACATCCCGCAATGCAAAAGTCATAGTAGACCGCGGCCAACAAATAACATCAACACCGATGCCCAGCAGCTACGGTAAAGAAAGCTCTTCTCTGTATCTGATGGGACATGCAAGGTGCTGTGTATCATGAGCTCATGCCACCAGGTCTAACAATGACTGCGGAACGCTACAGTCGTCTACTAGCTGCTTTTGAACAAGGAACTGCATCAGAAACGACCATTTTCGTGACATAGGTGTCCGATGATCATTCTGTGGGACGTACTCCAGAGGTGTAGCAAGTGTCAAGACGATAAATCTGCAGCGATACAGTCCGTGTAGCTTAGTTGGGAGAGCAACGTACTCTGGAGTGAGAGGGCGCGATTTCATTCTCGTCAAGGACAAATTTGTGTTTTCACATCTGTTGTATGATAAAGTACGACCTCATGTCGCTGCAGGGACCTTGAAAAGCATCATGCAGCTGGGGTGGGAGGTTCTCCCTCATGCGGCTTACTTCCAAGATTTAGCCTCGTCGGACTTCCACTTGTTACGTTCGATGCAGCACTTCTTGGCAAGCCAGCGATCCGCCATACTTGAAGGTCTCCAAAAATGCATCGACAATTTCATCGCACCGAAACTGGGGTCGTTCTTTTACGACAGCATTCTCTAGCTACCGGATAGACAGAGCAAGGTTATAGCTCACGGGTGTCACATACTTCTAAAATGATTAAATGCGACAGCCTTGTATAAGTACGGCATCTATTCGACCACACAACGCTGTAAACTTATGCATAGATCAAGTATAAAAGAATAACTCATCAAGGGTAATGCCCTATAAAATACACAGCCGTATCAGAATAATATGACCACCTACCTAATAACGGGAATAACAACCCTTGGCACGAATGACAACGGCCAGACGGAATGGCATGGACGCATGCCCGAAGCACACGTGCCCATTCGGACTGCACCAGGGCACGGAGGTCCCGGAGATGACGTGGTTGTGGAACGGCATGTCAAACCTGTCGATCCAAATAGTCCCACAAGTGCTCTATGGGATTAAGTTCGGGCGATTTCGCTTTCCAAGGGAGAACGGAGACATCGATATCGCGTGCCTGAAACCAGTCATGCACTCCCTTAGCGACATGGCAAGACGCATTGTCCTGTTGGTAGACACCATCACCTCCAGAGTAAACTCCCAACATGAAGGGATATGGTCAGCAAGGAGGGAACAGCATGGACAGGTAGCCATTGCCGTTCAAACACCGAGCAAGAATGGACAGGTAGCCATTGCCGTTCAAAGACCGAGCAAGGATGGACAGGTAGCCATTGCCGTTCAGGGACCGGGCAAGGATGGACAGGTAGCCATTGGCGTTCAGGGACCCATCCAGTGGTACCAGCGGTCCCAGGACATACCAGGAAAACATCCCCTGGACATGCACCCTGCCACCGCAGGCCTGTACTTGACAGACAACCGTGTTCGGGTGTTGCTTCTCGTGTGTCTGACGCCGTATCCGCCACCGCCCGCTACTCCTGTGGGAGAAGAAACCTCGATTTGTCGGAGAAGGCAACCTTTTCCACACTTCCACTGTCCAATGACGGTAGTCAAATGCGAACTGCAGGAAGCGCTGCCGATGGACCTGAGTTAACATGGGCGCCTTGACGCAGCGTCGACTCCGGAGACCCATGCGTTACAGGGTTCGCTCTGTTATCGGGGACACGTACCTGGGCGCTCCAGCGTTCATTTGCGCGGTCAGTTGCTGCACTGTTGTGGGTCGATTGTCCTTTACCAGTTGGGAGGTACTCGGCGTACTAGCGGTCCATTCTTGGTACACCCTTACTACAGCACCTCGCGAACAGCCCACGAAGTATGCTGTTTCTGAGATTCTTCCACACTTGGCGCGGTAGCCGATGATCATTCCTTTTTTAACATCCGTCAAATCACTACCTCTGCTCATTGTGCTCACATGACACACTATGGCTCATTTGTCCTGGCCGTCCGCTTACATTTCCGTGTAGTCGACCTTGTCACGTCACTCTGTTACGCGCCTGGGCGGGTATACTGTGATTCCGGGGATGGTCATATTATTCTCATACGACCGTGTATGCAATCCAGCTATTTTTAGTAAAATGCACATAATGAAGAAGGGTGCTTATCTACTTTGTGAAGCGAAGATTAATGCACTAACACAAATGCACAATATGAGAACTTAAATACTAGTCAAAAAAGTTAATGAAGCTCTGTGTACGCCGCCATATCATAACCATGATCCTAATTTAAATTTCATTTTCGCTGTTGTTAAAGGCTTCTTGAATAAAGCAAACGTCCGCGCAAAGTAGTTTTTTTCAACAGATTGTATAGGAATTATTTTACAAACTAACAATCGGATCATCAAAATTGAACAATTCTATATCAAGTTAGATATCCTGCACTATAGAAAAAGAAGTTAAGCAGAACGGTAACCATCGTTACTGAGGAAAGAGCAGGAAAAGTACGGCTTTGTATAGTTACTGGAAAACGAGAAGAAAAATATTATAATGGTGACCGATTTAAAAACGTTTACAAATTATTTGTCCTGAAAATAAACAACGTATTTACCAGGGGCGAATATCCGGGGTGTGATAGGTGTGCACCGCACACCCACACAGAGTCGTAGCAATTTATTTAACCTATACTATCGACATTACATTTTAGGATTTATTTCGGAAAAAACTCCCCAGAGTTTGTCGTAATGCTTCGAGTAGTGGCTAAAATTAATTCCCCCACACAATGTTTTCATTAAGAGGAGTCGTTCATTAAGCATAATATCCCATTTTTGCTAAAATCCTCGTGATATCCAACGGTTTTCAAGCAACTGTGGTACAAGCGCTCTCTAGATGGCGCTGCAGGTCACGGTTTGATTACCCTGTTGTTTCAAACATTACAGCTGATCTCTCAGGGTGTGCTAGCCAAACAGAGCACCGCTTGCTATCCGACGATGCTCAAGCAACTGTGGTACAAGCGCTCTCTAGATGGCGCTGTATGTCACGTTTTTATTTCCCTGTGGTTTCAAACATTACAGATGATCTCTCAGGGTGTGCTAGCCAAATAGAGCACTACTCTCAATCCCATGGAGCAACGCAATTCAACGTTGTGATACGAGTTGGTGTTAAATTATGTCTTTTTATAACAAAACTCACCAAAGTTGTCCTAAGGCTTCGCGTGGTGGCTGAAATTAACTTCCTTATACAATGTTTTCGCAAAGTGGAAAAGGTCCGATGCTTCGTTGAGTAAACAAACCATAGTTTTGTAGTATTCGCATCCGTAGGTGTGCTATTTAGCCAGTGAATACCCGAGGCGTGTAAAGCAACTGTGATACAAAGCTCTCCAGATGGCGCTGCAGGTCACGTTTTTATTTCGGCAGAGGCCAGGTTGTGCGCGCCTAAAAACGCAATACTGATCATACGTTTGCGCTTGGAATCTCGTGGAGTCATAAATACAATTCAACGTTCTGCCGCGAATTGCTGTTTTTCTGTCTTTCCGTCGCAGTGCTAATCGATGTGTTTATGAGCACAGATTTAAAAACATAATTTGAAGTTTTGTTATCCATATAGGATGGGATAACAAAAATTCATTCTTTTTTTATTATTATTCAACGACCGCTAAATAAATAAAATGCTTTCGTGTGTTCAAAATCAGTGCGTGAATTTCTCAGCTCGGGTTATATAGTAAAATTTTTGCGTGTGTTTTTTCTCCTTAACAGAGCACTCCCAATGTAAATGGGCACGCGACGCTACGGGTATTTACCTAGGTATAAAGGTGCGTAAAACAAGATACTAGGAATTTAAAATCAGTTACTGACAATTTTACGGCTAAACGGTTAGGTGCAAATAAGACTAATGATGCACTATTATACAGAGGAGTAAACTGTGTAGCGTTCTTCGCCATTTGTATCCTGTAAAACACCACTTAAAACTTTGAGAATACTACCTCTTCTTATTTACACTCTCTTTCTCGAAGTGAAACAAAGTCACTCAAATAAAGTTTCAGAAAGACTTACTTACTGTTCACTCTTTTTTATTCCATCATCACCGTGTAAGCACTTTGCTCGAACATTCCAAAATACGTGAAGAACTAATTACAATAGTACTAATCTTTCAACACTGATTAACGTGAGTTAGTAAGAAAAAAACTTTATTACTCCAAGTATTCGATATACACTCATCATCAAAAAAATAGTTGCACATAGAAGGACGTGTCGGATTGCAATGCTATTCAGGAGGAAGGTAAAGGTTACCAGGAACAATAAATGATTAAACATTAAACTGATATGGGCAATATTTATTGAACTACACGCCAATAAACAGTGTCTCTTAGTATGGCGTCGAGCTGCCATGTTTGCTCACACAGCATGCCAGACGTCTCCGCATGGAGTTGTACAGGTTCCTAATGGTGTCCTGCGATAAGTCATCCCATGCAGCTTGAATCTTCTCACTCAGTTCCTGCAGATTGTGCAGTAGGGGTGGAGTGTGGATAGCACGTCCAATAGCATCCCACACATTTTTAATCGGTCATAGGTCCAGCGATGCGGTTGACCATGGCAGAGTGTCAGTGCCTTGAAGGCAAGCTCTCGAGACCGCATCAGTATGCGGACGAGCGTTGTCCTGTTGGAAAATCGCACCAGAGTGAGCGTTCAGGAAAGGTAGGGCCACTGGCTGCAGGACCCCATTAACGTAACTTTGGGCTGTCAAAATGCCTGTAAAGAACACCAAAGGTGATCTGGCATCGTAGACGATTGCACCCATACCATCACACTAGGCCTTCTGGATGTGTGACGCACTACAACAAACCGTTCATCATGGCGCTGACCACGGTGCCTCCACACACGGATTCGGTGGTCGTCCCCTCCAACACAAAAGCGGGACTCGTCGCTGAAGATCACCGGCTGCCATTCTGAGCGGCTCCTTGACAGTCTGGCATGACACCATTACAGTCTTTGGCGACGATGTAATGGTGTTAAGGACAGTCGTCGTAACTGTCAGCGTGCGTGTAGTCCTACGTCGTGCAGACGTCTGCCAATGGTGCTGGCACTAATCGGACGAAGCATGGATGGCACCACTGCTCGCTGAATATCCACAATCGTGGATGTTGGGCCACTCCGCGCATGTCGGATAACCTGTCGGTCCTCTCTCTCTCTCTCTCCGTGGTTCGTGTAGGTCTCCCAGACCCTTCCATTCGCTGCTGCGTTTTTTGTTCTATCCACCGCCGCCAACAGCGTGCTATGGTGATATTCGCACGACCGGTATGGAGCGCAATACGTCGATAACACCATCCCGCTTCCCGGAGGTCGACGATGTGGCCCCTCTCGAACTCCTCCAACGGCTTGAATTGCTTCCGAACTTTTTTTCGAGGCATACTTCACTTGCAAAGGATACAACCAACGCAACGGCACGAGTCAGAATGGCAAGCACGCGCAACGGGATGACCTTATGTATCCGGTCAGTCACAGCGCTACGACCCCACCTTGCTGGCGTCACATGCGCGGCACAGCATGACATTTGAATCATTTGCATGTCTCACGATGTCAAACCTACGGACCAAGTTTCATTCCTGTCGGTTGCTTCCTTTTGGGTGCAACTATTTTATTGACGTAGGGTGTATAAGGATAAAGCTCGAAAATGCAAACTTCAGATAAACACAGCTTCGACTTAGCACAGAACTTTTCACCACCACATAAGTTTTGGCTGCTGCTTCAACCTTGTATATCGCTCGTTCTTATCTGTCACATGCATACGTCACACTCTCTGACCTCAGAATTGTTGCGAACGTCATTCCGTGAGCAAGAAGATATAACATTATGGCTGAAAACACTAAAGGAGAATGAACTAAAATTTGCATAGAGAAAGCAACTAAAACTGAAAGTTAATTTAGAGTATACGTCAAAACTGTGTGTCTTATTACAACCTTATTAAACCTGATATAAGTTACTTGCGGAATTACCCTTGGAGAAATTTAGAAAAGCAGAAAAATATCTATAATATGAAAAACTCCATTTTTAGAAAAAGAAAGTACTGACAATTGTACACTGATGTGCCAAAAGTCATGGGATAGCAGTATGCAAATTTTTAACTAGCGCTGCTGTTCTATAAAGGCTTCGACGCATACCACGACTTTTATCAGTTGCGAGGTGTAATCTCATGATTCATTATGAACAACCGTCAGTTAGATTATGGCAAGACGACGTGAATTATCGGATTTTAAACGAGGCACGGTAGTGGGAGCCAGACGGATGAGACATTCAATTTCCCAAGTTGTCCGAACATTTAACATTCCTCGATCCACAGTGTCACGTGGGTACCGAAAATTCCTCATGGAAGGTATTACCACCCACCGTGGACAGAGCAGTGGCCGACCACGGGTGCTGAATGACCGTGACAAGCGGCGTCTGGCCAGGATTGTCCATGCTAACAGACCCGCCACACTGGCTCAAATAACATCCACATTCAATGTAGGAGGTACCAAAGACATATCCATCAAGTCAGTGCAGCGTAATTTAGCGTCCATGGGGTATGGGAACAGAAGACCCACTAGAGTGCCTTTGTTAACGCCACGATATCGGACACAGTGCCTCACCTGGGCTCGTGAACACGGTAATTGGACCTTGGAAGACTGGCAACATGGGGCGTGGTCCGACGAGTTACCCTACCCGTTGTTACGAGCTGATGGTAGGGTTCGGGTGTGGCACAGACCCCATGAGGCCATGGGCCCAAGCTGTCAACAAGGCACTGTACAAGCTGGTGGTGGTTTGATACATGTATGGGTGTCTTTATGTGGCACGGTTTGGGTCCTCTGGTCCTCGCAAACATGTCATTAACCAGTAATCGCTTTGCTGCTCTTCTGGGTGACCATTTGCAGCCCTTCATGGACTTCATGTACCCCAACAACGAGGGGATTTTCCAGGTGGACAATGCACCATGTCATCGGGCCCAAGTTGTCCAAAATTGGTTCGAGGAGAATTCTGGACAGTTCCGACGGATGGTGGGGCCACCACGTTCGCCCGACATGAACGCAATAGAGCAGTTACGGGACGTGGTGAAAAGGTCCATTCGCACCCAAAATCCTGCACTTACAAATACCAGGGAACTGTGGGAGTCTGTTCAGATGGCATGGATTAACATCTCTCCAGAAGTCTTGCGGCCACTTGTAGAATCGATGCTACGTCCAGTTTCTGCACTTCGCCGGGCTAGAAGAGGTCCTACACGAGACTAGGTATGTATCCCATGACTTTTGGTACTTCAGTGTATAACAGGAAACTGGGCTATGAACTTGTGGGGAATCATCAGTGATCCACAAAGGATTTTTAAGAATGTCAATGTTACATCGTTGAAAAAGGTTTTGGTGAGTTCCCGGAAGATGCAATTTTAAGTAATAGAAAAGTTGGATTAATTAGGATATAAAGAAAAGTATTGAGGTAAGGAAAATATCGCATTTAAAGGTTTTCATTTCTGGGGAGGAGGAACGCAGAATCATCTACAAACAAAGAAATAATTAAACAACAGGATAAGAAAGCACAGCAGCAAGAACAGGAAAGAACATATGCGAATAATAATGAAACCGGATAGAGAATAATCGGATGCTCTAAAAAATGTGCCGTCCTGGCTGTCGAGTGGTCAGATACGTATGTTTCTGGCTAGTCGTCCGAGCAACTCCAGAGTTCGGTGGTGTGCTTGTGTTACGGTGCCTCTCTCCCTTTCCTGGAACCAGTGGCCCTACATTTGGGACTGACAAATGTTTATATCCCTTAGAGTTGCTCACGGTGTTCGTTAAACACCGCAAAAAAAGAACCAGCTGCAGAAAACTACAGAAAGCCCAAAGAAATTTCTTTAGTTGCAATGTAAAGGCAATCTATTGCAAGAAATTTTTCAGCACAGAAGGAAAATAATTTCTGGACACTGAGGTCATGAGGTTATTAATGAAGGTCGTTGAGATCATCGTTGCTGAGCAGGAAGCAGAAGAATGAATGAAATGCAAAATGGTATAGCTGTGGTTCTTCTGGAAGAATTGTGGAATCATTAAAAAAACACAAGAAGGAAATATTTGTCCCTTCATTGCAAGAATAATTTGAAGAATAGCAAAATGGCAAAGCGTACCAAAACAGATCAACACTTAGCATATACGCTCATCGTCAAAAAAATAGTTGTACCCAGAAGGAATCAACCGACAGGAATGAAACTTGGTGGGTAGGTTTAACATAGTGAGACATGCAAATGATTCAAGTAACACGCTGGGCCACGCATGTGACGCAAGCAAGGAGGGGTCGTAGCACTGTGCCTGACCAGGTCGTCCCGTTGCGCGCGCTTGTCATTCTGATTCGTGCTGTTGTGTTGGTTGCATCTTTTGCAAGTTAAGAACGTCTGCGAGAAAAATTCGGAAGCAATTCGAGCAGTTAGAAGAGTTCGAGAGAGGCCGCATTGTCGGGCTGCGGGAGGGTCTTATCGTCGTATTGTGCGGCATACCGGTCGTGCGTATATCACCATAGCACGCTGTTGGCGGCAGTGGATAGAACAAGGCACGCAGCAGCGACGGGAAGGGTCTGTGAGACATAAATGAACCACGGAGAAAGAGGATCAACGGGTTGACCAACAGGTGCAGAGTGACCCAACAACAACGATTGCGGATATTCAGCGAGCATTGGTGCCTTCCATGCATCGTACGATTAGTGCCAGCACCATTGTCAGACGACTGCACGACGCAGTACTACACGCACGTAGACCGTTACGACGAGTGCCCTTAACAACAGTACATCGTCGCCAAAGATTGCAATGGTGTCAGGCCAGAATGTCCTGGAGCCACGCCGAATGGCAGCTGGTGATCTTCAGCGACGAGCTCCGCTTTTGTCTTGGAGGAGACGACTAACGCATCCGTGTGTGGAGGCTCTGTGGTCAGCGCCAAGATGAACGGTTTCTTGTAGTGCGTCACACGTCCAGAAGGCCAGGTGTGATGGTGTGTGTGCAATTTCCTACGATGCCAGATCATCTTTGGTGTTCATTACAGGCACTTTGACAGCCCAACGTTACGTTAATGAGGTCCTGCAACCAGTGGCCTTACCTTTTCTGAACGCTCACCCCGATGCGATTTTCCAACAGAAAAAACGGTCCTCCGCATACTGCTGCTGTCTCGAGAGCTTGCCTTCAAGGCACTGATGGAGTGTGGCTCCATCACAGTCTGGCACACTCTGCCATGGCCAGCTACGTCGCCAGACCTATCTCCGATTGAAAATGTATGGAATGCTATTGGACGAGCTATCCACACTCCACCCCTACCGCACAATCTGCAGGAACTGCGTGAGAAGATTCAAGCTGCATGGGATAGCTTAACGCAGGACATCATTAGGAACCTGTACAACTCCATGCCGAGACGTCTGGCATGCTGTGTGAGCAAACATGGCGGCCCGACGCCCTACTAAGAGACACTACTTATTGGCTTGTAGCTCAGTCGCCGTATTGTGGGCCATACCAGTCTAATGTTTAATCATTTATTTTTCTGGTAACCATATCAATATCAATCTCAATGTTTAATCATTCTTTGTTCCTGGTAACCTTTACCTTCCTCCCGAATAGCATTGCAATCCGACACGTCCTTCTGGGTGCAACTATTTTTTTAACAATGAGTGTATATGAGGATAACGAGCCAGAAAACTTGTTCCCATTACAAAGGAATCTGCTTATTAATCCTCGTAACAAGGATTCTTAGTAGACTTATCTAGAAGAATAAAAGACAATGTCTGTTTTTGAGTTTATGGCAGCCATAACTTTCATGACAACGTGACAAACGCTTCAAAATTTGGCATATTGGTTTTCATTGTTGTCCATATCGCAGTGGCAGGTTTCAAGTCGAAGTTCCAAAGGAGCGGCACGCATGAAACAAAAATTTATACCACGCTATTGCTACGACAACGAGGAAGTTAACGAGGCACCTGAGAAAACCTTTGTGATCTTTAAGCCGCGTTTCCATGCATTTATGCTGCAACTGGAGCTGGCATGAACATGTTTCTGTCACGTATGCATCAGGAGAAGCAAAACAGCTTATTTTATTTGGGCACTGTTAATCCACCCGTGGTCGCAATGTTTGCTGACCACGAATCTACATCACTCTTTTGACGCAGTGCTATGTAACGGGTCTTTATTCGACATAAATTCTTTAGTTGGATAAATTAGTTTACCTGCGGTTCATAAAGGATTACACATAGTGTGTTTGTCAACCGATTTTCTCATCGGTTTTGCACTCACAAATGTAAATATCGTTAAAATAGAGTCCATAAATATAGATTAATAAACACAATCATCAATCATTTGCCGCATTAAAATTCAGAATGAAAAGATTGCATCTTAGAAGTTAGACACAGGCAGGGAAGAGAAGAGTTCAGCCAGTAAAAATAAGATGGAGAAGGAATACAGTAGCAGAGAGTAGCAGCGACTACATTTTAATCTGGAAAACGTCAAATTGTAAGAAAGGAATCCTAGATAATGCTTCATTGCTTTAGAAAAATCTGACAACAAAATATTTAGGAAACTACATTGAAAAGCCTTGATAAATATAAGATTAGAGACTAGAAATATACATTATATTGACAAAAGTCACCGGACACCTAGAAGAGAAACACAACATAGCATTTAGTGACATACATTAGTACGGTGTCGGTCCACATTTGGCCTTAATGTGTGCACTGACCCTTCGAGACATGCTTTCGACAATGTTTTGGAACACAGCGATAGGTATGCGCTTCCATTCAGTACATGATGCTGCCGCTAACTATTGCTTAGTAGTAGACCTTGGCTCCAAACTTTTAATGCGGCACTCTGTTTATCCTATAGGTGTTTTATGGGATTAAGATCAGGGCTCTGTGCTGGCAGTCCACACACGATACAGAATTATCGTCAAACCACGCCGTAACAGTCCTTGCTTTATGGGACGTAAGTCGTGTCTGTTTTGAGCTCCGTGTTTCGCCGTCTACTGAGTGTGTTTTGTGTGCTCTGTCGTTTAACTTTTGTGCGTGCCTTCAAGACGAAGGTTGTATCTTTCATTTAAGACATCTCCCGAGTCGGTGAGTACTATTTTCAATTAGCTATCAGCACTTTATTTTCTCGACCAGTTGGTCGTTTTTACTAAGTTAGGCCTCGCCATCGGCGATGGCGACTGCTGATAAGAGCAGAATTCCCGCTCTCGTCACAGCTTCTCCTACTACGTCGATCCTTATCTCTGACGGAGCAAACCAATCAGCGTCCGTCCTTGATGATAGGGAATATCGTCCTCCTCCTGATGCCTATTGCTCTTCTTCTTCTACGCTTCAACTCTCTGACTCCACCACCCCTCCTGGTGGTGAGGCTATGACGTTCGTTCCTGATGCTACCGATGACGTAATGGATATCTCTGAGGGCGTTGCTTCTCTGCCCTCGGTAGCCTTGCCCAGCGTTGTGTCAGCTCCTTCATCCAGCGCTGCACCTCTGCCTTCCAATGGAGGATTGCCTTCCCGCTCTTATTCTAGCGTTACCTCAGGTGCGTCCCTACCGACGCAATCGACTCGCCTTCCCCTTGCAGATGCCCATGTCCAGATACATGGTGACTCACTTCAATTGGACGTTCCGCACTTCTCACCCGCTGCGCAGGAACTTCACTCCACCCGCGAGTTGGGAGTGTGCCTAGATGCTCTTCCGAATACACCGCTGAAAGTCTATTGTGATACGCTCCTTGCTTTTCTTCCAGCCGGAGCCATTACTCACCTCACCCGCCGGCCGCGGACGGTGATTGTTTATTTCACATCCAAAGAGCATGCAGACACGCTTCTAAACTTTGGTCTTGACCTGGGAGACCACCACCTGGAAGCTGAACCGATTTCCAGGCGCCCTGTTCAGGTCTCCTTGCATCCGGTGCCCCCGAAATCTCGGATGCGATGATATGTACTGCACTTAGTAAGTGTGGTAAGATCGTTGGTCCTGTTATCACACATTCAGCTGCGCCCAAGGATCCTGCAAATAAGAATGTTCGTAGTTTTCGCCGGAGTGTTCGACTCATCTTTCCATCAGAGGAGCATCTCCGTAAGTTCCCACTGATTCTAAACGTCCGATGTGGGCAGCTCTCCTACAGAATTGACATGCTAACATCAGAACACTGTGCTAATTGCAAAGAACTTGGGCATCAGCGTGCTCGATGCCCCAACAACCAGTATCCAGCTCCCACGGCTTCTACAGTGCCTACCGCCTCTAAGCAGCATCCTGCTACATCTCGCTCTCGACCTGCACCGTCTTCAAATGTGCCAACTGCCCCAGGGCCGAGTTACACAAAAAGTATATCTACAGCCTCTCGTCCACGAGCGTCTTTTGATGCTGATCTCACCTCCCACCTTCAATTTCCAGTGCTCACCTCACCTATTACTCCTCATCCCGTGGCAACATCGGGAAACTTCGCCGCTGGTTTCCCACCAGTCTTCACTGTTGGTGTCTCCGAGTGTGACGGCGGTGCCGATAACTCCTCTGACTCTGCGTCAGCTTCCCGAGCATCGTCGCTCCCTGGAAAACGAATTTCTGGCACTCGTACAGGTACCCGACGTAAGAGGAAGAAGAAGAAATCTTCCTCTGCGGATGGGCAACCGTTCCGTACTACCAAATCTTCAGGAGATATCTCTCCCTCTCCTGCGCCAACAGAAATTGAAAGGGACACTGATGATGATGGGTCTCCACCTTCGTTTGAGGTCTTTTCAAGTGTTCTCTCCAAATGTGGTGCTCCTTCAGAACCTCTCAATCTTGGAGATTACTATCAGTTTTGCACCCACACCACGAACCTGGAGTCGACGTATGACTACCTCCGAGAGCGCGAAGACATTCTTCCCGCGCTGCTCCTGCAAGCCGGATGCATTGCTAAGTACCTTCGTGGGTTTGTTCATGACCCCATGCACCACTCATGGACCCTTGGCTGCGTAAACCGATTACAACAACTCCTGAAAGTTGCTCCGCGACTCCTCCAACCAACGACTGACCAGTCCATTCAAGGTCACGACCCTTAATTGCAGAGGGTTCGCTAGCCCCCTAGCGAATGCTCTTGTTATGGAAGACCTCTCGCCCCTCGGGGCCGATCTGTTACTACTACAAGAAACAAACTGCCATTCCTCCACTCTGTTTACTCGCTGGCGTGCTAGCGATTATGTGTTCCATCATGCTTTCCGCTACTCATCTCATGGTGGACTTGCTATCGGAATACATCAACATTTCCGATCCACCCTCACTGCACTCTCAGTGCAGAACTTATGCCGAGATTTACTCCAGCAAGTCTCCTTCACAGTTGGCGGAGCTCGATTCCACATCTTTAATGTGTATATTCCATGCACCTCTATTCATTTATCCATCTTGTTCACCAAACTCCGTAAAGCTCTCTCGAAAGTCTCACCTTCGGATCGTGTGCTCTTGGGTGGAGACTTCAATTGCACCCTTGACCCGGCTCTGGATCGCTCTCCTTCGTCACGAGAGCGTCGGACGGATCTCGTCGCACTACTCCATGACCTTGTTGCTGATTTCTCCTTCACCGATGCTTATAGGCGCCTTCATCCACAAGAGACCTCACACACGTGGCGCTCGTCTGGGAGTCAGCTTCCATCAACTGCACGCTTGGATCGGGTTTACGTTTCCACACCGCTTCTTGCGTCTATTACCGAGTTGCAACATCAACCTACTGCTTCCTCAGACCACTGCACGGTCACCCTCACAGTGTTTGTTGCGGCGTCACTCCCTCGGACTGTTCGTCCGTGGACATTTGACTCCAATCTCCTCACTGATCCTGAATTTTGTGCCTCTGTCCGTTCTTTTCTCGCTGCTCGTCGCGCAGGGTTGCATTCCGCACCCTGTACCTTGACGTATTGGCTTCGTGTCAAGCATCAGCTCCTCTTACATATCAAGCAACTTTCCTTCACCATGAAGACTTCTAGTCAGATGCGCCTCGATCACGCCAGGCAGATGCTCACACTGATTGGGTTATCAGATCCGCTTTTTCCAGCATATCAGGCGGAGCTCCAGGCTTTGCTGAAACCTCTTGCGCAGCAAGCACTTTTACGTCTGCGCATTAAACATCTCAATCCGGAGGAATGCACCTATGATTTTCTAACATCAATGGAATCTGCACGTAAGTCTTCTACCTCGCTTCGTCATCTTCGCCTCCCCTCTGGCGAAATCACATCCGATTCGGCAGCGATTTGCTCTCACGTTCGTCAGTTCTATACCACCAAGTTCAGTGAAACTCCTCCCCCTTCTCCCTCTGCTCTCCCCCATCTTCTCAATAACCTACCACAAGTTCCGTCTCATCTTGCTCACACCCTGTCTCTTGCACCCACATCCACGGAGGTGTCAGACACCTTCTCTTCCCTTAACCCCCATGCCGCTCCGGGTCCGGACGGCCTCTCTTTTCCTTTTTACCGTGCGTTCTTGCCTCTTTTGTTGCCTTTTCTCCTCTCCGCTTTTTCTGCTGCATTTAACTGCTCCCCCTCCCGAGGAGTTTCACGGACGCACATGTGGTCCTATTTCCCAAGAAGGGTGACCCTCTTGACTTGGGAAATTGGCGCCCCATTTCTCTTCTCAATCAAGATTATAAACTCTATACTAAGCTTCTTTCCCGTCGACTAAACTCTATCCTCCCTCACATCCTTGCTGACTCTCAAACCTATACTGTTCCTGGCCGTTCTCTTTCCTCCAATGTTCAACTTCTTCGCGATCTCATTCATCTTGCCAAGACTCATTCTGAACCTCTTGCTCTCCTTTCCTTAGACCTCCGTTCCGCTTTCGATAATATCTCACACGCCTATTTAACACAAACCCTGCTACACTTTGGCTTTCCTCCACAATTTGTCTCCGTTCTTCTCTCCCTCTACCGGGACGCCGTTTTCCATGTCAAGACGGCATCTTTTCTCACAGCACATGTTCCCTTCAAGCGGGGAGTTCGTCAGGGCTGCCCGCTTTCTGGTCAACTGTTTGCGATTGCCGTCGAGCCTTTTCTACGCTCTCTGGAAACATCTCTTCTAGCACAACTTCCACCACCAGTTGCCAGCTCACGGCATCACTCAGTCATTTACTCTGCTTATGCAGATGACATCACCGTCTGCATTCGTAGCGACTCACAGTTCCAACTGCTTCGTCGTTTGTTCTCCGCATATGCTTCATGTTCTGCAGCTGAACTGAATACTTCTAAGAGCACTGGATTGTGGTGCGGGTCGTGGTCCAATCGCTTGGATGCTCCATGGGGGGCCACATGGTCATCCACTACCCAACGCTTCCTGGGTGTGCACTTAGGCGCACCACAAGCTACATCTAGTGCAACTCGCTCGGAACTCCATCCTCGCCTCCTCCGCACAGCTGCATTCTGGTGTCGTGCGCAGTTCTGTACGTCCTACTACCAGCGTGCAAATCTCACCAGGACATACCTTCTGTCCATCTGCAAGCATTCTTGGATTGCATCTACGACCCCGCTTTTCTGTCTCCAGGAGGTTACACGCTGCCTTACTCGAGTAATGTGGGCGGGTCATCACTGGATTAACGTCCACAAGCTCTGTGCTCCTCCCTCCTATGGTGGTGCTGGCCTACCTGATGTCCCGCTGTGCTACAAAGCAAGCCGAGTGATCAACTTCATTCACCTTTTCACGGCTCCAGTGGCTTCCGCAGTTCAGGTACGTGACGTTCTTGCCTCCTTGCGTAACCCACATTTTTCTTTTCTTTCTTTAGTTCTCATGGATTGCTGTCCTTTCCCCTCCTCCAAACTCCCACCTGCATATTCTGAAGCCCTCACTCACCTTCGCTCTCTCCCCTCATTCGCTCCCCTCCCTCTTCAACTCTAGAGCTTCTTTCTGAACCCCTCTTCTTCAACTCCCTTGTTCATCCCCCCATCTCCCCTGTTTTTCATTCCCCTCTTGGCTCCGAGCAGGTGTAGTAACTGTACAAGACCTCACTAACTCGGATCTATCCTGGCGCCCTCTCTCTGGCCTCCCCCTGCTATTCTCTCGTCCCCATCCGCCCATTTGGTCTATGACTCTCTGCTAACTGCACTTCTTTCGCTTTTCCCTGATCTTGTCTCCCCACCGGTCTCTGTCTCTGTCTTTTCTGCCCCTCTTCCGCTGCCGTTTTTCCTCCGACTCACAAACTCGGTTCTTCCTCTCTCCTCTCTCTCCTCTAAATCTCTTTATCGTTTTCTAGTGCACCTTGCCACCCCTTCACCGCTTTCTATTCTGGAGGTTCCCCCTGCTTCTCTTCCTCTTGTCTGGGCCGCTGCCCGCTCACCCTTATCTGCCCCTCTTGAAATTAATACCCACTGGCTCTTTTTGCATAATCGCCTCCCTGTTCCGTATTTTCTCTTTCGCATGTCTCTTCTCTCCTCCCCTCTCTGCTCCTTCTGCGCACAGGAGGCAGACGTTTCTCACGTCTACCTTTACTGTCCCATCCTGATGCCTCTCCTCCACCAGGCTTTCCGGATTGCCAGTCGCTCTTGTTCTCAAGATCTTCCGTTCACTGCCTACAGACATCTTCTTCTGCGGGCTCATCCACCTACAACTCTTCCTTCAGTATGTGCCTATCTTTTCGTGCTGGTTAAACACATTATTTACGTATACCTTCAACAACTCCGCAGCATTTCCTCGCCGGTCTCTTTACACCAGGCCAGCGCAGCACTTTTGTGCCATTTTCAAGATCGATTGCTTTCTCGACTCCGCCTGGAGTACCAGTCGGCTTCTTCCAGTCGTCGAGAAGCCACCTTCTATGCTACCTGGGCGCCGGCCGCTCCATGGTTTGCGATTGATTCTGGACTGCTACACCTATCAGAACCCTAGGACATTCTACACCTCCTTTGCTGAGTTCCGTGGCACCCTGGTGGCCCTCCTCCACTCTACGACTCGTGCAATCCACACTACCGTTGAATTGTGAATGCTAATGCCATCTCAGTGTATTTTCATGCTTACTCGTGTACATTACTTACTTTCACCCCGCCTGTATTATGTTGCTTTGGTGCCCTCGTTAAATAACTTGCACAATTGTGCACGCTGTGTTTTTATCTCATGTATGTAATGTTTTACCTTCACGGCGGTGTTTGTGCTGTTCTTTTTCTAATTGTGTACTATTGTTTCGCCTGTGTTATCCTGTAAATCATGCCCAGCCAATGTCATGTGACACGATGTGTTTCTCTTTGTCACTTCTGCAATTTTTTTATTCAATAAGCTTTGCTTGCAGCATTTTGTTATTCATCCCCATTGTCATTGCAATGTATATACCATCATGTTTTTAACAGTTTTGTATTATTTCCCAGTGAGATGCCCAATACTGTACGTCTTCCTCTTATGTTTTCTTATGATAAATTAGAATAAAGCGATTTTGAAACCTTGCTTTATGGCTCGGTGCATTTTCCTGCTGGTACTGACAAGGCTTGGTTCCATAGTATTGCCACAAAGTTGGTAAGTCATAATTGTCCAGAATATCGAGGTAGACGTGCTGGTTAACAGGTTTGTCCACGATAACCAATGGGCCGGGACCATACCACGAACACGACCTCCACACGAGTACACTTCCAGCTCCAAACTTGACCGTGGGAACAGTACACTGTGGTAAATAGCGTTTCCCTGGCTGCCGCCATACCCACACACGGCCATCAGACTGATGGATCGTGTATCTGGATTCATCAGTCCATAGGACCCGTTTCCATTGATCTACGGTCCACGATAAATGTTCTTTACACCATGCTAAACGACGAGTAGTATTTCGAGTGGAGATGAAAGCTTCACGACCACGGTAACCCATGAAATGAAGTTCTCTGTGAATGGTACGTATACATACCGAGGTTCCAGCATTTTTACTCACCTGTACACTGAGGTCTTGTGCAGTACTCCGTCGATCAGCTCTAACGACTCACCTGAGGCTTCGACGTCCTGTATGGCTAATTTTCTTTGGTCTGCAGGTACGTTTCGCTGCTTCAGGCACGCCATGTGTCTTCCACTTATTCAGTACATCCAAAACAGTTGACTTGGGTATGTATAAACGCTTCTCAGTTTCTCTTATGGACAACCCGCTAATATAACACCCAACAATCTTTCCTTTCTCAAAGTCAGTTCTCTCCCGCCGCGGCATTTTCACTCAACCTCACAGTGCGGTATGATCGCGGTCAGCTGCAGGTTTGTTTTATAGCGTTTGTAGCTGCACCGCGCATCTTAACAACGCAGCGGATTCGTTTATTTGCTTTTGAAGGGGTGTCCGGTGACTTTTGTCGCCATAGTGTATATATCTACGTTATTATAGTAAAATTACCGTGTGTGTCTGCCTATCAGTCGCCTATAGAGGAAGAAACTACTGAACATAGAGACTAGAAATGTTCAAGTGGGGAAAGGGAAGGTCGTGTCCCTCGGAGGCTTTTATTTTTATTTTTTTTTTTTTTTTTTTTTTTGAAATTCCAATTTGGCGATTTTAAATTAATTTATTTAGTTTTAAAGCTTTCAACCATTGTTCAAGAAATCAGTGTTGAAATTTGATCTCGCATTTTGCTGTGCCATAGGTCGCGCTCACAAATTTGAGCAATTGACAACGCTAGGCCGCATGTCGAGAAATCGGTCAAGGAAACGTCATTGACATTTGGCTGGGGAGTTTTGGAGCACCCGGCGTATAGTCCCGACATATCCCCTTCAGACTATAATTTGTTCCGATCGATGCAGCATGGTTTGCCTACTGTACGGTTCCGGACATGTGACGAAGTGCAAAAATGGGTTGACGACTTCATCGTGTCACACGACGAAGTATTCTTCATGGCTGGAATCCGTCAGCTGCCCGACCGATGGCGGAACGTGATAGACAATGACGGCGCATATTTTTATTCGTAAAGGTATTGTTGTTTTCTCTCAAATTACATGTTGCGCTGTTTTAAAGCGCTTTAAAACTTAGTTGTACACCTAATATATTGTGCCAGAAATCCTCGCAGGATGTTGGTAAATTTATTTTGGTTAGGTGCAAGCCCAAAAATTTTGCCTTCGGCGAGTGAAACTCATAGGTTCGATTTCTTAAAATTCATTTGGTTGTTAGCGCGCAAAGGCGTTTCTTGGACCTCTTCAAGATAACATAAATTTAAGGAAAACATCCCATGGGGCGTAGCGATATTAATAAAATGGAAGTTTTGCTTGCAAACTTAGCTGATAAGTAAAGATCCAGTGCGGCGAAATGTGAACAGAAGACACGTTTAAACATACCATATAATTTAAAACAATGGATTGATAATAAGATAACGAAACAGAAAGGGTCATCTACGAAAAGAAAGTCACCAGAAAAGTTAAACCTAGTTCTTGGAAGTAAACGGCAGTGAACAAACGGAAAAAGCACATTTTTGAGGCTATTATGCTTTTCGAGAAGGAGCGCCAAGGGAAAAGCTACGCGCAACAAAGATATATTCCGTCAACGAACAGAAATACATCTTTGCAACACATAAGTTGACAAATCTTTAATATCAGTCGATCAAAATTTAACTGAAAGTTTAGGTAAAGATTCAGCTGAGATGAGATTGACACTTCAAGCACACAGATGGGGAAATGTTGCTTCAAACCTTTTAGAACGGGCCCCTGAAAGAAGAGGACGATCAAAGAAGTTCTACATGAATAGAATAAGGGCGCCAATGGAAAGAAACAAAATTCTAAAAATATGAACCGAAAAGAAAGTGAGTGAATGTAGAAAAAGAAAGTGATTACCTCTCTCTCTCTCTCTCTCTCTCTCTCTCTCTGGTTGCAGAAAACCTTATACGTACTACGGAAATTTCCGAACAAAACAAAAAAGTTTGAAAACATAACGGGGTTGTCTTGATTTTGGTTTCTTTTAGGCTGGGTATGGGAAGCAGGGGATTTTCTCGTGTGCTAGGTCTAAATCATTAGGCTAAGGCCCTAGTTCTTTTGTTTGCGTCTGCGTTTTTCCAGGCTTTTTACTTTCATTTATTTGAGACATCCTAATCTTACCACTTAATTTTTATTTTTTCTGGTGCGGAGAGCCTTGAGCTAGAGCCTTTCTTAAGCCTGCTATTTTTAATATTGAATTTTTTACTGCGCTTTGATAAGGCTTTTTCGAGAATTTATATTTAAGAGTAGGGGCCTTAAGATTTTCTCTCCTTCAATTTAAAGCCCATCTGAATGATAGAACGGTTCAGAGCAAAGTTACGGACGTGATGGGTAAAACCAAGGATTTATCGGAGTATCATCATCATCATCATTGTCAACCATTATCAATCCACTGCTGGACGAAGGTCTCCCCAAGTTTCCTCCACAACGGTCTGTCTTGTGCCAGTCTCCTCCATGTCACTCCCGCATATTTACGAATTTCATCCACCCATCTCCCATGTGGTCTTTTTCTGGGTCTTTTCCTGTCCCTTGGAATCCAATCTAAAATTTCGGCTGTCCATCTATGGTCTGTCCTTCATCTCTCTCTCTCTCTCTCTGGTTGTCGGAGTATACGCAAGGTTAAACTGAGGGTGCACAAAGGGTTGGTGCCTTCGCTCCAGAAATGGTGACATTTGTAGATTTCTCACGGGCCTCCGGGGTTAAAATGTACCAGGGGTGGTGCCAAAATGGTGAAACAACCAGCCAAATAAACGGAGACACAACTAAAAAGCATTCCAGAGGTGAAGGACGGGTGCATCGCCTTTTAGAAGGCAATATGCGTATCACAGTTTCGCATTTGATAGCCCAATGCAGTATATGTCAACCAGAAACAATATTCAGCTGGACTATGCGTCGCACACTAGCACGAGAGCAGACGTTCTATACGTCACCGTCTTTCACTTAACAACAGTCTATCGACGTAAACGACTCTCCTTGTGCCAACACCATGCGATTTGGACGATGGAAGATTCAAAGCAGGTGTGCTGATCTGATGAATTACGATATGTGCTCCATTCTGTTAATAGTCGAGTCCGTATTTGGATCCTTCACGCATGGCATCGACTATCCAGGTCGGCTGTATGATATAGGACAAGGTAAGTAGATAGAGAAGGTAGCCCAATGTTCTTTAATCCTGCCCTGGAGCAGTGAGAAAGAGGGAGCTGTGACGTAGTTTGGTTCAAAGGTGTTAGAGCTTGGTTTATTTTGATCTTTTCGTTTCACGTTTTCGTGACGTCACACCATCAGCAGCAGCAAAGAGCAGGTATTTTTCCGCGAAACGACGCCCTTCGTCTCAGTAGAGTTTTTCAGTTTCTAAATGGCGGTTGTTGTGTTTTGATATCTGATTGTGAAATAATTGAGAACTCTAGGTGTGTGTAACTTTTAGAATTTAGCTAAGTGTTTCTGTGAAATAGCCACAAAGTAGCGGTGCCTATCCTTGAGACGAAGACATAGGTTTGTTTTTCTTTCAGGTGACTGAAATCTTCCAGACGGTATTTTCACTTATTCCTTGTACGATATTATTTTTTCTTCAAGAATATAATTTGTTCTTTTTATATATAATGGGTATTGACTCATTTCTATAATATCCGAATAATTAACAAATCTGATTATGAAAACTTCCAATAAAAGGTCGTTCAGTTTCCCAGAGATCAGAGGTCAAGCTTTCACTGTGTGCTCCTTTCTTTGACGAATTTAGTCTGTTATTTCGTTTATCTGACAACTTTTACCACAATTTTTGTGCGTTTTTAATTATCCGTTTCGTGAAGAATATTTTTAATATTCTTGCAAGAGATAGCAGTTATCTTTATCTGAGAAGTGGAAATTATGGTAAACTGTGCAGTAGCTACTTATAAGAATGGATACCACAATACGAAAGAAGTGATGTTCCCAATTACTATGAAACATGTCAATAGTAATTATAAAATGTCTCCGAGCTGATTATTTTAATCCGAAGCAAGCAAGAATATGTTCTCTGCATTTCGGCAATGATTCCTATATACGAGACTTAAAAGGCGAACTGTTAGGAATCCATTTAATCAGACGACTAAAAAGTGATGCTATTCCGAAGTTAGATGCACAAAAAACACAACAAATTGGTTACAAAGTTTCCTGAACTGAATCCTAAGTTACTTCTAACATACTCCTGAGCTAGAACTTTTTTAGGATTAAGTACTTGAACAATTTGCGTTGTGAACAGGTTCAAAAGATACGTAATTCTGTTATGACTAGAGAAGAGAAGAAAAAAGCAGTGGAAACGAAGCTCTTGTTAAAGCCTCCAAAATCTTCGTAATAAGTTAGTTGTTATTCGTTTAGTAAAAATAATAATACAAAATGCTGGGGAGATCCCTTTGAGTAATTTAAAACTCTAATGTGTATTCTACACGTACACGTGCATTTTGTACGGAAATTTCATCCCCCTGATATCGGATTCAGGATAAATCACTTTTGAATGAATTCATATAAATCAGTTTTCAAATAAGACATGATTAGGTAGACACATCTCGTGTTATTTCTTGCGGTAGAACTGCATAAATTAATTTGTTGCAATTTAAAATACAAATTTGTAATGTTTTATTTAGTGAGTTGTAAGTCATAGGCCTCGTTAGCCCTAAGTACACTAAAGTGCCAAAAGTCATGGGATACGTACCTAGTATCGTGTAGGACCTCTTCTAGCCCGGCAAAGAGCAGCAACTCGACGTGGCATCGATTCCACAAGTGGCCAGAAGACTTCTGGAGAGATGTTGAGCCATGCCTTCTGAACAGTAGCTCGCAGTTCTTTTTTTTTTTTTTTTTTTTTTTTTTTGATTGGAGGTTTAACGACCACCGTGAGCAACTCAATGGGCTATAAGCAGTCGCCCGTCCCTAATTTAGGGTCACTGGTTCCAGGGAAGGGAGAGGGCCAGCGCCGTAAGACAAACACAACATCCATGCCTCACCGGGATACGAACCCGGACTCCTTTCGGACGAATGATCTGAGGCCATCGCTTAGACCACTGCGC
This sequence comes from Macrothele yani, assembly GCA_039090855.1. NCBI lineage: Eukaryota > Metazoa > Arthropoda > Arachnida > Araneae > Macrothelidae > Macrothele > Macrothele yani. Next base: position 13,257,494 of record CM077017.1, read on the forward strand.
CACCGGGGCGGTAGCTCGCAGTTCCCTGGTATTTGTAGGTGCAGGATCTTGGGTGCGAATGGACCTCTTCACCACGTCCCGTAACTGCTCTATTGCGTTCATGTCGGGCAAACGTGGTGACCACACCATCCGTCGGAACTGTCTAGAATTCTCCTCGAACCAATTTTGGACAACTTGGGCCCGATGACATGGTGCATTGTCCACCAGGAAAATCCCATCGTTGATGGGGTACATGAAGTTCATGAAGGGCTGCAAATGGTCACCCAGAAAAGCAGCAAAGCGATTACTGGTTAATGACATGTTTGCGAGGACCAGAGGACCCAAACCGTGCCACATAAAGACACCCATGCATGTATCAAACCACCACCAGCTTGCACAGTGCCTTGTTGACAGCTTGGGCCCATGGCCTCATGGGGTCTGTGCCACACCCGAACCCTACCATCAGCTCGTAACAACTGGTAGGGTAACTCGTCGGACCACGCCCCATGTTGCCAGTCTTCCAAGGTCCAATTACCGTGTTCACGAGCCCAGGTGAGGCGCTGTGTCCGATATCGTGGCGTTAACAAAGGCACTCTAGTGGGTCTTCTGTTCCCATACCCCATGGACGCTAAATTACGCTGCACTGACTTGATGGATATGTCTCTGGTACCTCCTACATTGAATGTGGATGTTATTTGAGCCAGTGTGGCGGGTCTGTTAGCATGGACAATCCTGGCCAGACGCCGCTTGTCACGGTCATTCAGCACCCGTGGTCGGCCACTGCTCTGTCCACGGTGGGTGGTAATACCTTCCATGAGCAATTTTCGGTACCCACGTGACACCGTGGATCGAGGAATGTTGAATGTTCGTACAACTTCGGAAATTGAATGTCCCATCGTTCTGGCTCCCACTACCATGCCTCGTTCAAAATCCGATAATTCACGTCGTCTTGCCATAATCTTACTGGCGCTTGTTCAACCTTACTCACGAGATTACACCTCGCAACTGATAAAAAAAATCGTGGCGTGCGTCGAAGCTTTTATACGACGGCAGCGCCAGTTAAGAATTCGCATACTGCTATCCCATGACTTTTGGCACTTCAGTGTTAAGGTTTCTCAGTTGCTTTGAACCAAGTGACGTCACTGGCTTGGCGGAGACGAAAGCAATTATTTTTTTCAATCGGTTTGGTACAAGCAATCGTACCGAATAAAATATATTTTGAATTAAATAATATCTGTATTTACAACCCCCAGCGGAAATGGGAAATGAACAAACGGCAAAGATCGTCGTTTTCTCTGTTCAGTCTTCCCATGCAAAAAGAAATTCAGAACGGACAAATTGATGCAGAGGTATGGTGTCCATAAAACAGACGGACATAGTTATAATATAAGTACGTAATTTAAAAAAAGCCTTGTTACAAAGTGACGATTTACGGATACTGAAAACGAGTTTCCTGTGTAGGTGAAAAAGTAGGCTTTATCCGCTGTGACAGAACTCCTTCTAGGATTTCAATGCCTTTTCTCTAACAAATGGCAAAAAGCCATAATAAGGGACGGAAACTAGGCAGAAAAACGGTGCTTATGAATAATGTTTGTATATTCAAATATGAACAGTGCGCCATTGAAAAACGAGAGTGATGTTAGAAAAAATAATGCTCCCGGGTATGAGCAAACAAGCCATAGTAACTTTTTCCCGGTCAACACACTACGTGCAAAGTTCACGAAGCGACTGGAACGACTGGAAGGAGTCCGTGTTTGGCATACATTTCAATGTTATCGTCACAACTCTTTTAAAGTTGTGCACGACATCAAAACAACAGCCTTTCAGTGGTCTTTCGAGCTTCGAGGTCAAAGAGAAATCGCACGGGGCTAAGGTCGATGAATACAGTGGGTGCGAAAGTACACAGACTTTTCTGCTGGACAGAACAATGAGAGATTTTGTTGCTTGTCGTGCAAGAGGATCCAACTCCCGTCTGTCCGATACTGAGGCGGCACATGAAGGATTCTCTACAAGAAATGCTTCAAAACGTCCAGAGTGTATGGAGCAATAACACTCTAGCCATTGAACATGAATTATTTGTGCCCAATTACCTCGCTGTCGTACAAAATGATTAGCATTGTTTTGACTCTTGACATTCCTTGAACATTTTTGGTTTCGGGAGAGTTTGACGATTTCCACTCCGCACTTTGTTGCTTCGCTCCCAGGTTGTACTGAAAACGCCATGTCTCATCAACTGCAACGATCGAACCCAGGAAGTTTTGTTTGTTTTCAGATGCCTAAATGAGAGTTCTGCAGACTGTCGTTGCTTGTTTGCTAGCGCAGGCTTTTATGTTCTTTAAATCCTGGCTTATTTTCTGCTGAATAGTTTTCTTATTAATGCACAGACCATCTGAAATCATTCGGAGCGTTGCACTTCAGTCGTTAATAATGATTTCCTGCACTTTTTCAACCAAGTCTGGCCTTCGAACAGTTTTTGCTTGACCCAGATGTTCGTGGTCTTCCACTGATTCTCTTCCACGTCTGAAACGTGTATCCGCTCAAAATACGTGCTCTAATCAGACTGTTCTCGCCATACCCTTGGTTTATCAATTGAAACGTTTCATTTTCACTTTTACCCAGTTGAACATAAAACTTGAGGGTTGCTCTTTGTTCCATTGCCCCTTTACAACACAGACACAGGAAAGATGTGTAGTTTAGTTCACATTACTTTCTAAAATGGCGGCAATTTCCGCTGACCTAGAAAGCAGTCACAAGGAACAATTGCTCTTTCATTTCACATTAACTAATGGTACATGGAAGCACCAGTACTTCTTATAACATCAGTCTCGTTTGCTAATTGTCTCACTGGTAGCTTGTTTCGATAACTTTCTGTGCTGAAAACTTTTTGAGTGACCCTCTTATGTTATTAAAGATTTTATTAAAATGTTATTAAAAGGATACATATACATTTCGTCTACTTTTAATCGAACTTCATTCAGGAAATAATCGTTTCACTGCAAATTAAAGCATCAAAATCGTTATCTTTCATAAAAAGTTTTTTTCTCATTAGTAAACATTTTTCTTTTCATCGATGTAGCCACAATATAAAGTAACCTTCCACTCATAAATTCAGTATAGATAAACATAAACGTATGTTGCTCTTTGAGGACGAAGTTCAATTACCAGCCTAACCTGTAAGAATGTGATTTACTATGGTGTTTTCTTCTCTTTGCGTTTTGTTTTTTTATTTCTTGACTCGTTGATGTTGTGAAATGGATCACGGCTGACAAGTGGCATTCAGTTTGCACACAAACGGTTCTTGTTTTGTTGCAATGCTTCGTAATTTTTCTAAATGGCGTTTATAATATATGTACAAAGTGAACATTTAAAATTTCACCACCATTCCTTTATTTAAAGTTTCGTTGTTTATGGAAATAACGAGAAATTTCATTCTAGTTTCATTGACAAAAATATTTTAAACTGTACCTCATGATGTTTCTGTAAAGGTAATTTATTCAAAGCGCTAAGGAAAACCCCTCACACACATATAACTCAAATACTCTAAACGAATCTACGGAATCGTATCGCTTATGTGACGTGATTAAGTTACGCAGCATCTCTTAATTTCATGTTTGATATCCTTCTATCTCCCTCTCATTTGCTTACTTCTCTCACTCTCTCTCTCTCTCCATCGTCAATGTTTCTTCTACCCCGTACCCTTCTACCAGTGCCTAGAAAACTAGCTTTGAAAAATAGAACTACTACTGTGACATCTAAATAAGAGTTCATCAGAAATAAAATAATTATCCTATAATATTATTTGCTATATTGCTGCTTTTTAAAAGCAGCATATCATTGGGGGGGGTTGGAGGAACAATTTTTATTTTTGTAAGCATGTATTCTAAATCGTAAAGAACTGTAACAAAAGAAAAACTGGAAAAGAATATTCTTTTGATGGGTTCGGAAATCTTTTAATTTATATGGAATTACAACGCAAATCTTTTTTTACTTACCAATCGTCCGTTTAACTTTTATTTTTAAATCACAAGATCAAGAAATATCCATGTAAGAAGAAAAGCTACAAGACAGTAATGGCATTTGAAGCAATATGACGTCTGATTTTTCTATATGTCTTGCATTTATTTATTCCTTAATCGGCAAACCGTAGAAAATTGATGTTTATAGTTATTTTAACAAAAGATTTTCCGGAATACGGGTTTTGCATTTCATTTTCACAGATTTCTACGGTTTGCACTTCTCACTTTTCCAGAATACAAAAGTCAATACATGGACAGATTGGGACAGATGATTCTGATTTATTAATAGAAAAATAAAAATATTTATAAAAATGAAATGTATAAAGAGAGAAATAGGAGAGCAGCCGACGCACTTGGCATGCAACCCTGATATCCTAACGACGGAATCGACAATCAAAACGTCTGAGAGTTGCATCAAGCAATTAGCTCAACGTTGAGTTCACCATGATGATTATTATATAATTTTCAACTATTAAATATGAGTCACTTTGCAGTTTGTGATATGATACTGATCAATATGGAATATGTAGCATAACAGCTATTTTTAAAAATTCTAAGTAAGTCAGTCAGTAATATTTGTATTTGCACTCGTAAATTCTAAGTAAGTCAGTACAATAATATTTGTATTTGCACTCGTAACCCAAACGATATTCTTTTGAAAAAAAAGATACAAGAAAGATGACAAGGAATTCTCGGGTGTAATGAGCACGTCTTTTGAAACCTTTCCGACACAAAAAAAAATATGTCAAACCAGATTTTCGTAAAAGAAAAAATTCAGAGAAAATGATAATACACTTAAATCCCCTATTAAAAAACTGCATATGATTTAAAGTACGCACTGTGAGCAATGTTCTTCAACATAAGTGGAACTGGTTACGGAAAACACAAAATTAACCGTATTTCTACAATCAGTAAAACATCAACAAATAGAAATAGCTACCTTTCGCCACTAATCACTGAAATGTGTACTGCGAAAAATTAGAAATTGTGCTCAAAACATTTTTCATAGCGGAAAATATCTGAAGCAAAAGAAATTTTTCAAATCGAACAATGAGAGGAGATATGGAGGAAAATTTGATATACGTAACTTTACGCCTCCTGACGGGAAAGTTGTACGTTACATCAAGAAGAAAATGGGTGCAAAATAGTCTTCATGATGAAGAGTACCCTACCGAGAGAGGATTTTACCAAGCGATTTTTAGGATCGAAGATATTCTTTCAAATAAAAATATATGTTGACGCCCCCTGGCGGCAGAATTGTGAATGACAGAAAAGTAGAAAATATGCGCAAAGAAAGTATTCTTCATTGCAAAAAGTATGCGAAACGAAAATATTATTTTCAAATACGACTTTTGCAAGGAGAGATAGCGAGAAAAACGTTGCCTCCTAGAGGAAAAACTGTATTATTTAAAGAGCATAATGTTCCTAATCTTTACTGTAGCGAATGGCATAAGTTGCAGTACAAAACAATTTTTTTCAATAGGTTTTTTGGAAACGTAAATACACACTTACGAGATCTAACGGCAGAACTGAGCGTTATAAAAATTCAAAGGTATAAAAAAATGTTACCCAAAGTAAATGGTATCAGATGTTGCAAAAAATTTTCCAACCGGGCTTTTATACGCAGAAACATCTATAACAATATATCATACATTCGCGCCCTCTGGCGGGTAAATTGTACGTTATTTGAGGCAAGAAATCCTCATAAATTTATTTTCGTAGTTAGCTAGATATGATTGCGAAAGAATTTTTACAATCGGGTTTTCAGATGCGCAGATACTGCTGCAAATACACTGACGGAAAAAAAATCCCAACACCACGGAAAAAAATCCCAACACCACGAAAAAAAATTTGTAGAGGAATGAAATGGCGGCAATACATTTGTATAGGTAACATATTTAATCGATTAAGGTTTCAAGATCACAGCTCATTGTAAGCGCGAGAAGAGCCATTTTAAATGTGAATTGCTGGTACATTAATAACCGGTGTAACCGCCAGAATGTTGAATGCAAGCACGCAAACGTTCATGCATTGTGTCGTACAGGTGCTGGATTTCAGTTTGTGGGATGGAGTTAAATGCCTGTTGCACTTGGTCGGTCAATACAGGGACGGTTAATGCTGGTTGGGGATGAAGCTGGAGTTGTCGTCCAATGATGTCCCATACGTGCTCGACTGGTGAAAGATCTGGTGATCTAGCAGGTCAAGGCAACATGTCGACACTCTGTAGAGCATGTTGGGTTACAACAGCGGTATGCGGGCGAGCGTTATCCTGTTGGAAAACACCCCCTGGAATGCTGTTCATGAATGGCAGCACAACAGGTTGAATCACCTGACCGACGTACAACTGTGCCGTCAGGGTGCGTGGGATAACCACGAGAGTGCTCCTGCTGTCATAGGAAATTGCTCCCCAGACCATAACTCCAGGTGTAGGTCCAGTGTGTCTCGGCCGCTGACAAGTTGGTTGCAGGCGCTCACCTGGCCTCCTTCTAACCAACACACGGCCATCACTGGCACCCAGGCAGAACCGGCTTTCATCAGAAAACACAGCAGATCTCCACTCCGTCTTCTAGTGAGCTCTAGCTTGACACCACTGACGTCGCAAACGGCAGTGGTTTGGAGTAAGTGGAATGCACGCTACAGGGCGTCTGGCACGGAGCTGTCCTTCAAGAAACCGATTTGTAACAGTTCGTTGTGTCACTGTGGTAGCAACTGCAGCTCCAATTGCTGCCGCAGACACGGTACGACGCGCCACGGCCATACGCCGTACACGGCGGTCTTCCTCTCAGTAGTGCCACGTGGCCGGCCGGAACCCTGTCTTCTTGAGGTAGTACCTTCCCTTGACCACCGCTGCCAACTTATTGGTTATTGCTATGCCCGAATAGCTAACGAAGGATCGCACCAACCTGTCTGGACTCAAGTGAAGATTATAGCTACACCCAGAACATGAAGATCACTGTTGTTTACAGAGAGACTTTTCATCCTGGCAAACAATACCAGATGTTGCAGTGAAGACACCGCAACTAAAATACCAGAGTCGTGGGCCACTATGCTCAGTTGAATGTTGGACTACTGTAATATTAACGCTTATTTTTTCACAAGTGACTTATTTAATAATGTGTTCATTGGTTTGCAATAACATATAAATCTTAATAAGTTCTGTATAGTTATTATAATGTTATTAGAATGTGAATAATTTTCTAAAGGTTTCAAATATCTATTAAAAATGCGCAATGTACACGTGCTACATGTTATGATTGTATCACGTAACTTAGTAGTATTTATCATGTATTACTCACGCGACCATTTGAAGAAAAGCTTAGAATTCCTATTCCAATAAATTATTCAGTGTATGCCCAAAGATGAAGGGCAAGGCGTTTCAAAAGATCTTGTAAATATGTCTGTTATCCAGCTTTTGTGGATAATAAAAGAGTTGTTTTAATATTAATCGTGTTAAGACTGCAATGAAGAAAAAATAATCACTAAGTAAAAGGAACATTATTTCCAACAATGATCAGTCTGTAATTAAAGTGGTTTTCGTTTGTTTGTTTGTATCAGGATTTAACATCCACCATGAACATCTAAGGCCATAAGAATCCCCCCCCCCCCCCGTCCTCGATTTGAGCCACTGGTTCCAGGGAAGGAGGAGAGCCAGCGCCGTGGGGCAAGCACACATTCCATGCCTCATCCAGGATTAGAGCCCAGCTCCGACGATTAGCTCGCGTCCCTGACCACTCTGACACCGGGACGGCCAATTAAATTGAATTGGGCAAAAGGAAAAAACACTAAAGCACATAAAAGGACATTTACATGAGTTGATATTTGAACATGGGGAAATGATATGCAGATGATATTTAGTAAGCAGTCCAAGAAAAAGAAAAACTTTCCGCAAAGAAAAATTTCATACGTGCCTTAGAAATATTGCATATTCTGAAGCACTTAAAGTTCGGAACAAATCTCACAGTAAGTCTTACTCATTGCTTTTCATGTTTTGTTCATGCTAAGCTAAAATAATACATGTAATAATAAAAAAAATATTAAGATAGTCTAATAATGTCCATGTATATTTAATCGGAGCTGAGGCGGAGAGGGTTTTTTTTTTTTGTGCCATAAGCCTCAGTTCATATCTTTGATACGACATCGGTGTTCCATTTGTTATTCTGCTCCCGCTCATACACACCCACGGAACCTTTAACCCTTTAACGACTATGACCCAGGAATCTTGTATCACTCTAAATAGAATAACGCCCGAAACTGTCTGTTGGTTCACTTCGTTGTTTAGTAACAATACAGTGGCTCAGGGTGACTCCAGCTGATCCCTCATAGGTCGTGAAAGTTTGAAGAACAGGTATGGGTAGGAAATCTGACTCATTATAGACAGACGTTTCCGGCGGCTATGGTCGTATCGATGTACGGGCGTTATGGGCGTTAAAGGGTTAATAAAAAATTCGAAATGAGTGAGCAGTCCCAGGCTGCCTAGTGTCATTAAACTGTGCTTAGCAAACCTGCTGTAAATTTGCATTTCACGTAAACTTCTTTTCAAGAAACGAGTAAATATTTTTAAACTTCTGTAATTTTTACTCAGATGTTTTTCATTATTTCAGGGTGTGAAATGCGTAGAAATTAAGAAATCTTCGCAAAATAAAGAAATTTTGGGCGTACTTTTCACTTTTTCGGTAAAAGTTTTGCGGAAAACGATTTTTTTTTTATGAAAATCAATAATATTTCCTATTTTCGTTTGGAACTGAATAATTAATCAGCGAAATCGTTGATTACCATTCTGGCATTCTGCACCTTTCATCTGCTTAACTCACTGAAGACTAGACAGACGGAAACCACAATAATCACAAAACTTTGCTGTTTCTCTGAGGTCTACGTGTACACCAGTCACCAGTGATCTGATGTTTGGCCTCCCCGTTGGCAGAATGAACATAGGCGCTTGCCTCTGTGCATTCGTTTGATACGGGCCTGAGCTCAAATATTGGATAAGCTATGGATGGTGTGTTTTTCCAGTGGTGCTGACTATGAGTTCCTTGGAAGCAGTAAGCCCAAATTGGGAACGGGCGCCTGCTTACTGTGCTTGGAGTGGTGGTCGTGAAACTCACAGGCAAACAAACCCGATGTTTGAAGTGACACAAATGCAAATATGGTGTGGGGCCATCTGTAGAAAGAAAATATTAAAAAGTCGAATAAGTTTCGTCTACATATTTTCATATGCTTCAGATTATACAATTTTTGAAATAAGAAACAGTTCAGCAAAGACTTATGATTCATGAAATGAACAACATAGCAGGAACACCGTGAAACCAACTCCAAGATAAAGTGAACATGCAAACGTATTGGAACCTTAACTTAGAACTTTTTGTTTGAGAATTTAAGAGTTTAGTTTGAGGGTTTGCTGTCGTGCGTGACTCTATTAGACCTCACGATTGTAGATACAGTTGGAAAGAAAGCCTTTGGTTCTAGGTTCCTTTGTCAAAAGATTTGGCTGTAATGGTAATCGTTATATATTTATTTAGAAATGAACTAGAAGGACAACGAATGAAACATTCACAACAGAATATAACTCTACAGAAGGAATCATCATACTATAGAATGCGCAATAGAACACTTAACAGTTTACCACAAGAGAGACGCTACAACCTAGTTGCCAAAACTCCTCAGAATGTATATACTTTCTCTCAAATCTTCGTTAACATTGTGAATCTTTATTAAACTTCGTTAATTCAGCAGAAGCACTGATGCTATTGATTTCATAACCTCAAAATTATTATTAATGAAATCTTTACCTCTAATAAAGTCTTCTCAATTATGAACCAATGACACATAGATCCAATTCAAAATTTTGCACAGTGTATATCACAAAAATGTGAAAAGAGATTCAGGGTAATGCTACAGAATCAAAGGGAGAGATATGTTTTGCGCCAACTACAGAGGATTTTCACACATTTTTGGAACGTTTATGATAAGAAATTACCAAAAATAAAAGAAGTTCAAAGAACTGAAATTGGCAACAACGTGTTAGATGAACAAAAAAGAAATATCTGCAGCAGTTAAATATCGTCTGCTGAGAAAATGGCGCACGTAAACAAGCTGTGGATAGATGGTTGTGTTTGTCCTCTTTACGAAGAGAAATATTCGCATTCTGTAATTCAAAAACGCTGTGAAAATCATGGAATCAGCCTTTCAAAATACAAAATAAGCAATACTATTAATAATATAGGGAAAACCCGTCAAGCATTGCTTTTGAAATCCGAAAAGCAATTAATAACCAAATTTTGCTTTTCATCTATCCAAAAAGCAATCGCTAAGTCGTTAAAAATCTCTGCATCAACTGTAGGTAATAAACAAAGATTTGAATCTGAAAAAAAGAAAAACATAATGTTCACCGCCTTTTGCCTAGGCAGGTGGCTGAGCGCAGAACACGGTGTAGACTTCTTTATGAAAATCACTTAGCCGGAGACAGATGGAAATTTATTGTGACTATTGATGAAGAATGGATCTACCTAAATGAGTGTAACAAAAAAAGGTCGATTTGTACTATTGAAAAAGAGCAGAAAAAGACTTACAAACTTGATTCCAAGAATCCAAAGAAAGTTTCAGTAAAGGATTCATGATTACTGCTAGTTTCTCGTACAATGGGAAATTAAAGTTAAGGAAAGTTGAAAAGAATGTTAAAATCAATTGTACATATGTAGTACCAAAATAATGTTTTAACTCCTATATTTAAAGAAGAAATATCATTCCTTTATCCACAGAGCCTTCAAAGAGTAGAACTGCATCAGATAAGGCTACCAGTCATATATCCAAATTTTCCTCTCTCTTTCTTGAGAAATGAAAAAAGAGACATACCTTTTGCTCATATTCCTTCAAAGTCCCCTGGTGTGTCACCAACGGACTATTGTGCCTTCGCACTGCTAAAATGAGCGCTTTCTAAACGCAGACCTAAAACAATAATTGTACTATGGAAAGCAATGGAAGAGGGGTGGAATAAAATACCACTACCGATTTTAAGAAATGTCCTGTTATCTTAGAAATCTAGATGTAGGTTCATATACAGAGAAAGGGCTGTTAGAACATTTAAGAAATAATTTCTTAACATTAATTATATCGCTGGAAAATTGTTCTAAAAATGTATAAACATCCTTTGTACTATCACTGAATCAAACCTAAATGATAGTTATCCCTACCCTTACTTATTTCTCTTTCAACTAAACATTATCAATGGATCCTTACCCTATTTTTAAAGGAGGCTTAGTTTTACGACTTCCATGAGCATTGAAGGCTAGTAAGAGTCCTGTTAATTAGTTACTGTTTCTAGGGACGGGAAAATTTCACACAGTGGTAAAAATGCAACAACCTGATATTACCCAAGACTCGTACGGGGCTCACCGGGCGAGATGTTTTCTTGTTCCTGTAAAAATTATATAAAAATAGCAGCACTGGGTAATCAGTGCTTTGTTCATTCATGAAGGTATAAAATGCCTAAAACTTTCAGTAATATAATCCCACAATTTATTTCCCCTTATATCATCTCAAAAGACATCAATATCAGAATACATCACATCGTTATACACTGCTCGACGTAGAAAATGTCACACCATGAAGAAATGCACGAAATGAGACGAAACTTGCCACACATGTAGATAAATAGGTGGTGAAGAATGTATTTCATTTCTGGTGGATTACGTTAATGCGATGGGCGAGGACACAGTATAATCTGGTCTGAACCAGTAGGTCGTATGTCCGCCATACTGGGCTATACATTCGCCAACACGGCATGTCGTAGAGTGGAAAAGGTCTCGGAGTGTCCTGAATATCGCTGACCATGCTTCGTTGACCTCTATCCATAATTCATCAATACTGCAAGGGGATGGTGCAGCGTTAAGTTGTCTGCCAATGACGTCCCACACTCTCTTTATTGGAGAGAAGTCTGGAGATAGCGTTGTCCAGGCCAGCATCTGGCCACACAAGCAGCTATGGATATCGCCGTATCGACACGGGCAATGAATCGCAGATCGGTTCAGACAGGTTTGTGGTCTCGGCAGCACATCTTCACCAAGGTCGGCAGTGTGCGAGCGGCCGTTATCTACACAGCTGGCCACCTAAAATGCAACACCAAGAAGGAAGCATCCGATTGGCCTGAAATTCGCAGCATGCGTCGCCCGCGAGAGGACATGCAAACGATTAGCATTGCAGGGCATATGCAAATCATGTGCGCCCGGCTCTCCACCGAGAAGCACTATAAGAAGGGTGCACAGAAGGCGGGGTGTAAGTACTGGAAAGGTGTTGTGCTGCCGGACCTGTGCGTGGGAAGCTTCCTGATGCCTCGCCGCAGTATACGGCAGTCATTCCAGTAAGTTTCGGTGTTCGACAGAGGACGAATAGTGGCTTGTCGCAACAGCGGTTTATCGTAGCGAGACATCGGCGCCCGTGTGGGACGACATCCAGCCACAGTGAGGGGAGTATCAATTCAGTGGGTGCAAGAGGGACGGACGGACTGACGTGAGCGATTGCCGCAGCCGCGGCTCACCACCGAACGAGAAGACCGGCATGTTGTGCAGCGGGCATTGACGGCTCGCACCGCCACATCACGAACGTTAGCGCAGGAATTATGGTGTGTTGCGCAGAACCTGTGTCAGCACGTACGGTTCGACGTCGTCTGCAGGAGCGGGGACTTGTCGCAAGGCGCCCACTGCTGCGTTTACCATTGACATTACACCACCGGCGAGTGCAGTGGCAGTGGGCCGTTGAACGCCGCACCTGGACTACGGAATGGCACAACATTGTCTTCTCCGAAGAATCCCGCTTCTGTCTGCAACCCCACGATGGTCGGATCCGTGTGTGGCGGCACCGCGGCGAGAGAATGTATGACTCCTGCATTATGCATCACCATACCGGTCCGTCGCCTGGCGTTATGGTTTGGGGCGCAATTGGATATGACACCCGCAATCCTCTGGTACGCACCGCCGGTACACTCAACAGCCACCGCTACATCTCCGACGTTTTGGAGCCTGTAGTCCTCCCTTACCTGAAGGACCTGCCAGCGGCCACGTTTCAACAGTACAATGAGCGTCTGCACGTGGCACGCATCGTGCAACAATTCTTCACGGCCCACCAGGTGTCACTGTTGCCGTGGCCCGCCTGTTCTTCCGATATGTCGCCCATTGAACACGTCTGGTTGCTGATCGGCAACCGAGTGGCCCGGCAAGCAGCACCCGCGGCTACGCCTGATGAACTGTGGCAACGTGTGGGAGCAGCCTGGACCGAGATACCCAAACCCACATCCAAAGCCTCTCTCGTTCGATGCCGCGGCGTGTAGCGGCCGTTATTGCCAGCCATGGGGGCCACACGAACTATTGATGTCTGCGTGTTCCGCAAATCGCACGGGCCTGTAAGCTCAATGGTTTTATCTTTGTATCTGTTGTTATGTGTCCAGTAAATATGGCTTTGCTATCTCGTGCCCTTCTTGGTGTTGCATTTTGGGTGGCCAGCAGTGTAGTTGAAACTGTGCATCAGGTATACTGCTGAGATACGGCAACAAAGCGGGCTACAGCAGCTCAACGGCGTATCGTCGTACTGCCATTGAACCCACTATGTGTATGAGCGGTGAACGGTTGTTGAAACTGATAGCGCCCCAAACCAGGACACCAGGCTAAAGAACGGAATGATGCTCACGAATGGCAGTAATATCATCCCGGTGACCACGGCGTCTCCAGGTTCTCAATCAGCGATCGTCGGTGCTGCCATAGAAGTGAGACTCGTCGCTGAATAGGACATGATTCCATTCGTTCAGCACATGTCTGGTATAGTACCACTGCAAGCTTCGTGAGGATGTGCTGCGGTGAGTGGAAGTCGTTGCAATGGCTGGCGAGAGCACAAACCTGTCTCAACCGATCTACGATTCACTGCCCGTGTCAGTACAAGGATATACATGCAAAGCTGCTTGTACACCTCGTCGAATATCGTCTTCTGCGGATTGTGGGGCTACTATGGCTTGCCGTCAAATGCGGCGATAGAGGCGTTCGGACGTCCGCCTTCGTACACCAGTCCCATTACACGACACGAGACCTTCTTCCAAGCACTGTTGCCTTATTCGGCCGAGAGTTGTTGCATCCCGATGCGTTTTCGCCGTGATGCGACGCAGAGACAAACCAACCGCACGCAGCCCAATGATGAAACGTAAAGGTGTTCATATGATAGGATTCCCGATGACATTGCTCATGCATTCTCGCTCCTTGTATGTGCTTCCGCCACCGAGACCACTCAAATGTAGTGATCCACACGCCCAGATGAGGACGACAAAACTTAGCTACGCCAAGTAATTTTGCTCTTTTATCACCTTCACCTTCCTCGTGATTGGACAGCAACTGCGATTATTTACATAGCCCAACTGTCGATAACTATCCACCAATTTGCATGGCGCTCCGATCAATACTTCCTTTTGTGGCATTTTCTATGTCTAACAGTGTACAATAGAGCTTTTCACTGCTTAGTATCGAAAATGAAAAATAAGTTAATTCTCAAAGAAATATGTGTCTTATAGATTTCGATGTAAGAAGCAATCCCCTATTCTATACTATATGGATCTGAGAAAAGAGGTATTTCCTTAATCTGTATACCTCCCTCCGCAACTAACCACCTTTTTCGAAGTGTAACTATAACAGCATTTGAAAACGAAGGCTTATGCCTTGATTTTCATTATCTACGAATATCCTAGAACGCCTGTCTGAAAAGCTCTTGCAGCCCCGGTGGCGCAGTGGTCTAAGCGATGGCCTCTGATCATTCGTCCGAAAGGGGTCCGGGTTCGAATCCCGGTGAGGCATGGATGTTGTGTTTGTCTTACGGCACTGGCTCTCTCCCTTCCCTGGAACCAGTGACCCTAAATTAGGGACGGGCGACTGCTTATAGCCCATTGAGTTGCTCACGGTGGTCGTTAAACCTCCAACCAAAAAAAAAATAAAAAAAAAAAGCTCTTACAATGGCTTTTCCTTATTTGTTAAGCTACATATTCTAACAAATGAATTTGCTGCGAAGACTGCTTCTCTAAATATTGCGCTTTGCTTGTCATTTTTATTTGCGATCTGTATGGTACTTCGCTAACCTTTTCCATTAGGGACTCTTCTTTATCCTGAGCGTTACTGAACATTGGCTTTCTAAAATATTGCCAGTAAAGCATACAGCTGATATCCCATAACTGGAGTTCTTAAGAGTTGTAATACAAAAAATAAAAAGAACTTTCCTGAAATATTTAATGACATGTGTCACTCAACCTGATCATTTGCTATATTAAACTTTTTAATAAACTTACGTCCCTTTTTAGTTTCTTCGTATTCCACTTTCTAGACAAAAAGTATTTCGTGTAAATTACATAAAACATGTTTTCCTAAAACAGCGGTGTGTAATCAAAATAAACCTAAGAAAAACATTTTTCTTTTCTTTTTCTAGATGAGTTGAACTCGTCAGCTCACTGCTGAACTAACAAGTAACGACGATTAACGGATTTTGTTGTAGTCTCCATAAAGAGAATTACCGCATTAAGTTCAATGCGTCACGGACACCATACGGATGTCAAAAGGGGAAAAATTCTTCCGCTCATTTAACAAAAGCTAGTTTCCAGAAGAGGGTGAATGATAAAGGCGCGGTTGAAATGGGCTATTCAGACGTGGAAATGGGCCACTCACTTTTGAGCCTCATTTCCCCAAACTCTGAAAAAAATCTAAAAAGATTATTTATGTTTTCCCATTGATTAAACTCACTGAGCATAGCAGCCTTGCTCTTTGATCAATGTTCCCTTATTACGATCAGAACCCCTCCGAGAATTGTTTTCGCGCAGGAAATCTCGCACGGGGATGGCAGAACACTTCTGCAAAAGAGATATTGCTTAAAGGAATCTGCATAAATAATGCACGATATCTTGCTAAATGCAGCTGATAAAATTACACAGCTAGATGCAACGGAAGTATCTTGGGAAGGCAACGGAAGCAGACGCACTATGTAAACACTGTGACGTCTAATTAATGCAAAGCACACACAGCAAAGACAAACTTTAGCATTTCATATTAAATTAACCTGAAATCAGATGATCAAATCCTAAACCAGACTATTTACCACATACATGTGATACGAATGCGGTTTGAGTAATTAAATCTATTACCGAGCTGGTCTCAAAGAAACTTTTGTATCGCACGAAGACCCTAAATTAAAGGACTCAGGATGCCGGAAAAACTCCTATCGAGCGATTGTGTTGTTATAATCTGACTCCCACTTTACAACACTCAATTAGCATCAGTTGACAGACAATTAGAATTTTATAACAAGAAAGATGACGCCGAATATTCGATTGTAATGAGCACGTCTTCTGAATCTTTTCCGAAACAAAAAATGTATTTCAAAGAAGTTTTTTCAGAAAATCTAAAAATAAATTCAAAAACAACAAATACACTTACACCACCTAGGAAAAAACTGCGCATAATTTAAAATACGTAATGTGAGCAGGGTTGTTCAATGGAACCGGTTAAAAAAAGTCAACCAAATTTCTACAATCGATAAAACATCAAGAAGTAGAAATACAGTCAAAACTTGTTTAAACGAAATACGATATAACAAAAAGCACAACGAAAAAATCGTGATCTTGTTTGGTTCACTGTATTTATATAAGAAATATAAAACGTTATAACGAAGTACGATACAAAAAAAGGACGTTACAAAGAAAACAAAATCGTGTACTTGTTTGGTTTATTCTATTTATATAAGAAATATAAAACGTTATAACGAAATACTTTACAAAGAAAAACGCCTTATTACAAAGTAAAATTCTTGGGAAAAGTGCTCAATCAAAATTTTATACGTAGCAAATTTATCCCCTTCTTTAAAATTCTAAACGATTTAGCTACTATGGAATGCCAACAAAAGAAAAAAAGTGAACTACACGTTTCGCCAAAACACTATGTCTAAAGAAAATGAGGATTCACCTAATGAAGATGAGACGAAAAATCTAAACGTTTATTTTGATGTTTCTACAGTAAACGCAATTGAATGTTTACAGAAAGTTGGACACTATTTACAGAACCCCGAGGGCTTTATACTGAAGAAATTAGCAGTTATCTAAATGTTATGAATACTGTTATAAATAAAAACGCCACGGAAAAGCGAAAAGAGACTGTACTTACATCGTACTTCAAAACCCAATACATAGGTTTGAACTGTTTTACAGTTTGCCGTATGTAAACATCAATTTGCAACAAAATACAACGAAATAAATAATTTTAATTACATTACACTACTTTAAAATTAAAGATACACTATATTGACAAAGGTCACCGGACACCAAGAAGCGAAACACAACATAACATTTATTGACATACATTAGTACGGTGTCGATCCACCTCTGGCCTTACTGCATGCACTGACCCTTCGAGACATACTTTCGACAAGGTTTTGGAACACAGAGATAGGTATACAGTTCCATTCAGTACATTATGCTGCCGCTAACTGTTGCTTAGTAGTAGGCCTTGGTTCCAAACTTCTTATGCGGCGCTCTAATTCATCCCATAGGTGCTCTATGGGATTAAGAACAGGGCTCTGTGATGGCCAGTCCACACACGATACGGAATTATCGTCAAACCACGCCGTAACAGTCCTTGCTTTATGGCTCGGTGCATTATCCTGCTGGTACCAACAAGGCTGGGTTCCATAGTATTGCTACAGAGTTGGTAGGGCATAATTGTCCAGAATATCGAGGTAGACGTGCTGGTTAACAGGTTTGTCCACGATAACCAATAGGCCGGGAAAAACACCTCCACAAGACTACACTGTCAGCTCCAAACTTGACCGTAGTAATAGTACACTGTAGTAAACAGCGTTCCCCCGGCTGCAGCCATACCCACACACGGCCAGTCATCAGACTCATGGATTGTGTATCTGGATTCATCAGTCCATAGGATCCGTTTCCATTAATCTACGGTCCACGATAAATGTTCTTTACACCACGCTAAACGACGAGTAGCATTCCGAGTGGAGATGAAAGGCTTATAGCAGCCGCATGACCACGGTAACCCATGGAATGAAGTTCTCTGCGAATGGTACGTCTACATACCGAGACTCCAGCATTTTTACTAACCTGTACACTGAGGTCTTGTGCAGTACTCCGTCGATTACCTGTAACGACTCTCCTGAGGCTTCGACGTCCTCTATCACTGATTTTCTTTGGTCTGCAAGTACGTTTTGCTGCTTCAGGCACGCCATGTGTCCCCGACTTATTCAGTACATCCAAAACAGTTGACTTGGGTATGTTTAAACGCCTCTCGGTTTCTCTTATGGACAACCCACTAACATAACACCCAACAATCGTTCCTTTCTAAAAGTCAGTTCTCTCCCGTCGCGACATTTTCTCTCGACCTCAGTCAGCTGCAGGCTTGTTTTTATACCGTTTGCAGCTGTACCGCGCATCTTAAAAACGTAGCGGATTCATTCATTTGCTTTTGAAGGGGTGCCTGGTGACTTTTGTCAATGTAGTGTATGTAATGCGAATGTACGTACATTATTTCTTGAAGCATATGACAATATTTTATTAAGATGTATAAAGGAGATAAATTCTTAATATGGGAGATAAAAAATAAATACAGTATGTACGTACATACATATAAGTAAAAATACATACATATAAGTAAAAATACATACATATAAGTAAAAATACATACGTATGTAATTTCATACATACAAATTAGTTAAAGTTTACATAATTCATTACTACTTTAGCAAAAACATTCCATTAGAAATAAATTATCTTTCCTTGTTTCTATGGGCACTATTTCGTAATTGCAGTGTCGCAATCTTACGCGTAATGAAAATTTCTGCAGTACGTACTAACTTTT
The DNA here is from genome assembly GCA_039090855.1 of Macrothele yani. Lineage (NCBI taxonomy): Eukaryota > Metazoa > Arthropoda > Arachnida > Araneae > Macrothelidae > Macrothele > Macrothele yani. The sequence continues at coordinate 13,276,362 of CM077017.1, forward strand.
TAACGAAAATTTCGTAATAACGTTTTAAAGAAAATGCGTTTTTACGTATTTTTTTCCATCCCCCTTGAATTGCGTTATAATGAGTTCTACTGTAGCTAATTACACACACTAGCGGCTGAAAAGTGTTTTATGGAAATTAGCAAATTGTGCACAAAAAGCTTCTCATACCGAAAGAAAGATATCAGACACAAGGGGTTTTCAAAATCGAACAGTTCGAAGAAGAGAAAAACATGATATAACTTTACGCTCTCTAGCGGAAAAGCTATGTGTTACTTAAAGAAGAAAATGGGTTCAAAGTACTCTTCATTATGAAAAGTATCCTACCGAATATGAATTTTTCTAAGCGAGTTTTAGAATACGATTAATTTACCTTTTTCTAATAGAAATAAGCGCTGTCATCCCTGGCCGAAGAATTTTGAATAATGGAAAAGTAGGAAATATGCTAAAAGTATTCTTCATAGCAAAAGATATGCTAAGGAAGAAAAATTTCTCAAATACGTCTCTTGGAAGCGGAGATAGAGAGAAAAAATTGACATTAACACCCTCTACAGGGGGAAACGTAAAAGCTTTAAAAATGCTAATGTTCCCCATCTTTACTGTAGCGAATTTCATACAGTGAGAAAAGAAATGTTTCAGTAGGATTTTTAGAAGCGGATATTCGGTTGCAAACACAAATACACATTAACACCACCTAGCGCCAGAACTGTGAAGTATAAAAAATCCACAAGTACATTCAAAGTGTTCCACGTGGTCAATGGTATCTGGTTTTGAAGGATATTTTTGTCGAACTTTTAGAAGCAGAAGTATCCAGAAAAACAGGTTAAACATTTGCGCCCCCTAGCGGGAAAATTGTGTATTATTTGGGGCAGGAAATGCACACAAAATGTTTTCGGAGTTAGCAGTATCTGACCAATAACTGAATTTTTTGGTCGGGTGTTTAAACGCGTAGATATTGCTGTAAATATGCTGTAAAAGGAAACAAGAACTTACGCTCTCTAGAGGCAACTTATGCGTTAAGAAAAATTGGAAATTATGTGCAAAACATATAGCACCAGAAACGCTCTCCGACAGAGAAAGAATTTTTTAAATCGGACTGTTAGAAGCAGAGATATAAGATATAGGGGCGAATAAGATGTAAACCTACGCCTCTTGGCGTCAAAATTATGCATTATTTTAAGCAGAAGGTATTTTCAAAAGGTTTTTCGTTGTGAGCTGTATCTGATTGCAATAATAATAATAATAATAATCGAGTATTCAGAAGCGCAGATATTTCTGTAAAAAAATCAGAATGAGAAATGTACACTTACGCCCTCTAGCGGCAAAACATTATTTACCAAAAACTAGAAATTACATGCAGAACATTTCTCACCAGCAGCTCTATTCGAATCAAAACGAATTTTTCAAATCGGACTTTTAGAAGCAGAAATATCGGAGAGATCGCAAATTTGCTTTACGCCCCCTAGCAGAAAAAGTGGACACCACTTAAAAAAAAAACTCCACTCAAAGGAGTTTTCGTTATAAATTGTATTGAAAGTAAAAATAATTTTTCTAATCGGATATACAGAAGCTTTGATATGGAATAAAAATGTATTTAAAATTCGATAGCATTTACATTCACGCCATTTAGCGGCGAAGTTATGCATCGGAAAAAAAACGACCCCCCCCCCCCCCCACACACACACACACTCAATTCGTAATAAAGCACTTCACTGTAAGGACAGAATCAGCTGGAATAGTGTCATGCGGAAGGAACCAACAGCCGTTCGAGATGTTGAGACCCCCGTCTCCTCAAATCCGCTTCAGTACCTCTCCACCACAACGCCACCCCACACGAGCAGACCACCACCTCCGAAAGAGTCTCGTTCGCGGACTTTTGCAGTATCATCACGGGTTCCCTTTTCCTCCAGATGAAATGCCGACGGGAATTCGTTTGTAGACTGAATCTCGACTCGTCTGTGAAGACCGACCTACTTGTCTGTTCTCCAGAAACGATGTTGCCCGCACCAGTTCAAACGAGCTCTCCTATGAGATGCGGTTAGCGGGACACAAACCATGGGTCTTCTGGCATAAAAGCAAATCGCATTAAGACTTTAATACATGATACCTTAGTCCAAGTGACAGCAGAGAGCTCCGAAAACCTTAGTCCAAGTGGCAACAGAGAGCTCCGAAAACAATTGCCGGGGTGTATAAGACTTACAACGCCGTGCGGTTAAAGCGACATAGCAGAGCTCTCGAGGTTACGCCTTGGACGACCTTAGCTAGGCCTTCGTGACACCCCACTGGTGTTGAATTGCTGCCATCATCGTGAAGCCCCTCTGTGGTATATATTCAAGTCCCATTCGACCTGGGACTGAGTCTGGCCTGCTTCTAGTCATCCTAACGCTTCAGGGACGTCGCCAAGGGGATGCGGAGAAGGAGGGCTGTAGCCCACCCTGAAAAATGTCTTGCCCACCCAGTTCAAGATGTACTATATTTAATTTTTTTTACCTTAAAAATATAATATGATCTGGAATTTGCCAAGGAATAATGACTCCCGTGGTTTTCGTCGTGTAGCCCTACGTATTTCCCCCTAGAAAGTGCGTTTTCCCTTCTCCGTAGAGAGGTTATTAACATAGCATCCGCAGGGCCATGAAAACTCAGTTGTTCTCCACTCATCCAAATCCTAAATGTAAGCATCATTTCAAGTTAGTATGATCAGGGGCGAATGAATCAGAATTCACTTAGGTCATTAGGAATTGCTCTGCTGTTTGTTTGTGTAGCTAAGCACGAGATTCCAACACGGAAAGTGGAGACTAAAGCCATACCAGCTCTCTTAAGCCTGCCCTAGGGTAATGAGGGAGCAGGTCGTAGCTGACGAGTAGTTTGTAAGAGATGAGAGCATGACAAGGTTGCTGGCTTGAAGGAAAGGCGTTAAGGAGGGGAAAGGAATTGTCTGCGTGTTAGAATCATACTAACTTGAACTTTTGAGGGGGAATGTGCAAGTTAATCATAATAACTTGAAAAATTCCTTTCAACCCAAATCCACGAAAACATTTGCTTTAAAATCTTTCTCCTAGGCATGAAATTTTATTTTAATCAGGGCGTGTTACTGGTGCTGGTGGCAGTGTGTCATGTCCATTTTATGGGTATGTAACTCCTTAGATTTTACTAATTTTCTTAGAGATGGGGAAGGAACATTAGCATAAAATGACTCCAAATGATGGATTCTTTTGTATTCCAAAAAGTGCAAAAACTTCAAGACAGTTCCAAAATTAATGAGTATGTTTCCAGGAGGGGCGGACGATATTGCACAAATTTTCATTTCATTTCATTTATTTATTCCTTCAGTTGCCACATTGTCTTACACATAATACTGTATCTATAAACAATATATGTACTGCAGCAACTAGGAAAAGGAGGGAAAAGGCCGTAAGGCCTGACATAGCTCTCCTCTCCCTACAAAAAAAAAACATTTGCAGCCTGTAGAAAAAGGAAAACGAATTCTTTCTTTCAATGTTTCGTAAATAAAGTTGCTATCAAACTTGTCCCAGCAAAAATAATATTCTCCCACGCGTCGCCCACCCTGATTTCGAAGTCTAACGACGTCCCGGTATCGCTTGCCACCATACAGCGACGGATCCACGAATATGAGAAGCCACCAGAACGCTTCTGACACGCACTGTCAACGACAAATGGCACTGTCGTTCCCTGTTGCCTTTAAGTATATAACTCATTTTCATAAAGGACAGCATTTTTCTTACTGGCATTCAAATTTCACAGCGGCCATTTTTTTTTTCTCGTGTCCATTTGCATATGTCCGATGAACAATGTAACATTCATTCGTGACCTCTATGCTGCTTCAAGTTTTCTACCTCGTTTTGTTGTCAGAAACCAGTTAAAAAACAGAACAGCAGCAGACAGAAAATTTTGGGAAAAGAATGAAATAGATTCATCCATCTTTATTCGAGCACGGTGCGCCCAAAAAAATTAGTTCTCAAGTGGATTCTCTATTGTCATAATTAAATTCAAAATACCGGGTTATCCAAAAGTCGCTTAAAACTTTAAAATTCAACAATTCGATGGGTTTTGGCAGAACCGCAATGCAGTTTCTACAGAAATGTACAGAATGACATGGGATTTTTTTGTAAAATTAAGACATTTATTAGACATTTTAGTTTTATTCATGGTTGCCAGATGGCGCTACAACTGAATGATTACTTTTGAGTTATACAAGGCAAATTGACATAACGTCCACACAAGGTTACTTATGGTAATAAGAGCTCATTGCGGTGCCCATCTTTCGGGAGCACTGCTATCACACGAGAAAAGACACCATGGACAGCATTAAACACCATATCCGTTGGTATGGCAGACACATGATGTCGTGAAGAGTCTTTCAACATGGCCAATGAAGTGGGATGATCTCTGTACACCCGTAACTTCAGGTAGCCCCATAAACAAAAATTACATGGTGTAAGTCCGGAGATCAAAATGGACATTCGTGTCGAAAATGACGGCTGATTACATGATTTTCTCCAAACGTTGATATCAGGAGTTGCTTCACAGGAGACGCAATTGGGGTGGCGCTCCACCTTGCATGAATGTTATAACATTCAGTTCATGCCTCTCTTGCAAGTTCGGTATAATGCTGTTTCGTAAAAGTTCTGCGTAACGCGCACCTGTGATAGAGACGGTTTCGAAAGAAATATCACGGATTTCCTCGATGAAAAAAAGACCAATAATGAAAGACAACGTGAACCCGCACCACACTGTAACTTTTGGTTGATGGAGTGGAGTTTCTGTAACAGCTCGGAGATTTTCCTTTGCCCAAATGCGGTATTTTTGTATATTTATTGCTCCGTTGGGAGCGAAGTATGCTTCATCCGTCCTTACAACATTTAGCAGCAAGTTATCGTTTTAATCCATTTGCCAAAAAGCCCCATTTGTAAAACCTATCAGCTTCCCGAAATCGGGAGCTTTCAGTTCCTGAAGGCTTTGAATTTTGTATGGATATCTGCGAAAGACTACTCTTAATGCTCATACACTGAGTGGCCACTTTATTATGACCACCTGACAGTTTTAAGCAAGCGAGCTATGGATGAACGCTGTTGCCGCCAGAGGGCGAGGCTAGTATAAAAAGGGAAAGCTTCGTGCTTGCGACAGTAGTAGAAGTGATTTTTGGGTGACGAGATGGGCAAAAAATGCGATTTGACGGACTTTCAACGTGGGATGATTGTAGGAGCTCGGGGCCATATCACCAAAACCGCCGCATTCGTGAAATGTTCCAGAGCAGCTGTTGTTAAAGTGTTTACAGACTGGACTGTCAGCCAAAAAACTGGGTCTCTACGTGCAACGTGTGGTCGTCATCGACTAGTGACTGCTCGGGCGGAACGGAGTGTCCAGACTGGTAACAGACAACAGAAGGGCAACAGTGCAGCAAATTACAGACCATCTTAATCAAGGATCCCTCAAATGATCTCACACGCCCTGTTCGCCGTACACTGCATCTGATGGGATATGGCAGCCGAAGGCCTGTTCGAACACCTATGCTGTCTGCAGTTAACAAGAGAAAACGTCTCCAGTTCGCACAGGAGCACAAGGATTGGACAGTCGACAATTGCAAACAAATTATGTTGTCCGATGAATCACGTTTTCAGTTGCACCCTGCCGATGGCCGAGTAAGAATTTGGCGGAAACAGCACGAAAGCATGAACCCCAAATGCATTGTTACAACCCTTCAAGCTGGTGGAGGCAACGTTATGGTTTGGGGAATGTTTTCCTGGCATGCTTTGGGCCTTTTAATTCGTGTTGATCAACGTCTGACTGGCATATCATATCTAAACATCGTTGCGGACCAAGTGCATCCTGTCATGTGGATGGTTTATCCCAATGGCGATGGCTACTTTCAACAAGATAATGCGTCCAGCCATAGTGCTCGTATTGTACAGGATTGGTTTCAGGAACATGCCGGTGAGTTTACTTTGCTTAGGTGGCCCCCACAATCTCCAGATCTCAACCCCATTGAGAATTTGTGAGATGAAGTTGAACGAGCCATCAGACAGATGGATCCACAACCCTGCAATCTCACACTCCTGGAAAGTGCTATTCATCAAGCATGGTCTCAGATCCCACAAACCAATTATCAACATCTCGTGAAGTCCATGCCACGAAGAATCGAAGCAGTATTAAACGCAAAAGGTGGCCCAACGAAGTACTGAGGGGGTGGTCATAAAAAAGCGGCCACTCAGTGTATAAAACGATAGTTCGACACGTAACTTCACGAGCACTTGATTCCTCTTGCGCGGATACCATCGAAATGTTTCCGATTTCCTGTGAAACTGTAGCCGCAGCTGAAATAGACGTTGCTAGTCTTCTACGTCATGGGCTTCCTACCAGAGTTCCGGTCTGCCGAACAAGACATCGGTCCTTTTCCATCTTCGAACATCTCTGAGTGAACGAAAACGTCGCACAGCTGCACTTGCAGATTCCGAGTTACGATATAACAGTTTCACCAGCAGAGCTTTATCCGGTAATGACAATACCATAACACGTTACAGTATACGATACGAAAATTTCCTTAGGTTTAGAACTTATCTCACATTCAGTTGTATAAGTTGAAGGACTAAAATTAGGTTCGGGGTAGGGTTCTCTGATTGGAAAGTGTTTAAAAGGGGAAAGATGAATTATTTTGAGTTGTATGAGTATGCTGTTAAGGATGCGGATAAATTCACTGTATCCGTGTCCATATCAACTAAGAAAAAAGAAGCACATCCAAAAAATGTTTTAACAATTTTGACCTAAAACACGTTACAGTTTCAACTGCAGCTGCTTTTATACCATGTGACGTGCCTGCCCAACAGGACGCACATGAGATAAAGGCAGATAGCAGTGAGAGCACATGCCAGTGTAGTATAGTGGATAGCACTCGGAGCTCCGGAGCCGAGAGTTGTGTGTTCGGATCCTGCTCCTGACATAAAAAGGATGGAGAAATTCACTTCGTCATATTGGCGCCCGAACTTCAAGGATGACCTGGCTGATAGGTTTCTCGCAATGGTGTGATATTCTTTCCACACCGCGTGATAGGAAAAATAAGAATCCCTTCTTCAGTGCTTCGAAAAATTAAATCAATGTGATGTTACGTTCCACACACCAAATTGTCTGGGATTTCTCAAATGCACGTTCTTCATCGGATGACTGCCTACAGCGACACATGGGCCATGCCCCCGGCCCTCTTTCGGGTGGGAGGAGATGTGGCGTGCTTGCCCCCCAGGACGCACATGAGATAAAGGCAGATAGCAGTGAGAGCACATGCCAGCGTAGTATAGTTAAAAGCGCTCCGGAGCCGAGAGTTGTGGTTTCGAATCCCACCTCTGACATAAAAATGATGGAGAAATTTACTTCGTCATAACCTGTCGTTTCACGGATATCAGCTCCGGTAAAGAGCCATCTGGGGACCATGAATAAAACTAAAATGTTTTAATTTCACAAAAATTAACCTGCCATTCTCTGCATTTCTGCGCAAACTTTTGTCAAAACTCGGCGAATTATTGATTTTTAAATTTTGCGCGACTTTTGAACCACACCCATGCGGTAAATGGTACCGGCCGCAAACAACGTATATATAGAGACATATCACCGCAAGCTCACGTAATAGCATTCGCAATTCAGATGGCAGCTTATCAGGATTTAAGCGATTTGGAACGTGGTATGATAGTCGGCGCCCGGGAGGTGGGTCACTCCATCTTGGAAATGACAACGAAATTTGGATTTACACGGTCAACAATTTCAAGGGCGTACCTGGACTACACAAACTCAGGAGGGAAATCCAATGTGCGAGGCCGCTGTGGCCGTAAAGAAGCCTTAGTCGATTGTGGACAGCGGCGTCTGGCACGCATCGTTATATCCGCCCGGCGTGCAACATTGCCGCAAATCACCTCACAATGCAATGCTGGGGTCAGTAGCATCAGCGTTCGGACAGTGAAACGTTCCCTGTGTTTCGACAGTCCACCCGGGTGCTGACCAGACGACAGAAGGCTATGCGCCTCGCCTGGGCTCGGGAACACCGCCACTAGATCTGGACGCAAGGCGACTGGAAACGTGTAGCCTGGTCCGACGAATCGCGCTACCAACAGTTTCGGGCAGATGGCCGACTCCGGGTGTGACGACAACCCCACGAGGCAATGGATCCCGTATACCTACCAGAGACTGTTTAGGCCGCTCTGTTATGGTGTGGGGAGTTTTAGCTGGCACGCATTAGGATCCCTCGTACGTCTGCAGATCGCTCTGACCAGTGGAGGCTACATAACCATCCTTGGGGATCATTTGCACCCGTTTATGTCATGCAACCTCTCCGACGGGTGCGACTTCTTTCAACACGACAATACGCCACCACCGCACACGTCCACGGTCGCCCGATTATGGCTGGAGGAACATTCCGCTGAGTTTGGCATCCTGACTTGGCACCCTTGTTCGCCGAAATTAAACGCCATCGAACACATTTGGGATGCTGTTCGACGTGCCGTCAGTGCCAGGAATCCTCCACCGGCGAATATTACGGAATTGTGGGACGTTCTTCACGAATCATGATGTGCACTATCTCAACAGTACTACAGAGAACTCGTGGAGTCAATACGCCGTCGGTTGTTGCCGTTATCCGATCGCAAGGAGGACCAACGCAGTATTAAAGAGGTATCTCAATTGTTTTTTTTGTTTTTTTTTTTTTGTCACTTCAGTGTATGTCTTAATACTTATCTGCAGCAGAATGATCATTTCCAGAACTCGTTCACTAAACTGACCGGATGGATCTTGAAAGCAAATAAACACCTTTTTACCGGGTTTACCAGACGCACATATATGTATCTCTGAATTGTAAAACACTGAGTTGTAGCATTAATTGATTGAATACTTGAAGCTTGATGTTCGGTCAGTGTTAACTGCGCATTCAAACCTGTGCTCTGATTTGAATTAAAAATCTCATCACAATTACAAGCTTTACTACTGATAAATCTGTTAATTTCGGATACGAAATCTTTAGAACATTCAATTATTCCAGCTTCATGGGAGATGCTTTTCTTTGTGATGAACACAGTGGTTTTTCTAATTGAAATTCCGTAATCATAAAAAAGTTAATAAAAACGTTTAGCTACGTTTAAAATTCTCAGGGCAGTCAAATTCTTAAATTGTTAAGCCAGCACAATTCTGCAAATCCCATTACTGAACTGTCTGATTATTTTCTCTTGATATTTTGAAGGCAGCAAGAATTAATTCTTTAATCTGACATATGCTTTTGTTTGGCTTTCTAATTCTTTTCTTTGAATTCATTTATGGTCTTAACATTTTTTGTGGAATATTATTTTTTTGCGAGAGGGGGTGGTTACGACAACCCTCAGCTACTCAATGGGGTACAAGCAATCGCCCGTCCCTCATTTAGGACCACTGGTTCCAGGGAAGGGAGACAACCAGTGCCGTAAGACAATCTCTGACGAATGATTAAGTCAACTAAAATATTTTGCTGTGGCTTCCTAAGAATGTTTTTTCCACTTGCCGGTCGGGCATATTAAAATACTGAGCCGATTTTTTTGTTGATTATATTATCATAAATTGTTTTCCTGCCTGTTTCCATCTTTTTATTCTGGTGAAAATGATACATAAATATTCAAATTCACTTGTCTGCTCTGGGTTGCCTTGACCTCGAGTAGATTGTTTGGGGCTGAAATATCCTAAATCTGGACCTTCATCGATATTCCGATCCAAAGTTTCTCCAATTTTCCATTCCACTTTGTTCTCGTATTTTTCCTTGATTAAATTGAATAGACGATGAGCAAACTCGTCGCTTCGCATTCCTTCTTGTTTTAGTCTTCAACATACGCATGAAATCAAATCGTTGAGTTTTCGAAGAACATTTATTTGATTTGTTAAAACTGCCATATATCTGAAACAAAATAAAATCATGTTGGAATGCACTAATTAATTGCTGAATGCGTTTACCTTCATTTTAAATGAACGAATTTCACATACCCAAAAGGGCATGCACACAGAGCGAACAATAAAAACAAATATGGCAGAAACTGGTTCTTGATCATTGGTCATCGAAATAAGTATGCGATTTTATGCAAATCGAATGACTCTGTGAAGTATCTTACATTGGTCTACTTTTCTAGTTACACGGATTTTTATCAATGTAGCTCTGGAAAACTGCGAGTATTTCTCTTTTTAGTATCCCTGATTAAGACTTCCTAATATTTATTCTCGTCCTAAAAATTTTTACAAGTCCTGTTGAGCTGATTGAGATTATACTATAACTTGTTTACGCTCTTGAAGATTTGCATAAGTCATCAGCATGCTGCAAACTTCTGATAACAAAATCACTTCCTTCAGCAACTCATAGTAAGTCACATTTTTAAGTCACTTATCTATGCTGATTCTAAATAAAATGGAGGTATCCTATCTAGGGAAAAAAAGCGTTACTTTCAAACCACTAAACACTACTTCCACTCTGACTTGTGACTAACTTTAGCAATACTGCCACTCGCTCCATTACTTTTTAGCGCACTAGACACCTTGTTCCGAGGTTTCCGGTCAAAGGTCTTTTCAACGTTAACGAAAACGTACATAAGATTCCATTTGCTGCATAACACTTTTCAGAAACCTACGTGAATACAAATGTATTAAAAATTCTACAAGAGACGTGAATACAACGTCTCTTGGAGTTGACTCCAAGAGACATGAATACAAACCTCTCTTGCAGTCAACTGCCGCTCAGCAAATTTCTCACCTCCTTTCTTATATGGCTCAGTGGATAAGTTGTCAGAGATCCGGGTTTCTGGATAATCATCCGGGTTCTAGCATCCGCGCTCTAGCCCCGGATGAAGCCCAGATGCTTCATCGAGGCTCAGCTCCGGATGAAATAAAATATGGGCAGTACCGCGGGCGTAGAGTCGTATGGGAACGTGTCCCCCTCGACATTTTCTTAAGTAAGGACACTTCCCCCTCAACTTTTGGTTTTAGTTTGTCATCCACCACACTATGCTATCCTAAAGTTTTCAATTTCAGAAGCTCTTTATTTCTGGAATTTAAATTAAAATGCAGAATGAGTACAACATTTTTCTAATACCAAATGTATCGTTGCATGATTATTTTTGCCTTCAGACCATTGTGTAAAATGTAATCGCATGGAAACGAGATTTGCTCGATAACGCGGGCGAGCAGGACACAGTCCGAGCTCTGGGCCACCACCCACTGGTATTGTATCCTTCCTAATCCTCCTTTGTTGCGCCAGATGTCTTACGCAATTTGAACACCCACAGAGATCCTCCTGTTTTATGCTATGCAATTCAGTTAGTCTCTCAGTTTGATGATCTCACAGTTAACCACAGTGAAATTAACAGCAGTCGTTATTTTTACTTTTTAATGAAAAAACAATATACTGTATATATATATATAATAATTTTTTAACGAAAGATCATTATATACACTGCTGGCCACCCAAAATGCAACACCAAGAAGGAAGCATCCGAATGGCCTAAAATTCGCAGCATGCGTCGCCCGCGAGAGGACATGCAAACGATGTGCTCCCGGCACGCCACCGAGAAGCACTATAAGAAGGGTGCACAGAAGGCGGGGTGTGTAGTGGGCCGCGGATGGCTTAGTGGTTAGTGCTTCAGACTATCGATGCTGGGTCCCCAGGTTCAAGCCTGGGCTGATCTTTCAGAGATGGTGTGATTTACTAACAATCGCTGAATATCCGCCGTGCATCGGACGAGCACGTAAAGTGACGGCCCCCAGGCTGGACCCACTGGTTAAATGGGTATCCTTTCCTATGTCCTCCTGAAATTCTCTCACCCATCTATGTGCAATATCGTACTTGTACGGTGGCGCCATCTACTGTACTCTAATCTCACTACAAACTGTTCTGTCAAAAGTCGCTAGACTTGCTCTCATTCCTTCCGTTTCTGTGTCCTGCCCAAAAGGCGATCTCGCTGTAGGTGGCTGGGACCTAAACTCTACTACCTGTGGACGGAAGTCCTACATGAAAATGACAAATTCTCCTCCGGAGTTATATATGCGGGGTGTGTAGTGGAAGTGTGTTGTGCTGCCGGACCTGTGCGTGAGAAGCTTCTTGATACCTCGTCGCAGAATACGGCAGTCATTCCAGCACGTTTCGGAGTTCGACAGAGGACGAATAGGGGCCTATCGGGACAGCGGTTTATCGTACAGAGACATCGGCGCCCGTGTGGGACGACATCCAGCCACAGTGAGGTGAGTATGGATTCGGTGGGTGCAGGAGGGACGGGCGGACTGACGTGAGCGATTGCCGCAGCCGCGGTACACCACCGAACGAGAGGACCAGCATGTTGTGCGGCGGGCATTGACGTCTCGCACCGCCACATCCCGACCGTTAGCGCAGGAATTAGGGTGTGTTGCGCAACAATCTGTGTCCGCACGTACCGTTCGACGTCGTCTGCAGGAGCGGGGACTTGTCGCACGGCGCCCATTGCTCCGATTACCATTGACGTTACGCCACCGGCGAGTGCGGTGGCAGTGGGGCGTTGAACGCCACACCTGGACTACGGAATGGCACAAAATTATCTTCTCCTGCGAATCCCGCTTCTGCTTGCAAAACCACGATGGTCGGATACGCGTGTGGCGGCACCGCGGCGAAAGACTGTATGACGCCTGCATTATGCAACGCCATACCGGTTCGTCGCCTGGCGTTATGGTTTAGAGCGCAATTGGATATGACACCCGCACCCATCTGGTAAGCATCGCCGGTACACTCAACAGCTACCGCACCATCTCCGACGTTTTGGAGCCTGTAGATCTTCCTTACCTTCAGGACCTGCCATCGGCCACGTTTCAACAGGACAATCGCACCCGCACGTGGCACGCATCGTGCAACAATTCTTCACGGCCCACTAGGTGTCACTGCTGCCGTGGCCTGCCTGTTCTCCCGATATGCCGCCCATCGAACACGTCTGGTCGCTGATCGGCAACCGAGTGGACCGGCAAGCACCACCCGAGATGAACTGTGGCAACGTGTGGAAGCAGCCTGGACCGACATACCCCAAGCCCAGCCCACATCCAAAGCCTCTTTCGTTCGATGCCGCGGCGTGTAGCGGCCGTTATTGCCAGCCATGGGGGCCACACGAAGTATTGATGTCTGCGTGTTCCGCAAGTCGCACGGGCCTGTAAGCTCAATCGTTTCATCTTTGTATCTGTTGTTATGTGTCCAGTAAATCTGGCTTTGCTATCTCGTGTCCTACTTGGTGTTGCATTTTGGGTGGCCAGCAGTGTATATACTCCGCAGACAAAACATTAGAGATAGGGGTGATGGGAAGTTGCCATGGGCATCTCCAGCTCAGAGTGGAACAGACCCAAACCGAATGCAGGCGATAAATTGGCGGACATCAGGGCTTCCCAACCGTAAATCGCAATCGTACAGACTAACAGCTTGGCAACGGTGGCGCAAACCACATCCAGGTGAAATGTCGAAGGGACAAGCAAAGTCAGCGAGCGAACGGTACGGGGCATGCTGCATACCCTGGAATACGGGAGCCGACGCCCTACTCATGTGTCATTGTTGACTCCTCGTCATCAGACGTTACGCCTCGCTTTGTGCCGGGTACATGAGGACTAGACCTCTGCTGAGTGGTGCCGCGTCATGTGATCAGATGAATCCCGTTTTTCCAGATGTACCCCTGTCAACAGCATGAGGCCATGGCGCTGTCGAGACAGGTCAACTCTGTGATGGTTTGGGGAGCCTTCACATGGAACAAATTAGGTCTCTTAGTGTCTGGAGAGGTCATTGACCACTGCGTGCTACTAGCATGTGCTAGCTGATCACCTACACGCTTTCGTGGCCTTCGAGCCTCCTGCGGGCGATGATCTTTTTCAGAAGGACAATGCGCCACCCCACCGGTCCGCAATCACCCGGGAATGGCTCGAGGAACTCTCATCTGAGTTTGGAACCATCCAGTGGTCCCCAAGGTCCCCAGAATTTAAACCCTGTGGAAGCTCTCTGGGTTGCAGTGGAGCGGAATATCAGATCCATGGATCCTGGACCGACGTCTCGGGCGGCGTTGTGGACAATGCTGCAACAGGCATGGCTGGCATTATCTCTGGAAAACCATCTGGCATCTGGTGGAGTTGAGAACATCAGATCCATGGATCCTGGACCGTCGTCTCGGGCAGAGTTGTGGACAATGCTGCAACAGGCATGGCTGGCATTACCTCTGGAAACCATCTGGCATCTGGTGGAGTTGAGAACATCAGATCCATGGATCCTGGACCGTCGTCTCGGGCAGAGTTGTGGACAATGCTGCAACAGGCATGGCTGGTATTACCTCTGGAAACCATCTGGCATCTGGTGGAGTTGAGAACATTTGATCCATGGATCCTGGACCGTCGTCTCGGGCAGAGTTGTGGACAATGCTGCAAGAGGCATGACTGTCATTACCTCTGGAAACCATCTGGCATCTGGTGGAGTTGAAAGCATCAGATCCATGGATTCTGGACCAACGTCTCGGGCAGAGTTGTGGACAATGCTGCAACAGGCATGGCTGTCATGACTTCTGGAAACCCTCTGGCATCTGGTGGAGTTGAGAATATGAGATCCATGGATCCTGGATCAACGTGTCTCGGGCGGAGTTGTGGACAATGCTGCAACAGGCATGGCTGGTATTACCTCCGAAAACCCTTCGGCTCTCGTGGTGTCGATGCCTCGGCGTGTACAGGTTGTTATTCACGCTAGAGAAGGACCAAGACGCTATTAGGCAGGTATCTCAAATGTTTTGTCCATTGAGTGTAAATACAGATTACTTGATATATTTTGTTTAATCATCACTGACAACGTTTCCACCCCTAAACGTTTGGAACAGAGAAATTTCCACCCATTGGCAATACGTTTATCTCACGGCGTTGACCCTACTCCCACCCCGGAACCAGTAGTCCCAACTTAGGGTAGGGTGACTGCCACTATCCTTAAATGTTAATGGAGATCGTTAAACACACACACACGCAGTGGTTGAGTCAACATTGCAAGGAATACTAAGGAAGTGCAAAGTATTATTATACACTGCTGGCCACCCAAAATGCAACACCAAGAAGGAAGCATTCGATTTGCCTGAAATTCGCAGCATGCGTCGCCCGCGAGAGGACATACAAACGATTAGCATTGCAGGGCATATGCAAATCATGTGCGCCCGGCACGCCACCGAGAAGCCCTATAAGAAGAGTGCACAGAAGTCGGGGTGTAAGTAGTGGAAGTGTGTTGTGCTGCCGGATGTGCGTGGGAAACTTCCTGATGCCTCGTCGCAGAATACGGCAGTCATTCCAGCACGTTACGGAGTTCAACAGAGGACGAATAGTAGTTTATCGCGACAGCAGTTTATCGTACCGAAACATCGACGCCCGTGTAGGACGACATCCAGCCACAATGAGGCGAGTATGGATTCCGTGGGTGCAGGAGGGACGGACGGACCGACGTGAGCGATTGTCGCAGTCACGGTACACCACCGAACGAGAGGACCAGCATGTTGTGCGGCGGGCATTGACGGCTCGCACCGCCACATCACGACCGTTAGCGCTAGATTTAGGGTGTGTTGCACAACAACCTGCATCAGCACGTACCGTTCGACGTCGTCTGCAGGAGCGTGGACTTGTCGCACGGCGCCCATTGCTCCGATTACCATTGACGTTACACCACCGGCGAGTATGGTGGCAGTGGGGCGTTGAACGCCACACCTGGACTACGGAATGGCACAAAATTATCTTCTCCTGCGAATCCCGCTTCTGCTTGCAATACCACGATGGTCGGATACGCGTGTGGCGGCACCGCGGCAAGAGACTGTATGACACCTGCATTATACAACGCCATACCGGTCCGTCCCCTGGCGTTATGGTTTGGAGCGCAATTGGATATGACACCCGCACCCATCTGGTACGCATCGCCGGTACACTCAACAGCTACCGCACCATCTCGGACGTTTTGGAGCCTGTAGTCCTCCCTTACCTGCAGGACCTGCCATCGGCCACGTTTAAACAGGACAATGCGCACCCGCACGTGGCACGCATCGTGCAACAATTCTTCACGGCCCACCAGGTATCACTGCTGCCGTGGCCCGCCTATTCTTTCGATATGTCGCCCATCGAACATGTATGGTCGCTGATCGGCAACCGAGTGGCCCGGCAAGCACCACCCGCGGCTCCGCCTGATGAACTGTGGCAACATGTGGAAGCAGCCTGGACCGACATACCCCAAGCCCACATCCAAAGCCTCTTTTTTCGATGCCGCGGCGTGTAGCGACGGTTATTGCCAACCATGAGGGCCATACAAACTATTGATGTCTGCGTGTTCCGCAAGTCCCACGGGCCTGTAAGGTCAATCGTTTCATCTTTGTATGTTTTGTTATGTGTCCAGTAAATCTGGCTTTGCTATCTCGTGTCATTCTTGGTGTTGCATTTTGGGTGGCCAGCAGTGTAGTTACCACAGTCTTTCCTGCTTCCTTTCCGATTAACTAGCACAATGACTGACTTCTTCCAATCTTCCGATATAATACAAATCCGTAAAGTCAAAACAACTTGTCTTATGTCGAAGTGGAAATTTATGGGGAAAAATGGCGAAATTCCAAATACATTGTACTTCATACTGACACGCTCAATCGTTCTACTTTCGCCACATTATTAGCATTTTAAGAAAAGAAAATACCAAATACACACTGACCTAAACACACCGGGCAAAAAATTACGGAATGCTGAGTGAAACATGTATATAAGTATAAAGTTGATGAACGTAACGAGTTTTATAAATATGGAGAGTGAAACTGCTGGATTATGATTGTGGATGTCTAAGGTGTGTTTAAAGCATCTGCAGCATTCTGTATTTCATTTTGAAGGTACAACTATGGGTCGTAAAGCTGAGTGACAAAGGTGGGTCATTGTCTTTGGCCGAGAACATGGTCATTCCTTGCAACAGGTAGCGAAGTTTGTTGGACTGTGTGAGTCAACAGTCAGTAGTGTCCATTTCTAGTGGAAGTATGGAAGCCATCGCTGTAGGAGGAAGAGTTGCGGGAGAAGATCTATGATGACAAATCGGGATCGCAGGCGTTTGAGATGATTAGCAACTGCTGCATGTTTCCAGGCACGCCAAGAACTGCTTCAACGGTACAATGTTGGACTCAGTAAACCAGGCTCAGAACGAACTCTACGGAGAGAAACCCATGGCTTTGGCATTTTCAGTCGTGTTGCCCGGATACGTCCAAAGTTAACAACTGTCCAAAAGAAAAATCGCCTTGCTTCGGCAAAACAGCATCCTCACGGGACCAATGAACAGTGGCGACGAATAATATGGTTCAACGAATCCAGATTCTTCTTGTATTCCACTGATGGTCACTCTAGGGTCATGCTGAAGGCTAGAGAAGCATTTAACCCACGATGTGTCCAAACAGCTGTCCAAAAAGGAGGTGGAAGTGTCATGTTTGGGGAATGTAGTTAAAGTACTGGAGTTAGACCATTCGTTGAGGTGTCCAAACTTATGAAATCTATGGATTATGTGCCCCTTTTAAATAATGCATTATTGCCATTTGTCCAGTTTTTGGAGCAAGAAGGACCCAGTGGATCCTGTGTTTCAAGATGATAATTCTTGTGTCAATCGAGCTAGAATTGTGCTAGATTGGTTTGAGGAACATGAGAGAGAGGTTCCACATTTCAATTGGCTACATAGGGGCATATTCCCCTAGTCGCCCAGTGGTTAAGTGGTCTGGGGCAGGGTCTTCTATTTACAGTAGTATTGCAGGGTCTGAGCCCGAATCCCTGGGCAAGACATCATTGTTCTCTTTCGGGACTGCTTGTTCCTTTTCCCTGTAACCGGTGGCTCTAAATTAGAAATAGAAGACTCTTCCCAGTAACCTCGAAACAGCTCCCAACTCTTGGTTCAACTTATTTTCAGGCTGTGTATATAGGTCTCTGTGTCAGAATTTGTTTTTCAATTCAGACAAAACATACCGATTCTGGAGACACTATAAGTTTGTCTTTGAAACGAAAATATAACATGCTGTTGTCTTCCGAATCGGATCACCTAAAAGTGATTAATCGCGTGAAATTCAAGTTTAATCACAGGATTAATAAGAGAAAATTCGTTTGCTTTTCAGAGAAAACGTTGTGATTCTTAAAAAGGTATTACACATCAACACACCTCTTTCAAAATTTGTGGTAAATTAATCCAGAAATAACAAAAAGGGGATGTACAGTAAAAAATAAGCACGCAAATACAATTAATTCATTGCATTCTTGGCGTCAGATAGAAAGATGAGAGAGAGAGGAAGGTGCGCGAAATATCCGCACTTTCCTCTATTTATCTTCAGTTATTACACTACTGTTTGTGAAAACTACACCACTAAGAAAGAATCGCGCTATTCAAATGAAATTTGTATCACAGATTCCTCATGTTACAGGAGATAACTGATAACATTTGTAGAGCTGTATAAGAGTTTTCCGCTTCAAAACTGAGTATCGTGTGACGTCACCTCGAGCAACAATAACAACCTCTACACAACGTGACATTCAATGGAAGAGGTTTTTCATATCGTTCTGGGGAATAGCCAGCCGTTTAGCTGCAATGTTCCAGACATGTTCGATGGGGATATATCCGGCGAACGTGCAGGCCAGGAAAGAAGAGGGATCTGCCGTGCATGGAAGAGGTCTTGGACATTTTGGGCCACATGTGGGAAAGAATTGCCCTTCTGGAGTATAGCGCCAGGAGAACTCTGAAGGAAGGGTATCATCTCTACCTCTAAAACATCCCTAATGCACCGATGGCTGTTGAGATTGAACTGAACCCAATGACGCTTCGACCCGTGACGCTTGGCGTTGGGCCGGTATGACGCTACAAGGTGCCGTTCCCTACGATGTCTTTGAGCACGAATGCGACCATTATGGTGCATCAAGACAAATCGTTACTCGTCAGAAAACACGATCTGTTGCGAATCAGCGCGCCAAAGTCTGTGTTCAAGACCCCGTTACAGCTTGAGGCGTCTGTGATTGAGGGTCAAAGGAATGGGTAGCAATGGGCTGCTAGCGACCAGTCCTCTGTTAAGCAGACGACGTTGAACTGTGCTGGAGTACAAAGTCTGACCTGTGACAGTACTCCACTGCTGCGCAAACACCGTGGATGTCGCTGTGAGATCGGTCAATGCCATGCGGTAGAGGTGTCTGTCATTCCGTGCAGTGGTGCGATTTTGCGTTCTATTTCTCGAATTTCTATGCGCCTGATCCTCATATGTCCACTTGCGCTGCGTTCGCATCACTGTACTGGCGTTTCATTTCGTACGAGTGGCAAATTCGCGGTAGGAAAATCCAGCTTCTCTCATCCCAACAATTCTTCCTCTTTCAAAGTCCGTCAGGTGTTCATAATGCGACCTTCTTCGGCAACGGGGCATAGTGAGACACAAGACACCCTTTGGACTCAATCGACTCAATGTCGGCTCTTCACTAATTGCAACATTTAGTTTCAGCCAGTTCTTTATACCCAAGACCTGACAGTTCACAGGGCGCTGCTCCGAAACTGCAAGCGCATTTTCACTGACATTTTAACCATTTGCATGTCCCAACCTGCTGTACATATACTGTAAGTTTCAAGCTAACACCAACAGTCCTTCATGATATTGCAATTTTCACCAACAGTAGTGTACCTGATGTTTCAGAAGGGGGTATACAACTTTGCAAGGGTACAGACAATAACTCGAAAGACATACAGAAGCTGAATCAGTCGCATAATGTAGTAGAACACAGCAAGTTTCTGCCACGTCACTGGATTACCGAATTCTGCCACGGGAAAGCGTTTCACGTCAAACGCTTGCGCAATGGCGACTTTCGAAGGTGCAGAGCAAGCACCTTGTGTGTTTTGGTTCAAGGAAACAAAGTATGCGACACAAGTTTAGAGAAATTTTCTCACGCAATCCGGAAAAGAACCTCCGAGTAGGCGTACGATATACGTAAGGCACAATAATTTTGTGGAAACAAGTGGTCGGTTGCGTGCCTCCGACGCTATTGTGAACAAAGTGCGTGAAAGCTTCGTTAGAAGTCCTCGAAAGTCAACAATACGTGCGTCTCAGGAAACTGGCATTCCGCGTGTGACTGTGTGGCGCGTTCTGCGACATCGTCTTCATTTCCAGCAGCACAAATTTACCATCGTGCACCAGCTGAAGACAGGCGATGCTAAGATACGCAAAAATTTTTGTACGGAAATGATCAGTTGGATAGAAAAAAGTGAGGACTTTCTGGAGACGATCACCTTCAGTGACGAGTGCACTTTTCACGTAAATTGTAAAGTCAACACCCATAACTGCAAAATTTGGGGAAGCGAACATCCACACGCTACCATAGAATATATTCGTGACAGCCCAAAAGTTATCGTTTTTTGCGCCATGAGCATGAAGAAAGTGTACGGACGCTTCTTTTTTGTTGAGTCCACCGTTACTGGTATTGTGTATCTCGATATAGTGCAACAGTACATCATCTCGCAATTAGACAACAATGACCACGACGGACGCTTTCACTTCCAGCAGGATGGAGCTCTTCCGCATTCCCTAAACGACGTAAGGTCGTACCTAAACACCCGTTTTTCACGTAGATGGATTGGTACAGGAGCGCCTGTAGCATGGCCACTACGTTCTCCCGACCTTACACCGCTAGTTTTTCTTGTGGTGCTTTGCTAAAGATCCTGTCTATGTACAACCACTACCAACCAATATCGATAAGCTGCGAACAAGAATTACTGCAGCCATTGATGCTGTTACGCCACATACGCTATGCCGCGTGTGGCAGGAAATTGACTGCAGGTGGGATGTCTGCAGAATTACTGGAGGCAGTCACATCGAAATTTGACACTCTGTGTTGAAACTTTGGTGTTACACTACACCTGCACAGTAAGAGTAATTGTTCATCTGCTACTATTTCCATTCTATTGTCTTGCAGTTTGTATAACATCTTTTGAAACATCCTGTACTTAAAACCGGTCAAGCCTTGAATTGTATTTATGAAATGTACTGAATATGTGATAAAGAAATTTTGCAATAACATTTTTTATTGTTACATTGAGAAAATGAATCTAAGCATGTGCTCGTTTTATAAGACTGCACATTGGTGAAAAGAATTCGAGACTTACAGACTCGCCTAAATGACTGCGTTTAGCTGAAATTTCCTAAAATCATCTTTGCAACAAACCTGTTCTGTTTACTTATTCGTATAAAGCTATCATACATAATTAGTGGATAGCACAGACGTATAGAAAAGTATATATATGATTGAAAATATTTGATAGCACGCGTTCTGTGTTGCTTTTGAATTTCTGATATAGTGAACAGTACTAAAAATAGTCTTCGATCTAAAATGGCAATTTTTGTTTGCGAAATGCATGATAAGTGTTTTAAATACTGAATACGAAGAGTACAATATATCGCTGTGGTCCTGAAGTTAATAAGTATTTGAAAGTATAGATTCACGCTGAAGCAAAAACCTAGGATTGTTTGCCGACTACAATTATCGAAGACTTTGAAATTTTCTTAATTAATTCATTTACGTTTTTATTTAGAAATATAAAAATAAAGAAAACAGTATGGAAAGAGAAATTTCACATTTTCAATTTTTGTTCATTCTCTATTTCATTATGATGTTTTCCTCTCTGGATTTATAAAAGCAGCACACTTAAAGCAAGAAAAAAAAATAGTACGCAACATAGACGCCACAGGAAAAAATCTTGTGTCTAGGTTTTTATATATATCATCTACATTAATCTCGCTCTATCTCTCTGTCTTCTTGGAGTTCTTACCAAATCAACTAATTGAATTTTCGTCTGATAGCTAAGTTGAAAAACTTTGCTATCGCACATTTGCTTTCGTTCAGCAAAATCGAATTATGGCGCAAAGTTGTTTGACGGGTGCTTCAAATTAAAGCGATCTTTCGTACGAGAGAACCCGTGAAATCTGTTTTGCGATGCCATCAAGTACAATAAAAACCGAACTTATGAAAGTCAGTAAAACGAAGAGCGCCGCACCAAAAATGATTTTCATCAAAGTTCAAATGCATAAATTTTTGGTATGCTGCATGATATCAACTCAGTTCAAACATAAATAACTGCTGAGTCATAACGAAAAGGGAAAAAGAAATAAGGAAGAAAAAAGTAAGCATAGGCATCTCTGTTAGCACCTAAAAAATATTTCCCTGGACTTTACCACTTTTCCGTCACTATAAAAATGCAGCTGTTTTCTCCCTCTCTATCTATCTATCTCTCTCTCTCTCTCTCTCTGTCTCTTCATACATGAATATCAACATGTTTAAGTGTTTAAGAATAAAAAAAAATAAAAAATAAAAAAGTGTTCGTCTTTCCAAGTACTTCATCACTTTACTTTTTTTTTTTGTCTGCAACCACTGTTCAGTCCCAAGTCCAAAATTCAATTTCGCTGTCGAACCATTTTCCCTGATTTATTTATTTGCTCCCCTGTTTATATCCCCCGTCAGCAACACCAAATTACACAGCGTCAAAAGACAACAGTAAAAAGTTGTAAGCTTATTACAGTTCATGAATGACGTCACGCTAATTTTTGTCTTCCTAATTTACCTCCCACACGGTCAGGAATGTCTCAGAGAACAACTTGCACATCATAAAATTATTTTATGTGTACATAAGTGTCGAAAAACTATAATTTAATTGTTTCTGGATATTTGAATTAATTCGCTAATTTCTAGTCAGAACTTCTGGAAGTTACACAACAAAAGTATTTCTTTTCAAAAAAATTTTCCGAGACAAGATCATAATTTACGGAGCAATTTTTTTTTTGAATGCTTAAATTTGCATTTAAAAAACATCCATTTGATATTGCTTGTTCAGTTATGAGTACAGAACATGATACTCAATACTAGATTCTACAAGGAAGAAGTCAGCAACGATTGATAAACACCGATAAGCCATTAGAGTATGACCACCCCAACCTAGAGAAATGAGCGCGCCTGGAGACCAAACGGTGGCACAGGTGAAGTTCACAGAGTAGTATATATACAATCCGAGAACCGGCTTTCGGTTAGTAGAGTGTTCGGAGTCAGAATGGGAAAAGCTCCCGATTTATCAGAGTTTGATAAAGGGCAAATTGTGATGGGACGGCGCCTTGGAACTGCGATCTCGGACACGGCGCGGCTTGTGGGTTGTTTGTGCCGCTGTAGTGAGTACGTATCAAAAGTGGTGCACAGATGGCCAAACGACGAACCGTCGCCCAGGTCCGCAGCGCACTAATGCTAAAAGGGAGCGGAGACTGTCGCGCATTGTTCACAGAGGCGGAAGGGCCACACTGCGACGAATCACCCGCAGCTATAACAGTAGTGATCAGGGCAATGTATCACAGCACGCAGTTCATCGCAGCCTTCTGCACATGGGCCTGCGTAGCCGGGTCCCCATGCTCACTGCACGTCATCGCCAACAACGCATGAAATGGGCCCAAGATCATCGAGATTGAACCGTGGATGATTGAAAGAAAGTGGCCTGGTCTGAAGAATCAAGATTCCAGGTGCATCACGTAGACGGCCGAGCGCGGATACGCCGATTACCAACGGAGGCTATGGCACCTGGATGCACTGTTGGGCGGACACAGGCCGGCGGCGGCGGTGTTATGCTGTGGGCAATGTTTTCTTGGTACACTTTATGTCCCATTATCCCAATAGCACAATCCCTGACACCTGTCAGGTATCTGAACATCGTTGCGGACCAAGTTCACCCATTCATGGCAACTGTGTTCCCTGCTAGTGATGGCCATTACCAACAGGATAATGCACCATGCCACACTGCCAGAATCGTGAAGGAGTGATTCGAGGAACATGTTGGTGACTTTCTGTTAATGCCCTGGCCTCCAAATTAACCTGACATGAACCCAATCGAACATTTGTGATTTGATTTGAAAAAGCAGGTTCGCGCTAAATCACCACCACCCCGAAATGTACGGGAACTGGAGGACCTGCTGTTGACATGATGGAACCAGATATCCCAGGATACCTATCGCTACCTCATCGAATCGATGCCTCGCCGAGTGGCCGCTGTTTTGCGAGCTAAAGACGGTCCTAATTTTATTAGGTAGGTGGTCATAATGTAATGTCTCATCGGTGTACATTACTCCTCATACTGAAGAGTATCCTACCAAAAAAATATTTTCCTAAGGGATTGTTAAAATCGAATAAACTCTTTCGAAAAGAAATATATGCTGACGCGCCCTGGAGGAAGGATTATGAATAATACTGGAAAAGTATAAAATATGCGGAAAGTGTTCTTCATAGCAAAAGTTATGCACCGTCCATAATTTAGGGCCACTGGTTTCAGGGAAGGGATAACCAGTGTCGTAAGACGAACACAACACTCTTGCCTGACCGGGTTTCGAACGCGGGCCCCGTCTCGGACGAATGGTGTCGAAATACGGCTTCTGGAAGCAGAGATAGCGAGAAAACGTTTTGGCATTTACGCCTCCTAGAGGGAGAACTACCTTATTTAAATAGGATAATATTCCTAATCTTTGCTGTAGCAAATGGCATAGAATAAAAAATGACATTCTTAGTGAGGTTTTTAGAAGCGGAGATACAGTTGCGAACAGAAATACACACTAACACCACCTAACGCCAGAACTGTGAAATACAAAAAACCTACGAGTACATGAAAAATGTTTGTGAGGATCTCTGCGAACGAGAGGCCTCTGTTAATATTTAAATACGATTTAAATATTCAATTGATGAATTATTCGAATTTGCCTTATAATGATGAACATGATTGTGTGTGTGTGTGTGTGTGTGTGTTCAAGTAATGGCAGTGTAAGATACACTGCTGGCCACCCAAAATGCAACACCAAGAAGAACACGAGATAGCAAAGCCAGATTTACTGGACACATAACAACAGATACAAAGATGAAACGAATGAACTTACAGGCCCGTGCGACTTGCGGAACACGCATACATCGATAGTTCGTGTGGCCCCCATGGCTGGCAATAACGGCCGCTACACGCCGCGGCATCGAACGAAAGAGGCTTTGGATGTCGGCTTGGGGTATGTCGGTCCAGGCTGCTTCCAAACGTTGCCACAGTTCATCACGGGTGGTGCTTGCCGGGCCACTCGGTTGCCCATCAGCAACCAGACGTGTCCGATGGGCGACATATCGGGAGAACAGGTGGGCCACGGCAGCAGTGACACCTGGTGGGCCGTGAAGAATTGTTGCACGATGCGCGCCACGTGTGGGCGCGCATTGTTCTGTTGAAACGTGGCCGCTGGCAGGTCCTGCAGGTAAGGAAGAACTACAGGCTCCAAAACGTCGGAGATGTAGCGGTGGCTGTTGAGTGTACCGGCGGTGCATACCAGAGGATTGCGGGTGTCATATCCAATTGCGCCCCAAACCATAACGCCAGTCGACGGACCGGTATGGCGATGCATAATGCAGGCGTCATACAGTCTCTCGCCGCCGTGCCGCCACACGCGGATCTGACCATCGTGGTGTTGCAGGCAGAAGCGGGAATCGTCGGAGAAGACAATGTCGTGCCATTCCGTAGTTCAGGTGCGGCGTTCAACGACCCACTGGCACCGCACTCGCCGGTGGTGTAGCGTCAATGGTAATCGGAGAAATGGGCGCCGTGTGTCAAGTCCCCGCTCCTGCAGACGACTTCGAACGGTACGTGCTGACACAGGTTGTTGCGCAACACACCCTAATTCCTGCGCTAACGTCCGTGATGTGGCGGTGCGAGCCGTCATTGCCCGCCGCACAACATGCCGGTCCTTTGGTGTGGTGGTGTGCTGCGGCTGCGGCGATCGCTCACGTCGGTCCGTCCGTCCCTCCTGCACTCACCGAATCCATACTTGCCTCACTGTGGCTGGATGTCGTCCCACACGGGCGCCGATGTCTCGGTACGATAAACCGCAGTCACGATAAGCCACTATTCGTCATCTGTCGAACTCCGAAACGTGCTGGAATGACTGCCGTATTCTGCGACGAGGCATCCGGAAGCTTCCCACGCACAGGTCCGGCAGCACAACACGCTTCCACTACTTACACCCCCGCCTTCTGTGCACCCTTCTTATAGTGCTTCTCGGTGGCGTGCCAGGCGCACATGATTTGCATATGCCCTGCAATGCTAATCGTTTGCAAGTCGTGTCGCGGGCGATGCATGCTGCGAATTTCTGGCCAATCGGATGCTTCCTTCTTGGCGTTGCATTTTGGGTGGCCAGCAGTGTATATTGTATGAGAACGGAAAATTTATTCTTACAAACCCACTGCTGGACATTTTGTGAAATTTCTCCTAAGAGACGCCATGTTGCTCGAACTGCTAAGATAGTCATTGTTTATCAAATACATGGTGATATTCGGTATGCCTTCTTACATGTTGGAAAACGGAAGCAAAGGGACATTCGTTACGAGGTGTCAACAATGCGACCCCCAAACGTGGAGGAGTTCGCGGGGAGAGAGAGAGAGACGAGCAGGACATTCGAAGTTGCTATGAAGAGGACAAAGAGCTCTTTTTTATGTTCAGCGGATGGTAACCGCACGAACGTCAAAATGTAAATACGTACTTCTGTAAATAGAATTGTTTCCCAAAATTCAATAAATGTTTGCAATCCCATCTAGTATTTTCCCTAAGGCCGTATACTGTAAAGGACGAAACGAACCAAATTAGGGGCCTGGAACCCACAGGCCCGCAAGCACATCACAATGTTCACAAGATGAATGGTATCCGGCGTTAAAAAAAATTTTTAAATGGGACTTTTAGAGGCAGAGATTTCGAGAAAAATAGATCAAACCTTACGGAGAAATTGCGTATTACCTGGGTGGTGCAGAAAATGAGCCAAATATATTTTCGTAGTTGATAGTATCTGACAGAAAAAATTATTAGTTCAATTGGGATTCTAGACGCGCAAATATTACTCCAAATATGCTGTGAACGGAAACGTGATCTTATGCACTTTAGTAGCAAACTTGGGCGTTATGAAAAATATGAAATTAATAGTTCTATTTTGAACTTTTCAAATAATGGTATTATTAGAAGCAGAAATAAAGAAAAAAAAGACATATATATATATATATATATACGCCTCCTGGCGGGAAAGCCGTACATTATTTTAAGCAGGAAATCTGCTCGAAAGGTTCTCCGTGGTGGGCGATATCTGAGAGCAAAATAATTTTTCAATGGAGTTTTCAGAAACATAGAATGCTGCAAATACATCGGAAACAAAAATTTGCACTTACCGCCCCCTAGTAGCAAAACAGTCCTTTTTTACCAAAAATTAGGAACTACAGTGGAACCCCGTTTATACGTTTTACAAGGGACTATATAAAATTAACTTACAATTGAAAAAACGTATAAACGAAACAGAAAAAATTGAATATTAACGGCAATGCATAATTTTTGATCAGCGACATCTTACGTGTAAAAGAAAAAACTTGTTAGTTGGAAAGGTGTAAACGGGGTCGGTTCTACTGTACATGCCAAACATTTCCCAACAAAAATTCTATCCAACGCAAAAATGATTTTGCGAATCGGACTTTTAGAAGCAGTGACATCAAGGAAATCGAAATTTACCTTTGCGCTGCCTAGCGGAAAAACTGTGTATTACTTGAATAAGAAACTCTATCCAAACTAGTCTTCGTTATAAAAATATCGAAGCAAAAAAATATTTTTTCAGACGGATATTTAGAAGCAATGATATGGAATAAAAATGTATTTTGAATTCGATAGCGTGTACATTTATGCCCTCTGTCATCGGCGAAGTTATATATTGGAAAAGAACCGGAAAGCAAGCATCATCGTTCTTGCATTTTGGGTTTCCCAATGCAAAAAGAATTTTTCAAATTGGACTAATAGTTGCAGAGGTATGTGTCCGCAGACGGACGGATAAAATGGTACTACCCAGCAAAAACAGTCTTGCTGGCCCAGCACTATGTTGCCGCTGCCGAACCGTCAATAAAATGTCCGGGCGGCCAACAGAAGGGCCAGCAGTTCAGGTTAACAGCTCGCCAACAGTTGACACCCCATCAGTCGTCATATGCCACAACAGGGCCATCAGTGGTCCATCACAGGCAGTAGCTACCACAAGTGACCCTTCAGTGGCCCTGCAAGCACGTGCCAGAAATTATGGCTAGCCTAATGTGGTCCGCTAGTGGCAGCCAGCAACCACGTGACGTAACTGGTGGCTTGACGAATCTTGTCCGCCAATTTCCCAGTAGTAGCCATAATAATAAAAAAAAAAAAAAAAGCAAGGATAATCGCCGTTTCCTAAAGCTCCAATTTTTTTTTTTTTTCTACCCTTACCAAGCTTGTAAATTAACGCACTGCGCTGGAAAAACTTTCTCGACAGACCGGAAAAACGTCCGTTTGTATCTGACTAGATTTGATCCTGGGCCGTTTGCTTGGAAGCCGAGCTCGCTACCGACCGGACTAATTCAGCACCCTTGGGCATGTGCTGGAAGCTATCTGTTTCGTATGCAATGTGTAATAGAATGCTTCCCTCTTTCATTTTACAATATTACGCGGTATTTTTCATAAAAGTCAGTTTCATATAATTGATAAATTAATTTTTTCAACGTAACGATAGTTTTTTTACCTTAAAGGAACTTCACTCATTTTCAAGGCGTGTACATACTTAGAGTCGCTTTCCAAAGTTTTGTACTGTCCTTGCCATCTTGAAAAGAGATTGTTGAATAAATATATATTTACCCGGGTTCATGTCACATTCTTTTACATTTTTAACGTTGTGTCTTTCCTTTCCGTTGTCCGAAGCTACATTTGTTTTAAAGAGTAAAAGATATTTTATTTTACTTCTCGTTATTTTTAGAAGCGAATTCCTCCCAGTCTTGTGTATTCAACCCATGGATGAGTACACCACATAGCGTTGCTTTTTTTTTTTTCTTTCAAAAAATTAATAAATTTTGTACGCGTATAATTCTCCCCCCCCCTCAACAAACGCTGTTTTAAGGGTTTTCCAGGATATGTGTTTCAAGCGGTTTCAAATTTTTTCTTGTTATTCATCCACTCCATTCCATGAATTGTTATTCATGGGAATGGAGTGGGTGTATTTCATGGCTGTAATCTAGTATTTCACGGCTTAATCTGATATCTTCGTCGACGTAAATTTTCATTAGGAAATTAATTCACCTCTCCACATATGGATTTTTTTCTTAACATCCACTAAAATAACACGATGGCGATAGCGTCGTCTTCAACTAACTGGTACCATGAGAGACACAGCAAGTGTTGCGTCTGCGCATGCGCAGTCCCATTGCTTCCTCCTGCTGTTGGGGGGTTGCATTGGTTGCCAGCAACGGGCCACTAGTGGCACTTGCCTGGAGGCCCACAATTCACGGCGATGCTGCAGGGGCCATCAATGGCTCGCCAACTGATAGCGCTGCCACCAACGGACCACTACCGGGCCATGAGCGGCAGATTTCAGCCAGCAGTGACCCATCACTGCCAGCTGGTGGCCAGCAGTTTCCCAGCACTTGTGTTTTTGCTGGGTATACTCGTAAGCACGCACTTTCTTTTTTTTTTTTTTTCAAATGATGCGCTTGTTTTATCCCTGTCTCCATCGGTGGACAACATATGCCTGCACCTAGTAACCCAAAACTGTGAAGTCTGAACTCTGATCCTTGCCTTTTGGTTGTTTTCCGATACATAATTTCGACGCTACGGGGTGTAAACGGAGATGCTATACGAGCCAACACCAAAATAACGGGAAAAAACACATTTATTTTAACAGTAACCGCCATTTCGAGCACTTGCTCCACTGTGACACGAGCCTGATATTGGAAATTTTAAAAAATACTCTAGGAGTGTTGGAGTCATTGCCAGACCACATCCTTCATCTCGTCGTACCATTGGAATTATCTACTTGGAAGGGATGTTTTCACCTTGTCCTGAACGTGTACCAGCCACTCACGAACCTTCTTTTTCCAGGTCTTGACTCAGGCTAAGGATGGACTATGTGAGCAGTAATCTTATTGCATGCGACCATGAATTTCAGTAACCCATCTGGGGTTAGGAACCTAATCACGGCACGTTATTCCATTTTGGACTCTTGTATTCTACGGCTAGTTGGAAGACGTAGCCTGTTGTCATCATCAACATCATGCTTACTGCTGTTTTTCCACGTGAGACATGCATCATTTTCTCGCAAGGTTAGGATTAGACTTGGCTTTTTCAGTCTGCAGATATCTCCGTGTCAGGTATGAGAGCGGAAAGCATGGAGAAGCAAGTTGGAGCACCCGGATAGGGAAATCATGAGAGAGATGCATGCGGGAGAGGTATTAAAGAGGTGATGACCTTACTTTTCGTACGGGTTCCCACCACTTGTCCGTCAGCTTATTGCGTTCTACGAGGGGCGTGGATATTCAGGGCTACAGGTTCCGACCTCGCAGCCAACAGGTTGACTGGGCTTCTCTGATCACTTACTGCTCATAATAATGTAGTTTTACCGCCATGGGGAGTAGATACGCATCATATTTTTCTCGATATCCCTGCTTTTTAACAGCCCGACTTGAAAAATCATTTTTACTAATTTTCTCCTCCCACAGTTTTCTTTTATGCCTTTTCGTTCGGCGACTGCACGCGCGATGAAAATTCTCTGCTGTGAGCTACGCCTTTTTGCTTCTTTTCTTTTTTTTTTTTTTTTATCTACCCAAATATATTTTGTTCCTTATCATTGATACTAAATATCGCATTGAAAAAATTCTTTCTCTCACTCGATAGCCTTTACACCGGCCATTTTGGGAGCAGAGTTCAGTTTTGCAAATAATACATAGTTTTCCCTTTAGGGGGCGCAAAGGTATCTCTGCTTCTAAAAAACCGATTTGAAAAATGCTTTCTGCGTCAGATAAAGTTCTTGGTAATGAACGTTGACCATATGTTATCTAACTTTTCGTAACAAACAGTTTTGCCACTACGAGGCGTAAGTGCACATTTCTGTTTCCGACATACATATATTCACACCGTGGAACATTTTTCACATACTCTTGAATTATTAATAGTTCACAGTTCTGACAGTAAGAGGCGTACATGTAAAAACGCTTTTCTTGCTATATCTACTAGTCGTATTTGAAAAATTCGTCTTTCGTCACTTAGTTTTTGCTATAAAGAATGTTTTGGCCACGCCAATGGCCGTGTGATGAAGTATCTGAGGCGCTGGTTCTGTAATCTCCCTGGAGCCAGTGGCCCTAAATTAGGGAGAGGCGTCTGCTTATACCACGAAGAGTTGCTAAAGGTGGTCGTTCATCCGAATAAAAAAATGTTTTGCGTCTATTTTCTACTTGTGAATAATTCGCAATTCTACCGATAGGTGGCGTCAGCTATTTGAAAGAGTATCTCCGATTCTAAAAATCTCCTGGAAGAACCCGTTCTAGTCAAGATACTCTTCACTATGAAGAATATTTCGTCCCTACTTTTTTTTCATAACGCACAACTTTCCCGCTAAAGTTACATCACGGTTTCCTTCAGAACTCTACAAATTGTTCGATTTCGAAAATTCCTGCCTCAGCTTTCCCGCTATAGCTTTCCCATTATATATATATATATATATATATATATACATACATATATCGTGATGCAAAAAAGAAGAGAGATGAGGACAACTAAAGAAGATGTGACTTCCAAAGTGGAATATATAGAGCTATGCAAGACAGTACGAAAAAGTATCACTGAAGACGTAAGAAAATTCAACTGTGAACTAGTGAGGAAAGCAATTGAAAACAACCTAAGCCTAAAGATAGCAAAGGGACATCTCAGTAAGGGAAGAAAACAGATTATGGCACTGAGAAAAGAAGATGGTTCTGTAACAAGAAATAGAGGCGAAATTTTGACAAGAGTGAAAGATTTCTACTCCAAATTATATGAAAGGGATGATACATGCACTCCAGACATCATGAAAGATATCAGTACCAGAGTTCCTCCAGTCCTTCCAGCAGAAGTTGCATCAAGAACATGAAGCGGGGAAAAGCTCCAGGAGAAGATGGAATTACTGTAGACATCATACAAGAAGCAAGTGGAGAAATCGAAACAGTACTCGCCCAAATTTTCACTCGATGCCTTAATGAAGGAAAGATTCCTGAGGATTGGAACACCGCTACAATGATCCTGCTACATAAGAAAGGTGACATTGAGGATCTCGGAAACTACAGACCTATCAGCCTCCTATCAGTAGTTTATAAAATATTCACTAAAGTTCTTTCACACCGCTTGAAGGTAACACTGGACATTGCTCAACCGAGAGAACAAGCTGGATTCAGGAGTGGCTACAGCACAATAGATCATATCCATGTGCTGAGAGAACTAATTGAAAGAGCGAGGGAATATGAACTTCCATTGTGCATGGCTTTTATCGATTATGAAAAAGCCTTTGATTCGGTGAAACCATCAGCAGTTACAATGGCTCTGAAAACCTGCGGTATTGAAGATGCATACATTAATATTATTAATAACATCTATGAAAATGCAAGTGCAAAGATTAGGCTGTTTGAAAATACAACACACATAAAAATTGGAAAGGGAGTGAGACAAGGTGACACCATATCTCCGAAGCTCTTTAATGCCACATTGGAGGGTGTTTTTCAGTCACTGAGCTGGGAAAACAAGGGGATAAAGATTAATGGAGATTATCTAACCCACCTTCGTTTTGCTGATGACGTTGTCATTTTTGCAACTAGCCCATCAGAGCTGCAGAGTATGATCCAGGAACTTGCTGACAAGAGTAAAGAAGTGGGATTAAAAATGAACTTTCAGAAGACAAAAGTGATGTTCAATGCTTTTACAAGAAATGAAGATTTATCGATTGATGGAGAAAAGCTGGAGATAACAGACACGTACGTTTATCTTGGACAGCAGATATCAAGTGAGGGTCACATTGATGAAGAAATTAATCGGCGTACAAAACTTGCCTGGAGAGCTTTTGGAAGAAACAGCATAATTTTCAAGAGCAATATGCCATTATGTCTTAAAAGAAAAGTGTTTGATCAATGCATCCTTCCAGTGCTTACGTATGGTGCAGAGACGTGGACCTTAACTAAAAGAGACATACAAAGGCTGCAGACAACTCAAAGTAGAATGGACAGGTGCATGCTTGGTGTAACCAGGAGAGATAAGAAGAGGAACTCGTGGATCCGAAAAATGACAAGAGTGGAAGACATCATGATCAGAGTCAAATCCCTGAAATGGCAATGGGCTGGACATACTGCCAGAAGGACAGATCATCGATGGACAGCCGAAATTTTAGATTGGATTCCAAGGGACAGGAAAAGACCCAGAAGAAGACCCCATGGGAGATGGGTGGATGAAATTCGAAAGTATGCAGTTGTGACATGGAGGAGACTGGCACAAGACAGACCGTTGTGGAGGAAACTTGGGGAGACCTTCGTCCAGCAGTGGATTGATAATGGTTGGCAATGATGATGATGATGATGATGATATATATCGTATTAACGGAATACACCACAAAGTTAACAGCAACTTAAGGATTGGAAAGTGTACTTCCCCAGATGCCAACTCAGGCGCGCCACAGATCGGGAAGATTTGTAACCTTGGACACTCTCCTTGCTCTCGTTAGTCTTACCTCTTGTCAAGTGCTAGCGACGGCAATTCGGTCTGTGTGTGTGTGATTTATTGTAAAGCGAATAGGAGAACAGCATCCAAACGGAAGAAAGTTGTGACAGTGAACAAAAAATTAGATGCGTTGAGAAGGATCGATAAAGGCGAGCCCTCGAAGAACATTGCCGCAGAGTTAGGAGTCGGCAAATGAACTGTATCAGTCTGGGGGAAAAAACGAAAAGAGATCGGGGACTTCTGTGGTAGCGTGTTTACCAAAGACAGACTAGAGGGCCGTGGAACGATAAAAAAATGAAACCATTGACGATGCGTTATTCTTATGGTTTAGTGCTGAGAGGGAACGTGGTGTACGGATTTCGGGTCCGATTTTACAAAAAAAGGCGTTGAACTTACACAAAAAGTTACGAAACGGAGGAGATCCATCATTTATAGCTAGCCTAGGTTGGTTAGACCGGTGGAAAGCACGTCCTAGTGTACATCAACTTTCGGTGTCTGGAGAAAGCCTTTCCGGAGATCTTAATGCTTCTGAAAATTTCAAAAAGAAATTTAACGAAATAGCTTTTTTTTTTGTTGTTGTTTTTGGAATATTTGAAGCCAGATCAAATTTATAACGCTGACGAAACTGGACTCTAAGATGTTTTCAGGATAGACTTTGGCCACTAAACTGGCAAACTCGGCTTGAGGTTATACAAAAATTAAGGAAAGGGTAACAGCGATGGCTTGGAGTAATGCTGTGGGAAACATAAGTTCTCCCTAATGGTTACTGGAAAATTCAAAAACCCTAGAGCACAAAATAAACTTTCGTCATTCGTCCCTACCAACTGTGTACAAATTACAAGAAAGTGCGTGGATGAATTGCGAGTGGTTTGCTTAAGATTTTGGGCCTAGTGTAAAAAAGAATTTATAAAACGGAGGTCTGTCTTTAAAAGCAACTTTGGTTATTGACAACGGACCATCACAACCAGGAGAGGATGAGTTGGTTAGCAGTGACATAAAGGTTAGGGTTTTACCTCCTAATGTGACGGCTTTGCTACAGCCTATGGATCAAAGGATACTGAAAACCCTAAAACGCCAATATCAGTAGGCGAATAAAAAAATAAGTTTCACATAACTTTTGTTGAACTATGAGAAATCAAAAAAGTATAATTTCTGGAACATATACCTTTCCTTTATTTTTCCACGTAATCGCCAAGTTTTTGTGGACGCTTATCGGAACGCGCAACCAGTTTTTCAATACCAAAAAAGTAAAAGTTCGCTCAAAGTTTCAGAACTATATAGGGTATGCGGCCATACTTCCCACTTAAAACTGCGAAGAAGCTTCTTCGTGGCGGCAGCTTTGTGTGTAATTGCGTTGTCGTGCAACAAAATGATTCAGTTTGGCAATTTTCCTAGTCTTCGATCCTTAAATGCTTTCATTAACTTCTTCATGTCTCGCAGAACATTGCAGCGTTTATCGTACTCCCTTTTGCCATAAACTCTGTGTACACCGGCCCCAGTTAGTCAAAAAAGGCCGTTGCCATCACTTTTCCGGTAAACGGCACGACTTTGAATTTTTTGCAGTTGGTGAGCTGTTTCCACACAGCTCACCAACATAGAAGCTCACAGCTCACAGTGTTTCCACACCATGGATGCCGATTCGCTTTCTGGTGCGAAGTGACGCACCCACGTCTCATCGCCGGTGACGATGCGCTGCAAAAAATATGTGCCTTCTTCAGAATTACGTAAAAGGAACGCAAGACTGATGCAAACCGCTGATTATTACGCTGTTCCGTTAAAGATTGTGAAACCCATCTTGCGCACACTTTTCTGAAATGCAAATGCTCGTGAATGATAGCGGGGTACACTACCATATGATATCATCTTCTAACTCCTTACACCATTTTCAAACTACCTGGCGAGATACTGCCTCTTATCCATAAACAGCCGACACTTCATGATTTCATTTGGATTCAAACATTTTGCCCATAAAAAAACGCACTGTTCCGCAAACTTCCAATTTCGAGTAACACTAAGCTCCTGAGCCATAACAAACGGCAGCACAATTGTACCACTGCCGCGTTGGTGCAGTGGTCTAAGCGCGGATTTATGATCATTGGTCCGGGTTCGAATCCCGTTGAGGCATTGATGTTGTTTTTGTCTTACGGCCCTGACTCTCTCCCTTCCCTGGAGTCAGTGGCCCTAAATTAAGGACGGGCGACTGTTTTAAGCTCATTGAGTTGCTCACGGTGGTCATTAAACCTCCAATAAAAAACACAATTGTGCCACTCCTTCCACAAGCAGACTCCGCAGCTGCGTTCTTTCCATTTCCGATAGGCACCGCTATGTGAAACTTATTTTTTGATACGCCCTCGTAGAAAGCAGTTGTTAAGTAAATTACCAATAGACGAAGAGATGAGGAGGTTGTGATCCTTCGACCATATATACAGGTAGACTGCGCATGACGTCACAACCTTTGGCTCCAAAATTGAAAGTCGTAAAGTCGTATGACATTAGGCAAAAAAACGTATCTCGTGTCTATGGCTACTAGGAGCATTACGTTACAGGAAATTCTACAACTTTTCACAGCTGAAAAGCGATTTAAGTGATTAAATATATTCTATGAATGAATGGTGGTAACTTTTGCACAGCATTTCCATGACATCGTCAAATTTAATACGAAACGCCTTTTTTTATGGTGACAGTCACCGAAATAGGGAGACAGTTTGTTTTTAATGCATTTCGTGCATGAATTTGGTGTTTCACTTTGGGGTTTCTAGTAAACTGTTTCTCTAAAGACGAAGCAAGAAGAGAACTACGTCTCGTGCCTTGAGAAGAAAGGATTTCACTCCATTACTACGGAGGGGTGAATAGCTTACATTTCACTTTATATCAAGTACTGAAAGCATAATATTTAGCACAGCATTGCTTTCTTGTTTTTAATTCATTAAAAATCTAGAAAATTAGGACCATCATGTAGAAGAAAAATTGTCGTGTTCCAGTTTTGAGTAAATTTTTATTATGGTTTGTTAAAGCGACCATTCCACCTGAGTTTTCCATATTTTTAGTAATTTTTATCATGTTCGGGCAGAAAAAATCAAGACTAACATTCAATTTCCAATCTAGAAAACGTGTGTCTATTCACAAAATGATTACAGCCATTCGTGATTTTAAAAAAAATTATTGCACATACACTGACGGAAAAAAATCCCAACACCACGAAAAAATAGTTGTAGAGGAATGAAATGGCGGCAATACATTTGTATAGGTAACATATTTAATCGATTAAGGTTTCAAGATCACAGCTTAATGTAAGCACGAGAAGAGCCATTTTAAATGTGAATTGCTGGTACATTAATAACCGGTGTAACCGCCAGAATGTTGAATGCAAGCACGCAAACGTTCATGCATTGTGTCGTACAGGTGCTGGATGTCAGTTTGTGGGATGGAGTTCCATGCCTGTTGCACTTGGTCGGTCAATACAGGGACGGTTAATCCTCGTTGGGGATGACGCTGGAGTTGTCGTCCAATGATGTCCCATACGTGCTCGATTGGTGAAAGATCTGGTGATCTAGCAGGTCACGGCAACATGTCGACACTCTGTAGAGCATGTTGGGTTACAACAGCGGTATGCGGGCGAGCGTTATCCTGTTGGAAAGCACCCCTGGAATGCTGTTCATGAATGGCACCACAACAGGTTGAATCACCATACCGACGTACAACTGTGCCGTCAGGGTGCGTGGGATAACCACGAGAGTGCTCCTGCTGTCATAGGAAATTGCTCCCCAGATCATAACTCCAGGTGTAGGTCCAGTGTGTCTCGGCCGCTGACAGGTTGGTTGCAGGCGCTCACCTGGCATCCTTCTAACCAACACACGGCCATCACTGGCACCCAGGCAGAACCGGATTTCATCAGAAAACACAACAGATCTCCACTCCGTCCTCCAATGAGCTCTAGCTTGACACCACTGACGTCGCAAACGGCAGTGGTTTGAAGTAAGTGGAATGCACGCTACAGGGCGTCTGACTCGGAGCTGTCCTTCAAGTAACCGATTTGTAACAGTTCGTTGTGTCACTGTGGTGGCAACTGCAGCTCGAATTGCTGCCGCAGACGCGGTACGATGCGCCACGGCCATACGCTGTACACGGCGGTCTTCCTCTCAGTAGTGCCACGTGGCCGGCCGGAACCCGGTCTTCTTGAGGCAGTACCTTCCCTTCACCACCGCTGCCAACAATCATGCACAGTGGCTACAGTCCTGCCAAGTCGTTCTGCAATATTGCGGAACGAAAATCCACCTTCTCGTAGCCCTATTACACGACCTCGTTCAAACTCTGTGAGCTGTTGATAATGGCTTCTTCGTCTTCTTAAAGGCATTCTTGACTAACATCAACGCACTACGTCGAATCTCAACGATAACTAACGCTCACGAACGTTACAGCTCGTATTTACAGTAAACCTGCTTTGCATGTTCCGAGGGGCGCTACTAGCGCCACACGTATGCACCGAGCGCAAAATTTGCATAGATGTCATCTTACAGATGTACTCTCACCGCCTACCAATTGTCGTTTATCTAACACAACCCCTTCTTGGTGTTGGGATTTTTTTCCGTCAGTGTATTTTAAAATTTTCGTGAAAATTCAACACATCATAAATCGCGGCCTGTAAACAATCCTATATATATATCATAAGTAAACTTACTCTGGGTACGGCAATGTCATTGGCGTATACTTTTATTTAGCTGTGTATATCGAGAATTTTCACATTATAATACACTGAAAATACTGTAGTTCTGTATCATAAGTTATTAATGAAAACATCACTTGAAAGGAAGTTACAAGTACAAACAAATGCAACCGATTCATGTAAGAACACATTCGAAACTGATGACCTTCTTCAACCTAACGACCAAGGAGGTTAGAATACTTCTGGAAGTGCCCCGAGTCCTCTTAGCCGTGAAGCTGAAAACTGTGGAAATTTGAGGTTGTTTACATGATATCCATGTAGTTTCAGCTGTTTGTAATTTTGAAATGCGTGACTTTTGGTTGCGGAAATCGTGTTAATATCAAACCGGAATGAATTATATACTTCAAACACGAATGAAGTTTTTAATGTTATGTTATGATTTGAATTCGCACAGACGGTCATGCATTGCAGTTTAAAATGAAAATGGAAAGGAGCCTCAAAATAATTAAGAATTTCATAAATCCAGCATTTTCTCACACATTGGAAAGAAGTTACGATGCAAACTTAGGAATATTTGCGACGAAAGAATGCAATTAGATCAACACAACATGCATGTCAATGGCCTTGAAAACTACCAGCTTTCCCACACTTTAACGGCCGTCCCTCGCTGCTATAGGCTTCAAGCAAAGTGGTACAGCTCCATTAACAAGGGCATCTCCAGATATCTTATTCTAACCTCCTTGCTAACAACTCATTCCGTAACTTCAAAACGGTTGCAATGAAATTTTGATAAATGACAATTTCCGAAGGTATGTACAAATATGAAATACGTATCCTTAGGAGTATTCCTCAAAACCACACTTCAAATTTACACGATTTACTAAATGGTGAAATTTAAAAGTAGCCCGTCAAGCCATTAGAAACATTGAACTTGGACAGCTCACAACCACTTTTGCCTAACATCACGTGATCAGACGGCTCTCATGTTAAGACCACGGCAGCTCAGTGGCAGCCATTATCAGTGCGCAATCTACCATTATATATAGGTGTGATCAAACTGCTGAAATCGATAAATATAAAAGACGTGATTTATATAGTTGCATTCTCTTGAGACTGTATCATTGAGTCGACAATTATGAAATCATGGAAAAAAAGTATGGTAGGAAATGTGCACAATTTCTACAACCTATCACGAAGCAGATGTTGAAATCAGTCTTTCAAAATTCGTAGAAATGTTCGCAAATTTAGAATACTCAGATGTGGAGATCAACGAAGTTCTTGGCTGCAAACAGAAAATAATGATGGCTATGAGAAGTTGACAGATCGAGGTACACTGGTGTGCAAAAATTAAGGACGAAGAGGAGAAATCAGCATAACAGCGGAACGAGCAGGCAGAACGGACCGAAAGACCTCTCAGGAGATAGACTAGGGTCCGGTACGGTAGGGCATGCGCATATATGCAGCATGACGTAGAGGGGGAGTGTTGGAAGGGTATAAAGCACACGGGCGGTGTACGCTCAGCAATTCGGTGAAAGCTATGGCACGGTGTACATCGGTTTGAACGACGTCGAGTTGCTGCCACCGTGTGATATGGCCAACAGGCAATCCAGTAGACGACATCTGGATGACTTTACCCGAGGTCGCGTCATTGGGAAGTTGGAAGAAGGTCGAAGTGTGACTAGTGTGGCCCAAGAGTTCGGGATTGCTCACAGCATCGTTTCACGAGCTTAGAGAGCATTTTAAACGACAGGAGCAGCTGTCCGAGAGTTTAGCAAGGGTCGTCCACGAGCAACCACGGCGGCGGACGACCGGTATATTGTCCTACAGGCGGGAAGAGACAGATGGCAGACAGCGGAAGAAATCGCAAGGCACATGCAACAGACCACTGGATGTCCATTATCGCGTTTTACAGTGGCCAGGAGGCTGCACATAGGTGGTCCATTTGCAGGACGGCCAGTACGCTGTGTGTCATTAACGCCTGCTCATCGGAGACGGCGGTTTCTGTGGTGCCACGAACACAAGAACTCGACACATCAGTAATGGGGTCGAGTTCTCTTTACGGATGAGAGCCAATTTAGTCTGACGAGCGATTCTGGACGTATACACATCTGGAGAGAGCAGGGAACACGCAATCACACCTCCAACATCATCGAAAGGGACCGGTTTGGAGGTGGCGGAGTTCTCGTTTGGGGTGGTATCATGCTTGGTAGCCGTACTGACCTCCACATCTTCCAAGGAGGTTCAGTCACTGGTGTCCGCTATTGTACCGAGGTCCTACTGCCTCACGTGCGTCTGTTTAGAGATGCTGTTGGTCCTCGGTTCCTCTTCATGGACGACAACGTTACACCTCATCGTACAGTGGCTGTCGCAGAGCTGTTGGAGAGTGAAGATGTGCAACGTATGAATTGGCCCGCAAGGTCCCCAGACCTAAATCCAACCGAACACGTGTGGGACCTTCTCGGGAGACGCTTGGCAGCACGTCACCAGCAGTCAGCAACGATTCCGCAGCTGGGATTGGCGCTACAAGAGGAATGGGCCGCGACGCCTCAACAGCTCCTTGACAACCTTGTCCTCAGCATGGACAAACGTTGTAAATCCTGCAACGCAGTCAGGGGTGATCATATTCCTTACTAAAGACTGGATTTTTCTTGGCAGCCGCCTGTCACAAGGACGTTTCTGTCCAGTTGTGTTCGAAGCTACCTTTGCCGCCCCGGTGGCGCAGTGGTCTAAGGCGTTGGCCTCTGATCATTCGTCCGTAAGGGGTCCGGGTTCGAATCCCGGTCAGGCATGGATGTTGTTTGTCTTACGGCACTGGCTCTCTCCCTTCCCTGGAACCAGTGACCCTAAATTAGGGACGGGCGACTACTTATAGCCCATTGAGTTGCTCACGGTGGTCGTTAAGCCTCCAATCAAAAAAAAAGCTACCTTTTCAATACAGTGCCTTTGTATCTTTTGGATTCCTTATTTGGACGGTTTTGCTCACTTGTCCCATATTCTTACATCTTGGGGATCTTATGGTATGATTTGAGTCAATGTGGAGCACTTCTGCACGACGTTACATTCAAAAAACCGTCTCGTCCTTAATTTTTGCACGCCAGTGTATTATTATTATTGCAGCTTGTTCTTCTAGAGGAAATCCTGACAGTGACAGTAGCTTCGGTGATGATTCAGACACACAGCATGGAGAACGGATGAATCATGCAGAAGCAATGTCCATGCTGGCCCGAGTTATCATATACACTGGTGGAAAGTGAAAAAAGAACGCCAAGAAGGAATTGGTGGACGATCATGAAATTTACATATGTTAATGGGGTCGAGTTTACGTAGGTGTGATGTTAATTTCGGGGCCAACGGGCGAGCGCTTACACCACAGCACGGCATAATATGCAAATTATCGTCGGTGGTATTTAAGGAGTACGGCGAAGTGAATGTAATCAGTCGTCGACATACGGACACGTGCTAAGACCCTGAAGAAGCTGCAATGCCTGGACATGGAAGACGTGTGCGATTTCAGCAGTTATCGGACTTTGAGCAAGGCCGGGTGGTCGTATCGTCGTATTGCGGAGCGAATTGGACGAGAAGTATCGGTGGTGGTACGATGGTGGCGTAGATGGTCCGAGGAACATTCCCACACGAGAAGACGTGGAACCGGGAGTCACAGACGGACTGATGAGCGGACCGATCGACGCATAAGAAGAGCGGCGTTGTCAAGCAGAACATCCACTGCGACGCAAATCCGAGCTGCCGTTGCACCTGAGGTGACTGCGCGAACAATCCGCAACCGTCTACTGGATGCAGGACTACGTGCACGTGTGCCTCTGTCATGTGTACCTCTGACTCCAGCCCATCGTTAGGAACGGCTGCAGTGGTTTCGCCAACGTCTGCACTGGAGAACGCAATGGCGATCTGTCGTGTTCAGCGATGAAAGCAGATTCTGCTTGGGAGCCTCCGATGGCCGTATGCGTGTTCGCAGACGCACAGGGGAGCGTCTCCACCCTTCTTGCATCCGCCAGAGACACACAGGGCCTACACCTGGTCTCCTGGTGTGGGGAGCGATCAGCTATCACTCCCGTACACAACTAGTGTCTGTACTGGGTACGTTAAACAGCACCTCCTACATCAACATCATTCAGCCCGTTGTTGTGCCATTTGTAAGGTCGGTCCATCGTGGTGTTTTCCAGCAAGATAACGCACGCCCACACACGGCACGTAACATTCACTTCAGGGTGTGACACAACTTCCATTGCCAGCACGTTCACCGGACTTGTCCCCCATTGAGCACGTGTGGGATTTTATGGGACAACGACTTATCCGGTCTCCACGGCCAGCCACGACCATCCCCGATTTACGCGTCCAGGTTGAGGATGCTTGGAACTCAATACCCCAAACTTACATCCAACATCTGTACGACAGACTCCATGCGAGAATTGCACAGTGTGACGCAGTTCATGGCGGTTCAACCTCGTACTAACCATGTTACATGGAAATGTTATTTTTCAGTTTACTAGCAAATACAGCTGTATTTTGTCATAATGTTTTGATCACGTTATCCTCTGTATTCCGTTATTATGCTGTATAAATTTCGTTGGTATCAGACGTCTCCTTCTTGGTGTTCTTTTTTCACTTTCCGGCAGTGTATTTAGAGCGGCAGCCGGAAACACCTGCTGAACTTTTGACAGTCAAACGCCTACGCGATCGTGCATTACAACCAAATTAGTACAAAAGAAACTTAGATTTTTTTTTACTCATGATAAAACATGCGCTGTATATGGTGTGTGTAATAAAAATGGAATAAAAGGTATGCATACTATTTTGCTATGTAAAATTTGAGTATACTGTGTTTTCTCCTGTATTTTTCGGTTTTTCATTTATCCGGATTACCTCCGGTGCAGTTTGGTCCGGATAAACGGGGCTCTACTATTATTCATATTTGTGGACGTTCTGCAGATTGTAGAAATCCGGTTGATTTTCTTTTATTGAAGGTTTAACGACCACCATGACAATGGGCTATAAGCAATCGCCCGTCCCTAATTCAGAGCCACTGGTTCCAGGGAAGGGAGACAGCCAGTGCCGTTAGACAAACACAACATCCATGCCTCACCGGGATTCGAACCCAGATCCTTTTTTTATTGGAGGTTTAACGACCACCGTGAGCAACTCAATGGGCTATAAGCAGTCG
This sequence comes from Macrothele yani, assembly GCA_039090855.1. Classification (NCBI taxonomy): domain Eukaryota; kingdom Metazoa; phylum Arthropoda; class Arachnida; order Araneae; family Macrothelidae; genus Macrothele; species Macrothele yani. The sequence goes on from CM077017.1 coordinate 13,319,775, forward strand.
CCCGTCCCTAATTTAGGGTAACTGGTTCCAGGGAAGGGAGAGAGCCAGTGCCGTAAGACAAACACAACATCCATACCTCACCGGGATTCGAACCCGGGCCCCTTACGGACAAATGATCAGAGGCCATCGCTTATGACCATTCGTCTGAGAAGGATCTGGGCCGCCCCACTGCGCCACCGGGGCGGCCCAGATCCTTCTCGGACGAATGGTCATCTGCCAGCGCTTAGACAACTGCTTCCATTCACTATGAAGAACATTGCTCACACATTACATATTGCAGTTTTTCCACTGGGGTCCTGTACGCATACTATTTGCCCCCCCTCCCCTCCCCCAAACCTTTGAAGAATGTTTGCGCTGGAAATGATTCAAAAGACGTGCTTATTATACTCGAGAATTCGGTGTCATCTTTCTCGTTTAAATTTGTTTTAAATGAACACGTGTATCACGCCATTTTCAAAATAAACATACCTCAGGTCTTTGATAAACAGTCAGAGTGATAGAAATCCAGAACTCAGTGATAAACCGAATGTGCACTGCTCCAGTGGGCTGAGGCGCGGGCCTCCGGCTATTTGTTTAATTGTCAAAGCAGGCCCGGCGCTAATCTCAGATGAGGCTCAGGTGGTGCACTTGCTCAGTTCTTTCACTAGGATCAGTGGCACCAAATTTTTTTTTTTTTTTTTTTTGGTTGGAGGTTTAACGACCACTGTGAGCAACTCAATGGGCTATAAGCAGTCGCCCGTCCCTAATTTAGGGTCACTGGTTCCAGGGAAGGGAGAGAGCCAGTGCCGTAAGACAAACACAACATCCATGCCTCACCGGGATTCGAACCCGGACCCCTTACGGACGAATGATCAGAGGCCAGCGCCTTAGACCACTGCGCCACCGGGGCGGCGCACCAAATTAGGAACGACTTCCTGTAGCTTTAGATGCTCATGGGGTGATTAACCCGCTCCCCCAAAAAATTGTTAAGACTCCACCACCAGTGAAAACATGTTGGCAATGAATGGAGTGGAAAGTGCCTTAAAATGTGAAATAAACAAAACACGCACGGATTTTTCGTAATGTGTTTATTAAAATTAGCACACACACACACTACAATTACTATTTTCTGAAGTTTCACTTTCAAATTCACACACAGAGTTCTCTCTTACACAACAATAACGAATCAAGTTATTCATCTTTTCACTTAAAATCACACAACAGCTTGTCCTCTTACATCATCCACATTCCAGATCACACACTCACCATTCCATTTATTTCTCTTCTTACATCCCAATTGTTTTCTTTACAGTTGCACTTACACATGTTTTCAATCATCTCATTCATCTTTTCCTTTATTCCCCTAGTGTTTCATACATGAATATTACGCTTTTTCTCATACATTGTTTATTAGTTTCTGGTCAAATTCTGTGGTGGACCAGCCTTTTCGAGTGTGGTAGGCCTACCATATCCCGCACTTGAGTCCAAATTCTTCCTTTGAGTCTTGCAAATCACAAAAAGTGTGGGCGATCAGCCTACAGCTGATGGTTTTAATTCCTCATTCCATTTAGGGATTCTGGAACAAAACCCCAGTGAGTTGGAGTCTTTTGCAGCCCATGTCACATAGAACCAGCTGGTACCACAGAAATATTTATATCGAAGCTGAATTTTGTGTCACCACCTCAGATTCCTAGAAGATCTTGTTTCCAGACTCTTCTGGGAACAAGATGTGCGCCTGTTGGAGGCAACCCGTCTCTCACTGAGATAGCCATTATGCAGGTAAGAAAAGGGTTTTACTATCAGAAGTTAATCAACCTCTCTCAAAGCAAAAGTGTAGTGATCAAAGCCCCACACTTAAAGCACTTAACAAGTTTAAAACATCTGTTGATCTTTTGTGTTCTTGAAAAGATTTCTTAGCTTAGTGCGATTCTTTAGAAGTACGTAATTTAGCACTTAAATTCAATGTTACTGTTAAAAAACAGCCAGAAGATTTGGATTTTTCTGTAATGTTTCACAACGACCAGGTGAGTAAAACGATCAAAAACACATCTAATTCATTCATTGAAGAAATATAATTTACTTATTTATCAATAAAATAAAAAATTAAAACCTGGAAACTTTGGGAATATGAATTATGCTATATTGTTATTCTACATTCTTCAGAAGAGTGAATAAGTAATACATACATTAGAACTGTGCTTGTCACTTTTTTTTTCAGTAGTAGACAATATTCAAGTGACTTGGGTACATGTCACATAGGAGATGAAAGAATACTTTGCCTGTTGCAATATTTCACAATTTCAGACTCCAGACCTAGTTTTTTCAGTCATCAGTGACAGAAAAAGCAACATCTTTGATAATACGAAACTTACAATGGACAGAAAAGGATGGCAAATTTTACTGAAAAGTAGGTTTAATATTTTTTAGGGGAACTATGACAACAGCATGCCAGAACACCGTAGTGGTACATAGGTGTGGAATGAAAGCGATGATAAAAGTTTGGTACATAATGAAAACATTACGGATTATTGTCACATAGCATAAAGAAAATGATGTGTGTCATCTATCCACAATTTCAATTTTTCTATCAATGGCTTAAGCAAAATGTACAGGCAACCAACCTACTTTACATTGTGCTAATGACATAGTTACAGTATTTATACCTAAAAGTTACTTTAGATTACCAACCACAAAATGTTATGAATATTTTTGATGGGCTGTGTATTTTAGTTCTCTTACTTCTGTGACTATGGAAGATTTTGAAAATATACTGTACATTTTTCTGGTGTAACAATGAATATTTCTACACCAGCTCACTGCAAAATCCTATGCTATCACAAAGAATCCCTATCATCACATGAGCTTTGATGATCAAACTTTGTGAACAAGCATTGTTTGGCTCTAAAACATGCTGTGCTTTTGAAAACATGTATCTTTTTCCAAAAGCAAAAATCCTTAAATTAAGCAACCTAAGGATCTTAGGAAAAGATATCAACTTTAACAATGAAGAAAGCCAAAATCAGCTATTCTATTGGTTCAATTTTCAGTGGCACATTAAAATATTTTCCACACACGATGCAGTAAACACAGGAACACAAGTACTTCATCTGACACGCATATTAAAACATGCAATTGTGAATGGCATCTTTGAAATTTATTCTTCCCCTCTCTCAATAATGAGAACATGACACAAGTAATTTGGGTTTGCCTTCATTATAGAAGCACAGTTTCTAAGACAAGGATCAAATAACATTGACTGTGGAATAAATGAGTTATCTCCTAGGCCTGGAAACTTTCTATCTAAATATTCCTCAAGCCATTTATTATACATCAAAACAGGCTTTGCTGTTGTTTCCAAATAACATTGGGTAAATGTCAAATCAACACAGAAAAATAGCATTTTCAACCTGACCCCTATGGATTTTTATGAAACTGTAGATTTCTTGGCATACATAAGAGATGAATGTGTGCCAATTTTTCGCACAATAACTCTTAAATTTCCTGAGATAGGAGGTAAAAAAATTCAAGAAATTTGCCAAATTTCAGTGTTTTGCAAGTCGCAAAAGTACTTACAACTAAAGTTGTTGTTTTTTATCACAGGGCCATGAGGCTTTTTTTAAACCTCTTTTTGTTGGCTTTAAAATGATATATTACTTAATGCATAATTTAAAATTTTTAATTTTAAGGTCACACAATTTAAACTTTGACCTTGAATTTCTCAAAAAGTGACAACTTGATTTTGTTTTTTTAAATGACACATGAAATTACATGACATGATGATAATATGCTATAAATTTGAGGGTGGCAATTGAAAGTCATCAAAATCTAGAATGATTTTTTTAAATTTACATGCTCGGTAAATTTACCAGATGACTAAAATATGCATGTTGCACTGATCAATAGAGAAGCTTTATAATGTAGCCAACCAGCAGCATAAAAAGGAATATACACCGTTGAGTCACTTTATTGTGACCACCTCCTACTTTTGACGTCAACAGCGCGTAGCCAATGAAAGACGGCACATGTCAGAAGCTGGCTTGGAAGGTATATAATGTGTGCTGTAGGCAATTTGAAAACATATCACTCGTTGCTGTCATGGATAAAAGGAGCGATTTATCAGATTTGCAAAAAGGGATGATCATCGGCTTTCGGGCCAAGGGTGGCAGTATTTCTGAAACAGCGCAGTTTATGACCTGTTCGCGTGCTGCTGCGGTTAAAGTGTGAATCGTGATTGGAGAAATGGCATCATTGCGAATAAGCGATTTGGAAACTGCGGAGCACCACATGCCATTGATATGAGAGGTGAATGTCGGCTTCAAAGTTGCGTGAGGGCCGATCGGCACGCTACAGTGGAACAACTCACTGGCCAAATGAACCAGGGGGCTACAGGAAGTGTGTCTAAAACAACAGTTCAGCAAACCCTGCTACATATGGGGCTCCAATGCAGATGGATGGTCACTGCACCTATAAACAAAGACATCGCTCTTTCCACGTTTTAAGACACAGCAACTGAAAAATTGTTATCCGGTCACCGCCGGGGAACCGGATAACAATTTTTCGGTTGCTGTGTGTTAAAACGTGGAAAGAGCGATGTCTTTGTTTATTCACTGACGCCACGTATTTGGAAGATTTTCACTTTGGATTTAACTGCTATACTTATTATATAGCCAGTGCCGTTAATGCCCACCAGATGGAGATGTCTCAGTAGCTGAGCCCATCTTACGGATTTATGATGTCAGAAGCTGAGAGAAAAACACATAGCGCCGTGGATTGTTGGCCACCGTGGTGTAAGGCTAATGCGCTCGGCTAGGTATCGAGAGATTCGGGATTCATTTCCCCGGCGGTGACCAGATAAATTTTTCGGTTGCTGTGTGTTAAAACGTGGAAAGAGCGATGTCTTTGTTTATTCACTGACGCCACATATTTGGAGGATTTTCACTGCACCTACGCTAATGAAGGTGCATCGGCAGAAAGGGCTTACATTTGCACGGCAGTATCAGAATTGGACCTCCGCTGATTGGCAAAGGATTGCCTTTTCCGATGAGTAACGTTTTCTCCTTCATCGGATGGACGTCGCCGTATAAAACGAGAAACATCGGAGAACAAACACTCTTCAACCATTGCTGGAAGAACACAAGCTGGTGGGGGCAGCGTTATGGTCTGGGGAATGTTTTCGTGGCATTCCCTGGGTCCACTCATACCTGTGGAAGGCACTATGAACCGAATTCATTATGAATCCATCCTTGCAGACCACGTACACCCATACATGCTGATTGTCTTTCCTGGGGCGGATGGGATCTTCCAGGACGACAATTCGACGTGTCACACAGCTAGAAATGACAGAGACTGGTTGGAAGAGCATGATGAAGACTTCAAAGTACTTCCCTGGCCCCCTAATTCCCCATACCTAAACCAAATTCAGCATCTGTGGGACCACCTCGATCATGTTGTTCACTCTATGGATCCTCCACCACACATCCTCCAGCAGCTGTCAGATGCACTGCAGTCAGCATAGCTCTACATACCTGTGAACGCCTTCCATCACCTTATTGAGTCACTCCCAGCTCGTCTAACTGCTATCCGTGCTGCACACGGCAGTTACTCTGGATATTAGCTGGTGGTCACAATAATGTGACTCAACTGTGCATAGGCGTAACCACTGGGGGAGTCGTGACACCTCCAGATTTTCAGAGTTGGGGATCACCAATGTAAAGGACCCCCCCCCCCCAATTTTTCGGGAACATAATTATATAATGCACACTTTTTTATGATGTGAACCGACTAAATTTAATAATATAAGATTGTGATTTTTCGTAGAATGCAAACACGTGTGTAATGTGTACTTAATGAAACAGCGATATCGATTCCTAATCAGCAATGTCAGCTGTACGACTTTGTAATTTACATTTCTGCCCTATCTATCCTAGTTTTACAGTTGTGTTCGCTAAGTTCCACAATTCGCCAATATACAGTATGTATATATTATTGTATATAAATGCATGGGATGTAAGGTCAGGTGATGCGCAACATTACAGCCTCTCCTTGACAAATGTCTACCCCGCCTTCTTGAAGTGCATCCTGTTCCCACTAAAGGGGCTCTGATGACCGCCAATAGCGGTATAATTATACCATCAGGATTAGAGGAAATGCTATCCCACACTCACCAACCAGCTTGGCCAGGGTAGTGAGTTATGGCCAAACCCCTCCAAAATGACTCCATAACTTAAATCTCGGCCCTCAGTCTCCGGCAGCTGGAATGTACCTGGCCAAGGCAGCGTCCAGTGCGACATGAAGGCAGAGGGTGCTAAGAATCACCGGAGGACCGTACTAGGCTGCCACTTGATGCTGACCTTGTCTACTTACAATGGACGCTCAATATCTTCTGATTCAAGACTTCTTGAATTGGAAGAGGAACTACAAAGGATCAAGTGGGACATCGTCGGACTAAGTGAGGTAAGGAGAGGAGATCTCAGTAAACTGAAAAGTGGGTATCTCTTCTACTATCGTGGGACAGATACCGGCAGAACTAGTGGTGTTGGATTTATAATAAACAAGAAACTGAAGGATAAAGTTGTAGAAGTTGAAAGTTTCTCTGACAGAGCTGCACGACTCGTTATCCAACTCTCGAGAAGATACCAGGCTCAGATTATTCAAACTTATGCACCCACCGTAAATCATCCTGAAGAAGAAATTGAAGAATTTTATGAGGAAATTCGTCATCTAAATAATAAAGGCACGCAGCACTTGGAAGATAATTATGGGAGATTTCAATGCAAAAATGGGGCGCCGGCAACAGAATGAAACTTCAGTAGGTAAATTCGGTCACGGCAATAGAAACCAGCGTGGAAATACTCTCGTAGAGTTTGCAGAGGCAAAAGTGTTTTTCATCATGAACTCCATTTTCAAGAAAAAGCTGCAAAGGAAATGGACGTGGAGGCATTAAAGTGGATGGACAAGTAAAACTGATTTTATTATGTGTAATAAAAAATTTGTCATGGAAGATTGCAGTGTGCTGAACAAGTTCACCACAGGTAGTAACCATAGAATGGTAAGATGCACCTCAATGCTAAACTCGAACGTGGCAAACTCATAAAACAAACAAAGTGTAATGACGTGACCAACCATAAAAAGCATCATAATACCTTCAAACTGGAACCGAGGAACAGATTCTTTGCTCTAGAAGGTCTAACATCAGAAGAAGTGGACATCTCTGAAGTTAACAGAAAAATAACCAAAGCCCTTGTAGAAACAGCATCAAGATTAGCTGGGTCTAAGAACAAGTTGCATGTGAACAAATAATAAAGAAAAACCAAAATGTTGATGCAAAAAAGAAGAGAGATGAGGACAACTAAAGAAAATGTGACTTCCAAAGTGGAATATATACAGCTATGCAAGACAGTACGAAAAAGTATCACTGAAGACGTAAGGAAATTCAACTGTTAACTAGTGAGGAAAGCAATTAAAAAAAACCAAAGCCTAAAGATAGCAAAGGGACATCTCAGTAAGGGAAGAAAACAGATTATGGCACTGAGAAAACAAGACGGTTCTGTAACAAGAAATAGAGGCGAAATTTTGACAAGAGTGAAAGATTTCTACTCCAAATTATATGAAAGGGATGATACATGTACTCCAGACATCATGAAAGGTACCAGTACCACAGTTCTTCCAGTCCTCCCTGCAGAAGTTGCACATGCAATCAAGAACATGAAGCGGGGGAAAGCTCCAGGAGAAGATGGAATTACTGTAGACATCAAAAAAGAAGCAAGTGGAGAAACTGAAACAGCACTCGCCCAAGTTTTCACTCGATGCCTAAATGAAGGGAAGATTCTTGAGGATTGGAGCAACGCTAAAATGATCCTGCTAGATAAAAAAGGTGACATTGAGGATCTAAGGAACTATAGACCTATCAGCCTCCTATCAGTGGTTTATAAAATCTTCACTAAAGTTCTTTCACACCGCTTGAAGGTAACACTGGACATGGCTCAACCGAGAGAACAAGCTGGATTCTTTTTTTTTTTTTTTTTGATTGGAGGTTTAACGACCACCGTGAGCAACTCAATGGGCTATAAGCAGTCGCCAAGCTGGATTCAGGAGTGGCTACAGCACTATAGATCATATCCACGTACTGAGAGAACTAATTCAAAGTGCGAGGGAATATGAACTTCCATTGTGCATGGCTTTTATCGATTATGAAGAGGCCTTTGATTCTGTGAAACCATCAGCAGTTACAATGGCTTTGAAATCCTGTAGTGTTGAAGGTGCATACATTAATATTATTAATAACATCTATGAAAATGCAAGTGCAAAGATTCGGCTGTTTGAGAATACAGCACACATAAAAATTGGAAAGGGAGTGAGACAAGGTGACACCATATCTCCCAAGCTCTTTAATGCCACATTGGAAAATGTCTTTCAATCACTGAACTGGGAAAACAAAGGGATAAAGATTAATGGAAATTATCTAACTCACCTTCGTTTTGCTGATGACGTAGTCATTTCTGCAACTAGCCCATCAGAGCTGCAGAGTATGATCCAGGAACTTGCTGACAAGAGTAAAGAAGTGGGATTAAAAATGAACTTTCAGAAGACAAAAGTGATGTTCAATGCTTTTACAAGAAATGAAGATTTATCGATTGATGGAGAAAAGCTGGAGATAACAGATGCATACGTTTATCTTGGACAGCAGATATCAAGTGAAGGTCACATTGATGAAGAAATTATTTGGCGTATAAAACTCGCCTCGAGAGCGTTTGGAAGAAACAGTATAATTTTCAAGAGCAATATGCCAATATGTCTTAAAAGAAAAGTATTTGATCAATGCATCCTTCCAGTGCTTACATATGGTGCAGAGACGTGGACCTTAACTAAAAGAGACATACAAAGGCTGCAGACAACTCAAAGCAGCATGGAGAGGTGCATGCTTGGTGTAACCAGGAGAGATAAGAAGAGGAACTCGTGGATCAGAAAATTGACAAGAGTGGAAGACATCATGATCAGAGTAAAATCCCAGAAATGGCAATGAGCTGGACATACTGCCAGAAAGACAGACCATCGATGGACAGTCAAAATTTTAGATTGTATTCCAAGGGGCAGGAAAAGACCCGAAGAAGACCACATGGAAGATGGGTGGATGAAATTCGAAAGTATGCGGGAGTAACATGGAGGAGACTGGCACAAGACAGACCGTTGTGGAAGAGGCTTGGAGAGACCTTCGTCCAGCAGTGGATTGATGGATTGATAATGTTTGACAATGATGATGATATAAATGTATGCATATGAATGATCTGGGGGTCCGATCACTGTGTACGTGTGATCGGACACACATCCCCCATTTTGAAACCTGGTTACGCCACTGCAACCGTGCATATATACACCAAGTTTGGTAATGGATTACTCTTGTTTGTAAATCATTTTATGTAATATTTATAAATATGAAAACTTTCATTGCTTCACAAAAGAAGCCTTTGTTTTCCTTTTCCTCTACTGGAACTTATTGAATAAAAATAACAGTAGCTTTCCTGCAATTCTTGGGGAGCCACACAGAAGTCTTAAGTGAGATGCTATGAACAACATACTTAATTTCCAGGATTCTTGTCAATTTACTGCAACTGGAGTTTCACCTTGACATAATGTTCTACTTCCATTTAGCTTGAGATTCGCTGATTTTCAGTAAATTGCTATATGATATGATAAACTGCAAATATTTCTTTTGAAATATTCAATACCAAAATTTTCTATAGAATATTTCACTTGAAGATCTAACTGAATGATGAAATTCAGATTGGATGAACATTTGCATATTTGTCTACCACTACATTAATGAATATACACAATAAAATTCCCTACCACAGAGCTTTTAAGTCTCCATTTTTTTTTACTTTTAAGTCTCCATTTTTTTAACAAATGATTAAGATTCTATTACACATTTTTATTCATGATGTACTTTTCAATGATTGTGCTATGCAGATGACAGCCATAATTGCAGCAAATGTACAGGGTCATCATGGTAAATGTGGAATGATTTTAGATACTTATATCTTAAAGACTATTTAACCTGGAAAAGTTAAGAGACCGTCATTTAAAAGCTGGGTTTATTATCTTTGAAGGTAAATCATTTATAACATTGTCATGAACAGCACTGCCACAGAAGAAATGAAAAGAGCATCCATGCTGTCAGCTCTCAGCGCCGGGAGATCCCCAAAGGAGATTGCCGAGTTCCACAAATTCTCTTTGTCTTTCATCTACAAGATCAAGAGCAAGGTCAGCAATACAAAGGACCCTGAAAAAATTCCCTACCAAGCATAAGAAGCATGGCCGTCACTCTGACACCATCAGGACGCCAGAGTTTGTCACCGAGGTGCAAGGGATGGTGCATAACGACCCAAGGAAATCAATGAATGTCTTACCCAAGGAGCTAGGTGATGCTTATGGTACCATCCACTGCATCATCCACGAGGACCTCCATTACAGCTCCTATGCCCTTAAGAGGGTTCAGTTCATGGATCAGGCTGTGCGGGAAAAGTGTTTAACGAAGGCAAAGAAACTGTTCAACAAGGTAAAGCAGTCCGAGAAGAACGACATACTGAGATTCTTCTCAAATGAAGAATTTTGACCAAGACCAGGAGGTCAATAGGAGGAACAACAGGTGGTTCTGCAAGAACCCTGACGATGTGTAGGGTCATGCACACAAAATTTCCTGCCACCGTCATAGTCGTCGGGGTCATCTTCAGTAAGGGAGATGTTATGGCTCCTCACTTCTTTGAGGAAGAGTTTAAGGGTCAAAGCAGACAAGTGCATTAAGGTGCTTAGAGATGTAGTGAAACAATGGATGGATGCCATTGCTGATGGGAGGCTTTATATCTTCTAACAGGACTCTGCCCCAGCCCACAAGGCCAAAGCGTCTCAGAAATGGCTTGAAGAGAACATGCCCTACAACTGGTCTACAGATGTTTGGTTCCCCAGCTCCCCCAACTTGAATTCCTTGGATTATTATATGTGGGGCATAGTTGAAAGAGAGACCAACAAGCATCCCCATAACACCCATGAGTCAGTCAGTCATGGGTGTTGCCAATCTCATTCATGACCCACATGAACAAAGCCCAGGTCACCAAGGCCTGTGAATCACTATTGGAGGAAGAGCAATGGCGTGGAACAGTCACTCAGCTCACCCACCAGTACAACAGCAGTGCAGTTCGACCGATTTCCACATGCACCACGCATTGTACCTTGCTTTGCCTGGGGTTCCACAGCTGGAGATCAATGAAGGTACCAATGATGATGCCCAGTCATCACAAACAACGGCTCACATGGGCCAAGGAACATTGGTAATGGATCCTCAACAGATAGGTTGTCTGGAGTGACAATTCCTGTTTCCTGCTGCACCATGAAGATGGAAAAGTTCACATATGGCATAAACAGCATGAAGCCCTATCCCCTGGTTGCACAGTTGGGGTTCAACAGGCCAGTAGATGTGGTGTTCTGGTCTGGGAAGGTTTTTCCTGGCAAGCCCTAGATGCATTGGTTATCATTCAACAAACATTGAATGGTGGACATAACACGGATCTGTTAGCCAACCATCTCCATCCATATCTGCAGGAGGTTGACCCAGACCACAGTGCCACCTTTCAACAAGACAAAGCACAGTGTCATTGGCCTCGTATAACTATTGACTGGTTGGAGGAACACAAAAACAAATTTGTCACATTGCCTTGGTCCCCAAACTCCCCAAACTATAACCCAATTGAACATTGGTGGGATAAGCTAGAACACGGTGTGAGAACCACTGATCCTCATCCACAGAATGAGCATGAAAAGATGGAGCGACTACAGCACACATGGGTCAAGTTATGGATGGAGGATGTTCAACACTTTCTAGAAACTGTTCCTAGGTGTCTGCGAGCCGTGACTGCACGGAAAGGTGGACCAATGCATTATTAGGTAGGTGTTCCTAATGCAAAGCTAACTCAGTGTATTTATGGATGCGTGTATGCATGATGCCAAAACAGACAACACTAGTCCATGTCTTGGTTATCGCCATGTGCGCACATTGATGTACGCTGACGGCACAGTCCTGTTGGCAGAGAGCAGAAGTGAGTTGCAGAGTATGTTCTCCCGGATACACTCACGGACAATGAAATTTGTGCACCTAGAAGAAAACAAGCTACAGTCGTGAAACTTAGCAAATAGCTAGAGTGCGTGCTGGTATGCAAATGATCCATGTTTGGTGCGAGTGCGCACAACAGCCCACCCTGTGGTGGTGCTGCAAGCACGAATCGGCAGATTTATAAACCGGCATGTAGTAGATGCCCCAGGAAAGTGAAAAGCACCAGCCGACGCAAGCAAGAGTACACAGTGACAAGAATGCTGTGTAGACGCCAGAGATGTTGATTTACGCAACTCACAGACTTTGAGAAAGGCCTGATCATCGGGCTGAAAATTGCAGAGTGGTCGGTGCGCCATATAGCCCGCCATGCGGATCGTTCTGACCATACTGTCCGGGAGCAGTGGACACGTGACGTAGCAGCCCCGGACGGACTAGCAGGACCACCGGTAGAGAGGATTGACGGATCGTTGGCCAGGCACGAATGGATCCCGCGGGGACCCTGTCCACTATACAGGCAGATGTAGCGGCTCCTGTGTGCACACGAACCATTTCCCAAAACCTCGCGAAAGCGAATCTGTGATCCCAGATGCCCTTATGTGTGCTGCCATTAGCACCGGAACATGTCCGGCTCTGTGTGCAGTGGTGCCAAGCCAGAGCGACGTGGAACACCACCGACTGGGGACATGTGGTGTTTAGCGATGAGTGCCACTTCGTTTTAGGGACAGATGATCATCGTGTCCAGGTGTGGAGGTCAACGGCACAATCCCAACCTCGCTATCGAGCGCCACACCTTCCCACAGCAGGCATTATGGTCTCGGGAGCCATTGCCTACGATAGCCAATCAGCTCTAGTAGTGGTATGTGGATGAGATCCTACAGCCCCATGTGCTCCCATTCCTGGCCGGGATTCCAGGTGCGCTATACCAGCAGGATAATGCCATCCCGCACATGTCTCGGGTTGCCCAGGACTGCCTATGTCATGTCCAGACACTTCCATGGCCTGTCCCAGACATGTCCCCTATCGAGCATGTGTGGGACCGGTTGAAATGCCGGTTGCCGCCGCGCTGGGCCTATCCGGGATTTGGAGCACACTGCCCAACATGTGTAGGCCAGTCTGCCGCAGGGCAACATCGCGTCTGTTCGCCTCCATGCCAGACCATATTGCAGCATGTATTGCTGCACAAGGTGGTGCAGTGCGTTACTGATTACTACCAGACTGCGTGCCACAGATCCCTCTGTAATTGTTCTGCAGCTCTGTTTTTGCCATCACGTGTATCATTCATCTGTATCATTCCGTCCATAAACTTTCAGTTCAATCCAATGCTTCCTTCTTGGTGCGCAAATTTCATTGTCCGTGAGTGTATATGAAGTTTGTATGAAAACAAAATCAGTCAAAATGGTACACAGTTAAACCAGGTGAATGCGCTTGTGTATTTATGAAGCATGTTTGATGGAGAAAATAAATTAGATGGTGAAATCAGTAGGTGAGTGAATTAAACTTTTAAAGTCCTATAGCTGCTTTAGGAGGATTTCACAGGATCGATGAGTTCTCTAAAAGGTCCCAAGTGGCCATGAGTGAAAGTGTAATTGTTATTATTCTGGTGAATGGTAGTGAAACCTCAGTATTGCAGCAGAAGATACACAGGAGTGCTCTGTGGGCAGGAGAGATGTGTTACTTATGTGGGGGGGGGGGCAAGTCTTGTTCCAATCATGAAGATGTGCTGCAAATATGTAATGTGAAGTATAATACTGTTAGCACAGTGAAAATAAATATTTTGAGGTGGTGCAGCAAGGTTGAAGAAATGAGTGATGGAAAGCTAACTAGGAGAATTTACACTTAGTAGAAAAAATATTAGTGATAAGGGTGATGGACAGTTGACACAGGCATCCCCAGAGCACAGTGGAACAGACCCAAACCGAACGTAGGCAATAAATATAAATGATACACAGTAGGGCTTCCCAACAGTTTATCACAATCGACGAAAATAGGTAAATGTGGTGATCTGAGCGACTTTGATCGAGGACGCATTGTCAGCACAAGACAGATGGGTCATTCTATAACCCAAGTGGTAATGGTGAGTAACAATGAGAGATTCATGCGGCACCATTCATCACATGCTGTGATGAACAATGCCACGTGAAGACTTGGAACTAATGGAAATACAGATTATAAGGGAAATGCAGGAACTAGCATTTTTATTGGAACAACGGCAAATCACTATGAGTTGAGACACATGATTTTTTGCCTTTTTTCTGTGGGCTCCTTTTAATAAACACCACTTTTAACTCTCTTTCCATTGATTTTTAACAACTCTCGAAAAGTAACAGCAAGGATCTTTTAATTGTATGCATGCGACTGTTTTTAACCTTACACTTCTTGAAAGGAAACAATTGCAGAAGGAAGGAAGCAGAAAAAAAAATATGAAAATTAACCTCTCTATATAAGGTAAGAAGAATATTTTATAAGTTCTTTTACCAGATTGTACTCTGTCCCTTTACAGAATATTATCATAGACATTGCAATCTGAACTAGTGATCTGCTTAATGTCTAACGAAATATGTGAAGAACAGAAAGCTTATGAAAATACACAGCTGTTTTCAAGATATTTATACTACTGCACTATGTAATTAATTGTACAGCCTTAGATTATATGAATAGTTTTGAATTTGTACAAAACATAAGATACATAGTAATTTTATGAATGGGAAGAGCAGTACTAACCAAATTTTTATGATGGGTTAATCACCCATCCTAAAATTTCTCTGTTGGCAAAAAGGTTTCATTACATTTGCAGACTTGGAAAAGGCTTAAGATAGAGTGAACAGAGTTCTTCTTTAGGTTTTGAAAAATTATGGTACAACTGGTAATTTACTTGGGTGTGTGAAAACTATGCATGCTGACAGTACAGGATGTGTATGGTGTTTCATTGAATTGGTTTTCCACTAGTGCAGGAGTTGGACATCACCATTGCTGTTCAGTGTATTTTTGGATCCATGCATGCATGAAGCCACAACAGGCAGTACTGTTTCATGTTGAGGGAATTTTCACATGTGCAAGTTGTTGTGTGTGACAATACAGTCCTGTGGTCTGAAAGCAAAACTAAATTGCAGAATATGTTGTCCAGGATGAACAAAGTATGCATGAAATTTGAACTGAGGGAAAACCCAATGCATGGTTTTTGAGCATGGAACAGTTACTACTGAGTGCAAGGTTCAATATCATCATCATCATCATTGTCAACCATTATCAATCCACTGCTGGACGAAGGTCTCCCCAAGTTTCCTCCACAACGGTCTGTCTTGTGCCAGTCTCCTCCATGTCACCCCTGCATACTTTCGAATTTCATCCACCCATCTCCCATGTGGTCTTCTTCTGGGTCTTTTCCTGTCCCTTGGAATCCAATCTAAAATTTCGGCTGTCCATCGATGATCTGTCCTTCTGGCAGTATGTCCAGCCCATTGCCATTTCAGGGATTTGACTCTGATCATGATGTCTTCCACTCTTGTCATTTTTCGGATCCACGAGTTCCTCTTCTTATCTCTCCTGGTTACACCAAGCATGCACCTGTCCATTCTACTTTGAGTTGTCTGCAGCCTTTGTATGTCTCTTTTAGTTAAGGTCCACGTCTCTGCACCATACGTAAGCACTGGAAGGATACATTGATCAAACACTTTTCTTTTAAGACATAATGGCATATTGCTCTTGAAAATTATGCTGTTTCTTCCAAAAGCTCTCCAGGCAAGTTTTGTACGCCGATTAATTTCTTCATCAATGTGACCCTCACTTGATATCTGCTGTCCAAGATAAACGTACGTGTCTGTTATCTCCAGCTTTTCTCCATCAATCGATAAATCTTCATTTCTTGTAAAAGCATTGAACATCACTTTTGTCTTCTGAAAGTTCATTTTTAATCCCACTTCTTTACTCTTGTCAGCAAGTTCCTGGATCATACTCTGCAGCTCTGATGGGCTAGTTGCAAAAATGACTACGTCATCAGCAAAACGAAGGTGGGTTAGATAATCTCCATTAATCTTTATCCCCTTGTTTTCCCAGCTCAGTGACTGAAAAACACCCTCCAATGTGGCATTAAAGAGCTTCGGAGATATGGTGTCACCTTGTCTCACTCCCTTTCCAATTTTTATGTGTGTTGTATTTTCAAACAGCCTAATCTTTGCACTTGCATTTTCATAGATGTTATTAATAATATTAATGTATGCATCTTCAATACCGCAGGTTTTCAGAGCCATTGTAACTGCTGATGGTTTCACCGAATCAAAGGCTTTTTCATAATCGATAAAAGCCATGCACAATGGAAGTTCATATTCCCTCGCTCTTTCAATTAGTTCTCTCAGCACATGGATATGATCTATTGTGCTGTAGCCACTCCTGAATCCAGCTTGTTCTCTCGGTTGAGCCATGTCCAGTGTTACCTTCAAGCGGTGTGAAAGAACTTTAGTGAAGATTTTATAAACTACTGATAGGAGGCTGATAGGTCTGTAGTTTCCGAGATCCTCAATGTCACCTTTCTTATGTAGCAGGATCATTGTAGCGGTGTTCCAATCCTCAGGAATCTTTCCTTCATTAAGGCATTGAGTGAAAATTTGGGCGAGTACTGTTTCGATTTCTCCACTTGCTTCTTTTTTGATGTCTACAGTAATTCCATCTTCTCCTGGAGCTTTTCCCCGCTTCATGTTCTTGATTGCATGTGCAACTTCTGCTGGAAGGACTGGAGGAACTCTGGTACTGGTATCTTTCATGATGTTTGGAGTGCATGTATCATCCCTTTCATATAATTTGGAGTAGAAATCTTTCACTCTTGTCAAAATTTCGCCTCTATTTCTTGTTACAGAACCATCTTCTTTTCTCAGTGCCATAATCTGTTTTCTTCCCTTACTGAGATGTCCCTTTGCTATCTTTAGGCTTTGGTTGTTTTCAATTGCTTTCCTCACTAGTTCACAGTTGAATTTTCTTACGTCTTCAGTGATACTTTTTCGTACTGTCTTGCATAGCTCTATATATTCCACTTTGGAAGTCACATCTTCTTTAGTTGTCCTCATCTCTCTTCTTTTTTGCATCAACATTTTCGTTTTTCCTGATAATTTATTTACATGCAACTTGTTCTTAGACCCAGCTAATTTTGTTGCTGTTTCCATAAGAGCTTTGGTTACTTTTCTGTTAACTTCAGAGATGTCCACTTCTTCCGATGTTAGGCCTTCTAAAGCAGAGAACCTGTTCTTCAGTTCCAACTTGAAGGTATTATGGTGTTTTTTAAGGTTGGTTATGTCAATAGATTTTGTTTGTCTTATGAGCTTGCAACGTTCAAGTTTAGTGTTGAGGTGCATCTTACATCTCACCAATCTATGGTCACTACCTGTGTTGAACTTGTTTAGCACACTGCAGTCTTCTATGACGAATTTTTTGTTACACATAATAAAATCAATTTCACTTGTCGTCCCATTTGGATGTCTCCATGTCCATTTCCTGTGTGGCTTTTTCTTGAAGAAGGAGTTCAAGATGAAAAACCCTTCTGCCTCTGCAAACTCAACGAGAGTATTTCCACGCTGGTTTCTGTTGCCGTGACCGAATTTACCTACTGAAGTTTCATTCTGTTGCCTTTGCCCTATTTTTGCATTGAAATCTCCCATAATTATTTTCAAGTGCTGCTTACCTTTATTATTTAGATGACAAATTTCCTCATAAAATTCTTCAATTTCTTCTTCAGGATGACTTGTGGTGGGTGCATAAGTTTGAATAATCTGAGCCTGGTATCTTCTCGATAGTTGGATAACGAGTCGTGCAACTCTGTCAGAGGAACTTTCAACTTCTACCACTTTATCCTTCAGTTTCTTGTTTATTATAAATCCAACACCACTAGTTCTGCCAGTATCTGTCCCACGATAGTAGAAGAGATGTCCACTTTTCAGTTCGATGAGATCTTCTCCTTTTCTCCTTACCTCACTTAGCCCCACGATGTCCCACTTGATCCTTTGTAGTTCCTCTTCCAATTCAAGAAGCCTTGAATCAGAAGATAGGGAGCGTCCATTGTACGTTGCCAAGGTCAGCATCAGATGGCAGCCTAGTCCGGTCCTCCGGGGATTCTTAGCACCCTCTGCCTTCATGTCGCACTGGCCGCTGCCTTGGCCAGGTACATTCCAGCTGCCGGAGACTGAGGGCCAAGATTTAAATTGTGGAGTCATTTTGGGGGGTTTGGCCATAACTCACCACGCTGGCCAAGCGGGTTGGTGAGTGTGGGATAGAATTTCCTCTAATCCCGATGGTATAGTTATACCGCTATGGGCGGTCGTCAGAGCCCCTTTAGTGGGAACAGGATGCACCACGAGAAGGCGGGGTTGACATTTGTCAAGGAGAGGCTGTGATGTTACGCATCACCTGACCTTACATCCCAGGTTCAATATAGTGGTATAGAATTGGACCAAGTGAACAAGTCTGTGTACTAAGAAAACATATTGGGCAGTAAAAATAGATTTGATGGTGAAATCAGCAGACAAGCTTTGAAAATCACATCTGTTTTAGGAGGATTTCACGGGGCTGATGGATTGTCAAAAAGATCCCAGATATTTGTGCATAAAAGTGCAACTGTTCCTACTATAATGCATATGGTTGCAAAACCTGAGGACTGAAGAAGAGAGGTGGGAGTCATTTCAGTGCTCGAAAAATGTGTTACTTATGGGAAGTTCATGGCAGGACTTGTTCTGATTGTATGCAGTCTGAAGATGTGTTTCCAGATGTATAATGTGAAGCAAAATGTTGTTGGTAGAGTGGACACAAATGCTCCGAGTTAGTTTGGCCATGCAGAAAGAATGAGTCATGAGGAGATAACTAAGAGAATTTATTCAGCACAATTAGCAGAAAAATAAGATAGAAGAAGACAGAGGACATCATGGGAGGACCAGATTCAGGAATGCCTGAAAGAGAAAAAGATAATTAGTGTGAAGTACAAAAGGTCTTGTGATGGATGTCAATATAGCTCAAGCTGTGTGCCAGGATCACTTTAAATGGAGACGTTTGATGTATCAACAGTAACATCATTAGTAACTTTCATTTGACAGATGACCACATACGAGGGTCGATCAGGAAAACAGGTTACATGTTTGAGAAGAAGAAAGGAAAATAAAGGAAAACTCACCAACCAAGAAGTATTTGTGTGATGTGAAAAAGGATATGAAGCACTATTTCTCGACAACATCACCGTGACAATTCAGACATTTGTCGGACTGCACGATCAGCTTGTCCATCCCGGACTGAAAAATCCATGTCCCTGCTGAAGTAACCAGTTTGTTGCAGCTGTTTTCACGTCATCATCACACGTGAAGTGAGTACCAGACAGGTGCTGTTTCAGGGCAGGAAACAGGTGAAAATCACTAGGAGCCAAGTCCGGTCTGTAGACCAGGTGCTTCCACATCTCCCACCCGAATTTTTGGAGCGAGTGTTGCATGGTGTTGGCGACATGTGGCCTTGTGTTATTGTGAAAGAGAATGACACCATCGCTCAGCAGACCTGCTCGTTTTTGTCGGATGCTCTCGTGCAATTTTTTCAGCGTGGCACAGTACCGATCAGAGTTAAGTGCACCAAAAGCACACTCAAGGAATCCCAGAAAACAGATGCCATGATTTTTTCAGCAGACGGTGCGACTTTAAACTTCTTTCTTGGTGGTGAAGCAGCGTGTTTCTCTTGCTGGTGGGAGTGAAGTGGTGGAGCCAAGTCTCGTCCCCAGTCACAATATGGTCAAGAAAGCTCTGTCCGTCTTCAGTGTAACACTGCAGGAACGTCAAACATACCATCATACATGCTGCTTTGTGATTGACAGATAATGAACGTGGCACCCATCTGGCACAAACCTTGAAGTACTGCAAAACATCCACCACAAGATGTTGAACAACGCCATAGCTCAATCTCAGCTCGGATACAATATGGCGCAAAGTTAACCTTTGGTCATTTTGAATCATTTCATCCTCCACACATGCAATGTTGATCTCTGTCGTCGACGAACTTGGATGTCCATTGTTTGTGTGATGTCAGTTCCCCACATCATTTCTACCAGATTGAAACGAATGGCACCATTTCGCCACATGCTGTTGAGACATCACATTATCACCATAAACATCAATGAACTGCTGATGAATTTTGGCTGTGGGCACATTCTTGGCCAATAAAAACCTTATAACTGCTCTCACTTCAACCTGAGACCATGTTTCCAACCACGCTGCCATTTCAAAATGTTGCTGCGCATCTCACACTAGGCACAGGAGTTCACAGAGGTGCCTGGAGCACTAGCGCCATTTTTCGAATGTACATGTCATCTATGCCACTCATACGACTTCCTGCATTTACTTTATAGCACGTGGAACCTTATTTTCTGATCAACCTATGTATACAGAAGGACCACCTCTGGATTGAATGGCAGTGACAACCCTTCTGGGCATGCTTTAGTCTACATTCCAAAAAGTGTGTCTCCAACAGAATATTCCTCCACTCTTCCTGTAAAACTACTGCCAAAGCTGATGTGGATGAAGGTTGCTATGGTTGAGATCTGTTCAGGTTTCCAATGCATGCAAAAGGTGTTCTATTGGGCTAAAACTTGGATTATGATACGGCCAGTCCAAAATTTCCATGTTTTTCTTCACAAGCCAGCCTTGTACACTTCATACAGTGTGGCATGGAGCATAGTCATGCTGAAACTAAGGTCTCTACTGAAGTACTATCATATCATAGGGAGTGAAGAATATTGTGGTACAGGTTAAACTTGATGGTTCCAGGTACAACAACTAATGGGTGAAGTCCCATCCAGCTGAAACAACACCAAACTTGATAGACGGAATGATGCATTCTTAAAAGTTGCTTGGAACATCCATCCGGATGGAAATTGGGTCAAAGCACTATGAGGAAACAGAGATGCTTTGACTAGCAAAAATCTGAGGACTTTCAGATTCCCATGCATCAGTTGCTTGGAACTTCAGTATCCTGGATGGTGTAATGGTTAGCATACTCAACCAGTAATCGGGAGATACGGGGTTCGATTCTCGCTCCAGGGCAATGAAATTTTCAAGTTTTCTGAGAAGTGTTACATGGATGACCAGTAAGTGGTACAAGCAAATTCAGTTTGCTTTGAATATTCTGTCAATTTTCCATGTATTATGAAGAACATTTCTTCCTTCATTGATTTAAAAGAACCATTTCCCTGGCAATCAGCAAACCATAAAACAGTATGAAGCATAATCATTGCTCTACAGAACCCTACTCCTGTGTTCTACAGTCTAGGAACAACAGAATAGACACCAGTCCAAACATCAGTGAGCATTTACAGGAGTGATGTTAGGTTTGTGCACATCTGCCCAACCATGAAAACTTAGGGATGGCAACTCTGAGTGGATAATCCTAATGCTGACAAATGTTCAGGGCTTGTAAAAATTCTTTCTGGTTCACCAGTCAGGCAAATATCTCACTCGCTGGCTGAAAATCGACAGCCACACAGGGCTGTCCATTTAGTTTCATGTTTTAAAGTTTGATTAGTTAAAAATGTATACACATCTCTTGAATAATATTTTATTGCTAATCTAATTTAAACAATTCAGCATTGAATAATAACCAAATTCAGTTTTCTCCCTCTAGAGTAGATGATGCAAGAATCTTTCAATGCTTTAGAAGTTTCCTAACAGCTCTGCACAAACATGGATTTCTGTGTCTGCCCTTTGATCTACGACAACAATTGGCTAAGCGGCAGCTCACTAGGCGCATGTGACTCTTCCACTGCCTATCTTTTCACACAGCCTTTGAGGAAGTCATTCTACCAAGTTTGTGGTTTCTTGCCTCATGTTTCTTGTTAAGTGCACCATGTGTGGATATTTTGACTCGCGGCATTCTCTGACCAATTTCTTTCGAGCAGAAACGGGTTTCCTATGCTGGCGCACAATCACGCATCACTTCTGTGAATTAAAATAAGCTTTATTAAGAAACTGAGAGTTTTATGTATCCAACAATAGGCATAAAAATGTATAAATAATTCTCGATTGAATTTTAAAGTGCTCTACTGAATATTTTACTTGTCAACTAAAACTTTCCACTCGTCACAGATGAGCAGAAGACCACATTTTTTAAGCCCTGCAGATGTTTCTACAGTATTTTCAAGCTACACTCATAAATAAGTCTGTTGCAGATAACATGGGCAATTCTCGGATTCTCTTCAACCAAATTCTTCATGTACATACCATCCGTGAGTTTGCATTGCCCCCAGTACATTTTTTTTCCCCTGTAGTAACATCAACTTTGAGTAATTTCATCTTTGAATTACATCAGACACAGCAGATTTTCAGATTTGGGAATATTAATATGGTTTGCAATGTCATGTAAACAAAGAAAGGTTACTAATGTGGCATTTAACCACCATTCCACAGTGAAAGCTCCACTGTTCAGTTCACAATTTCACTTGAATTGAATTGAGGGAACTCTCAACAGCCAGCAATACGTCACGGATGTTTCAAAAAGGAACATCTTGAAACATATGTTAAAATATGCATATGCTATCATTAGAGACATTTAATTTGTGATGGTACCAATCTATCAAATATTATATCAACTTTGGTTTCACATAAACTCAACATTTTTTGACATTTACATATTTTTAAGAAACTTTATGAAGCTACAAAAATATATTATTCAAATACACAAAAATTCCTAAAATAAAATTTTATATAAATTCAAAAATAAAGATAACAATATAATGTAAAACATAAAATATGTAATAATAATTTCATCATAAAATTTAAAAGCAGACTACATGGAATATACAAGGGCTCTGTCAAATAAAATGTTGGTTTACCCATGTCAGTTTCAAGGGATAACATTATATTATGTGTATATTTCAGCACAATTAATATTAGTAACATACATATGAAATATGTTACTCTATATTCTATAAGTTTACAGAATTTACTGCTCCTCTAAAAATTTACATTATCAATTTTCAAACAACATACACTGCACTGCAAAAGAATATGCAGATATGATATTGCTAACAGAGAGATGTATCAGAAAACAGTAAAGAAAAATTGATAATGGAATTTTAATATGCACAGATCATTTATGAATCAATTTTTTGAAAATAAAATCATTTTGATTCATAAACAATCCAGACAAAAGTATATTTTAAATACATAAGCTAAAATATAAATTACTATGAAAGCTACAGAGGAAAGAACCAAAGGTTAACAAATTTCACTGAGAACTTTTTAATGCTAAAAATTAAAGACTTCAAAAAATATTTTTTTTTCATTTCTGAAAAAAAAATTAAAAAATGTCCACTGAAATTATGCATATTAATTTAAATGTTTGCATATTTTAAAATATAGTGCATGAATGTTCTTATGCTTTTCTTTTTAATTATCTAAGCTGATGAGTAAAAATAATTTACAAAACAACATTACTGCAAACTTAAAATTTTCATTTCATTCCTTACACTAATCACTTCTATACACTATCGTTTAAACTGTGAAGAATACTGTGAATTTTTTTCATTTTTATTTACCTTCAGGGAGGAGCATATCAATGTCATATTCAAAAGCTACTATATATCAGACTCCTCAGAAAATTTTATCACCCTAGGGTTCAAATCAAGTCAACTTCTCCAAATCCCAGTCTGTGCGAACGAGTATGCTAACCACTACACCATCCAAGTCAAACCATTTCAAGTAAGTGAAACAGAAATCTGAGTAAACATCAGATTTTGATAGTCAATGCAACCAGAGAATCCTCTTACTGATGACTTAATCCAATCCAGCAATCGCCAGCTCTTCAGGAAATACAATAAGTGTTAATGGTAAAAAAAACTTTGCAAATACATGGCATGCATACAAGCATATTATCAAACTTTGGTAGAAAAAATTTATATTCAATAGTTACCATGTAGCTGACTCCTCAGAAAACTTTAATCAAGCTTTCATATTAGTTTAGAATGAACTTGTATTTCAGCACTAACAGTTCCTTGCTATAAACAAAAAAATGCTACCTTTTCCTTTATTTATATTTCGCTTAAATTTCATGCACACTTCATTCATCCTACACAATATACTCTGTAGCTCACTTTCACTCTCAAAAAAACATGATTATACCATCAGCATAAACCTGTATACATGGATGTTTCCAAAGTACAAACCAGTATGCTTATATTTTGACATAATGCATACATGCATACACACAATATATTGAGCAGCCATGAAGGTTCATCTCATTATATATCACTGTGTAACTCCTGAACCAAAGGAAACCCAACTGGATAAAACACCATTTCCTTGCATAGGACTACTAGCAACATATAAGGCTTTCACATAACCCAACACATCCCCACTTACTCCATAATTTATTACCTTCCACTGAAGACCCATATTTAATTTACCATAAGCTTTCTCCAAATATATATACAGTGGAACCTCAGTTACACCTCAAAATTGCTCCAGATATATAGTGACAGATTACACAGTGAAAAAAACCAAGTAAAAGAGAAAATAGCATGCGCAGACACCTCATTAACCAAACAAATACTCATAACATGAGCAGAGTAGAATGGATGAAGATATTCATGAAAAAAAAGACAATGCATCAGGGCTGGTGACGGACAACATGCAAATTGATAAAGCCTGGTCAAACATTCCAGAACAGAAATACTTCTAACACCTTTAAATGTTTGGTTTTACAGGTATGTAAACTTCGTTTTTAATAGATTTTAAATTCAAGTCCTTTATTCTGTGACCATAGATTGGTGAGATGTAAGATGCACCTCAACACTAAACTTGAACGTGGCAAGCTCATAAGACAAACAAAATCTATTGACATAACCAACCTTAAAAAACACCATAATACCTTCAAGTTGGAACTGAAGAACAGGTCCTCTGCTTTAGAAGGCCTAACATCAGAAGAAGTGGACATCTCTGAAGTTAACAGAAAAGTAACCAAAGCTCTTATGGAAACAGCAACAAAATTAGCTGGGTCTAAGAACAAGTTGCATGTAAATAAATTATCAGGAAAAACGAAAATGTTGATGCAAAAAGAAGAGAGATGAGGACAACTAAAGAAGATGTGACTTCCAAAGTGGAATATATAGAGCTATGCAAGACAGTACGAAAAAGTATCACTGAAGACGTAAGAAAATTCAACTGTGAACTAGTGAGGAAAGCAATTGAAAACAACCAAAGCCTAAAGATAGCAAAGGGGCATCTCAGTAAGGGAAGAAAACAGATTATGGCACTGAGAAAAGAAGATGGTTCTGTAACAAGAAATAGAGGCGAAATTTTGACAAGAGTGAAAGATTTCTACTCCAAATTATATGAAAGAGATGATACATGCACTCCAGACATCATGAAAGATACCAGTACCAGAGTTCCTCCAGTCCTTCCAGCAGAAGTTGCACATGCAATCAAGAACATGAAGCGGGGAAAAGCTCCAGGAGAAGATGGAATTACTGTAGACATCAAAAAAGAAGCAAGTGGAGAAATCGAAACAGTACTCGCCCAAATTTTCACTCAATGCCTTAATGAAGGAAAGATTCCTGAGGATTGGAACACCGCTACAATGATCCTGCTACATAAGAAAGGTGACATTGAGGATCTCGGAAACTACAGACCTATCAGCCTCCTATCAGTAGTTTATAAAATCTTCACTAAAGTTCTTTCACACCGCTTGAAGGTAACACTGGACATGGCTCAACCGAGAGAACAAGCTGGATTCAGGAGTGGCTACAGCACAATAGATCATATCCATGTGCTGAGAGAACTAATTGAAAGAGCGAGGGAATATGAACTTCCATTGTGCATGGCTTTTATCGATTATGAAAAAGCCTTTGATTCGGTGAAACCATCAGCAGTTACAATGGCTCTGAAAACCTGCGGTATTGAAGATGCATACATTAATATTATTAATAACATCTATGAAAATGCAAGTGCAAAGATTAGGCTGTTTGAAAATACAACACACATAAAAATTGGAAAGGGAGTGAGACAAGGTGACACCATATCTCCGAAGCTCTTTAATGCCACATTGGAGGGTGTTTTTCAGTCACTGAGCTGGGAAAACAAGGGGATAAAGATTAATGGAGATTATCTAACCCACCTTCGTTTTGCTGATGACGTAGTCATTTTTGCAACTAGCCCATCAGAGCTGCAGAGTATGATCCAGGAACTTGCTGACAAGAGTAAAGAAGTGGGATTAAAAATGAACTTTCAGAAGACAAAAGTGATGTTCAATGCTTTTACAAGAAATGAAGATTTATCGATTGATGGAGAAAAGCTGGAGATAACAGACACATACGTTTATCTTGGACAGCAGATATCAAGTGAGTGTCACATTGATGAAGAAATTAATCGGCGTACAAAACTTGCCTGGAGAGCTTTTGGAAGAAACAGCATAATTTTCAAGAGCAATATGCCATTATGTCTTAAAAGAAAAGTGTTTGATCAATGCATCCTTCCAGTGCTTACGTATGGTGCAGAGACGTGGACCTTAACTAAAAGAGACATACAAAGGCTGCAGACAACTCAAAGCAGCATGGAGAGGTGCATACTTGGTGTAACCAGGAGAGATAAGAAGAGGAACTCGTGGATCCGAAAAATGACAAGAGTGGAAGACATCATGATCAGAGTTAAATCCCTGAAATGGCAATGGGCTGGACATACTGCCAGAAGGACAGATCATCGATGGACAGCCGAAATTTTAGATTGGATTCCAAGGGACAGGAAAAGACCCAGAAGAAGACCACATGGGAGATGGGTGGATGAAATTCGAAAGTATGCAGGGGTGACATGGAGGAGACTGGCACAAGACAGACCGTTGTGGAGGAAACTTGGGGAGACCTTCGTCCAGCAGTGGATTGATAATGGTTGACAATGATGATGATGATGATGATTATTATTCTCTGAGGAACATTGGGAACAAAGAAAGAGCAAAGACACCATGAAAAAAACAAGAACACTTAGTAAGGTTGAATGAAGAAACTAAACTAGGATTAAGGTAAGAAAAATGAACAAGTATTTCGTATGCTAAATATCTGTATCATTTGTCTTTGTTTCATGGTATTGTAGAACACTAGACCATTTAAAAAGTAAGTTAAAAAATAAGTGGATGACATAGTAACTATCCCAAAAGAAGCAAACATAGCACTTCAAAATTTTGCAAATAAGCAAGCACACACTTTTACATTTTGCCAACACTATGTAAACATTGTACATATTGTGTGTGCAATGTAATACAGTGTGGGATCTTTTACCCAGCATCCTGGTATGTAACAAATAAACCTAAATTATTGCCAAGTAATGCCAGAGTTGGTGCTCCCTAGTTTTGTTGCCCTGAATTATGGAATCAAAGTCCATGCTAAATTATTCAGAGTATTTCAAAAGTGAATTTGTTGTAAAAGAAAATTAAATTAATAATATGTTTTTAAATATTTTTTCTATCAAAAGTATAAGCAACCCCACTGGTTGACTGTCAGGTGTGCGTGCTGTTGCTCCACACAGTGGAGATTGTTGTCAGGATTTCGAGTTAGGCTTAGATTATATGCACTATGTCATGACTCTTAATAAATATACATGACTGTTTGTGAAAATTGCAATACCAAGAAAGGAACCAGCACTTCAAATGAAATTTATATCACAGATTTCTTGTGTTACAGGAGATAACTGATTACATTTGTAGAGCTATACAAGCTTGCTTGGCTTCAAAACTCAGTATTGCATGAAGCCACCTCGAGCAACAATAACAGCTTCTACACAGTGTGGCATTCAATGGAAGAGGTTTTTGATAACATTCTAGGTAATCCTGCCAGGCTATTTCTATGTGAGATCATAGTTAATTTGTAGTGACTGGCATAGGCATTTCACGGGCCAGTTGCTTATCTACCATGTCCACAACATGTTCAATCAGGGACATATTCAGTAGACTTGCAGGCTAGAGAAGAAGTGGTATCTGCCATACATGGAAGAGATCTCATACATTTCAGGCCACACGTGGCCAAGCATTGTTATGTTGGAACACAGCGCCAGGACAACTGAACTCTGAAACATCCCTGATGTATCGCTAGCTGTTGAGGGTTCCCTCAATTCATATCAAGCGAGACCGCGAATTGAACCGAATGGCACCCCAAACCATGACACTTTGACTTGGGTTGGTATGATGCTGCAAGGTGCTGTTCACCACCCTGTCTTCAAACATGTATGCAACCATCATGGTGCATCAAGTTGAATCATGACTCGTCAGAAAACACAACCTGATGCCAATCAGTGCACCAATATCTGTGTTCGAGATCCCGTTGCAGCCTGAATCATCTGTGGTTGAGGGTCAAAAGAATGTGCAGCAATGGGCTGCTAGCGACCAGTCCTCTGTTAAGCAGACAATGTCGAACTGTGCTGAAGGACAAAGCTTGACCTGCGATCGTGCTTTACTGCTGCACTAACACCATGGATATTGCTGTGCAATCGGTTACTGCCATGTGGTAAAAGTGTCTGTCATCCAGTGCAGTCATGCGGTTTTGTGGTCCATTTCCCGGATTTCTGTTCCTCCAAGCCTCATTTGTCAACTGACACCACGTTTGCATCACAGTACAAGTGGCAATTTCGCAGTAGGAAAATCTAGCTTCTCTCATCCCAACAATTCTTCCTCGCTCAAAGTCCGTCAGGTGTTCATAATGCAACCTTCTTCAGTGGTGGGGAATAGAGAGAGAAACACCCCTTTGACTCAATGTCGGTTCTTCACTGATTGCAACATCTCATTTCAGCCAGCTATTTATACCCAAGACTGGACAGTTCAAAAAGTGCTGCACTGAAATCGCATGTGCATATTAACTGACATTTCAATCATTTGCATGACCCAACCTGTTGTACATATCCTGTAAGTTTCAAGCTAATATCATTAGTCCTTCATGGTGCTGCAATTTTCACAAACAGTAGTGTAGTAACAATATGCTATTATGGATATTTTTACAAAAATACTGCAAGGAGGTAACTGATCATTGTTTTCTTATCAAATAAGCTTCTGAACATTAATTTTGTTGGATATGATGAAAAAAGCCCTCTGCTGGTGCCAAATTAGCATTTCAGCTGTATTCACTGGGAAAATAGAAATTTTCTTGGGTAGGCATTAACTGTTATTTAAGTAATTCACTGAAACTACTTTGAACTGGCTGTGTTGTAATTCCTGAAGGGACACAAATTTTAAAGCTTTGCTGCCAGGAGTTCACTTTCTGTGGTTGGATCTAAACACTTATTTTTTACTCTAAGTTATCACATAGATCCAACCAAACAGCAAGCAGTAATTAATTAAATACACTGTATGTAAGAAAAGCAATCTTCCCTTAGCAAGGATAAGAAAATCAAGGAGTATTGCCTTTCTCAATTGTCTTTGCTAGGGCAGTATTTGTAGCAACATGTATCCTAGTTTTCAAAGTTGTAAGAGATCAGTAGTTTGACATTTATTTTATTTAATTACTGTTCACTGTTCAGCAGAGTTGGGCAGGAATGCATTACAAAGTAATGCAAGTACATATTACAATCAATGTGTAATGCATTACAAGGTAATTCCAAGTATGGTTTGCAAAAGGTAATGGAATTAATCTGTAATGCATTACAATGAAGAGGATATAATTCAATTATTTAATAATGCCATTCCAATGCAATGGAATTATTTGGTAATGAAATTACACAATTTGCAAATAATAATTGCATACTAATAGTTTATAGAAATGTACGTGTGCCAAAAGCTATGTCCAGAAAAGTCGGAAAGTCGGCAATGTAACATAAGACAGAGACCGAAAAGTCGTGTAGAATGTTCCAGAAGCGGAAAGAATGGGTTAGACGTCTGTAGAATGTTCCAGAATGATCGCGCAGTGGGAAGTTGGAGAACTTTATGTAAATCAAGAATATTCCAGAACGTTCAGATCCTGTCATGAAGTATATATAAAGGAGTCAGTAGCTCGCTAGTGCAGTGTTTGTATCGGACAAGTAATGGACAACAACACTTGAGAAGTACGGCAAAAATGTAAAGAGTTCGCAAATTTCTGTAATATTGGGCAGTGCACCCTGAGTTGCTGAACTGTGAGTGTAGTGCTAATATGTGCTTGTGGCTATATTGGGGTAATTATTTTGGACAGTGAAACATATGTAATGGACGAGAATACTGTACTGGAGATGGACGAAATGAGTAT
Organism: Macrothele yani; assembly: GCA_039090855.1. Classification (NCBI taxonomy): domain Eukaryota; kingdom Metazoa; phylum Arthropoda; class Arachnida; order Araneae; family Macrothelidae; genus Macrothele; species Macrothele yani. The sequence goes on from CM077017.1 coordinate 13,350,056, forward strand.
TTCGGCAACGGATTGTAGCAATCTGTCAACCAGTGGCAGCCACACGGGATCAATAGCTGATATCACAGAAGCTGTGAGTAAATATCCTAGTTGTATATTAGATGGTTGTTTTTTGTTTTTTTTTAATAGTGGAGAATAAATGTAGTGGAGAGAAAGTTGTAGCAAAGTGTACCAAATGTAACATCGAAGTAAAAGGATCAAGAAGGTGCACTTCAAATTTTACAACGCATTTGAAGAGGAAACAGAGCCGGTTATGTAGAGAGTGCCATGAGTATTTGAAAGAAGTAAAGAAACCACGAAGAACCACTAGCACATCAGGGGAATCACGTCATAAAGTATTCAAAAGAAAATATTCTTCGCAAAAAGAGTTCGACAGGGATGTACTTACATATTTTGTGGATTCCATGATATTCCTTTGATGCATTGACAACGTCTATTTCCACAAAATAATCGAAAAGCTGAATAGTGATTCCAAACATCTGAAAACAATGAGTCGCAGATCACTTGGCCGCAAACTTTCTAATTATTATAAGGAACAAGTGGCAAACATAAAACAAGAGTTAAAAAACACCGAATTTGTTTACACAACAGTAGATATCTGGTCAGGATGACACAGAAGTTTCTTGGGTGTGACGGTACACTGGATTGAGTCACAGACATTACAAAGAGTTTCCAGAGCTTTAGCTTGTTAAAGATTTAAAGGAACGCATAGCAATGATAGAATATATGCAATGCTTCTGCAGATATACAAAACATTTGGATTAGATTCTTCTAAAGTAGTGGCTGCAATTACTGACAATGGAAGCAATTTCGTTAAAGCATTTCAAATATTCGGGATTCAAGCAGCAAGCATTGTTAAGGATGGTGTGGATTTTGACTTGGAAAACAGTTCAGGTAGTTCCGATTATGATACGGACACTGCCTTGGCCTCACCTAGTGATGATGATGAAGAGCATTTGTCGGCTACACGTATACATCTTGGGAAATGGTTACCCTTGCATTTCAGATGTGCATAACATACACTCAGTTTATGTGCAACTACAGATACTCATAAAGTACTAGAAGACAGCAACACTGATCTTTCCAAAATGCATCAACAAGTGATGAAAAGGTGTAATACCTTGTGGAGAGCTGCAAATCGCCCAAAATCTGCAGAAATTATCCAAGCTATTTTAGGTCACACACTTAGCAGGCCTGGCATAACACAGTGGAATAGTTTAAATGATGCTATGAAACAAATTCTATGTATAAAAGACAAGTCAGCTACGTTGCATAAAGCATTGGACATAAAGAGTGTACTGAGAGATCAAGACTTCAGTTATATGGAAGAATATGTTAAATGTACTGAACACATCGCCAAGGCCCTAGACATCCTCCAAGGTGAAAATGACATGTATTTTGGCATCCCACTTCCAACTTTGTTATCATTAAGGCACAAATTACAAATGTTATTGACTGGAGACCTCGCGTACTGCCGACCATTCCGAAGCTTATTTGGAAGGTCTAGAATGAAGGTTTAAGGAATACTTCACACTGTCATCTCCCCAGGCGGAAAAGGCTGCAATAGCAGCTTTATGTCACCCTAAGTTCAGCCAATTTAAATGGCAATCTTGTATTCCTAATTCCTATTATATCAAAATGAAAACATTGCTTATAAATGAATTGTCAAAAGAAATTAAATCGCAACAACATCTCATGGATGCACTTTCTACCAGTCGTCAAATCAAAGATGATTTTTTTTATATTGATTCCAATTCTGAAGATGAAAGTGAAAACAAACATCCAACAAGGAAAGCTGAACTCATCTATGCACATTTAAGCCTCAAAGAACCAGGAGACTTACGTGAATTTCATAATTATAAAGAGGTAAAACATCTGTTTGTGCAGTGTAGTACACCTCTGCCCTCCTCAGTGCCCATTGAACGGTTGTTCTCATATGCTACTGTTACCAATTACTGCAAAGCTAATAGACTTTCGGGTGAAATGTTTGAAAAGAGGCTTGTTTTAAAAGCAAACCTTACGTATGAAGAAAAATACCACAAACAAACTAGGGAATAGAGAATAGGAAAATCCTACCTTGTTTTGCGACAAGCCACTTAGATATTTTACTTCTACTTCACAATGAGGATTTGTCATTTCTTTACTTTGTGATGATCTAGTTTGCTCATTCTTTCTGTTGTATTGTAGTGCACTTTGTGGTTGCCATATTTTGTAGCAATCAGACCTTTCATTTCTTCCATTTCAAGTTATATAGTGTCTCATAGTGGTTTCCAATGGCATTTAATGTACAATGTTATTTTCTGACTGGTTTGTGTGTGTGTGTGTGTGTGTGTGTGTGTGTGTGTGTGTGTGTGTGTGCTTCAGTGAATTGTTCTTTGTTGAAGACTAAGATCACTTGCCACGGCATTGATCTTTCTTTCATTTTTGTATTATTCTCTAACTGAAATAAACATCCCATTCGTACTTACTTCATATGTATTATTATTTCGTTCAAATCACTTTACTTGCAGCGAAGGTGGGGCAACTACGCATGTCATACACGTAAAATCTCCAATGCCTACATACATGCATTTGAGGTACGAGGAGTGGAACAATTGTCAAATAACCTACACAACATGTAAGGGTGTACTGGTTGCTGCTGGTTTATTCACGTTGTATTGTTACCCATAAGTTATTGGTTAATTACCAACATATAGTTAACCATTAAACCATTATGATTATAATGGGTAACTGTTACATGTCATTACAATTACTATGTAATTCTAATGACCAGTTCACCATTACCATGTAATGGTAACGCTAAGTTCTTGTCCCCATTGCCATTACGCTGTAATGCATTACCAATTAATTCCCTAACGATTTTGCCCAACTCTACTGTTCAGTTGGGTCCAGTGACATACAGTACAAGCAAGATCCATCTGAACAGCAAGCACTAACCCAGCATGAGCCACTGCTGAACACACTGTGTGCGATGGACGAGCATTGTCATCCATGAAACAATCGTCAACTGCCGAATAAAAAATCAACATTGCAGAATGGACTTGATTGGGGACAATGTTGAGATAATTCTTGGAGGACACCCAAATGTCCAACAATATCAGGGGGCCCATTCCATACCAACAGAATGTGCCCCACACCATGACACACACCGCCTCCAGAACCTTGAGTTGTGTTTACAAAGCAAGCTTAATACAATGCTTTATAGGCCTCCCACCAAAATATCTGCCAACTGTAAGTACACAACAAGGTGTACCGTGACTCATCGAACCACATACTTACATCCAGTGTCTAGTCACGGTGTTGCTGACATCACTGTAGTAGAACTTTACAGTTCTTCGCAGAAATCAGTGGTTTTCGTACCGGCACGCAACTGCCAATACTGATCCCTGTGTATAGTTCATTGAGATATGGTTCGGGAACAGCCTTCTTTGAATGCTTCAGTAAACTGTTGCACAGGAAGTACTGTTTCTCTATACAAGCCCCTCTCAGACAATGGTGATCTTGTTCCCGACAGACTGGAGTCACACCACAGTTATGCCTCTTAGATAAGAAATGTGGGTTATTTTTCCACTGATTAAAGACCCAGGATATCTTACCTTTTGAGAAACCAGTCAGCTCTGCTATTTTCAAAATCATTGCTCCAGCCAGACGGGTACCCAAAATAAGGCCTTTATAGAACTCAGAAAGATCTTTTGTTTTTCTCATTATCATCAACACTACTGACAAGCAGTCTCAAATAGTTGTCCAGATTATGTGGTGATGTACATGACCATGTATTTTACAAATATGGTGCATAAGCGACATTTACGTACATCTGTATAAAGGTTTCTAATTCAGTGACCAGTTAGTATATACACTAAAGAGCAATTGAATTAGAGACAGCTGGCGTTATGCAAATGTGGTGCTGTGGGCGGCCCTGTAAACGGAAATGACATGATGTATGCAGCGATCCAACAATATAAGGAGTGATGCAACAGGAATCAGTAAGAGTCGGATGCAGTATGGGTAAGACGAAGGATCTAAGCGCATTTGATCGTGGGCAAATTGTCGGGGCCTGACAAATGGGTCACTCCATCTCGGAAGTCGTGCAGGCACTGTGATTTTCACGAGCCACTGTGTCATGGGTGCACTGTGAGTACATCGAATCCGGTAAAACCATCCCTGCAAGGGCCAACTGCCGTGGACAACAGCGTGTGGATGAGCGGGGTCATCGTCGGCTAGCTTGCATTGTAACAGCGGATAGACGGGCCACAGTGCAAGAAATCACTCGGCAATTTAACTCTGTTGCCCAAAAACGTGTAAGCAGCCACACCATACAGAACCATCTCCTCGCTATGGGGTACAGAAGCCATCGTCCCACGAGGGTACCACTGCTGACCGCACATCACAGGGTGCAAAGATTAGCATGGGTGCGGGAACATCGCCACTGGACCCTAGACATGTGGAAAAATGTTGCCTGGACTGATGAATCGAGATTCACGTTGGTACATGCGGATGGCAGGATACAAGTACGGCGCAAACCACATGAAGCGATGGATCCTTCTTGCCAGCAGGGTATTCTTCAAGCTGGTGGGGGTGGCATTCTCGTCTAGGGACTGTTTATGTGGACTGAAATGGGACCCCTGGTACGTGTGACATCGTCCCTCACAGGTCAACGTTACCGGGATATACTGGACGACCATTTGCTTCCATTTGTACGTCTAAAATTTTATGGATATAATAAAACAATTGATATAACAAAACATTTTGTTGAAGCAAAATCTTGTACAACAGTTGATGCATAAACACACTTTGTAATTATTCAATAAACACACCATCGGCAGTGATGACGGCCTCGATCCTTGATTGGAATCAGTCACACGCCTTGATGACCTGGGCCTTGTTCATGTGGGTCATGCCATTGGCAATGTCATGACCCACAGAGTCACAGGTGTTATGGGGATGCTTGTTGGTCTCCCTTTCAACTATGCCCCGCATATAGAAATCCAAGGGATTCAAGTTGGAGGAGCTGGGGAGCCAAACATCTGGAGACCAGTGGTAGGACACGTTTTCTTCAAGCCATTTCTCAGTTGTTTTTGCCTTGTGGGCTGAGGGCAGAGTCCTGTTGGAAAATATAAGGCCTCCCATCAGCAATGCCATCCCTCCAGAGCTTCACTACATCTCTCAGCACTGTAATGTACGTGTCTGCATCGACCCTTAAACTCTTCTCAAAAAAGAGTGGAGACATGACATGTCCCTCGCAGGAGCTGACCCTGAGGACCATGACAGTGGCAGGAAATTTTGTGTGCTTGCACAACCACCTGTAGTTCCTCCTATTGACCTTTTAGTCCTGATCAAAATTCTTTATCTGAGAAATATCTCAGCATGTTGTTCTTCTCAGACTGCTTGACTTTGTTGAGCAATTTCTTTGCCTTTATCAGACACCATTCCTGTATGACGTAGGAGCTGTAGTGGAGGTCTTCAGGGATGATGCAATGGGTAGTACCATAAGCAATATCTAACTCCTTGGATAAGGCGTTCGTTGATTTTCTAGGGTCATTGTCAACCATTCTTTGCACCTTTGTGACAAACTTGGGCATCCTAAAGGTGTCGGAGCGATGGTGATGCTTCTTACGCTTAGTAGGGATGTTTTCAGGGACCCCTGCATTGTCGACCTAGCTCTTGATCTTGTAGACAAAGAGAATTTATGGACCTTGGCAATCACCTTTAGGATTCTTTTGGTGCTGAGAGCTGACAGCACGGATGCTCTTTTCATTTCTTCTGCAACAGTGATATTTATGACAATGTTATCAATGATTTCATTGGAAAGATAAACTGAGCTTTCAAATGATGGTTTCTTAACTTTTCCAGGTTAAATAGTCTTTAAGATATAAGTATCAAAATCATTCTAAATTTACCATAATACCCTGTACATTAAAAATGCCATGTAAAATTTTATTTTGTACTGTTTATGAAAAAATTTCTCAAAACCACATACTCTCTCTCTCTCTCTCACTGCACTAAAAATCATCCTTATCCAAAATTTGTCAGCATTTTAAATTACGTAATGAATTTAAGTTTAGTACAGATACATGAAAGATTATGGAAACATCAGACTGCAAAAAAATATACATACATACATACATACATACGCCGCCCCGGTGGCGCAGTGGTCTAAGCGATGGCATCTGCTCATTCGTCCGTAAGGGGTCCGGGTTCGAATCCCGGTGAGGCATGGATGTTGTGTTTGTCTTACGGCACTGGCTCTGTCCCTTCTCTGGAACCAGTGACCCTAAATTAGGGACGGGCGACTGCTTATAGCCCATTGAGTTGCTCACGGTGGTCGTTAAACCTCCAATAAAAATAATAAAAAAAATACATACATACATACATATCACTAAGCTGTTCTCTGAGATTCAGAGGTTAGTTCCACAAAGAAAAGACAAACTACCAGATAATTTTTATCTGATTATTTACTTACTGTTGCCATATCAAACTCCTCCACTCACAGCGATCTTGGCACACAATTCGATCTTCACTGACATCCATCACACAATGCACACAAGATCTTCTATACTTTATACTCATGATCTTTTCTAATCCAGAAACTCCTGAATCTGATCCTCCCATAACTTCCTTTGCCTTCCTCTGCTTTTCCTTCCTGCCACTTGGGCTGAAAAAATTCTTAGTAAGCCTCTCATCACTCATTCTTTCAACATGCCCAAACCACTAAAGCATATTAGTCTCCACCTTGCTAACAACATTTTGCTTCACATTACACAACTCCAATACACCTTCATTCCACACACAATCAGACAATCAGAACATGTCTTGCCACATCCCCCCCCTTCTAAGTAACACATTTCTCCAGCACACAAACAACTCCTACATTTCTTCTGTAGTACCCAGGTTTCACTGCCATACATCAGATTAGGAACAATCACACTTTCGTACACAGCCATGCGGGACTCCCTTGAGGACCCATCATTCCTGTGAAAGCCTCCCAAGGCAGATATGACTTTCAATGAAGAATTCACTCTCCTACTAATTTCACCATCCAATTTGTTCTCTCTGTCAAACATGCTTCCTAAATACACAAACTCATTCACCTGGTCAACTACGGTGCCATTTAGACTTATGCTACATTCAGTACTACCAGTTCCCCGCTCAAAAACCATAACTTTGGATTTTCCCTTATTAATAATCAGTTTGAATTTCATGCAAACTTCATACATCCGGGACAACATACTCTGCAACTCACTTTTGCTCTCTGCCAACAGGACAGTGTCATCAGCATACAGCACAATCTGCACACATGCAATATCACCAAGACATAAACCAGTATTATCTATTCTGGCATCACGCATGCATGCATGCATCCATAAATATATTAAACAGCCAGGGTGACATTACACAACCTTGCCTGGCTTCTGCACCAATAGAAAACCATTTTGATAAACCATTCACTCGTACACAAGCTCTACTACCAGCATGCATGGCTTTTACAGTATTAAGTAGACTCCCAGAAACACCATATTCATTCAGTACCTTCCACAGAAGTGTCCTATTTACTCGGTCATAAGCTTTCTCTAAATCTATGAAGGCAGCAAAAACTTTCTTACCAACAGCCAGATACTTTTCAATCATCATGCGTAATGCAAAAATTTGGTTAGTGCAGCCTTTACCAGGCATGAAACCACTCTAAACACCCCATACTTTCACTGATGTAAGACTTCATACTTTTTCAATAATGACCTTACCAAACACTTTCCCTGGCACACTCAGTAGGCTAATACCACAATAGTTCTTGCAGTCAGTCTGATCACCTTTTCCCTTATACAAAGGAACAATGATATCATCCTTCCAATCTGGGGACACCATTCCTAGCTCCCAGCACAACTGGCAAATTTCAGTTAACCAGTCAATTACAGAGTCACTACCATATTTCAACATCTCAGCAGTAATGCCATCAACTCCCAGAGCCTTACCATTTTGAAGAGATTTTAGAACTTTACACACCTCTTCTCTTGAGATCCCTCCTGTGCTTCCCACCTTCACTGTGACATCATCTGCTTCTGCCTCAGAATCACCTTTGCTTTCTTGATCTAATAACTCACAGAAGTATTCACCTCATCTTTCACTTAACTCACTGGGCTCCCATATCATTTCCTCAACCCTATTCTTCACACAACTTATAACTTTATTTCCCCTATTTTTCCCGAGTCTCACGAACTTCCAGAAAGTCTTTCTATCTTTCCAAAATCCCAATTCATGCTTTTCCACCTTCTCCTTCTTATCTTTTGCCTTACTCTGGTGAACCTGCTTAGCTGCTTCACGCTTCTTACAGCGGTATTCATCCACAGAAACTCTACCTTGCAACATCCACAAATAGGCTTCCTTCTTTCTCTTTACTGCCTCTTCAATCTCACTATTCCATCAAGCATCACCTCTATTGTTACCCACTGTTGTGGTGCCACATACCTCTTTAGCAGCAGTGACAACACAGTTCTTAAAATATTCCCACTTCTTTTCTACATCCCTCTCACCAGACTTCAGCTCCTTCAGTCGTTCTCTGAATAAGTTAGCATAATGCTAATGATCCTCAGGAAGCCTTTCAATCTTTATTCTTTCCACCCTAGGGCTCTTTCTATTTCTTTTCCTCCAACCAACATTCAGTTTCACTCGCGACACTACCAAGTAATGATCAGAGCCAATATCTGCACCTCTGATCACACGAGTGTCAACAACTAAATGCTTCAGATGCTGATCGTAAACAACAAAATCAGGGATCATAGCATACTTCTGGAAAATTTTAGGTTGGAATTTTAGGAATTTTAGAATTTTTAGAAAAATTTTAGGAAAATTTTAGGAGTGTATTTTCAATAAAAACTAGATGTATATTTGTATACATCTAGTAAAACAACTTTGTATACATTGTAAAGAGTTTGCTTCACACCCTTCAACCATATATACTGATAGACTGCGCATGACATCAAAATTTCTGGCTCCAACATAAAATCACATGACAACAGTCAAAAAGATGGGTTACACCTGCTGTGCTTATGGTTGCTCTGAGCGATATAGTAAAGAAAGTTCTATGATTTTTCATGGGTAAGAAACGAATTAAATACCTAAGTCAATAAAGTTCAATTACTTAACCAGAAACTTGCAGCTATTGATATAAAAATATAGTAACTTAAGAAAAAAAATGGAATGCATGTTCCAAATTCTTTGCAAATGTTCATCACATTATAAATCACAAAATGTAAACAACCCGTTCATGCATGTATATAGCTCATAAGTAAACTTACCTGAAGAGTTTTCATTATATATGAGGCGCATTCACATAATACACCGAAAACACTGAAGTTCTGCAATGTAAATTAGTAATCATAACAGCATTTTTACACGAAATTTGGAGTCTGATGATGACGTGCCCAATGTTTGAGCCATGGCGGCTTTGATGCAGCTATTGCCAATGCGCAGTCCATTAGTATATATGGTCGAAGTTCACACCCAAATTTTTTGCATAACGTCTAATGTCTAAAGTTTAAGTATGATTTACTTCTAATGTTCAGTTCTTATCTTTTCACGTGTTATTATCATATTCAAGTATATTTACCACATTCAAGTTTCACTTTGAACATTAATATGCTGTTTAACCAGAAGCAATTCACGATTTTCACAGAAAGTTTTCAGGTTTCACATTAAATTATAATATCCTAAAAAGGTAATTGAAAACCAAGAACTATGTACAATTGTTCACTGAATTACTTTTTTCATATTATTGTTTTAACCTTTTCCTGATACGCCTATCTTTTTCTGCTTCCACCACAACTAATTTACTTTGTTTTCTTTATTTCAGCTGAACCTTGTATGATCAAGTTAGAGGCAACTGCTATTTCAACAGTATTTTGTTTTTCTACAGCTTTTCTCATTCTTTCTGTTCCCTCTTGAATTACTGCTAGGAGGCTTCTTTATCTTTTTTAAGCCTATTTATTTCTGCATCATTTTCTTTTATTTTGTCATCAAACTCAGCTTTTCTTTTTTTTTCTCTAGCTGCTTTTCCTTATTTTCCCTCTCTTTCTGCTTCCTTTCTTTTACCTTTTTTGATTGTTATTCCTTCAGCTTATCAACATACTCTTTATAAAATTTATGTGAATCACAAACACTATTTAACAAATTTATTGTTATGGGAACTTTTTTTCTTTATGATGCGCTTTTACTTGTGAAAAGCCACTATTAGAAATATTGAAAATTTCTGAACACAATATACACTTAGCAGAAAATATTGTTTCAGTTGCAGAACACCATTCTTTCAACTTCACTCCGTCCAATTCTTTGGCGAGCCACGCATCTTGAAATTTCGTTTTGGATTTAGGCATCTTAAACACTTGTATTACTAACCAGAAAATGAAAGGGAAGTACAAAAACACGTTCCAATATTGCAAAACCAGACAACTTCCCGAAATTTGGCTGCGAGGATGTCAGAAGATGGAAAAAAAAAAAAAGCAGGTCACCACTAGAGAACTGAACCTGCACACAGCACAGAGAACACCATGAAAGATGCAAAACCAGAAACTATCATACGCATCTCACGCAAGTTCAGTCAAAGCGAGTCGGAGCCGAGATATATTGCGCATCGAAGGTCGCTGTCGCCGACGCATGATCGAAGGTCAATGATCACGTGCTCTACTGCCTGCCAAGATAACTCAGCTACCATCCCATCGTCATTACCGGAGGTTACGGAAGAAGACCACGTTTCCTCTTTGCTTCCACCCACCTGCGGTTTACAATAACAAAACATCAGCAGAAACAGGAGGTTCCACAAGGCATGTACAAAAATAAAGTACGATCTTCTGCGTGCCACGGAGTTCGTCTGCAAAGCGCAAACCAGGGGTGAAAATGACCCCTCCCCTTTTCCCTTAGATCTCTTGTTACTCTCGAAAACTGTTCGAAGGCAAAAAAAAATGGAACGCCCGCCCCGAAGCAAGTGCATCTCGATGGCGTCATTTTTCCCTCCCTTCAGCAGCACAGCATATAGGCTGTGTTTCTACAATAACAGGTCTTTTTACCTTACCGTAATGGTAAATTTATTGGCGTTAATAACGGTTGTTTTTAATAAAAATAAGCTTACGAAAATTTTAGGATGAATAGCAAATTTTAGGTCTAATTTTAGGAATTTAAGGAGGGTCACAAAATATTAGGAATTTTAGGAATTTTAGGACGAATGCGATCCCTGCAAAATCTATAACACTCTTTTGACCAAGAGTACGATTTTCGCAAGTATATGTGTGGATATACTTGTGGTTGAAAAACGTATTAGATACACACAAACCATTCTCAATGCAAAGTTCAATTAACCTTTCACCATTATCATTTACACAAGGATCATTAAACTTACTCAGAACATTGTCAGAAATTGCATGCATTCTTCACACCTATAATATATATATACATATTAAAATTGAGCTTGGGTATAATAAATTTCCAAGCATGGTTAACTTTACATTCTTTGCATCAAATTCTTGTTTCTTTCCAATGTTTCCCAACAGTTCTCACTTTTTGCACAATAAAAATCACATCTTTTTAAGTTCTGTTGTAGTGACTGGCTTTTGCCCCTTCTTTCCCGGCCACCACTAGGTCACGATCGTCTAGATTATCAATGTGCTGCGTCCGGAATTAAAGTGAGTAATGGTAGATTGAAGAAAAGCCTTGAATAAAATTCAGAGGACTAAAATTTCGTTTAAACTACTTGCCTTTATTTGGCTTTAAACATGATTAAATTGCACTAATGGCCTAACTGAATAAAAGACTACAATAAATGAGGACTCACCCCTCTAAAAGTATAGGACAATCACTCCCCAGTAAATACGAAAGTCCTAAGTGTTTAGTGCGTAGGAAATAAAGATATGCGTGATGTGTGAATATCAGCTACCCTCGGTAGGAAACCCGGACCCTAGCCCCTCAGGCTTACAGGAAGAGAGTCAGATACGTCTCGTGCGAAGAAAGAAGAAAAACTGAACTGCTTGCAAGCACCCAAGAATATGAAGATACTTTTAACCATCTTCATATTTGCCTACTTTGCAGTTATCTTTAGAAACGCGTCTCCTGCTTCGGTCTTGGCGATCTTATAAGGTAACGCTGAGTTTTGCGATATTTACAGAAACACGCAAAACACTGCAAAGGGCAAAGCCCTCAACAAAATGAGGACAAAGTCTTCCTCTAGTTATTTTGGGGATTTCTTAGAATGAATTCTGCTTTGATCATCAAAAGCAAATTGCCGTTTAGTTTATCAGTTTTCCTGCGGGAAAGCTAACTTTTAGGGGAAAGTCTATTTCCAATAAATTAAGGCTAATAATTCCACTTCACAACAACTCCCCTACCTTTAAAGGAGTGACTGTCCTTTTCGTTGTAGAAGGTTTACAATTTTAAGTTTAAAAAATACACTTTCACAAAACTTTCAATACCGGTATTCTAAATACATGTATATACATTTTCATGGGGACCACATGACCCCGTTGCAACATTCCATCAGCTTGTTCTCAAAGCTTAATAAGTCAGGCCTTACATTCTTACATTTTGCCATCTCATTATGGCAACAGTATGTACTACATTACAATTCTTTTCCTGGACAGGTATTACCATTTTTGGGTTGACAGTTAATCTCCATTGTGAAATCTACTCATTGAAACAATACGTTTTCCACCACATCGTTCAGCGGTCACTCACACACTATGTAAACAGTTCATATTAAGTCCAAACATTTGACCATATATGTAGATAGTTATGTAGTTGCACACACATTATATAGTTTCTATTACCATGCATGCGGGTGGTTTACACTATATTTATTTTCCTTAGCTTTCATCAACGTCTGTAAATAGACAATACCAATGAAATTATAAACAGTATAATCATGATTATAACCAGCAGATAAATGAGGTATTTTAACAAACTGATAAACAATCCCGACCAATTAGCGGAGAATAATCCTCCGAAAACATTGTTTCCAGTAGTATACAATCCAATTGACTCGACAATTGACATGTTTGGGGAATTCAACCGAATCTCGGCTTCTGACAAACAGAAAGACATAGTTTTACACACTATAATGCTTCTTCCCGTTAAGCATAGTTCTTCCTTTGAACATTTTACCGAACTTTTCAACTCGATTTCGTAACTTTGAGGTTCAGTTTTTAATTTCAAAGTTTGTGCATGAACGGTTAACTGGTCAAAACTTACCGTTACTCGTCCTGGTAAACAAGTGCTGAATGCTCGGATTTCGAACTTTGCTAGCATAGCGCATGCATAACAACCTATAGGTTTGCTCGGTTCCCCTTCAATTCTTGGGCACACCGAGTGTGTTTCCATCGAAAATTTGTAATCACGGAACCGTAATCCAAGTACTAGTGGTGCGGATTTTATCATCTCACTAGTTAAACGTCCTTCCGGCGATATATTAACATAGTGAAAGTGCGAGTAATCGGTAATCGGTTGGTTTGAGTTTCAACCATGGTATTTAAATAGGAACCCTGTTTATGGCACTGCATGGTACTTTAATAAAATATGCAATTAAGCATGTGTTTGTCAAAAATAAAGTCCTTAGTGTAACTTTGATTGGCCTGAACATCTCCTATTTGACCATACTGAGGTCTTCCAAGCTCTGCGGCTGCCTCTAAGTAGGCTTCTGTGGGATCGGCAACATGTAATATTATTTTTGAATTTAATATTTCTGTTGGTTGATCTAATGTTTCCAGAACGCTAACCTCTGTACCTCCTGAGGTTATGGCATAAACTCTAAGTTGAATGGTTTCAACTGATTACTTTTTCTCTTCTGTAACTTCTATTTGGTACCTACATGAGTAGCCATTAATCTTCGGACCTCGTAAGCCTTTTCCAGTTGAGGCTTAAGGTAAAGGTGGTAATGATTACAACTATCAGAATCTATAATGCTACAAGTTACTACACCAGGAATACATTCACAGCTAGTTACTCCAGGGTATTCCCTCACCTCGGCGTTCATGGCTGGGAAAACAAACCCAGGGCCTTTAGTACCCGATGTAGCAGTTTTATGACAGTGGTCTCCCCAACCACAATAGGCATTTTGGAGACAACTCAACGCATTCACTTGATGCAAATCAGTGGGAAAAGTATAATAATCCATTACTGTTTCAAATTCACAAGTAGCTTTCACAAAAGTAATTTCTATTTTCATTAAATTTTGTTTTTGTTTATCCGTAAACCAAAGGCATTGAGTATAACCAACATCGGATAATGACACCTGTAAATAGGTTGTCATTTTACAAGTCTGCAATTCTCCAAGTTCTTAACACGTATTAATTTGAGATGCTAGCACCTCATGATTCATATAATCAGCTAAAGCTAAAGGTAATAACATTAAAGTTAATACCGTTGTAGCTAGTAAGGCTTCACGATTCCTTGGAATGCGAAGTGCGGCGGCTTGATTTTCTATGTTTGCGGTGCCGCGCTGAACTCTAGCACGTAAATAATCTCCAGTGACTAACCCAGTTAACATTGACATTCATCCTATTGCTTTACATGAACGTAAAAGTTGTCTTCCTATTTTATAAGTTCCTGAAATGAACCACCAAATGGCTCCGAACACTGTTTTGATATACAAAATCATTATTGCTCTAATAATAATTAGGAATACATATAGCACATAGGTTATTACCACAGGTAAATGGTGCATCTGTTCTAAAAATTCCCAGCAAATTAAGCAAGAAAACTTCCTACATAAATTTTGACCATGAATAGAAATCGTTCCTTGTACACTCTTTCCCTGTTGGGTCACAAAAATAAATTTCAATTTTCCTGGTAAAACTAAAAATGAATCAGGTACAATAGCCTGGTAAGGCCGTATTACAATTTTGAGTACCACTTCATTCCCAGATTTCCGAACAATTAAAACGCCAGGTTCCCGTAAGGTAAAAACTGGATCGGTAAATTCCACTCTAACTCCGTCTTGGGCGAACGTAGCAACTTCTTCCGAATGTAATCTACGAGTTTGTCTCGCATTTTCCTCAATTTCTGGAAGTCTAACGGCACAGATTCTATAAGTTAAAACTATTGGATTTGATATTCGCGTATTATTAACTATTGCTACTAAAGTTGTGATAGCTGGTACTGCAGTACATATGCATTCACTTCCATTAACACAATCTTCTAAGCCACAATAAACTTCATTTCCATCACAACGTTGAGTTGAACATGCACATGTATCATTATCTTTTGTACAGGCATACATAAAAGTTTCTACAGTTGGATCCAACTCTTGTTCAACAAAAAATTGCGTAGCTTGTTCCAGATATTTTCCTTGTCTCAAAATTCTTGACTGGGGAAGTGTGAAACAATCATCACAATTAATCTTAATACAGGAATCCGCTGGCCATTTGGCTTGTCTAAAGTCCGTATGTGATTTCATTAAACAGACGTCCTGTCGATTTCGAAATTGACGAGCCTCAATATGTTCTGCAGTTATTGAATACAGGTTCAATATTCCCAGTAGAATCCAATAACAGTAAACAGCCATTTTACCTAAAAAGAAAACGAAATTCTATATTGGTTGGTGTAGGTTTTAAATAATTTTATTGCACTAACTTTGTATTTATTATCTTCACTTTCCGTTATTATTTATTGTTTTACATATTTATTTGTATATTTCTCCCTTTGAAATAAATTAATTTCACTTCACTGCCCTTACTTTTTAGAGAACTAGTCTGTTTTAACTTGACTCTGTGTGACACATATTTTTACCAGATGTCGTCTCCTGCGGAACTAAAAGAATTCACTTTTTACCTTTTACTCACAGGAACTGAGAGAAACTCCAAAATATGTGAAATCTATACTTCTGCTCATGGAGAACGGGATGTTTTTCGGCTCGTGAAGAGCAAGATGGCGCGGCCCCCTGTCCTTTCAGGAAAGCTATTTTTTTTCGTTTCCAGCTTAAGCAAAAAATGCTGTCCAACATAGCCTGCTTTACGTTTGATATGCGTCTGACCCCTGAACTTCCGTTCATCCTCTGTGTGAGAGTTACGCTTGCTTCGGTTATGGGGGACTCCTATTACATCTGCTGACTGTATAACAGATGTTTTTGGAGGTGAAAGTTCTAAATTATGAAATAAACATTCCCAAAAATGTTTTCTCCCCTTTCCAGTCATCATATGCACTTAAGTTCACGTAATACAACTTCTCACCGAAAAGTTTTCCTTTTTCTTCTCTCTGAAGGGGAGGAGCGGTATATATTCTGCGTTTTTGCTCAAATCGGCTTAGTTCATTGTATTTTTACCAGTGTGCCAGCTATCTTTTCCGCTTCCTTCTACCTCCACCTCAACCAGTGTCCATTTTGTATTCTAACCTAAGCTCTATGTTGGACGAGACTTTTACTCGTGACCAACCAACGGGGTCTTATGTCACTCCCCTGTTCCTGCCCTGCTCCCTACCTCCTAGGGAATACTACCGTCCCATGCGGTACTATTTTATTGACGAGTGGGGGAATGAATTCACCTGGTCCCTGACATATCAGGGAGACCGTAACATTGAGCGTTATAATGCTCGGCAGTCCAGGTTGCAAGACCTGGACTATTACTTTAATTGTATGTTGGAGGTGATGTCCTCCTTTATTCACCTGGGCCTGGATATTGGCCACATTATGTGTTCTTTCCGTCCACCCAGGGGTTATTTAGGGAATTTTAGCCCCCGCTTACTTTCACTCGGATGTTACCACCCAGACCGAAAACTGGGATAGGGAGGTTGACTTAAAAAAATATTGCCCCCCCCCCCCTATCTCCTTTTGTAAATAGCTTCTTTATTTCTTCCCTCTCTCTCTCTCTCTCTTTTTTTTTATTTAATTATTTGCCTTTGTGTACATATCCATCGACATACATCACCACCTGTTCAACTTCTCCACTGGTCTGGAATTTTACCGTAACTACATCCACAATAAGTACTTTACCATATTCTTTACTTGAGCATGTAATTTGTTTTACTGATTTGTGTTATTCATGAATTAGCGTTCGGTTGAGGATAATTTTTACCTGGGCCCATAAGCAAAATTTCTCTCCGACGGAACATACTATTCATACTATGAATATCAACTTAATTTTCTTTTACGTTATTTTCATCTTTATTATTTTCAGGTAATAAAACATCTAATATTTTATCTACCAGCTGTATGGCTATGTCTTCATCAGTAGTTTCAAGAGTTTCCTTCATTACACAACTGTCAGTAACCGTACTTGACATATTACTTAATATTTTTACCGAGCTAGCTCGTCTTTCCTGTCCCACTCGAGGCCTCAAATCATAACTCTTAGGTTGCAGTTTTGAACCCTTCTTTTAGTTATCCCATTTGGACGTCCCTTTACCACCAGTGTTCTTATTCAACGCTCCGAGACTTTTGGCCTGCGTCTCGCCACCCTCGGCATTCTCAGTTGATGCCCCGAGACCAACGGCTTCATTTGCCTGTGTCTCATCACTCTCGGCATGCTCAGTTGATGCCCCGAGACCGAAGGCTTCATTTGCCTGTGTCTCGCCACACTCGGAATTCTCAGTTGATGCCCCGAGACCGACGGCTTCCTTTGCGTGCGTCTCGTCACACGGCGCCCTCGTTGTGATTCTCTCTGGATCTTTTCCAGTGGATTTTTCCACAACGACAGAAGGAATACTTTTACTCACTTCTCCACAATGATCGATCACCTCGTCCTCCGTACTGTCGATTTCGAAGTGTACAGTACGCCTATGCCTAGGCACATCCAACGGGGTGAGGAGAAGTCCCGCTGGGTCGTTTGTTCGTTAGAGTTCTTGTTCTTCATCTAAATCCACCAATGAAGGGCTTTCTAAGATCGATCTTCTCGGTGTTGCTTTAAATAACCTATCAACATGCACTATTCGCTTTGTAGATGGTTTGCTTTCCTTATGTACTGTCATAATTAACTGTTCCAACTTTATCTGAAATAATATACTCTCCATCATTCAGTGATAGAAATTTTTCACTTTTCCTGTTTTCAAACTGGGTATATGAACATATACTCGATCTCCTATCACAAACTGTCGTAATTTTGTTTTACGGTTATAATACTTTTCTTGTACTTCGGCAGCACGCATTAATCGTTCTTTCACTATTTTATGTGCCTGTCTCATCCGTGCAACCATTTCTCCTGCGTAGGTTTGAACGGATGAATAGGTAGAAACAGGTTGATTTTCTACCAATGAAATTGGAGGGTAAATCAAAACCATACAATAAGTATGCAGGCGAGTACTTTGTAGATCTGTGTACAGAACTATTATAACTGCATGTACAATAATGAATTTTTTCATCCCAGCAACTCTCATTATCATTGACAAATTTAGACAAAATTTCAATAATATCTTGATTCTTTTTCTCTACTACTCCCGACGTTTGACTTCGATAACCACTACTATTTAACTTCTTAATACCCAACGTATTATACACAGAATACAATAATTCTGATAAAAAACTTGAGCCACGATCACTTACAATGAACTTTGGAACACCGACTTTTGAGAACAAATGAGTTGCAAGAACATCTGCAACTACCTCTGAAGCTAAATTGGGCATTGGAAAGGCTTCTACATATCTGGTTAAATAACAACAAATTACCAATAAATACTTATTACCTCACTCCGTTCTTGGAAGCGGACCAACAAAATCCATTGCAATTTTTTCAAATGGTCTTGAAGGAATTTCAAAAAGTTGTAATGGGGCCCGGGGTAATTTCTGGTGTCCCCTTCTACGTAGACAATGTTTACAACTTGACACATAAGAAACTATATCAGCAAACATACCTATCCAATAATAATGTTGTTTTACTCTTTCAAATGTTTTTTGAATACCCATATGTCCAGTCCAAAGTGTATCATGACACCAAAATAATACTTTTGATTTAAATTCATCAGGTATTACAACTCATTCAACATAACCATCACTTTCAGGTTTTTTAGAGGCCGTCATAATATGATATAATAATCCATTTTTTAAATAATATTGCTCCGACACTTTAACCTTTAAAGAAGGAGTTCTTTCCTCCAATATTTCAATTATTGCCTTTCATTTTGGATCTTTTCTTTGAGCACTTTTAAATTTTACTAAAAATTCTTCATCAGGTGCAGATGGTACAGTTATCACTTCTAGAGCAGACACCTCTCTTGATAAATAACCAGCTACAATATTAGCATGACCTGGTCGATGCTCTATTTTAAACTTTAATTCCTGTAGCTGCAGCATACATCTCGTTATCCTAGCGTTAGGTGAACTTAACTTCATAAAATAAGTTAGAGCAGCATGGTCAGTTTGAATAATAAAAGAAACTCCAACTAGATAAGGTATGAATTGTGTTACTGCATAAACAAGTGCTAAGGCTTCTTTTTTGGTAGCAGAAGAATTTTTCTCTGCATCATTCAGTAGATGACTTGCATAAAATATAGGCTTTAAATTACCTTCATCATCTAATTGTTGCAATACAGCAGCAATCGTAGTATTACTCGCATCACAACCTACAACAAACTGTTTTGAAAAAATCTGGATATGCCAATATCGGTGCATTAATTAACTTTTCCTTTAAATTTTGATGTGCATTCTCTTGCTCTTCTCCCCAAATAAAGGGTTGATTCTTTTTAGTCAACATCGTTAATGGTTTTAGCTATTTCTGCATTGACTTTTAATTTACGATAGTAATTAATAAGTCCTAAAAAAGCTTGAACTTCCTTTACTTTAGTTGGTCTTTTAAATTGTGCAATTTCTTCCAAATTTCTAGGTGATGGATTTACCCCTTGTTCATCAATTAAATGTCCTAGAAATATTAACGATTCTTTTAGAAAATCACATTTACTAGGTTTAACCTTTAAATTATATTGCTGTAACTTCTGAAATAACATTTCTAATTGCTTTAGATGATCAGAGAAATTCGGAGAAACAACAAGAACATCATCTAAATAGATAAAAATACCTAAGGGTCTTAACTTCCCTAAAACTCTTTCCATTAATCTCATGAATGTAGCAGGTGCATTACATAATCCAAATGGTAACACTTTAAATGCCCATAATCCATTTTCTGTAATAAATGCAGTTTTAGGTACATCTTCAGGTTTCATTTTAATTTGCCAATAACCACTCATAAGATCTAAACCACTAAAATATTTAGATCCCGCTAAACTACTTAAAGTTTCATTCATTAGAGGTACATGAAATTTATATAACTTAGAAACACTATTTAATTTTCGAAAATCCACGACTAAACGATAGTCCCCACATTTCTTAAATACGAGTAAACACGGACTTGACCAACTACTATCTGATGGTTCTATTAATCCGGCGTCTAACAACTCGTCAACTTGCTGATTTAAAATTGGTCTTAATGCATAAGGTGTCCTATACGGTCTTTGACTTATTGGTTTTTCATCTAACAGAGGAATAGAATGCATTATTAAATTAGTACTGCCTAACTCCATTATTTTTAACGCAAAAATATTTCTATATTTTAATAATAACTTCTCCAAGGAATTTTGTTGTGCCTTTGAGACATGCTCCAGAGAAAATAACTTTAAGAATTCTTCATCAGACATTTCATTAATAGTAGTCACTTTTTCAGCTGCATTTACATTTAACATATTTACTGCTTGAACAGTGGCTACTTTCATTTTGTTTTGAAATAAGATAGGTTTCTCACTAAAATTTGCTACTTGCACAGGCAATAATTTATTTTTTCTTACTATTGTTACTGTTCTGGCTACAGGGTACACATACTGTTTTTCAGGGAGAGATTCAATTAAAACTGTATCTCCCTCTTGAAAATTTTCTGGACATTTTAAATACACAATTTTTTCCTGACATTGGTTAATTTTTTCTCTCTTTGCTACGGTTGTTATTGCAACCACATTATTTAGCATTTTGTCTGAATCGAATTCAATAATGGGCACAGAAATTTTCAATGCATGCGAAAAACACTTTTTATGCACTAAATCCAAATCAAAAGCATGCTTTATCAAAAAATCATAACCCAAAATTATAGAATAATGTGCACTTAACTGATGTTGTACCAGGTAGAGGTCCTGATCCAATGTTTTCTTTCCCACCTTTATCTGTACGGTGCACTTTCCAGTCGCTTCACAGTTCTTTCCAGTTACTCCTTTAATAACTATTGGGCCACAGTTCATCTCACAAGTTGGAAAGGGATCCAAAAGTTCATAGACGGATAAATCCACGATGCTCACACTGGCTCCTGTGTCTATAAGGCTGTAGAATGGTATGTCCTGTATTTTAATGATTATGAGAGGTAAATCACTGGATTGAGTTCACAGAGGATGGTGCAATAAAGATACCTCTGCGAGTGATGGCACCCATTGCTGGCTCCCTCTTTATTGGTTTAAAGGAGATGTTTGGACTCTGATAGATCCCTGGCTTCTGGGTCGGAATCCCGATGTTCACGGTCCTGGTGAACCTGGCCTTGCTCTGGGTGACGATCTAACGTTCCCTGGTCGGTTCGGCACTCGTCCAGTTCCTTTTCTGCAGCTTCTCGCTAAATGGTTTGGGCTACCGCACTGATAGCATCTAAGACCCTGTACGGGAGGAGCCGCTCTGCGCCTTTTTCCAGTCTGTCCAATTTTTTGGCTATTTTTCTAACTTCTTCTGTTAGTTCCAGCACTTGGTGGGTAGTATCTAGCCAGCTCTGCTGCATCGCCTGGCTTAATTTATCAACCTCTGACGTTCCCTCAGTTGCTGTTGCATAAATCTGTATGGATGGTTTACCCGCGATTTCCTCATGTAGTTTCTCAGCACAGGCTACGTCCACTGCTTCTTCAAAAATTTTTGGGTTTTTCGAGAGAACCATTCTTCGGATTTTTTGACTGAGTCCGACAATAAACTGTCCTGTGAGAGTTTGATCCCTCAAATGTGCATGTGCTGGTCCTGTACTTGTATCAAATGGCATAAAACCTCTTGCCGTTGTCTTGAAACTAGTCACAAATTCTACTACCGACTCATTAGGATGCTGTTTACACGCTAACAGTTTTTGTAACTTCAGGCTGAGCGGTTCCCTGTCTTTAAATCTTTTTAAGAGACAGTCCTTAAACTTTTTGTAACTGGTCTCTCCAGGTAGAGATTCTTCCTCGTTTACAAATTCCAATGCTAATCCTCACAATTTGCTACGGAGGATAAAAAAATTTCGGTATCTCTCCATTTTCCCATTTTAGCTATGTCCTCTAAGTGTTGCAAAAAGTGGTCTATTAAGATGTCTTTATCTGATCTGGAGAAAGTTGGCACAAGATTAACTACTCCTGCCAAATAAGGTCGTATTTCCACCGAAGTAGAGGGTCCGAACTCTACCGCAGGCTGATCCTCCTCCGAGGTACAAATTTTTCCGTCAGCAGCGTTTTCTCCTTTATCAACCATTATGCTTAATAATCTTTTCTTTTCCGGAATAAACCAGTAATTGTAGTCCTTTCGGCACCAGTTTGTTGTAGTGACCGGCTTTTGCCCCTTCTCTCATGATCATCTAGGTTATCAATGTGTTGCGTCCGGAATTAAAGTGAGTAATGGTAGATTGAAGAAAAGCCTTGAATAAAATTCAGAGGACTAAAATTTCGTTTAAACTACTTGCCTTTATTCGGCTTTAAACATGGTTAAATTGCACTAATGGCCTGGCTGAATAAAAGACTACAATAAATGAGGACTCACCCCTCTAAAAGTATAGGACAATCACTCCCCAGTAAATACGTAGTCCTAAGTGTTTAGTGCATAGGAAATAAAGATATGCGCGATGCGTGAATATCAGCCACTCGCGGTAGGAATCCTGGACCCCAGCCCCTCAGGCTTACAGGAAGAGAGTCAGATATGTCTCGTGTGAAGAAAGTAGAAGAACTGAACTGCTTGCAAGCACCCAAGAACAAATGTTTTTAACCATCTTTATATTTGCCTACTTTGCAGTTATCTTTAGAAACGTGTCTCCTGCTTCGGTCTCGGCGATCCTTATAAGGTAACGCTGAGTTTCGTGATATTTACAGAAACACGTAAAATACTGCAAAGGGCAAAGCCCTCAACAAAACGAAGACAAAGTCTTCCTCTAGTTAGTTTGGGGATTTCTTAGAATGAATTCTACTTTGATCATCAAAAGCAAATTCCCACTTACTTTATTAGCTTTCCTGTGGGAAAGCTAAATTTTAGGGGAAAGTCTATTTCCAATAAATTAAAGCTACCAAAAAAAGGATGACTTCACACAATACGTCAAATGAAATGAGAAACTCACCGTCTATGTACGATATTTAATAAAATACGAAAGATATTTACCGTTAAAATACCCCACTAGCACTTTTGGGGTAACATTTACCCCATCATCAGGTGGAACAGAGGCAATGTAGTAGTCTTTTATATAGTAGTGCATAGATGCATTATGGGTATAAGTCATCAAACGTCGCATGGGTCGTGACCGTTGCCATTATGACAGTGTAAAGAGTATAATTTCACAAGTTATTAGTTTAACATATCAATACAAGGATTCGTTACAAATACAAAGTTATGATCAATTTTATATATTGTTGGAATTGTAAATATATATTACTATAATTTAAAGTTCAGGTTAGTAATACGCTCTTTCCAAATTCTTGTTATGTCCACAGGCAAGTAGTCATTACAGCATTTGTCCCCTAAAGCTTCGATGTACATACTTTCAACAAAATGCAACGAATGTATATATGCTGGAGTGTCCAGTAGTCTAATAATGTTTTCCCAGTCTGGTTGTAAAATTCCGTTTACCACATTCCTAGATAAAGCTGTGTTATTGCTGTTGGTTCGGATATCGTATTTGTGTTCCTGGACACGGATACCCAAACTTCTTCGTATCGAGCCTACGTAGTTGTTAACATGTTCTCCTGTTGAGGGCTCCAGCAGTGGAATATTATACACACCCCATTTGTTCATAATATCTGTTGTTGCTCAATCCTTTTTACACTTTCCAACCATAGGTTGAAGAAGTGTATGTGCTCCAACTTTGTCCGTCCATCTGTCTGTCTGTCTGTCAGCACGATAACTCGCATAAAAATAGTTCGATTTCGATGAAATCTTAGTATGTGGTAGGGGATCACTGGGGATGAACCCTATTGAATATGGACGAAATGGGGTCAAAGGTCACGACATAGGAGCGGGATCCATTTCATTGCCCTTATGAGTCATAACTTGCGTAAATATGGTTCGATGTCGATGAAATTTTTATATATGGTAGGGGACCACCTGGGAAGGAACCCTATTCAAAATGGGTGAAGTGGGATTAAAGGTCAGGACATGGGAGCGGGATGCATTCCATTGCTCTTATGCGTCATAACTTGCGTAAATATGGTTCGATTTCGATGAAATTGTAGTATGTCGTAGGGGACCACCTGGGGACGAACCCTGTTGAAAATGGACGAAATGGGGTCAAAGGTCAGTACATAGGATTGGGATCCATTCCATCGCCCTTATCCCATACTATTAAAGGAGCACTTCTTGTATGTATGTAAATTTTATTTTGAAAACGGCTCTAAGGACTTTGATACTAGAAATCGATTTAGCTTGATCTTTACTTTAGGAAAATTCGTTTAGTGGGTTAAATAACCACCCCAAATTATAACATTTTTATTGTCATGGCGTCGTTCCATCAATGTTACTCATGCTTAGAAATCTTATGACGTCACAATCTCGCGTTTGAGAATGTTGGCGCACAGTCACGCCATCTGTCTCATTACCTCACGCGTTGTGTGTGGATCCTATTAAAGTTTTATGACGTCACACTCTTGCAAGCAGATGGTAATGATTCCCATCTGCCTCATAACACCACGCGTAGTGTGTGTATGTCCGTCCGCATGATAACTCGCATATAAATCATTTTGATTTCGATGAAATTTTAGTATGTGGTAGGCGAACACCTGGGAAGGAACCCTAATGAAAGTGAACAAAATGGGGTCAAAGGTCCGGACATAGGAGCGGGATCCATTCCACTGCTTTTATGCATCATAACTAACGTAAAAAAGGTTCGATTTTGATGAAATTTTAGTATGTGGTAGGGACTACCTGGGAACAAACCCTATTGAAAAGGGGCGAAATGGGGTCAAAGGTCAGGACATAGGAGCGGAATCACTTCCATCACCATTATGCGTCCTAACTAACGTAAAAATGCTTCGATTTGGATGAAATGTTAGTATGTTGTAGGGGCCTGCCTGAGGACGAATCCTATTGAAAATGGGCGAAATGGGGTCAAAGGTTAGGACAAAGGAGAGGGATCTATTCCATAGCCCTTATGCATCATAACTTACGTAAAAATGCTTCGATTGCGACAAAACTTTATCATGTTATTTCGGAGGTATACTGAACCGGTTCTGTTGAATATCATCAAAATGGGATCAAAGGTCAGGGCACAGGACCAAGATTTATTCCACAGCCATTATCCTCATAACTTGAGTAATGATTTCTGGTATGTTGGAAAGCGTATCTTAATCAATGCATTGCATGATTTAACTAACTTGTTAACTGATGATAGGAGGTTCTTCGAGCAGGTGCCGAATTGTATATTATGTTTTGAACAGATATGAGATAGTGTGTTAGTGATATGGGGGTGCTGGTCCAATGCTCCTATGAATCGTTTATTAGGCCTTGTATCTGGCTTCAGATTAATACTTCGTTCACTTGATATTCTAGTGTATAATCTATTAATCATCGTCCTGGGGTATCCATGTTTATCCGCTAATTTAAAAATGAACTGTATTCAGACAGGAAATGACTATCATGAAGAATGCGTGAATCATTTCCTGTCTGAATACAGTTCATTTTTAAATTAGCGGATAAACATGGATACCCAGGACGATGATTAATAGATTATACACTAGAATATCAAGTGAACGAAGTATTAATCTGAAGCCAGATACAAGGCCTAATAAACGATTCGTAGGAGCATTGGACCAGCAGCCCCATATCACTAACACACAATCTTGTATCTGTTCAAAACATAATATACAATTTGGCACCTGCTCGAAGAACCTCCTATCATCAGTTAAAAAGGATTGAGCAACAACAGATATTATGAACAAATGGGGTGTGTATAATATCCCACTGCTGGACCCCTCAACAGGAGAACATGTTAACAACTACGTAGGCTTGACACAAAGAAGTTTGGGTATCCGTGTCCAGGAACACAAATACGATATCTTAACCAACAGCAATAACACAGCTTTATCTAGGAATGTGGTAAATGGAATTCTACAACCAGACTGGGAAAACATTAGACTACTGGACACTCCAGCATATATACATTCGCTGCATTTTGTTGAAAGTATGTACATCGAAGCTTTAGGGGACAAATGCTGTAATAACTACTTGCCTGTGGACATAACAAGAATTTGGAAAGAGCGTATTACTAACCTGAACTTTAAATTATAGTAATATATATTTACAATTCCAACAATATATAAAATTGATCATAACTTTGTATTTGTAACGAACCTTGTATTGATATGTTAATCTAATAACTTCTGAAATTATACTCTTTACACTGTTATAATGGCAATGGTCACGACCCATGCAACGTTTGATGACTTATACCCATAATGCATCGTTGCACTACTATATAAAGGAGTACTACATTGCCTCTGTTCCATCTGATGATGGGGTAAATGTTACCCTGAAAGTGCTAGTGGGGTATTTTAACTGCAAATATCTTTCGTATTTTATTAAATATCGTCCATAGACGGTGAGTTTCTCATTTCGTTTAAATTAAGGCTAATAATTCCATTTCACAACAGTTCACTGCTACCCACAGCTGGCAAAATAACAAGCCATAATATACTGTATATATATTATTTGGTCTATACATCAGAGCTGCAGAGTATGATCCAGGAACTTGCTGACAAGAGTAAAGAAGTGGGATTAAAAATGAACTTTCAGAAGACAAAAGTGATGTTCAATGCTTTTACAAGAAATGAAGATTTATCGATTGATGGAGAAAAGCTGGGGATAACCGACACGTACGTTTATCTTGGACAGCAGATATCAAGTGAGGGTCACATTGATGAAGAAATTAATCGGCGTACAAAACTTGCCTGGAGAGCTTTTGGAAGAAACAGCTTAATTTTCAAGAGCAATATGCCATTATGTCTTAAAAGAAAAGTGTTTGATCAATGCATCCTTCCAGTGCTTACGTATGGTGCAGAGACGTGGACCTTAACTAAAAGAGACATACAAAGGCTGCAGACAACTCAAAGAAGCATGGAGAGGTGCATGCTTGGTGTAACCAGGAGAGATAAGAAGAGGAACTCGTGGATCCGAAAAATGACAAGAGTGGAAGACATCATGATCAGAGTTAAATCCCTGAAATGGCAATGGGCTGGACGTACTGCCAGAAGGACAGATCATCGATGGACAGCCGAAATTTTAGATTGGATTCCAAGGGACAGGAAAAGACCCAGAAGAAGACCACATGGGAGATGGGTGGATGAAATTCGAAAGTATGCAGGGGTGACATGGAGGAGACTGGCACAAGACAGACCGTTGTGGAGGAAACTTGGGGAGACCTTCGTCCAGCAGTGGATTGATAATGGTTGACAATGATGATGATGATGATGATATGGAGATATGATCCATGCCTAGACCCTGAAGAAGCCATCGATAACAGCTGACATATTTGTATAATCCTTAGTTTTTCTCCTAAACGACTCCTGAGCAGCCGTGATAGGTCTTTCATGAGACTCCATGACAACTGCACTAGGCAGCACCATTTTCTGTGCTACAGGTTTGGAAAATCAAACTTTGAAATCATATCAGCTGTAGTTTAGCCCAAAAATTACTGTAAATTGCAATTTACCTGAGTGTCAAAAATCGCCTATGATTCATGAAATCTTTCACCACCATTTTCGCTGATCCTAATTTTTTCTCGCCATATTTCGGATTTAGTCGCATTTGGTGACTTGGCAAATGGTTAGTGCGAGCCCTGCATATAATGCATAGCACTACAGTTAAAATTGTTTTGCCCCTAAAATGTGGAGCTACGCAAAAATAGTTTACTAACCCTTGATTAAAACAGCTGAACACTAATTTTCAGGAAGAATGTTTAAGCACTGTGCCAAGAGCTGAATGGGATAGGGATCAAATAGTGTCAAAAATGATGCTTTTGGGTAACATGATGAAACCCAAGGGCACGCCAAGGGCATTTGCCGCCCCTTGTATGAGAAATTTTTCAATTCTTATTCATTTTTACATGAAATAACACCTTTAGCAGCATCTTTTTCTCTTTCCCGTAAATTAAGAATTTTCATGAAACACAATTGCCTCGTTTAAAACTGAAGGGAAAAAATCTGTAAAGCCCTAGTTCAGATGACACTCCGAATAATCCAAGAAGTCAGCTTTCTTCCTTCCTGTAATGTTCAATGTGATAATATACACTGGCGTGCAAAAATTAAGGACGAGACGGTTTTTCGGATGTAACATTGTGCAGAAGTGCTCCACATCGACTCAAATCAAATCATACCATAAGATCCCCAAGATTCAAGAATATGGGACAGTTAAGCAAAACTGTACAAACAAGGAATCCAAAGGATACAAAGGCACTTTATTGAAAAGGTAGCTTCGAGCACAACTGGACAGAAGATAGAAACGTCTATGTGACAGGCGGCTGCCAAGAAAAATCCAGTCTTCAGTAGGGGATATGATCACCCCTGACTGCGTTGCAGGATTTACAACGTCTGTCCATGCTGAGGATGAGGTTGTCAAGGAGCTGTTGAGGCATCGCGGCCCATTCCTCTTGTAGCGTCAATTGCAGCTACGGAATCTTTGCTGGCGGCCGGTGACGTGCTGCCAAGCGTCTCCCGAAAAGGTCCCACATGTGTTCGATTGGATTTAGGTCCGGGGACCTTGCGGGCCAATCCATGCGTTGAATATCTTCACTCTCCAACAGCTCTGAGACAGCCACTGTACGATGAGGTGTAGCGTTGTCATCCATGAAGAGGAACTCAGGACCCACAGCACCTCTAAACAGATGCACGTGAGGCAGGAGGACCTCGGTACAATAGCGGACACCAGTGACTGAACCTCCTTGGAAGATGTGGAGGTCAGTACGGCTACCAAGCATGATACCGCCCCAAACGAGAACTCCGCCACCTCCAAACCGGTCCCTTTTGATGATGTTGGAGGTGTCATTGCGTGTTCCCTGCTCTCTCCAGATGTGTATAGGTCCAGAATCGCTCGTCAGACTAAATTGGCTCTCATCCCTAAAGAGAACTCGACCCCATTGCTGATGTGTCCAGTTCTTGTGTTCCTGGCACCACAGAAACCGCCGTCTCCGATGAGCAGGCATTAATGGCACTCACCATACTGATCGTCATGCAAATAGACCACCTTTGTGCAGCCTCCAGGCCATGGTAAAACGTGATAATGGACATCCAGTTGTCTGTTGCATGTGCCTTGCGATTTCTTCCGCTGCCTGCCGTCTGTCTCTTCTTGCCTGTAGGACAATATACCGGTCGTCCGCCGCCGTGGTTGCTCATGGACGACCACTGCTAAACTCTCGGACAGCTGTTCCTGTCGTTTGAAATGCTCTCCAAACTCGTGAAATGATGATGTGAGCGATCCCGAACTCCTCGACCACACTAGTCACACTTTAATCAACTTCCCAATGACGCAAGCTCGGGTAAAGTCATCCAGATGTCGTCTACTGGATTGTCTGTTGGCCATATCACACGGTGGCAGCAACTCGACGTCGTTCAAACCGATGTACACCATGCAATAGCTTTCACCGAATTGTTGAGCTTACGCAGCCCGTGTGCTTTATACCCTTCCGGCAACCACCCACCCTGACGCCATGGTGCATATATGCGCAAGTCCTACTGTACCGGACCCTAGTCTATCTCCTGAGTGGTCTTTTGGTCCATTCTGCCTGCTCGTTCCGCTGTTATGCTAATTTCTCCTCTTCGTCCTTAATTTTTGCACACCAGTGTAAATGTATATAACATTGAACATGACAGGCATCTCTTTAACTATTCTAACCAAAAATCTCACATATGGGTACATGTACAAATAAGTTGTATAAACTTAAAAGCAAAATTCGAAATAACTAGTTTTCGTATTAAACAAAAATATGTTTTCTTATAAACTAAAAACTGAAGCTTCAAGAATGCACAAAAACATGCATAGTTTGAGCCAAAATGAACTTCTGTAGTTTTTTTGGTTTTTTTGTTACAAACTTTTTAACAATCTCCGAATTGTCTACAGCAATATAGAATTTTGTTTTCAATACTAACGATAGCAATTTTGTTACCAAATCTAACAATACTTATATTTGAAAATCGTTCCTGTTTTATATTTAATCCAAAGTAACTTTTCATGATTTTAAATTTGGAAAACGATCTTTCCCCATAAACCGCTGTTACAGACAGTAATAATTTGAAAAGAGGGTTTTGTGCACCTTATTACTGCTATCAATTCTATGGAATGGAGAAGGGGACACTGTAATTTTAAAGACCTTTTTGGATCTCAAGCTTAACAGTAAGAAAATGAAATATGTTTATATTTTTAGGCAGTGTAAAAATCCACAAAATTCAAAAAAAATTTCCACGGAATGTGTCCCCCCACACTGACCATATTTTGCTACAGGCATCATCAAAAATATTCTTAAAGCTATGAATTGTTTGGAAAACATATTAATAAGTCATTTGAAAGTGTGCATTCTAAAGCACTTTATGGGTTCATGTGATGTTTAACATAAGTCCAAAGCATTTCAATTTAGTCACACAAATAAGAAGCGATTATATCCTATTCATTTTGTGCAATATCTCACAATTTTATTTGTAAGTCCATATAATATTTTATTTTTATATCTCTGCTTAGTGTCAATAAAAATAAAGGTAATTTAAAAATTGAAAAGTCTCGTTATGCGTGTTCAGGTGTTCGAAACGTTCTTATCGTTGTATCAAAAAATAGGAAAGTTATTTTTTTATTATTATTTCTTTTTGGCAGATATATATATATATATATATATATATATATCATCATCATCATCATTGTCAACCATTATCAATCCACTGCTGGACGAAGGTCACCCCAAGTTTCCTCCACAACGGTCTGTCATGTGCCAGTTTCCTCCATGTCACTCCCGCATACTTTCGAATTTCATCCACCCATCTTCCATGTGGTCTTCTTCTGAGTCTTTTCCTGTCCCTTGGAATCCAATCTAAAATTTTGTCTGTCCATCGATGGTCTCTCCTTCTGGCAGTATGTCCAGCCCATTGCCATTTCAGGGATTTAACTCTGATCATGATGTCTTCCACTCTTGTCATTTTTCTGATCCACGAGTTCCTCTTCTTATGTCTCCTGGTTACACCAAGCATGCACCTCTCCATGCTTCTTTGAATTGTCTGCAGCCTTTGTATGTCTCTTTTAGTAAAGGTCCACATCTCTGCACCATACGTAAGCACTGGAGGGATGCATTGATTAAACACTTTTCTTTTAAGACATAATGGCATATTGCTCTTGAAAATCATGCTGTTTCTTCCAAAAGCTCTCCAGGCAAGTTTTGTACGCCGATTAATTTCTTCATCAATGTGACCCTCACTTGATATCTGCTGTCCAAGATAAACGTACGCATCTGTTATCTCCAGCTTTTCTCCATCAATCGATAAATCTTCATTTCTTGTAAAAGCATTGAACATCACTTTTGTCTTCTAAAAGTTCATTTTTAATCCCACTTCTTTACTCTTGTCAGCAAGTTCCTGGATCATACTCTGCAGCTCTGATGGGGTAGTTGCAAAAATGACTACATAATCAGCAAAATGAAGGTGGGTTAGATAATCTCCATTAATCTTTATCCCTTTGTTTTCCCAGTTCAGTGATTGAAAGACATTTTCCAATGTAGCATTAAAGAGCTTCGGAGATATGGTGTCACCTTGTCTCACTCCTTTTCCAATTTTTATGTGTGTTGTATTTTCAAACAGCCGAATCTTTGCACTTGCATTTTCATAGATGTTATTAATAATATTAATGTACGCATCTTCAATACCACAGGATTTCAGAGCCATTGTAACTGCTGATGGTTTCACCGAATCAAAGGCTTTTTCATAATCGATAAAAGCCATGCACAATGGAAGTTCATATTCCCTCGCTCTTTCAATTAGTTCTCTCAGTACGTGGATGTGATCTATTGTGCTGTAGCCACTCCTGAATCCAGCTTGTTCTCTCGGTTGAGCCATGTCCAGTGTCACCTTTAAGCGGTGTGAAAGAACTTTAGTGAAGATTTTATAAACCACTGATAGGAGGCTGATAGGTCTGTAGTTCCTGAAATCCTCAATGTCACCTTTTTTATGTAGCAGGATCATTGTAGCGTTGTTCCAATCCTCAGGAATCTTCCCTTCATTAAGGCATCGAGTGAAAATTTGGGCGAGTACTGTTTCGATTTCTCCACTTGCTTCTTGTATGATGTCTACAGTGATTAAATCTTCTCCTGGAGCTTTTCCTCGCTTCATGTTCTTGATTGCATGTGCAACTTCTGCTGGGAGGACTGGAAGAACTGTGGTACTGGTACCTTTCATGATGTCTGGAGTACATGTATCATCCCTTTCATATAATTTGGAGTAGAAATCTTTCACTCTTGTCAAAATTTCGCCTCTATTTCTTGTTACAGAACCATCTTCTCTTCTCAGTGCCATAATCTGTTTTCTTCCCTTACTGAGATGTCCCTTTGCTATCTTTAGGCTTTGGTTGTTTTCAATTGCTTTCCTTACTAGTTCACAGTTGAATTTCCTTACGTCTTCAGTGATACTTTTTCGTACTGTCTTGCATAGCTCTATATATTCCACTTTGGAAGTCACATCTTCTTTAGTTGTCCTCATCTCTCTTCTTTTTTACATCAACATTTTGGTTTTTCCTGATAATTTGTTCACATGCAATTTGTTCTTAGAGCCAGCTAATTTTGTTGCTGTTTCCATAAGAGCTTTGGCTACTTTTCTGTTAACTTCAGAAATATCCACTTCTTCCGATGTTAGGCCTTCTAAAGCAGAGAATCTGTTCTTCAGTTCCAACTTGAAGGTATTATGGTGTTTTTTATGGTTGGTTATGTCAATACATTTTGTTTGTCTTATGAGCTTGCCACGTTCGAGTTTAGTGTTGAGGTGCATCTTACATCTCACCAATCTATGGTCACTACCTGTGTTGAACTTGTTTAGCACACTGCAGTCTTTTATGACGAATTTTTTGTTACACATAATAAAATCAATTTCACTTGTCGTCCCATTTGGATGTTTCCATGTCCATTTCCTGTGTGGCTTTTTCTTGAAGAAGGAGTTCAAGATGAAAAACCGCCTCTGCAAACTCTACGAGAGTATTTCCACGCTGGTTTCTGTTGCCGTGACCAAATTTACCTACTGAAGTTTCACTCTGTTGCCGTTGCCCTATTTTTGCATTGAAATCTCCCATAATTATCTTCAAGTGCTGCTTACCTTTATTATTTAGATGACGAATTTCCTCATAAAATTCTTCAATTTCTTCTTCAGGATGACTTGTGGTGGGTGCATAAGTTTGAATAATCTGAGCCTGGTATCTTCTCGAGAGTTGGATAACGAGTCGTGCAGCTCTGTCAGAGGAACTTTCAACTTCTACAACTTTATCCTTCAGTTTCTTGTTTATTATAAATCCAATACCACTAGTTCTGCCAGTATCTGTCCCACGATAGTAGAAGAGATGTCCACTTTTCAGTTCGATGAGATCTTCTCCTTTTCTCCTTACGTCACTTAGCCCCACGATGTCCCACTTGATCCTTTGTAGTTCCTCTTCCAATTCAAGAAGCCTTGAATCAGAAGATAGGGAGCGTTCATTATACGTAGCCAAGGTCAGCATCAGATGGCAGCCTAGTCCGGTCCTCCGGGGATTCTTAGCACCCTCTGCCTTCATGTCGCACTGGCCGCTGCCTTGGCTAGGTACATTCCAGCTGCCAGAGACTGAGGGTCAAGATTTATGCTGTGGAGTCATTTTGGATGGGTTTGGCCATAACTCACCATGCTGGCCAAGCGGGTTGGTGAGTGTGGGATAGCATTTCCTCTAATCCCGATGGTATAGTTATACCACTATTGGCGGCCGTCAGAGCCCCTTTAGTGGGAACAGGATGTACCACGAGAAGGCAGGGTTGACATTTGTCAAGGAGAGGCTGTGTTGTTACGCATCACCTGACCTTACATATATCATTCGTATTTTGGTACCAAAAATTCCTTTGTTTTTTCTTGCTTTTTTTTTTTTTTTTTTTTTTTTGCTTACGTGGTCAACTAGTTTAACAGTTGGAAATTCTGTTTCACAATATATTTCCTCAGCGGTTGTTTTAATTTCAGCTGACATGCTTTTAAAACCCTACATGTTCTATATTCTGTTAAACAGCCATTTACTTGTTTTAACATTTATGTTATGGCTGGTATAACTACAACAGATTTTGGCGTTAATTTGCTATTAACATTAATTTTTGAAGAAAGAGTGCACCAAATCTTTCTGGAACAAATAAACTTGCAAACTTTTTTTTGTTGTCGTTGTTGTTTGTTTCTGTTTTATTCTTTTTTCTTAGAAAGATTCATTAAATTTTGTGTATCACTGTATCTAAAAGATTAGTTAGAGCACTAATATAATGTAACGTTGATTGCATTCAAATTGTACCCCAGTCCTTGTTACCCTTATTGCATTGATCCTATTTTCTCACCTGGTTCCACAGCATGGTACTACGGTCAACGCCGGAAGATCTTTCTTTAGAATTTGCCAACGGAAAGATAGTTCAGAAAATAAAGCATATATTTCTTGTACAATGCTGAAAATGTTCACAATTTCTAGAGAAATGTTTGCTCGTTATTTATGACCAGATTTAAAGTATGGGCCACTCAAAGTACATAAAATACATAAGGGTTTTAGGTCAAAAAATTATGGTTTTTGAAGTTCATTGTGTCTTCCCTTCATATATATTGGACCCATTGTCATGGCGCTGGCCACGCATATCATGAATACTGAAATCTTTAAGATGTAAAAGAAATTTAGAAAAAGAATTGTTAGTTCTTTTCCACGATATCCGTTACTGAACAAAACAATAAAAATTATTCTCTGATTTGAAGTCGTTTTCTATTAAATATAATGAATTATTTGTACTAAAGAAATAAACGTGTCACGTGGTATTATGATTTCTCAAACTAAAACGTTTTCTTAACTTCACCCACATCACTGATATTAATTTATCAACCATAAAATTTGATTGAGGCGTCCTGCCGCCCTCTGCTCTGAAACTGGCGCCCGAGTGCTTCGCACCCGTTGAACCCCCGCTTGGCACGTCCCTGATGAAACCCCCATCATATATATACTCAGCCTTCTGTCCACTTAGAGGATAAATGGATAATAACATTTACTTTGTCCTCATGCTTTCACAACTTATGAATAAAAATACAGCCAAACTTCATTATAATGATATTGAAGGGACCATGAAATGTATGTTGTTGCAAATTAATGTCATGTTAACCAATGAAGGTATTAAATCATATTTCAAAGAGAAATACAGTACCTGTGAGACCATTTTTCACAACACTAAAATTTGCCTTTAATGTAAACAACATCTCTTTTTGAAGGATAACTGTATACATATTTCTGGATAATTAAATTTATTAATTATAACAGATTTCTTAAATTTATTAAATGATTTTGAATGATACAGGCATATTATCAAAATACATTCTTACACCAATTTAGATTAAGAAATCTGTTGTTTTCTTCTGCTTTTGTTTTGTCCATCACTACTTCTCTAAATTGTCCCCAATGTTCCCAATTTCAGAAATATTTTCTATATAGTCTCTGGTCTGGCTTCATAAAATCAATTTACAAGCCTCACTTAATGTAGCAACTACAACTTCAGTTTCTTGAAGTTGTAGTTTGCTATGTCCTCCAGTTCATTTCCTTCAGTTCATTTGTTTATTTTTCTTTTTACTTTCATGACCAAGTCATCTTCTGTGTTTCAGCTGTAGCAACATCATCATCTACACTGACATATGAATTTATATGGTACAATATAGGAATTTCACGATCAATTTTTTGCACCCTTTCAGACAAAGACAGGTCAGCAGCAGCAGGAACAGCAACAGTAGCAGTGTTTTCTTCATTGCTCCTATCTCTATGGTTTTTGCAACTTCTTGTCCCACTGTTATTCTTGCATGAAAATCCCAATTTTGGATGGTTTTCTTGGCAACATGCATCCAAGCTTTGTTGTCCCAGTGAAATGCATGTAGCAAAATTACTATGTGCTTTTGCTTCTCATTGATACATCCATCATTCCCAGCAATATCAATTTGTGGAAATGACATTTCAGACTTCTAATCATTCCTTGGTCCACAGATTAAAAACATCTCCATGTATACACATGATGTATGAGAGGAAACACCAATTTAACATTATGCAAGAGTTGTTCACAAGCAACAGAAATTTCCTATTTTGCAGACACAATTGTTGGTCCCAAAGTTACATTTCACTTCCAAAGAGATCAGAGGTCATCCACAATTTTTATGAGCACCAAAGTGGCAAGCATTTTATATCTTTGAAACATCAAGGATTTTTTTTTATTTCCCAATTTCTCTTTTCTGTTCCATTTGAATTTGCACACCCAAAAATCATAATTTGGTTCAGACAGTTTCCCACTAGTACATTTATTTCCTTTCAATTTCACTATTTTGTCTGGAGTTAACCAGAAGAAGCTACCAGTTTCATCAGCATTAGAAATGCCATTGTTGCCATAGCCTTCACACACTCTAGGCCAAGCCTTATTAAACCATTCAGCCTGTTACCTGACAATTCACAGCCCTTACTTCACAACTTGCTTTACCACAAGAAGTATTGTGACATAACTTAAATATGTTGATCTGACCAACTGCGCACACAAAGTTTTTATGACTCAAGAGTTTGCCAAGTTCTTTGGCCTTGGTCAGGTGTCAAGGACAGCTCACTGGTATGTTTTCACTTGTTTATTCATTTAAACCACTTTAATAACACTTTGTCCATGTCATTTATATTCTAGCTTCCACAGAACTTTTTACAATTTACATTTGAAAAATGATATCTATCTGTTGGAAGACACTATGCACTCCAGTGATATCAAACTCATTTGGGCCAAATGTGATTTAAATGCACTTCAATACTAACTAGAGCCATATTCTATATTACAATGACTACAGGTGAGGAATATTTGTTATTTAGCTTATTATAACCAGCAAAATAAAATATCCGTACTACCTTGAATTGCTGTAGTACTATGAGGTGGATATGTAAAGCTAGCAAGGCAGTTACCATTGTTTTTGCAAGTATGATACTTTAAATTCTATTTATTTCAGAAACTTCCGGTTGTGTGGCATATTTTATTTTGACCACTGCATCAAAGTCTGCAGAAAGTGACTAAAATGAGGCTAATTTGAGTACTGAGTTCAAGTATGGAAATGTCAGCACAGAAAAAGTCTTGAGTTATTTATGTTTTTTACCCAGAAGAACTGCCCTCAGATATCAGTAGTTCCCAAATGTAGACAAAATGTTTGAAGCAAAAGACGTCAGCCTGATATAATTTGTCACTACCTGCTTTTAACTACTCCAACATCAAAACTGACAAGCATATCTATCAGAACAGAACCATAATTCAGCTGATTCTTTGCAAATTC
Source organism: Macrothele yani (assembly GCA_039090855.1). NCBI lineage: Eukaryota > Metazoa > Arthropoda > Arachnida > Araneae > Macrothelidae > Macrothele > Macrothele yani. The sequence goes on from CM077017.1 coordinate 13,387,733, forward strand.
AGTTTCTCTGCAACTCTTGACATACTAAAAATAAATATGTTGCAGAAAATGTTAGTCATTGTGGAAGCTTTTGAAGTCAAGGATAGATCAAATGGTATGGAAATACATGATGTCATGCAGTGAAAAAAAAAGAAGAAGAGGAAAAAGCCTACAGCAAAGTAAATGTTTTAGGCTACTAAATTTGGGAGGCTTCCTTCCTGAAAAGACATCTTACTTTTTAAAATGCCCACTCTCCTCCCTGTTAAGAAATGATCTTCATATTTCCAGCAGAAGGAGAAGAAAAAAAAAGATATTACAGCTTCTAAAAACTTTTTAATGTTTCTTCACCTTTCTGCAGAATTTGCACTTCTTTTTTTTTTCAGTTTTTTTACTAGATGATGACAGAACTTAAATATTTAACAGGAAAGAAGTCATTAAATTCTTAATTTACTATACAATTTTCTGCCTGTTTCCAAATTGCATATGCATTGTACAACAGATGCAGGGTTAAGATCATGGCCAGCTCAAGCTGGTCAGCAAGGCATCAGAGACCCTTTTCTCAGGGAGTGATTTTGATAACACAATTCTTGTAAAATTTTAAACGAACTGCCTTCTTGGGAAAAACATAATATTTCTAGGGCTCCTATAGCCTTATTTCATTTTACAGCCAAGAACAAAGGAGTGGCTACCAAAAGCAATAGTGAACAATTTATCCTGCCTCCAAAGGCAATAATGATCAATTTATCCTGGCCACAGGCTATCTTGCTTTTTCGCATCAATCAACACATCTTCTTTCTCTTTCATTTCTTTCTTATTCTTAGAAAACAAAACACAGTGTTTATTTATCTGAAGCCCCCCTCCACAGTGTCATATTTCCCATTAAACAAAGGAAGCAGCTGCTTGAAGTGGCAGTAATGGTGGGGGGGGGGGGATTTCACTTTCTAACAATTTAATGAAGCATTTTTTTTCCATGAATAAAATGTAGAGGACATTGAGAAATTACTTGGGTATTTTTTATCTCCGTATTCTGAGTAGAGAGAAGCATCAGAGGTGGTGATCTGTCTAGTAGAATCTAGTACACTCAATAATTTTATGTGAGGAGTGCATTTCCTATCCAATATTTTTTAACATAAATGAAACCATCATTTACCCTCTGACAATTTGTGTTAACTTAGTACTTGAAAGATCCTAAATTGTCGTATCTCTAAATTTTTGGAAGTGGAATGGGGTAGAACAGCCAAACACATGCGAGTATGTAAAATTCAAAAACATTACGTAAATTTTCTTCAGTGGAAAGTTCACAAAGGTGCTCCGAAGTGACACTTTGCATCAGGGCGCAAACATGCCTTGGCCCGGCGTTGGTTAAGATACAGTACTTGGATAATTCTACCAAAGACAAATTCTTGCATCAGACAGAATTACAAAAGGCAAAAATGTGAAGGAAGGACTATTATACTTGAATGCTGCAGCATTTTTGGTGTTTTGTGCCATCTTGAAGATGTCTTAGCAAGGACTGATGCAATCAGTATTAGTTCAAAACAAAAATGCATCTTGAAATGCTGTTATGCTTTATTACCAAGCTTGGCTAAACATGTAGCAAGCAAAAATATGAAAGAAGTTTCCACAAATTATGTTGAAAAGGTTAGCTAACTGTTGAAAGGAGCAAGTGGAAATAATTTTGAACCAATATTTAAAAGACTAAGAAAAGGCACAAAAGCAGTTATTTAATGACATTAATGCATGAGGGATGTGGACTCCTGAAAACTTATGTTTTGCATTCTGAGTAAACACATACATTAATATTATATGCCTGGGCATTTTGCTTCAAACGGTGGTGGAAAAATAATGAAAAAAAATTATGTGTTTGCATTAATATGGGATGAGCCGGATTCAATGGATGAGTTAGTTAAAATCTGTGAAGAAAACATTGATAAAAATCCCTTGAAAAAAGAATTGCTGCAATATAATTCATACATGGATATACTATTTGAAACTGATAAACTAGATCTGGTTGTGCTGTTAGCTAATCCCAAACACACACCTCTTTCTAAATCTTGGGACTGCATATTGAATACCTTCGTTTGTCCATCTCCAATGAAGAAGATGAAGATAATTTTGAAAATAAAAATAAAAAATTAAAATATTAAGAACAGCCAAGACCAAAAACAGGCTTTCCAGCCTGGTAAGCATCGCAGCAGATATGATTCAGGAATTAGATTTAGATGAAGAAACTTATCAGTTTGCTGCATCTAAGTCCTACAGTACTAGTTTGTCATAACTCTAAGCTTAAAAAAAAAAAAGTTTCCTTTTTCAAACATGGTTTCATTATGGAATATGTATCTTGGCCTGTATTTTGTATTACATGTAGATGTAATACAATAAATATGCAAAACACACAGAATGAATAACTGAAGTATTTGGTAAAGCATGCTAGTTACTTTAAGAAAAACTGGAAAACACAAAAGCCTTTCAACACGGTCTTGGGTCTTGTTTACAGGTGAAAAAGACCCACGATACTGTCAAGATACTTCTGTATTTTTAAAATTTTCCTTAATGTATAGCAAGCATGCTTTACCAACTATCTTTATAAATGTAATTGTATTTAAAGACTAATATCACCACCATCTCTATTTACATTTTAAGCATATGACTGAACTTATATTAAATATGTGGAAGGCATGGATCTCAATGTGTCTGTGTGAGGCCTACGACTCTTGAATGCACCGAGCCCATGGGTGTCTTGATCTGGCACTGCATGAAATAGACTTTTTATTACTAAGTCATCTTCAACTGTACTCTTAAAACACTATGTTGTTGTTCAAGTACACCTTGTTAAGATTTCTAACGAAAGTAGGTAGGGTTATTACCAGAAACTAGATATTTCGGAAGTTGAAACACACCAAAGACACAATTAACACACAAAAGCCTTCCAAAATATCTGGCGCCAGTCGTCTACACTGGCGTGCAAAAGTTAAGGACGAGACGGTTTTTCGAATGTAACATCATGCAGAAGTGCTCCACATCGACTCAAATCATACCATAAGATCCCCAAGATGTAAGAATATGGGACAAGTGAGCAAAACCGTCCAAACAAGGAATCCAAAGCATACAAAGGCACTTTATTGAAAAGGTAGCTTCGAGCACAACTGGACAGAAGACAGAAACGTCCATGTGACAGGCGGCTGCCTAGAAAAATCCAGTCTTTAGAAGGGGATATGATCACCCCTGACTGCGTTGCAGGATTTACAATGTCTGTCCATGCTGAGGACGAGGTTGTCAAGGAGCTGTTGAGGCATCGCGGGCCATTCCTCTTGTAGCGCCAATCGCAGCTGCGGAATCATTGCTGGCGGCTGGTGACGTGCTGCCAAGCGTCTCCCGAGAAGGTCCCACACGTGTTCGATTGGATTTAGGTCCGGGGACCTTGCGGGCCAATCCATGCGTTGAATATCTTCACTCTCCAACAGCTCTACGACAGCCACTGTACGATGAGATGTAGCATTGTCGTCCATGAAGAACAACTCGGGACCCACAGCACCTCTAAACAGATGCACGTGAGGTAGGAGAACCTCGGTACAATAGCGGACAGCAGTGACTGAACCTCCTTGGAAGATGTGGAGGTCAGTACGGCTACCAAGCATGATACCACCACAAACGAGAACTCCGCTACCTCCAAACCAGTCCCTTTCGATGATGTTGGAGGAGTGATTGCGTGTTCCCTGCTCTCTCCAGATGTGTATACATCCAGAATTGCTCGTCAGACTAAATCGGCTCTCATCCGTAAAGAAAACTCGACCCCATTGCTGATGTGTCCAGTTCTTGGGTTAAACCGCCGTCTCCGATGAGCAGGCGTTAATGGCACACACCGTACTGGTCATTGTGCAAATAGACCACCTTTGTGCAGTCTCCTGGCCACGGTAAAACGCGATAATGGACATCCAGTTGTCTGTTGCATGTGCCTTGCGATTTCTTCCGCTGTCTGCCGTCTGTCTCTTCTCGCCTTTAGGACAATATGCCGGTTGTCCCCCACCGTGATTGCTCGTGGACGACCACTGCTAAACTCTCAGACAGCTGTTCCTGTCGTTTGAAATGCTCTCCAAGCTCGTGAAACGATGCTGTGAGCGACCCCGAACTCCTCGGCCACACTAGTCACAATTCGACCTTCTTCCAACTTCCCAAAGATGCAACCTCGGGTCAAGTCATCCAGATGTCGTCTACTGGATTGCCTGTTGGCCATATCACATGGCGACAGCAACTCAACGTCGTTCAAACCGATGTACACCGTGCAATAGCTTTCACCAAATTGCGGAGTGTGCACCACCCGTGTGCTTTATACCCTTCCGACACACACAACCCCGTCATGCTGCATATATGCACATGCCCTACCGTACTGGACCCTAATCTATCTCCTAAGTGGTCTTTCGGTCCATTCTGCCAGCTCGTTTTGCTGTTATGCTAATTTTTCCTCTTTGTCCTTAATTTTTGCACACCAGTGTATATGTCTTGCATCTTTGTACTGGGAGAGTTAAGGTGTTTCATGTTTCTTGGTACAAACACAAGACTGGTATGCCATTTATTATACTTAAGATCAGGGGTAACCTTTCCATTTTGATCCGTATACATTTTTGTTTCAACACACAATTCATAAACATACTTCAGTACAATCTCCCTACTTAGTCGGCAAACATTTGCGAGTTATGGTATCCCACATAAGCTGCAATATCACACCAGCATAAGCTTGCTTTAGCATAACAACCCTTTCTTTTCGCCATAAAATTTCTCTTTCCATTAAAAAATAATTCCACACTACAACAACAGTTAATGACAGGCATCAGTTAGAGCACGTAGAGAAACTCTCATTTCCAAATAAAAACCAAATTTAATTAGTGTGTATTGTGGCATAATATTAATTAAAATTGTATGTGTGTACCTCATCTGTTAATGTGAAACTATATTTTTCGTGGTGTTTTTTATATGAGAAAACTAACTACTTACAGAACATACTGTAACCATGAGCAGGTCAACACATGGCAGAAGAATAAGCATTTGGGCCAGATCTGGATCACCATTCTCATATCTGGCACCCTCAGTGTATAATAACAGATAAGTTTAAATCTTGGTTGACTTGTTCTCTTTGACTAAAGAAAAACAGAAATCTCCTATTAGAATTTTAGGGAACTACATACCACACATTTAGTGTTACAAAATACATAACATAGAAAATCAATTTTAAGTGAGATAAGTAGCAAAAATGTATGATTAAAACTAATGATTTCTAAATTACAAATGCAAAGAAGTTCAACACATAGATGTTTTGTTTCTACATTTACAATCACATAATAAAGACTTTGTGCAACTCATTTATACTATGAGATCAATTATTATCAATGTCAAATATTACAGGCATGTCACTTACAAAATCAAAATCAAAACAATAATGGGGAAAAAAACTAGAACAAATTAGTCTTAAAACGATTTTAAGTGAATATTTTATTTAGTTACATAATGATGCCGAACTTCGAGGTCCTTGGGGAAGCCTAATATATCAAATAATGTCATCCATATTTTGGGGGGTCATTTAAGTAATAAAACCGCAACAACTGCACATGGTGACGTTTCAAATTAAAAAAAAAAAGTGCTTTTCGCTCCACCCTACTCCACAACCTACCAGTAATAATAGGGATATCAGATATCACAAGAACTGGATGACAAAATCTGTTTGTGAAGTAAGAGGTGTTTTTTTATTCCTGAAAAGGAGAGGTAACGAAAACAACAAAAGAAAAACTGGCAAAAAAGACAAGAAAACCAGGATAGGAGAAGAAATTAAAAAAAAATTAAAAAAAAAAAAAAATTAAAAAAAAATAAAAAAAAAGTTGTTTTTAATGAAACATAGATGGCGCCAGCCGGGCTTGATAACGAAATATATCCAGGAAAGTATATCCGACGAATGGCAACAAGGAGTATCGGACTCCATTAGCGCGAAGTTAACCACGAACATCGGTGGTAAAGTCGCCACGCTCCTGAGGATGCCCAGAGGATGGGCCAAAATTTTGAGTATAAAGAACGGTAAAAATTGATGTGTTTGGAATCCTAAGGCAAAGATCCAATGAGTATACCCAGCGAAAAGAGTGAGAAGTAAAGCCAGTCATCGCAGACAACGGACTTTAGGACAATAACATCAACAAAGACCGGAAAACACGTGCGTGAAATGTTCCGATCGCTAGAAAGGAATGCCAAGGTAAGCATTATCCGCTAGAATTTTGTACAAGTTACTTTGAAATATCGCACGTAAAAGAGAATAGTAGAATGATTAGAGCTATATAATAGTCAGAATTAGAACTACTAATTGGAATTGAAGGTGATTTTGAGATATGATGATTTATGGGGTTTTCTGGAAATAAAGTAAGGTTTGGTATAGTGTGTCTAGTATGGTGTTATTGAGCTTTCTGGGAAATGAGTAGTACAGTGTGTTCCTGGGAAATAAAGATATGGAGTGATTTTCTGGGAAATAAGGATATGGAGTGATTTTCTGGGAAAAAGGGTGATTTATTAAATTTTCTGGAAATAAGGATGTTGGGTGAGTTTTCTGGAAATAAGGATGTTGGGCTAGTTTTCTAGAAAATAGGGAATGAGATATTTTTGGGGGCAAAGAGAACTCTTGTGGGATACTTTTCCCTATGTGGACATGCCTCGGGTCTGAAAGGGTGCATGAAACAAATTGGGGGATTTGTTTTCTGCCAGAGTAAGCTTGTTGGCCCATAGGAGGTGGTTCCTACCAAGGAGTGGTGTGAGTTGTCCCAAAATCAGGGTGAAGAAACAGTACAGGGTTAGGACATGCTTTGCTCCACTACACTGTATAGGCTGGGAATGGATTCACGACCCATTCTCGCCTTTGTTCCTGCAGTAAAATCGTGTTTTTCTAGGCAAGTGGGACTCATTGAGTGAGATGTTTGTTTGGCTTTCTGCCCGAGTTGATTACTACATGGGTGCTTGTAGGCTGGGAAAACTTATAGTGTGGAATTTTGAAAAGTTGGATTAATCTGTTTATAAATTGTCTGTCAGGACCAGTTATGTAATTTAAAAATTTGATGAACAGTAGGAGTGCGCATAAATAAGTCCAGGAGTATTAGGGAAATTGGTGTATGCTTTTGCCTACATTATAACATTTTGAGTACTCAGAACAAGCTTGAGTTGGTAAGGATTTTTGGATTTTCATGATGATAGTGTGAATTGAGATTCTTTTGTCAGTGTAGCAATTTAATGATAACTTTTGAGTGAATTGAGTAAGGTATTTAGTGTATTAGGTTTAGTATGGTGTTTAGAATTGGTTCAGTATCAGGTAATGCTAGATTGTTATGTTATGTTGATTTTAAGGCAAATTTTCCAGGAAGTGTAGAACCTTGTATTAAAGTAACTTTTCATTATGCGTAAAATTTTGGCTCAGTTGTTATGGTAGTTTAAAATTAAAAAGGATTCAGAAAACTGGTCTGGGAAGGTTTGTTCGAAGGAATTAGTCAGAGCAACATAATGTACCCATATTCCTACAATTTTTATTAACAGAGAGAGAGAGAGAGAGATTTATATTTCAGCCACTCAACTTACACACCATGTAAATTGCCTTTATGTGAAGTTGATTTTGATCAGTAATGTGCCTGGTGCTATAGCTTCATTGAAAACAACTAAGCTGTGTGTCAGCTAAATATTTTTATTGGGCCCAGTGGCCAGGTTTAAATTTTGTGACCAAAAATTAGCTTGTTGAGTTTTACAAAATAAATATAGGCCAAGTGGCCTTTCAAAAACCCAAACCTTAGTGCAGTGAAGTATTAAGTACCTCAGTTTGAATTTTCATCTTATGGTTCAAATGTATCTCCCTCAGCAGTGACTGAGGTGAGGAACGAAATCAGGGGTAATTGTGTTTTAAAATCAATGTTTTAGTCCTAACTATTATATTTGACTTCACCGCCTCCAAAAGTTATTTACACGTGTACATAACTACTAATTAACTACTAGTTATACAAATTTGATACACATGCAAACAAAAGTTATCTTTCTTCCACTTTCAGGTGTATCTACTTATCTAATGCGAACAATACAATAGTAACTTTTGGGAGTTTCCAAATTCAGTGTTGCATTTTATTTTCATATTTATGTTTCATGGCCTTAATCAAAATTTCAGTTTTGTTTCGAAATGCATATACCCATCTCCCAAATTGTAATTTTCTGTAATTTCCATAGAAATTGCAATATTAGCATAAACCTTTTTTAAATACCCATAACGTCAATGTATCACATAGCTCAGAGAACTTAATTTTTTTTCCTCTTTTAAAACATAATGGTAAGCATTTACCAGCAAGGAAACTTTTATTTGAAAAATATGGAGATTTATTTAATTTTTTAAAACTATCACATTCTGTCACAAAACTTATATTTTCCGTTTTTTTTTTTTTAATTTTGCATTTCAGAATTTTCTTTTTTCCAACTTTCACTGAAAGTAGAAGAGGGGGAAATGGCTAAAACACTAACAGAAAGGCAAAGGGAAAGAAGGAAAAGGTTAAGAGAAAATCCTGAGGATTATGAAGCCCACAAAGAAAAGAACAGACTGCAAAAAGTTGGAAAGTCTGGAAAAATGCAAAAGAATTGCAGTAAAGATTATGCTAAAACTGTAAGAGAAAAAAAGAGGATTCGTAAGCAGAAGTATTGAAAAGTGCTTAATGGTAATCTCTGCAACTATCAATTATTATGTTCTCCTTTGCAAACAAGTAGTACTACACAATCTCCTTATGCAACGCCTCAGCGCCGAGGTGAAGCAGTTAATCGCGCTTTGCAAGCCCTTTTCCGATACTTCTGTTTACAAATCCTCTCTTTTTATATACGAATCCTGCCTTCCAGTCCCAGAAAAGCACATACAGTTGGTAAGGAATTAATTTATAAATTAGGTATTACTAGTCCCCAGAAAAAAGTTTCATATTAAAAAGACCCTACAATTAGAAATACAGTAGAAAAAGTTACACAATTCTTTCCAAGATATGACACCAATCAACAAGCACCTGGTAGAAAAGATATCAAGATGATATAGTGCAATGGCAAAAAAAAACTAAACATCAGACAAGACGTATGTTCATGACGATAGTTCACAACGATTATTCACAACGATTTCCCTTCATTTGTTTCATGGGAAGCAAATGAAGGAAAAGTTGTTAAAGCAGTAAAGGATGGTACCATTACTTCTGCATTTTCAGAATTAATAACCAAATTACCAGAATTTCTGAAACATTGCTTTTTGGTAAAAACAGTCTCTGTTTTTGCAAAAAGAACAGCGAAGCAGATGGTGGACAGATAGTACTTCAAATAGACTTTGCAGAGAATTACACTGTGAGGCAACAGAATGAAATACAATCTGCGTATTGGGGAGTCAGTAAAGTATCAATTTTTACAGCAGTAGCTTGCATATCTCCAGGTGTTTCACAGAGTTTTGTAGTAATAAGTGATGAATTATCACATGATAAATATGCTGTAAGTGCCTTCTTAATGTATTTACTAAAACTCCTTAAAGAAACCTATTCAACAATAAAAACTGTAAGTATATTTTCAGTTGGGGCTGCTTCACAGTTTAAACAGCAGTATACTCTGTGCAATATGACTTTCATTCAGGAAGAAACTAAAATTGATTTAGCTTGGAACTTTATGGCAACTAGTCACAGGAAAGGTAGTGTTGATGGAATCGGCAGTGAAATAAAGCAACAAGTATGGAAAGCCATATTAAGTGAGAAATATGCTGTTACTGATGCTAAATCATTTTATGATTGTGCAAAGGCAGCATTAAAATCTATAATTGTAATTTTTTATTCCAAAGAAGATGTCTCAGAAACAAGAAAAAAAAGTTTTGACAAAAAAATTCTAAATATCCAACCACTTCCAGACACACATTTGGTACAAAATGTAAAAGCTCTCTCATCATATTTAGTTGTGTATAAAATGCATTCAAGATCTGAAGCAGCAATGAATTTTAATTTTTTAGCTGCTGAAGTGTGAACGTGAACCTATTATAGCTGATTATACAACAACATGCTTTCAAGCTGGAACATTTGTCATTGTACATTTCACATCAAAAAAAGGGATAACAATTTGTGGGTCAAATTGTTTCAATCAACAAAGATGATTGTGAAATATCTTTTATGAGAAAAATTACAGCAGACTGTAAATTTTAAGTCCAATGATACTACCTGGATATCAAACACAGATATCCTAAAATGTCTGTCTATTCCAGAAATGGATAACCATCAATGATATTTTTTCCCAGGAGTAGATTTTACTTATGTTGAACAAACATTTAAAAATATAAATTGATCTTTGTACGCTTTTTGAATCAACAATATGTTATTGAATTGTTATAAAATGTAATGTTATATCGGTAATATTCCAGGTTGTTCTGCTTTATTGCTGTTTAAAAAGTTTTCATGGCAACACTATCAGTGTTGGAACAAAAAATTTTACTTTTAATATTAGAGATGTCCCATTCCATCATAAATTTAATTAACTATACCATTAAAGTTTTTACAGCTAATGATATTCTGTCTGTTACTTTATTTAGCCTATATTATGTTGCATTCCGGTGGCAAAATCAACATTTTTCAGTAAAGTTACTTCACAAAGATTTGACTTTTTTTATTCAAACTATAAAAATTTGACGTTTCGTGTGTCCTCTTCTGTCACAATTCATTAATTAGTCAAATGTCCTTAATTAAAATACACTCTTCATTTTTTTTAATTAATTTACAAGCCTTTACCTGGTAAATACACTGCTGGCCACCCAAAATGCAACACCAAGAAGGAAGCATCCGATCGGCCTGAAATTCGCAGCATGAGTCACCCCCAAGAGGACATGCAAACAATTAGCATAGCATTGCAGGGCATATACAAATCATGTGCATCTGGCACGCAACCGAGAAGCACTATAAGAAGGGTGCACAGAAGGCGGGGTGTAAGTAGTGGAAGTGTGTTGTGCTGCCGGACCTGTGCGTGGGAAGCTTCCTGATGCCTCGTCGCAGAATACGGCAGTCATTCCAGCACGTTTCGGAGTTCGACAGAAGACGAATAGTGGCTTATCACGACAGCGGTTTATTGTACCGAGACATCGGCGCCCGTGTGGGACAACACCCAGCCACAGTGAGGCGAGTATGAATTCGGTGGGTGCAGGAGGGACGGACGGACCAATGTGAGCAATTGCCGCAGCCGCGACACACCACCAAACGATTGGACCGGCATGTTGTGCGGCGGGCATTGACGGCTCGCACCGCCACATCATGAACGTTAGCGCAGGAATTAGGGTGTGTTGCGCAACAACCTGTGTCAGAACGTACCATTCAATGTCGTCTGCAGGAGCGGGGACTTGTCGCACAGCACCCATTGTTCTAATTACCATTGACGTTACACCACCGGCAAGTGCGGCGGCAGTGGGCCGTTGAACGCCGCACCTGGATTACGGAATGGCACAACATTGTCTTCTCCGACGAATCCCGCTTCTGTCTGCAACACCACGATGGTCGGATCCGCGTGTGGCTGCACCGCGGCAAGAGACTGTATGACACCTGCGTTATGCATCACCATACCGGTCCATCACCTGGCGTTATGGTTTGGGGCGCAATTGGATATGACACTCTCACCCCTCTGGTATGCATCGCCGGTACACTCAACAGCCACTACTACATCTCCAACGTTTTGGAGCCTGCAGTCCTCCCTTACCTGCAGGACCTTCCAGCAGCCACGTTTCAACAGGACAATGCGTGCCCGCACGTGGCACGCATCGTGCAACAATTCTTCATGGCCCACCAGGTATCACTGCTGCCGTGGCCAGCCTGTTCTCCTGATATGTCGCCCATGGAACACATCTGGTCGCTGATCGGCAACCGAGTGGCCTGGCAAGCACAACCCGCGGCTACGCCTGATATACTGTGGCAACGTGTGGAAGCAGCCTGGACTGACATACCCCAAGCCCACATCCAAAGCCTCTTTCGTTTGATGCTGCGGCGTGTAACGGCAGTTATTGCCAGCCATGGGGGCCACACGAACTATTGATGTCTGCATGTTTCACAAGCTGCACGGGCCTGTAAGCTCAATCGTTTCAACTTTGTATCTGTTGTTATGTGTCCAGTAAATCTGGCTTTGCTATCTCGTGTCCTTCTTGGTGTTGCATTTTGGGTGGCCAGCAGTGTATAAGCAACAAAAGGTGCTTAAATTTATAAATAACTTTGTAGAAAGCAAAAGCACAACAAGAAAAGTTCTCCATTTGTACCTTTCTGTCACATGGAATGGCCCTAAATGCTTACTTGGCAGAAGGTCTTTCTTTGAGGAGCTAACCTGTGAATTTTAGAGAACAGCTTAATGACATGTGTGTGTGTGGTCCACCTTTTGCTGCTTTCACAGCCTTCACTCAGCTGGAAAGGCTTTCGACTAAATTTTGGTACGCTGCTGCGGGAATTGCCTTCCGAGGTCAATCATCAATGTTGAAAGGTTTGTCCTGGCTTGCAGTCAGCATTCCAGTTCATTTTAAAGATGTCACATGGGGTTGAAATCAGGGCTGTATGAAAGGACAATCAAGTTCTCGCACACCCATTTCATCAAACCATTCCTGCATGAACCTCACTTTGTAGGCAGGGGCATTATTTTGTCGGTAAAGGAAAGGGCTTTCATCAAAGCTCGTAGGAAAAAGAAGTTGGGAAGGGCGACTGATGATAAAATTCAGGCAAAAGATGAAAAACAGGCTGGGCAATGGAATTTGGTGTGAATTGCTAGAATGGGCAAAAAAGAAATGCAGGTCATGCAGACTTTCCTGGTTACGGGCCTGTCCTCACCGAACTGTTGCCATAACTTTGGCAGCACAGAATTGTTGAGGCTGTCATTATTGGCCACAGTGTTGAGATTCTCCAGCACTAAAAAAAAAAACAAAAAAGACTCCCAGAGCATGATGCTTTCTCCTCATTATGTAGAGAGTACACTAAACATTTCTTTTTTGATTGGAAGTGGATTTGTTTGGGTATCGCCATTCTGTAATGGAGGAAAATTTTTAACCAGTGGTTTTGCTATTGTACCACGATGCTGTTAAGAGTTAAATCTAGAAAATGATAATTTCATTTTTCAAAGGTATTTTTCTAGAAAATTTTCAGGATATATGCAAAAATATGCACTTCATGTAAAAATAGTCGTTTATTCCTCAAAGTGGCTAAATAAGAATTTTGCTTGAGAATCCGGGCTTTGATTAATACATACTTTTTCTATTCAACTTCTGTACAACAGTGATGCACCCACTATTAACAGATTGAACTGACACGTTTAAACAACTTCTGTATAACAGTGATGCCCACTATTAACAGATTGAACTGACATGTTTAAACAAACAGGAATTAAAAAGCTGCACAGGTGACTGCAATAGTGTTTTCCATAGATATTTTTTTCATGCCAATGCAATTACAACCCAGGTAAGAACACATGATACTTCTCAGTTGATTCAGAAATCTAATACTGACCTTGTTTGGTAAAAGCTGTCCCAGAAGAGTCAATTTACTCAATCTAGTGATTTGTCTCAACCATCTAAGATATTCCATACAGTGATAATCCCTAAAAGACAAAAAATATAAATCAATAAATAAAAAATAACCACATTAACAAAAGAAAACAAAAATAATAAATTAGTTTTGCACTTTTAACAGAAGGCATATTCATTGAAAAAGCATTTTGAATAATAAAAACAATGCTTCATATGGGGGGGGGCAAAATTAAATTAGCATTTCACATTACATTTACAAGTAAAAACAGCAACTCTGCAGATACTACCTGCAATAAGGTTTATTCAGGTTATCTGGTAATTATGTACAACTGAGCACCTGATGGAAGAACACGATTCATTTACAGTTGCAACTGCATGTTGTAGCATTTAGAAACGATCATTTTAGAAACTCAGATTTAGCAATGAACCAGACACATACCCTGCTTTCTCTTCTTTCTGTTATGTGTCATCTATACGAGGTCCGATCAAAAAGTTCTGATACTAGGCCGATATGCAACAAAGTACTTATGTTACTTAAGTCTGGCTATGATCTCCCTCAAGGTAGTTTCCTTGGGCAATGATACACCACTGCCAGCGTTTTAGCCATTGTTGGAGCGCTTCCTGGAAGTGTTCGCAAATCGTGTCAAGCACAGTCTATGATTCGCGCTGGATCTCGTCCACAGTTTCAAAACAGCAACCCTTGAGCTTCAGCTTCATCTTCGGAAACAGAAAGAAGTCGCAGGGGGCCAAATCAGACGAGTAAGGAGGGTGAGGAAAAGTAGTCATGCTGTTGCGGCTGCAAAACTGGCGTGTTGCTAACGCTCTGTGAGCTGCTGCATTGTCGTGATGGAGCAGGAAATCGCCCCTGCGCCACATTTCAGGTTGTTTGCAGAGAAAGTGTCTTCCCTAAGACACTGCAGAACATCGCAGTAAAAAAGGGTGGTGGCGGTCTGGCCCTGGAAGACGAATTCCCGATGCACAACCCCACGAATGTTGGAGAACACGATAAGCATGCTTTTGGTTGTGCTCCAGACCTATTAGGCCTTCTTCGGTTGTGGAGATGTCGGGCTCTTCCACTGCGACGACTGTTGTTTGGTCTCCAGGTCGTAACCATAGACCCAAGACTTGTCCCCAGTGATGACCCGCGACAGGAACGTTGGTTCATTCACCACCTGCTGAAGAAGATCTTGACAGAGTTCGACACGGAGCGCCTTCTGTTCGGGGTTCAGAATCTTTGGCACAAACTTTGCAGCAATGAGGTGCATGTTCAAAATCGATGTCAGAATTTCTTGAACTGTTCCGTATTACATTGACAATGGTAGCAATGTCTTGAATGGTTCTCCGACGATCCTCATGCACCATTTCCCTAATTCTGTCCACATTTTGGGGGGTTTTGCTCATGGACGGTCACCCTGACCTCTTGTCGTCTTCCAGTGCAGTTCTGCTGCTCTTGAAGCACGAGTGCCACTCAAAACACCTCGTGCACGACTCATTGCTACATTGCCATAAGCCTGCCGCAACATTTCATGCATTTCCATTCCCTATTTGCCGAGTTTGATGCAGAATTTGATGTTCATTTGCTGCACTGGTTGGCAGTCCATACCGAAATCGCAGTTGTGTTCTGCACATGGTCACCAAATATCATGTAGCACAGCTCCTGATGTTCACAGAACGACGCCACTTGGCACAATGACTTGTGAAGGTCACTGCCGTCGGACGGCTGATCGCACATCTGCGTACTGCCATCTGTTGGCGCACTACGTACCTAGTCTCCGAACTTTTTGATCGCACTACAAAAAGGGAAGGTTGGCAGCCAATAAACACCAAGATCCTCCTATATTTGAAGCCCATGAATAATTTCTTCCATTTAATTCATCCCTTTCCTTCAAGACATCCATCTTTTTCTCCTTTCACCTTTTGCTCTTCTCCTTTTTATATTGCCCTTCAAAGTCAATTGAGGCACATTTTTCTGCTCTGAGGACGTGTTCAAAACACAAGCCGATTTTCAGTGCTCATCAGAAGTTAAAGATAAAGCAAGAAAATAAGAAAATAAGAATGGTACAATAACTAATTCAAACAATTTATTTCAAATTTCACAGATGCTATAATGATGTATCGGCTATTTGCCTTATTTTTTGCATGTCTTCTGCAAAAAAACATCGCGCTTATGTTATCAGTTTGTCCACGGGGGGGGGGGGGGTAATTTCAGAGGGGTACAACTTACTTCTTCGAGAGCTAAAACACTAAAAAAGGAAAATGAAGATGACTGAGACAGCGAAAAAACCTGTAGGATATAAATATATATATACACTTGTAGATA
Source organism: Macrothele yani (assembly GCA_039090855.1). Taxonomy (NCBI): domain Eukaryota; kingdom Metazoa; phylum Arthropoda; class Arachnida; order Araneae; family Macrothelidae; genus Macrothele; species Macrothele yani. The sequence goes on from CM077017.1 coordinate 13,403,572, forward strand.
TCATCCAGGGTATTTAGCCTTGCCCCCCCCCCTCCAAGTTTCTTTTTGTTTGTTTGTTTGTTAAAATGTGACTTACATTAGAAAAAATGCTTTAGTTTAATAAACATACATCAAATTACGTTTGAAAATAATTCTTTAATTTTTTCTTCTATTTTTCATTAACTTTTACTTTACCCTGATGGATTTAAAAAAATTCTATTTCTTGCACCCCCCTCCCCAATTTATATATGCATCCCTAAACTATCATCACTCATTATCAATACACTGCTGGATGGTCTCCTCAAGTGCCTTCCACAACTTTCTGTCTTGAGCTTGTCACTCCAGCATTCCAAATTTCATCCACCCATCTCCCATGTGTTCTTCTTCTGGATCTTTTCCTGCCCCTTGGTATCCAATCTAAAATTTCAGTTGTTCAACAAAGGTCAGTTCTTCTAGCAATATGTCCAGCCCATTGCCATCTGAGAGTCTCACAGCAAAAGCACACATACATTCGTCCAGACTTGTTATCTTCTATGTGACAAAACTCCAAGAAAGGCCTGTGTACAACAAGCAGCAGTACACTTACAGCATAATTTGAGTTCGAATTATTTTTTGTTCAGTTATTTATTTGGCAGATGTATTAGATTTTGTGATCTCGAGTCAGACACATTCGGACTTTTTTTTTCTTTTTCAATTGGAGGTTTAACGACCATTGTGAGCAACTCAATGGGCTATTAGCAGTCACCCGTCCCTAATTTAGGGTCACGGGTTCCAGGGAAGGGAGAGAGCCAGTGCTGTAAAACAAACACAACATCCATGCCTCACCAGGTTTCAAACCCGGACCCCTTTCAGACGAATGATCAGAGGCCATCGCTTAGACCACTGTGCCACCGAGGCGGCCATTCGGACTTGGAAAAGAGAAGAAAAAATGAAAAGAAAACACAAAGAGGGAGAAAAAAACTCGCCCTGGTAATTGTTTTTAAATAATTTAAAGATTCCTTGAATGATCTTTTTTAAAGAGAAAAACACAATGCTGAGTTAACTGCTCATCTTATTTGTGCAAAATCAATTGTTTTAATTGTACTTGAAGCGTTTCACAGAAAACTGCATAGCGTGGTGATGGTCTCCAGGAAATCATCCTGAAAAAAATGATAACTCATAATATGTGAACCAGAAATCTTTCATAGAAAGAGCTCCAGCAAGGGAGACCAAGAAATTCCAAGGAGGTCCCGGACCCCCATGTCCTCTACCTTCCACCACTAGTGTGTTTGTCCATCTGTGGACACCATATCTCTGAAACTATTAGTCTGATTTGAAAAATTCTTCTTGCATTAGGAAACCTGAAATGTGAGAATGCTGATCCTTGCATTCCAATTTTTTCTGATGTACAACTTTGCCACAAGCGGGTGTAAATGCAGACGATATCAAATTCAAAATACATTTTATTGAATATATTTGCTTTTTAAATATCCAGATTTAAAAAACTTCTTCTTCCTTTTAATGCCATTTGTAACGAAGACTATTTTAAGGCAGTTTCTTTTTCAAGTAACACATAGATTTTCCACCAGAAACGTAAGGGTGAATTGAGTTTTTCCTGATATCTCTGCTTCTAAAACTCCGATTTGAAAAATTTTTTCTGCATCGAAAACAGCTCCTCGTGTGAAATGTTTTACATATAATTTCTAATTTTTGATAATGGTTTGGCCAGCAGAGGGTGTAAACATCTATTTCTGCTTCTGATGTATTTGCAGCAAAATCTAAGCTTCCGAAAACTCAAACGAAAAAATTCTTTCATGGACCGATACCGCTCACCTTGGAACACCTTTTGAGAACATCTCCTGTTTAAAATAGTGCATGATTTCCCCACCAGGTGGCATAGATCTATGTCTTATTTTTGTCGATATCTCTGCTCCTAAGATTTCAATTAAAAAAATTATTTCTTTGTTGGAGAACATTTCTGGTGCAAAATGTTTTTAATATATTTTAAATTTTTCAAGTAATGCATTAATTTTCTGTTGGGGGGGGGGCACTGGTGAATTGTGTTTTCCACGATATCTCTGCTTCTAAAGCTCCTATTTGAAAAATTATTCCTGCATCGCATGCAGCCCCTGACGGGAAATGTTTTGGTTATAATTTATAATTTTTGATAAAAATAATTTGGCCACCAGGGGGTGCAAGCATCTGTTTCTGGTGTATTTACAGCAAAATCTAAGCTTCTGAACACTCGACAGAAAGCAAATTTTTGTGGACCAATACTGGAAAATCTTTTCAGAATACTTTCTCCTTAAAATAATGCATGGTAAAATTTTCCACCCGAGAGCATAGATGTATATCTTATTTTTGCCGATATCTCTGCTTGTAAGTCCAATTTGAAAAATTATTTCTTTGTTGGAGAGCATTTCTGCTGCGAAATGTTTCCCACATAAACATATGAGTTCAATGTGTTAGAAATATCTAACTTCGAACAGAACTACATGGAATAATTCAATATAAGCATAAAATATTTATTACAAATATTTCATTAAACTTCTTTTTCTCATGTTAATAAACGAAGTCTTTTAAAAAACGTCATGTTTAGATTCTCTGCAACTGCTGAGGCCTAATCGTTGGGACTTAAACATCGGACAAGAGTAGTATTCAAAAACATAACATGCGTTATATCCTAAGAATAACACATTTATATCTAAGATAATTCATGTTATCTTAGGATCATCATCATTGTCAACCATTATCAATCCACTGCTGGACGAAGGTTTCAAGCCTCTTCCACAAATGTCTGTCTTGTGCCAGTCTCCTCCTTCATGTTACTCCCGCATACTTTCGAATTTCATCCACCCATTTTCCATGTGGTCTTCTTCTGGGTCTTTTCCTGTCCCTTGGAATCCAATCTAAAATTTCGACTGTCCATCGATGGTCTGTTCTTCTGGCAGTATGTCCAGCCCATTGCCATTTCAGGGATTTTACTCAGATCATGATGTCTTCCACTCTTGTCATTTTTCTGATCCACAAGTTCCTCTTCTTATCTCTCCTGGTAACACCAGGCATGCACCTCTCCATGCTTCTTTGTCTGCAGTCTTTGTATGTCTCTTTTAGTTAAGGTCCACGTCTCTGCACCATACGTAAGCACTGGAAGGATACATTGATCAAACACTTTTCTTTTAAGACATAATGGCATATTGCTCTTGAAAATTATGCTGTTTCTTCCAAAAGCTCTCCATCCAAGTTTTATACGCCGATTAATTTCTTCATCAATGTGACCCTCACTTGATATCTGCTGTCCAAGATAAACGTACGCATCTGTTATCTCCAGCTTTTCTCCATCAATCGATAAATCTTCATTTCTTGTAAAAGCATTGTACATCACTTTTGTCTTCTGAAAGTTCATTTTTAATCCCACTTCTTTACTCTTGTCAGCAAGTTCCTGGATCATACTCTGCAGCTCTGATGGGGTAGTTGCAAAAATGACTACGTCATCAGCAAAACGAAGGTGAGTTAGATAATCTCCTTTAATCTTTATCCCTATATATCTTAGGATATAACACGTTATATAATGCATTTATATCTACGATAATGCATGTTATCTTAGGATATAACGCGTTATAGCGTAAGGATACTGCATGTTATGTTTTTGAATACTTCTCTTGTCCAATGTTTAAGTCCCAACAATCGGGTATCAACAGTCGCAGAAAATCTAAACATGACATTTTTTAAGACTTTTACAGAGGATGAGTCAAAAGTTTTGCAATATTGGCATAAATGCTTTCGCTGCAGAGGCTATGGCACATGCTTAAACTAGTTCAAGTTGGGCACTGCAGTCAGTGGAAAGGGATATAGAGTGGTAGTCGTTGATGTGAACAGCATTGCATGTCATAGTTCTGTCTGTGGTTGGGACGCTTAAAAGATGAACAGCCACAACCGGCTAATTATGCTTTACAAGTCTGAACTCAGCCATAACACTGCTCAAGCAACACGAAACATTTGTCATGAGAAAGGGGAAGATTCCGTGGACCACAGCACTGCAACAAGAAGGTTCAAGAAATTTTGCTCAGGGGACAGAAACCTCGACAATCAGCCACGGTCAGGTAGGCCAAGAAGCATGGATTTGGAGGCCATGCGCCAGGCTGTAGAGGCAAATCCGACAACCAGCACTCGGAGATTATCAGGCGAACTGGGCATATCACAGACCACCATGGTTTGTCACCGTCAGGAACTCGGCAAGGTCTAGAGGAGCTGCCAGCTGAAGCAAACCACCGAGTGGAAGTGTGCACGAAACTCCTAGAAAACCTGTGCGATGTACGGTTCATCAAGAGAACTGTTACGTGCGATGAAAAGTGGGTCTATTTCCATAATCCTAACACACAATGGCAGTGGTTGAACCTGGGCCAGGACAGCTTCCAGAACCTGTTGCCAAACGTGAAGGCTTCAAAGCACAAGGTGATGCTCTGGTTCTGGTGGAATTTCGAGGGGATAATCCATTACAAATTAGTTCCACACGGTCGGATCATCAACGCCAGCCTCTACTCTAAACAGCTGGAGTGGATGAATGCAATTTTAGAGAAGAAGTACCCAGCACTGGTGAACAGAAAGCATGTTCTCCTACAGCAGGACAACGCTCGGCCTCATACTGGGTAAACGACCCGGGCAAAACTCTAGGAACTTGAGGGCATCGAACTCATGCCACACCCAGCATATAGTCCGAAACTTGCCTTGTTGGATTATTACTTGTTCCAGTCTATGGCCCACTTCTTTCGCAAGCAGCTCTTCAACAACCAGGAGCACGTGGCAGCTGGAGTGAAGGAGTTCTTCACCTTGAAGGATAAGAACTGGTACCGCCGCAGAATCGAAGAACTGGCAGACAGATGGCTAAAGACAGTGCAACACGATGTCCTATACTTTGAATTCTAGTCAGCTTTCGTCGTAAAGGTACGTATGAAGACATAAAGTGATCCAAATATTGCAAAACTTTCAACTCACCCTCTGTATTAGCGTGAGAAACAAAAGTTTAATGAAATATTTGTAATAAATAATTTGTGCTTATATTAGTTTTCCATATAATTTCTAATTTTTCTTAATGCACAAGTTTGCCACAAGAGGGCGCAAGTACACGTTTCTGTTTACAGCAATATCTGCAGGACTAAAAACCTGATATAAAAATTTATTTTTCAGAGTTTAGCTCCACAAAGAAATACAAATTACCAGATAATTTTTATTTACTGTTGCAGTATCCAACTTCTCTATTTACAGCGATCTTGACATACAGCTCGGGCTTCACTGACATCCATCATATGCCGTACACAAGACCTTTTATACTTCATACTCATAATCTTTTTCTCATGCAGACACTCCTGAATCTGATCCACCCATGACTTCCTTGGCCTTCCTCTACCTTTCCTTCCTGTCACTTGGGCTAAAAAGATTTTCTTAGTGAGCATCTCATCACTCATTCTTCCAACATGGCCAAACCACCAAAGAATATTAGTCTCCACCTTGCTAACAACATTTTCCTTCGCATTACTCAATTGCAACACATCTTAATTCCTCACACAATCAGAACGTGTCTTGCCACAAACCCCCCTTAAGTAACGCATTTTCTCCAGCACACAAATGACTCCTATGTTTCTTCTATAGTACCCAGGTTTCACTGCCATACATCAGATTAGGAACAATTACACTTTCATACACAGCCATGCGAGACTCTCTTCAGAACCCATCATTCCTGTGAAAACCTCCTAGAGCAGCCATGACTTTCAATAAAGAATTCACTGGCCTACTAATTTCACCATCCAATTTGTTCTGTCAAACATGCTTCCTAAATACACAAACTCATTCACCTGGTCAATCACTGTGCCATTTAGACTTATATTACATTCAGTACTACCAGTCCCTCTCTCAAAAACCATAACTTTGTTGTTTATTCTTATTTGTACTCAGTTTGAAATTAGTAGGCGAGTGAACTCTTCATTAAAAGTCATAGCCGCTTTAGGAGGATTTCACAGGAATGATGGGTTCTCAAGCAAGTCCCAAATGGCTGTATATGAAAGTGTAATTGTTCCTACTGTGATTTATGGCAGTGAAACCTGGGTTCTGCAGAAAAGATATAGGAGTCGTTTGTGTGCTGGAGAGATGCGTTACTTATGGGGGGATTTGTGGTAAGACACGCTCTGATCATGTGAGGAATGAAGATGTCTTGCACATGTGTAACGTGAAGCAAAATGTTATTAGTAAGGTGGAGACTAATATTCTTCGGTGGTTTGGCCATGTTGAAAGAATGAGTGATGAGATGCTTACTAAGAAAATTTATTCAGCCCAAGTGGCAGGGAAACAAGGTAAAGGAAGGCCAAGGAAATCATGGGAGAACCAGATTCAGGAATGTCTGAATAAGAAAAAGATAATGAGTATGGAGTACGAAAGGTCTTGTGTGCAGTGTGTGATGGATGTCAATGAAGCTCAAACTGTGTGACGAGATCGCTGTAATTGGAGACACCTGATACAGCAACATTGAGTTATTTCTGTGAGGAGCTAACCTCTGAATATCAGAGAACAGCTTAGTGATATGTATGTATGTATGCTGAATTTCATGCAAACTTCGTACATCCAAGAAAACATACCCTGCAACTCACTTTTGCTCTCTGCCAACAGGACAGTGTCATCAGCATACAGCAATCTGCATACACGGATATCACCAAGACATAAACCAGTATTATCTATTTTGGCATCACGCATGCACACATCCATAAATATATTAAAGAGCCATGGTGACATTACACAACCTTATCTGACTCCTGCCCCAATAGAAAACCATTTTGACAAAACACCATTCATTTGTACACAAACTCTACTGCCAGCATACATGGCTTTTACACTATCCCGCGGGCGATCGTAGTGAGCGATGGGTTTGCCTCCTCGGGGCGCTCCATGGTAACATTGGCACACACAACAGCAACTAGGGCCTCTATGAATTTTGGAGAGGTACAAGCTAGTTCTGTGTGACATTGGCGAAAAGATCCCAACTCAGTGGGTTTTGTTACAGAATCCTTAGGTTGAATGACCAACTGGAACCCTCAGCTGTGGGCTAATCCCCCACACTAATGTACTTACCTGATTAAAAAGACAAAAAGAAATATTAAGAATGACTCAAGTGTGGGATATGGTGGACCTACCACACTTGAGAAGGACGGTCCACCATGGAATCGACCTGGACTTTCTAAACGGTGTATGAGAAAGAGATCTCGGCTGAGTAAATGTAAGATTGGTGTGTGGAATACTAGAAGTATAAATGGCAAGATGAATAAGTATAGACTGTATGTGCTGTGTGGAAGTGAAACCAAAAAGAAGGAAATTGGGATAGAAGAAGTGAATGGCACAGTGAGTGTACGGTCGGGAGTATTGGATAATGTGAAAGGACAGGCTGGTGTAGGTGTGATTTTAAGTGAAAAGATGAAGAACAACTTGCTTCACTATAGTTGCGTAAGTGAGAGAATTCTCTGGATTCGTTTGAAAGTAAAACTTCAGAGAATTGTAATTGTTGTAGTGTATGCTCCTTGTGACTCGGAAACCTTCTGATAAGAAGGAAGATTTCTGGAATGAACTAAAAGCTGTTTTGAGCCAGTTTGGTGCTAAAGAAAAAGTTATAATAGCAGGGGATTTCAATGCTAGAGTAGGTGTGCAGAATGCAATTTCTGACAATGTTCTGGGTAAGTTTAATGATCCTTGTGTGAATGATAATAGTGAAAGATTAATTGAACTCTGCATTGAGAATGGTTTGTGTGTATCTAATACATTTTTCAACCACAAGTATATCCACACATATACTTGGGAAAATCGTACTCTTGGTCAAGAGTGTGATAGATTTTATTGTCTACGATCAGCGTTTGAAACACTTAGTTGTTGACACCCATGTGATGAGAGGTGTGGATGTTGGTTCTGATCATTACTTGGTAGTGTCACGAGTGAAACTTAATGTTGGTTGGAGGAAAAGAAATAGGAAGAGACCCAGGATAGAAAGAATAAAGGTTGATAGGCTCCTTGAAGATCATCAGCGGTATTCTGACTTACTCAGAGAACGACTGAAGGATCTGAAGTCTGGTGAGAGGGATGTAGAAAAGAAGTGGGAATGTTTTAAGAACTGTGTTGTCACTGCTGCTAAAGAGGTATGTGGCACCACAACAGTGGGTAACAATAGAGGTGATGCTTGATGGAATAGTGAGATTGAAGAGGCAGTAAAGAGAAAGAAGGAAGCCCATTTGGGGATGTTGCAAGGTAGAGTCTCTGTGGATGAATATCGCTGTAAGAAGCGTGAAGCTGCTAAGCTAGTTCGCCACAGTAAGGCAAAAGATAGGAAGGAGAAAGTAGAAAGGTATGAAATGGCTTTTTGGAAAGATAGGAAGTCCTTCTGGAAGTATATGAGACTCAGGAAAAATAGGGGAAACAAAGTTGTAAGTTGTGTGAAGAATGAGATTGGGGAAATGATATGGGAGCCCAATGAGTTAAGTGACAGATGGGGTGAATACTTCTGTGAGTTATTAGATCAGGAAAGCAAAGATGACTCTGAGACAGATGCAGATGATGTCACAATGAGGGATGAAAGCACAGGAGGGATCTCAAGAGAAGAAGTGTGTAAAGCTCTAAAATCTCTTCAGAATGACAAGGCTCCGGGAGTTGATTTAACTGCAGAGATGTTGAAATATGGTGATGACTCTATAATTGACTGGTTAACTGAAATTTGCCAGTTGTGCGGGGAGTTAGGAATGGTCCCTTGGGATTGGAAGGATGCTATCATTGTTCCCTTGTATAAGGGAAAAGGTGATCAGACTGAATGCAAGAACTATCATGGTATTAGCCTACTGAGTGTGCCAGGGAAAGTGTTTGGTAAGGCTGTTATTGAAAAAGTACGGGGTCTTACATCATTGAAAGCGTGGGATGTTCAGAGTGGTTTTATGCCTGGTAAAGGCTGCACTAACCAGATTTGTGCATTACGCACGATGATTGAAAAGTATCTGGCTGTTGGGAAGAAAGTTTTTACTGCCTTCATAGATTTAGAGAAAGCTTACGACCGAGTGAATAGGACACTTTTGTGGAAGGTATTGAATGAATATGGTGTTACTGGGAATCTACTCAATAGTGTAAAAGCCATGTATGCTGGTAGTAGAGCTTGTGTACGAGTGAATGGTGTTTTATCAAAATGGTTTTCCATTGGTGCAGGAGTTAGACAAGGTTGTGTAATGTCACCATGGCTGTTTAATATATTTATGGATGCATGCATGCGTGATGCCAAAATAGATAATAGTGGTTTATGTCTTGGTGATATCCGTGTGTGCAGATTGCTGTATGCTGATGACACTGTCCTGTTGGCAGAGAGCAAAAGTGAGTTGCAGAGTATGTTGACTTGGATGCACGAAGTGTGCATGAAATTCAAACTGAGTATAAATAAGGGAAAAACCAAAGTTATGGTGTTTGAGAGAGGAACGGGGTAGCACTGAATGTAATGTAAGTATAAATGGCACTGTGATTGACCAGGTGAGTGAGTTTGTGTATTTAGGAAGTATGTTTGACAAAGAGAACAAGTTGGATGGTGAAATCAGTAGGCAAGTGAATTCTTCTTTGAAAGTCATAGCTGTTCTGGGAGGTTTTCACAGGAATGATGGGTTATCTAGAGAGTCCTGCATGGCTGTGTATGAAACTGTAATTGTTCCTACTCTGATGTATGGCAGTGAAACCTGAGTACTGCAGAAGAAACATAGGAGTCGTTTGTGTGCTGGAGAAATGCGTTACTTACGTGCGGTTTGTGGCAAGACACGATATGATTGTGTGAGAAATGAAGATGTATTGCAGTTGTGTGATGTGAAGCAAAATGTTGTTAGCAAGGTGGAGACCAATATGCTTCGGTGGTTTGGCCATGTTGAAAGAATGAGTGATGAAATGCTTACTAAGAAAATCTTTTCAGCCCAAGTGGCCAGAAGGAATGGCAGAGGAAGGCCAAGGAAGACATGGGTGGATCAGATTCAGGAGTGTCTGCATGAGAAAAAGATTATGAGTATGAAGTATAAAAGATCTTGTGTACGGCGTGTAATGGATATTAGTGAAGCACGAGTTGTATGTCAAGATCGCTGTAAATGGAGAAGTTTGATACCACAACAATAAGTAAAAAATACCTGGAAGTTTGTATTTCTTTTTGGAGCTAACCTCTGAATCTCAGAGAACAGCTTAGTGATATGTATGATGTAAGTAAATTCCCAGTAACACCATATTCATTTAATACCTTCCACAAAAGTGTCCTATTTATTTCTGTCGTAAGCTTTCTCTAAATCTATGAAGGCAACAAAAATTTTCTTACCAACATCCAGATAAAATAAAAATAAAAACGTTTACCCCATACTTTTTCAATAATGACTTTACCAAACACTTTCCCTGGCACACTCAGTAGGCTAATACCACGATAGTTCTTGCGGTCAGTCTGATCACCTTTTCCCTTATACAAGGGAACAATGATAGCATCCTTCCAATCCTGAAGGACCATTTCTATCCCAGCACAACTGGCAAATTTCAGTTAACCAGTCAATTACAGAGTCGCCGCCATATTTCAACATCTCACCAGTTATGCCATCACCTCCCATTGCCTTACCATTCTGAAGAGATTTTAGAGCATTACACACCTATTCTCTTCAGATCCCTCCTGTGCTTCCATCCTTCACTGTGGCATCATCTGCTTCTGCCTCAGAATCACCTTTGCTTTCTTGATCTAATAACTCACAGAAGTATTTACCCCATCTTTCACTTAACTCATTGGGCTCCCATATCATTTCCCCGATCCTATTTTTCATACAACTTACAACTTTGTTTCCCCTATTTTTCCCAAGTCTCATGTACCATAATTTCAGGTAGATAAGCTGTGGCATATATGAGTTCAGAATGAAATTTTCAACCCATGCAGCTTATACAGCATGGCAGTGTATACTGTTTTTTTTTTTTTTTTTTTTTTGTGGATCGAAATTATGTAACAAAAACATTTTGGCCTGTTCCGTTTTTTTTTTTTTTTTTTCCAGCAGGAAGATATCTCAAGAGAAAGGGAATAGAATAACGATGTTACAGCCACATGCAATAAATTCCACCCACCCCCTCTTAAAACAAGACATGACAATAATAGGTTATAGCAGTGGTTCTCAAACTTTTTCGATTATCAGAGCCCTTGCTGAATCCAGATTTTCCCAAGGCCCTATGTCAAATTCTAACAAGTACACTTTGCCTATGTCAAATGCTAACAAGTATACAATTCTAAAAGTACACTTAGATAAAAATAAATAAAACATGTATTGAAGATCACAAAAAAAGTAATTGAAAAAATTCAACTAATTATAATAAGTGGGATGGATGAGCCTGTTGATCACTGCACATTTTCTCAAATCTTGGAATCAAACTGGACACAGCCACCCTCATTTCCTTCTCCACATTGATTTTCGTGCGATACTTAGTTTTTATCACAGCGACCGATGTGATAAAAAAAACTAAGTGAATGGATCGGTTTTTACTGTTTAGTAAAAACCGATCCATTTTTAAAAATACATACGAGAAGAAAAACTTCAAAAACTTTATTTCACTTAATCACAACAATATTCAGTTGATATGCCAAAAGCTTATAAACGCCGAAACTCAGCGGCAGCGCATCAACATAACAGACTGCTAACCACCAAATGAATCACAAAGAACAATGGATGAGCATATTTAAAGGATCTGGTGACCTCAAAATCTGGACTGAGAGTCTCATTTCTAGACACTCAGAGAACGAGGGAGGAATGTTTATCAGAAGCACGGTAGCTGGTGTCAAAGCTCAGGTTACTTCCAGTAGCGGCCACGCGGAACATACACGTGCGCCAGTTGGGCGGCTATCGTGCGGGGGAAACCTTATGCTTATAACATTATTGTAGAGCACCATCTAGTTTGTGGAGGCTTCTACAAACAGTTATTACTAAGTGAGTTACTGGTTTGCACTAGGTCCGCTAGATGTCGCATCCTATCACATTGAATTGAAAATGGAAATAAAATTATGCGGCGTCCCTGTGAGGAAGCCGCAGCTCCCCAGGGCGCCGCAGCGCACACTTTGGGAACCACTTCGTTATAGGATTGAGGTGGGACAGGTAAGAGAGAGGTGACGTCCGATAAAACTTGGAAAAAGCCGTGGCGGGGGGGGGGGGGGAGAGACTTCGCACGGAATCGATCTTGTTAGCAAGGATCACCCTTGTTTCATGCTCTGAGCAGCTAACTCTCTTTGAACTCATGACGTCATTAGCTTTGCTCTCTCTCCCCTCTTGAAATGAGATATTCGACTACCATCCAAGATTGATTGTCATTGGTCAATGACTCAAAGACAGCACGTGCAAATTTTGTCAGTGATGTGTGCGTTCATTGCATTCAGTTCACCAAATCGCATTTTCTCGAGTATGCGTAGTTCTACATTATCATGGAAAGTAAAATGACGAAACGCAGAAGTTATACTTCTAGTTTTAAACTAATGGTATGTGAAAGGGCAGAAAAAATAGGTAATAGATCTGAAGCCAGAGAGCATGACATTGATGAGTGCTGCGTTCGCAGGAGGAGATCAGAAAAAGAGACTTTGGAGAAAATGCCGAGACTGAAAAGAGCGCAAAGGAAAGGAGCTGTAGCTTGGCCAGTGTTAGAGACAAATTTAGAAAAGTGGATAAAGGAACACAGAGACAAAGGTTTGCCAGTCTCTACAGTTTGAATTCGTCTACAAGCGAAATTAATTGCTGAACAGTTAGGTTTCAAGAACTTTAAAGGTGGCCCTAACTGGTGCTACAGATTTATGAGGAGAAAGAAGCTCTCTGTTTGAATGAAGACTACCATAGGGCAGGCACTACCGATGGACTGGAAAGAGAAACAAGCTTCTTTTCTGGATTATGTGCACAAAGTTATTAAAGAGCATAAATTTACGGAAGGTAAATTTCTGCTCTTTAATAACTTTGTGCACTTCATTAACATGGATGAAGTATCCCTAACCTTTGACTGCCCCCCAAAAAGAACCGTGGATAATAAAGGGTACACAACAATCACAGTGGTAACCACGGAAAATGAGAAGACATCTTTTATGCGCGTCTTAGCCTGCACAGCCAATGGATACAAATTGAAACCCCTTTTGATTTTTAAGAGAAAAACTATTCCTAAAGAAAATTATCTGAGAGATGTGTTAATCCGCGCAGATGAGAAGGGGTGGATGTGTGAAGAGATATTTCTGGACTGGCTGAACGAAGTGTGGCACAAGAGAAAAGGCGCATTTTTCCAGCCACAAGGAATGCTGATTGTTGATTCCATGCGTACCCATTTGATAGAATCGGTGAAATTGGAGTGTAAAAAGTTTCAGCTACAGTGGCAGTGATTCCCGGAGGGCTGACTAAGATTTTGCAGCCTCTTAACTTGGTCATAAACAAAGTTTTTAAAAATGAAATGAGAAACCGTTGGGAGGAGTGGACGCGTGAAGGAATACATTTATTCATGAATAGCGGCAGAATCAGTAAAGCTACCTGCAAGGAAGTCGCAAAATGGGTATCTAAATCCTGGAAAACTATCAAAACTTCTACGATTATTTCAGGCTTCACTGAAGCAAATATTATTTCTAAAAACTGCAGTGAAATGCCAGAAGACAGCGATAGTGATGCGGACGACCCCGAAGTTTTAGATGATGAGCTTCTAAAACTTTTTAATTCGGACAGTGAAGTTTCCGATTTTGATGAATTTGATTGAAAAACTATGTGTACCATATATTTTCAGAATGTTGTGTGTATTTTTTAAATTCTTGAGATATATGTGTTTTATAATTGGTTTAAGCGCCTTATGAATTCTTCAAGTAAATTTTTATAAAATAGGTAGTAGGTTAAGTGTTATCCTTAAGATTGAATGTTGTTTAATTGATATTTTTATTTATTATTTGAAAGATCAAGTACTATATTTTTACCTATGTAATGTTTTTAAGATTCTGCCATGGTACTACCCCACCTTACTGCGAAGGTGCGGCATTTTTTGGAGATTTTTTTTTATTCCGCCCCTTTTTTTATTGATGTGGTGTATACGCCAGTGCAGCTTATTTACCCAAAATTACGGAATTTCCAGAAAGAGAAAGTCTTCCTATCTTTCCAAAAAGCCAATTCATGCCTTTCCACCTTCTCCTTCCTATCTTTTGCTGTGCTCTGGTGAACCAACTTAGCTGCTTCACACTTCTTACAGCAATATTTATCCACAGAAACTCTACCTTGCAACATACCCAAATAGGTTTCCTTCTTTCTCTTTACTGCCTCTTCAATCTCATTATTCCACCAAGCAGCACCTCTATTGTTATCCACTATTGTGGTGCCACAGACGTCTTCAGCAGCAGTGACAACACAGTTCTTAAAACATTCCCACTTCTTTTCTACATCCCTCTCACAAAACTTAGGTACCTTCAGTCGTTCTGTGAGTAAGTCAGAATAATGCTGATGATCTTCAGGGAGCTTTTCAACCTTTATTCTTTCCATCCCAGGCCTCTTCCTATTCCTTTTTCTCCAACCATAATTCAGTTCCACTCGTGACACTACTAAGTAATAATCAGAGCCAACATACGCACCTCTCATCACACGAGTGTCAACAACTAAATGTTTCGGACACTGATCGTAGACAACAAAATCTATCACACTCTTTTGACCAAAAGTACAATTTTCTCAAGTATATGTGTGGATGTACTTGTGGTTGAAAAACGTATTAGATACACACAAACCATTCTCAATGCACAGTTCAATTAATCTTTCACCATTATTATTCATGCAAGGATCATTAAACTTACCCAGAGCATTGTCAGAAATGACATTCTGCACACCTACTCTAACATTGAAATCCCCTGCTATTATAACTTTATCTTTAGCACCAAACTGACTCAAAACAGCTTTTAGCTCATTCCAGAAATCTTCCTTCTTATCAGAAAGTTCAGAGTCACAAGGAGCATACACTACAACAATTAAGATTATCTGAAGTTTCACTTTCAAACGAATCCAAAGAATTCTCTCACTTATGCAGCTATAGTGAATCATGTTGTTCTTTATCTTTTCACTTAAAATCACACCTACACCAGCCTGTCCTCTCACATTATCCAATACTCCACACCACACACTCACTGTTCCATTCACTTCTTCTATCCCAATTTCCTTCTTTTTGGTTTCACTTACACACAGCACATCCAATCTATATTTATTCATCTCTTTAATCAACTCATTCATCTTGTCATTTACACCTCTAGTATTCCATACACCAATCTTACACTCACTCAGCCGAGATCTCTTTCTCATTCTCCTTTTTCTGTGTGCAAATTGTTTCTGTGGTGGACCGTCCTTCTCAAGTGTGGTAGATCCACCATATCCCACACTTGAGTATGGTTTTACAATTCTTTGTCTTTTTAATCAGGTAAGTACACCAGTGTGGGGGATTAGCCAAGGACAAAAATTTTGTATTTCCATGCTCTAACAATAACATGAAATAACAATTTAGCAAACAATAACATGCTCTAACAATTTAGCATAATTGTTTCCTGCAAAGTCACAAAAGTGTTTCTGTGTACATACTGAAATATTTGTATACTTTCACTGCAAAACATTCAATATCAATTGGTAAACAGTCAACAGCACACTGGAGACAATTGTGGGTGTATAATATGTGCCCCACAACCAACCTATTGATAATCTGCCTCTTCAGTTCAGTTTCAAGTTTTTGCCACACATTATTTTTGTCATGTCTTTTGCAACCACCAAAATTGGTGTTCGTGTCATCTGCACACAAAGCAACAATTTTCTTTTGTAAGGCAAATTTGTAACTTACTTCCTTCAACATAGCACACTGTGGGTCGGATGTTTCACCAGGTAAAGAAATAAAGTCTATAATTTTGTCTTCAACACCACAATTTGGCAGAAAGTACCACACAACGATTGGAAAATGTTTTATGTCCTTTTTGTTTGATGCATCTATACTTACTGTAATGCTTTTTGTTTTATTCAAATCCTCTACTACTTCACCCAATATGTATGGTGATAAAACGTTGGTAATTATGGCTTCTGATTTGGTATGGGTTGAAGAAAATTTTGGTTCATAAATTTTCTTTATCAATGTCCACAAGAAGTCATTTGCGCGAAAACTTTGGCCATGATGCACAGTATCATAAGCAACAACAGCTTCACTTGTTGCAATTTTATTGCTTTCACTATTATGTCTCACCATAAACGCGTTGATGTTTTTAACTGAAGACAGAGTCTTTTCAGCATCCTTATGTTTCAGGCTACATAGATGTTGGTTGATGTCGCTTCTGTCTCCATGAGCAACGGAAAAATGGGCATTACAATTTTGGCATACCACTTTTGTTCCTTCACTACACAGGTTGTCCAGTTTAATAAATTTGAATTATTTCTGGAGATTATCATAAAAACTGCAGTTTCCTCTCTTTGACATTGTCAGGATAGACTTCAAGCTTTAAAAAATATGAAATTTAAACCACCGGTTCCGATTAGTATGCAGGCAAAACAAAACGTGCAAGTGTTGCCAATGCAGCTAGCATGTATTTACTGGTTGGTTATACAAATTACTGGTATTATCAATGATATTGATATATGATAAGGTTATGGTTATGAATAATAATTTATGATTGACCAATATACAAGTATATTTATAGTTCTTATTAAAAACAGGACAAAAGTAACATTTTTATTAAAACGACGGGACGGCCAGGAAATGTGAAAAAAAAATCCCTAAATAAGGCTTTATGGAAGACTTGACACCATAAAGGTAAATGAAAGAGAAGCAAAATATACACTATTACAGAAGAAACATAAACCCAATAAATCTGTGAAAGTCATGATATGGAAACAGTGTAAAGCTATACATAGCGTTAAGTACACAATGGCCATATATGTTCTTCTGAATCCAATTCCATAACTCTTCAATTAAGATATCTAATAAATTATTGAAGATCGAACTTACTGGATAATTTTCAAAACAAATACATAGCATAAACAATATAGTAATGATTCTTTACTGTGTACAAAACTAGCCCTACATACTTGACAATGTATTAGCATAAGACAACAAATGACATTTGCATTGATCAGTTGTTTTGTGCAACACACTGTAATATCATTTTCATTATTAAAACGTATGGCCCTTTGAGGTCATTGCAGTATATTCATATCAGTGTGAAAGTGTGAAAATAACTTTGTCATGTTGTATGTACCATTTTTTATTTTTTTATTTATTTTAGTTTTGTAGTTATTTCCAATTTTTAGGGATACTTGAATGTTAAGTCAAGCATTGAGACAGGAATTAATGATTCACATCACCTGACAGCAAAATCTAATGGAATTTCAATATAAATTAGAATGGAATGGTATTTATTCTACACAGTAACACTTAATTAACATTAAGAACCTTCAAATGACATAAAACAGCAAAAAGTAATGGACAAAGCAGAAACTTCATCAAACATAAATCAACTGCTGTTTTCAACAACACATTATGATTACCATGCTTAATGTTTATACTTAAATAGGATCATCTCTAGATGTCTGCACCATGTGAAAAAATAAGGGTTCATGAATTTTATATTTGATGGCATAACTGAAGACTATAAACCCTGAAATATAAGTCATCAAAATATAAAGTGCTACTCAGCATAAAGTTTCATGAAGCAGCAAATATCATGCACTGACTTATCAAACATTTTTGTAGTGAAAACTTTGTTTTGAAGGAAGGCATAGGCAGCAGAGCCAGACAAGTATCCAGGAATTTTGTTTGGGGGCAGGGGTCCAATTCTGGGCAAAACTAAGAATAATTTATGTATAGCAGATGTAGCTGGCAAGTTGTATTGACCGTATGCTGTACTAACCTGCTGCATGCATAATGTACATTTTACTAAGCCACGTCTCTTGAGGAAGAACCCTGAGACTACAGAGACAAACTTTTAGACTGATACAGTGCAAATAAAATAATAAATTTAGTGTTGCTACTAAGAATAAATGAAAAGACCAAATGCAAAATTTAAATATATATAAACTGCCAATTTAAATTGCACATAAACTTGCCTTAAATATCATTCATAAACAAACTGTTCTATATTCATTCATTCATTTTAAAAACTACATAAAGAAGCTTAAGAAGTCATTTACTGCCTTTAATATGTAGGTAGCCGTAGGCCCATGCATGGATTCAGGGTAGGGGTATGTGTGAGGGATGCATGTGCCCCTACCCAGTTACAGATTTGTTTATCACTTCCTCTAAAATAATTTTGTGAACAATTATTAAAAAAATAATACAACAATAAAAAATTTCCACATTTTTTGTTGTTGTTGGATAACCTTTGAATGGGGTGGGGCAAACCCCTGGAGCCACCTTGGATACATACCTGAGCAGAGCCTATGTAAAACAAACAGGTTTCAAGACCAGCTGTGTATCCTATAAATATGGAAGCTTAAAGATAAGCAGCAATGCCAACTCTAGATGCTTCATGTCAAAAGTATGAAAGAGAAGTTTCCAGGATTTGTGGAGCTCTTGAGCTGTCTTCATATCAACATCCCAGTCACAGGGTGATTCATCATAATGGTGCCTGGTCAATTTGGTGGCACCACCTTCATATGAGGTCCGTGGGGGAGGGGGGTACTAAAGGTACTAAAACCTTAGTTATTTATCAAATTGGAAACATATGGGAGGTCAAATTCAAACTTCTGAAACCACTTTTACTCCTGATTTTGTGAAAACTTCAAAACAAATATTTTGAGACCCAACTTCTACATGTATTAGATTTATACACACAATGATTTTGCTGTCTTACCTGCATTTCAAACAGATTTAGCAACAGCATCCGTTAGGTACAGAACTAATGCAGAATACTTCAATTACAATATTCCTGGAATACAATAAATAAGTAATGAATACATATAAAGTACACTACATAAATTCCAGTTTAACATTCATTCAGATGTACGGTTGTCATCTGCAAATGTCATTTCAAAAGTTTTTTCACCTTATCAGGGAACACTAAAGAGATGGCTACAGTAAAAACACAATGCTCAGGTCAATAATATCATTCACAAATGCCCTCTATGTACTAGTAAAGAATTATTTTTTTCATGATTAGCTTCTTATTAATTTCAACTATTTTTTTATTGTTCTAAATTTAAAGTTACTCATTTTAATTAAAATGTATGACAACTACATAATAAAACTATCTAAATGTTTTTTTTTTTTTTTTTTGTATAGTGGCACAAGAGATAAGTTAGTATTAAAACTTTGAAACATGTTTAAGTTACATAAAAAGTTTAATATGAAAAAGCTTTCCACTGATAACTTCAGTCTTCGCCAGCCTTGTGATGGATGGACGATGATGATGGTAGTGGTTACCAGATCCACAAAGTCATATTTCTTTTTTAAAATTGATTTCCATATCAATGGAATGATAAAAAAATAATCAGAATTGTAGCTCTTAGGGCTGAGAAAAATTTCCAAACTTTCTTGATAGTGTAACGAAAAAGGATTAACGAACGGGGCAATTTGTCTGGTGTCTGTCCAAAGAGGTTTAGCAGAACTGACCTCCAAAGTCTGAGATCCCAATGAAGTTTCAGAATTTTCTTCACAGGCATCATTTTTGTACTCCAATAAATGGCTGTTGATGCTGTGGTAAGTGCTTCCACTGTAGTAATTTTCACCAGAAGATGTTGAGATCAGGATGAGGTAAATAAACTCCAAGAAGATTGAAAGGGGTTACTTTGTCCCTATTATCTAAAATTAATTTGATGATAGAAGGGTTGGAACTGATGGCCAGATGATATCCAAACTTCTTGAAAATGTGTTTAAGCTTGCAGATAAGAGAAAGGTGGTAAGGCATAGATCCAAATGCAGATTTTCAGAGGTTTTGCTGGAGGCTATTGATTTTTGACCTTAATTCACAAGTGATTAAGTTTTTAATTATGGAAGGAGGATATATCTATACAAAATGGCCATTTCCAAAATTTTCTCATATTCCTCTTCAAGAGAGAAAGGATTATTGCAGATGATATTGGCTCCATCAATAAAAGATTTTATGGCAGCAAATTTGTACTTTTCAGAAATGGGCAAGTTGAAAGGAATAATATTGGTGGTTGTAATGGGTTTATGATAGACAGATCATGAGATGGTATGGCTACTGTTCCTTTGGAGGGAGATGTCCAAAAAATTAATGTACTGGTTCTTTTCACTTTTCATAGCAAATTTAATGGTAGGAAACTTTTGGGTGATCGAGTTGGGGTTAAATGTAGTAACAACTCTTTGGGATGAAGCCAAATCCCCAAAAACTGCAATTCTGATTCTCCTTTTATCACTCCATTAATCTGGAAGTAAATCTTAAAAAAGAAATAATGTACACAACTTTACAGATTTGGCAACCACCACAGTGGCGCCCATATGAGTACTTTTAGGGGAGGGCTAAGAAAATCCTTACCTCCTTCAAGGCTGTCAAACATTTGAGTAAATGTACAAGATACTAAAATACAACAAAAATAATTGATACAATCAATCACTAATATCTTATTATTTTTAAAAATGCTTCAAAAAAAGGTTTCATCTATTTTAGTGTTTTGAATTTATCAAAAATTTGGCTATGCCAATGGCTGTACGAGGACATCCTTGCGCGTGTGTGTGTAGCATTTAGAAGTTTCATGCCAGGAAAAGAAGGGAGGGCTGTGGCCATTCGTTATGTATCTAAGTAAATCTCCTCAAGTGCTGCCATTGCAGCACTTGAGGAGATATCAAGTGCTGCTCTTGCTCAGAACAGTCAAAAAGCTGAATATCGTCATTCCAAATATCAGTTCATGATTTTTGGACCACTTCAGTTTGAAGATGATGAACAAATTGGAATTTGTTCCACCTGCGATTATCGACATCAGAACCTCAACAAAGCAATTGTTGAAATGCACGTTCTTTGGCCAACTCTTCCTTAATGGAGAGGTACTCAGAAGTCTCAATTGCATCGTTTGCTCTCTTTCTTTTGAATATAAAGGTAAACCAATACACAGTTTTGATTATGCCAGTATTCTACATACATACATATCCCTAAGCTGTTCTCTGAGATTCAGAGGCTAGCTCCATAAAGAAATACAAACTACCAGACAATTTTTACTTACTGTTGCCATATCAAAGGGTGACCTTAGTGAGAGATGGGTTTGCCTCCTCGGGGCACTCCGTGGGCAACAATGGCAACAGCAACAAGGGCCTCTGTGAATCTTGGAGAGGGGCCAGCTAGTTCTGTGTGACATTGGAAAAAGACCCCAACCCACTGGGTTTTTGTTCCAGAATCCTTAGGTTGAATGACCAACTGGAACCATCAGCTATGGGCTAATCCCCCACACTGCTGAACTTACCTGATTAAAAAGACACAAAGAAATGAAAAAAATATATACTGCACTAGTTCCTCTTGAATTCTATCAATACTAATAATACTATAACAATACCAATACTGCCATAGCTTGCATAAAAATTTGTCACTCAAAGCGTCTGGAACAATAAAAGTACATTTCATTGGACACATACAAAATTAGGACTTCACAGATTTCAAAAGTGCTCACCTCTCAAATTAAAAAGAGAAGCACAAATGAAACCAAAACACACCTCAGTTAACCTTCATTGGGGTTGTACAATATTACCTAAGGTTAAACAAATTTGAGAAAATAAGACAAAGACTTCAAGAACAAATCCCCTTTTTAAGGGATTTGTTCTTGAATCTTCCAGAACAAATCCCTTAAAAAAGAGATTTTAGGAGACTTGATTACAAAAAAAGAAACTTTAAGAGACAAGTTGAAAAAAAAAAAAAACGACTTTTAGCTAAAAAGGAGACTTACTCCTATCCCTGCAAACACAATCATACATGTCAGCTATTATCCATAGCTGTGCCCCTCCCCTAACAGGAGACAGAGCTGAGGACATGGACGACAGAATGTCACAAAACTATAACACTGATGGATATGAAGCTAGCACCATCACTAAAGAAAAACAATAAATAGACTAAATAATAACAAGGAACTTTACACCAATTATACATAAGATGGAGAGCTTTTAGAAGAAACAGTACAATTTTCAAGAGCAATATGTCTTTGTCTTAAAAGAAAAGTGTTTAATCAATACAACCTACCAGTTCTTACGTATGGAGCAGAGACGTGGACTTTAACTAAAAAAGACATACAAATGCTGCAGACAATTGAAAGAAGCATGAAGAGATACATACTTGGTGTAACCAGAAAAGATAAGAAGAGGAACTCGTGGATAAGGAAAATGACAAGAGTGGAAGACCTCATGATGAGAATAAAATCCCTGAAATGGCAATGGGCGGGACATGTTGCCAGAAGAACAGACCCCAGATGGACAACCGAAATTTTAGACTGGATTCCAAGGGACAGAAGAAGATAACACAGGAGATGGATGGATGAAATTTGAAAGCATTCCAGAGTAACATGGAGGAGAGTGACTCAAGACAGACAGTTGTGGAAAAAACTTGGGGAGACCATCATCCAGCAGTGAACTGATAATGGTTGATGATGATGATGATACGTAAGATAGTGTAACTATACTAGTACTCCGAATTTATTGATGTAGAATAAAAATCAAAGTTTCTAAGCTTTCGTACATCAGCCAGATGGCTTTTCAAGGAAGGTAGACAGTTTGCTGTCTACCTTCCTTTAAAAAGTCATCTGGTTGATGTGCAAAAGCTTGGAAACTTTGATTTTCATTCTACATCAATAAATTCAGATTACTAGCTGTCTACCTTCCTTGAAAAAGCCCTTTGGCTGATGTGCGAAAGCTTGGAAACTTTTTTATTCTACGCCAATAAATTCAGATTGCTAGTATAGTTATACTATCTTAAATAAATAGACTGTTCTCTTCTGCCATAGTATAACTACAAATTTTGGGCCTTTTAAGAAAAATTATATAAAAAAGACCCAGCCTTTTCCCTAGCTTCTGCCCTATTTGCAAAATGAACTAAGGAAAACACAATAAAAATTTATATTTTAACTTATAAAAACATTTCATTAAAATAATTATATTTTTACAGATTGATTACAGATATTCAAATTAAAAAAAAATCTTCCAACTTTTGCATTGGCAAAGTCTCTAATCAAAGTTTTGATATTTATTTCATCTGCCTCTTTAGCTTCAGTGACAATGAATGAAAAACATTTCAGTCATTCCTGACACATTGTATTATCTCACAAATAATTTTTGACAATTTTCAGCTTGCTGAAAGATTTTTTAGAAGTAGCTACTGTAACAGATAGGGTTAGACAGATATAAAATAAGTGCTGTAGATACATCTCCAGGTAACTACATGACAACTTTGTAAACTTTATTATTAACTATTTTCGTTCTTTTATTGATTTAATTCCTTCTTTTACAATGCTATTTAAAACTATTAGCAGAAGTTGAAATGAAAAATTTTTACTTAAATCCTGATCATATATCATCATCATCAACCATTATCAATCCACTGCTGGATGAAGGTCTCCCCAAATTTCTTTTACAACTGTCTGTCTTGGGCCTGTCTCCTCCATGTCACTCCAGCATACTTTTAAATTTCATCCTTCCATCTCCCATGGGGTTTTCTTCTGGGTCTTTTCCTGTCCCTCAGAATCCAGTCTAAAATTTTGGTTGTCCATCGGTGGTCCATTCTTCTGGCAACATGTCCAGCCCATTGCCATTTCAATGATTATGTTTTACAAAGTCTGCATATTTCACTTTCAGTAGCATAAGTTTTGAGGCTCTGAAAAACATGAAATTATTGAAAAAAATGTGCATGCTAATAAATCTTTCCCTAATTTTGTGTTATCCATTTGCCAAAAATTCTGTAAAATACATTCACTCTGAATTCTTCAGCACTTTTAAATCTGTAATTTTTTTTTTTTTTTTTTTTTTTTGATTGAAGGTTTAACGACCGCCGTGAGCAACTCAATGGGCTATAAGCAGTCGCCCGTCCCTAATTTAGGGTCACTGGTTCCACGGAAGGGAGAGAGCCAGTGCCGTAAGACAAACACAACATCCATGCCTCACCGGGATTCGAACCCGGACCCCGTTCGGACGAATGATCAGAGGCCATAAATCTGTAATCCAATGTGTGACATTATGCCAATGAGGTCCCCTGCACTGCTGACTGAAAGGAACTCTTTTCCCCCTCTATCTTGCTGTTTGCAGCTCTCATCTGTCATTTTTGATGGTAGATTTGAATTAAAACATTTTGTTATCTTAATCCACTTTGGATCCCCCAATGCTGAGGGCCCTTAAGCATCGCTTACCTGCGCTTAATACCAAGTTGTTTGGAAAATAATGGCTAATTTGGAGCGTAAAAATGAAGAAAGCATACCTCATAGCACACAACCTTGTTTTATTCGAAATAGGTGCCTTCAGCAGCTACACACCTCTGCCAGCAAGTAGCAAGTGTTTCAATGCCAGTCCAGAAGAAATCTGGCTCGCTGGATGCAAGAAAGTCCTGGAATGCAATTTCGGCCTCTTCTTGGTTTTTGAAGGTCCTACTCTTGAGGTAATTCTAAAATGTATGAATAGGTGGAATTTGGTTGGTGCTAAGCTAGGCAAGTAGGCTGAATGTGGGAGGGTTTTGAACCTCAGTTTGTGTAGTTTCTGTTTCGTCATTTGTGACATGTATGGTCGTGCGTTATCATGGAAGAGGATAGGACCCTTCCTGTTCATAAAAGATGGTTGTTTGGAACACTACTTCTGGTGCATTGAGTCAATTTCATCACAGTATGTAACTCAGGTAATGCTTTCACCAGCATTTATGAACCTGTAGTGTATGACATCAAAACCTTCTTTGGCATTAACCTTGGTTTATGATGTTGTTTCAGTGGTTCACCATGGTTCAGCCACTGTCCAGAATGCTTACAGTTGTCGTACGGCACCCACTTTTCATCGGAGGTTACAATGTGATCAAGTAGGAACCCCTTTTCATTGTGAAGCACATCTCAAACTGTTGTTGTTTCTGATGCTCCATCAGTTCGAGTGGGATCCACGTATTGAGCTTCTTGACGTTACCAATTTGGTGATGTTTGGAAATGGTTGACACTGACACATTGTATTGTTTCGCAAGTTCCCTGACTGTAAAGCGAGAATTAGCCTTCAGAGCGTCATTATCAATGACCGAGTGTTGTTGTCCTTGGTCCTCCTCATCTTGTAGGCTCGTGTCACCGGAACGTAACTTTTCAAACCACCGACGAACAGTACATTCAAATGTTACCTCCACACCCCATGCTCAAACACATTATGGTAGGTTTGTGCCGCATTACGACCTAATTTAAACTCACAAAGTAGAATCACCCACATCTCATTCCCACCTAATATGTTGTACAGACCACTCTCACACGAGTAACAACTGCAGCTCAACCGATTATGGCATGTATGTGGCGTCTCAGTTGCACTTCAACTCACATGAATGGTGGTTCGAGCAGGTTGGTCTTCAAGCATTGTGGGAGAGTTGAATGTGGCACCTCAGAAAATCAGTCATTATTTTCCGAACGACTTGATAGTAGGTACCCGAGTCTTCACCCACTTTATACACCTCTCCGAGTCTGCTGCAACATCACGTGTGTGTCATCGGCTCTGTAGAAAATCATGTGACCTTTAGTATCTATGCTCTGGATGCAAATGAAATGCTTTACTGAGACATTTGAAACTATTTCAAAAAAAAAAAAAAAGAATGAAAATGAATGAAATACAAGCTAATGAATTACACCTGAAACTATTTCAAATTGTTTTCGGTATGCTGGTTTAAAATGACAAGTTTCAACTGTCTATTCTGACCATAGGCGCAGACTATAGGGGGAGGGGCCAGGCCAATCTTGCCCCTCCACTAATTTTACTGGAGGGGGGCATTGTCCACCCAATATTTTTTTTCCTGTTTAATAAAATAATCGCTTTAGCTTCAGAAGGTAAACCAAGTTCCACATTAGGATGCCAAAGCAATTTATTTCTAAAAAAAAATAACAAAATAAGTAAACTTTTTTCCCCTTCTCAGCATTGCTCATTTGATAAGAAACTTAATGGCCAGCCTCGTACTGTGTTTGATGTGTTCTCGTGATATGTAGTAAATGTTTAAAACAATTATCAAAAATAAAATAAATAAAAATGCAGAAACATATAATCTCTAACGCCTTTATTTATTTATATTTTTTGCACTTGTTCTTTGTTTAAGTAACCCAGCTAATTTCTAATTTTTTTATAAACGTTTGGAAATGCAATCTCTCTCTAGATATTTTTGTAAAATCACAGGCTGAATTTTATTTTTAAAAATATTAATATTTCCAAAAGAATGTTTGTTTCCCTGTTTATTTGCTGATGAGCAATTACAGTTGCGTTTGAAAATATACATCGAACCGAACCGTATAGTTAGTCTTTTGGCCTTTTTTTTTTTTTTTTTTTTTTTTTTACGCCTGCCCCCTAATTATTCCATGAAATCGGCGCCCCTGGTTCTGACTGAGTGATGGGGAAAATTTCAACGAACAGTGGTCATGGCGTTCATTTTACAGTAGATGCTACTTGAGATGAATCTAATGGTACAAATAAATGCAGATGATTATATTTTTGATGGCCATGCATGTCCCTGTATGCATCAGGTTGTCTTCATCAAATGGCAAGAGAAAAAGAATATTCTATTACCAAAGTTTAAAGAAGCTGTAACTGTAGCTTGTATTTTCGGCTATTATATTTGAACTCAATTTTCAACTCATAAACTAATAAAAGTATACAGGAAAACATTCGAATATTCTTGTTTTGCGGTATATTTCCAAACGCAAAATCAGCAAAACTTCAATTCATCTAAACAAATATTCACTCCGTGTACAATCGTATAACTAACAGAAAGGAAACAATTCACGGTTTGTTTTTAATCTGTTTAAGAAAGATTTATAATTCTAACCGGTACCATACTGATCCACAGCCCCCATAAAACGTGAACAAGTGAGGCGAATATAAACAACAGACTGCAGTCACGGTTTCAAAAATCAAAAACACTTTCAACTCAATGAGGTTAGAAGAAGAGGAGGTGAAGGGACCCGTTTTGAGTGAAACCAAAACAGATCGGCTGTTTCTGTTTCCTCTCTCTCTGAGGTGATGGGCAGGGCTAGAGAATAAGGAAGGGCTGGCTCATCCTTTTGTCTAGCGGTCTCAGTTTCGTGCTCCGACCGAGGGGAATTGGAAGGCGCTGTGACGTCACTGCTAGGACATTCGGTGCCCCTGTGCCAACTCAGGGCCGGAGTATGGTGACATTCCAGTCGTTCTGTGCAGTTTATTTCTGTTGCTCTCCATTTACTGTTAGTGGTTTATGTAGTTGTTTATTAAAGTCTGTTTTTTACTGATGTAAATTTTATTTTAACTAAAATTCAGCGTCTATTTTTTGTTTATTTTTTTTGTATTCAAAGTAATACGCAACATGCCTTCATCCTGTGCTGTCGCTAACTGTACAAATACTAAGAAAACAAAAGAATGTGGCGTGATTTACCATGTTTTCCCTTCAAATGTTAATGTGATAAAAGAATGGATTGTTAAGTGTAAGCGTGCAGACAAGTTTAAAGTTGGAAGTGCAAGAATATGTAGTGATCATTTCCAAAATTCAGACTACAAATACATGACATGCAAAATCGCCTGCTTGGGCTTCCCGAAAAAAAAAATCTGAAACCCACAGCTGTTCCCAGTTTGAATTTACTGAATGAAAAATCAACGCTGTATACAAGTCGAGAACATAGAAGAATTAAGAGAGATATCCGTATAAGGGCATTGAATCGAACTCCGGAGCCAAGTCCTGAAAAGTTACACATCGATGAAGTTGCTTGCAATTCTGACAATGGATATTCAGAAGAAAAGTGTGCATCAGTTCAGTGCATGTCTTGCTCAGAGGTTAGAAGTCAGGACAAAATTCTCACCGAAAAGCTTGACGTACTGGAACGAGAAATACGTAGCTTGAAAAGCAAACACAAAAATACTGTTCAGGTTTTGCGTCAAAAAATATCAGCATACGAAATAAGAGAGCAGAACTTGTGCTAATACGAAATGCCTTGTCAAAAGCTAATATGAAAATTAAAACACTTGAACAAATGGAAATGAACCTCAGGAAAATTGTCATAACAACACAGAGAAAGTTCTTCGCAATACAAAAAATTATTAACAAATGGACAGAAGAAGATATAACTAGAGGAATAATAATAACTACAGCTATTTCAAAAAAGCTTACGAATTTTGGAAGTGTAAAATTGGCATTCCTTTGCCAAGTGCTAGCACGTTAAAGCCACAGTGTTTTAAATTTAGGTGTCATCCCGGAATTCTGCATAACATTTCCCTCCTTATGCGGAAAAATAGGCAAACCCTTTCCGAAAATGACAAAGTCTGCGTCTTAAGCTTTGATGAAGTACACGTTGATAGTAAAGTGTGTTACGATACAGGAATGGACCAGATTTTAGGTCCGTACTCAAAGGTGCTAGTTATTTTGGCCAGAGGAATATTGTCTTCCTGGAAACAACCCGTGTATTTTGACTTTCAACGTACAATGAATAAAAGGCTTGTGTTTGAAATAGTTGTAAACCTTGAAAAAACAGGAATTACAATAAAAGCGATTGTTTCAAATTTAAATGGTTGTATGACCTTGTGGAAGGAACTATTATTTTCTCCCGAAAAATCATTTTTTAATCATCCGCTGGACGACAGTTCTAAGATTTGGGTTTTTGCAGACCCTTCTCACTATTTGAAAATTTTACGCAATCATTTCATAGACCACGGACTTGTCTTGCAGAACGGATCTGTGCTCCAAACTGGCATCATCAAAGCATTCGAGAAGGATTCTGGAGAGACAAAGTTGTGTCCTAAATTGCTGCCGTACTATATAGCAATCAAAGGGAACGAGAGGCAAAAAGTAGGCCTAGCAAAAACTTTGTTTTCAGACACCACTGCCAAGGATATTGAATATCAAATAGAGCATAAAAGCGCTGGTTTCCTTCAATTTAGTAGATTCATTTTTTTTTTTTTTTTTGACATTATGAATAGCAGTTACCCACACCCTGACAAAAGCAAACCTTTAAAAGCAGGTCTTGGTATTAACCCCCTTTTTATACAACAAAAGGAAATTCTGAACAGAATGAAGTCAGAAATACCGAATCTCAGAGTAATGGGGAGAAAACATATGCTACCTTTTCCAAAAAGGCATTCTTGTCTCAATTCTCTTTTCGGTCTCTACGAGGATTTAACGCTTCGTTAAGTCCGTTACATTTTAGCTACTCGTTTGACTCAAGATGCCCTGGAGAGTTTGTTCTGTCAAATAAGAGGCATAGGTGCTTTATATGACCACCCTCACCTACGGAATTTATTAGTCGTTTAAAACACATATTGCTGGCAAATAAATTACCTAATTTGTCCAAAAAAGTTAATACAGAGTTTCAAGAAGGTAAAACGCTCCAAACATATTTGACAGCAGAGCTACTGAAAGAAGCTTTCACTACAGCTGATAATCAAGAAATTCTTGATGAAGTATCTGGAGAAATAAACGCAAATGACTTAGAATTAGAAGCTTTAGAAAAAAATTGTAATGAGTCCGCAAGATTGGGACGACGACATATTTAAAACAGTTCAAAATGAGCAATGTAATGCTGAGAAACAAGCTCTGAGTTTTTTTTTTATTATTGGAGGTTTAACGACCACCGTGAGCAACTCAATGGGCTATAAGCAGTCTCCCGTCCCTAATTTAGGGTCACTGGTTCCAGGGAAGGGAGAGAGCCAGTGCCGTAAGACAAACACAACATCCATGCCTGACCGGGATTCGAACCCGAACCCCTTACTGACGAATGATCAGAGGCCAGCGCCTTAGACCACTGCGCCACCGGGGCGGCGCTCTGAGTCATGTCGCAGGTTATATTGCCTATCGTTTACGTGGTAAAGATTCCTCCCTCGGAACAATTTCTAGAAATGCCGAAGATTTTCCACCTGCTCAATGGATTAAAACTTTATCACTCGGGGGACTAACGGTTCTTTCTCCAAAGTGGATGAGAACGGTAGATCAATTTGAAATAATTTTTAAGTCAATTCGCGGGACAGAGAGTTCCCGAGAGAAAGGAATAATTCGAAAATTAAAAACTGTAATAGAAGAAAGATTTCCTGGCATCTGAAAAGAAGCTGTGAAAATTTATTGGCGCATACGAACATTTATCAGAATTTGGTAAATTAATCACAACAAAGATTTAGTGTCGGAAAGAAAGTAAAATCAAAAGAAAACCAAATGGATAAATTCTGCCGTTAAAAAACGTAGCACGACGATGTCAATATCTAAACCAGGTGAATATCTTCCTCCTTTTTAACTATACAGATATGTTAATAAATTTTTCTCTTTCTATTATTATTTACGCCTTCCGATAAAATAAACAAAAACGTTACTTGCTACTCTATATACGTATATAACGTTCTGAGTTGTGTAAAAAAAATATAATACGTGCAACGGTGTTCAGCTTACTCCGACAGCTATGACTTCTGCCCTCGGAGGCAGCATCCCAAATCGTCAGTGTACTCGCAGTGACGTCACGTCCTCTCCAGCAAAGCGACTTGCTTTGAACTGCCTGGTGGGCCAGCCCTTCCTTATTCTCTAGCCCTGGGTGATGGGAGTCTGCGCTGTGAGAGTTCGGGAACATGACGTCACTTCCTGTGGTTTAAGCAGTTTTGCTTAGCGCATGCAAACCAAGGATGGAAAGAAGGAATATTTCGGACTTCTTATTTCTTAACATTAGGGCTTTGGTTATATTTTAAACATGATTACTTGCACATGGGCAGTATGCAAGTAACCATGCGCACTATGCACTTCCGTTCAAAAAATAATTATTTTGTTCAATTTTTTAAAGAAATACCAACACATATTTTCCTGTTTTTTCTGGAATTTTTTTATTATGGGAATGAATATTTCAGCCTCAATTTTTTTCATGCCTGTACGGGTAGATTAAGGGTCCGAAAAACCCGTTCAAAATCACAATCTCCCCATAGAGATATACAGGAGATTCTCAGCTTGGGCACATTGGCGTAGTCAGCTGATAAAAAGTGGCGTCACGCCAGAGCAGAGAGAGAGGGGCTGTTGCCATCTCCTCTTTCTTCTAACCTCCTTGTTTCAACTTGTGGAGCTACAAATATTGCAGCATGCCATCATATTCCTGCCAGCAAATGTTTTTTTCTCCAAATCCTTCACTCAGACAAAATAAAAAAACATTCACTTTTTTATATCGCCTTCCCACTTCAATAATTTGCAAGAATAAGGGTAAATTGCATTGGATTATTTAAATCCACATCCTGTGATAAGGAAGGAAATCGGACAGGGGAAAACGGCCGATTGCATCCGAAATTATTTGAAGACACTAAGTTCTCTCATTGTTTGGGACCGGGACCGCCAAACACACCATGTGTAATGTCGTCTTTTTGACTAACATGATTTTCTTTAAAAGAGAACAAATTCCTTTGTTTCTCTCTCTCTCGTTTTCCAATAGAGAACAAAGTTGTGTCTCTTCACGAATTCGAAAGACCTCAGAGCCAGAAAAGATATTTTTATCACCTCCAATATTTTGGGAGATGCTGTTTACTCCGAAGTGTTTTTATTTGCATCTTCAATATTTTGAAGAAATCCTGGTGCGTCACTGCACAGACAGACAGAAATAGCGATAACAAAATCACTTCCCTTTTCTTTTCTTTTTTTTTTTTTCAAAAGACGTGTAGAAAATTTGTCGAAAGTCATGAAGCGCTTACATCAACTGGGCAAATGTATCATTCAATTTGATATTCTGTATTTTTCAGCCTTTTCAAAATTATTAATATCATGAGAGTTCTATTTTGATAAGTGGTGGAAACGAGCCGGAACGCAGCGGAACCCCGTTCCGGAAGCGAAACCCCACATTCCGAGAGCGATGCAACACCAAAAGAAAGGGAACCTTGAATAAAACATTTCGCAATGCATTATGCCACCCCCGTGGCGTAGTGGTCTAAGCGATGGGTACTGATCATTCGTCCGAAAGGGGTCCGGGTTCGAATCCTTTAGGCATGGATGTTGTGTTTGTCTTCCGGCACTGGCTCTCTCCCTTCCCTGAAACCAGTTTCCCTAAAATAGGGACGAGCGACTGCTTATATCCCAGGTTAAAATCCTCCAAATACGTGGCGACAGTAAACAACTAAATACATCGCTCTTTGCACGTTCCAGAAACACACAGCAACCGAAAAATTATTTTTCAGCCGCCGCTGTGGAATTGAACCACAAAACTCTCGATATCTAGCCGAGTGCGTTACATTTACACCACGGTGGCCAACAATCCACGGTGGTATGTGTATTGTGCCGCCCCGGTGGCGCAGTGGTCTAAGCGGTGGCCTCTGATCATTTGTCCGTTAGGGGTCCGGGTTCGAATCCCGCTCAGGCATGGATGTTGTGTTTGTCTTACGGCACTGGCTCTCTCCCTTCCCTGGAACCAGTGACCCTTAATTAGGGACGGGCGACTGCTTATAGCCCATTGAGTTGCTCACTGTGGTCGTTAAACCTCCAATAAAAAATGTATTGTTAAGTCAGCTGCTGACATCATAAATCCGTGAGATGGGCTCAGCTACTGAGACGTCTCCATCTGGTGGGCATAAACGGCACTGGCTATATATATATATTATAGCAGTAAAATCCAAAGGGTGAGATCCAACGTGAAAATCCTTCAAATACGTGGCGACAGTAAATAAATAAACACATCGCTCTTTCCACGTTCCAGAAACACACAGCGCCGCCCCGGTGGCGCAGTGGTCTAAGGCGCTGGTCTCTGATCATTCGTCCGTAAGGGGTCCGGGTTCGAATCCCGGTCAGGCATGGATGTTGTGTTTGTCTTACGATACTGGCTCTCTCACTTCCCTGGAACCAGTGACCCTAAATTAGGGACGGGAGACTGCTTATAGCCCATTGAGTTGCTCACGGTGGTCGTTAAACCTCCAATAAAAAACACACAGCAACTGAAAAATTGCTTTTCAGCCGCCGCTGTGGAATTGAACCACAGAACTCTCGATATCTAGCCGAGTGCGTTACATTTACACCACGGTGGCCAACAATCCACGGTGCTATGTGTATTGTTAAGTCAGCATCTGACATCATAAGTCCGTAAGATGCCCACAGTTACTGAGACGTCTCCATCTGGTGGGCATTAACGGCACTGGCTATATATATATTATAGCAGTTAAATCCAAAGGGGGAGACCCAAGGTGAAAATCCTCAAACGGTGCTATGTGTATTGTTAAGCTGACTTAACAATACACCCAGCACCGTGGATTATTGGCCACCGTGGTGTAAATGTAACGCACTCGGCTAGATATCGAGAGTTCTGTGGTTCAATTCCACAGCGGCGGCTTAAAAACAATTTTTCGGTTGCTGTGTGTTTCTGGAACGTGGAAAGAGCGATGTATTTATTTATTTATTTGCTTATATCCCATTGAGTTGCTTACGGTGGTCGTTAAACCTCCAATAATGCCGCCCCGGTGGCGTAGTGGTCTAAGCGATGGCCTCTGATCATTCGTCCGAAAGGGGTCTGGGTTCTTTTTTTTTTTGATTGAAGGTTTAACGACCACGGTGAGCAACTCAATGGGCTATAAGCAGTCGCCCGTCCCTAATTTAGGGCCACTGGTTCCAGGGAAGGGAGAGAGCCAGTGCCGTCAGACAAACACAACATCCATGCCTCACCGGGATTCGAACCCGGACCCCTTTTGGACGAATGATCAGAGGCCATCGCTTAGACCACTGCGCCACCGGGGCGGCAGGGGTCTGGGTTCGAATCCCGGTGAGGCATGGATGCTGTGTTTGTCTTACGGCACTGGCTCTCTCCCTTCCCTGGAACCAGTGACCCAAAATTAGGGACGGGCGACTGCTTATAGCCCATTGAGTTGCTCATGGTGGTCGTTAAACCTCCAATAAAAAAAACCTGCAATAAAATGAACAAAAAACAATGCATTAAACATGTCAATTAATGACGCTATTTGTATGAACTGTTCGTCTCTAAATAAAGGAAACAACTCTGATTTCAGCTAAATGTGAGTTTTTCTATTTAAAGTTTAATCACGAAATTTCCTTTTATGGTTTTATATCTACTGCGAATGGGTTTGTACGCATTAAATTTTTATGGCATTCACTTGTGCATTGGGTTCCGGCAACAAATGATTCCCACTTCCACTACTGATTTTGATTATCAGTGCAATTCAGTTGGCGCTTCTGACGCAGAAGCGGCTGTGAGAGCATTACTAAACGTCTAAACGAACTTCTCCGGCCGCCCCGGTGGCGCAGTGGTCTAAGGCACTGGCCTCTGATCATTCGTCCGTAAGGAGTCCGGGTTCGAATCCCGGTCAGGCATGGATGTTGTGTTTGTCTTACGGCGCTGGCTCTCTCCCTTCCCTGGAACTAGTGACCCTAAATTAGGGACGGGCGACTGCTTATAGCCCATTGAGTTGCTCACGGTGGTCGTTAAACCTCCAATCAAAAAAAAAACTTCTCCGAGTAATAAAAGCGTTATGCTCGAGCAAACACGGTCCTGCAAATCTCACTACGCATGTGCGAAGCTACACCGTGCACTCCAGCGATGGCAAAGTAGCTGCCGAACAGGAAAAACGTGAGCTGATTAGCAACAGTTGGGTGGTGTGAAGTTGGCTCTCCTGTTTCTAGTCGGTGAATCCCGTAGGATACCGTGCGTTTTGGGTGTGTCATCGTTGGCGAAAGCGTTCTTGTTTTGTTGAATTTTTGAGACAGCAGCTTGCTGTTTCCTCTTTTGTTTTCGTTTCTTTGCCTGCTAAAGTTTTGCGGGCGGTTGGTTCTTCCCATATCCAAGGTAGGATATTTAACTTTGCGTGCTCTTGTTTGTTGTGGCCAGTTAATTCGGAGTGGGTCCGGCGGGGATGGGGGACTCTGATTCCTTGACTCCGGCTAAAAGGAAGCGTTCTTCACCGGGTGATGAGCTTCCTCAGCTGGGTGGTTTGATAGTACCAGTAAATGATTTTGTTTGTTCGATTCAATGGGATCCTCGGGAATTGCTGAGTAAAGCATGTGCGAGCGGAGTAACTCGTGGTGAAATACTTCTTTCCGTGACTTCTGGGAAGCTACCCAGAGTCCGTCCCATATTGTTGAAGAGATTCTTCGTGGACAATATTTCAATGCATGACTCGATTTCAGACGTTCAGTTTTTACGTTCTGGTGACTTATTGGTGCGCTCCTCGAATCTCATTTGCTTGCTGGAAATTTTTTCAACTTTCTCATTTTCTTCAGGTCTCTGTCAAACCTCAGGTCCTCACTAAGCTTATGACAACGAAGTTTTTAGTTCGAGATGTGGACATTGAAGCCCCTGTAGATGAGATTGCTACGGAATTGTTGGACCGTGGTGTGAACTGTCTTCGTGTTGTTCGGTTCCGACGTTCAGTAAATTCCTCGAGGGTCCCTACTTCTTCGGTCCTAGTGGAGGAACTGGGCTTTACTAACCGTGACACTATCTATCTGTGGTATTCGAGATGTGCGGTCAGAACCTTCTTGGATTCACCTAAGCAGTGTAAAAATTGTCAGCGTTATGGACATCTGCTGTCAACCTATCGTAGTGCCGCTCGCTGTTCTCGTTGTGGTGAAGGACACGACTCTTCGGTATGCTCGGCGTCGAGCTTCCAGTGCGTATTGTGCGAGGGCTCTCATCCTGCTTCTGACACGAACTGCCCAATTTACCTCCAAGAAAAGCGGATACTAGATATTATGGCTTCGAACATCTCAGCTATCCAGAAGCTCGTGACTCTGTGCGTCAAGTCCACCAGGCCTCATATGCGGCGGCGGCGGCGACACAGGCTCAACCTCCGTGTGCTTGCTCCTCTGCCTTCTCTCAGCTTCTGGACATCATCTCCAAACTCACCAGTAGATTGGACTCATTGACGAAACTTCTTTCACCTCCTTCTTCCCTACATGCCGGTCCCACCTCAACCGCTGCACAGGTGCCATAGGCTGAAGTTTTGCAGAATCCTCCCACTACAATTGCAGCGAGCCCAGCTTCTTCAGTGCCTGCTGAGCAACCTCCAGACACTGCCCAAAGCGCCGATGAATTCCTGTTATGCGAAGAATCTGTGGTTCCGTATGTGGAGTCGGCTGCGGAATCCGTCAAACTTTCTCATTCCAGAACCTTCTTGTGTCTTCCATGCCCTTCTCTTCTCGTCCAACCTTGCCGTCTCACCTGAAAGCTCATCGAGACGACGGTAAGTTTCTGTGTAGTCTCTGTTTCAAGCGGTTCAAGACGGCATCCGGCATAGCGGAGCACTTCCCTCTTCATGAATAGTCTGTCGCTGGTCTAATGGAATGCGCCGTCCCTTCGCTCGAAAAGACCTTATTTCACCGACAGTTCTATTTTTGCTACACCCACGATCTTGACTCTCCAAGAATCCTGGCTATCTCCTGGTATCTCTTTTTCCTTCCCAGCCGTACGGTGTATAGAAGTGACCTGGGGGGAGGGTCGGGGTGGCCACCTTACTGCAATCAGGTCGGATATCTCTTCCAGATTGGCGGACAGCTTCTTGCTACGGATATCTTCTCTGGGGACACCACGATCAGGATTATTAATTTATACATTCCCTCTCCTCCCCTCTTGGCGCTCTTGCTTGGGCAGTTCGATCAACTTCTCACTGAATGTTGTATGGTGGTTGGGGATTTCAACATTCATCACCTTAGCTAGGGTTCTGCTTCTCTGAGCCGGGGAGGTACTGAGTTCGTGGACTGGCTTTGCTCACAGGATCTTTGTCTCCTAAACTCGGGGGCCTCTACCTTTTGCAGGGGGTCAAGTTGCTCTGTCTTGGACCTCACCATGTGTTATCCTCTGCTGGTTCCTTACTGCTCCTGGTCAGTGGATAGTGACCTCTACGGTAGCACCCATCATCCAGTCATTACAAAATTGGCGGCAGGGATGTTTGGATCCCCTCCCCTCCTTCACTGGGTCTGCAGCCAGTTGCGTGTTCAGTGGCTTGGCCTTCCATCCAGAAGATTATCTGAGGGGAACTTCCTTCCACTCCTGACGGTGCCGCTCTGATTCTGGACCGGATTTCCTAGATTCTCCATGCTTCTCGTCGGCCCAGCGGTCAGCGTCGACGTTGGTCTCCCTGGTGGGACTTTGATTGTGCTCAGCGGCTTCGCAAGAAACGCCGCCTCCTTCGCTATGCAAAGTCGTTCGGCTGCCGCTTCGCTTGGACGTTATATCGGCAGGAAGATCGGAATCTTCGCCACTTCCTCACACTTAAGAGACGTGCCTACTGGAAGGCACAATGCAACGACACCTCAAGGCCAGGCTTCGTTTTCTCCCTTTTGCGCCGTCTGAAATCTCATGTTGGATCGAGCCCGGATCACCTGCTTCTTCGGATTGACGATTCCCTGGTTGCTGATCCGGTGGAGCAGGCTTCGGCGTTTGGTGATCTCTTTTCCACAGCCTCAGGCTGTTCGGTTCACTCCTTTTCTATTGACCATGATGCCTCTTCCCTAGTGATGGATGCGTTACTTACAGCCGGTGAAGTTGCCAGGGTTATTAATGGATCGCCCGACGCTGTGCACCCGGTCCTGATGGGTGTACTTACGAACTGGTGAGACGTATATGGAGGTGGAATTCGTCATGGCTGGTTGACTTCCTTAACCTCTTTTGGTCTGCCGGCGTTCACCTTTCATGCTGGAAGGAGTCCTGGGTGATCCCAATAAAGAAGCCTAACATCTCTGCTCTCGACTTATCATCGCACCGAATGATCACATTCACATAGTTTTTTTCGAAGATCTTGGAGAAAGTCCTGGTTTCTCGCCTCACAGACTTTATTCTCTCTCATCAACGGATCAGCAATCTGCAGTTCGCATTTTTGCCGGGACGTTCCACATCGGCGTGCCTTCTGTCGCTCCAACGTCATTTTCTGGTGGCTCGGGCTAGACATAATTATGTTTTTCTAGTGTCTTTGGACCTTCAGGCGGCACATGATTCGGTCTGTCATCCTGCTCTCCTGGGTAAATTGGCGTCTCTGGGTGTTCGTGGACGTCTTCTCCATTGGTTGGCTGACTACCATGCTCGGCGCATTTTTCACGTCCGTTGGCGGGGAACGGTGTCATCCTCCTTTCCGCAGTGTCTAGGTGTTCCTCAGGGTAGCTCCATTTCGCCTATCCTTTTTAACTTATACATTTATGATGTGGTTGATTGCTGTCATCCGAATGCGGATATGTTCTTACGTATTTGCAGACGACATATCTATTGTTTCCTATAGTCCCAACCGGACGGCGGCACTTAGCTATATGCAATCCACTTTGGATTCCATCGTTCAGTGGGCATCTTCCTGGGATTTACGTCTCTCTCCTTCTAAAAGCTTCGCGGTTGACTTCTCTCGTAAGCGCCGGTCGCTGGCCCCTCCTTTCCGGCTGGGCTCTGACTCAGTGGCCTGGCAGTCCTCCATCAAGATTTTAGGGGTCTGGTTTAACTCCTACCTGACTTGGTTTTCGCACCTCACGCACGTCAAGAAGTCAGTCTTCCGAGCCTTGTCTGCTGTTAAAGTTGTTTGTCATCGCCGGTGGGGTCTTGGCTTTCCCAACGCTCTTGCCTTTGTCGTTGCTGTGATTCGGCCAATTCTGGAACATGCGGCTCCGGTCCTGTTCGCATCCCTCACCTATCTCTACGACGCTCTAGAAGTTCTACTCAACCATGCACTCCGTGCAGCCATTCACCTCCCTCGTTCGACGCCTGTTGCGGTCTTGCGTGCTGAATGTGGAATCGCTAGCGTTCGTTCTCGAGTCACCCTCCTGACAGTCCGATTTTTGTACCGCCACCTGTCGATGGGTCAGCGTTAGCCTATCGCTAATCTTCTTCTGGAAGAGGACGCCTTGTCATTCTACGCTTGGAGATCCCATGGCTTTCTCCTTGGAATCGTGCTCAGTCGCTTCCGACAGGAGCCGCTTTTCGTCAACAGCGATCTTCTTCAGGCTCTGCCGGCCCCTCCTGTTTCGTCTGCACCCTGCTACTCGATTATCTGCTCGAGTCTCCCTTTTCATCACCGATATCTGCATCCGATGCTTCTCAGACATCGCTTTCGGGTGTTCTTGGCCCAGTACTCAGCGTCGCACCACATCATTGCAACTGACGCTTCGAAGATTAACTCCTCGTGGCAATCGGGCATTTTTTTCCACGGAACAATTCCAGCCGTTCATTCTCCTTCTCGACTATTTCCTCAGTGTTCTCGGCTGAAGCGTGGGCCCTAATAACAGCGCTTGAATTTGCTCCCGGCCCGTGCGGTGGCCTCTTGCTGCTTACGGATAGTCGTTCTGTTCTACAGACTTTGTTGGCATTAAATCGCAAATCTCAAGACATTATCGTTCTTCTGCATGATTCTCTTCAACGCCTCCGCTGTTTCTACGAGGATATTGTTCTCGTTTGGTGTCCGGCTCATGTAGGCCTACCAGCGAATGAGGCCGCTAACGCTGCCGCCCGGCGGGGCCATGCTGAGAGCCTGGCACTGTCCCCCCCCCCCTGTTACAGCCTCCGACTCTTTTTTTTTTTTTTTTTTTTTTTTTTTGATTGGAGGTTTAACGACCACCGTGAGCAACTCAATGGGCTATAAGCAGTCGCCCGTCCCTAATTTTAGGGTCACTGGTTCCAGGGAAGGGAGAGAGCCAGTGCCGTAAGACAAACACAACATCCATGCCTGACCGGGATTCGAACCCGGACCCCTTACGGACGAATGATCAGAGGCCAACGCCTTAGACCACTGCGCCACCGGGGCGGCAGCCTCCGACTCTGCTCGGCACAGTGGTAACATGATCATCTCCGCTTCTGATTCAGCCTGGCTTTCATCCGGGTGGGCAGAGCGATATCCCTTTATCAGCTTCCATCACAGATGGCCTAGCGAACATTGTTATCGAAGTTCCTCAGCGGTCATCATTCAGAAATTATGCACGAACATGGCACCTTTAAACAGCTACCTCTTTCTGATTCGGAAACGTTCTTCCCCAATGTGCTTCTGTGGCTCAGGGCCTGAGACTGTTCCTCACTTCCTCCTCTCCTACCCTGCGTACAGCGCATATTGGAGGGTTTGTTTTGGTGTGACAACCCTCCTTCCACAACTTCCGTCTCTGCTCAAACGTATTCCTTGTTGGACTTTCGGGATGCTTCCGTGGCAAAACGTAAAGTTCGGGCCTTGGAGAAATTTATAACTCTCTCCAGACGCTTCTCCTTTTGAACGCTCCATTTCTAACCTTCCTTCTCATGAGCGTGTCCTATGATGGACTTTTGTGATGCTGCCGTGGCTTCACGTGCTGTTCGGCAAGGAGGTTCACCTCCTTGGCTGGTCGTGCAACTTCGAGATTCATAGTGATCAGGAGACATTTTCGCTATTACCGCATGGCCAACTAGTTGCTGTGAGGCACAAACTCAGTCTATAGGCCTCATCGTCTTAAAAAAAAACAAAAAAACGTGACGTCATCATCCCGCATTCGTCTTTTGCTAAAAAAAATTAATGAAATTAGTAAGTATTTCAAAACTACAAAACTTTTTTTTTATTGCTATAAGGTATTTTGCTTTTAGACTAAGATGTTCGCTCAAAGTTAGCCAGATCTAAAAATTTGTTGATCAGCTTCGGTTTCCGGAGGCTGCCTGAATCTATTTCATATGGGTACAACCGCGCATTTTGAAATGGCTAATTAAAACGTAATTAATGATTAGAAAACCGACTGCTGGGATGTAATGTGTCCCCAATCGGACTTGAAGATAAAGGAAGTGAAAGATAGCATTAATGGCAAGTTAATTTGCGAAGAAACTCGTTCTGCATCTTTATTAGAAATTGGTAAGTGTGCCTGCTCAACATTGTTCATGGCTTTCCTTTCACATTATTCGTGACCTTTTTTGTCCTGCATCAAATATATATTTACATATACAAAGAAAAATAATTTTAATGGTAATGATAAAGATATTATTGATATGCCTAATTCATATTGCATGCATATAGTTAACAGCATTTGCATTCCTTTTGAAATTGGTGAAGTTCATAAATAAACTTCATTGAGGTTTTTAGAATAATTTGCAAGATTCCTTGT
This sequence comes from Macrothele yani, assembly GCA_039090855.1. Classification (NCBI taxonomy): domain Eukaryota; kingdom Metazoa; phylum Arthropoda; class Arachnida; order Araneae; family Macrothelidae; genus Macrothele; species Macrothele yani. The sequence continues at coordinate 13,444,679 of CM077017.1, forward strand.
GTCCATGTACAATATATATATATATATATATATATATATATATATGCATGTTATTTTTGTAGGAGAATACAACAGGCACTAAAGAGGGGGGGGGGTGGTAGCTAAAAGCCAACTTGTATGATGGGCATAATGCATATTTTTATATAAATGATTAAAAATATTTCTCTAAATATTTTGAATCATATAAAGGACTGACTTTGGAAGTTTGTTCACAACTGAGTATATATATATAAAGTTCATATTGATATTTATTGCTTCCAAGTCATGGCCAGTTTTTGCAAAGTGGTTAATCAATAGACCTTTCTGTACATCAGAGTTAAGTGTTTGAAATTCTTGCATAAACAGCAATGCATGACTCAGGTTACCTGTCAAGCACATAAAAAGCCAATGAGGCAAGTAGTTTCTCTTCCATGAAATGCTTGTAATTTAGACTGTTAATAGGCTAGAGGGAAAACTGAATCAGATAGTTTCAAATGATACTAGTCCAAACTTTCCATCAGCTAACACTGATACTGGATGTTAACAGAATTTCCCATGACCACAAGTGATTTCTGTGAAAACACAGCTCCTAGATGTAAATATACTTATTAGCTAGGGCATACACATGATGTGGTTAGAATTGCTACTAACATATAATTATTCATACATACTGTCATTGAATCAGCAACTATTCTAACTACTACTTTTCTGATACTAGTTCCAGTATCCTCTTCAATCATGTCTCCCATCAGTCAACAGCAACAGCAAATGGTGTTAGATGGTTGCAAAGGCACCCTTTGCTGGACATTGTTGTTGCAGAAAAAGTCTCCCAATAAAGATTACAGATCTTCTTTACTGATCATGTTCACTAATTCATAAATAAAATTTAAATGTCATTTCAGGATTAGAGTACCAACAGTACCAGGACAACTCAGGACCCCCTCCCCATGCAGAAAAAAATTTACAATGCCCTTCTGCAGTAATCTGTTGGCTTTCAATTACAGAATTTTTTATACTCCATATAATTAACTACATTTTCAGGAATTTTAATAATTAAAATTCTTTGGAACCTATAGGTACCTTTCATAAAACCAAAATTACTGCACTTCATTGTGTGTAACAGAAAAGTTTACATGGATCATAATTAAGATGATTGCCCTAGTTTTATTCCAACAGAAAGTACTACAGCACAGTTACGTCAGTCGTGACTAGAACGTGGCCAAATTTAATCATGTCATGCAAATTTTGTTCTTTTAGAAAACTAAGGCCAGTCTCTTTAAAATGCCTAATGATCACACATGCACTCACGTATGCACGCGCACACACACACACACACATAAGTGCAGTGCGATAGCATCTGATTACCTTTTCCAATTTATATGAAAACACAGAACAGTAGTAAGCAAATAAATAACAATTAAGAATTTCAGCACAAAAACATAAAACTACTTAAATTCTTTACTCTGGAATATATAGCAAAACTACAACAAAAAAATATTTTACATAATGCCACAATATTTCACACAGCTAAAATTTCTCTTAAATCTGTTGTAAAAAAATGGCACAGGTCTCTGTTTCTTCATTGCCGGGAAGAACAACTTTCAGTTTATTTAATTCTGAAGGATGTGTAGTTATGTGCAAACAATATCATTAACATAAACCTTATCATTAACATAAAAATTTCAAACTGATATGTTTTTCACATTCTCTTGTTAATATACATGTGTAGGAACTATATTGCTGTGACTGTAAAAAAGGGCCTCAAGCCCTCTGAAACAGCTGTTTTCCTGTCATCCGGTTTTTATACACTAAAACTGAGAAAAAAAAATTGCTTTTCTTTTTAAGACTTCATTCAAAGCTACTGCTAAAAATTCCTGGCTATTTCATTAGCTAGTTTCGTGTAAAGATTTTGTAAAATCTTTTTGCTGAGACGAGGCCCTCTTAGCCGTGAGGCCCCCCTGCAGTGCAGGGATTGCAGGGGCTAACAATATGCCCCTGAGTACCAATTATTTTTGTGCCCAAGTAAAAAAAAAAAAAATGTGGATGGAAAACAACTCATCCAAAGCAACTGAAAGCTTGTGCTACACTCAGGAGTATATACCTGGTGTCTCAAGAAAGATTGAAACAAGCTTTTATCTTTTCAACTCTTGATCACAGATACATACTTTCGAAAAATACTCAAAATGACATAAAGACTTACAACATGGCAGTTGCACTCCTATTGGTGGCATTTGCATAAATATAAAAAATTGTACAGCCTTCGTAGAAAAAAGTTTAATAAAAGAAGTTGCAGAATGTACTAATTAGTTTAAAAAACAACAACCTCATTGTTCTACTTGCAGAACTTGTGGAGGTATTTGTGATGAAAATTGCAAAAAATGTATCGTCTGGAGCTTGTTTACAGGCAAATGATAGCTTGTTTTACTGCATAGTTTTGTAGCACTCAAAACGAGTAAGGGAAGAGCTCTTGTACTTGCTGGAAATTACCGCTCTAGACGATACATTTTTTACAATTTTCATCGTGAATACTTCTGTGTGAGATTTGCAAGCAGAATGGCGTTTTTTTTTTTACCAATTAGGGCATTGTGCAACTTTTCTCGTTTTAACTTTTTTTTTCTGCGAAGGCTGTTTTAAAATATATATATTTTTTATTTTTATGCAGATGCAACTGCCATGTTCCAAGTCTTTACGTCATTTTGAGTATTTTTCTAATTGAAAATATGTATCTGATCAACCATTGAAGAGATAAAAGCTTGTTTCAATTTTTTTTTGAAACACCTGGTAGAATCATGGTAATTATTTACAAGCATATACTCAGCTTTTGCAGTGATGTATCTTGCTGTAGAAATGGCATAATTATAAAATAAGAATACCAACAAACAGGAAAAGGTTCACAATAAATAAATATAATCATTATTGTTTCACAGGCTTATCTGAATGCTAAGTTAGTAATCCTAAATATAATCAGTTTTCATAGTTCCAGAATATTTCTGTTACAAAAAAAAAGTGTTAAAAACTTACTTCCTGGAGCTCAGCAGCATGTCCATGCACATATGAAGATGAGCCTGAATTTGTCAGTGCACAGAAACATGATCATAGTAAACAGACACCTTCAATTTTATGAATTCTAAGTAGCATGATGCACCCATTTGGCCATTTTACTTTGGCTGCTAGCCATAGGTGACAATTATTATCCATAGACATGATATAAATGGTAGAAGGTCTCAAAACTATATCAGAGTCTTGCATAATCTCACAGTTATGGTATGTCTTGTGTTCAAGCAAGCATCAATAATCCACCAAGAATTTCACCAGTTTGCTCCTGTGACCAACAATTTTCTGAGTAGCTGTATGACACTCCCTCTCCAGCTCTTCTAATTGCACGAGTGCTTTTTCATATGAATTCACAGCTGCTGCTGTATATGAACATAAGCACACTGCCAAGGAGGAAGTAAGTTCTTATTTTTTTCCCAATAAAAATGTTCTAGAACTATAAAAATAAATTATGTTTAGTTACTGTGAATCTTCCCCTGCTTGTTGGTGTTCATATTTTGTCATTGTGCCATTCCTACAGCTTCAAAAAATGTGCATGTACCTGTATATATTTTTTTCAAATTTTAAAAGCCTGGCAGGTAAAATATGTTACTTCACAAACTATTTTTTTTCCCAGGTAAAAGCCTCAATCTTATGTGTTAAATGCATTATCAAGCCTCATGTTTTGTGTTTCAATTTCTCAGCAGAATAATGTTATTTGATGTACTCAAAAATATAGCTGGTCTTGTACATCCACTGCCACATGAACTGAAGTTGATATTCTTGCATTGAACAGCAAAGTACTTACATCTGGCAGCTTACTGCAGAATAAATCAATATTTCCATGAATGTTTCAGTACACATGTTTTAAAAAGCAATATATGTGTGCACAATAATATTGATTCTGATTATTTCTGGTTGTGCTGTGCCCTGCCACCCCTGTGGCCAAATGTCTGAGGTGCTGGATTCTGACCGTATATATGATATGGGCTCGGATTTAAATTCCAGATGATACATGGGTGACCGAGACACCACCTATGGAGGGCAAGACGAATCTTACCCCCTGAATAATTTTACTAGAGGGGGGAACAGTACCCACGCAATATTTTTCTTCCTGTTTAATTAAATAAGTTTTTGTATGCGTATGTCATTTTCAAAGTACACGTGTTGAAATATTTCTATATAGAAAAAATGCTTTTGCATGGTATTCAGACTATTGTGTGCTGTGCTAATTGAAAAAAATGCACTTCTTTCCTTCATAGAAATGTATTATTCTTTATAAGATGAACTAAGTTCCACCTTATGAAGCCAAAGTGATTTATTCCCAAAAAATTAATAAATTACAAAATAAGTAAACACTTTTTTTTCCCATATTCAGCACTGCTCATTTGATAAGAAACTTGATTGTAAGCCCCATATTGTGTTTGAAGCGTTCTCGTGATATGTGGTAAATGTTTTGAAACAATTATCAGAAATAAAATAAATAAATAAAAATACAGAAACCTATAATCTCTAGTGCCTTTATTTATCTATTTATTTTTTTGTGTTTGTTCTATGTTTGAGTAACAGCGCTAATTTCTTATTTTTTTTATATAAACGTTTGGAAATAAATTCTCTCTGGATATTTTTATAAATTTACAGGCAGAACTTTATTTTTAAAAATAATTATATTCTGAAAAACAACACACACACACACACCTGTTTCTTTATTCATTTTATGATGAGCAAGTACAATTGCATTTCAAAATGTACATCAAATCTCGTAGTTTGTCTTTTTGCCCTTATTTTTATTTTCCTCCTGATAGTGGAAGAGACGTGCCCAAATTATTGGGGGGGGGAAGACATCTGATCACTTCATGTCTTCTCCCCCTCAATAATTTGATGGAGTTGGTGCCCTTGATGGGTGATGTGTTTGTTTTATGCCTTTGTGAGCAATACACTGATTTCTTAAATACTGAGTTTGCACATAGCAAAGTTAATGGACATCAACTTAGAAGAACTGGTCAAGGGTTTCTATTTTTTTAATGCATCTCAGTGTTATCAGAATCAAAGATCAAAGAATAGTTTTTAAATTCAGGGAAGAAATCTGCAATTTTTTAGTTCTGTCTAGTTTCGAGGTGTGATGAGTGAATTGTTCCACTCATTTTAATTACATGACTAGATTGTTAATGGTAAATTTCTAATATATTAACACTTGTATAAAGACATTGAAGTTTTTCTTTTTGACATATATTCACCCTTTACACTGGTGTACTTACTGTGCATGAAATTAAACATGTGAGACTTTATTATGAAGAATATTTGGGTAACAAATTTATTGTTGTAAATCTCTCTCTCTCTCTCGTGCCAAAGTCCTCAAATTTTCCGAGTATAAAATAACTTTTTTTTTCAGTGCCTTAAGCATACCAATATTTAGCAAATATGTATATATCAGGAAGTAAAAGACAATTAAAATACACAGAGCCAAATGTATGAGAAAAAAAATTTAACCAAAAGCACTGCAAACAAGCAGGGAACAAAATCAAAGAATGCAGAAAATATTGTATAAATAGTGAGCAATGGTTTTTTTAAGGACCAGCACAGCTTCCCATTTACTGATTTCTACAAAAACCTTGTTGAACATGGGTTTCTGCTATGTTGGATATGTATTTGAGGTAAAATAAAAAAAAAAAATAATTTAAACCCCCAAAATAAAAAAAAATATTTTCCTGGCTCAAGAATAGCTCCCCAAAGTAGACACAGATTTTTTAGAAAACAAACAAAAAAATAAAACATAATATAATAAGCAGACCCCCAGTAATTATACCAAAAAACAAAATAAAATACATATATATATATATATATATATATATTTACTTAAGAGCAAAACTGAAGACTAAGGAAAAAATTTTAGAATTTAAAACGAAGGGTGCAAAATAACCTGAAAATCAAAACGCGCAACGCAGCAGTTTTGAAAATTCAGAATTCACATTCTATAAAGAAGATACCTAAGCAAAAAAAATACATATATAATTTTAACTCACACCTAATACAACATAGAAAAGGTTATGTATCTACCTGTGTGAGTAAAGGGAGAAAAGATAAAAAAATAAAATAAAACAACTGAATGTAGAAGGTGTCGAGAATACTGAGCCTTGGCTTTATCAAGGACCAGCAAAAACTCTGCATTTTCTCACTTCCACAAAGACCTAGTTGGAAATGGGTTTCTGCAAGGCCATAGATGCAAGTAACATTCCCACCTAAAATAGTTTAAAATATATATATATATAAGTCATGTCCTCCGTAGAGTAGCATGACCTAGCACTAGTTAACAATTTCGCTTGCATCCATTAACCTTCATGGCCCGACCCATGCTCTTCATCTGTTACTATTAAACAGAGAGAAGAAGATTAAAGAGAACTCAAGCTGTGAGAGTGACATAATAAATAGAAATGATTTTCAGCTATAACGAAATTCCAAGTTCGTTTGAGAGAGAATTTAAACCTGAAAAACATTGCAAAAGAAATCCAAATTTTACATTGCAATTAAAAAGGAAATGTTAATTTATAACGAACAGATTTTTGAAAAGAAAACTTGAGTCTAAAACCCCTACTCTACAACTTATGACAGCACGAAAACGAGAATAAGTTAAAGATAATAATTAACTAAAGAAAACTTTGTGAAAGTTATATACCTTAAACAGTTAGTTGCAATATGTACAAAGTATTTCAGCAGTGCTTTAAGTGCATAATTAATTAGTTATTAAGAACTTAACTACTTTGATAAAACAGCGCATAGACAGCGCATAGAAAAGGAACAAGCTTAGCCTTCTTCTGTTCCTAGGTACCCCAAAAGACGCTCAAAGTTACAAAGAAAAGTAAGAGTTAAAACCCGCATAAATGTTAACAGACAAACCAGTGCTTAAAAGCTGAAAAGCTAAAAAACGACAGAGAAAAGGTACATAAAGTACAAACATTGAACTTATAAAACCTAGAACCCAAAACAAGGAAGAGAGCTTACCTCTTGTGTGACAAAAACTTTTCTCCACACAAGAGGAGAACATGGCTGACCCCTTCCGCCACTCCCTTGACGCTGGGGGGGCAGTGAGGGTGGGGCTGATGGCCTCCTCATACAGCAAGAAACCAACGCGCGGAGATTTTAACCAGAGAAAAAAATATATAAACTTAAGACTGTGGATCTGTATGATCAGAATGAGCAGAATTAACTCTCCAGAATACATGAGAAATATTATAAAATACACGAGCAGTTTATTTAATAATCTTTGCATGTATTAAATCACCTTAGTGAGCTTCTATAGATTAATCAGAATCTTATTAATTTTAATGTTGGTTTTACTATTTTTAGTATAGCTATCCTAGTGATGAATAACTAGTTTTCTTTTTTATTTGTTTTTATTTTCTTTTATAAACAGATTTTTAAGCTTTTTTTGTGATTTTGTTTATATTATTTTAAATTTTTGTTTTAATAGGACCGTCATATCCATAGCACTAAGGTTCCTTTAGGTAGTTAATAGGCATCCTCTAGCCAACTTCCTTACGGCTTTGATTGGTCAGAATCATATTATTAACTGTGTAGAAAATTAAAGCAGATCTGCCAACCTTACTCTATTATTCAGAATAATTTTTCTTAAAGTTCTTTTGATGAAAGAAGAAGGAATTTCGTTCTCTAGAAAACTTTCTAATAGTATATTAATGTGGTAATTGAAATCCAAATTGTTGCTGCAAATTCTTGAAATTCTTAGGACCTGAGAAATTAGTACATTCTCAATTACTTTGGTTGAAATGTTATTATTCCAGTGTAGATATTTAATTACTTTGAAAGGAAAATTAACTCTTTTATCAAAGAGGCTAATAGATGGGTTACCTCTGTTGAGCTTAATGCTTAAGTCTAGGAACTCAAGTTCCTGATTACTGTGGTTGGTTTTACATAAGTTATTAATTTTCCTTTCAAAGTAATTAAATATCTACACTGGAATAATAAATATTTCAACCAAAGTAATTGAGAATGTACTAATTTCTCAGGTCCTAAGAATTTCAAGAATTTGCAGCAACAATTTGGATTTTCAATTACCACATTAATATACTATTAGAAAGTTTTCTAGAGAACGAAATTCCTTCTTCTTTCATCAAAAGAACTTTTAAGAAAAATTATTCTGAATAATAGAGTAAGGTTGGCAGATCTGCTTTAATTTTCTACACAGTTAATAATATGATTCTGACCAATCAAAGCCGTAAGGAAGTTGGCTAGAGGATGCCTATTAACTACCTAAAGGAACCTTAGTGCTATGGATATGACGGTCCTATTAAAACAAAAAATTAAATAATATAAACAAAATCACAAAAAAGCTTAAAAATCTGTTTATAAAAGAAAATAAAAACAAATAAAAAAGAAAACTAGTTATTCATCACTAGGATAGCTATACTAAAAATAGTAAAACCAACATTAAAATTAATAAGATTCTGATTAATCTATAGAAGCTCACTAAGGTGATTTAATACATGCAAAGATTATTAAATAAACTGCTCGTGTATTTTATAATATTTCTCATGTATTCTGGAGAGTTAATTCTGCTCATTCTGATCATACAGATCCACAGTCTTAAGTTTATATATTTTTTTCTCTGGTTAAAATCTCCGCGCGTTGGTTTCTTGCTGTATGGGGAGGCCATCAGCCCCACCCTCACTGCCCCCCCAGCGTCAAGGGAGTGGCGGAAGGGGTCAGCCATGTTCTCCTCTTGTGTGGAGAAAAGTTTTTGTCACACAAGAGGTAAGCTCTCTTCCTTGTTTTTGGGTTCTAGGTTTTATAAGTTCAATGTTTGTACTTTATGTACCTTTTCTCTGTCGTTTTTTAGCTTTTCAGCTTTTAAGCATTGGTTTGTCTGTTAACATTTATGCGGGTTTTAACTCTTACTTTTCTTTGTAACTTTGAGCGTCTTTGGGGTACCTAGGAACAGAAGAAGGCTAAGCTTGTTCCTTTTCTATGCGCTGTCTATGCGCTGTTTTATCAAAGTAGTTAAGTTCTTAATAACTAATTAATTATGCACTTAAAGCACTGCTGAAATACTTTGTACATATTGCAACTAACTGTTTAAGGTATATAACTTTCACAAAGTTTTCTTTAGTTAATTATTATCTTTAACTTATTCTCGTTTTCGTGCTGTCATAAGTTGTAGAGTAGGGGGTTTTAGACTCAAGTTTTCTTTCAAAAATCTGTTCGTTATAAATTAACATTTCCTTTTTTAATTGCAATGTAAAATTTGGATTTCTTTGCAATGTTTTTCAGGTTTAAATTCTCTCTCAAACGAACTTGGAATTTCGTTATAGCTGAAAATCATTTCTATTTATTATGTCACTCTCACAGCTTGAGTTCTCTTTAATCTTCTTCTCTCTGTTTAATAGTAACAGATGAAGAGCATGGGTCGGGCCATGAAGGTTAATGGATGCAAGCGAAATTGTTAACTAGTGCTAGGTCATGCTACTCTACGGAGGACATGACTTATATATATATATTTTAAACTATTTTAGGTGGGAATGTTACTTGCATCTATGGCCTTGCAGAAACCCATTTCCAACTAGGTCTTTGTGGAAGTGAGAAAATGCAGAGTTTTTGCTGGTCCTTGATAAAGCCAAGGCTCAGTATTCTCGACACCTTCTACATTCAGTTGTTTTATTTTATTTTTTTATCTTTTTCTCCCTTTACTCACACAGGTAGATACATAACCTTTTCTATGTTGTATTAGGTGTGAGTTAAAATTATATATGTATTTTTTTTTGCTTAGGTATCTTCTTTATAGAATATATATATATATATATATATAGCATACAGGCCTGACCCATCGTTTAAAAGACACAAAAGACCAAATACCAGAAAATATCTAAAAACATAGCAAAGCCATGCAATATTCCTAATACTGCAAAAAGTGTGCTACTCGAAACTACTAAGACTCTTCGTTTATGAGATACATTCAACAAATTCCAGTTAGTTCCTGGACATCATGTGGCAAAGGTGGTACATAAACATGCAGATAATGATAACTGGCAGTGGCAATGAGTGATGGAGATACATGCCTCAGCAGTAACAACTGGGAAACTTTCATGTTTTCTCTTTCACATGGTATAGATAAGTAAATGGTATCTCTCTTACTCCATGTGCAATAAATTATTGAAAGTGTTCCGACCATTTACAAACATGCTGTACTTACATTTCTCACCCTGTTTCTGGCTGTGAATCATTTGAATTTTGTGATAACTCAAACAAAAATGCTGCCTGTAACAACTATTTAGAAATAATTAACAACAATTCTTGTAGGAAAGTACTTCCAAATTTTTGATATAGAAAAAGAATACACATTCACCCTATGCTTTCACATCTACATGTGCCAAAATATATTTTGGGTAAAAGAATCAGTTACAAATAATTCTTATTCTGATATTACCACTGGTAAAATGTGCAAAAAATAAACAAAACACGCTAATGATTTAACTCATGTTTTAGCACTGACAGTATACAACTCCTCTCTTCTAAATTCTTAGTTTGGCATGTATGGCTGAAAGTAAATGGATTGCCTTATTCCTTTAGGAAAAAACTCGTGATTTTCGATGGATTATGGTTAGGAAATGAATCCCTAGGAAACAAGTATTTTAAATTATATGCAGAGCAGGTAATGAAGGTTTTAGCTAGAACTTCAGTCACAATGAAATGCTGTTCAAAATATATACTGTGCTGTGCTCCTGCCTTTGATTCAGTTGTATGATGCAAGCTGCAAAATATGGTCCAGTTTAATGGCTATTATGAATAGTGCTGGTGTGAATGCAAAGGCAAACCTATTGAAAAGAGTCAAGGTCAAATGATGTCATTTAGTTTATAAGACACTTTTCAGCTAGCACCCTTTTGCACAGGAAAGAATGTTTATTATGCAGCAAAGGAAGATTTTGAAACTAACAGCCAGGTTATTGGCATTAAATGAATCAGTGTATTAAACGGTATGAGGAAAGAATGACCACGGAAAAAACGCCCACTTTTCGAAAATAGGAAAAAACGCCCATGGAAAATATGCCCACAGAAGAAATGCTGACGGGAAAAATAGATTGTATGAAAGAGTGGTCGACTGATAAGTTTTTATGTCTGTTATAAACGGTGTTTGGACAACTGGTCACAGACTGCTGCCCAAAAAAGCGTTCGGGGTCATATAAAAATTGCAGTTTCTTGGCCACCTCACCTACATAGCGAAAATGGGTGTAGGAGAATTGGCCACCGGAGAACTGGCCACAAAAGTTCAAGGGGTGTGTGTGTGTGGGGGGGTGTAAGTATTATCGATTCTTGGCCTACATTGAGAATTGAATTGGGAACTCCAAATAAATTTCGAGAAAACGTTCTATGTAAGCCAAGCGAGAATTACAGCATAATTCATGTATGTTTGGAAAAGGACCCTAAGGTGGGATTTTTTAACAACGCTGCACTTTTACGTAGGTACTAAATATTTACATAACATGTCAAGTTTGCAATATTTTTCTTTTACTTAATTAATTCACAGTCGAAGAAAAAAGTGTTGAAAAGGCTTAGGCATCATAAGGCATTCATAAGCGAAGAAAAAGTGTTGAAAAGGCTTAGGCCTACCGCCTATTAATTAATGTATGGATTGAATGTATGGTGCATAAGTAGAAGCGCAATATTATTGACAATTAATACATACATTTGACGTGGAATAGGAATAGCTGTGGTGCAGTGGAAGCATATCCGGCGCGTAACTGGAAGACCCTGAGTTCGATTCCTGGTGACGGCCACTGAGAATTTTTCCGTGACTCACTTATAAACGTGGAAAGAGCAATGACTTCTGTTTGATTATTGACAATACTTGTTATGTAAATTTTACGAATATGGGAATGACGGAATAAAAACTTTTAGAAGAGCCTAAACGTTAGTCCTAATATTATTTTCTGCCTGAGTAATACCGCAACATTAATAATTTGATGTGTTACGTAAACGTTATGAATATAACATCGTTAGAATAAAAACTGTTAAATAGGCCAAGGCCTAGGACTTATGACTTAAGGGCCGCGGGTGGCCTAGTGGGCAACGTTCGTGACCTCCACGGAAAGGACCTCGGGTTTGATCCACTAAATATCCACCGTGCGTCCGATGGGCACGTTAAGCCGTCGGACCCTGGGTACTGGCCCCCCGATAATAAATAAGGGCGTCTTCCTCCCTCTTTCTACTTTGCTTCCGTGTCACTTTCCTATCGGGCACTCTAGCCCCAATCTCCTGGCTTCCTATTTCTAAGGGTTGTTTAAGACCTGGGGTCAGACACTCCCTTCCTAAAATCCTCTACATATGATCATGATCATTTTTTTGTTTGCGACTTAAGACTTAATATTTACTGCCTAAGTAAAAGTGCAATGCTATTGACTTGATTTGATACGCAAACATTATGAATATGTAGTCGGCGGATTAAAAGCTGTTAAAAAGGCAAAGCCTGTGAATTAATTAAGTAAAAGAAAAATATTACAAACATTTATGTAAATATTTAGTGCCTAAAAAAGCAGCTAACAAGCAGATACTAATCGAGCTAAATACTTTGCAGTGAGGGAAATGTATATTATACCAGTGAGAATGTGTGTTAGTGCTTATTCTTTCTTTGAATTCTGGAAGAAAAGAAGTGAGCACGTAACAATGTAACTTGATACCGTCACAAGTTCACACTAACCGCTGGCCAACCAATAAATTTAGATGAAATGGGGTGGGGTCGCGTCGCTGGCAGGCCGTTCCATTCTCCAGCTGCGAAGCAAAACTTTGACAAAAGGCAGATGTCTCTCCCCGTCACGCCACCGCTGTACGTAGCCATGGAGCAGCCCAGAACGAAATTTTTATACGGCCCCTTAAAATTTTTGTGGCCAGTTCTCCGCTCCGAAAATCATGGAAATGTCTAAATTTCTTACTGAAAACGAATTATTAAAAACAAAAATTATGAACAATAGTTGCTAAAGTGGGGAATATAACCACACGAAATTTGTTTATGCAGAACAATTTTATGGCACTGAAATTGCAATGTGTCCAGTTCTCCGTACCAGCTACATGACAGCACAAAATGGCACCACATTTTTAATTTTTTGGTCCCTACAAAATACACAACTTCTGCTGTGAGAATCGCAGTTCATTTTGGGTGTTTAAGTCGTAAGGAGTTGTTGATCCAAAGTGCATGTTGTTCTCAAATATAACAAACAGATGTCAGAACTACAGAGATATTGATGTATAGCAGTTGGCTTGAAGACAACAGTGAATCATTAGTATGTTTTTAAATAAATGTTGCATAAGACTACCACTGCTTTCAGGCCAACACCATACAACCTCTACAGTCCATCAGTGCAATCTGAACTTTCCTCTCGTATTTGTAAGGTTTGCAGAAAATATTTTACACATCAAATTATTAATATTGCGGTATTACTCAGGCAAAAAATAATATTAGGACTAACGTTTAGGCCCTTCTAAAAGTTTTCATTCCGTCATTCCCATATTCGCGTTATGTAGGTGAGGTAGCCAAGAAACCGCAATTTTTATATGACCCCTAACGGTTTTTTGGCCAGCAGTCTGTGACCAGTTGTCCGAACACCGTTTATAACAGACATAAAAACTTATCAGTCGACCACATATTTTTCCCGTGAGCATTTTGTCCGTGGGCGATTTTTCCGTGGGCATTTTTTCCTATTTTCGAAAAGTGGGCGTTTTTTCCGTGGGCGATTTTTCCGTGCGCGTTTTCCCCATGGGCATTCTTTCATACAATCTATTAAACATGCTTATACAATTTAACATTGTTTATGGCTTTGTTGTTGACTATATGCACTGCATGTGTTTAGCAATTGTGTAAAATATCACTATGTTATAGCTCATTTCCCTTAACAAATGAACAACAGCACAATTTATCACAAGAATTGCACTTCATCAAGACAACTATAATTAGATGCAAGCCACACTGTTTGGATTCCTACAAGTTACCACTGGTTACTTGTAACTAGCATGCACTTTCTTCTGGACCATTCCATAACAGCAGAACATCTAAACTGAATTGAATATATGCTGACAAAATTTGTAATAGATATGAATTACTTGATGGTGCTCAGTATGTTACATGTAATAGCTGTATGTTATTACATGTGACATAGTCATATGCTACTGCAGTGTGTAAGAAACTGGGGTATGCCATGGAATTACTTGAATTTCATATTTGACATTTACCATGGTACACTAAAAATATTTATGTATTGTATTCAAAAGGCTGCAACAAAAACTGGCCTAGCACTTCTTAACTTTCCAGTACATCAAAAGTATCTTATCTGAATACTATTTCACTACTGTAGCAGAAATTGAGTTTTAAAAATTAATTCATGGTAATCATTTAACAAATTATTCTTCCAACATTAATCACTTTATAGGGAAACCATCATCATTAACAGACAGCTTACTATTGCATCAAGTTTCAGGAGTGTGACAAGTTATTTTATTTCAAAAAAGTGTGTTATAATAATGTGTATTTCCAAACAGCAGACTCCTAAAGACCAATCAGAGGTATTTTAACTGTATTGTTGTCAGTAGGAAAGATCAGTGTGCCATTTTGAAATTTCTTGTTTCAGCATGCCAGAAAGCTTCTGTTAATAAAATACATGCTGTTGTTATTCCAATGAAATGCTCACTATAACCTGTTTTTGAGTTAAAAGAATTAAAATATAAGTTTTCTGCAGAAAAAATCATAGAAAATATTGATCAAAATATTTCTGTATGGTATGTAACCAACATTGTTATGATGGGGATATCAGTTAATGCATGTAAAAATTGTTATTTTTATTCCTTGGTCTTTATAAAGAGATTAAGCAAGATAAGGTGATAAATACATCAATTAAAACTTATCTTTTGAAGGCATGAAAAAAAAAGGTCGAAGCTTATCAGTAGCTGCACATCAGCCATTAACTTAGTGTAAAATTCAAAATGCATATATCTAATGCACACATCCATTTATTACCATTCAGCAAGACATTAAAATGTGCATAAAAAGTCTAAGTCAATAAAATATTATGACATTAAAAACCAAACGACAGCAAAAAGTCAAGACATTAAAATGTGCACACAAAAATTGACCTGTTTTTTTTACTTTGTTATACTGTATATTACATATAGAAAGTATTGAAATTTTAAAGAAGTCTGATATCGGGGTTTAAACTGATGTAAATGTTTTTAGGGTCCCCAGAATACAATTTGATCAGTTTTATAACAGCACTAGCGTGTGTTATTCTCTCTTCATAGCCACCATAACTCAAAAATTAACCATGTAATTGGGAGGAAATTTTATCATAGGAATATTATGGCACAACAGTGTGCTTGTTATATTTTGATTGAAATCAGTCAGCTAGAAGTAAAAGTTCCTTTGCAATGATTTTCATTTATTTGAAGTCGCTAAAAAATTAATGCAAAGCAATTTTTGCAAAATTTTATATTTCAGCATTTTATTGCAAAATGATGTGCCAGTTATTTAGATTTTGGTTGAAACTGGTAAAATAAAGATGGAGGTTTCCTTTGGGAACATCTGGGAATTTTATGTTTACTTGAAATAACTCAAAACCTACATAGAGTGGTCACACTGAAACTGAAGTATGGAAACAAACTCAGATGGGAAACAAAGTACTGACAGTCAGAGATATAATGATTAATAATACAGAAAATAGCAGTATCTTGGAAAAAGCTGGTGTTTATGAAATACCTATAACTGGCATCCCGCCAATATCGTACATAGGGAGTACTAAAAACCAATTGAAACATCGCCTGCAACAACACATAAAAAATTGGCAACAAAAAAAAAAGAAGCAAAAGCGGCACTGATACAGTATTGCTTAGACAATCAAAGATACCCAAAATTTGAAAACATCAAAATAATTAAATCATGTAACAATGCAAGACATTTGCGCATTACAGAATCTGTGCTGATTGAAAAAAATAGGGATCGAGTATGTAATCATAATGACCCAAATATACTTAACAAAAAATGGAAAGAACTTATAAAAATAGAATAAAAAAAAATACTGTAGAAGAAAATAAAATATTAACTAAAGTTCCTAACAGATGGAGCCACGGTGGCAAAGTTTTCAATATGACGTAAAAGATGGGCTGACGCTGATAATCGCTTCTCTCACTCACTCGCACTGTGATAGCAGGGCTGCTACCACCTAAGAGCCTCCTGAAGACGAACCCGGCCGGGTAGAAAGCTGCTAGAGGCAATCTACATTGGGAATGGCAGAGGTGTGGTGAATGAATGAGGTAGAAATTTGTTCTGAGGAATGAAGGAATGGTATAGAGGGTAATGAGATGAGCTTGTGTAAATAATTTTATATTAGTTTTTAATTTTTTAGTTAGAAGTTTTGGTGTTTGTAAATATGGAGTTAGTTTATGTTAGTGAATGTTAATGCATGTGGGTTTACTGAATAGTAAGTCTTATAAGTCAATTAAATTACTGGTTAGGGTTATATAAACGTCAGTGAAATAATAGGTTTTTAAGTCAAATAGAGGTTCTTAGACCAAGTATCATTGCCGCAGTATGGATTAAAGAATTACTCATTCTGTCAAATAAAGAACGAGCTGAAGACAACATAAAACCGCCACACCAGAAGCCCAAACCAACTGTAGAACTCAAAATGGGAAAAAACGTGCAGAGAAATGTATATTTTCAAATTAGAACAGACCTTCTAGCAAAGGTAAGGTAATTATTACTCTCATTAAACTGAAGTCATTCAAAACCTGTTACATAAAAGTCTAGCTCAGTCAGGATACAAGGGAAACAATGGTACTTTGGTTTGAGGTTAACAACGAGTATAAGACAGAGTAGGAGACTGTTCCCAAAATTTGTTTTTCACTTTTATAGATAAGCTGTATTCAGATCTGTAACCTCATTGCTGGTTGTGTTTTATACTTTCACTTTGGTACTTAGCATTTAAAACCAGGAATTTTTGCTTAATGTAATGTTACTTTGAAGTAATTATTAATGGGCAAAGGCTACCCACTAATGATGGCTGCATCACTGTAATTGTTTTTTATAATTTATTTTCCAGATGCAGTTGCACACTTTTTTATACATGTTAGCTACTGTTAAAAAAGAGAGAAACAAACTACAGGAATTTTTCCTAATAATGTTCAAAATATTCTGAGTTGTAAAACATAGATGTGCTTTTACATTCTCAGACCTGAAGCAGGTATCAAATACCTACTCTAAACTTCTCCATACATGTATGAAATGTATTAAAATCATGAATTTACCACACAAATTTCAGAGTTTCATTTGCACGTTAAAGTAGACTTAGTTAAAGAGCAGTTGAGTGGTGTCGTTGCCACATTTCCAAAATAAGTAGTTAGTCCACTTTCTAGGAATACTGATTCCAATTTGGAATGCATAATTTTCCCACAAGAGGGAGTAAGTTTATATTGTCATATCTGCGAGTCTAACACAACCCAATTGAAACAATTTTACCGATCACTGCAGAAAAGATATTATTCGCATTTCCTGTTTAAAATAATGCACAATTTTCCCACTGGGTACATACACCTATATTTCATTTTTCACAATACCTCTGCTTTTTAGAGTCGAATTTGAATAATTCGTTTTACAAAAGATGCTATTCATCTCGTGGGAATATTTTCCCTACTTTCTTCATTTTCCATAATTAACAGTTCTGACGCTAGGTGGCATAAGCGTGGATTCCTGTTTGCAACTGTATATCTCCGCTTCTAAAAATTCCATTGAAAGAACTCATTCTGCACTGTATACCATTTGCTATGCTAAGGATTACAAATATTAGCCTTCTTGAAAAATGCATAGTTTCTAGGCTAGTTTTGTTTATGCGCAAACTGCTGTTCTTGCTATCTCTGCTTCTAAAACTCGTATTTGAAAAATTCTTCCGTTGCATAACTCCAGCCATGAAGAGTACTTTGTGTATATTTTCTGCTTTCTTCATAATGCACAGTTCCACCACTGAATATTTCTGTTTTTAAAAGAATTTCTGATTCTAGAAGTCTGATTGAAAAATCCTTTCTTAGTAGGATACCCTTCACTATGAAGAAATTATGGGGTCCTTCTTTTCATCAAATAACACAGAGTTTAACTGATAGAGGGTGTGAAGTGATAGTCCATATTCTGACATAAATTTGGTTCCAATTTTTCTATTTGAAAAATTCCTTTTGCTTTGGAAATCTTCCGACATGAAGATTTTACATACAATATTTTGTTTTTTCTCCATACCATCGTACAGCTAGTGCGCCCATATTGATATTTCTCATTGCAAATATTTCACCATTTCTGGGAATCTGGTTGAAAACACTTCTTTTCATAATTGGTTCCATTCACAATGAAAAGCAATGCAAACATTGGGTCTTTTTATTAATGGTAAATTTTTCCACTAGAGGGCACAAATGCATTTACTTTTCCCCTGATTTTCTACTTTTCTAAAATCCGCCTTGCAAAATTATATTTTTGTGTGTCAGAAAGGATTCAAAAGCGTGTTAACCATTACACCCGAGAATTCGTTATCATTTTTCTTGTTTATTATTACGTTACCAAATAATAACTTGCGAATTACAATTTGAGATCCTGTTAAAGTGCAATCAGCAAGGTGTTTTGGGTTTATACACAAACATTTCTTGCTACGTAATCAGAAAAGTTTAATAAATTTCAACGATACATCATCATTAAATGTCGCACCCATTTTCTTGGGGGAGGGATTAATGACCCTAATGATTACGCAAAACTAAAAGCATTTCCCTGATATAGTGCAGCTAATAACACAGAAGGGACTGAACCAGTGCAGTAGGACAAACACATCATCAATGCCAAATCTGGACCCAACTGTAATGATTAGCCCGAAAACCGCGCATCTGCGGCCACCAGAAATGCTTTTGCACGGATATATCGAGAGGTAGCGCCCGAAGATCTTAACTTACTTATTTTGGCGTCTAGAATTTCTGTTGTACATCGGTTGTCCGTCTAATTCTAGAATTTCGGTTGTACATCGGTTTTACTGCAGCGAGAAATATACACACGGGTAATTCTTAATGAATATATCATAAAAAGTTTGTTTCTGTTTCTAAACTAATTTTTCCCATGAATGAGATTCAATTCTGAATTGGTTTGTGTAAACTTTTGTGATCAAGAAGTAGAAAAACTCAATGCAAATAAAACTTAGTCGTGTACTCAACCATACCTCTTGTATTTTATTTTACCTACATCATCATCATCATCAACCATTATCAATCCACTGCTGGACGAAGGTCTCCCCAAGTTTCTTCCACAACGGTCTGTCTTGTGCCAGTCTCCTCCATGTTACTCCCGCATACTTTCGAATTTCATCCGCCCATCTCCCATGTGGTCTTCTTCTGGGTCTTTTCCTGTCCCTCGGAATCCAGTCTAAAATTTCAGCTGTCCATCGATGGTCTGTCCTTCTGGCAATATGTCCTGCCCATTGCCATTTCAGGGATTTTACTCTAATCACGATGTCTTCCACTCTTGTCATTTTTCTGATCCACGAGTTCCTCTTCATATCTCTCCTGGTTACACCAAGCATGCACCTCTCCATGCTGCTTTGAGTTGTCTGCAGGCTTTTGTATGTCTCTTTTAGTTAAGGTCCACGTCTCTGCACCATACGTAAGCACTGGAAGGATGCATTGATCAAACACTTTTCTTTTAAGACATGATGGCATATTGCTCTTGAAAATTATACTGTTTCTTCCAAACGCTCTCCAGCCAAGTTTTATATGCCGATTGATTTCTTCATCAATGTGACCCTCACTTGATATCTGCTTTCCAAGATAAATGTAGGTATTGGTTATCTCCAGCTTTTCCCCATCAATCGATAAATCTTCATTTCTTGTAAAAGCATTGCACGTCACTTTTGTCTTCTGAAAGTTTATTCTTAATCCCACTGCTGTATTTAAGTTGTGAGCTTATATGCTTTAAAACATTTGTCAAAATTTGAATAAATAATGTCTTGCTTTTCTTGTTTGTTTGTTTCTCATGTGCATTCTGCTGATTTTTCTGTTATGAATGTGATCGTCTTGTCTTCGAAATTAAAAGATGACCCATCGCCTATTCAAGTCTTCCTAAAGAATGTGTCGAAGATAAACTTAATAGCATTTTTTGTTACTTTCGTACGACAGCGTTACTAGTACGTAGCAGAAGCGTTACTAGGCATATCTGCTCCCGCAATAAACCACGAAATTTTGCGTCCTCCATCTTCCATCCTATCCTGTGTATCATCATCAACCATAATCAATCCACTGCTGGATGAACGTCTCCCTAAATTTCTTCCACGACGGTCTCTCTTGTTCTAGTCTCCTCCATGTCACTCCCGCATGCTTTCGAATTTCATCCACCCATCTCCCATGTGGTCTTCTTCTGGGTCTTTTCCTGTACCTTGGAATCCAGTCTAGAATTTCTGTTGCACATCGGTTGTCCATTCTTCTGGCAACATTTCCAGCCCATTGCCATTTCAGGGATTTTACTCTGATCATGATGTCTTCCACTCTTGGGATTTTCCTGATCCATGAGTTCCGCTTAACTTTCCTGGTTACACTAAGCATGCATCTGCCCATGCTTCTTTCAGTTGTCTGCAGCCTTTGCATGTCTTTTTTTTACTTAGGGTCCACGTCTCTGCTCCGTATGTAAGCATCAGAAGGATGCATTGATTAAATACTTTTCTTTTAAGACATAATGGCATATTGCTCTTAAAAATTGTACTGTTTCTTTCAAAAGCTCTCCAACTAAGTTTTATACGTCGACTAATTTCTTCATCAATGTGACCTTCGCTTGGTATCTGCTGTCCAAGATAAATGTAGGTATCGGTTATCTCCAGCTTTTCTCCATCAATCGATAAATCTTCATTTCTTATAAAAACATTGTACATCAGTTTTGCTTCTGAAAGTTCATTTTTAATCCCACTTCTTTACTCTTGTCAGCAAGTTCCTGGATCGTACTCTGCAGTTCTGAAGGGGCAGTTGCAAAAATGACTACTTCATCAGCAAAATGAAGGTGAATTCAACAATCTACATTAATCTTTATCCCTTTGTTTTCCTAGTTCAATGATTGAAAGACATTTTGCAATGGGCATTAAACAGTTTGGGAGATATGGTGTATTTTGTCTCACTCCCTTTCCAGTTTTTATTGGTGTAATTTCTCTTGGTCCTTTCTTCATATGTGTCATCCAAAGTAAATTCAGGCATTGGTTACTTTTTGATTTGCTCCATCAATCGCTAAATCTTCAGTTCTTGTACATTAATTTTGTTTTCTGTAAGTTCATTTTAAAGCCCACTTCTTCACTCTTGTCAGCAAGTTCCTGGACCATACTCCGCAGCCCTGGGGAGGGAGATCTGAGAGGTGCTTGCAAAAATGACTATGTTGTCAGCAAAACGAAGGTTTATTAAATAGTCTCCATTAAATTTTTCTCCCCTGGTCTTCCCAGTTACATATCTGAAAAACATTCTGCAATGTGGCACTGAAGAGCTTGGGAGATATGGTCTCACCTTGTCTCACACCCTTTCCAATTTTTTATAAACGCTGTGTCCTCAAACAGGCGACCCTGATTTTATTAATAATATTAATGTATGCATATATATACAATACTAAGTTAATAGTGATTATGTGTGGCTTTAATTCATTGTGAAAAGGCTTTTGATTCCGTGAAACCATCAGCAGTTAACATTTGGAAATCCTGCGGTATTGAAGATGCATACACTGATATTATTAATAAATCAGGGTCACCTGTTTGAGGACACAGCACTTATAAAAATTGAAAGGGTGTGAGACAAGGTGACGCCATATCTCCCAAGCTCTTCAGTGGCACATTGCAGAATGTTTTCCAGTCATTTAATTGGGAAGACAAGGGAATAAAAAATAATGGATGCTATTTAATAAGCCTTCATTTTGCCGACAACACTGTCATTTTTGCAAGCACCCCTTCCTTCCCCAGGGCTGCGGAGTGTGGTCCAAAAACTTGCTGACAAGAGTAAAGAAATATGATTAAAAATGAACTTTCAGAATACAAAATTGATGTACAATGCTTTTACAGGAAATGAAAATTTATCGATTGATGGGGAAAAGCTGCAGATATCCAATACCTACATTTATTAGGTGTGCAACTTAATTCTCGGCCCCTAACCGCAAGCGATCATAGAACGTCGGCAAATGCAAATAGCTGTGTGCGATAATGGCTGATTGCAGTGCCATCCAACAGCTTTCCAGGCAACTGTAACCGCTCACAGCTGAAGTGACAGAAGAGACGAAAGCTGACGGTGAAAGCAATGTCGTTCGAGAAGCAACATTTGAGGCACTGCCTCCTGTTCGCGTTTCAGCTGAAAAAAGTGCTGCGGAAGCCCAGCAAATGATCTGTGCTGTTTTGGGTGAGGCAGCTGTGTCATACAGTACGTGTAAGAAGTGGTTCCAGCTGTTTAAGCAGGGAAATTTCGATCTCCGTGATGCAGAACGTCCGGGACAGTCACAGAAAGTTGACGATGAGGAACTGGAACAACTGTTGGACGCGGATCCAGGGACGACTTTAGAACTTTTGGGGCCCTAGGCGCTAAAAAGTTCAGGGGCCCCTTTTCTTATCGCCGCAGAAATTTTCATCCATCAGATTACCCCCCCCCAAAAAAAAAAAAGAGCGGGGTGTCAAGAGAAAGATTTTTACGCTTTTTAAAATGCCATTTTATTTTCCCATTATTAGAACGCTCTGTAAGAAACAATGTTAGTGTAATCATTTTGTATGTCCGTGCACATGTAACTTTTATTTTTTAAAGATATTTCAAAAATTAATTTTGTGGCTAATAGGAATTTAAAGGACATTAAGTTTGGCACTTTAAATATCCATATACTTCACGAATTTACCGCTAAGGGCTGTCAAAGTCAAAAATTAAAAAATATATACTTCTGTTGTGAAGAAACTGTTCAACTCAGAGGAATAAAATATTTCTGTGTCTCTCAGGTTAAGCTTATTATTTCCTCTCAAATATTTAAATTTTCCAATTAGTTCTTTAATTTCCTGCTAGAGGCGCCAAGTACAAAGAATTTGGTTTTCACAGATTTTTAAAACACTATTTTTGCGAATGGTAGGACATTAACATTCATTAAATTTTTGCCCATCTAAAATTTCACTACTTTTTGTGTTCTGTATAAATTTTGCCCATTTAACATTTCACTACTTTTTCCACACCTGTGTTAGAACCTTCGGTCCGTGAAAACCAAAACAAAACTGGAAATCCAATTATACGTTTTCGGGGCCCCTCAAGCTGTGGGGCCCTAGGCGGGCGCCTAGTCGGAAATCCACCCCTGCGCGGATCCCTGTCGCACACAGTCAGAGCTCTCTCAGGAACTCGGAGTAACACGGCAAGCCATTGCAAAGCGCCTACACAAGCTTGGACAGATTCACAAGGAGGGCCGTTGGGTGCCCCCCCCCAACTCACAGCTGCGAACAAGTCTAGGCGCTACGATGTTGCTGTGTCCTTGCTCTCCAGATTCAAGAAGAAGGATTTCCTCCACATGATTTTGACTTGTGATGAGAAGTGAATCCTCTACGATAATCCTAAGCTGCGCAAATCGTGGGTTTATCCAGGTCAGCCTACCATCAGTACCGCCAAACCGAATATCCATGCCAGGAAGTCGTTGCTGTGCATATGGTGGAATCAGCGCGGTGTCGTACACTATGAGTTGCTCAAACCTGGTGAAACGGTCAATGCTGAGCGTTATTGTCAGCAACTCATTCGTGTGAGTGACGCAATGGAGGCGAAAAGGCCATACACCGGCAAGGGCAGAAGGTCGGTCCTGTTGCTTCAGGATAACGCGCGTCTTCACACCGCCAAAACGAGTTTGAACACGATCGCCGACGTGGGATGGGAGATTTTTTCCCGCCCAGCGTATTATCCAGACTTTGCGTCGTCGGATTATCACCTCTTTATCTCCTTGCAACATCACCTGGGTGATACGCACTTCACTTCTGTCGAGGAGGTCCACACAAGTATTGATGACTTTATCAACTCGAAACAGCCCTCTTTTTTCCTCAGTGGCATTCGGCAGCTCCCTGATTGATGGCTCAAATGTATCCAACACGACGGGGATTATTCTCCTGATTAGGTACGTATTCGATTTGCTATAATTTGATGTCAACGTGTCGTGCCTGTGGCCGAGAATTAAGTTGCAGACCTACCTTGGACAGCTGGTGGTGGTGGACAGAGACGTCGCTAGACTCCGAGATCAGGATGGTCGACGGGTGGGCGAGCATTATCTTTGGTGGGGCAAGCTTGATAGCAATTTTGTTTTTAGGAAACACTAAAAGAACGATTTTTTTCTTCTTTTATTTTTTTTGGTTGAAATTTTAACGACAATTGTGAGCTACTCAATGGACTATAATCAGTCGCCCGTCCTTAATTAATTAATTTATTTTTTTATTTTAATTGAAGGTTTAACGACAACCGTGAGCAACTCGATGGGCTATAAGCAGTCGCCCGTCCCTAATTTAAGGCCACTGGTTCCAGAGAAGGGAGAGAGCCAGTGACGTAAGACAAACACACTATCCATGCCTCACTGGAATTCGAACTCGGACCCTTCATGGACGATTGGTCATAAGCCAGCGCATAGACCACTGCGCCACCGGAGCGGCGTCCCTAATTTAAGGTACTGGTTTCAGGGAACGGAGAGAGCCCGTGCCGTAAGACAAACACAACATCCATGCCTCACCGGGATTCGAACCCGGACCCTTTTCAGACGAATGGTCATAAACCAACGCTCAGACCACTGAGCCACTTAATGCTTTTAAATACCAGCTACAAAGGAATTTGTGCAATCCCCACCCGCCACTTGGACACACATACATACACAGATCGGACTAGTTACGCCACTGATGTAAAATATAAGTGTTGTTGGAATGACGCCTTCAACTTTTTGCTTGCTCGGAATGCATTGTCTTAAATCGCTTTCAAAATTTTGAATTTTTGCTTACGAAAATAGTACTGTACTTAAACAATTTATTTAAAACAAAATGTCGTTTTTGTTTGTCTAAATCAAATTTTAACATCGTGCTACTCAGACGCAGTACCTCCTTCCTCTTTAACTCCCTTCCTTTAAGCCAGCGACTTGGCTTTGCACTCCTATTACAAAGCAGTCGTCAGCCACTTTCTGCATTTTCACTGTCTTGGGGCAGTATTAGGAGCTCTAGTGTAGCTTTAGACTCCCCTTTCCGTATTGGAATCGCCTACTTTGCAAAAAAAATAAACAGGGTAATCAGTAGTGACCCCTTCAGTGAATTCCTATCTACTTTTCTCATTACTCCCTGACCATACAAACATGAAAAAGAGGCTTAAAGTAAGGAATTGAAAGAATGGAGAACAATTGAATTTTCATGGCCCTGTGGAAGCTGTTTTGATAACTGTTTTTGGAGGCGTAAACAACGCACTTCCTAGGGGGAAATACGTGAAATAAAACACAAGACTTATTACTTTGCAAAGTCCAGATTATATTTTAAAGTTAAATATACTGAAAAATGACATATTTGGAACTGGGTGGGCAAGACGAAATTCAGGGTGGGCTTGATCCCCTTGGCAGCATCCCTGGTGGTGGACCACAGAACTAAAGAGCTAAATGTTCATTACATTCTAAGAAAATTGGCTAGTATTAACACCGCTATTTCTAAGCTAAGTTGTAATGTAGTATTAAGTAATGTTGCTCTCAAAACGATATTTAGTGACCATGCATCTAAGCTAGTAAATTCATGTAATATAAGTAATATAAATCTAAGCTGTCTCACCGTACGATAAAAACACCAAGTTTCCAAACTGCAAACTAAAAACATTTATTTACAGACTAAAAACCTTGCAGAAAGCTAGCGCTTTCGGAGAACACATGTCTCCATCTACTGGCCCGAGTGCCACAGGACAAGCACCGCCCATCAGATATATATAGCCCACCATTGCCCACAATGCAACACGGTACCAAGTTCCAAACATACCCCCTCCCCCTCCCTATCGTCCCTCCCCTCCCCCAGTAATGAAGAGTACACACATAGTAATTTAGAAACCCATCAACCCCACCCCCACCCCCGTTGACATTTCCTCCTACTCAACCCCCCCCTTCCCTTGGTCCAAATAAAAGTAAAGGACCTGAAAACAAATCAAACAAACTATTAAAGCATAATAATTAAAAAAAAACTAAATTAAAAAAATAAAAAAGCTCAACTGCAAATCAAAGTCCCTCGTCCGTGGAGGCCTTTTGGGTGGTAACCAATCTTCTCCAAGTGCTAGGTACATAGGTCGGCAGATCCTCATTACAACAAGAGTCACCGTAGTATAGGATGAACAAACTCTCGGACATAAATATAGTAGACCTGCCGACGTTGGAATTCAATATCTTGGCACCACTCCAATCTGGGGAATATCCCTCAAGATTTACAGCAGTAGTGAGGGCAGTACTTTTTGTTCCGGATCTGAGGGCGTACCTGTGTTCTCCCAGTCTGACAGACAAGGTCCTAAGTGTAGAGCCAATATATTTTTTTGGAGCCATGTCAGGGTCAGAGTGGATTAGGGGGAGGCTGTAAACACCATGTTGTTGCAAGGTGGAAGTCTTATCTCGGTCACGTCTGATCAGAGAGAACAAATTTCTATTATTAATTCCAAAATTTAATTGGTGTCTCTTACAAGCTTTTTTGAGAATAGGTATGGTGTTAGGGTTGTACTCTACACTACCTACAAATCTATTCTGTCGTGTCTCCATGGATAACGTTGTGAATTTCAGTCGTCCTTCTCTCTTTAGTAGTTCTTGAAAAAATTGTTCTGAATATCCAAATGTACGAGCAATGGATAGTACAGTTGAGAGTTCCTGTTTTCTTGCTCTACAGGACGATGAATGTGTATGAGCACGTCTAATCAGAAAACGCAAAGCTGCAGATTTGTATTGCGTTGGGTGGGCAGACGAAAATGGTATAATACATGGATTGAACGTAGGTTTTCTATACACAGAAAACTTAATCTTCTGCGTTTGCGGGTCCCTAGTTAAGAGGAAGTCTAGGTAAGGTAGATTCCCCGAGTGTTCCAGTTCTTTTGTAAAATTGATTGTCGGGTACTGAGAAGACAAACAGGCTGTGAATTGATCTAGAAGGGCAAGCGTATGTGGCCAAAAAAACCAGCACATCAACATATCGTATAATGAACAGAGGCCTAACAACAGCATTCACTAATACCTGGTTTTCAAGATGTTGCAACAGGATCTCAGCCAGTACCGGGGAGAGTGGGGAACCCATGATGGCTCCTTCAAGCTGTTGGTATATTTTATTGTCAAACTTGAAGTACGACCTCTTTGCCACTAATTTTAGGGCAGAGAGAATAGCTTCAATTTCCATGCTTGGGGTATTATCTTTCTGTAGACAATCCTCAATAATTGAATGAACAATTGTTAGAGGTACACTTGGGAAAAGGGCCTCCACATCCAAAGAGGCCATCACAAAATCTCTTCCGTCTGAAGTAAAAGATCTAATTCGGTTTAAGGCTTGGGTCGTACTGTTGATGGAAACATCTGAATGCATGATTAGTGGTTTTAAATAACTGGCTAACGCTTTTTCCAGCGCCCGAGTTGGGCAAGCATACCCCGAAATCAGTAATCTGAGTGGCCGTTCGGGCTTATGAGTTTTTAGTTTTCCGAAAAGTTCCGGGACTCTAGGGCCCACCGGAGGTTTCATGTTTGAGGAAACTGAATGGGGTAAATAGCCTCGAAGCCTTAATTTGCTAAGATCCGTAATAGTTGCTGCCGTCGGGTCAGACTTTTGTGTTGTATGAAAGGAGAGAAGGTTAGCACTCCCTTGACAAGGACGGAATGGACTTCTGGTCCAAACACACATAAGGTTAAGGCACTGCTGCTTACTTCGCAGCACTTAACCAATGTTTTTCACCGTCCTTCATGTTTTGTGTACTTGTGTTCGTTTTTGTGCTCATCGTTTTCGTCATTTTCACTCTCATCTGTTGGACGAAGGAGCAGCTACGCTGCAAACTATTATCGGTGAAGCCTGCGATACGGGAGCAGTGTTTTCATTTTTACGGGAAATTGACTTTTATAAACTCGTCTAGATTTTAACTTCTTCATTCTCATGTTTCATTTTTACTACCTCAGCCTGTTTTTAACCTTGTGTACGTTTTTATTGCTTTAGTTTTGTTTTGATGTCTTTTGTTTGGCGCTCTTTGGCCAACCATGGCCCTTGCGCCATTAAACTCAATCAACCAACCAACCGGGTCAGACTTTAAGACTCGATGTGGAACCTTCTTAATGGCACAGAACATTTTATTATGGTAATCTTTTTTGTCCATGATGATTATCTGGGAGGTTTTGTCAGCACCAATGATAGACAAGTCATGGTTATGAGCCAGCTCTATTAGTTGCTCTCTTTCATATTTTAGGATTGGTGGAAGTCTAGTCTTTTTAGTGAAAGATTTTGAAAACTGATTCATACTTGTAGATGACGTACTTCGATTTCGGGCGCAATTATGTCCCCAAATCTTCCCAACCCCAGAACAGCGAATTTATCCATCGCCCTATGACTTTTCTCCTTTTTTTGGAAGCAAAATTAAAAAAAAAAATTATAAATAATTATTTTTGAGGCCTTTCAACATCACGGAGCCCCGCGCCTGGGCTTCGTTGGCTTCCCTGTAAATCCACCCCTGATAGGAAGAGAACTCATGGATCAGGAAATTGACGGGGTTGATGACATCATGATCAATGAAAATCCCTGAAATGGCAATGGGCTGAACATATTGTTAGAAGAACTGACCACATTTACGCAACTGAAATATTTGACTGGATTCCAAGAGAAGAGGTAAGAGATGGGTAGCTGAAATTCGAAACCATGTCGGGGTGACATGAAGGAGACTGGCTCAAGACAAAAAGTTCTGGAAGAAACTTGGGGAGACCTCCACGCAGCAGTGAATTGATAACTGTTGATGATAATGAGTTACATATAGACAACTTCTCGACAAAACAAAATTACGTCATACCCCAGTGTTATTTTTATGCGGGAGGCACAATCAAATTGTGACTGTTTGTACAGCTTTTCCCAACTGCTTCGGTACCACATCACAAAGACCGAATGTAGTTGGAAGTCGTGGTTCGGAGCCGCAGCAATTATCGATTTCCCGCGGAGACTTGTCAGCAGTGTTGCTGAGAACCGCGCCTCCATTTCTGATTGTGGGCAACTAACATCCCCACATGAAAGGAAGAAATGCATGCAAATTTTAAGGCTACCGAAACTGGTGAAGTCCGATATATTATAAGCAAATTCCGTTAATGGACAAATGACAAAGTATGTCGCGATAAAACTGTACCAGAAACTGGTGCAAAAGTTTCAATTCCAAATTTAATCAGATTATAAGCAAAGATTTTTGCAACCGCCCTTGAACTGTGCTCGGGGCAAACAAAACGCCCGCCTGCCCTGCCCTCGATCTGTAGTGTCAAAAACAAATTTTGAGTACTTTCTGGTCTGATTCGGAGATTTTCAGCGTTTACGAACTACAACTCCAAATCTCTGTGAGCCGCCCCGGTGGCGCAGTGGTCTAAGCGATGGCCTCTGATCATTCGTCCGAAAGGGGTCCGGGTTCGAATCCCGGTGAGGCATGGATGTTGTGTTTGTCTTACGGCACTGGCTCTCTCCCTTCCCTGGAACCAGTGACCCTAAATTAGGGACGGGCGACTGCTTATAGCCCATTTGAGTTGCTCACGGTGGTCGTTAAACCTCCAATAAAAAAAAAAAAAAAAAAAAAAAAATAATCTCTGTGGGCTCCATCTGTCCATCGGAGGAGGGGGAGGTAATGCCGAAAGCATAAAATATAAAGAATTTCTGTTCCAATCGGAAGATTTTCAGCATTTACAAATTGCAGCTCAACAAATTACCTGGGGGCACGTGCAAAGGCAAGAAACCGGTCGGGAGGGCTCTGCCCCCGAAAGGTTTCTTGCTTTAGCCCATGCCCTCAGGTAATTTGTTGAGCTGTACTGTGTAAACGCCAAAAATCTCCCAATTGGGCTGCAAATTCTTTTTATTTTATATTTTTGGTTTTAAGCGCCCCCTCCCCTGCCCCTTGGTTTCCTGCAGTAGCACATGCCCGCAGAGAATTTGTTGTTGACTTGTAGTGTGTAAAGGCCGAAAATCTCCCGACTGGGCTACAAACTCTTCACATTTCATTTTTTCGGTATTAAGCCCCCCTCCCTCCCGACAGGTTTCCTGCGTTTGTACGTGTCCTCAAATAATTTGTACAGTTGTAATTTGCAAACGTTGAAAATCTCCGGATTGAACCAGAAATTCTTTATATTTTACATTATTGGTATAAAGCCCCTCCAGACATATTTCCTGCGTTTGCAGAGAATTTATTGAGCTGTAGTTTTTAAACCGTGAAATTCTTCTGTTGAGTTGTAGATTATAAACATTTTTTTATAAAGAATTACATTAAATATCGCAGTTAAGCAAATACGACATTACGGAAACTTTATGTGATTCAAAGAACCAACCTCTGGGGACGTGGCTACGAAGCTGTCGAAAACGCAATTTTTATACGGCCCCTTAAAATTTTTGTGGCCAGTTCTCCTGCACCCAATTAGTGATGGTGACAAGTGAGAAAACATTCCAGCGGGACAGACTGACGTCTACTATTAAGGTGGAACTGAATTAGCAAAAGGCATTTCCACGGCTCCTGTTTAGTCTCGTACGGAGGGGAGGGGGTCAGGTACACTAAGAACTCTTAAAAAGTGGGCCTTCTGCGTTCACAATTCTAGCGAATGCATTACAATATTATTTCTTGCTTTAATAAAAGTTTAGCGCGATGTAGTACTTTATCTGTGAGGGAGGAGGAGGGGGTGACGGATACAATGGCTGCGTTAAGGACTATCCGAATAATGGTAATAACCACGTGCACTTCTTTACACTTTTACTGGCATGGTGGTCGACATCATCAACAGGAAGGGAAAGAATAATTTTCTTAAGATATCAAGACCCACCGTTTTATTTCGGTTAACAAAATTTAGGCAAACGCGAATTAGGGAAAATTTGATACGGACAAACGTGTTTAGGGCAAACGTGATTAGGGAAACGAGATTTAGGGGAAACGAAATTAGAGCAAACGAAATTAAAGCAAACGAAATTAGGGAAAATGTGAATTCTGGTAAAAGCGATTTCGGGGAAACGCGATTGGGGTAAACGTGATTAGGGCAAATGAGAAATAGGGGAAACGGATTAGGGAAAGTGAAGCTACGCGAGACTGGATGTAACAGCACAAAGTAACCTTTCCCACAAATACAGATGGAAGTTTTTCTTTGTTTTATCGCTCCTTTTGTTAATTTACTTCACTAGCGAATACTTTTTCCACGCCAAAAAGTAAAAACAATAAAATAAAATACAAAATAAGAAAAACGAGAGTCTAAAAGAACACTGAACTCTCTTAAAATATTAAATATATATATATCATCATCATCACCATTGTCAACCATTATCAATCCACTGCTGGACGAAGGTCTCCCCAAGTTTCCTCCACAACTGTCTGTCTTGTGCCAGTCTCCTCCATGTCACTCCTGCATACTTTCGAATTTCATCCACCCATCTCCCATGTGGTCTTCTTCTGGGTCTTTTCCTATCCCTTGGAATCCAATCTAAAATTTCGGCTGTCCATCCAGGGTCTGTCCTTCTGACAGTATGTCCAGCCCATTGCCATTTCAGGGATTTAACTCTGATCATGATGTCTTCTACTCTTGTCATTTTTCGGATCCACGAGTTCATCTTCTTATGTCTCCTGGTTACACCAAGCATGCACCTCTCCATGCTGCTTTGAGTTGTCTGCCGCCTTTGTATGTCTCTTTTAGTTAAGGTCCACGTCTCTGCACCATACGTAAGCACTGGAAGGATGCATTGATCAAACACTTTTCTTTTAAGACATAATGGCATCTTGCTCTTGAAAATTATGCTGTTTCTTCCAAAAGCTCTCCAGGCAGGTTTTGTACGTCGATTAATTTCTTCATCAATGTGACCCTCACTTGATATCTGCTGTCCAAGATAAACGTACGAGTCTGTTATCTCCAGCTTTTCTCCATCAATCGATAAATCTTCATTTCGTGTAAAAGCATTGAACATCACTTTTGTCTTCTGAAAGTTCATTTTTAATCCCACTTCTTTACTCTTGTCAGCAAGTTCCTGGATCATACTCTGCAGCTCTGATGGGGTAGTTGCAAAAATGACTACGTCATCAGCAAAACGAAGGTGAGTTAGATAATCTCCATTAATCTTTATCCCCTTGTTTTCCCAGCTCAGCGACTGAAATACACCCTCCAATGTAGCATTAAAGAGCTTCGGAGATATGGTGTCACCTTGTCTCACTCGCTTTCCTACTTTTATGTGTGCTGTATTCTCAAACAGCCGAATCTTTGCACTTGCATTTTCATAGATGTTATTAATAATATTAATGTATACATCTTCAATACCACAGGATTTCAGAGCCATTGTAACTGCTGATGGTTTCACCGAATCAAAGGCTTTTTCATAATCGATAAAAGCCATGCGCAATGGAAGTTCATATTCCCTCGCTCTTTCAATTAGTTCTCTCAATACGTGGATATGATCTATTGTGCTGTAGCCACTCCTGAATCCAGCTTGTTCTCTCGGTTGAGCCATGTCCAGTGTTACCTTCAAGCGGTGTGAAAGAACTTTAGTGAAGATTTTATAAACCACTGTTAGGAGGCTGATAGGTCTGTAATTCCTGAGATCCTCAGTGTCACCTTTTTTATGTAGCAGGATCATTGTAGCGTTGTTCCAATCTTTAGGAATCTTCTCTTCATTAAGGCATCGAGTGAAAATTTGGGCGAGTACTGTTTCAATTTCTCCACTTGCTTCTTGTATGATGTCTACAGTAATTCCATCTTCTCCTGGAGCTTTTGCCCGCTTCATGTTCTTGATTGCATGTGCAACTTCTGCTGGGAGGACTGGAAGAACTCTGGTACCTTTCATGATGTCTGGAGTACATGTATCATCCCTTTCATATAATTTGGAGTAAAAATCTTTCACTCTTGTCAAAATTTCGCCTCTATTTCTTGTTACAGAACCATCTTCTTTTCTCAGTGCCATAATCTGTTTTCTTCAATTACTGAGATGTCCTTTGCTGTCTTTAGGCTTTGGTTGTTTTCAATTGCTTTCCTTACTAGTTCACAGTTGAATTTCCTTACGTCTTCAGTGATACTTTTCCGTACTGTCTTGCATAGCTCTATATATTCCACTTTGGAAGTCACATCTTCTTTAGTTGTCCTCATCTCTCTTCTTTTTTGCATCAGCATTTTGGTTTTTCCTGATAATTTGTTCACATGCAACTTGTTCTTAGACCCAGCTAATTTTGTTGCTGTTTCCATAAGAGCTTTGGTTACTTTTCTGTTAACTTCAGAAATATCCACTTCTTCCGATGTTAGGCCTTCTGAAGCGGAGAATCTGTTCTTCAGTTCAAACTTGAAGGTATTATGGTGTTTTTTAAGGTTGGTTATGTCAATACATTTTGTTTGTCTTATGAGCTTGCCACGTTCAAATTTAGTGTTGAGATGCATCTTACATCTCACCAATCAATGGTCACTATTTGTGTTGAACTTGTTTAGCACACTGCAGTCTTCTATGACGAATTTTTTGTTACACATAATAAAATCAATTTTACTTGTCGTTCCATTTGGATGTCTATATGTCCATATCCTGTGTGGCTTTTTCTTGAAAAAGGAGTTCAAGATGAATAACCCTTCTGCCTCTGCAAATTCAACGAGAGTATTTCCACGCTGGTTTCTGTTGCCTTGACCGAATTTACCTACTGAAGTTTCATTCTGTTGCCGTTGCCCTATTTTTGCATTGAAATATCCCATAATTATCTTCAAATGCTGCTTACCTTTATTATTTAGATGACGAATTTCCTCATAAAATTCTTCAGTTTCTTCTTCAGGATGACTTGTGGTGGTTGCATAAGTTTGAATTATCTGAGCCTAGTATCTTCTCGAGAGTTGGATAACGAGTCGTGGAACTCTGTCAGAGGAACTTTCAACTTCTACAACTTTATCGTTCAGTTTCTTGTTTATTATAAATTCAACACCACTAGTTCTGCCAGTATCAGTCCCACGATAGTAGAAGAGATGTCCACTTTTCAGTTCAATGAGATCTTCTCCTTACCTCACTTAGCCCGATGATGTCCCACTTGATCCTTTGTAGTTCCTCTTCCAATTCAAAAAGCCTTGAATCAGAAGATAAGGAGCGTCCATTATACGTAGCCAAGGTCAGCATCAGATGGCAACCTAGTCCGGTCCTCCGGGGATTCTTAGCACCCTCTGCCTTCATGTCGCACTGGCCGCTGCCTTGGCCAGGTACATTCCAGCTGCCGGAGACTGAGGTCCAAGATTTAAGTTGTGGAGTCATTTTGGAGGGGTTTGGCCATAACTCACCACGCTGGCCAAGATGGTTTGTGAGTGTGGGATAGTTATACCATATGATAGGTATATGATAGTTATAATAGCGGTATAACTATCCCGATTGTATAGTTATACCGCTATTGGTGGTCGTCAGAGCCCCTTTAGTGGGAACAGGATGCACCACGAGAAGACGGGGTTGACATTTGTCAAGGAGAGGCTGTGATGTTACGCATCACCTGACCTTACATCCCAAATATATATGTATATATTTATATCACATTCTCTGAATTTGTTTGATTGTGGTTGAGTTGCAGGACAAACTACACTGCTCTATTGTGGTTGAGTTGTTGGGCAAACTACACTGCTCTATTGTGGTTGAGTTGTTGGGCAAACTGCACTGCTCTAAATAATTAGGAGAGCATGTTATTTTGGCGACAGTATGTAAATCAGTCGTGTGATATCTTACCGAAACGTGGAAAATGCAAGTCGAGTGTGCCGCCCCAGTGGCGCAGTGGTCTAAGTGGTGGCTTATGACCATTCGCCGGGAGGGGTCCGGGTTCGAATCCCGGTGAGGCATGGATGTTGTGTTTGTATTACGGCACTGGCTCTCTCCCTTCCCTGGAACCAGTGGCCCTAAATTACGGACGGAAGACTGCTTATAGTCCATTGAGTTGCTCATGGTGGTCATTAAACCTTCAATAAAAAAAATGTGTAGCGTGACGTATACAGCCGAATCATGCATATCCTTATGCAAATTAGCACCTGTGACGTCAGAATGCATAAATCACAGATTGAGATAAAAACTAGCTTTCTGGGAGCTCCCTTATTCCTCCGCATTTATCGTGTCATTTCGCCTTTTGAAATCTTCGGTTCGAACGATGTCTCAGCAGCTTGATTTACGGAGTCAACGTCCTGGAAAGCTAATGGCAGGCTGGAATCATGTCCGACACAGTGGTTGGTAGCAGAAGCCATCGGCGTGTAACGTAGTGTCATTCCCCGAGTGGGGATACGATTCCAGGATACGGGAAGTGTGTAAGGAAAGCAGGGTCAAGGCCGTCCACGAACAACTACAGCAAGGGACGACCGTTATCTATTGCTAACAGCCCGCCGGAACAGGCGGCAAGATGCTACTGGCCGCCCCGGTGGCGCAGTGGTCTAGGGCGATGGCCTCTGATCATTCGTCCGAAAGGGGTCCGGGTTCAAATCCCGGTGAGGCGTGGATGTTGTGTTTGTCTTACGGTACTGGCTCTTCCCTTCCCTGGAACCAGTGACCCTAAATTAGGGACGGGCGACAGCTTATAGCTTATTGAGTTGCTCACGGTAGTCGTTAAACCTCCAACCAAAAAAAAAATGCTACTCAGTTCCAGCTAGAGCTTCTCGTGTCAACAGGACGCAGGTTGTCATAATCGCCTTCACTAAGGTGTCCTTTATGCACGTAGACCAATGGTGCGTGTCCGTTTAACCGCACGACAGCGTACGGTCCGTAGGAACTGGGCTGCGGAACATCGTCGTTGGGGTCACGACGAGTGGAGTCAAATTCTCTTCTATGATGAGTCGAGATTCAATTTAGAGTCTGACAATCGGCGAGTTCTTATCTGGAGTATACCCATCACTCGAAATAACCCAACTTTTATGCAGAAAACATCATATTACGATGGACATGGATTGGCTGTCTGGGAAGGCATAAGAATCGGTGGAAGTACGGACTTGTACGTCATCCGAAACGACAGTCTGGTGGTCCAGCGATAGAGAGCGAGATTCTCATATCTATTATCATACCGCATGCTGCAGCCGTCGGTGGTTCGTTCCTTTTAATGGACGATAACGCTCGACCTCATAGAGCTCTACTAGTGAACAACACACTTCAAGAGGAAGGAATAGAGCATCCGAAGTGGTCAGCATACTTCCCGGTCTTAAATCCAATTGAGTTCCCTGGGACGTACTTGGAAGACACGTTGCAGCTGGGCCGGTACCTCCGTTGACTCTTCACGGACTCGAGACTGCCCTCGTTAAGGAACGGCGAAGATAACCCCAAAACCTCACGAATTTCATACCACACAGGTATGCATTGGTCTTAGCTGTTCGATGGGACCACACACCCTACTAGAGACCAGTTTCCACCTTCAAAAATCATTTTTTCTTGTTCTACAGATATGCCTATTTTAATATCGCATGATGGCCATTAAATGGCAATACTGCATAAAAATTCGCTAATGTGCTTTTTCTTACCCACATTACTGAATATCCTACTGTATCTCACATAAAAATATTTTACGTTCAACAACGTGAGTCGCACATGATTTTCCTTACAATGTCTCTTGCAACCCTATTTCTTTTGAGCAACGTATTTAATTTTTTGGTTTACTATTCTAGTCCTTTCTGTGGGTCCGCGTAACAGCACCGAGGAGTTATTGATGTCGTATTTCTAATCTTTCAACTCCCTTTCTTCGGTTCTAATTTTTCTCCCTGATTTATCACGCGTTCTCCTTTGCTGGTGCTCTGAGATAGCCTCTTTTTACGGTGGTAAACAGCCAAACCCCCTACCTTCCCCACTCAAATAACAAGAGCCTTCAGATTCACGTCAACAAACCCATTTCCCCCGCACACACGCATCGTAAAACCACTCTTACTGATCCCAAAACAATGAATAATAAGAAGTTGAAAGCTCTCTGTCTCATAAACATTCCCTTTAAGTACTATTTTCTAACGCCTAGTACACGTAGGTAAATAAAAAAATAAAGGCAATTGGAAAATTTTGCGGTAACCGCAAAGGATAAAAGCTAACGCAATACAACACTTTCGCAATGACTTATGGGTAGTTAGAACACGCACAGCGCAGCACTCTGCGGTTAGTCTATAGCTGCCAAGGTAAAATAAATATGGATGCTCTGCTACGGGATTGTACCATTTTTGAACAACGAGCCGTAGTGAGATTTCTTTGGGCAGAGGGAGTGAAACCTGCTGAAATTCACCGAAGCATGTTGGCTGAGTACGGAAGTTAAAACAACATGACTCAACGAAAAGATTATGAATGGGTAGAAAGGTTTAAAGCGGGAAGAACAAGTTGAACCGACGAAGCTCGATCTGCTCGGCCATCAACATTGCGCACACCAGCTGAAATCGACAGGGCGAATGACTTGATCAGAGAAGACCGACGAATTACTTTTTATGCTGTTGCTGCACATTTGGATATCAGCTGCGGATCCGCACACGCCATATTATACATTACGATTTGGGGTACCGTAAAGTTTGCGCAAGATGGGTATATAAACAACTTATTGATCTGCACTAGCAACAGGGCGTGGAGGTTGAGACCCAATTACTGACATGTTATGAAGATTCGTGTGTTTTGGAGGGAATTGTTACCGGTAACGAGATATGGGTTAATCACTGTGAACTTGAAAAGCAAGAGACAAAGCAGGCAGTGGGAATACCCGTCTCTTCCAGTAAAGAAATTCAAACGACAGCCCTCCGGCAAGAAAATCTGCTGACCCTCTTTTGGGACTTGATGTGTCTTATCCTGATGCATTTTCAGAAATACGTACAAACAGTGACCAGCGCAACGTACAGTGCTATGCTTCGAGAGAAACTGAAACCTGCAATTCACAGCAAAAAATAAGGAATGCTGTCAAAAACAGTCTTGCTGTACCATGACAATGCCTGTCTCCATGTAGCGTCCGCAACAGTGGGGAAGCAACGCAACAACTGCAGTTTGAACGTTTTCCATATCCTCCTTACAGCCCTGATTTGGAACCATGCGATTATCTCGTCTTCGGTCTGCTTAAAGAGGCTGTCGCAGGTTCACCTCTGATGATGAGACTAAGAGGTGCAGACCTGGATTCGTTAGCAGCCGAAAAGCTTCTTCTCCCAAGGAAGGAAGAAGCTAGTGGAACGGCATAAAAAGTGCATCGACCTGGAAGGGGACTATGTGAAGAAGTGAGATAACCGTTATGTTCATTTGCTCACAGTTACAGCTATTAAGTGATATGTTGCCTTTACTTTTTGATTATCCTTCGTATTTAGCTTTCACCCACATCCTCTCTCCTCGACATTACTTCTTTGCAAGCAATTAACCGCACAGAAGTTTCTTAACAGCAGCTTTGCGTGTCATAGTCACTTATTAAGTTACGAATTGAGTTTTATTATTCTGCGGAACTACGCATCCACCTCCGCCATTGCCTTTTTTTAAAAAAAATTTTTCTCCTTTCTATCTTTTTTTTTCGGGGGATAGATGGGAGGAGTGGTAACTTTCTTAGATATTTTACGTTTCTTCGAAAAGAAAAGGGACATTTCTCTCGTTCCTGACCCTTAATACCAACAAGCCCTGTGTCCGTGTGGTTGAAAATCATTGGCGCAACTGTTTCTGCAGACTTACCCCGAGACGTTTTTTTTTTTTTTCAGTCATTCATCGTTCGTACTGTATCATTTCAATTTTGCTTTTTTTTTAAAATGTTAAATACACGAGTAAATAAGGTATTTATGCTTATAATGGAACACAAGAGTATTTTTTTAAGAACCACCGAAAATAAAAGTTCAGATAATTTTCAACAACTTCCATCTCCCACGGGGGTGGCTTGTTTGAGTTTCAGAGGCGCCTAGCCCCCTCCAGTCCCTACGGCCCTGGAGAGAAGGTTGAACTGAAAGAGAAAACCTGGGAGAGGAGAAGAATGTTATTTTCATAAAGCCTCTCTGACTTGAAAATATAAAGGACTGAACTAAATTAAACACAGAATCCTTTATCAGGACACTGGGAACAGAGGAATTCGCCAGAGTGGTGGTAGACTACTGTTAGAAAAAGGCACCATAAGAAGATGAATCTGAAAATTTAAATTTCCCTTTATGGTTTTATTTGCTTCTTTTTCGTAAAGCTCAAGGAAACCGTGACCTTTACTTAAGTTTATTCTGCCTCTTAAAACCTTAAGTTCAACTGCAATTTCTTATATTACTCTGACACCTTTTTAGACGTCGAAGGTTCATATTGTGTGCTGGAGGGACATGCGTTTATTTGCTTTATTTATTATTTTTTTTAACTAGAAAGTTGCATTTTGTCCCATGCATTGCTAATTTACTTTTTGGAACATAGGATTATCGCTTTGTTGCTGGTTTGCTCCTCAAGAGTGGATGTCGCAATAAATATAAATGCTAATCTCGCGTGCTTGTATGATGATTTTTATTTTAGTTGAGGGCGTTGTACATGCTCAGCCATTACATTTGTCAGCAATGAATATCTAGATACTTAAGCATCACTGTAGGCTCAGAGATGGACACTTTGCCAGAGGGTTGACATTTCTCATGGAATCGAAATTCCTGTCCCGTCATCTGGTTTTTTAAAGAGCAACTAATTACTCTTAATCATCCGCGAATAACCTCTACGTCTCTGCCGATCGCTAAATAGGGAACTCCACCCTTGGCACGTGATTCGAATGGAGTTAAGTATCCACTGCGATTAATTGAAGCTTTAAGAGCTCAGGAACTCGGATGCGGGTCTTGGAATCCCTTCTGAAAAATCGCTGAGATAAGAATCTGAGCCTTAAGAAAAAAAAAAAAAAAAAGAGAGAGAGAGGGAAACAGGGTTGTGTCTCGCGTTAATTCTGCTTGTCCAATCTACCAAAACGATGTTTGCTATTTAATTGCAGGCATTTGATCACTAGCGTAAACATTAGAATCATTCAATCAAATTAAAAATCAGTAATGTAGTGGTGCTCTGACAAATTTCCATTGATCAGAAATGTGAAGTCATCACTGGAAATGAATGAAAATCATTAGTAGAATGAATGCGGAACCCATTACCTCGATCGGTGGAAATTGACTGAACCAGTATGAAACGGTTGATATAACAAACACGCTAAATCTGCTATAAAGAATGTAGAATTGAAGATCTGTTTGATCCCATCATTTCGATAGAGTTGTTAGCATCATTAGCATATTTTGAGTAATGTAACTGAACTGTAAAATTTCATAGAAATGAATAGGAAACAAATCTCCGGAATAAATAATTCTTCACACATACATGAAAATCACGTGCATATCAATGATGGCATACAGACGCTGTACACATTTTACTGTTTTCCATGAAGCCACCCTTCAGAAAACTTCAAAATTACATTGAAGGGGGATTCCGATTGCTTCAATCAGAGAGCGCGCATCCGGAAAGTTCAATTTCTGCGTATATATATATATATATATATATATATATATATACACACTATATTGACAAAATTCATCGGACACCCTTCAAAAGCAAATGAACGGATCCGCTGCGTTGTTAAGATGCGCGGTACAGCTGCAAACTGAATAAAAACAAGCCAGCAGCTGACCGCGATCATATCGCACTGTGAGGTTGAGTGAAAATGTCGCGGCGGGAGAAAACTGACTTTGAGAAAGGAAAGATTGTTGGGTGTTATATTAGTGGGTTGTCCATAAGAGAAACCGAGAGGCGTTTAAACATACCCAGGTCAACTGTTTTGGATGTACTGAATAAGTGGAAGACACATGGCGTGCCTGCAGGTGAGTAAAAATTCTGGAACCTCGGTATGTACGCATACCATTCGCAGAGAACTTAATTCCATGGGTTACCGTGGTCGTGCGGCTGCTCATAAGCCTTTCATCTCCACTCGGAATGCTACTTGTCGTTTAGCAAGGTGTAAAGAACATTTATCGTGCACCGTAGATCAATGGTAACGGGTCCTATGGACTGATAAATCCAGATACACGATGCATCAGTCTGATGGACATGTGTGGGTATGGCGGCAGCCGGGGGCACGCTATTTACTACAGTGTCCTGTTCCTACGGTCAAGTTTGGAGCTGTCAGTGTACTCGTGTGGCGGTGTTTTTCGTTGTATTGTCCCAGCCCATTGGTTATCGTGGACAAACCTTTTAACCAGCACGTCTACCTCGATATTCTGGACAATTATACCCTACCAACTTTGTGGCAATACTATGGAACCGAGCCTTGTTGATACCAGCAGGATAATGCACCGAGCCATAAAGCAAGGACCTGTTACGGCGTGGTTTGACGATAATTCCGTATCGTGTGTGGACTGGCCAGCACACAGCCCTGATCTTAATCCCACAGAGCACCTATGGAATGAATTAGGGCGCCGCGTAAGAAGTTTGGAAGGAAGGCCTACTACTAAGCAACAGTTAGCGACAGCATTATGTGCTGAATGGAAGCGTATACCTATCGCTGTGTTCCAAAACCTTGTCGAAAGCATGTCTCGAAGGGTCAGTGCATGCATTAAGGCCAAAGGTGGACCGACACCGTACTGATTTATGTCAATATATACTATGTTGTGTTTCTCTTCTAGGTGCCCAGTGTTTTTTGTCAATATAGTGTATATATATATATATATATATATACAGGGTGATTCCTAAAGTCCTAAGTCACCTAAATAACTTGGGAACAAAGACAGCTAGAGCTATGGAAGTAAGGTATGGTATAGTAAAACAACCATGCGCTATCGGATGAGAGTAACTGCAGTGGCAAAATGTGGAAGTTAGCACCCCTGTCTCGGAAACCATGAGAGATACGGGAAAGAGATCGATTAGAAACTTGTAGAGCATCAACGAATCAGTGGGAAACGACATATGGTAGAAGCTGCTGGGGTAAGTAGAAGGCTGGAAACGCGAACTTGTGCGAAGCCGGTTCGTGTCGTTGTCGCGGTAACAGTCTAGCAGAGATAAATGTATGACGTATGCGTGTCGTATGCAAATTCTGGTGTGACATAACGCCTCACCTGCCGTATCAGGCGCGGCGTGGCAATGTATAAAGGATCGTCGGTCAGGAGCTATGTCATTCGTAGCGTGAGTATAAGGTAAAGAACGAGCATGGCAGGCTATTCGAATGAACAGTATTGCGATATGGTACTTCTATATGGAGAATTCGGACGCAACGCGAGGGAAGCTTCACGCCAGTATGGCTTACGATTTCCGACTCATCCATCGGTGACAGCGTGGACCATCAATCGCGCGGTTCGACGGCTACGAGAGACAGGCAGTATTGCAGCGCGTCCCCGTTCGGGCCGACCCACTGGAATGGGTAGGGATGTGCAACCAGTCGATGTTCTGGCATACGTTTTGGCCAACCCATACACCAGTACGAGGGAAGTCAGTATGGCATGTGGCTTATCACAATCCCTTGTGTGGAACATTTTGCATCAGCATGGTGTCCACCTGTGCCGTACAGTATCGCTGCATGTACTGATGCCGGGGGATAACCAACGACGTCTAGATTGGTGCAATTTTGTAATGAACACCGTAGAAGAAAATGCGGCATTTCCATCAAACATCCTTTGGACTGACGAGGCGCAGTTCACACGCGCCGGGGTACTGAACAAACAAAACACCCATTACTGGGCAGTTCAGAACCCATTTTTTACACGAGAAATGAGGCATCAGGTGCGCTGGTCGGTCAATGTCTGGTGTGGCATCTGGAAGGACCGAACTGTTGGGCCTGTGTTCTATGAGGGCGCGTTAAATGGACGAAGATACCTGCATCTGTTACAAAGCACATTACCTGAGTTGTTAGATGATCTGTCTCTGCAAGATGTACGCTCATTATGGATTCAGCTAGACGGCACTCCGGCACATCAACCAACAGCGGTGCAGCACTTCCTCTTTCGGGCAACAGATAATCGGTTATGGTGGTCCCGTAGCGTGGCCTCCACGATCCCCGGATCTAGCTCCCATGGATTTTTTCCTCTGGGGTTACCTAAAGGATCACGTGTACAGGGTGGAGCCGACGAGTCTCCACGATCTCCGACTGCGTATCGTCGCTGCGTGTGAGAGTGTGACACCTGTTATGCTGGCGAACGTACAACGGGTAGTCCTATCACGCATTCAAATGTGTATTGTGGCAAATGGTGGCCATATTGAACCCTATTTACGTTAAACGCATGCCGACAATGATATATATAAAATTTAATTTATTTAGTTCAGTTTCCGGTTTTAACGAGCTCCATGAGCATTTGAGACTATATGGAATCCTTCGTCCCTTAAAAAACAGATGTTTTTTTTTTCAGTATCCCTT
Organism: Macrothele yani; assembly: GCA_039090855.1. NCBI lineage: Eukaryota > Metazoa > Arthropoda > Arachnida > Araneae > Macrothelidae > Macrothele > Macrothele yani. The sequence goes on from CM077017.1 coordinate 13,488,173, forward strand.
GCCACACTTCTACATTGGATCAGTTGGTAAGCCCTTGAAGTTTCCATTTGTTTTTTGTATCGGGATATGTAACCCAAAAGCGATTAAAGATCCCATCTGAGAAGAGAGATGAGGTTAAGGAGACAGAACCAGCGAATCAAGACAAGCACAGCGACCATGCCTCATCTAGGACTTGGACCACTCGGACACCGGAACTGCAAACTTGCATTTCACCAACTAGTGTAGCTAAGTGGTTTACCAAATTAGTCCAGCTTCGTCGGAGTTAAAAACAACGATTCGTCTCTCTCTTTCTCGACAACTGCCGATTTGTCGTTTCTTGTGGCTGCTGCTGTCGTTACTAATTCCACTGGAACTATTTCAGGTAGATCAAGTCTAGTTGGTGAAAGAGTCTCTTTGGTTAAGCTCACGCTGGAGATGACTATGTGAGGCAAAAGCCGTGTTACAATTGTGATATGGTGGGGAAAATAATGTAATCCTGCTCAATCTTCATTGGTCTCAAATGACCATTTCTTCATCTTGACAAGGAAGTTTGGTCTTTTTTTTTTATTGGGACAGGAAGTCATTGACCACCGTGAGCAACTCAATGGGATATAAGCTGTAGCCCGTCCCAAATTTGGGGCCACTGGCTCCAGGAAAGGGAGAGAGTAAGTGCCGTAAGACAAACACAACATCCATGCCTCCCCTAGGATTCGGACCTGACTCATCTCGGAGAAGTGATCAGAAGGCAGCTCTTAGACCACTGCGCCACCGGGACAGCTGGTTTGGTCTTCTCTATTGCAGATGAACTCGAGGACTGCTTTAAGTTGCAGTTCATAATTTCAATTGTGTGTATCTTCATCCAAGTCATACTGTCGGTAGTTCTGATTCATGAGAACAATTAATTGAAAGTTAAATTGTGAGAGGGCGATGGTTCCTCCTGACAACCTTCCTTCCTCCAAAAAGTCATCAGTATCGTCACTGCCTTTGAGACCGCCGTGAGAGAAAATTCACTGAAAGTGTACTTCGCCGTAATGTGATGAACGCTTTAGCTTATCGATAATGCTCCTGTTAGTTTCGTCGATGATGTTCCGCCAGTTTCTCGGGTGTTTTATGGAGATCCGGCTGAGTCAAAATTCAGATGTTATAGTGTTTGTTGATTCTTTGTAACTTGAAGTAACATGAATAGCCAAGAGTTCGGATCTAAACACAGATCAATGATCTGGATTTCTTTTGAATTCGATTGAGTTAGTTGCAGATTTAATAAATATAATATTGACAGTGTTGCCATTTTTAAACTTGCTCCCGTCATTAAAGATTTTTACTTCATCTTCCGGAATTCCACTGATAACTTTAAAAGCCAACTGTTTAGGATAATCGAGATGTTGGTATTTCTTGTTGATAGGGAGATTAAGATCTGAACGGAAAAATTGCACCTGGAAGTCTGTCCGTTGGATCTAAACAGTGGCCTAAATAAGAACGTTTCACCACTTTGTTTTGATTTCTTCGTCGTTTTGTTGTTTTTGTTTCATTGAGAAATTTTGTACTTAAAGACTATTTGTTTTTTTCCAGAATGGTGAAGTCTTTTATTCGTTTTTAATACGTTGCCATTGTATCAAACCATAACGCTCTTTAAATTGCATAACCGTAATATTGGAAGCTGTTGGTGACAGTTATCAGAGCTTGCTGCTTAGCTTTAGCCCTGATGGCGTTAGCATTTACAATTTACAGATTGTGACTGCTGGTATCAGGAAGATAGTCTTAAGAGTATTATATTTTGAATCTCTTCTGGTCCTCCTATTCTAACATGATTTGCATATTTTGCTATATGTTATCGTTCATGGAATTTCCTTTACGGAATCAATATTAAGCATGGACAGTGCTATTGATAAGACATTTGAATAAGGCATTTAGCACATGAGTTTGCCTTTTCATTTGAATTATTTTTACAATTTCCTCAATAACAATTCTTCAACCTCTCGTAAAAAGTCTAAAATGTCTGCTTGTGTTTTAGGGCGGTGCTCGCTGATACCCCAACAGCAAAGAATTTTCGTACAACTTAGACGGGAAAGGAAAATAAATATGTATCCCTCACGTCATATGTCCAAGGACAACTACATATGTGGAACACCATGAAACTGAATGCGTATGCAACGCATGCTTCGTTCGGAGACAGAAGCTGTGTTTGGTATAATGATCTTGATGCTTTTGTTTCTCACGGAATATAGAGGTCGATCAAACGAGCAAAATTTTCGACATGACCTGAAAATTCTGAGGGACGTCTGCGGAAAAACGGTATTTCTTCGAGCGACGAATGTAGTAGGTACTAGTGTGAATTACTTAATCTTTGCCAACAATTGCATTGGTATGAACCAGTGGCGTACCTGAAAAACTCGGGACCCCCTCCCGCAAGCAAAAAAAAATATCTTTGAGGCCCTTTTGCGAAAATCTATTTGCTTTCAATAACTGAAATTTTTAAATTCCATATTAATAACTAGGTTTTACGGGCGTTTTAAAAATTCACATTCTTTGGAACCTTTAAATATTTTTCGTAAAACCAAAATTGCTGCACTTTGTTGCGTGTAACACAAATGTACACATTGTAATTAAAATGATTGCCCTGGTTTTATACTAGTACAAAGTATTACAAAACCCTTTAGCCAAAGTTACTCATATCATTCAAATTTTATTATTTCAGAGGACTAAGGCCAACCTCTTTGAATTGCCTCACGATCAAACACACAACACGTAACGGCCATGTAACAGTGTCTAATGACTTTTTTCCTACCAATACGAAAATACAGGACATATGTAAGCAAATAAAAAAAGTAACAATTAAGAATTGTGGTAAAAAGAGTAAAATTATTTAAATTGTTTACTCTTAAATATAAAGAAAGCATAATGTCACAATGTTTTGCTCGTAGTAAATGTATTTTCTTTTTATTCTGTCATAAAAAAAATGACACAGGTCTCTGTTTTATAGTTACCCCGAAAAACGCCTTTTAGCTTGTTATATTCCGAAGGATGCCTAGTTATGTGTAGATAAGTGTAATATACACGGTTGAGTCACATTATCGTGACCATCAGCTAATATCCAGAGTAACCGCCGTGTGCAGCGCAGACAGCAGCTAGACGGGCTAGGAGTGACTCAATAAAGTGCTGGAAGGTGTTATGAGGTATGTCGAGTCATGCTGACAGCAGTGAATGTGACAGCTGCTGTAGGGTGCGTGGTGGAGGAACCATAGAGTGAAAAGCACGATCTAGGTGGTCCCACAGATGCTCAATTGGGTTTAAGTCTGGGGAATTAGGGGGCCAGGGATGAACTTTGAAGTCTTCATCGTGCTCTTCCGACACTCTCGGACATTTCTAGCTGTGTGACACGTCGCATTGTCGTCCTCGAAGATCCCATCCGCACCAGGGAAGAAAATCAGCGTGCATGGGTGTACGTGGTCTGCAAGGATGGATTCATAACGAATTCGGTCCATAGTGCCTTCCACAGGTATGAGTGGACCCAGAGAATGCCACGAAAACATTCCCCAGACCATAACACTGCCTCCACCAGCTTGTGTTCTGCCAGCAGTGGTTGAAGAGTGTTTGTTATCCGATGTTTCTCGCCTTATACGCCAACTTTCATCCGTTCGATGAAGCAGAAATAAGCGGAGATCCAATTCCGATACTGCCGTGCAAATGTAAGCCTTTTCTGCCGATGCACCTTTGTCAGCATAGTCCGTCTGCATCGGAGCCCCACACGTAGCAGGGTTCGCTGAACTGTCGTTTTAGGCACACTTCCGGAAGCCCCCTGGTTCATTCGGCCAGTGATTTGCTTCACTGTAGCGTGTCGATCGGCCCTTACGCACCTTCGAAGCCGACGTTCACCTCTCACATCAATGGCACATAGTGCTCCGCAGTTTCCACGTCGCTTATTCGCAATGGTGCCATTTCTCCAATCACGATACACTTTAACCACAGCAGCACGCGAACAGTTCACAAACTGCGCTGTTTCAGAAATACTGCCACACTTGGCCCGAAAGCCGATAATCATTCCTTTTTGCAAATCTGATAAATCGTTCATTTTATCCATGACAGCAACGAGTGATATGTTTTCAGAATGCCTACAGCGCACACCTTTATATGTCCTCCAAGCCAGCTCACGACACGTGCCTTCTTTCATTGACTACGCGCTGTTGACGTCAAAAGTAGGAGGTGGTCGTAATAATGTGATCTGACCGTGTCCTCTCTCATTGATATAAAAATTTCATTTATTCAACTGATATTTCATTCACATTCTCTTGTTAATATACATGTATAGGAACTATTGCTATGACTGTGAAAAGAGGCCTCAAGTCTCTGGAATAGCTGCTTCCCAGTCACCCAGTTTTTATAAACTAAAGCGAAAATGATTTTTTTTTAAGGTTTTACTGATTTACTGGGAAAAAATACCAAAAATTGCTTTTCTTTTTAATACTTCATTCAAAACTGCCGTCAAAATCTCCTGGCTATTTCTTTAACCAGTTTTATATGAAGTTTCAGCAAAAAATTTGAAAAATCCTTCTGCTGAGGCCCTCTTAGCCATGAGGCCCCCCCCCACCGCAGTGCGGGGGTTGCGGGGGCTAACAGTACGCCCATGGTATGAACATTTTGGAACCGAAAATTAAGCCTTCATTGTGTTCTAAACCTTTTTTGTTGTAAAACAAGAATTCTGCATTTGCTGTAAGAAAGTGGATTAGAACATGGCATCTCTTCCGTCCGTCCATTAGTTTTTGTTGCTTCAATTCTTGATCAGTGTTTTGACTTTGATTTTTATCATTGCGGCATAATGTGCGAATTTTTTGCAATCAAGGTCATTGCACATGATCTTCAACGCTTAGTCTTCCGATATGAAAAAGTACTGGAACGATGCCATATTTGGAAAGATGTAACCGCAAATGTAAATGTTACCAGAAAAATTGTTAAAACACGTTGAAAATTCATCATTCATCTGTACCTTGACACGTTCCAAACAGTAAAATAATTTATCAAATAAAAAAATGTTGCCAAAAAAATCTTTCAGGTTTACACCCGAAACGACTAAATCTTTAAAATCTATATTTTTTTATTTTTGTCTCAAAAGAAAATGAAGTTAAGACAGAAAAAAAGCACAACGGATAATCTTTGTCGAAAATATATAGTGCAAATTAACAAACTGTACAGCAAAAAATTATGTAAAGCCACTGATATCACTCGAATTAAATAAAAAAATTCCGGAAAACATATTTAAAAAGATTTCAGTTAAATACTGATTCAAGAATTTCCGTTCAATCACAGATTCACTGATTTTTTTAAACACAACAACTGCAATTTTTTATCATGCGAAAAACAAATTGTAAATTGCAACATACCTAGTAAAAATCGGAATCTCGTTGTATTCGGAATTCCTTACTGCGTTCACGTAATACGATTCAATTCATTTTGAAAAATTAACAGTAGTAGGGAGCTCGAATGAACCATCGTATCCTACTCATTAACGTGACATGCATACAGTTGTATGCCAAAATGTATGCTTTATAAAAAAAATATTTGCATCGCTTTAACCCTTTAAGCCGCCGATATACATGAACTAAATTGAGCCCAATTTTTTTGCTCTCCCCATAATCACCGGGGTTTACGAAACCTAAACAATTCCATTGCCCTTTTGATCTCAGCAGTACCGACCATAAACCTCTCACAGGTGATAAACGCTGCCTTATAGTCCTCTATTCTGTGCTGCATGACCCAAGGTCTTTCAAGATTATGAGTATGAAGTATAAAAGATCTTGTGTATGGCGTGTAATGGATATCAGTGAAGCACGAGTTGTATGTCAAGATCGCTGTAAATGGCGAAGTTTGATACGACAACAATAAGTAAAAATATCTGGAAGTTTGTATTTCTCTTTGGAGCTAACCTCTGAATCTCAGAGAGCAGCTTAGTGATATGTATGTATGTATGACCCAAGGTATGATAGGAAAGGGCTAGTCCTTCTGACACAGGCACCATGCCACTGGGCAGAAACTTGTCGCTGAAACATTTCTCTCCTTTCTTTAGATTTGTGGACATTGTTATAGTCATTTAGCAGGTAATCAGTCTGAAAGAATTACTGTCACTCATCCGCCTAAAGATTCATTCGTACGTTGGATTTTTTTTTTTTTTCGTTGTCGAACATGACGGTGTCACGAGGGACTATTCACGGAAAGCGTCGAGAAGCCCTTGTGGAGCCTTGGGGCTTCGCGGAGCACACTTTGAGTACCGCTGGTGCATAAAAAACTTACTTGTCGCTAAGGTAAATGCTGGAGCCGCGGATGGCTTAGTGGTTAGCAGTTCAGACTATCGATGCAAGGTCCCCAGGTTCAAGCCTGGGCTGTTCTTTCGGAGATGGTGTGATTTACTAACAATCGCTGAATATCCGCCGTGCATCGGATGAGCACGTTAAGTGACGGCCTCCAGGCTGGACCCCCTGGTTAAATGGGTATCCTTTCCTATGCCCCCCCTGAAATTCTCTCACCCCTCTATGTGCAATATCGTACTTGTACGGTGGCGCCATCTACTGTGCTCTAATCTCACTACAAACTGTTCTGTCAAAGTCGCTAGACTTGCTCTCATTCCTTCCGTTTCTGTGTCCTGCCCAAAAGGCGATCTCGCTGTAGGTGGCTGGGACCTAAACTCTACTCACTGTGGACGGAAGTCCTACAAGAAAATGACAAAACGAACGTAAGAAGTTAAATGCTGTAAATAACGCTGAAATAAAAATCCTCTTCAGAGATTTTTCATTTTGCGTTGTCCAATGAAAATGTTTTATGTTGAAGTTTTCTGCATATTTAATAGTACATTGTACAAATACACTGGTGCTCAGAATTAAAGGTTAATATACAAAAACGTATATAGCTGCCGATGCATGTAAAATAATTCACTGAAAATTGGCGAACTTGCAAATTTTGTTGCTCGGAAGACAATCGTGTATTTACTTTTGCCGCGGGTAAGCCGGAATATGCAAATTAGGATTGCGTTAAAAAAGACGCGCGAGTTTACTCGTCTTGTAGCTTTTCTAGGCAACTCTTGCTTACACTTTAATGGCACGTCGAGGTGACTATCTGAGGAAGACCTATGGATGATTTTCAGCGGTGGAGAGCGGTTGGTAGGATGGAAGCAGGTAAGTTCCGGACGGAGGTTTTCAGAGCATAGAATGTTCCACGAAATGTCATGTCAAGACTCTGGAGATATTTTCAACAAACAGATTTGTGTTGTCGATCAGTACAAGGCCGTCCCACGGCCACAACTTCTGCAGACAATCGCTATATAAGTCTGACTGTCAAACGAAACAGAGAGATGTCTGCTAGACAACTTTCTTTGGAGTTTGCAGCAGCTACAGTAACGAGGGTTTCAAAGCATACTGTTTGCAGAAAACTTCGTGAATAATAAAGTTTTCTGCAAACAGAAAACTTCGTGCAAGGAGGCCAGTTGTATGTGTTCCTCCAACTTCCACGGCCCAGCGAGCTTGTTTAACCTGGGGTCGCCAACATGACACTTAAGTCCAGACCAGTGAGCGAATGTTCTTTTCACAGATGAATCGCGACTCAGCTTAAGTACTGATTCGCAACGCATTCTCATCTGGAAGCAACTCATTCTCATCTGGAAAGAACCAAACACGAGTCCCTCGAACGTCAGAGAAAGGGATTACTTTGGTGGCGTGATGGTATGAGGAATCGCGACGAATGGGTGCACAGATCTTTCAGAGTAGCTTTGTTATTGCCTTGAGGTACAGAGACGAGATCCTGAACCCATATGTTAGGCCATTCAGGGGTACCATCGGTCAGGGGCGTATGCTCATTACGAGAAGTGGGTAATATATACTTAGATGTAAATAGAAGGTATCTAGATACAAACATACATTAAAAATGGTGAATATATTTCAAATACTTGGAGATAACATAAATATACGATGTCATCGCTCTCTCCACGTTAATTTATAAACAACGAATAACAACTGAAAAAATTGTTCATCGACACCGCTGGGATCGAACCCCAGATAACTAGCCGAGTGCATTCGCTTGCTGACTGTTAAACCACGAATAGCGCTGTGAATTGTTGGCACCGTAGCGTAAAGCGAACGAACTCGGCTAGTTATCGAGAGATCTGGGGTTCGATCCCAGCGGTGTCGATGAACAATTTTTTCAGTTGCAATTCGTTGTTTATAAAATAACGTGGACAGAGCGATGACATCGTATATTTATATTATCTTCACGTATTTGAAATATATTCACCATTTCTATCGCCCTTTGGATTTATCAGCTGTAATTAAACAGCTTGCTCTGTTGAATGCCACTAGATGGCGACACATCAGTTTTTGGGCCCATCAATATGGATTTGTGTAGTCAGATGCTGACTGTAAAACCACGAATAGCGCTGTGAAATGTTGGCACCATAGCGTAAAGCGAACGCACTCGGCTAGTTATCGAGAGATCTAGGGTTCGATCCCAGCGGTGTCGATGAACAATTTTTTCAGTTGCTATTCGTTGTTTATAAAATAACGTGGACAGAGCGATGACATCGTATATATACATTAAAAAATTCGTTTCACCACCACAATGAACTTTGCATTGTAGTTGCAGATTTAAGAGCGCTTTAAACAATGTACATCATAACATATATAACAACTAATTTACATAACAACTAACTACCTAATGATATTCAGTTAACTTAAACATGAATTCTAGAGGTCTCGTTTGGGCCCAAAAAATTTTTATTACAGCGTTATGGAAACTGAACTGGGGATCATTTCTGAGCTGTTCCAGTAAGACCATTTCTATACCTAGAAGAGCTTAACCACTAAGTCTTTCTTGGCTCCAGTGTTTTTTCCACACAGTTTTTTCAGAGCTAAAGAGCCGACACGGCCATCAAAATTTATTTATATTTGAACATCTTGCTAACCACGGAGATTTAGAATAAATGGAATCCGAAAAGTGCCTAGTGTATTCATGATTTTGATCTTTGTATTTTTGCAGTAAGACTTAGTTCAGAATTTGGTATTTATAATCAGTTTTTTCCGGTAATTTTTTCTTCTGAAAGGATATCCATTCAAATCATTTGTGCGATTCCATTACGCTTAATATAAAAATACACGCTCAACTTATCAAAATTTCAACTTAAGTGATACGATGAAAAAACACCAAAAAATATAAGGGTGGTAAAGTTATGTCGTGTGGCTTTTAATTCGCGAACGTTTAAACACCCGCCGTCCGCTTTAGTCCACCCCCCCCCCCCCCCCCATCTAGAGATGTCTTAGATCTTCGCTTTCCCGTGGTTTGTTCGGAGTCGAGCATGTGCAATAACCTCGTTTCCAAGATTAAACCTTAGCATCTTCGGGAGTGCCAGTGAATCTTCACTGAGCTGAGATTCTCCGCTGCTCTCTGGTAGAATTCTCCGAACTTCGAGATATATCCGTGTGTTTCGCATTGAAATAGCAGCCTCAAATTTCACCATCCCAGAGTTGAGTGGATATTTAAATGAATGAAAATAAATGTCACATAAATTTTCATAAAAAATTGATTTAAGAAAAAAGATGGTCCATCTCCGATTCCCTAGATCCCCTTTAAGTATACGCCGCTGCTATCGGTCCAGATTTTATTCTTGTGGAGGATAATGCCCAACCTCATCGAGCTCATTTGGTCGACAATTTTCTCGAAGAGGAAGATATTCTCCGAATAGAATGGTAACCCAGATCCCCTTACCTCAGTCTCATTGAGCATATATGGGATGCTTTAGGGAAACGCATTGGAGTTCGCCAGTACCTTGCCAGAGCACTTCAAGAACTCAGAACAGTTGTTGTTGAGGTGTGGTCATTAATCTCGCAAGACCTCATCAATACCCTAATAGACAGTATGAGAAGTCGTCGCTTGAGCTGTATGGCTGCCAGGGGTGATCATTCTCCATATTAAAATACCACATGTCTTAAGCAAAGGACTTGAAATTTTGTTTCATGGATTGTCCTTTCACGTAAATCACAAGATTATGATATGAACACATGCAAATTGTAAAGTTATCATTTTCTTCTGCTGAAGTTACATAATTATTGTAATAATAAATCTCTTTGACAAATTTAATTGATTTTAATCCGATTAATCATCATCATCATTGTCAACCATTACCAATCCACTACTGGACGAAAGTCTCCCCAAGTTTCCTCCACAACGGTCTGTCTTGTGCCAGTCTCCTCCATGTCACACCCGCATACTTTCGAATTTCATCCACCAATCTCCCATGTGGTCTTCTTCTGGGTCTTTTCCTGTCCCTTGGAATCCAATCTAAAATTTCGGCTGTCCATCGATGGTCTGTTCTTCTGGCAGTATGTCCAGCCCATTGCCATTTCAGGGATTTAACTCTGATCATGATGTCTTCCACTTTTGTCATTTTTCGGATCCACGAGTTCCTCTTCTTATCTCTCCTGGTTACACCAAGCATGCACCTGTCCATTCTACTTTGAGTTGTCTGCAGCCTTTGTATGTCTCTTTTAGTTAAGGTCCACGTCTCTGCACCATACGTAAGCACTGGAAGGATGCATTGATCAAACACTTTTCTTTTAAGACATAATGGCATATTGCTCTTGAAGATTATGCTGTTTCTTCCAAAAGCTCTCCTGGCAAGTTGTACGCCAATTAATTTCTTTATCAATGTGACCCTCACTTGATATCTGCTGTCCAAGATAAACGTACGTGTCTGTTATCTCCAGCTTTTCTCCATCAATCGATAAATCTTCATTTCTTGTAAAAGCATTGAACATCACTTTTGTCTTCTGAAAGTTCATTTTTAATCCCACTTCTTTACTCTTATCAGCAAGTTCTTAGATCATACCCTGCAGCTCTGATGGGGTAGTTGCAAAAATGACTACGTCATCAGCAAAACGAAGGTGGGTTATATAATCTCCATTAATCTTTATCCCTTTGTTTTCCCAGTTCAGTGATTGAAAGACATTTCCCAATGTGGCGTTAAAGAGCTTCGGAGATATGGTGTCACCTTGTCTCATTCCCTTTCCAATTTTTATGTGTGTCAGTAGTATAAAAGGCCGGGTCCGGCGTCAAGGAGCAGCTCCTTCTAGAGAATTAGCAAGGGGCGTGGCTTGCGGCAGAAGGATGGGGTGCGTGGTTCCTGCAGAAGGATGGGGGCTTGGCGTGTGACCGAAGGATGTGGGGGCGTGGCAGATGACGCTAGTGCGTTGGGTCGATGTGCTGCCCCCTAGCGATGCTTCTTGGAACTTTTAATGAACCTTTGAGAGATGGCAACGACCGAGTGGGAGAAAGGGGGTGGATATAGGGGGATGTCAACTCGATGTGCTGCCCCCTAGCGGTGCTTCTTGGAACTTTCGATGTATCTTTGAGTGATGGCAACGACCGAGTGGGGGAAAGGAAATGGGCTGCCCCTAGCGGTGCTTCTTGGAACTTTATTATTATGTTAGATCTTTGTTTTTGAGTGATGGCAACGACCGAGTCGGGAAAGGAGATGTGCTGCCCCCAGCGGTGCTTCTTGGAACTTTTAATGGACTTTGAGAGATGGCAACGACCGAGTGGGAGAAAGGGGTGGATATAGGGGGATGTCAACTCGATGTGCTGCTCCCTAGCGGTGCTTTTGGAACTTTTAATGGATCTTTGAGAGATGGCAACGACCGAGTGGGGGAAAGGGGATGTGTACGTTGCCCCCTAGCAGTGCTTTTTCGAACTTTTCTCGGGAGATTTATTGGACGTTGACAAATTTTGGGGAAGTCTTTCCAATATTTATTTATTTTTTTATTTTCTCGGGAGATTTACTGGACTTTGTCAAATTTTTGAAGGAAGTTTTTTTGTCGTTTCCAATTTTTTTACTCATATTTTTTTTTGTCCTATTTTTTTCTCTCTAATTTATTTTATTAAATTTATATTTTCAGGAATTCCCTGAGGTATTATAATTTTTATAGACGTTGCAGTATTTTTTTTATTTTCTCGGGAGATTTACTGGACTTCGTCAAATTTTTGAAGGAAGTTTTTTCAATCGAAGCATTTCCTCAAATTTGTTTTATTAAATTTATATTTTTAGAACTCCGTGAGGTGTTATAATTTTTATAGACGTTGCATTATTTTTTTCATTCTTATATTTTTCTTCCCTACAATTTTAATTTAGGCGAGGAAAGGGCTTTGTTTGAAAAGATTTCGTTCCCGTTGATTCATGTTCCGCCATTTTAGTTTCACCACGTTGTCATTTTGTGAGCCATGTGTTTTGGGATGAGTCACAATTTTCTCTTTGACTAAGAAAATTTTGTATGACACGTGTTTTGGGAAGAGTGACTATGCCGGATGACGCATGTCGTGATAGCAGACATGACATCAGCCAACGCCATTTCCTCCACGGGGTCGGCGGTTGACGTCATTTGAGATTCTGTAGCCACATTAAGTTCCAAGACTGATTTTTTTTTCAATAACTTGTTCATTTTGCAACGAATTTATTCCTTATTTTTTCCTCATAATTTCCCATTTTATATTCATAATTTTTCAACGTAACGATTTTTTTATTTTCTTTGAGGAGACTTCACGCATTTTCAACGGACGTTCCAACATAAAAACGTTTTCCAAAGTTTTGTGCTGCAGACATAATCTTAAAACACGATTGTTTATTAACGTATTTACGTGTTCATGGCATTTTTTTAACGTGGTACCTTTTTCCACCATACAAAGCCACAATTTTTTATGCATAGTTAAAATGTTTTTTTATATTTCTTCATGATTATTCAGTGAAATGTACCCTTTAATGCATTATCTTAATCTTTTTTTACTAAATGCTTGCATACTCGTTAAATTTCTCGATGTACCAACATTATTTTATTTTCAAACTAACAACTACTTTTATCGAGGCTTTATTTTTTTCTGTCTATGAAGAATTTTTTAGTTTATTCTCTCAAGATATGAAAATTAATTATAACGAAATCCTTTCACTTTTCTATCGCTAAGAATTTACCTTAAAATAAGTCCTGAGCTATAGTTCGCTTTGTCTGGTTAGAGGTGATTCATCAATAGCATGTTTGTGACCAGATAACGTCTCCGTGCAGTTACTGCCTTAAGCGATGACGCATATGTGACGGGTACGTCGTGATGTCATCCTTGTGAACTTGGAATGTCATCATACTGCTTGAAGCGATGACGCACGGTGACGGGTTTTTCGTGATGTCATCTTTGTGAACAGATGCCAGAAGAATTTCAGAAACTGTTTCAACTTCGAACCAATGACGTTTCTTCCAATGTCGGGGGGTCAAAAAGGCATCCTGTTTGCTATAATAAAATTTCATACTTTCACCAAAAATCATATTCTTAAACGCGCTTTTTTTTTTCATGTATAACTAAATTTTTATTGTTTACTCACCTCATCAAAGTCAATCTCATTCCTTTTCTTCATTTAGTTCGCTTTAAATTGAGATGTTTCAAAACTTCGCGTATATTTCATTCACTCAATGTCCGGTTCTCAAGTGTCTGTCCCTTCATTTTCAACTTCTGTGCATGCTGCATTTTTCCTTCAGACGTTTAGTTTCATTGACCTTTTTTCGTTTTAATTAGGTTTTCATTATCATATTTTTTTATTCATTGTCTCAGCAGAAAAAGCTTTCATTCTGGAGACATAGCGACTAAGTCCGTACTTCCTCTAAACATTTTTATTTCACGTTTTACTAATTGTTCAGAAAAGCAGTTGTTTCCAAACTCCCATAGTGAAAATATCGTATTCCCCTTATAGTACTTATTATATTTTTCCTTCTATTCAGTGTTATATGATTCTTCAAACTTTGGTTTATTTTTATGAAACTTCTTTTTTTCTTAGTTTTTTTTCTGATCCAGACTATCAATCTTTTCCTATCGATTTAATTACTCTTATTTTCCCATTCGACTTTACTTTTGAACAGAAATGTATCTAAAATCTTCAGATGTATTTTAGTCTATAAGGCCGATTCTTCCCTGTTTCAAATAAAGTCATGTAGGATTTTAGTGTAAATGCCCCCAAATCTTTAGAACTTACTTTTCATAGTTAGATACTAATTCCTCGAGGTTTAAATTAAAACATGAAAGAAGAGTGTTTTTACGCTCTCTCCAGTGTGTGACCTTTCCCCAAGAAATTAACTTTGAATTCCCCTCTGTTTCTGTCGGAAACTGACAATCTCCTGCAACTGTTTTCACGCGTCTCTTGCTTACAGGAAAACCTCATATGGCATGAAATCACTTTGCTTGGGAGATTAAACTAAATTCTGGTTTTGAACTTTGAATGCAAACTCAAGCTCGCAAAAGCATAGTTTTCTGAGTGAACTTAAACTGTCTAAGATGACAAAAATCTAAAACTGCTGACTCAATGGGACAGAGCGTTTGAACTTTGCCCTTCATTCTCCATTTAAGAGATCCGTCGTGAACCACTAGAAGGGAAGTAAGCAGACCCTGATTTAGTCCACTGTTTCCAAGGAAGGTAGAAAGCTAGTGTCGTAATTCAAAAGCTCATAACTCAAGCCTCCCCAATATTCAATTTCGGACGAACGAATACTCAGATGTCAATGCTTAGACATTGAAAAATGGCTTCAGACAAATATTTTCTTACTTAAAGTGCTTCAATTCAGAATTTGTACTACTTAAGATTTCTCTTAGTCAATATTTTTTCTATCTTAAAAACTTCTAAAGGGTTGATTTTGAAAAAAAAAAAAAAACGAGTTCCCACAAAAATGTAAAATTTCCACAGATTGTATGAGGAACCAAAAAAATTGATGAAGCTTGAATGTTAACCATTTCTTTCTCTTCATGTTTCATTCCATAAACTTTCTTTAAATTCCTATATATCCAAGAATTTTGTTAAATGTCCAAGTTCGACTCCCCCAGAATTTCCTGAAAATGATAGTTTCTCTTTTAAAAAAAATTCCAGAATAAGAATCCCTTCACTGAAACAAGAAATTCCTATTCAAAGCATTCCATCCCTCTTTCTACTTCAAATACTCTATTTGTAAATCTAAGGGAGTTTTTTTTTAATATTCATATACTTTTCCCTCTAACTTTAGAAGATATTGTCTTAAAATGTATGTACATATTACAATAGTAAAATATCTTACTACTGCTTGATGTTCAATTCACTTCACATTGTCTTAAGGAAATTCGTTCATTTTCTCATAACACATAGACATGTTATTTTTCTTCCCAATCACTTCAAAGACTTGAGATCAACTTAATGGAGTCCTTTGAGAAAAACTTTCATAGGAAAGCATAAATTTGCCCAAAAAGTACATTAAAAATAAACAAATGTTGAAAGTTCCTGTACAAGAAGGAAATTCTGTTGTAACTTCTAAACGAAAAAAGACAAATTCTAAGAAAATATGTAAAAATGTTCATTGGATTCCATATTAAAAAAATTTAGTTGAACAAAAGTGTCATTCTTTTTTTTTCTTTTTTAAATGTATGTACTTTTGGAACAGTTCATTCTTTCTTAGGGTTAAAAATGGAACACTTCATTTTTTCTTAGTGGACAGCTTTGAGAAAACACATTTCATTAAAAGCAGGGAAATTCTCATAGAATAACATGGGAAAACTAGTATACATTAAAAGACCGTTTCGAAACGAGTAAAAATCTGTTGAAGTTCGTTTTCGAAAAAGTTGGAAATAGAATATAGTAAAAACAGTCACAGCAAGTTCCTGAAAGTTGAAAATTGGATGTACTAAAAATGTCTAAGGAAAGAATTTTTATAAAACACAACTGCTTTAGTTTTCCCAGGCTAGAGGGGTCTTCAGTGAGAGCGCTTCTTCTTTTTCAACACAAAGAATGAAGCGAGTCAGTTTGAAACATTTCAAACTCCCCGAAAATAAGCCGTGTACTCTGGTTTCGGCTCAATACTGTAAAGCATTGCTCTCAGACCAGTCGGAAATCCCCCCGATTGGCCGCCTGATGGAAAACATCAGGCCCATTTCCCTTAATAAATACCCAAATATCCTTAAGAAAAGTCTTTAGCAAAAAAATACTAGTTCCCCATTAAATCAATTCATTCTGTTACTATTTTAAAAAAGAAATTTCTTTTACTTTTAAAATTCTTGAAAGCTTATTATTTTGACTCATTTCAATAAAAAAACATATATTCACTAAATTTAGGTTAATAAAAAAAATAATTTCACAAAGTTTATATCTTAGAATGAATAAAATACTTACACTTAAATTTAGGCTCTGGAAATAGAAAAAAAAATTACTTTAAACATTCCAAAAAAAATATTTACTTTTTTTTCAGTAATTTACCTAAATCCCTACCCCCTTCCCTTACCCAAATTTTTAGGAACCCTAAAAAGGACTTTTTTCAACAGCTGCTGTTTCCTCCAACTCAATACAAGTCGTATTGGGCTACGTGCATGTCGTGAACCGTTTTCAAGAGTAAAAATTTCGTCTCAAAATGTTTGTTTTGCTCACGTGAAGATATTTCATCTCAGTTGCTTATACGAAGATAATTCGTCTCAATTTGCTCATGCGAAGATATTTCGTCTCGATTTGCTCATGCGAAGATATTTTGTCACAATTTTCTCATGCGAAGATATTTCGTCTCGATTTGCTCACGCGAAGACTCAAAATTTTTACTCTGCTCGCATACATTCTTTTCCTGTTGGAAGAAATTTGTCAGGAAAAACCTCCTCTCAAATGACGTCATTTTAAAAATGTGTGGAGACAGTCCAATGTTTTTCTTTTTTTTCAAATTGTTGCTGATCATAGTTTTAACTGTCTGTACAGAAATAACGAGTGATCACGTTGCTTTGAATCTGCATTCCTCAGGGAGTGAACCCCTTTCGGAACAAATCATTTTGAAAAGAACAGAAGTTCAGCTTTCGGGGTTGTCAAAGATGCATTTAGCGAGAAAAAAATTACAAGAGAAGGAACTTTAAAACCAGTAGAGGGTTTGTTTTTTTAAATATAAATTGAGGAATGTTGTTACTTTAATATTGTGTCTTCATGTACGCATTTCTAGAAAATTTCTTTGTCAACGTAATTGGGGGAGTAATTTTCCCCCAACATTTCAAAAGGGTAGGACATTCTGACAGAATAAGCAGGTGGGGAAAGGGGGAAAAGCTGCTTACTCATCTCTCGGAAACCTGACGTCATACGCCTTATCGCAAGCCTGCCTGCCTGCCTGACTCATTATCGCTCCGGTGCTTGGTGTGAGTGTGTTGATCTGAAAAAAATGTTGTCTCTTCGTCATAACAAGGAAAATCTGAATTTTCGTTACTCTCAGCTCTTCTCCCTTGCTCAAGCGATTCATTACTATTCTCGTTTGGAAGATGAAGTGGAATATTTGAGTGGTGAATTCTCAAAAATAAAAATTTTCGGAAAGTGTTATAACATTCCAAGACAGCATGTTGCCTTCGGGAACCCCAATCTGAAATACACTTTTAGCGGTTTGACTTTAGAACCTCACCCTTGGACCTCATTGCTTCAAGAAACCAAGCTCGCTGTTGAGAAAGAATGCGAGGAGACTTTCAACTTTGTTTTAATAAACAAATACCGAACTGGAAAAGATAGCATCGGATTTCACATGGACAATGAAGCAGATTTAGAACCTTTGTCGTGCATTGCTTCTGTATCTCTCGGGCAAGAAAGAGATTTTGTTTTTAAGAGAAACGGATTTAAACCAGTTTCATTAACTCTGAGATCAGGTTCTCTACTCCAGATGCTTCCGCCAACGAATTCTTATTGGAGCCATGGTCTACCGCGTCAAAAGAACGCTCCAAATATTAGGCTAAATTTAACCTTCAGAAAGATGATAGCACAGACGCCATTGTCTCATGACTCATTCACGCGCTCACGCAGTAAACAGGATGACTACCAACCTCTGTTATCAGTTCCAACGCCCACCGTTTGTTTGTCTGCTGATAACAAACCAGATAAAGACAGTGCTCTTTCACCGTCAGTTCGTCTTGTGCATTCGTCCGAGTCACTTGTGCCTTCTTCCTCCTTGTTGTGTGCTAACGATTCAATTTCCCGAATCATGATGAAGCGTTCGTCGACCACTTCCTCGTCTGTTGCTAAGAAAGCCTGCGTAGCTGAGCTGAACATTATGAATCGTTCTCCAACTACAAATGATCTTCCCCCCATCATTTTCCTTTGGGAGGAAAAGTTGCGGTGAAAGTTACTGATTTCACAAACTCAGTCAGAGTCCATCTCCGGAGTTATCGTTATGACGGACAAACTTTCCAGCCCACCAAAAATGGAATTACTATGTCAGCTCTAACTTTCCGAAAGTTTATGGAACGTTCATATAGTTTCCGAGCTAGGATTGACGAAGTGATTGTCAACAGTGAACTGATTGTTTCTTCCTCTCCTGCAGGAGAAGGGGGACAGTTGTGTGTATTCCTTTGAACAGATCTCTCCTAGAGTTCATGGTTTCCGTCGATTAAACCCCATTTCCGTCAAACTAAAGTGGGAAGAATTTGATGAACTGTTGGAGAAATGCGATGACATATGGAAAAGCATTACTCAGCTGCAATTTGGATCCATTTTTAGAAAAGCTGTGTTAGAGCTGCAGAGTACGAATCGTCCAGGAACGAACATTTCTGATGAAGAGTTGATTTTCATCTTGACCGAGGTGCTCACGACACAAATAGAAGAAAAGGTAAACCTACTGTTTCGATGTCCGGAATGTCTCTTGCCCTATCGTGAATTGCCTAACAACATCATGGAGCATGCCTTCTTTGATTCCATGGATATTAAGTTTAACACTCACTTTGCCTGCGCCGTTGCTATGTTGCAGCCTGTGGTTGTAGCGGAATCTTTCGTTGCTGCTTCGAAGGGACTCATCTCCAAAGAATTTTTAGAATCTCTGGACATTACGAACTTGTTGAAAACGGTTCACGACATGCACGTAGCCCAATACGACTTGTATTGAGTTGGAGGAAACAACACCTGTTGAAAAAAAGTCCTTTTTAGGGTTCCTAAAAATTTGGGTAAGGGAAGGGGGTAGGGAGGTAGGTAAATTACTGAAAAAAAAGTAAATATTTTTTTGGAAATGTTTAAAGTAATTTTTTTTTTCTATTTCCAGAGCCTAAATTTAAGTGTAAGTATTTTATTCATTCTAAGATATAAATTTTGTGAAATTATTTTTTTTATTAACCTAAATTTAGTGAATATATGTTTTTTTTATTGAAATGAGTCAAAATAATAAGCTTTCAAGAATTTTAAAAGTAAAAGAAATTTCTTTTTAAAATAGTAACAGAATGAATTGATTTAATGGGGAACTAGTATTTTTTTGCTAAAGACTTTTCTTAAGGATATTTGGGTATTTATTAAGGGAAATGGGCCTGATGTTTTCCATCAGGCGGCCAATCGGGGGATTTCCGACTGGTCTGAGAGCAATGCTTTACAGTATTGAGCCGAAACCAGAGTACACGGCTTATTTTCGGGGAGTTTGAAATGTTTCAAACTGACTCGCTTCATTCTTTGTGTTGAAAAAGAAGAAGCGCTCTCACTGAAGACCCCTCTAGCCTGGGAAAACTAAAGCAGTTGTGTTTTATAAAAAATTCCTTCCTTAGACATTTTTAGTACATCCAATTTTCAACTTTCAGGAACTTGCTGTGACTGTTTTTACTATATTCTATTTCCAACTTTTTCGAAAACGAACTTCAACAGATTTTTACTCGTTTCGAAACAGTCTTTTAATGTATACTAGTTTTCCCATGTTATTCTATGAGAATTTCCCGCTTTTAATGAAATGTGCTTTCTCAAAGCTGTCCACTAAGAAAAAATGAAGTGTTCCATTTTTAACCCTAAGAAAGAATGAACTGTTCCGAAAGTGCATACATTTAAAAAAGAAAAAAAAAGAATGACACTTTTGTTCAACTAAATTTTTTTAATATGGTATCCAATGAACATTTTTACATATTTTCTTAGAATTTGTCTTTTTTCGTTTAGAAGTTACAACAGAATTTCCTTCTTGTACAGGAACTTTCAACATTTGTTTATTTTTAATGTACTTTTTGGGCAAATTTATGCTTTCCTATGAAAGTTTTTCTCAAAGGACTCCATTAAGTTGATCTCAAGTCTTTGAAGTGAATGGGAAGAAAAATAACATGTCTATGTGTTATGAGAAAATGAACGAATTTCCTTAAGACAATGTGAAGTGAATTGAACATCAAGCAGTAGTAAGATATTTTACTATTGTAATATGTACATACATTTTAAGACAATATCTTCTAAAGTTAGAGGGAAAAGTATATGAATATTAAAAAAAAACTTCCTTAGATTTACAAATAGAGTATTTGAAGTAGAAAGAGGGATGGAATGCTTTGAATAGGAATTTCTTGTTTCAGTGAAGGGATTCCTATTCTGGAATTTTTTTAAAAGAGAAACTATCATTTTCAGGAAATTCTGGGGGAGTCGAACTTGGACATTTAACAAAATTCTTGGATTATAGGAATTTGAAGAAAGTTTATGGAATGAAACATGAAGAGAAAGAAATGGTTAACATTCAAGCTTCATCAATTTTTTTGGTTCCTCATACAATCTAAGGAAATTTTACATTTTTGTGAGAACTCGTTTTTTTTTTTTTTCAAAATCAACCCTTTAGAAGTTTTTAAGATAGAAAAAATATTGACTAAGGGAAATCTTAAGTAGTACAAATTCTGAATTGAAGCACTTTAAGTAAGAAAATATTTGTCTGAAGCCATTTTTCAATGTCTAAGCATTGACATCTGAGTATTCGTTCGTCCGAAATTGAATCCTGGGGAGGCTTGAGTTATGAGCTTTTGAATTACGACACTAGCTTTCTACCTTCCTTGGAAACAGTGGACTAAATCAGGGTCTGCTTACTTCCCTTCTAGTGGTTCACGACGGATCTCTTAAATGGAGAATGAAGGGCAAAGTTCAAACGCTCTGTCCCATTGAGTCAGCAGTTTTAGATTTTTGTCATCTTAGACAGTTTAAGTTCACTCAGAAAACTATGCTTTTGCGAGCTTGAGTTTGCATTCAAAGTTCAAAACCAGAATTTAGTTTAATCTCCCAAGCAAAGTGATTTCATGCCATATGAGGTTTTCCTGTAAGCAAGAAACGCGTGAAAACAGTTGCAGGAGATTGTCAGTTTCCGACAGAAACAGAGGGGAATTCAAAGTTAATTTCTTGGGGAAAGGTCACACACTGGAGAGAGCGTAAAAACACTCTTCTTTCATGTTTTAATTTAAACCTCGAGGAATTAGTATCTAACTATGAAAAGTAAGTTCTAAAGATTTGGGGGCATTTACACTAAAATCCTACATGACTTTATTTGAAACAGGGAAGAATCGGCCTTATAGACTAAAATACATCTGAAGATTTTAGATACATTTCTGTTCAAAAGTAAAGTCGAATGGGAAAATAAGAGTAATTAAATCGATAGGAAAAGATTGATAGTCTGGATCAGAAAAAAACTAAGAAAAAAAAGAAGTTTCATAAAAATAAACCAAAGTTTGTAGAATCATATAACACTGAATAGAAGGAAAAATATAATAAGTACTATAAGGGGAATACGATATTTTCACTATGGGAGTTTGGAAACAACTGCTTTTCTGAACAATCAGTAAAACGTGAAATAAAAATGTTTAGAGGAAGTACGGACTTAGTCGCTATGTCTCCAGAATGAAAGCTTTTTCTGCTGAGACAATGAATAAAAAAATATGATAATGAAAACCTAATTAAAACGAAAAAAAGGTCAATGAAACTAAACGTCTGAAGGAAAAATGCAGCATGCACAGAAGTTGAAAATGAAGGGACAGACACTTGAGAACCGGATATTGAGTGAATGAAATATACGCCAAGTTTTGAAACATCTCAATTTAAAGCGAACTAAATGAAGAAAAGGAATGAGATTGACTTTGATGAGGTGAGTAAACAATAAAAATTTAGTTATACATGAAAAAAAAAGCGCGTTTAAGAATATGATTTTTGGTGAAAGTATGAAATTTTATTATAGCAAACAGGATGCCTTTTTGACCCCCCGACATTGGAAGAAACGTCATTGGTTCGAAGTTGAAACAGTTTCTGAAATTCTTCTGGCATCTGTTCACAAAGATGACATCACGAAAAACCCGTCACCGTGCGTCATCGCTTCAAGCAGTATGATGACATTCCAAGTTCACAAGGATGACATCACGACGTACCCGTCACATATGAGTCATCGCTTCAGGCAGTAACTGCACGGAGACGTTATCTGGTCACAAACATGCTATTGATGAATCACCTCTAACCAGACAAAGCGAACTATTGCTCAGGACTTTTTTTAAGGTAAATTCTTAGCGATAGAAAAGTGAAAGGATTTCGTTATAATTAATTTTCATATCTTGAGAGAATAAACTAAAAAATTCTTCATAGACAGAAAAAAATAAAGCCTCGATAAAAGTAGTTGTTAGTTTGAAAATAAAATAATGTTGGTACATCGAGAAATTTAACGAGTATGCAAGCATTTAGTAAAAAAAGATTAAGATAATGCATTAAAGGGTACATTTCACTGAATAATCATGAAGAAATAAAAAAACATTTTAACTATGCATAAAAAATTGTGGCTTTGTACGGTGGAAAAAGGTACCACGTTAAAAAAATGCCATGAACACGTAAATACGTTAATAAACAATCGTGTTTTAAGATTATGTCTGCAGCACAAAACTTTGGAAAACGTTTTTATGTTGGAACGTCCGTTGAAAATGCGTGAAGTCTCCTCAAAGAAAATAAAAAAATCGTTACGTTGAAAAATTATGAATATAAAATGGGAAATTATGAGGAAAAAATAAGGAATAAATTCGTTGCAAAATGAACAAGTTATTGAAAAAAATCAGTCTTGGAACTTAATGTGGCTACAGAATCTCAAATGACGTCAACCGCCGACCCCGTGGAGGAAATGGCGTTGGCTGATGTCATGTCTGCTATCACGACATGCGTCATCCGGCATAGTCACTCTTCCCAAAACACGTGTCATACAAAATTTTCTTAGTCAAAGAGAAAATTGTGACTCATCCCAAAACACATGGCTCACAAAATGACAACGTGGTGAAACTAAAATAGCGGAACATGAATCAACGGGAACGAAATCTTTTCAAACAAAGCCTTTCCTCGCCTAAATTAAAATTGTAGGGAAGAAAAATATAAGAATGAAAAAAATAATGCGACGTCTATAAAAATTATAACACCTCACGGAGTTCTAAAAATATAAATTTAATAAAACAAATTTGAGGAAATGCTTCGATTGAAAAAACTTCCTTCAAAAATTTGACGAAGTCCAGTAAATCTCCCGAGAAAATAAAAAAAATACTGCAACGTCTATAAAAATTATAATACCTCAGGGAATTCCTGAAAATATAAATTTAATAAAATAAATTAGAGAGAAAAAATAGGACAAAAAAAATATGAGTAACAAAAATTGGAAACGACAAAAAAACTTCCTTCAAAAATTTGACAAAGTCCAGTAAATCTCCCGAGAAAATAAAAAAATAAATAAATATTGGAAAGACTTCCCCAAAATTTGTCAACGTCCAATAAATCTCCCGAGAAAAGTTCGAAAAAGCACTGCTAGGGGGCAACGTACACATCGCCTTTCCCCCACTCGGTCGTTGCCATCTCTCAAAGGTCCATTAAAAGTTCCAAGAAGCACCGCTAGGGTGCAGCACATCTCCTTTCCCCGACTCGGTCGTTGCCATCACTCAAAAACAAAGATCTAACATAATAATAAAGTTCCAAGAAGCACCGCTAGGGGCAGCACATTTCCTTTCCCCCACTCGGTCGTTGCCATCACTCAAAGATACATCGAAAGTTTCAAGAAGCACCGCTAAGGGGCAGCACATCGAGTTTACATCCCCCTATATCCACCCCCTTTCTCCCACTCGGTCGTTGCCATCTCTCAAAGGTCCATTAAAAGTTCCAAGAAGCACCGCTCGGGGCAGCACATCGACCTAACGCACTAGCGTCACCTGCCACGTCCCCACATCCTTCGGTCACACGCCACGCCCCCATCCTTCTGCAGCAACCACGCCCCCACCCTTCTGCCGCAAGCCACGCCCCTTGCTCCTTCTCTAGAAGGAGCTGCTCCTTGACGCCGGACCCGGCCTTTTATACTACTTGTGTCGTATTTTCAAACAGCCGAATCTTTGCACTTGCATTTTCATAGATGTTATTAATAATATTAATGTATGCATCTTCAATACCGCAGGATTTCAGAGCCATTGTAACTGCTGATGGTTTCACCGAATCAAAGGCTTTTCATAATCGATAAAAGCCATGCACAATGGAAGCTCATATTCCCTCGCTCTTTCAATTAGTTCTCTCAGTACGTGGATATGATCTATTGTGCTGTAGCCACTCCTGAATCCAGCTTGTTCTCTCGGTTGAGCCATGTCCAGTGTTACCTTCAAACGGTGTGAAAGAACTTTAGTGAAGATTTTATAAACCACTGATAGGAGGCTGATAGGTCTGTAGTTCCAGAGATCCTCAATGTCACCTTTTTTATGTAGCAGGATCATTATAGCGTTGTTCCAGCCCTCAGGAATCTTCCCTTCATTAAGGCATCGAGTGAAAATTTATGCGAGTACTAACGGAAGAATCGGGTAGACATACACCAGTAATACTAAAAACGCTGAAATCCGTTTTATTGGTGTAGTATTATAAACACTAGTACAAACACGCTAGCTTTCACCACCACGGGTGGCTTCTTCAGGCATAAGCTAGCGTGTTTGTACTAGTGTTTATAATACTACACCAATAAAACGGATTTCAGCGTTTTTTTATGCGAGTACTGTTTCGATTTCTCCACTTGCTTCTTGTATGATGTCTACAGTAACTCCATCTTCTACTGGAGCTTTTCCCCGCTTCACGTTCTTGATTGCATGTGCAACCTCTACTGGGAGGACTGGAAGAACTCTGGTACTGGTACCTTCCATGATGTCTGGAGTACATGCATCATCCCTTTTATATAACTTGGAGTAGAAATCTTTCACTCTTGTCAAAATTTCGCCTCTATTTCTTGTTACAAAACCATCTTCTTTTCTCAGTGCCATAATCTGTTTTCTTCAATTACTGAGATGTCCCTTTGCTATCTTTAGGCTTTGGTTGTTTTCAATTGCTTTCCTCACTAGTTCACAGTTGAATTTCCTTACGTCTTCAGTGATACTTTTTCGTACTGTCTTGCATAACTCTATATATTCCACTTTGGAAGTCACATCTTCTTTAGTTGTCCTCATCTCTCTTTTTTTTGCATCAACATTTTGGTTTTTCCTGATAATTTGTTCACATGCAACTTGTTCTTACACCCAGCTAATCTTGTTGCTGTTTCCATAAGAGCTTTGGTTACTTTTCTGTTAACTTCAGAGATGTCCACTTCTTCCGATGTTAGACCTTCTAAAGCAGAGAATCTGTTCCTCAGTTCCAATTTGAAGGTATTATGATGCATTTTAAGGTTGGTCATGTCAATACACTTTGTTTGTTTTATGAGCTTGCCACGTTCGAGTTTAGTGTTGAGGTGCATCTTACATCTCACCAATCTATGGTCACTACCTGTGTTGAACTTGTTTAGCACACTGCAGTCTTCTATGACGAATTTTTTATCACACATAATAAAATCAATTTCACTTGTCGTCCCATTTGGATGTCTCCATGTCCATTTCCTGTGCGGCTTTTTCTTGAAAAAGGAGTTCAAGATGAAAAACCCTTCTGCCTCTGCAAACTCTACGAGAGTATTTCCACGCTGGTTTCTGTTGCCGTGACCGAATTTACCTACTGAAGTTTCATTCTGTTGCCGTTGCCCTATTTTTGCATTGAAATCTCCCATAACTATCTTCAAGTGCAGCTTACGTTTATTATTTAGATGACGAATTTCCTCATAAAATTCTTCAATTTCTTCTTCAGGATGACTTGTGGTGGGTGCATAAGTTTGAATTATCTGAGCCTGGTATCTTCTCGAGAGTTGGATAACGAGTCGTGCCGTTATCTGTCAGAGGAACTTTCAACTTCTACAACTTTATCCTTCAGTTTCTTGTTTATTATAAATCCAAAACCACTAGTTCTGCCAGTATCTGTCCCACGATAGTAGAAGAGATGTCCACTTTTCAGTTCAATGAGATCTTCTCCTTACCTCACTTAGCCCGACGATGTCCCACTTGATCCTTTGTAGTTCCTCTTCCAATTCAAGAAGCCTTGAATCAGAAGATAGGGAGCATCCATTATACGTAGCCAAGGTCAGCATCAGATGGCAGCCTAGTCAGGTCCTCCGGGGATTCTTAGCACCCTCTGCATTCATGTCGCACTGGCCGCTGCCTTGGCCAGGTACATTCCAGCTGCCGGAGACTGAGGGCCAAGATTTAAGTTGTGGAGTCATTTTGGAGGGGTTTGGCCATAACTCAGCACACTGGCCAAGCGGGTTGGTGAGTGAGGGATAGCATTTCCTCTAATCCCGATGGTATAGTTATTCCGCTATTGGCGGTCGTCAGAGCCCTTTTAGTGGTAACAGGATGTACCACGAGAAGGATGGTTGACATCTGTCAAGGAGAGGCTGTGATGTTACGCATCACCTGACCTTACATCCCAATCCCATCAATACTTCGGGTTATATAGGAATTTATAAATCATCCTTTAATTTTAAACACTAGTAGAAATGCCAGATTTTGAAGAATTCTCGTGTATTTATTTTTACACCAAATTTAGTAAAGAAAAAAGTTGTAGGATAATGTAAAACATGTTTAGAAAGACGACGAAAATGTTCTTATAAGATTTTTTTCTTTACAAAATCTCCTACATTTTTTTATTTTTCTATGGATGTTTTTAAACCATGTAGATTGTGTTCTACTAAAAATTTTAATCTTTCTGTTAAGACCGTGTTCAGAATTTTATTTCAAGAAACTGGCCCCTTTTTAGCACGTGCTTTAACTTTGCCATTTCCAAGATTTTCCACTTGTTTTTCTCTTTTCTTGGAGCATAGTTCACTCTAGTATATTTTCTAATATATTTCTACATCTGGAGATAAACCGAAGAAATTCTTTCTGAACGGGATGAAAGAACACGTTTAAAAAATTTGTCGTACGTTTTCCAGTTTTTACTGATACACTATTTCCTCGTTAGATAATTATGTACTTGCATTTTGCACATTTCTATTTCCAGACGCGGAACTTGAAAACTGTTTTTAAGATTGAATAGACTTGAGGCTGACTAAAATTTTCTCTATATTTCCCGTTTATTTCGAATGAATATTTTCCCACAAAACTGTGTAAATTTATATTTCTGCTTGTCTCGATATCTTTCTAGAAGACGAACTGGAAAAAATAGTTTTGCCTTAAATAGGCGTAATCGTAATCAAGGTTTTCATTGCACATTTTATTTTAGTATTGTCTTCTAGTGAGATGTTTCCCGTTTTCTTAGTAAATATTTTGTACTCTAGATGACGCTAATGTATCGTGCTGCTGAAAAAAATGCATCAGGTGTTTTCTGCTTGCTGACAAAATATATCTGTTTCTTTGAAATTTCCTTGAAGGTTTCAGTGGAATGTCATGGATTCTTCCAATTCGAGTAATTTTCTGCTTATTTCTTTGCTTTGCTTTTTCCCCCCTTTTTCTTCTACTTAAAGAGGTGTTGATCACACGGGGTTTCGGTGGCATCCCTCAAGATTTAAATAACTTCAGGGTGCAGCCGGCGGAATGGCAGAAATTCAACGGATTTTACGTTTTTTAATCGGCAGAGATTGAAGGCAATCATGTTACACTTCAGTACGAAGCTGGTATACCTTTATATATTGTTAAAATTAATCCAAACATACATTATAATTAGCATTGCGAAAATGTTTGTACTCTGACGACATTTCCGGCACTTAGGTTCTTTTTTTTTGCCTGTTTGGGGTTTAACAACCACCGTGAGCAACTCAATTAGGCTACAAGTAGTCGCCCGTCCCTAATTTGTTGTCACTGGTCCCCCGTTAGAGACAAGCATACCCCCCCCCCCTGCCTCATCCGGAACTTTGGCCCGGGCCCACGAGCGAATGGTCAGAGGCCAGCGCTTAGACCACTGCGCCACCACTTTGTTTCACAAAGTGGCTCCACTTTGGTACACAAGCTTTCTCGTAGAGTCTTCTTAATTTGATTTTGATTAAAATGGAGAAAAATAAACAGCTCAAGTCATTGTCTATACTCAATGTGAATGAGTTCGTGGAAGACTTTTATCTTTTTCAGTTTGATAGGAAACCATGAGGTGTAGGTGGAATCCCTGCTCTCAACATGTTACGGCATGTTGCGTAGCATACTGATAGTAAATCTATTAATATGTTACATAATGTTTTTCGATTAATACTTATTATTTCCAAGCACTGGTGTGTTGGTACGTATTGTACTGTATACTCTCGGCATATCGCGGTTGGCTGACGCGCTCTGTGTGTAGTGTGGAAGGCACACGCCTTTGGCGTGTGTTCGAACCCGGCTTGCTGGCCATCCAGTCTGCGTTTTTCCCCGGGGTTTTCCTTAGAATTGCTGGCCATGGATACGCAACTGGGTGGATAGCTCCTTGTGATGTTCGCTGCGGACGCACTTTGCCTCTGTTCCACTCCAGCTTTAGGCTAGTCAAAAATTGCTTGCAGAAATGAAACCTAAAAAAGATCGAACTAATGCATAGCACAATAAGCAACTACATGGTCATTATATGAAAAGCACAGGTAGTAAAGGAGACAACAAAAACAACTGGAAATAGATTCAAATAGAACACTGAAGCAGCAGGCTCGATTGTTGCCATACAAGAACAGCAGGCTCAATTGTTGCCATTCAAATTATGTCATGAAAGTAAAAATCGAGAAAGTAACGAATGACAGTAAATGCAGGCCAGCAAAGAAGACGACGAAATAATAGGGCCGGTTCGACCTCTAAGTGAATTAGGCGGTTGCCTAGGGCGCCAAAGTCTGGGGGCGCCGAGATTCAGAATTGATAATTTCAAATGAGTTAATTAATGAGAAAAAAAATGAAAACGATAAAAACAAAGGCAATTTTATTTTCTGTTGTTTTTTCGATATTCGATATAACCTGCGCATTGTTATTCCTTGAGTAAGCGAGAAACGGAGACCTGCACTTACAGAATGGAAATTATCAATTCTTGCAGTCAATCTTACTTCGACGCGAAAGCGCACATCTGTCGAAATATGCCATAAACCAGGCCCGTCCCTATGTAGCACTCATGTCAGGTGATGCCCAAAAAGGTTAGAATAAGATATCTGGAGATGCCCTTGTTAACGAGCATTACCACGTTGTGTGAAGTCTATAACCGCGAGAGACGGCCGTCAAAGTGTGGGAAAGCTGATGGTTTTCAAGGCTATTGCAATGCATTTTGTGTTGGCCGAGTCGCCTTCTTTCGTCGCAAATGTTTCCGATTTCGCATCGTAACTTGCTGCCAATGTGTGAGAAAATGCTGAATTTATAAAACTCTTAATTATTTTGAGGCTCCTTCCCATTTTTATTTTAAACTGAAATACACGAACGATAGTGCGAATTCTAAACAAAACATAACGTTAAAATTGAAAACTTCACTCGTATAAGAAGTGTAATTCCTTCCGGTTTTATATTAACACGGTTTCTGCAACCCAAAACCACACTATTCTAAAGTACACACAGTTGAAATTACATAGGTATCATGTAAACAATATCAAATTCCCACAGTTTGCAGCTTCACGGTTAGGAGTCTCAGGGCATCTCCAGAAGTCTTATTCTAACATCCTTTGTGATGCCTGAGGGCGGCACAAAATTTTTAAAGGAAATGGATTTATTATCCGTCTTTCGATAGAAATATCAAGATTGTCCACTTTTTCTATCACAAACAGTGGCAATGTTTAACGCCTAATGATTTGCAAATGTCACACTCAAACTGTTTTCTAATGAGAACAGGGCAAGAGTAAGAGAGGCTCTAACCACTGTATTCATTCCGCTAGAATTTTTGTTTCTTTTCTCCTTTTTTTTTTCTTTTTGTCTATCGGGAGATCCAGAAAAAAACCTTGTTCGTCTACCTACGTTATCGATGGAACAAGAAATAATTAATTGCCCGTTGAAGTTGGTAATTTTGTGAATAATGAAGCACGCAAAATGAAATTTTAAATTAATTTTGATTTATATACATTAGACCAGTAAATAAATAGACGTATTCTTGGGGCGTACTGATATCTCCCACAACTTCCGCATTGCGGGGGCCTCATGGCTAAGTGGGTGTCTAGCTTAAGCAAAAGTTTTTACAAAAGTATTAGCGGAAATTTCATATCAAGAGATGGTTAAGGAAATAGCCTCGAATTTTGATCGCAGCTTTGAATTAAGTATAAAAAAAAGCAATTCTTTTCAATAAATAAATAAAATATTTTGAAATCATTTTCGAGGTTTTAGTTTATAAAAATAGGATAACAGGAAAGCAGCTACTCGAGGACTTTGAAGACTTTTTCACAGCCATAACAATAGTTCCTATATACATGAATATTAACAAGATAATGTTAAAGAAACATGAGTTCAATGAATAAAATCTTGATACCAATGAGGATAAAAAGTTATGTATTACAGTCGTTTGCACATAACTACGCATCCTTCAGAATATAATGAATTATAAAAAAGACGTTCTTCGCGGGAACTTTTTACTGCGTGTAAAATATTGTAGTATGATATGTTTTTGTATTACACAAAATCAGAGCTTCTAAAATCTCGATTGGAAAATTCTGTCGTGGACCGATACTACTCACATCGACAAACCATTTCGGAATATTTCTTTTTTTAAATAATGCATCGTTTCTCCGCCAAGTGGCGTAGATGTATATCTTATTTTTGTCAATATCTCTGCTTATATTGGTCCAATTTGAAAAATTTCTTCTTTGTAGGATAGAGTTTCCAGTGCGACATGTTTTTCATATAATTTCAAAATTTTAAAGTAATTCATCGACTTTCAGCTAGGAGGAGTAAAGGTAAATTGCACTTTTCTAGATATCTCTGCTTCTAAAACTCCGATTTGAAAAATTCTTCCTGCACCGGATACAGCTCCCGGTGGGAAATGTTCAAATTGTAATTTCTAATTTTTTATAAAATATGGTCTGGCCACCAGGGAGCGTAAGCGTTAATTTCTGCTTCGTAGGCATTTCCATCAAAATCTGAGCTTCTGAAATCTCGATTGAGAAAATTCTTTCGTGGAGCGAAACCGTTCATGCCGATAAACATTTGAGAATATTTTCTTCCTAAAATCATGTATGGTTTCTCTGCCAGGGGGGCGTAGATATATACATATTTCTGGCAATATCTCTGCTTCTGAGAGTCAGATTTGAAAAATTCCTTCTTTGCTAGATAGCGTTTCCGGTGTAAAATGTTCTCATATAATTTCAAAATTTTCAAGTTATACATAGACTATCCGCTAGGGAGTGTTAAAGTAAATTGCGTTTTCCCCGATATCTCTGCTTCTAAAATTTCGATTAGAAAACTTCTTTCTGCACCGGATACAGCTGCTGATAGGAAATGCTTTGCCTATAATTTCTAATATTTGATAAAGAATGGTTTGGCCACCATGGGGCGTAAGTGTTAATTTCTGCGTCTGATGTATTTGTAGCAAATTCTGAGCTCCTGAAAACCGACTGAAAAAATTCTTTCGTTGGCCGATACCGCTCACATCGAAAGACCTTTTGGGAATACTTTCATCTTAAAATAATGCATGGTTTTCCCGCCAGGGTGCATGAAAGCATATATTATTTTTGTCGATAACTCTGCCTCTAAGAGTCCGATTTGGAAAATTCTTTCTTTGTTAGAGAGCGTTTCTGTATATATCTCTCATATAATTTCAAATTTTTCGTAGCGCACAAGTCTGCCAACAGATGGCGTAAGTTCGCGTTTCCATTTACAGCAGTATCTGCGGGACTAAAAACCCAATTGAAAAACTTCTTCCTTCGGTCAGATACAATTACCTATGAAAACTGTATCTTCTTTCCAAAATAGTGCACAATTTTGCCGCTAAGAGCGCATATACTTATTCTGTTTTTCTCAATATCACTGTTTTTATATGTGCGATTTAAAAAAAAAATTCAACACCCTATGCCATTTACCTTGTAGAACACTTAAGGCTAGTATATGAGGAAATTTGTAGTTCACAGTCCTGTTGGTAGGTGGTGTTTGTGTACTTCAGTTTGCAGCTTTATCGCCACTTCTAAAAACGCTATTGAGAAATTTCTTCTTCACTGTATGCCATTCGCTACAACAGAGATGTGGAGTATTATCCTCTTTAAGTAACGCAAAGATTTCTCACTAGCTGCGTAAAATTCGAACGCGTTTACCATGAAGAATAATTTTCGCCTATTTTCAGCTTTTCCGCTATGCAAAATTCTTCCGCTAGCAGACGTAAACTTATGTAATGTTTTCTTTTTTATATTTCTTCTTTTAACTCTTCGATTTGAAAATCTGTCTCTGGTACCTTCCTTGTATAGTATGAGAAACGTTTTGTTCAATATTTGTTAATTTTCGTAACATGCTTTTTAGCCGCTGGTGGAACTATAAGTAGATGTTTCTATTTCTGGATGTTTTATAGATTGTTTACCAAATCGGTTCCATTGATTGTGAATAGCTTTGATAAATTTAATTCGCGTCAGAATGGATTCATTACATCCGAAAATTCGGTGTCATCTTTCTTGTTTTTTTATTTTGTCAGATTCACAGGAACTTTCTTTATTTCTTAATAGCTTGTTTTTTCCCCAGATCATTCTTTGTTCGGAATCTTTTAATTTAAGTTTTAATTCTTTTGTTTTTTATTTGTTGATTTTATTTTCATTACTGACTTGCACATTAAGTTGTGACATTTTATTTCCTCGCATCTTAGCAGAAAACTTATATTGTGCTAATCAAACGTTGCATGGATTTTTATTATAATTTGTTTTATTTGCATTGCCTTTTTCTTTTATCCTTTTTTTTTTTCAGAATTGGTTTATTTATGCAGTTTAAAATATCTTTTTGATAAGTTTTTCGTATCATAAGCATTTAGTGCTAATTTTCTATTTATCCGCATAATAAAGCTATGAAACCTTTCATAGTTAATTGTTCTGTGCGTCGTTGGTTTTTGCTCCCATCGTGTTTGTCGCGTGCGAATTTACTTGCAATAGCGTCGGGTAAACGGCCACCTGCCTCTGCTAATGTTCTTGGATCTAAAAAGCAAAAAAGTTGTCAAAAATTCAAGGAAAGTTATTCGCGAGAATTTCCGTGTCTAAAATCGTCTCGATTATCCGAAAACCACAGTTTTGTTCCTAGTGTGCTGACGATTTTTCAACCGCACACGGAGGAAAAGATGATTGCGGTCGGTATTTTCACTGTAAAAAACAGGAGGAATAACCATAAGTGTGTGGCATCACACACTTATGACATAACGTATTTATTAAAACGTGGAGTTGAAATAGTATGTATTTTTTGTGTATTTACTCAGTTTTTTTTTGGTTTTTTTCATTTTAAGGATATTTAGGTATGTTGCAAAATTTATCCAAGTATTGTCCCCCATCGAGATTAAAATGTTGCTAAAAATGTAGCAGCGTACTCTGGGAAATACGCATGCTACCCTGCAAATTTTGATGCAGGAACTTGACTTGATTTCACTACGGAAAAACTACAGGCGCGCATATGGACTACTGATAACTTCCTTCAGATGTTGGCATCTCTGCATCAGTTTTGTGTCCAATTCTTTTGTTGACATTTTAATAAGAGCTGTTTATATAAGTAAAGCATGTTTCCATTTACAGACAATATTGGAATGGCACATAAACTTCTGGATAAGCAAGAGGATATCTGTCTTTATGAAGTAGTTAAATGACAGTAGGATTTGATTTTACAACAAGGGGGTCTGTAGCTGAGTTTTTATGCAGATTTGGGTGAATCTGACGGTGTATGTAGTATCGAAAGGAATGGGGCCTGTTACAATATACCTGATTCTGGCTGAGCAATGCATTAGAGCCTGAAACCCACCGATGGCAAAGTTCGTCACTTTACTGTCTGCTGTCCTGGAATCATTGGCCAAAATACCACCAGAACATTTCCAACAATTGTAGATTCCATGCCACAACGTTCTTGTGGCATGGAACTGGTGGTTTACTGCTGTTGTGAAAGCAAAAGGTGGACTTGCACATCATTATGTGGGTATGTACTAGTATTATAAATTGTCCCTTCACTGTGTGTGTATGTATATACACTGCTGCCTACCCAAAATGCAACACCAAGAAGGACACGAGATAGCAAAGCCAGATTTACTGGACACATAACAACAGATACAAAGATGAAACGATTGAGCTTACAGGCCCGTGCGACTTGCGGAACACGCAGACATCAATAGTTCGTGTGGCCCCCATGGCTGGCAATAACGGCCGCTACACGCCGCGGCATCGAACGAAAGAGGCTTTGGATGTGGGCTTGGGGTATGTCGGTCCATGCTGCTTCCACACGTTGCCACAGTTCATCAGGCGTAGCCGCGGGTGGTGCTTGCCGGGCCACTCGGTTGCCGATCAGCGACCAGACGTGTTCGATGGGCGACATATCGGGAGAACAGGCGGGCCACGGCAGCAGTGACACCTGGTGGGCCGTGAAGAAATGTTGCACGACGCGTGCCACGTGCGGGCGCGCATTGTCCTGTTGAAACGTGGCCGCTGGCAGGTCCTGCAGGTATGGGAGGACTACAAGCTCCAAAAGGTCGAGTGTGTAGCGGTGGCTGTTGAGTGTACCTGCGATGCGTACCAGAGGGGTGCGGGTGTCATATCCAATTGTGCCTCAAACCATAACGCCAGGCGACGGACCGGTATGGCGATGCATAATGCAGGCGTCACACAGTCTCTCGCCGCGGTGCCGCCACACGCGGATCCGACCATCGTGGTGTTGCAGGCAGATGCGGAATTCGTCGGAGAAGACAATGTTGTGCGATTCCGTAGTCCAGGTGCGGCGTTCAACGGTCCACTGCCGCCGCACTCGGCCGGTGGTGTAAAGTCAATGGTAATCGG
This sequence comes from Macrothele yani, assembly GCA_039090855.1. Lineage (NCBI taxonomy): Eukaryota > Metazoa > Arthropoda > Arachnida > Araneae > Macrothelidae > Macrothele > Macrothele yani. The sequence goes on from CM077017.1 coordinate 13,523,122, forward strand.
AGCAATGGGTGCCGTGCGACAAGTCCCCGCTCCTGCAGACGGCTTCGAACAGTACGTGCTGACACAGGTTGTTACGCAACACACCCTAATTCCTGCGCTAACGTTCGTGATGGGGCGGTGCGAGCCGTCAATGCTCGCCGCACAACATGCCGGTCCTCTCGTTCGGTGGTGTGTCGCGACTGCGGCAATCGCTCATGTCGGCCCGTCCGTACCCCCTGCACCCACCGAATCCATACTTTGGGTGTTCAACGACCACCGTGGGCAACTGAGTGGACTTTAAGCAGTCTCTCGTCCCTGATTCAGGGGCCAGTGGTTCCAGGGAAGGGTGAGAGTCAGTGCCTTAAAACAAACACAACATCCATGCCTCGTCGGGATTCGAACCAAGATCCATCTTGGACGAATGGTCAGAAGCCAGCGCTTAGACCTCTGCACCACCGTGGTGGCATATAAATAAAAAGTCATATTTTCTTAAAACTTTTTGATCCTGTTTTTGTATGAAGTTCATATTTTATCAACATCCTACATGTTCAAGTGAAAATCCGTCTGCTGAAATTATGTCAGATTACCAGCCGTTGTTGTGGTTTTCAGCGTTTTCTTTCCTAATTTTCGTACATGACGAAGCTGTCATCTTAAATTTTAGAACTTTAGCTAAACAAGCCTATTAATTTCAGTGCAAATCGGACTAGGCCGCCTCGGTGGCGCAGTGGTCTAAGCGATGGCTTATGACCATTCGTCCGTGAAGGGTCCGGGTTCAAATCCCGGTGAGGCATGGATGTTGTGTTTGTCTTACGGCACTGGCTCTCTTCCTTCCCTGGAACCAGTTGCCCTAAATTAGAGACGGGTGACTGCTTATAGCCCATTGAGTTGCTCACGGTGGTTGTTAAACCTTCAATCAAAAAAAAAAATCGGGCTAGTAGGAATCACCCCTTCCTTTTCCCCCATAGCAATTTGAATTTCTTTTTGCATTTTCTAAAGCACCTGTATGAGAGGATCACATGACTTAAGCGTGTCGTTTCAGTCCGGAAAACCTAAGGAGAATCGGTACGCTAAATTTAATAGGGAATATTTCAAGCTGGAGATATTTCTTCACATGATTACAACTGGACTTCCAACCGGAAAAAACCAACAACGAAATGTACATGACAAGAACTAGCTGATTTACTCCTGTTAAAGAAATTTAAAACTATCAGAATTAAAAAAATAATACGATTACTTCCTGGATGCTTTCTAAGGCCACCACACGCACGAACAAATATTATCAGGAAAACTTTACGAACTGAATTTAAATGCTATTATTCTGTTTCTTTTATTGATCTCAAATAGATTAGCCATTCATGTAATCATTCAGTAATAAAAGATACGAATTTCACGACTTTGATTGATTGTCGGCTTCAAAAATCATTCGACCTAGGAATCGTATGTGTGTTCTCAGCAACGCTGAGATTGCTCAACCCTGAAGAAGTGGTTTGGTTTGTCTGAAACTTAACGTACACTCAGATGAACGAAAATTTAAATGTTTCACAATACAAAACAAAATATCTTTCATTCTGCAAAAGCAAATCTTCTTATCAGTACGCTCCTCGTTGATACCGAGCTATATAATTATGTGTCACAGAACAAAATTGCTGAAGTGGCTGGTTGCATGTTGTTTAAGTCCTTAACAAATCTGTTTAATGGATGAATTGAATGACAGTTTACAGACATGCAGTTTTGGTAACATCTGAGATTTGGAAAGTCAAAACATAAAGTCGAACTCTACAAATACTAGTCGTAGGTGTTAGTTAGTGTTCACGTATTTAAAACCTGTAAATCAACCACATAATATCTCCCTCAAAGTTTTTTTTTTAATTTTGATGTTTATAGGTTTTTAAAACCTATCAAACATCCAACATCGTGTTTGACAATTTCACTGGATCTCCAGGCGATAAGAATGTACAATTACAATGAGTCTTAAATACAGTTTCATCTAGAAAACTTCTAAAAGTACTGTACTTTAGACATTTTTTTCAGAATCGACTGTTCATCAAATCCATTGCATTAAAATGTTTCTAAATGTAACCGTCGTCTTACTAATATACACATTCCAACTTACCGTTAGCCGCAGTATTGAATCATCAATCGCGAAAGTGGTAGTGGCGACTAAAGACAAGCCTTCCCTAATATCTACTACGAATAAATTTATCTCTATAATGCAAACTTCGATGAAGCTATCATTGGCTTTCCCCGGACGAGATATCGGGTGGCTTATTTTGTAAAACTAAGGTGATAAACAGCAAAAAAAAAAACAAAAAAATTTTTAATATTTGAGAAGAACATGGGAAAGAGAAGTGGCAATTTTGTTGCATAATCTTGGGCATCGCTGCAGCCATCAAGTGCCCAACGCAGAAAGGTAATAATATGAACATCAAACAGTCATAAAGAGCGTTATGTTTCGTAAATATGAAATTCTGCATTTACAATTTAAAAAACTCAGTAAATCCTGAATGTATCTTTTACTTTGCACAAATATTAAATAAAAATTCTATTTCTTGAACGAACCTTTCGTACAAAAATTTCTTTACTTTTATTTTTATTTATTCCTGTGTTTCTTCAGCATCATCTGCAAGGAAGCAAATTAATTTTTCTCTTCTTTCAACTTTAACAATAACTACAATTATTTTAACTTTAATGAAAACTATAAGTCTTTTAGTTTTCATTAAAATTAATATATGATAACTGGCGCATTCTTTTCGAATTTTGGCAAATTTGACACTAATAGAAAAAATATTGCCTTTCAGTGCAAGTGCGCACCTCAAATCTTCTTTAACCTGTGGCTCTTCTTTTGCTAAAAGTGATATTTTATTAAAATGTCTTCACTGCCGGCAATTTCTTTTTTTATATATTTAATTTTTTATTTGGTCATAATGATATCAGCAATCCTCTGTTGACCCATAACAGCAAAGGGCTCTCTTAAATCTAGGAATACTTCATTTACGAAGTAAATGGGAAAGAGGTCATTTTAAGTCCTACTCGAAATCATTATGACGAAATGAAAAATTAAATGTAGAAAAAAGAAACTGTTCGTGGTGACAAAAATGAATAAAATATCAAAAGTTATTTTTCATTTCATCCGGCAACGCATAAACAGTCCATTGACGAATTTCCACGAAAACATTCTCTTAGCGTTAGGCCAAAATTTTTATACACTGGAATGTGCATACACGCCGTACGTCACAACGGCAGGCAGGCAATACTGTTGTGCTCATTTCTTTCCTACTTTCATGTATAAAAAGTAAAGTTTCAACGCAGTGAGGTCATTTAGAGCGGCTACTCGAATTTTTTTGTGCCGTTCCGGCGGCTGAGTTGTCAGAAACGCGAGCTTCTGGTTCATCGTCTCAGTTGGTCCAAGAAGAGGCATGAGCGTTGTGTTTGTCTTATGACGTTGGTTTGGTCTCTTTCCTGGAACCAGTTGTCCTAGTTTAGGGACGGAAGACTCCTTATAGCCTTACATTTTCGTGGGAGATCATTAACCCCTAAATACAGAAAAAAAAGGTTGGGGATTATCACGTACTACAGTGGCTCTGAATGGATATGTTTTCAATATGTTTGAAAAATGTTCGTTTATGCACTTAAGGGCCTAAAACCCATTTAGTCAGTATTCTAACTAATCGACGTTTTGTATTCTGAAGTAATGAGATATCAGAGATGTAGTCAGTCAATAAATTTATTTTGAGAACTTACTTGTTTTCACTTCAACAGATAATTCACCATATTTGTTAGATAAATATAATGTAGTTTTTTACAAAGCGTAAAATTTTCAAAAGTTTGCACACTACATTTCTCTAAAAGCATTTTACTTATATCTAGAGTGTGGTCAGAAATCGTAGCTAAAAGTTCAAAGAAGGGTTATTCCTTCGTTAAATATACAAGCAAAATATTACTTATTTGATATTTTTTGATTTATTGTTTATTTTTCGAAGTATCAGCGTCCTAACTTAATTTTCTATTTACTGGGACTTCGAACGAAAGCCGAGCGTTGAGTAGAGAAGTTACCACCCCAAATGTCCAGACGTACTGAATTGTTCGGGACGCGTAATTGCAAAATCAAATGGATTTCTGCTGGTATTCCGTTATTTTAATTGATCACTATATTACGAGTATTTGAATTGCAGCTATTTTTCACAATTTTCTCGATGATCACAGCGTCTGCTTATCGTATTTCTTTCTCCGTTAAATGTTCACAAATGAGTTTAAATTACTTCAGTTTGCTCACAAGTCAACTCCAAAGGTGCTTCCGTGTGCAGATCCAGGAAAGAGTTTTTCTCGTTTTTGTTGCGGCCTTATTTTACTATTAAATGGATAATGGGCGTATATTCCCAAGGGGCGCTGCAAGAGTATTACCATTGCATTCACCTAGAATCACGTACACGTCACAGTTCTCTTCTAGGGCATTTTTAATATATTTGTCATGTTACTTATGTAAATGTAACAAATAAAATGTTAGTGAAAATTTATGTGAAAAAGTAAGAAAAACATTATTACTCAAAATCTTTCCCCATACTGTAAAATTGAGTAATTAGCATCGACTCTGAACAACAACAAGCATTATTTCTATCCAACCACTTCATCCCTCTTTGTTTATTTATTTATTTATTTGGTTTAGGGGTTGAACGAGTACCGTGTGCAATTCAATTGACTATAAGCAGTCGCCCATTCCTTGTTTGAGGCTGTTGATTCCAGCGAACTGAGAGAGCCAGGGCCATACGGCAGGAGTATCATCCATGCCGCAAGCTCGGGCACAGTCGGACGAACGGACAGAGGTCAACGCTTAGACCACTGATCCACCGGACGGCGTTCGTGCTTTTCCTTGGTATCTTATATTGCTATAAACACATCACGTGGTCATCTGACAAGATTCAGTAGCTAATCCATTGGAGGTAGAGGGTGCATCGTATTGTCGTCTCTCTTCCGTACCTGTCATTTCCGTACAAATGAACTTTTGTCCCATTTCCATACACAGATGTGATCACAGAGGAGAAGATACAGAAGTTCAACTTTCGCTTTTTGAGCTGCGCCCCAGTGGTCGGACATGAAACTACGATAGCGGCTGTCACATGATACGATACCTGTGGCTATATAAGTAGCACCGCGGAGAGAGCTATAAAATTGGGGACGCGGATGGCCTAGTCGTGAACGTACATGACTGCCATGGAGGAACCTGAGGTTCGATCCCGGCAGGTACGAACGCTCGAACCACTAAATATACGCCGTGCGTCGGATGGGCATGTTAAGCCGTCGGACCCCGGATACGATACGATATTTGAAGAAGTTTTAGGAACGGAGTGTCTGTCCCCAGGTCTAAAACTACTCTTACAAATAGGAAGCTAGGAGATCTGAGTAAGTTAACTCAATAGGAAAGGCAAACAGAAAATTGATTGAAAGGAGAGGGTGATATATCTTTCTAACTGTGAACCGTGACACCAGTCCGGGGGAAGGGGGCAAGGGGAACCAAGCACTGCACAACATCACAGAGAACCACACCTCCACCCGGCCGCCGACGCACCAGGGAGTGACTGAAACTCAACGAGGCCAAATCCAAATGCCGGAGCAGCAATAAATTCTCACCGTCTTGATGCCAATATGAAAAAAAAAGGGGGGGGGGAGTCCGTCTAACACCCACCATTGATCACATACTTACTCTCTGTGTCAAAGAAGGTTAACGATCGCCGCCTTAGTTCTCGGATACATAAGGAATTCGCTGGGATTGTAATCAACCGCGTCCCTAACAAGTCCATTAAGGTGAGCTTCCGCTATTCCGCTATCTTAAAGAATTTCTTGGCGAGTTTGGTGGAAAACTCATGTACCTTTTCAATTCCGAGTCTGTGCCTCAGGTTCCGAAGTGGGGTCGAAGGGGGAGCCCCAGTGATCATACGAAGTGCTCGGCTCTGCAGTCCGTCGATTCTCTCTCGCTGATTCCTACTAATACCTATCCAGATGGGGGAGGCGTAGGTAAGAACCGACCTGACGACCGTCTTGTACAGCAATACTTTGTGCCATGTTGCAAGGAAGCTTCTCCGGTGGAGTAGTGGAGCTAGCTGCCCAAGGCATTGTCTAGTTTTATTCGTGTGGTAGCTGGTGTTCGCCACCCACGAAAGTCGACAATCTAGTTGGAGCCCTAGGTACTTAGTGGAGGTAGTCTAGGGATTGTCTCTTGAAACATAACGAGTTTCGGTACTCCTTGGAGAGATCCAAAAAACAACAACGCACTGCCCTTAGACGGATTGATCTTGATCCGCCAGTCAGTGTAGTAGGTTTCCAGCTGAGAGAGAAAGTCCTGGGAGAACTTCACTGCTCTGCCTTTGTTCAGGGACCTGATGACAACGGCTGTATCATCTGCGTACATCATGACTTGCCCTTGTTTGGGTAAGTCGTTGCAGATAAATGGAGAACAGCGTTGGTCCAAGAACCGAACTCTGAGGAACGCCAGCCCAAATCTTCATTTCCGAAGAAAGCTCACCGTTAATTTTAACAGTAAAACTGCGGCTGTTCAGGTACGAGCCAATCAGCTCAACAAGTGGGCGAGGGCATCGAAGCTCCTGCAACTTGTGTAGAAGACCATCATGCCAAACGCGGTCAAAAGCCTTGCTGATGTCCAGGAAGACAGCAGTGAAATAGTCGCTCTTATCTCGTCCTTCAGAAACGAATTCCGTAAGTCTGATCAACTGGTGGGTCGTAGCATGCTTCGCCCGGAAATCACCCTGTTCGTCAGAAATCACACCATTAGCTTCACAGAACTCTAGAAGCCTAGAGAGGATGACCCTCTCCAGGTGCTTATCCAGGATGGGCAAGAGAGATATTGGACGGTATTTCTCAAGTAAAGTATGATTGGTTCCAGCTTTGGGCAACACCACTACCACTGCCTTTTTCCAGTCCCTGGGGAAATACTTCAGCCGGAGAGACCCGTTGAAAATCTCCACCAGTACCAGAATCCAGCTCTCAGGGAGCAGCTGAATAGTTCTTGCCGAAACTCCATTTCTTCATGGAGCTTTTTTCACCTTTAGCTCTTTGATGTGTCAAGTTAGCTCGAGGTAACTAATGAGCGAGATGACCTCGTCTGTATCATCAAGATCGTATGCAGCTAAAGCCTCCATGACTCTATCCGTGTGACTAGGATTTTGGATGTCATGAGGTGAGAACTGCTCCTCCAAGGCACCAGCAAGGGCCCCAGCCCTCTCGTCATCACCGTACACCAAACCCTGTGGACCGAAAATGAGCGGTATGACAGCCTTACTACACCAGAGTTTTCGAAGGATGGTCCACACATCATCCTGACGAAGTTGACCCGCGTTGAGAAGGTACTTGCTCCATTGGAGTTCTCTGAACGTGCGGATTTCTGCCCTTTCGAGATCGCGACACGAGTTATAACGAACCCTGTCGTCGTCGTCCGTTCTTGCCCGCTGCCAGATCCTCCGGAACTTGTTCTTTTCCCGGATCATCCGGACAATACGTGGAGGAAGTGCATAAGGGGCTCGGGCAGGAGCTGAGGGCTTCCTGCATCGATCCAAGATTGCCTATATGCAACGAGTGAGTTCCTCCACCGCACTGTCGACGTTCGATCGAGTACTAGTGTCCACCGTAAATGGATAAACCTGAGCAATAATTTCCTGGAGCAACTTCCAATCAGTATACATCATCGTCCGCCGGGTGGCTGCGACTCCGTTCAATCTCAGTAGGACTGGATCATGATCAGAATCAAGCCCAGAAACCACAGAGAACTGATGAAAGTGCCTCACAAATTGGAGGACAGCAAAATCAATGACATCGCCAACCCCGTGTGACTGGGTGCAAGTTGGATGGACCAGACTTGCAACTGTAAGATCCAGCTTGTCAATGTATTGCGATAGTGCCACCCTAGCACTGTTAGTTGAACGACTAAACCAGTCAGAATGTTTAGCATTCCAGTCACCAGCCACTACAGTGGGGATGGGGTCCCCAATGAGGATGTCAAGTCGTCGTCAGAATGTACCTTCCCTGGACTGTTATAAACGGAAGCTAATTTAATCAAGCCTGAGTTTGTTTTTAGCTTAACAGCCAGTGCCTCAATATCCTTGAGATCCTCGAAGGGTGCGATGGATGCACTTAAACAATTTCTGACTAAAATGGCATTACCTCCTGCTGCGTGCCTGTAGAGGACTGGATTTCTGTCCTGCCGGAACACCTGGTAGTTCGCAACACTGGCTCGCTTGATCTTAGGTGTGAGTTTGGACTCACAGATAAGAGCAACGTCGATGCCATGATCTTTCAGGAAACTTGCAAGTTCAGCAAGTTTTTTCTTGATGCCGTTCGCATTCCAAAACATTATGTTAAGACTGTCCATAATGCGCTACTAGGCACGGGAGCAGGCAAGCGACCAGAACCCGTTTCAGGACAGCGGGATCAATGCGCTCCACAAGCTCTGAGAGCAGATTTTGATCCGTGGCCTCGGTAGTGGTATGGTAGGGAGCCACTTTTGTTACTGCCTGAGGGGCAGGCGTAACCTTGCGCGTTGCCGCCCCGGTGGCGCAGTGGTCTAAGCGATGGCCTCTGATCATTCGTCCGAACGGGGTCCGGGTTCGAATCCCGGTCAGGCATGGATGTTGTGTTTGTCTTACGGCACTGGCTCTCTCCCTTCCCTAGAACCAGTGACCCTAAATTAGGGACGGGCGACTACTTATAGCCCATTGAGTTGCTCATGGTGGTCGTTAAACCTCCAATCAAAAAAAAAAAAAAAAAAAAACCTTTGCTCGTTGACCAGCAGTCTTCTTTTGGTTCTTTTTGCCTTTCCTTTTCTTTCTCTTGGAGCTTGTAGCAGAGGTGGAAGGCATGGAAGCAGCTGGGGGACTCTCCTTTACCGGTTTGGGGTCAACAGCAGTAGGTTTAGTAGGGACCCTACTTTTTGTTGACATCTTCTGCTTCGGCTCTAGTTTCTGCCTGTTGTTTTTTCGGCAGCTTGTTGGCAAGCTGCTTGTAAATGGTGCAATCACGCCAGTTAGCCCCATGTTCACCACTGCAATTGACACAGAAACGCTGTGTTTTCTTGTCAGCCGTGCACTCCCTGCTGCAATGATACTTGCCGCAGTGTACACGTTTTGGCTTCTGTCTGTAGTTGGACATAGCATGACCAAAGCCTTGGCAGTTGTAGCACTGCTGTATTCTGCCCTTAGTTCAGTAGGGTTCAACCGAGATGGAAACCCCAATTAGAGATACCAACCGGAAGATGTTCCTTCTTTGTTCAGTGTTAACGAGCTGAACCATGACAGGTGGAAGGTCCTGTTACGGCTGTTTTGAAGCCGACATTCCTTTGTCACAGCAAAGGAGTCCTGCAACTGTTTCCTGATGCTATCGACTGGGACACCCAATCCCAGTCCTTTAATGACAACACGGAGCGGTTTTTCTGTCTGCAGGGTGAAAGTGAAGAACTCAACCTTGCAGTTTTCAAGGAGAGATGTCTACCGCCGATGATCGGCGATAGTCTTCACTTTAATGGTGGTACGGTGCCCTACCATTTTTACCGACGCCGTCTCCACAAACTGCTTTTCTGTCCTCTCATAGATCAGAGGCCAGTTGCCAATTACTTTGCAAACTACCGGTGGCACCCATTTGGACACGTTAGACGGCAAACATGTCTCAGGGTCTGGTCTTTAGTGACCTGTACCCGTTCCGCGATCACGGAGATGCTTGAGTTGACCTCTTGCATCTCTACGCATAGTGAATCAGACTGGTGTTCAATGATTGCTTCGGTTAGGTCAGCCCGTTTCCCATTTTCGATGGGTGATAGTGACCTTCCCTTCCTTGGCCTCTTGACGCCACCGTTTCATTTAGCAGGAGCATCAACAACCGAGGAGGTTGGCTCAGTCAAAATTGTGGGCTTTGCTGTACCATTTCTTCCCAGCACCGTCAACCTGCTGAGAGGCTTTCTGGATGATTTGGGTTGGGAAGGGGGTTTAGCTGCAGCCTCAGCATAAGTTGGCCTATGCTCTGGATTAGAGACTTCACTGCCAGTCCTCGGCTCTTCCGCAAGATTACGGGAGACATTCTGCCCTGAGTCGTCACTGCCACTTGCAGTATCATTCGATTCTGTTGACTCCTGGAACCCACTTGGTCTGCCAGTTGTCTGAACATTCTCACAAACAGGGTGTTCCGAGCTAACGGCTGAATTCCACAGTAGGTCCTCTTCGCTCATGGCATGTGCCATCTTGCCCTTCTGCTAGGAGTCCAATAGCACCGCAGAGGGAACCAGGATGGTGCTCATCAGACCACGATAGTCCGAGCTTTCATCCAGGGAGGAGAGGAGGTCCTTAGCTTCATTCACGATAGCAAGGGCATTCGCTGCTCTCTGGCTGCAGACAGTTGAGATTCGCTCAAGTGAAGTCATCATCTCTGAGTTGTCTTGGGAAGCAACCATGTGTGAGCAAAGTACAAAAGAAATCACAAATTCAGAAAAAAAAAGCACTGAAATACACCTAGACCCTAACAAAAGCTAAAATCTTTTGAACACGCCTAACTCTAAACTAAAAGTTTGAACTGTACTCTGGAACCTATTATCTGAAACCTATCGCTAAGCCCTAACGCTGAACAAATAAAGCACTACTGCAAAAATACACTACGCATATAACTAACTGCGACAAGATGCACTACTGCCTAACTCCTATCTAATCGATGTAGAGAAGAACTGCACTGAGCACTAGTCCCTAACGCTACAATGGCAACCTAACTCCTAGATTGGACCCCGGACACTGGCCCCCGGTAATAAATAAGGGCTTCTTTTCCCCCTTTCTACCTCGCTTCCATGTCACTTTCCTTTTGGGCACTGTAGCCCAAATCTCCTAGCTTCCTATTTCTAAGGGTTGTTTAAGACCTGGGGTCAGACACTCCCTTCCTAAAATCCTCTACATATGATCTGAGTTGTAAACTCTTGAAAAAAAAAAAGAAAAAAAAATGGTAGACTCTCACGGTCGGTTACAATTTCGACGCTTTAGTTCCATGTCCGTCCACTGGCGCGCTGTACTGTTCTGTTGAGATCTTCGGGGCCATATTGTTGCCAAGAGCCTCTGTGGAATATTTTCCTCTGAGTCTGCTATTCCGTGGATGTGATTTTCCGTAAGCAGTGAGATATGCTTGTAGGAAGACAGAGGATCAGGGGCGTACTGATAGTCCCCGCAATTTTCCTCTCTACTGCGGGAGGGTTCACTGCTATAAGAGCCTCTAGCCTCAGGAAAAAGATTTTACAAAATCTTTTGTGGAATATTCATACGAAACTGGTTGAAATATAAACAGGAATTTTTGACGGTAGCTTTGAACGAAGTATTAGCCGCCCCGGCGGCGCAGTGGTCTAAGCGATGGCCTCTGATCATTCGTCCGAAAGGGGTGTATGTGTTGTGTTTGTTTTTTTCGCGGTTTTGAAATTAAACATCTGCAACGAATGCTGAAGACGTAAAGATGGCATTAATAGACAGGTTGTTTGCCCTTTGGTTTTTGTTGCTGTCCCCTTTTTACCGTACCACGAGTGCCTGTTGGTTGACAAAAAGAATGAATGGTTATTTCTGTGACGTCGGAAGAATTCGACCGGAGATCAGCATTTACTTTCTCCCTTAGCATTCCCTACGTCTGATACCGGGCGTGGTGAAACTGCACGGAAATGGCACTAACCGATCTACTATGTACGAAAATGAGACAACATTCCTTTTGTACAAAAATGACACGTACGGAAGCGGGAAACAATCGAGGGTGATTATTCCTCCATCTCTGATTTTTTTTCTTTTGAGTGGCCAAGACGTTTATTTGTTTCGTTTCGATATTTTTCTAAAAAAAAAAAAAATGTTACAGGTGGATTTCGTCGTAAATTCGGAAACTCTTCTCCTGATCAACTTCCACTGAAAGAGAAGAAAAGTCATATATTTTGTTTAATTCTGTTTTTTCTTCCCGGTAAACACTTTTTAGTAGAGCTTAGGTTTTTAAATTTTGAATGACATGTTCTAAGCAACAGAAAGTCTGTTCATCGATGAGAAAACGATGTGTAAAATATGTACAAAAGCAGTGCATTTATTTATAATTTAGTAGATTTTGATTGTTAAAGTAACCACATCAAAGGTTACATGATATAAAAATAAAATTCTTCCTATATTGTCACATATGCCATAACCCCACATCTCTCTTCCAGTTCCAGTAGAATGTTAATTTTCCATATGCCTAGTAGATTTATTCCGACGATCGCATTTGAAGAGCATAAAGATCATGTTCTCGGGATGCGGTTATTTTTCAGCTTTTGTTCGCATTTAGGTATTTAATAATTCAGTGTGATTATTTTGATGTAGAAAGTGTTTTGTACTTTTATACAGACCAATATGCAGGTATATCCCTTTCGTAAAGCCTCTTTTTTCTTTTTCTTCTTTTTTGTTTTTGATAGGAATAACCGCAGCCCCCTTCCCTCAAAGAAAGTTTCTGCATTCACTCACCACTAGTAAGACTAACATACACTGGCGGAAAGTGAAAAAAGAACACCAAGAAGGAATTGGCGGACGATCGTGAAATTTACATATGTTAATGGGGTAGAGTTTACGTAGGTGTGATGTTAATTTCGGGACCAACCGGTGAGCGCTTACGCCACAGCACGGCATAATATGCAAATTATCGTCGGTGGTATTTAAGGAGTGCAGCGAAGTGAATGCAATCAGTCGTCGGCGTACGGACACGTGCGAAGACCCTGAAGAAGCTGCAATGCCTGGAAATGAAAGACGTGTACGATTTCAGCAGTTATCGGACTTTGAGCGAGGTCGTCTAGTCGGACTCCGCGAGGCCGGGTGGTCGTATCGTCGTATTGCGGGGCGAATTGGACGGGAAGTATCGGTGGTGGTACGATGGTGGAGTAGATGGTCCGAGGATCATTCACACACGAGAAGACGTGGAACCGGGAGTCACAGACGGACTGATGAGCGGACCGATCGACGCATACGAAGAGCGGCGTTGTCAAGAAGAACATCCACTGCGACGCAAATCCGAGCTGCCGTTGCACCTGAGGTGACTGCGCGAACAATCCGCAACCGTCAACTGGATGCAAGACTACGTGCACGTGTGCCTCTGGCATGTGTACCTCTGACTCCAGCCCACCGTCAGGAACGACTGTGGTGGTGTCGCCAACGTCTGCACTGGAGAACGCAATGGCGATCTGTCGTGTTCAGCGATGAAAGCAGATTCTGCTTGGGAGCCTCCGATGGCCGTGTGCGTGTTCGCAGACGCGCAGAGGAGCGTCTCCACCCTTCTTGCATCCGCCAGCGACACACAGGGCCTACACCTGGTCTCCTGGTGTGGGGAGCGATCAGCTATCACTCCCGTACACAACTAGTGTTTGTACCGGGCACATTAAACAGCCCCTCCTACATCAACAACATCATTAAGCCCGTTGTTGTGCCATTTTTAAGGTCGGTCCATGGTGGTGTTTTCCAGCAAGATAACGCACGCCCACACACGGCCCGTGCAACGCAACATGCACTTCAGCGTGTGAGACAACTTCCATGGCCTGCATGTTCACCGGATTTGTCCCCCATTGAGCACGTGTGGGATTTTATGGGACAACGACTTATCCGGTCTCCACGGCCACGACCATCCCCGATTTACGCGTCCAGGTTGAGGATGCTTGGAACTCAATACCCCAAACTTACATGCAACATTTGTACGACAGATTCCATGCCAGAATTGCACAGTGTGACGCAGTTCATGACGGTTCAACCTCGTACTAACCATGTTACATGGACACGTCATTTTTCAGTTTACCAGCAAATACGGCTGTATTTTGCCATAACGTTTTGATCACGTTATCCTCTGTATTCCGTTATTATGCTGTATAAATGTTGTTGGTATCAGACGACTCCTTCTTGGTGTTCTTTATTCACTTTCCGCCAGTGTAATTACAGAACAAGGGTTTTGTTTACGTAATTTCTTGTAACGAATGGTATTGTTTTGCTTTGAGAACTGCAGATAGAAATTTTATTTTAATTTTTTTCTCATTAAGAACGGAATCAATAATCATCGTGACTAAATTTTGGAAACTGGGATCGTAATGATAAGCAGAAATAATGCCAGATTTTGAAGTCATCATCATTGTCAACCATTATCAATCCACTGCTGGACGAAGGTCTCCCCAAGTTTCCTCCACAACGGTCTGTCTTGTGCCAGTCTCCTCCATGTCACTCCTGCATACTTTCGAATTTCATCCACCCATCTTCCATGTGGTCTTCTTCTGGGTCTTTTCCTGTCAGTTAGTATCGTGCTGTAAATGAATTATCGTATGCTAATATACTGTAGATGTTAATGGTAAAAAAAAAATGAATGTAATTTCTCTTCAAGGTAATATCCACACCAGTGTTAGAATTAGAAATAAATCTCATCTGGCACAGTGGTCTATTAGAATTAACAAACCACTGGTCCACCAAAATGCCCACTGGTCCGTAAAAATAATAATAATAATAAAAATATGAAGACATTTACAATATATGTAGAAAATAACGTATGATTTCAATGGGATTATCTCCAATATTTGTTTTTAAACCTATCAATAGTTTGCAGCCTAAAATAAAAACCATACAGTAAGGTAAAGAAATAGAAATTCATTTTTTTAACTTGTGACAAGTTAGAAAAATAAACAAAAAAACTTACTGGGCATCCGGACCAGTAAAATCAATAGTTCAGTGGTCCAACGGACCTTTTACTAGCCAATTGCCAGCGAACCACTTGGTAATACGAATGCTGCACACAGTACAGACGAGTACATACTTTAACATGGAATATTCGAGCTGCAGCACTACATTTAAAATCTAATACTGCTTAAATATTCATCTGATAGTCTGCTGCCTGCAAAGTACAACATATTTATACAGGACTTCATCGAACAATATCTAGATGACAGTGTGTGTGTGTGTGTGTGTGTGTGTGTGTGTGTGTGTGTGTGTTTTTTAAAGAACTGCACATTGATTGCTACTTATGGTCATGATTGGAAAATCAGTTTTTAAAACAAAATCAGTATTGGAATAATAAGATTGTGTGAGTTGAAGGGAAAATGTTTCTTTGAAAGATAAACAGTCTAACGAACTTCTGAATACATATCAAGTTTATGGGAAACATATTTTCGTAAGCAAAAAGAGAAGAAATCATACTTTGACTGGCGTTGGAGTTCAAATTCAGTATGATCTCAGATATTGAAATTGTTTAACACTGTTTTTAACCATGCTCAAAATAACGGTAACCTTTAAATGGAGATGACGTTTAGGCAGGGTTATTGAGCATACCGACCTGCTTAAGAGAAATATATTATTTTACATAATTCTTTCCGTGGTTTCCGTTACAACAAAGGTATGCAAATTATTCGGTGTTTAAGAAATGGCTGTCACGACTTGTCATGCATGATGGCTTATATTTTAGTCTTTCTTGTGGGTTTTCAGTAATAAAAAATGTTCTTGAAAGATTATATTATTTTCAGCAATGTAACGACAGAAGATTTTTAACCGTCAAATGCAGTCGAACATGTCATTGATGCATCGTCTCCAATAACACTGCATACTTTCTAAAGATATTTTTACATTGTTTTAAATATTTTAATAAGCAAAATTTTGTCGTATTCATGATTCAGAATATATCCATCATTTCCTTCTTGTTTTCAGGGTATTCAGAGGTAGAAGATGAAGGTGACCGTCACGTGAAGGGTTCTGTCACAAGCAAGGTCGTTGAAGATCCATCCTGGACGATGCCCCCGATCAGAGGATCAGGGTGAGGTCTGCTTTCGACCACACCCGTTTCTTGGTCATCTCAGCATCTGCAAGGACATCAGGTGCAGTTATTCACATACTTATAGAAAAAAGGACAAATATTTTTCCTTGGGGTTGAATGGGGGAAAGGTATGCAATTTATCTACTCGGGGGTATAAAATTAAAACCTGTTTATGCCATGATTATAAACCACATTAAGACGAAATTTCGGTTAGCATGCTTTGGCGGTTATTACATTATGACGTGAAATAGTTTCCGAGAGACGATATTTTTTTTATAAAACTTTGCACATTTTATATCTATGTACTTACACAACAGGACACTTCCGTAAAAAATAAAAAAGGCAAACATTCAGTCAACGCACACTCTGAGTCTCGAATGTCAAATTCGAACGACTGCTTATTTTATGTAGTGCCGGCGCAATAATCGGGCAACCGTGACAGATGGCCCCGGGCTTCGCAGTTGTAAAAGTCCCGTTCCTTGTTCTTGGAATTTCCACTGGCCAGATCTTTTATGTAACAGTCGTTAAACGCATCGAATTATCAAAAATTCGTATTACACAAAAAGGAAGTGCGATATTTGATATTATGGTAATACTGACTTCAAAGGAAAGTAAATTTCAGCTGTACAACTTTGAGTTAAGAAAGTTTTATTTACACCTACCGGTGAGAGAGTAAATATTACTGTTATGTGGATGCGTCCAGTTTAGCCAGGAAAAATGTTTCAAAGTAGCAAACGATTTCCGTTGTATTTTTGAATATTTCAGCTTTCCAAATTAATGGAATTCGGAAGAACCGCTTATCTTCCCTTCCAAATAAACGATCAGCAGTTTGCTGGAGATGACCTGAAGGGATATGTAAATTATCATCATCCTCAACAGCCATTTTCAATCCACTGCTGGATGATCTTCCCAAGTCTCTTGTACAACTCTGTCTTAAGCAATTATTTTTCCATGTCACTCCAGCATGTTTTCGAATTTTGTTCACCCATCTCATGTGCCTTAGGATCCATTCTAGTGTTTCAGTTGTCCAACGGTGGTCAGTTTAGCAGTATGTCCTGCCCATTGCCACTTGAGGGTTTTAACTTTGATCATGATACCATACAGGCTTGTCATTTTGGTGACCGTAAGTTCGTTTTCCCATCATTCTTGGTTACACCAAGCATGCACCTTTCCATGATTCTACGTGTTCTTCGTAGCCTCTGTATGTGTAATTTTAGTTAAGATACATGTCAAAGATTAAACATTTTTCTTTAAGACGTTTTAGTAAATTCCTCTTGAAAACTGTACTGTTTCTATCAAATGAACTCCAGCTAAGTTTCATAGGCCTATTAATTTCTTCTTCGATGTGGCTGTGGCTTCATGTCTGTTTCCCAAGGCAAATGTAGGCATCAGTTGCTTCTAAATTTTCCCCATCAACTTCTAAATCTTCAGTTCTTGTACAGGTATAGTGTATCAATTTTGTTTTCTGCAAGTTCTTCTTCAATCCCACTTCTCTACTTTGTCAGAAAGTTCCTATTGAATTTTTTATTTCTTTTAGTAATTTTACTATCATGAGATGATGTTAGCGTATACCAGTTGTGGAGGGCACATGAGTGAGGTGGTTTACTTACATTCTGGATATTTCCCATGTAGTGATGTTTTATGACAGAGTGCAAAAGAAACGAAAGCATTTTAAAAAAATCAGAAGTTTGTATTATTTAAAATTCCAAAGTGGTGAAAATTTAAATTTTCTTTCTTATACACTGCTGGCCACCCAAAATGCAACACCAATAAGGACACGAGATAGCAAAGCCAGATTTACTGGACACATAACAACAGATACAAAGATGAAACGATTGAGATTACAGGTCCGTGCGACTTGCGGAACACACAGACATCAATAGTTCGTGTGGCCCCCATGGGTGGCAATAACGGCCGCTACATGTGGGCTTAGGATATCACAGTTCATCAGGCGTAGCCGCGGGTGGTGCTTGCCAGGCCACTCGGTTGCCGATCAACGACCAGACGTGTTCGAAGGGCGACATATCGGGAGAACAGGAGGGCCACGGCAGCAGTGACCCCTGGTGGGCCGTGAAGAATTATTGCACGATGCGTGCCACGTGCGGGCGCGCATTGTCCTGTTGAAACGTGCTCGCTGGCAGATCCTGCAGGTAAGGGAGGACTACAGGCTCCAAAACGTCGGAGATGTAGCGGTGCCTGTTGAGTGTACCGCCGATGCGTACCAGAGGGGTGCGGGTGTCATATCCAATTGCGCCCCAAAAAATAACGCCAGGCGACGGACCGGTATGGCGATGCATAATGCAGGAGTCATACAGTCTCTCGCCCCGGTGCCAACACACGCGGATCCGACCATCGTGGTGTTGCAGGCAGAAGCGGGGTTCGTCGGAGAAGACAAAGTCGTGCCATTCCGTAGTCCAGGTGCGGCGCTCAACGGCCCACTGCCTCCGCACTCGCCGGTGGTGTAACGTCAATGGTAATCGGAGCAATGGGCGCCGTGCGACAAGTCCCCGCTCCTGCAGACGACGTCGAACGGTACGTGCTGACACAGGTTGTTGCGCAACACACCCTAATTCCTGCGCTAACGTTCGTGATGTGGCGGTGCGAGCCGTCAATGCCCGCCGCACAACATGCCGGTCCTCTCGTGCGGTGGTGTGCCGCGACTGCGGCAATCGCTCACGTTGGCCCGTTCGTCCCTCCTGCACCCGTCGAATCCACACTCGCCTCACTGTGGATGGATGTCCTCCCACACGGGCGCCGATGTCTCGGTACGATAAACCGCTGTCGCGATTAGCCACTATTCGTCCTCTGTCGAACTCCGAAACGTGCTGGAATGACTGCCGTATTCTGCGACGAGGCATCAGGAAGCTTCCCACGCACAGGTTCGGCAGCACAACACACTTCCACTACTTACACCCCGCCTTCTGTGCACCCTTCTTATAGTGCTTCTCGGTGGCGTGCCGGGCGCACATGATTTGCATATGCCCTGCCATGCTAATCGTTAGCATGTCCTCTCGCGGACGACGCATGATGCGAATTTCAGGCCAATCGGATGCTTCCTTCTTGGTGTTGCATTTTGGGTGGCCAGCAGTGTAGTTATTTTTAAACTATTCGTCGTCTGAGGTTGGAGTTTTTACGAATACTGATGGAATATTATACTTTGAAGTACAGGGTGTCCGTAAATGATTATCCTGATTTAAGCATCTTACAACTTTTAAATGAACAGTGTTAATTAAACACATATTTAAGCAAAAGTCGATAAATATACAAAGTTAAGGAACTTAATAAACTGCTACATGTGCCCCTACATACACCCTAGTGACGCGTAAGATATCTAAACGATACTCACACTCGCGCCGCACGTTTTACAACATTTGTAAGGAAACTGTTGCTATTGAGCCAGTAATGTCTTCTCGCAAAGTCCTGATCTGGAACAACTGTTGTGTTAACCACATCTTTAACATAACTCCACAGAAAGGAATCCAGCGGGGTAAGTCTGGTGATCTTGGGGGCCATGGGATTAGTCCGTATGTGCCATTTAATCGATTTCGAAATGTTACTTCGAGAGTTTCACGAACAACATGTGCCTAATGAGTAGGTGACCCATCTTGTTCGAAGATGATAGGCGCCTACCTGTCCTGAAGCTGGTAAAAGGGGTAATTGCTGAGCATAACCAAGTACACATTCGCAGAAACCTTTTTCTCAGTGAAGAAGGAAGGAAGGACGAATAATCGGTTGTGCATTAGCTCACACCAGACACTGATCTTCGGACTGTCTCGTATATGTATGTGTGCTTACGACATGTGAGTTTTCCGTCCCAAAAATACGCGCATTCTGTCTACTGACTGTACCACTAAGATGGAACGTAGCAAGAAGTCATTATCCTCGTCAATGAGCTTCAAAGCATCATTAGCAAATGTTTCACGTTTTGGAGGATCATCAATCAGGTTGGAGTTCTTGAAGAATTTGTAACTTGTAGTCGTGTAACTGTAGACGATTGCGTAACACCTTGTGCACCGTAAATTTTGTTATCTGTAGTTGGCATGAAACTTGCCTCACCGATTTCTGTGGTGGCCGTGTAAAAGCAGTTTGAATGTTTTCCACCTTCTCATTGGAAACAGATGGTCTACCTTCACTCCTTCCCCTTTTCACTGTTTCTGTTTCCAATAATTTTTTCATCCAAGGATTTAATTAACTTCACATCAGGCAGCTCCTTTCCATACTTTGTCCTGAACTTTCGCTGACAGGAGATTTTGTTTCTACCAGCTAAAGAAGACATTGTGCTTTCTCTGTCACAGACGCCTTCTTAACTGCACAGCTGCTACAGTGCTACTAGTGGCGGATGTGGTAGACGAAACACGAAAGCATTGAAACTCTATGCGTGTACGAGATCACTTGTAAAAGAAAACTGATATAAAACCCGTAACTGAAAAGTTACAGCATCTGTAATCAGGGTAATCTTTCATGGACATTTATGGCAGGAAAGGACTCCAGAAGGCGACGTGGGAAATGGTGAATGAAATTAGAAAACTTGGCGGAGTAACATGGAAAAGATTAATAAAGACAGAGATTTGTGAAGGAGATCTCGAGAAATCTTCATTCAATGGTGGATTGAGAATGGTTATTGATGATGACTTATGCATGCAGAGAAATTTAACTCAAAATAATAATTATTCACTATTACTGTTACGCTTGTTAACATAGAGATTTTTGTAATGCTACTTGGCTCTCTATGCGCTGTACGTCATTTTCTGTGTCTACTGTCGTAATCATGGTGATAAAATTTTAATGTGATAAAATTTTAATGATGCAGAGCTAACAAACATAAATGTTGAGGGAATATTGTGTCTCAAACAATGCGCGTTATCCAGTTTAAGTAAAACGCCTTTTAGTTAATTCCTAAATTTTAAAAACCTTTCATATCCGAACTACTTGCTTTCACTCATTCCACTGGCACTGATTTTATGTTACTATACAAGCAGGGAGTCATGATTAAACCTCACACGTAAAATGGAATTCTTCCAGTGCCACCTCTACAAGAAGAAATATTGCACCATAAAATAAAAAAGGAATTACACCAGATAGAAAGAAAACTTAATGCCAAGAAAAGCTAGAAAATGTTCGCATGTAATCTTGAATATGTTGAACGTTACTTTTTGTATGCAAAAGATTTTTCGTGTGCGACTTTCTCGTGTGCGATCCCAGGCAAGTACGAACGCTCGAACCACTAAATATCCGCCGTGCGTCGGATGGGCACGTTAAGCCGTCGAACCCCAGGTACTGCTCCCCCAGTAATAAATAGTTTTTCCTCCCCCTTTCTACCTCGCTTCCGTGTCACTTTCCTATCGGGCACTGTAGCCCAAATCTCCTAGCTTCGTATTTCTCTAAGGGTTGTTTAGGACTTGGGGTCAGACACTCCCTTCCTAAAATCCTCTACATATGATCTGATTTCTGGAAGTGGAAGAGAGAAGGAGACGGGTTCTTAGTTTTTCAGAGAGAGGCCGTGAAAATTGGAGAGAACGGAGAGAGGGGTGAGTATTGCGTCGCGTAACAGCGGCGTCGGTGTACAAAAAGCGGAAGTTGCATGGACGGAGACCAAGTCAATGAAGCATTCCATTAACCTGCCCTTGGATAAGTCCCAAGCCACATAGTTTAGAAATAAACTGTTTGTTTTTGTTATTGTTACAAAAGGGTCCGAACTCTATATTTGTTTCAAGTGTTTGATACTATGGAACGAACCAACAAAATTATGTGACGGCTCTCGTTGGATCGCGGCTGTGTTGAGGAAGAGATAGAGAGGAGCGAGAGTCGTTACAAGTCTTATAATAATAATAAAAAAAGATTCGGCTTGCAACAATAAAGTTCTTACAGTATTAAGAATATTGGTAATGGTTGCAGTTATACGATTTTATAAGAGTTCTTCTAATCCGGAAGCGGGGGCATTACATGAAATAAAAATGTAAGTTTACGCCATTTAATTAGAAAATGTTGCATTAGAAAACACGTTTAATCATGACTACATCTAATCGATAAAAAAAAAATTAAATAGGATTTTAGAAACAGTTATCACGTCCAACGCAAAGGTGTGCTTGTCTCCTAGCGGTCTAGGGCTTATACTTCTGACTCATGATATTTATAGGTCTGGATTCGAAGCCCGGGGCAAGACATGAATGTTGCATTTGTCTTATGAAATTGGTTCTCTCCTTTTCCTGAAGCGAGTGGCTCTAAATTAGGGAGGGAGATTTCTTATAGCCCTAGATATTCATGGAGATTTATTCGAGAAAATGAAACACTTAACAAAAAAGAGAGATAATATAGAGTGCATTTATGTCACCTAGCGGGAAGAATAGATGCGGCGCAAAGAAGGAAATGTATTTTGGCCACGACTACAAGTATCCCATACAGAAAGAATTTTTTCAGTCGGACTTTTAGAAGTAGAGATATCGAAGGGGAAAAAAACCAAAAAACCCCCGGCGATATGTCTACCCCGCCTAGCGGAATAAACGGATATCTAAGGAATTCGAAAATGCGTAAATCTTCATTCTCATAGCTGCCGCTTGTCCACGCAAAAATAATTTTTACAATTGGACTTATACGTACATGTGAAAATATCGGTCAGAACAGACGAAGCAATGTTTCGTTTCCTTTCTCTTTCCCTCTCCCTTTTTTTTTTTTTTTTTTTTTTATGAAAGCGTCCTAACAAAAAGTGGGCTGGTGTCCCGTACTTGTTAGCCTACTCCTAGACATTTTATATACGCAGTTACAAAACAATTTCCTTTTAATTAAACAATGCACAAATTATGACACCGCCGGATCCAGGATATTTTGAAACAGGGAACTGGGGTTTATATGCAAATATTTACCCACGTACGTACAATGGTAATCAAAAAGTAAATGCAATTTCGTTGTCATAGCAATTAACACAGCAATCATAAATCTGTGAATTGACTGTATTTACTGTTTCACACGTAATATCAATCACATCAGAAAACTTGAAAATTTGAAAATTTCCATCGCCTTAGAGCGGGCGATGAAATTTCCCGTGTCCTGGAGTAGCTGGATTAAGAATGCGGTCGGACTACTTTCCGATGCTCTTAACACTCAGATGCTTGTGACTTTATCGTACTGGGTGGTGTAACAGATAGCATACTCGAACGGTAAGCGATGGAAATTTTCAAGTTTTTTGATGTGATTGATATTACGTGTGGAACAGTAAATATAGTCAATTCAGAGATTTCTGATAACTGTGTTAATTGCTATGACGTATTTTCTACGTATGAGAGAAATATCTCTTCCATATTATACAATTTCGTTGTATTTAGCAAAAACAAAATGAAACTTACATAATTGTAGCATTATTTTTCAATGTAGTTTCCCTGCAGTTTCATACACTTTTTGTAACGGTCCCCAAGATTCTTGGATATTTTCGGAGAAAGGGTTTATTTTCATACAATTTTTTTGGAGGTGTTCAACTGTTCCTGAAGCCATGTATGCATCGCTGCTTTTACCTCTTCGTTACTACCAAACTATTTACCACGCAATGCTTCTTCCAGATTTAAACCTTTCAGCCCATTCATAAGCCCATGTACTTACTACCATACTGTGCTACCATTCTTCTGTACATTTCAGCGATGCGATCCCTCCTTCCCAAAGAATAACCTTATTACGGCACACTGCTCAAAAGCGATGCAATCCGAAACAGTATCTTCCTTGTTGTAAATGCATTTATGGCACCTCTATTCATAGTGATTGTGGAATAACTTTTTTTACGGGTCTTTTAGAGGTTATTTTTAATGAAAATTGGTTGTCAAATTTTCGAACTAAAGCCTAGTTCGTCATCAGGACTATGTCACTGGAGTAGTTGCTGCCACTCAATTGGAAGAGACCATCCGCAATTATCGTTAATTGTGGTACTTCTTCTTCTTGCTATTTCGATCCCTTCTTCTAGTTTTCTCTTTACTAAGTTTGACTGGTGGGCGATTATTTTCACTGAGTCCCAATTTATGGAGTGTCCACTTGCTTGTACATGTCTGTCTAGCCCTGTTTTGTTCCCAATGTTCCTAATAGCTGCTTGGTGTTCTTTCATTCGGACCTTAATACTTCTCCCTGTTTCTCCTATGACTTACATTTGTCGCTTTTGCACTTACTCCTTTCTATCTTTCTGATGTTTCGCCATGTGTCTGTTTGTCTGAAGCAGCAAAAACTCACGAACGCTGACATCCAATTGCAGGAAGGAGTAATTTACTGCATCGACTGTAACTGCGGACTCAGCTATTAGGAGAAACAGGGAGAAGTATTAAGGTCCGAATGAAAGAACACCAAGCAGCTATTAGGAACATTGGGAACAAAACAGGGCTAGACAGACATGTACAAGCAAGTGGACACTCCATAAATTGGGACTCAGTGAAAATAATCGCCCACCAGTCAAACTTAGTAAAGAGAAAACTAGAAGAAGGGATCGAAATAGCAAGAAGAAGAAGTACCACAATTAACGATAATTGCGGATGGTCTCTTCCAATTGAGTGGCAGCAACTACTCCAGTGACATAGTCCTGATGACGAACTAGGCTTTAGTTCGAAAATTTGACAACCAACTTTCATTAAAAATAACCTCTAAAAGACCCGTAAAAAGTTATTCCACAAGTATCTTCCTTGTTAACACACTCACCGCCAGAGCCAGATAGACCTGTAGTGTTGCACAATACATGTGTCACCTTGTCTAACTGTCTGTATAACGTGCTAACGCTGGTATGATGCTGTCGCTTACAGTATCACTTTACTTTCATAAACTTCTTTCACCTTTTTATTTACTCGGGTATATGTAACAGCCATTATATTTACATATACAGTATCATCTTAACTATAAAACAGAAAATCCTTGTGTCTGTTTGTCTGAAGCAGCAAAAACTCACGAACGCTGAACTCTGGTATCATGAAATTTGCACAGCTTATTAATGCTGGAATTTCTAGGTCAACGCAACTATTTTTAACTCCCTACGTCGTTCCCTTCCCCAGTTATGAGTTAAATAGGTTTTGAGTGATTAGACACCACATAAATGTATAGAAGGCACAGCGTGTTTTACATAACGTATTTCACATCAGTATTGTTAACGAATTTTGTTCAGTCAAGATTCGTATAATTGGAAAACTGTTCTCACGTTCTGTATCCTAAACACGTGTTAAATAACTCTCGAACGCCGAACTCTGGCATCATGAAATTTGCACAGCTTATTAATGCTGGAATTTCTTGGTCAAGCATTAGTTTCTGGAATTTCTAGGTCAAGCATTTTTGCCGAGCCAAATCAACATAGATCAAAAATTGAATGTTTACTTTGATAACGTTTTTGGTCCGTTTGATTCCACAAATTGCATACATTCTGTATTTCGTTGCTTTAACTCGAGAAATAGAGTATTTGTGACAACAGTGCCCAAAAGGAAGAGACCAATTTTTAATCAAACACGAATCAACACAAAACGCCAAAAGCTATCACGAACAAAGCAATCGGAAGAGGAAAGATCACAAGCACGTGAAGCGGACAAAACTCAACAAGCTGTTCGACGAAACAACGAAAGTGTTGAGGAAACAGAGGCGCGACTTGCTGAACAACGATTGCGAACTGCTGCAAGACGAAGCAACGAGACTGCTGAAAAGACGAACGAGCGCCGAACGAGCGATCACCTATGAGCTTCAGACTCAAGATTTACTGAAAGCGAAATGCAGCGACAGCAACGAATTCAAAGTAATGCAATTGCTCACCAGACCAAATTTTGGTCGAAACTGTTGAAACTCGCAGAAATGGACTCCAGCAGTAGAGAAATCAACAAGGCACCACCGCACCACACGGGCAAAGAAGTGGCTATATTTGAAGGACGAAGCATTCAATTATGATGTGGATCATTCAAACTTTCCTCCGATTGTCATATATATATATATATATATATACTAAAGAGCAAAACTGAAGACTAAGGAAAAAATTTTAGAATTTAAAACGAAGGGTGCAAAATAACCTGAAAATCAAAACGCGCAACGCAGCAGTTTTGAAAATTCAGAATTCACATTCTATAAAGAATCCTTTTGATCACACAGGTAGATACATAACCTTTTCTATGTTGTACTAGGTGTGAGTCAAAATTATATATGTATTTTTTTGCTTAGGTATCTTCTTTATAGAATATATATATATATATATATATATATATATATATATATATTAACAAAAGTCACCGGACACCCCTTCAAAAGCAAATGAACGGATCCGCAGCATTGTTAAGATGCGCGGTACAGCTGCAAACAGCATAAAAACAAGCCTGCAGCTGACCGCGATCATATCGCACTGTTGAGGTTGAGTGAAACTGTCGCGGCGAAAGAGAACTGACTTTGAAAAAGGAAAGATTGTTGGGCGTTATATTAGTGGGTTGTCCATAAGAGAAACCGAGAGGCGTTTAAACGTACCCAAGTCAACTGTTTTGGAGGTACTGAATAAGTGAAAGACACATGGTGTGCCTGAAACAGCAAAACGTACCGGTAGACCAAAGAAAATCAGTGATAGAAAACGTCGAAGCCTCAGGAAAGTCGTTACAGCTAATCGACGGAGTAATGCACAAAACCCAGTGTACAGGTGAGTAAAAATGCTGGAACCTCGGTATGTACATGTACCATTCGCAGAGATCTTCATTCCATGGGTTACCGTGGTCGTGCGGCTGCTCATAAGCCTTTCATCTCCACTCGGAATGCTACTCGTCGTTTAGCATTATGTAAATAACATTTATCGTGGTCCGTAGATCAGTGGAAACTGGTCCGATGGACTGATGAATCCAGATACACGATCCATCAGTCTGATGGCCACGTGTGGGTATGGCGGCCGCTGGGGGAATGCTATTTACCACAGTGTAATGTTCCTACGATCAAGTTTGGAGCTGGCAGTGTACTCGTGTAGGGGTGTTTTTCGTGGTATGGTCCCGGCCCATTAGTTATCGTGGACAAACCAGCACGTCTACCTCGATATTCTGGGCAATACTATGGAACCGAGCCTTGTTGGTACCAGCAGGATAATGCACCGAGGGACTGTTACGGCGTGGTTTGATGATAATTCCGTATCGTGTGCTGACTGGCCAGCACAGAGCCTTGATCTTAATCCCACAGAGCACGTTTGGGATGAATTAGCGCGCGTAAGAAGTTTGGAAGGAAGACCTACTACTAAGCGCATACCTATCGCTGTGTTCCAAAACCTTGTCGAAAGCATGTCTCGAAGAGTCGATGCTTGCATTAAGGCCAAAGGTGGACCGACACCATACTAATGTATGCCAATAAACGCTATGTTGTGTTTGTCTTCTAGGAAATATATGTAATTATTTCCATGGTATTTAAACAAAAAAAGAGAGAGTTATTTCACATTTTTAGCTTTCAATGCAGCAAACTGACATGCACGTGCACATTCTTTCTGTAAATATTAGTTTTGAGTAGCAATCTAAGTTTCTCAAGAAACAAAACATTTCAGTACAAAAGTAAGTTTTCTTATTTCGTTTATAAATCAGTATTAACAATGAAGTCGAATTACCTTCACATCCGTTAAACTGCTGGTGCTAATCTCCAGTTGCATGATGGAACAAACTGTTTTTCAGTGAAGTTTTTTTTATAAACCTCTAGTGATTTTCGTAACGTGTTCTTTTATTTGAAGTTTTCCATGTAAGAATAAAATTTAACCTGTGAATGAATAGTGCATTGCACGTTAGATTCATCAGGCTCGAACTCATGCGTGTACTTCGCGTAACTTGTAACTTCCTAATTAAACGGTATTATGCACAGGGTGTCTACAATGTCTTGTTACCCCCCCTGTAATAAGAAATGTAAGTGAGTTATGTATCTGTTGTATGATGTATACGTTGAGTTATATGTTGAGGCATCCTTAAACATCCAGTGGATCCGTTTGGGTTCCGTCATTTTCGTGACAGAGAACAATTTTACGCCATGTTCTGTGGGACATTTTCCGAAGCAGTTGCGGGGTGATACGAAAAAAAGCACGTCTCACTGCGTGTTTAAGTTCATCAGTGGTTTGGTAGCGCTGCTGTGCAACAACCTCCTTTATGAAACCCCAAAGGGCATTATCACACGTTGAGAGATCTGGGCTTCGAGGTGGCCATTCAAGTGGAGCGGCAACACTGCCGAACCTCGGCCGATCCAACGATCCCGAAAGACCTCTCCAAGGTATTCTCGAACAGCGATTGCGTAATGGGAGGGTGCCCCGTCGTGTTGGAACCATACGTCATTCAGAATACCAAGATTTCCAAGTTGTGGCACAAACCAGGTTTGCAGCATGTCCAGATAAGTTGTCTGATTCACTGGACCATCAAAGCAAACATCATTACAAAATACGCCCTGGGTCATGAAGATGACACAACAGCATGGCGCTTGTTCACTGACTGCTCTAAAGTTAGCTTGAATGCTGTGCTTTTTCACAACAAAAATAAATTTCCGTCGATGCCATTATCCCAACCTACTGACATGAAGAAATCATATGAAAATATGTACCTACTTTTGAAAAAGAACCAGTATGAAAAATATGCTTGGAATACGTGTGCGATTTGAAAGTCATTGCTGTTTTGCTTAGTTTGCAGCTTGGATACACACAATTTTGTTGTTTTCTATGTAAGTGGGTCTGAGATAGCAAAGACAAAAGTCAGTATACAAGAAAGAACTGGCCAAAACTTGTGTCACTAACTCCAGGAAAGAAAAATGTCGTAAACCCTCTATTGGTAAACCCCAAAATGTTTACTCCCCCCAGCCTCATCCCACTCATCTACACATTGAACTAGGTCTTATGAAAAGCTGTGTCAAGGCAGTAGACCAAAATGGTGCTGAATTCGCATATTTAAAAGAATAATTCCCCAGAGTTAGTTACGTCAAAATTAAGAGAAGGATTTTTGTGGGCCCTTAAATATGGGAGTTGATACAGGACGAAAAAGTTGAGAAGTTGATCCAAGTTGAAAAGGCTGCTTGGAAATTTTTCAGAGGTGTTACTAAAAACTATTTGGAAAATTTTAAGGCAGAAAACTATTGTAACTTTGTGTGTGAACTCTTGGATTCATACAAGACTATGGGATATAATGTCTATGAAAATCCATTTCCAGGACTCTCACTTGGATTTCTTTCCTGAGAATCAAGACGCTGTCAGTGACCAACATAGCGAGCGATTTCATCCAGATGTTTTAAGCATGGAACAGCGGTCCCAGAGCAACTGGACTTCCAGTATACTGGCTGACTATTGCTAGACACTCAAAGAGGAGTTCCACAAGTGAAATACACCAGGAAGTCATCAATTGTTACCCTTTAGGTAATTTATTTGTGGTTTATAAGTGTATGTAAAATATG
The DNA here is from genome assembly GCA_039090855.1 of Macrothele yani. Lineage (NCBI taxonomy): Eukaryota > Metazoa > Arthropoda > Arachnida > Araneae > Macrothelidae > Macrothele > Macrothele yani. The sequence continues at coordinate 13,552,264 of CM077017.1, forward strand.
ATTTATTCAAACTTAAATAGTGTGTCATTTAAAAAGCCTTGCGAAATAAAAAGAAAATTAATATAACATTTGATTTCAGCGTAAAACATACTATTAAAATCACTATTATTTCTTGTGTGACAAAAATATTAATATTTCATGATCCAGTGCTACCAATGCACAGAAAAAAGAAATAAAAATGGCTGAAATCAAGTAACAAAATGTTGGTAACACAGAATGACAGACTGCAATTAAGTACTTACTGTCAGTACCAGAGAGTGCAGTTTTCAAAGAACGTCGAACACCTTGCATGAAAAAAGAAAACCCCTCTAAATTGGAATGCAATTCACAGCACGGAGTCCCCTAAGTCCCCGGCCAATCAAAAATTAAAATGTTCATACAATATGGCACATAGCGATGAAATAAATATTTTTTTCGAAATCGATATGCATGCTTAATTATATTTTAAAATAAGAAAATAAAAATAAAAATTAGTAAGCTTTGTCCGCCACAGTTGCCTGAAGTTCACCTCGAAAACACAAAGAAAGTTTGGTTACTAATGAAGCTTGTTTTTCGGAGAACGAATTATCTGACATCTATCAATGGTGTCTGCTTCAGTTTTCCTATGAAGGTTAGTTAAAACTCAGTTAAACTTTTAGTAATTTTAATTTCTAAATGAAAAAAATAAAATAAAAGAAAAACTGTGTGTGTGTGTGTATCAGTCCGTCCGTCCCCCAAAGTACACACCCGCAAGTGCTTCTGCGAGTTTATGCCGAACTTCAAAACTCTACTTTTACTAGGTTTTTATATAGGAGACTGACAGACAACATATTTTATTGTTATAAAAGAAAATTTAACAACAATGACTCCCCCCCCCCCAAAGAAAAAGAACGGATGAAAATATTATAACTGCAGTTGTTCTGTTCCGAAGATGACAAATAAAAGCGAAATGAAGTTTTGACAGCAAATGTTCATTGAATATTTAATATGCATCATGTTTATGTCAGAAAAATCATCAGTTATTCCTATCATAAAAAAAAAAAAACTGAACAAAAGATATCCTTCCCAGACCCGCTGAATTCGGAGTCACGATTCTGCTAACCCAGAGCAACATTAAGACTCTCTAGGCCAGTAGTGGGAGCAGGTGCTCAGCGTTTTAAATGCACAGTTTTAAATGAGCAGAAATAGTTTATTTAAATAAGAAACTGCAATGCAGTGAAAATTATGCATGACGTCGTACATTCCATGTTAGCCTTCGGAGGATATCACGGGCTGGTCTACTTTATGAACAGGTAGATAGTGAAGCTATTGGCAAAGAAGTGGCAAGCTCAAGCGTTTCCATTTCTCATAGTGTTTGCAAAATACTGAGAGTTCTGTCGACTGCTCTTGAGCGCGAACCGAAGAGACAGTAGGAACCGTGAGTTGCTATTATCCAAAGAAGATACGTTTGCTGTCACCGTTGCTGTGTTTGGATACACGCGTATTCTTAGGTGGTGAATGATTTTTTATTTATTTTTTTACTTTTCTTTCAGTGCTTTTCTCGTTTTAATTCTATGAGCAACCTATTGTATGGGGACAAGTATTTTGTTATTACTTAGCGGATTATTTTTTGCTTATTTCAATCTTCAAGTTCTGTTTCAAACAACCAGAATGAATGGGAATGCTTCATGCATTTCGAATCCTTTGAATATTAATATCGTGAGCAAATTTGCTTCTATGGTTACGAGACTGCCGATTTAATCTTTTCCTATCAGAAATTATGATGCAAAAAAAAAAAAAAAAAAGAAATAATTGAGAAAGGCAGACCCACTCCTTCGCAAAAACATTGAAAAAACAATCTAAAAATATAATCCGCCACTTTCACAATTCTCCGATTCTTCGTATTCTGTTTATTCATGGATGTGCGGCTGAGAAAAAAGCAAGCAGACTTTTTACTGTTGGCTGGTTTCTGAAATAAACGCTTGGATTAACCATTTAACGACCATAACGACCAAAACGCCCGTTCATGCAAACGACCATAGCCGCCCGAAACTCCTCTCTAGAGTAAGTCAGATTTCCAATCTTTACCTTTTCTTTGAATTTGCACGACTTATGAGGGATCATTTGGGGTCACATCGGTCATCATTATTGTTACTAAACAAAGAAGCGAATCAACAAACAGTTTTGGGCATTATGGTGTTTAGAGTGATACAAAATTTGAGGGTCATGGTCGTTTAAGATGGTGTGCACGACTTAGATAGTTTCAGAGTAATGAAATGACGTCGTGAAGTACCTCCCGGAGAAGTTAACTCAGTAATTAATCTGATACAGTTCGGTAAAAACCTAATTTTGCTTGAGCGCTCTCTCTTTTTCTTTCATTTAATTTTCCTATCCACTTTCAAATTCTTTGACTGGGGAATCATCATGGCTGTTCTGGTGTCAAGAATTTGTGGTTGTATTTTATAGTTTTCTTGAGGCAAAGTTTACTAAAACAAATAAAAATGTAGTTATTTCCGCATAACCACTTAGCGTCCAGGTACGTAATATTACGTTACCGAATGATAGTGCAAGGTAACGAGCTCCGTAATTTTACGGGTCCACTGATGTGAGGTAGGGCGCCATGTTTTCGCATATATCACACAAATATCGACTTTTGAAATAATTGTCCTTTCATTTCTTTCCACACGATGTGTATTATAACTTTCGTTTTTTGTTTTATAACTACCAGAATGATGCCCGTAATATTACGGATCAGGATTTCGTCGTGTTTGTTTTTCGCAGTGTACTGTTGCTCATTATTAATTTTTTGAAAACATGTTTCACGTACGTTCATTTCTGGAATCGAGCTACTTATACCTTGCAAAAAACAACTGCGTTCTTTTTTTACCAGTTTTTTGAATTTTCCTTGGGATCTTAAGTGCTTAACTAGCCCCCCCCCCCAAAGAAAAAAAACTTCGGAGAGAAGTAATATAAAAAAAAATTCTGCGGGAAAGAATCTCTCAAGCCGCGGATGGCTTAGTGGTTAGCGAGTCAGACTATCGATGCAGGGTCTCCAGGTTCGAACCTGGGCTGATCTTTCAGAGATGGTGTGATTTACTAACAATCGCTGAATATCCGCCGTGCATCGGACGAGCACGTTAAGTGACGGCCCCTGGCTGGACCCACTGGTTAAATGGGTATCCTTTCCTATGCCCCCCCCCCTTGAAGTTCTCTCACCCCTCTATGTGCAACATCGTACTTGTACGGTGGCGCCATCTACTGTACTCTAATCTCACTACGAACTGTTCTGTCAAAAGTCGCTAGATTTGCTCTCATTCCTTCCGTTTCTATGCCCTTCCCAAAAGGAGATCTCGCTGTAGGTGGCTGGGACCTAAACTCTGCTCACTGTGGACGGAAGTCCTACAAGAAAATGACAAATACTGTAAGGTAAAAGAATCTCTCAGGCAGGGCGGATTGGGTCGACGAAACCAGGCCCCGGGAATTTTTGTCTTCTGGTCCACTACAGAAACACATGTACCCACAGGGGAATAAATACCTCCTATATTTCCTCATGGAAAACAATTCTGTTAACTTCGAGATGAAAGAGACCTGTTGAAATATGCATTGTAACATTAATTCTGTGGTGAAAATTTTTTAACAGCAATTTAAGAGTGAAAGAATTAAAAAAAAAAAAAATTCACGATTGAAGGTAGCATACCAAACCATGCTCAAACGGGGTCAGACAGTTATATTTCTTTTGTCACTGATCGTCTACTGCGCATCGGTATTCGTACCACCTTATTGAATACACGCCTTTTTTAAGTCTACCCATGATTTTGACTCATGAACTACCATTTTGATCCATGAACCAGTACCGGTAAATTATTGATTCTTTTAGATAAATGTGGGTGGGACACAGAATTCGGAACACCTCTACCGGAGAATCGCGTTCTTCTCTTTGTCTGTACGTAGATAATGGTGTGGGGATGATGGATAATCGAAATTGTTACTAGTGCTTCCTTCAAGATTACAAAAGGAGGATAGGACATACCAATGCACTTTTGTCTCCAAGTGCAACTACCTAGAATTAACCGTAGTTAGGTTAATTTATTTATAACAGCGTGCTTGGCACGGAGGGAAATTTTTCTCTGTAGTAGAGAGAATTTTGCTTTGGCATTCTGGAGCAAGTGCCCAACATATATACCCACACTCAGTACACAAAACATTAGAGATATGAGTGATGGCCAGTTGATACGGGCATCCCCCGCGCAGAGTAGAACAGACCCAAACTGAACACAGGCGATAAATAGGCGGACAGGAGGGCTTCCTGACAGTGTATCGCGTTCGACGAACATGGTTAAACGTGTTGATCTGAACGACTTTGATCGTTGACGCACGCATTGTCGGCACTAGACAGATGGGTCAGTCTATCACCCAAGTGGTAGGAGCTCTAGGGTTCCCGGGCAACTGAGTCAAGAATGTACTGCTAGTATACCATTGACGGACGCACGAGCGCCCAGAGAGCAAGCATACACCATTGATGACAGCGGTCGACGTGCACTATCCAAGCTTGTACAGACCGACCATTTGGCAACGGCGGCGCTGATCACATCTCGGTTAAATGTCGGAGTCCCGAGCGGCGTCAGCGAGTGAATGGTATGGCGCACAATGAATACCATGTGCTACGGGAGCCGACACCCTACTCGTGTGCCACTGTTGATTGCTCGTCATCGGACAATTATGCCTTGCCTAGTGCCGGGAAGATCAAAACTGGACCTCTGCAGAGTGACGCCGCGTCGTGTGGTCAGGCGAATCCCGTTTTCAGCTGTCCCGAGCTGACGGGAGGGTGCAGGTGTGGTATCAACAGCATGAGGCCATGCCCCCGTCGTCCCAGGTCGGCTTTGTTCAAGGCAGTGTCTGTTGCTCTGTGATGGCTTGGGAAGCCTTTTCATGTGACACATTTAGGTCCCTTAGTGTGATTGGTGAAGTCCTTAGCCGTTGAGTGCTACCAGCATGTGCTGGTTGATCACCTACACGCTTTCATGGCCTTCGTGCATCCTGCTACCGATGGTCTGTTCCAGTAGGACAATGCGCCGCTTCTCCGGGACGCAACCACCCAAGCATGGCTCTAGAACAGTCATCTGAGTTTGGAACCATCCAGTGGTCCCCAAAGTCTCCGGATTTACACCCTGTGGGAGCTCTCTGGGATGCCGTGAAGCGGAACATTAGATTCATGGACCGTGGACTGACTCCTCGAGCGGAGTTGTGGACAATGGCGCAACAGACATGGCTGGCATTAACTCCGGAAACGGTCCGGCATCTAGTGGTGTCGTACTGGCTATTACTCGCGTTAGAGGATGACTAACACGCTATTAGGTACGTATCTCTAATATTTTACCCATTAAATGTACATAGATAGAAGGAAACGTCAGGATTGTCTTTTTAAGACAGTAACGTTTTAGACATTATACACTGGCGTCCAAAAATTAAGGACGAAGAGGAGAAATTAGCATAACAGCGGAACGAGAAGGCAGAATGGACCGAAAGACCACTCAGGAGATAGACTAGGGTCCGGTACAGTAGGGAATCCGCTTATATGCATCATGACGTGGGGGGGGGTGTCGGAAGGGTATAAAGCACACGGGCGGTGTACACTCAGCAATTCGGTGAAAGCTATTGCATAGTGTACATCGGTTTGAACGACGTCGAGTTGCTGCCACCGTGTGATATGGCCAACAGGCAATCCAACAGACGATATCTGGATGACTTTACCCGAGGTCGCGTCATTGGGAAGTTGGAAGACTGTCGAAGTGTGACTAGTGTGGCCAAGGAGTTCGGGATCTCTCACAGCATCGTTTCACAAGCTTGGAGAGCATTTTAAACGACAGGAACAGCTGTCCGAGAGTTTAGCGGTGGTCGTCCACGAGCAACCACGGCGGCGGACGACCGGTATATTGTCCTACAGGCGAGAACAGGCAGACAGCCGGAGAAATCGCAAGGCACATGCAACAGACAACTGGACGTCCGTTATCGCGTTTTACCGTGGCCAGGAGGCTGCACAAAGGTGGTCTATTTGCACGATGAACAGTACGGTGCGTGCTATTAACGCCCGCTCGTCGGAGACGGCGGTTTCTGTGGTGTCAGGAACACAAGAACTGGACATGTCAGTAATGGGGTCGAGTTCTCTTTACGGATGAGAGCCGATTTAGTCTTACGAGCGATTCTGGAGGTATACACATCTGGAGAGAGCAGGGAACACGCAATCACACTTCCAACATCATAGAAAAAGACCGGCTTGGAGGTGGAGGAGTTCTCGTTCGGGACGGTATCATGCTTGGTAGCCGTACTGACCTCCACATCTTCCAAGGAGGTTCAGTCACTGGTGCCCGCTATTGTACCGAGGTTCTCCTGCCTCACGTGCGTCTGTTTAGAGGTGCTGTGGGTCCTGAGTTCCTCTTCATGGACGACAACGCTACACCTCATCGTACAGTGGCTGTCGCAGAGCTGTTAGAGAGTGAAGATATTCAACGCATGAATTGGCCCGCAAGGTCCCCTGACCTAAATCCAATCGAACACGTGTGGGACCTTCTCGGGAGACACTTGGCAGCACGTCACCAGCCGCCAGCAACGATTCCGCAGCTGCGATTGGCGCTACAAAAGTAATGGGCCACGATGCTTCAACAGCTCCTTGACAACCTCTTCCTCAGCATGAACAGACGTTGTAAATCCTGCAACCAGTCAGGGGGGATCATATCCCCTACTAAAGACTGGATTTTTCTTGGCAGCCTGCTGTCACATGGACGTTTCTGTCTTCTGTCCAGTTGTGCTCGAAGCTACCTTTTCAATAAAGTGCCTTTGTATCCTTTGGATTCCTTGTTTGGGCGGTTTTGCCCACTTGTCCCATATTCTTACATCTTGGGGATCTTATGGTATAATTTGAGTCGATGTGGAGCACTTCTGCACGACGTTACATTCGAAAAACCGTCTCGTCCCTAATTTTTGCACGACAGTGTAATATAAAGTTCAAATAAAGTTAACGATTCTTCTTCATAAGTATCGAAATAATTATTCGTTCTTTCCAAACAATTCAAACAAAGATAATACAAGAAAGTGGGCCATTTCAGGTTCTCCAGGAAATATCCCAATGGTGTGGGCGGCAATCCAGCTCTCAGCTCTAATGATTAAAAAATACCTTAGCACGACAGTATTTTTTGGTAATACGATCGAAAAAGTCATGTCTCGCTAATGAGTAGGAGATTTATAAATTAAAATTACCCATACCGAAAAAGCTCCAAAGTTTGATCCAGACTTCAGAGGAATACCCAGCTCCTTTTATAAATACATTTTCTCAAACTTTAAGGAGCAGTACGGAAAGAATTCCACAGTTTTGGAGGAGCTCGTACAGAGAGAATATTACAAATTGGACAAAATTCAAATGAGATTCTTCCACTGCAGAATCGATAACTGGTGAGAGTAGTTCTACACGTCTGAGATCGATTTACGAAATTTGATAAGTAACAGAAGATAGGAACGCGTTAAAGTACATTGCTTCTAGGAAATAAAATTTTGGGACACAGTCATACTTTCTTTTAATTTAAAAATTAAGTGAAAAATATTTTTAAAATTTTCCCTAAATATGCAGTTAATGTGCTTTTCCTTAATGCAATTATGTGCATTTTATGTAACAATTTATTTATTATTTATTTTTTTATAATAACAGATAATGTGCACACCTTGTAATTGCTTCTTTAGCAATCGCCATGTGGAAAACTGGTTAATCACCGGTAAGTTTTGAGGTAGCTTTAGCTAGTCAATTCCAATCAATCAACAGTTGTTTCGTTTGTTTTCGGAAAAATTATTCAAAATGATGATTTTAATATTTACTTATTTAACGAAAGTAATATATCTCGCTGATCTTCAAACTTTTTAGCTATAGTCGTGCATGAGTCAAACCGAGCTGTCTCCTACACAGCTGCACCAGTTTAAAAAGTGGATACTGCAGTCATTTGCAAATGTTTAAGGCCACCAATTATTTTTCTGCCATTTCATTGGATTCCATCATCTCATTACGTGATTGCGTCGTTTCATTTTGTGATTCCATCATACGTCTACAGCAAAAAATTGCCGAGTGGACAGAGGTACTTGAAGTTCAGTTGGCCGCTGATTTGCATGCACACAGGTCTTGATTTACATTTTCTATATTTCGCATTATGGGCAAAACTGCATCACTGAGCGAAATCCACAGGGTGCTAATACATAGTAGTTACTTTCCACTAAGCATGCTCTCAACGCGAAATAAGCACAAAGTTGCACAGAAGCAAAACTGCTATCCATAGTGCGATCGTGAAATTTAAAGATGATTGGACATTTAGCGTTCGGAAGAGGAGTAGTCGTCTAATAAAAACATCACCCCAAAATACCCATGCCATACGACGAATCGTCGTGTGCTCCCCGAGTTTTTCCTACAAGGAAATGAAGTCTTTTGTGTTTTCTATGGGTACAGAAGTTAGTGTAAGAACGGCTGAAGACGTTTGAGCAAAAAAATTGGAATAAAGTCTTACAACCGACTCCCGTTAAGGAAAAGAAAATATTAGAGTTCTCTAGAAGACATCAACCTTAGACTGCTGAAAAATGGAGTGAAATTCGTTTTTTCAGGTGAAATGGACCTTGCAACAAATTTGCATCGCCTACACGGCACGTCCGACGTTAAAAAGGAAACAGATTTGATGAGGAATACACTGTTGCCATACCATGAAACATCCACCAAGCCAGATGATATGGGGTGCTATATCAAAATCTGGTACTGCTGCTCTGTACCTTCTGCAGCTATACACTACCGTGAACGGACCTAGGCATGTGGATATGTTACGGGATAAGCTAATATTTCATAGGAACATTCATGGGTGCACCACTACCACGTATGACGGTTCCCCATGACACAGGTCCAAGATAATGAATGATTTGCTCACAAAAATGAAGACTGCTATCCTCGAACGGCCTGGCAACAGCCCAGACGTAAATCCTATGGAGTACGTATTCGCATGGGGGAAGTACACTGGCGTGCAAAAATTAAGGACGAGACGGTTTTTCAAATGTAACGCCGTGCAGAAGTGCTCCACATCGACCCAAATCATACCATAAGATCCCCAACATGTAAGAATATGGGAAAAGTGAGCAAAACCGTCCAAACAAGGAATCCAAAGGATACAAAGGCACTTTATTGAAAAGGTAGCTTCGAGCACAACTGGACAGAAGACAGAAACGCCCATGTGACAGGAGGTTGCCAAGAAAAATCCAGTCTTTAGTAGGGGATATGATCACCCCTGACTACGTTGCAGGATTTACAACGCCTGTCCATGCTGAGGACGAGGTTGTCAAGGAGCTGTTGAGGCATCGCGGCCCATTCCTCTTGTAGCGCCAATCGCAGCTCCGGAATCGTTGCTGGCGGCTGGTGACGTGCTGTTAAGTGTCTCCCGAGAAGGTCCCACACATGTTCGATTGGATTTAGGTCCGGGGACCTTGCGGGACAATCCATGCGTTGGATATCTTCACTCTCTAACAGCTCTGCGACATCCACTGTTCGATGAGGTGTAGCGTTGTCGTCCATGAAGAGGAACTCAGGACCCACAGAACCTCTAAACAGACGCACGTGAGGTAGGAGAACCTCGGTACAATAGCGGACACCAGTGACTGAACCTCCTTGGAAGATGTGGAGGTTAGTACGGCTACCTAGCATGATACCGCCTCAAACGAGAACTCCGCCACCTCCAAACCGGTCCCTTTCGATGATGTTGGAGATGTGATTGCGTGTTCCCTGCTCTCTCCAGACATGTATACCTCCAGAATCTCTCGTCAGACTGAATCGGCTCTCACCCGTAAAGAGAACTCGACCCCATTGCCTATGTGTTCAGTTCTTGTGTTCCTGGCACCACAGAAACCGCCGTCTCCGATGAGCAGGCGTTAATGGCACATACCGTACTGTTCGTCGTGCAAATAGACCACCTTTTTGCAGCCTCCTGGCCACGGTAAAACGCGATAACGGACGTCCAGTTGTCTGTTGCATGTGCCTTGCGATTTCTCCGGCTGTCTGCCGTCTGTCTCTTCTCGCCTGTAGGACAATATACCGGTCGTCCGCCGCCGTGGTTGCTCGTGGACGACCACTGCTAAACTCTCGGACAGCTGTTCCTGTCGTTTGAAATGCTCTCCAAGCTCGTGAAACAATGTTGTGAGCGATCCCGAACTCTTGGGCCACACTAGTCACACTTCGACCTTCTTCCAACTTCACAATGACGCAACCTCGGGTAAAGTCATCCAGATGTCGTCTACTGGATTGTCTGTTGGCCATATCACATGGTGGCAGCAACTCGACGTGGTTCAAACCGATGTACACTATGCAATAGCTTTCACCGAATTGCTGAGCGTACACCGCCCGTGTGCTTTATACCCTTTTGACACTCCCCTCCCCCCTACGTCATGCTGCATATATGCGCATGCCCTACTGTACCGGACCCTAGTCTATCTCCTGAGTGGTGTTTCGGTCCATTCTGCCTGCTCGTTCCGCTGTTATGCTAGTTTCTCCTCTTCGTCCTTAATTTTAGCACACCAGTGTATGTACTGAGAAGCAAAACTAGGCGTTTACTTTCTGAAGTCACAATAAGCGACCAAAATCTTGCCGATCATTGGTTGGCTCTAGGAACATCTTGCTCCTTCTAAGATCCTATTTCTTTCAGTTTGTGGGTCTTGTGGAGATGTCTTCCTCTGCTCTCATGTGCATAGCGTTTTGCAGTCCTTGAGATTTAGGTGTGGCGTAGTTCAAAGACTCATGGTGAACCTAAACGAAAGCGTAGTAGTGTTACGTTCGACGTTAAACTGGAAGAAATGAAGACCTCCAAAGGTGTTGAATGGGAAGCTTAAATGCATATGTTTCAAAGTTTCGACTGTTAGAGGAAACAGCACGTATAAAAATTGGAAAGGGGGTGAGACAAGACGTGATAATCTATCTCCCAAGCTCTTCTATGCCACATTACAGAATGTCTTTCAGTCATTGAAGTAGGAAGATTTGCTGATGGCATAGCCATTTGTGCAAGCACCTTCTCAGTGTTGCCGAGTATAGTGTAGGATCTTTGCTGACAGGAGTGGTATTAAAGCAAAGAAGTGGTATTAAAAATGAAGTTACAGAAAACATAATTGATGTACAATCTTTTCCAGAAACTGGAAAAGACAGCAGTTGAGAGACAAAGTTAGAGTTAACCGATGCCTGCATTTACCTTGGGCAACAGATATGAAGCGAGCGCCACATCGAAAAAGAAATTAATAGGCGGAAAAGACTTGTTTGGAAATCATTTGGAAGAAACAGAATTTTCAAGAGGCCATTATGTCTTAAGTGTTTAATTATTGCATCCTTCCAGTTCTTACTTATGGATTAAAGACCTTAATTAAAAAATACACAGAAAGGCCACAGATAACCGAAAGAAGCATGGATGTGTTGCATGCTTAGTGTTACCAGAAATATAGAAACAGGAACTCATGGGTCAGGAAAATGACAAGGGTGGAAAACATCTTGATCCAGATAAGTTCCTAAAATGGCAATAGGCTGGATATATTGCTAAAAGAACTGACATTGGATACCAAAGGAGAAAAAAAGACCCAGAAGAAGACCACGTGGGAAACGGGCAAAGGCATGCAGGTGCGACATGGATAAATCTGGCTCAAGAGAAAAAAGTTGTGGAAGAAACTTGGGAGACCTTCATCCAGCAGCGGATTGGTAATGGTTAATAATGATGATATATTGTAAAAATCATATCGGACATTGGATACGACGTAGTAGAACTCATCTATCGCTATATCAATCATACCAGGGTTGTACCGAAAGTAATGCAAAAGTGGGAATAACTTTTTTATTAACTGACAGAGGTCGTTCAAATTGCACATCTTGATAGGGTAACTCTTTCTCTATACAAAGTACTACTCACCATAGTCTCCATCACAAGCGATGCATTTGCGCCATCGTTAAAGCCAACTGTTGAATCCTCTTTGAAAAAATTCAGGTGTGGACTGAATTTTTTCAAAGAGGTGAAAGTGGCTGTGAAGAAGTACCCACTTCTTCACAGCCACTTTCACCTCGTCGGTAAAAGTCGGAGGGCCCCAGACCTGGGCTGTACGGTGGATGGGAGATCACCGACCAGCCTAATTTTCTTGATTTACTGAACGTGGCCGGTCGCGGTGCGGCCACGTTCCAGAAAATCAAGGAGAATGATATCCTTGTCACCCCCCCAAAAAAAAAAACAGTCATCATGACTTTCTGTGCTGATCGCTGGCTCTTGAACTTCTTAGGCCTTGGTGAAGAGGTGTGACGCCATTCCATGGATTGATTCTTCGTTTCCGGATCGTAAAGATACGCTCCCGTTTCATTCCCTGTCATCAGATCGGTAAAAAAAAATATCTTCATTGGCTTCAAACGTTTCCAGCAGATCAGAGCTGATTTCCACCCTTCTGTCCTTCAAATCGGGTGTCAACTGCCGAGGTACCACTTTGTGCACACTTTCCAATACCCTGAGTCCACCATCTTCTGTATGTCATTGTGACCACAGTCCAGTTGTGCGACAAGCTCACGAATTATGACTCGTCTCTCCGCGCGAATCAATTCATCCACTCGCTGACGATTCGTATCAGTGTCGCAGATGATGGTCCCCCACTGCATGGTTTGTCTTCAGTGCTGGTTTCCCCTTCTTTACACTTCTTCATCCATCTGTGCACATTGCTCTGGTCAATGGTGTTTTCTCCGTAAACATTGATGTCGTATAGCCTGCACCTTTCCTTCGTCAAGAACTCAATGACGGCGCGTGGCTTCTGCTTTGAATCCAGTTTTTACATGCAATAAAGAAGAAAGGTTACTATAGAGGAAGAGGTACTCTACCAACATGTGCAATTTGAAAGACCTCTGTCAGTTAATAAAAAAGTTATGCCCACTTTTGCGTTACTTTCGGTACAACTTTCGTATATCAAGTGTGTGAAAATATATCCTTCCTTACGTTGTTTGGCTTTACAAAATGGTTTCCCGGGACGTTAAACAAGGACGTGCTGTACAAGCAGTGAAAAATATAGAATATTCAAACACTTGTTGCAAGCAATTTAAAATTGTAAAGCAGTTTGCTTACTACGCGTTGGGCACGCTTGAGTTGCCATAAACCTTTTTTGTACGATTTCATGCACAGAAAAGTTTTTGGTCTTAGCTGAATTTGTGTTTGTGTGTGCGCAATTAAAAGACATATTCACTACACCAAAGAAGTTGATGCCATTTGTTGTCATGTATACTGGCACATATACATTGAATTGCTTCTAATAAAGTGTTCTTTCTACTTTATATTCGAGTGCTGTGCTCTCTTTTCGCTTTATTTTTCGTGACGTCTGGAAAACCTGATTACATTTTTATAATAAAAATAAAATCTCTAACCACATATACTCATGACAAAAGATCTTGAACTACCGTCAAATTGTTTTTATGATCCTTCTCATGTAAATAAATTCCTCCTACTTTTAAGAGCTGTTACAGGTAACTAGCTTTGTTTTACGTGTTAATCTGAAACAAATCCAGGCACCATGAGGCCTATCGTGACAATGATAAGATCAAAGTTGGGCACCATGAGTTCTTTCGTGATAATGATAAGCGTCTATCCCCATCTCACGTACTACAGATCAATCGTAATTCATCATCACTGTCGCTATCTTCCCTCACTCTTCTGCCATCACAGCAATATTCGAGCCTTTCGTTTGCTTGATTCCACAGATAAACCACGGAAGGACCTACAGTATCTTCCGTTTATCACAGCTCTCTGGTTTTTATCGATATGATGTTTTAGCAAACAGATGTGCAACCGCAGTTTGTAATTATATCTGTAAATATATTCCCAGTTTTGCTTTTCTTTTTATGTGCGCACTTGGTAACGTTCACTACCGATTTCTTATTAGTAGAGTGGCTCAGTTGTAAATACGCTCACGGACAATGAAATTTGCGCACCTAGAAAAAAAACATGCTACAACCGCGAAACTTTGCAGATAGCTAGAGTGCGTGCTGGTATGCAAATGATCCACGTTTGGTGCGCAAATTTCATTGTCCGTGAGTGTATTTACAACTGAGCCACTCTACTAATAAGAAATCGGTAGTGAACGTTACTAAGTGCGCACATAAAAAGAAAAGCAAAACTGGGAATATATTTACAGATATAATTACAAACTGCGATTGCACATCTGTTTGCTAAAACATCATATCGATAAAAACCAGAGAGCTGTGATAAACGGAAGATATGTGCGCGCTGGTATGCGAAAAGCACCAGCCGACGTAAGCAAGAGTACAGAATGATAAGAAAGCCGGGTAGACGCCAGTTACGCAACTTACGGCCTTTGAGAGAGGCCTGATCTTCGGGCTGAAAACCGCAGGGTGGTCGACGCACCGTATAACTCGCCACGTGGATCGTTCTGGCCATACCGTCCGACTGTGTTGGGAGCAGTGGACACGTGAGGGCACTGCCACACGGCGGAGCGGCTCCGGACGAACAAGGAGGACCACCGACAGATAGGATCCACGGATCGTGGCCCAGGCACGAACGGATTCCACGGGGACCCGGTCCACTATACAGGCTGATGTAGCGGCTCCTGTGTGCACACGAACCATTCCCCGACGCCTCGCGAAAGCGAATCTGTGATCCCAGCGCCCTTTATGTGTGCTGCCATTAACACCAGAACATCGCCGGCTCCGTGTGCAGTGGTGCCAGGGCAGAGCGATGTGGAACGCCACAGACTGGCGACGTGTGGTGTTTAGCGATGAGTGCCGCTTCGTTTTGGTGACAGATGATCTCGTGTGGAGGTCAACGGCACAATCCCAACCTCTCTATCGAGCGCCACACCTCCCCACTGCAGGCATTATGGTCCGGGAAGCATTGCCTACGATAGTCGATCAGTGGTACGTGGATCACTGACGGGACAGCGGTATGCAGATGAGATCATGCGGCCTCATGTGCTCCCATTCCTGGGCGCGATTCCAAGTGTGCTATACCAGCATGGTAATGCCCGCCCGCAAACGGCTCGAGTTGCCCAGGACTGCCTACGTCATGTCTGGACACTTCCATGGCCTGCCCGCTTCCCGGACATGTCCCCTATCGAGCATGTGTGGGACCAGGTGAAACGCCGGCTGCCGCCGTGCCGCACTATCCGGGATTTAGAGCACTCCGTCCAACACGTGTGTGACAGTCTGCCGCAGGACAACATTAGGCGTCTGTTCGCCTTCATGCCGGACCGTATCGCAGCATGTATCGCCGCACGAGGTAGTGCGACGTGCTATTGAAGATGACCGGACTGCGTGCCACAGATCTCTCGGTACTTGTCCTGCAGCTCTGTTTTTGCCATCATGTGTATCATTTATCTGTATCATTACGTCCATAAAATTTCAGTTCAATCCGATGCTTCCTTCTTGGTGCGCAAATTTAATTGTCCGTGAGTTTACGACAAAAGATTTTTTTGCTGAAAGTCAAAGATGTAGAAAACTAGTAACTTTCACACGGTGTGGGCTCCTGGGACTTTGCTTTCACACGAGCGGTCCGCAACAGAGTTCTGCCAGCATATTAAAACATTTTTTTGTCAAAGTCGTGTCGCTATCGAATGAAGACTTTTCTTTTTTTGTGTCTGTTTTTGAGAAGAAAAATTAAAACTTTTTTTATCGTTGTGTTATTAGTTAACAAGAAAAAAGCTATTTTTTCAAAATTTATATTTAAGAAATGGACGAATTAAATTTTAAATTTTTGTTTTTAAGTACATAAAATTCAATAAACTTTTACCTGATCTTTAATACGCCACAACTTTTTAATATAAAAAAAAGGTGTTCAGACAATTGACAGAGACTGAGAATTAGCTGGCAGAGGAAGTCAGTCGCTTTCGCGTCGTGTGAAGATCTGCATTCTGTTCAGTGAACAAAACAAGTAAGTGCGTGTACGTGCCCGCAACAAAGTTTTGACATCGACGACGGGCACTTTCCACGCCCGGTCGCGTTTGCACCCGCTTCGTGTGAAAGCCTCACCAGAGCCATCAGATAAAATTTCCAGTGGGCCGTACTTACATGCGGGCAGGAGCAGCACCAGTTACATGTGAAAAAGGCCTAAAATGAAAAATTTGATGAACTGTAGCTTTTCTACCAACATGGCATTGTAGTGGTTTGTTTATTCATTCGAGTGGTCCATGTTCTGCAAAAACCAGTGTCGTATGGAAGGGACTGAAATTCTATAACAAGCACACGCGGTCTTGAGTAATAAGAGGCTAAATGTTATTCATTCGCACCTTTATATTTGAGACCCGATACTACTTGTGTGTGATGCTAATAAATAAGTATGTTTTAACTGTTATTTTCGAATTGGAAACCGAAAGTTTTTACTGTTATTTTCGAATTGGAAACCGAATGTTTTTGTTTTGAGGAAAACCCAAAGACTCTTCTCCAAAATTATTAATAGAGAAAAATGCAACTGAAAAATTAAAAGCGGAAACAGAGAAAACCACCAGCCAAGGCGAAAGATAAAATCGATGGTCTTTTAAATAGGAAAGTTTTTAATGTCTCACATAGATCACAGGATAACTGGGGCTAAAAAGTTTCGTCATAGCTGTAACAAGACTTTACAGAACTGTGTGCTAGTAAGAGTATACGGAGTCAATTATAGACCGGATCCAGAGCTAGATTAGTTTGAGGTTATTTGTGGCTTTTCTACCGACATGAATATCTCGTTACATGTTGTAACTGATTATTTCTTCAGTAACAAAACCTTAAAAGTGCCAATAAATTATGCCTATTGTAAAATATTGTTATTTAGTAATAAAAATAAAGGTACCAGTTCTGTTTTTATATCTGCATTTTGGTGTTAATAAAAATGTGTTCTAATATGAATTTCATCTGTTTTTACTTATACTAAATGCTATCTAGAAATCATATTTTATATTCTAGTTGTGCATAAGCGAATTATGGGAATCTAAGGTAAAGGAGTGAAGAAAATGCTAGTCCTGTTGTCGAATCGGCCTTCAACAATGCTGCAGGTTTCCTATGTTCCTAGTTTAAACAAGGTAAATTAAACTTGTGTTCTACTTTTTTTCTTCTTAAGTTCGCAGGCTGTTTAAAGTTTTCGACACCAAAAATTAAGTGATTAACTTACGTTTAAGAACTTAAGTAAATAACTTTACGTTTAAGTTGTGGGAATTCACGGAAAATTCTTGAAAACAACATGCAGCAAAGTTGCCGGTAGGCCTCCGACTTTTAACGAAATTTCCATTTTGAAAAGCTTCCGTTTCTAGTAACGTAAACTTTAGTGTTTTTGATAGATTTTCTGTTGTCACTAATTCGGTATTTTTAAGAAATGTCAGTTTCGGGTCTTTCCGTTTTTATACAGAAATTTCCAAAGCTTACAAAAACTACGTCTTAGAAAATTTTGTTTCCATTTGTTTAATATTTTTTCGGGAGATTTATTGAACTTTGTTAAATTTTGGGGGAATGGAAGAAGAAATGGGAAATCTTCCGCCCCTCCAATATTTTTCCTGGATTTTTTTATAAAAAACTTATATTTTTTATGTTTTCGGGAATCCTGCCTATGCATTATTTTTTAAATACTTATATTTTTCCTCTCTACAATTTTAATCAATGTCGTTTGGAACCGTTGACCTCTTTCATGAGAACGAATCCTCACTCAAAGGAATGCGTAAGTCGAGATTCCCCCCATGTGTTAAATTTCACTCAGGAAAAACTGGGTCAGGATGGCAAGATTTCGAAATCTGAAATTTCTTTGTGTGGAGAACAAAGTATTTCATAGTTCACTTGTTTTTCAAAAGCAGCGTTAATTCCAAGATGAATTCTTTGAAGGTTAGAGTGTCTGATTAAATTCTCACGCTTTCCGTATACCACCCTCGTTTTAGTGGAAATTCAGCCTAGTAGAATTTCTTTACGCTTATTATGTACTCTATGAAGAATTTTTTTAGTTTATTCTCTCAAGCAAGATATGAAAATTAATTTTGTAAGGTTTAATGAAATCCTTTCGTTTATTTCTCGCTAAGAATTTGCCTTAAGATAAGCTCTGAGCTGAAGTTGGCTTTGTCTTATTAGAGTCCTATAGTGATTCATCAGCAACGTGTTCGTTGCGAGATGACCAGATAAGGAAATAGTCACCATGAAGTTACTGTTTAGAAACGTCCCAAGTGCTGACGCACGGTGACGCATCAGCACGTGGTGATAAGGGTCATGCGTTGGTTACAGTATGCAAAGGAAACTCTGAGCGAATTTTAGTTCTGTTCTAAGTTCGAATAAAGTAAGACGCCTTCAAGTCTTACAAATTCTGTTTCCGTCAGCTCGCTAACGTTATTTTTTTTCCACATTTAATCATTGTGAAAGAAGCAGTATGAATCTTCCAGACGTTTCTGTTTCTTACGCTAAGAAGCAGTGTGTCGATTCCCCCAGCTGTTCAAATGCTTTGATTCCACCTGAAAATTGTGATGAGTATTCATTCGTCTCCACTCGTGTTCCAGAGGTTCAACCTGAGAAAAGCTGTACCATTGGATTCAGGCTGGACTCAATTCCAGAACATTATTTTCATTTAGGAGGAAATCTTTTTATGACTGTTTCCGTATTTTCTTCTGTAATCAAAGTTCATGTTAGGGAATTCAAGTGGACTGGAGAATTGTTCACCCCCTCTACATGTGGGATTACGATTAGTTCTAGTTGCTTCTTGGACTTGAGGAGCCGTGTTTTTTTCAACTGGGAGAGCCTGGAAAAACTCAGAGCATTGGAAGTGAACTCTTCTTCTCAACTTCACGAGACGGCAAATTCATCGATTTCAGAAACAGTTTTCTGATGCTATCGGGATTTTCCACTTAACAACAGGAGTTGCATTAAGCAGTTTAGAAACTCCAAATTATTTTGGATGGCGTGTGGGACAGCATCCAGGAACTGCTAATGGGTTCAGAAATCCAGAAAATCGTACTCGGAGAATCCCGAAACTTTCAAAATACATCGATTGAGGACTGTGAACTTAGACACAATTTAATTGAATGTTTAAAAAAATTAATTGGGGAGAGCATCCTGAAGGTATGTAGATGTCGTGAATGCATTTGTGAAGTACTTCCACATATTCAGATGCATCCTCCATGCCTAACCACGGAGTGGAACAGGAAAGCCATTTCAAGTTTCGAGAACGCTGTGGCCTTGTTGAATCCTAAGGAAGTAGCTCAAGTTTTTATGAACACATGTGGAAAAGTGAAGATTTCAGAAGAGTTCCTCTCTACAATCAGGGGAAAAGAACTACTTAGAGAAATAAGGGAAATAATGATTTCGAATATATAAATTCAGAAATGAATGTAGTTTTTATTTTTCTAATGGACAAGTGAGAAGATGAGTTTGTGAATATTTATTATTTATTGAAATATTAAGCGTAAATAATTTTTAGTTTTAAGGCATAAATTTAAAGAGTAATCATTATTTTTTTAAATTAAATTTTAAGTGAAATTATTTTTTTATTGAAATGAGTCAAAATATTAAGCTTTCAAGATTTTTAAAGTAAAAGTGAGAATGTAAATTTCTTTTTTTGAAATGTTTAAAACAGTAACAGAATGAATGCAATTGTTTTAATGGGGAACTAGTGCTTTTTTGCTAGACTTTTCTTATGGATATTTAGGAGTTATTAAAGGAAAAGGGCCTGATATTTTCCATTAGGTGGCCAATCGGGGGGGGGGGATTTCCGACTGGTCTGAGAGCAATGCTTTACGGTATTGAGCCGAAACGAGTGAACACTGCTTAATTTCGGAGAGTTTGAAACTTTTCAAACTGCAAAAACCAAAGAGTCTGTAAATAAATAAATACATCGCTCTTTCCACGTTCCAGAAACACATAGCAACCGAAAAATTGTTTAGTCTGTGTTTTATAACAATTTCTTTCCTTAGACATTTTTTAGTACATTCCATTTTCAACCTGATCTATTTTCAACTTTCAGGAACTTGCTGTGACTGCTTTTTCCTTAATTTCATTTTCTACCTGATCTATTTTCAACCTTTTCGAAAACGATCTTCAACAGATTTTTACTCGTTTCGAAACAGTCTTTTTATGCATGCTAGTTTTCCAACGTTATTCTATGGGAATTTCACTGTTTTTTTCTAAAACGTATTTTCTCAAAAACACCCCTAAGAAAAATAGTGTTCCATTTTTAACCCTAGGAAAGAATGGACTTTGTGCTTTTTCGTACGTTCCATTTTTCTACCTGATCTATTTTCAACTTTTACGAAAACGATCGTTTACAGAATTTTGCTCGTTTCGTAACAGTCTTTTTATGCATGCCAGTTTTCCCATGTTACTCTATGGGAATTTCCCAGCTTTTAATGAAACACGATTTCTCAAAACTGCCCCCTAAGAAAAATGAGGTGTTCCACTTTTAACCCTAAGAAAGAATGACCTTTTCCGAAAATGGACTTTGTGCTTTTTCATGCATTCCATTTTCTGCCTGATCTTTTTTCTTCTTTTCTGAAAACGATCTTTGCAAACATCTTTCAATCAAAATTTAAACCCTTCTCAACATGAACTTATACAAAATGAATACATTTAAAACAAGAGAGAAAAATCAACTCAAAAGAATGATACTTTATGAAAAAAGATTAAGAAAAGAAGTTTTAAGTTACATAGGAGAAAAGACGAAACGAAAGACGAAATGAAGTTGAAAAAGAATAAAGTTTACATGAGGAAATACAGAATTTGAGGCGAAAAGATCCACTTAATGCTTTGAATAGGGGAAACTTGTTTCAGTGAAAGATTTCTTATTCTTAGGATTTCTTTAAGAAAAACTTACATTTTCAGTAAATTTATGCTTTCCTATGAATATTTTTCTCAAAGGACTCCATTAAGTTCATCTCAAGTCTTTGAAGTGAATGGGAAGAACAATAACATGTCTATGTTATGAGAAAATGAAAGAATTTCCTTCAAGACAGTGTGAAGTGAATTTAACATCAAGCAGTTGTAAGATGTTTTACTATCGTAATATGTACATACATTTTGGGAAAATATCTTCTAAAGTTAGAGGAAAAAGTATATGAATATATATAAAAAACAGTTTCTTAGATTTACAAATAGAGTATTTGAAGTAGGAAGAGGGATGGAATGCTTTGAATAGGAATTTCTTGTTTCAGTTCTTATTCCGGAATTTTTTTAAAGAGAAACTATCATTTTTAGAAAAATTCTGGGGAATCGAACTTGGACATTTAACAAAATTTTGGAGATATAGGAATTTAAAGAAAGTTTATGGAATGAAACATGAAGAGAAAGAAATGGGTTGAAAGACTTAACATTCAAGCTTCATCAATTCTTTTTGGTTCCTCATACAATTCTGGGGAAATTTTACGTTTTTGTGAGAACTCGTTTTTTTTTTCAAAAATCAACCATTTAGAAGTTTTTAAGATAGAAAAAATATTGACCAAGGGAAATCTTCAGTAATACAAATTCTGACTTGAAGCACTTTAAGTAAAAATATATTTGTCTGAAGTAATTTTTCAATGTCTAAGCATCGACATCTGACTATTCATCCGATATGGATCCAAAATTGAATCCTGGAGAAGCTTGAGTTATGAGCTTTTAAATTACGACACTAGCTTTCTACCTTCCTTGGAAACAGTGGACTAAATCAGGGTCAAGGGTCTGCTTACTTCTCTTCTAGTGGTTCACGACGGATCTCTTAAATGATGAATGAACGGCAAAGTTCAAACGCTCTGTCCCATTGAGTCACCAGTTTAAGTTCGCTCAGAAAACTATGCTTTTGCGAGCTTGAGTTAGCGTTCAAAGTTCAAAACCAGAGTTTAGTTTAATCTCCCAAGCAAAGGGATTTCATGTCATATGAAGTTTTCCAGCAAGCAGTAGACTAGTGAAAACAGTCGCAGGAGATAGTCAGTTTCCGACAGAAAGAGGGGATTCCAAAGTTAATTTCTTGGGGAAAGCTCACACACTGGAACTCAATTCTAAAGATAAAGTGCAGCAGGCACAGAAGTTAAAACTGAAGGGACAGACACGGGAGAACTGGACATTGAGTGAATGAAACATACGCCAAGTTTTGAAACATCTCAATTTAAAGCGAACTAAATGAGCAAAAAGGAATGAGATTAGGAGAGTTCTTACTGACTTTGATGAGGTGAGTAAACAATAAAAATTTACTTATACATGAAATAAAGTAAAAAAAAATAGCTCGTTTAAGAATATGCTTTTTGGTGAAAGTATGAAATTTTAGTTGAGATGACATGATCAGCATTTCGAAAAGAAATAGATTAAGTGATATGTAGGGAAAAGAAGTACGTATTTTTTTATTTTCGCTATGGGGGTGGGTAATAACTGCTTTTCTGGTGAGTTAGTAAAACGTTAAAAAATAATGTTTAGTGGAAGAACGGAATTACTCGCTTTGCCTCCAGAATGAATGTTTTTTTCGGACGAGACAGAAAAATATACAGAAAATATGTCCCAAAGAATGCAAATTTTATCGTAAGAAAAAAGGTTTTAGATTGCATATCTTGACAATGAATGCTTTCCTGTCCACGAAAAAGTATAGCAAACTAGTAAAGAATAGAAAAAAATGCATATTTGACAATACATGCAAGCTTTGCGGAATACTTTAAAGCAAGTTGGAAAATATGCTATATAAGGAAACAAAAATCTGACGATTTGCTACATCTAAAATAATCGTTTGCTGAAATGAAATGGAAAAAAATAGTGTGAATAAAAAGAGCCATAAGTTTGGCCAAGTAAAAAAAAATGCTGACATATTGAGAAGTTTAACGAAATTTCAAAGAAAGAAGAAAACAAATAGCGAAAATTGGGAAGAAAACGTTTGCTATAATGATATGCGAAATAAAGTAGGAAAATATTGTTTCAGCATAATTTTAACTGTGAAAGAGCTGTAGAGTTCTTGAACACACGAAAAAATTACGAGAAAATAATATTGCAAGGGCGAAACACGCAGAATTACAAGAAGTAATTTCACAAAGAAATTGTCAAAAACCAATAATTACTGCGAACAGGAACGAAATCGTTTAAAAAGAAGCATTTCCTCGTCTCATGGCCTGGAATAAAATTGAATGGAGGAAAAAGAAAAGTTCCCCAGAAAATTCATTACATCTACGCGAAAAAACTTCCTCAAAACATACAAAAAATATAAAAAATACATGAAGAAATGCGTAAAAGTTATAAAAAATACAGGGAATACATAGTACATGAAAACATTACGACTAGAAAAAAATATTGGATGGGCGAAAGACTCAGAATTAACATGTCTACATTTCCGCTTGATTTCCCAAAATTGTTGTCAAAGTCCAATAGTTACTGTGAACAGGAACGAAATCTTTTCTAAAGAAACATTTTCTCGTCTCATGGTTTGAAATAAAATTGAATGGAGGAAAAAGAAAAAGTTCCCCAAAAAATTCATTACATCTACGTGAAAAAACTTCCTCAAAACATACAAAAAATATATAAAAATACATGATGAAATAACGTAAAAATAATTAAAAAAAAAATAGAGTGAATACGTAGTACACGAGACCACCTGACCAAATTTTGAAACCAAATCATCGTGAGTTAGGACCTCGCTAAGACCATCAGAGCCATTTTATTCCCTCGGAAAAAAAAAATTTCCTCCGGGGAAAATTAGTATCGAAGAGGAGAAAAAAATCCCGCTTGAAAACCACAGGAATAAATAAAAAAAATCCCAACGGACCCCACTCTGTCGTTGCCATCCCTCAAAATCAAAGATCCATCGAAATAATAAAGTTCCAAGAAGCACATAAGCACCAACATATCTAACACCTATGCAGCGCCCTTTCCCCACTCGGTCGTTGCCATCTCTCAAAATCAAAGATCCATCAAAATAATAAAGTTCCGAGAAGCACCGCTAGGGACAGCTCACCAGCATCGAGTAGACATCCCCTATATCCACCCCTTTCCCAACTCTGTCGTTGCCATCCCTCCAAATCAAAGATCCAACGGAATAATAAAGTTCCAAGAAGCACCGTTAGGGGGCAGCACATCAGCATCAAGTAGACACCCCCTATATCCACCCCCTTTCCCAACTCGGTTGGCCGCCCCGGTGGCGCAGTGGTCTAAGCGATGGCCTCTGATTATTCGTCCGAACTGGGTCCGGGTTCGAATCCCGGTGAGGCATGGATGTTGTGTTTGTCTTACGGCACTGGCTCTCTCCCTTCCCTGGAACCAGTGACCCTAAATTAGGGACGGGCGACTGCTTATAGCCCATTGAGTTGCTCACGGTGGTCGTTAAACCTCCAATAAAAAAAACAAAACTTGGTCGTTGCCATCCCTCAAAATCAAAGATCCATCGAAATTACAAAGTTCCAAGAAGCACCGCTAGGGGCAGCACATCGAATATACATCCCCTATATCCATCCCCCCAAGCACCAACATATCCAACACCTATGCAACCCCTTTCCCCACTCGGTCGTTGCCATCCCTCAAAAACAAAGATCTAACGTAATAATAAAGTTCCTAAAACCACCGCTAGGGGGCAGCACATTGCGTATACATCCCCTATGTCTACCCTCCTCCCTTGGTCGTTGCCATCCCTCAAAGATCCATCGAAAGTTTCAAAAAGCACCGCTAGGCAGCACATCCGCATCGACTCAACACACTAGCGCCACCTGCACGCCCTCTCATCCTCCTGCCGCAAGCCACGCTCCCTGTTCCTCCTAGAAGGAGCTGCTCCTTGGCGCCGGATCGGTCACTTTATACTACTTAAGCACAACTGCAGAATTTGGGCAACAGAAAATCCGCTTAAAAAGTGCGCGAGATTCCACGCCGTTTTCAAAATACACCGTTTAGTGTGGTTTTACAGCGGAATTTATCATTGGATCCTTCTTTTTCGAGGAACTCGGTCCTGTGGGTCTTGTTACAGGTCCTGTCAATGGCCAGCGATACGCATCTGTGTTTGCGAATTAGGTGACTCCAACACTTCAGCTGCGCAAGTGCCTCAATTCAACAATTTTCACGCAGGATGGTGCTTCACCTCACATAGCAATGCTTGTCAAGCAGTTGCTGCAGGTACATTTAACCAACGAAAAAATAATCAGCAGCTAGTTTCCTACAACGTGGCTAGTGCGCTCACCGAATCGCAACCAGTGCGACTTAATTGGCTTTGTCGACATCTAAAGAACTTCGTCCATCGTGGTTACATAGCAACTTGGTGCACTTCAAGGTAAACATTACGCGCCATATCCATAACATTTCCAGAGAATCATTTCGATCTGCGGTTGAGCATGTATGCTATATCGCGGTTTCAGCATGCTGCAAGAAACGGTGAATACAGGCCTGTAGTCAGGATTATAGAAGTGGGTGGGCGACTATTTTTTCAGGGTGGGCAGTTATGACGGGTATATATACTGGTGTGTATATACCGCCAAAAATGCGAGGATTGGCAAACTGTCGACTCAGGGTGGTCGCCTTCCTAGCTACGGGCCTGGGTGAATAGTATATCGAACATGTTGTGTAACCACAAAATGTGCATTCTGTACAGTAAGGTTTTTTTTTTTTTTTACATTTTCTTTACTGTAATGAAACGATACTTATCCTCCTGGAAGCGAGTTTTGGGACTAATTTTTGTTTTTCCGTCAAGCAAAATTCCATCGCCTCAGGAGCTCTGATGTCAAATTTGAAATTATTCCAAGCAATAGTTTCACCTATAGAGCCCTTGGAAATGTGAACTCTAGTTATGGACACGCGGTATATACGCATATAAATAAGACAGTTGCATGCATTTAAACCATTTTTAAAACAAGGAAATGTATTTGTAATTAAGAAAAGTTTAAAAAGAAAAAATATCTGTCAAACAGACAGCGGCAATTCTCATTTCATTTCAGACGTCAGTTGAATTTGATTGACGACAAATATAAAACAGTAGAGAAAGATACTGCTATAACAAAACAATGAACGAGTGGGCTAGACCTCCATGACTGAAATGAAAAATTTGTTTTCAGCAAAAACACTGAAGTTCTTGTAAAGTATATAAGTGTGAGATGGTGTGGTTGGGATGCCAAGTTGCTTCTGAGTTTGAAAATTCCGTTAGAGATTAATTAAGTTCTTGATAATCAGTTTTATCAGGTTAAACCTTCGGTAGGTAAGAGTTGTGGGAGTGACATGTGACTATGATTTGTTAAGTCACTGAGCACATAAGGCACTTGGTGCTGCCTGTGCCTATAAGAAATGAACAACTCGATTGTGAAAGCCCTAAATTGGAAATAGCGAAATTTTAGATTTTTGTAAAGTGGGGCATTTTAAGGACATTACGAGTGGCAGAAAACTAATTGTTTTATAACACTAACAAACCTCTGAAATTATTTATTTTAGCAAATTTAAATTTCTTATGATTTCCAGCATATACAGTATATGCTTTTATTAACAGCCACCCATAGGTCAAACTCCTCATAAAACTTGAAAAACTCATCACCCTGGAGCGGAAATCGAACCCACATCTTCCGATTTTTTCCCAAGTTTATAAGCGTTGCATCGCCCGGAATCGATTATTTAGTTGTTAACTCCCGAACGAGGACTATTTATACTGCACAATGAACTAATGGCCCAGATTGAAGTCCCAAGGAAAGAAATGTACTGTTTTTGCAAAGAGGAGTCTCGTCTCCTGAGCAGTGGCTTAATGTGGCGTTCGAACCGCCGGAATGAACAACCCAATATTTCTGCCAATGTAAGAATTGCTTGTTTACCTTTTTTCAGGCACTACTTATTTAATAAATATCTTCGGAAGGGAGTTAGACTATAATGGGGAATTCTACCCTGGGACCAACTGGACTACCGAACTACGGTGAGTGTTGCTCAGAATCAGGATCTATGATAGCTGACTGTAGAACAAATGTTTATAAACTATCACTTTGTATAGCTTTTAGTGAATAAGAAAAGGCTTTTGATTCCGTTAAACCATCAGCAGTTCAAACGTCTTTGAAATGCTGTGGTTTTG
Source organism: Macrothele yani (assembly GCA_039090855.1). Classification (NCBI taxonomy): domain Eukaryota; kingdom Metazoa; phylum Arthropoda; class Arachnida; order Araneae; family Macrothelidae; genus Macrothele; species Macrothele yani. Next base: position 13,579,212 of record CM077017.1, read on the forward strand.
AAGATGCATACATGAATGTTATTAATAACATCTATGAAAATGCAAGTGCGAAGGTCCGACTGTTCGAGGACACAATACACAAATGGAAAGTGAGTGAGGCTATGTCATACTATATCTCCAAAGCTCTTCAGTGTCCCATTGCAGAATTTATTTCAGTCATTGAACTGGGAAGACAAAATGATTGATAATAATTAACGGAGATAGTTTAACCCACTTCGTTTTACTGACGGCATAGCTATTTTTGCAAGAACTGTAGTGTACGACCCAGAAACTTGCTGACAGGAGTAAAGCAGTGCGATTAAAGATGAACTTACAGAAAATCAATTTGATGTGCGCTAGTTGTCGGAGGAGACACTTGGATGATAAGAAATAGGATATAATCTTGGTTGCAAAGAGCTACTGATATAAAATTTGTCACGTCTGGCGACTGCATGCGAGGTGCGAGCATTTGAGTGTAAACTGTTGAAGGCTGGATGAAGAATTCGGAATGCGTGAGGATTGAGAGAGAGCTGCAACAACTGTATGACGATATTCTTGTGAGTTGGCACGGTCCAGGGTCGGATCGATCGTGCAATTAAAAGCGCCACATATTATTAAAGCATCAGGTGACAGAGTTGCATGCAGATCGGAGGTGAATTGTGCAAGAAGGGTGAGTGCTTCCTTATAGGTGGGAGGCACATGTGTATTAAAAATATGGAATTGTTCACTGAAAATCTTAAATTGGAAGTATTGAAGAAGGCCGGTTGCGGTATCAGCGATGACTTGATCTGTTCGATTATGAAAGGCGAGAGCCAGTCCTGAGGAATTGGATGCAAAAATTATGATGGAAGGAGTAGGACCAATGGCACCATCTGAAGAAGTCAGTCGTCGGAAGGCAATTCTTTTCTTATATGCCAGTACATCAGCGAATCCTCTGCGCTTGAAACTAGCAATGATCAGCTGAGACATCAGAAGGTGGTAGTAACACTACATCTGCAAGATGATGTAGGGTGGTAATCTGTTTTTCCAGACGAAATCGAAGTGTGCGTACTGTGACATCTTCCACAGCACTGGCAATAAACTCGGCCATGGTTCGTAATTGATGGAGAACGTACGGAAGGGCACATGCATGCTAGCTTGTATGAAGGGCTGAGACTTGATCTTGGAATGCTGTGGAAGATTGAGAAGAAGTAGGAGTTCTTGATGTATCAAAGGACCTTGTGGAACGCCACAGCTCATGAAAATGAAGGTAGCCTCGGCGAAGGAACAGATAAGTGTGTTGTCCGTGTTGATTTCTTGACGACCGAACCTTTGCCAGAGTGTGAGGCGGAAGGAATTCCAGAAAGAGTACCGGCAGAAGAAGTATCCGAAGAGGATTTAAGCGACGCTTTTCCGGAACGGCATTTCTTTTGCCTTCGTTTTCCGTTACCGCTCGATATTTTCCCTGATTGTATGATAGTTTTTGTATCAGCAGGTGACTATCTTCAGTAGTGTGTTTGGTGGTGTTCATTTGGACAATTTTCTCTCAAACTGAAAGTGGTGGATAGTGCTCAGGATTGTCGATGTCCACCTGTAAGAAAGAAGGTTCTAATTGTTGTTCCACTGTCTGTTGTTGAAGTGGATTCGATGAATCGACCGGTGAAATCAAGGGTTAAGGTCGTCGCAGAAGCTTCTGTAGGTGAATCTTGTGATGTGGTAACAGGAGGAAGCGCAGCATCTTATGGTGCTGAATATGAAAATACCTAGACATTGGACGCTGGTTGAGCAGTTGATGTGACGTTTTTGCGATGTGGACATTCTGAAACTAGAATCCCTTCCATCTTGCAGTTGAAACACTGCACGCCGGCGTAGAGATCGAAGGTATATGCTCTGTTTCTGAACGAAGAGTTATTGTCTTCGGGTGCTGAGAAATGGCTTGTTCTGGCGAAAATGTAATCCTATACTGGTGTCCGAACCCCTAGATAAAAGCTTAAGGGGAGTTAAGTGGAGCAGCTAGGAGCATCCGGGTTTTTTCCCCCTATTGTTTGGAGGATTTAACGGCTACCGTAAGCAACACGGTGAGCTATGGTGGTCGTTAAACCCCCAATAAAAAAAATCAGTAGCATTCAGACTTTTACCGTTTCCCTCACCCAAACGACGATACAAACTTGGGAGTAAATAGTAGTTATAAGATGCGAGAACTGGAGAATACGGCACATTTAACATTTTTCATCACAACCTAATTTCCTGGTGTTGGCAATCGTAGACCGAGTGATATGATCAAACACCCTTCGATTAACCAAAGCAGTGCATTTTTGTTGCAATACAGCCCTCAGAAATCCAAAACGTTGTCCATGAACATCACCTGTCGTCGTTTCAACCCCATTTGACACTTCCAAACAGACTACTTAATTATATCTCACCAAAACCTGCACGTAGTGTGAAGTCTTCCTCTAGGCTGTATGGAGGCTGAATTCTAAAGCTTAATCCCTTGTCGCCATAGGTTAGTATTAATGTCATGATAAACTACTCATTTATCGTCCTCCACTAACTATTCCATTCAAATGCTGCTTGAAGTTGACGGGAAGCATTGAACTGCGAAATGTCTGTTCGTTGTCGTAGAGGGTCCACAGATGACTCACGAGGAATGCATTTTCCACTTCTGTTCTTTTCCAGTCCTTTTCAAGTGACTATGGATGGTAGACCGAGTCAGAGTTGAACTAGTTCGTCGAAAGCGTTCCTCTCCCTTCCCATTTTTGTCTGGTGTAATAAAATTCACACATTCCATCAGCAGTTAGAAAAATGAAAATAGTTATTATGAACTACTACAGACAAAAATTATATACTTCCATTTAATTAATAGACGAAAAATTAATATTTTGATAAAGCATGAGTTCGTATAAGTGAGAAACGTATAAACAGTAGAACCTCGTTTATACGTTTCTCACTTATACGTAAAATGCCACCGATACAAAAATTCTAAATTGTCCTTAATGTTAAACTTTCCTTGTTTCGTTATACGTTTTTAAATTATAAGTTAATTTTACTTGATTCCTTGACAAAAACGTGTAAACGAGGTTCCACTGTACATTGAATCAGTGTAGGATGAAAATTCCTATGCGTAACCACTATCGCCACATTCGGCCGATAGTTGTCGCACCCCGTTGCGTTTCCGCCGTGATACGACGCAGGGGCCAACCAGGGACGAACCATCCGCCGCGATGCGACGCACAAACCTTTATCACAGGGCAGTTGTTCTATGATGAAGCGTCTGGTAAAGGTGTCCGTATGATGGTAGGATTCCCGACGACGTAGCCTAGGTATTCGTACTCATTGTCAGCACTAGATTAACCATTAAGCAAAATAAACACATGCTTAGGGCACAAAGGGAGAGGGAGGGGGAGCACAGAGACCATTTCCTTAGCTATCGTGCCCTTAATTCTGAACTCTTTCACTGCCACACTCGACTTTAGTCGATTTTTTTTTTGTAATTGTCCTTATGTGCCGTGTTGGACTTTAATCTGAATTGTTAAAAAAAGTTTTCTTACACCAGATTAGTTTTGAGGACTTGATCAATGACTTTACAATTAAAAAAATCTTGGAGAAAACTTTTTAAAAGTGCAAGTTATAGGTCGGCAACAATGTCAATAAGCATTATTTTGCATCTTTTGATCCATGCATGCTGAAATACTATGTATTGTAATGTATCTTCAGAGTTAGTTAATACTATGTAGCATCTTCAAAGTTAGAAAGCAGTGGAATAAAAGATGTTTTTTGTTTCGTACCAATATTTTTCTATTCAAATATCTTTTTAAAAAACTGCCCACCAATATCGATTTCTGTAGAAAGATGATTTTTAAAATTGAAAAGTATGCTCCAGAAATCGTGTAATTTCAGTAGAGATAATATCAGATCTATTTTGCCTTATAATCTTTGGACGGGTGATTAAAAATCGTTTTCAATAAATTTTTGTATTTGCATTTTTTCTTTTACAACAATTTTATTAAGAAATGCATAAAACAGTGTTGAAATTTTGCATGCCGGCCCCGGTGGCTCCGTATTCTAAAGCGCTAGCTTCTGACCACTTACCCAGAAGGGTCCGAGTTTGAATCCCTTGGAGGCATGGATGTGGTGTTTGTCTTACGGCAGTGGCTCTCTCCCTTCCCTGGAACCAATGACTCCGAATTGGGAACGGTTGACTGTTTAAAGTCTACTGAGTTGCTCACGGTGGTCGTTAAATTCCCAAACAAACAGCAAAGTTTTTGCATATTTTCTGTTTCCATAGTTATAAGTAAATAATTTGCTTATATTGCTTACTGCTATTTAATGTTAAATAATAATAATAATAATAGTAAAAACTATTTAACATAGTTGTGCGGTCTGCCCTGGAAGAAAACTGAATTTTCAATCTCTTATTTCACCTACAACACTTATTTAGTCTTAATGTCTTGTCAGTTAAGCAATGGAAGGGCCGAGGAAGGCACCATTGTTGGACTGTGCTTATGGCATCAGGTGGCCTTAATCTGACCCTGCTCCTTACAGGTGCTTTTGCCACTGAGATCACTCGTATGCGTTAGTGCACAGGCCCAGTTATGGAAGACCAAACCTAGCTACACTGAGCCGTTTTATCTCCCTCACGTATCACGTGATTGACTCGCAACGATAATCTTTTACATAACTCAGCTGTCGACACATACCCACTATTTTGCGTGTCGTTCCAACAAATACTTCCTGGTGTGGCATTTTCTATGTCGAGCCGTGTATTTAAATCACATTCATAACGCTTTCGCATGTGCACCCTATTTCTCATCGCTAATTAGTTTGAGTGGATTTCGTCTCAAATATCCCCAAGTGAATGTCATTTTCGTTGTTATACATCCTAATTTGCTTTGATGCCTTTTAAATCGAAGAAAATATCGCCATTATTTAATAGCTTTCTTCACACATTAACCATTGCATTCTGCATAACATCGTAGCTTCTATCCCAGTAGTAAATAACAGTTTTCTTTTGTTGCCATTGTAAATAATGCCAGATATTTTTGCGCCGCTTGTGTCTTCCTCACTGTCAGAATCGTAAAATAGATACTTTTTTAAAGGTCTAATGTAAAGGATCCAAGCTAATGCCACTATGTCGTCCGAATTCGTGGAATTTTGTAAATGAAACTTGTCTAATGATTTTGCTAAAATGCCTGATTTCTTGTTAGACTGCAATCGAAGAAGTAATGATCAGACTGTAACTTGGAAATGATCAATATGTGCTATTCTTTACCTGAGGTATTTAACCGCCGCGTTTCCCCCAAAATTTATGCGTGTGTGATTTATAATTTTTGCCCCTGAAGGCAAAACGTTTTTTTCGGTAACTGTTACCTGTAGGCACAGATTCAGCCTATAATACTGTGGCAAACGAACAAGATAAAATGTGAGATTCTAGTTTAGAGGGATTACATTGATATATGTCGTTATCACTTTGCCCACTATCTAATTCGATACGTTTGTGTTCGGAATCTGAGGCTTGATAAATCACCTTGACAAGTTAGTCTCAATGGTATCTAGCGAAAGTCCCCACCCTCCATGAGTATGTGTGCTTGCGAGGGCGAGCCGGCAGACAGAGAACAATGGGAGACCACGATGATGATTACTCACTTAAGGATCCCATTCCTTTGGCGTGATTTTCAATCCCGAAAAGTACAATGAGTCTTGGCGCAGTTCTTCAAGGGCTGAGGGAGAAATCCTTCATTGGCGAGTCACGATCCCAAACGAACCACCCTTCGACACAACAACAGCATCGTGATCCGAGGGCGGCTGCTCCGGTTACAGGGTCGTGCTGCACGTGACTCGTGTGAGGGTGAATTCCGACGGGGGTTACCAAGATCGAACACTCCGTGGGTGAGGGAGTGGGTGCAACACTGAAGAATTTCAAAATTCCAATACAAGTTACAACAGCGTTCAGAATTTTTAGTTTCTTATTCGTTACTGGTTTGTGCAAAGAGTGCCTCTCTTTACACAGTTCGTATTTCTTTTATTCTATGCCCCCTTTTCTATTAAGTTTCCTGTTAAAGTCAAATGAAACTTTTTTTTGTTCCACCACATGAAATATCACATAAGCTTTTTCATAAAAAGCATCTGTCACATATATTTACTCACGGCTCTACAAACATGTAGCCTATTATGAACAAGTACCTAAGTTTCTACAAGAATTATCTAATTTTCCAGTGATATCACCTAAAAACATTACCTTTTACGTATATCTGCATGGATTTTAACAGGAATGTAATTTATTACATGTACATCCACTTGACCAGCTCAAGAACATTTTCTATCACGTACATTCTGAGGCCTCTATTAAGACATATTTCGGTTGGGGGTTTAACTATCACCAGCTCTTCAGGTTTTAAGCAGTCACCTGCCCCAAATTTGTGGCCACTGGTTCCAGAAAAGGAATTTTGGTAATCCATACGTCTTTATGCCATAAACAAGTATTTTCAAAACAACGTCCTCAGGCGCTGTGATATACACTAAATTGACAAAAGTCACCGGACACCTAGAAGAGAAACACAACATAGCATTTATTAACATACATAAGTATGGTGTCGGTCCACCTTTGGCCTTAATGCATGCACTGACCCTTCCAAACAGGCTTTCGACAAGGTTTTGGAACACAGCTATAGGTATGCGCTTCCATTCAGAACATAATGCTGCCGCTAATTGTTGCTTAGTAGTAGGCCTTGGTTCCAAACTTCTTATGCGGCGCTCTAATTCATCCCATAGGTGCTCTGTGGGATTAAGATCAGGGCTCTGTGCTGGCCAGTCCACATACGATACGGAATTATCGTCAAACCACGCCGTAACAGTCCTTGCTTTATGGCTCGGTGCATTATCCTGCTGGTACCAACAAGGCTCGGTTCCATAGTATTGCTACAGAGTTGGTAGGGCATAATTGTCCAGAATATCGAGGTAGACGTGCTGGTTAAAAGGTTTGTCCACGATAACCAATAGGCCAGGACCATACCACGAAAAACACCCCCACACGAGTACACTGCCAGCTCCAAACTTGACCGTAGGAACAGTACACTGTGGTAAATAGCGTTCCCCCGGCTGCCGCCATACCCACACACGGCCAGTCATCAGACTGATGGATTGTGTATCTGGATTCATCAGTACATAGGACCCGTTTCCATTGATCTACGGTTCACGATAAATGTTCTTTACACCATGCTAAGAGACGAGTAGCATCCCAAGTGGAGATGAAATGCTTATGAGCAGTCGCACGACCACGGTAACCCATGGAATGAAGTTCTATGCGAATGGTACGTGTACATACCGAGGTTCGAGCATTTTCACGAACCTGTACACTGAGATCTCGTGCAGTATTCCGTCGATTAACTGTAACGACTCTCCTGAGGCTTCGACGTCCTCTATCACTGATTTTCTTTGGTCTGCCGGTACGTTTTGCTGCTTCAGGCACGCCATGTGTCTTCCACTTGTTCAATACATCCAAAATAGTTGCCTTGGGTATGTTTAAACGCCTCTTGGTTTCTCTTATGGACAACCCACAAATATAACATCCAACAATCTTTCTTTTCTCAAAGTCAGTTCTCTCCCGCCGCGAAATTTTCACTCAACCTCACAGAGCGATATGATCGCGGTCAGCTGCAGGCTTGTTTTATACCGTTTTCAGCTTTATCGCGCATCTTAACAACGCAGCGGATCCTTTCATTTGCTTTTCAAGGGGTGTCCGGTGACTTTTGTAAATATAGTGTACATTGCTCGACATAGAAATTGCCCCACCCAGAAAGAGTGAGGATAGTTAGGTGAAATTGAGCATGCAAATAGGAATAGATAAGGGTTTACTTTTATGTTATTTTCAGTCATGTACAGTGTTTATCAGATGAGATAATGCAGCACAATGGGTGCTCCTCAGTAAGTGGTTGTACCGCCGCGAACGGCAGTACAGGCAGCAATACGGCGTGCAATGAGTCATACATTCGACAAATGTCCTGAGGAATGGAACACCAAGCACGGTTACTTTGCTCCCACAATTAATCGAGATCGTGCGCTGGCCGATTAAATTGCAGACGACGTCCAATGTGATCCCACATGTTTTCGACTGGGGGATAAATCAGGCGATCTTTCTGGCCATGGCAATGTTTGAACATGTTGCAAACATTGTCTGGAAACCCGAGCGGTGTGTACACGGGCGGCGTTGTCTTGCTGGAAAATGAGTTGCTGTAGTCCATTCAGGAACGGTATCAAAATGGGCTGCAGAACCTCACTCACGTATCGTGCAGCTGTCTGTGTGCCCGTGATGTGGACTAGAGGTGACCCGCTGTCATGCGCAGTAGCACCCGATACCATGATGCCTGCCTGCCTGACGGGCGGTGTGGCGGTCGCTAACAAAACCGGCATCCGTCCGCTCACCAGAGTGTCGCCAAACGCAGATCCGCCGATCGTCAGCACTCAGACAGAAACGGGATTCACCACTGAAGACCACAATGGTCCATTTGTGATCTCAGTTTGCATGACATCGGCACCAAGCTGGACGAATTCTGCGGTGGCTGGCCGTCAATGGCAGTCGACGTAACTGTTACACGGCACTAGCAGTGTTCCTGCCGAGTCTGCCGGTAACGGTGCTTGAGACCTGAAGTACAATTTAGTTGGCCACGGCACCAGGTGAGAATCTCAGGTGCACTGCTGCACTCAAAGATTCACACCAGAACATAAAAAATGAAAAGTTGAAGAATGAAGCAGCAAACCTCCCCGCATTTGGTCAGAAATGGAGACAACTCGAGGCAGCTGGAGATGCCAGTTTGCCATAAAGACAGCGGAATGCCTAAATCCGCGGGATAAAGCAGAAATTTCTAGGCTGGAGCGTAATGGAAATCAGCGACTGTTTGGCCTAATGAAAGCCAAGTTACAGGGGAATTAAGAAGTCTGCGAGTGGACAGTGGTCATTCCTATGAGAAGCGAAGCCAAGCAAAGTCGGGTTCGGATGCCAACCACTGCAGTGTGGAATCGTCACCCCCATTCATCCCCCTACTGTGGAGGAAGTGAAGAGATGCGCTTGTCTTACGGGGGTGAAGCGAGGCCCCATGTGTGCGTGTGTGTGGTCGCGTAAGCAGCGAAGCCACTACGTGTAAGTGCGACGGGATAAAAACATGTCGAAAGAAAAATATGAGCGTAAGAGCGGTGGCTTCGATACCTAACAAATATACAGGTGAAATGGTGAGTTGCCGATATACGCTTAAGGTAAAAGCACGTCTGATTTCGCTCGGCCGAGAAAATTAATCTTGGAAACCGCAACATCAGATGTGAGAGGGCCTATTTTGCTTAACGGCCACCTTCAAATCGTCACGAGAATAGATCAGTGTGCACTCTAATCATTGCAACAAAGTGCGGCGTGATATTACCATTTTTAATTGTGTGCTTCATTTACATCAAGCGTCAAAGTGAAGTGTTGAATCATCGGTGCTGCCACATGGTGCAAGTGTCTGTGTGTGTGTGTTTTTTTTTTTGTCGTGTGATATTATGTGATGCACAACGGATTTGCACAGCAAAGTCACGTAACTGTAAGTAGATGAATATTTCCTTTTTCTTTCTTCGCACATCTGCGAACTTGTGCCATCCCGACACCCAAAGCTGCAGGGACATAGATGCAGTAATGCTGAGTGACTGAACTTCAGAGGAAATACCTGCACATACAGATTTATTTCTTACAGGGCCCATTTCCTGATTATTTTTTTTACATGAATAAGGGAGAAGGTGTGGCCACAAATTCCGCTGGGCGGGACAGTTTCTTTTAACTTTGGTTCAGGGCCAAAGCTAGCGGAGAAGGGATCTGCATGTGCATGCTTATTAGATTTAGTTAATTAACTTTGGCAGTATTTCGCACCTATAATCTTATACCGCAAATTAACGTGCTTGTGTATTTTGTGTCGCGAGTATTTTTAATGTGATCGTTTGCATATAATTTTTTTCATTCTCTAAGCAATTGTATATGAATATCACCTGCAGCTCTATTTAGTGTGTAAACGAGTAGTATCTCTTGTTCAGATAGTCCGGTTAAGACTCAGTCGGCTGCGTTATCCGACAGTAAAGTGTGACACCGTATGCTGCCCACATATGAGGGGCAATTGTCTATGCGCCTAGAGAGCGCCGGATCTGTTTAAATCTCGCAGAACGTTATTAAATGTTGTGTTGTGTATTTGAGAATCATGTGTTATTTGCGAAAGTGAGTGTTGTACTGGCTGGTTGGGGATTGAATGTACCGGAGTAAGATCCGGACCACTACACTCAGTCACGAATTGGTGATTGCGGGTGAACATCATCACAACTCTGATCCCAAAGTATCATTTTTTTAGATTATTTTATTGTTTATTTGTTGTTGTTATTTTGTTCACAAGGTGGATTCACCCAAGCCTTATGCTTCGGGTCATTCTTCAACTTTTCATTTTTTATGTTCTGGTGTGAATCTTTGAGTGCAGCAGTGCACCCTGAGATTCTCACCTGGTGCCGTGGCCAACTAAATTGTACTTCAGGTCTCAAGCACCGTTACCGACAGACTAGGCAGGAACACTGCTAGTGCCGTGTAACATTAATGGTGCCGTTGTCCCAGGATCGATACCTATATTTTGCAGCTAGCGGAACAACACTCATGTTCGTAAAATAAGTGCGAATTGACTGCCATTACTATTTTTATTTAGTTTTGTTCGGTGCGAATTTTGTATAATTTAGCATTAAGTAAGCCTTAAGCTGTTTTCTAAGAACTGCCATAATTTTAGTGGGTAAGAAAAACAAAATGGCTAACACGAAAAAATCGTCATCTGCGAGTCACATGGATTCAGATGATTCTGGTGGTCACTCTGACGGAGAACATGTGAGCACTGGGGCTGCAATTGTTCCGGAAGAGAGTACACCTGTTACAAGTACAGCGGGTACATCACAGCTGAGACAAACAGCTTTAGCCGCACCTATGGTTTACGGTGAGCAAATAGCGGGATGCATAAACATGTTGAGGCTATTTACAGGCACTGATCCGCTGTATCGTGCTAAACACTTTTTTCAGGATGTCGAAAGTGTAGCGATGGTGGGTAGATGGAGTGAGCAAACTAAACTCGCGATTGCAAAATCTAAATTTCGGGAGAGAGCTGCTGAATTTCTATCTGATAGCGATGAGCTGAGGGCAGAAACCGAACCCTTTGCAGCGCGAACCCGCATGATTGTGGATCCCTTACGAGTGCAGGGAAGCCAGGTCAAAAGTCCTCCAATCATTTCGCGGGCGTAGGAGCATCGAACGTGAGAGATCTGTGGAACTCGTGGATTCTCGAAGCTATGCCTCATATTTAAATTTTCTTTCCGCCTATCTCGACGGGTAGCAATGAACGTGTGATGAAATCCTTAAACTTTCCTTCCACTCCGGGCACTTAAATCCGGAATTAGGTGCCTTGCGACGGTGGGAAAGGGTTGAGTGTTTACAGTTAAAAAAAAAAAATAGAGTGATTGGATGAATAAACTTCATCCAGTCATCCCTTTTTCTTTCATGGGGGATGGAATGTTACAGTGGACACCCCCATCCTAAAACCTGAAGAAAACTCTAAAAATTTGTCCGCCATGTCGCGTATGGTATGAGGTAGCTAGGAATCACAGTTCGGCAGGCTCACATGTTCTTTTACAGTTCAGTTTTTTTTATTTATTTCTCATTTACGTTGTTTTTTCTTTCGGATGTTCTCTAAATTAATTAACAAAATTGCGGGGTAATTGGGAAGTCGCTCCAATGCTCTTGAAGGCATGCAACGCAATATTTTTGCCATTTTAAATTGTTTCTACCTGTGGGAAAATGTAGCACTCAATGGTTGCTCTGGAAATTGATAAGAGCAAAGCGATAGGCCCAGAAGAGGGCTTCTGGATTTCTTGATTAGGGGCCGATGTTACGACCCACCCCCGCCATTAATTTAGTAATTAATGGGCGTGGTTGATGTGTGAAATTAATTAAGTATTAATTGTTCGAGGCTTGATTGGAGTTTAAAAGTGTAAACAGCAGATAAAGTTTTATCTGGGGGTTTGGAAAGAAAAGAGGCGAAGAATTCTCTCTCTGGCTGGGTGGTCTCAGAATAGCTCTGTTAGGTCATAAATATCAGGGCGCAGCTGACGGGCAGCCTATGCAACACGGAAAGGGAAAGAGGAATACGTATCGAATGAGCCACTTGAGTAGGAATGAATGAAGATAGGGGACGAAAGGTTTAGCGAATAATCGTAAATTCGTCGATTGTTTGGGGCATTTTCGAGAACAATTGCTCTCTGTGTGGTCCGTGCAAAAAAATAAGAGTTCGCACTTGGCATGAACATAATCAAGAAAGTTAGTTGTCTGTGCGCTCTCCGATGTGAAAGGCTGGATGCCTTGGATCTGCAAAAAAATGAATTGGGAAAAATGAAGCAGCAAACCTCCCCGCATTTGGTCAGAAATGGAGACAACTCGAGGCAGCTGGAGATGCCAGTTTGCCATAAAGACAGCGGAATGCCTAAATCCGCGGGATAAAGCAGAAATTTCTAGGCTGGAGCGTAATGGAAATCAGCGACTGTTTGGCCTAATGAAAGCCAAGTTACAGGGGAATTAAGAAGTCTGCGAGTGGACAGTGGTCATTCCTATGAGAAGCGAGAAGCCAAGCAAAGTCGGGTTCGGATGCCAACCACTGCAGTGTGGAATCGTCACCCCATTCATCCCCTACTGTGGAGGAAGTGAAGAGATGCGCTTGTCTTACGGGGTGAAGCGAGGCCCCATGTGTGCGTGTGTGTGGTCGCGTAAGCAGCGAAGCCACTACGTGTAAGTGCGACGGGATAAAAACATGTCGAAAGAAAAATATGAGCGTAAGAGCGGTGGCTTCGATACCTAACAAATATACAGGTGAAATGGTGAGTTGCCGATATACGCTTAAGGTAAAAGCACGTCTGATTTCGCTCGGCCGAGAAAATTAATCTTGGAAACCGCAACATCAGATGTGAGAGGGCCTATTTTGCTTAACGGCCACCTTCAAATCGTCACGAGAATAGATCAGTGTGCACTCTAATCATTGCAACAAAGTGCGGCGTGATATTACCATTTTTAATTGTGTGCTTCATTTACATCAAGCGTCAAAGTGAAGTGTTGAATCATCGGTGCTGCCACATGGTGCAAGTGTCTGTGTGTGTGTGTGTTTTTTTTTGTCGTGTGATATTATGTGATGCACAACGGATTTGCACAGCAAAGTCACGTAACTGTAAGTAGATGAATATTTCCTTTTTCTTTCTTCGCACATCTGCGAACTTGTGCCATCCCGACACCCAAAGCTGCAGGGACATAGATGCAGTAATGCTGAGTGACTGAACTTCCAGAGGAAATACCTGCACATACAGATTTATTTCTTACAGGGCCCATTTCCTGATTATTTTTTTACATGAATAAGGGAGAAGGTGTGGCCACAAATTCCGCTGGGCGGGACAGTTTCTTTTAACTTTGGTTCAGGGCCAAAGCTAGCGGAGAAGGGATCTGCATGTGCATGCTTATTAGATTTAGTTAATTAACTTTGGCAGTATTTCGCACCTATAATCTTATACCGCAAATTAACGTGCTTGTGTATTTTGTGTCGCGAGTATTTTTAATGTGATCGTTTGCATATAATTTTTTTTTCATTCTCTAAGCAATTGTATATGAATATCACCTGCAGCTCTATTTAGTGTGTAAACGAGTAGTATCTCTTGTTCAGATAGTCCGGTTAAGACTCAGTCGGCTGCGTTATCCGACAGTAAAGTGTGACACCGTATGCTGCCCACATATGAGGGGCAATTGTCTATGCGCCTAGAGAGCGCCGGATCTGTTTAAATCTCGCAGAACGTTATTAAATGTTGTGTTGTGTATTTGAGAATCATGTGTTATTTGCGAAAGTGAGTGTTGTACTGGCTGGTTGGGGATTGAATGTACCGGAGTAAGATCCGGACCACTACACTCAGTCACGAATTGGTGATTGCGGGTGAACATCATCACAACTCTGATCCCAAAGTATCATTTTTTTTAGATTATTTTATTGTTTATTTGTTGTTGTTATTTTGTTCACAAGGTGGATTCACCCAAGCCTTATGCTTCGGGTCATTCTTCAACTTTTCATTTTTTATGTTCTGGTGTGAATCTTTGAGTGCAGCAGTGCACCTGAGATTCTCACCTGGTGCCGTGGCCAACTAAATTGTACTTCAGGTCTCAAGCACCGTTACCGACAGACTAGGCAGGAACACTGCTAGTGCCGTGTAACATAACGGTTGCCTATTGCGCAGGTTTGCCACATGTAACCTTCGATTTACAGTTCGGGTCGTTATGGCGACGTCCATGGCCAGTAACACAGCACGTCGAATAGCGGCTGAAGTGCTCCTGGTGACGAACGAGCGTGTCGAGCAATCCGCCCGTCCAGGCGTGCTGACGTCTGTTGGATTGCACGACTGCCACTCCGACGCACATACGAACCTTCCGGTAGCCATTAGGTCCAACAGCTCGTGCACCCCGTTCCACATGCGCAGCTATGATACGACGTGTAGACAAGCCCGCTTCACACAGGCCTGCAATTCTTCCTTTCCGAAACGCATCCAAATGGCGATAAACCTGCCTACGTCGTGTACCCGGCATTTTCGGCCTTCGGTGAGCAGTTTCCTTGCACAAACAACAAATCTGAAACGTCCGCGACACTTCGACCTGCGACCACACATTACCATTCCTGTTGCTGCTGGCACCTTTATCTCACGAAAGTCATCGACTCCCGATTTATCATCATTTGCTTATCTCAAGTGGGTACACCCGCCCTGCGATTTGCATGTTTGTAGCACACATCCTTCTGGGTGGGGAAATTTCTATGTCGAGCAGTGTATTTAGCAACAAAATTCTTAAAAAGCCTACACATAGTTGTACCACAATATACAACGAAGTGCCAATTTTTTAGGCACGCCTGCCTTCGTCACATAAATTGCTCGCTCCAACGCGTAGAGGGCACGTGAGTGCAGTGTGCAGTATAATAAATCAGACAGACAGATTAGCTTCTCTAGCATCTGTTAGCATTTGATTGAGGGTGAGTAAAATGATTTGAGCTACTTTGAACGTGGCACGGTAGTTGGCGTCAGGCGTACTTGTTCGCACAACAGTAGCTGGGAGTTTACCGTGAATGGTGCAACATACAGAATACTTCCAGAAATAAGAGAACCTATGGACAAAAGCAACTGGTGAATCAGAAAGGTCAAAGGAGACTGCCTTATTCGTCAACCATTAGTTCACTTAACTGGGTTGTTGTTAATCGTCATTAATCCGTGAATGTCATGAAATTGTCATGAAAAAACACACCAGTGACGTTATACCTCTAATTTAACCTTTCTTTCAGTTTTTTTGTAAATGTCGTTATTTCTCGGTTAGAGATTTTTTTACTGAACAGCACATTACACCCCCAAACAACTTGTACGTTTTGGCAACTGTGACAGTGAGTCAGAAGAAAATAAATAGTCTACGTAGAATACGATTAAAAAAACGGAGAGATGAAAAAAGCTTGTTGTAGATTTATGTGGATAGATAAATAACGTGTTGTAACTACTGTATATGGTGGAGATTTCTATATTTATGTACGAGATTGCTATTAAGAGTCATTTGTTGAATAACGACCTCAGAATTGGCGACTGAAACTTCCTGTGCGTTACCACATCATAGACAGTAAACAATTAGTTAATGTTGTATAAGTCTACTGATTCCTTTCACTAAGTTTCTATTGTAATATAAGATAAACGAGTTAGCTAAAGACATTAGTTAATTCAATAACAAGAACTTCAGCGACTAAAAACTATTACAGCAACTAGACACTACGCACCGCAAAGTAGCACTGTAAGCCCCGAGTCTGGCACCCTGTGGAATATATATCAAGTGAGAACTGTGACATGAAAAACAATGACACTGAGGTATGAACCAAAAGCATTAATTGAACGGGAAAACGCGCTTACACACAAAACATCAGATGGCAATTCCAGTACATACACAACCCTGGGAGTCTCAGAACTGTACATAGCAAGATAGAGGCGAAGTAGTCCTCGGTAAGAGTTCAGGTCAACCTTAAATATCGCGGCAAGGTTAACCTGACTATGGGATGGAAGGTACTGAGTGTGTACCTCCTCTGCACAATATAGTTCGAGTCTGAAAATTCGTATTTGAGCTTGAACTGGCGCTTGAAAAGTACAAAGATGTTCCAAATGTTGTGCGCACGTACATTTAAAAAAATAACATCTGGGTTTCGATCGCGTTTCTAATTAACACATATATTCGTGTTTTGGCGACGTTGTTGGCATTTTTATCAGTCTGCCATGTGCGGCTAACTCGAGGATATTTACGGCGGCTGGAAAAAGGTTTGGGGCCACTAAACTTTGCTCCTTTCTTCCTGAGAGGAAAGTAGCTGACAGAAGGATCAGCGGGAAGTTTCCTTTTGTTCATCATCCCATTGCGGTGGTACACCCTCAGGGTTTGTGGAATGGTCCCCGACGCATTGTATGCCATTAGTGAAAGAAATGCTAAAAAGCCATAAGATATTTTAGGTGAAAAGGTTCGCATAGCGTGCACTCTGCAGTCAGGTCAGGTTTTCCCCGAGTATAGGAGTGATGAGGTCACGTACTTTTTATGGCATGGTGTCCTTCAAGTCGTTGCTGCGGTTTTATTCTAAAGCGTCCTACTGTACAACGACGGTCCTCCGGAGCTCGTCCAAGGTGTGCGGAGGATTCCTGCGGTGTGGTGGCGCAGCCTGTTTGAATTAGTTCCAATGATATTAGATGAGATTCAGACCTTCGAGAGAGCACACAACTCCATCAGTGCAATTGTTGCGCTCTAGAGTACGCGTTCACCAGCCTCGCGCGACAAGCTCGGTTATTGTCCCGTAGCATGAACACGTCGCCACTGTTCGACATATAGGACTCCACAAGTGGTAGAAAAGAGTCTCGATTCTTCACAACGATAAAGTTGTGCTGGAAGAGAATAAACGACGTAGAACTTCCACACATTATCCCGACCCAAATCATCACCGAACCACCCGTTTGCCCGTGTGCTGGTTGCATGCAACGGGCCTTGTCTGCTTTCACACACATTGTTTACAGTTCCAGGCTGATTTGCCATTCGTCCGTGAAGACAACACGTCGCCAGTTATCCAATGTTCAAATCCTCTCCTCGTTTGCTGGACACCACAGTGAGCGAGGTGCTCGCCACTGACGCCTGCAGCAAAGTTTGTGGTCGTGGAAGTGGTTCCGCGGGGTTTACGTCAGCACTGCGGATCCGATAACTATCAGAATGACATTTCTCAGCTCTGTACTTCATCAACGGGATGTCGTCGGGCCAGATTCTGTAAGTTACCGTCTGCAGCGGCTGATGTTCAACGCAAGGGTTCATGGCGTGACATATGCTCCACACTTTCAGTTCCTTAGTACCGATTCCAAGTCTAGGAGACGTCGCTAAAGCACTCTTCGAGTTGTTGTCCAACCTCCAGCGGCGATAACCCTTGGTAAAGCAACGCGACAATGCGAGGGCGGTCGAATGTTGAAATAATCTCTTTTGGAATGTTTTCTGTCTGACACTGTCGTTGGATAGGCCCTGCACCTCCTCAACAGAGTCCGTAGGTGGTTGATGGCAGTGGTTCGACAGGAACGAGTGCCGACTTTCGTGCACGACAGACAAATTCTGGCTCTTGTCTGTCCATTTCTGCTTTCATACAGTTGTTCCACAAGGTGATTAACAGGGCACACGACGTGGGATGCCGCGAAGGTACTGCGATGATAGATAAGGGAGTATTGCTGCACTTTTTTTATGTGAGCATCTGAAAAGGTTAATTGATATTTGTCTTTATTCTATATAGATTTCGAGACAGCGTTTCATAACGTCTTTCTAAATGAAATTTGCCGCCCCTGTGGCGCAGTAGTCTAATCGATGGATTATAGTCATTCGTCCGAGATGGGTTTAGGTTCGAATTTCGGTGAGGCATGGATGTTGTTTCTCTGACGGCACTGTCTGTCTCCTTTCCCTGGAGCAAGTGGCCCTAAATTAGGGACGGGCGACTACTTATAGCCAATGGAGTTGCTCACGGTGTAATTAAACCCCCTAACAAAAAAATTACATGTCTAAGGACTTTATTATAACAGCGTGATTTCTTATTTATTTATTACTGCAAACTGCATATCCTAAAGGCTGTAAGCTGACGACGACGCTCGGAGGAACGCTGGTTCGACCGATTCCCGTCCGCCTGAGGGCATGCGCACTATCTCAAGGTGAAAAAATCGGACTGGATTGGAGGAAGTCAGCGCGAAGAAGCACACACGATGGTACACGGGTCCCAAGGAAGGAAGAATCTGGACGCTATAATGGCCAAACGTAAATAACGAATTTCCTGTCTTTGAACAACTATGAGGCGATCGGGAACGATGATCCCACAATAAAGTTCGTTGAGTTACCCACAGTGGCGTAACTACCCCCGGGATGACCGGACACGTCCTGGGGGACCCAGAATTGAGGGGCTCGGGCAAGTTGTGGTCCGAAGGAAACCCTTCGGAGTTGGGACACCCAAGTACCTATATACACTGAGGTGCCAAAAATCTGGGAAAGGCGCTACCATTTCCATTACATGCGGTAAATGGTATCGTCCGCAAATAACGTATATAGAGAGGTAGATATATCCGCTAGCTCAAGTAGTAGCATTCGCAGTTCAGATGGCAGCTTATCAGGATTTAAGCCATTTCGAACGTGGTATGATAGTCGAGGCTCGGGAGGTGGGTCACTTCATCTCGGAAATTACTACGAAGTTTGGATTTAAACGATCAACAATTTCAAGGGTGTATCTGGACGCAGGGGGAAAATCCAGAGTGTGAAATCGGTGTGGCAGTAGAAAAACAATGAACGATCGCGGACAGCGGCGTCCGGCAGGCATTGTAACACCCGCCCGGAGTGGAAAATTGCCGCAAATCACAGCTGGGGCCAGCAGTAACATCAGCGTTCGAACAGTGCAATTTTCCCTGTGTTCTATGGGGTTGCGGAACCGACGGCCTAACCAGGTGCCATTGCTGATCTGACGACAGAAAGCTGTGCGCCTCGCCTGGGCTCAGGAACACCTCCATTGGACGCGGGATGACTGGAAAGGTGTAGCCTGGTCCGACAAATCGCGGTACCAACTGTTTCGGGCAAATGGTGTCGCGACAACTCCACGAGGAAATGGATCCTGCATGCCTACAAGGGACAGTTTAGGCCGGCGATGTCTCTGTTATGTTGTGGGGTGTTTTCAGTTGGCACGCATTAGGGCCCCTCATACGTCTGCAGACCGTTCTGACCGGTGGAGGACGACAATGCGCCACTACACACGTACACAGTACCCCGATTATGGCTGGAGAAACATTCCGCAGAGTTTGCCATTCTGACGTGGCTCCTCGTTCACCGGATTTAAACGCCATCGAATACATTCGGGATGCTGTTCAATGTGTCTTCAACGCTAGGAATCCTCCACCGGCTAATGTTACGGAATTGTGGGACGCTCTTCAGGAAGCATGGTATGCACTGTCTCCACAGTACTACAGAGAGACGAGTCCATGCCCCATCGCGTTGCTGCCGTTATCTGATCACGAGGAGAACCAACGCGGTTTTATAGAGGCATTCCAGTTTTTTTTTTTTTTTGGCACTTCAGTGTATATGCTAAAGTTCTCGTATTCTGTTCATGGCGCGTATCATGAATGAATCCGGCAAAAGTTGTTCCTTTTTTTAAGGTAAATGTTGCCTTCGAAAAAGGAAGACCATTTATTTTAATCACTGTCAAAGGAACACCCAAGAACTGGTTTAGCATTGGGCCATGGCATGGCCCAGGGCGCTGCATACTGAAGGGCAACAAAATTTTGGGAATACACGGGACAACAGCCGTTTTACCTTATTACGGAAACAAACAAACAAACAAACAAACAAAAAATGCTTGCAATGAAATAGCATTTTGCATTTCTACAAATCATACTTAGTAGTATGACACAATTAATACTTTATATAACTGTATTAGTACTTTCGCAATTTAGAGTGGAGGGATAGTTTTGCCAAGCATTTATACACGGTCAAATCACATTATTGTGGCCACCAGCTAATGTCCAGAGTAACCGCCGCGTGCAGCGCGGACAGCAGCTAGACGGGCTGGGAGTGACCCAATAAGGTGCTGGAAGGTGTTCACAATTATGTGGAGCCATGCTGACTGCAGTGCATCTGACAGCTGCTGGAGGGTGCATGGTGGAGGATCCATAGAGCGAACAACACGATCGAGGTGGTCCCACAGATGCTCAGTTGGGTTTAAGTCTGGGAAATTAGAGGGCCAGGGAAGTACTCTGAAGTTTTCATCTTGCTCTTCCAACCACTCTCAGACATTTCTAGCTGTGTGATACGTCGCATTGTCGTGCTGGAAGATCCCATCCGCTCCAGGGAAGACAATCAGCATGCATGGGTGTGTTGGTCTGCAAGGATGGATTCATAACGAATTCGGTCCATGGTGTCTTCCACAGGCATGAGTGGACCCAGGGAATGCCACGAAATCATTCCCCAGACCATAACACTGCCCCCACCAGCTTGTGTTCTTCCAGCAATAGTTGAAGAGTGATTGCTCTCCGATGTTTCTCGCCTTATACGCCAACGTCCATCCGTTCGATGAAGCAGAAAACGTGACTCATCGGAGATGGCAATCCTTTGCCAATCCGCGGAGGTCCAATTCCGATACTGCCGTGCAAATGTAAGCCTTTTCTACCGTTGCACCTTCGTTAGCATAGATGCAGTGACCATCCGTCTGCATCGGAGCCCCATACGCAGCAGGTTTCGCTAAACTGTCGTTTTAGACATACTACCGGTAGCCCCCTGGTTCATTCGGCCAGTGAGTTGCTCCACTGTAGCGTGTCGATCGGCCCTCACGCATCTTCGAAGCCGACGTTCACCTCTCACATCAATGGCACGTGGTGCTCCGCAGTTTCCAGTCGCTTATTCGCAATGGTGCCATTTCTCCAATCACGATACACTTTAACCACAGCAGTACGCGAACAGTTAACAAACTGCAATGTTTCAGAAATACTGCCACCCTTGGCCCGGAAGCCGATAATCATCCCTTTTTGCAAATCTGATAAATCGTTCCTTTTATCCATGATAATAACGAGTGGTATGTTTTCAGATCAGATCAGATTAGATCATATGTAGAGGATTTTAGGAAGGGAGTGTCTGACCCCAGGTCTTAAACAACCCTTGGAAATAGGATGCTAGGAGATTTGGGCAAGAGTGCCAAATAGGAAAGTGACACGGAAGTGAGGTAGAAAGGAGGAGGAAAACGCCCTTATTTATTACCGGGGGGCCAGTACCCGGGGTCCGACGGCTTAACGTGCCGATCAGACGCACGGCGGATATTTAGTGGATCCAGCGTTCGTACCTGCCTGGGATCGAACCTGAGGTCCTTTCCGTGGCAGTCACGAACGTTGCCCACTAGGCCACTCGCGGCCAACTATGTTTTCAGATTGCCTACATCACACCTTATATACCCTCCAAGCCAGCTCGCGACACGTGCCTTCTTTCATTGGCTACGCGCTGTTGACGTCAAAAGTAGGAGGTGGTCACAATAATGTGACTCGACCGTGTATATAAGCAAATTTGAGGAAGACAATGAAAAGCTCGAAATTGGAATTGTTCACTCCATGAAGCAAATTTCTACATGATCAAGGATAGTATGGGTGACAAAAAAGGAGAGATTACTGATACACTTAACCACAGCAGCACGCGAACAAGTTACACAATACACTGTGTAAATAAATGATAATAAAAGAAGGAAAGTTCACTGATACACTTAACCACAGCTGCACGCGAGCTTACTGGTTACACAATACACTGTGTAAATAAATTATAAATACACAGAAATATTCCTGTTATTTCTTGATTATGATTAATGATGGTTGCAACATAAAAAACATCTCATATATAATTAATTTGTATTGTAAAAGAATGTTAGACGGTATGGTGTTTGAAGATGTTTATTACATTATTAAACATAAGTAAAAGAAATTCTAACAAGCACATTTTGCTGTAAAGAAATTATAAATACACATCAGATATTACAAAGCAGAAAATAATGTTTCCTGAATTAATGATTTATGGTACTTCCATTTGCCTTAATTAGCCAATAAATTCTGTTTGTCATTGCTGTTACCAAGTCTTGTAATGTGCAAACGTTAATTTTGTCCCAACAGCGACATATTGCCACTTGCAATTCTCTTAATGAAATATTGCTTGTTTTTTCGTATAGACTCACGGACAATGAAATTTGCGCACCAAGAAGGAAGTATCGGATTGAACTAAAATTTTATGGTCGCAGTGATACAGATGAATGATACACATGATGGCAAAAACGGAGCTACAGGACAATTATAGATGGATCTGTGGCACGCAGTCTGGTCATCTTCAATAGCGTGTCGCACCGCCTCGTGCGGCGATACATGCTGCAATTCGGTCGGGCATGGAGGCGAACAGACGCCTGATGTTGTCCTGCGGCAGACAGGCCCACACGAGTTGGACTGTGTGCTCCAAATCCAGGATAGTGCGGCGGCAACCGGCGTTTCAACTGGTCCTACACATTCTCGAAAGGGGACATGTCCGGGGAGCGGGCAGGCCATGCAAGTGCCTGGTCATGACGTAGGCAGTCCTGGGCAACCCGAGCCGTGTGCGGGCGGGCATTATCCTTGTGGTATAGCGCACCTGGAATCCCGGCCAGGAATGGGAACACATGGGGCCGTAGGATCTCATCCACATACCGCTGGCCCGTCAATGATCCACGTACCACTACTAGAGCTCATCGGCTATCGTAGGCAACGGCTCCCCAGACCATCATGCCTGCAGTGAGGGAGGTGTGGGGCTCGATAGCGAGGTGGGATTGTGCCGTTGACCTCGAGACATACACACCCGGACACCATGATCATCTGTCCCCAAGACGAAGCGCTCATCGCTGAACACCACACGTCGCTCTGGCCTGGCACCACTCCACACGGAGCCGGCGATGTTCCGGTGTTAATGGCAGCACACGTAAGGATCGCTGGGATCGGATATTCGCTTCCGCGAGGCGTCGGGAAATGGTTCGTGTGCACACAGGAGTCGCTACATCTGCCTGTATAGTGAACTGGGTCCTCGTGGGATCCGTCGATCCTCTCTCTCAATGGTCCTCCTGGTCCGCCCACAGCCGCTCCGCCGTGTGGCAGTGCTCCCAACACAGTCTGACGGTATGGTCAGAACGATCCAAGTGGCTGGCTATACGGAGCGCCGACCACCTTGCGGTTTTCAGCCCGATGATCAGGCCTCTCTCGTAGGCCGTAAGTTGCGAAAATCGACGTCTCTGGCATCTACCCTGCATTCTTGTCACTCTGTACTCTTGCTTGCGTCGGCCGGTGCTTTTGGCTTTCATGGGGCATCGACTACACGCCGGTTTATAAGGCTGCCGGTTCGTGCTTGCAGCGCCACCACAGGGTGTGCGGTCATGCGCACTCGCACCAAACGTGAATCATTTGCATACCAGCACGCACTCTAGCTATTTGCAAAGTTTCGCGGTTGTAGCATGTTTTCTTCTAGGTGCGCAAATTTCAGTGTCCGTGAGTGTACAAACGTGACAAGTGACAACCAGACATTTCCCATCAGCTTTAAGCCTGGGCTCCATTACATCTATTTTTCATTTATAAACCACTTTTTGGTGGAAAAAGGAGTATGGCAGGGCGCATTATCTTGTTGGAAAATCCAACTATTTCCACCTTGTAGGGTCCAAATGGAAGTAAATGTTCGTACAGAATAGCCGGTAAGTACTGGATGTCATACGATGATTGATAATGTCAATGTCCGATTTACCGTCACACCGAGCTCCGCCCACACCATCACACCACCTCCTTCCATTTTTCTGCTGAAAAAATTCTTTGGGCCGCTGCCATAAATCATGCCAGTAACATTTATTACCATCGGAGCCATCTAAATTAAATTTTTTTTCTCATCTGAGAACACAACACTTTTCCATTTTTCAGACCATACACGTTTTTAGACCAGTCCGATTTTCTGCTTTTATGTTCACCAGTGAGTAAAGGCTTTGCCTTCATTTTAATGTAAGCAGAACTTTTGTTTTCTTTAGAGTTTTTGTGACTGTCGTATGAGAGACGTTTTTAGGAAAAAATCGAGCAATTTGTCATGTAGACGTATTATAATTACTCTTTAGAATATGCTGATTCTTTGTGTGATAAAAATAATCTGTAATTTAACCCTTTAATGACCATAACTCCCATACCTACGAACGCCCATACACGCCCGAAACGCCTGTCTAGGGTTAGTCAGATTTCTTGCCCTTATTTATTCTTCTTATTTTCTCGACTTATGCGGGATCAGCAGGAGTCACTCTCAGTCGCTATTGTTGTTGTTAACCAAAGAAGTGATACAACAGACAGTTTCGAGCATCTATGACCATTTGTACGTACGGGCGTTTTGGGCGTTATGGTCGTTAAAGGGTTAAATAAGAAATTTAAATTAGAATGTGTTTACCTGAGGGTGTCTGATTTTTCTTGGCATAGCACTATGACCACAAGGAATTGCATCACACAACTCCTGGAGAGTGACACGACGATCAGCTGTGATGAGGTCTTTCACTCTTTGCTTGTTGGCATCTGGCACTGCAGTTGCGGGTCTTCCACTCCGTTGTTTGTCCGACACTGAACTTTCTCCCTCTCGAAACATCTTCATCCATCTTCGGACGTTACTGATATCGATTGTGGCAGCTCCATGCACCGCCAGGAGCCTTCTGTGGATTTCTGGAGACTCCTGTCGGTGCATGGAGCTGCCACAATCGATATCGGTAACTCTTATCCTTCTTTTTCCAGGAATTCAATTACGGCTCTCTGCTTTTCTCTGTCATTCATGATTTTTATTTCCGATTCTAAAAAAATTGTTCCCACATTGGTACCATATCATAGTACATGTCAGTGCAGTTTCATTAAAATCACTTCAAAATTTCAAAAGTTATTAAGGTGAAAGCATTGCTTTCAGGATGCCCTTAGTAATATTTTACGTTCTTTGAAAAAGACAGCTTTGCACCTACCACTGTTAAAGGAAGCTTTAAGAAAATCGTTCTGCAGACAGAGTGCTTTATGTGTAGCTGAATGTATAATTCTGCAGGATAATCTTTTACATTCTGAACGTATTCTTCGTTACAATTAGTCCATTGTATCATATTCATTCGAATAAACAACGGTTTTAAAATGATCCCATAGAAAGTAATCTAATGGTGTCAAATCCAGACATCCTCTCAGGTGACATTGTTGGCACATGGATACCAATCCATCGATTATGCTATTAATCATCCAAGTATTCTTGTACCGGGCCAAGTTATGGGGCCACGCGCCATCTTGCTAAAACCGTATCATGCCTTTCTTCTTGTACACTTGTGATGAGTAATTCTTTCTTTAATTCACTGGGGTTTTTTTTGGTTTTTTTTCGGGATTACGGCTCGATTTTTTGGGTCGAGGGAGCTCTAGATTTGTGTTAAATTTGAAACCCCGGCATTTCGCAACGTTTTGGTGAAATTCAATTCTGTTTAAGATAATGATCTTTTTGTGACAAGGGTTTTTACGTACAATATCGCTTGACATTACTTTTATATTGAAAACATATTTATTTTACAGGTTTTCGTTTACTTTTTCCTGCTCTTTCCGCAAACAAGAGAGGAAGCGTAATTTTCGTGACCAGTAGCAGCCTCTGTTAGCTTGTTTCTATTGATTTTTGTTGCATCGCAATATCTTTATTACATCAAAAGATATTTCCAGGTCTAATGAATCGTGGGACACCTTATGTACTGTACAAAAAGCCGCCCCGGTGGCGCAGTGGTCTAAGCGGTGGCCTCTGATCATTCGTCCGAAAGGGGTCCGGGTTCGAATCCCGGTGAGGCATGGATGTTGTGTTTTGTCTTACGGCACTGGCTCTCTCCCTTCCCTGGAAACAGTGACCGTAAATTAGGGACGGGCGACTGCTTATAGCCCACTAAGTTGCTCACGGGGGTCGTTAAACCTCAAATAAAAAAAATGTACAAAAAAGCATTCGGACACCTGCACATATGCTTTGGTGCTGTGGTCTAAGCGCTGGCCCCCATTGGTGCTGTGGTCTAAGCGCTGGCTTCTCACTATTCGTCCGAGATGGATCCGGGTTCGATTCCTGGTGAGGCATGGATGTTGTGTTTGTGTTACGGCACAGGCTGTCTCCCTTCCTTGGAACCAAATACCCTAAATTAGGGACGGACGACTGCTTATATCTCATTCAGTTGTTCACGTCGGTCGTTGAACCCCAAACTAAAAAAGAAAGAAATTCTCCACATATTCAAATAAACGTGCATTTTCAGAACCGTGCGCGCACGCGCGGTGTTTGTTGAGTGCAGTATACAAAAGGGAGGAGCATTGGCACACCTGTGTCAGACCGCATTGGAGGAGACTATGACGCGCGGAGCTAAGTGACTTTGAAAGGGGCATGGTGGTTAGATGCCACTTGAGTATGCAATCAGTGCATAGCATTGTCGCTCTTCTGGAATTCCCAAAATCCATTGTCTCTGATGTTCTTCATCGATGGAAAGCAGATGGTGCCACTGTAGTGAAACCGCGCCGTAGAAAGACACCCAAACAAAGTTATAGTACCAAACGAAACTTACTGCGCAATGTGAAGAAGGCACACACGTCCTCCACCACAGACTTGGCAGGCGACGTCGCAAAGAAAACAAAATCCACTGGAATAAGTATTTGCACCAGAATATTCCATCGCGAACTGTATGCCCACGGCTACCATATTGCTAGGTCAGTTGCCGACAAGCCCTACCATACTCAAGGCAATGTCAGGTGGCGACTGTAACAGGGCCTTGCTCGCCTGTTGTGGACAATAGAAAAGTGAAAAAGTGTCGTGTGAATGACGAATCACGCTTCTCACTCGTTCGTTCGGATCGACGCATTTGGGTGTAGTGTTTGATTTGCCCGGGGAATGCTGGCAGGCAAACTACATAGTCCCTACAG
This sequence comes from Macrothele yani, assembly GCA_039090855.1. NCBI lineage: Eukaryota > Metazoa > Arthropoda > Arachnida > Araneae > Macrothelidae > Macrothele > Macrothele yani. The sequence continues at coordinate 13,606,251 of CM077017.1, forward strand.
TCAAGTTTGGAGGGTTCTGTAATGGTGTGGGGCTGTTTCTGCTGGGAAGTACTTGGTCGTTTGGTTGTGGTGTCCTCCAGGAAAGAAAGTGATTGTAAGCCTATCCTCTCCATGTATTCGTTGATAGGCACATATAATCATTGGTAGGGGACAAATAAAGTGGTAGACAGCTGACTTCTGAGAACATGGCGCCTACAAGATAATCAAAGGCAAAATTTTTCATTCTTGTTATTGTCAGCTCGAAAACTTTACTTAATGGGTGGGATTTTTGTTCCCCAGAAACGAAGCTGATTAGTTAAGAAATGGGACTTTCCGTTTTCCTTTAGAAGTACAAATTTCGCTGCTCTCATGCCTTGGGTATGTTCGTCACATCACACGCTTTGCTGTTCTAAGACCAGGCTGTGGAACGTCACTAAACTATGTCCATCACAGTGATGTTCCTTGCAGATAATATTAGGCTGTGACAGGGAAAGGGGAATTATCACAAAAAATGTCAGGAAATTGTGAAATTTTAATGGAAAATGACTGAATTCGGAGAAATTCTTCAAGTTTTTATTTTTTTCGTTAGTTCGCTTTGCCGTTACTTTCCATCAGGACGACTGAATTAACCGTAACTGCTGACGTTTGTTTGCCTCACAAGCGGTACTTGCTCTAAATTCAAACGTCCGAGGTACTTACGGGCTTGTTTATCCTACTAGGCTGAAAATCGGGCTGGGAAGAAAAAGACTCCCACACTAGAAGTGCGTTTTGTAATTTTTGGAGCACGTCCGTAAGTGTTCCTGAGTATTTACAGGGATTGTGCCGTGGAACAAAGACACGTTACTCAGTACCTATCAGTCATAACTCATTTGTTTTCATGCTATTTTCTTAGGAAACAACAGGAGGACCGGATTTTGAAGTGCCGACATTTATTGATGTTAAAAGAGTTAAATGTTGTCAGTTTTTCTCATTGTCAGCATTCGATTATAAAGTACGCACTCTTTGTTAAGAAACAGATGTGTTGATACTCCTTTAAGAAACAATACCGTGAACACCCAATTCAGGTATCATTTTTAGCAACTCTTTCGAAACAAAATGAGATTCTTATGTTATTACTACACCGATGAGCCTTTACATTATGGCCACCTACCTAATAAGCTGTAGGACCCGCTGTAGCCCGCAAAATAACGGCCACTCGGCGAGGCATCGATTCGATAAGGTGGCGATAGGTATCCTGGGGTATCTAGTACCATAATGTCAACAGCAGGTCCTCCAGTTCCCGTACATTTCGGAGTGGTGGTGATTTAGCGCGAACACGCTTTTCCAAGTCGAATCACAAATGTTCGATTGGGTTCATCTCAAGTGAATTTGGAGGTCAGAGCATTAACAGAATGTCACCAGCATGTTCCTCGAACCACCCCTTAACGATTCTGGCAGTGTGGCATGGTGCTTTATCCTGTTGGTAATGGCCATCACCCGCAGGGAACACAGTTGCCATGGATGGATGAACTTGGTCCGCAACGATGTTCAGATACCTGACAGCTGCCAGGGATTGTGCTATTGGAATAATGGGGCCTAAAGTGTCCCAAGAAAATATCGCACACAGCATAACACCGCCACCGCCGGCCTGTTTCCGCCCAACAGTGCATCCAGGTGCCATAGCCTTAGTTGGTAATCGGTGTATCTGCGCTCGGCCGTCTACGTGATGCACCAGGAATCTTGATTCGTCAGACCAGGTCACTTTCTTCCAATCATACACGGTCCAATCTCGATGATTTTGGACCCATTTCATGCGTTGTTGGCGATGACGTGCAGTGAGCATGGGGACCCGGCTGGGTCTTCGGCTACGCAGGCCCATGCGCAGAAGGCTGCGAAGAACTGTGTGCTGTGGCACATTTCCCTGATCACCACTGTTGTAGCTGCGGGTGATTTATCGCACTGTGGCCCTGCGGTCGCTGTGAACAATGCGCGACAACCTCCGCTTTCCTCTGGCATCAATGAGGTGCGGACGACACACGGCTGGAAGATGCTTCGTCGTTTGGCCATCTGTGCTCTACTTTTGATACGTATTCACTACAGCAGCACGTGAACAACCCACAAGCAGCGCCATTTCCGAAATCGTAGTTCCGAAGCACCGTGCCATCACATTTTGTCCTTTATCAAACTCTTATATATCGGCAGCTTTTCCCATTCTGACTCAAAACACTCTACTAACCGAAAGCCGGTCCTCGGGTTGTATATATACTTCTCTGTGAACTTCACTTTTCGGTCTCCAGGCGCGCTCATTTCTCTCGGTTGGGGGTGGTCATAATGTAATGGCTGATCGGTGTATGTCCGTTTGGGGTCATCATATCTCTGAACCTATTGGTCCGATTTGAAAACTTGTTTTTGTATTGGGAGCCAGAGGTGTCAAAAAATTACTCTTGCCGTTTGGCACTTTCACGATGCATAAATTCACCAGTAGGAACCTAAACGCAGGTGCCAACGCATTCAAAATACAATTTATTTTATATCATTGCTTCTAAAAATCAAATTCAAACAATTCTTTCTTCCTCCCATACCTTTTAGAACGAAGATTATTTTGATTACAACTACTTTTTCAGTTAAAGCTAAATTTTCCCCGTTAGGGGCGTAACATACATTGCATTTCTTTAGATATCTCTGCTTCTAAATGTCATTTTCGAAAAATTATTTTTTCGTCGGATAGAGTTTGTGGTGAAGAATGTTAAAAAAATTTGAATTTTTCTTAAGGAATAGCTTCGGCATTAGGTAACGTAAGTGTATATTTCTGTCTCCAATATATTTGAAGCTGTATCTATACCAGCTTAAAAACTCGGTCGAAAAACTTTTCCGGTGAGACACCACTCACGACGGAAAACCATTTGGCGCATATTTTTTGCTCATAATTGAAGCACTGTTTTATAGCAAAGGGACATATTTTATTTTTCTCAGTATCTTTCTTTCTAACAGTTCGATTTCTTTTTTTCCTTTGTGGGACAGGGTTCTTTGTGAGGAGTATTTTCCATATAATTTTTATTTTTTCAACGCAAGTTTTGCCATACAGAGCGTAAGCATATACTACTGTTTGTAACATATTTGCAGCAGTATCTGCTTATCTCGATTGAAGGGGAAAAAAGCATTTTCGGTCAGATACAGCTGACAATGCAAACATTTTATGCGCATGTACTGTCCCAAATTATGCATAATTTACCCGCTAGTGTCGCAAATGTATAATTCATTTTTCTCGATATCTTTGCTTCTAAAACTACTATTTTAAATTTTTTTCAACACTGTGTGTCATTTACTTTGTGGAACATTTACCATGCTCTCAATGATGTTTTATAGTGACAGTTTTGACGTTAAGAGGCGCTAGTTTGTATTTCTGCTTGCAACTGTATTACCGCTTCTGAAATCCTATTGAAAAATTTCTTTTTATGATTTTCGTTAAATAGCGCATGATTTTCCCCGCTAGGTTTTTTCTTGCTCTAGAAATCCTATTTGAAAAATTCTTTTTTAATCGCGTAGTTTTTTCTATAAAGAATATTTTGCGCATGTTTCCTAGTTTTTCATAATTAACAATTCTGCCACCGTCAGCCTATGATTTTGTTTTTGAAAGACATTCTCCGACTCTAAAAATCTCTTGGTAAAATCTAGGACATCCTTCACCGTGAAGCGTATTTTGTCTCTATTTTCTTCAAATATCGCACAGGTTTCCCCCTAGGAGTCGTAAAGTGTTGCCGCATTCTTTTTCCATATCACTTCTTCCGATTGTTCGATTTACAAAATACTTTCACCCTCGGATATCTTCCGGTATGAGGAAAATGTTATGTAAAGTTTGTTAATTTTTAGTACGATACATTTCTTCTACGAGTGGGCGTAAGTAGCTATTTGTGTATGTTTTACCAATTGTAAAAATATGGTTAATTTTTTCTATTAGGTTCTATTCTCTATGAAGAGCACTACGCACATTGCGTTTTTAAAATAATGCTCAACTTTTTCACTAAGGGCGTACATGCATTCTCTTTTTCGCAGATGTTTTGTCTTTGATTCAAAAATGTATTCATTGCACCCAAAAATTTAAGAATGTACTCATTACACCAGAGAATTCTGTGTCATCTTTCTGTTTTTTTTTGGGGGGGGGGGGTTTTTTTTTTTAATGCTTCGGTGTTTTGCGATCCCATGCGTTTCGAAGGCTCCTATCCCTAATTTAGATATGCAACTCTCTAATATAGTGAATCGCACATCCCTAATTGGGATCCACTGGTTTCAGAGAAAGGACACAGCCAGCACCGAAGGGACAAACACAGCATCCATGTCATCTAGCGGTAAAGCTGCTTATCACAGAAATTCGGAAGTGTACTAACCTTAAACTTCGTGGCTAGTGCTATCCTGTGAAAAAAAAGTTTTGCAATATTTAGAGAAGGATGAATAGACAAAGCAACGCTATAAGCACGCACTTTTTTCAAAGGCCGAGCTGTTAGTCGACATATTGTATCCTCAGACAGACGGCGACACAAACTAATAGCACGAGCATGTGACGTATGCTGCCTTTTTCCCCCCGTTTTCGTTGTGTTCTGCGAATTTTGGTTGCTCCTCGCTATGCTTTCCACGTTGGACGTTATATCTTAACTCCGATGAGTTTTTTCTGCTTTTGGCCTATGACTGACGGTCAGTTAAGTCTCACATACTGATAAAAATAATTGGACCATGCAAAGGAAAAGTCTGACTAATTAAGCTCTTTGTTCTTGTGATTGCTTGCTATACATCTGCAACTGTTGCGACTTTGTTAGTGGTTGCTGTTACACATTTCTTAGTAGTGGTATTTACAACCGCGACTTAGCAATGAATAAACCCGTTACTCTAAAGATTTGGTGTAGGCGAGAATTAATTTTTTGTGTTCTTCGAACTTTAGTTCATCATAAACATCATTTATCGACATACATTGGAATGTTAAAAAATAGTGGTGGAATTATTACAAGTGTAGAATTTAAATTCAGGCTCCCAGTCCTCAAGAAAGTTTAAATTTGCTATTTGATCATAGACACTCGATAGTCGCTAATGGAATTATATCTTCAATGCAAGAGCACTTGCCACTTTAACTAGGGATATGCCTTCAGTCTGTTTTCCAATTATACGTATGTCTCCAGTTTGTTTTTCAATTACGCGTATGCCTTTTTTTTTTTTTTTTTTTTTGTATGTTACTTCTTCTGCCAGAAACTCCGTATTCCGTTACGGTACTTACTGTATTTCATATCAATGTCCTCGACAGCCTGCGTTCGCTTTCTCTCGCCTTCTTTAAGCTCCAGGTATCTCTGACGTCCATCGTAACGATTCTGCAGCAAAACCAAGTTGTCACTTAATGTGACGGAACCAGCTCAGCTTATTTTCTATCTTATCAACTAATGGCGCAATTGCGGACTTCTTACGATCTCATTTCTCAGCAGCCTCATTGGCTGATCCCTCTCATCTCACTTAGCTTTTTCTCCTGTGAAGACGGTTCTATGATATTAGTTTTCCATTTGCGTCTTCACTATTTTCGAAGGAAGAATGTCGTTTAGATAAGGAAAGATCGTAAGTGATTTTTTTAGATAGATTTCTTCGGTTTCCGGCACATTTTTTTTTCATGCAGATCGATTTAAGAGATAGAAAAAGAAAAAAATATTTTTTTTTTGTTTAAGTGCAAGGACTATGAGCTTACAAGTTGGATTACAGATTTTTTTTTTGTATCGCATAGTTGCTTGCACAACCAATAGTTTTAATCTATTTTTTTCTAGGGAGCGTAAGAATATGTATTCTATCCAGCTGTACCTGTCGTAAAAAAAAACTGTGACGTGTATCTCTATTTAACCTTCCTTTTGAGTTTGATTTCTTATGTAAATTTCGTTACTTCTTAGTTAAACATTTCCTCCCTGAACGGCATATTGCTTCATCGAACAGCTTGTACATTTTGGCATCGCAGACAGTGAATCAGAGCAATATAAAATGACGACATCCAGTGGGAAAGAGAGATTTATGTAGTGGAGATGTCGATAGATTGCGAATCGATCGTAAAGCATTGATACTGCGAAAGAATTCAAGTCCGTTTGATATATTTGTGATCAACGATTACGTATTTCCGTCATACGATTGAGATCTATGCTGACACCAGCGCGAAATATTGTATCACTGGATTATATTGATGCTCCCTTGAACTTCCCGTGAGTGGGACACTAAATAAAAATATCCTCGTAAGTCATTTTGCTGATTCTTTCTACCTTGCCGTAGTATACACATTTTATGGTAGGTATTTACTTAGTTATTGAAGAAGCGTATATATATATATATATATTGTTTGTCTTATGAGCTTGCCACGTTCGAGTTTAGCGTTGAGGTGCATCTTACATCTCACTAATCTATGGTCACTACCTGTGTTGAACTTGTTTAGCACACTGCAGTCCTCTATGACGAATTTTTTGTTACACATAATAAAATCAATTTCACTTGTCGTCCCATTTGGATGTCTCCATGCCCATTTCCTGTGTGGCTTTTTCTTGAAAAAGGAGTTTAAAATGAAAAACCCTTCTGCCTCTGCAAACTCAACGAGAGTATTTCCACGCTGGTTTCTGTTACCATGACCGAATTTACCTACTGAAGTTTCATTCTGTTGCTGTTGCCCTATTTTTGCATTGAAATCTCCCATAATTATCTTCAAGTGCTGCTTACCTTTATTATTCAGATGGCGAATTACCTCATAAAATTCTTCAATTTCTTCTTCAGGATGACTTGTGGTGGGTGCATAAGTTTGAATAATCTGAGCCTGGTGTCTTCTCGAGAGTTGGATAACGAGTCGTGCAGCTCTGTCAGAGGAACTTTCAACTTCTACAACTTTATTCTTCAGTTTCTTGTTTAATATAAATCCAACACCACTAGTTCTGCCAGTATCTGTCCCACGATAGAAGAAGAGATGTCCACTTTTCAGTTCAATGAGATCTTCTCCTTTTCTCCTTACCTCACTTAGCCCGACGATGTCCCACTTGATCCTTTGTAGTTCCTCTTCCAATTCAAAAAGCCTTGAATCAGAAGATAGGGAGCATCCATTATACGTAGCCAAGGTCAGCATCAGATGGCAGCCTAATCCGGTCCTTCGGGGATTCTTAGCACCCTCTGCCTTCACTATAATGCCTTCAAGTTGGAACTGAAGAACAGATTCTCTGCTTTAAAAGGCCTAACATCGGAAGAAGTGGATATTTCTGATGTTAACAGAAAAGTAACCAAAGCTCTTATGAACACAGCAACAAAATTAGCTGGGTCTAAGAACAAGTTGCATGTGAACAAATTATAAGGAAAAACCAAAATGTTGATGCAAAAAAGAAGAGAGATGAGGACAACTAAAGAAGATGTGACTTCCAAAGTGGAATATATACAGCTATGCAAGACAGTACGAAAAAGTATCACTGAAGACGTAAGGAAATTCAACTGTGAACTAGTGAGGAAAGCACTGAAAACAACCAAAGTCTAAAGATAGAAAAGGGACATCTCAGTAAGGGAAGAAAACAGATTATGGCACTGAGAAAATAAGATGGTTCTGTAACAAGAAATAGAGGTGAAAGTTTGACAAGAGTGAAAGATTTCTACTCCAAATTATATGAAAGGGATGATACATGTACTCCAGACATCATGAAAGGTACCAGAGTTCTTCCAGTCCTCCCAGCAGAAGTTGCACATGCAATCAAGAACATGAAGCGGGGAAAAGCTCCAGGAGAAGATGGAATTACTGTAGACGTCATACAAGAAAAAAGTGGAGAAATCGAAACAGTACTCGCCCAAATTTTCACTCCATGCCTTAATGAAGGGAAGATTCCTGATGATTGGAACAACGCTACAATGATCCTGCTACATAAAAAAGGTGACATTGAGGATCTCAGGAACTACAGACCTATCAGCCTCTTATCAGTGGTTTATAAAATCTTCACTAAAGTTCTTTCACACCGCTTGAAATTAACACTGGACATGGCTCAACCGAGAGAACAAGCTGGATTCAGGAGTGGCTACAGCACAATAGATCATATCCACGTACTGAGAGAACTAATTGAAAGAGCGAGGAAATATGAACTTCCATTGTGCATGGCTTTTATCGATTATGAAAAAGCCTTTGATTCGGTGAAACCATCAGCAGTTACAATGGCTCTGAAATCCTGCGGTACTGAAGATGCATACATTAATATTATTAATAACATCTATGAAAATGCAAGTGCAAAGATTCGGCTGTTTGAAAATACTACACACATAAAAATTGGAAAGGGAGTGAGACAAGGTGACACCATATCTCCGAAGCTCTTTAATGCCACATTGGAAAATGTCTTTCAATCACTGAACTGGGAAAACAAAGGGATAAAGATTAATGGAGATTATCTAACCCACTTTCGTTTTGCTGATGACGTAGTCATTTTTGCAACTACCCCTTCAGAGCTGCAGAGTATGATCCAAGAACTTGCTGACAAGAGTAAAGAAGTGGGAATAAAAATGAACTTTCAGAAGACAAAAGTGATGTTCAATGCTTTTACAAGAAATGAAGATTTATCGATTGATGGAGAAAAACTGGAGATAACAGACACGTATGTTTATCTTGGACAGCAGATATCAAGTGAGGGTCACATTGATGAAGAAATTAATCGGTGTACAAAACTTGCCTGGAGAGCTTTTGGAAGAAACAGCATAATTTTCAAGAGCAATATGCCATTATGTCTTAAAAGAAAAGTGTTTGATCAATGCATCTTTCCAGTGCTTACGTATGGTGCAGGGACGTGGACCTTAACTAAAAGAGACATACAAAGGCTGCAGACAACTGAAAGAAGCATGGAGAGGTGCATGCTTGGTGTAACCAGGAGAGATAAGAAGAGAAACTCGTGGATCCGAAAAATGACAAGAGTGGAAGAAACATACTGCCAGAAGAAAAGACCCTCGATGGACAGCCGAAATTTTAGATTGGATTCCAAGGGACAGGAAAAGACCCAGAAGAAGACCACATGGGAGATGGGTGGATGAAATTCGAAAGCATGCGGGAGTGACATGGAGGAGACCGGCACAAGGCAGACCGTTGTGGAGAAAACTTATGGTGACCTTCGTCCAGAAATGGATTGATAATGGTTGACAATGATGATGATGATATATATATATATATATATATATATATATTTCAACGAGGTCCTCTACGAACTATCTAATTAATCACACAAATTAAATCACATAAATTACAGCTAATCAAAGTTAAAACTTTACAAAAAACGTTGATTTATCAGTACTGGAATTACCATAATAATACGGTTGGCTTTTGGCAATCAAAAACTCCTGTGAATATGCAGTCTCCATTTCTCTTTCTTTCTTCAGACACTACCTTAAATGATCTGATTCTTGATTTACCATCATCGTCGTCATCTCACTCCTGTGTACCTGCACAGTGTTCAAACATGTTTTTGGAAGAGGCCACATTAAAGATAAAAAAAAAAAAAGAAAGAAAAAGAAAAAATGAAATACAACTTTTTTTGGGCAATGAAATTTTTCCCTCTTCCTGTTTTTTGCAAGATATTCTGCCTTTAACATCATGTTTTTCCTACTTTTTCAGTGGCTGAGTTCGCACTATCACACCCGCTCTGTGACCTGGTACCGCGAAATTCAACACCTGTTTAGACAATCTTTCATCTCCCACTTGACACACACTAACCTTTTATTCTGCTGAATAAGTACCCAGATCAGTTCTAATTTCTGCATCACCAATTCTGTTTTGCGAATGGATCAACCTATTGTTTTCCAAATACTCCTCTCTCCACTCTCATGCTAACCTCCTACACAGACCTACGCTTTGCAAGCAACTCTCGCTACAAAAAAAAAAAAAAAAAAAAGAGTATACTTGTTTTATGCTCTACTGTTGTACCCCAAAATTAATAATTTTTGGTGTTTGACTAAGAACCGTAGACTTCAGCTTATCTATTACATTGATCTTTATCCCAAATTTTTCACATGCCACGTTCAACTGATTGAAATTGTCCTGTAATTTGCTCACACTCTTGGAAATTGGCACTAAGCCATTAGTGTATTGCTGACATGTCATGTCACAACCACTTAATTCCACGTTTGAAACTGTTACCTTCCTTCAGTGATTTATCCTTACAGATCACAAGTAAAAATGAGGACAGTCGACATAATTGTCTTACTTCAGAGAGTTGATTTCAAACCACTTACCGAAATTTTTTTCCATTCTGACTGCTTCAAGACTTCTGACGCACAGACTTCCGATCTATTTCAGTAGCACTGTCTTTCACTTAAAAATTCTTAGCGCAATGAGCGACATGTTCCTAGATATCCTGTTAAGTCTTTTCAAAATCAGTGAGCACCATATATAAATCCTCATTTACCTCATGAAACTTTTCAGGATGCTGTCTATATACTAAACCTTTTCTTGTCCCTTGGAATCCAATCTTGAATTTTAGTTGTCCAGCGATGGTCAGCTAGGAATATGTCCAGCCCATTTCCACTTGAGGGTTCTTATTTTGATAAGGACATCATCCATGTTTGATATTTTCCTGATCCATGAGTTCTATTTCCTATCGTTCTTGGTTACACCTAGCATGCATTTCTCCATGTTGCGTTGAGTTGTCCATAAGTAAATTGATAAGTCTTTGAGTTGTCCATAAGTTTCTTAGGTCCATAAGTAAAAACTGGAAGGACGCAATTATTAAACACTTTTCTTTTAAGACATAATGTTCTAGAAAGATTATTGTAAATATTCTCGAATTTTCTTTAATGTAAATTGTTCTTGAAAATTTTACTGTTTCTTCCAAATGCTCTTCAGCCAAGTTTTATATGGCTGTTAATTTCTTCTTCGATGTGACCCTCGCTCGACATCTGTTGCCTCAGGTAAATGTGGGCATAAGATAGTTCTAAATTTGCCCTATCAACCTCTAAATCTTCAATTCTTGTAAAAGCATTGTACATTAATTATGTTTTCTGGAAGTTCATCTTTAACCCACTTCTTTACTCTTATCAGCAAGTTTCTGTATCATACTGTGCAACTCTAAGAGGTTATTTGCAAAAATAACAATGCCCTTGACAAAATCAAGGTGGGTTAAACTACCTCCATTATTCATTATCCCCTTGTCTTTTCAGTTCAGTGATTGAAAGATATTCTGCAGTGTGGTTTTCAAGAGCTTGGAAGATGTGGTGTCACCTTGTCTCACTAACTATCCGGTTGCGTACTATGTCCTCGAATAAACGAAATCGAATCTTTCCTCTTCCAATTTTACAGGTGTTGTTCTTAATATTAACGTATGCATCTTCAATACCACAGGATTTCAAAGACGACATAACAGCTGATGGTTTCACAAAATCAAAAGCCCTTTCATGATCAATAAAAGCCGCACAAAATGGAAGTTCATAAACATTCGTTCTTTTAACTAATACTTTCAGTGCATGGATATGATATATGGTGTTGTAGCTACTCCTGAATCCAACTTGTTTGCTTGGTTGAGCCATTTTCAGTCTTCCCTTTAAGCGATGTGACAGTACCTTCGTGAAGATTTTGTAAACAACGGATAGGAAGCTGATGGGTCTAGTTCCTGAGATTCTCGAGGTCTCCTCATTTATGTAGCAGGATCACTGTAGCAATTTTAAAGTTATCAGGAATCTTACTTTTGTTATGCATACAAAGAACATGCATTTGTCAGTAGGCATATACACTCATTGTCATAAAAATCCGCGCACGAAAAAAATACCGTGCGATTAACGCGAAACTCGGCGAATAGCTACGGGGAGGGCAGACATGCAAATAATTAAAGTTTCGTACGATTCCGCATGCCCGTACGTCCACGACCGGTGCTGCAATCGCAATCCTTAGGGCTTATAAGGCGCAGCGCAGGGGACTCCACATTCGCGCCGAAGTGCACGGTAATAGTCAAGTGAGATCCCTGAGCGATAGACATGCCGAGGAGCCACCGTAGATGTGCGTATGGGCAACTGACCTTAGTTTGAACGAGACCGTATCGTCGGGATGAGAGGGGCAGTGTGGCCGGCTCGCCAAATCGGCCGCCGTTTGGGCCCGTCGGACAATACGGTGCGATCGTGTTGGGAGCAATGGACTCGGGAAGGCACCCAGACATGGCGGACTGACTCTGGACGACCCAAACACACCACCAGCAGAGAGGACCGTGGGATCGTGAGAGCGGCACGCACAGATGCAACGACGTCCTTGTTCAATATCCAGAGATATGTGGCGGCTGTACAAGGGACTCCTGTGTCCGCCAGAACTATTTCCAGACGTCTGGCAGAGGCGAATCTGCATTCTCGACGGCCCTTACGTTTTCTGCCATTAACACCTGACCAATGTTGACGTCGATTGCAGTGGTGTCAGCAGTGAGCAACGTGAAATGCTACGGACTGGCGACGTATAGTGTTCAGCGACGACCACGTGTCAGAGTGTGGAGGACCGCAGGTCAGCGCTACAATCCCAACAAACGACAACTGCAGGCGTCACAGCTATCGCGTATGACAGCCAGACTTCTCTCACAGTGACCCGAGAGACGTTGACAGCCCAGCGCTACGTACAGGAGATCCTGCGGCCCCATGTGCTGCCTTTCCTGGCGGGGCGGCCCGGAGCCATTTTTCAACAAGTTAACGCCCTTCTGCACACGGCTCGGGTTTCCCAGGACTGTCTACGTCATGCTTCGACACTTCCGTGGTCTGCCAGATCGCCTGATTTCTCGCCCATCGAGCACGTGTGGGACCAGATGGGACGTCAGCTTTCTCCATGTCCCAGTGTTCGTGATTTAGAGCGTCAGTTGAAGAAGTGTGGGCCAATCTGTCCCAGGATAACATACGGCGTCTCTTTGACTCCATGCCGGATTGTATCACCGCATGAATCCGACCACAAGGCGGTCCGACGCAGTGCCAACGCTGACCGGAATTTGTACCGTATGTCCGCGGGAAATCGTCCTGCTGCTGTGATATTGTAATCACTTCTGTCCTTGGTATGTATGATCTCACAACTGAAATCTCATTTCAATCCCACACCTCCTTCTTGGTGCGCGGATTTTTATGACAATGAGTGTATTATAGTGACGTCATAAACATTTAAGCTGTCGTCATTTAGGTAAAAATTGTGATAAAGGCTTATGTATAACAGGGGCTTTTAAAGAGTTCGTGTGCTAACTTGCTTTTAGTGATTATGAATATGCAGTAATTTTTTCTGCAGGTAGTGCATATTCTGGTATAGAACTGTGCCATTTTTCAATGTCATAGATTCATTCGATTTCTGGTGGTGTTTTTTTCTTCCTGATTTTGGGAACTAACCCAAAACGAAAAGAACGTGCGGTGTTAAAATATCTGCCTTTAAAAGATATACCCCCACAACAGGTTTACGATGATATCTTGCAGACACTGGTGGATAAGTCTCCTGCATATTTGACAGCTGTCTCGAGAGGAAGTAGATCGTTTTGGGAGACTCTCAACAACCACTGTGCTGAGGAACACACTAACTGCATGTATGACCTCCTGTTGGGAGACAGAAATGACTGTTCGAGGTATACTTTGTGAGTCCGTAGGCTTTTCAATCCACAATGTTGATTCAGTCTTGATGAAATTTTGAGAGAACAAAAACGTCAGTGCGCGGTGGTCCCACGAATATTTACAGATGAGCAAACGAATGTACATCGCTAACTTGAACAGGCTTCGTGCTGATCCAATAAATTTACTCTCCCTGATTGTTACAACAGATGAAATATATGCTCATCATTTAGATCCAGAGACAAAAACCAAAGACGCTGCCTCCCAAGATGTTCTGTGTTGCTCCTTCAGCCGGAAAGATGATGCCTAATTTTTTTTTTTTTTTTTTTTTTGAAGTAGAAGACATCATTATGATTGACTACCTGGAAAAGGGAACCACTGTAACTGGCGCATACTGCGTCAAACTCATAGACAACTTTGTGCATCCATCGCGGAGAAGAGACGTGGAAAACTCCTATGAGGTGTCTTACGCCTTCAAGACAATGCATCAAGTCGCCCCTCCCAGATTGCGAAGACCGCCATACCAGATTTCAGTTCCCTCAGCACCAGTGGCGGATTTCCAATTAGGCGCACGACTAGGGGACCAGAGCTTGAGGGGGCTCCGAAAAAGTATAAATGGATTACCAGTGTTGTTTTGGTTTTCACAGACCGAAACAAAAAATGCAGACCTGCTTAATTTTCCAATGAAAACAATAAGAAAAAATGCTTTCAAGAAACTCTTCACATTCTCGCTTTCCTGCACTGACTGAAGAAATTCTTACTGTTCACCTTTCTTGGTCCATGGCATTGATCTATGCCAAAACTCCTCCACGAAAAATCATCCACCCTTTTCAAATGAAGCACCGTGCATAAATTGCATTTTACCCGTGTTTTCTAATGTGGAGAACTTTTCTGGTTGCCAATGTCTTCAAGTATTTTATTTTTGCTTGATACCATGCTCGTTTCTTACTAATTTGCTCAAAATGTAAAAAACAAGATAATTTTCCAAAGCTGAAACAATGGAAAGAGCAGGTTTTATAATTGAAATGCATTCCAATTTTATGAAATTTTATAACAATTTACACGCGATGTACGAAATTTCATTTTCGGCGCTCTTAGCGATAAATTTGCCAAGAAACTTGCAACTAAAAAGGTGTTAAAAGTAGTCAGTTTTGCCTAACGTATCAAACTCAAAAAGAACGTTTGCTGTAACTAAAATAATTTCTTCGTAGCGCAAAGCTAAAATTTATCGAAATCTCCACTTTGAGGTCAGTGGGAAATTTTTGAACTAGTAGTGAAATTTAAAATGGGAAAATTTTAATGAATTTTTATGTCCGATCATCTGCAAAAATAGTTTTTGAAAAATCTGTGAAAACCAAATATTTTGGCCTTCAATGCCTTTAGCGGGAAATTAACGAACTAATTGGGAACTTTAAATATTTGAGAAGGAAGAGTTAAGTCTAATCTGAAAGGCACAAATGTAATATTTACCTTTAAGTTGAATAGTTTCTTCCCAACAGTAATTTAATTTTTTGAATTTTCGACTTGGAAGCCCTTAGCAGTATTTAAAGTGCCAAACGTAATATCCTCAGATTTCTTATTAGCCGCAAAAATAATTTTTGAAATCTCTTTTTTTTTTTTTTTTTTATTATGGGTTTAACGACCACCGTGAGCAACTGAATAGGCTGTAAGCAATCGCCCGTCTCTAATTTAGGGTCAATGGTTCAACGGAAGGGAGAGACCCAGTCCCGAAAGACAAACACAACTTCCATGCCTCATGGGATTCGAACCCGGACCCTTCACGGACGAATTGTCATAAGCCAGCGCTTAGACCACTGCGCCACCGGGCGGCTGAAATATCTCTAAAAACAAAAAGTTCGATGTGCACGGGCGGACAAAGGGATTACACTAGCACTGTTTCTTACAAAACATTTTAATAATAGGAAGATAGAATGGAATTTTAAAAAGCATAAAAACTTTTTTCTCGACTTTTTCTTTTTTTGCTAATCTAACGGATGATAATTTCTGAGGAGATAAGAAGGGGATAGGGGCCCCTGAATCTTTTAGCGCCTAGGGCCCCAAAATATCTAAAGTCGTCTCTGTTCAGCACCCACGTTATTCTGCAGATCTTGTATCTAGAGGCTTTTATTTGTTTCCCTAGGCTGACGAAGAAAAATTTGTGGGAAGTGATATTTTTTCAACTTTGATGTGATGGTAGTTACAGGGGGCGTGGCTTGAAGACCAAGCTAAATATTTTTCTCCTCCCCCCGGGATCAAGGCAGTACCGCATTGGTGAGCGAAGTGTGTTGCAGTGGCCAGGGACTAGGCCGAAAAAAAATTATAATGGCACTGCTTTTCTAAGCACGTGAAAGAATACGAACTTTTCAAAAGAGTGAGACAGTGATACTGATGTCCTAGATTTGTTTGAACCTTCCAAATATTCGTGTAGCGCAAAATTCCTCCGACGTAGTGTACGTACAATATTGCGCTAGTAGCAGTATATCCATATTTGTACGTGCTTATCATGCATATATATAAGGAAATTCAAGTCTCTATAATGTCTTTGAAATCCTGCGGTGTTGAGGATGTATACATTAATATTAATAACGTCTATGAAAATTCAAGTGCAATGGTCCAACTGTTCGAGGAAACAACGCGTAAAAAAATTGGAAGGGAGTGAGCAAGGTGCTGCCTTGTCTCCCAAGCTCTTCAATGCCACACTGCGAAATGTTTTTTAGTCATTGAACTGGGAAGACAAGGCGATAAAAGTTAATGGAGATGATTTTACTCACCTTCGTTCTGCTTGACAACATAGTCGTTTTTGCAAATACTCTCTCAGAGCTGCCGAGTATGGTCCAGGAACTTGCTGACAAGAGTAAAGAAGTAGGTTTAAAAATGAACTTACAGAAAACAAAATTGATGTACACTGCTTTAACAAGAACTGAAGATTTAGCGATTGACCAAGCAAATCTAGATGTAACCAAATCCTACATTTACTTTAGACAAGAGATATCAAGCAAGGGCCACACTGAAGAAGAAATTAACGGACATATAAAACTTGGCTGAAGGGCATTTGGAAGAAACAGCACAATTTTTAAGAGCAACTTTCCATTATAAGTCTTAAAAGAAAAGTATTTAATCAGTGCATTCTTTCAGTTCTTACTTACGGATCAGAGACATATACCTTAACTAAAAGGACATTCAGTGACTGCAAACTACTGAAAGAAGTATGGAGAGCTGTATACCAGAAAGTATAGGGAGAACTCGTGGATCAGAAAATTGACGGGAGTTGATGACATTATGGTCAATGTAAAAATCCTTGAAATGGGAATGGGCTTTGACATATTGTTAGAAGAACTGAGCACTGTTGGACAACTGAAGTACCAGACTGGATTCCAAGAGACAGGAAAAGACTCAGAAGAAGATCATGTTGGGGAGATGGGTAATGAAATTCGAAAGCATGTGGGAGTGACATGGAGGATACTGGCTTAAGAGAGAAGGTTGTGGATGAAACGTGCAGACCTTCATCCAGCAGTGGACTGATAATGGCTGAGGATGACGGTGTTGTATAAGAGATGTCAACCTGTCTAATGTTTCCATATATTTTCCAGTTCTGTAGAGTAAGTGGCTTCGCCGCTAGATTGTCTAAATGTATATTACCACGATATATCTTTGTTTCTAAAAGAGGAATTATACTATTAAAAAAGTTACATGCATTAGAATTGGTAACAGCTTCAATTAGGGGCCAGACCGACTTCTGTTAAATTATAACTGTTGCCTCTTACTAATGATTGCATCGGCCGTAAATGAGCTTTTGTGACGTATCAACCTTAGAGGTGACGCACATGTCAAGACGGCAAAATTGCAGCGAAAAGCTTTAGAGTAGTTCAATTGGTAGAACAATCGACTCCGGAGATGGCAGATGTGGGTTCGAATCCCATCATCGGATCGGCAAATGTGGTTCTATTTTCACATTCGTGCCCGAACACATGGTCTGGAATTAATAAAAATTCATTCTACAGCGAGCTACTCTAAGCATGGTTTGCCGGCTGACTCAGAAACCTACGATTTCGTCCCAGCCCTTTCATAAGGGGGGGGGCTGGCGTACGTACTCGAGAGGAGATGCACATGTAAATACGGTGAAGTTACAGCGATAAGCTTCGTCGGTGTAGTTCAATCGGCAGAACAGTCTACTCCGGAGAAGGCAGATGTGGGTTCGAATCCCATCACGGCGATGAGGCTTTATTTTCACGCGTTGTGCGAGATGGCCATAAAAAATCGTGCTTGATATCAGCGTCTCTTGTATCATCAGCACGAGCCTTGAGCGTAATAATACAGTACAAGTAACAAGATTTATTTCACTGAAATTTCTAACAGTGTAAGTGTACGGCGGTGAGAATGACCATAATTTACTATTTTTCCTTGTGCAAAATTTCTCGGTTAAGTCTTAAATATATATTCCTAATTTTCATATCTTTGCATTTCGTATTTGAAAAATTCTAATTGTATCGTACTAAAGTCGTTTATAATTTCTTTATCAATGACAATTGCTTAAAGTACCATTAAGAGCAACAACAAACCATATTGCCTACCTGTGAAAGCCATATCCTTATTAATTTGAAGTTTTTTGTATTATTTTATGTAGTTATAGAATGTAACGATCATTTCTGACTCCAGTTTTAACGAAAGAATTGCGCATTACACCTGATACTTAAGCAATATCTTTCTTGTATGCTACACTGCTTTACTTTTCTGCTAGTCAAGTTCATAATTTCTAGCCGAAAAGATGTCTTTACTTTTAATATCTCACGCAGTTGTATAACATAAAGGAATTATGATATACCACAATATGCACTGGTGGAGGATTGCTCGTATTAAATGATTTTTTTATCTGTTGCTAAACACTTCTTATGGTTATAGTGTTTTCATTAAAAGAGAAATGCAGATCAAATATCATTATGCCAGTAGCTGGTATAAACTAACATGTCAGTTAATACTCGTGTAGTTGGTATTAATTACATATAATGCACTAAAAACAAAATCGCATACAACAAAAACAGTAATAAAATTTCTAAAACTTAAAAGTCTATACCTTCAGTTTTCATTATTAAAACAAAGCGAAAAACACAAAAGACAAATTCGCCTCAGGGTCTTCGGAGGTCGAATGATCAGAATGCTGGGTCTTTGTACCGAATGCATGAGTTCAGGCATCTGAATTAGGGCTTGATTTACGAAAAAATAAATGTGTAGCAACATTTGCTATACAAATAAAGATTTGTGTAGCATTGAGAAACTTTTGATTAGCACTAAGACATATTACGCTATGATAGCAGCCAGTACCTGCTCGAAAACAAACTAGAAAGAAGTTTTAGATACATTATTTATTTATTACCTTTTTTAATGCTGCTCCTCTTCACCGCCGCAAATTTTTCTTTTGCCATATGGCTGGCTGTGTGTTGGGCCTACGTGGTTCGGAAAAAACAAAAAACAAATTTACAGCCTCATCAGGTGAAAATTTGTCCATAGTCCTTCAACAGACATGCGCATTAAATTTTCCAACGAAGATTCTCTAAGACTGCTGCGATAGTCACTTGTCTTTATTATGTAGGAAACGGGGAGTATAGGGCTATGTCAGGTCATTTTGGCCTTTTCCCTTGTCTTCCCTGTTGTTACAGTCTATGTTCATCATTTATAAACTGTCAATTTTTTTCCCACTCTTTTTTTTTTCTTTCTTCTAAGAGCATGTAACACCAAAATTAAATAAATAAATAAATAAATAAAAAACCCTCTCTGCAATAGCATTAGACACTGGCAAAACTAGAAGTTTTTCAAAAAAATGAGAAATATTACAGTAGATATTTCTTTTGGATTTTAATGAAGACCGCAAGTCTTCTTTTGACGAAGTTGCCATATTCTAGAGCCAGAATTCCTTAAGCCCCCTTCCCCTTCTTGTCTTGCAGCAATAAGGGAAAATGTTGAATCATGTGCCTAATTTGATCCTGACCAAAACCTCTTAAGGGAATCACGATCTTTTGGCCATAATGCCACATCTAAAACCTTCAGACACTTCACTGTACCACTTGTCATGTCTGAAAATGTATGACTACTTCTCTCCTTCGGGTCTTTGAGGTTCACTATTAATAGCAATTAACCTTGAACAACTTCTGTCCGCCGAAGCACTTTAAAAAGAAGAGGAAATCATCTTTGGGGCAAAAAAGTAATTTTGGCTTTAAGGGACAGAGCAACCACCATAAAAGCTCACTGAAGGTCAACGTAACAGGAGTTCAAAATGAAATGTATCGCAATGTATGCGAAGCAAAGTCATATCTGCGGAGCGATTCAGGTCGATTTGATTCGCAGTTTGCGATGCGATACCGCTTAAATCGAGCCCTGGCCGCAATACACGAATATGATGCTCTTTCTTCTATTCTGATACTTCACGTATAACACTAACCTAAAATTAGGGATCATATTTCATCCGGACTCTCGACGTTTCAGGGAGGAACGATATAAAAAATGCGTTCCACAAATAAATAAAAACAGAACACTGTCATTAGCCAAAGGGTTAGGCCGCTAACTCCTCTCATCGAGGGTTGGATTCCTGAACTGGTTGAAAAATACTGCTTCTGTTCATTCACACCGTTTTTGTTCTCCCTTCCCTCACAAAGCAGCAGCCACGGATTACGGATGATCTTCCACGTTTAATGCTCATTCAGATCGTTAAACCACCTCTCTACAAAATAAACAGCACTTAACGGATGAGTCTGTTGAATGATTTACGCAAAGTTAATCTCTTTCAAAACACACTTCATAAACTTAGTGAAAAAGAAGGCTAACCTTGATAAAATCTGTTTTAACACCTAAATTTAACATGTTGTTGTAAAAGTATGGCACGTAAGTTTGAAATATGAAATCTGTTTGCACCATCTTGTTTCGGAGAAGTTCAAGCATTATTTCTGGTTGCAAATAATATATGCAGAAAATAAGTAGCGTTTGATTCTGCGTGGTGTGTTAGCTGAAAAACCGTGAAACTCGTTTTTGTATCGTATTTTTCAGCAGCTAATATTGGCTGCATAAGGAACGAGAAATGTAAACAAAAGCACGTGTATTCGCGAACCAACTTGTTGATACCGTTCTTTCAAATCAACTGTCAAAAGTGTTTTCCTGTATTACCGGCGAAGACACACATACACACACAATCTCGCCGCTAAAGCGCTAGTATCCCTTCTTTCCTCCCTCTACTTCCTTCCTCCCGTCATTGATACAGCGGTGAACAGTGGTTGCTGGTATTGTGAGGCTCATCAGTCGAGGTTACCATGGGAACGGGATTACTCCCTTACTTCCCCTCCCTAGAGTGTTCCCCCCTACACGGTGGCCGTCAGGTGGGTGTGGAGGTCTGGGTGTGTCACCGCCAGTAGCCCGGATATTGGGTGGGGCTAGTAATCAATATGGCCGACATGTGGAGAAGAACAGCAGCCGTTTCGGGGGCCAAGGTCGTCTTCAAGGGGAAGAAGAAAACGCTGAGACGAGGTCGGGTTCTTCTTCGTAGGCGACCACTTCCAAAGCTCAAGATTCGACGGAGAACAGGTGAGCTGTACTTTAGTTGCTGTTCTAATTTGCCACAAAACGTTGTCGGTAGCAGGTTCTTTTATCACTCGTTGTCGGCATCATCAGAGGCTACTGGGTGTGTATGTATGTATGTGCTACTGTCAGAGCAGTGCCGCAGAGGGGGCTTCCGCAGTTACAATGTAGAGCAAGCTCTTTGGCCTTGAATTACCTTCGAATTTTCACACGGGGTTAATCTTGTGTCAGAGGTTAGACAATTCATAAACGTCAGATTCACAATTCAAAAGTTGGTTTGCTGTTCGTTAACTTCAGCTGCGGCGTGATAAAATAACGGCCATGATATCTGTTTGTTTGTGTTGCTCGCGATCGATGCCGACATTATTTACTTATTTTGAAATCAGTGGTTTTAATGCACATGGCCATATTCTGAGGCTTTTATTAGGATATAAATTAAATTTAAGGGTGTCGTGAAATTGAAAATGGTGTGTTAAATACGAATGATAGAGCTATAGTCAGTTTTGTAAAGAATATAATTTATATAGACAGTTCGGAATAGGCTGTAATTAAATTAGTAAATATATATGTTGACTTTGATTTATTGGGTTTGCAAGAAATATCGTGGAAAGCGCGCAACAGATAAATGAACAGTCGTCACTTTTATGTTAGCATACGTGTTTTTCAAAACGAAATGTGCGCCGTAAGGGAACCAAATCTTCTCACAATTTACAGCCACTGTTCAAAAGGGAAAAAAATTATAAGCTGTTACGGTACTTTCAAGAGTAGAAAGTAACATCTTCTTACTCAGCTAAAATATAACTAACATTTATTGAAAAATCTTTCGAATATTTATTTTTTGTCGTGTAGCTGGTAACAGGAAATGTGCTGTACTTATCCAATTAAATATTTCAATTAAAGTGAGGCTTTAGTGTTGTTGTTCTATTTTTTCCGTTGACGTTCGCAACGTCTAAATATGAGATATACGTTGATATTCATGTGGATCTGAAATAGCAAATGTCATGAGAAAATAGTCAAAAGTTTTGCTGAAAACAGAAACAATTTCATTCGTATAAGATACTGGAATGAAAGATATCAAATTATTTACATCAGTGAAACACATAAATAATTCAAGAAATTTACGCTTATTAGTAGTATGCATGAAACTAGTGTTCGCTTTTAAGTATCAAGCCTATTTTTCTGTTATTGTTATGATTATTAAAAATCTTCGCGATCGTGGCTTTACAGATAGTAACCATCGATATATTCTGTTTTTCAAGTTGATCTATTTAATAAAAAAATGTATTTGAGATTCTGAAAAAAGCAATATTACCGGAGAGCCTGAATATTAAAAACATTCAGTTTTAGCTGCGTTAAAATGCTTGAAACTCAAAAATATAGCACATAATCGTAATTTGCGACATAAAACATGAAATGCGATGTAAATACTAATGCTGCAGTTGTTTTAAGACGAAAAATGTAGAATCGCAAATGCGCAATGAGACGTAATTAATGTAAACTGAATGATGCAAAAAGAACACACAGCCAAATTAAAGAAGAGATGCTGGTGGTTTCTCTTTTGTATTAATCAACCTTATTTTTGTGGGAACGGATACATATCAGGCTGAAATCAGTATCTCATTCCTAGAAGACTGAAATTTCTAAATCCCGATCAGTGCAAGGGTGCATCCTGAAATAATCTTTTTGATATCCTGGGGGGGGGGTGGGTTATGGAGTGGAAAGTACCACGTATTGGGCGTTAAAACTTAAGAACAGATTTTTAACATTTACCTTTTCGGTGCATAAATTTTCAAGCGAAATTTGGGCTAATGTCCCTAGATTTTTGAACACAAAATTTCCGTGCTTCTTATGGCGCGGTATCTGTAAGTAGTGTGAAAAGAATGCAATAACTAAATGTGGTAAAATTCTAAAAGATTATGTATAATCAAGACAGCAGGGATCTGTAATATGATGTGTAGCTGCAATCAGCCAGTGGTGTAGCCAGAAATTTCTTTTGGGGGTACGTATATTTGGTTCATCGGTGAAGGCCTTCCGGAAAAAAAAATACTCCTAGTAGGAATATGCCCAAAATCTTTAAAAGTCAAAATATGAAAACAACATTACTGAGAAAAAAACTTATTTTGATTATATAAATATATACATATATATCGCTTTAAATTCGTACTGAATCTCTCTCAAGGGAGAGGTTCGGACCCGGGATACCTGACTTGGGTACGCCTATGCAATCAGCAGCTACAGTTGTGCCCCCCCCCCAAGGAAAAACAAAGATTTCTCGTTGAAAACTGGCAGGGTGAAAATTGAAACTACTTCATTCGGATCTAACCCCTATCCAATTTTCTGGCCCCTGACTGCAGTCTCACTGAATACCTTGGTCATTACACATGTGACTTTTGCAATTGTAGAAATGCTAATGTCATATCTTAGCAGATACCTAAAAATCTACAGTAAACTAATAGCTGTCGTTCTTCCACAGAAGCCCTCCCAATTAAAAAAGACTCCTAATCAAGTTGTAAAAATGAACTTTCCCAGCTGCGAGTGATAATAGAAGAGAATTACCCCTGGTCACGCGCGATCGAATTGTCTAAAACCACAATTCAAGAAAGTTATGCAGAAAGCAGCATTTCAGAGAACTGAACGACTACTATAGAATGGTTGCAAACGAGTGAATTTTATTATTATTCGAAAATTTTGAGTCGTAACCTAAGGAGGTGTTCCCATTAATGATCGCCTTCGAAGCTGTCCAGTCCGCCCGAATGATGGGTGCTGTAACTTCCGAGTGATGCAGCAGCAGAAGAGTTGCACGCCGAATCTCGCAAGTGTATTACGTTCTCCAAATAACAAAAATTCAAGCTCTCCCTATAACTTTTGCACGTTGGAGACTCTGCATCTACATGTACAATGACTGCTCCCATGTCCACTTCCAGATACTTGACATTGGCTACCATATCCAGCATTAAACCCGACAAAAAGCTGGAGAAGACGGATGACACTGAGAATTTCAAATCAAATTTCACGGAGTAACCCGGCGAACAGATTTTTTTTTCTTTTTGGTGATATTGTACATATTTCTCCCTGCATTTTCCCTTGCATCAGAGGGCGTAGTGCAAAATTTCGATTTCGAAGAATATGACTTCCTTCGTCCTAGTAAAAAACTCAAAGGTTTGAAACACAATAGGTGATTACTAATTGCCGACCTGGTGCAGCATGTAACTCCCGTTCGAGAAGAAAACCCAACATTTGCGCCAAAACTACGCAACAAAGGCCAACCCTGTCAGGAATGTTGTCCGTGGGAAATTATGTGAACATAACTTTTTTTTTAAATCCCTGGTCGCAATCATATCGTTATTTCCAGTCACCTAAGGCTTACCAACGTCTATTTTCCTGGTGACTCCTCGTAGGATCAGATGCTATTTGGGTTACTAAGCACCAAAAAGAACAACCTGATAGTGACTGTTTAGAGTTTACTCGACAAGAGAGAGAGAGAGAGAGAAATTAGAGCGACTTAATGTCATCTGTCATTTCTCATTGTGGAATTAAAAATGTATGTGTTGTGGCTGAAAACATGAAAATGAAAATCCATTGGGAGCAGACGGGTTAACCAATCGTTTACTCCTTGTCCTGGGGCTTTGAATTCTATTTTTAGACCACAACCAATATACCAACATAATTTGCTGGGTTGTTATCAACCAAACAACATAATTTTGCAGGATCGTTATCCGTTGTTTTTGAGGTAACAGGTGAGAAACTACACTTCTTGATGCCATCTCTTTTTGTGTCGAAATAGAATGGAATCCACTAAGTATATCACTCACTAAGTTGTTCTCTGTGATTCAGAGGTTAGTTCCACAAACAAATACAAACTACCAGATAACTTTTACTTACTGTTACCGTATCAAACTTCTCCATTTACAGCGATCTTGACATACAACTCGGGCTTCACTGACATCCATCACACGCCGTACACAAGATCTTCATACTCATAATCTTTTTCTCATGCAGACACTCCTGAATCTGATCCTCCCATGACTTCCTTGGCCTTCCTCTGCCTTTCCTTCCTGCCACTTGTGCTAAAAAGATTTTCGTAGTAAGCATCTCATCTCTCATTCTTTCAACATGGCCAAACCACCGTAGCATATTAGTCTCCACCTTGCTAACAACATTTTGCTTCACATTACACAACTGCAATACATCTTTATTCCTCATGCAATCAGAACGTGTCTTCCCACAAACCACCCGTAGGTAATGCATTTCCCCAGCCGACAAACGACTCTTGTTTCTTCTGTAGTACCCAGGTTTCACTGCCATACATCAGATTAGGAACAATTGCACTTTCATACACAGCCATGCGGGACTCTCTTGAGAACTCATCATTCCTGTGAAAACCTCCCAAAGCAGCCATGAATTTCAATGAAGAATTCACTGGCCTACTAATATCACCATCTAATTTGTTCTCTCTGTCAAACATGCTTCCTAAATGCACAAACTCATTCACCTGGTCATCGCTGTGCCATTTAGACTTATATTACATTCACTACTACCAGTACCTCTTTCAACAACCTTAACTTTGGTTTTTCCCTTAGTTATACTCAGTTTGAATTTCATGCAAACTTCGTACATTCGGGACAACATACTCTGCAACTCACTTTTGCTCTCTGCCAACAGGACAGTGTCATCAGCAATAATAATTTGGTGAGGTTAAACAAAGATGCGACAACAGTTTTCAATATAGCACATAACCACTCTTGTTTACAGTACATCTAATCGAGAGTGAATATCTAATATCTGGATTCCATTCTTTTAAGAGAGTGCTATATTGAGAACTGTTGTCTCATCTTTGTTTAATCTCACCAAATTATTATTGTTTGGAGCCGTTTTCTTTCCTTTTTTTGTTTTTAATTATGAAGTCGACGGCTGGAGCTTTATATTTCGCCTGTCTGTGCCCAAATTCAAATTAAATCACTGAAGGAAATTTTATCCTTAGACGTCGCCGAATACTTTCATGTATAAATTTAGGTGCTCACGAGGTTGGTAAAACACAAAAATCACCTCCTCTATATGGAATAGCAGCCACGCGCGGCGCTACAGGTGGGCTAGCGTTGGCGACAAACCATCTAACTTTTCTTTGAGCCGATTTTTAGCCCCCCTCCACCCCACCCAAATATTAAGCAGTTAGAACATATAACGAGTGCAACCATCTAAGATTTTAGGGAACTTGAATAAAACGTATGTGTATTTTTCCAATTCACAGAAATTTTATGTCAAACTATTTTTTTTTTTGTGTTAAATTTAGTGTTGTACTACTATGATGTGAAATGCAATGAGTCCTCTGCGCGAATGTCTAAGAGAGAGTAGTAGAAAGACACCCCATTTTGGTAATTATAGTATAAAAAGATAAACAGATATTCCTTGTCAGGTTAGTAACCAAAATTCTTAAACAGCCTTATGACAGCAAATATTAAAAAAAGATTAAAAAAATGGCATAAGAGTAAGCTAAAATTGCGAAGATATATTAACTTCATGGCGGGTCGTATACATGGTTCCTAGTACTACATGCACTGAATAAATACTGCTTATAGTATATTTCTCAACAAAAAAAAATAATATTTTACTGGGAATAACATCAGCGTCGGGTAAAATCAACATAAACTGAATATTTTGGCACAAGCACTCATAGATCCTCCACTTCTGAGCTGATAGCGTTGCCACTGACAGCAACAGAGACACTCATGAACGAAAGATTTAAAAGAAAATGGCGTATTCGATAAGGTACATAGCAAGCTAGACGAACGGAATTTGTCTCTAGGTTGTTTCTTACGTTACCAAAGTTTTGCAGCCCAAAGATACACGGTAAATCTACGCTAAAGGAATGGAATTTTATTTCATCATCGTTTCCTGATGTAGAAGTAAGAAGAGATTATTAATCAAAAACCATATCAATACGAGGTACTGTTACTTAGTTGTAATTGAGAATCCGCAGCGTCTTGGTTTCCGGGGAAACTCCGCTTTTCTTCTTAACACACAACCCCATAGTCCTTGACGTAAAGTCTTTTTCACCGAGTTGTTTTATCCAATCAGGATCTCTATCCTGCTTTCAAAAATTGCTTTCCCAGGTACCGGAATCTCTTTGAAATGAAGGTATGCTCTCCAAATCGTGTCGCCCTACCGCAAAAGGAAAAAAAATATCCGTCAGTTTTCATTAGGTCTGCCAGATCATTTCAATGATCATTTCATTTCTGCGAAGCAGAATAAATGCTGATTTGCATTTCTACCATTTTCTTCACTCAGTTTTTCAGCATTTGCTTTGAAAAAAAAAAAAAAAAAAACCTTGCTTATAGTGGGACTATGTCCGTCTGTCTCTCAGTGGACATCACACCTCAGCACTTATTAGTCCGATCCGAAAAATAATTTTTGCATTTGAAAGCCTTTTTAGTTGTTTTTTTCTATGCATAAATTCCGTGATAGGTGGTATAAATGCAGATGTTATTGAAATCAAAATATATTTTATTCCGTATCATTGTTCCAAAACTCAGATTAAAACAATCCTTTTTTTCCTTTGATACCCTTTACCACAAAGACCGTTTTGTGTACAGTTTCTTCTCTATATAATGCACAGTTTTTCTTTTACATAGCATAAATAAGTATTGTATTTCTCCCGATATCTCTGCTTCTAAAGGAACCGATTTGAAACATTACTTTTGCTTCAAAGCGCTTTCATGGTGAAGAATGCTTTCCATATAATTTCTACTTTTCAGCACAATTTTGCAACTCGAAGGCGTCAGTGCATATTTCTGTTTACAACTTACACCGATGAACCATTACATTATGACCACCCCCAGCGTAGAGAAATGAGTACGCCTGGAGACCGAACGGCGACGCAGGTGAAGTTCACAGAGCAGTATATATACAACCCGAGGATCGGCTTTCGGTTAGTAGAGTGTTCGGAGTCAGAATGGGAAAAGCTGCCGATTTATCGGAATCTGATAAAGGATAAATTACGACGGCGCGGCGCCTCGGAACTACAATCTCAGACACGGCACAGCTTGTGGGTTGTCCCCGTGCCGCTGTAGTGAGTACGTATCAAAAGTGGTGCACAGATTGCCAAACGACGAACCGTCACCCAGGTCCGCAGCTCGCTGATGCCAAAGGGGATCGGAGACTGTCGCGCATTGTTCACAGCGACGCCAGTGTCACAGTGCAACGAATCACTCGCAGCTACAACAGTGGTGATGAGGGCAATGTATCACAGCACACAGTTCATCGCAGCCTTCTGCGCATGGTCCTGCGTAGCCGAAGACCCAGCCTGGTCCCCATGCTCACTGCACGTCATCGCCAACAACGCATGGAATGGGCCCAAGATCATTGAGATTGGACCGTGTATGATTGGAAGAAAGTGGCCTGGTCCGAGCGCAGATACGCCGATTACCAACTGAGGCTATTGCACCTGGATGCACTGTTGGACAGAAACAGGCTGGCGGTGGCGGTGTTATGCTGTAGCCGATGTTTTCTTGGGACACTTTAGGCCCCATTATCCCAATAGCACAATCCCTGACAGCTGTCAGGTATCTGAACATCGTTGCGGACCAAGTTCACCCATTCATGGCAACTGTGTTCCCTGCTGGTGATGGCCATTACCAACAGCATAATGCGCCGTGCCACACTGCCAGAATCATCAAGGAGTGGTTCGAGGAACATGCTGGTGACATTCTGTTAATGCCCTGACCTCCAAATTCACCTGACATGAACCTAATCGGACATTTGTGGTTCGACTTAGAAAAGCGTGTTCGCGCTAAATCACCGCCACCCTAAAATGTATGGGATACATTGTAATGGTACCCAATACCCCAGGTTACCTATCGCCACCTCATCGAATCGATGCCCCGCCGAGTGGCCGCTGTTTTGCTGGTTAAAGGGGGTCCTACAGCTTATTAGGTAGGTGGTCATAATTCAATGGCTCGTCTGTGTCTACGCGGCAAAAAGCCCGATTGAGAAGATGCTTTTCTCTCTCAGATACCGCGTACTAACGAAAACATTTTATGCATATTTTCTTTCCAATATAATGAACCGTTTTCCTGATAGAAAGCGTTATAATATGTATTTTAGTTTCTATAACTCCTCTTTGAATAATTCTTTTTAAACCAGAACTTTCAGTGCCTGGGACTTTTTTTTTTGTTTTAATAGATTTTTAGATTTTTCGTGACTAACAGTTCTAACTCAAGGTGACTGGCTCGCGGGAACAAGCTATACTTGTATAATTTGCGTTCCCTTAGAGAACCCAACACAGACGATTGAGAAAGTGGTTTCGAACAGTGACTTGAGTACCGGCAAACTGTCGGAACCAAACTGCCTCTTTCTTTGGGTCACATAAAACTTGAAATCACTAAAACAAGGCTGGTCAGTAAGGGGTGGGGGAGTTACCTTAGTTGTGTATGATATATTTCCAAATTTCAGTACTGCTTTAAGGATTTTATTGACAATTCCAGTTACTACTTACTGCCTGAGCACAGCGAAGTTTCTGTACATTGAAATTGATAAAAAAATATCTTGGAACTTTAATGATTCAAGAAAGGTTATATAATTTGGCATTATTGTCAACAAAACGTACATTCTGCGAAAATCGGGATTACAACAGCATAATTAATGATTTGGGTGAAATTTATGAATTTTGTTTGTCATTATATTAGGGATATGCAAAAGTTTCCGCTGTTTTAAGGAGACAGGAACAATCAGGTAACCAGTACACATTTATTCAGCGAAATATTGGCCGTTAGCATCAATGACCTTTTGCGTAAAACCGGGTGCGGTAAAACCTCCCAGTGTAACTGTTCAAGGGTTGATTTCGTGGTAACACCGACATGTGGTCTGGCATTATCGTGTAACAGGATGACTGGACGGCGTTATTTACCTGTCCATGGGCGTTTTTGCTCGATGGCCTTGTTCAGTTTCATCAACTGATCTCTATATCGTTGTGCAGTGATTGTTTCGCCCGGTTTCAACAGTTTGAAGTACAGCACTCCATGCATATCCCTACCACACACACAACAGCACCTTTTCCCTCTGGATATCCTTTTTTTGCAGTGGATGTTGATTGCTGGCCTGGTCGTCCCAGGATAGCTTGCGTACGGGGTTGTCGCAACAGACCCATTTTTCATCAGCGGTGACAACCTTCCACAAGAAATTTTTCCCTTGAAACTTCTTCAGCAAGCAATCGTTGACCAATATTACGCTCCGTTAAAGTATACTTACCAATCTTCTGGATCTTCCCCAAGGCCTGTAGATGCCGTACCACCGTCGATTGAGCCACTTTCAAACGTTTCGCCAGTTACGTGGTCGATTGTGTGGCATCCTCTTGCAGCAGCGATTCCAGCTCGTCGTCTGCGAGTTCCTGCGATCTACCTGCAGGTGGCTTGTCATCCAAGCTTAGATCACCTTTCTTAAACCTGGCAAACCATTCTCGACACGTCCGCTCACCCATAACCGTTTCGCCATACGCCTGAGATATTGAACCGTTTGCTTCACTCGCACTTTTTCCTAAATTTAACATGAATAACAAACAGTGCCGCAAATGAACTTTATCGACCGCTATGCTTGGCTTCATGTACGAACTGACAGCACGGGTCGCCGGTCGGTTAGACCCCCTACAGCGCCCGTTAGCGGAATCGGCGGAAACTTTTGCATACCCCTAATATATCTTACGTCCGCTGGCCTATGAATAGAACATCCAAACATATACAATCTTGAGTATAAAAGAAAAACTGTTTTGAAATCAGTATTTCAGCCTTACTTCCCGCAAATTTCATAACATTGCGTTCGTCTCAATGGGATACATTGTAATAAGGCTTGCTACCGATGAAATCGCAAGTTCTCTGTTGGGATTTAAAAACAAGTGAAAAAGCCCTCCTTTTTTATATTTGTTTCATTGTCTAGCGCTATGGAAGATGCACGTGGTCGTGGCTATTTATGTAAATCCCTAGAGAGACCATGGTTAACATTGAAAGGATCACATTCTAGGAAGGCAGTGATTACGGCCTAAAGAGTTTAAAAGAGCACTGATTAGACAATAAACAAATACATAAGTGCCTTTTCTCCACCCATCATTCTAAATCTTAAGCGATAGATCAATATACCTCATATGAGCCCATGAATTTAGTAATATTTTTTTAATCAAATTGTTTCTATAGAGGTTGCTAAACTAGGCCCTACCGGCTCTCCTCGTCGTCTAGTGAGTGGTGACCCCCCCTTCCCTCCAAGGCAAGAAACAACCAAAGTAACCCTGATTTATGTGATTTATATGCGGGCTTAAATAGATATGAGTGCCGGCAGGATTTACTTCTCGTTCATTGAAAGGTAATTTTTAGTTGATTTTAGATATTTTAGTAAATTTTAAGCTTTTTTCAGCAACTTTTCATGGGCTTGTAAGCAGTGTTTACGGCCACCGGCCTTAGGCAGAAAGTCGCCAAAATTTCCATCAGGAGCATAAAATACCGGTCGGTTGCCAGCCCTACGTGAAACAAAATAATTTTTAGAGTACCTTTTTTTGACAAAAAAAGAGAGTTTGAGTTATGATTTTATTTTGTCAATTTTGTAACGAAAAGATCATTCGCTCAGTTAAATAATTGGCAATGTACCTACAGCATGGCCGAGACATAGAGGAAGGGTTGTGAGGGTTCAAATCCTCCCCGAAACACCGAAAAGTAAGGTTTATAGCTGGTAATATTTATGGAAAATTACCTAAACCTTCCATGCAGATCGAACCCCCCCCCGGAACCTAAATTCTAGCTACGCCCATGAGCCACAGCAAATAATTTCCGGACAATTAAAGTTACATCATATGCAAAATGTTACACGGACAATTACACTTTGATTTTCTCTTTTGATTTCAATACTTTTCTGAAAGTCCACGTATAAATATTCAGTAACTAATAGCAAAAATGATAACTATACATAATAATCGTAGCATCAGTGAGAGGGATGCTGCTGCTTGCGATCTTTTACCAATCTGTCTATATCCAGCTGGATGACCGATAGTTTGAGTCGTAGAATAACTTCCACGTCCAATCGATTTTTTTTTTTTTTTTTACCCTCGTAATTTCAACTAAATTCGAAAATCGAAACTTACAGTTGTAAGTCGTCGGGAATGGCAATAGATGTTTCATGGCTCTACCTGATAGCTCTGGATGTTCGTGTCAAGCATGCACCCAAATGCATAAAAAAAAAAAAAAAATGTATTAAGGAGTTTTCACTAAAGATAACTTTCAGCGCTTCGTCAGATGCCAAGTCGACCAACATATCGCATTCATAAGCTGTCAGGTTGAATGTTTCAACGAGGAAGAGTGCGGCGAATGTATTCCTAATCCACTCTCTTTCATTGCATTCGATTCTAGAAAGTACTTCTTCGTCTTCTGCTGCAGCATTTTACGTGATTTCTGAATATATTCAATTAATGATTCATCAATTTTTTCCTCCGACGATTGTAGAAAATCATCAAGTGCTGGGAAAGAGTCAAACCCTTGGCGATCGAGTCGCTTGTACCATAGTTCAGTTTTCTTTAGAAATGCTTATATCTTGTCTTCAACATTAAAAATTGCAATATTTTGGCTCTGAAGTTCATTCACACTTCTCTACCACCCCATCATTTATGCTGCTGCTCATGCGAACCGATTGTTATTAATTTAGAATACCACCCGTGTATATTGTGTAAACGTAAGAAATCGGGTACTTCAAGTGTCTTACGGGTGATAGCATAATGCCTATATACTATATGTCAGTCTGTAGACCCTTTAACACAAAGCTATAATAGCTGTCAAGTGTAAATTTTATATTTAAGAGTTTGTGAAAAATGCTTAAAAATGAATTTCACCTTTTCTTTAACATACAGTAGACTTTCCCTAATCCGGTACTTCCTTGCACATAGGGGTGCCGGATTAGGGAGAGTGCCGGATTACTGAGAGTCCATTCAGTTTACTTCCTTGCACATAGGGGTGCCGGATTACTGAGAGTCCAAATTCAGTTTAATTCTTCATTAAATTTAATGTTACAATTACAAGTTTACCATGTGTAGTACATATGTATTTAAAAAAACATAAATAAGAGACAAGCATATGATAATAGTAAAAGAACACGATCAGTACGTACTATACTGTCTCATTTACAACAATGAAATGATCTTTTCATATTATGAGTAAAGTACAGCACAATATGTATGTGTACGTACTATACACAGTAAAAGAAACGTACAATTGCAATACAGCACAGATGAAATCTTGCATTTTCTACTCAGTGGTCACTTCGAAACATGTCACAGATTTTTGGCTGCATTAATGAAGATGCTTTTTGTAATATTCTTAATTTTTTTTTTGAGGATCCTTCCTACTTTTATTTTAAATTGAATTACATGAACGTTAGTGCCAATTCAAAACAAAACATAACGTTCAAATTGAAAACTTCACTCGTGTATGAAGTGTAATTCACTCCGGTCTGATATTAACACTATTTCTGCAACCAAGAAACACGCAAGGATAAGGCGGCCGGATTACGGAGAGGCCGAATTATCGAGGGCCGGATTAGCGAGAGTCTACTGTAATTGAAAGTTAGGGTCAGTATGAAACATTCTCGGGTTCTAAAACATTCTCTTGTTTTGAAAAAATCATGATGAAAAAAATATAATTTGTGATAAGTCCTCTTGCAGGAAAAATAAAATTATTAAAAGCCTATTCAGAAGGATAATGAGCTCATACAGAAAATAAAATGACTAATTATCCAGCATTCATAACGTAAAGCATTTCATCATTGAGCGAATCCAGTCTTCGTTTCTATCTTAAACGTAAGCTGGTGGTAAGCATCTTGCTAGCTTGTCAGAAGCTCGCCTTGGAGCCATTGCGGGCTATCTCCCCACTGCGGGCAAAGAGAAATGATTCTTGCACATCGTCTGGTGCATTTAGGCTTAAAAGGAGTGGAAAAGGAAGTTTTTCTGTAAACGAGCTGAAAAAGTAGAAGTGTTTGGAAACTCGAGAAATTTCTGTATAAAAACGGAAAATCCGAAACGGACATTAACCCCCACCACCACCACCATCACCCCCCACACCCCAAAAAAATAACACTGAATTTGTGACAACTGAAAATCAATCAAGATACTGAAGTCTCAGTGTAAACTTTTCACAACGAAAATTTCGTTAAAAGTCGGAG
This sequence comes from Macrothele yani, assembly GCA_039090855.1. Classification (NCBI taxonomy): domain Eukaryota; kingdom Metazoa; phylum Arthropoda; class Arachnida; order Araneae; family Macrothelidae; genus Macrothele; species Macrothele yani. The sequence continues at coordinate 13,640,505 of CM077017.1, forward strand.
AATGCCAGCAACGTTGCTGCATTTTTTTGCTAGGAATTTCACACCACTTATTTTTTATAGCTTGCGTAGTCGCATAAGGAATGTGTCATGGAATTATCGGGCGTAATGAACATGTCTTCTGAATCAGAAAATTTTCTGATAATGTAAAATGTAATGATCTTTTCTGTTGCTATAATTTCGGAGCTCAACGACCACCATGAGCAAACCTGAGAGTAATACCCGTCCCTAATTCATGGCCACTAGTTGCAAGAAAGGGACACGGCAAATTCCGTCAGGCAAACGCAGCACACTTATGACCGTTTGTCCAAGTGAGTCCGGTTTCGAATCGCTGTGGGGCATGGATGTTGTGTTTGTCTTACGGCACTGGCTCTCTCCCTTCCCTGGAATCAGTGGTCCTGAATCAGGGACGGGAGATTGCTGCTATAGCCCATTAAGTTACACACGGTGGTCGTTAAACTCTCAACCGAAAAAAAAAAAACCGTAACACCCGTGCCTCATTCGTGACTCGAATCCTGGTCCATCTCGGGCGAATGATCAGATGCCAGCGCCTCAAGAAGTTCGGTCTCCGGGGAGGCATGCAATAGAGGCCATTTACTGGCATACCAAATTTTAAGACTATGAGTTTACGATAGCTAAAAAACTGTTTGTCAGAACTTTTTAGTCTTTTTTTTTGTTTTTTTTCTTAGGAGCAGGAAAACGGTTCTAAATAATTTGTTTATTTATGTCCCTATCAGATTACTAAATTAGCGGAGTAGAAAACTCACAAAAAAAGTTTTTGACAAAGACATATGTGAAACAAGAGACCTTTTTTTTCGATTGAACTTTCAAATACGGAAATGTGGTAGGAAATAAAAATAAGGACTTGCGCATTCAATAGAAAAATTGTTAATCACTAGAAGCAGGAAGTATACGTAATATATAGCGTAAGATTTGTATTCCATGCAGAAGAAATGTTTTCAATCGTTATTGTAGAAGCGTAGTAATCAGTTTAGACACAAATATGCGTTTCAGCCTTTCGTAGCAGGATTTCACATTGTGGAAAGTTGAATTGTGTGAATGAAACGTTTCACTTAAAAACTTAGGGGTACAAAAATAACTTTTCAAAACGGAGTTTAAGGAAGATAATCATAAAAAAAAGGAAGTGCACTTACGCCCAAAACTTCTAGAAGCACAGTCAGCTAGAAAAACAGAACACGCGTACACTCGTCCTAGCTGGGTAACTATGCACTAATAGAAGTAGATCACGTGCGCAAAATGGTCTTCGGGGTAAAAGGCATCCGAATGGGGGTGGAAGGGAAAGTATCGAAGCGACATGTGCTAATACGAAATGCAATTTACCAGTTCTAAGTTAGTGCCACATGTTTAGAAAATCAGCATACCAACACCGGCACCCTTGTATTCTAATCTTGGCCACACTGCCTTTGCGGCTGCGCAGTTTTCGTGTTATGTCATGCAATGCAAAGGAGTTACTGGTGTAATTTTCCTGCTATATCGGTGCAAAATTGGATCTCATAAGCATGTTATTTGGGCTTCTTAACCCTTTTTGGCACTGCTCGTTCTTGAGTCAACCTATCAAAAATGTTGAAAAAAAAGCCACTTATTCGCCGTTTAAGGCAATATTATGATTGTCCAGCCTTTTCTCCCGAACGGTACGGATCAGATCCTGACTATCAGCTTTCAATGCATTATGTTGTCGTAAACTGAGGAGTTGAACTTCGGTTCTGACATCTTGGTCAGTTTCCACGTATTCATATCACGTTGTTGTTGATCTGGAATGTACCAGCTGACGTAATCTTTCATGGGCATCAACTGTCGTTACGTGAAGCAGAGCAGATCAGATCAGATCAGATGTAGAGGGTTTTAGGAAGGGAGTATCTGACCCCAGGTCTTAAACAACCCTTAGAAATAGGAAGCTAGGAGATCTGGGCTAGAGTGCCCGATAGGAATGTGACCCGGAAGCGAGGTAGAAAGAGGGAGGTAGACGCCCTTATTTATTACCGGGTTGGCCATTAACCGGGGTCCGACGGCTTAACGTGCTCATCCGACGCATGGCGGATATTTAGTGGTTCGAGCTTTCGTGCCTTCCCAGGATCGAACCTGAGGTTCCTCCGTGCTAGTCACGAACGTTGACCACTAGGCCATCCGCGGCCAGGAGCATATTTTCCCAAACATCCAAATATGTACACAAAGCAGCGTTGTCATTTCCAGCCTCGTCACCAGTTTCAACAGTAAGTTAGTAAACTCGGAGCTTCTCTAAGAAAACTAGAAATACTGTCTTGAAATGAAAGCTCAAGACTTTATCTTGCCTTGAAACCTGTGACGTAGGCCAGTTTTTCAATAAATATGCTGTTCTTTATTTTCATATAGAATTCTACTTTTTCGTTTTAGTAGATCTTTCAAAGAACTTCGCTGTTTCTTATATTATTTGAAATACGCAGTTTGACACTTTTCCGAGTGATAACCACAGAGCACTTTTACATAAATAGAAGTGCAGAAATTTAATTTTTTCATCCTCTTTCTCACATACTTCAAATATTCTGTAACTCAAGAACGAATTCCCATCGTCGATGGTGCACCATTTGTGCTCTTGCCAACTGAATTTCATTTCTTTTAATACATAGTTTTTACCATTTTCTGCCTCATGCTATTCTTCACTTCAATAGTGAAGCAAGTACACTCAGAAAAAATATCTTTTTGGGTGCAACAGTCCATTTATGACCCCAGTGCTCAAAGAATTGCGTTGTTTCGGTTTCATAAGGTTTATAGCACTAAATGCTGTCCCTACAGATGCACTGGGACGAAGCAAGCACAACATGTTTAACATAAAATTGGAAAGTAGTGGGAATTTTTAAGTTCCATCACCTTGTTAATATATTTAATGTAGGTAAAAAATGTCCGTGCATCATCAAATACATTCACGAGAGTGGAGTTGTTTGGTAAGATAGCTATGGGTGCAAGCACGTGTCGTGAGTGGTTTGTGAAGCTTAAAAGTGGCGATTGCGGCGCGGAGGACAAGCAGACGGATGAAGGAGATGCAGAACGCAGATTTGCAAACTCTTCTGGAAGAAGATACTTCCCAGTCCACCACAGAACTGGCAATACAATTAGGCGTGAATCATTCGACCATTTCGGCGATTGCGTGCCATAGGAAAGATTAGAAAAGTTAGCAAGTGGGACCCACTGGAACAAATGCTGGAAACTTATGCATGGACCTAATATGTCTTACGGTCTCATACTTTTCAGTGGCATTTCGAGGTAGGAGTAACCTATGTATGAAAATAGAGAGTCGATTTTTGTTCTTAATGAGAAAAAATCCGCGCAGGATGAACTGATAGTTTCGTATTCGGCAAATCTGGAAAGCAATTCCTTTGGAATTCAGAGTACAAAAATTTTGGTTTCCTTAAAAGACAAGAGTACTAATTCCGAAAATAGTTAACAGGCACGAAAACAGTAGAGAGCCGGTTTTCTGTACCCCTAGCATGCCGCTATTCAATTACCAGGTATGATGATTAATTTTAAATTGCATTGAAAGTAGTTGAACGTTTGCGTGCTTATATATGTTTTGGCTAATGTTCGTAGTGAAGTCGTTGCACATAAATCACACTTTGTCAAAATTCTAACCAAACGGCCAGGGAAAGAATGAACATAACTTACGAACAGTTAACACATCTTTTATTCGTCCACCACTGGAAAGTCAAGTCACTCTCATACTATATTCTTCAATGATTTTATTTGTTCGTTGATAGCATCGATTTCAATTTACAGAAGAGAACAGAAAATCAAAAGGAAGGTTATTTAGAGGTCACCCCCCCCCTTTATTTATTTTTTATAGCCAAATATCTTAACTGATTTCGAACTGACAGTGAGCTTTACATCTATACGTACTTTTTTTACGGCAATTTTAGCATTACGTCGATAAGCTGCTTCCAGTTAATGCTTTGAAAGACAGTTTTACATTTCATTAATCAGCGTTTTTCAATACATTATATTATTGATCATTGAATTAAGTAACATTTGTCGTACATAATATTTGTTCATCCCATGATTTGCTAAATATTGTACGAGCATTTCATGTATATTCAATTTTGTTCTGAATGATTTTATCATTACAGTCAGTGGGACATATATTTCATTAAAATTAGTGGAACATTTTGTATCTTTAAAAACACATTATGTGGACGGCCCGACTGCGCACCTCCTATATGGAAAGTTCGTGGGAAACCCCGGAGAACCATGAGCCGGGTCGAATACTAATAGCATTGAAAACATCAACGGGAAAATTTGTTAGTTTATAAAATAACATTGTAAACATTTCAGTGTTGAATTAAATTTGTGTGGGCGGGTAAGTTCTTCTGCCTATAAAATTACAAAAATTGTCTAAAAGTATTTGAAAAAAAAGCTCCTCGGGGAAATAATGTATGATTCTGCGAGAAAGCGATTAACGAGAAATAACTAAATTTACATAAGAGAACAGGAACTCAAAAGGAAGGTTATTTAGATGTATACGTCGCACCGAATACATTGCAGTTGTGTTAACCAAATCAAAATATTAAAAAAATTAGTAAAATAAGAGGTTAGAAGGAAATCCTTTATTAGAGCAACTGAAAATAACCTTTCTCTTTTATTAGAACACAAAGCTATAGAAATACTTGAAAAGCTCAATAAGACTAAGTTTCAAACAGAGATACGTACTAACTTTCCTGGAAATCGAAAAAGGTGTGCATGTGGGAAAAAAATGCGTGTGTGTGTGGAGGGGGGGGGGGGGTTCATGTCTGCATAAATAAACTTTAACTCTGCTAGAAAGCTGCCTTGGAATTACAATACATCAACATTAAGTTGATTAATATCAAATATTGATGTTAGTTATTGTCTTTACTTATTATATTGTTTGTATTTCTGGACTTTTGATTATCTGGATCGCCATTGATCAGCCTTAATTTTCAAAATCAGTTTTCTATTGTGATTATTACTTTTTATGTTGGAAGGCCTTGTTCTCCTTACTTGATTCATTTTGTTCGTGCTGGCAGTTGGATGTTCTGTGTGTTTTGAAAATTTCTGCTCAGCTGGATGATAACTGAAGATGAAACAGAGATTGAAGGGGAGGGGGAATGTAAATGTTATCAGTGCCGATCTTCATGGTAATCGATGCAGCAAATAGTGGCGCTGTGTCGTGTATTTATGCCCATTTAATCAGACAAGAGTCCGCAACTATGATAGAAGACAGACATAACGTGTTCGCTCATGGAGTGACGCCGACTTACCTGGGTAACTCTTTAGCAACCATTGATTCGGCTAAAGCCACCAGCAAACCAGTCAAACAATCAAACTCTCGCTGGGTAATTGGGCAGGTCCTCGATTTTGGTTTTTCGCTCATCAAATAATAAATCAAGCAATAAAGAGAGAGGGAAAGTGAGTGAAAGAAGCTAAGCACAGCTGCTCTCGCCAAAGGCTGAGCGTGACACCGTGATTGAGGTTATGACTTTGCCTCGCTCAATTATGGACTTTCTAACCCATAAAACAGACATCTAGTCATTAAAGACTAAGTAAGACATCATCCCCATCGGTGGAAAAGTTAAAGAGAGCTCGTAAAAAACGTTTTATTTCGCATCATGCCCGTCACAGAGAAACTAAAGAAAACTTCGTTCTTCTGAGAATGGTATGTGGTACTAGAAGATGTGTAAAAAGCTCGCAGTACCTTGACAAAGGTTTGAAAACATATACAATGTGTTCTTGCATTCTTTTAATATTCATTGATGACGGTACCCAAGTTAGAGATTAAATATTAAAAAAAACTTTGTTGGACATCTTCACTAGGAGGAGGGAAATGTCAGCTTATCCCTTCGCTGTTTTTGTGATGTCATCAATTCATACTGAAAAAAAAAGTCTATTTCTTTAAAAATCAACAAAGTTAGTTAGTTGATTGGTACTTGTTTAATAGCTTCATTAATTAATGCAAACAATTATAATACTACAACTATTCATTGTTAGAATGATAGGCATTTGTATCAAAGGAGAAAAATAATAAATAGAGATTCATTACGAGGAGCGATGTACATTCATTACGAAGAGCGATGTACATTTATTACAAGGCGCTATGTACATTTTTTACGTGAAGCGATCGATACATTCATTTTAAAGGCGACAGCTTCCTTCGGCGATTTTTAGGTAAATCTAACCGCATATCAAAACATTGAAATGCTGCTTTATTATGATTCGAAAGTTAACCTCAGTTATTAGTTCCATTAAATGAAATAAAGAGCATGATGACGTTTTGGCCCCTTGTGCCTATTTAACCGCAACAGTAAAATCGTTGATGTTTCTCAGGAAGTTGCTGTGATCAATATCGCAGTTAAATGTTGACTATTGTTTCGGATGAGCGTATTTTTAGAGTCTTTCAGAAAAGTCTCACAAGGCGTTTCCTTTTTATGGGAGATCAGGAAATATTTTAAAGACGTCCACTCTGAAATTAACGAACACTGTAATCATGTATCGCACTGCGTTATACAAAGAGTGCTCAATGAATTAGACCACCCCTATGCAAAGTGGTACTCACATAACGAGGCGAAGGCGTGGCCTGCGGGCTGAAGGGGTGTATATAAGATGGTGGTTTAGGTGAGAGCGAAGTTATAGCCCAGATATCCTAGCTTCCGGTTTCTAAGGGTTGTTTAAGGGTGTCGTCCTTTTTGCGGCCGGTGCGGAAAACGTAGCTTTTGTGGCAGTTTGTACTTTGATTCCCCCCTTTTGAGATAAAACAAAGCTGCCCCTTTGTGACTTTCAGACTTCCTTGGAGTGTCCGCGTTCCTTTTGTATTGTTCCTCCACCACTGATTGCCCGAGAGAGGCTAGATGTCGTATGGTTTAAAAATCGCCTAATTTCATGGGACACGTGGACTGCCATTTCATTACAATTCGTTTTGAGTGTGCATCGTTTCAGAACTTTAGCAATGGAATCTTTTGAAGTCATTGAGACAACAAAAAACAAACCGTGTGCTTTACATGATGGTTATCGATATTCATACTGAAACTTCTTGTTTAAGACCTGGGGTTAGACACTACCTTCCTAAAATCGTCTACATCTGATCTGAGAACGAAGTTATGGGGAAAGGCAGTACTGTTGAGCACTGCTTCATGTGCTGGAGGGCCCTGGATCAGATAAAGTAATGGAGCGTAAGGTGTGAACATAGGTGGTTGTTAGACAGACCACCACCCCTCTTTCTTTCTCAGGATGGTGTTGAGACGGTGAGTACTGATTGCTGCTCCAGCATCCGGATGTGGTTTTCTGCGAATTTCACTCCTCCCCGGGGGCGTCGGCGGCTAGGTGGTGGTGTGGTGCGCTGCGATGGGTACTGCAGCGCTTGGTTACCCCTACCCCGTTCCCTCTCTCCCTTCCCGCCCCGGACTGGTGTCGCGGTTTACTCAAAAGATCAGCTCTACGCTAATCTCACGTATTTTCTGTTTCTCTTTCCTATTGAGTTAACTTACTCAGATCTCTTAACTTCCAATTTCTAAGGGTAGTTTTAGAACTGGGGTCAGACACTCCCTTCCTAAAACAAACGAGCAAGAGCGAAGTTCCGGGCGTGATGGGTAAAACCACGGATTTATCGGAGTTTACGAAAAACCAAATTTTGGGCGCACTCAGGGTAGGTGACCCCATTTCGGAAACAGCGACACTTCTGTATTGTTTGGGAGCCTCCGTGGTTGAAGTGTCAGGAGTGGTGCCAAAACGGAGGAACAACAACGTGGTGACATAGCTGTAAAAGTAAGTGTAAGGTGAATTCCAGAGGTGGTGAACGACGGGTACGTTCCCTTGCACAGTGCAGTCGGATAGCAGTTTCGCAGTTGACGGACAACACAATACGGGTCAACCACAAACAATATCCCTCGCATTTATGCGGTGCATGCTAACATGAGTGAACTACAAATGTACCTGTGAAAAAAAAAATTCACATTTTAATGCCAATTCGGAATTTATATCCGAATGAGTAATGAATTTAAAGGTCGCGAAAATAAATTTTAAATACCGATTCTGCTTTAGTAGAGGTCAAGATGTACATATCAAACAAGTTCCTAAAGGAACCGTTCATATATTATTCATAAAATCTTTAAAAAATAAATGGAATTTTGTAAAACGTTAAGAAAACAGGAAATTTGATATTTTTTTACAGCACTTAAGAGCTTTCTTTCTGTAGCGATAGGCAGAAGAATTCTTAATTCGTGAAAAATAGGTGGAAGAATTTTTAATTCGTGGTCTGATGAATGACGTCTTCGGCAATTTAAAATATGTATTGGTAGTAGCCTTGAGCTGCTAGGCCACTATTTGAAAAAAAAAAAAAGGAGGGGGGGGGGGGGGTAGATAAACATGAAAAAAATGACCCAGCTCCTTTTCGGAGCGTTGTTCATAATTACATTTGTGGAGCTCAAAACGTTCCCTAAATTTTATAGTTGAAAAGTTTAAAAAGTGGAGAAAAAGGGATGAAAATAAATCGGAGAGTGCGAAAGAAGTGACCCCGCTCCTTTCCAGAACGTAATCTGCAATTGCGCATGGGGAGCTCAAAAAGTTACCTAAATTCTATAGCTTAGAAGTTAAAAAAAACAACAACTTACTTTCACGATACGCGCCATGAACGGAATACAAGAATTTAGCATATACGCTGAAGTGTAAAAAAAAAAAAAATGAAAAAATTGGAATACCTCTCTAATGCCGCGTTGGTCTTCCTCGCGATCGCATAACGGCAGCAACGCGACAGGGATTAGGCACCACGAGATTTCTGTAGTACTGTGCAGACAGTGCACACCAGGCTTCCTGAAGAGCGTGTCACAATTCCGTAATACTAGCCGGTTGAGTTCCTAGCATTGACGGCACATTGAACAGCATTCCGAATGTCTTCGATGGCGTTTAAACCCAGCGTTCGAGGGGACAAGTCAGGATGTCAAACACCGTGGAATGTTCCTCCAGCCATAATCGGGCGACTGTGTACTTGTGCGGTGGCGCATTGTCGTGTTGAAAGAGGTCGCCCCGTCGGAGTGGTTGCATGACATGAACGGGTTCAAATGATCCCTAAGGATGGCGATAGCCTCCACCGGTCAGAGCGGTCTGCAGACGTATGATGGGTCTTAATGCGTGCCAGTTCAAAACACCCCACACCATAACAGAGCCACCTCCGGCCTGCACTGTTCTTTGTAAATATGCGAAATCCATTGCCTCGTGGGGTTGTAGCCACACCCGGAGTCTGCCATCAGCCCGAAACAGTTAGTACCGCGATTCGTCAGACCAGGTTACACGTTTCGAGTCATCTTGCATACAATGGTGGTGTTCTCGAGCTCATGCGAGGAGTAGTCTTGTGTCGGCTGGTCAGCAATGACACACGGGTGGGCCGTCGGCTCCGGAACCTCACAGAACACAGGGAACGTTGCACTGTCCGAACGCTGATGCTACTACTGTTCCAAGCATGAAATTGCGCTGTGATTTGCGGCAATGTTGCACGCCTGGCAGATATTACGATGCGTGCCAGACGCCACTGTCCACGATCGTTCAGAGCTTTTCTACAGCCGCACCGGTCTCGCCCTCTGGATGTTTTTCCTGGATTTGTGTAGTCCAGGTACACCCTTGATATTGTTGACCGTGTAAATCCAAATTTCATGGTAAATTCCAAGATGGAGTGACCCATCTTCCCGACGCCGACTGTCATACCACGTTCGAAATCGCTTAAATCCAGCTTTAGCTGCTACCTAAAACTGCGAATGCTGCTATTGAGCTTGCGAAGATAATATTATACATCGTTTGCTGACGATATCATTTACCTCATGGGTGTGGTGGCCCATAATGGAAATGGTAGCGCCCATATCAGTTCTTTTTTTTTTTTTTTTTTGTACCTCAGTGTAAGGCCCCTTCCCCCTTCTTAATCTAACGAATATTGACAGCCATGCTTGGATTTCACGTTGCGAGCTCCCGCGCCCGCTGAATTTTGAGAAACGCTTATGTGCCCGTGGCTGTGGCGTCAGTAACATGAAAACTGTATTGTTGGTTGAACATCGCTCACTGTGAAATCCAGGGGGAAGGTTAGTGACGTGTTTCGTTCCTCAAGAGAGCAGCAACCGTTCGAAGTTGCTTATCTCCAAAAGAAAGTAGAAATGAGAGTACGTGATAAATATTTATATTGTTTGCAATCGGAACTCCAGATTTTGATAGCACTAGAACAAATTGCCAATATTTCCCGCTGCAAATTGTTGAAACCATGCACAAAAATTGATGCAACTTTCATGATCAATTGGAAGTAATCCTTAGGGCGCAGTTTTGCCAGCTGTTTGGCACATGGAATACGGTATTGTTTTAGTACGGCGTTCATAACGATTTGGATGAAGAAAGCGTTGCCCGATTCTTGTAGGGTTTACACATACAGGGAAGATTTAGATACAACTATCTATACCCCATGGGACTTTTGTGCTACATGTCAGAAACGAGAAGTTGCATTAGATTGAACCTGTACTCCAAGCGCCCTAAGAGTGTTCTGTTGTAGAAGGTAGGGCAGCCAGATCACCCCCTCTACGTGGAACACAAGAACGGCATCAGTCCGCGTTACGCTGCACTCCTGTGTCCTTTTCGTCAAGTAGTTACTCTCGAATTGGTCCCTCGCCCCCCAAGGCAGAAATGCTCTGAGCATCGAGTTTAATCTTAACACTACAAGGAACTGAAGAGATCGATTTCAAAAGAAGTAGTCGGGAAAGAATAGGATCGAGTTGGGGTAGAGGTCCGAGCTTCGAAGAAATTCCCCTATTGCTGCTGAAGTACACCTCCCTTGCGTTTCCCTGATCGTCAGTTTATTGTCCCTGTGTTGTGAATGTTAGTTTTTCACCCCTTCTCCTCTTCTCCAAGCTCCAGACTTTTCCCATCTAGACAGTCAGCGACCGAAAGTCCGAGGCTCTTGATTGAGTAACTTCTCATATCAAATGTGTTTCTAAAACGCTCTGACATTTTGAAAATTTGTTTTAGGTAACAATTTTGTCCGATAAACTGCTGAACCAACAAAAACGGTTTCTAAGCAATATTGCTGTTACTTTTCGATCTAAACTAGATTGACTACTTTTCGTAGCGGAGGTAACTGTTACGTGCCTTCCACAATGATACATTCTTAGGCTGACTCGCAGTATAGAGGTTCACATACGACACAGGGTATACAGGTCAGAGAAGAAGTAGGCCCCATGGTGGAAATTTCCTGATCGCAGTCTGCGACGGATATCATGGTGCTACAAAATCATCTGCAGGCGACCAATGGGCAAGACAACGACTAGGTGTAAAAAACAAAGTTTCCACAGGTAGAAATAAAAAAAATAAAAAAAGAGAAAAGAAAGTCTCCATCTCATATTTCTTTTACCTAGAAAGACTTAGCCTGAGTAGTGGGTACTGCAGCAGTTGCAAGGGACAGCAAGGATCAAAAATAGCAACCTCTGACCCTAGAATTTCTTTCTTGGATTTTAGAAACAGCTTTTGATATAACTATCGGTGAAAGTTAGGAGGTATTGGCAAAACTGAAAATGTTTTCACTCTACAACATCCTCCAGCTTAACTGTAACATATTAGGTACTATGTTGATACCTGTCTCCTTTATCTTCCTCTTTGAATGCAACGCTACCTATTTGTACACATGTTTATAAATATATATATATACACACTGCCTCACAGAGAAAATGCCACACCACGAAGGCGTGAACGCAGCGCCATGCAAATTGTAGGGTGAGTGCGCACGTACAAGTTATGCAAATGATTGTGTTTGCAGGCCAACCGCACGAACGGCGCGCGAAATATAAGCGGACAACCAGCCCTTGAGGCCATCAGTCGAGACGTTGTCACGGCTGCGAAAAGTGAGAGGTTCTGCTGTAACTGTGTCTGGAGAACGAACAGGTGTGCCAATGCCGTTAAGACTCCGTCGTACGCGATTTCGTCAAACGGATGAGTTCACGAGAGGTGTCATCGTAGACATTCGTACCGCCGAATGGTCTTTGCGTCGTATTGCGGAAGAAACGCAACGTGATGCCACAACCATCGGTCGCATTTGAAAACAGTTGTCCCAGGAAGGATCCGTGCAACGTCGTAGGGGAACCGGAGCACGGAGACGGACGTCCGAGAGCACCGATCGTCGCATCCGACGTCATGCCGTAGCGGAACCACAGGCCACAGCTGGCGACATTTTGCGGAGTGTACAGGGAGGCTTGGATGCTCCGGTATCGACGCGGACAGTGTCGCGCCGATTGGCTGCATCTGGTTTGCTGTCCAGCCGTCCGTTGCGAAATCTAACCTTAACAGCGAGCCATCGCCGTCACCGCTTGGTGTGGTGTCACTCCAGAGCTGGCGTGGGGTGCCGAATGGAACAGTGCGGTGTTCAGCGACGAATTGCGGTTTTGTCTCACCACGGATGATCGCCGTGTGAGAGTCTGGAGGCGACGTGGCTCACGGACGGATTCGTCCGACATTGTGGAGCGCCACACGACTCGGCAACATGAAATCACAGTGTGGAGTGCTATCAGCGCCAAGAGTCGCTCACCGCTGGTACGCGTTACGGGCACATTGGTATTCGCTTCGTCTAACTTCCGTTTTCGTAAATTTCTGAAAAACGGAATTCCGTCTCCAGATGGAAAAACTTGCCCCCGTAATCGGAGTCTGCAAGAGAGGATTACAAAGGGTTCTTGGAATATCTTTTTCTTTTCTTCAGGACCAGAATAAAGGTTCTGGGAATATCTGTTTTGTCTGCAGAACCAAAATAAAATCTGCGACGTACGTCGCTGCGACTCTGCTACGGGGGTTAGGGGTATCACAATATGACGTCACAGCAAGTACTTCCTGGTCGAGGGAAAGAAGGCAGCAAAGGCGGTGGAAAGGAAGCAGCAAGGACGGGGGAAAGGAAGCAGCAAGGGCGGGGGAAAGGAATCAGCAAGGGCGGGGGAAAGGAGCAGATGGCATTATTCGTAATGGGGGAGGAGGAGGGACAATGCGCCGGGTTCGCAAGCTTGGCGCGCCCATCCAGCGCTCGGTCGATATTTTGCGGTTCAGAGCAACACGGCCTACCTAGGACCAGGCCCGCAACAATCTGGGGCCATTCATGGATGGTGAAACCTGCATCTGCTCCTTTTACAATCAGGATTGTCTGTTAGAGAGCTCTGGACGCTTGCATGTCGATTGGTGAGGCTTCACGTTGTATCCAATTTGTTACCAATTTCTGCAAGATTTTCGATGATACGCATCTTCCTCCAAAAATGACTGTGGAGTAACCTCTTAGACACGCGTCGAAAACAAAAGCATTTCAAGGTTACTTGGAAAAGTTCAACGCAGTTAGAGGTGTGGGTGCCAGTTTCACAAGGACCGAAAGCTGTAGGTAAAATACACCGAGTGATCACTGAATTATGACCACCTACCTAATACTTCGTATGTCCTCATTTCGTCTCCAGTACAACAGCTATCCGACGTGGCATCGATTCAATAAGATACCGGAAGCAGATGAGAGGTATGGCCAACCCAACTGTGTGTGCAGTGCGACCTTCAACGCAGGTATGGCGGTGACTGGTGTATCCGGACACCTGATATGCCGTTCCATAGTGTCCCACAACTTCGGTATGGGAATGTTATTGGGGGAGTTCGGAGGCTAATCGATATGCTGGAAGTCTGAACAGTGTTCTTCAAGCCATTCCGGCACAACATTGGACATGTGGCTCAGCCCATTGTCATCTTGGAAGACACCGTTGCCATTCGGGAAAAGCTGCTACATTGCTGGGTGTACAGAGTCAGCAAGCAATTCACGATAGTGGGCACCAGTCATACGTTGTTCTATATGCACCAGGAGTCCAAGTTCCTTCGAGGTAAACATGCCCCACACCATACAACCGCCTCCACCGGCCTGCACTGTGGAGACCATGCAGAATGGACCGAGTGTCTCATGATGTTTGAGCCAAATACGTACCCGACCGTCCTAGGAGTGGAGCAAAAAATGCGACTCGTGAGATCAGCACACTTTCTTCCATTCATCCGACGTCCAACCTACGTGATCTTTGCACCAGGCGAGTCTTTTCCGTTGATGAACCGTGGTTAGAAGAGAATGTTGTCGGCGTCGTCTACTGTTCTTGACCATACGTACGAGGGTGCGTCGCATGGTCATGACTTATACTGTTCCGGGCTGGCCTCTGTTGTTCATACGTTCTTCCACATGCACCAAGAGTCCAATATCCTGCCAGGTAAACATACTCCACACCATACAACCGCCTCCACCGGCCTGCACTGTGGAGACCATGCAGAATGGACCGAGTGCCTCATGATGTTTGAGCCAAATACGTACCCGACCATCCTAGGAGTGGAGCAAAAATGCGACTCGTGAGATCAGCACACTTTCTTCCATTCATCCGACGTCCAACCTACATGATCTTTGCACCAGGCGAGTCTTTTGCGCCGATGAACCGTGGTTAGGAAAGGATGTCGTGATACCCCTTAGCCCATACGTGCGGGCGTGCGACACACGGTCATGACAAGCACTGTTCCGGGTTGATGTATGTTTTATTATGTAGTCAACTGTTGAACAGTGCTGCGTCTGTTGGCCTGTACGAGGCGTAGGACCCGGTGCTCATCTCTCACATTAGCTTTTCGCTGTCATGTGCAGTTTTGCCACCGCGTCGTTGTTTGACCATTTTCACGCCAGTCCTGATTCACTTTAGCTACGGTGGCTCGTGAATAACCCACTAGTTCAGCCGTTCTCTGAGATGCCACAATCTGTCCTTTCTCAAAGCCCGATTCTTCCTTCCATTTAACCATCACGCTCCGAATTTTACTACCTACTGCACCACTCACACCTTATATATATGCTACGACGGTTGACTAATTACACCCTCTCGGAATCACGTGGTAAGCGGGTCGTATCAGCTTTTGATAAGGGTGGTCATAATTCAGTGGCACTGTGTATCTCAGCATCATTAGGGCAAAAATAGTGATTTTACAGCCGAAATTTCGGTGCTCCCAACCGGAGAATAACCCTGGATATGTATAATTTTTCTTTTTTAGTGTGCATATGAGGCGGCGCGCTGCGAACTTATGCATTGATGATCATGGGTGGAACCACCTAGTGAAATGGATAATTACTTTCGCTAAGGGAGTAAAAAATAGATCTTCCTGTTAGTAACTTGAAAGTCATTACGTGCTCTCAAGCCAACCGGTGCATTAGTAGCATTATTTTTTAAAAGATCTGATGTAGCAAATGATAACGACGCCGACATTTTTTTACGAATTCAACGGTGTGCTAAGGCCATGTTCCTCTATCGAGGTTTCGGAAATATCCCCTTTCTTTTGAAAGTAGCTGTGCCAGATCACGTGAAGTTCCCAGCCACGTGTTTCTGGGGCGGAGTCCTGGTCCCAGCAGGCAATGTCACCTTGCACGTGGAAAATGGCCAAGCGCTATCGCACTCTTTCGCAGAAAACAGTAAAAATAAAAAAGGAAAACCGGTGTAATATTCTTGCAACAGCTTCTTTTGAAAATATGACGCGCTATGAAAATGTCCTAGCTCAGAACAGACGTCTTTAATATCTTCCTGATAACTAAGAGGAAGCCTCTACGGTGACGTCACGCGCGAATTTGCCCAGGAAAGGAACAGAGCTGCAATCTCTGTTGTCCCAACAATTTAATCAAATAAGATTTTGTCATAGAGGTTATATGATTTAAGTCGAAGTGTATTTGAATTGATGGTTTCAATATTGTTTTCTACTGAGAGCGGTTATAGCCATAGCCCCGATTTGGGCGATTTCCAAATGTTTCGAAATTGATTTGTTCAGATACACATTTCGTAACATTACAGTTTCTTCCCTTTCGGAATAAACTATGGAATTCCTAAAGGAAGGAATTGCGTAATTCCCAACCACACAGTGTTATTAACAGGGCAGGAGCAAGCTTTACATATCGGGAAAGGGTCTTGAAATTACACCCCTTCGAGTTCAAAAGTTCCCCACTGAAATAGTGCGCAGTTTTTACTTTTTCATACCTTCATTCAGGAATATATTATGATTGTTCAAAAACTGCATTTCTGGTTTTCGATATACGTTTACTAAAATGTGAAAACTAGGTAGGCACCCAAGTGCCAACGGTTGTTAGTAAAAAGTTAAAGTTATGTGAACGCCTACACAAACGGCATTCAGAAAAATGCAGAATGAAAAACGAACTAGCACAGAATGAATGAGTATCAGATAGTGAATATTAGCGCCAAGCCCCGTTAGGAACTTGAAGGCATAATTTGTTAATGAAATTCGATCGACTAAGTGGCAACATTGACATTGGGTTTCCTAGTGTAGGCGACCCAGTCTCATCGTTGGGACTTGAAAGCGTTGTGTTTCATACGAGCTCGAACGAGGTTGTCGCAAGAACTCATATGTCGCAAAGAAATTAAGTTTAAAATCTAACATTTCAGTATCGTGCTTGAAATCGTGGTATCTTTAAAGAAAGAAAACTGTTTACTTTAAATTAAACCAAAGCCCGACACTGGTACTCATTTCCAGAGCAGCCAGAAGAAAAACACGTTGTTTAACGAAACAAATATAGAATTTATTTTAGCATAGTTCTTAATTTATGTGCTAATTAATGGTGGGACCAGATTAAGTTATATTAAGACATCTCTACAAAAAAGTTACGGTTTATCCTGAGATTTATAGAAATAGAAAAGTTCCT
Organism: Macrothele yani; assembly: GCA_039090855.1. Taxonomy (NCBI): domain Eukaryota; kingdom Metazoa; phylum Arthropoda; class Arachnida; order Araneae; family Macrothelidae; genus Macrothele; species Macrothele yani. Next base: position 13,657,192 of record CM077017.1, read on the forward strand.
ATCAATCCAACTAGTACGAGGTGAGCAATAATATTTCATTTCTAAATTACAATGTTTACTCAGCATGCAAGGGATTGAAATATTTGGATGATGTCTTACCCTAAAAATATTTTACTGTGCAACACCGATCCGAGGGTTGAGGATGGAGCGAGTCTTCTTGCGACCGCGATCTTGGGGCAAGTATCCTCCGTGGATAAAACGCAGCCCGGGAGCCCTTGACAAACGTGTATCTGCTGTAGTTTCTACTTTTCATTTGCTGTATCACCTTCCTTGGGTACCTCACATCCTACTGGATTTGGGTCCGATTTCTTGACACACGTACAGCAAGGCATTTCTTGCCAACTGTCGACCGACTTCTATCGACTTCCGACTCTCTCGACGACAACTTCTATCGATAGATGACCCCGATTTCTCTTAATTTTTTTCATTTTATTTTAGTTTCGCTTTCAATCGTGCTGCTAGGCGTGTCCCTGCCTCCTGGAGGCGTTACTCGCACCTTCATTGGTTACTGGTTACCCCCCCTCGTTCGTATGTGGCCTGCCGTCCAGTGGATGTTGACCAGTGGCTACTTCGAGCAGATGTTCTCCTGGCCTGCTGACCATCTGCTGAGCTAAGCCCTTTAAAAATTTATTTGGCCCTAACTGTCACCCTGTTTCGGAGTTCTATTATCGGGCCATCTGAGAAAACCCTCTTTTAAATCTTTAAGCATGCTCGGAGGCACGTATGCCCGACTGAATTATGTTCCCTGACACAGAGCCTGGGTAACAGTTATTACCTAGCATTTCCTTCTTACCAGATTTAGGATTCTTTCTTAGACTTTCATCGTATAGTCACCACTGACCCATTGTTAGCTAGGGTTGCATTATGTAACCCGCAGTGCTGTTGCATCGCAAATGCCGGGAAATGAAAAATACCTTTCACTTCGTTTGCGGAATTTTGGACCTGGCCTAGCGTTTGCTTTTCGATCTACTTCCCACGCGAAGGGAAAGCAAGGGAAAAAAAAAGAAAAAGAAAAGAAACCAGCGAATCCTTATGCGGCCTAGGTCGAGATAATATTTCCTGTACCCCATTAGGAATTACTCTAATTAATAAATAATTAATTAATTATGTTGATTAATTAACATAGTTAACGCAATCAATTAGGTAATTAAATCCCGAATTTGGGTATTTTTTTACCAGAAGCAATGTGCACGAAATTGGAATTTTCGCGGCAACACAATAGCAAGACACTTTCAGGGTAGGGCTTGGAAAAATTCCGTTCAAGGTTAAACGCTCAGAAGGGCCTTCTGTGACAGAGCATAGATGAGTAATCAGCTCTTCATACCTATGGTGTGTTCGGAAAGGTCACCGAGGTTTGGTATATCCCCATGCCTGTGTCCGCAGTTTCGGGAGTTCATACTTCACAGAGTAGGCAATTATGTACCGCAGTTAGCTGCGCGAAATACTGTATAACGGCTAACCCAAGTTTTTAAAAAACTGAATACTGAATTATATAACTTACTTTTTCAGTTATAATTTGCAGTATTCACATGTTGTGCATCTGTATTTTTTATGCCTTCAGAGCACACATTTTCTCTTGGTATGACCATTCCGAGAGGGTAACCCCCGCCTACCACACTGTTATCCGTGGTAGCTACGGCGCTGGATATTAATTATCGACTAAGGGCATAGGCGCCGAAACCGTTGCCTGGGCTTTCAACTGCATGCCCCTTTAATAAAAATGTTGGGTGAGGAAACACTGCGTTCCCAATATTCGAAAGAGAATTTAAAAAAAAAATCGCTGGTTAATGGTGAATAATAACTTGTTATTAAGAGAGAAAGAAATGTATTATTTATAATCAGGGCCCCATCTTAGCACGACTAATTCATGCTAGGGACGAGGTAAGAAAGTTACGGAAGATAGCATGCAAGAGAAATAAAATTGCTCTCATTATCGAGAACCGTAAAACATGACTCAATGCGATGTCCCAATGGATGGTAGTTAGTAATTGCATGTATAAAAACTGGCCAATTCAGCCGAATGATAAGTACTCTTTCTGCAGAATTTTGTGACGGTAGGAGAGGTTTCTCAAGTTCTCCTTAAAAAGTACGAGATTGACCAAGGATTTTAAACTCCTATCGTAGGGAAAGGGATATAGGGAATAATTTGAGGCTACTCTGTGGAGGCAATTCCGCAGCGCAAAAAGGATGAAATATGTGAAAAAACTGTCATCAAACAGATTCGAAAAACCCATTTGGATCAGGCATGTATCTTCCCGATCCAAACGGGTTTTTCGAATCTGTTTTTCTACACAAGTCTCTTAACGGAAAAGTTGTGGGGCATAGAAAAATTCGAAAATTGTATAAAAACTCGAAGGCCTGTGTTGTCTATTCGATATGGACAGTGGAAAATCTGCGCTTCCGGAAAAATGGGAAGTATATTGAAAATTTCGTTGGTGCTTATTTAAACCCTATATGCGATATGTTTTCCATCCTGGCATCTAAAAGTGGAAATATACTGTCCGTAGACATCGGATATATTGTGCCTATAGTTTTTTTTTTTTTTATAATTTTCTAAATTGCGGGTTTAACGACCACCGTCAGCAACTCAGTGGGTTATAAGCAGTCGCCCGTCCCTAATTTAGGGCCACTGGTTCCAGGGAAGGGAGGGACAAACACAACATCCATGCCTCACCGGGATTGAAACCCGGACCCATGTCGCACGAATGATCGGGAGCCATCCTTAGACCACTACGCCACCGGGCCTATAGTTATTTCCACAAACGGAAGGACAGACTGACAAAGCGGCATTATAATCATAAGAGTTTGACTACATTTGACAAACCTACATGTCAAGAATTATAAGGTTTAGCAAAGAACAAACGGCAGACTTAGTGGCTGAGTGGTCAGAGATGCGGTCCTGTGACAATCACCTAGGTTAGACCGGGAGAGGCATGAGCTATGGCGCTGCTTCTGTCTCTTCTCTGGACCAGTAGCCTTTATTTATTTATTATTTGCTTCGTGGTTTAATGGCCCTCGTGAGCACTTTAGGATATATGGAGTTTCCCGTCCCTAATTTTGGGCCACTGGTTTTAAAGAAAGGGCAGAGCAGCGCCGTAGGACAAGCACATAAAGTGTATGCCCCATGCGCGACTCTAGCACTGTCCCAACTCAGAAGACTAGCCAGCAGATCGCGCCTGTGACCATTCAGCCACTGGTGTAGCCCAATAGCTTTAACTTATGCTCGGGCGATTCCTGATAGCCCAGAATGCTCATACTCATACATATCACTAAGCTGTTCTCTGAGTTCAAAATTAGCACCTCAATGATCATCTGCAAAATCAAAATTACTGATGGTGCTCGATTTTACTTTCTACTGATGTATCAAACGACTCCATTTACAGCGATCTGGACACGCAACTCGAGCTTCCCTGATATGCATCACACGTCTTACTCAAGGTCTTTTGTACTTCATGCGTATTTTCTGTTTCCTCTTGCAAACATTCCTAAATTTATTCTTACATGGCTTTCTTGGCATTCCCCTTCCTTTCTTTTCCACCACTTTGGCTAAGCAATTTTCTTTTTCAGCACCGCATCACTCATTCTTTGATCATGACAGAACCACCTCAGAATCTTTGACTCCATCTTACTAACAACATTTTGCTTCACAGTACACATCTTCGCCGAGACGCTCATGGAGTATGGCGGGGGTGTCGTTTATCCGTCCTTACCCCCGAAACATGTGCAAGCTGTTACAATAACTCTGAAAACGATTATCTGCAACCACATTAATAGAATTCAAAGGTGACAGTGCATTATTGGTGTGCCGCAGTGGTCTAAGCGATGGCTTCTGATCATTCGTCCGAAAGGAGTCCGGGTTCGAATCCCGGTGTGGCATGGATGGTGTGTTTGTCTTACGGCACCGGCTCTCTCTCTTCCCTGCAGTCAGTGACCCTAAATTAGGGACGGACGACTGCTTATAGCCCATTGAATTGCTGACGTTAAACCTTCAACAAAAAAAATAAAAAAATCGGTGCACAGAAACGGAACCTTATCACTGCACAAAGACGAAAAATAGGAAAAATGATGAATTTGGTTTACACTTTTTAATTTTTTTAAGCTGACCTGTGAGAGATACTGCTCAACATTAAAATTACCCCACCCTCATAGAAGTCAGCATATTGGCATGCAAATTGGAAGGTATGTGCAGGCAGGTGGGATATGCAAATCATTTGATTATGTTACCAATTTCGGGAGATGTGCTACAGGTAAAAGGAAAGGGCAAGTACATGAACAAGGTAACGGAATGTTGAGGGTTGCTGCAGCAGATCCAAGGACCGAAGACATTTGGACTCGTTTGAGAGAGGCAGACGCGTCGTCTTTCGTTAACTTGGTTGGTCGATTCGCCGAATCGCATGGCCTATATACATCGGGATACCAGAACAGTTGGACGTTATTGGCAACAGTGTTTGCAAGAAAGCACCACCAGTCGCCGTAGCTGGACCGGTGGAGTGAGGCGGACGTCACCATGGATCAATCAGCGTATTCGTTGCCAGGCAATTGCAGAGCCTCAAATTTCCTTGTCACAACTCGGTGAACCGCAAATTAGCGGAGGCAGATCTGCGTTCCCGGCAGCCATTGCGTACACTGGCATTGACCGTTGGGTATCCTTGAGCTGGACTAGAGTGATGTGGCGACAAGAATGGCATACTGTTGTGTTCAGCGATGAATCCCGATTAAGTCTTTGCGCCGAAGATCGATGTGTCAACAGGGAGGATCCAGCTGTTGTCCACGAGCAACATTTTCCTTTTCAGCCGTGTATTCTCTTATGGGGTGACATTATTTACCATAGCCGGTCACCTCTGTTATTCATAACGGGCACGGTGACCGCCCGGCGGCACGTGAATGGCGTTTTACAGCCCGTGTTGTTGCCATTTCTGAGAGGTGTCCTTCGATGCCGTTTTTCAGCAAGCTAATGCTCAGCCACATACCCCTAACATCTCCCAAGAGTGCCTACAAATAGTTCATATGTTTTCATGGCCATCGAGATCTACGAACCTATCACTCATCGAGCATTTATTGAACCTCATTGGACGACCCTTGTCCTGGGGTATCTGGAACAGCGAAACGTCAGTCTTGTCCTATAATTCAAAGTCTGTATCACTCCATGCTGGTGCCCTATGTGTGATTGAATTTCACTTCATTGTGTTCACCCAACGTATTGACTGCTGTCACGTAATCCTTTCTTATAGCCTGTCAAACTGATGCAGTACGTTGGAAATTAAACTATTCGTTGTCCACCTCATAATCTATGTCTTTGGTGATTTTCGGCTCACTTTTTCTGGGCGGGGCAATTTCATTGTTGAGCAGTGTATTTTTTGGGAACATGGTTTAAGAGCGGGAGAGCGAGTCGAAATTTGTGGAACTTCATTTTTCGCCCCCCCCCCTCTTTTTGGTGCATCGAAAAATGGCGTACACAGGGAATAATTTTATGAATACGTCTCTACGTATCGCTAAGTGGAAATGGAAAAATGTTTTTTCATGGGATAGCCTAAACATGAACATAATGATCCCAAAAATGTCGACTTTCCTCTGAATCAGGGGTTTCCTTGTAGTGCCATAAACGTATTTTTGGTTTTGCCACTTTATTACCACCTCTAAAAGGCAGATTTGGAAATCCTATGCGCTTCCAACAGACGGAATTATGACTGAAACTCTACGTACATTTCATTCTTCGCAAGGTTCAGATTTTCCACTGTGGCGTAAACGCATGTTTACGTTTGGAACAATGTCTTCGCTTCTAAAAATTTATTTTTCAAGCCAGATAAGGGTAAGTGTAACGAAAATTTTTCATAAATTTTACAGCATTATTTTAATGGAAGCATTTCCCGTTTTAAATCGCGCAAATTTACAGTTGTAATTCTCATGATATCCCAGTTTCTAAAATCTGAATTGCATAATTTTGTTTTTTGAATAGCGGTTTTCTTTTGTGGGAATTGATGACTTCCATGAGCATCTAAAGAAGTCGCCCAATCGCTAAATTATAGCCACTGTCTTCAGGAAAGGGGGAAAGCCAACCAGGGAATTCGCGACGGGTTACGAAACTGGATTCTGCAGTACGAGAAATACAAAACCTGAACTGTGGACCACTCTGCTGGCCATCAGCCGCACTAGTGCCCGATATTATCTGTACTTCCCAACTTTCCAGCTATACCTATGATCCATATTATCTACGTACTTCTGGATTTTCCAGCTGTACTCGCGATCGATGTTATCTATATACCATACTTTCCGTTTTCCCAGTTGCACGATTTTTCTATGTGAGAAATGGACTTTGAAATAAAATAAATTCTCCTAGCACCCAGTATCCTTAAATTTAAAAAAGAAACTCAGAAGTTCCTTATGAAAATTTAAAAAGTTTTATATAGAAGCTCAAGAATGGCGCTAGCACCAGAAATACAAAAATTAGACGATTAGTTCTGAAAGTCTCGAAAAGAAAAAAAAAAAAAAAGAAAAAGAAAAAGCTTAATAAAACGCAGAAAAAAAGAAAAGAAAAGAAGAAAAGCCAAACAATTTAGACCTATAAATGTTGACCCAAAGCCCGGAAGACTACTAGCATGAGCAGTTTCTTCAGCTTGTGAAGTGGTCCGTTCAATATCTTTCTCATTTGAGGAAGATGGAGTCTGAATTTTTCTGTTGGTGGTGCAGCAGTGTGTTTGCATTTGATATGAAATCTCCACTTATAGAAGACGGATTAGAAGCATTTCTCTTACAGAGAACTAATACCATGTACAAGATTACCTAGTTTTTCAATTATTTTTTAAATTAAAAATGCTTTCGCGCTCGGTGGAATAAATGTACAAAGGATGTCCCAAAATAACTGAGAATTTTTTATAAAAAAATATGCGTACCTTAATTACCAAGGAAGTGGTAATCTTTTTTAAATACTATCCATTGCATCGAATACAGGTGCCCCAACGTTCTTCCCGCTTTTTGAATGTCTTCTGGAATTCTTCTTTTGAAATAATGTTGAAACACCCCTGCGCAGCTGTCATAAGTTGTTGATCAGTCTCAAATTGTCGTCCCCGTAATGTCTTGTTTAAAATTGGGAACAATCAGAAGTCACATGGTGACAAGTATGGACTACATGCTGGTTGGGGCATCAACTTAATATTCACTTTCTCCAAATAAGAAGCGATACAACTGGTCATGTGCAGCCTTGCATTGGGCCGCACATGAAAAGAAATAGGGAACCCAAGTTGAACAAACTCGTGTCATGACCAAATGCTCGGGTAAAATTATGAGAATTGATGATTTCGAAATGTGAACCATATCTTCGATATCTCTTATTGATTAGTGTCTGTTTTCCCATATAATAACATCTATTGTATTGATGTTTACCTCAGTAACACTCGTTGAAGGTCGTGATTAAAGTCCCTGGCTCACGACCATCTATAAATTCTTTATGCCATCTGTAAGTTGTTGATTTTCCCAAACATTCATCTTTATAAGCCTTTTGCGAAAGACGGAAAGTCTCTCCTACAGACTTCTTAAGTCGACAGCAAAATTTAATGGTGTGTATTTGTTCCTCCTTTCCTTCAATTTTATCGAAAAATCACACCGCGAAAACAGTTGTTAGGGTTTCACTAAACAACGCTTATTAAACTGCGCACTACCGACGACGCATGCGCGATAAACAGGTGTGGCCAGTTGCTATGGTTACTATAACGATTACCGTTTTTTTTTTCGAGACTCGTGCCTAGATCGAACGCAGTATTGCACATTTTTTATAAAAACATTCTCAGTTGTTTTAGGACAAGCTATGTACATTTGTATTTGGCGCAATGTCTATGTATCCAGGGGTTGTACTGGAGAAACATTATTTGCTGGACAACTGTAACCCCACATCTACAAGGGTTTTTAGCGCATTTACAGGGTTTTTATATGGTGAAAAATTCCCCTCTGGGTGGCATAAATGTATATTTGCTTTCTGACGTATCTGTGGTGTTTCCAGCCGTTTTTTTTTTTTTTTTTTTATGGTTTTTCGGCGAATTGATGTGAACATGACAGACATCAGTTACGTATTTTCCAGAAAATATTTCACTTCATGCACCTGGCGTTGTGTGCATTTTATTGTCTCCCCGCAAAATATCTTTAAGACCTTATTAAAGAAAAAAACACGCCTCCATTTGAAAAAGAATTCTACACTAGCGACCTCAGATTATTTATTGCCTTAAAAATATCTTATTATCTTAAAAGCTTTCAGATTACTTATTATCTTAATTTTTATTAAAAGAAACGACTGGGAGGTGTAGTGTGGATATTCCTCCTTATCTGAAGAAAATGTTTCTACCTCAGGTGAAGGAGGAAGAGAAATAATATATGAACACATCAAAAATAAAACTAATGCTGAGGTCGTCCTACTGTCGCGCTCCCAAATACAATTTTTTTCATATATTTGTGGTAAGACTGAGATAGGAAAAAACGTTATCATGAAGTGTGGAAGTATGACCACAACGTCTTCCCCCTCCCTCAACATTCCCCATGATTTTTTTTTTTTTTTTTTTTTTTTTTTTTATAATCGCCGCTAAATAGAGAGACGAAGAAATCTGAAGACATAAGCCATCATCAGCCCATTATCGAAATTCTGATAGTGCCGCAGACGAATAAATTCCTACAGTAGCCATTTTTTTTTACCCCAAAAGAATAATCGCTACAATTCAAAAAGTTTCGATCAAAAATACCTAGCCTTTCTTCACCCACAGTGTTCCGAAGGCAAATTTTCTTTTGAGATTTAACGACCACGATTAGAAAATCTGAGGGCTATTAAATACACAGTCGTATTAGAATAATATGACCACCCCCGGAATCACAGTGTACCCGCCCAGGCGCGTCACAGAGTGCAGGTGACTAGGTCGACCACACGGAGATATAAGCGGCCGGCAAGGACAGACGAGGCATAGTGCATAAGGCGAGCACAGTGGCCAGAGGTTGTGATTTGACGGACGTTCAAAAAAGAATGTTCATCGGCTACCGCGCCAAGGGTGGAAGCATTTCAGAAACAGCAGACTTCGTGGGCTGTTCGCGAGGTGCTGTAGTAAGAGAGTACCAAGAATGGACCATTGGCAGACCGAGTACCTCCCGACGTCATAACTGTGGAGCCCCAAAGGCCATCGACCCCAGAGGAGAACGTAGCCTCCGTCGACTGGTAAATGATATCGACGCGCAACAGTGCAGCATTTGATCACGCAAATGAACGTTGGGGAACCCAGGTACGTGTCCCCGATAATGCGTAACAGGGTCTCCGATAACTCCGGAGACCCTGTTACGCATGGGTCTCCGGAGTCGATGCGGTGTCAAAGCTCCCATGTTAACCCAGGTCCGTCGGAGACGATGCCTGCAGTTCAGATGGTACTACCGTCATTTGGCAGTGGAAGAGTGGAAAAAGGTTGCCTTCTCCGACGAATCGAGGTTTCTACTCCACGGATGTGACGGGAGGTGGCAGATACGGCGTCAGACACACGAGAAACAACACCCTGACACGCTTGTCGGTCAAGTACAGGCCGGAGGTGGCAGTGTGCATGTCTAGGGGATGTTTTTTTGGTATGACCTGGGACCGCTGGTACCACTGGATGGGTTCCTGAACGCCAATGGGTACCTGTCTATCCTCGCTGACCACACGCATCCCTTCATGTTGGACGTCTACCCTGGTGGTGATGGTGTCTACCAAGAGGACAATGCGCCCTGCCATGTTGCTAAGGGGGTACGTGACTGGCTCCAGGAACACGACAGCGATGTCTCCGTTCTCCCTTTGGCCGGGGTAATCGCCCGACCTCAATCCTATAGAGCACTTGTAGGACTATTTGGATCGACAGGTTCGACGCGCTGACCCACAACCACGTCATCTCCGGGACCTCCGTGCTCTGCTGCAGTCCGAATGGGCACGTGTGCCTCGGGCAACCTTCCAGGACCTCGTTGCGTCCATACCACGCCGTCTCGCCGCTGTCTTCCGGGCCAAGGGTGTTCCCATTAATAGGTACGTGGTCATATTATTCTGATACGACCGTGTATCTCTGCTTTGAAATGTTCGATTTGAATTTTTTTTTTGCTTCGGATATCTTCCGCTGTGAGAATTGTTTAGCGTACAATTTCTGATTTTTCATAACGAACATTTCTGCGGCTAGTTGGCTTAGGTGCATATTTCTCCGATTTAAGAAATCCGGTTTAAACATTCCTTGTGTACTATCACCATTCATTATAAAGAACCCTGCCCTATTTACAAAAATGCGCAATTTTTCAGCTAGGTGACCTGAATGAAGTTTCTGTTTCGCAGATATTCTCCCCTTCTAAAAATCTGCTGCCAAAAATCCAATTTGCTTCCGCTATGGGAAATGTTTTGTGCGCACTTTTTATTTTTTCACGAAGCACAGGTCTTCCATTAACGGTTAGAAATGCACATTGCTTCAGAAGGCTGGTTTCGCTTTTAAAATGTTGATTGAAATATTTTTTTCTGCGTAGGATAGCAGTCAATGTAACACACACTTACATTATTTGTTTCCATTGATGCGTAGTTTTTCTGCTAGGGGGGCAGTATTTATTTGTACATATTTGCGACTACATTTCCACTTATGAAAGCCCGGTCGTCTTTATTTGATTTTATATATATATATATATATATTTTTTTTTATTTATATATATATTTTTTTTTTTGCTTCGTATAGATTTCTTTATAAATAACCATTTCTGTGAATTTTCTGCTACCGTAATTCAGTTTTCTGGTTCGGGCGCAAATGGTTATTTCTGTTTGTAACGTTTCTGTGCTTCGAAAAACATTATTTGAAAAAGTTCTTTTTGCAGCGTTTTTACTCTTTAAGCAACCGATTACCTGAGCCAAATAGTTCCCAAAAATTTTTGCGCTTCCGAAACAGAAATGTTCACGTAGCTGCCGGGTTTTACGAAAACTAAGGCAAAACAACTCCTTTCCCTTTCTCATTTCAGCAATGTCAATCATAAACCTGTCCCTGGTGATAAGCACAGTCCTTCATCCTCAGCTTCGTGACCCAAGGCATGACGGAAGAAGGGCGATTCCCTCTGATACGGACATCATACCACTGGATAAAAACAAGTGACTCAAACACCTTCTCTCTCCTTTCTTAGGTTCATAGCCATTGTTACAGCCCATTTAGCAGGTTATGAGTCAGAAAAGATTAGTGTCCATCATTCCCCCAAATGAGTAGCAAAGCTAAGAGGGGAAAGCAACTCTTTCTGATTGGCAGATTTGCTCGTTCCAGTCGCAGTCGGCCCACTTCTTAGATAGGGAATATATTCGTTCAAGCTGATTTCAGACCAATTTACTAACCTAGAGTTAATTCGTTCCTTCCGGTTAAAGGGGTAACACCATCATCCCTTAAAGAACTCTAACTTAATGAAGAACATTAGCAATATCTTATCTGGAACTGAGGTTTCTAGGTTAAACTTACCATCATCCCTGGAAGGACTAACTTAATGAAGAGCATTCGTTCAAGATAGTACTATCTTGTTTGGAACTGAGTTTTCTAGGTTAAACTTACCATCATCCATACAGTGCAATTGCTTTTTTGTTTTTACGAGTATTCTGTATTCCAGTCATTGTTTAAGAAAGGTTTGGATGTAAATCCCGGTACTACGCACGGCAACAGTCGTTCATCTTTTGTGTTGCCCTAAGATGCATGTGCGACAGTCTTCTTTTCTGAAGTTCTGTAATAAGGGTACATACATAATCGAATAACCTCCACAGTCGTTGAGTGTTCAGAGACGCGGGCTTTTCGCTAATTATCGGAGCTGGTACCCAGTCCAGCTCTTGAATGAGGCAAGGGAGGTTTGCATTGTCGTTCAATGCTGGCCCAACCTCGTTCCAGGTACTAGTGGCTCCCAAATTAGGGACGGCGACTGCTTATAGCCTTAGATGCTCATGGTGGCCGCTAAACCCGCGTGAGAGAGACAGACAGACAGACACAGAGAGAGAACCGTCTGGCTAAATAATGCCTTCAGTTACTTAGAAAACTTAGAACACTTTTGATAAAAAATCCTGCACAAGGAATACAGAAATCGGCCGAAAAGGAGGGCGTCATTGTTTTTAAATATGTTCATATTTTTGACCTATCGAGATTAAAAGTCGTGGTTATGAGCATATCAGACTGTCTAGTGAAGCGAGAAATAGGCTTTGTGCTTTGTAACGTAGTATCTACACAAGATGGGATTTACGGTAAAAACCAGGCGCGGGGGCCACCCGATACTGAAGGGCCCACAAAACAACATTTTTTTTTTTTTTCAATTTGCTTCTAAAAAACTGAGAGAAAGAGAGAGGGAGGGAGAGAGAAAAGCAAATTAGAGCATAGAATTAGGGATAAATCCTCTGTTCTGGGTTTTGGAAGCATGCATACTCCGCCCGAACTCCTAGTATATCATCTACATATAAGTATTAATTTAGTAATTTAAATGAAGGCTACTAAAAACAATTTTGAGAGTAGAAAATATTATTTAACATTACATCTACAACTGAGCTCAGAGATTGGGGCTTATTTCTGGCCGATTTGCTTAGAATGTTATGAATGTTTTGCTCTTTAATTCGGTATTTAATGTGACTGCCCATCATTCCTTTAAAATTTCTTTTTCCTCATATAGCCAGAGTCGATCACAAGAATTACCATACGAGTAAAATGGCATTGTAAAAGTTGGTTTTAGGAGGTACCCTAATAATTTCATCCATGTTCGGGTTCTGTAGGGGAACCGTCAGTGGGGTTGAATCTGATGAAATGCGACAGCAGAACCCGCACCGCATATACATGTAGCATAAAAGTCAATTAAAGCAGAGCAATCCGTATGTAACCCGTCACTGATCTTCCTTATAAAAGTTCCGACTTTTCTTCTTTAACAAATGGCTGATAACTTTTGCTATTTCTTCCCCATCACGATATCACAAAATCCCTATTAGATTTCGTCGTGTAGCCTAAGCTATAAGAGTTTTTGAGTTATGGTGGCAGCAAACCACACACGCACACACTCTATAAACTTTCTGTTCTGCCCCTTCCTGGCATCGCCAGGCTTTTTAAAATTTTCCAATCACAAACTGCGAATGAGAATTGAAAAATCAGCACTATTTTCATGGCATTCAATTGCCGGCTTTTCGAGAAAACGAACTCGAGGCATTTTAAATCTCACGTCTGGATAAAATCTTTCAAAATAAAGTTTGATCCCTTCTATTCAGATGGGTTAATTCAATAGAAATTTTCCAGCTCGGAAATTTGTTACTAGTTTTTGTTTATGGCCCAATCGAGGTACGTACTTCGCTCTGTCACCAACACTATCTGACACACACTTAAGTCTACCTCATACGGTGAGTTTTTTCCTTGCTCTCAATTGCTAATGATACCAGACTAAAAACCAGAACAAAGCTCACCAATTGCTTTACATGATCAGTCAAAATCTCTTTTCGCTTCCGTTCTAATATTTCTCTGTTTCTGAACCTCTAGTTTTTTTGTTTTCTTTTGTTTTCTACTGAAGCTAGAACAGAACATTTCATCTCCAAATTTACAGCAAATTTTAGTTGTTATGAAAACATTTACAAAAAAGCTGTGGATTTATTACTATAATTTTTCAAAAATAAATGCATTAATGGTTTAGATATTGGTCATTTAAAAAGAAAGAACGTGCCTTTTGGGGGGGGGGGTAATCGCTACAGTCGCTTCCCACTGGATCCGCTTGTGCATTGAGTATTGAAAAAAGGTGTTTTATTTGAGATGGATGTGCTAAGTGGAAAGATTTCAGAGTGATGGTGGCTAACACATTTTCACAACACTTCAAAACTGTTGTTGATAAAAATGAAAGCTCGTTCGAATGATCTGATAATTAAATGCAACAGTAACATTTTATTGTACGATTTCATTTTTCATCATACGATGTGGTGGTTTATTAAAATATGCTGCATGTAAAAAAGTTCATTGCACATTAAAATAGGTATATAAAAGTATTGTACATTGAATCAACATGCAATTTTTTATTTCTAAAAATGCAGCCTTCTGCATATATTGAATAATAAGTGGCTGTCATAAGGGTCTAAAACGACTGGTTTACAGCATCAAGTTACACTTGGTTGCATTTTACTTTTTACGGCATTTCAATTGATTTGTTATTTGTTTCTTATCAAAAACTTGACTTGATTTTATTCCTTATAACGTTAAATTGCACATGATTTACATTTAAGTCTTCATAGCATTATAGTTCATCTGTTACTTGTTTATCAAGTAGCACTCGATTGGATTTAATCTTTTATTGCATTTGAGTTCGTCTGTTGCTTGTTGTTCATTAAGTTGCAGTTAACTGCATTTGATTCCTTTTAGAATTTGAGTTCATGTGTTACTTTTTCTCTATTAAAGTTGGGCACAATTAAATTTATTATATTTTATTTCATTTCTTACTTATCACTTGCTAAGTTACACTTGGTTAAATTTAGTTCTTTATGTCATTTCAGTTCATTTGTCATTTACTGCTTAGTAATTTGCGCGTGCTTAAATTTAAGTCTTTATGGTATTCCAGTACATCTCTTACTTGTTTCTTATTATACTGTACTATAGTTTACACTAACTTTCCAGTCTATCTCTAATTTGTTTCTTAATGAGTTGCATTTGATTAGATTTGATTCTTTATGGAATTTCTGTTCATCTGTTACTTGTTTGTTATTAAGTCGTTCTGGATTAAATTTAATTCTTCTTGGAATTTTATAGTTTTCACACCTTACTTGCTTCTGATAAATTTGCTTTTGATATATTTTATTCTGTAAGTCATTAAATTTCATTTCATGTTTATGAGTTCACAGTTGTCGCTTTTAAATTGAGCTAAATTTCATTTAATCCCGTAAGTTAGACTTGATTTTATTTTGTGAGGGTAAATACATTGGCTTCGAGTTCAGAAGGCACATTACTCCGGTTTTGTTTCCTAGCTTTCCACATTCACACGAGCTGTTAAAGAGATAATCCTTTAAGAATTATATCTCACATTTTGCATTCTCATTCCATTGAGTGAACTTATGAACTCTCTGTCTTATTTAATGAAAAATTAGTGACCTTCTCAAGAGCAGTATTAAGGCCTTTGCTCGTCTTCATGAAAATTGCATACTCGATTGAAACAAAACAAACAAACAAAAATCGTAGAAAAAGGATTTAGAAGACAATGCGTTTCAAATTTTGTTATTTTAAATTTGCTGTGAGTTTAATATGATGATGATGAGAAAAATAATCATGCCTAAATAGGGCAAAAATAATTTTCAAAGGTGCGGGCTTCCTTACGAAAGAAAAGGGAACTTCTCTCTCATATTCTATCATCCTATCTTGTATTAATTTGCATGCTGCCCATCATCACAGCTCACCTAGTCCTGAGACTGGTTTCTAGCACTGATTAACACATTCCTTCTGTATGTCGTTTTGACTTTTCATACGCATGAATATTTGCCCCTGTGTCTTTTTTCTTGGTGGTCTCGACTACCTGCTTTAATTTACCTCTTCCGCGAAGATATTTCTCAGCGTGAAGCCATGTGTCAAACAAGTGGCTTATCCATCTTCCTCTGCTTTCGTTGTTTTTGCCTGGAATTATTCTCATCTTTCAAACTCTGTTAATAAAGCACAACTCTTCATTGCCCAAGAGAAACTCCTGGAGGTCGCTAAACTCCAAACAAATCGTTTTTCAATTAATGTTCAGCGCTTGTTTTCTTTGAAGATCACATGATTACTGCAATCCTCCTTTAGTATCACATCAGAAAGGTTAATTTTACTTGAAGGATATAGACCGTCTTATTTAATTTATTTTTGTTTCATCCTTTTTAGCAGTTAGAAACAGATTTTTTTCATATTTTTGGGCAGATGCTTCTAATTTCTAAATGCTTTAAAACGAGTCACCCCAACTTTTAAAACTGTACGCCAGACGTAAGCAAAAATTTATTTCATGCCCAGATTTATAGACTGATTTCTGCTTTTTTTTCTGGATCCTGGTGCGCATCTAAGGCTATTAGGTTACGCCAATCCTTAATTTAGAGCTCTGGGCTAAGTGTTTCTGGCATTAGTAGTTTGCTTTATGTTGTACACCTTAATTTCTAAGGGTGTAAATAAGTTACAGCATAATTTCAATCAGCTGAGCATGACGTGTGAAACATTTTGGTTGAAGGACCAGCTGTATAAGAACATTTTCACCAAGAAAGAGGTTAGGCAGAAAAACAGACTTGCTAAATACATTGCAGTATTTAGACCTACTCATTTTTATGGCATCGAAAGTTGTGCTCAAGGTAAATGGCTATGCAGGAAATTAACAGCTACAGGGACATGAGATTGCTAAGAGGAATATTTGGGGGAAATGGGTTGATCCACTGGCAAAACAGAACTAGTAATGCACGTAATCGAACTGAGTTGTGCACTTTTTCTGTGGAAGAAAGATTTAATGAAAGCCTATTGAGATGGTATGGACGTACGTGTCAAGTAGAAGATGAAAGACTGCCCGAACAAGTTGCAGAATTCAACTTTGCTCTTAACTGAGTGCAAATCTCTTTCATCTTCTTCGATCTCATGAAACTCCGCTGGATCACCTTTACTGTGAAATCTGGTAACCAAACCAGTTTATACACAGGAACTAGCAAAGCTCCTTTGAAATAACTGAGGTTGCGAGAGCTAAAACCAAACGATCTTTAGTAGTTGAGATCATAAGTTTCTGGGAGGATTATTTCTGTCAACGTCGACGATAACATACATACAAAAGACAACCGAATGGTCGTAACACTACTCTCTCTAAGAAAAGCATTCTCTGAGAAAAGATTCCTTGGGGCTATCTGCCCTCCTCCTCGTTCCGTCGGATACGCTGGCTTCTCCGAGCGGAGTCCCTCTCGCTCCGAAAATGTAATAAATATTTCTTGCCTCGGGCTTCAACTTTACTTCCAGAATACCTCTGCTCCTCCTTCTAATCGCGAACTCTACGTGTTTAACCTCAGAATTCAATAACGGCATAACTCTCTGAGTGCTCATCAGAATCAATTAAACAGTGTCGCCATAATCTTCCGTCAGAATAAAACAGTCTGCCAATACATTTGGTACCATCCACCAAAATATCAGTGGGTGTGCACGTAGTGGGTTAATATTGTGAAGTGGCCATACCACCGTTGGTGGTATGGACACTTCCAAAATATTTTGCTTAGGAGATTGTCCCAATAACGTCTCCAGTTCGCGTTTGCGACGTTTGGCTGTTTTCCGCCTCCTAATAGGTGTCCATACAAAGCGCTTTTCACCAACAGGGCAATATACGGGAGCGCACTGAAAATAAAGTAATATCGCTAGGAATGCACTCACAAGGGAAACTATCGGACCTCCCGACGACAATCGTCACGGAACGTTCTGTGGTGGACAAGCATGACACCAAAGTAACAGGTGTGAAGTACGGCATTTCGCAATCGCCCGCAACCCCTAGAACATGGCTTATAAAAGTGGGACGCCCGCCTGTAATGTAAGCAGCCATAAAGTGTCAAACAACATGCAAATGTGGGTGTGATGTGATTGGGTGATACTGCGCATGCCTGGAAGGTGTCGTACGTTGTGTACGTCAGTGACTGTTAAACGTGAGTACTGTGAGACAGCGCACGAGCCTCTTCGTACGCATACAAATATTGTGTTGTG
This sequence comes from Macrothele yani, assembly GCA_039090855.1. NCBI lineage: Eukaryota > Metazoa > Arthropoda > Arachnida > Araneae > Macrothelidae > Macrothele > Macrothele yani. The sequence goes on from CM077017.1 coordinate 13,674,858, forward strand.
TGTTTTAAGAAAATGGCTTGTAACCCTCATGCTGTAGTACAGATACTGGTGAACGAGGTGATGCAGAAATTCCAAGCGGACGACACAGCTCCAACGTACATTGACAGGAGGAATTGCAAGGCAGTTGTATAGCGTTTTGGAGCAACATATCATTGGAGGCGCTGACATGTTTGAAGGACAGACATTGTGGCGTGATAGTGATGAAACGTCAGACGCGTTATCTGAACATAGTGATACATCGGGTAGTCCAGCACACAACGTGACAAGCAGTTCGAGTTCCTATCAACCATCATCCCCCAAAGTGAAACGAAAAAGCATTCACGAACAGTTTTCCGGACAAACCATGCAGAGTGTCTATGACAATATGAAGGTCTCAAAGAAAACCGTTGCAGCAACTTCCCGTAAATACAAGATATCACCAGAAAAAGTGCGGCAAATAGTAACGGCTGTTGAGAGTAGTGGTACGATGGAACACAAAACTGCACGCATTCGCCAGCATATGTACACCAAATTTTAAGATGCGCGTAACATGGGACTCTCAATTCACTACTGGCATTTAAAGACGTGGACGGAGGAATCAGCTAACGCAATGGGTATCTCCAATTTTAAAGCCAGCACATATTTCCTGAACAAATTCTAACGCCGCTATAAAATCTTATCACGCAAGATCACGAGGTTCGTTGCCAGGCGGGATGTTACCCTTGACACAGCCGTAAGGAATAGCTCATCGGAGTTGGTACGAGATGTTACGGACTACATTACTGTTAATGCAATCAATGCCGACATGGTGTTCAACACAGACTAAACTCGATTTGAATACGAACTCACGTCAAACAGGACAATATCACTGACTAAGGAGAAGACAACTGAAGCTGTTGTGCAATCCGTTGCATCGACTACCCACTCCTATACCATTCGGGTGCTTATGTCCATGTCAGGACGTCTTGCAAAGAAACTGTACATCTGTTTTCAGGAAGCGGGTGGTAAGTTTGGCAAACGTGTTTCCGAAACAGTACGACGTAACCAACCTCCAAATATAGAATGTGACTGCAGCACATTCTATATTTGATGTCCACAGCTTTCGTTCTGTCCTGGATGCGTAAGGTACTGGAACCAGAGCTAACAGGACCTTCCCTTCTCTTACTGGATTCGTGGTCTGGTCAAACCGACACTAGTTTGCCAGCCAAAGCCTTCAGTGACAGGGACGTCAATTTGCACATGAAAATCATACCACCGAAAGCCACCAAATGCTTTCAGCCCCTTGATGTGTATTTCTTTCGACAATACAAACTGTTTGTACGGCGCATGGAAGAGTACATAGGTTCTGATGAGGTGCATGGCGTCAACCTGCATGACAGAATATTCATTTTCAAGTTGCATTCATTTATATACAGCCAGTTGTGTGCACCACAGTACCAACCTATGCTTCGCTATGCGTGGAAGGCGTCTGGAAAACACAAAACGCCCCTTCTGTTCCGTAATGTGTTGGGCATCAATTTTGCTGTGCGTGACATGTGCAACGCTCCTGACTGTGATTCCAGTGCCCTCATTATCTGCTCGTGGTGCGAGTTCACCTTTGCTTGCAGCACTGCCTTCTCTCAACACAGTACCATGACGTGGAGTGAGGTATGTATATGACATTTGCAACTTAATGGTGTTGTACGTGGTCTCTCTCGACATTTAGGTGCCTCATATCTAATAGGTAAATGTTGTTTGACACTTTATGGCTGCATACGTTACAGGCCGGCGTCCCACTTTTATAAGCCATGTTCTAGGGGTTGCGGGCGATTGCGAAATGCCATTCTTCACACCTGCTACTTTGGTGTCATGCTTGTCCACCACAGAACGTTCTGTGACGATTGTCGTTGGGAGGTCCGATAGTTTCCCTTGTCAGTAGACAAAACATTAGAGATGGTGGTGATGGGCATTTGACATAGTTATCCCCGCGCAGAGTGGAACACACCCAAACCGAAAGCAGACAATAAATAGGCGAAAAGCAGGGCCTCTCAATAGTGTATCACAATCGACGAACATGGGCAAACGTAGTGATCTGAGCGACTTTGAACATGGACGCATTGCCGGAGCAAGAAAGATGGGTCATTCTATTGCCCAAGTGGTAAGAACCCTAAGGTTCCCGTAAGCAACCGTATCAAGGGTGTACCGCGAGTATACCATCGATGGTCGTACCAGCGCCCAGAGAGCTAGCGGTGGCCGACCACACGCTATTGATAACCGGGTCAACGTAGACTATCAGTTTTGTACAGACCGACCGCTTGGCCACAGCGGCGCAAATCACATCCAGGTTAAACGTCGGAGACCCAAGCAGCGTCAGCGAGTGAACGGTATGGCGCACAATACATATCATGGGCTACGGGAGCCAACGCTGTACTCGTGTGCCACTGTTGACTGCTCGTCATCGCACATTGTGCCGAAATCACATCCAGGTTAAACGTCGGAAACCCAAGCAGCGTCAGCGAGTGAACGGTATGGCTCACAGTGCGTACTATGGGCTACGGGAGCCGACGCCCTACTCGTGTGCCACTGTTGACTGCTCGTCATCGCACACTGTGCTGAAATCACATCCAGGTTAAACGTCGGAGACCCAAGCAGCGTCTGCGAGTGAACGGTATGGCGCACAATGCATACCATGGGCTACGGGAGCCACTGTTGACTGCTCGTCATCGCACATTGTGCCGAAATCACATCCAGGTTAAACGTCGGAGACCCAAGCAGCGTCAGCGAGTGAACGGTATGGCTCACAGTGCGTACTATGGGCTACGGGAGCCGACGCCCTACTCGTGTGCCACTGTTGACTGCTCGTCATCGCACACTGTGCTGAAATCACATCCAGGTTAAACGTCGGAGACCCAAGCAGCGTCTGCGAGTGAACGGTATGGCGCACAATGCATACCATGGGCTACGGGAGCCACTGTTGACTGCTCGTCATCGCACATTGTGCCGAAATCACATCCAGGTTAAACGTCGGAGACCCAAGCAGCGTCAGCGAGTGAACGGTATGGCTCACAGTGCGTACTATGGGCTACGGGAGCCGACGCCCTACTCGTGTGCCACTGTTGACTGCTCGTCATCGCACACTGTGCTGAAATCACATCCAGGTTAAACGTCGGAGACCCAAGCAGCGTCTGCGAGTGAACGGTATGGCGCACAATGCATACCCTGGGCTACGGGAGCCGACGCCCTACTCGTGTGCCACTGTTGACTGCTCGTCATCGCACATTGTGCCGAAATCACATCCAGGTTAAATGTCGGGGGCCCAAGCAGCGTCAGCGAGTGAGAGGTATGGCGCACAATGCATACCCTGGACTACGGTAGCCGACGCCCAACTCGTGTGCCACTGTTGACTGCTCGTCATCGGACATTGTGCCGAAATCACATCCAGGTTAAATGTCGGAGATCCAAGCAGCGTCAGCGAGTGAATGGTATGGCGCACAATGCATACCCTGGGCTACGGGAGCCGACGCCCTACTCGTGTGCCACTGTTGACTGCTCGTCATCGGACATTGTGCCGAAATCACATCCAGGTTAAATGTCGGGGGCCCAAGCAGCGTCAGCGAGTGAACGGTATGGCGCACAATGCATACCATGGGCTACGGGAGCCGACGCCCTACTCGTGTGCCACTGTTGACTGCTCGTCATCGGACATTGTGCCGAAATCACATCCAGGTTAAATGTCGGGGGCCCAAGCAGCGTCAGCGAGTGAACGGTATGGCGCACAATGCATACCATGGGCTACGGGAGCCGACGCCCTACTCGTGTGCCACTGTTGACTGCTCGTCATCGGACATTGTGCCGAAATCACATCCAGGTTAAATGTCGGGGGCCCAAGCAGCGTCAGCGAGTGAACGGTATGGCTCACAATGCGTACTATGGGCTACGGGAGCCGACGCCCTACTCGTGTGCCACTGTTGACTGCTCGTCATCGGACATTGTGCCGAAATCACATCCAGGTTAAATGTCGGGGGCCCAAGCAGCGTCAGCGAGTGAACGGTATGGCTCACAATGCATACCCTGGACTACGGGAGCCGACGCTCCACTCGTGTGCCACTGTTGACAGCTCGTCATCGGACATTGTGCCGAAATCACATCCAGGTTAAATGTCGGAGATCCAAGCAGCGTCAACGAGTGAGAGGTATGGCGCACAATGCATACCCTGGACTACGGGAGACGACGCTCCACTCGTGTGCCACTGTTGACAGCTCGTCCTTAGAAATTACGTCTCGCCTGGTGCCGGGAACATCAAAACTGGGCCTCTTCAGAGTGGCGCTGCGTCGTGTGGTCAGATGAATCCCATTTTCAGCTGTACCGAGCTGACGGCAGGGTGCGGGTGTGGCATCGACAACATGAGCCATGGCCCCGTCGTGCCAGGGTGGCCCCATTTAAGTCGGTGGTGGTTCTGTGATGGTTTAGGGAGCCTTCTCATGGGACACATTAGGTCCCTTAGTGTGTCCCCAGAGGTCCTTAACCACTGCGCGCTACCAGCATATGCCGGATGAGCACCTACACGCTTTCATGGCCTTCGCGCATCCTGCGGCCGATGGTCTGTTCGAGCCGGACAATGCGCTGCCCCACCGGGCCGCAACCACCCAAGCATGGCTCGAGGAACACTAATCTGAGTTTAGAAATATATTCAGTGGCTCCCAAGGTCACCGGATTAAAACCCTGTAGAAGCTCTCTGTGATTCCGTGGAGCGGAATATCAGATCCATGGATCCTGGACCAACATATGCCTCGGCTTGTACAGGCTGTTATTCACGATGGAGGTGAACCAACACGCTATTAGCTGGGTACCTCTAATGTTTTCTTTCCATTGAGTGTATATATATGTGAGGTGTGTTAAAAAAAGTACCAGGACTTTATTTATAATTAAAAATACAAAAATCGTATCTCCTTCAAAATATTCTCCTTGTGATGTAATGCAGTGGACCAAGCGTTTCTGCCACTTCATAAAGCACGTTTGGAAGTCTGTTTTTGAGACCTTGTTTAGCTCGTGTTTCGCATTCTCGATGATGGTACACTCTCAATTTTTTCGGCTTTAAGAGATTTGGAAACGAAAAGAAGTCACAGACGGCCAAATCAGACTAATAATGCTGCGGTGTGACATAACTGAGATTTGGTGTTTGGTCAGGAACTCACAGATCGACAGTACTGAATGTGCAAGAGTATTATCATAGCGCAATAGTCAGGGTTGAGACTCCCATTGTTGGGGCTGTTTGCGCCTAATTTTCTCCCTTAGTTTTTTTCCAAAACCTCGTTGTAATAGGTCTGGTTCAGTCTGCCCCAGTAGGAGCAAATTCTAAACGCACCACACCTTTGATAACAGAAAAGACACTAATTGTTACCATCATATTTGATTTCATTTGCCACTTTTTTTTTTTTTTTTTTGCTTGAGAAGAGATTTTTGTCTACTATTCGGATGTCTGAGATTTTATTTCATAGCCATAGACCCAGGATTTACCACCTGTGTTTATATTTTCTATTAAATATGGTTCCACTGTTACACGATTTCTAAGATGCAGATAAATTGCTACACGTTGCTTTTTTCATCATGTGCTAGAAGCCTAGGCACAAACTTTGCGGACACTCTTCTTATTCTCCTCAAATACCGTGTCAAAATCTTATGACATGTCCCAGTTGAGATGCCTCCCAACTGTCTGCTACTTCAGCTGTGGAAAAGTCACACGACTATATGGGATCGTCTGTTAAATTTTGAATAATTCACACGGGCTATGGAATCTTTTTTTTTTTTTTTTTTTTGATTTTTTTTTTTTTTGGATTGGAGGTTTAACGACCACCGTGAGCAACTCAATGGGCTATAAGCAGTCGCCCGTGGCCCTCAATTAGGGACGACTGCTATAAGCAGTCGTCCTTAATTTAGGGCCACTGGTTCCAGGGAAGGGAGAGAGCCAGTGCCGTAAGACAAACACAACATCCATGCCTGACGGGATTCGAACCTGGACCCCTTTCGGACGAATGATTAAAAGCCATCACTTAGACCACTGCGCCACCGGGCGGCCCAAATGCTGTTTGCAACATTTCAAATAAACTATTGTTTGTGAAAATTGCAACACCACGAAGGAATGATGGTAATCACGTGAAACTTACAGGACATGCAAACGATTAGAAGTGCGGAGTCATTGCGCATGTCTTGGCGCGGCAGCACCCTCTGGACAGTCGAGTGAGGGGTATAAAGAGAGGGCTGTTTAGGATACACACCAGTAGTGCATCGCGGACAGCGAGTTGTAAAAGGGTCTCCAGGATTCAATAATGCCTCGGCGACGACGAAGGGCGCAATATCACCATACGACAGAGTTTGAACGGAGACGAATGATCGGTCTGCGTGAAGGTACATTTTCTTACAGCGACATTGCGGCTTGGACGGGCCATAACGCCACGACAGTGATGCGCGTGTGGCGGCAGTGGACCGAGGAGAACCAGGTGCATCGACAATCCGGCAGTGGAACAAGAAATGTGACGATACCGCGGGATGACCGACACCTCATCCGCGTGGCAGTGACGAACCGTTCCGCATCTTCGCAAGTGTTAGCACAACAATGGAGCACTGCAATAGGTGTGGCATCGTCTGTCTCTACAGTTCAATGCTGTCCGCTGGGCAGAGAACTGGTTGCACTCATCCCTTTGCGGCCGACTCCTTTGACCCTAAACCATGGACACCTCAGGATGGAATAGGGTTTTCAATACAAACAGTGGCGTGCTGATTGCCAACATTTCGTGTTTTCGGACGAGTCCTGGTTCAACTTGGACTACCATGATGACCGCATACGCATTAGACGGTATTGTGGTGAGCGCCTTCTTCCAGCATGCATTGTCGAGCGTCATACGGGCCGAACTCTAAGTGTGGTGGTGTGGGGTGCCATTGGGTATCATTCGCGTCCTCGGCTGCTACGACTTGAGGGCAATCTCAACAGCGACTGCTACATCAGGGAAGTTGTACAGGCAGAAGTCATACCCTTCCTTCAGAGCACACTTGGTACTATATTCCAGCAGGACAATGCCCGACCACATATTTCCAGGAATGTTCAAGCCCATTCGCAACACAGAAGATGTCGCTTCTTCCCTGGCCTTCACGTTCGCCAGACATGTCGCCTATTGAACGTGTCTGGGATATGGTCGCTCGGCAACTGGCCAATCAAAGTCCTCCAGCGGTCAGAACCAATGATCTGTGGACTCGCATACATGCCGTCTGGCAAGCAATTACCCAGGAAACCATCGAACGCCTTTTTGATTCAATGCCACACCGTCTAGAAGCTCTTATTGCAGCTCGCGGAGGCTTCACAAGATACTGATTTTTATAGGTAAAAATTGTTGTATTCTGAAAATTAAATCACTTATGTACAGTCATATCAGTAATGTGTGGTATAAATTTCATTCGAATCGCATAGTTCCTCCTTGGTGTTGCAATTTTCACAAACAGTGGTATATTTTGGAGGCAGTTTTCTCAATTTTAGACAAAACTTAATGCATATTGGTGCTCGCTACTCGTTCATATTTGTCATTGTAAAATCCGCCGAAATACTCGTACTAAAACACAACACTCAACAGATTAACACGTGAGAATGAAAGCAGGTGCCGACCTGAAACTGTACATGACCATGAGCAACCTCGCCGCCGTCATATCTGTAAATGGAACGCCAGTCTCTCGCACTTCTCCCAATAACTAGAGCTATATTTCCGTTATTTTTTCTCAACATATCTGGTGTATCCGTTACATAAAACTAATGGGGTACTGTGAGGCCTACACACATGTTGAATTATGTAGCACCTGACCATTACCAAGGGGTATTCCTAGAAGGTAAACTCAGGGTGTGAAATCATATCTGTATGAACCAGGGAGCAAATATGTCAGAGATAGAAAATCTCACAATGGCCGAGAAAATACGGAGGAAGTTCATTACCAAGAAGAATTTGAGTATATACTTTATGTGGCCTATACTAAAAACATACCTGAACGCCGTGATGTAATATAATCAGTTCCTCAGGACAAATACTCTGTCCAAGCCTTATCCGGGACTCGTACGTAGATCCAGTCAAAAACTCTGGAGACAAAGACTTCTGCGCGGAACCAACCTATACCTGTGATGTCGCACGTACTGTTCTTACAACTGATTCTGCGGACTTGACGGGAGGACATACAAATGGCTGTTTACCTGGAAGATTTGGTCCAGATCGGAGTAATAGCCAGTAGCCTTCGCCACTGACCACTCAGATACCAGGGAGGCCGGTGCCTGTTTTTGACAACTTCCATGACCGCTGGGATCTCTTTTTAACGCGTCTTTTGGCATACCAAACTATGTAAAAATTCATATCATTAGTATCAGTATATCCATCTATCCGTCCGTCCGCCTGTGAACACTAAATCTCTGTCCCTATTGGTGGGATTTGAAAAATTCCTTTTCCGCTGGATAGCTTGAATTATGAGAACGAAGACCCGTAACTTTTGTTTTTTAGCACGTTGCTCAATCTTGCCTTGTAGGGGTAGTATGGCTGTTAACCTCGATATATATATATTTGTTTTATTTAATATCACTGTTTCCAAGAGTCTGAAAAATTTAGGTTTTCGTCCAATACCTTTAACTAGAACGCACATTTCGTGTCTATGTTATATTTTAAACTAGCGACCCGACCCGGCCCGGCTTCGCACGGTAGCAATTCAGAATTTACGGCGAATCTAAAGAGAGGCGATTATTACGTTAAACAGGAGACTGTCTTTCTCTTTGTAAAGCCATTCTTTGTCTGTCATTTGCCAATCGAGATTCGGTTTCTTGGAAAGTTTCATTATGACGGGATAAGCAAATTATTTTAGCATCCGATGTACTACGACATATAATCGATTTTCGTCTCGGCATAATGTTAATACAATATTTAATTTTAATTAAAGAACTACTCAAAGAGATACATATGTATGGACGAAAACAATTGTGCATTTAGTCTGTGCGAGCGCCTTTTCAGCGTCCGATGTAACTGCGCATTTAGTCTGTGCGAACGCCGATAAACCAATTCTTTCAGCGTCCGATGTAACTACGCATTTAGCCTGTGGCCTTACATACTGTCAGACCGGCTGCGGCGCATGCGCCTCGTGTCTTTTTCCCGATGAGCAAAAAAGTTTCGTAAACCGGTCGCCGCGCATCGAAGGCATTTTTGGGCTACTCACGCATGACGTACTTGCTTCGATGGTTTGTATATATGCGGTTACTATTAGTTTTCTGTTTATTTAGTGGTGTTTGATCAGTCTTTATGATCGAGAGTCATACTTTTATTGGGATAGTATACAGATAACTATTGTGGTAACAAAAGCTAAGCGTTATAAGATAATTATTGTGATAACAAAATGAAATCATTCTATTGTTGTGTGTTTGTTAGTTAGAAAACTTCACGACCCTACCATTCTGTGCTATTATTTCGAAAGAACGATGCCTACCAATTATTGTGCTGTTGCCATGTACCCATCGCAGATTAAAAAAACCAAAGGAACTGGGATTATTAATCACGCATTCCCAAAACATCAGATGTTGCAAAAAACGTGGCTGGCTACTCAAATGTTAACGAAAAGATGTTGTGAATGTGAAACATGCCAGAATTTGCTTTAAACACATTACTGAAGATGATTGTCAACGTGTTTTGGAAAAACGTTCATTCACTGCAGTAAAAGTCAAAACGTACAGGTTGTATCACCGAAATTTAGCTACTTTCTAAATAAATTTTAAGCATAATTTGTATCCAGATTTTTAAAGATGCTCGCCATTTTGAAGTCAGAAATGTAAAAACGGAGATTAAAAAAGTAACAATGCCGTGTGTAAAAGAAAGTCAACCACATTTTGGTAGAGAAACGAAACAGACTATTTTCTGTTATAATTCAATACAAACCTTTATTTTGTATCTGAATTTTGTCCTATTAATATTAACTGTTGAAACTTTTTATAGAACTAAAAGTTAATTTGTTAGCCATCCTGACTTTTAGTCAGAATCAAATCTCTTTGGCTGTTCTGGATTTTTCAGGAGAGCTTGACCCACTTTTTAGCGAATTTTCGGCTTTTCACTTAGTATTTTCACTTTTAAGATTATTTGGCTGTCAGTGTTGGGGGCTTTTTACTTTACTATTTTATTCTATATGACATTTCCTACCCAGGCCACCGTTGATTTTATTTTTAGTACACCTGGATTTTTAACTGGAGCTGAAGTACACTTTTGCGGGAAAATGCAAATAATGGATAAAATTATTTCCAAATAAAATTCTTTTTGGTGTCTAGGTCTGTTTACATATCGGGATTACACTGCTAAATTTATTTTCGGATAAATAAATTAGGGCGCAAATCCGAGAAAAATTACTGTGTTTTTTCACCACAATTTTGGGTGAAAAACCAGTTTTTTCTTTCAATTTTTTCTAAGTCTTGAAAATCGCTTCCCAGAGTTTAGAAAAACACTTTTTATTGAAGAGTTACTAATTGCTCACTAATTAGTGATCTCACTAAATTACCATGTAAAAGAATATCCCCGATGAGAAATTGTTATATGCTTCGAGAATTTTATATGATTCTAGTGCCTCTAACTGTTGTATGGTAATGGCGCTTCGACCAAAGACGAAGTAATAGAAAATATTTACTATTTGCACTTCTGGAAAACTTTTCGGGTCACCTTCGAAGATACTTACATTCAGCACATAGGGATCTTTTCCTTCAATCTCATTACTTTTTTCCAAATACCTCATTTTGTACTCGAAAGTTAAACTTTCAAAGTAAGACACCATCATTTCAACGGGGACTGGTTGTCCTTCACTTACGTTACTAAGGCTTGTTGCCATGATGAAAGTCACGTGTCTGCTACATCCTCATAGGCAGCGGAAGCCACGAAAGAATGCGAACGGCGGTTTTTTCTTTGATTTGTCAGTAAAATCGTTACTGCTCGCTCCCTTTTGTCATAGATTAATGTTTCATACACCTGTTTATTCCTCGACAAATGCTCTATGGAATGGTGAAATCCGCATCAAAATCCACCCAGCGATTCTCGAGATTAGTCCGAACAAACAGACAGACGCCTACCGGGGACTTTATTTTATACTATGTATAGATGATGCAGCTTACCCGATAAGAAACGTTGAGGTGCATCCCATTTCTCTCTATTATTGCTTCCAAAATTCCAGTTCAAAAAACCCTTTTTTGTGTTTTATATATTTCACTATAACGTACACTTTGCACATAGTTTCGACAGTTTCCTAATGTACAGTTCTGCTTCTAGAGGGCGTAAGTGTATATTCCTGTTTGCGACTGTATTGTCGCTCCTAAAAGCCCGCTTGAAAAATTCGTTTTTCCGCTTCGCCATGATGCATAATTCTGTAGTAAGGACATTTGTGGATGTTATTTTCCCCTCGCTATCTGTGCTCCTGAAAGTCCTACTCAAGATAATTCCTGTTGTATCCTATACTTGTTATTGTGTCAGACATTTATATAAATTTTCTGTTTCGATAGATGCACAATTTTTTTTACAGCAGTGTTCTAAATACACACTTATGGGCCAGATCATTATGATCACCCCTGTCGACACGAGTGGACGCGTCCCACAGCGTGTATCAGTGACCTCTCTGACCGGGGTGGAATATATAGACGACACGGGTAGAGCGTGTCAGTTCTAAGCACTTGTGACATCGAAAGGGAGGCAGTTGTCACAGTTTGAACAGTGAATCATTATCAGCGAGAGGAGAGCTGGCGCCAAGATCTCTGCAACCTAAGACAGTATTGGATGTTCGAGGGCCACCGTAGTGAAGGTGTGAAGAGGATAATCCGAAGAACACACCCAGTGTGCTGAGAAGTGGAGACCGCAACTGATTGACAGTCGAGATGAACACCGCTTGGCACATGCTTTCCGGGGAAACAGCCGACCTATGATTGCCGAGTTACGACACTGAGCAATCTCGGTGTCTAAAGAAACGTTTGCGAGCAAACAATCCAACGGGCGCTCTTCCGAATGGGCCTATTATGGGAGTCTGCATCCTATTCATGTTGACCAATGGTTCTCGACAGCTGCCCCGGCACTGAAACCGGGAGAACCATGACTGGACACTGGGAGAGAGTCATTTGTTTCGATGAGTACACGTTCCATCTCCAACATGCCGATGATGTGTCTCTATTTGAAGCCTCTCGGATGAGTAGATGCAATGAGACTGCGCGACTGAACGGGAACAGGTCTCTGGCAATGGTAGCATCATGGTATTAGGTTTGTTCTTATGGACATCACTGGGTCCTCTCATCCCAGTTGAACCTAAACTCACTGAAAGACCTTACCTTGGGATTGGGTTTGACTCAGTGGTGTCCTACATGATTTCCGTGTACCTGGATGGCACTGGACTCTCAGAAAGACACTGCTCCTTATCACAAGACCCACAGTGTGCAGAAATAGTTCGCGGATCATGTCCAAGCATTCGGTATGCTTCCTTCCATCAAATTCTCCCGACTTGAATCCCATTGAACATTTGTGGGATGCAAGTGGAACGCAGCATTCGCAGCTCCGTCGCCAAACTCCTGGACATAATTCTGTGTACCTAGTTCATCTTTCGCGATCTAGTGGACTCCATGCCACGCTAGGTAGGTGCAAGCTGTTATCGCTGCGAAAATCGACTCAATATGCTACTCGCTAGGTGGTTATAATGCTATGATTCATGAATGCATATTTTCCTTTTTCCGACTACAAAAATTATATTTGCATTGGATAACTTTCTTTATGGAGAACGTTGTGCGTACATTTTTTACTTCCAATATTGTGCATATTTTTTGCTAGGGGGCTTAAATATAGGTATTTTTCTGTTGGGAACCGTACCTCTGCATTTGAAAGACGGACTAAAAATAATATGTTTGCGTCGAAGTCCATTTTCCATGCTGAACATTTTGTTTGCTATCCTTAATGTTCAGTTATAAAATTTCACACGGAAATTAATTTTTGATGATTACTGCATTTTTCATTATCACACTTTCTTTTTGTTATCGAAAGACATGCACATTGCACTAGAAAATCCGGTGGCACAGCTCCAGTTTAATATCTTTCATCCGGGTAATTACAAAAAAAATTCGCTATCAGTAATAGTCGCTCTGTTAGCGTGTATTTTCCAAGTCATAATTAAAAAAAAATTTCTGCATAGCAGTGAGCATTTATCCAGTGAGAACTTTCTTTTTCTTTTTTCAGTAAATTTTCTTGCTAAGCAGGAATGTTTCCCGGTAAACAGGAAATTTAATACATCTAAAGGATTTTTTTTAATGCTTTTACGAAGAAATGAGATCCTGTAGTTATGTATATTTGCGTTTGTTCTTTTTGTAAAAATTCAATCCTCTTAATTTCAGCACATTTTCATACACATTTTCATAAAGCTAACAATTACATCATTTTTTTTTTTTTTTCTGGAGAATTTCGGTTTGCCAGACAAAATATTTGAGTGATGCAAAAAAATGCAAAACTTTGCTTTGTAAGGTTGGGAAAGAGCTTCTGATGTGAAAACGGTACGAAGTTATACAGTATTAAAAAACATTTTGCCAAGATGAGCCTTGCTTCGTGAAAAGCTGTGTGATTAATTATGAACGAAAGATAATTAGAACATAGATTAAAAAATTCAACGATAATTTAATAAGGAAACAGATAGCGGTAGCTAGCAGCTGCTTAATAAACACAATGATGAATTCAGTAAACAAGTTTGTTTGTTTGTTTTTTAAATTACTATTCGACGTGATCGCGAGCTTAGTTTGCCCTAAAGCTGCACAAGATAACTAACAAAGTCACAGCATTCCAGTATCAGGAGATCAAGTTTCCAATTCATCGTTAAACATGAAAATAAAAATAAAATAAAATGAAAGACGCATTTTTTGCTGTTATTGAAGAATTGAACTGCAGTCAGTTGTCTTTTGGAGACGTACTCTTCTGGATATTTTCCTGCAAAGAATCATTACCACGGTCCGTCAGTTAACGTTTGCATAATCATCGTCAATTCACTGCTGGATGAAGGTTTTCCCAAGGCTTTTCCACATATTTCTTTCTTGCGCGTATCTCTTCCAAATCACTGTAGCATGCTTCTGAATTTTATTCACACATGTCACATGGTTTTCTGAGTCTTTTCCTGTTCCTTGGTTTCCAGTCTAGTATTTCAGTTGTCCAACGGTGGCTAGTTCTTCTAGCAGTATGTCTGCCCCATTGCCCCTTGAGTGTCTTCACTTTGATCATGATGTCATAAAATCTTGTCATTTCCCTAATCCATGTATTTCTCTTCCTATCTTTTTTGGTTATACTAAACGTGCATCTCTCCATGCTTCTATGTGTAGTTTGCAGCCTCCGAATATCTTTATAAGTTAAGGTTCATGTCTCTGATCCATAAGTAATAACTATTCACTATTTTTTCCGGCCTTTTTTTCCAAAGGCCAGAAGAAATAGTTAAAAAAATTATACGCCAGCTTATTTCTTCTTCTATGTAGCCCTCGCTTGATATCTGTTGGCCAAGTAAATATAGGTATTGTTAACTTCTAGATTTGCTCCATCAATCGCTAAATCTTTAGTTCTTGTAAAAGCATTGTACGGTACATCAGTTTTTGATGTTTGCATGCTATACTCAGTTCATGCAGTTTTACGCCTTATCTGCCTTAACGAACGACCTCCGTATCTGGTTGTTAGGCATAACCGAAGCAGTTTTAGTCTCAATTTCCAATACTTGTTTTAAAAATACATTTCCCGAGGAAGAAGCTTTTCTTTCATTTTGCTTTATGTCTAAAATGTGCAAGTTTTTTTCTGCTATGACATCATATCTCAAAGGACGTTATTGTTGTCTGGTCCCTTTTATCAAGTTTTCACATCCATAAGTAATCGCTGGCGAAATGCACAATTTATTCTGTGTTTCTTTGTTTATCTTGCTGGGCAGATTTTTATCTTCCTTTAACTACACGAGAACATCTTCACGCCCGATTTACGAAGCTAAACACGTTTGTGATCCGTGCGTCGTAAATTTTAACATTAGTTCCGTAAGAAATAATACCTCCTAATTTATTTTGGAAATTTGTGGAGTTTGCTTTTAATACATTTCTAATTCGCCAGATTTATTTAGCATAAGTTAAAAATATTGCTTTGACGTGTTTGGGAATATTCAAACTTGATTTAAAAAGACTTGCCATAATATAATTGAATAAATTTTTCATTTTATCTCTTTTGTTCTTTCACTTGCGAAACGTTTTCTGATTGTCGCATTCAATATTAAAAGAAAAATTCCGTGAAATGTGTATTTCAGATGCTATCATCGTTCTGTGCCATTTCATGATTTTTGACCGCTATTTGTTCTGCTGTTTTCGTTAGCGGTCTACCTCTGCGTTCTTTATTTTCTGTCATCTGCTTTTGATTACATGTTCTGAAAGTTATCAACTCAGGCGTGATGCAGCGTTCTTCTTTTTATGAAGCATGGAACTTTAATGTTGCTTCTCCTGAATTGAATTATTCACTGCTTGACACATTAACATTTCTCATCTTACGGAAGAAAAGGTTTTTCCTTTTCTCTTCTCATTTTTTTGCCCTTACTGACTGTCACCAAACAGCGACCAATGTTTCAAGTATTTTCTTTCTTTTTTATCCATTAATGCCCTTTCAATTTCCCATGTATATATGGCGATCGTCCTAACGCTCGGATTTGAGCAAATTTCATTTCTGGTAAAGCAAACAGAACACTGGGAGCAGATTTAAGTGATTATACGCGAGGGTGAGTCATTTACCGTTAGCAATGTAGTTAGTTCCAATTCCTTTTCGGTAGGCTGTATTGCTTGTTGCGCACACATGTGTAGACGCGATGTCGGTGACGTCACTGTGTTGAAGATTTGACTTTGATCGGTCAGTTCTCGTGTTTTTGTGCGCTTAACATGGCCGTTCCCCTTTCCGTGTAGACCAAAGAACAACCATGAACAGTGATCTTATTTGTATGGGCTGAAAGTGTACCAGAGGCGGAAATTCATCAAAGGCTTTCAGCGCATTATGGGGAAAGTGTTTATCGACAGCAGAGTGTCTGCGAATGAT
Source organism: Macrothele yani (assembly GCA_039090855.1). NCBI lineage: Eukaryota > Metazoa > Arthropoda > Arachnida > Araneae > Macrothelidae > Macrothele > Macrothele yani. Next base: position 13,690,916 of record CM077017.1, read on the forward strand.
TTCAAAGCTCAGAAATCATTCGCAGACACTCTGTAACTCAGAAGACGTTCAACAACTGTAACTCAGAAGATCAGGGGGACGTTCAACAACTGTAACTCAGAAGATGAGGGGGAAGTCCCTCTACTCCACTGCTGATGACAACGTTGAACGAGATCGTCTCATAATTCTGGCGAACAGTCGAGTGACTTTTGATGAAGTTCATTCATAGTTCTGCGTGTGAAATCTTCCGCAGCTGACAACTTTCTTAAAATCTGTGCAAGATGGTTCCCAAAACTTCCCACAGTGATGCGCAAACGCAATCGTTTATACATTGGCCAAACCCTTTAGGACCGCTATGGTAACGAAGTTGACGCCTTTTTGAAAAGGATCAAGGACCAGACCCAGTGGGTTTAAGTTAACGAATAAACCCCGGTGAACCGCGACTGTGAACCGGGTTTCATCAACCGGACATACGAACTTCCGCCCGCGAACTGCTAGTGGAACTACTAGAAGAGACACTACGTTTTTACGTATAGGGATTACCCCCAGCTATCATGGTTTAGAAGTGAAACCCCCTTATGTAACAGAGTGCGACTTGGTCGGGCAAAAAGAAGGAAGTGGCATGAGAAGGGATCTTATAACCTCACGTCAGTGCAGGGAAGGGTTGAGGGGAGAGATGGAAATGCCAGACGGAAGGTGCGGGTCATCATAATTGAGTGCCAAACCATGACGTCACAACGAGCGCTTCCAGAGAGAGGGGAAGGGATAGACCACCTTATTTGCAGCTGGGGCCCGGTACTCCGGTTCCGACGGCTTGATGTGTCCAATTCTGTTTTGTGTGGCTCATAAGGACCATTACTCGAGCGTTATCAGGAGAGGAGCTCAAAAGTGAAACTGCGTGTGACCAATTGAAGCTGTCAATTCCAAGCAAACGCCCAGGAATAGTGTTGGAAGGCTTTTTGTAGTTGAACGACAATGCCCGTCTTCATACAACTGCCCACGCTATTGAAACCCTCCCGCAAATGAACTTTGAGGTATTCGCGCATCCTTTGTATAGTTCTGACCCACTTTAGGATATTTGGGCACACGGACAACTGGTCACATTCACTTTTAGAGCCATGAAATTGCGCTGCATAAAAAATTAGTGTTCTTATATTTCTCCCTACTTGAGCAAGTGGTGTGCACAAAATTTTCTCCCCATATCTCATTATCATTAAGACATTTAAAAATATTTACGATTTTCTGTCTGAAAGACGGGACGGACATCTGGGCACCGGACAATTGGGCACCCGGACATTTGGGCATAAGTGTTTAAAGGGCCGTATAAAAATTGCCGTTTCTTGGCACTCTGATGTGAATTGAATCGAGAAAACGTTCCCAGTAAGACAAACGACAATTATAACTGAATTTGGGGAAACAAAAGTACATTCGTGAATACAAAAAATTACATAGCACATTTCTTAAACCTATGGGTTTCAAAGAAACAAATGAATTACAGCAGAACTCATACTATGTTTGGAAAAGGACACAGTATGAGTTCTACTGTAATTTCTGACTAGGTGGTTTTTTTTAATAACGCTGCACTTTTACTTAGGCACTAAATATTAACATAACATGTCAAGTTATTAATATTTCTCTTTTACTTACTTAAGCATTAAATATTAATTACTATGCCTCATCCGTACGTCATTTTGACAGTTTTTATTCAATCGATGTCCTAACGTTTACCTATGAACTCACGGTAATCATATTGCGCTTTTTTCAGAGGCACGAAATATCAATTCACAATCATAGGCCTAGCCTTTTTAACAGGTTTTATTCTACCGATGTTATATTCATAACCTTTACGTATCAACTCAAGTTAATAATACTGCTCGTTTACTTAAGCACTAAATATTATTTCATAGGCCCTAGGCCTAGGCCTTTTTAACACTTTTTATTCTACCGATGTCATATTCATAACTTTTACGTATCAACCCAAGTTAATAATATCTCGCTTTTACTTAAGAACTAATATTATTAGTGCTTAAGTAAAAGCGAGATATTATTAACTTGAGTTGATACGCAAAGGTTATGAATATATTATTAACTTGAGTTGATACGCAAAGGTTATGAATATGACATCGGTAGAACAAAAACTGTTAAAAAGGCCTAGGCATAGGGCCTATGAATGAATATTTAGTTCCTAAGTAAAAGCGGTATATTATTAACTGGAGTTGATACGTAATCGTTAAAAATATGACATGGTTAAAAAGGCCTAGGCCTAGGGCCTGTGAAATAATATTTAGTGCTTAAGTAATAGCGCAGTATTATTGACTTGACTTGATACGTAAAGGTTATGAATATAACATCGGTAGAATAAAAACTGTTAAAAAGGCTAGGCCTAGGGATTGTGAATTGATATTTCATGCCTCAGAAGAAAGCACAATACGATTACTTTGAGTTCATAGGTAAACGTTAGGACGTCGATTGAATAAAAACTGTCAAAATGGCGTACGGATGAGGCATAGTAATTAATATTTAGTGCTTAAGTAAGTAAAGAAAAATTTTAATGACTTGACATGTTTGTACTGAGAACATTTTCTCGATTCAATTCTCATCAGAGTGCCAAGAAACGGCAATTTTTATACGGCCCCTAAACATTTGTGCCCAAATGTCCGAACCCCGTTCTGATCTTGACCCTTCGGACTACCACCTGTTTTGTCCTCTCAAAGGGGCCGCAAGCGGCCGTCGATTGGCCACAAACGTTCAAGTGGAGGAAACGGTGAATGCGTTCTCGTCTGCCAGCAGAAACAATTTTTGTGACGGCATAAAGAAAACGCTGGACCTTGTGCGTTGAAAAGCAAAGGGCCTATATTGAAAGATAATGCTCTTATGAATCCTCTGTTGTAGTTTTAATATATTTTATAAATTACATTGCGGATAATTACGAATGCATCCTCGTTTTCTGATAATTTTTACCAAGCATTTTTTCAGTGATATGTAATTCCTTATAAAGAAATATTTCAGCTATTTCGAATAATGAAGTTATCAAATAATTCGCAATCTTTATTTTTCTATGTACTCAAGTATCCTTTGTTACTCAATAAATTAATAACGCTATTATAACCTATTGTGTGAATGTCAAGTAACAAAAGTATTATAAAACAATTTGTGATTTCTTTACTATTTCATTAACCATCGTTTTTTTTTTCTCAACCGCTTCAGTAACGATTACGATGTTTATTAATGATATAATTCAATTCAATTCAATTCATTTATTTTGCTGAGCGAAAAACAAAAGAACAGTACTACAGATAAATCAGTTGAAATGATGCCCAGTCAGGAAGCAGGGGGAAAAGGCCAGCCAGTCTAAGGTACTTAGAAGGAGGAGAGGTAGCTCCATCGTAACCGCGCTGTTTTCCCGGTTCTCTTCGCTGCGCTGTGACGTCACGGTGGCCATAAGCGAAGCTGTAACGCGCACGGAGCAATACCGAGAAAGTGTCGTGTGCTCTGTGAATTTTCAATCGAAATAACAATGTTAGTTTTGAGTATATAATTTTTAAGTAAAAATTGTACAAACATCCAACTATTTTTCAAAATAGAGTAAAAATATATATATATATACTGGGAAAAAACGGGAAATGACATGAATACTGTTCGATGCTTTTTGGCTGAATATCTTTTTTTTTTTTTTTTCCCAAAAGCACACTGCAATGGCTCTTTGGAGCTGGGAAATCTACATTTCATTACGTCTAATCAGTTATTTACCAACTTTATAAAATTAGCAATTTGTTTTCTTTCAGGAAAAAAAAATACTCTACAGCTTTGTTAACGTTGTTAGATTGCATCTGGGGCGCTAAAACTAATTCCCTGTCTCATGGGGCCTCTTACATTTGTGTGGATCTATTTTATTTTATAAAACACCTTTAATTCTGAGTTATTACGTTCCAGCAAAAGGTCAAATATCTGGTGAGTGATGGTTCCACACTACAGCGTGTTTCGCGATCAAATATATGATTTCGGAGAAGTTTAATTAGATGGGGCACATCGGCAAACATCCATATTTTTTGATTTTCATATACTGGATTTGGAAAAGAAGACAATGTTGGGGTTATTCCAAGCTGGCTCCGAACCTTGATACCCCCCACCCCCCAACCAAGATCAGGTACCACTCCATGCACTAAATAACCCGATTGTTCAACGGCTCGAATGTTTGGAAGCAGTATGTGCATTTTATTTTTGATGAAAAGATATGCTTTTCGAGAAATATCATGCAAAACAAGTGTTTGACTTATAAAAAACATAATACCTAAAATATACAGTATAATGTGCCTCATATGCCAAAATTATCATTATTGTTAAATTATGTCAAACGTAGATTCGGTTATGTTCTTTCTTTTTTCTTTCTGGGGTTTAACGATTATCACAAGTGACTCCGAGGGCTGTAATAAGCCGCCTGTTCCTTATTTGATGCCACTAGTTCCGAGGAAGGGGCAGAGGCATTGTTATTGGGCAGCAATCTTCTTCATTCCATTTTGCTGGTCTCTTTTTTGACACAAGAGCTTGAATTTGCACTTCAGTGAAACAATTGCCAAGCAAATTTATGATAGCTGGCCACCTTTCACTGTTGCTCAGCAAATTTCTATTCTTGCATTTGCGTTTCATAATATTAATTTCCGTTTTCAGGTTTCTTTTCTCGAGGCGAAAGCATTGTTTTACCATTACCAACTGTTTTCTTACGTTTGATAATTCTTCCCGTAGTGAATTATTTTCACTCTTCAGTTGCATTATATTTTTGTTCAGACATTCGCACTTCTCGCATAACGTTGACGGTATGATAAATGCTGGTCAGGAATGATGTCACTTCCATTGTGACCTGTGATTTGACCTTTAATTGGAGATATACTTTCAATTCGATTTAATGCATTTTTTTCTGACCTCTCCGATCTTAAACTGTTCACTTCGAACAGAAGTTTGCTCTCCATCTGCTAAGGCGCATTTTTTGTAGGCACCGCATCTTTTCTCAGTTTTTTTCTGGGAAGCAAGTTCAGCAATTCATTTTTAAGATATTGCTCTTACTTCGAGACATCAAAGTGTTCTGAACACATTCGAGCTTTCTTTGCATCGAATACATCCTTTCGACAGCATTTCGCTACCCATTGCTTCAAGAAATCTCTATCCGATGGGAAAACATGGTATGTAACATCTAACTTCCTTTCCTTTGAACTGTTATTACGACAAAGTGCAACAGCGTGTCCAGGTATTTTCGAGATAGTTGTACACAGAAAACAAATGAAGAAAAAAATCAATAAAACGACAAAGCAGGTCTAAAATTGACAAAGAAATGCAGCGAGTAATCGACACTACAGCACAAGCTTCGAATGCTCAAGAGATCGTTTATGGCCGCTGTGACGTCACACTCCAGCACGTAGGGTGACAGTTCGCCGGCAGCACGGAAACAAAGGCGATTGGACCTACCTTTCCTCTTTCTAAGTACCTTGAGCCAGTCCTGACAAGGTCCCATGCTCCCTAGATCAGTTTTACAATGAGGGCAGTAGTTTTAAATTACAAACAATAAAGGTATCATTAGGAGAATTAAAAAAAAAAAAAAAAAAAAAAAAAAAACAGATCACATCTCGATATACAAGTCATTATGTTAATATACTGTAGTCCCCATCCACTGTGATCACCAAGTGGAGGTGCCGCAATTCATTATAAAGTTTTTTAATTTAAAAAAAAAAGGGTTAAAGTTATTTAAGGAAGTTAGCTCCGTGGGTAATGAGTTCCAATAATGTGGGCCAATGTAGTTTAAACTTTGCTTCATGGCTTCCGTTTTGGGAAGAATAGGCCTAATATGTGATTTAGTGCGTGCGTAATGCGTGTGCATCTGGGGTGTAATATGTGTAACATCGAAGTGTAAATTATTCTTAATGCGCTTGTACATAATTTTCCCAATATTGTAGTAATATAATTGGTTAATCGTTAGAATATTATATTTATTTGGGAAAACTCTTGTAGTATTATATAGTGTTAGTTGTGAATTTCTATCAAATTTTAAGTCAATTAATCTTATATATTTGTTTTGAAGAATTTGAAGTTTTTTAAAATTATATTTAGTTGTCTGTCCCCATGATAAGATAGCATAATTAATATAAGTCTGGAACATGGTATAATATAAATTAATTAGTGTTTTGTAGGTAAGGTTTGTAAATATCAGGCTAATAACTCCAATGTTTTTAGACAGTTTGAGAAGAAAAGAGTCAACATGATGGTTCCATTTAAGGTCCCTATGTAAGGTAATCCCCAAATAAAGTAAGGAGTTAACCACTTCAATATTAGTACCATTAATAGATGATGTGATAGAAGTAGGTAGTGAGATATTTTGTTTTGAGAAAATTAAAGATTTTGTTTTGGTAGTATTTATTAGTAATTCATTGGAATTTAGCCAATCTGAAATGTTATTAAGTTGAGTATTAATATTCATAGTAGTGTCTGTCATTGAATTGAATGAGGTAAGAATGGTTATATCATCTGCATAGAGGAGTAGGTCCAAGTCACTTATTGAAACAAAGATATCGTTAATATATATAGTGAAAAGCAACGGTCCCAAGATTGAACCCTGTGGGACACCAGTCGGTGTCAGTTGAAGTATGGATTGTAGTTGGTTAATTTGTGTGCATTGTTGTCTATTTGATAAATAATTTTTAAAAAGAGAATGTTCAATGTTCCTAATTCCTATCGTGTGTAACTTATGAAGTAGAATATTATGATTTATGGTATCAAAGGCTTTGGATAGGTCTAAAAATAATGCAGTGGTATGTAAGTTGCGTTCAAAATTTTGTTGGATAGTTTGTTGTAGGTACAGTAAGGCTGATTCTGTTGATTTTCCAGATTGGAAACCATGTTGATTTGGATGGATGATTTTTAGTTTATGAATGTACGAGATTAACTATTGTAAATTAGTCTCTCCAAAATTTTAGCAAAAATAGATAAATTGGCTATAGGGCGGTAGTTATTTGCATCATTTATCGATCCGGATTTATATTTTGGAATAATGTTTGAAATTTTAAGTAGATCTGGAAATTCCCCAGTTTGGAATATGTCATTAAAAATAAACAATAGAGGATCTAGAATGAGATTAGCATAATTTTTAATAATGAATGGCTGAAGATTATCACATCCAGGGCCTGACCTGGAATTTATATTGTTGAATTCTTTCAATAGTTCTGTTTTGGTAATATTGGTAAGATGAAAATCATTAGCCCCGTGTGAACTTCCTAGGTAATCAGTGAAAGGAATTTTTGGGGTAGTTAGACTATTTTTCAATGTTTGTGGAAATAGAGTAAAATGTTCATTTAACGCGTTTGTTATATCTTGTATGTTTGTAAGCTGAAAGTTATTGCTATCTGTTAAGTATTGAGGAGCCGTTAGATTTGATTTTTTACCCATTAGTAAATTTAAATGTTTCCATGTTAGTTTTGAAAAGTTATGTGAATAAATGTTGAGATAGTAATTACGCTTAGTATGTCTGATATCGCTATTCATTTTATTACGAAAATTCTTGAAATTCCGAAAGTCCTGGGGTAGTTTGCTTTTGATAAATTTCGCGAAGAGGTTATTTTTTTTTATTTATTCTTTTTAATAAAACATTGGTGATCCATGGCTTACGAAATTTTGTTTTTAGTTTATTTTGTTTTATAGTTTTTGGAAAGGATTTATTGTAGAGTTGTGTAATAATTGTGATGAACGACTCATAATTTTTGTTAGCAGAACCATGAATCAAGATACTACTCCAGTTATTATTTTCTAAATGAATTCGGAAACTTTCCATATTTCTATTATTAATTTGCCTGGAGGTGTAGCCGTCTACAGGTATAGTAGTTAGTTGTTTAAGAGGGTAAATTGTAAATATAGGAAGGTGATCACTGATATCATACTGTAAGGCCCCCGAAATGATAGTCTCAGATAATACATTTGTAATGGAGAGGTCAATCAATGTCTGTGAGGTAGGGGTTATACGAGTTGTTATTGAAATAATGATTTTGTGTCCAGAAGCATTAAGTGATTATAGAAGCTGAAAAAAATGATTGGTGTTTTGTAGTAAGTCAACATTCATATCTCCCATAAGAAATGTTATTTTTTTGATAGGTTAGAGTAGTTAAATAATTCCGTAAGTAATGATAGGAAAGCTGCAAGATCTGAGTTGGGTGGCCTATAGCAGACAATAATTATATAAAATCGGTTATGGATAGTTAAAATTTCTGCATTTTGATTCGAGATTGTGAAATGTGGAATAATTGAAAAATCATTATAAATATCTTTCACAATAATTGCAACCCCTCCACCAGTTGAGTAAGTTCTGTTCAAATGGAAACTTTTATAGTTAGTAATTTGCAATGAGTTATAATGTGAAGGAAACCAAGTCTCAGAAATGCAAATTATATCGAGATTTAAATTTGTTAGTTGAATTAGTGATTCCAATAAGGTAATTTTGTTAATGAGTGATCTAGCATTAATATGTATTAATTTAAGGCTATTAGGTGAATAATTCGTTATTAAGTGATTGAAATTTTGTAATGAGTAATATCCACACTGCATTCAGTTATTAGCAAGAAAAAAAACAAAAAAAACCCCGAAGAATTAGTAGAAATCACTAGTCGATATGAACACCGGGGAAAGCACATCAAAAAGAAAAAGAAATTTTGAGATGAACTGGGTCAATCATGAAATAGTTAGCAGTGAAATGCACTAGCAGTAGTTAAGAAAGACACTATAATGCAGATGAAGCCCTAGCAGTAATATAAAAAAAGAAAAAGAAGAAGGAATAAAAATATGATAATAATGGTTATCCACATGTTGATTCAATAGTTTAACATTCCCAGAACTATGCAACGTAGCTATCAAAGCACTGACGGGGCAGCAGTCATCAATGACGACGCACCGTCGTACCATGTCCCTATCAATTTGCTATGTGCTACCAGCCGTAGATCACCCCTCCCCCTCCCCCCCCCCAAAAAAAAAAACAGTTTTCAGTACTAATCCATTGAGTCCTCATCAGCGCCGATCACCACACCGCCTAGAAATAGAAATATAGAAACAACAAAGCTTTACAAAATATGTAATACCAGTTGATTAATGGGATTTCGCAGTAATAGCAAAATTTGCAAAATTAATAGCTTATCATTCACGAATAACAGGCAGCAATTCAACAAAAGTGGCTAATAAAACCAAAGCAAAGCAGAAACCAGCACCGACGGGGACCCAGGCAATGACACCGCTCGTGTCGAGAATGACGTTATCAATTAACTTATGTAGAAGCAGGTGGATGAGAGACACGACATACCACAATAAGCCCTAGAGCATAGCAGTTAAGAACACATTAACCCCTACGTTTGAAACACACTAAACCCTGTCCCAATAATCCATGAAACAAATTCAGTAAGCCAAAATTTGTGCAAAGAGGAGGCAATGCAGAGATGAGCTGAATACCTTTACAAAGCACCAGTGCAATGAAGCATCCGAAGAAATCCAAAAGAATTAGAAGAAAAATTACATTGCCTGCAACTGACCGGCACACATAAGCAGAATACATGTAGTATAGGAGATTTGCCATAGAGACAGAAACAAAAAATTATTTTAGTAGATTGTCCACTTGTTAACCATTCAATACCTTTAGAAGCGAATACCCAAATATCCGTCTAGGTTGAGAAATCCCAATGGCCAATACTTTCATTAAAAGGCTCCCCAGGCAATCAGTGCAATAGCGGAATTCACCAACAAAAAGTTTGTTGTACAAGAACCCACTGGCCAGTACAACAGCTGATAACAGCAATCCTAGATCCAATTGAATAGACAACCTCATCTCGAATAATAAACACCACAAAAAAAAAAAAATGGCGGAGTCGTGCACAAATTGGTCTCGAACCAGAGTTAAACCGACTACCTAAGTATTGAGAAGCGACAGTGCCCGATAGATGCAAAGTAACTGCATGAATTAAATCAACCTGGCCCTAAGTTGTTAGGCCTGTAATGGAATGAAACAAATAATCCCCCCCCCCACTCTCTGGTTTCGCATAAAGAGCGCAGTGGCCAGCAACTGCAATGAGCAGCAATTGTGTCTCAAACGAGTATCAGGCCACGAAATCATGACAAAGTATAATCAGATTAAATACTCATAGCTGAAACACGAACATGCTGACATATACCAATCAACAGACAGTACCAGGTTATATTTCCAAGAGAATAACGCAAAAGAACCCAAAATCATAATAGCACAGTATGCCTCAAACTACGTACAAAAGTGTCACAAAATGCAATAAATATACCTCATAACAAGCAATTTAGTGCAAATAATCAAAATATTAGGTCATGAAAGAACGAAATCCATATCCAAAGGGAGAATTCACTGAGCAGTAGCTCCAATAGTTGAACACACCAACCACGCCAGAAGCTGCCCTTCCAGTCTCTCACCAAATGCTGCACCAGCAAACACAAGCGAGTAACAGTCCACACAATTGAAGTGCAATATGCCAAGAACACACGAAATTATTCTTATAATAAATACAACTTACAGTATGCATGACAACCATGTATTCAAATAACTAAAAGAAATAAATAAAAAAGTATTACACATTCAGCTTACACTGTTGTCAGACAAGAATATACAAAACAATGGAAATGTGAAAGTAGGCCTAGTGGGCAATAAAAACGAAATGTGAGTGTCAATATTTCATATACCCACAATATAGTGTCATCATCGGCAAAATTGAGTTATTCATCTAAGTTCTGAATATCCCGGTCAACCCAGCCATAATAAGCCGATTAAGTTTTCTTTACGAGGTCCAAAACCGGACCCAACCAGCTCTGAATATATTGTTGAACGACTATCTGGCCAATATTTAACTTTCGGTAATCAAAGTATCAGAACATTCGGACAGACGCCCATTATTGAGCAACATTCGGCATTTCATTATTCAACTAAGTTCTGAATATCCCGATAAATCCAGCCACATTAAGCCAATTAATTTTTCCATACGTGGTCCGGAACCGAACTTAACCTGCTCTGAGTATATTGCTGAATAACTTCCTGGCCAATGTTTAACTTTCGGTAATCAAAGTCTCAGAACATTCTGGCAGTCGCCCAGTATTGAGCAACACTCGGCGGACGCCCATTATTGAGCAACAGATCGCAATGTGGAGTTTGTAAAAACTAACAAACAAGCAGTCCTGGTCCCGAAACTACTTTACACCAATACAACGAAAAGCAGAAGCGTCCGCAGTAGGCAAATGACTTTTATGTTTTTCCCACGAGAAGTCGATACCCTCACGATGCTGCAACACAACCCCCCCCCCCCCATCACTCTCTTGTTTCCCTTTTTTTTTCAAGTAGGAAGTCAACCCAGCCTGCACGCCCCAATTATTAGAACCCTCAGCAAAAAAAACAAAACAAAAAAAAACGAGCTATAAATGATTCAAAATTAGTAAGGTCAATCATGAACAGTGTGCCCGCCTCAACTAGACCACAAGTAAAGCGAGGAACCATATGCTATAATTAATGCAGCTATATATTCAAATAATCAAGGAAACCATGGAAATGTGAAAAATATAGAGCTGACATTCAATCCCACATTTCCAGAGTATTAAGATGTAAACCTTAAATTTCCGACGAATAGTTAAAGCGCTGATAACCACTCAGCAAATAAGCTAGTAGGCTGTGAGATTTGATACCAATATTAACATAATAAATTAAAGAGTCATCCTAGCAAACTAATACAGACTATAACACTCCAAAGTGGCATGCCGCGCCAATCACCAAATGTCATACCATAAAAACACAAGCCAAGGCCAGGCCACATGTTCGAAATGTAATACACTGAAGGCAACACATAAGAATAACAAATGAAGGAATACCATGCAAGCCACCGTACCACCACCAGACACAAAATGCACACCAATAACAGGAATGTGAAAACAGTCGAAAGGGGTGACAAGCAGGGACGGCGCCAGAAATTTTTCAACGAGGGGGGGGGACTCTAGAGGGGGCGCTCTAAAATCTGGGAATCTGGGGGGATTGTGATTCACATATATATATATAATTAAAGTAAAGAATATTCAAAAACCGCCGTCGCTTACCCAACAAAGCTTTTTCTTGACTTCCGCAGAACATGCAGCACTTCGAAGTGCGGCAACTGATGACTCTGCGCTTCTTGATTTCATTTTCTTTTAAGAGGTCCACGACACCAAGTAAGTTTTGTGGGTCAAGCTGTTTTGGTGTTTTTAAAAAGCCGAATCCTTTTCAAGAGCTTTTTTTTTCAATTGTTGTAACCTCCCTGAGCGATGGTGACCTCATGTTTTTTGTCGTCCGATGAAAACATTCTACACGGAAAACAAAAGGCGGAATCTCTCTTTGTACTATATACAAGCCATGGAAACATGCTATACTAATATGTTTGGAAGCTTCTTTGTTCTTTACCGTATTTTTTTGTGGGAACTGTTTTAATATACGCTGTTTGGGTTGATCCGAAAGTGACGTTGCTCTATCAAGCTCTCCGAGTTCAACATTTTTTGCCTTGCGACCATGTGGTCCTTCCAGTGTTTATTTTCACAAACATTGCATTCATAAAAAATTTCCATTGAATCATTACAAGCACTTAAAGAATCCTCGATGATTCCTAATGATTCACCACACGCTGTTGATGAAGTTGTAGCTGTCTGATAATCGTTATCCGCTTTGTAGACACTATCGCTTAATTTACTTTTCTTCTTCTGAATAACACTTGTTCCAAAAAATCATGGATTGGTCGTTTTGCGGACATGTTATTTCAAAGTTTAGTTTGGGAAGAAATACCCCACTTTCATGTATCACGCACAATACGTGCAAAAAAATAAATCAAGCAGGGAAAACGAGACTTTTCACCAGAACGAGAAAGAAAACGAGTGTAACTACTAACTAGCCAAGAGAAATTTCGCTCACTGTCTGGTGGTGACTGACGCCGATCACTGTTGCTATTTTCGACGACCGTGATAACGCCCACTACTTGTCATAGACTGCGAGAGCGCTTGGGCGGTGATGGGATTGGCAGAGTGATGCTTATTCAACTTTTCAACCCAGTGGCACGAGCCGCGGAATCGTACTAACGATGTTCTTTGAACTTCCGTCCGGTCTTCGACCTCTGTGTGCCAAAGCGGAAGCGCAACATATAAGTAAGGTTGCCCGTCTGAGTCATGGATCGTGGTTGGAGGAACATAATTGCAGAATGCTACTATGTAATGCTACCCTTCTCCCATTGCCACAGAAGAACATACAGCTCCGTTAGTAAAGTGTACTACATTTTTTTCATTTATCCAAAAAATACGGGGGGGGGCGGTCACCAAAATTTTGGGTTGGCTCGCGCCCACCCCAGCCCACACGGTGGCGCCGTCCCTGGTGACAAGTACGCCACATGAACATCAAAAATTCGCACATTTAACATGTAATACTATCCCCAGCCAAACTCGAAATATCCGTCAATTCTTGAAAATTTCAAACAAAAAAGATGTAAAAACAAATAAATGAGGTAGCAAATACTCAATATGCAAGATTATAGTTCGCGCACTTACTATTTAACACCATCTTCAGCAAAATTCGAGATGTCAATCATATTCTTGAAAATCTTAGTCTGTCCAGCTTCATTAAGCATGTACACTATCTACCAACAAGTAATTGGACACCTGTGATAGCAAAGAAAACGAAGTTTATTCACCTTCAATAGTTGGTGGAGCCTCCACTAGCGGCGATTACAGCTGCGACCCTACGGGGCATACTCTCAACCAGGCGTTGTACGACGCCTAGCGGTATTTTCTTCCACTCGGCTTGGAGAAGACATGTCAGTTCATTCACCGATTTCGGACGGTGGGGGCACCCCTTAAGTCGACGCTCCAACTCGTCCCAGAGGTGCTCGATAGGGTTAAGGTCCAGGCTATGCGCAGGCCAGTCCATTCGATTAACCCCATTGTCACGATACCAAGCCATGGTGGACCTCGCAACATGACAGGTGGCATTGTCATCCTGAAAGTAACATGGGTCTACCCCGTAAAACTGCCACAACGTAGGAAGCGCATGGTCATCCAAAATGGTGCAGTAGGTCTCGGCGTTGAGTCTACCAGGAATTGCGACCAAGGGTCCCGTGCCATACCGGGAGAAACACCCCCACAGCATAATTCCACCGCCACCGAACTTCACAGTTGGCACAATACATTCCGGCAGGAGGCGTTCTCCAGGCAGACGCCAAACCCAGACCCTTCCATCCGAACGGTAGAGGGTGAACCTTGATTCGTCGCTCCAGAGAACCTGTTTCCACTGTTCAACGGTCCACTGTCGACGTTCTTTGCACCACGTTAGCCGAGCAGCGCTATTTGACTTGGTGATCAAAGGCTTGTGGGCGGCAGCACGTCCATGATAACTGAGCAGATGGGATTCCTTACGGATGGTATTCATCGAATGAACACTCCCGGATGCTTGTTGAAACTACTCGCGGATGTGGCTCATCGATTTGGTGCGGTTCTTCCGAATTTCTCTGGCCAGCACCCGTCGGTCTCTAACTCCCAGTTTTGTGGGTCTGCCGGGTCGGGGCACATTCCGACAGTCACCTCTCATCTTCCACTTGCCAATCACGTAGGCCACTGTCGATTTTGGGTAATTCAACTCGTTGGATATGTCACGTATGGATCGGCCATTTCTGTGATACCCGACGATTACACCTTTCTCGAAATCAGAGAGCTCCGAACTGCGTGGCATCTTGCATGCGACTGGTTGCTTTGTTGTTTCCCACACGATGTTTAACGGCAGCGGCCGTGATGTGTATCAAGATCTCAGATATCTTCGATTGCAGGGGTGTCCAATTACTTGTTGGTAGATAGTGTATATCGATCCGTATTGTGTCCAATATTGGATACCGTTTACCTCATTTGATAATTTAATATAAAGAGATCGCAAAATGATGTGTTACTTTTTTCCATTTTTAACCAGTCATGGTTGTATTATTCAACAACATCTGTAAGAACTTGGTTCTTTAATAGCTTACAAACTCAGTTCTAATAAAAAGGGAGTTACAAAATAATGTGGTGTAATTTTGGATGAGCTATCGTTTTTTAGTAGGATAGATAAACTTTATTTAGATATACGTTCTCATGGATATGTCTTCAGTAATCGATCTATTACGAATGTATTGAAAGTTCAGCTATTTATATTTAATTGAAACAAAGAAGAGAAAGTGAAGAGAGTCTGTAATAAAGAAAAATCCCGAAACGCACATTGTTGTCACGTGCACATTTTTTTGAAGGAATTGAGAACGTGAAATATACTACTTGTTGTAAATGTATGGAGAGGACCTGTATATGAACAGACAGATTTTCCATCTGGCTTGTGTTGAAATAAAAGACTGTTGCATTGGCTCCGAACTTTGTCAAATCTCTGCCCTGCAATGCAGCCAGATCTCTGTGGTTTTTCCTCGGTACCTTAGTAATTACGGCTCGTTAATGAAACTCCCTACGATTCTGCTACTGCATTCCTGAAGGAAAAATAATAAGAAAACCATTTGGACAGGAGCCAAAACGACCGTAATCCGCTTTCATTCTATTCGCCGTCAGCTCATAGTAGGTTAGTTGCTTTGCTATTACAGCTGATAACACTCTCCCGCTTGCCGAGCTTAGAAAAAATTGAGGAAATTAATTTCGATTTCGTGCGTAAGAAACTTAGGGTTTCCCTGCTTTCTTTATTTTCCTTCTTCGTTCTGTTCTTTTTTGTTGTTACCTAAAAAAAAAGGGGGGTAAACACCATGCTGTGCTCAACGGAAAGACGCAGTGACTTTCATCTGCTTGATTTACAAACCGCATGCAGTTTTGATACATAATTATTTATCACTCCCTCTCTGAAATTTTTTACGCGATACAAGCACTTAGATACAGGGCTTCTGGAACTATATATATCTCTTAAGCCAAAACTTTAGCAATGAACAGAAAAAAAAATTCAATTTATTTTAAACAAATTAAAACTAATAGGCAATCTGAAAACACAAACGCGCGAAAGCAGCAGAGAAGAATTATCAGAAACAATACTTACAATAAGCAGAAATAACTACAGCAGGAGCTAAAATATGAAAAAAATAAAATAAAAAATAAAATAAAAAATAAACAAAAAGTATATATACATGTAGATATATATTGAATGGTTTTTCATTATGAATTCCTTTTTCAAAAAAAAAAAAAAAAATCCGAATTGGAAATGGGCCTGGAAGCATCCCAATGGAATGACAACTGAAATTGATTTTATTATGTGTAACAAGAAATTTGTCATTGAAGACTCAGTGTGCTGAACAGGGTCAACACACGGAGTGATCTTAGAATGGTGAGATGTAAGATGCACCTCAACACTAAACTCGAGCGTGGCAAGTTCATAAAACAACAAAATGTATTGACATGATCAACCTTAAAAAGCATCATAATATCTTCAAATCGGAACTGAGGAACAGATTCTCCGCTCGAGAAGATCTAACATCAGAAGTAGACATCTCTGAAGTTAACAGAAAACTACCCAAGGCTCTTATGGAAACAGCGACAAAAATAGGTGGTACTAAGAACAAATTGCATATGAAGGAAATATCAGGAAAAACAAAAATGCTGATGCAAAAGAGAAGGGAGACGAGGACAAATAAAGATGTAACTTACCAAGTGGATTATATAAAGCTATACAAAACAGTACGAAAAACTATCACCGAAGACGTAAGGAAACTGTCAACTAGTGAGAAAAGCAATTAAAAATAATCAAAGCCTGAAGAAAGCAACGGGGCATCTCTGTAACAGACCAGATTATGGTACTGAGAAAAGAAAATGACATTGAAACAAGAAATGGAGGAAAAAGTTTGACAAGAGTGAACGATTTCTACTCAAAACTGTATGAAAGAGATGATACATCTATTTTATACATTACGAAATATAACAGTACCAAAGTCCCTCCTACCCTCCCGGCAGAAGTTAAACACGCAATTAAGAACATGAAAAGGGACAAGTTCCAGGCAAAGAGGAATTACTGTGGGCATTATACGAGAAGCAAGTGGCGAAATTAAAACTAGACTTGCCCAAGCTTTCACTAGATGTCTCAATAAAGGGAAGATTCCTGATGATTGGAACAATGCTACAATGATCCTACTACACGAAAAAGGTGAAATTAAGGATCTCAGGCACTACAGGCCCATCAGGCTCCTATCAGTGGTTTATAAAATCTTCACTAAGGTTCTTTCACTTTGCTTGAAGGTAACAAACACTAGACATGACCCAACCAAGAGAACAAGCTGGATTCAGGAGTGGCTATAGCACAATAGATCATATCCACGTACTGAGAGAACTAATTGAAAGAGCGAGGGAATATGAACTTCCATTGTGCATGGCTTTTATCGATTATGAAAAGGCCTTTGATTCGGTGAAACCGTCAGCAGTTACAATGCCTTTGAAATCCTGTGGTGTTGAAGATGCATACATTAATATTATTAATAACATCTATGAAAATGCAAGTGCAAAGATTCGGCTGTTTGAGAATACAGCACACATAAAAGTAGGAAAGGGAGTGAGACAAGGTAACACCATATCTCCCAACCTCTTTAACGCCACATTGCAAAATGTCTTTCAATCATTGAACTGGGAAAACAAAGGGTTAAAGATTAATGAAGATTACTTAACATTACTTAACTTATCTTCGTTTTGCTGATGACATAGTTATCTTTGCAACTACCCCTTCAGAGCTGCAGAGTATGATCCAAGAACTTGCTAACAAGAGTAAAGAAGTGGGATTAAAGATGAACTTTCAGAAGACAAAAGTGATGTACAATGCTTTTACAAGAAACGTAGATTTATCAATTGATGTAGGAAAGCTTGAGACAACCGATTCCTACATTTATCTTGGGCAGAAGATATCAAGTGAGGGTCACATTGATGAAGAAATGAATCGGCGTATAAAACTGGGATGGAGAGCTTTTGGAAGAAACAGCACAGTGTTTAGGAGCTGTATGCCATTTTGTCTCAAAAGAAGTGTTTAATCAATGCATCCTGGCAGTGCTTACCTATGGAGCAGATACATGGTCCTTAACTAAAAAAGACATACAAAGACTGCAGCCAACTCAAAGTAGCATAGAGAGACGCATGCTTGGTATAAACAGGAGACATAAGAAGAGGAACTCGTGGATCAGAAAAATGACAAGAGTGGACGACATCATGACCAGAGTGAAATCACTGAAATGGCAATGGACTGGACATGTTGCCAGAAGAACGGACCACCGATGGACAACCAAAATTTTAGACTAGATTCCGTGGGACTGGAAAAGACCCAGGAGAAGACCCCGTGGGAGATGGATGGATGAAATTCTAAAGTATGCGGAAGTGACATGGAAGAGACAGGCCTAAGACAGGCAATTGTGAAAGAAATTTGGGTAGACTTTCATCCAGCAGTGGTTTGATAATGGTTGATGATATACATACGTTATTAAGTATATATATGATCATCATTGTCAACCATTATCAATCCACTGCTGGACAAAGGTCTCTCTCCAAGCCTCTTCCACAACGGTCTGTCTTCTGCCAGTCTCCTCCATGCAACTCCCGCATAATTTCGAATTTCATCCACCCATCTCCCATGAGGTTTTTTTCTGGGTCTTTTCCTGTCCCTTGGAATCCAATCTAAAATTTCGGCTGTCCATTGATGGCCTGTCTTTCTGTGCAGTATGTCCAGCCCATTGCCATTTCAGGGATTTTACTCTGATCATGATATCTTCCACTCTTGTTATTTTTCGGATCCACGAGTTCCTCTTTTCATCTCTCCTGGTTACACCAAGCATGCACCTCTCCATGCTCCTTTGAGTTGTCTGCAGCCTTTGTATGTCTCTTTTAGTTAAGGTCCACGTCTCTGCTCCATACGTAAGCACTGGAAGGATGCATTGATCAAACACCTTTCTTTTAAGACATAATAGCATATTGCTTTTGAAAATTATGCGGTTTCTTCCAAAAGCTCTCCATCCAAGTTTTATACGCCCATTAATTTCTTCATCAATGTGACCCTCACTTGATATCTGCTGTCCAATATAAATGTACGTGTCTGTTATCTCCAGCTTTTCTACATCAATCGATAAATCTTCATTTCTTGTAAAAGCATTGTACATCACTTTTGTCTTCTGAAAGTTCATTTTTAATCCCACTTCTTTACTCTTTTCAGCAAGTTCCTGAATCATACTCTGCAGCTCTGATGGGGTAGTTGCAAAAATGACTACGTCATCAGCAAAACGAAGGTGAATTAAGTAATCTCCATTAATCTTTTACCCTTTGTTTTCCCAGTTCAGTGATTGAAAGACATTTTCCAATGTGGCATTAAAGAGTTTTGAAGATATGGTGTCACCTTGTCTCACTCCCTTTCCAATTTTTAGGTGTGCTGTATTCTCAAACAGCTGAATCTTTGCACTTGCATTTTCATAGATGTTATTAATGATATTAATGTATGCATCTTCAATACCGCAGGCTTTCAAAGCCATTGTAACTGCTGATGGTTTCACCGAATTAAAAGGCTTTTCATAATCGATAAGAGCCATGCACAATGGAAGTTCATATTCTCTCGCTCTTTCAATTAGTTCTCTCAGTACGTGGATGTGATCTATAGTGTTGTAGTCACTCCTGAATGAATCCAGCTTGTTGTCTCGGTTGAGCCATGTCCAGTGGTACTTTCAAGCGGTGTGAAAGAACTTTGTTGAAGATTTTACAAACCACCGATAGGAGGCTGATAGGTTTGTAATTCATGAGATCCTCAATGTCACCTTTTTTATGTAGCAGGATCATTGTAGCGTTTGTTCCAATCCTCTGGAATCTTCCCTTCAGTAAGGCATCGAGTGAAAACTTGGGCGAGTACTGTTTCAATTTCTCCACTTGCTTCTTGTATGATGTTTACAGTAATTCCATCTTCTCCTGGAGCTTTTCCCCGCTTCATGTTCTTGATAGCATGTGTAACTTCTGCTGGGAGGATCTTTCACATCATGGGGTCCAGAGGTATGTTGAATAACATTTCCTCCAGACCAAAAACCTATTGTTGCAACACATACAAGAATCGCGTCTTCAATAGGATCGATTGTTGACATGCACAGTGCCAGACTTTCTTAACCCGGTGCAGGGTCGAGAAACTCATCTTCGATAGGACTGTCTACAGGCACTTCCACGGATGCCAGGCTTTTGCAATAACTATTTGTATCTAAGGCAGGTGTTGTTTCTAAAAGGGATTTGGCGAAGCCTTCCATCTTTCTTGGACAATACCAAGAATGGACGCCAACACCGGAATGAGTTCGATTCATGGCAGTGTAATTTGAAAACAACCGACATGTCTATAAGACGAGTTTCGAAATGTCAAGTGCTTTTATGACACTATGGCCTAGAAGCTGTATAAACGAAAATGCAAAATTTGATGTGAAAAGATTTGATTTCAGTTTTCTGGGTGGTATCGAGGTTAGAATTTTGAGTTTGCAGGTTTAGCCCTCCGAAATAGATTCTTACCAAAGTTAAAGCAGAAACTATTAGGTCGTTCTGGAAGTAAGTAAGCAATTTCAAATCATCATAATTCCTGTAATGGCAAAGCAATGGTCACAATATTTGAGGGTTATTATTAGCAGTTCCTTCATTATAAAAAATACGTTCTCAAACTGTGGGCAGTTCAAGAGCACCATTAAAAGTACCAGTGTCATTAATTCTGTGAAATTTGTCTGCAATTCGGAGATCGAAATTCTGCTTGTTTTTGTATTGACTAAACAACTGAAATCAGCGGAGGTTCATACCGGTGAATATGGTGGGTGGAGCAGCCCCACTCCAGCCGTTCTGTTCAATGAACAGCCGAAGAATTCCGGTGCTGCAGCGCATTATCGTGTACGAGGACAGGTCGCAGCACATGATGTCGCTGAGCCCATTCCAGGTTATAATCCTCTAGAAATGACTTCTACCGCACCTATGTCATGGTGATGTTCTCATTATAAGTCTTCCAAAAAGCCACGCCACGAACACGCATAACAACGACCAGTAAGATTTTGCGCTCAAGCAACTACGCACGAGATAAAGATGCCGCAGAAGTATCGGATTCAAACCAGGATCATGACTGATGTCGTTGTCTGGGTGCGTAAAAGTCCATCCCGTTTTCTTCTAAACAGAAGAATTCCTACGATACCACGCAAGGTTACTCAGCGCAGTTTCAAAGCGGAATTCCTTGTGTTGTGGTTAGTGCATGCGGTACCCACGTCGCTAGTTTGCTCATTAGGCCTAAATATTTCGTCAAAACGGTTCATACCGTTCTGTCAAGGATACCGATCTGTGCGGAAAAGTCATTGATATCCTACTAGACTGCTGTAAGGCCTTTTGTTTTTTCGCTTGTCTAGAAATCAAAACTGGTAGACTGCATTTTGGAGCATCTTTGGATGATGCCCTGCCTTCCTTATATCTTTTCATGCAATTACACACCGCCATTTTCATGAGCGCATTTTGACCTACAGCTATCCATAGAAGACTTTGTGTCACGCCCTCTGAATACTGCAATAATCCTCAAAACTTAAACCAAAAAACATGCTGTTCTTCTACTGTCACTCATCGTTTCAACTGCTTCTTTGTTATTCCATTTTCACTAGCCGATTGGTAAGCACGAACTGAGCTGGAAGTACGTGCTGCGCATTCACCAGTCATCGTCTGTGTTGCCACTTCATGTTTCCGAAGTGTTTGTGTGCTTCCCGAACGACTAAATATATTTCAGATAAATGCTCGTTTTCAGAATCAGCTTCAATTTTATCAGAAAAGGATATGTGCCCTTGTTTTTCTGTTTTGTGTGCATCTATTCATGCCACCAGGAAAAATTCCTTCTAAATGCTTTTATTGAAAAAAAAATTGATGCATAAAAAGACAAAGGTTAACACTAGAGAGTTATACTTAGTTACTTTAGCAAACAAAAGAAGAAAAAATGCGAGTAAAAATATTTATGAGCCAATTAACAGTTTTTCGAGAAGTAGAAATACATTGTAAGTGATTGTTCGAATAGAAAAATTTCGCCAAGGCTGATGTTTGAACAACAAATTTTATGCAAGGGTGATTTTACAAAAGGTAGGAATAACCAAGTTAAGTTTTCTTCAGTCGCTTTTTTATCAAACGGTTATTTTGAGATACATGAAATAATTGAAGGGCGATTATGGAGTAGCTGAACTTATTAAAAGCTGTTTTGGGGTAATTAAATTTATTAAATTTCTGGAAAGTAATAAAATTACTTTCGAGTTAAAAGGTGATTACGAAATAGCTGAATCACTGAAGGGTCGTGTTTAAAACATAGAATTTTATTAAAGGACTATTCTTAAAAAATTTA
Organism: Macrothele yani; assembly: GCA_039090855.1. Taxonomy (NCBI): domain Eukaryota; kingdom Metazoa; phylum Arthropoda; class Arachnida; order Araneae; family Macrothelidae; genus Macrothele; species Macrothele yani. Next base: position 13,713,270 of record CM077017.1, read on the forward strand.
AAAATCACAAATTCCCATAAATTAAAACAGGAATTTGAAATTCACAACAAGGCAATTTTTTAATCGTAGAGTGTTATTAAGAACGACTTAGAGAAATTCGGTTTGTTTTAAGGGATATTGCAAACATTTTTTTTCTTTTTGACTAGCTATTTTCGAAAAATTCATTTTTGATATGAGTCATTTTTGAATAAGTTCTTTTTCGTCATGGGTTAAACTCGTTAGTTTTACATTTAGCGTACGATTAAAATTATTTTCAAGTTAAAGTAAACAGCATTTTGATGAAATATTGTAGATAAAAGCATTTTCATCGAGACGTTTCTTTCAAGCTAGATATTTACTTTCACACATACATTCCACTCAAACATAATTATTTCGCGTCTAACGAAAATTCCAAACCACCTTTCACTCGAATAGCTGTTGTGAGATGGTCGATTCTACGCCAGTCCTGTGGTGGGTTATCAGCCACGTGTTCCCGCATACTTGGATCCACCACGTGTGGACTTTTTGCTCTCATGTGCTGCACTCTGGCGTCTCAGGAAAATATCGCGGGATTTTTGATTCCTTGGAGACAGACCATGTGGTTGAAATGGTGCGTTGAGTAGATCTGAGGTAGTTTTTGTTGTGTTACACTTGTATATCTGTTCTGGCACAAAGTATAATTTCTTCCAGTGTAATGTGAGGAGTTTAGAAAGCACAACCTGTATCACTTCTGTGGTATTTGGGGTTAGGCTTGTATAACACATACATGAGATTCTTCCGCGGATTCCCGGAATTCCGCGTTTTTCGTCATCATTTGGGTCATATTCGAGATCGATGCGAAACTGAAGAGAAATTTTGGGGATATTAGTTGGGGGAGGGGTTCGCTTCCCGTCAGGAAGCGATATTTCATCTTTTAAAACTTTCGAAAACGGAAGTTAAAAGGAGTAAGGATTTTTCCCGTTGTCGTAATGCCCTTATCTCGCAATGTTTCCTCTGCCCAGTAATGTTGTTAAATATCATTTTATTCCATAAATATTTGTATTTCAGGGTGAACACGGCGGAAAATTATCCGACGTTTTCACCCTGAAATGACGGCCCGGAAATTTCCCAGTATTCTTCATGAGATTCGTCGGCGGATCCGAGGTATTTCGCCTTTTCCGTCATCATTTGTGTGGTTCTCGAGATCGATACATAACTGAACATAATTTAGGGGAGGGATCGGAGGACGGAATTACGACTTCCGAAATCGGAAGTTAGACGGAGTGAAGATTTCTCTCGTAAATGTAATTTTTTTTTTCTTGCAATATCCGTCTTCTCAGTTTAGTTGTTAAATATCATTTTATTGAATAGATATATGTATTTCAGCATAAAAATGGTGAAAAACATTTCGATAACTGAAGTCAGACGGTGCGAAGATTTCGCCCCATCTAAGTTTGTTCCCCCCTCTAAGCATGATGTTCCCTCTTTGTGTTGTTGTTGTTGTTAAATGTCAATAGTTTTATATTTTAAAGAGTGATGTGCTCCAGTTTAATATTTACATAAGAAAATTAACATGAACAATTTTGTCTTGCTCATGCTGTGTTTGATTTACACTTTTTCACTGCGCTTTTTGATTTTTTATTGTTTCACTGCGCTTTCTGATTTTTTACCCAGTTAAAAACTTCAGCTTTATATTTTTTTATCAGTCTCATGTATGATAACATCTCTGTGTTTTATTGACGTGTTAGAATTTTTTACTTCAATGCGCAAAACGTGTTTTTATCAAATCCATTAAAGTGGAAGATATATTTTGAGCCAGAAAAGATATACTTGAAAAAAGTGTACGTCTGCCTTATTCATAGTAATCAGAATGATAGACCGAGTTTATATTCCAGATAAGATAGAAAAAGATGAGAGTGAGAATAAAATAATCATTTAAAAAGAGCAAGTAAAGATTTTTTTAAACATGATTCAAAGAATGTGAGAAACATATCCATCCTTTTAAAGAGATAAGCCTGATCGTTTCTTCCGTAATTTGTAAGTAGTTTTATTTTATTTATTTATGAGGTTTAACGCTTATCATGGGTAGCTTTAACGGCTATAAGCAGTCATCGTCTTAGTTGCGGGCCTCCGATTCCAGGGAAGGGAAAGGGTATTTTTTTATGTGACTGGGATGGCATTAAAAAAAATGTCTTCCAGATTTAAGCAATATTTTTTCCCATGAGGTAATGCGAGAATTTAGAACTTGGGCTATGTTGGTTCATGTGAATGTCCCATGGAAATCTTAAAAACATAATGTCCGATCTGTTTGGTCAATTCAAACTTACACACTCACGTAGATTGTGTCGCTAGCGATTCTGTTGTAAGTAATGATATGCATAATGTTTAAAATTGTTCTTTGGAACTCCGATTGTGCTACACATTATAGTGAAAATCGGTTATTCTATTTTTCCTTCAGATGCATTTAAAAAATACAAAAATAAAATTTCTTATGTTCGCTTTACACATCGGATCACAAAAAAAAAAAAAAAAAAAAAAAAACCCAAAAAAACCCTGTTTTTCCCTAAAGAAACAGAAAAATAATTTTAAAAGAAGCTATTACAGGTTCAGCATCCGTTTTCCGAAATGCGTGTGGCCGAATGGGTTTCGGATTTTGGAATACCTGTTTCGCCTTACCTTTATTCATATGCGCAATTCTTCCGCCTCCACCTGCGATGCTAAGATTTGATTAAGAGATATGTTTTTTTAGGTGCTAGATTGCGTTTTAAGTTTTATGCAACGCTTGCAAACAAACAAACTGCATTTAATTTAATGACAGGTGAATGTGATGAAAAGTAGTTTTGAAAATTCGTCAGGGAGAAGGAACATCAGAAGTTTTTGGGAGACCAGGTAATTGTGCCTATAAAAATGAGGATATACTTACTGTTCTGCAGGTTTTTAAAATGTTTCTCTTGGGGTCAACTGTCTCATTAGTGTCTTTGATTTCATAAACTTACATGATTTCTTGTTTCGTCATGAATGCAAGTCCATCATATATTCGGTTGATGCGTAAGTTCATGCCGTTTTTTTCACCGCACTAAAGGAATGTATTACATCAGAAGGAAAAACGGAATCAATCAACTATGTACCCCCCCCATTGTTTACGATGGTGTCCCAACGTCTGGATAGGTCTGCAATACCATTCTTGAAAAACGTGTAGGTTTTGCTGCGAAGAAATCATCAAGGAAATTCTGGAGATCAACATCATTGTTGAACGTTCTGCTACAGAGTGCATTTGACAGAGATCGGAACAGGTCATAGTCTGAAGGGGCGACACCTGTGGAATATGCTGGATGTGGAAGGATCTCCCATTTCATGCCCTGAATGGCCATTTTGGTCATGTTTGCACTGTGAGGGCGTGCGTTATCATGTTGGAGAAGGACACCATGGCGCCGATGTGGCCGCTTCTGCTGAATTGCTCCCTCCACACAGCGGAGTTGCTTACAATAGAGTGCAGCGCTGATTTTTCGATTCCTTGGCAGCATTTCCCAGTGAATAATGCCTTCCATGTCTCACCAGACACACAACATTGTCTTCGCAGGATGAAGGTCATGTTTTGGACGTGGTATGGGCGTCTTGTTTGGGCTTAACCATTCCCTCCGATGCCTGAAATTCACGTACAGGCACCACTTTTCATCTCCAGTAACAATACGTGACAGAAAGGGTTTGTGTTGCTGAGAACATTCGCGATAACGGGCGAGCTAGGAACCACATATGGCAACACGCTGGTTCTTGGTCCTCAGTGAGACTGTGAGGCACCCAAGACCCCAATTTCTGGACCTTCCCCATACGTTCCAGGTGTCGCACCCCGGTGGCCAATTTTCGTGTGGGTTGATGCGGATCGAAGTGTATGAGATGGTTCAAACGATCCTGATCATAGTGAGATGGATAACCTGAGCGTGGAGAGTCGTTGAGGACAAAATGGGCACCTCGGAAGCGCTCAAACCATTTGCGGGCTGGCCTGGGAGCAATAGCATCCTCCCCATAAACAGAACAAATTTGTCGAGTAGCCTCGGCGGCTGTGGATCTCTTGTTAAACTCGTAGAGGAGCAGATGTTCAAAATGTTTATTCCTCGCAACTTGGCACTCCATACTTCCGGACCTGAAAACCATTAGCCACAATCACAACGCAATATGATTTAGTTACACGATATTACTGGCTACATTTTGATATACAACAGGCCTTCACTACTGACCTGGGAAACACTCGTGAAATAAAACGGCATGAACTTATGCATCAACCCAATATTTGCAACTTGTCTGTGCTCACTTTTTCCGCTCTTTTAACATCATCATCTACAATTTCACTGTTAACATCTATATTATCTTGATTCAGACACCACATCTCTCAGCTGTTTTTCACTTTCAGTCAGGGAGTCGAGTTTTCTACCTGTGACGTTGTGTCGGCGCATAAAACAATACAATACGTCGAATGAATAAATGTAGGCAAAGACTTGCATTTTTTCCTAGTATTCTGCATGAAGGTAATGAATCATATACACTGAAGAGCAATTGAATTAGAGACAGCTGGCGTTACGCAAATGTGGCGTTGCGGGCGGCCCTGTAAACGGAAACGACATGACGTATGCAGCGATCCGACAATATAAGGAGTGATGCGACGGGAATCAGTAAGAGTCGGACGCAGTATGGGTAAGACGAAGGATCTAAGCGCATTTGATCGTGGGAAAATTGTCTAGGCCCGACAAATGGGTCACTCCATCTCGGAAGTCGTGCAGGCACTCGGATTTTCACGAGCCACTGTGTCACGGGTGCACCGTGAGTACATCGAGTCCGGTAAAACCATCCCTGCAAGGGCCAACTGCCGTGGACAACAGCGTGTGGATGAGCGGGGTCATCGTCGGCTAGCTCGCATTGTAACAGCGGATAGACGGGCCACATTGCAAGAAATCACTCGGCAATTTAACGCTGGTGCACAAAAACGTGTAAGCAGCCACACCATCCAGAACCATCTCCTCGCTATGGGGTACAGAAGTGTTACAGTGGACACCCCCCCATCCTAAAACCTGAAGAAAACTCTAAAATTTGTCCGCCATGTCGCGTATGGTATGAGGCAGCTAGGAATCACAGTTCGGCAGGCTCACATGTTCTTTTACAGTTCAGTTTTTTTTATTTATTTCTCATTTACGTTGTTTTTTCTTTCGGCTGTTCTCTAAATTAATTAACAAAATTGCGGGATAATTGGGAAGTCGCTCCAATGCTTTTGAAGGCAAGAAACGCAATATTTTTGCCATTTTGAATTGCTAGACCTCACACATAGCCCTGAAGTGAAACATAAAAATTCCTATCTCAAGTGTCTTAGAGGGGCTGCAAAACGAACGAGGGAAATGTGCTTTCGAATGCGGATGGAAGCAGCAATGTTCGAAGTGGTTTTTCACTTTTCTTTCTTTTCTTCTTTCCGCTTGTAGCTTAACGCTGTGGTCCGTATGTTTACTTCAGTGGGTGGGCCAAGATACCCTCAGCAGACACATAACTCTGTCAGCGAGAAAGATACTCTGACTGACGTATGCGAGGGACAATGGGCAATTAAGAGTTTAGAATCGCCGAAAAGAATAGGGGGTGAATTCGAGCGTCGTTTTCGGTCGGCAGTTGCCGATATACGCTTAAGGTAAAAGCACGTCTGATTTCGCTCCGCCGAGAAAATTAATCTCAGGGCTGGCGGTAGCAACTCGATAAAAAAAAATGGAAACAAAACCTGCGAGGGGCATATTTGAACTGCGTACTCAGGCAGGGTAGATGTTATGCTAACGGAAAGGAACTGACTGAATTGGGAATGAACGGTCAAAAAGGACGGAAGGTAGCGACGGACGGAATCTACTATAGCAGCAGCGGAATTGAATGTGTCCCACTCTCCAAACAGTTGATGGTCAGAATCATTTCTTCACGACAACAGAAATCATTTCCCAGGAACACAGAAAATCAATCTTGGAAACCGCAACAGCAGATGTGAGAGGGCCTATTTTGCTTAACGGCCACCTTCAAATCGTCACGAGAATAGATCAGTGTGCACTCTAATCATTGCAACAAAGTGCGGCGTGATATTACCATTTTAATTGTGTGCTTCATTTACATCAAGCGTCAAAGTGAAGTGTTGAATCATCGGTGCTGCCACATGGTGCAAGTGTCTGTGTGTGTGTGCGTGTTTTTTTTTTTTTTTTTTGTCGTGTGATATTATGTGATGCACAACGGATTTGCACAGCAAAGTCACGAAACTGTAAGTAGTTGAATATTTCCTTTTTCTTTCTACGCACATCTGCGAACTTGTGCCATCCCGACACCCAAAGCTGCATAGACATAGATGCAGTAATGCTGAGTGACTGAACCTCAGAGGAAATACCTGCACATACAGATTTCAATTTCTTACCGGGCCCATTATCCTGATTATTTTTTTTACATGAATAAGGGAGAAGGTGTGGCCACAAATTCCGCTGGGCGGGACAGTTTCTTTTAACTTTGGTTCAGGGCCAAAGCTAGCGGGGAAGGGATCTGCATGTGAATGCTTATTAGATTTAGTTAATTAACTTTGGCAGTATTTCGCACCTATAATCTTATACCGCAAATTAACGTGCTTGTGTATTTTGTGTTGCGAGTATTTTTAATGTGATCGTTTGCATATAATTTTTTTTTCATTCTCTAAGCAATTGTATATGAATATCACCTGCAGCTCTATTTAGTGTGTTAACGAGTAGTATCTCTTGTTCAGATAGTCCGGTGGAGACTCAGTCGGCTGCGTCTTCCGACAGTAAAGTGTGACACCGTATGCTGCCCACATATGAGGGGCAATTGTCTATGCGCCTAGAGAGAGCCGTATCTGTTTAAATCTCGCAGAACGTTATTAAATGTTGTGTTGTGTATTTGAGAATCATGTGTTATTTGCGAAAGTGAGTGTTGTACTGGCTGGTTGGGGATTGAATGTACCGGAGTAAGATCCGGACCACTACACTCAGTCACGAATTGGTGATTGCGGGTGAACCTCATCACAACTCTGATCCCAAAGTATCATTTTTTTTATTTTATTTTATTTTTTATTTGTTGTTGTTATTTTGTTCACACGGTGGATTCACACAAGCCTTGTGCTTCGGGTCATTCTTCAACTTTTCATTTTTTTATGTTCTGGTGTGAATCTTTGAGTGCAGCAGTGCACCTGAGATTCTCACCTGGTGCCGCGGCCAACTAAATTGTACTTCAGGTCCCAAGCACCGTTACCGGCCGACTCGGCAGGAACACTGCTAGTGCCGTGTAACATTAATGGTGCCGTTGTCCCAGGATCGATACCTATATTTTGCAGCTAGCGGAACAACACTCATGTTCGTAAAATAAGTGCGAATTGACTGCCATTACTATTTTTATTTAGTTTTGTTCGGTGCGAATTTTGTATAATTTAGCATTAAGTAAGCCTTAAGCTGTTTTCTAAGAACTGCCATAATTTTAGTGGGTAAGGAAAACAAAATGGCTAACACGAAGAAATTGTCATCTGCGAGTCACGTGGATTCAGATGATTCTGATGGTCACTCTGACGGAGAACATGTGAGCACTGGGGCTGCAATTGTTCGGGAAGAGAGTACACCTGTTACAAGTACAGCGGGTACATCACAGCTGAGACAAACAGCTTTAGCCGCACCTATGGTTTACGGTGAGCAAATAGCGGGATGCATAAACATGTTGAGGCTATTTACAGGCACTGATCCGCTGTATCGTACTAAACACTTTTTTCAGGATGTCGAAAGTATAGCGATGGAGGGTAGATGGAGTGAGCAAACTAAACTCGCGATTGCAAAATCTAAATTTCGGGAGAGATCTGCTGAATTTCTATCTGATAGCGATGAGCTGAGGGCTGAAACCGAACCCTTTGCAGCGCGAACCCGCATGATTGTGGATCCCTTAAGAGTGCAGGGAAGCCAGGTCAAAAGTGACTGCAATGGCGACTAAAGGTCACCGAAGATCAGCTATATTTTTGCCAGTTATTGATTAATTTTGACTTCCGAAAGTGAGGATTTGCAGACTGTACAGCCACCCAATGTACTCTTGACAAATGGCAGCCAGACTGGTATTTCGAAACATCCCAGTCTCACAGTACAGAGGAATTAAATAATTTAAAGTAACATATTGATCGGTTTTGATAAAATTTTGTACGGAGATCTTTGCAGGTATGCATTTCCAGAATGGTACACCAAACAGTATCGCTACAATAAACTTACAATGGAACTCAAGTTGAGAGCGCATTTAGCAATGTTGGCAAAATGCTGTACGAATCCTTGCAGAAATACCAAGTCCAAAACGACAAGTTTGGTCACACAGCACAAGTACATCGTACTGGTATAGTGCAAAAAGTAAGAATACAACGCATGTGTTGTAAGTCAAGAATCCGGGAGCTGATTTTCTTGTTCCAATAGTCTCTATTATTCGATCTAAAAGGCACCCAAAGATGGAAGTCTGACGAGTGTCGGATAATACGCAATACTTGTAAAGAAAGAATAAGAACGCCCTTTGTAATCTGTTTGGTATCGATTCCACATTAAACGATAGCACTAACAAAAAAAAACAAAGCGGCGTTTACTATAATATTGTGAATAAAATAGCTCCCTTTTTTAAAAATTATTTTGGATTATTGGAATACAGTTTTATTAGTGATTAATAATTTGCAATTGGGCATTCAAAAGAGTCCTGGTAACAAGGATTCTGTAATGAGTATGGTGTCTACATGACTCAGAAAGAAAATCGCCTGAGCTCGCTGAATAAACGTGCATAAAACCAATCTTGTTTTTGTTGGATGGAGACATGCTCCCGGTTCTAATTATATTGGATGGCGCTCGATATCAGCCTCCAGAGACAATCGTTAGAGGTTTTAGGTGACAACAACGCGTCCCGGATGATCATCTTTCGCATTACACGTGGCCGGAACATGCTTCCCACACGTATGAACTGATACAGCCTTAAAGGAAGACGCTGAGAAAGGCGTTTTTCCGTTTCTAAAATAATTTTGTCTTGTGTCTAAAGAGCAGAGGAGGCGGGATGCCATCTTGGTTTGATTCTCCCAGCATCCTATGCGTCAAATAGTCAGTTGTACCTTTGTGGCGTAAAATCCGTGAGCTTAACCTATAATTTAATCAAATTTGTGAAGTTAAATATTTTTGAACATGTAGTCAGAGTTTGTGGCATGACAATGAATTAACCTCTCAATAAATCACCCCTGCTGACATCTTTTTTATTGATGATTCTTATGTATTTCTTTATTTCTGTGCAGACGGACTATGCCAAACCATACTAATGGAGGAAGACGGTTTGCGTGAAGAAGATAAAAATCTAAACAATAAAATCTCACTTCACGAATCAAATAGTGGGACAGACAGGTAAGAATTTAAAGCTGTCAAAGTGTAAGTGTGATATCAAAGTCATTTGCTGTTCAATGTTCGGTCATTTTTATCCTTTATTGCTCGTTCCGTGTATCTGCAGTTCAATAAATCGACAATAATTTATTGCTTCTGGCTGTTAACAACACTGAGCGTGACAGAAAATAACATTAATTTATTTTACTTTACGCACACAATACTTTATTCTAAAATTATTTCTGCAACTCAGTGCACGAGTTTCACGATTAAGTGTGTGTGTGTGTGTGTGTGGTGTGTGGTGTGTGTGTGTGTATGCTGTATAATTAGTTTCGGAACTTCTCAAAATTTTTATATGGAGGAGAAAGAAATAAGGTAAAAAAATGAAATTAATCTTTGTTACAGCCTTTTCTTTAATTTTCGAGAACAATTAAAGAATTTAATGAAAAATATTTCAGAATAAACTTTGCTTATAGTGGTCTCCACTTCATGGTTTCAAGTGTAATCGTCATTTTCTCATAGCTTTTGCTGAGTAGAAATTAGCAACACAGGTATGTATTTCTTTCATTTATGTTGTTTAATTTTAAAGCAATTCGTATGCAAGCACCTACGTTTTCAACCACTAAACTTGTATCGTGGAGAAAAATAATAATTTGCCACATAAGTGTCGGATGTCAGCATGTATAAGTAACTATATAGTTTACCTGTGTTGTGTTAAGGCATTTTTTCTTTAAATTTGCCAGTTTTTTCTTTAAATTTTCGTGAATAATTCTGATAACAGATCCCTAACTAATCTCTAGTGATTCCGGCAGATGTAGGGAATGATATTGTGGAACACATACTGTCTATGACCTCACCTGCATTCGGACAACAGATGTCATATTCGAGATATTAGTTTGACTGCCTGCTATACTGAGCATACTTTTGCTGCTGTGAGACCCAATGGTGCTATATTCAGAAAGTTAAGATGCCCTGGCTGTGCATGTGGTGAAAGCTAGCCCAACTATAAATTGCACGTTGAGAAACATCAAGATAATATCCAGAATGGCATTCCTTTTAAGTTTTTTAAGCTTTGTATCTTCCTGGTCACTGGTCAGTATAAACAGGCATTTACTGACCGGAAAGATGTAAAGCTACTATTGTATACAGATGGAGAAAACGACTGCGAAGTAATTAAAAATTCGCAATGTGGTAAAGCTTTAAAATAATGAAGAAGACAACAATATATTCAGCACTACTAAGTAGCTATTGAAGCCAAAAAAGTATTGAAAGGTGAAAAGATACCTGTGCTTAATGTAACGGTAAATAAATTTTCCCTACAAAGGCAATGTTGATGGATATTGCACTATTCACAAATGATTATAACTAATGAAATATAAAGCTGAACAAAGACTGTATTTTTGTAAATGCTGATACACCGCGCTTTCATACACCCAGGCTTATGTTGCAACCAACGTATTTTCATAGGTTGCCGTTACTTTATAAGCATATTTCACTTTGCTGCTGAATAAGGCGAGGTAGTAAAATTGTATCCAAACACTCAAAGCATTTGTTGTTGTTTATCTGTCACTGCAACATTTATACGTATAACGCTTATTAAACTTTATTAATTCATAAGATACGTATTCAACAAATGTGCTTTGCAAACGTGAAAAGAATTGACGCATTTTTAAATTATTTTATATGAAATTCAGTCTTGTGAATTCATATATTAATGAACTTCATAAAAAATAATTTTTTCGCCCGACTTGTCAAACTAATCTCCCCTCTCCAATGAGTTTGTTACGTAACTCAGATTCAAATTCATCGCCTATCAAGGAAAATACACTGCTGGCCACCCAAAATGCAACACCAAGAAGGAAGCATCCGATTGGCCTGAAATTCGCAGCATGCGTTGCCCGCGAGAAGACATGCAAACGATTAGCATTGCTGGGCATATGCAAATCATGTGCGCCCGGCACGCCACCGAGAAGCACTATAAGAAGGGTGCACAGAAGGCGGGGTGTAAGTAGTGGAAGTGGGTTATGCTGCCGGACCTGTGCGTGGGAAGCTTCCTGATGCCTCGTCGCAGAATACGGCAGTCATTCCAGCACGTTTCGGAGTTCGACAGAGGACTGATAGGGGCTTATCGTGACAGCGGTTTATCGTACCGAGACATCGGCTCGCGTGTGGGACGGCATCCAGCCACAGTGAGGTGAGTATGGATTCTGTGGGTGCAGGAGGGACTGACGGACCGACGTGAGCGATTGCCGCGGTACACCACCGAACGAGAGGACCGACATGTTGTGCGGCGGGCATTGACGGCTCGCACCGCCACATCACGAACGTTACCGCAGGAATTAGGGTGTGTTGCGCAACAACCCGTGTCAGCACGTACCGTTCGACGTCGTCTGCAGGAGCGGGGACTTGTCGCACGGCGCCCGTTGCTCCGATTACCATTGACGTTACACCACCGGCGAGTGTGGCGGCAGTGGGGCGTTGAACGCCGCACCTGGACTACGGAATGGCACGACTTTGTCTTCTCCGACGAATCCCCCTTCAGCCTGCAACACCACGATGGTCGGATCCGCGTGTGGCGGCACCGCGGCGAGAGACTGTATGACGCCTGCATTATGCATCGCCATACCGGTCCGTCGCCTGGCGTTATGGTTTGGGGCGCAATTGGATATGACATCCGCACCCCTCTGGTACGCATCGCCAGTACACTCAACAGACGCCGCTACATCTCCGACGTTTTGGAGCCTGTAGTCCTTCCTTACTTGTAGGACTTACCAGCGGCCACGTTTTAACAGGACAATGCGCGCTCGCACGTGGCACGCATCGTGCAAAAATTCTTCACGGCCCACCAGGTGTCACTGCTGCCGTGGCCCGCCTGTTCTCCCGATATGTCGCCGATCGAACACGCCTGGTCGCTGATCGGCAACCGAGTGGCCCGGCAAGCACCATCCGCAGCTACGCCTGATGAACTGTGGCAACGTGTGGATGCAGCGTGGACCGACATACCCCAAGCCCACATCCAAAGCCTCTTTCGTTCGATGCCGCGGCGTGTAGTGGCCGTTATTGCCAGCCATGGGGGCCACACAAACTAATGTTGTCTGCGTGTTCCGCAAGTCGCACGGGCCTGTAAGCTCAATCGTTTCATCTTTGTATCTGTTGTTATGTGTCCAGTAAATCTGGCTTTGCTATCTCGTGTCCTTCTTGGTGTTGCATTTTGGGTGGCCAGCAGTGTATATCCCGAACTTGTAATGACTTATCATAAATCAGAAACACTGAAAACAAATTTATAATATTACAGGTGTTGGAAAGCCCTGTTTCTGTGAAATTTAATCCCTGGTCGAATTTGCATTACCTTAATGCTATTTTGTTTGGGGGTTTAACGACTACCTGTAAGTGCTATAATCGGTCGCCCGTCCCTAATTCGAGGCAAGTGGTTCCGGGGGAAGGATGGAGCCAGCGCCATAAGACAAACACGATATCCATGCCTCACGGAACTCTAACCCGTATCCATCTCGGACGAATGGTAAAAAGCCAGCGCTTAGACCCCTGAGCCACCGAGGCTGCTAAACAGCTTTGACTCGCTCGACATGGCGGCTGAGCTGTCATGTCTCACGTGTTCGGTGCCCAATCTAGAGTCTTTTATATGACGACCGATGTCACAGCGCAAATGATATTTTTACCGGACAGCTACTGTATATCGCGGTGGGCAAACATTGGTGCAGATTGATACATTGAATGGATATTTATCTATCCGTGGTCGGTGACTTTTTTATGACTTGGGCAGAATTTAAACTTCACTTGTGAAAATAACTTGTAGTAATTCCTATAACCATTTGGAATTGCCAGTGTTGGCGAAACCAGTCAGTGTGCGCGAGAAAACCAGTCTTTTTCACCTTTTTTCTTGTTCATTATTAAAGGAGAGAAACATTTTATATTGTTATGGAATGAACATTTAATGGTATGCAACTGAACGATGAATCTTCAGTTCTTTGGCATGATTAAAATTTTTTTTTCGGCAGGCGGTAATGTGACAACTACAAACATGGTGTATTTTTTATTCGTGTCGATGCTAAACAAACAAGATGTTGCGCGATCTCCCAGAATGTCACACCGACTCATATCTCTCGAAAGCAATTTCTTCTTGACGAAAACAAAGCTTATATTCAGGGATCGTGAGCTGATATGTTTAATTTCTCTCCTTCCTGTATTCCCAACGGGGGGAAAGCTATACTCTGTTTAAAATATATGAGTAATTTAACAAACCTATTGCTATATTGAATTATGGTGCAGACTCGTCTGGCATCAAAAACTAAAAGGACGCAAAGTGTAAAAATAAACTATTGATGGATAAAATAATTTTATATAAATGCTTTCAGTTATATTTAGTAGATATATAACTGAAAGCATTTATCATCAAGTATGTACGTAGAAAGGCTGTCAATTACTGTACGCCGAAATACAAAACCTGCAGTTGTCAAAAATGCGTTTCGAATAATTTAAAGAAAGCGCGAAATCAATGCCATTTTTACCAATCTTCTCGGGGTTTTTTTAATGGTTTAACAACCACAATGAACAACAATGCTTGGGCCACTGGCTGTAGGGAAGAGAGAGATCCAGGATTTTCACGTAACTAGAAAGGCTTAATAACGAATGTTAATCTGAGATCATACAACTGCCTGAATACTCAGTTTTTAACGTTGGAAAGTAGTCCTAACTAGTCGCTATTTCTATTACGAGAGTAACGGCAAGTTCATTAATTGTTCGCATAATTGTTCTACGATTTCGGCTGTTCTGGATATTTATAGGTTTTTTTTTTTGTTATAACAGTGCTAGTGATCGTTATAACATCGGAACGATCGTTTTCAATAATAAAAAAATCTGTGAAGTGTTACAAAAGATACAGGAGCATGTAGTTTTGTCCATAGAAAATAAACGGACATAGAAATTAGGTACTGAAACTGCTACATGTAAAATGTGATAATTGTTAAGTTCTTAGTGATGTATGGAATCATGTTACTAAAAATAAGTGTTCGTCACAGAGAGTGGAATCCGATGCGAAAAGAATTCTTTCGAATGGCATTTGAGTGAACGAGATATGGTCGCGTAAATAGTAATAAACACATGACATGCGCATCCTAGTGGAAGACTGTGCACCGTAGAAGTACAAAATGTACGAAATGTGGTTCCTAGTGATTGGTATCGATGCAAAAGGAATTATTTCAAATATACATTTTAGGAACGGAGATACGGTTTTAAATTGAAACAAGCAAGAGTTGCACATCTTAGCAGCTAAATTCTTCATTATGTAACAGTAGTAAAATAGACACAAAACATGTATCATAGTGGACGCTGAAAATGTGCGCATATATTTTGTATGGCGAATGGCACCATGAACAAACATTATTTTTTTAGATTGGTTTTTTAGGAGTAGAGATACGATTTTAGGTACAAGTATGAACTTACGCTTACACACATTTGAGACAGAACTTCACATCTGATAAAATAAAGAAATATTCGCAAGATGTTCCATATTGGTACACATTCGACGTGAAAATTCTTTTCCGATCGGTGTGTTAAAAGCTGGATATAGCTGGAAAAACAGAATTTATTCACATACCGGCCGATAAAATAGGAACTTTTATTTAGTATCGAGTAAGGCCACCTTGGTTGCGAATGACAGCAAATATGTAATGCTTCATGTTTTCAATGAGGTGCTTTTAAGTTGCACCAGCATAGCGCAGCTGGCTAACGCGCTGTGCTTAGTGTGGGAGGCGGAGGTTTCTGACGGGTGTTCGAGCCCGGTCCTGCTGGTCATCTAGTCTGCGGTTTTTCCTGGGGTTTTCCACAGACTCTCCCGGTGTGGGGACGCGAATACGTGGATGGTTCCCTCTGAAGTCGGCCCCGGACGCACTTAGTCCCTGGCCCCCTTCCCTAACAGGGTTCACCAGATGAGTGTCGATGGGGTGATAGTAAAAATACAAAACGATTGTGATCTACTGCCTTCTGGGGGCCGGCTCCTACGGGCATTTGTCCCATGGTTGTTGATGATGATGCTTTTAAGTTCACTTTAGTAGATGCTTGCAGCAAAATATCGCGCAACTCTGTCAGTGTTGACAGAAGCGGCCGTCGATACCAAACAGTTCTGTCCAGCATATCCCACACATTTTCAACAGGATTAAGTTCTGTGAACTGTGTAGGCCAGGTGATGTGATGGAAGTTGCGTCCTCATACTAATCAGAACATTCTTGCGCGACTCTGGAATGATATGCTGTTGTTGCATTGACATCCATAAAGATGCCATCATTTGTAGGAAAGTGTTGTAACGGACCAAGTGCATCCTGCACTTGGTTCGTTACAACACCAGGGATTCTCTGGATATCATCTTACCTTCAACTGGTATCAGTCCATACCAGCAGAACATCCCCCATAGCATGGTGCCACCTCCAGATGCTTGGATTTTGTTCACAAGGCATGCCGAGATTCTTGAGATTCATGAGATTCTCGCCACACCTTCTGCCGACCATCAGTGCAAAACAATGTAGAGCGTGATTCATTTGACCACATCATAACTTTCTTCCATTTCTCTGCTGTCCATTCGTGGCACTACTGTAAGCAAATTTTTTTATGGGTTTTGTTTGTTTGTTTGTTTCTCTTCTTTTTGCTGAGACAACTGGCTTACGAATGGGCGAATGACTTCCACAGTCGAATTACTTTAACTTACTACACATGGATTGGGCCGAAATGGGTTGCTCCTGGCCTTGATTGAATTCAGCAGTCGGTTGCTTCATGGTAGTAGACCTATTCTCCCGTACAATCCTACTCATAATACGATGGTCACTTTCTTTAAGTCTAGTTTTCCAGCCACACTTATGCCTTTTGGACGTGGATGATTCACTTGTCTTCTCGTCACAAGACACCTTTGAAACGCTTGTTTTTGAAAAATCAGTAATTTTTTGTTTTGGTGATCGTGATTTCCACTTGTACATTTTTCGAATTCAGACAGAACATGAGATTTTCCCATGTTTACATGAGTTACTGCAGACGAATAATCTGTACGCTTTTTATAAAGGACACGGCAAAATATCATCTGCCCATGTGATTGTTGTGTTTTCATGCATGTATATAGACGTTTATTGTTTGTGACTTCTTATCATTAAAGGTTTGTAATTTTTTGGCCAGTGTGGGGTATAATCGATACCTAGTAGTAAATCTGTGCATTGTTTCAAGTTGTAAATGTACCCAAAATGATCATCATAATGAGAGATATCTGACGAAAATAATTTTTTCAATTCTATTTTTAGCATCAGTGATACTGAATAACATAAATATTGAGGTAATGTGCAGTTTCGCCCCCTTGTGACAAGGCGTTGGGTCATGGCTAGGTTCTCAATAACTAGTTCATGGGATATAAATAAAAATGCAGAACAAAATATACACCGAAGTCCCCCCCCCCCAATAAACTGGGATACCTCCCTAATACCGCGTTCGTCCTCCTCGTGATCGGATAACGGCAGCAACGCGACAGGGCATGGATTCCACAGCTCTCTGTAGTACTGTGGAGACAGTGCACACTATGCTTCCTGAAGAGCGTCCCACAGTTCCGTAGTATTAGCCGGTGAAGGATTCCTGGCATTGACGACACATTGAACAGCATCCCGAATGTGTTCGATGGCGTTTAAATCCGGCGAACGAGAGGCCAAGTCAGAATGCCAAACTCCGTGGAATATTCCTTCAGCCATAATCGGGCGACTGTGTACTGTGCGGTGGTGTATTGTCGGGTTGATGGAGGTCAACCCCGTCGGAGTGGTTGCATGACATGAAAGGGTGCAAATGATCCCCAAGGATGGTGATAGCTTTCACCGGTCAAAGCGATCTGCAGACGTATGATGGGTCTTAATGCGTGCCAGCTGAAAACACCCCACACCATAACAGAGCCACCGCCGGCCAACACTGTTCTTTGTAAACATGCGGAATCCATTGCCTCGTAGGGTTGTAGCCGCACCCGGAGTCGGCCATCCGAAACAGTTGTTACCGTGATTCGTCGGACCAGGCTGCACGTTTCCAGTCATCTCGTATCCAACGGCAGTGTGCCGCCCCGGTGGCGCAGTGGTCTAAGCGATGGCCTCTGATCATTCGTCCGAACGGGGTCCGGGTTCGAATCCCGGTGAGGCATGGATGTTGTGTTTGTCTTACGGCACTGGTTCTCTCCCTTCCCTGGAACCAGTGACCCTAAATTAGGGACGGGCGACTGCTTATAGCCCATTGAGTTGCTCACGGTGGTCGTTAAACCTCCAATCAAAAAAAAAAAAAAAACGGCAGTGTTCCCGAGTTCGGCCGAGGCGCACAGTCTTGTGTGGTCGGATCCGCAATGGCACCCGTAGTGGGCCGTCGGCTTCTTAACCCCATAGGACACTGGGAACGTTGCACTGTCTCAACGCTGTTGTCACTACTAGCCCCAGCATTGAATTTCGCTCCGCTGTGATTTGCGGCAATGCTGCACGCTAGGCGGATGTTACGATTCATGCCAGTCGCCGCTGTCCGCAGTTGTCCAGGGCTTTTCTACGGCCACATCGGTCCCGCACTCTGTGTGATTTTCCTGAGTTTGTGTAGTCCAAACTCAGGTATATCATCCAGAGTGTGTATGTAGTTTTTACACCGTTAAAATTGTTGACCGTGTAAATCCAAACTTCGTGGTAACTTTCGAGACTGAGTGACCCATCTCCCGGTTGCCGACCCTCATACAACGTTCGAAATCCCTTAAATCTTGATAAACTGCCATATGAACTGCGAATACTACTACTTGAGTTTGCGGAGATATCTGCTTCTCTATATACGTTGTTTGTGGGCGATACCATTTACCGCATGGGTGTGGTGGCATGTGATGACAATGGTAGCTGCCTTTCCAGTTGTTTTGGCACCTCAGTGTATGAATCATCGTTCTCATTTTTTAAACCATGCAACGGAAAATGAATTTTTCAGATCCGATTTCTTGTTGCTAGGATGTTATTCACAGAAGGACATCTCGATGCTATTAGCATGAAAATATTTTTCACGTCAATAGTTGAATCAGAAAGGTCTAAAATGTAAGTAATCGATCAAAATAAAAAAAAAAAAAAACTTGGAATACTAGAAAGTTCAGTTGGGGTAAATTAAATAACAGTATCACAAAATAAGTATTAAGTGTTATGTTCTAATTAAAAAAAGGAATTAATCATTAAATTTCACTGAAATCAGTGGATGAATTTTGTCTTTAAAGTTCCCGGGAACCAAATATTACACACACTAAGTTTTTGCCACTGGTGGAACCCGCATGCCTTCTGATGTCTTACCAGCTACAACACACGGGGGCAACACAACGCGCGC
The DNA here is from genome assembly GCA_039090855.1 of Macrothele yani. Classification (NCBI taxonomy): domain Eukaryota; kingdom Metazoa; phylum Arthropoda; class Arachnida; order Araneae; family Macrothelidae; genus Macrothele; species Macrothele yani. The sequence continues at coordinate 13,731,971 of CM077017.1, forward strand.
ACACACGAAAATCAGCAAATTAAAACTGATGTTAATTTGCTGATTGAAAATAAAGAGAAACATCCTGGGATAGAAAACACAGAATCAGCAAAATGTTTTGCCACCGCGATCCTTCAAAAGTTACATTTTGAATTTAGATGAAAACTTGTTGCTTGGATGTTCTCCCATCTTCGTTGAGTTCATTAGTTTTCCCACAGAAAGTTCTATGCAGCTATTCCCAAACAACAGAAGCGAGGTTTTGGTTTGTGGCATGACTGGGTGTCCTGTTTTGTGTTGTCGTATCGTAGAGTTGAGGTGATGGAATGTAGCGAAGTCAGAGCAATATGTATGGATGTAAGTGACTTTCAGTACCACCTGGCACTGTTTTCGTTTTTATTCTCCCTTGGTGACCAAGTGTTGTCACGATAGTAATTGTTTACCAGAGCGGTGCTGTTGCTACAACAATAATCTGTTGCGCTTTGAGGGCGGGCTTTTCTGTGTGTGCGTGTAGACATGGGGCGAATTGACATATCATAGAGTTTATCGAAAGTATGCGTGGACTTCAGAATGCTGTTTTGTCTTTCGCTTCGTATAAAAGCGACAACGATTGCAGTAGATTTCAGCTGCATAAGAACATAAGCCTATGTTTTGGAAACCAACGCTCCCACTTGCATTTCAAATCATGTCTGATATATGTGGCATTTTCACATATGCGTATTTTTAGATTTCAAACATTTCGGAATTCATAACGGCTCTACTGAAATGTTTAGTTTTTGAACGCGGTATGTGAAACAAAAAAATGCTGAGTTGTCATTTTTTTAGGGGGATGGAGGGTGTACGTATGCGCATAGCTCCAGATGCGGCGACACAACTCATCGACTGATTCGAATAATTGTACTGCGTTTTCCTTGTTTGTCGTAAAAATGCTTTTAAAGGGCATAACATCATTTAATGGAAATTTCACTCCTCAAACAGCGTTTACACAGATCTCTAACTGATCATTAGGGCTTGCTGTTTCAGACTTTCTCTGTTCATTTCACACCCTGATACTTTCATTATAAAGACAAGTATCCAATATTCCCCTTTATTGATGTGGTGATTCATTAACTCTGTTATCAAAGTTAGTAATAAAATCGCTAAAAATCAACTATAAAATCGAATGAGCTAAGCGATGAACAAACAAGACCGGCGTAACAACCGGGAAACTAAAGCGGGAGTTGTTGCGTAGGACTCCGTGTTTTGATAGTGAACATTAACGAAGGTAGACTCTTTAAAAGAACGCTTTAAACACATCGAGTCAGGAAAAATTCGAGTTACAGAAGGAAGGTTGAAGTACGTAAATCACATGCTTATCTAAAGAAAGGATAACCTTCAAGAAAATCTCAGCAATAGACCTTCCAGTATGAAAGTTTTTGCATATTAGCTAGTTGCTGTTACATAGCTTGTGACGTATATCTCTATTTTAACCTTCCTTCTTAGTTCCTTTCTCTTACGTATATCATATTACTCCTTAGTTGTATTTTCATTCTGAACTGTGCATCGAAACCTCTAAGTTTCTCCGTACGTTTTGGCAGCAACCAAAAGCTAATCAGATGGGAAATAAAAGGTTAACTCTCAGAAAAAACGGTGTAGAGGATTAATTTGTCACAGACAAGAAGTAGATTGCGAGATAGTCTGCAAAAGAATTGAAAAACGAATGTTAATTGCAATTCAGTAATATGCGCACTTCGCGATTTCTTATTCGACTAGGATTTTCAAGTGAAGTATACTTCACTTGACAACCCTCGTCGAATAATAAAAGAGGTGAAAAACGTATGTTAATTGCAATTCAGTAATATACGCACTTCGCGATTTCTTATTCGACGATAATTTTCAAGTGAAGTATACTTCACTTGACAACCTGCGTCGAACAATTAATCTGCAAAATATGTATATACAATTGAATTGCAATTAATATTTGTTTGTCACCTCTTTTACAGACTATCTTGTAATCTACTTCTCGTCTCTGATTAATTAATAGTCTACACTGTTTTTCCTCTGAGAGTATTAACCTTTTATTTATCGTCTGATTAGCTGTATATATATATCAAGGTCGGAGACTATGTCTGGTTTATGTATCTCTGGGCAATTCAGTGTTCTAAATAATGCTATTAAAGGAGTGTTACATGTCTACCCTTCCGAATGCAAATCTGGGTAACTCCCCAAATACTACAAGTTCCGAGCTTCCCGAGTGGATATGTGTGTACGGCTACCCATGATTGATAGGGTGTGTGGGTGGGTATATGGTTTCAATGACATGAGGTGCATACTGCACTGCGGTCTCGCGTGGCAATTACAAATCAGTGAAATTATGTGCAACGACAAAAAGAAAAATGTTTTTTTCATAATTTGATTGGGAAATTTGTGTGTAATATTCTTTTACACTGCGTTATAATATATCTGTTTTGACCGTGAGCACGTTAAAGGGTTGTCTCCGGCAGTGGGGGATTTATAGCGAAGCTCACGAAGCCCAGGGGCGGAACCCGCAAGGATGGAGGCTCCCCAATATAACGATTTTTCCATTTTGCTACTCAAAGAGGGGGAATGGCATAAGGTGAGGGGTAAATGATAAATTCGGGGTTCTAGATTTTGAAAACATGTTTCAACCCGAATTCGAAGTATGTCATCTACGCTCATTAATTTCTAGCTTAAATGCAGGATGACTGAAAAATTACACATTTTGAGAGTATTATTGCTTAATCCTTCCGACATTACATTTGAGCTCAGAGATTGGGGTGATATTTCTGGCAGATTTTCTGATGTATGAATATTTCGCTCTTCGTTTGATTCGGTATTTAATATGACTGCCCATCTTTTCCTCAAAATGTCTTCTTCCCCATTCAGTGCAGAGAAGTAATCCCAAGATTGTTACCATACGAGTAAAAAAATGGCAGTTGAAAAACTTATCGTATGGGATACGCTGATCGATTTCGTCATGTTCGGGCTCGTTAGGGGTACTGTCAGTGGAGTGGAATCTCATGATATGCGACAACAGAACCCACACCGCATGTGGCACAAAAGCCAATTAAAGCAGTGCCATCAACTGTCCGTATGTAGCATGATAAATTATAGAACTGTACTTTAGTGTCCATCCTTCTAAAAGTTATACACAATAGTTTCTTAGTTATAGTGACAAATCACACACACACACACACACACTACTGTGGAAATAAATCATATTCAGTGGAATCCATAATGCATATTTCTGTTGAAATTTCGAAGTTGGTTTCTTTTGCGATCACATTACAATACTATACTCCAATTCACCCTAAAAATGTGCTACTGGTAAAGGTGGGAGAGCCTTATCACATCTCGTCGTGGAATGCAAGAACAATATCCTACCGCGTTAATGGGCTCTACTACTGTTTCCTTTCTGATCCCCCACCCACCCACACATCTCACAAGCATTGGGGATTGTGAGTGGGAGTCTGGTTTGGTTGAAGCCGAACTACTTCCCCTACTGCCTGTTTAAGTAACGCACCTTTCGAGTTTCCCCGATTGTCAATTTATTGCCTCTGTTTTGTTAATGTAGGGAGAAGTCTTCCACACCCCTTCCCCCTGTCCGAGTTGTATCCCAAGTGGGCAGAAATAGCGGAAAGTGCGAAGCTCTTGATTCAGCAACTTCTCACAACAAATTTATTTCTAAAAGCGCTCTAACTTCTGGATCTTTTTTTTAGATAGCAATTTTGTCTGATAAACTGTTGAGTAAACAAAATTTGATTCTAAGCGCTAGGGACTATTTTTCGTAGCGGAGGTAGCTGTTTCGTACCCTTCATAGTGATTCACTCTTAGGTTGACTCAGAGTATAGCATGATAAAGTAAAAGGGAGGGGGAGGGATAAGATCCCAGGTAGCACAGCCTTGCAATTTAACGTAGACCCAACACCGAGCCACCGTCTTTTAGAAATAGAGGACGATGGCTCAGCATTGGACCTCGTTATATAGCGAGTCTGTGCTACCTGGGATAGGCAGCAGTACAGAACTTTTTTTTTTTTTCAAGGATGGCGGAAAAAGTTTGGGGGCTGGGCCCAAAACCGATGTTGTGCGCCGGACCCCGGTAACTCAAAATTCGCGACTGGTCCTCTGTATTAACAACGTTAGTATACTCCAAGGTTATGCTTATCCGACACTTCCGGTGGTCACTGTCTCGGGAGTCGTCTTCGTGACGTCACGGTCCAGGACAGTTCCTACCTCCCCACCCTGCGGCCTGAGGCTGCTTGCTCCCATTCTTACGGTCTAAAAGCTATTTTGCATTGTACCTCACGTTGGAGAATTTGAAGGTCTGTTTTTGTAGCAAACTAATTTTCTTTTTCCTGGTTATACGTGAAAACTGAAGACACTGAATATGCCTGGTGGTTGCGCGATAGTAACATGTCCAAATCATTATTCGAAAACCAGAAAGAATGGCGTTCATGATAATATATTTTTAGAGGACTTTGGCAAAACGTGGGAATTGAGGTGCAAACGAGCTGACAGTTTCAACGAAATGAATTCAGCTATTTGTTCGAACATTTTCTCGAGGAATGAACTTCTGGGTTTGCCTGTCCGCAAAGCGCCAAAAGACACTGCTGTACCAAGTTTAAACCTTCCGTGGCACTCATGTAAATTCTAATTCGGGCAGGAAGAACAGACAAGAGAAAAGGAAAAGAGCTTGTCCTATTCGCAATTTGATAATGCAAAATACTCCGAAAGTGAAGAAAACATTTTGGAACACATGTTGAGTGCCGATGGTTAAAATACTGAAATTGTATGTATGAAAGATCAGAAAACAAAAAGTGAAGTTTTATGCAAGGAAAATGAGATTTTTTGGTGAAGGTAAATGAAGTTTCGATGAAGGAAAATGAAAAGCTGAAGATACAGATATTATCTTTGAGCTCTTCAAACAGTCTAAATTTGCATGTGAAAGTTCTGAAAGGAAAGCAGAATCAAATGCAGAAAGAATTGTTAGAGTTGCGAAGGTTACGGGAAAATGAAGAAGAAGAAAAAAGATAGAGTAATGAAAAAGTTGCTCCGGGATAGATAAGGGTTTTGTTAAGCCAAAAGGAAAGGATCGACCGTATAGATACGTGCTGGTATGCACGGCAAGATGACTTGTCGGTTCCTGGAAACAATCAGTATCTTAAAATTCTCAAAAATTAGGCATGAAAATATGACGAAATGAAAAAAAAAGTAAAAATCCATAATTTTAACTTTTCTATTAAGCGATTAATTACAAACAATAACCTACCATATCACAGCCTCTCCTTGACAAATGTCAACCCCGCCTTCTCGTGGTGCATCCTGTTCCCACTAAAGGGGCTCTGACGACCGCCAATAGTGGTATAACTATACCATCGGGATCAGAGGAAATGCTATCCCACACTCACCAACCCGCTTGGCCAGCGTGGTGAGTTATGGCCAAACACCTCCAAAATGACTCTACAACTTAAATCTTGGCCCTCAGTCTCCGGCAGCTGGAATGTACCTGGTCAAGGCAGCGGCCAGTGCGACATGAAGGCAGAGGGTGCTAAGAATCCCCGGAGGACCGGACTAGGCTGCCATTTGATGCTGACCTTGGCTACCTATAACGGACGCTCCCTATCTTCTGATTCAAGGCTTCTTGAATTGGAAGAGAAACTAGAAAGGATCAAGTGGGACATCGTCGGGCTAAGTGAGGTAAGGAGAAAAGGAGAAGATCTCATTGAACTGAAAAGTGGACATCTCTTCTATTATCGTGGGACAGATACTGGCAGAACTAGTGGTGTTGGATTTATAATAAACAAGAAACTGAAGGATAAAGTTGTAGAAGTTGAAAGTTCCTCTGACAGAGCTGCACGACTCGTTATCCAACTATCGAGAAGATACCAGGCTCAGATTATTCAAACTTATGCACCCACCACAAGTCATCCGGAAGAAGAAATTGAAGAATTTTATGAGGATATTCGTCATCTAAATAATAAAGGTAAGCAGCACTTGAAGATAATTATGGGAGATTTCATTGCAAAAATAGGGCACCGGCAACAGAATGAAACTTCAGTAGGTAAATTCGGTCACGGCAACAGAAACCAACGTGGAAATACTCTCGTTGAGTTTGCAGAGGCAGAAGGATTTTTCATCTTGAACTCCTTTTTCAAGAAAAAGCCACACAGGAAATGGACATGGAGACATCCAATTGGGACGACAAGTGAAATTGATTTTATTATGTGTAACAAAAAATTCGTCATCGAAGACTGCAGTGTGCTGAACAAGTTCAACACAGGTAGTGACCATAGATTGGTGAGATGTAAGATGCACCTCAACACTAAACTGGAACGTGGCAAGCTCATAAGACAAACAAAATGTATTGACATAACCAACCTTAAAAAACACCATAATACTTTCAAGTTGGAACTGAAGAACAGATTCTCTGCTTTAGAAGGCCTAACATCGGAAGAAGTGGATATTTCGGAAGTTAACAGAAAAGTAACCAAAGCTCTTATGGAAACAGCAACAAAATTAGCTGGGTCTAAGAACAAGTTGCATGTGAACAAATTATCAGGAAAAACCAAAATGTTGATGCAAAAAAGAAAAGAGATGAGGACTACTAAAGAAGATGTGACTTCCAAAGTGGAATATATAGAGCTATGCAAGACAGCACGAAAAAGTATCACTGAAGACGTAAGGAAATTCAACTGTGAGCTAGTGAGGAAAGCAATTGAAAACAACCAAAGCCTTAAGATAGCAAAGGGACATCTCAGTAAGGGAAGAAAACAGATTATGGCTCTGAGAAAAGAAGATGGTTCTATAACAAGAAATAGAGGCGAAATTTTGACAAGAGTGAAAGATTTCTACTCCAAATTATATGAAAGGGATGATACATGTACTCCAGACATCATGAAAGGTACCAGAGTTCTTCCAGTCCTCCCAGCAGAAGTTGCTCATGCAATCAAGAACATGAAGCGGGGGAAAGCTCCAGGAGAAGATGGAATTACTATAGACATCATACAAGAAGCAAGTGGAGAAATTGAAACAGTACTCGCCCAAATTTTCACTCGATGCCTTAATGAAGGGAAGATTCCTGAGGATTGGAACAATGCTACAATGATCCTGCTACATAAAAAAGGTGACATTGAGGATCTCAGGAACTACAGACCTATCAGCCTCCTATCAGTGGTTTATAAAATCTTCACTAAAGTTCTTTCACACCGCTTGAAGGTAACACTGGACATGGCTCAACCGAGAGAACAAGCTGGATTCAGGAGTGGCTACAGCACAATAGATCATATCCACGTACTGAGAGAACTAATTGAAAGAGCGAGGGAATATGAACTTCCATTGTGCATGGCTTTTATCGATTATGAAAAAGCCTTTGATTCGGTGAAACCATCAGCAGTTACCACGGCTCTGAAATCCTGCGGTATTGAAGATGCATACATTAATATTATTAATAACATCTATGAAAATGCAAGTGCAAAGATTCGGCTGTTTGAAAATACAACACACATAAAAATTGGAAAGGGAGTGAGACAAGGTGACACCATATCTCCGAAGCTCTTTAATGCCACATTGGAAAATGTCTTTCAATCACTGAACTGGGAAAACAAAGGGATAAAGATTAATGGAGATTATCTAACCCACCTTCGTTTTGCTGATGACGTAGTCATTTTTGCAACTACCCCATCAGAGCTGTCGAGTATGATCCAGGAACTTGCTGACAAGAGTAAAGAAGTGGGATTAAAAGTGAACTTTCAGAAGACAAAAGTGATGTTCAATGCTTTTACAAGAAATGAAGATTTATCGATTGATGGAGCAAAACTGGAGATAACAGATACGTATGTTTATCTTGGACAGCAGATATCAAGTGAGGGTCACATTGATGAAGAAATTAATCGGCGTACAAAACTTGCCTGGAGAGCTTTTGGAAGAAATAGCATAATTTTCAAGAGCAATATGCCATTATGTCTTAAAAGAAAAGTGTTTGATCAATGCATCCTTCCAGTGCTTACGTATGGTGCAGAGACGTGGACCTTAACTAAAAGAGACATACAAAGGCTGCAGACAACTCAAAAAAGCATGGAGAGGTGCATGCTTGGTGTAACCAGGAGAGATAAGAAGAGGAACTCGTGGATCCGAAAAATGACGAGAGTGGAAGACATCATGATCAGAGTTAAATCCCTGAAATGGCAATGGGCTGGACATACTGCCAGAAGGACAGACCATAGATGGACAGCCGAAATTTTAGATTGGATTCCAAGGGACAGGAAAAGACCCAGAAAAAGACCACATGGGAGATGGGTGGATGAAATTCGTAAATATGCGGGAGTGACATGTAGGAGACTGGCACAAGACAGACCGTTGTGGAGGAAACTTGGGGAGACCTTCGTCCAGCAGTGGATTGATAATGGTTGACAATGATGATGATGATGATAATGAAATTCATTTCCGTCTTTTCCATTAAGCTAGTTCGTAGAAGTTTTTATTTGTTCGGCATAAAGGAATTTCTTTATGAGATTCTACTAACTTAATCTCTTGATTTTTTTTTCCTCCTTTTGAATTTATTTAAAAACAATATGGCAGTTGCATGTAATAAAACTTAAAATGTATGATCATTATCCCTGCCTTTTCTTTAGTGCCATGCCAACATCTTAATTAGATTATTAGATTAAACAGATTTGAAAAAAATATTTGCACACATCTCGGTTTACTCTAAGTAAAATATTTACAAGGCTGTGAGTTTTTCCTGCATGTATTTCAGATGTGCTTTTTTTTCTTTTTTTTGCATTACATCTTGGTTGCAAGTTTTTAGATTCAAAGCCTGTTTAAATTTAAAATGGTTGATATTTCAACTGCGGGTGCTTCAGTGATATCAACGGTCTACCTATCCTGTTGGCTGCCCCGTCCTGTACAGTGACGTCACTACGTAAGGGAGAGGTACTTCCGCCTTGAGGGAGGCGGGATGAGCAAACCTTACTGTCTATTAACCTTGTGTTTAAGGCTGAGTTTTGTGATATTTGAACATAAACCTTCCCTCTAGTAAGAAAAGTTGAAATTCATCGCAGGAAAGAAAGAAATTAGGATGCTAATTCATCAGCGAAAAATTAAGAATTCCTGCTGCTACAAATTAACTCAAAATAATATTACTCGTTAAAGTTTCAGTCCGAGTTAATTGTGGATAATAAAGGAAGTCGTTAATATACATTTATGTATTGAGAGAGAGGCTTAAAGCGTCTTCAATATGCGTATGGATGCTTCTAATAAAGATCCTGGCGCTAGAGATTCTAATTATAGCCTCATTTTGATGTTACTTAATTACGAAAGAACCACCTGATCTTGATGTGCATGGTTTTTTTAACCCAAAAGAACGTGAGCCGCGGGCACGGGCGTGTTCCCCCATTTCGAGGGATCCTGAGAAAAAGATTGACTGGCTGAAAGTAGAGAAGCACCAGGGATAGTAGCTTAGGGGACAACGCCTTGCCTTTGGGCATCTCACCTCCTGAAATCTCTCACTGGCACTCTCTCTTGTCAACCAGCCTCTTCTGTCAGTGACAACCTTGAAGGCTAGGGGATTAAGAGGACATGGACTTCGTTTTGCACTGTTAAATCTTTTCGGGAGGAGTCTTCGAGGTACGGATTTTGATAAGGTGACCTTAAATGTTTGCTGGAAATAATTAGCGATTTAATCTACCGAATTCCTGCTTTCAGACGAAGTCTCGTTCAAAGATTCATTGATTTGACACATGTGATTGATGGATCTTAACACCTAAACCGTTTTAAATAATTAACTTGAAATCAGAAACAAGGAATTTTCATTTATTCTTTGTAATAAGATTGCGGAGTGCTCACCGGTTTTACTTAATTTGGTCGAAGGAAATGGCTTGAGATAAGGGTAGAACTGTGTGGAGCACACATGTTTTCTTTTATGCAAATACTATCGGAATTAATTGTTTGATTAAAAGGCTATCAAAGGTTAGTAGAGTTTGAAGAATTAGATTTGCATTAAGACCGGCACTTCGCCATCCTCTTCTTCTTGCACAGTGCGTGCGCGGAGTTAATAGTATATGTTGTGGCAGTAAAGTCACACTCGCAATTTGATATTCACCGCCCCAGTGGTGTAGTGGTCAAGCGATGGCTTCTAACCGTTCTTCGGAGCAGGTCCGCACTCGAGTCCCGGATGGGGAATGCGTTTCTTATACGGCACTAGCTCCCTCACCTGTCTTCTTGATTCGCCTATTCTTGTTTCGCCTATTCCTCGTACGTTGAAAGTTAATGGGTTCCGCCATTTAGGCGAGGAAATAATTCTTGATTCGCCTATTCCTGTCTCGCCTAAGACTTTCACCTGCTAGAGGGGAGGGATTCACCTGGAGCAAACTTCCTTTTTCACTTATTCTTGTTTTGCCTACTCCTGCTACGTAGAAAGTTAATGTTACGAGAAAATGCTATTACAATATTTTGCTTAAGCTTTGACGGAGTAATTTTAAAAAAAGACATATCTTTACCTACCGTGTTATTTTTTTAATCGAAACACTAAATCTTTCGTGCGTCAAAAAAAAAAGAACATTTTTTCCGTGAAAATATATATAAAAAAAAGCTAATTTTCATCCCTAGGGTTCGAAGCTCGTTTTATTTCTTTAATCGAAAAAAAAAAGCCAAGTAAAAAAAAAAGTTGTGCAAAACATTTAAAATTTAAAGAGGGGGGGGATGCTATTTCACTATTTCGCACAAGCTTTGACGGAGTAATTTAAAAAGAAGATACATCTTTACCTCCCGTGATTTTTTTTTATCGAAACACAAAATCTTTTGTGTGCTAATGTAGGAGACATCAAATGCTGAGTAAAAAACAAAAGGCAGTCGTCAGCGTGATTAAGGTATTAAATGTGTCGTCCATTCAAAATTGTAAGAGACTGCTGTAGTGAGGGGTGGGGAAGGGGTTATGTGGGTGTAAGGCGGAATTCAAAGAAACGTTGATAATCAAAAGGTAAAGAAGAGTAAAAGCTAGAGGAATGTTGATGCGGGGTCCGGACACTTGCCCACTGTGGACGAGTTGTAGATAATACGTAACGCAGGAGGAGGCCGTTTCCGATGAAGTGTAGGGAAACTGATCACATAAATATTTATGGACCGTATAAAAATTGCACTTTGTTTTAGAAATGTTGAAATTTAAGGGGGGGGGGGTTACCTCCAAACCTAAACTAATATACTGTATATCACCTTTCTTATGGGTTCAAAAAGCTCAAACTTAAATAATTAGACAACGCTATCAGTAGACGAACACTTGAAAATTTGGAAAAGTTTAAGTTTGGGGGATGTTAACCCTCCCAAATACAAACTAACATATGTAATTTTTTTCATGGGCTCTAAAAAGCTCAAACTTAAATCATTAGACAACGCTACCAATAGACGAACAGCGCACTTGAAAATTTGAAAAAGTTTAAATTTAGGGGGTGTTAACTCCCCAAGTGTAAGCTAACATATATAATCTTTTCCATGGGCTCTAAAAAGCTCAAACTTAAATCATCTGTTCGATGGCAGCATGCGAACAACAGGAGTTTTATAGGAGGGGGGGGGCAGCGAGAAAGTAGGGATAGTAGGCGTCTGTTTTCTGTCCTCTAGGGGTCAATTAAACTGAACTAGTATTAAAAGAAATCCGTCTTGTTGCACGATGATATTTATTCAGCTAAAAAATGAAATTTATATACAGTTTTAAACTGAACTAGTTTTCACGCCGTGAAGGGAAATTCAGTTTCGATGTTGCGAAGCAGTCAAATGGTTTTGCCCACAGAATTTCATACCAGCTATTTCTATTTTTGAGTTCAGAGAACTAATAATCGATAAATTCTAATTTATTACTGATCATATAGTGTACCAGGAGCCTGAGGAAAATGCCTTGCTTTGAGCGTAGTGGTAGGTTTGACTGGACAGACGGTATAATGGCCAATGTAGATTGAGATCGGAATCATATCTGTTCGTGCGCTACTTATTAGTAACATAGACTACCTCCATTATGAACAAAAAATTTGAAAACGGAATCGTTAACTTACGCATCCTGGTTGCAGACTTGAGCGTTAAGAAAAATTTGAAATTATATGAGAAACATTTCGCAGCGGAAACGCTATCCAACAAAGAAAGAATTTTTAAATCGGACTTTTAGAAGCAGAGATATCGACAAATATAAGATATGTATCTACGCCCCGTGGCGGGAAAAACATACATTATTTTAAGAAGAAAGTATTCTCAAAAGGTTTACCGATGTGAGCGGTATCGGCCCAGGGAAGAATTTTTTCAGTAGCTCATATTTTGTGGCTAATACATCAGAAGCAGAAATTAACACTTATGCCCCTGGTGGCCAAATTGTTCTTTACCAAATATTAGAAATTATATGAAAAACATTTTCCATAAGGAGCTGTATCCGCTGAAGAAAGAAAACATTCAAATCGGAGTTTTAGAAGAAGACATATCGGGGGAAACGCACTTTACTTTTACGTTCTCTAGCGGAAAATTTATGCGTAACTTGAAAAAGTGACTATACTTAAATTACTCTTCGACATAAATGGAATCGAAAGGTGAAATATTTTTTTAATCGGACGTTTAGAAGCAAATATATAGAATAAAATGCATTTTGAATTCGATATCATCTGCATTTACACCCTCTAGCGGCGAAACTGTACATCGTAAAAAAAAAACGAAATGAAGGATTATCATTCGCATATTTCATGCTTCCCAATGCAAAAAGAATTTTTCAAATCGGACTAATAGTTGCAGAGATATGGTGTCTACAGGCGAACGGACGGACAAACAGATAACATAAGCATGATCTTTTTTACGCTTTCCAACCGTAGGTTGAAGAAGCGTATATGCTCCAGCTTTTTCCGTCCGTCTGTCGGCACGATAACTCAAGTAAAAATGGTTCGATTTCGATGAAATTTTAGTATGTGGTAGGGGACCACCTGGGAAAGAACCCTATTGAAAGTGAACGAAATGGGGTCAAAGGTCAGGACATAGGAGCGGGATCCATTCCACTACTCTTGTGCATCATAAGTAACGTAAAAAAGGTTCAATTTCGATGAAATGTTAGTATGTTGCAGGGGCCTGCCTGGGGACGAATCCTATTGGAAATGGGGTCAAAGGGTAGGACACAGGAGCGGGATCTATTCCATATCCCTTATTGCGTCATAACTTACGTAAAAATGCTTCAATTGTGACAAAACTGTATCATGTTATTTCGGAGGTATACTGAACCGGTTCTGTTGAATATCATCGCAATGGAATCAAAGGTCAGGGCACAGGACCGAGATTTATTCCACAGCCATTATTCTCATAACTTGAGTAATAATTTCTGGTATGTTGGAAAGCGTATTATAATCAATGCATTGCATGATTTTACTAACTTGTTTTATAAAAGACGTGCTAAAAATGCATGGAAGGTTAAGATGCATCTTTTTTTAAAATTACTCCGTCAAAGCTTATGCGAAATAATGTAATGGTACCCCCCCCCTTTTTTTTTTAATATAAATGTTTTGCACAACTTTGTTTTCCACTTGGCTTTTTTTTTCTTTGATTAGAGAAATAAAAACAAGCTTCGAACCTAAGGATGAAAACTAGCTTTTTTTTCTTTTTTTTTTCATGGAAAAAATTGTCCTTTTTTATTTTTTTCTTAACGCACGAAAGATTTAGTGCTCCAGGTGAATCCCTCCCCTCTAGCAGGTTGTAGGCGAGACAGAAATAAGCGAATCAAGAATTATTTCCTCGCCTAAAATTGCGGAACCCATTAACTTTCGACGTACGAGGAATAGGCGAATCAAGAAGTAACCCTCTCTACCTACCCTGGAACCAGTTGCCGATGCTTATAGCCCCAAGAACTGCTCCTGGTGGTCGCTAAACCCCGAAATAAAGCAAAGCAAAAATCTAATATTTGATGCGTTGAAGCACATCAAAGGCCACGCTGTCACACATTTATTCATATGAGTGCTCTTCATTGCCGTCTTGTATTCAACTAGATTTAACAGGAGTTTAACGACTTTCACGAATATCTGATGCTGAGAAGAATCGCCCTTCCTTAAATTCGGACAACTGGTTCCACAGAAGAGAGTAAATATCGTAAGGACTAACGCAACATGCGAGATTCGAACCCTGGCCGAGCTGTCACCCTGGGCTAATCCCCCGTGGTTCAAATCACGGGTTCTTCAACAGAATCATGTTCAGGTTAAGCAAAAACTGGCCAAAAGTTAGGGGTAAATACGGCTGTAGGGGCGAGCGTACTCATCTAATTATGTGGACATGCCCAAAATTATGTTCCGTGGCCGTCCACGTTTATAGCCCCCCCCCTCACAGCCAATAGAAATATGAGGTTCTTTCCTAAGAACTTCCCCAAAACCAAGATTAGGTGAATGGACGAAATCCTCCCAGCTTTTTTTATAATTAATCTGCGAACCAGGAGGATGGATCGAGACAGCTGAAACTCAAACAAGAATTACCAATGTCCTAAAATAATACATGAGGACTTGATCAAACTCAAGGAGTTTATTTGAATAGGCCTGAGGTTTGGAAAGTCAGTCTGTCCGTCAAGTCGACATCTTAGATGGCAGATCAAAACATCCGTTATCCAGTGATAAGTTCGTAACTTGCCAATTGTAAAATTGGCACCTATCTCCTAAGACTATTCCCTAGAACTTGAGAGAGAGTCTTTCTTCTCTGAGGTAAGACCTGTATCTCCCAGTGATCTTCTACATTCGCACAGTATCAAAAATTCAGCTCCGACCTTCGTCTTCGCTGTCTGGAAAAACTTCCTTCCGAATATCCGTGAGAGTCTCTGACTCTGAGACCTATATCACGAGTACATTAATTTCACGAAAACATCTCGTTACCGTTCAGTACGCGACTGAACTACGTGACTCCATACCGCCTGGGTCCGTCCGCACTCGACCCTCCTCGAGTTACGCCTACCAGAGAACTTACTTCTCCGCTTACGGAAGTCAGACTAACTAACTCGTTCGCGAAGGCCGCGAGTGGCCTAGTGGGAAACGTTCGTGACTGCCACGGAAAGGACCTGAGGTTCGATCCCAGGCAGGTACGAACGCTCGATCCACTGAATATCCGCCGTGCGTCGGATGGGCATGTTAAGCCGTCGGACCCCGGGTACTGGCCCCCGGTAATAAATAAGGGCGTCTTCCTCCCCCGTTCTACTTCGCTTCCGTGTCACTTTCCTATCGGGCAATCTAGCCCAAATCTCCTAGCTTTCTATTTCTAAGGGTTGTTTAAGACCTGGGGTCAGACACACCCTTCCTAAAATCATCTACGTATGATCATTTGATCATAACTCGTTCGCTTCTCTCTCCTCTCTCTCTCTCTCTCTCTCTCGCCTTCGCCGTGCGTACGTCACTTCCGCTTCCTTGCCCTCCGGGCGTCCCGCTCTCCCTCGTCATAATATGACCAAGCGTTTTTCTTTGTTCGCGTCCGGTGGACGCGCCCATCCTGTTTACGAACTCACCCTTCACTAGATATTCGGCCCGTTTGATGTACCTCCATTAGCGGCGCTTCTTTGGACAGACTTAACTTACTCTAAAGTATAACTACACATTAAGCACAATACACACTACTACATAAAAACAATAACTGATGGTCAGCTTGCTAGACATCTTGGCGTCTGCTCTTCGCTGACAATGTCTGGCGGATGTTGTTAGCTTAATGGCTGATGGTTATCTTGCTCGGGAAAGGAGCTTCCCTTTCTCCGAGCGTGTGAACACCAGCCCTCCATTGTATTATACAAACAATTCTGAAAGAGTTCTAGATTCATCCATTTCTTCTTTGTCCACTGGACCACGTTTTAAGTTTTGTTAATAATTATATACATGGATGTTCGTATCATAAGTCCATATACCACACATTGATTTAGTATTATGTGGGCATACTGCTCCCATCATTAGTCCATCAAAATAAGAATTTCCTGATTATTCAAGTATAATGTTCAAGTAATTATTTCGCATGCATACATAATGTTTCCGTTCTTACAACGGTCTTTGGTAGGAACATTAAATTCCGACTTTGTCCAGTTTCTATTGTTAACAAGTTTTGTTACGAGAAAGTAAACTTGTACTACTGTATTCGCATTCTGTGATGCAGTTTTGTCATTGTCTTATATTGTGTTGCATTTATGTAGTTTAACTCAAATGCTCAATGAATCGTAAACGTGTTTCGCTTCTCCTTTCAGTTTATTATCTACACTTTATTTGTCTGTCCTCGAAAACCGTTTTAAGGTCCGTAATTTCTTCTACAGTATGAATTAGTCCCGAATTTAGGTGAGGTTCCTGTTGGGTATCCTCCATTTCCACACTTTTCTGTCTTGTACCAACTCGCCCTTCAGTTTCTTTTTCTTCATGTCCTTGTTGACATATATAATCCTTCCACCTCACCTTAAATCTGCCTGTAGTTCGTCATCCAAATAGCTCCATGTCTAAATCTCTTCGTCGTATGTATTTCTTGACCCTTCTCAAATCATGACCCCACCAACTCAATCTTGCTTTGTGGGCCTTCTTTAAAAGCGCTGTTACAATACTTTTAACTGTTGTCATTATCATCTGTGACGTACCTGCCAGCAGGACGCACACGATATAAAGGCAGATAGGAATCAGAATAATCGTCTGCGTAGCTCAGTTGGTAGAGCGACTTGTTCCGGAATAAGCTGCCTCGGGTTCGAATCCCGGCGTACACCAAAAATGACGGAGAAATTTACTTCGTTATAATGGCGCCCGAACTATCCGGATGACCCGGCCGTTCAAAATCTCGCATTGGTGTGATGTTATTTCCACACCGCGAGACAGGAAAAATCAGGGAATTCCTTCTCCAGCGCTTCGAAAAATAAAAATGTGTGATGTTGCATTCCACATAGCAGATTGACTGGGAGTTCTCAAGTGCACGTTCTACAGTGGATGGCTGCCTGCAACGATTTATGGTCACGGCTGACCCGTGGGCCATGCCCCCGGCCCTCTTTCGGGGGGGGAGGGGGAGATGTGACGTACCTGCCAGCAGGACGCACACGACATAAAGGCACATAGCAATCAGAACAAATGTCCGCGTAGCTCAATTGGTAGAGCAACTTATTCCGGAATGAGGGGATCCGGGTTCGAATCCTGGCGTGGACAGAAATGACGGAGAAATTTACTTCGTTATACATCTCATTTCTAATCCTGTGCTTTCTGGTGACATCACGCATCCACCTCAGCATCTTTATTTCAGCAGCATTTAGCTTTTTCTTTCCTTGTCAGTCAAATCTCAGGGCTGAAATTTCTTTTGCAGGTAATTAAAAAGGGCGTCCTAGTAAGAAGCCGAATTTGTGCGATGCTAATTAAATAAACTGAATCCAAACGTGAGAATCGAACTGTGCAGTTTTCTAGGGCTCGGAAATTTTCATGAGAAAAAATGTTAAAATGTTTTTGCATAGTGTGTTGACTTACAATGAGCTGCCGTTGTAAACAAATGTGTATTGATACAGACAGCTAAGTCGACAACATGGGGTATAGTGCTTATCTCGTTTATTCGTAATCTGAGTTCACAGCATCCCGTCATCTCGTGCGCAGGAGCCTAAAGGAATATACATACTTTTATTCAACGTTTCTACATTTGAACAGTGGTCTGTTTTCTGGTGGCATTGGCCCTAAGGATGTCGCGTCTCCTTGATTCCCGGTGGCTGTTGAATCGAAGCAAACAGTCACCGCTATAGTCTGAGCCAGATCAATAAGCCTGTACCGAAAGAGAAAATCTTATCGTTGCATAATTCGTCGAAAATTCTGTCTGCCTCCTTCTCTCTTCTCCTCGTAGGGCGAGCGTGTGGCCCTCATGAAACTCTTACAAGTAAGTAAGTAATGCCCGCCTAACTGGATCGAATCCCATTGCCGATTAGAGTGTTTTTTCTGGTGTTTTTGTCGATGCTAATGTGATTGTATGGTCCGTTATTTTAAAAAGAGGATAGTAGACGCTTCTGTTATCTGCTTGCCCCCGTTCCTTAGTTGTTCAGACCAGGGCCGCGCTCGTGAATATATCGTGTCAGGTCAAGCAAAATGAACCCAACCAGGAATTAATCACATTGGCTGACCGATGAATATCACAGTGTTACACTCTTTGCGAAAGTGAGTATTTTGAAAACACTTAGAACCAGGTAGGTCACAAAATGCATGTATATATCTACGCACCAGCATATCAGGAAGATAGCTTCCACCTACAGTTCCAGTTTATTTGAAGGTTATAACAATGGATTTCACAATACAGCACTGCCTAAAAGTGATGTAGTTTGACGTCAGTTGATGGGGAAACAGTAAGGTAGAGTAATAAGGGTTTCATGACTGTAGAAATATCGATTTCAATGTTTAAGGTTACTTGATGACTTATGTCTGTTCATTTAACCTTTATGTTTTAATTCATATCGTTGCTGGTAGATGCTGCAAACTTAATTAAACATTGTAGTCTTTAATTAAACATTTTTTTGGAAAATAGTCAAGAGTAAATGATTCAGCAGAAGCATTACTTACTAATTCAACGTCCAACCTTTATTCGTATTTAACATATCACGGAAGAAAAATTGAAATCTAGTAATTCCGCTATTAACAAGTATCTAGCAGTGTACTTTGCCTAAGTAGATACTTGGACTAGTGGGATTTTCGCTTATCCTCCAGCAGTAGTTATTCTTCGAAGAGTTAAACTTACACTTCTATAAAAGATATTAAAAAACTACTTCCTTCGTCTCATTTGTTTGAATTTCACGAAAACCAAATCTTGTAGCTCATTTTGACTTTAGCCTTGCACAAATGCAAGATCTAAATATTTTTGTAAACGGCGCAAATATTAGTTTAGGAAGGCATTGCTCTATGTTTTCAGTAATTATGTATGCATTAGCAATTCATTGTCTCAAGAGAAAACGTTTTCCAACTAAAACATGTTGAGGCCATTTGAAGCGGGTCGTGCTGCTTTAATTTCCACTATCATTTATTTTTACATGACACTTTTAAGCTTCATGTTAAATACCTCTAAACTGGTCCACTACTGTATGTAAAACATTTTCTTTAGAGCCAACTCTTTTGGTCATATTAATGTGTCAACATGATTGTGTGTCCTGAAATCTCGTGAGCCAATTCTCACTGGACCAAGTAGTCTGTCATAAGTCTTATTGCACATATAACTACGAGATGTTTCAGCTTTTAGTCCTTATTTACAACAATCCACACATGATGCTTAAATACAACGGACTGATGTCTTTGGGTAGTTGAAGAGGAGTGATGCTTTCAATAAACTGGCCTCAACATGTGCACAGCTGTGTTAAAGAGAAACAGAAATGTATGGCGTTTTGCAAGAAATACAGGCTAACAACCTGATCCAACCGTCATTCGACAGATAGATACCAGGTTGTTTCACAGTCAGAATCGTAATTATCTTAAATGCTGAGATTCATGAAGAACAATTACTAAGAGGGAAAACAAGTTGCCTATAATAATAATGCAAAACAACAACAGCTGTGCATTGAAAAGAAGAGGTGGGAAATAACGGCTTGTACAGTGGCCTGTGAATAACTTCTTTCTTCTTTAGGACAGATAGTTAAGAGGACTCCACCTCAAATTCAAACTTGCGTGAAGATCTCGTTTGTAAGTAAATTACCGTCAAACGACGATTTGGGTGTAAATGATTGATTGAAATTCGTGATCAAGCATTCTGCGCTGGGTGATCGAGCTGTGAAGACCTTAAGGTTCTATGTAATGGAGGATTTCACCTTTCTTAATTGGCCTGAACACAAACCATTCCGATTAATGTTAGCTAAAGAATAAAAAAAGTAGAAACGAGTGCTCTGAAGTGTGCAGACGACATTGCCCAACATTTGATCTTTATACTACGGACTTTTTCACGTGTGTTTGAGTGAAATACAGTTAATGTACGAAGATCGCCATTTGAGCGTGCATTTGCAATGAATAGTAAATGATAACAAAATTTATCAGTGAGTTACTTTCCGAACTTTTCTCTTTGCTTTGTTTTAAAATTTCATTACGTTTTAAAATATACTGATAGACAAAATTGTGGTAACAGTGCGTTTTTAGATAACCGTATAAAGTTATGTATGTACTAGACGAAAAAAACGTGAAATCATTAGAAAATATTCATGCAAAATCAGAAAATACAATCATAATCGACCCGCAATCCCGTGATACATCGCAACAAGCAAACAGTTCTAACAATAAAAACAAAGTGGTGGACGCTGCAAAAACAAAACATTCACAATTGTCGCATGGAAGGATTGTGAATTCCACGACTGTATGTCGGCTGTTGTTTAGCAATGATAGTACATCAACGTTTACATGATTCTCTGCGGTAGAGGGCAGTGGGAAGAATCGAAGCAGGACAGGCAGGGGTTGCACGATGGCTGAACGTGTCTCGAAAAGTGATTTCGACACTATGGCAACGATTTCGAGAGACGCTTCATAGTCAGGAAGAAAAGACAAGGTCGACCGAGAGCTACGACACCCCAAAGGACCGATATCTTACTCATCTAGCAAAGCGGTACAGAATGACAAGGACACGTCAACTGTCTCTCCAACTTTCTGCTACCACATCAATCACAGTTTCGAGAAGAACGGTGTCCCGAAAGCTTGGTGGAAAAAGACTGTACACCAGGAAGTTAACAGTCTGTATTTTATTGTCTGCAAGATATCTGAGAGCCCGTTCAACTTGATTCCTACAGCATGTCAGGTGGACTCCTGGACAGCGAACAAAAGTGTTCTTTCCTGATGAGTTGCGTTTCAGCCTGACACCAGATTCCAGACGCAGTTGCATTTGGAGAGAACGTGAAATGAGGAATCGCCCTACTTATGTCACGGGAAGGAAAGTTATGGTGGCGGTGGCATGTTAATGCCGTACTCTTCTTTATGCTGTGTTCGATTGAGGTATAGTAAATAGCAAGACATATTGAACAGAGGTTTTTGAGTCGCTGTTGGAGCCGATTTTCTGTTTATGGACGATAGTGCCCGTCCTCACAAACCTCATTTGGTTCAGAAATATCTAAAAATGTACTGTTCTCCCATTAGCCGAGAATATAAGTTGAAGAAAAAAACACTAGTTATGCATGCTTGAAGAAATGATATCGAAGTCAATGAAATTAGTAAAGAGAATGTTAGCTCTGAACTTTTTGATCTCGTAACCTCCGTAAAAATCAAATGTAATTGTTATATGTATTAATAATTTTGCAGCTGCAGGTTTAATAAATGTGACACCATAAAGTAGCTTCAAAGTGTAGCACAAACAATAAGAAAAACACCCACAGAATTGAATAATACCATCCAAAATTTATAAATTAGAGCAGAATGGGGAGAGAATCTAAATTAACACTTTCATGAAATCATTTTATTTTATTTTGTAAAAGGCAGTTAAAAATATTGCCTGTGTTGAATTCCATCTATTTTCAGTAATTTTATTCCCCGGAAAAAACAAAGTGGGAGAAAACATTTTTCTTTTCCCCTCTCCTAAACTTTTTACCAGTATGACACACATACTTACAGGAAGCAACATGCACTAAACTGGTTTTCATGCAACAACGTGAGAAGGGAAAATGTTTTTGCAACTCAGTGAACTGGAAATAGTGCACTGCTGTTTTCAGTATTGTATAGATCTGGTGTTTGACACTTTTTTTTTATTGGAGGTTTAACGACCACCGTGAGCAACTCAGTGAACTATAAGCAGTCTTCGTCCCTAATTTAGGGCCACTGGTTCCAGGGAAGGGAGAGAGCCATCGCCGTAAGACAAAGACAACATCCATGCCTCACCGGGAACCGAATCCGGACCCATCTTGGACGAATGATCAGAAGTCACTTTCGATTTTAGGTATTTCAGTATCTCGTCAGTTTTTTTTTTTTTTTTTCACTAAATTATCTTTATCCTTACAAAAGCATATGATTGTCTTTCGTGGCTCTTCTGGTTCCTTTAACGTAGATGACAGGGACATTCGTTATACAGCTTGCGTTGAACACTTAGTTGGTTTAATTTACGGTACTATATAACCTAGACGTTATGTGGTGTAGCGATCATACGGATCTCTCTCTTAGCATATGGCATGTCCCACTGGCGTGGCATGAACGTAAGATACACTACATAGCATGAATGTAATAGGGGCGCAACATATCTTTTGCCGCGCCCCTATTTTGAAATAAGAGCTTTTGAACTGGGTTCTATTTAGTATTTAAGTACGTTTAAGGCTTTACGTTCACTTCAGGCTTAACTTACTTAGCTTGGTGACTTAAATGTCACTTTCCCAGATTATTTAAAATTCGTTTCGATGCTTGCAAAAGTTGAAACCTTAATTATATATGAAAGTCACTTTCAGGATACTAGCCAGTATTTAGTAACAACAGAATGCTACTTACAGTGCCCTATCCCATCTTAATTCTTTATCCAAGCACGTCCATATTTAATAACCACCTCGCTTGTAAAAGTACAATGAATAGAATTCACTCAATGATTTCGAACAATATACGTTGATTTTTATCTCTCTCCATATAACACATAGCTTTGCTCATATAATTCGCTCTTACAATCTCCACATTGAATATCTCTTTCTGCTCTCTTCACGTTGCCAGTTGAACATCAACTTTTATTTACTTTGATTGCACTTTGACCCACTGTCAGGATGCCAACGTCAAGCTCGTCGGGAGAAACTTTGTGGCGTTGAGTCAGAAATTATTTGGAGGAACCAAATTCACATATGAACACACACTCAAAAGGAGGGTTAAATTAGAGGTATATCTCACACTATGTAAAAAAGAAAAACAATCATTTGGCCCGTCCCCAAGAAAAACTTCTACTTGGAAATTTTACTTTTATCCTGAAAGAAATACGGGATTACGCCATATAATACAAATTTTGAAGATGACAATCCGATTTTTGGCGTAAATGTGACAAGGATGGTAAGTCAGATAATATCCGAAAACTTGAAAACCGGCATTCATGTATGCCGGTTGCTAGTCGAAGCAACCGGCATACATGAATGCCGGTTGCTTCGACTAGCGAATCCTGTGATGGTTAAATTCAAATTGATCGGAAACTTGAAACTTGGTCGTTCTGGGTGGTGTAGTGGTTAGCATACCTAGGCGTTTTCTGGGAGACGCGGGTTCGAGTCCCGCTCCAGGACGATGAAAATTTTCAAGTTTTCGGATATTATCTGACTTACCATCCTTGTCACATTTACGCCAAAAATCGGATTGTCATCTTCAAAATTTGTTTTACTTTTATGTTGCAAAAGCATATCCATATCCATATCCATAATTAAAGCACAATATTCCATCCACAAATTTACTCTTGCCCGCCACAATAATGGTACTAGCTGAAACTCAATTCAGGCTGTAAACAGGTCATTTACTTTCCTAGTGCGTAGCGTACACGCGACTGTGATGATGGGTGAACATGGCTAAATAAGCGAGTTCTACTGTGAGCAGATAATCGGTGCGGGGATGGGGTTCTCCTCGACTGCAGAACAATGCGTGCGACTGTTGGACGCATACCTAAGGACTGCATCAAAACCGACAGCCGCCAGAAAAAAAAGTAGCCGTAAACGAGCCGTTGATGTTTGAAGTCAGTTCCGCCTTTATCGTATCATAAGGTCGAAATGGAGAAGGTAACGTCGGCATTTAACGACGGGTTACCTACAAAGGTTTATGCAAAGACCATTTGACGCACGATGTTACGATTGGACTACGAGGCCACTGTGGGGGAAGGAATATCATCACTTGACTGTGGAAGCTCCGAGAAATCGAGGTGCGAACTACAACACGTCCACGGAGTGGCAGCGTAGAGCACACTAGACCATGGACTGCAACTGTTAAATTGAAATGTTAGAGGCCGTTGGAGACGGTGTAATGTTCTGGTACTTGTTTACGTGGACCACCTTCGATCCACTTTTACCTGTTGAGGCCATCATCACTGCACAAGGCTATGTTGACGTACTCGCCGACAACCTACACCCGTGCATGGCTTCAATTTTCCACAAGATACCTTCTTTCAAGGCGCAAAAGCCTCTGCTCATCCCTCCAGTTTAACGAAGGACTGGTTGGAAGAACAATCCGGTGAGTTCACAACCTTCGAATGGCCTTTTCACTCTCCGAATCTGTAACCGCTTGAACATAGCCTTATGGACGAAGAGGAGAGATGCATTTTAGGTTTAAACTCATCACCGGTAATTATTATCGGTCTGCGAGGACGGCTGTCCTGGAATTATGGGCGACAGTACCACCCGAACGTGTCCAACACCTGGTAGAGTCCAAGGCACGATGTTTTGTTGCTGAGGGTGAAATGTGGGCTTACACGTTAGCAGACGCGTGTGTATAATAAACTATCTTTGTGTTAAAACTAATTACAATAGAATCTTAAATGGTCTTTATGCTGCAACATATATATACACACACACTCAGTAGACAAAACATTAGAGATAGGGGTGATGGGAAGTGTTGGCATGGGCATCCTCCGCGCAGCTTGGAACAGACCCAAACTGAACGCAGGCGATAAATAAGCGGACAGCAGGGCTTCCCAACAGTGTATCACAAATGACGAACATGGGTAAACGTGTTGATCTGGAAGACTTTGATCGTGGACGCATTGCCAGTGCAAGAGAGATGGGTCATTGTATGACCCAAGTGGTAAGAACCCTAGAGTTCACGAGGACAACCAAATCAAGGATGTACCGCGAGTATACTATCGACGGACGTACCATCGCCTAGAGAGCAAGCTGTAGCCGACCACACGCCATTGACAACCGGATCAACGTAAACTATCCAGGCTGGTAGAGACCGACCGCTTGGCAATGAAGCCGCAAATCACAACCAGGCTAAGTATCGAAGGTCCAAGCAGCATTATCGAGCAAACGTTACGGCGAACGCTGCATACCCTGGTCCACGAGAACCGACCCCCTACTCGTGTGTCACTGTTGACTGCTCCTCATCGGACATTATGCCTCTCCTGGTACCGGGAACATCAATACTAGACTTCTGCTGAGTGGCGCCGCATTGTGTGGTCAGATGAATCCCGTTTTCAACTGTATCGAGCTGATGGCAGGGTGCGGGTGTGGCGTCCACAGCATGAGCCATGGCCCCGTAGTACCAGGTTGGCTCCATTTAAGGCGGTGGGGGCTCTGTGATGGATTGGGGAGCCTTCTTGTGGGACACATTAGGTCCCTTAGTGTGTCCGGAGAAGTCCTTAATCACTGACCGCTACGAGCATGTGCTGGCTAATCACCTACACGCTTTCATGGCCATCGCACATTCTGCGCCCGATGGTCCCTTCCAGCAGGACAATGCGCCACCCCACCAGGCCGCAACCACTTAGGTATGGCTCGAGAAACACTCATGTGAGTTCGTAGTTGGTGCAGGTGTGATTTTAAGTGAAAAGATGAAAAACAACTTGATTCACTATAGCTACATAAGTGAGAGAATTCTTCGGATTCGTTTGAAAGTGAAACTTCAGAGAATAGTAAGTGTCGTAGAGTATGCTCCTTGTGACTCGGAACTTTCTGATAGGAAGGAAGATTTCTGGAATGAACTAAAAGCTGTTTTGAGCCAGTTTGGTGCTAAAAGGGAATGTTATAAAAAGCAGGGGATTTCAATGCTAGAGTAGGTGTGCAGAATGCAATTTCTGATAACATTCTGGGTAAGTTTAATGATCCTTGTGTGAATAATAATGGTGAAATATTAATTGAACTCTGCATTGAGAACGGTTTGTGTGTATCTAATACGTTCTTTAACCACAAGTATGTCCACATATATACTTAGGAAAATCGTACTCTGCGACAAAAGAGTGTAATAGATTTTATCGTTTACGATCAGCGTCTGAAACACTGTTGACACCGTGTGATGAGAGGTGCGGATGTTGGCTCCAAAGATGATCATTACTTGGTAGTGTCACGAGTGAAATTGAATGTTGGTTGACGGAAAAGAAATAGAAAAGAGGCCTAGGATGGAAAGAATGAAGGTTGAAAGGCTCATTGAAGATCATCAGCGTTACTCTAATTTACTAAGTGAACGACTGAAGGAGCTGAAGTCATGTGAGAAGGATGTAGAAAAGAAGTGGGAATGTTTTAAGAACTGTGAGGAAGTCTGTGGCGCCACAATAGTGGATAACATTAGAAGTGCTGTTTTGTGGAACGGTGATATTGAAGAAGCAGCAAAGAGAAAGAAGGAAGCATATTTGGGGATGTTACAAAGTAGAGTTTCTGAAGATGGATATGGCTGTAAAAAGCATGAGGCAGCTAAGCTGCTTCGACAGAGTAAGGCAAAAGATAGGAAGGAAAGGTATGAATTGGCTTTTGGAAAGATAGAAAAACTTTTTGGAAGTACATGAGACACATGAGAAATAAGGGAAATAAAATTTCAAGGTGTGTGAGGAATAGGACCGGAGAAATAATATGGAAGCTCAATGAGTTAAGTGAAAGATAGAGTGAATACTTCTGTGAGTTATCTGATCAAGAAAGCAAAGGTGACTGTGAGGCAGAAGCAGATGATGTCACATAGTCACAGTGAGAGATGGAAGCACAGGAGAGATCTCAAGAGAAGAGATGTGTAAAGCTCAAAATCTCTTCAGAATGGTAAAGTTGCGGGATTAAATGGCATAACTGCTGTGATGTTAAAATATGATGGTGACTGTAATTGACTGGTTAACTGAAATTTGCCAGTTGCGCTGGGAGTTAGGAATGGTCCCTCGGGATTGGAAGGATGCTATTATTGTTCCCTTGTATAAGGGAAAAGGTGATCAGACTGAATGCAAGAACTATCATGGTATTATCCCACTAAGTGTGCCAGGGAAAGTGTTTGGTAAGGTTGTTATCGAAAAAGGACGGGGTCTTACATCAGAGAAAGTGTGGGATGTTCAGAGTGGTTTTATGCCTGGTAAGAGCTGCACTAACCAAATTTTTACATTACGCATGATGATCGAAAAGTATCTGATTGTTGGTAAGAAAGTTTTTACTGCCTTCATAGATTTAGAGAAAACTTACGACCGAGTAAATACGATACTTCTGTGGAAGGTATTGAATAAATATGGTATTACCGGAATCTATTTAATAGTGTAAAAGTCATGTATGCTGGCAGTAGAGCTTGTGTACGAATGAATGGTGTTGTATAAAAATGATTTTCTATTGGTGCAGGAGTCCGACAAAGTTGCGTAATGTCACCATGGCTGATTAATATAGTATTTTGTGCAAGCGTGATGCCATGACGGACAATACTGGTTTATGTCTTGGTAATATCCGTGTGTACATATTGCTGTATGATGATGACACAGTCCTGCTGGCAGAGAACAAAAGGGAGTTGCAGAGTATGTTGTCCCGAATGTACGAAGTTTGCATGAAATTCAAACTGAGTATAAATAAGGGAAAAACCAAAGTTATGGTTTTTGAGCGAGGAACTGTTAGTATTGAATACAAGATAAGTCTAAATGGCACAGTGATTGACCAGGTGAATGAGTTTGTGTATTAGGAAGCATGCTTGATAGATTGAAAAAAATTGGATGGTGAAATTAATAGGCAAGTGAATTCTTCGTTGAAAGTCATAACTGCTTTAGGAGGTTTTCACAGGAATGATGGGTTCTCAAGAGAGTCCCGAATGGCTGTGTATTAAAGTGTAATTGTTTCTACTCTGGTGAATGGCAACGAAACTTGGGTATTGCAGAAGAGACATAGGAGTTGGTTGTGTACTGGAGAGATGCGCTACTTACGGGGAGTTTGTAGCAAGACACTTTCTGATCGTGTGAGGAATGAAGGTGTGCTGCAGTTGTGTAATGTGAGGCAAGATGTTGTCAGTAAGGTGGAGACTAATATTCTTATGTGGTTTGGCCATGTTGAAAGAATGAGTGATGTGATGCTTACTAAGAAATTTTTTTCAGCCCAAGCCGCAGGAAAGGAAGACAGAGGAAGACCAAGGAAGTCATGGGAGGATCAGATTCAGGAGTGTCTGCATGAGAACAAGATTATGAGTATGAAGTATGGAAGGTCTTGTGTACGTCGTGTGATGGATGTCAGTAAAGCCCGAGTTGTGTGTCAAGATCGCTGTAAATGGAGAAGTTTGATACAGCAACAGTAAGTAAATAAAAATAATCAGTTAAAAATTTTCTGTGGTTTGTATTTCTTTGTGGAGCTAACCTCTGAATCTTAGAGAACAGTTTAGGTTATGTATGTAAAGGTCCGATTTGTAAAATCCCTTTTGCGTCATATAGAGTTCTTAGTGGAAATTATCTGCATATAATTTCTAATTTTTGGCAAAGCACTGTTGTGCCACTAGGGAACGTAAGAATGTATTTCTGTTTTCGATGTACGTAAGCAATATCTCGCTTCCGATTAAAACTGGATTTAAAAACATTCTTTGTGGTCAGATACTTTTCACCCTAAAAAACTCTTTGCACATATTTTCCGCTTAAAATATTGCACAGTTTGTAGAGGGCGTAGTTTAGTTTTATCGATATCTCTGCTTTTACCAGTCCAATTTGGAAGTCTTTCTTTTTAGGACAGCGTTCTTAGTGTGGAATGTTTTCCATATAATTTCAAAATTTTCTTGACACACAAGTTTTCTAGTAGAGTGCAAAAGTTTACGTTTCGGTTTACAGCATATTTGCAACAATATCTGCGCGTCTAAAAATCCGATTGACCCAGTCAGATACTACTAAGTACGAAGACATTTTGTGCGTCTTTCCGACCCCCAAATAATATACAATTTCCCCGCCAGAGAGCACAAATGTTTAATCTGTTTTTCTCGATATCTCTGCTTCAAGTCCGATTTGCAAAAATCTTTTAGCACCGGATATCATTCAATTTGCGGAACATTTTGCGTGTACACGTTTCTGTCTTTTTATTTTTTTTATTTTTTTTTTGTAATTCACAGTTCTGGCGCTAGGTAGAGTTAATGTGTATATCTGTTTGCACTTGTATCTCCAATTCTAAGAAACCGATTGTAAATTTTGTTTTTCTTACTGTATGACATTCGCTACAGTACAGATTGGGAACATTATTCTCTCAAAATACCCCACCGGCAACTGTTGGAGTCGAGAGTCGCCGGTGGTGGGTTTCTGGCTCGAATTCACCGCTCCACTTCGTGCCACAGATGTCCCGTTCGGCTCAATTCCGGGAGAATGAGAGGGTCATTTGATGGTTGTGAACTCACTGGAATGCTTCACCAACTAGTTCTTTGCCAAACGGGAGTGATGAGCCTGGGCTTTGTCTTCCTGAAAGAAGGCATCGTACTGTGGAAAATAGATAGCCATGAATGGGTGTAGGTCCAAGCCGGTGAGTACGTCAACGCACCTTGTGACCTCAGTAGCCACAAGGAGCCCCAAGGTGTCACACGTAAACCCTCCCCAGAGCATTTCACAGCATCCATTGGCCTGCAACATCCAAACTTACAAGTTTGTATCCATGGCTTCGTGTGGTGAATGTGACACACGTACCCTCCTGTCGGCGTGATATGCACTACTGTTTGTAAAAATTGCAACGCCATGAAGGAATACTGGTATTAGCTTGAAACCTGCAGGGTATATACAACAGGGACATGCAAATGATTAAAATGCCATTGAAAATGAGCATGCGGTTTCGGAGCAGCGTCCACTGAACTCCTCCGACCTTAGGTATAAAGAGCTGGCTCAAAGGAAAGGTTGCAATCAGTGAAGAGCCGACATTAAGTTGAACGAGTGTTTCTTGTGTCTCAATATGCCCTGTCGCCGAAAAAGGTCACAATATTAACAACTGACGGACTTTGATCGAGTGAGGATTGTTGGGATGAGAGAAGCTGAATTTCCTACCGCGAAATTGCCACTTGCAGAGGACGAAAGGCCAGTACAGTGATGTGAACGTAGCGTCAGTGGACAGATTAGGCTCGGACGCACAGAAATCCGAGACATGGACCTCAAAATCGCACAGATGACAGACACCTCTATCGCATGGCAGTGACCGATCGCACAGCGACATCCACGGTGTTAGTACAGCAGTGGAGCTCTGTCACAGGTCAGGCTTTGTCCTTCAGCGCAGTTCGACGTCGTCTGCTTTACAGAGGATTGGTCGATAGCAGCCCATTGTCGCGCATTTCTTTGACCCTCAACCACAGACGCCTCAGACTGCAATTGGGTCTCAAACACAGACTTTGCCACGCTGATTGGCAACAGGTCTTATTTTCTGACTAGTCACGATTCAACTTGATTCGTCATGGTGGTCGCATACGTGTTCGAAGACATGGTGGCGAACGGCACCTTGTAGCGTCATACCGGAGAGGCAGAGCTCATACTCTTCTTTCAGAGTTGTGTTGGCGCTATATTCCAGCAAGAAAATGCTCGGCCACATGTGGCCTGGAGTGTCCAAGACCTCTTCCATGCAGGGCAGATACGGCTTGTTTCCTTGCCTGCACGTTCGCCGGATATGTCCCTGATCGAACATGTCTGGGACATGGTAGCTAAGACATCGGCCCTTCAAGACTTCCGCCCGACACCACTCTGGTCTCGCACAGAAGCAGCCTATCAGGTTATTCCCCTGGATGATATCAAAAATCTCTGTCATTCAATGCCACGCCGTGTAGATGCTGTTGTTGTTGCTCTAGGTGGCTTCGCACGATACTGAGTTTTGAAGCGAAAAAATCTTGCATAGCGCAAAAAATGTAATCACCTATCTCCTGTAACATGAGGAATCTGTGATATAAATTTCATTTGAACAGCGCGATTCTTTCTTGGTGTACCAATTTTCATAAACACTAGTGTAGTTGGACGTCGATGTTTCCAGTCTTCCTCGGTCCAATGGTGACTATCCTTCGCGCACTGCAACAACGCCCCCTGAAACAAGGCCGCAGCACCAGTTCTTGACGTCATCACAGGAAGACCTTGCCGTGACCGCCCTACCTCGTTGACTGGTGCTATCTAACGCTACGGAGATCTCCCGTACTTAAATGCTTACGAAACTATAACAGTTGAAACTATGTTCTTTCCAACTATTTTAAACAGATATTTGTGATGGTAAAAAAGGTATTTGTACTGAGTAACTAGAACAAGATCTGTAAACTCAATGTTATAAGGTTTTCTTATTTATCAACTATTTTTTGGAAGGGAGATTGTTTTTCCTGTGCAACAGATACAAAGTGCTAATTCTGTTAGTTAAAAGTGTTTAGCAATTCGATTTTGAGCTCCTACTTTGATGGCTAAATAAAAAGGGAAATTCCGTTTCAATATTTCCACTTGCACTGGAAACCCCCCCCCCCCAAGCCAATAAATAAGATAACCTGTGATACAATAAAATATTGTGAAAATGTGATACAATTTCAAAATCATTGAATTCATGTCAAACATATGTACAGAAATAGATGCCGTTAAATTTGTTGTTTGTCATGGCGCAATTATTAATGAAGTTTCATGTTCAAAATGCAGCAAGGTTTTAAACGTAGATCCAATTATTTGTATATGCAAGATGTTGTAGATCACTAGGAAAGATGCGATGACTGGAAAATATTAAGTGTTTTTTTATTTTTCGTTTTGAAAGAAAGGTACCTTCTTTGAAAAACACAAATTAAGACTATGCTTATATTTATTTCCTATTGTCACTTTAGCAACATTAAAAAAAAAAAATGTTTTCAATGTTTCAAGTTGCGAGGTAATTTTGGTCAAAATTACCTCTCAACTTTGAAGAGAATAAAAACATTTTTAAAAAGTACCATGAGTGAGGATAAAATGAGTGCATTAGCCATGCTTTCAATAGAAAAAATACGTGATTAATAATATACCAAATTTTAATGAAAGTGTTATTGATTTGTTCATCTAAGAAAGATAGGATGGATTTTTTGTACAAGAATTGTACGTATTTTTGTTTCATACTGATAGTACTTTCATGATTCAAATCATCCAAGAGCATATTTATCTTAGTGGGCCACACATGTAACAACATCTCCTGTCTGGATGGTTTCAATAATTTAACTTTATTAACAGTACATTACAACCTGGTTTACAGATTGGTAACCATTATATACTACGCGATTTAATGCCTGTGCAAACATCTTGAGATAGAACACTTTATCGCGGTACATTACTAAGGTTAAAGATCGTTCTCTCAACTAGACTATATTTCACACTAAATATAAAATGGCAAAGAAACTACATTATAAAAGAGCTAATAAAACACACATACCCTTGAAGCTCCTGTAGGCTGGAAATCTCAAGGAATTGCAAGGATCCATTTGGAGCGTAGTTCTTCATTCTCGGAAAATTTAAACACTGATGCTTTAGGACATGTGTCGTAATTGCTACGGCAATTTGGTACACAACAACGTGAAGGCATATTAGAACAGCAAACATTTTTTAACACTGTGAAATAAATTACAAAGAGTGGAGTAATATGAATTAGTCAGCAGCAAGAACAACGAACAACCTCATGGAGCAACGCTACAATAATCACACAAGATCACGCACGCTAACTATGGTTACGGTCGTTCGTCAAATTCAGCAGGTCTTCCTGTAGTGACGTCAGACGTCGGAGGGCATTAGGTGTTTGAGCCTTGTTTCAGGAGACGTTGACGGCAGTCTCATAGCCCGGTGACGTTCTGTTAACAAGGGCACTCGACGTGGATGTCGGCTGTTAAAGTTCAGTCGAGGCGGCGTACGTCGAATGGTCTTTGTACAAACCTTCGTTAGTGTTTCCTTATTGAATTCTGGCGTTATGCTCTCCAATGGGGCCTTCCGTTCAGACGGTACGATACGGGAAAGGCGGCGCTAATCTAGAACATCAACGTCCCATTTACAACCACATTTTCCCCGGCGGCTGACGGTGTTTTAATGTAGTCTTGGTACACATGTGCAGTAATCGTGCGCGGTAATCTCAGACGTTGTGCAGGCGCGGAGACAGAGCACACAGTCTTCCTCGCACCGACTATCTACCCAAGATCATAATCATTTAGGTCGCCGTGTTTCCCTATCATCACACTCTCGGGTACTCTATACAGCAAGTAGGTGTCTAAACTATTTATAGCTGGGGCATTATTGTGGCAGCATAGGGCAGGTTTGTATATGTGGTAAACTACAGCTTTACGTGACGGCGTAGGGCAGATTTGTGGTTATGGTGTGTTTAATAAATTATACTTCCAGAGTATTTTGCTGTCTGCAATAAAGACTGAATTTTACAAAAGTTAAACTCCGCGAGATTTTGCTCAACCCAAATGATCCCAGTAGCGCAACTGAAGAAGGAAGCAACATTGTAGCGCAATCACCCATGCTTGCTAGTACCATGTGGACTACCTAAGATACAGGAGGAGTTCGTCATCAGCAAAATTGTGAATTTTGTTTGTTCTGAAATTAACGACCCCCTTGAGCGCATCGGTGGCTAAAAGGAGTCACCTCTACCTAATGTAAAGCTAATGGTTCTAGCGGTGAAAAAGAAGCAATTTCTTGTTCCGCGGATTCGCGAAATTCTGAACTCCGTGTTTCTAAACTTTCGGAAACTGAAGTCAGACGACTTCTGTAATAGTAATTTTTTTTCTCGCAATGAAAAATAAATGTGTTACTGCTAAATAATATTTTATTGCTTAAATGTTTGTATTTCAGCTTAAAACTGTATAGGCAGCAAATTTCCGAAAACGGATGTTAGACGTAGCGGAAATTTCCCTGTAGTCTTAAATTGTGTTTCTCGCAACGTTTCTACCAGAATTGTTGTTAAAAATATTTTTTTCCCGTAATTTGTATTTCAACCTGAAAGTGGAGGAAATTTTTTCCCGAGCCGGACGGAGCAAATATTTCTCGCGTTATCATATTTTTCCCCCGCGATGCTCCTACAGTCCTGTGTGCTGTTTATTTTTTTCTTTGTTCTATAAATGTTTGCATATCACTTTGATAAGGGAGAGGAAATGGACACGAAAGCGACGAAGTTTCCAAATTTGTAAAAATGGATGCATGGTGTTCAGAAGTATTCACCCTCGCCAAGTTACACCATTTATTTAAAACAGTGAAAGCTTTGATATCATGAATTAATGACACTTAGGCTGAAATTTTTTTCAGCATGATGAATGAAATTATAGTCATCAAGTCAATGAACATCGAAACGTATTCGGCTGTACAAACTGTGGACTACAAGCTTAAAAACCGAGGGTATATCTGCAATTCAGTTCTTCGGTAAAATGAGTTATTTGGGTGAATGAGTTCATTTTACCAGAATCTGAGGGCATAAAGGAAAGAAAACCATCAGCAGAAAACCCAACGATTTGATGTGTGCTGTTCTCTTCTGAATTTGCAAGCAAACGAATGAGATTTTGCGGTGCCCCGTGAAGTGTGATGAGAAAGAGAGGCCATATAAGAAACGCCGACGTTCGACGCAATGCCTGACCGCGGTGAAGCTCCAGAACACACCCCGAAGTCGATCCCAGGAAGACGTGTTTCGTGGCCCATTCGCTATGTTCCCCATATCTCCATGATAAAGCAAGACCCTACGTTGCAACTCAAAACGGTCCACAAGCTGCGTCACTTGAGATGCGGAACCTTATCTCATTCGCCTTATTCACCATCACTTCTTCAGGCACTTTTCTACAGGGTCAATCGTTTTCCGATCAAACATGAATGTGTCGCATTCTAAAGCTCGACAGTGTTTCATGACGGCATACAAAAGCTTGAAGTTGTGTTGCTGCTGGCAGTCATGCTTTTGATTAGTAAAGTTTATTTTGCACCGTGTTTTGAAAGTTTCCAGTAATGTTCATACATTTGATCTGCAACAACCTAACATCACAGAATGTGACCGTTTTGCCTAACTTCAGCACAAATGAAGAAAAACAAAATCTCTTTGATAACTACAATTATGTCAAAATATATGCAACGGAGAGTAAATTAACTTTGCGGAATAATGCTAGTTGTAAGATCGAACACAGGTGGAGAGAAATTGTGTGCTTTTAAAGGAGAAAAAATTCGCATTCAATGAAACACCCCTGTTTGTTGGATTTCGTTTTGCTGTGCTACGATCAAATACTTCAATAGTAGAACGTATATTTTTTCTAACGTAACGAATGCATTGGCTTAACAAGTGATGAAGCGGGTGGTGCGACGAAATCGCCTGTCCTCGGTTGCAACACGCACCACCGAGTGCCAAAGTGCCTCTGAAAGCAACGCCAACACCGTTACGTTTCGTCGAGAGCTGAAGAGAATGGATTTCTATGGACGAAAAGCCGCACACAAGCCTAACATAATCAAGATCAACGCGAAACGTCGTTTGGAGTGGTGTAAAGTTCGGCGCCAGTAGATTCTGGAGCGGTGGGAACGTTTCCTCTGGATGTATGAATCGCACGTTTCCCTATCTGGCTGTTCGACGGACGAGTCTGGGTGTGGAGGATGCCAGGTTAACGTTACCTGCCCAACTGTGTTGTGCCAATTTGGTAGTGGTGGCATCACGCGCTCTGGGGGCAGGTTTTCATGGTTTGGGATGAGCCCCCTTGTTCTAGTGGCCGGGAATCTTAACTCTGAGGCCTATAATGACATTCTCGACAATTCTGTACTTCCAGCATTAAGAAAACAGTTCGTTGAAGGGCGTTTCCTTTACCAATAATACAAAGCCCGAGTCCATAAAGCGAGTTCCGTGCAGGAATGGTTTGATGAGATGGAAGTGGAAGAACTTGATTGGTCTGCATAGAGTCTGGACTCCATGGAAAAGAATTTGGATGAATTAGAACGCCGACTTCAAGCTAGACCTGACTAATGCTCTTGTGGCGAAATGGAAGGCAATTCACACAACAACGTA
The DNA here is from genome assembly GCA_039090855.1 of Macrothele yani. Classification (NCBI taxonomy): domain Eukaryota; kingdom Metazoa; phylum Arthropoda; class Arachnida; order Araneae; family Macrothelidae; genus Macrothele; species Macrothele yani. The sequence continues at coordinate 13,767,680 of CM077017.1, forward strand.
CCAAAATCTAGGGGAAAGCCTTCCAAGCAGAGTAGAGGTTTTTATAGCAGCAAAGGGTCGACCAACTCGATATTAATTCCGTTCATATTGCAGAGCGTTTGTGGATAGCCAAGTGTCCGGATACTTTTGATCAGATAATGATCTTGTTTAGTGAAAACGAAAAGGGGAAAGATGAGTGTTGGAAATGTTTCGTGTCAGTTAAAGAAGAAAGTAAAAGCTTAAATGACAGCTGATAATTGTGTATTGAGGGCGATTCCTAAAATTCCGTTGGACATTTATTTTTCAGTTAAAAAATAAGGGGTATGATAATATACGATCCTACTATCAAGAGGTTTAATCTCTATAAGGTAAAATATTTTAGTTTTTACATATTCCGTCTGGGTGGTTCTGTACAGCCTCCCAGTATCTAAAAATTGAACGATTTCATCCAAGAAAGAATGGTTTTATTTTGTACGGTATTTTCGTCTTCTGAATGTGTGTGATATTCCATTCCACAGCGAGCCTTCACTTTTCTAAAGTATTGTGTGCGTGCGCATGTACGTGAGTGTCTGCATGTGTGTGTGTTAACGATAAAAATTTGGAACTGTATCTAGTTTTTTCTCATTTTAGCAAACACACCATCTTCTGTTATTACTCCGAGAATTTTTTCAGCCCCTGTAAAACCTCCCCGATGACAACTAATTTGCTTACGCGCGTTGCCACTTAACTGGTTAGCTAGCCGAGATGTGTACGGTGTTATGTCGTGACCGGCGGCAAACCCACGCAGAACACGACCGAGTTCATCACGCACTTTAGACAAGCCTTCCCGTAATATTCCGCCCTCCCCATCACGTGTAAAAATTCTCCACTTTTCTTTTGCAACGCTTCGACTACTCCGATCATAAATTACCGCATTCAAGGTGGGGATCATTAATAAGGCGGCTTATTTATTTGAGCTTTTCTTCGTTTTCATTCCAGTGATTTCCACGAGCACATCGTGGCCAGGCTGTTTTTCCATTGCTGCTGCCTTGTTCTCTTGCTAGATGAGTTTGAAACACAGAAAGAATCACCCAGCACGCAAAAGTTTGGTATTTGGCTTTGACATGCGGTACAGCTCATACTTATGGCCCCTGCACTATCTATTTCGTGTATTCAATTTTTTGTGTGTGTGATGGTCAGTGACCTTACTTTTGCTACATGTTTTGTCCAAGTTGTTGAAAAAAATAAAAATAGCAAAAAGAAATTAAACGCTATTGATATAGCACGAAGCATCGAGTTAGTTGTTTCTGTCATGTGTATCGGCGTTTCTCAAAATCGGGTGCGCTACGTCTGTGTTTTTTAACTTCTTGCCTGGTTTGTTTCATCAATCGTAGTCCCACCACAGAAAAAAAAGAAAGAAAGAAAGAAAAGAAAAAAAAAAAAAAAAGGTGCTACCGTGATCACATGGTCAGAAGCGCTAGTTTATGGCTAGTTGCCTGGGTTGGATCCAGGTTCAAGCTCCGAATGAGGCTAGTGTGGTGTGCTTGTCCTACGGCGCTGACCGTCCTCCTTTCCTGGAACCGGTGGCCCCAAATTAAGGTCAGGCGACTGCTTTTATAGCTCTATAAGTTGCTCGTGATGGTTGTTAAACCCCGAAAATAAAATTGAGGAAGCATATTTTTACAGTTGCAGTGGAACTTTGTTTATACGTTTTTCAAGGGACCAAGTAAAATTAACGTATAATTGAAAAAACAAAACGTTTAACCGAAACAGGAAAAATTTAACATTAAAGAGCAATTCAGAATTTTTGGATCGGCGACATTTTACGTATAAATGGGAAAAATGTATAAGTGAGAAAAATATAAACGGAGTTCTAATGTATATATATTTTAACATCCGTAATCACCATAAGTTCTTGTGAAATACTGAAGATTTCAACAGCAGTTAGTAATATTTTTAATTTTATCAAAATGCAATATATCATATTTTTTGCGTGAAGAGGTAGTAAGTAGCATGGTGTGTTTATATTCTATCAAATATCTAAAATGTATAAATAATGAAGCAGGCATAAAATTAAAATAGGTGGCATCGTGCATAAATGTAGAAATGACATGATTGCTGTCTAAGCGGTTTCTTTCTTTTCTGTTCTTTATTTGCCATCATCATCTTGGGAGACGTCCAGCTTGCCTGTTCGTTCAACCTCTCTTAATGTTTCAAAACTAATCTTTCAAAGTCTTTCAATAAGGAACATAAATCAATACGCAAATCTTGTGTGACAGAATTTTTACTGAAAGAAATCAAGTGACTCAAGGAAAAGTAAATCCGAAAGCTTTCAGAATATTTCGCTGGAGGATCGAGTGTGCGAGAACAGAACAACATAAGACTTTGTAAAACAAAGGAGCCAAAACAAAAAATTCGGTGCGTGACAGATAATGCTCTTGGTCGGATTTAGAAAAAAGTTGTACGATTGCATCATGTTGCGGAGATCAAAAGTTAGCCGCCCGATTGTTGAGTAGACTGCTGGATCAGGGATCGAATATCGCATAAGCTTTCGTTCTTTAGGCAGTGTCAGCCTTCAGTGAAACTAGTGGTCCTCAATTAAGGATGGACGACTTTTGCTTGGTCTACATGCTCACGGGGGTTCGTTAAACTAAGGAACAAACAAACGGAAAGCAGAGATAAAAGTGCTAAGATCTCGGCCACTAGAATTTCGAGTGATTCAAATAAGATGTCGACAGCGTTAGGGACTTCATTAAAAAAATACACTGAGGTGCCAAAGAAAAAAACTGGGAAGGGCGCTACCGTTTCCATTACATGCCAAAACACCCATGGGGTAAATGGTATCGTCCGCAAACGACGAATATATACATGTATATATATATATATATGTATGGGATGTAAGGTCAGGTGATGCGTAAAATCACAGCCTCTCCTTGACATCACAGCCTCTCCTTGACATCACAGCCTCTCCTTGACATCACAGCCTCTCCTTGATATCACAGCCTCCCCCGCCTTCTCGTGGTGCATCCTGTTCCCACTAAAGGGGCTCTGACGACCGCCAATAGCGGTATAACTATTCCATCGTAATTAGAGGAAATGCTATCCCACACTCACCAACCCGCTTGTCCAGCGTGGTGAGTTATGGCCAAACCCCTCCAAAATGACTCCACAACTTAAATCTTGGACCTCAGTCTCCGGCAGCTGGAATGTACCTGGCCAAGGCAGCGGCCAGTGCGACATGAAGGCAGAGGGTGCTAAGAATCCCCGGAGGACGGGACTAGGCTGCCATCTGATACTGACCTTGGATACGTATAATGGACGCTCCCTGTCTTCTGATTCAAGGCTTCTTGAATTGGAAGAGGAACTACAAAGGATCAAGTGGGACATCGTCGGGCTAAGTGAGGTAAAGAGAAAAGGAGAAGATCTCATTGAACTGAAAAGTGGACATCTCTTCTACTATCGTGGGACAGATACTGGCAGAACTAGTGGTGTTGGATTTATAATAAACAAGAAACTGAAGGATAAAGTTGTAGAAGTTGAAAGTTCCTCTGACAGAGCTGCACGACTCGTTATCCAACTCTCGAGAAGATACCAGGCTCAGATAATTCAAACTTATGCACCCACCACTAGTCATCCTGAAGAAGAAATTGAAGAATTTTATGAGGAAATTCGTCATCTAAATAATAAAGGTAAGCAGCACTTGAAGATAATTATGGGAGATTTCAATGCAAAAATAGAGCAACGGCAACAGAATGAAACTTCAGTAGGTAAATTCGGTCACGGCAACAGAAACCAGCGTGGAAATACTCTCGTTGAGTTTGCAGAGGCAGAAGGGTTTTTTCATCTTGAACTCCTTTTTCAAGAAAAAGCCACACAGGATATGGACATGGAGACATCCAAATGGGACGACAAGTGAAATTGATTTTATTATGTGTAACAAAAAATTCGTCATAGAAGACTGCAGTGTGCTGAACAAGTTCAACACAGGTAGTGACCATAGATTGGTGAGATGTAAGATGCACCTCAACACTAAACTCAAGCGTGGCAAGCTCATAAGACAAACAAAATGTATTGACATAACCAACCTTGAAAAACACCATAATACCTTCAAGTTGGAACTGAAGAAAAGATTCTCTGCTTTAGAAGGCCTAACATCGGAAGAAGTGGATATTTCTGAAGTTAACAGAAAAGTAACCAAAGCTCTTATGGAAACAGCAACAAAATTAGCTGGGTCTAAGAACAAGTTGCATGTGAACAAATTATCAGTAAAAACCAAAATGTTGATGCAAAAAAGAAGAAAGATGAGGAGAACTAAAGAAGATGTGACTTCCAAAGTGAAATATATAGAGCTATGCAAGACAGTACCAAAGAGTATCACTGAAGACGTAAGGAAATTCAACTGTGAACTAGTGAGGAAAGCAATTGAAAACAACCAAAGCCTAAAGACAGCAAAGGGACATCTCAGTAAGGGAAGAAAACAGATTATGGCACTGAGAAAAAAAGATGTTTCTGTAACAAGAAATAGAGGCGAAATTTTGACAAGAGTGAAAGATATCTACTCCAAATTATATGAAAAGGATGATACATGTACTCCAGACCTCATGAAAGGTACCAGTACCAGAGTTCTTCCAGTCCTCCCAGCGGAAGTTGCACATGCAATCAAGAACATGAAGCGGGGAAAAGCTCCAGGAGAAGATGGAATTACTGTAGACATCATACAAGAAGCAAGTGGAGAAATCGAAACAGTACTCGCCCAAATTTTCACTCGATGCCTTAATGAAGGGAAGATTCCTGAGGATTGGAACAACGCTACAATGATCCTGCTGCATAAAAAAGGTTACATTGAGGATCTGAGGAACTACAAACCTATCAGCCTCCTATCAGTGGTTTATAAAATCTTCACTAAAGTTCTTTTACACCGCTTGAAGGTAACACTGGACATGGCTCAACCGAGAGAACAAGCTGGATTCAGGAGTGGCTACAGCACAATAGATCATATCCACGTACTGAGAGAACTAATTGAAAGAGCGAGGGAATATGAACTTCCATTGTGCATGGCTTTTATCGATTATGAAAAGGCCTTTGATTCTGTGAAACCATCAGCAGTTACAATGGCTTTGAAGTCCTGCGGTATTGAAATGCATACATTCATATTATTAATAACATCTATGAAAATGCAAGTGCAAACGTTCGGCTGTTTGAAAATACAACACACATAAAAATTGGAAAGGGAGTGAGACAAGGTGACACCATATCTCCGAAGCTCTTTAATGCCACATTGGAGGGTGTCTTTCAGTCGCTGAGCTGGGAAAACAAGGGGATAAAGATTAATGGAGATTATCTAACCCACCTTCGTTTTGCTGATGACATAGTCATTTTTGCAACTACCCCATCAGAGCTGCAGAGTATGATCTAGGAACTTGCTGACAAGAGTAAAGAAGTGGGATTAAAAATGAACTTTCAGAAGACAAAAGTGATGTTCAATGCTTTTTCAAGAAATGAAGATTTATCGATTGATGGAGAAAAGCTTGATATAACAGACACGTACGTTTATCTTGGACAGCAGATAACAAGTGAGGGTCACAATGGTGAAGAAAGTACAAAACTTGCCTGGAGAGCTTTTGGAAGAAACAGCATAATTTTCAAGAGCAATATGCCATTATGTCTTAAAAGAAAAGTGTTTGATCAATGCATCCTTCCAGTGCTTACGTATGGTGCAGAGACATGGACCTTAACTAAAAGAGGCATACAAAGGCTGCAGACAACTCAAAAAAGCATGGAGAGGTGCATGCTTGGTGTAACCAGGAGAGATAAGAAGAGGAACTCGTGGATTCGAAAAATGACAAGAGTGGAAGACTTCATGATCAGAGTTAAATCCCTGAAATGGCAATGGGCTGGACATACTGCCAGAAGGACAGATCATCGATGGTCAGCCGAAATTTTAGATTGGATTCCAAGGGACAGGAAAAGACCCAGAAGAAGACCACATGGGAGATGGGTGGATGAAATTCGAAAGTATGCAGAAGTGACGTGGAGGAGACTGGCACAAGACAGACCGTTGTGGAGGAAACTTGGGGAAACCTTCGTCCAGTATATATATATATATATATATATATATATATACTGTTAAAATGTTCTTTAGTATCTTTGTTCTATTTGTTCTAGTTGTTAACTTGAAACTGCTAATAAGTCCGTATTTGAGTAGCTAAGTCTTGTATGCTTGAAGATGGTAGTAATTAACACGTGATAACCAAATGATAATAATTGTATGCAAATAATTCTTGTGATTCGTAAATATGTCTAAGAAACTTTTATTCTTTTTTGTATTTAACAGCCTGCAAAGGTTGTCCGTTAACTGTGCTATATTTCCTAACTCTCCCGCTGTCGTGAAATCTCCTGACCTGCCGGTCCACCTAAGACCTCCCAGTCCTGCCTGGGGCAATTACCTCGTCGTACTTTTCCTGACCGCCCGCTCTCCTAGACCAGAGACCACTGTGCTCTCGCTTCCCTCTCTTGTCTCCAAAAAATGCCCTTAAGCATATCCTAAAATTCCCCGTGAGAAATAATCACACCGCCCTCGGTAAATCTCAAACCTCAAAGTAAAATGTGTGCGGCTAGTGCATTAGTCAGCCGCATTGAAATTGAAACCTGAAAAGCATCAAAAGAGGCGCGATAGAGTTAATCTCCATTCAACAAACAATGTGTATATACTGAGCTCAGACAAATTGTCGTCTTAGCAAATTAACCATGCATCCGGTGTCTAATGGGGAACTGACTCTAAGAAATTTCTTTCACGCTTTGTGGAGACAAAGGAAGAGAAGCACGAGATGGAAAAAGGTTGCATTTTGAGATTTTATATGAAATCCCAAAACCCTGTATAAAATCTCTGTAACAATACACTGAAGTGCCAGAAAAACTGGTACAGGCGAGCTTATGCCAAATACATAGCAACGTCACCTATGCGCGTACTCGGTTGCGTCCGCCAGTGCGTATATAAAGCGATAGACATCCTTGCCAGCTGCCAGAGCTGTTTTCGGCATGAGAATGACAAGTAATAACGATTTTCCACGCGGTGTCATAGTTGGCGCTCGCGAGATGGGCCATAGTATTTCGGAGGTAGAAACGAAGGTCAGATTTTCACGGACGACCATTGCAAGGGTGTACCGTGACTACAAGAATTCCGGCAAAACCTCCAACCTACGATACCAGTGTGGCCGTAAAAAGACATTGGGTGAACGTGACCATCGTCGGCTGTCAAGAATCGTTTCACGCGATAGGCGTGCAACACTCTCGCAGGTATCATCGGAATTCAATGCTGGAGCCTCGACAAGCATCAGCGTCCTGACTGTGCAACGTACCCTGCATGATATGGGCTTTGGGAGCCGACGCCCACATCGAGTCCCCTTCATGGGTGCACGACACAGAGCTATGCGCCTCGCTTGGGCACGGCAACACCGCCACTGGACACTTGATGACTGGAAACAAGTAGCCTGGTCTGACGAGTTGCGTTTCCAACTGTATCGGGCAGATGGAAGGATTCGTGTGTGGCGCAAACCCCATGAAGCCATGGATCCCGCCTGTCAACAGGGAACTGTACCTGCTGGGGGAAGGTCCGTAATTGTATGGAATGTGTTTAGATGGACTTCATTGGGACCCGTGGTACGTCTACAAACGTCTGTGACCGGCCAACGCTATGTGCGCATTCTTTCTGACGAAGTACCCTTTTAATGTCCTGCATTCATGCTGATGGGTTGGGCCTGTTCCAACAGACAATGCACCTCCACACAAGTGTCGGAACGCCACATTATGGTTAGAGGAGCATTCAGCTGAGTTTGGGGTGTTGCCATTCCCACCCAAGTCCCCAGATCTGAACGTGATGGAACACATTTGGGATGCCATGCAACGCGCTATCGAACACAGGAATCCGAGACCTCGGAATACACCTTTATTGTGGAACGCTCTGCAGGAAGTATGGTGTGCATTGCCTACAGCATATTACCAGAAGCTAGTGAAGTCCATGCCCCGTCGTATTTCTGCAGTCCTGCGCTCACGTGGGGGACCTACCAAGTATTAGACTGGTGTACCAGTTTTTCTGGCACTTCAGTGTATATATATATAAAGAGCAGAGACAAAAACAAAGATATTACCTAAGAATTTAATATGAAATTTGCAAAAAAACCTGAAGATCGACGCGCAACGCAGGAGTCACGAAAATTCAGAATTCACATACTATTAAGAAAAGACAAATACAATAGCAATTTTTCAACCAATATTCCAAAAACAACATAGTAAAACTCATATACTGACAGATATCAGTAAAAAGAGGATAAAAAAATACCAAACTGAATGTGGAAAGTGTCGAGAATGCCGAGCCTTGGCTTTATCAAGGACCAGCAAAACTCTGCATTTTCTCACTTCCACAAAGACCTAGTTGGAAATGGGTCTCTGCAAAGCCATAGATGCAAGCAATATGCCCACCAAAATTTTTTAAAGAATATATCATAACCTCCTCAGAGTTGCATGTCAAAACACAAGATAATATTATTTTTGCATGCATCTATAGCTTTCCTGGCCCAACCCATGCTCGTCATCTGCTACTAAAAAACAGAAAAACGATTACAAAAAAAAAAAAAAAAAAAACACAAGTTGAGAGAGTGACTGATTGAATCATAAGGATTATTCAGTAATAACACAATGCCAAGTAACCTAGCCGCCTAAGAGAGAATTTAAACTGGAATAGCAATACTAAAGTATTACAGATTCTAATGCTTTGCAGTGAAAAACGCTTATTCAAAAATGCCATATAATAAAAAATAATATTTTTTTAAAAAGAACAGATTCCTGAAAGTGAACTGGAATATTGAACTCCCTTCTCCTCAACAACTGACATCACTTGAACAAAAAAATAAAAAATGATAATAACAAACTTAAAAATGCTTTGTGAAGATTATATGATTTTAACAATTAGTTGCAATATATACAAAGTATTCCAGAAGTACTTTAAGTGCTTAATAATGTAGCAATTACGTTCTTTCCGACATTGAAACACATCGTTGACTACAAGAACAATAAAACGGCCAGCTACTTAGCCTAAGTGCCCTAAAAACGCTAAAATTCCAAGTAAAGTGAAAGAGAAAAAACCCACAAAGTTTATAGACATGCATGCACCTAATTGCCTGATGCGAAAAATAGAAAAGACAGCTAAAAAAGTTCTTAAATAGAACTTGGAACTCCCAAACTTCAAGAACAAAGATGAGAGCTTACCTCTTATGTAACTTTTCTGCCACTACAGTAAAAAACATGGCCGAACTTTCTCCCCTAACTTTCTCTTTGGCCACGCCCTAGATGCGGGGTGCAGCTTGGGAGGGTCTGACGGCTTCTACACACTGAAAAGCAGGGCTGTTAGAATACAAGGGCTGGGTGATCGGCTTCGGACACGCGGATCCCTATGAACGCCAGCGTGTGACGTCAGTATGTTGGAATGGAGCTGGATTGCTGCAGTGAGGGAATGAAAGCTAACGAGCATTTCAGTGGCTCTTGTAAAGAAATATAACAAATGATTCATTCTAGGTATTTAACAGACTTAAATAAAAAGTAAGAGAAAAGACTGGGAATCTGTTAAAGACAAATGAAAATTTTCGTTATACACACACAATACATTTAAATTTTCAGGTCATAAGTTTTCTTTTCAACATCTTGCACCATCCACCAGATGTGTGCATTAAAATATATTTGATCTGCGAGATTGCGCAAATAGATCACCTGAAGTGAAAAAAGGAATTTTTTCCCCACGTTTCCTTCTCTGTTTAATTTCTTAAATTTCGAACAGCAATAATAAAATCGCAAATTTTTTCGTATGCTTTTCTTTTCGTTTTTCCTTAAACTTTATTTGCGGTGTTTTTGTAGTGAGTCTTCAACATCTTTCAAAATCAGTATTTTTTTTATTTTTTTTTTTGCACGTAAAGCTACTAATGTACTACATTCAAATTACGAACTTTTAATGCGCGAAATTTTAAAAGAACCAAAAAGGTAACACAATGTCCTTATTCCTTTGTATACCATTGTTAAAAATCTATGAATTAATTAATATATATTTTTGTATAGTGGCCCCCACTTTGGTTGAACATCAGATGCCTTTGCATTCTGAATTACTGCTATATATGCACTTATACTGTATATTAAATGGTTAGTACACTTTTAATTCGCGCTTCCATTTTTAAGTTTTTTATTCTTTAAATCAGCACTTTTCAGCTCTGTTTTCCTACAATAATCGTTGCGTAGTCATTTTTTCTCCCTACGATAGTCGCTGTCGTTTTCCGTTAGCTTTCATTTTTAACGCTTTCGTTCTCTCAATTTTTTAAATTTCAATTTATTTTTTAAGGGATGCAACATTTTCAAGTAGCAATCTATTTTCCTCAGTTATTTTGATACAGGAAGAACAACTGATATTCCCTGATGTTTAATCAACTTCATAACAGATATCCTGCGTTTCTTGCACACAAATCTTTTTCAGTCTTAAAATATCCATCCGATCGAAAGCACTTTTTAAAATATCTCGTTTGTGCTTTCTGTTACTTTGTGGAGTGACAGTGTCCGTTTTGTTGACAATTCGGCAGATTCAGAACATTTGTTTCAGTATCTGTTTTCTCCGTGAGTCGATTTTTTAAATCTTCGTAATCGGAAGAATGAAAATGATCACTGAAAATTCTAGTATTCGTGACATTCATAGAGTCTGACCTATAGCACTTGTTCAGCCATTCCTTCACCAAATCTGGATTTTTTCGAAGGAAATGCATGGCACACAATATACTGACCTTTAGTTTTTTCGTAATAGTTCTTACAAGTAACCACAGCACAACTCGTTATTATTATCAGTATTTCAACGTAAACTAACTGAACGATTTCTCAAAAAGCAAGTTCTAAGAGCTGAATACTTATCCACAAAAAAGCGAAGGAAAGAATGTAGCGAAAGTAGAAAGACCCTTCACAGCAGCTTCATGGTTCCAACGTTCCAACCGGAGTTCCAACAGAGTGACGTCAGAAACAGGTGATCTGCCACCACTGAGGGGATCCGTGGCGGCAAAGTTTCTTCAAAGGAATGACCAGCCCTAGTATTCTAACAGCCTTGCTGAAAAGGAACCTACCCGCGGAGTTTTAAACAAGAGAAACATGCCACTAAGAATGTCCTGTTTGTTCAGAAAGAGTAGAATTAACATCTCCAGAATACATGAAAAATAACATCAAATACACATGCAGTGTATTTAATAACATTTATATGTATTTAATTACCTTAGTGAACTTCTACAAACAATTCATAATCCTATTCATTTTAGCGTTAGTTATACTATTTTTAGTTTAGTTATTCTAGTGAGTGAATACCTAGTTTTCTTTTTATTTATTTTTATTTTATTTTATAATCAAATTTTTTTGTGTGATTTTATATGTATTTTTTTATTTTTTATTTTTAATAGGACTGTCCTGTCCATAGCACTAAGGTTCCTTTTTGTAGTTAATATGCATCCTCTAGACCAACTTCCAAAAAAGGCTTTCATTGGCCAGAATCATTTTATTAACTTTGTAGAAATTAAAACAGATCTGCTAACCTTACTTTATTATTCAGAATAATTTTTCTTAAAGTTCTTTTGATGAAAGATGTTGGAATTTTGTTTTCTAGAAAACTGTTTAATAGTATTGTAATGTGGTTATTGAAGTCCAAATTGTTGCTGCAAATTCTTGATATTCTAAGTACCGGAGAAATTAGTACATTCTCAATTACTTTGGTTGAGATGTTATTGTTCCAGTACAGATATTTAATTACTTTGAAAGGAAAGTTAACTCTTTTATCAAAAAGGCTGATGGATGAGTTACCTCTGTAAAGTTTAATGCTTAAGTCTAGGAACTCTAGTTCCTGATTACTGTGGTTGGTTTTACATAAGTTAAGAGAGCTAGGATAGATATTTGCAAAATCACTTTTTATAACTTCTGAATTATTTATACAAAGTAAATCGTCAATATATCAAAAAGTGAAAAGGTAGTTATTTGAGCAAGAGGAGCTATTTTTGATGAATTTATATTCTTTAAAGAACAGGAATAGATTTGCTACACTAGTAGAGGAAGATGTTCCCATAGGGATACCGTTTGCTTGCTTATAGAGAGTATTATTATATAAAATATGGTTATTGTTTATGCAGCAATTGAGATAAGAGTTCCAAGCTCCTACATTAACAAATTGGTTAAGCTTAAATTCTACATGCAGCTCTTTAAAGGTAGTGATGATATCTGATAGAGGCAGTTAGTATATATGTTCTCAAAATCATAACTATTTATATCTATGGGATTAATGCCGAGAATAGTGGAAATTACTTCTGAATTATTATTAATAATCCAAAAATCTCTGTACTTCAAGTTAGTGCAGTTACCAATGTGTTTCAAGACCTTCTTTAAGATGTCTTCAAAAGCTAGATCAATTTTCTTTTTATGACTCCTTACTCCACTAGCTATGAATCTAAACTTCACCGGATCTTTATGAAACTTGACAGTTGCAAAAAGAAAGGGAAATTCAGGCTCATATCTTCTCATTTGTGGAATTTTAAGTTTCTTGAAGAATGCTTTAAAACGATTTTCTAACTGTTTGGTACTGTAACTTACGGGCTCGTAGGTTACTCTATTGTTGAGTTCCTTATTTAATAATTCAAAATAGAATTTCTTACAGATAATTGCAAAATTATTGCTAGCTTTATCTGTAGTGGTAAAAATATATAGGTCTTGTAGAGAGGAGAGTGACCTTTTGGCATCTCCAGAGAAAAAAGATTTCTGTCAAAACATAAATCAAAACCTGCCAACTTATTAGAGAAGCTATTGATTACATTATATTTCCATTCTGCGAAGGCCTCAATAGGCTGATTGTATGCTAAACTGGTTTTAATTATGTACCGATTTACATCTTGAGTAAAGTTCTCTAGAATTCTTGCTTTGGAGATTTTAAAAGAAAATCTAAATTTAGTACCATCCTCTAATAAATACCTAAGCTTGTCATTTTTAACAAAGCTCAAGTTACCAGTGATAATATGCTTGTAATTCTTATCATAGTGAACTGTTTCTTTATGTTCTTCACAAGAACATGCAGTAACTACAGGTATGGAACACGAAGAATTAAGTTTGTAGTTTTTAACATTAGACCCTAAGGTCTTAACATATTTAAAACTTACAATAGACTGGTGCCTGTGCACGGGAAAAAAATTGCTTTATTGTAGAACAGCTTCCTTATATTGAGATGATCATAGGTTTTATTGAGAAACCAGATGGTCACATAATTCCCCCCCCCCGTGTGACCGAGCGGTACGAAGCGTTTGCTCCTAATCATTTGCCCGAGATGAGTCCTCGATCGAATCCTGGGTGAGACATGGATGGTGTGCTTGACTTTCGGTGGTCCCACATGAGGTACGGACGACTGCTGGCAGGCCATTGAGGTACTTGCTGTGGTCGTTAAACTCCCAAACAAACAAATAAATAAACAAACAAACAAGCAAACAAAAGACATTGTGACAGCGATCAGTGGCGCCGAAGCGTAAAAGTTCTTAGGAAGCACGAATTTTTATGATTCGGAGAACTTAACGTTTGCGCGATTCTCCTTACCATTTCTCAAGGAAAGTAGAGGGACCTCCTCTCCCGTACTACTGCCACCACTGCCGTAACGGTACTTAACCTTCGGATGTGTTGGGCAGCTTCTCGGGCGATTATTATCACGGTTAATCACCTTCGATCACGACTCACAGTTCTCCTGTGAGATAAAACGATATCTATTTTTTTTTCTTTTTTTCATTCTGCAGTATGCTATTCGATTCTTCACTGAAATCGTAATTTCGCCCTAACTCTCTTGCCCGATTTTAATATGAATTGGATCCGGATTATGAATAATACTTTGCTATCTCTTATCACTCATAACTCAAAAAGTTAATTTTCTCGATTTGATTAGCGAATTTTTATTTTCTTCTTTAAAAAACTGGAAGGGCATAAAACTTTAAGACTTCCCACTCATAACTACGCCGGTGCTGTCGCCTGCGAATGCGACAACAGGGCATGAAATTAAATTTCACTGAACTGCGAATTGATCGAAACTTCACTCCTTAGTGATCGTTAAAAGCTAAAGTTTATTTTTGGAAATCTGATCTAGATTGTCACGCGACGCTGTTATCTACTTTGATGGAAATAGTTATTATTTTCCTCTTTCTCAAGAGGTCACTTCCCACCTCCTAAATAATCTATGTTGAGGCAGTAAAAACTGAAAAAAAAAAAGTGTGTTAAACAAAACCACACGTGTATTCCAGTTGTGTTTATGTACTAGGTGTGCAACTTAATTCTCGGCCCCTAACCTCAAGCGATCATAGAACGTCGGCAAATGCAAATAGCTGTGTGCGATAATGGCTGATTGCAGCGCCATCCAACAGCTTTCCAGGCAACCGTAACCGCTCACAGCTGTAGTGACAGAAGGGATGAAAGTTGACGGTGAAAGCAATGTCGTTCGAGAATAAACATTTAAGGCACTGCCTCCTGTTCGCGTTTCAGCTGAAAAAAAGTGCCGCGGAAGACCAGAAAATGATCTGTGCTGCTTTGGGTGAGGCTGCTGTGTCCTACAGTACGCGTAAGAAGTGGTTCCAGCGGTTTAAGCATGGGAATTTCGATCTCCGTGTTGCAGAACGTCCGGGACAGCCACAGAAAGTTGACGATGAGGAACTGGAACAACTGTTGGACACGGATCCCTGTCGCACACTGTCGGAGTTCGCCCAGGAACTCGGAGTAACAGGGCAAGCTATTGCAAAGCGCGTGCACAAGCTTGGACGGATTCACAAGGAGGGCCACCATCTCACAGCTGCGAACAAGTCTAGGCGCTACGATGTTGCTGTGTCCTTGCTCTCCAGATTCAAGAAGAAGGATTTCCTCCAGAAGATTTTGACCTGTGATGAGAAGTGGATCCTTTACGATTATCCTAAGCGGCGCAAATCGTGGGTTTATCTAGGTCAGCCTACCACCAGTACTGCCAAACCGAATATCCATGCCAGGAAGTTGTTGCTGTGCATATGGTGGGATCAGCGCTGTGTCGTACACTATGAGTTGCTTAAACCTGGTGAAATGGTCAATGCTGAGCGTTATTTGTCAGCAACTCATTCGTGTGAGTGATGCAATGGAGGCGAAAAGCCCATACTCTGGCAAGAGCAGAAGGTCGGTCCTGTTGCCTCAGGATAACGCGCGTCCTCACACCGCGAAAACGACTTTAAACACGATCACCGACCTGGGATGGGAGATTTTGTCCCACCCGGCGTATTCTCCAGACTTCGCCTCGTCGGATTATCACCTCTTTCGCTCCCTGCAACATCACCTGAGTGATACGCACTTCACTTCTGTCGAGGAGGTCCACACAAGTATTGATTACTTTATCAACTCGAAACATCTCTCTTTTTTTCCGCAGTGGCATTCGGCAGCTCCCTGACAGATGGCTCAAATGTATCCAACACGACGGGGATTATTTCCCTGATTAGGTACGTATTCCATTTGCTATAATTTTCTGTCAACGTGTCGTGCCTGTGTCCGAGAATTAAGTTGTACACCTAATATCAAGGAGATAATTATTACGCTATGTTGTACAATGTGTACGGACATCAAATACGCGTGCGAACTAATTAATTTTTCTAGTTGGAACAGTTATCGGAAACTACCTAACTTACCCGTGCCTTATAGTCGGCAGTACAGTAAAACTTCCCTTAACGAACACCCCCTAACGTTGGGCCGCTCCCAATTAGGTCCACTGTTTACAATCCCTGCAGAATAACATGAGTTATAATAGTCACCCCTTCTCTTTTGGGGACTCTCTCAAATACGGACGCGGGCATTAATCCGAACATTCCAAAGCCTGATTTAGAACCTCCCAGTTATAACCAGGTAATGCTAGTACGTGTGACTTCAACTGCACGAATCAGAAGGATTTCGTAAGCGCCGGCTGCTGCTGAATCCTCGCCCAACTGACAGATGATCACCTACCCATGGAGGGGAATAAATTGTCCCAAACCTTTGGCTTTGACTCCTGCTTAAAATGGCCAGTGTTTCACGTTTGTCTAACATGCTGATTTTTTTTTTGTCCGTTTGCTTCCAAGTTTGTAGGTGTGTTCTCCTCGTAGTAACCATCGTGAACCTATGAACCTGATAGCTCAGTTGCAAATTCACTTGGAGCTCAAAATTGTAATAGCATAAAGTAGTAACAGCTTAGCAGATTTTTTCATGTCTTCTGAATAAGAATAATACAGTCATGACTTCGTATTTTCCAGGTCTTTTTTTTTTTTGTACACAGACTTTGTGTCAACGTACACAACAAAAACAACAAAAAAAAAAAAAAAGAACACCTGAAAGGAGTCAAGCTACGACTTTGACTTTTACAGGATGTGCTAATCAGGCAATATCGCAGAAATGATTAGCGTTTCGGCGTCATACGTACCGCGTCTAGGCAAATCGGACCGCGCAACGTCACAGACCGAAAACCGACCGTTTTTCTGTTATAAGCGTCGTATGGCTCGGTCGGCATGTCAGTGCTTGGTCAACAGTGGGTACGGATGCCTCGCCGTCGTGTAAGACAGTCATACAGTCACATCAGCGAGTTTGATGGAGGTCACATTATCGCAATGAGAGACTACAGTGCTTCCCTCTGGGATATTGCTGGTCGTGTGGAGCTGAGTGTGTCCGCCGTAGCAAGAATGTGCAGGGAATCGTACGAAGAAGGGCATAGGACACGAAGAGAAGGTTCTGGACGTCGTACACAGACAACGCCGAGGGACAACAGCCATTTCCTGAGGATGTCTTTGAGATGACCGTTCTGAATCAGCAACGGCGTTGGCGCAGCAGTGGCGAATTGTGACGCCATTCTCCCATGTCAGCTGTAACAATACGTAGCAGGTTATTACAATTCGGACTGCAAGCTCGCCGGTCCCTTCTCAGGCTACCTTTAACACCGCAGTAACGGACTGCTAGGCTGCAATGGTGCATCGAACGAAGGGAGTGGTGTGACGAATGGCACACTATCGTGTTCTCGGACGAAACGCGCTACTGTTTAGTCGAAGCAGATAGCTGCATCTGTGTCCGCAGACGACAAGGGGAGAGGAGTCGGGAAGAGTGTGTTCTCACCAGGCATACCGCACCAACACGAGGCATTTCGGCTTGGGGTACTATTGGGTATGAAAGCAGATCACCTCTCATGACAGTCCGTACCACCATAACGAGTGTCCGTTACGTCAATAACATTCTACTTTCGGTCGCCCTTCCGTACCTTCAGGACGTCCCCGGGGCTATATTTCAGCAAGCCAATGCCACACCGCATGTTGCAGTGACGACACATGCCTTCTTCCGGGATAACAACGTTTCACTTCTGCTGTAGCCTGCTAGATTGCCGGATTTATCACCCATAGAAAATCTCTGGGACATGCTCAAAAGACTGGTGCAGTAGTACGACCGTCCTCCAGCAACTCTTGATGAACTTTGGACGTGGGTCAATACAGCCTGGACGGCTGCTCCACAGGACCCTTTTCACACATTATTTGATTCGATGCCGCAGCGCCTACAGCAGGTGATACAAGCTAAAGGTGGCCACACCATTTAGATACATCGACCCACCTGGTACGTATGACACCGAGATGATAATCGTTTATTCTGCATCGCCAATGAACATATCCTGAAAAATCAAAGTCGTAGCTCGACTCCTTTCAATTGTTCTGTTTTTAATAAACACGAGTGACGGCCGTTCCATAAAAACTGAGAGTAAAATCACACAAAATGAAGAAATAGAGGTACAGGAAAATATATGTTATTCTTTCTCAAAGTTTCTTCCCTCGGATGATATGCAACGGTCCCATCGTTCAGTCCACTTTTCAAAGCATGTGGCGAATGCATTTTGTGGAAGCTACTTTCCCTGCACAACTTGAATAATGTCAGCATCTGTGTTGAATGTTGCGCCACGGAATTTCTCCTTCATTGTTGGAAACAACCAAATATCGCACGGGGCGAGGTCAGGACTGTAGGTAGGCTGTGGCATGATTTCAATACTGCATTTCGTGAAAAACTGTTGAACACAAGCAACCACACGTGGGCGGGCGTTATCAAAGTGTAGGGCCCACTTGCCCACCAGTTCCGATCACGTAATCGATATATGTCGTCGCAGACGCTACAAGACTGAAATGTAATACTCAGCATTGACACTAATTTTTGGAGGAATTGGCATGCTGGTAGACTACACCTTTGCCGCCCCGGTGGCGCAGTGGTCTAAGCGATGGCCTCTGATCATTCGTCTGAAAGGGGTCCGGGTTCGAATCCCGGTGAGGCATGGATGTTGTGCTTGTCCTACGGCACTGGCTCTCTCCCTTTCCTGGAACCAATGACCCTAAATTAGGGACGGGCGATTGCTTATAGCCCATTGAGTTGCTCACGGGGGTCGTTAAACCTCCAATCAAAAAAAAAAAAAAAGACTACACCTTTATGATAAAACAAAAATTATCGTAATCACCTTCCCAGCTGATTTGGTTTAGCGGACTTTTTTCAGAGGAAGCGAGCCTGTGTGTTTCCAGACACTCGTTGCGCACTTCGTGAGTGGGTCGAAATAGTGGATCCATGTTTCATCGGCTGTTATTACTGTGTATAGAAAGTTTTTATCCTTTGCAATAATTTGTTTCCACTCATGACACACCTGAATTCTGGCTAACAATTGTTCTCTCGTCAGGTGATGAGGTACCCATCTGGAGCACACACGATGCAGCAGTAATTTGTCGCGTAGAATGCGGAATGCCGACGTTTTTGAAATATTAGTTGACGCCGCTATGTATTAACACGTCATTCGTCGATCTTTTTGCAGGACTGCCCGAATAGTGTTAACAATACGCTCCGTAACAACACTTTCAGGTCGACCAGTCCTAGGAGCAAGTTCTGTCGACAAACGCCCTTTTTTGAAATCATGGTGCCATCTAAAATTCGTTGACTCACCCAAACATTTATCTTTGTAAGCTTTTTTCATTAAATCAACTGTTTGGTTGGTTGGTTGGTTGTTGGATTTTATTGGCGCAAGGGCCAGGTTTGGCCAAAGAGCGCCAGACAAAGAACGATCAGCCACAGATTTTTAAAAACGTGGAAAATGATTAAGATCAGACAGGCTTGGTAAAAGTTGAAAAAGAGTACGAAGAAAGCAGTGAAGAAAAGGTAGTTAATGAAGTTTATTAAAAGTAACATATTTACTAATGGAAAAGGACGAACCGTCACTCTCCTCCCCCCACACTCCTCTGCAATGCTGGCAGAGGGCGGGGACGAACTGTCACTCTCCTCCCCCCATGTTCCTCTGCAATGCTGGTAGAGGCTGGGGACGAACTGTCACTCTCCTCCCCCCGTGTTCTTCTATAATGTTGGGTGAGGGTGGAGACCTCGCTGAGGCCGAGACAGTTTGATGGACACCGCACACCTTTGCGGATTGAGGGCCGGGTCTTCCGCACGTGCAGGCTGTCTGCTGGGAACCGGAAGAGGCGGGCGTCTTCAAAAGAGAAGGCGAAGACGCAGCTGGTCGAATAAGCTGGAGCTCGGTGAAATCCACCTGTGTCGCTTGTTCAGCTGTAGATCGCTTGGCAAGTGCGGCGAGAGCTACAGGGCGCGGAACAAAGGGCTGCACGGGTTGTGGCAGAGACTGAACTACTGCGGCAAAAGTACGCTGTCGGGTGGTGGGTATACCCAACTTGGCCTTGGCAGCAGGGTACGAGAGGCCTTCCAGGGTCTTGAGCCGCTGGATCGCCATCTCGTCCTTCCATTTCATACAGTTGCGGGAGTAAGCTGCATGGGCCTCACCGCAGTTAACACAGCAGGCCGCAGAAGTGCAACCTTCCCCGTCATGTTCACTGGAGCCACAATTTGCGCAACGAGCGGAACTCTTACAGAAACGTTGTGAATGCCCGTACCTCTGGCACCTGAAACAGCGCAGAGGACTGGGAATGTACGGGCGAACTCCACAGACCAAGTAGCCAGCCTTGATTTCGGTCGGAACTTTCGGGGAGTTAAAAGTCAAGATGACATTTTTTGACTTAATCATGGAACCATCACGCCGGAACATCATACGACGTGCAGCAATAACACCTTGATCAGCAAGTTCAGTCACGAATTCGTCTTCACTGCATGGCAAGAGATCAAACTCCGAAA
This sequence comes from Macrothele yani, assembly GCA_039090855.1. NCBI lineage: Eukaryota > Metazoa > Arthropoda > Arachnida > Araneae > Macrothelidae > Macrothele > Macrothele yani. Next base: position 13,787,846 of record CM077017.1, read on the forward strand.
TAACACCCCGAGAGGTGTTAAGAAACGGGTGAGGTGTCACTTTTACAGGAATGCCTTGAAGACTAGTGAGGTTCAGAAAAGTGTTACTCTGAGAAACACTGCAAGTTTGGACAAGCAGGTCCCCAGAGCGAAGCTTTCTCACAGACTTCAAGGGGCCAACCGCAGCGTCCAAAGCTTTAGAAATGAAAAAGGGAGATCTGGTGGACAGTCTCTCATGCGGATCGATGGATTCTACAAGCAAGTGAGTAGCATGCGTAGTCACAGCAATCGAGGGGAGACGACGCTTCGGAGCGACTGGTACAGCTGCCGAAGAAGAGGTTCCACATTCTTGGTCCAGGTCAAGGTCTAAAGACCGTTTACGGGTATGAGACTTGGTAGGTTGAGAAGACGAAGGACAGTCGTTGTCAACTATCATTTTGTCAGGTGACTTAAATTTGGAGTTTTTGTTCTTTTACCCATGGAAAAAAAGGAGGAAGATTCGTCTGCAGACTACTCCACCCACCACCGAGCCCTACAAGGGAGAACTGGAGGTCTGCAAGCCAAGAAAATGACGCTGGACACAGTTCTGGAGCTTATACGTTGCAGATATAGTCCGTTGGCTGTGATCACACGCACTTGGCGGACACTTCGGCCTCCGGGTACCGTCATGCCAACGCCTTTGGCATGATCCCACAGCCCCCGGGCTCACCCTGCCGTGCTATACGACAAAAAGCCGCTAAAGCCGTGTACACAACTTGGTACAAGACTTCTGACTAGAGGTGGGTTAGTCTCTAGCCTCCCGTTTACAGCGAAGCCGGGGTCGAAGAGGAGTGTTGGTACACAGGAGGCACTTATCCGGTCTCCTGCGACCTCAGCCGCCAGACATCCCATTTCCGCCTCACGGGTCTCCGCACGCGGCAAACATGCAGGTAGGTCTAGCACCCAAACCAGCTAAAAGGAAAAAAGAAATCCAAAGAAGACAAGTCCTGGAAGGGAACCTAAACGGAATCTCAGCAACCTACGAACTGAGCGGTTAATATAATACAGTTAGTGGTGGAGGGTAACAAAACCACAAGACCGGGGTGTTAGTACATAACGTGGTAGCGATTAGGTAAAGTATACAACACGGGCAACTAGCCAGTGGAGAAAATAAACAAAAACGAAAAAGCGAGACACAAGACCAGCTCGGGATCGTGGGGCCGCGACTCCCCAACAGCTGGATGAACAGCCGTCCCTGCAAACACCAACAGCACCAAAACAAAAAACAGGCAGTGGCATGACAACAGATGTTGACCAGTCACAAGGTCAGCTCGGGCCGTGGGGGCGCTGCTCCCCAAATAACTGGAAAACCAGTTATCCCCGTGCGGGCAAATCAACTGTTTCTGGAGCCATTTTACTCAAACGATAGAGAAATTTTATCGCACAACGCATTTCACTTTTTAACTGTGAGTCACTCACCTCCATGGCTGTATGGCGAAATTCAGACGTACCTTAAACAACTGCGCAATAACGAGACCAGAATCGTCTGCCACGGCTAATAACTGTTGCCATAGATATTTCTTTAATTCAGTTAGTCGTCTGCGTGGTTATTTTCCCCTTGGCACTGTTGCCAACTCAAAGAAAAATATTACTCTCAGTTTTTATGGGACGGCCTTTGTATAAAAGGTTAATAAATGCTACAATAATGTACAATATATGCTTAACAACATAAGAGTACAAATTTATTCAATTGTCTTTAAGATCAGTCAGTTTGATTAGCACAATGGTTTTTAGTTCCTGTCAAAGATATATTATGTAATCATATAAGCATTAGTACTTGTGCAATGCATGTTACGTACTATTATAAAAATAAATGCCCTAGCAATGTACCTAAATGAGAAGTTTTACTGTATTAACCATAAATTTTCTGTGTAGTCACATGCGACTTTAATACAGTTAACACGTCTTTGGTCCACCTTTGGTAATGAAAGTTATATGAAAATGGGCTTCGTGGAGCTCCTTATCTTATCTGTAACGTGTTCGACAGTTTCAAAGACTCTGTTGAACATTCCTTAGATGACATGGAATGATGCAGAATCTCCACACTCGAACTATACTCCCGTGAATATTGGCTGGCGCAGTTCTGTCTTTCTTTAAGAATTCAGTCGCTGCAGGTGTTTCACGCTTACACTTTTCCTTTATACACTATCTACCAACAAGTAATTGGACACCTGTGATAGCAAAGGAAAACAAAGTTTATTCACCTTCAATAGTTGGTGGAGCCTCCACGAGCGGCGATTACAGCTGCGACCCTGCGGGGCATACTCTCAAACAGGCGTTGTACGACGGCTAGCGGTATTTTCTTCCACTCGGCTTGGAGAAGACAGGTCAGTTCCTTCACCGATTTTGGACAGGGGGCACCCCTTAAGTCGACGCTCTAACTCGTCCCAGAGGTGCTCGATAGGGTTAAGGTCCGGGCTCTGCGCAGGCCAGTCCATTCGATTAACCCCATTGTCACGATACCAAGCCATGGTGGACCTCGCAACTGACAGGTGGCATTGTCATCCTGAAAGTAACATGGGTCCACCCCGTAAAACTGCCACAACGTAGGAAGCGCATGGTCATCCAAAATGGTGCAGTAGGTCTCGGCGTTGAGTCTACCAGGAATTGCGATCAAGGGTCCCGTGCCATACCAGGAGAAACACCCCCATAGCATAATTCTACCGCCGCCGAACTTCGCAGTTGGCGCAATACATTCCGGCAGGAGGCGTTCTCCAGGCGGACGCCAAACCCAGACCCTGCCATCCGAACGGTAGAGGGTGAACCTTGATTCGTCGCTCCAGAGAACCTGTTTCCACTGTTCAACGGTCCACTGTCGAAGTTCTTTGCACCACGTTAGCCGAGCAGCGCTATTGGACTTGGTGATCAAAGGCTTGTGGGCTGCAGCACGTCCATGATGACCGAGCAGATGGGATTCTTTACGGATGGTATTCATCGAAAGAACACTCCCGGATGCCTTTTGAAACTCCTCGCGGATGTGGCTCATCGATTTGGTGCGGTTCTTCCGAATTGCTCTGGCCAGCACCCGTCGGTCTGTAACTCCCAGTTTTTTGTGTCTGCCGGGTCGGGGCACATTCCGACAGTCACCTCTCATCTTCCACTTGCCAATCACTTAGGCCACTGTCGATTTTGGGTACTTCAACTCGTTGGATATGTCACGTATGGATCGTCCATTTCTGTGATACCCGACGATTACACTTTTCTCGAAATCAGAGAGCTCCGAACTGCGTGTCATCTTGCATGAGACTGTTTGCGTTGTTGTTTCCCACACGATATTTAACGGCGGCGGCCGTGACGTGTAGCAGGACCGCAGATATCGTCGATTGCAGGGGTGTCCAATTACTTGTTGGTAGATAGTGTATTACTGAATTAGGGAACGAATCAACTTTCTAAACTCCAACAACTGATAGCCAGTGGTGTTCTGTCGCTCGTGTACTGCCGGAAGATAAAATACAATACTGACAAGCCCTGTAAACATCCATGCAATATTGCATCACGCTTGAACAACTTGAAGCTTAACTCCTTCCGTAGTTAAAGTTCGCCTACCAACCACTTGACTTAGGAGTCAGGGCGCTAGTCAACAAAGTGTAGCCTTTTTACTTGGATCCCTGCCATGTTGCTACGGAATGAACTGCGTGTAACATGGTAAATAAATAAATAAAATCTTTTCTGGCAAAATACCAAACAAATTGCTTTATTTCTTTTCATTGTGACTCTGATACTTTTTTGACGTTCCCAACCTGACAATGTAGGCGTCTTATCACGAGACTAATGACTTTGTTTTCTAATTCAAAATAAAACATATGATAAAACACACAAATGTAACTGTCGGTTTATTCACTGAAAAAGAATATGGAGAATTATTTACAGCGGCGTAACTGTAGGCATATCTGTGCCCGGGGCAAACCGCAAAACATGGCGCCCTTCTCCCCTCACCGAAGTCGTTAAGACTTAAAAAAATTAAAAGCTTTAGGGCCTGGTGTTTGAAATATAATAACCATGCTTATTGCATGAGTTTTTAGAGCAGTAAAACCGTTCTTGCATGTTGATTACGCACAAAATTGCATTTAGTATCGACAAGCATATGAAATTACAATTTTTCAAAATAACTAGCACAGGCCACCGGAAGTTGTTTGTGACGTTTTCTTCACTGAATTTTGTAGAACTTTTTGTCATATTTTCTTGTAGTTATTTTTTAACTAATAATCATTAACAATTGTGCAATATATTTTAGGAACCGGTTAGTTTTTCTGAAGACTCTCGCGAAGTTACTGCTGCCCTCACTGCCATTTTCATTGTAGTTTAACAACGTAACGCCTAAATATTTTTACTGGGGTATGATACAGTAAATAGGGTATTATGGAGCTAGGTGTCATTTCTTATTTCAAATGAGAACGGCATTTCACCCTCTTTAATTGCGTTGGAAGAAGGGTGGAAATGAAGGGCAGCACTCAGTAGAAGGGTTTCGTACATTTCCCTTACCCTTACTTACATCAAGGATGTTATGTGTAGTGAAGCAGAACTGGGCCCGGAGCGCCATTTAGGGCGGTAAAATTGAAAAGGTGAAGAGGGCGATGAGATTCCCAACTGCTTCGGAGTTCGAATCTTTGGTACCACATTGAATGGACGGAATGGAGCTTTCTGTAGAGCAGTAATGATCGAATTGCCCCCAGAGAATCTTCAGCAATGTGAACGACATCCTTATCTTGCAACATACGAACACCCGCCCCTTCGTTTCTGATTGTGAGCAATTAACATCCCCTGCACATTTATAGAAAGAAATGCGAATTTTAGGTTGCCAAGCTACCGAAACTGGCGAAATATACAACAGGCAAATTCTATAAATGGACAAACGACAAAGCATGGCGACAAAAAGTTGTTCCAGAAGCTGGTGAAAAAGTTTTAATTCTGATTTTAATCAGATTGTACGCATTGAATTTTGCGCCCTGTCTTAAAGTGCGGCGTCCTGGTCAGCCGCCCCACTGTAGTTATGCCTCTGATTATTTATATGAGGGTCATTTCAAAAGTTTTGCACACTGTGGGTTATCTCTTAAAAAACGAATTTGCAACATATCTTTACAGGCCTTCGAAATAATTTCCATGTTTCTTTATGACAGCGTCCTAACCCAACGTTTGAGCAAGTCTTGTATTCCAGTCAGGACCCCTCCACTGTTGAGGCGTCGGATTACTCGGGTCACCTCATCAGAAAAATCCTGAATTGTACTGAATCGTTTCCCGCGGAGTGGCTTCTTCAGTTTTCGGAACACGTTATAGTCTGATGGGCTCTTGTCAGGACAGTATAGCGCTTGGGGAAGCAATATCAATCCATACTTTTCCAGAATGTATCTTACTGTACAGGTAACATGCGCCCTCTCGTTGTCGTGCAAACTGATGACACCAGCTTCAAGCATATCGGGCCTTCTTTCGCGAATCTTTGGGCTCAAAATATTTTACAGAAACCTTCTGTATTATTCCGCTGTTGCAGTGGTACCCTCGGGCACTCTGTTGCTATCACTCGAACGTTGTCATAGGCCATAATCATCATCACCTTAACCTTCGACTGTTGGCAGCGGAATTTTTTCTGGCGAGGTGATTCTGGATGTTTCCACTGAGTGGACTGAGATTTCAGTTCTGGTTCAAAATCTCAACGAGAAGCTCACCGTGATGATTTACTACACTAACCCCACAAACTTCACACAAAGCTTTATGAATTTTGGTTGGGGATTTTTCTCGCGAAGTTTTAGTTGTAATGTAGGATCGCTGGTCGCTACGCGAGATCTGACCTGACTCACTTTCTTCCTCCATTTCTAGGCAAAATTTTTCGGAACAGGAAATTAGCCGGCAAATGTAGACACAACTTTGTATACTGAAGTCTGACTCATAAAGGGCGCAACGATTGGAGCGCTTGCATCATGCTACGTGCAGCGCCTGCGCAGCGTGCAACATTTTTGAAATGACTTACGTATTACAGGCGGCACGTGAAAGCCATTAAATATTTTACTTTTGGTGTCTTTGGGGTTTATCAAAACCACTTGAATAGATACATCTTCATTCTAAAATTGTGTGTACCTCTTTAGTGAAACCAAAAGATGGAACTGTGATATATCTGCGCTGGATAGCGGATGAGAAAACATAATTTACCTCAGCTTGTTTGCTTAGTGTTATGTGCTCTTGTTTTGTTATGCAAGAGGACATCATTTATAGTCGAACTCCCTGCACTCGGCTCTTCAGTCTTTGCAGGAAGGCCACGTACATCTCGGAGCTGTTTTGTTATTCTTTTGAGGTATGAGGTTAACAGATATGTGTGAAATATCCGTGATTAGCAGCAGGGAAAGAGGGATAGTTCTGTATCGATGACGATGGTGCTTTGGCGTAATGATGGTCATCAGGACCAAAGAGTCGAAGGATGCAGGGATCTGTTGGGAATGTTTGAGACGAACCAGGTCACATTTCGTACCAGTATGGTTACTGCAGGTGAAAGGAGGACATTCCTTTATGACCCAGAGACAACAGCGCAGCCTATAAAATGGCGGCACAAGACCTCTCTTAAGAAGTTCAAAACAGAGCGTTCAACAAAGAAAAAATACATAGTGACGGTTTTATGGAATCTCAGAGGTGTCATTCCTCTTGATTTTGTTCAAGGTTGCAGTATCAATAGTTCTCGCTATATTGAAACACTAAAGAAGCTCAGGAAAGATATCCGCAAGAGACCAGACATACCTCTTCATTCTGTCCTCCTACCCCACGATAACACCCGACCTCACAAATCAGTTGAAACATCTAGCGCCGTTGCTAAAATAGGCTGGACAGTCAGAGCCGTAGCTAGGGGGGCAGGAGGGGGACCGTCGCCCACCCTCTCATTTCCGGCGGGGAAAAGATAGCCGCGGTACAAGTTACCGACATCGCATGGGCAACTCGTCAGATGGTAACATTATCTCTGATAACATATGCATATGCTATGGGCTGGGTGTCGCGAGTGACATCATCTTTGTGTTTTAAACTCAACTCAAGTAAACATGTTTTTGAACTCAACTCAAGTAAACATGTGTTTTGAACTCAACTCAAGTGAACATGGGTTTTATACTGAAAAGTGAACTGTATCGGGAGGAGTAGAGAATCGAAGAGACTGTAACCGCCACCCGATTAACATTGAGTGTGAGTTGTTGATGTGTAAAGGTAAACTTTTTGATTTTTTCGAGAATTTGAAAAACACTTGCTCTTCGTGACTCCTGCGAACTGTTATATTTTCCCAACTTTTTTTTGTTGAAGGTTTGACGACCACCTTGAGCAACTCAATGGACTATAGGCAGTCGCCCGTCCCTAATTTAGGGCCACTGGTTCCAAGGAAGGGAGAGAGCCAGTGCCATAAGACAAAACCAACATCCATGCCTGACCGGGATTAAAACCCGGACCCATCACGGGTAAATGGTCAGAAGCCATCACTTAGACCACTGCGCCACCGGGCGTCCCAACGGTTTGCTGACAGCTGCGAATTTTTGAAGATACGCCACCAAATTAACGGGCATTTACTCGTGCAAAAGGATTAGTGTTCAGATCTTCCGTTCTGACTTGGTCCGTTTTGTTGTAAGAAGAAACTGAGCTTCAAACTTGAGTAACCAAGAAACTTCGGAAGCAACAGGTGGAGATAGAAACATCATCGCTTTTGATAGCACCGGTAAGGCAATTAATCAGGTGCGCGCCGAGGACACTTGACGTCCGGGTGCCAGCCCAGATCTGCCTCTCCCACTCTAATGAGTGAAAATATTTCAAATTTTTATTCTTCATTTTAAAAAGTGTAAGAAGTAAATGCCTTCGAAAACATCATTTTCTGTTACCCTTAAATTTATAGTTTCTATAAAACACAAATGCCTCATATAAATATCTCACACAAAAAAAGAAAAAATCTTCGAAACTCTGGATTTATAAACGCGACCGTAAAATCTTCCATTCTGTCGATTTACAGATGTCCGCTTTGCGCATAAAAACTTCAGATCATGTTCCATGTGATATGCAGGGTAATTCAAAATGATTGGCCCGGTTACAAATGGCAATGCCTGGTTTATGAACATAGATACAGAGTTCACATTGTTGCACAATAAAGAAGGAAGTTTAGAAATTTGTTTCCATACCTTACAAATGTTCTACGTGACTTCCCTGGGTCATGCGGACAACATCTAAACGGTAATCCATTTCACGCCATACATTATGAAGCATGTCCGTAGTCACTGATGCCGGTGCAAGCTGAATGCGCATCTTTAGTTCTTGCAGTGTTCTCGGCAAAGGTGGCACATTCACGTGGTCTTTGACATACGCCCACAAAAAGAAGTCACAAGGAGTAAGGTCCGGAGACCTGGGGGGCCACTTGTAGAAAACCCTGTCGTCCTTTTCTGTTGCGGTCGTATTTCTTCACACTGGCTTCGGCGCACGGAAAGTTCACTTTCCTACGTCACCATAGCTTCACAGCAGTAAGTTCCAATAAAATTCTAAACTTCCTTTTTTCTTGTGTAGGCATATCAGCTGTCTATTTATCTTCATAAACACGTTATTGTCATTTGTAATCGGGGCAATCATTTGAATTACCCTGTAGTATAAAGAATTTCTAACCGAATGGGAAGCAGATTTTCAGCGTTTACCAACTACAACTCATCCTGCTACCGCATCAACTCTGTGTGTGTGGGGGGGGAGTAATACCGAAAATTTGAAATATAAACAATTTCTGGTCCGATTGAGAAATTTTCAGCGTTTACAAATTACAACCCAACAAATTCTCTGCGAGCATGTGCTAACGCAGAAAACCTGTTGGAAGGAGGGGAAGAGTATATATAGGCTCAATATCAAAAATATAAAATATAAAGAATTTGTAGTCCGATCGGGAGCAAATTTTCAGCGTTTAAAACTCCAATTCTGCAAAATTTTTGTGGGAATCTGCTACCGAAGGAAACCTGTCTGTGAGAGGAAGGGAAAATCCCACGACAGGCTTCCTGCTTTAGTACGTGTCCGCAGCTTTATATTTTGTATTTTGTATTTTTGGTATTACACCCATCCTCCCCTCCACCCGAGACAGATTTTCTTCGTTAGCACATGCCCGCAGAGAATTTGTTGGGTTCTGGTTCGTAAATACTGTAAATCTTCCGATCGGATCAGAAATTCTTTATATTTTATATTTTTTTGGTATTAAGCCCCCCCCCCCCACACGACACACGCACACACAGAGCTGAGTTGTAGTTTGTAAACGCTAAAAATCTGCTTCCCATTCAGCTAGAAATCCTTTATATTTTCGGTATTAAGCCCCCTTACACGCACGGGGTTCCGGCGGCAGTGGATGTCCGCAGAGAATATGTTGATCTGTAGTTTATAAAGCCTGAAATTATTTTGTTGAGTTGTAGATTATAAACATTTTTATAAAGAATTACATTAAATATCGCAATTAAGAAAATACGAAATTACGGAAACTTTTTATGTGAGTCAGATAGCCAACCGCTGGGGACGTGGTGGCCACGTAGCAGTCAAGAATGCGATTTTTATACGGCCCCTTAAAATGTTTGTGGCCAGTTCTCCGGGTGGCTAGCTCCCCGGTGACCAGCTCTCCGGGTGGCTAGCTCCCCGGTGACCAGCTCTCCGGGGGCCAGTTCTCCGCTTTGTCTTTGGCCCAAAAAACATAGAAATGTCTAAACTTCTTATTGAAAATGAAATATTAAAAAAAAATATTTTGTGAACAATAGTTGCTCAAGTAGTGAGAAATCTGGTTGCACGATATTTGTTTATGCAGAACAATTTTATGGCACTGAAATTACAGTGTGTCCAGTTCTCCGTGTGGCCGCTTCTCCGTACCCGAGATACACTACTTGCTGATTCAAGGGCACAGAAACTGGAGGCTTTGTTATTTGTTCCTTCCAAGAAAAATGATGGGGCATTCTGATCCCAGCAAAATCTCAAGAAAAAGAGAAAAAATATATTTACTCTTGGGAAAATGGCATTTGTTCCAACCTGTGCGTATGTTCCGTTCGCTTAAGTCATGGGAAGCAACGAATCGGGTTAGAATGGCTCGTACTGTGCTTGAAACTATCCAACGACACACAACGGAGTGCTTCTCAAGGGAGCCGAATTACGAGAGGGTAGCGCAGACTTACATATCAGACTTGGGAGGAAGCTAAAACACTTCTGTTTATTCGATTGTCAGACGAATAATAATAAAAAAAAAAAGATGTGGAAAAGGCAAAAAATAGGATTCGATGTGTGTTCTAAAACTTGAAAACACAATTGTACTTGCTCATAATAAGCAAATAAAAAAGGAAAAAATCGAATATTCTTTCTGATCATTAATATTTTAAAAAATAAATATGCACCTCTTGGTTTTATAAAATACCCAGAAAGATTTTATTTCTAAATGTTTGTAGAATATGAAAAATAAGCACGTTTACTCAAACAAAAAACTAATCAAAGTGTAGAAAACTCGGAGGAGGAAAATTACGATCGACTTGAATTCGGCAGCTTGGTAGAAGTGTAACTGTTAACAACTGAGAGAAAAAAGCCCATCATAGCCTTTATATTAGGGATTTGTTTTCACGAATATTTTAATTCAGGCATTTCGAAAATGTCATACACACGTACAAGAAATTATTAAATTAAGCAGCGTGTGAAATATTGAATAAAGGACACTGATCATTCTTAAAACTATTAAATAGACAAGATTCACCTCCCTCCCCTCCCGTTTTTCGATGCCCCAGATGCTTATTAATCATACTGATAAGAAAGTCTTGTTTTTGGTACACTGGTCCAACATTTTTTTGCGGAGAAAAATTAGCACTTTTAAAAACCCATGGTCCTACTGTATAGCTTATGCATATCGCCTAATCAGAACAACTAAGAATTTTTTTACACGCTTTTTTATAGTTTCGTATTACATTAAAAAACATTTAATGTTTGTGAAAATAACACGGAAAATGTAAAAAAACTTTCTGACTGTACATACCTTTATTGCGGGGCGATTTCAACTCGCGAAAATTGTGTTGAAAAACTGCATCTTAAAAAAAATAATGTATCTCTAAAGATACGGAGCATCCACCATGAGTTTTTTCATATACACTGGCGGAAAGTAAAAAAAGAACACCAAGAAGGAATTGGCGGACGATCATGAAATTTATATATGTTAATGGGGTCGAGTTTACGTAGGTGTGATGTTAATTTCGGGACCAACCGGTGAGCGCTGACGCCACAGCACGGCATAATATGCAAACTATCGTCGGTGGTATTTCAAGAGTACGGCGAAGTGAATGTAATCAGTCGTCGGCGTACGGACACGTGCTAAGACCCTGAAGAAGCTGCAAGGCCTGGACATGGAAGACGTGTACGATTTCAGCAGATATCGGACTTTGAGAGAGGTCGTCTAGTCGGACTCCGTGAGGCCGGGTGTCGTATCGTCGTATTGCGGAGCGAATTGGACAGGAAGTATCGGTGGTGGTACGATGGTGGCGTAGATGGCCCGAGGAACATTCCCACAAAAGGAGACGTGGAACCGGGAGTCACAGACGGACTGATGAGCGGACCGATCGACGCATAAGAAGAGCGGCGTTGTCAAGCAGAACATCCACTGCGACGCAAATCCGAGCTGCCGTTGCACCTGAGGTGACTGCGCGAACAATCCGCAACCGTCTACTGGATGCAGGACTACGTGCGCGTGTGCCTCTGGCATGTGTACCTCTGACTCCAGCCCACCGTCAAGAACGGCTGCAGTGGTGTCGCCAACGTCTGCACTGGAGAACGCAATGGCGATCTGTCGTGTTCAGCGATGAAAGCAGATTCTGCTTGGGAGCCTCCGATGGCCGTACGCGTGTTCGCAGACGCACAGGGGAGCGTCTCCACCCTTCTTGCATCCGCCAGCGACACACAGGGCCTACACCTGGTCTCCTGGTGTGGGGAGCGATCAGCTATCACTCCCGTACACAACTAGTGTTTGTACCAGGTACGTTAAACAGCACCTCCTACATCAACAACATCATTCAGCCCGTTGTTGTGCCATTTGTAAGGTCGGTCCATCGTGGTGTTTTCCAGCAAGATAACGCACGCCCACATACGGCACGTGGAACGCAACATGCACTTCAGGGTGTGAGACAACTTCCATGGCCTGCACGTTCACCGGATTTGTCCCCCATTGAGCACGTGTGAGATTTTATGGGACAACGACTTATCCGGTCTCCACGACCAGCCACGACCATCCCCGATTTACGCGTCCAGGTTGAGGATGATTGGAACTCAATACCCCAAACTTACATCCAACATCTGTACGACAGACTCCATGCCAGAATTGCACAGTGTGACGCAGTTCATGGCGGTTCAACCTCGTACTAACCATGTTACAAGGAAATGTTATTTTTCAGTTTACCAGCAAATACAGCTGTATTTTGCCATAATGTTTTGATCACGTTATCCTCTGTATTCCGTTATTATGCTGTATAAATTTCGTTGGTATCAGACGTCACCTTCTTGGTGTTCTTTTTCACTTTCCGGCAGTGTATGTACTAAAGAAAGAAAGGAATCTTGTACGGAGCTTAGGGTACAGATTCACACACCTAGTGACATCAGAGCACGATAAAGAACAGCAGGATCCCACACCGTCCCAACACTTGTAGTTATAACACCCCGCCCCCCACCTCCGCCCCCGCCACACCACACCACACTGTCCCAAATATCTTCTCCAATCGGCAGATATTAGAAACCACGACATGTTTTTGTCACCGCCAAAAGCTCACGAAAAAATTAACGTGATGGCGGAAGGGTGTAATAATAAGAAATTGGCTCACTGAGGGGGGGGGGGGTTGTCGACGTGATTGCATTGAAAGTGTTAACGATCCCTGCCAAGACTGAAGCGGGTTGAAATGTCTGTTGCTCTAAAATCCACGTTGAATAAAATAATACCCTTGGGATCTCATCCTCAATTGTCACCCTCTAGACACAAAGCAAATGTCCATCCAGAAGAACAAACATTATTTATGGGCCAGAATAATTTTACCCATAGATAAGACGTAGATGCTGTATCTTAGCTTGAGCACCCACCCATCCTAACTCCTTCCATCCATGAAAAGGTGCCATTGAGATCGTTTTCCTGCGACTTCTCAAGCTGAAAACAGGTTGTGTGGGGGTATTTCATTGTTTCGGCTCCCTGATTCAGCATGATCCCAGACTGAGGTAAACATATGCAAATCACTTCCCAAAGTCCGCTGTATTTTATTCATACGTAAAAAAAGGTGCTTCGGGAAATTTTTAGCGAGCGAAGTGCCACCCTTCTACTGCTATTGTCTCAAGAAGCTACTTCCTTTTCTTAGTGGGAAATGGAAATGAAAGCACAGGGGCGGCGGAAAGTGAAGTTCGTTGACCGGGCCCGAAACTTCGAATCGTGGTGTACCCTCGAGGGTACACCACGATTCGAAGCCTATAAAACAAATTATAAGGGAGATCTCCCTTATCGCTTCCCGGAACAAACAGAAGAAAAACAAGGCCTAAGGAGCTTTGTTAGGGATTAGGACCACCTGATCGCTTACTTACCTAGAGGAACTTTCTATGGCATATCACAACAAAAAATAGCACTTATGCCAAATGAATAAAAATAAAAATCTTGGCTAAAATTATAGACCGGGCCCGGGCGGTTCAACCGCCACTGTTAAAGCATGATAACTGAATTACATATATAATATTTTTTTTAAATAAACGTGCCACGAAGTACAGTATTGCGATTTCTCACAGATTTTTTTTTTAAACTTCTTCCACGTTGATATTTGATATCAATCTATTTATCATAAAATTTGACAGGAACTTTCTGCCGCCCGGGTGCAGTGCACCCGTTGAAACCCGCTTGGCGCGTCCCTGCAATTAATGATAAGAATCTTGATAATTTAGCGCAAATGGGAGAGCCTATAAAACAAATTAAATTTTGTAAATATCCTAAGAACAAAGACGGGAGATCGTTCAGATCAGAGTGTTTTGAACATTTTAAGTGGTTGGAATATTCTTCGAAACTAGATGCTGCATTTTGCTATGCATGTCGCCAATTTGTTTCATTTTCTAAAGAGCAGACTTACACAAAAAAGGGATTTAGTAATTGGAAAGCTGCGTTGGATAAAACCAAAGCAGGATTTTTCAAGCATGCTTCGTCTGACACCCACGTACAGGCTATGTTAATGTGGTCTGAAAGAAACAAAAGAACTGATTGGAACACATGTATTTCAACTCTAATTAACGACGACGTGCTTGAAAACATAGATATTACGTTGCAAGCATTGTTGAAATCATGCAGTTTCTTGTAATTAATGAGCTTCCAATGAGTGGAACGTACAACTTTGAAGAACATGCTGAGGAATGTTTGTTTAAAAATCTTTTCGAATATACCCTCATGAAGGACGTAAAACTAGCTCATTCTTACAAAATTATTCCAAAGAATGCCACTTACCAATCCCCAGAAATTAAAAATGAAATAGTTAAAATAATGACTGATCTCATTCAAGAGGAAGTTTCCAATGACATAAAGAATGCAGATGTCCCATTTTTTTCTCCTCTCTTGGAGGATGGAACAAAAGACAAAAATCGAAGAGAAAATATAACAATTGCTGCTAGGTTTGTTAAAGATGGTGAGATTTGCGAATCCATGCTGCCCATAGAGACAACAGATGCTTTGGATACTGAGACATTAACAAACACAACTTTAGATACGTTACGAAGGTATGGTGTAAATCCTAACAATATGTTGAGCCAATGTTATGATGGAGCATCGGTTATGAGTGGCAAAAAATTGGTGTCCAGGAATTAATTAATTAAAAAAAAAAAACTGAAGAAAGAAATTCCTTATGTCCACTGTTTTAACCGTAGGCTGCATTTAGTTGTAGTTAAAGCAGCTGAGATTGTGCCAATGGTGAGGGAATTTTTGGACAGTGTGTGGAATTATACAACTTTTTGTCCGTGGGATAGTGGCTGCTGAGTATGAAGGCAAAACTCTTTCTCGGCTGGTTGGAACATAATAATAAGCAAAGACATCGCTCTTTCCACGTTTAGCAACGCACAGCAACCGAAAAATTGTTATTCGGCTGCCGCCGGGGAATTGGATCCCGGATCTCTTGGTATCTAGCCGAGCGCATTGGCCTTACACCACGGTGGCCAACAATCCACGGCGCTATGTGCGTTTTTCTGTCAGCATCTGACATTATAAATCCGTAAGATGGGCTCAGCTACTAAGACGTCTCCATCTGGTGGGCATTAACGGCACTGGCTATATATTAATTATAGCAGTTTAATCCAAAGGGCGAGATCCAAAGTGAAAATCCACCAAATACGTGGCGTCAGTGAATAAACTAAGACATCGCTCTTTCCACGTTTAGCAACGCACAGCAACCGAAAAATTGTTATTCGGCCGCCGCCGGGTGATTGAATCCCGGATCTCTCGATATCTAGCCGAGCGCGTTAACCTTACACCACGGTGGCCAACAATCCACGGCGCTATGTATGTTTTTTTTTGTCAGCATCTGACATTATAAATCCGTATGATGGGCTCAGCTACTGAGATGTCTCCATCTGGTGGGCATTAACGGCACTGGCTATATATTAATTATAGCAGTTAAATCCAAAGGGCGAGATACAAAGTGAAAATCCTCCAAATACGTGGCGTCAGTGAATAAGCAAAGATATCGTTTAGCAACGCACAGCAACCGAAAAATTGTTATTCGGCCGCCGCCGGGAAATCGAATCCCGGATCTGTCGATATCTAGCGGAGCACGTTTACCTTACAGCACAATCTCACCCTTTGGATTTAACTACTATAATTAATATATAGCCAGTGGCGTTAATGCCCACCAGATAGAGACGTCTCAGTAGTTGAGCCCATCTTATGGATTTTTAATGCCAGATGCTGACAGAAAGACGCACATAGCGCCGTGAATTGTTGGCCACCGTGGTGTAAGGCTAACGCGCTCGGATGGATATTGAGAGATCCGGGATTCAATTCCCCGGCGGCGGCCGAAAAACAATTTTTCTGTTGCTGTGCGTTGCTAAACGCGGAAAGAGCGATGTCTTTGTTTATTCACTGACAGTATATGGTGGATTTTTACTTTGGATTTAACTGCTATAATTAATATATAGCCACTGCCGTTAATGCCCACCAGATGGAGACGTCTCAGTAGCTGAGCTGATCTTACGGATTTATAATGTCAGATGCTGACAGAAAAACGCACATAACACCGTGGACTGTTGGCCACCATGGTGTAAGGCTAACGTGCTCGACTAGGTATCGAGAGATCCGAGATTCAATTCCCCGGCGGCAGCCGAATAACAATTTTTCGATTGCTGTGCGTTGCTGAACGTGGAAAGAGCGATGTCTTTGTTTATTCACTGACGACACGTATTTGGGGGATTTTCAGGTTGGAACAGAGATGGTCAGGACATCTTCATGTGTGTAGGGCAATTTTTGAAGAATACAACCATATATCAGAAACTCTTGAACTGATATCAATAAATAATGAAAAAAGATTTGTTGGGGAAATTGTGGCTCTTAGCACTGGTCTTCAAATTTTAATGCAAAAGCAGGAGTTTAGATTTTGTCTAGTGGTAATGAAAAATATTTTGGAAATTCTTTCTCCTGTAGATAAAGAACTCCAAAGCCATGGCATTTCCTTGGAGCAGGCCTATAACTTAATTTGAGCTACAAAATGTTTACTAACAGATTTAAGAAATAGTGAAATTTTGAAATCAATACTGCGGGAAACATCGAAACTGGCCAAAGAGGAAGGAGTAAAAATGAAAGGGAAATTTAATTCCTTACTTGATGATTATATGGTGTCTGAAACAAGAGGTAACAGAGCATCATGTAGTGATTTTAATACCCCCAGTAAGTAGGCTTCTGTCTTTTTTGAAATTCTGGATGTACTGCTAGCCGAAATGCAAAGATTCCAAGACAATGAAGATATTCTTCAGGCAATAATTGAAGCAGAAAATTTAGACGATGAAAATGGTAGGCTTAATTATCTAAAGAGTTTCAATATTACCATTTCAAGTAAAAATAAAAGTAGTAAAACATTTCCTTGAGAAGAACAATATTCAAAAGCGTAATTTCTTCAGTGAAATATACAGTCCGTGTAAAAATTATAAGACCACACAGATTTCTACGCTATACCCATGAAGGCCGCCCCGGTGGCGCAGTGGTCTAAGGCGCTGGCCTCTGATCATTCGTCCGTATGGGGTCCGGGTTCGAATCCCGGTCAGGCATGGATGTTGTGTTTGTCTTACGGCACTGGCTCTTCCCCTTCCCTGGAACCAGTGACCCAAAATTAGGGACGGGCGACTGCTTATAGCCCATTTGAGTTGCTCACGGTGGTCGTTAAACCTCCAATCAAAAAAAAAAAAAAAAAAAATACCCATGAAGATGTAACACAGCAGCATACGAGCGTCGCCTGAATTTGCATATGTGTCAGAGACATAAAACTAATAGCGGCAGGACAGCATCTAAAGAAGGTAGTTAATAAAAAGCGAAAAACAAGAATTTTAGGTGTGTAGTAAGTACAAGACCGCTACTGTAAACGAGAAGACATGTCGAGTTAGTTATGCAAAATAGGTCGGGTTGTTAACACACGGGGATACCCGGTTAAGAGCAGTGCAACAGCACCGCCGACACGAAGCAAACGCAGAGGTAGTCATAATGCCACGAGGGACGGAACTGTCAGAAAGTGAAATCCGCAAAATTTATTTACTGCATGCAAAAAAAGATGTCATAGAGGAAAATTGCGGCTGCAGTGGGAAGGTTGAAAACAGCCGTTGCCAATGTTCTGAGGAAAGTTGAATCTTATCGTTCTAAACGACGGCCTGGACTAGACAACCATTGAAACTGTCTATGGGAGCACAGAGACTACTGCATCGCTTGGTTTCAAATCATTCTGTGTCAGCACGAGATGTAATGGCTGCAACGTCAACTCCCATATGTTGCAAAACGGCGTACAATTATATTAAACGACATCCTTGTCTTGTCCGACGTAAATTTCAAGGTAAACCTCAACTGAATCCAAGGCATAAAATAGAACGGCTGGAATGGGATAAAAAACACATGTCCTGGGAGAGAGAATGGCAATCAGTGGTGTTTTCCGACGAAAAGAAGTTCAACCTCGACGGACGAGACGGCTGTGCGTACTATTGGCACGACTTGCGTCAGGAGAAGCGACATTTATTTAGTTGACGTGCAGGTGGTGGCTCAGTGATGGTGGGCGCTGCATTTTGTGCAAAAGGTAAGA
This sequence comes from Macrothele yani, assembly GCA_039090855.1. Lineage (NCBI taxonomy): Eukaryota > Metazoa > Arthropoda > Arachnida > Araneae > Macrothelidae > Macrothele > Macrothele yani. The sequence continues at coordinate 13,806,124 of CM077017.1, forward strand.
CTGCTGTGTTGCTTTCGTAAATCATCGGTTAAACTCTCAGCGCTATCAGTCTCTTCTTGAAACGTATTTGATACCATTTGTCAGCCGTTTCAGGGGACATGAATGGATCTTTCAACACGACAATGTGTCTTGTCATGTCTCCCGAGACACCATAAACTGGTTTAATCACAAGCAAATACGACGAATGCAATGACCAGCCCTCAGTCCGGATTTGAATCCTATTGAGAACCACCTATGGGATGTTGTGGAGGGGGAGGAAGAGATCAATTTAAATTAAAGTTTACTGGTGAAAATTAATTTTAAATTTCAACAATTTCACCTAGGATATGACTATTAGAAACAGACAAACACAAAAAATGTAGATATATGAAAAAAGAAGTTTAATTCATTCCCACAACTGTGATAAAATTTTCAAAAAAAATAGAAAATAGTCGTTGCAGCACAAGATTATTTAATTTTTATGACCGGTAAAAAAAAAAAAAAAAAAGACGAACCAATTTTGTTACAAAAAGGACTATTGCGGTTTGTAACGTGCAAAATAAATGAAAAAGCCCAAGTAAGATCATCCCACTAGTCTAGGCTAGTGTGGACACATGCTATTCTTTAACATATATTAAACACACAACACATTATAACACTCACAAGAATGCAATTTTGAAAAGACCAGTTGGTCTGCATTTATTGAAATTAATTTCAATGATGGGTGTAAATTTTTTCTTCTAAAGACAATGAGAACTATGGTTAGCAAGAATTTGGCATTACAATATAAGACAGCTTGTTACAATTTTGACCTTCTTTTACTAAATTTACAGGTCTGTGACACAGCTTTGCTTTTAAAATCGCTTAGGATGGTGAGGAAATTTTACAGTTTTGTTTTAAAACCAGAATTTTGATTCATGATACCCAAACACTTTTTGAACACATTTCTAGAGGAGATCTGTTTGCTCCAATCACTCCATTACTTAATGGTAATTATGAAAACAGCAGATATTTTCCAATGGTAATATATATTTTTTTAATACAGTCCCCACCAGAAACAAGCTGAAGGCAAACCTAAAACAAGTTTGAAATTTAAATTTTGATTTTATTTACAGCTGCGCTGGTTATGAGACACTTAAAGGTTGAGTGAAAAAAAAAAAAAGGATTTAAATTTAAAGTAAGAAGTTACATTAAGTTTATAAGTAATTTTGGGCCAAACAAACAATAAAAAAAAATTGCTCCTTCTTTTAAGATTTTTCTTGAATTTTATGAGTTAACCAATCATAATTTTTTTTTATTTTTCCTCAGGGGCAGTTCCTCATGGCTATTACATATATAAACAATTTTACTGTGAAATTTGAAATCTTGGCCAGAATTCCAAATACAAGGTTTATGTTAGATCACCAAAATTTCATCCTGACAAAAAAAAAAAAAACCTCACTCTTTGGAAGTGACTTTAAGGACAAACTAATTTTATGTTACATATACATTCTTTTTTTATTGCTGGCAAATTCCCCCATGATTTTTTTTTTTTTTTTGTTTCATATTGCACACTCATTTTTCACTCTTTTTTGTTGTGTGTTGACCAAATGGGAAAGGTGGGGAAAAAGTCTCCTGATGAGGAAATAGCTGATAGCGGGAGTACCCAAAATTTCAGGCTAGAGGTGAGAAATGTCCTGTGGGAAAGAAAAGATCTAAAACGTGCAGCTTACCGCTTCATATTGTCCCATTTTGTCTCCGGGCAAAAAAAAAAAAAGTTCCTTTAATTGAAAATCCCTGTTGCAGGATGGTTGCAGAACAGAAGTTTTAAATGGCGGACATGGAACATCGCCACATTTGTCTTCTAAATCTGGTTGGTTCGCTGGGAAGAGAGTAGCCGGCTCCGAGCCATCGGTCTACGAGGTTTCCATTTTAGTTGGAGAGAAGGTAGCAAGAAATAAATTTTCTCTTCATGTTGTTGCGCTCCTGCCGCCTATTTAACCAGAGTCTCAATCGAAGAAAGTCGGAGCAGGCACGCCAGTGTAGCACTGAGGTTTTCCGCAGGACCGGAACATCGTTCACCATTCTTTGATTTCCTTAAAAAAAAGGTCACAGCACAGTTCTCCTAAAAGGGGGGCTGTGCTGGAATTGCGGCTCCGTTTCAGCAGCTTTTCATGCATCAGTCAGGAACAAGGGTTCTCTTTTAAATTTTTATTACCATCGTACGGGATGAGCAAACGCTTCCAGAATCATTTTTTATGTGTGTGCGTCTCTTCAGAGTCAGCATATATCTCGGTCAGAACCTTCCTAACGGCCAGAAAAATCGAGAATGTGTGCGAAAATTGTTAAATCACCCGCTTCGCAGAAGGAGGAGAAAAACGCCTGCGCCCTCTGAGACGATAAACAAAAAACGCAGATCCAATGGAATCGCTAATACCCACCTGCTCAGCCTTTTTTCTCGGCGCGGAAAGAGTGGAGATCACTCAAAAAAAAAAAAAAAAAAAAAAAGAAGAAGAAATTACTGTATTTATGCGCGTGAAGATGGTCCATGCTCCAAACATGTAACTTGAGCTGCCAAAGTTCTCCTCTTCCTGCATAACGTGGTAAGGGCGTGATTCCAGTCTTGAATTATCACCTCATGCAAAAAGGGTGGCCCGCGCTCCAAACGTGAAATTTGATATCCCACCACTTCCTAACAACGTTTCTCACGGGGAAGGAGGAGGCGGCTTGGCCAAGAAGAGCTGACCGCCGGTCAACCAATAAATTCTGAGAAGGAATCTGTTAGTGTCCTGCATAGCAGTAAGACCTGCCCCAATTGCATTCATCTAGCTACTTTGAGAGAAACCAGAAGTTTCTTCTGACTTAACAGCTTTTGCGGAAATTATAAGTGGGGTGGGGGTGGAGGGTTTTCCTGCCTTTCGACCAATCAGATGCAGTTTGAAACCGTGAGAGAAGAGGAAAAAGAAAGGAAAGTTCTGAGTCATTATGTATATCGCATCTTTACACTTACATATTCACAAATTCTGAAGGGGGCAGACTGTTCCAAACAAATAATTATTTCATATATCTTTTTATAATTTACATATACCTTTTCTTATGATGGTGGCAAAAAAAGAAAAAGGTAGATGCTAGAATAACATTGTTATTATTATTTTTTTCTCTTATCCACAAAAATGAAAGGAAAAAAACAACATAAAATTTAAGTGAAGTTACACAGATACACACCCAAAATAAAATGTCATCACACTGACCTACTGACAATATGAAGGGAAAAAAATAATTCAAAGTTACCCAAACATTACTCACAGGAAGGTAAAGAGTAATTCTGGAAGGGATATTTCCGAGAGAAGATTTCTGACTTTTTCTCAACTTTTTCTAAAATAAATTATATATAGCTCCTCCTGCATAGGGTCAAGAGAAATGAGAGACCAGTAAGGAAAAAAAAATGACCACACAATTATTCTCATTTTCTCTTACAGAAAATGTGTTGGACTGTTGTTAGTTCTGAATGAAAATTCGCATAAATTGGCCAGATTTATGTGTTTCCAGGACTGAGCAACAGGACAGGGGCATCATTACGGGAGACGTTCATGCGCACACTCGACAGTTTCCATCAGTGGACGATTTGAAGATTGTATGAAAGAATGCCCACGGAAAATATGCCCACAGAAGAAATGCTGACGGGAAAAATATGTGGTCGACTGATAAGTTTTTATGTCTGTTATAACCGGTGTTCGGATTGCATGAAAGAATGCCCATGGAAAAATCGCCCACGGAAAAATCGCCCACAGACAAAATGCTCACGGGAAAAATATGTGATCGACTGATAAGTTTATATGTCTGTTATAAACGGTGTTCGGACAACTGGTTACAGACTGCTGCCCAAAAAACCGTTAGGGGTCATATGAAAATTGCAGTTTCTTGGCCACCTCACCTACATAACGCTAATATGGGAATGAAAACTTTTAGAAGGGCCTAAACGTTAGTCCTAATATTATTTTCTGCCTGAGTAATACCGCAATATTAATAATTTTATGTGTAAAATATTTTCTGCAAACCTTACAAATACGAGAGGAAAGTTCGGATTGCACTGATGGACTGTACAGGTTGTATGGTGTTGGCCTGAAAGCCGTGGTAGTCTTATGCAACATTTATTTAAAAACATAGTAATGATTCACCGTTGTCTTCAAGCCAACTGCTATACGATATTTTTCTAGAAACTACAAATAAAAAAATTCTCTGCGAGTATGTGCAAACCCAGGGAATTTGTCTGGGGAGGGGGTGCTTAAAATCTAAAATATGAAATATAAAGAATTTCTGGTCCGATCGGGAGATTTCCAGCGTTTACAAGCTACAACACGTCGAATTATCTGAGGGTATCTGCTGCCTCAGGAAACTAGTCGGGGGGGGGAGGGGGAGGTAATACCAAAATCGTAAAATATCAAGAATTTCTCTTCCGATCTGGAGATCTTCAGCATTTAGAAACGGCAACTCGACAAATTTTCTTAGCGCATGTCACTCTCTGGAAACCTGTCGGCGAAGAGGGGGGGGGGGGTAATACCAAAAGTGTAAAATATGACCAATTTCTCGTCCGATCGGGAGATTCTCGGCAATTAGCAGCTACAACTCGACACATTATCTGAAGGCATGTGAATGATGAAAATCTCCGGGTCGGACAAGAAATTCTATATAATTCACAATTATCATATAACCCCCACCCCCACCCCCCAGGTTTGCTGAGTAGGCACGTGCCCTCAAATAATCTGTCCAGCTGTAGCTTGTAAATGCTGAAAATCTCCCGATGGGACGATACCTTTTTCAAATCTTACAGTTTTGATATTACCCCCCCCCGACAGGTTTCCTGAGTCAGCACATGCGCTCAGATAATTTGCAGACTTGTAGTTTGAAAACCCTTAAATCTTTTGCTGAGATGTAGATCATAAACATTTCTTATAAGAATTACATTAATTATCGCAATTAAGAAAAGACGAAATTACGGAAACTTTATATGACTCTGATTACCAACCTCTGGGGGTCGTGGGCACGAAGCGGTCAAAAACGTTATTTTTATACGGCCCCTTAAAATTTTTGTAGCCAGTTCTCCGGTGGCCAGTTCTCCTACACCCGTCATGTACAAATTAACTGTTTTAGTTGTCCTTTGGAAAACTCCCAGGAAGCTATGAGTGCGCATTTTTTTCTTTACACTGGGAAGAAAAGAAGTATGCCTGTAACTTGAGATTATACTACTCACGGGGAAGACACACCCTGACCGGTGGCCAACCGATAAATTTAAATGAAATATATCGCTTGTTATTTGGGGTGCGGTCGCTAGCAAACGTTCCAGCTGCAGCTGCAAAGCACCACTTTGACGAAAGACAGATGCCTACCCCCCCCCCCCCTTCCGCTCGCCGTACACAAAAGAGGATTTCCAAAAGAGACAAAAGTGGAAAGAAAGCACATTACACAAAGTTATATCTGTACATTGCGCCTTTTACGAAAATCGCTTTTACAATTAAATGCATTATACTTTACAAGTATTTATAAATAAAATAATCTGACTTTTAATGATTTCCCTTTTAATTGATATAGTTAAATAACAAACATGCATAGTTTTATAAAAATTAAGACCTTACTTTAAAAATAAGACCTTACTTTAAAAAATAAGAATAGTCACAAATTTATTACAGTAAAGCCGAACTGAAATTTTTTAAGAAAGTAGCTACTCTACAGTAGGAAGTTGAAAGTTAACAATCTTATAGGCCACCCGCGGCCCTTAAGTCATAAGTCCTAGGCCTTGGCCTATTTAACAGTTTTTATTCTAACGATGTTATATTCATAACGTTTACGTAACACATCAAATTATTAATATTGCGGTATTACTCAAGCAGAAAATAATATTAGGACTAACGTTTAGGCCCTTCTAAAAGTTTTCGTTCCGTCATTCCCATATTCGTAAAATTTACATAACAAGTATTGTCAATAATCAAACAGAAGTCATCGCTCTTTCCACGTTTATAAGTGAGTCACGGAAAAATTCTCAGTGGCCGCCACCAGGAATCGAACTCAGGGTCTTCCAGTTACGCGCCGGATATGCTTCCACTGCACCACAGCTATTCCTATTCCACGTCAAATGTCTGTATTAATTGTCAATAATATTGCGCTTCTACTTATGCACCATACATTCAATCCATACATTAATTAATAGGCCGTAGGCCTAAGCCTATTCAACACTTTTTTCTTCGCCTGTGAATTAATTAAGTAAAAGAAAAATATTGCAAACTTGACATGTTATGTAAATATTTAGTACCTACGTAAAAGTGCAGCGTTATTAAAAAATCCCACCTTAGGGTCCTTTTCCGAACATACATGAATTATGCTGTAATTCTCGCTTGGCTTACATAGAACGTTTTCTCGAAATTTGTTTGGAGTTCCTAATTCAATTCTCAATGTAGGCCAAAAATCGATAATACTTACAACCCCCGCCCCCCACCCTTGAACTTTTGTGGCCAGTTGTCCTGTGGCCAATTCTCCTACACCCATTTTCGTTATGTAGGTGAGGTGGCCAAGAAACCGCAATTTTTATATGACCCCTAACGGTTTTTTGGCCAGCAGTCTGTGACCAGTTGTCCGAACACCGTTTATAACAGACATATAAACTTATCAGTCGATCACATATTTTTCCCGTGAGCATTTTGTCTGTGGGCGATTTTTCCGTGGGCGTTTTTTCCTATTTTCGAGAAGTGGGCGTTTTTTCCGTGGGCGTTTTTTCCGTGGGCATTCTTTCCTCATACCGGTGTTCGGACAACTGGTCACAGACTGCTGGCCAAAAAAGCGTTAGGGGTCATATAAAAATTGCGGTTTCTTGGCCACCTTACCTACATAACGAAAATGGGTGTAGGAGAATTGGCCACCGGAGAACTGGCCACAAAAGTTCAAGGGTGTGTGTGGGGGGGGGGGATGTAAGTATTATCGATTCTTGGCTGGCCTACATTGAGAATTTAATTGGGAACTCCAAACAAATTTCGAGAAAACGTTCTATGTAAGCCAAGCGAGAATTATAGCATAATTCATGCTATGTTCGGAAAAAGACCCTAAGGTGGGATTTTTTAATAACGCTGCACTTTTACTTAGGTACTAAATATTTACATAACATGTCAAGTTTGCAACATTTTTCTTTTACTTAATTAATTCACAGGCCCTACACCTTCGCCTTTTTAACAGCTTTTAATCCGCTGACTTCATATTCATAATATTTGCGTATCAAATCAAGTCAATAGCATTGCGCTTTTACTTAGGCAGTAAATATTTAACAGTTTTTATTCTAACGATGTTATATTCATAACGTTTGTGCATGAACTGAAGTTAATAATATTGTGCTTTTAATCAGACAATTATTAATTCATTAATTGGCCCTAGGCCTAAAGTCTAGTAATTCATATTGAATGCGTAAGTAAAAGCGCAAAGCTGTTTACTTGTCTTTTTTTAACTTTACGGTTATCACATAAGCGAAGAAAAAAGTGTTGAAAAGGCTTAGGCCTACGGCCTATTAATTAATGTATGGATTGATTGCATGGTGCCTTAGTAGAAGCGCAATATTATTGACAATTAATACAGACATTTGACGTGGAATAGGAACAGCTGTGGTGCAGTGGAAGCATATCCGGCGCGTAACTGGAAGACCCTGAGTTCGATTCCTGGTGGCGGCCACTGAGAATTTTTCCGTGACTCACTTATAAACGTGGAAAGAGTGATGACTTCTGTATGATTATTGACAATACTTGTTATGCAAATTTTACGAATATGGGAATGACGGAATGAAAACTTTTAGAAGGGCCTAAACGTTAGTCCTAATATTATTTTCTGCCTGAGTAATACCGCAATATTAATAATTTGATGTGTTACGTAAACGTTATGAATATAACATCGTTAGAATAAAAACTGTTAAATAGGCCAAGGCCTAGGACTTATGACTTAATATTTACTGCCTAAGTAAAAGCGCAATGCTATTGACTTGATTTGATACGCAAACATTATGAATATGAAGTCGGCGAATTAAAAGCTGTTAAAAAGGCGAAGCCTGTGAATTAATTAAGTAAAAGAAAAATATTACAAACATTTATGTAAATATTTAGTGCCTAAGTAAAAGAGCAGCGTTATTATTAGAATACAGCAGGTGAACAAGCAGATACTAATCAAGCCAAATACTCTACAGTGAGGGAAATGTATATTATACGAGTGAGAATGTGTGTTAGTGCTTATTTTTTCTTTAAATTCTGGGCACAAGAAGTGAGCCGTTACTTGATACTGCCACAAGTTTCGAAGCAGTCTTTCTCACGGGGAGGAAATGTTCTTTATAGAGCTAGGACCCACACTGACCGCTGCCAGCAGATAGATTTTGATGAAATATATGGCTTGTTACTTGGGGTGGGTCGCTGGCAGGCTGTTTCCTTGAGATTATCTCCCAGCTGCAAAGCACAACTTTGACGAAAGGCAGATGTCTCCCCCCCCGCCCCTCCCTGCTGTAGAAAAGAGACGAAGGGGAGACCAATCGACCACCCAAGGAGCAGAGAAATTACATAAAGTTATATCTGTACATTGCTGCTTTTACGAAAATCGCTTTTACACAATAATGCATATTTTTAAATAGTTTCTACATTTTTAATTTGACTGATAAACAGTCACTCGTGGATTTTCCTTTTAATTGATATAGTTAAATAATAAACATGCATAGTTTTATAAAAATGAAGACCTTACTTTAAAAAATAAGAATAGTCAAAAATTTATTACAGTAAAGCCGAACTGGAATTTTAGGAAAGTAGCTACTCTACAGTAGGAAGTTGAAAGTTAACAATCTCATTTGGTTTTTCATTAATTTATATACACTGACGGAAAACAAATCCCAACACCAAGAAGGGGTTGTGTTAGATAAACGACAGTTGGTAGGCGGTGAGAGTACATCTGTAAGATGACGTCTATGCAAATTTCGCGCTCGGCGCATATGTGTGGCGCTAATAGCGCCCATCGGAACATGCAAAGCAGGTTTGCTGTAAATACGCGCTGTAACGTTCGCAAGCGTTAGTTATCGTTGAGATTCGACGTTGTGTGTTGATGTTAGTCAAAAATGCCTTTAAGAAGACGAAGAAGCCATTATCAACAGCTCACGGAGTTTGAACGAGGTCGTGTAATAGGGCTACGAGAAGGTGGATTTTCTTTCCGCAATATTGCAGAACGACTTGGCAGGAATGTAGCCACTGTGCCTGATTGTTGGCAGCGGTGGTCAAGGGAAGGTACTGCCTCAAGAAGACCGGGTTCCGGCCGGCCACGTGGCACTACTGAGAAGGAAGATCGCCGTGTACGGCGTATGGCCGTGGCGCATCGTACCGCGTCTGCGGCAGCAATTCGAGCTGCAGTTGCCACCACAGTGACACAACGAACTGTTACAAATCGGTAACTTGAAGGACAGCTCCGAGCCAGACGCCCTGTAGCGTGCATTCCACTTACTCCAAACCACTGCCGTTTGCGATGTCAGTGGTGTCAAGCTAGAGCTCATTGGAGGACGGAGTGGAGATATGTTGTGTTTTCTGAGGAAATCCGGTTCTGCCTGGGTGCCAGTGATGGCCGTGTGTTGGTTAGAAGGAGGCCAGGCAAGCGCCTGAAACCAACCTGTCAGCGGCCGAGACACACTGGACCTACACCTGGAGTTATGGTCTGGAGAGCAATTTCCTATGACAGCAGGAGCACTCTCGTGGTTATCCCACGCACCCTGACGGCACAGTTGTACGTCGGTCTGGTGATTCAACCTGTTGTGCTGCCATTCATGAACAGCATTCCAGGGGGTGTTTTCCAACAGGATAACGCTCGCCCGCATACGCTGTTGTAACCCAACATGCTCTACAGAGTGTCGACATGTTGCCGTGGCCTGCTAGATCACCAGATCTTTCACCAATCGAGCACGTATGGGACATCATTGGACGACAACTCCAGCGTCACCCCCAACCAGCATTAACCGTCCCTGTATTGACCGACCAAGTGCAACAGACATGGAACTCTATCCCACAAACTGACATCCAGCACTTGTACGACACAATGCATGAACGTTTGCGTGCTTGCATTCAACATTCTGGCGGTTACACCGGTTATTAATGTACCCGCATTTCACATTTAAAATGGCTCTTCTCGCGCTTACATTAAGCTGTGATCTTGAAACCTTAATCGATTAAATATGTTACGTATACAAATGTATTGCCGCCATTTCATTCCTCTATAACTATTTTTTCGTGGTGTTGGGATTTTTTTTTCCGTCAGTGTAGATATACCAATTAAAAGTAAGATTATTTATTTATAAATACTCCGATTGGCTCTTAATGAATATTTATATGGTTAGAATTAAATAAATGGGCCTCAATTTTGTGTCAAGGCCCTTTACATTGTAGTTACTTGTGGAAAATTGTTCTTATTTTCGAGAAGCGGGCGTTTTTTCCGTGGGCGTTTTTTCCGTGGGCATTCTTTCCTCATACCGATTTGAAAACCGCTATTCGTCTAGCATGGGCACGAATTTCACCCAAAACTGTGTCTTCTTTGATAGCATCCATGACTGAAGAGTATTTCATGTCATAACCGCAAAAGGCATCTATACTAAATATTAGTTTGTTTGTTTTGTCATGTGGTCTTATATATTTTTACACACCCTGTTTTCCGTTTTTCCTACGCTGTTCAGTGCAGCAGCGTGTTATCTGTTCAAACTATGTTTATATACTATTCAGATATCTCCATGTCCTCAGTATTGCCTGGACAAGTGATTTGAGGTAATAAATGACCCTCAGTTACATGATCGTGCTGTGGTCTTCACTGTACAAACACCGGAGTACTTTTGAAGATTGTTATAGTATGTTAGCAGCATTTACAACTTTTGCATGTAGCACAGGAGTTTGTGAATCGACCTTCTCAGTGCTTACACGAATCAACAGACCTCAAAGACTATCAATGTCTCACTCGAGAAAGGCTTATTTAGTATACCTAGCATTTGAGCTAAAAAGAATCAAGAACTTAGACGTGGAACAGGTTCTAAGGACATTCAACTCTGTAAAAATGGGAGAATTCAGCTCTACTAGATGTACAGAAATAAATTCAAATCTCCTGTACTTTGCTTATTATAAGTAATGAAATACTGTAAAAACTAATGTTCCAATGGCGTTACTGAATTTGACTTGCATATCTTTCCTCTTGCTTCTATGTAAAGCAAATAAATTTTATTTTAGCATGTATCAATGCATCAACAATGCGTCATTATTAAAGGATAAGTTGCATGTTATTTCTATGTAGACAAATACATTTTACATTACATACGGGGATTCATTTATTCTAGGCAAATCATTGTTACATTGCTTTACAGATGATGAATGCGTCTTTCAACCCCCCCCCCCCCCAAAAAAAAATATTATATTTTCTCTTCTTGAAATTTGGGTGAGTTACGGGTCTTCGATGTTTCTCCATACTTATCCTTTAATTTTGCTCACCAGTATATACACTGAAGAGCAATTGAATTAGAGATATCTGTGTAGTAACGTGTAGCACCACCTTTCGCCCTGATGACGGCGGCGATTCGTCTCGGCATGGACTCGACAAGACACCGGAAGCGTTGGGAAGCCATACGGATCCACGACCCATGAACAAGCTCCCACAGTTCACGAAGATTTGATGGAAGGGGGTCAGAGGCTAGAACATCTCTCTCGATGGCATCCCAGATGTGCTCGATGGGATTGAGGTCAGGTGACCTAGCTGGCCAAGGAAGCGAGGTCACGTCGGTAAAGTGTTTATCCAACCATTCCGATACAATTCGGGAGCGATGGCACGGTGCATTGTCTTGTTGCAGGATGAGGTCCCCAGTGGGATGTTGAAGACGCACAAACGGGAGCAAATGGTCGTCCAGGATATCCCGGTAACGTTGACCTGTGAGGGACGATGTCACACGTACCAGGGATCCCATTTCAGTCCACGTAAACAGTCCCCAGAAGAGAATGCCACCCCCACCAGCTTGAAGAGTACCCTGCTGGCAAGAAGGATCCATCGCTTCATATGGTTTGCGCCGTACTCGTATCCTGCCATCCGCATGTCATCATCATCATCATTGTCAACCATTATCAATCCACTGCTGGACGAAGGTCTCCCCAAGTTTCCTCCACAACGGTCTGTCTTGTGCCAGTCTCCTCCATGTCACCCCTGCATACTTTCGAATTTCATCCACCCATCTCCCATGTGGTCTTCTTCTGGGTCTTTTCCTGTCCCTTGGAATCCAATCTAAAATTTCGGCTGTCCATCGATGATCTGTCCTTCTGGCAGTATGTCCAGCCCATTGCCATTTCAGGGATTTAACTCTGATCATGATGTCTTCCACTCTTGTCATTTTTCGGATCCACCAGTTCCTCTTCTTATCTCTCCTGGTTACACGAAGCATGCACCTCTCCATGCTTCTTTGAGTTGTCTGCAGTCTTTGTATATCTCTTTTAGTTAAGGTCCACGTCTCTGCACCATACGTAAGCACTGGAAGGATGCATTGATCAAACACTTTTCTTTTAAGACATAATGGCATCTTGCTCTTGAAAATTATGCTGTTTCTTCCAAAAGCTCTCCAGGCAAGTTTTGTACGCCGATTAATTTCTTCACCAATGTGACCCTCACTTGATATCTGCTGTCCAAGATAAACGTACGTGTCTGTTATCTCCAGCTTTTCTCCATCAATCAATAAATCTTCATTTCTTGTAAAAGCATTGAACATCACTTTTGTCTTCTGAAAGTTCATTTTTAATCCCACTTCTTTACTCTTGTCAGCAAGTTCCTGGATCATACTCTGCAGCTCTGATGGGGTAGTTGCAAAAATGACTACGTCATCAGCAAAACGAAGGTGGGTTAGATAATCTCCATTAATCTTTATCCCTTTGTTTTCCCAGCTCAGCTACTGAAAAACACCCTCCAATGTGGCATTAAAGAGCTTCGGAGATATGGTGTCACCTTGTCTCACTCCCTTTCCAATTTTTATGTGTGTTGTATTTTCAAACAGCCGAATCTTTGCACTTGCATTTTCATAGATGTTATTAATAATATTAATGTATGCATCTTCAATACCGCAGGTTTTCAGAGCCATTGTAACTGCTGATGGTTTCACCGAATCAAAGGCTTTTTCATAATCGATAAAAGCCATGCACAATGGAAGTTCATATTCCCTCGCTCTTTCAATTAGTTCTCTCAGTACGTGGATATGATCTATTGTGCTGTAGCCACTCCTGAATCCAGCTTGTTCTCTCGGTTGAGCCATGTCCAGTGTTACCTTCAAGCGGTGTGAAAGAACTTTAGTGAAGATTTTATAAACTACTGATAGGAGGCTGATAGGTCTGTAGTTTCCGAGATCCTCAATGTCACCTTTCTTATGTAGCAGGATCATTGTAGCGGTGTTCCAATCCTCAGGAATCTTTCCTTCAGTAAGGCATCGAGTGAAAATTTGGGCGAGTACTGTTTCAATTTCTCCACTTGCTTCTTGTATGATGTCTACAGTAATTCCATCTTCTCCTGGAGCTTTTCCCCGCTTCATGTTCTTGATTGCATGTGCAACTTCTGCTTGAAGGACTGGAGGAACTCTGGTACTGGTATCTTTCATGATGTCTGGAGTGCATGTATCATCCCTTTCATATAATTTGGAGTAGAAATCTTTCACTCTTGTCAAAATTTCGCCTCTATTTCTTGTTACAGAACCATCTTCTTTTCTCAGTGCCATAATCTGTTTTCTTCCCTTACTGAGATGTCCCTTTGCTATCTTTAGGCTTTGGTTGTTTCCAATTGCTTTCCTCACTAGTTCACAGTTGAATTTTCTTACGTCTTCAGTGATACTTTTTCTTACTGTCTTGCATAGCTCTATATATTCCACTTTGGAAGTCACATCTTCTTTAGTTGTCCTCATCTCTCTTCTTTTTTGCATCAACATTTTCGTTTTTCCTGATAATTTGTTTACATGCAACTTGTTCTTAGACCCAGCTAATTTTGTTGCTGTTTCCATAAGAGCTTTGGTTACTTTTCTGTTATCTTCAGAGATGTCCACTTCTTCCGATGTTAGGCCTTCTAAAGCAGAGAACCTGTTCTTCAGTTCCAACTTGAAGGTATTATGGTGTTTTTTAACTTTGGTTATGTCAATAGATTTTGTTTGTCTTTATGAGCTTGCTGTACCAACGTGAATCTCGACTCATCAGTCCAGGTGCCATTTTTCCACATGTCTAAGGTCCAGTGGCGATGTTCCAGCGCCCATGCTAATCTTTGCACCCTGTGATGTGCGGTCAGCAGCGGTACCCTCGTGGGACGATGGTTTCTGTACCCCATAGCGAGGAGATGGTTCTGAATGGTGTGGCTACTTACACGTTTTTGTGCACTAGCGTTAAATTGCCGAGGGATTTCTTGCACTGTCGCCCGTCTATCCGCTGTTACAATGCGAGCTAGCCGACGATGACCCCGCTCATCCACACGATGTTGTCCACGGCAGTTGGCCCTTGCAGGGATGGTTTTACCGGATTCGATGTACTCACGGTGCACCCGTGACACAGTGGCTCGTGAAAATCCCAGTGCCTGCACGACTTCTGAAATGGAGGGACCCATTCGTCGGGCCCCGACAATTTGCCCACGATCAAATGCGCTTAGATCCTTCGTATTACCCATACTGCGTCCGATTCTTACACTCCTCATATTGTCGGATCGCTGCATACATCATGTCGTTTCCGTTTACAGGGCCGCCCACAGCGCCACATTTGCATAACGCCAGCTGTCTCTAATTCAGTTGACCGCCCCGGTGGCGCAGTGGTCTAAGGCGCTGGCCTCTGATCATTCGTCCGTCTGGGGTCCGGGTTCGAATCCCGGTGAGGCATGGATGTTGTGTTTGTCTTACGGCACTGGCTCTCTCCCCTCCCTGGAACCAGTGACCCTAAATTAAGGACGGGCGACTGCTTATAGCCCATTGAGTTGCTCACGGTGGTCGTTAAACCTCCAATAAAAAAAAAAAAAAAAAAAATTCAGTTGCTCTTCAGTGTATATACCCGAGACCCGACATAATTGCCCACCCTGAAAAAATAGTCGCCCACCCACCTCTAGAATCCTGACTACGAGCCTATGGACAGTACTCCCACATCTGCCGTACATCCCCGATTCGTTACCCTTTAACTTTCACCTGTTCGGTTCCACAAAGAAAAGTCTTCACGGTCAACGTTTGGAGGATTACGTGCGGGAAGCGACCGTGCACCAAGCGACCCTGTGGAAAATCGTGCGCGAAGCGCCCTGTCATTTTCCATCGTGGACGAAGCGTCTCTGCTAATCGAATCATTTTACTTATCTCATCATCATTGTCCACCATTATCGATTCACTGCTGTACGAAGGTCTCCCCAAGTTTCCTCCACACCGGTCTGTCTTGTGCCAGTCTCCTCCATGTCGCTCCCACATACGTTCGAATTTCATCCACCCATCACCCATGTGATCTTCTTCTGGGTCTTTTCCTGTCCCTTGGAATCCAATCTAAAATTTCGGCTGTCCATCGATGGTCTGTCCTTCTGGCAGTATGTCCAGCCCATTGCCATTTCAGGGATTTAACTCTGATCATGATGTCTTCCACTCTCGTCATTTTTCGGATCCACGAGTTCCTCTTCTTATCTCTCCTGGTTATACCAAGCATGCACCTCTCCATGCTTTTTTGAGTTGTCTGCAGCCTTTGTATGTCTCTTTTAGTTAAGGTCCACGTCTCTGCACCATACGTAAGCACTGGAAGGATGCATTGATCAAACACTTTTCTTTTAAGACATAATGGCATATTGCTCTTGAAAATTATGCTGTTTCTTCCAAAAGCTCTCCAGGCAAGTTTTGTACGCCGATTAATTTCTTCATCAATGTGACCCTCACTTGATATCTGCTGTCCAAGATAAACGTACATATCTGTTATCTCCAGCTTTTCTCCATCAATCAATAAATCTGCATTTCTTGTAAAAGCATTGAACATCACTTTTGTCTTCTGAAAGTTCATTTTTAATCCCACTTCTTTACTCTTGTCAGCAAGTTCCTGGATCATACTCTGCAGCTCTGATGGGGTAGTTGCAAAAATGACTACGTCATCAGCAAAACGAAGGTGGGTTAGATAATCTCCATTAATTTTTATCCCTTTGTTTTCCCAGTTCAGTGATTGAAAGACATTTTCCAATGTGCCATTAAAGAGCTTCGGAGATATGGTGTCACCTTGTCTCACTCCCTTTCCAATTTTTATGTGTGTTGTATTTTCAAACAGCCGAATCTTTTGCACTTGCATTTTCATAGATGTTATTGATAATATTAATGTATGCATCTTCAATACCGCAGGATTTCAGAGCCATTGTAACTGCTGATGATTTCACCAAACCAAAGGCTTTTTCATAATCGATAAAAGCCATGCACAATGGGAGTTCATATTCCCTCGCTCTTTCAATTAGTTCTCTCAGTACGTGGATATGATCTATTGTGCTGTAGCCACTCCTGAATCCAGCTTGTTCTCTCGGTTGAGCCATGTCCAGTGTTACCTTCAAGCAGTGTGAAAGAACTTTAGTGAAGATTTTATAAACCACTGATAGGAGGCTGATAGGTCTGTAGTTCCTGAGATCCTCAATGTCACCTTTTTTATGTAGCAGGATCATTGTAGCGTTGTTCCAATCCTCAGGAATCTTCCCTTCATTAAGGCATCAAGTGAAAATTTGGGCGAGTACTGTTTCGATTTCTCCACTTGCTTCTTGTACGATGTCTATAGTAATTCCATCTTCTCCTGGAGCTTTTCCCCGTTTCATGTTCTTGATTGCATGTGCAACTTCTGCTGGGAGGACTGAAAGAACTCTGGTACTGGTACCTTTCATGATGTCTGGAGTACATGTATTATCCCTTTCATATAATTTGGAGTAGAAATCTTTCACTCTTGTCAAAATTTCACCTCTATGTCTTGTTACAGAACCATCTTCTTTTCTCAGTGCCATAATCTGTTTTCTTCCCTTACTGAGATGTCCCTTTGCTGTCTTTAGGCTTTGGTTGTTTTCAATTGCTTTCCTCACTAGTTCACAGTTGGATTTCCTTACGTCTTCAGTCATACTTTTTCGTACTGTCTTTCATAGCTCTATATATTCCACTTTGGAAGTCACATCTTCTTTAGTTGTCCTCATCTTTCTTCTTTTTTGCATCAACATTTTGGTTTTTCCTGATAATTTGTTCACATGCAACTTGTTCTTAGACCCAGCTAATTTTGTTGCTGTTTCCATAAGAGCGTTGGCTACTTTTTTGTTAACTTCAGAAATATCCACTTCTTTTGATGTTAGGCCTTCTAAAGCAGAGAATCTTTTCTTCAGTTCCAACTTGAAGGTATTAAGGTGTTTTTTAAGGTTGGTTATGTCAATACATTTTGTTTGTCTTATGAGCTTGCCACGTTCAAGTTTAGTGTTGAGGTGCATCTTACATCTCACCAATGTATGGTCACTACCTGTGTTGAACTTGTTTAGCACACTGCAATCTTCTATGATGAATTTTTTGTTACACATAATAAAATCAATTTCACTTGTCATCCCATTGGATGCACCAGTTCCCTAATGTTGTTCACATTTTCGGAGGTTTTGCTCGTGGACGGACGCCCTGACCTCTCGTCGTCTTCCAGTGCCGTTCTGCCGCTCTTGAAGCGCGAGTGCCACTCGAAACACCTCACACAACTCATTGCTTCGTTGCCATAAGCCTGCCGCAAGATTTCATGCGTCTCCGTTCCTGATTTGCCAAGTTTGACGCAGAATTTGATGTTCGCTCGCTGCTCTAGTTTGCAGTCCATACCGAAATCGCAGCTGTGTTCTGCACGTGGTCACCAAATATCGTGTAGCACAGCTCCCGATGCTCACAGAACGACGCCACTCGGCACAGTGACTCATGAAGGTCACTGCCCTCGACCACTGCTCGTGCATCCACGTACTGCCATCTGTTGGCGCTCTAAGTACCTAGTCTCGGAACATTTTGATCGCACTACGTATATAAAATGATATTAAAAACTTGTATTTAGCATAAAAACTTGATTTAATTAATTAATTAGATGTTAATAATTTGACTACGATTTGTATATATGTATAAGAAAAATGATTCGATTAGCAGGGTCGCTTCGTCCACGATAAAATATAACAGGGTCGCTTCGCGCACGATTTCCAGAAGGTCGCTTCGCGCACGATTTTCAGAGGGTCGCTTGGTGCACGACACTGTTTGGAGGACACAGATGAAGTTTAAACAACCTGTGAGCACCTGAACTACTAAACAAGGAGTTCGCGGAATTTTTCCAAACTAGTTACGCATGTTGGTTGAAAATGGCGTAGATGCTTGGTTTCAAAGCGGGACTAGTTTGAGTATCATCATTACATTTTTCATGTTTAGATGTATATTTTTACACCAAATTTCATCAAAATATCTTAATTGACAGAGGAGTTATTTCCAAAAACGCATTACTTTTGGGACAACCCTCGTACATAATGCCTACAGCATATTAAAATATAAAATCTTGCGTTCCCGTTATGATCAGCTTGAAAGTTTCACAAGGTGAGATTTTTAATTTCCACGAGACGAAGGTGTGGTTCTCCCAGATTATTTAATTAAGAAGAGGCAGGCGGCTGTTGCTCTTAAGAATATAAATTTATCTCTTGATATACGGAGGATGTTTGATGTTTATCGCACAGTTTATTGCTAAGAGGCTATACAGTGGGAAATCAGTAAACTACATTTGCCTCTTGCACAGAGACCTCGGTGTTCTCACACCAACATACTGTAGATAAAAAGAGAGAAAACTGGGAAACATACGCATACAATGGTCTATGAAAATAAAAAAAATGTAACTTAAAGTTGAAAACTTGAGGAGATTAAAGTCGAAACACAATGCACACTTAAATTCATTTCTAAAGTTACAGCTTAAACTCATTAATCTTACTAAGAGGCGAGTCACCTGCAGTGCACGAAAGGCTTAATTATAAAGAAAAAAATTCGTAAAATGAAGTGACTGTATGAAAGCAATCTGAAATTGTCGGTGAAACAAATTTCGGAGGGATTCGGACCTTCTCTGACATAGGTGTACCCTGGGGAGCAAGTGCCCTGCCAAACTTTTTCACTTTCCCAAATAATTATACATAAATTACTTTCACGAAATGCCTTTTTTTTTTTTTTTTTAATAACTAACTCCTTCCCTCCCTTTAAGTTAAAACAGGGGAAAGAATTAACCCTACCCCCTACACACTGCTAAATTGCCGAAAAATGAATACTTTCAAAAATGAAAGAATGTAACCTTTTTTTTCCCTCCTTAAGAGACGCTGTGCATTAAAACGGATTTAAGAATTTGTTATCTTTCTTTAGAATTTCATGTGCGTTATACATAAAATATAAATGTGCTTGAATTTTTATTTTGCTGCAAAAGATTTTTGAAATGTAATTTTAGACTTCACCTACTTGTTAAACAAAAGCTGTACTTTAAATGTGATCAAACCAAAAAGTGAATCAAATTCGAGAAATTATATGTTAACCTTTGGTAGTTTTCCCTGCTAGAAGAATAGCTCAAGTTACTCTTTACCCTTCTCTTTTTAAGTATGTCGTATTGCGATTTTAGTCATAAGTTATATTTATTCATTAACGTGAAAGAAGGGAACGTGGATTTAATGAGTTTTTAAACACACTTTTTTTTCTGTGAAGTAAAATGCGAAACAGGTTAATACTCTTTGCATTTATTTATACCGCTAAAGTTGCACACTTCTTGTCATAAACAGATATGACTGTTGAGTGGTTGAAAGCTTGATAAAGCAATTTTGAAGCTATTTGCACATTAAGTCTCTGAAAAGAGTAGTCTCATGGGTGAACCATTGCTTAGGCAAACGCTTTAAAAATTGCATTGTTTCGTGATGTTACACCTGGAACATAAATGTTCCGAAACTCTCTAAAAGTAACATTTCTTTAAATGTTTGTATGGATAACTTAATTAAATCGAACAATTATTTCACCTGAATCGTCTAATTTTTTTTTTGTTTTTAGTATAATCAAGGCAGTTTATATAGTATGTGGTTTGCGTTGCATTCTCAGATATTCCAATAGTTTGCTATGCAGAATAGCAATAAATCGCGAAACTGCAAGACCTAGCTTTAGCCAATTTAAAATTCGATAAAAACATATATATACTTCATGTGCTGCCATCTAGTGTCATAAAAAGTGTGTAAGAGCCGTATTGTTAGATTGATTGCAATAGCAGGAATTTCCACTGCTTCTTAAGAGCACATTCGTCATATCATGTATACTGTCTTTGGTGAGCTGCTGCACAACACAACGCCCGCTGAGTCTTGTCGACGAACTTCCAATGTTAATATCCCCTGCCTCTGTTACGAAGGTCATCAGCTCTGCTGTTCATCGCATGGAAGCAATAACCTTCCATTAAGCTCAATGTTTAGAAACAAACTTCATTTTTATGTCAATTATTCGGTGATGAGAAAAGTGTTTTACCTTTTTGATAGAATGAATTTAAACTGCACGAAAATAGGTATTTCCTTTACTGCAGTATATCGAAGGTGATCTGAAGACAGGAGTTCTTTAAGAATATGTGAGCTTTGTACAAATTTTGTCAAATAATTGTCATTTTAATTTGGAGTCTTTTTCTTCGTAAAACTGTCATTTCAAAGGTCACTGCGCTATTAATTTATTTTCCGTGATATAACACATTAGTGATTGATTCAGTCACTTTTAAGAAAACGAAAGGGGTGGGTGCAAGATTGTGTCCCATCGAGTGTGAAAACTTAGCCTTCGGAGTTCGGAGACATCGGAAGATCGAAAGACGCTAAGACTTGACTGGGTTTTCCTTTGTAAATAAATGTTTGTTTATAAAGGTATCAAAACTAGATCTTTTAAAACTAAGAAATTTTACGTATGGGAAAGACCAGGGACGCTTTAAGAACCTCTGAGGCTCCCGGTGTGTCGTGACACGAGCCCTTTCGTCCCGCGCACGCACACACGCATGTAATTCCAGTTCATCATCTAAAAATATTGCTAGATATATCTTTTCCTCTTCATCTCAAGAAAATCCGATAAAAAAAATTTTATGTGTATTTTAGCAATACATTTCTATACGTATTTGATATATACTATTACGTTTACGTAAAAAGTCCGTCATACAAATAAGACGGGAAAAGAGAAAATATTGATAATTATGTGACATTAATCCCGGACCTTGAAACAGTGGAGGTTAAATACGTAGAAGCCGTGGTTTATATCAAAATCAAATGAAAATCAAGGTATTGGTGCATTTTTCTGATTTTCAGTAGATCCACAATAAAATAATCAATATAAGTATTTATTGTAAATAAATAAAATAAATAAGGAAACAAATAAATTTCTAAAATTGTATTGAGGGGAAAAAAAAAATGTTCTCAACAAAAGCCTCTGAATGTCTTCAAGTATGTGGCACATCCATGGTATGATTAATTTAGTGACCCAGACTAAAGCCACGATTTTTTGAGGGAGGAGAGTAATGTACCCAGCAAAAACACAGCCCGGTAGCGGTCCGTTGATGGCAGCGCCATCAGTTGGCGGCCATTAATGGCCCTGCAGCATCGCCGTGAATTGCGGACCACCAAGCAAGTCCCACTGTGGCCCGTAGCTGGCAACCAATGAAACCCCAACACCAGGTGGAAGCAACAGAACTGCGCGTGCGCAGAAGCAACACGTGCTGTGTCTCTCGTGGTACCAGTTAGTTGAAGACGACGCTATCGCCATCGTGTTATTTTAGTGGATGTTAAAAAAAAAAAAAAAGAAAGCATTGTGGAGAGGCGAATTAATTTCCTAATGAAATGCCACGTCGACAAGATATAAAATTAAGCCATGAAATACTAGATTACAGCCATAAAATACACCCACTCCATTCCCATGAATAACTATTAGGTGCTTGAATTAATTCCCGCTGTTGCCCAATAGAGCGCAGCAGTGGTGCGCTGTGACCCGGGCCACACGTGACCTTCCTTGCACACGCACGTACCGTCCGTAGTCTTGGCGAAGCAGTGTGTGACACGTGATCGCAGGACACAAAACACGAGTTTGTATCGCATTCACGATGTCGAGTTTCGTACCAAAAAAAAGCATTTGCGGGAAGCATTTCTCTTCTGCTTTCATCTCAAGAAATCTGCAGCGAAAAGGCATCGTTTGCTAGTGCAGGCCTATGGTGAGCATGCCCTATCGAAAACAACATGCAGAGAGTGGTTCTGACGCTTCGAAGCCAACGATTATGACGTGAAGAACAAAGAGCGCCCTGGGCAGCCGAAAAAGTTCGAAGATGGCGCATTGAAGGCCTTATTGGACGAGGATTCATGTCAGACACTCTACGAGTTGTCTGAAACACTACGGGTCGATGAGTCAACGGTTAGCAAACGTTTAAAGGCAATGGGAATGATCCAGAAGTTCGGAAACTGGATCCCACATGACAAGGTTATTCTTCTCCACGACAACGATATACCTCATTTCGCCAAATCCGTGAAGGAACTCTTGGAGGCACTTGGCTGGGACTTCTTACCCCACCCGCCTTATTCCCCGGACAATGCTCCCTCGGACTTCCATTTGTTCCGGTCGCTACAGCATGGCCTGTCAGAGCAGCACTTCCTTTCTGTCGCGGATATTCAAAAATTGCTCGATGAATGGTTCGCCTCGAAAGAACCTGCGTTTTTCTACCGCGGAATCCATTTGTTACCTCAACGATAGGAAAGGGTCGTAGCTGCCAACGGACACTACTTTGAATAGACTATTTATTCTGTACCGTTCTGCGGCAACACACAGGTGTTTGTGTGGCAAAAAACAGCGGGAATTAATTCAAGCATCTAATAGAAATAATTTCTGTGTAATCTTTCGTTTTGACATTCACTAAACTGCTTGAAACAAAGGTCCTGGAAAAACATTAATAAAGCGTTATGTGGAAGAAAAAAAGAAGAATTATAAGCGTACAGAATTTATCAATTAAAAAAAAGCAACGCTATGTGGATATAATGTATCCATCTATGGGTTGAATACACAAGACTGGAGGAATTCACTTCTAAAAATAACGAGAAGTAAAATAAAATACTTTCCTCCTTAAAACAAATGTAGCTTTGGACGGTGGAAAGGAAAGATACAACGTTAAAAATGCAACAGAATGTGACATGAACGGGTAAATATATTAATCCAACAATTGCCTTTCAAGACCACAAGGCCTGCTCGAAACTTTGGAAAGTGTCTTTAAGTTGGTACACTCGTTGAAAAAGTGAAGTTCCATTAAGGTAAAAAAACAAAAAAACAATTGTACTTTGAAAAAATAAATTTATGAATTATATGAAACTGACATTTACAAAAAATACCTCGCAATATTGTAAAATGAAATAGAGAACCATTCGTTACACATTTCGCAGAAAAGAGGGTCGGCTTCAAGCCGCGCTGGTGAGTGCCAAATTAGTCCAGTTGGTAGAACTACCGCTTACCACACAGGCAGTACCTGGTTCGTTTCCAACTAGATCCAAACGAGTGTTTTTCCTGACGTGTTGCGAAAATTTCTCCGGCGCAGTGCTGCAATGAAGAAGTTTCGTAAGGAGAAAAAAAAGTAGTTGCAGCTTTGGGAAACTGCAGTAATCCTTTATTTATTATTTTTTTTTTTGAATGGCTACTACTGGGAAATTGGCGGACAAGATTCGGCAAGACATCAGTTACGTCACGTGATTGCCGGCTGCCACTGCCGGGAAACTAGCGGACCACATTAGGCTAGCCATCATTTATGGCACGTGTTTGCAGGACCGCTGAAGGGCCACTTGTGGCAGCTACTGCCTGTGATGGATAACCGATGGCCCTGTTGTGGCATCTGACAACTGATGGGGGTGCCAACTGTTGGCTAGCTGCTGGCCCTTCTGTTGGCCGCCCGGACATTTTATTGACGGTTCGGCAGCGGCAACATAGTGCTGGGCCAGCAAGACTGTTTTTGCTGGGTAAGGTTTAAGAATGGCTTTAAACTTACCGTTTTTGCTCATTTTGTTTGTTTGAGCGCGAAGTACAGACAAAAAACAGTTACGTGGTCAGCTAGGGCCGTGGGGACGCCATCCCTCAATCAGCTGTAGCTCCAGCTGACCTCATGCCGGTTTGTTCATTTTCCACAACCGCCCATGGTGCAATAAGCTTGGTTGCGTTGCATCTTTCTTTCTTTTTTTTTTTTTTTTTTTTTTTTTTTACGGGAATGAGATCCCCAGTAGGCCTACAAAACACCCGAGCACTGTGTTTAAATTTGCTTTAAACTACAAGTGTTTTTTATTTAATAATTTATTTCCTTTCCGTATTGCCTTTCTCTCTCTCTCTCCTTTCGATTTGGCAATTTCTAAAAGGGAAATAGAAAACACCTTCTCTAAAGTGTGAGTCGGAGTGGGAAAATGGTGTAACACAGATATCTTGGGTGATTCAATCAAACGGTGGTTGACGGTGGCCCCCAGTTATATTACATGGGCGTACCTGGCTTTTTTTTTTTTTTTTTTTTTTTTTTTTATTGGAGGTTCAACGACCACCGTGAGCAACTCAATGGGCTATAAGCAGTCGCCCGTCCCTAATTTAGGGTCGCTGGTTCCAGGGAAGGGAGAGAGCCAGTGCCGTAAGGCAAACACAACATCCATGCCTCACGGGATTCGAACCCGGACCCCTTTCGGACGAATGATCAGAGGCCATCGCTTAGACCACTGCGCCACCGGGGCTGCATTACCCGGCTTTCGCCGCGTACACCCATGCGATAAAACGTCTCTGGGAAAGGCAGATTAACTTAGAGATAAGCAAAAAACTGTCGATGTTTGCAAACATTGCTGTTTCATCGATAATCGAGGTTTTTTACTCGATGTTGCGGTGACCGATATATCAACAAAACCTTGATGTTAAAACGAGAGATTGATACATTGAGCTGAGCGGGTAAGTTATTTTATGTCTTGGAGACTAAGTTCTGGGATAGGGTGTCATGTTGTACTCGTTGGAGACAGGGGCGTAATCGATTTTTTTCTAGGGCGGGGGGGGGGGACGAAAAATAGAAGTTTTTAAAATCGACCTGAACAAAATTAAAGTTAATGAGAAATAGACAAAAAAAAATGTAAGCAATTTCTTCTAATGTAAATTGAGGCATTTTTTTTTAATGTAAGTATCATTTTAACCAAAAACTTAAATGAAACACGTTCGGAAGGGGTGGGGGCATGGATCCCTGGCCCCTCCTCTAAATACGCCCCTGGTTGGAGATGTATTATGAATTCAGACAGTAATTCCTTGATATTTTATAAAACATTGAAACAGAAGCGTAACTAGGTCTTTCTGCCCGGGGCATAGCACAAAATATTGCAATATTACGCTCCCCTATCTTATTGTATATACTCACATACTGAGTTAGCTCTCATTAGGAACACCCCCTCCCCCGTTTCACATATTCGAAGCGATAACGAAGTATCACGTGATATCAACGTCACGTGTGGCTACAATAAATTGCGCACACCTATCCTCCGTACGTAATCAGTAAACGTTTGCAAGTAATGGAGAAACGTGGCGAATTAAGCCAATTTGATCGCGGCCAGATAGTTGGGGCCCATATGGCAGGTGCCAGTATTTCGGAAACAGTCGCACTAGTCCGCTGCTCCAGCACTACTGCATCAGTAGTGTACCAGGACTGGATTAACCATGCACAGACATCCAGCAGAAGGGCTCACATTGGTCAGCCACTCGCTGTTCATTCTAGACGTGAGCGTCGGGTGTCACGACTGGTATCTCAGCAACGACGTGCAATAGTCACTCAGCTCACGCACCAGTACAACAGCGGTGCAGTTGGACCGATTTCCACATGAATCATACGCCGTACCTTGCTACGCCTGGGGTTCCACAGCCGGAGACCAATGAGGGTGCCCATGATGACGCCCAGTCATCGCAAACAACGCCTCACATGGCCCAAGAAACATTGGCAGTGGACTCTCGACAGATGGAAGAAGACAGTCTTTAATCTCGTTTCCTGCTGCGCCTTACTGTTGGCCGGGTTCACATATGGCGTAAACAGCATGAAGTTTTATCCCCTGGTTAAACAGTTTTGGTTCAACAGGCCGGTGGAGGTGCTGTTCTTATCTGGGGAGCTTTTTCTTGGCACGTCCTAGATCCGTTGCTTATCATTTCACAAACATTTAATGATGGATTCTACAGGGGTCTGTTAGCCGACCATTTTCATTCATATCTGCAGGAGGTTTTGCCGGACTACAGTGCCATCGTTCAACAGAACAACGCACCGTGTCATCGGGCTTGTATGACTACTGAGTGGTTAAAGGAACACGATAATGAATTCGTCACATTCCCTTATCTCCCGAACTCCCCTGATTGTAACCCAACTGAGCATTTGTAGGATATGCAAGGACGGGGAGTGGAAATTGCTGATTTTCCGCCACGGAATGAGCGTAAACTGACTGAGCTGCTGCAGCGGACTTGAATCAAGTAACTCATGGAGGATGTCCGACACCTTGTAAAATCTGTTGCTAGGCGTCTGCGAGCCGTGATTGCAGTGAACGATATATATATATATATATATATATATATACTTAAGAGCAAAACTGAAGACTAAGGAAAAAATTTTAGAATTTAAAACGAAGGGTGCAAAATAACCTGAAAATCAAAACGCGCAACGCAGCAGTTTTGAAAATTCAGAATTCACATTCTATAAAGAAGATACCTAAGCAAAAAAATACATATATAATTTTGACTCACACCTAGTACAACATAGAAAAGGTTATGTATTTACCTGTGTGAGTAAAAGGAAAAAAGAAAAAAAAATAAAATAAAACAACTGAATGTAGAAGGTGTCGAGAATACTGAGCCTTGGCTTTATCAAGGACCAGCAAAAACTCTGCATTTTCTCACTTCCACAAAGACCTAGTTGGAAATGGGTTTCTGCAAGGCCATAGATGCAAGTAACATTCCCACCTAAAATAGTTTAAAAAATATATATATAAGTCATGTCCTCCGTAGAGTAGCATGACCTAGCACTAGTTAACAATTTCGCTTGCATCCATTAACCTTCATGGCCCGACCCATGCTCTTCATCTGTTACTATTAAACAGAGAGAAGAAGATTAAAGAGAACTCAAGCTGTGAGAGTGACATAATAAATAGAAATGATTTTCATCTATAACGAAATTCCAAGTTCGTTTGAGAGAGAATTTAAACCTGAAAAACAAATTTTACATTGCAATTAAAAAAAGGAAATGTTAATTTATAACGAACAGATTTTTGAAAGAAAACTTGAGTCTAAAACCCCTACTCTACAACTTATGACAGCACGAAAACGAGAATAAGTTAAAGATAATAATTAACTAAAGAAAACTTTGTGAAAGTTATATACCTTAAACAGTTAGTTGCAATATGTACAAAGTATTTCAGCAGTGCTTTAAGTGCATAATTAATTAGTTATTAAGAACTTAACTACTTTGAAAAAACAGCGCATAGACAGCGCATAGAAAAGGAACAAGCTTAGCCATCTTCTGTTCCTAGGTACCCCAAAAGACGCTCAAAGTTACAAAGAAAAGTAAGAGTTAAAACCCGCATAAATGTTAACAGACAAACCAATGCTTAAAAGCTGAAAAGCTAAAAAATGACAGAGAAAAGGTACATGAAGTACAAACATTGAACTTATAAAACCTAGAACCCAAAAACAAGGAAGAGAGCTTACCTCTTGTGTTACAAAAACTTTTCTCCTCACAAGAGGAGAACATGGCTGACCTCTTCCGCCACTCCTAGATGCTGGGGGGCAGTGAGGGTGGGGCTGATGGCCTCCTCATACAGCAAGAAACCAACGCGCGGAGATTTTAACCAGAGAAAAAAATATATAAACTTAAGACTGTGGATCTGTATGATCAGAATGAGCAGAATTAACTCTCCAGAATACATGAGAAATATTATAAAATACACGAGCAGTTTATTTAATAATCTTTGCATGTATTAAATCACCTTAGTGAGCTTCTATAGATTAATCAGAATCTTATTAATTTTAATGTTAGTTTTACTATTTTTAGTATAGCTATCCTAGTGATGAATAACTAGTTTTCTTTTTTATTTGTTTTTATTTTCTTTTATAAACAGATTTTTAAGCTTTTTTTGTGATTTTGTTTATATTATTTAATTTTTTGTTTTAATAGGACCGTCATATCCATAGCACTAAGGTTCCTTTAGGTAGTTAATAGGCATCCTCTAGCCAACTTCCTTACGGCTTTGATTGGTCAGAATCATATTATTAACTGTGTAGAAAATTAAAGCAGATCTGCCAACCTTACTCTATTATTCAGAATAATTTTTCTTAAAGTTCTTTTGATGAAAGAAGAAGGAATTTCGTTCTCTAGAAAACTTTCTAATAGTATATTAATGTGGTAATTGAAGTCCAAATTGTTGCTGCAAATTCTTGAAATTCTTAGGACCTGAGAAATTAGTACATTCTCAATTACTTTGGTTGAAATGTTATTATTCCAGTGTAGATATTTAATTACTTTGAAAGGAAAATTAACTCTTTTATCAAAGAGGCTAATAGATGGGTTACCTCTGTTGAGCTTAATGCTTAAGTCTAGGAACTCAAGTTCCTGATTACTGTGGTTGGTTTTACATAAGTTAAGAGAGCTAGGATAGATATTATCAAAATCACTCTCTATAACTTCGGAATTATTGATACACAGCAGATCATCAATATATCTAAAAGTGTAAAGGTAGTTATCTGAGCAGGTGGGGTGATTTTTAATGAATTTATATTCCTTAAAGAACAGGAATAGATTAGCGATATTCGTGGACGTTGATGTTCCCATTGGAATACCGTTCACTTGCTTATAGAGAGTATTATTATATAAGATATGGTTATTTTTTATGCAGCAATTGAGATAAGAGTTCCAAGTTCCTACATCAACAAATTGGTTAAGTTTAAATTCTGCATACAGCTCTTTAAAGGTAGTGATTATATCTGATAGAGGCAGATTAGTATATAGGTTTTCAAAATCATAACTATTAATATCTAGGGGACAAACTTTGAGTATAGTAGAAATTACTTCTGCATTATTATTAATTATCCAAAAATCTCTGTACATCAAGTTAGAACAGTTTCTAATGTGTTTCAAAACCTTCTTTAAGACATCTTCAAAAGCAAGAACTATTTTCTTTTTTCTTTTTTTCTTTTTCTTTTTTCTTTTTTCTTTTTCTTTTCTTTTTTCTTTTTCTTTTCTTTTTCTTTTTTCTTTTTCTTTTTTCTTTTCTTTTTCTTTTTTCTTTTTTCTTTTTTCTTTTTTCTTTTCTTTTTCTTTTTTCTTTTTTCTTTTTTTTTTTTTTTTTTTTTTTTTTTTTTTTCTTTTCTTTTCTTTTCTTTTTTTTTTTTTTTTTTTTTTTTTTTTTTTTTTTTAAGAAAAATTATTCTGAATAATAGAGTAAGGTTGGCAGATCTGCTTTAATTTTCTACACAGTTAATAATATGATTCTGACCAATCAAAGCCGTAAGGAAGTTGGCTAGAGGATGCCTATTAACTACCTAAAGGAACCTTAGTGCTATGGATATGACGGTCCTATTAAAACAAAAAATTAAATAATATAAACAAAATCACAAAAAGCTTAAAAATCTGTTTATAAAAGAAAATAAAAACAAATAAAAAAGAAAACTAGTTATTCATCACTAGGATAGCTATACTAAAAATAGTAAAACTAACATTAAAATTAATAAGATTCTGATTAATCTATAGAAGCTCACTAAGGTGATTTAATACATGCAAAGATTATTAAATAAACTGCTCGTGTATTTTATAATATTTCTCATGTATTCTGGAGAGTTAATTCTGCTCATTCTGATCATACAGATCCACAGTCTTAAGTTTATATATTTTTTTCTCTGGTTAAAATCTCCGCGCGTTGGTTTCTTGCTGTATGAGGAGGCCATCAGCCCCACCCTCACTGCCCCCCAGCATCTAGGAGTGGCGGAAGAGGTCAGCCATGTTCTCCTCTTGTGAGGAGAAAAGTTTTTGTAACACAAGAGGTAAGCTCTCTTCCTTGTTTTTGGGTTCTAGGTTTTATAAGTTCAATGTTTGTACTTCATGTACCTTTTCTCTGTCATTTTTTAGCTTTTCAGCTTTTAAGCATTGGTTTGTCTGTTAACATTTATGCGGGTTTTAACTCTTACTTTTCTTTTGTAACTTTGAGCGTCTTTTGGGGTACCTAGGAACAGAAGATGGCTAAGCTTGTTCCTTTTCTATGCGCTGTCTATGCGCTGTTTTTTCAAAGTAGTTAAGTTCTTAATAACTAATTAATTATGCACTTAAAGCACTGCTGAAATACTTTGTACATATTGCAACTAACTGTTTAAGGTATATAACTTTCACAAAGTTTTCTTTAGTTAATTATTATCTTTAACTTATTCTCGTTTTCGTGCTGTCATAAGTTGTAGAGTAGGGGGTTTTAGACTCAAGTTTTCTTTCAAAAATCTGTTCGTTATAAATTAACATTTCCTTTTTTAATTGCAATGTAAAATTTGTTTTTCAGGTTTAAATTCTCTCTCAAACGAACTTGGAATTTCGTTATAGATGAAAATCATTTCTATTTATTATGTCACTCTCACAGCTTGAGTTCTCTTTAATCTTCTTCTCTCTGTTTAATAGTAACAGATGAAGAGCATGGGTCGGGCCATGAAGGTTAATGGATGCAAGCGAAATTGTTAACTAGTGCTAGGTCATGCTACTCTACGGAGGACATGACTTATATATATATTTTTTAAACTATTTTAGGTGGGAATGTTACTTGCATCTATGGCCTTGCAGAAACCCATTTCCAACTAGGTCTTTGTGGAAGTGAGAAAATGCAGAGTTTTTGCTGGTCCTTGATAAAGCCAAGGCTCAGTATTCTCGACACCTTCTACATTCAGTTGTTTTATTTTATTTTTTTTCTTTTTTTCCTTTTACTCACACAGGTAAATACATAACCTTTTCTATGTTGTACTAGGTGTGAGTCAAAATTATATATGTATTTTTTTGCTTAGGTATCTTCTTTATAGAATATATATATATATATATATATATATATATATATATATATATATACACACACACTACTACTACTACCTAATAACGCGTTAGTGTAGTGTATATACACTTCTGGCCACCCAAAATGCAACGCCAAGCAGGACACGAGATAGCAAAGCTAGATTTACTGGACACATAACAACAGATACAAAGATGAAACGATTGAGCTTACAGGCCCGTACGACTTGCGGAACACGCAGACATCAATAGTTCGTGTGGCCCCCATGGCTGGCAATAACGGCCGCTACACGCCGCGGCACCGAACGCATAAGGCTTTGGATGAGGGCTTGTGGTATGTCCGTCCAGGCTGCTTCCACACGTTGCCATGCACAGTTCATCACGCGTAGCAACGGGTGGTGCTTGCCGGGCCGCGAGGTTGCCAATCAACGACCAGACGTGTTCGATGGGCGACATATCGGGAGAACAGGCGGGCCACGGCAACAGTAACATCTGGTGGGCCGTGAAGAATTGTTGCACGTTGCGTGCCACGTGCGGGCGCGCATTGACATGTTGAAACGTGGCCGCTGGCAGGTCCTGCAGGTAAGGGAGGACTACACACTCCAAAACGTCGGAGATGTAGCGGTGGCTGTTGAGTGTACCGGCAATGCGTACCAGAGGTGTACGGGTGTCATATCCAATTGCGCCCCAAACCATAATGCTAGGCGACGGACCGGTATGGCGATGCATAATGCACTCGTCATACAGTCTCTCGCCGCGGTGCCGCCACACGCGGATCCGACCATCCTGGTGTTGCAGGCAGAAGCGGATTCGTCGGAGAAAACAATGTCGTGCCATTCCGTAGTCCAAGTGCGGCGTTCAACGGCCCACTGGCGCCGCACTCGCCGGTGGTGTAACGTCAATGGTAATCGGAGCATTGGGCGCCGTGCGACAATTCCCTGCTCCTGCAGACGACGTCGAACGGTACGTGCTGACACAGGTTGTTGCGCAACACACCCTAATTCCTGCGCTAACGTTCGTGATGTGGCGGTGTCTGCCCGCCGCACAACATGCCGGTCCTCTCGTTCGGTGGTGTGCCGCGGCTGCGGCAATCGCTCACGTCGGTCCGTCTGTCCCTCCTGCACCCACCGAATCCATACTCGCCTCACTGTGGCTGGATGTCGTCCCACACGGGCGCCGATGTCTCCTTACGATAAACCGCTGTCGTGATAAGCCACTATTCGTCCCCTGTCGAACTCCAAAACGTGCTGGAATGATTGCCGTATTCTGCGACGAGGCATCAAGAAACTTCCCGCGCACAGGTCCGGCAGCACAACACACTTCCACTACTTACACCCCGCCTTCTGTGCACCCTTCTTATAGTGCTTCTCGGTGGCGTGCCGGGTACACATGATTTGCATATGTCCTGCAATGCTAATCGTTTGCATGTCCTCTCGCGGGCGACGCATGCTGCTAATTTCAGGCCAATCGGATGCTTCCTTCTTGGTGTTGCATTTTGGGTGGCCAGCAGTGTATAAAAGAGATCTCACATCACCAAATGTGTTTCGTTCTTTCAAGTTTCTTTAATCTAAGAAAAGAGCTGATTGAAGTCCCAGGGATTTATGTCTGGCTGCTAGGGAGGTTGACTGGCTCATGGAACACCATATTTTAACTACGGTACAGACTGGGTGAGAAGGAAGGTACATTTTGTCATGTAACGGGCTTTCATGAATACCGATTTTATAGGCTTTCAGTTATAACCGAATTGGTATGAGCCATAAAGAATTCCCGCCTCTTCAGCTGTTTCACTAATTGTCACTTCTCGGTCTATTGTCACTTCTCGGTCAACAGCCTCTTCAGCTGTTTTATTAATTGTCACTTCTAAACTACTGATCCATATTTTCTACTCCTTGATTGGCGTCCAGAGTTCTCGTGACTTCTTAGAGTTATATTTATACCTCCTTGAAACGGAGGATTACCAAAAGACTTGTACTTAGTTCATTGTTTTATTTCCAAGTGCTATCAATATTTGATAAGTTCTTGCAGATAATTTTCGGACTTTTTCGCAAAATTTAGTGCATCACATTTTGTTATGTACTTTTAACCATGATTAAATTTCACGTGTACGAAGTATCAAAAGAATCACGAACTTGCAATGGATTTGGAAACGTATTTGCCTGGGAAAAAAATGTATATAGACGATGTGAGTGACCTAGACTTGATCTAAAGCATTAGCATACGTTGATCAAAGTTGCGTGTGTTTGATTTATCTATTAGATATGCAATACCATGTAGACACGTGATTTTCCAAACTGCATCCCCACTCAGTTCCATCGAAACTGCATCCCAACACAGTTCCATTTAACGGAATGCAAATTGACTTTCGATATTGTAGTTTACATGTGCAAATCACAACAGGAGACTTTTTTTTTTCTTTATCTTACGAATGCTGTCGAGCAAAGCATATTACGAATATAAATAACATAACTGAGACAGTTTGCGAGTAAAAATCTAAAAATCATACAGTAAGTCAGAATCAGAATGTGTAGTCGAGTAATAAATGACATCTGAAGTTGACTAATTGCACCATTGGTAAAAAGCGTGCTGGCAAAATATTTTTGTAGTCAAAAGTAAGATTTTTCAAGTTTTACCGAAGAATGTTATTTGGTATGGTGAGGAAGTATACGAATAGATAGAAAGTTTCAAAAGTTATAAAATCAGTTAGTTTGAAGAACGTTCCTGTCGTCTTACATCACTAACAGCAAACAATGTTGAATGAGTTAATGCTGTCATATGGGAAAACAGGAAGACTACACAGTTACTGCGGTTACTGAAAGGTTACACATCGATAGTGAATTTGTGGATCTCATCATATACGGTGACGTGAAATACCAGTATCTCCCAGCTTATGGCAGATGAGTTCCCACAAACACCTAACGAATGAGGACATACACAAGCACATTTTGGTTTGTGCGCGATTTTTGCTGCGGTATCCCAAAGAAGGCGAAACAATCATGGAATAAATTGCTATACACACATTGTCCAAAAAAAAAAAAAAAAAAAAGGAAAAGAAAAGAGCAATATATTGTATATTGTACCGTGTTTAAAAAAAAACTGAAACCCAGGGCCGTCCGAGCGCAAGCCCAGATTTGCCGGCTCTTGTACGAGAATATTTTTCAATTTTTAATCATTTTTACATGAAATAAATACCTTTAGCGACATCATTTCCAATTTCCTGTAAATTAAGAGTTTGCATAAAGCACAGTTGTCTCATATAAAACTGAAGGACAACAAATCTGTAAAACGCTGCGTATAATCCCAGACGTCATCTTCCTATCTGTCAATTTACACGAAAGTCCTCTTCACCGGTAAAAAACGTTTTGTCATGTACGATGATAAACACACCACAACCTCCCCTATGGAGGAGGGCAATTGGGATTTATAAACATATAGTGGACTTTAACTAAAGAAGACATACAAGGGGTTGACAACGAAACTGAAACACATGTTTTTAGGACACAGCAATTTATTAGTACGGTGCACGGCTTCCTTTGGAGGCCAATACTACTATAGTTCGTCGTGAGAATGACCTATACAAGTCCTGTACCGTGGCCAGAGGGATTTGAAGCCATTCCTCTTGCAGAAAAGTGGCTAGTTCACGACGTGATGCTGGTGGAGGAAACAGTTTCTTGACTCGCTCCTCCAGAACACCCCAGAGTGGCTCAATAATGTTCACGTCGGATGACTGTGCAGGCCATGACAGATGTTCAACCTCACTTTCATGCTCAATAAACTACTCTTCCACCAGTTTGACTGTGTGTATCGGTGCGTTATCATCCTGATACATGGCATTACTGTGAGGGTACAATGTTTGAACCATTGGGTACACCTGGTCCTCCAGAATTGTCCAATAGTCCTTGCCAGTGATGTGCTCCTCAAGAACAATCAGCGGGCCAACAGACTGCCACGATATTGCTGCCCAAATAATCACCGATCCACCTCCGTGCTAAACTGTGGGCAATAAACAGTTTTTTGGATGGTAAGCCTGTCAAGGATGTCTCCACGTAAACTCTCCTGGTTGTGGGAGAGACAGTGAAGGACGATTCATCGGAGAACAATACACATTTCACGTTGTCCAATGTCCACGATTTGCGCTGCTGGCACCATTGCAACCGACGTTTGCATTTCACACTTTGGCGATAGCAACACGACCGTGAATTTTGACCCAGTGAAGCTCCCGACGAACAGTTTTGATGGAAGCAGGTGAGTCGTGGTGCGTATTCAACTCTGCGGTGAGTTGGGCAGCTGTGGTTTTATGTTTTTTGGCTGCCATCCGTGTTAGCACGCTGACGTCCGTCAGACAGCTTCCTCTAACCTCGACAGTTACTCCTATTGGATGTGGTTCTTCCCTCTTGCTGGTATGCAGACATGCCCCTGGATACCGTGGCTCGCGATACACCACAAAGACTTGCTGTCTTGGACACCGATGCACCAATGAGACGCGCACCAACTATCTGTCTTCTTTGAAACTCGGATATGACTCCCATTAAGTTGTGTGGATCGCACTTTTTGACGTCCAGCTGTGCTACTGCTCTACTTCTGAATCTGCAACCTTTGCACTTCGCTCTCGTTGATCGACAAATTTGTTTCCCAACGAGTAATTAATTGCATTCTTTTTTTCTTGCTCTTTTTTTTTTTTTTTTTATAGCTTTATGTTTTGCTGTCAAGGTTGGACCCATGTAAAACCGTTTCTGTCTTTTAAAATGGCCATTAGATACTAATAAAAATCACAAACACAACAGTAAGCATTAGAAAGATAAATTTTTACTCATGAATGTCTGAGTTAGACAAAAACAAAAAATCGAGTTACTATGTTCTTGGTTTTGAATACCGAAATAACACAAGACTGTGCTGTTATCTAATATTTTAAACTTAATAAATAAATACATCGCTCTTTCCACGTTCCAGAAACACTCAACAACCGAAAATTGTTTTTCAGCCGCCGCTGTGGAATCGAACCAACAGAACTCTCGGTATCGCGCCGAGTGCGTTACATTTACGCCACGGGGGCCAACAATCCACGGTGCTATGTGTATTTTTAAGTCAGCTACTGACATCATAAATCCGTAAGATGGGCACAGCTACTGAGGCGTCTCCATCTGGTGGGCATTAACGGCACTAGCTATATATATTATAGCAGTTAAATCCAAAGGGCGAGAACCAAGGTGAAAATATTCCAAATACGTGGCGACAGTTAATAAATAAATACATCGCTCTTTCCACGTTCCAGAAACACACAGCAACCGAAAATTGTTTTTCAGCCGCCGCTGTGGAATCGAATCAACAGAACTCTCGGTATCGCGCCGAGTGCGTTACATTTACGGTATCGCGCCTCTCGGTATCGCTCCGAGTGCGTAAATGTAACGCACTCGGCGCGATACCGAGAGTTCTGTTGGTTCGATTCCACAGCGGCGGCTGAAAAACAATTTTCGGTTGCTGTGTGTTTCTGGAACGTGGAAAGAGCGATGTATTTATTTATTAACTGTCGCCACGTATTTGGAATATTTTCATTTTAAACTTACGCAACATTTTGAAACACTGAAAGAACTTCCAGTCGATAGTTTTATACAGTGTTAGCTTGAAGATTTGTCATTTCTAGGCCACTGATATATACAGTATATCTTCCATTTATGGGAATTTAAATTGTTCGTATTACAAATAAGGAAGTTTTTAAATAATTCCATTCGCGTTTGCCAAAATTCTAAATTATGCGAATCTTCGTGCTAGACGAAACTGACTGAACGCTTCCAGACAAAAAAAGCCATAGGCTAACGTAGCTGTTTTTTCGGGAAGATTTTGACTTGATTTCTTCATCCATTGTGTCGAATTTATTTGACAAAACTCGTGTGATTTCCAATTTAAGATTTAATCATTTGCTGTTTACTGTGTTATAAGCTTATGCAACAATATTCCGTCTTACGTTTCCGCAATTTTAATTACAAATTGAAATTTTACCTTACTTTGTACTGTGTTGTAAGCTCACACAACAATATTTCGTTGCACTTTTGCCCGTTATTTTGAGGCAAACAAACTACGTGTGAACCTCACGCCAAACGTGACAGCAAGGGCAGATCCAGAATCTTACTTTAGGGGCAGGGCTGGATTAAGGCCTTAGTGGGTCCCTAGGCTACGATATTTGAGTGGGCCCCAAGGCTAAGACATCTGAGTGGGCCCCCAAAAAAACTTATGACATTGAATTATTATAAAGTCCGTTATAACACGAAACTGTAGCTACTAAAATATTTGCAAAATTTTCATAATAAGTCACTGTATCTTCCACTGTTCTCACAAGAATACGAGTTAAAAGCTTAAGATTAATAGATTTTGTCTTAGATTTTCTAATGATTTTGCATTGTATACTTTTCCTAGTGCATCTTTTTTGTCATGCAATGTGAAGCCATAGGGGACTTGGATGGTTGAAAGCGGCCACGGATGGCTGATAGCGACGAATTTGTTTCTGTTCGTGCGGCTTTTGCAATTGCTCGATCCTCGCGTTCTGTCGTTGTCCTCGGCCGTCCACTGCCCGCGTGCAGCTGGGTTGTGCCCTCCTCGACCCATTGGCGCCAACACCGTCCGATTGCCGCGTCGCTCCGATCCAAATGCCTGGCGATACGGCGACTCGACCAACCGGCCTCTCTCAGCTTAGTTTTACGTCATCTCTCAAACTCGCTCAACTGCTCGTATTGTGCACGGATCCGACGTCGAAGCATCCTCACAATCCGTGGAGGTTAATGCAACCTCAATCTGCTGTCACAAATGCCCCTGCATACGAGCTTTGCTCTTGATGTACCCACCTGAATGCGCGGTTCTCATGCGCTGTGGTGGACCGCTATTTAGTCATTGGTCGTTGTTTTCAATCATTTGCGTGTTCGGCATGCGGAGTTTCATCAGGATCAAACGGCTTTCTCGAGGTGCTTAATGTATTTTTTTTTTTCAAAGAGTGTGTTTATAGGCTGTGCCAACATTTTTGAGCTGGACTTATGAAGGGTTACGTGTATCATTTCGCTGCAATTGCCGCTGGTTTATATACGTTTGCTTTTAGGCCGCGGCTCTCCGTGTGTTGCTACGCACTACAAATCGTTGCACGATACTTTTTGAGAGGAAATATATTTAAGTGAAATGCAAATAGAGTACAAGAAATGAAATGTGAGAAAAATGTGAATTTTCTCGCATTTTATTTTTTCAAAGTTTAACTTCGCTGTTCCTCCGTTCGCGCGTCTTCCACCTCATCGTGACTATTTATTTTATCTTAACGTATGGTGATCCATTCCTTTGAATTTTGTGTTTCTTAGCCCTTATTTAATTGCAAGGCACAGGGTTAATCGTTACAAGTTGTTGGATTAAAACTGTAAAAACCCCTTGCTTTTCCTATGGCCAGCTCTGTTAGTTGCTCCAGTGTTGGCAACAATAAAAACCTCTTCATCTTGGCTCCATAAGCTAGCTGAGCCGCGGATGGCTTAGTGGTTAGCAGTTCGGACTATCGATGCAAGGTCCTCAGGTTCGAACCTGGGCTGATCTTTCAGAGATGGTGTGATTTGCTAACAATCGCTGAATATCCGCCGTGCATCGGACGAGCACGTTAAGTGACGGCCCCCAGGCTGGACCCACTGGTTAAATGGGTATCCTTTCCTATGCCCCCCCTGAAATTCTCTCACCCCTCTATGTGCAATATCGTACTTGTACGGTGGCGCCATCTACTGTACTCTAATCTCACTACAAACTGTTCTGTCAAAGTCGCTAGCTAGACTTGCTCTCATTCCTTCCGTTTCTGTGTCCTGCCCAAAAGGCGATCTCGCTGTAGGTGGCTGGGACCTAAACTCTACTCACTGTGGACGGAAGTCCTACAAGAAAATGACAAATACTCACTCCATAAGGGAGCTAGCTGATGACTGTACCTGCGCCGTCCGAATGCGGACTCCGCAGGGATATGCTGAACTCTCAAAATTTCACGGTGACGACGTTGTGCGAGCAATCCCGCCAGGATCCAGCGGTCCAAGGTTCTTTAACACACAAGGTTGTGCCCGTAAGACCCCTGTAAAGCTTCCCCTTCGCGGGAGTGCGGAGAAGGTGGTCTGATGACGTCAGCTGTCTTACTAACTAACTACTTTAGTGCACCGAAGTTCAAAGCAGTCGCAAACGTCATTTGACTCTTGTTTAAAGAGCTGATTTTTTTTTCTGCTTCTAGAATAATTTTAGTGTATATATAGTAAGTGGAATAGCTAAGTTTTCAAATAGTTTATTCTTTCGAGATGCTTTCGTGTTCCTTCACTGTTGCAGACTGCAAGAATGACTACAGAAATACCAAAGGATCCCCAATTACATACCACAGATTTCCGAAAGTGACTGAGCTCTGCAGGTTATGGAAATTACGCTGTAAACGAGACGACACTTTTTTTAAAATCCAGAACCAGGGGCGTATAGATGGAGGGGGGGGTCACGGCTTCAGCAAAAACATTTTAAAGAATAGACTTTTTTGCGGAAACTTCACATTAATAAAGAGATAGTCAGGAATTTTTTGCGGCAGCTTTAAAAGAAGTATTGAAAAGAAAAGTAGATTTTGGTAGTTGTTTTTTCCGAGATTTAAATTTATAAAAACTAGATGACGGAAAAGCAGTTATTTCAGAGAACCTGGGGCCCCTTTTCGTATCCATAGCAAAGCTTCCAATGAATGCATATTAACAAAAGAACATGAAAGAAGTATCAGTTCAATGAATTAAAACGTTTTATCAATGAGGATAAGGTATTATGAATTACAGTTTTTTACGCGCCTGCTTCAGAATATAATGAATTGAAAGTTGTTCTTTTTTGTATATGCAGAGAACTGTGTCATTTTTTTTATAACAGAATCAAGAAAAAAAAATTTACTAAGTGCAAAACATTGTGACATTATGTTGTGTTTTTTATATTCAAAAGTAAGTTTAATTGTTACTTATTTATTTGCTTACTTATGTTCTGTATTTTCGTATAAATCGGAAAATTTTATTAGGCACTACCACAGAAGTTACGTGTTTTGTAGGCCTGATCGCGAGGCGTTTCGAAGAGGCTGGCCTTAGTTATCTAAAAGAATAAAATTTGCATGGCATGTTCAACTTTTGCGTAACTGTTTTGCAGTATTTTCTACTGGTATAAAACTAGATCAATTATTTCAATTACAACGGGCAGATTTGTGTTACACGCAGTAAAGCGCAATAATTTTGGTCTTACGCAAAATACCTGTAGGTTCCAAAGAATTTTAATTATTAAAATGCTTATAACCTAATTAATAACATGGAATTAAAATAATAATTAATTGAGTGCTAATATATTTTCACAAAAGAGTCTAGAAGAGTTCTTTTGTGGGGATCTCCGAGATTTTCCGGTACCCAACTGCCCAAAATGCTACTATTTGTTCCAAACATTTTGCTGAAGACGACTATTAAAGGGATATGTAAAAGTGAACTAGTAGAGTTGCCGCAGAAAAAGCATTGATCTGTGTTTCTCCCGGTCCACGAAGAACATGAAATTAAAAAGAAGTGAAAAATATTACGAGAAGCGTATCAGATGCAATGGAAAAAAAAATCCTCTAAAATTCAGCCGAGGCATTTCATGTAAACACGTACTATTATTCGAATGAGACACATCAGCTCGCAGGTGAAGGAGAAAGAAAAAAAATTAGAAAACTCAAGCTTCTTAAGATAAAGCGATAAAAATATATCCGCCATATTAAAGTATTTCCAGTGATTCATAAAATATATACTTAAAATCACATATAAATATATTTAAAAATACGCAGCCAATAACGAAAAACGAAAAGCCAACTGATACCGGGTCCCTGGGCCAACCCAACAAAGAAACGACAGAGCATTTGTTTATTCACGGAATTTTGCATAACAAATCTTTAGATTTTTTTTTCTTTTGGTAGCATTTTGATACTTAGTGATAAACAAATTCGGATACAAATAATTAGAAATTCATTTATTACAGAACTAGATATACGAAGTGATTACGCAAACGCATTGCTTCTACCAACAAACTGCCTGTACACTGAAGAGCAATGGAATTAGAGATACCGTCAAGTAACGTGTAGCACCACCTTTCGCCCTGATGACGGCGGCGATTCGTCTCGGCATGGACTTGACAAGACACCGGAAGCGTTGGGAAGCCATACGGATTCACGACCGCTGAACAAGCTCCCACATTTCACGAAGATTTGATGGATGAAGGTCAGAGCCTCGAACATCTCTCTCGATGGCATCCCAGATGTGCTCGATGGGATTGAGGTCAGGTGACCTAGCTAGCCAAGGAAGCGAGGTCACGTCGGTGGAGTGTTCATCCAACCATTCGGATACAATTCGGGAGCGATGGCACGGTGCATTGTCTTGTTGCAGGATGAGGTCCCCAGTGGGATGTTGAAAACGCACAAACGGGAACAAATGGTCGTCCAGGATATCCCGGTAGCGTTGACCTGTGAGGGACGATGTCACACGTACCAGGGGTCCCATTTCAGTCCACGTAAATAGTGCCCAGACGAGAATGCTACTCCCACCAGTTTGAAGAGTACCCTGCTGGCAAGAAGGATCCATCGCTTCATGTGGTTTGCGTCGTACTCGTATCCTGCCATCCGCATGTACCAACGTGAATCTCGACTCATCAGTCCAGGCAACATTTCCCACATGTCTAGGGTCCAGTGGCGATGTTCCCGCGCCCATGCTAATCTTTGCACCCTGTGATGTGCGGTCAGCAGCGGTACCTTCGTGGGACGATGGCTTCTGTACCCCATAGCAAGGAGATGGTTCTGGATGGTGTGGCTGCTTACACGTTTTTGTGCACCAGCGTTAAATTCCGAGTGATTTCTTGCACTGTGGGCCGTCTATCCGCTGTTACAATGCGAGCTAGCCTTGCAGAGATGGTTTTACCGGATTCGATGTACTCACGGTGCACCCGTGACACGGTGGCTCATGAAAATCCCAGTGCCTGCATGACTTCCGAGATGGAGTGACCCATTAATTTGCCCACGATCAAATGCGCTTAGATCCTTCGTCTTACCCATACTGCGTCCGACTCTTACCGATTCCCGTTGCATCACTCCTTATATTGTCGGATCGCTGCATACGTCATGTCGTTTCCGTTTACAGGGCCGCCCACAGCACCACATTTGCATAACGGCAGCTGTCTCTTATTCAATTGCTCTTCAGTGTATGTCAATAGACAGTAGACAACTCTCGTGTTCGCGGCTTTTTCTTGTAAGGCAGGTGACGTCAGAGCGAATGCTATGCAGGAAAGCTTATCCGGTACTCCCGTATGAGCAAACCTAGTAATCTATTAACCTTGCAGCAGTCCTTCACCCTGACAGAATTGCTCCAGGGACCGGCAAGGGTCTGCTGCCCCACGGGACCGACACTTCCCACCCCTCAGCCATAGCCCGTGTGTGTGACGTGCCAATGGGCAGGAGCGCTAAATTTCTCGTCTGGCTGGGAGATTTATTCGCCAGCGCGATGGTATTTGGGACCAAAGTCCTTTATTTGTGTCTAGGCTAAAGAATAATTACACACACATTTATTTACACTGAGTGTCTCGGGTAGCGGGAAATTAATCCTTTAATTCTCTGAGCCCTCACAGAGATAAACAATAAAATTATTTACAGAGTAATTTACAAAGTTCGCAGCACTAATGCCTATGCTGCGGTGACGACTCTGGGCCTGCGTCATCGTGCTCCTCTTCACTGCTTTCTTCTGTTTTATATCTTCGTTAATCTTTAGTCACCCTTCTGTCATGAACTCTTCCTGCCTCGCAACGAAGTCACTGACCAGCTCGATCAGTATCTGTCTTGCGCGGGGATGTGCGAGCAGGATCGTCTTCCCCAGTTCTAGGGCGAGGACTTTTCTCCGACCTGCAAGAGAAACGCATTCAAGAATCATGTGGGCGACGTTTGTGGTTTGGGCCCTGCATCCGCACAACCGTTCCCTTACCGCATAACGGCGGAAGTACTCTGGCGATACACCATGGCCGGTGAGTACCTGGTTCGGGAACCCGTCAGATTCTACATGCCTAGTAGAGACTCGGGGGGGGGGGGATACGGTTTGTTCTCTTCCCTGTACCCCTCTCGTCCCTCCTGTTCTGACACTCCACCATCGTGGCTTTTCTCATTCTCAGCTAAGTCCGTACGTTTTGCAGCGGCGTTCTCAGATGGAAGTCAACAACCGTTTTCCTAGGTGCTTCCTGCGCCAGATGGTCTACACGCTCATTTCCAGTGGTTCCTACATGGCTTCAGACCCAGTGGGAAGAAACCTCCGTCTTGGTTGTCAGAGAAGATCTTTATTTCACCCGCGTTGCTGCTCGGCAAAGCTCATCGAAACGCCTCTCTGATCGCTAACAGCTCTGCCTGAAAGACAGAGGAGTAATACGATAATTTTATCTGTTTCGCGAAAGTCTCGTTGCCATCCGAGAGCTCGCAAAACCCGGCACCAACGCATCCACCGATCTTGGAGCCGTCCGTGAACAGCTCCCTCCCCGTCCCCAAGGGGAAAACCTTGTCCCATGTGGGACAGATTTCTTTGGCCGGGTGGCAAGCCCTGTCAATCCTAAGCATTTCTACGTCTGATTACCGAAAGTTGTCTCCGAGTAGTTCCACGTCACTACCGAATCTGAGGGACTGCACTGCTGCTTCCCTCGACACCACTAAGTCCGCCGGCTCACACCCAGCTAACACTGGCGGTGCAGCTGTGGAGGTCTTGCGGAAACACATAGTGATACCTAGCAGAGCTCTACGCCGAAACCACCATGCGAACACCCATACGTTACAATTCTTTCGACCTCACGTTTGTACACCACTTTTTGGGTTGGCCCAGACAGCCGCATTCCATTGATCCTGTTCAGGATCGAA
The DNA here is from genome assembly GCA_039090855.1 of Macrothele yani. Lineage (NCBI taxonomy): Eukaryota > Metazoa > Arthropoda > Arachnida > Araneae > Macrothelidae > Macrothele > Macrothele yani. The sequence goes on from CM077017.1 coordinate 13,850,062, forward strand.
GTGCACCTATTCTTTAGGTAACGAAGGTGAGGGAGTCCTGACAATTTAGTATCTAGGATTACTCCCTGGTATTTCCTCACCGCCTTGATCGCATGCCCGTTAAAACGACACTTAGGAGGAGTGACCATCTTCCCATTCTTCGCTATAGCCAATAGTGTCGTTTTTTCAGGAGCAAAGCATAGCTTGCACTGCTTGCTCCAGCGTTCCAGCTGTAAAAGAGCGGTGTGCATTTCCGCTCGATCACGTATCTACCCGATGCAGACACTATGAGAATGAGCTCATTCGCATAGGCCTGCATTTGCACTCCGTCTTCCATGGGAAGTGCGAGTGATGTATCAGCTACAACATTATACCACAAGGGGTCCGAGAACGAGCCTTGCGGGCAACCCAAGGCGACTAAAAGTCATACCACTGACTTCGAACTCAATCCTCCTGTGTGAGAGAAAATCACTAACCAACAGGAACAAATTCCTTGGTAATCCAAGTCTTTTCAGACGGTCTAGGACCAGTGCCCACCAGACACTGTTGAAGGCAAGCCCACACATCCAAGGATACGAGGCAGGTGTTTAAACTCCTTTCTCTATTCAACTTTACCTGCTGAGTAGGGCTGACTAGCGTTTTGCCTCTGTAGTGTGAAACCAAATTGGCTGTTGGAGAGCTTTCCCTGGGCGAGAAGGAAGTGAGTAGCTCGGATCACAAGGACCTTTTCCAGCATCTTACTTCATACGGAAAGTATGCAAATTGGCCTGTACACCGCGGGATCTGCTCGGCTCTCATTTTCTTTACTGAAGGAAACGAGCACCGCGGTTTTCCAAATAGATGGGAAACATCCCCTTTCTAAGCATTTGTTCAATTAGCAAACAAAGTACTTCTGGTTGGCCGCGAAGACTTCGCGGATAATAGCTAATTCCAACCCATCTTTACCAGGAGCCTTATCCGTGTTAAGGCTGTCAATAGCAGCACCTACCTCAGCCTCCGTGAACGGCGGGTCGTCCTCAGTGTCTGGCGGGACTCTGCAGCTTTCTCTGATCGCACGTTGTTCTGGAGAGTCTCCCAACTCCTCGTCTACCGGGAAGTGGTGGCTCAGGAGAACCTCCACTGTCTCTTCCATTATGGCAGTGTGAGTGCCACTCTCTGTTCTGACTGATGCCAGTAACAGTGGGCCACTGATGGAGCCCTTTGCTACATTATACGGAATCCCAAAAGGATTCCCTACTGGGGTAGTCTCGCCCAGTTGCCTCCAGTACAACTTTCACAGATCGCCACTATCTCATCCATGAGATGACTGAAGAACTGTCTCAAGTCCTCCACGTCATCTAGATCTGCGCATTCCCTGTCGCCAAGCTGATCCGCCAGCCGGGTTTTTAATTCCGGCCAGTTGAGGTTCTGGGCGGTGAACCTCTTTCTGGGGTTTTTTCCCACTTTTTTTATTCCCATCTTGAAGGTTATCGCAAGGTGATCGCTGCAGCTCACATCGTCCAGGACCTGCCAATCCTGAAGAAATGAGAGATTCGAAGTTCCGGTGAGGGTGAGGTCGATCCAGGAGGTTCCCCGCGCTCCTTGGAACGTGAGGACGCTGTCTGGGTTGTTCCTGACTGTAAGCTCTGACGAACTGACAAAATCCAGGAGGTCCCTCCCCTCCCATCTTCATCCTGATTTCCCCAGAGGGGACTTTTGCGTTGAAATCACCAGCAATGATTGTCTCGTGTTGCTGGTGAGCCTCCAGCAACTTCGAGATCGGATCTAGCACCTCCGAGAGATCACCGAAGGGCGGACTGTACGCATTAATCAAGATAATTTTCTCCCTACCATTCTCGATGCCCATGGCCACCACATTGGATGTGCTTTCTAGCTCCAAGGCTGCTAGATCCGGATCTAGAACGACAGTAGCTTCTCTTCTCGAAAGTGGTATTTTCGTGAGGAGTTAGGGAACCCTGCGATCCTACCGTGTGAACGGAAGGGTTCCTGCAAGAGCAGAATTTTTTCAGCGACATCACTGGCCGTTTTAAGAATGTACCCTGTTGCAGCTCCCGCATGGTGGATGTTGAACTCAAGTAGTCGGATACCTGCTTTATACCGAGCAACCATAGTTGACTCGGCTTCTGATCTGCTCTAGTTCCCTAGTAAGACTAGGGCATATCTTGCTAAAGCTGGGGTGATCCACGTCCAGCTTCAACCGGAACTTAGAATTCGCAGCAGACCAATTGCTGCACTTAGGTGTGGCTTCACACTTTCTGTGTTGGTGTCCGTCCCACCTCACCCGACTTGCCACACCCATCCTCTGCTTCCTTGCAGCTACTTTTTAAAGTGGCCGAAGCCATTGCAGCGGAAGCATCGTACTTCTCTTAAGAATTCTCTAAGGCGGAGAACTGACCAGCCCAGGTTCAGTCTCCCCTTCTACATTAACACTTTAAAAGCCAGAGGCTCAGCTTTCACAACCAGTGGACCTTGTCCCCTTTGGCTACTATGGAAAATCTGTCTTTAAGCCCACCTTCGATGTCGGGATTCTGTTCCTTAATCCCGTCCTCGAACTCCTGCTGGGAGAGCTCCCCGTCAACCCCGTATACTATCAGACGGGGGAGTCTCCTCTGAGGGGTCTTAGTAATGATGCAATCCTTGGTCAGTGGATTGCACTTCAATTCCTCTTTCAAACGGTTGATGTCTTCAGGACTGGAACATTCAAACGTGACCCCTCCTTTCCTAACTTTCCTTACTCACTTGACCCCAATCTGCAGCTTTGCATAGTTAATTGCAGATTGCTGGGCCTTTTCTACGTCATCCGAGGACGTGTTCTCATCAGCGGGATAGACCATAAGAACGTGTCTCCGGTCTTCCACTACTCTCTTTTTCTTTGGAGCAGGCGCTGGCCCTTGCCTCCTCTTTTCGCTTCTTTCCTAGCAGCTGCGACATAGGAAGTTACCTCTGGGACAGAGTTTTTCCGCTCTTCCCTTTCCTGGCTTGCAGTATACAAGCTCTGTTGCGCACAGGCACCTTGCGCAACACCACCCTGACCCGGGTAGTTACTGCTTTGGTCATGGATTTGGCGTGATCCACAATGACCGTCTCCCCTTTCCTTCAAGTAGCTGTTGATCTGAGCCACAAACTCACCAGGTGTAGCCAACAGGGTAGTATCGACGTGCTGGTTGGCCTTTGAAGGACCAGCAGAAGACTCCCTGTCATCCCGGTGGGACCCGAGTTGGGAAGATGGTTTTTCCCTAGTTGCCACGACTGGGTATGGCAAATTTTCGGCTACAACCTTACATTTCCGGGTTGGCCCAGTGATTTTAGGTGTTACCCCCTTTGAAACAGTTTACCCCTTCTGGGCAGCTGGTATCTCTGTGAGAGAGAGAGAGAGAGAAAAAACAAACGACTAAGTGCTGATTGGGCACCCTGGGGCTCTCCCGCCCTAGCCAAAACTTAGTAAATCGTGAGCGCGCGGGCTTTGGACTAGCCCTATAACGAAGAGTCATGGGACTAGGGGGACCAGCACTACGACGAAGTACCCGCGAATTTGTCAGAAGTTAAGTCTCAGTGTGGACCAAGCTAGACTTTGCCCTTAAAAGGGCAACCAGCGACTGCACCAAAACACTTTTTTCTGAAAAGAAAAAAGAAAATATTCCAAGGGGAGTGTTGACACTCTACTTTTGTCTACTGACAGATTCGCTAAAAACACAGTGCAAATCGATCTAAAAATCCACTGATACTCGCACCCCCGGCCTTCTGACAAACGGCCGGTCTCTTGGCTCTATAAGAAAGAATAGTCGACATCGTTTTCCCAGAGGCTCTTCAAGGATAAACTTACTCCTCTTTCGGAAGAACTATAGATTACACTGATCGCAATACACTAGAAAATTTTAAATATTTCAAATTTACTATATTCACAGTGAAAAAATGAAAAAAGACAACTCTGCTTCAGCCTATTCTGCCGTGACACGTATAGATTTTTTTCTAATTCCTTTCTTTTGGTTGCTGGAATTCTTCAATTAAAAATGTCCATGCAATATACTTTATTCGTAACTTCAGGAAAACTTGGACAACGCTGTCCCAGAAGCTGATCCGGAATATTTTTCTGACATCACACTCTCTCTCTCTCTCTCTCTCTCTCTCTCGACGTAATGAAGCGCTCATTATCAAAAAAACACAGCACCTGTGTTTTGCCTTAACTAACTGCCAAAGCAATAATTCAGTCGAAGGCTTTGCTTTAATATCGACAGTATTTGATTAAAGTGGTTGTCCAAATCCTCAAAGGACTAATTTGTCATTCACATTCGGTAGTTACAGTTCAATAACTGTTGAGTGCTTGAGTTCCATCTGTATATATTACTATAATCTGTAATTTGTATGCAAAATTTTTATGCTCCTGTGACCTCGTATTTTTGCGAGCGCAGTATTTCATTTTATTTTAATCTGCTTTTTATGCGTCGTTTTGCGGGAAACCAGTGTCTGTTGGAGCCCATATCGAACTTGGACTGTTCTGAGGCACAGTAGTCATTAGAATTGGGATCTAGAGGACGTTAAACATCCAAATTTTGAATGATTAAAGCCTATTCTGAACTGAAAATGCTAGACATCTTTGACCTAAGGATTCCTTTCAAGCCAGAATGAATTGCGAACTAGTATGAACATGCGTGGTCATTCATTATCTAGCTACAAGACTGCCTTCATGGCAAACAACTATTTTGAGGTAACTTTAAAGCTAGTGAAAACCCGAATGAATCAGCCATTCCGGAAAAACGGAACCCCATTGAGCGCGTGATTGTCGATGCAGCAACGCCCACTCTCCTCATTACGAACCCAGTCGATGTCGCTGGTCTACAAGAACAAATGCTTCGCGTAATTAGAAACAAACAGTACCACGGGGTGTTGTCAAGAGCTGACTGACATCTGACCCTACCCCAAAACAGTCCACAAAGAAAAACATGAAATAATAAAAGTAAGTACTCTACCAGTTGACCTCTGACCCTGCCCAGAAAAGGTTGTCCTAGGGATTTAATTACTTCATTGGTGGCGACAGGACTGGGTGATTCATCATCGATTCTGAAATTGATAAAGAATGAGGACGACCGTGAAGGCTGATTCTGATTGGCGTTCTCTGGTTGGCTGTTACCTGGCTATTCCCTCGGGTAAATGAATTTTCTGAAATTATAAATGGAATGATCAAGTGTTTATGTCTTTATGTGTTAAAAAGAAGTGCAAGATGTTTTATGAGTCTTCTGAAATTGAGAGAAACGAAGCGATGCACTATCTTTTTTTTTTTTAACCCGTTTGGCCAAAGGAATAAAACGAGTAGTAGTAACGTCCAGTTTTTCTTTCCAGCAGAAAGCATGTCTTAGCTTGAGATGCACCAAAAAAAAATGATCATTTAAAAAGCACCATTTAGTAAACATGTTGCGAAAACATCTGCAGCCACAAATATATAAAACGAAAGTATATTTGGCAGGAAACTCCACATCATGTTGCTAAAAATAAGTTGTCTACAATATTAGCAGGGTTAGTTAGCATTGCATTATTCGATTATGGAGAAATATACTCAATTTGCCACGATGCAGTTCTTACCAGTTTTTGTTACTTGACGACATTTAGCACGTCTTTTAATGTAAGTTTAAAAAAAAATGACAAGCTTATGTTAAACTTTTTGTATGTCTATCTGTTCACACAATATCTATATTTCTGGATCGCAAACTGGAAAAATACTGTTTTTTATCAGATAAGAGGTATACGTGTGAAAACGTTTCTCTAATTGTTCACAGAATTTTAAAAATGGTAGCATCGCATTGTTAAAAAAAAGCCCGATGTTGAACCCAACATTAGCATTGTCTTGGAATATTCTAGAAGGTTCAGTGTGAATGAAAAATAACATTGAGAACATTTTAAATTAGAATCTTTTTGATCAGATGATATGCTCATCCCACCGGTTAACATTCAGCGACTTTATAAACAAAATCTGTACGATAAAATAGAAATTTTAGTACACTTTTAGACAAAATATTTGATGCTCCTCATATCAAACGTTCCGTCGTAATGAAATTTAGCAAGTGCATTCTGCAGGAAGAGAAAAACAACACAGTGATTACAATGTCATAGCAGTAGGTCTCTATTTGAGAAGAGTACACTGAAAAGCTTAAACACTATGACAACCTGCCTAATACGATGTTGGTCCTCTACGTGCCGCCAAAACAGCTCTTACCCGGCGAGGAACAGACGTTACATGATTTCCAACGGTGGCGTTTATGGTATCTGTTGCCAACACTTTACCAGCAGATCCTTGAACTCATGTAAGTTACGTGGCTGAGCCGCTGTAGATCGGATTTGCTGTTTCAATACAAACCACAGATGTTCGATTGGATTGATGTTTGACGAATTCGGAGGCCAGGGCAATACATGGAAGCCTTCCTCGTGTTACGCGAACTATTCTCGAACAGTTCGGGTAGTGTGGCACGGGCATTATTCTGCTGAAAGATGGCACTACTAGAGGGGAATAGTTTTGGAATGAAAGCATATACTGTACCTCTCTGCAATGATGTTTAGGTAGGTGGTAGACTTCATAGTTTTGTGCACATGAATGGCACCATCCAGGGTTTCCTAGCAAAACATTGCCCAAAGCATTACACTTCCTCCACCGGTTTATTTTCGACCCACGGTGCATTCTTGTACCAACAACACTTCCGCTGGTAAACGATGCACACGTACACGGCCGTCCACGTGGCGCTACAGGAAACGAGATTTATTGGACCTGACTATCTTCTTCCAATCATCCAAGGTCCAGTTTCGATCTCGCGTGCCCATTCTATGTGCTTTCGACGGTTAACCGAGGTTAGCATGAGCACTCGAAGCGGCCTGCGACTGCACGTCCCCATTTTCGGCAGGGTTCGATGTACTGTGTGTTGTGACACATTACTTCCGTCATCAATATTCAAGTTGCTGGCGGGTTGCGCCAAGGTATCTCTTGTGTTGGCTCGTACTATATGTGTTAGCCTTCGTTCACCTCTAGCATCGATGAGCCGTGATCAGCTCACATCTTGCCAGTTGTTCGTGGTTTTTCCTCCTTGGACCAATTTTTGAAAGTGCTGACCGTAAGCACCCTTCGAGCCTTGCCGTCTCGGGAATGCTCTGACCCAGTCGTCTGGCCATTGCAATTTAGCCTTTGTCAAACTCCCTGAAGTTCGCTGTCTTTCCCATCTGAAGTATAAGAATAACACTGGTTAACAGAGCTCAGTATCAGGTGTTATTTATACCGTTTCATGACTTTCACAAGCGCCGTCGTTTACCTGCAGTTGCTTCGATTTACATAAAGAAGCGCTGGTCATAGTGTTTGAATCTCAGGTGTAGTAGCATAATTGTTACAGATTACTACCTCGTAAAGCCACCTCTGGCTGTGGTGCACGCTGATATACGGCGTGGTGTGGAATCAGACAAATCCTTGATGTTTTCGTGTGACAGATTTTGCCAAAAGTTCTGTAGCTGCTTCACAAGATTCCGGAAATTCTGCGATGGACGCAGCTGATGTCCCAGCATGTCTCAGACATGCTCGATAGGAGAAGGTTTCGGGGACCTGGCTGGCCAAAGCAGGGTTGCAACACCACGATGGCACACCCGGGAGAGGCGAGCCACGTGTGGTCTGACATCATCCAGCTGGTGAATTCCCCCGGCTGACGTGATATGATGGAAGGCAGCGGGTCGCGTTGCTGTGATGTTAACGTCCCCGTTACCACGACTAGGGGCGTCCGGCAGGAGATAGCTCCCCACATCATATCACTACTAGTGGTGGCGGTGTACCGCTCCATAACTGAGTACGGGTATGAGCGCTGCCCAGTTCTCGTTCATGTGCGAATTCGGTGGTATTCGTTCTAAGGCAGAAGCGGGATTCGTCACTAAATACGATGCGACACCAGTTGGAAGCCGGCCGTGATCCCAAGCTCGGCACCACTCCAGATGGAGCCGCCGATTTAGGGTAGCTAATGGAAAACTTCGGAAGGATCGACGAGAATGCAGTCCTGCCACTGCAAGTCGTTTCGCAATGGTGCGCGATGGTATAGGATCTTGCGTAAAGGCTGTTACATCTCGCTCGATAGTGGACAGAGGAGCAGTTCGAGTTTGTCGGACTATGAGACGATTTCCTCCCCAGTTGTCCACCTGGGCTGACCAGAACCGCCTCGCTTGTATGCGTGCTCTCACGTACTTACTGCTGCCAAACCACCTCACTGCTGTATAACTAGGGTTCAGATAGTGGGCAATTCGTCGGCACGATTAGTTTGCTTCAAGCAGTCTCACGATACGGCCTCTCTCAAATGCACTCAGTTGTTCCTAGGGTCTAATCGGGCTTCGTTGGGGCAGCACATGAAGTGAAAGCAGCCAGAATGCTCACAGCTAATTGGATGATAGGTCTTATCTGGATCACAAGATGCGCGATTCAAAGGCGCTCTATAGGAAATACCTGGACTTCCATTGGCGGTGAAACTTTCGTCATTTGCATGTGTACCCAACAGATATTCGCATACCGTCTTTCACGGTTAGCGGGTGATTTTATATGGGTGCGTCAATTTCAATTGCTAAAAGTGCATTTATTTTCATTTTGCGAAAAATTCGATGCATCTGGTTTAACGTGAGTGTGCCTGTCGAACTTTTACAGAGTACACACTAAATCATCTTTATTCTTTTCTTGTTATTTGACCCCTAATTTATACCATTTTCTTTTTATCAACTTTGAATTCTTTCTTGCGCTCTATATTGGATGCTTCCACAACATAAAATTTTCTTCTTCTGCAGTATAATTAATCCCACACTTAGTTGGGTCATTGTTATGGATCCTCTTTCCACACTGTTTTCTATCTTGAAACCACTTGCTCTTCAATGTTTTCTCCTTCCTGTCATTGTTGACATAGTCCTCCCATTTTACCTTAGTTCTGCCTTTAGTTTGCTATCTAGGAAGCTCGAGGTTGATAACTGCGCGTCGCATGCATTCTTTGTCTGTTCTCAGAACATGGTCTTACCAGCGCAGTCTTGCTTCATGGGCCTTCTTAGGAACCTGTGTCACTTTTACTGTTTGATTAACCACAGCCTTGAAAACCCGACTTTTTCAGTGTTGTTAGCATTCTTCTATCACACAGCGCACCTGATGTTTTGTTTCAGTTACTCCGTGCTGATTGTTGTGTGCTGTTTGCTTTCATAATAAGATTTCCAACTTTCTCCAGGATTGACCCCAGGTATTTGAATCTTCTGACTCTTTTGATTTCCCCTTCCTGGATACCAATTCTCTTGATTTGATTTTCTCCTTTTGCACTGCAGGACCTGTACTCTGGTTTGGGCTTCGTTGTCCAACGCTCTCCTCCAGTTATCGAGTGTTTCTTCTTTTTTTACCCTTGACACATAATACTACATCACCTGCAAACAACATTGTGCACGATGCTACTTTCCTCATTCCTATTCTTCATAGCTTTTCCACGAAACCTCCTTTAATTTGGTTGCAGCAAAAGCTTTATGAACCGACGCCCTTCATGTTGCGAACTTCCTCCTTTGTCCGGGCTGGTGACCGCCAAGGAATAACGAAGAATTTTCTTATTAAAAAATCTAGACATCCGCTCAGCACAGAGAGAGACACAGAGAAATGACGAATTTTTCAAAACGGAGCTGACGAGTTTGCCTACTGTTAAATTAAAAATTCGAATGAAGCGTTTCTAATGAGTTGATGCGTACAATAAGCTTTAAGTACCGATATTTGCGTCTTTTGACGAGAGGTCCAGTTTAGTAAATGTTTTTAAAATATTTTAAGTGACAGAAACAGCGCCGACTGGAAAAGTGCGTTTCCGTTCGAAAATGTTCTTTTGCATTTAAAAAGGTTGTAAGCACAGCAAATTGATCAGGTAAATACTCTGCCCAATGGCTAATCTTCAGACACCTGCATGAATACAAATATTTTTATTTGCAAATAATAATAATAATAATAATAATATGTGGTGAAGCCTTTGGCGCCTTTACGACTAGTCTTCGTGGAATTCTCTCCACCAGTTTTTTATAAATGTCCGCCGATATGTTCCGCCATTCGGCGTTCAAAGCACTGACGAGTTAGGGTTTGTTTGTTGTACGATCTCTTATCCCATGCTCCCACCGATCCAATTAGTTAGTCTCAGAGATTCTCTATAAGGTTCATGTCACGTCTTTGGGCTGTCCAGTCCAACTTTTTGGCGCCCATGTCTTTAAATTAATCTGCAACAATGCGAGCGGTATGACATGGTTCTTTGTCCTTCTAATAGAGGTATGGGCTTCCCCAAAATACTAATACAACGTTGGTAGTGCACAATTTACCAGGACATCTAGGTAGAGCTTACCATTCATGGTTTTGTCCAAAACGATTAATGAGCCAAAGTCTTTCTGACCCTGTACATTTCAAAACAGCAACTCTTACCATCAGTTTAACATACGTCATTAACCTTTTGAATTGGTGACAGTTTGCCAAAACCTTTCCATACCATCACGCTGCCACCACCAAACATCATTGTTGGGACGATACAGTCTGGAAGGTACCTTTCTCCTGGAATCCACCGCACCCAGGAACGGCCACTAAACTGAGGAACGTCAATCCTGAACTGTGTGCCGTGACTCGTCAGTCGAAAGCATAGGTTTTTGTTAATCTTCAGTCCAGGAAAGACGTTCCTCACATCACTTAGATTGGCGTGTGGCATTAGTCGAAGCGATTACCATGTCGTGCAGCGTCCGGTGCACTGTACTGGTGCTAACATCAGTCTCAGTAGTTTCCGATTGGATGTGTGTGATTTGAGACAGTGATAATTTGAATTCTCAGCGGACAGTCCTTTGCAGAACTGTCCTGTCACGTTCTGTTAGCTTTAGAGGTTTACCGGGCCATTGCTTCCCAAATTCAGCCACATTCCTCTTCTATTTGCATATCCCATCGCCAGCTGTCGACCTAGAGATATTCAATGCCGTTGAGAAGTCACGTACGGAGTGATCGCTTACGTGGCACCCATATCATGCTAGAAATCATTTAACTCTGTCGATCGAAGCACCTTGCATTTACAGTTGTGTTATTGTCTCATCATAGCCCTGCCAGCATATTTGTAGTCGGGTCTGTGACGTGGTACTTGCGTAGGACCGAACTCACTATCAATGGAAGGGTGTCTGGATGTTAATAGTATTGAAGTGTATTTGTGCTGTGTTTAATGATAATGAGATAATAGAACGCACGTGCCTGCTTCTGTTAAAGAAGTTTCGTTCGCATGATCTTGACTCGGTGACAAACACTTTCTTGACTATCCGTCTCATTGCTTGTTGATGATGTTTTTGCAGCAAATAGTTTCTAGAAATTCAGGACAAACATCAAGACAACTTGAAGAAAGGTTTGATGCTTGTGATTGCAATAGCTGTCACAGATGCTGATGAAACTGTTTTGGAGGAGCAACAGTTTTGGAGATAGCATTTTCTGGTGATGGTAAGAGGTAGTAACTTTTTTTTTTTTTTTTTTTTTTTGCGGTGGCACACGTATCACAGATGTTGACAAAGAAGTTTCTAAGACCTGTACGTAATTTTGAAAAAAATCTTTTGGTGGTGGGAACAAATGTTGCAGGTGTTAACCATGAAATCCTTTTTGGGTTGCAAAACCTGTCATTGATGTTAATCAAGAAACTTTTGGGCAATGTCAGCTGGTCTCACGGATGCTAAAGAAAAATGTTTTGGCATTGGCAAAAGTTTTTGGTAAACTGTTTTGATGATTGCAGCAGTTATCATTTTTTTTTATAAATTAACTTCTCTGGAAGTTGTGTATTTATTTTTATAAGTTAACTTTTCTGGAAGTATCAAATGAAATCCCTCATATAAACCAAATCGTCTTTTTACTACAAATCAAATTGTTTTTCTGACCAGGTACATTTCAAAACAGCAACTCTTATCATCAGTTTAACATACGTCATTAACCTTTTGACCTGGTGACAGTTTGACAAAACACAAATTCGTCGAAAGAGAAAATTTAGCTTTCAGATTTCAAGAAGGTTTAAGGCGGATAACCCAAATTTTACATAAGAAGACGCGAACTAAAAAGGAAGGTTAAATTAGTATACGTCACAGAACATAAAACGGTAATGGTTAAGAACAAAGAGGTGGCATGGGTCAAATTAAGCACAGTCTTGTACACCGTGTTTTGCTCACGTATGCATCCTTGGAGAGATATAGCATCAACATATAGCTACTTAGGGAAGAAATTTTAGTGAAACTAGTGAAAAGTACGAAATTTCTGGTAAACTGTTTTGATGATTGCAGCTGTTTATGTGTGTATATATATATGTACACTGAAGTTTCAGAAAAACTGGTACACCTGCCTAATACTTGGTAGGTCCCCCACGGAGGCGCAGGACTGCCGAAATGCGATGGGGCATGGACTCCACTAGCTTCTGGAAATATGCTGTAGGCAATGCACACCATACTTCCTGCAGAGCGTTCCACAATTTGGGTGTATTCCGAGGTCTCGGATTCCTGTGTTCGATAGCGCGTTGCACGGCATCCCAAATGTGTTCCATCACGTTCAGATCTGGGGACTTGGGTGGGAATGGCAACACCCACAAACTCAGATGAGTGCTCCTCTAATCATAATGTGGCGTCCCGAAACTTGTGTGGAGGTTCATTGTTCTGTTGGAACAGGTCCAACCCATCAGCATGAATGCAGGACATGAACGGGTGCACCTCGTCAAAAAGGATGGGCACATAGCGTTGGCCGGTCACAGACGTTTGTAGACGTACCAGGGGTCCCAGTTAAGTCCAGTTAAACACACCCCATACCATTACGGACCCCCCCCCCCCACCAGCCGGTAAAGTTCCCTGTCGACAGGCGGGATCCATGGCTTCATCGGGGTTGCGCCACACATGAATCCTTCCATCTTCCCGATACAGTTGGAAACGCGACTCGTCAGACCAGGCTACTTCCTTCCAGTCATCAAGTGTCCAGTGGCGGTGTTGCCGTGCCCAAGCGAGGCGCATAGTACTGTGTCGTGCATACATCAAGGGGACTAGAGTTGGGCGTCGGCTCCCAAAGCCCGTATCATGCAGGGTACGTTGCACAGTACGGACGTTGATGCTTATTGAGGCTCCAGCATTGAATTCCGATGATACCTGCGAGAGTGTTGCACGCCTATCGCGTGAAACGATTCTTGACAGCCGACGATGGTCACGTTCACTTAATGTCTTTTTACGGCCACACTGGTATCGTAGGTTGGAGGTTTTGCCGGAATTCTTGTAGTCACGGTACGCCCTTGCAAGGGTCGTCCGTTAAAATCCGAACTTCGTTTCTACCTCCGAAATACTATGGCCCATCTCACAAGCGCCAACTATGACACCGCGTTGAAAATCGCTTAAGTCGTTATTACTGGTCATTATCATGCCAAAAACAGCTCCGACAGCTATCGCTTTATATACGCACTGGCGGACGTAACCGAGTACGCGCATAGGTGACGTTGCTATGTATTTTGCATAAGCTCGTCTGTACCAGTTTTTCTGGCACTTCAGTGTATATATCATCATCATCATCATCATTGTCAACCATTATCAATCCATTGCTGGACGAAGGTCTCCCCAAATTTCTTCCACAACGGTCTGTCTTGTGCCAGTCTCTTCCATGTTACTCCCGCATAATTTCGAATTTCATCCACCCATCTCCCATGTGGTCTTTTTTGGGGTCTTTTCCTATCCTTTGGAATCCAATCTAAAATTTCGCCTGTCCATCGATGGTCAGTCCTTCTGGCAATATGTCCAGCCCATTGCCATTTCAGGGATTTTACCCTGATCATGATGTCTTCCACTCTTGTAATTTTTCTGTTCCACGAGCTCTTCTTCTTATCTCTCTTGGTTACACCAAGCATGTACTTCTACATGCTTCTTTGAGTTGTATGCAGTCTTTGTATGTCTTTTTTAGTTAAGGTCCACGTCTCTGCACCATACGTAAGCGCTGGAAGGATGCATTGAACAAACACTTTTCTTTTAAGACATAATGGCATATTGCTCTTGAAAATTATACTGTTTCTTCCAAAAGCTCTCCAGGCAAGTTTTATACGCCGATTAATTTCTTCATCAATGTGACTTCCACTTGATATCTGCTGTCCAAGAAAAATGTAGGTATTGGTTATCTCCAGCTTTTCCCCATCAATCGATAAATCTTCATTTCTTGTAAGAGCATTGTACATCACTTTTGTCTTCTGAAAGTTCATTTTTAATCTCACTTCTCTACTCTTGTCAGCAAGCTCCTGGATCATACTCTGCAGCTCTGATGGGGTAGTTGCAAAATTGACTACGTCATCAGCAAAACGAAGGTGAGTTAGATAATCTCCATTAATCTTGATCCCTTTGTTTTCCCAGTTCAGTGATTGAAAGACATTTTCCAAAGTGGCATTAAAGAGTTTGGGAGATATAGTGTCACCTTGTCTCACTCCCTTTCCAATTTTTATGGATGCTGTGATCTCAAATAGCCGAATGTTTGCACTTGCATTTTCATAGATGTTATTGATAATATTGATGTATGTATCTTCAATGCCGCAGGATTTCAATTCCATTGTAAATGCTGATGGTTTCACCGAACCAAAGGCCTTTTCATAATCGATAAAAGCCATGCATAACGGAAGTTCATATTCCCTTGCTCTTTCAATTAGATCTCTCAGTACGTGGATATGATCTATAGTGCTGCAGCCACTCCTGAATCCAGCTTGTTCTCTCGGTTGAGCCATGTCCAGTGTCACCTTCAAGCGGTGTTAAAGAACTTTAGTGAAGATTTTATAAACCACTGATAGGTCTGTAGTTCCTGAGATCCTCAATGTCACCTTTTTTATGTAGCAGGATCATTGCAGCATTGTTCCAATCCTCAGGAATCTTCCCTTCATTAAGGCATCGAGTGAAAACTTGGGCGAGTACTGTTTCAATTTCTCCACTTGCTTCTTGTATGATGTCTACGGTAATTTCATCTTCTCCTGGAGCGTTTCCCCGCTTCATGTTCTTGATTGCATGTGCAACTTCTGCTGGGAGGACTGGAAGAACTCTGGCACTGGTACCTTTCGTAATGTCTGGAGTACATGTATCATCGTTTTCATATAGTTTTGAGTAGAAATATTTCACTCTTGTCAAAATGTCGCCTCTATTTCTTGTTACAGAACCATCTTCTTTTCTCAAAGCCATAATCTGTTTTCTTCCCTTACTCAGATGTTCCTTTGCTCTCTTCAGGCTTTGGTTTTTTTCAATTGCTTTCTTCACTAGTTCACAAGTGAATTTTCTTACGTCTTCAGTGATACTTTTTCGTACTGTCTTGCATAGCTCTATATATTCCACTTTGGAAGTCACATCTCCTTTAGTTGTCCTCATCTTTGTTCTTTTTTGCATCAGAATTTTGGTTTTTGCTGATAATTTGTTCATATGCAACTTGTTCTTAGTACCAACTATTTTTGTTGCTGTTTCCGTAAGGGCCTTGGTTAGTTTTCTGTTAACTTCAGAGATGTCCACTTCTTCCGACGTTAGACCTTTTAGATTCTAGAGCAGAGGATTTGTTCCTCTGTTCCAATTTGAAGGTATGATGTTTTTTAAGTTTGGTCATGTCAATGAACTTTGTTTGCTTTATGAGCTTGCCACGTTCGAGTTTAGCATTGAGGTGCATCTTACATCTTACCATTCTATGGTCACTACTTGTGTTGAACTTGTTCAGCACACTGCAGTCTCCTATGACAAATTTCTTGTTACACATAATAGAATCAATTTCACTTGTCAATCCATTGGGATGCTTCCATGTCCATTTCCTTTGCGGCATTTTCTTGAAAAAGGAGTTCATGATGAAAAATCTTTCTGCCTCTGCAAACTCTACGAGAGTATTTCCATGCTGGTTTCTGTTACCGTGACCGAATTTACCTACTGAAGTTTCGTTCTGCTGCCCTTGCCCTATTTTCTCATTGAAATCTCCCATAATGTTCTTCAAGTGCTGCTTGCCTTTATTATTTAGATGACGAATTTTCTCATAAAATTCTTCAATCTCTTCTTCAGGATGACTTGTGGTGGGTGCATAAGCTTGAATAATCTGAGACTGGTATTTTCTCGAGAGTTGGATAACAAGTCGTGCAGCTCTATCAGAGGAACTTTCAACTTCTACAACTTTATCCTTCAGTTTCTTGTTTATTATAAATCCAACACCACTACTTCTGCCAGTATCAGTCCCACGATAGTAGAAGAGATGTCCACTTTTCAGTTCAATGAGATCTTCTCCTTTTCTCCTTACCTCACTTAACCCGATTATGTCCCACTTGATCCTTTGTAGTTCCTCTTCCAATTCAAAGAGCCTTAAATCAGAAGATAGACAGCGTCCATTGTAAGTAGCCAAGCTCAGCATCAGATGGCAGCCTAGTCCGGTCCTCCGGTGATTCTTAGCACCATCTGCATCCATGTCGCACTGGCTGCTGCCTTGTCATCCGTAAACAGAAAGTCTTCGCCTACGGCACCACGAAATAATCGAACATGAAGTAGAACTTCGTTGCAATATCGTTCACCCGTCATACTTCCATTTTCCAGCGCCTGTAGCATGGTGCGTCCATTAATCATGATGCCGCCCCGCACCATGATCCCGGCACCGCCTTGCCTGTCCCTTTCCTGCACATTCTCGCGCTAGTACGCAGTACCACTCTCACACCAGATCAGCTGACTTCTAGAATTCGAGAACAGACGGAAACGACTCTCATCAGTGAAGAGTACATTAGCCAACTAATGACGTGTCCAAGTTCTGTAGATACGACACCACTAAAAACGCGTGCTACGTTGAGCTCTGGATAGAGGGACGCAGACTACAGACCTTCGGGCATATAGTCCTATATGTCGCAGACGTCTTTCCCCAGTTTGTTGGGATATCTGCGTTCCTGTGCTGGAATGGAGGCGACTCGCTAGCTGACCAGCCGTGGTGTGGCGATTACGTTTTGCTGTTACAACTAAATATCTGTTTTCATGCGTCGTAGAAGAGCGAGGGCGACCTCCTAGCATGCGTCTGAAGCGCATTCCTTTTGTTTGAAACGCTGCCCAGAGCCTGGATACTTCATTATGCGCGATTCCAAACTCCCTGGCAACATCACTCACTCAGCAACCTTCATCAAACATCCCTATAATTCTTCCCGGTGTGAAATCATTTAGATGATGTCTTTGAGATATAACGTAGATTACGCGTTCGTACCTTTATGCCTTCACGTCCAGTTTTTCCTTCAAACACAAATCGCCAACGGCGCCTTTTCTCTTTTATCCGTTTAAGTGATACCACGTGACCCCTGTGCGCACGATTCGATATTTTACATGTGCACCCGCTTTCTACTGAACGTCCCGAGTTATGCAAATTGCATCAAGCTGTTGCGTCTGATCGTGTGGTTGTAACCTTTCGAAATAGTGTTCATCCTTAGGTTTTGGACACTAGTGTGTTATCCTGCTCTTCTATTGTTTCTTTCATGTTAACTTTAGACCTTTCTTTGTGTGCCTTGTACTGCGTCGGAAATCTATTGCTAGTATTAACCTCATTTTTGCGTTCCCGAGTGCACGATTGACATCCTATATTCTATCAGTGATTAAATGTTTCGTTTACTATTTTTGTGTCTAGATTTAACTTGCTGTGGAAGTTGTCGTACTGAAAACAGAAAACAATGTCGCATGGTATTTTCAAGAGAATTGTTCCTACCTAGAAGATATTTTTATTTGTGCTTTTTCATAGGTTCATTAACTCTATATTCACATAACGAAATTCAAAGCTTATAGAAGAAGACTTTACCAATGAAAATTCGTGTGGTTTCTATTTAGTTGTTTTACATTATAGGATATAGAAAAGGAACGATCGAAAATTTGCGAACATGACATTTTCCATGATCTTTCATACAAGAAATTTTAAAGGGTAGTATATATATATATATATATAATATACCATCGGGATTAGAGGAAATTCTATCCCACACTCACCAACCCGCTTGGCCAGCGTGGTGAGTTATGGCCAAACCCCTCCAAAATGATTCCACAACTTAAATCTTGGCCCTCAGTCTCCGGCAGCTGGAATGTACCTGGCCAAGGCAGCGGCCAGTGCGACATGAAAGCAGAGGGTGCTAAGAATCCCCGGAGGACCGGACTAGGCTGCCATCTGATGCTGACCTTGGCTACTTACAATGGACGCTCCCTATCTTCTGATTCAAGGCTTCTTGAATTGGAAGAGGAACTACAAAGGATCAAGTGGGACATCGTGGGGCTAAGTGAGGTAAGGAGAAAAGGAGAAGATCTCATCGAACTGAAAAGTGGACATCTCTTCTACTATCGTGGGACAGATACTGGCAGAACTAGTGGTGTTGGATTTATAATAAACAAGAAACTGAAGGATAAAGTTGTAGAAGTTGAAAGTTCCTCTGACAGAGCTGCACGACTTGTTATCCAACTCTCTAAAAGATACCAGGCTCAGATTATTCAAACTTATGCACCCACCACAAGTCATCCTGAAGAAGAAATTGAAGAATTTTATGAGGAAATTTGTCATCTAAATAATAAAGGTAAGCAGCACTTGAAAATAATTATGGGAGATTTCAATGCAAAAATAGGGCAACGGCAACAGAATGAAACTTCAGTAGGTAAATTCGGTCACGGCAACAGAAACCAGCGTGGAAATACTCTCGTTGAGTTTGCAGAGGCAGAAGGGTTTTTCATCTTGAACTCCTTCTTCAAGAAAAAGCCACACAGGAAATGGACATGGAGACATCCAAATGGGACGACAAGTGAAATTGATTTTATTATGTGTAACAAAAAATTCGTCATAGAAGACTGCAGTGTGCTAAACAAGTTCAACACAGGTAGTGACCATAGATTGGTGAGATGTAAGATGCACCTCAACACTAAACTTGAACGTGGCAAGCTCATAAGACAAACAAAATCTATTGACATAACCAACCTTCAAAAACACCATAATACCTTCAAGTTAGAACTGAAGAACAGGTTCTCTGCTTTAGAAGGCCTAACATCGGAAGAAGTGGACATCTCTGAAGTTAACAGAAAAGTAACCAAAGCTCTTATGGAAACAGCAACAAAATTAGCTGGGTCTAAGAACAAATTGCATGTGAACAAATTATCAGGAAAAACCAAAATTTTGATGCAAAAAAGAAGAGAGATGAGGACAACTAAAGAAGATGTGACTTCCAAAGTGGAATATATAGAGCTATGCAAGACAGTAAGAAAAAGTATCACTGAAGACGTAAGGAAATTCAACTGTGAACTAGTGAGGAAAGCAATTGAAAACAACCAAAGCTTAAAGATAGCAAAGGGACATCTCAGTAAGGGAAGAAAACAGATTATGGCACTGAGAAAAGAAGATGGTTCTGTAACAAGAAATAGAGGCGAAATTTTGACAAGAGTGAAAGATTTCTACTCCAAATTATATGAAAGGGATGATATATGCACTCCAGACATCATGAAAGATACCAGTACCAGAGTTCCTCCAGTCCTTCCAGCAGAAGTTGCACATGCAATCAAGAACATGAAGCGAGGAAAAGCTCGAGGAGAAGATGGAATTACTGTAGACATCATACAAGAAGCAAGTGGAGAAATCGAAACAGTACTCGCCCAAATTTTCACTCGATGCCTTAATGAAGGAAAGATTCCTGAGGATTGGAACACCGCTACAATGATCCTGCTACATAAGAAAGGTGACATTGAGGATCTCGGAAACTACAGACCTATCAGCCTCCTATCAGTAGTTTAGAAAATCTTCACTAAAGTTCTTTCACACCGCTTGAAGGTAACACTGGACATGGCTCAACCGAGAGAACAAGCTGGATTCAGGAGTGGCTACAGCACAATAGATCATATCCACGTGCTGAGAGAACTAATTGAAAGAGCGAGGGAATATGAACTTCCATTGTGCATGGCTTTTATCGATTATGAAAAAGCCTTTGA
Source organism: Macrothele yani (assembly GCA_039090855.1). Taxonomy (NCBI): domain Eukaryota; kingdom Metazoa; phylum Arthropoda; class Arachnida; order Araneae; family Macrothelidae; genus Macrothele; species Macrothele yani. The sequence goes on from CM077017.1 coordinate 13,869,985, forward strand.
TTCGGTGAAACCATCAGCAGTTACAATGGCTCTGAAAACCTGCGGTATTGAAGATGCATACATTAATATTATTAATAACATCTATGAAAATGCAAGTGCAAAGATTAGGCTGTTTGAAAATACAACACACGTAAAAATTGGAAAGGGAGTGAGACAAGGTGACACCATATCTCCGAAGCTCTTTAATGCCACATTGGAGGGTGTTTTTCAGTCGCTGAGCTGGGAAAACAAGGGGATAAAGATTAATGGAGATTATCTAACCCACCTTCGTTTTGCTGATGACGTAGTCATTTTTGCAACTACCCCATCAGAGCTGCAGAGTATGATCCAGGAACTTGCTGACAAGAGTAAAGAAGTGGGATTAAAAATGAACTTTCAGAAGACAAAAGTGATGTTCAATGCTTTTACAAGAAATGAAGATTTATCGATTGATGGAGAAAAGCTGGAGATAACAGACACGTACGTTTATCTTGGACAGCAGATATCAAGTGAGGGTCACATTGATGAAGAAATTAATCGGCGTACAAAACTTGCCTGGAGAGCTTTTGGAAGAAACAGCCTAATTTTCAAGAGCAATATGCCATTATGTCTTAAAAGAAAAGTGTTTGATCAATGCATCCTTCCAGTGCTTACGTATGGTGCAGAGACGTGGACCTTAACTAAAAGAGACATACAAAGGCTGCAGACAACTCAAAGAAGAATGGAGAGGTGCATGCTTGGTGTAACCAGGAGAGATAAGAAGAGGAACTCGTGGATCCGAAAAATGACAAGAGTGGAAGACATCATGATCAGAGTTAAATCCCTGAAATGGCAATGGGCTGGACATACTGCCAGAAGGACAGATCATCGATGGACAGCCGAAATTTTAGATTGGATTCCAAGGGACAGGAAAAGACCCAGAAAAAGACCACATGGGAGATGGGTGGATGAAATTCGAAAGTATGCAGGGGTGACATGGAGGAGACTGGCACAAGACAGACCGTTGTGGAGGAAACTTGGGGAGACCTTCGTCCAGCAGTGGATTGATAATGGTTGACAATGATGATGATGATGATGATATATATACTGAAAAGCAATTGAATTAGAGATACCTGTCTAGTAACGTGTAGCCCTGATTTCGTCCTGATGACGGCGGCGATTCGTCTCGGCATGGACTCGACAAGACACCGGAAGCGTTGGGAAGCCATACGGATCCACGACCCCTGAACAAGCTCCCACAGTTCACGAAGATTTGATGGAGGGGGTCAGAGCCTAGAACATCTCTCTCGATGGCATCCCAGATGTGCTCGATGGGATTGAGGTCAGGTGACCTAGCTGGCCAAGGAAGCGAGGTCACGTCGGTGGAGTGTTCATCCAGCCATTCCGATACAATTCGGGAGCGATGGCACGGTGCATTGTCTTGTTGCAGAATGAGGTCCCCAGTGGGATGTTGAAGACGCACAAACAGGAGCAAATGGTCGGCCAGGATATCCCGGTAACGTTGACCTGTGAAGGACGATGTCACACGTACCAGGGATCCCATTTCAGTCCACGTAAACAGTCCCCAGACGAGAATGCCACCCCCATCAGCTTGAAGAGTACCCTGCTGGAAAGAAGGATCCATCGCTTCATGTGGTTTGCGCCGTACTCGTATCCTGCCATCCGCATGTATCAACGTTAATCTCGACTCATCAGTCCAGGCAACAAGTTTCCTCATGTCTAGGGTCCAGTGGCGATGTTCCCGCGCCCATGCTAATCTTTGCACCTTGTGATATGCGGTCAGCAGCGGTACCCTCGTGGGACAATGGCTTATGTACCCCATACCGAGGAGATGGTTCTGGATGGTGTGGCTGCTTATATTTTTTTGTGCACCAGCGTTAAATTGCCGAGTGATTTCTTGCAACGTGGCCCGTCTATCCGCTGTTACAATGCGAGCTAGCCGACGATGACCCCGCTTATCCACACGCTGTTGTCCACGGCAGTTGGCCCTTGCAGGGATGGTTTTACCGGATTCGATGTACTCACGGCGCACCCGTGACACAGTGGCTCGTGAAAATCCCAGTGCCTGGACGACTTCCGAGATGGAGTGACCCATTCGTCGGGCCTCGACAATTTGTCCACGATCAAATGTGCTTAGATCCTTCGTCTTACCCATACTGCGTCCGACTTTTACTGATTCCTGTCGCATCACTCCTTATATTGTCGGATCGCTGCATTCGTCATGTCGTTTCCGTTTACAGGGCCGCCCACAGCGCCACATTTGCATAACGCCAGCTGTCTCTAATTCAGTAGCTCTTCAGTGTATATATACGAAGCTATGTGATGCGTTTTGTCGCATAACTATCCGTTTGACGTCCCGTCTAATCAATACAATTTAGTTTTAATATTTATTTCGAAGTATTTTAAAATGAGGAATAAAGGCTGTTAAGTGACTTCAGTATTTCAAAATGAGTAATAGAAGCTGTTAAGTGACTTGCGACTATGGAGTTCCTACTGCGGATGAAGGAGAGCAATTATTTAGTAAGTTTTATTGTATTATTAAAAGCAATGTTTCAGGGCTTTTGTGTCACGAAACTAATTGGAGAAGAATGTTGTAATTGAAAATGGTTGTCTGGGGTAGTATTTATCGGAATGGATATTATATGTTTAAATTGTGTTGAAATAATGGAAGATATCCTCAATATGTTGGATTCGGGGCTTTTATTACGATATGCCGATTATGCATTTCTTCAAACTAGATTTGGCTTCCCATGTGGCTGGGTGGTATGAGGCGCTGACCTCTAATCACTGATTCGAGATGGGTTCGAGCTCGGGCAAGCACGGATGGTGTGCTTGTCTTGCGTGGCACTGACTTTTTCCTTTCTCTAGAAACATTAGCCCCAAATTTGGGACGGGTGATTGCTTATGGAAAACCCCTAAATAAAAGAAAAGAAAAAATACTAGATTTCATCGTAGAAGTTAAGTCGCTTTTGGAAGAAGGTTGGAAAAGAATATCAAAGAGCGTGAAATAGCTGAAGAATATGCAAATTAAGTTTATAAAAGAATCCTATTTAGAGACACCAAATTCTTCAATAAGGACTGTTAGAGTCTGGTGGATTTTCTTTGAAGGTCACTCTCTCAGCGTGCGTGTGTGTATGCATGTTTTACGCAGCCGTACCGTCATGCAAATTAAAAATAATTTTATATATTCATTTTAGAAAAAAGCATCCAAGAAAAAAGTATATAGCATTTACACATAAATACATTACTTCAAAGTTTTCAAATATGTTTCCTCGTGCAAGCCCACCACTGTACCATCAAAATGACAAGACCGTGTACGTACGTGTTCGCTCTAAGAACCTTGCCTTTTATTTATTTATGTACTTTTACCGCCGCACACCTGTACTGGTTGGCAGCATAAAGAACTGTGGCGTTGATAAGAGTGCAAAACAACGACCGCTACAATTAGTTATCTGCACTGACTTGCAGGTTAAGGAAACAAAGAATTTCCCTCCTTCCATTAATCCATATCCTGATTTAACTTGTTTGTAGAGAGTTTAAAGTGTCCGCCATTGTTATGAGGAATTCCAAGTACGATGAAAGATCACGTGCCTTAATCTCCTCCACAACTGCACGGAATGATATGACTGGGCTGAAAGGCAACTGACTTAAAAAAAGAGTAAAATATGCCGCCAATAACTGTGCATAACATTACTAAAAGGCAGTTTTTAAATAAATGAAAAAAAAATCACAAAATCTAGAATTTACTACGCGAATGAGTTGTCTGACGAAACTGTTTTAAACATAGTCTGCCAATTTCGTAACGAAAAACATTTGGATGAACGACCGAATGAAACGTAGGAAATTGTCAATCAGGAAATATTGTGAACGATACCACCATATATCTGTGTACACAAAACTCATGCATATACTTAATGTTTCTGTTTAGCATACTTATAGAAGGTTGCAGATATTTTCTTGAAGACTGTTCGGTATTTGTTTGCTTCTATTGCATGTAGAATAGAAACTGTATTTTGTATGTTCCAAAATTAAATATGTTACCTATACAAATGTTACCTATACAAATGTATTGCCGCAATTTCATTTCTCTACAACTATTTTTTCGTGGTGTTGGGATTTTTTTCCGTCAGTGTATATTCTTATACACTGAAGTAGAAAATTATTAGGCACATCTATCTAATTACATAGGTGTTGCGCTGCCTTTGGCCTTCAGAACAGCCTTGATTCAATGTAGCGTGGATTCAACGAGGTTTTGATATCGTTCTACAAGTATGTTCAGTTCAGCCAAGCGACTTTGATGGCTTTCATCAATTGCCGAATGTTCGCTGAAGGAGGATCTCTGTTACCAAAGGCTTGCTCAATCTCATCCCACAGGTATTCAACTGGGTTAAATTCTGGGTTTCAATTCTGTGGGCACATTGTGTGTCCAGTTTGATCAAGAAAACAAAATTAAGTAACAAAAAGGACGACACAGAACGCTATATACAATTATATTTACCGGGAAGGCTTAGATAAGCCTGGTAACATATAGTGACAACACGTCAGGTGAACAGAATACTGAGAGTACAACGCTGGAAGAAAACAATAGAAAGTAGACACAAGACTTCGTGTAATAAGGTTATAAACAAGATAGACATGGTGAAACATCTCGTTCGTCCGAACAGAATAGAATGCATAGGTCCAATATACGTACACACAGATAAAATGTCATCTGAAATGAAAATGAAGTTAAGAAAGATTCTACATATACAGTAGGTAATGTGCAACAAAAGACAAATGCAACACTAGGAGGAAGAATAATAAAAATGTGATGCACAATAATTTTCAGTAAATACTATTGAGCTCAGGGACCTCTAAAAGCTCAGTATTGCACATGAAAGTAGCATTCAGAAGCTGAAGCAGGAACCACATCACAGAGACATCACAGTAGCAGACATCACTCTAGTAAATACGACGTTTCCGATGTGAAAGAATCTTGCGCCAAAAGCGACGCCTAAACGAAGAGCTTCGATGTCGATCAGTAAAAAAATAATGTCTAACTTCGCGGTACAGATGACACTGCAGTCGAACAAATAAGGAGAAGGCCGGTGAAGGGAGTGCGAGAATTTTTTTTTCTTTTTTTTTTTTTGGTCAAAAAAGGCCAGCATTATGTATTGGTACAGAGCATAGAAGGAGGCATAGAAGTATCGGAACGTCTCCATGTGGTGCCTATGACATATGAACAGGAGGACGGCCCTTCAAATGGAAGAGCAGTACCGTCATTAGGGTGAAGAGCAAGAAAACAATCCGGATCGAAGGTTTGCGCTGAAGAAGGGATTCAACATCAGAAAGCTCTTCGGAACAATCAACCAAAGAAGCTGTTGTGGGACGAGAAACGGGAAGAAATCGACGAGGAGGGAGAATGAAGGCTAGAAGAATAAGTAAAGTCATAAGAGGGGAAAGGAAGGCCACACGAAACGTTAGCAGAGGGTGAGTTAAAAAGAGACACAGAAGGTGAAGGCAGAGGAAAATAAGCTAGGGGCTGTTCGGAAGGAGAAACAGTGAGAAAGGGGAAACCCGAAGAAGAAAGAAGAGATTGGGAAGAGACCGAAGACGAAGGAAGAACAGGAGATAAGGACCGACCGCGACGAGGATAACGTGCCTTAGCACGTTTAAGACGGAGCACTGGGGAAGAAGATGAACCGTACCTTTTGATGATGTACTAGATTCAGAAAAATTCACATTGTCTTCAAAAAGATTATATACACTGCTGGCCACCCAAAATGCAACACCAAGAAGGAAGCATCCGATTGGCCTGAAATTCGCAGCATGCGTCGCCCGCGAGAGGACATGCAAACGATTAGCATTGCAGGGCATATGCAAATCATGTGCGCCCGGCACGCCACCGAGAAGCACTATAAAAAGGGTGCACAGAAGGCGGGATGTAAGTAATGAAAGTGTGTTGTGCTGCCGGATATGTGCGTGGGAAGCTTCATGATGCCTCGTCGCAGAATACGGCAGTCATTCCAGCACGTTTCGGAGTACGACAGAGGACGAATAGTGGCTTATTGCGACAGCAGTTTATCGTACCGAGACATCAGCGCCCGTGTGGGACGACATCCAGCCACAGTGAGGTGAGTATGGATTCGGTGGGTGCAAGATGGACGGACGGACCGACGTGAGCGATCGCCGCAGCCGCGGCACGCCACCGAACGAGAGGACCGGCATGTTGTGCGGCGGGCATTGACGGCTCGCACCGCCACATCACGAACGTTAGCGCAGGAATTAGGGTGTGTTGCGCAACAATCTGTGTCAGCACGTACCGTTCGACGTCGTCTGCAGGAGCGGGGACTTGTCGCACGGCGCCCATTGCTCCGATTACCATTGACGTTACACCACCGGTGAGTGCGGCGCCAGTGGGCCATTGAACGCCGCACCTCGACTACGAAATGGCACGACATTGTCTTCTCCGACGAATCCCGTTACTGCCTGCAACACCACGAAATTCGAATCCGCGTGTGGCGCCACCGCGGCGAGAGACTGTATGACGCCTGCATTATGCATCGCCATACCGGTTCGTCGCCTGGCGTTATGGTTTGGGGCGCAATTGGATATGACACCCGCACCCCTCTGGTACGCATCGCCGGTACGCTCAACATCCACGGCTACATCTCCGACGTTTTGAGCCTGTAGTCCTCCCTTACCTGCAGGACCTGCCAGCGGCCACGTTTCAACAGGGCAATGCGCGCCCGCACGTGGCACGCATCGTGCAACAACTCTTCACGGCCAACCAGGTGTCACTGCTGCCGTGGCCCGCCTGTTCTCCCGATATGTGGCCCATCGAACACGTCTGGTCGCTGATCGGCAACCGAGTGGCCCGGTAAGCACCACCCGCGGCTACGCCTGATGAACTGTGGCAACGTGTGGAAACAGCCTGGACCGACATATCCCAAGCCCACATCCAAAGCCTCTTTCGTTCGATGCCGCGGCGTGTAGCGGCCGTTATTTTCAGTCATGGGGGCCACACGAACTATTGATGGCTGTGCGTTCCGCAAGTCGCACGGGCCTGTAAGCTCAATCGTTTCATCTTTGTATCTGTTGTTATGTGTCCAGTAAATCTGGCTTTGCTATCTCGTGTTCTTCTTGGTGTTGCATTTTGGGTGGCCAGCAGTGTATGTACAGAAAGAGAAGCATCCATTGAAATAGAGGGAGACCAGAATGTACAGGAGAATCAGAGAGATGAAAAAGATCTTTAACTGTAGAAGAAGAGGAAGATGGCAAATGAAAGAGCGCTGCCTAAGGAGCAGAAGGTGAAGAAGTAGGAAGACTAGAAGAAATTGATGTACTTGAAACAGTTGAAGGGAGAAGAGGCCAATGCAAACGCATGTGTCCCTGTTGCTGGCAATTATAGCACTGGACGGAATTGAACACGTTAAACTGATAAAGTTGATCAAAAGCTTGAAGGACAATAGTGGTGTGACAGGATTTCAAAGCAGTGTATGTGGGAAATACAACACGCAAGTGTCTTCGGAGCCCTGAGACGTGAGGGAAGAGAGATCCTCGCAGAGCTGCAGTTAGGCGTCGCACCGGAACGACGATCTTGCAGAAGAGCCCAGCGGCCAACGGAAAGACCTTGTCCGGGAGCTCCAAAGGGACAGGATAAAAAATAAACGTAGTGGGGGGTCTGTGCTGAAGGAGAAGGAACTAAGAAAGTAGAGTTGTTTACTAAACCATGTTTGAGATTCAAAGTCGCCGAAGCAGGTGAATCTAGAATTGCTGTAATTTCCCTAAGAGAGTGGGTTAAGCTCTTAACAGCTTTTGAAGGAAGCTTAGATGTAAGGTTAGGCATGTAATTTTGAAGAATAGTATCTAGTAAGGAAGGAAATAAAATACCTATGTGAAGTCGGAAGTTGAGATCAACACCAATCGAGGAAGCCTCCGGAATAGAGACACAAACAGTCAAATCTTGCACGGTGACAACAGGAGTAGAAGAATGAGCAAATGGAAGCGTAGATAATGTAGAAGGACGTTTTCGACAAAGGCCTGCAGTCGCAGCGTAAGTGCAGGGATATAGAAATCCATGTTGATGGGATGATGGTTGGTTGGTTGATGAATTTTTATGGCGCAAGGGCCATGTTTGGCCAAAGGGCGCCAGAATTGATGGGATGACGTAGTAAGAGAATAAAGACGTTGAGTTGCAGCAACTCCGCCTTGTTAAGAAGGTTGAGGCTGAGGCGGGGAAAGACAAGGCAGCACAGCTGAACGTCCAGTGGAAGAAGGTCCATGCTGCGGTGAAGACATAGCAATGACGACAGATGACGTCAGTGACGTAGCAACGATAGAGGTAGAGGTAACAGGCACAGTAGATGACTTTACAGGCGTTTTTTTTTTTTTTTTTTTTTTTTTTTTTTGATTGGAGGTTTAACGACCACCGTGAGCAACTCAATGGGCTATAAGCAGTAGCCCGTCCCTAATTTAGGGTCACTGGTTCCAGGGAAGGGAGAGAGCCAGTGCCGTAAGACAAACACAACATCCATGCCTCACCGGGATTCGAACCCGGACCCCTTACGGACGAATGATCATAGGCCAGCGCCTTAGACCACTGCGCCACCGGGGCGGCTCTTTACAGGAGTAGAACGAATGAGTGCAGATGGGAAAAGGGGAGAGTACCTTCCAGCAGTGGAGAAGGCATCAGTGACATAGGTGACGTCATAGACGACTGAGCTGCCAGGCTATCAGCACACCGTGCTGTGACGTCGGTAGCAAGTGACGAAGAAGTGGGAACTTCCGCCGAAGCAACCGGTTTAGATGTAGAACCGGAAGCTGCCATGTTGGATATTCAGCTGTAAACAAACCAACAGTATAAGTTCATATCATGATTAAGAGGACACGTAAAAGGTGCATATAAAATCACAGAAGGCATCAAATTAACTTTGTACATCAGCAGCACTAATAGAAGAGGCGGAAACTAAACTGTCCAAAGGACGGAATAATATGCTCGCTGCAAACTAGCAACGGCGAGAGCTAAGGTAGGCTTTAAGCAAAATTAAAAAGCGCTCATAAAAGTAAAAGAAAGTTTTACCGTTCGTCTCGAACGGGTGATACAAGTTCTGGTTGACATTAAGAGAGACATAAGCCACTAAATCGGGTCCAAAACGGTAAAGGCACTAAGAAAATAAGAGGCTGTGATGGAACCCATTTCGACACGTCAGATCGAGTAGGACTGTGGAAGACATTTTAGCAATTTAAAGTCATTGTCGTGCTGCGGGAACCACTTTGTGGCGATCCAAGCTTTATGGGATGGCACATTATTCTGATGGAATTAGTCCTCTCCATCACGAAACACCATGCACTGGTACTGGTGTACTTAGTCCACGATGATGTTAAGATACCTCGTGGCATCCAAATGCTGTTCCAGAGGTATTAAGGAACTTAATGTCAGCCATGAAAACAATAGCCAGACTCACCAGTCTGTACAGTTAACGCTATGCAGTTGGAATCCATCGATTCGTGATGTTGACGCCGTATTCCGGCCTATGAATCAGGGTGTATTAACTAAAAACGTGATTCATCGGAGCAGAAGACTTTCTTCCGGCTCTCAACGGTCCAGTTTCGTGCTGCCATGCCCACTGCAGACAAATTTATTAGTTTTTAGGAGATACTAGTGGTACACGAAGGGGACAACATCTGCTGTTATAGCACATTCGCATCAGTGTGCGGCGCTCTGAATAAACTGAAGTTCTTCTCAATACCGCTGTACACCTAATACTACGCGGTTACTCCAGCCGTCGTTGCTCTCAGACATCTATCAGTCGTTTCCTTCTTCAGGAAGACTGATTGTGTTTGTTGTTTGTGCACCACTCATTGTACTCCCTGGATATACTTGTTTTTGCATAGCCGAGAAGGTTTGCCGTTTCTTAGATGCTTGCACCTGCCCGCCAGAGCCCATCATCATACCTCTTTCAAGGTCGCTTAAATCACGAGTCTTTCCCGTATTGCCGCTATCTATGCTTCGTACACGTTTGAATCATTTGCAGTGAGCTGTTTATAAAGCCACCTCAACGTCATAGTTGCGTGCCTAAGTGAGGATGGTACGTGTCTGATTGCAATTGGGTGTTCCTGATAATTTGCTACTGCAGTGTAATTTTACACTTGTGGACAATACATTCTGCAGCTGCTGCTGTTATTCCTCAGACTACAAGACATCTGCAACATCGTGTGCGACTTCCGTGAACGACAGCATTCATACGAGTGTTTATATTAGGTGTACAAATAAGTTTTAAAGCGTTTTTTGTGTGACGTATACCGCTAATTTACATATCTGACAGTCCCCCTTCTTTTTACGTTTGAGATGAAGATTCGTCTCAAACGTAAAAAGAACTAGCTGAATAACTGGGGTAACTTAACAAACCATTTCCAATCGTTTACGCGCAATGGGAAAGATTCAGAAGGAAGGACAATGGGTGTCACATGACCTGAGCCACAGGAACAAGGATGAGCGTGTCAAAAAGTGCTTGAGCCTGTTGAATAAACAACACAACACAGAAAGTCTTTCCTGTGGAAAATCGTTACGGGAGATGAAAAGTGGATATGGTAGGACAACCCCAAACGCAAAAACCTCTGGGTAGACCTGGTGAAGCAACCAACGACTTCGACACCGAAACGCAATATTCACTCCAAGAAAGTTTTTCTGTGCATCTTGTGGAATATGAAGGGTGTGCTCTATTATGAACTATTGGAGCAGGGTCAAACTGTTATTGCTGATCGCTACAAGAAACAATTGCTGCGATTGAATCAGGATATCTGTCGGAAACGTCCATTCACAGGCAAAGGATTGCGTCCTGTGAAATTACTGCATGACAACGCTAGGCCGCATGTCGCGAAATCTGTCAAGGAAACGTTATTGACGCTTGGCTGGAAAGTTTTGGAGCACCCGGCGTATAGTCCCGACATATCTCCTTCAGACTATCTTTTTTTTTTTTTTTTTTTTTTTTGATCGATGCAACGTGATTTGTCTGCTGTACGGTTCCGGACATGTGACGAAGTGCAAAAATGGGTTGACGACTTCATCGTCGCGTCACACAACGAAGTATTCTTCATGGCTAGAATCCGTCAGCTGCCCGACCGATAGCGGAAGGTGATAGATAACGACGACGCATATTTTGATTCGTAAAGGTATTGTTGTTTTCTCTCAAATTACATGTTGCGTTGTTTTAAAACGCTTTAAAACTTATTTGTACACCTAATACTAATTCTAAGGGTGTGCGTGCATTTGTGGCTTGTACACCCTCCTAAAGAATAGCATGTGAATGCAAAAACATTGATGACACGCCCGTTTGCATATTACCAGAACTTCTCAGTGTCTTGGAATGGCAGGTGACCTTCGTATATTTAATTTTACGAAGTTAACCTACTTATTAACGAAAACTTAACTTCGTAAATGAAGCAGCGTCACCAAAAAGATTGAATTTTATACTCTAGAACTACATCTTTTCGACCCACATATCGCAAACTACACATGGAAGTTTATCGTAAAATTCTGAATGAGCTAAGTCTGTCTTAAAAAAGAATAAGGCGTTCTGAGTTAAGTACCTGTTACACAGGTACGGTGAAAATAGGCAAAGCATCACATCAGTTTTATCAAAGTGAAAAAATATCTTCAATGTTAGGGAAAATTGTAATTAACACAAAAGTCCTCTTCTCTCAAAATAATTGGAGCTTATTGACTTTACTGAGGCGGCCAGCCAGTGGAAACTTGTTCTCTCTTCATCTAATATCACACTAGAAGCTATGCTCATTTCCTTTAGGGTACTGACAACACAGTGAGACTAGCATTTCACATTGTAGAACAAACCACTTAGCAGCAGGCCTTTCTTTCGCCACTGCGGTGCGGAATTATGTCCTCTAGGATACAAAATATTAATAGCAATGAAGTCCCCGACCCCATTATCACATATAGTATCAAGCTGCAAGCAGAGGCGCGTGTGTACGCTATATCGTTGGTATATCCTGACAACAAGGGAAAGATATATATCGGAATGACAAAGCGATCATTGGATACTAGATGTAAAGAACACGTGGTCAACCAGGACACGCAGAATGCAGCCCTCGCCAGAGAACTCATGCCTTCATCGGCCACTCCAGTATGGAATAATATTAGAAGAATTGCCCCTTACACGAACTTTAAAGAGACTTCCATCAGGGAAACTGTCGAAATCCTCTCCAGCAAAGTAGCATGCAATGGCATGATCTCTACTGAACTGCCAATGCTTTGGCATGCGTTATTAAAAGACGGGAACACGTCTCCGCGCGCCGTGTAATTACGTGCTAAAAAAAAATCACGAATAATGCTCGTGATGTCATCCACGTTATTTTCAAAAATCATCTTTGTTCCTTATGTGTTCCAATTCCTTGCATTTTTATGTCTACCATTGCCTTGAAAAAGCCTCCCAGTGGAGTGCGAAAGCTTGGCGAATCTCTGTGATTATTACACCATAAGAAATAAACGGATTTAATACGCTATATGCGTTTCTTGGGTATTCATATTGTGGTGTATTAAAAATAACGTCACTGAAAGTAGGTATACAAATGACAGAGACGCGTGTAATCTCTGTTCCCAGAGAGAGAGAGAGAGAGCGATAGGGAGAGAGAGAGAGCAATTTTCTCTTTAGTAGAGAAAAGAAGAGAGAGGATGTGTAAGACTGTCAAATGCCATTTGCTTGCTCTGTTATCAAAGGATAACTAGAATCAAAGGAGTGATGGGTCTTAACGACGCAGCGTTTGCTTTGAAGGTCACTGGCCGGGAAGATCAGGTGGCCTAGACTAGACTCTTTCAGGACTGCGAACAGGAATCTGCTTACATGTCATTGCTGTACTGCATTAATATAATTCCTGTATGTGCAATTCATTAGCTGTTGGCATATAATCATTGCAACTTGTGCCTGAAGATGGAATTCCGTTTCTTTCTCACAAACAAACAGCATCCATTTACGCTGTTTAAATTCATTTGCTTTCTAAAGAAAACGTTTCAAACAGTGTTTGATTAGATGTAATTTGCATGTGATTATCACAGCCCACAATAGTACTTTAAGGTGACCAGTAGCCCACCAATTATTAATAGATTATTTTCATGGACGAAATTAGTTTCTCCTTTTAGTTTCAATGGTCACCGAGAGCAGCCCTAAGAGCTATAAGCAGTCGCCCGTTTTTAATTTACGGCCACCGGTTCCAGGGAAAGGGCACAGTCAGTGCCATTCGATAATCGCACCATCCATGCTTCATCTGGGACTCGAACCCGTGCCCATATCAGGCAACCAATCTGAGGCCCGCACCTCAGACCACTCTGCCATCGGAGTGACCGAAATCAGTTATCGCAAGGTCCTCTATGCTAAATACTCCACGTACTGTTGAACTCGAGTTGTAATATACGTGTGTGTGCGTAATTTTAAGTGTTACGGAGCAAGGCTTAAAATTATTAGGTAGAATTTAGGTTTACTAACGATTTTATGCAATGGCAAAGGATAAATGAAAAAAACTTATTCGTTGAAATTTCATCAAAAGGTGACATTTGCTCACTATTGCTCGCTCCGTATTAAATTATCTCTCTGTCACTCTATTTCTTTTCTTTTTTCTTTTTTTATTTTGATACTCCAAAATAAAAAAAATCTGTCTACAAGTTTGGCAATCTCATTTAAACATGCTGATTTAAAGATGACCTCGCTCTTTTATTGCTGAGTCTGTATTCACATATTCACATCCTACTAATGTTTTTCACACGTTTTTGAAATTTCTCTGGTGTTTCTGTACAGTAGTATAAGTAAGGTGAATAAAATCGGCAAGGAAGAAGGAAATGTAGAATTGGTCATTATACAAAGTTCGAAATTATAATGATTATGTTCGTTGTTATGTAACATCGCGAAACCTTTTCCTCCTTAAAGATGCGCGATAACCGCTTAGTGATACTGCGATAATCTTGCTGTTTCTAGACTGCTGCCAAACATTGTTTTTGCTATTTGTTTCTTCTACTTTAGAACGTTCGTAATGCCCTTTGCCCGCAAATCACTTCCGCTTGCTCTGAAAATATTACGATGCTTCTTTGGTAACTGATAAAGTCACTTTCCTTGTTCCCGATTAAATCTATAAAACTTTGAATAAAATGCTTAATGCGCAAAATCGCAAAACTGCAACACTCTGAAGCTGAGAAGCAAAGAGAGAACCTGAATCAAAGAATTTGAAAGTTCAATTTTTTTACTCCTCTTGGCATGGCCATATTACTTCCATACCTAAATCTGTTTAACAAAACAACAAGAAAAATTAAGTTTCCCTTTCGAACTCAAGATAGAAGAGACCGGGGCGCATTGATACAGGGGCAGATTGATACTGTAGCAATTTTGCAGTAACGCGCATGCGCACATTTGTCTCTGTGAAAAGGAGAAATCCTTTCATTTGTGTCTACAGTCTGCACGTGTATTTCACGATGTGGCTGCAATTGCGTGAAAGTTATTTAAATAAATCTCCTTTTGACAGCGTAAAGTACATATTTATGTTATTTGAAGTAACCTAAAACACTTGGATGAAACGCAGTGACGTACTGAAAAAACTAGCTTCCCCCTGCAAAAAATTTTTCGAGGCCCTTTTGCGAAAATATATCAGCTTTCCATTACTGAAGATTTTAACTTCGATATTAATAACTAGGCTTTACGGGAGTTTTAATAAATCAAATTCTTTGGAACCTACAAGAATTTTTCGTAAAACCAAAATTATCATACTTTATTGCGTGAAAAAAAAAAAAGGTGAAAATTGTAATTTAAAATGATTGCCCTACTTTTATACCGATACAAAGTACTGCAAAACACTCACGCCAAAGTTTATCATATCATGCAAATTTTATTCTTTTAGAGAAGTAAGGCCAGCCTCTTTGAAATGTCTCATATATCACACACACAAAATTTGTAACTGCCGTGTTACAATGTCTAATGACCTTTTCCGATTTATACGAAAATTTAGAACATAAGTAAGCAAATCAATAAATAAAGATCAAAAATTGTAGAACAAAAAACGCAAAACTACTTAACTTATTTACTCGTGAATATAAAACACACACGCAGCATACAATGTTTTGCGCAGAGCAAAAAGTTTCTCTTGACTTTGTTACAAAAACAACAAAATATGACACAGGTCTCTGTTCTTTCGTTCCGCGAAGAATACCTTTTAGTTCATTAAATTCTAAAATATGCGTAGTTATGTGCAAAGAACTGTAATACATAGCATCTTATGCTCATTGGTATAAAAATTTTATTCATTGGACTAATATTTCTTTCACATTCTCTTGTTAATTAATATACATGCATAGGAACTATTGCTAGGCTGTGAAAAGGGGCCTAAAGTCCTCTGGAATAGCTGCTTCCTCGTCATCCAGCTTTTATGAATTAAAGCTACGAAAATGGTTTCTTAGTATTTTACTTATTTACTGAAAAAAGAAGAAGCAAACATTGTTTTTTTCTTTTGAGTACTTCATTCAAAGCTGCCTGAATTCTTGGCTATTCCTTTAACCAGTTTCATATGAAGTTTCCGAAGAAATTTTTCTAAAATGTTTTGCTGAGGCTAGAGGTCCTTTTAGCGTGAGCCCCCTTCCGCACGGGGTTGCGGGGGCTATCAGTACGCCCCTGGTGAAATGTTCGTCATTCATTCGGATTGGGATCATATATTCGCACTGAAAGTTGAAAAAAATTCGCTGTTTGTCATTGTGTGTATATCCTTTCAGTTTATCGTGGTTTAAATGTAAGGACGTCGTTTGGGGCAAATTGGTAGGTTTAATTAAATGAGGCAAGTGGATACTATGTGTCAAGTTGCTCCAAGTACTTATAATATGATATTTATAATGATATTTTTATTTTTTTATTTTCTAATAGTAATATGTTCCTGTCCTAGTAATAGGAAAGGTAAACAACGAATGACCTCATCAGTTCTTACGAGCAGTCCAGTGAAAAATAGATCGAAAAAATGAAACGCGGGAAGGACATATCAGATAGCGATTAAAAGAAGAGAAAGCAATAAAAAAATTAATGAAGTCATTGGAACAGGAAATGAAACAGACAAAAAAATCATAGGCCTAATAGTGGAAAACTTAGAAAAGTTGAAAATCAGACTGAAAAAGAATCCAAGGGAAAGAAGAAAACAAAAAGAGCCAGTAGCGTGCGGTCGTTGTATGCAACGCATACATTGCATTCCCTAAATACGTGCGCAAATTTGCTCTATGAAAAAAAAAAAAAAAAAAAAAAAAAAGAACTACGTGAAGAAAACTTTGTGCTGCAGTTTTTTAACGGGAAAATTTAAACTATGTGCCTGGTTTCAGAAGATTTTTATTTAAAACGAAATTCACCTATTTGCAGATATTTTAAGAAAAACAGCGCTAATGCAAAAATTACCGTCGCATTACCATGTCTGTAGTCATGTGAGATTGTGCCGTGGGAAGTAGCAGGGAACTGACATCAACGTAGAAACCACTGTGGATGCGAAGTCTCGCGTTGCATTTATGTTTCGGACCTCGACCAATTAGTTCCTTTCCCTCTGTCCCCTTTGTTTATTCCCACGTACGATGCGCCTATGTTAACTGCCGCTGAAATACTCGCCCAAATGCGAAAGAGCGTTTCTTTCGACAGTGACCTTGTCTGGGATTTGTGGTCCTGTGCGTAATTTCAGAGGGTTGTTTCCTGATGCAGTTGACTATTTTTTGCATGTTCTTTTACTTTTTGAAGCTCAATAATGCTTCAAGACATTTAATCAAACTGCAAAAGAGAAAAAAGGAAATGGTTGATGCGAAATTAATAAGTGTCTTTCCGATTCCCTAAGTTTTACAGAAAAATCCGAATGTGTGAGTAACGAAAGACCACCCTCAGACCTTAGTGGCTTAACATCATTAAGTATCCAGGTATAAATATACGAACTTATTCCATATTTCAACGCTTCTATTTTCCAAACAGACAGGATTTGTAGTGTTTTAAAACTCCAAAAGTTGTATTGCTGGCCCTCACGCCACTGATTAAAACTCCGTATTCTGTAACCCCCTCCAGATGCTAAAATACCCCCCTTCCCCCATGTAGTTCCCAAACCATAAGCATACTCTATAAACATCCTATATGGAAAGCTTATAATCTCAAAAAATTACGATACAAAAAGCATCGAGTTGCCCGAAGAGAGCCTGAAATCACTCAAAAAAAAAAAAAACACATCTCACTCGCTTTGGCTTCGCTATGTTAATAAGGTTTTTTTTTTTTTTACTTTTTCCCCTGGATTACGCCGTAAAACATTATGCAAATTGTTCAAAGCTTCGCGCGAACTTGGTTTGGTAAATGATTTAGGGAAATTACACGTTGTACCATTAAATTGAGCGCATAAAAACCTGTTAAAGCAGTATACACAAAGGCAAAACAGCCGTAGTATACTGGGACCAAAACGCCCCGGAACGGCGTTCCGGAACTTTTTTTCTTGCGGGCATGCGTTCCGGTAAACCCTATACAGCATAATTTATTTTATTTTCAAAATGAGAATGTCATATAATTCTTTTCCAATAGAAACATGCAACAGAAAAACTTCACTGTTAGTGGAATTAACGTTCCATGGTTGTTTGAAGGCTGAGTTAATCTCTACATCCATTCTCACTTCGCAGTCCCTTGAAACTCCTTTTTCTATTGTTGTTAAGAACGTTGGGGTGGGAATATTGCAGTGGGGAAATTACTTTAATTGGGAATTTAATTAATCTAATCATATGTAAATCAGAAAGTCTGATTTCGACCAATCACTACACTTTCGTATACTATAAATATAAAAAAGTAAAAAATGGGAGAGGCGTGCTGAGGGAAAGCGGTAAAGAAGAAAGAGGTATTAAAGATGTAAAGGCACTGCGCGTTCCTGTACTTTTTCAATTAGCACTACACCACTGAAAAACAGGTTACCTAATTTTTTTCAATGCTAATTGAAAAATTCTGCCGATGATTTTGATGCCAAATCTTATATTTTAAGACAAAGTTCCCTTACAAATGAAGTATATTTTTATTTTTATTTTTTGCATGCTTACACATAACTTTCACCGCACGGCACTAAGCTCCAAGATGTTTGGATGAAGATGAAACTAAAACACAGTCAGATGAATTTGAAGATACAGTACGTCCCCAAAGTATGTAGACACCCTAAAAATGCGTTTGTCTAATGAACAAAGAGGACTATTGCCATTAGTTCATGACCTCATATATACGATTTTCCATAGAAAGTACCAAATTTTGTAGCATTTCAGGATCTAAAATGTACCATGCACGTTCTGTTTCGGTCTTCAGGTCATTTACTGACGAATATTGCTGTCCGTTGGCATAAACGTCTCGTCTTAGAATGCTCCACACGTTCTCGATTGGGTTCAGATCCGGGCTGAGTGGTGGCCAGTCCAGAACGGACACATTTTCGCTGTTTAGGTAAGCTTTTGTAACATTGAAGGTATGGGTGGGCGCGTTGTTGTTCTGAAATATCCAGTTGTGCCCCCCTAAAAGTTCACCGAAAGTTATCAATGAGTTTCTAGTGTCTATATACTTCAGCGAGTTTTGTCATCTACCCAGAAATGCTAAAGAGGTTTGACCATTGGATGAAAAGGCAGCCCGCACCACAACAGATATACCGCCGTGTTTTCTGCCAAAGAATGTTCTGGGTTCTTTCCTTAAATCATGCCAATAGCTTGCATTTCCACCAAGACCATCCAAATTCCATATTTGTTTTCATCACTAAACATCACGCTCAGCCGTTTGTCGCTGTACGACATTAGTGCACACAGGCCCACTGCAACCTTCTTCTTTGGTGGCGCTTTGAGAGTGACGATTTACGAGCCATTTTCGTGTGTGTCATGTAACCACTTTCTTTAATACATCTGTGTACGGTATTTTTCGATATTTTCAAATGTGAAGCCTTGGTTATTGTACGTACGGTCATTTTCTGGGGCGAAGCCATTCTCTGTATCCGCCATGTCGTCGCGGGAACTTGTTGCACATGGCCTTCCTGCACGACGTTTTGGTGTATTCGTTTCACCACTAGCTAGAACACGATAAATAATACTTTTACAATGACTTAGTACTTTTGAAATTTCATTTGCAGGCTTATCTTGCAAGTTCAAGCTAAATATTTTGACAACCTCATCACCTCATAGCTGCGGAGATGTAGGCATTTTGTTCCTCAACACAACTGGACTCTTTGACCTTAGAGCTACCTTTTTATACGCCCCAAACCTACGTCACTGACTACTCATTTACAATTTGCATAATATTGTGATCTATAAATATTTGGTACACCTGTTTTTTAAATACTCGATCCACATTGTGGTTTCAATGCTTTAATGTAAATTAGAATTTGTGTCGCTTCATAATCCGTTTCCACATGTTTGTGCTAGACCCAACAACACCCATGACGTCATAATAAAGTTCTCGGTAAAAAAACAGAAGTCTCTAAACTTTTTGGGACAGACTGTACCTTGTGTTTCGCGTGTCATAAGCAGCATCCAAACTTGTCAGTGCTTTTGTTGCTGAAAATGGGTTCATTTATATTGCGGAAATCACGGTTCTACATGTATGTGAGTCCATGCAATGTGAATTAGATGTTGAGATTTTGTCCGAAGACCACTACTGAAAGTGATTAACGTTCAAATTTTGAAATAAGCAATTTTCAACAAAAGCATTAACACCTTTTTTTTTATTCTTAATTTTAACAATGAAAATTATGATTTGAGCTCAATAAATATTGTTTGCTTAAGGATTTTTTACTGCATCAACCTGTTCCACAGCAATATCAATTTGCCCCAAGGGTGGGGCAAATTGATGTTACAGGGTAGGCAAGGTGAGGCGTTTCTTCTTGGTCAGCTATCGAGGCAGAACTTTTAATAGGCTACATGAAAAGAGGGAGAACTAAAGTATAATTTCGTGATCTTTTGAAATTTTTAGTTTATACCAAAAGGCATAAAAATTAAAATCCGGAAGGCGTTCAACTTGATACGGTGTCCACTACTATTTTCCTGAACAAATTTTGACACTATGCATGTTTTTAAGTTAGTCCAAATCTAGAGCATATTTCCTTAAATTCTCGAGATAGTGTTTCTAGTTCAACCTTGAAACTTCTTGATGATATACGGAAAAGAGCAATTCCACTGATTAGCAAATAGGTATTCCCTAGTTCACTTTAATCCATTTCCAACAGGGGGACGATGGTGGCTCTGTGTATCATTTACCAGTACTATCACGGACATTGCTTTCAAATGATGTAAGTCCTTGTCCCAGCTCCGGCAGTTTCCCGTCGTGCTGCAAGAAGCATGGTCAGCTAATCCCCATTTCACGTTCATCTGCAAAGTCTCATACTTTCCTGAACTCATTCATTCCGGCTGCATTTAAACTTCGTCATTCCTCAGCTGATTGTGATTTTCCTGAAAATTACAACCTTCAACTATTAAAATTATGGGCAAATAAACTACTTTCGAGGGGTTTCACATTTTGAAATAAGAAAGCGGTACTAGATCATTAGCTTTGACTTTACTTTCACGATCAGTTTTCCATGGGGGGGGGTTACCTTCTTAGTGTCTTATTAAAACTCACAATGTTGCTGGCATAAAAAAAAAAGGAAACATAATGTATTGGCACTGATTGCAAGTATATAATGTAAGCAGCGAAACAGTGTGCGGCTCCGCGTATATCTGTGACCAGTGAAACAGTAGGCGACTCCGTAAGCAAGGTTTGCCAGCACCTGGGAGCCGCTTTCCTGCGCATTGCACCAGTCATATTGTGCAGGGAAGAGAAAGAAATAATTGGAGAAACGCACTTAAGATCGTGTTTGTTCTTGACACTACACATTTTCCATGGCCTTCTTTTTTTTTTTTAAATAAAGTTACTCAGGTCAAAGCAAATTTGGCCACATGGCACCACCAGACTGATGCTATATAACTACAGGCGCGAAAAAGCAAAATAGATTTTAATCAGGCACACTAGAGCAGCAGCACCGAACCAAAAAGAGGACAATCACTGACAGTGAGACAAAAGCAAAGTAAATAAAACCATATTAAAAACAGGCACCAGCACTATACTATATTACTTGCTTGGGGGATCAAAAACGAAAAAATGCATCTTCATTCACTCTAGATCTATATTTCATATCATCTGTGATACGTCCAGCCTCCAAAAGGATATGACTCCAATCACTCCGTGTAATAATTCGTTTCTCACTTTCTCGTGGCGGAAAGAAGAGATCCAACTGCCGGCTGAGCTCCTTGTCCGACAGCAAAGTTCACGACCTACAGTTGTCGTCTGACCTCAGCAATGAAGCCTGGGAGATAGCAAACAACTGTGTGGCTAAAACAATTTTTTTCTTTTGTTCCGGGATTTAACGACCACTATGAACAACTCTTAGGGCTCTAAGCTGTCGCACGTCCCTAATTTAGGACCTCAGGTTTCTTTCGCACCAACTTGCCTACATGTGTAGTAAGTTTCGTCTCATTTCGTGCATTTTTTCATGGTGTGGCATTTTCGATGTCGAGCAGCGTATATTACTTCCGTCTTCTGTCTCATTTGCTTTTAGACATGAAGAGTAAACGTAATGTTGTCTAACGATGCACTGTTTTTGTCATGACCGTAGGCTCGCCCACGTTTTACCTGTGAAACGAGGTGTATTCAACAAAAACGTCCGTCGGAACAGTAACAAAATGTAAATTGCAGAAATGTGCCTACGCTGGTGACTCTGTCGAATAAGTACTATAAATATACGAAAGCTTCTGTCCTCTCGTACAGGATATTTTTGGTGAACACGGATCTTGATGGATCAGCAAGGATCACACATGTCTTAACGAATATAGTGACAACTTATGATAATATATACAGTAGTGTGTGTGTGTGTGTGTTGTCTGTATCAGTGGCGTAACTAGCACCCCCCCCCCCACACACACGATTTACTTCAGTGCTCCTAAGCGCAGTGATTTCCCCAGGATTTCAAGCATGAGGGAGGATGCGTTTTTCGCGGGTGTGTGGGGTGGATTGGGGGGGGAGTCAGGGAGAGTAACTGGAAAAGTAATGCTGGTACCTAGAGCTCTGTAGTTTTAACTTTTTAAGTAATAGATTTAACAATACATGTAATTGTTTTGTACAAAACTAAAGTAAATCACTTGGAGAAATCACCCTCTTGTATATGGCAGATCCGCGGCTGCTGTGAACAAACGTTGGCGCCTGTCGTATTCGTAATCCTAGGTGACTGACTGACTAACTGATGTGTTTCCCCACATCCTCCATGGGGAATCCCCATGTGGCCTTGCGCTTTTCCTCAGCAGCGCAGAGAGAGAGGACGATTGGAGAACGATCGTATGACAACCCGGAGCCAAAGGGCCGAATAGCTTCAATCTGTATGACATCCAGTGCTTTAAAAGTGAAACTTGACATTTATTTAGGCAAAGCTAAATGTACCTTAAAAGAAAATATAAACCTTTGCGTTAATTATTTGTTCGTTTGTCTTTGTGCGTGTTCGAATTTTTTCAAAAAACTATACTGGAAGCTGCGGTACGCCTCTTGGTAACCTGCGCCCCCGTAGCTGCGGCGGTGGTAGTTACGCCACTGGTATGTATACTGCCCTAACATTAATATCAGGACACAGCCTTATTGATAGTGAATTCGGTCTTACGCAAGCACCATGTCACAGAATCAACATAATCATGCTCATAAGGCTATGATGAGACAATAGCACTACTGTGAATGCAAGATCGATCAACAGAATCAACTGATTTCCAGTGCAGATAGATAACAGCTTACCATATAAACATTCGCTTTGTACGTGACGTTTCATGATTTCAGGGACACTGAAGACCCGTCGGTCGACATTTGATGATGTGATATGCAAATAACAGAGAACTGAGGATCAATATCACAAGAAAGGAACCTGTAAAACCTCCGAAGCTAACAGAACGTGGCAGGAAAGCTCTGCAATGGACTCTCAGTTCAGAGCGTAAATCAACATTGTCTCAAGTCACGCAAACTGTATGTGAGACTATTGGGACTGATGTTGGCCCCAATATAGTGCGCAGGGCGCTGCACGACATGAGTTACCACGGTCAAACAGCCATCCACAAGCACCTAATCACTTCGACCGATGCATACGCCGATTAGCATATGTCAGGAAAGTCGGTCGTAAGCTGTAGACCAATGGAAAAATGTGCTTTAGACTGGTGAGTCACGGAACACAGTCTACCAGTCTGGTGGTCGTTTCTGGCTGTGGTGGATGCCATAACAGAGGTGCCTTTCGTCTTCCATATGAATCGTTCCATCAGTGAAGTTTGGTGGAAGCAATGTGACAGTATGCAGTTATGTTTCTTTGGTTCGACTCGGGCCCATTATCCATTTTGAACAAAACCATGAATGTTGAACTCTACCTAGATGTCATGGGCACTTATGAACTACCAACGTTGTGGTAGTACTTTGGGGAAACCCATAGCTCTATCAGAAGGATAAACCATGTCATATTGCACGCATTGTATTATAGTATATTGGTTTGAGGACATAGGTGTCGAAAAGTTGGACTGGCCAGCATAGAGACCTGACCTGAACCCTATTGAAAATTTCCGGGACGAATTGGATCGCCGGGAGAAGATGAGATCGCCTAACAAACAAATCTTAACTGGTCACTGATTTGTTGGCCGAACTGCAGAACATATCAGCGGACGTTTACAGAAAAAAAAAAAAAAAAAAAAAACGAAAAAAAAACAACAAAAACTGGTGGGGAGTTTTCCACGAAGACTTGAGTCCGTCATAAGGGCCAAGGGTTTCAGCACATAGTAGTAAATTTTCTGTAAATATAGATTATTTGTAGACATGCAGGTGTCCGGATATTAATGATAGGACACAGTGCATATGTTACGCTGTTCGGCTATTCACTGCTTTGTACGCACAAAGCTGCGCCAGCTGGTCTTATTTCTAGGCCCACCTTACCAAAAATCTAATGATATCGTGGTGATGGTGATGAATTTCTCATTCTTTTTCCTGTACTGGACGATAATAGTCTTGGACTTTTGCTGAAGTCACAATCCTAAAAAAAATATATGGATATGTTTATTATAACCAGGGAAATCAGTAAGAAAACTATCCTCATGATCTATTCATGTTAACACTTACAGATAACCTTGAAAAACTGTGAACAAGATAGCAGTATTGTAACTCACTGTAATGGTATGGTCAAAGTTCTGTTGAGAGATTAAATGTTTTTGATGCATTCGTGTAATTTTGGTATGTCTTTTGTCAGCAATATGTATATAAAAAATGACATGCATATATTTTCGTTTTGTGTGTACGCCTCTGTCTGTGAAGAGTCAATATCTGTACTTCAGGAAATCGTATTGAAAATATTTTTTGCTTCACAAACGTTTGCCCAACGAGCTTTTCCTCATGTGTAATTTCACTGATGAGGGGCGCAAACGTTTATTTTATCTCTCTTCCCGGAAGACGAATGGGAAAGATTGTCATTGTCCTACATACACTATCTGATCAAAAGTATCCAGACTCGTGCTTATCCAAAAACTTCTTGTTTAATAGGAAAAGGAATCAATATCGAGTTGGTCCATCCTTTGCTGCTATCACAACTTCCACTCTGCTGGGAAGGCATTCCACTAGAGGTACGTTGCTGTGGGAATTGCCTTCCATTCTGCCACAAGAGCATTAGTCAAGTCCACAACCCATGTCGGGCAGTTCGGCCTGTCTCGCAGTTGGCGTTCCAATTCATTCCAAAGGTGTTCCATGAGATTGGGATCGGAGATCTATGCGGGTTAATCGAGTTCTTCCCCACCCATCTCGTCAAACCATTCCTGCTCGGATCTCGATTTGTGCCATTTGACAATTCCCTGTGACAGGAAAGGGGGTATCATTACGTTGGTAAAGGAAATGGCTTTCACCGAACTGTTGCCATATTGTTGGGAACTGTACATTAATTCCTTTCCTGTCACATGGAATTGTTGATTATGTCATTATAGGCAGCAGCGTTAAGATTCCTGGACACTGGACCTAGGGGCCATGTCCAAACCATGGAAAAACAGCCCACTCCACTCCAGCCAGTGCTTGTCATTTATCTCTCTTTTGTGCAGCTGCTCGGCCATGGAAACCCATTCCCTTCAGCTTTTGACGAACCGTTATGGTGCCAGAGTTCCTTCCAGAGGCATTTTTGAACTCGGTGGTGAGTGTTAATGAGATTTTGTCGCACCACCAGTTTCAGCGCCCCGCAGGTCCGCTCTGTCAGGTGACGATTGCGCTGCAGTTGCTCCTAGGCATTTCCACTTGACGACAGCATCACTTACAGTTGATCGAAACAGCTGCAGCATGGCAGAAATTTCGTGAACTGACTGGTTGCTAAGATAGCATCCTATGACCGTGCCACGTTGAAAGTCATTGAGCTTCGCCGTACGGACCATTCTACTGTTCATGCTTGTTTATGATGTTTGCCAGGCCATGTGGGGTTTTTTTGTACCTATGTGGGCCATGGCTGTGATTTTTTAGAAGGTATGACCGGAAACTTTTTATCATATAGTGAATATACTCGTAGAACTAATCGTCAGGAAGCTTTTCGAGTTTTTCTAGAAAAGTTTCTTTTCAAGTGTGGTACTAACTCAGAGTATTGCCATGACAGTTACGTGGAGTTAGACTGTCTGCGTGCACGATGTCTCGAATAGTTTAGTGAGTTCGAAGTGACTGAAATATTTGTGGGAATATCTTAAATTTCAGTTTAACGTTTTTTTTTTTTTTTTTTTTTTTTTTTAAGGCTATCTCATCATACCTTAGATTTCGTGATTGCTCCTTTTGTTAATGCTTTTCAAGAACTTAGCCATCCTGCATATCTTTCTGGCCAGTAATTCCAGCTGGGCCCGGGTTCGATCCTTGATAAGGCATGGGTTGATGCACTGGCCCTCCCTAGAACCAAAATTAGGGACGGGCGTCTGCTGGTTTGTCATTAAACTTCGATAAAGAAAAATAATTTAATTTCTCTTATAGTCGATTCCTGAAAAACGAGCTGTTGACCTGTAGTGTCCCACTGAAGAAAAAATCTGCCAGACTGTGTGAAACGTTCAAGTATCCTATGAATGAAATATAACTCTCCATCTCTTTTGTAATAAATTATGCAGCTGGAAATGTGTATTTTCATTTTGAAATGCAACGAAGTTTCCGATATTTATTATATTTTAAACGGTATCACTGTTATTTCTGTAAAGCAGCTTATAAGGGCATTTTAAATTGCACTACCACTAAAATATTTCTGTTTCCTAGATGAGTAAAAATTCTGTTAATGACAGAATGTGATAAAGAAAGAAGGTTTTTTCGAATCATTGTGTTTCCTTTATTCATTTAATTCTTTGAAATATATAAAAAAAGCTGCTGTTATCACATTATTTTGAAAGTGAATTACGTTTAAGGTTTTGAACCGAGATGTTTAATCGAGAATATCTGTGGCATTTTTTTTTTTGTTTTCGATTGAAAGTAAAAAAAGAAATCTGTGAAGGGAAAGCAGAAAAAAAGGGTAGTATAAACTAGTGAACAACTTTATCGAGTGTTACAATAACATTTATGGTGATTACATTGCTTAATTCAGCTAGCTGTCAAAAGAAGCCAGTCACCGACAAACAATTCCAGAAGTTATCGCTGCACGTCGGTGAAACCTGTTCCAGCTGTCGGTGCTCGTGCAAAAAGCTAAAATGAATTTTTCGTAAAGCAATTTCTTAATTCTCTCTACGAAGAGTGAATACAATTTTCTAATATAACCTGATAGAAAGCTAGGAAATTTTAATCTCTTTGTATAACAGAACCAATGGTCCTATTTCTAGTGCTTTTTAAACTTTGTTAGTTGTTGACCGTAATCCGTAATGCATATTTTAATGATCCGAAGCGAAACACTCTAGTTTCATTAAAAAGAAATACGCCGTTGTTAGAAATCCCAAAATAATTAATGTTTTTTCATAAAAAGTGAAAAAGAAGAAAGAAATGAACAAAATAAAATGTCTTTGTTAAAACAAGTTAAGGACAATCTTTTCAATTTTCCGAAATTTTTAAAATGAAGATATTTATGCAAGTTGTGTTATTTTTTAGAGGCATTTTTAAATCTAAACGAAAAGATTGGTTTTAAAAGGAATCTTTCAATGATTCAGAAACAGTAGCACATCATTGATAAAAATCTGGTAAATCTGTATTTTCTTGTCAAATCCAATGTTGAGTTGTGTAAACTATAAAAACCAGATTTGAGTTTCACCAGTTTGCCAACAAATCTTACTTTTACAGGTTTAATTTTCTTCATCTCATTTTTAATATACCTCTTTTGATCTGTTTTGTAGTGCTGGAAGATTACTATCTGGAAAAAAATGGGGAAAGATAAGCAAAACAAAAACCACCACGAAAACAGTCGTTCACTATTCGTTTTCTGCAGCCAAATTAAATCTACATTCCGAATTTTTGAACTTCACCACTTCGTCGGGAATTCCGTATTAATTGGGCCACGATGGATTTATAGTGGTTCAAAGGGAACATCGAATGGCTGTTGTCCTAGATTCCTACGTGCGATTTCCGTACAAAGCGAATATCGTTTTATTTCCGTATGCGTGTAAGTGGATTAAAAATTTCTAGCGCAGTGCAAGTGCCGTACATGTTTCTAACGAAGTGATTTGGGAGGGGGTAATGTTGTATTCTGACGTTAAAAGATGTACAGCATTAATTCATATAAAAATTCTAATGTAGATCTGATTGATATTAATAGAGTATACACTCGCGCGTACATGTAATATACGTAGGTAAATCAAACATTATAAGCAGTTTGAATGAAAATTACGCTGTAATCGCAACGGATAGAAGCTGACGCAATACAACACGTTCGCAGTGGTTGTGGGTACATAGTTCGAACTCGCACATCGCAGCGCTCTGCCGTTAATCTATTAATAGTTGAAGCCAAGGTCAAATAAACATGGACGCTCCGCTGCGGGATCGCACCATTGTTGAACAACGCGCCGTATAGTGAGGTTTCTTTGGGCAGAGGAAGTGAAACCTGCTGAAATTCACCGAAGGATGTTGGCTCAGTACGGAAGTGAAAACAGCATAACTTCACGAAAAGTGTATGAATGGGTAGAAAGTTTTAAAGCGGGAAGAACAAGTTTAACCGACACAGCTCGATTTGGTCGGCCATCAATTCGCGCCCACAAGCCCAAATCAGCAGGGCGAATGGCTTGATCAGAGAAAACTGACGGATTACGTTGTGTCCGCTGTTGCTGCATGTTTGAATATCAGCTATAGATCCGCACATGCCATAGTGCATAATGATGTGGGGTACAGTAAAGTTTGCGTAAAATGGGTACCCAAACATCTTCCTGATGTGAACAAACAACAGTGCGTGGATTTTGCGACTCAATTCCTGAAACGTTATGAAGAAGATCCCAGTGTTTCGGAACTTATTGTCACTGGCGACGAGATTTGGGTTCATCACTGTGAGCCGGAAAGCTAGAGACAAAGCATGCAGTGGAAACACCCGTCTTCTCCAGTAAAAAAGAAATTCAAATGACAGCCCTCCGCTAAGAAAATCATGCTGACTTTCTTTTGGGATGTGAAGGGTCCTATTCTTGCTCGTTTTCAGGAACACGGACACACAGTGACCAGTGCACCGTACTATGCTATGCTTAGAGAGAAACTAAAATCTGCAGTTCGCAGCAAAAGAAGAAAAATGCTGTCAAAACAGTCTGGCTGGACCATGACAATGCTTGTCCTCATGTAGAACCACAACGGTGAAGGCAAAGCAACAACTGCTGTTTGAACGTCTTACACATCATCTTTACAGCCTTGAACTTGCGTCATGCGATTGTCACGTCTTCGATCCACTTAAAGAGGCTCTACGTTTTGGCAGGTTTACTCCTGATGATGAGGTTAAGGAAGCGGTGTAGACCTGGATTCGGAAGAATTGCATCGACCTGCATGTGGACTACGTTGAAAGTGAGGTAACCGTTGTGTTCATTTCCTCCCAGTTACCGGTACTAAAGGATATGTTGCCTTTACTTTTTGATTAATACAGTATTTGATTTTTGGATAAGATAACAATACCCTTTGCTAGAACTGTAAAATATAAAAATGTATTGTTGTGTTGGACCCTCACTCTACGGAATAAATGTCCAGAGACTAAAAAGAAGGTTAGTCAGTTCACGAGCTTGAAAAAATACCTTAAAAATTTGTCCTTGTCTTGAATATAATGATTAGTACAACAAACTGTTGCTGTTGTGTTGATCAATACACATAAGATTCATGAAGTTATTATTGGTTTTCCACCTTTAATATAAAGCATGATGTCCAATTCAGTTGTTGTGAAAGTCTGTTCAGGTTGTCGTTCAATCGTTCTTCGATTATGTGTCAACACTGTATATTATAAGCGCAGTAAAAATGAGTACATGCCCTTTGAAAAGTGTGATACATGTAAAAGATCTTTAGAACTATTAAGACTGGTTCACTTTCTTTCTTTTTTGTTCTCCTTAGAGATTATCCTCTGCCCCTGTACAGGCATTTCTTTTATAACTCCTCGTCCGAAAACCTGTACGGAACTTGCATTTAGTTAGAAATTTTTAATCCACTTGAACAAAAATATTCAACTTGTTCGGATCTAGCACATAATCCATCGAATGTACGGGACATGAGGAAGATGTATAACCCGAGACGTGCGTTGTTATGATCTTCACGCTCGCTTCTCGTGGTAGAAATTCGCAAAGGTAGAAGGCCAGTATAATTTTTTGCGGCCCTTGGAATCCCTTACCCTCATCACGTAACTACCCCCACACCAATCGTTGCCAGGGTTTAGTCAATAGTCATAAACAACATTTAATGGTGTCTTAACATTGCAACACGAGGTCTTATTCCATTGAAGGAAGACTGATTTCTGGAGTTTTATATCGGAAAAAATAGCAGTTCAACTTTACCAAATTGGTGAAGGAATGACTGATCCAGTAATTGCAGCGTTAATACTAGCAAATCCGACTTTCCATAAGCAAAGGTACTTTATTCTTGGAGACTGCAATGCATTCGATGTAATCTGGCTTCGCTATTCTACCAATACTGACCCAGAAGGCAGAGAAGTACAATATTTTGCTATATTTTTTCATTTAGCACAAATGGATGGCACTCCAACAACGTCTTCTTATGTAATTGGCCTAAATTTTAATATTTTTGAATTCTGTCTCACAAATAAAACTCTCAGCTGCGAACTTTATGCTGTTTTCCCCATGTGGCTCATATGATCACTTCCTTTTCATCGTTCCTTCACCACATTTGCTGCCTAAATCACATCATTTGTTTAACGTTGAGCATCACATTGCAGATCTGCGAGGTGCGATGACCCTAGAAATTTTCATGCAAATTTTCGATGTCCTCAAAATTTTTGTTTTGTTTTACTAATCTGTCCATCTGTGCCTAGTAAGTTACTTTTGTATTGCTTACTGAAATGGAGGCTTTCCTTCTGTTCTCTAGCATTTCTAACAGGTTTGGGTACAAATCTTGCTTTAACAAAATCCGTGTCCTGGCCGGGATTCAGACATCCAGAACCAAGTAAAAAAATATCTGAATGATGATCACCATCTGTCGAGGCCCGCAGCAGTTTCTTCAAAAGACCGATTAAACTGAAGCAAGATTCGGCATGGAGAAATGTGCAAAGCTTATGTCTCGTCAAAATTTCGGTCGAACATTTTATTCCTTTGTCATTGCTCTATCCGAAAGTGTTTACTCTTATGCCATTGGACCTCTCACGTGTTCACTTGGTTTTGTTCTGATTTCCCTGAAGAAGAATGCTAATTTCCTTACCCCATTATTTTTCCGAATGTTCTTTTCTGATTGGTACAGTTGAATCCCCCATATGCTTCCACATACGTCTGCCGCTTGCCTCTAACTGTGTTCTAGCCCTTCATAAAGTGGAATACTCCAAACTCTTGATGCTAATAAAGACACAGGTACAAATGGCATACCTTCTACTACTAGACAATTGCACACTGGAACTATTGTCTATTTTTATGGTCTATTTCAGTTGTCGTTTCAAAAGAGATATTTTCCAAACAAGTTGCAAACCTGATAATGCCCAAACTGCTGCAGAAAATAAATAAAATGAAAGAAAAGTAATTCGTTTTTCAAACTATCAGCTCTGACATATGATTTAGCCAAAGTTGTGGAGAAAACAGTGAGATGTTTTACTGTTTGTTTTGCCGAAAATAATTTAGCCTTTTTTAGTCATATGTGCTTAAGAGAGACTGAAATATCAGCTCCAGGTAAGACACTTGATGTTCTAGTCTTTCATAGTCGTGTCTAGAATGTAACTAGATAAATTTGGTGAAAATCAAGTTTTAGCATTCGATTTTTCAAAGACTTTTTGTGAAACCTGGCATGGGAGCCTTTTAAATGAATTTCAGTCGAATGGTCTTGAGATCTTCTGTCATTGGCTTTCTATCTTTCTTCTTGCCCTTATGATGCGATTAGTTGTTGAAGTCAGGTTTTAGATGTTCAGATGAACTTTTCCTTGAGCATGTCTTAAAGATTGCTTCTGTAATATCTCTCTCTCTCTCTCTCTCTCTCTCTCTCTCTCTCTCGCTCTCTCTCTCTCTCTATCTATATATATATATATATTCTATAAAGAAGATACCTAAGCAAAAATGTGAGTCAAAATTATATATGTATTTTTTTGCTTAGGTATCTTCTTTATAGAATGTGAATTCTGAATTTTCAAAACTGCTGCGTTGCGCGTTTTGATTTTCAGGTTATTTTGCACCCTTCGTTTTAAATTCTAAAATTTTTCCTTAGTCTTCAGTTTTGCTCTTAAGTATATATATATATATATATATATATATACTGAAGAGCAAAACTGAAAACTAAGGAAAAACTTTAGAATTTAAAACGAAAGTTGCAAAATAACCTGAAGATCAAAACGCGCAACGCAGCAGTTTTGAAAGTTCAGAATTCACATTCTATTAAGAAGAGACCTAAGCAAAAAAATACAAATATATTTTTGACTCACACCAAGTACAACATAGAAAAGGTTATGTATCTACCGGTGTGAGTAAAAGGAGAAAAGATAAAAAAAATAATAAAACAACTGAATGTAGAAGGTGTCGAGAATACTGAGCCTTGGCTTTATCAAGGACCAGCAAAAACTCTGCATTTTCTCACTTCCACAAAGACCTAGTTGGAAATGGGTTTCTGCAAGGCCATAGATGCAAGTAACATGCCCACCTAAAATTGTTTTAAAAAATATATATATGTCATGTCCTCCGCAGAGTTGTATGACCTAGCACTAGTTAACAATTTCGCTTGCATCCATAACCCTCCTGGCCCGACCCATGCTCTTCATCTGTTACTATTAAACAGAGAGAAGAAGATTAAAGAGAACTCAAGCTGTGAGAGTGACATAATAATTAGAAATAATTTTCAACTATAACGAAATGCCAAGTTCGTCTGAGAGAGAATTTAAACCTGAAAAACAATGCAAAAGAAATCCAAATTTTTACATTGAATTAAAAAAGGAAATATTAATTTTTTTAAAAATCAGATTTTTGAAAGAAAACTTGATTCTAAAACCCCCTACTCTACAACTTCTGACAACACGAAAACGAGAATAAGTTAAAGACAATAATTAACTAAAGAAAACTTTGTGAAAGTTATATGACTTAAACAATTAGTTGCAATATGTACAAAGTATTTCAGCAGTGCTTTAAGTGCATGATTAAGTAGTTATTAAGAACTTAACTACTTTGAAAATACAGCGCAAAGAAAAGGAACTATGCTTAGCCATCTGCTGTGCCTATGTTCCCCAAAAGACGCGCAAAGTTACCAAGAAAAGAAAGAGTTAAAACCCGCAAAAATGTTAACAGACAAGCCAGTGCCTAAAAGCTGAAAAGCAAAAAATCAACAGAGAAAAAAAGGTACATGAAGTACAAACATTGAACTTATAAAACCTAAAACCCAAATACAAGGAAGAGAGCTTACCTCTTGTGCAACTAAACTTTCTCCTCACAAGAGTAAAACATGGCTGACCTCTTCCCTATGCGTCCTAACACTTCTGCCACTCCCTAGTCGCTGGGGGCAGTGTGGGTGGGGCTGATGGCCTCCTCATACAGAAAGAAACCAACTCGCGGAGATTTTAACCAGAGAAAAAAATATATATATAAACTTAAGACTGTGGATCTGTATGATCAGAAAGAGCAGAATTAACTCTCCAGAATACATGAGAAATATTATAAAATACACGAGTGGTGTATTTAATAATCTTTGCATGTATTAAATCACCTTAGTGAGCTTCTATAGATTAATCAGAATCTTATTAATTTTAATATTAGTTTTACTATTTTTAGTATAGCTATCCTAGTGATGAATAACTAGTTGTTTATTTGTTTTTATTTTCTTTTATAAACAGATTTTTAAGCTTTTTTTTGTGATTTTTTCTATATTATTTAATTTTTTGTTTTAATAGGACCTTCATATCCATAGCACTAAGGTTCCTTTTAGTAGTTAATAGGCATCCTCTAGCCAACTTCCTTACGGCTTTGATTGGTCAGAATCATATTATTAACTGTGTAGAAAATTAAAGCAGATCTGCCAACCTTACTCTATTATTCAGAATAATTTTTCTTAAAGTTCTTTTGATGAAAGAAGAAGGAATTTCTGTTCTCTAGAAAACTATCTAATAGTATATTAATGTGGTAATTGAAGTCCAAATTGTTGCTGCAAATTCTTGAAATTCTTAGGACCTGAGAAATTAGTACATTCTCAATTACTTTGGTTCATATGTTATTATTCCAGTGTAGATATTTAATTACTTTGAAAGGAAAATTAACTCTTTTATCAAAGAGGCTAATAGATGGGTTACCTCTGTTCAGCTTAATGCTTAAGTCCAGGAACTCAAGTTCCTGATTACTGTAGTTGGTTTTACATAAGTTAAGAGAGCTAGGATAGATATTATCAAAATCACTCTCTATAACTTCTGAATTATTGATACACAGCAGATCATCAATATATCTAAATGTGTAAAGGTAGTTATCTGAGCAGGTGGGGTGATTTTTAATGAATTTATATTCCTTAAAGAACAGGAATAGATTAGCGATATTCGTGGACGTTGATGTTCCCATGGGAATACCGTTCACTTGCTTATAGAGAGTATTATTAAATAAGATATGGTTATTTTTTATGCAGCAATTGAGATAAGAGTTCCAAGTTCCTACATTAACAAATTGGTTAAGTTTAAATTCTGCATACAGCTCTTTAAAGGTAGTGATTATATCTGATAGAGGCAGATTAGTATATAGGTTTTCAAAATCATAACTATTAATATCTAAGGGACAAACTTTGAGTATAGTAGAAATTACTTCTGCATTATTATTAATTATCCAAAAATCTCTGTTCATCAAATTAGTACAGTTTCTAATGTGTTTCAAAACCTTCTTTAAGACATCTTCAAAAGCAAGATCTATTTTCTTTTATGACTCCTTACTCCACTAGCTATGAACCTGAACTTCACAGGATCCTTATGAAACTTAACCGTTGCAAAAAGAAATGGAAATTCAGGCTCATATCTTCTAGTTTGTGGAATTTTAAGTTTCTTGAAGAATGCCTTAAACCGATTTTCTAACTGCTTGGTAGAATAACTTACGG
Organism: Macrothele yani; assembly: GCA_039090855.1. Taxonomy (NCBI): domain Eukaryota; kingdom Metazoa; phylum Arthropoda; class Arachnida; order Araneae; family Macrothelidae; genus Macrothele; species Macrothele yani. The sequence continues at coordinate 13,904,622 of CM077017.1, forward strand.
GCTCGTATGTTACTCTATTATTGAGTTCCATAGTTAACAATTCAAAATAGAACTTCTTACAGATAATTGCAAAATTATTGCTAGCTTTATCCGTAGTGGTAAAAATAAATAGGTCTTGTAGTTTGGAGAGTGACCTTTTAGCTTCTCCAGAGAAAAAGAGATTTCTATCGAAACAAAAGTCCAGACCTGCCAACTCACCGGTGAAGCTATTGATTATATTATATTTCCATTCTGCGAAGGCCTCAATAGGCTGATTGTACGTTAAACTGGTTTTTACGATGTACCTATTAACATCTTGAGTGAAGCTCTCAAGAATCCTTTCTTTGGAAATTGTGAAGGAAGGTCTAAATTTAGAACCATACTATAATAAATTCCTAAGCTCTTCATTTTCAACAAAACTCAAGTTTCCGGTGATAATATGGTTGTAATTCTTATCATAGTGAACTGTTTCTTTATGTTCATCACAAGAACATGTAGTAATTACAGGAATGTAACTCGAAGAGTTAAGTTTGTAGTTTTTAACTATTGACCCTAAGGTCTTAACATATTTAAAACTTACAATAGACTGGTGCCTGTGGATGGGAAAAAAAATTGCATTATTGTAGAACAGCTTCCTTACATAGAGATGATCATAGGCTTTATTTAGAAACCTGATGGTTACAAAATTACTGGAAAATTCTTTAAGAGAAATTTTATCTTTAAGAATATGTTTAAGAATGTCTAGAACCAAAGCAAAAACATGCTTATCAACATGGTCAGCAGTTTCTTTCCAGAATTTGAAAAAACTTTTAAGGACAGAGTGCTTGAAGGACTTGAGTATTTTGTAAGAATTTTTAACAAAATTAGTGCCAGTTTTAAAGCTTTCCAGAGTTATTAGCAAGTTAGCAAAATCAACTTTGCTTGATGTGCGAAATAACCTCTGTCCTCTAGTGCAGCTCTTATTATTAACAAGAAAGAAGAGTTCACGAATTGAAAATTTATGCTGATTATGCTTATTGTCAGATAGAGTGGAATTAAGACCATAGGGATAAAGAGACTGATGCTGCAAAATTTCAAGGGATTCAGTTTCTAGCCGAGCATAGAGGTCAGGGATAATATGTAGTACCTCTATTTTCACTTTGTCAAAACCATGAGTATGGAAATGCTCTAATTCAAAGGTAGAGTACTGGTTAGCATTTGTGGAGGGGTTCACTCCTGAATTAGAGAACTTGTTAACTAGAGACCTGTGACCATTAATCCTAAGATGAAGAGGATTTTAATTTTAGTATGTTTTGGATGCAGCCTTTTGGAGTGTAGTTTATACTCGAGTTTGGTATTTTCTTGGACTGCTTATTTCTAAAAAGTTTTTCCTAGTTGGTTTGCTCAGAATTTGTATGTTTTGGCCCAAGTGGAGTTCTAAGGACGATGAAAGGATTGGAGGTCAGCTCAGATATTTTAAGTCCTCCCGCTCGGTTAGGCTAGCACCCTTTTCCATAGTGTATGAACTCGCTGGCAAAGGTAATCTAAAGTTATGAAATGACAAACGTTGTTTGACATGTAAATCCGCAGATCCTAACCTGTATTCTTCTGTTGAGAATAATTGCTCCAACAAGTTTTGCAAAGCCTACAATACCATCTATAAGCTCACCTGTACTGTCTGCAACCTTAGCTATATTGGCCAAAGTAAAAATTAAAACAAAAAATTAAATAATATAGAAAAAATCACAAAAAAAAGCTTAAAAATCTGTTTATAAAAGAAAATAAAAACAAATAAAAAAGAAAACTAGTTATTCATCACTAGGATAGCTATACTAAAAATAGTAAAACTAATATTAAAATTAATAAGATTCTGATTAATCTATAGAAGCTCACTAAGGTGATTTAATACATGCAAAGATTATTAAATACACCACTCGTGTATTTTATAATATTTCTCATGTATTCTGGAGAGTTAATTCTGCTCTTTCTGATCATACAGATCCACAGTCTTAAGTTTATATATATTTTTTTTTTTCTCTGGTTAAAATCTCCGCGAGTTGGTTTCTTTCTGTATGAGGAGGCCATCAGCCCCACCCACACTGCCCCCCAGCGACTAGGGAGTGGCAGAAGTGTTAGGACGCATAGGGAAGAGGTCAGCCATGTTTTACTCTTGTGAGGAGAAAGTTTAGTTGCACAAGAGGTAAGCTCTCTTCCTTGTATTTGGGTTTTAGGTTTTATAAGTTCAATGTTTGTACTTCATGTACCTTTTTTTCTCTGTTGATTTTTTGTTTTTTCAGCTTTTAGGCACTGGCTTGTCTGTTAACATTTTTGCGGGTTTTAACTCTTTCTTTTCTTGGTAACTTTGCGCGTCTTTTGGGGAACATAGGCACAGCAGATGGCTAAGCATAGTTCCTTTTCTTTGCGCTGTATTTTCAAAGTAGTTAAGTTCTTAATAACTACTTAATCATGCACTTAAAGCACTGCTGAAATACTTTGTACATATTGCAACTAATTGTTTAAGTCATATAACTTTCACAAAGTTTTCTTTAGTTAATTTTTGTCTTTAACTTATTCTCGTTTTCGTGTTGTCAGAAGTTGTAGAGTAGGGGGTTTTAGAATCAAGTTTTCTTTCAAAAATCTGATTTTTAAAAAAATTAATATTTCCTTTTTTAATTGCAATGTAAAAATTTGGATTTCTTTTGCATTGTTTTTCAGGTTTAAATTCTCTCTCAGACGAACTTGGCATTTCGTTATAGTTGAAAATTATTTCTAATTATTATGTCACTCTCACAGCTTGAGTTCTCTTTAATCTTCTCTCTGTTTAATAGTAACAGATGAAGAGCATGGGTCGGGCCAGGAGGGTTATGGATGCAAGCGAAATTGTTAACTAGTGCTAGGTCATACAACTCTGCGGAGGACATGACATATATATATTTTTTAAAACAATTTTAGGTGGGCATGTTACTTGCATCTATGGCCTTGCAGAAACCCATTTCCAACTAGGTCTTTGTGGAAGTGAGAAAATGCAGAGTTTTTGCTGGTCCTTGATAAAGCCAAGGCTCAGTATTCTCGACACCTTCTACATTCAGTTGTTTTATTATTTTTTTTATCTTTTCTCCTTTTACTCACACCAATAGATACATAACCTTTTCTATGTTGTACTTGGTGTGAGTCAAAAATATATTTGTATTTTTTTGCTTAGGTCTCTTAATAGAATATATATATATATATATATATATATATCATCATCATCATCATCATTGTCAACCATTATCAATCCACTGCTGGACGAAGGTCTCCCCAAGTTTCCTCCACAACGGTCTGTCTTGTGCCAGTCTCCTCCATGTCACCCCTGCATACTTCCGAATTTCATCCACCCATCTCCCATGTGGTCTTCTTCTGGGTCTTTTCCTGTCCCTTGGAATCCAATCTAAAATTTCGGCTGTCCATCGATGATCTGTCCTTCTAGCAGTATGTCCAGCCCATTGCCATTTCAGGGATTTAACTCTGATCACGATGTCTTCCACTCTTGTCATTTTTCGGATCCACGTGTTCCTCTTCTCATCTCTCCTGGTTACACCAAGCATGCACCTCTCCATTCTTCTTTGAGTTGTCTGCAGCCTTTGTATGTCTCTTTTAGTTAAGGTCCACGTCTCTGCACCATACGTAAGCACTGGAAGGATGCATTGATCAAACACTTTTCTTTTAAGACATAATGGCATATTGCTCTTGAAAATTATGCTGTTTCTTCCAAAAAGCTCTCCAGGCAAGTTTTGTACGCCGATTAATTTCTTCATCAATGTGACCTCACTTGATATCTGCTGTCCAAGATAAACGTACGTGTCGGTTATCTCCAGCTTTTCTCCATCAATCGATAAATCTTCATTTCTTGTAAAAGCATTGAACATCAATTTTGTCTTCTGAAAGTTCATTTTTAATCCCACTTCTTTACTCTTGTCAGCAAGTTCCTGGATCATACTCTGCAGCTCTGATGGGCTAGTTGCAAAAACGACTACGTCATCAGCAAAACGAAGGTGGGTTAGATAATCTCCACTAATCTTTATCCCCTTGTTTTCCCAGCTCAGTGACTGAAAAACACCCTCCAATGTGGCATTAAAGAGCTTCGGAGATATGGTGTCACCTTGTCTCACTCCCTTTCCAATTTTTATGTGTGTTGTATTTTCAAACAGCCTAATCTTTGCACTTGCATTTTCATAGATGCTATTAATAATATTAATGTATGCATCTTCAATACCGCAGGTTTTCAGAGCCATTGTAACTGCTGATGGTTTCACCGAATCAAAGGCTTTTTCATAATCGATAAAAGCCATGCACAATGGAAGTTCATATTCCCTCGCTCTTTCAATTAGTTCTCTCAGCACATGGATATGATCTATTGTGCTGTAGCCACTCCTGAATCCAGCTTGTTCTCTCGGTTGAGCCATGTCCAGTGTTACCTTCAAGCGGTGTGAAAGAACTTTAGTGAAGATTTTATGAACTACTGATAGGAGGCTGATAGGTCTGTAGTTTCCGAGATCCTCAATGTCACCTTTCTTATGTAGCAGGATCATTGTAGCGGTGTTCCAATCCTCAGGAATCTTTCCTTCATTAAGGCATCGAGTGAAAATTTGGGCGAGTACTGTTTCGATTTCTCCACTTGCTTCTTGTATGATGTCTACAGTAATTCCATCTTCTCCTGGAGCTTTTCCCCGCTTCATGTTCTTGATTGCATGTGCAACTTCTGCTGGAAGGACTGGAGGAACTCTGGTACTGGTATCTTTCATGATGTCTGGAGTGCATGTATCATCCCTTTCATATAATTTGGAGTAGAAATCTTTCACTCTTGTCAAAATTTCGCCTCTATTTCTTGTTACAGAACCATCTTCTTTTCTCAGTGCCATAATCTGTTTTCTTCCCTTACTGAGATGTCCCTTTGCTATCTTTAGGCTTTGGTTGTTTTCAATTGCTTTCCTCACTAGTTCACAGTTGAATTTTCTTACGTCTTCAGTGATACTTTTTCGTACAGTCTTGCATAGCTCTATATATTCCACTTTGGAAGTCACATCTTCTTTAGTTGTCCTCATCTCTCTTCTTTTTTGCATCAACATTTTCGTTTTTCCTGATAATTTATTTACATGCAACTTGTTCTTAGACCCAGCTAATTTTGTTGCTGTTTCCATAAGAGCTTTGGTTACTTTTCTGTTAACTTCAGAGATGTCCACTTCTTCCGATGTTAGGCCTTCTAAAGCAGAGAACCTGTTCTTCAGTTCCAACTTGAAGGTATTATGGTGTTTTTTAAGGTTGGTTATGTCAATAGATTTTGTTTGTCTTATGAGCTTGCCACGTTCAAGTTTAGTGTTGAGGTGCATCTTACATCTCACCAATCTATGGTCACTACCTGTGTTGAACTTGTTTAGCACACTGCAGTCTTCTATGACGAATTTTTTGTTACACATAATAAAATCAATTTCACTTGTCGTCCCATTTGGATGTCTCCATGTCCATTTCCTGTGTGGCTTTTTCTTGAAGAAGGAGTTCAAGATGAAAACCCTTCTGCCTCTGCAAACTCAACGAGAGTATTTCCACGCTGGTTTCTGTTGCCGTGACCGAATTTACCTACTGAAGTTTCATTCTGTTGCCGTTGCCCTATTTTTGCATTGAAATCTCCCATAATTATTTTCAAGTGCTGCTTACCTTTATTATTTAGATGACAAATTTCCTCATAAAATTCTTCAATTTCTTCTTCAGGATGACTTGTGGTGGGTGCATAAGTTTGAATAATCTGAGCCTGGTATCTTTTCGAGAGTTGGATAACAAGCCGTGCAGCTCTGTCAGAGGAACTTTCAACTTCTACACCTTTATCCTTCAGTTTCTTGTTTATTATAAATCCAACACCACTAGTTCTGCCAGTATCTGTCCCACGATAGTAGAAGAGATGTCCACTTTTCAGTTCGATGAGATCTTTTCCTTTTCTCCTTACCTCACTTAGCCCCACGATGTCCCACTTAATCCTTTGTAGTTCCTCTTCCAATTCAAGAAGCCTTGAATCAGAAGATAGGGAGCGTCCATTGTACGTTGCCAAGGTCAGCATCAGATGGCAGCCTAGTCCGGTCCTCCGGGGATTCTTAGCACCCTCTGCCTTCATGTCGCACTGGCCGCTGCCTTGGCCAGGTACATTCCAGCTGCCGGAGACTGAGGGCCAAGATTTAAGTTACGGAGTCATTTTGGAGGGGTTTGGCCATAACTCACCACGCTGGCCAAGCGGGTTGGTGAGTGTGGGATAGAATTTCCTCTAATCCCGATGGTATAGTTATACCGCTATTGGCGGTCGTCAGAGCCCCTTTAGTAGGAACAGGATGCACCACGAGAAGGCGGGGTTGACATTTATCAAGGAGAGGCTGTGATGTTACGCATCACCTGACCTTACATCCCTATATATATATATATATATATATATATATGTCCTCTTTTTTCCCTAACTATTTTCTATTACAACTAACCCAGACTGCGATTCTCCATTGATAGACTCTCTATGAATCTCGTGTGCCTCGGGTTGTTTCTATGACGGTAATAAACATCAGCGTATGCACTGCAATGTTTCGTTGTCCTTTAACTGCGATGGTGTTTTTAAATGCATTTCGAGTATGCATTTAAAACGACGGCAAATAAATTACTTTTGATCAGTTCCAAATTGTACAATCGGAAAGTATTACGGATCGTAGTGCTGTGGACGTTCATGGAGGGGGGGGGAGAGGTTAACTTGTAACTGTAATAGTTTTGATGAAAACCAATGTTTTTGTTTAAAACTCCAGCTTAAGAAATCGAATATATCTTGCTTTAATTTATACAAAACTGGCTTCAAATTTCGCGTGATAGCAACCAAATAAGGAATATAAATTGAGTTTATCAGTTATTCTCTTGCAATGTTAAATATGAAACTGAAAAAAAATGGAAGTAAGAGTGAGATAGAAGAGGGTAGGAAGAAGAAATATAATATTATTCGCTTCTCACCTTTTAACGCATCTTTTGCCGTACGATGTACGCTAAAATTTGTGCTGTTAGATCTGAAATGCCCTTCCTTCTGTCTATGAGCACCATAGCATTTCGTTTATTAGTCGGTTTGAAAAAAGAAATTCCATTCGGTAGTTTGGACTGTGGAACCAATGATCCATGCCTTTAATTCTTTATACAATACACAGACTTGTGGTCAGGAGGCGTGAATTCAGGTGGCTATTTATATTCGATATCACTGCTCCTAAAAATCCGATCAACAATGCTCCCTCTAAGCCGCTCGCGCGCGCGGCCGCGCAGTTGAAATATCTTCCGCGCAGTAAGCATTTTAGTTTAAAATTCCCAAATCCCTAATTAATTTTCATAAATCGAAAATCAATTACCTGCAAAAAATAATAATAAATAAATAAAATTCGGGCTCTCAAAAGTCAAAACAACACTTTTCTTAAATGCCGTTCGCCTCCTTCTAAGTTCGTCTCATTGTTCTCTTCATTCTCAAAGGCATCTTGACAAGTAGCCTCATGTGAGCAGATAGTGAACGCGAGAATGTGGATTAGTGATGATTTTCCTACGCCAAGGATGAGGCAGATATTGAGCCTTTTCTCAAAACAACACATCAGCGCCAGCCAATCACAGCAACCCGTAATCAAGTTATTCCTGAAAGGACCGTGTGACGTGCCTGCCCAGCAGGAAGCACACGATATAAAGACAGATAGCAGTCAGAACGAACGTCTGCGTAACTCAATTGGTAGAGTGACTTATTCCGGAATAAGGGGACCCGGGTTCGAGCCCCGGCGTGGACAAAAATGACGGAGAAATTTACTTCGTTATAATGGAGCCCGAACTTTCCGGGTGACCCGACCGTTCAAAATCTCGCAATGGTGTGATGTTCTTTCCACACCGCGAGATAGGAAAAATCAGAAAATCCCTTCTCCAGCGCTTCGAAAAATATATGTGTGTGACGTTGTATTCCACACACACTAGATTGACTTGGAGTTCTCAAGTACGTTCTACCGCGGATGGCTGTCTGCAACGAATCATGGTCACGGCTGACCCGTGGGCCATGCCCCCGGTCCTCTTTCGGGGGAGGGAGATATGGCGTGCCTGCCCAGCAGGACGCATACGATATAAAGGCAGATAGCAGTCAGAACAAACAATTGGTAGAGGGACTTTTTCCGGAATGAGGGGACCCGGGTTCGAGCCCCGACGTGAACAAAAATGAAGGAAAAATTTACTTCGTTGTAACCGTCAGATCAGAACGATTTCGCACTTGTTCTATTTGAACTAATTATTTTGCATTTAGTTGTTATTTTGTTTCTTATTCTCCTTGGTATTTTGGTATGCTAAGAAACTGTGTATTATGCGTAAACATGCTTTTCCTAATTTCCAGTATTTTTATTCCAGAAGTAAGTTTGAGCTTCCCACTTTTTAAAAAATAAAAATTTTAATTAATGAAACATGTCTAATATTTTTTTTATTTAAAATCAATTGCGGAAAGAACGGCGATAAAAAGGTGGGGTTTAAAAAAAATAAGGGTTCCAATCCTACTGCATTAGGAAGGAAAGTTGATAAAATAAAAAAAATTGCCCAAGTAGTTTTGATGCCTGCCCAGCTCATTGGGTTAGGCACGCATTGCCCATGGCCACTTAGAGGGAATATTGTTTATTTTGCCCAAGTGGTTTTGATGCACGCCCAGCTCATTGGGTTAGGCACGCATTGCCCATGGCCACTTAGAGGGAATATTGTTTATTTTGCCCAAGTGGTTTTGATGCCTGCCCATCTCATTGGGTTAGGCGCGCATTGCCCATGATCGCTTAGAGAGAATATTGTTTATTTTGCCCAAGTGGTTTTGATGCCTGCCCAGCTCATTGTGTTAAGCACACACTACCTATGGCCGCTTAGAGGGAATATTGTTTATTTTGCCCAAGTGGTTTTGATGCCTGCCCAGCTCATTGTGTTAAACGCGCATTACCTATGGCCGCTTAGAAGGAATATTGTTTATTTGGCCCAAGTGGTTTTGATGCCTGCCCAGCTCATTGTGTTAAGCGCGCATTACCTATGGCCGCTTAGAGGGAATATTGTTTATTTTGCCCAAGTGGTTTTGATGCCTGCCCGGCTCATTGGGTTAGGCGCGCAATGCCCATGGCCGCTGAGAGGAAATATTGTTTATTTTGCCCAAGTGGTTTTGATGCCTGCCCAGTTCATTGCCCATGGCCACTTAGAGGAAATATTGTTTATTTTGCACAAGTGGTTTTGATGCCTGCCCAGCTCATTGGGTTAGGCGCGCATTGCCCATGGCCGCTTAGAGGGAATATTGTTTATTTTGCCCAAGTGGTTTTGATGCCTGCCCAGCTCATTGTGTTAAGTGCGCATTACCTATGGCCGCTTAGAGGGAATATTGTTTATTTTGCCCAAGTGGTTTTGATGCCTGTCCAGCTCATTGGGTTAGGCGCACATTGCCCATGGCCACTTAGAGGGAATATTGTTTATTTTGCCCAAGTGGTTTTGATGCCTGTGCCCGGCTCATTGGGTTAGGCGCGCAATGCCCATGGCCGCTTAGAGGTAATATTGTTTATTTTGCCCAAGTGGTTTTGATGCCTGCCCAGCTCATTGGGTTAGGCACGCATTGCCCATGGCCGCTTAGAGGTAATATTGTTTATTTTGCCCAAGTGGTTTTGATGCCTGCCCAGCTCATTGGGTTAGGCGCGCATTGCCTATGGCCGCTTAGAGGGAATATTGTTTATTTTGCCCAAGTGGTTTTGATGCCTGCCCAGCTCATTGGGTTAGGCGTACATTACCTATGGCCGCTTAGAGGGAATATTGTTTATTTTGCCCAAGTGGTTTTGATGCCTGTCCAGCTCATTGTGTTAAGTGCGCATTATCTATGGCTGCTTAGAAGGAATATTGTTTATTTTGCCCAAGTGGTTTTTATGCCTGCCCAGCTCATTGGGTTAGGCGCGCATTGCCCATGGCCACTTAGAGGGAATATTGTTTATTTTGCCCAAGTGGTTTTGATGCCTGCCCAGCTCATTGGGTTAGGCGCGCATTGCCCATGGCCACTTAGAGGGAATATTGTTTATTTTGCCTAAGTGGTTTTGATACCTGCCCAGCTCATTGCGTTAGGCGCGCATTGCCCATGGCCGCTTAGAGGGAATATTGTTTATTTTTCCCAAGTGGTTTTGATGCCTGCCCAGCTCATTGGGTTAGGCGCGCATTGCCCATGGCCACTTAGAGGGAATATTGTTTATTTTGCCCAAGTGGTTTTGATGCCTGCCCATCTCATTGGGTTAGGCGCGCATTGCCCATGATCGCTTAGAGAGAATATTGTTTATTTTGCCCAAGTGGTTTTGATGCCTGCCCAGCTCATTGTGTTAAGCACACATTACCTATGGCCGCTTAGAGGGAATATTGTTTATTTTGCCCAAGTGGTTTTGATGCCTGCCCAGCTCATTGTGTTAAACGCGCATTACCTATGGCCGCTTAGAAGGAATATTGTTTATTTGGCCCAAGTGGTTTTGATGCCTGCCCAGCTCATTGTGTTAAGCGCGCATTACCTATGGCCGCTTAGAGGGAATATTGTTTATTTTGCCCAAGTGGTTTTGATGCCTGCCCAGCTCATTGTGTTAAGCGCGCATTACCTATGGCCGCTTAGAGGGAATATTGTTTATTTTGCCCAAGTGGTTTTGATGCCTGCCCGGCTCATTGGGTTAGGCGCGCAATGCCCATGGCCGCTGAGAGGAAATATTGTTTATTTTTCCCAAGTGGTTTTGATGCCTGCCCAGTTCATTGCCCATGGCCACTTAGAGGAAATATTGTTTATTTTGCACAAGTGGTTTTGATGCCTGCCCAGCTCATTGGGTTAGGCGCGCATTGCCCATGGCCGCTTAGAGGGAATATTGTTTATTTTGCCCAAGTGGTTTTGATGCCTGCCCAGCTCATTGTGTTAAGTGCGCATTACCTATGGCCGCTTAGAGGGAATATTGTTTATTTTGCCCAAGTGGTTTTGATGCCTGCGCAGCTCATTGGGTTAGGCGTGCATTACCTATGGCCGCTTAGAGGGAATATTATTTATTTTGCCCAAGTGGTTTTGATGCCTGTCCAGCACATTGTGTTCAGTGCGCATTATCTATGGCCGCTTAGAGGGAATATTGTTTATTTTGCCCAAGTGGTTTTTATGCCTGCCCAGCTCATTGCGTTAGGCGCGCATTGCCCATGGGCGCTTAGAGGGAATATTGTTTATTTTGCCCAAGTGGTTTTGATGCCTGCCCAGCTCATTGTGTTAAGCGCGCATTACCTATGGCCGCTTAGAGGGAATATTGTTTATTTCGCCCAAATGGTTTTGATGCCTGCCCGGCTCATTGTGTTAAGTGCGCATTACCTATGGCCGCTTAGAGGGAGTATTGTTTATTTTGCCCAAGTGGTTTTGATGCCTGCCCAGCTCATTGCGTTAGGCGCGCAACGCCCATGGCCGCTTAGAGGGAATATTGTTTATTTTGCCCAAGTGGTTTTTATGCCTGCCCAGCTCATTGGGTTATGCGCGCATTGCCCATGGCCACTTAGAGGGAATATTGTTTATTTTGCCCAAGTGGTTTTGATGCCTGCCCAGCTCATTGCGTTAGGCGCGCATTGCCCTTGGCCGCTTAGAGGGAATATTGTTTATTTTTCCCAAGTGGTTTTGATGCCTGCCCAGCTCATTGTGTTAAACGCGCATTACCTATGGCCGCTTAGAAGGAATATTGTTTATTTGGCCCAAGAGGTTTTGATGCCTGCCCAGCTCATTGTGTAAAGCGCGCATTACCTATGGCCGCTTAGAGGGAATATTGTTTATTTTTCCCAAGTGGTTTTGATGCCTGCCCAGCTCATTGGGTTAGGCGTGCATTGCCCATGGCCACTTAGAGGGAATATTGTTTATTTTGCCCAAGTGGTTTTGATGCCTGCCCAGCTCATTGGGTTAGGCGCACATTGCCCATGGCCACTTAGAGGAAATGTTGTTTATTTTGCCCAAGTGGTTTTGATGCCTGCCCAGCTCATTGGGTTAGGCGCGCATTGCCCATGGTCGGTTAGAGAGAATATTGTTTATTTTGTCCAAGTGGTTTTGATGCCTGCCCAGCTCATTGGGTTAAGCGCGCATTACCTATGGCCGCTTAGAAGGAATATTGTTTATTTGGCCCAAGTGGTTTTGATGCCTGCCCAGCTCATTGTGTTAAGTGCGCATTACCTATGGCCGCTTAGAGGGAATATTGTTTATTTTGCCCAAGTGGTTTTGATGCCTGTGCCCGGCTCATTGGGTTAGGCGCGCAATGCCCATGGCCGCTTAGAGGGAATATTGTTTATTTTGCCCAAGTGGTTTTGATGCCTGCCCAGCTTATTGGGTTAGGCAGCGCGTTGCCCATGGCCACTTAGAGGAAATATTGTTTATTTTGGACAAGTGGTTTTGATGCCTGCCCAGCTCATTTGGTTAGGCGCGCGTTGCCCATGGCCACTTAGAGGGAATATTACCAATCGAAATATTCTGTGTAAGATACCTCACACAGAGAAGAAAGCTTTGCGTATATCTTCTACTTAATGTAATGCGTGACTTTCTTGCCAGGCGTCATAGCTGTATATTGTATTTCTCCCACTGTATGTGCTTCTCAAACTCTGATTCGAAATATCATTTTTGTGTCTAATATTTTCCACTTTGAGGAATACTTTGCGTCTATTTCTACTTTTCATATATATATAATATCTTTTGTTTTTGACTCTGCTCTTATATATATATATATATGTAATCAACCATTATCAATACACCGTTGGATGAAGGTCTCCCCGTGTTACTCCGGCGCATGCTTTCAAATTTCATCCACTCATGTCCCATGTGGTCTTCTTCTGGGTCTTTTCCTGTCCGTTGGATATGTCCAGCCCATTGCCATTTGAGGGATTTTACTCTGATCATGATGTCTTCCACTCTTGTCATTTTCCTTATCCACGATTTCCTCTTCTTATCTTTCCTGGTTACACCAAGCATGCATCTCTCCATGGCTCTTTCAGTTGTCTGCAGTTTTTGTATGTCTTCTTTAGTTAAAGTCCAGGTCTGTGCTCCGTACGTAAGCACAAGGATGCATTGATTAAACACTTCTCTTTTAAGACATAATGGCATGTTGCACCTAAAAAATTTACTGTTTCTTCCAAAAGCTCTCCAACCAAGTTTTATACGTCGATTAACTTCTTTATCAATGCGACTCTCTCTTGATATCTACTGTCCAAGGTAAACGTAGGTATCGGTTATCTCCAGCTTTTCCCCATCAATCGATAAATCTTAATTTCTTGTAAATGCATTGTACATCGGTTTTGTCTTCTGAAAGTTCATTTTTAATTCCACTTCTTTACTCTTGTTGGCAAGTTCCTGGATCATACTCTGCAGCTCTGAAGGGGCATATGCAAAATGACTACGTCATCAGCAAAACGAAGTTGAGTTAAATAATTTCCATTAATCCTTATCCTTTTGTTTTCCCCGTTCAATGATTGAAAGACATTTTGCAATGTGGCATTAAAGAGTTTGGAAGATATGGTGTCACCTTGATCGATGATATATATACGCTTCTAAGCGTCTGATTAAAAAAATCGTTATGCGCCAGATTGCGTTCATCATGGAAAATATTTCCTCTGCATTTTGTACTATTTTATAATCCCCAGTTCTGCTGGTGAGATTGCTGATTCATATTTCTGTTTGAAGCAGTATCTCCACTTTAAAAATGTGTATAAAAAATATTCCTTTTGCAATGAGCACAAGTCAGAATGATAAACATTTACGTGCACTTTCTATTCCCAGTAATGCTGAGTTCTTTGCTAGGGGCGTATGCGTGTGTTTCTGTTTGAGACAGTATCTCCATTTCTAAACGACCGATTGAAAGATATCTTTTTCCGTTGGACTTTATTCCCTTTACGAGCATTTTCCTAGGTACCAGAAACCCTTATATTTAAGATTTCATGTGCCATGGTTAAAAGGCACCCAAAAATTCAGTAATACCTTTTTTTCTTCTTTCTCGGTAAATCAAAATGAATTAAATATTTAAACATTATTCGATTTGAAAATAGCGATTAGATAATAGCTATCCCCATTTCATTTCCTAAATGAGAAAATGTTCTATGTTTACCGAAATCCACATTCCAGTGAATCCGGACTAATGCATATCTTCACATATTTATGAAACAGTTTATATCTTTGTATATTTTTTATTTCAATTTGAAATGTAATGATTTCATAGATTTATTAACAATAAAAATGAGATAAAATATTTCTGTGAAATCGTCGGTAGAGTTGTGTACCTAATGATGTATTCTATCACTGTTAATAAAAAAAAAGATAAGTTAAATTTCCGCTACATATTCCTTCGAGAGCCTGTCGCCAAAGTCTCCAATGACTTCCGGAACAGCCTTCCAAGCAAGCACCATTGAGGAAGTCACTAATGCGCTCAACATTCAGTAAAAGATATAAACACGCATCATAATGTTTTGTGCGTATGGATGAGAAAACAAATCACAAAGTTTACAAGACTCTCAGATAAAAGTTTTTATAATGAAAGACTCTTAAGGAAATTCGCAAATCAACTTTGAGCGTAAAGATAAAAAAAATGATGATTTTTCCTCGTTGGTAATATCACCGGAATACAAATTTAGAACAGTGCGAAAATCTTTTCCTGTGACGCAGTTTAATTTAAAAAAACAACAACAAAAAAAACCTGCATTTTTTAAGGAAATATTGTTGGCCGTAAAGTTATGCATTTCTCATTTCTCTCTCTCTCTCTCTCTCTCTCTCTCTCTCTCTCTCTGTCTCTGTCTCTCTCTCTCTCTCTCTCTCTCTCTCTGTCTCTCTCTCGTTTGTTTTATTTCTTTGTCCAATTTGTTCTATTTCATATGTCTGTACATCGTCATTACATCCGTACGTGTTTCGCATTACATCTTCCTTACAGAATGATTTCTTCATTCGTGTGCAAAATTTCATCATTCAAAATTACCGAGTTCAGGTACTATATGTTTATATAGTCATTTTTACAAATAACCCCTCAGAGTGTAGTATATGATCCAAGAATTTACTGGCAAGAGAAAAGAAGGGGATTAAAAACGAACTTACAGAAAATAAAATTGATGTACAATGCTTTTACAAAAACTGGTGATTTTGAAGTTGATGGGGCAAATCTAGAAGTAACTGATGCCTACCTTGGACAACAGATATCAAGCGAGGGCCACATATAGGAAGAAATTAATAGGCATATGAAACTTGGTTGCAGAGCTTTTGGGAAAATACATTGCAATTTTCAAGAGCAATTTACGATTATGTTTTAAAAGAAAAGTGTTTAGTCAGTGCACCTTTCCAATTATTACTTATGAATCAGAGACAGGCCTAACTTAGAAAGATATTCAAAAGCTGAGACAACTCGAAGAAGCGCGGTGATGCATGTTTGGTATAACCAGGAAAAATAGAAGAGAAATGTATGGATTAGGAAAATGACGACAGGAGCTGATAACTACCCACCGTTGGACAACTGAAATATTAGATTGGATACCAAGGATAGGAAAAACTTCAGAAGAAGACCACACGGGAGATGAGTGGATTAAATTCGAAAGCCTATTGGAGTTCGAGGCTGGTTCAAGATAGATATTTGTACAAAGAACTTGGGAAGACCTTCATCCAGCAGTGGATTGGTAATGGTTGATGGTGATGATGATGTCCATATAGCGTAAGGACTCGTATAGTTAAATGAACGGTCTTACTTTAGTGATTTCCTGATATCTTTCGGAATCAAATCTGCAGTCAATAGTAAAATAAGAAAACCTGATGGTGTTGGAGTACATGACTTTTCATATTCTTATACGAGTTTTTACGTCCGTACCTTTCAGCTCTCAGTTGGATTCGTTTGAGGTACCAGAATAGAAAATCCGGGAGTTCAATTGGTTGTTGGTGAAAATAGATGTGTATTGGTTTTTAATATGATTCGGGTCAGAAATCCCCTTTTTTTCACACATCTGCATTGCTTCAAATTTATACAAAATGTGTCAAATCACGCCTTTCTGCGCAGTCAATTTTAGGAAACCATTAAAAGCTATTATATTTTATACCTGATGAAACTGGACAGTGAGCAACCACGAAATTTTGCATTTAGCCTCAAATGATTATGAATGTCTACTCATTCACTTGCACGTATGCATCTTTACTTTTACGGAGCACAAGGCATACGTAAGAAGAGAGACACGTTCTTTAAAATAACAGATATAAAATTTTCAAATGGTGAAGTCAAAGACTGGTAGTGCTGTAAGAGCAGAACTGTACGAGTCAGAATGAACGCAGACTACGTTTCACTTTCGTTTCAAGAGTGCAGGCCCTTTTGTTAGCTACAAATTTAAGCACATTCAAAAAAGAAAGGGAAAAATGAAAGGCAAAACCTGTACACCTGTTTACATAAAGCTACCCAACTCCTTGAGTATATGATGATGGACGACCATATTCCAACATCTGCCTTTACTTTTAAATACCAGAATCAAATTTTACCTGGTAGCAGCACTTAATTCGAGAATGTTTATATTTATCATTTTTCCGACACCAAATACTTTGTACGAGGTATGGCTATAAAATAACTAGGTTGTGCTTTGTAGCAAATGCAACTAGTGGTTCAAAGTTGAAAGTGAGTGGGAGGCCATTGACCTTAATGTGTCAGTAATCGGAAATACAAAGTTCACCTCACTCTCTGCATTAGTTTGGTGAAACGTGTCAGTGAAAGCAGACGTGTTGTTTGTCGCGCATCGAAAAAAATGCTGAGTTCAAGAACTGAGCAACGAATAAAAGTGAAATTTCTAGTGAAATTAAAGAAAATAGCTGCCGAATCTTTTCGTATGTCAAGTGAGGCGTGCAGGGAAGAATGCATGTCACGTGCGCGTGTTTCTGCATGGCATAAGATGTTCAGTGAAGGCCGGAGGACATTGAAGACGACGGACGTCCGGGAGGACATTGAAGACGACGGACGTCCGGGAGGCCCAAACTCTTCAACAACAGAAAAAAATGTGGACAAAATCGACGCAATTGTTCCAAATGATCGACGACTGAGATTTCGAATGATAGCAGAAATAGTAAACATCAATGCAGAGACTGTCAAAAATTTTACATGAAAATGTGAGCATGACAAGGGTTTGTGTCAAAATGGTTTTGAAGCTTCTCACGCCTGAACAAAAAGAAATTCGCTTAAGAATTTGTGCTGACATTCTGGGGAAAATTCAGGCAAACACCAACTTTTTAGAAATTGTTGTCATTTGTAATGAAACCTGAATTTTACAATAAGATACTGAAATGAAAATGCAGTTGATGCATTGGGAAACACCAACGTCACTCACCAAGAATGGAGAGAGCACGACAAAGCAAGACCAAGTTCAAGACCGTGTTAATTGTTTTCGTTGACATTAAGAATGCAATTTTGGCAAAGTGGGTTACCAGTGGTGCACGAGTCAACCAGAAGTTCTTCAAAAGGTTTCAGTGATTTTGAGAGAGCAAGTCAGAAGAAAGTGGCCTGATTTGTGGAGAAATGGCTTCATTCTTAGCCAGCGCAACGCCACAGCTCATTTAGAGCTCTCAGTAAAGCAGTTTTCAGTCAAGAAACTCATCACAGTACTTCAGCATCTTGCCTACTCATTACATTTAGCCTTATGCTGATTTTTTCACTTCCCTAAAGTAAGATTTTTACTCAATTTGTTTTGAGTCAGTTACTGTGGTTAAGAAGAAAATGACCAAGCTTCTCAAAGGGTTCACGCAGGTGAGCTATAGCACTTCTTTGCCCAGTGGAAAATCAGAATGCGGCGGTGTGTTGATGCGAAAGGGGAGTACATTGAAGGTGATAAGAGTTAAAAATATAAGTTTCTTATTTAACTAAAATTATAGCGTCAGTCTCGTTATTTAATAGAAATCTTTCGTATTTTCGGAACTAATCTTGGTAAAACGTTCGAATACAAAGCATTTTATAGTCAGTTCTTGGAAGAATAGCAGGAGCATGTTGTGCATATAGCAAAAGAAGCTGATAAAGTATGCAGGTCTGGTGGAAATCTATAACTTAACAAATTAAATCTAGTTAAGGTCTGGTGGAAATCTATAATATAACAAATTAAATCTAGTTAGAAAGTTTTCATTAGTGTTTTGTAATTCTGTCTCGTACGCAGTACCACGAAAATCAATTCTGTCCCGTACGCAGTACCAGGAAAATCAATTCTGATGACTTCACGAATGCACTTATTTGCGTGCAGTACGGATGACTTCAACTGTTCAGAACCCGGAAGGTTTAGTTTGGCGTGGCTTCGTCCTTTGATTAGAATGGTCTTCGCTACAAGGAGGCGTTGGTTGCTTCTTCTAGCGCAAATCTCATGCTTGTTCAGATTCCTATGCTTTGGATACTTAGATATTCGTTATCTTGGGTGAATAGGATAGCAGCCGCTAAGATTATGATTCCTGTCCCAGGGCAAAACAATTTTAAAATTATTCTTAGATATCTACTTGGAAACAATTAAATAAGGTACATCTGTGCCAAAAAGTAATATGCTTCTATGACTGCCATGTATTTTAGAAGCTTTACTCGTGATTATCTTCTATGGTACTACTCACACAGCGTTGTTTCCAACGTACGCTGTGTTTCTGTTTCTTCTGGTGTTACTTTATTACAGGTATGTTATACAAGTATTACGTTGTTGCGGGTATTGCCTTCTATTCTGCCACAAGAGCATTAGTCAGGTCGGTCACCGATGTCAGGATGTATGGCCTGGCTCGAAGTCGACTGTCCAATTCATCGCAAAGCTGTTTCATAGAGTTGAGATAAGGGCTGTGCGTAGACCAGTCAATGTCTTCCACACCCATCTCATCAAACCAGTCCTTTCCCGCGCGGGGATAACTGGTTTTCCAGTTATTTGGGGAATAGCGCACCCACGGCCCTAGCTGACCTTGTGACGGATTATCTGGCTTTCTCTTCTTTGTGCGATTACATCACCGCAGGGACAGCTGTTCATCCAGGTGATGGGGAGTGGCGACCCCACGGCCCGAGCCGACATATACGGTATGATATTTCCCCACTTTTTAGTTTTTGTTGTTCTCTTGAAATGCACCCGCCTCAGTTGTAGGTTTCTGAGATGGTGATTCCGCACCAGCGCCGGAGTTTAGTTTCTCGTTCTATTTCCTTTATTTTCCATTTTATGTTCCCCTCTTTGTTTTTCCTAGCTGGTTAGCTAGACCTACCTGCACGTTTGCCGTGTGCAGTGATACGTAAGGTGGAAAAGGGGATGCTGGAGGCTGAGGTTTCTGGGGGCCAGTGTGTCGTTGTCGCCAGTTGCCAACGCTCCTCTTTGCCCCCTGCTTCACCCTAAACGGGCGGCTAGGAACTAACCCACTCCTAGTCAATGAAGTATGTGACCGAGTGAAGTCCAGACTTCTAACGGCTTGTCGTTGCGTACGACTGGGTGAGTCTGGGGATAGTGTGGGCATGCCAAAGGGGTGTTAGCAAGACACGGAAAAGTCGCGGTACTCGCCGAGCGCATTTCTGCCCTATCAACTTGCTATATCCGCCGCTCAGCCCTTGAGCCGTGTACTGCGTCCATTTGGGCTTGCGGACTTCCGGCTCTCCCCTGTTGGGCTCGGTGGTGAGCAGGGAAGACTGCGGACGAATTCTTTCTTTTTCTTTATGGCTTCCAATAATGTTTACAGAGAGACTAAAAACATTGTCTTGAGGAAGGCTCATGCCCTTCCTCCAAGAAACATGTCCCTGATTCTTCGAGTGCTCATTTTTCTTTGTGCACTCATTGAACCCTTCGAAGCTTTTGAGTACCAACAGTCCATTTTGGATAAACAAAGCACTTCAATCCATTGCAAGTTCTCTTGAGACTGTCAAGAAACTCCAGTCTGAAGATCTTCTTGTAGAGATGTCCATTACGGCCTACAGTTCCTCACTTTTTAACACTACTTTGCTGCTTGAGACTCCTGTCAAAATAACACCCCATGGCTACCTTAATACATCTCGAGGTGTTGTCTCCTCTCGGGACCTAATTGAATGTACCGAGGATGAACTTCTGGAAGAACTGAGGAGTCAACACGCTACGGGTGTGCGGCGTATTCTCTTCAGGCGGAATAAGCAGTCAGTCCCATCCCGCAACATCTTTTTAACATTTGACAGCCCGCCCGTGCTTACGTCCATCAAGGCAGGGTATCTTCATTTTGAGGTACGTCCGTACATTCTTAACCCTCTGAGATGTTTTAAGTGTCGGAACTATGGACACTCGCAGCAGTCGTGCAGGAGTTCCGCTCGGTGTGGACGCTGTAGCTCCACAGAGCATCATTTACAAGTCTGTGTGGTCGAAGTCGAATTTTGTTTGAACTGCAAGGGCTCACATTCAGCATCAGCAAAGGAGTGTCCAAAGTGGAGGGAGGAAAAAGAAATCCAACGGCTGAAAACGGTTGAGAATATTTCTTATCCAGAAGCCAGAAGGAGGGTGGTTTCTGTTCAGTCTGCTAGGCGATCATATGCCTCAGTGGTGGTTGCCAAGTCTACTGTTGCTATTCAAACCGAAAGTCAGTTCCCCCTAAATGTCCTTACAATCTGGACGATATCATCGCTGCTGGGCTGGAGGCACTCCAGTCTCACGCTGGGGGTCTGAAAGAGCCACCCACCACTTCGCCGAAGCGTGCTAACACCACCGCCAGCACGGGAACTCAGGCTTGTTCTTCTGGCAAGAAAACCAAAGACAAGGAGAAGAAGAGCGTTTCTTCTCCAACATGTCAGCCTAAAACTCGAAGGCCGAGTGAATCCCGGTAGGACCCATGGGACAAAGTATCGTCCTATATTGCCCCCAGATAAAACACCCCCACATCTGGGGGACCACTCATCCAAGGAGATGTACCCTGACGCCGTTTGAGCGGTCAGTTTGGTTCGTTTTATTTCCTTTCACTCTCATCTCACTTCTAACCACTGCTTCAATTATTCAGTGGAACTGCCGAGGTTTTCGGACAAAAGTTGACGACATGAAACATCTGCTTTCGTCGTACTCTCTGGTGTGACTTTGTCTACAGGAGACAAAACTTAAACCATCCGATCTGCTTTCAGTTCGAGGCTACAGTGCGTATTGGACAGATAATGTATCAGGAGATATAGCCTGTGGGGAGTCGCTATTCTTGTCTCTCACAGTGTTCCGGTTTCTCCGCTAACGATCTCCACCCCATTACAAGCCGTGGCAGTCCGGATTTTCGTGCCTATTCCTCTTACCGTTTGAAGTGTCTATCTGCCGCCGGATGAGGACGTGAGCACCTCAATGCTTGAGAGTTTGGTTGATCAGCTGCCTTCACCCGTCCTTCTAATGGGTGACTTCAGTGCCCATAATCCTTTGTGGGGTACTGTCAGCATTAGCACGAGGGGTCGTAGAATCGAGTTTCTTCTGTCCGCGTCTTCTTTGTGCCTTTTTAACACCGGTGCTGACACTTACTTCCACGAGCCAACAAGATCTTTCAGTGCGATCGATTTGAGCTTGGGATCACTATCACTTATTACTGATTGGTCGTAGACGGTGTGTAATGACCTCCATGGGAGCCACCATTTCCCAATTGTGCTTTTGTTGGAAGATGGCACAATCTATCCTCCTCGTTGGAGGATGGATCGTACCAGATGGGAAGTCTTCGCATCGTCCGCATTGATATATTCTGCCATGGTGTCCCAAGAGTCAATCGACGCAGCTGTTTTCGATGTTACAACTTGTATTATTCAAGCAGCTGATCTTCCCATCCCAAACACATCGACGACGCTCCCAAGATGTTCGAAGCTTTGGTGGATCCCTGAATGCGCAGCTGCTAGGAGAGCTCAACATAAGGCCTGGTGTACGTTTCGGCGTTACCCAACCGATGCTAATCTCGTTGCATTTAAACAAGCAAAATCCTACGCTCGGTTGGGGCGTCGACGAAGCAAGAGGGAGTCTTGAATTCAGTATTTTTCATCCCTCAATTCACGTGCCAGTTCCAAAAGTGCGTGGGAAAAGATTCGTTAGATCCGGGGTAGCTATAGTTCTCACCAGATTTCCATTCTCGAGAGCAACGGATGTTGAAGTCGGGGAGATTGCGGATTGTTTGGGTGAGGCGTTTGCCTCTGTGTCCAGTGATCTGGCATATCCTTAATCCTTTCAGATTATTAAGTCTACTGCGGAACGCCAGAGAAGCTCCTTTGCGCCTTTTAATAAGAGTGACTATAACTCACCCTTCAGCATCATTGAACTACGGGTGACTCTGCGTCAGTCCGGCGCGACATCTGTCGGTCCCGATGGCATCCACTATGATATGATACGTCATCTCTCGCGGTGGTCTCTCGAGAATCTTTTAGTCCTCTTCAATCGCATTTGGTTGGAGCACAGTTTTCCGGAATCTTGGCGAAAAGCTTTTGTTTCACCTTTTCACAAGCCTGGCAAAGATCCTAAGTCTCCCTATAGTTATTGTCCAATTGCTCTCACTAGATGTCTGTGTAAAGTGCTCGAACGGATGGTCAATTCCCGGTTACTTCACTTTTTAGAACAACATCAAGTACCTTCACAACCACAAAGCGGCTCGCTGGCATCGTTCATCTCACGATCATCTCCTGCTCCTTGAGACATCTGTGCGTGAGGCGTTCGTGCATAAGCAGCACCTGGTTTCTGTTTTCTTTGACGCTGAGGAAGCTTACGATGGAGCGTGGCGTCACGGTATTCTCCGTGACCTTCACAAGAGTGGGTTGCGAGGCAACCTCCCAACATTCATCGCCCATTTTTTTTTTCCAATCGGGTGTTCCAGGTGCGCCTGGGTACGACGCTCTCGGCACTGTTCCATCAAGAACAAGGTGTCCCTCAAGGTTGCATTTTATCTGTCACATTGTTCATCCTACGCATTAATTGTCTTCTCAAAAATCTTCCTCCTGCGGTTTCGGCTACCGTTTATGTAGATGATTCGCACATTTTCTGTTCGTCATCAAGTATGCATTTTATTGAAAGGCAGTCGCAGTATCATTCAAGCGGCGAACAGCAATGGTTTCGTTCTTTCTCCCGACAAGACAGCGTGTGTCCATTTCTGCCGGAGACGTGGCCTCCATCCTGACCCAGAGCTATATTTAGACCGTGCAGCCATATCAGTTTTGCCTGAGGCCAGGTTCCTTTTACTGACAGTTGACCGTGCGCTTACGTTCCGTGCGCGCGTCCATCGGCTAAAGTCTTCCTGTCTGCGGGCCATGTCGATACTTAAGATCCTTTCGGTGGTCTCGTGGAGTGTAGACAGGATGTCTTTATTTTGCATTTACCATTCTCTAATACGGTCGAAAATGAATTATGGTTGTATCTTGTATGGCTCTGCGCGTTCCGTTCTCCGGCCGTTGGATACTGTTCACCATCAAGCGCTGCGTCTTGGAACGGGAGCATTTCGAACGTCCCCGATTACCAGCCTTTATGCTGACGCTAACGAACCATCGCTAGAATTACGCCGTCGGCAGCTGTCTCTTCACTGTCTTCAACCCCTGTGTTCGTTTACCAGCAGCTCTTCGCTGAGCACCGTCCCCTGACTTCTGATTACAGTCCAATTTTCACTGATGGATAAAAACATCGGATCCGCGGCTGTCTCGCCCTTCTACATGTTTAGTCGAGCGCTCATCATCGAGCTATAAGATATATGGATTCTTTGAGTGTACTGCAGTCCCTCTCTTCTGCCGACATCTCTGACCATCCTTTTCTTTTTGGCGTGAGGCGGTTACTGCGTGCCTTACTGCAGGCAGGTTTCCAGATACAATTTTGCTAGATTTCCGGCCATGTTGGAATCTCAGGTAACGAGTGTGCTGATGCGTCTGCTAGATCTTCTTCCGCTTTGGTCGTCACGCCCCTGCCAGTTTCATCCGGATTTGCATGCTCTCATCCGTCATTATATCAAGCGAACGTGGCCGGGTTATTGGGACCAACAGATTGACAATAAACTGCATCGTATCAAATCAGTTCTTGGTGTCCGGCATTCCTCTTGTCGCCGAAACCGCAGGGAGGAAGATGATGTACTTGCACGTCTCCGCATTGGGCATTGTCTTTTCACTCACCGCTATTTGCTGTGTGGTGACACTGCCCCTATATGTGAGACGTGTGATGTACCTTTAGCCGTTAGAATAATAATAACAACGTTTCGCACAATAAAATGTTTATTATACATCGACTATAGTTTCTCAGAGCGTTTGGCTCGGCTTCCTCAGGACGAATGGAGCGTAAAAATTCAAATCATTGTGACATCATCAGAATTCTGACGTATCCCAGTGGATGGAGCTCTCCAAGCACTAAAATCAAGTCTCAAAGAACATCATTTTAGCCAACCGGAAATAGAAGAGTTTTTGAGGCTAGTGAAAATTTGTATAAGACAAAACAGTTTCCTTTTTCGTGGAAGATTTTTCCAACAGACCGAAGGCCTTGCAATGGGTAGCCCACTGTCACCTATTTTATGCGAAGTCTACATGCGTCGCTTTGAAGACCAACTATTTCAGCTTGTTACATTTGACCTGTGGATTCGATATGTAGATGATACTTTTGTTCTCTGGAATGGCATGAACTCGGAAATACCTAAATTAGTTGAACTTATCAATTCAATCGATCCTCATATACAGTTCACATATGAGACTCAGAATAATGGCTGCTTACCATTCCTCGATGTCCTTGTGTCACGCTCTCAAGGATCCTTTAGTACATCAGTTTATCGAAAACCATTTGCTGTTTCCTTACCCCCTCATGCAAAATCAAATCATCCATGGAAACAAAAGATCTCGGCCTTCTTCACATACGTATATCGTGCAATACATATCTGCTCAACTGAGGATTCCTTACAGAAAGAGCTTGATTTTCTTAAACGAATTGCAGCACACAGAGCATACAGCCCTTCCGTTATAGACAAAGCTGTCCAAAAATTTAGGAAACCAAAGCCTGTCTGTACGCTCATGCCTATAGACCTCCCAATACAAAAGAATTGGGCAGTTATCCCATTTGCTCCTCAGATTTGCTTCGCGATTTCAAAAATCCTTAAAAGTTTTAATTTCAAAGTTATTTTCAAACCCATAAACAAGATGAATTTTTACGGATCAAAAGACTACATCGAAGACTTAAACTCCTGGGGAACTTATCAGATACCTTGTGAATGTGGACTTTCATATATAGGACAGACCCGCAGGGCTTTAAATTTCCGTGTGAAGGAACACAAGACATATGTACGGAACTATGAACTGAAGAAGTCGTCTATAGCTCAACATTGTCACGAAAATAACCATAACTTTTTGTTTGGAAACGCTACGCTATAACGAAGTAAATTTCTCCGTCATTTTTGGTCTACGCCGGGATTCGAACCCGAGTCCGCTTATTCCGGAACAAGTCGCTCTACCAACTGAGCTACGCAGACGTTTGTTCTGAATCCTATCTGCCTTTATGTCGTGTGCGTCCTGCTGGCAGGTACGTCACAACGCTTATTGATAAACCGGACTCAACTTTCAAGCTTAATATATTAGAAGCTTTCCACATATACCGGAACTCGTCACGGCTTGTCAACGACATGAAGTCGACTCCATTTCTTTCAAGCGCGTGGAAACAACTCGCCAAAACCCGTGACCGTCAGAATTCTGATGATGTCACAATGATTTGAATGTTTACGCTCCATTCGTCCTTAGGAAGCCGAGCCAAACGCTCTGCGAAACTATAGTCGATGTATAATAAACATTTTATTATGCGAAACGTTGTTATTATTATTCTATCTTAACACCGCAAGCTTTGTAGTCATAAATTATATATACCTTTAACCGTTGTTCATATTTGATGTTCGCGTCGTCGTTTCATTCATCAACGCTTGAGTCATGTTCTTTTACCAATTCTACCAGACGACTCAGTGACCCTGAGTCGTCTTTTAAACGATTAGAGTGACGTGTCTTCTGTTTTATCCTTTCTTCGCATTACCGGTGTTTTTCGTTTTATGTAGCTTGTTTTCTGTTTTATCGGCCTTTTACACCTTTTATATCATGATTTGTTTATAACATCTTATTACATCTTTTTAATTGTTCTGCTTTTATCTCGTAAGTTGTTCTCATTTTATAGTTTTTGTTACATTAATCATATGATTCTATGTACCGGTGTTGTTGTTTTATAATAATTATTGGCCTTTTTCACCGCTTGTTCTGTCTCATTTTGTTATCTTTTCATGTTGTTTGTAACTTTTAAAACATTCGCTTTGGCACTCTTTCGCCCTTCGAGGCCCTTGCGCCACTAAACTCCAACTAACCAACCAACCAAACCATTCTTTCACGGAGCTCCCTTTGTGGACGAGGGCGTTGTGCTGTTGGTAAAGAAAAAGGATTTCACCGAACTGTTGCCATAATGTCTAGAGTACAGAACTGCCAAGAATGTCATTATATGCCCCAGCGTTAAGATTCCCGAGCACTGGGACAAGGAAAAGGAAACCCAGCCGAAATCATACAAAACAGCCCCAGAGCATGATGTCTCCTTCATCACACTTCAATGTTGGCATCCTCCACACCCAGACTCGTACATCGAACCGCCTTCCTCCTACCCTTCGATTACGATCCTTCACACCGAGATTCGTCTTTCGACCTCCTGGATCGTGAAGCGTGATTCATCACTCCAGAGAACGTGTTTTTACTATTCTTGAGTCCACCTGTGCTGTGTTTTACACCACTCTAACGGACGCTTAGCGTTGATCTGGCTGCTGTTAAACATCTGTGCGGCTGCTTGGCCATGGAAACCCATTCCCTTCAGCTCTTGGGGAACTGTTAAGGCGCTGGAGTTGTTTTCAGAGGCATTTTGGAACTCGGTGGTAAGTGCTGTAACCAAGGACAGGGGATTTTGTTGCACTACCCGCACCCGCTTCAGCCCTCTGCGGACCCGCTCTATTGTGCTGTTCTTTTATAACGAAGTGAATTTCTCCGTCATTTTTATCCGCGCCAGGATTCGAACCCGGGTCCACTCATTCCGGAATAAGTTGCTCTACCAGTTGAGCTACGCGGACATTTTATTCTGATTCCTATCTGCCTTTATGTCGTGTGCGTCCTTCTGGCAGGTACGTCACATCTCCTGGTACGTTACACTTTCTCCTGAGAGATGACTTTCAGTTGATCTGGGAAGCCGCAGCAGGGCAGAAGTCGACCTGTTGATAAGATGGCATCTTATGACCGTGCAGCGTTGAAAGTCACTGAGCTCTGCCGTACTGCCTTTTTTACCTGTTCATGCTTGTATATGATGTTCGACAGGGTGTGCTTCTTTTTATACCTGTATGAGCCATTTCTGTGGCTTATATAGGCAAATCCAGTACTCTAAAGGGATGTCTGAATACTTTTGTACGTGATTTGAATAAGTTGAGAAAATGACATTGACTTTTGACTGGGGGTAGCACTGGATAATGTACGAAATAAAGCTATGTAGATAAAAGTATTCAGACATCTCCCGATTTGCCAATAATCGTGCATTTGCTGAACAAGACGTGCAAACGCGGCGTGTGTCTGGTCATGTACATCGGTGAGCCATTTCATTATGACCACCTACCTAATAGGCTGTAGGACCCCCCTTTATCCCGCAAAACAGCGGCCACTCGGCGAGGCATAGATTTGATAAGGTGGCGATAGGTATTCTGGTGTATCTGGTACCATAATGTCAATAGCAGTTCCCGTACACTTCTGGGTGGTGGTGATTTAGCGCGAACCCTCTTTTCCAAGTCGAACCACAAATGTTCGATTGGGTTCATGTTCGGTGAATTTGGTGACCAGGACATTAACAGGAAGTCACCAGCATGTTCCTCTAACCACTCCTTGGCGATTCCGGCAGTGTGGAATGGCGCAATCCTGTTCGTAATGGCCATTACCAGCAGGAAACACAGTTGCCATGAATGGGTGAACTTGGTCCGCAACTATGTTCAGATACCTGACAGCTGTCAGGGATTGTGTTATTGGAGTAATGGGGCATGAAGTGTCCCAAGGAAGCATCGCCGACAGCATAACACCGCCGCCGGCCTGTTTCCGCCCAACAGTGCATCTAGGTGCCGTAGCCTTCGTTGGTAATTGGCGTATCCGCGCCCGGCCGTCTACGTGATGCACCAGGAATCTTGATTCGTCAGACCAGGCTACTGTCTTCCAATCATCCACTCTCCAATCTTGATGATCTTGGGCCAATTTCATGCGTTGTTGGCGATGACGTTCATTGAGCATGGGGACCCGGCTGGGTCTTCGGCTACGCAGGCCCATGCGCAGTAGGCTGCGATGAACTGTGTGCTGTGACACATTGCCCTGATCACCACTGTTGTAGTTGTGGGTGATTTGTCGCACTGTGACCCTGCGGTCGCTGTGAACAATGGGCGACAGTCTCCGCTCCCCTCTGGCATCAATGAGCTGCGGATGACACACGCCTGGACGATGGTTCGTCGTTTGGCCATCTGTGCACCACTTTTGGTACGTACTCACTACACCGGCACGTGAACGACCCACAAGCCGCGCCTTTTCCGAGGCGCCGTGCCATCGCAATTAGTTCTTTATCAAACTCCGATAAATCGGCAGCTTTTCCCATTATGACTCCGAATACTCTACTAACCGAAAGCTGGTCTTCGGGTTGTATATATACTGCTCTGCGAACTTCACTTGCGGCACCGTTCGATCTCCAGGCGCGCTCATTTCTCTAGGCTGGGGGGGGGTAATGTAATGGCTCATCGGTGTATTTTTTTTTTTTTTTTTTTTTTTTTGATTGGAATTTTAACGACCACCGTGAGCAACTCAATGGGCTATAAGCAGTCGCCCGTCCCTAATTTAGGGTCACTGGTTCCAGGGAAGGGAAAGAGCCAGTGCCGTAAGACAAACACAACATCCATGCCTGACCGGGATTCGAACCCGGACCCCTTACAGACGAATGATCAGAGGCCAACGCCTTAGACCACTGCGCCACCGGGGCGGCCATCGGTGTATGTACAGGGAAGTGTTGGTACAATTGTCAGACCAAAGAACACGCCAGTCGTCTCCTCCTAGTCTACTAGTCCGTCCTGGTTGCTTTTCTTTTCTTCTTTTTTTTATTTGTTATTTATTGTTGTCAAAATTATTACGCTGTGTGTGTGCTTTTTTTTTTTTTTTTTTTTTTTGTTTGTTTTGCGTTTCGCTAGCTTTTTGACTTTTGACCTGTTTTGAGCTCAGCATCTTATTTTTGTATTTCTGATGCACAAAAACCTTGTGGTGGCGCGTCTCTTGTGCCCACTGTCTTTAAAAATTATTTCCATCTTTTCATGCGATACTTTTGGGGGGTCACTTTTATGAATTGATGGGTGTTAGCATTTTTCTGCTTTATTTTTGAAGTTATCCCTTACATTACATTAGTTGTCAAACCGCATTGGGAGCCACTATGCTGCGCAGAGCTAAACTGACGGTCTTTGAAAGGGACATGGTGGTTGGATGCCACCTGAGTTAACAATCAGTTCGTAGCATGGCCGTTTTTCTGGGATTCCCCAAATTCACTGTCACTGATGTTCTTCATCGATGTTAAAGCAGATGAGGCCACTGCAGCGAAGCCGCGCAAACTGAATAGTCGTTCAAAACGAAGCTTACTTCGGAACGTAAAGAATGCTCTCTGCTACAGACCTGGCCGGTGATTTCACACAAGCCACTGGAGCAGCTGTTTGAATCATAACAATTCGTCGGGAACTGTATACCCATGATTACCATGCTAGGTCAGCTGCGCATAAGCCTTACATCACTCCAGGCAAGGCCAGACGACGACTGCAGTGATGCCTCGCTGTCCGTTCGTTTTCAACTGAAGAGTGGTAGAGGGTCGTATGGAGGGATGCTACTCATTCTTTCTTTCGGGTGGATGTATGTGGGTGCGGTGTTTGCTCGGGAAACGCTGTGTGGCGTACCGCATTTTCCCTTGAAACAAGTTTGGAAGGGGATCTGTGATGGTGGTGGGCTGTTTCTGTCGGGAAGGACGAGCATTTAGTTGCGGCGCCCTTCACCCTAATGGCGGCCAGGTGCGAAGACATTCTAATCAATTCCGTACTACCTTTGCTGTTGCAGTACATCCCCACAGATCCCTGCTTGTTTCAGAAAGATTGAGCTTCTTGCCATACTGAAAGATCTATTCAGGACTGCTCGAAGAGCAGAACGTCTAAATGTTAGATTGGGCGGCCCAAAGTCCCGATCACAATCCTATAGAACATCAGTGTGACTAGCTGCTACGCCGAATGCGATCTTAACCGGTAAGATCTTTCTCTACGGGACCTCTGGCAGTAGCTTTACAGGAGGAATGAAGGAAAATTTCGGTACAGGTCCTCCGGCATCTCGTTGAAAGCATTCCTAGAAAGGTCACTGCACTCATAACGGCTAAAGGTGATTTCGTGTAATAAAGTCTATTGTTCCTGTTCGAGATGTTTGAATACTTTTCTCTACATAGTGTACGTTGCTTAGCAGTATTATTAAGGGGATTAATGATATGTAACATTTAAGGAAGATTTTTATGAAGTTAATGTCTGTTTCTTAATTACAAGAGCGCACACGTGAAACTTTCTTGTCATAAAGATTTACGTTCATGAGGTAGATCATAATGATCACCCTGTCTCCACTAACGGATGCGTTGAACTTTACGTAGCAGTGACGCTATCGACACAAGCTTAATAAATATAGACAGTACTGGCAGGGAGCTTCAGTTAGCCAGTAGGAAGCCCGTGCAATGGTGAAAGGGAGTACTTGTCACAGTTTGAACGCGGCATGACTATCTGCGCGAGGAAGGCAGGGTTTAGCATCTCCGCATTCTCATGCCTTGTTGACAGTTCGAGGGGACAACAGAATGCTCACGATCCCTCAATTAACGGTAGACTACAAAAAGAAGCACGGAGAGACGTTTATGATTACACAATCCAACGAACGCTTATGCGGATGGGCCAAGAGGGTCAGCGGTCTGTGTATCTCTCCATTTTGATCGACAGCTCCTGTTGCCGTGGAAACAGGAACCCAGTTACTAAGCATTGGACCACTGGAAAAGAATTGAATGGACCGATAAATCCAGGTTCGAGCTCCAACGTGCAGATGGAACTATTTGTAATCGACGCTGCGCGAATGAATATGTGCAAAAAGACTGCACGATTGGGCGAAACATTACGTCGGCGGCGGTATCATGGTATAGAGTCTGTTTTCATCCCCGCTGAATAGAAACTCAGCGCCAAACCTTACCTAGACAATGTTTAGGACTAGTGTTGCCCTTCGTGGCGACCATGAATCTGGATGGCACTGGACTCTTCCATCAAGACAACACCACATGTCACAAAGCCCGCGCTTTAGAGGATTGGTTGGAAGATCATGTTCAAGCATTTGGTTTGCTCCCCTATCTACCAGATTTTCCTGACTTGAATCCCATCGAACGGAATGCAGTGGAAAGCAGCATTAGGCGGTCCAGACCGGTGCCTCTTGCTGTCGCTGAATAGCAGGATGTCATTCTGTCCAGCTGGTATAGAATGCTTGAGGCACCTTCCACAATCTAGAGGAGTCGATAGCACGTCCGGTGTAAACGGTTATTGTGGCAAAAGGCAGCAGGACATACTGTTTGATAGATGGCCATAATGTTATAGCCCATAAATGTACACTAATATCTGTGTGGGTATCTTTAAAAACTCTTCTCAGCATTGTTTCGATACTGCAGTTAGCGCCATTGCAAACTCCAGAAAATATGAAATTCCTGGTGTCCTGAAGAGAGATCTGAACCCTTATCGCTCCCGATAGTTTCTTGGTGACTCTGAGATGTCATATACCTTCTTTAAACGCAAATCATCGGAAAACCGTATAGTTGCACATTGTGTGGTTATCTTCCCTGGAGAAGCTTCGCCTTTTTTTTTTATTTCATTATTATTATTTCTTTAAAGTATCTTCGGGGAAAGTGAAATCCTCAGAGTAAAAATTAATTGCTTCATTGGCACTGTTGACATCATAATCCCAAAGGGTAACAGGATGAGGGTGGTCCCCGTTTCTTGTAAAGCAAGTCAGCCAGAACAAAAGAAAAAATAGCCAACAGTCTTGGCACCTGTTCGCTTCCAAAGAGAACATCAGCGTTCCACCCTCCTAACTTCACCTGACGGATCATTAGAGCGAAGGTGTGACTTACTAATTAAGACAAAACGTGTGACTCATAAATACTCGCCCACGAGAATTCCTTCTCTCCACCCGTCGGCCCCCATGCCGAGGCATAATGGGGGCGTGTCATCTCAGGCATTTATCTCTCGATTGTATCCTGGTTGCGCAGAGGCTGCTGCTATGCTTCTAATCGTTCCATTCTTTAACCGCGAAGATGGGGGAGGGGGGTGTGATAGAAACGCTACCAAGAATAACGGATTCGTTCGTTTTGAGCAGGAAAAGTAGGAGAAATAGAGGGAGGACCACAATGATTTCACTGAATATTTCGTCGATATCCCAGTTAGCGACCTCCGCCCTCGTTCCTTGCATAATACAGTGATGTAGGATTTTCCGAGAAAAAGGCGCATCCTTGTTAGGACATTAGCAAATAACGAGTAAAGGAAAATCTCTAGCTTTTTTTTTTTTATGAATGTTTTCGAAAGAAACAAACATAGACGCTATTTAAAAGCGACACGAAAATGCGTTGCTGTCGGAACCGCCTGTATCACCGTTCGACAAATTGGTTATTTGCCCAACAACAACTTTACTTACGGCATGGTGCGAGTCAATTTCGAGACTGCCTGTTAAATAGCGTAAGCACCTGATCACATAAAATGTCTGCTACCCAAAGCCGAAACATTTCTGCGAGCATGCAAAACATCCAGCCTCCGTGATGTAGCTCGAAGAAAAATCAGTACTAAGCCGTCAACGGATTAAATGAGAACGACCTGGAGAGAAGATCCTTAAAATCTTCAAAAGCAATTGAAAATTTAATTTATTTTTATCATCTAGTGTTTTTATTAAATTTGTATTACTAATTATTTTTATCAATTTTCATCAAAATTTCTTAATTTGGACAATTTGAAATGAAATAATGTTACGTTGGAGTTGCATGCTAACAAGGAAACGGATATGTGGTTGTCGCTGATTGCAAAACCAAAGTATGCTGTTTGGATGGAGGATCATAAGATATGTTTATAACCAAACTTTAAACTGCTATGGACAACAGGTGGAGCCATTAGAGCCTTGTTCATGAGCATTATCTTATGAAATGTATGTGTATTATGAATGTTATATTAGAACTTCTTAGAATTATTTTTTATAAAAATAAGTGTAAGAAGTATATATAAAATATGGTTCAATTCGTAACGGACACTGTGTTGGTAACAACAGACATGGAATTTTGGCACAGAGACTACTTTCTCCGTCTGCAGTTTTTTGTTCTCTATCAGTTTTCAGCGCCTCGACTTCAAAACCTAACCCGCCATCCGCTTTGCATTTTATAAGTCTGGTTATGTCACTACTCATCCTGGATACTTCCAAACACCTCTCCAGCATTGTTTTGAATCGGATCTAATTGAGGAATTTGGTAGAGAAGATTGCGAGGAAACAGCATTCATGAAATGTGCTCACTGTGAGAACTACTTTTGTTTGCATCATTCCATAATTAAAGATCTTCATATTTTTTTGTCGTACATGAAAAGTGAGTGCAATGTACACTGAAGAGCAATTGAATTAGAGACAGCTGGCGTTATACAAATGTGGCGCTGCGGGTGGCCCTGTAAACAGAAACGACATGACGTATGCAGCGATCCGACAATATAAGGAGTGATGCGACGGGAATCAGTAAGAGTCGGACGATGTATGGGTAAGACGAAGGATCTGAGCGCATTTGATCGTGGGCAAATTGTCGGGGTCCGACGAATGAATCACTCCATCTCGGAAGTCGTGCAAGCACTGGGATTTTCACGAACCTCTGTGTCACGGGTGCACCGTGAGTACATCGAATCCTGTAAAACCATCCTTGCAAGGGCCAACTGCCGTGGACAACAGCGTGTGGATGAGCGGGGTCATCGTCGGCTAGCTCGCATTGTAACAGCGGATAGACGTACCACAGTGCAAGAAATCACTCGGCAATTTAACGCTGGGGTACAAAAACGTGTAAGCAGCCACACCATCCAGAACCATATCCTCGCTATGGGGTACAAAAGGGTACCGCTGCTGACCGCACATCACAGGGTGCAAAGATTAGCATGGGCGCGGAAATACCTCCACTGGACCCTAGACATGTGGAAAAATGTTGCCTGGACTGATGAGTCGAGATTCACGTTGATACATGCGGATGGCAGGACCACATGAAGCGATGGATCCTTCTTGCCAGCAGGGTACTCTTCAAGCTGGTGGGAATGGCATTCTCGTCTGGGGACTGTTTACGTGGACTGAAATGGGACACCTGGTACGTGTAACATCGTCCCTCACAGGTCAACGTTACCGGGATATCCTGGACGACCATTTGCTCCCGTTTGTGCGCCTTCAACATCCCACTGGGGACCTCATCCTGCAACAAGACAATGCAGCTCCCGAATTGTATCCGAATGGTTGGATGAACACTCCACTGACGTGACCTTGTTTCCTTGGCCAGCTAGGTCACCTGGCATTAATCCCATCGAGCACATCTGGGATGCCATCGAGAGAGATGTTCGAGGCTCTTACCCCCTCCATCAAATCTTCGTGAACTGTGGAAGCTTGTTCAGTGGTCGTGGATCCGTATGGCTTCCCAACGCTTCCGGTGTCTTGCCGATTCCATGCCGAAACGAATCGCCGCCGTCATCAGGGCGAAAGGTGGTGCTACACGTTACTAGACAAGTATCTCTAATTCAATGGCTCTTCAGTGTATATCCATTACTGAACATGCAATACTGTATATCCATTCATGAATTTTTTGTAATGAATACCAATTGCTTAAAACAACAAAAATCATTCCGATAAGGGCCGCAGGAGTAATGGATATTCCATGAATATTGTCGCTGCCAGTGTTCTTTTATGTCCTATAACGTCATTTTTATTCCATAGCACCTAAAAGTTTTTGATTTTTGATTATCCATTACCCCTTCAGTACTGTCGAATGATACAACAAGCACTGTCACCCATGCCTGATCCAGCGTTTGGGCACGGAGGCGGCCCGAGCGATTAGCCAGAAGCCAGCGCCTCTCATGACTTGGCCACCGGAATGTCCTTTTGCGCTACCATAAGGAATCAAAGAATGGACTCAGGGGATTATGTTGTTGGAACGGCTAACGAATTTATTCGAAATGCCCTTCGTAATCAAAATACACTTTTCACTTATTAGCCTACGTGTCTGTTCACTTTCTCTGTGTTGATTTCCTTCCTGCAGCCTTAATCTAAGGGGATGCCACTACCTATAACTGTATTTTAAAGACTACCGTCTTGACAAAGACGTTGTCATTTTCTTTTAACCAGAACCCTGGTGATTCGTAAGAAGCCCTGTTGCGCTATTCGACTGTTTAATCCCATCCTTGCAATCAACACATTCGGTTAAGATGTGAATATGTTTTCATATAAATCCAAGAGTTCCCTATTTATGCATTTATTAATATGATCTAAAAAAAGGTTCCTTTGCTCTGCTTTTCTGTCCAGGTAAATGCAAAAAGTGCCTTAGCGTCGCTAAAACTAGCAAATAAGTTCCTTAGTACCGCTGACCGCGCTAAGACTCTTCTACAATCACTGTTCAACCTGTAGTATTTTTACGTTCAGAGGACGAAAGTGAGCTGTGGAGCCAAAGAAGGTCCACCTAGAGACCAACTTGGACAGTTTGGAGTCTAAAACAAATGAGCATCCTCCATCCCATGTTTTGTGTATGTATGATCAAAGGCGATTCCTTGGCAACAAAAAATTCTGATAGTTCGTAACCTATCCTTATTTACACAAACTGCTTAAATAATATTATTATATATTTTTCTGACCTCATATAGATCATTTAAGTAAACATACACTGAGGTGCCAAAAGTCATGGGACACGTACCTAGTATCGTGTAGGATCTCCTCTAGCCTGGCGAAGTGCAGCAACTCGACGTGGCATTGATTCCACAAGTGGCCGGAAGACTTCTGGAGAGATGTTGAGCCATGCCATCTGAACATCCGCCCACAGTTCCCTGGTACTTGTAGGTGCAGGATCTTGAGTGCGAATGGACTTTTCTACCACGTCCCATAAGTGCTGTATTGGGTTCATGTCGGGTGAACGTGGGGCCACACCATCCGTCGATACTGTCCAGAACGCTTCTCGAAACAATTTTGGACAACTTGACATGATGCATTGTCCGCCTGGAAAATCCCATCGTTGTTTGGGTACATGAAGTCCATGAAGGGCTACAAATGGTCACCCAACAGAGCAACAAGCGATTGCCGGTTAATGGCGTATTCATGAGGAACAGAGGACCCAAACCGTGCCATGTAAAGACACCCCACACGTGTATCAAAGAATATATAACGCGTGAAGAACGCCAACTCTCATAGAGATAACGTAAAACAGGCGACAACAGCGCCACCACATCTTAAGAGGTAATATGCTCTGCGGGAAAGTTAACATTCAGGAGCAAAACACGTCAGGGGGACTACGGCAGTGAAGCTTTTCTTTGATCCACGATGGTTTCCTTCGATCTGATGATTGCCGCCCCGGTGGCGCAGTGGTCTAAGGCGCTGGCCTCTGATCATTCGTCCGTAAGGGGTCCGGGTTCGAATCCCGGTGAGGCATGGATGTTGTGTTTGTCTTACGGCACTGGCTCTCTCCCTTCCCTGGAACCAGTGACCCTAAATTAGGGACGGGCGACTGCTTATAGCCCATTGAGTTGCTCACGGTGGTCGTAAAACCTCCAATCAAAAAAAAAAATCTGATGATTATTTGCCTAGAGCAGTTTTTTTTTGTTGTTGTTGCGAAAAATATGCAATAACGTTAGTATTAATATTTAAATTAAATTTTAGCAAATAATATAGTTAGGCCTAAGGATCCGTACAAAATGCAGACATTCCCTAGTATTTGGCATTACTGAAAATGTTTCTGAAAAACTGAAGAACAAACAAAAGCTAACCCGATTGGCGTAACAAAACTAACATATCCGATTTGCGAAGTGATTATGCTACCGAGAAGGTAACAATCACGTGCTGTGAGTAGCTCGGCTGACTGTTCTTTACCCAAAGAATTGAAGTCAACAGAAATACGCATGCGCAGTCTGCTCCGGCATCAGCCTGTATGTTGGCTTCTGTGCACTGCATTTTAACTCTTAAGATATGGCTGCGCTAGTTACGTCTCGTCGAGCCTTAACTTCTTCTCAGTTAGATATTCTTTGCATATATGGTACCACCACCAGCTTGCACAGTGCCTTGTTGGCAGCTTGGGTCCATGGCCTCATGGGGTGTGCGCCACACTCGAACCCTACACCATCAGTTCGTAACAACTGGTAGCGTGACTCATCGGACCACGCCACATGTTGCCAGTCTTCCAGGGTACAATTACTGTGTTCACGAGCCCAGGTGAGGCGCTGTGTCCGATGTCGTGGTGTTAACAAAGGCACTTTGGTGGGTCTTCTGCTCCCATACCCCATGGATGCTAAATTACGGTGCACTGACCTGATGGATATGTCTCTGGTACCTCGTGCATTGAATGTGGATGTTATTTGAGACAGTGTCGGTTGGCTGTTATGAACAATCCGGGTCAGACACCGCTGGTCACGGTCATTCAGCACCCGTGGTTGGTCACTGCGCTGTCCACGGTGGCTGGTTATGCCTTCCATGAGGTACACACGTGACACCGTGGATCGAGGAATGTTGAATGTTCGCCCAACTTTGGAAACTGAATGTCCCATCCGTCTGGCTCCCACTACCGTGCCTCGTTCAAACTCCGATAATTCACGTCGGCTTGCCACAATCCTACTGGCGGTTGTTTAACTTGACTCACGAGATTACACCTCGCAACTGATAAAAATCGTGGCGTGCGTCGAAGCCTTTATACGACGTCAGCGCAATTAAAAATGTGCATACTGCTATCCCATGACTTTTGGCACTTCAGTGTATAGTTCCTTAATGTCTCACAATGGTTTAGATCAAGATTTAAGGTAAGAAGCGATTATATCGGTTAAAGTTAAACCAATCTTTCAAGATAATTAAGACTTACTGAGAAAATATTTAACCATTTTTTATTTCTTGATTTGTCAGCTTTGCCTCGGGATTAGTTTCGATCATGCATACAGATAGAATGCGATGGAGAAGACTACTTGTTTGAGGCTCTAAACTGTTCAAGTCAGTCTCTAGGTCGATCTACTTTGGCTCCACAGCTCACCTTCGTCCTGTGGACGTAAAAACGCTACAGGTGTTTCTACGTCTGTAGCGTTTTTCCTGTAAAATGTGGGCACATCAGTCTGATTTTAGTTAGATTCACATTCATAACCTCCTGCCCATTAAGCAACCTTCTTCCCCTCATAGCAGAAGTTGGTAGTGCGTGCAACTGTAGCGCGTTCATCAGCTCTTGGAGCGGAAAACATCGACGATGCTCCCGCTTCTTCTTCAATTCTGCGGATGAGATAGTTCCGTGCGTATAATCTTAGCATTTCCTCTAAACTTAAACTGCTTTAATTTTCAGGCTAACGCAAAAAGTGGAAGGCAGTTACAGAGCTGATATTTCCTAGCAAAACTTATTGTCGCTGGGTAACACGTATATCATTCATCACAATATCTTTCAGTACTTAATTACTATTTGTCATTCACCGCATAGTTACTGTCAGCCGTAACGATACGTTGCTTACGCAGTATTCGGTGATCGTCCTCAATCGATGCATGTCATTTCCAGAATTTTGGAAGCTAAACGTGAACTGCTACTGTAAACAAACAGTATCACCATACATCGCCTACATAAACTAGTAAACATCGAATGAATTACTGTTACTGTGCATTGTTCAAAGTTAGATGCTGTTCAGTGACGAATCTTAACTGCACTGTAAAAAATGTCCTGAAACTCACGAGCCATTTTCCGTGATTCTTTTCGTTAATTAATGAAGCATATTCCTGATTCAACATTTTCCGTGAAATGACGGGAAAAACCT
This sequence comes from Macrothele yani, assembly GCA_039090855.1. Lineage (NCBI taxonomy): Eukaryota > Metazoa > Arthropoda > Arachnida > Araneae > Macrothelidae > Macrothele > Macrothele yani. Next base: position 13,943,635 of record CM077017.1, read on the forward strand.
GATTTTAACGGATTTTTCATACGTGAATTGACATGTTTGTCTTTCTCCGGTGAAGAACGGAAAATTTCCGTTTTTAAGAGGTGTTACCGAACAATCCTGAATCTTCAGGAAACGTTTCCGTGATTTCGTTCATGTATTAAGGGGGAAATTCTCTTCTCACCTTTTCTGTATCCATATGACAGAAAATTTCCCGTGATAAGTGCGGGTCTCTGGAACACTTTTGAGGTACTTGAAGTTTGATTAACTATCAAATTTCATTCGTCTGTTGGCCGACCTGATTTTGAGTTTCTGTAACGAGACCGGATATTGTGGATAGCATATCGCATGATATTAAGGTTATTGTGGCAACGGATATTCCTTCCCGGACTCTCAGTTGATGCACCTGCTATTGTATATTGTGCTACGGTAAGAAACCAGGTACTGGAAGTATCGCAGGGTGATTGGATGATGTCTATGAATAAGTCTGTGGACCGCTTAACGCAATAGCTATTATGGCTATCAAGAGTAAATTTTATATTTAGGGATTTTGTCAAATAATACAATGCAGTAATATATTTCACCTTTTCTTAAACGTATTTGAAAGTCATTGTCAGTCAAAAGAAATCTTGAGTTTCAAAACATTATTTTGCTTTGAAAAATCATGGTGGAAAAAAAAAACATCATTGTCAGTCAAAAGAAATCTTGAGTTTCAAAACATTATTTTGCTTTAAAAAATCATGGTGGAAAAAACACGTAATTTGAGATAAGTCCACCTACAGAAAAAAATGAAATTAATATAAACTTATTTAGAAAAACAATAAGTTTCTACAAAAAATAAAATGACTAATTGATCCGCATTCATAGCGAAAAACATTTCATCATCGAGTGAAACCCAATCGTTTTATTTCTACCTTAAACATGAGTTGATGGTATGGGTCTTTCTAGTTCAGTCAGTAATGATCTCTCCTGGCGTGCAAATAAGTAATCGTGGGCTCGATTCCCACATCAGACAAGGGGAAGCATTCCTTCACTTCGTTAAGTAAGGAAAATAAAATGTCCTGCAATCCGATTGGTGCATTTAAGCTGGGAAAAAATAGTGGTAATGAAAATTTCTTTTGTGTAGGGGCTGAAAAGTCAAAATCGAAGTTTTTGAAAACTTGGGAAATTTCTGTATAAAAAGGAAAAACTCGAAAACTCGAAACTGACATTGAAAAAAACGAAATTAGTAACAACGAAAAAATCTATCAAAATTATTTAGAGTATAGAGCTCGTCAAATTTCAAACACATTCACACCGATACTTTACATGTATGTTTCTGAGTGCCTACATGCACACTCTCTGGTTTCTGTTTGTGTGTGTGTGTGTCTGTGTGTGTGCGCGCGCGCGCCCGCTCCTGCGCATTCTTCATGCCCGGTACCCTTAATAAGTGTAACTGTTTAAAAATATCTGCTTTGTAATTTCATTTGCATTTTTGCGCATCGGGAAACATGCAAATAGATTAATAATATGTGTCAAGTCTTAGAAATTTTCCCCCATAACATTCATGGAAATATTTGTGATGAAAAAAATTGACGTACTCTTGCTTCATTTTCTTTTCGGAATTATTTCCCAATTGTTGGAATCCCCTAAAAATATAACTTTTTGGTTCTTCTTGAAATGAAATATATCATTGCAGGAAACTGCTCGTTGTGGCGCAGCGTCTTGCGGTTGGCAGCTTTAACTGAAAATAGAAACTTAGTTTCTAAATGAAAACACAAAATGCCTTTTTGCTTAAAAAACTGGATCGTACTTCTTGTTTATTAGGGTGTTGACCTTGAACAAAAGGCAAAAAAAAAAACACTTTGGTTAGTAGCTTTTATTCATCCCAGAATTACTTTTTGCGACTCCCTCGCCAGCTTTTGGAAAAATCATTTCGCTGAAGAGGGCAAGTAATTAACACTTAACCCTGACCAATGTGATAGGAACAGACAGCTAGAATCATTTATCTTGCGGTCTTCATAGTAGTGAAACCATTTGTCATTTGCAAAATCAAATATAAAAACAGTTGCTTTGAGGTGAGCCGCAGAATGAATCTTATCATTTTAGGTATCCGAATAAGATTACATGAAAGAATTAGTAGAAACGCTGTCAGTGAAATGAAAGGAATAACCACAGTCATTTGCTCAGTTAATTTTTTGAAATTCAATTCAAGGGAAAGGGAAAACCGTGAATTTTATCCCGCCTTCTATCTTGTTTACGCTTTCCAACCGTAGGTTGAAGAAGCGTAATTGCTCCAGCTTTGTACGTCAGTCTGTCTGTCTGTCTGCTTTTCCGCACGATAACTCGCGTAAAAATGGTTCGATTTCGATGAAATTTTGGTATGTGGTAGAGAACAACCTGGGGACGAATTCTATTGAAAATGGGCGAAATGGGGTCAAAGGTCAGGACATAAGAGCGGGATCCATTCTACTGCCCTTATGCTTCATAACTTATGTAAAAATGCTTCGATTGCGACGAAACTTCATCATGTTGTTCCGGAGGTATACTGAACCGGTTCTGTTGAATATAATCGAAATGGGGTCAAAGGTCAGGGCACAGGAGTGGGATCCATTCCATTGCCCTTATGCTTCATAACTTATGTAAAAATGCTTCGATTGCGACAAAACTTCATCATGTTGTTCCGGAGATACACTGAACCGGTTCTGTTGAATATAATCGAAATGGGGTCAAAGGTCAGGGTACAGGAGCGAGATTTAATCCACAGCCATTATCTTCATAACTTGAGTAATAACTAACTTGAGTAAAAATGCTCCTATTGCGACAAAACTTTAGTATGTTGTTCCGACGGTATACTGAACAAATCAATAGTCAGGGTAGGGATGAGGGTTTGTCTGCGCGCGATTTCTGGTATGTTGGGAAGTGTATCATAATCAATGCATTGCATGATTTTACTAACTTGTTCTTCGCAGTATGGGAACTGAAGCAACATGAAACTTCATTATAACTTCACCACGTGTTCCTTTCTGGTACCTTTAAAGTAGTCCCCGTGTGTGTCTGCAGGAGATTCAAGTTTCGAAGTCACACGTAACTCTGTTAATCTGTCTGGGAGGCTCCGGTTGCACAAACTATTGGGTTGGAAAGAAAGTAATGTCTGAAAATGCAAGGCTACAGAAAAGTGCTATATTTTCGTATTTACAGGTACAAAGCACTCCAAAACATAGTCACCATCGTTTGCGATGACCTGCTCCCATCGTCTGTGCAGCTGTCGGATACCGTCCCTGTAAAACTGTGGCGGCTTGGACTCAAAGAAGTGAGTAAGTGCGCTTTCGACGTCGTCCCGGTTGGTTAACCGCTGTCCGTTCAGCAAATGCTGCAACGACCGGGAAAGTTGGTAGTCGCTTGGGGCAACATCCGGGAAATAGGGTGGGTGCGACAGCAGCTCCCAGTCCAGGTCGCTGATCTTGTGACAGGTCACCCATGCTGTGTGAAATCTTGCTCCATCCTACTGTACGAGGACGCCCTTGCGGCTCAACAGTGCTGGTCATTTCGACGTGGACGATGTGTGCAGATCGTCGAACTGACGGCAGTAGCCTACAAACCGGCGGTGATAGTGGTGTTGTCCGGCAGCAGCTCAAACAACACGACATCCCGCATATCCCACAAAACAGACAGCAGGACCTTGCGTGGGGATCGACATGGGCTTCTGTTTTGGGTCCAACCATTGTCATACAGGACCCATTTCTCGTCACCTTTCACAATGCTGTCCAAGAACGGTTCGACTTGGTCACGTCCAAGCAGGGAAACGCATGCAATTTGCTTTCTGCTCAACTGTGAGTTAATGGGGTACCCCAAACTCCCCTCTTCTTCACCTTTCCCAAGTTGACGCAGGTGCGTGATACTGCTCGTGTGGGTAGTCCCCAGCTGTTCGGCCAACTCCCGTGAAGTCACACGTGAGAGTCTGTCTCCACTACGGTCTTCAGCATGTCCATATCCACTCTTGCGGGTCTTCCGACTTTGGGACGGTGTAACAAGTCAAAATTTCCTTCTCGAAAACCGTTCGAACCAACGACAGCACTGACGATGTTATTTGACATTCGGGTACACACTGGTAATGTTCCTTACAACACTTGCAGAGGTGCTACCGCAACGAAACTCATACATCATGCAATGGCGGATGTGGTCCTTGTCCACTGTCGTGTTGGCTGGCGATTACACTCTTCGCCTTTTGACGACTAACAACCACTGACTTAAGGCACCTACCTGCTGGTGTCATGCCTGTATGACGCGCAGTCTCAGTGGCCAATGTGCGCCGTGGTCAGGGCTCCGACTTCGGGTATCTTGTCATCGGACGTTACTTTCTTTCCAACCCAATTTCTTGAACGTCTGTATTACTGTTAGACGTCCCTGCTCACAATGCTTCAAAGAAGTAGGGGCTCGTGGTACGCTGAGATGGAGGGGGAGGGGTAGATGGAGGGGGGTAGATGGAGGGGGGTGTTAATTCCATTTCTAAAGTTAAGTTACTGCGAATCTGTCGGTGCCCTAAGAAGGTTTTTCATTGCTGAAATAGTGTCCGTTATATACAGTGTGTGAGTAGATTAATTATGTGAAGGTGTTGAACAAACGAAATCATGACATATAAAGTTTAAACTGTTTAAAAAGTACTGGTATTGCTTTATTTCATAGACCTAACCCCTTCTCTTACTTCCATGTCATCAACAGTTGATTTTTTGGTCTTATTTCTGACTAGCTGAATTGTACTTGGCGTAGCCTGGATATAAAGTTTTAGATGCAACCTGTGTATTCCAAGTTTTACTGCAGTGAATGATTGTGTTGTGAGTACCATCCCTTCAACCCTCGTAACCACGAAAAATATTCTCTTCTTATGCGCTCTATGTGTGTAAATATTAGCAGTGCAGTAATAAATACAGAAAACATCTCAGCTCACAATACATCTTTAAACGCTACGTTAGTCGTCTTTCGATTAGTTGCTAAAATGCTTCTTTTCTCTGCCCTCTTGCTTTTGTTTCCGTAGCTGTGGATTTTCGCTTTCAGAAGAAATGTAATGAAAATGAGTTTGACATACCGACCTTGCATAGCCTTTTATGAACCGTAAATAAAATAACTTAGTGAACTCGAGACTGGTAATGAAGCCCTGCATGCTTTCGCTTTAATGACGTGCACTAGAAGATGACGACCACCGATGTAATAGCAATTCCCAGTTAAGGGAAGTTGCTTTGCTTCTCGCGATAAACACGTGACAGGAACACATTCAGTTTTTATTTTGATGCCATTTCTACAATTTACTGTAGAAACATTTTTTTTTCTGTAGTAAATCTAGGAACAAAATTCACTCCCTTCCACAGCCTGTTAAGCCAAAAATGCCGCAGTGAGCCGTCTAGCTTCAGGCGATGAAAAAGCTTCCCTCACAAGAGCTGCAGCCATTGCAGTTTCAGTTGACGTTTTGCTCCGTGGAAATTAACCACGTTACCAAATGATGTGGGAATAAGCTGTGGAATCCCCACATGAGATGTTTTCAATAGACTTTGCGGCTGCGATCAGTTGCAGCCAGTTGACAGGGGATTACAGCGGCAGTAGTGTGCATGTTACGTATACATGAAAACCACTAAACTGAGTTCAAAAACAAAAGCTGCTTTGAGTGGCGCTGCTGTATCCCTGCATCCCATAGAACCAATCGCCACTTTCAGAGCAAAGCAAAATTCGCGAATCATGGGCGAAAATCTCTTAAGAGTCTATGTACAGATTTACTTGAATATCAGTGCCAATGTTTATAAAAACACATAATTAATAAAGTGCATGCTGATCTACCTAGAAGCTTCAAGTACTTTCTGAACTGTGCTGCTAATTACTACACATAATTATGTAATCATAATTATGTGTAGTAATAGCAAAATCTATCCTCCTCGTAGTCTGCGTAGACTCTCTCGAACTCCCTTGCCAGTACTTTAAAGCAGCACAAATTTCGTAAAAGGGACAACTGATACCAAATTAGAAAGATATTTATTGTAGCTACGAATACAAGATTTCTCCAGAATAATGAATACAGGACAAAAAATTTCACTTGTATGTATAATCGCCGTAACTTTTAAGATATTCGTCCAAGTGATACATCTGCAAAGCAATACGTGCGTGAAAAAATTAGCGTCGAGTATCTGTACATACAGGTTCACTTCGGTTACGATTTCGGAATCGGTGAGAAAATGTCTTTCTCCCAGCCGTTTTTTGAGCGATCCGTCGCAAGATCCTGGACGAACGGGGGTATGCAAGGCAGTACCAAAAGAACTGCTCCAAGAGTTAGGTTGTAACACTTAAGATTTGGAGTGACAGGTGCTGTCAAGCAAGAAAATCATCAGTGTTGTGCAGTCGTAGTCAGAGAATTTGTGGTCGCCCTGTTGGTTAAGAAGTCCAGGAAGATAATGCCATGGATGTCCCAAAATGCTGTTAGCATCAGCTTCCCAGCAGATTGCGAAATTGATTCACTTTCTCACCGTAGATAATGGGTGCTTCCAACCCATTATCGGTTCCTTCGACATCAGTGTGAAGTTGTGCGCCCACATTTCATCGCCGGCGACGGTGTGACCAAGGAATTCACTGCCTTCCTCCGCGTATCATTTGAGAGGTGTGAGCGGCAGAGTCTTATTCGTGACACTTTCCGCACAACATTCAGTTGTTTGGACACATCCAGCTGTCTTAATATTTTTGAGACTCCTACATATCATAGCTGATGTGAAACGCGATACCTTGGGCTACGTTTGCATTCAAAACAATCTGATGCTCAGTCAATTGTCTGTCACATTGTACCGGAGCTTCTACACAGATCATGGTCCGTCATTTGACTTAAAGAATCCATGCGCAAATTTTTCTTATCAGTCTGACATGTTCTGTGTATTCATGACTTCATTTCCGCTAACGCATTACAACTGGCAATGGATCTTACATGCCAGCATTTTCTATGCATTAGAGCTGGTACCTTCAAGTAATAATGTGTTCTTAGAAGAGTTGCCATTTTCAATTGTTATTGCTCTCCAAAATACCGTTCTTTTATTTAAATTGCAGCGCCATGCAACGCTCTTCTCCGTAAAAATGTAATCACCTTGGAAGCAACTGATTTAAACAATTGCTTTCCCCATTACAAGCAACCGAATGTTTTCTATCGATCAGTCCACGTATATGGTTTCACTTGAGACTCACCCACGACTTGCCTATGAGCCGCCATCGCGTTTTTGATAAAGTTATTAACATAGCTGTCCAGAGCCTGTAACTAGTTGCTTAAATGTCTTGGCATATTCTTCGGGGCGATATATAAACCGTAAAACATGGATTCATCTCGTAGTATGTTCAAGTTTGCTTCCATCTTACGTCCAGTACTTTAAAGTACATGTATGCGATAATCAGTTTTCCAAAGCTCCTGCTAGGTCCCAGTCTAGTGTCTGTGAACCACTTTTATCTGAGCGAAAACCTTTCATTCCAGTTTTCTGTCTAGGAAATCAGAAAAATCACTAACAATAAACCTAATCGAGTGAAGAGGCATTCTACTGCGCAGCGATTTTTATTCTACCGGGAAATGTCTCATAGAATCATTTTTTCTCATGACGAAATTTTCGATTAAAATTAACCAATACCTTTGTTCAAATTCCGCTCTCTCCTTACACAATACAACATCAAATCTTCATTATATTTTTGGTTCGCTTTGGACGTTGATGGTGGTCTTTGCCAGATTTCATGTTTTGAAGTCCATTATCACTTTCACTCCGTTGTCAAAGTTCTGTGTTGTCTCCTCAGTACTTTGAACTATTTTACGGACTTGACGAGAATTCTATGGCAACTTTATTTAGTTACTGAAAACTAAACTCCTATATTTCAAACTTCATATGCTTCCGAAATAGGAATGATGTAATTTTTGATAAACTAACAAACAGCTACTGAACGCTCTTCACTGACGCTCTTTTCCGACGTTAACAAAACTGTCCAACAGATAAAACCCCTGTTAATGAATACACAGGGAAACTATTTGCGGAATATTGTGAGTTCTCGCTGACAAAATACATTCTCCACTTATCCTTATATACCGTAACACTTTCAGCCTGCGTGCGCATATGTGCTTCCACTCTTATAGACTGCACTGAAAACGATTAAAATAAATTCATTTTTTTTTTGCAATTAAAAAGCAAAAAGTTTTTTTTTTTGTTTTTTTTTGCATTTCTCAAAGCATCTTAAACATTGATCGAGAACATTTACTATTTAGTTGATACCAATTAATGTGACCACAGCTAATGCTACCAGAGTTATTAATCTCGACGACCAAGTGTATAAATATGAACAGGAAAAATCTCGTTTATTGTAATCATCACTGCGTTCTTTTTTTTTTTTTTTTCTTTTTTTTTTTTTTGGCTTTGTAACCATCAGATTCAAGTGCTTACAAAGTAAGCCTTTATCTGTGAGCACTCAAGAGGCGATGAATGCTGGAAGCATTCACAACTTTCTTCAGAGCTCGTTCCCAAGAACAGATATCAGAACGCACTAATAGTCAACTAGATGAACAGTACACAGCTAGATAGTGGGTCTTTATTTGGTTCCATCCGGTGCCTTCATCACCATCATTTTCTTACCATACTTTTGTTTAATCAAATCTCAATTGTGACTTGACGATAATCACAAAACAAATAAATTTGCATAGCACTAATTCTTTCTATTTTAGAAGCATTTTCTACAGAGTTCAATGGTTATACACACTTACGTATAGAAAAAAATTCTGTCGTTCAGTGCACGCACATTCTTAGTATGACAGGAAAATCGGTTGCTGTGTTTTCTGGAATCAGTGTGCTAAAATAGGTCATGTACGCGTCGAGGCTTCTGTGAAAGGTCATGTCATCCACCGTAAGGCTTTTGCCTCGTCGTACGAGCAAAGAGGAAGCGTTTTGGATGTTACTACCTCCTAGGCGATTTGCTAGTAAGACGGTGCTCTGACAAAATTTAGTTTTTTACCTACTTGAATGCTGGAAGGAGTGAAAAAAATCTAAAGATTGTTACGTATTCCTTTAAATAATTTTTCTTTTGAGTTTCTGTTTTCTTAGGTAAATTTAATTTCTTATCGTTAAACATTTCCTTACTGAACGACAAATAAAATGATTAGATTGAATGTGTACGTTACGCAGAGAGATGGGCGATGCATTTGATATGCAGTTGTCGATCGATTCATATATAATAGAGTTATAACGATTTATATGTATCGAAATCTGTGTACGAGAGTTGTTGTTGAATACAGTGTATGAATGTCTTGTCTTTCCAGTGATGGTCGAAATAAAGACGTGGAACTCTTCGTAAGTTATCATGTTGATTTTTTTCCTGGCCTTTTGAATACTGTTTCGACAAAGTGTGATATACTGTATGGTCACGAAGCTCATTACGAACGTTAGCGAATATTCATAACTAAGCACCTTAATATTCACAAGATTTAATCTTAAATGGAAAAGTTGCCATTTTAGAAACCTGTAGTGAGTTAGAAGAGTGAATCAGCAGTTCAGTTAAAATTTTCCTAGTCTCTTTATACAAAATTTCAAAAAATCAAGCCGGGATTGAGAAGGAAACAAAAGAGTGGAAAATATGAGCAGGACTCAACATTAAGGCGCGTCTTCAGTTCATGAACAAGATGATCGGTATACGCTTCAATGATTCAGCTGTAACCAGAACTTGAAAATGGAACAAGACAATTTTATTGTTGATGGGTTAACCGTTGGAAGGGGCGAGTAAACACTGTATACTATTGAACTTCTGGCGAGCAAAACGTATACTGATTTCTAAGCAGGAGAGACATAAATTTAAAAAGAATGGTCAAATGTTATTTCAGAATGTTTGCACGATAATCAAATAGAAGTCATCGCTCTTTACACGTTTATAAGTGAGTCACGGAAAAATTCTCATCGGCAGCCACCGGGAATCGAACCCAGGGTCTTCCAGTTACGCGCCGGACATGCTTCCACTGCATCACAGCGGCCTCGAAATTCTCCAGACTCACAAACTGCCAAACCACATGACAAGTTGTTTCTTTGGAGCCCCGCGCAATGCTGGGGATTCACCAAAGATGAACAGCAGCAACTGAAAAAATAACTAGAAGGCGAATGAATGATAAATACACAGTTGACGTGGACCAGGAACTTATAAACGTGGAAAGAGCGATGACTTCTATTTGATGTTCCTGGTCCACGTCAACTGTGTATTTTGCATGATAATGCAAATGAAACCGGACTTTATTATGGAGCCTTTCCTATACATACTGACGTAACATATAGTTATATGTTATGTCAGTATGTATGGTAGCAAAACAATAATGTGTTTCAAAAGAGTGAATAAAATATCGTTTCTAATGCTTGGATGACAGTTTTGATTTTTTAGCGATTTGGCAGTGAAATGGGATAATGAGTGGAAGCGTTACAGTGTTCTTCTTGTTGATAACTGCGCACACTGTACGCGTTATACAGTAAATGCTTCAAAAGTAATTCTTATCTGTAAATACAATGTTATTGATCTTATCTCGAGATCTGGAAATTCCTTATCATTAAAGGCTTATTATTACTGTCTGAAAATTTTCACTCGAATCTTACAAAATATGAAGGACATGTGAAATCCGAATGCAAATGATGTAGCCAAATATACTAATCTCCTAGTATCCCGCGTCTTTTAACCGATTCATCGAATCAGATGTGTGAAAAGGCAATACAGAATTGTTTTAATCTCCTGTTGAATTCTCAAAAGTAGGCAAAGGAACAGGATATTGTATGTATATATCGTGTATGTCCTGACAAATGATTTTGAAGCTTGGATGACGACCGATGAAAGTTGTACCAACCCGGCAACTTTTCGCCGCTTTGTATGTGGATTAAATTAGCATAGGGATCCGCTGAGAGTCGTCACATTTCATATAAATTCGTTTCTTCTACGACAAGATACTCTTAGTCTCTCTTTTTTAAAATGTATCTGAGGAAGCTTTTCTTGTCAAACAGGACCATACATGCAAAATAAGAATGCAAACTTCTCTCGTAATGAAAACAATAAAGATGTTTAATGAATTTTCCAAACACGCTTAATCTGACTTCAGTGCTTATCGTTCTGGCCAGAAGATGGGTAAACTTTCGTAAATCTGTACCATCTCGTTCACTATTAACAGTGCGAACCTTGACTGCTATCTTCAAAAAGCTTAATCTCTCTCCTCCTGCAATTCGCTGCGAAACTCCCACGAAAAATACATTCCGGCTACGTATACCTAAAAATACCTTCCGGCTACGTCGTCCCGACGTGGCTTTACCGCGAGTTCGACACCAGCGAAGTGTGAAACACGAAAAGCCTACCTAACCTACCAAACGATGCTCTTATACCTTCTGAAACCCCAACAGCCTCTAATCTCCTTTGACTAGCAGCGTTAAGCCTTGATCTTTTTACTGGGTTTACTTTGAGGATCCTAATTAATTCTTCTACTTCCGCTCACCAACAAAGAACGACAAACATAGGCCGACCCATCAATGCAGCAAATTAGAAAATATACATTAGTGTATATCGCTATTCTTATCGTGAACCTATCATTGTTCTCCTGTTCGTAAAGTTTGGTAATCGTTCTTTGTTTGGCGTCATCCTTCGCGAGACCATGCTTGTCTCACGAAGTCTGCTGGAAATGGCTCAAAACAAAGAAACTTCACGATTGAACATGAATCATCATCATCATCATTGTCAACCATTATCAATCCACTGCTGGACGAAGGTCTCCCCAAGTTTCCTCCACAACGGTCTGTCTTGTGCCAGTCTCCTCCATGTCACTCCCGCATATTTACGAATTTCATCCACCCATCTCCCATGTGGTCTTTTTCTGGGTCTTTTCCTGTCCCTTGGAATCCAATCTAAAATTTCGGCTGTCCATCTATGGTCTGTCCTTCTGGCAGTATGTCCAGCCCATTGCCATTTCAGGGATTTAACTCTGATCATGATGTCTTCCACTCTCGTCATTTTTCGGATCCACGAGTTCCTCTTCTTATCTCTCCTGGTTATACCAAGCATGCACCTCTCCATGCTACTTTGAGTTGTCTGCAGCCTTTGTATGTCTCTTTTAGTTAAGGTCCACGTCTCTGCACCATACGTAAGCACTGGAAGGATGCATTGATCAAACACTTTTCTTTTAAGACATAATGGCATATTGCTCTTGAAAATTATGCTGTTTCTTCCAAAAGCTCTCCAGGCAAGTTTTGTACGCCGGTTAATTTCTTCATCAATGTGACCCTCACTTGATATCTGCTGTCCAAGATAAACATACGTATCTGTTATCTCCAGCTTTTCTCCATCAATCGATAAATCTTCATTTCTTGTAAAAGCATTGAACATCACTTTTGTCTTCTGAAAGTTCATTTTTAATCCCACTTCTTTACTCTGTCAGCAAGTTCCTGGATCATACTCTGCAGCTCTGATGGGGTAGTTGCAAAAATGACTACGTCATCAGCAAAACGAAGGTGGGTTAGATAATCTCCATTAATCTTTATCCCTTTGTTTTCCCAGTTCAGTGATTGAAAGACATTTTCCAATGTGGCATTAAAGAGCTTCGGAGATATGGTGTCACCTTGTCTCACTCCCTTTCCAATTTTTATGTGTGTTGTATTTTCAAACAGCCGAATCTTTTGCACTTGCATTTTCATAGATGTTATTAATAATATTAATGTATGCATCTTCAATACCGCAGGATTTCAGAGCCGTGGTAACTGCTGATGGTTTCACCGAATCAAAGGCTTTTTCATAATCGATAAAAGCCATGCACAATGGAAGTTCATATTCCCTCGCTCTTTCAATTAGTTCTCTCAGTACGTGGATATGATCTATTGTGCTGTAGCCACTCCTGAATCCAGCTTGTTCTCTCGGTTGAGCCATGTCCAGTGTTACCTTCAAGCGGTGTGAAAGAACTTTAGTGAAGATTTTATAAACCACTGATAGGAGGCTGATAGGTCTGTAGTTCCTGAGATCCTCAATGTCACCTTTTTTATGTAGCAGGATCATTGTAGCATTGTTCCAATCCTCAGGAATCTTCCCTTCATTAAGGCATCGAGTGAAAATTTGGGCGAGTACTGTTTCAATTTCTCCACTTGCTTCTTGTATGATGTCTATAGTAATTCCATCTTCTCCTGGAGCTTTCCCCCGCTTCATGTTCTTGATTGCATGAGCAACTTCTGCTGGGAGGACTGGAAGAACTCTGGTACCTTTCATGATGTCTGGAGTACATGTATCATCCCTTTCATATAGTTTGGAGTAGAAATCTTTCACTCTTGTCAAAATTTCGCCTCTATTTCTTGTTATAGAACCATCTTCTTTTCTCAGAGCCATAATCTGTTTTCTTCCCTTACTGAGATGTCCCTTTGCTATCTTTAGGCTTTGGTTGTTTTCAATTGCTTTCCTCACTAGCTCACAGTTGAATTTCCTTACGTCTTCAGTGATACTTTTTCGTGCTGTCTTGCATAGCTCTATATATTCCACTTTGGAAGTCACATCTTCTTTAGTTGTCCTCATCTCTCTTCTTTTTTGCATCAACATTTTGGTTTTTCCTGATAATTTGTTTACATGCAACTTGTTCTTAGACCCAGCTAATTTTGTTGTTGTTTCCATAAGAGCTTTGGTTACTTTTCTGTTAACTTCAGAAATATCCACTTCTTCCGATGTTAGGCCTTCTAAAGCAGAGAATCTGTTCTTCAGTTCCAACTTGAAAGTATTATGGTGTTTTTTAAGGTTGGTTATGTCAATACATTTTGTTTGTCTTATGAGCTTGCCACGTTCCAGTTTAGTGTTGAGGTGCATCTTACATCTCACCAATCTATGGTCACTACCTGTGTTGAACTTGTTTAGCACACTGCAGTCTTCGATGACGAATTTTTTGTTACACATAATAAAATCAATTTCACTTGTCGTCCCAATTGGATGTCTCCATGTCCATTTCCTGTGTGGCTTTTTCTTGAAAAAGGAATTCAAGATGAAAAATCCTTCTGCCTCTGCAAACTCAACGAGAGTATTTCCACGCTGGTTTCTGTTGCCGTGACCGAATTTACCTACTGAAGTTTCATTCTGTTGCCGGTGCCCTATTTTTGCATTGAAATCTCCCATAATTATCTTCAAGTGCTGCTTACCTTTATTATTTAGATGACGAATTTCCTCATAAAATTCTTCAATTTCTTCTTCAGGATGACTTGTGGTGGGTGCATAAGTTTGAATAATCTGAGCCTGGTATCTTCTCGATAGTTGGATAACGAGTCGTGCAGCTCTGTCAGAGGAACTTTCAACTTCTACCACTTTATCCTTCAGTTTCTTGTTTATTATAAATCCAACACCACTAGTTCTGCCAGTATCTGTCCCACGATAATAGAAGAGATGTCCACTTTTCAGTTCAATGAGATCTTCTCCTTTTCTCCTTACCTCACTCAGCCCGACGATGTCCCACTTGATCCTTTGTAGTTCCTCTTCCAATTCAAGAAGCCTTGAATCAGAAGATAGGGAGCGTCCGTTGTAGGTAGCCAAGGTCAGCATCAAATGGCAGCCTAGTCCGGTCCTCCGGGGATTCTTAGCACCCTCTGCCTTCATGTCGCACTGGCCGCTGCCTTGGCCAGGTACATTCCAGCTGCCGGAGACTGAGGGCCAAGATTTAAGTTGTAGAGTCATTTTGGAGGTGTTTACAACTCACCACGCTGGCCAAGCGGGTTGGTGAGTGTGGGATAGCATTTCCTCTGATCCCGATGGTATAGTTATACCGCTATTTGCGGTCGTCAGAGCCCCTTTAGTGGGAACAGGATGCACCACGAGAAGGCGGGGTTGACATTTGTCAAGGAGAGGCTGTGATGTTACGCATCACCTGACCTATTATAACATATTTACAATATTTCGTCCTAAACGGCGTTGGTGAATCCTACAAAAGTGTTCATGTTCCTGCTAAGTTAATGGACACAGATACCTGTAAACTCGCAAGAAGCTGAATGAAACACAAAACCCAATAAACTTCAAACAAAAACCGACACAGGAGAAGCGCTTCGAATTTTACCACAGCACACAAAAAGTGATTTCCATAGACTGTTTGAGCAAGAAAGTTTCATTAAAGAACAGTTCCCGAATAAATTCATGAATCAAGTCATTATGATCACCTTTTTCTACACGAGCAGACGCGTCTTACAGCACGTATCAGTGTCGTCACCATAAATTTCACACTGACGCAATATAAAGCCCGTGCAGTGGGGAAAGGCAAGGACTTATCGCAGTTTGAACGGAGAATGATTAACGGCGCGAGGAAAGTGGGAACCACCATCTCATAAAAGCTCAGGCATTGTGGGTGCTCGAGAGCCACAGTAGTGAAGGTGGGGCGAGAATGGTCTGAAGAGAATCATCCATCCACCCAGCGTGCCGGAAAGAGAAGACCATCACTGGTTAACCGGCAAGGTGAACACTGGGCATGTGCTGTCACAGCAGTTGGCGCAGGGTCCCTCAGTTAACGTCAGACTGCAACCAGGAAGCACACAGAAATTTCTGAGCACACAATCCAGGGGTCGTTCTTGCGGATGGGCCTAAGGAGTCGGCGGTTCGTTCATGTGTCCATGTTGACCGACAGTCATCGACAGCTCCGCTTCCCGTGGGAACGGGAGAGCACCGTGAATTGACATTTGACAGTTGGAAAAGATTCGATTATCCAATGAGTCAGGTTTCTAGCTCCAACATACCAATGAGCGTGCCATTATTAGACTCTGCGTGGGTGAACAGCTTCAACCAGACTACACGGTTGGACCGAAATTGTCCTATGGCGGTGGTGTATTCTCGCTGAAACCATCACTCGGTCTCCTTATCTCCTTTAAACCCATCACTGTGTCTCCTTATCTCCGTTGAACCCATCCTTGCCGACAGATCCTACGTATACTTTGGGAAAATTCAACCTGGTTACACTCACTGTGAACGTTAGACAGCCTTTTCACCGTAAAGAAATGCGGCACATCACACTTTCATTATTTTTCTGCACTAATCGGCTGCTATGTGTCGACGATCTTCCCATCACCCTGAGAGCGTGCCACTGTGACGGGGGTGGGACAAAAGGAACCTTCCCGCTGTTCCTTTTACCACCACCAAGACAGAACGAGTATTTTAAAACAATCAGGAAGAAAGGAATAACGCTCTGTGACCTCCAAACCACTTACCCTTCAACCGGCAGTAAACATCCTCCAAGTATAGCTTCTGTAACTCACATGGCCGCCTAGCAGAAGTGACAGTAACATCGGCAAAGCGCGAATATATGTATTGTTTAGAAACGCAACCGAAACTGGGATCTGCATTTTCTTTAATGTACGTACGCACAACATTTAGAACATTTATGTACTTTTTAACTCTCAGTTGAAGCTCGAATACAAGCTTTTAAGCTGGAACTATTTATGCAGGGGAAGCACACACTGAGTACCTTCTACACTATAGACAAGTTAGCCTTGCCGGAAATGTAGGCAATTGTTTCAGAAGGATGTTGCTCCACATAGTAACCGTGTATCTAGATGGGGCTCGACTCTTTCAGAAGGAAAACGCAACTTGTCACGGTGCCAGCATTGTACAGGAATGGTTCGAGGAACATGTCCAAGCATTTAGTTTGCACTCCTAGTCTTCAAATTCCGACGACTCGAATCCCATGAAACATTTGTGAGATGCTGTGGAACGCAATATTCGTCTGTCCACTTCTCTCTCCGTCGCCAAACTGCGCGACGTCGTTTTATCTAGGTGGTATAGAATGCTTGAAAACACCTTCAACGGTGTAGTGAGTCGACGATGCCACGTCAAGCTGTCATCGTGGCGAAATGCGGTACATCACACTGTTAAGTAGGTAATCATAACGTTACGCGTATGAAATAGCGAAACTGCGTTTGTGGCAAAAGGAAGTAGTGGTGCAAGTTGAAAGTGAGAGGGAGGCCATTGACCTTGAACTGTCCGTAACCAGTAATACAACCTCAGTCTCTGCATTAGTTCGGTGAAACGCGTCAATGAAAGTAAACGTTGCTTGCCGCACGTCGGGGAAATTCTGAGTTCAAAAACTGAGCAACGGATAAACGTGAAATTTCTGGAGAAATTAGAGCAAACGCCTACCGAATCTTTTCGTATGTTAAATGACGTGGTACGGGAAAGAATGCATGCCATCTATGCGTGTTTTGTGTGGCATAAGATGTTCAGTGAAGGGCCAAAGACATTGAAGACGACGACAATCCAGCACGCCCAAGCACTTAAAAAACAGAAGACAACGTGAACAAAATCTGCGCTATTGTTCGAAATTATCGACGAATGGGTTTTATAATGATAGCAAAAATGGTAACATTGGTAAAGAGGCTGTTAGGTAAGTTTTACATGAAAATCTTAGCATAACAAAGACTTGTGAGAAGATGGTTCTGAAGCTTCTCACGGCTGAACAAAAAGAAAGTCGCAAGCGAATTTGTGCTGAAATTCGGGGGGGGGGCAAATTCAGGCGAACATCAACCATTTAGAAAGTGTTATCATTTGTGAATAAAATTCGGTTTTTCCAGTACGATCTTGAAACGAAAAAACAGTCGATGCACTGGAAAATACCATCGTCAGCCAAGGAACAGCAAAGCAAGTCCAAAGCCATGTTAATTGTTTTCTTTGAGACTGAGGGTGTAATTTTGGCAGTGTCGGTTGCCGATGGAGCAACAGTGAGCCAGCATTACTACAAACAGGTTCTAGTGTCTTTGAGAGAGGGAGTGAGAGAGAGAGAGAAAGAGAGTGTGTGTAACACACACAAAGAAGATAGAGGCCAGAGTTCTGGAAAAGTGGGATCATCCTTCACTTGGACAACACCCCAGCTCATTGAGCGCTCTCAGTGAAGCAGTGTT
The DNA here is from genome assembly GCA_039090855.1 of Macrothele yani. NCBI lineage: Eukaryota > Metazoa > Arthropoda > Arachnida > Araneae > Macrothelidae > Macrothele > Macrothele yani. Next base: position 13,961,487 of record CM077017.1, read on the forward strand.
CAGCCTCGGAACGCATCACAGTGCTTAACATCCTGCCTACTACCCAGATTTGGCCCCATGATACTTTTTTAGCACGTCTTTTCTAAAAAAAGATCGTACTTATGTTATCGGTTTGTCCGTCTGTCTGTGGATACCATATCTCTGCAACTATTGCTCCGATTTAAAAATTCTTTTTGCATTAGGAAGCTTGAAATGTGCGAATGATGATCCTTCATTTCGTTAATTTTTTTTTTTTTTTACGATTCACAATTTTGCCGCTAGAGGGCGTAAATGCAGATGATGTCGACTTCAAAATACATTTTATTCCACATATTTGCTTCTAAACATCCGATTAAAAAAAATGCTTCTACCTTTCGATTCCCTTTTTGTCGAATAATGTTTTAGGTATAGTCATTTTTTCAAGTTACGCATTGATTTTCCGCTAGGGGGCGTAAAAGTAAATTGCAATTTTCCCGATATCTCTACTTTTACAACTCCGATTTGAAAAAAAAATTCTTCAGCGAATATAGCTCCTAATGGGAAATCTTTTGCATATATTTTCTAATTTTTTGGTAAAGAATGGTTCGGCCACCAGGGGGAGTATCTTAATTTATGCTTCTGATGTATTTGCAGCAAAATCTAAGCTCCTAAAATCTCGATTGAAAAAAATTCCTTTGTGGGCCAATACTACTCACGTCGATAAAGCTTTTTGAAATATTTTCTTCTTAAAATAATTCATGGTGTCTCCGCCAGGGGGAGTAGATGTATATCTTATTTTCGTCAATATCTCTACTTTGAAGAGTCCGATTTGAAAACTTCCTTCTTTGTTGGATAGCGTTTCCGGTGCGAAATGTTTTTCATACAATTTCAAAATTTTCAAGTAACTCATAGACTTTCCGCTGGAGGGTGTTAAGGTAAATTGGGTTTTTCTCGATATTTCTGCTTCCAAAACTCCTATTTGAAAAATTCTTCCTGCATCGCATACAGCTCCTGATGGGAAATCTTTTTCATATGATTTCTAATATTTGATAAAGAGTGATTTCGCCACCAGGAGGGTGTTAATTTCTGCTTCTGATGTATTTGCAGCAAAATCTGAGCCCCTGAAAACTCGACTGAAAAAAATGTTTCCTAGACCGATGCCGCTCACATCAGAAAACCTTTGAGAACACTTTCTTCTTAAAATAATGCACGTTTTCCCGCCAGGGGGCGTAGATGCATATCTTACAGTTATCGATATCTCTGCTTCTAAGAGTCCGATTTGAAAAATTCTTTCTTTGTTGGAGAGCGTTTTCGCTGCGAAATTTTTCTTATATAATTTCAAATTTTTCTTAACGCAGAAGTCTGCAACCAGAGGGTGTAAGTTCACTTTTCCGTTTACAGCAATATCTGCGGTATTAAAAACCCAATTGAAATATTTCTTTCTTTGGTCACGTACTACTGTTTTCTATACCGGTTCCATTGATTTTGAATAGCTTTGATACCTTTAATTCGCATCAGAACGGATTCAAAAGACGTGCTCATTACACCCGAAAATTCGGTGTCATCTTTCTTGTTCTTTTCTCTAAAGTCAAGTCTGTACTCAAGGAGACCTATTTTTAGTCAGTTCTGTAGTGAACATGAGAACGACCAAGCTTCTCAAAGAGATCCCACCAAACGAGCTACAGCACTGCTGTACCCAGTGGAAGATCAGAATGCAGCGGTGGAAGGGGAAAACATGGAAGTTTATAAGAGGTAAAAATTTAAGTTTCCCATTTAAGTAAAAGTTATAGCATCAGTCTCGTTATTTAGAAACTATACCTCGTATACCTCACCAGGGTACACTGTTAAAAATTTTGTGGTAGGTTGCACCACTTTCTGAGAAAACATATACTATCGTATTTTACAAATAAACCCCCACAACGTGGTTCAACTTTTCGCGTTATGGTACAAGGTTGCACCATGTTGTTGGGTTTATTTTGCACCACAGAATGGAGCATCTTTTCTAAGAAAGTGGTGCAGCTGATGTAGCACCACTTTTTGGTTGGTACATCCTACCACAAAATTTTTAACAGTTTATGAATGAATTTCTCTAATTTGTGTTAATGGCTTTTGCTTTCTTTGATTGCATTTAAATACATGTATCAATAAATGTAAAAATTTAGGTTTAGGACATTTAGGCAAATATTTTTGAGATCTTGTGTTAGTAAACGCTACTGTAACTTGTGAAATTTCTTATCATCCGTCAGGGTTATCGTCCTGCTGCTGTTATTAAAATTCCTTTAGACATTATATTAGTCCCATTATACTTTAGTCACATTCGACACGACTATTATAAATGTATATATGTATTCTTACTACTACCAAGAAGTGTACCTTGAAGAAATATTGTCTTAACAAAGTTGCATCGGAAACTGCTTTCTCATGGTAAATTAATATGCATTGCATTTTGCACAGAAAAGGCATCATTTTCTTCAGTCTTCATTAATTATTTGACTGAAGAATCAAATGAGACAACCGAAAGCTTGATTTGCACCGGGAAGCCTTCCTTGTGGTCAGCATTCAGGGAACTGATTTGCACTGGTAACTTTTTTGTATTGTTTTTTTTTCACGGAAAAGCACGGTTCACTAGCAACTCTTCTTTCTCTGTGTGTAAAAACGTTAAAAATGCTGACTTCCACAAATTTTTCATGTATGTCTAATGGGTAATCGAATCAGTGGTGGGGAACCACTGCATCCAAAAAAAAAAAAAAAAAAAAAAAAAGTGAAAATAGAGAGAGAAAAGAAGAGGTATAATCTACCTATTGATTGAGGAGACACAGAAGCTGTCATCAAAAAGATGAATTCGAAACCACAGTTTGCAATTATTTCTTTTGATGAATGAGTAGAAGATTCAGTCTCATGGCCTCGTCACAAGTCTTGAAAGCGCCAAAAGGAACCTTTGCATTGCTCGTTGATTTGTGTTTTCATTTTCTGTGATTCATTATTCGCCATGTCTTGCAGGGTGCTCGCTTAATCGAGTGAATTTTCCTGTTCTACTGCCTCTTAATGATCTTCTTTTTGGACGGACCTTAGATTTCAATTAAAGGATATTTCTCTACTAGAGATCCTGCGGCGAGTTGAAATGACAGAGTGAAAATTAACTTTCAATCTCAAAAAATGCGAAGCCATACGCGATCTAAACTGTTTGAAACCATTGCAGTTTTTTAACAACTCATTAGATCCGTTTAAACAAACAAACAAAAAGAACCATTAATTTTTATTTGTGAAAGTTTGTGTGAAAACATATGGATCTGTATGCATCATTTTCTAAATCTTGCCGTTATTACTTCATAGCAAACGACTCAGAAGTCCGAGGGGGGGGAATGCAAAGTCATTACAGAAAAGTCACCTATATGTGATTTATTTGTACCTTGTAAAACGAAAGGAAATGCATGTTACCTTTCCATCGTATTTATGTTTTAGTGACATATTTGTAACAATAATTTTATTTCTAAGTGCAGCTACTTAACTTGAATGTTTTATTTGTTTAATTTGTCATAACAAAATAATGTTCAGATTTCAGTTTTGTAAAATATATTTAAACTTCCAGTTTGTGCCCCTGTCCTATTAAAATAAAGGTGATGTAATGTCATTAAATATATATTACACCTTAAAACTGCTTGTCAGGCGCGGAAACAGAATGTCTGGAGGCCCGGGTACCGCTATCATTTTTTTTTTCTGGAATGTATGTTACGTGCCCATTCTCTCTCCCTTAAAATTATTTTGGGTAGAGAACATACTCTGCGTAGACAAAGATATTCTGACACCTAGTTAGAACGGAAACAAAAGTATTTATTAGCAGAAATCAGTGCGTAGTTGGCCCACCTTAGGCCGTTATAACTGCAATGACTTGCTTTCCAAGAGATGTTGGTAGATCTGTACCAGAATTTTTCTTCATTTTTACTACAAAGCTTCTGGCAGAGCTGCCGCAAAGGAAAGTTTTACCGGTCGAGATCGAAATGAGTATTCCCAGCTCGTCCTACCGATCTCCTATTTGATCTAAATAATCGTGACCATGGGCCTTCCGATTCAACACTTGCACGTCCTAATCCGAAAGCCATGTCTGGACAGACCTTGTAGTGTGATAAGGCGCTCCATCTTGCTGAAACATCTGTGTCGAAGTACTGCCGTAGGGTAAAAAGCTTGGAATTGTTCAGAAAGTCTTCGTACCTGGCAGCCGTAAGGCTGGAACGCACCACAATCAAAGGACTGAGTCCTTTCCAGCAGGAAAGACAGCCGCACACCGTCACAGATCCCCCTCCAAACATGACTGTAGGGACTATGCAGTCTACCTGACAGCATTCTCAGCTGTCAGTCACATTTCATAGTCCCTAGCCACAGCCAAATACGTCCATCTGAACAAAAGGATGAGTAGCGTATTTCGTTTCTCCAACGTCCGTCTTCTACTCCTCGGTTGTCCAGTTACGGCGAGCGGGGCACAACTGCAGCTGTCGTCTGGCATTTTCTGGAGGGATGTAAGGCTTGAGCTCAGCTGATCTATCATGAGAACCGTGGGTGTGCAGTTTTCGACGGAGTGTTCTAGTGCAAATAGCTGTTCCAATGTGTTGGTGTGAAATCTCCGGCCAGGTCTGTGTCGGAGGACGTGCGTGCCTTCTTCACATTCTGCTGTAATCTTCGTTTGGCACGATCACTCAGTTTGCGAAGCCACGCTCCTTCCAGAGCGTGGCTTCGCTGTAGTGACACCATTTGCTTTCCGTCGATGAACATCAGCAACAGTGGATTTTGGGAGTCCCAGAAGAGCGACAGTGCTACGAACTGATTGCACACTCAGATAGATGTGGAAGTTTCCGAATACTTTTGTCTGTATAGTGTATATTGCTACATAGGAAAAAAATACTTAAACTTTTAATCCAGATTTTAACGATGTTGTCAGTTTTAAGCAGTTACTCAGTTTAGAACTAAAAAGTTACAAGCTTAAAGTCTGCAATTAATATATATTGCATACGGAAATCCCATTATTGGACCAAAATTTTCCTCTTTAATTATCGTATTAAAATTGTTATGTATAATTCTAAATATAGATACAAAAATAGGATTTCTGTTTTCCTGCATCTACGAAAAATTGCATTTTCTGTCACATAGAAAAAAAAAACCATTTCATTACGTAGCTGTAAATACACTACTTGCATGCGCGGTTTTAACCCCAATGATGCAGCGTGTACTGTATAATTTATTCACTTGTTAAATCTCATTTCCATAGGGAAGTCTGCAAATAAAATAAAGAATTGCAGAAACAACCAAACAAATAAAAAAATAAAAAGTTTCACTAAAAACGGTTTGTTTTTACGGCATTCGAGCTGAAAACCAGAAGTTTTGTGGATGTGATAGCTATCGTTTTTCATTGTTATACACAGGTTTTCATAAATTAAGTAAAACATTTGCAACTGTTTAACACCACACCGAAAGATATGTAAGGTACCGTATATCTTTAATTTAAACTTCTTTTTGTTTCTGTTCTTTTGTAAATCACGTTACTTCTGCGTTAGACGTTCTTTCTGTGAATGGCACGTCACTCTCCCAAATTTCCTTACAGGTAACAACTGAGAATGAGTCGAAGGTAAATAAAAAGCCATGCAGAGTGTAAAGGTGTGTGGTGGTGGTGGTGGTACAATGAAAGACGATTTACTTATTGTATTTGGGGACGGGAGACGGGGGCCGGGGAGCGGTGGTTAAGACCAGCGTGAGCAACTCTAGTTGCCCGTCCCGAACTTGGGGTCACTGGTTCCAGGGAGGGGGGCGTAAGACAAGCACACCACCCATGTGTTATTTGGGACTCAAGGCCCCGCTTAAACCACTGCGCCACTGGGACGGCTATTGGATTTTGACGCGTGTTATCTCGATGATCAGTACGCTAAATAAGTTTTATCTACGAGATTGATATTGCGATTAAGTCCGATATTACGATTTAGTCAATGAAGCTTTGTTATTTGTTCAAAAAGGAATTGTGTTTCTTGCTATATCGATCCCTGAGACTGCAAGTGGTCATCTAAGTGTTGTGTTAAGCATTTAGTGTTATTTCAACACACTAACCTAAAACATCAAAAAACAGATATAACATTATAGATGTGAACAGAAATCTCATATACACTCATTGTCATAAAAATCCGCGCACCAAGAAAAAACCGTGCGATTAACGCGAAACTCGGCGAATAGCTACGGGGAGGGCAGACATGCAAATGAATAAAGTTTCGTGCGATTCCGCATGCCCGCGCGTCCAAGACTGGCGCTGCTATCGCAATACTTGGGGCTTATACGGCGCCGCGCAGGGGACTCCACATTGGTGCCGAAGTGCACTGTAAGAGTCAGAGCGATGGGCATGCCGAGGAGCCGCCGTAGATGTGCGTACGGGCAACTAACGGAGTTTCAACGAGGCCTTATCGTCGGGATGAGAGAGGCAGGTGGCCGGCGCAGCGAATCGGTTGCCATTTCGACCGGTCGGACAGTACGGCGCGATCGTGTTGGGAGCAATAGATACGGGAAGGCACCCATACACGGCGGACTGGCTCTGGACGACACAGACACACCACCAGCAAAGAGCACCGTAGGATCGTGAGAGCGGCACGCACAGATGCAACGACGTCTTTTTCCAATACCCAGAGACATGTGGCGGCTGCACAAGGGACTCCTGTGTTCGCCAGAACCATTTCCAGACGCCTGGCACAGGCGAATCTGCACTCTCGACGGCCCTTACGTTTTCTGCCATTACTCCTGACCATCGTCGGCGTCGATTGCAGTGATGTCAGCAGCGATCAACGTGGAATGCTACGGACTGGCGACGCATAGTGTTCAGCAACGAATCCCGCTTCTGTATGGGAACGGACGACCACCTTGTCAGAGTGTGGAGAGCTACAGGTGAGCGCTACAATCCCAACTTTACTGTACAGCGGGCACACGTCCCGAACTGCCGGCGTGATGGTATAGGAAGCCATCGCGTATAACAGCCGGACTTCCCTCACAGTGATCCAAGGGACGTTGACAGCCCAGCGCTAAGTACAGGAGATCCTGCTGCTCCATGTGCTGCCATTCCTTGCGGGGCGGCACAAGCCTCGGGTTTCCCAGGACTGTCTACGTCATGCTTTGATGCTTCCGTGGTCTGCTAGCTCTCGCCCATCGAGCACGTGTGGGACCAGATGGGACGTCAGCTTTCTCCATGTCGCAGTGTTTGTGATTTAAAGCGTCAGTTGCAAGAAGTGTGGACCAATCTGTCCCAGGATAACATACGGCGTCTCTTTGACTCCATGCCGGATCGTATCACCGCATGAATCCGAGCACAAGGTTATCCGACGCGGTACTAACTCTGACCGGAATGTGTACCGTATGTCCGCGGGAAATCGTCCTGCTGCTGTTATATTGTAATCACTTCTGTCCTTGGTATGTACCATTTCACTACTAAAATTTCATTTCAATCCGACACTTCTTTGGTGCGCGGATTTTTATGACAATGACTGTATTGTGTGAAATAGTACGCTAAATCGAGATAATGTCGGGCCGTGGGCTTTGAAAACAGCATTATTTGATAATTAGGTGCCTCATAAAGGTAAGCATCTGAGAGGGCTGCCTCATTATCTGAGCAGGGAGTGTAAGATGTTTTCAGTTGAATCTGCATTGGATATCAAGCCAGTATTGTTAAGATTAGTACGACAAATTAGTTTTCGAGAGAATTACGGTGGATCAATATTGTCAGATTAGAGGCTGGGCAAAAGACAGCTGAGGTCGGTAGAAGACCAAGACGGCCGCGGGTTGCAGTTGTAACGATCGAGTGCTATTTACGGTTAAGTGCTCAATGACATCGAATGGCGACTCCTACGGGGCTATGAGAGGACCGTTGCTCAGCCACAGAGATACAGGTATTTGCATAGACTACGCAAAGAAGGTCTCTGTGCGAGGAGCTCAGTTTTTTGCGTGCCTCTTACACCACGACAGAGCTACGAACTTCGGCCCCATGTGCATTGATCAACAGATAAATGGAGGTCAATACGTTTTACAGAAGACTCGTAATTTTCTCTAGAAAGGGATTAGCATCGTTCTTACATCTGAAGAAAACAGGACACGCATTACCATTCTCCCCATCTCCATGAAAAAGAGTAGTTTAGGAGTGTTCGTGTTGTTTAGGCAAGAATCTCGTTTAGGTGGCTGCACTAACTTCTATGTGTTTCGTCGCGGCAGGGTCACTGCACGCACGTATAGAAATGATATCCTGGATCCCTGTGTACGCCGCTACACAAATGCAATTGTAGATACCTTTGTGCTATAGGACGATGCCGAGCGGCTTTAGTTTACTAATATCTCCAAGAAGAGACCATGCAACATATGGACTGACCAGCCAGGTCTCCTGATCTGAGTGCTATCGAGCATGTTTAGGACACTCTCAGGAGACGTATTTCAAACGTTGACCCCTCCACCTAGGACCCTTGACGATCTGATAAGAACCAACTCGTCAAGGGTCGTACGGGGTCTTCATTGCCATCTGAGCTCTTGAACACCATCATCAACAGCATACAACAACGCTGTCGGTCCAGTATTGCTGCCTGAGGTAATAACACTGGCATACCCTTCGTTTTGAGTATGCCTCTGTATGTTTGACAATAAATGTATATCCCCATTTTTTGTTGTCTTTCTGGAACAGCTACTGTATAACACACGTTGTAACCACTTTGCCTACAAATCACTCGCACAATTTGTTGGCCATCGTATAATTTACATTTGTTTCTTAATTTATGGAAAGTAGTGCACACCGATTGGTAAACCTACTTTTGGATAGAAATACTTGTCTTCATTAGGATGCAATTGTAACTGAAAACTGATTATTATATCACGAAGATGGAAGAATATGTGCAGGTGATGTAAGGAACTGAAACGTTACCAGCTGCAATTAAAGATTTCAGAGTGTGCGCTAAGGAAAAAGGGATTGTTTTTTTTCATTTGGGTGTTTAACTACCACAGTGAGCAACTGATGCGTTACAAAGCAGTTGCCCGTTCCTAATTTGGGGGCATTGGTCCCGGGAAGGGGAGAAGGCCAGTGCAGTAAGAAAAACACACCACCCATGCCACATCCGAGATTCGGGCCTGGGCAGACTCGAACGAACGGTCAGAAGCCAGTGATTTGACCATTGCGCCACCGGGAGATAAGGGGATCTTCGAAATTAAACAATCCTTAGTTCTTTCTGTATGCAGATGCTTGTCCCTTTGCGTGAGTCCCCATAAATTTTTCATCTGACGTCAGTAAAGCTTAATTATAAAAACTAAATCTTGAATTAAGATTCTTAAAGAAGATGATAATTATGAAGTGCTAAATTACGAAAACCTCTGCTTCTTTTTTTTTTTGATGTTTCTCTTTAATACGTAGCGTTTTTTGAGCTCGTAAATATTGGCAGTGAACTCGTGGGGGAGAAAAAAAAAAAAAAGGAAGAAGAAGGGAAAAAAACGCCCACACTTGTAATTCAAAATACAATGCAAGTGAGGAGGGACTTGGTCTACCACGTATGGGTGGTCTTTGTCGTCAAGCATCAACGGACTCCCGTGGTGGTGACAAAAGCCTTAGGACAAGACATCCCGAGAACAGAAGAATGCCGAATATTTGTGACTCTAGGGGTCCTGGTGAACAGTGTGCAGGGAAAACCGGTCATAAGAAATGTCTAGCTATATGAGTTGAATGTCAGCCTCACGATGTTCAAGTCACGATCGATGAAAAGCCTTTCAGAAATAGTGCTTCTTCCATATCTCGTATTCCAGTCAAGAAGATGATATCAAACTGCTGACAGAGCTATGTTTTTCAAAGAAACTTACAGCACATAAGTTTTGTTAATTGTACTGAAGTTTTTGGCAAAAAACTCACAAATCAACAGATGGCTCTTCTTCTTCTGTTGAGTTAAATAAAAACCGGTGTACTACGACGGTAAACCAAAAAAAGCTTTGCCATTTTTTCCCACTTTAATTTTGAGCACTGCATTGTTGAACGTTTCCGAATGCACTGTGTGAAAGATGCATATTTGACGTGTTCTTTATAATTTTGCGTCTAACGGCATTGCTGGACTTCCCGTTAAAGCATTTCGAACGTAGTGTGTTTAGCCTTATAACCGCTCGGGGTCAGTTGATACTCCACTTGGCTAGGGGTAGGCTGGCGCCGTCACAACCTGCGGCTATGTAACAGTGCTGATATGGCCCGAGCCTGGTTCAGACTGCATAATATTTACTACTGTTTGGGCTTTGAGTTTTCTTTTTCTTTTCTTTTCTTTTAATTGTGATTCTATATGATGATTTACCGGATCTTTTATTACGCTTCTTAGTTGGTAAAGAGAATTCTACAACTGGGTCTAGGGATGTCTGCTTATTTTGGGCTTCTGGAGCAAATGCCCATAGGCCACGCATTAGTGGGCTTCTATGAAGAAGGAAAAGCTTCTTCAAGAACTGTAGATACCACACTGTATAAAGAAATTACAAATACAGTGACGTTTTGCGGTCGGCGAATAGAAGGGTCGTTACTTGTACAACAATAACAACAAAAAACAGTGCGGACTTTCTTTATTTTAATTAGAAAATGAGTGTTCAATAACTGAAAGCAAATGAGGCTAAACAAATCTACTTCAGTTTTAGAAATAAAAAATTCAGTCCAGACTCACTGTAAAACGGTTATAAATACAATTCAGAAAACAGCGTTAAAAACAACTTATGCAAATTTTGCTTAAATAGCTTACGTTCTTTATTCTACACAGATCATCTTCATTCCTTTTGTTGCAAGTAAACAGTCTTCTGTTACATTCTGTGTTAACATGCAGAGGAGTGCAGAGTAACATGAGGAAGAGTCAGAACAATGTTATTTTATCTTGGCCAAAACAAATCTTATAGAGAAAGTTTTCAAGTTAATCGGCAGATCTTTAAGAGCCGTGCAAAATGTTTCAAGTAATAAGGATAAACCCAATAAAACAACGAGTACAAGACGGAAGCCATTACTGAGTGCAAAAGGTAAACGACTTGTTTTTCATTTAGCCACTGTTGATAATATGTCTATAAACAAATTGCTGGATTATTTCCTAAAAAAAGTGTCTCATACGACATTCGCAAAAACTCTAAAGGAAAACAAAAGTGCTGCTTACGTTAAAATGAAGGCAAAGCCTTTACTCAATGGTGAACATAAACGCAGAAGATTGGACTGGGCCAAAAACGTAATGACCTGATCTGAAAAATGGAAAAGTATTGTGTTCTCAGGTAAGGAAAATTTAATTTATATGGCCACGATTGAAATAAATGTTACTGGCATGATTTACAGAAGAAGCCAAAAGAATTATTTAGCAGAAAAATGGTTGTGGTGTGGGCGGTGTTCGCTATGGCGGTAAATCGGACACAGCCATTATCGATCAGCATTCAAGAGTTACCAGGCTACACTGTACGAACATTTAATTCCATTTGTACCCTAACCAGGTGGAAACAGTTGGATTTTCCAACAAAATAATGCGCCCTGCCAGGCTTCTAATTCTACGAAACAATGGTTAAAAAAAAATAATAGATGCAATGGACCGGATGTGTCGGAGCCCAGACTCAAACCTGATGAAAAATGTCTGGTCGTAAATTGTCAGGCTTGTACAGGGTGTTTCACTTGGTCGTGCCCCCCCTCCCCTTTAAAGAATCAGTCACACTTTGCAACACACTATACTTAGAAACATAACTTGTGGTTTGCAACGTACCTTAGTTCATGGGAATGTAGCACCATTCACAGAAATGCTGGAAATATCCTCCACTGACATACAAACACTCTCGAACGCGACGCTGCATATTATCGAAGGTCATCCGCAGCATGACCTCATCAATAGTCCAGATTGCTGCACTGATGTTTCTTTTCTAAGTCTTTTAACGCGTGAGGCTTATTATTGTAAGCACGACACTTCAAATATCCCCATAACCAGGAGGAGTCAAATCGGGTGAACGAGATGATCACAGTCCTTTGAAGATCACTCGGTCACCGAAGAAAGAGGAAATTTCATCCATGCTCACTCGGGACGCGTGTCATGTTGCTCCATCTTGTTGAAAGTACCCCGTTTTCAAATCGTTGTCGGTTAATTTGTCCACAAATTGTTTGAAAATGTTCACATATGACACTAAGTTTGCTACGCTCCTGAAGAAAATGGGCTCAGTTATTCTGGTTGAGGACACAGCACACCAACTTTCGCACGATGTAATGGGGTTTCGTGTAATTCATGTGGACTATCTGTAGCCCAGATGAGGGAGTTTTGGAAACTAATATACCCGTCCAAATGAAACCCTGCTTCGTCAGTGAACCATGTGAAAACCAAAATGTTCGAAAGCGCGAGTAAAAATGTTAAAAACCAGTGACAATACGACACACGCTTTTCAAGATCCGGTTCTTGCAACTCTTGCACAGCTTCGCGGCTCTTTGGCAGGTGGAAACCGAATGCCGAGTTTCTTGCGACTAACGTCGTAATAACTTCTTCTGTGATGCCTGTAGCCTGTGCTTCACCTCTTCGATTTCATCTTCCGCTAAAGGAGGACGTCCGCCACTGTATTGATTCAAAACACTGCCCGTGGTTTCAAACTTCTTCGCTAACCTGGCAATGTAAATTTTGTCTGGTGCTTTTCTTCCCCCAAACTTCTCCAGGAATTCACGCTGTGTTACCTTTATAGACTTTGTTATCCAATAACTTTTCACAATAAACACCCGCTCCGCAACGGTATGCACAGCCATTCTGAACAACGTTCAACGACACAGTAAATCACGCAGATTGCCCCCGGACAGAATTACCGTGCCCGACCATGTGGTGGGGTTACGTCACAATGAGTCATCGCCTTATCGGGAATACCACTGCTGCCCATTTCTCAAGGATCAAGGCCACTTGTAAACCATACGTCATGTTCCTGTGTAGAATGAGAAGAAAACAATAGTTGGTTCTCTGTGGGGGGGGGGGGTACTATCTAGTTAAACACCTTGTATATGAACCCAAAAATCGAGCAATATTCTTCATTAAGAGAATTGCAAGTCGCGATATTTCGCTGTTGGGACAAAACTTGGTAACAGCAATGACAAACAGAATTTATTTGCTAGTTGAAGTGCCATAAATTATTAATTCAGGAAATATTATATTCTGCTTTGTAATATCTGATGTGTATTTATAACTTCTTTACGTCAATGTACAGTATATTAGCTTTACTTTCACTTATGGTTAATGATCTAATAAACAGCTTGAAACACTATACCGCCTAACATTCTTCTTTATTAATACAAATTAGTCGTACATGAATTTTTTTTTTTTTTTTTTTTTTTTTTTTGTGTTGCAACTACACTGCTGGACAATTGCTAAGGACGGATCATAAACGGCTATATAGCGCCAAAAAAAGTAACTGTGGTTGGATGCCAAGTGAAATAAAATAATGTCAGAATGCCAGGACATTACAAGAAAGACAATTTATTGTGCTCTGAAATCCAGAAGGCTTTGGAACGTGTTCAAAGGACAAACAGGCCATTTTGTGCAGAATACGTAAACGTGAAAAAAATGCAATTACCGTCCGCAGGCGTTCCGGCGTAAGATGTCAATACGGGATATGGCCACCATGGAGGGCGATGCAAGATTCCACACGTCGTGTCATGCTTTGCACAACATTATCAAGCAGCTGTTGGGATAATTTATCCCATTCCTCTGTCAGTGCACGGATGAGGGTGTCCTTGTCTATTGGAGGACATTGGCGACCAGCAAGACTCCTCCCCAAAGCATCCCACACATTTTCAATGGGATTCAGATCTGGAGAACGTGCTGGCCATACGAGGCGTTGAATATCCTCGCTCTCAAGACACTCCTGGACAGCGACTGTTCGATGACATGTTGCGTTGTCGTCCATGAAAATGAATCTATCACCGACAGCACCACGGAACATGAGAACATGAGGTAGCAATCATTAATGTATCGTTGGCCAGTCATATTCCCAGTTGGAAGCACATAGAGGGACGTACGGCCATTGATCATGATGCCAGCCCATACCATGACACTACATGTCGGATATCGGTCCCTTTCCTGTATGTTTGCTGGACAATATGCAGTACCACTATCACGCCAGATCAGTTGTCGTCGACAATCAGACGATGGACTGTATCTACTCTCATCTGAGAAGAGGACAGCAGACCAGTCGTTATCAGTCCAATTGCGATGTTGATGGCACCATTGCAAACGGGCGGTACGGTGACGTCTGGACAATGGGATGCACAGAACAGGACGGCGGGCGTATAGTCCTCCTTCATGCAATGGTCTAGCGACAGTTTTTCGGGAGATCCGCTTGCCAGTAGCAGCCATAAACTGATTTGCTACCTCACTAGCTGTGCTGCGCCGGTGTCTTTTTGTTGATAGCACTATGTACCGATCTTCTGCAGGTGTCGTACTGCAAACACGACCTCCCCCGTGACGTTTGCTACACTCTCCATTTGTTTGAAATGATTTCCAAAGCCTTGAAACAACACTGTGGCTGACGTCGAACTCCCTGGCAACATCTGTTTTTTTTTCGCCCTTCTTCAATCTTGCCAATAATACGGCCACGCGTAAAATCATCTAGGTGATGTCGGGAAGACATACTGAAAATTGCAAGTTTGTCAATTGATTCTTTCCCTTTCAACTTTGCGTTTGAACAACAACGGTCAATACGCGTCAAATCCTTTATATCTCTTATCAGCGTTATGACGACACAAACAAGTTCGGCAATCCAAAATTTGCATACGCACAAGACGTCTTACTGTATCCCGCACTTAAGCTAATTTCCACATTTTCCTGCCTTCCATTTTATGGTTGCTATTGTCATCCGTCCTTAGCAATTGTCCGGCAGTGTATATCATTCTGTAGCAGATAATCAAGAAATAGTAGGAATATTTCGGTGTATTTATACACTCATTGTCATAAAAATCCGCGCACCAAGAAGGAGGCATGGGATTGAAATGAGATTTTAGTAGTGAGTTGGCACATAACCAGGACAGAAGTGATTACAATATCACAGGAGCAGGATGATTTCCCGCGGAAATACGGTACAAATTCCGGTCAGCGTTAGTACCGCGTCTGACCGCCTCGTGCTCGGGTACATGCGGTGATACGGTCCGGCATGGAGTGAAAGAAACGCCGTATGTTATCCTGGGACAGATTGACCCACACTTCTTGCAACTGACGCGCTAAATCACGAACACTAGAACATGGAGAAAGCTGGAATACCATCTGGTCCCACACGTGCTCGATGGGTGAAAGATGAGGCGATCTGGCAGGCCACGGAAGCGTCGAAGCATGACGTAGATAGTCCTGGGAAACCGGAACCGTGTGCGGACGGGCGTTATCTTGTTGGAAAACGGCTCCGGGCCACCCCGCCAGGAAAGGCAGCACATGGGGCCGCAGGATCTCCCGCACGTAGAGCTGGGCTGACAGCGTTCCTCGAATTACTGCGAGGGAAGTCCGGCTGTCATACGCGATGGCTCTCCAGACCATCACGCCGGCAGTTCGGGACGTGTGCCGCTGTACAGTGAGGTTGGGATTGTAGCGTTCACCTGCGGTCCTCCACACTCTGACACGGTGGTCGTCCGTTCCCATACAAAAGCGGGATTCTTCGCTGAACACTATACATCACCACTCCGTAGCATTCCACGTTGCCTGCTGCTGACACCACTGCAATTGACGCCAATGGTCAGGTGTTAATTGCAGAAAACGTAAGGGCCGACGAGAGTGCAGATTCGCCTGTGCCAGGCGTCTGGAAATGGTTCCGGCGGACACAGAAGTCCCTTGTACAGCCGCCACATGTCTCTGGATATTGGACAAGGGCGTCATTGCATCTGCGCGTGCCGCTCTAACGATTTCACGATCCTCTCTGCTGGTGGTGTGTCTGGGTCGTCCGGAGCCAGTCCGCCGTCTCTGGGTGCCTTCCCGTGTCCATTGCTTCCAACACGATCGCACCGTACTTTCCGACAGGCCCAAATGGCGGACGATTCGGCGCGCCGGCCACACTGCCTCTCTCATCCTGACGATGCAGCCTCGTTGAAACTGCGTCAGTTGCCCGTATACGCACATCTACGGCAGCTCCTTGGCATTTCTATCGCTCAGGGATCTCGCCTGACTTGCAGTGCACCTAGGCACGAATGTGGAGTCCTCTGCGCGGCACCTTATAAGCTCCAAGGATTGCGATTGCAGCGCCAGTCTTGGACGCGCGGGCATGCGAAATCGCACGAAACTTTATTCATTTGCATGTCTGGCCACCCCGTAGCTATTCACCGAGTTTCGCGTTAATCGCACGGTTTTTTCTCGGTGCGCGGATTTTCATGACAATGAGTGTAATTTCTTTGCACATTGTAGATACCACGCCGTCGAAATTTCACCTTCTTTCCCCACGCGGCAACTCCCTGCTATTTTTTTTTTTTTTACGCATGGCAAGTAGACTGCAGGGAAGCCCGATTTTGCGTGATGCCCAATTGGTGGAAGCATTTCAAGAGAAAACCAGCGGTCAAAGAAAATCGTGCCGCTGTACTGTGAAAACCTATGTCCCTACCCGAGTTGAGAAAGACATTGGTTTACTGCAGAGGAAGGAGAGAATGGAAGTCTGGAAGAGATTTTATTTTATTAGTGCCTAAACACGGAGGTAAACTAGGGCGGTGCAGGCGGGGTTGCCCCAATCACAACTTAAGAGAGGGCGCACAAATATGATTAAAATTGAAATTGAAACTTTTGCGCTAGTTTCTGGTGCAGTTTTTTCGCGCCATTTCTTGTCATTTGTCCATTTACAGAATTTGCTTGTAATACCTGTGGCGAGTTTCGATAACATTGACAGCTGAAAATTCACATTTCCATGTGTAGCAGGTGTTAGTTGCTACGTTATGAAATGAAGTCACGTTTGTTCGTACGTTGCAGGTTAAGGACGTCGTTCACATTTTTAAAGATTCTCTGGGGTCTATTCGATCACTGCTAGAAGCTGCATTCGGTCCATTTAATGTGGTATCGAAAGACCGAACTTCGAAGTTGTTGGGAATTTCATCCCCCAATCCATTTCTTGATTGCTTCCGCTACAGTTATGAAGGGTGAAGTACGTTTCCGCCGCCCCGGTGGCGCATTGGTCTAAGTCCTGGCTTATGACCACTCGTCCGAGAAGGGGTCCGGGTTCGAATCCCGTGAGGCATGGATGCTGTGTTTGTCTTACGGCACTGGCTCTCTCTCTTCTCTGGAACCAGTGACCCTAAATTAGGGACGGGCGACTACTTAGAGCCCACTGAGTTGCTCACGGTGGTCGTTAAACCGTAAAAAATTAAAAAAAAAGTACTTTTTGCTGTTTGGGATAAGGAATGACACCTTGACCCATAATATCCTATTTATTGTATCACACCCCAATAAAAATGCAGAATCATTGGGCTGTTAAACCATTATACAGTGAAAATGGCAATCAGGGGAGCGGGATATTCGCAGAGCCCGTCCTCTGGTCCGCTGAAAGACTAACCGGTTCTTAAACTGTACTGCTCAGCCTTTGGCAATTATTTGTTTATCAATTAAGCACAATAGAACATGGTAAAAAAGCAAATGTAACATTCAGTGTGAAGCGAAATGTCAGACACAACTCTTAGAGGCCATGTTTGAAGAACTGTAATTGTAAGCGTGTGGGTACTAAATAATGCAAATTTTGCATCATCAACACGCAAAACTAGTTTTACCACGCCAAGAACTCATTCAAGATGTGTAATTATAACATTTCAAGCACCTGTGCATCATTAACGCTAATTTTTATTTATATATTTTGTTTATTTTTTAATTTTTTGTCTTAACGAATTCGGTATTGCTCTCCTTATTAAGGTAGCAAGCACCCCAGACCCCAATGTTCCAGTGTTAGTTACCCTTTTTGGGAAGGAACATTCAAACTGCACTGTGAGAGGGAGGAGGCAATCTTTTGCGGTTTGCCCCCGGGAGTAGAAATGCATCGTTACGTCTCTGCCTGAACAAGTCAGTTTTCGGGCTGGTTCGGGCCAGGACTCTGTTTTGCGATATAGAATTAGGACTCGAACTCTTAAAATTGACCCCGAACTCATCACTGCTATACGACGAAATAATTACGCTTGAGCCAAAAATTTCCTACAAAAATAAACGAATAAGCGCAGGAATCTGCCAAATTTACAACGATCAGTTGTGCTTTGTTGTACGATTGCAATCTGTTCTTTAGCGGATCAAACAGTTGGAAGCAGCCTTAGCTTGCTCCCGACAGAACACAATGTACCGTCCATCTGTTTTTTTTCATGCTTTCATCTTTAACGCTATCTCACCCTATCACAATGTGCTGTTCTGTATACTTTTAGCTTGGCATGTCACACAAAAGGTCACCATTGAGTTCTTTCCGAAGTGTCAAAGAATCTGAGCTTTCGAATTAGATTAACGCTGTATTATTTAATTTAAATTCAGAGGTGTACCAATGCATACTTTTGAGTAGAGTGTACTTCGGTGTCTTGCAGAAAGAAAGAAATTAATTATTCTAATTTTTTTCTCATAGTGAGTTGGAAGAAGTCAATAACAACGCGAAGCATCCAGCGTCACCTTCGTCAACAAATGAAACTACCTGCAAGCTCAAGGTTTGATTTTTTATCGCTTTACTCATCATGAAAATTTTTCTAATTGAAAAATGAGCACAGCTTTTAGGCTAATTAAATAAACTTGAATTCTGATGAAAGATTGAAATCACAAATAGAAAAGATAAATTTGAAACTGTTTTTCGTTGTGATTTTTGCACTTCATCAAAACTACATTATGACTTCTAAATCTAATTAGTAATCTACACTGCTGGCCACCCAAAATGCAACGCCAAGAAGGAAGCATCCGATTGCCCTGAAATTTGCAGCATGCGCCGCCCGCGAGAGGACATGCAAACGATAAGCATTGCAGGGCATATGCAAATCATGTGCGCCCGGCACGCCACTGAGAAGCACTATAAGAAGGGTGCACAGAAGGCTGGGTGTAAGTAGTGGAAGTGTGTTGTGCTGCCGGACCTGTGTGGGGGAAGCTTCCTGATGCCTCGTCGCCGAATAGGGCAGTCATTCCAGCACGTTTCGGAGTTCGACAGAGGACGAATAGTGGCTTATCGCGACAGCGGTTTATCGTACCGAGACATCGCCGCCCGTATGGGACGACATCCAGCCACAGTGAGGCGAGTATGGATTCTGTGGATGAAGGAGGGACGGACGGACCAACGTGAGCGATTGCCGCAGCCGCGGCACAGCACCGAACGAGAGGGCCGGCATGTTGTGTGGCGGGCATTGACGGCTTGCACCGCCACATCACGAACGTTAGCGCAGGAATTATGGTGTGTTGCGCAACAACCTGTGTCAGCAAGCCCCGTTCGACGTCGTCTGCAGGAGCGGGGACTTGTCGCACGGCGCCCATTGCTCCGATTACCATTGACGTTGCACCACCGGCGAATGCGGGGGAAGTGGGCCGTTGAACGCCGCACCTGGACTACGGAATGGCACATTGTCTTCTCCGACGAATCCCGCTTCTGCCTGCAACACCACGATGGTCGGATCCACACGTGGCGGCACCGCGGTGAGAGACTGTATGACGCCTGCATTATGCATCGCCATACCGGTCCGTCGCCTGGCGTTATGGTTTGGGGCACAATTGGATATGACACCCTCTGGTACGAATCGCCGGGCACTCAACAGCCACCGCTACATCTCCGACGTTTTGGAGCCTGTAGTCCTCCCTTACCTGCAGAACCTGCAAGTGGTCGCGTTTCAACAGGACAATGCGCGCCCGCACATGGCACGTATCGTTCAACAATTCTTCACGGCTCACCAGGTGTCACTGCTGCCGTGGCCTGCCTGTTCTCCTGATAAGTCGCCCATCGAACTCGTCTGGTCGCTGATCGGCAACTGAGTCGCCCGGCAAGCACCACCCGTGGCTACGCCTTATAACTGTGGCAACGTGTGGAAGCAGCCTGGACCGACATACCCCAAGCCCACATCCAAAACCTCTTTCGTTCGATGCCGCGGCGTGTAGCGGCCGTTATTGCGAGCCATGGGGGCCACACGAACTATTGATGTCTGCGTGTTCCGCAAGTCGCACGGGCCTGTAAGCTCAATCGTTTCATCTTTGTATCTGTTGTTATGTGTCCAGTAAATCTGGCTTTGCTATCTCGTGTCCTTCTTGGTGTCGCATTTTGGGTGGCAAGCAGTGTAATTATAATACTACTGGGAAAACTAACATAGATTACTAATGAGTTGGTAGTTCTGAAGTAATGCAAGGTAGTCTTATGGTAAAATAATATTGAGCAAGAACCTATGGCAGATTTTTTCTAAGGTAAAAAAAATGTACAGCAAGTATTATATGATTTACAGTTTGTTTTTTGTTCCTTTATATTGAATTAAATGTATAAAAAATTCAGAACCAGAAATAATTTTACCATTACAGATAATGTATCCCACAGTAAAGATTTGTACCCAGTAAAAATGTGCATTGAATATTCAAAAATAATACTATGCGGTGGAAAAATAAAATGCAACAAACGTGTTGACAAAGAAAAGTAGCAGTTAAATTCTTTCACGATGTTAAAGAAAAGATCATTTTTGCTAGTTACATATAGCTTGGCAATAAATGCTTACCGAAAAAGTAGTCACTCATAAAAACGATGGTTATAAATTTTATGAAAATAATATTAAAAAATTATGAAAAAATTCCAGATTTTGTCTAGAAGATTAATATTTTATTAAAGCCGGAAAAGAAATTCCGTCGTTTCTGCTCTCAGCGCTTTAAGACTGGCACTCATTTATTTATTTATTTGTTGCAGGTAAGTAACGAACTTCTTAAATGTTCGATTAAATTTTTCTTCGTGTTACACCCATTACATTTCACTACAGTAAATTAGTCCGCACTACGTGTTTAGAAAATTGCGAACTGTATTAAAAATAAAGGTGTTAAAAGTGAAGAACTGTTTTCAGCTTCGCATAATCTAAAGGTAAGAACACTATAGTTTAAAATTCTCAAATTCTGTTTTAAGATTTGTTGTTCTTTTAATGTAACTGTGTTGTTTTGGAATGTTACCGAATTTTTAAGACGTGATAGACATTTATGAATGCCGTAGTTATTATTTATTTTTTGCTTTTGCGATTAATATCGGCTTTTTTAGCACGTCTTTTGTAAAAAAAGATCGTGCTTATGTTATCGATTTGTCCGTTCGTCCGTCTGTACCCACAATATCTCTGCAACTGTTAATCCGATTTGAAAAATTCTTTTTGCATTGGGAAGCTTGAAATATGCGAATGATGATTCTTTATTTCGTTTTTTTTTTACGATGTACAATTTCGCCGCTAGAGGGCGTAAATGCAGATGATGTCGAATTCAAAAAATACGTTTTATTCCACATATTTGCTTCTAAACATCCGATTGAAAAAATTTTTTTATCTTTCGATTACATTTATATCGAACGTATTTTAGATATAGTTACTTTTTCAAATTACGCATAGATTTTCCGCTAGGGGGCGTAAAAGTAAATTATTTTTTTTTCCCGATAACTCTTCTTCTAAAACTCCGATTTGAAATTTTTTTCTTCAGCGGATACATCTCCTGATGGAAAATCTTTTGCGTATAATTTCAAATTTTTGGTAAAGAATACTTTGGCCACCAGTGGGCGTAAGTGTTAATTCTTGCTTTTGATGTATTTGCCAAAAAATCTGAGCTTCTAAAATATCGATTGAAAAAATTATTTCGTAGACTGATGCCACTCTCATCGAAAAACCTTTTTGGAATATTTTCTTCTTAAAATATTCCACAGTTTCTCCGCCAAGCGGCGTAGATGTGCATCTTATTTTTTTAAATATCTCTACTTCTAGGGGTCCGATTTGAAAAATTCCTTCTTTGTTGGATAGTGTTTTCAATGAGACATGTTTTTCATATAATTTCAAAATTTTCAAGTAGTTCATAGACTTTCCGCTAGGGGCATTGTCGTGCTGGAAGATCCCATCCGCCTCAGGAAAGACAATCAGTATGTATAGGTGTACGTGGTCTGCAAGGATGGATTCTTAACGAATTCGGTCCTCAGTGTCTTCCACAGGTATGAGTGGACCCAGGGAATGCCACAAAAAAAACATTCCCCAGACCATAACGCTGCCCCCACCAGCTTGTGTTCTTCTAGCAGTGGTTGAAGAATGTTTGATCTCCGATGTTTCTCGCCTTATACGCTAACGTCCATCCGTTCAATGAAATCAGAAAACGTGACTCATCGGAGAAGGCAATCCTTTGTCAATCAGCGGAGGTCCAATTCGGATTCTACCGTGCAAATGTAAGCCTTTTTTGCCGATGCACCTTCGTTAGCATAGATGCAGCTATCATCCGTCTGCATCATATCACTCGTTGCTGTCATGTATAAAAGGAGCGATTTATCAGATTCGCAAAAAGGTATGATTATCGGCTTTCGGGCCAAGGGTGGCAGTATTTCTGAAACAGCGCAGTTTGTGAAATGTTCGCGTGCTGCTGTGGTTAAAGTGTATCGTGATTGGAGAAATGGCACGATTGCAAATAAGCCACGTGGAAACTGCCGAGCACCACGTGCCATTGGTCTGAGAGGTGAACGTCGGCTGCGAAGCTGCGTGAGGGCCGTTCGACACGCTACAGTGGAGCAAATCACTGGCCGAATGAACCAGGGGGCTACCGGAAGTGTGTCTAACACGACAGTTCAGCGAATCCTGTTGCGTGTGGGGCTCCGATGCAGACGGATGATAGCTGTACCTATGCTAACGAAGATGCATCGGCAGAAAAGGCTTACAATTTGCACGGTAGTATCCGAATTGGACCTCCGCTGATTAGCAAAGTATTTCCTTCTCCGATTAGTCACGTTTTCTGCTTCATTGAACGGATGGACGTTGGCGTATAAGGCGAGAAACATCGAAGATCAAACATTCTTCAACCACTGCTAGAAGAGCACAAGCTGGTGGGGGCAGCGTTATGGTCTGGGGAATGTTTTCGTGGCATTCCCTGGGTCCACTAATACCTGTGGAAGACACTGTGGACCGAATTCGTTATGAATCCATCCTTGCAGACCACGCACACCCATACATATTGACTGTCTTTCCTGGGGCGAATGGGATCTTCCAGCACGACAGTGCGACGTGTCACACATCTAGAAATGTCCGAGATGATTGGAAGTACTTCCCTGGCCCCCTAATTCCCCAGTCTTAAACCCAATTGGTCATGTGTGGGACCTCCACGATCGTGTTGTTCGCTCTATGGATCCTCCACCACGCACCCTCCAGCAGGTGTTATATGCACTGC
The DNA here is from genome assembly GCA_039090855.1 of Macrothele yani. Taxonomy (NCBI): domain Eukaryota; kingdom Metazoa; phylum Arthropoda; class Arachnida; order Araneae; family Macrothelidae; genus Macrothele; species Macrothele yani. The sequence goes on from CM077017.1 coordinate 13,984,763, forward strand.
AGTCAGCATGGCTCCACATACCTATGAACACCTTCCAGCACCTTATTGAGTCACTCCCAGCCCGTCTAGCAGTGCTGTCTCCGCGCTGCACACGGCAGTTACTCTGGATATTAGCTGGTGGTCACAATAATGTGACGCGACCGTGTTTGTGTGTATATATATCATCATCATCATCATTGTCAACCATTATCAATCCACTGCTGGACGAAGGTCTCCCCAAGTTTCCTCCACAACGGTCTGTCTTGTGCCAGTCTCCTCCATGTCACTCCCGCATACTTTCGAATTTCATCCACCCATCTTCCATGTGGTCTTCTTCTGGGTCTTTTCCTGTCCCTTGGAATCCAATCTAAAATTTCGGCTGTCCATCGATGGTCTGTTCTTCTGGCAGTATGTCCAGCCCATTGCCATTTCAGGGATTTAACTCTGATCATGATGTCTTCCACTCTTGTCATTTTTCGGATCCACGAGTTCCTCTTCTTATCCCTCCTGGTTACACCAAGCATGCACCTCTCCATGCTACTTTGAGTTGTTTGCAGCCTTTGTATGTCTCTTTTAGCTAAGGTCCACGTCTCTGCACCATACGTAAGCACTGGAAGGATGCATTGATCAAACACTTTTCTTTTAAGACATAATGGCATATTGCTCTTGAAAATTATGCTGTTTCTTCCAAAAGCTCTCCAGGCAAGTTTTGTACGCCGATTAATTTCTTCACCAATGTGACCCTCACTTGATATCTGCTGTCCAAGATAAACGTACGTGTCTGTTATCTCCAGCTTTTCTCCATCAATCGATAAATCTTCATTTCTTGTAAAAGCATTGTACATCCCTTTTGTCTTCTGAAAGTTCATTTTTAATCCCACTTCTTCACTCTTGTCAGCAAGTTCCTGGATCATACTCTGTAGCTCTGATGGGGTAGTTGCAAAAATGACTATGTCATCAGCAAAACGAAGGTGGGTTAGATAATCTCCATTAATCTTTATCCCTTTGTTTTCCCAGGTCAGTGATTGAAAGACATTTTCCAATGTGGCATTAAAGAGCTTCGGAGATATGGTGTCACCTTGTCTCACTCCTTTTCCAATTTTTATGTGTGTTATATTTTCAAACAGCCGAATCTTTGCACTTGCATTTTCATAGATGTTATTAATAATATTAATGTATGCATCTTCAATACCGCAGGATTTCAGAGCCATTGTAACTGCTGATGGTTTCACGGAATCAAAGGCTGTTTCATAATCGATAAAAGCCATGCACAATGGAAGTTCATATTCCCTCGCTCTTTCAATTAGTTCTCTCAGTACGTGGATATGATCTATTGTGCTGTAGCCACTCCTGAATCCAGCTTGTTCTCTCGGTTGAGCCATGTCCAGTGTTACCTTCAAGCGGTGTGAAAGAACTTTAGTGAAGATTTTATAAACCACTGATAGGAGGCTGATAGGTCTGTAGTTCCTGAGATCCTCAATGTCACCTTTTTTATGTAGCAAGATCATTGTAGCGTTGTTCCAATCCTCAGGAATTTTCCCTTCATTAAGGCATCGAGTGAAAATTTGGGCGAGTACTGTTTCGTTTTCTCCACTTGCTTCTTGTATGATGTCTACAGTAATTCCATCTTCTCCTGGAGCTTTTCTCCGCTTCATGTTCTTGATTGCATGTGCAACTTCTGCTGGAAGGACTGGAAGAACTCTGGTACTGGTACCTTACATGATGTCTGGAGTACATGTATCATCCCTTTCATATAATTTGGAGTAGAAATCTTTCACTCTTGTCAAAATTTCGCCTCTATTTCTTGTTACAGAACCATCTTCTTTTCTCAGTGCCATAATCTGTTTTTTCCCTTTACTGAGATGTCCCTTTGCTATCTTTAGTCTTTGGTTGTTTTCAATTGCTTTCCTTACTAGTTCACAGTTGAATTTCCTTACGTCTTCAGTGATACTTTTTCGTGCTGTCTTGCATAGCTCTATATATTCCACTTTGGAAGTCACATCTTCTTTAGTTGTTCTCATCACTCTTCTTTTTTGCATCAACATTTTGGTTTTTCCTGATAATTTGTTCACATGCAATTTGTTCTTAGACCCAGCTAATTTTGTTGCTGTTTCCATAAGAGCTTTGGTTACTTTTCTGTTAACTTCAGAAATATCCACTTCTTCCGAGGTTAGGCCTTCTAAAGCAGAGAATCTGTTCTTCAGTTCCAATTTGAAGGTATTATGGTGTTTTTTAAGGTTGGTTATGTCAATACATTTTGTTTGTCTTATGAGCTTGCTACGTTCGAGTTTAGTGTTGAGGTGCATCTTACATCTCCCCAATCTATGGTCACTGCCTGTGTTGAACTTGTTTAGCACACTGCAGTCTTCTATGACGAATTTTTTGTTACACATAATAAAATCAATTTCACTTGTCATCCCATTTGGATGTCTCCATGTCCATTTCCTGTGTGGCTTTTTCTTGAAAAAGGAGTTCAAGATGAAAAACCCTTCTGCCTCTGCAAACTCTACGAGAGTATTTCCACGCTGGTTTCTGTTGCCGTGACCGAATTTACCTACTGAAGTTTCATTCTGTTGCCGTTGCCCTATTTTTGCATTGAGATCTCCCATAATTATTTTCAAGTGCTGCTTACCTTTATTATTTAGATCACGAATTTCCTCATAAAATTCTTCAATTTCTTCTTCAGCATGACTTGTGGTGGGTGCATAAGTTTGAATAATCTGAGCCTGGTATCTTCTCGAGAGTTGGATAACGAGTCGTGCAGCTCTGTCAGAGGAACTATCAACTTCTACAACTTTATCCTTCAGTTTCTTGTTTATTATAAATCCAACACCACTAGTTCTGCCAGTATCTGTCACACGATAGTAGAAGAGATGTCCACTTTTCATTTCAATGAGATCTCCTTTTCTCCTTACCTCACTTAGCCCGACGATGTCCCACTTAATCCTTTGTAGTTCCTCTTCCAATTCAAGAAGCCTTGAATCAGAAGATAGGGAGCGTCCGTTGTACGTTGCCAAGTTCAGCATCAGATGGCAGCCTAGTCCGGTCCTCCGGGGATTCTTAGCACCCTCTGCCTTCATGTCGCACTGGCCGCTGCCTTGGCCAGGTACATTCCAGCTGCCGGAGACTGAGGGCCAAGATTTAAGTTGTGGAGTCATTTTGGAGGGGTTTGGCCATAACTCACCACGCTGGCCAAACGGGTTGGTGAGTGTGGGATAGCATTTCCTCTAATCCCGATGGTGTAGTTATACCGCTATTGGCGGTCGTCAGAGCCCCTTTAGTGGGAACAGGATGTACCACGAGAAGGCGGGGTTGATATTTGTCAAGGAGAGGCTGTGATGTTACGCATCACCTGACCTTACATCCCTATATATATATATATATATATAGTATACTGAAGAGCTATTTTGAATTGTTAACTATGGAACTCAATAATAGAGTAACATACGAGCCCGTAAGTTATTCTACCAAGCAGTTAGAAAATCGGTTTAAGGCATTCTTCAAGAAACTTAAAATTCCACAAACTAGAAGATATGAGCCTGAATTTCCATTTCTTTTTGCAACGGTTAAGTTTCATAAGGATCCTGTGAAGTTCAGGTTCATAGCTAGTGGAGTAAGGAGTCATAAAAAGAAAATAGATCTTGCTTTTGAAGATGTCTTAAAGAAGGTTTTGAAACACATTAGAAACTGTACTAACTTGATGTACAGAGATTTTTGGGTAATTAATAATAATGCAGAAGTAATTTCTACTATACTCAAAGTTTGTCCCCTAGATATTAATAGTTATGATTTTGAAAACCTATATACTAATCTGCCTCTATCAGATATAATCACTACCTTTAAAGAGCTGTATGCAGAATTTAAACTTAACCAATTTGTTAATGTAGGAACTTGGAACTCTTATCTCAATTGCTGCATAAAAAATAACCATATCTTATATAATAATACTCTCTATAAGCAAGTGAACGGTATTCCCATGGGAACATCAACGTCCACGAATATCGCTAATCTATTCCTGTTCTTTAAGGAATATAAATTCATTAAAAATCACCCCACCTGCTCAGATAACTACCTTTACACTTTTAGATATATTGATGATCTGCTGTGTATCAATAATTCAGAAGTTATAGAGAGTGATTTTGATAATATCTATCCTAGCTCTCTTAACTTATGTAAAACCAACCACAGTAATCAGGAACTTGAGTTCCTAGACTTAAGCATTAAGCTCAACAGAGGTAACCCATCTATTAGCCTCTTTGATAAAAGAGTTAATTTTCCTTTCAAAGTAATTAAATATCTACACTGGAATAATAACATATCAACCAAAGTAATTGAGAATGTACTAATTTCTCAGGTCCTAAGAATTTCAAGAATTTGCAGCAACAATTTGGACTTCAATTACCACATTAATATACTATTAGATAGTTTTCTAGAGAACGAAATTCCTTCTTCTTTCATCAAAAGAACTTTAAGAAAAATTATTCTGAATAATAGAGTAAGGTTGGCAGATCTGCTTTAATTTTCTACACAGTTAATAATATGATTCTGACCAATCAAAGCCGTAAGGAAGTTGGCTAGAGGATGCCTATTAACTACCTAAAGGAACCTTAGTGCTATGGATATGAAGGTCCTATTAAAACAAAAAATTAAATAATATAAACAAAATCACAAAAAAGCTTAAAAATCTGTTTATAAAAGAAAATAAAAACAAATAAAAAAGAAAACTAGTTATTCATCACTAGGATAGCTATACTAAAAATAGTAAAACCAACATTAAAATTAATAAGATTCTGATTAATCTATAGAAGCTCACTAAGGTGATTTAATACATGCAAAGATTATTAAATACACTACTCGTGTATTTTATAATATTTCTCATGTATTCTGGAGAGTTAATTCTGCTCTTTCTGATCATACAGATCCACAGTCTTAAGTTTATATATTTTTTTCTCTGGTTAAAATCTCCGCGAGTTGGTTTCTTTCTGTATGAGGAGGCCATCAGCCCCACCCTCACTGCCCCCAGCGACTAGGGAGTGGCAGAAGTGTTTCGGAAGAGGTCAGCCATGTTTTACTCTTGTGAGGAGAAAGTTTAGTCGCACAAGAGGTAAGCTCTCTTCCTTGTATTTGGGTTTTAGGTTTTATAAGTTCAATGTTTGTACTTCATGTACTTTTTCTCTGTTAATTTTTTGCTTTTCAGCTTTTAGGCACTGGCTTGTCTGTTAACATTTTTGCGGGTTTTAACTCTTTCTTTTCTTTGTAACTTTGCGCGTCTTTTGGGGTACCTAGGAACAGCAGATGGCTAAGCTTGTTCCTTTTCTATGCGCTGTATTTTCAAAGTAGTTAAGTTCTTAATAACTAATTAATTATGCACTTAAAGCACTGCTGAAATACTTTGTACATATTGCAACTAACTGTTTAAGTCATATAACTTTCACAAAGTTTTCTTTAGTTAATTATTGTCTTTAACTTATTCTCGTTTTCGTGCTGTCATAAGTTGTAGAGTAGGGGGTTTTAGACTCAAGTTTTCTTTCAAAAATCTGTTTTTTAAAAATTAATATTTCCTTTTTTAATTGCAATGTAAAAATTTGGATTTCTTTTGCATTGTTTTTCAGGTTTAAATTCTCTCTCAAACGAACTTGGCATTTCGTTATAGCTGAAAATTATTTCTAATTATTATGTCACTCTCACAGCTTGAGTTCTCTTTAATCTTCTTCTCTCTGTTTAATAGTAACAGATGAAGAGCATGGGTCGGGCCAGGAAGGTTAATGGATGCAAGCGAAATTGTTAACTAGTGCTAGGTCATACAACTCTGCGGAGGACATGACATATATATATTTTTTTAAACAATTTTAGGTGGGAATGTTACTTGCATCTATGGCCTTGCAGAAACCCATTTCCAACTAGGTCTTTGTGGAAGTGAGAAAATGCAGAGTTTTTGCTGGTCCTTGATAAAGCCAAGGCTCAATATTCTCGACACCATCTACATTCAGTTGTTTTATTTTATTATTTTTTTATCTTTTCTCCTTTTACTCACACAGGTAGATACATAACCTTTTCTATGTTGTACTTGGTGTGAGTCAAAATTATATATGTATTTTTTTGCTTAGGTATCTTCTTAATAGAATATATATAGTATATATATATATGTATATATCATCATCATCATCATTGTCAACCATTATCAATCCACTGCTGGATGAAGGTCTCCCCAAGTTTCCTCCACAACGGTCTGTCTTGTGCCAGTCTCCTCCATGTCACTCCCGCATATTTACGAATTTCATCCACCCATCTCCCATGTGATCTTTTTCTGGGTCTTTTCCTGTCCCTTGGAATCCAATCTAAAATTTCGGCTGTCCATCTATGGTCTGTCCTTCTGGCAGTATGTCCAGCCCATTGCCATTTCAGGGATTTAACTCTGATCATGATGTCTTCCACTCTCGTCATTTTTCGGATCCACGAGTTCCTCTTCTTATCTCTCTTGGTTATACCAAGCATGCACCTCTCCATACTGCTTTGAGTTGTCTGCAGCCTTTGTATGTCTCTTTTAGTTAAGGTCCACGTCTCTGCACCATACGTAAGCACTGGAAGGATGCATTGATCAAACACTTTTCTTTTAAGACATAATGGCATATTGCTCTTGAAAATTATGCTGTTTCTTCCAAAAGCTCTCCAGGCAAGTTTTGTACGCCGATTAATTTCTTCATCAATGTGACCCTCACTTGATATCTGCTGTCCAAGATAAACGTACGTATCTGTTATCTCCAGTTTTTCTCCATCAATCGATAAATCTTCATTTCTTGTAAAAGCATTGAACATCACTTTTGTCTTCTGAAAGTTCATTTTTAATCCCACTTCTTTACTCTTGTCAGCAAGTTCCTGGATCATACTCTGCAGCTCTGATGGGGTAGTTGCAAAAATGACTATGTCATCAGCAAAACGAAGGTGGGTTAGATAATCTCCATTAATCTTTATCCCTTTGTTTTCCCAGTTCAGTGATTGAAAGACATTTTCCAATGTGGCATTAAAGAGCTTCGGAGATATGGTGTCACCTTGTCTCACTCCCTTTCCAATTTTTATGTGTGTTGTATTTTCAAACAGCCGAATCTTTGCACTTGCATTTTCATAGATGTTATTAATAATATTAATGTATGCATCTTCAATACCGCAGGATTTCAGAGCCGTGGTAACTGCTGATGGTTTCACCGAATCAAAGGCTTTTTCATAATCGATAAAAGCCATGCACAATGGAAGTTCATATTCCCTCGCTCTTTCAATTAGTTCTCTCAGTACGTGGATATGATCTATTGTGCTGTAGCCACTCCTGAATCCAGCTTGTTCTCTCGGTTGAGCCATGTCCAGTGTTACCTTCAAGCGGTGTGAAAGAACTTTAGTGAAGATTTTATAAACCACTGATAGGAGGCTGATAGGTCTGTAGTTCCTGAGATCCTCAATGTCACCTTTTTTATGTAGCAGGATCATTGTAGCATTGTTCCAATCCTCAGGAATCTTCCCTTCATTAAGGCATCGAGTGAAAATTTGGGCGAGTACTGTTTCAATTTCTCCACTTGCTTCTTGTATGATGTCTATAGTAATTCCATCTTCTCCTGGAGCTTTCCCCCGCTTCATGTTCTTGATTGCATGAGCAACTTCTGCTGGGAGGACTGGAAGAACTCTGGTACCTTTCATGATGTCTGGAGTACATGTATCATCCCTTTCATATAATTTGGAGTAGAAATCTTTCACTCTTGTCAAAATATCGCCTCTATTTCTTGTTATAGAACCATCTTCTTTTCTCAGAGCCATAATCTGTTTTCTTCCCTTACTAAGATGTCCCTTTGCTATCTTAAGGCTTTGGTTGTTTTCAATTGCTTTCCTCACTAGCTCACAGTTGAATTTCCTTACGTCTTCAGTGATACTTTTTCGTGTTGTCTTGTATAGCTCTATATATTCCACTTTGGAAGTCACATCTTCTTTAGTTGTCCTCATCTCTCTTCTTTTTTGCATCAACATTTTGTTTTTTCCTGATAATTTGTTCACATGCAACTTGTTCTTAGACCCAGCTAATTTTGTTGCTGTTTCCATAAGAGCTTTGGTTACTTTTCTGTTAACTTCCGAAATATCCACTTCTTCCGATGTTAGGCCTTCTAAAGCAGAGAATCTGTTCGTCAGTTCCAACTTGAAAGTATTATATTGTTTTTTAAGGTTGGTTATGTCAATACATTTTGTTTGTCTTATGAGCTTGCCACGTTCCAGTTTAGTGTTGAGGTGCATTTTACATCTCACCAATCTATGGTCACTACCTGTGTTGAACTTGTTCAGCACACTGCAGTCTTCGATGACGAATTTTTTGTTACACATAATAAAATCAATTTCACTTGTCGTCCCAATTGGATGTCTCCATGTCCATTTCCTGTGTGGCTTTTTCTTGAAAAAGGAGTTCAAGATGAAAAATCCTTCTGCCTCTGCAAACTCAACGAGAGTATTTCCACGCTGGTTTCTGTTGCCGTGACCGAATTTACCTACTGAAGTTTCATTCTGTTGTCGTTGCCCTATTTTTGCATTGAAATCTCCCATAATTATCTTCAAGTGCTGCTTACCTTTATTATTTAGATGACGAATTTCCTCATAAAATTCTTCAATTTCTTCTTCAGGATGACTTGTGGTGGGTGCATAAGTTTGAATAATCTGAGCCTGGTATCTTCTCGATAGTTGGATAACGAGTCGTGCAGCTCTGTCAGAGGAACTTTCAACTTCTATCACTTTATCCTTCAGTTTCTTGTTTATTATAAATCCAACACCACTAGTTCTGCCAGTATCTGTCCCACGATAGTAGAAGAGATGTCCACTTTTCAGTTCAATGAGATCTTCTCCTTTTCTCCTTACCTCACTTAGCCCAACAATGTCCCACTTGATCCTTTGTAGTTCCTCTTCCAATTCAAGAAGCCTTGAATCAGAAGATAGGGAGCGTCCGTTATAGGTAGCCAAGGTCAGCATCAAATGGCAGCCTAGTCCGGTCCTCCGGGGATTCTTAGCACCCTCTGCCTTCATGTCGCACTGGCCGCTGCCTTGGCCAGGTACATTCCAGCTGCCTGAGACTGAGGGCCAAGATTTAAGTTGTAGAGTCATTTTGGAGGTGTTTGGCCATAACTCACCACGCTGGCCAAGCGGGTTGGTGAGTGTGGGATAGCATTTCCTCTGATCCCGATGGTATAGTTATACCGCTATTGGCGGTCGTCAGAGCCCCTTTAGTGGGAACAGGATGCACCACGAGAAGGCGGGGTTGACATTTGTCAAGGAGAGGCTGTGATGTTACGCATCACCTGACCTTACATCCTGACCTTACATATATATATATATATATATATATATATATATATATATATATACTGAAGAGCAAAACTGAAAACTAAGGAAAAACTTTAGAATTTAAAACGAAAGTTGCAAAATAACCTGAAGATCAAAACGCGCAACGCAGCAGTTTTGAAAATTCAGAATTCACATTCTATTAAGAAGAGACCTAAGCAAAAAAAAAAAATACATATATATTTTTGACTCATACGAAGTACAACATAGAAAAGGTTATGTATCTACCGGTGTGAGTAAAAGGAGAAAAGATAAAAAATAAAATAAAACAACTGAATGTAGAAGGTGTCGAGAATACTGAGCCTTGGCTTTATCAAGGACCAGCAAAAACTCTGCATTTTCTCACTTTCACAAAGACCTAGTTGGAAATGGGTTTCTGCAAGGCCATAGATGCAAGTAACATGCCCACCAAAAATTGTTTTAAAAAATATATATATGTCATGTCCTCCGCAGAGTTGTATGACCTAGCACTAGTTAACAATTTCGCTTGCATCCATAACCCTCCTGGCCCAACCCATGCTCTTCATCTGTTACTATTAAACAGAGAGAAGAAGATTAAAGAGAACTCAAGCTGTGAGAGTGACATTATAATTAGAAATAATTTTCAGCTATAACGAAATGCCAAGTTCGCCTGTGAGAGAATTTAAACCTGAAAAACAATGCAAAAGAAATCCAAATTTTTACATTGCAATTAAAAAAGGAAATATTATTTTTTTAAAAAATCAGATTTTTGAAAGAAAACTTGATTCTAAAACCCCTACCTACTCTACAACTTCTGACAACACAAAAACGAGAATAAGTTAAAGACAATAATTAACTAAAGAAAAGCTTTGTGAAAGTTATATGACTTAAACAATTAGTTGCAATATGTACAAAGTATTTCAGCATTGCTTTAAGTGCATAATTAAGTAGTTATTAAGAACTTAACTACTTTGAAAATACAGCGCAAAGAAAGGGAACTATGCTTAGCCATCTGCTGTGCCTAAGTTCCCCAAAAGACGCGCAAAGTTACCAAGAAAAGAAAGAGTTAAAACCCGCAAAAATGTTAACAGACAAGCCAGTGCCTAAAAGCTAAAAAGCAAAAAATCAACAGAGAAAAAAAGTACATGAAGTACAAACATTGAACTTATAAAACCTAAAACCCAAATACAAGGAAGAGAGCTTACCTCTTGTGGAACTAAACTTTCTCCTCACAAGAGTAAAACATGGCTGACCTCTTCCCCATGCGTCCTAACACTTCTGCCACTCCCTAGTCGCTGGGGGGCAGTGTGGGTGGGGCTGATGGTCTCCTCATACTGAAAGAAACCAACTCGCGGAGATTTTAACCAGAGAAAAAAAAATATATATATACTTAAGACTGTGGATCTGTATGATCAGAAAGAGCAGAATTAACTCTCCAGAATACATGAGAAATATTATAAAATACACGAGTGGTGTATTTAATAATCTTTGCATGTATTAAATCACCTTAGTGAGCTTCTATAGATTAATCAGAATCTTATTATTAATTTTCTACACAGTTAATAATATGATTCTGACCAATCAAAGCCGTAAGGAAGTTGGCTAGAGGATGCCTATTAACTACTAAAAGGAACCTTAGTGCTATGGATATGAAGGTCCTATTAAAACAAAAAATTAAATAATATAGACAAAATCACAAAAAAGCTTAAAAATCTGTTTATAAAAGAAAATAAAAACAAATAAAAAAGAAAACTAGTTATTCATCACTAGGATAGCTATACTAAAAATAGTAAAACTAACATTAAAAATAATAAGATTCTGATTAATCTATAGAAGCTCACTAAGGTGATTTAATACATGCAAAGATTATTAAATACACCACTCGTGTATTTTATAATATTTCTCATGTATTCTGGAGAGTTAATTCTGCTCTTTATGATCATACAGATCCACAGTCTTAAGTATATATATATATATTTTTTTTTTTTCTCTGGTTAAAATCTCCGCGAGTTGGTTTCTTTCAGTATGAGGAGGCCATCAGCCCCACCCACACTGCCCCCCAGCGACTAGGGAGTGGCAGAAGTGTTAGGACGCATGGGGAAGAGGTCAGCCATGTTTTACTCTTGTGAGGAGAAAGTTTAGTTGCACAAGAGGTAAGCTCTCTTCCTTGTATTTGGGTTTTAGGTTTTATAAGTTCAATGTTTGTACTTCATGTACTTTTTTCTCTGTTGATTTTTTGCTTTTTAGCTTTTAGGCACTGGCTTGTCTGTTAACATTTTTGCGGGTTTTAACTCTTTCTTTTCTTCGTAACTTTGCGCGTCTTTTGGGGAACTTAGGCACAGCAGATGGCTAAGCATAGTTCCTTTTCTTTGCGCTGTATTTTCAAAGTAGTTAAGTTCTTAATAACTACTTAATTATGCACTTAAAGCACTGCTGAAATACTTTGTACATATTGCAACTAATTGTTTAAGTCATATAACTTTCACAAAGCTTTTCTTTAGTTAATTATTGTCTTTAACTTATTCTCGTTTTTGTGTTGTCAGAAGTTGTAGAGTAGGGGGTTTTAGAATCAAGTTTTCTTTCAAAAATCTGATTTTTTAAAAAATTAATATTTCCCTTTTTAATTGCAATGTAAAAATTTGGATTTCTTTTGCATTGTTTTTCAGGTTTAAATTCTCTCTCAGGCGAACTTGGCATTTCGTTATAGCTGAAAATTATTTCTAATTATAATGTCACTCTCACAGCTTGAGTTCTCTTTAATCTTCTTCTCTCTGTTTAATAGTAACAGATGAAGAGCATGGGTCGGGCCAGGAGGGTTATGGATGCAAACGAAATTGTTAACTAGTGCTAGGTCATACAACTTTGCGGAGGACATGACATATATGTATTTTTTAAAACAATTTTTGGTGGGCATGTTACTTGCATCTATGGCCTTGCAGAAACCCATTTCCAACTAGGTCTTTGTGGAAGTGAGAAAATGCAGAGTTTTTGCTGGTCCTTGATAAAGCCAAGGCTCAGTATTCTCGACACCTTCTACATTAAGTTGTTTTATTTTATTTTTTTATCTTTTATCCTTTTACTCACACCGGTAGATACATAACCTTTTCTATGTTGTAATTGGTATGAGTCAAAAATATATATGTATTTTTTTTTTTTTGCATAGGTATCTTCTTAATAGAATATATAGTATATATATATATATGGTGTATTTTGCAACTACCCCATCAGTGCTGCAGAGTATGATCCAGGAACTTGCTGACAAGAGTAAAGAAGTGGGATTAAAAATGAACTTTCAGAAGACAAAAGTGATGTTCAATGCTTTTACAAGAAATGAAGATTTATCGATTGATGGACAAAAGCTGGAGATAACAGGCACGTACGTTTATCTTGGACAGCAGATATCAAGTGAGGGTCACATTGATGAAGAAATTAATCGGCGTACAAAACTTGCCTGGAGAGCTTTTGGAAGAAACAGCATAATTTTCAAGAGCAATATGCCATTATGTCTTAAAAGAAAAGTGTTTGATCAATGCATCCTTCCAGTGCTTACGTATGGTGCAGAGACGTGGACCTTAACTAAAAGAGACATACAAAGGCTGCAGACAACTCAAAGAAGCATGAAGAGGTGCATGCTTGGTGTAACTAGGAGAGATAAGAAGAGGAACTCATGGATCCGAAAAATGATAAGAGTGGAAGACATCATGATCAGAGTTAAATCCCTGAAATGGCAATGGGCTGGGCATACTGCAAGAAGGACAGATCATCGATGGACAGCCGAAATTTTCGATTGGATTCCAAGGGACAGGAAAAGACCCAGAAGAAGACCACATGGAAGATGGGTGGATGAAATTCGAAAGTATGCGGGAGTGACATGGAGGAGACTGGCACAAGACAGACCGTTGTGGAGGAAACTTGGAGAGACCTTCGTTCAGCAGTGGATTGATAATGGTTGACAATGATGATGATGATGATGGTGATGATGATATATAATAAATAGTACATAAATAAAAAAAATACTTCATAAATAAATTATTTTAACACAAAAAAATTAGACAAAAAAGGCTAATGTCATGAGAAGCGCCGAAGGCAGGTAAACCTCATGTAGTAGCTTATATAGAATGAAAATATTACAGAACAAATTTTTTTTAAAAATGAACTTCGAAACAAGTGAAAACTAGAACAGGGTGCCGTCATCAGGAGAGCATCAACCTGTGGGAGTGGCCTTTCTAGTGCCAACAAAACGACAAGGCAAGCCAAAATTGTTGGTTGGTCATGCTCCCTAGGCCACAAAACCAAATTCTAATATGCAAAAAATTCCAAGAATCAAATTTATAAAACTAAAAAAAAAGGAATTAAAAGCTTACCGGCAGAACAAAACCCGCCATGACAAAAAGTCAAACAAGACTGAACAGAGCACCCATAAGAACCCAAATATATACACTGATAAAAAAAAGGTGATTACGGTTAATCAACTACCTGGTAAGCCAAAAAATGTGTGAATTGACAAGATGCAATTCACACATTTTTGGCTTACCAGGTTGGGTTCGACTTGGATTATTGGGAGCAATAACAGAGTCTTGGAGACACTTGGCTCGGTGACTGTCACATCTGTGGATACTTATGATTTTAAAAACCTCTTCACTTCAATTTCATTGAAGGGTCTGTGGCAGGTAGTCCTAAACATACATACGAAGTTCGAGCCCGGGACTACAGAACAGTATTGGCATTTCCTACTGGATTTCTGTATTAATAACAATTTCGTTACCGTGGGCGATGGGCTTTACCTCCAAACTCGTGGTATTCCGATGTGAAGTCGCTTTTCTAGCAGTTTGGCTAATCTCTGTCTACATTTTTTTGAGGATAGATTTGTTGCCAATCATCCTTTAACAGGGATTGCTCTAAGGTATGTTGATGACATTATTGTCATTAACATTCCGGACTTTTTGCGTTTCGCCACTGACTTGTATCCTGACGACCTTAACCTAAAAAAAACCAACAGATCGTCAACTTATGTTTGTTACCTCGATTTAGAGGTTCAGGTGGACGAGGAGGGAAGAGGTGTGGTGAACTTATTTCATAAAAGAAACTTTTTTGAGTTTGATATCATTCACTACACTCACTGGTCATCCAACATTTCAAAAGTTATACGTCGCAATCTACTCATCTCTCAGTTTCATAGAATAGCTAAAATTTGCTCTACACAGTTCTTACTTGTAAAAAATATGAAAGCTCTTCTTTCTAAATCTCAATCTAACAATTTTCCTAAAAAATTATTAAGACATCAGTTTAACCATTTAATTTTGGACTATAATTCGGTGCCCAAGAGTTTCAAATTACATATTGGCATGCTTTATTAACCTAGGACCTAACAATTTTAATTATATAGGTAACATAAAGTGCTATTTGGTGGGTCCCTAACAGCTGAAGACCTTATCTACATACACAGTTTTGCATCTTGTCAATTCACACATTTTTTGGCTTACCAGGTAGTTGATTAACCGTGACCACCTTTTTTATCAGTGTATATATTTGGGTTCTTATGGGTGCTCTGTTCAGTCTTGTTTGACTTTTTGTCATGGCGGGTTTTGTTCTGCCGGTAAGCTTTTAATTCCTTTTTTTTAGTTTTATAAATTTGATTCTTGGAATTCTTGTGCATATTAGAATTTGGTTTTGTAGCCTAGGGAGCATGACCAACCGACAATTTTGGCTTGCCTTGTCGTTTTGTTGGTACTAGAAAGGCCACTCCCACAGGTTGATGCTCTCCTGATCACGGCAACCTGTTCTAGTTTTCACTTGTTTTGAAGTTCCTTTTATAAAAAAAAAAAAAAAATGTTCTGTAATATTTTCATTCTATATATATATATACTAAAGAGCAAAGCCGAATACATAAGAAAAAACTTTACAATTTAAAACGAAAGTTGCAAAACAACCTGAAGATCAAAACGCGCAACGCAGCAGTTATGAAAATTCAGAATTCACATTCTATTAAGAAGAAACTGAAGCTAAAAAAA
The DNA here is from genome assembly GCA_039090855.1 of Macrothele yani. Classification (NCBI taxonomy): domain Eukaryota; kingdom Metazoa; phylum Arthropoda; class Arachnida; order Araneae; family Macrothelidae; genus Macrothele; species Macrothele yani. The sequence continues at coordinate 14,000,077 of CM077017.1, forward strand.
ATTTTTTAAACTCATACTAAGTACAACATAGAAAAGGTTATGTATTGACCGGTGTGAGTAAAAAGAACAACTGAATGCAGAAAGTGTCGAGAATACTGAGCCTTGGCTTTATCAAGGACCAGCAAAAACTCTGCATTTTCTCACTTCCACAAAGACCTATTTGGAAATGGGTTTCTGCAAAGTCATGGATGCAAGTAATTAACCCACCTAAAAATATAAATATATATGTCATGTCCTCCGCAGAGTTGTATGACCCAGCTTTAGTTAACAATTTAGATTGCATCCATAACTCTCCTGACCCGACCCATGCTCTTTATCTGTTACTATTAAACAGAAAGAAGATGATTATAGAAAACTCAAATTGTAAGAGTGACATGATGAACTAGAAATAATGTTCAGTTATTAACAAATAGTCAAGTTCGCCTGAGAGAGAATTCAAACCTGAATATCAATACAAAAGTATTACAAGTTCTTAACATTTTCAAAGCACAGATTCTTGAAAGAAAACTGGATTATAAAAACCCCCTACTCCACTACTTCTGACTACACAAAAACGAGAATAAAATAAAGGCAATAATAAACTAAAGAAATGCTTTGTGAAGGTTATGTTACATAAACAATTAGTTGCAATATGTACAAAGTATTTCAGAAGTGCTTTAAGTGCATAATTAAGTAGTTAATAAGTTCTTAACTGCATTGAAAATACAGCGCAGACTACAAGTGCGACGAAACGGGCGGTTGCTGAGCCTTAGTTCCCTAAAAAACGCGCAAAATACCAAGAAAAGTAAGAGTTAAAATACGCAAAAAAGTTGATAGACTTGCTAGTGCCTAAAAACTTAAAGCAAGAAAAGAAAAAATGTTCAAGAAGTTCAAATATTGAACCCGGAATACCTAAAAACCAAAAGACAAAGAAGAGAGCTTACCTCTTATGCAACTTTGCTTCTTTCACACTTGAGGAAACATGGCCGACTATAATGAATTAGCTTTATTTTCTTTCCGCTAAGCTAATTAATATGAATGATTCTCTTCCTACCAGCTAGCTAATGATATACTTGTACTAAGCTTCAAAATAGTGAATTCAAAAAGGTTGTTGTTACTAGTTAATTACGAAAAAGAATAAAGTCTTAACGCTGGTTATTTATGGTAAAAAACTAATGTTATAAACCTAACAGCCAGACAGAGGTCTGACAAAAACTATGAATTGAGAAAGACTAACTTACGGCAACTTCTTTATTATAAGACTCTTGGTCATCTAAAGCACACACACAACTTGTTTTACAATAATGAAGAATCTCTCCTCATAACAACACAATCTCTCCTCGTATTACAAACGCTTTTCGTAAACAACAACGCTCTCTCATAATAACAACAAAAGCTCTCTCTAAGTCTCGATGAACGCGCCTATATACTAGCTACCACCACGTCATGACTTACACTCATTGCCAGATCTCATTCAGCGGGTGAAATAATATTTCGTTCAGTAAGAAGATAATTTACATAGTAAAATAAAATAACCAGAGATAGTAAAATCAAAAGGAAAGTGAATATAGAGTATACGTTACATCATCTCCCTTAATTTTTCTTTTTTTTTTTTTTCTTTTTGTTTCCGAAAAACCTATCAATTTTGGAGTGTAAGTCTTACATTTCGTTGAATGACGTTTCTCGACCTCTTTTTTGTTTTGTGGTTTGGTGGTAGCCGTATTTACATTATCAAACTTGGCATGACAAATTGAAGAAATCTGTATTCGTCTGTGAAACTTGTATTGTTGAACAAAACAAACCTGCACCGGCATACCTTCCTTTTATTCTGCCTAGCAGGAATCACTTTTTTAATTTCAAATGACGTTCTCATTATGCGGTGAATACATACCGACTGTACCAGCAGCGAAGATTGCCTGGAGCTGCCTAACAGTAACAATTTTATTATTTTAATTGCAAATTACGTTCGCATTATTCGTTGAATACATACCAACTGTATCAGCAGCGAAATTTACCTGGAGCTGCCTAACAGTAACAATTTTATTATTTTACCCCTAAGCACATAGATATATATAAAAAAAAGTGGATTAGTAGATGGACATAGAAGAAATATATAAAAAAAACACACACATATATACACAAAAAAGAATGCATAGGCCCACACGAAAAAAAGAAATTCTGACACGCCAACTGGTCGTGCAGGAAAAACAACAAACTGAGAAAAGAACCTGTCCACGAGAACTTACTTATCTCGAGGACGCATAAAAAACTCTAGTGCGATAACGTTTCCCAGGCCTAATCGGACTGGTAAAATCAGGTGGCTTGGATCTCTTCAGGGACTTTAATGGATCTGGAACATCGGTCTGCTGTCGGTCAGGAAATCCCGGCGGCTGACGGGAACGGTCAGGAATGGCGGAAATCCGTCGGTCCGAAACGGCTGAAGTCTGTGGGTCCAAAAATCCCTGCGGCTGAGAAGAACGGTCAAGAACGGCTGAAATCTGGTGGTCCGGAAATCCTTGCAGCTGATAGGAACGGTCAGGAACGTCAGAAGTCCGGCGGTCCGGAAATCCTTGCGGCTGATAGGAACGGGCTCCCCCAGGCTTTTGATATGGAGTCCCTTTGTGCTGGGGCCCGTTGTATCCTTCCAGTATTCTTTTGGACGGACGTGGCTCGGGCCACATCGTTTGCTTTCTCTTACGCCCTCGTGGCATGAGAGTAGCAGCAGGCATCGGCCCTGTTTGCCCTGAACGTAGGTTCCAGGGGCGAAACCCGGGCGGATGCAAAGATTTCTGCCGTCGTCGCTGTTGCGGCGAAGCAGATTGGGGAGACAAGTCACGTTTGCGCCCAGCCTTTGGTGGTGCTGGACGGTTTGTAACATGAAATTTAGTGTTCATAACTGATAAGTCGGAAATGTCCGAAGCCTCTGAGTCGCTGCTGTAATTCAGTGGTCGTGCAGGGCGATGTTTAGATTTGCCTATAGGAATACTCTCTGACGAGGTATTCAAAGAAGAAGTAGCCCGCGTTGGTGCAGAGTTATCCGGAAACGGCGCAGCAATAGTCTTGGCAATGGTTGGAGGGAAAGGAACGATACTAGTATTCGAAGAACTCGATTCGAGCCTTGGTCTCATGGGAGAAGCAGGTTGCGTGTTTGGAAACCCGTCTTGAGGAGGGGAGGGTGAAGGAAAAATCACTGGAGATTCTTCAAAAATGTTTGTTGGTTCGTCCAAAATTTCTGGCGGTTGAACATGAGATATAGACTCTTGAGTCTGTGGAACAGAAGGTTGAGTAGTGTTGATTATAAAATCGATATTCCGTTCATGATACTTGCGACACTGATCAACGTGTACGTATTGAAATTGGTTGTCAGGTTTTTCCAGAACAACATTATTTTCAAAGATATTTGCCACCCGATATGGACCTTCGTAGCTGGGTGCAAATTTCTTCACTAAAGTATGCGAAACAGAAGACTGGAAGTGCGTTTCCACGAGAGTGAGATCTCCAACGACAAGATCTGGTTCCCTACGTCTAGAATTATAATATCTTGCTTGAGCCGCTTGTGCTCCTAGCATTGCAACACGAGCTTTTTCTGCCATGATGCGTACTGATTGCGGAGTTGGTCGCTGGTTTAGTTCGTCGATAATCCCCGTTAAATTTTCAAAAGGGGTTTTAATTTTGCGACCCAGAAAAAGTTCTGCCGGAGTAATTTTAGTAGACTCGTGGACAGACGAGCGGAGGGCGAACGCAAAAAGCTCCAAATGGTCATCCCATCTTTCATGATGATCCATTACAAAAGTCGCAATCATTTTCACTAGCGTGCGGTTAACGCGTTCCGCAGGATTACTCTGGGGATGATATGGGGAAATGAATTTATGTTTAATGTGTAGTCTCGCACACATTCTTTCAAAAATGTCAGAAATAAATTGAGGACCATTATCCGAAACTACTTTATTAGGTGCACCATATCTAGAAAATACTTCATTAACTAAGACATTACAAATAACTTCTGCCGTAGCGGCTTTAATGGGAAAAACTTCAACCCATTTAGAAAAATTATCAGTTAGTACTAGAACGTAACGAGCTTTATTTTTAACAGATAATGGATAAGGTCCCAATAAATCTATTGAAATAATATCAAACACATGAGAACTTGAACTAGATTTCAAGTGACCGGCCGGTCTTACATTACGGTAATTATTAATCTGACGCAAGGCCGCCCCGGTGGCGCAGTGGTCTAAGCGATGGCCTCTGATCATTCGTCCGAACGGGGTCCGGGTTCGAATCCCGGTGAGGCATGGATGTTGTGTTTGTCTTACGGTACTGGCTCTTTCCCTTCCCTGGAACCAGTCACCCTAAATTAGGGACTGGCGACTGCTTATAGCCCATTGAGTTGCTCACGGTGGTCGTTAAACCTCCAATCAAAAAAAAAAAAAAATCTGACACAAGTGACATGATTGAACGTATGCGAGCACACTTTGGTACATGCCAGGCCAATAGGCAACATCCCGCAATTTACAACGGGTCTTGCGAATACCTAAATGGCCTGCAAGAGGTTTGTCATGAAATTCATTTAAAAGGGCCATTCTAAGGGTTCGCGGAATACATGGGCGAAACTCTGCCCTAGTAGTCCTAGACTTTGTATAATAAAGAAGACCCTCTATTACTTCAAAATGTTGTGACCTTCCAGCCAGAGAAGGATCACTTTGTGGGGGCGAACCCGCAAGCAAAAAATTATAGATATCCCCAAAATCTGGATCATTTATTAATTCTGCCATTATCTGCTCTCTGGATGTTATATCAGCTATTAGAAGTAAAGGCTGACATCCAGGAGTAGCTTCAGTGGGGATCTCACTAATCGGAACGCGAGATAATGCGTCCGGTAATTGATTTTTATGACCTGGCTGATATGAAATTTTAATATTGCTCTCTTGTAACTTCAGAGCCCACTTCATAAGTCTGTGAGATAGGTGCTTAGCAGAATTCAAATACTGAAGGGCAGAATGATCCGTAATTATGTTAACTGTCAATTCATTAAGATAACATTGAAATTTATTCAGCGCATACACAACAGCAAGACATTCACGTTCCGTAGCTGAATAATTGCGTTCAGCTTTGGCTAAAGTACGAGACGCAAAAGCTATTGGATGCCCAGCTTGTGACAAAACGCAACCAAGACCAACTCCGGATGCATCAGTATAAATATCAAATTCCTTAGTATGATCCGGGAAAGCCAACACCGGAGGCTGAGTCAATGCAGACTTCAGTGTTTCGAATGCAGCGTTAGCCTCAGGTGTCCAAATAAACTTCTTGTATTTACGTTTTAAAGCATACAATGGCTCACATATTGTAGCATAAGCGGGGACGAACTGCTGATACCATCCGGTCATTCCCAGAAAGCGGGATAGTTCTTTTGCTGTTTTAGGCCGAGGAAAGTCAACAATAGGCCTAATTTTTTCATTATCAGTAAATAAGCCGTGGGGAGTGATTTTCAACCCCAGATATACAATCTCGTCCCTCGCTATCTGGCATTTACTAGGTTTTAACGTCAAGCCAGCATTGTATATGAGTTGGAACACCTGTTTGAGCAGAGAAAGGTGCTCGTCAAAAGTCTCGGATGTAATAATAATATCATCCAAATAGACATGCACATGGGGACCCAGGACAATTCTGAGAACCGTATCCATAAGCTTTTGGAAAGTAGCAGGTGCAGAAGCTAGTCCAAAAGGCATACGTAAATATTCATAGGCCCCAAAAGGAGTCACAAAGCCTGTTTTATCGACAGAGTCCGGATGTACTGCTACCTGCCAATATCCACTCGCCAAATCCAAGGTTGACATCCATTTGGTTGACGACAGGTCATTTAAAATATGCGACATGACAGGTAGTGGATAATTGATCGTTTTTGTGACTTGGTTGAGCTTGCGGAAATCTGTCACGAAACGAAAGTCATTGGATTGTTTCTTTGGAACCAAAAAGGCAGGAGCAGCCCAGGCGCTTGTGGATTCCCTGATTATGCCCTGCTTAATCATTTCAGAAATTTGACGTTGCATTTCCTGTTTCTTATGTGGAGCACAAGGGTAAGGTTTCGTCGCAATTGGTTTCGAACCATCAGTGTCAATGACATGATAAACCACCTGTGTGAAACCAGGTTGATCCGAAAATAAACCAGGGCTTTCCTGTAAAAGGAGAGAAAGCTGGTTTCGTTGCCTCTCATTCAATTGGTTACTCAATAACAAACTCGTGATATCTACAGGAACCGTAGGAATCATTTCGACAGGTTCCGGAAAGGAAATCACATGTTGTACAAAATTCAAAGTTATTTGAAACTGATGTATAAAGTCCATGCCCATTAAACATTTCACAGGTAGTTCGTCTATAAGCAGGAAAGAATGCGTAAAACGAGCTTTTCCCAGCCCTAAAGATAATGTGACAGTTCCTGCGATACTGAAGATTTCATTATTTGCACCTCGCAAATACTGCGTTGCAGGCTGAACGTGTATGGCAGGAAAAGTGTCAGTGAAAACTTTGTATTTAGGGCTGATGTTTCAGAACCAGTGTAGAACTTTGTCTCGACAATAATATCTTCAATTGTTAAGAATAAATCAGGCAACTGAGGAGTTTGAACAGTCACTAATACTGTTTTAGGGTCAGAATGCTGGGTATCAGGAAGCAGGACCGACCCTTAGTCTACTTCCTTTGGAAGTTTAAAGGAATCCTGGTTGGGTTATCATGTGGTCTGAAACCTCGACCCTGCCGGGTATCGGGAAAATTTTCACGATGAGGAAAACTGCGTGAAACCTGCTTCGGGAACTCCGCGCGTCTGTCGACATTTTCATATCCTTTACGTCTGCCCTCAGCACGGGCAGAAAAATTATCATTGCCCGGAGCATGATAACGTTCCGAATGCTGCTGATGGAAACGGGGTCGAGCATACTGTGCAGGTGTACGATATCCCGAAGCTTGTTCAGAAACTCGCTGTTGGTTTGCCACTCTTCTGTGTGGTGGAACGTATGAAGCTTGGGAGTGCACTTGTGTATGCTCGCGCTGAAAGTTATTATGTCTAGTATGCCGCTGAGGGTTTTCGTAATAAGCCTCGCAGGGTGCCCGAGCATGGTGAGTTGAACCATGTTTGCCATGTCGCTCTTCATACGTGCGTATGAGGCGAAGGCATTCATGAATTGTGGCAGGGTGTCGAACCTCAAGGAAATCTTGTAAGAATGGGTCGAGCTGCTGCACGAGGGTATCCAACGTTGTCAACATGACTGGCATGTGGATCCCATTGGTTATATAAGCGTGTAGTCTCCAACGCAAATGCAACAGGGCTATCATTGGGACCTTGCTGACGCGAAAAAAGCTGTTGTGCAAGGCTAGCTCGACTGAGGCCGAAAGGAAAGACCTCCAAGAATTCTGCACGGAAATTCTCATAATGAGAATCTGGGTTCGACACTCTCCACTGCCGATACCAGGTCTTAGCGGTATCCCTCAAGCAAGTGCCGGCGATTTGGACCTTGCAGTCTTCAGGAATATTATATAGATCAAAATGATCTTCCAGATCTTCGAGGAACTTTAAGGACCCTTCCAAACCATTGAAATGAATTGTTCCTGCATGCGGCACGAAATGGGCAAGCATTCTGCTTCGCTGAGAGGATTGAACTCCCTCAGGAACGACCCGCGACTCAGAGTAATAGGAAGCTGGTATATTACGAAATGGTGAAGAATGCCTGGGTACGTGTAGATCATGCATATCAAAGTCAGACCCACAGGCTTCTTGCAAATTGTCATAAAAAACACCATTACCCTCGGAACTTGCCTTGGGGTAGAAAATTGAAGTTGTCTCAGGTAAGGAAGACATGGATAATAATCGTCAAGTTCTCGTGTTCGAGAAAAATTCGGGCGCCAATTATAATGAATTAGCTTTATTTTCTTTCCGCTAAGCTAATTAATATGAATGATTCTCTTCCTACCAGCTAGCTAATGATATACTTGTACTAAGCTTCAAAATAGTGAATTCAAAAAGGTTGTTGTTACTAGTTAATTACGAAAAAGAATAAAGTCTTAACGCTGGTTATTTATGGTAAAAAACTAATGTTATAAACCTAACAGCCAGACAGAGGTCTGACAAAAACTATGAATTGAGAAAGACTAACTTACGGCAACTTCTTTATTATAAGACTCTTGGTCATCTAAAGCACACACACAACTTGTTTTACAATAATGAAGAATCTCTCCTCATAACAACACAATCTCTCCTCGTATTACAAACGCTTTCCGTAAACAACAACGCTCTCTCATAATAACAACAAAAGCTCTCTCTAAGTCTCGATGAACGCGCCTATATACTAGCTACCACCACGTCATGACTTACACTCATTGCCAGATCTCATTCAGCGGGTGAAATAATATTTCGTTCAGTAAGAAGATAATTTACATAGTAAAATAAAATAACCAGAGATAGTAAAATCAAAAGGAAAGTGAATATAGAGTATACGTTACACGACGTTTCTTTCCAAACTTCCAAACACCCCTGCCCCTCCCAATTCGCTGGGGGGTCAGTGTGGGTGGGGCTGAAGGCCTCCACACTCTGAAAAAATCCTACACGCGGAGAATTTTAACCGGAGAAAATATATATATAATTAAGATTGTGGACCTGTATGATCAGAAAGAGTAGAATAAACTCTCCAGAATACATGAGAAATATCATGAAATACACAAGTAGTGTATTTAATAATCTTTGCATGTATTTATTCACCTTAGTGAGCTTCTATAGACTATTCAGAATCCTATTAATTTTAATGTTAGTTTTACTATTTTTAGTATAGCTATTCTGGTGAGTGAATAACTAGTTTTCTTTTATATTTATTTTTATTTTCTTATATAAACCGATTTTCAAAGTTTTTATATATATATATATATATACATATTGTATATATATATATATATATATATATATATATATATATATATATATATATATATATATATATATGGGATGTAAGGTCAGGTGATGCGTAACATCACAGCCTCTCCTTGACAAATGTCAACCCCGCCTTCTCGTGGTGCATCCTGTCCCCACTAAAGGGGCTCTGACGACCGCCAATAGCGGTATAACTATACCATCGGGATTAGAGGAAATTCTATCCCACACTCACCAACCCGCTTGGGCAGCGTGGTGAGTTATGGCCAAACCCTTCCAAAACGATTCCACAACTTGAATCTTGGCCCTCAGTCTCCGGCAGCTGGAATGTACCTGGCCAAGGCAGCGGCCAGTGCGACATGAATGCAGAGGGTGCTAAGAATCCCCGGAGGACCGGACTAGGCTGCCATCTGATGCTGGCCTTGGCTACGTATAATGGACGCTCCCTATCTTCTGATTCAAGGCTTCTTGAATTGGAAGAGGAACTACAAAGGATCAAGTGGGACATCGTGGGGCTAAGTGAGGTAAGGAGAAAAGGAGAAGATCTCATCGAACTGAAAAGTGGACATCTCTTCTACTATCGTGGGACAGATATTGGCAGAACTAGTGGTGTTGGATTTATAATAAACAAGAAACTGAAGAATAAAGTTGTAGAAGTTGAAAGTTCCTCTGACAGAGCTGCACGACTTGTTATCCAACTCTCGAAAAGATACCAGGCTCAGATTATTCAAACTTATGCACCCACCACAAGTCATCCTGAAGAAGAAATTGAAGAATTTTATGAGGAAATTTGTCATCTAAATAATAAAGGTAAGCAGCACTTGAAAATAATTATGGGAGATTTCAATGCAAAAATAGGGCAACGGCAACAGAATGAAACTTCAGTAGGTAAATTCGGTCACGGCAACAGAAGCCAGCGTGGAAATACTCTCGTTGAGTTTGCAGAGGCAGAAGGGTTTTTCATCTTGAACTCCTTCTTCAAGAAAAAGCCACACAGGAAATGGACATGGAGACATCCAAATGGGACGACAAATGAAATTGATTTTATTATGTGTAACAAAAAATTCGTCATAGAAGACTGCAGTGTGCTAAACAAGTTCAACACAGGTAGTGATCCTAGATTGTGAGATGTAAGATGCACCTCAACACTAAACTTGAACGTGGCAAGCTCATAAGACAAACAAAATCTATTGACATAACCAACCTTAAAAAACACCATAATACCTTCAAGTTGGAACTGAAGAACAGGTTCTCTGCTTTAGAAGGCCTAACATCGGAAGAAGTGGACATCTCTGAAGTTAACAGAAAAGTAACCAAAGCTCTTATTGAAACAGCAACAAAATTAGCTGGGTCTAAGAACAAGTTGCATGTAAACAAATTATCAGGAAAAACGAAAATGTTGATGCAAAAAAGAAGAGAGATGAGGACAACTAAAGAAGATGTGACTTCCAAAGTGGAATATATAGAGCTATGCAAGACAGTAAGAAAAAGTATCACTGAAGACGTAAGAATATTCAACTGTGAACTAGTGAGGAGAGCAATTGAAAACAACCAAAGCCTAAAGATAGCAAAGGGACATCTCAGTAAGGGAAGAAAACAGATTATGGCACTGAGAAAAGAAGATGGTTCTGTAACAAGAAATAGAGGCGAAATTTTGACAAGAGTGAAAGATTTCTACTCCAAATTATATGAAAGGGATGATACATGCACTCCAGACATCATGAAAGATACCAGTACCAGAGTTCCTCCAGTCCTTCCAGCAGAAGTTGCACATGCAATCAAGAACATGAAGCGGGGAAAAGCTCCAGGAGAAGATGGAATTACTGTAGACATCATACAAGAAGCAAGTGGAGAAATCGAAACAGTACTCGCCCAAATTTTCACTCGATGCCTTAATGAAGGAAAGATTCCTGAGGATTGGAACACCGCTACAATGATCCTGCTACATAAGAAAGGTGACATTGAGGATCTCGGAAACTACAGACCTATCAGCCTCCTATCAGTGGTTTATAAAATCTTCACTAAAGTTCTTTCACACCGCTTGAAGGTAACACTGGACATGGCTCAACCGAGAGAACAAGCTGGATTCAGGAGTGGCTACAGCACAATAGATCATATCCACGTACTGAGAGAACTAATTGAAAGAGCGAGGGAATATGAACTTCCATTGTGCATGGCTTTTATCGATTATGAAAAAGCCTTTGATTCGGTGAAACCATCAGCAGTTACAATGGCTCTGAAAACCTGCGGTATTGAAGATGCATACATTAATATTATTAATAACATCTATGAAAATGCAAGTGCAAAGATTCGGCTGTTTGAAAATACAACACACATAAAAATTGGAAAGGGAGTGAGACAAGGTGACACCATATCTCCGAAGCTCTTTAATGCCACATTGGAGGGTGTTTTTCAGTCGCTGAGCTGGGAAAACAAGGGGATAAAGATTAATGGAGATTATCTAACCCACCTTCGTTTTGCTGATGACGTAGTCATTTTTGCAACTACCCCATCAGAGCTGCAGAGTATGATCCAGGAACTTGCTGACAAGAGTAAAGAAGTGGGGTTAAAAATGAACTTTCAGAAGACAAAAGGGATGTTCAATGCTTTTACAAGAAATGAAGATTTATCGATTGATGGAGAAAAGCTGGAGATAACAGACACGTACGTTTATTTTGGACAGCAGATATCAAGTGAGGGTCACATTGATGAAGAAATTAATCGGCGTACAAAACTTGCCTGGAGAGCTTTTGGAAGAAACAGCATAATTTTCAAGAGCAATATGCCATTATGTCTTAAAAGAAAAGTGTTTGATCAATGCATCCTTCCAGTGCTTACGTATGGTGCAGAGACGTGGACTTTAACTAAAAGAGACATACAAAGGCTGCAGACAACTCAAAGAAGCATGGAGAGGTGCATACTTGGTGTAACCAGGAGAGATAAGAAGAGGAACTCGTGGATCCGAAAAATGACAAGAGTGGAAGACATCATGATCAGAGTTAAATCACTGAAATGGCAATGGGCTGGACATACTGCCAGAAGGACAGACCATCGATGGACAGCCGAAATTTTAGATTGGATTCCAAGGGACAGGAAAAGACCCAGAAGAAGACCACATGGAAGATGGGTGGATGAAATTCGAAAGTATGCAGGGGTGACATGGAGGAGACTGGCACAAGACAGACCGTTGTGGAGGAAACTTGGGGACCTTCGTCCAGCAGTGGATTGATAATGGTTGACAATGATGATGATGATGATATAAGACCGTTGTGGAGGAAACTTGGGAGACCTTCGTCCAGCAGTGGATTGATAATGGTTGACAATGATGATGATGATGATTTCCTCCACAACGGTCTTATGTCATCATCATCATCATTGTCAACCATTATCAATCCACTGCTGGACGAAGGTCTCCCCAAGTTTCCTCCACAACGGTCTTATATCATCATCATCATCATTTTCAACCATTATTAATCCACTGCTGGACGAAGGTCTCCCCAAGTTTCCTCCACAACGGTCTGTCTTGTGCCAGTCTCCTCCATGTCACTCCCGCATACTTTCGAATTTCATCCACCCATCTTCCATGTGGTCTTCTTCTGGGTCTCCGGTCCTCCGGGGATTCTTAGCACAATCTGCCTTCATGTCGCACTGGCCGCTGCCTTGGCCAGGTACATTCCAGCTGCCGGAGACTGAGGGCCAAGATTTAAGTTGTGGAGTCATTTTGGAGGGGTTTGGCCATAACTCACCACGCTGGCCAAGCGGGTTGGTGAGTGTGGGATAGCATTTCCTCTAATCCCGATGGTATAGTTATACCGCTATTGGCGATCGTCAGAGCCCCTTTAGTGGGAACAGGATGTACCACGAGAAGGCGGGGTTGACATTTGTCAAGGAGAGGCTGTGATGTTACGCATCACCTGACCTTACATCCCATATATATATATATATATATATATATATATATATATATATATATATATTCTATTAAGAAGAGACCTAAGCAAAAAAAAACACATATATATTTTTGACTCATACCAAGTACAACATAGAAAAGGTTATGTATCTACCGGTGTGAGTAAAAGGAGAAAAGATAAAAAAATAATAAACTAAAATAAAACAACTGAATGTAGAAGGTGTCGAGAATACTGAGCCTTGGCTTTATCAAGGACCAGCAAAAACTCTGCATTTTCTCACTTCCACAAAGACCTAGTTGGAAATGGGTTTCTGCAAGGCCATAGATGCAAGTAACATGCCCACCTAAAATTGTTTTAAAAAATATATATATGTCATGTCCTCCGCAGAGTTGTATGACCTAGCACTAGTTAACAATTTCGCTTGCATCCATAACCCTCCTGGCCCGACCCATGCTCTTCATCTGTTACTAATAAACAGAGAGAAGAAGATTAAAGAGAACTCAAGCTGTGAGAGTGACATAATAATTAGAAATAATTTTCAGCTATAACGAAATGCCAAGTTCGTCTTAGAGAGAATTTAAACCTGAAAAACAATGCAAAAGAAATCCAAATTTTTACATTGCAATTAAAAAAGGAAATATTAATTTTTTAAAAATCAGATTTTTGAAAGAAAACTTGACTCTAAAACTTCCTACTCTACAACTTCTGACAACACGAAAACGAGAATAAGTTAAAGACAATAATTAACTAAAGAAAACTTTGTGAAAGTTATATGACTTAAACAATTAGTTGCAATATGTACGAAGTATTTCAGCAGTGCTTTAAGTGCATAATTAAGTAGTTATTAAGAACTTAACTACTTTGAAAATACAGCGCAAAGAAAAGGAACTATGCTTAGCCATCTGCTGTGCCTAAGTTCCCCAAAAGACGCGCAAAGTTACCAAGAAAAGAAAGAGTTAAAACCCGCAAAAATGTTAACAGACAAGCCAGTGCCTAAAAGCTGAAAAGCAAAAATCAACAGAGAAAAAAAGTACATGAAGTACAAACATTGAACTTATAAAACCTAAAACCCAAATACAAGGAAGAGAGCTTACCTCTTGTGCAACTAAACTTTCTCCTCACAAGAGTAAAACATGGCTGACCTCTTCCCTATGCATCCTAACAATTCTGCCACTCCCTAGTCGCTGGGGGGCAGTGTGGGTGGGGCTGATGGCCTCCTCATACAGAAAGAAACCAACTCGCGGAGATTTTAACCAGAGAAAAATATATATATAAACTTAAGACTGTGGATCTGTATGATCATAAAGAGCAGAATTAACTCTCCAGAATACATGAGAAATATTATAAAATACACGAGTGGTGTATTTAATAATCTTTGCATGTATTAAATCACCTTAGTGAGCTTCTATAGATTAATCAGAATCTTATTAATTTTAATGTTAGTTTTACTATTTTTAGTATAGCTATCCTAGTGATGAATAACTAGTTTTCTTTTTTATTTGTTTTTATTTTCTTTTATAAACATAATTTTAAGCTTTTTTTGTGATTTTGTCTATATTATTTAATTTTTTGTTTTAATAGGACCTTCATATCCATAGCACTAAGGTTCCTTTTAGTAGTTAATAGGCATCCTCTAGCCAACTTCCTTACGGCTTTGATTGGTCAGAATCATATTATTAACTGTGTAGAAAATTAAATCAGATCTGCCAACCTTACTCTATTATTCAGAATAATTTTTCTTAAAGTTCTTTTGATGAAAGAAGAAGGAATTTCGTTCTCTAGAAAACTATCTAATAGTATATTAATGTGGTAATTGAAGTCCAAATTGTTGCTGCAAATTCTTGAAATTCTTAGGACCTGAGAAATTAGTACATTCTCAATTACTTTGGTTGATATGTTATTATTCCAGTGTAGATATTTAATTACTTTGAAAGGAAAATTAACTCTTTTATCAAAGAGGCTAATAGATGGGTTACCTCTGTTGAGCTTAATGCTTAAGTCTAGGAACTCAAGTTCCTGATTACTGTGGTTGGTTTTACATAAGTTAAGAGAGCTAGGATAGATATTATCAAAATCACTCTCTATAACTTCTGAATTATTGATACACAGCAGATCATCAATATATCTAAATGTGTAAAGGTAGTTATCTGAGCAGGTGGGGTGATTTTTAATGAATTTATATTCCTTAAAGAACAGGAATAGATTAGCGATATTCGTGGACGTTGATGTTCCCATGGGAATACCGTTCACTTGCTTATAGAGAGTATTATTATATAAGATATGGTTATTTTTTATGCAGCAATTGAGTTCCAAGTTCCTACATTAACAAATTGGTTAAGTTTAAATTCTGCATACAGCTCTTTAAAGGTAGTGATTATATCTGATAGAGGCAGATGCAGAAGTAATTTCTACTATACTCAAAGTTTGTCCCTTAGATATTAATAGTTATGATTTTGAGAACCTATATACTAATCTGCCTCTATCAGATATAATCACTACCTTTAAAGAGCTGTATGCAGAATTTAAACTTAACCAATTTGTTAATGTAGGAACTTGGAACTCTTATCTCAACTCCTGCATCAAAAATAACCATATCTTATATAATAATACTCTCTATAAGCAAGTGAACGGTATTCCCATGGGAACGTCAACGTCCACGAATATCGCTAATCTATTCCTGTTCTTTAAGGAATATAAATTCATTAAAAATCACCCCACCTGCTCAGATAACTACCTTTACACATTTAGATATATTGATGATCTGCTGTGTATCAATAATTCAGAAGTTATAGAGAGTGATTTTGATAATATCTATCCTAGCTCTCTTAACTTATGTAAAACCAACCACAGTAATCAGGAACTTGAGTTCCTAGACTTAAGCATTAAGCTCAACAGAGGTAACCCATCTATTAGCCTCTTTGATAAAAGAGTTAATTTTCCTTTCAAAGTAATTAAATATCTACACTGGAATAATAACATATCAACCAAAGTAATTGAGAATGTACTAATTTCTCAGGTCCTAAGAATTTCAAGAATTTGCAGCAACAATTTGGACTTCAATTACCACATTAATATACTATTAGATAGTTTTCTAGAGAACGAAATTCCTTCTTCTTTCATCAAAAGAACTTTAAGAAAAATTATTCTGAATAATAGAGTAAGGTTGGCAGATCTGCTTTAATTTTCTACACAGTTAATAATATGATTCTGACCAATCAAAGACGTAAGGAAGTTGGCTAGAGGATGCCTATTAACTACTAAAAGGAACCTTAGTGCTATGGATATGAAGGTCCTATTAAAACAAAAAATTAAATAATATAGATAAAATCACAAAAAAAAGCTTAAAATTCTGTTTATAAAAGAAAATAAAAACAAATAAAAAAGAAAACTAGTTATTCATCACTAGGATAGCTATACTAAAAATAGTAAAACTAACATTAAAATTAATAAGATTCTGATTAATCTATAGAAGCTCACTAAGGTGATTTAATACATGCAAAGATTATTAAATACACCACTCGTGTATTTTATAATATTTCTCATGTATTCTGGAGAGTTAATTCTGCTCTTTATGATCATACAGATCCACAGTCTTAAGTTTATATATATATTTTTTTCTCTGGTTAAAATCTCCGCGAGTTGGTTTCTTTCTGTATGAGGAGGCCATCAGCCCCACCCACACTGCCCCCCAGCGACTAGGAGTGGCAGAAGTGTTAGGATGCATAGGGAAGGGGTCAGCCATGTTTTACTCTTGTGAGGAGAAAGTTTAGTTGCACAAGAGGTAAGCTCTCTTCCTTGTATTTGGGTTTTAGGTTTTATAAGTTCAATGTTTGTAGTTCATGTACTTTTTCTCTGTTGATTTTTTGCTTTTCAGCTTTTAGGCACTGGCTTGTCTGTTAACATTTTTGCGGGTTTTAACTCTTTCTTTTCTTGGTATGTTTGCGCGTCTTTTGGGGAACTTAGGCACAGCAGATGGCTAAGCATAGTTCCTTTTCTTTGCGCTGTATTTTCAAAGTAGTTAAGTTCTTAATAACTACTTAATTATGCACTTAAAGCACTGCTGAAATTCTTCGTACATATTGCAACTAATTGTTTAAGTCATATAACTTTCACAAAGTTTTCTTTAGTTAATTATTGTCTTTAACTTATTCTCGTTTTCGTGTTGTCAGAAGTTGTAGAGTAGGAGGTTTTAGAGTCAAGTTTTCTTTCAAAAATCTGATTTTTTAAAAAATTAATATTTTCTTTTTTAATTGCAATGTAAAAATTTGGATTTCTTTTGCATTGTTTTTCAGGTTTAAATTCTCTCTAAGACGAACTTGGCATTTCGTTATAGCTGAAAATTATTTCTAATTATTATGTCACTCTCACAGCTTGAGTTCTCTTTAATCTTCTTCTCTCTGTTTAATAGTAACAGATGAAGAGCATGGGTTGGGCCAGGAGGGTTATGGATGCAAGCGAAATTGTTAACTAGTGCTAGGTCATACAACTCTGCGGAGGACATGACATATATGTATTTTTTAAAACAATTTTTGGTGGGCATGTTACTTGCATCTATGGCCTTGCAGAAACCCATTTCCAACTAGGTCTTTGTGGAAGTGAGAAAATGCAGAGTTTTTGCTGGTCCTTGATAAAGCCAAGGCTCAGTATTCTCGACACCTTCTACATTCAGTTGTTTTATTTTATTTTTTTATCTTTTCTCCTTTTACTCACACCGGTAGATACATAATCTTTTCTATGTTGTACTTGGTATGAGTCAAAAATATATATGTGTTTTTTTTGCTTAGGTCTCTTCTTAATAGAATGTGAATTCTGAATTTTCAAAACTGCTGCGTTGCGCGTTTTGATCTTCAGGTTATTTTGCAACTTTCGTTTTAAATTCTAAAGTTTTTCCTTAGTTTTCAGTTTTGCTCTTCAGTATATATTTATATATATATACACACACACACACACCGATGAGCCATTCCATTACGACCATCCCCAGGCAAGAAAAATGAGCGCGCCTGGAGACTGTACGCTGGCGCAGGTGAAGTTCTCAGAACAGCATATATACAACTCGATGACCGGCTTACAGTTAGTAGAGTGTTCGGAGTCATAATGGAAAAAGCTTCCGATTTATCGGAGTTTGATAAATGACAAATTGTGATGGCACGGTGCCTCGGAACTACGATCTTGGAAACGGCGCGGCTTGTCGGTTGTTCACGTGCCGCTGTAGTGAGTGCGTATCAAAAGTGGTGCACAGATGGCCAAACGACGAACCGTCCTCCAGCCGTGTGTCGTCCGTATCTCTTTGATGCCAGAGGAGAGCGGAGACTGTCGCGCATTATTCACAGCGACAGCAGGGCCACAGTGCAACAAATCAACCCCAGCTACAACAGTGGTGATCAGGGATATGTGTCGCAGCACACAGTTCATCGCAGCCTTCTGCGCATGGGTCTGCGTAGCCGAAGACCCAGCTGGGTCCTCATGTTCACTGCACGTCATCGCCAACAACGCATGAAATGGGCCCTAGGTCATTGAGATTGGACCGTGGATGATTGGAAGAAAGTGGCCTGGTCTAACGAATCAAGATTCCTGTTGCATCACGTAGACGGCCGAGTGAGTGCGGATATGCCGATTATCAACGGAGGCTACGGCACCTAGATGCACTGTTGGGCGGAAACACGTTGGCTGCAGCGGTGTTATGCTGTGGGCGATGTTTTCTTGGGGCACTTTAGGCCCATTTATCCCAATAGCACAATCCCTGCAGCTGTCATGTATCTGAACATCGTTGCGGACCAAGTTCACCCATTCATGGCAACTGTGTTCCCTGTTGATGATAGCCATTACCAACAGGATAATGCGCCTTGCCACACTGCCAGAATGGTCAAGGAATGGTTCGAGGAACATGCTGGTGACAGCTGTGTTCATGCCTTGACCTCCAAACTCACCTGGCATGAACCCAATCGAACATTTGTGGTTCGACTTGGAAAAGCCGGTTCTCGACAAATCACCACCACCCTGAAATGTACGGGAACTGGAGGAGTTCAATTTATTCTGAAAAAGATTATGCAAGCGCACCTCGGGCGATGAAAACATAAAAAAAGAACAATGAATGACAATATCTACAAATGAATGCATGTAACAAGATAAAACCACTGATGCAGATATAGAACGGAAAATGACATACTTACAAAAATGGCCCGGAGACAATCCGGGATAAATTACATACAATGACATACTATAAAATCCGATAAGGAAAGAAAGGAAAGTCCAGAGAAGCTGTAAAACCGCAGGACTTGGCCAGGAGCAAGTAATAAGTCAGGAAAAGTCCTACTCATCAGCAGGGGAATGACGAAGAAATGAAGCAGAAAGTTGAGCGGTATCCTCCATTTCACAGAGCCGTTGATAACAAGAAAGGAACGTACAGTCAGTCTTGCAAAGAGCCTCAAGGTCAGCTCTTATACACGTCAGCCGACGGTGAACATCATCCGGAGGAAAAGTGGAGTGAGAAAGGTAAGAGGCCATATCAAACGATGGATCCCGGAAGAGCGAAAATAGGCGAAACAATTGTCTATGGGTAAAGGGTCGAGTGAGCACAACGGTATCTTGACAAAACTGCTCAAATTGCGCTTGGAGCGCAACCTCTGCGAGTTCCTCTGGATTTTCCGTAAGGCTACACCCCTGGGGGACGCTGTAGGAGAACGAGTGCTAGAAGATGAGTGAGAGCGATACACTCGTGGACGTCCACGTTTAGCTGGAGCGCTAGGAGCTTTGAAGACGGGACGTTTTGCGTATCGGCCACTGGAATCAACAACAGTCTCATCAGTAATGGCCAAGTCATCCACACTGGTGCGATCTGCAATAGGAGTAATAAGAAGATGAAACAGTCCAGGAGTGTCCTGAGCAGTTGTTAAAGCATTGCGGTAATCATCAAGATCAGTTGCCGATTTTTTTTTTTGATTGAAGGCGCCCGTCCCTAATTTAGAGTCACTGGTTCCAGGGAAAGGAGAGAACCAGTGCCGTAAGACAAACATAACATCCATGCCTCACCGGGATTCGAACCCGGACCCCTTACGGACGAATGATCAGAGGCCATCGCTTAGGCCACTGCGCCACCGGGGCGGCCAGTTGCCGATGAATCAGTGGTAACCATGGCCACCTCCGTAGAGGAAGCCGCACCAGGAGAGGTAGAAAGCACCACCTGAGCAGAAGCGTCCTGCTCAAAAATCGAGCAAGGAGGTGAAAACGGTTCAGGTGAAGAACCAAGGAGATGAGGAAAGCGAGCTACAGGAAAATCAGGAGCACGCATGTCAGGCTCTGCACGAGAACCAGACGGGGGCGTATCAACAGGCATTGATGTAGACAACAACCCAGAAAAGGGCCCAGAAGAAGAGGAAGGTCCAGGACACTCTTTATAAAAATGCCCTAGGCCTTTACACTTGCTGCAGTGGAACTCAGTTAAGAGATCGATGTGTCTCCGTTGACCGTGACAATGGACAGTAAGTTGTGTAGGTAAAGTTGCAATATCATCCTGAGAAGAAAAAATGACAGGCACCATGCGACGAGCACCATAAATATGGCGATCCTCAAAGTCGTTGGGCGCTGCTGAGTAGGTTACGACGTCCCCGGCAACACGACCAAGAGATGAGATAACTGAAAGGAGCATGACATTTGTGACTTCAGGTGGCACCGGGTAAAACGACACGTTAACCGGGCGCTGTATCACAGGTTTGGGCATCAAAAGGTTATTATTAATAGTAATACCTTTCTGCAAAAGAGAGGTCACATGATCAGGTTGAGAAAGATAAACAACAATAGTCCGAGCCCGACGATAGAGATGAATAATAGCAGACGGAGATAAAAGCTTCTTAACTGCCGTAGCATAAACTTTCAACTTGGTATCGGGAAGGGCTTTAAAAAAACTCCTAAAGCCATATGCGAGGAGAACTTTTGAGCTTGAACAGATGACGCCGGAATATGAAGATGAATAGAGTTGCCGGTGCGACGAACATGAGGTTTCAAAGCATCGACTTGCTGTAACACAATCGAGGATTGGCGATCAGATGCCGAGGTCGCTGCAGCAGAATAAGACAATGGCAATCGAGCTGCTGTGGAAGGTGGAGGAGTGACGACATCGTGAGTATGCATTGCATCAGTAAAAGTCACAGTAGAAGCTGAATCAGAGGAGCTGTCTGAATGGGCAGTAGCAGAAGAAGAGGTGCCGAATGACGCACCGGAAGAGGGCAGTTGAACAACGCCAGGAGGAGAAGTCAGCGTAGCGGCGCCAGCAGCAGCGTCGCCGGTTACATCAAGAGTGAAAGTAGGGCTACCGAACATGACATCTCCACCGGAAGTAGCCATTACTAATGGCGGCACCCAGCAGTTCTTCTGGCCAGCTCGACCAGAAGGTAAATAAAGCTTGGAATGAAGAAAATATCGTACTTACGAATCGAAAAGTAGAACAAAATGATGCACTAGACCTTTAGATACACGAAAAACACAAAATTAGAACTGGGAGAGCACTATAAACTGAACTTCAGACTCGAAAATATCGGAGCTGATATCGAGCACGGGAGGACCTGCTGTTGACATTATGATACCAGATACTCCAGGATACCTAACGCCATCTCATCGAAACGATGCCTTTGCCGAGTTGCCGCTGTTTTGCTGGCTAAAGGGGGTCCTACAGCTTATTATGTAGGTGGTCACAATATAATGGCTCATCGGTGTGTGTGTGTGTGTGTGTGTGTGTGTATCATCAACCATTATCAATCCACTGCTGGATGAAGGTCTCCCCAAGTTTCTTCCACAATTGTCTGTCTTCAGCCTGTCTTTTTCATGTCACTCCAGCATGCTTTCGAATTTCATTCATCCATCTCCCATGGATCTTCTACTGGGTCTTTTCCTGTCCCTCGGAATCCAGTATAAAATTCCGGTTGTCCATTGGTGGTCGTTTCTTCTGGCAACATGTCCAGCCCATTGCCATTTCAGTGATTTCACTCTGGTCATGATGTCGTCCACTCCTGTCATTTTCCTTATCCACGAGTTCCTCTTCTTATGTCTCCTGTTTACACCAAGCATGCGTCTCTCCATGCTACTTTGAGTTGTCTGCAGTCTTTGTATGTCTTTTTTTAGTTAAGGTCCATGTATCTGCTCCATACGTAAGCACTGGCAGGATGCATTGTTTAAACACTTTTCTTTTAAGTCATAAGGCATACTGCTCTTTAAAATTGTACTGTTTATTCCAAAAGCTCTCCATCCAAGCTTTATACGCCGATTAATTTCTTCATCAATGTGACCCTCACTTGATATCTGCTGCCCAAGATAAATGTAGGATCGGTTGTCTCAAGTTTCTCTCCATCAATCGATAAATCTTCGTTCCTTGTAAAAGCATTGTACATCACTTTTGTCTTCTGAAAGTTAATTTTTAATCCCACTTCTTTACTCTTGTCAGCAAGTTCTTGGATCATACTTTGCAGCTCTGAAGGGGTAGTTGCAAAGATGACTACGTCATCAGCAAAACGAAGGTGAGTTAAGTAATCTGCATTAATCTTTATCCCTTTGTTTTCCCAGTTCAGTGGGTGAAAGACATTTTGCAATGTGGCATTAAAGAGCATGGGAGATATGGTGTCACCTTATCTCACCCCGTTTCCAATTCTTATTTGTGCTGTATCCTCAAATATCCGAACCTTTGCATTTGCATTTTCATTGATGTTATTAATAATTAGTATGCATCTTCAATACCGCAGGATTTCAAAGCCATTGTTACTGCTGATGGTTTCACGGGATCGAAGGTCTTTTCATGATCAATAAAAGCCATGCATAATGGGAGTTCATATTCTCTTGTTCTTTCAGTTGGTTCTCTCAGTAAATGGATATGATCTGCAGTAGTGTAGCCACTTCTGAATCCAGCTTGTTCTCTTTTGGTTGAGCCATGTCTTGTGTTACCTTCAAGCGATGTGAAAGAACCTTAGTGAATATTTTATAAACCACTGATAGGAGGCTGATGTGTCTGCTATCAGTGGTTTATAAAATCTTCACTAAGGTTCTTTCACATCGCTTGAAGGCAACACAAGACATGGCTAAACCAAAAGAACAAGCTGGATTCAGGAGTGGCTACAGCACTTGTAGATCATATGTATATGAATTGCGTAGCAGAGTAATGAGAAAGTAGGAGGAAAACCTTTCATCGTCATCGAATTTAAGCCAAATGCTCACATAAACCTCCTTGTATAGATTTTTCAGCTGAAACTTATGGCATTGAAATCTATTATGAATAAAAATATTGAAAACAGGTAAATTAAATCGTACGGAACTCAGAAATAAAAAAGAATCTTCTGCTTAAAAAGGAGCAAGATAAATGGAAAGCTTTCAGAAAGTTCTTTACTACCAATAATTAGGATTATTCATTCTTTTTCGTTCCTGAAAATTTTCTTTATCTTTGCTTATAATAATGTTTTATAATACAGCAATGAACTCGGCATGGACGTTCCGATGCCCCAGCGGTCTGAGGCGCTGTCCTCATATCACTACTCGGAGATGGACTCGGGTTCGGGTCCCGGATATGGCATGGGTGGTGCTCTTGTCTAACGGTGAGGGCTCTCTAACATCCCTGGAACCAGTGGCCCAAATTAGAGACGGACGACTGCTTTATTAGAGGTGTGCCTAACAGCGATTTTTTTTTGTCACAGTTACAATGATTACAGGTCCACGGAAGTAACGGCGACTTTAAATATTGACAAAATCATCGTTTACGATAGTGATGATGGAACTTTAAAGAAGCCAGAACTGCGAGTCACCGTCTTACTTGTAACAGTGACAAAATCGCCGTTTGTGGGGAGTACGATACGAAGAAGGAACAGAGCGGAGAATCACGGTGATAGATGCTGAACACCAAATGAAAGTGAAAAAAAAAAAAAAAAAAAAAAAGTGTTTTCCTATTCGGCAAACCTAGACTTGTGCTTTCACTGTACCACGTCCTCATGATTTACCCCCACGAGATTAGGGTGATAACGATCTTGCTCAGATGATTTTGAGCGGCCAACAGCCTTTAGGGTAAAACTTCGGTGCAGAGGGGAAATTTATTTTATAACGCCATGGTTGGCAAGGCCAAACCTGTGACACCTTAATAGTGCTTTAGGAACTGTCACAATTATGACAAGTGACTACGTTTAGTCACTGGTCATAATGGTGTCAGGATATTTTTCAGTAACGGTGACGTGAATTCGGACCCATCTTTACTGCTTATAGTTCTAAAAGTTGTTCGTCGAGGTTGCTAATCCTTTCCTCTCGAAAAACTTGAGACAAAATATTGCAAATTAATTAAATTGAGCACATTGAAGTTCAGTTGAAAATTGATTTATATAAAATGTATCAACTTCTTGTGGGAGAGCATTGGCTGCAGCGAGAAAGAGAGCAAGAAACAGAATGAACGCCAAAGAATAGAAGCTCTGTTGAACACACCTGAGGACGGACACATACTAACAGAGTTCAACTGTCAGACGCGTTGGTTCTCTGCCATTTTGAATACAAGAAGACGTAATAACTATGCCGGACGTAACCATAACGGACCGTGCACGCCCTCTTGCTGTCCAATCTAGCTCGTGGGTAAGCCAATCATCCTCCCTGCGTCCTCTATAAATATTTATACATCCCTCATTGTTCCTTGACTCACAACGGGTTCGTGATTCACTATCAGGGATGAAATAAAGGACTTCGTCAAGTGACAGCCCCAGTAATTCCGATGACAAGACCCAGATACCGCTCTGCTATTATGCCGGATTACGGGCATCAAAAACGCCCAAACTTTACAAACTGAGTGTTAGTTTAAGTTTGGTTCACGTCAAAGTATGACAGCATCTCTCGGCGTGTCAACCGGCTCGTGTAAGGATTCAGTGGTCCGACATCTGCCTTGCTACTGGAAATAATTTTGTTTCGTTTTCTTGTTTTGGATGGCATCTTTATTCTGTTTAAAGGCAGCGTGATCAAATCACGTGCAATTAATTACACAGAGAAACAAGAACATTTTTTTTTTCTTTAGCAGCAAATCGTTTATTTACCAAAACAAGAAGGAATATTTGTGTCATTGGGAAAATTTGCATCGTAAATAAAAACAAAAGTATGAGGAAGGAATTAGAAATCATTGATATCGCAAGCCGACAGAGAATTAGAAGTCATTGATATCGCAAGCAGACAGAGAATTATCGCAAGCAGACAGAGAATTATCGCAAGCAGACAGAGAATTAGAAATCATTGATACCGCAAGACGTACATGAATATACGTGATATCAATGATTTTCTATTCATTAGAAATCATTGATATCGCAAGTATATTCATGTAGGTCTCTCAAACATATTTTTCGCCGCTTTTTTTTTCTTGACAAAAAAGATATTTTAAAGAATGAAACTTAGTGTGTGTTTTTAAGTTTTCCTTTCCTGACTTGGAACAAGAAAATTTCAGAAAAATTGCCATTTTTTGAGAGGTAGGAATAGCTATCTCAGTGACGTCGGATAGTATTGTTCATCATAAACAGGCGCTTATAAGAAGTTCTTAGTGACTGATACAGTAATGGTGTGTAAGTAAGTGCAGACTTCTGATAAACGTTCTATGAAGACGTCATTTTAGATCACTAGAGTAGGACGCTAGACAACATATATTATGTGTGATTGTTAAAACAAAAGACCGAACTCCCATTAGGAGTCATTCAATGGCTGTTCAACCTCATCCCGGATACCAGCTATTGGGCACCATGCAAATTACATAATCGCAAGGGATTGACGTTTCTTTTTTCTTTTTTTTAATCTGCGATATTTAACGGTGTCATGATTATCTTTAACAGGAAAAGGAGCTTCCATTCCACCGCTTCTCAGCACGCCAATCAATACATTAAAACACGTTTTGAGAAATACATTAAAGGTGAAGCATCATGATAAAAATTATCTTTAGCAATTTTGATGCGCGCGCTGGTTTGTCATTTAGATCAACAAAGCCGTCCTTTAGAATAGGCGAGCGATTTAGACCGTCAGTTTTAGGAGCCACGGGTTTTAACCATATGTTGAATTTTTATCGTTTTCCAACTTTTAAATTTTGTTTTCTTTGGAAACAGAAATAAGTAAAAACACTAAAAAAATACAGTTCATATATTGAAATTACGTATATGCATTTTTTTCTCAAATTTTAGTTTCCTGTCATTGAGAAAAAATGTATACGCAAAAAAAACTGATTGAAAATTAATATTTAACGATTAAGAACCATGCACGTTTTTCTGTCCAAAATACTACTGAGGCCGCTATATCAATCTTTGCCTGTGGCAGCTGTGCTACTAAGGTCGATTCTGCAGATCAGTTGAGGCAAAAGTACAGTGCCGACGTTGCCTGCATATGGATTTAAAGCGTGCTACAATCTGCCATATTTTGATCCCTGTATCACCAGTCTGCCACATTATGGACCAACGAAAAAAAAAAAACATTGAGAAGGAGCTAAAATTTATTATTATTTCTCAGATAGTAACTGGTCGGAAACATTTCTCAGATAATAACTGAAATCTCAGCCTGTCTTTTTTTTTTTTTTTTTTCATACTCTGCAATTTGACCAGTTCATAATTTCCCCACCACCCGTTTTCTTTTTTTTTTTTCAATGTTGCTGTTTGTCTCGCACCGTTCGAAAGTGTTCGAAAATGCAGTCCTTGACAAAGTGCTACACACCGGCCTCTGACAAAATGAATTTTCCTTAATGAAAAGTGCAAGACGAATGCGTCAAGACGCGCTAGGGCACAAGTTGTACTTAGCCTTTAAGCTTCAAATAACAATAATAATAATAATAATAATAATAATAATACGCCATGTATTAATTTTTGCGGTCATATTACAAGCGGAAAGCTGTCACAGCAAATTAAGTCCAATCTACGAAAACTGAAGGAAGGCTCGTGAGAAAGGTATTAGTCTATCTTACTATAGTAAAATTTTTGTCGTGTATCACCATTGATTTTTAGATAGAATAAAAATTGAGACTTCCGTAATGAATTAAAAATGTTAAGTATTTGCAGAATTCAGGAACCAACAAACTTGAGTCTTCTGAACCCTTTTCTCCAATCGCTACTCAATTTCAACTACGTAACTTAAATACAATCAAATTAGGAAAGAAGAATAGAAAAAGAGAATGTGTGAACGAGTATTAATTCTTCATAATCCACAATGGCCCTGTGAATTTAAGCGAGCAAAAACGGCGAACTTCGAACAAATGTTACCAGTAACATAAACGTACTTAACCGGGCATTAATGGCACATTTGCCAGATGCATGTTGGGGTAAACCCATCGGGTGACGTCACAATTAGTTTTCTCGTGGTCTACGGAGAAGCTCTATCTAAAGTACACTATCTGACAAAGTATTGCCTATCCACAAACTCTCTGTGACAGGAAAGGAATCAAAATCGAGTTGATCCACCCTTTGCTGTTACCACAGCCCCCACTTTTGTGGAAAGGCTTTCCGCTAGATTTTGCTACATTGCTTCGGAAATGGCCTTTCATTCTGCCACTAGAGCATTAGTCAGGTTGTTCACCTATGTGGGGCGGTTCGGCCTGGCTCGCAATAGGCGTTCCAATTCCGCCCAAAAGGTGTCCCATGGGGTTGAGATCAGGGCTCTATACAAGCTCGTCAAATGCTCCCACACCCATCTCATCAAACTATTCCTGCACGGACCTCGCGTTGTGAACGGAGACATTGTATTGTTTCTAAAGGTAAGCGCCGCCCCAGTGGCGAAATGGTCTAAACGCTGGCTTCTGACTTTTCGTCCTAAATGGGTCCAGATTAGAATCCTGGTGAGGCGTGGATGTTGTTTCTGTCTTACGGCATTGGCTCTCTCCTTTCCCTGGAAGCAGTGGCCCTAAATTAGGGACGGACGTCTGCTTATAGTCCATCGAGTTGCTCACGGTAGTCGTTAAAACCGCAATAAATATAGTCCGTAACCCGTACCATGCACGGTTGAAAAGCTGTGACTGAAATTCTTTCACCGTTGGGAAGCTTATTTCCGGTGGGCATATGCTTTTTCGTTTATTTTTTATTATTTTTGGCTGTACTACTGAATCAGATCGCTTTCAAGTAGTTCCCGTGCATCGTTCCGCTTTGTTTACATACAACCTGATCACACCCAACGTGAAAGAAAGTAGTTCACGATAACATACGGAATTTGTTTTTACTAATATCGAAAACCACTGAACCGATTCGGATAATTACAACTAAGCAGTTGATAGAGGTGGGCTCAGTTCCAAGTCCGACCTCCACAGAAAGGCAGATGGCGCTACAAGTACTGAAGCGAGAAGAAACGCCAGAATAACGAACTGCGGATTGTGCAAAGAAAATGCCATGGAAACATAAAAGAAAAATTACTTATGACAATAAAAATTAGCGATGACAAATCTGTGGGTCAATAGCTTTCATTAAAAAAAAAATAATCATGAAAATAGCTCCAGTGGGTGGCGCTTGCGGATTGTAGAAAGAAACGGCCTTGTGTTTTAAATATATAGATGAAAATAAAGAAAAGGGCCTTCATTGAACTGTTGCGATGATGTTGAGAGCACAGAATTGTCGAGATAGCATTATAAGCCGCAGCGTTACGGTTTTCGGGCACTGGAACTTGGGAGCCCAGCACAAACCGTGAAAAACAGCCGCAGAGCGTAATGCCTCCTCCACCAAACTTCACAGTTGGCACAACACAGTCGGGAAAATAACGTTCATCTGGAATCCTCCACACCCAGATTCGTCCGTCGGGGATGGTAAAGCGGAATTCAAAACTCCAGAGAATACAATTCGATTGCCCCAGAGTCCACTGGCGCCGAGCTTCACACCACTCCAATCGACGCTTGGCTTTGATCTAGCTGATGTTAGGCTTATGTGCTGCTGCTCGGCAATGGAAACCCATTCCCTCAGGCTCTCGACGAATCGTTATCAAATCCTTCCCGGCGTTGCTTCCAGAGGCATTTTGGAGCTCAGTGGTGAGTGTTGTGACCACAGACATGCGATTTTGTCGCACCACCAGCTTCAGCACTCGGCTAACACGCTCTTGTCATTTCACGTGGTCTACCAGGTCGCGATTACGCTTTTGTTGCTCCTAGGGGTTTCCACTTCATAATAACACATCACTTACCGTTGATCGGAGCAGCTGCAGCACGGCAGAAATTTCTGTAATTCACTTGTTGTCAAGATGGCATCCTATGATCATGCAGCGTTGAAAGTCACTGAGCTCTGCCGTACGGGAGATTCCACTGTTCATTCTTGTCTATGGTTGTTTGTCACGCCACGTGCGCATTTTTATACCTGTATGGACCATGGCTGTTACGTATATGACTAAATACAGTACTTAACAGGGGTGCCCGGATACTTTCGATCATACAATGTATCTACCGGAGAGTGAGCGTTATTTCAAAAAGACGACCTTTAGACCGTTGGAGATCCATACGACTATTACATATATGAAACAAAAGAAAAAGGAAGAGAGAGGAGCGGAGAAAAGAATTGTTCGAGAATTCAACAAGGAAACATAATTAACAGAGAAGGAAAACAAATTATTTCTAAAAACAACTTGCCAGATTTCATTTCATTTAGAACTATATATGTTATGTTAGATTTCATTTCATTTAGAACTATATATATATATATGTGAACTATAGTGAGGAAAGCAATTGAAAACAACCAAAGCCTAAAGGTAGCAAAGGGAACATCTCAGTAAGGGAAGAAAACAGATTATGGCACTGAGTAAAGAAGATGGTTCTGTAACAAGAATTAGAGGCGAAATTTTGACAAGAGTGAAAGATTTCTACTCCAAATTATATGAAAGGGATGATACTCCAGACATCATGAAAGGTACCAGTACCAGAGTTCCTCCAGTCCTCCCAGCAGAAGTTGCACATGCAATCAAGAACATGAAGCGGGGAAAAGCTCCAGGAGAAGATAGAATTACTGTAGACATCATACAAGAAGCAAGTGGAGAAATCGAAACAGTACTTTCCCAAATTTTCACTCTATGCCTTAATGAAGGGAAAATTTCTGAGGATTTGAACACCGCTACAATGATCCTGCTACATAAAAAAAGTGACATTGAGGATCTCAGGAACTACAGACCTATCAGCCTCCTATCAGTGGTTTATAAAATCTTCACTAAAGTTCTTTCACACCGCTTGAAGGTAACACTGGACATGGCTCAACCAAGAGAACAAGCTGGATTCAGGAGTGGCTACAGCACAATAGATCATATCCACGTACTGAGAGAACTAATTGAAAGAACGAGGGAATATGAACTTCCATTGTGCATGACTTTTATCGATTATGAAAAAGCCTTTGATTCGGTGAAACCATCAGCAGTTACAATGGCTCTGAAATCCTGCGGTATTGAAAATGCGTACATTAATATTGCTAATAACATCTATGAAAATGCAAGTGCAAAGATTCGGCTGTTTGAAAATACAACACATATAAAAATTGGAAAGGGAGTGAGACAAGGTGACACCATATCTCCGAAGCTCTTTAATGCCACATTGGAGGGTGTCTTTCAGTCGCTGAGCTGGGAAAACCAGGGCATAAAGATTAATGGAGATTATCTAACCCATCTTTGTTTTGCTGATGACGTAGTCATTTTTGCAACTACCCCATCAGAGCTGCAGAGTATGATCCAGGAACTTGCTGACAAGAGTAAAGAAGTGGGATTAAAAATGAACTTTCAGAAGACAAAAGGGATGTTCAATGCTTTTACAAGAAATGAAGATTTATTGATTGATGGAGGAAAGCTGGAGATAACAGGCACATACGTTTATCTTGGACAGCAGATATCAAGTGAGGGTCACATTGATGAAGAAATTAATCGGCGTACAAAACTTGCCTGCAGAGCTTTTGGAAGAAATAGCATAATTTTCAAGAGCAATATGCCATTATGTCTTAAAAGAAAAGTGTTTGATCAATGCATCCTTTCAGTGCTTATGTATGGTGCAGAGACATGGACCTTAACTAAAAGAGACATATAAAGGCTGCAGACAACTCAAAGAAGCATGAAGAGGTTGCATGCTTGCTGTAACCAGGAGAGATAAGAAGAGGAACTCGTGGATCCGAAAAATGACAAGAGTGGAAGACACCATGATCAGAGTTAAATCCCTGAAATGGCAATGGGCTGGACATACTGGCAGAAGGACAGATCATCGATGGACAGCCGAAATTTAGATTGGATTCCAAGGGACAGGAAAAGACCCAGAAGAAGACCACATGGGAGATGGGTGGATGAAATTCGAAAGTATGCAGGAGTGACGTGGAGGAGACTGGCACAAGGTAGACCGTTGTGGAGGAAACTTGGGGAGACCTTCGTCCAGCAGTGGATTGATAATGGTTGACAATGGTGATGATGATGATGTTAGTTTTCCTTTTTCTCTTACCTTTTTTGCAGTAAAAGATATAAATGCGTTGTGCCTTACTTTCAGCTGTGCTCAGAAATTTTATTTGTTCAGGTTACGAGATTGTGCATAATCTCCGATGCGTGTACTGAGAAAGTATTACTGATTGTGAGAATTTTCACTAACATTTAGATCGCATTAAGATATGATGCAGGAATGTTAACGAGTTTACTAATAAGCGTGGGTGTCCGCGAAATTTTAATTTGATTTAAAGCTGTCACCATCCTTGAAATGCAACAGAACCGTTGCTTTGTAGTTCGCTTCAGTTTTGTGTAGTCATAAGTTACGGTACATCAAATATTTCGTCTATAAAGAGGTACATTCGAAATAAAAAAAACCTTGAAATAATACTGCAAAATTTGACAAAATCGCATAAACAAAGAAACAAAAATGCAGAAAGTCAGCATCACCTGTTTGTCAAATTAGGCGCATTAAATAGTTTAAAGTTCGATCCACTTTATGTGATAACTCAAAATTATGTAATAAAAATCGGTGAGAAACTGTTTGCGTGAGTTTGTTTAATGCGCAGCAATAAAAAGCAAGAAAGGTGACACCGAATTTTCCGTTGTAATGAGCACGTCTTTTGAATCCTTTCTGATGCGAATTAACTTTATTAAATTTATTCAAAGTCAATGCAACCGGTTAGAATAAAATCAACCGGATTTCAACAATCGATAAAAATCCAGAAATAGAAACAGCTACTTACTCCCACCAACGGCTAAAAATCATGTTAGGAAAATTAACAAATGGCGCACGAAAAGTCTCTCATAGCAGAAGGAATAACGGAGAAAGACAGATTTTCCAATCGAACAGTTGAAAGAAGAAAAATAGAAGGAAACACGATATTACTCTATGCCTTCTAGCGGAAGAATTTTGCATTATGGGAAAGTTTAAATTGGCGAATATTCTTCATGGAAAAAGCTATTCTAAGGAAAAATAACTTTAAAAATACATCTCTCGGAAGCAGAAAAAGGGAAAAAACATGCTTTGACCTTTACGCCCCCTAGCGGGAAATATGTGCATTATTTAAAGAGTATAATGCACCACATCTCTATTGTAGCGAATGGCGTACAGTAAAAAGAAATTTATCAATAACGTTTTTAGAAGCTGAAATAGAGCTACAAACAGTACTGCACAAACACCACCTAGCGACAGGACTGTGAACTATAAAACTTTTCAAGTACTAACCTAAAGTATTCCCAAAAGTAAATGGCAGCCGGTGTTGAAATATTTCATTAATCGCACATACAGAAGCAGAGATATTTAAAAAAACGCATTAAACATTGGCGCCCGCTTCCGGCGAAATTGTGCATTATTTTGGTAAGAAAATACACTCAAAGAGTTTAAAACCTTTGAGTGTATTTCTAACCGAAAAATAATTTTTTATATCGGCGTTTTAGTCCCGCAGATATTGCTGTAAACGGGAACGTGAGGTTACGTCCTGTAGTGGCAAACTTGTGCGTTAAGAAAAAATTCTAATTATATGAGAACGATTTCACAGCAGAAACGCTCTCCAACAAAGAAAGTATTTTTCAAATTGGACTCTTACAAGCAGAGATATCGACAAAAATAAGATATACATCTACGCACCCATTGAGGGGGAAACTATTCGATATTTTAAGCAGAAGGTATTCTCAAAACGTTTTCCGAGGCGAACGGTATCGGTCCACGAAAGAATTTTTTCAATCGAGTTTTCAGAAGCTCCGATTTTGCTGCATTAGAAGCAGAAATAAACACTTGCACGCCATTCGTTACCAAAAATTGGAAATTATATGCAAAACATATCGCACGAGGAGCTGTTTTCGATGCAGGAAGAAGCAAAGATACCGGGGAAAACGAAATTTACCTGTACGCCCTCTAGCGGAAAATATATGAATTACTTGAAAAAGAAACTGTGCCTAAAATAGTCTTCGTTATAAATGGCGTCGAAAGGAAGAAAAAAAAATAATCGGATATTTAGAAGCAAATATATTCAATAAATGTATTTTGAATTCGATGTCATCTGCATTTACGCCCTCTAGCGGCGAAGTTGTACGGGGAGGGGGAGGGGTGCAAGGATCATCATTCCAACATTTCAAGCTTCCCAATTCAAAATGAATTTTTCAAATCGGACTTATAGTTACAGAGATATGGTGTTTACCAGCGGAAGGACGGACAAACCGATAACATAAGCACGATCTTTTTTTACAAAAGACGTGCTAAAAACGTGCAACTATTTTCAACGCCGAGAAAGCAGTACTTTCAGTATTTAAGCTGCCGTATATTTTATAATGCACACCCCATGCGTGTCAACAACGGTGTGGTGATAACCCCTAGAATTCAGCTGCAATTTCGTTTCTTTCTTTTTGATGCTGTGCATATTTACCGACAGTAGTAAAGTAAATCCCAAGTAAAAAATTTCGATGCAACGAAAATGGGTAACGGTGCATTATTGAAATCTGATCCTGCTGCATGCTGTCCCATAAAGTGACACAACAATAGTTAATTTCATTGTTACTCAAC
Source organism: Macrothele yani (assembly GCA_039090855.1). Classification (NCBI taxonomy): domain Eukaryota; kingdom Metazoa; phylum Arthropoda; class Arachnida; order Araneae; family Macrothelidae; genus Macrothele; species Macrothele yani. The sequence continues at coordinate 14,033,792 of CM077017.1, forward strand.
GGCATATTTTACTAAACTGTCGCCCAGCATTATTTCATCCCGTTTTACATAAACGTAACAATATCACATTGCAATCTGCGTAAATTACGAGAACCTGATGCTAAATGTGATAACAGCCATTACAAAAATGCATTTTTGATGCTATGAAAACGGTGCGTCGTAGCGAAATTTGGTTTCCTCTCGCCCCTTCCAGGGACGGGGGGGGTGTTAATCTGCTATTTATGAAGGCTTTAAAATGATGTGGATATTCTAGACCAAAAGGTATACTAATCTCTAGATATCCTAGACCAAAAGTTTCCAATCACCCTCACTAGCACTTTTGCGATTCAGCTTATCTTTCTATCTTGAGGTCACATTTTAGCTTGCGCCCGCGCAGATGGACTTTCGTAGCTACATCACATTTTATCGGTGTCAGAGTCGTTTCTTACGTTCGTCTAAATCTGAATAATAATAATGTTTTTTTAAAACTAAACAGTTGAAATACTTGGTATTGCCGCCGCCATAGTTAAGTAAATATTAATTTTTGTGACACATATATTCTTTCGTTGGTTTTACGACAATAGCATTCGTTAATCCCTCTACCTAAGAATCGTTCACTGTCAGGAATTAGTAAACTTTATTGTTTGTTGTTATGATGTAATTTCACTTTGTTTGTACCAGACTGGTTCTGCGTGATCGTGAGTGACGCGAATATATGTAATGTGTTGTGCTTAAATATAATAAATGTATACTCTCGAATCACTCGCTTTATTTCACACTCACAAAGATCTTCGCATGAGAAAGATGCATAGCATAAATTATCTACAAAGAGTACCAGAGCATACTCTCGATTTTTTTTTTCAGAAAGAACAAAGAAATCAAAAGGACTCGTATTTAGAATATTCTTGATATTACTAAATCACGTGGAACTAAAATGATGGGGATGTTCTGTCCACTTACAGACCAAAGAAATTTCCGTATCTTAAATCGCTGATTTAGTGAGATAAATTAAATTGCTGTTTTAGTGAGATGACCACAAGAAAAGCACGACCGTTTACGAACCCTATTGGGCCGACATTCTTATGTCATGAACCCTAGTGGACTAATCACTTTATGCAGTTATCCCTCTTAGATCAGCATCCTGCTGTCCGAGAATATAAAAGACATTTGTTTTTTGATCGAGATTTTATAGTTTCATGAATTTTCCAGAGAGCTAGAAATAAATAATTTTGTAAAATTTGTCATCACTTTTGTAAAATTTGGGTTCCATCGCGGTTCTACAAGGTTATTTGTTTTGTTTTAAAATTTTGCTACTAAGCATGGTATTAACGTTGTACCAAGACCTCCAGGTCAATTAAAAAACATTGATGAGCACCATCAGTTACGATTGTGTAACTCGCAGGGTTATCGGGGGTTTCTGCTATAAAAATACGCCGGCGTTTTCAGAAGCAAAGACTCATCGCACAGTTTATAGCCGGCGAGTTACGCAGTGAGATCGTCCATAGAGATTCTTCCACAACTCTGTGTCTCGAGCAATTCTCTTTCGTGCCACTCTGGCATGCTTTCGAAATTCCATCCATACGTCTCTCACGGGGTCTTTTTCAGGATCTTTCTTGGCCCTTGGTACACAGAACTGACCACATTTATCCAGCGGCGGTCACTCTTGTAATTTTCTGATCCATGAGTTATTTTTCGTATCTTAGTTACATCAAGCATGCATCTCTTCATGCTTCTTTGGGTTTTCCGCAGCATCTGTGCGTCTCTTTTAGCTGAAGTCCATGTTTCTGATCCATAAGTTGGAACTGGAAGGATGCATTGATTAAACGCTTTTCTTTTAAGAACTATATGGTGAATTGCCCTTGTCAGTCATATTTTATGCGCCTATGAATTTCTTCTTCGACGTGGCTCTCGTTTGATATCTACTGTCCAAAGTAGATTCTTAAAGTGTTTTCCTGTACTGAATAATTTGGACAATTCGGAAGCTTAGTTATTTTACAATCTCTCTCTCTCTCTCTGTCTCTCTCTCTCTCTCTCTCTGTCTCTCTCTCTCTCTAGCTCTTTCATTTGCCGTTTAATCACTGTGCCAGCATTGCAGACTATAAGAATCTGCACCGCACATGCCTTCTTTTAACGTCAACCCAGTGAGAATTTGCTCTGTTGCTAAAGAGAGCATCGCTGCCATTGTACCTCTGCGAAATTAAACCTTTATCCAGTTTTGAAAGCAGCCCCGGTGCCAGAGCGGTTTAAAGCGTGGCTTTCCTGCCAGTTGTTTCAAGCTAGATCTATGTTTGAGTCTCGAAAAAGGCATGGATGTTGTTCTTGTCTTACGGCGCTGGTTCTCTCCTTTTTCTAGAGCCAGTGGCCCCAGATTTAGGACGGGCGACTGCTTTCAACCCTGCCGCTGCTCATGGTGGTGGTTAACAAACAAACGAAAATATAAAATACTGGAATTCCGTAGTTTTCAGCTGTGGATAATAAAACTGCCATCTCTATGGTACAAATAGATTCTGGGACTTAACTTTATCTGATCCTAAGTAAATTTAAAATTCAATGTGGATTTATTACCTTACTCGATGGGTAAGAATGGGAAAATCCGTGTGCTCGTAAAGTTCATTCAGTCACCTCTAAAATAACCGTTTTCCCGTTTATAGTCCTGAAGAGTAGATTCAAAAACTTCCATTAAGAATGGTTAATGGGATTTCTTTCTAGGTCAATTTACGCAGTACTGATGGAAGAGACTCAAGGAATATTTTCCTCTTACTAGAATTTAAACTACTAAGTTTGATATATCTGTTGTGGGAAATTTCCCAAAACTCAGCTTTTGCTCTTATTCGGCGTTCGAAAATTTAGTAACACTCTATACAACGCAAGCTAGAAAGCATGATACTTTAAAAAATAACATTTCCGGGGAAAATATACGAAGAATGAAAGAAAGAGGGAATAATGAAGTGAATAAATGAGACACTGAATAATTTAACTAGATAACAGATGTGTTTAACATAGGTAATTTATCATATCCACGTGAATGCTTAGAAATATTGGAATCTATGTTCTCGAAGTAGAAATTCTTTTTGTTTGCGAAGCCGATGAATTCGTTATTGATTAGGAAATGAACTTACGCTTTTAGCATACTGTTTGTATATACTCTTTTGTCATTTGGCATGCAAGTAAATCGTAAAATATCTTAATAACCTCCCATTTTTCGTAGAGACCATAGAAATTTTGGCCATCCTTTCTCTATTTATTAACAAAATGTCGCTGTAATTAAAAAAGCCTACATAACGCGCACATCAGTATTTTATGTCGAACACGTAAAGCTTTAATATTTCTTTCAACTTATATTTCATTTGACTGGAGAGGTTTTAACATGCAGTCCCAATGGTACCGAACTATATGGGGAAACAAATGCCAGAGATAATTCTATAGCTTCATACTGGTACTGAATTTATAATAAATTATGCGAGTTGTTAATCATTAAATTTGTCTGGCGCCTTTTTGTTAGCTAATACATTCTTTACAAACGAGGTGAATTCTCACAAATCTTAAAATAATATCACGATGTCAATTAAGGAACGTCCGAATTGCTGGCGAGAAACTCTGTAATGAGAAGCATTATTTCCTACTGTATATGGGAGGCTTGAACTTTGAAAGAGCGTTAGAAGATGGAATTAATGTATCACTATGTTGAAGGTTATATTTCAAGTTCGTACGTGACTAGTGTTTTGTGAATAAAACCGTTTTCGGAATGCGCAAAGTATTCCCACAGTAGGGGCAGCGAGGTTTTCGCAATTAAATGTTAATATCCCTTTGTCCGTAAATATGTATGACGCAAGGAACATAAAATTCTCCAATATCTCACATCACTTTGTGAACACGCCCCTCGTTTTTGAAGAATTTCTGTTTTTATAACTAAACGAAAAAAATTCCTCTAAAATTATAGGTAATTAAACGAGACTTGCATGATTACTTTCCACCGTAAAATGCAGTTTGTTTAAGAGTTATGGAAGAAAGGACTCGTCTCCCATCAGGCGAAAATGAGAATACGAATTAACGCTGTCCCCAGTAGAATCCAAATGTGGGACTAATTCATTTGGTCGGCATTTCCGAACTGCAATTTGTGCTTTCCCCAAATTCCCCCTCCCTCTCTGTTTTAGACTCCTTAGGCGTCTCGCATTTGAACACTGGGGATGAAAAGAAATACAGAGAGAAGGGGAGGGGGGTGAACTAAATGCTTTTATATAATTTAGTTCTCTCTGATGAACAACAATTAATAACTTTAATGAGGCCGAATGTTTGACACTTGTTCCACTGCTCCTTAACGAAAGAAACGAAATCGGCGTCGTTTCTTTATGTCCCCTCTCCTTTTTTTTTTATGCTTCTGTATTTTTTTCTTTCTCATCGTAAGAACAGGAGAAAGTAGCTGCGGTAACCTGGAAAGCCATTCATATGCTAAAAGAATGCAGTATTTTCTCCGAAGTGCCTCTTACGATGCTTCTTGAGAAATAATCAAGTTGTCTTTGAAAAACGGAATGTTTGGTTGCATTGAAGCTGCAGCTGTATATTAAATTATTTCGTTTAGCCAGGCTGAGCTCTTTGTAATCTTTTTTGTTGATGAAACTTGGAGATATGTTCCTGATGGATTGACTCAACGGCAGCAAATAACCGTCTATGTAAGTAGCTCACAACAGATTGCTTCCACCAGTGTTACCAAGCTACTTGATGCAGCCCTTTTAAAATGCTGAGATTTATTTGAGATTCTTAGTTGCATTTGGGCTGTACGATACTTTAAATACTTGTAACCAATGTCTTTAGGACAAAGATTACCCCATAAAGCAGACGGAATGGAAACAAATGTGACACAATCGGACTGTAATAAACATTTCTTTTGATTTAAAAATGTGTTTTTTAATTCCACTTTCCCGCGAAACCTTGACTCGGAATATGTCCTATCCGCTTACAGATGGTATATACTGTGGCAAATAAACTGCCCTATCATTTATATCTGGACACCCGTCTATTGATAATTAATGAAGTGAGTCCTACGCAGTCACCACGTCACAGACCCAATTATAAACATGCCCGTAGGACTATGATGAGACAATAGCACGACTGTAAATGCAAGATGCTTCGATCGAGAAAGTTTATTGATTTCAAGCGTGGATTAATAATAGGGTGCTACATAAGCAATCGCTCTGTACGCGACATTTCAGCGCAATTTAAGATCTCTAGGTCGACAGCTGGTTATGTGATATGTAATTGGCAGCGAACTGGGGCTGTATCTGCAAAGAAATGATCTGGTTAACCTCCGAAGCAAAGAGAACGTAACAGAAGAGCTGTGCTAAGGACTATCCTCTCAGAACGTAAATTAACATTGCCTCAAGTCCCGCAAACCCTATGTGAGACATTTGGGACTGATATTAGTTAGCACCAGCTCAATGCGCATGAGCGACAAGAGTTACCATGGTCGAGCAGCTATCCACAACTCGTTATGCCCCACGCCGATTAGCGTGGTGTAAGGAATGTCGATCTTGCACTATAGACCAATGGAAAATTGTGCTTTGGTGGGACGAGTCACGGTTCACAGACTACCAGTCTAGAGGCCGCAAGTACATATTTCTAATACAACATATTTGCAGCAATATCTGCGGGTCAAAAAAAAACAACTAAAAATTATTTTCCGGTCAGATACTACATACAGGGTGAGGAGCTAAAGCGACCTTCGAAAAAGGCGAGAAAGGTGACATCATTTTTAAAAGAGACTTCTTGCCAATATCACAAAACAGCAGATGTAGTTATAAAAAAATATTTTTTTTATACTCCCCTACCAAAAAAGGCCAGATAAGATCATAATAATTTTTTTTATTATGGTCCTGCCTGGATAGGGTATGCTATTTTATTGGCATTATATAATTTTACAGAAAAAATTACCCAAAATTCTGTAAATCTAATGACGTACAACTTTCTTCAATGTTCCAGAAAAACGATTCTGAAGAAAAAACTGTTTGGCTTACTATTTTCTTGGCATCTTAGCAAAAAATGATGTAATCATACTTGATTTTCTTTTCTCAAGGTTCTTCTGAATGATTTCCAAACTCCTTTTCTCTCACTCTTTCTTCTGTTTGCGTACATTTTACTCCCTCGAGCATGCCTTCAGCTAATTTTGCTCCTTTTAAATATTTTTTTCGAGTGCTTTCTTCAGTTTAGCCGAAGCTTCCAAAAGAGTTCTTCTCTTGCCTCCTTAGTTTGTAGGCGTTCTTTTTTCCTGTCATTCAGAGCAGCAATTTCACATTCGATTGACTTGATTTTTTTTTCTTTTCCATCGTTTTCATATCTTCTTCATAATCCATTCGTTTTTGTTCTTTTTGCTTTTTTTCTTATTCAATTTTCTTTTTCCTCTTACATTCTTCCATAAAGGCAGTGTACTTTGAATGTGCTTGTTGTCCGTACTTAATGAGCTTTAGATTAAAGGGTACAAAAAGAAAATTAGGATATTGTTTCAAGGCATCCCTCACAGTCCGTCACTGTTTAAAAATCAGTCATTTCTAGTTTATCTTCTAATATATGCTTAGAAATGGAAAATCGTCTTTCTATGTCAGCATTTCCATGTGACAAGTAAGAGCTGCCTTTATGACTTTTACAACGTTCGGAAACTTTATATCTTTTGATAATGAGTTCCTTTTTGAGATGCGTTGTTGCCAGTAATTATCAATAGTTTTGTTTTCAAATGCTGTATCATCTTTTTCCAGTTGCAGAATTTTCCACTCATCTAACAAATAATCAAGTTGAACATTAAATGGCATAATTTTTGCAACTTTCAATATGTCTCTGCAGCTTCAATCATTCATTCCTTCTTTAGGTCTAAAAATCTAAAAATTTTAAGTGATCCATTTGATAAGCAAGTCTTTTCCACCAAATGCTTACAAGCAGTAATATAGTGCTTTTCAGCTTCCTTCAGAAACAACAACTTATCACTTTCTTTCAGATTAGAAACTTGTCTGTGACCTTTTCATTAATGACAAGTTCTTCAAGAGGAAGCAGCTTACCAACTGTAAACAGTTCATCAAGATCAACTTTAGAAAAATTAGTGATTTTTCTAATGACAGCAGTCTTCAAAATACGATCCATGAAAGTCTGAAGAACGTTCCTTATTTCTTCATGCAATTTGTGGATCATGGTGCTTGGCACTGAAAACGTTGTATGAACTTCATGAATAGTTCTGCTGATGAAATAATGAAATGAAGTTCATCTTTTACTGAAGGTTTCTTTAAGGCACTCACAACAGCCTTGTAGGATCTGAATTAAAGAGCAGCAGAATTTTTCCTCAGAGTCATGTGCTTAAGGAAATAGAAAATAATGCCCCACTGCTCCAAAATCCTGTTGGTTGAAGGCCCCAAGGTAAGCCACCTTGTTTTTGCATGTTTCAAAAATTTGTGGTGTGGAACTTTATATTTAGATTGGATTTCTTCAAACTCTTCCCAATGGGCAGGCCAACCATCAAAATAATGTTAAATGTTGATCAGCAGCTCAGAAGCTTCTTCACCTAAACACTACGTACAATGATTTTACATAAGCATTATGCATTGTGTTGATGTTGCAGGTGCCAATGTTTATAAGACTTGTCTCTCGTGTCTCCTGGACATAATTATTGAAAAGCCTAAAAACTTTTTTATTAACATTAGGTCCGTCTGATCCAAGCATTAGGCATCTGTTTTGTGATAAATTGGCCTCAGAAAGTGCTTCACAAAGTTTTTTTATGCAATGTTTTTGATGTCTTCAGGTAATGTTCCTAATAGGTTGTTTGTTGGTGGTATTGTCAACTTCAGTTTCATTATTCATCTCTGTGTTTTGCGGAAATCCAGCTTTCTAAAAACATTTAACTATTGTCGAAATCTGTAAATTTTCCTAAGAAGCATGCACCCAACGAATACAATCAAAAACAGTGACTGGTTTCGTAAATTCTGTCACACGAAGGAAAATATTTTGATGACAGCCCGTGAGATTTCACTTTTAAATCGAGTTTCTTAGAGGATGAAAGGATAAAATGTTATTGGCTCTATATAAAATGTTATTGGCTCTATATAAAATGTTATTGGCTTAGATGCCCCTCAGCTCATCTTCATTCACCACTGGGGCTTAACATATTCACGGACAGTAATAAAAATGCAGAGACATTTATGGAAAATTCATGTTTTCAGCAGAACAGTAAACTTAAAAGTAACTGGAACCCCCATAAAATTTTGTTGGTATTTGCCGCTTTGTACTTACAGTGTGAAGTAAAGTTGGACGGCATATAAGGTCATGTCACTGGATGTGCAGTGGCTTATGCTGCCTTGCCCATGAACATGCTAATTGTGAGGCCTTCCTACAATTATAAGGGGAAGTATATAGGAGAACAGAAATAACTACATTCACATAGTTGTACTATGTAACTACATTCACATAGTTGTAGATATATTTACAATAATAATCTTTCAACTTCCAGCATCTTCTTTTTAAACTACAGTATATTGTTAATTTGTACATTTTTCTCCAATAAGGTCAAAAAAAGGTTTGAAAAGGTGACTAATTTTAAAAAAGGTGACAAAGGGCGAGAAAAGTGACCGGCTCCTCACCCTGTACATACTACGCAAACATTTTGTGGGCATTTCCTGCCCAAAGTAATATGCAATTTAGCCGCTAGGCGGCGCAGAAGTATAATCTGTGTTTCTCGATATTTCTGTTTGTGAAAGTCCGATTGGAAAAATTCTTTTAACACCTGACGCCATTCGTTCAATGGAATATTTCGCATTTACCCTTGGATTTTAGATTACATAGTTTTGCCGCCAAGTGGTGTTAGTTTGTATTTATGTCATCAACTGTATCCCCTTTAATGCAATAAAATATTCGTGCTGTAAATCAAACGAAGTACACGAATTTTTCCTTAGATGCACGATTAGAACTTGCAGGAGAAAATAAAGTGTTTATTAAAAGTTAAAAAGTTAAAAACACCATGAGATCTTTCGTGGCTGCTACAGCCACATCTTCAGATGGAAAGATCCGAGTGGTCGGAATCCGACAGTTAAATACAGGAGCAAAAAACAGGTCGTTGCCACTAAATCCGAAGAAATACCCGATAACAGAGGAAAAACACAATCATATTAAAGTTCAAAGTTCATGACTTCTATTGTTAAACAACAATCTCCACGGTTGATGTAAGATGGCAGAAAGTTCATCATTACAACAAATATTAAAGTTTTGAAATATATACATACTTTCAGTAAGTAGTAATGAGGTTCTGGAGGGTGGGACCGCAAGGATGGTAGTCTCGCTCCAAGTGGGAGAGTGGGAGCATTTATTGACTAAGCGAGAGAGGGCTGTAGATTGTGAACAGATTTTCACACTGTACTTATGTTCAGAGAGTCTAGTTTTTAATCTTCTTGAGGTCATACCAATATAAATACAGTCGTTGTCATCATTCTCTTTCGCTTTAAGGGGAATGCAGTACACATTAGTGTTTTAAGCAAGTTAAAAAATCATGGAAACATTCCTCCTTATATTGCCAAATCCACGCACCCACCCCTTGGGCCTCGTGTACCGGAACTTTTATGGAAATTAAAATTTCATGAAAAGGGTTACCCTCTTCGCCCCTTAGTTTCCGGGTACGCGAGCCCCCTTCGCCCATTGGAGAAATGTTTAGCTCAGTTTCTTTCTCCTCTTGTGTCTTCCCCTTCTAGGCTTTCTGTTCAAGCTATCGATAAAATCCGTTCTTTCGAAGCCTCCAATAAGCCTTTCTTTTTAGCTTCACTTGACGTGATTTCTCTGTTTCCAAACGTTCCTGTTCCTTCAGCACATAACCTCATTGAATCACAACTTTCCCTTTTAGGGTTAGCTACCCCTGAAGAAATTGATTCCATTCTGCAGGCCCTCCGTTTGATCAACAATCGTTCTTTCTTTAGGTTTAATAGACAAGTGTATCGTCAACTAGAAGGTACCCCAATGGGGTCCCCACTCTCACCCCTATTAGCTGAGTTAATCCTTCAGGACATTGAATCCCGTGCCATCTTTGACCCCATTGTGCGGCCCCTTCTGTACCTAAGGTATGTTGATGATGTCCTCATTCTTTGGCCAGGGTCCATTGAGGACCTTAATCACTTTGCAGATACTATGACCATAGATTGGTGAGATGTAAGATGCACCTCAACACTAAACTCGAACGTGGCAAGCTCATAAGACAAACAAAATGTATTGACATAACCAACCTTAAAAAACACCATAATACCTTCAAGTTGGAACTGAAGAACATATTCTCTGCTTTAGAAGGCCTAACATCGGAAGAAGTGGATATTTCTGAAGTTAACAGAAAAGTAACCAAAGCTCTTATGGAAACAGCAACAAAATTAGCTGGGTCTAAGAACAAGTTGCATGTGAACAAATTATCAGGAAAAACCAAAGTGGTGCTGCAAAAAAAAAAAAAAAAGAGAGATGAGGACAACTAAAGAAGATGTGACTTCCAAAGTGGAATATATAGAGCTATGCAAGACAGTACGAAAAAGTATCACTGAAGACATAACGAAATTCAACTGTGAACTAGTGAGGAAAGCAATTGAAAACAACCAAAGCCTAAAGATAGCAAAGGGACATCTCAGTAAGGGAAGAAAACAGATTATGGCACTGAGAAAAGAAGATGGTTCTGTAACAAGAAATAGAAGCGAAATTTTGACAAGAGTGAAAGATTTCTACTCCAAATTATATGAAAGGGATTATACACGTACTCCAGACATCATGAAAGGTACCAGAGTTCTTCCAGTCCTCCCAGCAGAAGTTGCACATGCAATCAAGAACATGAAGCGGGGAAAAGCTCCAGGAGAAGATGGAATTACTGTAGACATCATACAAGAAGCAAGAGGAGAAATCGAAACAGTACTCTCCCAAATTTTCACTCGATGCCTTAATGAAGGGAAGATTTCTGAGGATTGGAACAACGCTACAATGATCCTGCTACATAAAAAAGGTGACATTGAGGATCTCGGGAACTACAGACCTATCAGCGGTTTATAAAATCTTCACTAAAGTTCTTTCACACCGCTTGAAGGTAACACTGGACATGGCTCAACCGAGAGAACAAGCTGGATTCAGGAGTGGCTACAGCACAATAGATCATATCCACGTACTGAGAGAACTAATTGAAAGAGCGAGGGAATATGAACTTCCATTGTGCATGGCTTTTATGGATTATGAAAAAGCCTTTGATTCGGTGAAACCATCAGCAGTTACAATGGCTCTGAAATCCTGCGGTATTGAAGATGCATACATTAATATTATTAATAACATCTATGAAAATGCAAGTGCAAAGATTCGGCTGTTTGAAAATACAACACACATAAAAATTGGAAAGGGAGTGAGACAAGGTGACACCATATCTCCGAAGCTCTGTAATGCCACATTGGAAAATGTCTTTCAATCACTGAACTGGGAAAACAAAGGGATAAAGATTAATAGAGATTATCTAACCCACCTTCGTTTTGCTGATGACGTAGTCATTTTTGCAACTACCCCCATCAGAGCTGCAGAGTATGATTCAGGAACTTGCTGACAAGAGTAAAGAAGTGGGATTAAAAATGAACTTTCAGAAGACAAAAGTGATGTTCAATGCTTTTACAAGAAATGAAGATTTATCGATTGATGGTGAAAAGCTGGAGATAACAGACACGTACGTTTATCTTGGACAGCAGATAACAAGTGAGGGTCACATTGGTGAAGAAATTAATCGACGTACAAAACTTGCCTGGAGAGCTTTTGGAAGAAACAGCATAATTTTCAAGAGCAATATGCCATTATGTCTTAAAAGAAAAGTGTTTGATCAATGCATCCTTTCAGTGCTTACGTATGGTGCAGAGACATGGACCTTAACTAAAAGAGACATGCAAAGGCTGCAGACAACTCAAAGAAGCATGAAGAGGTGCATGCTTGCTGTAACCAGGAGAGATAAGAAGAGGAACTCGTGGATCCGAAAAATGACAACAGTGGAAGACATCATGATCAGAGTTAAATCCCTGAAATGGCAATGGGCTGGACATACTGCCAGAAGGACAGACCATCGATGGACAGCCGAAATTTTAGATGTGATTCCAAGGGACAGGAAAAGACCCAGAAGAAGACCACATGGGAGATGGGTGGATGAAATTCGAAAGTATGCGGGAGTGACAAGGAGGAGACTGGCATAAGGTAGACCGTTGTGGAGGAGACTTGGGGAGACCTTCGTCCAGCAGTGGATTGATAATGGTTGACAATGATGATGATGATGATGTCTTCCTTCTATCCTTCTATCAAATTCTCAGTTGAAGTTGAAGTTAATTTTTTTCTTCCGTTCTTAGGTTTTCTTCTGGAGTGGGACCCCTCCTCCAACACTTTACAGTATTCTGTTTACAGAAAACCATCTTTTGTCCCTAATTTGATTCCGTACTTTTCAGCTCATCCCATCAGCCACAAATTAGCTTCAATCAACTTCCTTATCCTCCGAGCCATTTCCCATTCTTCTTCTTTTCATCAACGCAGGGCTGAGTTGCAGTGGATTTATAATCTTGGCTACGCTAAAACGCATGTTGATCGCATCTTGGGTTAGGTTCAAAGATTGGCATTCACAACTCTAACAAGGGCGAGTCCCCCCACCAAATTCGTTGGAGCCATGGATTACATACCACAATGTGCTGATATCCTGAAAAATGTTTGCCACTGCTATAATTTGTCGTTTGGCACTCGAACTCAGAACATTCTCGCTAGGGTTAAAAAAAACGAGATAGTGTTGATATGTTTGATAAGTACGGAGTGTACTGCATTCCCCTTAAAGCGAAAGAGAACGATGACAACGACTGTATTTATATTGGTATGGCCTCAAGAAGATTAAAAACTAGACTCCCTGAACATAAGTACAGTGTGAAAATCTGTTCACAATCTACAGCCCTCTCTCGCTTAGTCAATAAATGCTCCCACTCTCCCACTTGAGCGAGATTACCATCCTTGCGGTCCCACCCTCCAGAACCTCATTACTACTTACTGAAAGTATGTATATATTTCAAAACTTTAATATTTGTTGTAATGATGAACTTTCTGCCATCTTACATCAACCGTGGAGATTATTGTTTAACAATAGAAGTCATGAACTTTAAGTTATGTATATATGTAGCCTTAATATGATTGTGTTTTTCCTCTGTTATCGGGTATTTCTTCGGATTTAGTGGTAACGACCTGTTTTTTGCTCCTGTATTTAACTGTCGGATTTCGAGCACTCGGGTCTTCCCATCTGAAGATGTGGCTGTAGCAGCCACGAAAGATTTCATGGTGTTTTTAACTTTTTAACTTTTAATAATCACTTTATTTTCTCCTGCAAGTTCTAATCGTGCATCTAAAGCAAAATTCTTGTACTTCGTTTGTATCCTCTTTTCTAAAAATCCTATTGAAAAAATCTCTTTGTACTGTATGCCTTTCGCTGCGATAAAGATTGGGAACATTAGCTCTTTAAATAATTCTCGGTTTTCCCGCTGGGTGCTTATACGTAAAAAAAAATATAATTCGCTCTCTCATCTTTTCCAAGGCGTATTTGGAATGTTTTTTTTTTTTTTTTTTCACATAACCTTTGCTACGAAAAATACTAGAGGCCGTAACTGCATATTTCGCATATTTTCTTGGCGCACATTTTCTACTTTTCCATTACTCACAATTCTGCCGCCAAGAGACGTCAACGTATATTTCTATTTTAAAGATTATCTATCTCCGGTCCGGAAAATCTCTTGGAAAAATCCTTCTTGGATTTTCTTCTTTGAGTAACGCTCGGCTTTCCCTCTGGGGGACGCAAAGTTTTATCACGTTTTCCTTCATACCTTTTTCTAATTGTTCGATTTGAAAAATCTCTATGCCTTTTATTATTATTTTTATTATTCCTTTGATATGTTTGTTTTGTATGAGAAACACTTTGTGATTTTTCTTAACACCTCTTTTCCTACTGTTAGTGGGTGGTAGTAGCTATTCTATTTGCGGATGTTTTATTGATTGTAGAAATCCGTTTGATTTGTTTTAATTGGTTTCATTCACTATGAAAAACAGTGCTCATATTGCGTATTTCACGCATGCGAAGGTTTTTCCCTACGGGGGGCGTAAATGCAATCTTTTTTTTTTTTTTTTCTTTACTTTTTTCGTTTTCCGAAACCCTGCTGTGAAATGTGTGGGTTTTTTTTTGTTTGTTTTTTTTTTTATGTCGGAACGGATTCAAAACACGTGCTGATTCACCTGAGAACTCGGTGTCAATGTTCTTGTTTTTATTTTAACCAAAATAGGAGATACAATTCGTAATGTACACAGAACTTGAACAGAGCTCGTGTCTTAAGTTTTCATATTACTGAGAACTTACAAGCAAAGAATGCTATACACTGCGTGGTTTCGATATATTTTGCTAAGTTTCTGCCGTTGCGTTGTTATTATTATTTCTCTGAAACAGTTACTTCAAACTATCCTCACCTTTGCGTGCGTCTTTTCTTATGGACGGAAAACATCATTCACCGATATGTTTATCAATGTGTGGGAATCAGCTATATGTATCCACCACAAAGAAGAGGGATTAAATGTAAACTTCTTGAAAATGGGTTGCTAGTGAATTTTACGAGTAAAATCTCTCCTGTTTATATCTTGGAAACCTAAGAATTAGTGCAGAATATTGAAAATGTAAAGTTTTGCTAGTACTTTAATAAAATTGTACTTACATATTTTAGCATCATTGTATGAGGTAACTGCGCTTCCCCGCCATTGCCTTCAAAATGTGGATCCTGTATTTACTTCTACTTCTCGATGAATGCCCAGCAATGCAAGTCCAGAAATTCGAGAACTGGACATTGTGTTTGGAAGATACATTTCCTGGCGCCTGAGAGTAGAAAATGTAATTTCCGGAGTGGCTGTTGAGGCAGAGAAAGCGTTGATAGAATTTTTAGTAATTTCTTGATATTGGGGTAAAAAAAAACAATAACAAAAAAACAGCAGCTTCACAATTTGATAGGGATTCTATCGCAGTCAATCCTTATCAAGGTGTGAAGGTTGGTCTTTCCTCTTGTCTTATTGTTAATAAATGCTTCTTCCAGGAGAACCCTTCGGGTGTGTTGCTTACACGTGAAAAAATGTGCCAATGAAACGAATTCAAAGGGATTCGAGAAAATCCGCGACTTCGTTGGAAAAAAATGTAATTTAAGTCAGTTTTTTTTTTTATCGGTTTTTCAGATTCATCTTGATATTTGTAATGAACAAGATTTAAAATTCGGCTTTAAAAGAGAAAAAGAAATCATGTGATTCGGCGTTCAAGAAAAAAACGTTCCTTAATATCCAATTAGGGCAGTGGGGGCTTGAGGCTCCTGAGCCCCTCCCTTTCCTACGCCAATAATGCTCACGGTGGACATTAACGCGAAACAAACCAGCAAACAAAAATAATAACGGTGCGCGTTCCTAGTGCTCCCTGTGCTTTTGCATATACCGTCTCCCTTGCATGACACTATTAAAATTAGAGTTACACTTCAGTAAGATGGGCAATAGTGCCGTGTTCGGCCTTAATTTTAAGAGCTAAAGCCCGAATTTTGTATCGCAAATTAGAGGCCGAAAATTGACCTGTTTCTGGCATTAAGAAAAACAGATATCCTCTTCTTGACTTCTATTCTCTTCTACATCCTGGAATTAACCAATGCATTTTTCTACTGGAGAATGGGGCATCTATCTGCTTCTATACTATTACCGTATAATTTTCTTTGATCACTCGTTTTCTCCTAAAATGTTTCGGGTAGCCGGCAAAAATCGGGCTGCGCTGCAATCTACTTACGTTGCTCAGTAAAATTTGCAGGGATCTGTCGTGTAAGGAAAGGAGGTGAAATTTTGACGGCGTGGTTTTTACTATATCAAGAAGCTTTTCCTTATCCTCAGAAACCCACTTATGCGTGATCTATGGCGTTTGCCCCCGAAACCCAAAATAATTAGCCCTCCCCCGTCCCCATACACTGTAAAAAATCAGTGGTGTGAATTCATGGAAAATTTCTGATAATAACGTGCAGCAAAGTTGCCGGTAAGTGCCCGTGTTTTTCAGAAATTTCCGTTTTTAAAAGTGCCTGTTTATTTTAACTTCCGTATTTTCACATATTTTCCGTAGTTAGAAATTCCGTTTATTTCAGAAAAGTCCATTTCAGGTTTTCCCGTATTTAAACTGGAATTCCGCAAAGTCGACGAACCGGCATTTTTCAGCCCTTACCCCAGATAATGCTGCCGCCACAGTTAGGATCGAACCCCGAACCCCAGCCGTTTGGGTCAGATCGATCAGATCATATGTAGAGGATTTTAGCAAGGGAGTGTTTGACCCCAGGTCTTAAACAACTCTTAGAAACAGGAACTAGGAGATTTGGGCTAGAGTGCCCGATAGGAAAGTGACACGGAAGCGAGGTAGAAACTGCCGTTTGTGTCAACAGATAGCGCACGCCTTTAACCACTGATCTACAAACTCTTGGAAATCCACGTCACGTATATCGTAAAACAAACTGCGAGACGATGGAATTTTTTTTCTTCTCATTAATGCGAGTGGTTTAGTCTTTTTATTTTCTGTTGGAGCTTATTATTTTTCTGAACAGGTTTCTAATAATTGTTTTTGAACCCCGAAACCCAGCCATTTGGTTCAACAGATAGTGCATTAACCAACCAATTCACGTATATCGTAAAACAAACTGCGCAACAAGGAAATTTTTTTTTTGTCAATAATGCGAGTGGTTTAGTCATTTTGTTTGCTGTTTGAGCTTATTATTTCTCTGAATTGGTTTATAATAAGTTTTTTATTGAACCCCAAACCCCTGCCGTTTGGGTCAACAGATAGCGCAGCCTTTAACTACTGAGCTACAAACGCTCGGAAATCCGCGTCACGTATATCGTAAAACAAACTGCGCCACGATGAAAAAAATTTTCTTGTCTTTAATACAAGTGGTTTAGTCATTTTATTTTCTGGTGGAGCTTATTACACTGATGCCCATAAATTAAGGGGCAGAGGCGATATGCAAATTTGCGGACGTTGAAGTAGGTCTTTATTGGCGAAAAATCGGTGACGGTAGCAACCGACGTAAAAAGCAGATACGACCGATTGGCTGCCCATAATTTACATCTGTGGAAACACGTGAGGGCACGAGATTGCTAAACAGCAATAAAAGCTGAAGCGATAGAGTTATCTTTACGTGTGTTAAATTATTGGTTACTTGTTGTTGTTGGTTATTTGTTTTTATGGAGAGTGGCACAAGATCACGAAGAACACAAGTCGATGATTTTACCCGTGGAAGAATTGTGAGCAAATTGGAAGCAGGACATTCAACGCAAGATGTAGCCAAGGAGTTCGTAGTTGGCAAAAGCATAGTCGCACGGCTGTGGAAACAATTTTCCGAAAGTGGAACAGCTACCAGAAGATACAGCAGTGGTCGACCACGCAAAACAACCCCTGCTGATGATCGTTATATAACTGTAACGGCGAAGAGATGTCGCCGCATAACTGCTGGCAGGAGAGCTTCAGGCAAGCACGGGGACCACAATATCGCGTCAGACTGTGTCAAGGCGATTGAATAGTGTTAGTTTCTATGCCCGCAAACCGGTACGATGTGTACCTTTGACCACATCACACAAAGCACAGAGGTATTGATGGTGTCGTGAACACACCAACTGGACTGACGATCAATGGGCCAATGTCCTGTTCTCGGACAAAAGTAGATTTTGTTTGTCGTCCGATTCCAGGCGCCAATACATCTGGCGTGAACCACACACCGTCTATGCTTCCACCAACATCGTGGAAGTTGACCATTACAGAGGTGGTGGGGTGATGGTCTGGGCCGGTATCATTACGAATGGACGTACCGAACTTTTCGTGTTGCAAAGTGGAACCATGAATGTTCAGCATTATTGTCAGGATGTTATCGTTCCTCGTGTACGCAATTTTTGTGGTGTTGTTGGAAATTCTTTCGATGACAATGTCCGTTGTCATCGTTCGGCCTGTGTTGATGACCTGCTCAACAGCGAAGGAATAGACCACATGGAGTGGCCTGCGTACTCCCCTGACCTGAAATCCATAGAGCATGTGTGGAATGCTCTTGGGAGACGCATGGCGGAACGCAATCCCCCCGCCGCGTACAAAAATGATCTGGTTATGATGCTAAAATAGGAGGCGCGCAACCTATCTCAAGATCTGCTGGACAATCTTGTCAAGAGCATGCGCAACCGATGTCATGCGTGCATTGCAGTGAGGGGTGGACATATCCCCTATTAAACTTTGACTGGGGACAGTATTCCGAGGCTGTTTTGCTTCTGCTTTGCCAAGGACCTAAAATGGTACGTTTTGTTCATGTACCCTATATTACCTGTACATTCACAAACGTCTGCTTCTTTATGCATATACATTTCTGTTAAGTCTGTCTATATGTCATATTTACATATTTATCATCATCATCCTATCAGAATTTTTTTTTCAAAGAATGTAACTAACTGCCCTTAATTTACAGACATGAGTGTATTTTTCTGAATAGGTTTCTTATAAAAAAAATTCTGTAGGACACACACACACACACAACTTCTAAATATAATATTTACTCTTGTTAGCTGTAATAGCTTTTGTCTTAAGTTGTCCAAAGACTGATACATAGACATCGTATAACCATCTGTACAATAAGTTAAGTACCCGATTTCTTACAGTAACACAATGCATATAATAAATCGCTGGTGTACAAAATAGGGGAGAGGAGAAGTATACTGTGCCACAATAAACAAAATTCATGCGATATGCTATCCACAATATCCGATCTCGCTACGGAATTTCAAAATTCGACAGACGATTGAAATTTAAAAGTTAATCAAACCTCAAGTATTCTCACCAATCACTCATATTACCGGTAATTTTTTGTCATACGGATAGGGAAAAAGTGAGAACGGAGTTTTTCTGCTAATATACAAAAGAAATTGCGGAAAGGTTTCTAAAAATTCAAAATTTTCCGTTAACACATCTGTAAAACGGCAGTTTACCGTCATTATAAAAAAGAAACTGCGGAAAGATTTCTGAAAATTCAGAATTTTCCCGTGGTACGAAAAATCAATGAAATTCAGGTTTCTTTCCGTCATTTCACGGAAAAGGTTGTACCAGAAATGTGCTTCGTTAATTCACGAAAGAAATGACGGAAAGTGGCTCGTGAATTTCAGAATTTTTTTTACAGTGTACCCAGTTGTAAAATAATTCTTTTTACCAACTAGGAAGTGTGATAAAAGTCTCGTATGCCAAATCATACATAATTACAGTAAAAATAAAAATAAAATTCAGAGCCCGTGCCACAGTAAATATTATGCAACCCGTGCCCGAGCCCATGTTGGCACGGCTAAGGGCTTTTGGGCTCGGGCTCGGCCTGTTTTAGCATCGATGGACAGCCGCCATAGTGTGACGTAGTGGGATGTATTCAGAAAGAAAAACAGGCTTAATGGTTGCTCTGAAATTTTGAAGAAAAACTGATAAGCTGATTGGATATATATATATATATATATATATATAGTTGATAAATACACATCAGGAAGTTCTTGGCTCTCATTGAATTTGCTTCTTAGTTTTGAGTGTATATATATATATATATATATCATCATCATCATCATCATTGTCAACCATTATCAATCCACTGCTGGACGAAGGTCTCCCCAAGTTTCCTCCACAACGGTCTGTCTTGTGCCAGTCTCCTCCATGTCACCCCTGCATACTTTCGAATTTCATCCACCCATCTCCCATGTGGTCTTCTTCTGGGTCTTTTCCTGTCCCTTGGAATCCAATCTAAAATTTCGGCTGTCCATCGATGGTCTGTCCTTCTGGCAGTATGTCCAGCCCATTGCCATTTCAGGGATTTAACTCTGATCAAGATGTCTTCCACTCTCGTCATTTTTCGGATCCACGAGTTCCTCTTCTTATCTCTCCTGGTTACACCAAGTATGCACCTCTCCATGCTTCTTTGAGTTGTCTGCAGCCTTTGTATGTCTCTTTTAGTTAAGGTCCACGTCTCTGCACCATACGTAAGCACTGAAAGGATGCATTGATCAAACACTTTTCTTTTAAGACATAATGGCATATTGCTCTTGAAAATTATGCTGTTTCTTCCAAAAGCTCTCCAGGCAAGTTTTGTACGCCGATTAATTTCTTCATCAATGTGACCCTCACTTGATATCTGCTGTCCAAGATAAACGTATGTGTCTGTTATCTCCAGCTTTTCTCCATCAATCGATAAATCTTCATTTCTTGCAAAAGCATTGAACATCACTTTTGTCTTCTGAATATATATATATATATATATATATATATATATATATATATATATATATATATATATATATATATATGTTTTAAATAGAATAGCTGATACAGATGAAACCCTTGGATTTTTTTTTTTATTTGCCAGCTATTGTGACGGTCAACGAGAAAGGAACGAAGTCTGTACTAATACAGTCAACTGGCGACGATAATTTGAAGAGAAGAGTCACACTTGCTCTCTGCATTAAGATATGGTCAGAATCGCTTCGTTGTGTTGTTCTTGAAAGGAACACCATGACGAAAGAAACTTTTCCAATCGGAATTGTTGTCAAGTACCTAGTGAATGGTGGGTGACAAATGAACTCCTGATTGACTGGAACAGACATTCAGATGGATTATCGAAAGGGAAAGGCATGTTGGCATTGGATTCCATTAAAGACATGTGGCCATTAATTTGAAGAATGAAACAGAGCTGATACGGGCCGTGGTCATCGAAACAAGCGGTATTGCGTCCGAGCTTCAGATTTTGGATTTTGTACGTAAACTTCTCAAAGATCACCAGAAAAAGGATTATGCAGATACAGTATGTAGTTGTCCTGAAGTCATCCCCTTATCTCAGAAGGAAAATTAAAAAGACCAGAAGTAAGTTTTCAGAACTCTTAGATTAATCTATAAGGGAATTCATTTCTCAAGAAAATATTGCTAACAGATTCCAGAAATGCTGCTTCAAATCAAATGTTACGGCTGGCACAAGAGACTCTGTAATATGGTAACAACATGAATGTGTAACAAACGGAGAAGAGCTTAGGGATGTTGATGAATCAGGTAGTAAATGAGAGTAAAGGGATTAAGTAGGTTCACATATTTGGTATATTTTGTTTGAAAAAATATTTATTGTATACACAGTTTTGTTTTTCACTGCTCGACATTCAAAATGCCATACAATGAAGGATTTCACGAAATGAGACAAAACTTAAACGCACGTGTACACAAGTAGGTGGGAAAAAAGTGATTTAATTTCTGAGAGGTTATAACAATGCACTGGGCGAGGAGACAGTATAATGTGGCTTGAGTCAGTAGGTCGTTTGACCGCCTTGCTGGACTATACATTCGGCAACGCGACGTGGCATCGACTGGAAGAGTCCTCGGATGGTGTCCTGAGGCATCACTGACGTTGCGTTGTTGAGGAACTGTGTCCACAATTCATCGATATTCTGATGGGATCGTGCAGAGGCGTTACGTCGTCCGCCAATAACGTCCCACACGTTCTCTGTCGGGGAGAAGTCTGAGAATCGCGTTAGCCAGGGCAGCGCATGGAATCCTTGTAGGGACTGTCTGCTGATGTTGATAGTATACGGGCGGGCGTTGTCTTGTTGAAACTGCATATCAGGGATACTACAGTGATACGACAAAAAAAAAAAAACGGGCTGCAGCACCTCATCGACGTATCGTCCTCCCGTAGTTGTACCCATCATGCGTACGAGCGGTGAACAGCTGTTGCAACTGATAACGCTCAAAACCATGACACCACGTTGAGGAGTCATATGATGCTCGCGGATAGCAACAAGTTCGGCCTGGTGACCATGTCTTCTTCAGACTCTCAATCGGCGATAGTCGGCACTCAGACAGTGTCGACTATCGCCGATTCAGCGATAGTCGACACTCAATCGGCGATAGTCGACACTATGACATGGTTCCATTCATCCCGCCACACATGTCTGGTCCAACACCCACTATGCATACGAGCTACGAACGGCTGTTGACATTGATAGGGCTCCAAGCTATGAGACCGGGCTGAGAAGCCGTATGACGCTCACGAATTGGAGCAAGATATGCCTGATGACGATGTCGTTCCCAGACTTTCAATCAGCAATCGTCGGCGCTGAGACAGAAGCGAGACTCCTCACTGTATACGACATGGTTCCATTCGTCCCTCCACATATGCCGGGTACTGTATCACTGCCACCTTGCGCGAGTATGTACTACGGTGAGTGGCAGTCGTCGTAAAGGGTGGCGAGAGCGCAAATCTGCTTGAGCGGATCCGCGATTCACAATCCGCGTCAATACGGGTAGTTTGAACGTTGACTTACGTGCACCAGCCCCACTTCGGCGACGCACCTTACCTTCTTCTAACCACTGTCGCTACTTTCGGCCGACAGCTGTTGCTCTTGGCACAGGGGCCAACGAACTGTACGTAACCCTATCATGAAGCCTCTTGTAAAGGTGTCCGTGTGGACGTTGGATTCGTGAGGACGTCGCCCAGGCGTTTTCACTCCTTAAAAAAGTGCTGACGACGCCGATATCCCTTCGATGCAGTGGTGCACATGCCCAGGTGAGGACGATAAAACTTAATCACGCCGATTCGTTTGGCCATCTTATTCCATATCACGTGATAGGTTCGCAACTGCAATCGTTTACATAACCTAACTGTCGACACCCACCCACCAATTTGCATGGCGCTTCGACAAATATTCCTGATATAGTACTTTTCACGTCGAGTAGTGTAATTTCGTTGTTCGTTTGAAGAGTTGTCTTATATTCAGAGCGATAGCATTGTATCTCATAACAATAATGTTAGTAATTATGTAATTTTATACTATATTTTAAAAATCTCTCTTGCTTATCGAAGATATGCCCCAGAAATATAGTGTATTACAAAGAGTACATAAAAATGCTTTAATGATTCGCGCTCGCGCTGTGCATTTTTATCAGTCCATTGGTATCAGCGTGAAACGACGCAGCTCAGTATCCGGAAAATTGACAGAAGACAACAGAGCTCGCAGTTTGTTTTTCTTTTCTTTTTTAAGTGATTGAACAATAAACACTTCGACATAACTTTGGAATTGAGCTAATTTCTCTTCTGCGGAAAGGTTCATATAAATTGCGATGAAATAGATGTACTGTGAAAATGTCGAACTCAGCTCTTCTTTGTTTCTTTTTCTTTTTTTTTTTTTAATGGTCAGGTACTTTTGAAAATGCGAAAATACGAGACCTGTGCGATAAAGTTATCCCTGATTTTGAATAAAAAGTGCAATGAAAAATAAAAGTTGAACCATTCTGAAAAGGCGAAAACCTAAGAAACGTAAAGGTATTTTTAATTGCAATTTATAGTTTGTTCTGTATGCTCCTTGAAAATCGGAATATGGTTTTCAACAAAAGAGCAAATTTACAGCAAAAACTGCGTGACAGCGAGTTTCTTTGTTGAGGACCCTCCGCGAAAACGTTTTTTAATGAGTTATATCCTGCCAGACTTCTTTGCCGAGCCCTTCGTAACCGCCTTAAAAGAAAAGCTAACGATCCAGAAAGCACAAAAGACGAAAAGCTGCGAAAGAAAATTTAAAAATGTGGAGGACAATGGATCTGATTACTTCAAAGCCAGTAGACACATGCGTACATACATACATAGGTAGAGATCTCTCTTTATCGTTTATCGGTAGTTAGCACATCTCTGATGATAACACAAGGGCACCCGGCGGCGACTGCAAAGAATCGAGTGCTGATGTTGAAGCGCGGATTCTTTCACAATGGTGTCGCAAATAATAAACCATTAAATACATTGCGCAGTAAATCACAGAGGATGAGCCAATGCAAGGCGAATCAATTTCTCCACTTTCATTCTTTCTACCAAGAAGAATGGCCTTCAACAATGGGAATAATCTACGCAATCACTGCCGCGTTTGGCCTTTTCATTTATTTATTTATTTCTCAGAGATAGCTGTATTGTTTGCGTAAAAGTGTTCCAGAAACACCCTTTCGTCGACCATCCCTTTCTCTCTCCTTCTCTCCCTTGGTGGGAAAAGATGAGAAAAAATGGCTCACAAAGGTCAGCTGTGGCACGCTTATAGGGTGGTTTGTACACAACGTCTGTTAAACACAACAGAGCGAATACAAAGAAAAGGAGGTGCAGGGTATGTAGAAATCTCGGCATACCGATGAAAAATTATTATGCCTTTCATTTCTCTCATTTGCACCTCCGTAGATTTATTCCCTTATAAAAAAATCATGAACCGGTTAACAATGCTCTTATCTGGAACATGTGAAATGAAATTTAAAAGAATTATTTATTTATGTTTTTGGCAAATGAAAATAATTAATTCTGAAACTTGCCACCATTGAGTGCGAAAGCTGGGAAACGATAGGGTTTTTTTTTATATCCCTACGCCAATAAATCGGATTATTAGCATAGTTTTACTATTTTCTACATAATTGGTGTTTAGTTCCTCGTTATTATTTTAATTCATAGCTTATTTTTAAAAGAAAGAGATTTAGCGAAGAGAGAATGCCTCCTAGAGAAAATCTGCGCATAATTTAAAATGCGCAATGTAAGCAGTGTTCTTCATATCTATTGAACCAGTTAAAAAAAATATATCAACGGGATTTCTGCACAATCGTTAAAACATCCACAAACAGAAATGGCTACTTTCGGCTACTAGCGTCTGCTGCGGAAAATCACAATTGTGCACAAAGCATTTCTCATTGCGGAAGATATCCAAGGCAAAGGGAATGTTCCAGATTGACTTCTTAGAAACGAAGATACTGTTCCATGTAGGGTACAAATAGGAATGAACACTTACACCTTAAATGAAAGAACAGCGTGATGCAAAAATCGGCAAATATTTGAAAAATATTCCTCGCCGCTAAGGCTGTCATATTTTGAGATAAAAAGTGTGCATGTTTTCCGCGGTGAGTGGCGTATTTTTTCAGTCAGATTTTTGGAAGCGAACAAAATGGAAGTAAGGCCTGGACAACCTTATTCAGAATCTCGTTTTCAGAGATATGGTGAAGGATGTACTTTAGCTTTGAAATAGAGCTGGTTCTTTTCCAAGACATAACGACTTTATTCCTATATATATGATGTGACGGATGATGAAAATTTTACAATGAAGTACACTACTTCCGGTTAAATATCACCGGTGCATAAATGACAGATGGCACCTACTTGTAGAGTTCTGAGATTGAATTTCTTTTTGTCAATTCATGAAGAAACACAGGTTTTACGTCAGCAGAGGCACATAATTGTTCCAATCACTTTACAACTCCAAGTAATGACAACACAGCTACCATAGTGGAAACAAGATGTGTGAATTTTTTCGCCAGCTGTCTGCTTATTTTAGATTTCCAGACCGCAGCCTAGTACCTCGGTCGGTAATCATCAAGATTAACTACTAACCGCAGTTAGTATAAATATACTCTGGCAACCCAACCGCAGCTGAGCGCCAAAATTTTAGGTCTCAAAATTCATCCTGAAAATGACCTGGCTTTCTCTCCCAACGAAAAGTGTACGAGGAGTCCTGCCAAAAGTCTAACTTCTCGGGTCCCTCAACTTTTTCTGATCCTGGACCTTGCACAACCAATGAGAGGCTTGCATTCTGACCTCTTGTCCTGAGCTTCCCACGGTCTCTTTTCCTACACTCCTCTCATGACATAATACAGATGTCCCACTCTTGCTATTGCTATAGGCTCTCTGTGAATTCCACTTCCCAAATTTGTAGAAACTCGCAACCTCGCCCTGATTTTGTGACCTTGTCACCAAAATGGCCGCTGTTTCTTCCTCACTTCTTTTTCACTCACTAATGGCGTCCCATTATCCATTTTCTAAGCCCCCCCCCCCTATTTTTTGTTTTTATTTTTTTTTTAATTCAACATGACACTGATATCTTACACTCCGGCGTTTTTCTCCTTTGTTTTTCTCTCTCTAAAAAAATCCACATCATCACACCTGTTGTTACTGCATGTGATGCTAGAAACTGTGCTTATAATTCTACTGTTCCTGTTTCAATATTTTATTATGATTCCCTTTTTTATTGTTAACGTTGTCGTATTATTACCATCATGATAAACCCTTTTATTTTACTTTACTGTATAGTAGAAGCTCAGTTCCCTAAGCTTTTGTAAACTGCAGTTCTACGAAAGTTACCTTCGTGAAAAATGTATTTCGTTAAATGCATTTTTCCGGAATCTCTTTCTAGAAATTCGAAACTTGTTCATAGCGAAAGGTGCTGTATTTCAGGAGTAACCTTTTAGAAAGACATTATCTCTTAAGTACTCGTAAACGAAATCCAATTAATTAAGCCGGGCATCATTTCTAGAGCCAATCCTCGCCGGAAGGCATAGTGCTCCACCCTTGGCTTTAGTTTAATGCTTTTATTTTATACCTTTACTCCTCATTTTTTTTTTTTATTAATTGATGTTCTGTCGCGAGAGAAAGAACGGGTGGAGTAAAGAAAGATATTTCTTCTGTGGAGGAAGGACGTAATGGGTAAAAAAAATAAAAAAGGGAAAAGGCCGTCATGGGATGACAGGATTCATTCAATTAAGCGGAGGTGCGTGACGCAATCAGTGCGCGTCTGACGTCTGCTAAGGTAAATTATAGTTACCGTCGTTCACGGTCTGTTGTGACGCCCTGTTGTGTTTTGCCGACGAGGATCGGACCGACTGAGAATTACTTAGTGTCAGTTGCGCTTGTAATTGGACGCTTCTGCATTCGCACGAGTCGGCCGGGCGCGCATCGTCAACTGGTCCATGTCTCCTGAGATGTTGGAGAGTAAGTATACAGAAGGAAAAATAGGTTCTGCGGGGCGAGCAGGGTTAAAGAACTGCCGAAATCAAAATAGTGGTGAATGGTGCGGAACCCGCGATGTCTGCACTCTGACAGTCGGATTCCGAAATTTCTTTGTCTTTTCTTTCCGTACAGGAAACAGACTTTTTGCTGAGGAAGACTTTTTAACTACACGATTTCGAAGTTTTCTATGATTTTCACGATTCTGAAGAAAAAAAAAAGTCACTAAAACATTTTTGTTAAATCTCAGTAAAATTACCGTACAAACTGATAGACAGAGTGATTACTCATTCAGTTCCGTGTAGAAAAGCATGCTAACAAGAAGTTCTGCATTAAAAAGAATATGGCTTTTTATTAGTTTTTAAAAATTCTGCGCAGTTAATTTTTTATCATTCGGAAATTTCCGGCATTAGTGTTGCTTTTTCAGTTCAGTACTTTTCGCTTTTGTTTTTCCTCATCAAATTCTTTTCAGTACTTCGTAATTTTTTTTTAACATAGGCCGTGTTTTGTTTAAATTTCTTCAGATAACATCTATAGTTTTAAAAAGGTTTATATAAATGTTTTTTTGTTTTCCAAAAATGTCTTACTTTTTTTTTAAACTTTTCTCTGTGTTGTTTCCCCGATGTCGTTCTGTAGTGTTCCTTTGTTCTCAATAAAATAGTAAGCGACGCTGACGTACAGTGTATTTTTCAGCAAAATTATTCTACGTAAAAGAGAAGGGGAAAATAATTGCTGAAGGAAGTACTTTAGCACTAAAAATGATGAAATCATAAGCTGCAGGAAGTTCTTTATTTGTTTGTTAGTTTCATCGGTTTTAGAGCCACACAACTTCCTTGAGTAATTATTTCACTTCTTCGTTTTCGTGCATTTTGTTTTTTCTATGTCTAATAGATTTTTGCTGAAAACTCTATCAGACATACACACCTGAAGTGTTGGCTGTTCACTGGAAACAAGGAAATACATTAAAACTACATTTGGGTACACTTTGACCTAACGGAAAATAGCATGAGGTAAAGATTTTAAGAGAAATAAAAATATTTGGGAAGAATGTTTCAAGGAATTTGAAGAAATTAATAAAATACAAAACCATCAGGAAAATAGACTCTCACACGGTAGATATAATGCGCTTCTCCGGTGGGCGAGGGGTCAGAGACGCTGGTTTCTTGCTATTCGTCCGAGCTAGCCCTGGGTAGTGCATTTGTCCTACGGTTCTGGCTCTCTCCCCTCCCTGAAACCCCTAAATTAGAAAAAATTAGGAACGACTGTTTGCTCATAAGTTAAAAATCGCCCGCTCCTAAATTAGGAACGAGCAACTAACTGCTCATAGCAATAAGAGGTACTTATGGTGATCGTTAAACCCCGAAAACGCAAAAAGAAAAAAACACAGATAAAATGCCTAAATCTTAAGAACTCATGTTTTGTGATGAATATTTTTTTACTCCGAAGAATTAAGTGAGAAATGACAAACTTTGAATTTGAAAATTTGTTTCGACCATTGAAAATTGATTGCGTTTGTTATTTCCCAAATTATAAATTCGAATTTCAAGTTTTCCACTGATCCGGATATGTTCATATTTTATCGATATTTTGTGCATTCTGAATGACAGTCGAACATATTTTACTCAAAGACTCATGACTGATTTCATCAAAATAGCCTTAACTCATTCTTTGAGTTTTTCTAACCCCTTTAAGAGTGTTATTAAGTTAATGATCTTTTTTATTAATATATCGTATTCTTATGGGAAATTTCAGGTTTCAATCGGAAATCCTTGTGCTGTTTTATGGCTGGTTCATCGATTTCGCTTTAAACCGGACATTTTTTAATCAGTTTTGCTCAAAACTTGATATGTGCTTATTTCTTGATTAAGGGGTTTTATAAACAGCTTTTGTGCAGCTTCAAAATTTATCTGTTGTAAAGCTATGATGTTTTGACTACTTTTACTCTAAAGCTAATATATCTGATGGCCGATTTCTCTCAAAATCAAGCGGCTTCTTCCTAACAGCAAATGTGAAATACCAGGTTTGGAAATTGTATATTAAGCTGTTCTAGAGTTACTATGTATTCAAATGTGTGACGTATATCTCTAATCTAACCGATTTTATGTTTTCTTGTGTAAATATGGTTTTTTGTCGTTAAACGTTTTATGCCTTAACGACACATTTTTTCCCCGACGAGCTTTTTCATTTTCGCATCACTGACAGTAGTGAATCGGAATAAGATATAAGAAATGTATACGAGAGGCATGTTACGAGTACGCAGATTTTTTGAACGAATGTTACTCTTAGTTATAGCGAATTATAGGTGTAGGAGTGTATTGTAATTATTACCTGAATTCAAGCCGGCAAGTTCACATTCTAGCAAGAGTTTATCTTCATGTTTTGAAGTACAAGTGACAAGCGAATAAACCTATATACCAATGTAAGTTGACTCATTCCCTGACCGAGTTGATTTCAAATTTTACAAGAGCGGTGAGTGTGTGTGTTCACCAAGTTCTTTGCAAAACTGTTCTTGTTGCTAAACAGTAGCGAAGAGACATACCGTTTAGCATACAAAAGTACGTAAACCAACCTACAGTTATAATTCAAACTAAAACATTATAAACGTATGTTCATTTCAAGAATATTTTTGGCAACGAAAAACCTGAACTATGTCAGAAAAAGTAATTTAAGTTGTTTTATGCAACGAAAACTCAAGTTGAAATTTTCCCACGAGTACAGTACTTTTCATTAAATGAACTTAATTCGGAAAAGTACTATGCTCCTGAAAATCAATCTAATGATCTGAAATGCGCGAACAAAATGCAGTACCACTTTTAAAAGAAACTTAATGACGATAACCTTACTTATCAGTTTTCGATATAGCTAAATTTGGTAAAAGTAGGCACACAGTGCTTAAGTTCGGAATATGCAGCAATTTAACAACAAATCTGATTTAGTGTGTTACTCTTATAATTTTCCTTTCCGCACATTTGTTTCATTCGTCCTGCTAAATCGCTTCAGTATAAAATAATAATGGCGATAATGCTGATGATGACGACTGTGTTGTTCTTGTTGTTAATGATTAAGAAAATTAAGTTTCCCGTGCCTAAGAATGTGAGAGCATATTTTTAGCTTTCAATATGCACTGAGAGCTCGCTGAATTACGACGACCCCCATGCAAAGTGAGTTACACCCGATATTAATCTAACAAGGAGGTAGGCGCTTCCTGTAGGCTAAAAGAGTGTATAAAAAAGGTTGGTGGTTCAGTTCAGAGCGAAGTTACGGACGCGATGAGTAAAACCAATGATTTGTTGGAGTTTCGAAAGGCCGAATTTTGGGCGTACGAAGGGTTAGTGCTTCCATTTCGGAAATGTCAGCACTGTGGGTTGTTTGGAAGCCTCCATGGTTAAACTGTACCTAGAGTGGTACACCAATATATCAAAACAACCAACTGGCGACACAGCTGTAAAGAGCGGCAAAAGAATGGTTACAGGGGTGAATGACGGGAGCTGCGCCTTACACAGGGCAATCGGCGCAGCACAGTTTCGTAGTTAACTATATGGCACCCTCTTCTAACAACAGTTAATCTGCGTGAACGATTTTGCTGGTGCCAACAACATTAGGATTAGACGATAGCAGATTGGTAGTAGGTATTCTGATTCGATTAATATGTACTCCATTCTGTCGATGGTCGAGTCGGTATCTGGCGTCAGCAGCATTAGGATATGGATCGTTCGTGTATGGCATCGACTATCAAGGCCTGTAGAGTGCCGTTGTGTGAATTGGGGCCTGGTTAGCTAACATGAACTGAGGCTCCTGGTGCGTGTGGATTGAAGTATGGATGCCGCCTACTGCCATGGACTGCTTGCGGACCATGTACCCCCGCAATGTTGTACCACCACCCAGAAGAGGGTGGGTTGTTCCAGGACGATAATGCCTCACATGTCATCGGGCTCTCGCCTCTTGCAGGAATGGTTCGACGAACCAACACAGTGCTGATGTGAAGCACTTCTAATGGCCTCCAAACTGGCCTGATCTCAACTCAATTGAACATCTGTAAAATGTCGTGGAACGTCAAGTGAGGCAGTTTGACTAACCACCCCGTTACGTACCGGTACTGTGGACCTCACTATAAACAGCTTGTTTGCAGATCTCACAAGTGTACAGGCACCTCGTGGAGTCTATGTCATACCGGGTGGCGGCTGTTCGCCGGGCCAAAGTAGGGTCCACAGAGTGTTAGGTAGGTAATTGTAATTCAGTCAGCGCTCAAGGTAAAAGCCCCAAATAAACGAAACTACTGAGGTAGCGAACGTTTTGAATTTGGCGAGCTCACGTACAATACAGTAAACATTTGACATTTATTTAAACATCGACCTTTGAGGTTCTTCCCCGCCCTATTTAAGAGAAAAGTGCCAGCACAATGGGGTTATGGGCTGCGGGTAACTATATTGTTAAATCAGCCGACCTCCCAATTAGATGGTTGGGGGCTCGATCACAGCTCGACTTCTCAACCACTAAAGATCCGCCACGCCTCAGAGACCACGCTAATAGCGGTCCCCAGGTATTACTCACCACGTTACAAATAAAATCACTGCTCTTAGCTTTTTCTAGCCCACTTTCATGTGTTTTTCCAATCGGACACCACTGAAAAGTATTGCTTGCAAATTGAATTTATGTGCTGTATTTTTGCCAATCTTTCCAACACTCACTAATATTGTAGGTATTGTCACTGATGTAAAATTTGGACTTACCGACTCAATCCTTTCTATGTTTCGCAAATCTTTATACACAGTAAACATACTGCGGTATTCAGGAACAGATATAACTGTTTGCACTTTTTGACGTTTGCTCTAATATCAGATTCATCGTTATTTCTTTAATGAAAGTATTATTCTTTCCTATGGTTAATACTGCACTAATTGTTAAGCGGAATTTACAACATCCATGAAACTTTACGAAATACTTAGAGATGTTAGTTACTTAAACGTATCTGTTTGTCACATGAACAGTCTTCCATTTTTTATATATAAATCATTCATTAATTTGCTATTTGGGCGGTGTTTTAATTACATTTCATCACATTATATTTACTTCCTGTGACCCTTTTTCATTTGTAAGAACTTCATTGTTGCAAGACGAACTCATCTTTTTTTTTTTTTTTTTTTAATTAAATTTACAAGACTGAGCGCAAAAATGTAACATGAGATTTTTAGGGCGCTGTTTGCATTCTTGTTGGAAAAGTATAATCACACCTGCACAGGGAATTTGCCAAAAACACTGGAGGCGAAGTGATTTCGCCTGTGGGAACGCGAAGAGAAGAAATCGGAAATGGGGGTTGGAAGGAGGTGGCTTCCAGGAGGGGATCGAAAGAGAGACGAGGGGTATACCTCGTGATAGCTAAACGTGACTCTGAGATGCTGGAAGTTGATATACTTGGCCAGCCTAGTTTATGTTTCGGATACTTGAATAAATCGCATTTGCTTAAAAATCTCCTCATGTTTAATGAAGCTTTGGTATTATTCGCAGCACTGCGATTACTGCCTGTAACAGAATATTAACACCGTGGGAGAGATGGAGGGTAAAACCTACTTGGGATTCTCAGTAGTAGGTCTTCTACATCAGTTGGACAAATTACAATGTCAAATTTTATCAGAAGTCCTTGTCCTGTGTTTGCCGGCTTACCGGTCGACTGGCCCTTTTTATTCCGAGATTTAACGATTCCCATGAGCATAAAAAAATGTGGAGTTCCGGGGACGCGAGAGAACCACACACTCAGCCCCTAAAGAACAAACATAATATTCATATTTTTCTCCGAGATAGGAACCAGACCCAGCAGTATAAGCAACGTCTGAAGCCTACACCCTAAACCGGAAAGCAACGTTATTTAAATCTTAGAGTCTTAAGTCATTAGTTGTAGAGGTGGCTTTTCATCACTTTACAAGATGCTTGCCCGATACTTAAATCTTCTGGGCACACCGAAAATCTGTGTTTGTAAGTATGCACACTGAACAGATAGATTTAAATAAGTAGCCCTTTTGCAGACAGATGTCTTGGAGCACCGTTCATTTTTTCTGCTCTTGGATTTAATGGCCCACATGGTGCTGTTACAAGAAGCACCATGTGGGCCATTAAATCCATGGTGCCGTCTTCTATAACATAATTTACCACTTTCGTTTAATCTGTTTTTAATTACTTAAAACGAAAAAAAAAAGTTAGTAAAATCATGCAATGCATTGATTATGATACGCTTTCCAACATACCAGAAATCATTACTCAAGTTATGAGGATAATGGCTGCAGAATAAATCTCGCTCCTATGACCTGAGCTTTGAACCTATTTCGATGATATTCAACAGAACCGGTAAAGTATACTTCCGAAACAACATGAAAAGTTTTGTCTCAATCGAAGCATTTTTACGTAAGTTATAACGCATAAGGGCGATGGAATGGATTCGGATCATATGTCCTGACCTTTGACCCCACTTCACCCACTTTGATCCCACTTCACCCATTTTCAATAGGTTTCGTCTCCAGGTGGTCCCCTACGACATACTAAATTTTCATCGAAATCGAACCATATTTACGTAAGTTATGACGCATAAGGTCAATGGAATGCATTCCGCTCCTATGTCCTGACCTTTGACCCCATTTCGACCATTTTCAATAGTGTTCGTCCCCAGGTGGTCCCCTACCACATACTAAAATTTCATTGAAATCGAACCATTTTTACGCGAGTTATCGTGCGGACGGACGGACAGACGGACAAAGCTGGAGCATATACGCTTCTTCAACCTTCGGTTGGAAAGCGTAAAAACAAGAGAACTTGAAGATTTCCTTATATTTTTCTCCACACCTGCACGTACATGCTTTCAGTACAAATTGTAATAAGATGATTTAGCTAAACGGAATTCTGGGGATGGGCCTCTGTATCCCCACTCTGAGTTCTTTAATGGCATTGGGGCTTCACTGAATTTAATCTTAGCTAATTTGTACAGACATTTAACCAATTGTGCTGAAATTGTTCGCAACAAAAGGGTGCCTCTTTTTACATGAATGAAGGTCTAATCGTTAGATTACATCTGCCTTCCTGTTTATGCGACTGTCTGTAATTTAAAATAATACATGTTATGCTCTGCGAATGTGCGCACTTAGTGTTCTGGATCAGAATTTGCTATGGGAAAATTTTAGCGTTACGTTATTGTAATTTATCATTGCAAGTAACTTCTCTTTAAAGAGTTCACCTAAGTTTCAGCATAATATTGACGCTTTTCAAGCACAGGTTTTGAATGATTTGTGAATACATATTCTGTCTTTATGAAGCATTGAGTTGAAAAAGAAGAACGTCCCATGGGAAGCTGTCCTAAGCCTTCGTTTGTGCTAAGAGACAGTGTGCTAACGGTGTACCATAGTAAATTAGTATGTTATCATGAAAAATTCTATCGAAAGAAACTTACGACAGATTTTTTATTGCAATGTTACAGGGGTATTTCTGTGTTTCTCTCAGTATCGTCTCGCATATGTTTGTCAGACCTTCGCTTGTAAAGAAATTTTAGAAGTGCCTGGGTTTTAACCAGATAAACTCTGATGATGAAAAGTATCAGTTACCAATAAAGTGAAGACTCTGTCTTTTCAGTGGTGCTCTTTATTCAGTTGCTGTACATGAGAAAGGTCACATATTTTAGCTTGTCCATATTTCAATATTATTCTTTTAATTGTTCACTACTTTATTTGTCCCTGCTGTTTCTATCGAGCGTCTTTCTCGTATATCTCCTCTCCTTATTTTCGCTTCTGCCGATTCAAGAAGCTAGGTTAAGACATCCCGGTTTTTTGCTCCTCCCCTCAGAAAAGCGCCGGTTTTTTTTCCTTTTATTCCATTTTACCGTGACCGTTTCTGTGACCCCCCCCCCCCCCGTCAGCTCCAGGTCAACGTCAACTTCGCTTTTCTCACACCTCTTCGTTAGAAATTTATAAATTTGTTTTGCACTTGTGCATTTCCTCCGACGGACCTCTGGCCAGTAACTGAATGCCCTTAACGCAGCTTTTACCCACTGTGAGAATTCCCTCATTAAAACCTGAAGGTGTAAGAAAAGTCATGTGCTTTATATTCTCCCTGCGATAATTATGACTCTATAAAGCGATAAAATCATTTACCACTCCCTCACAGAGCAAGAAAGTAATATAAACCAAAACTCGAACAACAATGGTGTCTTCCAGGCGAACTCCGAGAAACGTAGAGCGTGCGGCCGGCTGTCTCACCTCTCACTAACACGGCTGGCTGTCTCACCTCACATTAACGCCGCTCGTTATCTTCCTTCTCATTAACACGGCTGACAGAAAAGTAGGGAAAGGGGATCGTCTCAGTGTCTCCGCAAAAGCACTAAGGAAAAAGGGAAACGATTTTAAATTAAAAGATAGTAGTCAAAAAGGTTAGTAAATTTAACTCTCGCTGAAACCAATGAGCCCAGGGATACAGCAATGTGTCACTGAAAATTTTCTTTCTTTAAAATACTTTTGCTTGCAGCTTTCTGTTTTTTGTTTGTTTGTTTGTTTTCTTGTTACAGGTTTAACAACCAACGTGAACAAACCTAAAGGCTATAAGCAGTAGCTCGTTCCTAATTTAGGGTCACCGATTCCTGGGAAGGGAGAGAGAGAGAGAGAGCCAGTGCAGTAAGACAAACACACCACCCATACTCATCTCGTAGGAAAGTTCATATGCCATCGCTTAGACCGTTGCTCCACTGGGGCGGCTTGCACACTTTACGAGAAAACAATTATACAGTTTACTCCTCAGCAATGTGTTTGTAGGTAATGATCTATGAAAAATGCTGCTACTAGGTAGCATTGAATTAATAGATGGTGGCAGTGATGACATTCGAAAGATAATAATTGTGTACTGTAATAGAATACTAAACAAACAACATGTTGTACCTGGACTTTTCTTAATTTAAAATCGTATATTTGTCTTGACAGATGAGCCATTCTAATTTTCATATTTTTAATGTTCTGAGTAAAATTATCCAGAAAATGCTGGACGAACAAGTGCTTATTATACTTGAAACTTCTTAACGGTTTCTCTTTTCTTTTTGGGCTGTTCCCATGTTAATTCATGGTGAGATTCCTCAGTGATTTCCAATTTTGGACAGTTCCTCGCGCGTCTTTTCATGTGTACACCGGATTTCGTTTAACATCTTGGCGAAACGAATTCAGAAGTATGAAAGACATTAGCCCTGTCTCGGAAATTGCCTGTTACAACTCTGAGACTGCTCAACAAATCTTTAAGTAAACTGTTTTAACGAATGATAGGCTGCAAAGAGGTAACCCGAATTAAATGTTTAAAAATGTTATTATGCTTCCGTAGTAGCGAACGAAACATAAAAGAAAGTATATCAAAGAAAATTCATTAATTACTTTGATTAAGCGCGTTTTCTGGCGTTATGGTCATTCAGCAGATAAATGGTCCGAATGAAACATCCATTATGAAAATTAATCATCCTAATGATAATGAAAGCAATTATTACTAATCGAGTGCCACTTTCTTTATTTTGTGCACGCAGGATTTATGGTTTTATTCCAAAAAATGAGGACAACAAACAATTGCGTTTCAATAAAAAGGTACAAAATGTTTTAAAGCCTCATCAATCAAACATATAAAGCAAGTCTCGTGTAATGAGAAAGGGAAATAATTATTACTCGCTTAAATTTACGTAGTTCTTTGAAATTTGCAGCTCCATTCCACTCGCATTCCTGGAAAGAGAACTCGAACATTTGCTTCTGATGCAGCATTTGCATTGAAAAGTTGCCGTGAAAAATTGCCGTGAAAAAAATCTAAATAAGGATTTAATATCAGTTTCTCATCGCATTACGGGAATGTTTGACTATGTGTTATTCATGGCCTTTTCAACAAAAGCTAATCTCCTAGAACTTCAACCCTGAAACCGACAAACTCCATGTCCACTCACTTTTGAAAACAAAAGTACAAAAATAAATAAATAAAGTTCCTGTTTCGCAGGGTGGTTTAACCAAAATTTAGCAGCTGATGTATAATTCGTGTGACAGAAGGGACGTAGCCAAGGGTGTGGTCCTGGGGTTCCGGACCCTCTCCGATATTTTTCACCTGTGGTATTTTTCTGATTCTTTTCATGTAGTTAATTTAAAATACGTACTTTCTACAACGTAATTACACACAATTTGTGTGCATCTTTTTCTCCTCAAGTTCGTAAGATTAATGAAGTTAGCTGTCGTTATGTTACACGTTCAATGATTTTTCTCTGATCATTACACATTTTAAAGTGTGTTGTCTTCTTTTTCTCTCTCTCTCTCTCTCTCTCTCTCTCTCTCTCTCTCTGTCCTCGTGCGAGAA
Organism: Macrothele yani; assembly: GCA_039090855.1. Classification (NCBI taxonomy): domain Eukaryota; kingdom Metazoa; phylum Arthropoda; class Arachnida; order Araneae; family Macrothelidae; genus Macrothele; species Macrothele yani. The sequence continues at coordinate 14,070,967 of CM077017.1, forward strand.
CACAGCGCTAGCTGTGTGTGTGTGTGATGGAAAAGTATCTCCAGACAAAGTTACCTTACTGCATCACTTAGAACCTAGTGTTTGGAAAACCGTGGTTTGTAGCAGCAGCAAAGTTATAATATCTTATGTGGCATGAGAAAATGAAAGCTACTCCGAAAAAATAAATATCCGTCGACGTTACTACAGCTCTTTTTGTCGCTGATATTTAAATTCTTTCACAGAAATAGTGCGTAAAAGTGTGTGTCGTGTTTAAAACTAATAAAAGAGGAAAAGTTAAAATATAGTGCAGTTAACTATAAACTTTAGAAACCATTCGCATATCTAATTCATACATTGGCCTCCGAAGAACATCTAAAAAATTTCCACTACATGACATCCCCGTTAAAAAGAAAAATATGCGCTGAGGTCATACACTACGTTTAATATTTTCAACACAATTGGTTTTTTAGTTAAATGTTTCACCACTAATTACCATATCTATGTAATTTGATAATGAACTAAATATTAGAACTGAGAATTTGTTGACTTTGTATCAAGTCTTCTTATTCAAAGGAAGTCTTATAAAAAGAATCGTGGTAATATATATAAGTTAAAGTGCGCTTTACATAAGAGTGTCTGGTAATAATACCACAATAATCACATACTGTTGTAATGGTAGTGAAAGTTGATAAGACGAGTAGAGAAAGAGGGAGAAAATGAAGAAAAAGAACTAGTCACAAGACGAATCTGTGAGAAATCTTGGTCTTTTCACTCCAAAGATATTTTAATGCCACTTTAAAGGATTTTAGTGAAACAGTGTATATACTATAGACAGACAGACAGGTAGACTCTCTCTCTCTCTCTCTCTCTCTCTTAGTGGGGGGTCGGGTTGTTTATGTACATACACGCCTAGAATGTTGGCAATAAAATCTCTCCCTTTTCCCGAAATGAAACCTTGGCAACGCCACTGAGTAAAAGCACTGTACAGATTTCGAACTACTGTCAATGTAAACATTTTTAGAATTCTTCTCGTGTGATATTGTTTTGGAGGACATTTTAGACTTTTTTACGAGGTGTTATTTCTTATTTGGAAAGAAGCAAAAAAGCATTACAGGAAGTTGTGGTAATACGGGAATAAGCTCATGAGCTAGCTGATTCGATGATGAGGTTTGAAATGACTTTCAGCTTTGTCAGTCTTGTCTTTGACGCTATATAGCCACACGTCACTCACTATAAAGTTACATGTCGTACATATTTGTGTCCAGGTACTGTTGGTATAGTAAGTCAACTTAAATTTCTGTCTAATGTCATTTATGTTTCTTGGAAAATGACTTGTTTACTTTCCATGTTGTCGGTTAGATGTCTCTTAATGGTACGCACAATTAATATGCACTTTTGCTTCATGCAGATTGTGGCCACTCGTTCGTTTGTGAATGTGTGATGTGGTATAGATAACATTCAGATTTCACTTGTTATAGGAATATTGTTTCACATTACTCTCTGCAAATGTGGCTTCCCTAATATCTGTCTGAAGGCTACTCGAAGAATGTTCATTTCTGAAGATGCTGCTACTAAATATGCAAGCTGTTAATGTACCTTCCTAAGAATTGTCCTAAATATTTACACTGTGAAGTTGCTATCACGAACATATAGCTCCAAAAGTTACACGTTGTTAATTTGCCTTCCAATGCATAATGTTACTATCCCATTTTTCCTTTATACTGCAAATCTGCTGTCAAGAAACTATTGCTAGAAATTTGCTCTGCGATTGTACAGTACCTTCCTAAATATCGCTCAGTGAAAGTATTTTCTCAAGCTTTGCTTCAAAAATCACGCGGTCTTAGTTTACCTTCCGGTATATTATTGCTGTTTTATTTTTCTTTTCCGATGTAACATATTCAGTGTGCCACATCGGAAGAAAATATTCCATGGAAATTTTGAACAATGTTAAATGTCGCTCTAAATGTTTCAAGGTCTGGATGTTCGGGTGAAAATATCAAATATAAATATTCTATCATGTGAGCATTGTTTCAAGAATTGAGTACCGTAAATGTTCTTTCTCATATGAATAAATATCTTTATATTTAGCTGTCTGAAATTGCATTTCCCTTTTGAAATTAATGGTTATCATAGTAAGAATGGAAAACACGCTTTGCAAGTTCGTGTTCCGATACTAATAAAATAATTTCATTATAAATCGCAATTGCTGAAAGCATCGACATTTCTAGCTTTTTTCTGTCGTGTTTCGGTAACCATCAGGGGTTTTTTTTTTTTTCGTATTTTTTAAATGACATTTCAAAAGAAAAACGGCTAAATTGATTTTTGTTTTCAACAGAACTTTTGCAAACTTTAAGTATTTAATTTCTCGATTTTTTTCCCTTTTTAACATAAATTTAGATCGCCTTTGAGAGTAAAAACCAAAAAATAATTAATAGCAAGTTTGAGTTCTAAAATATTGAAGCTAAAATATCTGACTTCTAGTTCTATTTCCTTCTCTTTTAGTTTAATCTAGTTGGAGAACATGCATAGAACAAAGGGAAACGTTTAAACTAAATTTGATGTAAATACTGCGCGTAAATTTATGAAATCAAGAAAGCCATTCACTTATTTTCTTTAGCATGCTGCTTCCTAAAACTCTGGCTTGGATCTGTTATTTCTTGCAGCTAATGAAGCTTGGTTTCTTCCCTTTTCATGTTGCGAATGCAGCTGTTGTTTTATATTGTTATCGAATGCACTGAATGACTACGGTGAAGTTATTAAATCCATGTGTATGAATTTAATTTTCACTAATTTGAATTTAATCGTAATGCTTACACATTAAGTAAAGTTTAATTATATGTTGTTCTTGGAACTTTCTTATTTTTTTTTCTTCATTTAATCAGCATTCACTACTTACAGTAGGCTAATAGCATACAACTTTCCTTTGCGCACGATCACCTTTGACTTCTTGTGAAGGGGGAGGAGCAGAAAAAATTTCAAAGTCTTTACCTTATTTTCTTAAATAGTGCTTCTTCTGTTGCGCAGTGCAAGAAATTATATTATTTAAAATTACTTAATTTCTTAAGAAACAGAGAATTTCTGGTGTATAACCTTTCATGAAAGTTCCATTCATTTTTCAGTAAAGATTATCAGCCAATAAATCATGAACGTGTTAGGGGCGGCAAAAAATGAACTTCTGTGCCTAATTACAGTTATCAAGCGACTTTTTTCTCCGTGTTTCTGGTCTGGGGACTGCCTTCCAATTACAAATAAATAAATTATCATTTAATCAGACCCCTACTCACTCTTCAGATATTAAAAAAAGCAGTAAAAAGTAAACTCATTCTTTTCGGGTCCCCCAAAAGCAAGGAAAATTTATTCACGTCGGTTTGGCAACATACCATTAACAAACGTGGCTGATTTGACAGGCAAGGTCACATGCCGACGCCCTTCCTTTTGATGATCTCCCTTTGTAATTACTGCAGCAAAGAGCGTGCTCGATGTGTTCAGCGAAAATGTAATTCATCTATTTATTTCGTTTATTTATTCATGTATTTATTTACTAGACGTACCCTTACAAAACTGAATGATTTTGAGCAAAAAAGTTCGGTACATTATGCGAATCCTTGACCCTTAACAATAATGTGCCATCTATGGGGCGATAAAGAATGAACAAAAGGAAAGACATCAGTGTGTAGACATGGCAAGAAAAATGTTTAAGAACCTACAAAAGTAAAGAAGGGTCAAGTCGTTAAGACTGGTCGACATGTCTTCAGCGCATCATCAGATTACATCCATTTAAGATTCAAAACTAGAAACATATTAGACATCGCTAGGTCACATTGGTCTAAAACGTCGAATGAATGATATTAGGACAACGACTGAAGCTGCACGAAATGGTCAAGACCTAAGCATTGGTTTTAGGCAAATAAAGGATGTTTATTGGCAAAATAGTCTGAAGGACATAATCGCAACTCTCTTGATCGATCTCCCGGTGCTGTTAAAAAACTGGTTGCATTAATTGTGTCGGCTGGAGGCACACAGTGCCGCCATGAAGAAAATATGGATTTCTTAGAAAATGCTCTTTGCGTCATATTTGAAAAAATACAGGACAAACAAATCGCACCGCACCACAAGCGTGCCGATATGTCACTGAGCATATTTATTTATTTTAAAAACTGCGAGGCACTTTTTGTTTAAATAATTTCCCGGGATGGCTCAATCGTTGCTGAATGAGAATACAGTTGTGAATCCTGAAAATTAATTGGAGGGAAGTGTCTACTTTTGTGGTTAAAAGGCGTCGAATTCGCACTTTTTTATGTTTTGAGGTTTCCTTTGAAAAATGACGCATTCTATGAGCTCATTCCCATGGAAGTCAGAGTAGGCTAGACCTTCAAAATGCACGAAGTCAATTTTTAAGCTCTTTTACTTCGAAAGGTGTCTTTTTTTAGCACGTCTATTGTAAAAAAGAAAAAAGTACGTGCTTATGGGATCACTTTGTCAATCCGTCTGTGTGGACAGCATATCTCTGCAACTATTACTCCGATTTAAAGACTTCTTGCACTGAGGATCCCTAAAGTAAGAACTTGCTATTTGTTTTGTTTTTTACCGATGCACAGCTTCGCCGCTAGAGGACATAAATGTAGATGCTATCAAACTCAAAATGCATTTTATTCCATATTATTGATTTTGAATATCCGATTGAAATAAATTCTTTCCTCCTTTTGATACAATTTATAATAAGGACTATCTTGGGTACAGTTTCTTTTTCCTGTAATGCATATTTTTTTCCTCTAGAAAGGATAAATTCCGATTTTCCTATATCTCTGCTTCTAAATGACCGATTTGAAAACTTCTTTTTACATCGGATAGAGTTGCTGGTGTGAAACGTTCTTAATATAATTTATTATTTTTAGTAAAAAACTACTGTGCCACTGGCGGGTGTAACTCTATATTTCTTCTTCTGGTGTATTGCAGCAATATCTGCGGTTCTGCAAACTCCATTGAAAAAATTCTTTTGTGATCAGATACCGCTCACCACGAAAACCTTTCGAGAATACCTTCGGCGTAAAACAAAGCATAGTTTTTCTGCCAGGAATGCAGTTGTTTCTTATTTTTCTTGACATTTCTGCTTCTAAACACTCCGATTCAGAAATTCTTTCTTTGTTGGAGAGCTTTTATAGTGTGGAATGTTTTGATTATTTTAATTTCAAATTTTTCTTAACGCACAAGTTTATCACTAGAGGACATAAGTTCGCGTTTTCGTTTACTGCATATGTACAGCAAGATCTGTGTATCTAAAAATCCGACTGGGCAAATTCTTTTTCGGTTGGATACTACTAAGTACGAAAACATTTTGTGTGCATTTACAGACCAAAATAATGCATAGTTTTTTCGCTAGGGGCGCAAATGTTTAATATATTTTTCTCGACATCTCTGCTTCTAAAAGTCGAATTTAAAAAAATTCTTTTATCACCAAATACCATTAACCTTGTGGAACATTTTGCGTGTACTCGTGTTTTTTTTTTTTTTTTGTTTTTTTTTTGTAATTTACAGTTTTAGCGCTACGTAGTGTAAGTGTGAATTTCTGTTTGCAACTGTATCTCGGTTTCTAAAATTTCTATTGAAAAATTTCTTTCTTTACTGTATGCCCTTCACTGCGGAAAAGATGGAGAACATTATCCTCTTTAAGTAATGCACAGTTTTACCGCTAAGGGGAGTAAATGTCAAAACATTTTTTTAATGCTTCCAAGAGGCGAATTTGCAAAATTATTTTTCTTTAGCATAGTGTTTGCTATCAAGAATACGTTTTGCATGTTTTCTGCTGTGCCGTAAGTCAACATTCTTGCGCGAGGGGGAGGGGCGTAGGCCGGAAGCGTATATTTCTATATGGAAGAGTTTATTCGGTTCTAAAAATCTCTTAGGAAAATCCTTTTTTCTGTAGGTTATTCCTGATTATGAAGATTATTTTGCACCCACTTTCTTCTTTAAATAACACACAGCTTTTCCGCTAGGGGAAATAAAGTTATGTCATGTTTTCCTCTATATCTCCTTTCTAACTGTTCGATTTGAAAATGTCTTTGTCTTTGATATCATCCTTCCCAGTGGCAACGCCAACAGCTCGAAACTGGGTAGGCTATTAGGGAGCTAAGCATGTGGGGGGGCATAAATTTTAAAGTGCTAGGCAGAATTTTCGGCAAAAAAATCCGTTCATGCGGATTTTACCCGACGCTGATAATGGTATCCCTAGTCAAAAAAGTTTTTTCAGGTGCATACTGTACCTAGTATTTATTCAACGTATGTAGTATGAGAATCATTGATACAAACCTCTATGGCAAGTTACTATTTCTTTGCAATTTTAGCTTACTTACGTAGTTTTTCTTTCTTTCCTTTTTCTGTCATAAAGCTGTTTATGAATTTTAGTTTGTAACCTGACAAGAACTATCTCTCCTCTCTCTGTCTGTCTCTCTCTCTCTCTCTCTCTCATCTTTTAAACTATAATTATAAAAAAGGTGTGTTTCTACTACTGTCTTAGAAATTCGCTGAAAGGACTTCCTCCGTTTCTCAGTAGTACAAACACTACATTTAACAAATAGTTCGTTCTATATAACAAAAATTTCTATGAATTCGAAAAATTCAGGTACGCTTATCCAGGTTCCCTAAAATCTTAGACGTTTGCACCAGCCATATGTTGTAACAGCTTAATTTTTTTGGGTGGGGGGGGGAGGTTAAAGCGTGGGTTCTCAAAGAACAGTTGGGTATGTTGAAGCCCACCCCAGTCCATCCGTAGCGCTGCTCTTGATATCCTTCCACTATCAGAAACATTTTGTGCACAGTTTGTTAATTTTCGTTGCATATTTTTCAGCTGCTAGTGGAAATAATCAGTTATTTTCATTTCAGGATGTTTTATCGATTGTAGAAATCCGGTTGAGAGAGAGAGAGAGAGAGAGAGTGGAAATGTGTGTGTGTGTGTGTGTGTGTGTGTGTGTGTGTGTGTGTGTGTAACCGGTTCCATCGACTATGAAAAACCCCGCTTACCTTACGTATTTTAAATTATGCGCATTTTTTCCCTAGGTGATGTACGTGTATTTTCTTTTATTCTGAATTTTTTGGTTTTCTAAAAATCTGCTTTTAAATATTTTTTTCGTGTAGGAAATTATTCGACAGACGTGCTTATTAAAACCGAAATTTCGGTGTCATCTTTCTTGTTTTTTTTTTTTTTTTTTTTTTGTTTTTGTTGTTGTTTGTTGTTGTTTGTTTGTTTGTTTGTTTTTCCAGATGTGGTTTAACGACTTTTATAATCGTTTAGGAGTCCCCATGCCTGATTTAGAGCCACTAGTTCCAGGAAAAGGACAGAACCAGAGCCAAAAAGATAAACAAACTATTCTAGTCTTGTCTTGGGATTAGAACCCAAATCCAACAGCACGTGAAGTCCGCGCCATAGGTAACTCGATAATTAGGCGTCTTCGTATGGTATAGTTTGAGATATCTTAACCCTTTACGTACCGATGTACCCGAAACAAATGGTGCCCATAATTTTGTGCTCTCTCAAAACAGAAATGTTCACATAGCAGCCTGGTATTACGAAAGCATGGAAAAAACAATTCCTTTCCTCCTCTCTCCTCAGCAGTACCGACGATAAACCTGTCACAGGTATTGGAAAACTACAGGTATGCCACAACATGCATGATTTATTTGAAATATAACAAAGTAAATAAAAAAAATATACAGAATGCAACATAGCATAATAAAAGTGCAACCGTAGAAAAAAATTGATAAACATTACCATCTAAAATTTCAGAAGAAAGAAGGCATCTATTGGCTAATTACAAAGGGATGAAATACTACTTCGACACAGAGAAAGTAACTCAAAACATTACAGCTAGAATAGTGCGGCATAATAGCCACAACTAATAAACAAAGTCGCAAGGGAACATTCGCAATTATGACGTACTCTCACGACAGCAGCATAACAAAGTCGCACAAGATCACATACGTAACAAAAGAATATTCAAATTGTGTTTATTTTTCTTGCCGAGCGGTAATGACTTCAAGGTTTACGGTGAGCCGCAACTAAATCCCGGGACGCAGTCGATACGTCACCCTATGACTCATCTAAAGTACACAGGAAATTCCAGTCATCCTGAAACAAATGAAAGTATAAATGCGAAGACAATCAAAATGCTCAACACGATATTCAGTGCTCCCAAATAGTTAGGAGCCTGTGGTCGACATCTTGCAGACCTGACCAGGGAAGGACGCATCCGGAGCTACATAGAAACGCAAAACCTCTGAGATCACATGACGGAGAAATTATAGAATCCTCATCTTTAAAAGGGTGCAGCGATGATTCATACAAGGCTCCGGAGGAACCAAGTCAAAAGGAAGAGTCTCAGGTACACCAATAGGGCTATCATACATTGCAATTACATAACAGATCTCAGAATCATCAGAACCGCACTTCAACAAGCTACTAGGTGACAAGCGCTCCCTTTCAGCCTTTTATTCTCTGCTCCATGACCCAAAGCATAATGGGAAGGACTTGTCTTCCTGACGCGGACATCATGCCATTGGGTAGAAACAAGTGACGCAAACATCTCTTTGGTTTCCTAGGTTCGATGCCATTGTCACAGCTCTTTTAGCAGATAATTATCTGGAAAAGATTAGTGCCAATCATCCGTCTAAATGACAACTTTGAATAACAAACGTAACGGGAAAGCAGCACTTTCTGATGTGCAGGTTCACTCGTTACAGCAGCATTCGGCCCACTTCTAAGGCAGCGAATATATTCGTTCGAGCTGATTTCAGTTTGTTTTTTTAGCTTCGAGTTATTCTTTTCAGCTGGTTAAAGGGTTAAATTAACACACTGTCACAAAATCGCCAAGGACGATTAAAATATTCCAGTTTCATTGCTGGAATTACCTCTTTATGTGAAAGTGCGCAACGCATAAAAGGGGGTGGGGGGAGAGAAAGGGAGAGATTGGGAATGCATCCGTTCTAGGGCTACTCTTACAAATACCGTTTCCATTAGATGCTAAAGCAATACAATCTAGTCTGTGGGCATTTGCCCGTTTGAACGCAACTTTTAATGTTCTCAATACTGATCAGCGGTTTCTATCGCTCATTTTTCATTACCCACCAGAAAGTGTAGGTGTAGCGAGATCGGGCGTTAACGGGCTTCACTGATTTGGCATTCCATTAACAGGTCTACAAAATGCTACATATTAAAAGTTGATTGAGTTTTTTGGCAGAAATTGCACATATTTGCAGCGCTGATCGCAAATATGGTTTTAGTTTTTCTGTGTCACGTGAAGTTTTTCCTCAAATGATGTAGCACTTTGGGCAAATTATGCATGAAATATCAAGTAGGGAAGATGTAGAAAAAGTAATTTTCATCATTGAAGGTGCAACAATCACATTTAAACCATTTATACATACATTTTGTTTTTACATCTAATGAGTGTCAGAATCCTTGTGAAATGTCTTTTCCCATTAAAACTGCGCATTTTACATTTCCGTTTCTTGTGGTGATATCCAGCAGTAGTCGCTCGTCATACGGGCATTCCATTTATCTCGGAACTTTCTCTTCATTTCGTTTATATTCTGGTGAAGCCTTTCACCTTGCTCTTCACTCAAAGCTTTTAAATTTTCTGGAAAGTAGTCCAAATGAGCATCCAGGAAATGTACTTGGAGGCTCATATTGCACACTAATATGCCTTGAACTTCTCAAACGTCGTGTTCGCAATTTCTTTGTATTACGTGTGCGCAAAACTTCTACTCGTTTTTTTAGTAGAGAAGAAAAACATTTTTTTCTTCTGTACTTGAAGATACTTTTATGCCCAATCAGCATAAGAAGTATCTTCAAACCCCTAGAAATCATCCACCTGTGGTCTTGTAGTTAATTTGTAGTTAGAAACCAGTGCCAAATTTTCAATACTTTTCTTCAGTTGAATGGAACGGCCCACAGGAATAAAAGCAGACTTTCTGCCATGGAGGGTAAGTCAAAAGTTTTGCAATATTTGGATCACTTTATATCTTCGTACGTACCTTTGCGACGAAAGTTGACTAACGTTCAAAGTTATAGGCCATGGTGTTGCACCATCTTTAGCCATCTGTCTGCCAGTTCTTCGATTCCGCGGCGGTACCAGTTCTTGTCCTTCGAGGCGAAGAACTCCTTCACCCCAGCTGCCACCTCCTCCTGGGTGCCGCCCGCGAAGGAAGTGGGCCATGGAACAGAGCAGGTAATTATCCGACGGAGCAAAATCCGGACTATTTGCTGGGTGTGGCATCAGTTCGATGGCCTCAAGTTCCTGGAGCTTTGCCGGTTGTTCGCGCGGTATGGAACCGAGCGTTGTGCTGCTGTAGGAGAGCGCGCTTTCTGTTCACAAGTGCCGGGTACTTCTCCTCCAAAACGGCATACATCCGCTCCAACTGTTCAGAGTAGAGGTTGGCGTTGATGGTCCGACCGTCTGGAACAAATTCGTAATGGATTATCCCCTCGAAATTCCACCAGACGCAGAACATTACCTTGTGCTCGGTACGCCCACGTTTGGCAACATGTTTAGGAAGCTGGCCCGGGTTCAACCACTGCCGTTGTGTGTTAGAATTACGGAATTAGACCCACTTTTCATGGCACGTAACAATTCTCTTGACGAAACGTACATCTCGCGGGTTCTCTAGGAGTTTCGGGCACACTTCCTCTCCGCGGTTTACTTCAGCTGGCATCAGTTCGTGAGCGACAATGCGGCAGCTCCTGTAGACCTTACCAAGGTCCTGAAGATGACGAACCACGGTAGTCTGTGGTATGCCCAGCTCGCCTGATAATCTCCGAGTGCTGGTTGTCAGATTTTCCTCTACGGCCTAGCGCACGGCCCGAATCCACGATTCGCGGCCCACCTGACCTTGGCTGATTGTCGAGGTATCTGTCACCTGAGCAAAATGTCTTGAACCATCTGGTTGCGGTGCTGTGGTTTATGGAACCTTCCCCTTTCGCATGACAAATGTTTCGTGTTGCTGGAGTAGCGTTATGGCCGAGTTCAAACTCCTACAGCAAAAGTTCCCTAATTAGCCCGTTGTGGCTGTTCATCTTTTAGGTGTCCCAACCACATACAGAATGACGACACGCAATGCTGTTCACATCAACGACTGCCGCTTTATATCCCTTTCGGCTGACTGCAGTGCGCGACTTAAACTAGTTTAAACACGTGGCATACCCGCCGCAGCACATGCGTTTATGCAAATATTGCAAAACTTTCGATTCACCATCTGTAAGAACTTCCGTAAGACCTCTTTTGGAAGAATTTGTGAGAAGTCTTCACTCATCAGCCTTATTCTCGACGCCCAAAGTTTCTGTTAAACCAATAACGTCCGTACAGTAGACGAAATCACATTCGTAAGCAAAATACAGAACAAATTCTTTCTGTTGGTTCCAATACCAACCGAATGATGTTCCAGGTGCTAATATTTTATTATTATTATTATTATTATTATTATTTTATTATTATTATTATTATTTCAGTATACAGCCTGAAATCTGGAGAAACTTTAGCAAAGTTTAGTGCCTGGCATCAAATCATTCTCATGTTGGAAAACAAAACAAAACGTGAGATTTCGTGTTATAACTATGACATTGGAAGTCTGTGTCGCCATTCTCAGTGCTATGTAGTCCAGAGCTTACAGGGGCGTCTTCAAAAGTTTCAGTTATTGGCACTGGTATACCTATTCCCTGAGCAACAGGTCGTGTAGCAGATGGAACGCTTGAATGCAAAATCTCTTTTTCACTTTTAGTACTGTATACTTGTACAAATTTTGTATATTACAGGAGAAAGAGAGAGAAAGAGCGCGCGCATGGAGTCGGACACTTGGTGTTTGATTAACTATTGAATTTCAATTGTGTGTTGGCGGACTTGATTTTGACGTTCTTTAGCGATATGAAATGTTGTACATAGCATATATTGCATGATACGCATATTAAGGTTATTGGGGCAACGGATATCCCCCACCCCCAAGTTGCTGAACCTGCTGTTGTATATGTTGTGTTTCCGTAAAAAAAACGGCTACTTGATTATACACTGGCGTGCAAAAATTAAGGACGACACGGTTTTTCGAATGTAACATCGTGCAGAAGTTCTCCACATCGTCTCAAATCATACCATGAGATCCCCAAGATGTAAGAATATGGGATAAGAAAGAAAAACCGTCCAAACAAGGAATCCAAAGGATACAAAGGCACTTTATTCAAAAGGTAGCTTCGAGCACAACTGGACCGAAGACAGAAACGTCCATGTGACAGGCGGCTGATAAGAAAAATCCAGTCTTTAGTAGGAGATATGATCACCCCTGACTGCGTTGCAGGATTTACAACGTCTGTCCATGCTGAGGACGAGGTTGTCAAGGAGCTGTTGAGGTATCGCGACCCATTCCTCTTGTAGCGCCAATCGCAGCTGCGTGTCGTTGCTGGCGGCTGGTGACGTGCTGCCAAGCGTCTCCCGAGAAGGTCCCACACGTGTTCGATTGGATTTACGTCCGGGGACCTTGCGGGCCAATCCATGCGTTGAATATCTTCACTCTCCAACAGCTCTGTGACAGCCACTGTACCATGAGGTGTAGCGTTGTCGTCCACGAAAGGAACTCAGGACCCACAGCACCTCTAAACAGGCGCACGTGAGGCAGGAAAACCTCGGTGCAAAAGCGGACACCAGTGATTGAACCTCCTTGGAAGATGTGGAGGTCAGTACGGCTACCAAGCATGATACCGCCCCAAACTAGAACTCCGCTATCTCCAAAACGGTCCCTTTCGATGATGTTGGAGGTGTGATTGCGTGTTCCCTGCTCTCTCCAGATGTGTATACGTCCAGAATCGCTCGTCAGACTAAATCGGCTCTCATCCGTAAAGAGAACTCGACCCCATTGCTGATGTGTCCAGTTCTTGGGTTCCTGACACCACAGAAACCGCCGTCCCCGATGAGCAGGCGTTAATGGCACATACCGTACTGGTCGTCGTGCAAATAGACCACCTTTGTGCAGCCTCCTGTCTGTTGCATGTGCCTTGCGATTTCTCCCGCTGTCCGCCGTCTGTCTCTTCTCGCCTGTAGGACAACATACCGGTCGTTCTCCGCCATGGTTGCTCGTGGACGACCACTGCTAAACTCTCGGACAACTGTTCCTGTCGTTTGAAATGCTCTCCAAGCTCGTGAAACGATGCTGTGAGCGATCCCGAACTCCTCGGCTACACTAGTCACACTTCGACCTTCCTCCAACTTCCCAATGACGCGACCTCGGGTAAAGTCATCCAGATGTCGTCTACTGGATTGCGTGTTGGCCATATCCCACGGTGGCAGTAACTCGACGTCGTTCAAACCGATGTATACCGTGCAATAGCTTTCACCGAATTGCTGAGCGTACACCGCCAGTGTGCTTTACACCCTTTCGATACCCCTCCCCACGTCATTTTGCATATATGCGCATGCCCTACCGTACCGGACCCTAATCCCTCTCCTGAATGGTCTTTCGGTCCGTTTTGCCAGCTTGTTCCGCTGTTATGCTAATTTCTCTTCTTCGTTCTTAATTTTTGCACACCGGTGTAGTTGTACGGGTGATCGCATAATGTCTGTGGTCTCCTTAACACAAAGCTACACTGGTGTGCAAAAATTAAAGACGAAGAGGAGAAATTAGCATAACAGCGGAACGAGCAGGCAGAACGGACCGAAAGACCACTCAGGAGAAAGACTAGGGACCGGTACGGTAGGGCATGCGCATATATGCAGCATGACGTAGGGGGGGTGTCGGAAGGGTATAAAGCACACAGGCGGTGTACACTCAGCAATTCGGTGAAAGCTATTGCACGGTGTACATCGGTTTGAACGACGTCGAGTTACTGCCACCGTGTGATATGGCCAACACGCAATCCAGTAGACGACATCTGGATGACTTTACCCGAGGTCGCGTCATTGGGAAGTTAGAAGAAGGTCGAAGTGTGACTAGTGTGGCCGAGGAGTTCGGGATCGCTCACAGCATCGTTTCACGAGCTTGGAGAGATTTCAAACGACAGGAACAGCTGTCCGAGAGTTTAGCAGTGGTCGTTCACGAGCAACCACGGCGGCGGACGACTGGTATATTGTCCTACATGCGAGAAGAGACACACGGCAGTCAGCGGGAGAAATCGCAAGGCACATGCAACAGACAACTGGATGTCAGTTATCGCGTTTTACCGTGGCCAGGAGGCTGCACAAAGGTGATCTATTTGCACGACGACCAGTACGGTGTGTGCCATTAACTCCTGATCATCGGAGACGGCGGTTTCTGTGGTGCCAGGAACCCAAGAACTGGACACATCAGCAATGGGGTCGAGTTCTCTTTACGGATGAGAGCCGATTTAGTCTGACGAGCGATTCTGGACGTATACACATCTGGAGAGAGCAGGGAACACGCAATCACACCTCCAACATCATCGAAAGGGACAGGTTTGGAGGTGGCGGAGTTCTCGTTTGGGGCGGTATCATGCTTGTTAGCCGTACTGACCTCCACATCTTCCAAGGAGGTTCAGTCACTGGTGTCCGCTATTTTACCGAGGTTCTCCTGTCTCACGTGCGTTTGTTTAGAGGTGCTGTGGGTTCTGAGTTCCTCATCATGGACCACAACGCTACACCTCATCGTACAGTGGCTGGCGCAGAGCTGTTGGAGAGTGAAGATATTCAACGCATGGATTGGCCCGCAAGGTCCCCGAACCTAAATCCAATCGAACACGTGTGGGACCTTCTCGGGAGATGCTTGGCAGCACGTCACCAGCCGCCAGCAACGACTCCGTAGCTGCGATTGGCGCTACAAGAGGAATGGGCCGCGATGCCTGAACAGCTCCTTGACAACCTCGTCCTCAGCATGGACAGACGTTGTAAATCCTGCAACGCAGTCATGGGTGATCATATCTCCTACTAAAGACTGGATTTTTCTTGGCAGCCGCCTGTCACATGGACGTTTCTGTCTTCGGTCCAGTTGTGCTCGAAGCTACCTTTGAATAAAGTGCCTTTGTATCCTTTGGATTCCTTGTTTGGACGGTTTTGCTCACTTGTCCCAAATTCTTACATCTTGGGGATCTTATGGTGTGATTTGAGTCGATGTGGAGCACTGCTGCACGACGTTACATTCGAAAAACCGTCTCGTCCTTAATTTTTGCACGCCAGTGTATTATAGCTACCAAGAGTAAAGTTTTTATTTAGGGTTTTGTGAAATATTACTACGAAATAATACATTTTGTCTTTTCTTAAACATGATTGAAAGTAATTGTCAGTTAAAAATATCTCGAGTTCCAGAACATTCTGTTGCTTTAAAAAATCATGACAAAAAGAAAATCTAATTTGTGATAAGCCCTCCTGCAGAAAAAATGAAATTATTATAAATTTTAAATTGATGGGTTTTGTGATATAATACATTACACACCCTTTCTTAAACGTAGTTGAAAAAAATTGCCAGTTAAAAATAAAAACTCGAACTCCAAAAAACATTCTGTTGCTTTGAAAAATCATGATGGGAAAAAATGCAATTTGTGATAAGATCTCCTACAGGAAAAATGAAATTATTATAAGCCTATTCAGAAAATTAGCTCCTATGAGGAAAATATGACTAATTAACCCGCATTCATAACGAAAAACATTTAATCTTCGCTAGATTCAAGTCCTCTTCGTTTCTACCTTATATCTAGCCTGGTGGTGAGTGCTTTTTCAAGCTTCGTCGGTAGGGCTTCTCACTGGGGTGCAAATTATCATGGGATCAATCCCAATCTGGGGCAAGGTTAAGGACTGCTTCACTTCATACGTCAGGAAAAGTCTTGTAATGTGACTGGTGCATTAAAGCTGGAAAGTAAAATAAAAAAGTGGGATCGTAAGTTATTTTTGCATAGAGATTGAAAAAAGTCAAAATCGAAGTTTGGAAATTCGGGAAATTTTTGTATAAAAACGTAAAAACCCGAAACTGGCATTTCCGTACCAAAAACAAAACAAAACTGAATTAGTGACAATGAAAAATCTATCAAAATACTGATACAGACATTTGACGTGGACTAGGAACATCAAACAGAAGTCATCGCTTTTTCCACGTTTATAAGTGAGTCACGGAACAATTCTCATTGGCCGCCACTGGGAATCGAACCCATGGTTTTCCAGTTACGCACCGGACATGCTTCCACTGCACCACAGCGGCCTCGAATTCCTCCAGACTCACATAAAAGTTTCCATTATTAGAAACGGAAACTTTTCGAACAGGAAATGTCGTTTAAAGTCGGAGACCTACCGGCAACATTGCTGCACATTATTTTCATGACTTTTCCTCGAATTCACACCACTTTTTTTTATTTTACAGTGCAGTTGAAGAGTTTTAAATCCGTTCCAGACTTGAACTGGATGCCAAATTTTTGGGCCGGTGGCGCAGTGGTCTAAGCGCTGGCTTATGATCTGGGTTCGAAACACGGTGAGGCATGGATGTTGTGTTTGTCTTACGGCACTGGCTCTCTCTCCCTTCCCTGAAAGCTGTGACCCTAAATTAGGGACGTGCGACTGCTTATAGCCCCATTGAGTTGCTCATGGTGCTCGTTAAACCTTCAATAAAAAAAGAAAAATTCTGGCCCTCAGTGGATACCGGATTTTCGAGGTTTTATCTTGCGCTTCGTAAAACGGATTAAATTAAAATTAGCAGGATTCTTCTGTAGTATTTTACACAGTTAGGTGACTCGCAATACTTTGGGTGCGAAATCCTTGTACCGCACTCGCTCGTGTTTCACGCTGAAGCACCGTGCATTTTGACCATGAAGCGTAACCATTTAATAGTTGAATATTAATAATATTCTTTTAAAGTTTAATTCGATAGAATCATCTTTTTAATTTGTTGTTTTAGAAGTGTGATAGGTCGTTTTTTTTTAAGTTTAGCTCCGTGGCATCATCTTGTTTATGGATTATTTTGAAGTACATTGTCATGAACAACGATAAAAGTTATATTGACTCTCCGTAATCAGTCGATGTATGCTACTAACGCGGTGAACCTTCGCTCCTTAGCTAATTTGTGCTATAGTTGACTTTCTTACTAACAGCTTAAGATAACTGCTTTGGGTACAACACGGGAATATTAATCGAATAATCATCATCCACTTGATCATGAATATGGGGCACCCAATCAGTCACTGACCCACTGGATATCAAGCGAATGTTTGTCGCTAAAAAAAGTGCATTTAACTGCTCGTGGGAAGTCAGTGTGGAGGAGGAGGAGGGGGGGGGGCAATCGTGATCGGGGAAAGGTCTTCAATGCTCCAGTTACATGGGAACGGACGCGGAACATTACATCACCACAGACACCACCTTTTGTTCCTTTACGGACCTCGAAATGCGCATTCCTATTATGCAAATGGCAGCAAACTACTTTTTATATCTCATTTACATCAAGGCGTTCTGTAAGTTATTCGCCAGGTGTTTTTAGCATGATAAAAAACATAAACAATCGAAGCGATTGGGTGAACTCATTTGCAACATGGAACTGGTGGAGTGAATTTGATGTCCTTTTGATCTGCCCTTCCCATAATTTGCCTTTGACGAGTTCTTTTATGTTCATGATCATCGGCACATCACTTTTTTTTTTCTTCACAGAATGAAGATAACACCGCAGCAGACTCAGAGGAAGGCTTTTTATGTATATCGAAAGATACACACAAAAGTGAAAAAAAAAATTGGGAAAGGAATTATTCCTTCTGTATTCTGCATGATTGATTGGTGCATAGCAACATTTTTTCTAAGTGGCCGTGACAGAACTCTATTGTTGAAAAGCGAATAAATAATAGGCAGTTCTTAACAATTGAGATTTTTCGGTCTCATAGGTTCATTTAGTAACACAATTAATCGATTTAAACGTTGGCTAATATTTGGATTAGCTTTTCACTCACCCATGGTAAGAAATTATATCACAAAGGAAATTAAAGAAGGTATACCATCGAATTCACGGGTGTAATGAACGCGTCTGTTAACAAAAGTCTTGAGCCTAGTATGCTGAAGATATTTCAACGTATTGTAAGATGAAGAAGCTGTAGTTCCCTCACTTTACTTTTGAGGCACGGAGAAGCCATCATAAAATTCACAAACTGCATCGTCCTGGTCGAGAATCGAACCCACACATCCCTATTTCCGTTTGACTACACTAACCGTGTCAGTACCTAGGGGCACTGCAATTCCAGTTTGAGGATTATTTCTTTATTTTAGTTAAGCGGTGTTCTAAAAATCTGAAACCTTCCGAGGCAACATGTGAATAAAGTTGTTCATGATGTTCGAATCAAGTAATTTCTTTTTAATCCGACTTGTAGGGGGGATATCGTGGTAGGGGCAAATGTACATTGCGTCACTGAGTAGAATATTTTCGTATGAGCTATTTGATGCAGTTTTCAAATAGGCTTTTAGAAACGCCGGTCAGGCCACATATACGTAAGTATATTGTTTATGCCAGCTAGTGGGAAAATGGTGCTTCAAGAAAATCAGGATACAAGTCGATCATATTGGTGGTGGTTAGAGTTAGCTGATGTGAAAAGAAAATTTCCTGCAAGTAAAAGCTGACAGATCATCGAATTAAAAATGTAAATGTACGCCACCACTTGAAAATTTCGACGTCAGAAAAGCTTGAAAATGCATAAAAATGTTTTGGTCGTGGATACAGCTAACAGGTGCAGAAAGAATTTTTCAAGTCCAACTTAAAAGCAGAGATGTCGCGCTAAATGAAATTATATGTGTGTGAGACTTCACTGAAACTGATATTTACGCCACCTAGTGGGGAAAAAGTGCACTGTGAAAATCAGAACGCACATGGAAACTCGTGCTAATAGTTGTATCTCCCTAACGAAAAAAAAAAAATTCCAGTCCAACTTGAGAAGTTTAGATAGGTGAAAACTACGGAGAAGAATTGGATATAGAAGAATTTTGCAGCAGCAAAATACCAGCTTTTGAATGCAAATAGAGTTTTTCAAATTAGATCCATGATGCCAAACAAGATACCCAAGTGATGTTATATAAATATGCCTTTTTGGCACATTTTGTTTCCCGAAACATACAGTGTACTTGTAGATTCTCTTGGTCTGTCCGTCCGTCATATAGTAAACGTATTTTTGTTTTTACAAGTTGTCTTCGCTTCTAAAAGTCAGATTTTAGAAATTTCTATTGTTTTAGATAACTGGAATTGTAAGCAAAACTGCACATGTACTATATTGTCGACTTGTACGGTATAAAGTCTTTCATCGGTATTTCTGCGAGATGACGTAAATATACGTTTGCATTTCCTTCGTTTATCCTTTTTTCTATTGTTACTTTGGTTGATCCCTTACTGCTTTTTCAGTTTATGAAATTTATTGTTTCTGTAGCTCAGTGTACTTCTTGCAAGTTGCCTCTTCTTTCATTTTGTACCTCATTCCAGTTTTGCCACTATCTCTTCCAGTGTTCTTCCATACAGGGACGTCGCTAGACTTCGAAATCTGAATGGGCGACGGGTGGGCGAGCATTATTTTTGGTGGGGCAAGCTCCATAGCAACTTTTTATTACGAAACACTGAATGTATTTTCAATGTGTGTGTGTGGTTTTTTTTGGATTGAAGGTTTAACGATCACCGTGAGCAACTCAATGGACTATAATCAGTCGCCTGTCCCTAATTTAAGGTAACTGGTGCCAGGGAAGGAAGAGAGCCCGTGCCGTAAGACAAACACAGAATCCATTCCTCATCGTGGTTCGAACCCGGATTCTTCTCTGACGAATGGTCATAACCCAGCTCTAAGACCACTGCGCCATCGAGGCGGCTTTAATGGTTTTCACTACCTGCTACAAAGGAATTCGTGCAATCTTCACCCCTTCCACCTGAATACACACACATACATGGGTCTGACTAGTTACGCCACTATTGTAAGGTAGAAGTGTTGGTAAAATGTCGTCTTCAACTTTTTGCTTGCTCTGAATGCATTGTCTTAAACTGCTGTTCAAAGTTTGCCATATTTGCTTGAAAATAGTACTGTACTTGAACAATTTATTTAAAAGAAAATGTCGTTTTTGTTTATTTAAATTAAATTTTAACGTCTTGCCACGCAGACACAATGTCCCTTCTTAACTTCCTTGCTTCCAGCCAGCGACTTTGCCTTGCACTCCTCTCCTACAAAGCAGTCGTCAGCCACTTTCTGCACTTTCACTGTCCCGTATTGGAATCCCATATTTAGTAACTAAAACAAACAGCAGAGCAATTAGTAATGATCTCCTGGTTATCCCCGGACCATACTAACATGAGTAAGAGGCTTTAACTAAGGATTTAGAAGAGTGGAGAACAATTAAATTTTCATGACCCTGTGGATGATATTTCGGTAGCCTTTTTACGGAGAAGGAAACAACTCACTTCTTAGGGAAAAATACGTAAGGGCTGCATTAAATAAAACCTAAGATTTGACAAATGCAGATTACATTATAAAGTTAAATGTACTGAAAAATGGCACATTTTGAACTGGGTGGGCAAGATAAATTTCAGGGTGATCTCAAACCCATCCTCGATCCTCCTTGGCGACTTCCCTGCTTCCAAACACTTTTACTCTACCCGTTTCTTCTTTCGATCTACATCCTTCAAGTACTGTTCTTCATTGCTCCACTTGTTATGCAGCACTTTTCTTCCTGCCCATCTATGGGGGGTTTTTTTCCACCGCTGCACTTTTCTCTCGCTTCATCTATTGATATACACTGAAGTAGCAAATTGCCGCCCCGGTGGCGCAGTGGTCTAAGGCGTTGGCCTCTGATCATTCGTCCGAAGGGGTCCGGGTTCGAATCCCGGTGAGGCATGGATGTTGTGTTTGTCTTACGGCACTGGCTCCCTCCCTTCCCTGGACCCTAAATTAGGGACGGGCGACTGCTTATAGCCCATTGAGTTGCTCACGGTGGTCGTTAAACCTCCAATCAAAAAAAAAAAAAAAAAAAAAGAAGTAGCAAGTTATTACGAACACCCTAAAACGATTACACACGAGCAATCTTCACTTACATGACATTGAGATTGTGAAATTCGCAAATCTGTCCGTGACGAAGATAGAAATCGCGCCTCCTCGCTCTGGAGGCAATTGTTTTAACCGACTAAACTACATCGACGTAATGTATCGCTGCAGGTTTGTCGTCTGAATACGTGCTTTCACCCCTGTAGTACGTCACAAAATGGCATATAAACAGTTCGCTGCAAGGGATTCAGACAAATTCGAAGAGTAGACAGCGGGCAATATGGACTCCTGATTTAAGCGACATTCAGAGAGTCATGATTGTTGGCGCTAAGCGTAGGTACACGCATCTCAGAAAGGAAAAACCTTCTCGGTTATGCACGAACAACTGTAGCGAGGGTGTGTAATGAGTGGTGTACATACAACAAAACAGGTGCTCAGCGCTGTTCCTGTGGACGGAAACTACTAGTCGATGTTTGACGGCAACGGCAGTGGAGACTATTTATTGTACGAGGTAACAGACGAAGTACATTTATACCTCAACTAACCATGCAAGTACACAGTGGTATCGAGAGGAAATTTTCAGCATCCACAACCTGCCGCACATTGGCATGATTGGGTTATAACAGCAGACGCTCCTTTCGTGCAACACTCGTCTCTGCTGAAAACCTACAAATTCGTTCGTAATGAGCACGACAACACCGAAGCCGGACCCCCCTGAGGGCTGGGAAAAGGTCGCCTGGTCGGATGAATTACGTTTTCATACATACAATGGACGGGCCAGAATAGGGCGCCAACAGCACGAATTGGTGGACCTCAGCTGCCTAGCGTTAACTGTACAAGTGGGTGGAGGTGGTGTAATGGTCTGTGACTAATTAAATATTTTGCTTATTGCACATGTTTGTCATATTTTCATTGCTAAGTATAGTTTTTAATTAACAAGTATTACTTACTAAACATTTTATGATTGACTAGTTTTAACCTGACTTATAATGTAATATGCCAAAAGCCAAAAAAAAAAAAACGTTTTTCGATCTGTTGGGCAAGGTACGTATATATACACTGAGTAGCCACTTTATTATGACCACCTGACAGTTTTAAGCAAATGAGCTATGGCTGTCGCCGCCAGAGAGCAAGGCTAGTATAAAAAGGGAAAGCTTAGTGCTTGCGACAGTAGTAGAAGTGATTTTTGGGTGACGAGATGGGTAAAAAATGCGATTTGACGGACTTTCATTGTGGGGTTATTGTAGGAGCTCGGAGCCATGGAGCGAGTATCACCGAAACCGCCGCATTCGTGAAAGGTTCCAGAGCAGCTGTTGTTAAAGTATTTAAAGACTTTACTGTCAGCCAAAAAACTGGGTCTCTACGTGCAACGTGTGGTCGTCATCAACTAGTAACTGCTCAGGCGGAACGGAGAGTGTCCAAACTGGTAACAGACAACAGAAGGGCAACAGTGCAGCAAATTACAGACCATCTTAAATTCTTAATCAAGGATTCGCTCAAATGATCTCTGCACGCACTGTTCGCCGTATACTGCATGCGACTGCCAATACCGATCCTCTTCAATTCCCTGCGCATAGTTCGTTGAGATATGGGTCTAAAACTACTTTCGTTTAATGTTTCGTCGGTTGCTGCATACAAGAAATCCTATTTATTCGTACAAGCTTTCTCAGACGACGGCGATCTCGTCCTGACAGATTGTCGTCGCACCATAGTTACGCCTCTTACACAAGCAATGTGGGTTATTTTTCAACTAATTAAAGACACAGGATATCTCACCCTTTGAGAAACCAGTCAGCTCTGCTGTTTTCGAAATCGTCGCTTCAGCCAGACGTGCATCCACAATAAGCTCTTTATCGAACTCCGAAAGATCTTTTGTTTTTCTCCTTATGATCAACGCTTCTGACGCCGCCACCCGGGTAGCGCAGTGGTCTAAGGAGCTGGCTTATGACTATTCGCTCTAGTTGGGTGCGGGTTCGAATCCCGTAAGGCATAAATATTTGTGATATTTTTTTTTTTTTTTTTTTTTTTAGCATACTGTAAAACTACACTGCTGGCCACTCAAGATGCAACACCAAGAAGGAAGCATCCGATTGGCCTGAAATTCGCAGCATGCGTCGCCCGCGAAAGGACATGTAAACGATTAGCATTGCAGGGCACATGCAAATCATGTGCGCCCTGCACGCCACCGAGAAGCACTATAAGAAGGGTGCACAGAAGGTGGGGTATAAGTAGTGGAAGTGTGTTGTGCTGCCGGACCTGTGCGTGGGAAGCTTCCTGATGCCTCTTCGCAGAATACGGCAGTCATTCCAGCACGTTTCGGAGTTCGACAGAGGACGAATAGTGGCTTATCGCGACAGCGGTTTATCATACCGAGACATCGGCGCCCGTGTGGGACGACATCCAGCCACAGTGAGGTGAGTATGGATTCGGTGGGTGCTGGATGGACGGACGGACCGACGTGTGCGATTGCCGCAGCCGCGGCACACCACCGAACGAGAGGACCAGCATGTTGTGCGGCGGGCACTGACGGCTCGCACCGCCACATCACGAACGTTAGCGCAGGAATTAGGGTGTGTTGCGCAACAACCTGTGTCAGCACGTACCGTTCGACGTCGTCTGCAGGAGTGGGGACTTGTCGCACGGCGCCCATTGCTCCGATTACCATTGACGTTACACCATCGGCGAGTGCGGCGGCAGTAGGCCGTTGAACGCCGCACCTGGACTACGGAATGGCACGACATTGTCTTCTCCGACAAATCCCGCTTCTGCCTGAAACACCACGATGGTCGGATCCGCGTGTAGCGGCACCGCGGCTAGAGACTTTATGACGGCTGCATTGTGCATAGCCATACCGGTCCGTCGCCTGGAGTTATGGTTTGGGGCTCAATTGGATATGACACCCGCACCCCTTTGGTACGCATCGCCGGTACACTCAACAGCCACCGCTACATCTCCGACGTTTTGGAGCCTGTAGTCCTCCCTTACCTGTAGGACCTCTCAGTGGCCACTTTTCAACAAGACAATGAGCGCCCGCACGTGGCACGCATCGTGGAACAATTCTTCACGACCCACCAGGTGTCACTGCTGCCGTGGCCCGCCTGTTCTCCCGATATGTGGCCCATCGAACACGTCTGGTCGCTGATCGGCAACGGAGTGACCCGGCCAGCAGCACCCGCGGCTACGCCTGATGAACTGTGGCAACGTGTGAAAGCAGCCTGTACCGACATACCCCAAACCCACATCCAAAGCCTCTTTTGTTCGATGCCGCGGCGTGTAGCGGCCGTTATTGCCAGCCATGGGGGCCACACGAACTATTGATGTCTGCGTGTTCCACAAGTCGCACGGGCCTGTAAGCTCAATCGTTTCATCTTTGTATCTGTCGTTATGTGTCCAGTAAATCTGGCTTTGCTATCTTGTGTCCTTCTTGGTGTTGCATTTTGGGTGGCCAGCAGTGTATGTTTGATGTGTAGTTTTTCATAATGTGTTACTTGATCGACACTGGATCTCTGTGTACATTGGTCATTTAGCATACTGTAAAAACCATGTTTGATATGTACTTGTTGATGTGAAACATGTCTCCTGTCTATACCTGTCTGTTTGTCATGTCTCTGTACCACCACGTCCACTAAATCATTAAAAAAACAATAAAAAATTAATAAATAATCAGCGCCACCGACGAGCAGCAAAAAAAGTTGCCCAGATAACGTGGTGACACACGTGACCACGTATTTTGCATGTACGCTGCGTAAGTGACGTTCCCTCACCACTTCTGCATAAAGGTTTCTATTTCAGTGACCGATGTGTGTATAAAGATTAGGAGTCTCAGCGTTACAGGGTGTACACCAACTTTCAGAAAAATTCTGTAGCTTCTCTAACGAGGGTACAAATATCTGAAATCTGACTAGAATTAATCAATCGGGCTTTTGTGAACTGGTTAAGTACAGTTTGCGTTTAAGTATTCGTTGCAGTAATTTTGAAACTCTCCCGGTGGTGTGCGCATTCCCGGAATCGTGTATAAGCTATTTCCTGTGATAATAAAATCAGTCAATTTTAGCCACCCTTTTTCACTGTCAGTCAGTCGTGCCAAAAATGCTGTAGTCGGCACTCCAAGAATCAACTAATGAAATGTAAATCGGTGGAATTTTAACCTCAAATTCTTTGAGAATTGCAACATGCAAGGTTTGGTCAAAAAGTAACGCACGATCGATCATGCAAAAATATATATAAGCTTAGGATCAGCATAATTTTTGGTTTAGATATTCTTCATTAATATCTTTATAAATATACATAGTAAAAACTTTCTGTGTAGTGTAAGTCGAAAGTTATGGAACCTGAGGTAAGCACTAGAATCAAACAACGGTCGATCATCTAGTTTCTTTTCAAGATCGGTGAAACTTCAGCGACTGAAATTCACGAAAAACTGAAAACTGTCTATGGTAAAGAAAGTATTGACAGAAGCAATGTCCAGAGATGGATTCAGCGCTTCAAATCGGTGAGTTTGACATCAGTGATAAGGCTTGGCCCGGGAAGATCAGTAACAGCAACAACGGATGAAAATGCTGTCCTTGTTGAACAAATGATCCAAGCTGACAGAACAACAACAACAAATCAATGGAAAAACTTTCAATGTCTAAAAGAAGTGTTCTGCAGTTGCTTTCAACCTTTGAATATCAAAAACTTTGCTCAAGGTGTGTGCCAAAGCTTCTCATACGTGAGACGAAGCAGTCAAGAAGACAAACCTGCACCGACCTTTTGAGGAATTTCTCAGGCCCGCCATCTGAGACTTTTAAGAGTATAACAGCGTGCGACGGGACCTGTGTTATCATTATGGCCCTTGCTATAAATGTCAGTCAAGACCCACAAAACATCTCCAGTAGAAGAAAACCAGGCTTTTTCTATCAAGGAACAAAATCATTATCACGATCTTTTGGGATTAAGGTGTGTCATCCTCCTGACACATTTGAAAAAAATGTCACAATTAATAAAACAAAATATTGCAAATCCTTATCGAACTTCAGCGACCCATTAAAACCAAGAGGGGGTCACCTAAATGACGTGCAGATTAAGTTTCATCAGGATAATACAAAAACACACGCGTCACACCTGACCCTTTCGACAATTGCAAGATTCGGTTGGACTTTAAAACCTTGCGTATAGTACTGACCTGGCGCCCACAGATTCTTTTTTTTTTTTTTTTTTTTTTTATAGTTAGGTTAAAGATGTTTTGGGAATGCATTTGATTCGGATGAGCACTTGATAAGGGAGGTCAAGTACTGGTTTCAAGAATGGGAACCTGCATTTTGCCAATATGCTTCTATAGACTGCCAAAAGCATTGGACAAAATGCGTAGAACCACCAGCATAGTGCAGTTGGTTAAGTCGCTGTGCACTGTGGGGGAGGCGGACGTTTCTGACGGGTGTTTGAATCCAGGTCTTGCCGACCATCTAGTCTGCGGTTTTTCTGGGTTTTTCCGCAGGCTCCCCGTGTTTGGGGACGCAAATGTATGGATAGTTCCCTTTCAAGTCGGCCCCGGACGCACTTTGTCCTTGGACCCCCTTCCCTAGGCTGCCTGGGTTTACCAGATGAGTGTCGATGCGCTGGTAGTAAAACACTAAAAGACGATTGTAATCTGATGCCTCAGGCATTAGACGCCTATGGGAACTTTTCCATGGTTGTTGATGATTACGATGAAAATGCGTAGAAGGTGAAGATGGATATATTGAATGACACCTATACATAGAAAAGGGATAGCTTATTATCTCTAGCAAATTTCTTTTTTGCAACTGCTATAGATTTATTATGACCGATTGTGCATTACTTTTTGACCGACCCTTGCACTTCATGGTTTTATTTACTTACATACAGTCAAACCCACGTATAACGAGCTCGTATAATACGAAGTTCTGCATAAACCGAAGTTTTTGTACATCCCTTGAACTTTGTAATATTCTCCCTTGTTATTTTAACCTCATTTTACGAACAATAAGTTTTGGGCAAACCGCGCATATCGAAATTCAACACGGTTTTCAACAAAGCAAATAAGTGGCATTCGTACCCTGTTTTTGTCCCATCCTCTTTCACTGGGTTCCCTTACAATGAAGTAAATTTGCCTGAAGAAAAGAATATTTCAGTTGTTGTTTTTTTACATCCCGCTACCCCATCCTCTCTCCCCTTGTCACAGGTACATCTGATCAAATGTCTTTTATCACCTCAGCGCCACCATTCAATCTCTTAATTTCTTTTTAGAAAATCTTAAGAGTCTATTTTGCATGTTGAAGCATCTCAACCACCGCATTAGAGAAAGTTGAAAAACATTTAAAACAGCTATCATGACAAGCACAATATACACTGAGTGGCCACTTTATTATAACCACCCCCTCAGTACTTCGTTGGGCCCCCTTTTGCCTTTAATACTGCGTCGATTCTTCGTGGCATGGACTCCACGAGATGTTGATAGGTGGTTTGTGGAATCTGAGACCATGCTTGATGAATAGCACTTTCCAGGAGTGTGAGATTGCAGGGTTGTCGATTCAGCTGTCTGATGGTTCGTTCAACTTCATCCCGCAAATTCTCAATGGAGTTGAGATCTGGAGATTGTGGGGGCCACCTAAGCAAAGTAAACTCACCAGCATGTTCCTGAAACCAATCCTGTACAACAAGAGCACTATGGCAGGACGCATTATCTTGTTGAAAGTAGCCATCGCCATTGGGATAAACCATCCACATGACAGGATGCACTTGGTCCGCAACGATGTTTAGATATGATGTGCCAGTCAGACGTTGATCAACACGAATTAAAGGGCCTAAAGCATGCCAGGAAAACATTCCCCGAACCATAACGTTGCCTCCACCAGCTTGAAGGATTGTAGCAATGCATTTGGGGTCCATGCTTTCGTGCTGTTTCCGCCAAATTCTCACTCGGCCATCGGCATGGTCCAACTGAAAACGTGATTCATCGGACCACATAATTTGTTTTCAATTATCGACTGTCCAATCCTTGTGCTCCTGTGCGAACTGGAGATGTTTTCTCTTGTTAACTGCAGACAGCAAAGGTGTTCGAACAGGCCTTCGGCTGCCATATCCCATCCGATGCAGTGTATGGCGAACAGTGCGTGCAGAGACCGTTTGAGGGGATCCTTGATTAAGATGGTCTGTAATTTGCTGCACTGTTGCCCTTCTGTTGTCTGTTACCAGTCTGGACACTCTCTGTTCCGTCCGAGCAGTCACTAGTCGATGACGACCACACGTTGCACGTGGAGACCCAGTTTTTTGGCTGACAGTCCAGTCCTTAAACACTTTAACAACAGCTGCTCTGGAACATTTCACGAATGCGGCGGTTTCGGTGATACTCGCTCCATGGCTCCGAGCTCCTACAATCATCCCACAATGAAAGTCCGTCAAATCGCATTTTTTACCCATCTCGTCACCCAAAAATCACTTCTACTACTGTCGCAAGCACTAAGCTTTCCCTTTTTATGCTAGCCTCGCCCTCTGACGGCAACAGCGTGCAGCCATAGCTCATTTGTTTAAAACTGCCAGGTGGTCATAATAAAATGGCCACTCAGTGTATAGCTCGGTGTATCGCAGAAAGATAGGAAAAAGAACTCTTGCATCAGTCAGGAAAATGACGGGAGTAGTTGACATCATGTTTAAAGTAAAAACCCTGAAATGGCAATGGGTTGGAGATATTGCTAGAAGAACTGACCTCGATTGTACAACTGAACTATGGTATTTGACTAGATACCAAGAGACGAAAGAAGATCCAGAGGTAAACCGCTGGGATATGGGTGGATGTAATTCCAAAGCATACTGGAATGGCGTGGATGAGTCTTTTTTACTAAGACAGGAAGAAAAGGCAGTGTATTGTTAATGGTTGATTATGTATATCATCATCATCATCATTGTCAACCATTATCAATCCACTGCTGGACGAAGGTCTCCCCAAGTTTCCTCCACAACGGTCTGTCTTGTGCCAGTCTCCTCCATGTCACCCCTGCATACTTTCGAATTTCATCCACCCATCTCCCATGTGGTCTTCTTCTGGGTCTTTTCCTGTCCCTTGGAATCCAATCTAAAATTTCGGCTGTCCATCGATGATCTGTCCTTCTGGCAGTATGTCCAGCCCATTGCCATTTCAGGGATTTAACTCTGATCATGATGTCTTCCACTCTTGTCATTTTTCGGATCCACGAGTTCCTCTTCTTATCTCTCCTGGTTACACCAAGCATGCACCTCTCCATGCTTTTTTGAGTTGTCTGCAGCCTTTGTATGTCTCTTTTAGTTAAGGTCCACGTCTCTGCACCCTACGTAAGCACTGGAAGGATGCATTGATCAAACACTTTTCTTTTAAGACATAATGGCATATATATATATAGAGAGAGATTACTGGTTTCTCTAGATTTGGCGAGTTATTTTTTAAAAACTCTGAAGATTATGCTGTGTGTGTACGGGAAATTTTCCTATACGTCGTGATAGCGCTACACAGCTGCTTTTTTTTTTTCAAAGAAAGGAAATCTAAGGCAATTCATATACTGTGTATTTTCTGCAGTGTCATAAGCCTGTAGGCAACAATATATTTAGCAAGACTATGTGTGATGATGTACAGTGTAAACATGATAAATATTTAACGTTTGTTATGGCATTCAGTTAATGATTTTTTTAAACAACATTATGTTACGTTTTGGGGTGTGGTTTTGTTCGGATTTTATCTGATAAAGACGAGCAAAGAATTTTCCAATTGACTTTTGGGCCCGTGTTGTTTGCGCATAATGGAAAACGTCTTGATTCGGTCATATAATCCATGAAGAAAACATGACTTCCTTAATTGCGTCTGAATGGCTGCACAGAACAAAGGAAATTACCATTCGTGAAACAATTTCGAGAGTTTTCGTAATTTCTTTGTTCCTTTGCCATTAGTTTCTAAATTCGTGTGACGTTTGTTTACGACAGGCAGTGGTCGAGAACTGAGCGAGAGACACAAGGAGTGAAATAGAGAGTCAAGGTCTGCGAAATTTATGCCACGTTCACTCCGCTTTCCTTGTATCAGTTTCCACTTGTGCTTTTGTTATTTCGAAGGTTACTGAAGGGGAAAGCTCGTATCGGCTCGGCTGCAAATTTTAGAGGATTAACTTGCCTAAATTTTGCGGTCTGATTGAGATTGGGCGGGTCGGTTCGTTACCAACTTACACACACAACAGCAAATTAAAAAAGAAAAATCCGACAAAACCGAGCGTGACTGTCAAGTTAACTAGTAAAAGAACTCTCACTTCGAGCACTTGGGATCAGTGTTAAATTTAGCGCGATTGTTGAGCAATTCATTTTTTGAATGAAAATTCCCAGTTTTTCGCTGTTATAAAAATTTCTTGCGAATCGAAATTTTTTTTTGTAAAATATCTTCACAAAACTAAGGAATTCAATAAAATAAAATAAATGTGAAATTTTATTAAAGGTGTTTTACGAGCAGCGTCCAAAGCAAATAGGAAATATTTTGTTTCTTCTCAAAGCTTCGAAATAGTTAGTGCAGCACGGAGGCTAAGATTTCTTTCATAAATACGAGTTTGTTAGCGAAAAAATAAAGCCGCCCCGCCCCAGTGGCGCAGTGGCCTAAGCGATGGTTTCTGTCCATTTGTCCGGGATGGGTCTGGGTTTGAGCCCCAGTGAGGCATGGATGTTGTGTCTAACGGCACTGGTTGTATCCCTTCCCTGGAACCAATGACCCTAAATTAGGGACGGGCGACTTGTTTTAGCCCATCGATTTGCTCATGGTGGTCGCTAACTCCCCCCCCCCCTCCAAAAAAACATTAAGGGCTTTGTAACGATGCCTGTGCTTTACTTTTCTTTATAGTTTACATTACTTTCCCCAAACAGCTTTTACAATTTGGCAAAGCTGACAACGGGTCACAGAAAAATAAATCGATAACATTGAGTGTAATTGTGGAGTTGGTGGAATCTATGAGTTGTAGAGATTATTAGTAGATTGTCAAATGTTGGGATTGTTAAACGTGTTGATGTAAAGCTTGTTGAGATATATGTGTTCGACTATTGCTTTCATTGGATTGAATTCTGTGTGATGACCTAAGATTCACATGGTATTAGGGGATTGGACCGTTCAGTGAGTAAAATAATAAAAACATTGGATTTAGAAGTTACGTCTCTTTTCTCTCATTCTCATTCCTACCTCTGACTGTTAGCAGCTAGTTAATTATTCCGAGAGTTGGGATATATGTTCTACGAAATTGTCTTAGAGCATTTAGCTAAGAACTGTGTTAAGCAAGGGAAACATGCAACCATCTAAAGTTGAAGACACAGCAAACAAATAGTTAGACATTATAGCTTTTCTAACTATATTTTTAAGAACTGTGTGTGTACTTTACATTATCCAGCCTAAAACCTTGAATTTTTTTAAACAGTCTTGTGAACGTGTGTGTTCACTCGATTTTGTCTCATCACGGCATCGGAAAACATACGAAGTGCTTTTTTTTTTTTTTTTTTTTGAAATATTAAATAAAAAAAATATTGTTTTTATTTTTATTTTTTTAACCTTTAGAGATGATGAACTCCAATCTTTTTTCTTTTCGAGCTCTGTACTGCTGGTGGTTATTTTTAGTACAGCACAATTATACAAATGTTCATGCCCATAGAGGTACATCTCAGAGGGATATAACTGATTCATTAAATTCTATGCATGTACTTGAGTTTAGTTTCACACGACACTGATTTATATCGGAAATTGTAAGAGCAGAAATTTCAAATGTCAAAAACCTGGCATCTGATTCAAAATAGAATGTTTGCTACCACATTGATAAAAACGTTGTAGTAGGTTGCGCCAAAAAGTGGTGCTACACCAACTGCACCACTTTTTGGCATGGGTAAGCCATTGTGTGACATATGAAACATAAACATGTTGCAATGGGTGAAACTTTCACCAATCAGGTTGGATACCATAGCATGGTGCATCATGTTTTTGTGTATTTCATGGGCCACACAATGGTTTACCTCTACCCCAAAAATGGTGATGCTGGTGTTGCACCACTTTTTGGTGCAACCTACTGCAAAATAATTTTTTACAGTGTACCTTTCATCTCATTGGCTTTTGGAAGTCAGAAAGAGAGGAACCATAGCACTGCTCAATACTATGGACGTAAAAACGAACACGAGAAGTGAATTATTTGAAATTCTGAAGCGACAAATGCATTATTCGCACATTTCAAGAATTATAGTGGAGACATTAAAGCTTCAGCTTCTAGTTGTATATTGTAAATTGTTCTTAACAGTGAATTGGATCAAGTTAAAAGAAAAGTTATTACTCTTATAATTCAAATACTACAATGTATTATACCCCATATATTTTCACTTCGTGAGTTTGATGACTGTTTAGGTCTTATATTATAGTCCCAGCACACCGCAACCATTTTCTAGTAAAGTGAATAAATTCACAAAGAGAATAGACCTGCGTATACACGCAGCTGTGCTTCAGGGAAAAGGCAAGATCGGTGTCGCTGGTGCGATTTAAACTCAAGCTCACACCCTAACTACTCGACTAACGGAGGAACCTCCAACTGTGGTGGAGCTACTTTCTAGCGATGGTGCTCTTTCAAATGCCTCCCAGCACAAAACTCAAATGTAAGTAGCAGCCCAGAGAAAAATATTTGGAATAAAAGACAGAGTTTACGATCTTATAAACTTATTGCAAAATTTCTGCGACTTATTAAATTTCAAAAATGAAATGAAATTTCATAAAAAAAGCAATTACTGTTTTCGCTACCGCATATTCACTCCGGCAAACGTGTTGAGTTCCCACCATGCCCTTGGTGTCGTCGTCCTCAACCCTTCATATAATAGTATCTGCATTCTACTTAGAATTTAAAGTGAGATACTCTGTATGAACTGTAAAATTTTACAGTTATGAAGTTGGATTCTTAACTCGTTTTGTATTATTCTATTTTGACATGGCGCTCAAAATATAATATTCGTTTGTATTATTCTATTTTGGAATACTCGTTTGTATTATTCTATTTTGGAATACTCGTTTGTATTATTCTATTTTGGAATACTCGTTTGTATTATTCTATTTTGGAATACTCGTTTGTATTATTCTATTTTGGAATACTCGTTTGTATTCTTCTATTTTAACATGGCTGTCTTTTTAATCTTTATGATGATTTAGTTTAAATAGAAAATAGTTTAACTGATTACGTGCTTAACTATATGTCCACCAATGTTCGTAATGAACTTCGTCAATATATATCATACTTTGTCAAAACAATCTTCAAACGACCAGAAAAAGAATCAACATGATAACTTACGAACCGTCCCACGTCTTTGTGAAAATAAGCCCATTTTCCGATGGTGGGATTGGAACCTACATCTCTTTGCTCCGGAACCAGTCAGTCTCCCGACTGAACTACACCGATCTTGGTGTATCGTTGCAACTTGCTGGTTTGAGTCTTGCGTCACCTCAGTCGTACGTCACATCTTTTATTCGTCCACCACAGGAAATTCAGGTTACTCATACACTATATACATTCGTCGATCACACCGATCTCAATGGCTTTTACAATAAAGTTTAACAATCTAATTTCCAACAACAACAAATCTGGTACATAAATCCATTCGCATATAAATCGCTATGTCTATCTTATATAAATCTCTTTACAACCAAATCGCACCAACTCTCTCTGCCTTCGTTCTCTATCTACTCTTGCTGTATTCAGTGTTGACATTATATGCTGCTCTGACACACGGTCAGTGTTGCCAAATTGTACAAGCTCTTCTAAGAAGTAACGTATCGTTCAGTCAGAAAACATTTAACGAGAAGAAACTAAATTTACATAAGAGAAATAGAGGTGTACATCAAACCTTCCGTTTTGGTTTACTTTTCTCTTATATAAATTTTGGATGCTTCTCGTTATGCTATCCATACTGAACGTCACTTCTGACCTCCCATGGGTTTTTCTCCTTTTGGACTATGACTGGCTGTCATTCAAGTCATGCATGTTGATATAAATATAAGATTCATGCACATAAAAGATCTGACTGATTAGGCTGATGTCGGTGTTTCCACATTTATAAATGTTATTTATGTGCTGTCCCATACATACATGACTTCAATTGCATTTGTAGTGTGTTATTATGGGCTATTAAATTGTTTAATAGTAAAGGTTTTAAATCTTCGACTAGCTCAACAAATAAATTCTTTACTCCGAGGATCTGATTGTAAGTGAAATTATTGTGTGTGGTATTTCTGAAACTAGTGAACCCTGTAATAGCATGAGCTTTTCTCAGCATCAAATACCGATCTAGATTTTTTCAGTCGTTATCTGTTCATTACTTAACAAAGGTCTTTCCATTTTGATATGGTGAAAGCACTTTTTATTTTATTTTTTTGCTTGTTTTATTGAATTGATACGGTGGAAATGTAAATATAGTATATATGGTAATGGATATATTATATGGATACTGTGTTCAAAGTCAAAGTAAGAAATACTATGTGTTGCATATGTGTCATATGCAGTAAACAAAACTTGTGGTAAAAGGCAAAAAAAAAAAAAATGTCAGGTTTAACCCTTCAATTTGTTCCAATATCGTCTTTGGCTAATAATATACATAACCCAAAGTTCGAAACTCCTGGGCTGTTGTGTGACCACAATAAAGTTCCCAAGTTCAGAACTTCAGGCACAGTTTAAGCTGTGGTGGATATTTACTGTGACTCAATTTACCGTAAGACCCATACACACATTAAAACCAGATATTTTCCAAAGAACTACTATCTACTTTTATTTCACCACCGCAATACCAATAAGTAAAAAAGCAAGAAAAACGAAAACAACAACAAATGTTTTCTGACTACTCTGAACACTGTGAAGTTCTGTGATCAATGTTGCATTTGCGAACGATATTTAGCAGAGGTGCAGTTTTGTTTATATGACCACCGAAACACAAATTTTCTACACACACACACACACACACACACAATAGGGAAATCACTAACCTAAAATTTTTCAAAACCAAAAGGCAGCAGAAGTATTGACAATTCAACTTGGTAAAGTTAACTTAGTCAAGTACATGTAGGATGTTCTTCATTACATAACATTTGGATGCAAGTGGTAATTTTTCTTTCTACAATGACACATTTTCTTATATCAAGTCCCAAGTTAAATGAGTGACTTCTGTTTCTGAAAAACGTCAGGAGATTTCTGCCTTGGTTTTAATTACTCACCCCCCCTCCGAAGAGGGTGAGATAATTACCTGTCTCTGTATATACCCCCCCCCCTCCCTCTAATAATTTTTCATAGAATTCGTGGAACTGCCACAAGTCCTTAAGTTATACGTATAAACTGGCCATCTTTATTAGTCCAGGACTGAATGACACATCAATTTTCTACCATATCGATCTGCCTTTGGCTTTTTTCGAAGTTCACCCCTTTTCCTGGTATCTGGTTTGTGTCATCACACCATTTCATCCTTGGTCTTCCTGTCTCACATTTCGTATGACTGTACCGCCTGGCGTAGGAATACGGCAGGGTTCAGGCTTAACGGGGTTAACATACTTTCCCTCTTCTTCTTCCTTTATTTTTCTTATAATTATTTAGATTGGAATGTACGATGCACACAGAGGGTTTGATTTTGGAAGTAGGAACAAGGATGGGGAAAGAAATAAAAAAAAAAAGGAGAAAGAATCAAAAAGGGCCAAACAGGAAAATTGTGGAGGAAAGCTATTTAATATAATTTCGTGAGCTTCTTTCCGAGAAACATCAAAACCAAATTGCAAGGAATATCACCAGAGCAAAAACAAAGAAAAATTAATCAAGTTCTTGATTCTCTCCCTTCTTATGGTTGGCAGCCGTCCTTGCCCAACCTTCCGAATGTCACCTATGCACCGGGAAGTCCGCGCAGAGGTCAGGGGGTAAGGCTGAAGCTGATGGTTATCATGGCAGATAACAGGTCCTGGTTATTTGAGGGAAACTGTGTCACCTAGTAGCTAACGCATGGTTCTCCTTTTGGTACTGACTCATTGCTGCGAGATGTCTTTGTTTCGCTGTTCCAATTAATAACGCTATGTTCATCCATCAGAAGCTCGCAACGTTTTGATTTTTTATGAAAGAAGGCCGAACCGAGGGGGGAGGGAGGCATAGTGCAACGTTTCTGGGATGCAGTGTACTATGGATGAAGTAATGGCGGCTTAAAGAAATCGATTTCTGTACAAAACAAAAAAGCAGAGAAGATCACGCGACCACTCAAAATGCATCGTGCAACTAGCAAGCCAGCGTTGTACTGTCATGAATAAATAAGTAGATGATTGAAGAGGGGTTATACCTATATATACTGTATAGGCTACAATGTCACGTGAATACAACTAGTCTTCCTTTTCTGTTTCATATGTATATCAACAGCGATCATCTGTAACAAACATGGTTTTTATTAAGGCCACGATGCATGTTTCAAACACTATCACAGAATTGCGTTCTTATTAAACAGATACAAAGAGGAAAAGTTTCCGACTCAAAGCATATTTCGGGAGAGAGGCTTTTCTTATGCATTTGTGCCGACAGACTGGCAACACATAAACTTAATCATTCACATAGATGTGTAAAAAGTGTAGCTTTCAGTTTGTTGGCATGGTGGTGCCACCATACGAGTGATGCTCGGACAAACGTTTCCTGGGTGACGGAAGCTTACATACGGGACACGGGGTTGTCACCACCAGTTTGATTGCTCCACCAGCTGTCTGCGACTCACCCAATAGACGCCAGTGCGATGACTTCACTACCCTCACCTGCCATAGTTCAGTGGGCACAAAGTTATTGAAGATATTAGTTTTAATGAATTTATCAGTTGACAAATTGTCTATGGTTAACTGAGAACAGCTGCATGGGAAATACAGCAATTCATGCTACTGATGTACGCAGGGGCGGATTTGCCCACTGGGACATTTCCCGGTGGACCCCGCAAGAAATGAACCACTTTCTCTTAATATTTTGTCTGGATTTTTTTCGAACCATTGAATAATTATTTTGGTATTTATGAATAATATCATTAATTACTTTTGAGCTTTATTTCTGTCTGAAACGTTATTTCTTTAAAATAAAAATTAAAAAAAATAAAAAGTTTCCTATCTGTATGTTGGGCGTTTTCTCTGATATGACATAGTAAAATTGTCTCTATTTATGTGAGAAAAGTACCGCCGGCACACTCTTATAAATTAACTGAACTGAACTAACTACATTTAGACGTAGGTTAATGGACTTTGAAGCCAGTATCATTGGTAGGCCCTACCCTCTTTCTGAAATGCTGAAGGAGTTCAAACATTACTTTATTAACCAAGAAACAGTACATGCGCAAAACAAATGAAGAAATAACAACGATAAACAAATAACAAAATACAGCTAACGCCTAATGGCGTGCAGAAATCGAAAAGTTTCAAACTTGATATTTATACGAGAGTTCAAACAGTTTTTAAATGAAACATTAGTTCATGAAGTTCTAAGAATTCAGAAGTTCATCGAATAAAAAAAATACAGCAGTAAAGCAAAAAAATGATTTTTACAAACAATGTTCTGGTGAAAAAAGTTAGAAAACAATCCTGTTTAGAATGACCAAGAAACCAATGTTCATAGGTGTCCATTTCTTGTAGAAATCAAAGCTTTTGCCTGACGTAAGGGCTTGATTGAGTTCTGTTTTAAGCACTGGACATATAGATAGTTAATACATTTTAGAGTTTTCGTCTTGCATTAATGCTGGAGGGTTAGCGGTGATATTATTTAAGTGAAATAGATAAATTGAATACTTTGCTTGAATGAAGAAAAAAGCACACCCTTTATTGTGGCTGGCTATGGAGAAAGAAGTAGTCGTGCGTAGTGTAAGATGAATGGCAGACTTTGCTGGAGAGATTGAAAATGAGAGAGAACAGAGGCTGTAATATCAGGCAAGTTGAGTAGATGTGACGGATGTCGGCTGGCGTTGAGCAGTAGAAGCAGTCCGAGCTTGCAAAGTTCCCAAAACGATGTAATGTGATGGGCGTCGGAAGCCGACCATGCAAGTGTAGCCAGTGAACATCTATTGCCTTAGGGGAGGCGATAGAATTGTGAGCTTTCATCCAGGTGACAGAAAGATCTGGGGTTGGGATTTGGGAAATTGGCATCGGAGAATTATAATTTGTGACGAGGTGGCGATAGAGTAATTTCGAGGTTATGGCATGCGGCAGCATTTGGCGATCATTTAAGGAGATAACAAATGGAAGGAGAAGCTGAGCTGAAGGTCGATGAATAAGTTCAGTTGTGTTCACCAGGGTCGGAAAGAGTCTGCGTATGGAGCATTGTAGTAGCATATGGTTGGCTCGATTTTCGGGTGTTTGTTGAAGTGGAGGGGAAATTTCGGGAAATGATTTCCATGTTAGATTGGGATGAAGAAGTTGAGACACTTTCACCACTCCGCTGTCAAGCCTCAAGGGTAGTTAGTAAAAGTGTTTATGAGAGCGGAGATGAAGCACCGAGGAGAAAAAAGAGGTTCGTCGAGAAGATCATCATTTACTGAAGTGGTCGGTAGACGGATTAGGACAAGAGCTTCCGAGAGGGTGAGGGCTTCGCGGTATAGATCGGGAAGATTGAGTGGAATGAGTGGGCACTGGTCCATTTTCGTGAAGAGATTGAAGGTGAGAAATGGGTTCCGGGGTGAGATGAGAGAGTTGAGAATGTCTCCACCAGGAGTGGGAAGTCTGGAAAGCTCTTGAAGAGAGAGAGAGAGAGAGTAAGTCGATGAGTGTGATATTTCAGAAGAACGTTTAGAAGGTTGAGGTCGCGTTAGGCTTGAGGTTGAGAGAGATTGGAGGCATTTATCCAGTGCACCTTATACCAAATAAAATTGACAAACGCTTCGGTGGCTTGATCGAAAAAATACTTTGACAGAATAGTGGCGGTCCAGGAGTGAGGTAAAATCGGAAGAAGAAATGCTGAAGGAGACTTTAGTACCCATTGTGATGACCCATCATCTCTATAGGCAGAGGCAGAATATAAAGTAGTTCTTCCGCAGAGATGTTTCGAAATCTGTGTCCCATGTACATTTATTTTAAAAGAAACAATGATTTACCAGTAATGTTAAATTATTGTTTGTGGCATGTGCACATTTTAACTTTCAGAATGAGCTTCATGGTGATTTAGCTAGAAATAGGGTGTTCAAAAGGCTCGCGATTTTTTTTTTTTTTTTTTTTTTTTTGTTTGTCAAAATAAAATTTCCAAGAAGTGGAAATAATTATCTGAAATTTAAAAAATCAGCTTATGATTGAATACAGCGTGGTTTTGACGCTACATTCAGTCATGGGTGGATTTTCAAAATTATTTTACCGTTTAATTATTGCAAAAATTTGTTTACGACTGAATTCGTTTTACAATGCATGTTCCAACAGTTCTGTTTCATCCAGGATCTAACAGAACTTTCTTCATGAGGAAATTTATGATGTGTTCTTCTGAAGGTACGTGTGTTTTTGTAGTGGACCGAAAGGCTAAAATTCCCGGCCTGGGGCCTGGTTTGATCGTCCTAATCCGCCCTTGGACGTACGTAAATACACACAAATAAATAAATGCTCAAAGTCGCAAAAATTATTAACGTAAGCAATTATAAGGATTGTTCAATAAGTAGTGAGGCTTTCTGCCTGAAATAGTCAAAACATGACATACCTAAAAATAACTACCGCCACCATTTAGACAGCGGTCCTATCGTTGCACAAGTTCTTGTATTCCTGCGGCATAGAAGGAGGCAGGCTGCTGCTGCTGCAACCAGTTTTCGACAGCTCCACGCACCTGATCATTCAAAATGAAACGTTTGCCTTTGAGAAATGTTTTAATAGGTCCAAAGAAGTGAAAATCTCAGGGAAATAGGTCAGGACTACACGCCGGATGTTGAAGGACTTCCCAGCAAAAGCGCTGCAATGTCTTTTGCATGGTAACTGCCATATGCGGCCGGGCGTTATCATGCAGAAGTACAATACCCTGAGTGAGGTTGCCAGGTCTCTCGTTTTTGAAGGCTTGTCGATGCTTCGTTAAAGTTTGACAATATCGTTCGGCATTGATGGTTAATCCTTTTGGTAGCCCCTCAAGAAGCAATGGTCCTCGATGGTCAAGGAACAGGGTTAACATCATCCATCTTGCCTGCGGAAATGGCGGATCGTGATTTCCTCGGTGGCGATGATGCATGTTTTCACTGCATGCTCTAGCGTTTCTATTTTGGCTCGAAATGATGACACTAGCTTTCGTCACCACCAATAACGCGTAGTAAGAAATCTTCACCTTCTTCGTGGTAGCGGAACAAATCCTGTAACGATTGTCCCGTTCGTTGACTCATCTGTTCATCGGACAGATGTTTCGGTATCCTCGTGGCGCAGACCTTACGATATTCAAGGTGCGAAGGCGCATGTATTGACACGATATTCAAGGTGCGAAGGCACGGTGTATTGACAGTTCCGATGCTCACACCCGCACTGTTCGACAGTTCTCAGATAAATTAAAGGCGTGCTGTCTCCGTACGATGTCATAAAACCACTGTCCCTAACTGTACCATAAAAACTTTATTTACAATAAAAGATATGATTTAAAAATATTTAAAAGGGCAAGATCTTTCCGGGCTACAATAGCACCCGTCCTCAGGCCACCCGGCAGTGTCACAGAGCACTCGGAAGCGCCGCAATATATAACCAGTCCCCCACGGAGACCCACAATGCATTTGTTCAAAAACACAGGTGATGCCAATTGAGGAAAACAGCAAAACAGAAAGTAATACAAATAATATAGTTGATTAATTAAGTGAGGTCCTCTTCTTCAGTAGGTTGAAGGGGAAAAGTAATTATTTTCCTCCATTGTCTAGGAACAAAAACAGGTAAGTCCAAGTTGCAACAGGTAGTACCATAAGAAATTATATACAGACTCTCTGTAAAAAAGACGGTTTGTTTGTTAACAATAGAGGAAAGTGCCATTGTATTAGGCCAATCGAGAGAGTAACCTCCCTGGCGAACAGCTGTAGTAAATGATGTAGAAAGGGAGTCAGTTCGAAGTGCATATTTGTGTTCAGACAATCTAATGTTCAGATTTCTAAGGGTAGAACCTATGTAGTATTTAATATATATATATATATATATATATATATATATATATAAACTACAAACTTAACTCTTCGAGCTACATTCCTGTAATTACTACTTGTTCTTGTGATGAACATAAAGATACAGTTCACTATGATAAGAATTACAACCATATTATCACCGGAAACTTGAGTTATGTTGAAAATGAAAAGCTTAGGAATTTATTAGAGTATGGCTCTAAATTCAGACCTTCCTTCATAATTTCCAAAGAAAGGATTCTTGAGAGCTTCACTCAAGATGTAAATAAGTACATCGTAAAAACCAGTTTAACGTACAATCAGCCTATTGAGGCCTTCGCAGAATGGAAATATAATATAATCAATAGCTTCACCGGTGAGTTGGCAGGTCTGGACTTTTGTTTCGACAGAAATCTCTTTTTCTCTGGAGAAGCTAAAAGGTCACTCTCCAAACTACAAGACCAATTTATTTTTACCACTACGGATAAAGCTAGCAATAATTTTGCAATTATCTGTAAGAAGTTCTATTTTGAATTGTTAACTATGGAACTCAATAATAGAGTAACATACGAGCCCGTAAGTTATTCTACCAAGCAGTTAGAAAATCGGTTTAAGGCATTCTTCAAGAAACTTAAAATTCCACAAACTAGAAGATATGGGCCTGAATTTCCATTTCTTTTTGCAACGGTT
This sequence comes from Macrothele yani, assembly GCA_039090855.1. Taxonomy (NCBI): domain Eukaryota; kingdom Metazoa; phylum Arthropoda; class Arachnida; order Araneae; family Macrothelidae; genus Macrothele; species Macrothele yani. The sequence continues at coordinate 14,112,671 of CM077017.1, forward strand.
AAGTTTCATAAGGATCCTGTGAAGTTCAGGTTCATAGCTAGTGGAGTAAGGAGTCATAAAAAGAAAATAGATCTTGCTTTTGAAGATGTCTTAAAGAAGGTTTTGAAACACATTAGAAACTGTTCTAACTTGATGTACAGAGATTTTTGGATAATTAATAATAATGCAGAAGTAATTTCTACTATACTCAAAGTTTGTCCCCTAGATATTAATAGTTATGATTTTGAAAACCTATATACTAATCTGCCTCTATCAGATATAATCACTACCTTTAAAGAGCTGTATGCAGAATTTAAACTTAACCAATTTGTTGATGTAGGAACTTGGAACTCTTATCTCAATTGCTGCATAAAAAATAACCATATCTTATATAATAATACTCTCTATAAGCAAGTGAACGGTATTCCAATGGGAACATCAACGTCCACAAATATCGCTAATCTATTCCTGTTCTTTAAGGAATATAAATTCATTAAAAATCACCCCACCTGCTCAGATAACTACCTTTACACTTTTAGATATATTGATGATCTGCTGTGTATCAATAATTCAGAAGTTATAGAGAGTGATTTTGATAATATCTATCCTAGCTCTCTTAACTTATGTAAAACCAACCACAGTAATCAGGAACTTGAGTTCCTAGACTTAAGCATTAAGCTCAACAGAGGTAACCCATCTATTAGCCTCTTTGATAAAAGAGTTAATTTTCCTTTCAAAGTAATTAAATATCTACACTGGAATAATAACATTTCAACCAAAGTAATTGAGAATGTACTAATTTCTCAGGTCCTAAGAATTTCAAGAATTTGCAGCAACAATTTGGATTTCAATTACCACATTAATATACTATTAGAAAGTTTTCTAGAGAACGAAATTCCTTCTTCTTTCATCAAAAGAACTTTAAGAAAAATTATTCTGAATAATAGAGTAAGGTTGGCAGATCTGCTTTAATTTTCTACAGTTAATAATATGATTCTGACCAATCAAAGTCGTAAGGAAGTTGGCTAGAGGATGCCTATTAACTACCTAAAGGAACCTTAGTGCTATGGATATGACGGTCCTATTAAAACAAAAAATTAAATAATATAAACAAAATCACAAAAAAAGCTTAAAAATCTGTTTATAAAAGAAAATAAAAACAAATAAAAAAAGAAAACTAGTTATTCATCACTAGGATAGCTATACTAAAAATAGTAAAACCAACATTAAAATTAATAAGATTCTGATTAATCTATAGAAGCTCACTAAGGTGATTTAATACATGCAAAGATTATTAAATAAACTGCTCGTGTATTTTATAATATTTCTCATGTATTCTGGAGAGTTAATTCTGCTCATTCTGATCATACAGATCCACAGTCTTAAGTTTATATATTTTTTTCTCTGGTTAAAATCTCCGCGTGTTGGTTTCTTGCTGTATGAGGAGGCCATCAGCCCCACCCTCACTGCCCCCCAGCGTCTAGGGAGTGGCGGAAGAGGTCAGCCATGTTCTCCTCGTGTGAGGAGAAAAGTTTTTGTCACACAAGAGGTAAGCTCTCTTCCTTGTTTTTGGGTTCTAGGTTTTATAAGTTCAATGTTTGTACTTTATGTACCTTTTCTCTGTCGTTTTTTAGCTTTTCAGCTTTTAAGCATTGGTTTGTCTGTTAACATTTATGCGGGTTTTAACTCTTACTTTTCTTTGTAACTTTGAGCGTCTTTTGGGGTACCTAGGAACAGAAGATGGCTAAGCTTGTTCCTTTTCTATGCGCTGTCTGTGCGCTGTTTTTTCAAAGTAGTAAAGTTCTTAATAACTAATTAATTATGCACTTAAAGCACTGCTGAAATACTTTGTACATATTGCAACTAACTGTTTAAGGTATATAACTTTCACAAAGTTTTCTTTAGTTAATTATTATCTTTAACTTATTCTCGTTTTCGTGCTGTCATAAGTTGTAGAGTAGGGGGTTTTAGACTCAAGTTTTCTTTCAAAAATCTGTTCGTTATAAATTAACATTTCCTTTTTTAATTGCAATGTAAAATTTGGATTTCTTTTGCATTGTTTTTCAGGTTTAAATTCTCTCTCAAACGAACTTGGAATTTCGTTATAGCTGAAAATCATTTCTATTTATTATGTCACTCTCACAGCTTGAGTTCTCTTTAATCTTCTTCTCTCTGTTTAATAGTAACAGATGAAGAGCATGGGTCGGGCCATGAAGGTTAATGGATGCAAGCGAAATTGTTAACTAGTGCTAGGTCATGCTACTCTACGGAGGACATGACTTATATATATATTTTTTAAACTATTTTAGGTGGGAATGTTACTTGCATCTATGGCCTTGCAGAAACCCATTTCCAACTAGGTCTTTGTAGAAGTGAGAAAATGCAGAGTTTTTGCTGGTCCTTGATAAAGCCAAGGCTCAGTATTCTCGACACCTTCTACATTCAGTTGTTTTATTTTATTTTTTTATCTTTTCTCCTTTTACTCACACAGGTAGATACATAACCTTTTCTATGTTGTACTAGGTGTGAGTCAAAATTATATATGTATTTTTTTGCTTAGGTTCTTCTTTATAGAATGTGAATTCTGAATTTTCAAAACTGCTGCGTTGCGCGTTTTGATTTTCAGGTTATTTTGCACCCTTCGTGTTAAATTCTAAAATTTTTTCCTTAGTCTTCAGTTTTGCTCTTAAGTATATATATATATATATATTGTGTATGATGTAGAAATGGAGTCAGTTCGAAGTGCATATTTGTGTTCTGACAATCTAATGTTCAGACTTCTAAGGGTAGAACCTATGTAGTATTTAATATATATATATATATATTAAATACTGCATAGGTTCTTCCCTTAGAAGTCTGAACATTAGATTGTCAGAACACAAATATGCACTTCGAACTGACTCCATTTCTACATCATTTACTACAGCTGTTCGCCAGGGAATTTATTCTCCCGATTGGCCTAATACAATAGTACTTTCCTCTATTGTTAACAAACAAACCGTCTTTTTTACAAAGAGTCTGTATATTATTTCTTATGGTACTACCTGTTGTAACTTGGACTTACCTGTTTTTGTTCCTAGACAATGGAGGAAAATAATTACTTCTTCCCTTCAACCTACTGAAGAAGAGGACCTTACTTAGTTAATCAACTATATTATTTGTATTACTTTCTGTTTTACTGTTTTCCTCAATTGGCATCACCTGTGTTTTGAACAAATGCATTGTGGGTCTCCTTGGGGGGACTGGTTATATATTACGGCGCTTCCGATTGCTCTGTGGCACTGTTTGGGTGGCCTGAGGACGAGTGCTATTGTAGCCCCGAAAGATCTTGCCCTTTTAAATATTTTTAAATCATATCTTTTATTGTAAATGAAGTTTTTATTGTACAGTTAGGTATGGTGGTTTGATGACATCGTACGGAGACAGCACGCCTTTAATTTATCATGTTCCATACGTACGAATTTTTTAACAAGTATTAGTTCTCAGATGGCTATTCTTCAATTGGCCTTTACTGCAACATCCACACGTGCAACTGTCGTCACTGAAACAGCACGACGTGGTGCTCCTGATCTAGGCTGGTCTGTAGTGCTTGTTCGTTCGCCACTAAAGAGCTGGCACCACCGCATTACAGTACTGCGTTGAAGACAAGCAGGCCCATACACCGCCTTCATTCGTCTATGAATTTCGCTTGGTGGCGTGTTCTCCGATTTCAAAAACTAAATTACAGCACTTTCAGCAACTTTAGACGTATCCATCTCCTACGAGAGAACAATATAATTAGTCCAGCATGTTACACGGCTTCCGTAACAAACAAGTTGCAATGCAGTTGCATAGGCTTTAAATCGCTTGTATACTAGCGCCACCCGTTGACAAAATTAGGAAGCGCACCCAAATTTTCTGAATAACATCATTACAGGCGACGAGACGTGGGTCTTCCAATATGACCCTGAAACGTAACGACAAAGTGCCGTGTGGAAGTCGGCAAACTCTCTGATATCCAAAAACGTTAGTCGGTCAAGATCAAGAATCAAAACAATGTTCATTGCCTTCTACGATAGGAAGGAATTGTGCATAAAGAATTCGTGCCCAGTGGACAAACTGTTACTGCTGCGTTTTACGTGGATGTTCTTAAACATTTGTTGCGAAGAATCCAGAGTGTTAAGAAGAGTGCATCTGGGGTTTTTTGCATGATAATGCCCCTCCTCATAACGCAGTCACCGTTCGAGAGTTTTTGGCCGAAAAACAGGTCTGCATGTTGTCACACCCTCCTTATTCGCAGGACTTAGCTCCGTGTGACTACTTCTTATTTTCCAAACTCAAAGCACCACTTAAAGTGGTGCAATTTTGATGATGTACACACCATCCAGAAAGCTGTGACGAGGATTCTTAACAGCATTCCTGTAACTGATTTCCATCAGTCATTCCATGCACTTCGTGAGCGTGCGAACCAGTGTTTAGATGCCGGAGGAAGCTACTTCGAATAAATCAAAGTTATTAATTTGCTACATTATTTCATTATTTTTATTTGGCATCATTCTCATTTTCAAATTTTCGCAATGTGTATTGATAATCTTGGTCACAGTTCATAAGTTGTATGCCAAAGGGATTTTTCTGAGCCATCGTCTAGAAGTTGAGAAAGTCTGTACGAAAGGAGAAAGAGATGATAAGCACTTTTTGACATTCATACGTATGGCAGAAGACGTACTTAGAAAGCTTGTAGGAGAATAGTGATCGAGCTGGTTCATCATCGCACCATACCATACGTTCCAAAACTATGAAGATCCGATGAATAAAATGCATGCAGTTGAACTGAAAGTGATAGACATATAAATTGAGCATAGGAAACAGGAATGTCAATGGTTGCTAGGGCGAAAAAAGTGCTATTACAAGAATCAACGGATGGAGCATTCAACGTGGTTGCTTTCGAGTTGACAAAATTTGGAAAATTTTCGGAAGTTTTTAATCATATTGAAATTGCTTCCGTATCGTTCGAGCTAAACTGCTGCAAAGTTGTGGAACAGCCACGTTTGGAAGTGGTAAATATTCATACCCTTTTAAATCTTCAGGTAGCTGAATGGTATCATTGTAAATATTTAGATAAATATTAAAATAGCTGAATGACATTTATGTTCTGACACATATTTACACCTATAAACGGGCTGATGCCTAATATAAAGTTATATAATATAACTTTATATTAGGCATCAGCAATAAAGTTTGAATCAAAATGATAACTTCCTCCTCAGTTCTCGGAATAGGCTACTAGTAATCAGGCTTACTAGGCTAAATTCGTAAAAACATCAAGGCTCCTGGATATTCTTATTTACATCTGCAAGAAGGCGTCGCATGCGAGAGTACATCGTTGTCAGACAGCAGTACTTACGACCATGCTGAGAGATGTACCCTATTGTAATCTAAACGCCCTTAATGAAAGATTCGTAATGAAGCTTTCATGACATTATAAAATCCAGAAGATCCGTATCTCGTGATTAATATCCACAGTCAGAACAGCTGTATCTTGTATAACGGTAGTAATGATGACCTGTTCATCTGCTTACTAGCTTTTTAATATTGTAACAGTGTATACATAAAACAAGTGAGGGCTGTTTAACAAGTTTTATTTTATGGTGGCGCCAATTAAATTGCTGCACGTCACAATTTTTTGAAATGAAGGAGGTATCGGTTGTTTGAAATCTGGGCAGTGAATTACAATGCTGTAACCGTATTTCCAAACTACTGTTTTTATAACTTATTGAAAGCTCTGTTCAGTAGGACAAATCATGGAGTTTGATTGTCTTGGTGTATCGTGCTGTATGCATTAACAGAATTGGAAATTGTAACGTCATCAAAGAGTGAACCGATCTTTTTTTTTTTGGGGGGGGGGGGTTTAACGACCACCGTGAGCAACTCAGTAGGCTATAGGCAGTCGCCCGTCTCTGATTTAGGGCCACTAGTTCGAGGAAAGAGGGAGAGCCATTGCCGTATGACAAACTCTCAACATCCATGCCTCACCGGGATTCGAACCTGGACCCTTCTCGTACGAATGGTCGTAAGCGAGCTCTTAGATCACTGCACCGATCACTGCACCACCAGGGCGGCATAGGCCGATTTTGATGCTAATGTTAAGAGAGTTCACACAAGTAAAGAAAATTACAGCTCGGAGGTACGAGAGACGATTAGGTTTCTCTGGGAACGGAAAATGCATGCAGTGGGGATCCTTCGCCAACTGTAAGAAATCTATATAGTCCTCAGATCATGATCGTTCAGAGTGTGTCAGAATGATTTTCAAATTTCGCTCATGAGCGCATTGCGTTGACGGATGGGAAATGCGGTGGGCAGGCCTTAAATGTCAACAGACAGCAACTTAACCTGTGTGGATTCTCGGGTAAGAGAAAACAGACGGGTACCTTTGCGTGAGATTGCTGCAAATGCTTCTTTCGGTACCGCGCGTCATATCATTCAACCTAATCACCGCGCATATCTTCGAGTAAGACCGTGTTTCCTGGCTGGTCATCATTTTTATTTGAACTTATTCTCTAGCACGTTGCCTTTTTAGTCAAACTCCTGCGCCAAACAACGCCGTCTTGTCGTAGAGTATAATGCCGTTGGGAGACACCGATTTACACATACATGATCCACCATCAAAGGTCATCCGAAGTTACTTATTGATCAGCCCTTGTATATACACTGCTGGCCACCCAAAATGCAACACCAAGAAGGAAGCATCCGATTGGCCTGAAATTCGCAGCATGCGTCGCCCGCGAGAGGACATGTAAACGATTAGCATTGCAGGGCATATGCAAATCATGTGCGCCCGGCACGCCACCGAGAAGCACTCTGAGAAGAGTGCACAGAAGGCTGGGTGTAAGTAGTGGAAGTGTGTTGTGCTGCCGGATCTGTGCATGGGAATCTTCCTGATACCGCATCGCATAATACGGCAGTCATTCCAGCACGTTTCTGAGTTCGACAGAGGACGAATAGTGGCTTATCGCGACAGCGGTTTATCATACCGAGACATCGGCGCCCGTGTGGGACGACACCCAGCCACAGTGAGGCGAGTATGGATTCGGTGGGTGCAGGAGGGACGGACGGACCGACGTGAGCAATTGCCGCAGCCGCGACACACCACCGAACGATAGGACGGCATGTTGTGTGGCGGGCATTGACGGCTCGCACCGCCACATCACGAACGTTAGCGCAGGAATTAGGGTGTGTTGCGCAACAACCTGTGTCAGCACGTACCGTTCGACGTCGTCTGCAGAGGCGGAGACTTATCGCACAGCGCCCATTGCTCCGATTACCATTGACGTTACACCACCGGCGAGTGCGGCGGCAATGGGCCGTTGAACGCCGCACCTGGGCTACGGAATGGCACGACATTGTCTTCTCCGACGAATACCGCTTCTGCCTGCAACACCACGATGGTCGGATCTGCGTGTGGCGGCACCGCGGCGAGAGACTGTATGACGCCTGCATTATGCATCGCCATACCGGTCTGTCGCCTGGCGTTATGGTTTGGGGCGCAATTGGATATGACACCCGCACCCCTCTGGCACGCATTGCCGGTACACTCAACAGTCGCCGCTACATCTCCGACGTTTTGGAGCCTGTAGTTCTCCCTTACCTGCAGGACCTGCCAGCGTCCCCGTTTCAACAGGACAATGCGCGCCCGCACTTGGCACGCATCGTGGAACAATTCTTCACGACCCACCAGGTGTCACTGCTGCCGTGACCTGCCTGTTCTCCCGATATGTCGCCCATCGAACACGTCTGGTCGCTGATCGGCAGCTGAGTGGCCCGGCAAGCACCAACCGCGGCTACGCCTGATGAACTGTGGCAACGTGTGGAAGCAGCCTGGACCGACATACCCCAAGCCCACATCCAAAGCTTCTTTCGTTCGATGCCGCGGCCGTTATTGCCAGCCATGGGGGCCACACGTAACTATTGATGTCTGCGTGTTCCGCAAGTCGCACGGGCCTGTAAGCTCAATCGTTTCATCTTTGTATCTGTTGTTATGTGTGCAGTAAATCTGGCTTTGCTATCTCGTGTCCTTCTTGGTGTTGCATTTTGGGTGGCGAGCAGTGTATATACCTTTGCAAGTGAAACGTAGGAGATTGTGACCAGCAGTTTCATGCATAGAGGATTATACACAGGATATGGACGCTAAAGGTAAACATGTTTCTTACAACAATGCATTCAGAGACTGCTCATGATTTAATCAAAGTCGCTTGCATTAATTATTTAATAATGTTTACACGCATTTTTCATTTTCAGTTTTATTCCTTTTAGTGGAGCAATAAATCCTTTCATCAAGGTTTCGAAAGCGCATTTGCTTCGAGTAGAAAAATACATGTACAAGGAAAATGCTTGCATTATATATAAATGAAATATCTAATTCTTGACAACAGAGTATTTATTGCTAAATTAAACATCAAGTACCTATGGTTTTCCTATTGACATATATTAAATTTTTCTTTTATTACTTAGCGCTTTTTCCATGAAGTAACAACCAGTTTTGTCAGTTCTATCATGTTTTGTTCTAAATCAAAGGCGATGCTTCCAGAGTAGCTACATCCTTCACCACGTGACCTTGCAATCACTGGCTACGTCGTCCATGATCTTAATACACAGCCATAAAACCAATGATTTAATCTATTCTGTGATTTTTTGCGTTTCGTCTCTCTGTCTCAGTGAAATGTAATTAATTTTGTTCTTGTTTATCTCTTCATCCTGTCCTTTGATTTCGCACGTGTCATCTATTTGGATAAGTGGCGGTGCACTTAAGAAAGGAACCCATGAACCAGCCTCCTAATTTGCATCCCACTGAATCAAATCTTTAGCTATTAATTTGACGGAGTTAATGGGGTGAAATCGATAAAGACAAATTTCTAATGAAGCAAAACTGCACTCGGCAGGTTTTTATGGCGGTTGCATTGGCTGCACCCTTTTAGATTCTTCTGATATCAGCTTACAAAATCTTCACTGCAGAAGTCTCCCACCGAAGAAAATGTTGTTAGCAACTTTTCTATCCTCATACTTTTGAATACACAATTTCCCTGTAGTACTTCCGGATAATTGTTTGATATTGCTTGTATTTATTCTCATTGGTTGTATCACTTGGAAAGACTCTTAGTACTGCGTAAAATTAAGTCGTAATTAAATTTTCTTTCTACAATTCAAGAATTTCTAAGACAGTTGTTTCGAGTTGCACTCCAGAAGTTATTACCCTAATTTTCCGGCTAAGCGCCGCGGCTCTTAGGCTCTTACGGTAAAAAAAAAGAAAAGTGCGGTTTTTCTTCCCTGTGGCTCTGAAGCCGATGCGCCGCTTTCTAAACGACTTCTCATTAAATAGCAATTGTAAGTTTGTGTGTGATATATTTCCCACCGAAAATAGCTCTTAATTTTCCCCAATTTTTGAACAATACCTTCTATCCCAGCAAGGTTAAGGTTATTGGAAACGAGAGGAAGATCCACAACTCTATTTTTCCCAGTGACTTATCTTTTCCACTTTCCTTAAAAACTGCACTGTGCAAAAGTTTTAAAATACGGCGATATCTATCAAAAATACCGATATTCAGCGTCACTAAATATTAATGAGATAGGAACATATTACCAGACTTTGAGCGCATTAACCCTTTTTCATTATTTTAACTTGTGATGAATCCTAATTATTGTGTACAAAAGCATTTAATTTTAAATAATATAAGCATTTCTATTTAATGAAAGCAGCTTGCAGAAATATAGACCCACTAGAGTAGGCTCACCGGCGCATAAACTTTGTAGCGGCATGTCTCACATTTGTAGGCCAAGATTTCTATTCCATCGCCTTTTCTTTTGCCCGCTGTTTTCCTCGGGAGGTGTCAGTCAAAAATTTACTATCTTTTTATGGATACCTCTAAGAACAACTGCTAACCTCAAATAAAAAAAAATAAGATAATAAAGGAAAGAACATTTGGGATTTTCAATGCCATCATACGTGCATTTCATTTTTAAATAACAGGAAGTGACTTAAAAGATGTTATGGAAAAATGACTGTAAAGTACATATATGCAGGTAGTGATTCAAACGTGTTACGGTGTTATTTATGGAAGTTCTTACATCGATGGCTGAGAGATTGCAAAATTTTGGACTGAAGCGCATATGTCGGTGTGTCTGTTACAACATTTTTTCCTCCTAAATACCTGTTTTTGTCAGCTTTTACGCCAGTGCGGCGCTTAGCCCCAAATCACGGTAATTCTGTAATACAGGGTAGAGGGCTGTATCACAGGTTATGGATTTAAATTATTTGAAAGAGACAAGAAAGCTTGATAAGGAATTGAACAAAATCGGCAAAGCAAGGAAAGTTTCTTCTTAGATGTACATATACAGGGTGCATAGGAAAGTCCCTTTAGCCTGAAATAACTTGCGAACGGAGAGAGATACAGTTATGCAAGTAAGATAACGGTATAGTAAAACGACTACGCCCGATCGAATGCAACCAATAGCAGCGCCCCTGGTGGCGAAATGCGGAAGTTAGCCATTGCAAATCGAAAACGAAAAGAGATGGAGCAAAATTTCCAATTACAAAGTTGTAGAGCATCAATTAATTAGTACAAAACAACATTTGTTTTACACGTGTAAGATAAATTGTCACCTGAATGCCCTAAAATGTCTGAAATCGATGCGTGACCTTTTGTGTGAACGTTTGAAGGGAACAGGCATAAGTATGAGCAAATGCACACAATTTATTCCATAAATGCGTACTTATGTCCCTACAGTTTGATGACGTCAGACAAAACAAAAATAAAAAAGGCAAACTGGTGCACAGTGATAAAAAGTTAGTGTCGAGTATGTTCGAAGAGTTCGCCATTGCCCACGATACACATTTGTATTCGTGAAAGTAACTCTGCATGCACATTCCTCGGCATGAAAGATGTCACACTATTGCAAGCATCTTTAACACGATGCTTGGAATATATTCGCCGTAAATAAGCACCATCTCGCAATATTGGGAGTGAGTGAAGCTCGCCATTCTCACACAGCGTACGTAAACCTAAACTTCTGATCAGGGTGCATCCTGTTACTGGTTTTAATATCGGAGGTACAGTAGGACGTCACAATCTGCATTTGGATATGGCTACATTTGCGAAATGTGAATATGCATATTCGAATCGTCGCGCATCGATTTCTGATATTTTAGGGTATTCAGGCGACAATTTATCTTATCCGTGTGAAACAAATGTCGTTGTGTACTAACTAATTGATGCTCTACAACTTTGTAATTGGAAATTTTGCTCTATCTCTTTTCGTTTTCGATTTGCAATGGCTAACTTCCGCATTTCGCCACTAGCAGCGCTGCTATTGGTTGCATTCGATCGGGCGTAGTCGTTTTACTATACCGTTATCTTACTTGCATAACTGTACCTCTCTCCGTTCGCAAGTTATTTCAGGCTAAAGGGACTTTCCTATGCACCCTGTGTAAAAACGAGATAGATGACACCAAATTCTAGAGTGAAATGAGCACGTTGCCGCCTCGGTAGCGCAATTTATGACCATTCGTTCGAGATGGGTCTGGGTTCGAATCCCGGTCAAGCATGGATGTTGTGTTTGCCTTACGGTACTAGCTCTCTCCCTTCCCTGAAATCAGTGGCCCTAGATTACGGATGGGCGACTGCTTTATAGCATCGGGTTGCTCACGCTGGTCGTAAGTCCCCAAATTAAAAAGGAAAAAAAAATGAGCACGTCTTTTGAGTCCTTTGCGACGCGAAAAAGATATTTCATAGCTCATTTTTAAAAGAAAAAGATGAGAATGCATTTACGCCTCCCAGGAAAAATCTGCGCATAATTTAAAATACGCAATGTAAACAGTGTTCTTCCTAGGGTATTGAACAGGTTACGGAGGAAGGGATATCAATCGGATTTCTGCACAAGCGGTAAAGCTTTCACAAATAGATACTTTCAGCCTCTAGCGGCTGAAATGTGTGCTGCAAAAACTTACAAAATATGCACAAAACATTTCTCATAACGCGAGATATTCAAGGCAAAGGGGGTGTTTCAAATCGGGATCTTGGACGGAGATACGGTTCCAAGTATAGTACAAATAGAAACGAATACTTGCGCCTCCTATAGTGGCGAAACTGTGTGGCACAAACTTTGCCAAATATACGAACAATACCCCTCTCCACAAACGCTATCGGGTAGAAAAAGAAAAAAGTAAATTAAATCGGACTTTTGGAAGCGGAGATATCACCATTACGAAGATTTATTCTAAAGCCTCATAGCGGGGAAACTAAACATTATTTTGGGAGAAAAAAAGTACACATAAATGTTTCCCGTAGTGAGTGGCGTCCGACTGAAAAAGGATTTTTTCAGTTAGATTCTTAGAAGCAAACATACGAGTGCAAATATGTCGAAGACAGAAATATGCACTCACTTCCCGCTAGTGGCAAAGCATTTCTTCACAAAATATTGTAAAATGCATGCAAAATATTCATCGTCGTGACCTCTATCTAAAGCAAAAAAAAAAAAAAAAATTTACAATCCGACTTTTAGAAGCTGAGCTTTCGGGAAAAATGCAATATACGTTTACGCTCCGTAGCTGAGACATATTTCACTTTGAAAAGTGGTAAACTGAACCTCGAAACCATTAAATTCTTCTATTCGGCGCCCCTGTGCGTCTGCCGATATGGTTGCAGTAAAATACAATCTTCGCTGTTTCTGCATCATCGCAGAACGCCAGTCTTCTGCACATTGAACAGGACACTGAGCTAAGCGAAAATGAGTAGAACTTAAAGGTTATTAAATCCGACGCATCGGGATCACAAATGTTTCCATACTTTTTTTTGCGGGTACATACCAACATTGGTGAACTGTATACAAAAATTAAGGCGATAAGTCCCACATACGTATGTTTGTGTATGTGAACAAGTATACGACGCTTCAATTTACAACAACCTGCTTTTATAACGCTGCATATACTTGGATTTACGATTCCGCATAAGTATAACATGGTGTCGCTAACACTCGTTTTACGACAACGTATGACACTTCTTTCTGGAAAGTTCCCTGAACCTGCGATGGTTAACAAAGCCGTGTTCAGTGCTTTTTTCTTTCTGCAGATAAAGGTGCCCCGAACTTTTAGAATTAATTGTTGTAAAGGCGGGGGTGGGGTGAGTTGATCTATTAAATGAAAAGCAACTTAATTTTATGAACATTTTTGTCTAAGCCTTATTTGTATTGCATACTACAAAATGCAAAAACGTAATTTATATGGCCATATTACATTGCAAAACAGCATTCCATAACAGTTTTGCGATACATATCTAATGCTGAAAATAACGTCGCTGTCGATCTTACCTACGAATGAGAATTAAAATTTTCTAAGGATTACGGTACACTGAGGAACAGAAGAAAACGGCATTTTGATCCTACACTATAATCCACACATCGTTCTACTCTTGAGATATTTCTACCGTTCTCATCAGCTCCTTGCTTTTCGTATATACTGCCGAATGTTGTTCCTCAAAAGAGCCACAATCCGAAGTATTTTGTAGGAATAAACTAGGTTAGCTGTGGCCCAACAATTTTCATGAATAATAATGAGGCTATTGCTGTGATTGAAAGAAAAGACCTGTGACCAAGGCAATTATCAACTTCGTCTGAGAAAATCCCCTTGATATTCGCTAAAAGATACAGTAACGGTTTTCAAAGTTCACTTCAGCTGTAAAAGTTGCTTCGGCATTTCTTTCCCTTGAGGCCGTAGGTTCTCTAAAACCACGAATCATGTCTCTTTGATTGAGTTGAAACCTGTTAGGTAACTTCCTAATTTCTAATTTCTTGTTCATCGTATGGTATGATTCCCTTAGTATACAATGTATCGCTGCACAAAGGTTGTACAGCGATACATTACGCTGAAGTACCAACAAATAAACAAACTGGGATGCCTCTTTAATACCGCGTTGGTTTTTCTCGCGATCGGATAACGACAGCAATGCGACGGGGGATGGACTCCACGAGCTCTATATGGAGACAGTGCACACCACTTCCGAAGAGTATCCCACAATTCAGTAATATTCGCCGGTGGATGATTCGTCACATTGACAGCACGTTGAACAGCATCCCAAATGTGGTAATGGCGTTTACATCAGGCGAACGAGGGGGGCCAAGTCAGGATGCCAAACTGCGTGGAATGTCCCTCCAGCTATAATCGGGTGGCTGTGGACGTGTGCGGTGGAGCACTGTCGTGTCGAAAGAGGTCGCACCCGTCGGAGGGGATGTTTGACACGAACGGGTGCAAATGATCGCCAAGAATGGTTACGTATACCCTCCACCGGTCAGAGCGATCTGCAAACGTATGAAGGGTCCTAATGCGTGCCAGCTGAAAACACCCCACGCCATAACAGAGCCACTGCCGGCCTGCCGTGCCCCTTTTAGGCATGCGGGATTCGTTGCTTCGTGGGTTTGTCGCTACACGCGGAGTCGGTCATCTGCCCGAAACAGTTGGTACCGCGATTTGTGGGACCAGGATACACGTTTCCAGTCATCTTGCGTCCAATGGAGGTGTTCCCGAGCCCAGGCGAGGCGCCAAAACTTGTGTTGTCGGGTCAGCAAATGTACCTGGGTGGGTCGTCGGCTCTGGAACCCCAAAGAACACAGGAAACGTTGCACTGTGCGGACGCTGATGCTTCTTCTGGCCCCAGCATTGCATCGCGCTGTGATCTGCGGTAATGTTTCACGCCGGGTGGATGTCACTTGCGTGCCAGACGCAGCTGTCCACGATCGTCCAGGGCTTTTCTACGGCAACACCGGTCTCGCACTCTGGATGTTTTCCCTGAATTTGTGTAGTCCAGGTACACCCTTGAAATTGTTGACTATCTAAATTCAAATTTCATGATAATTTCAGAGATGGAGTGACCCATCTCCCGGGTGGCGACCATCACATCACGTTCTAAATCGTTTAAATCCTGATAAGCTACCATCTGAACTACGAATGCTACTACTTGAGCTTGCGGAGATATCTGCCTCTATATACGTATACGTCGTTCACGGACGATACCATTTACCTCATGGGTGTGGTGGCATGTAATAGAAATGGTAGCGCCCTTCCCAGTTTTTTTTTTTTTTTTTGGCACCTCAGTTTATCTACAGGAAATAAACTTTTCTGTGGACAACTTAAAAAATATCAAACGCTGAACTCCTGCAATCTTTCTCCTTCACATGTTACGGTTATTACATAAATTAAATAAATGCGTGTTATTACATGTTACGATTATTACGGTATTTTAATTGAAAAAAAGTTTCAAAACTCAAAACCAAAAATGTTTTTGTTAAAAAGGGGGGCCGGAACGCCACTTCGCCGCGTTTCTGCAAAAAAAAAAAAAAAAAAAAAAAAAAAAAGCTTTGGGCACTTTCGTACTGCCATAACGATTTATATCGAACCACTTGACTTTTTAAACGTGCACTGTGAAATTTTTCAATTGTTTTCTCAGCAGAGTGTTTACGCTGAGTTTTCGAGTGGGTTTTTACTTCCTTACTAATCTTTTGATTTGCTGTTCAGAATGAGTAAAAAGCAACACCAAAGTGAAGGTTTTCCTTTTTTGTCAGAGGAGAACGTAAAGAGAAAGAGTGGTCATTCCAGCAAATAAAAAGGAAAAAGAAACTGGGAAGATGGAAATGTGCTGCGGATATAGCACCTACTTTTGATTCACTGTCTTGTACGGTGAGATCTGCTCTTAAAAATTCCAACAGAATTTTCAAGAGTGTTGAACTCTAGTTTATTATTTATTTGTCATTGGTGCTTACAGGAAAACACACACACACTCACAATTTTTGTGCCACAAGAAAACAAATTTATACATTTTTTTCTTACTGGTGTTTTATTAGTGTAACATTAAAGCAAAATTTGCTTGCCACCGGCTAAGAATATATTTCTTGCTAGTTCCGCTGTCGTGTAAATAAAAATGTAATGACGATACACAGTATAGAAATCTAGTCTTATCCTCATCTGTACCTGCTTTCTAGTTCTCCGTACATTTCTTTTATTGTTTCTGCAACATGCGGGTGTTTTTGTTGTTGTTTTCTAGAAGAGGGGATTGTAGTAATCGAGAAGAAACAGCAGATTTGGGCATTATGACGCAAGTCCACCATATTTTTATTTTAAATACAATTTAATCTTGTTTTAAAAGTCATCAATTTGAGCAAATGCGGTCATTTTTTGAACTAGCAAAAAAACTTGTCAAAAGTCTAGTTAATCTGCGTTATTTTTCATGGAAGACAATGCTTCGATTTCGGTTTTTTGTCATATCTTTCGGAAAACGATATACCTGTGCGGCGTACATTTTTCCTGGAGAAAAAGGTGCCGAAACTTTGAAATATAAGTTGCTCTAAAAGCGTGAGGGTTAAGCTAATAAAAAGCAAATCAATTTCTTGAACATTGTCCGTTAAGCTTTATTGCTGTTGCATGGTACAAAATGCAAAAACGGGATTTGCATGATCATATTATTAAGTTACTAAAAAAAAAACAGCTTTCCGTAGCAGTTTTATTACATGGCAAATGCTCAAATTAAAATCTGTCAAGCATACCCTCAAGTGAGAGTGTTAATTTGCGCTAGCAATTACATTACGCTGAGGAACAGAAGGAAATTGCATTTTGATTCTAAAATGCAATCCAAATTTTGCTCACCTCTTGAGATATTTCTGCTATTCTTAACCGACCCCTTGTTTTTTGTATTCGCTGTTTAATGGTGTCCTCGAAGGAGCCACAATAGGGCGTATTTTGTAGGATCAAACTGAGTTAGTGGAGACCCAAAACTTTTTATGAATAGCAATTAGGTTATTGCTGTGATTGAAAGACATTTAACTGATATGATTATCAAATTCTCCTAAAAAATTTCCCTTTCATATTCGATAAAGATGCATTAAGGGTTTGTAAAGTTCGCTTCTGTAAATCTTGCTTAGGTTTATCTTTTCCTTAAAGTTGTAGGTATTCTCGAAAATCGTGAATCCTGACTCTTTCATTAAGTGGAAACCTATTAGATAACTTCTTGATTTTCTTGTTCACGATATACACTGAAGAGCAATTGAATTAGAGATACCTGTCTAGTAACGACATGGACTCCACAAGACACCGGAAGCGTTGGGAAGCCATACGGATCCACGACCCCTGAACAAGCACCCACAGTTCACGAAGATTTGATAAAGGGGGTCATCTCTTTCGATGGCATCACAGATGTGCTCGATGGAATTGAGGTCAGGTGACCTAGCTGGCGCCAAGGAAGCGAGGTCACGTTGGTGGAGTGTTCATCCAACCATTCGGATACAATTCGGGAGCGATGGCACGGTGCATTGTCTTGTTGCAAGATGAGGTCCCCAGTGGGATGTTGAAGACGCACGAACGGGAGCAAATGGTTGTCCAGGATATCCCAGTAACGTTGACCTGTGAGGGACGATGTCACCCGCACCAGGGGTCGGTCCCATTTCAGTCCACGTAAACAATCCCCAGACGAGAAGGCCACCCCCACCAGCTTGAAGAGTACCCTGCTGGCAAGAAGGATCCGTCGCTTCATGGGGTTTGCGCCGTACTCGTATCCGGCCATCCGCATGTACCAACGTGAATCTCGACTCATCAGTCCAGGCAACATTTTCCCTCATGTCTAAGGTCCAGTGGCGATGTTCCCGCGCCCATGCTAATCTTTGCACCCTGTGATGTGCGGTCAGCAGCGGTACCCTCGTGGGACGATGGCTTCTGTACCCCATAGCGAGGAGATGGTTCAGGATGGTGTGGCTGCTTTTACGTTTTTCTGCACCAGCGTTAAAATGCCGAGTGATTTCTTGCACTGTGGTCCGTCTATCCGCTGTTACAATGCGAGCTAGCCGACGATGACCCCGCTCATCCACACGCTGTTGTTCACGGCAGTTGGCCCTTGCAGGGATGGTTTTACCGGATTCGATGTACTCACGGTGCACCCGTGACACAGTGGCTCGTGAAAATCCCAGTGCCTGCACGACTTCCGAGATTGAGTGACCCATTCGTCGGGCCTTGACAATTTGCCCACGATCAAATGCGCTTAGATCCTTCGTCTTACCCATACTGCGTCCGACTCTTACTGATTCCCGTGGCATCACTCCTTATATTGTCGGATCTCTGCATACATCATGTCGTTTCCGTTTACAGGGCCGCCCACAGCGCCACATTTTCATAACGTCAGCTGTCTCTAATTCAATTGCTCTTCAGTATAGTTTATATAGAATACATCGCTCTACCAAGGTTGTATAGCTATACGCTATGTACATGAAAGAAACTTTTCAGTGTACAACTTGGAAAAAAATAAAATGCAAGAGTTTAACTACCTCCGTCTCTCTCCCTCGCATGTTAGGTAATTACATGTTACGATAATTTGATTAAATAATTATTCCAAATCTCAAAACCAAAAATTTTATGTTAAGAAAGATGCCAGAACGCTGTTCCTGTGCGTTTCGCCAGAAAAAAGCCATGCATATACACTTTTGCGTATGAATTCATGCATTTTTTTCTTTTCACTTTCATGCAGTGCCTTTTTCGTAGCCTTGCTAGTATCTATTTACCACTCCTCGTTTTTAAGAGTGTTTGCGACACCACAGTAATTGCAAGGTGCGCATGTGCAACCAGGATAAACACTAAGCAGTGGATGTGATCATTTTCCCCAACGACCTGAAAGCGATGATGCTGAGAATGAGGTCTGCGTGCGTGAGCTAACCCCGTATCGTTTTCGACATGTGTCTTTTCTCCCATTTTATTTCCCGAGCGTGGGCTGAGGGTTCTTGTGCGACATCCGAGCGACAATGGGCGATGTTTTTCCATCGATGCGGGATGCGTGCGTGTGATTACCGCGATGATTGCGAAAGCCTCGACGTCTCTTTTAACCCGTTGTTAAGCATTGTTCCGCCTTGATGCAAAATCTTCTTCTATGCCAAGTCGTGCTGTGCGTCTCAAATTGTTTGATACTTATTGAAGTCAAGACCTCCTGTTCGTCTGCAGAGATGGGATTCCCATTGCTCAATTTCTCCTTCACTAGTAGAACATTCCCTCTCATCCTACGACTCTTTTCTTTCTTCCACAACTTCCTGTCATTTGCCTTTTGTCTCACTGTTTTGTAGTGCGCTTGCTTACTTCGAGGTAATTTATAAAGAGTAGTTTCGATCATCTCTTAGCAGGTCTCTCGTTTGATTTTGTGTTTGTTTCGCGTTCCTGCGTAATACATGTTTTATCATAACCTGCTGACATGTTTCTCTCGGAAATGATTGGATGATTTCGCTTTTAGTAGGTCAGGCTGGGAAATAAACTATACATTTATCCTGATGGTGCAAATAAAAACGATTACTTCAAGAACAATGTTAGTTAGTACCGGAAAAGGCACCCTGCGACCATACAGAAGACTGCGGTGAACAGCAAAAGACACTGATGAAACAGTCAGTAAATGAAGTCAAGACCTCTAAAATTGAAACATCATGTAGTGAATTTCCTAAGGTCTGCTGTTCGGTGGGAATAATTAAATCGTTAATCTGTCTCTCTCATAATCTCTGGAATAGATTTAGAGCTACGTAATAACAGACTTACCTGCTCAAACAGCTATGATAGTAACTCAGTAGTCGAACGGTTAGTGTCTACCTTCTGAAGACAAGATTTGGGTTCGAATCCAGATAACATGGCTGATTTATTTATTATTTTGTTCGTGTTCTCTCTCTCTCTCTCTCTCTCTCTCTCTCTCTCGTTGAGAAAATGATTCCCCCGGAAGTTGTTGACCTACGAAATATCAGTAAAAAGTACAAATACACGCTGAGTTTTTTTTTTTGGGGGGGGGGGGGGGAGATACGACCACCGTGAGAAACACAACAGCTGTAGGCAGTCGCCCGTCCCTATCTTGAGGCCAATGATTCCGGGAAGGTGGGAGAACAGGTACAGCTGGGCAAGCGCACACCACTCATGCCTCATCCTGAACTCGAGTCTGGACCCACTCGGAGAGGCGGTCAGAGGCTACGCTTAAACCACTGCGCCACCGCGAAGGTACTCACATTGATTAGCTGATTTAGTAAGAATGCTAACGTGTTCCGTTTAAAGTATTTTTTACAGGTAGTGTTTGGCGGATCTTCCAGATCCTGTGAAGTGGTTTTAGAATTTAGGTATGTGCTCAAGAAAATATGCGAAAACGTAGATATTTTTTTCGGTGTTTTAATATATGAAATGGATCACTAAACTGCTCGTTTGCTTCCCCCATCGCCCACATGAAGTGATCGTAAATTTGTTTTCCTTATAACTAACAGCTCTTCGAACGCATTCCCTGTTTTACGTAAGTTTCCCCGCGTCTTTGAAGTTGCTATGATTTCTGTTTAGAAACACGACGTAAATATCAATAAAGCAAGTATTCGGAGAAACAAACATTTCTAGGAAAATATATTAATTTAATGTCAAGTGTACGGCGATGCAGTAGTTGTTAGCCGCCCAGGTGGCACAGTGGTCTAAGCGCTGGCTTCTGACCATTCGTCCGAGATGGATCCGGGTTCGGATCCCGATGAGGCATGCATGTTGTTTTTGCCTTACGGCACTGGGTCTCTCTCTCTCTCTCCCTTCCCTGGAACCAGTTGCCCTAAGTTAGGGGCGGGCGGCTGCTAATAGGCCGTCGAGTTGTTGGTAACTTTTTTGTTCTTTCTCTTGCGGTAGAAATTTGCGATCCCCAAGAGCATCTATGGCTATAAGTAGGAGTTAATCCTTAATCTAGGACTAAGAACGGAACCAACACCGTAGGACATGGACGCCACTAATGCTTTACACGGGACTCTTGTCCGGGCCCAGCTCGGACGATTAGCCAAAGGCCCTTCCTTGCCTTTGAACAATTACCCACTGGGGCGGCATGATAAGTCTGCCAGTGTGTTATTGAGCCGTACTGGTTCTGACACACTTCGCTACTGGGACCAAGCTTTATCCTTTGATATGCTCTCGGAAATCTATACTCCTGGGTGTAACTGTTTGAGGGTTCAAGACAAACTTCCCCATCTTGACCGCATTTCGTGCATTTACTTAATGTGTTTAATTCAACGCACCGATGTTTGCTTTATAAATGTATGTTCACCTGCTGGATTACACCCAGAAGGTGAACATACATTTGTGTAATATTGATTGTGTCATGCATGTTTCTCGACTGCTGGCATAGGGAACTACTCTATTGGATGTTCTTTGGGCATTCTTTCTCTCTCCGTTTCAGTTAAGGTGGTTCCACCTAAAATCTATGCCTCATGTTTCCAGTGGTAAAACTTCCTTATATATTTTCTTCGCAATTAATGTATTCCCAAGGATGAAAGTTTGCACATCGATAAAACTAACTTTAAATTATAGTATTTTAATTCGAAAAGCCTTTCAGCACGATAAGATATATTTAATAGTACAGTCTGTACTAAAAAATAGACATTTATAAGGCACAACTTATTGCTAAAACATAACCATAATTATATTAAAAATCAATTATTTTTCTTTGAGTAATGTTCAGAGGTGTTAATAGACGGCGCGACCTGTACGTTGATGACGTCAGTAGGCAAACAAATGTTTTATCGATGCGCAAATTTTCATCCTTGGAAATTTATTAATTACGAAGAAAATATGTGAAGAAGTTTTACCATTGGAAACATAAGGCAGAGATTTTAGGTGGAACCACCTTAAATAGTTGATTTATTTCATCGTAGCTTCATATCATGTGATGCGGTATGTATTGATGCTGTTGCCACTTTCTCAAGAGATACGATTAAAACTTCTACAGAAAGTCTGAAGTACGATTGCGGCATCATATCCCGTGACGTCATACAGCTTTGATCAGTTGCCTCTTACGTGTAACATATAACTGAAAATCTTGCAGGCATCTTTAGCCTATTATACAGGGGATTCATAAAGAATTAAACAGGTTCAACGCACTATAAAACAAGAATGTAAGATATTTTATGTTACCTGCTACAGAATTGTAGGGGAATGTTTCAAGTTTCTTTAGAGACAGTCACAGATGCTCTATGTGTGCACCCTTAGTCACACGACACACATCGAGCCGGTAATCCATTTCCGCCCAAACGCGAGGTAAGGTATCGAAATCAAGTGCAGTTATAGTGGCTGTAATACACTGTTTCAGCTCCGCTAGATCAACAGGAAGGGAAGGGGCGGATACCTTGTCCTTTACCTACCCCCACAGGAAAAAGTCACAATTTGTTAAGTCGGGACTTCTGGGTGGCCATTGGGTCAGTGGCATGTTGTAGTCCGCGGCTCGTCCAATCCATCGGTGAGGAAGATGTTCATCGAGATAATCTTGCACGTGACACGCGCTCTATCGCCTACGTCACTTCCCTCAGTAGCGGGTTACAAACTTTATGAGTACATCTACCTAACGGTTCGCAGTTGTGGTCCGTGTCTTCAACTGTTACTGTTTTACAGCATCTGGAAACTATATACTTCTTTATGAATCAACCTGTATAATGTCATTAAAAAGCTGATGAAACTAGAAATACTAAGAAAGGCTCAATGGGGCAAGCTGAGATTTACTCCGCGCAATTTCTTATTGGTGCCTCATTTACCAGGGGCTGAATCCTCTACAAAGGAGCAGTTGGGACAAATGGCCAGCATACTTTGCTGCCATCAGCATGCTATTTCATGGGACGGGTTGGGCTTTAAATTACGTCTACGGATAATTTCATGCATGGCGGCTTTGTTTCCCAAGGGCTCCTTTGTAAAATCAGTTCCTGGTGAGACGCTAATAAGTAATGGCGCGAGCAAAGCTCATCTTACATCATCGACCTCTCCTTAGCCTTTCCTACCTTCACTAGTTTTTTAATGAGACTGTTGGGAGTAGCAAAGCCCATTAAAAACCCTCGACAAAAAACTGATAAAGATTGGTATCTCTATCTCAAAACCTAATAGAGCGTTTCAAAGCAAATTTTTCATATCTACTAAGTCTAAGTAATTCACCATGTATACAAAATTCGAATTGATTCCTGCACCTGTTCCAAAGTTATTAAACGCTGTGTTTTTTGACATTATCACAACTCAACGAATTTGGAAGCTTTTAACATATGATGTCGCACATCTTTTCACCTTTTACTGGAAAGGTTGACAACCATGAGGTTAGATGAATTTGACCCCAGTCGGAGTCGGACAATATTTGTTGCTGGCAATAGGTGGAAAAAAGGATAAAATTGGCTTTTTTTTCTTCTTTTTTTTTTTTTTTTTTGGCTACCGTATCACCAATTTTAATTTTATTTTTATTTTTACTTCTGGCATCAAAGGTTCCTAAAACTGGACAACTCAACCAATATCTTTTCAACGAGCCGTCAACGACGTCTGTATCCTCTCTAGTTCCCGCTCTACGTTTGCCACCAGTTCATCCTCACCACGTCTTGGCTTTTCTCACCAAAAAGCGATTAAACGGGGTATCTGTATCTCAAAACGTATTAGGCAATAGGAGCATTTTCAATGAAATTCCGCACACTTTCTAAGGCCTTGTAAGACTCGTGAACAAATTTGAAGTTGATTCATTTACCCATTCTAGATGCATTGAAGTCCAAATTTCTGGGTGTAACATTACGCGTCCTGCTGAGATCTTCTAATGCGCACTGTCGTGGTCATTGATGCTGGTAGATTCTGAATTAGAAGTGAAAGAAGAACACAAAAAACACGGCGTATATAAAATACAAGTCTGCTAAAAAAGTATGTGACTTTTTCTTTGAGGTAGTCTAAAAATCTTGACCAGCATTCCGCCCATCGGTACCATTCATCGACACCTGCATAAAGCTGGCATGAGAGGGAAGCGCACTTTCTTTTGCATGCCAATCAATCGAAACCACAGGCATGCAAAATTTCAGTGATGCAACTAACGAGCTGAGTGATTTTGACAAATAGCGAAATCAGCAATGAGCCCCGCACCTGTCTGGGACAAAACGGTGGGCACAGTCCCATATGGCAACCAACGTATCAGTGAAAAACTTCCACGTCACGTACCGTTGAGCGCCATATAGTGCCCACTGTTAGGATTCTGGTGTGGTGCGTCATCTCGTACAGCAGGATGTCATCTTTCACGCTCATCAAGGGTAATTTAACCGATCCACTGTACACTGAAGAGCAATTGAATTAGAGATACCTGTCTAGCAACGTGTAGCACCACCTTTCGCCCTGATGACTGCGGCGATTCGTCTCGGCATGGACTCGACATGACACCGGAAGCGTTCGGAAGCCGTACGGATCCACGACCCCCTGAACAAGTTCCCACAGTTCACGAAGATTTGATGGAGGGGGGTCAGAGCCTCGAACATCTCTCTCGATGGCATCCCAGATGTGCTCGATGGGATCAAGTTCAGGTGACCTAGCTGGCCAAGGAAGCGAGGTTACGTCGGTGGAGTGTTCATCCAACCATTCGGATACAATTCGGGAGCGATGGCACGGTGCATTGTCTTGTTGCAGGATGAGGTCCCCAGTGGGATGTTGAAGACGCACGAACGGGACCAAATGGTTGTCCAGAATATCCCAGTAACGTTGACCTGTGAGGGACGATGTCACACGCACCAGGGGTCGGTCCCATTTCAGTCCACGTAAACAATCCCCAGACGAGAAGGCCACCCCCACCAGCTTGAAGAGTACCCTGCTGGCAAGAAGGATCCATCGCTTCATGTGGTTTACGCCGGACTCGTATCCTGCCATCCGCATGTACCAACGTGAATCTCGACTCATCAGTCCAGGCAACATTTTTCCACATGTCTAGGTCCAGTGGCGATGTTCCCGCGCCCATGCTAATCTTTGCACCCTGTGATGTGCGGTCAGCAGCGGTACCCTCGTGGGACGATGGCTTCTGTACCCCATAGCGAGGAGATGGTTCTGGATGGTGTGGCTGCTTTTACGTTTTTCTGCACCAGCGTTAAAATGCCGAGTGATTTCTTGCACTGTGGCCCGTCTATCCGCTGTTACAATGCGAGCTAGCCGACGATGATCCCGCTCATCCGCACGCTGTTGTTCACTGCAGTTGGCCCTTGCAGGGATGGTTTTACCGGATTCGATGTACTCACGGTGCACCCGTGACACAGTGGCTCGTGAAAATCCCAGTGCCTGCACGACTTCCGAGATGGAGTGTCCCATTCGTCTAACCCCGACAATTTTCCCACTGTCAAATGCGCTGAAATCCTTCGTCTTACCCATACTGCGTCCGACTCTTACTGATTCCCGTCGCATCACTCCTTATATTGTCGGATCGCTGCATACGTCATGTCGTTTCCGTTTACAGTGCCGCCCAGAGCGCCACATTTGCATAACGCCAGCTGTCTCTAATTCAATTGCTCTTCAGTGTATATGGACATCATTCTCTCCCTTGTAGTTTTACTACTCCTTCAGGTAGTGCCAAACGCCACATTCCAACGCAATAACGCCAGGCACATAACGCACGCGTTGATCAGCAGTGTCTGCAAAACGCCAGTATGTTGCCATGGCCTGACCGGTTGCTGAATCTGTGGTCGAATAAGCACATCTAGGATGGCAATAAAAGACATCGCAGAATAGAAACTGTGTGCAGTGCATAACCTAACGGATATTCGGCTGCAAGTGCAGCGATTCGGAGAATCGTAAACCAGGACATTATTATAAACTTTCTTGACTCATCTCCTAACTGCGTCAGTGCTTGTATTTGCTGCGAGGGGCGACCTCACCTCGTACTGATATTATCCAAATATGTTTGTTGTTGTTTCGTTTCGGGGTTTAACGACCGCCGTAAGCAGCTGTAAGAGATATAAGTAGTCACCCGTCCCTCATTTAGGACCACTGACTCCAGTGAAGAGATAGAGCCATTTAGAGCCACTGTCGTGAGACAAACACAACACCCATGCCTCATCCGCGACTCGAACGAACGGTCAGAGACCAGGCCTTAGACCACTGCGCCACCGAAGCGACAAATCCAAATATCCATGTATACACCACACTACACGTGCTAGAAATGTGATAATTTATTACTTCCATTACTACCTTTTAGCATGTCGCTTTCTATCCTTTTGGATGGAGCAGTTTTCTTATTATTATTATTATTCGGAGTGTATTTTATTAGTACTCTGCTGGTGGCAAGCAAAATAATTAATTTTAAATAATACTAATCTCGAACGAGAGATGTATGAACTAAGGTGAAGACAAATCAATTGTAATGTATAATCGCCCTATGTTAAAAGATAATATGACACGTGCACATCCTTCTTGCTCTCCTTGTGGCAAGGCACTTTATTAATAAACGCTTTGAATAGTCAAATAAATCGAGTGGTTTCTTTTGTAAATGTTTGACATATATATTTCATTTATACGGATTATCAGATAAACATGGAAATTTGGAATTGCAGCTCTGACGAAGCAGAGAAAATTTATAGCCCGTTCTGAAATTTCCTATTCGATCAGGCAGCGCTCCTTGTTTTGTTCAAAGAACCAATCAACGTATGACGTACTACAGAGGTGAAGCACGTGTCAAGACGGAGAAGTTGCAGTGACGAATTCTGTCGGTGTAGCTCAATTGGTAAAGCATTTGGCTCCAGAGCCCAGGGATTCGGATTCGATATTTGTCACTGACAAATTTGTGTTTTCGCGTTGGCGCCCGATTGTGGAAATGGATCTACTGGCGCGCCCGATTGTGAAATGGACCTGGGTTCTTCCAAAAATATGTTATGTTTGTTCCACACATCCTATGGCATTAATGAGAAAAAAAATTACGAGAGAGACTATATGACGTACTACAGAGGTGAAGCACATGTCAAGATGAAGAAGTTGCAGTGATAAATTCCGTCGGTGTAGCTTAATTGGTAAAGCATTCGGCTCCGGGGCAGAGGGATGCCGGTTTGATCCCCGTCTGCGGCAAGTTTGTGTTTTCACAAGTGTACCTTGAGTGCTGTCTTCTGAGGAAGTTTCTTTTGCTCTTGGAAAGCTTTTTAATCTAAAGTCGATAGCAACATTTTTTTGTGTCCTGAAGCCCCCCATTTAGACTCAGAAAGTCATTAACATATCACACGGGAAGGAAAACTGGCCTAATGTCTAGACAGCGGTTGATTGCAAGAGTAGCCGATGAACGAAATTCGCCGCGTTTGTTCTCTTTGAACACAACGTGCTTCGGTGATGAGTATTCCGTTTCTTTGGAGAGTCCCAAGATAACGTTTCCCGTGAAACGCCCTGCTGAGTTTGAGCACCTCACCTCTGGCCTTTATCTGACACGGGGTCCTCCCTAGGTGTGGTGGGCGTTATGGGAGATTGACCCGGAGTCCCTTTTGAGGCTTCATGGAGTCTTCCTATGAGGTGACATGTATAGCGTTGGCCAGCTCCACCTAGAGGAGGACCACCCACAATGACGAAGTATTTACTACCTCCCACGGTACTTTTCAGACATCACCTTCATCTTATTCAAATTTAGGCTGCAGAAAAAATCTATGGACTGTGTGATCAATTTTTGTGGTGTCAAGGTTTTCGATCGAAAAAAAAAGTATTCACGTCGAGTAGGGTGCAGCTTTTATATTGTTAAAATTTAAATCACACTTAGAATAATGCATGAATCAGAAAAAAGCAAAGAAAAAGTTTGGAGTATCCCACGCATTTCGAACAAGTACGCGCAAAATCGAGTATTTTATTTTTAAACTCCATGTTCATGAGCAAAGTGAAATGAAATCAAGTTGAACGGACAAAATTCATCCAACGCACTGAAACCACCTAAATAATTCCCTCGTTACAGAAAGAAGATTTGCAAAATGTTCAGTTATTATATATATTTTTTCTTCAAAGAATGATTTTCCCCTCAGCTCATATTAGAAACTGATTGCTTTGTTTTCCTTTTTTTTTTTTTCCGGTTTTGACTTATTACTAGCATGCCTTCGTTAGATTGGAGGAAGAGATTTTTATGATTATATAAAAAGAAAAAGGTCATTTTAATAGAAATGTATAGGGAATAAGAACGATGATTAATACCTTTCCGGATCTATAAGGGCGGTGATTCATACACTTTGTCGCTTTCCTTATCTATAAGAGCGATGATCTATATCTTTCATTCCTTTCTGTATTTATTAGATCAACAATTCATACTTTCCATCGCTTTCCGTATTTATTAGATTGATTATCCATACCTCTCATCCCTTTCCGAATCTGTAAAAGCGATTATCCATACTTTTCTTCGCTGTCCCTATCTATCAGAGCAGTGATCCATGCCTTGCATCCCTTTCCGGATCTATAAGAGCGATGGTCCATATCTTTCATCGCTTTCCGTATGGATAAGAGCAATGATCCATACCTTTCATCCTTTTCTGGATTTATAAGAGCGATGGTCCATATCTTTCATCGCTTTCCCTATTGATAAGAGCAATGATCCACCCCTTTCATCCCTTTCTGGATCTATAAGTGCGATGGTCCAGATCTTTCATCGTTTTCTGTATTTATAAGAGCAGTGATTCATACCTCTATACCTTACACCCTTTTCCGGATCTATAAGAGCGATGATCCAAATCTTTCATTGCTTTCCGTATCTATAATAGCAGTGATCCATTCGTTTCATCCCTTTCCGAATATGTAAGAGAGCAATGATCCATATCCTCATTCCTTTCCGGATGTACAATCTTGTGCGTAAATGCAAATGTGGGGCCATTTACTTTTATATTTTTTTTATTTCATATCACTGGTTCTAAATATCCGTTTGAAAAGAAAGATTTTCATATCATTCATTATGGTAAACATTTTGATCCCATTTTCTACTTTAAATAATAGGCAGTGTTTTTTTTTTTTTCGGTAGGGGCCGTAGATATTACTTTCCTCGCTATATCTGCTTCTATAAGTTCAATTTGAAAATTTTTTCTGTGGGTCAGATTCCACTGAGAATAGCTTTTTTCACGTATTTTCTACTTTTCTCTGTTTGCCTAGTTCCGCCGCTGTGAGAGGCTAAGGGCATGTTGCTATTTGAAATCGTATCTCCCCATCTAAAAAGCCTACTGGAAAGAAAAATATTTTTGCTCCGGGTGCTATTCACCATGACGAACGTTATTCGTACATTTTATTCAACAAATAATGTAGTTTTCCTTTAAGGGAAAAGAGATGTGTATTTTATTCTCCTCGCCATATCTGCTTCTCAAGACGGATTTGAAAAATTCTTTTTGTGTCGGATTGCATCCACTATGAGTATGATTCAGTGCACATTTTCTATTTCACCATAATGCACAGTTCTGCCACTAGGTGGCGTAAATATGTATTTCTACTTAAAGCGATTCCTCTGCTTCTATAATAATGACTGAAAAAACTGTTTTTTGCGTTGGATAATTTTCCCTACAACGAATATTTTGCATGTGTAGTCTACTTCCAGTAGTGAACAGACTTCAGAGCGCGAATGAAATGACTATAAAAGACCGCTTGATAAAGTCCTTTTTGCAGCAGATCCTGTTCTGTAAGACAAGGATTTTGTCAGTTATAAGATCCCAGTTCCTCAATAAATGTCTGGTCATTACTGCAGTTTACACTAACGCATTACATTTTAGGTAAAATTTTCACTTTGACCCGAAAATTCAGTAACCTCCCTCTTGTTTAATTTGTTATTTATCTTCAGAATTATAATCCCTAATGCAAATAATCTGCTCCATTTTGCGAGTGTTCAGTATATTTCGGTAGATCATATGTAATTTCATACATTCACTACCTCGCAGAAGCAAATATGGTTTGCTCCCAAAGGTGTGTCGTAAAAGTCAGTGTTGCCAGTTGTAATCGATGTGGCTCGTGCTAAGCGTACTAATTTCAGACCGGATACCACGTGCAGTAAAACTCCATGAGCTGTTTGTAACTATTTTCCATCGCAACCCGTTTCAATCTTCCACATTCAACAGTAAATGGAGGAATGAAAACATTCAGAATGAGTGTGTTTCTAAGTTAAACGATCTAGAACCAAGCAAAACAATTGATTGGGAAGATTTCTGAAAATAGCTGAAGAATGCAGTTCGAGCAATACAAGAACAGCTCCCATAAATTGTCACCGCAGAAAGTTCAGAAGTCAACATATTCTTCTCTTAGTATGTTCACTGCTGTAAATGTATCACACAGTTTTAGTTTTCACAACAGAGTTGCCTCACACAAACATGACATGCTTGTAACACCGTTCAGATGGTGTATTATTTATCACTCTTCGGCCCTAGTTCAATGAAAGGAGTTGTTAAAAGTAACGAATCGCGATATACGTTGTTCAGCGGTTGAATCTTAGTATAAAGAATGCCCAGTGAGCTCTGTCTACCTGAGTGAACAATGCTTACACTGAACTTTGGATGTGGAAGTGTGATCGATGGTCGGGATGTGCTTTTCGTGGTGTGGACAAGGTTCGCTAGTAGCAGCACTTGGACCTAACTCGGTAATCCTACGTTGCCATTTGAGTTAACGCCTTGGCATTTACACTTTCTTCGACGGTTCTTTGGAAAGTTCCTTTACGTGTTATGACATGATAACATGCACATGATCATGCTGCCGGAGTACTAAACACATGGATTAAGGAAATCAGTTTTTTGCATTGGCATGGTCTCAACAAAATCTTAATTATACTAAAGTCCTATGGAAAAAAACTAGAGCCCCACGTCGTAAAGATACCACGCTTCTGCTACACTGATGACGGTTGCTTTACAAGCGGAACTTAAATTCGTATCTCTTCCTTAGTATCCCGAAAGTAATCAGGCAGAGGTTCACTGCTGTCATTTGAGCCAAATAGGGTCTACCCAATATTCATTTTTAAACTCTTACGTAAGATTTTCTTTCCACCATAGTACAGGTCTAAGGATAATTTTGATACTGTATATTATCAACCAACTTTTCTGTTAACTATTTTGGAGAAGTATAATATCTGTTACAGTAACACAAAAATGTGGAGAGTTAAAAGTACGAGGTTCATTTTTACTTTACAGATAATGTGTCGGAAGTGGGTCAAAAAAGGTAAAGACTGTCGAGATCACGTCTCGATTAATGTTTTCTTACGTGCAGAATAATGATATGTAAAAGGCTGAGAGGGGTATTTAAAGCGTGTGTGTGTGTAAAAGGCTGAGAGGGGTATTCAAAGCTTGTTTTGTAATATTTTCTTTGGAAAAATTATTCCGACATCTTTGAGTCACTATATCCTTGTTATTTGGTAAATGGCATGCTAAATTTGCGTGCTTTAGGCAGAATTTGTTAAGTACAACTATTTTCAAGTGTGTTTTTACACGTAAAACTATTTAATAAGCTAATTGCACGTATTTTCCTGTAAAGAAATGCTTCAGTACTTCTAAACCTTTCTTCTGAGTGTCTGACAAGAATTTATGGCGCAAGAGTGAGATGATCGTAAATTGCCTACTCACAGGACAAATCGAAATGGAAGAAAGATTAAAAATGTTTGGTTAACCGCAGGAAAAATGAATGCTCGTTTGATTCATAGGCTGTTGATTAAGTGGAACAGCTTTGTAAAAAATGTTCTACTCTAAACTCCACTGCTTTATGAAGGTCTCCCCAAGTCTCTTCCACAACACTGTCTTGCGCAACTCTCTTCCATTCACTCCGGCATACTTTTGAATTTTATCCACCCATCCTCGATATGGTCTTTTGATTGTCTCCCACTTCCGTACGTGTCATTTCCGTACAAAAGGAATTTTATCCCATTTCCGTACATAGCGAATCGGTTAGTGCCATTTCCGTACAGTTTCACCGCGCCTGGTATCAGACGTGGGGAATCTAAGGACGAAAGTAAATGCTGATCCCCTGTCGAGTTCCTCCGACGTCATAGAGATCACCATTCATTGTTTTCGTCAACCAATAGGCGCTCATGATAGAGTAAGTGGGAAAAGCAATAAGAACTGAAGAGTAAACAGGCTGTCCATTAACTCCATCTTTATAGTCTTCAGCATTCGTCGCAGATGTTTAATTTCAAAACCGCGGAAAAAACTGCTTTTCTTTTTTATATATTGTTGTTCAAAGCTGACGTCTAAAATTTCGAGCTATTTCTTTAACCAGTTTCGTATAAAGTTTCCACAAAAGATTTTGTAAAATGTTTTTCCTAAGGCTAGAATTTCTAATAGTGGTGAATACTCCCACAGTGGGGACGGGGTGTGAGGGTGATCAGTACGCCCCCGATCCTCTGTCTTCCTTCACGCATATCTCACTGCTCACGGATCATCACATCTGTGTACGAAAATGGCACTACAGCACCTGAATGTGTACGGAAATGGGACAAAGATTAATTTGTACGGAAACGGCACGTACGGAGGTGGTTTCAAAATATCTTTATTCAAGGTAGAAATCAGGAGACGAACTAATAAGGACGTCTTAATACAAATAAAATACGATCAAAGATCGTTAAACCACTAAAATCTATATACAAATATACAGCATAGTGCACAAGTTGAAAAATGGAGCAAACTCACAGCTCGTGATAAATAATCAGCGACAAGCATGTCTGGGCATCTCCAAACACAACAGAACCAAATTAGGAAGGATTTTAACAAAAACGTATTACTCATAAGTGCATTGCTGTGCGATTAACAAACTTGTTCAAGAAAATATTGAGAGCTTCATGAGACAACATTTCTCTTGCAAAAAAGTACAATAAGACAGTTAGTTTTAAAACACCATAGTTACAAGAATGTACAGTACAAAGCAATTGACAAACTGATCATAAGACAAATCAATGAAATGATGAATATCAGGAGAAGAACAAACTTGGACTTCCTGGTGTAAATAGAATATATTACCTGTTCAGCAATATTCAGAAACAATGTACAAATATACAGCACAGTGTCAACATGTTACAAATCAAAATAGGACCATATACAGAAATGTAACACTATTCTGTTGACCAGATAGAAAATGTAAGTAGAATAAGAAAACACACGATGAATAAAGCTTTAACGTATTCTCACTATCCATATTTAGTAATAGGAGAATGATAGTACCAAGCATCACCTCACACAAAAGAACAAAATAGGTAAAATGTTTTTCAAAATATATTACTCATAAGTACAACACCGTGCAATTGACTAACTTGTGCAAAAATAAATACAGTAAGAATCATTGGTCATCATGTCTCTTGAAAGAAGGTACAATATGACAGTGAGTTTTAACACAACATATTTACAAGGATGTACAGTACTATGCGATTGAAAAACTGATTATCAGACAAATCAATGGAATCAACGTGACATAGTGTCCAGTGACGTCATGTCTTCAGTGATGAGTCACGTTTGTATTTGGCGCCGATGACCTGAGCATACAATCTGGAGACGAGCCAGCCAACGCACCGAACCTGCCTTTACCATGGGACGGCACATGGCTCGCACACCGGAAGTGACTCTCTGGGGAGCCATATCCTACGATAGCCGGAGACCCTTGGTAGATAACCGGAGACCCTCCGTACCACCCTTACGGCTCAGCTGTACGTCGACGGCATTCTACGACCTGTTGTGTTGCCATTCTTGTCGCAGCATCACCTAGCAAATTTTTCATCACGATAATGCCCGGCCACAAACGGCACTGCTCTCCCAGGCCTGCCTCCGTAATGCCGACGCCCTTCCAGTGCCAGCTCGATCGCCCGACCTCTTACCGTTCGAGCAAGTTTGGGACATGACGGAACGCCACCTACACCCATCGCGGAATCTCAGAGAACTGACCCTCAAGTTGGACACCATCTGGCATGCTATACCTCAGGACAGTATCAGTGAACTGTATGCGTCTATGCCACGCCGGATAACCGCTTGTATCCGAGCCAGAGGCGGCGCTACAACGTATTGACGTGTTCCTCTCGTGTAGCTGTTTTATCCGAATAAATGGCCCAATCTCTCTGAAATTGCTATAATTTCCTTTCCTATACATGTACAATGCGCATACTAATTTTCATCTTGATTGGGTGATTCCTTCTGAGTGCTTCGTTTATTTTGGCAAAAGAGTGTATTTCCCCCTTATCGTGATGCGTAAACAGAGAAGCTAAAAAACGATCTATTGAATTAAAATGAAAATGACCTCAAAGATGTGTTCTTTATCTATTCCTATATGAGTTTCATTTTTTAAAAAATAACAATGAGCAAAATAAATAGTTTCAAGCATCGCGTTTTGCCTTATAAGAATTCTTTTATTCTCAAAAAATAGGTGGGTTTGGGGAATAGAGTAAATGAAGTAAAATATCTCAATGCACCTGCTGCTTGTACCGTATTTGTTGTAAGCTGAACTTTTCCCGTTCGTATGAAGTCAGCAAAAAATGTTGGTAGAAGAGAGGGCGTGTACTGTACTCTATGCACTGCAGTGTGGGAGGAAAGCCGGATTCACCCTTTTGGGCGCTGTGTGAAATATCCTTGGGTAGGTCTACTCGTACATGCAATCACTTCTCACTAGGACTCCTTTGTTTCGCCATTTATTATTCCTCTACCACTTCAGCTTTTGTTTTCCCGTTTTGTTGGTTGCCTTTCTTTTCTTTTTCCGTTTTTTTTTTTTTTCTTTTCCACCCAACAATTTGGTGCTTCGCCCATATCTGTGCATCACTCTTGTCGTGATAAGCCAATGAGGAAAAATAGAATTTGCTATCGTCCTGACAACGTAGTTGGCACCAGACAAGTTAAGGGGAAATGTTTTGCTCATTTTGCTGCGGAAAAT
Source organism: Macrothele yani (assembly GCA_039090855.1). Classification (NCBI taxonomy): domain Eukaryota; kingdom Metazoa; phylum Arthropoda; class Arachnida; order Araneae; family Macrothelidae; genus Macrothele; species Macrothele yani. The sequence goes on from CM077017.1 coordinate 14,147,259, forward strand.
GCTGCTATTAGAGAACCACTTTCAATGGAACAAAATGTGGTAAGATTTCACCTTGAACATTTAAGTAACGCACACACACACACACATTCACACAAAAAAAAAATGTCCTTAGCAAAAAAAAAAAAAAAAATTGTCCTAAGCAAAAAAAAAAAAAAAAGGAAATGAAAAAAAATATGTATTAATTTATTTAATTTTAGAGTTCAATATATATATATATTAAATTTTGTTAGGTGTTAAATTTAGTCTTTTGACTCTGCTCTTTGGTATATATATACATACATACACAGTAGTGGAAATGGGAATTATTTGCTGCCGGAACCCAAAGTACAAGTGAATGCCATAAATATTTAATATGCACAAACCCATTCGCATCGCAGTAGATGTAAAACCATTTGCGAAAATTTCGTTGTCAAATTTTAAAATGAAATACTCACATCTAGCTGAAGTCCGAGCTGTTTTCTTTATTCACAGACAAACAATTCATACAAGATGTCGTCATTAATTGAAATGTATTATGCATTACGAAATATTTTATTCAAATTAAATGCTCCCTTTCTTTTCGTGTCGCATCGCTCCCGGAACGAAGTTCCGCTGCATTCCAGCCCATTTCCACCAGTGTATATATATATATTCACTTTGTCCGTCTGTTCATCTTTTGATATTAAGATGCATCTGTTTTCTATTTATGTCCGAAATTTTAGGCACAAGAGTATTTAGGTTCGCATAATAAGCAGAACTTCCAGAGGCACATATTTATCTTTCCGACAGCTCTAAAACTGAATTATCCAGCAAAGCAAATGCATTTTTGTCTCTCTAATTAGTCAAAATTTCCAGACAGCAGAGGAAGAGTGCCCCCTCCCCCAACAGGAAGATCACCGTACTGGTATTCACGTTGGTGTCAACGGGAATTCCTGCAAATACCGCGTGCTCCTCCGATTCGTACTTTCGGAATTCTGCCTTAATCCATGTCCAGTGTGGTTTTAGGTGGTGTCAGACAGTAAAAATTCAGAATTGTGAAAAGTGAACTCGATAGAAACATGAGCAACATTTTGCAAGTGATGTAACGGTGACCTGCAATTCACTGAGTGAATTGTCGGTCACCCATCATTTCACTACAATTCACTGAGCACACACACGTGTCGATCTATGCTTCATGCCGTATTCCCAAAATGACCAGGAATCGATAAAAATTGATGCCAGAGTTTTATTTTCATCATCATTACTGTTTAGTACGCAGACAAGCCAACAGTGAATTCGATTTCTGCCATTCTAAGCGCAGCGGGAGCTTAACCGATGCCATTTGGAAGTATTGTTATTTTTAATGAGCTTTTCCGGTTGATGCGACAAATCTAGAAATAAAAGTTGCCTACATTTACCTAGGACAATAGATATCAAGCATCACATCGAAAAAGAAATTAGTAGGCGTATAAAACTTGGAGAGTGTTTGGAAGAAACAGTACAATATTTTCAAGAGCAATTTAAAAGAAAAGTGTTTAATCAATGCATCTTTTCAGTTTTTATTTGAGGATCAGAGACATGGACTTTAACTAAAAAAGACATTGATAGTCTTCAGTCAACTGAAAAAAGCATGAAGTGGTGTAAACTTGGTGTAAACAGGAAGGATAATGACCAGAGAGGAGTACATCATGATCAAAGTAAAGACCCTGACATGGCTATGAGCTCGGCACATTGCTAGAAGAACTGATGATCTTTGGACAACTGAAATACTAGACTGGATTCCAAGGGACAGAAAAAATACTAACAAGACGACCACGTCGGAGATGGGCGAATGAAATTCGAAAGCATGCTGATCTGCGTGTCGTATACTCCAATTCAATCTTCCTTTTTAATAGTTCCCGTCTTATGTAAACTTGGTTTCTTCTTGTTAAAGATTTTTCTAAGTTTAACGCCAGTGATTCCTGTCCGGCGAATTTGAGTTTGTCAACCCTGACAACAGGTAAGAAGTCAGTGACGTATGCTCAAGTTAGAGACAAAATGTGTTGTTTTGAATGTATCAGTCTCACTATGTTATTGGCGATCTCACTTGTTTTCGACTGACTATGCTTTGAGGATTGTGCTTGCAGCACTATGTTTTCGAGTACACCGTGTCTTTGAGCACAATTAATGCTGTTTGCTTAAGCGAGAGTTACACAGTCAGGTCAAAACTTATGACCGCCTGTGACCTCCTCGTGCCGCCAATACCGCAGATATGCGGCGTGGCATTGATTCAGTGAGGCCTCTGAACATTTCTATATAGATGCTATACCATACAGACACCAGAGCTTCTCTCAGATCATCAAAATTCATCGGTGGGTGGATCCATTCATAGAACCAGATGTTCAATGGGATTCATGTCCGGCGAGTACGGTGGATAGGATAGTAAGTTAAAGTCACTGGAATGCTCCTCAAAGCATTCTCGCACACGCATGCAATATGGCAGGGGAATCTTGCTGGTAGCAACCCGTGCCATCGTGGTAGAGAGTCATCATGAATGGAAGCACCTGATCCGCCACAATGGATAGATATCTTGAAGCGTTCATCGTGCGATCGTGCGGGATGATTGCTCCCAATGATTCCCAGGAAAACATGCCCCACACGAGCACACTGCCACCTTCTGTCTGTTTCTTCCCGAGCATCGTGTCGGGGTGATTTCTGTCAACAGTGCTTCGCCGCACTGTCCATCGACCATCCACACGATAAAGCAGAAAACATGATTCGTCTGAAAAGGCGACTTTCTTCCACTGTTCGGTGGTCCAATGTCTCCTCTCAAATGAGAATTCGCTCCGTAATCGTCGATGTCTGGCAGTCAGCATTGGTTTTTAGTGGACGATGGCTCCGGAGACACACAGAGAGCAGAGCTTGTTGGACTGTGGTCTGCGATATACTGCTCGAAATGCGTGCATTAAATACTGTGGTCAATTGCTCCACCGTGGCCCGTCTGTTGGATCGTATTAGTCAGGATAGCCATCGCTGCCCAAGGTCGTCAATGTTCCATGGGCGTCCACTATTTCCCCGATTACTACAGATCGTGCCGGCTTCCTTCCATTCCTGGAACACTTTAATAACTGCGCCGTGCGAACAGTCCATAACATTGGCCTTTTCTGCAATGCTACTACCCTACAGTCGGTAGCCAACAAATATTCCTCTTTCAAACTCTGTTAGGCCACGTCCTTTTCCCATTTTCACGCGAAAGTGCATACCGTCAGGGAGTTCATGTCCTTTTTAATGCCTTACATGATTTGCATATATTGCTACGCACATCATTTGGCTGCTGATTACGGTTCTTTCATCCATTGGTGGTGGTCATAATTTTTTGATTAGACAGCGTATATGCTCAAGTTTTACGAACTGGGAGGATGTTGATGTGGATGGTTGATTGACGGCTACTTACGTGCTTTGCAATGAACAGGATTGAACTGTAAGTGGCCTAAAGTCATTTAAGAGCCATTATACTCTGACGGAAAAAAATCCCAACACCACGAAAAAATAGTTGTAGAGGAATGAAATGGCGGCAATACATTTGTATAGGTAACATATTTAATCGATTAAGGTTTCAAGATCACAGCTTATTGTAAGCGCGAGAAGAGCCATTTTAAATGTGAAATGATGGTACATTAATAACAGGTGTAACCGCCAGAATGTTGAATGCAAGCACGCAAACGTTCATGCATTGTGTCGTACAGCTGCTGGATGTCAGTTTGTGGGTTGGAGTTCCATGCCTGTTGCACTTGGTCGGTCAATACAGGGACGGTTAATGCTGGTTGGGGGTGACTTTGGAGTTGTCGTCCAATGATGTCCCATACGTGCTCGATTGGTGAAAGATCTGGTGATCTAGCAGGCCACGGCAACATGTCGACACTCTGTAGAGCATGTTAGGTTACAGCAGCGGTATGCGGGCGAGCGTTATCCTGTTGGAAAACACCCCCTGGAATGCTGTTCATGAATGGCAGCACAACAGGTTGAATCACCAGACCGACGTACAACTGTGCCGTCAGGGTGCGTGGGATAACCACGAGAGTGCTCCTGCTGTCATAGGAAATTTCTCCCCAGACCATAACTCCAGGTGTAGGTTCAGTGTGTCTCGGCCGCAGACAGGTTGGTTGCAGGCGCTCACCTGGCCTCCTTCTAACCAACACACGGCCATCACTGGCACCTAGGCAGAACCGGATATCATCAGAAAACACAACAGATCTCCACTCCGTCCTCCAATGAGCTCTAGCTTGACACCACTGACGTCGCAAACGGCAGTGGTTTGGAGTAAGTGAAATGCACGCTACAGGGCGTCTGGGTCAGAGCTGTCCTTCAAGTAACCGATTTGTAACAGTTCGTTGTGTCACTGTGGTGGCAACTGCAGCTCGAATTGCCGCCGCAGACGTGGTACGATGCGCCACGGCCATACGCTGTACACGGCGGTCTTCCCTTTCAGTAGTGCCAAGTCGCCGGCCGGAACCCAGTCTTCTTGAGGCAGTACCTTCCCTTGACCACCGCTGCCAACAATCATGCACATTGGCTACATTCCTGCCAAGTCGTTCTGCAATATTGCGGAAAGAAAATCCACCTTCTCGTAGCCCTATTACACGACCTCGTTCAAACTCCGTGAGCTGTTGATAATGGCTTCTTCGTCTTCTTAAAGGCATTCTCGACTAATATCAACACCCTACGTCGAATCTCAACGATAACTAACGCTCACGAACGTTACAGCGCGTATTTACAGCAAACCTGCTTTGCATGTTCCAAGGGGCGCTACTAGCGCCACACGTATGCGCCGAGCGCGAAATTTGCATAGACGTCTTCTTAACAGATGTACTCTCACCGCCTACCAACTGTCGTTTATCTAACACAGCCCATTCTTGGTGTTGGGACTTTTTTTCCGTCAGTGTAGTTTATTACGAAGTGTTTTGATGTGTGTACAGTTTCTACGACTGAACTCATCTGGAAAAACCAACATTTTAGTTATAAAGCGGCAGTTAAGTCTACAGTGAAACTAACGTGTAGTTGAAGTAACCGTTAAACTAGTACACTCATGTCCAAAAGTTAAGCATAGTCAATGCACCTGGGATGTTACAGGGCTGTTCACTGAATTGTGTTTCAGTGCCCTGTGTGAAGGGTTCGTTTTAGCTTCGCTTGTAGACAATTTCGAAGTTTCGGGGTTTAACCTGTATTTTCCCCGATGATGAAACAAATACATTAGAATATACTAAATTTAGGTTTCTTTCTTTACAGTGATGAATGTGTTTATTCTGTGAAGTTAAGGTGGTTCCCCCTAAAATATCTGCCTTATGTTTCCAATGGTAAAACTCGCAACTAATGTATTCCCAAAGATGAAACTTTGCTCATCGATAAAACTAACTTTAAGTTATAGCATGTGATACTTAATACTTGCTAAAACATAACCATAATTATATTAAAAATCAATCATTTTTCTTTGAGTAATGTTCAGACCTGTTAATAGATGGCGCGACCTGTACATGATGACGTCAGTAAACAAACAAATGTTGGATTGCTTAATTATGGTTATGTTTTAACAAGCATTTAGTATCCATGCTATAACTTAGTTTTATCGATGTGCGAAGTTTCATCCTTGGCAATACATTAATTGCGAAAAAAAATATGTAAAGAAGTTTTACCATTGGAAACATAAGGCAGGGATTTTAGGTGGAACCACCTTAATGGGATGGTCTTTCAAACTGTGATGCCAATCGTAATATTCACTCGAGAATCCGCTTTTGCTTATTGCTACACAATTAGGATCAACGGTTTTTTTGTTTTTTTGATTGGCGGTTTAACGTCCACCATGAGAAACTCAGTGGGCTATTAGCAGTCGCCCGTCCCTAATTTAGGCCACTGGTTCCAGGAAAGGGAGAGAGCCAGTACCGTAAGGCAAAAACAACATCCATGCCTCACCGGGATTCGACCCCGGACCCCTTTTGGACGAATGATCAGAGGCCATCGCTTAGACCACTGCATCTCAAAGTTTTCGCTTCCCACCTTTCTTTTCATTTAGCAGCCATCGTTCCTCCACCTGAAATTTCTTACCCTCCGAGAATGTGAAGACTCTTCTCTCTCTCTGTCTCTCTCTCTCTTTCCCGCTGCCTCGACCCGAATCCTTTGCCTTTGCTCATTCCTCCATTCGGCCTGTCTTCGCTCTCCGTCTTTTTCATACCAGTGCTGTTACCCCCTCGCAGAAAAGAAAAGTGATGTCATAAAATGGAACTTTCCCTCGATTGGGACGACTAAGAAGCAAAAGTGTGTCCAGCAATTAGTAGAAGGCGCGCACCGGGTGGGGGTCACTTTCAGTTGCCTTCTGTCCGCTACCTAACCCTGGCCTATCACAAATCTTCCTCCCACCGTGAAAAGCTCCTGCGTAAGATGTGAGAATTTGCGTCATTTACGCAGCTGCGCGGAAGTGGGCAAAAAAGGGACCGTCTCATAATTAACGCTAAGGAAAGGGGAGATGATTTGAATTCACCATATTCAAAATGGTTTCTATAGTTTAATCCTGCTGGAATCTTTGATGCCCTGGTTACAAATATACATATGAATATTTGAAGAACCAATCGTCGGAAAGGCACGAAATTGGGAATGCTTGTGTAATAACATATTGCAAGTACAACAGCAGACAAAACAATTTCTGAAACAAAGTTTATTGCATTACTTATACAAATTTACAAAAATCAACAACACAGTGGTTTTCGTGTTGAGTACAAAACGTTGAGAAAAGGCTGGTGCACCATGATTAATAAGGGATGTGGGGATCTCTTGCAGCCACGCAAGCCTCGCATCGACTTCTCATGCTGCTTATCAGGTTGTCCTAGAGCTCTGTGGGCAGTTCGGAGCTCCGTAATGGTCCTTGGTGAAGGCTGATGGGATGCAATTCGCTTCCCTAGTACATCCTATGCATGGAAAAGCTGAAAATAGGCGAAAAGTATTCTTCACGGCAAAAGCTATGCTAAGGAAAAAGAACATTTCAAATACATCTCCCGAGAGCAGAGATAGCGAGAAAAAGGTTTTGACCTTTACGCTCCTTTGAATGAAATCTGTGCATTATTTAAAGTGGATAATGCTCCACATCTCTATTGCAGCGAATGGCGTACCGTAAATAAAAAAAATGCTCAATAGGGTTTTTAAAACCGGAGATACAGCTGCAAACAGAAGTACAAAAACACGACCTAGCGACAGAATTGTGAACTATAAAACTTCTCAAATACTAACCTAAAGTGTTCCACAAAGTAATTGGCGGATTCCGGTGCTGAAAGAATTTTTTAAATCGTACTTGTAGAAGCAGAGATATTGGGAAAAACAAATTAAACACTGGCACCCTTAGCGGAGAAATTTTGCGTTGTTTTGGGAAGAAAATACATACTAAGTCATGAAAGAAATACGGGATTACACCATATAATACAAATTTTGAAGATGACAATCCGATTTTTGGCGTAAATGTGACAAGGATGGTAAGTCAGATAATATCCGAAAACTTGAAAATTTTCATCGTCCTGGAGCGGGACTCGAACCCGCGTCTCCCAGAAAACGCCCGGGTATGCTAGCCACTGCACCACCCAGAACGACCAGGTTTCAAGTTTCCGATCAATTTGAATATAACCATCACAGGATTCGCTAGTCGAAGCAACCGGCATTCATGTTTAGCGAATCTGGAGGTTAAGAATCTTATCCCGTGTTTGCCCGGAGAAGCAGATAAATCATGAAAGAAATACAGGATTACGCCATATAAACACGGGATAAGATTCTTAACCACAAGATTCGCTAAGCATAAATGCCGGTTACTTCGACTAGCGAATCCTGTGATGGTTATATTCAAATTGATCGGAAACTTGAAACTTGGTCGTTCTGGGTGGTGTAGTGGTTAGCATACCCAGGCGTTTTCTGGGAGACGCGGGTTCAAGTCCCGCTCCAGGACGATGGAAATTTTGAAGTTTTCGGATATTATCTGACTTACCATCCTTGTCACATTTGCGCCAAAAATCGGATTGTCATCTTCAACATTTACATATTTTATATTTCATATTTTAATTCATTGCACATGTTTATCATATACATATTTTAATTTATAGCTAAATAGTTTTTTTTTTTTTTGTTTTTTTTGCCATCACTGAATTTTCAGAGGTCTCGTCATTCTCAATGATAATCCGTTCCGGTTTTCGAAACCTAGAAGCCAACCAGTACTGTAGCTGAATTCTTGAATTTGGTATTCTTTCTGTCTCGCTTTTTCAAGAATAACTTCATCTGTAATAACTCCATGCTTGGCATTTACCTGGTCATTCCATATAACAAGAGCTTCCTCTACATCTCGTGCTTGCCACTTTTAAATTTTTTCACTGGGTTCAGTTGTTTTTCAGATCCCTTCCATTTATGTTTATCGCTTATGTCTCCTACTATTCTCTTGCTGATTGACCTGTCAAAAAGGTTGGAAAAGGGATTTATTTGCTAATGCCTGATGGCTAGATTTAGGATGACCATCTTTGAGTTCTCATATCAAAATTTTCTCTGGAACATCCGATAATGTTTTTACCCATTTCAGGATGCTTTAAAATAAAGAAAAACTGATGAATGAAAAAAGCCCACCCAACGAGCAGTCCCCGTGAGAAATAGTGACTGCCGAAAGCTTGGGATAACTAATTAAAAACATGAAATGGGAGACAGGAATGTCGTTTTCTGAGCGAGTATGGTCTCTATGGAAATGTGTGACGCAACATCGTAAAGGAAACCTTATGAGCAAGGTAATTAATTGTCTCTCTCCGTTTAGAAAACTTCGATATTTAACCACACACACGCACGCACCCACCACCACCACCATTCGTCTCACTTCTGTCAGGTGCATAAGTCACAGAAGAGTCTGCCTTTGTTTTTCGGCAGCTGATCACACTTCGTTAGCGACATCATTGTTTTTTCGGGGAAGTGGGCTTGGCGGAGGCTGTTATTTCACCCATTCTGCAAAACTTATTTGAAGATGAGCCATCCAACATGTTTCTTGGAGCACACTTAAGAAGATAAGGTGCGCTATTCGGAGTGTCTGTTATAAGCGAATATTTAAGAGGCGGTTCAACAGGGTATTCTCCAATGAGAAACACCAAAATGTCACTAGAATGTCCTGCCAGATGGTGGTCAGCGAGTTGGATGTTAAAGCGGAAAATTTCCGTTTAGTAGAATAGGAACAGTTTTTTAGTCCGTGAGCAATGGACGAAAGGCTGGGATGGCAGTTTGAACGGGGGAGGGGGTGGGGGTATCGATTTATGACTGTATAAACATTCATGAAATGCACTGAATTAATTTCGACACAGCACGCCACACGTATGAAAAACCACTGTGTTCCACTGAAGCAAGATGTAGGGATGTTGTAGAGAAATACCACAGCCATCTTGCTGACCCTTTGAATGAGTGGTTATTGTTGGGGTCCTCCAATCTGGCACTATTTGTGCTGGGCGGGTCGACCGGCTGACGCAGGACGTCGGCTTATTTACATCGAGGAGTCTCTGTTTCGGGACAGCGGGATTGTCATGGCTGCCGAATCACAGCGGGTGTTTGGAAGTATGGGGACCCGAACCTCGATCTTTTCTATCCGAAGTCGTGCGCGCTAAACACAAGACCACCTGCCGGCTCGGTGTCACAACCACTCAACTAACAGTTGTACTTCAATGCTGTCCAACCAAATGCTCTATCCTTGGATATGCAGCAGTTATTTCGCAGAGCTCGACGGTGTGATCCTTACGTCTTTCGACAAAATAAGAAGTTAAAAAAGCACATTATTATTTGGAATTTTCCTCAGTTATTCAGAACGCCACGGAAACTTTTAGAAAATTTCGTAGCAGACCAGCTTCGTAATTATACATTGTATACTGCATATATACGGTACATCATCTTCGTCAGCCATTATCAGTCAACTGCTATAGATGAAGATCTTCCCAACTTTCTTCCACAACTATCTGTCTTGTGCCACTCTCCTCCATGTCACTCCATCATGCTTGCTTTAGAATTTCATCCGCCCATTTTCCACGTGGTCTTCGCCTTTGTCGTTTTCTGTCCCTTGGTATTCAGTGTAATATTTCAATTGTCCATCGGTAGTAAGTCATGTCTGGCACAATACTATTTCAAATATTTTATTTTGCACCTGTTGCCTTCTACTCTTCTGATTTTCCTATTCCACGAGATTTTTTTTTTAATCTTTCCTGATTACTCCAAGTTAAGCACCTCTCCATGCTTCTTTCAGTAATCTGCAGCCTCTGTATGTCTTTTTTACGCTTTCCAACAGTAGGTTGAAGAAGCGTATATGCACCAACCTTGTCCGTCTGTCTGTCTGTCCGCACGATAACTAGCGTAAAAATGGTACGATTTAGATTAAATTTTAGCATGTGGTAGCGGACCACCTGGAGACGAACGCTATTGAAAATGGGCGAAATGGTGTCAAAGGTCAGGAAATAGCAGTGGGATCCATTCCATCGCCCTTATGCATCATAACTTACGTAATAATGCTTCGATTGCGAGAAAACTTTATCATGTTGTTCCGCAGGTATACTGAACCAGTTCTATTGAATATCATCGTTATGGGTCATACAGTAGGTAAGAGCACAGGAGCGAGATATATTCCACAGCAATTATCCTCGTAACTTGACTAAAAATGCTTCTATTGCGACAAAACTTTAGTATGTTGTTCCGGAGGTATACTGAACCAGTTCTGTTTAATATAATCGAAATGGGGTCAAAGGTCAGGGCACAGGTGCGAGATTTATTCCACAGCCATTATCCTCATAACTTGAGTAATGATTTCTGGTATGTTGAAAAGCGTATCATAATCAATGCATTGCATGATTTTACTAACTTCTTTAATTAAGGTCCACGCCTCTGCTCCATGCGTAAGAACTGGAAGGATGCATTGGTTAAACACTTTTCTTTTAACATATAATGATAAATTGCTCTTAAAAATTGTACTGTATCTTCCAAATGCTGTCCAACCAAGTTTTATACACAGATTAGTATTTTCATCAGTGTATCCCCTGCTTGATATCCGTTAGCCATGGTAAATGTAGGAATTGGTTCCCTCTAGGTTCATCCCATCAATCGCTAAATCTTCATTTCTTGTAAAAGCATCGTACATTAATTTTGTTTTCTGCAATCTTTTTAATCCCATTTTTGTACTCTTGTAAGGAAGTTCTTGGATCATAATCTGAAGTTCTGAAGTGGTACTTGCAAAAATGACTGTCATCAGCAAAACGAAGGTGAGTTAAATAATTTCCATTAATCTTTACTCCCTTTTATTCCCAGTTCAGTGATTGAAAGATATTCTGCACTGTGACATTCAAGAGTTTGGGAGAATGTGTTGTCACCTTGTCTCAAATCTTTTACAATTTTTATTGGTGAGATATCCTCGAGCCGAATCTTTGCACTTGTATTTTCATAGATGTTATTAATAATATTGATCTATGCAACTTCAATACTGCAGGACTTCAAAGACACTAAGGCTGCTGATGGTTTCACGGAATCAAAAGCATTTTCATAATCAATATATGTCATATATAGTGAGAGTTTATGTTGATTCGTTCTTTCAGTTAGTCCTCTCAGCACATGGATATGATCTATAGTGATCCATCTTGTTCTCTCGGTTGTGTCATGTCCAGTGTTACCTTCAAGCGATGTGATAGAACCTTAGTGAAGATTTTGTAAACCACTGGTAGGAAACTTATGGGTCTGTAGCTCCTGAGATCCTCAATGTAACCTTTACCATATAGCAGAGTCATTGCAGTATTGTTCCAATCATCCGGAATCTTCCCTTCATTGAGACATCTAGTGAAAACTTAAGCGAGTGTAGTTTCTGTTTCTCCACTCACTTATTTTATAATGTCCAAGGTAATGCCATCTTCCTCTAAAATTCGTCCATGTTTATGTTCGTAATTGAATGTGCAACTTCTGCTGACAAGATTGGGGAAACATTTGTGCTGCTCATTTCTTTATGTCTAGAATAGATGTATCATCCCTTTCGTATAGTTTTGTATAGAAGTTTTTCACAGTAGTCAAAATTTCACATCTATTTCTTGTTATGGTACTATCTTATTTTTTCACTGCCATAATCTGTTTTCTTCCATTACTGAGATGTCCCTTTGCTTTCTTCAGGCTTTGGTTCTTTTCAATTGCTTTTCTCACTAGTTCACAATTTAATTTCCTTATGTCTTCAGTGATACTTTTTCGCACTGTCTTGCATAGGCATATGCATTTTCTACAGTCTGTACTTTGGAAGTTGCATTTTCTTTATTTTTTTTTCTCTTTTTCATCAGCATATTTGTTCTTTTTAATAGTTTCTTCATATGCAGTTTGTTCTTAGTACCATTTTTGTTGCTATTTCCATAACAGTCTTTATTAGGTTTCAGATGAATAACATAAGACAAAACTGATGTACAATGCTTTTACAAGAACTGAAAAATTAGAATTTGACTGTGCAATTTTGAAGTAACTGGTTCCTGCATCTAACCTGGACAACAGATATCAAGCAAGTGCCACATCGAAGAAGAAATTAATAGGCGTATAAAATTTGGCTGGAGTGCATATGGAAAAAACAGTTAAAGTTTCAAGAGCAGTTTAATCTCTTAAAATAATAGTGTTTAATCAGTGCATCGCTCCGTTCGTATTTATGGATCAAAGCCATGGACCGCAACAAGAAAAAAGACATAGATTCTGCAGGCAGCTCAAAAAAAAAAAAAAAAGGAACTCATGTTTCAGGAAAATGACAAGAGTGGATAACATCATAACCAAAGTAAAGACCCTTTAATGGGAATGGTCTGGACACATTGCTGGAATTGATGATCTCTGGATAACTGAAATGTTAGATCTTTGGGCAACCGAAATATTAGATTGAATATTAAAAAACAGGAATAGGCCCCCCTGAAGACCCAGTGGTAGTTGAATGAATGAAATTCGAAAGCATGTCGCAATGATATGGAAACGAATTGTGCAAGGCAGAAAGTTGTGGAAAAGACTTAGGGAGACCTTCATCCAGCAGTGGATTGAGACTGGTTGATAATGATTATTTTCTAAAGGACAGATATTGTGGTTAATAGCATCACGTATTTAATACGAAAATTAGACACAAGGAAAAGGTTGAAATTATGTGGTAAATCCTGCGAGTCGGAAAGAATTTTTAATGCTCTCTCAAAACAAAGATATCGTATCCACAAACAGATCGTCAAGAGTGTAAATTATAACATCTAGGGGATATGCTGCAAAAACATTTCCAGTCCATTTGTTGGTGGAGATACCGTGTACACCGGCAGGCAGAAAAAGCCATATGTGAAATGTGATCATGTTTACGTCTGTGCTGCACAAAAAAAAAAAAAAATCCTCATTCGCTTCTCTTATGAAATTCGACTTTTACCAAAATGGCTGATGTTAACTGATTATTTCACTAGCATAAACCATATAAATGTCATCGTTTTACGCCAACTTATCGATGTAACATTCTGAAATGTTGATCTAGTGGCCTGAACACTTTTCAGCATTATCTGATAAGTTTTAGAGGTATCTTTGTGTTTGACGTACTGATACACGCGCGCACTTAGATATTTTGTTTTCCTCATTAATAAATCAAATTCAATGATTACGTTTCCCAAATGAAAACCCTGAGATAGTACTCTGGTTATCAGACTTCTTTCAGAAAGCCTGTCGATAACAGTTATTGGGAATTCTTGTATAACCGAAATGCCGAGTTAACTACCTAGCCAACAAGACCACTTATCTTGATAAGCACGTGACAGGTCAATATTCACGGTTGAAAAGAACAAGATAATTGAATTACTTTCACGGGGGAAGGAGCACTTGTCAGGGTTTTGACCTGTCATAGGCACGCCTTGATCACTGTCAGCGATTAGATTGTGTTACCTTCCTCTTTTTCTTCTTCTTTTTTTTTTTTTTTTTTTTATTGAACGTAAATAGCTCAGGTGTCATTTTTTTCCATAGAAAACACTTGGAACTAATATGAACCAAAATCATTGTCACTAAGATTCTTCAAAACATTTAATCATCAATAATATTTACAATAATTTAACATTCAATCGCAGTATAAACATTTTAAGAATATTGCAAATTTTGATCACTAATAACTTGAATCTGCGTTACGTAAATGTTCGTTCCAATTGTTAATCGGGTCTGCGTTTTTAAACGTTGGTTGAATTGCTGGTCGCCCTCATGTTGGATTAGTGATTTAGTTCAATGGACCGATTTGCGTTTGGGTCTTTAAAAGTGGAACCTCAAAACCCTCGTCAAGTATACGACGGAATTTTCGTGAATGACAAATTTTCACTTTTCTTTTCCCGAGGTTTAACGACCGCTACGAGCAACTCTAAGATCTATAAGCAGACACCCGTGTATAATTTAGGGTCATTGGTTCCAGGGAAAAGAGAGAGCCAGTGCCACAAGACAAGCACACCTCCCATACTCATTCGGGACTTTATCCCGCGCCCACTGGAACGAACGGCCAGAAGTCAGCGCTTCGCCTATTGCGCCACCTGAGCGGCTCTTTTCACACGAAGCATGAATCAGAACTTTCGGAAGATAGTTTTTGCCCAAATCTACATATCAAAGGTCGATTTCGGATATAGACAGATACTGGAGTTGCTGCTTGGGTGGAACTTAACATGTACGATTCAAATGATGCTCAGGTATGAAAAGCAACTGATACTGCAGATTGAGCCGAAAGACCATTTTGGTTCTAATTCGGGTATAAACGGCAACTCGTACAACAAGTTATATCGAGTCCCATTTAACTAATGCTGAAAGTTACACGGAACTTGTATATGGATGGCTACAAGTACTTGAAGTTGGATCGACCTAAGGTACGAATAGCTATCTATTAGCATTGCAGGTTGAATTGAGTTCCTGTATAGATGTCGCTCAGCAATCCAAGTTTGACTGACACACTAGTATTGCAGATTAAGTCGTGTTCCAGCACAGATGGAAACAAATACAGATATTGATAACATACCAGTGTAACTAGTTAGGTCAGACTCAAATGTTTTTTCTAGAGAGAAACATCTTAATGGTTGTCTTTTGAGAAGCTTTTGTAGAAGTTTGCATTTCATACGCATACCGGACAAAAAATTAGTCACCCTTAACAAAAATTAAAGTAGGAAGTTACCGGTTGCACAGAGGGCGCCGTGAGAGCATTGTTGGGAGATAAATAGCACTGACGTGGTCTACAGGATCATTTCTGTCTCGTGCAGTGGTGAAGAGCAACGTGTGTGTTGAATTTAGTCTGCAATATGGGACGTAAGACAAACGTTACTGAGTGGTAAAAAGGAGTCATTGTGTTTGGCCGTGCCCACGGACACAAAGTGAATGAAATCGCCCAGTTTGTTGGTGTGTCGAAGCGTACTGTCGAGCGGGTCTACAAAGAGTGATGTAGTTCACAGTCAACTGAAAATCGGCGACGCAACTGTGGTCGGAAAACAATTCTCACGAACGAGGTCTGCCGCCATGCTTCATGACTAGTAACTGCAAATCGGTTTCAAACCAGGCAACAATTGTTCCAAATAGTCAATGAAAGTCCACTCCAACCAATTTCCGAAATGACATTGCGACGAGAACTGCATGCGATGGACATTTGGAGCAGAGTGCCATGGAAGAGTCCTCTTTTAACAGTAAGTCATAAAGTCGCACGTTATCAGTGGGCTCAGAGGCACCAAAACTTTTTTTTTATTGGAGGTTTAACGACTACCGTAAGCAACTCAATGGGCTATAAGCAGTCGCCCGTCCCTAATTTAGGGCCACTGGTTCCAGGGAAGTGAGAGATCCAGTGCCGTAAGACAAACACAACATTCGAACCCGGACCCCTTTCGAACGAACGACCAGAAGCCATCGCTTAGACCACTGCGCCACCGGGGCGGCCACCAAAACTTTACTGTAGAGGATTGGAAAAAGTAATTTGGTTTACTAAGTTTGGTTTTTGTTTGTACTCCAATGATGGGAGGCGACGAGCGCATCGCATGCCCAATGAAGCCTTTAATCCTTATTGTGTCGAAGATGTTGTTCAAGCTGGAGCGGATTTTGGGGATGTTTTTCGTACCACGAAATGGACCCCCTCGTTGCAGTGACGATGAAATTGAACCTGTGTGTGTACCTCAGCATTCTGAATGACGAAGTGTTGCTCTTTTCCCTACATCTCCAAGAACAGTATCCCATTGCCACTCCTGTCTTCCAAGACGAAAACTGCCGTGTGCACAGCGATAAAACTGTGTCTGAGTGGCACGACGAACAATCAGCAACACTGTCTCACCTCGACTGGCCCATCCAAATCCCCAGATTTAAATCCTATTGAAAATCTGTGGGATCATTTGAAACAGAAGGTGAAACGCCGGAATAGACACCCACGTACTCTGGCGGAACTTCGGGACCAATTGACGTACGAGTGGTTGCAAGTCGATGTTCAATACATCCACAACGTCGTGAAGTCTGTACGACACCGGATTCATGCTGTTATGAAGGCAAGAGTCACCTGTTATTAGGTAAGTTCTGCCAGGGGTAATTAATTTTTTGTCTGCTGTTCTTACTTCAACCTTCCAAAGTATGAACTGATTCTGCTTATCACAGAGCTCCCAAGAATAAACCGCATGTTACTTTGGGTGAGGATCAGAACCGTTGGGGTGTCAGTTCGGTACTAATCTGCACTTCAGCTTCGAATCAGGCTCAGATGAGGATATGTATGTGTGAAGACATCTATACAGGGCTAGAAATGAAGCGGGTTGGGCTAACATGAGTATGAATACCCACGAGCGTTGCAAGTCGGATTGAGCTTCGGTAGAGGTTTTATCATTGAACAAAATTTCAAAAGTGTTCTCAGATTAACATTTCCAAGAAGTCTCAGTTTTACATTTTAAGCTGTGTCGATTGTACTAGTGCTTTTCCCATCACTGTAAGCATGTATAGTAAGTGGGTAAAGATGGAGGCTTCCGCCTATGAGCGTCTAGGGCTGTACAGTGTCTCCCGTCCCTAAGTTAGTATCACTGACTCTAAGAAAAGGACAGAATCAAAACGTAGAAACAAACACATCAGCCATGTCTCTTTCGTTATTCAAACTTAGTTGCAATTTAGGACGATTAGGCAGTTTCCTGGCTATTGACTACTGGGCCGCCGAAGAGGAAGCTTGTTGCTTAAGTACATATTGTCCAAGAAATCGAAAGCCAATTTTTTTTATCAAAACCCATATTTCTGAAACATTTAATTACGATAAGATGTATTATTAGTAATAACAATGGAATTTTACTTACTAAAAGATGTTTTACCGAAATGCTTCTTTTGTTTATAAAATCTTCCACAAAAGCCTGATCGTCGAAAAATCGCATCGTCAGTACAAAGCATGCTCATAAGACAATACCTTATTATCTAGCATGTTTTTTATAACCTACAACTCAAAATTACAAATACAGTTCAAAATTATGTCCAAAAGTCGTCGAAAATTTGTGTGTTGAAATCTATAAAAAGAATAGAAAAAAAAAAAGGACAGGTCGATGTGTGTAAGTACTAAGAAAACAGACCTACCGTTGGCCTCTTACAAAACTAGGAATGCCACCTACAAAACCTACCGGAATTCTCAAGTTTTTTGAAGCTGCAAAATGAATTTTTAAATCACATGAAGCTGTTAGTAATAAAAGCGTTTGAAACATGAGGCAATGAAAACACATATACATATGGTGTGCCAAATCACCATAACTCGAGTAATTTTATAATTACAGGAAAAAAGATCCTGAAAGAATAGTAGTGGAGTGGTATAAGAGGCTGGATGCTTCGATTTTCCAATCTGGAAGAAATGCACCACCCTGAATTTCATTGACTATGAATAGAATTGGCTGGGCCGATTTACGTAAAGTTCCAGACTCCACCACTTGCTTCGTATACTGGTAAATCTCTGAGAGAGAGACTAAAGGAGCGAGCTGTTTTTTCAGCTGAGAGTACCCATCCCTGGGCATCACACAGCCACCTTACTGTTTGAGAGTCTGGAAGTGATTCTCAGTTATTTTTGTTGTTGTTGTTGTTGGAGGTTTAACGACCACCGTGAGCAACTCAATGGGTCTCAGTTAGTTGGAAATGCGAATGAGATTTCTACTTCAACTTTTTTTTTTGTTTGTTTTTTTCTTTTCATCCTGTAGGAATTTTTCCATCTGCTTGCTTACTTGAGTTAGTTACTTCCGTAACTGCGGGTACAGCACCTAAAATAATTTTATTGTCCTACTTCCAGTTAGTGATTGGCATGAACCTTATGACAATGCCTGACAAAGCTGCCATAACATTCACCTAAACAACAGTTTATGTATGTTGACGCTAGGAAGTTCACTTCTTCATCAGGGTTCTGGGAGGGAGTTGCCCAGACTTGCCGTTGCTCTTTCTAGGACATTCCATGCATGCTCTGTCGGGTTCAAGTCCAGAGATCTCGCGGGCCCCTCCATCCTGTAAATATCCTCACTTTCCCGGTATTCGTCGACTAGCCGAACCGCATAGAGACAGACGTTATCGTCCATAAAAAGGAACTGTGGACCAGCAGCTCCTCTGAAAAACCGTAAATAGAGCTCCAGTATGTCATCTCAGTATGTCAGCGTGCAGCAGTCAGGACTCCTCCTGGAAACATGTATAGCGACTTATATCCATCCTACATTGTGCCAGCCCAAATCAGGAGTCCTCCACTACCGTAGTGGTAAATTTCCTTAATGTTGGAGGGAAGATTTCGGCTCTCCGTCTCTTGCTAAATGTACGCACGTTGAGAATCCGTGTTTATGCTATACCGCGGCTGACTACTGAAGAAAACACAGGCCCATTAGCAGGGATCCAGGGATGATGTTGCCGGTACCAGTTCAGACGAGCCCTTCTGCGCGATGCTGCGAGTGGGATATACAGACCACTGATCTTACATACAGAACTGTAAACTCTTTGCCTCGATATCGCTGTTCCCGTGAGAATTGCCTGGCTGTCGACTTTCTATGACAGCGAGCTGTTAGACACAAATACGGGCCATCTTGACATGTTGGTCTCATGAGCATCTCTGTCTTCTGGTTATTGGTCTATCTTCCTGAAACTGTCTCCAGATATTGAAGAACATTTGCTTCAACCCATTCAGCAGTCTTCCTACCTCAGCTTGCGATTGTTCTGCTTCCAATCTACCGATCGCTCTTCACCGTCTAGAATCTTCTAAGCGACGGTGGGAAGCCAGTCTTCCTCTAACAGTAAAACTCAAGTTTCAATTGCCGCTTACCGCTCAGAACAACGTCTATCAAGATCTCGTGCCTGCCATCTTGATGACATAGGTCGTCATTTGCATATTTCCATAGGAGTTAGCATAATGTTGCTTGGGTACGTCGACTTAGCGTTTCCCCTTTCAATACATGTCTGAAAAATCTTTACAATCGGTCGTCCCGTTTATCAAGGTCGATGACGTAGGTCGTCATTTGCATATTTCCATAGAAGCTAGCACAATGTTGCTTGGCCGCCCCGGTGGCGCAGTGGTCTAAGGCGCTGGCCTCTGATCATTCGTCCGTAAGGGGTCCGGGTTCGAATCCCGGTCAGGCATGGATGTTGTGTTTGTCTTACGGCACTGGCTCTCTCCCTTCCCTGGAACCAGTGACCCTAAATTAGGGACGGGCGACTGCTTATAGCCCATTTAGTTGCTCACGGTGGTCGTTAAACCTCCAATCAAAAAAAAAAGTTGCTTGGGTACGTCGACTTAGCGTTTCCTCTTGCACATACATGTCTCTGAAAAATCTTTACAATCGGTCGTCCCGTTTATCAAGGTCGCGTTCCTGCTAGCTGGATGACGTAGGTCGTCATTCGCATATTTCCATAGGAGATAGCACAGTGTTGCTTGTGTACGTCGACTTAGCGTTTCCCCTTGCACATGTCTGTGAAAAATCTTTGCAATCGGTCTTCTCGTTTTTGCATATTCTCGAATTCGTATCTGTCACGTTAATTTTGGGCATCAGTTTATTTTATGTGGTTCAGAATTATTCTGGCTGTCATCACGTACTTTATTCATGACGATTATTGTCAGCAAGATTATTGTTTGCAGTCTTTTGCTACATCCTTTGGTCTTGGGTTTTTTATTCATTATTCACAGTAACTCGTTTGAGCATTTTCCTCTCATCCGACACTATGTGTACGCATGCTATAAGTTCGGTCTTCATAAATTTATTTTGAATCAGGAACAACATCGTTTTTCTCTACAATAGCGGGGAGGGATGATGATAATGATGTGCATTGCATAGGGTTTCTTTCTTAACCAACCATATATAAAAAAGGGGTAGAAAAAGACATTTTGGGTTCGTAAATAACGTCCAGGTCAAATAAGCGGAATGTAGTATTCCATTCCATTTCTTTCATTTTCGACAAATGGTACGCTTGACTGTGTTTGGGCATACCGTCTCTTGTGTTATATCACACAAACTGATCAGAAGTCCGCCGTTCCGGCGGCGCAGTGGTCTAAGCGCTGGTTTCTGATCGTTGATCCTAGTGGTCCCGGTCCTGAGTCCTGGATGAGCCTGTTGTGATACACTACTGTAGTGGCGCACATGTCAAGACGGCAAGTAGGAGTGATGAACAGCTGTAGGTGTAGCTGAATTGGGAAAGCATTCAGCTCCGGAGCAAAAGGGTGCAGGTTCGAGTCCCGCAACCGGCTGATTTGTATTTTCACATTGGCGTCCGAACGTAAAAATGGATCTACTGGCCGTTAGGTTCTTCGAGAAATGTCTGATGTTTCTTCCACACATCGTCTGGAATTAAGAATTCCTTCTTCGCTTCGAAAAATGTGTGGTGCTTCTTCCACACATCGTCTGGAATTAGTGAGAATTCCTTCTTCTACAGACAGTTACTTCAAGCATGGTTTGCGGCGGTCCGGAAACCTGCGATTTCTTGTCCCTGCCTTTGTCAAGGGGAGGGATATATGTGACGTACTACTTGGGTGACGCACATGCAAAAGCGGCAAGTAGAAGTTATAAGCACCTGTCGGTATAGCTTAATTGGAAGACCATTCGGCTCCGGACGTGAAAGATGCAGGTTAGAGTTCAACCACCTGCAAATTTGTATTTGTACATTGTTTTTCGGTACGAGCTGTCTCCCCTTCCTAGAACTAGTTGCTCCACATTAGAAACGGACGACTGCTTATAACGTTTAGAGTTGCCCATGGTGGTAGTTTATCCCCCCACCCCCTCCAGAAGAAAAAAAATGATCAGAAGTCCATTACAAAATAAAAATTTTCTGAGCTGTTGGTTAGTTGGAAAGATATACTGTGCTTAGTACGAGGTCAGCTGTCATTTTAATTATGGAGATAATGCGCCGGAGATATGCTAACTTTCCGTGGATCTGTCTTCCTTTCAGACTTCAAATTGGTGCTGTTTGGCCAAGTTTGACTTTTGCGCCATAAAACATCAGCACTCATTTTCAAAATCAGAATAGGATCGATTTTTAATCTAGTTGTAATAAATAGATTTAGTTATATTCTACTTTCCTTTAAATATCACCAATTCGTAAGTCAAGGGGGATTAATCACCTGTAGCGCTCTTTTATTCGTCAACGTTATTATCGAGCGCAAGAGAGCCTGAGATTCCAAGTCATTCACCACTCATGCTGCTCACCCAAGATTCCTCACTCTGATGTTAGAGGACAACGCCTCTGCCTCGAGGGCTGGTATCCCTCTCCCCTGTCTCTCTTTTGTATCTTTGGCGGAACAAACAGGCTTTCTTCTTCGTCCAAGCTATGATGATGATCTGCACAGAAAAAAAAATTGGGGGGGGGGGGGGAGACGACGTCGAGCGCGCGCTTCGCACGCGTCCAGTCCGCCCACGAGCCTTTCTCACTCATAGCGCACATAGCACACACACCCAATTCCCTCCTGCCTCCATCCGGGAATTAAATCAACTAACCTTGAGTGGAAAAAGAGAAGGATATTATTCTTCACAAACACACCCTGTTGTTAACGATAAAGAGAGAGAGAGACGAAAAAAATAACAAGAGACAAAAGTGTCTCGGTTCTGTTGTGAAGATGTGGCCCCTAACTTGGATTTTCTATCTGCTGCTAACACCGTACTACCGTAGTTGGTTCAAGCATTCCAAACTTTCTGTACTAAAATAATGCCTCACGTTTGAAATCGGTTAATTATACTAATACAGGGAACTTTGACGAGAAGCATCTGTACAAAACGTTTTTTCTCACTTCTATCTTAACCAAAAAAGGCACGAAAAACAACCCTGCAATTGTATGTAAATATACACTTTGAGACTATTAGAAAATAATGAACTGTATGTAAATAGTGTGAATTGCACTGCCTATACCACGACTCAATTAGCCGAACTACACTCACGGGCAACGAAATTTGCGCACCAAGAAGGAAGCATCGGATTGAACTGAAATTATATGGACGTAATGATACAGATGAATGATACACATGATGGGAAAAACAGAGCTTCAGGACAGTTACAGAGGTTTCCGTGGCACGCAATCCGGTCATCTTCAATAGCACGTCGCACCACCTCGTGCGGCGATACATGCTGCAAAACGGTCTGGCATGGAGGCGAACAGACGCCTGATGTTATCCTGCGGCAGACTAGCCCACACGTGTTGGACGGTGTGCTTTAAATCCCGGATAGTGCGGCACGGCGGCAGCTGTCATTTCAACTGGTCACACACATGCTCGATAGGGGACATGGGACATGTCTGGACATAACGTAGGCAGTCTTGGGCAATCCGAGCCGTGTGCATGCGGGCATTATCCTGCTGGTATAGCGTTCCTGGAATCCCGGCCAGGAATGGGAGCACATGGGACCGTAGGATCTCAACCACATACCGCTGGCCCGTCAATGATTCACGTACCACTACTAGAGCTCATCGGTTATCGTAGGCAATGGCTTCTTAGACCATAATGCCTGCAATGGGGGAGGTATGGCACTCGATAGCGAGGTTGGAATTGTACCGTTGACCCGGGCACCTGCACACCCGGACACGATGATCATCTGTTCCCAAAACGAAGCGGCACTCATCGCTAAACACCACACGTCGCCAGTCTGTGGCGTTCCACGTCGCTTTGGCCTGGCACCTATGCAAACGGAGCCGGCGATATTCCAGTATTAATGCACTGAGAAAAAAAGTTTGTTTGAAACAGCAAAATAATTTTGTTGAGCTGTTTTGTCGATTTATTTTGTTGCTTTAGCAAAACTGCATCGGAATTGTTTTGTTGGCTATATTTTGTTAATTCAACTATATGGAGTTGCACTGATTAAAAAGTTTGTTTGAAACAACAAAATAATTTTGTTGAGCTGTTTTGTCGATTTAATTTGTTGCTTTAGCAACACTGCATCGGAATTGTTTTGTTGGCAATACAAAATTATTTCGTTGGCTATATTTTGTTAATTCAACTATATGGAGGTGGCATCGACCTTACAACAAAGCGCATGTGATTACTAGCTATTCCATACGGGCACTACCAGACTACTACTGACCAGAAGAATCTCGTTTTGCGCTTAAGATTACGCTTTGAATTATGGCTGACTACGAAGTGAGTGCATTACTAGAAGACTGGGAACTGTCAACTCTGATAGAGACATTCAGAGGTAAGAATTTCTAATATATCTTAATAATTCCGACATATTTTAATGCCAGTGTTTATTGTGTGTTATTTTGGTTGTATTTGGTCGACATATTTTAATGCCAGTGTTTATTGTGTGTTATTTTGGTTGTTTAGTGATAATTTGGCCTCGCTTTGTAGACTCATAATTACAGTGAACACGATAGAATCCACATCTTAATAAATGCAGAGGGGCACGTATTAAATTTAAACCCAGATTTCTGATAAAGCAATAATACATTTAATACAACGGCTTGCGGTTCCTGATCGCAAATAAAAATTTGCACATGAGGTAATGATAAGAGTTGTAATTTATGTATAGAGCTTGATTTCATGTATAGGCTATATATACAAGGTGTTTCAAATTTCGTGCGGCAAACAAAGATTGCATGGTGATAGTACCCTGGAACATATAGAACGCTAAAAGAATTTACGATTTTGTGTGTGTGTGTGTGTGTGTGTGTCTAACCAAAAATGTCAATAATTTGTTTCATCAAAAAACTAAGGAAAACATTTAAAAAACAATCGGATTTAGAAACACGTTACACACGCACCAAAATGGTGTCAATGCATCGTTATGTCAAGCACAAATCGTCCGTGAACATTCCAGGTAATAAACCCACCTTCAAATGCTGAATTCGCAGATAAGAATTTGCTGGCAACGGCAGATATAGCAGAGTGGTTAGCACGCCTAGTTCCTAAACTAAAGGTTTCAGGTTCGAATTCGCTCGGTGAGAGATGTTTCGCTGGCTCTGAAAAAATTTCCTCGTGACGTAACACCGTCCAAATTCATTTAAACACCACTAGAAAGTAAATACGTCGTGGAAAAAAAAGTGGCGGACACCCAGGGTCGAAGGGCACCACCTAAAATTATTGCACCGGCAAAGTGTTGCCATCGGAAAAAAGTTTAGGGGCAAAGTGGCCCAGCTACATAATTCTAAATTTTGTTGGAGCAAGAAATTACTGTGTCGCGATAACAATATGTTTGGTTGCAGCAACAAAACGTTTTAACACGATAACAATACATATTGTTGGATCAAAGAAATTCCCAAAAATCGACATAATTATTTTGTTAAATGAACAAAACGTTTTGTCTTGATAATAATAAATTTTATAGAATCAACAATAATTTTCAACAAAATAAATTTGTAAGTTTAACAAAAAATTTGTTGACTGTATATCGACAAAATTTTTTGGTTGGTTCAACAATTTTTTTGCGGAATTAACAAAACGTTTTTCTCAGTGTGGCAGCACACTTAAGGGGCGCTGGGATCGCAGATTCGCTTCCGCGAGGCGTCGGGAAAGGTTCGTGGGCACACAGGAGCCGCTACATCTGCCTGTATAGTGGACCAGGTCCCCGTAGGACCCGTTCGTGCCTGGCGCACGATCCATCGATCCTCTCTGCCGGTGGTTCTCCTGGTCCGTCCGGAGCCGCTCCGCCGTGTAGCAGGACCCTCACTTGTCCACTGCTCCCAACATAGTCTGGCGGTATGCTCAGAACGATCCACGTGGCAGGCTATACGGCGCGTTGACTACCCTGCGGTTTTCAGCCCTATGATCAGGCCTCTCTCAAAGTCCGTAAGTTGCGTAAATCGTCGTCTTTGGCGTCTATCCGGCATTTTTGTCACTCTGCACTCATGCTTGCGTCGGCCGGTGCTTTTCGCTTTCATGGGGCATCGACTACGACTACCAGTTCGTGCTTGCAGCGCCACTACATAGTGTGCGGTCATGCGCAATCACACCAAACGTGGATCAATTGCATACCAGCACGCACTCTAGCTATTTGCAAAGTTTTGCGGTTGTAGCATGTTTTCTTCTAGGTGCGCAAATTTCATAGTCCTTGAGTGTAGGCCTATATGCAAATAGGGTGAATTGTACTGCCCTCACGTGTGGAATGAAAAAGGTTGTGGTAAATTACAGTTTTTCGTATTGATTCTTGAAAGATGGTAACTGAAATAGATTGTTTTTACCTGATGAACCTCAGTGGCAGGGGTTACAGTTATTTTATGAACTTCAATATACATAGTAAATTATCTGGTATTAGTCGGCGGTTCTGAACATCACTAAAATACAAGCATATTTTGACGTTTAGCATATCGATACAAGGTGTTTATCCAGAAATTCCATATGGGAGGGGGGATGCTAAAAAGACATTTCGGGGTTAATAACAAATTTTTCGAAGGCTGAACATTTTTATTGTGAAATACTTAGACTTTAAATCTAGGAATAAGAATGGGAAAACCGCCCCGTTGGCATAGTGGTCTAAGCGCTGGCTCCTGACCATTCGTCCGAGATGGGTCCGGGTTCGAATCCCGTAGGCATGGATGTTGTATTTGTCCTACGGCACCGGTTTTCTCCCTTTCTTTGAACCAGTGGCCCTAAATTAGGGACGGGCGACTGCTTATAACCATTGAGTTGCTCACGGTGGTCGTTAAACCCCAACACAAAAAAGAAAAAAAAACTTCAAAAAATGGGGAACTTTCGAATATTTTACAGTTAAGAATTGTTAAAACCAGCAATTTTTCCCCCAAAACTACACACGGCTGTTTTATTTTTGTATTTTAATTTTATCTTTTTTTTTTTTTTTTTTTTTCCTAAATGCTTTCCTAAACAAAGCTAAAGCAAAGAAGTATTGACATGGGTTGCTGAAATATTTCAGGGCTGTGTCATTCGGCGAAGCCGAATGTATTATACTAAAGGAGGTTGGATTAGTGGCGAAGCAAAGTCGACTGACTCCCAGGGGCAAGATTATATAATTTGCGGCCCTTGGAAAATAATAACAGACTATTAAGAAAGTGGTTTCGGGAAGTGACTTGAGTATCGTACGTTTGTTCTGTTTCTATGTTTAATATATTCTGAGAGTTTGTTCAAAGCAACTCTAATTAAAAACCTTATCTTTAACGTAGAATAGACAGCGAAAAATCAGTTGATGTCATGAATCAGTTCCGAGCAGAATCAAACAGTATCAAAAACGCATAGTACCTTAAAAAATGCAAATTGAAAACAAAAACAGAAAATTTTTCTCCACCGAGGTGGCTAAGCGGTTTGAGGCAATAGCTGGTTTATTTATTGCCTGGCTCTTTCCCTTCCCTGGAACCAGTGACCCTTAATTAAGGGCGGACGACTGCCTATAGCCTTTAGATGCAACGTTTGGCCTTGTGGCTAGAACAGATGGCTCCCAACCAGGCATATAGTTTGGGATTCGCTCTCGGTCCGACTGCCTAACCAATAAACATCCACCGCGCCTCGCAGAGCACGTTAATAGCAGCCCCTAGGTAATGGACCTTCTGTTACAAATAAGGTCATCTGCTGTACTGACCTTATAGCTTATACATCGCTTCCGTGTGATTCTCCTATTGGGCACCGTAGTCCAAATCTCCTAACTTCTTACTTCTAAGGGTTGTTTAAGACCTGGGGTCAAACACTCCCATCCTAAAATCTTCTACCGCACTCACTAACTCGCATAGCCCTAGAGTTGCTCATGGTGAGCATTAAACTCCAAAAAACAAAACAGAAAGGAAAAGAAAGAAAGAAAAAAGTAGTGAACATTTAATCGCAAGGAAATTTTCTGCATGTGAAAATTATGTTTCCATACTATAAAATTACTTGCTTTGGCGCATTCCCAAGTTTAGCAAAGACATCATTCCAACCTTTACGGCGCTCCCATGGACTGGATCCTGGGGCCAACTGCCCCCCATCGCTACGCTTCTGGCTTGACTTGCAACATGGGTTTACAATTTTTTTCTTTTATATAATTTTTTTCAGCTACATGCACATAACGATGATTCAAATCTCTATCAAGTTTTGAAGCTGGGATCTAGAATAAACTATAATGTACAGTTTTATTAAATACAGTGTACTTTACGATATTAAGTTACTAACATAAAAGTTATGTACCCTTGTATTTACTAAGAGAATAATTTACATACAGGTTACGTCCTCGTATAAAAGGTATTTGCACGATTTAAAGGGGCTCCTGGACTCTGCGTGTGATGTTTTCAACCATGCCCCAATTCCTGCTGTTTCAGGTTCCATACAGTGTGATTAGACTGTGTTGATATTATAATTTGTCCAAAGTGCATCTTTTCTCGCATTGACATGAATAACTCATCAGCCTTCTCACCTACACTGTAGCATGTTTTCAAAAGTACATTGTAAGTTTCATTCCATTTTTTCAAAAAAATAAAGGAAAGAAACGCCTGAAAATGAACTAAATATAGCTCACATTTATCCCCGCATGAACTGTTTATATCAAAAGGACAAAGATTTCATGAATCAATGAAATAATAAGCATCGTGCGAACTTGGCTACTTTTAAGATCCTTTGTCAGCATAAAACAGTGCACTGCGCCTTTTCCACGCCTTCGCATTTGACCCGAACTGTTCTCGAAGCATTTCACTTGATCCACATTGTTCGCCGTAGACTGATGTGAACCGTCCAAGTGGCACGGCTGTCGTCACCAGTTGGTCTCGATTATTCCTAAGTGCCCCTACCATCCTACGTCGAAACTCTCACGACCGGGTTTCAAGATTTGTATTGTAACCCATTAATCTTCTCATCAGCTAAGCAAATATACTAACCGACAGCACTTTGTGGAGAACCTTCCTTCAAGTAGAACGGTAAACCACTCAGTACTTTAAATGCTACCTGCCTCTTTTGCGTCTCATCTTCCTTTTTCTTTAAACACTGAATTCTTATAAATTCGGTTTTTATTAATTCTTATGAATTGCAACTCCAGAGTGATTAAACCTTAGATGTTCCATTGCACTTACTATGCGTACGCAATACATATAAAGTCCATCTGTGTGACAAAAGTGCAATCGTTTCCCTCTCTTTGTTTCACTTATAAATGAGCATATAATGACATTTATAACTGAGGTACCAATTTATTAGGTACCCCTGCCCTCGTCATATAAATGGGGCACTGCAACATGTAAGATAGCACCTGAAAGCGTTGTGTGGTATAAATCGAGCAGTGAGCTCGTGCAAGATTAGTTAGCGCTCGACTGAGGGTCGGAATAGGCAAAATGAGTGATCTGAGCTACTTTGAACGTTGCATTATAACTGGCTCCTGGCTTGCCGGTTCGAACGTCTAGGAAACGATCATCTTCCTCGGCTTTTGACGAACAACCGTAGGTTTATCGTGATTGATTTGGGGCGCAAAAAGGAAATTGGTGACATATAGAGGCGGATTTGGAAGACCAACGCAGGCTAAGAATTTTAGTCTTGAGGTCCACTACAAAACCCACGTACCTACAGCGAAATACTTCATAAATTCCTTCATGGAAAAAGTTCTGTTATGTCCTGGTTGAAAGAGAACTGTTGAAATATGCATTATAAAACAAATTCAGTCGTGAACAAATTTTAACAATTTAAGGTGGTTCCACCTAAAATCTCTGCCTTATGTTTCCAATGGTAAATTTTCTTTACATATTTTCTTCGCAATTAATGTATTCCGAAAGATGCACATCGATAAAACTAACTTTAGCATGTGATACTTAATACTTGCTAAAACATAACCATAATTATATTAAAAATCAATCATTTTTCTTTGAGTAATGTTTGCACCTGTTAATAGATGGCGCGACCTGTACATTGATGACGTCAGTAGACAAACATATGTTGGATTGCTTGGTTATGGTTATGTTTTAGCAAGTATTAAGTATCCCATGCTATAACTTAAAGTTAGTTTTATCGATGTGCGAAGTTTGATCCTTGGGAATACATTAATTGCGAAAAAAATATGTAAAGAAGTTTTACCATTGGAAACATAAGGCAGAGATTTTAGGTGGAACCACCTTAATGGTGAAAGAATCTCAAAAATCCGCTCATGATTCAGTGTAGCATCAAATCATGCTCAAAACGGGGTGTTGAAGCAATTATTTTCCTTTGAAACTTTTGGTTTTATTCCTTGACGCCCCCCCCCTTCCCTTTTCCATCTAAATTACCATGAAGATTATTCTGGAAGTTAAAATGTGCACACGTGACATAGCAATTTTCCTAAGCAATTACTTTTTTTATATTTATTTGGTCACTTATCACTTAGTGCGTGTTTGTAACTCCTCCTTGACTAGATGCCTTTTCTAAGTCTTCCCATCATTTTGACCAATGAACCAATACTGGTAAATCGTTGTTTCTTTCACGATAAATCTGGGTGGGAAACGGATTTCGAAATATGTCTGCGGGAGAATTGCTTTGTGCCTGTGTCAGTCTCTGGAAATGGCGATGATAGGCCATCGCAATGTCTTCTTCAAGATTACAAAAGGAAGGTAGAGACTACCAATGACCCTGGGCTCCAAGTCCAACGGCTTATGTCTAACTGTAGTTAGGCCACCCCGGTGGCGCAGTGGTCTAATCGATGGCCTCTGATCATTCGTCCGTAAGGGGTCCGGGTTCGAATCCCGGTGAGGCATGGATGTTGTGTTTGTCTTACGGCACTGGCTCTCTCCCTTCCCTGGAACCAGTGACCCTAAATTAGGGACGGGGGACTGCTTATAGCCCCTTGAGTTGCTCACGGTGGTCGTTAAACCTACAATAAAAAAAAAAAAAACTGTAGTTAGCTTTAGCTTAATTTATTTATAACAGCGTGCTTGGTCCGACGGCGCTTTGTTCCCATAAGTACGGAGAATTCTGCTGTTTCATTTCAGAGCCAATGCCCAACATAAATAGAAGTTTGTTTGTTTTTTAAGGAAATAACTTTTCAGACAGAAATAAAGTTCAAATGAGATTAACGATTAGTATTCATTAGCTCATAGCCCGTGCCATGCACGGGTGAAAAAGCTGTGACTGAAATTTTTATAACACGAATCGTAAAATACATATACATAACTGTAATAAACGGTTGAATTATTAATGGGTAGTCTATAAGATAAGTCTGAGGTTAGATTTACCTTCGCTCAAGTTATGCAAAGTATTAGAAGATTGGTTTGCACGCCATCGCCGTTGTCGTTCTCTATTTAAGCGACGTTTTCTTTCAGCTTTATCTACTTCCATCTTGTACAATACTATTGTACAAATAAAAAATTCCACAGAATTAATAATTTTTTTAAATTTCCATCACAGTGAATCAAAACTACGCCCGCAGTTACTTTCTTACAATTTTACTTGTTCCTTTTTATAAAATAAAATAACGCCGATTCCTTTTTATGAAATAAAATAACGCTGATTCCTTTTTATGGAATTACTCTGCAATTTTATTCCTTTTTATGAAATTACTCTGCAATGCGAAAAAAATGAAATAAAACACGTCATAACGCCTAAGTAACAGAACAAACGTCGCAGACAGTTGTTCGAGCACGTGCGTGTTGCCACAGATGAAGTCGTTTATCTTGCTAACTTTATTTTATTTTTCGGCATTTCTCCTTGATTTTACGTAGCGTGCGATAGCAATGAGCTTAGTTCCGATTTCGGCCGCCGGATAAAAGCAGATGGCGCTGCAAGCACTGAATGACGTCAGATCGTTAGGGATAGACGTAGTCTATTATATAGGTTTTATAAGTACCAAAATATTGTTCGTTCGTTCTGAAAAATCCAAATAAAGAGTATGCGAAAAGGTGGACCATATCTCGAGTGGTCCACCTGGAAATGTCCCGGCATCCTGGTGGAATCCGTCCCTGTGACATAGGCGTTGGCTGTTGTAGGCCATTCATGACATACGTGGTGCGTTCGGAGATGACCCTCGACACACTCATTTTGAATTAGGCAGTGATTTGTGTCCACATACATGATTCTTGCCATTCTCTTTTGACCCCTCTGATCCGCCAGCTGCTTTCGTCCACAGGATCGCTGACTAGTGGAAGATTTATGCGTGTTGCACCATTCACGGTAAACATTTGTAACGGTTTGTGCGTGAAAAGCACAGGAGGACGGGCGTTTGGGAGAAGCCCGAACCAGAACCCCTGACGTCAACTATTATGCCTCATTCAAAGTTGTTCAGTTCACTTGTTTTTCCCATTCCGAACATCAATCGATTACTAACTTATCCTCGCGAGTTGGTTGGCCGGATTTATTGTATATCGCACACCGGATTTATTGTATGTCATATACTGGAAAATTTCCTTCAATAGGAGCGATTCACGGGAATACTTGAGGTTTGATTAACTATTAAATTTGAACCATAAGTCGGCCTGATCTTGAAGCTCTGTAGCGAGATTGATATTGTGGATAGTCTATTGCATGGAATTTTGGTTATTGTGACATAGGATATTCCTTCCTCTCTGCTCCATTTTATGCACCAGCTATTGTGTTACCGTTAGAAACCCGGTACTTAAATTATAGTACAGGTGATTGTAGGATGTCTGTGTACGAGTATCAATCTGTGGACGCCTTAAGACAAAAGTTATTATAGCTATCAAGAGTAAATTTTATATTTAGTTTAGGAGTTTTGTGAGATAATATTATAGAAAGCATGATAGCGCATCACCTGACCTTTATAGGGTCAGGTATTGCGCTAACATTTATCGATTGATGGGAAAAAGCTGGAGATAACCGATCCCTACATTTACCTTGGACTGCAGATATCAAACAAAGGTCACATTGATGAAAAATTAATCGACGTATAAAACTTCGTTGGAGAGCTTTTGGAAGAAACATTAATTTTTAAGAGCAATATGTCATTATGTCTTAAAAGAAAAGTGTTTATTCAATACATCCTTTCCGTCCTTATTTATGGATCAAGGACATGGACTTTAACAAAAAAGGGCATCTAAAGGCAGCGAATTACTGAAAGAAACGTAGAGAGGTACACCTTAGCATAACCAGGAAGGATACTAAGAAGAGGGACTCGTGGATCAGGAAACTAATGGGAGTTGATGACATCATGATAAAGGCAAATCCCTGAAATGGCATTGGGCTGGACATTTCGAACTATCCACCATTGCACCACTGAAATACTGCAATGCATTCCAAGGGGCAGAAAAAGACCATGTGGGAGATAGATGGATGAAATATATACCTTCATCCATCAGTGGATTAATAATGGTTGATTATATATATATACAAACAAATCAAGATAACTCAAAAAATACATGATGAAATGTTATAAAATTTGGTGAAAACCTGTATCATATCGTCCGTCAAAGAAAGCCCCGAAAACATTTCGTAAGAAACACTTCATTCCGACAAAATGACCACATACAGGACCAGGGGAAAAATAAGATGTCAAATTGAAATAACCAAAGTCCATCAATAGGAAGTATAGTCATCCCTCACACCAATGCAGGCCTCCCAGCAATGCTTCATGCTGTTGAGGATGATGTGTGTTTAGGAGCTCAGTATGTAGCAACGATAATTGTTCGTGCAAAGCTTGTTTAATCCCCACCATGTCTTGCGGGGTGAGGTTGAGTGCACCAGCACGTCTCCCTAGAGCATCCTATACATGCTCGATCGGATTACAGTCGGGAGACTTGGATGGCCATTCCATACGGAGAATGGTCTCTTCTGGAGGATATTCTTTTACTAGTCTCGCTCGATTGAGACGAGGGTTATCATCTTGTAGGAAAAATCCTGGTGGAATCCGTCCCTGTGACATAGGCGTTGGCTGTTGTAGGCCATTCATGACATACGTGGTGCGTTCGGAGATGACCCTCGACACACTCATTTTGAATTAGGCAGTGATTTGTGTCCACATACATGATTCTTGCCATTCTCTTTTGACCCCTCTGATCCGCCAGCTGCTTTCGTCCACAGGATCGCTGACTAGTGGAAGATTTATGCGTGTTGCACCATTCACGGTAAACATTTGTAACGGTTTGTGCGTGAAAAGCACAGGAGGACGGGCGTTTGGGAGAAGCCCGAACCAGAACCCCTGACGTCAACTATTATGCCTCATTCAAAGTTGTTCAGTTCACTTGTTTTTCCCATTCCGAACATCAATCGATTACTAACTTATCCTCGCGAGTTGGTTGGCCGGATTTATTGTATATCGCACACCGGATTTATTGTATGTCATATACTGGAAAATTTCCTTCAATAGGAGCGATTCACGGGAATACTTGAGGTTTGATTAACTATTAAATTTGAACCATAAGTCGGCCTGATCTTGAAGCTCTGTAGCGAGATTGATATTGTGGATAGTCTATTGCATGGAATTTTGGTTATTGTGACATAGGATATTCCTTCCTCTCTGCTCCATTTTATGCACCAGCTATTGTGTTACTGTTAGAAACCCGGTACTTAAATTATAGTACAGGTGATTGTAGGATGTCTGTGTACGAGTATCAATCTGTGGACGCCTTAAGACAAAAGTTATTATAGCTATCAAGAGTAAATTTTATATTTAGTTTAGGAGTTTTGTGAGATAATATTATAGAAAGCATGATAGCGCATCACCTGACCTTTATAGGGTCAGGTATTGCGCTAACATTTATCGATTGATGGGAAAAAGCTGGAGATAACCGATCCCTACATTTACCTTGGACTGCAGATATCAAACAAAGGTCACATTGATGAAAAATTAATCGACGTATAAAACTTCGTTGGAGAGCTTTTGGAAGAAACATTAATTTTTAAGAGCAATATGTCATTATGTCTTAAAAGAAAAGTGTTTATTCAATACATCCTTTCCGTCCTTATTTATGGATCAAGGACATGGACTTTAACAAAAAAGGGCATCTAAAGGCAGCGAATTACTGAAAGAAACGTAGAGAGGTACACCTTAGCATAACCAGGAAGGATACTAAGAAGAGGGACTCGTGGATCAGGAAACTAACGGGAGTTGATGACATCATGATAAAGGCAAATCCCTGAAATGGCATTGGGCTGGACATTTCGAACTATCCACCATTGCACCACTGAAATACTGCAATGCATTCCAAGGGGCAGAAAAAGACCATGTGGGAGATAGATGGATGAAATATATACCTTCATCCATCAGTGGATTAATAATGGTTGATTATATATATATACAAACAAATCAAGATAACTCAAAAAATACATGATGAAATGTTATAAAATTTGGTGAAAACCTGTATCATATCGTCCGTCAAAGAAAGCCCCGAAAACATTTCGTAAGAAACACTTCATTCCGACAAAATGACCACATACAGGACCAGGGGAAAAATAAGATGTCAAATTGAAATAACCAAAGTCCATCAATAGGAAGTATAGTCATCCCTCACACCAATGCAGGCCTCCCAGCAATGCTTCATGCTGTTGAGGATGATGTGTGTTTAGGAGCTCAGTATGTAGCAACGACCATTGTTCGTGCAAAGCTTGTTTAATCCCCACCATGTCTTGCGGGGTGAGGTTGAGTGCACCAGCACGTCTCCCTAGAGCATCCTATACATGCTCGATCGGATTACAGTCGGGAGACTTGGATGGCCATTCCATACGGAGAATGGTCTCTTCTGGAGGATATTCTTTTACTAGTCTCGCTCGATTGAGACGAGGGTTATCATCTTGTAGGAAAAAATTATCGCCTATGGCACCTGCATAAGGACATCCCTATAAAGTCGAGCATTCATGGTTTCTCTTGTAAGCACATATAGGTCTGTACGTCCATCTAACCAGATGCCACCTCAAACCAGCACGCTGCCACTACCATAAGTTTCCTTTTGATGGGTCATAGATGGATAATAACGTGTCCTTCGTTTTCTCCAGATCACAGCACAACTGGAATCGCTCTGTAAAGCAAATCTTGACTCATCTGTAAAGAGTACTGACCTCCATTGGTTTTCAGTCCAATTGACGTGTAGTCTGGCCTAATTCAAACGTTCCCCCCTGTGACAGGGCGCAGAGTGCTTTTCGCCTAGCATATAGACCACTTTCGTGACGCCTCCTGCGCACAGTGGAATCAGATACCACTGTTCCTGTAACCGCAGCAAGGGCAGATCGCAGCTGTGTCGGGGTAGCCGCCCTGTTCCTCCGGGCAGTTGATATGAGATATCGGTCATCCTTGGATGTTGTAGACAGGCTCGATCGGATTACAGTTGGCAAACCTGGCTGGCTATTCCATACGGAGAAGGGTCACTTCTGAAAGATATTGTTTTACCAGTCTCGCTCGGTTGAGACGAGGGTTATCGTCTTGTAGGAGAAATATATCGCCTATAGCGCCCGCATAAGGACATCATCCCTATAAAGTCGAGCATTCATGGTTCCTCTCGGAAGTACATAGAGTATATGCGTCCACCTAAGGAGATGCGACCACAAACCAGCACGCTACCACTACCATAAGTTTCCTTTTCGCGGGTCATAGGGGTATTATAGCGTGGCCCTCGTTCTCTCTAGATCACAGCAAAATGGAATCGCTCTGTAAAGCAAATCTGGACTTATCTGTGAAGAGTGCTGACCTCCATTGGTTTTCAGTCCAATGGACGTGAAGTATTGCCCAATTCAAAAGTTTCTCCCTGTAACGGGGGTATGGAGCACGCAGAATGATGTTCGCCAAGCATAAATATTTCCTTTCTGAAGCCTTCTGCGCACAAGGAAATCAGTTACCATCGTTCCTGCAACTGTAGCAAGGACAGATCGCAGCAGTGTCAGTGTAGCAGTCCTGTTCCTGTGCGCAGTAAATCGGAGATACCGGTCATCCACGGATGTTGCAGAAGTAGGCCTTCCTTGGCTGTTCCTTCGGGAAACTGATTGCATATTTTGGGATTGGTTCCACAGTCTGTGGACCACAAGAGCCACATGCATCCATCTGGCAACTTGCACCTGACTTTGGCCTGCCTGTGTTCTTCCGTCGCTCTCCACCTCAGTTCATCTGTTGAATGCTGCCTCTCAGCTATTACATAAAATCTACTATCTCAAAATCCTTTCTTTACACTCAGCAAACGATGTCACTAACACCTCCTTAACAACCCTTTTAAGGTGTGGCTTGGCTCATTTGCATAAACCGATGTCATCGCCGCTCGTTTGGGTATTATATTCTGACTCCGCATTACATTTCACGTCACATACTTAAGTTCGTACATATCAAACTGTTCTTTCACACATAATAGCTAGTTTTCTGTTGTTGTTTTTTTAAGGAAACCAGTGTAGTTACATACCATACGTGAAATTTTATATGAGCACGCAGGAAGAGAGTCGCAGCACATGTTTGTTGCCAATAGCCAATATTTTTTTATCGAAAACTTTCGCGGTCTATATTGAGCCAAAGAAACGTTTTAACTTCCCTTCGTAGATCATTTAGGAACCAGTTTTAAGTAGATTTGTCAAGTTCAACTTTTCTGTAACACGGTCCTTTACTTTCTATTATGATAATTGAATTGTTAATTGCAAAAGTTTCTCTGCTTAGCCTGTGCCCTTTCGTATGAGGACTACGTGGGTGTTTTCCTCAACATCTTTGCTGGTTAATCTTCGCACTCGATCGTTGCTTCTTCGAGCCATACTGCCCACACATATTCCACAGTAATAAGAACATTTGAGAAACACAGTTATGAAACTTCTGATCTTGCTTTCGAAAGATCTTTAGCTGGGATGGATTACTCTGTGTTTTACACTTTCCTCTGCATTAACCGGATTTCAGGCGACCCGAATCCATCACGCCTTGTGCATCGGAATTAGTGATTCTGACCCTTTCGTTACTTCAGCGGTGTTATCTGCTTCCACTAAATGAAAAGCTGCTTGTGTGTCTCACTGAGACGCAGTAAAAGAGCTCTTAACGATTTATCGAACCCGGATGTTCACTTTCATTTAATAGGACTCACTTTATTTTTATTTTGTTGTTGTTGTTTCGTTTTCGGTGTTTGCACGTGTGGTGAAAGTCAGCAGTGAATTTTCGATGTTGAATACTCCATTATATTAAACTGCTCTGAAACTGTTACAACTTCCGAACATTTTTTTCTTTTAGAAAATGTCTTTTTGTTGCCATATTTTTTACAAATTTAAAAATATATATATATCTATCATCTGCCTACAATTGCCCCATCTTCTGGTGCCTCTTTTTTTTTTCTTTTTTTTACATTCCTCTTACCGTACACATATGTGTATGAAAAAATAGCACAATTGCGTTTTCTCATTTCTTTGGTAGACACGATATCTCAGACTGTGTCAAGATGTAGAACTGAAAAAAGGGTTCCTACGTATAAAAAATTTCGTGTACGTGCAGGGTTTTACAGTAAATCAACCAAACCTGCCTTGTTTTTGCTTTTTTTTTCCTGGCGCACAATACAGGCGGTCGTTTGCTTTCTTAATGTATACTTTCGCGCTCCTAAATCGCTTTTCGTGCACCAATTACGGACCTTCGTACAACTGCAGGCGAAAAAACATTCAAAACCGTTGCATGAGAGAAAACCGAAACTATGTGCAATAAATCTTTGAAGAGTGCAGGTTTCAGCTAAAATTTAACTAATCACACACACTAATTAGTATATGCGTGAAGCACATTTGAAATGTCAGAAAATATTTGTGTATAACTTCAAAGGAGGGTATTCAATTTAAAAATGAATGGAACTTTGGTTTCAGCACTGCAAAAGTGTAGGAATTGATCGCATTTCATTCAGAACCTATATGTACACTGAAGAGCAATTGAATTAGAGATACCTGTCTAGTAACGTGTAGCACCACCTTTCGCCCTGATGACGGCGGCGATTCGTCTCGGCATGGACTCGACAAGACACCGGAAGCGTTGGGAAGCCATACGGATCCACGACCCTTGAACAAGCTCCAACAGTTCACGAAGATTTGATGGAGGGGGGTCAGAGCCTCTCGATGGCATACCAGATGTGCTCGATGGGATTGAGGTCAGGTGACCTAGCTGGCCAAGGAAGCGAGGTCACGTCGGTGGAGTGTTCATCCAACCATTCGGGTACGATTCGGGAGCTGCATTGTCTTGTTGCAGGATGAGGTCCCCAGTGGGATGTTGAAGACGCACAAACGGGAGCAAATGGTCGTCCAGGATATCCCGGTAATGTTGACCTGTGAGGGACGATGTCACACGTACCAGGGGTCCCATTTCAGTCCACATAAACAGTCCCCAGACGAGAATGCCATTCCCACCAGCTTGAAGAGTACCCTGCTGGCAAGAAGGATCCATCGCTTCATGTGGTCCTGCCATCCGCATGTATCAACGTGAATCTCGACTCATCGGTCCAGGCAACATGTTTCCTCATGTCTAGGGTCCAGTGTCGATGTTCCCGCGCTCATGCTAATCTTTGCACCCTGTGATGTGCGGTCAGCAGCGGTACCCTCGTGGGACGATGGCTTCCGTACCCCATAGCGAGGAGATGGTTCTGGATGATGTGGCTGCTTACACGTTTTTGTGCACCAGCGTTAAATTGCCGAGTGATTTCTTGCACTGTGGTCCGTCTATCCGCTGTTACAATGCGAGCTAGCCGACGATGACCCCGCTTATCCACACGCTGTTGTCCACAGCAGTTGGCCCTTGCAGGGATGGTTTTACCGGATTCGATGTACTGACGGTGCACCCGTGATACAGTGGCTCGTGAAAATCCCAGTACCTGCACGACATCCGAGATGGAGTGACCCATTCGTCGGGCCCCGACAATTTGCCCACGATCAAATGCGCTTAGATCCTTCGTCTTACCCATACTGCGTCCGAATCTTACTGGTTCTCGTCATATCACTCCTTATATTATCGGATCGCTGCATACGTCATGTCGTTTCCGTTTACAGCGCCGCCCACAGTGCCACTTTTGCATAACGCCAGCTGTCTCTAATTCAATTGCTCTTCAGTGTATATACTCAATCGACAAAGCATTACAAATACCTATCTAATACCGTGTAGGTCCTC
This sequence comes from Macrothele yani, assembly GCA_039090855.1. NCBI lineage: Eukaryota > Metazoa > Arthropoda > Arachnida > Araneae > Macrothelidae > Macrothele > Macrothele yani. Next base: position 14,186,544 of record CM077017.1, read on the forward strand.
CTCCAGCGCGAATAACATCTTGTACACTCCGAGGCATCGACTTCTCGCCCGAGACGTCGGTCTAAAATCCGTGGATCTGATGTTCCGCGCCACAGCGTCCAAAAGAGTTTCCACAGCGTTTGAATCCGGGGACCTTGAAGGCCACTGGATGGTTCCAAAGTTAGATGAGTGTTTCTCGAGCCATACCTGGGTGGTTGTGGCCCGGTGGATTGGCGCATTGTTCTTCTGCAGCACACCATTGGCCACAGGATGCGTGAAGGCAATGAAAGCGTGTAGGTAATCAGTCAGCACATGCTCGTAGAGCGCAGCGATGAAGGACCTCTCCAGGCACACTAAGGGACCTAATGTGTCCCATGAGAAGGCTCCCCAAACCACTACAGAGCTACCACCGCCTTAAACAGATCCGACCTGGCACGGCGGGGTCATGGCCTCATGCTGTTGACGCTACACCCGCACCTCTCATCAGCTCTTTACAGCTGAAAACGGGATTCATCTGACCACAAGACGCTGCGCTACTCTGCAGTGGTCCAGTTTTGATGTTCCTGGCACCAAGCGATGCATAATATCCGATAATGAGCAGTCAACAGTGGCACACGAGTACGGCGTAAGCTTCCGTAGCTCATGGTACGCCACGTGCGTCGTACCGTTCGCTCTCTGACGCTGCTTGGGCCTCTGACGTTTAACCTGGATGTGATTTGCGCCGCCGTTCCCAAGCGGTCGGTCTGTACGGGCCTGGATTGTCTACGTCAACCCCGGTCATCAGTGGGGTGTGGTCGGTCACCGCTTGCTCTCTGTGCGCCGGTACGTCCGTCGATGGGATACTCACGGTACACCCTTGATACGGTTGCCCTCGGGAACCCTAGAGTTCTTTCCACTTGGGCTACAGAATGACCCATCTGTCTTGCGCCGACAATGCGTCCACGATCAAATTCGCTCAGATCATTACGTTTGCCCATGTTCGTCGATTGCGATGCACTGTTGGGAAGCCCTGCTGTCCGTCGGTGATGTTGATTTGGTAGACAATGTTTTTGACCTAACCCTAGAGGGAAAAATTCCATTGGAGTTAAATCTGCCGAACAAGGGGGCCAAGCAATTGGTCCGCCTCTGCCGATCCATCTCCGAGGCGTCTCGCGATCCAGGTAATCCATAACAATGAGGCTGAAATATGGCGGCACCCCGTCGTGCTGAAGACCGTTTGAGGTGGTAGCTGGGGTAGCGCAAACAGTTCCAGCATGTGCAGGTAGGAGATCCCGGTGACAGTTTCTTCCGAAAAGAAGAAAGGTCCTATCAGCTTATCGTGCATCTCTCTCTAGCTCACATGTGGCATGTGGAATTTCATTACCCCAAATCTTGCAATTGTGCCGATTCACAGTCCACTGTCATGAAAGGTCGCCTCATCCGAGAAGCACATTTAGTGGAAGAAATCGGGTGTTGTGTGAATTATTTCCAGCATGTCTACAGGGAAGTTTATGCGTGCGACGTGGTCATTTGGTTTCAGTGCCTGAAGCATTTGAATCTTGTATGCCCTTAGACCAAGCCGTTTGTGTACCATATCGTGCACCGTTGAAAGTGGCAGGTGTAGCTGTGAGCTAGCAACCCGAATTGATTTGCGCGGACTTCGTAGGAATGCCTCTCTGATGCGTTCGATATTTTCCTTGGATGTTCAGGGCTTTCTAGGAGACATCTCACGTAACAGACTTCTGGTAGTGTTATCCTAGAACCGGATACTTTTCCATGTTGGAGGTTTTCGTCCATATTGGGTTTTAAAACGACGCTGAACAGCAACAACAGACTTTAATTCGGCAAGCCACAACACGCATGCAACTTTCCCCCACAGTGTCGACATTGCGACTGAGCTCGTCTGCTCTTAGTCGGGATGCCGACACCAGGTGGCGCATGCGCGTGAACTGGTGCCCAGTTGACTCACACACGTGAGCAGCTCATGGAAAAAAACTTCGAAAGCTTCCCGCAAACCAGAAGTGAATATAATACATATTTTCCGAAATATATATATATTTCTTTTATTTTGGATACCTTCCATCCGGGCACCCGTGCAAATATAGTGTTTTTCCAATTCCATGAACACATAAAGAGAAAAAAGAGCTTTTTTTTCACACCATTTAAGAGTTCTCCTAAATTTTGCAAAACGACTTCTTGCTTTTAATAGTAGCCAATCATCTCTATACATACACTGCTGGCCACCCAAAATGCAACACCAAGAAGGACACGAGATAGAAGATAGAAGGACATAACAACAGATACAAAGATGAAACGAATGAACGCCGCCCCGGTGGCGCAGTGGTCTAAGCGATGGCCTCTGCTCATTCGTCCGAACGGGGTCCGGGTTCGAATCCCGGTGAGGCATGGATGTTGTGTTTGTCTTACGGCACTGGCTCTCTCCCTTCCCTGGAACCAGTGACCCTAAATTAGGGACGGGCGACTGCTTATAGCCCATTGAGTTGCTCACGGTGGTCGTTAAATCAAAAAAAAAAAACACAGTCAAAAAAAAAAAAAAAAAACGATTGAACTTACAAGCACGTGCGACTTGCTGAACACGCAGACATCAATAGTTCGTATGGCCCCCATGGCTGGCAATAACGGCCGCTACACGCCGGGGCATCGAAAGAAAGAGGCTTTGGACGTGGGCTTGGGGTATGTCGATCCAGGCTACTTCCACACGTTGCCACAGTTCATCAGGCGTAGCCGCGGGTGGTGCTTGCCGGGCCACTCGGTTGCCGATCAGCGACCACACGTGTTCGATGGGCGACACATCGGGAGAACAGTTGGGCCACGGCAGCAGTGCCGCCTGGTGGGCCGTGAAGAATTGTTGCACGATGCGTGCCACGTGCGGGCGCGCATTGTCCTGTTGAAACGTGGCCGCTGGCAGGTCCTGCAGGCAAGGGAGGACTACAGGCTTCAAAACGTCGGAGATGTAGCGGTGGCTGTTGAGTGTACCGGCGATGCATACCAGAGGGGTGCGGGTGTCATATCCAATTGCGCCCCAAACCATAACGCCAGGCGACAGACCGTTATGGCGATGCATAATACACGCGTCATACAGTCTCTCGCCGCGGTGCCGCCACACGCGGATCCGACCATCGTGGTGTTGCAGGAAGAAGCGGGACTCCTCGGAGAAGACAATATCGTGCCATTCCGTAGTCCAGGTGCGGCGTTCAACGGCCCACTGCCGCCGCACTCGCCGGTGGTGTAGCGTCAATGGTAATCGGAGCAAGAGGCGCCGTGACAAATCCCCGCTCCTGCGGACAACGTCGAACGGTACTTGCTGACACAGGTTGTTGCGCAACACACCCTAATTCCAGCGCTAACGTTTGTGATGTGGCGGTGCGAGCCGTCAATGCCCTCCGCACAACATGCCGGTCCTCTCGTTCGGTGGTGTGCCGCGGCTGCGGAAATCGCTCACATCGGTCCGTCCGTCCGTCCCTCCTGCACCCACCGAATCCGTACTCGCCTCACTGTGGCTGGATGTCGTCCCACACGGGCGCCCATTTCTCGGTACGATAAACCGCTGTCGCGATAAACCACTATTCGTCCTCTGTCGAACTCCGAAACGTGCTGGAATGACTGCCGTATTCTGCGACGAGGCATCAGGAAGCTTCCCACGCACAGGTCCGGCAGTGCAACACGCTTCCACTACTTACACCCCGCCTTCTGTGCACCCTTCTTATAGTGCTTCTCGGTGGCTTGCCGGGCGCACATGACTTGCATATGCCCTGCAATGCTAATCGTTTGCATGTCCTCTCGCGGGCGACGCATGTTGCGAATTTCAGGCCAATCGGATGCTTCCTTTTTGGTGTTGCATTTTGGGTGGCCAGCAGTGTATATATAAAAGTGAAAGTTTGTATGTTTGTTCCGCATACATTCCTAAACGGTTTGATGGATTTGCACCAAAATTGTCATACATACTCTTCATCACACAGATTAAAATGCAGGCTAGACGATTTTTAGAAATTCCATCCCTATGGGGGTCAAATGTGTTTTTACGGGGCCCTCTATAATAGACTGGGTGCAAGTCGGCTGCTGCGGTATTACTCCGCGTGTCAAAGCAACGGTCGTCAGGTGAACCCTCACTCCTCGCAAGCTTCCTGGGTTCAGGCATACGGGGAAGTGTCCGATTTTTGAAAATACAACGCACCGGCGGAACATATTGTCATAAGTATTTTTTGTTTATGTTACCATGGCATTTTCTTTGTAAGGATTAGGTTTCATTAGACTCCCAACAATTGGCGCAGGAGTCTCAAATATGGGTAGAGCTACAAATTCCCACAAATAGGCGTGGTCCTCTTAAATAGCATCAAGGTTAAGTTGAAGTTAAAACAGACGGTCTTCTTCATAGATAAAATTTAAATACAAGATTAGTATTGGTATTAGTATAAATAAAAGAAATAGCCTATGTCCACCGGAAAGAAGTAAGCTTCCCAACGGTGAAAGAATTATCCGAATGGGTTTAGTTTTCGAGATTAGTAAAAAAATTACGTATATTATCGTGAACTATTTTTTTCACGTTGGATGTGATCAGGTTGTATGTAAACAAAGCGGAAGGATACATGGGAAATTGGAGATTACTTATAAGCGATGTTATTCGGTAGTACAGCCAAAAATAATAAAAAATAATAAAATAATAATTAAAAATAATAATAAATAAACGAAATAGCCTATGTCCTCCGGAAAGCTTCCCAACAGTGAAAGAATTATCCGAATCGGTTTAGTTTTCGAGATTAGTAAAAAAAATTCCGTATATTATCGTGAACTACTGTCTTTCACGTTGGGTGTGATCAGGTTGTATACCTACACTCTAGAAAACTGAATGCGGAGTGCAGGAAGTGCATTATTGTGCATGTTTGCTATTTCGAGTTTTTAGGGCTCAGAACGGCTATTATAAATTGTGATTTTTATAATAAAATTTTCTTCGAGTGTGGTGAAATGCCTTCAAAAAAACGCAATCCCATCGAACAAGTGCAGCCGAAAGCAAAGAAAATAAAATAACTTCGAGAGAGTGAGACAACCAAACGACGTGATCGAAGACTTATGGATCGGCGGGAAAGAGCCAGTGTATCTAGGGCGGCAGACACCTTGTAACAGCGTGAGGCCCGACTTGAGCGTTGTTCATCATGGCAGGAGTATTTTTTATAATGCGATTTACATTATTACCTGAAAATAAACTTTATGTCTATCCCTTGCAACGCCGGGTTCCGCTAGTTGCGTATAAATTTTGTGCACTGCTCATTTACTTCTAGGTGACTCGATTACTGTTAATAATTTTGTACGACTATTTTATAGGAAAACAAATCTCAGTGAAGGTATAAAAATCGGTTACCACATCAGTTTAAAGTATAGATATATAAAAAGGCAATTCAACACGCTCAGCTCTTCACAAAATAATGATAAGCCGTCTCAAACTTCTTGACATTTTGTCCAGCACCTCTGCTGTGGTATCCCTGTAAGCCCGTTAAAGTACTTTTCATCCTCCATTCTAGTTCCCTTTCTTCGTACCCGAACCCAACCCGATCAGCACAGACCTCAACATCAAACCATAAATATTAACATCAATGTAATAATTTCCAAACGCTTATGTTTAAATTTATTGGTTTTGCGATTCTTCAAGAGTAATGTTTTTGTGCTACTGCATAAACTATCTATCCTTAAGATGCATATTTAAGCATTTGGGGGAGGGGTCCAGATCCCCGGGTCTCTCTCCCCTGGATACGTGCTTGACCAGTGAAGATCTTACTGACGTACAAGGTATGATAAAAAATATCCAGACTGGATTTATTAAAAAACAAGCAAGATGACATCGAATTCTCGGGTGTAAAGGGCACGTCTTTTGAATCCGTTCTGACGCGAATTAAATTTATCGAAGCTATTCAAAGTCAATGGAACCGGTATGGAAAACAATAGTATCCGACCGAAGAAAGAAGTTTTTCAGACGGGTTTAAAATCCCGCAGATATTGCTGTAAACGGAATCGTAACCTTACGCCCTGTGGTGGCAGGCTTGTGCGTTAAATTTTTTTTTAAATTGTATGAGAAACATTTCGCAGCGGAAACGCTCTCCAACAAAGAAAGAATTTTTCAAATTTGACTCTTAGAAGCAGAGATATCAACAAGTATAAGATATGTATCTACTCTCCCGGGCGGGAAAACTATGCATTATTCTAAGAAAATATTATCAAAAGGTTTTTCGATGAAAGCGGTGTCGCTCCACGAAAGAATTCTTTTAGTCGAGTTTTCAGGAGCTCAGATTTTGCTGCAAATACATCAGAAGCAGAAATTAACATTTGTGCTGCCTGGTGGCCGAACCGTTCTTTATCAAATATTAGAAATTATTAGATATATGAAAACCATTTCCCATCAGAACCTGTATGCGATACAGGAATAATTTTTCAAATCGGAGTTTTGGAAGCAGAAATATCGGGGAAACGCAATTTACCTTAACGCCCCCTAGCGAAAAGTCTGTGAGTTACTTCAAAATTTTGAAATCATATGAAAAACATTTCGCACCAAAATCGCTATCCAACAAAGAAGGAATTTTTCAAATCGGACTCTTAGAAGTAGAGATATTGACGGAAATAAGATATACGTCTACGCCCCCTGGCAGAGAAATCATGCATTAATTTAAGAAGAAAATATTCTGAAAAGGTTTATCGACGTGAGTAGTATTGGTCCACAAACGAATTTTTTCAGTCGAGATTTTAGAAGCTCAGATTTTGCTGCAAATTCATCAGAAGCACAAACTAACACTTACACCCCTAGTGGCCGAACTGTTTTACACAGAAAATTAGAAATTACAGGTAACAGATTTCCCATAAGAAGCTGTACTCCGCTGAAGGAATAAAAAAAATTCAAATCGGAGTTTTAGAAGTAGAAATATCGCGGAAAACGCAATTTACTTTTACGCCCCCTAGCGGAATATCTATGCGTAACTTGAAAAAGTGACTATTTCTAAACTACTCTTCGACATAAATGAAATCGAAAGGTAAATGAATTTTTTCAATCGGTTGTTTAGAAGCAAATATATGAAATAAAATGTATTTTGAATTCGATATCATCTGCACTTACGCCCTCTAGCGGCGAAATTGTACATCGTAAAAAATAAATAAATAAAGGATCATCATTCGCATACTTCAAGCTTCCAAATGCAAAAAGAATTTTTCAAATCGGATTAATAGTTGCACAAATATGATGTCCACAGACGGACGGACAAACCGATAACATAAGCACGATCTTTTTTTCAAAAGACGTGCTAAAAAAGAGACTTACAAATTTTAAATTTAATCGCCTTCGAAGTAGTTTTCTTCCGAAGCTGCACACTTAGCCCAGCGCTGTTTCTACTGCTCGAAGCATTTTTTCAAGTCATCTAAAATAACGAACAGCTGCTTCGTCTCATTCTCTCTGTTGTGTCTCCTCAATATCTGGAAATATTTTTTCTTTCAAGTGGTATTTGATTTTGTGGAAGAAAAAAGTCGCAGGGAGCGAGATCTGGCGAATAGCATAACTGTCGGACCTGTGCAATGCGGTGCTTAGAAAGAAACTACTGCACAAGTTGCGATGTATGGGCAGGTGCGTTGTCATGGTGGAGTTGCCACTCTCAGGCAATGGCGGTCTTTTGCGACGAACTGCGCCCCTCAAACGGCGCACTACTTGACATGAGTACTTCTTGTTGATTGTCTGGCTTGATGGAGCGTATTCATGATGCACAATTCCCTCATGATTGAAAAAAAGAAAACTGTTAACATCGTCGCCTCTGTGGTGCTTTTTTATGTCTGGGAGACTTTGGGGTCTTCTACTGTGAAGATTAGGCCTCAGATTCGGAGTCATACACATAAACCCACGATTCTTCACCAGTTATGACAGCTTTTAAAAAGTTTTCGTGGTTTCCGACGCGCTTAAGCAGGTCACTATTAGCTGAAACACGGGCCTGTTTTTGCTCAGCTGAGAGCAATTTTTTCGCAAATTTGGCTGAGATGCGTCTCATACCCAAATCTTCCGTAAGAATCGACTGGACTGAACCGAAACTAGTGTTCAAGTCTTGAGATAACTCACGAATATTGATTCGGCGATTTGCCCGCACAGCTGTGCGCACGAGTTCGAGATTGTTTTCACTATTGCTGGTTCTGGGCCTCCCAGACTGTTCATCACTCTCAACACTTTCAGGACCATGTTTGAAAAAGTTCATACTGCTCATGAACTTATGCACGACTCACACAATCCTCCCCATAGACTTTCTGTAACTTTAAGTATGTGTGCTTGCAAGTTATGCCAAGTTTTTGACAAAATCTGATGCAAATTCGCTGATCAATCTTTTCCGACTTGATAAATGCGACGAACGGCTGCACACACGTAAGAACAAAGCACTACTGTAAAAAAAACAAAAAACAAAAAAAACAGAAGGGGTAACGTGACTGATTGCACATGCGTAGTAGGTTCCGAGGTTAACTTGTGCCAAACCGCTTCTAGATGTGTTGCGCGATTCCGAACTTATGGAACCAGTCTGGATACTTTTTGATCACACCTCGTATAAGAGGTTCAGAGTGCAGAAAGTGAACGAAACCTTCAAGCACCTTGAACTGTACTTAATCATAATGGAAAAATTGAATCCAAATGCAAAGAGAAGTTTACAGGTTCGTAAGATCACAGCTTACTGCAGTTTCCATGAGCAAGAGAGGAAGAGGGCCAACGTTCGGCTTTCTTCTTAACAAATATTTCAGGAAATTCGGTAACACCATTAGCAAGTACCTCTCCTCAACTTTAAAATATCTGGTTGTGTACTACTGAATAGTAAAATTGGTAAGCTGAAATAACTTTAGAAAACTTACGTATACTCTTTTTTTTTTTTTTTTTTACCTTCCGTTTTTGTTGACTTTTTGCTTGTGTAAATTTTGATTGCTGCTCGTTATGTTTTCCATACTGAACTTTACATGTAAACTCCCATGGGATTTCCTTCTTCTGGGATATGACTAGCCGTCGGACAAGTTATGCTAACTGCTATAAATGCAGGACTTGAAAGGGCTGATTAGGCACCGTGCTGACGTCAGTGTTTACTACGTCTATGAATATAGTTTATTATTCTATGCTGTCAAATCTCGATAGTACTGTTACTATATGCTGTCAAGTTTGAAGCTATAATAGTAGAGGTAGTGTTACTAAGTCTTTAACTTACTCACTGAAAGGGACATTATTTATCGTGTAATCTGTAGAGATCCCTGAAACATTATAGCAGTTTAGCTATTTTGCAACCCAACAAAAAACTTTGTTAGTAGGGGATAAGTGAGGTTTTGATGTTGGATGTCCTGGCTTGCGAATCTAGTGATTCAATCAGATGGATAAAAGTTAAACAGGGTGATGATAGTGACTTGAACGGTGTGAAAAATAAACATCGGGAAACATGTTTTTTACATTTTTTAATTATTACCAGTGTCTTGTGAAATGTGAGACTTATTCGGCATTGCTGTACGTACATATACACTGAGTAGCCACTTTATTATGGCCACCTGACAGTTTTAAGCAAATGAGCTATGGCTGCACGCTGTTGCCGCCAGAGTGTGAGGCTAGTATAAAAAGGGAAAGCTTAGTGCTTGCGACAGTAGTAGAAGTGATTTTTGGGTGACGAGATGGATAAAAAATGCGATTTGACAGACTTTCAACGTGGGATGATTGTAGGAACTCAGAGCCATGGAGCGAGTATCACCGAAACCGCCGCATTCGTGAAATGTTCCAGAGCAGCTGTTGTTAAAGGATTTAAAGACTAGACTGTCAGCCAAAAAACTAGGTCTCTACGTGCAACGTGTGGTCGTCATCGACTAGTGACTGCTCGGGCGGAACGGAGAGTGTCCAGACTGGTAACAGACAACAGAAGGGCAACAGTGCAGCAAATTACAGACGATCTTCATCAAGGATTCCCTCAAATGATCTGTGCACGCACTGTTCGCCGTACACTGCATCGGACGGGATATGGCAACCGAAGGCCTGTTCGAACACATTTGCTGTCTGCAGTTAACAAGAGAAAACATCTCCAGTTCGCACAGGAGCACAAGGATTGGACAGTCGATAATTGAAAATAAATTATGTGGTCCGATGATGCACGTTTTCAGTTGCACCATGCCGATGGCCGAGTGAGAATTTGGCGGAAACAGCACGAAAGCATGGACCGCAAATGCATTGCTACAACCCTTCAAGCTGGTGGAGGTAACGTTATGGTTTGGGGAATGTTTTCCTGGCATGGTTTGGGCCCTTTAATTCGTATTGATCAACGTCTGACTGGCAAATCATATCTAAACATCATTGCGGACCAAGTGCATCCTCTCATGTGGGCGGTTTATCCCAGTGGCGATGGCTACTTTCAACAAGATAATGCGTCCTGCCATTGTGCTCGTATTGTACAGGATTGGTTTACTTTGCTTAGGTGGCGACCCCACAATCTCCAGATCTCAACCCCTTTGAGAATTTGTGGGATGAAGTTGAACGAGCCATCAGACAGCTGGATCCACAACCCTCCAATCTCACACTCCTGAAAAGTGGTATTCATCAAGCATGATCTCAGATCCCACAAACCACCTATCAACATCTCGTGGAGTCCATGCCACGAAGAATTGACGCAGTATTAAAGGCAAAAGGTGGCCCAACGAAATACTGAGGGGGTGGTCATAATAAAGTGGCCACTCAGTGTATAGCTAAAGGAAGTGTGCAGGATTTTCGTTTGCGTGTTCGCGGGAAAGTTGATAATTACTTCTGTTGAATTCTAACACTGCAGTTTTTATATCAGCGGTTTTATTTTCCCCATAAGTATATATTTCTTTACTCTTTTAAGCAGTGGAAACGTGCCCCCTCTCCTTATGGTATGGAAGTACTTATACTGTTTGGCTTTCGTACACATTTTGGGAACGCATTATACACTGAAGTATCAAATTATTAAGAACACTTACCTAATAACGTGTTGAGCCGCCCTTGGCAATTAAAACAACCTCGATTTGATATGTCATGGATTCAACTACATGCTGATATCGCTGTACAGGTACCTTCTGCAAAGTGTATTCAATGGCGGATTTCCACTTAGGCACACTAAGCGCGCGCTTAGGGCCCCAATGCTTGAGGGGCCCCGGAAACGTATAATTGGATTTCCAGTATTGCTTTGGTTTTCACAAACCGAAACAAAAAAATTACAAACCTTCTTAATTGTCCGATGAAAATAATATTAAAATGTGCTTTCAAGAAACTCTTCACATTCTCGCTTTCCTGCAGTACCTGATGAAATTCTTACTGTTTACCTTTCTTGGTCTATGGCCTTCGTCTATGCCAAAACTCCTCCACGAAAAGCCATCCACCCTTTTCAAGGGAAGCACTGTGTATAAATTGCATTTTACCCGTATTTTCTAATGTGGAGAACTTTTCCGGTTGCCAATGTCGTCAAGTATTTTAGTTTTGTTTGGTACCATGCTCGTTTCCAACTAATTTGCTCAAAATGTAAAAAACAAGATGATTTTCCAAAACTGAGGCAATCGAAAGAGCACGTTTTATAATTGAAATGCATTCCAGTTTTATGAAATTTTATGACAATTTACACGCGTTGTACGAAATTTCATTTTCAGCGCTCTTAGCGTTAAATTTGCCAAGAAACTTGCAACTGAAAAGGTGTTAAAGTAGTCAATTTTGCCTAACGTATCAAACTCAAAACAGAATTTTTGCTGTAACTGAAATAGTCTATTCGTAGCGCAAAGCTAAAATTTACAAAATTTCCATTTTGAGAACTGCTAGCGGGAAATTTATGAACTAGTAGTTAAATTTAAAATTGGAATATCCGATCATTTGCAAAAATAATTTTTGAAAAATCCGTGAAAACCAAATTTTTTGGCCTTCAGCGCCTTTAGCAGGAAATTAACGAACTAATTAAAAAAATTTAATATTTTGAAGGGAACAGTTAAGCCTAATCTGAGAGGCACAAAAATAAATATATTTTTTTCCTTCAAGTTGAATAGTTTCTTCACAACGGAACTTTAATTTCTTTAATTTTTGACTGAACAGCCCTTAGCGGTATTTAAAGTGCCGATCTTAATGTCCTTAGATTTCCTATTAGCCGCAAGGAAATAATTTGTTAAATATCTCTGAAAACAAAAAGTTCGAGGTGCACGGGCAGACAAAGAGATTACACTAGCACTGTTTCTTACAAAGCGTTCTAATAATATAAAGATAGAATGGAATTTTAAAAAGCGTAGAAATTTCTTCCTAGATATTACTTTTTTTTTTTTTGTTAATCTGACGGATGAAAATTTCTGAGCCGATAAGAAGGGGGAAGGGGTCCCCCGGAATCTTTTAGCGCCTACGTTTCAAAAACATCTAAAGTCACCTCTGAGTGTATGTGATGGTGTCCGTAAATTTTTCACTGGAGGATCTCTGTTACGATTGGCTTTCTCAATCTCATCTCATAGGTGTTCAATTGTGTTTAGATCTGGGAACTGTGATGTCTATTTTAGCAGTTTGAAGTCACTGTCTACTCGTAGAATATGAGTGACGATCCGAGATTTGTGGCATGGCGACTTATCCTGATGGAAGTAGCTTTTTTCACCAGGAAACACTGTGCACGTGCACATGTGCAGTAGTGCGTAGTCCGTAATGGTGTTAAGATACCTAGTGACATCCAGCTTTGTTGTTGTTGTTGTTAGGTTCCATCTCATGTTCAACTTTTGGTGAGTGTGTGAACAAATGCTTGCAATCTTGATCTGTTCCCAGCAACGTCTTGCAACTGTTCTATGGTCATTTCGCAAGTGTCTTTGATTCCATCCGACCACCTTGTTATCTGTCTTCCTCGTCTTCTGCTCCCTCCAGCCTTACCATGCACGATCATTTTTTCAAACCCATTATTGGCACGCATCACATGTCCAAAATATGCGAGTTTTTGCTTACAGATCATTGTCTCAAGGGAGCAGCTGGTATTGATTTGGTCAAGTACTGATTGATTAGGTCTTCATGCAGGCCATGAAATTTGTAAATAGCCGTTTCTAGGTCCGTAATTCAAAAGCATTTATCTTCTTATTTTTACTCTTCCTCAATATCCAGCTTTCCCAACCATACATTACCACAGGAAATGCCATTGTTTTAACAATTGTAATCTTTGTTGTCATTGAGATGTGTCTTTATCCTACGTAATCTTCTCTAAATTTGTCGTTGCCTTTCTCCCTAGGAATTATCTCCTCCTTAATTCTTAAGCACACTGCCCCTCGATATCTGTTCTGGAGCCCAAGAGAAAAAAAATCGCCTACGACCTCCAATTCCTCCCCGTCAATTATAAAATCTGTAAGGTTGGAAGTTGACATGACCGTTAGACCTTCTTAATATTTAACATTAAAATTGATTTTGCATTCTCCACTTTTACTTTCATGATGATGTCCTCAAAGTCTACTTTCTGCAGAAAGAGCGGTGTCATCTGCATATCTTAAATTGCTGTGATTGTTTGACCTCCAATACGAATACCAGCTGTCATTTCATCCAGGCCTGCCATTCTAAAAAATGTATTCACTATACAAGTTAAACAGGTGGGAAGACAATGAAACCTTACACTCGCTTTCTTAATGTAAACCATTAATACAAACAATTGACGTAGATTAGGAACATCAAACAGAAGTCATCGCTCTTTCCACGTTTATAAGTGAGTCACGGAAAAATTCTCATTGGCCGTCACCGGTAAACAAACCCAGGGTATTCCAGTTACGCGCCGAACATGCTGCCACTACATCCCAGCGGCCTCGAATTCCTCCAGACTCACATACGACTAACTGCCAAGCGACGTGGCAGGTTGCTCGTTGGAGCCCCGCACAATGCTGAAGATTCACCAAAGATGGTAAGCAGTAACTGAACAAATAACTGGAAGGCGAATGAATAATTAATACAGACAATTGACGTGGGTTAGGAACATCAAACAGAAGTCATCGCTCTTTCCACGTTTATAAGTGAGTCCCGGTGGCGGCCAATGAGAATTTTTCCGTGACTTACTTATAAACGTGGAAAGAGCGATGACTTCTGTTTGATGTTAATGTAAACCATTTAGTCTCACCAAAAAACAACGCACTCCCTTTCTTAATCTAAACCATTCAGTCTCGCCAAATTCCGTTCCCACAATGGCTTCTTGTTTATCATAAAGATTCCGTAAAAGAATGATCAGGTGCTCTGGCACTCCCAAGAATCTCAAAACATTCCACGATCTTGCATGGTCCACGCAGTCAAAAACTTTGCTATAGTCAGTGAAACAAAGGTAAACATCCTTCCGGAATTCGCTTGCTTTCTTCATTATCTATCTAACCTTGGCAATTTGATCTGGTGTTCCTTTGCCTCTTCTAAAGCCATCTTGTACTGGCAGTTCTCTCTCGTTTACGGTTCTAACTTCCTTTGTATGTGTATGATCTTTAGCAAAACCTTGCTAGCATGAGGAATCAATGCAATAGTTCTATAATTTGCACATTCTTTGGCATCTCCTTTCTTGTGCAATGGAGGAAACACTGATCTCTTCCAATTAGCAACCTGTCTAGTCATAATCCAAATTTGTTAGCAAAGAAGAGCAGTTAGAACTTTAACAGCTTCCTTTCCTACTGCCCTAAACAATTTGATGGGAATTGTATCTTCTCCTGGTGCTTTCCTGTTTTCAAGCTGTTCTAATAATGCCCATCGTACCTCGCTTTCCAATGGAGCCTGTTCTGGAGTATACGCATTCTCTACAAATGCATCCATCATTCTACAACCTCCTTTCTACAGAGTTTCAGTGCAGTCTTGCTACGCATTTTTTAAACCTTCTTGGCCTCCACAGTGATCATTCCAAACTTTGCGTGAAATAGTGACATCCAAGTCCTGTTCCAGAGCTGGATACGAACCCAATTTCCCCCATAAAAACAAACTCCAGACTAAGCAGCTGAGATCCATCGATTCGCTCTGTTGACGCCGTATTCCGGCCTATCAATCAGCGTGTATTAACTGAAAACATGATTCTTCGGAGCAGGCGACTTTTTTCCAGTCTTCAACGGTCCAGTTTCGGAACTCCCATGCCTACTGCTGAAGAATTTGTCTGTTTTTAGCAGAGACGAGTGGTATACACGAAGTCTGCTGTTCACGCTAATATTCAGCTGACTCGGTATGCTGAAATTCTTCTCTGAATTTGGAGCAGATTGTTTTATTCTGAATTAAGCACACGCGTGGAATCAATTCGTTTTGTGGTAGAAATAAATAAGCATTTCAATGAAGCAGTAGTATTACCTTTTGCTAGTGTGCGATAAATTGTTAAAATGCAGAATCAATATTAAAATTTTGGTTTATTAATTGAGGCAAAAATGACCCAGACATTTACAAAACTACAAGTTTTGGAAGTCCAATTTCATTTTATTTTCATTTATTATTTCTGCTGTTTCAGATTCCTGATGTATTGTTACATTGTTATTTATCTGTTTTTATAACAACAGCAAGGAGGCTCCGGGAAAAGACCACAGAGTCCTGACTTTTTCAGTGTAGGTTAAGGATTTTCATGAAGAAATAGGTGACGTGGAAATAAATAACAAGATATCTCAGACTGAAAAGGTGATTTTCTGTTGACAGTCCCGAAGTCAGCGTAAAAGCTGAATGTAAGAGTAAGCAGAAAACCCTTGCATTTATTTTCAACAGAGACTTGAGCAACTACAAAATCAGTTCCAAGATGTCACTGAAAAACGCAACTAAAAAAAAAAAAAACACACACACATGGTGACAAGCCTGCACCTCTCCAGGCTTCTTTCAGTTGTCTGTAACCACTGTGTGTCATTTTTAGTTAAAGTCCATGTCTCTGGCCCATGCGTAAGAATTGGAAGGATAAATCAATTAAATACGTTTCGTTCAGACATGATGGTAAATCTGTCTTAAAAATTATACTATTCCTTCCAAATGCACGTCAGCCAAGTTTTATATGCCTACTAATTTCTTCTTCGATGTTGCCCTCGCTTGATGTCTGACGCCGTTTAGAGGAACCTGTGAGCCATGGCAATAGCATAGCGCACCGATATTGGCAAGTGTAGCTGAAAGAAGGTCAGAGCACTCATCAGATTGGTTGTGGACCATGACGGACGAATACATCCGGCGAAGTTTGTCTTTTCCGTCGACAGGTTCATACGGCATTTGTAGCTACTCTGGCAACCATTCGACGAGCTGTGGCTTCCGCGGGCTGTCTCCCAGTTTCCTGTTGAAACAGTGTACGCCGACTGGCGAAAGAAACCCTACGTGCATTCCAGTCATTGCGTCAGTTACCACTGACCGCTGTCCATCATCGTCAGCAGCGTCTGGAATGGTGTCGCGCACGGGCCACATGGGGTACAGAACAGCATCAGGGGATCTTCAGAGATGAATCCCGCTTCTGCTTGCGGTCCGATGTTGGGCGCGTACACGTGTGGCGACTACGTGATTACCTGATGAACACAATGAATCTAGAGCAATTTTAGTGTTATAATGTGGGGAGCGTCGTTATTAATTTTGGTGGTCATCAACGACAGTCAGACTGCTCGCATGATATGTCACCAAGATTCTGGAACATGTTGTTCTCGCCCTTCTTACTGGAGTGCCTTACTCCATTTTTCAGCATGATAACGCTCACATACATACCACAGGGTTTATTTCTGAATGTTTTTATAGTGTGCACATGTCGTCTCGGACGTCCAGGTCCCCTGATTTATTCACAATCTAGCACATGCTGGCCATGATCAGACGCCATCTACAGACGACCCGCTGTCAGCACGGAGCACGTATGTCTGCGGGTCTAGTTGCAAGAGGCTTGGTGCGAAATACCGTAGGAGGCTATTTTACAGCCGTACGACTCCGCATCCAGACGCTTAGCTCATTGTGTCCGCAGCTGAGGTTATTTTCATATCATACCGATTTGGCCATAGTAACTATCGTTTTGTGTCAATGATTGTGTTTATTAGCATCGCCAGATTTTATCATGCGTTTTTTACCACCTTAGCTGTCATTTCTCTAAGTATCTTCTCTGTATTCCTGTTCCCTTATGCTTCTGCAATTCCAATGACACAGAGTGTATACATCGATTTTTTCCACGAGAAATCTGATTATTTTGTCAAATGTTATATTCCAATCAATCACCTGCCCTGAGAAACTTGAGGTTACTGCTATACTTCTCGATTGAAATACCGTTCCACAGTCCAGTCTTTGCTATTAACCTAATTTACTTTCGTAATATTTCGTACCCTTTCTTTCCTTTTTTAGTCATTACGAGTGTATTGCCTTTACTAGGCTAAAATTATTTACAGACAGATTATTAAAAAAAAATCTGATTTCATTGTTATAAGAAACCTTAAAAAATCCGCGTCTCCATTTTGTTGAGTTCGTATCCATGAGGTGATGCCAAAGTTGAAGAGCACACCTACGTTTCAAAATACTGATGATACCAGTCGTGTTTTAGTGGTCTAAGGTATCACGGGTCCTTTTGTTACTTTCAAAAACTTGCGTTGTGGAACAGTTGACGCCTATACTAAGTAATTGAGCAGAAAATTGAATCAAATTAGTCCTCGGAAATTACATCGTGCTGCTTTCCTGTACTAAAATCGAGGTGTGTGAAGGCTGTGCCCGTAAAGAATCTAAGGAATACGTAATGAGCGTCACCAACCCGTCGCGAATTTTAAACACTTGGCGGCTTTCTAGTGCTTAGCTTTAAGTAAAATGGCTTCCTTACATCACCACGTTCCTTCCCTTTAGCAGAAGTCTATTAAATTTACATGTCTTGAATGAAAGCGCAGTAGTCATAATAATTGCATTTTGAAACTAGCGCAAGATTACAACGAAACAGAAAACACCGGAAACAAGAAGTTACCGTAGGAGTGGCATTATCTGCGCTTTCCTTTCCACTCTTATTGAGTAAGTCCCTTATACTTTCTCACTTCCCCGTTCACATACAGCATGAGAAAGTAGTATTATATTAGCGGAATAAAATGAGAACGTCTTTTTCTCGTCCAAGTAGTGTGTAGGGAATACTTTCGAAAATCTACCAGATTATCCAGCGACTTTCGTTTCTCCATCATAAGAACTACCAATAAGTTTCAATTCGATCTTTGGTTCTCTTAGGAAGAAATTCACGCAAATTTGGGAAATTGAAAGCTAATAAATGGTTCAATCCCTGAAGACCGTTAACCAAACTAAAAAAACATTTGTTGTTCAAAGTGTTATCTTCTAAGTATTATTAAATAAATAAATAGAAGCGCAATTATACACCAAATCCATACATGATCTATTACAAAAATCCGTTTTTTATTGGCGAAAAGAACTGGTATTGCCAAACTTTCGCATAACTACGGGTGGCTTTATCGATACAGATTAATACTACAAATGTTACGGGAGAAAACATATGAGAAACATTAAGATTTGAAAGGAAATACTTGGGTTGAGTTAATTTTAAATTGTATGTAAATTCAAAATTTGCACGTGAAAAAACAAGTAAACAAAAAACTTTAGGCTACCCATCCAGAGGCGATACACATTTTGCGAAGCAAAATCGTTGCATGCATTCTACAGAAATACAACACTGAATGTGGACCTCTATCTTTGTACTGCGTTATAGTTTCCTACTGTTAACGCATATTTGGTAATTTTTAAAATGTATGACCTCTCCTGGCAATTTTGACACGGATCCTTTTTTTTAAATTAAAGTGCCGCAAAAAAGTTTTTTTGTCTTTCTGTTTTCAAGCGGCGCATAATCCGCAGAACCAACATTTCTAACTTTTTTAACAGATAATCCTCAGATTATAATATACGATGAAAAACACGTAATATTTTTTCAGGCCCATTAACAAAATGGGAGCTGGGGGACGGGTAATATGCAGGTTGTTGAATTCGGTAAAGAAATTTACTACGAGGATTTGTTAATGTTGACAGCACTGGTGAGTGAAGTGATTTCAAAAATTTGTTTCAAATCAGATTAAGTAGGCTTAGAACTTTTGTCCTTTGATAGTAAGATGCAGCGTCATCCTGTGTAAAATTCAGATATCATCTGGTGGAAAGAGCGGTTACTGTACTTCCCCGTGTCGTCCGGGAACCGGAACAGATTGCTTCCGTAAGAGCGCCAGAAATTCTTTAGAGAATGTCAGCAACAAAAGTTAAACAGTAAAATATAAAAGGCTTTTGAAGCTGTGGAAATAACGCTCAATTTATTATGCCTTTAGTTGCGCTTTTTTCACATGATTTGACGTTCTGTGTCTGTTGTAATTTTCCTCAGAACTTTTTTTTTTTAATTTCTGTTTAAACTTTTGAAATAGTTCTTGTGTCGTGCTATTTAATTTGTAAAATAACTAAGGGCTGAATAATGTCCGAAGAATACCTTATGGATGCTAATCTTTTTGAGAGAAAATTAAAAATGGAATCATTATTATGTTTCTTTAACGTTTTATTAAAGCATAGACTTTGAATAAATTTAAAAAATCGTAATTGCGGAAGGGTAAGGCTAAGCGGTAGATTTCCCCATTTAACTCTTAAATGTGTGACAGAATGGGTTATTGCCCTTGTTTAAAGAGTTCTTTAACTTCTACTGGCCACTAGTCGCATTCAACACTGTAAAAAATTGCAGGGTCAAATTACAATAGATACACCGGCAGCTGAGTGGCCAGTCAATAAACCGTAATTTTACGGTACCATACCGTAATGTTCATTAACAGTCTAATGACCGGGAAATAAAAACGCGTTGCCCACAGAGTTGCTGCCAGTCGACTGATTGCACGTGAAGAAACAGGTATATAACCACTTTAAGAAGAACGTTGCCAGATTGTCAAGGTTAAAATACAGTAACACTTCAAACAGTTTAGACACCGTGAACATAGTTTATCTATCGAAAATCCATGGTTGACCGCAAGGTGGCGTGCTTACGATCTGTAAACTATCTTAATCCGAGTGAAACACTGACTATTCGCTGCAATTCTTTACAGTGAAGTTGAAGGTTGTGATTGAATTTGGGATGCACTACACTGCCTCCTCAAACAAAATATGTGACAGCTGTACCTAACGTCGTAGTAAGCAGTGATCCAGCTGTGCCAGAAGTTTACTAATTGAACAATAACAACAAAATATTGATTTTTAAAGCAGTGTATTAAGCAAAGATTTCTGCTAGTACGCAGTTGTAATAGGGGTTTTTGTTGTTGTTTTCCGTACATGCCTTATGTCAGAAGTATCAAATCTTTTTGAAACTATGTCCAAATTGACGGTAATCGTCTAAAAAAATTCTCCCCCGTGCCCATGGTAATTTTAATAGCAGATTATCATTTATTATAAATTAATAAAAAAAATCACAAATAACAGAAGAAAAATATAAGAAGAGCGAAGCCAATGCCAAGCGTTTACTTCTATTATTACCCATGATGTGTATACTGGGTCTGCGGGGATTTCCAAACGTGTCATATGATCACATGTTTTGGAAGTCGCCGAGCTGGCTTCAAGCTGGCATGAAACGCCTTCTGTAAGCACTTCTCACTGCTCTCGTCGGCTCTCAAAAGGAGTGAGGGTAAATCAGCAGGTCTTCTTTTCTCCTGGTCTGGAGGGGGGGGGTGATCGGGTTTCTACCATAATACTTCTACCCTCCGCTCTTCGCTTGCCCACTAATGTCCCTTCGAGTTACGGCCAGGAAGAATCCCTCTGCAACCCTTCTAAGACGAACCCAGCTATCTGTCATCTTTTCGCTGTCTCGCTTGTGACCCTCTTTTGGAGCACATCCCTCGGAGACGCATCAAGCTGAAACGAATCCCCTTCCTTTTAGCCCTTACTGAAATTTTCTAAGCTATCTCCGACATTCAAAACTGGAAAAAATCCCTTAGTATTTCATTTGACAGTAACAATAATGAGTTGGTAGGGCATAATTGTCCAGAATATCGAGGTAGACGTGCTGGTTTACAGGTTTGTACACGATAACCAATGGGCCGGGACCATACCACGGAAAAAAATCCACACGAATACACTGCCAGCTCCGAACTTGACCGTAGGAACAGTACGCCATACCCACACACGGCCATCAGACTGATGGATCGTGTATCTGGATTCATCAGTCCATTGGACCCGTTTCCATGCATTTACGGTTCACGATAAATGTTCTTTACACCATGCTAAACGATGAGTAACATTCCGAGTGGAGATGAAAGGCTTATGAGCAGCCGCACGACCACGGCAACCCATGGAATGAAGTTCTCTGCGAATGGTAAGTGTACATACCGAGGTTCCAGCATTTTTACTCACATGTACACTGAGGTCTTGTGCAGTACTCCGTCGAATAGCTGTAGCGAATCTCCTGAGACTTCGACGTCCTCTATCACGGATTTTCTTTGGTTAGCCGTTACGTTTTGCTGCTTCAGGCAAGCCATGTGTCTTCCACTTATTCAGTACATCCAAAACACAAAACAGTTGACTTGGGTATGTTTAGACGCCTTTCGGTTTCTCTTATGGACAACCCACTAATACACTGCTGGACAATTGCTAAGGACGGATCATAAACGGCAATATAGCGCATAAAAAAGTAAGTGTGGTTGGATGCCAAGTGAAATAAAATAATGTCAGAATGCCAGGACATTACAAGAAAGACAATTTATTGTGCTCTGAAATCCAGAAGGCCTTGGAACGTGTTCAAGGGACAAACAGGCCCTTTTGTGCAGAATACGTAAACGTGACAAAAATGCAATTACCGTCCGCAGGCGTTCCGGCGTAAGATGTCAATACGGGATATGGAAATCATGGAGGCCGATGCAAGATTCCACACGTCGTGTCATGCTTTGCACAACATTATCAAGCAGCTGTTGGAGTAATTTATCGCATTCCTCTGTCAGTGCGCGGATGAGGGTGTCCTTGTTTATTGGAGGGCATTGGCGACCAGCAAGACTCCTCCCCAAAGCATCACACACATTTTCAATGGGATTCAGATCTAGAGAACGTGCTGGCCATACGAGGCGTTGAATATCCTCGCTCTCAAGATACTCCTGGACAGCGACTGTTCGATGAAATGTTGCGTTGTCGTCCATGAAAATGAATCTATCACCGACAGCACCACGGAACACGCAAACATGAGGTAGCAGAACATCATTAATGTATCGTTGGCCAGTCATAGTCCCAGTTGAAAGCACATAGAGGGACGTACGGCCATTGATCATGATGCCAGCCCATACCATGACATTACATGTCGGATATCGGACCCTTTCCTGTATGTTTGCTGGACAATATGCAGTACCACTATCACGCCAGATCAGTTGTCGTCAACAATCAGACGATAGACTGTATCTACTCTCATCTGAGAAGAGGACAGCAGACCAGTCGTTATCAGTCCAACTGCGATGTTGATGGCACCATTGCAAACGGGCGGTACGGTGACGTCTGGACAATGGGATGCACACAACAGGACGGAGGGAGTATAGTCCTCCTTCATGCAAATGTCTGGCGACAGTTTTTCGGGAGATCCGCTTACCAGTAGCAACCATAAACTGATTTGCTACCTCACTAGCTGTGCTGCGCCGGTGTCTTTTTGTTGATAGCACTATGTACCGATCTTCTGCAGGTGTCGTACTGCGAACACGACCTCCCCCGTGACGTTTGCTACACTCTCCATTTGTTTGAAATGATTTCCAAAGCCTTGAAACAACACTGCGGCTGACGTCGAACTCCCTGGCAACATCTGTTATTTTTCGCCCTTCTTCAATCTTGCCAATAATACGGCCACGCGTAAAATAATCTAGGTGATGTCGGGAAGACATACTGAAAACTGCAAGTTCGTCAATTCATTCTTTCCCTTTCAACTTTGCGTTTGAACAACAACGGTCAATACGCCTCAAATCCTTTATATCTCTTATCAGCGCTATCACGTCACGAGCAGGTTCGGCAATCCAAAATTTGCATACGCACAACACGTCTTACTGTATCCCGCACTTATGCTAATTTCCACATTTTCCTGCCTTCCATTTTATGGTTGCTGTCGTTGCTATTGTCATCCGTCCTTAGCAATTGTCCGGCAGTGTATAACACCCAACAATATTTTTTTCTCAAATTCCGTTCTTTCCCGCCGCGACATTTGTACTCAACCTCACAGTGCGATAGGATCGCGGCCAGATGCAGGCTTATTTTTATACCGTTTACAGCTGTTTCGCGCATCTTAACAACGCAGCAGATCCGTTCATTTGCTTCATTTGCTTTTGAAGGGGTGTCCGGTGACTTTTGTCAATATAGTGTATGAAATAATATGCATTCGATTTTAGTATTATTCAGTGTTATCAAGGAGTACTCACCAGATTTTAGTTCTGCTATATATTCCAATAGGTTTGTTATTGCAGTGCTTGAGATTTGCCTTCCTTTTTTGGCCAAAGGCTGTACATTTTAAAAATATGGAGATTAGTACGATGAGTACCGTGAAGTAAAACTTTGAACAGGTTGCCGCTTTGGGCAGCATGGAACAAAAGTATATTTCCATAGAACGAGAAAACTTCCACGAAAACGAGGCTATATAAGAAATGATTGCAAAATCAGTGAAAATGAATTCACATGACTGACAGCCGACTGTAAAAGAAAGCCTTTCGTTAAAATTAGATGTATATACGAAAGAAGTGGATTACTTACATAATGTATGATTTAACATCAAAAGGACAAAACCAGAACGAAGAAATTAAAATATTCAATAAAATCCATTCTGATATGTTCATGAATAACGGTAATCGATATGTTCATGAATAACGGTAATCGATTTGTTCATGAATAACGTGTGAAACAGTAATAAGAGCGTCACAATTATATTGTTGGTAGCTATCATAAAGTGACATAAGCCACGTAGATAGGGTTCGATAAGCTCGTTATACGAACTACCAGAATGTAAATTGAAAAGTCCGAAGTACGACTGCCCCGTCATAGCCAGTAATGCATACGAAACTGAGCTTCTGCGAGTAGCGTGAAATATGTGATTGAAGCTGTAGTAGAAAATCCAAAATGATAATCTGCAACGAACTGCGGCGTCACATTCCGTGAAGTTTATCCCTTGACGTCGTAGGCGGCTGATAGTTTTTGGATATGCAATCGCGTGGGACAAAATACAGTATTAAGTTGATGAAACCAAGCAAAATATATCCGAAGTGTCAACTGTTACTCTTTCCAGAAACTACCTGCCTACAAAAAAGGGAAAACACACACACACACACACACACACACACACACACACACACACACACACACAAATAAAGAAAGAAAGAAACATGTATGATTTCTGTAACATAATTTGCTCATATGCATAATGTAAATGCTGAACATTTCCAGTGTTTCATACAATAGAGAAAATGTTATAGAGAAAGCGGGAGGTAGCTTAAACACATCTCCATCAGGCGCATATGCGTATAAGGGGTAGGCCATATAGGCTCTAGTTTTCTCCTTCAGAATTCACCGTTTCTAAATTTCAATGTACCTTTCATTTTGCAGTTTACATTGCACTTATGTTAGTTCCAATGATTTTAATTTTGACAGCTTTCTTCAGTTTTGTTGCAACCTGTGAACAGCCTCTTTATCAGTAAAATTTATTCTTATTCTGATCATGTTCGTTCTTTATTTCTCTGCGTCATAATTTCATTTCCGTAAAAGTGTTACATTTTATGCCCCCTCCGCCCCGTAAATTCTCTGTATCCGCCACACGGCTGTGGAAATTATTGAAACACTACCATGTGATGCTGGTTGAAAGACGCTCTGAAATATTTATGCCTTTTAAACAATAATTCCGCGAAAACATAAAAATAATAGAGACACCAGACAACAAATTAGTCACCACCAGAAATTAATACTTAGTTACATCGTCACTTGCAGAAATCATAGCATTAACTCTTGCTGGAAGAGATTCCACAAGATTATTTAAATAACTTGAGTCAATTTTTGACCATTCTAAGAAGAGTTTGTCCCGCAATTTATTGAGTTTCCTGGAATGCTGAAATTTGGTTTTTACACTTTGTTCAACGAGGTCCCATAAATTCTCGATGGGATTAAACTTTGGCGATTTAGCTGGCCAGTTCATGTATCCCAAAGTCGTACCATACTCTTCACACTAATCCATAATGGTTTTAGCTCTATGAACCTACAGTTGTCAGCCCGGTAAATCGGATAAGTTACTTGATGAGAATCCTGCAAATGTTGTGCACAAGAAAACACATGGTTGTTTAAAATTTCTGTGTAAGCATGCTGATTCACCGTATTCTTCACCTCTACTAGTGGGCCTAATTCACAACCATTAAAACAACCCCACAGCATGACAGACCCACCTCCTTTGGCAAGAACTCTTTGAACACACTCAGGATTGAATGTTTCTTTAGACCTCCCTATTTACCCTACACCTTACGTCATTTGGGTACAGGCAAAATTTGGGTTGTCAAACCTTATGACAGCATTCCACTGATCAACAGTCCGTGTTCTGTGAGCTTTGCCCCAAGCTAATCGAGCTTTTTCTGAGCAGAAGTTAACAATGGTTTCAGTGTTGCAACTCTACTCCAGGTATTCATTCGATGAAGTTCCCTACGCACTGCACTGTTCGCTCAGATGTAGACGTGTAAGGTCTATTATTAACAGATTGGAGGAGTTCCTGCCTTGTGTGAAATCTGTTTTCGTTGAACAGGTGAGAGATTGTGCGCCGGTAACGACTTGTCAAAATGGTGTTTCGTCAGCAGTTTTTCCTTTTATTTTCAGGCGAGTTTGACCTATACCAATCTTTATAAACACGTAGAACTGTTCTTTTGCTAGCACCTGCAAATTTAGCAACTTTCTTGATGCTGTTTCCTCTTGACCGGCCAAAGGCTATGACACTTTTCTGACAGTCATTTACATCTGCCTTTCGACCCATTGATTTTAATTTTTCAAAAAGTTCAGCTTAAAATTTTGCCTCTAGAAAGAAATAATACATATCTTATTATTATATAACCCAGAAATATTTAAATAAAATTCTAATTATAACCTCATAAATATATTATACACTGGTGTGCAAAAATTAAGGATAAAGAGGAGAAATTAGCATAACAGCGGAACGAGCAGGCAGAACGGACGGAAAGACCACTCAGGAGATAGACTAGGCTCCGGTACGGTAGGGCATGCGCATATATGCAGCATGACGTAGGGGGGGGAGGTGTCGGAAGGGTATAAAGCAAACGGGCGTTGTACGCTCAGCAATTCGGTGAAAGCTATTGCACGGTGTACATCGGTTTGAACGACGTCGAGTTGCTGCCACCGTGTGATATGGCCAACTGGCAATTCAGTAGACGACATCTGGATGACTTTACCCGAGGTCGCGTCATTGGGAAGTTGGAAGAAAGTCGAAGTGTGAATAGTGTGGCCGAGGAGTTCGGGATCGCTCACAGCATCGTTTCACGAGCTTGGAGAGCATTTCAAACGACAGGAACAGCTGTCCGAGAGTTTAGCAGTGGTCGTCCACGAGCAACCACGGCGTCGGACAACCGGTATATTGTCCTACAGGCGAGAAGAGACAGACGGCAGACAGCGGGAAAAATCGTAAGGCACGTGCAACAGACAACTGGACGTCCGTTATCGCGTTTTACCGTGCGTGGCAAGGAGGCTGCACAAAGGTGGTCTATTTGCACGACGACCAGTACAGTGTGTGCCATTAACGCCTGCTCATCGGAGACGGCGGTTTCTGTGGTGCCAGCAACCCAAGAACTGGACATATCAGCAATGGGGTCGTGTTCTCTTTACGGATGAGAGCCGATTTAGTCTGACGAGCGATTCTGGAGGTATACACATCTGGAGAGAGCAGGTAACACGGAATCACACCTCCAACATCATCGAAAGTGACCGGTTTGGAGGTGGAGGAGTTCTCGTTTGGGACGGTATCATGCTTGGTAGCCGTACTGACCTCCACATCTTCCAAGGAGGTTCAGTCACTGCTGTCCGCTATTGTACCGAGGTTCTCCTGCCTCACGTACGTCTGTTTAGAGGTGCTGTGGGTCCTGAGTTCCTCTTCATAGATGACAACGCTACACCTCATCGTACAGTGGCTGTCGCAGAGCTGTTAGAGAGTAAAGATATTCAACGCATGAATTGGCCCGCAGAGTCCCCGCACCTAAATCCAATCGAGCACGTGTGGGACCTTCTCGGGAGACGCTTGGCAGCACGTCACCAGCCGCCAGCAACGATTCCGCAGCTGCGATTGGCGCCACTAAAGGAATGGGCCGCGATGCCTCAATAGCTCCTTGACAACCTCGTCCTCAGCATGGACAGACGTTGTAAATCCTGCAACGTAGTCAGGGGTGATCATATCCCCTACTAAAGACTGGATTTTTCTTGGCAACCTCCTGTCACATGGGCGTTTCTGTCTTCTGTTCAGTTGTGCTAGAAGCTACCTTTTCAATAAAGTGCCTTTGTATCCTTTGGATTCCTTGTTTGGACGGTTTTGCTCACTTGTCCCATATTCTTACATCTTGGGGATCTTATGGTATGATTTGAGTCGATGTGGAGCACTTCTGCACGTCGTTACATTCGAAAAACCGTCTCGTCCTGAGTTTTTGCACCCCAGTGTAATAAACAATTTCATATATTGCTGCAGTTGACTAATTTTTTGTCCTCTGTCTTTATATAGACTGAGAAAACAAATATCCAAAGGTTGTGTTTACGCCCAGATTTCTCATCAAGAAAAAGGAAAAATAGAAAAGAAAGACGTTACAAGAGTCTCATGATATTAATACACAGTTATTGATGCTCTTGCGTTGCGTAATTGTTTTAGCACGTCTTTTCTAAAAAAGATCGTGCTTATGTTATCGGTTTGTCCGTCCGTCCTTCTGTAGACACAATATCTCTTCAACTATTAGTCCGATTTAAAAAGTTCTTCTTGCATTGGGAAGCTTGAAATATGCGAATGATGATCCTTTATTTCGTTTTTTTTTTTTTTTTTTTACGATGCACAATTCCGCCGCTAGAGGTCGTAAATGCAGATGATGTCGAATTCAAAAATACGTTTTATTCCACATAAACATCAGACTGAACAAAATTCTTTTATCTTTATATTCCATATATGTCGAAGAGTATTTTAGATAGAGTCACTTTTTCAAATTACGCATAGATTTTCCGCTTGGGGGCGTAAAAGTAAATTACATTTTCCTCGATAACTCTTCTTCTGAAACTTCGATTTAAAAATGTTTTTCTTCAGCGGGTAGTGACAGCTCCTGATGGAAAATCTGTTGCATATAAGTTCTAAATTTTTGGTAAAGAATACTTTGGCCATCAGGGGGCGTAAGTATTAATTTTTGCTTCTGATGTATTTGCCATAAAATCTGACCTTCTAAAATATCGATTGAAAAAATTCTTTCGTGGACTGATGCCACTCACGTCGATAAACTTTTTCGGAATATTTTCTTCGTAAAATGTTCTATGGTTTCTCCGCCAGGGGGCGTGGATATATATTTTATTTTTGTCAATATCTCCACTTCTAGGAGTCCGATTTGAAAAATTCTTTCTTTGTTGGATATTGTTTTCAATGTGACTTGTTTTTCATATAATTTCAAAATTGTGAAGTAATTCATAGACTTTCCGCTAGGGGGCGTAGAGGTAAATTGCGTTCCCCCCTATGTCTTTTGCTTCTAAATCTCCGATTTGAAAAATTCTTTCTGCACCGGATACAGCTCCTGATGGTAAATCCTTCGCACATAATTTCTAATTTTTGTAAAAAATGGTTTGGCCATCAGGTGGCGTAAGTCTTAATTTCCGCTTCTGATGTATTTGCCGCAAAATATGAGCTTCTAAATTATTGATTGAAAAAAAAGTCGTTTGTAGACTTATACTAATGATATCGACAAACTTTTTAGGAACATTTTCTTCTTAAAAGAATGCAAGGTTTCTACGCTAGGGGACGTAGATGTATATCTTATTTTTGTCAATATCTCTGCTTCTACGAGTCCGATTTGAAAAATTCCTTCTATGTTGGATAGTGTTTCCAATGCGAAATGTTTTTCCTATAAATTCAAAATTTTCAAGTAAATCACAGACTTTCCGCTAGGGGGCACAAAGGTAAATTGCGTTTTCTGCGTTATTTCTGCTCCTAAAGCTCCGATTTGAAAAATTATTCCTGTATCGCATACAAGACCTGATGGAAAATATTTTTCACATAATTTCTAATGTTTGGTAAAGAATGGTTTTACCACCAGGAGTCATAAGTATTAATTTCTGCTTCTGAAGTATTTGTTGCAAAATCTGGGCCCCTGAAAACTCGACTAATTTTTTTTTTCTTTTTTCTTGGACCGATACCGCTCATATTGAAAAACCTTTTGAGAATACTTTCTTCCTAAAATAATGCATAGTTTTCTCACCAGGGTACGTAAAGTCACATCTTATTTTTGTCGATATCCCTGTTTCTAAGAGTCCGATTTGAAAAATTATTTCTGTGTTGGAGAGGTTCTCATATAAATTCATGTTTTTCTTAAAGCACAAGTCTGCAACCAGAAGGCGTAAGCTTGCGATTCCGTTTACAGAAATATCTGAGGGATTAACACCCGATTGAAAAACTTCTTTCTTCCGTCAGATACTATTGTTTTCCATACCGGTTCCATTGACTTTTGATAGCTTTGATAAATTTAATTTGCGTCAGAACGAACGGATTCAAAAGACGCGCTTATTACACACGAAAATTCGGTGTCATCTCTCTTGTTATTCATTAGTTTCACTAACGAAAAGTTAACTGCCAACCAACATAGTACCACGTGCAGTCGCACTTAGCCCGTGGGGACATGATGAGCACTTGCCTCCACAGGTAAAAGAATGTATGGGCATGTCTCTCACGGGTTCTGTAATCCACAGAATTTTTGTAAGCATCATGTTTCTTGTTTTCTATTCCTTATGCTCGCACCAAATGGAGCATCGCCATGCTTCAGAAATTCTCCTGATGTTACAAACCTGATTTTTCCACCGTGAATCTAGAACTCTCTGTTCCACGCGTCACACTGTCGTAACTACCAGTGTACCTCATTCAGAGTGTCACTCCTTGTAGCCAAAACGGGCAAAAGTAACACTGTTGCTGAGAAACTTATAAAATCGTAGCTTCGTTCAATTGTAAAGCAAATATTTTGCTTTACAATTGAGCGAAACTACGGATGTGCAGAGCTTGATTCAGCTATTGGCATATGTGCGATACATACACTGCTGGCCAATAAAAGTGCAACACCAGGAAGATCGCATCCCAGGGGCTCGAAAGTTGGCAGAAGGGCAGAACACGGACGCACATGTAAATGATTAACCGACAGCACATATGGAAATCATGTGGAACAGTAACGCCCCTGAAAGTCGTATAAGAGAGGAGAACAAGGAGCCGTGTTAAACACTCGAAGTGTGTTTACTCGCCGTTCCTGGCCACGGACAGCTGCAGCATGCTCATTCGAAGACAAAAAGCATCCCTACCAGCAGGTGTCCGAGTTCCATCGCGGGAGAATTGTGGCATATCGGGATTGTCACTCTGAGGCATCTGTGCTCGTGTGGGACGGTATGCGGCCATGGTGAGGAGAATATGGCGTCAGTGGGTAGCGGAGGAACGAACACACCGACGTGCGGAATCCAAACGACTCCGTCACACCGACGTGCGGAATCCCAACGACTCCGTCACACCACCGAATGAGAGAACCGACATCTGGTGCACATGGCTCTGACGGACCGCACAGCCACATTGACAAATGGAACTCACCAGTTCGGGTGGGAGGCACAACTCTCAGTCTCCGCACAGACGGTTCGACGTCGTCTGCAGCAGCGGGGCATTCGGCACGGCGCCCATTGCTTCGGCTACCTTTGACTGTATAACACCGGCGTCTGCGACTGCAGTGGTGCCAAGAATGTCGCGCTTGGAGGAGCGAATGGCAAGGCATCGTGCTTTCCAACGAGTACCGCTTCAGTTTGCAGCACCATGATGGACGAATCGGTGTTTGGTGGTACCAGGGCGACCGGCTGAGTGAGTCCTACATTATGCTGCTCCCTACCGGCCCGGAACCCGGCGTTATGGTATATATTGCCATTAGATTCCACTACCGCACACGCCTCGTCCGCATTACCAGTGTGTTGAACAGCCATTGTTACATCACTGAGGTGTTAGAACCTGTTGTTGTACCATAACTTCAGGGACTGTCTGGTGCCATTGATCAACAGGATAATGCGCGACCGCATGTGGCACGCAACGTCCAAGACTTCCTGGATCGCCATCATGTGCCACATCTTCCTTGGCCCGCACGGTCCCCGGATATGTCGCCTATCGAACACGTGTGGTTCATGTTCGTCGGATGACTGGCACGCCAGCTACTGCCCCGAGCTACAACGGAGGAACTGTGGCATCGTATCGAAGCAGCGTGGACGGATATTCCCCAAACACACATCCAACGTCTCTTCCTCTTGATGCCGGGCCGTGTAGCATCTGTGATTGCCGCTCATGGTGGCTATACCAGATACTGATTGTTATGTGTTCCCCTCGTCTCACTGTGCTGTATTTGTAATCGATTCAACCCTTGTATCATCTGCATTCATTCTGTACAATAAATATGGCTTTGATATCTCTTGTCTTGCGTGGTGTTGCACTTTTAATGGCCAACAGTGTATATGAGAGAGAAGCGTTGAAGGATTTTTTGTTCTGCTTTTCACTGAAAACACGTGCAACAGTAGAAAAAAATTCATTTAGTAAACGATTATTTTGTGAGCCATGATGTTGACTGGAAAAGATGCATTGGGGTCGGTACTAATGGAGCACCAGCTATGTGTGCAGTAAGGAAAGGCGTTGCTGCACGCATTAAAGAGGTTGCACCCGAATGTCAATCAACACACTGCTTTATTCACAGAGAACAGTTGGCGATCAAAAATATTCCTCCTGAACTTAATTTAACATTGAAAGAGGTAGTGAAACGTGAATACGATCAAATCGCTGCCACTAAGTGAACGTCTGTTCAGCGTGCTGTGCGAAAAAAATGGGGTGTGTTTACGAGACTGCTTTTTCACGCTGAAGTACGTTGGTTGTCGAGAAGATAGGTGTTCATACACGAGTTTTTGAATTGAAAGATGAGATAAAAATGTTTCTTTATGACACCGATAAAGTCAGTAAAGATCATTTCTATGATTTCAAGCGGCTTGCCCAAGTGGCGTATCTCAGCGATATTTTCAGTATCTTGTATACCCTAAACCTGTCACTTCATGGCCAAAATATTACCATTTTTAATCTTGAAGACAAGATATCAGCATTTATAAAGAAAACTTAACTCGATCGCTAAGAGTTTGACTCTTTCCCAACACTTGATGATTTTCTTCAATCGTCGGAGGAAGAAACTGATGAATCATTTTCGAACATATTCAAAAATCACGTTAAAATCTGCAGCAGAGCATGAAGAAGTATAATACTTTCCAGGACCGAATACAATGAAAGAGTAGATTAGGAATCCATTCGACGCACTCTCACTCGTTGAAACATTCGATCTCCCAGGTTATAAATGTTATATGTTGGTCGACTTGGCATCTGACGGAGCGCTGAAAGTTATCTTTAGTGAAAACTCCTTCCTCAGTTTTTGGGTGCATGCTCGATATGAATTCCCAAAGCTTTCAGGTAGAGCCATTAAACAACTATTACCGTTCTCGACGACTTACAAGTGTGAGTTTGGATTTTCGGATTTAGTTGAAATTAACATCAAGAAAAGAAATGGATGAGATGTTGGTAGATGACCCAAACTATTGGTCATCCAGCCGGATATAGACAATTTGGTAAAAGTTCGCAAGCAGCATCATCCCTTTCACTGATGCTATAATTATTATTGTAGTTATTATTCTTGCTATTAATTACTGAATCTTTATATTTGGACTTTTAGAAAAGTATTAAAATCAAAAGAGAAAATAAAGTTTAATTGTCCATGTAACATTTTCTAATTTTAATTGTACGAATAAATTATTTTGCTGTGGCTCATGGGCGTAGCTAGAATTTAGGGTCGGGGGGGATTTTCGGGGAAGGTTTGAGTTATTTCCCATAAATATATCCTGTTAATACCTTACTTTTCGGTGTTTCGGAGGGGGTTTGAACCCTCAAAACCCCTCCCCTGTGTGTCTTTCTTTGGAAGGGGGAGAAGGAGTCATCACTCACCGGCCGGTAGGACCGAATATTATTAACCGGAGTTAGCAACCTCAGTTTCAGACAATACAGTTTTCAATTTTTACCAGGTGGAGGTCCCCCTCCCCCTGGGGGGTGGTATGCGATAAGTAAAGGAATGCTTAAAGTGATCCATGAACGATCAAAGTTTGAAAGAGCCCTAAAGTATTGTTAATTGTCTAACACACGCTGCGCAAAAGAGAATGCCTCTCGTGCGGTGGCTATTTTCCCCCTTCTGGGGAAGGATGAGAAGATTCCGAAGTCCGAACATTTCCTTAGGGGAAAGGATATTAGGATGACCGTATCCATCTGATGGAGATTTTACGCTGTCGCTCAGACCACTAAACATAAACGGAAAGCACTTTGTTAATTTTGCGCTCCTTCCGTCATTCCGCAAATCTGAAAACTTTCTGTACATCTATCAAGACTGAACATATTAAATGGAACTGGATGACGTAGCCGGGATCTTTGTGTCACGAACTGTTGCTTAGAAAAGTATCTTAAAAAATTCCAATGTTCTGTTTATAACATCCATTCAGTAAGTGCTGCTCGTAATTCCTGTATTTTAGAATAATCGATTGGTGCTTTTGCTTTAACATGTTGAAATATTAATTAAAACTGCTTTAGGAGCGAAAAGACTTTCTTATTTGTAGCAGTAACGTCCTCAAAAACTAAACACTGTGCTCAATTCCAGAAGCCGCTGGCTCTGGATAAGATTACAACGTTTAGACCACTGTTAAGATACTTTCATCCTTTTTCGTACAGGTAAAAAGCACATGCATCAAAACATTAACATCTTTACTTGATAAAACAATATAATTTTCGATCAAGCGAAACTGAAATTAAGAAGGTAATACATGTACAATGGCCGTTCCATAAAAACTGAGAGTAAAATCACACAAAATGAAGAAATATAGGTACAGCAAAATACATGCTAATATTTCTCAAAGTATCTTCCCTCTGATGATATGCAACGGTCCCATGGTTCAGTCCACTTTTCAAAGCATGTGGCGAAGGCATTTTGTGGAAGTTGCTTTAACGACCACTGTACAGCTTGAAAAACGTCAGCATCTGTGTTGAATGTTGCGCCACGGAACTTCTCCTTCATTGTTGGAAACAACCAGAAATCGCACGGAGCGATATCAGGACCGTATGCAGGCTGTGGCATGATTCAACACTGCATTTCGTAAGAAAGTGTTGAACACAAGCAGCCACATGTGGGCGGGCGTTATCATGGTGTATAGGGTCCACTTGCTCACCAGTTCCCGTCGCTTAATCGATATGGTTCGTCGCAGGCGCTTCAAGACTGAAATGTAATACTCAGCATTTACAGTAATTTGTGGAGGAACGGCATGCTGGTAGACTACACCTTTATGATCAAAGGAAATCATCATTATCACTTTAATAGCTGATTTGGTTTGGCGGACACGTTTTTCGGAGGAGGCGAGCCTGTGTGTTTCTAGACACCCGTTGCGTTCTTCGTGAGGGGGTCGAAATAATGGGCCCATGTTTCATCGGCAGTTATTACTGTGTTTAGAAAGTTTGGATTCTTTGTAAGTATTTGTTTCCACTCATGACACACCTGAACTCTGACTAACAATTGTTCTCTCGTCAGGGGATGAGCTACCCATCTGGAACACACACGATGCAGCAGTAATTTGTCGCGTAAAATGCGGAATGCCGACGTTTTTAAAATATTAGTTGAACCCACTATGTTTTCACACGTCATTCGTCGATCTTCTTGCAGTATTCCCCAAACAGCAGTGTTAACAATACACTCCGTAACAACACTTTTAGCTCGACCAAGCCTAGGAGCGAGTTCTGCCGACAAACGCCCTTTTTTGAAATCATGGTGCCATCTAAAAATCGTTGACTCACCCAAACATTTATCTTTGTAAACTTTTTCATTAAATCAACTGTTTCTAGAGCCGTTTTACCTAAAAGACAGAATGAATTTTTTTATCTCACAACGCATTTCGCTTCTTAACTCAGAATAACCTACCTCCATAGCTGTATTGCGAAATGCAGACATACTTTAAACAACTGCAGAATGACAAAACCAGAATCGTCAGCCACGGCTAATAACTGTTGCCAACTCAAAAAAAATTACTCTCAGTTTTGATGGAATGGCCTTTGTATATATATATTTGGATGTTTGGGGGAATATGCTCCTACACAAAGATGTTAGTGATGCGCTACTGGCCACGTGATTCTTTATTCCAAAGATAAAATGAAAAGATACCATGGGGAAATCCCCAGTTAAACTGCCTGACGGAAGTGATAGAAGATTATGTCTTTTATATTATCAGTCCGATAAAGACAAGACTATTTCTTATTAATTTTTTTCCTTTCCTGTCTCCCTGCGGGAGAGCAAAATAAAAGCGAAACGGAATAAAGAGTAAAAGCGCGAAGCGTCCTTAGACACTGATGCAGTATTTACTGTATGTTAATCAAGCGTGCCTTTAATACTCCCAGCCAAATCGACCCAACCCATCGCTCTGATTTTCCTAATGGGCACCGTGAGGAATCAATCGGCGCACCATTACTTGTCATTTATCATCCCCAAGATCTCTTTGCCGAGATTCATAAATCAGTGCAAAGACATGGGGGCAGCTTTGCGCCTATCAATCGCCGTGTCTTTGCTTCCTGGTGAGTCCTCGCTCAAAAGCCAATTAATTCACTACAACATGCTAAAAAACTCGTGAACTCACAGAGCAATGTCACATGACTCGCACTTAATGCAGTCCGCGCAGTCGTCTAGTCCATTAAGTTTGATGCATTTGATTTGAAAAGGCTTCTATGAAAAGTAATAAAGAGCCTTTAATGCGTTGGAGTGTTTCAAAAGCAAAAGGAGAGTGTGACGACCTGTCGATTTTAAATGAAGTGAACAACAATCATCATCAACAAATCACTGGCTTTTGTCTTCAAGTTCCATAGCACTTTTTTTTTTGAAAGGTTAGTTTTATTTATTCTATGGAAGTGCTCGAATGGTGTTCAATGATCAGCAATTACCTTTTTTTTTCTTTGTATTATTAATCCGTCATGAACTTAGGATTAAAATCCGAATTTTTATGCATTGGACAAACTATCGATTTGCTTACATTCCAAATCACGGGCGTAGACGAGGGGACATGTCCCCCTCAACGTTTCTTTTGTAGGAACCGTCCCCCTCAACTTTTGGCTTTAGTTTGTGGCCCAACATGCTATGCTTCTTTAAATTTTTCAATATCAGAAGCTCATTATTTTCAGAATTTAAATTAAAATTCAGAATAATTGTGTACTGCGTTTTACTAGTACCAGATTATCGTTGTGAGGTTATTTTTGTCTTCATACTAATGTTGTGTAATGTAATCACATGGAAACGGGATTTGCTGGATGATGTGGGTTAGCAGGACATAATCGCAGCCCTAAGACTCCACTCTCCGGCATTGCACCCTTCCTAATCTTCCTTGCTTTCTCTGAATGTCTTATGCAATCTGCAGATGGAGAGTGACCCTCTTATTTTCTGACATGTCATTCAATTAGCCCCTCCGTTCGATGATCTCACCGTTTAAAACAGTGAAAACGACTGCAGATCACATCTGTCATTTTCGCCGGGCCGCGGGTGACCTAGTGGGCAACGTTCGTGACTGTCACAGAAAGGACCTCAGGTTCGATCCACTAAATATCCGCCGTGCGTCGGATGGGCACGTTAAGCCGCCGGACTCCGGGTACTGGCCCCCGGTAATAAATAAGGGCGTTTTCCTTCCCCTTTCTACTTCGCTTCCGTGTAACTTTCCTATCGGGCACTCTAGCCCAAATCTCCTAGCTTCCTATTTCTAAGCGTTGTGTAAGACCTGGGGTCAGACACTCCCTTCCTAAAATCATCTACATTTGATCATCATTTGCTGTCATTTTCGCTCTCGGTGGTAGAATTTGAAGTGTCGGCTTATAGCTATAGCTGTGTCACTTACTTTATGACATATCAATCATTCGATCACCTCTCTGTTCTCTGAACTTCTAATCGGTAGTTGAATAATTGCACTCTAACTATTCAAGTTCTATAGGATCTCGTTGATACTACTGACACTCTCCCTGACCTCCCGCGTTTATTTTATTACCACTGTTCTTTGCTTAAATGTGTCTAATATTGCTAAGTTAAATTGCCTTTTTATTTTCCCTCTATTTGGTTGTGAACTGCCGAACTGTCTTTGAGCTGATAAAAAAGTGGACTTGCTGACTGTAGTGGAAATAAGTATTTCAGCAGTTTGATATCCGTAATAAAAGGAAACTGTTAACTTTTGAAAATCTTTCATAAGAAAATTCGTATATATTACACTGCTCAAAACAATTAGGGGATAATGCAGTTTGGGTATTATACTGTAAAGCACGAATTGTTTGTGTTACTAAAATGTAAACAACAGGCAAGTTAATGCACGTGAGTGAACAAAATGTGCTACGAAATCAATTTTAGTGACATTTGCACAAATAAATGAAATTCAAGATATACCAATGAGTATATCAAGAAATGAAATTACATGGTGGTGAAGGATCTCTAGTAGGGGTTATGGCTTCCTCTAACGGTTAGCGCTGTGGCACACCGGTTTGGCATGGACTGAATAAGGCAATTTATGAGTTCTTGTGGAATTCTCGGCCGCCCACCTATAAGAGCAGTTCCCAGTTGCTGAATAGTCAATGGAGGAGGATGTCCAGATGCAAGACGTCTTCGAAGTACATCCCAAGGGATCCTGCAGGCCACTTTATACGCTGGGTACCCTCCTCAAAATGAAGCGGGCGCGGTTCGCAAGCTGTGCTCTGTAATGTTGACAGTTATCGTCCATAAGAATGAATGTATATCCACTAGCTGCAGCGTAAGGAACAACAATGGGGAGTAGAATTTCATCATTATACCTCTGGCCAGTCAGTGTACCATTCCTGATGACATACAGGTCGGCACAACCATACATGGAAATGCCTCCTCAAACCATCAGTCCACCTCCACCATATCGATGCCTGTCTTGCACAAATAGGAAAACTATTCCGTGCTTCTTGCTCTCTTCATGTGAGCACTCACCTATTGTCAGGCTGCATGGTGAATCGAGATTCGTCAGAGAAGGGAGCATCGTGACTGGATGTAGTCCTCACATCGTGACTGGATGTAGTCCTCACATCGTGACTGGATGTGATGACTACTGCTGCAGTCACGATATTCCAGCGCCAATTCTATACTGGCAGAACGGTGACCTGCGGTTAAAGGAACACAAATCAGAGGTCACCGGGCATACAGGCCAGTATGATGAAAGCGGTTGCGAACCGTTTGCGTTAAAACGTTTCTTCCTGTGGCCATATCTAGCTCGCGCTGCAGTTAGATTGCATTCAGTCTCCTGTTCCTTCTCCCGGTCAGTTATAAATGTCGGCCTTCATTTGCCAAAGTTGAAGATGGACGACATTGGCCTCACTGTCGACGAACACTTCCAGTCTGGAAATGACGCTTTTTGAAAACTCTGCAGCTTTCAGCTACGACTTGCTGCATCTGCCCGGTTTCCAACTGATCCATTATTCTTCACGCTGCGGATTCGGGTAAATCACATTGCCGAGACATCATCGATTTGACTAACATCAACAGAAAAAAGTTCTACAGGGTTTTGGTGCGATAACAGATCACACTCCGAACGTCTACTTTTATCCGCCTTTGATAACCCGTGATTCGGAACGTCACAAGCAATAATTTGAAACTTCTCATTTGTACAGACTGCGTTCACATTCCATTTAGAATCCACTTGTCCAACCTATATAGCTATGCTGACTGGTATGTGTGCAGCGATTTTGTGCCGAACCTCCGTTATCCCCTAATTGTTTTGAGTAATGTATTTCCACAAATGTTTTTAATTATTACTTTTAACTTACAGTTCAGGCGTTTATGCTCTGTAGTTGTGTATAGATAGAGTACATGAGATATTTTGTTTAATTAAAATTGTTCCTGCCCCCCCCCGAACTTTTGAGACTTCAAGTCAACCTAAACAAAACAACCCCCCAACTTTCGATGCTTCAAGCCAACCTAAGAATGTACTGCTGTGGAAGGTATGGAACAGCCACCTCCATTGAGAAAAATAGTCCCTAGCGTTTAGAAGGTCAAGCAACATAATTATTGCTCTGAATCTATTTTTGTTTACTCAGTGATCAATTTTTGTTTGCTCAAAACTGCTATTTAAGACAAATTTTCAAAATGGCCGAGCGTTTTCGAAACAGATTTTATATGAAAAATTACTAAAACAAAAGTCTTGCTCTTTCGGCCTCTAACTGTGCAGTTGGTCAATGTATTTAGCTGGGAGAATGGTTGTCGGCATGGAAGGGATGGAAGATTTCTCCCAATATTCGCAACACATTTTGACATCGTGAAATTGTAACAGGGTAAGCAGTAGTAGGAGATACGTTTCTTTGAAGTTCGAACCTCACCCAGATTCTGTTCCATTCCCACTGCTTCTCTTGAAAGAACGGACGATGCAATGTGCTTCGAATAGGTCGTAAAGCCGTAAATGGGGGGATGTCAATGCGGGAGTAATTCTTGACAGCAAAAACGTAGCAGGAGTGGATTGGGACGAGGAATGATACTGTTCTTGGTTTCCACGGAGACGCTTTGAGCTAACTACTCTATCTTTCACTTTAGTGCACTCTTAGGTTGACTTGGTGAACAGATGAATTCGTATGTAGTGAATATCACTGAAGAACGTATTTACTTCATAACCGAAAGATACCGAGCCACTACTGGTACTATGGAACGCTTGTCAAAGTGTTAGCAGTCAGTTTATACGAATCCGCTATCGGACAGGTATCTAAATGAACCAACTTTATTTAAATATTGGAATTCGCATTTACTTAGTATATAGGAACACTACTATATACCACGAACGTTTTAGCAAATAATTACGGGGACAAGAAAAAAGAAAGTCGGCATTTAAAAATTCAGTCTTAGCGGCATGTGTGATTGTATATCGTTCTTTTTTTCTTCTGGTTTCAAAGCGCTAAGTGTTTGTGTTTGTGTGTGTGTGTGTGTGTGTGTGTGTGTGTGTGTGTGTGTGTGTGTTCCCCTCTCACTCCCGTTGCAAAGAACGGAGGAAACTGTTTCTTTTCTTGGCAAAAACCACACAAAGAGTTTAATTAAATTTCTTCTCCTTCGTCTTTTTTTTTTTTTTTTTTTTTGAAGAAAAAAAAAACTAGAAAAACCAGCGAACTCTGCCTTAGGAGAATAACGGGAACTTTTCGT
This sequence comes from Macrothele yani, assembly GCA_039090855.1. NCBI lineage: Eukaryota > Metazoa > Arthropoda > Arachnida > Araneae > Macrothelidae > Macrothele > Macrothele yani. The sequence continues at coordinate 14,226,888 of CM077017.1, forward strand.
CAAATGCTCACGCAGTTTCAAGTGGCAGAATAAATTCTACGAATGAAGAACGGCTGCGAAGAGCGACTGCCCCTATCTTAAGATGAACAGATTAAAAAAAGAAGACAAGGAAAGCAAGCACACACACACGTACAGCGAATTTATTTATATTTGGCAAAATGCCTTGTCAAATAGGCAACACAACATACTTACTGCACTTCAACATCACTTTCGAAACAATATAGTAATGTTCAATTTTCCTTGTAATCTTTTAGAAGTTAGACACTCTATTTTGAAGAAATTTATCGACGAATTACTTGGGGGGGGGGGGGGTCATGGGCATTGCTGGCTTTGTCCTACTGCGTTGGTTCAACCCCCCCTTCCTGTAGTGGCCCTGAATTAGGGACTGGAAGTTATTCAATCCTGAAACAAAACAAAACAAAAAAGAAAAAAATGAAGCAACTTCAACTAAGATTTTTTAGAAGAAAGGAATGCAAAGTAGTCTCGGTTTGTCAGAACCATAGTTTTGAAAAACTTGACTTGACATCAAACTAAAAATTTCATGAAAAAAGCTTGTATGAGGATACAACAAAAAAGCTTTGCTCTCATTTTTCACTTGGCATACTGTATTGTTCAGAATATTTCAGAATATACAAATAAAAGATAGAAATCGAATGTTTTTAATGAATTTTCTGGAAGGTGGCTGTGTTGCATTCCAAACATGACTTTTCCTTCCCATATCGATATTACTGGAATAATGCACTGTTGTGTTTTCTTTTTGCTTACATCTATGAAATGTAGAGAATGTGAGACAAGCTAAATAAATATCGTAACAGGCGTCGAATGGCACTCTGTGCTTTTTACTTTTCTCTCAGTGAATAAAGAATAATGATAAATAGAGAAAAATTCGAATTCTGGAAAAAAAAGTTAAAAAGAATTGCAACTGAGCAACTGTAATAGACTCAAGGAACGTACTCAAAATTGTATAACTATACTAAAAATCCGAAAATTCTTGGCGTAGAATAGAAATAAAAGTTTCCAAGCTTTCACACATCAACCAGATGGCTTTCTCAAGGTAGACAGCTAGGCAGTTAGCTGTCTACCTTCTTTGAGAAAGCCATCTGATTGATGTGTGAAAGCTTGGAAACTTTTATTTCTATTCTACGCCAAGAATTTTCGGATTTTTAGTATAGTTATACTATTTTGAGTATAATTTGGTGTACAGTTCCTACTTTTTTCAAGGAACATAGTTGAACAGATGTTTCCAACTCTGGCAGCAATGGCAGATCCAGTATTTCTTAAAGAGCAGGAGGGAACTAGTAAAAGTTATATCGTGTTATAAAGAAAGTTTCCGGAAAAAATCGTATGTAGAGTGTGTAACGCAAGATAGTGTGGGCCTGGGATGACGTAAACATCCCAGAGTGCTGTGCGCGAAAGAATATGCTCTAAGGACAGAACGAACGCTGTTGTAGTGAAGATTAGTTGCACGTGGTGGTGATACGATGCCAATATCGAAGAAAGGTGTGCGTGCAGTAACGCTCTATGAATATTTGAATGGCCTAAAAGTTATGGAAGCACTTGGAAAATTGCGAAACGCGTTTGGTGACGATATTATCAGACAGACTATTTGCTATGACTGGTACAGGAAATTCGACACTGGTATACGGGATCTGCCTGATGCGGCCAGAAGTGGCAGACCCAGTAAAGTTGAAGATGGTGCACTGCAACCAACACGTGTCATCGACCAAGCCTGATGCAATACTACGGGGCCTGGTAGAGGAACTGAAGACGTCCCATATGACCATCAACACCCGACTTCGGAAGTCGGAATATTCGTGTAAACTGTTCAAATGTGTGCCCCATGCTTTTTCTTACCAGAATTGGATGCAACGCTACTCCATTGCTGTTGCTCTGCCTGAAAGAGAAAAACGGGAGGGCTCTTTGCATCGGTTGGTCACGGGTGAAGAAAAATGGGTCACATGCGTGGATGTTACGTGACAGAGAGTATGGACCGAGCAAAGACAACCCCCACAGAAGGTCACTAAGCCACCCCTTCATGGACAGAAGGGGGTGCTGAGTTTCTGGTGGGATTGTCGCGGTGTGATTCACTATGAACTCTTACCGCGGAACAATACCATAACAGCGGATGCTTACATCCAACATTTGGACCGTCTTCATGCTGCATTGCAAGAAAAACGCCTAGCGTTGATTAATCGCCATGGAGTTGTTTTTCACCAGGAAAACGCTCGTCCGCATGTCACTTTACGGACCTAGCAAAAATTGCACCAGCTGGAATGGGAAATATTGTCGCACACCCCCTCCCCCTCGACCTTGCCCCGTCTGACTTTTATCTCTTGTCAAATTTTCTCGCTGAGAAAAACTTTTCAAATGAAGATGATGTTGAAACGTTGCATGGGTGACTTCTTCAACTCCCGCTCGCTAGACTTTTATCGCAATGGCATATTTCAACTCGTAGATCGGTGGAACAAGGTCATCAGTTCCAACGGAGACTACCTGGACGATTAGGTGAAGTGTTTTGTACGATTTTTTAAGCTTGAAATACATGCTTCTCTATTTTCCGGATCTTTTCTTTACTACCTGATAATAACGCTGGAGCAGCTGAGACGATGAGTGACAGTAGAAGAAAAGCGTGTCCCTTTAAAGTTAAGGGTCTTATTGCAGTATTCAGAGAGTGTGGCACAAAATCTTCTGCAAAGAGGAGTAGGTCAAAATGCTCTTAAGAAATTGGCGGTGCACAATTGGATGAAACGATATAAGGAAGGCAGGACGTCGTCTGAAGGTGCTCCATGATGTTGTCGACCGATTTCGACTTCCAGACAAGATGTCAAACGACTCATCCAAAGAGGCCTTACAGCAGTCCTATAGAGTTAGTGTCAATAACCTTTCCACACAACTGGGTATCCCTCACACAACGGTTTAGGATTCATTAAGATTTAGTCTTAATGAATCATCGACGTTCGTACCGCACACACTAACCGGGAGACAGAAGAAATTCCGCTGAAATTGCATAATGAATTTAGTAACGTGGATACCGCGCACACTAACCGGGAGACAGAAGAAATTCCGCTGTGAAATTGCACGAAGTGACTTTGTGTGGTATCGTCGCAATAGTAATGTGCTCACAAGGTTCCTCTGCTTAGATGAAAGTTGGGTGGAATTTTACGCACCCAGACAACGATATCAGTCAGGGTCCTGGAGTGAACTGAGTACGACCGCCGCAGTGGCGTGCCCAGAATTTTTTACTGGGGAGGGGGTATGAAATTTATTTTTTATACAACTAAATGTGTTATGAGTGCATTCTTAAAATGTACGCAACATCCGCGCAAAAATATTCAAATAAATATTGCTGAAAATTATTAATATTATTATTTATATTCTTATCACCACATAATGATTGACCACTCATATTTTCCTATTTATCTGTGCAGAAAAAAATAATACTACACTACCTACTGTTAAATGGTTAAAAGATTCAAGTAATTCTAGAACGAAATAAAAATTTGCCTTTGAGTGAAACATTCTTCGTTTATATAATTGCGTTTTTTTTTTCATTGTACAGTAAGACTAACGGTTCCTGACGCTGACGACACTCATTTTGACAAATGTTTTCTGATTTGATTCAACTCTTATGGTACTTTTACTTAACTATTACTTGAGTCGTACACTGGCGGAAAGTGAAAAAAGAACACCAAGAAGGAGACGTCTGATACCAACGAAATTTATACAGCATAATAACGGAATACAGAGGATTACGTGATCAAAACATTATGGCAAAATACAGCTGTATTTGCTGGTAAACTGAAAAATAACATTTCCATGTAACATGGTTAGTACGAGGTTGAACCGCCATGAACTGCGTCACACTGTGCAATTCTGGCATGGAGTCTGTCGTACAGATGTTAGATGTAAGTTTGGGGTATTGAGTTCCAAGCATCCTCAACTTGGACGCGTAAATCGGGGATGATCATGGATGGCCGTGGAGATCGGATGAGTCGTTGTCCCATAAAATCCCACACGTGCTCAATGGAGGCAAATCCGGTGAACGTGCAGGCCATGGAAGTTGTCTCACACCCTGAAGTGCATGTTGCGTCGCACATGCCGTATGTGGGCGTGCGTTATCTTGCTGGAAAACATCACGATGGACCGACCTTACAAATGGCACAACAACGGGATGAATGATGTTGTTGTTGTAGGAGGTGCTGTTTAACGTACCCGGTACAAACACTAGTTGTGTACGGGAGTGATAGCTGATCACTCCCCAAACCAGGAGGCCAGGTGTAGACCCTGTGTGTTGCTGGCGGATGCAAGAAGGGTGGAGACGCTCTCCTGTGCGTCTGCGAACACGCAAACGGCCATCGGAGGCTCCCAAGCAAAATCTGCTTTCATCGCTGAACACGACAGATCGCCATTGCGTTCTCCAGTGCAGACGTTGGCGACACCACTGCAGCCGTCCCTGACGGTGGGCTGGAGTCGGAGGTACACATGCCAGAGGCACACGTGCACGTAGTCCTGCATCCAGTAGACGGTTGCGGATTGTTCGCAACCGTCTACTGGATGCAGGACAGTCACCTCAGGTGCAACGGCAGCTCTGATTTGCGTCGCAGTGGATGTTCTGCTTGACAACGCAGCTCTTCGTATGCGTCGATCGGTCCGCTCATCAGTCCGTCTGTGACTCCCGGTTCCACGTCTTCTCGTGTGGGAATGTTCCTCAGACCATCTACGCCACCATCGTACCACCACCGATACTTCCCGTCCAATTCGCTCCGCAATACGACGATACGACCACCCGGCCTCGCGGAGTCCGACTATACGACCTCGCTCAAAGTCCGATAACTGTTGAAATCGTCTTCCATGTCCAGGCATTGCAGCTTCTTCAGGGTCTTCGCACGTGTCCGTACGCCGACGACTGATTACATTCACTTCGCCGTACTCCTTAAATACCACCGACGATAATTTGTATATTATGCCGTGCTGTGGCGTAAGCGCTCACCGGTTGGTCCCGAAATTAACATCACACCTACGTAAACTTGACCCAATTAACATATGTAAATTTCATGATCGTCCGCCAATTCCTTCTTGGTGTTCTTTTTTCACTTTCCGCGAGTGTATTTCCAGCTTTCTGGGTTTATTTGCTAATTCATCTAAAGCTTCCTCAGCTTTCGGTGTGTATTCTCGATGAATGTGAAGCAATTTTAACCCTTTGAGTCTCAATTCTAATAATAGTGTTACGCAGATGTGATTTTAAGAGACGCAGTGTTGAAAACGAACGCTCGCAAAGTGACTGGAATCAGAATAAGACCGATTTGTGTGCGAGAAATCTATTTTCCAAAGCACTAATAAACATGTCTAAAAATGGTACATAAATTGAAATCTTGTAATAGTTTTCTCGGTTTTTTATGTTTATGTTACAGTGTTGGTTTTGCTTTGAAGTAATTCTTGGTATTTTAATCAAAACTCCTTGCTTTTCAGTTTACTTTAGAGTAATCTGAAATAAGTGATGGAACTCAAATTTGGCATTGCTTCGTCGCCACTGAAACTTTCAGTATACCCATTTATTAGCTTTTCATTGCAATGGGACATCCTGTTTCTTGGCTCCTTGCCGCTTCCTCGTCGTAATGCAGAAAACACGTAGAATTGGGCACGCCACTGGTCCGTGGCATCTTTACCCGGTGCAAATTTGCACCAGAATAAAATCTCGCTGGTCGTTGTCATGTATATTCGCTGCGTGGCTTTTTGGAAGACGTATGATGAGAACATCTCCATGACATCGGAGAGGATAATATCCTGGCATGAGCACAGTGACACGTTATCGTGCACGACAATGCATGGCCGCACAAAGATCGGATTGTTCGACTGCTCATTAAACTGAACGGTTGGGTGGAAATGTCCAGCCCACCCATTAAACGGACATGAACCCCTGTGATTTCAACTGTTTTGGCCATTTGAAAAGGAAGATATATGGTACTCACTACAATAACAAACAGGATTTGAATCTTCGATTCACAGACTTAATGACAATTGTACTTTTAAGGGTGTTCGTGAAATGCCCTCAGTTTGGGAACGTATTATGATTAATAATGAGGGGAGCTACTAATAATTACCCCAAATATTGTAATCATTGCATTGCTATTGCAGGAATTATGGTAAGTTGAAAGTGTTCACTTACTTCCTGAACGATATAATATACATATGTAAATTTCAAACTTTATGTTTGTGGCCAAACTGAGTTTTAGTATCTAAGCGGAATAACGACATTAAAGTTGCAACGAAAAATATGCAATGACGTAATGAAAATCGGTATCAAAAATGCTAGTAAATTTTTCCTGCATAGAGACATCAGTTCTTGTTGGAAAATAATTGTTTGGACACACACACACAAGCCATGCTATTAAACAGGCGGGGTGGGCAGGCCCCTACCCCTTGTATCCGTGCCCGCTTGCAGACATAGGCGTCGACAGCGAGAATACTGGAGTGGTCCTCTGCCCACGATTCGAGCTGACATTTGTTAATACTGTTTTTGACATGACTCGTTTTGGCCAAACGAGCACCAAGAATTTTCAATAAACAAATAAAATACGCCGTCTGTGTTTTTATTTACATTTTTACCATAGAGAAGTCGTTCTTTAATACAAAATATTGCTTTTGTAGATGTAATGTGTTTTAAAGAATTTCATCTTTAAAAAATTAAACGAAGAAATACAAGTAGCAGATGTAATTTGCGTCATTGTAAGAGTTCGTTTCCTAATTCGTTTCTTCACTGATGAGTTGAAGTGGGTTTGCAGCTAAAGTGTGGTTCTTTGTTGCGTTAATTAAAGTCCAACGACCTACCCCTATTTCTGACATTGACTTCGTTTTCCGACAACTCCTGCATGACTGTTAGGAAAGAGATTCCTATTCTACCTCTGCTTTTTTCTCTCGGTCTGTCTTTCAACAACTTTGCCAGAACAAAGAAGAGTAAAACATTCTACACTTCCTGTGAATGTGTCTGCAATGAAATATCGGAATGAGGAAGACCACGATGAAATCAACCGACAATACCTCTTAACATAAATAATGGCATAGTTTCTGTGTTTTACAACTGCTTAAATAGCACTAGATTTTTAGCTGTCATATTTCTATGATCTGATTTTTAAAAACAGGACTGCTTACAATTTTTATTTTTCGTAGTCATTCGTTAATGTTATTTAATGAGACACTGTATTTTGCTTACGTTTCCCAATAAACGAATCGTACCCTAATGCTTTTTCCTCTGCGTAAAAACAAAGTTCAGTGCCCCAAAATATTTACATGTCGGAGCCTGTGTTGGAAAGAAAACAGTAAAATAAATGTATATGTGCTAAATGATTGAATGTATTAACTTCGTATCGTTTTAAGTCACACCCCGTAACTTGCCCTCCTTGATACTTTTGGATCAACCCAAGTACATATCAAAACATGTGTACCCGTTCCTTGTGACCCTAGATGTCTAAGGTCGTAGGCACGATTCCCAGGGAAAACAAGAGTGTTAGGTCTGTTTTTTGTTTGCTTGTTTGTTTGTTTTTGTTTGTTTTTCTTTTTTCTGTTGTGGTTGTGGTTGTTCTCCTTTAATTAGCACCAACTGTCGAAATTAGGGATCGGCAACTCCTTGGCTTGAGTGCTATAAAAGTCGTTAAATCTAGAGCAGATAAATATCTATACATACACCGAAGTAGCAAATTATTAGGAACACTTACTTAATAACGTGTTGGGCCGTCCTCGGCCATCAAAACAGCCTCGATTGGATGTGGCATGGATTCAATGAAGTTCTGATATCACTCTACTGGTAACTTATGTTCCGGTAAGCGGAAATGACGGGTGTCTGCCAATTGCCGAATGTTCGCTGAAGGAGGATCTCTTACGAATAGCTTTCTAATATCACAAACTCAAAGCCCTGAAGAAACAGAAAATATAAACCCAACCCCCAAGTCACACCTAAAGATTTGTACCATATCATTAGACAACAAACACTGATGAGCCCATGTTACTCTCACCCCCGAAGATAACAGAATTACCGTATGTTCAGTTGAATTACGGTGGGGCAATGTTGGCCATTTTAGCACTTTCGTACTCTTGGAACCAATGTGTGTGACGACCCGAGCCTTGTGGCATGTCACATTATTCTGCTTGAAGTCGCCTTCTCTATCAGGAAACACTGTGCACGTGTACGGGTGTGCCTGATCCACAGTGATGCCCAAATACCTCGCGGCATCCAAATGCTGTTTCAGAGGTATTATGAAACACAATGCTCGCCATGAAGACGTACCCCAGACTATACATCACCTTCACCAGCTTCTACAGTCCACCAAGCAGCTGGGATCCATCGATTCGCGTTGTTGACGCCATATTTTGGGCCGTCCATCGGTGTGTATTAACTGAAACTGTGATTCATCTGACCAGACGAACCTTTCCCAGTCCTCAAGGTTCCAGTTTTGGTGCTCCCGTGCCCGCTGCAGACGAATTTGTTCTTTTTTAGCACAGACGAATGGCACACGACGACGACGACGACGTCTACTGTCAACGCTCAATCACGCCAGTGTGTCGGCGGACTGTGTATGCTGAAATTCTGTTCTGGATACCTTTGCTGTACTGCGCGGTTACTTGACGTAACGGAGCTCGTCTGTTACCTCGTTTAATCATCTCCAGCCACCGTTGCCGTCTAACATCGACCAGTCGTTTCCGTCCACAGGAAGAGCGCTCACCGTCTATTTTGTTGTTTGTACATCACTCATTCCACACCCTCGATACAGTTGTTCTTGCATAGCCAAGAAGGTTTGCCCTTTCTGAGATGCTTGTACCTACGCTCCTGGCGCCCACTATAATGCCTCTTTCAAAGTCGCCTAAATCACGAGTCTTTCCCGTATTGCCGCTATCTGCATTTCGTACACCAGGGGTACTCAAGAGCTATCGGGAGAGGCTGTGTTGAACTGCAAACTATATTTTCCGAAAGATACAGTTTTTTGGGGGGTTTTTTTCGTAGCCTTTTGTTATTTAACTGTACATGCGAATAATTTTTCTATACCAAAAAGTAAAAACAGTGAAGAAAAAACAAAAAACATCCGGGTTAAAAAAAGGAACAAGGGATAAAGAAAACTACACACTTTTGAAACATAAAGAGTAAATTAAATTCTCTGAATTATCTTCGTGGAATTTGAGTTGCAGGTTTCTTTTCACTGAAGGCAAAATAACTCTAAACTAGAATAGAGAAACTATTCATTTTTCTAGTTCATGGATCACGCAATGGCATCAAGGAGTACTCATATCTAATTTTGACTCTTTCTACCCCTCGTCTTCGATTCCACTTTTTCACTCGTTCTAATAAGGGTATTTCGCTGGTGCTTAGGAGCTAGCCTCTCTCTTCTCTCCGTAGTCAACAGCCAAACATCCACCTAACTCGAAAACCGTAAGCCTTCTGGTTCCCGAAGGCTAACTTCCTTTTCTTCCACACGAAGCATCGTACAACTCCTCCTGGTGTCGACCCAGCAATGAACAGTAAGACAGACTCTCTCTCTCTCTCTCTCTCTCTCTCTCTCTCAGGATTTCCATCCAACGCCTAGAGGGATACCTTCGAAAACATTGCTATCATCCACCCAACCACCAGGCGCGGTCTAGGCCACCGGGATACCGGGAGAATACCCGGTGGGCCGGTAGACCTTATGCTAACTTAGGAGAAAAAAGTATATTCAGTATGTACTTGTATTGCAATACTTCAATATTCTTCAAGAAGATCAAGTTTAACTGAAACGGCAATGTGTGTCTACCACTTTGAAGGCTTCAAAAATAAATAAATAACCTACGTAGCAAATGTTTTATTGATCCAAACACTGTTTTTGGCACACACCCTTCCCCTTTCTCGACTTCAAATTTAAGCCCCTTCCCTTTGGGCTGATATCCTCTACCTCAGTCCGCTTTTCCCAATTGTATTTCTAGTTAAATAATCAATACAATCTAATCAAATATGCTATCAGTAGTATGGGATAAAAACTCGAAACTGAGTGTGTACTTACTGCATTGAGGTTCAACTACAGTAAAATTTTTTGGGTTGCTGCTTTTTATACGTATATGTATATATTTTGAACGAGATCTGAATCTGATTTACTATTTCTTTCCTTTTTTTTTTTTTTTTTTTTTGTTCTTACGGTTACACAATTTTTTGAACTGCAGTTCTGGAAAGTCTGTTTCAGCCTCAGCAGAATTGTTTCTTCGTACGTAATTGTTATATTAATTATAGGAAAGTCTTGAAAAATAAAAAAAATTGGATCATTTGGATTTCCGTTCTCACTAAAACCGAAAAAACTATTACAAATTCGGAATTCAGTTATCGCAGTGAAATTCATGAGAATGGAATAAAGTCATTGACAGTTTCTCTCATAGAGCGTACCTTGTCTGTTGCTTTTCAGCAAATGGAATAATTTTGTTCTTACATCAAATTTTACTAGAGATCTGTGGTCCAGGAAAATTGGTAAAATCTTATTAATTATTGTCTCAATACAAAAAAACTGCAATTATATAGGTTTGCGTTTACAAAATGTTTGCACAATAAACGGTGATGCTGACGGACGAACCTTTTTTTTTTTTTTTTTTATAAGATAGGATACTTTGATAATTTTTCTCAAAAATGTGCAGCACAAAATGGCTCCCTCGGTAGCCAGTCCGTCACAACCACTCCCGTATCCCCTAACTTTTGCAGCACCCCAATTCGAAATTCCTGGATAAACCACGGTGAAAACCGAAAGTGGTTTGAACGCAGTGGATATGTAAACAATCTTATACAATGACGTACACTTACACAGTAATTAAAACATTATGAAATATTTTTAACATAATTCGGTTCACCTAAATTGAGTTTGCCTCCCATTGGCCCATGGTTTACTCCACGGACGTATAATCGTATGGGAACTGGGGGCGGGGGGAGGGGGTATCCTCTTAAATTCTGGCTTCAGTTTGTCACCCAACATACTATGCTTACTTCCCGACATTTTAAATTTCAGAAGCTTATTATCACTAAAATTTTAATTGAAATTTAGAATGAGTAAGTACTACATTTTTATAATGCAAAATGCATCGTTTTGAGATTATTTTTGTATTCATAGTAATGAGTGTAATGTAATCGCTTAGGAATGGGATTTGTTGGATGACTTGTGTGGGCAGGCAGGGCATAGTCCAAGTTCTGTGCCTTCGCCCTCCGGCATTGTACCCTTCATAATCCTTCTTGCTTGCTCCGTATGTCGTACGTCCTATACAATCTTCATAACCAGAGTGCCCCCCCCCCTATTTTAAGGCATATCATTCAATTAGCCCTTCTGTTCGATGATCTTGTCACCATTAACCGCAGTGAGAATGTCCACGGGCCACAGCGATCAATTTCACTCTTTAAAGAAAAAATAATTATAGATATATGTGATGTAAATAATATACATATGCATACAGATCTTACTTGAAATATTTTTTTCAGTGATAACAACCACCCCTTTCCAACTTTTCGCACAAATCTACGCCCATAGGTTACCAACCCCTGATTTAAGTTAACATGCTGGTTTTTAATCGTGGAATACTTCAGATGGCTAGACATCATTGTGTATAATGTGGTAGCATTCTAAATCCTATTCGTGCTTCGTTTTCGTTTTTAGCTTTTTTTATCATTTCTCTTTTTCACGCTGTTGTAAACTTCTGTAGAACATTCTTAGCAAACACCACAAGAAAAAAAAAGTGATATTAATAATAAAGTCATTACTTTTCCCATAAAGTCCAACATCGCCAAAAAGTGTGTGTGCCGCCGAAAGAAGTGACAAGTTTGAGGCTAAATGCTGCACAAAATCTAAAAAGAAAAAAATACTAAATAAGCGTTTATAGCTACCCGGAAGATGATGGTGTGACGGAGCGGAACTGTGCTGTGGAGCTTGCTGATGCGAGAACTCGTACCCCACCCACTACCATTTCGAGTATCTTGGTCCCCAAACACACGCTGGCACTACCGCCATGAGGCCCTTCCGAACCAACAGACCCTTTCACAGAGCAGGCGACGGCTAAATTTAAATTTCAACGCTACTATGTTAGTGCACGCATGCATGCTTGTGCGCACTCGGTGCTTCAGGGTAAGAGGAAATTGACCACTTAGTATCATGCTGGGACATTGCTTTATTTTGTTTCGATTTCCGACCTGTGGAGAGAGTTGTCTTTAGATCATTCAGGCATTCTCACGATGATACCCGAGCTCCAACAGATTTCTCCAACTTCCTTTAGTTTGCGGAAGCACATTATGAATTAATTCCTGATAAAAATTACTTTATTGATTTTTACTTTTATTTATTTATTGCTATGTTTTTTTTCAGCGAAAGATACGCAGAAATGAAGACAGAAACGCGTTATCCTGGTCAGATATTTTGTTTGGATGCTTGGTTTTTTTTTTTTTTTTGGAGATTCTCAGCAGTTAAAGGGAAAAAACTTAAAACATAACAAATTTGTCTTTCCGCGTGTCTTGACAAAGTTTGCGTATATTGTGATCCGCCGCGAGAGCCATGCCTAAAAATATGATTCGCTAGTTGTGTATATTGTGAATATATAAAAACAAAATAAGATTTGAAAAAAAAGTTTGGCATGTATTTTGTGTTAAATACTAGTAGTTTTGTTTAAGTTAAATATTAAATTAACTAGGCTTAGTAAAAAACTCACCGACATTTGTTATGGTTTAAAAATTAGTAGTTTAATTTGCGTGAAATTGTAGTGGGGCCATGTTTGATAAATATATATCCGACATTTTTATGCCTAAAATTTTAGTAACTTTGTTTCCAGGACCGGATCAGTTTTTTTATCTGGAGAGAACGGGCGGGACTTGAAATTATGCCCCTTCGAGTTCAGAAGTTCCCCACTTTGCTCAGATAGTACGTAGTTTTTATATTCTCATACATCCGTTATAGGAAAGGATTATGGTCTTTGAAAATTTGCATTTCTGGTTGTTGACATAATTTTTCTAAAAATGTGAAAATTAGGGAAATACCTAGGAGTCAACGGCTGTAAATATCAAGAACAACGTTCCGCAGAAATGCAGAATGAAAATAAATGAATGAATGAATGAATGAATAAATAAATAAATGAATAAATAAATGAATAAATAAATGAATAAGTAAATGAATAAATAAATAAATAAACGAACTAGCACAAAAACAATGCGCATCAGATAGAGAACGTAACAATAAAAAATGTGTTTCGGAGTAGGGATTGGGAAAATTCCTTTCAAGGTTGAACACTCAAAGCGTCTTTCTGCGACACAGCACAGATGACTAATTAGCTCTTCATTTCTACGGTGTATTCCGGGAATTCGCGGATGTTAGGCACATCTGCATATTGTCTTCATACATGAGACTGGCAAAGAAAACAAAAGCTGAACTTTCAACCGGTTTGAAACAGAACATGCAGAGAAACAATATGAATATACGGTAGCATGAGCAAGACAGAATTGTTCATGTTAATTTATTTATGTAAATATTAAACTGGAGCACAACTACACAAGATGGAGGGAAAACCGCGGGGAGGGGGATTACGGTTACGGCCGAAATCTTCGCTCCGTCCGACTTCCGTTTTCGGAAATTATTCTTCAATTTTCACGTTGAAATGCAAACATTTATGGAATAAAAAGGTACTTGGCAACAACACTGGGCAGAAGAAACATCGCGAGAAAAAAAAAGTACGATCATGGGAGAAATCTTTCCTGCGTCTAACTTCCGATTTCGAAAGTCGGAATTCCGTTCCCGACGGAAAACATACACGCAACACTATCAATCACCCCAAAACTTCTGTTCAGTTATGCATCGATCTCGTGGGTCGCACAAATGGAAAAATCTCCTGCCTGAATATTACTGGGAAATTTTCGCGCCGTCTGACTTCCGTTTTCAAGCTAAAATACAAATATTTATGGAATAAAATTTTATTTAACAGCAATACTGGGCAAAAGGAATATCCCAGGAAAAAGAAATTACGGTCTCCAATCCGTTTAACTTCCGTTTTCGAAAGTTTTGAAAGATGAAATGTACCATCCCATGACGAAAAAGGATCCCCCCCTCCAAACTAATTCCTCCCTAAATTTCTCTTCAGTTTTGCATCGATCTTGAGAATAACCCAAATGATGACTAAAAAAGTGGAATTCCGCGAATTCGCGGAAGAATCTCGTGTATGTGTCTTTTATGTGCCTTTCTCCGCTGTTTTGATTAATCCCTTTCATGCATGTGACAGGTCCACACCTCACAGAGTACGGTACTCTGTACCCTGGTAAAGTTCGCGGAAAACTGTATGCGGCTGAATAAAGTCTTTAAGAAAAGAAAATACTAAAGTGTATAACTTCCTTTTTCAGTCGCAGTTTTCAGCAAATTTACTCACACGTTGCGCATTTCTATTTTTTACGCCCCCTCAGAGGATGAATTTACGCTTCCTTAGAGCATAAATTTACGCCCCTGGTATAACCATTCTGGGAGGACAACCGCCAACCCCAACCACCTGGTAGTTACAGCCTTGTTTGTTTTGAGTTAAATAAGAATTGGACCATGTTTAGTTAAAAAAACAAAAAAACACCGGTATTTGTTAAATTATAGTTTCGCTAAATTGTAGGAGGACTAGGTACATAGTAAAGTAAATTCACCAACATTTGTCTTGTATTAAATATTGATATTTTTGTTTGAGTTGAATATTAGTAGAACCAGGCTTCGTAAAAAAAAAAAAAATGTGAATTACAATGATACCAGTGATTTTGTTTGTGTTGAATGCTAATAGTACCAGGCTCAGTAGAAGAAAAATTGCCAAATTTTACATGTGATGTGAGAAATTTAAACGATAAAATCTGTTTCATTTTTTACGGGATTAATTTTTCTGTTTTGATATTGTATTCCACACATTGGAGTTCTCACATCGCGAAGACAAATTAAAAACCAATGGAAATTTCATCAGTGGTATTGAGAAAGCCGAACTGAATGTGTGTCACTTATACTGTATAAGAGATTATCACGATTTTCGTTTTTTGACAACCGAGGATGAAAGGCCCAAAATTTTGCACGTTGTTTGTTTATTTGATGATTGTTGACCCATTTTGATCCTCATCTGCAGTGCTACTGGATCTTGAAAGTCAGATTAAAATATTTATGTAAGAGGTGTTTTTGTCCCGTGGTAAATTTATTGCAATACTATGTATTGTTTTGTTAGAAATGTTTTACTCTAAAAGTCATGAAGACAAAATTTATGAAATATGTGGCTTAGAAATAATGCTTTTTCTGAAAGAAATGTTAACATAATGCGATAAAAGAGCCCATGATGGTAAAGAGAAAAAAGAAGAAAAAAACTCTGAATTCTCTTAAGTCAGAAAAAATCCGTTTGTCAGCTTGAAAAAACAGATGTTTCTGCCATTAGGCAACATAATAAGGTCATAAAGCCTATCCATAACGTTTAGTATCGGCGGTCTCGTTATACAGGGGTGATTGTAAACTCCTTCAACAAAACAAGAGGGTGATGGTACACATCAAGACAAACAATATTTGCAATGGAACCTAGGGCTGCATTCCACTCCTAGTGCCAGAAAAGAGCACGTTCGAAAAACGTCCAGCAGGCACACGGAGTTTCAACCAGTGCATGAGAAACACAAGATGCAAATCAGGTGCGCTGAACACATGCGTAGACGATGAGGAGCAAACATTTCAAAACGCAGCCGAACCCGTTCAGCGATATTACCGTGCGAACATCACATGAGAATTGACGTATTCGTGAAGGGCATGGAGGAGTATACATACGACATATCCCGGGCGATGGATTGGACGCGGTGGATCTGTGGCTTGGCCTCCACGCTCCCCGGACCTTAATTCATTGGATTTCTTCTGGGGGCACATGAAAGCATTGGTGCACGAGACACCTCTGGACTTCCTGAAAGATCTCGTCGTGCAAATCGCTGTTGATGCGGACAAGATCAACACCACACCGGGAGTCTACGAGAGGGTGGGTCATTCGCCGGTGTGGGTTGTGCAACGATGCCCTTGGACGCCAGTTTGAGCAGCTCTTTTGAGTCTTTCTCTGATGCGATTGGAATTGTGCAACTTATAAATTAGGTATGTCTCTTTGTTTTCACTGTTGAAGGCTCAACGTGGATATGTGATTTTACTCTTTTCTGTCTCTAGGAGTGAAATACGGCCCTAGGTTCCATTGCAAATATTGTTCGTCTTGATGTGTACTATCACCCCTCTTGTTTTGTTGGAGTTTACAATCACCCTGTATGTTATAGTGAGTATGTACGCACAGGAAATTAGCAAAACAAACAGTACTTTTGTCAGTTTCATAGACATGGGCAAAACTTGAAGAGTAATAGCACTGAAGATTGCTGGAAAGGACTCGAACGGAAGCTTTAACTTTCTTTAAGAAGGTTAAGGTCTAAGGAAGTCACACAGGATTTTATAAAGGTACTGAATGCATCCGAATTGTGAATTTATTAAAACGGTTATTGATATATGTTTGTTATTTACAGCTTAATGTAAAACATAAACAGAAGTTTCTTTGCTCCCCCTCCAGCGCTCCTCATTTTTGTCGTTCTGTATGCTGTCCAACATCGATGTGAGCACCTTTCGTGGCTCGGGTAATATTTACGTCTTTTCCAATTTCCGCCAAACCCGTTGTAGCACATCAGATGCGACCATCGTGAAGGCATCTAAAATCCGTCGTCGTAAGAGGTCAGAAACTTTAATTTAAAAATAATTTTGTAAGCAATATCCTAGAGAAACCCCAATAAAAAAAATCGGTGAATTATGATTGGTGGTAAGTGCAGTCCTAAGTTAGCTCTCCGCAGATATTTATTTGCGTGGATTGCTCCTGTTCGACCCGCGGCCTAGTGTTCAACGTTCGTGACTGCTACGGTGAGGTCTCAAGTTCGATCCCATGCAGGTTCGAACCACTAAATATCCGCCGTGCGTCGGATGGGCACGTTAAGCCGTCGGACCCCGGGTATTGGCCCCACGGTTATAAATAAGGGCGTCTTCCTCCCCCTTTCTACCTCGCTTCCGTGTGATTTTCCTATCGGGCACTCCAGCCCAAATCTCCTTGCTTCCTATATACTTCTAAGGGTTGTTTAAGACCTGAGGTCAGACACTCCCTTCCTAAAATCCTCTATATCGGATCTGATGTGTTCGACCCGCATTTTTTTAAGTTTTTTAAACCACTTCTACACACAATTACGAGTGGGCGGCTATTTTTTCTGTTCTTTTCTTTCTTTCTTTTTTTTTGGGGGGAAGGGGGTCACGCTTTTAAACTTTCAAAGCACCATTTCAACAGATTTGAATTCTGCAAACCACAAAACTTAACTAAATGTTTCCTTCGTCGACCACATTTTCGACCAGTACGAACACACACGGTTCACTGTTTTCTGGTGATGATTCCATAATGTGATTTCCTAACAATTTTTCTGCCATCGCTCCAGGACGACGAAATTTTCAAGTTTTCGGATATTATCTGACCTAACATCCACGTCATGTTTACTCCAATAAACGGATTCACATCTTCCAAATTTGTATTGTACAATGGTGTAATCCCGTATTTCATTCACTGATATTCTGCGCTTCCGGGCAATCACGGGAATGAATTCTAAACCTCCAGATTCGTTATATATTAATGTGAATGGCGGTTGCTTCGACTAGCGAATCCTGTGATGGTTATATTCAAATTAATCGAAAACTTGAAACTTGATCGTTCTGAGTGGTGTAGTGGTTAGCACACTCGGGCGCTATCCGGGAGACCCAGGTTCGATTCGCTCTCCAGGACGATGTAATTTTCAAGTTTTTGGATAACATCTGACGTAACATTCATGTCATATTTACACCAATAAACGGATCCACATCTTCCAGATTTGCATTGATCTAGCAATTATGCCCGTTCTCCGAACGGTGAATCTATAAAATCATTTTTTGAACATAAAATTAAAGAAAGGGAAAAGTAATTAAGGGAAAGAAAAGTAACTTAAAATACGTAACTGTTTTACGATTTAGAACAGCGTCGTGACGTCAGCATACGGTTTGACGTAAAACAGAGCAGCCTTTGCACCATTCCAAGAAACGGCAATTTACCAAGTAACCATTTACTCAATTCTTATTGTTTTGATTGATTTACTATTAACATTCCATTCATATAAAGCTTTCGTTTATTTACAGTATCTTTTGAAGCTATTTCTTCTAGATACGATGGGTAAGACAGTAGGCATGACGCACCTCAGATTCAGCATTCTTATAAAGATCATGTATCTATCTTCTGTAATAGCGTATCATCATCATCATCATCATTGTCAACCATTATCAATCCACTGCTGGACGAAGGTCTCCCCAAGTTTCCTCCACAACGGTCTGTCTTGTGCCAGTCTCCTCCATGTCACTCCCGCATATTTACGAATTTCATCCACCCATCTCCCATGTGGTCTTTTTCTGGGTCTTTTCCTGTCCCTTGGAATCCAATCTAAAATTTCGGCTGTCCATCTATGGTCTGTCCTTCTGGCAGTATGTCCAGCCCATTGCCATTTCAGGGATTTAACTCTGATCATGATGTCTTCCACTCTTGTCATTTTTCGGATCCACGAGTTCCTCTTCTTATCTCTCCTGGTTATACCAAGCATGCACCTCTCCATACTTCTTTGAGTTGTCTGCAGCCTTTGTATGTCTCTTTTAGTTAAGGTCCACGTCTCTGCACCATACGTAAGCACTGGAAGGATGCATTGATCAAACACTTTTCTTTTAAGACATAATGGCATATTGCTCTTGAAAATTATGCTGTTTCTTCCAAAAGCTCTCCAGGCAAGTTTTGTACGCCGATTAATTTCTTCATCAATGTGACCCTCACTTGATATCTGCTGTCCAAGATAAACATACGTATCTGTTATCTCCAGTTTTTCTCCATCAATCGATAAATCTTCATTTCTTGTAAAAGCATTGAACATCACTTTTGTCTTCTGAAAGTTCATTTTTAATCCCACTTCTTTACTCTTGTCAGCAAGTTCCTGGATCATACTCTGCAGCTCTGATGGGGTAGTTGCAAAAATGACTACGTCATCAGCAAAACGAAGGTGGGTTAGATAATCTCCATTAATCTTTATCCCTTTGTTTTCCCAGTTCAGTGCTTGAAAGACATTTTCCAATGTGGCATTAAAGAGCTTCGGAGATATGGTGTCACCTTGTCTCACTCCCTTTCCAATTTTTATGTGTGTTGTATTTTCAAACAGCCGAATCTTTGCACTTGCATTTTCATAGATGTTATTAATAATATTAATGTATGCGTCTTCAATACCGCAGGATTTCAGAGCCGTGGTAACTGCTGATGGTTTCACCGAATCAAAGGCTTTTTCATAATCGATAAAAGCCATGCACAATGGAAGTTCATATTCCCTCGCTCTTTCAATTAGTTCTCTCAGTACGTGGATATGATCTATTGTGCTGTAGCCACTCCTGAATCCAGCTTGTTCTCTCGGTTGAGCCATGTCCAGTGTTACCTTCAAGCGGTGTGAAAGAACTTTAGTGAAGATTTTATAAACCACTGATAGGAGGCTGATAGGTCTGTAGTTCCTGAGATCCTCAATGTCACCTTTTTTATGTAGCAGGATCATTGTAGCATTGTTCCAATCCTCAGGAATCTTCCCTTCATTAAGGCATCGAGTGAAAATTTGGGCGAGTACTGTTTCAATTTCTCCACTTGCTTCTTGTATGATGTCTATAGTAATTCCATCTTCTCCTGGAGCTTTCCCCCGCTTCATGTTCTTGATTGCATGAGCAACTTCTGCTGGGAGGACTGGAAGAACTCTGGTACCTTTCATGATGTCTGGAGTACATGTATCATCCCTTTCATATAGTTTGGAGTAGAAATCTTTCACTCTTGTCAAAATTTCGCCTCTATTTCTTGTTATAGAACCATCTTCTTTTCTCAGAGCCATAATCTGTTTTCTTCCCTTACTGAGATGTCCCTTTGCTATCTTTAGGCTTTGGTTGTTTTCAATTGCTTTCCTCACTAGCTCACAGTTGAATTTCCTTACGTCTTCAGTGATACTTTTTCGTGCTGTCTTGCATAGCTCTATATATTCCACTTTGGAAGTCACATCTTCTTTAGTTGTCCTCATCTCTCTTCTTTTTTGCATCAACATTTTGGTTTTCCTGATAATTTGTTTACATGCAACTTGTTCTTAGACCCAGCTAATTTTGTTGCTGTTTCCATAAGAGCTTTGGTTACTTTTCTGTTAACTTCAGAAATATCCACTTCTTCCGATGTTAGGCCTTCTAAAGCAGAGAATCTGTTCTTCAGTTCCAACTTGAAAGTATTATGGTGTTTTTAAGGTTGGTTATGTCAATACACTTTGTTTGTCTTATGAGCTTGCCACGTTCCAGTTTAGTGTTGAGGTGTATCTTACATCTCACCAATCTATGGTCACTACCTGTGTTGAACTTGTTTAGCACACTGCAGTCTTCTATGACGAATTTTTTGTTACACATAATAAAATCAATTTCACTTGTCGTCCCAATTGGATGTCTCCATGTCCATTTCCTGTGTGGCTTTTTCTTGAAAAAAGGAATTCAAGATGAAAAATCCTTCTGCCTCTGCAAACTCAACGAGAGTATTTCCACGCTGGTTTCTGTTGCCGTGACCGAATTTACCTACTGAAGTTTCATTCTGTTGCCGGTGCCCTATTTTTGCATTGAAATCTCCCATAATTATCTTCAAGTGCTGCTTACCTTTATTATTTAGATGACGAATTTCCTCATAAAATTCTTCAATTTCTTCTTCAGGATGACTTGTGGTGGGTGCATAAGTTTGAATAATCTGAGCCTGGTATCTTCTCGATAGTTGGATAACGAGTCGTGCAGCTCTGTCAGAGGAACTTTCAACTTCTACCACTTTATCCTTCAGTTTCTTGTTTATTATAAATCCAACACCACTAGTTCTGCCAGTATCTGTCCCACGATAATAGAAGAGATGTCCACTTTTCAGTTCAATGAGATCTTCTCCTTTTCTCCTTACCTCACTCAGCCCGACGATGTCCCACTTGATCCTTTGTAGTTCCTCTTCCAATTCAAGAAGCCTTGAATCAGAAGATAGGGAGCGTCCGTTGTAGGTAGCCAAGGTCAGCATCAAATGGCAGCCTAGTCCGGTCCTCCGGGGATTCTTAGCACCCTCTGCCTTCATGTCGCACTGGCCGCTGCCTTGGCCAGGTACATTCCAGCTGCCGGAGACTGAGGGCCAAGATTTAAGTTGTAGAGTCATTTTGGAGGTGTTTGGCCATAACTCACCACGCTGGCCAAGCGGGTTGGTGAGTGTGGGATAGCATTTCCTCTGATCCCGATGGTATAGTTATACCGCTATTTGCGTATAGAACCGTCTATATAGAAACTGCTCATATGTGGGGTGAACGTACCTTCGCTGCCACAAAGACCGAAAGATGAGAGGCTCAGGTTTCTGGCCAGTCGTCCGAGCAGTCCTGAATAAGGCATGGGTGCCTTACGACGCTAGCTGTGGTCTTGAATGTGCTTTGGTCGTAAATACGAGACTCCTGCAACGAATGATTTACTCAGTGAGCATAGCGACAACCTGGATGAATTTATTCCGTGACTCACTTATTAACGTGGAAAGAGCGGTGACTTCTGTGTAATGTTCCTAGTTCATGTCAAATGTCTGTATTAATTATTCATTCGCCTTCTAGTTATTTGTTCAGTTGCTGCTTACCATCTTTGGTGAATCCCCAGCATTGTGCGGGGTTCCAAGAAACAACCTGCCAAATGTCCTGGCAGTTAGTCGTATGTGAGTCTGGAGAATTCGAGGCCGCTATGGTGCAGTGGTAGCATGTCCGGCGCATAACTGGAAGACCTGGGTTCGATTCCCGGTGGCGGCCGATGATAATTTTTCCGTGACTCACTTATTAACGTGGAAAGAGCGATTACTTCTGTTTGCTGGAAGCTGAATGGTCATTCGCGAAAGACTTTTGCGTGGATGATGAATGAACTTCCAAAAAAAGGATGATTTATTCCATCATTAGTTTGTAGAATATCTCCTTGCCAAATAGGCACCTTGTTGCATTGTGTGTGGTCTTACGCGTTATCGCTGCATTTTATTGCGCTGGGCACCAACAGTGCGAGAAGCGAAGGGAGTTTTGTTAGGGCTAGGGTATTTTGCGCGGCGAGGCATTAGAACTTTTTTCATGCAGGACGGTCAGTGTCGGGTTTTTCGATAGGGCTATGCCCGGGAGACGTGTCATCATTGTGAGTGGAAGGCAACGCATGTCTCAGGGAGAAAGTTTATTAGGAAGAAGTGTTGTGGCAGTTTGGAAAATGTGTGTGAGAGAGAGGGTGGCGCTTTTCGTAGCGGAGAGAAGGGAACACTGGGAACAAAGGGATGGACTCGAGAGGGAGAAGAGTCCGTTAAACCCGATTATGCCTCTATCCTGGAATCCGAACATGGGCGCCCATAGCTTTGTTTTCATGATGGGGCTAACACAAATTGTAATTACTAACGTACACAAACACCACACGGAAATTTTCATTGTGCCTTCTTGTTATCTAACCATTTTTACCAAATACGAAGCACGTGAATTTAATTGAAAATCAGAAGAACCAAAACCTACATATAGACAGCCTGTTGGGTGAATAAGGAAATTTCTTTATTGTTTTTTCTGAGCCTTGTGCCTTTTGTCTACTTGTGACCCATGCACCACGAAACTCAGTGATCACTAATCGGTCATAAAAAAAAAAAAAAAAAAAGAAACCCTCAAGAAAAAGTTCCAGAAAAAATTTCAGATTTATGTCCAGCAGTGAATGACTGCTGCGGGGGATATGTTTCTTTCCTTCACTTTTTATGCTTTTCAATACTGTACGTGTGTGCGCTATTGTTTAAAATTCAATACAAAAATTTAATATAATTACTTTCTGCTGTAAAATACACAACGTTTTTCCTACTTTTACTGCATACACACTCATTCGAAGTTCAACCGAAGTATTAGCAATAAGAAATAGTGTCCCCGCAAAAAATACTTTGTACTACCTACCAAGAACAAACACTGCATAGTCAAATTTCCAGGAAAGGGCAATTGCCTCCTCTTGCCCCTCCATATGGGCGTCCATAAATCCGAATAAAGTAAAATGAAAAATCCAAATTATCAAAGACTTTTGCGATATTTGATAACCGTAAAATTGTTATTTAGCAAATTTTTAATCCATTGAACAAGATATATCCCTCAAAAACAAATAATTTCGGGGTACGTCTGTGTCCGAGGGTTAAGGGCAGGGCCGACGACAGCTGCTCAGAACTCGCTGGGTTATTAGGGGGCTAAGCATGACGGAGGGGGGGGTAGAAATTTTGGCAAAAATTTTTATTCATGCGGATTTCACCCGACGCTGATAATGTTATCCCTTGTCAAAAAAAGTTTTCAGGTGCATACTGTGCGTAGTATTTATTCAACGTACGTAGTATGAGAACCATGGATACAAATTTCTATGGCAGGTTACTCTTCCTTCACAATTTTAGAGTACTTACATAGTTTTTTTCTTTTTTTCTTTCTGTCATCAAGCTGTTTATGAATTTCAGTTTGTAGCCTGACAAGGAATATCTATTTCTGTCTCTCTCTCTCTCATCGTTTCTACTACTGTCTTAGGAATTTGCTCAGAGGACTTCCTCCATTTTCCAGAAGTACAGGTACGTTTATCCAAGTTTCCTAAAATCTTAGACGGTTTTTTGGGGGGTTTTTTTGGATTGAAGGTTTAACGACCACCGTGAGCAACTCAATGGGCTATAAGCTGTCGCCCGTCCCTAATTTAGGGTAACTGGTTCCAGGGAAGGGAGGGAGAGCCAGTGCCGTAAGACAAACACAACATCCATGCCTCACCGGGATTCGAACCTGGACCCTTCTCGGACGAATGGTCATAAGCCAGCGCTTAGACCACTGCGCCACCGGAACGGCCTTAGACGGTTGCACCAGCCATATGTTCTAACAGCTTAAATATTTTGGAAGGGAAGGCTAAAGGGGGGGCTCAGAGAAAAGTTGAGTGAGTTGAAGCCCACCCGTAACGTCGCGCCTGGTCAGGGGTCGCTAATCGTGAACTCTTAGGGGTGGAGGAGAAAAGAGTGACGCTTTCATATTCCAGGAAGTCTGAGACAGTCATTGCATCCTTAAAAGAAGGGATGGCGGAAGAAACGGGTCTGAAACAAAAGCAAACATTTTTTCATATGTAATTTTTAATTTTGCCTTTGTCCATTATAGCGCTTCTCTTGCTTGATCCGTTAATCAAAGTAAGTATCGACTTGTATAACTCACAATCCACTTATCCCATCTGGAATATTGAGAATACTTGGGAAAGTTTCATTTCAGCGAAAGGCGATGCTAAGAGAGCGGCAGTGCCCGAGCTCAGAAAATTGATTCCAGTCTCACTGGATTTCCTATGCCAGAAGCTGGAACATTGTTCGATGTGGCACTAAAATTTTGGTCTCACATGTAATAACAAAGTCTCTTTTTTCATTATCTGAATTGGATTAAGTCAGAAAAGGACGTCGTGAAAGTTGTCTGCCCCCTGAGATCCTTGAAGATAACTACCACCTGGTAAGAGGGGTGATTGCTGCTGTTTGTTGGAACTGGGTGGAAAGTCATCGGCGGCCGGAGATAACTTTATCGCACAGCACACTGTGCACTCATCAAAGATAAGGAGGAATTGCTTTTGTCTTTGCACCCCACCCATACATCATTAGTGTCTCCTGTTGGGGCATTGTGGCGTCTCTCACGGCCGTCGGTGACGTGCGCAGATCGCAGTCAACATCTACCTTCAAGTTACTGAACGAACCGAAACGCCACCGCTCTACCCTTTGTCATAAGAAAGTGATATCTAACCACAAGTGGATCATTATTCATAATTGAGTAACCACGCATTCATCCCATGTATAACTTAAGCTCCAAATACGCAAGCAACTTACGCATAATAAAATACTACTGGACTACAACGTGTTCTACAATTTAGTTAGAAATTATTTCAAAAATGACTCATATCGACATATGTTTTTCTTCCTCTTCTCTCCTCGTTTGTTTATAAATCAGAAAGGAAAGAAGATTGTGATTTTCTTTCCGCATGTTAATGCAAGGAAAAAAAAAGAACTAGCGGTACATAGAAACATGCTATTAATATAGCATAACAAACCAAACATTTCTTGGGAAGGCCTTCTTTTTAGAGCCTCATAAATGCTTGTGGAGATATCTCGGGAAAAAATATAGAGCTTCTTAAAAATGTACTACTATTATTTTTTCAAAGAAAGGTATAAAACCTATAGCGCATAATACGACAATCAATTATGAGTTCTTGCTTTAAAGGACCAAAAAATGTAGTATCTTAAAAACCTAAAATGTAGGTTTATTGGCAGGCGCGGAAACAGAGGGAGGCCACTTGTTATTTTTACACATGCCTTCTTTATTCTGTGCCAAAGCAACTGTTTTAAGCAAAGAAAAAAATGTCAGCCCCGATAAAAAGTTGAATATTTTTTCCTGGTATACAGAGCATGTGATATTTAGTCCGTTACAAAGTTTGTTCTGTACTGTGCCCTCTCTCACATTATCTCAAAGGCTGCACGGATATGTACATGTACAACAGACACCCAGAAAAAGTTCTTACAATTTAAGCAAGCTCAGCTTCTCTTCTGCTGTCCCTGAGAGATTATCTCTACATACGACAGCCATTTCATAACAATAAAAGAAAAGAAAAATGAGAAAAGACGAAAAATCATGCAAACATCTTATCAGTCATAGAGGAAAAACAGGGAGGGGGTAGTATTTTCGGAAAAGCTACAGCACAAACACAGAGGATTCCTTTTAAATTCCAGAACTCATTGAACAATTGTAACATGTTTGTAACGTTTTGTTTCGCTTTAATCAAAAATGAAGGAAGCAGACGTTCTTTTATTCCTGTGATAAAAATGATTCGATTAAAAAAAGAAGAAAAAGGGAAAATGTTGTTTTGATCTGCGTAAGTCTAATTGTTCTTCCTCTTTTGTGTTCTATTGGTTTGGAAAGAAAGTAATGCCCGATGACAAGGTACCCGAAGATGAAGCCCCGGCCACGGCGCTCATTGGCCACTTAGATTGCGCAACACGCCGGCATCACATCAGCAGGTAGGTGGCTTAAGTTAGTGGCAGTTAGCCGTTAGAAGGCGAAGATTGTAAGCGCTAGCCAACATGGAAGTAGACACGCAGCACATCCGCCATTGCATGCTGTATGGGTTTCGTCACGGTAGCACCCCCGCAAGTGCTGTAAGGAACATTACCGGTGTGTACCCCAATGCCATAATACATTGTCAGTGCTGTCTTTGGTTCGAACGGTTTCGAGGGGGAAATTTTCACCTGTCAGACCGTTCTAAAGACTGAAGAGACCCGCAGTAGTGGATATGGACATGCTGAAGACCTTAGTGGAGACTGACCCACGTGTGACCACCCGGAAGTTGGCCGAACAGCTAGATTAACTTAGTGAGACTGACCCAAGTGTGACCACGCGGAAGTTGGCCACACGAGCATTATCACGCACCTGCATCAACTTGAGAAGGTGCTAATGGGGGAGAGTTTGGGGTGCCCCATCAACTCACAGTTGAACAGAAAGCAAATCACATGCGTGCATGCGTTTCCTTTCTTGCACGTGACCAAGCTGAACCGTTCTTGGATTACATTGTGACAGGTGACGAGAAATGGGTCGTGTATGACATTGTCAGCGTCCGGAAACAATGCTTGGACTCCAAACAGAAACCCATGCCGTTACCCAAAGCCGCTTACACCCACGCAAGGTCCTGCTATCTGTTTGGTGGGATATCTGTTTGGTGGGATATCCGTGGTGTCGTTTTTTTTTTTTTGAGCTGCTGCCGGACACCACCATCACCATCGACGATCTGCACGCATCGCTCAAGTCGAAACGATCAGCACTGCTGAACCGCAAAGGGGTCCTCCTACAGCAGAATGGAGTGAGTCCTCACACAGCATGGATGACCTGTCACAAGATCAGGGACCTAGTCTGGCAGCTGCTGCCGCACCCACCCTATTCCCTGGACACTGTCTCCAGCGACTACCACTTTTCAGGTCGTTGCGGCATATCCTGGACGGACAGCGGTTCATCAACCGGGACGATGTCGAACGCGCACTTACTCACTTCTTTGCATCCAAGCCGCCACAATTCTACAGGGACTGCATCCAACAACTGCCCAGGCGATAGGTCGTGGCAAATGATGGCGACTACATTTTTGACTGATTTATACTTTGTGCCGTAATTAGTACTTTTCTGTTTCGTTTCATTTGCACACATTACTTTCTTTCCAACCCGATATTCAATACATACTTGTTGAGATTCATTGAAAATGGATTATCTTCGCTGATATGATAGTTAGCTGGCTGCGACGGAAATCAGAAGACGCAGTTTCGATTCCTGCCTGCAGGTCGATGTCATTTCCACGTTTTCTAAAGAGTTGGCTACATAGTAACAGCTGAATAATGCATTTTTATGACAAAATATTATACGCTTGTATACCTGCCATATATTGCGGAAAGTAATTCTAGCATTTATAACAATAGCCTCTTTTGGTTTCTTGCTGAGGGCAACAACGTGCTACGTTTTGCGAGAGTTTAACTCCCCAAGGTCGTTCTCACACAAGCCACAGATAGGCTTGTTATCACAGTTCAAAGAAGCCAAATTTACATTGCAATCTGAAAAGCTCATAAGTACCGTTTAAAGATCATTGGGCATAAAGATACCTGCAGAATACTGTCCTTTTAGTATTGCTTTGGTTCTTTTTAATCAGGTAAGTACACCAGTGTGGGGGATTAGCCCACGACTGACGGTTCCAGTTGGTCATTCAACCTAAGGATTTTGGAAAGAAATGCAGTGAGTTGGGGTCTTTTCGCCAATGTCGCACAGAACTAGCTGGCACCTCTCCAAGATTCACAGAGGCCATTGTTGCTGTTCTGTGTGCCATTGTTGCCCACGGAGCGCCCCGAGGAGGCAAACCCATTTCTCACTAAGGCCGCCCTTTGATACGGCAACAGTAAGTAAAAATTATCTGGTAGTTTGTATTTCTTTATGAAGCTGGCATCTGAATCTCAGAAAACAGCTTAGTGATATGTATGTACTGTGTGTAGAATACTGCCACCTTTATATTCAAAAGAAGGAGTGTAAACGGTGCAGTTGAGACTGCTGAGTACCTCTCCATTAAGGAAGAATTGGCCGAAGGACGTGCGTTGCAACAATTGCTTTGCTGAGGTTCTGATGTCGATAATCGCAGGTGGGACGAAATTCCAATTTGTTCATCATCTTCAGACTGAAGTGGTCCAAAAATCATGAACTGATATTTGGATTGACGATACTAAGCTTTTTGACCGTTCTGAGCACGATTCGGATAGAGAAACTTTAAACCGAGAATGCTGATTAATGAATTGTTAATTGAACAGTAAGCAGTATTATGTTTCGCTTATTTCCCTATGCCGCAAAAATATGAAGAAATGTTACAGTCAATATTCATGATACATATACTTATCCATTCATGTGACGCTCATATGGGCGATGAGAGGGGTGGCACGGTGGTGCAAGCCCTGGCTTCTGACCGTTCGTCCGAGTGGTTCCTGGCTCTTGTTACTGATGAGGCATGGGTAGAGCGTATGTCTCCCAGCGCTGGCTCTTTCGCTTCCCTGATCAGATAAATAGAATGCACATGCACGCTCAGAGTGAAAAAAAACTGTGCATCATTTAAAGTAGGAAATGTGCGCATAACATTCATCATAATGAAAGGTATATGGTGAAAAATTATATTTTTCGGTTGGATTTTAAAAGCAGTTATATAGAATAAAATAAGCATCGCGGTAAATGGTCGTTTTTCAGTTACCTTCCCCTGGGAAAAGAGAAGAAAGGTATGTATGGATCACCGTTTTTGTAGTTTGAGCTACCGAACGGCAGAAAGTTTTTTAACATCTGACTAACAGGTGCAATGATAGGGTGTGCACAGAGTGACGTACGGTCATCCTGATACGAAATAACACGAGTTACAATAATCTGCATTTCTGTTCGGCAACTGAAACATATTATTATTTTGAGATTGGACTCAACTCCGAAAATCTGCGGCCCATAAGAAGGATACGTTAAATTAATAAGGCGCTTATGACAGCATCTGTTTATTTTTTTCTCTCTCTTTTTTTCGCTCTTGCCAGTAGCAAACCTTCCCAATTCTGAATATCAGACCCCTAAGATACCCTCCAGCTTCAATAGCTTATTTTCAGTTTGTTCCACTCCCAGTTTCTCCCCGCATGATGGTTTCTTTGAGCACTCATGGTTATTGAAAAATATTTGAAACCGGGATGAAAAAACGTTCGCAGGCACTATATTTACAGTTGATGGTGAGCATAGTTAGCAGCATCATAATTCTCAAGAGGATACAAATCAGAAAAACTGAAGCTTTTATGCTTTTCATGGTTGTGGTAGTAACTGCAAATTTTATGAAAAAAATGCAAAATTATTTTTTAAAATATGGTGTATTTATTTTTATAGGTTAGCTACATTTTATTTGCTGAAATCGAACAAATGTTGAGTCATATTTCGCAAAATAATTTCCTTTTGCATAAGGAGCAGTTATGTTTCTACTTCCACGTTTAGTCTGAAAAAAGATGTAACTAATTTTCTTGATAAACATACATAGAGCGGCGTTAAAAAAGGTTTCAGTCCTGAGTATATCACGATAACAAAATGATGTTGCTAGAGCTTGAAAGCACTGGTAAGTAGTATATGTCCGAAAAACATTTTTTCAACCGAGTTTTCAGGTGCGCAGATATTGCTGTTAATATATCGAAAAGCGAAGTGTACATTTAATCCTCCTAGTGGCAAAACTGTTCACCACGAAAAATAAAAGAAAAATGTGTACAAAACTTTCCGCATAACAAATTCTATTCGACGCAGAAATTTTTTTCAAATCGGACTTTTGGAAGCAGCGACATCGTGAGAAACGCAATTTACGTTTACGTCCCCAAGCGAAGAAATAGTGCAATTTTTAAAAAAGATACTGCGATAAAATGGTCTTGATGTAAATTATATGAAGGAAAAATTATATGGAACAAAATGCATTTTGAATTCGGTAGCATCTGCATTTACGCCCTCTAGCGGCAAAGTTATGCATCGGAAAAAAGACAAAAAGAAGAACCATCTTTCGCACATTTCGGCTTTCCAAAGCAGAAAGAATTTTTTTAATAACACTTAACAGGTACATAGATACTATATCCGCAGACGAACAGACGTAGTGCTAACATAAGTATGTCCCTTTTTTTTCAAATGACGTGCTTGTAAAAGCACGTGAGGTTTGGTTCTAATCCTTTGTAACGTTCGAAATTTCTGATGAGTTTTTAACTCCGTAATTTTTCATCCTAAAACGTAAAAACGGTGCAATCTTAAGTTGTTGTTTTTTTAATAATAATAAATTTTTTATACTTGCTGTTACATTTAGGATTTATGAATGTACATCAGTATTCTGTATTTCAGAGAACAGAGAGGGAGAATCGGGGAAAAGGCCTCAGAGAGTCCTGACAAAAGCCCTGATTTCCCGAATATGTAGACAAGCAAGCACAGGTTCATCAAACACAGCAGTAATGCTAAGTGTTAGTTATATTACAAATAATTTTTTTATTATTATTATGTTTTTTAATTTAACTCATCAATTTTTTTTAGTTTATTTTTGAATAAGTTTAGGTTATTTATTGTAGTCAACTGAACAGGCAGTGCATTCGAAAATTCAGGACCTATATAATTTAAGCTCCGTTCATCATGAGGGTTCTTGGATGTATGGGTCTTAATAATGATTTATGGTCTCGTTTTGTAGCCATGAGCATGAAAATTCAATTCAATGATATCTGTGTGTAGATTTTGTTCAATTCTTTGGAACAATAATTTACCGATTTTAAAGTCAAATAATTGTTTGACAGATAACATTCCATAATGGTTGGGGTTGACATGAGTATGGTGATAAGTGAGAGGTTGAAAGTTGATATGAGAAGCAGAATTTGTTTTTAAATCTAATGACCTTATGTATTTATTCTGTAATATTTGTAGTTTATTGATATTTGTTTCAGTGATTTGTCCCCACGAAGAAAAGCAATAATTAATATGTGATTGTATAAGGGTCTAGTATAAAAGTTTAAGTGTTTTAGTAGTTAGATTTGGTATAATTTTGCTAAGAATCCCCATACTTTTAGAGATTTGATTTGCAGTAGAATCTATATGGTTATTCCATCTTAAGTCGGAATTTAAAATAACTCTCAGATACTCAAAGCTTTGTACTATATCAATAGGTGTATTATTCAAAAGTAAATATGGAACTTATGTTTGTGATATTTTCTGTCCAGTAAAGACAAGGAGTTTGGTTTTATTAACATTAATTATAAGTTCATTGTATGTTAACCATTCTGAGTAAATTTGTAATTGAAGATTTGCTTGTATAACCATTTCATTGAGATTTTTTCAACTGAATGATATTGTAGTACCATCTGCATAAAGAATTATATCATTGTTAGATGCTATATTAAAAATATAATTTATGTATAAATTAAATAGTATGGGACCCAGGACTGAGCCCTGCCCCCTGAAGTAACCGGTATTAGCGGTGATTGTAGTTGATCAACGATAGTATACTGAAGTCTGTCAGTTAAATAATTACTGAATAAAAGATGTGAAATACCCCTCACACCCACAATGTATAATTTAGTTAAAAGAAATTGATGATTAAGAGTGCCAAACGCTTTGGTTAGGTCCAAAAATACAGCAAGTGTAGTGTTTTTTTATTCTAAATTTTTTTGAATTATATTCTGTAGGTGTAACATTACAGATTCTGTTGATTTTTTGGGTTGAAAGCCAAACTGAGTTTTATTAATGACACTGAATTTTTGTAAGTATGAAATTAATCTCGTGTAAATTAGTTTTTCTAAGATTTTAGCAAAGATTGACATATTAGCTATGGAGCGATAATTATTTACATCATCTCTCACACCAGATTTATATTTAGGTGTAATTTTTGTAATTTTTAATGCAAGTGGAAAAATGCCAGTAGTGAAAACAAGATTGAAAATAATCAGTAGTGGGTTTATGATTATTTCAGCTACATTTTTAATAACAGATGGATAAATATCATCATTTCCTGGTCCGGAAGTAGTTTTAATATTATTTAATTCTTGTAGTAGTTCAGTTTTGGTTATAGATAATAAATAAAAAGTTTTAATTACATGAGAATTATGAAAATACTGTAAAAAATTATTATTAAAAGGTTGTAAGGTTTTTTTTTTTTCAGATTTTGAGAAATTCCAGTAAATTAAAGTGTTCATTTAGATGGGTAGCCATTTGTAGTTTATCAGTGATTTTCGTACCATTAAAATCTAGTAAATGTTCTGGAATTACAGTCTTAGTTTGTTTTCCGAGTAAAAAGTTAAGGTTGACATTCAGTTAGAAAAAACTTCAGAGTTCATTGCTTTGTTTCGCGGATAAAGTGAATGAATTCGAACTGATCTCATACTTGAGTCCTTCAAAAGGCAGTTGTTTGATTCTTTAATGTGGTAAGCATGCAATACCGTCAATAAAGTTGCCTTTTTTTTTTTCTTTTTTTTTGTAGAAGCGATTTGCCAGTTTCCACTGCTTTTCCATTTTCCATTTCAATAATTACATTTCGTTTTCAACCTTTTAGTTGAGTATATTTTAAAAGTTTTACTAATGACTTTTACGTAAGCCTGTTTTATACCATCTTTCCTTTATTCAGCTGTTACCGTACGGAGTTAGTCACACGAACAACAACAAAAATTTGGGGAGAGGAACTGTAGATCTAAAACAAACTATTTGTGCCTTCAATTGAACACGGGCATCGTATCCAATAATATCTATCTCCTCTGCAAATGTATGCATGTGTAAATACGTATGTGGTCTCTAGCAAGAAAAGGAACGGTATTGTAAAATTATGCAAAAATTTCATCTTTGCAAACCAAATTATTAATATTTGTCTCGTTCTCAGTCCACCATGGTATTGTGACTGGAGTTTGGGTCCATCATTGATTAGGATTCTATCA
The DNA here is from genome assembly GCA_039090855.1 of Macrothele yani. Classification (NCBI taxonomy): domain Eukaryota; kingdom Metazoa; phylum Arthropoda; class Arachnida; order Araneae; family Macrothelidae; genus Macrothele; species Macrothele yani. The sequence continues at coordinate 14,259,978 of CM077017.1, forward strand.
AAAATTCATCGAGCAATCTTCGAAAGATATGGCAAGTTCCACGTATAGTACCACATCTGGCAAATGCTGTTGTGTTAGCCTATCGCTTCCAGTTTCTTCAAGATGTTTCTTCATTTCTCTTAGAATTGTTCGTAACGCACCAACCACTATTGGAACAGCTGTCCCCTTTTTCTTCCAGAGATGTTTAATTTTCATTTGCAAATCCCGATACTTTACAATAATTTCTATTTCTTTTTATTCAACTTATCAGTCTCTGGGATGGCTACATCTATTATTGCACAACTTTCTTTTTCCCAACCACAGTAATTTCAGAAGTATTACGATCTAATCTTTTGTCGCTTTAAATTTTGAATTCCCATAAAATCTTTATATTTGGATTTTCTACAATCCTTTCGTAAATTAACGAAGCATATTCCTGATACAACCTTCTGCGTGAAATGACGGAAAAAAAAAACATGAATTTCACGGATTTTTCCTACTCCAGGAAATTCTGAATTTTCTGAAATCTTTCCGCAATTCATTTCTTATATTGACGGTAAATTGCCGTTTTAAGAGGTGTAAACAGAAAATTTTGAATTTTCATAAACCTTTCCGCAATTCCTTAAAGGGAAAATTATGTTCTCAATTTTTCCGCATCCGTATGACGGAAAATTTCCGGCAATAGCAGCGATTCGCGGGAATACTTGAGGTTTGACTAACTATTAAATTTCTTTCGTCTGTTGGAGGATCTGGTTTTAAAGTTCTGCAGCGAGATCAAATATTGTGGATAGCATATATCATGAAATTTTGATTATTGTGGCACCGGATATTTCTTCTCCATTTTTTGCACCATTATTGTATATCGTGTTACCGTAAGAAAACGAATCCTTATATTATTGTGCAGGTGATTGCATGATGTCTATGTATCATCCTGCGGACCTGTTAAGACAAAAGCTACATATTATAGCTATCAAGAGTAAGTTTTATATAGTATTTAAGAGTTTTGTTAAATAATATTATGAAGCAGTACATTTTACCTTTTCTTAAAAATAATTGAAAGTCATTGTCAGTTTAAAAAATTGTCAAATTCCAAAGCATTCTGTTGCTTAAAAAAAAAACGGATGAAAAGAAAATAATACGTAACTTGTAACAAGTCCTCCTACAGCAAAAAGTAAAATTATTTCAAACCAATTCAGAAGGATAATAATCTCCAACAGAAAATTAAATAACGAATTCACCCGTATTAATTACAAAAAATATTTCATCATCTTGCAATTAGAGTTCTACCTTATACGTGATTGTTTGCTACGTGCTTTCTGGTTCAACGGTAGCAGGTGCGGCTCCCATTGAAAGCGAGCCCGTTTAGAAACCCACCCAGGGGGAACGGGTTACCTTCGTTCGTCAGGAAAGGAGAATCTCTGGTGAAAACGTCAAAATCAAAGATTTTGCGAAATTTCTGTGTAGATACGGAAAAACAGAAACTTTCTGATATATACGGGATTACTGACTACGGAAAAATCTGTAAAAACGAAAATTTCGTTAAGAGACGGACACCTATCGGCAACTTTGTTGCACGTTGTTTTCAGAAAATTTTCGTGAATTCACACCACTTATTTTTTATAGTGTAATGTACCCAGCCGAGGCAGCAGCCAGTGAGACATGAAGGCAGTGGTTGCTAAGAATCATCGGAAGTATGGAGAGAAACAAACTTGACGTGCAATGCTATCACAAGAACTGAAAATTTAGCCGTTCATTTAGAAGTAACTGATGCTTACCTTCAACAACATGTATCAAGCCAGGGCCACATCAACGAAGAAACTAGTAAGTTTATAAAACTTGGTTGGACTGCATTTGGAAGAAACAGGGCAATTTTCAAGAGCAGCTTACCATTATGTCTTAAAAGAAGTGTGCTTAATCAATGCATGCTTCCAGTTCTTACTTATGGAGCAGAGACATAAGCCTTAACTAAAAACGACGTACAGAGAGGCAACTCAATGATGCATGGAGAGATGCATGATTAAGGTAACCAGGAAAGATAGGAAGAGGAACTCATGGATCAGGAAAATGACAAGAGTGGATGATATCATGATCAAAGTAAAAGACCCTGAAAGGGCAATGGGTTGGACATATTTGCTAGAACTGACCATCGTTGTGCAAGTGAAATATTAAACTTGATGCCAATGGACAGAAAAAGACTCGGAAGAAAACCACGTGGGAAATAGGTGGATTCAATTCGAAAGCATGCGGAAGACAGTTGCTCAAGGCGGAGAGTTGTGGAGACATTCATCCAGTAGTCGATTTAGAATGGTTGATGATGATATAAAATGTAATATCAAATACCACAATGGTCTATTGAAGCAATATAACCATGTAGTCACTGATGTAGTAAATCATTCTATTTCACGTGAAAAAATAAGTTATATAACATCACAAAACGCTCCACATATGATCGACGTTCTTAGGCTTTACATAAATAATATATTAAATGCAAAAACAAGTCTTTCTTCAGGTGCAAATGAAACTATGTTTCATACTTGCTTCACTGACGTGGGGAAGTTGTGATTGCTGGCACAGTAAAATAGAAAAAGTCAGAAAAAATTTGTATTGCAATAAATTATGCCGGTCACTGAAATTTTTCTGTACAAAAGTTAAACCGATTTAAACAGAAATGTCAGTAAGAAAGTGACAAAACAGAAGCAGGCCTGACCCAATTCGCCTCTCGGATGGGACATGGGTTTATTCTTCCGTCCTGGTTCACTCCCCTCCCTGTAACCAATGACCTTGAACTAGCGGTAGATGACTCCACAGAAATTTCTGTCACTCAAGGGATTCGTTATCGCCCACGCTGGATTCTGACTTCTCGAACTACCGGGTTTGCGTTCGAATCTCAGGGATAGATATGGATGTGTTTGTTTTTTCCGGCTCTGTATCTCACTTTTCCCTGGAACCAGTTTCTCTAAATTAAAGATGGGCGACGCGACGCCTTTGAAGCTCATTGGGATTATTAACCCCATGCCTTCTCCCCAGAAAGCTGTCAAAAATCGTTAAGTATATTTCATAACACCCATTGTAACTACACTCACGGACAATGAAATTTGCGCACTTAGAAAAAAACAGGCTACAACCGCGAAACTTTGCAAATAGCTAGAGTGCGTGCTGGTAGGCAAGTAATCCACGTTTGGTGCGATTGCGGATGACCGCACACCCTGTGGTGACGCCGCAGGGTGGTCGGCGCGCCGTGTAGCCCGCCACCTGGATAGTTCTGACCATACCGTCCGACTGTGTTGGGAGCAGTGGACACGTGATGGCACTACCACACGGCAGAGCGGCTCCGGACGGACCTGGAGAACCACCGGTAGAAAGGATCGACTGATCGTGCGCCAAGCACGAACGGATCCCACGGGGACCCGGTCCATTATGCAGGCAGATGTAGCGGCTCTTGTGTGCCCACGAGCCATTTCCCAACGCCTCGCGGAATCGAATCTGCGATCCCAGCGCCCCTTACGTGTTCTGCCATTAACACCGGAACATAGCCGGCTTCATTTGCAGTGGTGCCAGGCCAGAGCGACGGGGAACGCCACAGACTGGCGACGTGTGGTGTTTAGCGATGAGTGCCCCTTCGTTTTGGGGGCAGATGATCATCGTGTCCGGGTCTGGAGGTCCCCGGGTCAACGGCACAATTCCAACCTCCGCATCGAGCGCCACACCTCCCCCACTGCAGGCATTATAGTCTGGGGAGCCATAGCCTACGATAGCCGATCAGCTCTAGTAGTGGTGCGTGGGGTCATCGATGCGACAGCGGGTTTGGGGATGAGATCCTACTGACCCCTGGCCAGGATTCTAGGTGCGCTATACCAGCAGGATAATGCCCGCCCACACACGGCTCGGGTTGCCGAGGACTGCCTACGTCATGTCCAGACACTTCCGTGGCCTTCTTGCTCCCCGGACATGTCTCCTATCGAGCATGCGTGGGACCAGTTGAAACGCCAGCTGCCGCCGTGCCGCTTTATCCGGGATTTGGTGCACACCGTCCAACACATATGGGCCAGTCTGCCGCGGGACAACATCCGGCGTCTGTTCGCCTCCATGCTGGACCGTATTGCAGCATGTATCGCCTCACAAGGCGGTGCGACGCACTATTGAAGATAACCGGACTGCGTGCCACAGATCTCTCTGTAATTGTCATGCAGCTCTGTTTTTGCCATCATGTATATCATTCATCTGTATCATTGCGTCCATAAAATTTCAGTTCAATCCGATGTTTCCTTCTTGGTGCTTGGTGCGCAAATTTCATTGTCTGTGAGTGTGTCTGCATAGTGTGACTTTTTCTTGGGAGAGGGGTTCGGAAAACAAGACAACTTTGACTTTTGATCGCAGTTTTAACTGAAGGAAGTTATTACGCGAGTTAGTATTACAAAACCGTGTCTAAAGGTTGTCAAAACTGAATTATTTTTCATGGCAAAGAGTATTGAAGAAGCAATTGTCCCCCTCCCCGTAAGTTCACGCTGTTGATTGTAACCTGTAATTTTTGTACAGTATATTATAACAGGGGTTGCCAACCGTGTGCCCGTCAACCCTTTTCTATTCGCTTCAACGCTGTTATAATAATACATCCTAATTTTCTTATAAATATATTTCAAGAAATTTTGTGTAGGCATTTTATAATTCCATTGATCGTACTGTCATAAATAACTATTTAAAACAGCTGTTATTTGCAGCGTTGGTGAATCGTACTTCATATGGCTGCCCAGATGGGCGAGTGGTCAGAGGCGTAGGTTGTTGGATAGTGACTGCTCTGGGCCCGGGTCCGGAGAAAGATCGGATAAGGCAAGGGCCTGACTTACGATGCTGGCCCTCTTTTTCCCTGACACAGGTAGCCCCTAAGTAGGGAGGAGGAAACTGGTTCTATGCCCTTCCCCAATAACTAATCGCTGTGTTACTCTCCCCGTGAAACCAAACTTCCGTTTATTATCGTAACTAACCTCATGTCATCTTATAGTGGAATCTGTGTTGGCGGTCTTTTGCTTTCCGCGGTCGCTGCCAAAGTGGGCACTTTTGTCGCTCACAGCCAATAAAAACAATGAATAAGAGACCTTTTTTGGGCGATGACCTGCAGGGCGCAGATATGTGCAACCATTTTTGAAACGCCTAAGAGAATATACTTGCATTTCGCGGTCACTAATATGATTTTTCTCTTTCTGTCACCACCCTCCACGAGATTGTAAATGATGTCTTTCTTAAAATTTTGTTTGCAGAAAGTATAGTTATCGGTCAGTTAGGGTAAGCGTGTTCGATCTAAAATTGTTTTACATGAGAGCGTGAAGCCCACAGAGGAGATATACGCTCGCATCCTAACGGACCTAGCCTTCTCACATATAGCGGCCGTATTGTTTGAGCAGGCTTGATGATCCGCCCCAGATGGCAAAAGATGGCATCGCTGACTTTAAAGAAGGGAAAGGAGCAGCAGCGTGGAAGTGGCTTCGAAGCTCAACCGCAGTAGTGCTGCTATTGAGTTCGGCATCTCCACCCTTCCATTTTCTCCGGGGAAAGATGTATTTGGAGCGCTCGATTTTCGACAAAGCACGTTTGTTCCAAGCTCCTTACCCAATTCCTGTTTTATTTCCGGTTCTCAGTGAGATATTTAGTGAAACACATTCCTAAATAACAGAATAGCTGGGAAGAAAGAAAGAATAAACACTTCTCAGCAGTCTGCAATAAAAAACAGTAATTTTCTTTTATTTTATTTCCAGTAGGGAAGGGGAGATATTTTGGCAAATTGAACCACTCTGTTTTGCGATCAGCTGTCAAGACGGTCATTTTTTCATAGAACCGTGGATGAACACAGGTTTCCCTGTATTTGTAATTGTTGATATCATCTCATTACTTTAATTTGCTTTTTAATTATTTAGTTGTGAGTTTCTTTTTGAGTAGCATCATTTTGTTGAACATAAAGCTCACTCTAAGACCGAGTGTTTCATGTATGTATTTCCCCTCATATTCGTCTACATAGGACCCGTAAAAAATCTTGTAAGTCTACTTTTATTTTCAATTTGTATCTTTACAAAATGAAAAATAAGTAAGTCTTAGTTACACATACGCGAAATTTGGACTACTGCTGGAACTTCAACAGAATTCTAAATTAGAAATTGACTTGGGTATGCAGGCACGTATCCTCCAGGTTTTTCGTTGGGGGAGAACGGATTGCCATTATTCAAGAGCAATGTTTATGCTACTGCAAAAAACTATCTATCAATAAGGTGCATATTTAAACATATCGGGGGGAGAAGAGTCCTAACCCCCAGGCCCTCGCGTGTGTTTTTCAACTGTTACAACGATAAAGAAAGCTTTAGTATTTAATTATTATTGTACGTGCAATAATAAATTAATTAATTACTACAGCATGTATATATTTTTATTTATTTATTTATTTATTTATTTGCGATTGCGTCCAAAAAGAAGTTCAGGAAATTCAAACGCGCGTATAAAGTTTGGCGAGCCGTTATTTCAAGCATGATCATAATAATTAATAACGTACATTGCTATTCATGCGGAGTGCTGATTACGATATAAATTAGGAGCGTTTAAATTGCATTTTCTTTACCTTAAAAAATATTTGGAATTGGCTGAGTTTAGTAAGTCCGTTTTGTAACAGGAGCCTTGCCCCAACTTCCCCTCCGGAAATTGAATATTCAGCGCCACTCCGTGGCAAGAGCCAGCAAACGTGGCTCGGCGTCATCAACAAGGGCAGGCAGAAGAGCCTTTCTCCGTGGTGTTATCTGTTGAATGGGAGGAGGAGGAGGAAATGGTACAGGGAGAGAGAGGAAAGAACAAGAGAGAGCAGCAGCACCCACCACCTCCTCCTGCCTATCTCGGAGCAGCGCCGCACTCGTGCTCAGACGCCCAACAATATCGGCTGCCACTACCGTCAGTCATAAGGTCGCCAGCAGCGGCTGAGGAAGGAAGCCCAGCATCGCAGTGATCGCTCGCTAGCCGGGCGTGTCCAACGAGCCCAATAGCTGGATGATCCTCAACATGTTGCTGCCATCCCCGTACTGCATGGTGCTGCTACAAGACGATCCTGTACACATCTTCTGACAAGAGGGATACTGGTGCTTCCCCATGCAGCCCTACAGTGCCTTCTGGATAATTCTGTGATAAGTACTGTATCATTTTGAGAGAGTGGTCAACTTTTCTTTCGTCTCCGTACTTCATCTGTGATACCAGAGGATTTCTCTCACTAGGCGGACAATACCGTCCGATAGTGCCTTTCATATGTTTGTCCACTCATCATATCGGCCCATGGTATGTGTTTCATTGTATTTTTTACCCCACGTTTTTAATAAATTAGGTTGTCGAAGTTGAGGGCATGACAATTAAAAAAAAATGTTGCAGCATATTTCGAACAGTCGTCAAGATAGGAATAACATATCGTGACTTTCATTTCGTTTCTTAACAACTGTTAAATTCCTAATCACAATTAGAATTTTCCTTGGTTAAAGCCGATGTAAACTCAAAGCCAGTTTTTCTTTTTTTTATTAATATTAACGGGTGTTGTAGCGTTTAGTGCATTATAAAATTGCGTGATGGGAGGAATTTCGGTAACTGTATTCTTTATATATTGGCTTCTACATTGCAGTTTTTCTAAGATATCAGCTGGACGCTGTATGGGTGATCATCCTGCTGTGTACACGAAGGGTACCAGCAGGAGGGTTGTTTGACCGAGGTCTCATATATAGTTTTTGTGTTCTCTGTCCTCATTTTATAAATGGAAGTGGCTTGGTCCCCTCAACCTCGAAGAGGCCATGCCTTACTTAGTCGGATAGGCGTTTGTTTAATGTGACCTGCGTGGAAAAGTTTCAGTTACGTATAATTAATTGTATCAATATATGCTGGTAACATTGCAAGCGTAGGCGTCATTTGGGCCTTCTCTATGGGTGGGGCAAAACTATAGATTTTGTAGGTAGCAAACTAGACAAACATCTTAGCTACAGATTCTGTCGTATTGGAATTGCTGCAATTTTATGGATACGCAACCTGAAGAAATTCTAAAGGAAGATAAGTTCATAATTTTTTTCAAAGTACATGTAATTTTATAACGAACTTTTTGACGATTCAACAATGAATTTGTTCTTAATTTTCATGGGACTCGTGTTAGTTTTTAGAAAATGTATTATTTGGGAGTATTCAAAATTTTATCTTTTGCAAAGTAATGGAGGATCCCATCCCAAGTTCGCCTGTGATTGCAAATAAGCCTTACGTACGTTTCTATGACTTCGTTATTCGTCCATGTTTGATTTTAAGTGATGTAAACATTCCACCATGTGACGTAGCAGCCGATATTATTTTTCGTAAATGAATGTTAATCAAACGACCAGAAAACTGCGCTATCACTGCTATCCAAATGTAGCACACTAAATTGAATCCTTTTCCATTAAGCGATGAAGATAAAGCGCCTTTCCTTGACATCGTGTAAAGCTGTACTGCTACAGTGAATTAGTGAAATTGAAAGCGTATAAAGGTGTGTGAAATTTGTTTCTTCGGGCTACAATCCCATCCGTTGTCATGAAAATGATAGAAATCAAAAAAATTTTAAAGTAATGATCTATGCAGTTTCTGATGTCTAAATAAAATCATATTTTCACAAATACAGTTTTTGACTCGCAAAACTTTTTTTACTTTTTTCCCCCGCACTGTTGATAACCCCTTGAAATGCAAAAAAAAAAAAATGAACGGTGCGTTATCCCTTTCGAAAAAATCGTGTACCCCTTTCGAAAAAATCTTGTGGCACGAAGACAATCCTTGTGAAGACACGTTGAATTTTTGAAGAGTCTGGACTAATCCCAACGTCTCATGTTCAGAAATTATACCAAGTTTATTGATGTCAGACTAGACTGCGATTCAGAACAAACGTAGATTTAAAGTGCATAAACTTTCGTGTTCTCCTTCGCGATCGGGTTAAAAGAATAGAATAGTAATAACAAGCTAGAAAGAAATTTCTCGCATGCGATAACATAATTTTTGTGGTTCAAATTGTAGAAGAATAATCCTGTAGCATTTTTTCACTTTCGACAAGTTTTTTCTTTCTTCTTTGTGTATTATAAAAATTTGTGAAATATCACAAAATTCGTATGAACCCTCACCCCGTTTACTTTTCTGTTTCTGATAGGTATTTGTTTCTTCCTCTAGTTTTTGTCGTTATAACCACATTTGTTGTGAAGATCGCTTTTCATACAACGGGAGGTTAAAATTTAAAAGAAGGAAGTGAAATTTTGAAATGCTATTATTTCAAAATAAATGCATCGCGTATGTACTAAATTTGAGCTTTTTGTTTAGATGTAAATAAATCTTGTTTCTGGCACTTTCTTATCCAGTTTGTTAGCAAAACTTAATGACTATGTGCACTGCATCAATTTTACGTACAGTATTTTAAATTGTCCTTTCTTTCAGTAGGTACAATACAATTCATAGTGGATTTAACTATGAACACGTACATTTAAATATAGCAACTTCTTATGTAATACTTCTATGAAAATACTGTTTTTAAGAGAAGTACAAATCAGAGAAATCCTCTGATGAGACTTATATTTAATATGTTACTTCCCAAATTATATATAAATATGGTATTATTCTTTTGCACGTTTTCGAAACTTTGATATTATTTAAACAAATGACAGTGATGTCCTATTTAATATTAAATACTAAATAAGTTCTTGTAAAGAATGAATGAGTGGGCTTAACCGATTCGTGTTCAGCTTCCGTGTTTTTAATTTTTGATCAAGAATCAAAATATGAATTCGTCCACGTTCTTTTTTCCTCGTTACAATTTGTGCGAGTTAGATTTGCTTCTCAGTTTGGTTAACTGTTTCTCTCAGTGACTTTTTGCGCTGAATTTTTGAAAACAATAAAGTCATTTAGTAATGCTTTTGTATCATGTGCTGAGTTTTCAGAGGTTTTCGTCATTTAAATGCCCAAATTTTACTTCCAATTCTCGTACGAACCGTAGGAAAAAAAACGGATGAAAAAGATATCAAAATCAAATTCTACACTTTCTGATCCAACCAGCGGTAAAAGAAAATAAATTGACAAACAAACAAATATTTATCTGCATTCAGTCTCACTATTGGTCGAACTCTGTTAAAATAATAGGTATATAAATTTTTAAAATAGTCTTTGATGAGAACGCTGGATTTTCGCTTTTTCTTTTTTTTTTTAATAATACCTATGGGTTTTTACCGTAAGATTAATTTTCAGTTGAATAGTATCACGCTGTAAAAAACATACATCCTACCGAACTGCATTAAAATTTGGTTGACAACTATTTTGTTTGAGAGCAACATATATATATACATATATATATATATTTTTTTTTTCGGGTCAGCAAAACCCAAAATTTCCTTCATGAGATTAGTTATAGCTAGGATATGTTGACTGAAATTCTGGAGTTTCTCATTGAAAGCTATTTATCATTTCAATAGTGTTGCTTGCAAATGGGTCATGATGTATTCATTCATTTGAGAAGAGCATTAGTTAGCTGAAAAAGAGATTCCGAAAATGTCACCAATTTACCAAAGGCCACATATTGTTTGTAAAGCAACGCAAGGCTTGGTGCTTGGGGGAAAAAATGCTTGTTATAAAAATTTAGGAGGATCAGTTTAGGATACTGTACATCAAAATTCTTGATGTACTTACTGTATAAATACACATTTCAGCAAACATAACTGTAAGAACTTCAGACACTTTTTTCCATCCAAACAGATAAAAGAAAGTTGTGTAACATTTTAAAGAAATATTTTATATCACAGTGTAAATATTCACCCTAGGCAAGGAAGAAATGCGCTAGATCTGCTCGTCTTTCACATACACGATGGCTTTAAAGTTTTTCAGAAATATTACTTTCTTGTGAATCAGGAAATACTTTATCGCCCCGAGAGATACATTTAACCATCTAGATTATTTTATTCCTTTAAGGAGTGCGATTTAGTTATTAGGAATTATCTGTCGCTTAAAGTAATTTATAGTAAAATTTTTGGAAATCAAGCGTGTTCACAAAAAGGAGAGAATGAAAACAAAATCGGAAAAATTTTGCATGTTAAAAATGGTGATGTGTAAGAAATTTACTGTAACTCACTGATACCATTAACTTTACGTTTTTCGAACTAACACATGTATTTTGATGAAAGGAGATGTAACCAGTTTGTAAATAATGACAGGATTCCTTTTATTGCGAAAACAGACCCCCTGGAAAAGTTCCGTAACGTATCAGAATCAAAATTAATCCAATTCAATATGGGCTTTTCATTTAATTTTTAGGATTTTTTTGTGCAAATTTAAGTAACTATAAATTTGCGTGGAGTTTTAATTTCTTAATCTCAACTAATTTTTGATCGATCACATTCAAGCAGATTTATTGTTTATAAGTTTGAATTATTCTTAGCATTTTGAAGAGAATAATGCAGAATTTTAAATAACCTCAAGAAAAAGTCATAATGACTTTATTACGAGTACTTTCCAGAAAATTGGAAGTAATTTTTAAACTCTTGTGAATTCCCGACACTGAGATGCAAAGGAAATCGTGGCGACAAAGTCCAAATTGAAATATGGAATTGTGTTTGTGTTCCACCGTGTTTAAATAATAATAATGATGAGGTATTGTTGAAAGTTTTGGTCCTTTTTTTTTTGTTTGCATGTAACCCCTTCGCTCACGCCTGCAATCATGTGAACAGTATCTGGAATTAGTGGGAAGGGTGAGCATTAAAAGAAAAAAGTTGAAGCACTTGGCAAACGAAGTCTCTGTGGTGGTGATGATGTAACACACACTAGCTGATACAGTGGCAAGCTTTCTTCGGAACTGTTTTGGCCGACAGATTCCCATTTCTTTTTCTCCATTATTCCTTCATCCCCTTTCGCCTGCAACGAACGGACGAACGAACGGCGGGTGGGTGGGAGTGAGCCTTTGAACATCGAGGCCTTCAAGGGTGAGGCTAATTTTTGCTCAACCGGCGCGGTGGCCTCCTCTGCTCTGCTGACACTCTTCCTTCCCCATGACGCGTACATACACGTACATTAGCCATTGACAAAGAAAGGATAAAATATGTGCTTACAAACCAAGGAGGAAGAAACGCATTTGGAAGAACAGTTAGCGTCCGTTTTAAGGTTATCTCCGATCTTTGCTATCATTGCAGAGTGAGAAAGTATACATAAATAAAGTTACTGTTGTCTACAAGGTCGTATAAAAAATTTTACGTATAGGGAAATGAATTTCCCTCGTTGATTGCGTATGTTGCGGGAGTAGAACAGTGACATGATCTACGTCCTTTTAACTGTCAAGTTCGATCGAAAGGAAAATATTTTTCAAATTGCGATTATGAGCTGTTTAAATAATAGATCTAGCTAAAAGATCGCGGTAATATCGAAGTATTAAGATGCGTGATGTGTTCTTCATTCTTAATAATGACAAGAATTTGTTTTAATAAAGTTGTTGAAGTTTTAATTGCAACCATATTCTTTTTTCATCTTTCTCTCCGTATAAGCTAATATAATTGATAATAGCTACGAAATGCAAGAGCAAAAGATTCGACTGTTCCAGGAAATAGCACGTATAAAAATTGGAAAGGGGTAAGACAAAGTGGCACCAAATCACCCAAGTTATTCAATGCCACAGCGCAGAATGTCTTTCGACCATTTAACTGGGAAGATAAGAGGATAAAGATAAACGGAGACCGTTTAATCCACCATCGTTTTGCTGACGACATTCATACAAGTACCCCCTCAGAGTTGCAGAGTATGGTCCGGGAACTTTCTGACAAGAGTAAAGATACGGGCTAATAAAACTGAACTTACGAAAAATAAAATTAATGTATAGTGCTTGTACAAGAACTGAAGATTTATTTAGTGTCCGATGGGACAAATCTAGAAGTAACCGATGCCTATACTTACCTTGAACAGCAAACAGATATCAAGCGGGAGCAACATTGAAGGCAAAATTAATAGGCTCGTAAAACTTAGCGGGAAAGCATTTGAAAGAAAAAGTGCACTTTTCAAGAGTGTCTTAAAAGAAAGGTGTTTAATCAATGAATCCTTCCAGTTCTTACTTGTACATCAGATGCATACACCGTTACTAAAAAAGACATAAAAAAGCTGCGGCCAACTCAAAGAAGCTTGAAAAGACACATGCTTGGTGTAACCAGGAAAGATAGGAAGAGGAACTCATGAATCAGGAAAATGTCAAGAGTGGATGGCATCATAATCAAAGTAAGGACCCTCAAATGGTAATGGGCTGGACACATTGCTAGAAGAACTGACCACCGTTGGACAACTGAAATGCTAGACTAGGTACCAAGGGACAGGAAAAGACCCAGAAGAAGACCACGTGGGAGATGAATGGAAGATGATGAAGTATTACGTAGAATTGCTGAACTGGAGATCTCCCTTCAGCCGGTTGTTTGAAGTGCTAGTTTCTTGCACCATTGGCAGAAGTTCCAGTGAGATGTCGTATGAAGTTCTTCCAACTAAAGAACAACAAAGCTGATTCATTTTATCTACACTGAGGGGTGAAGGCTCTTCTATGACCAAAGAACGCGACGCTTTTATCTTCCCCTAAGGCAGTGTTTCTCAAACTTTGGTCGTTCATGGACCACTTTAACTATTTCTTTACTTATCGCGGACCACCACGCTGTGGGGAGGGGGTCTGGAGAATTTCCCTGGGAGAAATTTGAAATTGAAAAATATATTGTCTGATGATACTGTCGCCAACCCTGGTCCCTGGTTAATAATATTAATACCTACCGGACACCCTCATCGGCCGGTGAGTATTGACTCTCCCGCTCCGAGGAAAGACACAATCAAAGTATCCCCCGATTTACAAATGTGATTTATAGACGGGCTTATGAGCTTCAGCTCGATTTACCCCCTCCCCCTGAAATGGAATTTTTAGTTAATTTTTGCTTCTTTTGGTAAATTTTAAGCTTTTTTCTGCTGTTTTTTTTTACTTGAAAATAATACCGTCCCCAAATTAGGCCGTTAAGCAGTTGCCACCGGCCTTAGGCAGAAAATCGCCAAAAATTCCGACCAGGTGCTTAAAATACCGGTCGGTTGCCAATTGTATCTGAAACAAAGTAATTTTTTGAGTACCTATATTCCATAAAGAAAGAAAGAATGAGTTTGGTGAGTTGTGATTTTATTTTGTCAGTTGTATAACGAAAAAGAGATCATTCGCTTAATTAAATAATTGGCAATGTAGTCCCAGCATGGGCGTAGTCAGGGGAGGGGGTTTTGGGGGTTCAAACCCTCCTCGACTGTCAAAAAATAAGATTTATAATAGGTAATATTTATGGGAAATTACTTAAACCTTCTCTGAAAATCGCACCCCTCCCCCCACCTAAATTCTAGCTCCGCCCATAGCCACGGCAAAATATGTTTCCATATAATTCAAGTTACATCATATTCAAAATGTGATATGGGCAATTATACTATGATTTTCTATTTTGATTTTAATACTTTTCTGAAAGTCCACGTATAAAATTCAGTAATTAATAACAAAAATCATAACTAAAATAATAATCATAGCATCTGTGAGAGGGATATTGCAGCTTGCGATCTATATCCGATTGGATTACCGATAGTTTGAGTAGTAGAGTAGCTTCCACATTTAATCTATTTCGTTTTTTGCTCTTAATTTAAACTAAATCCGAAAATCCAAACTCACAGTTTTAAGGAAAATTATTAATGGCTCTATCTGATAGCTCTGGATATTCGTGTCGAGCATGCTCTCAAAATTTAACAGGAGCGATTCTCACATTCTTCGTTAATCTTTATTCTGAAATTTCTTGCGGACCACACTTTGAGAAACACTGCCCTAAGGGGTCAGTCAGCAGGAGGCTACTTGACAACCATTCGTTGTCACGTCTTTTTAACCAAAGTCCAGTGCTTGAGCAAAACCTTCTTGTTGTACCCCAAAATCCCCATTAAAACGCCCATTGAAATGAAATGTGCGAGGAAAAAAGAATGAATGAGCAGTCAAGATATTCGCCGTCTGCTCATTATTCTCCCCATTAAGTACCTTACTATTCTATGTTATTAAATTTTATGTGCAGGAATCATTTATCAGAAGTTTCAAATAATTGTTCCGCACCACACACGCTCCAAACTTAAATTCACTGAGAATATTCAAGCTGACTTAAATTCACTGAGAATATTCAAGCTGACTTAAATTCACTGAGAATATTCAAGCTGTTCGAACCCATCCTGTCAAGTAGCCTTTTGCTGCCTGGTTTAGTGAAGTTGTGATGCTTGATGATGTCACGTTCATAGGTTTATATATGACAACTTCCCACCCTCCACGAAGCAGAAAAAATCGACAAAACCGCGGTTCTTCTTTAATCAGAAGGACTATAGCCCCTTTAAGTGCGACTTTTTCTTCGTAATAGAGTGCTTTGAATGTATATTCCTGCATCCACACGTGTTACTTCAGTTTTGCATATAGGTATTACGACGAATTATTTGAGTTCCTACCACGTCAAGTGACAGAAATTTCTGCTTAGAAACTCTTTGTAAAGTGCCTGTATGGACAAAATCGAGTACCTTTCTTACTGCCAAATAGAAAGGCGCGCACAAAGAGAAAGTTTTGTTTTCCTAATTTTCATTTCCAGGGAAAAACTATATTGAAAAGAAAAAAAACTCGTTGATATGTATCATTTGCAAAGTGGATTCTTTATTTGTCCAAAAAGTACCGAAGTTTGATATATATTTGGCAAAGATTATAAATTATAATGCCAAATTGCAGGGTAATGTAACGGAAGAGCACTCGCATAAAATTACATTTTCTAACGATAGTGCCTTAATTTGCTTGTAGCAAAAACGTTTTTCTTTTTTCTTTAACGTTACTCATTGAGTAATTGCATACATTTTCCCTACCCATGTACAATGTACATGTATCTACGTCGTATCACTGTCGTTGTACGAGAGTTGGAGCAAAAATGGTTTGACGGAAGTTCTGAAACCGGAAAACTTTGATCTAGCTTTAGAAAAAAAAATCAATTTATCACATCGAGAAATATTCCTGGATGGATTTGCATCGTTCGTAGTAAAGACAAGGAAAACTCCGCCTGTTTTGCAATGTGATATAACATGCGCTGAATGTATGCAATGATAGATTCTGTTTCCTAAAATATGCGGTGAACGCATGCGGTAAAGAAATCAGTCGGCGTTTTCGATAACGTGGAAAATGATCGGATAATTTCTCGCTTCCAAAATAACAGCATAGATCTCTTGAAAGCATATGCTGAAATCAAGTAGGGTTTAGGAATACACATTAAATGTATCTCACGTGTGTTGGAGGCTGTCGAAATGTCGCTGGGTTGTTACGTTGTTGGAACGACCATAAATGAACGACGTGAAGGAAAAATCCTCTTGAGGTGTGTGGAAAACGCTAGTAAGTGCAGTTCGTCTCGTTTTCATCGTATGGTGATGTAAGAATTGAAATATATAATATAGGCTTGCCACACAAAACTTTTTTTTTTTTTTTTTTTTTTTGCTGGTTTTATAGTCTCTCCGTGAGTGTGTAAGGCATGGCCCGTTCCCAATTTAGTGCCACTCTTTCCACGAAAAGGACAGAACGGCACATCACTGCCCATGCCTTATTTGGGCCACGATCTCGTGTTCTTGGCCATCATCTGCATTTTCTGTGGGTGCATATTTCCAAAAATCTTAGTCGTCCCTTGTTAGTTACGACATGCTGTGTTATCATTGATTGTAGTACTCCTTCCGAATCTCGAGTTAAAATGGCATGATATTTTCCGTACTTGAGTACTAGTGGCATAACGTGCAGCTAACGTGTTCTGTACCAAATTATAACACACTCCAGCCGCAAATAACCAAACCTTTGACAATTTTCATATTTTACTTACGCACTTCAGTTATCGATTCTTCCTTTCTAGGAATTGTGCTTACAGAGCCCTCGTTCCTTTTTTTTTTTTTTTTTTTCGATTTTTCGATAAGTACTGGTTAGTGCAGTGGTAGCAAGGAGTAGACTTAAAGGTGGCATTTATTTATTCATTTCGTTTTGGGAGTAGATGGCGAAATGGGAAGTACGTTATATAGAAAGCTAAACTTTCATGAAATCACTGCGTTTTATTCCTTATCATTTGATGAGAAAATTTACATTTGCTGCCCATAGTTAGTGTTTTCCAACTCTTCTGTTAAAGATAAAGTGTTATCACGAAATAACAAAGACATCGCTCCCTCCACGTTTTAACAACACACAGCAACCGAAAAGACGTTAGTTGCGTGTTGCAGCAGCCGAAAAATTGTTAGTTGCATGTGTGTTGCTAAAACGTGGAGGGAGCGATGTCTTTGTTTATTCACTGACGCCACATTTGGAGGATTTTCACTTTGTTATCACGAAATCTCACGTATTCGCCGAAACGAGTAAATGACAAAAAAAAAAAAAAAATGAAATTTATTTATTAAATAATCAGTAGGCGCTGGTATCCAACAAATTCCACATGTTCGGATATACATCCGTACATAAATTGTAGGTTATTCTGTGTATCTACGAAGATAGAGAAAGGTAATAAGGTTTCCAGGTATAAAGGGTCCCAGAAACCATTTCTATACAGTAATTTACAGATTCGCTCTTTGCCGAAATACTCTTTGCATTAAGATCACCTACCTAATAACGCATTGGTCCACTTTTCTGTGCAATCACGGCTCTCAGATGCCAAGGAACAGTTTCTACAGGGTGTCTAACATCCTCCATGCGTAACGTGACCCACGTCCGCTGCAGCAGCTCCATCAGTTCACGCTCATTCCGTGGAGGAGGATTAGCAGTTCTCACACCCTGTTCTAGCATATCCCTCAAATGTTCAATTGGGTTACGATCGGGGAAGTTTGGAAGCCAAGGCAATGTGCCGAATTCGTTTTCGTGTTCCTCCAACTATTCAGTAATTATATGAGCCCGATGACACGTTGCGATGCCTTGTAGAAAGATGACATTGTGTAATCCTGCAGATATGGATGTAGATGGTCGGCTAACAGGTCCTGGTAGCGTCCACTATTCAGTGTTTGTGGGGTGATGACCTAGGGCTTGCCGGGAAAAGCTCCCTAGACCAGAACACCACCTCCACCGGATTGTTGAGCTCCGACTGTGCAACCAGGAGATAGGGTTCTACGCTGTGTACGCCATATGCGAACCCGGCCATCAGCATGGTGCGACAGGAAGTGGGACTCATCACTCCAGACGACTTTTTCTTTCGAGGGTCCATTGCCGACGTTTCTTGGCCCAAGCAAAGCGTTGTTTGCGATGAGTGGGCGTCATCACCTCGTTGGTCTCCGGCTGTGGAACCCAAGGCGAAGCAAGGTACGGCGCATGGTGCATGGGGAAATAGATCAAACTGTACCGCTGTTGTACTGGTGGGTGAGCTGGGTGACTGTTTCACGTTGTTGCTGAGACTCCAGTCGTGACACCCGACTTTCATCTCTAGGATCAACTGCGCTTGGCTGACCAATGTGAGCCCTTCTTCTGGATGTCTGTGCATGGTGTCCTGCCACACCCTTGATAAAGTAGTACAGGAGCAGCCAACAAGGGCTGCTGTTCTCGAAATACTGGCACCTGCCCTCAGGGCCCCAATTATCATATATAGCCGCGGTCAAATTGGCTTACGTTGCCACGTTTCTCCATGACTGACAAACGTTTGCTGATTACGTACAGAGGATAGGTGTGCACAATTTTAGTAGCCACACGTGACGATGGTATCAAGTTCGTTATCGCTGCAAATATGTAAAACGGGGGAGGAGGGGGTGTCCCTAATGCAAACAGGTGTCCTAAATGCAAAGCTAACTCAGTGTATATATCAATGAAAGACGCCTTTGCTTAACGTCGAGGTGGAATAACGCCAGAACACCTAAAAAGTACTTAACATGCTTATGTAATATTTAATTTTTTATACGTTTTGCAAAGAATCGCGTACGGTTTACATTGTAGATTTATGGTGGCAACTTTTATTTATTGAGGCTTGACGTGTAACAGGAAATGACACCATGGAAAGTTCACTTCTGTTAGCTAAGCTGCCAATATGCTGTGCGTGATGAAAGATCTCTACTTGCTCCCATTGCGTCATTCTTTATAAAGTCGTGTTGTTATTAAGGTATCTGATAAATAAAGTGAGAATTGTGGAAAATCGTCAGAAGTTATTTTTGAAGCAAATATATATATAGTTTAACCCTTTCCAGAATGTGACTTAAAAATTAAAAAATAAGAAACAGGGGGAATGTACCCATTTTTACCGCGGAAAGATTTTTTTATGCGTTAGTTTACATAAATTTAAATTTTGTATTTGCGTGATTGAAATTGGGAAGGTTTATTTTAACGTGGCATTGCCAGGAATGAATTACTAACCGCACAGTAAACCCCAACTTCGCGACAGATGAATTCCCGAGGTTCTTCACATAAACCGAAATTGAGCAGTGACGCGTATCTCGGAAGGTGTATTTCTGTTTTGGTGGTAATGTTAATCTTTGTGAAAAGTGACATGAATAAATTGGTAAATAGGCAGTTTGCTGAAGATGATATGTCGGTTTCCTATCGCGCGCATGAAATCATTTTAGTCTCCAAAAGTTTAGTATAGCGCGAATCTTCAAATCTTCATCCAGTAATATAAGATTGAAATTATAAAATCACTTTGCGAGTGAAGCATGGGGAAAGATCAGCATGGGAGGAGACAAAAAAATAATAATAATAACAAAATGAAATAAAATAAGACCCAAAGAAATCGTAAACGTCGCTTCTTTGTCGGCGGTACCCGGAACTTCCTTTATGTTCATAGAGCAGCAGCAGTGTTTCCGCCCCTGTGAAACAGCGACTTTGGGTCCTGTCTTCCCTTGTCTCCCAGATTTGTGACTCTGCAATTCCGTGACAGCGGCACCAGCTCGTTGTTACAACAGACTGGAAGGAAGAGAAAAGAAAGAAGTTGTTTGACAGCAACCATAAAAGCATACTGATATTTAATCAGTTGATCGAAATTTTGAAAGCAAGCAACAACAAAGAGGATTAGGGAAATTTGTCGTATGTAACTGTAAAGGTTTTCCACCGTTAGTTATGCGTGCGAAAGTTATAAAAGCTCTAAATCTAATGAACCCTTGAATGATAATCGATAATGTATTTCAAGAGTAATTAGCTTGTGAGGCCAGCTTGTTTTATTCAAGGTAGCCATGGAAATCGTCGATTTTTTTTTTTTTTTAATTTTATCTTTAGTATTTTCGAAAATGAAAAATATACTCACGGACAATGAAATTTGCGCACCAAGAAGGAAGCATCGGATTGAACTGAAATTTTATAGACGTAATGATACAGATGAATGATACACATGATGGCAAAAACAGAGCTGCAGGACAATTACGGAGGGATCTGTGGCACGCAGTCCGATCATCTTCACTTGCGCGTCGCACCGCCTCGTTGGCGATACATGCTGCAATACGGTACGGCATGGAGTCGAACAGACGCCTGATATTGTCCTGCGGCAGACTGGCCCACATGTGTTGAACGGTGTGCTCCAAATCCCGGATAGTGCAGCACGGCGGCAGCCGGCGTTTCAATTGGTCCCACACATGCTCGATAAGAGACATGTCTGGGAGCGGGCAGGCCATGGAAGTGTCTGAACATGACGTAGGCAGTCCTGGGCAACCCGAGTCGTGTGCGGGCGGGCATTATCCTGCTGATATAGTGCATCTGGAATCCCGGACACGAATGGGAGCACACGGGGCCGTAGGATCTCATCCACATACCGCTGGCCCGTCAATGATCCTCGTACCACTACTGGAGCTGATCGGCTATCGTAGGCTATGGCTCCCCAAACGATAATGTCTGTAATGGGGGAGGTGTGGCGTTCGATAGCGAGGTTGGGATTGTGCGTTGACCCGGGGATTTCCGCACTCAGACACGATGATCATCTGTCCCAAAAATGAAGCGGCATTCATCGCTAAACACCACACGTCTCCAGTCTGTGGCGTTCCACGTCGCTCTAGCCTGGCACCACTGCAAACGGAGCCGGCGATGTTTCGGTGTTAATGGCAACACACGTAAGAGGCGCTTGGAGCGCATATTCGCTTCCGCTATGCGTCGGGAAATGGTTCGTGGGCACACAGGAGCAGCTACATCTGCCTGTATAGTGAACCGGGTCCCTGTGGGATCCGTTCGTGCCTCGCGCACAATCCGTCGATCCTCTTTATCGGTGGTCCTCCTGGTCTGTTCGGAGACGCTCTGCAGTGCGGCAGTGCCGTCACGTGTCCACTGTTCCTAACACAGTCGGACGGTATGGTCAGAACGATTCACGTAGCGAGCTATACGGCGCTTCGACCACCCTGCGGTTTTCGGCCCGATATTCGGGCCTCTCTCAAAGTCCTTAAGTTGCGTAAATCGACGTCTCTGGCGTTTACCCGGCATTCTTATCACTCTGTACTCTTGCTTGCGTCGGCCGGTGCTTTTCACTTTCATGGAGCATTAACTACACGCTGGTTTATAAGGCTGCCGATTCGTGCTTGCAACACCACCACAGGGTGTGCGGTCATGCGCAATCTCACCAAACGTGGATCATTTGCATACCAGCACGCACTGTAGCTATTTGCAAGGTTTCGCGGTTGTATCATGTTTTTTTCTAGGTGCGCAAATTTCATTGCCCTTGAGTGTACTTGAAATGTAACATTTTTAGTAAGAAATGAATTAAAAGTGTTTTGTTTTGTATTTTACCTTTTAACTGCAAACATATTTCATCTTGGCTGTCACTCCATAAAATACAGCTACCGCGTTCTTTGTTTTATACGTAGTTTGCGAATCTCTATACATAGAACGTCCTTTATCTCAGATGTAGGGCGTCCTACACCGAGTGATCCCTGAATTATGACCACCCCTATCAAAAGTGGATGCTGCCCGTTGACTACGTAATTTCCGAAAGGGCGCGATTAGTCGACCGACGTAGCGCATATAAGGTGTGCGTGGAGCAGTAAGTAGTAAAATTCGGAGCGTGATGAGTAAACGGAAGGATTTATCGGACTTTGGGAATGGACAGGTTGTGGGAGCTCGGAGAGCAGGAACCTCGATTTCCCAAACGGCCGAACTGATATGTTGTTCGCGAGCCGCCGTAGTTAAAGTGTATCAGGACTAGCGTGAAAATGGTCAAACAACGACCAGGGGCCAAAACTGCCCAGGACAGCGACAGGTTTATGTGAGAGGTGAGCGCCGGGTCTGACGACTCGTACAGTCCAACATACGTAACACTGTTCAGCAGTAGACTATACTCAATACAACAGAGGTCAACCCGGAACAGTATCTGTCATTATCATGCGTCGTACGCTCGCACGTATGGGCTGTAACAGCAGACGACTCCTACGACATCTTCTCCTAACCACGATTCATCGGCGCAAAACACTCGTCTGGTGCAAGGTTCATGTAAGTTGGACGTCAAATGACTGGAAAAAACTGTGCTGGTCTGACGAGTCGCGTTTCTTACTCCACTGTGGATGGTCGTGTACGTATTTGGTGGAAACAACGTGAGGCACTCAATCCATCCTGCATGGTTTCCAAAGTGCATGCCAGTGGAGGTGGTTGTATGGTGATACATGTTTACCTGGTAGGAACTTGGACCCCTGGTACATGTCGAACCACGTATGACTGGTGTCCACCATCGTGAATTGCTTGCTGACTCTGTACACCCAGCAATGTTGCATTTTTCCCCCCGAATGGCGACAGTGTCGTCCAAAATGGCAATGCGCCGAGCCACAGGTCCAATATTGTGCAGGAATGCTTTGCGGAACTCATTTCAGACTTCCAACATATCGACTGTCTCCGAACTTCTCCGATATCAATATCATAGAGCACTCGTAGTACCCTATGGAACGACATATCAGGCGTCTGGATACATCGTTCACCTCCATTCCTGCATTGAAGGCCGCACTACAAACAGCTTGGTTGGCCATACCTCCCACCTGCTTCCAGCATCTTACTGAATCGATGCCACATCGGATGGCTGCTGTTCTGAGGGCGAAAGGTGGACCTACGAAGTATTAGGTAGGTGGTCATAATTCAGTGATCATTCAGTGTATATGATGATAGAATCCCCTTTACCTTGTAGCTTCCTTTCTATTGGATCGCTGGGATATGATAAATTCTTTTGTGTACCGGTTTCGGCCGACACAGAATTCTTGCCCTGGCGTCCGCGAAAACCTTCATTTCCTGTTTCTATTATTCAAGCAATTCTGATTTCATTCCAGTTTTAACTGATGAAGCCCGTTGCACGTGTTTGTTCCAAGCAGATTCTAGACGAGAAGCAACGGTGTTTCTGACAGTACTGAGTTCGGCCTCAATTTTAAGAGCCCGAGCCCGAAAGCTACGACCAACCCGTTTAGGCATCAATCAAAAAATCTCTTTCAGACTTCCACTCTCTTTTCTTCCTGCAATAAACCGATGTCTTTCTCGGCTAGGTAGTGGGGAAGGGACCTCTGTATGTTTCTACAGTATAGCTTCACGATTTTACCATTAGTGTCCTCCTGAAATACTTCGGAAGGACGCCATCCGGTAAGATCGGGCAGCGCTGCAATCTGCGCACTGTGCTCAATAGAATTTATTAAAGAGCTGCCGCGTCGAGGTAGGGAGAAAACATTTATCGGCGTGCTATATATTATATAGTGTTTGTAGTTCTTAAAAAAGCTTTTCCTTCTCGGCAGAAATCCACCAATGCGTGGCCTTTGGCATTTGCTAACCAAGCCTGGAATAAATAGCCCTCCCGAGTCCCCACTCCCCAGCCAGAACCAGTTGCCGAAGAATTCTCACCAACTAGAAAGTGTAAGAAAATGTTCGTGTGCTAAATCATACAAAATCATATTAAAAATCATGTACTAAACAAAAAAAAAAAAAAAAATAAGAAGAAGAAAAGTAAAAAGAAAATTATTTTAATCTCTCAGAGCCCGAACCACAGTAAATATTATGCAGCCGGAACTCAGCTCGGGCTCGACCCGTCTCAGCACTGGTTTCCGACAAAGGTGCATACTGTACCTCTTGTTTTGGCCATACCTAGGCTAGCAATTATTTCGCGGCGCAAACTTCTGTGATTTTTTTCCCGAATTTTAATGGGTTTTGTGTAATTTTTTTGCGAATTTAAAAGTTTTTTTTTAATTTTTGACAAATTTATATTATAGTTTTTAGATTTTTCATATCTAAATATTTTTATTACTGCCTTCATAGAATTTTCGCGGAAAATAGACCGCAAAACAATTCTACTCAAAAGTCCAAACCAGAACTTAAAACCTTGAATTACCCCTCAAGTGTGTTCGTTACGAAGAGACCTTATCGAACAAGCTTGGCGAGTAATTCCAGGTCATGTGCACTTTGCTGAAAAATATAGGTATGGTTTTTCGTGATTTCCACCCCCCAGCACTGTTGAATGACCTTGGCGACTTGCCGCACTAGGATGCCGTCAATTGTATTAGTAGTTTTAGATGGGAAAAGCAGCTCACAGAGAAGACATTTTGAATATTCTTGCTGTTCCATCAGCTGAAACGAATCTTGAAACTATAATGCTGAAACCTCTTTGAATGCAAGCTTCTTCCAGTGCATCTCACTTTGGAATCCATACATTTTAAAGTAGTCAGCGAGGCAATAGCTCAGTGCGTTAATAAATATGAAATACCTTTTGCGAATACAACCGCTTTTATGACAGACAACGCATCTTACATATCCAAAGCTTGGGGGGAAAGAGCCTGAAAGCCGAATTTTTGAGGAAATACGGTATTTCGCAAAATTTCGGGGTAAATCCCGAAATTTTGCGATTTACCCCGCACCGCGACAGCGCCTCGAATTTTGCCCTTTATTTATTTATTTTTTTATTTTCGCGATAAAATTACTACCCTAGTCATTACCCAATAGAAACGTCATAGTGCCGCTGCAGCTTTACTAATTTTGCCGTCATTTCCTGTCAGCAGGGTTGATTTTAGGTGACTGGTCCACTTTTACTGGTACTTGAACCGGTTTGGATCGAAGCGAGCGAGTCGGAATTTTGATACTATGATATGAAACGGTTGTGCGCGATTGGTGGTATATAAGTACAGACCCCGCAGCAATGTTCTAAGCGCTGGCTTCTGATCATTCGTCTGAAATGGGTCCGGGTTCGAATCCCGGTGAGGCAAGCTGCTGTGTTTTTCATACGCCACTGGCTCTCTCTCTCTATCTCTCTCTCCCCTGGAGCCAGTGATCTAAAATAAGGGACGAGCAATTGCTCATAGCTCACTGAGTTGCTCACGGCGTCGTTAAAACTCCAATCACTGTTTCAAAGCAACAGAAACAACGCCATTGGAAAAACACACCACCCATGCCTCATCCGGGCCTGTCTCAGACGAATGGTTTTAAGCCAGTGCCTAAGACCATCCGGCTACCGGGGTGGCGTCTATCGCCTTCCCCTAGGGTTTCGTCCCATGCTATATAGCATTAGCATGAGTAGTGTCATTGGTATGTATAGATATCTTGCTAGGGAACTTATTCTAGTTTTCAGTATCCCACTCTAACGCTGGGTGTAGCATTAGCTCATTGTGTGCGCTGTAAAGGAGACCATACTGTTTCTTTCCATAACTGCCCATAGTGGAACGAGGCCGCGAAGTTACAATGTACTTATGTGGAATTTCCTGCATAGATGAAGGGAACATGAAATTCTGAAGCTAAGCACGTGTATCGATTTCTCAGCCTGAATTTTTGAATAACGAGCAAGGATTTATCACCTTCCAGATAGCAAATGAGCATGATTTTGTTATTCTCCTCAGCCTTCCATACTAAAATCAGTACAAGGCTCTAAAGCGAAACAGCATAAAAAAAAGTGTAATAACAGATTCGTTCGTGAAGGAAGGTGGTGGGCTTGTACTAGTATTAAGGTGTCGGGGCGTTAGAAAAAAAACAAAAACGATAACTGATCAAAAACTGGAATTAATGGAAGCTGATGAGAAAAAATCAAACCTGTTTCCTTGGTTCATTTTGTTTCTGGCTCAGTATTTATTCTTTTACGGGAGCTACGATAATGCCGTGGAAATATCAAAAGTTCCATTAACGGTTTGACAAAGTGAAAATGTTCTTCCTGTTCTTTGGTTCAGGAGATCAAGGTAAACTTCGATCATCTAATAACTTTTGATGTGACGCTATAACATGTAGCGGAAGGACGATGAATGTAATGGTGTTGCCAGACTTGCTTCTCATAGCGTTTCTATCAAAGGCTGTGGATATAAGTTTCTTACCATTTCATGCCTCCATTCACCACTGGACGAAGATGTGAGCCTTTCCAGCTTTGAAAGTTCGATTTATCTGTTGCCATCCTCTTGTTCTGTTTTGGAATTTCTGTAATATAAACTGTTATAGAATAGTAGGATTAGAAATTCCAGGAAATGCAGGGCTGAATTCCTGCTAACTACGCCTTCTGTGTCCATAATACTGAAGAAAATATATGTTTTCCATTAGCCCACATTCTTGGATTTGGGCACGCAGTTGTCACTGAACACTCCATCTATATATCCTGATATCTTCTGACCTAAAGTGATTCAGAGTTGCACTAAGTTTTCCCTTGGAAGTAATTATTTGCCACTATTTCTCATATTAGCAGTTGTGTGTACTACAAGTTCTTCCAGTGTTCTTGGTAAAATCTTAATGAATCCTAAGTGGTATGTTTTTACCACTATGTCATCGTTGTCAGGAACGTGGGTACACCCATGTCGGTCAGCAATATTGTTACAATAATAACTTATTGTATTTTGTATGCGGCAGCTGTTGTTGCAACACATCAATGGCACTTCGCAGTGTTCCAGTTTTTTTTTTTTTTTGTGTGTGTGTGTGAAATCTCAGCTGCAGAGTGCAGAATAGGTTAAAAAGCTTATAAAAAGTAGCGTTTTTTTTTTGGTTTTTTTTTTGGGGGTTTTTGTTTTTTCAGAACTTTCAAAACTGCACTCTTTAAATGTCTTTTGCATGCTTCATTTGGTGTTTCATATGTAGGGTACTTTGTTGTTGGCCGTGTGAGAACAGTAGAAAATACGCTTCCCTATGAAAGGTGGCAACGTAGCTGTTAGCAACACTCAAGGCATTGTTTGACTACATAGTAGGAGCATTTATTTTGGTGTTCAGATGCATATGAAACTCATCCATTCCAAATGCTGAAGGCAGAAGTTGGAGGTAACGCGAAACTTTAGTTATGGAAGTACGACTAGGAGAAAAAAGTTTTGGATGTTTACAATGGCCCACCAACAGTCACGGTGTCTTCAAGGTTCCTGTATGATTGTTCAACAACACATCTGTTGGGTCAAAGGGAGTCTACACAAGGCGCCCAAGCACCGTTCGCTTCCTTTTTCTGGAATCTTTGCTTATCTTGTTCAACGGAATTATCGTAAGGGCGTGTTTCCTCAGATTCTTCTTCCACTCTAACAGTTCCAACTATGTGAATGAAGCGTGCTTCTGTGTACACATTGAGGGATCCGAAGAATCCTGTTACTATTGATATACTGCCATGACTAGCTGTTTTCTTGAGTACACTGTAAAGTACCATCCAACCCATTTCCGAGAAACTAACCATGTGTTAACATGCTTTGAGTACGTTTTTCTTTATTATCATTTGCCATCGCATTCACCGTGAGACATCAGGGATCTTTTCAGGTGTAAGCAATTTTGTCGTCTTCTAGACATATAAAATGCATAAGATTGTTCGCATATGTAGAAGTAACATCGGCACACTCTGCAACACGCGCGGCAGCAAGATATCTTTCCCACATTGAGTGCTAACTTTGTCCACTCTTGCATGCTTCAGGGACGCGTTGGTTCGATCCTCCTCTTCCCTACGTTCACACAAGGGTAGGGTATTCCTCGGGGGTTTCCTTCGTCAATAATGTTCATTATTCCCTAAAATAAATAACATTTTGAATTGTAGGTCATGACCGTGTACGTGGATTACTTGCAAAAGTACTTGATATCCCTAAGAAACTTTCTGGGGAGTTGTGGATGGTTAGGTTTTCACGTTCGATATCAGAATTGGACTATGAATGTGCAACTTACTGTGATTACAAAAATCATTTAAAAAACAATGTATCCATTCAAATTGCTTTTTTTTTCAGTTCTATATGTCAGAAGAAAATTGGCTGTTGCTTTTGAAAGTGTGGGTTGAACCATTTTGTTCATGGTTTGATTGTGATCACAAAATATCAAACATATCTTCAAACTTAAATTTCTTCATATTACACTATGAATTCAAATAAATCAAGCCCTTACAGTGTTTTTCTCATCATTCTTTTCTCAAAGTTATACCTATTTCTATAGCTAGTGCAGCATTTTTATTGATTTATCTTTACTAGATTCTCTAACATGTGTTCTAAGGTATCATTACAAAAATTACGAGTTCTTATTTTCTGTTCATAATAAAGAATAATATACCCTTTTGTCAAGACACAACGAATAATGCTTTTTGGAACATCAGAACGGTTATCCATTAGTAATCCAATTGCAGTAGCAATTGAAGCCCTTTTTTGTTTTCGATTGTTGAAACAAATGTTCATGCGGTTACATCCCAGACTGACATATCATAATAAACTGTACTCAATTCACTACAAAATAAGCGACCCTTAATTTCCTCCTTAACTGTGCCGTGAGAATATCTGATCTCATCTGCCCATTACAGCATTCACTATGCGTCATGGAAACAGCAATAGCATAAAGTTAGTTTGCAATCTCTTAAACCAGATGTGCGTATCTCAATCACTTAATGAAAAGCAGGTAATTAAAACTGGATGTAGAAAGGTGCAAACAAGTCTGAGGAAGTGAGTTCAGTTCTAGCAGAGATACAGGCATTAAAATGATGAGAAGACATACTGTTGATCACTGCCTCTCATGTACCTAAAAGATATTTAACTATTCAGCCTGGACGTTTCTTAAAACAAGAGTGTTTCTGTAAAATGGTCTTCCAAAGTGATCCAGAATGTGTCTTGTGGGACAGTAGGTTTAGTCATTATGATAAACAAGGCAAGTTTTCTACATTGCATGGTCTGTGTCTAGTAATATATGCAAAGTATATGCAGGTGTAATGCTTCTGCAACATATTTCCCAGATTGTTCTTCAGGAATGGCAAGGGTACAGATTGAAAAAAGTCGACAAAAGGCTGGTGGCTTCAGAGTTCGCATCGCATGCAGACGCACTTCAATCAAACATACTTTATTACTCCAGTCCATGATGTGAGAGGTTAACCTGGCATGCTGTTGAATCCAAGTACCCGTGAATATCCTATGTCCATCCGTTTAAATAGGAGTGCCTCTCTTGATCTGTACAACGCATAAAAAGGTCAATGTCTAAAAATAATACGAGTATATCCCATTCTGGCCACAATTGGGGCTCTGGACTTCATTCCAGCTGAAGAGAACTGTACCGTGATAGTAAATTTTGGACATTGGCTATAACCTGCTTGCCAGGACAGATATCGTTGGGAAAATGAGATCGGGTCTTTTGGATAAACAGTCTACCACAGGAACCATGGATCTGACAACTGCGTTGACTTATCTTGAAATCAGTCCTACGAGTACATTTGCTAGAGTCAGCGGTCTTTGTAAGCTGTTGTCCTACAGTTTGTTCCAGTTCCTGTCTTCTTTGTAGATTGTCGTACTGTAACCCATTGACGCTAAGACTATTGTTGAATTTCGACATCCTTTTACTGACCCCATGCTTTGACTGCCAGAGATTGATGAGACATACATTACTTTGGTATAATAGAGGCACATCTGCATCTTGATATTTTCAACTGCCAGGACGCTTCAGAGCTATTCTTTCTACCACGTAATTAGCCGTTCACAGTGTAACTGTAATCATTTGCAAATGTCAGCCGGTGTAATGATTGATGCAATTTGCAACAATGATATATCCGTCTACAGTTATGTGTAAACGTATAATATATGCATATATATTTTAGATTTGTAATACATTCCCCCTTCCCTTGTACAGAATATTTCATTGGTAAACTTTGCTCTAATTTTTAGAATTATCCTGAGTTATGGAATCTTGACAAGTGTGGAATGGAAGAAGTTTTCTTAATTACTTACAATTTCTATCAAGAAAAGTTATGTTTTGTAAAGCTGTAATGGTACTTTTCTTTTGCTTCAGGTGATAATGCGTATGCAAACTACAAAAAGATCTGTGCCTCGGCCACTTGTAATGATACATGGAACTAACTAAGCCATTTAGTGTTCTACCTTATTTATATCTGTAAGTTGTTGCAGGAAAGTTCAATGTTTACCACAAAAACTTTAAAGCGAGGACTGCTGAGCCAGTATTCTGGTAGATTGGTGTGGGACGTTCTCAGGCCGATTCTTCCTCCACTAATGGTAACTAATATTTAAACTGAAAGAACTTGACATTCGGGAACGATGTGCAAAGCCGGTCAAGCCAATTACCTAGTGTCCTACCCCGTCCTGTTTCATGTGAGGGCTGTTGCTTTTCAATTAAATGCAGAGATACCAAAAGGAAGAATTGCTTTCATTCCTAGATGGTAGGATGGATTATGTCCATCACCTGCTTCAGTGCACCAATCTAATTTCTGGAAATCGTAAGGTGAAGCATGGTTGGATTTCAAATTGAAGTTACCAGAGACTGATTTTGCTACATGAACCGGATCGATGCTTTTTCCCACATGGTTGGGTTCGGTACTTTCTTACCTGACAGTGCAACTATTGATAAACTTGTTCTAGCCTCCGCCAGGCACTGCATATTTCTAACCCACTGGTAACACTTACGTGGGCTGCTGCATCCACTAGTGTATAACCTTACTTCCAGCATGTTTTTCACATGGATGGAATCCAAATTTTGCGATGAGGGGCACTCTCGAGACCATAATTATGTTGAAGAAAGAATCGCGAGCAGTAATATAGTTTTCCTTACTGTTCGATAAAGTGGATTGACGAATTGTCGAAATGTTACTGCTCGTACAATTCGTCAATCCACTTTATTCTAAAAATGTTTTTTTTTCTTTCAAAATCAAGACTTAACACTGTGGTTTCATGATCCTAACCAACCCTTTCGTACTCACCTGATTAACACACCAGGCTTTTAAAAACTAAGCTGAGTATTGTCTAGCAACGTCTAGAAATTCCCGCTTAACCTCGAGTGGGCTTGACATAGATATCGACTTCACGTAATAGTAAGAATCCCAGTTATCCAGTTTCACAATTATTTCCGTTACACGGAAAATGTGTATCCATTCGTATTAGGTATGATGCTGTATTTCGTCGAATTACTAAATGGGAATACCGTCCTTTAATGTAATGTGCTTCAAAATGTTACCTCACTAAGCAGATTCATCCGCTGCTTCTTCACTTTCTCCCGGTGATACAAATTACAGCCACCCGTTTGAACATCCAAATCACAATGAATGCTGTTAAATGCGGCTTCACATCTGGATTTGGAGACTTCGATGTATGTCATATAGGCAGGCTTTCTGGTACCCATGTTCGTGCCATATTCTATGAACTTGACATTCGGGGACGATGTGCAAAGCCGGTCAAGCCAATTACCTAGTGTCCTACCCAGTTGACACTAGCGAGGGATTTCCATCGTCATTGTTGAAGCAAGCAATAAATGCAAACATGTGATTAATCCAACGGAAGTACAATCTGATAAAAGGAAAGGTGAACAGCTCATATTTTGTTCAAATGAAGGCCTCTCACTTCCGTCACTCTGAAAAGCTGTTGGCTTCAATTTCAATCGTCATCCACTCCCCGCTGTTATATATCCAAATCGTTCTGTTTTTGTTCCCCAAATGGAAAAGCTGATCTTATGGCGTCCATTTTTGCTGAAAACTTCTTCCTAAGTGATACTGACCAGTTTCCCTTTAAATCTCCAAAAGCTTTCAGTTACATGCCTTATGTGGCGTTCCATGATCGATTAGATGCGTAGACTTCTAACTGTTGAAGCTAATATACAGTAGTCTGTAGTTCAAATGGCGTTGTTAAAATTCTGAAATCTTGTGCATTTAACACCTGTTTTACGTTGTCTGTTTCAGCCTCCGTGTTCTAGAAGAATCATTTCAACAGATCGGAAACTTGCTTCCATGCAATTATTCCCTAAAACATTCCTCATCGTGTCCTTTAAACTGTGTTCTTATATGAATGACATCTCTTTTGGCCAAAATAATAGAGGCAGGCTTTCTGGTACCAATGAACCTTTTAACCACTCTTTTATGAGGTGCATTCCGAGCTTATTCATGATAGCCAGTGCAGCTTTCTTTCGAATCGTTCTATGGGTGATGATGTAGCATATCGTAATAATGATGTGGTTAATTCAAAGTTTGATGGAAATCAAGCTGTGAACATGGTATTTCAGAAACGTCTGTTCCAGTCTGTCATGAAAGTCGAAATCAAGACCAGTCATGGTGTCTTGGTCCTTATTTGCATCACTGGCTTTCCTTTCGCAGAAGCATGCCGTTGATGAGGGTGCGTGTTCTGATGTATTTTCCCTTAATGGAAATATACCTTTATGATAGGCTCTGTAGCCTGCTTTCTTCCTTTTACATATCAGTAACTCATTTCCAGCACAGTTTATGTAGTTAATAGTTTTGCTGGTGACAGTGCATATCTCATGCATTCTACTTGATACGTTGAACGTATTACCTTTCGGAAAGCTTCATCCGTTCTCTGACTGGCTAGTGTCACACCATCTGTTTTCACCTCAGTGATTGCGATTATTCCTTACCTCCTCACTAAAAGTATGTCTTGAGAAGTGCAGTGGCAAAGGAATGCATAGAGAATAAAACAGTAGCATCCCACCTTCTGTTGTAAATCACATCCGACACATCCCACCCAAAATTTGCGAGGGCATTAAAATGGCGCGTGTATTAGCTCGTACAACTGACCTATCATAACAGGATATATCGACAAGACACGTGATTCTTCTTTAGTTGGTCGCATTAGTATGAGTGTCAGGTATTTTAATTTAGAAATTGTAATCCGGTTATTCGCGCTTTTGAAATTGTAGCCCATTCGCGCTTTCTGTTTCTGAGAGTATCTGCTACGATATATGATGATGCACCCCACCCTGTGCTCTAGAGAACAATACCTGTAGAATTATTGGTGATTTCTTAGGTTTATGATAGATGTAGTTTACATATTCGCAGTCAGTTTGATCGAGCAACAGTTCACTGCCCTCCTCCTTCCTAATTGAAACTTTGAAAATCGGAGTGATGGTGGATATGTATGAGAATCTAAGTTTGCGATATGGATGTCTCTGTAGAAGAAACATTTCAGCTTGGAGATTGCGAATTTGGAACACGGTGGATAATTTAATGCGGTCTTCTCGCTTCCCCAATGAAAGCGACATTTCCCGCAAATGGCTCCCGTGGAAAAGGCTTAGTTGTTGAGGGTCGCGAGTGATGTAGGCGCGGGCTAGAAACAGTCTGATCTCGAATGCTGGGGGAAAAACGTAGATGTGCAGTTAGTCCTTCCAGCGTTGGACCTCTCCATTCTCAGGAACTAGTGGTTCCAAATGAGTGATTATACTTAAAGGGAGGGTTAATCCCCCTTCAAAAAAACATGGATCGAACTTGGCTATGTTGTTGTGAAAGCGGAATAAATATATATGTATATTTTTTTATGGGTTAGGCATTTGAACCCAAACTGTTTTCTGTTGTTCAATGAAATAATGCATACGGGAAGCAGAAAATAAAAAACTGGATATTATTTCTCGGACGGATTTTATTTTGTCAGAAGTAATTTTGTTATGTATGTTTATGTGCGTGTGCGTAAACCGGGGACGCCAGAGCGTAAAAATCCCTGATGTAACACGAGTTTACCTCGGACATTTTTCGAGGAGACATAGAAAAAACGTTTGTTTCTTTTTGGAAATTTTGGGGGGTAAATCCCCCAAATATAAACACCCTTGTATATGAACAGGAAAATGTGCAGGAGGGTTAGACAGGCTAGTTCTGTGATAAAAAAGTAAGTGAACAGGATAAGAAACTGCTCTAAGCAAAACGACATGCCGTCCCGGTGTCCGCTTGGTCAGAGACGGGCGGGGTGTGTCTTCTGATTAATCCTCTGTGCTGGGCCTTCTCCCAGGTCCTACGGCGCTAGTCCTACCCTGGAACCAATGGCCTCATATTTAGAGATGGGAATGGCCCTGCGTTAGATGGGCTTCTGCGGATTTCAGCGGGAGGGGGGATACCAGGAGTTACCTCGCCTTCTAAAAAAAAAGAGGGGCGGGGGATAGGACTTTGTCGCTACATATTCAGCATTTCGCGTTACGTGCTTTAATGTTTTTCTTTAATCTGATACGTCGAAAACAAAATGAATATGACATCCGTAATTTTTTCATTTTGGAAATTCACGACGTTTGACTAGAAATTGGAAATTGCTAAACTCTGTGATGTTGAAAAAAATGCATTATGAAAACTGAAGTAAATATTTTCTGGTTGATGTAGCTTAAAAAAATATTTATACGCTTTTAATTTTCGGGTTGCATTGAAAGTAACAAGAGCTTTCAACTCATATCGATTATTTTTTCTGATACTACCTGATTTGAAAAGAATTATTCGTTTTCTCTTACCCCCCCTTCCATCGTTATATAATATAAAAGCCCTGGATTTGCTCTTGGTTTACGCTGTTGTTCTTAGAAGAAAAACAAAATCGCAAAATTCTGAGGTTGTGTTTTACAAAGAATTATTCAGGAGAATTCATTGTGTCAGTTTGCTTTTAATTTTGAAACCTTGTATTATTTCAGGTGCTCTCAGAATTTTGACTGAATGTCCGAAAATCGTACATAACTTTTGTGAAGACGCGCACTGGTAAAAATGGAAAGTTATTCAGTAAGTAGCCTACAGGATCAGCGGCCACTCTAGTTAACAATCCTAAAGAACAAATGCTGTATAACGAAGCTGGTCTTTCAATGCTTTGTATGTACCTGATTCGCACCCACAAAACCGTCTCTGTAGAACTCTGACACAGACCAGTTACTGAAGACGTCTAGGAGTGGTGGACGGAGATCGGGTGTTGTTTGACCGCCGGTGGACCCAAGGAATTTGTCATAAGGTTAGGGGTTTTAATGCGCGTGCGCCACATAAAGCGTAATTGGAGACACATTGAATCTCCTAGAACTCTTACCTTATAAGATATTTCTTCTTACGCTACTGATTCCCTTTTTGGCCCGCTAGTGGCTTACTGATTAGGGTACGCTGTTTCGCAATGCTGGCTGCAGCCGCGTGCCAGCTGTGGCTCGGAAGTTAGGCTAGGCTGTTGGTCCTGGGATAAATTACTGTATACTTATTTTAACCATGGCGGCTTATGCTTCGTAAGTAAATATAAAAGAAAATCCCCTATATTTTGCTTTCAGGCTATATTTATTTTTCTTCGACACAAAAAGCTGAAATGCTGATAGCCAATGTCTTGTTTTGGCAGAAGAATAAAGCGTCTCTAGGCCAGTAGAATCTTGAAATAGACTATATAATTGCTCTGCCTAATACTTGCATTGGGTAAATTGTGAGGGCAATAGAAGTCAACTACCATGATCCTCAGCTGCCCCATGAAACAACAGCCAGTAGAAAATCAACATTTCAAACCCCTGATATCCAAAAAATTACAAGTGCCTCACAAGTCTTAATCACTTTTTGCCTACCACTCGTAAAAAATGCTTCAGGTCAAAGTAAGTTGGTCAAAACGCCGTCCACGAGTAAATATGGTATTTGTAAATATACATCGAATTTCTCCAGAAACCCTTTAGAGCTGGAAGAAAAGGAAATGCCCATCTTAAAATAATTGTAAGCGATTTCTCTATAGATAGAAAGCATAACGCTCGAAAATTACTACCACTGAGGTTAACATTGATATAGCGTAATCAATTTTGCCGATAATTTTTTTGATCATCTTGATCGCTGGCAATCGTTCTCTTTCTCTGAAGACTCCATTAATTTCGCAAATATGTCAGAAATAGACAGTTGCTACTTGCGCAGGGGGGAAAAAAAGGAAAAAGTTGCCTTTCAGTAGAAAGAAAACAACAAAAAAGCTAGTTGTTCCCTTGAAATCGAGTGCAATCTTATTTATGTCTATGATTCTTGCTCATTTGGCCCTTTTCTGTGAAGGAATTTTACCAGAAGTCCCGTACTTTCATGATGAGTCTTGAAAATATTATAAATTTAGCACACTCAAAATTCGTACCATTGAATTTCATTTTATATTTTTGATTGCTGAATGTGTTAATTTTCATTAGAAAGTTATGATAGACTTAGATTCTTTTTGGGCACCCATCATGTGATAACATATGAAAAAAAATTACTCGTGAAAAAATCTCTGAATGGAAGATGTAGAACTTTATTGATTACATGAAAATTACATAAATTTAAATAACTTTGATAGACTTGGTAGAATTCCATAATTTTTATCCATGAGTGTATAATTTTAATTACCCGTCTGATGGCGAAGTTATATAAATTCAAATAATCCGAAGAATTTCCTACGGAGTTGTTTTTTTCTTCCTAATTCAATTAGACTCCATATTCTGTTTTAAACAGAATAAAGAAAAAGCGAAGAAGCTGTACGCGTGCACTGTAAAAAAATGCAGGGTCAAATTACGGTAGATACACCGGCAGCTGAGTGGCCAGTCAATGAACCGTAGTTTTACAGTATCATACCGTAATGTTTATTAACATGTCTAATGACGGGGAAATACAAACGTTTAATGATCATAATGTTCATTAACATGTCTAATGACAAATACATAATAATACATGTTATGTTCATTAACATGTCTAATGACAAATAAATAATAATACATGTTATGTTCATTAACATGTCTAATGACAAATAAATAATAATACATGTTATGTTCATTAACATGTCTAATGGGAAATAAAAATGTCTAATGCCGTAATGTTCATTAACATGTCTAATGACCGGGAATAAATAATGCCTACTGACCGGGAAATAAAAACGTGTTGCCGTTAGAGGTGTTGCCGTCGAGTGATTGTACATGAAAAAACAGGTATGTAACAACTTTAAGAAGAACGTTGCCAGATTGTGATTGTACAAGAAAAAACAGGTATGTAACAATTTTAAGAAGAACGTTGCCAGATTGTGATTGTACATGAAAAAACAGGTATGTAACAATTTTAAGAAGAACGTTGCCAGATTGTGATTGTACATGAAAAAACAGGTATGTAACAATTTTAAGAAGAACTTTGCTATTTTGTGATTGTGCATGAAAAAACAGGTATGTAACAATTTTAGGAAGAACGTTGCCAGATTTTCAACATTAAAATACGGTAATAGTTCAAACAGTTTAAACACCGTGAACATGTAGTTTATCTACCGACAATTTATGGTTGAACGCCAGTTGGCAAGCTTACGATCTATAAACCGTCTTAATCCGGGTGAAATACTGATTATTCGCGGCAATTTTTTACAGTGTGCATGCACCCTTGTACAAAGACTAAATTCAGCAGGGGACACGTTTTTTTGTTTTTTTTTACTAAACGATTTTATACACTCAATCTTTCGTATTCATGTTCTTTGCTTTATTGCCGGTAAATTTCAAGACTTTCCCCGTGTTATGGAATTCTGTGACTTTCTTTCTTAAGATGCATGCGGTATTAAGAGTTTGCAAATGGGTATTTGGTATTTGGTAATAATGCTATGATAGTGCTATTTATTAGGAAAAAGTCCTCACCTTATTTCTGCTCTTGTGCAACTAGGCACATTCTGAGGAATAAAAAGAATCTAAGGAATTAATATATATATATATGTTCTGCTCTTTTTTGTTTGGCTGCTTTCGTTGTG
Source organism: Macrothele yani (assembly GCA_039090855.1). Taxonomy (NCBI): domain Eukaryota; kingdom Metazoa; phylum Arthropoda; class Arachnida; order Araneae; family Macrothelidae; genus Macrothele; species Macrothele yani. The sequence goes on from CM077017.1 coordinate 14,297,757, forward strand.
TCTTTGAAATACTGATCTTATGTGTGTAATTGCAGATTTACAATTCTACATGCGACAGCACAAGAAATGAACGCCATTTTTTTTTTTATTCAACAGATGTAAAGTAACACTCGCTACAGATCATGCATTGCTTGTGCAGCATGGAGGCGATCAGCAATTCATGACATAATTGGGTAGTCTGATGAACTTCGATCGAATGCTGTTCTTAACCCCTATTATTTTTGTGACCCCAGCTGTTTCTCGTCATTCGGTGTCAGATTTCGAACCCGCGTTTAGCGCCTCTAGCAGCTCTGCTGCTTATCTCTGACCCAACTTGACTTACCGACCAGCTTAGGGTTGGGCATCTGACAAACGCATCGCAATGTCCGGATTCAGACCATTCATTCCTTTCGTCACTAACTGTCAGTCAAAGACTGAATGCCGCACACTTTATTTTTGCGTAAACATCGTTAATCAAAGAGAAAAAAGGACCTATCATCGTTTCTTTCTATTTTCTTCTTTCAGCCCTGTCCTCAACCTAGCTTTTTTTTCCACCGTTATTGATTTCTGTTATGTGAAGTTTACATTACCCGTGATAAGGAATTCCCCTGATGTGTATGTGGATACATATGTATATATTGACATTATCTCTCCCAAGTTGCTGAGCATTTTTCATTCATCAAACAGACATGACTGGAATAAAGACAAATGGAAATAATTTAACAGAACTATGTTTATATCTTCATCAGTGCAAATAATGGTTTAGAATCGGAAGAAATTGATTCAGAAATGAAGTAATGGAATGTAGAACTCAGATTTGGTAGTAGATGCAGATATCGATTAAGAAGAATTAGTGGAACGGCTTGCGCGTACGATTTACATTGATGACAAGAGCAGGCTTTCGTGAGCGGTTTAAATAAAAGTGCTAACTAGTGGGGCTTAAGTTTTCTTTTGAATTTCATTTTTCAGTCAGAGACTACGTTTAGTTTGTATCCATCACAGAGCACACTGTTAATGTTAATATACATATTTACGTACAGAGGCGTAACTAGGCATTTCTGCGCCCGGGGCAAACCACAAAATATTACGTCCCACAGTGAAGTCGTTAAGACAAAAAAAAAAAGCTTTACCGTCTGAAATATTATAATCATATTGTTGCATGAGTTTTTAGGATAGTAAAACTGATTTTGTTTGTTGATTACGCACAAATTTTCATTATTTAGTACCCACACGCATATGCAATTGCAGTTTTTCGAAATAACTAACACTGGCCACCACAGGAATTGCTTCTGACATTTCGCTTCACACTGAATTTTTTACTTTCGTTTTTCTTTTATCATATCCTCTTGTAGTTAACCGATAACTAATAATCACTAACGGTTGTTCAATCGATTTTAAGAACCGGCTAGTTTTTCGGCGGACCAAAGGAAGTCCTTTGCGTAGTTACCGTTGCCCTCATTGCCATTTTCACTGTAGTTTAACAACCTAACTTCGAAATATTTTTATTGCCATATAATACTGTAAATAGGGTATTATGGAACCAGGTGTCATTTCTTATCCCAAACGGGAAGGGCATTCTACCCTCATTAATTGCATGATCGGAAGAAATTAGGAAAAGTGGGGAGCAGCACTCAGCAGAAGAGTTTCGTGCGTTTTTCGTACCCTGACTTACATCAAGGATGTTCTTGGAGCCCAACTGGACGCGGAACGTCCTTTAGGGCTGTAACATATTGGGTTGGAAAGAAAGTAATGTGTGCAAACTGCAAATGCAAGGCAACAGAAAAGTGTTAATTACTGTACAGTGAAGAGCAATTGAATTCGAGACAGCTGGCGTTATGCAAATGTGGCGCTGTGGGCGGCCCTGTAAACGGAAACGACATGACGTATGCAGCGATCCGACAATACAAGGAGTGATGCGACGGGAATTAGTAAGAGTTGGACGCAGTATGGGTAAGACGAAAGATCTAAGCGCATTTGATCGTGGGCAAATTGTCGGAGCCCGACGAATGGGTCACTCCATCGCGGAAGTCGTGCAGGTACTGGGATTTTCACGAGTCACTGTGTCACGGGTGCACCGTGAGTACTTCGAATCCGGTAAAACCATCCCTGCAAGGGCCAACTGCCGTGGACAACAGCGTGTGGATGAGCGAGGTCATCGTCGGCTAGCTCGCATTGTAACAGCGGATAGACGGACCACACTGCAAGAAATCACTCGGCAATTTAACGCTGGTGCACAAAAACGGTTAAGCAGCCACACCATTCAGAACCATCTCCTCGCTATGGGGTACGTAAGGGTACCGCTGCTGACCGCACATCACTGGGTGCAAAGATTAGCATGGGCGCGGGAACATCGTCACTGGACCCTAGACATGTGGAAAAATGTTGCCTGGACTGATGAGTCGAGATTCACGTTGGTACATGCAGATGGCAGGATACGAGTACCGCGCAAACCACATGAAGCGATGGGTCCTTCTTGCCAGCAGGGTACTCTTCAAGCTTGTGGAGGTGGCATTCTCGTCTGGAGACTGTTTACGTGGACTGAAATGGGTCCCCTGGTACGTGTGACATCGTCCCTCACAGGTCAACGTTACGGAGATATCCTGGACGACCATTTGCGCGTCTTCAACATCCCACTGGGGACCTCATCCTGCAACAAGACAATGCACCGTGCCATCGCTCCCGAATTGTATCCGAATAGTTGGATGAACACTCCACCGACGTGACCTCGCTTCCTTGGCCAGCTAGGTCACCTGACCTCAATCCCATCGAACACATCTGGGATGCCATCGAGAGAGATGTTCGAGGCTCTTACCCCCTCCATCAAATCCTCGTGAACTGTGGGAGCTTGTTCAGGGGTCGTGGATCCGTATGGCTTCCCAACGCTTCCGGTGCCTTGTCGAGTCCATGCCAAGACGAATCACCGCCGTCATCAGAGCGAAAGGTGGTGGTGCTACACGTTACTAGACAGGTATCTCTAATTCAATTGCTCTTCAGTGTCCGTGAATTCATCTCTTGTAACTACACCTCAGGAAGAGTGTCGTAGTATGCATGTTCCAGAAATTCCTTTACAGAATGCACAGCCATTATATTATGCAAACGGTAATATCTTCGAAGGAAATCGCATTGATGATGCTACTTTATATTTTGAGTTTTTGAACACAATGGTTGCACTTGAAGAATTTCTTATCGCCTGCATATCACATTCAAGATCCTCCATCCCTTAAATTTGTTGAATGCTATCAAACTTTTTATAAAGATTGTGTTTGTTTTATAAAGAAAGTTTGTTTTCAAAACTGTGCGATGGGTTAGTGGAAGTGTCACCACTCCAACAGTTCAGCTGACTAAATCTATTCGATAGGGCCCGGACCCAGTGGAATTAACACTATCGTCTATCAAGTGAGTCAACTGAAATTTCCATAGCCATAATCAAGATGTGGACGATATAGCACCACGTTTATTGATCCTTCTTGGCGAATGGCATTTTCGAACTTCGACGGCTTCCGGCAATAATCCAATTGCTTGTTAATTGACTTTCCCATTTCTTGGGGGAAATTATTGTTGACAGTTTGCAATGCGTTGGAGGATTCCTTCCCTTTTTTGTTTGTTTCTTTCTTTGGCTTGTAGGTTACATGCGAGTGAGTTACAGAAGATACTGGTCGAAAATCTTTGAGACAGATTTAGTCCCAGACACTTTTTCCCCACATGCATTCCTATTCCACGTCATTTATGATATAATAACCTGAATGGATGATTAAGGAAAACAGAATACAGACAAATGAACACACACACACACAAACACACACACAGGTCATTCACGTGCGTCCATTTTTTTTATTTTAGACATCTACGAGCATCGAAAGATTAGAAGTCATCCATCCGTAATTTCGGATTACGTATTCTACGGAGAGAATAGAATCAGAGTCGACGGATAAACATAACATCTATGTCTCATCCCAAGTGCTGGATTCCAGAAAACAGATCTTGATTATGATGTCGAATTTCTGCTGGTGTGACGGTTTGGTGCTTGGTTTTATTAAAATAAGTTCGTATAATCTGAGCAGGATATAAAAAGTATTTCAACAAAATCAATATAAGTAATTCCCGAACAAAGAAAGATGAATGCATTAAGGGAAAGCATATACCTAAATTTGAGAAACTGGTATAAAAGTTCTGATGCTACTTCGCATAACAATTTGCCAATGGCATTCTCGCGTTTTGTAATTAATTAAACATGAGCAGGGCATTGTGTGTGATGTCCACTACAAATAACAAGATGAACTTAAGACGTGAAACGCCAAAAGCGGGTAGGTCAGTAATTTGGTAGCAGGAGAGAAGTCTACAATATAAGGTTTAAGAGAGAGAGAGAGAGAACTGGATTACTTGAAATCCTGCTAAATGTTCGCTTTTGTACTCCATGTATGCAGGAAATTATGGAGTGAGTAACCAGGATGGAAAGTACTAAGTATATACATGTAAGTCACGCTTAATGAAGATCCGTCCAATTTACCAAATCCACTTCTAATCGAAACTTGAGTTTCGCCCTGTGCGTTTAACGAAGTAGGAAAATCCTGATTTGGAGCTATTTACAACTGATCCATCCTTTTCTAGTTTGTGCTAATACTTGTGATTACTGACTTAGTTTCAATACAAAAAAAATTGTAAAACGGCATGTTTTTAAATTTTTGTTTTGAGAAAATGGGTAATTCGAAAATAATTTAGTAGCAGTCTCCTGTTCGTAGTTATACCATGAACCCAATGCCATCAAAGAGAATAAAACATTCATGGATTCCGAACGCTGCCGGCAATTCTAACCGCTCCCAAGACCACTTGATCGGGCAACCGAATGGCAGAGTTTCTCTGAATTACATCGCGAAAATTAACATTCTTTCATCTTAAGCTTTCGTGTTAATTTTAGGAATATTTTTTTTCCCTTACGGTAAGAGTATGATGATGGTTAAGCTGTAAATAGCGCGAAGTTGTCTTATCCTGCTGGAAAATTTCTTGCTTCATGATTTTTCGTTCATCTGTGGAAAACCGCGTTCATCGAAGATGTGTCAAGGGTCGAAAGTGAGAAGAATCATGCGCAGGCAGCGCGGTTTGACTGAAGTGGGATGTTGGGTAAAATCTTAGCCTCTGGTTCTTGCCGAACGCTGGTTGACAGAACAGATGGCGCTAGCCGCGCCCTTACAAACGAGCATGCAAGCTTCGATTGCACAGAACAACTTCCGAAGCCCTCCGGCGAAGGTCATAGACCCTCCGGCGACATCACCAGTGACCTTGTCACCCCACCCTACTACCCCTCATTTAGCCGCAGGGTGAGATGGTGGACTTGCCCCCAGAGGGAACTCGTGTCGGGCCGGAAGTCGGGAGACGACAGACAGCCTTCGGTTTGTGACTAAAGCCGAAGCATCACATCACCCCTTTTGTCTGGAGCTGCAAGCCGTGCAACGCAGCAACCTAGTAGAAATGGAAACTCGCTTTTCAGCGCCACGTTCAGTCCCGTTAACAAATAAGCCAATCAGTCAGAATTAGAGGTTCTGTCATCAGGAACGAAAAAAAAAAAAAAAATGCAATCAAGTTTGCCTACTGTTGTTATTTTTAAACTTTTTAGCTTCGATTTGTTTTATTACAAGTACTGATTTTTTTGTTGTATTAATAGTTATTGTTTTTTACGGCTTGTCCTGTCGAAAACTTGGCGATATAATGTAGGCATCAGTGTATTATTTTTTTTTTATGTCTGCTCGTATTCGTTCATTTTGAAATTTTGTTAATGAAAAAGCGTAAAATTCAAATTTCGTGAAAGCTGAAAAGACCCCCCCCCCCCTTTTTTTTTTCCTAACATATTTGAATTTGCTGAACTAATTTCAAGAATAGGTTGCAGTGTGAATGTCCAAATTTTGTTACTTTTCGCCATCTCGGAATAAAACAACTGTCGAGATGCGCGCATTTTGATAACTGTGAGTGGATGAATAAAGTTGCACGTTTTTGAGTGAACTGCAGAAAATCCAGAAACTTTGCTATTATACAGTGCATGATGTTTAAAGCAAATCCAATTGCTTTATTGGTTAAGTGAATTATATTATGACTATATCTTTATTTATATTAATAACAAACTTATCTGGAATAATATTACTATGAAAAAAAGTGCTCCAAAGATACAGTCATAATATAATTTAAATAAATACAGTCATAATATAATTCACTGAACTCAGAAAAATTTTTAAAGAAAAAAAAATGCTACTAAGGACACGACCCTGAAAAATTTTAAAGAAAAAAATGCTGCTAAGAACATCAAAATTTAATACATCTCCGCACGAGTGCTTTTCCTGTGTAAACGTAGTTGCATCAGAAGAATGTGCTTATAATAGCAAAGCCGGAAATAATACTGCCGGGAGAAAATTTCTCTGTAGCAACGTTGTTAAACCTAATATTCTAGAATCTTGCTCAAATTTCCGAAACCAGCTCTATGCTGTCGTGTACGAACATGAAGGTTCTTGCGAAGCATCTTCCCTTGCATATACATAGTGACGTGCAGAATACCTTCAGAGCTTAAGTGCTGTTTCCTAAATGTTTAGAGAGCTTAATCCAATAACAGAGTAATGCATTAATTTAATAAGGTTTTCTTTTCTGAGTTACTCTGTTTCCTAGATCTCATCGAAACTGGGAAGAAGTCCCATTTTCGTGCAGAGGAATTCACGCTGCGTTCGTGAGTAATGTTTTTTATATTACACTGTAAAAGGAAAGCAGAAGAGAAGTAATTTCATTGAAGAAATGTATCCCGTGTGTGATATACACTATATTGACAAAAGTCACCGGACACCCTTCAAAAGCAAATGAACGGATCTGCTGCGTTGTTAAGATGTGCAGTACAGTTGCAAACGGTATAAAATCAAGCCTGCAGCTGACCGCGATTATATCGCTTTGTGAGGTTGAGTGAAAATGTCGCGGCGGGAGAGAACTGACTTTCAGAAAGGAAAGATTGTTGGGTGTTATATTAGTGGGTTGTCTGTAAGAGAATCCGAGAGGCGTTTAAACATACCCAAGTCAACTGTTTTGGATGTGCTAAATAAGTGGAAGACACATGGCGTGCCTGAAGCAGCAAAACGTGCCGGCAGACCAAAGAATATCAGTGATAGAGGACGTCGACGCCTCGGGAGAGTCGTTACAGTTAATCGACGGAGTACTGCACAAGACCTCAGTGTACAGGTGAGTAAAAATGCTGGAACCTCGGTATGTACATGTACCATTTGAGGAGTTAGTTAGTTAGTTGATTTTAGTGGCGAACTTCATTCCATGGGTTACCGTGGTCGTGCGGCTGCTTATAAGCCTTTTATCTCCACTCGGAACGCTACTCGTCGTTTAGCATGGTGTAAAGAACATTTACCGTCGACCGTTAGATCAAAACGTCGAGAATCAGTGTCCAGGCTGAATCGCGACTCGTCTGTGAAGAGAACGTTACTCCACTGAAGTCTGGTCCAAGGCTGATGTTGTCTGCACCCTGCTAAACTCGCTCTCTTATGTACTGAAGTGAGCGGGACTCAAACAGCGGGTCTTCTGGTAAAAAGCCCTCTCTCATGAAGCCTTCGGGAAACAGTAACCCTTGAAACTCGAGTTCCAGTGGCGGCATGCAGCTCACGAGAGTGCAGCTGTAGCAGTCCTGTGGCGCCTCGCTAAAAGTGCCAAATAACGATCTTCATTGGCCGCCGTGGCTCTTGGACGACCTTGCCCAGGTCTTCTCGATATGGATTCGGTGTCCTTAAAATGTTTCCACAAATTGCACTGTGCGTTACATTGAGCTCTGTAGCAACCTGCACTTGAGATTGCCCTGCCTCCAATCTACCGACGATTCTCCACCTCATTCCGTCGTCAATACGTTCGTGGCAACTCATTTTGCCTGTTTGCTTATGAAATCAACCAATTCCTGCAAGAAACACAACGAATGTCGTCGAGGAGTACGAGCGAACTAATCGCGGAAAAAAGCCACGTGTTCTTTTCATGCCCTCCGCTGTCACAGCTCCGCCCAACACGCACGTGTACGCTTACGTATTCGACACTGCAAATTTGCATTCTTATTCGGCGGCATGATTTGTACCTTTGGTTCCGCACTTTTTTGAAAATCGACAAAATGTGCAAATTATCTTAATTTTGAACACCGGTGTAATTTTGTAACGAAAATATCCATTTTGCACTCGTGTAATTCTTATTTTTTTTCCAGCCAGTAGTGACCCATCACTGCCAGTTGGTGGCCAGCAGTTTCCCAACACTTGTGTTTTTGCTGGGTGTGTATACAGTACCACACACACACACATAACATATATATATATATATATACTTAAGAGCAATATATATATATATATATATATATAGAGAGAGAGAGAGAGAGAGAGAGAGGTTCCATTTATTTAATACGACGCAATGCGATGATCGGTACAGCTCGTATGAGTTTGCTTTGTCATACGTACACCGATGATCCATTCCATTATGACCACCCTCTACCTAAAGAAATGAGCTCGCCTAGAGACCGAACGGTGGTGCAGGTGAAGTTCACAGAGCAGTATATATACAACCCGAGGACCGGCTTTCAGTTAGTATAGAGTGTTCAGAGTCAGAATGGGAAAAGCTACCAATTTAGCGGAGTTTGATAAAGGACAAATTGTGATGACACGGCGCCTCGAAACGACGATGTCGGAAACGGCAAGGCTCGTGGATTTGTCACGTGCCGCTGTTGTGAGTACGTATCAAAAGTGGTGCACAGATGGCCAAACGACGAACCGTCGTCCAGCCGTGTGTCGTACGCAGCTCATTGATGACAGAGGGGAGCGGAGACTGTCGCGCGTTGTTCACAGCGACCGCAGGGCCCACAGGGCGACAAATCACCCGCAGCTACAACAGCGGTGACCAGGGCAATGTGTCACAGCACACAGTTCATCGCAGCCTTCTGCGCATGGTCCTGCGTAGCCGAAGACCCAGCCGGGTCCCCAAGCTCGCTGCACGTCATCGCCAACAACGCATGAAATGAGCCCAAGATCATCGAGATTGGACTGTGGATGATTGGAGGAAAGTGCGCATCACGCAGACGGCCGAACGCGGATACGCAGATCACCAACGGAGGCTATGGCACCTGGATGCACTGTTTGGCGGAAACAGACCGGCGGCGGCGGCGGCGGTGTTATGTTGTGGGCGATGTTTTCTTGGGAAACTTTAGGCCCCATTATCACAATGGTACAATCCCTGATAGCTGTCAGGTACCTGAACATCTTTACGGACCAAGTTCGCCCATTTATGGCAACTGTTTTCCCTGCTGGTAATAAGAAGGTAATGCTCCATGACTACACTGTCAGAATCGTCAAGGAGTGGTTATAGGAACAGACTGGTGATTTTCTGTTAATGCCCTGGCCTCCAAATTCACCTGACAATGAACCCAGTCGAACATTTGTGGTTCGACTTGGAATAACGGGTTCGCGCTAAATCACCACCACCCCGAAATGTACGGGAACTGGAGGACTTGCTGTTGACATTATGGTACCAGATACTCCAGGATACCTATCACCACCTCATCGAATCGATGCCTCACCGAGAGGCAGCTGTTTTGCGGGCTAAAAGAGGTCCTGCAGCTTATTAGGTAGGTGGTCATAATATAATGGCTCATCAATGTATAAAATTATGGAAATGTGAAAAATGCCCCTTACTTTGCAAATTTCTCTAACCTGTAGTTTATTAATTTAGTCATTTTTAATTTTGTTTATTATTCAGTAATGCATGTTTTATCTTTCTTGTGTAAATGGCAGTTAGAAACATGCAAGCTTTTCTGTCTTTTTTTTTTTTTTTTTTTTTTTAATTACTGATCACGACAAAAATACGCACGTCATGAAATTTGTGGCTCTTGGCCTCCATCCTTAGCCCACATAGGGTTTCGACCGAAACTGACGCGATCGGGACTCTTAACTGTCTGTAGGGGGAGGGGGGATTCAGCTTCTTGTGAGATATGCCATGAAGTCTAGTGGTTTCATTGTAATTTGTTCTTCAGCAGAAGGCATGATCCGAAGTTTATTTCGATTATTTACAAAAGGACCAATAGAACTAACTGTGTTGGATTGTGTTAAAAACCTAGAACATTTTCAAGAAAGAAGTGCCATTAGTCGTTAGACATTTATATAGTTGAAGCTATCTTCGCGGAAACGTAAATAGGCGAGAAACTGCAAAGTTCTTATGTTGCACCACAGATACTACAGGAAAACTATAATTTTACTGCTAAAGGCTGTAAATATAGGAATTTCCACAACTTTGAGGCTTTATTATTAATTATCTATTTCGGATATGACAATAAATGGGACCGTGAGGATTGCCTGCATAAATATATACCTCAGTCGAATTTAAAAAATCTCGACATAAACATTTACTGAAAAAAAAAATCACTCATGTTACCTCAGAATTTCAAAAACGTGTTTGTATCTAAAAGTATTGCCCAAATTTTTGATCAGTTTCTTACGAATTTATAAGCGTATAAATTTACAACTGATATAGTACAGTAATAATGGTGCAGTAACAATAAAGCAAGCATCCTTTATGGATTAAGTTCTTTTTAATTTTTTTATAAATGATAATGACAACATGGTGACAAATAGTTCTGTTACTGTTAATAATCTACTTATGAGATTAAGCTAAGGCCATGACCCAATTGTAAAAGAGCAGTGCAACGGTTGATGTTCTCAAAGCTGAGTTACTGCCAATTCGTGTACGAAGAGAGAAAGCTTTTCTTTCATTTTTTCTCCACAGGTTTTTGAGGAAGGTTTAAATAGTCTGTGTGCTTTCATCTCTCCCTTCAGAATGATAAGAAAGAAATAATAATAATATTAGTAATAATAATTCAGAATCTTCGCTAGTGTAGCGTTCTAAATTCATGCGTTAAATTAATTTGTTTGAATAATAACGTGATTTAATAAAAGTACCTATGCTTACGTGAGGGGGCTAGTTTTCATTGAGCCCCCCCCCCCATATTTAAACACCTAGAACACAAGGAGTGTGCAACCATTTCAGATTTTAGGGAACTTGGATAAACGTATGGGAATTTTTTGGATTCACACAAATTTTGTTATTTTAAAATGAATTGTTCGCTAAATTTGTGTACTATTCTGTTAAATGGGGGGGGGGAGGATTATCTGAGCGAATGTCAAAGACAGTAGTAGAAAAAACATCATTTTTGTAATTAGAGTTTAAAAAGGTGACACAGAGAAAGAGATGTTCCTCAGATTACAAACTGAAATTCATAAACAGCCTTATGACTGTAAACATAAAAAAAAAAATATATATATATGGCGTAAGTAAGCTAAAATTGCGAAGAAATTGTAATTTGTTAAAGAGCATGGAGATTCGTATCTACGGTTCCCAATATTACATACACTGAATGAATAAATACTACCTATAGTATGGACCCGAAAAGTTTTCTTACATCATCAGCGTCGGGTAAAACTACATTAACGAATTTTTTTGGCAAAAATCTGCCAAGTACTTCAAAATTTGAGCACCCCCCCCGTGATGACGCTTAGCCCCCTAACATCCCCCCCCCCATTTCTGAGCTGCTGGCGTCGCCACTGTGTATTAGTGGTTACATTTGTAATACTGCTTACTCTTTTATTTCCTTACAGTTGCATTTGAAATGCGATCACCTTATAAAGTAACAGTTTTACTGGGATAGAATTCCTTCATTCATCAAACCCCTCAAAATATATGTTGTATCTATCTCAGATTTTTTTGTGATATTGAATATACTGTATAACCCAGCTCACGTAACACTGGAGCGCCAGTTATCCGTACTGCGCCGAATCAACGGTCATCGAGGTTTATTTATTTATTTTATTTTATTTTGTAAAATTTCTGCTGTACAGTATTATAGAAAAGTAATATAATACTCAGTAACAATACAATATGTACCACAATGATAATCTAATTGTACAAATAAAGTAAACAAATTCACCAATGAAACTCACAAAATACGACAAATCACCTATGAAACTCACAAAACACGACAAATCACTAAAACTTTCACAATAAATACAAATTCTGCACAACAACAACAAAACTCATTCCATTGAAAATTAATATCAATTGTCAATATGAATCAAATACGGGGTGATTCATAAAGAAGTATACAGTTTCCAGATGCTGTAAAACAGTAACAGTTGAAGACACGGACCACAGCTGCGAACCGTTAGGTAGATGTATTCATAAAGTTTGTGTCCCGCTACTGAGGGGAGTGACGTAGGCGATAGCGCGCGTGTCACGTTACTAGTCAGTCAAAATGGCATTTGACTGACTAGTCACGTGACACGCGAGAAGGCATTTTGTGCTCTTGAATTAAGCAAAACGGAATCTGTAACTGTTGTGCAACGGCATTTTCGATCACGATTCGGAAAAGAACCTCCAACCAGAAAATCTATCTACGATTGGCATAAAAAATTTGAAACTACGGGCTGTTTGTGTAAACTTAAAAGTCCTGGACGACCGCGTGTATCGGAAGAAGTCGTCGATAGTGTTTGCACCGCCATTCAACGAAGCCCGGGAAAATCAACGCGAAGGGTGAGTCGTGAAGTGCAGATTTTACAGCCCACTGTCTGGAGAATTTTGAGAAAGAAGCTGAAAATGATTCCATACGAAGTGCAGATGTTGCAAAATCTCACTGCACTTGATTCAGATATCCTACCTCGCGTTTGGGTGGAAATGGATTACCGGCTCAATGTGTGTCGTGTGACAAAGGGTGCACACATAGAACATCTGTGACTGTCTCTAAAAAAAACTTTAAACATTCCCCTATAATTCTGTTACAGGTAACATAAAATATCTTACATTGTTCTTGTTTTATGGTGCGTTGAAACTGTATACACCCTGTATTATATGATAGTGATAATTAAATGTACAGCAAGGGGCCAGGGAAAAAGACTGAAATACTGTCTGACCAGCCCCTGATTCCCTCTAAATAAAAACAAAATATTCCAGTCCAGTCAAAACAACGAAAGCAATTTTGCAATTCCTTTTTTTACAAATCATAAACAAATAAATTCCAATATTCAATTTCCCGTCAAAAAACTCTTCAGCACTCGCTTAAATACCGGATAACGTGCCTCTGATCTAATAATCAACGGTAATCGATTCCACTCACGCAATTCCAACACATTGATATTATTAAACATTAAACCTGTACGAGCCCACGGAACAGAAAAACCCGACCCACCACGAGTATCATAGGAGTGAGTTGTACGCCGTAATGCAATCAAGTTAGAGTATCTTCCTGTAAAAATACGTTCGTGGACCATCAGTAGCAATCTGTATTTATGTAGTTGCTCAATAGTTAATAACTGAAAATTACGAAAACGAACCTCCGATCCAACCGAATAAATAATAAATACTCATGCAGTGTCATGGTTGATATCGTGTCAACGGAAAATGTACACTCTCAGCCCCAAGATCATTACCAACTGCTTGATAGCATCTTACGCAGACTTTCACCACAATAACCGCTTGCACCTGGCGTGGCATCGATTGTTTTCCGTGGCATCCTAAGAGTGTACCATTGTGGAAGTTGAAATGGTCGGCTCACTTATTTCTCCAGGTAACGGTATCAAACCACGTCACACTCCCGCACTGACCCCCCCCCCTACGGCTGCTTAAGAGTACACCCGTTCGTATTTCCCCGGTTGTAAATTTATTGTCTTTATTGTTGCGAGCGATGTTGGAAGATCTTCTATCCCCCCCCCATCTTACCAAGTTAGTACATTTCCCAGCCGGATAGTCAGCAGATGAAAGTTTGAGGCTTTTGTGTAACTTCTCAAAACAAGCTCATTTTTAAAACGCTCCGCCATTTTTAAAAATTCTCTTATATAGCAATTTTTCCCGATAAACTCCTTAGCAAAAAATAGTGGATTTTGAGCAATAATGCTGTTTCTTTTCCCTCTAAACGCCAAGGACTACTTTTCTTAGCTGAGTTAGCTGCTCCGCATCTTCCACAATAGCACACTCTTAAGGTGACTCTGCGTATAGACTGCGGAATATGCTCTAAGGTACCAGCTGAATAGAATGACGTTTCGCAGTTCGGCGACTGAGCGAGGCATTGGCGTGGACTGTTGAATTCTGCGTTCCATTGCATCTAACAAATGTTCGATTCTTGTCGGAGAATTTTCCTGTCAGGATAGCACACGAAATTATTGAACATGATCCTCGAACCATTCTTGCACGATGTGAGTCTTGTAACACGGGACGTTTTCTTTTTGAAGGAGTGCAGTGTAATCCTGTGCAAAGTCACCATGTATGGGCCTTGTATCCGAAACAACACATGATCCGGAACCATATCTAGGTACGATCCTGACAGTTTGACTATGAGTGTGTGTTCAACGGAGATCCGAGTGCTCCATGATGTGCTTTAGAACCATCCCCATACCTTGATATATTTAATGAGGGATTACAAGCAGTCTGTTGTCCAGAACAGCACCTACCAACCGGCGTTCAGCTCGACTGTCAATCAGTTGTGGACTTCGCTTTCCCACACGTTTGGTGGATGTGTGTCCCTCTTCGGATCATTGCCGACACACCTTCGTTTCCGTTGCCTTCAAGCAGCCAACAATTCCTGTGGTTGCTGAAATGCCGGACCCTGCCTTTCCCACGCCGATGTACATTTTCCCTATCCAAGCTGCGATACGTCTTTCCCTTTCCCATTGCAAGTGTTCCGTAGCAGCTAACTGATATATATTCCCGCTGGTTGGTAACGTCACTGCCACGTGCTGTGGGACGCTACCGCATGGCGATCTCGAATGCAGCAGAGACCTTCATAGGATTATAAATTTTATTCATGAGTACAAAGTTCCTTTCTACAGACGCATGTTAAAAAAGAAGGAGATAGCTATTTAGAGAAAGAATTTCCTCATCACCTGATCCTGAACGTTGTTTCTATTTTCAATTTTTTTAAATTCTTTTTTCTAATACATCCTTGATAGTTTTGCTATTTCTTGTATTGAGTCGAATTACCGTAAAATTGCTGTACAGCGATATAACGGAATTTTTTTTGTCTTTTTACGCGGGTGGATAATATAACGATGTTAAATAAATATTACACTGACCTTATGGAAAAATAGATATCACGAGCAGCTGTCTCTAGGAACAGATCATGATCTCTTGTCAAGAAGAGTTTGTATTTGCATTTATTTTTTTATGTTGCGGAAGTCGGCATGTGGTTAGCCGTGCCGTTTAGAAGTTTAACAAAACAATCGTTTAACCGTTATCACCAGTTGATGTCGATATTAAGTGCCCCTACAGTGGTAAGATAGAAAGTATGAAGAGCCTAAAAGATAACATAAAGACCTTAAGATTATATAGCACATGTGAGATGTAGTATCAATATCAAAGTGATGTTGAGCTGAGTTTTGTGCTTGGCGACGTGCTCCAGAATAGAGAAGCAGAACAGATCGCAATAAAAGAAAGTTTCGCAAGAGAAGCAGATGACAAAGCACTAAGACGACGACCGCGTAGGGCAGAAGCAACAGCTGGGAAGGTTGAATAAATTGCACACTTTCGACACTGGTCACAAGTTTTATAGAGGCCACGGTTAAGATGGAAGTAGATAGTTATAGCAGTCAAGGAAGTTGTTTCCAATTTAGTCATGTATTTCGGATTTTTTTTTTTTCGTTCCCGACATCTATCTATCTATCTATCTATCTCCATAGCAGCGGTTGGGGTTCCACAAGGCACTTAGCCAAGGACAAGTTGAGGAGGAGGTCAAGTGCCGACCACGAGCGATACTCAGGTCAAATCACTGTGGCAGAAAAGAAATACTCAATAAATCTACGGTATCATTTAAAATTTCATGCACTTGCAGACAAAAGATGCATTCTACAGTTAACCATTTTTTCATTCAAACACAATAACTCGTAATGCAGTTAACCTCATTGAACGTGATCATGTTTTCCTGAATAGCTTTAATATTAGCGCCCTCTTTTTTGCGCTAGCCATTTTTCAACGTTTTCTTTTTTTTACACAGTTAAGAAAATTCCCTGCCTGACAATGCATACGCAGACATTTCGCCATATGTGAAAAAAGGAAGAATGGGAAGGGAAAATATACACGTGTAATATCGTTTACAAAAACAAATGGTTTACTACAAAAATATGGGCACCTGTAACTTGTCCTCTTAATGGACAATAGAAAATATGCTTTTTAATATAAATTTTTATGTCTGAGTCTGCTTCAACTACAATTAGACATCATTCTTGCAGAGTGAAATTATTGCTAGACATTTTCTTTTGCACTGAAGAACAATCAAAATATTCATAAATTTTACATGAAATATTTCTCCAGACGTGCAACAACCATATATTTGAAAAACGTAATGAAATATTTTATTAATATTTTCAAGTTATGCAGTTTCTACTGACTCAGATGAAGCTGATGTAATAGCAGTTAGTTTTCAAAATTAACAACTTGCTTAAAATTTCTGTATCGCATCATCCTTAGAAATTTAGTACTCCATTATGTACAGTGTGGAGTAATTATTTTTCTGATTTGTTCATCACCTCTCACGGGGAACTAACATTTTCACTGTAAGAAAAAATTCTTTTACTTTGCATGGAAGTATTCTGGAAAGTAAATTATGATAAATATTTGTAAATAACCTTCAGTGGATTTTTTACACTTAATATTCACTGGAAATGGTTTAAGTTTTAACGGCATGCAGGTGATGCCACTTTTTGAGGAGCCCCAAACCCGACTGTACTTTGAGGCCCCAGAAAGTTATAATCAAACTTTGTATGAAGTCAGCGCGAATGTGTGATTCTGGTTCTGTACGCATATGCAATGGTGCTCAAAATTAAGAAATAATCTACAAAAACGTATATATTAGGTAACCAGAAAAGTTCGGGTGGTTTTCGGTAGATTTCGCTGCCATGACTCGTTTTTTTTTTTGTCGTAGTGGTTTGGAGAGCGCAAATTTGCACGTGCGTCCTAAGGCACAGATACGAGGCACTCAAATAGGTGCGCTCTAACTTGGTGTATACTTTTTTTCGGTGACTTCGAACCCTTTTAAAATGTCAGTTGAACCTGGTGTATTTCGGGCTTGTTTGCTTTACGAATTTAAACTCGGTTCGAAGGCTTCAGTAGCGTCCCGTAAAATATGTGTGGCATTTTTTTTTTTTTATTCGAGGTTTAACGACCACCGTAAGCAACTCAAATGGGCTATAAGCAGTCGCCCGTCCCTAATTTAGGGTCACTGGTTCCAGGGAAGGGAGAGAGCCAGTGCCGTAAGACAAACACAACATCCATGCCTCATCGGGAATCGAACCCGGACCCCTTTCGGACGAATGATCAGAGGCCATCGCCTTAGACCACTGCGCCACCATTTGGAAGAGATGCGGTAGCTGAACGTACTGCGCAGAAATGGTTTAAAAATTTTGTTTCTAGTGTTGAATCTTTTGAAGATGCACCACGTTCAGGAAAACCCTCCATTATTGATAATGACGAATTACGTGCCGCTGTTGAAAATAATTCGAAATTAACAAGTCAAGAACTTTCACAAATGTTTAACGTGAGTAGTGAAATGCTTTTTAAAAATCTTACACTTGCATCAACCGGAAAAATCATGGAAGTTAAGCAAATGGATCCCACATGCATTGTCAGATGATAATAAACTTCAAAGGCTATCAATTTGTTCTTCACTGCTTTCACGTCGTAAAAACGAGCCGTTTTTGGATTAATTGCTCACTTGTGATGAAAAATGGATCATGTACTCTTAACAGGAAGCGAACTTATCATTGGCTGTCACCAAACGATCCAGTGCCGCACATTTCAAAGGCACCACTTCAGTGGCATGTCGACCTGATTATGTATGCCACGAAGACATCGTATGGATGTTTTTCAGCGGTGGAGAGCAATTGGTAGGATGGAAGCATGTCTGTCCCAGACTGAACGTTCCGGGGAACTGAATGCTCCACAAAATGACCTGTCAAGACTGAAGACAGTTTCAATAGACAGGAGATGTTCGTTGTCGAGCAGGACAAGGCCGTCCTAGAGCTACTACTTGCAGACAATCCTTAGATATGAGTCTGACTGGCAGATAGAACAGAACGATACCCGCTAGGCATTCTCTTTGGTGCATGCAGAAGCTATAGGAACGAGGATTTCAAGACATACTGTTTGTATACTTCGTGAGCAATGCCTTTGTGCAAGGAGATCAGTTATTTGTGTCCCTCTAACTTCCGCTGCCAGAAGAGCTCGTTTAACCTGGAGTCGCCATCACACTTAAAGTCCAGAAAGGGAGCGCGAATATTCTTTTCATAGATGAGTCGCGATTCAACTTTAATACTGATTCGTGACGTATTGCCATCTGGAGAGAACCAGGGAACTCCAGCACTCCCTTAAACGTTAGAGAAATAGGCTACGCTGGTCGCGGGCGTGATGGGCTGGACAGGAATCATGATGAACGGGCGCCCAGACCTGAGTATCTTTTAGAGTCGCTCTTTTAGTGCCCTGAGGTACAGAGATGAGCCCATATGGCCGGCCATTCAGGGAAGCTCCCGGTCCAGATTTTATTCTTATGAACGATAATGCCCAACCACATCGAGCTCACTTGGTAGATGATTTTCTCAAAGAGGAAGATATTCCCCAAATGGAGTGTCCACCCAGATACTCAGACCTCAACCCGATTGATCATGTATGGGGTGCTCTAGGGAGACTAGAGCATCCTATAAAATTATATTTCTTACTGCAGAAATGATTCCTTTAATGTGGAAAATGGCCCTAAAGAAATTTAATGGCGTTACGCAGGACACGTTATCAGAATACTTACTGTACAGAGTTTTCAGAGGGGATAGGCATCTGAGTTGTAAAAACTATGCATCTTTTGAAAGAAAAAAATATCAAATTTTGAATTTCTGCAGTATTTCAGAATCACGACGAAACTCCCAGAAACAAAATATCGCACTTCTCTTTTCATCACCTACTATCAGGAGCAGTGGAAGAGGGGGATGCGCAGGGTGTAATG
Organism: Macrothele yani; assembly: GCA_039090855.1. Classification (NCBI taxonomy): domain Eukaryota; kingdom Metazoa; phylum Arthropoda; class Arachnida; order Araneae; family Macrothelidae; genus Macrothele; species Macrothele yani. The sequence goes on from CM077017.1 coordinate 14,316,754, forward strand.
ATCCGGGGCCTCGCTGCTAAGAGAGCTTTAATTTTTTTCTAAATTATCTAAACTATCTGTGAAAAATTTCATGTATATATATAAGAGGGAGAAACACACACAACTGGATTGACCGAAACTGTTGTTACGAGTTGGTATTTAAACAGAAACTAACGTATATAAACAAAACTGGAAAACATTTTTGGCGGACTACCCTTTTGAATTACGATCTCATATGAATGCAATACTTGCTCACTTAGATAACAGGCTTCAGTTGTTTAAATCACTGTACAGCGTATATGCATTTCTTACCCAAATGAGCTGTGTTCCTAATGAAGCTATATTAAAATCAGCCAAAGAGTTCGATAAATTTTGTGCTGACGTTTCAGAAGAGTTACAAGTTATAAAAAATCTTCTGCCGAACAAAAAAAAAATCATGAACCGAAAGAGCTTCTTTAACACATTGCCCATTGCAATCTCAGCGATATTTTCCGAAACTTGATTATCGCTTTACAACTAACTTTGACTAACCGTCGCATGTTCTGAAAGGTCAATTAGAAAGCAAAAAATGATTAAAACATAATAAGGTCAACTATGACCCAAGATCGTTTGTCATCTTTAGCGATATTAATTAAGCATAGAAAGTGAAAAAGCAAAGAAATGTGATTTTGATTCCGTAATAAAGAAATGGATCCAGAACTAAGGAAATTATTGCTGTGAATTTACCGAAAAAATTCATTTCAACAATAAGTACAAAAATCGATGGTCCGTTTTTTTTTCTTATCTTTGTGCAACAACAACAGTTGTATTTATCTATCTCTATTTTTGAAGAAGTATCTATGTCCTGATTTTTAGTATCAACAACTGCAATTTGCTTACTGTGGAATTTCAGTGAAGTCGAAATACTTATAATTCATGACTAACCAATGGACAACATATTCTTAATTACCATTACTCTCTCATTTGAATTACTTCAAAATTTTTATGCGATGACAGGTGAACAACCAGCAGATATTTGGGTAAGGGAGTGTAGTATTAAGTTTTAGGTCATAATAACAATTATGTAATCTACTAAACAAAAATTGGGTATTCATGAAATATTAGTTTAGTATATTGTCTATTCAATTAAAGATGATAAGCAGAAAAAATATGTGCCTTACGATTGTAGGTGTAAAGATTTTTATCTATATGAACCACGTTCAAAGATTTCAATATATAGACCGATGAGTCATTACATTGTGACCACCCAACCTTGATGACCACCTACCTAATCAGCTGTAAGATCTCTTTTAGCCCGCTAAACAGCGGCCACTCGACGAGACATCGATTCGATGAGGTGGCGATAGGTATTCTGGGGTATCTGGTACCATAATATCAACAGCAGGTCCTCCAGTTCCCGTACATTTCGGTGTGGTGGTGATTTAGCGCGAACCCGCTTTTCCAAGTCGAACCACAAATGTTCCATTGAGTTCATGTCAGGTGAATTTGGAGGCCAGGACATTAACAGAAAATCACCAGCATGTTCCTATAACCACTCCTTGACGACTCTCGCAGTGTGGCATGGTGCATCATCCTGTTGGTAATAGCCATCACCTGCAGGAAACACAGTTGCCATGAATGGGTGAAGTTGGTCCGCAACGACGTTTAGATACCTGACAGCTGTCAGGGATTGTGCTATTGGGATAATGGGGCCTGAAGTGTCCCAAGAAAACATCGCCCACAGCATAACACCGCCGCCGCCGGTCTGTTTCCGCCCAACAGTGCATCCAGGTGTCATAACCTCCGTTGGGCCGCCCCGGTGGCGCAGTGGTCTAAGGCGTTGGCCTCTGATCATTCGTCCGTAAGGGGTCCGGGTTCGAATCCCGGTCCGGCATGGATGTTGTGTTTGTCTTACGGCACTGGCTCTCTCCCTTCCCTGGAACCAGTGACCCTAAATTAGGGACGGGAGACTGCTTATAGCCCATTGAGTTGCTCACGGTGGTCGTTAAACCTCCAAACAAAAAAAAAAAAAAAAAAAAGCCTCCGTTGGTAATCGGCGTATCCGCGCTTTGCTGTCTACGTGATGCACCAGTAATCTTTTTTCGTCAGACCAGGCCACTTTCCTCCAATCATCCACGGTCCAATCTCGATGATCTTGGGCCTATTCCATGCGCTGTTGGCGATGACTTGCAGTGAGCATGGGGACCCGGCTGGGTCTTCGGCTACGTGCCATGCGCAGAAGGCTGCGATGAACTGTGTGCTGTGACACATTGCCCTGATCACCACTGTTGTAGCTGCGGGTAATTTGTCGCACTGCGGCCAATGCGCGACATTCTCCTCTCCCCTCTGGCATCAATGAGTTGCGGACGGCACACGGCTGGACGATGGTTTGTCGTTTGGCCATCTGTACACCACTTTTGATACGTACTCACTAGAGCGGTACGTGAACAACCCACAAGCCGCGCCGTTTCCGAGATCGTAGTCCCGAGGCACGGTGCCGTCACAATTTGTCCTTTATCAAACTCCGATAAATTGGCAGCTTTTCCCATTCTGACTCCGAACATTCTACTAACCGAAAGCCTGACCTCGGGTTGTATATATACTGCTCTATTAACTTCACCTGCGCCACCGTACGGTCTCGAGGCGCGCTCATTTCTCTAGGCTGGGGATGGTCATAATGGAATGGATCATCGGTGTATATGTATTTGTCTGCGTAGGGAGAGGGCCCTATTAAAGGTTTTGCACCTGGGCCACGATAAACCACGATGCACTGCCCCTGCCTATACATAGTATTCGACCAAAATAGTTTTCCAATCCGTCTTCAAAAAGTTTCTGAAATTTTCTTCTCTTTAAATTTCCCCCTAAAAACAACGATTAGGAACAAAATGTTTGCTCTTCAGTTTTCTGAAATTCAGTGGTTCACTCCTTAAAAGAAGGTTGTAAATTGCAATTAATGCTAATGTGTCAAACGTGTGTATGCTGCAATTTCAGCACGAACTCAAGATTTGCAGGCATCCATCAAACAACGCCTAACACTCGATGCATTTTTTACTTGTTATCTTTTCCTCCCAAAAATTATTTAATTCAATCCTTAAGGTATTTTCTTTTTTGAAAAGATCGTATAAAAATAAAACAAAAAAGCAGTCCTTATTACTTCTGCCACACATATTCAGAAATCTATAATATAAGAGAACTTATGCTTTGCAGAAGTGTTTGTGGCAAACGTATGTATGTAAAATAAAGAAAAATGTCATTATACATTCTTATTTCTATTGTCGTTCTGTCTCGCTGTGGACATATACAATTTTTCAAAAGTAATAATACAAAAATTAGTCTTACGCCAGACAGATGAATACGTGGCTGTTTCCATTATGTGTTTCGCCCCCTCTCCGGCATACAGGAACTGTTGTGAAGAATTCGATACTAGTTGAGAAATGCTTTATTAAATAAAAGCATTGGTCTTTCTTTAACCTTTCTCCCTTTACAACGGTAAGAAGTAGATCTTAGAACTGCTTACTAATTGAAAAATAAAAGCCCGTGGGGCTTTCATATCTGTGTTTACAAAAGGAGTCGAGGTGCTGCATGAAATAAATTATTCAAGTTTTAATTCCCGCGTAAAAAAACATTTCATTTTTACTTTATCGCATAATTCAAAAGTAATAATTTTTCAGAAATACCTGAACTTAGGTTTCGTTGAATACTGTCCCTTAAGTTTTTTGACGTGTCTATCACCGTACGTTTAGATTATATGCATTTCGTTTTTTCCAGATTTTTCACCGATAGACGTACTGTATTTTGTACAGTATCTGTCTCACGTACATTCTTCATCTGTGTAGTGTGTCGTGTACCCGATATTTTTGGGCGTCTAAAACTACATAAGGAGGGGCATCCTATTAGGCCATTGGTCGCGGTTTATGTCAACCCGACTCGACCCCTTAAAATAGCTCTTGCACAGTACTTAGCAAATTTTGCTGGAAACTCCCCATATTCTGTAAAAAGTTCCACTGTTGCAATTGAAAGAGTTAGAATGTTTCAGCCACATTCTGAGCCTTTCACCCTTGCCTCCCTGGATGTTGTTTCATTGTACCCTAATGTACCTGTGGACGCCACCCATCTCATTATTGAGACCAAACTTGCTGAGTCCCAAGTCCCTACATCCGAAATTTCAGCTGTTATGAACGCTCTTCGTTTAGTTAAACAGCGTTCATACTTCAAATTCGATAATCAAATCTACAAGCAAGTGGAGGGCTCACCCATGGGTTCTCCACTTTCAGCCGTACTCGCAGAAATTCTGCTTCAACACATTGAAAACAAAGTTCTGAGTGAGTTTCCCCTTCCCCTACATTTTGTAATCAGGTACGTCGACGACATCCTTGTATTTTGGCCTTATACACAGGATGATTTAGCCAAGTTCACCGACGCGCGTTCATCTGTCTTTCCCTCTATTGGGCTCACGATAGAAACTGAATCAAACTACTCTCTGCCATTCTTGGACTTCCGAATTTCCCGTAATCCAGAAACATGTAATTTATCTTACTCAGTTTATCGAAAACCTACTGCTAGCAATAGTCTAATTCCATTTAACTCTTCACATCCATTACCACATAAGCTATCAGCCATCAACTTTTTAATCAGAAGAGCTTTTGCGCATTCGTCTGCTGGCAGTTTGCTTAAATCTGAAATAGATTTCATTTTTGATTTAGCTGCCAAACATGGATATCCTAAATACATGATTAACCGAGTCTATCAAAGAATTTCAAATGATAGATCTACATGTTTGATCAAAGGCCAAAAATCAGTAAAACGTTTTGTTTGTACAATGGAACAGTACCCAGACATTACTAATGTATTGACACGCACTTGTATGAAGTATGATATTCATTTTGGTATTAGATCCAGAAATCTATTCTCACTTGTTAAAAAAGACCGAGAACAACCAGATATTTTGTATAAATGGGGCGTGCATAATATACCTTTAATAGATGTTTCCAATGGTGAACACGCAAGTAACTACGTGGGCTCTACAAGACGTAGCCTTCAGACTCGAGTGCAGGAACATAAATACAACATCCGTGCTAACAACAGTAATACAGCACTCGCCAGAAATGTAGCATAAGGAACTGTTCAACCAGACTGGAACAACATTACATTGTTACATAGCCCCGCATCAATATACTCTTTGCATATACGTATAACTGAAAGCTTATACATCGAAGTCTTCGGGGACGGCTACTGTAACGACAACTCCCCAGTTGACTTACCCAGGTTTTGGAAACGACCTATTACAGCTATGAACTTGCATAATAATATTTCTTGCTAACATGTGAACTATGACAAATATATATATTCTGTATATTTTTGCATCCTGTTGACCATATTCCCACATGAACCTTGGTCTGATTTGTGATTTAGCCATGATGTGATGGCAACACTACGATACCCTTGCGACGCTGCTCCACACTTGGCACGTCATCACAACGCATATATTGGAACACACTGGCAGCAACTGCTCTCCTCCATTTGAAAATGGGTACGACTGTCGGCCCGAAAGTGCTTATGGGTTTTTAATCTTTTTAACTATGTAAATATTTATCATCTTTTAAAATTAAATTGTCGTGCAAAGACGGTGTATGTTTTCAATGTATTGTGTAGTGCAGCTTTCTTTTTCTTCCACCTACTTCTATTACGATGTTTTACAATTCTCGTTAAATACTAAGTCTTTCTTTACATTGTGGTGTTCAGGGTGTCGAACAGATAGTATACCGAAGTGCAGCGCGATCTGCTGCCTACGCTAGTCATCTTTAACGTTTTGCTAACACGAGTCGCTCTCGGAAGGAACAGTGTTCCGATAAGTGGCTGTACTTCAGAAATTTCTCCTTTTCGTACCACCTGCTCCTTCCCTTTCGACGTCTCTTTTTATTTTTTATTTTTTTTACTTTCCGTCTTTTTTAATATCTATTTCAATAAGAAATCGATTGTCAGACTTCCTGCTGTTATTTTCCTGGTGTAACCTAAAGGATTGTAACAAGTAGATTATTGAAATTGTGGATATGTTTCTCCTTCCGCCTGCTTTGGATTCTTTCCGTGACACGCGTCCAGCGTTCTTTAAAAAAAGGAAAGAAACTTATAAAATCGTTCAATGTACCCATATAATGAAACCGTTCCTAACGACGTTTGTCTTGGTTGACACATATCGGCATATCTCTTCATGGAGATAAAATTTGCAAGTTAGATTAGCATGCCTGTTGGTTCAGAAGCATTACGTTTTTTTGTTTTGTTTCTTCCAACTGCGTATTCAGCATTCACAGGACTCGTCAAATGTACCTCAATAATTCCGCTGTTTCGGACAGTAGCTTCAGCGCCTCAATAAAGAAAACAAAATAAATTAAAAAGTCTTTCCCAACATTTCTTTTGTCGTTTCACATTGTTCTGAATATTATCCGAATATGCAAACCAATAGCGAGGTCTCTAACGTATTTTTAGTGTTTTTTTTTTTCTGGGAATCAGTGCTATAATTTAGAGGCAAAAGTAAGAAAAAAACAAAACTTCATTGATTCTCAGGTCAAAGCGCTGAGAGAAAGAAATCATGATTTGGAATGTCGTTGCCTTCTCGTTAGAAGAAAAGTACAGAAACACACACTGAAGAGTCGGCTACTATTTGTTTTTGAAATGCTTATAACAGTGTGTGAAAACACAAGTTTGTCAGCGACGGCCACCGAATCCGTGTCCCCTCACTTCGAAGTAAGTCGCTCTCCCAACTGGGCTACGCGGACAGAATGTCTCGTTGCAGATTTGTCGTCTTGACACATGTTTTCACCTCTGTAGTACATCACAAGTGCTATATGCAAAAAATAAATAAATGGTTGGTTGGTTGGTTGGTTAGTGGATTTTAGTGGCGCAAGGGCCAGGTTTGGCCAAAGAGCGCCAGACAAAGAACCATCAGCTACAGAGTTTTAAAAGCGTGGAAAATGAGTAAGAGCAGACAGGTTTGGTAAAAGTTGGAAAAGAAGATGATGAAAGCTGTGAAGACAAGTTAGTTAATTAGGTTTAGAAAAGAAAATTTTAATAATATACTAGTTTAATTATTATCATGTAACACAACTACACAAAGGATGATTCACCAGGAGGGGGACGAACTGTCACTCTCCTCCCTCCCCGCGCTCCTCTGCAATGCTGACCGAGGGCGGGGACGAACTGTCACTCTCCCCCCCCCCCCCATGTTCCTCTGCAATGTTGGTTGAGGCTGGGGACGAACTGTCACTCTCCTCCCCCCATGTTCCTCTATAATGTTGGTTGAGGGTGGGGACCTCGCTGAGGCCGAGACAGTTGCAATGTTGGTCAGGCGGACCGCGACAGTTGGATGGACACTGCACACCTTTGCGGATTGAGGGCCGGGTCTTCCGCACGTGCAGGCTTTCGGCTGGAAACTGGAAGAGACGGTCGGCTTCAAAAGAGAAGGCCCAGAATCAGCTATTCGAAAAATCTGGAGCTCGGGGAAATACACCTGTGTCGCTTGGTCAGCTGTAGATCGCTTGGCAAGGGCGGCGAGAGCTACAGGGCGCGGAACAAAGGGCTGCACGGGTTGTGGCAGAGACTGAACTACTGCGGCAAAACTACGCTGTCGGGTGGTGGGTATACCCAACTTGGCCTTGGCAGCAGGGTACGAGAGGCCTTCCAGGGTCTTGAGGCGCTGGATCGCCATCTCGTCCTTCCATTTCATACAGTTGCGGGAGTAAGCTGCATGGGCCTCACCACAGTTAACACAGGAGGCCGCAGAAGTGCAACCTTCCCCGTCATGTTCACTGGAGCCACAATTTGCGCAACGAGCGGAACTCTTACAGAAACGTTGTGAATGCCCGTACCTCTGGCACCTGAAACAGCGCAGAGGACTGGGAATGTACGGGCGAACTCCACAGACCAAGTAGCCAGCCTTGATTTCGGTCGGAACTTTCGGGGAGTTAAAAGTCAAGATTACATTTTTAGATTTAATCAAAGAGCCATCACGCCGGAACATCATACGACGTGCAGCAAGAACACCCTGATCCGCAAGTTCAGTCACCAATTCGTCCTCACTGCATGGCAAGAGATCAAACTCCGAAATAACACCCCGAGAGGTGTTAAGAAACGGGTGAGGTGCCACTTTGACAGGAATGCCTTGAAGACTAGTGAGGTGCATAAGAGTGTTACTCTGAGAAACACTGCAAGTTTGGACAAGCAGGTCCCCAGAGCGAAGCTTTCTCACAGACTTCAAGGGGCCAACTGCAGCGTCCAAAGCTTTAGAAATGAAAAAGGGAGATCTGGTGGACAGGCTCTCATTCGGATCGATGGATTCTACAACTAAGTGTGTAGCATGCGTAGTCACAGCAATCGAGGGGAGACGACGCTTCGGAGCGACTGGTACAGCTGCCGAAGAAGAGGTTCCACATTCCGGGTCCAGGTCATGGTCTAAAGATCGTTTAAGGTTAAGAGACTTTGTAGGTTGAGAAGACGAAGGAGAGTCGTTTGCAACTATCATTTTCTCAGGTGACTTAAATTTGGAGTTTTGTTTTTTGTTTTTACCCATGGAAAAAAGGAGGAAGATTCGTCTGCAAACTACTCCACCCACCACCGAGCCCTACAAGGGAGAACTGGAGGTCTGCAAGCCAAGAAAATGACGCTGGACACAGTTCTGGAGCTTATACGTTGCAGATATAGTCCGTTGGCTGTGATCACACGCACTCGGCGGACACTTCGGCCTCCTGGTACCGTCATGCCAACGCCTTTGGCATGATCCCACAGCCCCCGGGCTTACCCTGCCGTGCTATACGACAAAAAAGCCGCTAAAGCCCTGTACACAACTTGGTACAAGACTTCTGACTAGAGGTGGGTTAGTCTCTAGCCTCCCGTTTACAGCGAAGCCGGGGTCGAAGAGGAGTGTTGGTACACAGGAGACACTTAACCGGTCTCCTGCGACCTCAGCCGCCAGACATCCCATTTCCGCCTCACGGGTCTCCGCACGCGGCAAACATGCAGGTAGGTCTAGCACCCAAACCAGCTAAAAGGAAAAAAAGAAATCCAAAGAAGACAAATCCTGGAAGGGAACCTAAACGGAATCTCAGCAACCTACGAACTGAGCGGTTAATATAATACAGTTAGTGGTGGAGGGTAACAAAACCACAAGACCGGGGTGTTAGTACATAACGTAGTAGCGATTAGGTAGAGTATACAACACGGGCAACTAGCCAGTGGAGAAAATAAATAAAAACAAAAAAGCGAGACACAAGACCAGCTAGGGATCGTGGGGCCGCAACTCCCCAACAGCTGGATGAACAGCCGTCCCTGCAAACACCAACAGCACCGAAACAAAAAACAAGCGGTGGCATGACATCAGATGTTGACCAGTCACAAGGTCAGCTCGGGCCGTGGGGGCGCCGCTCCCCAAATAACTGGAAAACCAGTTATCCCCGTGCGGGGAATAAATAAATGAAAAGGTCAAGAATTCTTGATTTACCTTCGTAGGTATCATGATATAAAATTATGGCTAATAAATTTACTGTAGAAAGTATATTGACATGAAACAGATTTTTAAATATTAATCAGGCATGAAGTCCAGTTTTTAATGAGAAGTCGTATTTTAGATTTAAAACGATTAATTCAAATATGAAAAGATGCTCATGGGAGGGACATTTAAACTATAGTGCACAATCCGAATGTAAATATATCGTTAATAAATTTATTGTGTAAGTATTTCGAAATGAAAAATTGGTAATTTTTTTTTTTTACTTTTGAGCTGAGAACAATACTTCGCAAAGAGTGATTTTAGTTTCGTGTGAATTTCTTAAGAAGCGATTGATGATTTGATGAAATTTAAACTGAGTGGATGTGCAGAAGAACTGAATAATTTCGACTGTTTCGAGGGGGCTCTTTACAACGAGGTTCTTAAATGAAGAGATATAAGGTTGTTCTTCATCCATACATTTAGATAGTTTGATTTTAACCCACGGTCAGTTATTTGTATTGTTTTCGTGGTATAAAATTGGCAACTCTAATAAAACAGTAAGAAGAGGACGATATGTATGCTATCAAACGATAAGGCTTCAGCTTAGTGTATCTTCAGCTGCTATCATGATTTCCTGCAACGAAAGTTAGCTGAACTTAGTTTTTGTTGTATTTTAATAGTATTAAATGATCTTCACACATATATATTTTTTCCTTCGTACTTGTTCGAGATATAAAAAAAACCCCGCAGAATTTGCGAAATGTAGCACGAAGAAATGATTTATTCTATTATATGCAAGTGCGTATTTTAGCCATTCTTGACGATAGTGCATATACTGTAATTGCATATAACGCGCATATTACCCACGAGAATACATATTTCAAGCAAAACGTTTTTACAGTGTATTTTAACTTTTAAAATACACGTTAAGTTAAAAAAAAAAAAAAAAGGAATGGGGGGGTAGATCGGTTTTAATCTTTCGAGAACTGGAAAAGCAAACAATACCCCAAACTCAAAGAACTTCTAAGCTCGGCGATCGATCAAAGGTTCGGCTGTCCACTGAAACCAAGCGAATGAAAAAATAATACACTACCTTTCACCACACGAGGCTACAAAAACGCGGCGTCAGAAATGTCATTTGTAGATCTCCAATGCAAGGGTAAACGTGCTTTGGTGTTTTAACCCTCCTAGCTGAAATTTCCTTCCAGTTCTCAATAAAGCTAAGGTGGAATTCATACGGAGGTACGCATAAACACAGCATGCGACATTTAGTTTTGTAAACTGCTTTTCAAACCTATTGATCTCGCCATACCAAATGTTTGCTATGTGAAATCAATATGACAGATCTCTTGGGTAGTGCGTTACGTTTGATCTGTGAATAATTGAGTGTTTTGGGAAACGCAGGTTTTGATAGAAAGAATCAGCATCCAAAATACATTAAGTTAAATCAAGTAAGGAAATTTTAGTCAAAGCATGGATTTCCGACTGGAATGAAAATTTAACTGCTCGTGGAAAAATTCTATATTGTGCGATTTGTGGGGGAAAAAAAAAGACATCCATTGCGGGAAAAAGTATAAAATCTATCAGTATGTAAAATATACCCTTCACACTGCGAAAAAAAAAAGTAAAAAAATAAAATAATAACAAGCCTACCCCAATACAAGCGTTGTTAACAACAGCATCATTATCGCCGCACAAAGGAACAAATGATTTTGCGATGGATTTATGCAATGCTGTGGTGAGTAGCGATATTCCACTCAATAAATTAAACAGGGAAATCTTTAAAAACCTTTTGAAGAAGTACTGTGTAAATCAAAACGTGCCAAATGAATCAACTATCAGGAAAAATTGATATTAATTACAATGAGGTTCTTAATGAAATTCAACAAGATATCGGGCATAACTGCATTTGGATATGCGTCGGTGAAACAACGCATATCCAAATGCAGTTGTTTCACCGACGCACTCTTAATTTGTGGAAAACTGATGCAGTTGTTTTATATTGCACTCTTAATTTGTTGAAAACTAATGCAGTTGTTTTGTATTGCACTCTTAATTTGTGGAAAACTGGACGCAGAACTATTTCGTTTGCCTGTAAAACTCTCGGGAAAGATGATGATTTGTGAATAGCTAGATTTATAAACGTTTATTGCAGCTTTTATGGCTGGAAAGTCATTCATATTACAAAAATGTTTTTCTTTATTTTTATCAGTGATACTGCTTCTTTTGGCAAAAGCGACGGCCGCAATAAAAGTATTTAACCCAACATTTTGCATGTAACTTGCTTAGTACATGGGTTGCATCGAGTTGCGAAACAGGTTGGGAAATCGTCACTCCAGTCTACAAATTTCTCTCATGTGTGAGAAAGATTATTTTAAAAGCTCCAGTGCGGATCAACATTTATAATGAAATGTAGATTCATCTTCCTCGCCCACAGCAGCCCGTTTTGATTAGGTGGAGAACATGGATAAATGCAGCTTTGTTTTATGCGCAAAATTTGGGGTTAGTAAGTAATGTTATAAGCTCGTTAGACAGTGCAGATGACTCTGCCATTTTTTTTTATTAAGGATATGCTTTCTGACAACACGCTTCAAAAAATCTTGCAATAATCGAAACACATATTTCCTGGCTACCAGCTAGCATTTCAAAGCTGGAACCTCGAGGCATTTTATTAAGTGATACAACAGAAGAAATAAAAAAACGTCGGAAATGCCATTTCCAGTCTTTCCCGGTGAAATTGGAGAAGGCAAACTGAAGGTTGTTTTAAATAAAACCCCTCGATTTCAGGAATTGAAAAAAAGTTTAATTATGAATATTATTTCATCAACGGTGATGGTTACGAATTGATATTACAAGTTTCAGCAATGAAAACGAAACACTGTAAATACTGCCCAGTAACATCTGTGTGTAGACGTAGAGAGAACATTTTCTGAAATAAAAATGATTTTGTATAACAAACGAGCATTCAGAAAAACATACTGTAGTCTGTTGAAGCCAAAATTATGCTGCGTAAAACATCATTTAAGGAGCTTTTTGTTTATTGATTATACCAGGTATTTCTTATTATTAATTGTTATATTTAAGAATAATTTATTAATTTGTTATTCATATTTTACATTTTAAGCGCATATTTCGTGTATTTTAAGCGCATAATTTGCTGTTTTTTAGTGCAGACAATCCGGTAGTTAGTAATTGCTTAAAGTACTTCGGTCGGCTAAATAATTATTAAAGTGTGCCGCGCTTGTATCCATTTGCCTAGAAACACTACCATAAGACAATATATCGGTAGTCACCTCTTATGTTGTTCTCTAAATTTTTAATTTTACGTAACCGAATCGATATTTTTTTCAAATTCGGAAAAACAGGAGCATTTTAGTTGTTGATGCTCTAGTGATCTAAGTCATAGGCTTTTGATTCTTTTTATTGTTGGGCTTGGATTTGAATCCCGATTAAAACATAGAGATTGTGCTGCTTCTTACGATATTGATTTTGATCTTGCTAGTATTCTGGAGTCACACTGGGCCTGAATTAAGAATAGGAGGCTCAGTGTAGCCGTCGGTGGTCGTGCGGGGGGGGGTTGACCTTCCCCTTTAAAAAACAAACAAAAAGCACTTGAGAGTATCTTAATGAAACTGAGTGTATAAACGTTCATTAATCACTACTCGGAAAAAAAAACATTGCGAGTAGCAACATTATAATATTAGCAATACCGGTTCCAAATATAACAATATAAAAAAAAATGTTTTATTGTTACATTCACGAGCAGTATAAAAATACCCATATACATTTGCGCATTTTGTATCCCTTTGGAAAATAAAGAAACAAATAAAAAAATATATAAAATGAAGGAAAGAAGACAGGTCGAAATTCTGCCTCGCAAGTCGTATACGATTAAGAGGAAAGATAAATTTAATTTTTGTAGATTTTCCTTGAATATAAGCTGATAATACATCTTGCACTCTCTAGCTCTGTTAAAAAATACAGCTCCCTCTCCTTCTTAGAATAATGTTTCTGTAGTATGCGTTCAAGAAATACACAGTAGTTGATATGCAGTAATATCACCAAAAATTAGGGCAAAATTCTGAACAAATTACCTGTATCCAGACCACTGACCAAATGCGTAACTAGAGTGCGGCAGGAGGGGCGGCTGGCCGGGCGCAGTTAGGTACTTCTAAGTACCTTCCGAACGCAGCTTAAGAGAGGCTGCAAACATCAATTATTTACTTACAGGGTTTGCTTATAATATGTTTCGCCAATTTAGGTCACCTTGGTAGTCTAAGGTTTGCATTTCTTCCTCAAAATATTTTGGGGATGTTAGTTCCTCACATTCAGAAATGAAGGCATGGTTTGTGGGTACGTTTTCATACAGGGATGTCGTTCACATTGTTGAAGATTCTCTGGGGGCTATTTGATCATTACTGCGACTGTGAACCACGATTGCCAACTGCATTCGGCCCATCCGAATGAGGCGGGAAAAGTTATACAAACAGTCACAGTTTGATTGTGCCTCGAACATAGGGATAATATTGGGGTATGACGTTAATTTTGTTTGCCGAGCAAGGTACAGAAATTTGCAGCACCATTACCGATTTTTAAGACATAATTATTTGAGGTATTATTTAATTCTGATAAAATTTACATTAGCTTGTATTGTTCCAGATATCATAATGCCCCAGTGAGTTACAGAAAAAGGCAGAGAGAGAGTGAGAGAGAGAGAGAGAGAGAGGGAGGGAGGGAGGGAGGGAGGGAGAGGAACAAATATATTAATTCTTGTGAAAGAAAAAAAGCGAAAAGTAATTTTCTTATTACTATAAAACGTTAATTTTATCACAATTCAACAACGCCTCACCTTAAAAAACCAATTAGTTATTTTTCAAATTCCCTGTTACATAAAGTATCTGTGTACAGTCTTCTCTAAATTATTTGATTTGTCTTCCTATGCAGTCATTTTGCGCGTATCGCTTTTTCAAATTCTGCTTTTGTTCAGATTTTTTGAAAATATTATTTGGTTTTCTCCAGCTTTCTCCAACCTCGGTAATATTTTCATCATATGTACAGGGTGTCCACAAAGTCTTTTTACAACTTTGCACATTTATTATGGACACCCTGTACTATTAAGTTCATGGTATTTGTTGTATAATGTACTGTAAATATCAAAGTTTTAATTGACATTATGGTATTTTGTTATAGGTCCCTCACTGACGTAGCAGGTGCTGTTCTATAAAAATGTGGTCCCCACAAGAGAGAGCGCAGTGTGTCGCTTGGTTCATCGAAGCAAAATCTGATACGCAAACCCAACGACATTTCCGGACTAAGTATGGGAAAACCCTGCCATCTCGTCCTAGTATCCGCCAGTGGCACCAGAAATTCATGGAGACTGGGTCCGTGTTGGATCAAGATCGTAGTGGCCGCGCACGAACATCGAATGAAGACATCAAACATGTTCGGGATTCATTTTCACGAAGCCCGAAGAAGTCCATTCGTTCCGCTGCCAGAGAACTACAAATGCCCCGGTCCACGATACACATGGTGCTACGTAGACATCTACGCTTATATGCATACAAAGTGCAACTGTTACAAGTACTTGAGG
The DNA here is from genome assembly GCA_039090855.1 of Macrothele yani. Classification (NCBI taxonomy): domain Eukaryota; kingdom Metazoa; phylum Arthropoda; class Arachnida; order Araneae; family Macrothelidae; genus Macrothele; species Macrothele yani. The sequence continues at coordinate 14,331,780 of CM077017.1, forward strand.
CAAACGGTAGACCACGACGAAAAGAATTCGCAGTAACGATGTTGCATAGACTGAGGGAAGATCCCGAGTTTCTCACCCATGTTTGTTTTACGGATGAGGCAACTTTTAATGTCTCTGGGCAGTTAAACAGATACAATGTCAGGATTTGGGGGTCTGAAAAACCTCATGCGTATGGAACTTGCGAGAGACAGTCCTAAAGCGACGCACTGCGCTCTCTCTTGTGGGGACCACATTTTCATAGAACAGCACCTGCTACGTCAGTGAGGAATCTAACAAAAAACCATAATGTCAATTAAAACTTTGATATTTACAGTATATTATACAACAAATACCATGAACTTACATAGTACAGGGTGTCCGTAATAAATGTGCAAAGTTGTAAAGAGACTTTGTGGACACACTGTATATATATATATATATATATATACATTTCCATTTATTATGTCACTCTCACAGCTTGAGTTCTCTTTAATCTTCTTCTCTCTGTTTAATAGTAACAGATGAAGAGCATGGGTCGGGCCATGAAGGTTAATGGATGCAAGCGAAATTGTTAACTAGTGCTAGGTCATGCTACTCTACGGAGGACATGACTTATATATATATATTTTTTAACTATTTTAGGTGGGAATGTTACTTGCATCTATGGCCTTGCAGAAACCCATATCCAACTAGGTCTTTGTGGAAGTGAGAAAATGCAGAGTTTTTGCTGGTCCTTGATAAAGCCAAGGCTCAGTATTCTCGACACCTTCTACATTCAGTTGTTTTATTTTATTTTTTTATCTTTTCTCCTTTTACTCACACAGGTAGATACATAACCTTTTCTATGTTGTATTAGGTGTGAGTCAAAATTATATATGTATTTTTTTGCTTAGGTATCTTCTTTATAGAATGTGTATTCTGAATTTTCAAAACTGCTGCGTTGCGCGTTTTGATTTTCAGGTTTTTTTGCACCCTTCGTTTTAAATTCTAAAATTTTTTCCTTAGTCTTCAGTTTTGCTCTTAAGTAACTAATTTCAATTTATTATTTAGCAGCTCATGCGCAAATTCTAGTTGAAATGTTTTATTATTATTATTATTTTTTTATTACTATTTTTTTCACTTGAGGTTTTTTTCTTTTTCTAATTTTTCTTTTTAGTATGTTTTGGTTGCAGCTTATTGGAGTGTAGTTTATACTCGAGTTTGGTCTTTTCTTGGACTGCTTATTTCTAAAAGTTTTTCCTAGTTGGTTTGCTCAGAATTTGTATGTTTTGGCCCAAGTGGAGTTCTAAGGACGATGAAAGGATTGGAGGTCAGCTCAGATATTTTAAGTCCTCCCGCTCGGTTAGGCTAGCACCCTTTCCCATAGTGTATGAACTCGCTGGCAAAGGTAATCTAAAGTTATGAAATGACAAACGTTGTTTGACATGTAAATCTGCAGATCCTAACCTGTATTCTTCTGTTGAGGATAATTGCTCCAACAAGTTTTGCAAAGCCTACAATACCATCTATAAGCTCACCTGTACTGTCTGTGCAACCTTAGCTATATTGGCCAAAGTTAAAATCCTCTTCATCTTAGGATTAATGGTCACAGGTCTCTAGTAAACAAGTTCTCTAATTCAGGAGTGAACCCCTCCACAAACGCCAACCAGTACTCTACCTTTGAATTAGAGCATTTCCATACTCATGGTTTTGACAAAGTGAAAATAGAGGTACTACATATTATTCCTGACCTCTATGCTCGGCTAGAAACTGAATCCCTTGAAATTTTGCAGCATCAGTCTCTTTATCCCTATGGCCTTAATTCCACTCTATCTGACAATAAGCATAATCAGCATAAATTTTCAATTCGTGAACTCTTCTTTCTTGTTAATAATAAGAGTTGCTCTAGAGGTAATAGAGGACAGAGGTTATTTCGCACATCAAGCAAAGTTGATTTTGCTAACTTGCTAAAAACTCTGGAAAGCTTTAAAACTGGCACTAATTTTGTTAAAAATACTTACAAAATTCTCAAGTCCTTCAAGCACTCTGTCCTTAAATGTTTTTTCAAATTCTGGAATGAAACTGCTGACCATGTTGATAAGCATGTTTTTGCTTTGGTTCTGGACATTCTTAAACATATTCTTAAAGATAAAATTTCTCTTAAAGAATTTTCCAGTAATTTTGTTACCATCAGGTTCCTCAATAAAGCCTACGATAATCTCAATGTAAGGAAGCTGTTCTACAATAATGCAATTTTTTTTCCCATCCACAGGCACCAGTCTATTGTTTTAAATATGTTAAGACCTTAGGGTCAATAGTTAAAAACTACAAACTTAACTCTTCGAGCTACATTCCTGTAATTACTTCTTGTTCTTGTGATGAACATAAAGAAACAGTTCACTATGATAAGAATTACAACCATATTATCACCGGAAACTTGAGTTATGTTGAAAATGAAAAGCTTAGGAATTTATTAGAGTATGGCTCTAAATTCAGACCTTCCTTCACAATTTCCAAAGAAAAGATTCTTGAGAGCTTCACTCAAGATGTAAATAAGTACATCGTAAAAACCAGTTTGACGTACAATCAGCCTATTGAGGCCTTCGCAGAATGGAAATATAATATTATCAATAGCTTCACCGGTGAGTTGGCAGGTCTGGACTTTTGTTTCGACAGAAATCTCTTTTTCTCTGGAGAAGCTAAAAGGTCACTCTCCAAACTACAAGACCAATTTATTTTTACCACTACGGATAAAGCTAGCAATAATTTTGCAATTATCTGTAAGAAGTTCTATTTTGAATTGTTAACTATGGAACTCAATAATAGAGTAACATACGAGCCCGTAAGTTATTCTACCAAGCAGTTAGAAAATCGGTTTAAGGCATTCTTCAAGAAACTTAAAATTCCACAAACTAGAAGATATGGGCCTGAATTTCCATTTCTTTTTGCAACGGTTAAGTTTCATAAGGATCCTGTGAAGTTCAGGTTCATAGCTAGTGGAGTAAGGAGTCATAAAAAGAAAATAGATCTTGCTTTTGAAGATGTCTTAAAGAAGGTTTTGAAACACATTAGAAACTGTTCTAACTTGATGTACAGAGATTTTTGGATAATTAATAATAATGCAGAAGTAATTTCTACTATACTCAATGTTTGTCCCCTAGATATTAATAGTTATGATTTTGAAAACCTATATACTAATCTGCCTCTATCAGATATAATCACTACATTTAAGGAGCTGTATGCAGAATTTAAACTTAACCAATTTGTTGATGTAGGAACTTGGAACTCTTATCTCAATTGCTGCATAAAAAATAACCATATCTTATATAATAATACTCTCTATAAGCAAGTGAACGGTATTCCAATGGGAACATCAATGTCCACAAATATCGCTAATCTTTTCCTGTTCTTTAAGGAATATAAATTCATTAAAAATCACCCCACCTGCTCAGATAACTACCTTTACACTTTTAGATATATTGATGATCTGCTGTGTATCAATAATTCAGAAGTTATAGAGAGTGATTTTGATAATATCTATCCTAGCTCTCTTAACTTATGTAAAACCAACCACAGTAATCAGGAACTTGAGTTCCTAGACTTAAGCATTAAGCTCAACAGAGGTAACCCATCTATTAGCCTCTTTGATAAAAGAGTTAATTTTCCTTTCAAAGTAATTAAATATCTACACTGGAATAATAACATTTCAAACCAAGTAATTGAGAATGTACTAATTTCTCAGGTCCTAAGAATTTCAAGAATTTGCAGCAACAATTTGGATTTCAATTACCACATTAATATACTATTAGAAAGTTTTCTAGAGAACGAAATTCCTTCTTCTTTCATCAAAAGAACTTTAAGAAAAATTATTCTGAATAATAGAGTAAGGTTGGCAGATCTGCTTTAATTTTCTACACAGTTAATAATATGATTCTGACCAATCAAAGCCGTAAGGAAGTTGGCTAGAGGATGCCTATTAACTACTTAAAGGAACCTTAGTGCTATGGATATGACGGTCCTATTAAAAACAAAAAATTAAATAATATAAACAAAATCACAAAAAAGCTTAAAAATCTGTTTATAAAAGAAAATAAAAACAAATAAAAAAAGAAAACTAGTTATTCATCACTAGGATAGCTATACTAAAAATAGTAAAACCAACATTAAAATTAATAAGATTCTGATTAATCTATAGAAGCTTCACTAAGGTGATTTAATACATGCAAAGATTATTAAATAAACTGCTCGTGTATTTTATAATATTTCTCATGTATTTCTGGAGAGTTAATTCTGCTCATTCTGATCATACAGATCCACAGTCTTAAGTTTATATATTTTTTTCTCTGGTTAAAATCTCCGCGCGCTGGTTTCTTGCTGTATGAGGAGGCCATCAGCCCCACCCTCACTGCCCCCAGCGTCTAGGGAGTGGCGGAAGGGGTCAGCCATGTTCTCCTCTTGTGTGGAGAAAAGTTTTTGTCACACAAGAGGTAAGCTCTCTTCCTTGTTTTTTGGGTTCTAGGTTTTATAAGTTCAATGTTTGTACTTTATGTACCTTTTCTCTGTCGTTTTTAGCTTTTCAGCTTTTAAGCATTGGCTTGTCTGTTAACATTTTTGCGGGTTTTAACTCTTACTTTTCTTTGTAACTTTGAGCGTCTTTTGAGGTACCTAGGAACAGAAGAAGGCTAAGCCTGTTCCTTTTCTATGCGCTGTCTATGCGCTGCTTTTTCAAAGTAGTTAAGTTCTTAATAACTAATTAATTATGCACTTAAAGCACTGCTGAAATACTTTGTACATATTGCAACTAACTGTTTAAGGTATATAACTTTCACAAAGTTTTCTTTAGTTAATATTTATCTTTAACTTATTCTCGTTTTCGTGCTGTCATAAGTTGTAGAGTAGGGGGTTTTAGACTCAAGTTTTCTTTCAAAAATCTGTTCGTTATAAATTAACATTTCCTTTTTTTTTTAATTGCAATGTAAAATTTGGATTTCTTTTGCATTGTTTTTCAGGTTTAAATTCTCTCTCAAACGAACTTGGAATTTCGTTATAGCTGAAAATCATTTCCATTTATTATGTCACTCTCACAGCTTGAGTTCTCTTTAATCTTCTTCTCTCTGTTTAATAGTAACAGATGAAGAGCATGGGTCAGGCCATGAAGGGTTAATGGATGCAAGCGAAATTGTTAACTAGTGCTAGGTCATGCTACTCTACGGAGGACATGACTTATATATATATATTTTTAACTATTTTAGGTGGGAATGTTACTTGCATCTATGGCCTTGCAGAAACCCATTTCCAACTAGGTCTTTGTGGAAGTGAGAAAATGCAGAGTTTTTGCTGGTCCTTGATAAAGCCAAGGCTCAGTATTCTCGACACCTTCTACATTCAGTTGTTTTATTTTATTTTTTTATCTTTTCTCCTTTTACTCACACAGGTAGATACATAACCTTTTCTATGTTGTATTAGGTGTGAGTCAAAATTATATATGTATTTTTTTGCTTAGGTATCTTCTTTATAGAATATATATATATATATATATATATATTCTATAAAGATACCTAAGCAAAAAAATATACAAATATAATTTTGACTCACACCTAGTACAACATAGAAAAGGTTATGTATCTACCTGTGTGAGTAAAAGGAGAAAAGAAAAAAAAAAATAATAAAATAAAACAACTGAATGTAGAAGGTGTCGAGAATACTGAGCCTTGGCTTATCAAGGACCAGCAAAAACTCTGCATTTTCTCACTTCCACAAAGACCTAGTTGGAAATGGGTTTCTGCAAGGCCATAGATGCAAGTAACATTCCCACCTAAAATAGTTTAAAATATATATATATAAGTCATGTCCTCCGTAAGAGTAGCATGACCTAGCACTAGTTAACAATTTCGCTTGCATCCATTAACCTTCATGGCCCGACCCATGCTCTTCATCTGTTACTATTAAACAGAGAGAAGAAGATTAAAGAGAACTCAAGCTGTGAGAGTGACATAATAAATAAGAAATGATTTTCAGCTATAACGAAATTCCAAGTTCGTTTGAGAGAGAATTTAAACCTGAAAACAAATTTTACATTGCAATTAAAAAAGGAAATGTTAATTTATAACGAACAGATTTTTGAAAGAAAACTTGAGTCTAAAACCCCTACTCTACAACTTATGACAGCACGAAAACGAGAATAAGTTAAAGATAATAATTAACTAAAGAAAACTTTGTGAAAGTTATATACCTTAAACAGTTAGTTGCAATATGTACAAAGTATTTCAGCAGTGCTTTAAGTGCATAATTAATTAGTTATTAAGAACTTAACTACTTTGAAAAAACAGCGCATAGACAGCGCATAGAAAAGGAACAAGCTTAGCCATCTTCTGTTCCTAGGTACCACAAAAGACGCTCAAAGTTACAAAGAAAAAGTAAGAGTTAAAACCCGCATAAATGTTAACAGACAAACCAATGCTTAAAAGCTGAAAAGCTAAAAATACAGAGAAAAGGTACATGAAGTACTAACATTGAACTTATAAAACCTAGAGCCCAAAAACAAGGAAGAGAGCTTACCTCTTGTGTTACAAAAACTTTTCTCCTCACAAGAGGAGAACATGGCTGACCTCTTCCGCCACTCCCTAGACGCTGGGGGGCAGTGAGGGTGGGGCTGATGGCCTCCTCATACAGCAAGAAACCAACGCGCGGAGATTTTAACCAGAGAAAAATATAAACTTAAGACTGTGGATCTGTATGATCAGAATGAGCAGAATTAACTCTCCAGAATACATGAGAAATATTATAAAATACACGAGCGGAGTTTATTTAATAATCTTTGCATGTATTAAATCACCTTAGTGAGCTTCTATAGATTAATCAGAATCTTATTAATTTTAATGTTGGTTTTACTATTTTTAGTATAGCTATCCTAGTGATGAATAACTAGTTTTCTTTTTTATTTGTTTTTATTTTCTTTTATAAACAGATTTTTAAGCTTTTTTGTGATTTTGTTTATATTATTTAATTTTTTTGTTTTAATAGGACCGTCATATCCATAGCACTAAGGTTCCTTTAGGTAGTTAATAGGCATCCTCTAGCCAACTTCCTTACGGCTTTGATTGGTCAGAATCATATTATTAACTGTGTAGAAAATTAAAGCAGATCTGCCAACCTTACTCTATTATTCAGAATAATTTTTCTTAAAGTTCTTTTGATGAAAGAAGAAGGAATTTCGTTCTCTAGAAAACTTTCTAATAAGTATATTAATGTGGTAATTGAAGTCCAAATTGTTGCTGCAAATTCTTGAAATTCTTAGGACCTGAGAAATTAGTACATTCTCAATTACTTTGGTTGAAATGTTATTATTCCAGTGTAGATATTTAATTACTTTGAAAGGAAAATTAGCTCTATATATATATATATGTATGGTTTCCCCCGGGTGCAGAAATACTTAGTTCCTAGTTGCGCTTCTGCCACTGACACTGCTTGCAAAAGAAGAGAGTTTTAAATCACGCTAGTTGTTGTTAATTTAAGATTTCCGAGTATTTCGAATACAATTTCTCATTTGGAGAGGATTGCGTGATCTGTTCTTGACCCCCGCGTGTAGTCATGTGGGGGTGTGTTAACCTCCTCTGTGCTGGTCGTCTTCTGTATTTTCCTTTTTCTTAATTTTTTTTTTTATGTGCTTAGTGAACCGAACCCGTTGCTCCTCATCGGTGAAGCACGAAAGTTCGGCTTGCTTCCTTAGATAATGACAGCTTTGCTGGATGAGTCCCAGATGGTCGATTCTCATCGCTAAGCTGCTGTTTGCTTCCGTCCCCTTGTAGGTTCGATTATTGAGATTGTACTCTTATTTGGGAATCCGCGGCTGCGCGTGTTTTCCGCGTGACCGTTTAGTTCCTTGCTGTCACTATCCTACTCACTTCTGGCGGGTCACGTGACGGGCCTGAAAATTTGGGGCGTGTCACAGCGCAGGAATGTGCATTTTTTTATCCACTTTTTGCTGCGTTTCGTACCAGCCTGTTTATTATACATAAGTAGAATAATAAAAAGACGGAGAAGGGTTTGAGGACAGGAAAAAGACATATGAGCTGGAGAGATGTATGTGAGAAGCACGTATTAATGTAAACAACACAACAGGGATATTTGAACAATTAAAGCTTCATTTTTTTCCCCAGCTTCAAATCAGATTGGAAAGGCCTTATTATATTCCCCGAGTTCATCTCTCCCTCACAAAAACTCGTGTAATTGCTATTTGAATCTGATGAAATTTAAATAGTATGTTGTTGATGGTTGAATTCTGCTAAATCGGGCATTACGGGAGCAGTACTCGTTTTGTATTTCTATAATAATACATTTGTGTTCTATTCTTGCGTGCTGTAACGTAAACGTAACGTTTTATACTGCGCAGGTGCATCTAAAGTTATCGCCACATACACTACAAAATATTTATAATAAAATTTTAAGTCGTATTATTTTCAGCGTTATTCCTTTAAGTCCGGGATATTATCCAGTCCATTATATTTTGCAAGGCAAAAAATGTTTGTTTAAAAAGGAAAAATATTTTTAAAAGGTTTCAGCAAGTGATTTGAAGTTGTTCTAACATAGCTAAAAAATTGTATTTATGTTGATCAGGCAGTTATTTCTTCGGACAAGAAAGTATGTGTATTTGAAACTATCGTTTACTAACCTCACCCTAACTCCGATGCGAAGAGTAATAAAAGAAATACTTGTGCTGATAACCTTGAAACTTCCCACACAATCTCATGAGACGATTCAACATAAGTTACTTGAGCCGGATTAGATGACTGTTACTTGAGCCGGATTAGATGACTGTTACTTGAGCCGGATTAGATGAAGTCATTAATCTTGGTGGATTAAGGAATCTTAATTTTTGAACTGGTCAAGTGAAGATAAGTGTGTGCTTTCCTTAAATGAAGTTGAGTTAAGCATTTTTTTATCTTTATCCACAATGTATTTATTCTTGATATTGTGTAAGCATACTTTTTTTAAGTGTCAATGTTTACATAATAAACTGTTTTGTTTCTTAAACTTGTGCCACTCACTTATTTGAGTGTTCCTCGAAATTCTTTACTCTTACCTGGTCTCGGTACATCACCCCGCACCTATATGGTCGTCGGAATGGTCACCAAACTGCGAAACTGAATCGCTTAAGTATTGTCCCGTATTGAACATTTCCCATAGCAAGTTTCGAACCATTGATGTTTGACGTAATAAAATAATTACTGTTATATAGATATCTCTGAAAGCAAAACATTTCAGAAAAGTTAGAACTTCAAATTTGTTTTCACGTTTCAGAAGCAATGTGTTAATTGTAGGTGAAGTTACTTCCAGTCAAGATTTTTGCCGTTGCGAACTAGAGTTTCAAGCCTTCTTGTATGCCTGCAGCCGTATATGCCTACATGCATTCAATTTTCAATGAAAATTCACAGATATTCAGAGGCGATATAAAGTTTTAGCTGCTCGTTACGCGGTGGAAAACGCATGATACTTATAATTTTCCGTCTCATTGTTTAGGTGCAAGTATCGTAGCACGATACCCTAAAAATGACTGACTACACTGGTACATCTTGAAGTGGATCTCGCCGTATGTCTTATTGCACTTTCTGATCTTTGGTATAGTGTTATCGTTGCGTCACTATCGACAAAGGTGGCATTTTGTATTTCTTCTGATTTCACGCTTAATTTTTGAACGAAAGTGCTAGGAGTACCGTTACTTCTAATAACCACAGGAATAGTTAGAAAAATGTTTCATGATAGAATGGGGGGGTGTCTCCGAAACGAGACTGAAGGGAACGGAGTTAAAAAGGCGCAACGATAAAGGCTTGACTCGACAAACTAGAATGTAAACTCCTAGCCTTGCAGATTAGCAAGTTCTGTTAGTTTCAGCAAAAGATAGGAACAACTCAAAACCGTAAGGTTCGATACTGAAATAGCCAATCAGCAGTTGCTTTTGTTGCATACAGTAAGATGAAAAATCGCGCAACACGCTTCATTTATCAGTAGCTCAGGTTCCATCAGATTAGAATCACAAATCGCTTCCACCAACCCTTCAAATAACGTCCGTGGAAACGAATGGTGTATTTGCAAGACAACAATACACACATTTAAATAATAAGCATTCAGTATCGAAACAAAAAGAAAAGAAACAACGTGCCCCAAAAAAAATGTTAGCGCACCCTAGGCCTTGTGGGTACTTGGACTTTTGGATGAAAGTGCCAAATAGGTTGATGATCGTTGTCATTACAGAAAATCTCCGAATTTACTTTTCGATGGTCAGCTGTTTTTGTACCCCATGCACAGCTGGTTGTTTTGTGCAGCTGAGGTAGCCGTAAAGACGAGTAGGAGGCTCGGAAAAATTGCTGGTCCAAAGTCATACGTCTTTTTATAAGATTATTACATGTTTATAAAAGAGAAAATTTCTTTTTAATATTCTTAACATCCTCCACGTTATTTTTTTTTTGTGTGTGTGTGTGTGTGTGTGGTTTTGGTTTAATCAAAATTTTTACAACATAAAATTTAGAAAGATTTATAAATTTATCTTTCGCTTTTCTAAATGATTGCTATTGGGACAAGTTATGAAGCCGAGCAGTTATTATAAAACTTTCAGAAATTTGCCTGGCACAAAGCTGAAGTTAATTAATTTATAAAATAATTTTGAGTGAGGGATAGAGGATGTAACATTGTGGCCATCGAAAAAAGTGAATCAATGTCTTGTCATTTATTGCTAAAGAGCATAGGTTCTTTCGAGTGAAAACACCTACAATGATCTACGTCGTATATAGATGGCAGGATTCCTCAAAAGCGTAATCTTGAATCCATACAGTGGCCCATCTTCTGTGTACACATAGCAAATCTCTGCTTTATTTGCTGGCCTTATTTTTAAGCACGGGCATTCAAAAGCTTGTAAATTATGATGTAAAGAACTTATCCATCTTTGTAGTTCCTGTTTAGCAAATGCTGAGTTACTCTTAGAGGGAAAAGATATAGATAATGTTCTTATCGTTTTTGCCTTTTTTTGTTAGAAAGTTCCTAAGTTCTTGCCTTATCTCGCCAGGATTTCAAAACCTCATACTGAAGTTGAAGGCTTTAAGACATGATATGGCAATATTTGTGTTCTCCCTACGTTTCCGAGTCACCTACTCGTCTTTACTGCTACCTCAGCTGCAAAAAATAACCAGCTGTGCACGGGGGTACAAAAACAGCTGACCATCGAAAAGTAAGTTTTGAAGTTTTTCTGTAATGACAACGATCATCAAAAATTATGGCCATTTCATCCAAAAGGCAAGGTAGTATGCACAATGCCTAGGGTGCGCGAAATTTTTTTGGGCACGTTGTTTCTTTTTTCATAACAAAATTTGTAAAAAAAATGACTCCTTAAATAAATAAATGTTTAGTAGGGGTAGAAGCTGTGCATACACAAAAGAAGCAGTCTTGTTCGTGTCCTTTATGTTCGTAAAGTGAAAGAAATTAATCCCGAAAATGAACCTTCCGAGATATTTTGATTGCAAAATCGGCAATAACAACTTTAAATGATGCGTTTCGGTATCTTTTGGTGAGGTTATAGAAATCTACACACTTGTTTAAAAAGCATACACCAAAGATCGAATATCGTGCTAGTTCCGTACTAGAGGATTAAATGTTTCATACGCAGTGCAAGTTTCGTACAGGTTCCAAACGAAGGGATTTGGGAAAACAGGTAATGTACATCACCTATTTTTTGGCAGATATACAACATTAATTCGTTTAAGAATATTAATGTAAATATGATTGAGAAATTAATAGAATGCAAATAAGCTTAGAATATTTTCAGCATAGTATGACAGTACCCCTTGCGAGAACTGAGAAATATAAAAATATATTGTTCTGTTGGATTCTCACTCTGCGGAATAAATATCCAGAGATTATAAAAAAGGTTAATAATTTAACGATATTTAAAAGGTACCTTAAAAATTGGCTTCTGTCTTGAATATAATGGTTAATACAACAAATTGTTACTGTATAGTGTTGATTGAGATATATATGCTCAGTGGATGTAACATTAGAGATACCTGCCTAACAACGTGGTGGTCCTCCTTTAGCGCGAATAACAGCCTGTGCACGCCGAGGCATCGACTTCACCAAATGCCGGAGGGTTTCTGGAAATAATGCCAGCCATGCCTGTTGCAGTATTGTTCACAATTCCGCTCGAGACGTCGGTCCAGGATCCATGGATCTGATAATGCCAGTCATTCCTGTTGCAGCATTGTCCACAACTCGTCCACCACAGACGTCGGTCCAGGATCCATGGATCTGATGTTTCCCTCCACGACATCCCAGAGAGCTTCCACAGGGTTTAAATCCTGGGACTTTAAGGGGTCACTAGATGGTTCTAAACTCAGATGAATGTTCTTCGAGCTATGCCTGGGTGGTTGCATCGCGGCGGGGCGGTGCATTGTCCTTCTGAAACAGACTATCGGCCGCAAGATGCACGAAGGCCATGAAAGAGTGTAAGTGACCCCGGTCATCAGTGGCGTGTGGTCGGCCACCGCTTGCTCTCTAGGCGCTCGTACGTCCGTTGATGGTAAACTAGCGGTACACCCGTGACACGGTTGTCCTCGGAAACCCTAGAACTCTTACCACTTGGACGATAGAATGACCCATCTGTCTTGCGCCGACAATGTGTCCTCGATCAACGTCGCTCAGATCACCACGTTTACCCATGTTCGTCGATTACGATACACTGTTGGGAAGCTTTGCTATCTGCCTTTTTATCGCCTGCATCTGGTTTGGATCTGCTCCACTCTACGCGAGGGATGTCCGTATCAACTGCCCATGACCCCTATCTCAAATGTTTTGTGTACTGAGTATATAAGATTCATGATGTTATTATTGATTTCTTCCCTTTAAATATAAAGTATGTTGTACAGTGTGTGTGTTTAGAGTTTTCTGCTAGTCAAGACAACGTCTTTTATCCGAGGCCCTAATTCAATGTACACATGGTATTATAAAATATATAGTATGCGTGAATAAATACGTTTCTCCTTTTTGGTAGAATACAGCTTACCTGATATCCGATGTTTGCAAAATCATGTCGTTTCGTGTTTCAGTACACAGAGATTGTCTTTCATCTGTCGTTCTTCGATTGTATGTCCACATTGTATCTTACAACTGCAGTGGAAATGAGTGTATGCCTTCAAAAGTGTGATACATACAAGAAACCTTGAAGCATTAAGATTAGTTCCCTTTGTTTTGTTTTTCTCCTCAGAGATTACCTCCCTCTTATAACTCCTCGTGCTAAAATCTATACGGATCCTTCTCTTCCTTAGAAACGTTTAATCCACTTGTATGGAAATCGCACGTACGGATCCAGCACGTAATCGTTTCTAACCTTCTGCCCCTTAATTGCTCCCAAATCGGACCAACAAGGTCCTCCGTTTCCCCAGACCGATAATATTTTAAATTACCGATTTTTATTACACATGCAATCAAACTATCAAAGTGAAAATATGGACCTACTTGACATAGGTACAAACAAAATTACTAAAGGAAGATACAAATGTCATCAACGCTACCGAAACTGAGAAAATGAAACCCCAAATGGTTAATATAAATAGTTGCAACAGGAAAATAGTAATAAAAAATAAATCTACCAATAAAGAACAGAAACGAATGTCTGATGTCTCGATCTTAGACCATTTTTGTTATCCATTAGACTAAATCTTCAAGGATTCCCAGCATCTTCTCATTCATCCCCTACAATCACCTCTGATCAAGTGGGAGCGTCCCACGAGTAGTGGGAATTCCACTGGAACAGGGGGAAAATTGTCCCACTAGTGGAACTGAGGAATAAGTTGTGGTGGTTGGATAAATACATTATGCATCCAAAAGGAAGCACCAGGAAATTCGAAACTTCAAAAATTTTACGGTTATTTTGTGACCCAGTGGCTAGAAATTAATCAGTGGATGTTAGTATGTCAAACTGTTACAAGAGAGGACATCGAACAAATAATGTTGTTGAAGGATGTCACAGAAAGTTGACTAATGTTTTGAATAAAAGTCACCGAATATCTTAGAGCTGATCAAGCGCTTTAAAAAGGAAGCAGAAAACAGCGACTTTGTATACCGAAGAATTTTCTTGAATTTAGAAACTAAGAAGAAGAAAAAAGTAACTGTCAAGTTGGACGAAAGAATTAATAGATCTTAATGAACTGGAAGTCACGGGTGCTTATACGCGCTTCCCTACGTTCATAAATTAGAGTAACTGGGTGTACTTCAAAAGCCACATATGTCATTAAAATTGATGCATTTACACTGAGATAGATCTGTGAAGAGTTACTTTTTCGCGTAGCTTAGGAAGCCGACTGCGCAGGCTGCTTTCCTTAGTTCCACTAGTGGGACAATTTTGCCCTTGCTGCTTTTCTTAGTTCCACTAGTGGGAATTCCACTCGTGGCACTATCTCTGATTAAGTATCCTTGCTTTTAATTTTTTTAATTTTCAGCTACTGGTAAACCGAAGCAGTCCCGCCTACGCTTGTGGAGATCCGCTCCACCAGCTAACAAGCAATAGGCTAGGTCTTCTAGGACACCGCTGGTGCTCTAGCAGGTGAATGTATTTCCCTAAAACAGTTAACCACGCATCTTATGTTCACTGCATGGTGTGTACCGTCAGTTCCAGTCACATTTCCGTATCAGAACTGGCTCGGATCCTTGTTCAGCCAGTATAGGAATAGTAACAGCAGCATTGAACTAGCCTGTAATTTCCGAGGCTCTACCGCATATCAGGTCACTGTTCGTAAATGAATACCTAATGTCTCCAAAGGGGTTTTCACTGTATCGGAAAGTTGGCAGCGGTCGGTACACTGACATACTGAAAAGCGAAAAAGTGTAAAACATGCCATCCACAGTGGAATCCTTCGCAATCGCTTTCGTTCCTAAACAGTTTTTGTTGCCATTGCTGCAAGGGCCCCGTGCGGTAAAACAGCGCCATAATAAACATAGTATATACAATACTAAAGTCGATTCCGACCATGGGGCGCTGATCAGCCATGAGCTGAAAAAAACAACATAAATGTGCTATGTATTGTTAGAGATATGCGCGGGCCTTAATTTGGGAAGCCCGCCCCCATACCCGAGAAATTTCATACTTGCCAATTTGTAGCCCGGCCCGTCCCAGACCATTTAACGCTTTCAACTGATAATCCGTCCCGTTGATTTCAGCTAAAACTAATGAACGCTGTCGGTTCTTGTCGCGGTCTGTGTGATCTTCGTCACTCCTACACCTTCTGGTCAATTAAAGTCAACAGAAAAGATCACATTTTCTGGAGCACAGTTTTACAGTTGGATGGGAACAGGTATGGGTGATGCTGACGTGAAAGAGATACTGTGAGACTGAAACATTTCTGTTAAAAAATTTAGATGAAATGTCTCTTAAAATGTATGCATTTCGATGATATCAACTTTCGAGTATAAATAAACTTTTTTATTTTACGAAATCAAATGTTTGGTTTCATTTCATTTGCTAATTTTGAATAGTAGTTTGGGGGAGGTAATATAAGAAAAATCGATTATGTCACGAGTCAGTCCCTACTTTGCCAGCCGACGTTTTTCTTTCTTTAATTCAGCATTGAAATGCTAAATCAATCATTCTTTAATTCAACATTGAAATGCTAAAGAATGCCCGACGTGGCCCTTACAGACCTCAGTTTATTGTTACTAGTGTTCTAAGTATCGGCGGGTTTTTTTTTTTTTTTTTTTTTGCCATTAATATGAATACTCAGAATTTTCTTTTATATTCAAAAGACGTTGTTTAAAAAAACTGCGTACTTAAGGCGGGTAAAGATTTTAATGATTTTCCTGTTTTCAAACGTACAATGGTGTCATTACTTACGTAACAGTACTTAAGATCCACTTCAGTTGTCTTGCCCAAGGCTTTAGCTTATTTGCCTTAAGGCTCATTTTCTTAGCATATCTTTGCTTAAGCTTCATTTAGGAGACTGTTTTTATTTTGTCTTAATTCACACCCTGAACTTCTTTGTGTTTGCAAGTTTATTAACTACTACTCACTCCAGAAACACTTTTCTTTTATAAGGCTTCAAAACTACTTTGAAGCTCCATGTTTCCAGGGCTTCTGCTCTCATCCTTCACTGATCCAATTATCAGTGCTTTTATCTGTACAATGCGATATTTCACATGTGATATTTTACTACTGTCTAATTTCTAAGCCTTTTTTTTAATCTTGAATGCACCCCCTTTTTTCCCCCAAAAAGTGTTCGATTAGCTCCGTACTTCGTCTAGACGTTGTTTAGTTCCTGAAGTAATTAAATGACTGCGCTTCCTGTTGATACTTTGAACCCCGCAATAGTATACAGTTCAGGGGCTGAAAAAAGAGAACATCTCCGTATATACGTATTACAGGCAAAAAATATATATATATATTGGAAAACTATATATAGTAAGCACACGGATTGATAAATTGCACTGCTGATCAGAAGTTGACGCATATTTCATTTTATATGTTTAGAACCTTTCTTTGCCGACAGTGGGATTCGAACTCACATCTTCCTACTCCGAAGCGTCTGTTGTCCCAGTCGAACTATGTCGGCAAGCTTTTCGCGGCTTCATTGCCATTTTGATTCTTGCGTCACATGTTTCACGAAAGGGCTGCATTGAAAAGTCTGAAGATAGTTTTCTGAAGCAAATCAATTTTAAATCATTTATTTATCAAATCTCACGAAGCCGCCCCAGTGGTCTAAGGGCTGGCTTGTGACCATTCGTCCGGGTTCGATTTCCGGTAAGGCATGGATGTTGTGTTTGTCTTACGGCACTGGCTGTATCCCTTCCCTGGAACCAGTGGCCGTAAATTACGGACGGGCTACTGCTTATTGCCCACTGAGTTGCTCATGATGGTCGTTGAACCTCCAATCAAAAATTAAAAAAAAATAAAAAATCTCACGAATATTGAGATAAAAAGATGTAATTCTCCATTTTACAGCTTATATCTCTGAACTTCGTTAAAACTTTGAAGAAACAGCACATTTATTGTCCGGACAGATGCTTGGTGTGCATACCGATTTCTTGGATTTCATTCAAATTTAGAAAACAAATCCTTCCACGCGCGTTGAATCTCCTATATTTTAATGTTCGTCGAAACTTTTCGTAACACAGTAATCAAAATTCAAGCTGTTTAGATAGACTTTGTAAAGTTTGGCTTCCGTCCATTCCAGAAAGTATTTTGAAAAATTACTGGACGTTGGTTTCAATGTTCCAAGACACGCGATCTATCATGGTTTTTGACCACCACTGTACGTAATATGCTATCATTTTCGTTACAGTAAAATATTAAGTTGCTGACAGCGTTTAAGACTTGCCATTCCAGCTGTGTGTAATAAATTTAATTACAATCTTACAAGTTTACTGGTAATGTAATTTCGTTTACTGTTTGACCATACGCTTAACGTCTGCGCGTTGTGGCAGCAATATCTTAAGTTGTAACGATTTAAGAACAAGGGTGACTGAAACTTTGGAGGTTCACGAAAATGTAGTCAAGTGACTGGTTTTGTGTGAAATGCTTTAGTGGATTAAATACAGATTGCTAGGTGTATACACGCGTGTACACACACACACACACACACACACACACACACACACACACAGATGTTTTCCAAATCAGCTGTTTCTCTGTGACATTAGTACAAAAAGCATGTGTGCACTCCTTCATTTGCAGGAGAAAATGTTAAATCAGCTGTTTCTCTGTGACATGAGCACAAAAAAAAAGCATGTGTGCACTCCTTCATTTGCAGGAGAAAAAGACACTTGGTACATTCCACATCCTCTGCCATCGCTACGCCTATGCGGTAAATCTTCTGTTGCGCTAACAGAAAGAGTAGAGACTGCCAGAGAGATTTCCCCGAATGATCGCCAAGCTCTCCTTCGAAGAATAAAGTCCACGTTTTATCATATCGAAATATTTTTCAGTATACTAAAATTATGAATTAAAAAAAAACGTTTTCAGTGAATATTATGCAGTTTCCAAAAAAGTGCATTAATCTATTGTTAGACTCTTTCCTTACGATACATATTTATTATTGGTGTTCGTTGCGGAAGACCTGACGCCGTTGGAGGAAGCAAAATGATTCGCCTGAACATTCCACGTGGGAACGCGATTCTTGCTTCAGCCATGCGTGCTCAGGCGGGGCGCGGCTGTCGCTTCCTTTCTGCACCCTAACCTTGTCACCCTCTCCCCGCACCCTGCCCAACCCTTCCCTGAAGAAAAAGAAGAGACGATGCATCTGCGCAAGGAGGAGATAGGGTTTTTGCTCTCGCTTCAGTGCATTCTTCAACGGACGCGACGAAGATCTTGACTGAAAAGGAGCAGACGATTGGGTTTCCTTTCTAACACGCTTTGATGCCCAGGGAAGGAGCCATACTCGACATCCTCTGGGTCGACACCCCCTCTCTTTGTTCCCCCCTCTACCCCAATCGGCTACCTCATCCCGCTTCACTTGCGTCGATCGCGGTTCGTCGAAGCCCTACCCAAATCCACTGAAGTGTTCGGTAGCAAGGTCTCCAACCTCAGAAGTTAGGGGTGGGGGAGACGGGTTAAAAGTCGTCTAATGAGTATTGCACGCGTTTGTCATTCTGCCTGTTTGACCACCTGTGATAGGCGGGAAATGGCACCAAACTTTTAAACCTCGGTGATCATTAGCGGTTAAAAATTCACTCAACCGATAGGTCACAAAACAGAAGACAGTCACTCCCTTCAGCAAAAATGCAACCATTCTCTGTATATGCCCTCCGATATTTTGTTTTTAGTACGGCTAACCAGAAATGTACCAAAGCGGTGTTTTAAAAATTAAGATGTGTACTTATGGCTTTGTCAGCCTTATTAAAAAGTGAATCCTATAAAATAATGTCTGTAGGATTCATTCGTATGTCCAAATTGTACTGAAAAATAATAATTATATTGTTATCTCGAATTTCGCTGATCTTGCCTAATTAGTCACCATGTTTACGGTAGGTGTTGATACACCGATGTAGACATCTGCGCGGGCCTTTAAAGCCTGGCCCTGCCCAAACCCGAATGTTCAAGGGCCGACCCGTTCCCGACTTTCACTTTATATCATGGGCCGTTGATTTCAACTATTATTAATGAGCATTCCCGGTTCGTGATGCACGTCCATGTCTCCCCCTCAGTCTGTGATCTTCGTCGCCCCTACATGTTATGGGAAGCTAAAGCCAGCGCGAAAGATCACATAGTGAAAATGAAATGTCACTTTACAACGTTCTAGAATTCGGTGTTTCAACTGAATGGGAAAAGGGGTATTTGTGGTGATTATGGGGTAAGGAGGGACTGTAATATTCTCCTTTTCATAGATCTAAATGAAATGTCACCCAAAATATACTTCTCAAAAGAAATTAGAAATATTACAATTTAGATCCCCGTGCGTATGTTTATGTAAATATTGTCAGGTCAGAATGGGAGCTGGGAGAGTACGTAACGCAGCGGGGTAGGCACATTTCGATTTTCGCACTGTTGTATGTAACGTACTCGCAAGCGCAAGAAAAATGTGCGAGGGATAACTAAACTGTGAAACAGTGAATGTGCTAATGTGTGTCTTAACGGTGCGCTTCTGTAAAAGCTGCTGTCAGAGTGTGAACAATGCATAGGAGAAATTTAACGGTCGGGGAATGCAATAGGACCATTAGAATGTTGCAGTCCTGGCTCCGATAAAGACGTTTTGTAGTAGCTCTTCATGTATCCCTAAATGTAATCGACCCCATGCTTATTGTTAGGAGCAAGGCGATGTAGCAGAAGGACAAATCTTGATGGGCGGTAGTTGTCCGAGGGCAACTACCGCCCATCAAGATTTGTATCTCCCAATGAACGTTACAGAAACACCACAATGTCGAGCCGCTCCATCCGAGATTCTCTGAGAAGTGCCATTGACGCCACGGTAAGTGATTAAACCATCCGTAATTTACTGCGTGCGGAAGGTTTGTGGTTGAGAATTCCATTGCGCCGAATGATACGCTTTGCAATCCTGATGGAAGAAAGATGTGTGTGAGCGCGACAACACGTGTTGTGGCAGGAAGATTGGCAAAACGTCTCTATAGCTGTTGAAAGAATCTCAGCACTAAAGTGAACCGAGTCGACATCATCAGACGTATTGTGACGCTTTTACTTAACTCGAAAGGCCATAACTTCCTTTGTGAATCATAATGCTAGACCGCATTGAGCTCACATCGCGTTCACGAGCTCGACGATCGCGATATGCAACGTTCGCTTCTCCCTCCAAGGTCCCCCGACTTTAATCTCATTCAGCACGTTTAGGATACAGTGCAGAGAAACTTGAACAGTTCCTCGACGGCAATATTGAGAACTTCACGCCGTTTTGCGTCATCTGTGGGCTGCAGTTCGAAGCCAGCTGAAATCATGTCATCTACAGTATGCCGCAGACGTGCCAAGCGGTTGTGAATAATTGGCGTCACAGCGTACTGACTGATTAAGGTAAGTCTATTGTTCTTCTCTTTCCTTTTGAGTCAAAAGGGTGTTCTCTCGTATGAACGCCGTTATACCACGTTACACCTTTTGTCTAACCATATCACGTCTGTTTTGTGTTCTGCATCTTTTATTGTCTATAAAACGCCTACAGTTTCGTTACGTGCTGTAGATATTCTTTTGTATGTAGCATTTTTTTTTTCAGCAGTTCGAGGGAAATTGCGTTTGGAGTGTAAATCAAATTTATTTGTATAAAAGCGAATTTGCTTTCATCGTATTTGCTAATTTAAATCGCATGGGAAAGTAAGGAATAACTGATAATGGTATAATTCAGCCCTTATTTACCCAATTAAAATGTTTCTTTTCCTTTATATATATATTTTTTTTAATTAGATGAGCACGATCCCCCACTCTTAAAATTACTGGGTGTGCAAGGTTCACTTTCTCCCTCCAGAGTCGGCGTCCTTGGCTCTTCATCTCTTGCATTGTACCTGTATAATTAAAAATTGGTCCTGGGACAGAGCTCAGAAATCAAGAAATAAAATTTTTATCGTTATTTTTTAAATGTGTTTTGTGACAGGTGTTTTAATTTAACGTATTTATTTTAAAAGTTTTGTTCCGTTTCAGCACATATACACTGACGGAAAAAAAATCCCAACACCAAGAAGGGGTTGTGTTAGAAAAACGACAGTTGGTAGGCGGTGAGAGTACATCTGTAAGATGACGTCTATGCAAATTTCGCGCTCGGCGCATACGTGTGGTGCTAGTAGCGCCCCTCGGAACATGAAAAGCAGGTTTGCTGTAAATACGCGCTGTAACGTTCGTGAGCGTTAGTTATCGTTGAGATTCGACGTAGGGTGTTGATGTTAGTCAAGAATGCCTTTAAAAAGACGAAGAAGCCATTATCAACAGCTCACGGAGTTTGAACGAGGTCGTGTAATAGGGCTACGAGAAGGTGGATTTTCTTTCCGCAATATTGCAGAACGACTTAGCAGGAATCTAGCCGCTGTGCATGATTGTTGGCAGCGGTGGTCAAGGGAAGGTACTGCCTCCAGAAGACCGGGTTCCGGCCGGCCACGTGGCACTACTGAGAGGGAAGACCGCCGTGTACGGCGTATGGCCGTGGCGCATCGTACCGCGTCTGCGGCAGCAATTCGAGCTGCAGTTGCCACCACAGTGACACAAAGAACTGTTACAAATCGGTTACTTGAAGGACAGCTCCGAGCCAGACGCCCTGTAGCGTGCATTCCACTTACTCCAAACCACTGCCGTTTGCGACGTCAGTGGTGTCAAGCTAGAGCTCATTGGAGGACGGAGTGGAGATCTGTTGTGTTTTCTGATGAAAGCCGGTTCTGCCTGAGTGCCAGTGATGGCCGTGTGTTGGTTAGAAGGAGGCCAGGTGAGCGCCTGCAACCAACCTGTCTGCGGCCGAGACACACTGGACCTACACATGGAGTTATGGTCTGGAAAGAAATTTCCTGTGACAGCAGGAGCACTCTCGTGGTTATCCCACGCGCCCTGACGGCACAGTTGTACGTCGGTCTGGTGATTCAACCTGTTGTGCTGCCATTCATGAACAGCATTCCAGGGGTGTTTTCCAACAGGATAACGCTCGCCCGCATACCGCTGTTGTAACCCAACATGCTCTACAGAGTGTCGACATGTTGCCGCGTCCTGCTAGATCACCAGATCTTTCACCAATCGAGCACGTATGGGACATCATTGGACGACAACTCCAGCGTCACCCCCAACCAGCATTAACCGTCCCTGTATTGACCGACCAAGTGCAACAGGCATGGAACTCCATCCCACAAACTGACATCCAGCACCTGTACGACACAATGCATGAACGTTTGCGTGCTTGCATTCAACATTCTGGCGGTTACACCTGTTATTAATGTACCAGCATTTCACATTTAAAATGGCTCTTCTCGCGCTTACAATAAGCTGTGATCTTGAAACCTTAATCGATTAAATATGTTACCTATACAAATGTATTGCCGCCATTTCATTCCTCTACAACTATTTTTTCGTGGTGTTGGGATTTTTTTTTCGTCAGTGTAGCTCCACACCTTAAATTTGAAGAACTATGAGCAACACTTTTTTTATTCAAGTGGGAGCAGAAATGTAGCGTACTCTATTATGTATTTCTGATAGTATAGTATATATAGTCTGTCCAAATTAAGAAGAAACAAGTTAGTAAAATCATGCAATGCATTGATTATGATACGCTTTCCAACATACCAGAAATCATTACTCAAGTTATGAGGATAATTGCTGTGGAATACCTTTGACCCCATTTCGATGATATTAAACAGGACCGGTTCAGTATACTTCCGGAACAACATGATAAAGTTTTGTCGCAATCGAAGCATTTTACGTAAGTTATGACGCATAAGCGCAATAATAAAATTTCATCGAAATCTAACCATTTTTACGCAAGTTATGACGCATAAGGTCAATGGAATGGATCCCGCTCCTGTGTCCTGACCTTTAACCCCCATTTCGCCCATTTTCAATAGGGTTCGTCCCCATGTGGTCCCCTACCACATACTAAAATTTCATCGAAATCGAACCATTTTTACGTGAGTTATAGTTCGGACAGACGGACAAAGCTGTAGCATATACGCCTCTTCAACCTACTATTTGAAAGCGTAAAAAAGTGGACAGTGGGCATGCACCCATGGTAATAATCTAAGCCACTCGCTAGCCATGGCAAGCTAAGCGGAGGTTTTCACCTTTGGCCTCCATGCAGGATGAGCACACACATATGTGGTCGGGGGGCGCAGAAGCCGAAAGGAAGCAATGCAGATCTATGCCTCAGCAAATTCTAGCGGATGACGGCAAGTGAGGTGGTGCGAAATAAAACAACCCAGCAAGCTCAGTACGTAGTAACCAATTCCGCTTTAAGTAGGGAAATATGTGAAGAACAGCTGCATTTTTTTGACAGAAGACTGTAATAAATAAGGGACGGGTGACTGCTTATAGGCCGAGTTGCTGACGGTTATCGTTAAACCCCCAAACAAACAAACAAACATAGGATGCAGCAGAATTTTCAGCTATTTCGTGCGGAATATCCGCAAGAAAAGTTTAAATTAAAATCAACAATGTTCGTTTTCCATGAGTAATATTAATTAAAAATACTTCGGGAGAACCGTCTGCACAATATTGTACCATTATGTGTGGTGTGAACTATGAGAAAAGCTCTGTTATAGGGCCGTCTAATAATACGGGGTTCTGGGCACGTGCCCAGACCCCCGATTATTAAATTAATAATAGGAAGTCCGGGCACGTTCGGCGCACGTGGAATCAAACCCCACTGCTTACCTTTCCATTGGTTTTATAATTCTAAAACCTGAAATAATGCTGCTTTTCTTTTTATTATTATTATTATTTATCGCCAGTCACGTTTTCGTTAAGAAATAATGTGGCTTTTTCTTCGGTTCATTAAAAGCTTTGAGAATCCAACTAAATCCCGGTGGCTATTGTGTTTTCTTTTGTTTGACAGTTATAGTCTTTGTCTCTTTCTTCGAAAGAGCTTTTTATTTCCTTGCTCCTTTTTTTTTTCTAATATTTTTTTAATGTTGTCGTTGTCAGATTAACAGCGCATCACGTCAGTTAAAGGCTGCTTCCTCTAGCTACCTGTCATGTCACTCTTTGTCGCTTGCCTATTCCCTGTTTGTTGGAGAGGAGCCAAGAACCCACTGCATGTTGGGCTGATTTCATCGCCATTTCGTCCTCTCTGTTACGCCCTCCCTACGTCAGCCTGTACTTTCTCTCTCTCTCTCTCTCTCTCTCTCTCTCTTCATCGCGTTTGATCTTAGTTTGTTAACAGAAGAGCCCGTTTTTTCAAAATGTGTTGAACTGTGAAGTGCTACCATGGACGACACCGCGTTTATAACCTGTACTTGGATCCAAAAAAAAAAAAAAAAAAAATGAGAGCCGATTTATTTTGGGGATTACTAAAATGTTACACTGAGTTCGCTGGACGCGTCTGACAGAACGGTTGAGATAACTAACTTGTTTGTTGCTTCGAGGATCCGGGTTCAAATTTATACACTGTCAAAAAAACAAAACAAAATGCAGTACCATGTAATGTCGCAAATGCTGCGAAAGGTAGGTACATAAGAAATGATAGCACACACATTTTCAGATAAAAAGAAGTAAAAGTAATATTGAAAAACTAGGCTTACCAGTGCAAAGTAAATCCTCCCTGTGGGCAGTGCATTAAGCCGCTCTCTATGGAATAGAGTTGTACAGACGTCTTATAAAAACCTGAGGCCCTGTGTAAGTTCCTGGTGTAAGTCGACAACTTAGTGTTTTCTTGTGTTTCGCTCTGTACTTGATGCTTTGACCAATGTTACAGTATGTGGATATCATCATTATCATCAACCATTTTCCATCCACTGCTTATGAAGGTCTTCCCAAGTCTTTTCCACAACTTTCTATCTAGAGCCAGTCTGTCACGAGCTACTCCAACATATTTTCGAATTTCATACACCAATCTATCACGAGATCTTCTTCTGGGTCTTTTCCTGCCCCTTGGTATCTAATCTAGTATTTCGGTTGTCCAACGGTGGTCATTTCTTCTAGCAATAATCCAGCCCAATGCCACTCGAGCGTCTTCACTTTGACCATGATGTCATCCACTCTTCCAATTTTCCATACCCACGATTTCTTTTTTCCTGTCTTTCTTAGTTATATCAAGCATATGCACCTTTTCATGTTTCTGTCAATTGTCTGCAGCTTCTGTACGTCTTTTTTTAGTTAAGGTACATGTCTCTGATCCATAAGTAGGAACTGGAAGGATGCATTGAATAAATGCCTTTTTTAAAAAAACATAATGGTAAATTGCTTTTAAAATTGTTATGTTTCTTCCAAAGTTTACCACCCAAGTTTAATACGTTTACTTATTCTTCTTCTGCGTGACTCTCGCTTGATATCTGTTGTCCGAGGTAAATGTAGGCATCAGCTGCTTCTAGATTTGCTCCATAAACTTCCAAATTTTCAGTTCGTGAAAAGTAATTGTACATCAATTTTGTTTTCTGTAAGTTTATTTTAAATTTCCCCTTCTTTGCTCTTGTCAGCAAGTTCCTGGATCATACCTTGTAGATATGAGATGCTATTTGCAAAAGTGACTACGTCGTCAGCAAAACGAAGGCGAGTTAAGTAATACATGTACACCGATGAGCCTAAACATTAAAATCTCTTACCTAATATGATGTAGGTCCTCCGCTCGCCGCCAAAAGAGTTTTTACCCGATGAGGCATAGATTTAACGAGATGTTGGTAGGTGACTCGTGATATTTGGTACCATGATTGCAACAGAAGATCCTGCAGTCCCCGTAAATTATGTGATTTGGGTGATGCTGTTCGTACCCGTTTCTCCAACTCAAATCACAAATGCTCGATAGGATTCATGTCCGACGAATTTGTGGGCCTTGGCAAAAAAAGAAATTCCTTTTCATGTTCTTGGAACCATCCCTGAACCGTCTTCGCAGTGTGGCATGCAGCATTGTCTTGTTAAAAGATGCTATCTCCGCCAGTCGCCATAAAGGGGTGTACTTGGTCAGCACGATATTCAGGTACATGACAGCTGTCAGAATTCGCTCTACAGGGATAATGGGTCTAATTGTTCTCCAAGAAAACATTGCCCAGACCATCACACTCCCTCCAGCAGCCTGGATCCGTCCCACAGTGCATGCAGGTGAGAAGGCTACCTTGGATAAACGTCGCACACGAGCTTGCCCGTCGACATGGTGTAACAGAAAACGGGGTTCGTTTGACCGTGACACCCTTGCCTGCCCACTCCAAGCGTTGACAACAGTGGTAGACTGTGAGCATAGGCACACGAATGGGTCTGCGGCTGCTGGGTCTCATATTCAAGAGCGCATGATGAACTGAACTGTGTGTTCAGACACATTGGGCCCTTCACCACACTTGAAATTATGGTTAATGTCAGCCAGAGTAGCTCTGCTGTTGTTGCGGACAAGACGAGATAGCCTGCGCTGACATCTCGCATCAGTAACGCCTTGTTGACGGCTCGAAGTGTCACCTGTTCCGGACCATCTGGGATATGTACTAACTATAACTACTGCATAGCGTGAGCAGCCTATCGACGTCGCTGTTTTGGAGATGCTTTTACCAAGGCGTCTTGCCATAACCATCAGGCCTTTGTCGAAATCTTCAGATAAACCCCTTTGCTTTTTTCGTGTGATGAAACGAAATACTGACTGAGAGAGTTCCGACCCAGGTATTATATATATCATTCGCGATCTTGGCATGTGATGATGATTGGCTGCACGTGCGCTTATTTGCATAGCGCAGAGGTGGTTTTAATGTTTTGGCTAATCGGTGTATAGCCCTAAACTAAAAGGAGCCTGATAAGGTGCAAGTTCGTGATAACATTGTTGGCATGCGATTATACTATATGAAAAATATTAGATAGGAACTGCCACTCTCGCGTAAAATTATTGGGTGTGCTCCATTCATTCACTTTGTCGGTTCGGCGGGGTGATTCCGGACAGAGATCTCCCGAGCTTCCTTAATGGGAGGACACCGCATTGATTTCCGAACATTTTAGAAACTTAAGTATATCGATAGTTGCTTTTAACGATAAACTGTGATAACAGGGCGCCCTAAAATAACTTAATCTTTTTTAAGGTTTAGAATATCACACATTTACCTTGCAAATAAAATTCAGTGTGTTCATTGATATAGGTGAAATCTGAAACTATTTAAAACAATTCAGTAATTTTTATGTGAGGAAATGGACTTGCTTGACACTACTTTTCCGAACTTTCGGTTCATCCTCTAAATTGTATATCTCTCAGTCTATGTTCTGCATCAAAGAAAATTCGATTGTCCCTTTTTAAAAAATCTGAAAGAAAAAAACCTCCAACCGCGGAAAATTCTGACTCACAAAAGTGGCATAACTATTGCAAAAGGGACCTGTATTTTCCAAGCTTCCCTCGTAAATTTATGCTCTGAACTTCGACTTCAGAACTCAGTAAGAGGCATTTCCTAAAATTTGATTTTCTTATCAGAGCGAACTTCTCCGTTTTTATTGAAAAAAAGGTGACTTTAAATGGAGACTTCTTGCGTATTATTGTATCTTCTTTTCCGCGCCAAAGACTTCAATTTAGGCAAAAGCATTCCAGCAAACCAGGCAACCCCGTTTATTGTTGCGTGTGGTATCTCTAAGGGCTTGTGATACACTGCAATGATATACTGCATGACGCGGTATCTTAAAGTGTTTAGCAAATTATATTAGCCATTGGTACTTGGCTACTGACAGACAGCACGCGACGTCGTTGTAAGGTTTCTGTTTTTTGAATAGTATGCCCAGTTTGAGAGGCCTGGTCTGAATTCTTGATAATCCTAAATCAGAGGCTCTTAAACTGGTGTCCATGAAGCCTAAGCTTGTTTTAAAAATAACGCTTACATTATTTTATTAGGAGGATGTCCGTATGTTAATGGAATCCGTGGTCTGAAAAAGGTGAAGAACCTCTGCCTACAAGATGTTCACTGTACCACTGTCGATAAAAAAACGTGTTATACTGAGCGTAATGTGGGACAGTCTGGAGAATGCAAATGATACGGTCATCGTGGGGTGCTACTCGCCTAACAAAGGACAAATCGTGAAGTCATCAAGCCTGTTTTGAATCAGTGGAGGGAAAAATGGATTTCGGGGATTGTGGGGTTAGAAGTGTCCACAGATTGAATGTCTTTCACATATATGCATGCATTCAGGGCCGTAGCTATCAGTTGCCCTCTCAGAATGGGCATACTAGGGACGTAAATTCATGCTCTGAGATGCGTAAGAAATAGAAGTACGACGCGTGAATAAATTTACTGAAAAGTGTAGCTCGAAAAGACAGTTATACACTTCAGTATTTTCATTTTTAAAGGCTTCAGTTAGCGGTATACAGTATTCCGCGCAGCTAACCAAGGTACAGAGTAACCTACTTTGTGAGGTGTGTACTCCTGAAATGCATGAAGGAAATTGTCCAAAACAGCGAAGAGAGCCATGTAAAACAATATGCTGATATTCTTAACTTCCTAATTTCCGCGGCCTTTCCAAATATATGCCGCAGGGATGAAAGATCAAATTAGTCACAAGTGCTCTGTCACAAAAAGTCCCTCTAAACGTTTAACTTCGAACGGCAGTTTTTCATGCTCTACTCTGCAAGCATCATCCTATTGTTGCGTTCACTATTTCAAGTTCATTCATTCTATGCTGGTTCCTTTTCCATTCTGCATTTCTGCGGAGTACCACGTTGCTGGCGTACCCATAACTTTTACGTTTTACTTGATATTTACCATCGTTGGCACTTGGGTATTTACCTAGTTTTCACATTTTTAGTAAAATTATTTCAAAAGCCGGAAGTGTGATTTTTAAATGATCATAATACTTTCATATATGACAGAGGTACGAGAAAGTAAAAACTGCGTTCTCTTTGAGTGGAAGCGGAGAACTTTTGCACTCGAAGGGGCGTAATTTGAAGTCCCGACTCCACAGATAACATCTATAAATTTAGCTCGATATAGTGTTAGTGTTAGCAGAGTTGTTTCTCTCTCTCGTTTGCATAATCTGTTCCGTACGCGAAACGTAGCATGCATATGTTTGATAAACCAAAGTACATATACGGTCGATTCTTGGTATGTAAAGGGCGAAAGGGAAAGTTGGAATTATCAAGAGCAGCCATCATTTCTGTTTATTTAACTGTTCCAGATTATTCCGAATATTAAGGATGAATAAATTTCCTTATCTGCACGGGAACAGCCAGTATATCAGTTTTTTATTTGACTCCTCTGAACGTAATGTTTGTTTTCCACGTCTTTGTAATTTTTCCGTTTCTTGTTCAGTCTTGTGTTTGGCGTTCTATAGTCACATCTGGCCTTTGTGCTATTAAACACTGCTATTCACCCATTCATTAATAAATTGCCGTGAAATAAAGTAATTGTATTTTACCTCATTTAAGTTCAAACACGTGGAAGAAACCAATCAAAACAGTCTTGCGGTTTTTCTTTGCCATTGAGGTCAGAGAGGGTTAGAGAGAACACTCAAAAAGTATATGTGTTACGAAAAGTTGTAAATCTAGTAAAAGGGAACGTTGTTTCAAAGGACGGTTTTGTTTTGCTGGGTAGGAAACAGAAGAAACGAAAGAATTCACTTGAACTGAAATGAAAGCATTTGGCTACTGTGGGATTGAAAAGTAATATGAGTTATTAAAAAGGTCGCGATTTGTTATGAGCTGGGAATCAAAAATAGTACGAAATATCAATGATAGCAATGCCACCGAAGTTTCGGTGGTGATGAGCGTTAGGTAGCAATCACTCTCATTAATATCCTAATCGGCTTCGGTTATGGTGAACTGGAGAAAATTTGGTGCCATCAATCTTCTTTAACACTTCGACCCAAGTTTCAAGATGCTGATGAGCTCCCGGCCTAAAAAATCGATGGCACCACTCTTATTAACATCTCAACCAAAATTTTCGGGAAGTGATAAGTGCAAAAACAGGCGGAGTCATTCCCGTTGATACCTTGACCCAGGTTTCCAGGAGTGATGAGCACGATAAATTTAGGTGGCTTCATTCTCATTAATACCTTGAAGAGTGTTTCCAGGAGTGATAAGCAAACTGAACGTTGGTTGCATCACTCGAACCAAGCTACCGGGGGGTGATGGCAGGAGAAACTCAGATGGCATCGCTTTCATTAATATACTAAACCAAGTTTTTGGGACGTATTGCACGAGTTACTGTATTATACTTCATTGGAGTCACTCTGATTAATATAGAGTTTGATCCAAATTTCATCGGGATTGATAAATGTAAGAAACTGAGGGGGCATCATTCTGATTAATATAGCAACCGAAATTTTCAGAGAGGTGATGATTACGAGAAACTTCAGCTGCATCACTCATAAATTTAGATCAAAATTTTGGCGTGTTGTTTACCAGGAACTTCTTTGGCATCGCTCTCATTAATATCTCGACAGAAGTTTTAGGTATGCTGATAAAACTTCCAAGCCAGTATCGTGTACTGTTTTCTAACTTATCGTTTCAGTCACCTAGGCAGAAACAAGTCTGCTAATCAAGGGCGGATTCAGAAAACTTGCAAGAGGGAGGAAAATATGATGTGGTAATAGCGAATGTATAAGGTACATCATTTAAATAAAATTTAATTTAAAGAGTCTCCTTATAGCCTGCAACAAAATTGAATAATTAAAGTTAAAATCATTGCAACAAGTGCAAGTAGGACTGCACAAAGTGAGTTAGATTAAACTTAATTCTTTCAACTCTCAAGGGAAAGGCTATGGCTTCTATCACCTTCCCCTTGTATTCGCGCCTGGTGCTAATAGAACTAGAAAATATTGATCTTGTTTCACATGTGTACCATAATTTTTTTCCTTAATTTTTCAGTTTGCCCCTTTTTGACGTAAAGTTGTGTCCGCAGACAGACTGATAGATGAATCTTCAACTTGAGCGTTTCGTTCTTTGACGTGCTTTTAATTAAGTACGACAAAAGACGTGCTCCAAAACAACATGGTTTATTTCAAATTAGAAGACAGTTACTTTGAAAAGATGTTATGGTTTTGAGAGAAAAAAGGACTTTTGTCGAGCCTTATTGAAAATTCTCTGTCATGCATACATATGATTTTTGAAAACGAATGCTTTTGCTATGTACTGCTACAATAAAAAAAATCTATTGTGTGTGTAACTGTAACGGAGTTGGGGATGTTATGTGATAGCCCTGCAGTTATTCTTTATCATTTCGTCAGCTCTGTTCTCTACATCAAAATTATTGATCTGTGCTTGCGTAGTAATTTCCGGAAAAATAATATCGGTTTGTAATTTGTAATTCTATCTTACTCAATGCATAGCTACAGTGGAGAAAAATCAGAACAAGTATACACATATACTGCCCATTTAGTTGTGTGAGTGGGAGACGAAATGCAGAAATTATTGTGGAATTCTAGACAGCGGCATAAATATATTGCTTCCGTTCGAAGACAGTTACACGTGGCTGCCTTCGACCATCTGACGCAATCATATTGAAACGACTGTCTTCTAAAAATATTTTTCAGTGTGATCGATAATTGCTTATCAGATACAAATTGTGTGATTTAGAAGTTCTTTTCGAAATTCCACACAAAGGAGAGAGAGAGAGAGAGAGAGAGAGAGAGAGAGAGAGAGAGAGAGAGAGAGAGAGAGAGAGAGAGAGAGAGAGTGTGTGTGTGTGTGTCTACATCCATTTTTAGTCTTTTCGCGACATATTTCCTTTTAGTAAACGACCACGTAGAAAAGACAGAGCGTACATAAAAAGGGTAAAAATAAAATACAGAAGTGCAATAAAACTGGAGGACTGAAATAATAATTAAAAAAAAAAAGGTGGATAAAAGTGGGTATTGTGTTCGAAGGTTTGGCATGCAAGTCACACAAGGAGCAACGCTATTCTATTCTAAACCACTCTTTCGGGTAAGTAAGATTAATGTTCAGTACATTTCGCTTCTCTTAACCGTTCGATAACTACCTTCCGTCTAATACCGTAAATTCGATAGAACTTCCGTTGCAAAAGCAATGGCTGCTACTATCACGATGATTTATTCATGCTCCTAGACTTACACAAAGCGGAGAGTACTACATAAATTAGTCATCTGTACCAATTGGCTGGTGTCGAAGGTTGCATCTGCGTGTGCGTGGGATATTATTGTCATTAGCGGATCCAGCGCGGGCTAAGGGGGTGATCTCCCCCCTAAAGCAGATCTTTCCATTTTAAATGGCCAATATCGAAATAATTAATGCAACTATTTTTGTGAAATTATTGTGTAATGAATCCGCAGATTTTCGTAAAAGTTTTCATAACAACTAAAATTTTCTGTAAATTTAGAGATAAAATGTTCCAATCTAGCTTCAGCAGAAAAACAACAACAAAAATCTAGAGGTGCAGAAACAGAGAAAGATGAGAGCTGAAGTAAAAAGAGGTTTTTGACTGATCGTGAAAAGCAGTGGGCTAGCTTTATTCTTTTTTTTTTTTTTTTTTTTATATATAGTATTGTCTGGTATCATTAGTAATTGAGAGCAGGGAAAGTCACCGTGTGGGGTATACTTTGAAGTGTGTGTGAGATAGTGTGGCTGACAGAGCGAAGTACCTACCTCCATTGGGCCGTAAACAAAAACTAGTAAATTTCCATGCTGGAAAATTTTCTCTTAAATTAACCCATCTGAATAAAAGGGATCAAACTTTATTTTGAAAGATTTTATCCAGACGTGAGCTTTAAAAAGCATCAAGTTGGTTTCCTCGTAAAACGGGCAATTGAACGTCGTGAAAATAGTGCTGATTTTTCAATTCTCGTTAGCAATTTGTGATTTAAAAATTTTGAACTATGTTTAATGGAAAATTTTAAAAAGCCTGGCGATGCTAGAAAGGGGCAGCACTGCAAGTTCATAGTGTGTGTGTGTGCCCTCCATAAAGTCTCTCTCTCGTTTTTAGACCGGAGCAACCACACCCCGTTGGATGAACTTCTAGATCGCCGCCCCGGTGGCGCAGTGGTCTGAGCGATGGCTACTGACCATTCGTCCGCGATGGGTCCGGGTTCGAATTCCGTGAAGCATGGATGTTGTGTTTGTCTTACGGCACTGGCTCTCTCCCTTCTCTGGAGCCAGTGGCCCTAAATTGGGGACGGGGCGACTGCTTATAGCCCATTGAGTTGCTCACGGTGGTCGTTAAACCTCCAATAAAAACAAAATAAAAAAGAACATCTAGATTCGTTACTGATTATTGTGCTATGTTTTGTTCTTTGATTCAGTTCTTTCTTTTCCATTGATATTATAACTTTGACGTGGGGTGGACGATTTCTCTTATTATCGTTATTTTCGGCGTAAAGTACTGTTATTACTTACTTCTACGATATCCTCGTAGCATTTTTAGCGACAAATAAGTAGCGGCTGTATGTGAACTTCTAAAGAACTGAACTACCTGCTTGAGAACCGAATCCACTAACCGTCAGTCATATTTTAAATAATGCCTGCATCCATTAATGCGGTGTACTGTACCGCACAGTATAAGTAACCGCGGAATGTAAACAAAATATTAATTCGTCAAAAAAAGTCCGTGTTAAGTGTGGAAATTTCATATAAGGATAGTGATTTTCAGCCGAAATTTTATAATTAATAGAAAGGAAACAAGTGTATGAAAGAAGGCAAGAGGTCTAGGAAAAGAATTCGTAGAAGGCAATAACCTCATTGTGCAGATTTTATATGACTGCTGCTCAGTAGTAATGACGTTACTTTGTTGTCCATTACTTGCACACTTGTCGTTGAATTGCCAAAGCTACATGTTATGAAACAAGTATTTACTTCTTTTGTTCAGGAATTAAACCAACATGAGCATCAAAGGCTGTGATGGAGTCTCCCATTTCTAGTAGAGCCACTGGTTCCAGGAATAGAATAGAGAAAAGCCAAACACAACATCTATGTCTATCCAGACCCTTCAGTATGAGAAGCCAGAAGGCCGCGTCCTAGACCTCTCGATATATATAAATGCTTTCACAAGAACTGAAGATTTAGCGATTGACGGGGCAAAGGTACAGTCTTGGGCTACAGATATCAAGCTAGAGCCACATCGAAGAAGAAATTAATAGGCGTATATGACTTGGTTGCAGAGCTTTTGGAAGCAATGCTGAACTGGATAAAGAACAGCTATAACATTAACCTTAATAGGCTTTTGGTGATTGGCCAGCGGGCGTCAAAGACGATTTTTGCCGTTAGATGACACTTCATCCCAAGGTATAAACAATAATGTTTCCGCGTTATTTGAATGGCTGAATTGTGTTTGTTAAAAAAATCCACTACAACTTTAAAAACAATCTATTGTTTTTTACAACAAAATATAATCCACTTTCAGTACGGTTTACTGCTCTTTGCAGATGTGCACGTCTTCAAAAGGGGAAAATGTGGGAATGTCATTTCATGAGTTCCCAACAGATTAGAACCGGAAGCAACTGTGGTTGAAAGCAATACCTCGGCAGCATTTTCAACTAAATGACAAGTCACCATCAAGTGTTGTTTGTGGTAAGAATTTTCATTCTGATAATTGCACTGACCCGTGATACAAGCGACTGAAAGGAGATGCTGTACCACCTATAAATTTCCAGGTTATCCACATTATATAGGAAGTGCCTCCTACAAAAAATAGCAGACGTGTTCTTAAGAGAAGGAATGATGCTGACGATTACTGTACTACTACAAAAGCGAAAACAACGAAGCCGCCCCAGTGACGCAGTGGTCTAAGCGCTGGCTTATGACCATTAGTCCGAGAAGGGTCCGGATTTGAATCCCGGTGAGGCATGGATGTTGTGTTTGTCTTACGGCACAGGCTCTGTCCGTTCCCTGGAGCCAGTGGCCCAAAAATCAGGGACGGGCAACTGCTTATAGCCCATTGAGTTGCTCACGGTTCATCTATCTCCCGAAACACATCCTCAGTTACTTGGAGGTTCCTTGTTTTGGGTGGTGTTACGGTAACATGCTCGAACGTAAGTCGGGAGATGCAGGTTCGATTCCCGTTCCAGGACGATGTAATTTTTAAGTTTTCTAAGGCATGTCTACTTGCATGATTAATTTGGCATCCGCAACATTATTTGACTATGACGGCTGTAGTTAAACCTTCAATCTAAAAAAAAACAAAAAAAAAAAAAAGCTACGAGTTTAACATGCTTGGATAATACAGAATTATTAATTCATTTTGTAAATACTGTCAAGAAAGACTGATTTTTATCACGTTTTATTTCATCAGTAGCCATGTTAGGCTTAGCTAGCCGCAATGAAGCGTTTCGTAGAAAAATTAGCCAGTTCGCGTTTGTTTGTTTTTTTGTCTGCAAATTATGTAACAGTTTTATGACCTATTAAACGAGGACTGGGATTTACATATAAATTACATCAGTTCCTATAGAAAAATTCCCTTGCTGAAATGATGCTCGTTCAGAATGTAAATAAAAGCCTTTGTTCAAATGATGTAA
The DNA here is from genome assembly GCA_039090855.1 of Macrothele yani. Classification (NCBI taxonomy): domain Eukaryota; kingdom Metazoa; phylum Arthropoda; class Arachnida; order Araneae; family Macrothelidae; genus Macrothele; species Macrothele yani. Next base: position 14,367,238 of record CM077017.1, read on the forward strand.
ATAATGTTACAAAAACAACGTGCTTGTTTCTGTGTCACAAGCAGTGGTTGCGTTAAGTTTTTAGACAGGGAGTTATAATACTTCTGATGTGGTTTTCAAGAAGTATTTTGTGATTTCTAAAAGTTGCATCCCCTCCCCCCCCCTTCAGTTTGCAAACGACTGCCATAAAAATTCTCACTTCTGAAAATTGTTTTTTTTTTATTCTATTAACAATACATGCACTACAATAAAAAAAAATCTGTTCTTTGGTCACGCAGTTAATTTAATTATTTTAATAAGTACAGCAAAATTTAAAATAGAGTAATAATTCGTAAGGTTAAAAACATGCATCTTTACCTGTGCGGCAAAAATAAAAATTATGTGATATATGTATAACAATTATTTCTACTCGTGCAATTTAGTATCGCAACAGCTTGTTATTGAGAATGATCTCAGTCTCATATTTTTAATAAAAAAATACATTCTGCTTTAAGTTCTGTTCATTTTCTACAAGTCACTTATCTGTACAATGAGAATTAAAATCCATAACATATTCACACTGTGCTTTTAATGGATATAACAGAGTGTCATCAGTAGGTTTGACTTTGATTTAGTGTTGTAATTATTCGATAACGGTGTCCACAAACCTTCGGAACTCTAGAAAAGAATGTATAATGAATTAGCTTTATTTGCTTTACGCTAAGCTAATTATAATGAATAAGCTCTTTCTACCAGCTAGCTAATGATAATAATGAAGCTTTCCTACTGAGCTTCAAATAGTGAATTCAAATGGTTGTTGTTACTAGTTAATTAAGAACATGAATAAAGTCTCCTGCTAGTAGTGTAGTAATAGTATTGAACAAACTTATAACTGGTAGTAATGTTGTAGCAGTAATTAGAATGTATAAAGTCTTAACGCTGGTTGTTAATGGTAATAAACTAATGATATAAACCTAACAGCCAGACAGAGGTCTGACAAAAACTATTAATTGAGAAAGACGTACTTACTCAAATCTTTTTTAATTATGCGACTCTTGGTCGTCCAAAGCGCACACACACAACTTGTTTCACAATAATGAAGAATCCAACTAATGGCATAGAACGAAACTCTCTCCTCTAGTATAACAACAAACGATCTCCTTATAACAACAAAATCTCTCCGTACAACACCAAACGCTCTCCGTACAATAACAAACGCTCTCCTTCGCTATCGATGAACGCGCCTATATATACTGGCTACCACCACGTCATGACTTACACTCATTGCCAGATCTCATTCATCGGGTGAAATAATATTTCGTTCAGTAAGAAGATAATTTACATAGTAAAATAAAATAACCAGAGATAGTAAAATCAAAAGGAAAGTGAATATAGAGTATACGTTACAAATGTTGCCCCCCCTTCCCCATTTCGTTTGGGCTTGCACGCACACTCACACTTTAGCCGTTTTTGTAGCTCTATTGTTTGCCGGGCTGGCAGAGCGGGAGTGGCGAATGATAGCATAATTCTATCATGGCGCAACTGCTGTGTTGAACAGTAGAGTAAAAAAATAATAGTAATGATAATACAACAACAACAACCTAGAGGTCGGTATTTAAATCAGGTAAGAGTTTAAGTGGATAAATTTTGGAGCAGTAAAAATACGTCTCGATTTGTTTTTTAGGAAGTAATTTTCTTTTCTGATGAGTGAAATACGCCTAGCAGGCGTTAACGCGGTTTCTGGTCACAAGTCAATGGATGGCGCTCGTCACGACCCTTAACTTTTGTCCTCGCTGTTTTCGCTTAATGTTACAGCCTAGTAGGTGATCTAGTTCAGCCTTGTCGGAAGAAACAGTACAATTTTCATGAGCAATTTACCATTATGTTTTTTAAAAAAAATGTTTAATCAGTGCATCCTTCCAGTTCTTACTCATAAATCAGAGACATGGACCGTAAACTAAAAAAAAAAAAAAAAAAAAAAACATCCAGAGGCTGCAAACTACTGAAAAAAGTATGAAGTGCATGTTTGGTATAACTAGGAAAGATAGGAAGAGGAACTCATGGATCAGGAAAATGGCAAGATTTGATGACATCGTGATCAGGGTAAAAACCCTGAAATGGCAATGGGATGGGCATATTGCTCGTATTAAAGGGCCACCGTTGAGCAACTGAAATACGAGATGGATTCTAAGGAACAGGAGAAGACCAGGAACACCATGTAGGAGATGGGTGGATGAAATTCCAAAGCTTCTGAAGGGACATGGCAGAAAAAGACTGGCTCAAAACATATAGTTGTAGAAGAAATTTGGTGTGGCCTTCATTCAGCAGTGGATAGATGATGGTTGTTGATGATGATATCGGCATAATTATCTAATTTCAACTGCTTGCTATATGCTTACGCATATTTTATGAATAACATGACATATTTCTGGGAATAATGCCACGACATTTCTGTGAATAAAAATTATCCAATTTTTCTGATCGATCCCATTTCTCCAACGGGAAGTCAGGTAATGCTCCTGTTGGTTGGGTAGAAGCACCCTCGAGGTTTTAGCTGATTGTTAATCTCAACTGTTTTGTATTTAGCCATTAAATGGCCCTTACGTCATAAACCTCCTAACTCAATTTCTCGTGTCATGTGGTCAATTTCGAACTCGGTTATAATGAGTTACGTCATCACGTGCAAGATATGCACTGGTTAATTTTTAAGCATCACTTTGCGATGCGCTTTTTCCTCCTGGAGAGATAGTTCTCATTCAGTAGGAGGATCGGGATAAAGCTGTTCTCTCACGCTGACTTCTGTTCCTTCGGTATGCCACCTGAGCGAAAGGGGCACGGGGTCACAGAGATGACCCAAGAGTGACCCGACCCATGAGCAAGGAAGATTTCCCGTCATACTTGATTGTTGAACTGTGAAAAGGGTCAGGGACTGGTTGCTTTCAAACGAGAATAGCAGTCTTCATCGTTGCGTCGCCAAGTGGATGAGCAGTAATTGTTTCCTAGCAATCATGTTGCATAAGTCCAACAATGACGAGAGATGGATACTTTCCGAAATCCCCCTTGCTTTGCCTGTTTAAGCTTTGCGATGGTGGGAGGTTAACCGTTCCTTTTTAGTGTCACTGCCTTTGACCGACTTGGAACGGATGTATTGTGTGATCCGCTTCTCAGTTTTTAATACTCTTATCCGCGAGAATCGAAAACATTTGTCTTGCTGTCTCTCTTCTACTATCTTGCTAATTATGTTCTACCAAAGACTACAATCAACTGTAATAATAGGAAAAGCGGGAAATTTTGAGCATCAAATTTCCAAAAGATGTTTAAAATTCGAAATGAAAGGTCCAACAAGATTTTGGGTGTGCAGTTCATTTGTACTTACAGGCTAATTTATTTCGAATACATAGTTCCATACAGACACAGATAAGGGGGGGGTATTTTATAGATGCTTTTATCTTGTGCCAAAACAACTGTTCTTTAAAAATGTCGCTCCTACATAAAATTAGAAAAAAGTTGAATGTTTTTCTGACATACAGAGTATGTAGTATTTATTCAGTTACAAAGTTGGTCTGTACTGTGTCCTCTAACCGACAATCCCAAAGATTGTACAGATATGTACATATACAACAGATACCCAGGAAAGGTTCTTAAAATTTATGCGACAAGCTCAGCATGTCTTCTGCTGTCTCAGCGAGATGGCGATTTCTACGTACGTCAGCCATTTCAGAATAGTGAAAGAAAATGTAAAAAAAAAAGAAAACAATCATGCAAGACATCAATCATATAGACAAAAACAGGGGGAATGGTGGTATTTTCAAAAATTAGAGCACAAATAAACAAGATTTCTTACAAATCCCAAGGCGCGGATAACAACTGCAAGACGTTTTGCAATGTTTTGTTTCACTTAAATCAAAATGTAAAGAATCAGACGCTTTTTTACTCGTGTTATAATGATAACTCGGTTAGAAAAAGAAGGAAAAACATTATTTTGATCTTTTATGTCTCATTGTTTTTTCTTGTTCGTGTTATTGCTCCTGTTCATATTCCATTACTTACATAAAGCAAAAGTGTTGTTAAACGGAAGAGCGGCAGCCTTGGATTGCTGATGAAACACTTGCAATAACTATTTTCAACACTGTGTGTTTTGTGTTTGTTGTCTGTTATATGTGTACACGCACACGCGCGCTCACACACATATGTGCAAACTTTGAGATAGTCGGCTAGAGAACACAGTACAGACGAAACTTTGTAACGAAGTAATTGTATTATATATATGTAAACGAGAAAAGCTTTCACCTTCCTTTTAATTTACTGTTGGGGGGAAGGGGGATTTTTCTTTGATTAGAACAGTTGTTTCGGCCCAAAATTTAAAAAATGTATAAAAATCAGAGGGGAACAATCCCCGGATCCTCCTCTGTGTCCGCTCCTGCAAATAAACTTTCCATCCCGCAACCAGTGGCATAATGGAAAATCTCGAGCCCCCCCCCTATTCTCGACCCCCCTATTCTCGACGCCCTTGTGAAAAAATCTATTAGCTTCCCATTACTGAAACATTTAACTTCCATTTTATTAACTAGGCTTTACACTTAAATAAATACAGTTCTTTAGAACCTGAAAGTAGTTTTCGTAAAACCAAAACTGTTACACTATATTGCGTGATACAAAAACGTGCACATTGTAATTAAAATGATTGCCCTAGTTTTATACTGATACCAAGTATTACAAAACACTTACGCCAAAATAAATCATATTATGCAAATTTTACTCTTTTAGAGAACTAAGGCCGGCCTTTTTGAAATGCCTCATGATCACACATACAAAACGTGTAACTGCCGTGTGATAGTATCTAATGACCTTTCCTAGTTTATACGAAAATTCAAAACATAAGTGAGTAAATAAATAAGTAACAATTTTTATGAGTAACATTAAAAATTGTAGAACAAAAAACGTAAAACTAATTAAACTATTTACCCTTGAATATAAAAAATACACTTAACATAATGAACCGATGTTTTGCACATCGCAAAAAAAAATGTCCTTGACTTTGTTAAAAAAAGACAAAAATACAAAAAACGAAAAAGGTCTCTGTTCCTTCGTTCCCGCAAAAAACACCTCTTAGTTTATTATATTCCAAAAGATGCGTAGTTATGTTGAAACAACTGGAATACATAACATCTTATTCTCATTGGTATAAAAATTTCATTCTTTGAACTGATATTTCTTTCACATTCTCTTTTTAATTAATATGCATGCATAGGAACTATCTCTATGGTTGTGAAAAGGGGCCTCAAGTCCTCTGGATTAGCTACTTCCTCGTCATCCAGTTTTTATGAACCAAATCAACAAAAATGATTTCCTAAAGATTTTACTTATTTACTGGAAAAAAAAAAAGGCAAAAATTGCTTATTTTTCTAATACTTCATTCAAAGCTGCCTAAATTCCTGACCAGTTTCCTATGAAGTTTACAGCTAGTGGCCCTCTTAGCCGTGATGCCCCCCCCCTCGCAATGCGTGGGTTGCGGGGGCTTATAAGTACGCCCCTGCCTCAAACATTTCTGGATCCGCCGTGTCGAATGCAACTTTATATCTGTATTGTGTAATGATTTAAACGATCTGTTCAGAGATTATTTCGAACGCAAATTTTTCAGAGGCGGAAACGTAAACATTAGTAAGTCAATGGCGAATACAGTAGCCCTTTGCCATCCACTATTTTGAGTACGTGAAAAATGTTCTGTATACCGTCTTACCTAAGGCAGGTCGACGGTCATGTTCCAACCACCGCTTTAGACTTTAAACGCCGAATACCAATTCCACTGGCTGCCAGATTTAATTTTACAATGTTTAAATTTATCGTTCTTTCCAGCATGAAATATCTTGCACATTCAAATAAAAATATTTTATAGTCAGTTCGTTCAACAGGCACATCAGCATATTGGAAACGAAAATAAAATATGCAGAGCGGGTAGAAATCTATGATCTAACAACTGAGATCTTATCGAGATATGTAGTATAAGAAGAGTTGATAGGTTACGTACGTGATACAAACTTACCACGTCCTAACCTTAAGTACACTTTTTAACTGAAATCTTGTTAGTAAAATTCTGTTAGAGTTTGTAAAGCATGCCTCTTACGCTAAAACTTGAAAATCAACTCTAATGTCTACTAGTACACATTAATTTGTGTGTAGTAGTACTCGAAACATCAAAGTGCACAAAGCCCTGGATGTCTACATGAACTCCTTTAAAAACTTTCTATAACTTTCTATTATTTCCAACATATGTTGCGGTTTTCTTTACTCCGATGCTGCCGTTTAACGTTATTATATGTAAGAAAACAAGAAGTTGAGGGATTGTTATAGGTTCAGTGGTGATTTCATTTCCCCAAACCCTAGTTTTCACATAAAAAATAAGTTTACCAGCTCAGGGTTTTCAGGAACGGAACCCTTGCGGTTGGCAAAAAGCTACTGTATATGTATTCTCCTTGGAACAGCCTCCTCCCCCCTCATTCCCTGTTTAATTTCGTCTATTGTACTACTTCTGTATTTTCTCGTGGGCAAGTGGACTAGGGTTCGGGGTTTCACCTGCTCATAAAGTTTAATCCGAGTTCGAATCCTGAGTAAGTCGGGAATAGCGATTTTACCATTTCCAGCATATAGCAGCCAAGGAACTGTCCACCACAGCTGCGGGGAGCCTGTTTCGTTCTGTAACCTTCATATTTTGCGGTTATATTGGAAAAAGTCTGTACGTCCGCTCACTCCTTTACTTGTGAACACTCTAGGATTGCCATTGGATGTGTCAGTTGCCCTTTTAATGCGTTGCCTTCTTAAAACTGCCTCATTCTAAGAAGTAAATTCATTAGTTACAAGTGACTTCGTATGTAAAACTTCAAAGATGCATTGGTCCAGGGGAAGGGGAAACTGTTAGATTCCGAAAATCAACATGTTATGAAACTTCTTGGATGCAGCGCAGCTGTTTGAGATATCAGGGTTCCACACTTCCTGGTGACAGCTTAAATTTGATACGCTTGGGCACTGGGATGATGTGAAGCTGCATTTTTATGTAAGAGTACCCGCACTCGAAAATGCTTTGCTTCTCTTTTCTTATAAACGCCCTTGTCGCGGGGAAGTGGCCCGAGCTAATGCAGTGGATTCGTTCATATGAATATATGCATTATTCAGATGACTCTTCTTCGTTTTCGGCCATTTTAGTGCCAGACAGTCCTAGGGTCTGCTGCTTGAAAACCTCTTCTCCATTTTTTAATGTCCCATGTAACCTCCCGCTTTTGCTTTGACTTCCTTCATGTCCTCTACTATTTTTCTCCTGTTTCTCGGCACCTCGATTTCTGTTGCTTTTTAAATTGGGGTTTCTTCTTCTTCCACTATTATTTTCTACCATCTTTTTCTTGGTCTTCCCACTCTCCTATTTCTGTTGCTTTTCCAGGTGGGCTTTTTTCCTCCATTATTGTTTCCTACCATCTTTGTCTTCCACCCCCTATTTTCGGGTACCTCCGTTTTTGTTGCTTCTTCAGTTGGATTTTCTTCCTCCAATACTGTTTTCCAGCATCTTTTTCTTGGTCTTCCTACTCCCGTATTTCCTGGCACCTCCATTTCCATTATCCTTCGAATAATTTCAGGTGTAAGTACATATCCTATATTTACATCTCAACAACGTAACTGTTTGTTTGTTATGAAATTTATATTTTCACCGTCGTAGAAATATTTTCCGTAGTACCGTGTAAGCGTATTTCGTGTGGAACGATTTGTTTTCTATGAAAGGAAGGCATAGGGTGGGTACTGAAGGATTCGTCGTCAATGCTCCCTCTAAGCCGCGCGCGCTCGGCCGCGTAGCGACTAACTTCCTCCGCGCAGTAAGCATTTTAGATTGAAATTTCCAAATCCCTAATTAATTTTCATAAATCGAAAATCAATTACCTGCAAAAATAATAATAAATAAATAAAATTCTTGCTCTCAAAAGTCAAAACAACACTTTTTTTAAATGCCGTTCGCCTTGTTCTAAGTTCGTCTCATTGTCCTCTTCATTCTCAAAGGCTTCTTGCAAAGTAGCCTCGTGCGAGCAGATAATGAACGCGAGAATGCGGATTAGTGATTTTCCCATGCTGATAAAGAAGCAGATATTGAGTCTTTTCGCAAAACAACACATCAGCGCCAGCCAATCACAGCAAACCGTAACCAAGTTCATGGTACTAACTAATGCACCCATGCTAGTTGGCGGGAGAAAGGCATTCCGGTCCGTTAAATTGTAAGCCGCTGGTCAGTTAAATTGTAAGCATTCCAGAAGTAAGTTTGAGCTTCTCACTTTTTATAAATTAAAAATTTTAATTAATGAAATGTTTTAAATATTTTTTTTATTTAAAATCAATTGCGGAAAGAATGGTGTAAATGGGAGGATTAGAAAAAAAAGGTTTTCAGTCCAAGTTCCAACTTCTATTGCATTAGTAAGAGAAGCTGAGAAAATAAAACTTTTTGCCCAAGTGGTTTTGATGCCTGACCAGCTCATTGGGTTAGGCGAGCATTGCCCATGGCCACTTAGAAGGGATATTGCTCGTCTTAGTGTCAGCTAACATTTAAGAAATTGTCAAGCCGCTTCAATGTTAAACATTAAGTAGTGTCCTTTAATAGTCGGTGTTTGGAATTTAATCTTCGGTATCAATTAATTTATTTTCATGTGAAAAATTTAATACATTGTGCAGGAATTGTGATATTGTATGCACTGGTGCGCACCATATGCGTAACGGCCTCGGCGAGTTTTTTTTTTTTTTGTTTTGTTTTTTGTTTCAATGAGAATTAACCGTGAAAGCAAAATTTTTGGTCATAGCGGCATGAACAGTTTTTTGTTTTCCCGTTTTAAAACATGGAACTAAACTACTTAAAAGGTGGTTAACTTTTTATTTAATCAGCTAGGATGTTGGAATTTTGTGCGAAAACGCAACGAAGTGAGGAATTCCAGAGTGCTAATGGTCGCCCAATGTTCGGGTGGCTCACTTGTTGCAGACTTCCCCTATCGCCAGGCCTGAGTTCGAATCCCCTGTAAGACATGGCTGTTACGTTTGCCCTTCTGTATAGTGCCAGTTCGCTTCCAGTGTGTCTGAGTTAAAGGTGAGGGACTGAATATAGGAATTCGTGCTCGTGGGAGGCGTTAAATTCCAAAAATGAAAAGAAATGATGTTATGACAATGAATGAGTTGACAAAGCGATTAGTGTGGCACAACAATAAATAAGTGTTGCATGATCATTTACCTGTTTCGCGATAAAAAAAACACTTCAAGAAGTGATATAAGACGTTGCAACTCCTGAGAGAAACGTCCTTGGTTGTATCGCAAAAAACACACACTGCTACACTGCTTGTGTGTGTCTTTTGCGATAGACACACACAAGACGCACACTGCTACACTGCTTGTGTGTGTCTTTTGCGATAGACACACACAAGACGCACACCGCTACACTGCTTGTGTGTGTCTTTTGCGATAGACACACACAAGACGCACACTGCTCCACTGCTTGTGTGTGTCTTTTGCGATCGACACACACAAGACGCACACTGCTACACTGCCTGTGTGTCTTTTGCGATAGACACACACAAGACGCACACTGCTACACTGCTTGTGTGTGTCTTTTGCGTAGACACACACAAGACGCACACTGCTACACTGCGTGTGTGTGTCTTTTGCGATAGACGCACACTGCTTGTGTGTGTCTTTTGCGATAGACACACACAAGACACGCACTGCTTGTGTGTGTCTTTTGCGATAGACACACACAAGACGCACACTGCTTGTGTGTGTCTTTTGCGATAGACACACACAAGACGCACACTGCTACACTGCTTGTGTGTGTCTTTTGCGATACACACACAAGACGCACACTACTTGTGTGTGTCTTTTGCGATAGACACGCACAAGACGCACACTGCTTGTGTGTGTCTTTTGCGATAGACACACACAAGACGCACACTGCTACGCTGCTCGTGTGTGTCTTTTGCGATAGACGCACACAAGACGCACACTGCTACGCTGCTCGTGTGTGTCTTTTGCGATAGACACACACAAGACGCACACTGCTACACTGTTTTGTGTGTCTTTTGCGATAGACACACACAAGACGCACACTGCTGCTCGACCGTGAGGAAGAAATCGAAGCGAAACAGAAAGCGTTAGGTGCATGGTTATTCAGGCAAAGTGCTGTTTTGGGTACAGCATCAAGAAGCTTTAGGTTGACTTCAATGGCCTCCTAATAATCCAAGGGAATGAATATTTACGTATTCTAAAATATACTTGTAATTTAATTTGTACATTGATTTGGATAATGATATTTTCGAAAATCTTTTACATTTTAAGTATATTTAAAATTCATTTTGTCCATTCTGCAAAAGCTAATGAAGCAGCGGGGATTGCCGCTGAATGCGAATTCATGAAAACTGAGAAAAATTCGAGGTCGCTCCGAATGCGGAGTACAAGGCAATAAGTGAATGAACTATTGACGTTGACGACCCAGATTGCCAACTTTTAACTAACGTTGAAATGGAAACTATCGACGATGAAAAGTCAGAACCTCCAGCACATGCACATAAATCATAGATAACCATTTAGAGATTATCAGATGCCTGGACGCAATTCTGGATGACATGTTCGAAAACAGTTACAGTGTGGTGATATTTTGTTGTTTCCAAAGTATCCATGATTTAGTTTAAAAAAAAAGGCTTATTAAACAGTAAAAAGGTTCCATTTTTTTTTACAATTTCATGTACACGTAGAAGCGGATCGAAGCATTCGAAGCGTATCGTGAAACAATATCTTCTCAACAAACAAATGCTATAAAGAATACTGGAAGTTTGTGTACAAAGAAAGTAGCTTTCTGTGTTATTTGAGATGACAATACATGTAGATTATATAGGCAGTCTGCTACTTTTGTACTCTCGACTTTTTTCACTTCTCGTTGTCTGGAACTAAGAGAATCGACTGCCCAGCTTAGTGATATTTAACTTAGCACATCTTAAACACCTCCCCAAATCCCTTCCCCCTTCCCTTCCCTTGCCTTGCTTCTGATACGTATATACTTATGTAGTCAAGATATAACATCTGTATAACCTCCCTTACCACTCTCTGTTGTAGATCTTGGACTCCAAAAAAGAATCCGACTCGTTCTCTCCTTGGTTCACCGTCGACTATACATACGAGGTCCGATCAAAAAGTTCCAAAATTAGGCCTATATACAACAAAGTACTTACGTTACTGAAGCCTGGCTATGATCTCCCTCAAAGTAGTCTCCTTGAGCAGCGATACACCACTGCCAGCGTTTTTGCCACTGTTGGAACGCTCCTTGGAAGTCCTGTTCGCGAATTGTGTCAAGCACCGTCTGCGATTCGCGCTGGATCTCGTCCACGGTTTCAAAACGGCGACTCTTGAGCTTCAGCTTCATCTTCGGGAACAGAAAGAAGTCGCAGGGGGCCAAATCCGGCCAGTAAGGCGGGTGAGGAAGGGCAGTCATGCTGTTACGGCTGCAAAAGTGGCGTGTTGCTAACGCTCTGTGAGCTGCTGCATTGACGTGATGGAGCAGGAAATCGCCCCTGCGCCACATTTCAGGTTGTTTGCAGCGAATGTCCTCCCTAAAACGCCGCAGAACATCGCAGTAAAAAAGGGTGGTGACGGTCTGGCCCAGGGGGGGCAATTCACGGTGCACAACCCCACGAATGTCTAAGAACACGATGAGCATGCTTTTGGTTGCGCTCTGGAACTGTCGGGCCTTCTTCGGTCGTGGAGATGCCGGGCTCTTCCACTGCGACGACTGTTGTTTGGTCTCCGGGTCGTAACCGTAGACCCGACTCTCATCCCCCAGTGATGACCCGCGACAGGAACGTTGCTGACAGAGATCTTGAAAAATCTAACGCAGAATTTGATTTTCGCTCGCTGCTCTAGTTTGCAGTCCATACCGAAATCGCAGCTGTGTTCTGCACGTGGTCACCAAATATCGTGTAGCACAGCTCCCGATGCTCACAGAACGACGCCACCCGGCACAATGACTCATGAAGGCCACTGCTCTCGACCGCTGCTCGCGCATATGCGTACTGCCATCTGTTGGCGCGCTACGTACCTAGTCTCGGAACTTTTTGATCGCACTACGTATATGTGTGTAGAACTGCATGGCAACATTTGCAGTGTTTATTCTAATGGATGTTATGTATCGACCAACCGTTCTGAACCGTATTGTGAACAACATGCCACCATTGTTTATGGGCCACTGCCTAAAACAATGAAGTCATTATTTTTATTACTCTTAACTTTTGTACGTTGTACATTTACAGCCCTAAACTGTCTTTTGTACACTGAATGTTAAGACAAATGAAAATGTGTGCAAATCTTTGAAGGTTACGATGTTCGTTTAAAAATTCTCAGCTAATCCCTAGTGGATATGTACCTCAAGGATAGATAAAACGCCGGACAATATTTGTGTATAGCCAGAAAGGAAGTTGTTCAGCTGATGAATTAATTAAATATGCATGTGTATAACTGGACTTTGGTGTAAACCCCGCGTAGGTTGGCGGAAGACCGCCACACAGGAAAACTGTCACACATCTTTCAGCAACTTGGAAAACCGCCACACATCGGAAAACTGCCACATGTTTTTCATTAAAGGGCTGGGCATAAATTGCTGTTCCTCCGAGGAACACTTTGAATGTGAGGCAGTTTACAAAGTTTCCGAATTATTGAATTATTATGTGTGGCTGTTTTCCAAGGTGCGTAACGACGGGAAAGATCTCTTTTGTTTGTCTGAATTTTCATGCCGGTTCATACTTAGGGCAACAGGCCACAGATGTTCAGGTGGGGGTGGGGTTGAATAAAAATTGCTGTTTCTTGGCTTATATTGAGAATTGAATTGGGAACTCCAAACAAATTTCGGGAAAATGTTCTATGTAAGCCAAGCGAGAATTGTGTTCAGAAAGGACGATATGATAGGATTTTTTAATAACGCTGCACTTTTACTTAGACACTAAATATTTACATAACATGTCAAGTTTGTAATATTTTTCTTTTACTTAATTAATTCACAGGCCCTACACCTTCGCCTTTATAACAGCTTTTAATCCGCCGACTTCATATTCATAACGTTTACGTATCAAATCAAGTCAATAGCATTGCGCTTTTACTTAGGCGCTAAATATTAAAGTTATAGGCCTTTTTAACAGTTTTTATTCTACCAATGTCATATTCACTACGTTTACACATCAAGTCAAGTTAATAATATTGCGCTTTTATTTAGGCACCAAATATTAATTCAAGGGCTATAGGCTTAGGCCCTTTTACCAGTTTTTATTCTATCAATGTCATATTCACAACGTTTACAAAGCAAATCAAATTAATAATATTAGGCGTTTACTTAGGCACGAAATATTAATTTCTAGGCCCTAGGCCTAGGACCTTTTTAATAGTTTTTACTCCACCGATGTCATATTCGCAACGTTTACACATCAAACAAAGTTAATATTGCGCTTTTACTTAGGCACAAAATATTAATTCATAGGCCCTAGGCCTAGGCCTTTTTGACGGTTTTTAATCCGTCGACTCCATATTCATAACGTTTACTTATCAACTCAAGTTAATATCATCGCGCTTTTACTTAGGCATGAAATAATAATTCATAGGCCCTAGGCCTAGGCCTTTCCGACGGTTTTTAATCCGTCGACTTCATATTCATAACGCTTACATATTAACTCAAGTTAATAGCATTGCGCTTTTACTTAGGCACAAAATACTAATTCATAGGCCCTAGACCTAGGCCGTTTTAACAGTTTTTATAATATCATTGCGCTTTTACTTAGGCACAAAATATTAATTCATAGACCCTAGACCTAGGCCGTTTTAACAGTTTTTATTCCACCAATTTTATGTTCACAGCGTTTATACATCAAGCCAAGTCAAGTTAATAATATTGGGCGTTTACTTAGGCACTAAATATTAATTCATATGCCCTAGGCCTAGGCCTTTTTGACCGTTTTTAATCCGTCGAATTCTTATTCATAACATGTACGTATCGACTGAAGTTAATAGAATGGCGCTTTTACTTTGGCACTAAATATTAATTCATAGGCCCTAGACCTAGGCTGTTTTAACAATTTTTATTCTGACTGTGTCGTATTCAAAATATCAATACAAGTTAATATGTTGCGGTTATTAAAATTTTCTAAAATCGCCAGGCTCGTTGCCTTGTAATTAATGTTTGGTGCCGAATTGAAAGCGCGACACTAAATATTTACTTGTTACGCCAACCTTATAAATATGAACACAGCTGATAAAAGTTTCTAAGAGCAATACAAGCCTAGGGTCTTTTACTTGATGTTTGGTGTCTCAGTAAAAGCTCAACATTAACTTGTTTTTTTTTACGTCAATTTTCTGAATTGGAGCACGGCCAATTGAAAACTGTTTAAAAGGCCTAGGGCCTCTAAATTAATATTTCGTGCCTAAGTAAAAGCGCAATTCTATTAACTTCACTTGATACGTAAACGTTATGAATATGAAGTCGACGGATTAAAAACCGTCGAAAAAGCCTGGGTCTAGGGCCTATGAAGTAATACAGTATTTCGTGCCTAAGTAAAAGCGCAATGCTATGAACTTGAGTTGATAAGTAAACGTTATGAATATGAAGTCGACGGATTAAAAACCGTCAAAAAGGCCTAGGGCCTATGAATTAATGTTTTGTGCCTAAGTAAGAGCGCAAATTATTAACTTTATTTGATGTGTAAACGTTGTAAATATGACATCGGTGGAGTAAAATCAAATAAAAATGCTTAGGCCTAGGGCCTATAAATTAATATTTCGTGCCTAAGTAAACGCCCAAAATTATTAACTTGATTTGCTCTGTAAACTTTGTGAATATGGCATTGATAGAATAAAAACTGGTAAAAGGGCCTAAGCCTAAGGCCTGTGAAGTAATATTTCGTGCATAAGTAAAAGCGCAATATTACAGTATTAACTTGATTTGATGTGTAAACGTTGTAAATATGGCATTGATAGAATAAAAACTGTTAAAAAGGCCTCGGCCTGGGGCCTATGATTTTAATATTCAGTGCCTAAGTAAAAGCGCAATGCCCTTGATTTGATACGTAAACATTATGAATATGAAGTCGGCGGATTAAAAGCTGTTAAAAAGGCGAAGGTGTAGGCCTGTGAATTCAGTAAAAGAAAAATATTACAAACTTGACATGTTATGTAAATATATAGTGCCTAAGGAAAAGTGCAGCGTTATTAAAAATTCCCACCTTAGGGTCCTTTTCTGAACATAGCCTGAATTATGCTGTAATTCTCGCTTGGCTTACATAGAACGTTTTTTCGAAATTTGTTTGGAGTTCCCAATTCAATTCTCAATATAGGCCAAGAAACGGTAATATTTAACCCCCCCCCTCGCGCACACACTCTTTAACTTTTGTGGCCATTTGCCCTACACTCGTATGAACCGACACGAAAATCCAGACAAACAAAAAGAGCTTCCCGTCGTTAGACACCTTGGAAAACTGCCACACATATTTCGAAAACTTGGAAAACTGCCACACATTCAGAGTATTCCTCGGAAGAACAGCAATTTGTGGCCGGCCCCTTGATGAAAAGCATGTAGCAGTTTTCCTGTGTGGCAATCTTCCGGTGTGGCAGTTTTCCTGTGTGGCGGTTTACAGTGAACCGTCCGCATAACAAATGTGAATGAATTCATGGCATCTCATTAAAACCTATGTCCAATGAAAATCTATTGGCATAACACCACATGAAGCTGGAGATGATGATCATTGAAGTCTCCTCTAAGATGTTGAGAATAAAGCTTTCGCGTACGTTAAACGGTACGTAATTACTAAATGAAAGAATATGATTCAAATACAGAGAAGTAATTCACAAGTGTGTAGAGCTGTTCATATGAGCCAGCTAGCACTTCATTCCAGCGATAAAACCATTTGCTTCAGCGTGCGTGTGTGTGTGTAAATAAAATTTGAGGGAAACAATGATTTTAGAAAATTAGTTTGTATTGCTTATATTCTGCAACTAAATTGACAACTTTGATTTTAGAAGGCATAGTAAATTTTTACGTTATCTGATGGTAATGAGCTCAGGCGAGTGGTGATGTTCGTTCTCCTGGTGCTTTGATCTGGCAATGTAAACAAGTGGATGAAATCATGGTAGTGGCTCCTTATTCTTGATATTGTGTGTATTTAATGTTATGGGGATCATACTGTGAAATGAATATCGAACAACGCGTTTTTAAGGGTAGAAATTGAAATGTCTCATGAAATCCAAGTTTCGTTTTCCATAGGTTTTATGTAGGCGTCGGAAATGTCGGAAACTTGCTCCTGTTTTGGCGGAAACGTAAAACAAAAAAAAAATTACTTTTGGTTGAGTTCATTTTTTTACGCTTTCCAACCGTAGTTTGAAGAAACGTGTATGCTCCAGCTTCGTCTATCCGTCCGTCTGTCTGTCGGCACGATAACTCACGTAAAAATAGTTCGATTTCGATGAAATTTTAGTATGTGGTAGGGGACCACCTGGGGACGAACCCTATTAAATATGGACGAAATGGGGTCAAAGGTCACGACATAGGAGCGGGATCCATTCCATTGCCCTTATGCGTCATAACTTGCGTAAATATGGTTCGATGTCGATGAAATTTTAATACGTTGTAGGGAACCACCTGGGAAGGAACCCTATTAAAAATGGGTGAAGTGTTGTTAAAGGTCAGGACATAGTAGCGGGAGGCATTAAATTGCTCTTATGCGCCATAACTTGCGTAAATATGGTTCGATTTCGATGAAATTGTAGTATGTCGTAGGGGACTACTGGGGACGAACCCTATTGAAAATGGACGAAATGGGGTCAAAGGTCAGTACATAGGATCGGGATCCATTCCATCGCCCTTACCATACTATTAAAGGAGAACTTCTTGTATGTATGCAAATTTTATTTTGAAAACGGCTCTAAGGATTTTGATGAAAGTCGTTAACCTACCGTTTTCTGGTACTAGAAATCGATTTAGCTTGATCTCGACTTTAGGAAAATTCGTTTAGTGGGTTAAATAACCACCCCGATTTACCAAGTTTTTAGTGTCATGGCGTCGCCCCGTTAATGTTACCCATGCTTAGAAATCTTATGACGTCACAATCTCGCGTTTGAGAATGTTGGCGCGCGGGCACGCCATCTATCTCATTATGTCACGCGTTGTGTGTGGATCCTATTAAAGTTTTATGACGTCACACTCTTGCGAGCAGATGGCCGCGATTTCCATCTGCCTCATGACGTCACGCGTTGTGTGCGTATGTCCGTCCGTACGATAACTCGCGTAAAAATCGTTCGATTTCGATGAAATTTTAGTATGTGGTAGGGGAACGCCTGGGAAGGAACCCTAATGGAAGTGAACGAAATGGGATCAAAGGCCAGGACATAGGAGCGGGATCCATTCCACTGCTTTTATGCGTCATAACCAACGTAAAAATGCTTCGATTTGGATGAAATGTTAGTATGTTGTAGGTGCCTGCCTGAGGACGAATCCTATTGAAAATGGGCGAAATGGGGTCAAAGGTTCGGACACAGGAGCGGGATCTATTCCATAGCCTTTATGCACCATAACTTACGTAAAAATGCTTCGATTGCGACAAAACTTTATCATGTTATTTCGGAGGTATACTGAACCAGTTCTGTTGAATATCATTGAAATGGGATCAAAGGTCAGGGCACAGGAGCGAGATTTATTCCACAGCCATTATCCTCATAACTTGAGTAATTATTTCTGGTATGTTGGAAAGCGTGTTATAATCAATGCATTGCATGATTTTACTAACTTGTAAATATTACTGGCACATCTGTGTTCGTTTTTACACATAAATAGAAATTTTTATATACTTTAAAAGTATTGGGAACACATTTCAATAACGCACATTTTTCAGGTACATTTTTTTAAATGATTAGATACGAAAATAGGCGACTGCGATTCGTGCGTGCGAGTGTGTGTTGATTCGCTATTAATTTTTTATATATTTTAATTATTCGAATCAATGTTCTCATTGTGACATTTTGAAAAAGATGCAAATAATGAGCTCTCTCCTCATCGAGATATTCGACAGTGGTCTCACAGCTCGGGTTTCTAGGACCAAGTTTCTAATGTTGGGATTTGGTGCCAGCCAGGGGCCAACAACAGCAGCGGGTTGAAGGTCAAAGGTTATGGAGACCGCAGCAGCTGGGAGAAACAGTCAGGAGGAGGAGTATGTTATCCAGGGAGAGTCGACTACGCCCCCGCAGACAGTACGCTCTGTCTCTGACTCCTACTCAGAGCGCAAGCCATGACGTCGTAGTAGACGAGAGCGCCATTAGAAAAGACTGTCCCCTTTAAGAAGGGCATTCATTATCTGCCTGCAGCTGTGTGGAGAGCTGTCATTGCAAACAATGATGAGAAAATGCTGGGCTGCTGGGCACAGAAGCCATCGTGTATCAGCTACTGTTATCAGCCTACCATAACGCACTTCCCTACATTCTTCCTAAAAGAGAGAGGATAAAATGGGATTAAATAAAATCTATTGTTCTGTTATAAACAGGTCAAACTATTAGATGCTATCTGTCCCTTAGTTATTTTTCTTTATTGATGAGAACTCCAATGATTTCCAGTGATGTGTAATTCAGTGAGCATAAACTCATCTTCTTTAGTTTGGAATCCCGTAATTTAGTGCAAAATAAAGGCTCTAAACGTGGTTTGTTCAGGACCAACATCATTGGGAATTGTTCTCTTTCTTCGTGTGAACATAAGTGATGAACTGTATGCGAAAGAACGGAAAATAGCACTTCGGATTAAAAAAATAAAGAAAAATCTTAATAACGGAAATCAGAACTGTCGGTACTACAAGTCTGCCTAAGAGTGTACCGTTGTGGCAGATACGGAACAGCTACCTCCGCTACGAAGAGTAGTCCCTAGCATTTAGAGCGGAAAGAAACAGAATTATTTCTCATTTTTGTGTACTGAGCAGTTTATCAGGCAAAATTGCTATTTAAGACAAATTTTTCAAAATGGCTGAGCGTTCTAGAAATAGATTTGGTATGAGAAGTTACTCAATCAACAGCCTTGCACTTTCAGCTGTTGACAATCCTGGTGGGAAACGTACGTAACTTGGAGAGGGTGTGGAAGGGATAGAAGATTTTCTCCAACATTCTCAACACACAGACATTAAACTGACAATCGGGGAAATGCCAGGGGATGTATACTTAAGGAGCTGTAGGCGAGAGAAAGAGAGAGGGTTAAGGAAAAAAGAAACGACGATGCAAAGAGCTTCGATTAGGTCATAAAGCAGTTAGTGTGGAGGGGTCCGAGAGTAATGCTTAACATCAAGTGCAAGGGTTTAGTATTACGTGGATTGATGCCGTTCGTGCAATCCACGGAGACGCTGTGAGCTGGCTATCCTACCTTCCACAGTAGTACACTCTTAGGATGACTTGGAGTATAATGGGAAAGTCACGTGATTTAACGGGATAACAAAGGCTGTTCGGAGGGGTGGTACGAGAATCAGCGAAACTTCTGCGCTTGCGGGATGTGGAAAAGCAACAGTTGTGATAGTATATAGAGAATGGTTGACGCAGCAAAAGATCGATAGTGAGGGCATGCTCTGTGGGGTGTGAAACGGCTAGTAGACACTAGAGATGAATGGAAGGTAGCCATATTTAGAGGTCCATGGACGAGCAACAAGAAGTCAAATAATAAAAAATCTGAATTAGGGGCAATGCCAAATTGCATCAGCGCACACGATGCGACACACATTGAGCCGTTTGCGTTGCAGGAGCAGAAAACCTGCTCGTACACCAATGCTGCATGGAGGGAATAGGACAAAACGTCTCCACTGAGTTTGGGATCATCCGGGGTGGACACCAAATAAGTCAAAGAGCACCATGCCGATGAGAGGGTGAGAGTTTGGGTAAAATAATATGAAAGCACATGTCCATCTTTAAAACTCTTAAAGCTGTCGGAAGTAGTGGACCCAAGCCTTGAATGCCCAAGCGTATTTAAACATTATTGCTGTTACACGGCACTAGCAGTGTTCCTGCCGAGTCGGCCGGTAACGGTGCTTGAGACCTGAAGTACAATTTAGTTGGCCACGGCACCAGGTGAGAATCTCAGGTGCACTGCTGCACTCAAAGATTCACACCAGAACATAAAAAATGAAAAGTTGAAGAATGACCCGAAGCATAAGGCTTGGGTGAATCCACCTTGTGAACAAAATAACAACAACAAATAAAAAATAAAATAATCTAAAAAAAAAATGATACTTTGGGATCAGAGTTGTGATGAGGTTCACCCGCAATCACCAATTCGTGACTGAGTGTAGTGGTCCGGATCTTACTCCGGTACATTCAATCCCCAACCAGCCAGTACAACACTCACTTTCGCAAATAACACATGATTCTCAAATACACAACACAACATTTAATAACGTTCTGCGAGATTTAAACAGATACGGCGCTCTCTAGGCACATAGACAATTGCCCCTCATATGTGGGCAGCATACGGTGTCACACTTTACTGTCGGAAGACGCAGCCGTCTGAGTCTCCACCGGACTATCTGAACAAGAGATACTACTCTTTAACACACTAAATAGAGCTGCAGGTGATATTCATATACAATTGCTTAGAGAATGAAAAAAAAATTATATGCAAACGATCACATTAAAAATACTCGCGACACAAAATACACAAGCACGTTAATTTGCGGTATAAGATTATAGGTGCGAAATACTGCCAAAGTTAATTAACTAAATCTAATAAGCATGCACATGCAGAACCCTGCCCCGCTGACGTTGGTCCTGAACCAAAGTTAAAAGAAACTGTCCCGCCCAGCGGAATTTGTGGCCACACCTTCTCCCTTATTCATGTAAAAAAGTAATCAGGAAATGGGCCCTGTAAGAAATTGAAATCTGTATGTGCAGGTATTTCCTCTGAGGTTCAGTCACTCAGCATTACTGCATCTATGTCCATGCAGCTTTGGGTGTCGGGATGGCACAAGTTCGCAGATGTGCGAAGAAAGAAAAAGGAAATATTCATCTACTTACAGTTTCGTGACTTTGCTGTGCAAATCCGTTGTGCATCACATAATATCACACGACAAAAAAAACACACACACACAGACACTTGCACCATGTGGCAGCACCGATGATTCAACACTTCACTTTGACGCTTGATGTAAATGAAGCACACAATTAAAAATGGTAATATCACGCCGCACTTTGTTGCAATGATTAGAGTGCACACTGATCTATTCTCGTTACGATTTGAAGGTGGCCGTTAAGCAAAATAGGCCCTCTCACATCTGATGTTGCGGTTTCAAGATTGATTTTCTGTGTTCCTGGGAAATGATTTTTGTTGTCGTGAAGAAATAATTGTGAACGTCGACTGCTGGGAGAGTGGGACACATTCAATTCCGCTGCTGCTATAGTTGATTCCGTCCGTCGCTACCTTCCGTCCTTTTTGACCGTTCATTCCCAATTCAGTCAGTTCCTTTCCGTTAGCAAACCATCTACCCTGCCTGAGTACGCAGTTCAAACATGCCTCTCGCAGGTTTTGTTTCCATTTTTTTTATAGAGTTGCGACCGCCAGCCCTGAGATTAATTTTCTCGGCCGAGCGAAATCAGACGTGCTTTTACCTTAAGCGTATATCAGCAACTCAACATTTCACCTGTATATTTGTTAGGTATCGAAGCCACCGCTCTTACGCTCATATTTTTCTTTCGCCATGTTTTTATCCCGTCGCACTTACACGTAGTGGCTTCGCTGCTTACGTGACCACACACACGCACACATGGCGCCTCGCTTCGCCCCGTAGGACAAGCGCGTCTCTTCACTTCCTCCACAGTAGGGGACGAATGGGGGTGACGATTCCACACTGCAGTGGTTGGCATCCGAACCCGACTTTACTTGGCTTCGCTTCTCATTGGAATGACCACTGTCCACTCGCAGACTTCTTAATTCCCCTGTAACTTGGCTTTCATTAGGCCAAACAGTCGCTGATTTCCATTACGCTCCAGCCTAGAAATTTCTTCGTTATCACGCGGATTTAGGCATTCTGCTGTCTTTATGGCAAACTGGCATCTCCAGCTGCCTCGAGTTGTCTCCATTTCTTACCAAATGTGGGGAGGTTTGCTGCTTCATTTTTCCCAATTCATTTTTTGCAGATCCAAGGCATCCAGCCTTTCACATCGGAGAGCGTACAGACAACTCAACTTTCTTCCTTATTTTCACGCCAAGTGCGAACTCTTATTTTTCTGCACGGACCACACAGAGGGCAATTGTTCTCGAAAATGCCCCAAACAATCGACGAATTTACGATTATTCGCTAAACCTTTTGTCCCCATCTTCATTCATTTACTCAAGTGGACCCGACCCCTCTTCGAAAGGTACCTCTTTTCCTTTCCGTGTTGCTTAGGCTTCTTGTCAGCTGCGCCCTGATATTTATGACCTAACAGAGCTATTCTGAGACCACCCAGCCAGAGAGAGAATTCTTCGCCTCTTTTCTTTCCAAACCCCCAGATAAAACTTTATCTGCTGTTTACACTTTTAAACTCCAATCAAGCCTCGAACATAATTAATACTTAATTAATTTCACACATCAACCACGCCCATTAATTACTAAATTAATGGCGGGGGTGGGTCATAACATCGGCCCCCTCCTCAAGAAATCCAGAAGTCCTCTTCTGGGCCTATCGCTTTGCTCTTATCAATTTCCAGAGCAACCATTGAGTGCTACCTTTTTTCCACAGGTAGAAACAATTCAAAATGGCAAAAATATTGCGTTTCTTGCCTTCAAAAGCATTGGAGCGACTTCCCAATTATCCCGCAATTTTGTTAATTAATTTAGAGAACAGCCGAAAGAAAAAAAACAACGTAAATGAGAAATAAATAAAAAAAACTGAACTGTAAAAGAACATGCGAGCCTGCCGAACTGTGATTCCTAGCTGCCTCATACAATACGCGACATGGCGGACAAATTTTAAAGTTTTCTTCAGGTTTTAGGAGGGGGGGGTGTCCACTGTAACATTGCTGACCAAGTTCATCTGACCATGGTCAGTGAACTTGATATAACTTCCAAAAGATTAATGCTCCATACCACTATGCCTACACAGGAATACGACGGAGACTCTCCCCTGCTTCATTGGCCACCTCAGTTTCCAGATCTGAATCCCATTTAGTATCTGTGAGATGAATGCGACATCAGAAGTCTGAATCCGCTGCCATTCGATCTGAGTGAACTGTAAGGAGCCATTCGATGTGCGTGGACCAATATTTCACCAAAACTTTACCAAAACTTGGCTGAATCAGTGCAGAGAGAGAGAGAGAGAGAGAGAGAGAGAGAGAGAGAGAGAGAGAGAGAGAGAGAGAGAGAGAGAGAGAGAGCTGCTGCTGTTCTAAAATCTAAAGTTGATGCGGTCCTAATAAATTGGCCACTCAGTGTGTATTGAAAAAAAAATTACATATTTATAAACAGGGCTTTTTTTTTTTTTTTTCGGCCGAACGGCGTTCCGGCATCTTCTTAAACATAATTTTTTTGGATTTGAGTTTTGGAACATTTATTTAATTAAAATACCGTAATACGTGAGGGAGAGAGATGGCTGGAGTTTAACCCCTTCCTTTTTTTTTTTTTTTTTTTTTTAGTTGTACACTGAAAAGTTTCTTTCATGTATATAACGTATAGATAACTATGTAACCTTGGTTCAGCGATATATATTCTTTTCCATATCGTGAACAAGAAATCAGGAAGTTATCTAATAGGTTTCCACTTAATGAAAGAGTCAGGATTAATGATTTTAGAGAATACCTACAACTTCAAGGAAAAGATAAACCTAAGCAATAGCTGAAGCGAACTTTGCAAACTATTAATGCATCTTTAGCGAATATGAAAGGGAATTTTATCGGGCGAATTTGATAATCATCTCAGTTAGATGTCTTTCAATCACAGCAATAACCTAATTGCTATTCATAAAAAGTTTTGGGCCTACACTAACTCAGTTCGATCCCACAAAATACGCCCTATTGTGACTCATTCGAGGACACCATTCGACAGTGAATAAGAAAAACAAGGGCCGGACAGATGGACGTTTACGCCAACGTCCATCCGTTCGATGAAGCAGAAAACATGACTCATCGGAGAAGGCAATCCGTTGCCAATCAGCGGAGGTCCAATTCCGATACTGCCGTTCAAATGTAAGCCTTTTCTGCCGATGCACCTTCGTAACCATGGGTGCAGTGACCATCCGTCTGCATCAGAGCCCCATACGCAGCAGGGTTCACTGAACTGTCGCTTTAGACATACTTCCGGTAGCCCCCTGGTTCATTCGGCCAGTGAGTTGCTCCACTTTAGCGTGTGGATCGGCCCTCACGCACCTTCGCAGCCGACGTTCACCTCTCTTATCAGTGGCACGTGGTGCCCCGCAGTTTCCACATCGCTTATTCGCAATGGTGCCATTTCTCCAATCGCGATACACTTTAACCACAGCAACACGCGAACAGTTCACAAACTGCGCTGTTTCAGAATTACTGCCTCCCTTGTCCCGAAAGCCGACAATCATTTCTTTTTTGCAAATCTGATAAATTGCTCTTTTTATTCATGACAGCAACGAGTGATATGTTTTCAGAATGCCGACAGCACACCTTATATACCCTCCAAGCCAGCTCACGACACGTGCCTTCTTTCGTTAGCTACGCGCTATTGACGTCAAAAGTAGGAGGTGGTCACAATAATGTGACTCGACTATGTATTTAAAAGTTCCGGCGCCTTTTTCTCTAGAAAAAAAGCAAAAAAAAAAAAAAAAAAAGCACTTTGTATAAACCATACGTATCGATTTCTGCCGTTTCTTTCAATGGTTTAACTAAATTTTGATAGCATTTATTATGTCTAAGGTATATTTACTATATTTTCTGTACCATACCCTTATAATGAAAATATAGTAGCTGGTACAACATATGTTAATTAAATTCAGTGTCTTCCAGAACATACGCAATTATCTACGTTGTAAGTAAGATTAAATATACAGTCTGTATGATAAGATGGATTAAATTTTATTAGTCCCTTACAAATTTCTCACAACTACTCTTCTGGTATATATATGGTTAGAGTTATTTTAATTCTTCCTTTTCTTTCAGCGTTGTAAAAATAAAATCAGTGTACAACAAGAATTTAATTAAGCGCATCCATATTGTTCCAAGGGTCTTCTTTTTTTATTTGGGTGCTTGCATGCAGTTACTTTTTTTTTCTTTAAACCTAGAAGCCTAAGTATATGACTCATTGCAAGAGCTGTAACCACAGAGAATAATTTTTTATTGACACTTATTCTTCATACTGTGTTTTTAAGGACTCTCTAGACTGTTTGATTCGTGGTTATTTTTAACGCGTTTGGAAATCATAGAAGCATATGTTCGTAGATTTTGTCACAAAACAGATATTCAGAACATCATTGAGCAATCATCTGCTATTGGAGGAACTCTCTCTCTCTCTCTCTCTCTCTCTCTCTCTCTCTCTCAGCCTTGGTTATTGTAATTGAAACCACTTCAGGATTAGCGCGGGCAACATGAACCGTTGACTGCGAAAAGCCGGATTTGTCCTTCAGATGGTGTGGGTGCCACTGTGGCTACTTGGGCGTAATCAATGTTGATTGCTAATCTGGCAGTTGTGGAAAAACTTACCGTCGTAACTTATAAATAATAATCTGTTCTTGTCAATGACCTCTTTTCCTGTTTTCATCTTTATCTTTTATTTTTTTTACCTCGCCTAATTTGTCCTTCTTGCGTAGGAAAATATATTTCGTAGGTAAACGACGGCTTCGATTTTTCCTGTAATATAACCGATTAGAAGTACTAAGCAGATTCTCTTTAGAAAAGACGCTCTAATGAATGAGGTTTCTTAAAAAAAAAAAAAAAAAAGGAGGGGTCACACCCCTTTTTTTCTGAAAGCTTAAACATTTTGGGGAAAAGGAGAGTTTGAAAATTTATTTTTGGAAATCTTTTAATTTTATTTTGCGAATTTGTCCATTTTTGCAGATTTCTAGCTAAATAAATGGAATATTTGTAAAATGTTATACTGTTGTATCTTTTCATATCTTCCGTACGTTAAGACTTTTTAGGGCCGACATGTAGCGTTCAGAAAATATTTTCTATACGTTATTTCAGTTGTGAAAAATCAACTAGTTTCTTTCCTTGTTTTCGAACTATAGGAACTATTGAAATCGAAGCTGTAATCAAACCAAACGTACCCCTTTAAGCCCCCGATGTACCTGCATCAAATGGTGCCCCAAATGTTTTGCTCTCTCCAAACAATTGGTCACACAGCGACAGGGCCGTAGCCAGGGAGGGGTCTTTTGGGTATGAGGAAAGAATGCCCACGGAAAAAACGCCCACGGAAAAATCGCCCACGGAAAAAACGCCCACGGAAAAAACGCCCACGGAAAAAACGCCCACTTCGCGAAAGTAGGAAAAAACGCCCACGGAAAAATCGCCCACAGGCAAAATGCTCACGGGAAAAATATGTGATCGACTGATAAGTTTATATGTCTGTTATAAACGGTGTTCGGACAACTGGTCACACATTGCTGGCCAAAAAACCGTTAGGGGTCATATAAAAATTGCGGTTTCTTGGCCACCTCACCTACATAACGAAAATGGGTGTAGGAGAATTGGCCACAAAAGTTCAAGGGGGGGGGGTGTAAGTATTATTGATTTTTGGCCTACATTGAGAATTGAATTAGGAACTCCAAACAAATTTCGAGAAAACGTTCTATGTAAGCCAAGCGAGAATTACAGCATAATTCATGTATGTTCGGAAAAGGACCCTAAGGTGGGATTTTTTAATAACGCTGCACTTTTACGTAGGTACTAAATATTTACATAACATGTCAAGTTTGCAATATTTTTCTTTTACTTAATTAATTCACAGGCGAAGAAAAAAGTGTTGAATAGGCTTAGGCCTACGGCCTATTAATTAATGTATGGATTGAATGTATGGTGCATAAGTAGAAGCGCAATATTACTGACAATTAATTCAGACTTTTGACGTGGAATAGGAATAGCTGTGGTGCAGTGGAAGCATATCCGGCGCGTAACTGGAAGACCCTGAGTTCGATTCCTGGTGGCGGCCACTGAGAATTTTTCCGTGACTCACTTATAAACGTGGAAAGAGCGATGACTTCTGTTTGATTATTGACAATACTTGTTATGTAAATTTACGAATATGGGAATGGCGGAACGAAAACTTTTAGAAGGGCCTAAACGTTAGTCCTAATATTATTTTTTGCCTGAGTAACACCGCAATATTAATAATTTGATGTGTTACGTAAACGTTATGAATATAACATCGTTAGAATAAAAACTGTTAAATAGGCCAAGGCCTAGGACTTATGACTTAAGGGCCGCGGGTGGCCTAGTGAAGAACCAAATAAGATTGTTAACTTTCAACTTCCTACTGTAGAGTGGGATGTAAGGTCAGGTGATGCGTAACATCACAGCCTCTCCTTGACAAATGTCAACCCCGCCTTCTCGTGGTGCATCCTGTTCCTACTAAAGGGGCTCTGACGACCGCCAATAGCGGTATAACTATACCATCGGGATTAGAGGAAATTCTATCCCACACTCACCAACCCGCTTGGCCAGCGTGGTGAGTTATGGCCAAACCCCTCCAAAATGACTCCACAACTTAAATCTTGGCCCTCAGTCTCCGGCAGCTGGAATGTACCTGGCCAAGGCAGCGGCCAGTGCGACATGAAGGCAGAGGGTGCTAAGAATCCCCGGAGGACCGGACTAGGCTGCCATCTGATGCTGACCTTGGCAACGTACAATGGACGCTCCCTATCTTCTGATTCAAGGCTTCTTGAATTGGAAGAGGAACTACAAAGGATCAAGTGGGACATCGTGGGGCTAAGTGAGGTAAGGAGAAAAGGAGAAGATCTCATCGAACTGAAAAGTGGACATCTCTTCTACTATCGTGGGACAGATACTGGCAGAACTAGTGGTGTTGGATTTATAATAAACAAGAAACTGAAGGATAAAGTTGTAGAAGTTGAAAGTTCCTCTGACAGAGCTGCAAGGCTTGTTATCCAACTCTCGAAAAGATACCAGGCTCAGATTATTCAAACTTATGCACCCACCACAAGTCATCCTGAAGAAGAAATTGAAGAATTTTATGAGGAAATTTGTCATCTAAATAATAAAGGTAAGCAGCACTTGAAAATAATTATGGGAGATTTCAATGCAAAAATAGGGCAACGGCAACAGAATGAAACTTCAGTAGGTAAATTCGGTCACGGCAACAGAAACCAGCGTGGAAATACTCTCGTTGAGTTTGCAGAGGCAGAAGGGTTTTTCATCTTGAACTCCTTCTTCAAGAAAAAGCCACACAGGAAATGGACATGGAGACATCCAAATGGGACGACAAGTGAAATTGATTTTATTATGTGTAACAAAAAATTCGTCATAGAAGACTGCAGTGTGCTAAACAAGTTCAACACAGGTAGTGACCATAGATTGGTGAGATGTAAGATGCACCTCAACACTAAACTTGAACGTGGCAAGCTCATAAGACAAACAAAATCTATTGACATAACCAACCTTATAAAACACCATAATACCTTCAAGTTGGAACTGAAGAACAGGTTCTCTGCTTTAGAAGGCCTAACATCGGAAGAAGTGGATCTCTCTGAAGTTAACAGAAAAGTAACCAAAGCTCTTATGGAAACAGCAACAAAATTAGCTGGGTCTAAGAACAAGTTGCATGTAAATAAATTATCAGGAAAAACGAAAATGTTGATGCAAAAAAGAAGAGAGATGAGGACAACTAAAGAAGATGTGACTTCCAAAGTGGAATATATAGAGCTATGCAAGACAGTACGAAAAAGTATCACTGAAGACGTAAGAAAATTCAACTGTGAACTAGTGAGGAAAGCAATTGAAAACAACCAAAGCCTAAAGATAGCAGAGGGACATCTCAGTAAGGGAAGAAAACAGATTATGGCACTGAGAAAAGAAGATGGTTCTGTAACAAGAAATAGAGGCAAAATTTTGACAAGAGTGAAAGATTTCTACTCCAAATTATATGAAAGGGATGATACATGCACTCCAGACATCATGAAAGATACCAGTACCAGAGTTCCTCCAGTCCTTCCAGCAGAAGTTGCACATGCAATAAAGAACATGAAGCGGGGAAAAGCTCCAGGAGAAGATGGAATTACTGTAGACATCATACAAGAAGCAAGTGGAGAAATCGAAACAGTATTCGCCCAAATTTTCACTCGATGCCTAAATGAAGGAAAGATTCCTGAGGATTGGAACACCGCTACAATGATCCTGCTACATAAGAAAGGTGACATTGAGGATCTCGGAAACTACAGACCTATCAGCCTCCTATCAGTAGTTTATAAAATCTTCACTAAAGTTCTTTCACACCGCTTGAAGATAACACTGGACATGGCTCAACCGAGAGAACAAGCTGGATTCAGGAGTGGCTACAGCACAATAGATCATATCCATGTGCTGAGAGAACTAATTGAAAGAGCGAGGGAATATGAACTTCCATTGTGCATGGCTTTTATCGATTATGAAAAAGCCTTTGATTCGGTGAAACCATCAGCAGTTACAATGTCTCTGAAAACCTGCGGTATTGAAGATGCATACATTAATATTATTAATAACATCTATGAAAATGCAAGTGCAAAGATTAGGCTGTTTGAAAATACAACACGCATAAAAATTGGAAAGGGAGTGAGACAAGGTGACACCATATCTCCGAAGCTCTTTAATGCGACATTGGAGGGTGTTTTTCAGTCGCTGAGCTGGGAAAACAAGGGGATAAAGATTAATGGAGATTATCTAACCCACCTTCGTTTTGCTGATGACGTAGTCATTTTTGCAACTAGCCCATCAGAGCTGCAGAGTATGATCCAGGAACTTGCTGACAAGAGTAAAGAAGTGGGATTAAAAATGAACTTTCAGAAGACAAAAGTGATGTTCAATGCTTTTACAAGAAATGAAGATTTATCGATTGATGGAGAAAAGCTGGAGATAACAGACACGTACGTTTATCTTGGACAGCAGATATCAAGTGAGGGTCACATTGATGAAGAAATTAATCGGCGTACAAAACTTGCCTGGAGAGCTTTTGGAAGAAACAGCATAATTTTCAAGAGCAATATGCCATTATGTCTTAAAAGAAAAGTGTTTGATCAATGCATCCTTCCAGTGCTTACGTATGGTGCAGAGACGTGGACCTTAACTAAAAGAGACATACAAAGGCTGCAGACAACTCAAAGAAGCATGGAGAGGTGCATGCTTGGTGTAACCAGGAGAGATAAGAAGAGGAACTCGTGGATCCGAAAAATGACAAGAGTGGAAGACATCATGATCAGAGTTAAATCCCTGAAATGGCAATGGGCTGGACATACTGCCAGAAGGACAGATCATAGATGGACAGCCGAAATTTTAGATTGGATTCCAAGGGACAGGAAAAGACCCAGAAGAAGACCACATGGGAGATGGGTGGATGAAATTCGAAAGTATGCAGGGGTGACATGGAGGAGACTGGCACAAGACAGACCGTTGTGGAGGAAACTTGGGGAGACCTTCGTTCAGCAGTGGATTGATAATGGTTGATGATGATGATGATGATGACTGTAGAGTAGCTACTTTCTTAAAAAAATCCAGTTCGGCTTTACTGTAAAAAATTTGTGACTATTCTTATTTTTTAAAGTAAGGTCTTAATTTTTATAAAACTATGCATGTTTGTTATTTAACTATATCAATTAAAAGGGAAATCATTAAAAGTCAGATTATTTTATTTATAAAAACTTGTAAAGTATAGCATTTAATTGTAAAAGCGATTTTCGTAAAAGGCGCAATGTACAGATATAACTTTGTGTAATGTGCTTTCTTTGCACTCTTGTCTCTTTTGGAAATCCTCTTTTGTGTACGGCGAGCCGAAGGGGGAGGGGGGAGCATCTGTCTTTCGTCAAAGTGGTGCTTTGCAGCTGCAGCTGGAACGTTTGCTAGCGACCGCACCCCAAATAACAAGGGATATATTTCATTTAAATTTATCGGTTGGCCACCGGTCAGGGTGTGTCTTCCCCGTGAGTAGTATAATCTCAAGTTACAGGCATACTTCTTTTCTTCCCAGTGTAAAGAAAAATACGCACTCATAGCTTCCTGGGAGTTTTCCAAAGGACAACTAAAACAGTTAATTTCTACGTGACGGGTGTAGGAGAACTGGCCACAAAAATTTTAAGGGCCTCATAAAAATAACGTTTTCGACCGCTTCGTGCCCACGAACCCTAGAGGTTGGTAATCAGAGTCATATAAAGTTTCCGTAATTTCGTCTTTTCTTAATTGCGATAATTAATGTAATTCTTTATAAGAAATGTTTATGATCTACATCTCAGCAAAAGATTTAAGGGTTTTCAAACTACAAGTCTGCAAAATATCTGAGCGCATGTGCTGACTCAGGAAACCTGTCCGGGGGGGGGATATCAAAACTCTAAGATTTGAAAAATGTATCGTCCCATCGGGAGATTTTCAGCATTTACAAGCTACAGTTGGACAGATTATTTGAGGGTACGTGCCTACTCAGCAAACCTGGGGGTGGGGTGGGGGGGGGGGGTTATATGATAATTGTGAATTATATAGAATTTCTTGTCCGATCGGGCGATTTTCAGCATTTACAAACTACAACTGGAGACATTATCTCCGGGCATGAACCTACTGAGCAAACCTGTCGGGGGGTAGGGGGGGGGGGGTAATACCAAAAGTGTAGAATATGAAGAATTTCTCTTCCGACCCGGAGATTTTCATCATTCACATGCCTTCAGATAATGTGTCGAGTTGTAGCTGCTAATTGCCGAGAATCTCCCGATCGGACGAGAAATTGTTCATATCTTACACTTTTGGTATTACCCCCCTCCCTCTTCGCCGACAGGTTTCCAGAGAGTGACATGCGCTAAGAAAATTTGTCGAGTTGCAGTTTCTAAATACTGAAGATCTCCAGATCGGAAGAGATATTCTTGATATTTTACGATTTTGGTATTACCCCCCCCCGACTATTTTCCTGAGGCAGCAGATACCCTCAGATAATTCGACGTGTTGTAGCTTGTAAACACTGGAAATCTCCCGATCGGACCAGAAATTCTTTATATTACATATTTTAGATTTTAAGCACCCCCCCCTCCTCCCCAGACAAATTCCCTGGGTTTGCACATACTCGCAGAGAATTTTTTATTTGTAGTTTCTAGAAAAATATCGTATAGCAGTTGGCTTGAAGACAACGGTGAATCATTAGTATGTTTTAAAATAAATGTTGCATAAGACTACCACGGCTTTCAGGCCAACACCATACAACCTCTACAGTCAATCAGTGCAATCCGAACTTTCCTCTCATATTTGTAAGGTTTGCAGAAAATATTTTACACATCAAATTATTAATATTGCGGTATTACTTAGGCAGAAAATAATATTAGTACTAACGTTTAGGCCCTTCTAAAAGTTTTCATTCCGTCATTCCCATATTCGCGTTATGTAGGTGAGGTGGCCAAGAAACCGCAATTTTTATATGACCCCTAACGATTTTTTGGCCAGCAGTCTGTGACTAGTTGTCCGAACACCGTTTATAACAGACATAAAAACTTATCAGTCGATCACATATTTTTCCCGTGAGCATTTTGTCTGTGGGCGATTTTTCCGTGGGCGTTTTTTCCTACTTTCGAAAAATGGGCGTTTTTTCCGTGGGCGTTTTTTCCGTGGGCGATTTTTCCGTGGGCGTTTTTTCCGTGGGCATTCTTTCATACAATCGTTTTTTGATTTTAAACTCTTCCCGAAATATTTAAAATGCCTCAAAAATCAAATAATTGTTTTATAAATTTTTCAAGTAGTATAGCAATAAGTGAGTACTTGAAAAATGGGAGTATTAAGTAGAAGAATTTCGTGTAGAAATAAAATGAGACAGAGAAAAAAACTCAACATATGTATAACGCACGGTGAAAATAAATTTTCAAATTCAGAAACCCACTCTGAAAATTCTTTGTGGCTACGGCCCTGCACAGCGGTCTGGTTTTACGAAAACTACAGCAAAACAATCCTTTCCCCCATCTCATCTCAGCAGTACCGACCTGTAAACAGTGATAAGCGTTTCCATCTAGTCCTTTATTCTCTACTCCATGACTCAAGTCATGTTGGGGAAGGACTGGTCCTACTGGTATGAACGTCATGCCAGTGGGTAGAAACAAGTGACTCAAACGTGTTCTCTCTCCTTTCTTAAGTTGATCGCCATTGTTATAGTCCTTTTAGCTGGTAATCAGTCAAAAAGTATTAGTGTTAATCATCCCCCTAAATGAGCACTTTGAACAGCAAAGTTAAGGGGGAAGCATCGCTTTTTGATGCGTAGGTTTACTCGTTCCTGCCGCATTCGGCCCACTTCTTAGACAGCGAATATATTCCTTCGAGCTGATTTCACCCCATTTTGCTAACCCCGAGTTAATTCTTCCCAGCCGATTAAAGGGTTAAATTATTTGGGGTATGCAAAAGTTTCCGCCGTTTTAAGGAGAAAAGGGACAGGAACAATCAGGAAACCAGTACACATTTATTCAACGAAATATTAGCCGTTAGCATCAATGACCTTTTGTCATTTTTCAGGCAACAAATGAATGCCCCTGTGATAGAAGGACTCTGGTTTTGAGCTGAAGAACGCAGTGACGAAATTTTCCACCTCTGGAACTGTGGTGAACTGCTGTTGGCATAGGGCATGTTGCATAGAGCGAAACAGATGAAAGTCTGAGGGTCAATGTCCGGGGAGTAAGCCGGGTGCGGTAAAACCTCCCAGTGTAACTGTTCAAGGGTTGATTTCGTGGTGACACAGGCATTGATCTGTTTAGGGCATGTTGCATAGAGCAAAACAGATGAAAGTCTGAGGGTCAATGTCCGGGGAGTAAGCCGGGTGCGGTAAAGCCTCCCAGTGTAACTGTTCAAGGGTTGATTTTGTGGTGGCACCGACATGTGGTCTGGTTTGTCTGTCTTATGTCTGGCGCTCTTTGGCCAAACATGGCCCTTGCGCCATAAAAATCAAACAACCAACCAACCAACCAACCAACCATGTGGTCTGGCATTATCGTGTAACAGGATCACTGGGATGCGTTCTTTACCTGTCCATGGGCGTTTTTGCTCGATTGCGGCGTTCAGTTTCATCACCTGGTCACTATATCGTTGTGCAGTGATTGTTTCACCCGGTTTCAACAGTTCGAAGTACAGCACTCCATGCATATGCCACCACACACACACACACACACAACAAACAGCACCTTTTTCCCGTGGATATCTTGTTTTGCAGTGGATGTTGATGGCTGGCCTGGGTCGACTCAGGATCGCTTGCTTACGGGGTTGTCGCAGTAGACCCATTTTTCATCCCCGGTGACAACTTTCCACAAGGAATTCTTCTCTTGAAATCTCTTCAGCAACGACATGCAGATACCCAAACGTTGACCAATATTGCGCTCCGTTAAAGTATACTTACCAATCTTCTGGATCTTCCGCAAGGCCTGTAGACGCCGTACCACCGTCGATTGAGCCACTTTTAAGCGTTCCGCCAGTGGCGTGGTCGTTTATGTGGCATCCTCTTGCAACAGCGATTCTAGCCCCTCGTCTTTGAGTTCCTGTGGTCTACCTGCTCATGGCTTGTCTTCCAAGCTTAGATCACCTTTCTTAAACCTGGCAAACGATTCTCGACACGTCCGCTCACCCATAACCGTTTCGCCATAAGCCTGACATATTGAACCGTATGCTTCACTCGCTCTTTTCCCTAAATTAAGCATAAATAACAAACAGTGCCGCAAATGAACTTTATCGACCGCCATGCTTGGCTTCATGTATGAACCGACAGCACGGGTCGCCGGCCGGTTAGACCCCTACAGTGCCCGCTAGCGGAGGCGGCGGAAACTTTTGCATACCCCTAACAAGAGGGTTAATCATCATGTCGCTTTGCTGTCAGCGATTATTAAGCAGCTACAAAAGGACCTATTGAGCGAATGATAGGTGCCATAATTAATTGCTTTTTAAACTTTAGGTTCTGGTTAAAACACTATGCAGGTACACAGTCATAACATTTCGCAAGCCTGCGTGCGATTTGTAATATATGTTAGCGATGGTAAATTATGATTTTGAGAACTTTGTTTTGCATTTTGTGATATATCGTTCATTGCAGTAATCTTTGGTATATATGCACACGCTATTTTCATCGAATTTTGTTCCTTCCGCTTTGATGTCAAAACAATAGAACTCTTTGGATACAACCTACGAGGTCTAAAATTCGTTTGGATTATAGGAGAGTGATATCACATGTATTATCTTTGGTGCGTTGCGCAGAATTCAGTACAACCACTGGACGTAAAAAAAAAAAAAATGTGATTTGTGAGCACTGAAAGCTGTTCAAGTGAAACTTCATGCCTCTACGGGAGGAATGCTTCAGCCGACATGTTTTCCTTTAAAATTTCTAGACCTAATGTCACAAAACTAAAAACGCGGTTTTAAATTACCCTAATGACAGTTTTCTTATGTACTTCCGTGAAAAAAGTAAAAAAAAAAAAAAAAATGGTAGCAATTGCAATGATTCTACATAGGAAGTATTCAGAAAGTTACACTCCGATAACAATATGCAAAGCAGAAGCGGTTTTGGGGAAATGCCCCTTCTGTTGACTGAAAGTGCATTGCTCATAATATACAAGTTTGCTATTTTTGTACTTCAAATTTTTATTTTTTACGCTGCATATTATCCATATTTGCTTCTCTGTACCTGCTCGTTGTATGACGTCATGTACGGAACCCAAGTAGGGTGGGAAAAGGTAAAAGGCACTGAGCCTTTCCTTCCATCGGCGGCGCAAATCTGGGTCACGTGACCGACGCGTGACATTGTCGCACGCGCCTTGTCCGTGCCAGACCTGCGGGTAAGTGGGCCTGCAAAAGGAACAAACAGAAACAGGTCTTGCTATTTTTTACTGTGCTGCATCTTCTTCTTGATCAAAAATTCAATTACCGTCTTCCCCTCCTTCATTAACCTTTACAAGCACCCCTGGAAGAAAGAAGAAATAAAAAAAGATGCAAATTCATCTAACAATTTCTGTTCAATTACTTCCAGCTCTCTTTGTGCGATACCATTCATTATGAAACATCACGCGGTATATTTAGATCAAGGATCTTTTCCTTTAAGAGATTTAGCTCAGTAAAAACAAGTTTGGCATAATGAAAGGCAATTTAATGAATTTGGATTTTTCTTTTGTGCATTTGATCTTACTTCTGTCATAAAAACATGCAACCTTTAAACAAAATGTAGCTTTGGACTTCACAGCCTTCATTCACTAAGTACAAATGAACTTCCGCACAGTTCCTCTCCGAAGACATTTTATTACTTCCTTAACTTCTTTTAATTTCCTTTTTTTAATTAATAGCATTTGTTAAATACATTGTAAGCAAATCCGCGTAACTGGTAGGTCTTGTAAACAATGAGAGAATCAGAAGATACGTTTGAGAGTAAAATTATTTACAAGAACATTATGTCGGTCTCACACACCGATTTGCTTTTAGACAGAAGAAAAATCTTATGATGACCTTGTGCGACCAAAATTGTCCTTTCAAAGCAACATATTTTCGTATATTGTGCATTAGGTGCCTCATATTTATTTTGCAGCGTTTTTAAATATTTTGAAAGATGCGATGTGATTGGTGGTTTCAAATTGAATTAACTTTGTGTTATTAAAAGGACGTAATTCTCAGAAAACCTGCAAGAGTTGGCGTAATATCATCCAGATATTTCGGGCATTATAGTTTTAATTTAACGCCCTTTGCTTTGAAGCCTTTCTCATTAACGTTTTTTTTTTTGTTTTTTTTTTTTTTTGTTGCCACTATAACAAATTTTATTTCGTGTGAAGTAATTTTATATCTACCAGGAGAGAATGTGAAATTCAAATTGTGAGAAAACTAAATCTCAAAAGGGCACGCAAATACGCTGCATGTCATGATAGAAAGATGTGAATTAAAGTTTCCAAATTCGTTTGACACTAATTCACAAGAGTACAAAATACATTAAAAAAGGGTCGGAGACTAAAACTGAGTGCTATTTGATGGAAACCGTCGATAGAATACATGATTTTTTTTTTTTATGATTGGAGGTTTAACGACCACCGTGAGCAAACTCAATGCGCTATAAGCAGTCGCCCGTCCTTAATTTAGGGCCACTGGTTCCAGGGAAGGGAGAGAGCTAGTGCCGTAAGACAAACGCAACATCCATGCCTCACCGGGATTCCAACCCAGACCCCTTTCGCACGATTGATCATAAGCCATCGCTTAGGGTATGAGGAAAAAATGCCCACGGAAAAATTGCCCACCTCGAAAATAGGAAAAAATGCCCACAGAAAAAGTGAGGCCTTTCTTAATTTCAATTAAGCGATAGAGAAAAGTAATCGGAATGCTTCCTCCGCTCAACTATATAACGTTATCTAACATTATAAGGTCATCGTAGTTTGTTTTCAAAATGGCGGAAGGCGTCCTTTGTTCAAATGAACATTTGTGAGTGTGGTGCGTGCTTGGCTTTTTCAAGAAGAGTAACTACGCATAAGGCAAAAAATCTGCAGCATTCTTTTCACGCGGGTTGGGGGGTGGCGCATAACAGGGAGAGCAACTTTAACGAAGTCTTTGGACTGTATGAGGCTCAAACACAAAACACACGATAAAATAAAATGAACTCACAAACGAGGCATGGCATAGGCTAAGTACTGGTGTCAGGGTGCACCAGAGGGTGTAGAAGAACTGGCCACAAAAATTTTAAGAGGCCGTACAAAAATTACGTTTTTGACCGCTTCGTAGCGACGTTGTCAGAGGTTAGTTATCTGAGTCACGTAAAGAATCCGTAATTTCCTATTTCTTTAATTGCGATATTTAATGCAGTTCTTTATAAAAAATGTTTCTAACCTGCAACTCAACAAAAGAGTTTCAGGGTTTATAAATACAGCTCAACAAATTATCTGCAGGCATGTACAAACTGAGGAAACCTGTCGGAAGGGAGGGGGACCGGCTTAATACCAAAAATATAAAATATAAAGAATTGCTGGCCCGATCTGGAGATTTTTACCGTTTACAAACTATAACTCTACAAATCCTCTGTATTTTATATTTTCGGTATTAAGCCTCCCTCCCCTCCCCTCCCCTACAGGTTTCCTGCGTTTGCACGTGCCCTCACAGAATTTGTTGAGGTGTTCCTCGAAAACACTGAAAATCTTCTCCCGGTTGGGCTACAAATTTTTCATGTTTAATATTTCTAGCATTAACCCCCTCCCCCTCCCCCCTCCACAGAAGGTTTTCTGCAGTAGCAGATGCCCGCAAAGAATTTGTTGACCTGTAGTTTATAAACCCTGAAATGTTTTTGTTGAGTTGTAGATTATAAACATTTTTTATAAAAAATTACGTTAAATATCACAATTAAGAAAATGCGAAATTACGGCAACTTTATGTGACTCAGATACCAACCACTGTAGAAGTGGCCACGAAGCATTCAAAAACGCAATTTCTATACGGTCCCTTAAACTTTTTGTGGCCAGTTCTCCCGAGCCACTTCTCCTGGTGGGCAGTTCTCCGGTGGCTACTTCTCCCACACCCATTTTCGTTATGTAGGTGAAGTGGCCCAGAAACCGCAATATTTATACGACCCCTAACGCTTTTGTGGCTAGTTGTCTGTGACCAGTTGTCTGAACTCCGTTTATAACAGACATAAAAGCTTATCAGTCGACAGTTGACATATTTTTCTCGTGGGCATTTTTTCGTATTTTCGAAAAGTTGGCATTTTTCCGTGGACATTCTTTCATACATTCATCGCTTAGACCACTGCGCCGCCTTACAGAATTCCAGTATGTAATATTTGGTTGTTGTTATCTTTGGTCGTATCGTTATTTATGTGTTTCACTGATTTTAGCTAACACACGCGTACTGACTGCTTAAAAAACATCGCCTTTTCAACTGTTTTATAAAGAATTGCAGTTGATGTTATTGCGCACGAATAGGATGTCATGTGAGTTGTGTTCAGCGAGTCAGCCATTACAAAGTTATGATACAAAGCAATTACTAGAGAGAACAACTTTTTTCGTTGACATATCCGAATAAAACCATCAGAAAAATGAGTCAGAGATAGCTGAGATTTGACTGTCATTTAAAACAAAAGATAAACTATTTGCGAAAAATCTAAAGTGCATCAATTACTTATTTACTGTAATTGTAGGTTTATCAGCGACGGTTGATCTTAACTAACGTGTAACAGTATTGTTTTCGAGTTGTTGGAAGCTTTGTTCTTAAGAACCGCGTTTCGGAGAACAGGTTTTATTAAACCGGTGTTTTATCCCATTCGTGTATGAGCAAAAGAAGCTGATAGCAAAACCGTTCCGGTAAACGAAGTGTCAGTATCATTCTGAGAAGCACATTTGTAAACCTACTGTGTTTTATTGGATAACAGAAAGAAATTTATAATTCTGTCCAGTCGCAGGTTGATTTTTCTCTTAATTCAGCAAGCATCTCTCTATTGTAGCTGCTTGATACACGATGGTGAAGTTTGTTTTAGAATTTACTCCTCTGTTATTGCCCAAAAAGTTCCACCTAAATATTCACTCTGTGAGGCCGAAGGTTTGTGTTTGTTTTGGGGATAAACGAGCAGCATGAGCAATTCTAAAGACTAGTATAAACGGTAAACCATCTCTTCTGTATGTGGGGCCAGTGGTTCCAGGCAGGAGAGAGTGACAGCCCGGCAGACAAGCACACCTCTCATGCCTCATTCGGGACTCCGTGTCTTCTTATTCTGCTTTATTTCCCCTCTCGTTTATATTGGGGTCATTAGTGGCTGTAAAGCGAGGAGAGGAAATTTAAGTCAGCTGCAATTCCCAATCGGCTTTATTCCCACACGGCTTTATATTGCTCCCATAAAACGGGGAAAACTTTACCTGCCAGAAAGGAGAAGTTGTACACACTTTTAAGGGGAATTCACCTGGTTTCATAGCAGATAGCGGCGTGCAAATCTGTGGAAGAATTGATCAAGCTCATGCGCACTGCGTATTAAACAGATTTCAACCATTTTCAACACATTCCTTCGATATGCACCATTTTTTCCCATTGAATTTTTAAGTAAAAGATCGCCTCCTCGGAGTCCCTAAGAACAAATTAAAATTTCGACAGAATTGAAGGCTTTTTTTTTTGTATGCGTATTATCATGCGTGTAAGTTTCGAAGAACGTAACTGAAACCAGATGAAAATTTCCGGAAGAAAATGACAAATTTCCGGGAAAAGCGCGTAATCAAAAAACACATTTTTAGATTTTTAGGCACTCCGAGCATTGCTTTTTCTTAGCTTTCAAAATAGTTAGACATATGCAAAGTGCGTTCAAAAAGTTGTTTCTGATATATTATATTTGAATAAATATATGCATTATATGTTATTAATAATGCTAGCATTATTAATAACATCTATGAAATGCAAGTGCAACGGTTCAGCTATTTAAGTATACAGCACCAATACAAATTGGAAACAGAGTGAGACAAGGTGACACCATATCTCCCAAACTCTTCAATGCCACATTGCAAAGCGTCTTTCAATCACTGAACTGGGAAAACAAGGGAATAAAGATTAATAGAGATTATTTAACTCACCTTCATGTTGCAACTGTCCCTTCAGAGCTGCCGAGTATGATCCGGGAACTTGCTGACAAGAGTAAGGAAGTAGGATTAAAAATTAACTTTCAGAATACAAAACTGATGTATAATGCTTTCTTCAAAAAATCAGGATTTTGCGTTTGATGGGGAAAAGCTTGAGGTAACCTATACCTACATTTACCTTGGACAATAAATATCAAGCAAGGGTCACCTTGATGAGGAAATTGGTTGGAGAGCTTCTGGAAGAAACAGTACAATTTTTAAGAGCAATATGCCGTTATGTCTTAGCAGAGTTTAATGAATGCATCCTTCCAGTGCTTACGCAAAGAATATCTAACTGAAAAGAAGTTAAGACTCGGCGAGACGTAACTGACGCCGCCATATCTTAAGAGTTAAAATGCAGTGCACAGAAGCCAACATACAGGCTGATGCCGGTTTCTGTTGATTTCAATTCATTGGGTAAAGAAAAGTCAGCCGAGCTACTCACAGCACATGATTGCGACCTTTTTGGTAGCATAATCACTTCTCAAATCGAATATGTTAGTTTTGTTACACCAATCGGGTTAGTTAAGGCTTTTGTTTGTTCTTCAATTTTTCAGAAACATTTTCAGTAATGTCAAATACTAGTGAATGTCTGCATTTTGTACGGATCCTTAGGCCTAACTATAACACTTGCTAAAATTTAATTTAAATAGTAATACTAATGTTATTGCATATTTTTCTCACCAAAATAAGGGATGGGCGTGATATCAGAAAACAACAACAACAACAACAAAAACTGCTCTAAGCAAATAGCCATCAGATCGAAGGAAACCATCGTGGATCAAAGAAAAGCTTCACTGCTGTAGTCCCCTTGACGTGTTTTGCTCCTGAATGTTAACTTTCCCGCACAGCATATTAAATCTTAAGATGTGGTGTCGCTGTTGTCGCCTGTTTTACGTTATCTCTATGAGAGTTGGCGTTCTTCAAGCTTTATATTCTTTGGCTTAGGTACGGAGCAGAGACATGGGCTTTAAGTAAAAAAAGACATACAAAGACTGCAGACAACTGAAGGAAGCCTGGAGAGATGTATGCTTGGTGTAACCAGGAAAGATAAGAAGAGGAAATCGTGGATAAGGAAAACAACAAGAGTGGAAGACATCATGATCAAAGTTAAATTCTTGAAATGGCAACGGGCTGGACCTATTGCCAGAAGAACGGATCACCGATAGGCAACCGAAATTCTCGACTGGATTCTAAGGGACAGGAAAAGACCCAGAAGGAGATCACATGGGAGATGTGTAGA
Organism: Macrothele yani; assembly: GCA_039090855.1. Lineage (NCBI taxonomy): Eukaryota > Metazoa > Arthropoda > Arachnida > Araneae > Macrothelidae > Macrothele > Macrothele yani. Next base: position 14,409,182 of record CM077017.1, read on the forward strand.
TGAAATTCGAAAGCATGTGGGAGTGACATGGAGGAGAACGGCGCAAGGCAGACCTTTGTAGAAGATACTTGGGGAAATATTCATCCAGCAGTGGATTGTAAATGGTTGACAATGATGATGATGATGATGATGATTCAAATATTATACAAGGAGTGTTCAAATGAAAAGGTACGAAACGACACTGTGGGTACAAATGAAGACTTTATTCAAAGTATACACCATAGGCCGTAGCACAACGATCCCATTGATTAACGAGCCGAAGGATTCCTTGTTCCCAAAATTCCTGTGGCCGTGACGAGACCCCGTCCTGCACAGCGTCCTTGAGTTCGTCGTCCGAGTGGAAGCGCTTCCCTTTCAGATGTTTTTTCAGGGGACCAAACACATGGAAATCGCAGGGCGACATGTCCGGGCTGTAGGGCGGATGGTCAAGCTGCTCCCACTGGAACTTGGCCAGTTCCACGTGTGTGACCGTGGAGACGTGTGGATGCGCGTTATCATGGAGCAGAACCACACCCTCCGCGATGAATAGCGGCCGGTTTAACACCTTCCGCTGTCAGAAATCGGATAACGCCTCGCTGTTCCTCAATCGTCGAATTTTGCAATGTGAACGCCATCCTGTCCTCACACGCACTGCCGCGTCAATTGGACGGCGCTCTTTATAAGAGCCTCTGCTCTCTGCTGCGCATGCGGGCGCCCGCGCATGCTCCGATCCACGCCGGCAACTCCAATCGCATCCCTAGATGTGTCGCTACGTTCTCCCATAGCGGCATAGGCAAATATGTTAACGGTTACGTTCTTATGACGTTTCGTACCTTTTCATTTGAACACCCCTAGTATATATATTCCAGCATAGAATGTTACCCAATCAGTTTCTTGAGGGAAACGTTGATTTATTGATTCAAATATAAAAGCACATAGTGGAAATATTTCTGCACTAACGGCTGTAGCTCCATGTTGCCGCCAATCCAGAAACAACTTTACGACGCACTTTGTATATATCTAACCATTTTGAAAGGTAAGAAAAAGCAATGCTTGGAGTGCCTAAAAATGTGTTTTTGATTACCCGCTTTTCCCGGAAATTTTCATCTGATTTCAGTTACGTTATTCGGAACATGCACATGATGAACGGTAATATATGATAATACAGTTATGTTCTTCGAAACTTACGCCTTCAATTCCGTCGAAATTTTAGTTTGTTCTTAGGGACTTCGAGGAGGCGATCTTTTACTTAAAAACTCGATTAATACGCAGTGCGCATGAGCTTGATCAATTTTTCCGCACATTTGCACACCGGTAACTGCTATGAAATCAGGTGAATTTCCCTTTAAAGGTATGTACAACTTCTCTTTTCTAGCAAGTAAAGTTTTCCCCGTTTTATGGGCGCAATATAATGCCGTATAACAATTAAGCTAATTGGCAAATGCTGCTGACTTAAATTTCCTCTCCTAGTTTTGCATCCACTAATGACCCCAATATAAACGAAAGTGGGAAATAAAGCAGAATGGGTGTGAACCCTGGAACTCGGGGGCAAGGCTAAACTCATACAACTAGTCAAAAAGCTACGCCTCTGACCACTTCTTGTTCAGCCGGACGGCTGAGGCCAAAGGTCGAGTAAGATTTAGTTACTTTCTGAAGTTCCGTAGCTCAGATTATTATTATTTTAATATTGGGAAACGATACTGACTGGACAAGTTCTCCACTGTAGGCGTTAAAATCTGCCGTTTCGGCATTCAGGTTTAGAGACTTGTTTGAATGAATGAAAAGGAAAGAAAAGAACTTTGCTGCGGGTTTTTGATATGGCTGCATGAAGTATGAAGCTGGTTCTGATGGAGCTTATGATGCATCTTTGATATTAAATTTTCTGAGTGCGTGAGTTATGCATCAACGGTGACATGTTCTTTGAACTCTATTCAGTTCAATGTGAACGCGAAAGAATTTTTACCAAAATAAAAACATGTGACTGTTTAAGCATTCAGATGATGAGTTAATATTCTCTACATAATCAAATTTATATATCATATTGTACAGACACTTGGGGTATCGGTACGTCTGCAGGTAGTCACACTCAAAGCCCTGCAGCTTTTGTAGTATAATGAAAGGTTCGAATGAAAACTGACTTTTAAGCAAGTGAAGCAGTCTGTGTAAGGGGACAGTTAGGTCCTGTTCGTTTCTGTAAGCCGTCGCCCGTTCTTAATTTAGGTCCATGATTCCAGAGAGAGTAGAGAACCCAAAGCCTTTATACGGGCATACAGCCCTTGTCTTATCCGGGCGTTAACCAGGGCCAAGCTGGGACTGCTGGTCAGAAGTCAGTGCTTCTGGCCACTCGGTCACCGGGACGCCCCACACATTAATTGCCTCCAGAGTGTCTTGGAAAACGAATAATTATTGACACTTTACTACACTCGCAGTGACTTTAAACAACGGTTTTGGATCTAATGGTTTTTGGGGGCTAAAAAGTGACACCTTTTCCATAAAGTTGAGTGGCCTTGACTTGACGGCTCAGTCTTTAAACTTCGACCACACAACAACGCACAGGGTTATGTTATGTATTCGATGCGATGGTTTGTTTATTTTGAAGGGAGAGAAATGAGAATGAAATGATCACAGCTTTCACATTTGGATGCGAGACAAAAACGCCCTTCTTTGGTCAGTCAAAGATGTACATATTTTGTTTCATCGGGATATATTACATTCGCTTACTACTGCTGAAATCCAGGAACTTGGTTGAAGGGGGGGGGGACTTCATTTGCCGTATTCTCCAGTTTTTGCGTCATTGTACTGCCACTTATTCCGAAGTTTACAGCTTTATTTAGATGAAAGGAATTGTGCAGATTTGGAAGTTGTCGAAACTAAAAACCTTCTTCAAAGCCAAAAGAGTTAAATAAACACGGTGTTGGAAATCTTATGCAGAGGTGGGAAGAGATCGTACAGAGTGGGTATAAAAATTAAAAATTATGTACTTGATCGATATTTGATGGGATGAAATTGTATTTTAAATTTGGAATACTGTGTAATAAGTGGGTACTACATATGGGGCAATCTGGTAAGTACTTGTACAAAATTGGCTGATTATTAAATTTCGAAAACATGGAAGCTTAAATTTAGGAATTATGTTTATCAACTTATTCTTTGCATATACAGTATATACAGGATATATATGCCATATATATATATTTATATATATAAACTACATTTCCATATTACAGTTTTTTGTTTGTTTTGTAGCTAAGAAAATCTCCAAATATTTGCCAAAAAATAGCGTAACTTATCGTTTCATTCAGTTCAGACATCCTTGATTATTAAATTAATCAGTCCATCTAGTTTTTGTTTTTCTCTCTCATACAATTCGATGAGTGTTTCCCCCCTGTTTTTCGCCCTCGCTTATATCAAACACTGGCATTGCTTGAGATGCTTATTTGCTGTAAAATGACCAGATTGTATCCCCTTCTCTATTTTCTTTGTTTATATTAGTTTTTATTGGTCCTCCAGTAATTTATTTGACTCAGAAAATTTGCGTTCATTTTATGCTTATTTCGAAAAGAACAAGTGGTAGTTTTTACGCGTTAATAATGTTACAGCCAACAACAATACGTCAGATTTCTGTATGTGCTTGTAACTCGTTTGATCAAACACGACAGTTTCGGAAAAATATTTTTTTAGTGCAAGCTTAGGTTGTTTGTGATTTGTATGTTTAGCAGACGCATTTTGTATGCATAGGTAATTTGGCAGTTTCGTAGAAACACCCATAGCTACTAATAACGCCGCCTTGTCTGGTTGTTGTTGTTATTGTTGTTGTGTTTGTTTGTTTTTTGTTGTGCGGTTTTAAGGACCACCATGAGTAACTAATAGTAACTAATTTAGGGCCGTTGGTCTGGTTCCAGGAAGGGACAGAGCTAACGCCATCCGACAGGCACATTGTTCCATGGCTCATCTTATTGGGGGGGGTTAACGATCACCGCAAGCTACTCGATGGGCTATAAGCAGTCGCCCGTCCCTAATTTAGAAGCACTGGTTCCAGGAAAAGGAGAGAACCAGTGCCGTAACACACATACAACATCCATTCCTCATCGACATCCGAACCCAGACTCATCTTAGACGAATGGTTATAAACCAGCACATCTAGGACTCTAGCCCCGTCTCCCTCGACTGACGAAGCTGGCGCCTCGGAACTATCGGCCACCTTTGTGTTGTAAACTTGTAACTGTGTCTGCTCATTTTTCTTTTTTTTTTTTTTTTTTTTTTTTTTTCGTTGCACAATTTTAAATGAGCCGACAGAAACGTTGTGATCGACTCCCCCTCCCTTTTTTTTTTAATGTAGAGATGCTCTTGAAAAAGGCGTACCTTTTAGAATCTTCTGAAATTGCTTGGCTAATTTCATTACACATCGTTTTAGGATGTTTTCTTTTTCCTTATTCATGTTACACTTGTAGAAGCATTAACAAGAAGAAAAAGTTCACTCGACGATAGCTCTTCTGTTGTTAAACACTCAGTCGTACGCATGAGAAGTCAGTTTCATTGCTCCGAATAGAACTACATGTTACGACCTTGTGACCACCGGTAGGTGAATGTAGCGCAAACGATATTGAAATCTTTCATGCACGTGTGAAAGAACTCATGTTTTGTTTGTGGGCAGGTGTTGCTGCAAAGGAATTTTTGCTTCATTCTTGTTCGTGACGTACTCAATTATTTCTCTGGGCGTGGCGGAAAAAATACGAGTTAAAAAAGATACAAACACAGCTAACACTGTATATACTCTTGTGATTTTCACAACAGGAGCCATGCGCAATTCGGCAATTCAGTGACTTTGAAACGCATATGGCTGCAATTACCTCAAGAGTTACAGTGAGAACTTGATTGCCATAAACCCTACTTCACAAGCTTTCTCTGCAGAAAATTGAAGTACACTTTTTATTTATTTGCTTTTTTTGTTTATTTATTTATTAAATAGTTACAGGATTTTACAAAGTAGTGCAACCTGATATTTTCTGTGATAGCGGCATACGCGATATTAAGTAATAATATGCACACAATCATTTAAAATTTTTATTTTACAAAGGGCATCCTGAAAGTCCCTCATACAAGTTTTATTTGTAGCAGGAGAAATGTGAAACTTCGTGGCAAAATACTTGGACATATTGTTAATAATGCTAACCTATTCAAAGTATTTTCCATCACTTTCTATACATTTCCCCCATCTTTGAACCCATGGTGAAATCCATTTTGGAAAAATTCCTGAAGCTGTCGTTTCACCCATAAGCTCACAGCCATTTAACGTCTGTCACATCGTCGAAGCTTTCCCCACGAAGAGTGTTTTTCAAAGGGGCAAACAGGAAAAAGTCTGAGGGAGCAAAATCATGACTGCAGGGGAGTTGGGGCATCACCGTCCACCCCATTTTGGCAATAGCCTGTGAAGTCTCCATTGCGGTGTGGGGACGTGCGTTATCATGGTTTAAAACAACACTATGAAGTGGAATGTCACGTTGTTGTTTTTTTCATCTGATAGCTTCCTTTAGCTTCTTCAATGTCTGCACATAGTGAGCACTGTTTATCGCTGCACCCCGTTCAAAGAAATCAGTCAAAATGACACCACTTTTGTCCCAGAAAATTGTCACCATCACTTTCCCTGTGGAACGAGTTGTTTTTACCTTTTTCTGTCGAGGTGAAGATGTGCGGTACTATTCCATTGACGCACGTTTTGTTTCTGGGTCATGAAAGAACACTCAGGTTTCATCCCCCGTCACAACATTAGAGAAAACACCTCATTCTCCCTCTCATAACAGTCCGAAAGGTTGTTATGTCCACCCTTTTCTCACATTGTTCACGTGTTATGTTTCTTGGGATCCACTTCGAACAAATTTTTCTGTAGCCCAGATTCCTGATTAATGTTCCCATAGCACTATGACCACAATAAATTGCATCACACAACTCCTGGATAGTGACACGATGATCAGCTGTGATGAGGTCTTTCGCTTGTTGCCTGTTGGCATCGGTCACTGCAGTTGCGGGTCTTCCACTCCGTTTTTTGTCCGACACTGAACTTTTCTCTCTCTCGAAACCACTTCATCCATCTTCGGACATTACTGATATCGATTGTGGCAGCTCCATACACCGTCAGGAGTCTTCTGTGGATTTCTGGAGCCTCACATCCCTCTTTTTCCAGGAATTCAATTACGGCTGGCTGCCTTTCTCTGTCATTCATGATCTTTAATTCCGATTCGGAAAAAAATGTGTTCCCACATTGATAGTACACATGCCAGTGCAGTTTCATTAAAATCACTTCAAAATTTCAAAAGTTATTAAGGAGGCATTACTTTCATGATGTCCCTTGTACATCGATGCTGATAAATCTTCAGAAATATTAAGGAAAACACTGTGCTTGCGTTCATTCCAACAACAGACAGGCGACATAAAACCCGAAAAATGCTACAGCGAACAGTTCCTTCTAACCACATGATACACTAAAAATATATTGCCCTACTAACGAATTCGTTCATATTTAAAAGGATAATTCCGTCTTTGCAAAAAAGTGCGGATCTCCAAAAGCTAAATTAATTGCAAAATTCCGCTCCGTGGCAAGTGGTCTGAGGCTCGAGGCTTGGCTAATTGTCTCAGACCAGGCATAGATCGTGTGTGTTGTTCTACGACATTTGTTGTGTCCCTTACCTGGATCCACTATAGACCTGAATTTGGAACGGGCGATTCGTTATAGCAGCCGTAGATGTTCGTGGGGGGTTATTAAATCCCGAAAAAGATTGTATCATGACAGCAGAATCACGTTGGTACATCGTCATAATTACTGTGTTTCCTATTTATAGCATCACTAGTGACCTAGCTGTCTCTTTGTAGTGCGGACCAAAATATTGTTACACGCATTCTACCCTTCTCATTCCAATCCACACTCCTTTGAAATATGAATACTGTTAGTTAAATTACCACTAAACGTAACTTTACTTGTATGCAGGTTTACTAAGTTAGTTTTCGTAGTATTCCGATTCTGTTTCACATCATTAATTTTATGATTACTTGCGTTTCTATTATATGAAAAAGTAAAGCACAAGAGAAACGTTGAAAGGGAGCACCATAACTCATCAACATTAGTGTTCTGTCTCTTGACAGGTCCAACGGTAACTCAGCAAGTTCTCTTCCTCCAGTTTCCTCTGTCCCTTACTTCCTCCTTCAATTCTTGATAGCTTCCTGTAAATTTGCCAGTTTTCTTACAGAGATTTAACTCATTTGAAAAATAAAACATCAATAAAAAGGGATCAAAACTTGGTCACAAAGCTTTCGACGCGAATTATTTGACCCCAGAAGGAAATGTTAACCTGGTGATATCCGACCCGTTTCGCTTTGCAGTAGCCCGAAGTAAGAATCAGATGTTCGGTTATTTAGCCTACGATAGTTTTGGAAGGCGAGGGGATCGTTTTACACACAGAGAGCACAGTAAAGAGGTACCTTAGCATGCATAATGTTCGTGGTGGGAACCATAATCAAAATATTTGGGGGAGGGACGACCCCCATGAGCTTCTCAGGCTATAAGCAGGCGTCCATCTCTAATTTAGAGCTACTTGTTGCTGGAAAGATACAGAAGCAGGGTCGTAAAGCAAGCACAGTACTCTTCCCTCATCCGGAGGTCGAATTGGGGTCTAATTCAGGCGATTTGCCATAAGCCCCTTCCTCTAAACTATCGACCATCGAGGTTGCCGAAATAGGTAAAAATACTGTAATATAGTTTCAAGAGGTAACGTGTTCAGACCAGATTGAATGAATTCTTTAGCACCGGCTCGTACTGTTGCGTTCTGGCGCGAATTGATTCAACCTTGTAATAAGTTTCCCGGAAATTTTTTCATCGATGTAAGCAGAGAGAGACATTTTTCCATGGAAATAATCCAGGCTTGCCATTTAAAAATTAAGTCTTCCCATTTGGTTTATGATGTGTTTTCAGGAAGGTTGTGGTTAATATAATTTCGCCTTCTTATTTGTGAATACGATTGATTATGACTTGGAGATATTTGGGGAAACGTATTATTGCGAGAGAGAAATATTTATGACTAGATGAAAGCCCGTCAATAATGACGGGGAAAAATAAAATGTATGATACAGAAATTATTGACATTTATTTATTGAGTTTTTGAGTTCTACGTCAATAGATGGCGACGTTGGCTCACAGCTTTCTGAAAATTTCCCGAGCAGTTGGTGATGGAATTTGATACGACGGGCTGTCCGTTTGTTATGTGTTTTGTAAAACTTTTAGCCCCTATTTCGTCAACACTTCCTTGTACACAACATTTTTCGCCTTGTATCAATTTCCCCTGTTCTTTTCCGTGAACTATTTTTATCTTGACGTCGTCAGACACTTGATGTTGCCACATACAGATGGCTAAACACCGGTTCAGGTAGTGAACCAAAATTCCTGATGTAAAGTTTTTCGTAGTTAATGTAAAGGTAGCGCAGTGGTCTAAGCGATGGCCTCTGATCATTCGTCCTAAAGGGGTCTGGGTTCGAATTCCGGTAAGGCATGGATGTTGTGTTTGTCTTACGGCACTGGCTCTCTCCCTTCCCTGAAACCAGTGACCCTAAATTAAGGACAGGCGACTGCTTATAGCCCACTGAGTTGCTCACGGTGGTCGTTAAACCTCCAACCAAAAAAAAAAAAAAAAAACAGTTTTCCCATCTCTAGGGTTGACCGTATGACGTAACGCATCTCTGACGTCATGGGAGAATGATTTGGATTAGATGACGTCACACCAGCAGTTGTGTTCTTTGTTGCTATGACAACAAAACAAAGTGGTATACCTGTGAACTATGCGTGTGTAGGTGATGATGTTACCTACACAAAAAGCTAAGCGTGACGTCACAAACATTTGTTTCTCGGTTGTTCCTATGACGACTTAAAAAGTGGCACTGAGGAGGAGGAGGGCTCTGGCAAATTATATATTAGGATAAATAGGATCCCACCAAATCATAAAATACGGTTAAGACTCATTTTTGCTTTTTGGAAATCATCATAGAATATATTTAATGAATAAAAGACCCAGGCATTCTATAAAGAATTAAATGTAGCAAACATCTTTTTAAGAATTTTGAATGAACTGAAACTTTTTTTTTTTTTTTTTTTGTAGGCGGGAGGTGAAAATCGTGGAAAACAGCACGTACTTAGCATAAGAATTTTAATTATTTCGAAAAACTACATTCTGAGATGTTTTAATATACACTGAAGAGCAATTGAATTAGGCAGCTGGCGTTATGCAAATGTGGCGCTGTGGGTGGCCCTGTAAACGGAATCGACATGACGTATGCAGCGATCCGACAATATAAGGAGTGATCCGACGAGAATCAGTAAGAGTCGGACGCAGTATGGGTAAGACGAAGGATCTAAGCGCATTTGATCGTGGGCAAATTGTCGGAGCCCGACGAATGGGTCACTCCATCTCGGAAGTCGTGCAGGCACTAGGATTTTTACGAGCCACTGTGTCACGGGTGCACCGTGAGTACATCGAATCCGGTAAAACCATCCCTGCAAGGGCCAGCTGCCGTGGACGACAGCGTGTGGGTGAGCGGAGTCATCGTCGGCTAGCTCGCATTGTAACAGCGGATAGACGGGCCACAGTTCAAGAAATCCCTCGGCAATTTAACGCTGGTGCACAAAAACGTGTAAGCAGCCACACCATCCAGAACCATCTCCTCCTCGCTATGGGGTACAGAAGCCATCGTCCCACGAAGGTACCGCTGCTAACCGCACATCACAGGGTGCAAAGATTAGCATGGGCGCGGGAGCATCGCTACTGGACCCTAGACATGTGAAAAAATGTTGCCTGGACTGATGAGTCGAGATTCACGTCGGTACATGCGGATGGCAGGATACGAGTACGGCGCAAACCACATGAAGCGATGGATCCTTCTTGCCAGCAGGGTACTCTTCAAGCTGGTGGGGGTGGCATTTTGGTCTGGGGACTGTTTACGTGGACTGAAATGGGACCCCTGGTACGTGTGACATCGTCCCTCACAGGTCAACGTTACCGGGGTATCCTGGACGACCATTTGCTCCCGTTTGTGCGTCTTCAACATCCCACTCGGGACCTCATCCTGCAACAGGGCAATGCACCGTGCCATCGCTCCCGAATTGTATCCGAATGGTTGGATGAAAACTCCACCGACGTGACCTCGCTTCCTTGGCCAGCTAGGTCACCTGACCTCAGTCCCATCGAGCACATCTGGGATGCCATCGAGAAAGATGTTCTAGGCTCTGACCCCCCCCCCTCCATCAAATCTTCGTGAACTGTGGGAGCTTGTTCAGGGGTCGTGGATCCGTATGGCTTCCCAACGCTTCCGGTGTCTTGTTGAGTACATGCCGAGACGAATCGCCGCCATCATCAGGGCGAAAGGTGGTGCTACACGTTACTAGACAGGTATCTCTAATTCAAATGCTCTTCAGTGTACAATGAAGTCCCATGAAATAAGGAATTTGTATTTCGGCGTACACATGATGCGTCTAAAATTAACTGACTGAAGACTAGCGTAATCTTACGATTGGTTAAGATCCTGAGTAGTCCAGTCACTCTTGAAATAATAACTTCAAGTGTAAAAATTTAGCGGATTTTGTCCCGAACTGCTGATTCAATATGATATGGCAAATGTGTGAGTAGTTTTAATTTATCGTACTTGAATATCGCCTTGCAAATTTAATTTTAGTCAAAAGGGAAATAAATATTGCAGTCTGTTCTGGGCAGCAGTTCTCACAGTATGAGTATTTTCCCATAGAGGGTATAGGATCCACCAGTTTTACGGGATTTCGCTAAATTTTCAAGATTTATCATAAAAACAAAAATAATTTTATTTCCAGAAATAAAATTGCTGGCATAATATTACATTGTTGCTTTTGTTTGTTTATGTTTGTTTCTTTTCTGTTTTTTTTTTCTTTCTTTTGCTGGGGACATATGTGGCGAACGGATAGTAGTGGGTAAGACGTACGTGTGGAAGGAGACAGAAACATATAGCTTCTTGTCACGAAATTCATTTCAGGTTTAACAATTAAATTAACAGTCTGGTTGATGTGCGAAAGCTTGGAAACGATTGTTTATACAGCGGGTTGACAACGAAACTGAAACACATGGGTTTAGGACACAATAATTTTTTAGTACGGTGAGGGCCTCCTTTGAAGGCCGATACAGCTGCAATTCATCGTGAGAAGGACCGATACAAGTCCTGTACAGTGGCCAGAGGGATTTGAAGCCAATTCTCTTGCAGAAAAGTGAGAAAAGTGGCTAGTTCACGACGTGATGCTGGTAGAGGGAAACGTTTCCTGACTCGCTCCTCCAGAACACTCCAGAGTGGCTCTCTCAATAATGTTCAAGTCTGGTGACTGTGCAGGCCATGACAGATGTTCAACCTCACTTTCATGCTCAGTAAACCACTCTTCCATCAGTTTGGCTCTGCGTCATCATCCTGATACACGGCATTACCGTCAGGGTACAGTGTTTGAACCATTGGGTGCACCTGGTCCTCCAGAAAAGTCCGTTAGTCCTTGGCAGTGATGTGCCCCTCAAGCACAATCAGTGGGCCGACACTGACACGATATTGCGGCCCAAACCATCACCGATCCACCTCCGTGCTGCTTTGTGGGCAATAAAACAGTCCGGGTGGTAAGCCTGTGAAGGATGTCTCCGCACGTTAACTCTCCTGGTTGTGAGAACGACAGTGAAGGACGATTCATCGGCGAACAGTACACATTTCACGTTGTCCCACGTCCACAATTTGTACTGCTCGCACCATTGCAATCGACGTTTGACATTTTCTCACTGGTGATCCACGGTTTGGCGATAGCAACACGACCGTGAATGTTGATCCGGTGAAGCTCCTGACGAACAGTTTTGATGGAAACAGACGAGTCGAGGTGCGTATTCAACTCTGCGGTGAGTTGGGCAGCTGTGGTTTTATGTTTTTTGACTACCATCCGTGTTTGACCCGGACGTCCCTTTCAGGACAGCTTCCTCTTACCTCGACAGTTACTCCTATTGGATGTGGTTCTTCCCTCTTGCTGGTATGCCGACATGACCCTGGATACCGTGGCTCGCGATACACCACAAAGACTTGCTGTCTTGGAAAACAGATGCACCGGCGAGACGCGCACCAACAATCTGTCCTCTTTGAAACTCGGATATTTCCCCCATTATGTTGTGTGGATCGCACTTTTTGACGTCCAGCTGTGCTACAGCTGTACTCTGCTAATGCAACCTTCACACTCCGCTCTCGTTGATAGACTGCGAAATACTGTAGTTGCATGCTGACCACCAGGTAGCACGTACAGCAGCGTGACACGTGGGGTGCTATTTCTGCAGGTGTTTCAGTTTTGTTGTCCACCCGCTGTATATTCCTACGCCAATAAATCGGATTGCTAGCATAGTTTTACTATTTTCTACATAATTGGTGAATAGTTTCGCGTTATTAATTTGACTTTAATGTTCGTCTTTAACGAAAGTACCCGTCTTTTAACGAAATTTCCGTTTTGAAAAGTTTCCGTTTCTAACCCCAGTATTTTGATAGATTTTCCGTAATCAATAATTCCGTTTATTTCACAAAAGTCCGTTTCGGGTTTTTGTACGGGAATTTCGCAAAAACATCGAACTTCACTTTTTCAGCCCTTGGCGGTTATCGAACCTAGTATGTCGTCAACAGCAACAGAGCGCGTTACCGATTAACCCAGGAGTTCACTTAATTCGTAACCACGTATAAGGTAAAAATAAAAAGGACTTGAATCGCGCGTTGATTAAATGTTTTTGCTATTAATGCGAGTTTATTTGTCATTTTATTTTCTTTAGGACTTATTATTTTTCTGAATAGGTTTATAGTAATGTTATATTTTCTATAGGAGGTCGTATCACAAATGACATTTTTTTTTTCATTCTGATTTTTCGAAACAACAGAATGTTGTAGAACTTGAGATATTTTTAAACTGACAGTGACTTTTAATTATGTTTGAGAAAAGGTGAAATGTTCTGCTTCATAGTGTTGTTTCACAAAACTCCTAAATAAAAAATTTAATCTTGATAGCTATAATAGCGTAGCCCACAGGCTGATATATAGCTGTCATTCAGTCACCTGTACAATAATTTAAGTGCTCGGTTTCTTACGGTAACACAATGTACAATAGCTGGGGTACAAAATGGTTAGAGGGAAAGAAATTCCTTGTGCCACAGTAACCAAAATTTCATGCGATATGCTATCCACAGAATCCGATCTCTCTACGGAACATCAAAATCAGGTCCTTCGGCAGATGATTGAAATTTTAAAGTTAAACAAAACTCAAGAACTCCCACGAACTGCTCCGATTACCGGAAGTTTTCCATCATATGGATACGGGAAAAGTGAGAACATAATTTTTTTCCGGAATTGCGGTAAGGTTTCTGAAAATTCAGAATCTTCCGTGAACACCTCTTAAAACGGCAGTTCACTGTCAATTACGAAAGGAACTGCGGAAAGGTTTCCGAAAATTCAGAATTTTTCCGGCGTACGAAAAACCCATGAAATTCATGTTTTTTACCCGTCATTTCACGGAAAAGTTTGTACCAGAAATGTGATTCATTAATTCAAAAAATAAATCTTAAGAAATGGCTCGTGAATTTCAGAATTTTTTTACAGTGTGGCGTCTGCTCTGGAGCGGCCTGCCATGCATTTTGTATGATGGGTATAACGCAACTGTGAACTTAACGACATTTTTCTAGTTACATTGTTTTACGAAACTTCTCAAAATTTAAGAGAAGCTCGTTCGTATTCAGGAAGCTAAATTCTATTAAATGGTGCATTTTGTACACTTCGTTGAACACTTTTACTCAGGCACTTGTTATTTTTACTTCATTTATTGTTTTACAACATATTTCCCAGCCTTCGGATTTTTTTTTTTTTTTCCGTATATTTAGAATGACTTTTGTGCGTCAAACCCTTCTGTTAAGATTTTCCTTTTGTCGAGCGATCAACAACAAAGCAGTTGCATTTGTTCTTTTAAAAAAATAAAAAAAATTCTTCTTTTTTTCCCCGTATGGCGTATATCTTTTTTTTTTTTAAGTTATTTCGTCAGTCAATCTTTTGGTGTGAAAGTCAGAACGCCTACATGTTTCTGAAGTTGCGGGTGTGAACAGGGCGAGTGGAAAACAGCACTTTTGATTTCTGCCATCAGATAACTCGAAATAGTTCTTCCGAACGCGTTTTTAGTAGGTCGAGGTAAATTTTCAATGGCGAACAGAAACGGGGTTGGGAGTTTGCCCTTCTCCGTGTTTGTGTGTTAGTGCTAGCTCCGCTTTCCCACCAACTGTTCGTAACTACCACCATAGATCACAGGTAAAAACTCCACCATCAAGTCTTCACGGGAGAAAAAGCCGTTTATAATCATTATGTTGAGCAGACTGTATAATCTTGATAGAGGTTATCAGAAAAACGGAATCTTAACTTGTTACACGCCTCCTTTCTCGTTTTATCCGCCTCCTCCCTTCATATTGCATTATGGCCTCGAGGATTAGAAAGTCCATAGGATGATACTTTTGCCTATCTTTGTTACTGTCTTTCTGAGCTTCGGGGCAGAAGAAAAAGTGATTTTATATAAGAATCTATTTATTTAATTCATTACTGCGTTTTAGTATTTCTAGTAAAATTTTCTTTCTTTAGTGGCTATCGGTATGGCTGAATTGATAACGTAAAACGGCGGCTTCGTTATCTATCGGAGGAAGTTCTTTCTCTGTGAAGCAAACGTGGGTTCATAATTTCCAGAAATTTGAATCCGCATCCCGAGCTGCACGCATACGTTGGGCCATCGTACGTAAAATGACGTCCGCTCAACGATGAGAAGTCTCGATGGCCAAAATATTGCCAGCGGGCGGTAAAGCGTTATAGCCAACCAACTAACTCTTCCAGTTTTGTTTTTTTTTGTGTGTGTGAGTTTTAAACACTTCGAGAACGATCTTTCTAAATTTCGAACTTAGAGTATACTTTTATGCTTTTATCGCAGCTTATTTACCAACAAAGTGCATACAATAATAAATCTTATCTGAGACAAATCGTCATTAGCAGATCGTTAGCTGGAGATTAGCTAAAAGAAAGAACCACGCTTACATTCTACGAACGAAGTGTTCATTTTATTACGTTGATGTAACGTTGGGCCACCGTTTGTATGCTGTCTGCCATGCGCCACCTGTCATTTTTCACTGATTTTCTGTGTTTGTCAGTCCCTTTGGGTAACCATCTGCATGTTTCTTGCGTTTGGGCATAAACCCTGTCATTGACGTTTATTTTTTAGGATAAGTTTTTGCTTCAATGGTTTCTTCCTTAATCCGTGAAATACAGGCGTATTTCAAATCTTTTAACTCACATGGAATGTGTGGTTACTTAAAACAGATAAGCGCATAACATAGATTAAAACAGGCAACACGTGTAAGAAGTTACTGCAAATTCACATTACAGTAATTTAATAATCTCACCAGTGGCGGATCCAGAATTTTTTAAAAGGGGAAGCCTAGGTTTTTGCATAATTTATTTATTTATAAAACAGTAACTACATTATGGTATCCTCCTCGGTGGCCAATTAGTCAGAGGCGCCGGCTTCTGGTTATTCGTCTGAACTGAGCCCGGGACCGAGTACCGGGCGAAGCATGTGTGGTGTCTTTGTCCGGTTCTCTTCCGCAGCCTGAGACCCACCACCCGAAATGCGGTGATGCGAGGCCGTTGTAGCACCCGATGGTCCATGCAGGACTCGTGTGGGTACGAAAAAAATATTATATTGTGGATGTACATATTACATACATTCCAGTTTTTGAAAGCAGTTTGAAATATATGTAAGTAATACATATAATATGTAATTATTTCCAGCAGAATTTTTAAAGATCGGACGCAGATTTTATAATTAATGGTCGATTATATCAACGTCTTCAACCATTATCAATCCACTGCTGGATGAAGGTTTCTCCAAGTTTCTTCCACAACGGTCAGTCTTGAGCCAGTCTCCTCCATGTTACTCCGGCATGCTTTTGAATTTCATCCACTCATCTCCCTTGTGGTCTTCTTCTGGGTGTTTTCCTGACCCCCTTGGTATCCAGTGTACTATTTCAGTTGTTCAACGGTGGTCAGTTCTTGCAATATGTCCAGCTCGTTGCCACTCGAGGGTATTTACCTTGATCATGATGTCTTCCAGTCTTGTCCTTTTGCTAATCCATAAGTTCATCTTCTTATATTCCCTGGTTACATCAAACATGCATCTCGGCGAGCTTCTTCAAGTTGTCTGCAGCCTCTGTGTGGCTTTTTCAGTTAATGCTGGGTCTTTGATCCTTAAGTAAAAACAGGAAGGATGCATTGATTAAAGACTTTTTTTTAAGACATAATGGCAAATTGCTCTTAAAAATTATACTGTTTCTTCCAAAGACTCTCCAACCAGTAGTGGTCCATGGATTTGGTTCATCGGTGAAAGCCTCCCGGAAAATAGTACTCCATGTGGGAGTAAGCCCAAAAATCTTTAAAAAGTCAAAAAATGGGGGGGCGTTACTGAGAAAAAAAACTTTTTTAATATATATAATATGTCTTTAAATTCGTACTCAGTTTCCTTCATGTGGGGGGTCCGGACCCAAGGACCCCCCCCCCCTTGGCTACGCTTATGTCTCCAATTAAGTTTTATGCGCTTATTAATTTCTTCTTCGATGTGGTCCTCGCTTTATATCTGTTGTCCAAGGTAGGAATCGGTTACTTCTAGATTTGCCCCGTCAGCCACTAAATCTTCAGTTGTTTTGAAAGCATTGTTACATCAATTTTGTTTTATGTAAGTTCATTTTTAAGCCCAATTCTGTACTCTTGTCAGCAAGTTCGTAGATTATACTCTGCTGCTGTCAGGGTTTTTTTGCAAAAACGGCTGTTTTCAGCAAAACGAATCAGGGTTGAACTATCTCTGTTAATCATTAGCATCATGTCTTCCCAGTTGAGTGATTGAAATAAATTATACAATGTGTTTCGTATGTTTTTTCCTCATATTCTTTTTTATTTTTACTTTTATGCCAGCATTCATTTTGTATGGGACTTAGTTCCTGTTGAGGATATTGTAGTATTTATTCTGCATGTGAACTCTTTTATCACTTATTCATCTATCATTTTAGATGTACCAAGACTTTAAAAATTGCTAACGGGTAATGCCTGCGAAACCTGCTAACTCATTCTTAAAATTCCCGTTTCCCATAAAACCGTCCGAAAGCTCAACGCGCTGTCAACTGATCTAGTAGATGAGATTCATGAAACTCTTTTTTTAACGGGTTTCGTGGTGTATAATGTTTTTTCAGGAAATGCTATGCTGATAGTATCACTGTAGCCTGCCGGCCGGCCGTCTCTCTGCAGATACGATATCTCCGCTGGATTCGGAAAATTCTTTTTGATGTCCATAGTTGAGATCATGGGAATGATGATCTTGGCGCTCCCCACTGCCAGATGCACAATTTTCGCAATAGATGACGTTGATTTATTTTTGAGTTTTACATGGCATCTTCCTCACTAAAAGCCTAACTGCATTTTTTTTTTCGTTCATTACTGCAAGGTGCGCAGTTTTTCTGCTAGGTGGCGTAAATGTGCACTTGCAGTTCTCACGAATATCTTCGCTTCTAAAGATTCAATTTAAAAGAATACCATTTGCATCTGATTGTTGCTTATTATTAATGAAAAATAAATATGTGTATTTTTTGTTTGTTTGTTCAGTATCTGTTATTCTACTCCTCAGATTTAGACAATTGCCTTAAACTCGGCAAGTTGTAACTATGATTAATATCATTCGCATGCTTTCTGCTTTTTCGCTACTAGCTGGCGTAATAGTACAGGGTGTCCGAGAAAAAATAGCTACAGTTCAAACAAGTGTGATGAGGAAATAAAAAAAATTAGGTCAGTACAGTTTTCACTATAGGAAAATACAGTGCAAAATGAAAATGAATGACGACCCAAAAGTACGGTTTTCATCACACGACAGCGCTACGCTTATTGTGGGGGTACACAAAGGACCAGGTGTATGGTACGCTAGTCACATTTTTATAGGTTTCGAACGACCGCCTCAAATGGGTGCCAACGCTTTTCCGGATCGACATTATAAGACCGACACACGGTGTTCAAGATGAAGTGCTATAAACTTTCTGAGTTGCTTGCTCATATGATGAAAACAGTATTCTAATTTACAGGGTAGTCCAAATGTCTTGCCCTATTCTTAGAAAATTAATTAAAAAAATAACTACACTACTTATAGAAATAAGATTTGAAGCGTTTGATAGGTAAACACCTAAAGTTTTGTTTTCTATGATTGCTTGTAGATGGCACTAGTTGTCTTTACTGTTCATATCTACAAGTTACCATGGCGTATGTGCACGAAAAAGCGATTTGTGTGGCGTGAGTTTTTTGAAACGGAATCTGTAATTTAAATGCAAAGAAATTTTCGTACACGTTTCGGCAGGAATCTTTGTGATGCTGAAAGAATGGTGCATTGTGGAAAGATAAATTTCTAGAAACTGGGAGTGCGTTGGACAAGCCAAGAATCGGACGTCCCAGTGTTTTGTAAGATGACGTGAAACGAATACGGAAAGCATTTTCCCGGAGCTCAAGGAAGTCAACCCGACAAGCGGCTGCACAATTGAGATTTCCACGAACAACAATGACGCGAATTTTGCATAAAAGATGTGGTTATACGCTTACATACAAAATCCAGATTGTTCAACACTTGGATGAGAATGATAATCCTTGCCATTTCGAATTTGCTTGTAACTTAATAGGTCACCTAGATAATAACGAACACTTCCTTGAATGTGTACTTTTTAGTGATGGGTCGATATTTCACGCATCAGGAGCAGTCAATAGATATAACGTGCGCATATGGGGTTCGGAAAGCCGATATATCTCGCAAACGCATATTCCTGATCGTCCAAAGTTAATGTTTGGTGTTGTCTTATGCACAACCGCATTATTTATCTTTTTTCTTCGTGGAAAAGTCTATCAACGCTAATGTCTGCTTAGATATTCCGCAAAGTTTTGCTGAGCCACAAGTCGAAGACCTTCAGCTAGATGTCACCTTTCAGCAAGACGGTGCTCCTTCCCACTGGAGATCAAGGGTTCGCAACTACTTGAATACTCTGTGTCCCGGGATGTTAGATTGGCCGAGATGGCCCAATTTCGTGGCCAGCCCGTTCACTTGATATAACCCCATTAGACTTTTTATAGGGATTTGTGAAAGACAGAATGTACAGAACAACGGTCAGTGATTTAAAAGATCTAAAGGAACGGATCGTAAACGTCATTGCTGCTGTTTATGTGAATTTATCACAACGGACCTGGCGAGAAATTGAGTACAGGTTAGACATCCTTCCTGCAACTAAGGAGGAACATATAGAAGTGTATTAGTTTGTATCATAGAAAAATTTAAGATTTGCTGCGTGTGAAAGGTAAATATCTAATGTCTGTAAGTGGTGTCGTTAGGTTTTAATAATTTTCCAAAAATTGGGCAAGACTTTTGAACCACCTTGTACTTTTGTCCTCATGAAGCATGTTTGAAATGTATCCATTCTTTCTCAAACATCTTGTATATTTCTGTTAGGCAGGATCTCACTTCTTCTGATTGTCGGATTGAAAAAAATATTTTTTCATCGGACAGTAATGATCACCAAGACTTTTCATGCATTTCTCAGCTTTTTGTGATGCAAAAAATGTTCACCTAGTGACTTAGTTGTTTTGGTTACAGGAGTTGTTGGTGGGTGCAATAAACTGTGCTTATAAAAGTAACTATTGTAAGAATTTGTTTCTTTTAATTTTAGCTTTGTGGAAAGTAAAGAGTCTGTTGGTTTTTTCTCGTTGCAGTGTGGAGGCCGAAGCTTGTCTGCCGATCTCAGGCATCTCTCTCCGGCCCTGGGCACATTGGTGCCGGCTCCCAGAGTATCCCCGACGTTTATAATGAGCTCCGAAGAGGTAAGGGAGAAACTCATTCTTCGTACGGTTTCAATGCAGTCATTTGGCTTCAATATTAGAAGCATTTCCGCGCATACTGAGCGTACATTATGTTGTTTACTAATGTATTTTCTTTGCTTCTTTTAGTTTCTTCGCACAAAACCGTTACATAAATTTTCTTTTTGTTGAAAATTACTTGTTTAAATTATTTTTAACCTTCATAAACTTCTGATAAACTATCGCTTATATTATGCCTGTCTTCCTTCCTTCACAAATATGTTGATTTAGCGCATTGCTTTGCGACAAAGACTGGTGCATATCTGGCATTTAATATTATTAGGCTAAAACACCATTATACAGTTGTAAAAGAAATCATAAAATCTAACAAATTATTTAGAGAAATGCCAGTCTTCGAGCAATAATTTCTTCGAGCCATTTGCTCCTTCAACCTGTTAACACCTGATGAATAAGTTATAGCCGCCCCGGTGGCACAGTGGTCTAAGCGCTGGCTTATATGAACATTCGTCTGTGAAGGGTCCAGGTTCGAATTCCGATGAGGCATGGATGTTGTGTTTGTCTTACGGCACTGGCTCTCTCCCTTCTCTGGAACCAGTGACCTAAATTAGGGACGGGCGACTGCTTATAGCTCATTAAGTTGCTCACGGTGGTCTTTAAAGCTTCAATCAAAAAAAAAAGTTTATGAATATCAAAGAGTTAAATTCTCTTTGTTTCGAAAACGATATCAAAATCAGCAGTTATTTCTCAATATTCTCATTTCAAATTTATTTAGCATCTTCACTAAAATATGTTGAGAACCCTAGGAGATGGCAGATAAAGCGTTAGGTACAGTAAAACCTCGGTTATACGTTTTTCTAGGGTAGTGCCTTAAAAAACGTATAAATGTAAAAACCGTATAAACGGAATTGCAGAATGTTAAATAGTATTGTAAAATTTATGACTTGAAGGAGTATAAGAGATTCCTTAATAATGATTTATATAAGGCGGCGAAAAAAAGCGTTACAAATTATATATTTTATCTCATTGCAAAAATCATAAAGCCTATGACAATCCAACTTCTCTTTTGACAACTATCTGTCTATAAAAATCATGTTGCTAGATTAGGTGAAATCCTCACACCTAAGAATCTGAGACCAGTCCTTCAGTATGGAGCTAATCAATTGAGATATATATTTTTTTTATGCAGATCCTGAGTGCATGTATTTGAAACCAGAATGTTGAATATTGAGGAATCTATTCTATACTACGCTACGAATTAGTGGAAACAAAAGTTACGTCAATGAGATTTATCAATTTTTGAACAGTGCATATGTGTGTGATTCATAATGCGAAACCAATTTTTCATCCAAAGCGAAAGTAAACAACATACCCTTCTCTGATGGGATCAAGGTTCAACTTTGGCTGTACCAAGAAAGAACACAACGCTGTCTGAATTCCCTCGAAGTTGTAACATACCAGGCTACGTATAAAAGAATCAAAGAACCGTGTAATTTTGATAATCTGAAATTCAAATTTTTAAAGTATAATTGCAAAAAGCGTATAGATGAATTACGTATAACCGAGTTAAAAAAAACGTTAGAAACTACAGTAGAATATCGGGATTAATGCAGAATTACGAATAAAAGTGAAAAACGTGTAACTATTTAAGAAATGTATAAACGAGGTTCCACTGTATTTGCATTGCAACTGTATAATTGAGTTCTAAATTTCATTATATTTTGTATTGTTATTTTTAAAAATGAAACCCATGTTGTGACTGTTTACACACTCAGATTGTGTTTCCTTAAGCAGTGCCTGTTCTGTACAAGAGAAATAAGAAATAGTAAGTACTGTTATATGCAAATAAATTGCTTGTGGTCGATGAACTAAAACACTGCATCTTACCACAGAAATTTGAATGACTTCTGCAGTGGTTAGGATTTCATACTGAATCGCTTGTTTTATTGTCTCCATGGAATTTAGAATAAAAAAAATCATGAATCATCAGCTATTTTATTTGTTGGTAGTCAAATTTTAAAATTTATTTACTTTTGTGGTATTCAAACACACAGAGGGTGATTCAGAAGCATAAAAGGGTAGCTAGCCTGTTGGTTAATTCTGCAGTAAAAGAATGGGAAAAAAGATTCATAAATGTTTCGTTAAAATGTGTTGCTAATTTTAAGAAAATATGTTTCGAATGCTTTAACGAAAAGTTTCGTAAGAAACTTGAAGTAACGGAATTCGGACTTGAAATAACGGAATAAGTTACTTATTCACGGAAGATGTAAAACACGTGCTCAAAACAATGTTTAAGTGCTTTTTAAACGTAAGAAAATGCTGAATCAGTCGCCATGAGGAAATCAGCAATTAAGGATCTTCTTGAAACTAAATTTATTCTGTTTCCTACATCTTAAACATGATCTCTAAATTTTGATGAAAAGGGGAAAGATCAGCGTTGTTATTTATTATCAAGATGAATTAATCCCAACTATACATCTACAACGCGTTTACGTGTTTTTCCCAGAATTATGAGAAGAAAAATTCTTCCGTTAGAGAAATTAATTCCTTATATTCTAAATTTCGTAAATGAATCGTGCTAAATTTTTGTTACAGATATATTTTATTGGGTTTGGCACTTTTCAGAACAGTTATTTCTTAGAAATGGTGTTTAATAATGTTTCACCTAATAGGGAGTATATATGTTAATTTTTTTTTCAGGCTGAGTGCCCCCCAACACAAGTGGAGCCCGTCGACCTATCAGTAAATAAAAGCCGATCATCTGTATCATCTTCACCTAGCAGCCCCCTGCCTCACCCAACGTTTTGGGATCTGTGCCGTCCCCTCCATCATCCTCAGACAGTTTCTCATGTATAGACCTCCGACTCAACAAAGGTAAGAAACATGTCTTTAAATCTTTGATAATGTTGATTATGTCGCCAGAGAACATTTTCGCTATTCCTGGCACTCCTAAATTAACAACAAAAGAGTATTTTCCAGATGGCCTGTTGTGAAGCCTTAAAAAAGTAGTGAATAGTGCCTTTCGAAAATTGTGTTAAAGCGCCATTTCTTTTCTTTGCGTGATGCTGTTTTGTTAGCATGCGAAACCCCCAAATCAGCGTAATATATGGCAAATCTTGTTGAAATTATAACATGGATTACAATACAAATTTTGAAGATGACAGTCCGTTTTTTGGTGTAAATATGATAAGGATGGTAAGTCAGATAATTTCCGAAAACTTGAAAATTTCGTCGTCCTGGAGCGGAAATCGAACCCGCGTCTCCCAAATAGCTCCCGGGTATGCTAACTAACCACTACACCACCCAGAACGACCAAGTCTCAAGTTTCTGACTAATTTGAATATAACCATCACAGGATTCGCTAGTCGAAGCAACTGGCATTCATGTTTATCGAATCTGGAGGTTAAGAATCCTATCCCGTGATTACCCGGAGGAGCAGATAAATCATGAATGGAATACGGGATCACTCCAATATTCTACTGCGGTGTAATCCCGTATTCCATTCATGGATTACAATTCTTAGGGTATTTTGAATAACGAATATAGAGCTCGGTGATTTTCCCATGTCGTTCCTCAACTTTCCAGCAATTAATTTCCGGCATGTCGTACAAACGTTCGATGTTATCACATCAAACATTCACTAATCTACCAAAGTTCCCTGATACTTGTTAAAACCTACTATATCTTCGTTGAACGCATTAATTACCACGTGTACTCATCTGTGGCCCGTTCTTCGTGGATAACTTTCTCTTAGTTTCTATTAGAATCACGCTGATATTTTGTTGCACATCCAATTTAAAGTTGCTTTCAGCTGTAACACCCATGTTTGTACCTTGTTGCAATTCTCTTTCAAAGTTGCTGTCATTTGTACCACCTAAATGGGATACATTCGGCTGTTTTCTGATCTTTCATTCCAGTGCACCCCAAAGATGTTCCGTATAGTTCACAGCAGGACTCCGAGCTGGTCAACTACAAATTTCAGGACTATTCTTATCAAACCATGTATTCACAGTCCGTGGTGTATGGCATGGACACGTTGCAGATTTGAAAGATGTACATAAATTTGCCTCAGTTTGGGACATTACTTGCAAAACTGTCCAGAACATCAATATAAAAGTCAGCAGTCACTGCTCCATGCACCGCTGCGAGTGACATAGTCTGTGCACGAGAAATATGCCGACGTCATGACGCAACAAAATTTCCATATCACAGCTGAAGCAATGCATGCAAGTAATAAGTATTTTCCAGACGTTCTCCATACCAAAACACTTGCATCAAACCGTGAGACACATTACTCCACAAGACGGGTATTTCCACTGTGCCAGTTCGTGTTCTGTAAATCTGGCTCTATGCCAATTGTCTCTGTGCGTTATATTTTGTTGTTAACGAATTCAGCCCTTCCTTGGGGATCTATGGCATATAACTCTATGCGCGGGTGGAAACGCTTATAGCAGGCCTCAACCTGACATCATTTTCAAAGTTTTGTCCGGTGTGCTATTGAGATGAACCACCCGTCATTTCAGTGCGTATTAACTCCTATTAGAAAGTATTTTTGGCCTCCTAAGGAAGTTCTCAGATGGAAAGACACTTCTTCTAGACTTTTCTTTAGGACATCACCAACTGTGGGCTTCAGATGGTCTAATACTGTACATATAGATGTATGTAAGTGAAGAGCAGTGCTAAAAAATAACAGTTGAAAAATAGAGTAACATTTTTTATTTCTCAAAACTCTGTACGGATATAGCCCATTTGTAAAAAAAAAAAAAAAAGAAAATGGTCAGCTGTGAAAGCTGTTTCGATGTGTTTTATTGCGGAGTATAGTCTCATCTTCCCGCTACGTAGGCTTCGCAGAGATATTTCAATACAATCCAGTAGCGCCGTGGGTGGTGATGTCCAATGATCTTCCAAAGCACGTCGAAGCTCGAGCGGAGTTTGCAGGAGCGGTATTCTTAGAAGTCACCAGTGCCTTGTGAGCATTACGTGTATGTTCTATCGGAATCGGATCGGTATGCCGTAATGGTCCCTTCGTACGATTAATAGTGCGATATTATTCAGATAGTAAATGACAGTTTGTCAACTTTGTGGATGGGTATCATCATTCTGTAGGTATCACCTGTTGCCTATGGTTCCACGAAAGGGTCCATCCCGGTAAGTGTTACCGGTTACGAAGTCTGTTGGAAATGTAAGCACATATACATCTGTGTGGCCGCCCAAAGATTTTCATTCCTAATCCATGACAAGAGCACCGTTGTAGGTATCCTGTTCACGGACAGCAACTTTCTGGTTACATTTATGTCAGCTGTAACCGCAGACCGCAGTGGGAGATAAATTTCGATTCATCCCTGAAGAGCACGAAGCGTCATTTATTCTGCGTCTTGTTTACATGATGTATGTACCAGTTATAAACGGTCCTTCTTCTGCTGAGTCGGATGCGCACACCTTTGGCCACCTAGCGTCACTACATGAAGTTATCGGCACCAAGGTCTAATTGCAGTTGACATGGTGTTGACGGCCTGCTCCTCCAGGCGGATCTACCGCTGTCCACCTTTGAAGTTGTTTCCCGTCTACTACTGAATCGTCTTGATGCTGTTTGTCTTTTCTCTGCCGAACTCTATCCACCTCAAACGGCTCTCAATAAACCATCTGGCACCATATGCTTGACTTTGAACTGCCCAGAGACAACCTACAACTTGCCACTGCAGGTTTACCTATAGCTGACATGTAGTAGACATACCCAACAAATCTGCTACCTGCTCGTAGGAGACCTGGAGAATCTTTTTCTGGCCGCTTTTAATGATCGACGTTTTTGCGGGAACGGCTTGCAGTGCCACTCATTTGTGTAGCAGACATACATTTTGCGTTATATTTTACTTACTATATATATGATTTCGGAGTTTTTCGACATAGGGTTTTCTTATTCATTCCTTTATTTATGCAAGCCAGTGTACCTTAGATTGAATAACAGAAACATTTTCAGTGAAAAAGAAAAGGTCGTGCAGAAGAGATGAGTTAGAAAGTTATTATAGTCTTACATTTTTATTCAATAATTTGTTATTCTTCAAATGAAATTATGCTCACAATTTCGTATTGTTCATAGTACAGAACTAAAATGTGCTGCTCAATAATCGTTATGCCAATAGTAAGGGGAAATTTTCTTGAGTTAAAAAGAAAAAGAGGTGATGGTTCGGAATGTATTAGAGAAAAAGGATAAAAAAAAAGGGGGAGGGGGGCTGCCATTCTCAGTAGCTCAGAGAGATGCTACTCCCATTAAGAGAAGCGATACAAAAGAGTAAACAAATCAGAGATAGAGAGAGCAAGCTGTTCGGAGCATATGTAGCTTTTCTTGTGCAGTAGTAAGGAAAAGTTGTAAGGAAAAAGTTCATTCAAATGCACATAGACAAGAACACGGTGTTTTAAATGGATAGCTGAAAAATTGTCGGAAAAAAATCAAAAACGAAAAGAAGCGTTTAAAATTGTGAAATGTAGGAAATCATATGCTGTATGTAATAATTCAGTAATAGAGAACCGGGAGGAGAAAGAATGGCACTCTCCCTGCCTACAAACACACAAATGTCAATAGTATTGATCACTGCATAATCACAGTTTGTAGTTTTTTGGATGCAACCTTCAGCACCAGCTCAATTCGCGTTCGCGTCGTGATGCAAAATCCCTCCCCTTTGCGAACTTTTCGCTGGATAAAATTTACGTAATGTTTTCGAATTCCATATGCACACATGCATTTAGCCGCCCCCCCCCCCTCCCGAAAGAAAAAAAAATAGAGACGTTTTAGTCTCTTTCAAGTACACAGTGACTAATGGTCATTTCATTCACAATAACAGATCTAGAAAAACGCTCTATTTTAAAAGAGGAACAAATCAACAAAAGTAAAGTCTTAAAAGACAGCACTTTCACTCTTTATTGATGTACACAATTTTAACACATCTTAGGTTTGCTTCAAACAAAACATATAAACACTCTTTTGTGTTTCTGCTGAAAAAGTGAGGGAAGGTGCATTGACAGAGGCGATAAGCAAGAGGCCCGGGGGCGGGGGGATAAATTGTTTCGTACCGTTTTGGGGTTTAAAAAACACTCCTTGTTTTTCTAACGAAATAAGGCAGGAGGAGCCCCAGAAATATTTTTCCCCACATAAGCTACTTAATGTTTACAATTTCATAAGAGTTGCGTTGTTAATGGCGCCCATCTAGACAAGGCGCCCATCTAGACAAGGCGCCCTGATGCATTGTTTACCTTACCTACCGACTTGAATCGGCCCATGCCACCTCAGTCGTCATTCTTGTGTCAGTAATGTCGCTGTTCTAGCAGGGGGCGACTGGGCGATCGCTTCCTTCAAAACTTGATTTTCCCCTTTAAAGTGAGCACGATCTTAAATAATCAAGTTTGGATTTATTCACTTTGTTTTTCAGCTTTTCATGAACAATTTCACCACAACTGAATTTTGCTGAGAATTTGGAAATGAAATGTTCTGTTCATCTAATTTCAGGTGGAGGGTGGGGGAGTTATTTCACACCCTCTTCGGAATGCGTTTTTTGCTTCGGTTCTCGACTTTTAATGATATTGTATTTTGAGCAACACGAAAATCTCTTCATTGGTGGATTAAAATTTGTTCCGAGTTTAATATGCGAATTTAATATGTCTACTAAATTTTCGTTTGGCCAGTGGAATTCACCCACATAAAGGTTTCACGCACGCGCACGTCTCGTATGGTTTAAGTAGCGATAACAAAACGTGGAAATGCGTCAATGGTTTCAGAGCTTTACAGATAGCATGTCAGCATATAAAATACTGAGTTGTGGCAATGTCTTCTGGTATTTTAGCGATAGATGTCATTGGTACTGGGAAGAAGGAAATCCACGTACATGGAAACAATGGTGATTTTGCAGCTGCTGCTTGTATTTGTGATTTAAGAATTTAGTACGATTATTTTGGTAAAGAAATTGTTATAAGACCGTACAACGATGCCGATGTATAAATAAATAACCTTTCCGTTGTAGTCTTCCTGGCCTTTTTTTTTCTTTGCTCAGACTGGAGCAGCCGACCCCTCCTGCTTCTTAAAGTAAGTTACTGGATATGCCCCAGGTTTACTTTGTTTATACCGCAGTTATAAAAAACAGATCGAAATTGAGTTAGGTCGTGTTTCAATGCAAGAGTAAAAAGGCGTACATTAAAATTAAACAAAATATTATAATTCTACAAGTAAATATGAAGAACACCTACAAAGAATTGTAAGCGAATTGTAAGCGAATACCACAGTCTGTGTCGTGGAAAGTAAATTTAGATGACCCACAATCTGGTAGGGCATTGATGAATTACAAGACTTCTATCGCCATTGTTACCACAATTCTAGAAGTCATTGAGGTTTTGATAAGCACTTAGTACGCTAAATTTTGAGCCGGTAAGACATGTATAACTTCATTGGCGTGCCGTCAGATTTTATGTGCAGAAGCCAGAAGGCCTGAATTAGTAATTGGCAACTCACAACAGCCTAAGAGCTTCGCGCATGGTGTTTATATTCGCATAATGCGCAGAGCCCGCTAAACAAGTATCAAACAATGAAAGTCACAATTGACTTCTATCAGCGGCACTTTATATATCTTTCCGCGTGAATTTCAGTTGCTCTAGAAGCATGACGAAAGACAGTGTGATGACACCAAAAAGGTCTATATTTCGCAAGTCCCAACCGTGAGTCCGATTTAATTGTGCCTGGAGACATCGTTTTGGGGATACCTTACATTCTGCGCAGCATGGCCTTTTGCTGAAATGCGACAGATATATTACCAGATTAAAGGATAGAGGGAGTGGCGTTTTGGAAGTCGTCAGCGCGACGACGTGACGAGGAACCGCGAAGTAATTTATGTCCTCTGCCGCTGGAAAGATAAGATTGTGAATTTCAAGGATTGAAATCTAGAAAGGTTTTCAGATGTTTGTCTGCCTTGAATGGAAAATAAATCAAGCCAGGAGCGCAAAGATGGAGGGCAAGTGCATCTACGCATGCTTGAAAGGTTTATATTGTAAAAGGAAAGACTCATAGGAGGGAGAGGAAAGGGACTGCAGAGGAAAAGTAAAACACATCCTCAAATGATAAAAAAAAAGACATATTCTCTGACTTTTCGTGATGTAAGAGTTCGTGTTTCAAGGCAGGCTGGAATACGTAATGTCTCTCATGGAATTACCTTCTGAAACCTAACTATCCTTGGCTTATATGAAAGAGAGGTCAGATACCCTCAGAGGAAATCCATCCATCGATCATGACCGAACTTTGGTTTGCATACCAACTGCGATATTTCATAGTATATTGTTGCCTAATGGTTGAATTGTGTACGTGCGAGTCGCATTGGAAGATACATCACTTTTTTTTCGCTGGCGCCGTGTAGTCCTTTCGAAATAAATAAATAAAGTAATAACTAAACTTCGTGATCCTTCCATTTCCTTCCCGTTCTCCCCCACTCTGACTTTAGCCTCCGAAGTCTTTTATTTCTTATCTCATTCTCATTAGCTTCGAGTAACTCCTTTAAAAAACATATTGTTGAATACAGCAGAACGTACATTAAAAGGTGAGACGACGGTTATGCATCACAGTGACGTTTATTGAGATGTAAGAAAATGAGTAGTCGAATTGTTTTTGTAAAACAGCAATTTTCTGTTGTCGACCTGTAGTGGATGCAGTTACGCGTAGAATACTCTCTTCGGGGCCATACGTAGAAAAATTGATGAAACTCTTTCTAGGAGTTTTTTGGAAACCAGAAGACACCATGTATAGTAAGAATGGGTGAATGTGGAAAGTCTTCTAGTATTTCTTTCTATTTACGTAAAAGCGACTTACCTCTAAACTTATCGAAAAAAAGTAGTTTTTCGGTGACAGCTTGGCACAGATTCTCTTCATTCTTGGTTTTCGGCAATCTGCCGAAGCAAACTAACGTGGAAAATCACAGAAAGACCCTAATCATTTTCCATTGTTTGGATTAAACTTTTTCAGCACTGGCATTAATTCTTGAGGCTGCCGGACGGCCGGGTCTTTTTTCAAAACATCGTTTTCTCACTGGAATCCCCTGAACTTGCTCACGGTCATATTTTTTAAGTCTTCTGCATGCACGTTTTTGCTCACTATTTCGATATCACCGTAATTTTTCTTCTTTTGGGGTGGGGTTGGGGGGTGGGGGTGGCATAATTTGTTTCGGAGTTTAACGACCACTATGAGCAGGCCTGTAAACAGTCGCCTTTCCCGAAGTTGAGGCCATTTGTTCCAGGGAAGGGAAAAGGCCAAATACATCACTCAGGCCTCATCTGGACTTAAACCTGGGCGCAACTCGGGCGATCAGTGTAATTGATGAAATAGAAGAAAAAATAAAAAAAAAAAAATGCGTGGATGTCACGTATCTTTTCTGTGGCATTAGAGTTACAAGATTTACCCTAGTGCCGCTAATTTTTCACGTGTCACAACGATCGGGTACGATATTTTCTGTTGCAGAAGATTAATTGAAGTATTTGCAATGTATATATGCATCAGAGATGCCATTTGTAATTTTCCTGAGAACTGACATCACCTCAAACAGTAGGTAATGACATCGTTTCGTAAAAACCTTTAAGAGAGTGCCTATTAAAAAACGTCAATAAAATTTATGTAGAGTGCAAGGAAATACTGGCCATTGGCATGTACCATTTAATATTTCTGCACAGTTTTTAATGCATCTCTGAGCCCTAACAGCATGGAATTTATGGTTCATATTGAAATTATTTTACAAGTGCTGTAAAATTTGGAAGATGTGAATCCGTTTATTGGTGTAAATATGACATGGATGTTAAGTTAGATAATATCTGAAAACGTGAAAATTTCGTCGTCCTGGAGCGGAAATCGAATCCGCGTCTCCCTGATAGCCTCCGAATATGCTAACCACTACACTACCCAGAACGACCAAGTTTCAAGTTTCCGAATAATTTGAAAACTTGAAACTTGGTGTGGGTGGTGTAGTGGTTAGCATACTCGGAGCTATCCGGGAGACGTGGGTTCGATTCCCGCTCCAAGACGACGAAATTTTCAAGTTTTCGGATATTGTCTGACTTAACATCCATGTCATATTTACACCAATAAACGGATTCACATCTTCTAAATTTGTATTGTACAATGGTGTTATCCCGTATTTCATTCATTGTTATAAAATTATTGAGTATATGGAGATATGAGCATTGCTTAAAACGGTTTCAGTTAATGAGAATTACCTTTTAGCACGGTTTTGGACGTTAAGCATCACCCCGTTTAATAACCATGCTTTCCCAGTGACGGGGGAAAAATCCCCGAAGGGAAAAGAGCCACGATGCAGACGCACTTAGCCATACTCCAAATCCCATATATGCTCCTGATCTCTCTCTCTCTCTCTCTCTCTGTCTTTATCGGCTGCCTCGCCAGCGATGGTGTGTGTGTGCTTTCTATCTTTTTTGAGCTTATGTAATTAGTATCTTGAATTTACTATGAGCAGTAACTGACAGACATGCACGAGTGATAGTATTTGCGTTAGTGTGAGAGTAAGAATTCATGAAAAGTGATAACTAGAGAAGAAAACTGAAGTGTTAAAGTTATACGTATTCTTCATCCGTCATTATTAGTATGTTTCTCCACCTTGGACAGTTTTCTATTCTTTTTTCTTTACGATGCACTCTTATTTAGCTTGCTTGTGCTTTTTGTGTTTGTTTATTTACGCATTAAAACGTAAAAACAAAAAACAACCATTTAAAACAAAGTATGCAGTTATTATAAGAGATCAAAACTGTAAAACTCTTTAAAAGTATACCCCATTTGCATCCTTTCTGAATTATTTCTGATCCAGAATTCATTTTAAGCAAACATTATTGTGCTAGACCAGGTCTGCATTCGCAGAACTTTTTAATGTAATGCTTGCAGAAAAAAGAAAAAAACGAAGAAAGGAAATGTAGCTTAAAAATCATGCAACTGTTTTAAAAATAGCATAATTTATGTTGGTGTTGTTAAATATGAAATAAAAGATTCACGCACAAGTGTACAGTGCGGTGGGAAATACCTTGCTGCACTTCGTAATTTTAGCTAAGAATAGTTGTTGGGTGATTTGCCTGTTTTTCAGTGTCGTAAATATTGCTTCCTAATTCTGACAGTACTGTGCAGCAACGTCCACGAAAGTATTAGTACAACGGACACAAAACTTCCACTGCACCCTTGTGTTCATTCTGGATCTGCTGACGTTATATGTGATAGAGCAGTGTCGTCCGCACGACCAGCTGTTTATCTGACACTTCTATTTTATTTTTTTTTATTTTTTTTTTCAGACTCGTTCCATGGTCGGTGTTCTGTGACTACATCCTGCATTCTCACCTTTAAAACTGAGGCGAATTAGAGTTGTTAATCAGCCAGATTGCTGCTTTCTAAACCATGCAAAAAGTTCGAGAAAAATGAATGATCAGCTATCGCTTCTGGTGCTTTTTCTCAAATATGAGAATCGAATGCACTTGGGTATGACGGATCAGCGATTTATACGACGTACACAGAAACATAGGGCGGGGGGGGGGGGTAATAATTTTGCCCTTCGACGTCTCCAAAGAAGTGGATTCAAATTTTAGATTTCAATCGAAATATCTGTCTATACCACGATTCCGTAAAAGAAATATAAATATTTCTTTTGTTTGTAAAAGGCTAGAGAACAGAAGAGTTACTTTTTTGTTTGTGAAAGGAAACTGTATAAAGTGCAAACAGTTCCAAAATATTGTCCCAATTTTTCTACCTTCTGTAAAAATGTATCGGATTTACAATAGTTAAAATCGACAGTTATAATTCGTACAGTCTCGACATTTGGGATAACATTACTCGCACTTAATTGCTGTTGAGTTAACAACCAAGAGCTTATGAGGTATGAAGATCTGAAACAATTTAAGGGTAAGTTTTAGAATTGCTGCTTTATTACTATTTGAAGAGTAAGTTTTAGAATTTGAGATTTCTTATATCCAATATAGTGAAGTACGCAACATTTTAGGGGTAAGTTTTAGAAGCGCTGCTTCCACATTATCTCAGACAACATTTTAAAAGTAAGTTCTAGTGCATTCCGCAGCATTTCAAGGTAAGTTTGAGAGCTGCTGCTATCGTACTGTTTTGGATTGTGGAGTCCGCAGTAATTTACGAGTAAGTTCTAGAATTGCTGCTTTTTTTTTTTTTTTAAGAGTTCAGTCTGCGGTATTTTAAGAGTAAGTTCAAGAAATGCTGCTTAATTTTTTGAAAAGTGCAGTCAGCAGCAGTTTAAGAGTAAGTTTTGAAATGGCTACTTCCTTATTTTTTGTTAGTGCAAAGCACTGCAGTTTAAGAGTAAGTTTTGAAATGGCTACTTCCTTATTTTTTGTTAGTGCAAAGCACTGCAGTTTAAGAGTAAGTTTTGGTATTGCTGCTTTCCCATTTTTTGAAGAGTTCACAACCTTTTGAAAGTAAGTTAACACTTCTGCTTTCTTATTTGTGAAGAGTGCAGTGCAGCAGTTTAAGTGTGTGTGTGTGTGTGTGTGCGCATTTTACCCACGATAGTTCACCTTGTGCGGTGCCAAATGGTATCAGCAGTCGATTGTTCTAGGGCACGAACTTCTGGTTTCTCTTACTGCTGGGCCATGGTTCGAACCATCGCGAGGTTGTTGTGTTAATCTTTCCAGCTCTCGTTCTTTTCGTATTTTAACGACAACCACGAACAACTCTAAGGGCTATAAGCAGTTTCCCGTCCGTAATTTGGGTCTACTGCACTGTAACAAAATAAATGGTGTGCATTCACGGAAAATTCCTGAAAATAACGCGCAATAAATTTGCCCGTAGGTCTCATACTTTTAATGAAATTTTCGTTTTGAAAAGTTCCCGCGGAAACTTCAGTATTTCGATAGGTTGTCAGGTTCAGTAATTCCGTTTGTTTCGTAAGAAATGTAAGTTTTGGGTTTTCCCGTTTTTATACAGAAATTTCCCAGAACTTCGTTTTCGACTTTTTCAGTCCCGTTACAGAAGAAATTGCCATTTCCACTTTTCTTTTTTTTTAAAGCCTAAGTGCACGAAACGCATTGTAGAACTCCTTTTTGACGTATAAGGTGAAGGAATCCTTCCGCTTGCCCCCGGTAGGGATCAAGCCCACAGTGGCTCGAACGTTGATATATGTAATAAGTAGCGCGTCCGACTGAGCAACCAAAACACCCACCAGCTTATGTTTACGGTACGAAGAGGACTGGATTCGCCCAATGATAAAATGTTTTTCTATGAATGCGGGTAAATTAGTAATTTTATTTTTTGTAGGACCTTATGATTTTTCTGAATAGGTTTATCATTTTTTTTTTTTTTTTTTTTGTAGAAGGACTTGTCACAAATTACATTTTTTTTTAACATGAAATTTCAATGTAGGGCATTTTTTATTGTACTGAAAACAACTTCCAGTTATGTTTTAGAAAAGGTGAAATGTACTACATAGTACTATTTCACAAAACCCGCAAATATGAAATTTACTCTTTATAGCTATAATAGCTTTTGTATTAAGGGATGCACAGACTGATACAGACATCATACAAGCTGTACGAGACTTCAAATACCCGTATACGATAACAGGTGCACCAATTAAAGAGCGGGGGGGGGCATTCATTTTCACAATAACCATAATATCATACGATATTCTATCACAATATCCGGTCTCGCTACAGGAGCTCAGAATCAGGTCCGCTAACAGACAATTTAAATTTAATAGTTAATCAAACTTAAGTTTCTGAAGTATCCCCACAAACCGCTCTCATTACCGGAAGGTTTTTGTCATATGGATACGGTAAAAGTGAGAACAGGATATTTTCCCGTAAATATACAAACTGAATCACGGAAATGCTCCCTGAAAATTCAGAATTTTCGGTTAACACGTCTTCAAAATGGCAGTTTTACGTTTTTATCAGAGAACGAATAACAGGAGTATTTCTGTCAATTTGCATGAGTGAAAAATCCACGAAATTTGGGGTTTCTCCATCATTTCACGAGTAAGGTCGAATCAGAAATGTAATTCGTTAATTCCCGAAAGAAATCACGGAAAATGACTCGTGAATTTCAGAATTTTTTTATAGTGTAATTCCAGAGAAAGGAGATAGCCTGCTCCGTATGAGAAGCACACCTCTCGTGCTTCACCCGAGGCTCGAACCCGGGCCAGCTTGGACAAGTAGACAGACACTTACGTGTCTGACCACTCTGCCACAGGAGACCTCTGGTTCTTTTCCTTCCCTAGACTCATAAACCGAAATGCTCGTTAGGGTTATTGAACTCCAAAACAACAACATGTGATAGTGGAAATACAAATACATTGTTTTTGGAATACCAGGGTGCCTTGTACAGGTGCTGTTCATAAAAATCTCTGTTTTTTGTAGTAAATTAGCCAGCTTTCATTTCTGTTTCAGAAGGTGCTCAAGCCTTTTTCGCATATAACTAAAACACTTCGAAATGTAATAAAAAGGAATGGGTCATCAAGCGTTAAAACGAACATGTCAATGTGATGAAAGGATACCTGTTGGTACAAGTTACAGTACATTTTTTAAAAATCGCGGTGCGTGACATTTAGATGATGACTACAAGTGTTTAATTAACAACTGCTATTCATTGATGAAATGCAGCTATCTCCTCCGAATGGTATATGCATCACAAAGATGACGAATTGTCCACTTAAAGTTCGATCAGACGTCTCTGGTCACGAGACTTGTCGCGTTTGATTAGAAGAGGCCATGCATTTTGCATATTCATGTTTCCTCCTCACACTAGTCGTTATTCCACCCCGTACGCTCACCCGCCCAACGTAGAGCTGTCCTGAACTGCACGCATTAGTATTCCGTTGCATCACAGATATGTTCTCTGGTAATCACTTCTAAACATGTAGTTTTCGCATTTATCAAGAGATTCGCGACAAGGAGAGAGCCTCGCGGCTGGTGATTGTCTGGTTAATTTCTCAGGCAAAGAAAAGAGAGGGAGGTGTAGCATTCCTTCTCTTGGCAGGTCGCATGGTGACTATTTTTATGTTGCTAACCCAAGACAAATAGCCCTTCATATTTATGGCGGAATTTTCGAATAGGAGCAACTGAAGTGCAGGCCTTAATTTATATTGAAGCTCAGTGCTGATTTCTTGACATATTTCTTCTCCCATTGCATTTAAAAGGGAGAATTTGTAAAATAATGAAGTACAGCGTGCGTTACTGGATTGTTTGTCTGTCTCTCTATGTATGTGTTTCGGAGTTTAACGACCCCTAAGGATGCAAGGAGTCTCCCGTATCTAATTTAGTCCCACTGATTCCAGGTTAGGAGCAGAACCAGCATTGTAGAAAAACATACCGCTCGCGCCTCATCCGAGAGTTGAATCCGGAGTATTGGCCAGATAACCGCGCTGCAACCACGCAACCACCCGGGGACACGATATCTCCTCATCAGTAGGTCTGATTCCAAAAATTATTTTTTGCATCTGATTGCGGTAGCAACGAGAACAATACATCACATAGTTTCGAATTTCTATAATGCACAGGTTTCCCGTAAGGTGGTATAAACAAATGTTTATCTTTCTGCCCCAGTATCTCCGCTTCCTAAAGTTTGAGGGTATTTGTCGTTTCTGCATTCGATATCAGGAACTATATAGTCTGTCCAACTAAAGTCATTTGAAGTTATGGTTATTCTTTAGTTCCATGGATTATACGTACAGAGCTTTCCATACAGATTTTTTTTATTGCGATGTATGATGCACTTGCACTTGTTTGAAGTAGTTTTAGGAAGGGAGTGTCTGACCTTAAGTCTAAAACTGCCCTTCGAAATTGAAAGCTAGGAGATTTGAGTAAGTGAACTCAATAGGAAAGAAAACTTTAGTGACAGGGGAGAGAGCTGATCTTCGAAGCAAACTGCAGTATTGAGATTTATGATGGGTTGTATGCTTTAAATATACACTCGAGGGCCAGATCATTATCGACACTCCTGCCTTCATGAGTGGATGCACCCCACAGCACATACCAGTGACCTCACCTACCGGTGCATAACATATATGGGCTGCATGTGCAGGGCGTGTCAGTTCGCCAATGTTAAGCCCATGCAAAAGAAAGGACTTGTCGGAGTTTGAACGGGGAATGATTATCGGCTCGAGGAAGTCGGGGACCAGCAACCATTCGAGGGACTCTAGTGAAAACATGGTGGGAATGCTCCGAAAAGGGACACACAACGATAAAACATGTCGGAAAGGATAGACCACCACTGGCTGATAGTCGAGGTGAATTCCAGTTAGCACGTGCTATATGGAACAACATATGGCTCACAATCCTTCTGGTAACTGTAGAATACAACCAGAAAGCCCAGTGAAAAGTTTTCCGTCACACAATCCAGCAGACGCTATTGCAAATGGGCCTAAGGAGTTGGCGGCCAGTTTATGTACCCATGTTGACCTACAATCACCGAGATCTCCATCTACAGTGGGCACGTATCCACAATGACTGGGCATTAGACGACTGGAAGCTACTCCGGTAGCCGAGTAGGATGAGGTGCTGTCATCTAACCCTTCGTTTGAAATGGGCACGGATTCGAGTCCCAGATGAGGCTTGGCTGGTGTGATGGCGTTGGTCCTGTCCCTACCCTGGAACCAGTGGCCGTAAATTAGGAGCGTTCGACGGCTTTATGTTACTTAGAGTTGCTCATTGTAGTCGTTCGACCACGAAAAAAATATGACTGGTGAAAAAAGTCTCTGACCCGATGAGACCAGGTTCCAACTACAACATACCGATGGACGGGTCCGTATTCGACGCTGCGAGGGTGAGACAGTTGCAACTAGACTGACCTGTTAGACAGAAACAGACCCGCGGCGGGGTATCATGGTATGCGAATTGTTTTCATGGGCGTCACTGGGTCCCCTCATCTCCGTTGAACTCGCCCGCAGGGCCAGATACGACCTAAGTATTGTTTTGCACCAGGGACTTCCACTGCATGTTGAACGTGTATTTGAATGGCTGCAGAATCTTTCAGAAAGACAACGCTCAGTGTCACAAGCCCGCATTGTGCAGGAGTGGTTTTTGGATCATGTGCAAACACTTCGTGTGCTTCCCTGTCCACCGATCCTCCAAACTGAATCTCATCGAATATTTGTGTCATAAAATGGGAGACAGCTTTCGTCGGTCCACGACAGTTCTTCGCTTTGTCGCCGAACTTCGGAACGTCATTCTGGCCAGATAGTATAAAATATCTTAAATACAATATAAATACCTTCCGCTTTTTAGGGGAGTCGTTACCACGCCGAGTGGTAGCGGTTATCATGGCGAGAGGCGGATGAACATGCTGTTAGGTAGGTGTCATAAGTTATAGCTCTTGGATGTATGTGATGGGTTGGTGCAGATGAAATGTCCTATTTCAGCGGGTGGACATGTTCGACCGCTCCAGTGGAAGTGTCGTCCAGGAACGTCACATGACATACTTCACAAAGTCGGTATATATCTGGTGCACGCATTGTGTGCCACATTTCGTGACAAGCTTCAGCCGCGAGTGCACAGGCTTTCGTTAAAGTGAATCATTGAGATAGGGCGGTTGCGCGTAATTTTTCTGTGCAAGCTCAAACTCTGGCATTTCGTGGGCTTTTGGACAGGTTACTGCGAATTAATACATCATATGCCGACAGTTCGCAAAATTCCAAGCAACAGACACGTCTCTAGCAAATGCGCCTCGTTGTCGTTCGCCAGTAATTGTAACAGCTGAGAAGTTGAAGAATTTTGTGGAAGCTAATCCACAGCAGATAGTCTGAGATCGCAGCGAAGGTCCGTGCGCATCATTGGACGGTCGTCCGGCGCCTGGTAACCACGAGGAAGGTGAAAAAACTGGATGTCTGGGTGCAACACGAGTTGACAGCAGGAGCTAAGATACTTCGTTGGTGATATGTATTTCCCTCCGTACCAGACACCGACAGGAGGAATTTCTGCATCGGATAATAATCTGCGATGAAAAGTGGATCTTCTACAACAATCGTGAGCGATCAGCACAGTGGCTGCATACCACGGCGCCACATAAACACTGTCGAAAACCACCCATACACCTGTGGAAAGTGCTGGTTCTTGTGTGGTGGTCTGCTGCTGGCTTGATTCATCATTCATTTCGCCGACCAGATAAGACCAACAATTCTTACCGCTATTGTACTGAAATGCAGCAGATGCACACACACACACAAAAAGCTCCATGCCACTCAGCCAGATTAGTCAACAGGCATGGGATCTTTCTGTTGCATGACAGGCACATATCTCCCAAAGGATCATCCAACAAATCCACTAATTAGACTGCACAACTCTGCCGCACTCCGTATATTCGTGTGTCGGGCTGTTGCCACCTTCTTAGCCTCACAGACTCCGGAGTTTTATTCGACGTGGGATCCACAGCCTCGTAATCCTTTGGCAGAAGTGTTTCGGTGCAGAGAGGGACTACGTACTTTGACTAGGCGGGTAGGTGCATCCTATTTCTATGAGAGATTGCAGGTGGCATTCGCATTTCCGACATTTTATCTGCACCAAACCAATATTTCTGTGAGGTTATTTAAACACATAATTGCATTGGGGGATGTATCTCAGCTTTTAGTGGTACTTTTGTGTAATAATTTTTGCATCCTTTAACAGTAGTTAGGAGAAGAAAATACTCGTATTTCACTAATTTTTTTTTTTTTTTTGAATTCTTTTACGCAAAAGACTTCTTCCAGGTGGCATGATTTAAGTTTTAGTTCACCGAATTAGAAAATGCCTTTAACATGGGCTAGCTTTAGCTATGTTCAATATTATGCACATATTGTCGGATTTTCCAGATCCATTATTATCCTGTTTGGCAGTGTTGCGATATTTTTGCATTTTGAACTTTTCTGCACTCCTCTGGTCTGGAAAATTCATTTTGCATATCATGTATGGAGCCGTGAATACTATTCCCCATACACATTTCCGCGTTTTTGATTCACAGTTTTACCGTTAGGCGGTGAATTAAAGTGGTTAGTCAACTGTGATACCTATTTTGAAGATTAAATGCTCCGTTACAATGTGGGAAAGTGCTAAGTGCTTTACACCATGAATTAAATTTCTGATTTAGTTATTTATGTTATTTTCCGCTGAGTCGGTCCTTTAATGATACCATTGTGTACAAAATCATTCGAGATTTTGACCAGATTTCAAGTTACCGTTGAGATTTTGACCAATTTCAACCAAATTCTAGATGTGATTTTAAAATTCCCTAATGTGATGACAGGTACTCAAGCAAACTGGACAGCATACCCATGCATATATAATAAACATAATTCGTCATGCACATGGAAACAAGGATTAAGAGAAAAAAGCACGCTATGTGGATTACAGAAATTTGAACAATTTGTCTTTAGAGTAAACACACACACACACACCGTATATACACGATATATATAAAACCTGAGATAGTTAAAATCTACAAGTTTAAAAAAGTTTTAATGTTAAAACCAGATGTTAGGTTACATAAGAACTTTCGAACCCACTACGATTCATCATCAGATGCGATAAAAGGTTACATGGTGTAGTGGAGCATGTTTTATAACAGCATTGAGTGAGTCGTAACTCTTACGTAGGTTTAGTTCGTCAGGTGGTCAACGTCATATCATGACATCATATACGGTTAAAATTACGAGTGATCCGTCGTTAATTATGCACGTCGGAAACCTTGAATCAGTTGTTTCCAGGGAGGCGGAATTTCAGCTGGGAGGTAGTCATTACAACATTTGTCCCCACTGTTATAGATGTATGGACTTTCTGCTATTGATAGTTGGGATTTGAACCTAGGGGTTGAGAGAAAAGTAGCTTCTTTCCAAATTGGAAAATATAGGCCCTCTTTCACTAAACGTGAAAAAACTGTAGAAGTAGAAGAGGTTCGAACGTTGTAAGAGTGTTCTTTCAGTCTTGTCTTTAAAGACTGGTTTGTAGAGCCTATGTCATCATCATCATCATCATTGTCAACCATTATCAATCCACTGCTGGACGAAGGTCTCCCCAAGTTTCCTCCACAACGGTCTGTCTTGTGCCAGTCTCCTCCATGTCACCCCTGCATACTTTCGAATTTCATCCACCCATCTCCCATGTGGTCTTCTTCTGGGTCTTTTCCTATCCCTTGGAATCCAATCTAAAATTTCGGCTGTCCATCGATGATCTGCCCTTCTGGCAGTATGTCCAGCCCATTGCCATTTCAGGGATTTAACTCTGATCATGATGTCTTCCACTCTTGTCATTTTTCGGATCCACGAGTTCCTCTTTTTATCTCTCCTGGTTACACCAAGTATGCACCTCTCCATGCTTCTTTGAGTTGTCTGCAGCCTTTGTATGTCTCTTTTAGTTAAGGTCCACGTCTCTGCACCATACGTAAGCACTGGAAGGATGCATTGATCAAACACTTTTCTTTTAAGACATAATGGCATATTGCTCTTGAAAATTATGCTGTTTCTTCCAAAAGCTCTCCAGGCAAGTTTTGTACGCCGATTAATTTCTTCATCAATGCGACCCTCACTTGATATCTGCTGTCCAAGATAAACGTACGTGTCTGTTATCTCCAGCTTTTCTCCATCAATCGATAAATCTTCATTTCTTGTAAAAGCATGGAACATCACTTTTGTCTTCTGAAAGTTCATTTTTAATCCCACTTCTTTACTCTTGTCAGCAAGTTCCTGGATCATACTCTGCAGCTCTGATGGGGTAGTTGCAAAAATGACTACGTCATCAGCAAAACGAAGGTGGGTTAGATAATCTCCATTAATCTTTATCCCCTTGTTTTCCCAGCTCAGCGACTGAAAAACACCCTCCAATGTGGCATTAAAGAGCTTCGGAGATATGGTGTCACCTTGTCTCACTCCCTTTCCAATTTTTACGTGGGTTGTATTTTCAAACAGCCTAATCTTTGCACTTGCATTTTCATAGATGTTATTAATAATATTAATGTATGCATCTTCAATACCGCAGGTTTTCAGAGCCATTGTAACTGCTGATGGTTTCACCGAATCAAAGGCTTTTTCATAATCGATAAAAGCCATGCACAATGGAAGTTCATATTCCCTCGCTCTTTCAATTAGTTCTCTCAGCACGTGGATATGATCTATTGTGCTGTAACCACTCCTGAATCCAGCTTGTTCTCTTGGTTGAGCCATGTCCAGTGTTACCTTCAAGCGGTGTGAAAGAACTTTAGTGAAGATTTTATAAACTACTGATAGGAGGCTGATAGGTCTGTAGTTTCCAAGATCCTCAATGTCACCTTTCTTATGTAGCAGGATCATTGTAGCGGTGTTCCAATCCTCAGGAATCTTTCCTTCATTAAGGCATCGAGTGAAAATTTGGGCGAGTACTGTTTCGATTTCTCCCATTGCTTCTTGTATGATGTCTACAGTAATTCCATCTTCTCCTGGAGCTTTTCCCCGCTTCATGTTCTTGATTGCATGTGCAACTTCTGCTGGAAGGACTGGAGGAACTCTGGTACTGGTATCTTTCATGATGTCTGGAGTGCATGTATCATCCCTTTCATATAATTTGGAGTAGAAATCTTTCACTCTTGTCAAAATTTCGCCTCTATTTCTTGTTACAGAACCATCTTCTTTTCTCAGTGCCATAATCTGTTTACTTCCCTTACTGAGATGTCCCTTTGCTATCTTTAGGCTTTGGTTGTTTTCAATTGCTTTCCTTACTAGTTCACAGTTGAATTTTCTTACGTCTTCAGTGATACTTTTCCTTACGGTCTTGCATAGCTCTATATATTCCACTTTGGAAGTCACATCTTCTTTAGTTGTCTTCATCTCTCTTCTTTTTTGCATCAACATTTTCGTTTTTCCTGATAATTTATTTACATGCAACTTGTTCTTAGACCCAGCTAATTTTATTGCTGTTTTCATAAGAGCTTTGGTTACTTTTCTGTTAACTTCAGAGATGTCCACTTCTTCCGATGTTAGGCCTTCTAAAGCAGAGAACCTGTTCTTCAGTTCCAACTTGAAGGTATTATGGTGTTTTTTAAGGTTGGTTATGTCAATAGATTTTGTTTGTCTTATGAGCTTG
Source organism: Macrothele yani (assembly GCA_039090855.1). Taxonomy (NCBI): domain Eukaryota; kingdom Metazoa; phylum Arthropoda; class Arachnida; order Araneae; family Macrothelidae; genus Macrothele; species Macrothele yani. The sequence goes on from CM077017.1 coordinate 14,452,184, forward strand.
CCACGTTCAAGTTTAGTGTTGAGGTGCATCTTACATCTCACCAATCTATGGTCACTACCTGTGTTGAACTTGTTTAGCACACTGCAGTCTTCTATGACGAATTTTTTGTTACACATAATAAAATCAATTTCACTTGTCGTCCCATTTGGATGTCTCCATGTCCATTTCCTGTGTGGCTTTTTCTTGAAAAAGGAGTTCAAGATGAAAAACCCTTCTGCCTCTGCAAACTCAACGAGAGTATTTCCACGCTGGTTTCTGTTGCCGTGACCGAATTTACCTACTGAAGTTTCATTCTGTTGCCGTTGCCCTATTTTTGCATTGAAATCTCCCATAATTATTTTCAAGTGCTGCTTACCTTTATTATTTAGATGACAAATTTCCTCATAAAATTCTTCAATTTCTTCTTCAGGATGACTTGTGGTGGGTGCATAAGTTTGAATAATCTGAGCCTGGTATCTTTTCGAGAGTTGGATAACAAGTCGTGCAGCTCTGTCAGAGGAACTTTCAACTTCTACAACTTTATCCTTCAGTTTCTTGTTTATTATAAATCCAACACCACTAGTTCTGCCAGTATCTGTCCCACGATAGTAGAAGAGATGTCCACTTTTCAGTTCAATGAGATCTTCTCCTTTTCTCCTTACCTCACTTAGCCCCACGATGTCCCACTTGATCCTTTGTAGTTCCTCTTCCAATTCAAGAAGCCTTGAATCAGAAGATAGGGAGCGTCCATTGTACGTAGCCAAGGTCAGCATCAAGTGGCAGCCTAGTCCGGTCCTCCGGGGATTCTTAGCACCCTCTGCCTTCATGTCGCACTGGCCGCTGCCTTGGCCAGGTACATTCCAGCTGCCGGAGACTGAGGGCCAAGATTTAAGTTGTGGAATCATTTTGGAGGGTTTGGCCATAACTCACCACGCTGGCCAAGCGGGTTGGTGAGTGTGGGATAGAATTTCCTCTAATCCCGATGGTATAGTTATACCGCTATTGGCGGTCGTCAGAGCCCCTTTAGTGGGAACAGGATGCACCACGAGAAGGCGGGGTTGACATTTGTCAAGGAGAGGCTGTGATGTTACGCATCACCTGACCTTACATCCCAGAGCCTATGATTTAATATAGAGCCTATGTAAATGTTGTAAATTTAAACTATCTCAGGTTTTATATGTATAGACGGTGTGTGTGTTTTTTACTCTTAAGTTTGATTTACATGGGTATCCTGCTTCTCAAGTTTGTCTTTAGTTTTAGAGATATAGAGAAAAAACTCCCGTATGTTTACTAAAATGTTTAAAATCCCGTGCAAGTCGGGTAATTACAAGCATATGAGAGTATCACAAGATTCCGAAAATTAAAATCCCATGCAAATTGCGTAATTTCAAGTGTATCAGACTGTTGTCAGATTCGGTGCAATTATAGGATAACTGCAAATGTATCAGAACATAACAGACTCCATTTTTTTTAATCCCGTGAAAGTCGGCTAACCGTATCAGAATATTAGAAGAAAATGTTTCAGATTGTTACCAGATTACAAAAAAAATTTAAAATCTCGTGCAAGTCAATTAACTGCAAGTGTATCAGAATATTTCTAAATTCCAAAACCTTTAAAATCCGTGCCAGTAGTGTAACTGCAAATATGACTAGATTATCACTTGAACCTCCATTATCCACATAAGTTAACAGTGATCACTGAATTTCTTCGATGCACAGTGGGTTAAAATAAACCGTACGCCCCTTATTCTCTCCACGATTACATTTGTACTAAACTGTCAAATGCCAGGTTACATTTTACCTCTAGTTGGATAATTTCGCTGTTTTGTGATATGCATTGAAATGAGTAAGCACTTACGCTCATGCATTGTACATTAATTGAATTTATTCTCAACGAACCGTCAAAAACAGGTTAAAAAGTGCGTCCAAGTGACGGAAATACCCAAAGGTTCTTCAATTTCAGAACGATAACATAGTCAAGATAATTCTGTCACTTCAGATCATGTTTTGTTGGTGAAAGCTAACGACCTAATTAGATAAATATTATTGCTGTACGAAAATTAAAAGAATAATCGTTTTCATGGTACAGAGGCAGTCAATCGCTACGCTTGAAACCGGTTTTAAGTGTTTTTAAGTGACACCACTGGTTATTATGGAGCAGATAAAAAAAAAAGTGAGCTGAATTGATCAGTGACAAATGGCTGGTTTAGTAGGAAGATGAAGGGGGATGGGGAAGTTGATACGATTGCCATTCCGTTTTTCCACCCACAATAATCTGGCTCATCGGGATGACGCTGGAGGCAGCTAATTGCCAAATCCGAATGAGGTCGAAGGTTACGAAATTTTCCGCACTCCGATAGCGGAGAATCATTTGTCTTGTTCGCTTCGGAGTCATGACCTGCGCCACTCGTCGCGTTCGCCGGAATACAAAACCATTTAAAAGTTTCATTTGGGGCAACGAGACCTCACGCTGAGGGAAAAAGAAGACTCCGAAGGTGGAGACCACAAACCGTGATTCTAACACCAGAGACAATCAATCTTTTCAATTCCGGCCCAGATCGCCCGTGAGGATCAAATTGCTGATAACAACGGATTGGTTATTCAGTATAATTGTGTATGATGGAGGCCATGCACCCCTCTCTATATTTCTCTTCCTATTTAAAATCCGATTGGTGGTTACTCTCTGTTACAAAGGCTTATGACCTCATGATCGATTTCCGGATTTAAAATCCTTCCTTTTCAATGAACAACGATGAAGGTGCGCGTACATTATTTTCAGGGACTGGAACGAAACTGATTTAATATTTTGAGTTCTCGGTGGTTGATTTATTCTTCGGATTTTAGGACTTACTCTCACAGTCGCCAGCTTCACATTAAGGACTATGGGTAGTCCTTAGTTTGTATTTTTTTTTATTATTATTATTGTTATTATTATCAATATTATTATTATTATTATTATTATTATTATTATTATTATTATCGAGATTTATCTACCTTCATGAGGATTTAAGGCTGTGAACTGTCGCCCATCCCAGATTTAGGGCCACTGGTTCCAGGGAAGAGAGACAACCAATGTAGGAAAGACAAATACAACACCTGTGTATTAACCCTTACTTGCAATTCGAACCCTGATTCACTAGTACGCCCAGTTCGCCTGTGAGAATCAAAGTCCGAAGCCTGCGGCACCCACGACCACTTATTCACAACTTCGATTTTCATGTTAATGCATTGTCCAATAAAATCTACCACCAGAGACTACATTAAATACAGAGGTAATATTTTGTGTATTTATATTTTATCATCTGATGCGGTAATTTATTAAAATATAAATATTTTAAATATATATCCGAACTTCTCCATTTATATATACCGGGTGATCCAAAAGTCTTGCACATTTTGAAAACGTAATAACTCGCGGAGTTTTGAGAGTAGAGCAACGCGGTTTGCGTAGAAATGATCAGAATGACATTGGGTTTTTTATGAAATCACATAAATTTTTACTCATTTTACTTGCATTTTTCATCGCCAGATGGCGCCATAAGCGAACAGGTCTGGGATAGTGGGTATAAAAGCAGCAGCTGGGAAGCAACTACAAGTCAGAGCCGCGAATGGCTTAGTGGTTAGCGAGTCAGACTATCGATGCAAGGTCCTCAGGTTCGAACCTGGGCTGATCTTTCAGAGATGGCGTGATTTATTAACAATCGCTGAATATCCGCCGTGCATCGGACGAGCGCGTTAAGTGACGGCCCCCAAGCTGGACCCGCTGGTTAAATGGGTATCCTTTCCTATGCCCTCCCCCTGAAATTCTCTCACCCCTCTGCGTGCAACATCGTACTTGTACGGTGGCGCCATCTACTGTACTCTAATCTCATTACAAACTGTTCTGTCAAAGTCGCTAGACTTGCTCTCATTCCTTCCGTTTCTGTGTCCTGCCCAAAAGGCGATCTCGCTGTAGGTGGCTGGGACCTAAACTCTACTCACTGTGGACGGAAGTCCTACAAGAAAATGACAAATACCTAGTGCAACCACAAGTCACAGCGGTCCGTGTCAGTATGCTGTCATTACCGGACAAAGCGCTCTTGGTGGTGAAATTGTTCTATTGCAACGCTGAATGTGCGAGTGCTTCGTTGAGTGACCTACCGGTCACTGAAAGGTGATCGCAGTGGGAAAGGACCGATGGAAAGTGCTGCGCTGCGACGAATGGTGAAAAAATTCGAGGAAACGGGATCTTTGGCAGCACGCCCACGAAGCGGTAGACCACAAACGCGTGCTGCTGCAGCAGAGACGATAACGCAGGAAATGAATGTGATTGCAATGTCATCCGCACATGGCGACTCCAGTGCTCACCATGTTTCTCGGCAAACAGGCATTCCATACGTGACTGTATGGCGAACACTACGACGGATTCTGCACAGATACCCGTACAAACTGCAACGGCATCATGAACTGCAAGCTGGCGATTACGTGCAGCGTCAGGAGTTCGCAGCATGGTTTTTTCGACAAATGGATGTGACGAGAATTGGCTGATGAACGTTTTATGGACTAATGAGGCACACTTTTCCCTAAACGGAGCGGTAAACACGCACAACTGCCGTATCTGGGCCACAGAACATCCCCGAGCAGTCATTGAAGCGCCACTTCATCAGTCGAAACTGACAGTGTGGTGTGGATTCACGGCTTCCTTCATTATCGGTGCTTTTTTTTTTTTTTTTTTTTTGAAGAAGTCCGCGGCACCTCCTTCGAAACCGTTTCAGTGAGAGGTGCACGTTATGCGAACATGTTACGAACCTACGTTATCCCTAGCTTGCAAGAGCGGGATGCAGTGAATCTGTGCACATGTATGCAGAATGGAGCACCACCCCACATCGCACGTTCCGTTTAGCAACTGTTGCAAGAGACGTTTGGCGCAAATCGTGTGGTGAGCCGACACTTTCCGAAGGCTTGGCCTCCACGGTCACCAGACCTGACACCCTGCGATTTCTGTCTCTGGGGTTACCTAAAATCACAAGTGTGCAGATGTCGCTCCACTTCATTGGCCTTGCTGAAAGATGCCATACGACACCATGTGGCAGCTATACCACCGGACATGTTCTACAATGCCGTCCATGGTGTTTTCTCTCGTCTGCAGGCAGTGCTGGAACAGGACGGCCATCACATTGAACACCTGGTACAATGAGGTGTCTAACCTGGTACAATCAGGTGTCTATTTTTCTCGACACTTCCAACCTGTGTTTGCTGCGCCATCTGGCGATGAAAAATGTAAGTAAAATGAGTAAAAATTTATGTGATTTCATAAAAAAACCCGATGTCATTCTGATCATTTCTACGCAAACCGCGTTGCCCTACTCTCAAAACTCCGCGAGTTATTACGTTTTCAAAATGTGCAAGACTTTTCGATCACCCTGTATATATATATATATATATAAATGCGCATCTGAAAAAATCCTGCATCATGAAGTTTGTTCAAAAGATTAAAGTACATTGAATCCCCCCCCCCTTGTGATTAGCTTTTAAGTAGGACCTTTAACGTACATTGGGTAACACAAAGTAGCCCACCCATACTAGCGACATTTGGGAACTTTTTTTCGGGGTTTGTCGATCATCATGAGCAGCCCTAGGTAGTCGCCTGTCCATAATTTGGGGCCACTGGCTCTAGAGAGGGGTAAGGACCAGCTTCCCTCCCATGCCTCATCGGGAACTCGTATCTGGACCGTTCTCGGACGACTAGCAAGAAACCAGCGCCTCTGATCACTTGGCCACCGGGGGGGCACAATTTGGGAACCACTACTGTTGTCTGTGCGAAATGCGGTAATGCGAGTATTCGCTCTGTACCAGATTTACAAGAGACAAACTGGACAGGCCATACGGCCCGATCCGAACTTTTGCATATTCAGTGAAACCTACTTAGCAAAGTCGTCCACAGTTCTGTGAAAAATTGACCGTTTTTACAGCTAATCGCCAAACAGAGTCGTTCAATTTGCCAAAATATTTCCCCTCCCCGCTTGAAAATAAAATAAAAAAAAGACTTACCTTTTCTAATGCAGCCTGCTGTGGAATGCTTGTTCTTTCTTTCTTTCTCCCCTGCCATTTTGTTATTTAGGAATGCTGTTCACTAAGAGCCAGAAGTAAGACTGAGAATGGGGCAAGGTGTTCGGAACATACTGTACGCACCCCAGCAAAAACAATCTTGCTGTGCCAGCACACAATTTAGCTCTGGCATCCATCAGCGGCTCAGCACTATGGTGCCGATGTCCAAAAGCCAATAAAATGTCTCGGCGGCCAGCACATGGGCCATCAGCGGACCAACAGCTAGCACCCCATTAGTTGTCGTATGTCACAGCAAAGCCAGCACCGGGCCGACAGCTGGCATCCATTAATATATGCCACAACAAGGCCATCAGTTATCCATCACAGGATAACATCCGAAGAAAAATAATAAAACAACAAAACTAATGCTAGACGTTTCACAAGTCATCAACGTTCCTCGGACAACGCCTTTTTTTTTTTTTTTTTTTTTTGTGCACTACGTGTTGGATGACATTCTGTTTTGGTGGATGATGGCATCACAACCCCTCAGCGTGGGCCGCGGGTTGCCTAGTGGGCAACGTTCGTGACTGCCATGGAGAAGACCTCAGGTTCGATCCCAGGCAGGTACGAACGATCGATCCACTAAATATCCGCCGTGTGCCGGATGGGCACGTTAAGCCGTCGGACCCCGGGTACTGCCCCCCCCCCCCCCCGGTAATAAATAAGGGCGTCTTACTCCCCCTTTCTGCCTCGCTTCCGTGTAACTTTCCTGTCGGGCGCACTGGCCCAAATCTCCTAGCTTCCTATTTCTAAGGGTTGTTTAAGAACTGGGGTCAGACACTCCCTAAAATGCTCTACATATGAAAAAAAAAAAAAAAAACCTCAGCGTCTCGCGCGGCGGTCAGCGCCATTTACCCCCCCCCCTCAACGCGCTCGAATGTCACGCCTCTGTCGGTGCTACCATCACTGCCAGCTGGCGGCTAACAGTTTCCCAACACTTGTGTTTTTTCTGGGACGTTGTCGCAAATTGGGCACTCCTACCACATGTTCCCTCGGAGGAAATGGAAGGTAAGGAGATGCCGAGCGCAACAGCAGCGCAACTGCGGTTGGGCTTTGAAGCCACTTTCACTCTCCCGCTCCTTTCTCTTCCTTAAAGTCAGTGATGTGTTCTTTTATCATCTGAAGTAGACAATCAAGATTGCTCAAACAATACGGCCTTTGCGTGAGAAGGCTACGTTCATTGGGATGAACCCTTTCGTGGGCTTCATGCTCTCAGGACAATTAAACATCGAGCATACGTACTTAGTTAATAGAAAACCATACTGTCTGCAAACAAAATTCTGAAAACTTGACACATCCCAAGGACCATTCACCATTCATAATCTAAAGAGTGGTGACAGAGAGAGAAAAACAAACACGTGTTTCATATCTTTAAACTCACAGCCTTTTTGGTCATCTTTCTAGAACTTCCTAAACAAGATTTTTCTACAAGTCCCGGATGTCGGTGACTGTAGAATGCAGGTACATTCTCTTATGTGTTGCAAAATATCTGCCCGGGGCCGTGTCCTACAAGTGGCCGCCAAATAAAGGTCGTTATGCGTTACTTCTATTAGTGATATCATCCGTGCCAAAAAAAAAAAAAAAAACTGTCTGCTTTGGCAGCAGGAGACCGCGGAATGCGGGTGACCGCCAACACAGGTTTCACTGTATACACATGTATATATACCGTGTTCTGGCGCTCTTTATCTAACTATATTCCTTGGGCCAATAAATTTGAGTAAATAAACAAACAAACTGAACAGTTATTGCTTTGATTCAAGTACCATGACATATTTTTTTTATAATGATAAATAATGTGTATGACGTGAGAATGAGGAAGTGGAGTGCATAACTATTAAATTGCCAATTTTTAAATTCTGAGTGGCACTATCTTCATCCCTTTTTTTTGCATTAAAAATACTGTATCGTATGTCCGCTTCTTCTGATGTTTGTGAATTAAACAGTAATTAATAGATTTACATAGTTGAAAAGCGAATGCACTTCAGAAATCAAAATCTCCAATTTTTAAAGCACCTCCACTAAAATTTAATCTCTATATGTCAAGTTTAAAACTTGGAAGCTGAATCTTTTGCTTGCAGCTGCATAAAATAAATTTGCGAACTCGTATTAAAGGAATAATATCTCTCGGGCTGCTCTGAATTCTTGAGCGATAAAACTAGGACTTCAGGTTAACGTATTCGACAAAAAAGGAATGAGTTGGATACATTTGAGAAGTTTAAATTTAATTTAAAAGGAGCGATTACGCTCGTAAAAGGTGCTGCTGATTGTTTTTGCGGCTCATGTAGCGCATTACAGACGAAATGAAAACACCAGGCTAGAAGGAAATCGGCAACTCGTTCGAAGCACGGGAAGAAACACAGATGTTTTCCTCGCAAAGGAAACAAAATGGTCAGGGGAATCATATACGGCATGTACCGAGGAAAAGGAGAAGTGTGTGCCATGATTTATATTTGGGTTCGTGTACAAAAATTAGAGGTTTATAAAGGAAGTTTAAGGGTATTCAGATTCGCGCAAATCAAAATTACACACATGTAGGGTTGCGCGTACTGTAACATCACAGACCACCGGTAACAACACAGAACATTTATTACTTTACTATTTCACACAAAAACATAAACTGGAATACACTCCATGGTACAAACTAAACTTGTTGTCTTAGCCAAGCTCGACATGTCCTACTCCTTCAATATCTCTCACGCTACTCCCCTTACATCACTCACCACACGCTCAAGTCATTAATTGTCAATGTATTATTCCGCACTTTTGTACGTGGAAGTTCGTATTTTACAGTACTTCATTTCTTTCGTTGCACATCGCCATCAGGAATATGAATGCTAAAGCAAGTTCCGCAGTAAAATCGTTTCTCCGTGGATGCACAATAGACCTGTTTCTCATTGCCTAATCACGGTAATTGGAGTCACCAGTTACGTATTTGATCGGATACTTCTAATTTTCGGTGCACACAGTGCTTGCTACAAACTCCAGCGCAGTCGAACATAAAATGAAAGGGTGCTAAAGAGCTAGTAGCACTGTTATCAAAAGAAAACCCGACTGAAAAATATCTGCATTAAAATTGTATTTTTGTTAGTTATGTATTACAAGAGATCTATGTTGTATTTATAACAGAATATACCATCAAGTACGAATGAAAAAACTGAAAGTATTAGTATGTACAGAAAAAATGTTTTAGCATTACTTGAGGGAAATCATTTATGGTTGATCCTTAAACTAAGAATTAGATCAACCAGTCTGGTTTCGTTAGACAGTGAAGATAGTTAGACTCACAATCTTATGCTGTGGATTAGCTTCTGTCCGTTTGTAATCCCACCAAACCATTTCTCTGAGGACCCATTGCTTTTCAACGAAATCGTTATATAGAGAAACCATTTTTAAATAAGAACTGTAGTACGTGATGTTGTACGAGCATTACATGTTTTTCGACAAATGAATTAAAAAAAAATTCAAATTTTGAATATTCCAAATATTTCAGAATTTGGTCGCAATACCTGAAGAATTTCAAAACGAAGGAGATAATGACTTTATATATAAGCAGCATTATCACTATTTTCAACAATGCTGTAAGTTGCTATTACTTTACGGGGAAATTCTGTGATATGAAAAACTAGAGGCTCCTGCACAACTCTATTTAATCCAAATGATTTTTTCCGATGCGTTTTTCTGAATTTTAGACATCGTGGCAAATAAAGGTGCTGAATTACCACGTAGTGGAAAATTTCTGCTTTACGGAAATCCACGAAACTTAGGACATGCTTTCCACCAATTAACAGAAACTGCCGATTTTGTACCTAGCAGCAAAGATAACATTTCGAGAAATCTTGGACATCCTTTCCTAAGACGAATGGGAAGCCTATTTTGCCAATCTGGCTCTAGGAGCAAAAATATTATTTCGATAGTTTTAGCCTTTCCAGAGACGATCGCAAATCATATTTTGTCAGTCTGACTTCAAGAAGCAAAAATATTATTTTGAAAAATCTTGGGACTCCATTTCCTGAACTAATGCGAAAAGAATTTTGCCACCGCGGCTTTCAGAGATGAAAATAACATTTCAACAGGCACAAAGTCCTGTGAACTAAAAAAAAATTGGTATTTCTTACCTTCTATTCCCCGATATTATTTTTATTACACCGTCTTCCAAAAAATGAAGATACCGTGATTAATATATTTACGCTTATCTAGCTTAAAAATTCTACTTCAGGAAGTACTGGAAACTATATGAAAAATCTTGGACATATTTTCCTATATCAGATTCAACGAAAGTTTCTGTATGCTCTCTAGAAACGTGCGATGTTGTTCTGTAGATGTCGAAGTGACAAAATAAAGCAGGTTATATTTTCTCTGTCTCTCATGTGTATGTCCGTTCTAAATATCGCTAGAAGATTGTTTTACGCTGCCATTCGAGTGGATGCGATCTAACATCTGAACTACCGATTCGATGTTCAGATTGCCTTCTAAATTAAAAAGAATTTCATCTTGGCAGCGTAGTCTCGCATGCATAAATTCATTTCTGTATAGCCACAACACTGGAGTCTGTATAGTTTCAGAATCCGCTGTACACCATTGTCAAAACTGACAGGTTTCGAGTTAAGATGATAACGTGCAAGCAGTGGTACCTACACCGATGAAACAAAGGTTATGGATCTTTGTTCAAAACCGCAATTAATAACCCGCCTATGCATGTTTGACTCTGAGACAGAATAAATTTATTCTATAACTTCGCGAATCTTATTTCCGTGGCAGGCAAGGATCTTTGAAAGTCCTGGACACCAGCAGAATTTTCGTGGGTGTACCAAAACATCTTCCGCAACCTTTTATTAGGTGCAGTTTAACGAATGGGTTTTTTCTCCTGGATGATAATATTTTCATAACAATAGTAAGCAAACAGTCGTTCTTGTGTGTGTGTGCGTGTGTATTCATCCACTCGTGCTGTTGAAGAAACCTGTCCGGTTGCTGACACTATCTCCTTGACTAGGAAGGACGAAAAGGGCGGTGGCAAACGTGGAGGAGGTCAAAGGTGAAAGCGACTCTTCTTCCCTGGTGTTATCCTGTAGTCACGGATTCGTTCTTGGTGCAGTGTCGTGCATTGTCGCCCCTCCCAGGATTCTTTAAGGAAGAAGACCACATCACAGGTGTTGGCGGAAAGATGATTTGGGTGTGGGGAGGGAAGTACAGCTGGAAGGGGGAGATAGATTGGTCCTGTTGTCCTTCGCCCCTTTTCAGATAATGTTCAGCACGAAAAGGAAGACACAGGTCTGAGTCGATGGCCTTGGGTGTTCCTCAGGGAGAGATTTCATTGCGCCAGGTAGTTGTTTAATATGGTAAGGATGCACCGAACAAGAAGTTACTATTGAATTTCCGCACGCATATCGTCTTTGTCAACACAACGCACGCCTTCCTAAATATGTCAAACGGGAAGTTATTATTCCCCGACGATTAGCGATATTTGCATGCAAATGAGTATCTCTCCAGAAAGTGTTCGGTACGAGGATGTACAATTTGACATCCAAATTTCTTTCCGAGATGTTGGGTTGTTTTGTAAGCACAGGTCACGTTTGTTTCGGTGCAGCACCGGATCTAATTTCTTTACGAAGGATGTCTGTATCAAAGCTTCCAAGCTGCAGTTTCTCAAAGATGTTTAACCTTTAACAACACACATGAAAAAAATTGAACACTTAAAAACATTTGTCGTGGAATCCTCCTGGACCCCATGTGTGTGGGTTAAAACGATGTATGGAGTAAAAATAAAATTTCCTGTTAATCTCATCTTTCACCCTCGGGCATTATCTCAACTGTAGCCGTCACACAGTTTATAAACATAAAATAAAACTGCGCGGAGAACCAGCTAGAATTCGGATAAATCTATGTTGAAGCCTAATTTTTGTTGTGGTTACATATCAAATAACAAGAATATAATAAAAATGCACAATTGCTGTCTCTGTCGAAACGTTTTCCTTTTGAGGTCGAATTGGTAGCCCCCGGTCCCCGAAAAGAACATGTCATGCTCAATTATTGTGTTCTTTTTTTCATGTTTAACAAGACTTAGATATATAATCTGCAAGAAGCGGAGGTAATGTCATAATGTTTCATTCTTGAAATTTCTGAAATAATTCATGATAGTCTTTCTAAAGATTTTTGCTATCTTTGCACTGTTTGTAGGAATAGATTAGTGTACACTTTGTTTGAAAATAAATATGGTACTCTTCCAAGTCGAGATGAAGTCGTGAAACTCTGTGAAAACAATTCAACAATGATGAAATAAGAAGCAACAAGGCCAGGGCAGCAGGTAGCATCAGGGAGGTGCATTTGCCCTTCCAGAGTGGCCATATTAGGAGCATAAACTGATGCTCTGAGAAGCTCAAAAAATATAAACGCACATGAATAAATTTACTGAAAATTGTAACTAAAAGAGAAAGTAACTCGCTTTAGTATTGCCTTTTTTAAAGACTTTAGTTAGCCGCATATAATATTAAGTGCAGAAAAACAGGGTACAGAGTAACCTACTCTGTGAGGTGTGGACTCCTCATATCTACGAAAGGAATTCTTCCAAACAGCAGAGAGAAGAACATGTTGATATGCTTGACCTCGTATTCTGAAAGGTCACGACCTTTCAGAATACGCCATAGGGATGAAGAGCTAATTAGTCATCTGTGCGTTGTCGCAGAAAGCCCCTCTGAGCATTTAATCTTGAACGGAATTTCCAAGCCCTACACCGAAGAGTCTTCCGATTGTTACGTTCAGTATCTGATACCCATTGGCTCTGCGCTGGTTCGTCTTTTATTCTGCATTTCTGCGGAGTGCTGTGTTGTCGGCGTTCTCGTAACTTTTAGGTTTTACTTTTTATTTACAATCGTTGGCAATTGGGTATCTATCTAGTTTTCACATTTTTAGTAAAATTATGTTAAAAACTGGAAGTGCGTTTTTGAACGATCATATTTTCCTGCATGAGAAAGGAAAAACTGCGTACACTTAGTGGAAGTGGAGAACTTTTGCACTCGAAGGGGCTAGTTTCACCTGTCGCTCTCACAGTCAGATAAATAAAGCTCGCTACGTCCTTGAACAAGGCTGTATACAGTGTTACAGTTCTATCAGAAAAAGAAGTGGGATGGTGAGAAACAACGGATTTGTTTCGCCGTTAAATGCCCATAAACTGACCGCTCTGTCATTTTATTTATGGATATTTTCAAAGGCCTTTCATTTTTCTTGTAGTCAAATGAACGTGCTTCGAATTCTGTACAAGATAACTGCGAAACGAAGAGAACGCAGCAGCGATGAGATGCATCCCGTCTGGATTGTCACAGAAGAAAACAACGAATATAATTTCGCTCGGTGCTATATTTTTAACTGATGGTTGGGTAGGTCCCTTCATTTATTTTTTTAAGTTTATGACACTTACTTTGCACCGTTAACGTTCAACTCCTCACAACTTTTTTGGCAATGCAATAGGAAAGGACAGTACTAAGCTTTTGATTTTTCAGACGTTTTAGGACGGACTAGTCATAGATATTGCATTCGAAAGTTATGAAATGAATGTTTTGGTAATTTGAACAAAAATAGTAATCTTTAGCCGCCGAGAATATTCACACAAGAGCATGTAGTGGAACTGAAAAGTGTCGTCACGCATCTCAAGATATCCGACTGTCAAATCATTATGTGCGAGTTTCAAAATGTACAAATACATACTTTCATATGTAGTAACAGATTTGCCGCCGTTAAGATCATAAACATATGATCATTCATATCAGCATTGCTTTTACACTGATCTGCCAAAAAAAAAAAAAAAAACTGGGAAGTGGCGCTATCGTTTCCATTACATGCCACCACACATCCATGCGGTAAATGGTATCGTCCGTGAACGATGAATATGTAGAGGCAGATATATCCGCAAGCTCAAGTTGTAGCATTCGCAGTTCAGATGGCAGCTTATCAGGATTTAAGCGTTTTCGAACGTGTTATGATAGTCGACGCCCGGGAGATGAGTCACTCCATCTCGGAAATTACCACGAAATTTAGGTTAACATAGTCAACACTTTCAAGGGTGTACCTGGGCTACACAAACTCAGAGGAAGCACCCCGAGTGCGAGACCAGTATGGCCGTAGAAAAAATCTGGACGATCGTGAACGCATCGTAACATCCTGCCGTAATTGACAGCGCAATTCAATGCTGGGGCAAGTTGTAGCATCGGCGTTCGGACAGTGCAACGTTCCCTGCGTTTCTGGAGCCGACGGACTACCCGGGTGCAATTGCTGACCCGACGACACAAGGCTATGTGCCTCGCCTGGGCTCGGGAACACCCCCATTGGACACAAAATGACTGGAAATGTGTAGCCTGGTCCGACGAATCGCGGTACTAACTGTTTGGGCAGACGGCCGACTTTGGATATAGCGACAACCCCACATATCAATGGATCCCGCATGCCTACAAGGGACAATGCAGGCCGGCGGTGGCTCTGTTATGGTGTGGGATGTTTTCAGCTGGCAATTATGAGGACCCACTCATACGTCTGCAGACCGCTGTGACCCGTGAAGGCTACGAAACTATCCTTGGAGTTCATTTGCACCCGTTCATGTCATGTAATCACTCTGATGGGTGCGACCTCTTTCAACACAACAATGCGCCACCGCACACTTCCACTGTCGGCTGATTATGGCTGGCGGAACATTCCACGGAGTTTGGCATACTGACTTGGTCCCCTCGTTCGTCGGATTTAAACGCCATCGAACGCATTTGGAATGCTGTTCAACGTGCCGTCAATGCCAAGAATCCTCCACCGGCGAATATTACGGAATTGTGGGACGCTCTTCAGGAAGCATGGTGTGCACTGTCTCCACAGTAATACAGAGAGCTCGTGGAGTCCATGCCCCGTCGCGTTGCTGCCCTTATCTGATCGCAAGGAGGACCAACGCGGTATTAGGGGAAAATCCAAGATATTTTTGGCACTTCAGTGTACTTTACTCCTATGAAACAATTTATTGCCAATTCCCTGGGAATTTCCTCGACGACTGATCGCGTTTTTGCTGTTTCAAGTTCTGTCTGTCTCCCACATTTCATCTCAGCCCTTCCTTTGTTACGCCCAGGTTTTCTTTCAGGCATACTTCCGGAGGGCTTCGTACTCCCAGAAGCTTGTTGTCGCCGGCTTCCCCTGAGAAAGTTTTGAGATAATACAAATAATAGCAGGTAGCCATAGTGAAAATTGCAGTTTGCGCCACCGGAAATTATCAACAACTCCCACCAAAATGTTATGAAACCAGGCCTGGTTAAACCCCCGTCTTTTCTGTTCGTTCATCCAGAGCTTCCCAAAATTATACGTCCACGACCTAAATTTTGAAAGTATCTTCGCCGTGTAGCCCAAATGATTCTGATATGTACTTATTAGACTTATGGCGTAATATGAAAGGAAACCTTCGGGAAAAGGAATAAAAGGAGACACAAAATTACTCAGTTTCTGCGCGGGTACATGCTGTTTCATGTGCAAGACCTTAATTGCAGGTACGAAATTTACCGTATTTTGCAAATACACAATGTAGATCTCCACTTGTATACACAGTTTACTATGTGATTGCTTACACTATGTAAGCGCGTTCTTGCGATGACTGCAGCCATGAAGTTCCTTGTTGTTGTTTTTTCAATTCGGGACCCATCGGAAGACTTTCCTGCCCAGTTTGGGGTAGTGACTCAGGCTTTGGGTACTGCACTAAAACCAGCTAAACACAGTAATGTTATAGTTCCACTTTATAACCTTTCTTTTGCCGACAGTGGATTCGAAACCACATCTTCTTGCTCCGGAGCGTCTCTCCCAATTGAATTACGCCCGCAGGCTTTTTGCCTTTAGCTACTTCATTGTTCATTGGACTCATAAGTCACAATTTACTAATGATTCAATTTGCATAACCAGTTACCCTCCGAGACTAAAAATTCGCCATCCAGTTTCCTCTAGCTATGCGACTTAAAAGCACCTTTCGTTTATTGCTCGGTTTTACTTAATACAGTCTGTCTCTTTGATCATAAATTAAAACAATAAAACTGTATTCGTTGTCAACCCCCCCCTCTCTCTCTCTCTCTCTCTCTCTCTCTCTCTCTCTCTCTCTCTGGAGTAATGTTGCAGATAATTAGTCACAAAACATCTCTGCTTAAGCGGGAAACGGCTTTATTCTGTGCACATTTCAAATAGTTTTATCTATAGTAAAACTTGAACGGTACTTTCTGTAAAATTGACCATGGGAATTTCAATAATGCATTCAAAATTATTAGTCCTTGATTGTAACGTAATGAAATCTATGGTTCTGAAATGGGAGACGATTTCTTTAAACTTTGTTCTGTGCTCCTATCTTACTTAACATATCATAAAGTTTGAATACAGTTTGCATTACGACGAGATATTTTGGCCCTCAAAGCTCTGCCACTACATTTTCATACACAGATCAAAATTGACAAGTCGTTTTAATACATGAGGTATCACTCATTACTGAATTGTGGTTCATTCGTATTGTTATTGGCCTTTTCGGTCACTGAAATTGTACATTCTGTAACAAGAATCATCAGTTTTCAGTTCAAAATCACTATATCACAATTTCCTGGTAGTTTTAAATATTCTCAGACACTTTCGTTTGCTTCCTTATTTGTTCGGTTCAGTTAAGGTTTTTATGCCGCCAGATCCAGAATATCATTGATCACACTAATTCTGTTAAGGAACTACACTGGTGTCCAAAAGTTTAGCATAACTGGTAAAACATACAAAGTAAAGAGTTAAAACCGATAAAACAGCGGACATTGGTATGTAGATTAGTCACACACCTAAACCAATCGCGGTGCATAGTCAAATAACGTCCGCTGACGTTCGATATGCACATATCTCGCAGTTCTATAAAAACAGCTTCCCCTACCCTGAGTGTCTTATTCCATTTTCTTGCAATCCCTGTGAGAAGAGTTCTTGCAATTGGTGATCAGGAACGTGATATCGAATATTACATTCCGGATTATTCTACCCTACAAAAATGGTTGACCATTTTCTGCAGGGTAGAATAATCGGAAGGCTCAAATCAGAACAGTCACAGACTGCGGTCTCCAGAGCACTCATTGTGCCGGAAAATGTCATCTTCAGGCTTTGGAGAATGTTCCAAGGCACAGGAAAGTTTAGATGCCAACCAGTACCCCTCAGTAGGACCGGTATCTTGCATTAACTGCACAACGTGATAGGACGGTATCTGCCAGGCAAGTTTCTGCAGAGCTTGCGGCCGCCTCAAAATTAAGAGTTTCAAGACAAACTGTTTACGGGAGGTTCAGGGCAACTGATCTGTATGCCAAACGTACAGTAGTTTGTGCCCCATTCACCCTTGCGAACAGGAGGGCCCGTTTAAACTGAAGTTGGGAACATCGAAACTGGACACTGAATCAGTGGAGCAATGTGCTCTTCAGTGATAAGTCCAGATTCAGTTTACAGACTGATTCTCGTCGAACCACTTTCTGGAGAGAAATGAGTACTCGTTACAATCCCGAATACATCAGGGAAAGAGACCAATTTGGTGGCGGTGGAGTCATGGTATGTGCTAGCATCATGTTGAATAGGCACACAGAGCTCCACATCTTCGTTAGAGGTGCAGGTAATGCTCGGAGGTGCAGAGACGAGATACTGGAACCTCATGTGAGATTTTTCAGATGCGCCGTGCGTCCAGAGTTGGTGTTCATAGACGATAATGCACGCTCTCACACAGCTCAGCTGGTGGATGACTTTCTCCAAAGTGAAGGTATCCAGTACATCAAGTGGCCACGAAGGTCTCCGGATATGAATCCGATAGAGAAATCATGGGATACACTAGGGAGGCGAATTGGATCCCGTCAGCCTCCAGCGTGGACCATTCCGGAGCTCCGAACTACTCTTCGTCAATAGTGGGACTTTTTGCCCACAAGCTCTTGGACAACCTGTTAAGCAGCATGAAAAGTCGATGCGATGCTTGCGTGGCTGCAAGGGATCACCACATCCCTTATTAATCATAGTGCACCAGCCTTTTCTCAATTTTGTGTACTCAACACGAAAATCACTGTGATGTAGATTTTTGTAAATTTGCATAAGTAATGCAATAAACTTTGTTTCATAAATTGTTTTGTCTGCTGTTGTACTTGCAATATGTTATTACACAATCATACCCAGTTTCGTGCCTTTCCGACGGTGGTTCTTGAAATATTTACAGGTATATTGATTATGCTTAATTTTGGACATGATTGTAGTTTGAAATTCTATGTTAACAACGTATGGAGCATATATTTATATAGTGCAAATTTTGTGTGTATGTACGTAGTCGTCGCTTTCGATGTTCGTCGATGATATACGGATTATGCGTAAATCCTTGGTCAAACTATAATTAATCATTTCTCCGTGAGACCGTAAAGACCGATTTTAACCTTGTTTTAAAAAACGACAAGTAATATAATCGTGCGGGTTTAACTTTAGACATGTAATTGCTTATCAATGTATGAAAATTAATATCGATTAAAATTTGCAATTTCCCTTGGCAAACAGTGCTCCTAAAACGCAGAGATCACTTAAATGAAGTGCGAAGCGAGAACCAGAATTTTTATTTATTGAGTTATCGAAAAAAAAACTGTATTATTGTGTTCGTTCTGTGATTCTTGTTATTACTTCTTCTTGGATTTAGTATCCCTAAATATCCGGTGAGCAAGTCACGTGTTATCTGTGTCGGAAAACAAACTCAAGGCCTATTCAGCAATCGATTAGCGTCGAGTGTTCGACTAACTATTCAGACATCTTTTTTTTTTTTTTATGCAGTGCATATTTCCCGGCCGCAGTATAAAGTAAATCGCATGCAAAAAATTTCGATGTAACGAAAATGGGTAACGGAAGTAGTCGAAACCATTGTTGAAATCTAATTTTTGAAAGCTGTCTCATGAAGTAATGCACCGATAGTTAATTTCATTGTTACTCAACAATATAGCTAACTAAATAATCGCCGAACACTATTTCATTACGTTTTACATAAACGTAACAATAGCTCATTCAATCTGCGTAAATTACGAGAACCTCATGCTAAATGTCATAAAAAAAGCCATTACAGAAATTAATTTTTATTGCTATGAAAGCAGTTCGTCATAGCGAAATTTCGCTACCTCTCGACCCCCATGGGGGGAGGGGTTACGTGTTATTGATGAGAGCTTTAAAAAGATGTATAACACGATGGGGTATCCTACACCAAAAGTTACCAATCTCCCTCACGAACACACTTGCGATTCATCTTGAGGTCAAATTTTAGCTTGCGCACGCGCAGATGGACTTTTGTAGATGCATCACTTCAGGGTCGTTTCTTACGTACATCGAAATCTGAATAATATATAACAATAATAATACTAAATATTGTTTTTTAAAAACAACTAACAGTAAATATACTTACGTATTATTGCCGCCGCAGTAGTTTAGTAAAATTTACTTTTATGACTCACATATCTTCTTTCATCGGTTTTCCGACAATAACATTCATTAATGCACCTACCTAAGTACCGCTCAATGTTAGGAATTAGTAAACCTTATTGTTTGTTGTTATGATTTAATTCCATTTAGTATGTACCAGAATGTGGCTCAGTGTGGTCGTGACTGACGCAAATAAATGTATACTCTCGAATCATTTGTTTTATTTCACATCCACAAAAATCATGGCACGCGAAAAATGCATAGCATAAATTATCTACAAAAGAGTACCAGGGTACTCTCTCGATTTTTCTTTCTTTCTTTCTTTCTTCTTCTTCTTTTTTTTTTTTCTTATGGGCAATGTAATTAGTAGAGAAATCTGCGAAACGATATTTAGTCAAATACGAGTAATTGCAGTCCCATAATCCGTCAATGTTTCATCACAAAAAGATCCATGTATTTTCACGTGCAACTAGCCACTCCTGCGATCTCTGCCAGTTAATATTCTGTTCAATGTTCTAGATTTCAGGCTTTTAAGGGATTCCCTACCAAAAGGCCAGGATGAGCGATTAAGGAGGAAAACCAGGATAGAAGGTTTCTTCTTGTTGTCCTTCAAACTAAATAGCTAGTAGATTTTATATTTTCTTGTTTATTTTTGTTTTCTCTCGTGTTAGTGCATTCATAGTTCGTACTGAGAAAGAATGGATTGTAGTAGATGACCTTCGTTATCTTAATGGGGCATTACTTAAAGCTTCCTCGATAGGCGTTCTCCAATGATCTCCGAGATATCATAATCATGCCCATATTAAATATTAGGGGTTGCACCTATTACGACGTTCAGTTCTCGTGCCGTGAACCATAGCATTAACATCCTGGCTTTTCCCGAACTTTTCATCATTCAACATCCGCTATTCCGCTAATGTTTATGCTTCTTTCATCACAAATACTTTACGAAGGATAGTGACCTATTCGTGTATCGGAAAAGTGGTGACTTTAATCTGTTATTTGATCAATGGGCGCGACTTATTGTGAATGAATATTACTTACAACTTCTGTTTCGTCTATTTATTCATTATAAGATTCTCCGTCCTCGATGCTACCATTCTCGTCAGTTCCTTGAAGGACATGTACGACAGTCCGAACTGAAACAATATTTTATTTTTGCATGTTAAAATCGGAGCAACAAAATGTCAGACTTCCATATCCTTATTCCTTCTTATATTTTCACCCAGGCGCTGCTTATTTCACGACGGAGAATCAGAATCGAAAAATTATCCTCATTAATATGATTTCTTTGGGAAAACAAAAAGCCCCCAGAACAAAATGCACAATACACAGTATTGTGAAGGCAGCAAGCAGAACAGTAAGGCTCATCACTTCGATTGGATTTCCAAAATTAAAAATACATTCTTTCGGACTCTCCAAAGCGTTTTTAATTAATACTATTGATGGAAATGGACTTCATAAATCTTGAATTAAAATTTTTTTGGGAATATGAAATCACCCAAAATTCCACGCTGTACCATATGGTAAGACCATTGTGTTGTGGTGTAATTTTCATAAAATTACTATCAGTAGCTTAATGGAGCAATAATTGTGTGTTACTGCTGTTGTATATGAAAAACAGAGATAAAAAAGTCGTCTGGCAGTCCGTTTCCTCCTTTATTTTACAATAAATAGTGTAGAATATCAACAGATGCGAGCCATTGGTGGGCGATCAGCGTAAATATTATTTTTTGATATGGTTCACTAATCCTGTTTCACTTGAGTTAATACACATTATTTCTTAATGTTCTGCACTAGTTTTGATTAAAATTTAAGGTGAGAAGCTATTATATAGGTTAAAACTAAACTAACCTTTTTTAAAATAAATGAATAACTGCTGAAAAAAATACAGAAAAGTTTTTTATTTCCTGATTTGTCAGCTCAGCATCGGGACCTCCTCTTTAATCATGCGTGCACATATCAAGGTATGGAACAGGTCCCTGAAGTGTTTAAGTCGATCCTAGTCCAGGATATTATACCAGGAATCATAATGCACGATACCATTTAAAGGAAGTTAGTTCTCTTAGCGTGCTGTTGGAAGTGTTGCGCTTCAGGTAACTGGTGTACTAGTCGTTCACGTTCACAAACATTCTCGTTGAAGCGTGTTTTTGACTATTAAAATGACGGAAAGAAATCATTTTATTTCCCTATTTTTTTTTTTTTTTTTTTTTTTTGCCCACAAATATTCATTCTTTTATGGCAGGGTTGATATATGCAGTCAAACCTCTCCGAGCTGCCCTGATGGTCGAGTGGTCAGAGCGCTGGTTTTTGGCTTGTCGTCCGAGTTGGGTTCCTGTTCGAATCCCAGATGAGGCATAGATGTTGTGTTTGTCTTCTGGCCCCATCTCTCTCCTTTATTGAAATCAGTGGTCATAAATTAGGGACGGGCGACTGCTTATGGCCCTTAGAATTGCTCATAGTAGTCGTTTAACCCCCAAAAATACAAAAAAATTATCCATTCCCAGTCAAGTTTGTAATGATTTTCCTGCTGTTACGATCGCTTTCACTGGTCCCAATAAAAACCATTGAAATAACCTTCATTTTGTCCGATTGTAGCGCTCCCGTCTACAACAAACACCTGGAAATAGCGATAGCATTCTCAACCAGTGCAATGTAATTTTATCTCGTTTATGACGTCGTCGTTGGTCGCATTTATTTTTCATGAAGCGTTTATTTAAACTTTTGGAAATTAGCCAGAATACTGGTTTCCGGAAACGATGATACGTCAGCTCACTGACGAAATTTGGGGATCCCCGGTCTATACTATCTGTCCTCCTTCACGGACACATGGAAAAGATCGTAATGGACAACGAAGCAGTACGAACTAGAATGTGTGTGGTTAAAAGCAACAGTAGGAGGCTGGGGTAGTACGAAAGGAGGGAGCATCAGCATGGCTTCGTAGCTCGGCTGCAGTTGCATGTGTCTACCCTGGGGACCGATGAAAGTTAAAGCGCATAGTGCTGAAAGCAAGTTTAAAAAAGGCAGAGGTTTTCATCAGTTCTGAACTGAATCCTCTAGCATTTGTTAATACTGAAGAGCGAAGTGGTGATCATGGCAGCCCTGACACGGATGAGTATGATCTGTTCTAGTCCAACACTGCTACTTCTGTCACAGTGGCAATGAGAGCCGTCAATACAGTACGCCCTTTCTTACGTGAAAATTATGTAGGTAAAAACCACTGTGAACTGTACTGTCACTGTAAACAAAGAAAATAAATAAAGTAACGCCAAATTTTTGTATAAGGATAATGGTATTATTAATTTAGTATGATATACTGTTCTAGCATGAAAAGTGTGTCATATCAATCTCAAATCTGAAGGTTACAAAAAAAAAAAAAAAAAAAAAAGTACTAAGTCCTCTATTTACAACGAACCAAACTCCGTGTTCCACCGAGGTTCGTTATACAGGCGTTTGGCTGTGTAACCGAAGTTGACAATGTTCTATGCACAGCGGAGAACCTGTTCGCGTTGGTTTTAGACGATAAGATTCTGATAAGAACGGAATTTGCAAAAAAAAAAAAAAAAAAAAAAAGGAAGAAAGAGAGAAAGAGGGAGAGAGAACCGTAACTACTAGAACTTTTTAACAAGTTTTTTTGGATCTTCTGTGAGTTGACAATGCAGTGTGATGTATGCTGCTTCCCCTCCTGCCTCATAGTGCTCTTTTATGTTTTTTCCTTCGTTAGTATGCGTTTGGTCGTAGGCTGTGGTCTTAGTGACATGTTCTTCATTTCATTGCATCGCCGGCGCGGAGCAGAAATTCGACCCTCCCTCAGTCTTCTATAGTAGTTGGTTTCTTTTAGCACTTCAGCTCACGTAATACGATTTACCCTTTCCGACGCAAGCCTTTGGGAAATGCGTCTTGGCTTCGCTATCAGCTGTTTGCTGTCTGCAACCACAGGCGTAAATTTCCTTCTTGTCCTCGTAAATGTCTGGTAGAATTTTTCGTGTGGTGGTCACGAATGACCTCAGTAAGGTCGTAAACGTCATCGTGGACTCATCCGTGGCATAAGTCATGCTGATGATGCTGCGGCGACCTCTTTTTATCCCGCCTTCCTTGGCCCTTTTGAGTACGAAGTGTGCAATACCTTCAGTGAAGAAAACCAGCTTTAAGGAAAACGAAATTTGTGTGTGCTGTCAGTATTTTATTTATTTCAGTTGAATTAACTTTCATGGACGTAGCTATGTATTTCACCGACTTCTTTACAAATAGTTTAAGTGTAAAAACATCTATACAGTTTTATTTGGCATTATATATGAATTTCGAGGCTAAGGACAGGAGCTACAACTTCAGTAGGCTTTTCTTATTAATTTATGCACAATCGTCAGAACGCAGAAACGAAGTTTTGGAAACAGTGTCGAACAACTTGACGGAAGTATCAGTATTGAGAACTTGCTGCGTAGATATATGCTATCATATTTATCTGATTCTAGAAGAGGGAGTTCCAAAAGGGATAAACCGTATTAAGATTAGAGAAATATTCTCCGACTATGCGATCGTACTTGTGTCCGCGAAACGTATCTTTGGAAAGAGAAAGATGCATCAAAATTTCAGAAAAGATCTCGATGGGAGAGGCATTCAATAAGTTCGAAGCATAGAAAACCAGTGATTAATGTGTACCATTGCTGTACGATGTAAGCACCGGTCTTCAGTGCACTTAGCCGTCTCTTGTATCAGCTCTGGTAGTTCTCGGTAATAAAAATAGTCATGTCCTGCAAAACTGTGTCTTCAGAAATTACAAAGAACTCCAGCCTAGCCTAGGATGTTAACGAATCTTCATAGACTAGCTGTATTGTAGTGAACATTGGCCGGAAAAATTCCTACCCTATTAAAAGTGCTTTATATTTACAATTTCAGTAACAAATGAACTTGAATGCCTTATCGTTTTTTATGCTGCCGAAGGTCGATGAAGTATTGTTGACATTCTTGCTTTTACTGCATCGTTCTCGGACCCATCTGCTCGGAGACGGAAGGTGTGGAAAAGTGAAAGGCTCGTCGAAATTGTGTAAATACTGTGCAGATTTCCTACATACCAGTTGTATTTACGTGCATCCACTAACGGAAGCTCTTGAAAAGGGTGAACGTATAATTGAAAGAACGCCATCCGACTGTTTTAACATATTTTCTTTCTACTGCAGCAGGGAGCTGGGGAAAAGATAATGCATGTCAAACTTAGGGAAAGGCGCTTCTCATACAGTGGCACACACAGTGGGGATAGCCCAGGGACTCGGGCCCTCCCCATGAGGTATCATTTGGTCCTTTGTTATTGACTGCTTATTTTGAAATATATTTGTATATGTTTCTAAATATATATTTTACGAATTATTGGAAACGCATTTTAATATAGCAGAGATATTTTTAGAGCTTTCCAATATTTTGGGAGATGTTTTCTCCATGGTATTTTAATTTGCATCTTCAATATTTTGGGCCACACAAATAAAGAAATCCTGGGTGTGCCACTCTTCTCATACGAAAGCATAGTAACTTGTCACGGAGCGGTTATCGACTATGAAGGCGACTACAACTCGGTACTAACATTTTTATTTATTTATGTATTTTTCTAATAACATTCCGGCCTTGTATAGTGATATAAAAATGCATGTTTTTTATTTATTCAAATTTACCGGCTCCAGGTAATCATTGGGCTAAAGACCGCCGGATCATGATACCTACAAGGGCTGTTCAATAAAGAATGATCATAATTTTTTTAAAAAAATGCACCTTTGTTAATCAACCAGATTTTGATGGTATTTTTCCAAATAT
This sequence comes from Macrothele yani, assembly GCA_039090855.1. Taxonomy (NCBI): domain Eukaryota; kingdom Metazoa; phylum Arthropoda; class Arachnida; order Araneae; family Macrothelidae; genus Macrothele; species Macrothele yani. The sequence goes on from CM077017.1 coordinate 14,477,489, forward strand.
TCCCTGTGTGATATAATGCACTTATTTCAACGCTTCTGGCACCCTTCAAAAACCGAATGGAAGCCATTTTTGACATGCGTTTGAGAACCGCCTCCGATGGCGTGGCAACTTCATTTTACGAATGAAATCGTTGACCCCTCACCTTCTTTAAGTTTGGAAACAAAAAAAACAAAAAACAAAATTACAGGGAGCCAAAGTCAGGGGTGTAAAGTGGATGTAGTACAGCACATCTAACATTAATTTGGCCGAATAATCGACGACGGTATAAGCAACTTGAGATGAGGTCTCGCATTTCATGATGCAGTATCTATCCTCCTGCGTGTAAGTGGGGTCTTTTGTGATGAATGAGATCCTGCGCAAAGTCTATAATACAGCTCTGTAGTAGATCCCCGTGACAGAGGTACTATTTGGCACAGCATGCTGGTAAATCATTCCTTGTAGGTCAAAGAAAGTGATCATAATAACTTTACCAGCAGACAGCACAACGTTTGCTTTCTTCGGTGCTGGCAATGAAGGAGACTTTCAAACAGAACTTTGATGTTTACCCTCTGGGTCACAATTGTGTAGCCCTCATACGAGAACCAGCACTTTTCGTAGGTGTAGCGTGGCTTTGGACAATGTTATGTGGCTCCATGGTATCCAGCCACTGTGCTGATCGCTAACGATTGTTGTAGAGGACCCACTTTTCATGGATTGCATTGTTGTAGAGGACCCTCTTTTCATGGATTGTTGTAGAGGACCCACTATTCATCTCATCTGCGATAATAATCTTATTTACCAATTCAGCATCAGTAGCAACCATACTTTGTAGTAGCTGACAAACTTCAACCCGAACTTGCTTTTGCTCAGGTGTCAGAATTCTTGGAACTCAACGTGCACACACACGTACCATATTTAAGTGGTCATGAAGAACAGTGTGTGTACTTCCTACTGATAAGTCTCAAACTCTGCTAACTGCCTGACTGTTACACATCGATTCTCTCTCACAATTACAGCCGCAGTGTTGACATTTTCCTCCGTAACACACTTGTTGGAGCACCAAGACAGCATTCCTCGTTTTGGTTTGATTCTCGGTCATACTAAAACATCTTAAACCACCTGCAAGCTGTGCTGTAGGAAAATAATTCACCATAAACTTCTTTAAGCATTTCATAAGCTTTAAACATTTTCTTAGAAGAAAACGTCTGAAGCTTATTGAATGACATTTTCTTGAGACGGAAGCAGAATTTCAAAGCCGCGTGTTATGCACAGCATGTCACCTCCATCATAACATAGGTGAATCTTAACTGATTTCTACTTGAACTCCCGACAAGATCAAAGGATGTGTGTAAGTTTATTGCGCATCTGCCACTTAACGCAGCTTAGTTGGACCTTATTTTCTGCTCCTAAAGTATGGTTAAAATGTACAAAGTTTGCTATTGAAAAAATTTTGATCATTCTTTATTGAACAACCTTCATATACAAAAGTCGGTGTAGTACTGTCGCCAATATACGTTTCCATGGAGTATTTGGTTTCCTTTGAAAATTTTACGAAATTTTCTGAATCGGTGGGAAACCAGTAGGCCCTATGCCCGATCTGTTGGGTTGGTGCAAATAAAATGCTCGGAATGAGAGTTCCACGTAAAAATCGTCATAAAAGCAGGTAGCATCTAGCCGCCTTGTTAAAGTAGTTCTCTGCATCGATGCACTTACGCCAACGTATTACGAGGCTGGGGATCTCACGGCGATATACCTCCGGAGTCTGTAACACAAAGAAAGTGGCTACACGCTTGTCACATAGATCGGTTGTTTGAGAAGAAATTCTCCGCCAGGAAATGATCCAGATTCTGGAAAAGGTGACAATTCATGATGGGTCAGGCAGAGTTTCGTAGTCCTACTACTGGATTTGTTGGATGGTACTTTGAGAGACATGTGGGCTAACGCTGTCGTGCAACAAAATTACTCCATGTTTATTGACCGAAATTGGCTACCTGGTACGAAGCTTTTTGTTCATCTGCTGCATTTCAGCGTAGTAGCAGTCCTTATTGATGGTCTCACCTGGTCGGAGAAATGAATGATGGATCGAGCCAGTAGCAAAACCCCATACAAGAACCAGCACTTTTCGTAGATGTATCTTGGCTTTGGACAATGTTATGTGACTCCATGGTATCCAGCCACTGTGCTGATTGCTAACGATTGTTATAGAGGACCCACTTTTCATGGCAGGTTACGATCTCATGCAGGAATCCCTCCTGTCTGTGCCTGGCAAGTATAGAGAAATGCACACCGCCAGTCGAAGTTCTTTATCGGCTGCTGGCAGTTCAGGTAGAACCCAGACATCCAGTTTTTTGTGCTTCCCCAGGGCCCAACCTCTGAATGATGCACTGGGACCTTTATTGCGATCTCACGGACACTCTGTCGTGGGTCAGCTTCCACGTTATTCTTCAGCTCTTCAAGTTTTACAACTACTGGCGAACGACAAACGAGACGTGTTTGCAAGGGACGCATCTGCTGCCTGGAATTTTGCTAGCCATCGGCGTATGGTGCGTTCATTCGCAGTACTTTGCTGAAATGCCGTATTAATGTTTCGGTCTGCGATACCCGCTGAATTTCCAAGTTTTAACTCATATAGAAAATCATACCTGCCATGTTTTAGGATTTACCCGTAAAATTTACGGAAATTCTACTTGTTTTACGGACGATATATTTTAGATTTTAGTTTTTTTTCCCCAGGTTGGTACAATTTAAAACAAATATGTGTTCTCCAGGACCACTGCGCCTTTGTATTCTGATTAACTTGATCACATTTGCTCCCATTTGTGTGTCCCCAACCCTCTTTGCTTGCAGCCTAGCAGGAAATATGGTGTAAAACAACTGTGGAATTACGATTGGCGGTAAATGCTGAAAAAGAGAGAGCAAGAGATGGAAAATATCAGCCTCACGTATAAGATTTAAAACTTTTTTTTTTATTAAAGGTATTAACATGTTGGCACAAAAATTTAAGGTCAAATCTTCAATTAAGTTAAAGTAAAAAGTTACTGCAATTTTTATCGTAATAATTTCGGAGTTACAAATGAAAATTTGCGTGTGTGTACCCTAATGATAACATACTAATGAGATAATTATGCACCGATTGCAATTTTTAATCGCTGTAAGTGTTAAATAATGCCAGGTATCTTAATTATAGCGTATGAAACTGATTAAAGTCAACAAAACAGGCATGTGCATAATAAATCTGCTAGATGCATATCTATTAAACGTTTACTGAAATTTTTTACGGATTTCAATTCTTTAAAGTTAGCAGGTCTGATAAAAATTACGCGCAGCTGGCCTGTCTCCATGGTCCACTTTGACCGAAGCTTGTGCACTCCTAGTTGAACCTTGTCACGAAATGAAGCACACAACGCGTATAGAATAAACGTACAATAAGCGGGTTTTAATGGTTGCAGCAAACATAAAGCTCGCTCCGACCCTGAATTTGGTGACTTAAATTTTACTTTCCCGAATTATTCCAAATTATTCGTTTCGTTGGTTAGAACTGAAACCTTAATTAATATGGATGTACACTTTTCAGAATAACGACCAATGTAAGCTATTACACAGCACTTACAAAAATCCAGTTTCACTCTTTATTGTATCTGTCAGCACGTTAAACAATCTTTCCGTAAACACGCCGTTCTCATCATCAAGACGAATGGACTTCACGTACTCTGAACATGGCTTTGCGTGATATTACTCGATAGATGGCTTATATAATATCGTCCTCAACATATAATACCGCTCTCAACTCTGAATACAATCTGCCCGTACATCTGCCTTCTAACCCAGAATATTCAGTACTTTTTTTATTTACGTTTTATTGCACTCGGACCCTCTGTCAAGCTGCCAATTTTTACAAGCTCGTCGGGAAAAATTCTGTGGCGTTAAATCAGAAAATATTTAACGAGGAGGAACAAAATTTACATGAGAACCCAGAAACTCAAAAGGAAGGTTATTAGAGTTATACGTCACACGCGTACACCAGATATGTACCGACTTTGGGATGTTGTTGGATGATACCGTTCTGCTGGAACGGTTGAGCATGTCCACTCACTGAAAGCGAATATTTCATCTTCAACAACTCGATAAGTACAGAAGTATTCACTCTTAGAATGCGTGAATAATTGTCTTAATGGCGAGTTTGAGAAGAAATGTTTGCTTTTTTGTGCCATAACCAAGACGGGAAATCTAACGGTATTTTTGTTGCTGTAGCTTCTTTATTTTTTAACCTCATATTGGCGGTAGAGCAATCTTCTGACGAGACTAGTCGTCCGTTAATCAACAAAACTGATTTTCAAGGATTGTATTTTTTTAATTCCGCTTTTCTACCCATATTTGTTCTGGCGTCTTATGAATTAAACCAGAAAAATCCATAGGGATTTTCAGGACCGTTATGTGCTATGTCAGCAGATAATTTACTGAGGAGAATTTTGCAAGTGTGACCGCGCGTGGGATTTAGACGAAACCGCTTCGTGCCCGGAATAAATTTTTACGAAGTAGTTTCCTTGAACTGACTGTGATACAGATTTAGTATTTTGTAGCCACAGCGAAGAAAGAAATCACAGATTTTTTCCTTATTAATATGTTCTTACTTACAGTGAACTTTAAATATCTGCTTGTTCTCCCGTAGATTCATTATCCATCATCTCTAAGATAAGAAATCTAAGAAATTAGTAACTCTGATGGCAAATTGTTTATGAAAGTTCCTCATCTGTCGTTTCCTATGCACTTCAGGACAAAGTTCGGCATAATTTTTCTCCATTTGGGACGATCTTTCACTTCTCTACTGCTTTTCCGCTAACAGTTTGTCTTTCACTGGTATCTTTTTTCGTTCCTTGACTAGTCTAACATATAGACGTATAAACACATTTCATTGAAAGTACACTGAACTAAAACTGAGGGTCATTCTCACACTCTCGTCTTAATGCCCCACGATCTCTTTCCGGATTCGAGCCAGGTCGAGTGCTACGAGAGTTCAGTAGCCAGCTTCCTCTACCGCTCGACCACTGGGGATCACTTTCCATTTATCAAGTGGAAATATCAGCGGAGTTCTTTTACACTCTCACACTGTGGGTATGAATTCAGTTTTAGGCGCAGTTAAAAGTCGAATGCTATAATAAATTTGATCTCTTGAAGTTCCGTACGAAATGTGGGCCTAATGTCCAGTGTAAGATTGGTTTCACGGCACAATGGAAAACAGGGTATTCACCATACAGACGTTTACAACAGGTGCCAATATGGTGCCTACGCGTATGGGAACTTGCATCCAGCCGCTTTTGGATGCTCGCGAAGACACGGAGATAGTCATTCTGAATTACATGGATGATGAAATGTGATGGCTTTTTCCAGATCTTCAAGGTTGTAGGAATTATGTCTATAAATGTCAAATATTTGTGGTACTCCGCAGAAGAAAGTCGAAGATATGAGAACAAAGGGAAACCGAATGGTCTTTAAATCGAGTGCGTTACTAAACATATCACAGAATAGTCGCATGGAGGCATTTGCCGTATGTAGAATGGCATTGCCTTGCTGGCAGGGACGTCGCCAAAGAGATGCGAGGTGGGTTGGAGCTCACCCTAAAAAAATTTCTTGTCCACCCAGCCACCCACCCAGTTCAAGATGTGTCATTTACAATTTGTTTTTGAATTTCAAAATATAATCTGGGCTTTGCCAAGCAATAATGATGATTCATGTTTTTCGTCGTGTAGCCCTACGTATTTTCCCCTGGGAAATGCGTTGTTTGCTTCCCCGTAAAAAAATTAGCGTAACAGCATCCCGCAGGGCCATGAAAATTAAATCGTTTTCCACTCTTCCAAATCCTTAGTTTAAGCTTTTTTTCATGTTAGTGTGGCCAGGGGCGAACGAGGAGGGTGGATAGTAATTCATTGAGGGAGGTCATTACTAATTGCTCTGGTGTTTATTTGTGGTACTAATTAGAGTATTAACCCAGAAAGTGGAGTCTAAAGATACACCAGAGGTCTTAAGACTGCCCCTCGACAGTGAGGGAGCAGGACGTTGCTAGCTACTGCTTTGGAAGAGAGGAGTGCAAGGCAAGGTTACTGTATTGAAAGAAGGGAGTTAAGGACGGGGAGGTGTTGTGTCTGTGTGTCACGACGTTAAAATTTGATTTAGGTAAAAAGAAAAAGAGCAGTTTCCTTAAAGAAATCGTTCAAGTAATTTTTCGTAAGCAAAAATGCAAAATTTCGGAAAGCAATTAGGATAATGCATTGACAGCAAGAAAGAAAGTGGAAGGCTACTTTGTGCTTATATATTACACCAGTAACCCACCAGTCGTTGCATCTTGTTAGTTTTCGAGAGGCATAATTAGTCAGACCAAGTGTGTGTGTGTGTGTGTGTGTGTGTGTGTGTGTGTGTGTGTAGTGTAGTGTGCATGTGTGCGTGGTTGAGCGCGCTTGTCCAGGAAAGGGCACAGGGGATTGTTGGCCCGAATTCCTTTGTAGTCGGTAATAAAAAAGTATTAAAAATTATTTCTTTCAGTGTTTCGTAAACATAGTTGATATCAAACTTGCCCCAGCAAAAATAATACTCGCTCACCCATCGCCCGCCTTGGTTTCGAAGTCTGGAGTTGTCCCTGCTTGCTGGATATGCGAACTGTTAATTTAATTTAAGTAACCAATGGAGGGGTAAAAATTTGAATCACAGTTGCATTTTGCATTTACTGTCTCTGAAAAAAAGCAATGGGCAATTTAACTTCTACATGACATGATTCGCCGCACTCCAATTTTCGCGATGTATCACTACAGGCGTGTGTGAATTTTTTATTTCCGATATTTTGACTGCTAACACAGCCGTATAATCCAAGTTTCACCAGTAAAAGAACATCCACGATACCGCTTCCATTATCAGTAACAAAGTTTCTTAAGTACTCCCTGTAAAGTGTACGCTTGCTGTGCTCCGAATCCTGGAGTTCCTTGCTTGTCTGTCACTTTGCCTATACGCATGTTCTCAGTATTTATTGAGAAATGGCAGACCAGGTGTGTGTGAATTTACGAATTTATTTGCGAGGTCTTCTTAATTCGCATGATGAAACATCATTCATTGCCTTCTTCGATGGAACTGTTGGTCCTTCAGACCTGGCTCCACCACGAAGGTAAGTTGTTGTAAGGAACTTCGCTATAAACCGTCTTAGAGGATTCGGTTTGAAATATCACATTCAAATCTTTCGGTAAACAGCCGTGTTACATCTTTAGTGTATTTAACATCATCATAAAACAATTCTTCGAAAACACTCTCGTCTCAACCGATAGATTCATAGCTAACCGATTCGAATGTTTTCTGAATAACAGCCAACCCAACAAAATGACAGATACGTCTCAAGGCTACCATATGAGGGATTAGTTATTCCTCGCTCGTGTTATGGTCAGTTCTGCGTTCAGCAATGTTGAAGTGAAAGTGACACGTGTGAACATCAACCTCTCTCCTCTCGCTAGGTAAACGGTGAATCTACTTTTCCTAAAACACTTCTTATTTATGGTGGATCACTTTAGCGGCTAGCTGATAAGACACCTTTCCCTGACTCTGTGTAATGAAATACGTTTCGTGTCTTGAACGCGAGTTCCTGACTTCTCTCGTACTGCAGGGTCTGCGTTTGTATCACAGGACAAGACATGGGTGTAATGCTTGTCCTTCTCTGCGGGTTCACTTCTTTCCCTGGAACCATTAGCTCTAAATTTGGGATAGACGACTCCTAATAACCCTTTATAGGTGGGGTTTTTAACTACCTCCATGAGCATCTCGAGTCGCTCACATAATATTTCTGGATATGTGGAACGGAACGGGTTCTCCCAGCAGTAGTGAGCTATTTACATTTGGCATTTGTTCCATCTGAATCAAAGAACGTATATCGAAATTCTTCAAATGCGTTTTGGTTTCGTTATGGCATGTAAACAGGAGCGAAGTGCATTTTGGATGGAGGGGTAAGAATCCCTATGAGCTAGAACGTATTCCAAAATTCTGCAACGGCAGTTTAGTTTCTTAGCTCATGTGGCCGCCCCGGTGACGCAGTGATGTTAAGCCCTGGCTTCTGACCATTCTTCTGAGATGAGGTTCGAATCCCATTGAGACATGGATGTTGTGTTTGTCTTACGGCACTGTCTCTCTCCCATCACTGGAACCAGTGGCCCAAACAGCTCATAGGGGTTGTTAAACCTTCTATCAATATGCATTTTACTGATATGCTACAGCGAAATCAAACTCCTTTTCCAGAAGTTTGATGTACGGTCTTTGTTTCAAGTGGAGCAAAGACCAAATGTATCTCACTACTGCATGCGTATCTCGAGTGCTCGGAGAATCTGTTACGTTCCACACATCCAAGAAGACTATGGAAGCGACTCGAGCTCTTTCTGATTTTTCTAATAACACCGTGAGGAACGGAGCAAATTGTTACGTATACATCTGACGTAATCTTCGTACAGTGTTGGCGTCCTCCCCAGCTCGAGCCGACCCCTTTTTGTATGTATATAACGTTTCCGTTCTCTTTGGCTAAGCATGGCCCATGCGCCAATAAATTAGAATTTATAAATAAATAATCGAGAGCCTTTCGTACATTTCGCGTTTTGTCTGATGGAAAGCACGTTTCTGTTTGAAGGACTTTTGAAATAACATTTTTGTGAGAAAAATATTACATTGAACAAAATTTAGAGTTTGACATAAACTGTCTAACGCACCCAAATTAATCTGTTTGGGTAGATACTGAGAAACAAATAACTGCTTCCTAATAACCACGCTTACCGCAAGTATGCCATTTCAGCGTAATAAATATTTAGAATCATATAATTAAACTTTAATTCACAGCCAAAGTTTCTAAAAAGAAAATTATGTGATGTAACCTGTAATTTTCTACTTTTGGCCACGCTTGTGGTAAACCCTAAAAACAAATCCTATCGGTGTTGGCTGTCTAATCACGTGCTTATTATTCACTGATGCAGGTCGTTACCACCTACGCACGACTTGTGCAAAATGTTCATATGAAATGAAGTAGCCCCACGTGAAGAACAACTCTATGTGGGGTTAACGCTTGAGTTGAAATGAGGACCTCATAATTATTGGCTAGGCTTTCAAAGATTACGAAGTTGTTAAACAGCCCATCTACCACGACCCTTTTTCAATAACATCAAAGCCCGGGTGAAAAGCTTCATGCTGAGACTGTGGGACAACATGTCCTTAATTATGCAAAAGTCACATCCTCTTAACATTCCTCCTCCACAGAAAGGCTTTTATCTTTTCTTTGAGTATCATAAAGGTCATGTTCCTTGAATTTAAGGGAAGACACTGTTGAGGCCAAGACGAAGGTCAACTACAGGCTGATGATGAGTAGTGGTAGCTAGGTATCGTTATTATTATTATAGCTACGCGTGTTCTGTGCCACCCCCACGGGATCACCTCGAGGTTCCGGCAGTCGGGGGTGGCCGCAAAGTGATTGGGTTCGTGGGCCACAGCAGATGAGGTTTCTGTTTTTCTCTCCCTTATGGGCGTGACCCCTGTACTTGCGACTCTGTTATTGTGTGGTCACGACACGATAGGGCTCGTCACAGGGTGACTCTTAGCTTGTATTATGCACAAAAAGATATGCGTGCTGGCGGATATCCGCCTTTTCTCCCACAGCCTACACAGTGTAATTGGAGTTTTTCACTACTTATTATTGAAAGATTTAATAACAACGCCGTGTAACTTGCCGGTTGATTACGTTCCGTATTGCACATTTTGTATCTGGCAAAGTAGTGTTGCAGTTTCCCCTTGGTGGGTATTTATTTATTATCCGGCTGTATCAGGAAGCTATGTTACCTGTCACGGATTTCAATTGGAATGTACCTGCCGTCCATGTTCCACTGCTATGAAACATTAAATATCAAATCTGGTTGTTAACACGATATTTATCATGCTTGCTGGCTCATCCAGTAGTGTCTGTTAACTTGTATACAGAATTATCTACATAGTGTTTTGTTACCGATGTTGTGGTTGATACTATCTGCTATAAAATCTTCCGATGCGAATGAAACTCTGTTGTAAAATTCTTTGACGAGTTACAAGAATATGAGAAGTACATATTAGCAGAAGGCTCTCAAAACTGTAAGGTCTTTTGTGATACACACTGATATGCAGTTTATTTAATTCACCTGCTCTCTTCACATAAACGGCTCACTCCAACACATAAGACGGTATATGAGCATGATGTGTGATATAAATCAGGTAGACTAGCTAGTCGAGCATCTGTTAGCTTTCGATTGAGTATCAGAATGGGCAAATTTAATGATCTGAACTCTCAAAACTGCAAGGACTTTCGTGATGCACATTGAGACGCAGTTTATTTAATTCACCTGCTCTCTTCACATGAACGGCTCACTTCAACACATAAGACGGTATATGAGCATGATGTGTTATATAAATCAGGTAGACTAGCTAGTCGAGAATCTGTTAGCTTTCGATTGAGTATCAGAATGGACAAAACTAATGATCTGAGCGACTCTGAACGCGGCATGACAGTTGGTACCAGACGTGCCGGGTCGAGCATCTTTCAAACGGCCTTCCTCCTGGGCTTTTCGAGCGCAACCTTAGCATGGCTTTACCGTGAATGGTGCGGCACTCAAAAAGCTTCCAGCAATCAGACGAAAACCGCTGGTTGCTCAGAGGGATCAAAGCAGACTGGCGAGAGTTATGCAGGCAAACAGACGGGTCACAACCGTGTAAACCACTACAGTATTCAACATTGGTGTGCCTAGGGTCATCTCCAAACGCACCACGTGTCCGACCATGTCATGAATGGGCTATAGCAGCCAACGACCATGTCGCCTATCTCCTTTGAGCCCTCTGATCCAGTACGCCAGGAGCTAACTATCATGCCACGTTCAAAGTCGCTCAGATTACGCGTTTTACCCATTCGGATCCTCAATCGAACGTTAACTGATGCTCGACAAGCTGGTTTGCTTGATTGTATCGCACACCACTCTCACTTGCCGCTTTACGTGCTGCAATGAGCTATTTATATGATGAGGGCAGGTGTACCAAAAAATTGGTGTCTCAGTATATACTCACGTGGCTTCTATGAAAGCTTTGCTTTATATTTTCTTCGTAAAGTTTATGTGCACTTGGTTTATTAATCAAGCCCTAGAATCAGCTTAATTTGGCTCAGGGTGATATCAACTGAGAAGTCGAACATCTGCAATCATCGTCACTTTATTCCTTGAATTTAAAGGAAGTCTTTGATATAATCAACCATCAAGTTGCATCTCGATTGCCCCAGGAAGACGAGATGAAATAAAGGATTACGTTCCTTGTAGCTTTCATTAAGGTGCAGTTTAGCTATTGTTTCTTTGCTTGTTCTGAAAGCCATTTTTAGCACTTTTCTCTTCAGTAGATATCATATGAAAAACGTTCTGGGGAAAACATTTCAGGAAGCTGGAGTATCCTGAATCGTTTAGAAGTAATTTCTGTTTTTCAAAGGAAAGCTCGTGATTTCATGCTGGATCCTGTTAGATGCTTGTCGTTTCCACAAATTATTGAAAATGGTCGACTATCAGCTCCCGTTCATCCAGACGGTTCAGAAATTCTCAGAATATGGCCATTGGTGAGCCATGTAGAAACAAATGGGGCCCGTTATGCTATTACTTAACAGAACACACTGCACCCCGACTTTCTGTGCACTCAGGGTCTTGCAGGCAAAAACAAAAATACTTGCAGCATTCGTCCCGATTTTGTGAACTGGCGTATTCCGATCGGTGAAGCCAAAGTTCATCAGAATCAACGGGTTTTCGCAGCAAACGTTTGAAACAATTAGGTAATAGGAAACTTTGTGACGTATAACTCTAATAACCTTCCTTTTGAGTTTCTGTGTTGTCTTGTAAATTTAGTTTCTTTTCGTTAAACGTTTTGTGACTTAACGACACATTCTTTTCCCCGACGAGCTTTCTAAGTTTGGCAGCACTGACAGTGGGTCAGAGTTCAATAAAACGTAAAGACTGGTTGTGGCAGAGTAAAGTTGAGATAACGTCTTGTTAACGATAAGTGCATTTGTTTTAAAAGTCTTGATAGTGTGCATTTTCGAGATAGCGACTTGTTAGATAGCAGTGCTTTTTGATAGAGGCTATTTTTGATGTTGTGATTGTTATACGGTTTAAAGCCAACAAGTTTATATTCTGGCTAGCGTGTTCTATTGTGATAAAGTATCAGTGAAGAATAAATAAATATGAACTCGTGTAAGTGGATTACGTTGATTCATTTTCTATCTTGATCGTTAGTGCTTTTTTTGTTTTTGTATTTACAAGTTCAGAGACAAAGTTTATTACAGCTAAGCGTTTGAACCTTACAGCTTAAACTTGCAATGTGCAAACATTAAACCTAACCTTAAAACTTCACAGGTAGCTAAAAGCTTCACAACTCTACTGCATATCATGACAAAAGTAAGACGACACAGGTAAATTCTTTCTTTCGTAGTTGCTCTCTCTCTCTCTCTCTCAGATTGACACAAAGAATAGGACATACGAGTACCATACTCCTGAGACAACAAACATAATAATGACTTTACACAGGACAGGCACCGATGCAGCACGTCCTAAGCTGTATTATCGCTTCTCTTGCTAACCTGCATGGTACCCTTGACTCACACGTTTTCGTACTACACTATCTACCAACAAATAATTGGACACCCCTGCAATCGACGATATCTGCGGTCCTGATACACGTCACGGCCGCCGCCGTTAAATATCGTGTGGGAAACAACAACGCAACCAGTCGCATGCAAGATGCTACGCAGTTCGGAGCTCTCTGATTTCGAGAAATGTGTAATCGTCGGGTATCACAGAAATGGCCGATCCATACGTGACATATCCAGCGAGTTGAAGTACCCAAAGTCGACAGTGGCCTACGTGATTGGCAAGTGGAAGATGAGAGGTGACTGTCGGAATGTGCCCCGTCCCGGCAGACCCACAAAACTGGGAGTTAGAGACCGACGGGTGCTGGCCAGAGAAATTCGGAAGAACCGCACCAAATCGATGAGTCACATCCGCGAGGAGTTTCAACAGGCATCCCGGAGTGTTCTTTCGATGAATACCATCCGTAAGGAAGCCCATCTGCTCTGTTGTCATGGACGTGCTGCCGCCCACAAGCCTTTGATCACCAAGTCTAATAGCGCTGCTTGGCTAACGTGGTGCAAAGAACGTCGACAGTGGACCGTTGAACAGTGGAAACACGTTCTCTGGAGCGACGAATTAAGGATCACCCTCTACCGTTCGGATGGCAGGGTCTAGGTTTGGCGTCTACCTGGAGAACGCCTCCTGCCGGAATGTATTGTGCCAACTGTGAAGTTTGGCGGCAGTGGAATTATGCTATGGGGGTGTTTCTCCTGAGATGGCACGGGAACCTTGGTCGTAATTCCTGGTAGACTCAACGCCGAGACCTACTGCACCATTTTGGATGACCATGCGCTTCCTACGCTGTGGCAGTTTTTCGGGGTGGATCCATGTTACTTTCAGGATGACAATGCCACCTGTCATGTTGCGAGGTCCACCATGGCTTGGTATGGTGACAATGGAGTTAATCGAATGGACTAACTTGCGCAGAGCCCGGACCTTAACCCTATCGAGCACCTATGGGACGAGTTGGAGCGTCGACTTAAGGGGTGCCCCCACCGTCCGAAATCGGTGAAGGAACTGACCTGTCTTCTCCAAGCTGAGTGGAAGAAAATACCACTAGCCGTTGTACAACGCCTGGTTGAGAGTATGCCCCGGAGGGTCGCAGCTGTAATCGCCGCTCGTGGAGGCTCCACCAACTATTGAAGGTGAATAAACTTCGTTTTCCTTTGCTATCACAGGTGTCCAATTACTTGTTGGTAGATAGTGTATAATGTAAATAACCCCTTCGGTGGCATTGCAGTACTTCCTGAGAGCCTAACGATATTGTTTGAATGATCCCGTAATTTAGTTCGATGAAAAACAGCTACTCAGTTGCACTTATTCCTTTGCACGGTGCGTGAAATCACAACTAAAAGGAACCGGGTTATGGAATACTGTTACCAGCTTTTAAAAAAAGTCGGAATGCTGCTATCAACACGATCTATAGTTTAGTCTTCTTCAATTTTAGCAAAGTTAGTATTTACTGGCCAAGTTGCGGCTTCAATAGTAAATGCTACCTGATCTTTGTACCGTTTCCATTACTTTTCTCCATTTCTAAATGCTAAACTTCTTTAAACAGTTTAGCAAATTATGCTGATAAAACGCGAGGCTAAATAGCTCCGAGCTTAGTAAAAAATGCGTCATAATCTTATGCTTTAGAGAACCCTGTTTCAATGGAGGTGTTTTAAAATTCATTGTCTGGAGGAATGTGATATCGAACTGAGCCTGGAGAGTGGTTAGTTTTGTTCAGTAGAAATTTATGTCATTAGGATACTTATAAAACGGCTTGAGAGTTTCAATTGTGTCATGAGCGCATATATGCAGATTAACTGTATGGCCTGCAGCCGCTCTAACCAAACCTTCCGTGGTATTTTTGTTTCCTTATTGCGCCTGATTTACTTTAAAATCCGCACAAATTTTCACTCGATGCCTTAATGAAGGGAAGATTCCTGAGGATTGGAACACCGCTACAATGATCCTGCTACATAAAAAAGGTGACATTGAGGATCTCGGGAACTACAGACTTATCAACCTCCTATCAGTGGTTTATAAAATCTTCACTAAAGTTCTTTCACACCGCGTGAAGGTAACACTGGGCATGGCTTAACCGAGAGAACAAGCTGGATTCAGGAGTGGCTACAGCACAATAGATCATATCCACGTACTGAGAGAACTAATTGAAAGAGCGAGAGAATATGAACTTCCATTGTGCATGGCTTTTATCGATTATGAAAAAGCCTTTGATTCGGTGAAACCATCAGCAGTTACAATGGCTCTGAAATCCTGCGGTATTGAAGATGCATACATTAATATTATTAATAACATCTATGAAAATGCAAGTGCAAAGATTCGGCTGTTTAAAAATACAACACACATAAAAATTGGAAAGGCAGTGAGACAAGGTGACACCATATCTCTGAAGCTCTTTAATGCCACATTGGAGGGTGTCTTTCAGTCGCTGAGTTGGGAAAACAAGGGGATAAAGATTAATGAAGATTATCTAACCCACCTTCGTTTTGCTGATGACGTAGTCATTTTTGCAACTACCCCATCAGAGCTGCAGAGTATGATCCAGGAACTTGCTGACAAGAGTAAAGAAGTTGGATTAAAAATGAACTTTCAGAAGACAAAAGTGATGTTCAATGCTTTTACAAGAAATGAAGGTTTATCAATTCGTGGAGAAAAGCTGGA
This sequence comes from Macrothele yani, assembly GCA_039090855.1. Lineage (NCBI taxonomy): Eukaryota > Metazoa > Arthropoda > Arachnida > Araneae > Macrothelidae > Macrothele > Macrothele yani. The sequence goes on from CM077017.1 coordinate 14,492,824, forward strand.
GATAACAGGCACGTACGTTTATCTTGGACAGCAGATATCAAGTGAGGGTCACATTGATGAAGAAATTAATCGGCGTACAAAACTTGCCTGGAGAGCTTTTGGAAGAAACAGCATAATTTTCAAGAGTAATATGCCATTATGTCTTAAAAGAAAAGTGTTTGATCAATGCACCCTTCCAGTGCTTACGTATGGTGCAGAGACGTGGACCTTAACTAAAAGAGACATACAAAGGCTGCAGACTTCAAAGAAGCATGGAGAGGTGCATGCTTGGTGTAACCAGGAGAGATAAGAAGAGGAACTCGTGGATCCGAAAAATGACAAGAGTGGAAGACATCATGATCAGAGTTAAATCCCTGAAATGGCAATAGGCAGGACATACTGCCAGAAGGACAGACCATCGGTGGACAGCCGAAATTTTAGATTGGATTCCAAGGAACAGGAAAAGACCAAGAAGAAGACCACGTGGGAGATGGGTGGATGAAATTCGAAAGTATGCAGGAGTGACATGGAGGAGACTGGCACAAGACAGACCGTTGTGGAGGAAACTTGGGGAGACCTTTGTCCAGCAGTGGATTAATAATGGTTGGCAATGATGATGATGATGACACTGAAGTGCCAGAAAAACTGGTACGCCAGTCTAATACTTTGTAGGTCCCCCACGGGAGCGCAGGATTGCAGAAATACGACGGGGCATGGACTCCACTAGCTTCTGGAAATATGCTGTAGGCAAAGCACACCATACTTCCTGCAGAGTGTTCCACAATTTGGGTGTATTCCGAGGTCTTGGATTCTTGTGTTCGATAGCGCGTTGCATGGCATCCCAAATGTGTTCTATCACGTTCAGATCTGGGGACTTGGGTGGGAATAGCAACACCGCAAACTCACATGAATGCTCCTCTAACCATAATGTGGCGTCTAGACACTTGTGTGGAGGTGCATTGTCCTTTTGGAACAGGCCCAACCCATCAGCATGAATGCAGGACATGAACGGGTGTACCTCGTCAGAAAGGATGCGCACATAGCGTTGGCCGGTCACAGACGTTTGTAGACGTACCAGGGGTCCCAGTGAAGTCCAGATAAACACACCCCATACCACTACGAACCACCCACCAGCCGGTACAGTTCCCTGTTGACAGGCGGGATCCATGGCTTCATGAAGTTTGCGCCACACACGAATCCTTCCATCTTCCCGATACAGTTGGAAACGCGACTCGTCAGACCAGGCTACTTGTTTCCAGTCATCAAGTGTCCAGTGGCGGTGTTGCCGTGCCCAAGCGAGACGCATAACTCTGTGTTGTGCACCCATCAAAGGGACTCGCGTTGGGCGTCGGCTCCCAAAGCCCATATCGTGCAGGGTGGCAGTCCGGACGCTGATGCTTGTTGAAGCTCCAGCATTGAATTCCGATGATACCTGCGAGAGTGTTGCACGCCTATCGCGTGAAACGATTCTTGACAACTGACGATGGTCACGTTCACCCAATGTCTTTTTACGGTCACACTGGTATCGTAGGTTGGAGGTTTTGCCGGAATTCTTGTAGCCACGGTACACCCTTGCAATGATCGTCCGTGAAAATCCGAATTTCGTTTCTACCTCCGAAATACTATGGCCCATCTCACGAGCGCCAACTATGACACCGCGTTGAAAATCGCTTAAATCGTTATTTCTTGTAATTCTCATGCCGAAAACAGCTCTGCCAGCTGGCAAGGATGTCTATCACTTTATATACGCACTAGCGGACGCAACCGAGTACGCGCATAGGTGACGTTGTTATGTATTTTGCATAAGCTCGTCTGTATCAGTTTTTCTGGCACTTCAGTGTTTATATATATAACATATGATGTAAGGTCAGGTGATGCGTAACATCACAGCCTCTCCTTGACAAATGTCAACCCCGCCTTCTCGTGGTGGAACTGGGAAAACAAAGGGATAAAGATTAACGGAGATTATCTAACCCACCTTCGTTTTGCTGATGACGTAGTCATTTTTGCAACTACCTCATCAGAGCTGCAGAGTATGATCCAGGAACTTGCTGACAACAGTAAGGAAGTGGGATTGAAAATGAACTTTCAGAAGACAAAAGTGATGTGCAATACTTTTACAAGAAATGAAGATTTATCGATTGATGGAGAAAAGCTGGAGATAACAGACACATACGTTTATCTTGGTCAGCAGATATCAAGTGAGGGTCACATTGGTGAAGAAATTAATCGGCGTACAAAACTTGCCTGGAGAGCTTTTGGAAGAAACAGCATAATTTTCAAAAGCAATATGCCACTATATCTTAAAAGAAAAGTGTTTGATCAATGCATCCTTCCAGTGCTTACGTATGGTGCACAGACGTGGACCTTAACTAAAAGAGACATACAAAGGCTGCAGACAACTCAAAGTATCATGGAGAGGTGCATGCTTGGTATAACCAGGAGAGATAAGAAGAGGAACTCGTGGATCTGAAAAATGACGAGAGTGGAAGACATCATGATCAGAGTTAAATCTCTGAAATGGCAATGGGCTGGACATACTGCCAGAAGGACAGACCATCGATGGACAGCCGAAATTTTAGATTGGATTCCAAGGGACAGGAAAAGACCCAGAAGAAGACCACATAGAAGATGGGTGGATGAAATTCGAAAGTATGCGGGAGTGACATGGAGGAGACTGGTACAAGACAGACTGTTGTGGAGGAAACTTGGGGAGACCTTCGTCCAGCAGTGGATTGATAATGGTTGATGATGATGATGATATATAACATATAGTTTTATGTTGCAAAATGCGATTTTTTACCCCTTATCAATATATGTGTTGCCACCCGGTATTTGCTTCACGTTTTTTAATGACACTGTGTAAATTTCATCGCTGCGTCGAATAACACGGACAGAGGAAGATTACCTCCCAGTTGCGCCCTTCGACGCTCCAGGAAGCACGCCCACTACCGCGAAATGCGTGCGTGTAGAGACCAAAAGGTATTTTATTAATGACACATTCGGGAATGTAATAAAGGGGAAATCAGGCACAGCAGAGGGATGAAGCTCACCCCGATTCACCTGTTTCTTTGTTTTCTCCATTGCCCATTTATTTGCCAGCGTGTTTTCGTAGGCGTACAAGACGTGACATCCGCGCGCCGCTAGTTCGTGCCTTCGTACGGCTTTGCCGTTACTGCGCCCTGTAATCCACTTGGTTGATTCTGTCATGAAGGTTAAACTAGATTAATTCTCCATACGTTTTTTGTTTTTTTTTATCTTGTGTTTCTTTATTTTGTCTTAAGTGCATGTGTCATTACTGCATTGCTAAACCGTCTCATCAAATGGGTCAGTCATGATCTGGCACAAGTTCATGATTTTGTGCATTTAAGAGTCGAGGTTAGACTCATTACAGTGCAGCTAGTAGAGCCTCTAAAAGAAGTTGTATGCTCATCAGCGTGAGAAAGAAATAGCTTCAGTAAAAATTACACTTGGGAACATCGTTTAGTGACACTTCGTTGCGAAAACCAACAAAATAAAAGCGACAGTCACATGCATTTCGTACAACCTTAACCCGGTTTGCAACACTAATTCTATTCCTGAAGCTTCGTAAATCGAAACACTAGTCCATAAGAAATCACAGAAAGTGCTAGTTATTTGTTGATAACTGGTGTTTAAGTGGAGACAAAAATTTACAGATTTGCCATGCGATGACTTGAGCCCAATGCTACGCACGTGTCTCCGTTTTTCTTGGTCCCTGGCTATCTCCATTATCATCCGGTACACTTTAAAAATTAAGTGGTGTGAATTCACGGAAAATTCTTGAAAATAACTTACAGCAAAGTTGGCAGTAAGTCTCCGACTTTTAACGAAAGTTCCGTTTTGAAACGCTAATTACGGAAACTTCATTACTTTGATAGATTTCGAGTTGTTATTAATTCCGGTTTTTTTTTTTGTTGTTGTTTTTTTGTTTCGGTTTTGTTGTTTTTCCTTCACAAAAGTCAGTTTCGGGATTTTCCGTTTTTTATATACAGATAATTCCGAAAACTTCGATTCTGACGTTTTCAGTCTTTTTTTCTTGACGTACAGAGTGAAAGAATCATTCCCCTTTGCCCCTGGTAGCGATCGAGCCCGATGTGGTTTGGACCAGAGATGGAAACGGGTCACGGGTCAACAATTTCTTGCGGGTCCAACGGGTCGGGTCAAGGTGTTCCTGACCCGGTTTTATTCTCGTTTTATTTTTGAAAAGAGAAAAATATATTCCAAAGAAAAATGCGCGTTGTGGAATTCTGTAGTCGATACTGGTGCCCACGGAGTGAATAATGATTTGCCATGCAAAAATATTGTCGTCTCTTTCTTAAAGTAACGAAGATTTCCACCGACCGACGTCAGAAACACCGACACCATATCGTAAAAAGATACTTCCTTTGCGTTCTTTTACAGTGCGATTGTCCAGGGCAAGGAGCAGGCAAACACCATTCGCCTGCTTCTCAGCTGATTCACTCTCCCCGTGCGAAGTTCACTGTATGACTAAGAGTTACTTTTCACATCGCATCTTTTACATTGAGCATTCAGAGTTTTTCGATTGATGTGCTAACATCCCATTCCCATGACATGTCATGCCGAAATTAAGTCCTTATTTGTTAATATGGATGGATTTAATATTAAGAAGGTTGAGAAAAGCGTCGGGGCCAACAAATACGTGATTGTTGAAAACCACAAGGGGAAGAGTGAATGCTGGAAATTGTTTCGTCTCATTAAGGAACCGGTGAATAATTCTGTGTTGTTTGTCTTGCTTGTTGTTCAAAATGTGGAAATTGTATAATTACAAAGAAAGACCTCGACGGTGTAATAAAAAGATTATGGAACCAAAAATCTAACGGACCATATGAAAGTATGCGCATCTCCATCAAAGTGTGGAAAGTGTGAACAATCTAAATACATTTGTATAATCGTAAATAATGATTCCAATTTGTAATATACTCCATGGGCACGGTCATAGTCAGCCATTACCTCTGGATTGCGCAAAATAGTGGCACTAAAAATGGCACTAAAATTTAGCAAGTAACCAAATTTTATTATTAAAAAAGGATTTCAGTTTTTAAATATCAAGCAGTTGTTGGGATGAATATATATATATTACGTTTATATGTATCATCATCATCATTGTCAACCATTATCAGTCCACTGCTGGACGTAGGTCTCCCCAAGTTTCTTCCACAACCGTCTGTCTTGTGCCAGTCTCTTCCATGTTACTCCCGCATACTTTCGAATTTCATCCGCCCATCTCCCATGTGGTCTTCTTCTGGGTCTTTTCCTGTCCCTTGGAATCCAGTTTAAAATTTCAGCTGTCCATCGATGGTCTGTCCTTCTGGCAGTATGTCCAGCCCATTGCCATTTAAGGGATTTTACTCTGATCATGATGTCTTCCACTCTTGTAATTTTTATGATCCACGAGTTCCTCTTCTTATCTCTCCTGGTTACACCAAGCATTCATCTCTCCATGATACTTTGAGTTGTCTGCAGCTTTTGTATGATTCTTTTAGTTAAGGTCCACGTCTCTGCACCATACGTAAGCACTGGAAGGATTCATTGATCAAACACTTTTCTTTTAAGACATAGTGGCATATTACTCTTGAAAATTATACTGTTTCTTCCAAAAGTTCTCCAGGCAAGTTTTATAAGCCGATTAATTTCTTCATCAATGTGACCCTCACTTGATATCTTCTGTCCAAGATAAATGTAGGTATTGGTTATCTCCAGCTTTTCCCCATCAATCGATCTTCATTTCTTGTTTAAGCATTGCACATCACTATTGTCTTCTGAAAGTTCATTTTTAATCCCACTTCTTTACTCTTGTCAGCAAGTTTCTGGATCATACTCTGCAGCTCTGATGGGGTAGTTGCAAAAATAACTACGTCATCAGCAAAACGAAGGTGAGTTAGATAATCTCCATTAATCTTTATCCCTTTGTTTTCCCAGTTCAGTGATTGAAAGACATTTTCCAATGTGGCATTAAAGAGTTTGGGAAATATAGTGTCACCTTGTCTCACTCTGTTTCCAATCTTTATGGGTGCTGTATTCTCAAATAGCTTTGCACTTGCATTTTCATAGATGTTATTAAATTGAGTTTCGAATTAATAGTTCAAAGCAGATTTGTCCAGGTCAGTTACGGGCCCCGGATCCGGTCGGGTCCAGTTATGGGACGCCCGGGTCTGGTCCGGGTCCGAAATTTTTGACCCGTTTCCAACACTAGTTTGGACACCATCAAAGCGCGTTACCGACTGCCACAGAAAGACACCTACCGCTTGATCACGTTTAAGGTAGATATATGAAGAGCACTCGAATCGCGCGATGATATGTTTTTCGCTATCGATGCCGGTTAGTCATTTTATTTTCTGTAAGAGCTTATTATTTTTCTAAATGGGTTTATAATATTTTTTTATAAGAAGCTTTTTCACAAATTACATTTGTTTTTCATCATGATTTTTCAAAGCAGCTGAATGTTTTGGAACTCCAGATTTTTTTATACTGCAATGACTTTTAATTATATTTAAGAATAGGTGAAAAGTACCATTTCATAGTATTATTTCACAAAACCCCTAAATATAAAATTTACTCTGGATAGTTATGGTTCGTTAATTTACGAAAAGAATCAGTATAACAGGCTTAGTGTTAACTGGTCCACAGACTGATATACATAGTCATAGTGCAATCACCTGTGCAATAATTTAAGTACCAGGTTTCTTACGGTAACACAACATACAATAGCTAGAGCATAAATTGAGTGAATAGGGGAAGAAATATCCTGTGCCACAATAACCAAAATTTCATGCGATATGCTTTCCACAATATCCGATCTTCCTACAGAACTTCAAAATCAATTTCTCCGACAGACGATTGAAATTTAATAGTTAATCAAACCTCAAGTAAATTTCCGCGAATCGCTCCTATTACGTGTAATTTTCCGGCATATAGATACGTAAAAAATGAGAACGGAATTTTTCTGTTAATATACGAAAGGAATAGCCGAATGATTTCTGAAAATTTTCCTGGAGTACGAAAAATCTGTGAAATTCAGGGTTTATTCCCCTCATTTCACGAGAAAAGTTGTATGAGGAATACGTTTCGTTGATTTACGGAAGGAATCGCGGAAAATGACTCGTGAATTTCACAAAATGTTTAGTGTAGTTGGACATTAAAGGTATTGTTGGACGTAAATTGAAACAAAATGCATTTTATGTCCAATTACTGCCTTGAAAAATCCTCTCAGTGGAGAGCGAAAGCTTCGTGATTTCGGTATGCTGTTTTACGCCGGTAAATAAATAAAGGGATTTGTACTACGTACAAGGGTTTTGATCTTAAATTTTCTCTGTTTCCGCGCAAAGTTGTGGTTTTCGCTGGACATCAAGTTCTAGAAAACCTTGAATTTCTACAGTTGTGAGAAGAATTTGGTTTTAGTGTCTTGTGTCAAGAGTGTAAATGAGGAGCTTCATTTGGTCATAGACTCCAAGGTTTGATCTCAATTGGTGCCTTGAGCAAAGAACAAATTTCTTTCTCATTTGCTTGGCATTTCTGAAGAATATCTAAGAAAATCTTAGGAACTGTCCCCCACTCCCCCAGCACATCTGTTGACATACGAAGCAAATGAAAAGTATTAGTATCGAAACGTCAGTCCGTTTGTGAGCACCGTATAGGTCAGACTCCGATTTGAAAAATACTTTTCCCGTTGAGTAACTTGAGCTATGATAACGTTGATAGTTTTGTTATGCACAGGCTTGCTGATAGAGGGCCTAAATGTCATGGCTGTGTACCTGTATATGTATATGTATTTTATTGCATTGTGCGACTTCCAAAACACGCAACTGATTCATCGGACACATTTCGCTCTGACGAACATTTTGCATCCATTTGTTTCAAGTGTCGCACAGTTTACCAGCTGTGGGGGGGTACTGACCGATACATTACCTCCTTCACTATATCAGATTCTAAAAGTTCAATTCGAAAAATTATTTTTGTGTCGGATCGCATATACTACTGCAAACATGTTGTTCATATTTTCTACGTTTTCATAGTGCATAGTTGTGCCTCAATGGAGCACAAATTTATACTTTTATTGATATTCGCTTTTAAATTGCCGATTGAAAAAAATATTTCTGATCCGGATACCATTCATCATGAGGAATAACATTTTGCGTACATACCTGTGCTCAGTTTTCTTTCCACGGAACGTACTGCCTTGCAGTCTCTTCTTGTTTGGAGAAAAGCATAATTTCCACTATGAGGATCATTTTGCATACATTTTTTTCTTTTTCCTCATTGCCTGTTTACCTCTGGAGACGATAAACACATATTTTTAGTCTGTGCTATTGAGGAAATTATTTTTCGAACCGGGAGTTTTCAGCAAGGCAACCTCATTATGTGCATCGCGTACTTTTCATGGTACTCAATTTTTCCACTGGGTAACATTCTCTGTTACAGGCTATGCCTCCGTTCACCAAGTCTGCTTAAAAAACTCGTGTTACATCAGATAGCTTTCACTGTAACCAACGTTTCGTTTCGGTCGCATCTTCCACTTTCACATGCGTAGTCATCACGCCGGGTTTAAAAGAAAATCCAGCAAATGATTATAATAGGAACTGCGATTTTCAGTGCGTTTCTGTTATGAAACATTTTCTCGTTAGAGGGCGTAAGATTCGAATTCCTTGTTAGAACTGATGATTCCGCAAAAAATGGAACGAAATAACTTTATCGCCTTAGATATGCCCTTCCTTAGAATCATTATTACCATAGGCACAATGGGATTGTCATCCGGTGTTGATGACGAACCACCTATTTTCTACTATAACGCTGGCGTTCACCGTTCTTGGGTCACGTGGTAGAAAAATCGTTTAAGTTTGTTTTATAAGCTTTTCCAAATTAGTAATTTCAGACGTAATAACCAGCGCATGAATCAATACAAAATTCAAGCAGTTATATATGTATATCACAGTCGTTTTTGTGATTAAATGTGGAAATCTTGAACGAATATGATTTTAATTTTTGGTTTATTGAGATTCGCTGTATTTGTTTTATTTAATTTGGCATTTACAGTATATCCCAAGATAGCTGAAAGGGTACGGCTTAGTATGTTAATTTTTTTTCATATGTGTGGACGTTTTTTAGTTGTTTACTGACATGTTTGACAAATCAAAAGGTTTGACTTAGCAGAGCGTGGGCACATTTTTGAAAGTCATGAGTTTCTCATTTGCCATACAAGGACAGTACATGTAATCTAACTTTGTTAATACTGTATTAATATTGTATGCGTTTGTACGAATGAAAATAAATGTACCGTGTTATTACTATGACAAACGGATGTGAATATCATCAGGTGGAAGGTTACACATACCTTTCGTCACTGTCCCTGTTTTCTTTAGAACCAGGCCTACCGGAAGATCCGAAATCAGAAAGTAACGGAACGGTCAGAACTGGTTGTATGCATTATTTTTTTACAATGCTTGATGTCGACAAATCTACAGCTTCATTCAGCATATTATTTGGTATGGATATTTGTTGTAACGTGATGAAAACTTAACAATGACTTGGATCTGTCTCATGTTCATTCCTTGCCTTTTATTAGTATTTTTTATGAAGGACTTACGAAGTTGGCGGCATGGTTATTCTGGTTTTAATAATCCTTGTTGAGGTCATGAGAAAAATTGATGGGATACTGTAAACTTTTGCCTTACCTCGATCAGCAAAGCAATGAGGTAATGAACAACGTTGTGGAATTTGTGAGAACACAGTGTGTGTCTGTGTATGTAAAGCCATGAGTAAAGATATTATTTTTTATTCTTTTAATTTGCTTGCCCATTATGAACTTTGAGATGTGTCGCGGATATGAAATGTTTTTAATTTTACCGTGTAAGAATTCATGAATGCTTTGAATTAATCTGCTCAGTTCCTGCGTGTTTCAAAAAAAATCGTAAAGATAATACGATTTTCATTTCGTGCTATACACGCCTTTCAGAACACGTAAAATTTAAATCATTTCAGTAAATTTACTGACTTAACTAGGAGTAGCGTAAAAATTCTAGGGCAGTACGACTCAGTAAATTTAAATTTCGAGGGTTCATCCAGCCGTTATAAAGGGGAAAATATAGGAACCTTCGGCATTTTTCTCTTTGAAATTTTGAGGGAATAATGCCCCCAACATTTTCTTCGGGGATTTCCCCAACCTCCCTCACCACCCATTGCTTTTGCAAGGATGGGAAGGAAGATTTGCTCTTCCCCAGTTTAGGGTTTGTCTTTGGAAATAAAGCTTTCTTCCTTTCGCGGTCAACGGACAGAAGCTAATAAATTACACAACACCATAGAGTCCTGCGGGCTGTATTATTTTGTGATAGGTACATATATTCCATTTCAGCGTTTCCAAGAAAAGCTGAGATTTTGGAATTCAGCTGCCAATCTAAGTAATGTTTTCAAATCAAAAGAGTTAATCTCAAATTTAAGCCTTCTCATTTATTAAAACATGAAATTATTGGAATTTCGTTTACTTTTCATTTTCACTAATAGATTTTTATTCTAAATTTCAGATCTCGCTTCCTCCCCTGCGATGTTATGCACGTACACTCTTGAATTTAATATGCAGGAAATTTATTAGACAGTACTGCAACTGTTACGTTTATATCCCGTTTTAATCAAATTTAGAACAGACTGTAGTTATTACTCAGCCTGAATAAGAAAAACAGTCCGTAAACAAAACAAAAAATGCAATTAATTTATCCAAATCTGTTTATACTCATTATGTGTTCGTATGAAAAACAGTTTTTTTTTTCTTTTAAGGTTTTTTATTGAGTTTAAACGCGCAAAGTAAAAATAACTTTTTTCTTTATATAAGAATTTTTGTGTTGAATTAGCAGTCACAATTTCTGTTTGCCCACTCCTGAAAACTAAGCTATGGGCTTCCCTGATGACAACCGATTCTTCTACAGCATTTTCTTGTTTTTTGTCACGTGAATGACTTATTTCCAGATCGAAATTCTTTCTTACCCGCAACCGTGATGTACCATAGAATTATGCGGAAAATTTCTGCCTTATTGACTAGTTTCATTTCCGAAAGCTTTATGCTTACCAGCCATGCATGTCCATTTACGTACCGACGGCCGGCCTTGTGAAAAGTATGTTTCTTGAAATAAATGTTACCCAAAAGATACCCCTTTGTTAAATTTCTGAGCTCCAGTCCTTTCGTGACCACAATATTTTCCTTGTATTTCGTGTAACTTGGACAATCACATTGGTTAGGCTCTCCGTGAACTTTTCTAACCTCCGTAGAAACTCTTCAACCAATCTGTGGGCTTACGGATGCACTTAACGTTTTATTTTTCTGCACGTAACTTGAGGATAATGAATGTAAACCTTGAATTTTTCCCACGATCATGCACAGTATAGATATATCTTTTGTTTCTCATCCCCCCTTCCCGCCCCCTTTCACTGACAGAGCTGCTAAACACAGTACTTTGATTTTATTTCCTGGTTTATCATGTTTTTCCACCAAAAGAGCTCTAATTTGCAACCTCTACTCACTGTGTGTTATCATTTAGGTGTGTCTGGCGGTACATGGCGTTGTTTTTTTCTCCTAATCAACAGTAGTTATCCATATCCCAGACTACTTTATCGTTATTTGTACGCTGGAACAGCAATTCTCTATGCGTATTTTGAGCTGCAAGGCACAGTTCTTCACTATCACAAAGCATGCGCACGGCAAGATTTTCGGAGAAATAATTTAAAAATTAAATTAGAAAACGGGGAAATTCTTAACGCAAAACATTGCAAAAGTCATCTGATTCAGTTTTCTAAAGAATTGTCGCTCTATCTGGTAATATGCGTTATCTTTCTGACGATGATATTATGATTGAAACTGATTGACGGTAACGACTTTATTGGGAACTGGTTGAAACAAAGCCTTAATCGCGCCAGTCTCACTCGTGGTGTTATATATATTATTATGTCTGTAACAGTGCTAAAATTTGGTTAGCACAACAAGTTGGATGCATTCGTGGTGCGTTGTACAATTGCATCTAAAGCACCCCCCTCCTCCCCACCCCCATCTGTAACACAAAATTACCAACATTCATGTTTCTGTGCTATATTTTAAAAAAGTTCGCGAAGAGCCAACTTTGTGCTGATAGAGAAACGACTGAGCCTCAAGACATCATATTAACACGTTCGCTGCGGCGACATTTTTCGGCGATTTTTTTTTTTTTTTTTGTACTACGTTACGACCCACCGGTGGGATCGTAACTGTTTCTTCAATACAGTGCTGAACGACACACCGGCGGGTCGTTTAAAGATATATACATAAAGTGACTGATATCCACTACAGATTTATGTATATAAACTACTACAGATTTATGTATATAAACTTTTTTCCCTCTGAAAAATGTAGAAGTTAACGCGTTACGACCCACGGGGGGGGGGTCGTAACGCGTTAATTTCTACATTTTCGTTACGATGGGTCGTAACGCAGCGAACGTGTTGAACAGTGCTAGGGTCTCCAGAAAGTTGTCTTCTGCCGTGGTTTTAAAACAAAAAAAAAAAAAACCCAACAGAAAAAGCTCCGTAGATTAGTTATCACGCGGCTTATTGGTGAGCAATAAGAGTGGGCCGCTAACTTAATCCAACGGCTTAGTCGCTAAAAGGTAGCATTTGTTTTGGTGCATACGTAGGGGGTCTGCCGTGGTTGTACACATTGTGCATGCTCATGTATTGCTTGATGTAAAAAGAAAAAGTGCCGCATATTAGCTATCACGCGTCTTACTGTTGAAAATAAGAAAGGGCCGCAACCTAAATTGATTATCCTATGGTATGTGAAGTCAAGAAGCAGCTAGCATGTTTTCTTCTTGCGTACGCGGGTGGGCACAAAGAAAAATAAATTAAAATTGGTCAAACTAAGTATTAATGTTTTTCTCCTTGAAAGAAACCAGTCTCAAGACCATTCTTAGGACCCTTTGTTTTAAGGGAAGAAACATGGACTCTGGCACAAGGGCCTGGCCAAAGAGCGCAGAAAACTATACTCCAAATCACCCTAACAGTGTACTGTTGTTGAAGGCTGGGAGCCTTAACACCACCTATGAGTGGAAAGCAAGAACGGTATCAGTCCGCGTTACCGTGAACTATTGCTTTTTCCTTTCTGTCAAACAATTCCACTTGCTCCCCACCCGCCCCACTGACGGATTTATGACCCAACCTAAACTGACTGCTCAGTCTTTTTCTCTTTTCTTTCTTCAACTTCCTGATGCTGTTCTTTGATATGTTTAAATCCAGCAAAGAATAAATTAAGACTGCATTACGAAGTTAATCTTAACAGGAAATAACACCATAAGGAACTAAAAAACAGGAATCCGTTTCAAGAGAAGCAGTGGGCAGTGGCGACCATGTGAGTACTTTGGGAGGGGGGTAAGGAAAATCCTTACCTCCTTCAAGGCTGTCAAACATTTTAGTAAATGTACAAAATACTAAAATACAACAAAAATAATTGATACAATCAATCATTAATATCTTATTATTTTAAAAAATGCTTTAAAAAAAGGTTTCGTCTATTTTAGTGTTTCAAATTTATCAAAAATTTGGCTATACCAACAGCTGGGTGAAGCTGGAGCCATCCACCCCCTTCCCCCAATTGGCGCCCTTCGCAGTGGGCATTCTGAATGGGGGTGTGGTAGAGTCCGAACTCCATCCCCTACTGCCTGCTTAAGTAACACATCCCCTCGAGTTCCCGCAATTACCAATTTATTATTGTCGCTGTGTTAGGAGAAGTTTTCTACCCCTTCTGCTCTCTCCAAGTGGGCAACGGCCGTGTCTGCCACGGGAAGGGCCTCAGGTTTGATCCCAGGCAGGTATGAACGCTCGATCCACTAAATACCCGCCGTGCGTCGGATGGGCACGTTAAGCCGTCGGACCCCGGGTACTGGCCCCCGGTAATAAATAAGGGCGTCTTCCTCCCTCTTTCTACTTCGCTTCCGTGTCACTTTCCTATCGGGCGCTCTAGCCCAAATCTCCTAGTTTCCTATTTCTAAGGGTTGTTTAAGACCTGGGGTCAGACACTCCCTTCCTAAAATCCTCTATATATGATCATCTATGATCATCCAAGCTGGACAGCGTCAGCCGAAAGCAGGGCGAGGCTCTTGATTGAGTAACTTCTCATATCAAATTTATTTCTGAAAACTCTCCGACTTTTTGAAAATTTGTTCTAGATAGCAATTTTGTCCAATAAACTAGTGAGCAAGAAAAAAATGGATTCTGAGCTATAGTTTTTCTGCTTTTGGCTCTAAACACTAGGGACTATTTTTCGTAGCGGAGGTAGCTGTTTCGTACTTTCAGTAGTGGTATACTCTTAGGTTGACTCGGAGTATATAGTACACAATATCTACAAAAGTCAACTCGAATCATAGGGAAGTCAACCTCCAACTGAGGAGGAATACCACATTTGTGCAACGTTTCTGTTCTCCCACTCTCTTCATACATAAATACGGGGGAATGCCACACATTACTGAGTTTCAGTCCGTGAGTATGCTTGGTAAATATGTCCATGACAGACTTTGCTGTGCCTGTCTTAAGACCTTATAGTGATATATTCTGCAGGAAACCTCTGGAAAAGATGCGAAGGGATAGCTTGTAGCGGAATTTACACCGTAGGCGTGATTGAATGCGACGTTTCTATTGGTGTGTATGTCTAAGAATATGGAAAAGGTTGAAGAAAAAAATTACCAATTTACCCCCTACCCACCCACCCCAAAGCAGAAGAGAAAAAGTATCATCATAATCTTTGTTTTCGTTCTTTTCGGATGTAAATTCTAAATGGGAAAGCACTCTACAATTCCCGTATATTGTGGATCTCCTTCTGTTATTTGTGTATTTTCTTGCTCTTTCAAACCTAAGAATGTCTCCTGATTATATTGCAGTTTTGTGAAGAATCTGGAATTTTTTTTTTTTTTTTTTTTTTACGGGAGTGGGTTTTATATGTCTGACCTGCAAGGTTTTGGGAGCTGGGTATTTTATATTTCTGACCGAAGGTTTGGTTGAAATTATGCATGTTGATTCAACATACACTTTCAAAATTAAAATGTTACTGCTACGTCAGGTACGAATAAAAGACATGTTTGAAAGTGCAGTAATTTCCGAAAAACCGTGTGTTAGGGAACCGGAACTGAATAAATTTACAACATTCCTTTGCCATTTCCTTTTCAGGTATGTTAGTTTCATGTGCTGCACCGTTACTACAATCTGTGCAAACTTAATGTTTTCAGTTTCCTCATGGTATGTCACACCAAAAATATTGTGTATGCAGCGCTACCAGACAGATGTATGCATTCACATAACGGTTTCATGTGAAGAATAACTTATTCGACTTGCGGACCAAGCGATACCCTTAACAAAATGCGTATATTGATATCATTGTTTTCTTAACTCCTACGGAGCGAGGATTCTAAGATCCTGTGAAAGTTTTCCGGAGTTTCATGGCAAATGCGATGTCGGGGACATATATACCAGGGGCAAACGTCAGTAGTAAAGCAATACATGAGTGACTGAAGCCATTACTACTGACGTTTGCCATGGAAACACCTCAGCTATATGATTCCATAGCTATAATTTCCTTTAGATAGCTGTTATTCCTTTTACGTGTTGATTTCTTTTACATTAGATTCGCGAGATTTTTTTTATAACTACCGAGTTCATATGAGCAAGATTGTTGCCGCGCAATTTGAATTGTTAACATTGGGCTTATTGGTTCTTTGCGATCTTCTCTGTTGTTCATTCACGCGCAGATCCAATAAGAGCAATTTTTCATAACAGTTTTACAAAACGGTTACGATTTGGTTGCTCCACGCATTATGCCCAGACTTGAGTAATTAGGTAATTTATTGTTTTCGCTGGAAAGAGGGAAAACGCAATAAACTATCAACATGGTTATTCGGTATTAAGCCACGGGTCTTTGACGGTTGCCTAAACTGGCAATCCAACAGTCCATCAAAAAGCTGCTGCGAGGAATGTTGTGTGTGTGTGTGATCTTTTCTTTTTAATTTTATTTTCTTTCATAAAGAGGATAGAGCACCTTAAGTACGTACGGTATTGCACTGTGATAACGGGAACCAACTTACTGATTGTTTCCTCAAACATCTCATGATAAAACTGTGCTCATTCTTTCAGCTTCCTCTCCTGAGCTTCACAGGCCATAAATTTAGATGCTTTAAAATGCTGACTTTTATTTTATGTGTTAGTAACAATCATGTCTGCGAATACCCGTGTGAAGCAGACCTAGCTAATTTTTCCGAAAGAATTGTTTTTTCTCTATTTTGCAGTTCCATCATCGTCAGACATGTGATTTTGCTGATCTTTTTTTCGAGGTGTTTTGGAAAAGTTTTTTTGCATTGCCCAACATGTATTAACCTCACACGAAATGTAAGTTTTACTGAAGGTCCTGTGTACATATTGTGTTTTTCTAAATAAGTTTAATAGTGGACACATTTGGGACTTCTCTTTTCCTCCCCCAAATCACGACCTGCTCTCAAGCTCCAAGAGGTCAGAGTATAGTTTAGGGCCTGCTATTGACGGGATAACTCGTGATTGTCCAATTATCATGCGAGCCACACAAGATCACGGCGAGGGGGCGTAATACTTTTCCTCCGAGACACTGCAGAAACATCCCCTTTCCTTATTTCACTTTTTTTTTCGTATCGCGATTCTGCCGGTGTTCCTGGAGCCTCCCGAATGTTCATGGGTACAGACAAATTTTCCATTATTGCGTCTTACAAAGAAAAAAATTTTAATAACAAAACGGTGACTACAATACCCTACACGGATGATTGTCCGTAGCCCCACCTCCCTGAGTGAGCTGGCCAACCCTTCCCCGAGGAGTCCCCGTACTAACTTAAGGATTAACCACTAATTAATTCCGCCTTGATTTCGGGTTCAGAATCGGCCAAGGTTCTTCGGTAAAACCACGATGGAAAAGATTGACGTTGTGTCAAGGGGGTTTCGCTTGGGGCGTGTGTTTCGGCGAATTCAGTATGCGCGGCAAGACGTTGCCAATGTGGGGGTTGCTGGACGTGAATGAAATCATATCCATGCAATTGCAGGGCCAGTGTTTTGCCATTATACCACCGCCTCCAACAAGTTTGGGGGCAAAAAAATAATAAACTGTAGAATTTGGATCTTTTAGTGTTTTTTCCCCCTTTAAGGCAGTGTCTGTCTCTTGGCCAATAACCCTTTTTTACATTTCTGTCAGTGGGTATCGATCGGATAACAATTAAAATATTGCGTTAAATTTGGTAAAGGGATTAAAATTTTAATTCAGATATGGCAAGCGAAAAAAAAAAAAGAAAACTAAAGTTCAGCAGCTGGTTGGATTTCAATTCCTTCTGCTGGAGGCGCATTTTTCTTTGGCGCTTCCACCTGCATGCGGAACACTTCTGTCATGTAAATAAATACCCCGGACTTCGTCATATGACTAGAATGTGGTTGCCACTGCACCCGCACCTCCGAATAAAGACAGCTGATGAATCACCTGCTGTGTAAAAAACACAGTGATAGAAACATGCCGAAATTTTATTTTTATTTTTCATTTTTTGAAGGGGAGGGGATTTGGGGTTTAACGACCACCGTGAGCGAATCGATGGGCTATAAGCAGTCGCCCATCCCTAATTTTGGGCCACTGGTTCCAGGGAAGGGAAAATCAGTGCCGTAAGACAAACACAACATCCATGCTTCACTGGGATTCAAACCCAGACCGACCCATCTCGGACGAATGGTCAGAAGCCAGCACTTAGACCACTGTGCCACCGGTGCGGCAAATTTTATTCTGTATTTTGGAATACTAGTTATCGTTTAATACAGTACATGCGCCGGTTGACTCACGTACAAACTTAACGTTGCACAAATAATCCCTTCCTTTGGATAACATTTACGAGTGGTGAACAAGTATAGGTGTTGTGTGAGACAATATGTTTTCGTTTTTTCTGTTGGAAGGAGGGTTAACGATCACCGTGAGCAACTCAGTGGCCTAACCCCTAAGCAGTCGCCTGTCTCTAATTTGGGGCCCTGGTTCCAAGAAAGAGTGAGAGCCAGTGCCGTAAGACAAACACAACAACATCATTCCTCACTGGGATTCGAACCCAGACCCATCTCCGGCGAATGGTCAGAAGCCAGCGCTTCGAACCACTCGGACATCGGAAAGACTGTGGGAGGGCATGGAAATACCCTTATTGGATTCAAAAATCAGTGGTAAGTATAAAGGCTTTAGTACGCGTGCTTCTCACTTAAAGGCACGTCCACCCTCACGTGAACACCCTCCTGTAAAACCATTCCGCATACCTCTTTCCGACGATTTGCCAAAGACAATTTTGTCCTTGTTATTATTTATTTTCGACCTAGTCGTTTTTCAGAAGTTACTCTGATTAAACACGAAGTTTCACGGAAGAAACGATTTTCGATTAGTCCGTTGGCTGCAGCATTTACCAATTTTTTTTCTTTTCTTTTTGTTTCGGGGCTTAACCGTTAAAGATCCTAGTAATTTAAACTTGCATTAATACCTGGTGAGGTGTTAATGCAAGTTTAAATGAGATCCGAAGTGATAAAAAAAAATATATATATATATTATGCACTTTCTTATAATAATATCTTACAGTAATTTCTTTTTACACCCCACCAGAGTAGTTAAAAGTTAATGACCACATATAAGTAGTAGAAAAAACATTCGTGCTGGTCGTAATCACAAAGAACTATGTTGAATCTAAAAAACTGTTTGAGCACGATCAGTACTTAGTCTCCCGCTGCAATTAAAAACTATTTACAGACTAAAAACTAAGTAAAAAAGTTAAAATGGCAAGATCTTTCATGGTCGCAACGACCACATCATCAGGACTAAACATCCGAACGTGAGCTAACAATGTCTATATACAGGGTGCCCAGTAAAGTCCTTTGTCAGCCCCGTAACTTTCGAACGCCGACAGCTATAGCCATAAAAACGGTGTCTAGGTATAGTAAAGTTACTATGCGCTATTCGATGAGACCGCTTACAGCGCCTCCTAGCGGCAAAGTCAATAGTTCCGATCTCGAAAATTATACGAGATACAGTAAATAGTCAATTACAAAGTGGTAGAGCAGCATCGATTTAGTACGAAAAGACACCTTGCGCGCATGAATGCTAAGAATAGAACGCTCGTTTGTTTGTTCGCGATGTCGAACACTGTTACGTCACGAAACGCGTCAAAAAGGAGATAATATCGCCTTTCGCAAAGCACTAGTCCGACTCAACTGCGGAATGTTTGGTTCCAACATGACGGCGCCCTTCCACACCAGCCAGGAAACGTAAGAAGGTACCTGGTCGAGACATTCGATCAAAAAATCGTCGGTTATAGTGGTTGCGTAGAGTGGCCTGCACTCTCGCCGGACCTCACCCCATTGGACTTCTTCCTGAGGGGCTACCTGAAAGAGCAGGTGTATCAGACCCCTCCGACAACGTTGCAGGACCTTCGACGCCGCATAACTGATGTTTGCTCCAGCGTGTCACCTGACATGCTGCAAAATGCGCAGCGTGAGATTCAATCTAGAGTCCAAATGTGTATTGTGGCTGACGGAGAGCACATTGAGCACAGACGGTAAATGTGCCCAGACACAACTAATTGCTCCTTTCTGACGCGTTTCGTGACGTAACAGTGTTCGACATCGCGAAGAAACAAACGAGCGTTGTACGCGTCCTGTTCTTGGCATTCATGTGCGCAAGGTGTCTTTTCGTACTAAATCGATGCTGCTCTACAACTTTGTAATTTACTATTTTCCCGTATCTGGTATAGTTTTCGAGATCGGCACGCTAACTCTTGACTTTGCCGCTAGGAGGCGCTGTAAGCGGTCTCATCGAATAGCGCATAGCCACTTTACTAGACACCGTTTTTATGAATGTAGCTGTCGGCGTTCGAAAGTTACGAGGCTGAGAAAGGACTTTACTGGGCACGCTCTATAGAGTTAGCATAATACTCTATATACGTATATTCTATTTTAACTCTTTTACTTAGTTTTTAGTCTGAAAATAACGTTTTTAATTGCAGTGTGAGACTAAGAATAAGTATTGATCGTGCTCAGACAGTTTTTTAGATTCAACATAGTCGTTCTTTGTGGTTAATGACCACAATGAGCATCTGGACCGACTATAAGCAGTCGCCTGCCCCTAGCCATTGGTTCCGGAAGGGAAGACAGCCAGTGGCATAAGACAGGCGCGTCACCACCAATGCCTCATCCACGGAACCATCAGCAGTTATAATCCTTTTTTTTTTTTTTTTAATCTTGCAGTACTGAAGGTTCATACGTAAATATTAATAACATCCATGGAAATGCATGAGCAAAGGTTCGACTGTTCAAGGACGCAGCAAGTATAAAAATTCGATACGACGCGAGACAAGGTGACCCCATATCTCCCAAGCTGTTTAATGCCAGCTGCAGAACATTTTTCAGTCATTGAACTAGAAAGACAGGGGGTTAAAGATTAATGGAGATTATTTAACCCACCTTCGTTTTGTTGACGACATAGTCATTTTTTAAAGTACCCCATCAGAGCTGCAGAATATAATCTAGGAACTTGGTGAGAAGAATAAAGAAATGAAGTTAAAAATGAATTTATAGAAAACAAAATTGATGTACCAAGCTTTTATAAGAACTGAGGACTTTGAAGTTAGAAGTAACTAATGCCTGCATTTACACTGGGCAACAAATATCAAGCGTTGGCCACATCAAAGGACTTAAATAGGCTCAGAAACCTTGGATGGAAAGCATTTGGAAGGAACAGTACAATTTTCAAGAGCAATTTATCATTATGCCTTAAAAGTAAAGATTTTAATCAGTGCATTTTTGCAGTTCTTACTCATGATTCAGAGACATTGACCGTAACTGGAAAAGACATTCAGAGGCTGCAAACTACTAAAAGATGTAAGATATGTTTGGTATAGCCAGGAAAGATAGGAAGAGGAACTCGTGGATCAGGAAAATGACAAGAGTTGATGCCATCATGATCAATGTAAAATCCCTGAAGTGGCAATGGGCTGTACATACTGCTGGAAGAACTGACCACCGTTGGACAACTGAAATATTAGATTGGATACCGAGGGATAGAAAAAGACCCAGAAGAAGGTCACGTGGGAGATATGTGGATGAAATTCAAAGCATGCTGGAGTGACATGGGAGAGGGAGAGAGAGTGAGAGTGAGTTGTGCAAGAGGCTTAAGGAGATTTCCATCCAGTAGTGGATTAGGAATGGTTGATGATGATGTATCACTATAAATTCGTTTGTTGCAAACCACGCACAGGTTTTTCCATGTACTTTTGTAGGTTTTCTGATTCAAAAGTGCTATTTTCTAGCTAGGCGGAAGCATAGAGTACTTGTATTTGGAATTATATTTCAGTTCCTAAAAGTTCTCTTTCTGAAAAAAAATTGCCATGCATTCGATTGCTGAAAACCACATGCAGGCTTTCCCATGTATTTCCAAACTACTCGGGTTTAAAATTTCGCGCTAGATGGGACAAATTTAGGGTTTTTGGTCGACGATATCTCCGCTTCGGATTGTGCAATCTGAAAGTTCTTTTAACGTCTCTAACTGCAACTACGACTATTCACATACCTTCTGATTTCTCCAGATGAACTATTAAGTGGCAAAATAGTGTGTTCATGTTTGACATGTTAGATCCGCTTCAGTTTGTGTGATTACATTTTTTTTTTCACCGGTGACAAAGTATATAATCTAGGAACTTGGTGAGAAGAATAAAGACTACGTGCGATATTTGAAAATCTGCAGTTTGTAGTAAACTCCCAATTAAACAGTTTTAAACACTTTGAGGTTTGAGAGTTGTGTCAAAAGATGTCTTCGTCGCACTCACTCGAGTATTCGGTGGCATCCTCTCTGCAGTCAATCATGTTATGAAGTTGGAACATAGTGTTATCATGTCTTGTGTGTTGTCTCGTGTTCATTATTTTCCCGCTGGAAACTGAAGTTAATCAGGTTGAGTATTACCTTAGCAAACGGACACTGTGGCTATCTAATAATTGCAACTATAGCTATTGCCTGCCATCTAGGTGATGGATGTCGTTTATTAAGCGTCTCCGTGTGCAGCAATCCCGAAACTGGTATGATTACAGTCATCAGTCAGTCTTCTTATCTTTACGCAGTGGTGATGATTTTGTTGTTGAGTGAAAAGAGGAAGTTGTACGTGTGTGTTTGGATGGTCTGAGAATGAAGCAATGAGTTTCAAGTTGTCGTTTCTCCGACACATTTTCAATTGGCCGACTTCGGACACTTGCGCCACCTTGATCAGGAAGCAACTAATTTATTTTCCGCATTTCATTGCCTATTCGTCATCATTCCAGAATTGGTTAACTTTGTCCTCTTAATAGGGTCTAGGAGCTGTGTCTTCACGTTATTGAAATTTTATTCTGTTGTGCGTGTTTCATGTCAATCCTGATTCGAAAGCTAAGAAAATATCTTAAATGCCGGCCGCAGGTGAATTCATCTACAGCAGTGTGGTCCTCGGGCCACATGCGGCCCGCAGAAGAAGAATAAACTAAATTTCATTTCTGACTTAAAAGAGATCGGAATTAAATCTGAAATGTATTTGGAGAACTCATCTATCTAAAAGTCTCAATGCTGTCTCTTTTCTTATCTCTCTAGCTTTCTTAACTGACATACAGTATTTAAATGAGATAAATATTGCTCTGCAAAGAAAAAACAAGAATATCTGTAAACAGCCATGTAGGGTTTTCGTAACACGTTGCCATTGTTGAAATTAAATCTAGAAAGAAACACTTTGACTCACGTCGAACCCTGCAAAGAGATTTTGATAAATACTTGGTGAAACTATAGATTTTGAAGTATTTGTTCCTGAGCTAGACACTTATTAAGAATTTTGGTGGCAGGTGTTAACAGTTCCGTGAACTCAGACCAAGCGTACGTCTGTTCAGCAACGCATTGAATGTTGGCATTGAAAGCACAATTCCCATTCATCAAATGGAATTATGTGAACTTCAAGCAGCTGAATTTATTAAAGCTCGATCAGAGACTGGAGTAGAATTGTTTAAACTTTGTTTCACTGAGAAATACCCAAACATAAGAGACGTGGAACGAAAATTTATTTCAATGTTTTGAAGTACTTACATATGTGAGAGGGCATTTTCTGACATGAAATACATAAAAACAAAGGAACAGTATGAATAACTCTGCTCTTGAACAACTGCTTCGACTTTCAACGACCAGCTACTAAATGGACATGCAACAACTTTTACTGGAGTTTTAGTCGTCCACAATACTCTCATTAAATGTAAGTTTTTTTATTATTATTTTTATTCTCGATTTCAATCGTTCTAATATTAATTAAAAGAGCTTAAAAGTAAAATAAATTAAGCAGGACAACTTTATATTTACATCACCTCCAGGCCTGTTGAACTCCAACTGTGCAACCAGAGGATAGGGCTTCATACTATTTACGCCATATGCAAACTTGGCCTCAACATGGTGCAGCAGGAAACGGGACTCATCACTCCAGACTCCATACGACCTTCTTCCATCTATTTGTCGGAGGTACATTGACGACGTTCCTTGACCCATGCAAGGCGTTGTTTGCGACGACTGAGCGTCATCATGGATACCTTCGTTGGTTTACAACTGTGAATTTAAACCCCAGGTGAAGCAAAGCACGGTGCATGTGGAAATAGGGCGAATTGCACCGCTGTTATACTGGTGGGTGAGCTGAGTGACTGTTGCACGTCATTGCTGAGATACCAGTCGTGACACCCGACGCTCACCTCTCGGACCAACTGCGCGTGGCTGATCAATATGAGCGTTCTGCTGGATGTCTGTACATGGTTAATCCAGTCCTGGTGCGCCCTTGATACAGTAGTACGGGAGCAGCCAACAAGCGCGACTGTTTCCGAAACACTGGCACCTGCCCTCCGGGCCCGAACTATCTGGCCGCGGTCAAATTGGCTTACGCGGCCAGATAGTTCGTCACCACGTTTCCCCATTACGGGCAAATGTTTATTGAATACGCACAGAGGATAGGTGTGCCCAATTTATAGTAGCCGCACGTGACGTTGATTGATATCAACGTCGCTTCGTTATCGCTCCGAATATATAAAACGGGGAATGTTCGTAATGCAAAGCTAACTCAGTGTATATACTCGTACATTGAAAAAAATTCTGGCCTGCAATCTAACTCTTTTAAAAACTTTGGCCCGCGACTCTGTAGAAGTTTGACAGCACTGATCTATAGTGTAGCCTTATTCCATGTTCAGCGGATGTTTTGGAGGAGTTTTCAATAATTTCCTATTCACATAAAGAAAAGTCTTATCGTCCGCAGTTTTGTTGAAAGTTCGTTGGTTTCTTTAAATTTCAAAGTCTCAAAATTTTGGATTTTACGGAAGAATTTGGTATTTGCTATTCAATCAACAAACAGAAGCGCTTTTTGTGTATGGAAACACCACAAGTAACACTTTGTGTGTATGTAACGCTTAAATAATAAACACTGCTTTTATGTCTAAACCCAAAACTCAAATCCAATCCCTCAATGCTGGAAGCTAAAATTCTGGCCGGTTTATACGTAGGAGTATCAACAGATAAGTTTCACATGTTTCGCACAACTTTTTGTTAAACAATGAGAAACCGAGCATGTATAATTTCTGGAGCATATACCTTTCCTTTATTTTTTCCACGCAATCGCCAAGTTTTAGTAAACACTTGTAGGAACGAGGAACCAGTTTTTCAATACAGAGAAAGTAAAACTTCGCTTCAAGTTCACGGAGACATATTTTCACAGCTTCCTTGACTTCATCATTTGCAAAATGCTTGTCCCCATTGTCTTTTTTCATTATTGGGAACAAATGGTAATCGCAGGGGGCTAAATCAGGACCCTGATTTAGCCCCCGACAATTTTAGGTTGTATTGTCGTGCAACAAAATGATTCATTTGAACAGTTTTTCTCGTCTTCGATCCTTAATTGCTTTCCTTAACATTTTCAATGTCTCGCAGTACATTGCAGCGTTTATCGTACTCCCTTTGCCATAACCTTTGTATACACCGGCACCTTGCAGTCAAAAAAGACCGTTGTCATTACTTTTCCGGCAGACGGTGGTACGGCTTTTTTTTTTTTTTTTTTTAATTTTGCAGTTGGTGAGCTTGTGTGTTTCCACACCATGGATGCCGATTTGCTTTCTGGTGTGAAGTGATACACACATGTCTTATCGCCCGTGACGATATGCTGCAAAAAATCTGTGCATTCTTCAGAAAAACGTTGCAGGAACGCAAGGCTGGACGCAAATCGCTGATTTTTTGTGCTGTTCCGTTAAACATCGTGGAACCCATCTTGCTCACACTTTTCTGAAATGCAAGTACTCGTGAATGATAGTGTGTACACTACCATATGACAAGCCCTAATCTCCGACAATTTCATGAATTTTAATGCGGCGGTTATCCCTAATCAACTCCTCGAAGTACGAAATGTGATCAAAGGTCGTCGAAGTCGAAGGTCTGTCTTTGCCCGGTTCATCTGTCTAATCCGTATATTTTTCTTCCAACTGCTTACACCATTTTCCAATTGCCTAGCAAGACATTGCCTCTTCTCTGTAAACAGCAGACACTTCACGATGAATTTCAGTTGGATTCAAGCGTTTTGCCCATCAAAAACGCATTGTTTCGCGAACTTCCAATTTCGGACAACAACACTCCAGCTGCTGAGCCATAACGAATAAACTACGCAGCACGATTGTGCCGCACTTCTTTTACAAGCAGATGACGAAACGTATGACGTCACCCTACAGCCCCGTTTATTCCATTTCCGATAGTCGCCGCTATGTGAAACTTATTTTTTGATACGCCCTTGTACACGGCTTTACCTGACTATTCCAATTTTTATTCCAACTGTGTTCTACCTAAAGTGTAGAAACTCAGTATTTATTACCGTAAAAGTACAGTTGGACGCGGCCTTTTTCAAAATTTTTCCCCGGACCCATTCGCAACTGCCAAGCTTCGCCTGCATAGAGCCATTCTTTCACACCGGCCACTGAATTAGAAACCTTTATGCAGATGTACGTAATCATTTACGCAGAGTATATTCAAAATACGTGGTCACGTGCGTCACCAAGTGATCTAGGCAACTATTTAAAATTTCTCGTTAGTAGTGTTGAACACAATGGGAAAAACAAAGGATCTTTTGGAGTTCGACAAAGAGCTTATTGTGGGTGCCCGTCTGGCTGAATCGGTGATTTTGCAAACAGCAGAGCTGACTGGTTTTTCAAAAGGTCATATATCCTGGGTCTTTAATCAGTGGAAAAATGCCCCACATATTATTATTATTATTATTATTATATGACCCACATTGCTTGTCTTAGAGGCGTAACCGTGGTCATTGCGACGACAATCTGTCAGGAACGAGATCGTCGTCTTCCGACAAGACCTGTACGGAGAAACAGGACTTCCTGTGTGCAGCAATTAACCGAGGCATTCAATGAAGGCTGTTCCCGACCCATATCTCTGCGAACTATGCTCAGGTACTTGTAGAGGAACGGTATTGGCAGTTGCCTACCTATACGGAAACCACTGATTCCTGGAAGAACCGGAAAGTTCGGCTGCAGTGGTGTCAGGAAGACCGTGACTAGACACTGAAAGACTGGGAAAAGATCTTGTGGTCCGACGAGTCGCAGTACACTTCTTTGTTCTGTACCGACGGTAGGCAGAGAGTTTGGCGGGAGCCCCCATGAAGCAATGGACCCAGCTTGCCTTGTAGACACAATTCAAGGTTCTGGAGGTGGTGTCATAGTGTGGGGGCACTTTCGGAACGGGTCCCCTGATATTGCTGGAATATCGGCTGGCGTACAAGTATTATCTGAACATTGTTGCCAATCAAGTCGTTCCTGCAAATGTTGACTTTTTATCCAGCAGGGCACGGCTGTTTTATGGACGACAATGCTACTGTTCATCGCGCAAGATGTGTTCAGCAGTGGTTCAGCGAACAGGATAGCGACTTCCACCATCTTCTGTGGCCACCACGAAACCAGGATTTGAATCCCATTGAGAATGTACGGGACATGTTAGAAAAATAGATCCGGGAGCGAAGTCCTCTTCCGTCAAATCTGAACCAGTTATGACTGTCTGGTGAACACCTGGTATTCTGTAGATGTACTCCAACAATTTGTGGAATATATGCTAAACCGCATACGTGCTGTAATTCGGTCTAAAGGAAGTCCAACCCTGTACTGAATAAAAGTTTCTAATTCAGTGGCCGGATTATATGTTCTAGACCATCTCGTTGCTTCCCTTCGGGCTAGGTGACTAATCTATGACCATACTTACCTCCCATGTAACCATTGTTCGGTTGTGATTGTGCTTCACGAGTTGCCTGCTCCTTAAGTCTGGATATCTGGAACAGTTGAACGTTCTGTTGAGGAGTCTTATGCTGAAGCTCGGAAAGAAAATTTGCCTTCCATACAAAGCTTCTGTAGAATTCATGTTCATCTGGTACTGAGAGCAATTTTTAGTAGCCCACAAACCCGTAAAAAACATCTGTTAGGTGATTTGCAAGTGAAATATGTATAACATAATCTTAATTTACATCCATCAATCGTAATTCATTTCAGACCAAGAAGGGGAAATTGAAATTTTTTCTTGGTGAAGTGAATTCTTTAATGTTCTAGATCTCACGTAGTGACTGAAATTCATTTTGGTACATGGTGTGTAATACTACTTTTTATATATATATATATATATATAATTTGCTGCTTTAAATTTCTCATTGACTGCAGCTGTCAGATGTTCTACTTCTGTGATGACTTTCTTTGAATGACTACACCCAACCTTTCTTACTTTTTTCGGTGGTAAATGCCATAAACATTTTCGTACTATTGTTTAAAAAAATAAAAACTCAAAATTTCTTTGAACACAGAAATCTCGATAAGACTGAATCAGAAACAAGTTTCATAGTTATAGTTATCGGGAAGTTCTTGGACAACAAATTCGTTTCGTACGTTGTTTGAATGCTAGACGGACTCTAGAAATGGTGACATGAGTGCTACCGTTTTGCAGAATTATATCCTGCAGTGAAAGATAGAGTAGTTGTCAGCTTCTAGGGGCCTCACTGAGCAGAGACGTTAGGGGGAAAATACAATAGTTCCATGATGGAGAGAATTCTACTTCAGTCGTCCCCGTGTAGTGAAATAACTCTTTGTTACGTCTGGATATAGAGAGAGAAAGAGAGAAAACAGCTGATAATCGCAACATCATTTGATATACCTGCCAGAAAAACACGAAACGTGCTCGCTGTTTAGCTTGTTATGTAACCGATCAAAGCTAGTATAAAGGATTAAATGTATGCCTCCCGTTTGATTCCAGTTCCGAGTAGAACATCTTTTGAAGTTATGTGGAACCAATAGTTACGCATATTATCACAGTGTCAGTTGGGTCTCACGTTTAAGATCCCTAATAGTATCTGATTTATGAAACTTAACCCAAAATATGGGTACTGACATGGTGAAAACAAGTCGGTGTTTGTATTTTAAGAAGAAATGACGATAAACTGCGTTGCAAGATTCTAAGGTATGATCATACTGACACTACTTTAGAATCAATACATAACTTTGGCTATTACAGTTAGTATGATATACGTTGGCTTATCACTCCGAGGGCCTGTGATCGAGTCCCCGATGTTGTTCCGATCTGATGATGGAATTTATACGTATCCCAAAATACGTGTAGAAGACGTACTCGTTAAAACCATATTTTGTGCAGAGATACTCTAATATTTTTCTTCACGTGAAGTTTTTTAATCGAATAACTGTAGTTCCGCCACAATGGTGTAGCGTGTTATCAAGAAAACTATATTTAAAAACGCACTTCAGATTTTAAGAGTTTGTCGTCTCTACCCCGTTTAAATTTGACATTTTTACCAATCTGCAAAGATGGGACCAAGCCCAGAAAACTCGGAGATGAAGAAAACTAAATGACACTTGAGTACTTCCAAAAAGTTTTTAATACTCTGTTGTGTAGCAGTATAGAGTTGGTGAAGAAACACCAGTGATCAGAACGTTTGAATACGTTTTGTGAAGGGTATATACTGTGAACATACACTTCGGATTCTTAATATTGTTTGACACCACATTGAAAATAATAGAAAGTCGCCTCTAGGAACTTTGAATTTGCTCTTGTCTCTTCCGTAAATTATGGGTGGGTTATTATTTCATTTCGGTGTGCTGATTTACCTATAAAAGAAAGAAAGAAAGAAAAACAGAGGGAAAATACCCAGTTACTAAAATAGTATTGCTTCAAACGTTTAAAAGTTCAGATATATACGTTGGCTTTGGTTCTTTCCCTTTCCTAGATTCGGTAACCCTAAGTAAAGGATTGGCATCGTCTCCTAGTTTTCGATGCCGTATGAGAGGAGTTACAAAAAAAATGTCGCAATACTGAATCATTGTTTTTTTTAGAAGTCGAAAGTTTTTAAGTTCAGGTGTACAATGTGGAATACATACTTTTCTAAAAGAAATATATTTCGCAATTGTTCATTCATTCTTCCATTTTCAGTTTCTTTCGTTATTAAGTTTTTATTGGTAGCACTATGATAATCAAAGTACAAACAAATGCTCCCCGTGTTCAGCCTCTGCACTGCGTGTCAGAACGTATTTCTTTTTCCTGCTCGTAGGCATTCACACGCCCAATCAATCTCGTGGAATTGCATTCCATTAAATCAGTCCAGTGTGGAGCAGGAGGAGTTCAAGCGAATGAGCTGTCTAAATGTTATTGTTGCAAGGAGCAATTCCAGGATACAGCGAGGATTACGATCCCTGATCTCAAATCCTCTTCATGCGTGTACGTCGTCTGTGGACAATGGGTGGGCATGGTCCTTAGTGTTTGATCAGGTGACGATCGTCCCACGCCACCTCTCGAAGGCCAGATTAAATGTTAAAGTGCCAGGGATCACTACAGGGAGGGAACAGGAACTGCTGCTGGCCTCACTCAAATCATGCTTTCTCACTCTGGGATCATCCTCAATTGTTCTTCCCGGTTCACTGCTACAGGTTTACTTTCTTTTTCGCTTTGGGGTTTTTCACTCCCTGCTTTCCAACAACGAGCATCTCCAACCGAAAGCCTGGAGTCAAGAAAAGCTCCTGTTCTCAATTTATGCTGCCTTTTAAGTTTTTTTTTTGTTTACCAATTTTATAAAGGGCCATAATTTAATGAAAATTTAGAATGCCAACATGAAAATGATAATATATAAAAATCATTCAATAGCTGACCTGATCTGACACTTATCAGAAATTCTTGAGTTACTTAACCCGTCGTTGGTTGCTACATGTTAAGCAACGCCAGTGGTCGCGCGTGAGTGTTTTTCTCACACTACCTTTTCCCCCTGTTTTAAGTAGTCTACTCAATAATAACACTTCAGAATTATTTCTTTGCAAGACATAAAGCTAATATAAATACACTATCTACCAACAAGTAATTGGACACCCCTGCAATCGACGATATCTGCGGTCCTGATACACGTCACGGCCGCCGCCGTTAAATATTGTGTGGGAAACAACAGCGCAGCGAGTCGCATGCAAGATGTCACGCAGTTCGGAGCTCTCTGATTTCGAGAAAGGTGTGATCGTCGGGTACCACAGAAATGGCCGATCCTTACGTTACATATCCAGGGAGTTGAAGTACCCAAAATCGACAGTGGCTTACGTGATTGGCAAGTGGAAGATGAGAGGTGACTATCGGAATGTGCCCCGACCCGGCAGGCCCACAAAACAGGGAGTTAGAGACCGACGGGTGCTGGCCAGAGAAATTCGGAAGAACCGCACTAAATCGATGGGCCACATCCGCGAGGAGTTTCAACAGGCATCCGGGAGTGTTCTTTCGATGAATACCATCCGTAAGGAAGCCCATCTGCTCGGTTATCATGGACGTGCTGCCGCCTACAAGCCTTTGATCACCAAGTCCAATAGCGCTGCTCGGCTAACGTGGTGAAAAGAACGTCGACAGTGGACCGTTGAACAGTGGAAACAGGTTCTCTGGAGCAACGAATCAAGGTTCACCCTCTACCGTTCGGATGGCAGGGTCTGGGTTTGGCGTCTGCCTGGAGAACGCCTCCTGCCGGAATGTATTGTGCCAACTGCGAAGTTCGGCGGCGGTGGAATCATGCTATGGGGGTGTTTCTCCTGGTATGGCACGGGACCCTTGGTCTCAATTCCTGGGAGACTCAACGCCGAGACATACTGCACCATTTTGGATGACCATGCGCTTCCTACGTTGTGGCAGTTTTACGGGGTGGACCAATGTTACTTTCAGGATGGCAATGCCACCTTTCATGTTGCGAGATCCACCAGGGCTTGGTATGGTGACAATGGGGTTAATCGAATGGGCTGGCCTGCGCAGAGCCCGGACCTTAACCCTATCGAGCACCTCTGGGACGAGTTGGAGCGTCGACTTAAGGGGTGCCCCCACCGTCCGAAATCGGTGAAGGAACTGACCTGTCTTCTCCAAGCGGAGTGGAAGAAAATACCGCTAGCCGTCGTACAACGCCTGGTTGAGAGTATGCCCCGGAGGGTCGCAGCTGTAATCGCCGCTCGTGGATGCTCCACCAACTATTGAAGGTGAATAAACTTCGTTTTCCTTTGCTATCACAGGTGACCAATTACTTGGTTGTAGATAGTGTAGTTACCATCAAATTAGGTGAAGAACGCACTCGTATGATCGTGTTATCAATAAAAATTATAAAACACAAATATTAGCGATCGCTTGATGAGAAAAGCTCTAACGGGACGCAAACGCCAGCTGTCTCTTGATCAGAGAAATGTTCACATGAAGCACGCGGGAGCAAAAAGCAGACTGTTTGAAGGTCAAAGGCGCGCCAATCCTTATCAGAACTAATAACAGATTGTTGAGAAGGTTCTAAAAGTCAGCTAGAACTCCACTTCCAAATAAAATGGCGCTCTTTATATGGGAAGCGTGAGAGAAATGCACATAGCGCGACCAACGATAGGTTAAATGAAATTGTAAAAACAATGTACATTCACGCGTTATCAAACCAATAGGAAGGAAAATGAATTACCGGGTCATACAAACGTCTTACAACGAATAAATAATATTAAACAGAGACTAGTTGTGTTAATTAAAAAAAAAAGAGCCCTTCTCTGGGCAACTCCGAGCACTCAAGATCCTGCGCTTCTTCAGAGCAGTTCTGAAAATTTATGAGGACTTACCGAATAATTTCCGCTTAAAATCCGCACAATATAAAACTGAGGGCATTACATTGATAAACGAATAAGTATAGCGAATTGCCATTTAAACACTTTCACTAAATAAGCTCTCAGTGCCGTTTAGTGCCAATGTAAAATTACTAATACTAGATGCCCCGTTAGGCTCGAAACTGATTTAATAATAATAATAATAACAGCAACATTAAATAGATGTTAAAACACGAGTGTTTTATGTTAGATTTCAGATTCATGGCAATAATTAAAGTCCGGTACGGGGGTTTGCACTTTTGGCCCCTTGCGCCATGCAGCTAGCGTGGAGAAGCTAGAGATGAAAAGCCGATACTGCTGGTTTATGTTTTTGCCTTTCTAGTATTATATTTTCGGACAAACTAATGTTAGACTAAGAGCAGTCGTTTGTGAACTGGTTTGCTAAGTGTAATTTTTTTGTGGCTATCATCTCAAGGACTTTCCGGTAGTCTAGACTGTATTAGCGGAAGAATCAGTTATGTAGTAGACAGCAGGTCCTCTAACTGCAGTAACCTCCTTTTGTCCGACTTGCCAGCTGATATTGCATCAGTAAAGAGAAAAAGGTCCGTTCACGCTTTGATCAGCCAGTATAGAAGTATTGAGTTTGATGTAGCTGTATGTCATTTTATATTAAGTATGTTTAGAAATATGTTGTACATACGTATTTCGATTATTGTTTCATTAGTAACTTCATTTTTCTTGTCGTAGAATCAGTTGCAGACAATCCACTTACCTTTGTGCATAATTCATTCCGGGAAACATGTACTAAAGTGTTTGTTTGTTTACAATAACTGGCACTAGGATCATTTTTGGCCAAAGAGCACCAAGATATATGACAAATGTGTACAAAGGTCGGCTTGAACCGTATACGAAAGTCAAACACTGTACTGGCATGTTATTTTTTGGTGGGGGTTCAGTTCCAAGTGCTTTAAAAGTACGTATAAATCCGTATTTGTGAGAAACGTTTAACTGTTTTTTTCAACAACTGCAGTACTGAAATTCAACCAGAATAATTATTTGCAACACACGAAGGAATATCAGCCACATTTTGGACCGTAATATTAAGCAATAGTGAACAAAACTTGCTCTTCAGAAGTCATTTGTAACCTTAACGACATCTGAAAACATATTTTCCGGTGTTTATTTGATAGTACTACTGTATATCTACGTCATTCAATATACACAATAACTCAAAATAACGGTCACCTTCATGTGTGGCATCAACCTGATTGGGTTAGCAGATTAGGGTTACCATCCACCTGATTGGGTTAACATTTATCAGATTTTTCACGCGCGCACACACACACACACACACACACACACACACACACAGAGAGATTGGTTAATTTAAAAATGAACATACAGATAACAAAATTGATGTACAATGGTTTTACAAGAACTGAAGATTTAGCGATTAATGGAGCAATTCTATAGGTAACAAATGCCTACATTTACCTTGGACAACTGA
This sequence comes from Macrothele yani, assembly GCA_039090855.1. Taxonomy (NCBI): domain Eukaryota; kingdom Metazoa; phylum Arthropoda; class Arachnida; order Araneae; family Macrothelidae; genus Macrothele; species Macrothele yani. Next base: position 14,526,527 of record CM077017.1, read on the forward strand.
TATCAAGCAAGTGCCAAATCGAGGGAAAAATTAATAGGCGTCTAAAACTTTGTTGGGGAGCGTTCGGAAGAAACAGTACAATTTTCAAGAGCAATTTAGCATTATTTCTTAAAAGAAAAGTGTTTAATTCATGCACCCTTCCAATTCTTACTTATGGATCAGAGACGTGGCGTGGCCTTCAAGTAAAAAAAGACATTCAGAGGCTGCAAACTACTGAAAAAAGTATGGAGAAGTTTATATTTTTTATAACCAAGAAAGATAGGAAGACAAGTCATTAATCAGAAAAATGGCAAGAGTTGATAGTATCAAGATAAAGATAAAATCTCTGAAATGGCAGTGGGCAAGGCATATTGCTAGAAGAATTGACCACCGTTGGACAACTGGAATACTTGACTGGATTCCAAAGGGACAGGGAGTGACCCAAAAGAAAACCACATGGTAGATGGGTGGACGAAGTTCGACAGCACGTCGGAGTAACGTGGAGGAGACTGGCTCAAAACAGAAAGTTGTGGAAGAAATTGGGGAAGACCATCCGGTATTAGATGATAATGGTTGACGATAATGATGATATATGTATATATTCCATATATCATCATTAAACCAAATTTAAGCCAATAACAGAAAAAAAAAATATAAAAAAAAATATTTTTCACACATATCTTATACAGTATATATATATATATATATATAGGTCTCCATCTTTAAAACTTTCTTGAAAATTCTGGCAAGTGAAAGTTGAACAGTATCTTTCTTCTCTTGGTATTTGTGAACTTTTCTCTGCATTTAGATTATAATCTTCCATTAAATACTGTTCAAGGTACGTAAAGTCATTATTCATTTTCTATATTGTAAAGTCTCTTCTTTTACACTGATGAGCCATTACATTATGACCGCCTACCTAATAAGCTGTAGGACAACCTTTAGCCCTCAAAACAGCGGCCACTGAACGAGGCATCGATTCGATGAGGTGGCGATAGGTATCTTGGGGTATCTGGTACCATAATGTCAACAGCACATTCTCCAGTTCCCGTTCATTTCGGGGTGGTGGTGATTTAGCGCGAACCCGCTTTTCCAAGTCGAACCACAAATGTTCGATTGGGTTCATGTCAGGTGAATTTGGAGGCTAGGACATTAACAGAAAATCCCCAGCATGTTCCTCGAATCACTCCTTGAAGATTCTGGTAGTGTGGCATGGCGCATTATTCTGTTGGTAATGGCCATCACCAGCAGGGAACACAGTTGCCATGAATGTGTTAACTTGGTCCCCAACGATGTTCAGATAACTGACAGCTGTCAGGAATTGTGCTATTAGGATAATGGGGCCTAAAATGTCCAAGAAAGCATCGCCCACAGCATAACACCGCCGCCGCCGCCGGCCTGTTTCCACCCAACAGTGCATCCAAGTGCCATAGCCTCAATTGGTAATCGGCGTATCCGCGCTCGGCCGTCTACGTGATGCACCATGAATTTTGATTCGTCAGAGCAGGCCACTTTCTTCCAAACATCCACGGTCAAATCTCAATGATCTTGGGCCCATTTCATGCGTTGTTGGCGATGACGTGCAGTGAGCATGGGGACTCGGCCGGGTCTTCGGCTACGCAGGCCCATGCGCAGAAGGCTTCGATGAACTGTGTGCTGTGACACATTGCCCTTATCACCACTGTTGTAGTTGCGGGTGATTTGTCGCACTGTGGCCCTGCGGTCATTGTGAACAATGCTCGACAGTATCAGCTCCCCGTCTGTCATCAATGAGCTGCGCACGGCACACGGCTGGACGACGGTTCGTCGCTTGGCCATCTGTGCACAACTCTGTACTAACCGAAAGCCTGTCCTCGGGTTGTATATATACTGCTGTGAATTTCACCTGCGCCGTCGTTCGGTCTCCAGGCGCGCTCATTTCTCTAGGCTGGGGGTGGTCATAATGTAAGGGCTCATCGGTGTATGTCAATCAGATTTTCACTGGATGTAGGCTCAGAATGCGACGCAATCAGTTCGTTCACATCTTCAATGTGTGGAAACACAAATTTGCCGGTGGTGAGACTGGAAACCACATCCTTCCGCTCCGGAACCAAATGCTTTCCTAATTAAGCTACGCTGACAAGTGTTAATCACTGCCACTTGCCGTCTTGACATGTGCTGTAGAACGTCACAAATGTTGATGCCAAAGCTCACTTCATTCATAAGCTGAGTAACTATGTTTAAAATTACATACAAATGTCTTCTGACGTTTTAAGTGCCCTTGAGGTATATGCCTGGTAATCACATAATCGCTACTATAGGCATATACCTCAAGGGCACTTAAAACGTCAGAAGACATTTGTATGTAATTTTAAACATAGTTACTCAGCTTATGAATGAAGTGGGTTTTGGCATCAACATTTGTGACGTTCTACAGCACATGTCAAGACGGTAAGTGGCAGTGATCAACACTTGTCAGCGTAGCTTAATTAGGAAAGCATTTGGCTCCGGAGCGGAAGGATGTGGGGAGTTCTAGGTGGATTCTGTGCTCTTTAAAGATTAGGTGCCTACTTTTTCATTTTTTCCTCTCATGCGATTTTGCTCGTCAGTTGGTGTATGTAAGGCGATTTAAGGCTGGAAAAGTGTAATGCAACAGACGTCGAGTGTATTAAATTAGAGGACCGCCAGTAATACTATGATCGCATTAGCTGTTTGGCCCCGGAATGGAAATTGATGAGGAGAATCGAATGGTGCTGAGGAAAGCCAGCTGCCGGTGGACAAAACACAACAGCAATGAACATGTGTGAAATCTTATTACAGATTGGCTTGTCTGATAGACACTTACACGTATAATCAATCAATATCGATGATATGAAGTACTCACTTTGAACCCAAGCAAATGAAATTTTTAGGGTAAATCAGAAAAAAAAAACCGGACCATAATCTTTAGTATTCCTAAAATAATGTTTCTCTAATTCTGAACATACATATTTTTAGGTACAAATGTGTGAATTTTAGAAAATAAAGTCAAAAACGTGTCTAATCCTAAAATAGTTTGTTTGATATTTGTGTGTGATATAAGTTTTTAGAAATGAAATTACTAAAAAATGTGAAATGATTTTTGATGTGTTGAGAAATCTGTAATTTCACGTGCCTGCATAGATTATACAGCCGCATTTGCACCTGATTCGATACAATATTGACGCAGTATTTTTTTTCATGATTTTGGGTATGTCTAACGTGGCCCTCTATCGGATGACATTCATTAACTAGAACTATGGTGCTTGTGGAGTTCCCAGAAATTTAAATGTCCGTTGCGAAGTGATTCTTAAAATTTTACCGCCTATTTTTAAATTTAACTTCACGAGTTTAGATTTTCACGATTCTGATGATTGAGAAATGATGGTGTAAAAGCCTAGCGGCGCATTCGGCCAGACGAAAACGTTCGTTCAGCTGGATTTAATTTTTTTCTTTATTTCTCTTTGATTTCGTGCTTTGTTGTTTTAAAGCGTTAAATTACAGAAAGTGCCAAGCGACTTAAGACAATAAGATAGCTGTGGGAAAATCCCATCCCATTGTGAATTTTTATCGTCTTCTCCCAAGCCAACCGAACACTTACTACTACGACTGTATATAGGCCAAGGACTCCTGCTGATATGTTATTACTGTTATGTGATCTCACGCGTCATGCTGCACCATCTTCAGCTTCTATCTGTAACTGTGCCCCCTTAGTCACCTTCCTAACAATGGGAGCCTCTAGCGGGGAAGGTACGCTTTTCATTAAAACAAGAATTTGGTGATATATGCAGTATTCCATGGAGGCTTCAAACACGCCTCTCTGGCTGCTGAACGAGGTCATTGTCAGTGCCCTGAAATCATCATTATTATCATCAGCGATTAGAGAGATGCCGTCTTTTTTCTTTTCATTTTACCTGAATCCCCCTCCCCCATCCCAAGCCTGTTGTTGAAGACCGCGGTACGCCATAAGAAATATTTGGCCATCATATGCCGCTGCAATCAATGTAATTTCCTAAGTGGGTGTAAAGTTTAATTTTTTTTTTTTTTTTATAAGGCACTGTATGCGGTTTACCTCAGTATGTTGTACAATCGAAAACTACTGTACTCTTGCATAAAGACTACTTGGAACATATACCAGCGATCGCAGTTTAACTTACTGATTGAAACTGCTCTAAATATTATTTCTATTTAAAAACTGCTTGGCCTGCATATACTGTAAATACTGTCAGACCAAAAGTGCTGTGAAGTTTTCCGTTTCTTCCCGTAGGTCGTAGCGTACTCTTCGAAACCGCGGTCGACAGATGGTGCGACATGTGAGCGATTTGTAGATCAGGGATACATGCAGCAAGAGTGGCGAATTCCCTTGCTGCGGAAAGGGATGGAACAAACACACCGTCCGTATCCTAAAGCTGTCTCTGGTGGCCGAGTGGTACGAAGCTTTCGTTGGCTTCTAGTTATTCGTCCGAGATGAGTCCGTTTTCGAATTCCGCGTGAAGCATGGATTCCGTGCTTGTCTTGCGGCACCGGTTCTCTGTATTCCCTGGAACCAGTGGCTCCAAATTAAGGACGAGCGACTGCTTATATTCCACTGAGATGCTCACGGTGGTCGTTAAACCCCTAAACTAAGAAAAAAAAGTGAGACTCGCGCGAACGCAGGCGATTAGCATCCTACGTTCTCGACCACTCAACCACCGCAGCGACATGTACTTTGTGTTGTTGTAACAGGAACATCTGACAGTCGTATCCAGCAGAATCATTTTTACTTACTGACTGATGTAACTATGAACTTATTTTTATTGTATAATTACTTTGCACATTTTATGTCCAGGCATCAGTCAATTTACTAACAAAACTTTGAAACTTAATCTTTCGTCGCCTAAGAACTCCGGTGTGTCTTCTATCACGACTAGAAACGTTATTAACCTTGCTTATTGTTGTACAAGGTACTGTACAATGAATGGTAAGAAATGCAGTAATTTTAGTGTAGCACTGCATTTCTTGGCTGCTTACATTTAAATATTCATCAGCCGCGTATCACAAAATCTTAACCTCTTGTGGCATAGTTGCTTTCACTTGAAGGAAAAGTGGAAATTGACAATTGTGTACATTTTTCAGCTATTTATGTATATGTTTATACGGGAATCATTTGTGTAAATATACTTGTACAGATATTACAGCATGTGGTAACGCAGTGTTACTCTTCTTTGTTTTAATGTATTGTTAATGAAAGGAACACATCTGTAGTTGCTTCTCAGTACTGCACATTAATCTTGCATAACACATAACTGGTTTTATGCAGATGTAGATCCATTTTGGTAGCTTTTTGCTTTGTGTTGCCAGGTGGTAGTTTTTATTCCCTGTTTGTGCATTCTATTTCCTTTCCTAAAATGTTTATTTCAGTTTGTTTCCTGCAAAACATAACCACAATATGATGTAATATTGCAACGTTCTGTGTTAAGTTTTTTATTCAGCAATATTCTCTGCCTGGTAGCTGACGTCGGGTCGGGCCCAAGTAACATATGTATTTGCATATGAATTTTGTTTAAAACGGGTTTCGCAAATTAAGTTTTTTTATAAGGAGTTAATAGGTTTTTCTTTTTTCTTTTTTTTTTTTTTTAATCTCTAATGGGGTTTCTTTCCATGCAACTTAATTCACAATAACGAAGAGCGGGTTAGGGTTTATTTACTGGGGAATTTTTCATTTGGCCCATATGCAAATATGTTACAGCAGAAACCCACGTTTCACTGGGTCTATGTAAAAACGGGAGAGGGTTATTTATTCTGGTCCTTAAAAAAGGCATTGGGGTAACAGCTCTAAAAATTTCCGCAATCCTACCTATCTGTTCCAATATGGATATGTTGTGTTAATCGGTGATTTTAAAAAAAAATATTTTTGTTGTCATTTTCATAAATGTTTTGAAATTGTTTCTTCATTTTAGCTTACTTGTAGCTCTTGAAAATTCTTTTCAGCAGCTTCTGCGTGGTTAGAGTTTCAATAATTTTACTGTTTTTGTGAAGATTTTTTTACCAGTTTAGCGCGCGCGCTTTTGTTTGTGTGTGTGTGTGTGTGTGTGTGTGTGTGTGTGTGTGTGTGCGTGTGTGTGTCAACATCTATCAAAGCTCTCTTTATTGTTTTATTCTGCAATTTCTTTTTTCCGTGAACATGCAAAAAGACAGCGCGATTGTGTCATCCATCGAATTTTCCCCTGGGACGTCATGAATCACTTTTCTTATTGTTTTTTTATTTTTTATATATATAATGTTCCTCATCTCCAACAGTAAGCTGACTGAATTTCATCTTCCTCTCCCATTATTGTTTAATCTTGGGTAGAACACAGATTTTATACATACCAAAGTCCTTCAAATGCCCCAAATATACCTTCGTGAGATTTCGGAATGAGTTTTTCTTTTTCTTTCTTTTTCGTTTTTCGTAAGTTAGCTTCGAATGACAGTGGAGCATTTTTGCTTTTCTCCTCAACAGAGCAGAGTTTAATCTTACATAGCACGTAGCTCTTTCATAACGCCCGAAGTAGACTTTCGTGGAATATAAATCGAACATGAAACGATTTTTTCTTCCATTTGTTGTGAGGGAGCTTCTGTTATGGTGGCAACTGTAAAAATAAAAGTACATAGTGATTTTTACAGCTGTCAAAGATTCTAGATCATAGCACCGATTCATCGGGTGTAACCCGGCATTAAATTTTCTAGTGGTTTTATAACGGTAAAGTAAGCGAGTGAGACGTCGGACATTTATCAAAGGAAAGAATCTCCCACTTTCTTTGAATAGCGGAAATACCAAAGTTATGAATGCGTTGAGCTTGAACTTTGCTGCAACGTGATCCGCACCTTTATCGTCTTTTGTTCGTGACATTTTGAACCGAGCAGGGATACCTTTAGTAAGGGTGGGAGGGTCCCCTTAGTCGTGACTCCATGGAACATATACAGTGGTACTGGATGAGGTACCACTAGGGTCAATTCCAAAGCAGCACCCTACAAGAATACTGGGTGTTGGCTGTTGTAACTCAAAGAAGAGATAATCTCCTGAAGTCTGAACTTGGCTTAGTTATCTTGTTTTACACCACGTCATTTCATTTACGTGGTAATAACTATGCAAGATCGTGAGGACTATAATGAAAAATGACGCAGGAATAGCAGGTACTTTTCAGGGGGAAGAAAAAAGTGTGCCATTGATTTCTGTTCTCCAAGAAAAGGTTTGTAGTAACTTTAAAATGTTTTGTGTGTGAACAGGCCAGTGGGATGAGGATCGTTTCTTTACAGCGTAGAATTGCAAAAAAAAAAAAAAAAAAAAAAAAAAGACGTGATCTGATGATTTGCAATGCCAGAAGGAGAATCCATATTACTATTGATTCATAAAATCAGTTTTTTATAGTGGCTAACAAGTTCCAATAGCTGGTTTTTTTTTCTTTGCCACAGTGATGCTGTCTACTTTGTACCAGCTTTAACATTAAGGCTCTACGAGACCCGCCATCTTGTATTGTGCCTTCTCTTGTTAACCAACGGGCAAGCGTATTTCACAAATTGCTCGGGCAATTTTGCACATTTTGGAGCACCGTTTGTGGCTAACGCAAGATATATGATAAATAAAGAGCCCTGGTTTCAGATTTTCATTTTGGACTTTTTAAGTATTTTTTATTAATTAATAAAACTATGGAAGACGCCTTGGTACGACTTTCGCTGCAGATAAAAAATGAAGGGAAAGGTCAATAAAAATTCTGAAACCAGGGAACTCTTTATTTATCATATATCTTGCGTTAGCCACAAACGGTGTTCCAAACTGTGCAAAATTGCCTGAGCAATTTGTGAAATACGCTTGCCCGTTGGTTAACAAGAGAATGCAGCAATACAAGATGGCGGGTCTCGCAGAGCCTTAATCACACGTACTTCGTGAACATTGTTTTCTTTTATTATTGGATCTTTATCAGTTAGAGAGCATACTCTTTATTTATGACTTGTAGTTTAAAACTCAGATGTTCATGTACAATGCAAAGACTATGTTTATTAGTAAATGGTGAAATTTAATAAACTGTTACTTTCATGACTTTTTGATCAAATACCGAGCGCAGCGCGTACAATAATTACTGTTTCGTAAATGAAATGAATTTTTAATTACTGTTTAGTGAATGAAATGAATTCTTTTCGTTGCAGACTCGAATTCCGACGATATGTGTGCAATGTCTCTAGAGACGATGTCCAGGTCAGGTTCAGCTACCACTTTGCTGTCTTTACAGAGGATTAAAGAAGCCTCCCTGTAAGTTACATTTTTCAAACTAGTGCATATCTTGTCGATTTGTGATTAAACAAGAAAATAAAACATAAAGGTAGCTTGTGTTTTATTTTCTTAACTAACGACCTTTCCCTATTAATTACTATGCGTTATCACAAGGAAATAGTCTTTGTTGGAGACAAGTCCGTAGAGCGGACATGCTGTGATAAACTGTTCACATGTTCCCTGCCAGCTCGGACGATGGTGATATTCGTTATTAGTTGGGTTAACAGGGTTGGTTAACTTCACTCGAGCGGACGCTAAGAAGATTGGATTATTTTTGCATGAACGCCAAGTGGTATCAGAAGAAATACAGTACAGGTTCCTATGTCTTTGGAGCAAGGAAGAAAAAACGAATGAATTAAAGTTGCACGTAAAATCTTGATTTCTCTGAATGGAGGATAATATTAATATGGTAAAATATCTATTACTTCCAGCAAGGTGAGGATTATTTAGGATGTCTTTTATCTGTTAAATTCCTCGTGAAACTCGCACCATTTCCCCCTTTTAGCTACATCCCGCAGGAGAAATCCTTCCATCCCGACCGATGTCCTAACTTCGACTGTTAATTTCACAACTCATTATTCCCTTTTCTCTACACTTTAAGTTAAAACGACTATACTGTGTGATCCTCGACGCAAGGATTCGTTAACTGGTGGTGGGTCTGGGTCTTTTCACATCCTGACGAAAATTCTCCTTCTCACGGGGACACCTGCCATCAAAAGTCGCAAGTTACTCTTAACCGATAAATCTTTAAGGTGTTGGCGAGAGGATCTACATGAAAGCTTGTCCCTTCTAACGAGGGGATAAAAGTGGGTTGTGAACGTCGTTCGTAGCTACTAATGATGCTTGTGGATCGTCTGGTCAGTAAAAAACGAATCTGTTCCCCTGAAAGAATTCTTGAGTGAATTTCCTGAAGACAAAATGTGCTTTTCTAATTGTATAATCCGAGTCACTGTTTCATGACACTTGCAATACTAAAAAATATCCAGCAGAATTGACCAACGCTCCAACAGTAGATAGAGATAATTATAAAGTAAATCGCCTCCCTTGATTGCTGGGGAAACGTCAAAGCGACGGTATTTTCAGGAACATTGTGCAGTCAGAGGAAGGCGACTGCACAGTGTTCCTAATGTATTTCCGATGAAGCGTATGGGAAAATGCCAATAGTCTACTCAATGAGCTTGCACGATGCTCTTGCAAAGTTTGATCGGTATCTATGATCATGGTTCAGATACGATCCCGCCATCGGTGTGTGTGTGTGTTCGCCCAGAGGGGTCCCGTAACGACATGCTGATAAGTACAAAACTCGACTGTTACTCATTTTGCTGCTACAGTAATGAGTCACTGCTCTTTATCAACAAAACACATCAAACCATGGTATTCAGTGTTGACGTTAGGTTTCATATATAGGTCAGGATTTTCTCTTGCTCTAACTCCAACACTTGGATGTGTTGTGCATCTCGTAGGCAACATTTCCAAAGGGGGCCATACATACCAGCCAAGTGTCTTTTTTCTTGTTGTTGTTTTGCTTGTGCTAGGTTGGAACCACCTCTTTGTGTGTTGTCTGAGACATTTCAAAAGTAGATGTACATTTCAAAAGGTTTGGGAAAAGAGAGCATTTGAAAACATGGTAGAAAACAACTTTACCAGGTTTGTCTGGAGTTATTCCTCGCAGAAATTCGGGAAGTGGGATCTCACTAGTATCCAGCCTTTCGAAAAATATAATAATTCGAAGGAGTAAGATTCTTTATTTTTTGGTAGAGAGTTGAACCTGCTACTACTACACTAGCTAATATTTGCAATATTTCGAAAACTTTTCAGGCAATGTTCACAGTGAACTTGTGAACATAACATTGAAATGTGTCATTCTGTGCCATTTTCGGGCTTCAGAAGATCAAGAACAGAAACCTTATCCTTAATCGCACCACGACATCTTTGTTGCCCGTTAACATCAAGACGTATCTTTTGTGTAGCTACATATCGATTTCCATAGATTGGTAAGAATGATTTGTATTGATCCTCTGAAATTTTTTTGTCAAACCTGTTCTCGTAATGTAAATGTAAGATAAAATAAAAACTGAGATACGTATTTCGATTCGATAAAAATTATTCTGCAGAAGGGATATTTCTGCCTTTTTGAGCTTTCAAACTGAGACAATTCTTCAAAAGTGATATGTGGGTTTAATTATTGTTTTCCCTAACAAGACTTTTTCAAAGTCAACATAGGAAAAATTTCTCAATCTTTCTGTCACACAGCTCTCTGAAAAAGTTGTTTCAGCAGTGACGAAATTTCCTTAACTTTTCCAGTTTCGCGCACAGGCACCAGAAGGTATCATGTTCAGGTTAACAGTAACTCTTTTCTGCCTCATAATTATTGAGGCACGTTGATTTTTTCCCCCACTATTTTTTTCTGTAAATATTGATTTACGTAAAGAAATATTTCTTCGAGTGTTTTCTTTGGTTTTTAGGTTTCCCAGTTTTCCTCCAAACGATCGCATTTGTTTTACGCAAGGGGCCTTACTAGACCATTTCGGCGGGGGGAGGAGCTGAAGCCCCACATTGTATCTAAAGCCCTCTCACCCGCAATCTTTGTATAATTTCATAATAACTTTTGCGTTTAAGTTAAAAAATAAATTTCAAAAACTACTAAATTTGGAATATTGTTATTGATTTTAAATCAATGATCAGCATCAAAAAAATAGAGATACAAAGAAAACAAGAGTTAATGAAAATTTTGCATTTGGCCATTATGCGCTACCGAAGGACGCGAAAGGAACCGCTTCTTGCTTGCATCCCGAGAATCGTCAGGTATGTGATTGGGTTTGTATTTTTTTTTAAACCTTTTAGCCATAGGTTCTTTTCAAGAGTTGGCAGGGCTGTAATTGCGCCTGATGGACTTGGACATCAGTTAGACTCTCAGAGATTTTTGGTCTGGTACGCTGAATTTGGTGTTGTACATGGTGTTTGGTCTCTCTATTGCTCTTAATTGCCCATAACTATGGATGGTATCTGTCTCCGAAGTCAGGCACTCCGTGGCGTTACCATCCCAATAAACCAGACCATCCAGCTAGCACGCATAGGTACTTAACTCAGTACCTTGTTTAAATTGCAGGGACTATAAAACTAAAAGTTTGGTGTCCATAGTGTTTGCGTACAGAATCTGTTGCCCGTCCTGATAAAAGGCCAGAAATAAAAATCCTGCCAAACAGAAAACAAGGCGAGCCCAGTGCAGCACTTCTCAATACTCCTCACCTCAGCAAAGCAACTGGGGGCATCTCCATTTTCTCAGAAACCCACCGAAGATGTGGAAAAGATTGAAATTTAAATAATATTAACGCTGCGCTAGAATTGTCGCACTAAGACTAAAGATCTCGGGGTTACATTGGTTAAAAGTGAAATTAAATTAATTAATTAATTAACTTAAATTTAAAATGCAATTAAACTAAAAGTGGCAACTATTAACTTTGAAATTCCGTTGTTTTACTTTTCTTTTCATTACGGAAGAGGGAGGTGGGGAGTGAGTACGAGGTAGTGAAGAAAATGAGAAACTGTTCATCCTCCACCCCCAGCCCCGTCGTGATCTTTGTCTAGCGAACCCTTTGGTTTTTCCCACTTCAAAGAAATCAGCAAAGTTTCAGAGTAAAGCCACATTTTTGCATTAACATTCTACTCTCCAGTTTCAAAAATATTTCTTTGGGATTTTTGAGTTTTTCCTGGTACGTATAATCATTTTACTTTCTGGTGTGATGAACTGGAAGGTTTTAAATAATTGTTTCATGTCAGTGTATTCACTTCTACATAACGTTGTGCAATGGAAGTCATTGAATGAAACCCGTGGGTACATATATCACAGGATACAACAATGAGCGTTTCGCTCCTTATGCCTCTGTAATCTTTCCGAGCATGTTTATGTTACACATGCTAATTCTGTGTTTTTGCTTTTCCTGTTACTGGTTGACCGCAGGTAACATATTTCAACTTATTCATTATTGTGTTACCTGTGCATCGAGCGCTTAAACTCCTGACCCATCTTCCTCAACGAGTTCCAGGCAAGCTTTCGAAACATCTTCATTCGTTGTAAAGGATGTGAAAAAGTTAACAGACCTTGCCCTCTTCATGATGGTCTTCATAACCATAACGAGAGGGGGCAAGCGCTTTTGATTTGGTCTGAAGATTCAATTAAAGGAATAAAAAATTACGCATTTCTTATTGGCCACTTCCCGTACCCCAACTACCAACCCTCCCTGAACACTGCGGGAGGTTTCGTTGGGAATCCACTTACGCTAGAAACGACTGCAGGTGTATATGGGCCAAGGAGTATGACATCGGCTGTCCTCTAGTGCTAAGAGCCACCCGCCCACCCGCGCACTTCATCCCTTTAGTGCCACAACTGGGTGTGGATTAAGAAGCCAGAGGTGAACTCAATTGTTCCCGGTTCAGGCTGCCTCTCTCTCATCTTGAAACCGCCTCATTTAGGACAGTTTTTGTTTCCACTACTGAGGGTGTTGATTTGCAGGTCGAAGGATATGAGATGGAATCTCGCACAATTCTGGGAAAAAGTGAAAGTAATTGCGAGACAAAACGGCCATTTTAACAAGATAAGGAACAATGGACCATCATGATAAACTGTTTTACTCTGTTCCTTAACTTATGGGAAATTCTGCTAAAGCTGAACACACGGTTCTGGTTTTTATAGGATATTTTTTTGCCTTGTTTTGTTTTATTTTGTTTTGTCCACATCTTCTCCAACAGTCTAGATTGAATTTTTACCTCACAGTGAATTCGTTTATTGTGAGATACAGTGGATATCTTACACATTTTTGGCAAGAACTAGACTTACAAAAAATTAATCAAAAATATTTACACTGGTGTACAAATCATATTTTATTTTATGTATGTGGAAAGCTCTCCAACAACTTTTGAAATAATAATTTTGCCTCCCCGGTGGCTGAGTGGTCAGAGGTGCTGATTTCTGGCTAGTCATCCGGGAGTTGGTCTCGGGTGCTAGTCCTGAACGAGTTATGGGTGGTGTGTTTGTTCTAAGGAGCTGACTGTCTTCTTTACTTGGACCAGTGGCGTTAAACACCTAAAAAATAATAATGATAACGATTTTATGAAAAAATATTGAAGTCCAATCGGTCTCCCCAGAATCTGTCCGGACATCCACATTATTTTCCATTTTCTTTTATCTTTTGTGTTCTTCAAGACTGGAATACGTTTGTACACTTCGTTGTAATGGGTGTTTGGAAAGTGTTAGACAACTGCGTGTGGGATGTGGTTAGAACTGTAATATGTCTAAGAAAAATTTTGTTAGTAAATCGAGATTTATGGAAAAGGAATCTGAAGTTTACAATAGTGGACAATATAGGAGTACTTTTCATTTTGTACCTGCGGAAAAACTGTTACAATGTTCAGCTACTTTTGTAATAAACATTTTATTGAAAAAAATGGAACTTCATAGAGTCTGTTTCAAACAACCATCGTTATTTTTTTATTTTATTTTTATTTCCAGTATTCAGTTTAAGTTCCGTTTTAACTGACCTCTACAAAATATATTCGATTTCTGTTGTACGATGCACACACTCTGATAAACTTTTACAGTAAAATTTTGGAATAAATATATAGCTACTAAAAAGAAAAGGGTATCAAAAGTATTATACACCGACAGACTACGTAAATAAAATAAATATAAGGAAAAGATCTTTTTTTGTACCTCTGAAAATTCTCTTGCGTACTTTTACAACTTTTAAAGTACTTCTTTCGTGAAATGAAAAAAAAAATGAGAGAGAGAGAGAAGCAAAAGACTTAAAAAGACAAATGAAACTTTGTGGAACATGTATACAAAATATAAATTTAACATACATTTTTATCAAATTACAGAAACATTATAGCTAACACGTGTGGAATTGACGCCAGCCCATAATGGGAGGATTTTCCGTCAGTGTTTTTGTTTCCGTACCCTCCCGAGAGAAAATTTTTTCGTGTCGGCAAGCTTGACCATTATGTGAATTTACTGACTGTGCGGTTTTACTGTAAGGGGTGAAAATACATATTTTCATGAAGCTATTATTATCTTTACTGTTAAAATATCGATTAAAATTTCTTCTGCGTAGGATACTACTCATTATGACAAAGACTTACGAACAGATAATTTAGATTTATTGTTATTATTATTATTATTGAGAACAAATGTGTATTTCTTATGTTTATTTGTTTATTTGTGACTATATCTCCGTTTCTGAAAGTTCGACTGAACCGCCCCTTCCCCGTCCTTTTTTTTTTTTTTTTTTGCTTCAGATAGATTTCTTTATAAACAACAATTTGAAATGGATTTTCTGCTACCGTATTTCAGTTTTCTTCGCCAGTAGAAGTGAATATTTCTATTTACAATCTTACAGGACGAACACTTTGTTTTTATCATAAACTCGTCATTATGGGATTTCATGTGCAGTTAAATGCTCGGTGATTGTTATACAATATTTAATAATGTCTTGCATTCTTTTGATTCAAAAGGCGGCTTCTTACACCCGATAATTCAATGGCATTTTTCTTCGATTCAATGGTGTTAGTATTAAACTTTGCGTACTCAAGTCTCCACACGCTTGTCATTTGGTAAACCATTGATTTTAAATTGCTCGCTGTAAGGAAGTGTGTGTCAAACTCGAGCGAATTTCTTACGAAAGTGTTACTTAAAAAAATTTGCTGAAATTCACATTGACATAACCTAAACGGTAAAAAAAAAAAAAAAATTGTGTACCCGTATTTTCAGAATTTTCTCACTTCTCCCTCCCTTCGCCAAGTGTATACGATTTTTCAGCTGGCACTCTAAAGCAACCCCACGCCCCGTTATTATCCAAAACAGTGTCATTCAGACAATCACCGTGCTGCCATGATTAACCATCAGTTGTTTATGAAAGACCTCTTCTGTGAAAAACTCGGCAGAGAAAAGGTATAGAGCCCAATGAAATCTGTCGGATTCTTTCACAGATTGAACACCAGTTATTTACCAAAATTTACGAAAAATATGGAAACTCAAAAATGGGGCGATATTTTTCCCGTCGGAGGATGTATGCTTTGATTGAGATGAAAAATTCGTTATATTCATTCATCTTATTTTCGTTTGTTTTGAAAAAAACATTTAGAACAGAACGTAAGCACTAAGAATATGTCTTGAAAGTTTTCTGAAAGCCGAAAAATAAAAAAAAATCAGGTAATGAGAATGGAAAGTTTAGCCAACAAATTGTGAGAAACGTACTGTCATCTCGTAGATGTCCCCAACACTCGAAAGTGGACAATATATCGAAAAATTATTGATTTGCTCAGTGTTCAGAGAAATTGTTCAAGTATTTCGGGACTTAACTGCAGGTAAAAATAAAAATTTCTGCAACAGTCAAAGGTGCTTCACGTTACTTATTCTTGAAATTTAGCAAATAAGTGCTGAAAATTCTTGTGTTTGAGACTCAATGAAGTGAACGCATTTACCTCATTTTCTTTTTATTTTGTCACGAAACATCATTTCCGAAGTTCATCATCATCAACCATTATGAATCCATAAATTCATCGCTCTTTCCACGTTAAGCAACGCACAGCAACCGAAAAATTGTTTTTCAGCTTCCCCGACGGCGGCTGAAAAACAATTTTTCAGTTGCTGTGCGTTGCTTAACGTGGAAAGCGCGATGGATTTATTTATTCAACTGATGCCACGTATTTAGATGATTTTCACCTTGGATCTCGCCCTTTGGATTATTGCTATAAGTATATATAGCCAGTGCCCGTTAATGCCCACCAGATGGAGACGTCTCAGTAGCTGAGCCCATCTTACGGACTTACGATGTCAGATGCTGACTGAAAAAGAAAAACACGCATAGCGCTGTGAATTGTTGATCGCTGTGGTGTAAGGTTAACGCGCTCGGCTAGATATCGAGAGATTCGGGATTCGTTTCTTCGATGGCGGCTGAAAAACAATTTTTCGGTTGCTGTGCGTTGCTTAACGTGGAAAGAGCGATGGATTTATTTATTCAACTGACGCCACGTATTTAGATGAATTTCATTATGAATCCACTGCTGAATGGTCTCCCCAAGTTTCTTTCACAATTTTCCGTCTTGAGCCAGTCTTCTCCATATCACTCCGGCATTCTTACGAATACCATCCACCTGTTTTCCACATGATCTTCTTCTGGGTATTTTCCTGTCCCTTGGATTCTAGCGTAGTATTTCAGTTGTCCAACGGTGGTCAGTTCTTCTAGCAGCAGTATGTCCACCTCATTGCCATTTTAAGGATTTTACCTTTTATTTTTGTTTTAGATTGGAGGTTTAACGACCACCTTGAGCAACTCAATGGGCTATAAGCAGTCGCCCGTCCCTAATTTAGAGTCACTGGTTCCAGGGAAGGGAGAGAGCCAGGGCGGTAAGACAAGCACAACATCCGTGCCTCACCGGGATTCGAACCCAGACCCCTTTTGGACGAATTATCAGAGGCCATCCATCGCTTAGACCACTGCGCCACCAGGGCGGCGATTTTACCTTGATTATGATGTCTTCAACTCTTGTCAGTTTCCTGATCCATGAGTTCCTTCTGCTATCATTCATGGCTACACCAAGCACGCACCTCTCCATGCTTCTTTCCGTTATCTGCAGTCTCTGTATACTTTTTTTACTTAAGGTTTATGTCTCTGAGCCAGAAGTAAGAACTGGAAGGATGCATTGATTAAACACTTTTTTAAAAAAACATAATGGTAAATTGATCTTGAAAATTGTACTGTTTCTTCCAAATGCGCTCCAACCAAATTTTATTCGCCTATTTATTTCCTCTCCTGTGTGTGGCCCTCCTTGAGTTCTGTTATCCATGGTAAATGTAGGCATTGGTTACTTATGTATTTGCTCCATCAATTGTTAAATCTTCAGTTCTTGTAAAATCATGTACATCATTTTTTTCTTCTGTAAGTTCATTTTTAATCCCATATTTTTATTCTTTATCAGCAAGTTCGTGGACCATACTCCGCAGCTCTGAAGCGATACGTGCAAAAATGACTACGTCGTCAGCAAAATGCGGGTGGGTTAAATAATCTCCTTTAATTTTTATTTTGTCTTCCCAGTTCAATGATTCAAAGATATTCTGCCATGTGGCATTGAAGAGTTTGGAAGATATGAATGTTACTGGGATTTGAATGTGCTTTCCTATGCCCTGACCAGATGAAAAGCCCATATTTTACTGTAAATGAATATATAAGCGTGAAGGAATAAGTCAAATTAAAAAAAACGTTTGCAGTTTCTAACATTTAACTTAATTAAGAAATGGCGTTCTAAAAATGATTGATAATATTGAATCGTTGTTATTGAGCAAAAAGAAAAAAAAAGACACTCAGAGAAAGTTAATCACTTGGTATTTACATTGTATTCAGCAGTAGCGTGCGATAGCCTGCCAATGGGTAACGCATTTCGAAATTTGTACAAACTTTACTTCTGTACATTGTATATCCATTAAAATTCTGAGGCTGAAACTGTATCTCTAGCAACATTTTTATTATAAATGTTTGCAGATATTTATTAAATGGTATTTGTAACAATTGCTCTATCACAGAAATCAATTTGATCATAAAAGTACTAACCTGAGGTATGACTCATTTAGGAAGGATTACATAGTGTAGTAAGTAGACACTGTCTTTTGGCATTGTTCTAGAAATACGATTGTTTCTGTTGTTCAACCATTGCATATTTATTTATCTCTTTCTCTCCAAGATTAATTAGTCTGGGTGGGATCTCAGGAATTTCTGTTGCAGTGGAGTGCACGTCTTTTAAATTAAAGCTTGATTGTATATGATAAGCAAACCTTATTGTCATAAATAAATAAATTAATGCTGGATGTTTCACTCGTCACGATATATTTGCATTCGAAACTTATAGAATTTTTTTAAATATCATTACTTTGAAACGTGAATATGGGTCATAGTGGTAGATTAAGTACCATGCCGTTCATTAAAAAAAGATTAAAAAATTACACGCATTGCCGGATTTCATGTTTTCGAGTAACTAACTTCGGAAAAGCATCATCTATTCTGTTTTTTATTTTTCGTTATTTGTATGATGGCATGACGAACGGAGCTTGTTTTGTCGTCCGCGACGTCGAACAGAATCATCACCATCCACTTTTCGAACGTGACCCAAGTCCTCCGACCTTCGACCTGAAGGTTGCAAGCGTGCTGGGGAAAGAAAAGAGATCGTGGTTCACTCGTGGCAGGTTCGCGGGGTGGGGTAGTTGTGCATGCGTGGCCACACCCATCACCCTAGCACATCCTGCGAAGTTTGGGCGCTCGCTGCTTCGTGCTTGGGCTGGGCACACATTGCATTACATACACACACAGTCATATCCTTCTTCGTTCCTCTCTCACTTCGTATTCTCAAACCCATTTTTTTTTATTCATCTTATTATTCTTTTGACCCCTGAGCAACGTGAGCCACACCCCGAGGGAACTTAGTACAAGGTCTGGACACCTCCCACACCCCTTTGTGTGGAGGAGGCAGCAGTTGCGTTTGGCGTGTCCCAACACAAGTGGAATTCCATGATGCCCGTTTCGGGATGATGATCACTGGGTGTTTTTTCAACTGGTCCCTCTAGAGTGGGGGCCCCTCTGAAGGCAAACAGGCCTCTCCGGATCATATTCCAGAGATGCCTCCATCTATGATCGATCTGCTTATTGTATCTACCAGACCGGAATACATTGCCAATGACGTCATGTATTCATGAACGCAACGCATAGTTTTATTTATTTTGTTTCATGCCACACCCCGTGAGATGTTATCTGTTACTTATAAAAACACATTTTCCTGAAGTCGCGCGTTTGGACGAATGGAAACAATTTCTCCAATTCGTAAGCTGGAAATAAGATTTACATAGCACGCTGAACAACTGGTTAGATCACAGAGTTTGTTAGAAATAAACAACAAAACGAAAACTACGGTAATTCCAATTTCCAACAAGACAAGTTATCCTTCGCTTACGTTCACAGTAGCTAAAAGTGGGAGGAGCCTTAACTGAATGTAGATAGATTACAACTGTATAATGGATGTATCATACACTGTCCTGCCAAACTGCTAAACTATTATAGTTGTCAGAATTTGGTTAACCCAGGTCAGAAGGAAGTGATCTTTGTTGCCGCACCTTTCTAAAAAATATATATGCCGAGGGAAGAAGTCATCATCAACAACCATGGGCATAATTCTCATAAGTGCCTGTTGCCATTTTAACTATATTGTCCCATTGTTGCAGAGCGGCTCCAGTTCTTGAAGAGTTCCACCACACCAGTCTTTAACATCGTCAGCGCACGCGCGGTGAGAGCGCCCTCTTTCCGTTCATTAAGCCAAACACCAATGTCTTGATCTTTTTGTCATTTTTCATTCTGCAGATGTGTCCAAAGAGTCTTAGTTTTCTCTGTATGATTTTTTGGAACAGGGTCTCTTTTAGTTGTATTCTTCTGTACACTTCTTCATTACTTATCCTGTGGGTCCATCCGATTCGTAAGATTTTACGATAGCACTTTCTTTCAAATACAAGTATCCATCTCTCTGATACCTTTGTCAGTGTCCTAGTCTCGCATCCATATAGCACGCTACTGAACATGCATGTCTCGAGAATGCTTAACTTAGTTTTGAGGCTAATAGCCCTGCTCTTCAAAATTTTATCTATAGCTTTTAACAATTAAAGTTTTTTTTTTTTTTTGCTAATTAAATCATATGTTATACAGCTTCCAAGATAAGTGAATTTTTCTACATTTGCAAGTTCTTTGCCTTCCAGAATCATCTTTTTTCCTGATCTCTTTTGCACCAAATGCCATTATTTTTGTCTTTCTTATGTTTATCTTTAGTCCGTATCTTTTACCCTCTCTATTCAGTTCTTGTACCATTTCATCCAGTTTCATTTCATCTTTTTCAATCGGTACAGTGTCATCTGCGAAACAGAGATGGTTGAATCTTTGTCCTCCAATAGAAATTCCCATGTCCTCATACCTGATTTTGTCCCACATTCTCTCCAGATGTGAGATGAAGATGCTTGGCGATATTGGATCTCTTTGTCTTGTACCTCTGCTTGTGGTAAACCAAGCTCCACACCTGTCTCCTATCCTGACAACAGGCTGTGCATTCATGTTTATTTCTTTCAGAAGCCGAATTATTCTGGCATCCACGCCATATGCTTCCAGTACAGCCCAGGTGATGTTTTGTTCAATACTGTCAAAAGCTTTTTGGAAGTCCACAAAGCATGTGAATACTTTTTTGTTCTTTCTTCGTGCCTCTTCTGCAATGAGTCTTATAATATCTGTTGCATGGTAAGGCCCTCGTTTAATCTTTCCGAATTTCTTGAGTTTAGAACTTGTTATCTGCACTGGCACACTAGCAATAAATAATCGCGAAAATATTACATTTCCATAGAGATAAAACATTGTATGTTCAGGTTTCCACTGTTGGTATGTTATTTTAATTGAAAATACATCGCACCGCATTCACCTGTATTTTTCCAGCTCAGTGTAAATTGTATTGTTTTACGTAGAAGCGTTTTAGGAAAAACTTCACAAAAGGAAAGCTAGGCACAAAATCTACCGAACGCATGGAAATTCAGTATCAGTTATTTGTCGGAATTTAGGTTATCAAACTCCAAATATGTAAAATCAGTTTTTCTGTATGAAAAATTTCAACCTTTTAGCTTCAAAAGCTTTCCCTATGCATGCTTCAACATTAATTGATTTGTTCAACTGTGCATTAATTGAATTTGTTCAACTCCATTTTGAAACAAATTTAGAGCTATCTCATATTTGTCAGCTTTTGTATTTTGTATCAGTCACTAAATTTAAGGGTGTGTTAGGAAGCTTTTGATGTGTTCGTTATTTTTTGACAGTGGTTTACACATGGAAATGTTATTTCAGAAGTTGTACACGTGCAGCATCACACATAGATCGGTGCATCGTCGCTGAATATTTCACCTTTTTTTTTTTTTTTTTGGGACGGGGAGGCACCCTTATTGCCTTACTGTGAATGGAGGCGATTAAGGTATCATATTAGGGAGCCGATCAAGATGGTACGACTGTACAATGTCGTACCATCTTGATCGGCCCAGTTAAATAGTTGAAATTGGCATGCGATGAGGTCATGTAATTGATTATGTATTGGGCGAGGCTTTATTTCCGTCCATTCGTGGTCACCGGCAGTAAGCCTTGTGTAAAAGAGAGCTATCGGATTCTGTGTTGTTTTTCCTCCAAGCGCTCTTGCAGCGATAAGGTTGAACCGAGTAGGCATGTGTAAATTGTTCTCAATGCGCGAGGAAGGAATCGGGAAGTGGCGACACAGTTGAAATCTAGGATTTTGGGAATTGCGAGAGGAAGTGTTGTGAACAAATGATAAACTCTGGGGCACTAGACGGAAAATAAGTGCGTTTGACAAGACAAAGGGAACTACGTCCCTTCAGTATTATCTCTTTTCTTAGTAATAATGGCGGCTTCCTACTCAGTCTTGATAAGTACATTTAGAGCCAGGTTGTGAGAGTCAAGGTGTCAAAAAACTCACGTCATTTCTCCAGAGAAATGACGCGGAAAAGTCTGATAACACTTTCCACGAAGTTGGGCCTTACTGTTCCGATCGCAGTCTGGCGGGGCGGACTCGTGTCCGGAGTGTAAGATAACTGCGGAAGCGCGTCCTTCCTAAACGTCGTAGTACGGTAAACAAAGACTGCGTGCCTTGCCGAAATTGCTCGGTAACACAACGGAGCAGCACCAGAGAAAATACCGATTTGAAAACGTTTTCTGATACATTGTGGTATTGCAAAAGACAATTTTCAAAACATTGGTTATACTTTTTCCGGCAGGTGGCAAGACTGCACTTGCTATGACGTCATTCATAACCTGGTGTCTCTTCTATGGACGTCCACTGGGACAGAAGAACGACGCAGCTTCGAATATTATCAAACATTCACAGCTGCTATTCAGGCGAGCGAAACTGAATGACGTGAATGATGATGATCTCCCATACTTAATTTTTTCCACTGACCAAGTAGACACGCCCAGGGAACATGCCTGTGCTTGGAATGGCCTAAATTTTGTAAAATTCATTTTTTATTTACACAGTTCAGCTCATATATAGTGAAGTTGAAGGGAGAGTTAAAAGCGTTTGATATATGTGAACTTCGTTATAACCCCGCAGGCCAAAAACAGGCTATTTTTGGCATGTTACATTAAGTCAGGTTAAAACTAATCAAATATAAATTCTTTATCAATATCGAAGGTAAATAATGCTTGTTAATTAAAAACTATAGCTAGCAATAAAAATACAGTAGATTCCGGTTAATTGGGCCAACGGTTAATCGTGGCAGCCGTTTATTTGGGACAATTCTTGAAGAACATCTCAAATTAGCTCTTTCGGGTAAAGCTTCAAATAATTGGAGCAGCTGTTTGATTGGGCCAAAGTATTCCAACCCCGATGTGTCCCAATTAACCGGAATCAATATGTCTGAGACCTGCTATAAGCAAAATATTTAAATGAGGTAGAAATTCAAGTGACTGCCAAAAAATTGAAAGTTCTGTTGCATTTTATTTGCTGTTTACCCGTTACGTCGCAAATAAGAGTCAACTGTTGCTTGTTTTGTGCTTGTCGTGGTGGCTGTTTTAAATGTTTTTCAACTTCCTCTGACGCTGTGGTTAAGATGTTTTAATGAAAAAGTAACTCTTATGATTTTCTAAACATAGATTAGGTGTCTGAAAGGTGGTGATGGGAGGACATAAAAGGCAGCATTTGCCCAGGAGATGTATGTAAACAGTTAGAAGCAGCGGGTGGTAGAAAAAAATGAAATATTCTTTTCTACATGCAAATTGACCTGTGTGTAAGGGAAACCATGTGGTGTTGTCAACAGTAGGTAACGCTTAGTTTTGCAGTGTGAATTGGAAGGATTGAAAACGGGGTGAATGCCACTTATTTTGTTTGCTGATAACCTTGCTAAACTTTGATATATGCGGTTTCTCCAAAAAAAAAATTCGTAATATACGGTTAAAAATAACAAGGAAGAATACTACAAAGTTCAAAGGATCTGTAAAAACTTCGATTCGTACGGAACTTCGTATTATGCGAGCTCTTTATGTGTAAGTTGGAGTGTGTATTCAGAAATGTTCATAGCAATGCAATACTTTCAAAAAAAATACTGGCACACTTTTTAGGTTTGCGTTAGCATCACAGCTGAAAATGACTTTGAAATGTCAGGGCCAATAAAAGCTTGCCTACTAAAATACCTGTCGTTGCCGCCCAAGTGGCGCAGTGGTCTAAGCGCTGATTTGTGACTATTCGTCCGAGATCGGTCCGGGTTCGAATCCCGGTGAGGCATGGATGTTGTGTTTGTCTTACGGCAGTGGCTCTTTCCCTTTCCTGGAACCAGTGGTCCTAATTTAGGGACGGGCGACTGCTTATAGCCCATCGAGTTGCTCACGGTGGTCGTTCAGCCTCCGAACAAAAACAGAAACCGAAAAAAGAACCGGTGGCGCAGTGGCCTAAGCGTTAACCTCTGACCGTTCGTCTGAGTGATCCCGAGTCGCTCATGAGGTATGGATAGTGTTATCTTACGGCGCTGGCTCTCTCTCCCTTCACTGGAACCAGTAGTGGTTCCACGCAAAGTAGGGGTTTATAGCCCTTAAAACTGTTCCCGATTGGCGTTAACCTCCCACACCCCCACCCCCGAATAAAAAAAGAAAAGGAAAAAAGAGAAAGGAAAGAACGTACTGGATTGCAACGTAATGGCTTACGGAAACATATGTCCTATAGCAGGAGTCGACTCCGGTCGATCAAGTTTCTGGTTAATCCGTTAGGAATCATAATTGGCGAATAATCGCTGTGGACCCAAACACCAAGATTATCAGGAACAATGCATTCAGACAAAGAATTTTGTCTCTTTTGTTGAAGGTATTAAATGCGAGCCAGAGCTGTATTTAGATATTCTACCGCCGTAAGCAGTTAAATATTTGCTGCCCCAAATACGCGATCACTACTTTTTTGTAAGTGTAATAAAAGAGGAAATATATTCCGATAATCCGCGTAAGAAAGAGATTAAAAAAAAAGAAGAAGAAGAAGAATTTTGATTCGTTTGCAATTATTAAGAAGTGAAACGAACTGAAAATAAAACTGCAAGAAATATAATTTCTTTCTGAAAAAGGTATTTACAATATTCAACTTACAGAATGTTTCATAAAAGGATCGGGTACAGAAGGAACAAAATGAACAGAACAGAGAATATTTGGAAGTGTTTATCGATCACTGAGCACCTGGCCATGTGCTTGCCCTGAGCTTTAACATTTTAGCTGTACTTTCGAAGGCCATCGAGATACTAAGTATTTATCTTAAGGGGGCAGTGACGAATAACCTAATGTAGTGGGGGCCTGTGCCGAATGCCAGAGTAGTGAAGTTTTAGGGACGCGAAGTATAACATTATATATATATATACCCAGAAGAAGACCACATGGGAGATGGGTGGATGAAATTCGAAAGTATGCAGGGGTGACATGGAGGAGACTGGCACAAGACAGACCGTTGTGGAGGAAACTTGGGGAGACCTTCGTCCAGCAGTGGATTGATAATGGTTGACAATGATGATGATGATGATATATATATTCTATTAAGAAGAGACCTAAGCAAAAAAAAAATATTTTTGACTCATACCAAGTACAACATAGAAAAAGTTATGTATCTACCGGTGTGAGTAAAAAGAGAAAAAATAAAAATAAAATAAAACAACTGAATGTGGAAAGTGTCGAGAATACTGAGCCTTGGCTTTATCAAGGACCAGCAAAAACTCTGCATTTTCTCACTTCCACAAAGACCTAGTTGGAAATGGGTTTCTGCAAAGCCATAGATGCAAGTAATTAGCCCACCAAAATGTAATCTTCACAAAGCATTTTTTAGTTTGTTATTATCATTTTTTTATTTTATTTTTTGTTCAAGAGATGTGTGTTGTTGAAGAGAAGGGAGTTCAATATTCGAGTTCACTTTCAGGAATCTGTTCTTTTAAAAAATTATTATTATTTATTATATGGCATTTTTGAATAAGAGTTTTTCACTGCAAAGCATTAGAATCTGTAATACTTTGGTATTGCTATTCTGGTTTAAATTCTGTCTTAGGAGGTTGGGTTGCTTGGCATTGTGTTATTACTGAATAATCCTTATGTTTCAACCAGTCACTCTCTCAACTTGTGTTTTTTTTGTAATCGTTTTTCTGTTTTTTTAGTAGCAGATGACGAGCATGGGTTGGGCCAGGAAAGCTATAGATGCATGCAAAAATAATATTATCTTGTGTTTTGAAATGCAACTCCGGGGAAGTTGTGATATATTTAAAAAAATTTTTTTTTTGGTGGGCATGTTACTTGCATCTATGGCTTTGCAGAAACCCATTTCCAACTAGGTCTTTGTGGAGGTGAGAAAATGCAGAGTTTTGCTGGTCCTTGATAAAGCCAAGGCTCGACATTCTCGACACTCTCTACATTCAGTTTGCTATTTTTTATCCTCTTTTTACTTATACCTGTCAGTATATGAGTTTTACTATTCTGTTTTAGGAATATTGGTTGAAAAATTGTTATTGCTTTTGTATCTTCTTAAATAGTATATACATACAGTACATATATTATATGGCTTTGACATTTTAACTCTGTGTGTGTATATATATATATATATATATTGGTTTTGTTTTTATTGTTCATTTCGAGGGAGCATTTAAAATGTGTCTGAAAAAATCCGCAGTGAACTTCTGGAGGGAGGGGGCATCATATCCGTATTCTAACGACCTAGGTGAGTGCCTTATATTGGTCCATGCGAGCTTGAGCTCCAGAAAGGCTAACATTAGGAAATATATATTGTAAAAGCTTTTGTAGTTGGAGTTTCATTTCTGGTTGTCAGGTACTTACTTCGACGGGACAGGGTTTGGCTGATCTGTTATTAATCACAATATTTTAGCTTTATCATGTTCCGTTGTATCTGTACCGAAAGAAGCACTACTTCTAGATTTCATAAAAACGTATCATTCTGATTAAGTGAGAATATTCGGCTAATTCAGCACCATATTTTACCGTAATTTGGTAATTAACCCGAATATTTTGTTAACGCCTAAATAAATGTAGAAGTTATATGACGAGCGAGCTGTTACGATACATGAATGCTTCCCGCACCGAGGGATGTAGTTCGAATATCGTATTTTCTTTTAAGCCGGCAACATAAACAAAAACTGAGGATCAGCAACATCTCTCAGGCTTCGAAGTCCATCGAGCTATTAAATACAAAATAAGTAAACTCAGAACGTAGGGGTGAAGATGGATTTGAATTTTTATACTTCGCTCAGTCATTCTGATGATTTTCGATGCTCTCAAAGTAGCGCAGGATAAATTGGAGTATTGGACTTCAGATGATCACTCGTAACCTATAGTGACGTTTAGGGATAGCTGCACTCGAACAAATACTGGGAATATTTAAACAGCTAGTATAATTTCTAATTTCTGTATATAGTAGGACTCGCCAAGAATAATAATCAGTAACAGTTCTGGATCCATAAGTGTTGGTCTTTTTCCAAAGCATAACTTCGCCACCAGGGCATAAAAACAGATACTATCAAATTCAAACTATATTTTATTACATATCATTGCTTCTAAAAAACCATTTGCAGCAATTTCTTTTTCTTGCTGCACCTTTTATCACGAAGTTCATTTTGAATGCAGTTAAGGTGTGCGGGGGAAAAATTAAGAATATACTGTATATCCAAGTTTGTGAGTGGCCCTTGATTGTTGTCTGACTGACAACTAATTTCCCAATTAGTGAAAAGTTAGGTATTCACTTTTATATAACTTAATGTGCGGCACGTACAGCCAAAGTCTTTTGTACTTTTGCATCAATTGCACGCCGTTATGTTGTTCTGTCATATTTTTACTGAGTAGGTGTGGGGGGAAGGGTTGAGAAAATAGGCGAGAATTCATTATTACAAAAATATATAATATCATAACTGCCGCAGGAGATCTGTCACATTCAAAACTCGAAGCCCAGTTCCAAACTCCGCCATTGCTGTAAAGCATCACACGAAATCCTCGAGCTGTGCTCTAGTATTGTTAAGTTAGCCGCACCCACGAAAGCGTCCATACAGATCCTACGTCGTGAAAACTTCTCGAGACCACATATATTCAAACAGGTGTAAATGGTAAACGCGATTCATACGTGCAGATACATAATACTTTGCACTCCAAATTTTTCTGTTTTGGGGCCCCTATGGAGAATCTAGGGCTAGAAGAAGTTTCCCAACCGTAATTTTGGGTCATTGACCACAGGGAAGGGATAGAACTCACTGTCGATGCCTCTTCCGAGACCAGAGCCCAGCTCAGATTATGGGCTGGAAAACAATCCTTTGCACAACAATGTGCGAAGTGGGACATCATTCGTAGCGCAGACTACCCAACAACGTGCAAAGTGTGTCCTTTGCTGTGCGAAGTTTGATAATATTACAGCTGTATCGCCCTGCGTACGGCTTCGAAACGCCACCTAAGTACGATAGCATGATTCAGTTGTACTACATGTTTGAAGAAACAGTCTATTACGAAGCCGCCCTCCGGTGGCCATAAACAGCAGCTTAACAAAGAAGCTCTTGTTTCCATCGCAGTCCTCGCAAAGCCTGCTCCGGTTTTCTCTAGGGGTGAATGTCCCATACATAACGTGCCGGCGCATTGTTGAGCCTTACGTGCACATGTACCCTTATCTCATACAATGCATGCAGTGACTGCGGAGACATAACTACACTGCAGGCCACCCAAAATGCAACACCAAGAAGGAAGCATCCGATTGGCCTGAAATTCGCAGCATGCGTCGCCCGCGAGAGGACATGCAAACGATTAGCATTGCAGGGCATATGCAAATCATGTGCGCCCGGCACGCCACCGAGAAGCACTATAGAAGGGTGCACAGAAGGCGGGGTGACAGTAGTGAAAGTGTGTTGTGCTGCCGGACCTGTGCGTGGGAAGCTCCTGATGCCTCGTCGCAGAATACGGCAGTCATTCCAGCACGTTTCGGAGTTCGACAGAGGACGAATAGTGGCTTATCGCGACAGCGGTTTATCGTACCAAGACATCGGCGCCCGTGTGGGACGACATTCAGCCACAGTGAGGCGAGTATGGATTCGGTGGGTGCAGGAGGGACGGACGGACCGACGTAAGCGATTGCCGCAGCCGTGGCACACCACCGAACTAGAGGACCGGCATGTTGTGCGGAGGGCATTGACGGCTCGCACCGCCACATCACGAACGTTAGCGCAGGAATTAGGGTGTGTTGCGCAACAATCTGTGTCAACACGTACCGTTCGACGTCGTCTGCAGGAGCCGGGACTTGTCGCACGGCGCCCATTGCTCCGATTACCACTGACGTTACACCACCGGCGAGTGCGGCGGCAGTGGGCCGTTGAACGCCGCACCTGGACTCCGACGAATCCCGCTTCTGCCTGCAACACCACGATGATCGGACCCGCGTGTGGTGGCACCGCGGCGAGAGACTGTATGACGCTTGCATTATGCATCGCCATACCAGTCCGTTGCCTGGCGTTATGGTTTGGGGCGCAATTGGGTATGACACCAGCACCCCTCTGGTACGCATCGTCGGTACACTCTACAGCCACCGCTACATCTCCGACGTTTTGGAGCCTGTAGTCCTCCCTTACCTGTAGGACCTGTCAGCGGCCACGTTTCAACAGGACAATGCGCGCCCGCACGTGGCACGCATCGTGCAACAATTCTTTACGACCCACCAGGTGTCACTGCTGCCGTGGGCCGCATGTTCTCCCGATATGTCGCCCATCGAACACCTCTGGTCGCTGATCGGCAACCGAGTGGCCCGGCAAGCACCACCCGCGGCTACGCCTGATGAACTGTGGCAACGTGTGGAAGCAGCCTGGTCCTACATACCCCAAGTCCACATCCAAAGCCTCTTGTGTTCGATGCCGCGGCGTGTAGCCGCCGTTATTGCCAGCCATGGGGGCCACACGAACTATTGATGTCTGCGTGTTCCGCAAGTCGCACGGGCCTGTAAGCTCAATCGTTTCATCTTTGTATCTGTTGTTATGTGTCCAGTAAATCTGGCTTTGCTATCTCGTGTCCTTCTTGATGTTGCATTTTGGAAGGCCAGCAGTGTATAATCTTCTGATACTCTCAAGTTTCATTGAGAAATTTCTTAAAACCTGCCATATCCCTGGAAACCCGTCTTTTTAGACAAATTCTTCATGTAAATGAAACTCAAATATCTTTACTTAAATATAAAATGGCAGCCGATATCAACATCGCTCCGATAGATTAAAAGGGGCAAAATGCCCGACCATGCGGCAGTAACTTCGTATCATGCGAATACAGTATACTTGGAATAACACCATCCAGGATTTTCTTTATGAAGAAGAGTGTGATGCTTTCGAAATAGTCACTGAATTAAACTTCTTCGCTAAACGTTGACTGAACAGGAATGTAGGCTGAAGTGAATTCCATCTACCTCATTATCTTTTCTTTGTAATAAAATATCGTTGGAAAAGCAAACAACTTCTTGTCTTGCGTTTGCTTGTAACAGTTTGTATTCCATCTTCTTTGAATGCTTGTAGTATTGTAGGAGTCAGTAAAAGGAACCAGAATCGAGGCGCAAGTGCTTTTCAAGAATCTCTTATTATTTTAACCAATTTGAATCATATAAAACTCAAATATTTTTTTAGTTGCTTTTTCTTCTGGAAGTAAATATATATAATTTCTGATAAGCCCTATATCACCAGATTGTATGTGGTGATCAATATAATAACATTTTCCTTTCTTTACAGCGCAATGTTTCAGTTGCAGAAGAACTCTGTGACGACAGCGTCCCTTTTTAATGGTTCCCTACACAAAAGTATTTTGAGCCACGGGTGTTCGAGTCCTCCTTCGATGGTGTTATCTTCGAATCCTCTACTCCGTGGTTCAGATATGCTCAACGGAGGATCAGGAGATCCCTACTCCGAAAACCTAAGAAGACGAAAAGTCCACAAGTGTGATTTCGATGGGTGTGAGAAGGTCTACACGAAGAGCTCTCACCTTAAAGCTCACAAGAGGACGCACACGGGTGAGTGGAACACAAAGTAACTAGTTTGTTGTAGAATTGCCAAAAAAAAAAAAAAAAAAAGAAAAAAAGTGAGGCGTAGTCTGTGTTTGCACTGTGTGTTATTAGTTGTGCAACGCAGAAATCAAATGAATGGAGAAATAATCTTCATTTGGTTTCTAACTTTACTTTGCGCTTAATAATACCACATGATTGATGCAACCATACATAAACTTCGTTTTCTCCGCAAATGTTTTTGTGACCATCAAACTTTTGAGAGGGAATTTCTGTAATCTTGGAGATTTTGTTACGTGAGTAACGATCGGAACTAGAGATCGAACGTTTCGAACAAAAGACAACAACGGTTCTCGCTTAAAATTCTTAGGTTGGTAAACAGCATTGTGCGCTTTGCAGAGTGTAGATTAGCAGACTTGTATAAACATAAGTTTGAAAAATCATGGACCTGATATTCTTGTGCAATTGCAGTTAGCAGACACCGAATCCTTAGTACCTCTGTACACGCACTGTTGACGATGGAAAAGTTTGAGAAGCTGTATTTGTTTTTATGAATCGTGCCTTCGTGTATTATATCTTGCTAGTCATTTGCTGAAGCTTGACTCATGTTTGCCGAGGACTTCGTAGTGTCTTCACCTCGTAAGCCAAAGGACGTCAAGTATGCTAATGATTTGGAAAGGGGCAGTCCATAAAGCACGTCCGAGATAATGGAGGGGGGGGGGTCGTGACAACCGACATGGGAGACATGTCGGTTGACATGGGGGGTAGCAATTCGGACGTCCCGCGGCAAAAATATAGTGGATGGTATGTCTTCGTTTTGTTTTCTCTTTTTTACTTCTTTTAATAGTTAAAAAAAGGTATGAAATATTTCAGATTTCTGATGATATTTAGCATCAGAATATTAAGTTCTCGTATTTGTACTACCAAATCTATTGTGTTTTGCAGATGGTATGATCGGTAGTGTTGCAACCTTGAATGCGTGCGTTTATTTGTAGATCTTTATTTCAGAATGATAAAGTTCGGGTCGCATTTGGGAATAAATAATAAATATTTTCTGAAGAAAAAGTGTAAATATATGGAAGATTCCCTTTAATAATTACATGTTTTCTTTCTGTTTCTCAACGGACTTCTAAAAACAGTTGTCAAAAATAAAGGGGGTAGCGGGAATTAGGACGTACTTTTTAGGGGGAGAGGTGTCAACAATCGGACAAAATGTGACATGGGGGAGGGGGAGTCTAAAATAGTAAAAAATCACGGACGTACTTTATGGACGGCCCCAAAGTGAAGGACCGATGTGTGTTAACAATTTCATAAATGGAAGAATGTTTAGACGAATAATAATAATGAGATATCTAGAACATATGAAACTAAGATATGTACCTTGTACTGGATTATATTCTTTAGCAGTGATGTGAATGAAATAAATCTGTTTAGAAGGAACAACCATTTGATAATTAAAGAACTGCAGCAAGTATGAGATCACCAGAAGTGCGTCCAACATCTTTATGTTAGAAGATGCACCACTTGGCAGAGAATTCTTTTTGGGGAGTGATGTCTCGTGTATTGCGCATGCAGCTGAAATATATGTGTAACCATTGGATATTGCTAGATAACTGTGCAATTCCAGTGAACGATGTAAGTCAAAAGCCAACAAACGTTCAAAATAATACAGTGAGTTATTATTGACACACTTACCAAAAACTGTGAAATTATAATAATACACAAAC
The DNA here is from genome assembly GCA_039090855.1 of Macrothele yani. Lineage (NCBI taxonomy): Eukaryota > Metazoa > Arthropoda > Arachnida > Araneae > Macrothelidae > Macrothele > Macrothele yani. The sequence goes on from CM077017.1 coordinate 14,558,618, forward strand.
GTCATTCTAATTGCAAAAGAATTTGATTTCTTCCATTTTCGTATGAGGAGTTTTCGGATCGAAAAGGACGCGTTTATGTTGCCTCCCATTCTGTCAGACTGTCCACTAGTCCGTCCATCTGTGGAATACTGTCTTCGGTTTTAGAATCTGTGACGTACCTACCTCAAGAGGTGACGCACATGTCAAGAACAGCAAGTTGTATCGATAAGCCTTTGTGGTCGTATTTCAGTCAGTAGGATGTGCGACTCCGCTAAAGGGAGATGTATATTCAAATTCCATCACAGGCAGAAATGGGCTCGTTCGCTATATTGGCGCCCGAACGTAAAATGAATCTTCTGGCCGTTAGGTTCGAGAAAAATGTGTAATGCCTCCTCCACACATCGCCTAGAATCAATAAGAATTCCTTCTTCTGCGCTTCGAAAAATGTGTGAGATATTTCTTCGACACGTCGTCTGGAATTAATCAGATTTCCTTCTACAGAGAGCTCCTTCAAGCATGGTTTGTCGATTGGCCCAAAGGCCTGCGATTTCGTGCATCTGCCTTTCGGAGGGGGGGGGTATATATGTGATATACCTGCCTCTGAGGTCCTTTGCCGGCCTAGTTCATTCGGTAGAATGTGCGACTCCGGAGAAGGAAGATGCGAGCACGAAATCCATCACCGGCAGGAATGGGCTTTGTTCGCTATATCCTTTCTGTGTTGTGTAAATTCTATGTATTTCGTAGGTCTTCCAGACACACAATTGTCAATTTTCCACGACACAACCTTTTTTTTTGTTTGTTTGTTTTTCTGTGATGTTACTCATTACTCACAATTTTTCCGACACAAACTTTTTTTTCTGTGATATCACTCATTCTAGAACATGAATCGAACAAAAATATTTTTCTGCCGGACGAGTGACCAAAAGTTTCGTTTTTGCATTATTTTCCGGCATGGTGGAGTAAAATGTGTATTTGCGATTGTCACGGCTTCATCTACAAAAGACGGACTGAAAAATTGTTTTCTGGATTATATAGACGTAAGCGTGTCCGAGATTTTCCATATTCTAAAGGGGAACTGGAATCTTAGTACTTCATTGGGACCACAGGACTTTGTTCGTTCATTTTTTGCATCAGTGTTTCAGCCTTTTTTGATTCTGAATTTAGCAAGGTAAGTTAAAAAATATCTGCCGGAAATTGTCTTTTATTTCCTGTATTATGAATATCTCAGTATGTAAAAATTAAATTTTAACCTATAATGTGTTTTTGATCTTTTTTTCCAGAAGATGCACTTGTATTCAGTACAGTCTAAACTTGGCGTCTCACCTTTTCGTGTCAATGCGAGAGGAACAACGAAGTGTGCGATTTTCGCGATCTTTTCCAGATTATCACACGAAATGAGAGATGGATCTTAGCGTTACACTCTCACAAACCACAGGAATCGCTCAACACTTCGTTGTTCATCAGGCGTGGACATGGGCAGAAAAGACGCCGCGTTTGGAATGCGGTAATAGTGAGTGAAATGTTCCCACCTGCAGGAAAAATATGAATAAAAGACACATTAAATATGAATTTTCTTTTGCACATTCTGAAATGCCAGAATGAAATCAGAAAGGAAATACTGGACCAAGCCATTTTACGTTAACCTCGTACTTTCGTGGTTTCTGATTCATTTCATGTGATGATCTGTTGACTCTTCCTGTGTGTAATTATTACGAAACATTTACTGTTTTTGTTGTTGTTGTTTCTCGAGTTCGACGTGTTAAAGTAACCATAGCAATACTGCATTTAAGTTTCTTTCTAGTGCAGGTCAGAGGAAGAAAGAAAACGTTGGCAAAAAAGAACAAAAAATCCTTTGGTTACAAACACGACTGCTGAAGTTTCCTGCAAAGCCGCGTCGATCTTCATATAGGTGGCCTGGCAATTGGCTATTATCAGTGTTAAACCGTTTGCCATCCACAGGCTGACAACAACGAGGTGTGGCAGGCCGTCCGTTAAGTGCTGTGTGTACACGAGGAAATCGCTCCGCTTGACTCCCTGCGGCGTACCCACCTACAAATATTAGTGCGGTGGGCAGTTTCCGGGAGTTGCAACCCTTGACCACCAGGGGTCCTGGCCTGACACGCCCCGTCTAAACATGACAAAACGATAAGTCGATGATGATGATGATTTTTTTGGCCCGACTGAGGCTCCATTGTTTGGACGTGGACTTCGCCCCTCCTGGCTTGTTTGAAGGTGGGGGAGTATTGGGAACATTCCCAGGTGACGGGTATTCGAAGCAGCGGGAATCTCTGCTATGTGCTGGAAAGCGTGAAATTGGCCTCTTTGCCTCTTCTGTATCTCTCCTCTGGTTAGCAAATCGATGTGCAAAGGGGCGCGCTTTTATCATAAGACGCTTCAGATTAAGAGGTCTTAGTAGTACCATTTTCCTGCTTTCTTTCTTTTCTCGTGCTTATAAATTCACCGAAGTTAGTAAATAATTTTAAGAGCTAAGATAAAATGTTATGATAAATTAAGTGAATTATCCTGCGTGCGGGTGTGTGTTAGCTGGGAAAAACAGAAGAATCTTTCTCTAAGCTTAAGCCGATATTATAGCTGTACGATCAAATACGTTCTGTAGTTTGTGGCATTAAAAAGCTTTGCCTAAATAATAAAGTCTTGGCATGCATAAAAAGGTTATTTCTTGTTCCTTTGTCAAATAAAAAAAATAAGAATTTGTGTTATAACATTTACATTGAAATTGTTGCGGGTGATCGAACGGGTTTCAAACAACTATGAAGTTCTTGCCTAGTGAAATGTGATTGCATTGTCATATGTATGAAATTGTTTCTCTGGAAAGAAATCGTGGTGTTAATCGCTTTTAGGCGTCAGCATACCTTCAGTGAACTGCGTGAATCGTGTATACTCGTCACACTGGCTTTCTTTCAGAAGCCCTCTGAAAGCTTGTTACCGTCCTCACCCAAGAGAAAGTTTTGATAACGTAAATGAAACAGTTAGCCATAATGAAATTTTTTATTTTGCTATCCGGAAATGCCCCCGGAGAAAATGTTCTAGACTCAGGCCTGTCGTCACATCATTTAAAATTCCGCTTATCCCAACCGGGAACCGAATATAAGTATATATATATATATATATATATATATATTCTATTAAGAAGAGACCTAAGCAAAAAAAATATATATTTTTGACTCATACCAAGTACAACATAGAAAAGGTTATGTATCTACCGGTGTGAGTAAAAGGAGAAAAGATAAAAAATAAAATAAAACAACTTAATGTAGAAAGTGTCGAGAATACTGAGCCTTGGCTTTATCAAGGACCAGCAAAAACTCTGCATTTTCTCACTTCCACAAAGACCTAGTTGGAAATGGGTTTCTGCAAAGCCATAGATGCAGTTTTCTAGAGAACGAAATTCCTTCTTCTTTCATCAAAAAAACTTTAAGAAAAATTATTCTGAATAATAGAGTAAGGTTGGCAGATCTGCTTTAATTTTCTACACAGTTAATAATATGATTCTGACCAATCAAAGCCGTTTGGAAGTTGGCTAGAGGATGCCTATTAACTACTAAAAGGAACCTTAGTGCTATGGATATGAAGCTCCTATTAAAATAAAAAATTAAATAATATAGACAAAATCACAAAAAAAGCTTAAAAATCTGTTTGTAAAAAAAATAAAAACAAATAAGAAAGAAAACTAGTTATTCACTCACTAGAATAGCTATACTAAAAATAGTAAAACTAACATTAAAATTAATAAGATTCTGAATAATCTATAGAAGCTCACTAAGGTGATTTAATACATGCAAAGATTATTAAATACACCACTTGTGTATTTTATAATATTTCTCATGTATTCTGGAGAGTTAATTCTGCTCTTTCTGATCATACAGGTCCACAGTCTTAAGTATATATTTTTTTCTCTGGTTAAAATCTCCGCGAGTTGGTTTCTTTCAGTGTGAGGAGGCCATCAGCCCCACCCACACTGCCCCCAGCGACTAGGGAGTGGCAGAGGTGTTTGGACGTTTGGGGAAAAGGTCAGCCATGTTTCCTCTTGTGTGGAGAAAGTTTAGTTGCATAAGAGGTAAGCTCTCTTCATTGTCTTTGGGTTTTAGGTTTTATAAGTTCAATGTTTGTACTTCTTGCACTTTTTTCTCCGTTGCTTTTTGCTTTTTAGCATTTAGGCACTGGCATGTCTGTTAACTTTTTTGCGGGTTTTAACTCTTTCTTTTCTTGGTAACTTTGCGCGTTTTTTAGGAAACTTGGGCCCAGCAGCTGGCCAAGCATAGTTCCTTTACATTGCGCTGTATTTTCAAAGTAGTTAAGTTCTTAATAACTACCTAATTATGCACTTAAAGCACTGCTGAAATACTTTGTACATATTGCAACTAATTGTTTATGTCATATAACTTTCACAAAGCATTTCTTTAGTTAATTATTGTCTTTAATTTATTCACGTTTTTGTGTTGTCAGAAGTTGTGGAGTAGGGGGTTTTAGAATCAAGTTTTCTTTCAAAAATCTGAGTTTTAAATAATTAATATTTCCTTTTTTAATTGCAATGTAAGAATTTGGAATACTTTTGCATTGCTATTCAGGTTTAAATTCTCTCTCAGGCGAACTTGGCATTTCGTTATAGCTGAACATTATTTCTAATTATTATGTCACTCTCACAACTTGAGTTCTCTTTAATCTTCTTCTTTCTGTTTAATAGTAACAGATGAAGAGCATGGGTCGGGCCATGAAAGTTATGGATGCAAGCTAAATTGTTAACTAAAGCTAGGTCATACAACTCTGCGGAGGTCATGACATATATATATATTTTAAAACAATTTTTGGTGGGCTTATTACTTGCATCTATGGCTTTGCAGAAACCCATTTCCAACTAGGTCTTTGTGGAAGTGAGAAAATGCAGAGTTTTTGCTGGTCCTTGATAAAGCCAAGACTCAGTATTCTCGACACTTTCTACATTCAGTTGTTTTATTTTATTTTTTATCTTTTCTCCTTTTACTCACACCGGTAGATACATAACCTTTTCTATGTTGTACTTGGTATGAGTCAAAAATATATATTTTTTTTTGCTTAGGTCTCTTCTTAATAGAATGTGAATTCTGAATTTTCATAACTGCTGCGTTGCGCGTTTTGATCTTCAGGTTATTTTGCAACTTTCGTTTTAAATTCAAAAGTTTTTCCTTAGTTTTCAGCTTTGCTCTTCAGTATATATATATATATATATATATATTGTTTGCTTGTTTGCAATACACTTTACCCATTCGTTACAAGATTTTCTCTCTCTACTGTATTGCTTCCCCTATCCCTCTCCCTAATTGCTGATTCACACCTTTAATCTACCTTGTTCTGGCTACATCTTGTCTGCGGCCTAGTACCACAAAATTTAGCATCTGTCAAAGCAGTCTTTTATTTCCCATTTGATACACAAATTTCCAAATCATCTCAATATGCTGCCTCATAAGTTTCTGTTGGCGGGAAAATACCCAGGTGGGTTTTAATATCTGTGTACTAGCTTTTTGTTCTGCTGCTGAATCCACCCGTTTCCCAGGAATATTCCTCTTATCATTCTCGTGTCTTCAGCTTCTAGTATCTTACACTGTAAAAAAGCCCACAAATTCACGAGCCAACCATTTTCGGGAGCATTTCTGTTAATTCACCATGGATTCCTTTCGTGAATTAGCGAAGCATATTCCTGATTCAACTTTTTCCGTAAAATGACGGGGGAAACCTGAATTTCACGGATTTTTCATACGTGAATTAATAGAAATACTCCCGTTAATAATGGAAAACTGCCGTTTTTAAGAGGTTTTAACGGGCAATTCTCAATTTTCGGGGAACCTACCTTTCCCTGATTTCTTCCGTTCGTGTATTAACGGGAAAATTTTGTTCTCATTCTTTCCATATGAAGGAAAGTTTTCGGTAATTAGAGCTGTTCACGGAAATGCTTGAGATACCTGAAGTTTGATTTTAAGTATTAAATTCCAATCGTCTGTTTGCGGACCTCATTTTGAGGTTCTGTAGCGAGACCGGATATTGTGGATAGCGTGTCGCATGTTATTAAGGTTATTGTGGCAAGGGATACCCCCCCCCCCAGTTCGTGCACTTGCTATTGTATATTATGTTACTGTAAGAAACCGAGTACTTGAAGTGTCGTACGGGTGCTTTTATGATGTCTATGTTTGTATCACTCTGTGGACCCCTTAACCCAAAACCATGATAACTATCAAGAGTAAACTTTATACACTCATCGTCAAAAAAAAAGTTGCACCCAGAAGGAACCAACCGACAGGAATGAAACTTGGTGGGTAGGTTTGACATCGTGATACATGCAAGTGATTCAAGTATCACGCTCGGCCGCGCATGTGATGCAAGCAAGGAGGGGTCGTAGCGCTGTGTCTGACTGGCTTATAATGAAGGTCGTCCGGTTGCGCGTGCTTGCCATTCTGACTCGTGCTGTTGTGTTGGTTGCATCCTTTGCAAATGAAGTATGCCTCGGAGAAAGTTCGGAAGCAATTCGAGCAGTTGGAGGAGTTTGAGAGGGGCCGCGTCGTCAGGCTCCGGGAACCGGGATGGTCTTATCGCCGTATTGCGCACCATACCGGTCGTGCGGATATCACCATAGCGCATTGTTGGCGGCAGTGGGTAGAACAAGGCACGCAACAGCGACAAGAAGGGTATAGTGGACCTAGACGAACCACGGGGAGAGAGGACCGACGTGTTGTCCGCCATGCGCGGAGTGACCCAACAGCCACGATTGTGGATATTCAGCGAGCAGTGGTGCCCTCCATGTATCGTCCGATTAGTGCCAGCACCATTGGAAGACGACTGCACGACGTAGGACTACACGCACGCAGACCGTTATGAGGACTGCCCTTAACACCATTACATCGTCGCCAAAGACTGCAATGGTGTCGTGCCAGACTGTCATGGAGCCACTCTGAATGGCAGCGGGGGATCTTCAGTGGCGAGTCCTGCTTTTGTCTTGGAGGAGACGACCACCAAATCCATGTGTGGAGGCACCGTTGTCAGCGCCAAGATGAACGGTTTGTTGTCGAGCGTCACACGTCCAGAACGTCTGGTGTGGGGTGCAATTACTTACGATGCCAGATCACCTTTGGTGTTCATTACAGGCACTTTGACAGCCCAACTTTACGTTAATGAGGTCCTGCTATCAGTGGCCCTACCTTTTCTGAGCGTTCACTGCTGCGCGATTTTCCAACAGGGCAACGCTCGTCCGCATACTGCTGCTGTCTCGAGAGCCTGCCTTCAAGGCACTGACACACTACCATGGCCAGCCGCATCGCCAGACCTATCGCCGATTGAAAATGTGTGGGATGCTATTGGACGTGCTATCCACACTCCACCCCTACCGCACAATCTGCAGGAACTGCGTGAGAAGATTCAAGCTGCATGGGATGACTTATCGCAGGACACCATTAGGAACCTGCACAACTCCATGCCAAGACATCTGGCATGCTGCGTGAGCAAACATGGCGGCCCAACGCCATACTGAGAGACACTACTTATTGGCGTGTAGTAGTGTGTTAAATATTGCCCATTTCAGTCTCAATGTTTAATCATTTATTGTTCCTTGTAATTTTTACCTTCCTCCCGAATAGCATTGCAATCTGACACATCCTTATGGATGCAACTATTTTTTTGACGATGAGTGTATTTAGTGGTTTTGTGAAATAATTCTGTGAAATAGTACATTTCACCTTTTCGTAAACATAATTGAAAGTCATTGTCAATATTAAAAAATTTCGAGTTCCATAACTTCCGTCGCTTTCAAAAATCACGGTGAAACAAAAAGGTTATAATTTGTGATAAGTCCTCCCACGGAAAAATAAAGTTATTATAAACCTAACCTATTCAGAAAAATAATATTCTCCTACGAAAAATAAAATGACTAATTAACCCCATTCATAGCAAAAAAAAAAACAACATTTTAACTTTGAGAGAATCCAGTCCTCTTCGTTTCTACTTTAAACATGAGCTGGTGGTAAGTGTCATGCTAACTCAGTCGGTAGCACTACTTTATTAGCGTTGAAGACATCGCGGGCTCGATCCCTTCATACGTCAGGAAAAAGTCTTACAATGCATCTGGCGCATTTAGGCTTTAAAAAGAAAAAGTGGAAAAGGAAGTTCCTTCTGTTTTAAAGGTGCTGAAAAAGTCACAGTCGGAGTTTTTGGAAAATTACTGTATAAAAGCGGAAAAACTCGAAACTCACATTTTTTATAAAAGTGGAATTATTGACAACAGGAAACCTGTCAAAGTGCTGAAGTTTTAGCGGAAACTTTTCAAAATGGAAATTTCGTTAAAAATCGAAAACGTACCATCAACTTTTTGCTGCACGTTAGTTTCAGGAATTTTCGGTGAATTCACCCCACTTATTTTTTACGGTATAGAGATCCCTTTCTCCACACCCAATTCTTGCTAATATAAATAGGGTGTTAAATAAAATGAGTTTGGCAAATATCTTTTCTAATAAAGAGACTTTCCGTGCTTTGCTGATTCTGTTGTGTAAGTCCTTATCAAGCTTTGCAGTATTATCAATAATCACTCACAAATAATTACAACCTGTTACTTTTTAAGCTACTAAACAATAATTTGTGGGTTTGACTTTGAACCACTGATTTAAATTTTTGAACATTTAGCTTCCTCCGAAAGTTTTCAGTTGTCTGAGGTTGTGCTGTGACTTGCTTACACTCTTAGAAATTAGCACTAAGCCATGAACATGCAGCAAGCAAACTGCCGATACTAAAACTGCGCACCTCAAAATTTGATACTACACTGCTGGTCACCCAAAATGCAACACCAAGAACGATACGAGATAGCAAAGCCAGATTTACTGGACAGATAACAACACATACAAAAATGAAACGATTGAGCTTACAGGCCCGTGCGACTTGCGGAATACGCAGACATCAGTAGTTCGTGTGGCCCCCATGGCTGGCAATAACGGCCGCTACACGCCGCGGCATCGAACGAAAGAGGCTTTGGATGTGGGCTTGGGGTATGTCGGTCCAGGCTGCTTCCACACGTTGCCACAGTTCATCAGGCGTAGCCGCGGGTGGTGCTTGCCGGGCCACTCGGTTGCCGATCAGCGACCAGACGTGTTCGATGGGCGACATATCGGGAGAACATGCGGCCCACGGCAGCAATGACACCTGGTGGGTCGTAAAGAATTGTTGCACGATGCGTGCCACGTGCGGGCGCGCATTGTCCTGTTGAAACGTGGCCGCTGACAGGTCCTACAGGTAAGGGGGACTACAGGCTCCAAAACGTCGGAAATGTAGCGGTGGCTGTAGAGTGTACCGACGATGCGTACCAGAGGGGTGCTGGTGTAATACCCAATTGCGCCCCAAACCATAACGCCAGGCGACGGACCGGTATGGCGATGCATAATGCAGGCGTCATACAGTCTCTCGCCGCGGTGTCGCCACACGCGGATCCGACTATCGTCGTGTTGCAGGCAGAAGCGGTATTCGTCGGAGAAGACAATGACGTGCTATTCCATAGTCCAGGTGCGGCGTTCAACGGCCCACTGCCGCCGCACTTGCCGGTGGTGTAACGTCAATGGTAATCGGAGCAATGGGCGCCGTGCGACAAGTCCCCGCTCCTGCATACGACGTCGAACGGTACGTGCTGACACGGGTTGTTGCGCAACACACCCTGATTCCTGCGCTAACGTTCGTGATGTGGCGGTGAGAGCCGTCAATGCCCGCCGCACAACATGCCGGTCCTCTCGTTCGGTGGTGTGCCACGGCTGCGGCAATCGCTCACGTCGGTCCGTCCGTCCCTCCTGCACCCACCGAATCCATACTCGCCTCACTGTGGCTGGATGTCGTCCCACACGGGCGCCGATGTCTCTGTACGATAAGCCGCTGTCGTGATAAGCCACTATTCGCCCTCTGTCGAACTCCGAAACGTGCTGGAATGACTGCCGTATTCTGCGACGAGGCATCAGGAAGCTTCCCACGCACAGGTCCGGCAGTACAACACACTTCCACTACTTACACCCCGCCTTCTGTGCACCCTTCTTATAGTCCTTCTCGGTGGCGTGCGCGGCGCACATGATTTGCATATGCCCTGCAATGCTAATCGATTGCATGTCCATTCGCGGGCGACGCATGCTGCGAATTTCAGGCCAATCGGATGCTTCCTTCTTGGTGTTGCATTTTCGGTGGCCAGCAGTGTAAGTCACTTTCTTTAAGCAAAGTATGCATATCGAAAATAAACGAAAATGGGGACAGTCTAAAACCCGGTTTCACTCCATTCAGTTTTTTCTAAAAATAAAAGAGATTAGCCGACCAATTGTAACTTAACTTGTAGTTAAGGGCTGGTTAACGATGAGCTATAAAATTTGGGAATATGGATTTTAATCGAGCTTAAAATTCGCTCTTGTCAGCTGAACTGGCAGGAGGTATGCCAGCTGAATAAAGAAGAGGACTTATGAGGTATGTTAAAAAGCAGTATAAAGAATTTGCAGTTTTTTTCTCCCTAATGGATTGTTTTAGCCATTCAGTAGGGAAGCTAGCTAACTTCACTAAAATGGTTTCAGTTCGCGAAACAGAATTGAAAAAGAAAAAAAAAAAGGCTGTATTCCAAAGGTCGAAAGAGTGTTTTTAATTGGAGGGGGATGGAGTGTCTAATCGAAGTAATGAATCATTTTGGCGATTATTGCAGGACTTTATAAAAACAAAAGACTGGTAATATGGCAGAATGCACTGTACACAAGACTGAGATTTTACTAGACCCTATAAAAAATAATTTAAAGGAATAAAATATAGTGTTATTGGATTACTAATAGTATTGTTTTACCGTTAACTATTTTTATGTGCTTTTCCATTCACACATAGTATCACGCACACACGCTATCTGTTCAAAAGTAGCTGGGCACTTGCCTTTCCACAAACTCCCTGTAATAGGGAAGGAATTAATATCGAGGTGGTCCACTCTTTGCTGCTATCATAGTCTCCACTCTGCTGGGAAGACTTTCCACTAGATTTTGGTACATTGCTGCGGGAATTGCCTTCTGTTCCGCCACCGTAGTCAGATTGGTCACTGGTGTCCGGCGGTTCAGCCTGGCTCGCAGTCGTCATTCTAAAGGTGTTCCATGGGGTTGAGATCAGGGCTCTCTGTACAGGCCAGTCGAGTTCTTCCACTCCCATCTCTTCAAATACATTTATGCACGGGCCTCGCTTTATGGACGCGGGCATTGTATTATTGGGAAAGGAAATGTCCTTCACCGAACTGTTTCCTTAATACTGGAAGCTGCCGCCCCGGTGGCGCAGTGGTCTAAGCGATGGCCTCTGATCATTCGTCCGAAAGGGGTCCGGGTTCGAATCCCGGTGAGGCATGGATGTTGTTTTTGTCTTACGGCACTTGCTCTCTCCCTTCCCTGGAACCAGTGACCCTAAATTAGGGACGGGCGACTGCTTACAGCCCATTGAGTTACTCACGGTGGTCGTTAAACCTCCAATCAAACAATAATAATAATAATAATAATACTGGAAGCACAGAATTGTTGAGAATGTCATTATGCCACCCCTGTGGCGCAATGGTTTAAGTCTTGGTTTCTGTCCATTCGATCGAGAGGGTCAGGGTTCGAATCCCGGTGAGGCATGGATATTCTGTTTGTCTTATGGCCCTGATTATCTCCCTTCCCTGGAACCAGTGGCCTTAAATTAGGGACGGGCGACTCCTTATAGCCGACCGAGTTGCTCACGGTGGTCATTAAACCTCCAGAGAACAGTAAACAACGAATGTCATTGTAGGCCACAGCTTAAGATTTCTGGGCTCTGGAACTAGTGCGCCTAGCCTAGAGCATGATGCCTCCTCCACCAAACTTCACAGTTGGCACAGCACGTCGGACAGGTAGCGTTAATCTGGTATCCTCCACACCTAGACTCGTCCGTTGGACTGCCAAATGGTAAAGCGTGATTCATCACTCTAGATAACGCGTCTCCACTGCACCGGTGTCCACTGGCGCCGACTTCAACCAATTCTTTTGTTAGGCTTGTGAGCGGCTGCTCGTCCATGGAAACCCATTCCTTTGAACTCTCGGCAAACCGTTATTGTGCTGGCGTTGTTTCCAGAGGCATTTTGGAACTCGGTGGTGATTGTTGAAACCGAGGACAGGCGATTTTGTCGAACAATCCGCTTCAGCACTCGGCGATACCGTTTTGTCATTTTACGTGGTCTCCCAGGTCACGATCGCGCTATTGTTTCTCCTAGGCTTTTCCACTTCATAAGGGAAGCAGTTTCTCTTAGGCTTTACCACTTGACCAGGGAAACTGTGGCAAGACAGAAACCCCCGAACTGTCTTGTTGCTAAAATGGCATCCTATGGCCGTGCCACGTTGAAAGTTACTTAACTCTGGCGTATGTTCCATTCTACTGTTCATGCTTGTCTATGATATTTGCCAGCACACATGCGTGCTTTTATACCTGTATGGGCCATGCATGTGGGCAAGTCCACTACTCAAAAGGAGTGTCCGGATACTTTTGATCATATAGTTTACATTTGACCAACGTACTCTAAATTACAGTTACCCTGGTTCTCGGTGGGAACCGTAATATCAGCGGATGGTGTAACTTATGGCCAAATTTACTGGTTCGTCTATGTGTTTTAAGTGCTTGCTAAAAATGGGCATCTTGTTAAATTTTTCTTCTTTTTTTTTTTTTTTCAGCATTTTATATGTTTTTTTGTTTTTATTTATTTTATGAAATTTCAACAGAAGGACTTTAAATTTCGTTGATTCGTTAGGAAGGAAGATCGTACTCATCAGGGAAACAAAATCCCCGAAAAACCTAGAACTGGGTTGAGCATTGAATTAATCCCATAGGAAAGATCAAAATGAAAAAAGTCACTCGGAGGAGGAGGTTTAACGACTACCGTGACCAACTCAGTGGGCTATAAGCAGTCGCCCGTCCCTAATTTAGGGTCACTGGTTCCAGAGAAGGGAGAGATCCAGCGCCGTAAGACAAACACAAGATCCATGCCTCACGGGATTCGAAGCCGGACCCATGTCGGACGAATGAGCAGAGGCCATCGCTTAGACCACTGCGCCACCGGGGTGGCCAATCCTCGGTTTAACCTCACTCGCTATGGCTCATGTAATAGCATTTTATTTGCTGATCGTAGCCGCTTATTATTATTATTATATACAGATACAGGTAAATCAAAGTTAGGACAATTTGTAGTAAATAAATCTTTGGGCAGTTGTGTGTGTGTGTTTTGTTTAGTTTCAACAAAAAACCGTCGTCAAAATTGTTGAAGATGCAAATTTGGTACTTCACTAACAGTTGTCGCTGCGTAGAGCATCCGAAAATACCTTTGTCTAACTTGAAGGGAACAACTAAGCATTAACCGACGGCAGGATAAAGACCTGTACTACTTGTTGAGGTTATTTAAATTTTAGTTGTTAAGAGCTGTGAATGAAGATGTATGCTGCATATCATTACATATTGGCTTGCGTGCACGATTGCTCCTCATCCAGCAAGCGCAAACATGTGGGGAACATAAAAGGAACTAAACACATTCGCAAAACGTAATGAGGGTTGTGTTGCAGTAGCTCGTGATTATTGCAGAAATTGTTACAAAAAAATTCGAGATATGAGCAACCATCAAAAAGAATCGACGTCGTGTCCTCTTTAATGTATCACCTCTTTTTAAATCTTGTATTAATGTTTTGTAGCTGAAGAACTATTAAATAACTTCGAGAACCACAATACACTATTAAAGACAAACTGTGTCTTTTCTTAAGTTATGAGGTATGTACAAACAGTTAGTGCAACAGTAACATTTTGTCCCCCCTGAGAAATCAACTTAACACACATATATATATAGCTGAGCGATTGTAACGACCTGCGTGGAGACTTTTTTTTTTTTTTTTTTTTTTTGGGACACCAAAAATTCGCATTTTTTAATTATAGATTATTTATTATCATCATGGAAGCTGTCAGCAGAAATCAACAGCTGAAAGCCTTTTTTCTTACGAAAATAAGAGGTGGGTGAATTTTGACTCTTGGCATTATTCATGCTCTTGAACGAGGATGTTGATATAATTTATAAAAATTATCATGTGGCTCGTAGTTCCTTCTGGGATGTTCATCGATCCAAAAGAGGAACTATTATTGAACGCTTCGAGAGCAACAACGGTTGACCAAGTGCGACGCGCACAGCTCCAATTTGGATTGGCATAGCTGCACAGAGGCAGGTTTCCGCACCGCCAGCAGGTCATAAACTACACGGGCCACCGCCATTTTCTCACACCCACTGGCCCACCCTCCCACCTGTCGGTCAGCTCTGGCTCAAGGGAAAAGGTCTGAGGTCATCAGGGGGTCATGTAACTGGCGATGCGAGTGCCTTAGGTCATCCAGTGGAGCGCTTAATGGGTTTTTTCCACAAACCCTCGCAGGTAGCGCAGGGCTGCAAGTAGGTTAACACCGCTGCTATGATTCGCCACTGTTGGATCACTTATTTTTTTACCCCCGAGCTTAATCCCCCTTGTTTATTCTCAGTCATCAACATCATCATCACTACCACCCTCCAATAGTCGCCGCCAGGTACAACAATGGAGAACATTGAAGGGAATGGAGGTTTGTTGTTAAGGTGGTTGATGAAGGCTAACAACAATCACATTTCAATGGTCAATGGCTATTAGACTCAAAGTTGACGGGTTAGAAGAAAAGAAAGTGAAGAGGATGGGTAACAAATGTTTTCTCAAAGGTGGGAAGTGGAAGCTTCAGGATGCAACCCCAACCTGTTTAATATGCAGCCCCTTGTTCAAGGACCCATTTTTGGGTAAGGCACATATACAATAATGAGAATCCACCATCAGATAAGCTCTCAAGTAAGCGTCGCTCCGTTCATGCTGCAACACTCAAGATGAGAATAAAATCCTTTTCCCGTCTTGTATTTGTAAGAAAAATTGATCGCTTAAATTCATGAGAAATATTTCTGTCACCTTAAATAAAAATTAAATACAGTTTTATATTCCGTTAATGGGTTTTTATTGGATAATAGCAACAATAATTTCAAATGCGTAATTTTTAAGGAAAATGTAAATGTTCTAAAAGCTCCAAATGAGTCAGAAATATCTAAAACGAACTAGCAAGATCATTTAAAAGTGACGTACTTAAAATACAGAAACCGTAAATTTTCAGTCAGTGACTATTGTACTTCTTCGGCGAGAATTTTTATAGGAGCACAAGTGCATCTCAACAGAATGTCAGACGCTCGTTGTGCTTCGAAAGAAGTTTCGAAGAGCCATTTTCGGTATTGCGTAACAATTATCAAGGGTGCAACAGATGTCTCTGCTACGGGTTCTCATCTAATATCTGAGACGTAGTTAAACTTTATGCCACTGTGCCATATTTCTCATCCTCTGTCATTGAACACGTTGCGAAGAACGGCTTTTCGGCAAATTAGGATGAGAGACGTCGCATCGTCGAAGAAAATTCAGAGGAACTTATTCTGGCAAAATTTCCGTTGCGTGCTAATAAAATTAAAAGTACAGTTTCATGCCCAAAATCAAGAGCCACATAAAAACTGCATTAGTCTGAGGGACAGTATAAAATAAAATGTAGAGCGAAGAATATTGTTTGGATATGTTATGTATCGGGTTTAAATTTTTCCGCCATAAGTCCAGCAGAAAAAACTAGCCTGGCAGGATTTAAAAAAAAAAAAAAGCCGCGCTGTAAAAAAAAAAAAAATGGAGATCATTTAACCCACTTGCGTTGACGACATATAATCATTTTTGCAAGCACCCCCTCAGATCTGCAGAGTATGCTCCAAAAACTTGTTGGCAAGTGTGAAGTGGGTTTAAAAAACAAAGGGACACAGTAGCCACTGTGCTGCAACCTACAGTGTAGAACTACGTCAACTGTCACTATTTCGTGACACTATCTCTCTAGTTCTACATTCTTAAAGTATTCAGCGAAGGACAGTTGACGTAGCCTTACGTTGTAGGTTGCAGCGCAGTTGCTACTGTGCCCCTTCGATTTTTTTCAAATATAAAATTTTCAGGAAATAAAACGAAAGAAATGTGTTACTTTATTTACTTAAAAGCAAATTATATACAATTCATAGTAACTTACGCTGATTATAAATTAATGGTAGTAGAAGTAGAAGGCGTAGTATCATCGTTGTCAGTAGTTATTGCTAAAGTTGTTTCTGAAGAAATCGCTCTTCAGAAACAATTTTTCAAACTCCTTAGTTGCCTTGTTATAAACTTGGCGATACGTCTCGGGCCTAAGGTGCTCTTCTTGTTGTTGCTCTTGTTCTCGTCTAGATTCAGTATGCATAGGCGGTGTAAAGGTTTAAGACGTAATGCATTCATTATCCAGCGAAGTTGTGAAGACTGGCGATGTACATTGGTATTCCGTGCTCAGTGTGAAAATTTGAATCGATGACATCAATCTCCATCTGTTCTTGCTGTTCAGGCTCAATTTGTGCAGTTGAAGTGGAAGGTTGTGGCCCTAGAGTCGAACTCGGCAGAAACGCATCCAGGCGCGCGGACTTTTGACGATCCCTACATTCCCGTGACCTGTTGGTTGATGACTTAGCCGGCCTTTTCGGATTCTTCTCGCTCTCCTCTAGCTGTTTCTTCAACTTTCGTCGGTTCTTATAGTAATTTTTCCTGGATTCTCGCGGCATTTCTAAATTTTTGTCACCAAATTTTTTTATCTAAAAAATAAATTTTAAATCCACTTTATTTCGGTTTATCACATACGTCCGTTAGCTCTTACCGTCAGCTACGGAATGCGGGGCTGAGGTCATCGCTATCATTATATATTCACTAGTTATCAACCTTAAAACGGCGTGCGGCGAAACAAAATCACGCGAAATTCAGCTTAACTGTCTAACGCTACTGTATCGAAGGGTTAAGGGGTGTAGGGTTGAAACTTGTTTTGTAATAAATGAGACTCTGTAAACTATCAAATGCTGTATTATTTATTACTCTAGGGTTATTAGTTTCGAAGATATAAGCTTTCAAAGTGGGACATGTTTCCGTTGCATCCGTGCTCTCAATATTACCCCCTACCCAGCGCGGAGTAAGACTTAGTTCTACGTCGAAATGAACTTACAGAAAACAAAATTCATGTGTCGTGCTTTTTCCAGAACTGAAGATTTGGCGATTGATGGAGCAATTCTTGAAGTAACCGATTCCTACATTTACCTTGAATTACAAATATCAAGCAAGAGCCACATCGAAGAAGAAATTAATAGGCGTATAAAACTTGGTTGGAGAGCATTTGAAAGAAACAGTACAATTTTCTGGATTAATTTGTCATTTATGTCTTAAAAGAACAGTGTTTTAATCCATATATCCTTCCAGTCCTTATTTATGGATCAGGGACACTGGACTTTAACAAAAAAAAAAAAAAAAAAAAAGGCATCCAAAGGCAGCGAATTATTGAAAGAAACGTAGAGAGGTACACCTTGGCATAACCAGGAAGGATAGGAAGAGGGACTAGTGAATCAGGAAACTAACGGGAGTTGATGACATCGTGAGATCAAGATAAATCCCTAAAATGGCATTGGGCTGGACATTTCGAACTATCCACCATTGCACCACTGAAATACAGCAATGCATTCCAAGGGTCAGAAAAAGACCATGTGGGAGATAAATGGATGAAATATATACCTTCATCCATCAGTGGATTAATAATGGTTGATTATATATATATATACAAAACAATCAAGAAAACTCCAAAAATACGTGATGAAATATTATAAAATTTGGTGAAAACCTGTATCATATCGTCCGTCAAAGAAAGCTCCGAAAACATTTCGTAAGAAACACTTCATTCTGACAAAAATGACCACATACAGGACCAGGTGAAAAATAAGGTGTCAAAATGAAATAACCAAAGTCCATCAATAGGAGTGGGATCACCTCTCCCAGCAATGCTTCATGCTGTTGACGATGGTGTGTATCTAGGATATCAGTATGTAGCAACGACCATTTTTCGTGCAAAGCTTGTTTAATCCCCACCATGTCTTGCGGAGTGAGGTTGAGTGCAGCAGCACGTTTCCCTAGACCATCCTAGACATGCTCGATCGGATTACAGTCGGTAGACCTGGCTGGCCATTCCATACGGAGAAGGGTCATTTCTGAAAGACATTGTTTTACCAGTCTCACTCGGTTGAGACGAGGGTTATCGCCTTGTAGGAGAAATGTATCGCCTATGGCACCTGCATAAGGACATCATCCCTATAAAGTTGAGCATTCATTGTTCTTCTCGGAAGCACATAGAGGTATATGCGTCCACCTAAGGAGATGCGACCTCAAACCAGCACGCTACCACAACCATAAGTTTCCCTGTCATGGGTCATAGAGGGATGATAGCGTGTCCCTCGTTCTCTCCAAATCACAGCACAACTGGAATCGCTCTGTAAAACAAATCTTGACTCATCTTTAAAGAGTACTGATCTCCATTGGTTTTCAGTCCAGTGGTCGTGAAGTCTGGCCCAATTCAAACATTCCTCCCAGTAACGGGGTTATGGAGCACGCATAGTGCTGGTCGCGTAGACCTCTTTCGTGATGCCTGGGCATCTGATTCCACTGATGCTGCGCACAGTGGAATCAGATGCCACTGTTCCTGTGACCGCAGAAAGGGCAGATCGCTGCTGTGTCGGGGTAGCCGCCCTGTTCCTCCGCGCAGTTTATAGGAGATATACGTCATCCTCGGATGTTGTAGCCCTATGCCATCCTTTGCTGTACCTTCAGGAAACTGATTGCATATTTTGGAATTGGTTCCACAGTCTGTGGGCCACAGGAGTCACATCCATCCATCTGGCACTTTGGCCTGCCTATATACTTCCGATCGTTCTCCACCTCAGTTCATCTGTTAAATGCTGTCTTGCCGTCATTATAGCAAATTTCGTATCTCAAAATCCTTTCTCTACACTCCGCAGACGATGTCACGAACACCTCCGCAACTGCCTCTTTTATGCTGCGGCTCGTTTACATAAACCGACGCCATCGCCACTCACTTGCATACGATACTCCGACTCCGCATTACATTTCCCGTCATACACCCTAGATTCGGGCATTTCCCACTCTTCTTTCCCAAAGCGAGATTTTTCTGTTTTTTACGCTTTCCAACCGTGGGTTGAAGAAGCGTATATGCCCCAGATTTGTCCATCTGTCTGTCCGTTCGTCCGCACATAACTCGCGTTAAAATGGTTCGATTTCGATGAAATTTTAGTGTGTTGTACGGGACCACCTGGGGACGAACCCTATTGAAAATGGGCGAAATGGGGTCAAAGGTCAGGACACGGGAGCGGGATCCATTCCATTGCCTTTATGCGTCATAACTTGCGTAAAAATGCTTCGATTGCGACAAAACTTTAACATGTTGTTCCGGAGGTATACTGAACCGGTTCTGTTGAATATCATCGAAATGGGGTCAAAGGTCAGGACACAGGAGCGAGATTTATTCCACAGCCATTATCCTCATAACTTGACTAAAAATGCTTCTACTGCGACAAAACTTTAGTATGTTGTTCCGGAGGTATACTAAACTGGTTCTGTTTAATATCATCGAAATGGGGCCAAAGGTCACGCACGGGAACGAGATTTATTACACGGCCATTATCAGCATAACTTGAGTAATGATTTCTGGTATGTTGAAAAGCGTATCATAACCAATTCATTGCATGATTTTACGAACTTGTTTCCCTTAATTAATGGAAACCATATATACGAGGTAGGAACCAAAAGTTCCCGGACTGGGTCCGTAAGTCCACAGATAGATAGTTACGAAGCTGAAGCACATCCTCCTTTAAAATAAGACCCTCTTGCAACGACACAATTCTGCCAGCGACTGTAGAATTCGTCGAAGCACTTCTGTAACCCATTCTATTCAATGTCCTTCAGTGCAACCACCAAGTCCTTTTTCACTTCTTCTGCGCACGAAAATCGACGACTCTGAAGTCGTGTCAGCTCAGAGAAGAGGTGGAAGTCGCAGAGGGAAGGTCAGGTAAGTACGGTGGGTGTGGAAGGACAGCAGTTCTTGTTTTGGCGAGAAACTCACGAACGAGGAGTGACCTGTGTACCGGTGCCCCGCAGTTGAGGCCTCTTCTTGCGGATCGACTCCCGTAGATGTCGCATGATGTCCAGATAGAACTGATTGTTGATAGTACGTCCTTCGGGGATAAATTCAAGATGAAGAAAACCCTGGACGTCGAAGAAGACCTCTAGCATGATCTTGTCTTTACTGCGATCTCGGCGGAATTTCTGCTTGCGTGGAGACGATGGCGATTTCCACGTAGCTGATGCCTGCTTACTGCTTAGTCTGCGGGTCGAAGAGGAAGCACCGTTTTTCATCCCCCGTTATGATTCTTCTAAGAAATTGTGGGTCTTGGTAGGCAGCGGTTACGAGATCGCCCGCCATTTCCATCCCTGCGGCCAACTGATCTTCAGTTAACATTGTGGGACGATGTGTTAACACACCCGGTGCATCTTCAAGATCGCGCGTACGATGGCCGCAATCTTCGAAATGTTTTCACTCGTGCGAACTATCATTGGCCGCCAGCTTCGTTCGTCGTCTTCGACCTGCCTTCTCTGAAGCGTCGATGCAAATCGAATGTTTGTGACCCCGACACAGTGTTTTCGCCATAAATTCGCTTCAAAATCTCGTAAGTTTCTGTTGGACTTTTGCCCAAACGAACGCAAAACTTAATGTTAACGCGCTGCTCAAAAACGCCATTTTTCATCAGTCGCTGAACACTGCGTAAATTGCTTGTTCACAATACCCGGATGTACCGCAGCGAGCGCTTGTTGTAGATGGACGAAACCTATTTCCCTGTGAGGCGGGATAATGTCGTAACATCATCCAATAATCGCCGTGGGTACGCGATACACGTACTTTGCCGTACTGGTGCAGTCCAGGAACTTTTGGATCCTACCGTATATACCCTTTGCCAAAACAAAAAACAAAACAAAAACGAAGCACCCAGAAGAAAACATCCAATAGAGATGAAAATTATCATGGGCGGTGTACATGTATACGAAAGGAAATAATTGAAATTCCAGTTTCGGAGCAGTTGGGCCATTTATTGGGATAATACATCTACACTAGTGGAACAAGTCAGTACGTTGTAGCGCCACCTCTGGCTCGGATACAAGCGGTTACTCGGATTGCAGCTTTGTACTACGCTTTGAAGCCCGTGACATTTTCTAGAAGAAAGCTTACGGCATTGTCTTTTTTTTTTAGTTTGGTAGTTCATAGAAGAAAACTTACATTACGAAGTGATATTAATTTCGTAAAATATCAAAACGTTTAAAATTAAAAGTTTGTGTAACGTTTTTGGATCCTAATTTTAAATGAAAAGTGATCAGAGATGTTATTCGTACTCAAAATTTTGTAGAAAGGGGTTTGAAAATAAAATTCGCACAAATATTTTGGAGGGAAAAGAGTAATGTGTCTTTCCCGAACAGAACAGTTGATTTCTATATTTAAAGTCATATTTCAAGTGATAGTGGCATTTCAAGTTGAGTTTGCTGAAAAATGGCATTGGTTCTTTATGAATTAAACTTATAGCTTTCGCGTCGTTTTCAACAGGAAAATGATTCCCTTTCCACCGCTTAGGAATCGATTTTTGTGTTCCTTGAAAATTTTACTGGTTAATAACAATAATTCTGGGAAGCTTATGATGAACTCCACCACTCAGTACTACGTAGAGACGAAGAAATCAGCTCCCCGGCTGTAGGCTAATTGGTATGTTACACTCGAATGCGAGTATTAAGCAGTTACGTGCAATTAGTGGCAGGGAAAGGAGGTTGGGGTGGTTGAGTGCACTACATATGAATTGACTGTAGTTTATAAAACCAATTTTCCTCTATATTTTCTCGTGGGCGTAGAGTGGACATTTCTACATTAATACATCTGTATCCCCCCCCCCCCCCCCCCCCCCACACACACTGGGTAAATACAACGAAAATATTTTTTCACTACCACAAACATTGTCGCGATTTTCATAGTTCAAATTTTTTTCTTTTCTCCTTGGAGGTCTGTGGAGATGATATTTCACAGCAGTGCCCACAAATCCAGAAATTTTTGGCAAGTATATTTCCAGGCGCGGACGCAGAGGTACCCCGAGAATCACCTCCCTGTCAGTTTTAATGCAAGTTTTTATTCTGTGCCAAAACAATTGCACTAATCAAAAACAGAAACGCTCCCCACCCCTTCCCACAGCAAATTAAAAAAGTCGTCTGGTATACAGTGTATGTAATATTTATTCGGTAACAAAGTTTGGTCTGTCCTGTGCCCTCTAGCCCGCTATCTCAAAGGTTGTACAGATATGTACACATACAACAAGTACACAATTACGCAGTTATGCAAGTGTTTCATAAGCAATCCTGGGATGCTGAAATTACGTTTAGCAACATTGTGGTTTATGTATGAAATAGAATTCGAACAGAAAGAATAGCAAGACTTACGTAGATCAAAATAACATTATTTTTCCTTTTTTCTTTAATTGAATCATTATTATCACACGAATAAACGCACGTCTGATTCTTTAATTTTTGATTAAATTGAAACAAAACGTTGCCAACATCTTACAGTTGTCAAATGAGCCCTGGCATTTATATAGAATCATCTTTATTTGTGATGTAGTGTTTGAAAATACCCCCCCCCCCGTTTTTGTTTCTATGATTGCTAAGATGTCTTGCATAGTTTTTTTTTTTTTTTTTTGTCTTTTTTTCCTTATTTTCTTTTTCTTTCACGCTTATGAAATGTCTGTCGTACGTAGAGCAGAATCATAATCTCGCAGGGACAGCAGAAGAGCAGCTGAGCTTGCTTAAATTGTAAGAACTTTCCCTGGGGTCTGCTGTATATGTACATTTCTGTACACCCTTTGAGATAGTGGGCTAGAGGGCACAGGACAGACTAAACTTCGTAATTAAATAAATATCAGCCTCCTCCCCCGCTTTATCCGCGCCTGTTTTCCGGGTCGCATATATATATATATATATATGACTTGTAGTAGCAGTACTTTCGGATTGAGTACAATTCTTAATTCTGATAACGAAATAGCCAGTTTTTTTGTGATTGTTTTTTTTTTCCCCCAATTCTTCAAGTTTTGTTGATGTTTAAAATGAAATGACTACAAAACAAAAACATTTGTTATCAAACTATAAACGAATTGATAAAAGTTCCTATGGTTCGCATCCTAAAAATTTATTGTGGTGATTAGAAAACCAGTAATCTACCATTGTTTTGAAATCGCTGTTTTGGTTTCCTTAAAAAATATATGCGAGCGAGTTCTACTGAAACAAACCTGACGTTTAGAATTTTTGATGCGTAGCGCCGTCTGGTGTCAAACAATGACATCGAACTGACGTTAGAAATGATTTTCATACAGGTTTCATTCCCAGTACTTGCGGTAATTCCTTCTGCCTTACGATAAGCATCTAGCAACCCAGCCGCTGCAGGTTAGAGATAGATGTGCCCATAACTGTAAAATCGTATATATACTCATAAACAGCTTATAGAACTGTTCGTGGTGAGAAATTTATTGACTTTGCCTGAAAAATAATTGAGAGTTCTGGTAATTTCCCGACCGACAACCACACATGCCCTCCTAACCTCGAAACCAGGAAAATTTGTGGTGAAGTTTGTAATAAATTGCCACAAAAGTTTGTTTCTTTCGAATTTTAAACCCATCTTCGGAGTTCATGTATAATTAATTAGCTCACATATTTGTAAAATCTATGTATCTATCACATACATGGGTGTTTTTCAACATGAAAAATCTTTGTTCTTCGTTTGTCCATTCGCTATAACTTCCATAAAATTATCTGAATAGGACCAGATTTTAGGATATTTAGAAAAAACGCTCAACGAAAATTGTGACACCTATTGGCCATGTTTTGGATCTTCACTGAAACATAACCTCTGAGATAAAGTTGCATAGGCACTGACTACGGAGATGCTCAGGATCTTGAGCACCCCTTATTAAAGTTATTTAAGGGGTGCTCAAGTAATTTTGTTTTTTTGTTTTTTTTGTAATGCACTGAACCCATACTTAAATATTTGTCTTCAATAAATTAGTCGAACTAAAGCAATATGCGGTCACTTGTTTTTAGGCTACCGATGTTTTTGTCGATGTACTTTATTTTAGTTACAAAGAATGATTCAAACTCTGAAATTTAAAATTTATTTCTATGCTCCAAATTTCATAAGTTGACGATTTAAATTCAACTCTTAAAGCCGATTTAACGTATTCCCCAAGATTTAAAGCGAATTTAAAGTATTCGATTTTAGAAAACCGTTTTTAAAAATTTGAAAATTATTACCAGTTGCTTATTTCTAGTGGCACTAGGCAAAGTCTGTGCGTGTATAACGTAAGGCTTCGGGTTAACTGGTCGAACCACTGCTCTCAGGGAAAAGAGATCTCTATAATTCTCAGCCTTATGCGCGAATTCGTTTGCAGAATAACGATGGCAAAAGGCAAATTTCATTGAAATTGTACAGTAACCTGTGTCAGTGACATTGCTGATTAGACGCGTGACGAGAATAGGTTCCGGTACTCCATTTTGCGGAAAATATAGTATGTGCGATTAGCTTTCATATACTATGTCTATATACGACGAGGGAGCATGGCTATGGTATCGAATGCAAATAAATTCTCTCGAGAAGTACAATTCCGAGTATGAACTTTTATTTAATAAATTTCATTATATTTTCCCATTACAGCGTTCAATTCAGGGGCGGATCCAGAAGCTTACCTTAGAGAAGACAGTTGCTTTGGTCTAAAAAAAAAAAAAAAAAAAGGAAAAAAAAAAGATAAATAAAGAGACTGTATAAGGGTCACATGCGCGCACACACACAAACTGTCAGAGCTCTCCTTTCCTGGCATTGTACTGCTTTTTAAGGACTTTTTCCATCAAATAAAGTGAGCTAAATTTTTAAATCATGAAATGGGAAAAACAGCTAAAAATCAGAACTGTTTCCCTGGCGTCCAATTGCCTGCTTTGCAAGGAGACGATCTCCGTGCTCTTTAAACATAAAGCCTGGATCGAATCTTTCAAAATAAATTTGAGCCTTTCTATTCGGACGGCTTAATTTAATGCAAAAAAATCCCAGCTTGAATCATAGAATTATTCCTAAGTAATATGACCGTTAACTCCTCAAGATATTCGTTTATTCTTTCAATGCATGATTCTGACTTCTTTTGAAAGGAACTTCCATTTACTTCACTTCATCAAGTCATTCCTCAGCCATTCATTGTCTTACTGGCGATTTTCTCTCGGAAGTTTGTGGAAATATTCCATCAAGTACACATTATTTCCATGATCAGTCAAAATCTCTTTCCCTTTCCGCTCTCAGCTCTGAAACTTTAGTTTTTTCTGGTATCTCCCTTTCTCTATCTCTCTCTCTCTCTCTCTCTCTGAAGCTGGAACAGAACATCCAGTTTCACCGATCGCACCAGTCGCTCCTCGCTGTATCAGCTATACTGGTTCAATTAATCCGCCGCAAGAAATTTCACAAGGTACAGTGTTTTGCAGTGAATGGCAATAACAGGCGAAGTACCAATATTTGAACATTTAAATTTTCAACGTTGGAAACGGTACCTGCTTTTTTAAATTTCTGCACCCCTTGAAATTTTTAGAACTCGGTGTATATGTAAAGTTTTACTTCGTTTGAATTTGACAAGATAGAAACTCTCTTCCAACTAAAACATTTTTTTTTATGTTTATTTTCTTTAAGTTTCACTTTCTGGTCACTCTCTTGCTTTTCGCTCGCTTTTAACCTATATTCCTTTCAGTGAAACCAGTTCTTCCTAAAAATCGGTGTATTGGCATTTGTAAAATATATATATTGTAAAAAAAAAAAAAAAAAAAGAGAAAGAAAAATATCGTTCATCTGTTGTCTGTATTATAGTTCCGGTCGGCCATAACTCCACTCAGAAAGGATAAACAGTATTTCCTACTCAATCGGATAAACGCTTCCAAAATAGATTAATGTGATATGCGAACCATGTTAAGAAATAATCGGTATATTGAGCAAATGATATATATGCATGTATATATATTTTTTTCATCGTTGAGCTGAGCTTCAGAAGGTATCTAGATGAGGATGCTGATAGTGGTTATCCGAATTTAGTGCCAGGGGGAAGTTCAATGGAAGGTTGGATAATAAAGTTCTCGTTTCCTCAGATGATTAATGACATCAAGGAAGCGAAGGAGGTGGAAACCTGCGGTTCCAATCCATTGCCTGGGGCGCCCTTTCAAACACTTCTTTTTCCCATAATGAATAGATGACCTACAGATGAACACTTTCGGCAAGAAAAACACTCTGCACTCGTATACAATGTATGTTATTTGTGTTAGGCGCTTGACGGTTTGGAAATATCCAAGACAGAGCACCTTGATGCTACGTTTGTGGGCTTATTCTTTATTTCCTTTTCGATCAGTTTCTGCACTGCATGCATGCTGACGTTACATTTTAATTGTCAGAGCTTCAAATATATTACTTGTCTGACTGGAAATGTTGAATGCTTGGTTGTTTGTTATGAGTGAATCTGACTGGAGGCGAGAAAAAATTGAAAAGACCTCACCGAAGGAGCAGTATTGTGGTGTTGTAATAATAATAATAATAATAATAATACTTGTAATAATATTAATAATACTAATAATCTAGAGAACAACACCCACAAGATGTACTGGGACAGATCATCAGTATTGTGTTGTTGTAATAATAATCTAGAGAACAACACCCACAAGATGTACTGGAACAGATCAATCAGAACAGATAAGACCATCTCCCACAATCGGCCCGACATCGTCCTGGTCGACAAGGAGAAGCAGTCAACATACCTCCTTGACATAATCGTGCCCAACACGTGCAACATCCAGAAGACGCTCGGAGAGAAGCTGTCAAAGTATAACGACCTACGATACGAAGTCAAAGAAATGTGGCGCATGGAGAACGTCACCACCTTCCCCACAGTAATATCAGCCACAGGAGTTGTACCTAAGACCATTCACAGCTCTATACAGACATTAGACCTTCAACCTAACACCTACATGGAACTACAGAAGGCAGCTATCCTGAACACTTGTAGGATAGTAAGGAAGTTCTTGGACAACTGAAAGAAAGAAATACCACTTCCTAGACTTGGTACGTCGTACCCGTCCTAGAAAGAAGAGAAGAAAAACCTCAGAAAGAGCTGGAATCTCATTTCAATTTTTATAATAATAATAATAATAATAATAATAAAAATAAAGGAAACCATAACGTTATTATTAAAGATAAATGCGGTATATACATAGTTAAAAGTATGTTTTTCGACGTCTGTGATATCCCAGTTGAGCCAGTAGGTCTTAAACTCTGTAGCCTATGTCATTTAAAATTTCCAAACTCGGCTTGAGCCAATCCACGTTACCTTAACAGTTTTTCTGAAAAGGACATTTTTCTGGGATATTAAACACAATCGTGATTAGTCGAAAATGTTGAATAAGCTCAAAATGCTTATAGCATATTATAAATCCGTTTATTCGGTGGCGAAATACAGTATATACAAGTCGCCAAACTTTCGCTCTCCACTGGGAGGCCTTTTCAAGGCAGCGGTTCGACATAAAACGCTTAAATAAGAAAAATGATTTCTGAAAATAGCGTGGAAGACATCACGAGCGGTATTACGTGTTACTTATCACGCGATTATACTCTGTATTATTATTATTATTATTATTATATATTATTTTGGAAGTTGATGGATTTGTTATGCCTGGACTCTCAAGTTCGCCTAATTTATCTACATAATATTGTGCATGTGTTGTATTTATTTGTTGCAATTTTGCTTTTAGATCTGATTGTCTGTCTCACGTGGTTTTTTCTTCTAAATGCGAAGTTGTGGGGGATATCACCTACCGGTTTACGCAAACCCCTGTGATTTTTTATTTTTCCAAAATTACTCCTTGCACGAAAATCTTTTGGGTTAGTTGAAAATGTGAGGTCACTCCTCTCATGGTTCCAGCACATTTTTTTATTATTATTATTCGTAGGGATACTCCTAAAGTGAACGTAACAACGGTGTGTATTTCATTGCGCATATTTCAAGTCCCCTGCGTACGTGTTGCGCTTCTTATGTGGCATACAAAGCTCGTATCACTTTCTTCCAGGGTCGTAATTTCTCGAGCTGTCCCATGCTGTTAACCAAGACTACCATAAATAAGGAAAGGGTGGCCTTACGAGGAACGAAAACTAGCCTCCAAATGACGAATAAATTTCTGAATGCCTCCTGACGACCAGTTCGTTCACCGCAGGGAGAATAAAGGACAGGGAACATTAGCAGGTTCAACCTTGTTTATTTATCATGCTTTCTTCCGCGACTGATACACGATGTCCTATGTGAAACAGTTTTGGGAGTGTCTGTTGTGCTATTCTTTTTAGAACTCTGGAGGTTTTTTAACGGTTGTTACGTGACAGCGATGTTAAGAAAAAAATACTCCGATCTAGCATTGCTCAAAGTTTCTTAATTTAATTGTAACACCTTAGTTTTTGGAATTGAGTTTTATTAATCATGTATTTCTACCGCTCTAATGGACAGTTGCTGGAGCTGGGTCCGGGTTCGGCGTCCGGATAAGTTATGGGCTGCGAGCCTGTCCCATTGTGCTAAGTCTGACGCTTCCTGGAACAGGTGTCCCCAAGTCAGGGATAGGGAACTCCCTGTAGCCCTTGATGGTCTCGTTAAATCTCGAAAGCAAAACATGTTAATACGCAGTTGTTAAGTTTTGGGATTGCTCCGGTGGCTGCCTTCTGACTATCGTCGGAGTTGGTATCAGAGGAGACATGGGTGGTGTGTTTGTTGTACGGCGCTGGCTGTATCTCTTTCCTGGAGTTAGTGTCCCTTAAGGTGGGTGGACACCCTAAAGAATTTTTGCTCATTTTTTAAAAATATTTTTTCAATATTTTAAGCATCTAATTAGTAATATTTGTTAAAAAAAGTTAGAAAATGTGCAGCTAATTGATTAAATTAATTAATGGTATTTTGTAGCACTAATAACTTGAGCAATTTTTAATGCAAAATAATAATTCTTTTTCTAAACAATAAATCACGACACTTACTATGCAATGAACTACAGCCGTAGTTGTGACACAATTATTCAAAGTGATATAATTTTTTTCGGAAAATTTAATGAAAAAAATGTTGAAGTTGAAGTTCTGCGTTCGATGTCATATATATCTCCAAGTGTATTTGTTCATTGCACAACAGACATAATAGAGATGAAATACACCCAAAAAAATTGAGATTGAACCATTTTTTATCACTGTTATCGTATTTCGAAACATGAAAATTTTCAAATTTGAGAAAATAGCAAAATAAGAGTTATTCTTGTTGAAAACAATGGATAATATATTTGAATGAATTTAAAAGCCGCCATATTTGTAGGTCTGCCCTTCATTTGTCTGGTGTATGTCCAGTTTTGCCTTTCTTTTTTCTCTTAAGATTTTTCTAGCCATTTTTGCTTCGTGTGTTGCTTCAACGCTAGCTCGGGTTAAACGCTGAATATCAAGGTACCTCAGTCCCTTGATTGTATAATAGCCCGGTGTGCAACCAAGTGTTGTAAAAACTTCTTGGAGTCCTTCATAACCCTCACTGAAGGTGATAACTGCATCACTAACACCAAAACATCGTGTAGATATAGGCCAACGAAAGTAATCTCTGGTATTCTCTGCCATCATTAAAACACTCATTCGCATTTTGGGTTTTCCATGGAGGCACTTAGCTAAAAGCTTTTCACTGCACAGTTCCATGTTTGTAGTTTTCACTTGATTTGGAAGACCTTTCCCTTCCTTGACATCATTTGGAAGACCTTTCCCTTCTTTGTAATGGACATTTGGTGTAACTAAGGATTTTTGGTATTCGCACCAGCTGTTCTCGCCTTTCGAGCACTGTCCATGTCAAACTTAACCATTTGATGACCTTTTGACAATGTATATATGTTTTTAAAAGAGTAAAATACACAAAAGCAAATGTAAAACAATCTGGATGGATTTTCAATAAAAAGCTAACATACCAACAAATCAACGTTCGACTTCTCATGCGAATAGAACAAAAAACACTGACAACAGTTGCGACCAAAACAGTTACGGTTAAAATTCCCCTGTCACGGTTACAAATGCCATGTTGCCACTTCAGAGACAAAATATTATTACTTAATAAATATTGAATAAAGGAAATTATAGTTAAATACAAAATCCTAACTGAATTTGACAAAATTGTACAACTTCCGGTAAACATGGAATACCACTTCCGGTGAAAATTTTGAAACAGCACAACTTTCCAAAAATCATATCTTATGATCTACTCGGTCTTTTTGCATAAATTGAACATTTTTTGGAAAGAAGATAAGTGCGAGATATAGAATTCTTTTTTAAATTCAATTTTTTTAACAAAAATTATTTTTTCAGGGTGTCCACCCACCTTAGGGACGAGCGATTCCTTAAAACCTTAAATTATCATGGAAGGAGTTAAACTCCGAAACAGAAATACCGTTCAGGGTGTTTTGGACGTAGCGTCAAATGAACGGACGCTTGATTATACCATGGTTTGTGTGACGGTCTTGCGTATAACATAAGAACCATGTGATAAATTCGACAGTGTACTGTACGTAAAACAGTAAGATGCAGTCTTTTTTGTGAGCTGCAGTGAAGCAAAAGATAAAGCAGAATATTTTCTCTGGTACTTCTGGTGCAACTTCAGTCAATAGCATCTTTTAATTTGCTCTACTGTGGCCTCTGTTATAAAGGTCCCAGACAAAGCATTAAATCTAGCTTTTGGTTTGCTTTCTGTGTTTTTGAGTTTAATTAGTGGCTTCATCTGCTTAGCTTCAATTGCCTGGAATTTCGTTGTCCTGGGTGGTGTAACGGGAGCATGCTCGAACGGAAATTGGGAGATGCGGGTCCGATTCCAGTAGAAGTAATTTTCACGTTTCTTGAAAGGGTGGCTACATGGGAAACAGTGAAAATACAGCACCTCTGTGCCGATAATGACGCTGATATTTCTTGGCTTCATCGCTGTTGATAGAAACAAATTGGTAAATATATATTCCGCTTTCATTTATGTATGCGTAGTTCTCTTGTGATCGTGCTCCAAATCTCGTCATCTTTCGTGATTTTTGTGTTTCTAACACGCATTCATCGTCTTCTCTCAACTATCGTGATCAGTTTAACCGAACATTGGCTTGAGCGCATTTACAGATACCCCTTTATACACTATACATTTATATATGAATTGAATGGCCAAGCAACATCCGTTGTGTAATTATTGAGACAGTTGGGTTTCTCGCTTGGCGAGTGGTCTGAGTTGCGGGTCTCTGGCTGATCGCCCAACCTGGGCCCAACTCTTGGATGATGCACTGTCCAGTGGCTCCAAATTAGGGACGGGCGTACCCCTGTAGCCCTAGACGCATACAATGGTCGTTAAATTCGAACAGAAAAAAAAATTGCGTTTGGGCACGGTGTTTGAAAAACACTGAAGGAGACAAAATCTATATTAAACACAGAAATTTATCGCTTATTTTTCACACTTCAAGAACATGGAAATTTTGAATACACCAGATGAGTTCTTTGTGTGTCTCATAAAAATTATGTTCTTAAATATCATTAAACTAAAGGAAATACGGAGAAGTCATATGATTTCAATAACATACGCAAGCTTAGGTAATTAAAAAATTTTAAAGTTTTACTCGAAAGAAAAAATACCTGTCGCGGAAAAAATTGGTATCGGAAGTTATAGCTCTCGCATTCTTGCAGTTTGATAAACCATTGATGACACTGAACTTGAATTGGGATTTAAACCAGAATTCCTGATTTCTGTTCGTTTCATTTAGGAAAATAAATGTAATAACTGTGCAGCTGAGATTTCGAAACAGTTTACTATCATTGTGCCTGCTGGGGAGAAGAACTACCACAGTTAGGAACGCAAGTAGAGGGCTAATCTCTCGTAATACCCAAATGTAAAGCTAAGAGGGGGAAAAATAGTGGTACTGCGTTTTTTTTTTTTTTTGTTGTTGTTGTTGTTTGGTTTGATTTTGGGCTTTAACGACTACCCTGAGTAACTCAATGGGCTATAGGCAGTAATGTGATACGCCGCCCGGGTGGCGCACCATTCGTCCGAGAAGGGTCCGGGTTCGAATCCCGTGGGGCATGGATGTTGTGTTTGTCTTACGGCGCTGGCTCTCTCCCTTCCCTGGAACCAGTGGCCTTAAATTATGGACGGCCGACTGCTTATATAGCCCATTGAGTTGCTCACGGTGGTCGTTAAACCTTCAATCAAAAAAGAAAAAGTATCGTGATACTGCTTTGAATGTGTCAAAAACTGAGTGATAGTGAATGTGTTTTAAAAAATTTTGTCGCGTTCGAAACAGCATGGTGCTCAGCTGTATTTGGTATCAGTGAATACCATGAGGTTAGAATATGGTATCTGGAGATACCCTTGTTAATGGAGCAGTACCACTTTGCGTGAAGCCTATAACCCCGAGGCCCAAGCGACGGCCGTTAAAGTGTGGGAGAGCTGGTGGTTTTCAAGGATATTGCAATATATTTTGTGTTGGCCGAATCTCATTGTTTCGTCGCAAATGTTTCTATTTAATTTTTCATCGTAACTTTCTGCCAATGTGTGAGAAAATGCTGAATTCATAAAATTCTTAAATATTTTGAGGCACCTTCCCAGTTTTATTTTAAACTGAAATTCATTAAACGTTAGTGCAAGTTCAAAACAAATATAATGTTAAAATTGAAAACTTCACTCGTGTGTAAAGTAAATATAATCCATTCCGGTTTGATATTAAAATGATTTCTGCAACCAAAAATCACGCTGTTGAAAAATACACACAGCTAAAACTGCATGGATATCATGTAAACAAATAAAAATTCCCACACTTTGCGACTTCACGGTTAAGAGATCCAGGGCATCTCCAGAAGTCTTATTCTAATCTCCTTGATGAGAACCTATTTCGAAAATTTCAGAATGTTCAAGGGTTATATTTTTCAGAAGCAGCTTCGAAGTAGAAAGCGGCTGAAAATTGATCCAATTTTTTTTTCTCTCAGAGAAACCGATCAGAGTTTGTGGTGGTGAGTGCGGTAGGGGGTATTATGGGAAGAGAGAAAGAAATCCGTTTCACGGGAACGTTTTGTTAAATTCGGATGAAAAGCACCAAGGCAGACATTCACATATTGCTTGATTGCGACAAAATTTTAACATGCTTTTCGTGGAGGTCAGAGTAAATGGCCCTGTTGGAAATGATTGAAAACGAATCAATATTTTGAGCGTACGAAGGAGATTTATTCACTCGCAATTCCGCTCGACAGCTACTACGTGATTTGTTAGCGATTTCTTCCAGAGGACCGGACGTGTTGTAAATGTATAAGAAAGCGCTTGATGTTATGCGCATTTAGTATGTAACGTGTTATGTGCCACTGAGAGATTTTGACTTTGACCAACGAAGGTAACTTGATCCCCCCCCCCCCAATCATGATTGAAGCTGCAGTACTTCCGAACGGGTTTTTATGTAGAGCAGGCCCGGAGCAAGCTTATCTTATCGTGGAGTGACTTAAAATTACGTCCCTTCGAGTTCAAAGTTACTCATTTTCACTCAAATAGTTCTTTACTTTCTCATACCACCGCTTTAGGAAAATATTATGATCGTTCAGAAATAGCACTTTCAGTTTTTGACATAATTTTACTAAAGATGTGAAAACTAGGTAAATGTATAAGAGCCAACGGTTGTTCATATCAAGTAAAACGTAAAAGTTATGTGAACGTCGACAACATAGAACGCTGCAGAAACGCATAATAAAAACACGAACCAGCACAAAAGGAATAAGTATCAGACAGTGAACGTAACTACATATAGGAAGATGCTTTCAGTGTAGGGCTTGGAAAATTCCGTTCCAGGTTAAACGCTCACATAGACTTTCTGCGACAGAGCATTCATGACTAATCAGCTTTTCATAACTACGGCGTATTCGGAAAGGTCACGGAGGTTAAGCATATCCTCATATTGTTTTACATGCCTCTCTCCATTGTCTCGGACAACGTTTTTCGTACATATGAAGAGTTTACACCTCACATATAGGTACTCTCTCTCTGTATTCTGGTTAGCTGCATGGTGTACTCACGTAACTAAAGTCTTCAGAAAAAGAAAATACTGAAGTGTGTAACTTTCTTTTTGAGCTACAATTTTCAGTAAAATTTTTCACACGTTTTACATTTACATCTTTTACGCCCCTCAGTATATGAATTACGCCCCTAGTATGGCCATTCTGAGAGGGCGACCGCCCCTCCGGTAACAACGGCCCTGCTAAAAAGCATCGTTTTGTACCGGAATGTGCAAAAATGCACAGAAAACTCAAAAGGCTACGGAAATCTCCTCCACCTTTTTGAGTCAGGGACCGTGCACAATTTGCACTTTACAAAAAATATCGAATGTGGAGGAGATTTTCGAGGTCACAATTTCCATTTTCACGCAGTTTTAAACAAAATGCAATGTACAAGTAGCACAATACCCGCAACCTATATACCCAGGTAGCACAACCTTGCAATTTAACGTAGGCTCAACACTGAGCCACCGTTGTCTATTCCTAAAAGACGGGTGCTCAGTGTTGGGCTTACGTTAAATTGCAGAGTTGTGCTACCTATAGGATACAGATGTTTCATAAGGTGTTCGGTCAACTGGCCACAAAAGCTTAAGGGGCCGTATAGAAATTGTCGTTTCTTGGTCCTATAATGAGAACTGAATCGAGAAAGCGTTCTGTGTAAGCCGAGTGAGAATTGTACGGGAAATAAAAGTTCATTCCTGAATACAAGATAAATGACTTAGTACATTTTTAAAAACTACGGTGTTCGACGAAACAAAGGAATTACAGCGTGACTCATATTATGTTCGGGAAACAACGATAAGGTGGAATTTTTTAATAACGCTGCGCTTTTGCTTAGGCACTAAATATTTACATAACATGCCAAATTATTAATATTGCTATTTTATTTGCTCATAAAGAATTAATTACTAGGCCTTAAGCCATATCCCTAAAGTTTGCGTATCCACTGAAGTTAATAACATTGCGCTTTTACTTAGGTACTAAATATTAATTCATAGGCCCCAGGCCTATAAGCATTTTTAACAGTTTTTTTCTACCGACGTCATATTTATAACGTTTACATATCAAGTCATATGTAAACGTTATGAATATGACGTCGGTAGAATATTGCACTTTTACTTTGGCACTAAATGTAAATTCATAGACCCTAGACCAATTGTCCGGCTGCTAGTTGTCCTAAACTCGTGTGAACCAGCCTGAAAATTCAGACAAACAAAAGAACTTCCCGTCGTCGTTGAGAACCTTGAAAAACTGCCACACATAATTCGCAAACTTGGAAAACTGCCCCACTGCAAAACTGCCACACATTATGTGCTCCATGGAGGAAACGCGATGTGTGCACGGTCCTTTAGTAAAAAACATGTGGCAGTTTTCCTGTGTGGCACTTTTCCAATGTGTGGTATTTTCCAAGTGGCGGAAGGATGTGTAGCACTTTTCCTGTGTGGTGGTTTACCGGCTACCATAAAGTGCGGTAAGAAACGAAAATGCCGACCCCTGAAATTTCCTCCATCCAGCTTGCTACTTGTAAGACTTTTTGTACTATTAGGTGTACAAATAAGTTTTAAAGCGTTTTAAGGCAACGCAACATGTAATTTGAGAGAAAACAACAATACCTTTACGAATCAAAATATGCGCCGTCATTATCTATCACCTTCTGCCATCGGTCGGGCAGCTGACGGATTCCAGCCATCTTCATCGTGTGACGCGATGAAGTTGTCAACCCATTTTTGCACTTCGTCACATGTCCGGAATCGTACAGCAGACAAACCATGTTTTATTGATCGGAACAAATAATAGTCTGAAGGGGCTATGTCGGGACTATATACGCCCGATGCTCCAAAACTTCCCAGCTTAGCGTCAATAACGTTTCCTTGACCGATATCGCGACATGCGGCCTAACGTTGTCATGCAGTAATTTTACGGGACGCAATCCTTAGCTTGTGAATGGACGTTTCCGACAGATTTCCTGGTTCAATCGCAGCAATTGTTGCTTGTAGCAATCAGCAGTAACAGTTTGACCCTGTTCCAATAGTTCATAACAGAGCACATTCTTCATGTCCCACCAGATGCACAGCGGAACTTTCTTGGAGCGAATATTGCTGTTTGGTGTCGAAGTCGTTGCTTCACCGGGGTCTACCCAGAGTCTTTTTCGTTTAAAATTGTCGTACCATAACCAGTTTTCATCACCTGTAACGATTTTCCACGGGAAAAGACTTTTAGTGTTGTTTATTCAAGAGATTCAAACACTTCATGACACGCTCATCCTTGTTCCTCTGGCTCAAGTCATGTGGCACCCATTTTTCTTCCTTCTGAATCTTTCCCATTGCATGTAAACGATTAGAAATGGTTTGTTGAGTTACCCCCAGTGTTTCAGCTAGTTCATTTTGCGTTTGAGACGAATCTTTATCCAGCAATGCTTGCAGTTCCTTATGTGCAAGCTTCTGCGGTGCGCCGCTACGTTCTCGATCGCTAACATCAAAATCACCTGCTTTAAACCGTCTAAACCAAAAGTCAGACGTGCTTTTAGATACAATATTCTCCCCCAAAACAGGACAGATCGATGCACATGCTTTTGCAGCACTTTTTCCTTGATGAAATTCGTAACGAATGCATTGTCAAATAAATGAAGTATCGCTTCTATCTTTCACCTACCGATGTGCAAGTGCGTTTGACTGTTGGGCAAACTTCTGTATCACATTTTATACTCTGGACCAGTTACGGTCACATGACAACAACGCGGGGGGATGTCGGATATGTAAATTAGCGGTGTACGTCACACGAAAAACGATTTAAAACTTATTTGTGCACCTAATATAAACTGCGGTAAAAGTCGAAATGCCGATCCCGAAAATTTGCCCCACCCTGTCAGCTTGCTAATTGTAAGACAGCCTGTTACTATAAACTGCGGTAAAAGTCGAAATATTTATGAAACATCTGTAGGTTGTGATGGTAAACATGGAAATGCCGACCCTGGACATCCCTCGCATATTTGTGCTACTTGTACGGCTGTATCTTGTTTTGAATTGCGTGAAAAGGAAAATGGCGGCCTCGGAAATCTCCCCCACATCTGATATTTTTTTATAAAATGCAATTTGTGCACGGTCCCTAGCTCAAAAAGGTGGGGAAGATCTCCGTGGGGGAGTTTTCCGATGTGAGGGAATTTTCCTGTGGAGGACTATACCGGTTACCATGTGCAAAAATTAAGCCACTGAAAAGTAATATGAAGCAGTCTGGCCATTTTTTTCGTAACTACCCTTTCCCCTCCCAAGTCGCGCTACAATCAGTGATCAACGGTATTACTCAACCGTTTGTGATTTTTTACTGGATAAAAACCAGATTTTTTTTTTCATATTTTTTAGCACGTTTTTTGAAAAAATATCGTGCTTATGTCATCGGTTTGTCCGTCCGTCCGTTTGTGGATACCATATCTTTGCAACTATCAGTCGGATTTGAAAAATTCTTTTTGCATTGGGTAGCCTGAAACATGCGAAAGATGTTCCTTCATTTCGTTTTTTTTTTCTTTTTACGATGTACATTTTCCCCGCTAGAGGGCGTAAATGCAGATGATGTCGATTTCAAAATACATTTTATTCCATATATTTGCTTCCAAACATCCGATTCAAAAAATTATTTTACCATTCGATTCCATTAATATCGAAGAGTACTTTAGGTATAGTAACATTTTGAAGTTAGGCATAGATTTTCCGCTAGGGGGCGTAAAAGTAAAGTGCGTTTTCCCCGATATCTCTACTTCTAAAACTCCGATTTGAAATTTTTTTTCTTCAGCGGATACAGCTCCTGATGGGAAATCTTTTGCATATAATTTGTAATTTTTGGTAAAGAATGGTTTGGCCACCAGGGGGCGTAAGCGTTAATTTCTGCTTCTGGTGTATTTGCCACAAAATCTGAGCTTCTAAAATCTCGATTGAAAAAATTCGTTCTTGGACCGATGCCACTCAGGTTGATAAACCTTTTCGGAATATTTTCTCCTTAAAATCTTTGCATGGTTTCTCCGCCAGGGAGCTTAGATGTATATCTTATTTTTTGTCAGTATCTCTACTTCTAAGAGTCCGATTTGAAAAATTCCATCTTTGTTGGATAGCGTTTCTGGTGCGAAATGTTTTTCATATAATTTCAAAATTTTCAAGTAACTCATGAACTTTCTGCTAGGAGGCGTAAAGGTAAATTGTGTTTCCCCCGATATTTCTGCTTCTAAAACTCCGATTTGAAAAAGTCGTCCTGTATCGCATACATAAAGCTCCTGAAAGAATGGTTTAGCCACCAGGGGCGTAAGTCTTAATTTCTGCTTCTGATATATTTTCAGCAAAATCCGAGCTTCTCAAAACTCGACTGAAAAAAATTCTTTCCTGGGCCGATACCGCTTTCATCCGAAAACTTTTTGAGAATACTTTTTCTTAAAATAATGCATGTTTTTTCCTGCCAGGGGGCGTAGATGCATATCTTATATTTGTCGATATCACTGCTTCTAAGGGTCCGATCTGAAAAATTCTTTCTTTGTCAGAGAGCGTTTCCGCTGCGAAAAGTTTCTCATATAATTTCAAATTTTTCTTATCGCACAAGTCTGTGCAATCAGAGGGCGTAAGTTCAGGATTCCGTTTACAGCAATATCTGCGAGATTAAAAATCCGATTGAAAAATTTCTTTGTTCGGTCAGATAAAGCTGTTTTCCGTACCGGTTCCATTGACTCTGAATAGCTTTGATAATTTTAATTCGGTATATATAATTCAAGACTACACACTTGTGATGTTCATTTAGAATAAATTATCAACGTTTTTTCACAATTAAATGTTTTATTAACATCGACTATAGTTTCGCAGAGCGTCTGGCTCGGCATCATCAGGACGAATGGATCCGAAACTATAGCTCTGCGAAACTATAGTCGATGTTAATAAAACATTTAATTGTGAAAAAACGTTGATAATTTATTCTAAATTTTAATTCGCGTCAGAACGGATTCAAAAGACGTGCTCATTACACCCGAAAATTCGGTGTCATCTTTCTTGGTTTCTTTTTCATTTATCCACGTTTTTATGATCGTTTCTGAGACTTTTTCCTGCGTTTTAATATCCAGTTAAATAATTCTGTTGTCTGACATAGTGATCAGTCGTTCTAACCCTGATAGTAACGATGATGTCTTAGTAAACTCTTGTTTGTGCCTTTGAGTTTTTATTTATTGCCCGCTTTCTTACGGGTTACTCCAATCAACATGAGCACTAACAGAGACGCGTACAGTATTTTTTTATACCTGACAAAAAGTATTCAAGCCCATATATTATGCTGCTTACTTGCACATATAGTACTGAATGCATGAATGTATATTTGTTATTTATTATTATTGCATATGTGTGTATGCACATATAATTTGTCCTTAGTATGTAAGGCCATGTACAATAAATCCCCAGTTTGGCTGAAAAACGACCACTTCCTCGTTGGTAACTTCCTTTATTGGGCTAGTGTCCCGCCTCCCATGAGGTCCGGTTTTTCGAAGAGGTCTTTAGGGTCAGGAAGCTTCTTGCTTCTTGTATCTTGCTTATCGTAACTACCCAAGAAAAGTGCCTCCGGCAGGCTCAAGTATTAGTGATGTATAGGAGAAAAACTAACTGCTGAGGACACTGGTACAGATGTATTCTTAAGTGGGAGTGAACAACGGGTATATATCATAGAACGGTCCAAGTTTTTCCTTTTCTCTCTCTTTTTTTTTTTTTTTCTGATGTGCAGGTCACACGAGGTCACAGGGAGAAAGCGATCCCACGACTTAACGCATGGCTGTGCTGATTGTCTAAAAAAAGAGCAAGAAAATCAAACAACTGAAGAACCGCGACGTTTACCAGTGTCCAGCAGAATTCATCAAAAAGCCATAAGGTGATAAAATGGGTTTTAAAAGGCATGAAAACAAGCAAAAACAAATGAAGAACAACGTATGTCGTGCATCGCTTTGCTGTTAAAGCAATTTCCAACACACACGTACAATTTTTTTATTTGTCATTGTTCTTATTTGCTTATTAGTTTTAGGGGAAACTTTCTTGGACCAACAGTTCAGAACAGTAATGTTCTGTGTATGGTAAATAGTATATTGTCTGTCAACTGAAATGCGTTCAAAATGCGTATTTCAGTTGGCAATTCATGCTGTATGCAGTACTTGTTGTATGTATTTTTATCTGCTGGTTTACAGGGCCTTTGCTTGGTCCCATGCGGCGAGGGGGAGAATGCTGCAAGACGCCGCCACCCCGCTATTTTTCCTGAAGATTCCCATATCTGCTGGTTCTCTTTTTCCTTTCGCAATTATTTTGTTCAAAACTCAGAGCACGTTCAGTTGATTATAAGGCATGCAAAGCCTTTGGAAGTACCCATAAATAAAATGACACAGTGGACAGTCTTTCCCGGATTGTGTAACTGTGCATTTAACGGAGAAACACTGACACCCATCGTTCCTCATCGCCCCACTTTTTTTTCAGATAAGACTGCAGCACTGGCGCCATGGCCAAAGAGTGCACATCCGTCATCAGCTGGGAGAGCTCTACGAAGAAGACTGATATTTGTTCAAAAATACAGCAAGTATTTTTTTCCCGTATGTTTCGTTAATTTATTTCACTAGAATGTAAATTCACAAATACCAAAAAAAAAAAAAAAAAAAAAAAGAAAGAAAGAAAAAGAAAACGTTTCTTCATTCTAGTACAATGAAGTTTAACTTTTGATTTACATAATCGGTTCTGGTTATTTTTTTGGCCATTTGGTGTGAAAATAAAAAACTCAGCATTGAAATAAAAATTATTATCTGCGTGAAAGTTTTATAAACTAACTTTTAAATGTTGTAAATCAGAAACTGATTTCTCCTATGTAAAATAATAAAACTGTACGGGCGAATTGTAAAGTACATAGACTGTTTTTGTTCACACGTGAAAGTATGTATATATAATAATACTTCTCTAAGAATCCACTAATTTCTCGGTTATAAGTAAATGCTTCTTCGCTGGCAATTGTTAACCTACTGAAAATTTATAGCTGCAACTCATAGGAGTAATCTCGTGTTGTGTACCGTGTTTTATTTAGTCTTCGACACAACTTCTCCTAAACTCTTTGCTATTTCACTTTTTCTAATGTTTTTCCAATTTCACGTTCTCCGGAAAAAAGATACACATATTTCTTCCTCTCTCACCATTGGCACCAACAAGCCCTGTGGCCATGCGACGGAGAATTAATGGTGCAACCGTTCCAAGTGATTCACCATGAGAAGTCGAAATTCCTTTCTTGCTTCACCCTTAGCGCAAATGACCAGTGTATCCATTTGGCAGAGAGTTACAAGTACAACTGTTGCTATTGATTCACCTTGAGAAATCGAAGTTTCTTCCTTCCCTGATGCATAGCACCAACAAGGCTTGAAATGCGGGAGGAAATTACTAGTGCAGCCGTTCCTACTGATTGACTGTGAGAAATAGAAATGTCTTCTTTCCCTAACCCTTAGCACCAACATGCCCTGTGGCCATGCGACAGATAATTACTGGTACAACCATTCCTACTGACTCACTGTGAGAAGTCTAGTTTTCTTCTTCCCCTGACCCTTAGCATCAATAAGGCTTGTGGCCATGATGGGGGAATTACTGGTGCAACCGTGGCCAACGGTACAACCCAAGGAGGTTAGAATAATATACTTAGAGATGCCGTCGTGGCGTCGTCAATAGAGCAGTACCACTTTGCGTGAATCCTGTAACCGCAAGCAGCGGCCATTAAAGCGTGGGAAAGTTGGTAATTTTCAAGTCTATTGCAATGTATTTTGTGTTGGCCGAATCGCATTCTTTCGTCGTAAATGCGTCTGTTTTTGCATCGTAACTTTTTGCCGATGTGTGAGAAAATGCTGGATTTAAAACAAAATTCTTAATTACCCTAAGGCACCTCATTTCTGTTTTAAATTGGAATACATGAAACGTTTTTGCAAGTTCTAAACAAAACAAAACGTTAAAATTAAAACCTGCAATGGTCTGTGAAGTGTAACTCATTCCGGTTTGATATTGTTGTGGCGGAAATCTCAGCCACGTTATAGTAAGGCGATTATAATAGACAGCCAAAAGTAAACTTGAAGGAAAATTTTGAATTTAGACTAAAATTTAACTTTGGGAGATGGGTAGATGCATTTTGAAACAACCAAAAAATAAAATTTATAAAAAGAAACTTTGAGATGTCATATTTTTTATAGCACACATGAGTTTTCACCGGTGATATTGTTTCTGTGAATACTGAACATTTTTTTTTCTTGTTTTTCACACCTGAGGAATAACTATAGCACTGTGTTTTTGGTATATGTGTAACATATGTGTCAACTCACAGAGACCGTATTTATGAACTCGTGTTGGTAAGCATGGAAAAAAATTATCAGACCGTAATTATTTTAATTACTAGGACATTATCATTATTTAAACAACACCCAAGGGACTTCCTAGCCAACGTCAGAGCGTTGGGTGATGAGTGCCATTGCTCAGAAATTTATGAGACATCAAGAAAACTGAATTGCCAATTCTTACCAAAAATTTGGTTTTTGAAAGGCTAATGCCTATATTTATTTGTAAAACAATAACAGCATGTGGTATTAAAATAAAACAGTAGAATAAAATTGCACTAATATTGTATCGAGATCAATATATATATTTTTTTATGTCATAGCAATTCCTGTTGGTACATTTAAGCCTGTTTCACATGCCTCTCACATTTTCAGACTTTTTGAGGCCATTACAAAAAGAACATCGTGAGTGATTTTGATTATCACCCATTCTTATCTAAAGAATTTTCATTTCATTGAGCTATACACTCGATAAATGCTGTATTTATTTTCTTGTCAGCTACAGTTTCCTCCCCTCAGTAATGCTTCGTTCTTAAATTTTTCAGCAAATTTTTAGCCCCTAACAAAAACTATTAGCCATATTATGATGATAAAAGCCAATAAAAGACAACTTACATACGTAACCAAGGGAGACATCCATCGTGGTGTCCAGTTGTTTCTTATTGTTATTATTAGCACAGTCCATACAGTCAGCTCGCAGGGAGTAGTTGCAGTCCGGAAAGCTTATTTTCACCCAAAATTTTGGCCGGCCTGTCGGTTTCGCTGGTGGTTCCTCCAGCTGTCGTTAGGTCGACATTTCTGTGCGATTGTATTTGATGACAACGCTCCTCCGCTATGTTACACATGTACCAAAAACATATGTTACACATGTACAAAAACACAGTGCTATAGTTATTCCTCAGATGTGAAAAACAAGAAAAAAAAATGTTCAGTATTCAGTATTCACAGAAACAATATCACCGGTGAAAACTCATGTTTTCTATAACAAATATGACATCTCAAAGTTTCTTTTTATAAATTTTATTTTTTGGTTGTTTCAAAATGCATTTACCCATCTCCCAAAGTTAAATTTTAGTCTAAATTCAAAATTTTCCTTCAAGT
Organism: Macrothele yani; assembly: GCA_039090855.1. NCBI lineage: Eukaryota > Metazoa > Arthropoda > Arachnida > Araneae > Macrothelidae > Macrothele > Macrothele yani. The sequence continues at coordinate 14,602,185 of CM077017.1, forward strand.
TTACTTTTGGCAGTCTATTATAATCACCTTACTATAGCGTGGCTGAGATTTCCGCCACAACAATATTAAAACGATTTCTGCAACCGAAAACCACGGATTTTAAAACCTCAGCTGCACTACTGCAAAAATATCACGCAGCTAAAACTGTATGACACTCCGTAGAGTATCATATAAGCAACACCAAAGTTCTCATACTTTAGTTGGCGTTCTGATTTCACGGTTGAGACCGAGGGCATCTTCAGTAGTCTTATTTTAACTACTTTGGTACAACTCCCGCGTACGGATTTATCTTGAGAAGCAGTTTCTTTGGAGTTATTATCGTTTGTGCGATTTCATCTGATTTTTGACTTAAAAAAAAGTTCAGTAAATAAACAAATAAGATAAAATATTTATTCAGAGACTCAAAAATTTTTAACATCCATTTTCCAGGTACACTATAGCTATGACCTATGACTCTCGATATATGAACGATTTTAACTGATATTTTTATTGCTACGTAACTGAGTGTTTTACCGATCTTTCTTATTTTTAAATACGTTTTATATATATTTCTTTTCTTTTTTTTTTTGATTGGAGGTTTAACGACCACCATGAGCAACTCAATGGGCTATAAGCAGTCGCCCGTCCCTAATTTAATGTCACTGGTTGCAGGGAAAAGAGAGAGCCAGTGCCGTAAGACAAACACAACATCCATGCCTGATCGAGATTCGAACCCAGACCCCTTACGGACGAATGATCAGAGGCCAGCGCCTTAGACCACTGCGGGGGCGGCTATTTCTTTTCCACAAGACTAAATCCGCTATTCAGTCAGCTTCGCGAAGGATTCAAAATGCAAAGCATTACTGAACAAACAAACAAACGCCACATTCAGAAGGGACCTTTGATCCTTCTAACACTCGGACGTAACAACATGGTGATGTGTTTACCCGAGATCTTTCTCTCTCTCTCTTGCCGTACCTAAATGGACGGTTTAGCTGTCATCAACATCCGTACTACAAACGTTTCAAAAGCATCGCACGTTTTTAAATATTTGTTCAGATATTTTATCGACTTGATAAACATACATATCAACTATGCTTCTGCATCTCAAAACGCGGAGCCTCCCTCAGGATTCCATTCTGACTGTATTTTTAACTTTCCGATGTTAAAATGTGTAAGACACGGCATTTATTTTTATCGTTCTCGTGTTCTTGCAACAATGATATTCGTGTGCAACAATTATTTTTCTATTTATAGTTAACCCGAGCGGTGCTCTATGGGGACTCTCCGAAAAAATCGATTGGAAATGTTGTCTTACTTTCGAACACGACACACATTTATTTCTTCGCACGTCGATCGACTGAATATTGAATAGACATGTTTATAGTGACCCATAATACTGTACTATGCAAATGGCAAATCGTTGACATAATAATTAGTTATTATCATTTTACCTAAAAATAATGTGTGCACAGTGTTTCTTTCAGGCATACATGGGGGACGAAGCCCCCCCCCCGGAAACGACTATTCGCCCCCTCCGAGGCATTTTTGTTACCCAGCCAAATGTTAATAAATTCAGGCTATAATGAAAAAGAAAGTTTTGTTTCTTTTGATGCTACAAATATTTCTCCAATTATGTGTATTTTTTTATATTTGTTCAAGTATTCTAGTTTATTTTGCTAAAAAATGTATTAAGACGCATGCCATTCTTCAAAATATAATACGTAGACTAATCATACCTCACAGTCAGGGAATCGCGTTTCAGCATCAGGAGTGTGTTGAATGCATTTTAATAGATAAAAATTTCAAGCCTGCCGTAAGCAAGATCCCCTGACCCCCCACCCCCTCCGTTTAGCAGAAAAAGTTTGTTCTTGAAATGTTTGAAGAAACAATTATTATATCAGGGGCGTATATAGAATTTTTTTTCGGGGAGAGGGCCACGAAAAATGGAAGTGTTTGAAATCCACCAGAGCAACATTAAAGTTAATGAAAAATAGAAGAAAAATTCAAGCATTTTTTTCTAATGTAAGTTGATTCATTTTATTAAATTAAGGCCCCCCCCCCTTTTTTTTTTTAATGTAAATCGCATTTTAACCCAAAGCAAAAAGAATGAAACACTTTCGGGGGCGCCAAGGCCTCCCTGACTCTCTCTAATTATATATATCGTAATTCTATATATGTAGATATAGTAGTTAATATACACTATATTGACAAAAGTCACCGGACACCCCTTCAAAAGCAAATGAACGGATCCGCTGTGTTGTTAAGATGCGCGGTTCAGCTGCAAACGGTATATAAACAAGCCTGCAGCTGACCGCGATCATATGGCACTGTGAGGTTGAGTGAAAATGCCGCGGAGGGAGAGAACTGACTTTGAGAAATGAAAGATTGTTGGGTGTTATATTAGTGGGTTGTCCATAAGAGAAACCGAGAGGCGTTTAAACATACCCAAGTCAACTGTTTTGGATGCACTGAATAAGTGGAAGACACATGGCGTGCCTGAAGCCGCAAAACGTACCGACAGACCAAAGAAAATCTGTGATAGAGGACGTCGAAGCCTCAGGAAAGTCGTTACAACTAATCGACAAAGTACTGCACAAGACCTCAGTGTACAGGTGAGTAAGAATGCTGGAACCTCGGTATGTAGATGTACCATTCGCAGAGAACTTCCTTCCATTGGTTACCGTGGTCGTGCTGCTGCTCATAAGCCTTTCATCTCCACTTGGAATGCTACTCGTCGTTTAGCATGGTGTAAAGAGCATTTATCGTGGACCGTAGATCAACGGAAACGGGTCCTATAGACTGATGAATCCAGATACACGATTCATCAGTCTGATGGCCGTGTGTGGGTATGGCGGCAGCCAAGAGAATGCTATTTACCACAGTATGTACTGTTCGTACGGTCAAGTTTGGAGCTGACAGTGCACTCGTGTGTGTGTGGGGGGGGGGGGGGGTCGTGGTATGGTCCGGTCCCATTAGTTATCGTGGACAAACCTGTTAACCAGCACGTCTACCTCAATATTCTGGACAATTATGCCCTACCAACTCTGTGGCAATACTATGGAGCCGAGCCTTGTTGGTACCAGTAGGATAATGCACCGAGCCATAAAGCAAGGAGTGTTACGGCGTGGTTTGACGATAATTCCTCATCGTATGTGGCATGGGCAGCACAGAGCCCTGATCTTAATCCCATAGAGCACATATGGGATGAATTAGAGCGCCGCCTAAGAAGTTTGGAACCAAAGCCTACTACTAAACAACAGTTAGCGGCAGCATTATGTACTGAATGGAAGCGCATACCTATACCTTGTCGAAAGCCTGTCTCGAAGGGTCAGTGCATGCATTAAGGCCAAAGGTGGACCGACACCGTACTAATGTATGTCAATAAATGCTATGTATGTTTCTATTCTAGGCGTCTGGTGACCTTTGTCAATATAGTGTATATATAAACCTTAGAGGGGGCGAGTTTTCCATTTGCTATAATATAGCAAATGGAAAACTCGCCCCCTCTAAGGTTTCATTCGCTCCCCTGTCAAAAAATCGTGAAGGAAACACCGTGTGTGCACAATTTTTTGAGGACGTTTCCATAGAGGTAGCACACCGTTCGTATGAGTATGAAATGTTGCCAGTCTAGGAATCACTGCCACACCTGATGTGGAATGCAGCACTCCTGTTTATTTTGTTTTTTTCTTTCTCTTTTAAATTATGAACGCACAGTTCAAACGGGTTTTTCACTGGAATCATGAAACACACGATCTAACATCAGGCAAAGTCCGACCAATTAAAGAAGAACGACAGGCAGGGATAATTCATAAAATGAAAATTACAGGAGCCGTAGGGGACAGCTCCATGGGTATCAACTATCGACTAAAACGAAGAAACACAGAGGGACGGGGGGCATCAACCATTATCAATCTGCTAATGGATTATTGTCTCCCCACATCTCTTCCACGTCTGTCTTGAGCAATTTTGTTTTATGTCACCCTGGAATGATTTAGAATTTCATCCACCCATCTCCCAAATGGCCTTCGTCTGGACAAGGCTGAAGTAGATCACATACCCTCAACATAAAGCAAAAACAGCGAGGTCAAAAGTTAGGAGTCGGCACGCAGCGCCATCTATTGACGTGACTCAGAAACAAGCTAGTTTTTTCTCTTGTCACAGTCACTGACGTCAGTCATTGTTTACATTGTTAGAAGAGATTAATTTTATTTACATTCTGAACTTGTATCATTTGAGCGAGGGAATTTTTCTATAGGAAATAATTTAATTTAAACATAAATCTCAGTCCTCTTTAATAGGTCATAAAAATGTTACATAGTTTGCAGACTAAAATACGCGAACTGGTTACTTTTTCTATAAAACGCATTTATCAATGGCTAGCAAAGCCTAACATGGCTACTGACAAAATGATACGTGATAAAATCTGTCATTAAAGTCGTTCCTGACAGTATTTACAACGTGAACTAATAATTAGGTATTGTTCAAGTATGTTATACTCCTTTTCCTTTTTGTATTTGTACAGTTAGTCTGCAGCATCATTAACACATCTGCTATTTTTTGTAGGAGGCACTTTCTATATAATGTTTGTAACCTGGAAATATATAGATGGTACAGCATCTTCCTCCAGTGCTTGTACCTTACGTTAAGTACATAATTATCAGACTGAAAATGCTTACCACAAACACTTGATGGAGCTTGTCATTTGGTTGAAAATCCTGCTGCGATATTGCTTGGAACCGCAATTTCTCCAGGTTCTGATCTGATGGGAATTCATGGAATGACATTTCTGCAATTTTCTCTTTAGAAGACGTGCACATTGGCAAACAGCAGTAAACCATAATGAACATGGATTATATTTTGCTGTAAAAGCAACGGTTTGTTTGTAAAAGTGTAATGGATTTTTTTTTTTTTTTTAACACAATCTAGCCATGCAAACAACGCGGAAACTGTATTGTGTATACCTTGAGACGCAGTGTCATCTAATGGCAAAAACCGTCTTTCATGCCTTCTGGCCAATCACCAAAAGTCTATTGCTCCATCTCCAAGATTAATGTTTGTTATAGCCTGTTCTTCATCCAGTTCAGCCTTGATCTGGATCTTTTCCTGTCCCTTGGCATCCAGTCTAGTATTTCAGTTGTCCAATGATGATTAGCAATATGTCCAGCTATTGTCTTTTGAGGGTCTTTACTTTGATCATGATGTCATCAACTCTTGTCATTTTCGTGATCCATGAGTTTCTTTCTGTACATACGTGGGTTCTTCTGCTTACTGGACACCTATAAAGAACCATATCCAACTATTTTTTTCTTTTTATTCAAGCGAATTATTTTGTTGTATTTCATTTTTCATAAAAAATAATGAAAACATATAGGAAACATTCCTGCAAAATTTACCAAAGAAAGCATGTTATGAAATATTGATTCAAACCATTTTCAGCAGGCTACTTTTCCAGAAACACCACAATACACACAAGGGCAAAAATATTAGTTCATGTACAGACAGATAAAACCAAAGCATATTAAATATTTCATCAACCTACAGGAAATAGATGTGGCAAACACAAATGCTAAGATTTTTAAGCATACAAAAACTATCATGAAATGAATTTCTTGATGTTAGCATTAAAAAAATGATGGTACTTTTGAGACTGTTGTCAGAAGTTCTAGCAAATGAAGATCTGTTTTTTTTTTGTTTTTTTTTTAGGTGGGGTTTCATTAAAACTCACTAGTTTGGCTGCAGTTACTGTTTTTTTTCGCAGGCTATTGCAAAAAAATATTGAAATTCACTTGATTTTGCAATATCTGTCAGAGGTAAGAATTTTTTCTTTAAACAAATGCATTGTCAAGTTTGTAGTCTTACAATTTCGCAGTCACAGGAGAGACATTTACACTCTCCATGGAAGTCCAAAATCGTTGTTCTGAAGGTGTAGAAGAAAATAAAAATACCTTGTAGTAATATTTAGTGGCTTTGGATAATCAAATTATTGGCTACATTTTTGTTTTTCATACCAAACAAGCTAATTAATATCAGTACAACTGTCAGCCATTACTTTTTATATTTACCTTTGTATCTTATGAAGTGTTGTAGCATTTTTGTTGCCACTGATATTCATGTTGAATATTTTTGTTGAAATAATGTTTCATGCTGATATATAGTATAATCGAATTTACAGTATTATTTTTAATTTTCTTTTAGGTGAGAAGCCGTATACTTGTACATGGGAAGGCTGCACATGGAAATTTGCCCGTTCTGATGAATTGACTCGTCACTACAGGAAGCATACAGGCCAAAAACCTTTTAAATGTCAGTTATGCCAGAGGTCATTTTCCCGGTCTGATCATTTATCCCTACACATGAAAAGGCATTAGCAAAGAGATTTTGTAGATCACCATAAACAAGTACGTTATGATACCAACAGGGAAAGAACCCATTTATTTTCACTCGCACTATTCAGAGCATTTACACGCGTGTGACTACTATAGTTTTGTATTTTTTGTATTGTTTGTGGTTGTCTTAATAGAGAAAATTGTGCTTTACATTGGAAACATTTTTTCTCCCCCTTTTGTGACATTGCAAGCTCACAGAAAGGAGATAATTGCACAGTGTAGCAAGAAAGTAATGAGACTGAATTTGAAAAAAATATATATGACATAAGTGTTATTCTGGTTAAGGCACTAAAAAAAGCATCAAACTGTAACCTTTACAGTCCTTGCTACCCAAAGAATTTGGCTTTAAGCTGTTCACCCCCCCCCGAAGTTTTGTGTATCATGTCTAATGTCACAGGCAGAAACTAAAAAATGGAACAATGGGGAATCATCAGCATTTGTGTGAAGCTGGGTAAAAATCTCTCTGAATCATACATCATGTTGTAAACAGCTTACAGAAATTAGACTCTGACCCAGGCACAAATGTTTCAATGGTTTAAACATTTTAAAGTGAGCAGAGAGGATGTAGCCAACAATCCTCAAAGTGGACAACTAAAAATGGCCTGCCCCAAATTGGTGGACAAAGTGTGCAGTTTGCTAACAAGTGACCAGTCATTAACACTATGAATGCTATATGTTGGCAAGAATCAAATGCATGTGGATTGTGATAGATTTGAAACATTCTGGTGGCTGTCGCATGACATAGCACCTGCTCACACAGTGGTCAGTATGCTGTTATTTCTGGCTTACAAACAAATTACACTGCTCAGTCACCCTCCTTACTTCCCAACTTGGCCCCAGCAGACTTTTTCTATTTACCTAGTTAAAATTGTGATTGAAAGAACACCAATTTGAAAGTGTTCATGGCATTTAGAAGAACGTGATAGCAGACCATCACAGTCAACGAGTTTTCCGTTTCCAAAACCTGTAACGAATAGCGCAACATATGTATGCCTGCCAAGCTTTATGGTTTACCCATAAAATTTAAGGAAATACTACATGTTTTACAGTTATTTTATGGGCAACATATTTTACAGATTTTCATTTTTTTTACTTTCTTTTTCCTGGTTAGTACAAGTTTTAGGGAGGAATAAGTGGTTCCAAGTAGCACAGTACCTGCATATCCTGATTTACCTGATCACAGTTTCCCCACTTCTGCATCCCCAACTGTCTCTAATTGCAGCCAACCAGGAAAGATTTGGTAAAAATTATGTAGGATTAGCATTGGTGATAGACAGAGAGAAATGAAAATTATTGACCTCACATGAGACTTAAAATTGCATTTTAAAAAGATATTCTATTATATTGGAACAATAATTTAAGGTCAAAATCTTAGTTGTGTTAAAAGTTACTGCAATATATATGAATAATTTCATGATTGCAAAGGAAATTTTTATCTGTGTATCTGGCCTAACAATAGCATACTGATGAGACAACTACATATCGATTGCATTTCAATTGCTGTAACCTGAAGTGGTGCCAAATATCTTAATTAAGCATATGAAATCGATTAAAATAAACAAACCATCTGCATAATAAATTAACTTTTAATCAGTATGTTCAAAATATTTAATCAATACATTAAAAACATCAGTCAATTGAACATATTCATTAAATGTCCATTGAGGAATTTTAAATTAGTTCTTCTAACACACTTCAGTGTTGAACTTCATTACGTGGTTGTAAGATTTTATTATATATATCTGTCAACTATATAGTTGTGATATTTTGTACTGTTTCTCATGTTGTATAAATATCAAAGTGTTCACGGGAAACTCATTCATCTTTGTCTGACTTTGAATCATCACTATTGAAGGCTATTGAATATTAAAAAAAATAATAATCAAGGTACAGTATTATATAAATGAAAGTAGTTACTCACATCTTTATTTTCCTGGTAAACGTCTGGATATTGCATTATTTTCTTATGTTCCTCAAAGTGTTCCACATGTCAGAAGCTTCAAATTTGCTTTGAAGTCGTCTGTTAAAATTTCCAGCAGTCACTTCATGAAGGTACTCCAAATGGTGAGTTGATATAGGTGGATAATTAATCTTCTTCTTAACGAATCATGACTCAAATCAATGAAAGAATCCAATATAAAATGAAATAAAAAAAAACAGCAAAAGGTCAAGCCTTCAATTCAAAAGGAAATCGATCTGATAAGATATTTAGTCTTGACTATAGCATAGACTTCATTTTCTGTTGCACTAAATATTCCCAAACTAGTTTCGACTATCATTCTTGTAGTCTTCATTTGCGGGTTTAACGACGTTTTTTTCATCGTGCATGTTGTGCAGCGGCAAATATCACACAATCTGCAACATGACTCACAGTTCCATGCTAGCAGAACCTTTGCGCATTCTAATCTTGGTTTTATTGCGCATTCTTACATCAAAACTTGTTCCTGAGTTTGAATTGGTGTCGCCATCTTCCGTATATCAATTGACTCTGTATCTGTTTTGATTTTAAATTGTCTATATTGTTTTTTTGGGGGGGGGTTGTATCTTATAACCACGTAATGAAGTTCAACACCGAAGTGTGTTAGAAGAACTAATTTAATATAACACTAAAACTGCAGATTCAAATAGCCAATACCATTACAATGATGAAGTGACTCAGCATTGCATGAGGTTGAACCAATACGCAAAAGAAAATGAACGTCCAAATTATCAAGAACTTTAAAAAGAATAGAATTTTATTATGTGAGAAGTCGAACACCTAAATTTCCTAACGACATGTGAAGACAATGGTGTCACGCCAAAATTCCTACTAATTATTTAAAGCTAAGCCAATAAGCTATAAGGATAAATGCATTTTGAAAACTTTTAAAGTTAAAAGACTAGGAGCCTGTATTAGAGAAAAAAGAAAAGATATTGACAAAATCACTAAAAAGAACTACAAATTATACAATCAATGCATGAACAGCTCATTAAGATATTCGCAATAGTCAATAAACAACAATTACTGTATAGAAGAAGACATTTCAATAAGATTGAGAACTTAATAAATGACAAAAATAATAACAGAAAAGAAAAAAATGCCTCAAATGGACAACCAACTTTTTGTTAATAAATCTAATACTGAGTTGTCTTCTTTACAAGTCAAAGCACTCAGTAGGGGTATTAGATATGTGTATGACCAAAAAATGCCAAAAACAGAAGTCTTGATCCCGTACATGGATAAGACGTTAGAAAGTTACCAAAGGACAGACAAAATTCTATGAGATTTAGAATGGTAAGAGCAATTAATAACAAGGCAAAAGAAATGCAGCAGCTAGCCATTAAATATGAAAGACTCGAGCTACTAAAACTGAGAAACAACCCAGCAATAAAATGTGTTTGTGCAGATAAAGCCAAACAAATAATTATCTTAGATAATGAAGAATATAACCTGCAAGTGAAGAAGGCTACTGCTGAACTAAATGTAGAAGACATTAACAAAGATCCAACAGATATTATGTATTATAAGAAAGATGGCTAACATAAAAAACCACAGCAATTTACCAAACAACATAAGAAATAAAGCTATTCCACCAACTGGAGCATCTATTCCATGTATTTTTAGCAAAATCAAGACTCATGAAGAAGAAGAACCCTTATGCCCAATTGTGAATAAAACTATTCACCATGAAAAAAAGCTGTTTAAATATTTCAAACATTATTTTAATCAACATGAATATACTATCAACAATTCAGTTGAAGTTATTGAAAAGCTTAAAACAGTTAAATTGATGGAATTTATTATGATTAGTCTAGACATGGTATCTCTATACCCAAATACACCTATAAATGATTCAATTAAGCTTTTAGACCAAAGATTAAAAGCTCATGAGATCATTGATTCTGAAAGAATCAGTATTATCCAAGCTGTTAATTCATTACCGGCAATAACTACTTTGCATGCAATAAACAAATTTATAGACAAAAACAAGGTGCACCAATGGGATCTCCAATTTCCGTTCTTCTGGCTGAAATAGTATTACAAGAAATAGAAAATAACTTAATCAAGCCACTCACTGAAAATAAACCATTAATATATATAAGATATGTCAATGATATTCTTATCTTTTGGCAGCATTCCGAAAGAGACCTGAAAAAGATCATACAAAAATACTATAGCTTCTATCCATCAATACAGGTTACAATTGAAAGAGAAAAAATAGACAACCACATTTTTTTAGATATATCTTTATTGAGAAACAGCAATAAAATAGAATATGCAGTTTATCAAAAACCAACATTTATACTGGCAATAATTCTGATAAATTCCAGCCACTCGTGGAAATACAAACCGTCAGCACTGCAATTTTATGTAAGAAGAGCTTTAACTCAGTCAAGCAATAGAACAAACAAGATTAAAGAAATTAAATGAATAACCAAAACTGCAGAAAAATTTGGATACAGAAAAAAACTAATTGAAGCAATACTTAAAAATACTAAAAGATCTTTAAATAACACTGACGTAAAACCTAAGACGGAAAGAAGATTTGGAGGTAAATTCCCATTCATGCCTCCACTTACGAATATTTTAAAAAAGGAATGTGCGAAAGAAAACTTACTGCTAGCGGAGACTGTCATGGATAACGAAACAATTTTGACAACAAGCAACAAAAAAAGATCAATTTTAGAAAAAGCGGGTGTGTACTGCATTCCAACAAGAAATATTTCAAGAACAAAGAGAATAGATAAAACGAATGAAATATACATAGGAAGTAGCAAAAGAATATTTAAAACAAGATTGGGAGAACACATATCCAACTGAAATAAAATAAAACATCATTAATTCAACATTGTATTGACAATGAGACAATCCCAGATTGGACGGAAGCCAAATTAATTACATCGCATAATAAAATGAAAGCCCAAAATTTAACATCAGAGGCAGTAATGATTGAAAAAGCAAGAGATAAGAACTGTAATTACAATGACCCATTTGATCTACCATATGTATGGAGATACCTCATTGAGCAGGAAAAGAAAAAAAGAACAAAACCAAAAAAAACAATATAGACAATTTAAAATCAAGACAGATCAGAGTCAACTGATATACGGAAGATGGCGATACCAGACAATTTAAAATCAGGAACAAGTTTTGACGAGTCCAATCAAGAACTAACACATACATGACGTAAGAATATGCAATAAAACCAAGATTAGAATGCAAAAAGGTTCTGCCAGCGTGGAACTGTTGAGTTATGTACAGATTGTGTGATATTTGGCCGCTGAACAACATGCACGATGAAAAAAATGTTGTTAAACCCACAGATGAAACTACAAGAATGATAGTCGAAACTAGTTTGGGAATATTTAGTGCAGCGTGAAATGAAGTCTATGCTATAGTCAAGACTAAATATCTTATCAGATCGATTTCCCTTTGAATTGAAGGCTTGACCTTTTGCTATTTTTTTTAATTTCATTTTATATTGGATTCTTTTATTGATTTGAGTCATGATTCATTAAGAAGATTAATTACCCACCTATATCAACTCACCATTTGGAGTACCTTCATGAAGTGACTGCTGGAAATTTTAACAGATGACTTCAAAGCAAATTTTAAGCTTCTGACATGTGGAATACCTCGAGGAACATAAGAAAATAATGCAATATCCAGACGTTTACCAGAAAAATAAAGATGTGAGTAACTACTTTCATTTATATGATACTTAACCTTGATTTTTTTTTTAATATTCAATACCATTCAACAGTGATGATTCAAAGTCAGACGAAGATGAATGAGTTTCCTGCGAACACTTTGATATTCATACACCATGAGAAACAGTACAAGATATCACAACTATGTGTTGACAGATATATGCAATAAAATTCATTGAGGAATTTTTTACGGATTTCAGTTCTTGAAAGTTAGCAGGTCTGCATGTGCATTCAATCATTAGGGAATATTTTGAGGGAGATGAGTAAGTCTTATTGCTTTTTTGCCACACTGTATATGTTGTTCGGAATTTTCTTTTCAGGTGCTTTCTATCTATTGATGGGTCTGAATCTTCCCCGATTTTTTCACTTTTGACTGTCTCCCACTTCACTTTTGTCAGGATTTCATGCACCATATCAACAGTCATCTCTCATTGTCCCAGGTCTTCCCCTTATTGTAGTCCTACATTTTTGCATTATTCCTACTAAATATTACCAGTTTCCTATTGTAACAGTGTCCGTGTAATTCTTAATTTCATTCTGTGGTGTATGGAGATAGGAACTAGGGAATTAGACTCCTGGATTGGTCGAAAAATCAATGGGGGACATATGAAATTTAAAGCACACAAGCTACTACATCATCTGTACTGAAGCGCATGTTAAACCTGCCTCTGTGTGGTACTGGCTGAATAGAATATAAAGTTGGTAGTTTTACTTACTATCCATGGGAACTGGCACTAACATATGTTAGTAATGTCACATTTTCCACACACACACACACACACAAAGAAGATACATTTTCATTTTTAGATCCTATTATTCTTTTTTTTCCTCTCTGTAACTAACTAGTCTTTTATTTACTTTCAATCTTTCATATTGTTCATTGTTGCAGCCTTTAATATTATGAAAAACATATTTTTGAAACTTTGCTTTCAGAAATAAGCCATTTTTTTATTGTTTTCTTCCATTATATAGCCTTTATATTGGATTAAAATCACCTTCCCATGTGTTGATCAATCTTTCATAAAATGAATGTGGTACAGGTTTATGAAGTCATATAAAATCTAGTGCACATTTTCATATATTTTCTTGCAACTTTAACATAAAGGGTGTCCATAAAGTCTTTCCCAGATTACAAAAATTAATGTAAAAAAATCTATGTAAGTTAAAATAAAATGGTTGGCAACATAATATAACAGCACTTATGAAGTTTTTTTTTCTGTTCTTTAGGTGAGCGCTAATGCTGAATAAGAGGAGCATTTCATTGATAATGACTTCCATGCAATAAAAAGCGGTGTGCGTGTTGTGGTTCCATGAGACCAAATTGGCGGTTACTGTCCAGCGTCATTTCAGAAAAGGGTAAAGACGATCACCACTGGATCAAAAAGGCATAAAAGCTGGGTATGAAAAGTTTAAAGCGACAGGTAGTGTTGACAATCTGCCCTGAGCAGGCCGACCACCGGTTACACAAGAGACAGCTGCAGCTGTTCGGGGGACATTTCTGCGAAGCCCCAGGAAATCCACTCGTCATGCTTCCCTGAAAACTGGGATCCCCCGTGCCACAGCTCACAAAATGTTACACAAACGTCTTCATCTGTATGCTTATAAGATGCAGATCATTCAAGCTCTTCTGCCTAATGACTGGCCTCACGCCCTCACCGTGCTGGATTTGTGACGAAGATGTTACAGTGCATCATAGCTCATGATAGTGATTAACTGCACTGTGTCTGTTTCTCAGATGAAGCCACATTCCACGTCTCTGGTAGTGTAAATAGGCACAATGTGTGAATCTAGGGATCAGAAAATCCCCATTATGCCATTGAACAACAGAGGGCTAGCCTGTAAGTGAACGTATGGTGCTGCCTGATGCATGACAGAATCATCGGACCCTTCTTTTTGACAGAGCCCATGGTAACATGTACGTGGACATGCTAGAACTTTTTGTAGCACCTCAGTTGCATGCACTCCAACCTTAGGTTATTTTCCAACAAGATGGTGCTCCACCACATTGGTCAATAATAATGGTTCATGAGCTCCTCAATGCCACATTTCCAGACAGATGGATTGGCCATGACGGTCCCATGACATGGGCACTTCAATTGCCCGCCATAACCCCTCTAGACTTTTTCCTGTGGGGTTATGTGAAAGACCAAGTTTACTCTAGCAGTGTTCCGGATGTCGAGATGTTGAAGAGCAGAATAACAGATGTCATTGGTTCTGTCTCTGCTAAGATGTTAAATAAAACATGGCATGAAATCGAATATCGCTTAGATGTCCTTCAGGCCACAAATGGGGCCCATGTGGAGGTGTACTAACACTGAAAAAAACTTTACTTGTGCACCATCACTGTCATGCAATCCCTTTCTAGTACCTGTAATGCATTTTTTATATTATTTTTTGTAATGTGGAAAGACTTTATGGACACCCTGTATTAATTAGACATACATATACAAAAGAATCTCGTCTATTAATCAGTTCTTAATATCAGCCCCTCTCCCACTTCCTGTCGGTAAGATAAAAAGTTTAATTCAATAAAACATTTTCTGCCCGACTGTAAGGACACTTTGGAAATTTATTTTGCAAATTTCCACTGTACATGCAAAAAAAAAAAAAAAAAAAAAAAAAAAAGTGCGAATGTGGTATGAATTTTAAATGAATGAAACGCCAGAAGCTGTTCAGAAAAGAAAAAAACATCTACACAGAAAACACCAGTCCAGTTTCAAAAAAAAAAAAAAAAAAATAGCTGGAGCTCCTTAGAAAAATATTTAAAAAAAATGCATCTACACTGAAAAAGTAAGCTTGGTTTCCAAGTGAACAGCTATAAAGAGCTGCTTACAAAAGAGAGACTAAAAAAATAGTTTGTTTTCCTAATGAAGAGACAAGAACTGTTTGGAAAAGGGAAGTATTTAGGCAAAACAGTATGTTTAATATTCAAATGAACTCTGAGGAGAAGTTTAATACAAAATAAAAACATCCAAACTGGAAAGTGCATTTAGTTCCCAAATGAACAGCCATCAGCTGTTTACAAAGGAAGAACATCTAGAATGAAAAAGTTTAGTTTCCAAATGAATGCAATTGGAACTGTTTGGAAAAGATAAACATTTGGACTAAAAAAGTAAGTTTAGTGTTTGAATGAACAGCTAACAGATGCTGCTTAGACAGAAAATATTTCTGGCTAAGAAAGTAAGTTCAGCTCTAGCTGCTAACTCAGCAACTATGATTCATTAAAAAAAGAAAATAGTAACTATAATAGGATGGTAGATCATGTTTCTTGATTACCAGCTGTGAATTGTTTACAAAAGAAAAATATTGGAACTAGGAAAGTCTGCTTAGTTTCTGAATGAACAGCCAAAGTGTTGTTTCCAAAAGGAAAACATCAGAACTGAGAAATTAATTTAGTTACTGAATGGAAACCTAAGAGCTGGAATGGGAAAATGTCTGGACTGGAAAAAAAGTTCAGTTAACAAAAGAATGCAGAACATTTTTGATCTAAAGCAAAAACATCAAGTTAAAAAAAAAAAAAAAAGTAAGGTATGATTTCCAAATGAACAACTAGGAGCTGCCATGAAAGAAAAGCATCTGAATTAGAGGAAGTAAATATAGTTTCTGATGGGCAGCCAAGAGCTGTTTACAAAGGGAAAATGTTAACTGAAAAAGTAAGTCAGTATCAAAACAGCAAGGACTTTTTTTTTTTATTATTATTAAAGAAAAACATCTAGACAGAGGAAGTAAAGTTGTAAGAACAGTAAGGAACTTTCAAAAATCTGAAAAGGTAAATTTAGTTTTCAAATAAACAGCCATGTGCTGTTCACAAAAGAAAAATATCTAGACAGAATAAGTAAGTTTAATTTCAAACAAACAAGAAAGAACCAGGAACTTTTTAAAAAAGAAAAACATTCCGACTTCAAAAGTATGGTAAGTTTATGAAAAGTAAGTTTTTGTTTTAAAAGAAAGTCCAGAAGCATTTTACAAAAGTAAGGCATCTAGACTAGAAAAGTAAGCTTAGTTTCCAATCAAATGGCTAGAAACTGCTCAGAAAAGCAGAAAAAAAGTAAGTACAATTTTTGAATGAATAGCTGTGGCTGTTCAGAAAAAAAAGTCTAGACTGAAAAGGTAAGTTTAGCTTCCAAATAGGCAGTCAGGAGCTGTCTAGAAAAGAAAAAAAGTCTAGACTGAATAAACAATCGTTTTGAATTATAAGTTTTTGAAGAAACACCCTGGAGCTGCTTACGTAAAAAAGTGTGTAGACTGAAAAAAAGTAAGTTTTAATTTTTGAATGAACAGCTATGAGCTGTTCAGGAAAGAAAAATGTCTAGACTGAAAGGTAAGTTCGGTTTCCAAATGGACAGCCAAGAGCTGTTTACAAAATAAAAATGTCTAGAGTGAATAAGTAAGCTCAGTTTCTGAATGAACAGCCAGGAGCTGTTTAGAAAGGAAAAACATTTATTTATGTACACCAGGGAATTCAGTTTAGTTTTCAACCAAACATACAAGACCAGCTGGATAGACTGCAAAAGTAAATTTGTTTCTAAGAAAACAGGTAGGATTTGTTTATAAAAAGAAAAACAATCTAGATTGAGGGAGTATGTAAGTTTAGTTTCAAAAATAACTTTTGACAAGTAAAAAAAAAATTTGTGACCTGGTAAAGTTAGATTTTAAATAAAAAAACTAAGATGTACGTACGAAAGAAAAACATCTAGACAGAAATCGTATGTTTAGTTCATGAATAAATAGTAAAAAAATGTGAAAGATAAACATTCTCTTAAACCAAGTACTAAAGTAAGTATTTTCAAATGAATGTTCATAAAAGAAAAACACATCTAAAATGAAAATATAACGTTAGTTAATAAGGGGCTTCACTTCACAGTGTCAAATGAGAGTGAAACATGTGTGCCAGTTTTAATCTTAGCATGAAAAACCATGGCGTCAGTATATGCCTGGAAGGTGCTATTATTTTGCAAGTACGAATATTCACCTTCATATAGGAAATCTTGAGTGTGCACATGAAATCAAGTACTAACTATTCAAGAAGTTATTAAAATACTTAAAATAATATTATAACTAATATTGTAATAGTGAATTTGGCTTTGAAAGTTATAGCTTCTTTAAGTGGATTTTGCAGGACTGATGGGTTATCAAAAAATCCCAAATGGCTGTTTATGAAAGTGCAGTTATTTCTACTGTGATATATAGTAGCAAAATCTGGGTTCTTCTGAAGAGACATTAGAAATTGTTGGTAATTGGAGTAATACGTTACTTATACAAGTTTGTGGCAAGCCTCATTCTGATCATGTGTTGAACACAGATGTGCTGCAGTTGTGTAATGTGAAGCAAAATTTTGTTAGTGAGGTAGAGACAAATGTTCTGAAATGGTTTGGCCATGTTAAAATAATGTGTGATGTAGTGCTAATGAAGGAAATTTATTCAGTCCAAATGACAGGAAAGAAAGTTAGAGCACAGCTGAAGAAATCATGGGAGTACCAAATTCAGGAATGTCTGAAAGAGACAAAGATATTTAGTATGAAGTTGGAAAGGGTGTGCCACGATCACTGTACATGGAGATGTTTGATACATCAACAGAAAGTAAAATCGAATAACATCATCAATAACTTTAATTTGGCAGATGATTTTACTCCAGGAAGTTAACCTCTAAATCTCAGAGAACAGCTTAGTGGTGTGTATTTATGTATTATGTAAACAGATAAAAAATTATCTCTTATTAAAAGATTTGTTGATTTGCAAGCCAGAGAAAATTTTTTGACCATTTCTTTAGCAGTGAAAGACTCAATTTTTGAAGCCATGCAGTAGAATTTTTATATATTTTTTCACTATGTTTTATCATGTAATGGTGCTGGTAGTGAAACTATTTGTGCTCGTGCTAAGCTGAAACTTTTAAAACAATGCCTTACTAGTAAATAAAATTAGGATATAGAAATACTATTTAAAAATGTTGGCCCAAAACTTTTTGGAAAATATTTTTAATATTCACTGTGAAAGTTTAAGGAAAATATATTATTATTTCACAAATCTTAAGCTTCATTGTGACATTTTAACTGCACATATATTTTCTACTTTTTCTAGTTCGGTTTCAGAATTCCAATTTTCATTTTCCCCTTATGATATCTTCTTGATAGAAGCTGATTTCTGAAACAGAGGAACTAACATTTAATTAGTCATGCAAGTTTCTAGAATTTGAATGCTTGTCTATTCCTGATTACCACTAGGCCTTCACTTAAAGTCCCTTCCCAGGCTTCCCCATGAAAGTTTACCATGGGCTCAGTTTTGAAAAAAAATTCTTGATTTCACTTTCATTTCATCTTTTCAAAATAGTTGGTGACTCAGAAATCATGGAGAAAAGCTTAGCCTTGATTAGTTATGCAATTTAATTTTCTGCATAAAAAAGTTCTGGAAATAGTGCAAGGTAGAAATAGTGTTCTATTTCCAGTGCAATATGACATTTTTGTTTTCCTGTTAAATTCTGGTGTCTTTCTGTGCAGTAGTTCAAAGTTTAAATGTTTTATGATGTGCTCCCATCATTTTTTATTGCTGACTGTTCCCCTATCACATTCTTCCAGTTTGTTTATGTAATTGTAAATGCACAGATGTGCATTTATATTGTTAAATGTTAATTAAATAATGAAATTAACAGTGATGGTGCAAAAAAAAAAAGTGTTATGTACTAAAATCCTTCTCATCAATTGTGAAGTCCTAAAACTACTTTCAGAGCCTCAAAAATTAAGCGTGTAACAATTAAATCTTTTAGAAATAATAATTATGTAATACACACGTAACGAATAACTGTAGGTAGTTGGAATAGCATGCATGTTATGATTTTTGCATTAACATAACAATCCTGCTATTCCATCTACCTTCAATTAATTTTTAACTATGCAGACATACAGATATCCAATTACTGATGTTCCCAATTATTATTATTTTGTATTGTACCAGGAGGGCAACCAAAATAAAAATAAAACAGCAACAAAGAATGTCATGTGTTATTGAACACATAATAGAGTGCTCTCTCTCTCTCTCTCTCTCTCTCTCTCTCTCTCTCTCTCTCTCTCTCTCTCTCTCTCTCTCTCTCTCTCTCTCTCTCTCTCTCTCCAATCATAGAAATTCAGCATTGCATTTCGATAGCTACATGCATAAGTATATACATGCATATCAGTGATAACACTTATTTGTCCAAAAGTGGTAGATACTGTATTTTAGTTGGCTGTTAACAACCTTTATTTGTGAAAGTAAATCTTACATCTGGAAAGTAATTAATTGTACCATAATATACAAATGAACAATACACATGATTGCAAAAACAGAGCTGCAGGACAATTACAGAGGGATCTGTGGCACGCAGTCCGGTCATCTTCAATAGCGCGTAGTACCACCTCCTGCGGCGATACATGCTGTAATATGGTTCAGCATGGAGGCGAACAGACGTCTGATGTTGTCCTGTGGCAGACTAGCCCACACATGTTGGATGGTGTGCTCCAAATCCCGGATAGTGTAGCACGGCGGCAGCTGGTGTTTCAACTGGTCCCACACATGCTTGATAGGAAACATGTCCGGGGAACAGGAGGCCATGGAAGTGTCTGGACATGATGTAGGTTGTCCTGGGCAACCCGAGCCGTGCGCGGGCAGGCATTATCCTGCTGGTATAGCGCACATGAGGCCGTAGGATCTCATCCACAAACCGCTGGCTCGTCAATGATCCACATACCACTACTAGAGGTGATCGACTATCATAGGCAATGGCTCCCCAGACCATAACGCCTGCAGTGGAAGAGGTGTGGTGCTCGATAGCGAGGTTGGGTTTGTGCCGTTGACTCGGGGACCTCTGCACCTGGGCACGATGATCATCTGTCCCCAAAACGATGCGCCACTCATCGCAAAACACCACATGTCGCCAGTCTGTGGCGTTCTACGTCGCTCTGGCCTGGCACCACTGCACACAGAGCCAGCGATATTCTGGTATTAATGGCAGCACACATAAAGGGCGCTGGAATCACAGATTTGCTTCCACGAGGCGTCGGGGAAATGGTTTGTGGGAACACAAGAGCCTCTACATCTGTCTGTATAGTGGACCAGGTCCCCATGGGATCCGTTCGTGCCTGGCACACGCTCCGTCAATCTTCTCTACCGGTGGTCCTCCTGGTCCGTCCAGAGCCACTCCGCTGTGTGGCAGTGCCGTCATGTGCCCACTACTCCCAACACAGTCTGACGGTATGGTCAGGACGACCTATGTGGCGGGCTATACGGCTCGCCGACCATCCTGCAGTTTTCAGCCCGATGATCAGGCCTCTCTCAAAGTCCGTAAGTTGTGTAAATCAAAGTTTCTGGCATCTACTCGGCATTCTTGTCACTCTGTACTCTTGCTTGCATCGGCTGGTGCTTTTCACTTTCATGGAGCATCGACTACCCACCGGTTTATAAGGCTGCTGGTTCGTGCTTGCAGCACCACCGCAGGGTGTGCGGTCATGTGCAACTGCACCAAACGTGAATCATTTGCATACCAGCACGCTCTCTAGCTATTTGCAAAGTTTCGCGGTTGTAGCATGTTTTCTTCTAAGTGTGCAAATTTCATTGTCCGTGAGTGTAGATTTGGGTCAATTATTCATTATACAGTGCTATCTACACCATTGTTGGCCTATTTTGATAATATTCACTCCACTTATACTTTCTGTTAACAAAGCAATAGTTATACTAAAAGTCATAAATACTGCTTCTTCTAAGGAAGGAGCAATTTTTCTATAGGTCACACCTTTGTCAAAACATCGATGTCTTTGGTGTGAAATGTATATTTTGAAATAATATATGACATTTGCAGATGTATGAAGGTGATACTGAATTTATGGAGCATATTAATGAAATTATGAATTAGCTATTTTATTATGATTACCTTATTGGTTAACATAACATAAATTATTTCTATTCTAGAATGACTAAAAGATTTCTGTTTTAGCTCATGTACAGAGAAATTATGTATTAAAGTATATAGATGTGGATTTAAACTTACAGAAAATTAAATATGATAGCACTGATTACCCTCTTTCCATTTATTATGAAAAAGGTTTTTGATATGCGTGTGTATTTGATCTGTTATAATTGCCACAATCAACAGAAATTAAAAATACTTAATGAAACACAAAACATCTCTTTAAAATTCTGATAAAAGTAGATTTATATGCCATTTTTTTTTTCTCTATGTTGAAATCATTTAGCACAATTAAGTACCACAAACTATAAAAAAAATGATCATCCTAAAAATGAACAGTGGAGAGTAATGGGTTAACCTTTAGTTACCTACAGGTGCATCTGATATTTTAATTTTTAAATGTCTTTTGTCACAAGTTTTTTGAGGTCCAGTGTATATGTTAAGTGAAAGAGCATGGAGCTGCATGTAGAACTGAATTCTAAAGATTGGCATAAGTCTTAATCTGTTTTTTTTTTTTTTTTTTTTTGTTTTCACAAATTTTCAACACTTTTAGCATAACTTAAAATTCCATAGAGTAATTTGTATTACTGATAAAATATTAATTCAATTAGGCACTATTTGATGGTATCTATATCATAAATTCTCTTGGCTGATTTAATTTCAATTCCTTGAAATTTGGTGTACCAATCCTTCTAATGAATGTCATGTTCTGTGTCGAAGAAAATCAGCATTCCAGGTTTTGGGTGAGAGAAAATTTTCAAAACTGCCATGATTAGTAATTGCTATCATTAGGTCCCTTTTTTTTAATTTTTCATTTTAACCTTCAAATATCAGATAGACAGGCTAATATCTGTTCAGTCTTTCTTCTTTAATCAGCCATTCATCAAATAACATCTGTTCATCAGGCAGTCATCAAAGACAGTACTAGTATTATCAGAAAGTAAAAATGTACCTCTAAAATGCTATACCAATCGTCATAAGGAAAGCTATATTGCATTCTAACAACTTTGTTATTTGGAAAACAAAATTAATTTTGCAGTCATCACAAAAAAAAAAAAAAAAAAAAAAGAAAGAAGGAAAAAGGTACTCTGAATCAAAAAGTTATTTTGTTCCTCATAAAAAAAGAAAAAAGAAAAGAAAGAAAAACATATGTATTCCACTAAGCAAGATAATGTAACTACCCTCAAGAATTCAGTGAAGTGGTTTCCAAGCAATGCTACTCCACAGTTCTTATTCAGGAATATTTATCTTCCTTCCTCCAAGGCTGTTTCTACAAATTAAGAAAACATATACAAAAAGATTACCTTGTCAAACCTTCAGCAGAGTACATATTGTATTTTTTCACCTGCTGTAAACATAGAAAACTGTATATGATTTTCAGCCACCCAGATACTATAATTTTATCAAGAGATTTAATATGTCTCTCATTTTGACCAGTGAGCAGTTTTCCTTCATGTGGAATCTCTTTTCCCCCTGCTTCTGTACCTTAACTTGATTTGTATATGCTTCTGGTAAAGAAGCTTCACCATGATTCTGCTCTATGAAACACCTTAATCAAATTTTTGTATGACTAAGTTTCCATGCAATCCAAAAACATGTTTGTTTATTGGTTATATTAAGATGTAATGCATATAACAGAAATGTAGTCTTTCAATGGATTTTTAATTATCACCTCTTCTTAATGAAATAAATATGCTTGTAATGCAGTGCATTGCAGAAATCATGCTTTTGAACTTCTCATAACAACCTCTTACTTGGCTTTGATGTTTTTGTAATTTTGCTTTATTCTGAAATAAGCTGGTGGCTTTAACTAACTCAATCACTGAAAAGTATCTTAATTATTAAATTTGGAAAAAGTAGTGAAATGTTGAAGTTATGGGTATTTGAAAAAGATGCTTATGCTAATATTGCAATTTCTATGGAAATTACAGAAAATTACAATTTGGGAGATGGTAGGTGCATTTTGAAACAAAACTGAAATTTTGATTAAGGCCATGAAACATAAATAGGAAAATAAAATGCAACACTGAATTTGGAAACTCCCAAAAGTTACTATTGTATTGTTTGCATTGTTTGCGTTAGATGAGTGGATACACCTGAAAGTGGAAGAAAAGTAACTATTGTTTACATGTGTACCAAATTTGTATAACTAGTAGTTTATTAGTAGTTATGTACACATGTAAATAACTTTTGGAGGCGGTGAAGTCAAATATAATAGTTAGGACAAAAACATTGATTTGAAAACACAATTACCCCTGATTTCGTTTCTCACCTATCACTGCTGAGGGGGATACATTTGAACCATGTGATGAAAATTCAAACTGAGACACTTAATAATTCACTGCACTAAGGTTTGGGTTTTTGAAAGGCCACTTGGCCTATATTTATTTTGTAAAACTTAACAAGCTAATTTTTGGTCACAAATTTTAAACCTGGCCACTGGGCCCAATAAAAATAATCAGCTGACATACAGCTTAGTTGTTTTCAATGAAACTATAGCACCAGGCACATTACTGATCAAAATCAACACCTGAAGGCAATTAACATGGTGTGTAAGTTGAGTGGCTGAAATGTACATCTCTCTCTCTGTCTCTCTGTTTATAATGATTATAAGAATATGTGTACACTATGTTGCTTTAACTCCTTCAAACAAACCTTCGAACAAAGTCTTCCCAGACCAGTTTTCTGAATCCATTTTAATTTTAAACTACCATAACAACTGAGCCAAAATTTTACGCCTGACGAAAAGTTACTTTAATACAAGGTTCTACACTTCCAGGAAAATTTGCCTTAAAATCAACATAGCCTAACAATCTAGTATTACCTGATACTGAACCAATTGTAGAAACCATACTAAACCTAATACACTAAATACCTTACTCAATTCACTTAAAAGTTATCATTAAATTGTTACACTGACAAAAGAATCTCAATTCACACTATCATCATGAAAATCCAGAAATCCTTACCAACACAAGCTTGTTCTGAGTGCTCAAAATGTTATAATGTAGGCAAAAGCATACACCAATTTCCAACACTCCTGGACTTATTTATGTGCACTCCTACTGTTCGTCAAAATTTTAGTTTACATAACTGGTCCTGACAGACAATTTATAAACAGTTTAATCCAACTTTTCAAGATTCCACACTATAAGTTTTCCAATCTACAAGCACCCATGTAGTAATCAACTCTGGCAGAAAGGCCAAACAAACATCTCACTCAATGAGTCCCACTTCTCTAGAAAAACTCAATTTCACTGAGGGAACAACAAATTTTGGGTCTGAAGGCGAGAATGGGTCGTGAATCCATTCCCAGCCTATATACAGTGTAGTGGAGCAAAGCGTGGCCACCTTTTACTGTTTCTTCACTCTGATTTTGGGACAAATCTAAACTCCTGCCTAAAATGGAGGACTGAAAGACAGAAAGATTTTCTTTTCTTTCGCACAAATTTTATAAAAATGCTTTCCCTTCATTCCGTGATTAGTACAAATGATTTTGTTTTCTAAAAAGGTTGATGGTGACTTCTTTTGCTCGCCTCTTTTTTTTTTTTTTTTTTTTTAACTTTACTGAAGTAAAAATAAATCAATCCAAAAGAAAAAAGAAGTTTAATGCCTATTATTCCTTTTTTTTTCCCATGAAATTTTGTTTGTTTGGTCAGGGCTGAGAAATGAGCAAACACGGCCACTATTCCCTCACCTCTCTCCTATTCCAAACAAAATTTTGAAACATGGAACTGTAGAGAATTTTCATTCTATGTATTTTATTTATTTATTTATTTTTCTACTATTTTTATTTTTCGTAAATCTCAGCGAAGTGATCAGTTTTCCCAAGATTTACGAACTTGAAAATTATCGACAGGACAGTAGCAAAGAAAACAACAGTATGAGCTCTGTGGATTTCTTTGTCCAAAGAAGTCATGACAGTTTTATTTTAATATTTGTTATCACGAACCTGCTACCATAGGCGTAGCCAGGGCAGAAGGAGGGGTCCTCGGGTCCGTACCCCCCCCTTCCGATGGGATTGAGTACGAATTTAAAGTGATATATATATGTATATACATATTTAAAAAAAATTATCAGTAATGCTTTTTCATTTTTTTTTTTACTTTTAAAGATTTTGGGCTTATTCCCACTTGGAGTACTTTTTCCAGGAGGCTTTCACCGATGAACTAATCTATGGACACCCTCCTAAGAAATTTTTGACTACATCACTGCCTGCTACTGTCATTAATATTATTCTTATCAATTTAATATCATTTTGCCATCATGACCCCACTGTTATCAGTTGGTACTAAATGACGAAAATAAACTCCCTTGATCTTCCAGGAATCAAAGTTATACTAGTCTCCATATCCTGTGTGGTGTAGGTTTCAATCAGAGTTTTAATTTTTGGATTTTTATTTAGAATAGTTGAAGTAGGTTTATAAATATCCTTGCTGATGTTCAACCTATTCCCTGAAAAGGGTTTTCATCCTGGCCCTCTAACTATTATTACCCTATAGCTTTCACATGTGTTTGGGACTAAATTATGAATAAGGCAATTAAAATCACTGAATGTTGTAATTAGATTGATGGGGCAGCAATATTTTTATTTAATATGAAATTTTGTTAAAAATGAAAATTCATATACCTGTATCCTTAGGTAATGAAATAACTGTTTAAATGGTATACTGTACCTGTTGGAGTATGCACTAAATGATACCCTGAGAAACCTTTTAAATGTAAAGAATAAAAACATCTGGAAAGTAATTAATTGTACCATAATTTTTGAAAAAACTAGGGGAAAAGTAATTCTTTTCTGTGTCACTTTAGACACTGCAGTTACAACATTCATTGCACACTTTGGTCATTTCATTCCTGCTGCAATTATGGCACATCTATTTTCTCAAAGAAATGGCATAATTAAGTGTGGTAGCTACATTAAAGATAGGTTATGACTTAGATTCATCTTCATCCGTGATGGGGTTTTTTTTATTTCCTTTTTTCACTGGTACTGTAGTCTGAGCCATTGTCAGGTCACTGAAAAAGTAAGATAGAATCAGAAAAATGTTATTCGACGGGATTTTTCTTTTGTGTAACTTTCATACAGAATTTGTAATAAAATGTATATCATTTGATTTGTAAAACTGTATTGTCTTTCGTTTTTTCTTTGCAGAGTTGAAACTGTGTGTATTATGGACATTTTGGAGCCATTTGTGACCTAGATGGACTGCATAATTTTTTTGCAGAGAACTATATAAACATCTACTGCATGCTGTTAATTATACATCAGTGTACAGAAATGTCCAGTCTTGTGTGCAATTGGTATTGGATCCGAGGCTCTTTGCAGATCGTTGAACTATGGAGTGACTGGTAGCACCAGGGTAAAACTTGCTGCAATGACTTGAAACCCCAACAGAAAAGCCAATCAAAGAACATCAAAGTTTTTAAATGAAGGCCAAATTTGTGGCCAAAACTGTGTATTTTTACCTTAAATTTGGAAGCACATAACTGTTAGTGTTAAAATAATTTATAAAATTTTGGCATAAAATTTGTAGTGTTGCTCATATGGGCTTCCTTGTATTCAATTCCCTCCAGGCAGCTTACCAAAAGCAATTTTAGGATGCAATAACAAATAAGTAGAAGGTTAATATCAATGAAATATTGTGAAAACATTGGTAGTGAATTTCAAATACATGGAAATTTCTTTTTTTAGCTAAAACATGGAGAGAGAAAGATGAAATGATAAGCATTCCAAATTTACATTTGTAGTAGAAATGTATCAAAGATAAAAATGGTAAGGATAGTCTTAGAGAATGATCTCTCTTTCTCTCAGCACGTAAGTGGCTTTATCCAAAAATATAGTTTTACATGCATTTTAGCCAACCATTCCACACCTGTTGCCTAATGCATTACCCTGCCTCACGGTAAAGGATTGCTATATGATGAAACAGAAATATTTAAACTTCAGTATATTTTTTTTTATATAACCGTAATTCAGGTTGTAAAACTATTTTTTGAGAAAGCATGCCTAAAAGTAAGCTACCTGAAGGGCTAGTCAAAAACTACTTAAGAACAAATTTCTGAAGAACCTGACATAAACCCAAGTACAATACAATTTGCAGTACTAGTAAGTTATATGGTGTATGTTTACCATTGTGCTCATGGACTGAGTTATAAAAAAATGTTCATATTCATTCCTCTTATCCAGACTTTGATTTCTTCAAAATATTACCTAGCGAACAAAGACTGTAAGGCCCATTGGTGCTAAACTGTTATCTAGTGCATTGTTCATTTGCATAAGAGACAAAATTAGTATTTTTATCAAATTTACATGCTTTTTAAGCACTGTTGTACTATTGTGCCACTACTATAATGGAGTATTTTAAGTATAGGTTAGTTCTCTAGCCCCATAGCCATTTTACATACATGGTGTTTGATTCAGTACTTTCTTCAAATCATAGTGCATCACACATAGTCAACTAGTTGTGAAAAGCCCATGGGTGCAAGCAGTTCTATGGCCAGTTGTTCACATTTCATGGCTTTATTGAAATCTGAGTCTGAATGAGTAACATACTCTGTGATTTAGAGTGTAAACAAATCCTTTAAACTTTGTACATAGGTCTGACTAAGTGATGTTATTTACTGTTTCATAAAAAAAAAAGAATATATATATATATATATATATATATATATCTTTTGACGACAGGGTTCCTTGTATTTTAACAATGTGTTTCTCATTTTGCATGTAATGACCTGAACTGTGCTTTCAGAATTGTTATCACATTTAACAAGATTTCAGAGAAATCACACAACCCACACTGTAAAGCAAAAAACATGACATATTAATTTTTATTACTTCAATTAATAAAACAACTAGCAAGTACAGTGTTCTCAAACCATAATTGGAAGAAGCAAGGATCATTTTTTTTTTTTTCATTTTAAAACATATGTGCATGGTTATGTTATTCAGTATAATAACACAGTTGCTTTCTTCCTCATTTGTAACATAACACAACATACTGTTTTAACCTTTTCAAAAATTTAAATGCACATACTTTTGCAGTCAAACTTTATTCATTCAGATGCTAGAACAAATACCACTGGCAAAGGAGACAGGACAAAGTAAGTGTATAAATTGTAGAAGGCTGAGTTTTTCTGAATGGTAAGTAGAAGAATGTTGCTAAATGCTTGTTCCATTCAGCAACATTCTTGTTACCATTCAGGAAAAAAACAAACCTTGTTTAGTTAATAGGCAACACAAATTATATGTAAATTTAATTTATTTATTTTGCAGGTAACATATTTTTATTGAGGCAAATATACACTATGATTTTGAACACTGAATTCATTTTTACTGGAGTGTATTAAGGTAATAAAAAATGCATGAACTGGAGAAATGCAGATAAGGAACATGAACCTATATTACACACTGCCATTTTAAGAATATCCTTTGAATCAAGATATCATCAGTTATTTAAGTTAGCATATAAAAATTACTTACCAAAATTTGCTGGGTGCCATGTTCTAGCATAATAATGATAATTGTTATATTTACATTAGGTGCCATCTTCTTTCCGCTTGAATTTCAGAACTATATGTTTCCACAATTTTCCATGTGTCTTTTATAGAGCCAGTAAGTAACCATAAATTATAGATAGGCTACCCAGGAACTATCTCCCACCCTTGCTAGAAAAATGACACATCGTGGGGATGTGAACTGTAAGTTTCCAGGTTCTTAAATACGAGGGAAGTTCCAAAAACAAGGCCTGTTAGTTAATAACTTTTTATTAGAATAGATAAAGGGCTCAAATGCATATATAAGTGCATCAAACATTTCTGTATACAAAGTTCAGTGTTTAAAAAATCTCCTGCACAGGCAATTTACACGCACAACATCTAGGTGAACCCAAGACACAGTTTCTATTTAGAAATAGCACTGTCTGACACATCTCTTTAAAGAAGCTTTGATGTCTTCTGTGTCACCAAACTCCCCTCCCCCCCCCCTGACACTGTCCTTCAGCAGGCCAAAAATAAGTCTTACTACTGTGTCAGGTGAAAACTGTATACATGGTTGTAACATCATGGAGTATCCCATCTTTGCAGTGGCCCAGATCGTTGCAAAGGAGGTGCATGTCTTTGTATTGCCATGGTGTAGCTAAATGGGTTTTTTAAGCCTTTTTGCAGTCTCTTCTTTGTGATGGCCTCCAGAAGCTTTTTCAGTGTTAGAATGTACTGATTCTTGTTTAGGCTCAAGAAAATTTGCAAGTATGACACCCTTGTAATCCCAAAAGACAGTGACTATGGTCTTCTGGGCTTATTCTGAGATTTGGATTATTCCGGCCAAGGAGGAGTGCGTGTCCTCTCCATTGATGGATTCTTTGTCTCTTGATCATAAAGGTATGCCCACATTGTCTTCTGTCACAGCATTTAATGAAAAAAAAATAGTCACCTTGTTCTTTAAACTTCTGCAGAGAAACCCTGTACAAATTTCCACCCTCTTTTCTTTCAAACAGAGTGTTAGCTGACAAGGGGCCCCTATGACAGAGGTGTAGCATAGTCCCTGTAGGGGGTGCAACTGTGAGAGGGCCCTGAATACATGGGCTTTTTATGTCAAAAATTTAAAATATTTCCCCCAATCTTAACATGAAAATAACAATTTTTCTTGATTACAAATTGCATGAAAAAAAAAAGAAGAAATATTTTAAATTTTGTATTTGGAACTAGTTCATGAGGCTATCTATAGAGATAGTCCCTATGGCAGATTATTCAAGTTCATTGCTTCCCTGATTTAGCTGAGAAGGTAGGATTTGTTATCACAGCTGTGCAAAATCCACGTGTCATGAAACAATAATAAATAACATATGGACTTCACTACTACTGCGGAGTAGAGGCATTACTCACAGATACTTGTGTTGCCTTGAGAACCATGTGGACATAGAGCAAAAAGAGGAAGGGCGTGTGCCACGGGGGCGGGAGACTGCAAAGTAGGGCTAGATATTTCTGATTGTCAGTGCAGATAAAACATAGGAACCACGTAGACACTTCAGTTTCTTCAGAATGGGTGTCTTTTTTTTTTTTTTTTTTCCCGTAAGGGCCTTAAAGATATTTTGCGGGGGGGGGGGCTTGAAATTCACATCACATCACTGCCATATGATACAGAATTTTCAATAGCCTAAAGCATTATGACCATAGTTCAGGTGATTACAAATCTCTCTGAAGAGTATGTGTCTGTCCAGGCAAATCAACTTGTCAAACCATCTTCAATTTTCAACTGTGCTTGCTGTTGATGGCCTGCCAGTTCAAGTTTTACCTTCAGTGTTTGTTTCATAATCTTAATTTTTTTTCATTTTCACCCATGTTTGGGCATTGCTGACATCAATTGTCTCTCCATGCTGTCTGTGCATGTATCTTAGCTTGAAATGGATTTGCAAAGCACTGCAACCTTCCTTTGTCAGAAACTCAATGATGGTTCATTATTTATCAGCGTGTATTATAATCCATCATTTATAACATTTTGCTGGGAAAACAGAAAATGGAGAAGTAAGAATATGGTTACGAAATGTGCATTTCATGAGACAAACTGAGTGACTTGGAAGTCACTTATAAAAAGAGAGAAAAATGCATAAAAAAAGACAAAAAAAAGAACTTTACAAAAAATCACCCCATTTAATAAAGGACTAAAAAAAAAAATAAGAATACAGCAGTTTATTTAAATAAATAATAGTAATCCAATATCCCTTTATAAAAATAAAGAAAATACGACAGATATACCTACCAACCAATCCAATAGATGGCTGCACTTGAGGAGCAATCACCTTACATGTCATGAAGACTGCAACCCCTGCGGCTACACACGTGAAGAACCCTCGCGTAGATAATAGATGGCCTGAAGACGGTACTCTAGGAGTACAGAAAACGCTTGCCATAATATCATCAAAGAAGAGCTTTTATGTGAGGCATGTCCCCTGACCTGATGAGTATAACTTTTCCTTATGCATGTTTTATTTAATAGAAAACAAATTAAATGTTTGATTGTACTATTGAATGAATGTTTAACTGAAAAATATTTAACTAAATTATCTTATTTGTAGAACTTTCTAACTAACAAAAAACCTGTAACACAAACTTGGCCTCTCTCGAGATGGGATCACGTACCTCACGGAGCAACAAACGTGCGAAATACTTTTCCTACAATAAGTAAAGAATACCTTTTGATATTATTTATTTGTAAGAATATAGAATACAAATTTGCTAAAAAGCACATAAAGATATAGCTATATTTAACCAAAATACTGCCTAACTGGCATTATTTTCAGAGCACCCCTTGTTGTATGAAAATTCTCTAATTGCAGTATACATGTAATTCTTATTTAGGAAGGTGCATTAAATATTTCATTTATGTACATGATATAATATACAATACCTCACCAGTTCCATCTAGGGTGTAATATAGGAAATTGTGCACTAGAAAGTGCTATAACATCTCCCATTGAATTTCTAAATTACTTTATGGCACATTACTTTGTTAAATGAAGATTCAAATGCAGAAAACTATGGAAATCTCAAATATGTTATGTCATAGGAAAAGTAAAAACAACTTTCATCATTTAAAATACTAAAGCAGTGCTTGATCCTAAATAGACTTGGCATGGGGGAATCTGTCCATGAATGTGACCCCCCTCCCCTTTTTATTCTTCTCCAACCAATAGTTTGTGTGTGTTGTTGGACCAAAATTTACAATAAAAATGCTTATTTCATTTGAATAAATTTATTTGAACATATGTTGTAGTTATAATACATAAAGAAACTGAAGACCACAAGCTTACCACTTTAAAATATGTATATGGGAGAAAATCTGAAAA
Source organism: Macrothele yani (assembly GCA_039090855.1). Classification (NCBI taxonomy): domain Eukaryota; kingdom Metazoa; phylum Arthropoda; class Arachnida; order Araneae; family Macrothelidae; genus Macrothele; species Macrothele yani. The sequence goes on from CM077017.1 coordinate 14,634,020, forward strand.
GTGCATGGCATGTCATGTGGAAAAGAGAATTATGTGCATTGTGTAAAAGAGAAATTCCATGTGTCAGTTGTCCAGAAGGAGCAATCATCTGAATTACTCATCTAGTGTGGAAAAGTGCATTTATTTAGTGTTTGGGAGTTGTTGGTTGCATTCCACTGCCCAACTAAGTCTGTGACTAACCACTGCATTTGTAGACTTGTCCAAAGTGTGGTTCTCATTTGCACACATCTGGCCCTTGCACCATAGGAGTCTATAAACCAGCATTTTTGAAAAAAAGGCAAAATATATACACACAGTATAGTCCACTTATAATGAGCCTGTATTTTATGAGATCTTGGATTTAATCAGCAAATCATTAGCTTTCGTTTGATATAATGTTAATTCAATGCTAATTTGATCATTTATGATGAACAAAATTTAATGAAATCCCTGGTTTAAATGAGGGAGAGAAACACTAAGATAATAATGTTAGAAAGCAAATTAACAAAATTTAATGAAATTCCATATTTAACAAGGCAGAGAAAACCTGCTTTGCACTGTCCTAGAAAGGAGGAATGTAAATGGTGGCATGCAAGATGAAATTTTAACAGTGCAGTGGGATCTTGGTGTGCTAGTGCAAGAATGTTGATAGAAAAAAGCAATGGGAATGGAGTGCAACAGATGTTCACCAAGCGAGTTGTGCAAGAGAATTTCCACCATCCACTCCAAGGAGCTATATCTTGGAAATTTTTCTCAACAGAGTTGAAAGCATGAACTCTTCTGCTAGGCAAAAAGAGGATGGGTGGGGATGATGTGCATGTATTAAGTGGACTTCTGGGGGACAATTGCAGAGAGGAATAGGGAATTCATGGAATGGGGATGTGGCCAGAGGGGAAACGGGAGATAAAAATTTGTAATATTGTGTCCATTGCCCCTTTCACCCTCCAGGTGAACGTTGCATTGGGAAAAATAGTGCTACTTTTGCTTCATGTGTGTGCTTCATCAATTCACATGGCCATCAAGTAGGAAATTCTAAACTTTTACGTGACAAAATGTCTAAGACAAAACTGTTGTCTGTAAATGACAAAGTAGCCATCATTAGAGAGCCAGAACTGGTGAAATAATTTTGCCATATGTGATGACATATGGATATGTAATATAATGTATATGCATATTGTCGTGTACATGCATATTTTTACATGGTAGGATTTTTCACTACAAATTTAGCGAGTGCTCAGATCTAACAAGAATTTCCATCTGTCTGCGCTCCTCATTATGAATGGGTTTTACTGTATTATAGAGCACAAGTGTCATCACTTACATCCTATAACAGTTGACCCAAAATAGAACCTTATATTACCACTGTAGGATTCACATACATACAGTTACTTTGGAAAAAGTATTAAATTGATTGCAGTTCTGGATATGGATATGCACAACTGGCTGTAGTTGCTTTGCCAGATTTTAATTTGGGTCAGAGATTTTGACTTATCAATTCTTTTTATCACATTAACAGGAAGGAATCAAGAGCACACAATGAGGGAATCTGGCATACAAAGCAAAATTGATGGTATTTTATGCTTATACATACTGCAATGGTCCTTACGCTTTTTCTACATCCCATATAACGATATGCTCAGCTTATATATGAATAATTATTTGTTGAAAAATGTGTTTCATATTTATTATATATACTCAGAGTAAATCTGTGCATTTTTTTCTCACTACTGATTTAAGGTGCATTATTATTCACATACATACTGTCATTCAGTTCACTGATGACATATAAAAGTTTAAGCTCATTCACATAATACAGAGAGAGAGAGAGAGAGAGTACCTACGCAAGCAAACACTATATATGCCCACACAATTCAATTATGAAATCCTACATCTGACACAGAAATCAGGGTACCCAGTAAAAATAATGTAGTTATATGAATGTGAAATGGTTCCTTTTTTGATAAAACAGATTGATATTTATTTCAACTTTCTGGGTCACTGCCACAAAATTTGAACCTGAGAGTGAAGTTTGCTGTGAGAGAAGGTCATATCATAAGGAAAACCTTTTGTAGGAAGAAAACTTTTTAACATTGTTATATGTACTTGGAACCCTGCATTAAAATTGTAATCTTAAAATTCAAATGACATGATGGCCATCTAGCCATAAATATATTTATTATTTTGTGTAATCTATTGACATTCAGTTCTGCACAGATTTTGTTGTTAAAAGAATAATGCAACAATATGAATCCCAACTGTTTCAAGACAGTTTTGTATTATACATGAAGTAGAATTGTTATTCAAGACTAAGGTTCACCAGTGTCGTGTCACATTTTGAAACCTCTGGACACCAATACTTGTAAAATACAACCTAACACATAATACATCTACTAGATGTTGAAAATACTTCAGTGTTTGTATTTTTCGATAAATATTCCTGTCCTGAAAAAAAGTCGAGTGCTCATTGAGAATTAGAAAATGTTATTTCTACAAATGTATATATTCATGTGTGTAATTTTTGTCTGTATTGGACCTTTCAGTGATTGGAAACTTGCCCATTTTCTTCAACAGTATTATTAAACCTTACAATTTGACTAAGTTATTAATGATGGAGGGGTATTCAAGGCAAATGAAGTGATTTAATTAATTTAGTAACTTGATGCTTACAGCACTCTCTACTATAGTTGTTTAAATTAAAACCTTTTCTGCTGTGGACATAAAAACGTAACTATTAATGGTATACTTTCTCAAACAGAAAATAATACATCCACTGTGATAATAAGTGAGAGATGTGGGTACAGTGGATCATTTCCAAATACACCCAATAACAAGTACAATATTACTAGTTTTTCCATACAGATATTTAATAAAAATTACAAATAAAAATTCTTGCAGGATGCTTTCACAATGAAGAAAGCAGTTTGTATCCCAAATCTTTGCTGATGATCTTGGGTATCTTTTACCTCTTATGTAAAGACCTAGGTGCACTATTGCTGTGATGCCAAAATTTTTGTTCTGAAAATAAGCACAAGTCTTTCTTTCCATTCTATGTGTTCGCAAAGTGGAAGCTTCAAAATGAAAAACACATTTTTAGGACTGTTCTTTTTTTTTTTTTTTTTTGTAAGTTTGTCAAAGCATTTGCCACACTGAGATATGTAAAGTGGAAATAATCTCTATATAGAAAAATTTGGGGAATTTATATCATATTATTTGCACCAGTTAAATTTTCTTCTATAATACTTTGTTACTTGCAATTTATATTTATTTTGATAAATCAATAAAGCTAACCTTGTTAGTTTGAAATTAAGATATATATTTTTTTAATGTTTAAAACAAACTTAGTTTCCCAAACTAACTGAGCAAAATTTAGAACATTTGTTAGAACATTTATGGAAGTTACATTTTATAATGGATGTAATATCTGAATATTATATGCACAAAGAAAGGTGACTTGATCACGCTAGTTACGTTAACTAAAACTTTTACAAAAAGCCATAGAATTTTAGAACATAGAAAAGATGTTTCGAAAGGCAATCCCAACACTGCCTTGTGTATTTTGACAATGGAAGACACATCTGCAGTTCCCCACTGGAACGAAGCAAAACGAATTGCTTCGTTTGACAATCGTTTTGCCCTCCGTTACCGTGAAAGCATAGAAATTATTTTCAACTCAATGACTTGCAACTCCGAATCTCCTCTCTACATTCCGTTAATCTGGAGATCAATTCTAAGTTTTGGCAACAAAAATAGGAAAAATTCAAATGTAGAATCTGGCAACAATCTTAGTCCTCCATTGGCGTGATGAAGACCTAAGATAAGGTCGAAAGCTTCCAACTTACGAACTTTTTGTAAAAGTTTTAGTTAACGTAACTAGCGTGATCAAGTCACCTTTCTTTGTTAATATTGTTACGTGTTTTGCCCATAATCGTCATTATATGCACATTAAATTAATATAAAGGGGAGGGAAGAATTAGTTTTAGCTTCAGGTACATATATTATTTATTCCCAAAATTTCTATATAAATATTACTAAGTGGTAATTGTTGTTCAATATTGTATTTATGGCCATTGTCAAAAATTTCCATAAAAAATATGTCCACTATAGAAATTAAATGCATTTTTTAATTTGAAGGCATACAAAATATGGATGTGTGTTTTTTAAGATATTTTTTTGCCATTACTGTATTCAGTACCACCAAAACATCAGCAAACAGATTTTCATGTTAGAAGTTGTTCTGATTCAATAAAACAATGAAGATATGTGTTTAATATGTGTCAGAAAAACCCTACTGAAGAAGTACCTTTGGAACCATGTCTAAGATGCTCTTGATAAAAGGATAAGCATGACATGGATAGCATGATATTTATATCCACCATTCAGTTAAAAAGAACTACTTACCTCGCTTTGGGTCACATTCTTATCTGGCACTCTAGCCCAAATCTCCTGGCTTCCTATTTCTAAGGGTTGTTTAAGACCTGGGGTCAGACACTCCTTCCTAAAATCCTCAACATATGATCTGATCTGAAAAGAACTACTTTGAGGGAGATTAGTCTGGGAAACAATGGGATGAAAATTTACATTACTTCAGTGTTTCTGGATAGTTTTGTTTATCTTCCATCAAATATAAAACAGACTGACAGTTTTCTAAAGATATTCAAAATATTTGATATATGATTGACTTTCTAAGGAAATTATTACCTTCCTGTCCACATTCATATAATTACCTTTTCGGAATGAAAATGGGAATGAACAAAGACATTGCTCTTTCCACGTTTATCAGCACATAGCAACCGAAAAATTGTTGTCCGGCCACTGCTGGGATCGTACCCCAGATCTCTCGATATCTAGCCGAGTGCGTTCACCTTACGCTACAATGGCCAACAATCAACAGTGCTAAGTGCGTTTATCTGTCAGCTTCTGACATCACATATCCGTAGGATGGGCTCAGCAACTGAGACATCTCCATCTGGTGGGCGTTAATGGCACAAGCTATATATCAATTATAGCAAATAAATCCAAAGGGCGAGAACAATAGTGAAAATCCTCTAAATACGTGGCATCAGTGAATAAACAAAGACATCACTCTTTCCACGTTTATCAACATATAGCAACCAAAAAATTGTTATCCAGCCACCGCTGGGATCGTACCTCAGATCTCTCGATATCTAGCCTAATGCGGTTGCCTTACGCTACAATGACCAACAATCAATGGCGCTATGTGTGTTTATCTGTCAGCTTCTGACATCACATATCCATAGGATGGGCTCAGCAACTGAGACATCTCCATCTGGTGGGCATTAACGGCGCAAGCTATATATTAATTATATAAAATAAATCCAAATGGAGAGAACAATAGTTAAAATCCTCTAAATATGTGGCGCCAATGAATAAACAAAGGCATCGCTCAATACAAAGACCGCTCAAAATTGGAATCTTATAGATCACAGATCTGTTATTTATAATGAATATTCAACAGACCTTTAATAAACACAAATGGTACATCTATAATTTTATTGCTTTAAACTTAACACAAAAGGAATTCTTAGAATGAATATAATTACTACATGAGTCTCTCAAGATAAAAACAAAACAAAAATTGAGAAGTTATTAAGTGAAATTCTAAAAAGTTATTAAATTTTCCAAATTTAATATTTCTTAAAAATGTAAATATTTGCAATGTGACTGCAGCTAATCAGATTTTTTTTCCCTTTGGAGAGAGATGCTGTAGCATTTACAACCTCTAAGTACACATGCAGTGAGTGGTAAACTTATTCTGCATATACTGAGTAATATAAGATAGAGAATGCCCTTTGAGTACCAGAAACCTTCATCATTAACATGTGTTCATATAAGTGAATCTAATCCAATGATGGAAGCCAATTATTGGTGCCTTCTTCCATCTAAAAGAAATGGGCTGAGTAGTTATTTCACTGTGCTTTGTAAATAGTAATTTTAGTAGTATGAATTGCTGCTTCATGATTTCAAGACCCAGTCATTTCATTGACTGAATTTATTAACTTAGTAAACACAACAGCATTTTAATGACTGTCAGAAAGTTTAGATACTGTGTGTTCCAAATATACTGCAAAATTTGTTGTTGATAGAAATGCATGAATGGAACCATGGTGTTGTTAACAAATGCCTAACTGCACTTTTCGAACATTAGAAAGCTTACCTAGAGGATGTGATTTCTATATTACAAAAACATACTTTCTGAAAGTTCAGATTTTCTATTATGCCATATTTTGAAAGAATGGAGAAACAGGCATGGCCATTTTTCAGCATAATGGCACTAAACATGCAACCAAACTGTATAACAATTGTGTTATTATTACTACACATACAGTTGTATTATTTTAAAATCTCACACACGAAAGTAGGTGTAGTATTTTATAAATTTGAAAGTTATGTTTTGGCAGTGGATAGGAAAATGATTCCAAGTTAAAGTATGAAGAATTAATTAATCGGATGTGGTCAAAGATGGCTACACAAAATGTGGTCTAAGACTAGGGATTTTCAGTGTAATTTGAATATGAAAATAAAAGTAGGTACACATTAATTGTGGTTAAAAAAAAAACCCATAAGAACAAAATTGTTAGCTTAAAAAGCACTACCTTGAGAATTTTAAAGAATTCAAGTGAAAATCTCCAAAACATTACTTGCATTTCCTGCCAGAATTGTTAACCTTCACTAATTATTGTACAAAATGTGAACATTTTATCTTGAATTTAAATCAGCGTACTTGTTATAAACATGAAGTCATATGCTTACTTATACAGTATAGTGCAGTAGGCCTATGTTGTACAAGAGACAAAAAGTTCCAGTACAAAGCTCTTCAACCAATATCATTTCTTTTGTTATAGATCTATTGAAAATTAGTTTCACATCCTGCAGGTCAGCCTTCTACTATTCCTGTTAGTGACATTTATTGTTATATAGATATATTTGTACATTTTGGACTAAATCTGCTTGACAAACTGGGAAATTCCAGAGCTAATGTTGCAGTTCTTTTTCTGTGTATTTCTACTTTATGACGAAGAGGAATGGCAAAGCAAAGTTGAATGCCAGCCTACTCCTCCTATATATTGTGCGTTTTCCTCGCCACTTTCCTGTAGTCTTCAGGGAAAGGGTTTCCGTTGAGGGCATTAAGTTACTGTCACCTGACTGAAGAGAAATTTCTCGGCTAACTAATAGTTGTTATGTTGATGTGTACATCATGTTGTAAAGATTATTATATAGACTTTAGAGTCATTCCATATTTTCAAGTACTTTACTTCTTCCTTCTTGTCTCAGATGTGTGTAAATTATTCCGTTCATGTGTTGAGAGCAAATGCATGTTACATATTTTCTTGCATTTATAAACAAAATTGTGTAGCATAATCATTTGTGTATAATAAGACTGGGTAACTGGTACAAATGCTCAGAGACTAAGACTTATTAAGTTTTTATTTAAATTGTATTTGCAAAAACACTTAAAAATGTCCATGTATGCATTCAAAAATGATGCATAACTTCTTTGTGCTGTCATGTAAGTAAAATAAGTTTTATAATTTTTAATTTGTAAATTGGTATTATTTATTCAGTAAAGAAAATTTTATTAAATAATCATGGAAGTAAGTGATATATACATGTTGTAATGGGAGAAACTGTACTGAGAAGCATTGATACCCTTTAGTACAGAGTCTGAGATTAATCAGAATGCAGAGAGACAACCATTTTTATGTGCAAGTGTTAAAAGTCATACCTATTGATCCCAATCACCTCATCAAAATAGTCGTGCTTTACCATTTCAAGTTTCAACTGGACAAGATTACAGAAAAATGTGAAACAGGTATATCTCATGTGTTTTGTGCACACAAAGGAACTTTTACTGTGGCTTCAAGGTCTGATGCACTTGTGCGTAAGACATCCTAAGTAAAGGTCTTAAAAGATAGGAGTAATGCACGAAACCAATTGGTGCTCTTAGGGCAAGGGTGGCAAACCTTTTTGAGAGTGTGTACCCAAATTAGTGATAATCCTCTAAAAAAATTCTTCCACATGCTCATTGGAACTTTAAGCAGCAGACTGTCATCTATTATTTACGGTGTCTACTGTTTACTCACAAACAACTGAAGAAAAATACAACGCGAAGCTAATGCTAACCGTTTATTTCTATTATTAACCAAACACTGATGTACACACTAAGTCTACACAGATTTCAAAACGTATCATATGACATTACATGTTCTTGTAACCGCCCTGATAGTGTCAAGACAGCATGAGATGTCTCCTGTGAATACTTTTTATCGCTCTCATTGGTGATCACAAGGAGTTGGAGTAAAACAACAGGTCTTCCTGGTCCAGAAAGAGAGAGAGAGAGAGAGAGAGAGGTGATCAGGCATGCTACCATGGTTGTTGAACCCTCCTCTCTTTGCTTGTCCAACCAATGTCCCTTAGAGCTATGGCCAGGGTGAATCCATTCATGCTCCATAGATGAACTGAGCAAAATGTCATCTTCATGCTGCTTGGCTGGACGGCCTCTTTTGGAGCACCTACCTCCTTCCGAAAGTACATTAAGGTGAAACAAATCCTCTTCCTCAGCCCTTACAGAAATTCTCTAAATTGTTTAAAAATGAAGGGGCAGCACACCACCTTGGAGAAGCATGCCTCAAACCCCATGCCTTAATGCCTTATGACATCTGGCGTGAGACAATAGCATTTTCAATCTGTACAGAAAACAATGAAAACTGTAAAAAAATAATGTTAATTAATTTGTAACACAAACTATGTGCTCATGTGCAGTATATATTACAATACCTGCCTGTTTCTGCCATAACCCTGGGCCACAATGGTAACAGAGGCTGATGTTATCATATCTTCTTATGGCACACCAAGCAGATTTATCTATAACCACACACATATACGCTATATTGACAAAAGTCACCGGACACCTAGAAGAGAAACACAACATATCATTTATTGACATACATTAGGCCTTAATGCATGCACTGACCCTTCAAGACATGCTTTCGACAAGGTTTTGGAACACAGCGATAGGTATGCGCTTCCATTCAGTACATCATGCTGCCATTAACTGTTGCTTAGTAGTAGGCCTTGGTTCTAAACTTCTTATGCGGCGCTCTAATTCATCCCATAGGTGCTCAATGGGATTAAGATCAGGGCTCTGTGCTAGCCAGTCCACACACGATACGGAATTATCATCAAATCATGCCATAACAGTCCTTGCTTTATGGTTCGGTGCATTATCCTGCTGGTACCAACAAGGCTCGGTTCCATAGTATTGCCACAGAGTTGGTAGGGCATAATTGTCCAGAATATTGAAGTAAACGTGCTGGTTAACAGGTTTGTCCATGATAACTAATGGGCCGGAACCATACCACGAAAAACACCCCCACACGAGAACACTGCCAGCTCCAAACTTGACCATAGGAACAGTACACTGTGGTAAATAGCATTACCCCGGCTGCCGCCATACCCACATACGGCCATCAGACTGATGGATCATGTATCTGGATTCATCAGTCCATAGGACCTGTTTCCATTGATCTACAGTCCACAATAAATGTTCTTTACACCATGCTAAATGACGAGTAGCATTCTGAGTAGAGATGAAAGGCTTATGAACAGCCGCATGACCATGGTTACCCATGGAATAAAGTTCTCTGCAAATGGTACATGTACATACCAAGGTTCCAGCATCTTGACTCACCTGTACACTGAGGTCTTGTGCAGTACTCCATCAATTAGCTGTAACGACTCTCCTGAGGCTTCAATGTCCTCTATCACTGATTTTTTTTGGTTTGCCGGTACATTTTGCGGCTTATTCAGTACATCCCAAACAGTTAAATGCCTTTCAGTTTCTCTTATGGACAACCCACTAATATAACACCAAAGAGTCTTTGCTTTCTCAAAGTCAGTTCTCTTTTGCCACGACATTTTCACTCAACCTCACTGTGCAATATGATTGTGGTCAGCTGCAGGCTTGTTTTTATACCATTTGCAGTTGTACCGCGCATCTTAACCATGCAGCGGATCCCTTCATTTGCTTTTGAAGGGGTGTCCGGTGACTTTTGTCAATATAGTTTATATATATATATATATATATATTGAATATATTGCATCCCACTACTGGTTTTAAATTGGATGAAAACACAAAACTTTTCATTTATAAGTTATTTAGTCCCACAACACACTTCAGCTACTGTAATTAATCAGCCTAATGCTGCTGCAAACATTAAGGTAACACCTGAAAAGTAAGACCTCTTTGTACTAGGCTTACAGACTTCACTGAAAACTCATTTTGTCAGTGATGTCACTTCCTAAATATATCCTCAACAACCTTATATTGATTGCAATATTTCAACTGGTGTGTGTGTGTGTGCTTTTTTCCATACAGATAAACTTCGACAACAGCGTTCTAAGGTATCGTGAATAGCATGGCATAGATCACATTCTTGTGTTTTGATCATCAGGTTATATTCCTATTGTGATTATATTTCACAAATAATGCATGGTATAGAAGTAACAATGGATGCACAAAGTTGTGAGAAAATATATGTGATAATTTTGAAATGTGTGTGTTGAGACTTATTCAATCAGATTCTACAAAAATTGTCTTAGTCTCTGTCTTTTGTAGTAGTTTCGTGTACAAAGCATGTTTAGCATATTAAATTCAGCCAGTATGAAACTACAAGTACAGAAAAGTATATTATCTGAAAAAAAAAACGTAAAAAAGAGGAAAGAAAAAAAAAAAAAACTCTTTGGATAGTAGGCCCATAGTTGGTGACCCCAGCAACTAGAGTGAAAGTTTACCTCAGGATTTTTTCCTTTCTGTTTGTGTTTACTGCAGTGTCAGTAAGTTGAATGAGCCATTTTTGATACTCTCATGGTATACACACACACATGAACAGTTCTGTCATAGCAGCCCACCTGGCTCAATTTTTCAGCTCACTTGTACCAACAGTTTTTTGTGATTGTTTCACTGTTGTTTGTCATACACAACATTCCCTAAGACTGCCACCTCTCATGGCATCTCTGAGAAGAACTATATTTGGATTGCGTGACGCATGCATTGCAGAAGACTCAGAGTTAAGTTATACTTACAAGGATATATATTTTGTACTGTGTAAAATATGATAATAAAACTATTGTCCATTAAGCTTGTTTTTTGTCTTATTTATTTAGTTCAACAGGAATACAAAAACGAATTAAATGCCTCTTCTGTTGTGTTTCTTAGTCATGTGTTATTTTTTATATTAATTCACGTTCGTTTGATCTCACCTTGTTGAAGTGCTATAGGATATTTAGCTGAATAAAGACTAACCGTAAGAAACCTTTTCTGAAGTTATTTGAGTGACTCCTGATTCGCTTAAAAGTGAAGTTATCAAGAACTGATTTGTGTAGTGTTCTGACAGCGCTATATTCCACGAACATTACAAAGCCATAAAAATATCTACATTGTATTGTAGTGCATATCTCATGATTCATGGAAGAATCAGTGTGAGAAGAAAATGTAAAAATGCATAGTTGAAAAATGCACACCAGTTCATTTTGTTAAAATTAAAGTAGTAGACAAAATAATTTGATCCAAATATCATAATTCAAACAAACAAATTCATAATACAGGGTGTCCGAGAATTATTGGACACATTACAAAATTATATAAAACAAAACATTAAACAGATAGAAAGAAACTGACTATACTAACTTACAATGTAACTACACAAGTTAATAAATTTCGATGTGAGATCCCTTGGTTGCTCGTAGTACATCCAAGCGATACTCGATTTCATGCCATGTATTGGCAAGCATCTGAGGAGTTATGGAAATAATAGCAGCTGTGACACACTGCTTCAGTTCCTGCAAATCAGTACAAGGCGTCTGATAGACACGATCCTTCACATAACTCCACATGAAATAATCCAATGGAGTTAGATCTGGAAAGCGAGGAGTCCACGGAATGGAACCACCATGCCCAATCCATCTGTTGGGGAAATGCTCATTTAGGCGCTTACGTACACACATTGACCAATGCGGATGCCCGTCTTGTTGGAAAATGACGTCATATCTTTTGATCTTGGTCATAGCGAAATTTTCTAGCATATCCAAGTGAATGTCACCATTTATGTTGTTTTTTTTGCAAAAGAAAGGGCCAATCACTTCTCTTTTTGATAGGACGCACCACACATTAACTTTTGGAGAATCACGTTCCAGTTCAATAGCAGCATGAGGCAGTTCACTGCCCCATACCCTACAGTTTTGATGATTCACAATACCTGATACATGAAATGTGGATTCATCACTAAAAATTACAGTACTGAGAAAGTTTTCGTCATTTTCCCCTCGATTCAGCATATCCATAGCGAAATCATATCGCAGAGTGTGATCAGTTACATGCATCTTTTGCACTATTTGAATTTTATAAGCATGAAACTTTAATTTCTTGTGCAAGATATCGTGAACTGTCAATTTCGGAATGCACAGTTCTCTGCTTGCTTTATGAACGGATTTCCTGGGGCTTCGTCGAAAACTTTAATTAACTTGGTCAACCGTCTCACTGCTGACGCTAGGCCTACCGGCTCCTCCACGATGTTCCACATTGCCAGTTTCTTTAAACTGTTTCACCCAGCGCTTAATTGAATTCGTTGACGGAGGATTACAACCATACTCTAAACGGTACCATCTTTTAACTTTAATGACAGACTTTAATTCCACAAGCCATAACACACACATCGCCTTCTGCTGTACGGATGACATGACTACTGATTGCGCATTTCTCATACATTCCTTATCAGTCCACACCTAGCGCCATCTATCGGATTCTGGGAATAACAATTCTGCAAAACAAAAATATAGAAACCATGTTAGTAATATGTGACATAGAAAAACAGACAATGCTCATAGTTTTTTTTTTTTTTTTTTTTGTACATAATTTTCTAATGTGTCCAATAATTCTCGGACACCCTGTATAGAATAAAAGTTCATAGTAGAAATCTTGTTATGCATCAAGAACCTTCCATTCTTCTCATGGCAACCATCACTCAGCAACTACTACAAAAAAAAAAAAGTTCTATCGTTGTTGAAAAAAAAAAACATTGTGTTACATGTAACGGTTAAGTTATATATTTCAAACAGTGACTTGAGTTAATAAAAAAATAAATAAAGTTGTTTAGGGCAGAAATTCATGATGTCATGTCCAACAATCCCCCACTGGCTGTAAACAAGTTTGTAAGTTGAAAGCTTCTCTGTGTTTTATAAAAGCAGGTTTTGGGAGGGGGCTTGGTCATAATGTCAGCAGTAATCAAAGTAGATGAACAGTAGTCGCCCTTGATGATACCGCGATGCTGAAGATTCCTTACATAATGCAATTTAGTGTCAATGTGCTTTAATCTGAAGTTGCCATTTTCGGACTGTGCAATTTTGATAGTTGATTGGTTATCTTTGTAGAAGGTCACTGGAAGATTTTGTTTCAAGTTAAAACTTTCACATGACTGCAACAGCCAAGAAAATTTCTGTGCAGCTTCAGACGGTGAGATGTATTCTGCTTCAGAGGATGAAAGAGACGCACAATTTTGCTTTCTAGACTTCCAGGTTATGCAAATGTTCCCAAGAAATACTAGGAAGCCAGAAGTCGATTTCCTGTCTGACTTGTCTTGTGCCCAGTCTGCATCAGAATACACTTTAAGAACTGGCGATTCCTTCGGAGATATCTTCAATTTGAAGTCTTGTGGTTTTTAGATACCTGATAAGTCTTTTGACTGCATTCCAGTCTCTCTGTGACAGTTTGGCACACTTTTTACTTAAGATGTGCATGGCAGCAGTGATGTCAGGTCTAGTGAAGTTTGAAATAAACAGCACAGACCCAATTGCTTGTCTATAATTGTGGTTATTGTCTAATTATTCTTGTTCATTATTTAACTGATAGTAACTGGTTTCCATTGGAGTGTTTGTAGGCTTTGCATCTTGTAGTCTGAATGTTTCGATTAACTCAATAATTTTATCTCTCTGGCTCAGAAAATATTCACCATTTGAATTTCGAGAAACCTCTATTCCAAGATAATGTTTCACTTTGCCTAAATTGGTTAATTCATAGCTTTGCTTCAGAGCTTCAACAGTTTTATCAATTTGATATGGATTTTGTGAACTTATCAAAATGTCATCAACATATAGAATCGTTATTTTTTCAGGTGGAACCATTTAATGGTGGTTTTAACTGCTGTAACTTTTTACATGTTATATTTCCTTTGAGTGGAAACAATCTTTCGGTTGGAAGTTATTAATATTCGCTGCGAATATATATCGCGGTAATCGAATGCGATTCAAGGAAAAATCTTTCACGTACCTCTCGGTTGTAGTTGGTCGATGTTCAAATCTTTGCACTGTTGTTCTCATCAGGTTCTTGGGTGTAAGCCTTTTTTTTGACTAACTTCAAAAAGTCCGCACCTTTCTTGAGTAGGATATACTTTTTAGTTGAACTACGGGAGGCACATGAAGACAAAGGAGATGTGAAAATTACGTTGGAAAACTTGAAAAACGGAAAAATGAATCACTCGAAAAAATATTCGCATGAGGAATTGCAATCACCAAAAAACTTCGTCAGACTTCTTGAATGTATTGTCCGATGCGTTTCGGCAGATCTGTCTGCCATCTTCCGGGACCTCTGGTTGTCCGTTCTCTCGGCAGTTTACGTTGAATATGCGACGTCAAGGTTTTTAGATATATCTCATGGTATAAGGTTGGAAGAAACAGCATAATTTTCAAGAGCAATATGCCATTATGTCTTAAAAGAAAAGTGTTTGACCAATGCATCCTTCCAGTGCTTACGTATGGTGCAGAGACGTGGACCTTAGCTAAAAGAGACATACAAAGGCTGCAGACAACTCAAAGCAGCATGGAGAGGTGCATGCTTGGTGTTACCAGGAGAGATAAGAAGAGGAACACGTGGATCCGAAAAATGACAAGAGTGGAAGACATCATGATCAGAGTTAAATCCCTGAAATGGCAATGGGCTGGACATACTGCCAGAAGAACAGACCATCGATGGACAGCCGAAATTTTAGATTGGATTCCAAGGGACAGGAAAAGACCCAGAAGAAGACCACATGGAAGATGGGTGGATGAAATTCGAAAGTATGCGGGAGTGACATGGAGGAGACTGGTACAAGACAGACCGTTGTGGAGGAAACTTGGGGAGACCTTCGTCCAGCAGTGGATTGATAATGGTCGACAATGATGATGATGATGATGATGACACACACACCATGAAGGAATGGTGAAAATTTTTCATCTTTAAAAACTCTGTCTCTCCTATATATGTGTGTGGTACATTTTTTTTTATGTTAATGACTAGCAAATAAGTTGGTATACTCATTACCACTGATGCTGTGCTAATTCAATTCTACAACTTTTCCTTTACAAGATTTGATCCTTAACACAATGTGCCCATGACAGATGTATTGAAATAAAACTTTTCTTTCTCAGATGAGTACATATAATAGCTATCAGAAAAATTGCAAATACTTGCATACATGCATACAAACAATAAAAAATTAAAATAAAAAAAACAAACTTAGCTTTCTGATGGCAGAATTCCTTGGCACTTGGCATTATTCCTGCAGGTTGCTTACACTTTCTCCATGGCATGAAAAATCTGGTTTGGCCATGTGCATCCAGGAAATTTTCACTTTGATGAAGCCTGCCACTTACGTGCTTTTCTGCGTTGAGCTTCTTCTGCCTTCCTAACTTTTGCTTTTGCATTTAAATGTCTTAGACGTATAAAGGTTCGGGTTCTAACATACAACTTTATCACCTCTGTAGGAACATCTGGAAACCTCTGACCAATTTTCACACATAGTTTGTGTACAATCTTGTGTTCCTGGGATAAAGAGTCATGTCAATGCACTTCTGCAAACATCAACTCAAACTGGCTAACTTTCTCCAACCATGGATCTGATGGAACAAGCAGGCCACCTCGTGAAAGGGTCTCAATCCAGCCAACAGGTACTGATTCTGTAGTTGATGGTGGATTAAGTAGCTGGCCAGTTGGCGTACCCAGCGAACGGTCATATTTTCTTCCTCGGTAAGCTATGTAACCTGCAAGGTAACGAAAGCCTTCTGCAGAGCAATCGGAGCCAGGAGTAGCAGGTGGTACCTGAATACCTGTAGAGTCATGTAGTGTAATATCCCGAATCTCAGTTTCACCTTCAATCATTGCCAGGGGTTCTGACATATCAGGTAAAACGGCACTGAACAACTGAGATGTCAAAAAGTAATCATCATCACCACCACCTAGCGCAACAGGAGCAGCACTTGAAAATGGAATGTCACTTACATTGGCACCTAGAAGCAAGAGACGCAAACGGGATTTCACTTCTGTAGGCAATGGATGATCATAGAAGTGGTCTAGCCCGCGTATTTGTGAAAAAAAATTTTCAAGGCAGTCTTAATTGAGTCGAGCAGTTAGGATGTATTTTATGTTCAGAGGCTTCAGGTCAGTGAAGAGTCCCAGTAATGAGCGAATGGTTGTGATGAATCCTTTCTGAAAGGGTAACAGATATGTTGCATTACCTACCTTCATTCCTCGGATGCATGCATGCAGCTGTCGTAGAATCCTCTCTTGGGTTTCACGATGAGTTCCAAATCCACATGCCAGAGACTTCTCATCTGTAGGCCTTCTTGCATTTAGCACATCAAACGAGTCGTTCAGAAGCTGAACAAATTTCGCGACGTGTTCTTCATGTGGCATAAGAAAGCGTATTCCTTGTGCAGTGTGGTTTGAAAAGAGCTGAGTTGCCAAATATACACGTTGGCGGTCACGGCCCTTCACACTAATGTGATGAAGTGACAACTTGGGGCATATCTTCATCTCACTGCAATCCAGAGTAAGGAGCTGTTCAATAGTAGCTTTTGTAATTTTCTTATTGCCTGGAAGTGTTAGTCCATCATCGAGAAAATGATTTCTTAGCAGCTTGTAAAGGTGTGGAACATCTGCAAACACCCAAACTCGTTTATTTGGTATTTGAGGATTGGGGAAGCATGTGTTTGTGTGTGTTACTTGTAATTCCTTCCATACAGCACGATTTTTGCCACCGAGGTCAGCTACAGCAGCAACAACATTATACTGAATATCTTCCAGAGATGATATTATTTTGTTCAACAATGAGGCTGTCATCTGTATGTCAAAATCAAAATGTATTACCTGCTTCCAGCTTGCAAACAGTCCCCGTACCATGACTACTTGCACATTACTGTGTGGACCAACAATCCTATCTTCTTCTTGGTCATAGGAAATTCTGCTATCTATGTTCATTTCATCAAAAGAAATGACACATGTACACTCTAAAGTACTAAGTCTTTGTGCCTGTGCCTTCATTAGCTGAAGGACATCATGTAGAATGCCAGGGCGACAATGGAATGAGCGAGCAGTCCACCGCCTCAGTGTTGAAATTCCTGGCAATGGAAACCCCATTTTATCTCTCAAGAAAATATAGCACTTTCTTGACATTGCACGCAGAGTAATGGCTTTACAGATGTCTTCCCTTTCCCATTTTACACATTTCTTACCTTTTATTAAACAACGGATCTGATTTGCAGTGAAGAGTTTTGCTAAAACTTTCCTTACTTCAGTTTCTAACTCCGTGTCAAATTTTTTCAAGTATTTCTGAGAACGTCGTCGAGTTGTTACAAGCTGACTGTGAAGGTACTTGTTTCTTACTCTCATCTGAATGCACGCTGTGCTTAGCCTTTGGTTTTCTTCCTCCAATTTCTTTATTCTTTTCTCCAGTGTTTTTATATCACTCAGCATGCACTGTGTTTCTTGATCAGTTCCCATCGGTTTCTCTACATTCCTCTTCTTTGGTGATAGATTATCAAGGGTTTCCAATGCACGATTCCGAACTCCACGGTCATGACATCTAAGTGCAGTAGGCGTTGCAGTCTCAGGTCCTGAAATGTCAGCACTGGCTCTCGAACTTACCTTATTAATAGCAGTATTATTGCTTGTGGGAAGGTTTAGTGTAGGTACTGCATCAGGCTTCAACACTTTCCTGTTAGTTAACCCGAGTAACTCTGCCTTTAAGAAACGCTGGTAGTCATCCTGTGTGAAATGTTGAGAACACACTCTTGCATTGGACACTTTGAAGGAATCCTGACGCTTACATTTCTGAATCCACAATTTTTGTAGTAATAAATCCTTCGGAAATACATGGTACATAATGTCAGTGTTCTTGGTTTTCCTATTGTACGTAGTACAACAAGCCACGGCACAACCCGGCATTATTGCGTTTCTTACGAAACACAGAAGCAATGAATTTCAGTGATAAATACGTGTAAATATCAAAATAAACAAAACATAAACATAAAACTATACGATACAAACTTCAAGCGGTTGAAAATCAACTGCGTTTATAGAGAAAACTCCAGCACACCAATTGTAAACAAACAGTGATGCCAGAAGTCGAAAGCGTCCACACCTACGTCATGCGTGGTTTCAAAATAACCGCGTCTGATACTGCGCAGCCCAAGTGGGACCCTCCTGATGCGACGTGCTCAGTTTGAGAATCTTTGTGTGTTATACGTCATCGGATGTGTTGCGTTGCCACACCTGTGATTTGAACTCAGGATTTTTTTTTTATGTCTGCGTGTATGCATTGTTTCTGTTCTGTTTGCCTTCCCATTTTTTGTTATCTTCTATCAGTATCTTCCATGGAATTGGCATTTCTACTCCACTACTAATGTTGCAGCTGGTTTTTTTGGTTTTTTTAATTACGATTGCTTCGGCGAAACGGATGGTATTTTCGGTTGGTTGTTTGCAGATAATTTCGATATTTTCAAATTCTGGCATTGTGTTATTTTTTATGCATTATTGTACAAGTGCTGTTTTTTCCTCCTTTTCTTCCCAGTTCTTCATATGTTGTGTCAATCTTGTTTTTAATTTGTTTCTTGCGCTTTCTATGTATTTCACTGTATTGTTGCTGTTGGTTGGCTTAATTGGAATGTTATATACTCCTGCACTGTCCAATAGTTTTGTTTTTTCTCTGTTATTGATTATTATATTCTTGTAGTCTTTTACTGAAATTCCAATATCTAGATGTTGTTTTTTGCATTCCTTTTTTATTACATTTGTAACCTGTTTTATGTATTGAAATTTACAACAATATTTTATATTTTGCTTGGTTTTATTTTTAGGATGTTTATACATGTAAATTACTTTTTTGACATCTGAGGTGGTATATCCAAATTTTTTGTCTGTTGTTATTATCCATTGAAGTTCTTTTTCCTTGAAAAAGCTATTGCGGGAATGTGTGAATGCTCTATGCACTAAACTTCTGATTGGCGATGTTTTATATGCCGTTGGGTGGTATGAGTTTGCAGGTATAAGTATTGGCACGTAAGTGGGTTTTCTGTACACATGGTATTTGCAGGATGTTTGAGTTTTTATTATTGTAATATCTAAGAAATTAATTGTATTTTCATTTTCTGATTCCATTGTAAAGTTGATACTTGGATATTTTTCACAGAAATCTTTTTTCAGCTTGTCTAATTCTAAAGAACTGGCATTCCAAAAGAGTAGTGTGTTGTCGACGTATCTTCCGTAGAAAAGCACTTTGTCTTTATATTTGTTAAGGACTTCTATTTTCTGTAATACGATTTCTGCAAATAAAGAAGATAGTGGGGAGCCCCAAACTTCTGTCTGTATATTCAACTGTTAATTTTTTTTTTTTTTGATTGGAGGTTTAACGACCACCGTGAGCAACTCAATGGGCTATAAGCAGTCGCCCGTCCCTAATTTAGGGTCACTGGTTCCAGGGAAGGGAGAGAACCAATGCCGTAAGACAAGCACAACATCCATGCCTCACGGGATTTGAACCCGCACCCCGTTCGGGTGAATGATCAGAGGCCATCGCTTAGACCACTGCGCCACCGGGGCGGCACTGTTAAATTGAAAGAAGTTGTGATATATATATATGTTAATAGGTCTATTATTTCTTTAACTTCCAATTTTTGGACGTATGGAAAACATGTTTTTTAAATCTCGATACATCAAGAAATGCGTGCGTAATATAGAATTAAGTACATTGTGTCATACTTTTCAGATTTTGTGAAAAGACAAGAATCTGCTTTGCTCTGAACAAAACCCAGATTTTTTCAAAGTAGCTTCTATGGATTCGTTCCGCGACCTTGCTGCTTGTTTAAGACCATAAATTGCTTTGTTGGGTTTGCATACATGATTGTTATTGCTTATTTTTTCAAAACTTTCTGGTTGATCCATATAAATATCTTCATTAAGTTTTGCATTTAAGAACACTGATTTTATATCTACATGATGAATGAACATCTTTTTATGTGCAGCAGCTGCGAAAAATAACCTTATAGTGGTGTGTTTCACCACAGGTACATAGACCTCATCATAGTCCATTCCGTATTTCTGGTCATAACCTTTAGCAACTAGCCTTGCCTTATGTTTTATTATTTGACCATGTTCATCGCATTTTGTTTTGAAGATCCATTTACATCCAATAGGGGTTTTCCTTTTGGTAGTTCTGTTAATGACCGTGTGTCATTGTTTGTAAGTGATTTGAGCTCCTTTTGCATGGGAGTTTTCCATTGTTCCTGTTAAACCTTTGGCAAATCGTGGACGTCTTTTAAGGACTTGGGATCTGGGTGTTTCACCATTAGTACAAATTCTTGTGAAAAACTATTTGTAATTTCTTTAGTTAGGGATTCTGCAGCATTTAAAGACAGCCTTTGAGCTGCAATCCCTTTTGTAGAACTTTGCGGTCTTCTTAGTGGTTCAACGTCTGAGTTTGACTCAGTTTCATCACTTTCATCATTTAATTGAGGATTTGTTTGAGGGATTTCTTCTTCTGTAGTTTCTTGATTCAAAACATCTATCGGTAGATGAATAATACTACCTCCTTCTTCATGAGGTTCTTCGACACTATGCTCAAACTCTTAAGAATCTGACACCTTGAGATTATCACTCTTTTGTTGCTTGTGTAGATTTTATAGCCTTTGCAATGATAATCGTAACCAACAAAGATGCCTTCTGTTGCCCTTTGATCGAGCTATGCCTTCTTTGCTTGTGTATGTATGCAAATGCTTTGCATCCTAATACTTTGATATGACTCAGGTTAGGCTTAACATTATTCCACAGTTCATATGGAGTCTTGTCATTTGCTTTTGTTGGCAATCGGTTTTGAATGTACACTGCTGTTAGTACTGCTTCACCCCAGAAGGGTTTTGATAAGTTTGCATTAAATATCATTGCTCTTGACATATCCATTAATGTTTTATTTTTCCTTTCTGCTACACTATTTTGAGGAGGAGAGTAAGGCACTGATTTTTGATGATGTATTCCCTGACTTGTTAAGAAACTTTGAATTTGATGATTGCAGTATTCTTTTCCATTTTCAGTACTAATGGCTTTAATCTTTGTTTGGAGCTTATTTTGAGTTGAGACTATAAACTCTTTGAGTAGACCTCATCTTTACTAGGTAACAAGTAGACCATTGAATATCTGCTGAAATCATCTATGAATGTTATGAAGTATGTATTTACACCAAAACTTTCAGTTTTCATAGGACCGCATAAATCAGCATGTATCAATTCTAAAGGTTCTTTGGCTCTAAAATTTGCCTGTTTTGGATAAGGCTTATCTGTTGATTTTACTTTGATGCAAGTCATGCATTGGAGGTCATGTGAGCAATTGTTTACAATAAACCCTTTTGACAGGTTATGAGCTGCCATTAGTTTAATAGTATCAACATTTCTGTGACCTATCTCAAATGCCATTTGAACAAACAATTTTCATTTTGGCATAACTGACTTTGCATTTTTGTAACACAGCAATATTGATTATCTGCACTATTTGGCACCACTAATAATTTATATAAACTTTCATTTGTTGCTATGCCATGAGCTATATCATCATCATTCTGCATTATAGTGCAAATATTATCCTTGAAAAATACAGTACAGTTCTTACGAGTAAGTGTTTTAACTGACAACAGGTTGCCTACGAGTTTTGGAATGTATAGCACATTTTCAAGTGTTATCTTGTATTTTCATTTTGAAGAGTTTTGATATTCAGCATTCCTTTACCAATTCCAGCTGTGAGTAGCCTCGCACCATTTGCTATCACAACCGAGTTTTCAGAATTTTTTTGTTAATTGTGTGAAAAAATTAACATTTCCACTCATGTGACTTGTTGCGCCTGAGTCTATGACCCATTCAGAGTCTTGTATATTTTCGTCTGCTTTCAAAATATAATTCCTATCTATTTATTATCTTTGTGAATTATGTGAACACCTTCATGAGCATTGATAATTTTTGTTTCTAGATAATTAGCTTTTGTATCGTGTAGTTCCTTTGTGCAAATAGTTGGTGTTAATGTCGTATGATGTATTTCCAAACCATCTCGGAGATCCTATGACGATTTTGAGTCATACGGAATTACACATTGTTGTTGTACAACTGCCTGATGTGTACAAACATTTAGTTTGTGCTTTTGATGATTATTTTACTTCCTTGAAGAATGTTGTTGTTCTCTGTTTTTATTCTTAAGATACCAGCATTCACCTTTGTTATGACTAGATTTTTGACAATATGTACAATATTTTTTTTTTGATTGGAGGTTTAACGACCACCGTGAGCAACTCAATGGGCTATAAGCAGTCGCCCGTCCCTAATTTAGGGTCACTGGTTCCAGGGAAGGGAGAGAGCCAGTGCCGTAAGACAAACACAACATCCATGCCTCACCGGGATTCGAACCCGGACCCCAGACGGACGAATGATCAGAGGCCAGCGCCTTAGACCACTGCGCCACCGGGGCGGCCAATATTTCTTCATTACATTACTTGAGGTATTATTACAGTTGCTGGAATAGTTCTTCGAAGAGTTTCCTTTAAATGCACATGTTTCTTGTGTTGCTTGTGAAGTGTGAGATTTTCTCACATACTCTTCTATTAGTTTGCTACTAACATACTCTAGCTTGAGTATGATTCAGGCAGACTGCATAAAATAATCACACTCAGATGCAAATCCTTAATAGATTTACCAATGCAGTTTAATTTTTCTGCCAATTCCATTACTTCCTTAACGTGTTCCTGCATTGTGATTCCCCCACTGAACTTTATAGAATACAGCTTCCTTAACAGAAACAGTTTGCTCAGAAAGACTTTGCCTCTCATGAATTGATTTTAACTTGTTCCAAGTGTCTTGCACAGTGTTCTGATGTAATACATGAATGATCTGCGAGTCTCCAATGTGTAAGCAAATGAGTGCCTTTGCTAATTTATCTTTCTTGGATCATTCTTGGTCTAGATTTTTTGGTTTTATGCCAAACACTGTTTCATCTAGACTATCTCTTATTAACAATTGGCTGAATTTGAGTTTCCATATTGCAGAGTTGTTATTGCTTAGTTTTTCTATCTGTACACTTTCATGATAAAGCACCATCTTGAACTTTATATTTATGACTTCACTATTCTTTCAAAAATTCTTTCCTTTCACCTACTAGATGATGAATCACTTCGATATATTAATATTTTTAATACAATATGTTTAGCGCTTCAGTGTCATAATCATTGAAAGAAGAGGTCCAATATTTCAGTCTACAGTGGTCCACTTTGTGATAAAAATTGAGTAAGACAAATCGTACAAGAATATGAAAAAAAGATCGAAGGTTTTACCTGTAGTAGATACAATTTAATTTATATACAGCAGGCAAAGATCCGTTTGGATAATTTACATTAAATTCAAATGAAAAATGAATGACAATTATATAGAATAAAAGTTCATAGTAGAAATCTTGTTATGCATCGAGAACACAGGAACCTTCCATTTTTCTCACGGCAGCCATCCTCTGCACTGTCAGACAGCAAGTACTTCAAAAAAAAAAAAAAAAAACAGAGTTCTATCGTTGTTGAAAAAAAAAAAAAAAACATTGCGTTACTCACATGTAACGGTTAAGTTATATATTTCAAACAGTGACTTGAGTTGAGTTAATAATAAAAAAAATAAAGTTCTTTAGGGCAGAAATTCATGATGTCATGTCCAACAATAACATCACAGGATGTAACAAGATGAACAACAACAAAGGGATTCTGACATTTGCAAGAGGTTTAAACTTACTCCCAGTGCAAAATCTTCAGGCTCTACGAGAGCCGCCGTCTTGTATTCAGCCTTCACTTGTTAACGAACGGGCAAGCGTATTTCACAAATTGCTCGGGTAATTTTGCACATTTTGGAACACCGTTTGTGGCTAACGCAAGATATATGATAAATAAAGAGTTCTCTGGTTTCAGATTTTCATTTTGGACCCTTTAAGTATTTTTTATTAATTAATAAAACTATGGAAGACGCCTTGGTACGACTTTCGCTGCAGATAAAAAATGAAGGGAAAGGTCAATAAAAATTCTGAAACCAGGGAACTCTTTATTTATCATATATCTTGCGTTAGCCACAAACGGTGTTCCAAAATGTGCAAAATTGCCCGAACAATTTGTGAAATACGCTTGCCCGTTGGTTAACAAGAGAAGGCAGCAATGCAAGATGGCGGGTCTCGTAGAGCCTTAAGAACTTCTAACACCTCATGCAGAGATCTAGAGACTGAACACACGTTCTTGAGAGGTCCTTTGTAATTTGTTTCATGATGTGGAATGTTAGTCTTATTCTGTTTTCTGTAGCCAGAGCAAAATGAGAGTGGTTGTATAGCCATCTTAGGAAAACAAAGAGTATGACCTGTTAATTAAATCTACTCATGGAAGTTAACAAGCTTCAGTTATTTTGGATGAAAAGGCTGTAAAACATGTTGGTTTTTATTGCTGGAATGTTTCAAGTTGTTTGCTGCACTGATTTTGTTTGGTGTCAAAAATGTAGAATCCAAAACTTTTAACATGTGGCCATTTTGCGTTTAAGATAATGAATTTTGAGAGAAAGGTGCATGGCTGGAGAGTTTGAGTTAAATATTTATGGAACGTTCACCCTAAATTTCTCTCTCATGTTTCCCTTACAGATTTTTAAATGAAAGCAATAATATACATGCTCAACCTGCCTCGTGCTCTATTCAGCTAAAGAAACAATGGCATGAGCCCAGCCTAGCCAAAAGCTTTTTGTGTTGACCATTTGGCTGTACATTATGAGAAATGAGTCCAAGTGATAAGTAAGTCATGTCAGAGTTGTACATCTCTCTCTCTCTCTCTCTCAAGAGAGAGAGAGAGAGAGAGATAGAGAGCGAGCAACAAGCTAATTGAAAATTCCGGCTGTAGTATGACATAGAATGCGCTGTATTCATTACAAACTGAATGCAGGGTTCATAGACATTTACAAAAAATAAATTCCGGGAGTTCATAAAACAATTCTGGGAGCTTAAATATTTGCTAGAATCATAGTGCTTTGTTTTATACACATTTTACAAATTGTATTGAAATTTACTAAGCATTTAGTATTCTTATGAAGTTCTGTGGGTTATGCTGTTGAAGTGTTTTTGAGTATGTGTTACATCTTCAATAAAGTGGCAAAATTTCCCTGTATAAAACTTACATTAAGCAGTCTTGAACCTAGCACAATGATAGTAATACAAAACAATTTTGCCATGGCGCTGAAGATTCCCTATTCCAGAGTCGTCTATTCCCATGCGCACTGGCAACAGGGAGGCCAGGTATAAACCTCCTTCAGAGAGGAAAGTGCATGCTAGAACAAACGGCCATTTTGGACTCGCGAGGAGGTTTCCACATGCTGTTGTGACTCCAACTGCACATAGCTTCTATGTCACAAACCAAGGTGGCTGGAAATGTGGCTGTCAAACGTCTTGCACTGCAGCATGACATGAGATGAAAGAGATAACATCACGTCTCCACACTTCATGGAAGGAAGTGATGTCATTGCAAGAAGATGCAGTAGGAAGCAAGAACAAAGTGACACAATCAATCCAAACATTTCGAACAATTCTTATTTTCATTGCAAGAAAAAAAATTCAAGACCTTTCACAAAAATATGAAAAATCAAGGACTTTCCAGGCCTGGAAAAAAGGGAAATCAATTTCAAGGACTTTTCCTGTATTCCAGGGGCCATAAGAACCCTGAGATTGGTATGAAACAGTGAGTTACAAGTGTAATCAGTTGTCTGAGATTGGATCTGGGTTCGAATACCAGGTGAGGTATGGATGATGCATTTGTCTTTTGGCACTAGTTCTCTCCCCTCCCTGCTGTAACCAGTGGCCCTAAATTAGAGACAGGAGACTTCTTAGAGTCTTATGAGCTGCTATGGTAGTCATTAAAACCCAAAACAAACAAAAACTGAGTTATGTGAAATATCGCTACCGATTTCTGACTAAAGTACAAATACTTCTGCTTCATGTTTATACAGTTCTAACTTTTATACCTCATATTTTTTTACATGGAAGGAGTGGGGGTAAATGTCTCCCTGCACTTTTTGAAGGAAAGCACAATTTTTCAAAATTACTGACAATGCAGGTTAAAGAGAACAGCATAACATGGTACTTTCCCTTAGTACCCCCAAACCTCTGAATGGGGTACAAATTCAAAGAGAATTACATTGATATAATGTCACATGTACCTTGAGTTAATTTTCAATCTAATTTTTAAATGGAAGTAAAAAAAAAGTTTGGGTATAGTAAAAGGTGCCCTGTTCTCATTTAAGATAACTTTGCAAGGAAAATTGAAATGCCACAGTACTTACTAAACTCATAAAAGAGTGGTAGGCAATGCACATAACTAACAAACAAATTAAGAAGATGGTAGTATAGAACACACTAAATTGCGTATAAAAGTTTTAAGGCAAATATATTTCAGCCATTACTATGGCCTTCATCAGTGCGACTACGATTTGTTTCGTTGGATTAACCGCGTACATTGGAAGTTCATTCCGGAAAATTCTCTCAAGACTTCAGGAACACAAATCTGATGTGAAATTTGGAAAACCTAATAAAAAACGCATGGTAAGTTGAGACAAAGTAATTGTCTTTTACTTTGTCTCTACTTACCATGGCTGACACATTCTGCTATTCCACTTTGGTCCAATACAAAAAAAGTTGGCTTCCTTCCAAAAGTCGGTTTGCTCTGAGGTTTAGAGAAAGTTTGGAAATTTTATTTTCCAAAAATTGCAACTCTGAGCTCCCCATTTTCGTTCCATACATCTGGAAATCTCTCATTGCATCACATCACCCGGAGTAATCGTTACAAAACTTACCTTTCCAATCTGGCAACGAAACAAATCGTAGTCGCACTGATGAAGGCCATAGTAATGGCTAAAATATATTTGCCTTAAAACTCTTATACGTAACTTAGCGTGTTCTATACTACCATCTTCTTAACTTACTAAACTCCTTGCCCATGCATTCTTAATCATTCTGTGTAACAAAAGGAGATATATCATTTCTGTATACTTCAGGAAATTAGGTTTAAACCACATTTCAGGAACAAAAAAATTGTCTCTTACTTTATAAACTAGTCTTCCAAATTGTTTTAACATCCTTATTCATTATGCCCAAACTGCAAGTTTTTTTATGCTAGCTAAAAGTGCAGTTTTCTTGTTCTTTAACATTATCATAAAATTCTACAATACCAAATGTGTTCATCCATGTCATAGGTTGCTGCCACCAATGAAAACATTTATATTTTGTGTAGTATTTACTTGTTTTCTCAATGTATAATCCCCCTAGTTCAATATATCTATCTATTCCATTTACACTCCAGCATCTGGATCCCCATAAAGAATTCCTCTTTCAAGCTGCTGTAACACATGACTTCAAGATCTGTGAAAAACAGATTTCTTTAGGTGTCTTTAAAAGGTGGTAATCTGAACAGCTAAGATCAAGGGCACAAAACAAGCTGCAGTAGTAATTTAAAGGCACACTTTAAAATTGCAGAAGACACATTGTTGAACCAAGTTATGAAGCAGCACATGCACCATGAAAGCACTGCCTTACTGATAGTTCAAGTTGATTATGTGACGCAAACCTTCTTTTCCTTGATAACAGCCCTTAGTTATGTAGAAAACTAGAGAATATTTTTCTAGAGTAGTATATCTGTGTGGAAGATACGTGTTTAGCCAGCAGAACCAATTAATTTCACAAAAAAGTTATCACCTTTCAGTTGATTGTTGCACCAAAAATATGTGATCATGTGTTTCTATCATTTTCAGTGCTTCTTACTTTGAAACAAAAAGAGCGTAATACTATCTATCACTCACCATTTCATGCTAATGTGAACTACATAGGCATTAATACTCCAGCAGCACAAAGATCCCCATTAATAAGAACACAAAGTATGACTATTGGATTTTCTGGTTGTTCACCACAATGTGAAATGGCTCCTAACAAATAAAAAAATACAGTAGTATAGGAACTAAAAATTCTTACAGGTGCTTTTTCACTACTTTGTAATATTCCATGGTTAAAGACAGTGGCGCACCCAGAAATTCCTGTTTAAGGGGGGCTATACATGTATATACAGTATGTGTGTGTGCACATATATATGCATACAGTGTATACATATACACTGCTGGCCACCCACAATGCAACACCAAGAAGGAAGCATCCGATTGGCCTGAAATTCGCAGCATGCGTCGCCTACGAGAGGACATGTAAACGATTAGCATTGCAGGGCATATGCAAATCATGTGCGCCCGGCACGCCACCGAGAAACACTATAAGAAGGGTGCACAGAAGGCGGGGTGTAAGTAGTGGAAGTGTGTTGTGCTGCTGTACCTGTGCGTGGGAAGCTTCCTGATGCCTCGTCGCAGAATACGGCAGTCATTCCAGCACGTTTCGGAGTTCGACAGAGGACGAATAGTGGCTTATCGCGACAGCGGTTTATCGTACCGAGAATCGGCGCCCGTGTGGGACGACATCCATCCACAGTGAGGCGAGTATGGATTCGGTGGGTGCAGGAGGGACGGACGGACTGACGTGAGCGATTGCCGCAGCCGCGGCACACCACCGAACGAGAGGACCAGCATGTCGTGCGGCAGGCATTGACGGCTCGCACCGCCCCATCACGAACATTAGCGCAGGAATTAAAGTGTGTTGCGCAACAACCTGTGTCATCACGTACCGTTCGACGTCGTCTGCAGGAGCGGGGAATTTTCGCACGGCGCCCATTGCTCCGATTACCATTGACGTTACACCACTGGCGAGTGCGGCGGCAGTGGGCTGTTGAACACCACGCCTGGACTACGGAATTGCACGACATTGTCTTCTCCGACGAATCCCGCTTCTGCCTGCAACACCACGACGGTCGGATCCGCGTGTGGCGGCACCGCGGCGAAAGACTGTATGACGCCTGCATTATGCATCGCCATACCGGTCCGTCGCCTGGCGGTATGGTTTGGGACGCAATTGGATATGACACCACCCCTTTGTTACGCCTCGCCGGTACATTCAACAGCCACCGCTACATCTCCGACGTTTTGGAGCCTGTAGTCCTCCCTTACCTGCAGGACCTGCCAGCGGCCACGTTTCAACAGGACAATGCGCGCCCGCACGTGGCACGCATCGTGCAACAATTCTTCACTGCCCACCAGGTGTCACTGCTGCCGTGGCCCGCCTGTTCTCCTGGTATGTCGCCCATCAAACACGTCTGGTCGCTGATCGGCAACCGATTGGCCCGGCAAGCTCCACCCGCGGCTACCCCTGATGAACTGTGTCAACGTGTGGAAGCAGCCTGGACCGACATACCCCATGCCCACATCCAAAGCCTTTTTCGTTTGATGCCGCGGCGTGAAGCGGCCCTTATTGCTAGCCATGGGGCCAGACGAACTATTTATGTCTGCGTGTTCCGCAAGTCACGCGGGCCTGTAAGCTCAATCGTTTCATCTTTGTATCTGTTGTTATGTGTCCAGTAAATCTGGCTTTGCTATCTCGTGTCCTTCTTGGTGTTGCATTTTGGGTGGCCAGCAGTGTAGTATATGCACATAATGTAGATATATAAAGCATACAAACATAGTATGGACATATAGTGTATATATACATTGAAGTGCCAAAAGTCATGGACAGCAGTATGCAAATTTTTAACTGGCACTCCTGTCGTATGAATGCTTCAATGCATGCCACGACTTTTATCAGTTGCGAGGTGTAATCTCATGAAGCAGGTTGAGCAACCACCAGGTGGATTATGGCAAGCCAACGTGAATTAGCGGAGTTTGAACGAGACATGGTCGTGGGAGCCAGACAGATGGGACATTCAATTTCCGAAGTTGTGCGAACATTCAACATTCCTCGATCCACGGTCTTACTTGTGTACCGAGAATACCACAGGGAAGGCATTACCACCCACCGACCACCGTGAACAACGTAGTGGCCGACTATGGGTGCTGAATGACCGTGACCAGTGGCATCTGACCAGGATTGTCCATGCTAATAGACAAGCGACACTGGTTAAAATCACATACACATTCAATGTAGGAGGTACCAGAAACATATCCATCAAGTCAGTGCACCGTAATTTAGCGTCCATGGGGTATGGGAGCAGAAGGCCCACCAGAGTGCCTTTGTTAACACCGCGACATTGGACACAGCACCTCACCCGGACTCGTGAACATAGTAATTGGACCCTGGAAGACTGGAAACATGTGGCGTGGTCCGATGAGTCACGCTACCAGTTGTTATGAGCTGATTGTGTAGGGTTCGGGTGTGGTGCAGACCCCATGAAGCCCAAGCTGTCAACAAGGCACTGTGCAAGCTGGTGGTGGTCCCATACATGTGTGGGGTGTCTTTACTTGGCACGGTTTGGGTCCTCTGGTCCTTGTAAACACGTCATTAACCGGTAATCGCTTGTTGCTGTGCTGGGTGACCATTTGCAGCACTTTATGGACTTCATGTACCCAAACAACAATGGAATTTTCCAGGCGGACAATGCGCCATGTCATCGGGCCCAAGTTGTCCAAAATTGGTTCGAGGAGCATTCTGGACAATTCCAACGGATGGTGTGGCCACCACGTTCGCCCGACATGAACCCTGCCGTAGAGCACTTATGGGACGCGGTGGAAAGAGGTCCATTCATACCCAAGATCCTGCACCAACAAATACCAGGGAGCTGTGGGCGCCAATTCAGACAGCGTGGCTCAACATCTCTCCAGAAGTCTTCCGGCCACTTGTGAAATCGATCGCACGTCGAGTTGCTGCACTTCGCTGGGCTAGTGGAGGTACTACACGCTACTAGGTACGTATCCCATGACTTTTGGCACTTCATTGTATAGTATACACACATAGTGTATGCATTAGATAGATATATGTAGGCCGTCTTGGGGAGGGGGGGGTAAGCCACTCTGTGGGTGTGCCAATGGTTAAAGCTATTCATATCTGCTGATGTGGTATTTGTTCCAAACCGTCTTAACTGAACGATCATTTCTGATCTCTTTGCTTATCACTTTTAAACTCACTGTGAATTTTTCACATCACGGTAAACATAGATTATTGCCTTGTGCTGTCATATCTTCATGCATTTGGTTCACTACCAACCATATATTTTGTCTGGTATCTCACAGCTTCAATCTGCATTAAAAAAAATTCAACTTGCATAATATTTTTTTTTGTTTCGGGCTCATGTCAGATGTGCATATGCTTGTATGTATACTGTTATTTTCATTCCCTCTCTTCAATCACATGAGTATGGTGAGTTATGACTGTCATTCCCTACGGGTTAGGCCGTTTCTCACCAAGATACTACAAAAAGATACTGAGAATTGTGTCTTGTGCTTTGTGGGTTTGGGAATTAGAACTTTTGGGGAAAATAAGATTTTGACAAAGTAGCATCAAGTGATGAAAAAAGGAATATTTTATGGCACTGAAAAGCTTCCATCTTACACTACAGCTCTCTCTCTCTCTCTCCTGTCAAACATCATAAGACACAGCATTTTCAAAGCAAACAGAATATAAATTCTAAATTTGCTTGTAACACTTACTGGTCATCCATGTAACATCTCTCAGAAAACTTGAAAATTTCATCATCCTGGAGCGGAAAACGAACCCACATCTCCCGATTTCCATTCGAGTATGCTAACCGTAACACAACCCAGGACGGTGAAGTTCCAAGCAACTGAGACTGAGCAACTTAGTTTTCTGAGAGATGTTACATGGATGACCAGTAAGTGTTACAAGCAAATTCAGAATTTATATTCTGTTTGCTTTGAATATTCTATCGATTTCCAATGTATTATGAGGAATATTTCTTCCACTCATTGATTTAACACAAGACACTGCAGACTAAAGGAAATTTTGTGTGATGGAATACAAAGATGTTCAGGCCTATAAAGTTGGCAGAGTATCAGTTGTAAGGTAATGCCAAATTATCAGTTGATACAACGCATCAGAAGAATTTCATAGAAAAATGGATTGTTACCAGGTGTGCAGTGCCAGGCTACTTTTTACCTAGCTGTACTGTTGACCCACTGCTCCAACTAACTCACCCTTCCCCGTAATTTGATAGTGATTGACAGTGCCAGACCAGATGTAGGAGACTGCCAGGGTACTTTTTTTAGGACTGCACCAATATATATTCAATTTCAAAGGGTTATTGCCCCCCCATACCTGCTGGAGTCGTAATGCCCGAGCACCGGGCGACTTCTTTTTTCTTCAGGATTGCACCACTGGTTGTCACATGTCACACTGGAAAACTTCCAGTGAATTATTTGCCAAGGTATGACACATTCTCAAGTCTATAGTTGATGATATACTAAAGAAATGCACATTCAGCAGTGCCACTACACTGGAAAACTTCCAGTGAATTATTTGCCAAGGTATGACACATTCTCAAGTCTATAGTTGATGATATACTAAAGAAATGCACATTCAGCAGTGCCACTACACTGGAAAACTTCCAGTGAATTATTTGCCAAGGTATGACACATTCTCAACACATTCTCTTTTTTCGAAAAAATCGAAGCGAGCGAGGATTGAAATCACTCTCTCGCGTGGGCGGTACTCGCTCTGCTTTCGCAATGCAATCAAAATCTCAAATCAGACTTACAAGCTCGCTCCCCGGTTCGGTATCAGACCGACCGGGCTTACCAACATTAAAGTGTCTCATTTGCTATATCATATAAAATCACATTCATATATCAAAAAAATCTCTCGCTCTCTCTAAGAGCCCGAACCACTCTAAATATTCTACAGCCCGAGCCTGCTTCGGGCTCGGGCTCTGCCCGTCTCAGCTCTGCCATCAACACCTTATAGCTACAAGCCCGCGCACCGAATACCGGAAGCTGTGTGACGTAGAGGAGGATAGTCCGGTCATCTTGGTGGTTGGTCGAACTGTCCAGCTTGCTCAAAGATTTACAGCTAACGGACAAATAATTAAATTGTGTTTGTGATACACAAAGAACTACACAAACATAATTATTTGTACATTGGCAGTTTTCCTGAATACTTCTTGAAAATCAAATTTCAGGAAATTTATGCCAATAAGTACTGGTAATTTTCCAGATAAAAATAAATGTTTATATTCTGGATCGAAATAGTTTTGTTTAATGCTTCTAATACACTGAAGTGCCAGAAAAACTGGTACAGACAAGCTTATGCAAAATACATAGCAACGTCACCTATGCGCGTACTCGGTTGCGTCCGCCAGTGCGTATATAAAGCGATGAACATCCTTGCCAGCTGTCAGAGCTGTTTTCGGCATGAGAATGACAAGTAATAACGATTTAAGCGATTTTCAACCCTGTGTCATAGTATTTCGGAGGTAGAAACGAAGTTCGGATTTTAACGGACGACCATTGCAAGAATGTAGCGTGACTACAAGAATTCCTGCAAAACCTCCAACCTAGGATACCAGTGTGGCCGTAAAAAGACATTGGGTGAACGTGACCATCGTCGGCTATCAAGAATCGTTTCACGCGTTAGGCGCACAACACTCTCACAGGTATCATCGGAATTCAATGCTAGAGCCGCAACAAGCATCAGCGTCCGGACTGTGCAACGTACCCTGCACGATATGGGCTTTGAGAGCTGACGCCCAACTCGAGTCCCGTTGATGGATGCACGACACAGAGCTATGCGCCTCGCTTGGGCACGGCAACACCGTCACTGGACACTTGATGACTGGAAACAAGTAGCCTGGTCTGACGAGTCGCGTTTTCAACTGTATCGGGCAGATGGAAGGATAAGTGTGTGGCGCAAACCCCATGAAGCCATGGATCCCGCCTGTCAACAGGGAACTGTACCGGCTGGTGGGGGATCCGTAATGGTATGGGTTGTGTTTAGCTGGACTTCACTGGGACCCCTGGTACGTCTACAAACGTCTGTGACCGGCCAACGCTATGTGCGCATCCTTTCTGACGAGGTACACCCGTTCATGTTCTGCATTCATGCTGATTTGTTGGGCCTGTTCCAACAGGACAATGCACCTCTACACAAGTGTTGGGACGCCACATTATGGTTAGAGGAGCATTCATCTGAGTTTGGGGTGTTGCCATTCCCACCCAAGTTCCCAGATCTGAACGTGATAGGACACATTTGGGATGCCATGCAACGTGCTATCGAACAATGGAATCCGAGACCTCGGCATACACCCGAATTGTGGAACGCTCTGCAGGAAGTATGGTGTGCATTGTCTACAGCATATTTCCAGAAGCTAGTGGAGTCCTGCGCTCCCGTGGGGGACCTACCAAGTATTAGACTGGTGTACCAGTTTTTCTGGCACTTCAGTGTATACTAAATACAAATGTTTAACTTTGACAAGGTAACTTTTTTTTAAAATAAGGCTCTGTAAGACAAAAATTATAAACTTTATATTTGCTCACCAAAATGAAGTTGTTCAAACACGTAACTAGATGGTACTAAAATTGAAAACTTTTTACGGCATTAAAATATCGTTATTGTACATTTAATAATATAAAAATTGCGTAATTTTCTTAAAAACATAATTTATTTGATACAATCAGTGGATCAAGCAGCAATTCACTGTATGCATGTTAAAAAGTGTTTTATTTTAAAACCACACAGGAAAAGTTCAGTTTTTCTTCTTGACCTTTTTTTTATTATATATTAGTGAACATGGATTGCACATAAATTGCTAGTTACTGTCTGATATGAAAATACATTTTCACTAGAGGAATTACTTCATTACTCAATATTTCGTAGCCGTAAGCTCGCGATGAATAAAAAATCTGATTCCTTAAATTCGTCAGTTGATATCTTTTAAAACAACGGCGGTACTTCGTAATGGGCCCTCAAACTAATCTTTCAAGTACAAGAATGATTCGGTGAACTACGACGACACTATAACTTCTAGTGAAACTATGACGACAGTTTATAATTTGAATTACAGGAATGGTATATTACTTCCAGTGAAATGACAGCGATGCTTTCATTAAGTTGACGAATATGTCTTGCTTACACTTTTACGTCGAAATTATTGCTATGCTAGATTTTACGCTGTAATTTATTTTTCTTCTGTATTTTAAAAGATTATAAAACAAACATGTAAACTCTGCAGTTATTAAAAAAACTAACACAGAGTTATTATTTAAACGCAGTGAAACCTAAAGAACGCGTGACTTTATGGCCGTACCGCTCCCAGCCCAACATCTCCCTGTCCCCGACTACGGACTACCCTAGTGATGTCACAATCCGGTGCGCGGGCCTGTAAGCTATAAGAGGGTGATGGCTCTGCTGCCTACATCGTGGGCCGCGGGTGGCCTAGTGGGCAACGTTCGTGACTGCCACGGAAAGGGCCTCAGGTTCGATCCCAGGCAGGTACGAACGCTCGAACCACTAAATATCCGCCGTGCGTCGGATGGGCACGTTAAGCCGTCGGACTTCTGGTACTAGTCGCCCGGTAACAAATAAGGGCGTCTTCATTCCCCTATCTACTCCGCTTCCGTGTCCCTTTCCTATCGGGCGCTCTAGCCCAAATCTCCTAGTTTCCTATGGGTTGTTTAAGACCTAGGGTCAGACACTCCCTTCCTAAAATCCTCTACATATGATCATTTTGCCTACATCGTGTCCCCGGTGCTTTTGCTGTTCTGTTATCGCCGGTCACGTCCGCGGCAGTGGTAGACCAAACCACCCCTATGGACATGGCCTCTGCTTCGGAGTATCCTTCTGAAACTTCTCCTTTAGCTGCTTTTTTTTTTATTGGAGGTTTAACGACCACCGTGAGCAATTCAATGGGTTGTAAGCAGTCGCCCGTCCCTAATTTAGGGTCACTGGTTCCAGGGAAGGGAGAGAGCCAGTGCCGTAAGACAAACACAACATCCATGCCTGACCGGGATTCGAACCCGGACCCCTTTCGGACAAATGATCAGAGGCC
This sequence comes from Macrothele yani, assembly GCA_039090855.1. Classification (NCBI taxonomy): domain Eukaryota; kingdom Metazoa; phylum Arthropoda; class Arachnida; order Araneae; family Macrothelidae; genus Macrothele; species Macrothele yani. The sequence goes on from CM077017.1 coordinate 14,670,271, forward strand.
ATCGCTTAGACCACTGCGCCACCGGGGTGGCTTAGCTGCTGTTGCGTGTCAAGCTTGATACTTCCAAGAAGTCTGCTCATTCTACCGCTTCTTAACCGACCAGTGGCGGACTGGCGATTCACAAACGGCACACTTTTGGGGGAAATTATGAAGTTTACCCCCCCCCCCCCAAAGAAAACGGTATGTCAGTTTCGCTGTTTAAAGATCTTTTCAATACAAGTTTAAGAATCATTTGAGTTTTTTTTTTTTTTTTTTTGTATTGAAGCAATAATTAAGAACATTTTACCCATTTTCCTGGACCGCAGATCCCTAGTAAAATTTAATGTAAGAGCAAAATTACTTCCGTTGCTCAGAAGTAATAAGCAAGGTACTTTCTATGAGAGAGACTGTCGAAGACTTTAGCCCATTCTTATGCATTTTATTTCAATAACGGAATTCATAATTTGTTAGTTTCTTCGCCTTTAGTGAGAATTGAAATCCAAATGTGCCAAAAATTAATTTCCTTTTCAAGACTTACCTATAATTAATAAAATAATTACGAAAAAACCTCATGAAAAAATTGAAAATGTCCAAAACTGCAAGAATTTCACTGCAAATTTATGAAGTGAGAAATTAAAGAATGCGAAAATTAATTTTTATTTAATGGTTTTCAAATGAAAAAGTATTTTTGCTGTAGCTGAAACAGACTTTCCAGAACTGCAGGTCAAGAATTCGTGTAACTGAAATGCCCAGAAAGTAGTAAATAAAATGCAGATCTTGTTCAAGAAAAAAACAACAACATGCATATGCATATAAAAAGCAGCAACCCAAAAATGTTTACCGTAGATGAGCTCAATGCATTAAATGTAAACAATAAATTTAGAGTTTCTACCCCAGACTATTGATAGCTTATTTGATTAGAATATATTGATTATTCAACTGCAATTGGCAAAAGTGAACTGAGGTACAGGATATTAGCCCAAAAGGGAAGGAGCTTAAATTTGAAAGTCTAGAAAGAAGAGGGTATGTCAAAAACAATACTTGGCTCAAGAGAACATCTGGTACGAAAGTTTTTTTTTTTTCTTGGAACCGTTAAAGTGGTGAGCAAACGTTGCCGATTTAGTATAACTTTGGTTTTCTTCTACAATAATATTTTAATATTATATATATATACTTTTCCCCCCTCTGGAGTTAGCATAAAGCCTGGCGGTCCAGTCCACGTCTGTTACGGACCACAACTAAACTGAAGGCTTCACTGAAATCTCCAGCTTTGTTGTTTTCTCGTCGTCACCCACTAGGCAGAAATCTCAGCAGTTTCTTCGCCGCAAATTCCGACACTGGATGCATCTCTTCTCACCGTGCCTGCTGAAATCTCAGGCGCCTCGACTAACACTGATAGACTACGATCTTTCTTCGGAGAAAGACCCAGCTTTGAACCACTTTGGCATGATAAAGTTATCTGCATGGGCATGCGACAAGTTTGGCTGCTCTCCCTTGCTTGCCGATGTCTTCAGAAGAATTTCTCTCATTTCGCTACCGTCAAATACAGACACATTTACCGACTTGGATTCTCATTACCTTCTTTGTAAGGTATTTAAAGTATCTGGACGTTATATGAATATCTTTTCTCAATATTCAGATGATGTCCCGAGCCGACAAATTCTCTGGGCACGCTTCTGTAAGTATCTGAACCTTCGGTCTCAAAATCTCCGCATGCTGTAACAGCTTATCCTTTCCCAAAAAGACCTTCGTATGACTGTGAAACGTTCTATGATTACCTCAGTAATCTCCTCCGTCTCGAAGCCGATGATTGGAGGTTTCTCGGTCAGCGGGACGATAGGATGTCTCTTATTCGCCAGAAGTTTTGAAATTATATGCCTCGTTTCCGACGACAATGTGCGCCTGGAAAAGTTCCTCAGGATGATTTCTGAGTATCTCATCGCTATTTTCTACCTTTAGTTCCCTTTCATGTTTTTTTAGAGACACGCATCCAGTTTGTCGCCAAGCTTCTGTCAATGTCAACTGATGCTGGATTACTTTTTGTGTTGTGCTATCTGCAAGTACTGGGTAAGTTCTGACTTTCTTTTTTTCGCACATTGAAGACGCGTATCACACCAGACGTTTGTGTTGCTGTGTTGATTTTCCATTCAGTTTTTCTTTGTGAACGTTTTCAAACTTCTGCTGCACGCAAATCTCTGCGAGTTTTCATATCACCGACTGTGCGTTGTTTACTCTATATATACACTGAAAGGACAAATTATTACGTACACCAAGGTGAAAATACGCAAAGCAGCAGGACAGCAGCAAATCGCCATGTGCAGGAAACCCGGTTGGGTTTATAAATGGAGTGGGTCGGTACGCACAGGAATACATTCAGTCAAGTGCCAGCATGGGTCAAGGACGAGACTTAAGTGAGGTTGATAGAGGTCAAGTCGTGGGAGCCAGAAAGGTTGGATGTTCAATCAGCACAACGGCGAAGCTGTTAGGAATTCCGCGACAAACCGTAGCAAGTGTGTACCAGGAGCACGTGAAATCCGGCAAAACTACTAACAGTCGGATGAATGTGGCTGTAAAAGTGCATTGGATAATCGAGGGAGCCGACGATTGATCCGCGTTGTGCAAACGAATCGGAAGGCTTGTTTGCAGCAAATCACGTCACAATTTAATGAAGGAGCATCCACAAGCCTCAAAGACAATCTGTCGACACATGGCACAACTCGGCTGGAGAAGTCGACAACCACATCGTGTCCCGATGTTAACGACACAGCATCACATGATTCGGCTGCAGTTTGCGAAGGCCCGCCGAAACTGGAGCATGGATGATTGGAAATGCGTCATATGGTCTGACGAATCCCGTTTCACACTGTATCACGCCGATAGTAGGCAGCGTGTGTGGCGTAAAGCACACGGAGCTATGGACCCCGCATGCCAAGTTGGGGTACTACAGGCCGGTGGATGCGGTGTAACTGTTTGGGCAGCTTTCACGTGGTTCGGCCTGGGTCCCTTGGTACCTCTCGAGTCTTCCGTCATTGGTTCCAGCTACGTGCAGCTCCTGGCCAACCATCTCTACCCTTTCATTACGTGCCTCTGTCCCAACCAAGTTCCAATCTTTCAACTGGAAAACGCTCCACCCCATCAGTCCCGGCTAGCGACTGACTGTCTCCAGAAGCATAGCAATGAGCTTCCCACACTCACATGGCCGCCTCGCTTACCGGACATCAACCCCATACAGAATTTATGGGACATATTGGAACGAGCTGTTCATAGATGGGATTGATCAACCATCCCCACCTACATCTCTGCCTACTCTACGCCAAGCACTCTTAGAATGTTGGTCAGCTATACCTTAGTCTGTGTTTCGGAACCTCATTGCGTCCGTAACACGACGTTTGGATGCTGCCATGCATGCAAAAGGTGGTGCCACACGCTATTAGGTCGGTGTACGTAATAATTTGTCCTTTCAGTGTATACACACACACACTCTCTCTGAAGTGAAGTGGTGCCAAACATGAAATCGATGTACATGTCTATTTTTTTCGTTTAAATCGACGCTTGCTCATGTATAGATCTTTGTTTGTCCTTCGCGCCGCCACGGTGACGCAGTGGTCTAAGCGATGGCTTCTGATCATTCGTCTGAGATGGGTCCGGGTCCGAATCCCAGTAAGGCATGGATGTTGTGTTTGTCTCACGGAATTGACTATCTCCCTTTCCTGGAGTCAGTGGCCCTCAATTGGGGATGGGCGACTGCTTATAGCCCACTGAGTTGCTTACGGTGGTCGTTAAACCTCCAATAAAACAAAAAACAAAAAAACTCCTTAGCTCGTACTGGGCAGTCACATATTTTTCTCGCTCTGTGGGATGCCTCACTTTTGACGTCTCCCACGCCTAATTTTCTGCGTTGTGTTTTTACGTGTTTCGTCGCTGTCTTGTTTCTTGGTAACGTTCATTATTTTTGGCGTTTCAAAACAAATTTGAACCTCCATGTCTGAGTGTTTCTCGAGATTTGTCGAATAGCATCACCGGGATCCGAGACTGATACCGCCAAATAGCCTGTCGACTTTCCGACGCTATCGTCTGCGGATAGTCGTGCAATGCTGGATCTTCTTGCACTTCTTCTGAATATTTATCTCTTCATGCGTCTTCTGAATTATGTTCTCGTCAACCACTTACTAGTGCCTCTGATTCTTCGTCGACTGTTTCTTATGCTGGCGCGATTTATCATGAAGCGCATGAGTAGTCCCTGCCGTCGCAAGTCAGTCTCTACGACAGTTACTCAAGGGTGTGCTCCAGGTTACTTTTTCTGACGACTCCCTTTTGAAGGTCACGCATTGTCTACTAATCTCAAACACGAATTTTACTTTCATGCCTTGAACAATACTACATTTCATCACCAGTACATGGCCAGTTTACAATATCTCCTACCTAAGAATTTGATTGCCGTCATTTCTGGGGTTAGCCGAAGAGTGGTGGTTTCTCAAGATCATGCTGCCACTGTATTATCTAAAGGTATTACTATACGCCAACCACTCGCCTGTCTACTGACGCCAAGCTCGATTTTTCGAAGAAATCTCCTGCTCACTCTGCTGCTTCATCACTGAAACACACGAAATTAGAAATATTTCGGTCTCATTGCACCACCCCTTCCTCCGAAGCCCCGTGTGTGTGGAGTATGTTCAGAAGAGAGCTCTCTTCTAAATATACCCCACCTGCAGAAGAAAGGACCTGAAAATTTGACTGACACCAATGGCGACTCGAACCTTTCGTCGAAAGACTGAATTACTTTGCCTTATTAAATCCACCTGAGCATGCGGAGAGTTGTTCTCGCTGGCCTGTCAATGTCCTCTACAGGAGAGGTTAAACACAGGGCCGTAGCCAGACAGAGAAGTTGGGACTGGTGGCTGATGATTGAAGTCGGGCAAAAACTCAGAAATTTTCACTCTGTGTGTGTGTGTGTGTGTGTTATTTATCTATTTATAATGTATATCCCGCGCTACAATTTTCTTCCGAGGAAAACAAAATAGCATTTTTATAGTAATACAGTGCTAAACAAAACACTTAATTATAAAAGATCAACGTGACAAATTAGCTCCTTTAATTTGTTACTTGCTTTCTTTGAGAAAGATTCTGTTTCCAAGAAAGCGAAAACAATGGGGGAAATCATTTAACACAGCTGTAATTTCCTGCTACGCCTCTCATTAAGTTTGCTAAGTCTAAACGTTCAGTGAGTTTTTTCTCAAAAGCTAAAAACATTGAATTTGCCATATACTAGTGTGTCATTGAAAGTGTCTGCGGTCTGTTAGTATTGGTTAGTACTGGAAATATTGATTCACAAGTAGCCGTGCTACATCCAAAAGTAGCAATCGTTGCGAACAGCTCATAGGTTTTCCTAAAAGCAACTAGCTGTTTGTACACCTCCTCAAATACGCATAACTTTTCCGTTTTTTCAGCTAGATACCCTTTCACTACGGCAAATTCTTCTTGAGAAGGGATTTTTATGTCTCTTGAAGAAAAATACTCCTTTGTCTGTATCTAGCTCATCAACACTTGCAACTGCGTCAAAGAGTTCGCCGTAGTTACAGAATCTGCGATCTAATTCTGTTGCTACAGTGTCTATCGTTTCGTAATCTGGAGAATCATTTGACTGCGAAGCACGGTGTATGATTAGTCAGGTGATACATTTGTTAGAAAAATGGATCGTTAATGTCATAGCTCGCCAGGAGTTGTGGGCCGATTGTTTATCCTAATCATCATAGGCATACATAGCGTTTATGATTTCATCAGTGCTAAATCTGCGTTTATGACAAGCATTTTTTATCAATTATATTGTGTAGTTGAGTGGTATTGAAATTCCAGAAATGTTAAGTTTCTATACAGAAATTAAAGCACGTCAACTCTTTTTAATTTAGAAGGAGACTAAAACTTATATTGCAGCTGTGTGTCAGACTAGGATCAGTTCAATTCTTACGTTTTTGATATGGGACGAAAGCGTTTTGTAACGGATAGATTATTCGACATGTAAAGGACGTGTATCAACTTTTAAAGCCCCAGGAGATGAAAGACTGCAACGAATTTGTCCTGGCAGTGCAAGTTGTTTACGCTATACATGCGCGCCGCCGTTTTTAAATGTATAAATGGCTGCCCGTATGAAACCATAGCAATCGCCCATAAACATTTCGTTTTTTTTTTCTAATTAAAGAAAAAGCTATTTTACGATGGAAAAAAACTATCGACCGCCGATTTAAACTTGCTGTTGTACATATGAAAAATGAAATTATCCTACATGGCATGAAGGTGTGGAAACATGAAATGCAATGCGTGCCTTCCAGTGGCGCACACCAGGAATTCCTGTGTGTGTGTGGGGGGGGGGGAAGGGGGTATATGTGTATCTGTATGGACCTAAAGCCCCCCGGCCGTGGGTGCACCAGTGGTGCCTACTAATCAGTGGGATTATCAAACCTAAATATGCATATATATCGCTATAATTGACGACATCCCACATGGCAGGCACAAAAGTGCACGTTTATGAAACGTTTCAGGTTTTGTTTTTTCAATTCCAAGCAAATCAGCATTCTTAAAATACGAATATTTCTGCCCCTTTCTCCCATAAGAAAACATAGGTTGTGGCCAGTCATCGGCCCACACATTGGTCGCGCCATCTGGTGACAAGTGACATTAACGGTTTTTTGTTTCCAGAGTCGTACCACCTGACTACTATACAACGTGCTGCGAAGGTAAACGTTCGTAGACGACAAAGTACTCCATGTCTACATTTTTTCTGTCTTTTTGGAAGGACTAATGATTCAAATATTCCGAATGAAAGTGTTGCGAGTGAAAGTGTAGCAAGGATTGCCCTGAAATTCGAATTTCTTCCTGAAAACGATATTTTAAAAGTTGTATTTTAATTTTACTGTGCTTATTAATCGAGGAAAGGTTGAATGAATTGTCAGAAAACTTTTTAAAGTTTTAAAATTTCATATTACAATTGGTATATCTTGCTGGAACCCCCTCCCAGTAGGTCTTCCTTGACAGTGCCGAAATAGGTTTGGGAAAGAGCCAGGCCACTTTTCTTTTACGACTGCACCCGTGTTCCAACCCCGTAATTTCCCCACTACAACAATAATTTTTAAAAACGTCCCCTATTCCCTCAAAATTATACCAGAAATGATGCCTATGGAACCCTCAAAAGGCGGTATCCAGGAGACCAGAGCCCCTCGAAATTTTAAGACTGTAATACAGCTAAGAAATTTAACCAAACTATTTTGGAATTGGTACAGTACTTACATGCCTTTTTAAAACATTTTTTTTTCATAAGTTCAATACAAGGCTTTCTGATTTTAATTTCAATATTTAATCCTAGTCTTCAAGAAAAGCACTACTCATTTACTGAACACGAACCGCGAACGACGCTGGCTAAAAGCTGATTCATTCGGTTTCTTGGAGATGACCAAAAACATCTGCCTTGATTCTTATCAGTAAAAGTAAGAATGTTAGAACAAAAGAAAGCTCTGAGGGAAAGGAAAAAGTACGTACACCGCAAATCTTAGATAGAAACCAAAGCAAGCTAGTTGGTATTGGTTTGTCCTAAATTGACCTTCAAAGTTTTATAACTAGACGGGGAGGTAGAGATCGACATTACAGCACTACCCATTGTCCGCTCATCTCCATCAAACAAATCAGGAACACTACACCAAAAGGAAGCCCAGAGGGAAAAAAGGAAAACACAGAAGTCTGAAAAGAAAGCCAAGCCCAGGCCGTTTCTTCTAAAAAAAACCTTCAACATTTTGTAACTGGGAGGAAAGGCTCATCAATTCGATACAGAAAAAAGTGTGCATGATTTTTTTCTCGTATGGTACATTACTCGTATTAAACTACGATTTATCAGTGCCATATATTTTAATATTACACTGAATTATCCTTACCAAAAATTTCGTTCAACCTGAGATCGCTAGGACGGGCAAAAAGAAACGTAGCCCCTTTCCCCTCCCGGCCCTGGTTAAACAGCCCCTCCCCTCCTCACCATCACCGCCAGCTGAACACATTTGTCGAATTAGATCTTCACAATATTCTCTGGCAAAAATTTGACTATTTTTTGCCAACTTTCTCATGATACCCCCTAGCGTGAGACAGTTTCTATATAGGTAGGAAAATAACATAAGTTTTGCAAAATGTTTATTGCTTTGCTGCATGGGCTTCTTTTCCCACAAGAGCAGGGGTTGTAGAACACTCTCCTCTTGTTGATCTTCGTTTGCTGATTGTCAATTTAATTGGGCTATGAAGTTTCATCACTTCATCCTATATAAGCTTTTATTTTTGCGTGAAAACCTTTACTTCAGCGTCCATATTTATATGTGCTTGAAATGTTTCTTTTTCATCTAATTACGAAATTTTGTGAAACTGCGCTCCACTCTTCGTCAGATTCACGTTCACCCAGATCTTCACAAGTTTTACTCTTCCACCATTGTCAGCTAAAAAGCGAGCATCATATTTCTTGTCACCTCTACGCACTGCAAGCCATTATCACTGTTTGTATTTTAAATTGACCGATCTTCCTCAACATCGGCAATTCATTTTTATCGCAACTTGTTTTCGATAAAGAATCCTCAAGTTCTGGACAATTGTTTAGTCTAAAGCATGGTGTACGATAGACAGGTGATTCAACTCCGTATGACCGTCGTGCTGGAAAAACGGTCCCTTAATGTAATGACCACTAGAGGGCGTTAGGGGAAATGCGGGCCATTCAAATCTCCGTCATCTGTGACTCGAATCGTCATGTGAGTAAATAAATCGAAGAAGGTATTTGTTACAGGAGATTAGAACAAGATAAGTAACTGAAATCTTTGCCTTTTCCATTTCTTGACATACTTTGAAATCAGTGTAAACTGCCGTATTTCTTTTGTCGGTTGTTGTTTTTTACTGAAGCGTTTAGTTTTTCGGAGTTTTGGATTTCCGTGACTGGGGACGAAAATGTTTCGTTCTGAATTGCTGTTCTGGTTATGCTAGTAATGAAGAACATGCTTTTTTATTTAAAGCACTTAAAAATGAAAAAATGCTTGCTAAATGGCAGAAAGCAATCCCTCGAGCCGATCGGAAACTCAGCACTAACGAATTTGTTTGTGAGAAACCTTTCCTCTCCCATGATGTAATTAGACGCAGGAGTGAGACATTTAACGGCCAAGTTTTATATAATGTGCCTGTCCGTGTCAGACTTTACTGTTATTCCTGTAACATTTCCCGAATATCTAACCTACCTTTCAAAGAAGGCAGTAAAGTCATTACTTGGTAAATGTGTAGTTTAGCGTCCTAAATTATTTCGTCGGATTTCAAAAAAGTGGGACATAAATAGGATTTCAAAAACGTGAGGCGTACAGATTTTAAAGTATGAAATTTCAAGGCAAATGGTGAAAAAATTTCATCATTATGGTGCATTTTAAAGATTTTTACCGTAATATTTATGAGCAAGTACGACGCTGTGAACAGAAGCTGCGGCAAGCCTAACACAACGCCGCTGCAACAAATTTGCTCCACCGCCATTCTGCCGGCGGAAGAGTACAGGAGGAAAGGGGAACGTTCTTGCCAGGAAAGCGATCCAGTTTGTAGTGCTACCTGACAGAAAATAGTTCTTCATTTCTGTCGCAATTTTTTAAAACACATAATGAAAATTGCTCCGTTTTTATGCATATGATTCCCTGGTACGAAATAGAAAGTATGCAAATGCCTACTGCTAAGGAGCGTTCAAAAAATTACGCACTTAAATTTAAGAACCTCACATTGATATATTTCATGTATTATGCACAATGATATTTTGTGAGTTATTTAGAAGTAAAAAGCTACTGTTGCTACATTCTCAACACACACCATCACCTTTAAAAGCATGCAGGGAAAGTTAGAAGCTGCATAAATGCACAACAGCTATACATTAAAGCGAAAAGGTAATATAAATTTACGTTTCCTATATTTATCTAAAAAAGTTTAAAATGGGTGATTTAAAATGTTACGCGATCATAATTATAACTCTGGTACCTTTCTTCAACTGTACACTAAATTACATCTGTAACACTGTTTTTATATAACGGAAGCCTATCTTGTCCTATATATATATATAAAACACGAACGTATTATCAATTCCTAAACAAAATTCCTTTTATCGCTAGCATCACTGTTGTCGTTTAAAGGCGTGCCATTTTTACATGGAAATCTATCTTAAAAATATGTCCTCTTTTTTAATTTTTATGTTGGCCTACTTGATGTGTAAGGACTAATGATATTTGAGAAGTACAATACGGCTATTTTCACGCTTAAAAAACACATTGCAACAACAAATCTATACATCATCGTGATACAGACAGCGGTTCACTCACCTTCTGGAATTGATGGCCCGCATCTCCCCAGCGGCATCTGGTGGCCGATTACATTAAGAGTCCACATTTTAGCTGAGAGTTGAATCACCTGTCTATCGTACACCGTGGTCTAAAGATTAAAATTATGATGTATAAGCTGGTAAAAACGGAACTGAAGCAAATAAAGTTGTTTAAAGCATTTAACTTTTATGGCTTTTAAGAATCGTGTAAATATTGAAAATTTTACTTCGGAACTATTTCATTTACTGATTTCATTTCAGGGTACTTTCCCATTATACCGCCCTACTGAATATCTATTGGACCATTGTTTTTCTACGTATTGTAGCGACGTGTTACCAAGGACTGCGTCATGGAATACGTCACCTACCGACTGAACCTGTTTCCAAGGGTTTGTTGACAACATTCGAACGCAGGTGGTTTTCAAAATGGCGATTTCTAAGGTCAATACATTGTAGGAATTTTACCTTTTAAAAGAATATGTGAAAAAAGCCACTCAAAATGTATTTTGGAGATGTATGTCATGTGTGAAAAAAGTGGAAATTCGAAAACGGATATGGATGGGAGGAAGTCGTTTGTCATTCCTAACGTGCCCAAGATTCATTTACAGTTGGTGTGAGGTTTTGAGCTCTACAAAGTTTTGCGAAAAACATCTGCCAATGTCTAAAAATACAAGTGTTGACTGGAGCAATTATATGCGAGAGGTTATAGTGGAGATTTCCGGCCTGGAAAGGAAACAAATCGGAGGTGAAAGTAAAATTGTAGAAGTTGATGAAACTTTGTTTACTAAACGTAAGAATCAAGCTGGACGTATTTTGCCCAAGCAATGGGTGGTTGGAGGAATATGCCGTGAAACAAAAACAATGCTTTGTAAAAAAAGTAGTAAATCGAAGGGCGCATTACTTAGCATCAGTAATACAGAAAAATATTTTACCTGGCTCAATTATATATAATACCCACTGCTGGAAACTATATAAAACACAGGATTTGTATGTTGCTGGTTATACTCATCTGACCGTTAATTATAAATTACATTTCGTTGATCCGGAAACTGGAGTTCATACTCAGAATATTGAGACTTTGGGGTTTATGCAAATGGCAAAATAAAAAAAACAAAGAGGTACGCACAGAGCACATTTGGATTCGTATCTCGCTGAATTCATGTGGAGAGAAACATTAGTACAGATCCATTTTAAACTTTATTAAAATCAATTCCGTTGTTCATGTCTCCAAAAATTGAAATGTAGATTTAAAAACTTTTTGTTTCACATACTGATTTGTCAGTCTTGACGTTAAAACCAATTCTGATGTTCGTGCGCTGAAAGGTTGCATTTCTAAATAAGAAATTAAGAATTATTTTATTACTACTTTTTTTAATAAATTAAATCATTATATTTACTGATCTACTTTCGTTTATATAGTAATTCGTTGATTTGAATGTTGTGTATAATGGGAATGTGAACGTCTTAGGTCGTTATGATGGGAAAGTACCCATTTCCGGAATGCATCCATGCATGGTAGTTATCAGCAAAAAGAATCACTTTACACCTCTGCATTATTAAACATTTTCAGCCTGTTTGGAAAAATTTCGTTGGTTATCCAGGACTTTTTATTCTGCTGGTCAATTTGTAGACATATCACTCCAGAAAATAATCTACAATTTTAAGATTCTCCTGTAATTAACGGATTAAATTTTTCAGATCCACTCATGTTAGTTGCTAAAAGTAACGTTAAATCATCTGGTTTTTCACGGAGCACGCTGCTCCGATGAAAGACAGGTTCCACTGATACTCAACAAGCCCATAGCAGCCCTAACTCCTGTGCAGGGAAAACAACGGAAAAGCAAAGCACACTGGTTAGAAGCTCAGCCTCGCGACCTAAAGCACGTGTAGCGTCAATACTGACGAAAACAGCGAAAGGTATACAGTAGTGCTACATAGTTCTTGAGCAGCTAATGCAAGGGACAAAATCATGACTAAACGCTTTAAACAATTTACTATACCTCATTCAAGCAGAATGACTCTGCATTGCGCGAGTTTACTGTTCACCATGTAACATATATCAGAAAACTAAAAAACTGCGTTGTCCTGGAGCGGGAATCGAGCCCACACCTCTCGATTACCGTTCGAGCATGCTGTCCGTTACACCACCCAGGACAACGAAGCTCCAAGTGACTGAAGCTAAGCAATTACCCCTTAGGAATCTGAACAACTCCAGATTTTCACTAATCGAAACATGGTGAACGATAACCATGCTTCATGTTACTTAGCGAATGGTAAACTAGCGCAATCTACGTAGAGTCATATTCTGATTGCGCTTGAATAATTAAACGAATATCCCATGTATTTATAAGTAGGGCAGCAATTCTGCCGCGGCGCGAATTTTAGGGGTTTTTCTGTAATTCCGCGAATTTCAGATTTTTACCTATTTTTACCTAATTTCTATTATATTTTTTTGATTACTGTATTTTTCATAAATAAATAATTTTAATACTGCCTTCGTTAGAATTTACGCGGAAAATATACCGCAGAGTAATCCTACTCGAAAGTCCAAGCCAGAGCTTTAAATGTTGAATTACCTCTCAAGATTGTTCGTTACGAAAACACTCTTTTCGAACAAGCTTGACGGGTAATTTAAGGTCACATGCACTCTGCTCAAGAGTGCACACGTGGTCTTTCGTGATCCCCCTACCTGCTACTGTAGAATGACCTTTGCGGTTTGCCGGACTAGTAAACCGTAAACTTCTCACAGAAAAGAGTGTTTCGCAGACGCTTAGCTTAGAAAAGTAGTTCCAGAAAAGTTTTTCGCAGACGCTTAGCTTAGAAAAGTAGTTCCAGAAAAAGAGTGTTTCTTTTTTTTTTTTTTTTTTTGATTGGAGGTTTAACGACCACCGTGAGCAACTCAATGGGCTATAAGCAGTCGCCCGTCCCTAATTTAGGGTCACTGGTTCCAGGGAAGGGAGAGAGCCAGTGCCGTAAGACAAACACAACATCCATGCCTGACCGGGATTCGAACCCGGACCCCTTACGGACGAATGATCAGAGGCCAGCGCCTTAGACCACTGCGCCACCGGGGCGGCAGAGTGTTTCGCAGACGCTTAGCTTAGAAAAGTAGTTTATGAAGTTTCTTGATATTGTTTTCTTTAATTTTGAGAGTGGGCCGCATGAGTAAGATGAGTGCATCTGAAAGATGCAAGCAGTACAGCAACGGAACGAACGTTTCATGTGAACAAAAATTTATTGTTCTGTTCGTGTTGCAACAACCACTGGATTTTTCAAGAAAGGACAGTTGTGAAAAGCATTTAGCGAGCAAGCTGCATAAAAAAAGAAAAAAAAAGAAAAAAGGAGTGTCTGAACAGTCAACCGAAAATAATGCAGAAATGTGTTGATGGATTAATTGAGAAAAGAACTGCACAAGAACAGCATCGCTCAATGGAACTTTCGAAATTAACTGGTGCCTCTTGTGCAGCTAACATCCCGCTTTCCAAACTGGATAACCCCACATTAAAAAATTACTTGGAAAATTTGTTAAAAAATATTGGTGTTATTCCAAATGCAAATTGAATGCGGAAATGTTATTTGTCGAAAAGATATGATATTCAAAAGCAACAAGTGAAAGATTTAAAAAAAAAATCGGTATCCGGTGTAAGCATCGTAGGAGACGAAACAACTGATTCTGAAGATAGATACATTTTGAATAGTCTTGCTGTTCCATCAGCTGAACTGAATGTTGAAAGCTGCAATGATGAACCATCTTTGAATGCAATCTTCCTTGAGTGCATCACTTTGGAATCCATACGTTTTAAAGCAGTCAGCGAGACAGTACTTCACTGCGTTAATAATTATGAAATACCTTTTGCTAATATAACCGCCACCCCGGTGGCCTAAGCGATGGCCTCTGATCATTCGTCCGAACGGGGTCCGGGTTCGAATCCCGGTGAGGTATGGATGTTGTGTTTGTCTTACGGCACTGGTTTTCTCCCTTCCCTGGAACCAGTGACCCTAAATTAGGGACGGGCGACTGCTCATAGCCCATTGAGTTGCTCACGATGTTCGTTAAACCTAAATATATATATATATATATATAACCGCTTTTGTGACAATGCATCTTAAATTTTTTTTTATTGGAGGTTTAACGACCACCGTGAGCAACTCAGCCGGCTATAAGCAGTCGCCCGTCCCTAAGTAGGCCACTGGTTCCAGGGAAGGGAGAGAACCAGTGCCGTAAGACAAACACAGCATCCATACCTCACCGGGATTCGAACCCGGACGAATGATCACAAGACATCACTTAGACCACTGCGCCACCGGAGCGGCCATCTTACATGTCCAAAGCGTGGGGAAAGGGCGTGAAAGCCGTATTTTGGAATAGTGTTCACGTCACCTGCAATGCGCATCTTTTAAATCTTTTGGGCGAAATTTGGCACAATGAATTTGAAAATGTTAACTCTAGTAGTTGCTGTTAAACGTACCTTCACAGCTTGTCCCTCCCGTAAATGACGTTTTCGACTATTTTTACAAGAGGACAAAATACCTTGCTTACCATCAGTACCTGTGCAGACTAGGTGGAACAGTTGGTTTGAGGCCGGGCTTTTTCAGTGCAAACATTTAGAATACTATGCAGAGTTTTTTGAAAAAGAAAAAGACAACAGTAGCAGTTGTATTGTGGATACAATCGTTGGGTATTGTCAAGATAGGGATTTAAAAGAACATCTGAAGCAGATTGAGGTTCATGCGCCGTATATTTCCGGACAGCTCACTTTATTTGAAAAACAGCGAATTTCCGCGCACAAAATATATAAAGAAATGTCGGACATCGCCAACAGTCTTCTTAGCAAGAGTCAAGACTGCGATAACGTCGCTGCAAAAAAGAGCTCTATCCACTTGTTATGAAAAAATTAAGCATTATTTATTTTTTTGAAGATAAAAAGCATCGATTTTGTCAGCCAGCCGCAAATTTCTTCAAAGCATGTAGGTTCTTGTAGGGTGTTTGATACCGATCAATAAGATTTGTTTGTTTTCAGCCACATTCCTATGTTCGAAGATAAGGACCAACTAAAATGTTAATTTCGTTCACATAAAGGGACTGTGAAAGCATTTCGTGTCAGCGAAGGTTTGCCAGACTTCTGGAATACGAAAAAAGGTAGTTTTCCTAAGCTACATAAGGTCGCCATCCGTTGTCTGTCAGTACCCACAAACAGTATCGATGCTGAACGATCCTTTTCTAAATTTAAAAACGTGTTACAGGACAACAGACACAGCATTAAAGAAGAAAATCTGTGTATGTACAATATAATGTATCAAAATGCCGTCCACTTAAATGGAAATCGTGATCTCGTGTAACGGCGTTTACAACATTGCCAGAATTTGAATGGTTTATAAATGTATCAATTTTAAAAACTTATAAAGCTCATTTAGTTACGTACTAGTCATTTGTATTACCGCTTTGTAACTTGGTAGACTTTCTTTTTTGTTTGGAAATGTTAGTGTATATCATCGGCCTCGAACTTTTTGCGAAATTTCATAATTTTCCCCGCGAACTTTGCCTTTTTTTCCCACGCTAAAATTTCTGCCCTATTTATGAGGAATATTTCTTCTTGATTTCCAATTTACTATGCCGTTTACCGGTGTCGGCACAATTTTACAAAATTCCAAAAAGGAAAATGTTTTAAACAATGTATCACACCATTTGCCGGTGTTGGCACAATTTACGTACATAGCCGGAACACAAACATTATTGACGATTATGGCTTCACGTTTGTCATCACTTCATCCTATATACGTTTTTAGCACGTCTTTTGTAAAACAAAGATCGTGCTTATGTTATCGGTTTGTCCGTCCGTCTGTCTGTAGACACGATATATCTGCAACTAATAGTCCGATTTGAAAAATTCTTTTTGCATTGGGAAGCTTGAAATATGCAAATAATGATCTTTCATTTCGTTTTTTTTACGACGCACAATTTCACCGCTAGAGGGCGTAAATGCAGATATAGAATTCAAAAACATTTTATTCCATATATTTGCTTCTAAAATCTTTTACCTTTTGATCCCATTCATGTCGAAAACTATTTTAGATATAGTCACTTTTTCAAGTTATGCATATTCTCCGCTAGGGGGCGTAAAAGTAAATTGCGTTTCCCCCGATATCTGTGCTTCTAAAGCTCCGATTTGAAAAACAGTTTCTTCAGCGGATACAACTCCTGATGGGACATACTTTCCATATAAATTCGAAATTTTGCTATAAACGGTTTGGCCACCAGGGGGCATAAGCGCTGACTTCTGTTTCTGATGTATTTGCAGCAAAATCTGAGTTTCTAAAATGTCGATTGAAAAAGTTCTTCCGTGAACCGATACTACTCACGTCGACAAACATTTTCGGAATATTTTCTTCTTAAAATAATGCATGGTTTTTCCGCCAGGGAGCGTAGATGTATATCTTATTTTTGTCAATATCTCTACTTCTAATAGCCTGATTTTAAAAATTTCTTCTTTGTTGTACAGAGCTTTCAGTGCGACAGGTTTTTCATATAATTTCAAAATTTTCAAGTAATTCATTGACTTTCCACTAGGGGAGTATAGGTAAATTGCACTGTCCCATGTGTCTCTGCTTTTAAAGCTCAGATTTGAAAAATTCTTCCTGCATCGGATACAGCTCCTGGTGGGAAATGTTTTGATTGTAATTTATAATTTTTTGTAAAATATAGTTTGGCCACCAGAGGGCGTAAGCATTAATTTTGGTTTCATAGGTATTTACAGTAAAATCTGAGCTTCTAAATGCTTGATTGAAAAATATCTTTCGTGAGCCGGTACCGCTCATGTCGATAAACATTTCAGAATATTTTCTTCTTAAAATAATGCATGGTTCCTCTGTCAGGGGTTGTAGACATATATCTTATTTCTGTCAATATCTCTGCTTCGAAAAGTCGGATTTGAAAAATTTCTTCTTTGTTGTACAGAGCTTTCAGTGCGACAGGTTTTTCATATAATTTCAAAATTTTCAAGTAATTCATTGACTTTCCCCTAGGGGAGTATAGGTAAATTGCGCCGTCCCATGTGTCTCTGCTTTTAAAGCTCAGATTTGAAAAATTCTTCCTGCACCGGATACAGCTCCTGGTGGGAAATGTTTTGATTGTAATTTATAATTTTTTGTAAAATATAGTTTGGTCACCAGAGGGCGTAAGCATTAATTTTGGTTTCATAGGTATTTACAGTAAAATCTGAGCTTCTAAATGCTTGATTGAAAAATATCTTTCGTGAGCCGATACCGCTCATGTCGATAAACATTTCAGAATATTTTCTTCTTAAAATAATGCATGGTTCCTCCGTCAGGGGTTGTAGACGTATATCTTATTTCTGTCAATATCTCTGCTTCTAAAAGTCGGATTTGAAAAATTTCTTCTTTGTTCGATAGGGTTCCCGGTGTAAAATGTTTCTCATATAATTTCAAAATTTTCAAGTAATTCATTGACTTTCCACTAGGGGGAGTATAGGTAAATTGCGCTGTCCCATGTGTCTCTGCTTTTAAAGCTCAGATTTGAAAAATTCTTCCTGCACTGGATACAGCTCCTGGTGGAAAATGTTTTGATTGTAATTTATAATTTTTTGTAAAATATAGTTTGGCCACCAGAGGGCGTAAGCATTAATTTTGGTTTCATAGGTATTTTACAGTAAAATCTGAGCTTCTAAATGCTTGATTGAAAAAATCTTTTGTGAGCCGATACCGCTCATGTCGATAAACATTTCAGAATATTTTCTTCTTAAAATAATGCATGGTTCCTCCATCAGGGGTTGTAGACGTATATCTTATTTCTGTCAATATCTCTGCTTCTAAAAGTTGGATTTGAAAAATTTCTTCATTGTTAGATAGCGTTACCAGTGTTAAATGTTTCTCACATAATTTCAAAATTTTCAAGTAATGCATAGACTTTTCGTTACGGGGCGCAAAGGTAAATTGCATTTTCCTCTATATCTCTGCTTCTAAAACTCAGATTTGAAAAATTCTTTCTGCACCGGATACATCTCCTGATAGGAAATGCTTTGAATAATTTCTGCATCTGATGTATTTGCATCAAAATCTGAGCTCCTGAAAACTCGATTGAAAAAATTCTTCCGTGGACCGATACCGCTCACAACGAAAAACCTTTTGGCAATACTTTCTTCTTAAAATAATGCATGCTTTTTCCACCAGGGCGTAAAATCATAACTTATTTTTGTCGATATCTCTGCTTCTATGAGTCTGATTTGAAAAATTACTTTGTTAGAGAGCGCTTCCGCAGGGAAATGTTTCACATATAATTTCAAACTTTTCTTAGTGCACAAGTCTGCCACCAGAGGGAGAAAAAGTTCATGTTTACGTTTACAGAAATATCTGTGGGACTAAAAATCCGATTCAAAAACTCAAAAACTTCTTTCTTTGGTCAGATACCACTAACTATGCAAACTCTGTGTGTGTACTTTCTTTCGAAAATAGAAAGTACTTCCCTTTCGCCACTAGGAGCGCAAATGCTTATTCTGTTTTTCTCAATATCACCGCTTTCACATGCACGATTTAAAAAAATCCATTTCCCTTGTAGAACACTTTAGGCCAGTACATGAAATTTTGTAGTTCACAGTTCTGTCGATAGGTGGTGTTTCGGCAGTTTGCAGCTGTATCGCTGCTTTTAAAAAACGCTACTTAGGAATTTCTTCTTTACTGTATGCCATTCGCTACAACAGAGCATTATCCTCTTTAAATAATGTAAAGATTTTCTGCTAGCAGCGTAAAGGTCGAAACCTTTTTTTTCTCGCAATATCTGCTCCCAGGGGATGCATTTGAAAACTTCTTTTCCCTTAGCATAGCTTTTTCCAGGACGAATATTTTTCGCATATTTTCAATTTTTCCGTTTTGCAAATTTTTTTCGCTAGCAGACGTAGACTTATATTATGTTTCCCTCTATATTTATCCTTTTAACTGTTAGATTTGAAAATCTCTTTGTCTCTGGTAGCTTCCTTGTAGTATGTGAAACTTTTTGTTCGCCATTTGTTAATTTTCGTAATATGCTTAAAAACTGCTGGTGGGACTAAATTGATGTTTCTGTTTCTGGATCTTTTATCGACTGTTGGAACCAGTTGATTGTTTTCCAAATCTGTTCCATTGACTTTGAATAGCTTTGATAAATTTAATCAGTGCCAGAACGGATTCAAAAGATGTGCTCATTACATCCGAAAATTCGGTGTCATCTTTCTTGTTATTTTTACTTTTAAATCAATGTTCACTGATGTAAAAATATTTGTTTGCCAATAAATAATTGAACTCCAAGATTTCAAAAGCACTGTAGGGCTTATCAATGACACTGGTCTCTAAGTCCAATAAAGCTACGTCTGCCAGAGGCAACTATTTTTGACGAAAGGCGTCATGGCAACTACTTAGGGCAAAAAAAACCTGTTTCTGCAAAAAACATCACACTATTTTTTAAATATGGGAAATATTTTTTAGAAACATCATTTAAGTAGGTGTTATGTAGAAAATCCGATAGTTATACATTTATTGGTTATTTAATATATTCGTTACGATTGATGAATCGATTAAATGCTAAATAAATTGATATACAGGCATTTAATAATTTAATTCTTCCGCCGTTTTTGTCATCACTTGGCTGGGTCATTCCAGAGATAGTAACTGAAGAGTAATTTTGGGGGGATTAGTGGGAGGGGGTTCGTTTTTCGTCCAGTGATGGCATTTCATCTTTCAAAACTTTTGACAACAGAAGTTAAACTGAGTAAAGATCTTTCCCGTATAATCGTACTTTTACCTGTGACGTTGCCTCAGGCAACGATTTCCGCAAACAGTAGTTAGACTGCGTGAAAATTTCCCTGTGATCTTCAGAGATGAGATTCTTTCGCAGATTTGAGGAATCTTGCCTTTTCCCCGTCATCATTTGGGTTACTTTCGAGATCGCTGCATAAGTGAAGAGAAATTTTTTGGGGATTGATGGGGTAGTTTTCCATCCGAGGGTGTCTTTCAGAATTTTCGAAAATCAAAGTTAGACGGGGTGAAGATTTCTTCCGTAAGCATTTTTTCTGCCTGCAATGTTACCTCTATCCTATGTTGTTATGTTAACCCCCCTAAATGTGTTTGCATTTAGCTTGATGGTGGAGGGGGGGATTTCCGGAAACGGAAGGAACAAAGTTGGAAAATTTGTAAGAAGAATTGATGCATGGCGTTCAAAAGTATTCATATCCTTACAGTTACGCTATTTATCTAAAATAGTGAAAGCTTTAATATATTCATGGTCCTCAGACAGGAAGTTTTCTCAGAATAATGGATTAAATTATTGTCATCTGAGGGCATAAAAAAAGAATAAAGAGCAACAACAAAGAAATGAGAAGGGAAAGATATTCAGCAGAAAAAAATAAATTAAGCAATGGATGCTGTGCAGCTGGACAGTCAACAAAAGACAGATGTGGCCATGGAATTTGCTAAGAGAGCAAGACTTGCTCACAAGAAGAAACTTGAGAAGACGTCCTAGAAAGTACAACAGAACAAGAAAAACAACAACTGAAGCAATGTCTTTTTAAATCATGTATTTTGTTTTGCTTTCAGTAATTTTTTATTGTGACTGCAGTGATGCGTTCCACCTTTATACTTGCACAAATAAATTATAGTGAACATTTCAGTCTTGCTCATCTGAGTAATATTCACACTTTCTCGCTACACATTCTGAATTTTCACTTGGTTAAAAAGGACAGCTCTGTGTCAGTCTCATATACGTATGTTTAATGGATAAATTGCTTTTGCATTGTGTCTTGATTATTTTAGTGCTGTATAGAGATGTATACAGTATGTCATGAGCCATCTGGGTTATTGTTCTATGAACTGCATCAACATGATGATGATGATGATGGCTGGTGAATGATGGAGACTTCTATAATTGAAAGTAGATAATCCTAACCCACACTGTGAACTTAGAATTGATCATTTTTGGAGAAATATTTTGTATGAAAAAACTGCTTTGGGGGACTGGAAATACCAGTCTTTTGCAAAAGTTGTGAAATCTTGCCCATTTCTATTGCACGGTTTAGTGGTCAAAATAGTATAACTATACTAGTAATCCGAATTTCTTGGTGTAGAAAAGACAATCAAATTTCCAAGAAAGAATAAGAAGTTCCTAATTTAGGTTGAGAAACCCGAACCCACAGCGCCATGCGCCTTTTGGCAGATGAAAGAGAATCTAAGAGAGTTAGGAGCAGATTGCCCTGATAGAATAGCACGAAAGAAAAGTATGAAATTATTAGAGGAGAAGGAGTAGACAGTTACCCGTTAAGAAGTGAAGTACCTGCAACAACAAGCCGTTCCGAGCGATATTTCTATCCGCAGAAAAAATGCCAGGTACACCTGTGCCACAGATGAGTACAGGGGGAAAAGAAGGAAAGGACACGGGAAAGGGGAACCTGAAAAAAACCCATCACACACAGAATACGTTTCCCAGAGGAAAATCAATGTTCAACACCGGATAAGACAAAACTGGCCATTTGCTCAGTGTTTCTTTCGGGTCCGCTATTGCTTCGTTACTCGCCAGCCAATGAGAGGAAAGATTTTTTCCCATTGGTTTAAAAAAAAATTTCTCAGGTTTACTTTTGTTGATTCTTGCCTGACATGTCAGAGTAACCATAGCTGAGGTGGTGTGATCACAAGATTACACCGATTGAGGTTTAAGTTACTCATTTTGAGTAAACAACAGAAAAACAAAAATATAAAAACAGCCACAATCAGGGTTTTTATTCCTTTTTTAGGGAGCTGGTAGTATAAGGGCCAATCATTTTTTTTTCTTCGCTACTTGTCTGCTTGTTGCACAATTGTGTGCAACAGCGGAAAAAATTAAGTCCTGCTTTATTTTTTAATTTTTATTTTTAGTTAGAACTAAGGTGTAAGAAATTTTTATTTGTATTATTATTTTTTTTAATATAGAAGACAAGACAATCAACACCTTGTTTGTTAAGGGGAGATATTTTCAGTACAAAAAAGATAAATCTTTTATGCAACATTTTGCTCGGCCCTTAAAAGGGCCTTCCCCCCCCCCCCAAAAAAAACCTCCTGATATTCAATTCTTGCATTCTTCACATGTGTGAAGAATAACTTCAATTTAGTCCCAGTTATTTTTAATTTTTTTGGAAGTATAACTGTGAACTGGATTCTTTTCAGGAATTTTATTTAAAATAGCCTTCGGTCTTTTAAATTTGTCAGTATCATTGACAACATAATTAAGAGCTTCCCTGACAAGAGGATTGGGATGTTTCTTGGCTTTCTCGTAATTACTTTGAGCTAGATCATACATAGTATAATGCATAGAGTTGATATTTAGCATACTACGGATAGCATTATTGGATGTTTTTCCATCGAGTCCTACCATCATAAGAAGAGTTTTATTTTGAAACGAGGTAATATTATTTTTTTGCTGCTTTTTGCAGTTACCCCAGATAGGACAGCCATAGGTAATCACCGGGCTGAAGCATGCTTTCCATAACAAGGTTTTATTTTTTTTGCTAAGCCTTTTGTTTTTAATTATGTGTCGGAGACTTCCTCTTAGTTTAAGTGCTTTAGCCAGGGTTTCCTTAATATGCTTGTTCCAGCTCAAATTATGATCCATAATGAGGCCTAAATATTTGACACCTTTTACCCAAGGTATTTTTTTGCCATACAATTCAATTTCAAAGTCAGGATTGTAATTGTATGTTTTACGGTAGAACAGAATTGCTTGTGTCTTGTCAGTATTAAATTTAGTTTTCCAGTCTAGGAAGTAATTCTCCAGTTTTTCCACATAGTATTGCAACATAAATGTTGCTTGATTTTTATTCATGGAAGTATAGGCAAGTGCAGTGTCGTCAGCATAAAGTGCTGTAGTCAGATTCCTGTTGCTAAAATTTGAAAAATCTGAAGTAAAAATAGAGTATAGCGTTGGAGCAAGTACACTGCCTTGTGGAACACCGGCTTCAATTATTTTTTTTGAAGATTTCTTCCCATTAATTTTTGCACAAAATGTTCTGTTTTCAAGAAAAGATTTGATTATATGAATAATCCAAGGTGGGAAGTCATGTGCTATTAGTTTGTAGATAATTGCCTCGTGTGGACATTTATCAAAAGCCTTAGCTACATTCAGGAATATAGCCGCTGTGTGCTTCTTATTCATTATTCCTTCTGCACATTTTTCAGTAACTCTCGAGAGCTGGTGCACTGTGGAGTGTTTGTCACGAAAACCTCCTTGAATAAATGGAATAACTGGGTATTCTTCACAGAACTGTTACATCCTAACAAGTATAATTTTTTCAAAGATTTTTCCCATGGTTGGGAGCAACGAAATCGGTCTGTGATTTTCAGGAATTGCCGGGTTTTTACCTGGCTTGGGTAATAATATTACCTCTGCTGTCTTCCAATCATCAGGGAAATAATTTAATTTAATGGCACAATTGTATATTGTAGTAAGGGTTTGCACATACTCTTCCGGTAGTGTTTTCATAAATTTTATTATTTATGCCATCTTTGCTAGGTGCCTTTTTATTTTTAAGATTATTAATGTGAAATCTAACTTCTCTTTCACTGATGGGTAGTGGTTTTTCAAAGTCAGGATGGAATAAGCTTTCGCACATCAACCAGATGGCTTTCTTAAGGAAGGTAGACAGCAAACTGGACAACAAAACATTTCAACAATTTGAACGTGGTGACTTGACTAGACAATAAATGAACAGATGCGAATGTAATTATTCATTTGCAGAAACGAGGCATCATATCATATTAGTTGGGCACATGGTATCATGGGAGAAAACGCAGCATATCTCCCACAATACTGAATGCCCAACTAACATGGCATCTTGTTTCTGCAAATGAATAATTACATTCGCATTTCTGCAAATGAATAATTACATTCGTATGTTCATTTATTGTCTAGTCCAGTCACCGAGTTCAAATTGTCAAAGTGTTCTATTATCCAGTTTGCTGTCCACCTTCCTTGAGGAAAGCCATCTGATGTGCGAAAGCTTGGAAACTTTGATTTTCTATTCTACGCCAAAAAATTCGGATTACTGGTATAGTTGGTGTACGTTCCTGTTTATTAGTTAATTGGTTTAGTGGCGTTGAGTGCACCTTTTTTGCTTCTTGTAGCTGATAAGGTATCAGTGTCTGAAAAGATGTTAAATGCAAGGCTTCTGATTTAAAGATGATTTGAAAAAATACAAAAACCAAGTGGAAAAGGTACCAATACAAATCTCTTATAATTAACATATAGTAACTACTCAGAATAGCAATGGAAATTAAAAGAAAAGCAGTTAGAAGCGGAGAAAGAACTTAATAATTTGCAACATATAGCTTTAAGGGTTTAAGACATTTAAGAACCACCAGCTTTTGTTCAAAGTAGGCAATGAAAGGCTAAAACAAGTAATAACAAAACATGACATCTCTGTAATAAGAACTACACAGGGAATTTTAGAAGGGGCACAACAGCTCAGACAAAAGGAGTACAAGCAGGTAATGGAAGCAACAAAAATTAACAGAATTGTTCAAAAAAGAATCTTTCTTGAGTGATAAATTTATTTAAAAAAATCAGAAAAAGGATGAAAGTCATTGGGTGGCGTTTTTTTTTTTTTTTTTTTTTTTTTTTTCCCATGTGTGTGCGTCATAGGTTTTATTGTAATACTGTACTTGTAACTAATTTTGTGCACAATGTGCACAGCAGTACTACAGAAAAACTGTTTTTTCACCTAAGTTCATCTGGGTATGTAATAAACATTGAAATATAGCCATTTGTACTACCAATAGAAGTTCTGTAAGCAACTATTTCATTACTTTTGCAACTACTTTGGGATGCTAAAGCAACTGCTTTTGAGTCTGGTAGACTGCCCGCCCTGAATTGTAGTTGGTTTTGGCTTAACTTATTTACAACAGTGTGCTTGGTCTGGCAGCACTGTTCTCACATAAGTAGAGCGAATTTTGCTACGTCATTTCAGAGGAAATGCCCAACATATATTATAGATACAAAACATTCTATTTCTTAAAATATTTTTTTAAGGTAATAACATTTCAGATAGAAATAAAGCTCAAATGAAGTTAACAATTGTTATTCATAAGTACCAAAATAATTAGTTGTTTCAATAATTAGTTGTACGAAACAATTTGATTAATTAATTTAAATAATAATTAGTTGTAAAAAATTTTTTTTTGAAAAAAATTGTTATTCGTAAGTACCAAATAATTAGTTGTAGACGAAATAATGAGAAAGTGGTCTGCTGGGACATTTCCTCGTGAGAGACTCATATGAACAGAGATTGGGAAGTGAATGAAATCTTACTCATAATTTGATTCTGAAGATTGCCTTTCACCAGGATGTCTCAAAGAGAATGCTTTTAGTGTGTGAACCCAAACATTTATTACTCATAAATCACACACACACACTATTTAAAAAATACTAAATAGCATGGAGGAATGTATTCTTTG
Organism: Macrothele yani; assembly: GCA_039090855.1. NCBI lineage: Eukaryota > Metazoa > Arthropoda > Arachnida > Araneae > Macrothelidae > Macrothele > Macrothele yani. The sequence goes on from CM077017.1 coordinate 14,696,069, forward strand.
GTGTAAATACAAAAGGCACAAAAAATAAACTTTTCTCTTATTTTCCTGCTACCTCAGCACTGAAATAAAGAACACAAGCCACCTACATTATCAAATTCTTACCTCAAAAAGTTGCATTGCTAAATGTCCTCAGTTTCCATGGCCAAACAACAGAAACAATTAAATACCAAGAGAGAACATACCCAATAAACTAACCACATGGTGGAAGGGTAAATGAAATCAAGAAGCTGTGTCATACCTTGTATGAAACAGCTTAGAATGGAAGACTTGTATGGAACAAGGAGTAACTTTTATCCAGTAGTGTACAGAGAATTATTGCTGTTGATTGTAAATATAGTACTGGAATTCAAACAAAAGACAAGGGTATGGTAATTTGTTTTCAATGGTATCCTACAGTTTATTATTTTTTTTTTTAACATCAACAGTGCAACTTCTGACTTCTTTGAATTCATAACAAAAAGCAAAGAACTAAATTATTTCAGTTACAACTATTAAGATAATATTTTACCAACTATGATGGCGGTGGGGAGGTAAACTTAAAAAACTGAGTTTACAGACTTAAAATTTTAAGTAACACATCCGAATATTAAAGTTCTAAACCATATATTCTGAAAAAAGAAGACATAATTACATAGCAGAAGGATTCACATAACCATAATTTTTTTTGCATAGAACAACTGGCTGCAGTGTCTAAGGCAGGGGTCGGCAAACTACGGCCTGCGGGCCAAATACGGCCCGTTGCCTCTTTTTGTACTGCCTGTGAGCTCTAAGAATGGATTTTACATTTTTAGTCTTTAAAATGTCAAAGTATGCACTATAACGCAACAGCCGACTGCCGAGTTGAGGAGTAGCGAGATATGACCATATGTGGCGCTCCTATAGCTTAGCATTCAGTGGCCTTTGCTGTGACGCCACGCAGTAATAATTCGGAAGCGTTTCCAGTGCCACATGCATTACTGTTCTGAGGCATTTTGTTCTCGTTTGATTACCCTTGCACATCCATCATGTCACTGTCAAAACCAGAAAAGAAGAGAAAAGTGGACTTTGAATGTCATGCTTTCAAGGCAGAGTGGAGTGAAAATTATTTTGTTACCGAATTAGATGACAAAGCATTGTGTTTATTGTGCAATGACACTATAGCTGTACTAAAAGAGTACAATATACGTCATCATTACCAGACTAAGCACTCGACACAATATTCACAACTCACAGGAAAGCAATGATAAGAAAAATTGGAAGCTTTAAAACTGAATACTTCATTACAACACGATTTATTCACGAAAATGAGGCTACTTCTAAAGTCAGTTTATGAGTTGCTCATTTGTTAGCCAAGGAAGGAAAGCCATTTATTGATGGTGAGTTAATTAAATCATGTTTGATAGTAGCAGCAGAAGAAATGGGTCCAGGGAAAATGGATTTATTTAAATACATCAGTCTTTCAGCGAGAACAGTTGCTCGAAGAGTTGAAGACATTGGGAGCAACATCAACAGCCAATTAAAAAACAAGGCACATGATTTCGAGCAGTGTTGCTGCAGCGGACATGTGTCAAGTTACGCATGGAGGATGTTCGACACTTTGTAGAATCTATTCCTAGGCATCTGCAAGCTGTGATTGCACAGAAACATGGATCAACACATTATTACGTACGTGTTCCTAATGCAAAGCTAACTCGGTGTATGTAAAAGTACAATGTATAATGAAAATGCCAACCTCTTCTGACAGGGAAGAGTTAACATTGTCTGTATGGTGAGTGCAACATAATAGCACCCATGAGCCCTACTTGCTGTATACTGCATCCACTTCAGTGAGAATGGAGTCTCTTGTACTCCAAAAGTGGTTGCAAAGGAGTATTTAGTGTTCCTCCTAGGTTGTTTTAGCAGGGCGCAGTACCCTGCCCATTTTTGACATGTTGAAATTTGCCCTGCCTCCCTTTTTGGATGGTAAAATGCCAGCTGCCCCTCCCCTAATTTTTACCCTGCCCTTGCCATTCCTCAGCTTGCCACGCCCACAATCACAGCATCAGTCACAAACGTACCCATGTAACTGTCTTGGTACGTGTAGATACCCGCAAACCTTACAGTTAACGAGATCTTGTAGAAATTGCAACATTTGTTTTTCATTTGGAGGTTTAACAACCACAGTAAGCAACTCAAAGGGCTATAAACAGTCACCCATCCCTAATTTAGGACCACTGGTTCCAAGTAAAGATAAAAATTAGCAGTCACCACTAGCAGCGTGGCGACTGGATAAAACACAGCGGCGGGTATGAAAAGTTGCTTTACTCACCAGGCTTGAAAATTTGTTTCTCCATATGATTTGGTGAAATTATTTTTTCATTACCAAAGAATTTATTGGCATTTTTCAAAAACCTCCTATAAATTTGCAAGGCATTTTCTATCGTCCAACTCACAGGGGGAAAAACAGTGCTCTGCTCAGTAAATAAGTGGGTGTGATCTATTTATAGATTCACTCTTCAAGAAAGGGGAGACGTTTTTTCCCCATTGAAGTTTGAGCACGAAGTAACGATAATGGACATCTGAGCTTCAGCTGGAGCTCTGACATCACAAACCAACTTCAGCAGCTTGCTTTTATTAAGTTTTTCCGAAAATGCATGATTTTGCATTGATTAGTTACTTCCTGCTTATCAACAGACAAAGAGCAATAATTATTACTTTTGTTAACAAAAGAATTGAAGTTCGAAATGGGAACTTGAACTTTCCATCGCTGTTTTTCGTCCCCCATTGAGTCGTGTATCCTTTGCACGATGAGCACACAGTAATGTCTTTAGAACATTATTTTTGCTCTGCTCTTAACACGACAAAATGTTACTACAGATTGAGAAAACATGCTTTAAGTGAAATTAAATGTAAAAAATCGAAACTGCATTGTTCACTCTGCCGTGGTAACAATTTTATGGGTCACAGAAATGACACATTTCATCACAGACCAATTAAGTATCAATTTTAAAATTGAATTTCATTTTAAAAAAGGGGAAGGGGCCAATTGTTTACTATAATGATTGGTTGGTTTTGAAAAGACTGTTAGAAACATGCATTTTGTTAGGAAAAATTCTTAAAAAAAATCAAGTCTCCCTTTATCACTAATTGCAAGATATTAAGAATGTGGAGTATTATCAGAAAAACAAACAATAAGAATATAATCACAAAGTGAAATGAGGGGGGGGGGGGCAGCTTGGTAAGAAAATTTAGAAATTCTGAAAATCATGGACCATTATCATCCGCGCTTAAAACAATCACTTTCGGACTGCAATCAAATTAAATGGTGAAGTTTGTTTCCCTGAGCAGCAGAACACTGGATGACTCAAAAGAAAAGATTAATTTCCTGGTTTTATCTTGGTTACCAGTGAATTCAACTCCAGTTAGAAAATAAGGGCAATTTGTTGGCTATCAAATCAAATGCTAATTTTTTTATTTCTTTTTTTCCTTTAAGCAACAAAACACTGGATGGAAGGAAGCAAGTTTTTTTTATTTCAGTCATTTGGTTCAAATAAATTATCTTCAAATAATTTTAATGTATGTTTTCATGCATTTAATAATCCATTGGTTAGAAGTATGGTAAGAAGCGTAACTTACCTTTTTATCCATGAATAGGCAACTAAAAAAATGTTATGTTGTTCTGGTTATGGAAAAAATAGATCTGATTCTTATTGAGTAAATGAATGTTGTTAATGAAACCATTTCAATATATGTATTGAAATCAATTTTAATTTACATTCTTTGGTTTTCATGAAAAAAATATATTAAATGCAAAAAAAAAATTACAAAAACCATAGAGCTCATTGTTAAAAAAATATTCCTACTTCACCACTTTATGTAATGGGATTATGCTTAGGATGAGAACAGGGTCAGAGGTTGATTTCAAGGAGGTGGGATAGCGGGGTCTAAAGCTTATGAATACATAAAATGCCTCCTTTTGAAAAAAACGTGCCTATTTTTCCACATATGACCTGTTGTCATCCCAAAGTGCCCTTTTTTTTCAGATCTTACAATGTTTTGCACACATAACAGCCCCCCCCCCCTTTTATACAAATGTGCCCTTTTTCAGAAAATTACCCTGCCCTTTTCAATTTCTATGGTGAACACTAGTATTGACCCTTTTTACTTGAGGCAGGCCTTTCCTAAAATGTTTTTACTTGTTCTTTTATGTGTATTATTGACCTTCTTAAATCCCATTTTTATAATACACTATATAATCAAAAGTATTGAGACACCCATTTTGAGTAGTGGATTTGCACATATAAGACACAGCCATGAGCCCGTACAGGAATCAAAAGATTAATGTGATCTGGCAAACACCTCAGACAAGCATGAACAACGGAATGGGCTGTATGGCAGAGCTCAGTTGCTTTCACCTTGGCATGATTGGAGGATGCCACCTTAGCAGTAAGTCAGTTCACAAAATTTCTGCCCTGATGCAGCTGCCTTAGTCAATCATAAGTTATTTGATGGTGAAGTAGAAACACCAAGGAGCAACAACAGCACAATTGTGACCTAGTAGGCCACGTAAAAAGACAGAGCAGGACCATTGAGTGCTGAAGCTGGTGGTGCAACAAAATTGCCTGTTCTCGGTGTGTAACACTCACCATCGAGTTTCAAATCAAAATGTCTGTGAGTAACGCCAGCAACATTAGTTTGTCAAGAGCTGAAAGGAATGGGTTTCCCTTGACAAGCAGCCACTCACAAACCTAAGATCAATGCCAAGTATTGGTTGGAGTGGTGAAGCAGTGAAGGATATTGTGGCCCCAGGAACGAACAAAGTACTTAAACTGCGACGTGCATCGCAGAACAAAGCCCCCCCCTTGCAGAATGCTTTCTTTTCAATCTTAGAATTCAATGCCTTGTGGAATATATTTTTTTGATCTTAGATTTCAGTTTCCTTGTAGAATATTTTTATTTATAGAACATATTTTGTTAAATCTTTAATTTCAATTCCTTGCAGAACATTTTTTATCTTAAATTTGCAAGCGTAGCGCTCGCTCGCATATACCCCCCCACTTCCATCCATCCATCCACTCGTACCATTTGTGATGGTAGGAGATTGTTTCTCGCTGTGCTTTTTGAAAGACCCTTCCCCCTCCCCTGCTAGTATGTTGTGAAAGTGGGAAGCGCCAAGCCGTGTTAAACCACATATTGCTGGGGAGAGTGTTTGTTAGGTGTCCATGTAAGAAAAATTCACCTAAGTCAACAACAGCAGAAAAAGTGGGATGGTAGGATTCCCGCCCAAACTTTTAAACTCCTGCCGAAATCAAATAAAGTTGCTAGGAAGGAGTCTCCCACCTTAGAAAATTTTAAGGAAAATATATCATCATCATCATCATCATTGTCAACCATTATCAATCCACTGCTGGACGAAGGTCTCCCCAAGTTTCCTCCACAACGGTCTGTCTTGTGCCAGTCTCCTCCATGGAAAATATATATATATATATATATATATATAGCAAGTGGAGAAATCGAAACAGTACTCGCCCAAATTTTCATTCCAGGCCTTAATGAAGGGAAGATTCCTGAGGATTGGAACAATGCTACAATGATCTTGCTACATAAAAAAGGTGACATTGAGGATCTCAGGAACTACAGACCTATCAGCCTCTTATCAGTGGTTTATAAAATTTTTACTAAAGTTCTTTCACACCGCTTGAAAGTAACACTGGGCATGGCTCAACCGAGAGAACAAGCTGGATTCAGGAGTGGCTACAGCACAATAGATCATATCCACGTACTGAGAGAACTAATTGAAAGAGCGAGGGAATATGAACTTCCATTGTGCATGGCTTTTATCGATTATGAAAAAGCCTTTGATTCAGTGAAAACATCAGCAGTTACAATGCCTCTGAAATACTGCGGTATTGAAGATGCATACATTAATATTATTAATAACATCTATGAAAATGCAAGTGCAAAGATTCGGCTATTTGAAAATACAACACACATAAAAATTGGAAAAGGAGTAAGACAAGGTGACACCATATCTCCGAAGCTCTTTAATGCCACATTGGAGGGTGTTTTTCAGTCGCTGAGCTGGGAAAACAAAGGGATAAAGATTAATGGAGATTATCTAACCCACCTTCGTTTTGCTGATGATGTAGTCATTTTTGCAACTACCCCATCAGAGCTGCAGAGTATGATCCAGGAACTTGCTGACAAGAGTAAAGAAGTGGGATTAAAAATGAACTTTCAGAAGACAATAAGTGATGTGCAATGCTTTTACAAGAAATGAAGATCTATCGATTGATGGAGAAAAGCCGGAGATAACAGGCACGTATGTTTATCTTGAACAGCAGATATCAAGTGAGGGTCACATTGATGAAGAAATTAATCGGTGTACAAAACTTGCCTGGAGAGCTTTTGGAAGAAACAGCATAATTTTCAAGAGCAATATGCCATTATGTCTTAAAAGAAAAGTGTTTGATCAATGCATCCTTCCAGTGCTTAAGTATGGTGCAGAGACGTGGACCTTAACTAAAAGAGACATACAAAGGCTGCAGACAACTCAAAAAAGCATGGAGAGGTGCATGTTTGGTGTAACCAGGAGAGATAAGAAGAGGAACTCGTGGATCCGAAAAATGACAAGAGTGGAAGACATCATGATCAGAGTTAAATCCCTGAAATGGCAATGGGCTGGACATACTGCCAGAAGGACAGACCATCGATGGACAGTCGAAATTTTAGATTGGATTCCAAGGGACAGGAAAAGACCTAGAAAGAAGACCACATGGGAGATGGGTGGATGAAATTCGAAAGTATGCGGGAGTAACCTGGAGGAGACTGGAAGACAGATCGTTGTGGAAGAAACTTGGGGAGACCTTCGTCCAGCAGTGGATCGATAATGGTTGACAATGATGATGATATATATATCCCCTTCGTACAGCAGTGGATTGATAATGGTTGACAATGATGATTAGTCTTCAGTTTTGCTCTTAAGTATATATTTATATATATATATATATATATATATATATATATATATCATAATCATCATTGTCAACCATTATCAATCTGGACGAAGGTCTCCCCAAGTTTCCTCCACAACGGTCTGTCTTGTGCCAGTCTCCTCCATGTCACTCCCGCATACTTTCGAATTTCATCCACCCATCTTCCATGTGGTCTTCTTCTGGGTCTTTTCCTGTCCCTTGGAATCCAATCCAAAATTTCGGCTGTCCATCGATGGTCTGTTCTTCTGGCAGTATGTCCAGCCCATTGCCATTTCAGGGATTTAACTCTGATCATGATGTCTTCCACTCTTGTCATTTTTCGGATCCACGTGTTCCTCTTCTTATCTCTCCTGGTTACACCAAGCATGCACCTCTCCATGATACTTTGAGTTGTCTGCAGCCTTTGTATGTCTCTTTTAGCTAAGGTCCACGTCTCTGCACCATACGCAAGCACTGGAAGGATGCATTGATCAAACACTTTTCTTTTAAGACATAATGGCATATTGCTCTTGAAAATTATGCTGTTTCTTCCAAAAGCTCTCCAGGCAAGTTTTGTAAGCCGATTAATTTCTTCATCAATGTGACCCTCACTTGATATCTGCTGTCCAAGATAAACGTACGTGTCTGTTATCTCCAGCGTTTCTCCATCAATCGATAAATCTTCATTTCTTGTAAAAGCATTGAACATCACTTTTGTCTTCTGAAAGTTCATTTTTAATCCCACTTCTTTACTCTTGTCAGCAAGTTCCTGCATCATACTCTGTAGCTCTGATGGGGTAGTTGCAAAAATGACTATGTCATCAGCAAAACGAAGGTGGGTTAAATAATCTCCATTAATCTTTATGCCTTTGTTTTCCCAGTTCAGTGATTGAAAGACATTTTCCAATGTGGCATTAAAGAGCTTCGGAGATATGGTGTCACCTTGTCTTACTCCTTTTCCAATTTTTATGTGTGTTGTATTTTCAAATCGCAGAATCTTTGCACTTGCATTTTCATAGATGTTATTAATAATATTAATGTATGCATCTTCAATACCGCAGGATTTCAGAGCCATAGCAACTGCTGATGGTTTCACCGAATCAAAGGCTTTTTCATAATCGATAAAAGCCATGCACAATGGAAGTTCATATTCCCTCGCTCTTTCAATTAGTTCTCTCAGTACGTGGATATGATCTATTGTGCTGTAGCCACTCCTGAATCCAGCTTGTTCTCTCGGTTGAGCCATGTCCAGTGTTACCTTCAAGCGGTGTGAAAGAACTTTAGTGAAGATTTTATAAACCACTGATAGGAGGCTGATAGGTCTGTAGTTCCTGAGATCCTCAATGTCACCTTTTTTATGTAGCAAGATCATTATAGCGTTGTTCCAATCCTTAAGAATTTTCCCTTCATTAAGGCATCGAGTGAAAATTTGGGCGAATACTGTTTCGATTTCTCCACTTGCTTCTTGTATGATGTCTACAGTAATTCCATCTTCTCCTGGAGCTTTTCCCCGCTTCATGTTCTTGATTGCATGTGCAACTTCTGCTGGAAGGACTGGAAGAACTCTGGTACCTTTCATGATGCCTGGAGTACATGTATCATCCCTTTCATATAATTTGGAGTAGAAATCTTTCACTCTTGTCAAAATTTCGCCTCTATTTCTTGTTACAGAACCATCTTCTTTTCTCAGTGCCATAATCTGTTTTTTTCCCTTACTGAGATGTCCCTTTGCTATCTTTAGGCTTTGGTTGTTTTCAATTGCTTTCCTTACTAGTTCACAGTTGAATTTCCTTACGTCTTCAGTGATACTTTTTCGTACTGTCTTGCATAGCTCTATATATTCCACTTTGGAAGTCACATCTTCTTTAGTTGTCCTCATCTCTCTTCTTTTTTGCATCAACATTTTGGTTTTTCCTAATAATTTGTTTACATGCAATTTGTTCTTAGACCCAGCAAATTTTGTTGCTGTTTCCATAAGAGCTTTGGTTACTTTTCTGTTAACTTCAGAAATATCCACTTCTTCCGATGTTAGGCCTTCTAAAGCAGAGAATCTGTTATTCAGTTCCAATTTGAAGGTATTATGGTGTTTTTTAAGGTTGGTTATGTCAATACATTTTGTTTGTCTTATGAGCTTGCTACGTTCGAGTTTAGTGTTGAGGTGCGTCTTACATCTCACCAATCTATGGTCACTGAATGTGTTGAACTTGTTTAGCACACTGCAGTCTTCTATGACGAATTTTTTGTTACACATAATAAAATCAATTTCACTTGTCGTCCCATTTGGATGTCTCCATGTCCATTTCCTGTGTGGCTTTTTCTTGAAAAAGGAGTTCAAGATGAAAAACCCTTCTGCCTCTGCAAACTCTACGAGAGTATTTCCACGCTGGTTTCTGTTGCCGTGACCGAATTTACCTACTGAAGTTTCATTCTGTTGCCGCTGCCCTATTTTTGCATTGAAATCTCCCATAATTATCTTCAAGTGCTGCTTACCTTTATTATTTAGATCACGAATTTCCTCATAAAATTCTTCAATTTCTTCTTCAGCATGACTTGTGGTGGGTGCATAAGTTTGAATAATCTGAGCCTGGTATCTTCTCGAGAGTTGGATAACGAGTCGTGCAGCTCTGTCAGAGGAGCTTTCAACTTCTACAACTTTATCCTTCAGTTTCTTGTTTATTATAAATCCAACACCACTAGTTCTGCCAGTATCTGTCCCACGATAGTAGAAGAGATGTCCACTTTTCAGTTCAATGAGATCTTCTCCTTTTCTCCTTACCTCACTTAGCCCGACGATGTCCCACTTGATCCTTTGTAGTTCCTCTTCCAATTCAAGAAGCCTTGAATCAGAAGATAGGGAGCGTCCGTTATACGTAGCCAAGGTCAGCATCAGATGGCAGCCTAGTCCGGTCCTCCGGGGATTCTTAGCACCCTCTGCCTTCATGTCGCACTGGCCGCTGCCTTGGCCAGGTACATTCCAGCTGCCGGAGACTGAGGGCCAAGATTTAAGTTGTGGAGTCATTTTGGAAGGGTTTGGCCATAACTCACCACGCTGGCCAAGCGGGTTGGTGAGTGTGGGATAGCATTTCCTCTAATCCCGATGGTATAGTTATACCGCTATTGGCGGTCGTCAGAGCCCCTTTAGTGGGAACAGGATGTACCACGAAAAGGCGGGGTTGACATTTGTCAAGGAGAGGCTGTGATGTTACGCATCACCTGACCTTACATCCCATATATATATATATATATATGAAATCTGGGTCCATATTTTGACCTCTCACAAAATTCGAGCTTTAGAAACATATCCTTCATAAAGTTACATGCATTAAAAATGAATCCTTCACTGAGTTCCGAAAATTGCAGTCGGATATATCGTTCACATAGGGAATATAATCAATTTATGGACACGTGTATCAGTTTCCATGTGTAGTGCCCTGGACAATTCATTTTACATATCCCACCGTTACAAATCCCGCACGAGATTCTTTCGCGGAATTTCGCGTTTTTCATTTACTTGGGATTGATACAAAACTGAAGAGAATTTGGGTGGAGAGGAAAAATGTGTGTGCGTGTGTGTGGCAGGGGTGGGGGTGTTTCCCCTTCTGGTAACAGTATTTCTTTTTTCAAAACTTAAAAACTTTCCTGCAATTGTTATTTCTTCTTGTGAAGTTGCCTTTGCTCGGTATTGTTGCTAAATATCAGTCAATTGCATGAATGTTTGTATTTTAGCTTGAAACTGTAGGAAACAATTTCCGAAAACGTAAATTCGGCAGAGCGAAAATTTTGCTGTAATGTTTAGGCAAGAGTTTCTCCTGCGGATTCAGGGAATTTTGACTTTGTTGTCATCATATGCATCATTCTCGAGGGCAAAGAGAATTGGAGGCGGGCGCTTTCCGGCTTGAAACAGAATTCTGTCTTTCAAAACTTTCAAAAACGGAAGCTAGACGGAGTGACAATTTCTCCCATAATCGTAATTTTTATTCTCGTGATTCCCTCTGTTCAATATTAATGTAAAATATGATTTTGTTTAATAAATGATTGTTACATACATACACATCACTAAGCTGTTCTCTGAGATTCAGAGGTTAGCTCCAAAAGAAATACAAACTACCAGATATTTTTATTTACTGCTGTCGTATCAAACTTCTCCATTTACAGCGATCTTGACATACAACTCAGGCTTCACTGATATCCATTACATGCCGTACACAAGATATTTTATACTTCATACTCAATCTTTTTCTCATGCAGACATTCCTGAATCTGATCTCTTTCTTGGCTTTCCTCTGCCTTTCCTTCCTGCCACTTGGGCTAAAAAGATTTTCTTAGTAAGCGTCTCATCACTCATTCTTTCAACATGGAAAAACAACCGAAGCATATTGGTATCCACCTTGCTAACAGCATTTTGCTTCACATCACACAACTGCAACACATCTTCATTCCTCACACAATCAGACAGTGTCTTGCCACAACCCCCATAAGTAACACATTTCTCCAGCACACAAACGACTCCTATGTTTCTTCTGTAGTACCCAGGTTTCACTACCATACATCAGAGTAGGAACAATTACACTTTCATACACAGCCATGCTGGACTCTCTACAGAACCCATCATTCCTGTGAAAACCTCCCAGAGCACCTATAACCTTCAATGAATAATTCACTCGCCTACTAATTTCACCATCCAATTTGTTCTCTCTGTCAAACATGCTTCCTAAATACACAAACTCACTCACCTGGTCAATCACAGTGCCGTTTATACTTACATTATTACATTCAGTGCTACCAGTTCCTCTCTCAAACACCACAACTTTGGTTTTTTCCTTATTTATACTCAGTTTGAATTTCATGCAAACTTTGTACATCCGAGACAACATACTCTGCAAATCACTTTTGCTCTCTGCCAACAGGACAGTGTCATCAGCATACAGCAATCTGCACACACGGATATCACCAAGACATAAACCACTATCATCTATTTTGGCATCATGCATGCACACGTCCATAAATATATTAAACAGCCATGGTGACATTACACAACCTTGTCTAACTCCTGCACCAGTAGAAAACCATTTTGATAAAACACCATTCACTCGTACACAAGCTCTACTACCAGCATACATGGCTTTTACACTATTAAATAGATTACCAGTAACACCATATTAATTCAATACACCTTTCACAAAAGTGTCCTATTTACTCGGTCGTAATCTTTCTCTAAATCTATGAATGCAGCAAAAACTTTCTTACCAACAGCGAGATACTTTTCAATCATCGTGTGTAATGCAAAAATCTGGTTAGTGCAGCCTTTATCAGGCATAAAACCACTCTGAACATCCCACACTTTCTCTGATGTAAGACTCGTACTTTTTCAATAACAACCTTACCAAACACTTTCCCTGGCACACTTAGTAGGCTAATACCACGATAGTTCTTGCATTCAGTCTGATCACCTTTTCCCTTATACAAGGGAACAATAATAGCATCCTTCCAATCCCGAGGGACCATTCCTAACTCCCAGCACAACTGGCAAATTTCAGTTAACCAGTCAATTACAGAGTCACCACCATATTTCAACATCTCGGCAGTTATGCCATCAACTCCCGGAGCCTTACTATTCTGAAGAGATTTTAGAGCTTTACACACTTCTGTTCTTGAGATCCCTCCTGTGTTTCCATCCCTCACTGTGACATCATCTGCATATGTCTCAGAATCATCTTTGCTTTCCTGATCTAATAACTCACAGAAATATTCACTCCATCTTTCACTTAACTCATTGGGCTCCCATATCCTTTCCCCGATCTCATTCTTCACACAACTTACAACTTTGTTTCCCCTATTTTTCCTGAGTCTCATGTACTTCCAGAAAGACTTCCTATCTTTCCAAAAAGCCAGTTCATGCCTTTCCACCTTCTCCTTCCTATCTTTTGCTTTACTCTGGCGAACCAGCTTAGCAGCTTCACGCTTCTTACAGCGATATTCATTCACAGAGACTCTACCTTGCAACATCCCCAAATAAGCTTCTTTCTTATTATTCCACCTATTCCACCAAGCATCACCTCTATTATTATTCCACCTATTCCACCATGCATCACCTCTATTGTTACCCACTATTGTGGTGCCACAGACCTCTTTAGCAGCAGTGACAACACAGTTCTTAAAACATTCCCACTTCTTTTCTACATCCCTCTCACCAGACTTCAGCTCCTTCATTCTTTCTCTGCGTAAGTCAGAATAACGCTGATGGTCTTCAAGGAGCCTATCAACCTTTATTCTTTCTATCCTGGGTCTCTTCTTATTCCTTTTTCTCCAACCAACATTCAGTTTCACTTGTGACACCACCAAGTAATGATCAGAGCCAACATCTGCACCTCATGTCACATGAGTGTCAACAATTAAGTGTTTCAAATGCTGATCATAGACAACAAAATCTATCACACTCTTTTGACCAAGAGTACGATTTTCCCAAGTATATGTGTGGATATACTTGTGGTTGAAAAACATATTAGATACACACAAACCATTCTCAATGCAGAGTTCAATTAATCTTTCACCATTACCATTCACACAAGGATAATTAAACTTACCCATAACATTGTCAGAAATTGCATTCTGCACACCTACTCTAGCATTGAAATCCCCTGCTATTATAACTTTTTCTTTAGTAACCAAAGTGGCTCAAAACAGCTTTTAGCTTATTCCAGAAATCTTCTTTCTTATCAGAAGGTTCAGAGTCACAAGGAGCATACACTACAACAATTACGAACGAATCCAGAGAATTCTCTCACTTGCGCAACTATAGTGAATCAAGTTGTTCTTCATCTTTTCACTTAAAATCACACCTACACCAGCCTGTCCTCTCACATTATCCAATACTCCAGACCAGACACTTACTGTGCCATTCACTTCTTCTACCCCAATTTCCTTCTTTTTGGTTTCACTTACACACAGCACATACAGTCTATACTTATTCATCTTCTCAATCACCTAATTCATCTTGCCATTTATACTTTTAGTATTCCACACACCAATCTTACATTTACTCAGCCGAGATCTCTTTCTCATACACCGTTTAGAAAGTCCAGGTCGATTCCGTGGTGGACCGCCCTTCTCAAATGTGGTAGGTCCACCATATCCCACACTTGAGTCTGCATATTGATTTCCTTTTGTCTTTTTAATCAGGTAAGAACATCAGTGTGGGGGATTAGCCCACAGCTGAGGGTTCCAGTTGGTCATTCAACCTAAGGATTCTGGAACAAAACCCAGTCAGTTGGGGTCTTTTTGCCAATGTCACACAGAACTAGCTGGCACCTCTCCACGATTCACAGAGGCCATTTGATTGTTTCAGCTTCAAAATGAAGGAACATTTTCTGAAAATGGAATTCAGACTGAGCGAAGAGTTGGAAAAAACTGCGTTCCACTCAGAATAACTCTGACATAGCTCCCTTATGTTGTGATATTCAGAAGATAACAGGCTACACTGCTGATCTATTAGAATAATACAGTGTATATTTTGAAAAGGAGGAAATTGTTGACATAATTATAAGAGCAGGCATTTTATTGAATTTGAATAATAAATATTTCCAAGAACTCGAGTCAGTTCTGAGCAGAAGAAAGAATTGGAATTTTTTTTCAATTTCATTGAATTCGTAAAGGTTATTCATGTATTCCACACTCTGAAGAAGAAAAAAAAAGATTTATTCTTTGAGTACACTGTTTTTGTCATTTTGGATCTATAGAAATATGCATGAAAGTAGGACAAGTAGAACATTTTTTCCAGATTAAAGCTCTCTTAAAACAAGCTAAGTGAAATGAAAGCAGATATCCCAAAATTTATTAAGTTTGCTGTTTTTATTCCATCTGTGCCTGTTTCAGAGGCAATTTGTGAATCCTGTGGTTTAGCAATTGACAAATTGTATAAGTAAAAGACCCAATACTAATGATGGATATGATGTTATAGTTGGAACAAATGATAAATGAATGTTTATAATGTCAGAGCACTGTTTGGACATAAATCAGTCTGAAAAATACTGAAAGCTGCCATAGTTTCAATGTATGGACCAAATTACCACAAACACTTTGTAAATAATTCATCTGCATCAATGGCACGCAATTTAACTTCAAAAGTTATTAACAGGTATCAAATTTTAAACACATACCCTGATTCTAAATAAATTAATTTGATTTAAATAACAGGTTTATGTATTGTTATATTTAACAAGGTGTTTTAACTGATAGTAATATTTTAATGTCTGTTTTACTGTGATTTATTCACTCAATATTCTTTTATGAAATGTGGTCAAAGTATTGTGGGCTTTACCCGCAGAACATTTAGAATCTTTGGAAGTCATGTTGCAGAACATTGGAACACAATTCTGCTGCTGGGAGTGTGGCACCAGGTTTACAGGATACCAGATTCCTGTAATCATGCAGCATTCTGAAAACTTGAAAGAAGTGAAATATGCCTTTAAGTATGGTGTTTACTGAAAAATACTTTTAACTGAGAATCTATCAGCAAGTTGTTCAGAGTGTTAAAATGGCAAGGAATGAAAGGCAATTGAACTTGGTCACAATGCTGTATACCAAGAGTCTTGAAACATGATGGAAGGAAACACTGGTTGCTAGTTTGACATTAATTCTGGAGTATAACAGGGATGTAGGCTGTCCCTACATTTGTTTGTGATATATGCAGACAAACTGGCTATGGAAAGTAACTTACTATCGGATGTTGACCAGCGCTGATGCATTGGTGTTTATTTTGAACATAACTTGTAGAATATCATATAGGTGAAGCTCACATACTTGGGTTGTCGCTAAGAGTACTTAAGAAGTTTTTCTGTGTTGATAACTTGTAGTACAACCTTAATAAGCTGAGCAGGAATTCAAAAAACCTTGCATGTTGAGAAGCTGAACAACTAAATCCATTATTTTTGTAGCACAGGAGAACCAGAACAGATGAGGTTTTAATTACTTGGATGTGGTTATCAATGAAATAGGAAAGCTTGAATAAAGAATCTGACAACTGAATCAGCAAAGCAAGCAAAGGAAAGTCTATCAAATATAACAAAGATGCTGGTCAGAGAACAAAACTGTCTATATGCAACATAGTATATGTTCTTTTATGATAATGAAAGTTGGGTGTGTTATAACTTGTTGACATGAGAGTGGTCAGAGAGTATCAGGAAAGATGTGTGTTTCTCTCTTCACTGACAGAACAGAATTAGTAATATATGATATTAGGAAGAGTTAATGGCAATATATTGAGGAGGTCTAAACACATGATACATGGGAAATAAACAAATTTAGGCTGATATTATATTATGTGCTATTGAAGCACAGATAAAGGGGCAGATCTAGAGAACATGGTGGACTGAAGGTGCCAAATCAGCAACTTAGCAAGCAAGGAAGCAGAAAATCTTGTAAATATCAGAAAGAGATGGAGGTTTGTTGGAAACCAGAATCTTTTTTTTTTTAGTGGTCACTATTGACCACTAATAAAAAAATATTCTGGTACATTATTATGTTAGCATGAACATGAGAGATGATTAAATTATATTAACTAGAAATTTTCAAGCAACCCTTACTGACTGACAGATTGAGACTGCACTCATAAGCTGGTACTTGTAAAATTGCAGGTCATTGAAATGGACACTACCTTTCATATCATAACATTGATGAGTTTTGCTCAGGCCTTCCAACTCAAACAAACCCAGTCCTGCAAAAGTATGGCCTTTGTACTGTCTTTCTTTGTAAGCATATGCAAGACTAGCAGTCATTAACCTCAAAAACTTGGTGATAACCAAAATTAAAGACCAACATTTTGACCTTTATGTGGAACGAGCAATTGAAAAAAAATGAGTTGATCTCTCACACCGATGAATTTTTATGTTTTTCAAGCCTTTAAAAATTATACTAAGGGATTCAATTGTTGGATATGGTGGGCCTATCACATTTAAGAAGGTTGGTTTACCACAGAAATGACTTGGATATGAGAAAAAGGTCTTAGTAGAATGAAAGTGTAAAATTAGTACAGTAAAACCTCCGAATAACGGTCACTGCTCAGACCAGAAAAAAAGTGACCGTTGTTCGGAGGTTAGGCATAAGTTAACATTGCTAAGCCGTTGCGTATCTGCAAAAACAGAACAAATATATGAAGCTTATACACAATAAAAGAAATGTTACAGTGCTTTTTCTAAATGCTGACTGCTGAATAAAACTGAATATAATAATTAAATAATTCATGGTGTAGAGGATTTTCAGAAAACAATGTCTGATGTCTGGTGTTAAACTGCTCTTAGAAATAGCAAGCTAGGAGGTTAGGGTATGCTATAGGAAAGAAAACAAGAAAAATGTTAGTCAAGAGTAACTGCACAGTTAGCTTGCCGCACCCCATAAAGCAGGAACAGAGCCCACAGAGACCAAGTCATGAAACGGGCAAAATTCCAGGCTCTATCAATTGCTCCCGCAGCCCGTCTTGAGTGATTGACATATACATGGAAGCTGCAGCTCGCCTCAGGTAGAACCAAACCTTTTTCTTTTCACTTAAGAATACCATTGTACCAGCTGTAATCCAGCCCTGAAGCAATAATATTCTTTGCAATAAATATTTTTTTTTTTTTTTTTTACACCTTTAGCAATAAATATTCTTTGTCCGTGTCTTATCCCTCTTGCCAAAGTACTGAAGGAGCTATGTAAAGTCCAAGGGACAGGGTGTCCATTAGATCTCCTTCAGGGCTGACTGGGGGGGGAGGTCCATTGATCGCTGTTGAGAGGTTTCATTGTTCGGAGATTATCGTTAATGTTAATCCTACGTAAGCCATTCAGTACCAACTAAAACTTGTCCTTACTTGGAGGTTACAGTTGTTCTGAGGTTTCACTGTATCTGAAATACTAGAATAAATGGAAAGATGAACAGGGCGTAGTCGAAGAATAAATATGAATTAGATGTTCTGTATGTAAGTAACTTATAAGAAAGGATTCAGGATAGAAGATAATGAACTGGTGTGTGTGGTCTGCATTGTTAAATAATGAACAAAGACAAGCAAGCCGGTATAGAAGATGAACAGTTTGATTCATTCCAGTTGCATTAGTGAGAATTTTGTGGTTACACTGAAGCTTCAGAGAACAGCAATTGTAGTGGTGTATGATACTTGTAATGCTGAACCTTCTGATAAAAAGGATGATTTCTGGAATGAGCTAAGAGCTGTTTTCAGCCAGTACGTGCTAAAGCAAAAGTTATTCTAGCAGTGGATTTCGATATTATAAGAAGTGCTTAGGACGGGTTGTCACCTAATGCATTTTTTAACCACCAGTACCGTAATTTTTGGGCTAAGAGCCGCGGCTCTTACGTTACTAAAAGTGAAATTTTTCGGGTGTGCAGTCCTTATGCCCAATTTGTTTTCGATAAGACTTTCTTCCCTCCCCTTTTTTTTTTTTTTCATGCAGATGCTTAGTAAATTTTTTCAAACCACGTCTTTTTTTGTTCACGAACTCGACTGTGATCATGTCCCCCCCCCTCCCTTTCTACTCATACGTTAGACAATAACTCCGCTGTTCTGATGTTGGTTTAGGAGGGAAAGTGGGGGAGAACAGGAATGCCTGACTCAAACGCCCTTTGCATGGGGTATGGAATGGGGACATAAGAACACAGACGAGTAGCGTGACGTCCGAGGCTTCTGCGGATAGCGTGCCAGCGGTAACGGCTCAGTGCGCAGTAAATGAAAGTAGGTCAAACCACTTGAAAGAGAGAAAGCGCACCGCCGTTTCGAAGTGTTGGCGGCAGATCAGCGAACACGTGCGAAACAGCTGATAAAAGGAAACGTCTCTACATGAGAAAAAAAGCATAACATAGAAGGGACATATTATTAAAGAAAACATTAATCGAAAGCATAACAAGCGATAATTTATAAGTTAATTACTTCTAAGACGGATTCTATTACGGTGAACAGAGAACCATCCTGTAGCAGACATCCACATTGAATGGAATTTAGACAATTGTGCGGTTTTACGAGCAATGCGATATTCTAACGGGAGTCTTAAGATTAACTGTGATTTATATTGATTATTTAATGGTTCTGAGCATTTAATAAAGGCAAACAAATAACATCATTAGCATGATTAATAAAAAATGTATAAATAAAAATGTTTGCCAGTATGAAAAAATAAGTGTATAAAGCAGATCGACACTGAGTTGTAGAATTAGCCTTTGAAGTATACATATAATCACGTTGGGCGTGAGTTAATTCATGAAAATAAGGAAGATAATTTAGCTTTCTGAGCAGCACCACGACTTCACAGGTGCGGCCCTTATGGCAACTTTTGCTTCCAAGATTGCAAAAATTCTCACCTGCGGCTCTTAGTCCGAAAATTACGGTATATTGATCAATACACGTAAAAAAATCATACTTTAAAGCAGAAAAGTGTAATAGATTTTGTTATTCATAATCAGCACTGAAAACATTTAGTTGTTGACACTTGTATGACGAGAGGTACAGAAGCTGGGTCTGATAATTACCTGAAGCTGAATGTTGGTTGGAGAAAGAGTAATAGGAAGATACCTAATAAAAAAAAAAAAAAAGGTTTCCTAAAATAAACATTAGCATTACTCCAAATTGCTCAAGAACAACTGAATCAATGGAATGCATATGAGACATGTGGAAGAAAACGAGTACACATGTTTCAAGGACTGTGTTGTCATCAATGAGGTTTGTGGAACTGCAAGTGTGTAATATTAAAGGTTATGCATAGTGGAACAGTGAGATTAAGGAAGTTACAAAGAGGGAGCATATCTTGGGAAGTTGCAAGGTGAAGCAAATTATCACATTTGGTAACAACTTTTTATCTAGTTTCCCATTAGGAGTTATTCTTCACCATTGGCAGCATGTTATCGTAATTCCTTCATATACAGGAAAAGATGAATGGACTGAATGCAAGATCCTGTTGAGTGTGCTATGATAAATGTTTGGAACAGTCCAAATGATACAGAGTTAGACCAGATGAATGAGTTTGTACATCTAGAACACATGTTTGACAGTGAAAACAGATTAGATCTTGAAATTAGTACAAGAGTGAATTCAGCTTTGAAAGTCATAGGTATTTTGCAGGACTTTTGGGATCTCAAAATGATAAAAAATGGCTGTGTGCAAAAGTGCAATTGCTCCTACTCAGATCAATGGTACTCAAAACTTGGTTACCGCAGAAGATATGCAGAGGTTATTTGTGTGCTGAAGAGATGTATTAGTTACACGGGTTTTGGGTGAAACTCATTCTTATGTGTGGATAAATATTTTGAAGTAGTTTGGCCATGTTGAAAGAATGAATAATGAGATGCTAAGAAGGTAAAGTGGCAAGAGAAAAAAAAAGTATAAGATGACCAAGGAAATTGTGGGAGGACCAGATTCTGGAAATAAAAAGGAAAGTGCTGCTAATTTTACAAGAACCATTGCACTTTAATTTTGTATTTATCAATTTCTTAATAACAAACTAATGCCCTCACCCCTTATCTTCACAAAGCTATACTGGTACTCAAAATTAAAGAATAATTAATAAATTCTTGCATAACCCGAAGTATTTATCAGGAAATTTGGTAAAGAGGTTTATTATTACATTACTTATGTCACACAAGCAGAGCACCAGTTCATTACCTATACTCACAAAATGGATACCATACAGAAAACCTGGGAAAACTTACAGATCCCATCTGATCAAGGTACTAATGCATTTGGGTACATAAAAACCCAAAAAGCTTCTCTTTCCTAGTTAAAATTTACTGACATTAAAAGAGGTTTAGAGCTTGAGTTTAATTCTAGAACTCACTAACATGAAGCTAATGCACTAACCATATTGTCATCACTTGAAAAACATAAACTTCCAGTTCTCATGACATAGCACAAAATGTTTACCTCTGAAGACCAGCTGTAATTTCAACATACAATGTAGAACTACTACAGCTCTGCATATCACATACGTACAGTTCAACAACAAACATGTCAAAACACAAGGGCATTACTTCTGCATTCTTTCATTTTCTCTTGAGTGGGAACCCTGAATGAAAATTGTGCTCTTCTATTGATTGGTTTGCATATGGTGACATAACATTTCTACAGATGATTACTAAAAAGACTGATAATGGAAGAAAGGCTTTTTAGTTATGATTAACAACTAACTACCTTACTTGCCTATGAATAACTATTTAGCTTTTCTTTGCATTGAAGAGGCACAACTAGCCTTCTCGAATACCATGTGAAATTCTTCTTTCTCTATGTTATGGTTAATTCTGATTAACAAAATCTAAGTAAATATTTTTCTATTCTGTGCTAACTGGATCATCTCTGAAAATTGTGTTGTTACAGTCTGCTGCATCACAGATGTTCCCTTATAAGTGATGGAAACCTTTTTTCAAAGGCACAGCATTGTATTTGGCTATGACTCAAATCATGTTGAGTAATTACACCTTTGTCATATTAACCCAAAATTTAAGTATTCTTATTTTAACTAGCATTTATTCAGGAAGACAATGTGAATGATTACTACTAGTAAAATGATTTTGAACACAATTCTTTTTTTCAGTTAAATTTATTCACTTTATAAAATGTTATTTTTGCTCTAGAAAATGGAAAATATAATGTTCACATATGTTTTGCTTTCAAGATAATACAGTTTTTGGTAAAGTAACACCAAAATGGAATGGAAACTTGCTCACTTCCACTTTAGTTGTTCACCTGGATGAAAGCTTGGGTTCTGCAATTCCACATAACTTAAATCACTGGTATTAATGCAAGTTCCTAGATAACCTGAAATGCACAGTTAGTTAATTTAAATTCTATAAAATTTTTGAAAACACAAAAAGCATATTAAATCAAACTAAATTTCAACACAAATGACACATTATGAATAAGTGGCCACTGAAACGAACAAATTGTTGATGACATAGTTATTCCTAGGAAACCAGGACTACAATAGGTGTTGCATCTCTCCTTCGCTCTATTACAAGTGCTGTTGAAGCGTCAGAACTTCTAGAGTCCTGTTTTTTGTATACCTCTGTCACACTTTAAATTGCAGCTTTAAGCTGTCTGCCTTTCTCTCCCACACAGCTGAGACTACACCTTCCTGCAATAGGATGTTTTCTAAATTTTGGAAGATAATTACTAACTTTATTTTGTATTCATGAAGCCAGTCTGACAAAAAAAAAAAAAAAAAAAAAGTTTTTCAAATAGTCCTTTTTCTAGTTAATTGAAACCTAATTTTTGACTTCTTTTTCTGTTCTTTTTTACTAAGAATTTTGGTGAATTGTAGGGAAGGGGAATTATTTTCTTCCAGAACTTTTTCTTAATTTATTCTTTTAAGCATTTAATTTCTGAAAAAAATGTTCTAAATTCTTCAGAAAACTTAAATGACCACATTTGATGTAATTTGGGTGCTTTGACTGATAGCCTAATATTTGATTGTTGGCAGGATTTTTTTATATATTCAAGTTTCAATTTTTCTTTATGTCAAGTCCAAAAGTTGAGCTGATAATCTTTTTGCATTTCCATGGTAAACTTCAAATTTTCAGCCAGATAGTTAAACAAGTTTAGCACATCATATAGAAGAGAAAAACATGATCTGGGTCTTGTGTTTTCCCCCCCAAAATGTCTGCCAAGGTACAATGCAGTTACTATGCTTACACTCCAGAAATCTATTGACTTTGCACAGATAATTGTTATTACAGTAATGTCCCAAAGATAATTCTGAAAAACTGCAGTACTTATAACTGTTTTCATAACAAAAATTTGAAGCTCGCTAATTAACACCGATTGAACAAGTTATATTGATTAAGCTTAAATTTAAGTCTAGGGCATTTTGACAACTATCATTTCAGTTTCTATCTTGTTGATGTGTGAAAGCTTGGAAAAATTTATTTATAGTCTAGTTTCATGGTAGTTGGTGTAAAGTTTCTCATTAGTCTCACACTTGCATGGAATTGGGAAGTTCTTCGGAAGTTTTTTGTTAGTGATACAAAGCAGCCATTCTTATGATAAGCCATACTCAGATGGATTTTGGGCTGGAGAATCTCCAAAAATGTGGTACCACTGATTTCTCTGAAGACAGCCTCGCCTTATGTGAAGATGACATTGTGGGCTGTCTTCCAGCAGAAGCCTTTTCACAGAGGCAACAGCTCATCAAAAAGAATTATCCAAAGAAGTATCCTGACATCAAGTAATTTTGCTTCCTATACTTCCAATGGAAAAACTTCTGTACACATTTTCTTCACAATTAATACATTCCCAAGGATAAAAATTTGAACATGGATTAAAATAACTTCATGTTATAACTTGGAATACTTAATATTTTCTAAAACATAACTATAATTACATTAAAAATCAATAACTTTTCCTTTGGTGGTGCTGATACCAGAAAAAAGATGGCACAACCTGTACTTTGATGACGTCAGTAGACAAACAAAAGTTGGATTGCATAATTATGGTTATGTTTTAGAAAATATTAAGTATTCTAAGTTATAAAATGAAGCTATTTTGATTGATGTTAAAATTTTTATCCTTGGGAGCACATTAATTGTGAAGAAAATGTGTACAGAAATTTTCCCATTGGAAGTATAGGAAGCAAAATTATTTGAGGTCCACCTTAACCATTAAAATTTCCGCAAAAGGATTTCAGAAATGGATCTCCTGTTTCTGTTAAACTTGAAGTTTCTCAATCACTGATCATATTAATGAGCACTTTAGCTAATTTGAACAGCAAGGATGCAAAAGTAAATGTTTAGATACTGGAACACATTCCTTACAAGCATGCTTCCTGTTACACAAAGCAATTGGGTATTTCATGTTTCTTCCTTTATTTTTTGTTTTTGGTAAAATTAACTATTCCATATGGGGAATTATTTACCTTGAAAACTCCGGAACTCAGAGAAACTCATCCAAATATTTTCAAAGACTTTATATGAAAGGCCATTTTGTTGTTCAACAAAGTGAAAAACATTTCAGCAGCACAGCAATGGACCAAGCACTCAAATAAATGTACAACAAACCAGCCAAAGGTCATGGTAGAATTATTGGGACCATATGAAGAGAAGGGATGCAAGGTCAGGTGATGCGTAACATCACAGCCTCTCCTTGACAAATGTCAACCCCGCCTTCTCGTGGTGCATCCTGTTCCCACTAAAGGGGCTCTGACGACCGCCCATAGCGGTATAACTATACCATCGGGATCAGAGGAAATTGTATCCCACACTCACCAACCCGCTTGGCCAGCGTGGTGAGTTATGGCCAAACCCCTCCAAAATGATTCCACAACTTAAATCTTGGCCCTCAGTCTCCGGCAGCTGGAATGTACCTGGCCAAGGCAGCGGCCAGTGCGACATGAAGGCAGAGGGTGCTAAGAATCCCCGGAGGACCGGACTAGGCTGCCATCTGATGCTGACCTTGGCTACTTACAATGGACGCTCCCTATCTTCTGATTCAAGGCTTCTTGAATTGGAAGAGGAACTACAAAGGATCAAGTGGGACATCGTGGGGCTAAGTGAGGTAAGGAGAAAAGGAGAAGATCTCATCGAACTGAAAAGTGGACATCTCTTCTACTATCGTGGGACAGATACTGGCAGAACTAGTGGTGTTGGATTTATAATAAACAAGAAACTGAAGGATAAAGTTGTAGAAGTTGAAAGTTCCTCTGACAGAGCTGCACGACTTGTTATCCAACTCTCGAAAAGATACCAGGCTCAGATTATTCAAACTTATGCACCCACCACAAGTCATCCTGAAGAAGAAATTGAAGAATTTTATGAGGAAATTTGTCATCTAAATAATAAAGGTAAGCAGCACTTGAAAATAATTATGGGAGATTTCAATGCAAAAATAGGGCAACGGCAACAGAATGAAACTTCAGTAGGTAAATTCGGTCATGGCAACAGAAACCAGCGTGGAAATACTCTCATTGAGTTTGCAGAGGCAGAAGGGTTTTTCATCTTGAACTCCTTCTTCAAGAAAAAGCCACACAGGAAATGGACATGGAGACATCCAAATGGGACGACAAGTGAAATTGATTTTATTATGTGTAACAAAAAATTCGTCATAGAAGACTGCAGTGTGCTAAACAAGTTCAACACAGGTAGTGACCATAGATTGGTGAGATGTAAGATGCACCTCAACACTAAACTTGAACGTGGCAAGCTCATAAGACAAACAAAATCTATTGACATAACCAACCTTAAAAAACACCATAATACCTTCAAGTTAGAACTGAAGAACAGGTTCTCTGCTTTAGAAGGCCTAACATCGGAAGAAGTGGACATCTCTGAAGTTAACAGAAAAGTAACCAAAGCTCTTATGGAAACAGCAACAAAATTAGCTGGGTCTAAGAACAAGTTGCATGTGAACAAATTATCAGGAAAAACCAAAATGTTGATGCAAAAAAGAAGAGAGATGAGGACAACTAAAGAAGATGTGACTTCCAAAGTGGAATATATAGAGCTATGCAAGACAGTACGAAAAAGTATCACTGAAGACGTAAGAAAATTCAACTGTGAACTAGTGAGGAAAGCAATTGAAAACAACCAAAGCCTAAAGATAGCAAAGGGACATCTCAGTAAGGGAAGAAAACAGATTATGGCACTGAGAAAAGAAGATGGTTCTGTAACAAGAAATAGAGGCGAAATTTTGACAAGAGTGAAAGATTTCTACTCCAAATTATATGAAAGGGATGATATATGCACTCCAGACATCATGAAAGATACCAGTACCAGAGTTCCTCCAGTCCTTCCAGCAGAAGTTGCACATGCAATCAAGAACATGAAGCGAGGAAAAGCTCCAGGAGAAGATGGAATTACTGTAGACATCATACAAGAAGCAAGTGGAGAAATCGAAACAGTACTCGCCCAAATTTTCACTCTATGCCTTAATGAAGGAAAGATTCCTGAGGATTGGAACACCGCTACAATGATCCTGCTACATAAGAAAGGTGACATTGAGGATCTCGGAAACTACAGACCTATCAGCCTCCTATCAGTAGTTTATAAAATCTTCACTAAAGTTCTTTCACACCGCTTGAAGGTAGCACTAGACATGGCTCAACCGAGAGAACAAGCTGGATTCAGGAGTGGCTACAGCACAATAGATCATATCCACGTGCTGAGAGAACTAATTGAAAGAGCGAGGGAATATGAACTTCCATTGTGCATGGCTTTTATCGATTATGAAAAAGCCTTTGATTCGGTGAAACCATCAGCAGTTACAATGGCTCTGAAAACCTGCGGTATTGAAGATGCATACATTAATATTATTAATAACATCTATGAAAATGCAAGTGCAAAGATTAGGCTGTTTGAAAATACAACACACGTAAAAATTGGAAAGGGAGTGAGACAAGGTGACACCATATCTCCGAAGCTCTTTAATGCCACATTGGAGGGTGTTTTTCAGTCGCTGAGCTGGGAAAACAAGGGGATAAAGATTAATGGAGATTATCTAACCCACCTTCGTTTTGCTGATGACGTAGTCATTTTTGCAACTACCCCATCAGAGCTGCAGAGTATGATCCAGGAACTTGCTGACAAGAGTAAAGAAGTGGGATTAAAAATGAACTTTCAGAAGACAAAAGTGATGTTCAATGCTTTTACAAGAAATGAAGATTTATCGATTGATGGAGAAAAGCTGGAGATAACAGACATGTACGTTTATCTTGGACAGCAGATATCAAGTGAGGGTCACATTGATGAAGAAATTAATCGGCGTACAAAACTTGCCTGGAGAGCTTTTGGAAGAAACAGCATAATTTTCAAGAGCAATATGCCATTATGTCTTAAAAGAAAAGTGTTTGATCAATGCATCCTTCCAGTGCTTACGTATGGTGCAGAGACGTGGACCTTAACTAAAAGAGACATACAAAGGCTGCAGACAACTCAAAGAAGCATGGAGAGGTACATGCTTGGTGTAACCAGGAGAGATAAGAAGAGGAACTCGTGGATCCGAAAAATGACAAGAGTGGAAGACATCATGCTCAGAGTTAAATCCCTGAAATGGCAATGGGCTGGACATACTGCCAGAAGGACAGATCATCGATGGACAGCCGAAATTTTAGATTGGATTCCAAGGGACAGGAAAAGACCCAGAAGAAGACCACATAGGAGATGGGTGGATGAAATTCGAAAGTATGCAGGGGTGACATGGAGGAGACTGGCACAAGACAGACCGTTGTGGAGGAAACTTGGGGAGACCTTCGTCCAGCAGTGGATTGATAATGGTTGACAATGATGATGATGATGAAGAGAAGCTGTAGCTCAAAAAGATGATCATAAATCAGTTCTATCTCACAAAATGTATGTTATCTAGATGAACTATGAGTATGTGATACACCATGAGTTTTCTTCCAGCAAAAGAAGAGAAAAAGAAATTTGCATTTTATCCATGAAAGGCAGAATCCATTCAATGAAAATAAAGGTATCAAGAACCTTCTCACAGGTTGGCATTCAAACTGGAACACCATCACAAATGGAGAAAAACAGCATCTGACTTTCTGAGATGAAGTTTGCATCCATAAGACTAAGAAGTTATTCCCAACTAACTATACAGCAGTCAAGAAGGATTCATTTGATCAAACAAGAAAACATTCAAAGTGTAAAAGGAAAGTATTGATGTAGCACGAGAGATATTATTCTGTTGATTATTTGCTGTGCTGGAACTTCCAACTTCCTTCTTTCTGAAAAAAGATTTCTCTGAAATAGTTCATGAACTAGAGAAGCACTTGCTTCCAGAGATGATTAAACACCATCTGCCTCAGTCATCTGTCCCAACACAGCAACAGTGTTAGCAGCATCCACTGGGATGTCATTAAGAATGAAGATTTTTTGAGGCAGATCTGCCATAAGATTCTTCAAATATCCTGAGGCTCCTTCAGAGTTGCTATTGCACTGGATGTGTACAGAGATGGTAGCATTAAATATCAGCAAATAACATGCAACTCAATTGAAATCCCCATATCTAACATGGAAACTCTTCTATAGAAAAACATTAATTCATTTTTGGCTTCTTCATAACACCAACAGAAAACTCGTGGGGTATCGCATACTCATTGTTCACCTAGATACCACACATTATCTTCTAATGTTTGGAAATAACATTTTGAATAACAGCTTCTTTTTGTTGCATGGTCCCAATAATTCCACCAGGACCTTTGTCAGGGTTGTTGTACATTTATTTAAGCACCTGGTCTATTGCTATGCTACTAAAATGGTTTTTACTTTGTCAACAAAATGCCCTTTCATAAAGTCTTCAAAAATATTTGGATGAGTTTCCTGAGTTTCAGACAATTTTCAAAGTAAATACTTTCCTATATGGAATAGTTAATTTTACCACATAACAAAAAATACAGGAAGAGCTCTGTGAAGTGAGGAAACACTAAATACCCAGTTGCCTTGCGGAACAGGGAGCAAGCTTATGAGGAATGCGTTCCAGTATCTGAAATTTTTTTTTATCTTTGCTGTCCAAATTTGCTGAGGTGCTCACTAATGTGTGATCAGTGAGACTCAATAATTGAGAAACTAACTTCAAGTTTAACAAAGACAGGAGTTTTATTTCCAAAATCCTTTTTATAGAGATCATAATGGTTTAAAATACTCAGGATGCTTCTTCTTGAAGAACTGCTGCCACAGCAATAGTACACATCAACACATAAGGTGAGGCTATCTTTAGAGAAATTGGTGGCACCACACTTTTGGGGATTCTCCAGCCCTAAATCCGAGTATAGTGAATGGCTACATTGTATCACTGACAAAAAACTTTCCATGCAAGTAATGTACATGAGACTCCACGTGGAAATGTCGTACTAGCATGATTTTGAGCTCTGAATTCTGTGAATATACAAGAAAGGGTGGTTTTCTAAACGTACTAAACTAAAATTGAAACTTGTTCAACCACAGGTTTTCAATGAAAATGCTCATTTTTTATGGAAGCAGTTAATTTAAGGTGAATAGTTCAGAATAATCTTTGGAACATTATTACAATAACAATTATCTCTGTAAAGTTTTCTGGAAGTTAGTATAGCAGCCTGACGGAATCCAGATTATGCGACCTAGTTAAAATTTATCCTTTACTGACCTAAAACATTTCCATAAATGCAAACGCACTCGACTAGTTATCGAGAGATCTGGGTTTTGAACACAATTTTTCAGTTGCTATGCGTTATTTATAAAATAACGTGGACAGAGCGACGATATCGTCCATTAACAGTTCTTTGCTTATTTTTTTAGGAACCCTTGTCAAATCTACAATATCTTCTGAACTAACTGTTTTTTTCTTCAGATCCTCCAACTTAGCTAAAAAACAAAACAAACTCAAAATATCTCATAGGCCTTCCTAGACTTGAACATCCAATATAATAGCTAGTCTGAATATAACATCTATGTATACTCACATAAATACAGATCACCTTTTGGAGTTGCGTGCAGAATATTGGCCAATAAAAATATTCTTTCATAATCACAGAAATTTATGAAATATTGATTTCAGGCTGGAATCAAATTGCACTAACAATGGGCTCATCTGTAGCACCTTTCTTGCAAAATTATTATGTAGGAAAACTAGGAGAAAAGGTACTAATTACAGTTTCATTCAAATGTCCTGATGCAAGATATACAGATGATATCATTTCAGACAACATAAAGATCTCTCTTACATGATTTATCAAACTTGTTCAGCTCTCTAGATAAAAATTTGAAGTTTACCCTGGAAATGAAAAAAAGATAATCAGCTCAATTATTTGGATTTCACAAGGGAAAATTTAAACTTGATTTTATAAAAAAAACTACCAATAATAATTAAATGTTAGACTATCAGTCAAATTACCCGAATTACACCAAAACAAATGTGGCCACTTAATTGTTGGCAAAAATAAAAGCTCTAAATTCTTCAGAACACTTAAAAGTTCAAGAAAATAATTACCCTTCTGTAGCTACAAGTCACAAAAATCCTTAGAAAAAGAAGTCAAACATTAGGTTTCAATTAACTAGAAAAATTACTTACCATTTAAAGGACTATTTGACAAATTTCAGAGGATTAGTGAGAGGTTTCTTGTCAGACTAGCTCTAGGATTACAAAATAAAGTCAGTAATTATCTTCCAAAATTAAAGAAGATAACATCCTACTGCAGTGAGAGTAGAGATAACTTAAAACCAGATTGGCAGAACTTAAAGCTGCAATTAAAACAGGTTTGAAACTCTATAGAAGTTCTGATACACCAACAGCACTTTTCCAAAAGAAATTACCCAAAGGACCAACAGGTGCAACATTTTAATTTGTCTCCTGAATAGCAACACCTACTGTAATTCTGAGGTACTACCCAAAAATTTGACTAATAAGTAACCTTTTATTTCTTATTTTTGTAAAATTTGTAGTTTATGAACAAAATGTTACGGGTGTGGAAGCAAAGTATTCTGTATAATCACACTAAGTACTGAGCTCTACTGCACTGGTCATAATGGGAGCATTTTGAATAGTGCAAAGAATAACTGATTCATACAGGGATGGAAAATCATTTCTATCAATGGGTGTGATAGCACTCATTAGTACAGTTCAGCAGAATGTGTGGTGTAACAAGGGATGCACAAACACCGTTCTTGATGTGTGCAAGTGTAGAAATACAAACAAAACATTGTACTGTCATTCCAATTACTCTAGACCTCCACTATCTGTGCAAAGACAAAGATCACACAAATTCTGGAATGCTTGATGGTGCTCATGTTGGGAAATGCACAACACTAAATGAACACATTTTGCAAGGTCCTGCACCCTTGAAAAAAGCTTCCCAGCAAGTTCCTAGTTTTTGAAAACAAAAAAATCAGATGCATGTTCAGGTGAACATAATTTTTTTTTCCAGCTGTAACTTTCTGGGTTTTGTGATACTGGCATTTTCAAGAAATTGAGAATACTTGTCCAAGTATCACATCGTCCTTGTGAAAGTACAATTATTATTTTTTTTTTTTCTGTCTTTGGTAAGCTTCATGTCAGAAATGCACGCACAGATTGAACTTTAAGCATCACCAGTGAAGAGAGAAATGATCACATGGTCCTTGTTTTTAACATGTAATGACAAGTTCAGACAAGCTGCAGCTTGTTAACTTCAGAGGAATGAATGCAAATCTACAAATGTGTCAAACACTTTTTGAATACCCTATGTAAACACAGAACGGGCCTGTTCATACCCCTATGTAAACGCACAGGCCTGTTCGTACCCTTAAATAATTATAGACTGGGAGGATGAATCGACTTCAAATTTTGTACACACAAGGTCTCCTACTGCAAACATGAAAAATTTAATTCAAAATATTCTGGTGGAATATGAGATATAGATACCCCATTTTGTCACTTTTCAGAGGGAGAAGACAAGCAATGGGTTGGCTGGTAACAAACCCAAATGTTGTTGATTTATTTGAAAGTCTTACAAGGGAAACTATCGGACCTCCTGACGACAATAGTCACGAAACGTTTTGTGGTGGACAAGCATGACACTAAAGTAACAGGTGTGAAGTATGGCATTTCGCAATTGCCCGCAACCCCTAGAACATTGCTTATAAAAGTGGGGTGCCCGCCTCTAATGTATGCAGCCATAAAGTCTCAAACAACATGCAAATGTGGGAGGGATGTGATTGGGTGATACTGCGCATGCCTGGAAGATGTCCTGCGTTGTGTACGTCAGTGACTGTTAAACGTGAGTAGTGTGAGACGGCGCACGGGCCTGTTCGGACGCATACAAATATTGTGTTGTGTGTTTTAAGAAAATGGCTTGTAACCCTCATGCTGTAGTACAGATACTGGTGAACGAGGTGACGCAGAAATACCAAGCGGACAACACGGCTCCAACGTACATCGACAGGTGAATTGCAAGGCAGTTGCATAGCATTTTGGGTCAACGTGTCATTGGAGGCACTGACATGTTTGAAGGACAGACATTGTGGCGTGATAGTGATGAAATGTCGGACACATTATCTGAACATAGTGATACACCGGGTACTCTAGCACACAACGTGCCAAGCAGTTCGAGTTCCTATGAACCATCACCCCCCAAAGTGAAATGGAAAAGCATTCACGAACAGTTTTCCGGACAAACCATGCAGAGTGTCTATGACAATGTGAAGGTCGCAAAGAAAACCGTTGCAGCAAACTGCCCGTAAATACAAGATATCACCAGAAAAAGTACAGCAAATAGTAACAGCTGTTGAGAGTGGTGGTAGGATGGAACACAAAACTGCACGCATTCGCCAGCATATGTACACCAAATTCCAAGATGCGCATAACATGGGACTCTCAATTCACTACTGACATTTAAATTTTAATTTTTTAATCCCAATTTTAAAGCCAGCACATACTTCCCGAACAAATTCAAACGCTGTTATGAAATCTCGTCACGCAAGATCACCAGGTTCGTTGCCAGGCGGGATGTTACCCTTGACACGGCTGTATGGAACAGCGCATTGGAGTTTGTGCGAGATGTTACAGACTACATTACTGCCAATGCAATTGATGTCGACATGGTGTTCAATACAGACCAAACTCGATTTGAATACAAACTCACGTCAAACAGCACGCTATCACTGACTGGGGAGAAGACAACTGAAGCTGTTGTGCAATCCATTGCATCGACTACCCACTCCCATACTATTCAGGTCAGGACGCCTTGCAAAGAAACTGTACATCTGCTTTCAGGAAGTGGGTGGTAAGTTTGGCAAACGTGTTTCCGAAACAGTACGACGTAACCAACCTCCAAATATAGAATGTGACTGCAGCACATTCTATATTTGATGTCCACAGCTTTCGTTCTGTCCTGGATGCGTAAGGTACTGGAACCAGAGCTAACAGGACCTTCCCTTCTCTTACTGGATACGTGGTCTGGTCAAACCGACACTAGTTTGCCAGCTAAAGCCTTCAGTGACAGACACACAAAAATCATACCACCGAAAGCTACCGAATACTGCCAGCACCTTGATGTATATTTCTTTCGACAATACAAACTGTTTGCACGATGCATGGAAGGTACATACGTTCTGATGAGGTGCATGGCGTCAACCTGCATGACAGAATCTTCATTTTCAAGTTGCATTCAATTATATACAACCAGTTGTGTGCACGACAGTACCAACCTATGCTTCACTATGCATGGAAGACGTCTGGATACTTGCCACACGAAACACCTCTTCTGTTCCGTAATGTGTTGGACATCAATTTTGCTGTGCGTGACATGTGCAATGCTCCTGACTGTGATTCCAGTGCCGTCATTATCTGCTTGTGGTGCGAGATTCACCTTTGCTTGCAGCACTGCCTTCTCTCAACACATTACCATGACGTGCAGTGAGGTATATATATGACATTTGCAACTTAATGGTGTTGTACGTGGTCTCTCTCGACATTTAGGTGCCTCATATCTAACAGTTAAAGGTTGTTTGACACTTTATGGCTGCATACATTACAGGTGGGCATCCCACGTTTATAAGCCATGTTTTAGGGGTTGCGAAATGCCATACTTCACACCTGTTACTTTGTGGTCATGCTTGTCCACCACAGAACGTTCCGTGAAGATTGCTGTCACCAGGTCCAATAGTTTCCCTTGTTAGTCAAGTTTTTAAATTTTTGATGCCAAAAGTTAAAATTCCTTAAAATTTGGGAAACTGTAGCAAAACACAACTTTAGGGGTTTTTTTGTTTTTGTTTTTGTTTTTTTTGTGAGAAACAAACTGCTCAGTTGAAGTCACTTTTGGCCTGATGGTTGGTGCCATTGCCACTAGTAACCTATTACATTATTTTGCATATGAGAAAGACAGGAAGAAAACCTTACACATGGGTTTTAGTTGATCAAGCAGAAGGGATAAAGATAATTTTCCAAACTGGGAAATCTCATTCTAACCTAACAATTTCCATAGCAGTGAAGTGGTTTATGTATATTGTAAGCTCACAGAATGCTATGTCTCTATTATTCAAATAATACTTGTCAACAAATTTTAACTAATTCCTTTTTCAATAACATGAATGAAGCTGAATCAATGAAGGAAGAAATATTCCTCATAATACATGGGAAATGGATAGAATATTCAAAGCAAACAGAATATAAATTCTGAAATAGGAAGGTCTAATGGTATTTTAACTTATGTGTATGTGTTTTTATCTTATTAAAGTTTTTAACTCATCACTGGGTTTTATTGTGTCATTGTGCAACTACGGCTAAAGTCTACATTCATCTATAAATTCTGAATTTGCTTGTAACACTTATTTGGTCATCCACAGATAAATCAATGAAGGAAGAAATATTCCTCATAACACATAGGAAATCGATAGAATATTCAAAGCAAACAGAATAT
The DNA here is from genome assembly GCA_039090855.1 of Macrothele yani. Taxonomy (NCBI): domain Eukaryota; kingdom Metazoa; phylum Arthropoda; class Arachnida; order Araneae; family Macrothelidae; genus Macrothele; species Macrothele yani. The sequence continues at coordinate 14,730,334 of CM077017.1, forward strand.
AAATTCTGAATTTGTTTGTAACACTTACTTGGTCATCTATGTAACACCTCTCAGAAAACTTGAAATTTTCATCGCCCTGGAGCAGAAAATGCACCCGCATTTCCCAATTTCTGTTTGAGTACGCTAACCGTTACACCACCCAGGACAGAGTAGTTCCAATCAACTGAGACGATTCCCACTCCAAGGCGATGGATTTTTCAAGTTTTCTGAGAGGTGTTACGTGGATGACCAGTAAGTGGTACAAGCAAATTTAGAATTATGTTGTTTGCTTTCAATATTCTATGAATGAAGCTGTTTTACTAAATCAAGTACACTGATTATGATGCTAAATTTTTCAACTAGGTGCTATAAATATAGACTTATTTCAGAGGCAACACTTTTTCTACTTGTTGAATTTAAAAAACTCTTGATACAAACAGTTGTTACAATGCTTGTTATTATTCACATGTTTTCTGGCTACCTGATGTAACAGCATATTTGTCTCATATTTAGTAAAAATCCAATTAAATCAACTTACTTTCTATCTCAAATGCTTCTCAGTCAACATACCAGGGTGAGTCAAAAGTTTATTCCATTTTGAGCTAAAGATAATGTCAGGTCTCCATTCCAGTGTAAAATGTGCACCAGTGTCTACTAGGCACCGCAGTGACTTGCACTTAGCATGGAGCCACATTGCATTATCAGGTGAGCAGATGATGGAAGTTGAAGAATACACTTTCGTTTGTTGGATTTCATGAATGAAATTTGCACTGTAAGATATCCACATTTAGGGGTGGGTGGGGTAATGACGATCATTTTTTTTTTTTTTTTTTTTTTTGCTTTCAACTACTTTTGCCTTCCCGCAATTGCTCCATAAGTGTTGCAGGGAAGCGAATAAATAAGTAGTTAAACAAATTGAATGTTATGACAGATGATTTATTTTGCATGTATCTTTATTCATCAGATTGGGGGAAAAGGGGAAATATTAGTTGGTCTGATTGAATAGTAAATACTTCCAGCGGGTCGATAGATTCTTAAGTGACTTCCTTTATGTAATTCCCGCCAAAATTTCTTTTTACTTCATTCCGTGCAGAAGCGTTTCCCCTGCCTTGTGTCCGAGCAAAATCCTTTTTCTTCTCCACTCAAAATCTCCGAGACTCTGTGTTTAGGACTCCTATCTGTCTTATTCCCCTACACGACCTGTCCTCCAGAAAGATGCTCTTTCATAAGAAGTTGGCTGTTAACTGCTTACTCCCATTGTCCTTGGCAGGTTCTCTCTTCTCTCTAAGGGAGAGTCGTGCCTAATGACGGGGGTCCCTTTTGTTCGAGGGAGGTCCCACGGTAGACGAAGTATGATCTTTCTCCAAAATGAATCTGTGTTCGCTTTTTTAACTGAGAGTAAATTTCCCTAGCTGTCATTCGCACACAAAATAACTAAAGTTACAATTTAATTAAAGTTTGAATATTTCCATATAACGAAGTCGATAAGCATTGTTTTCAGCTGCTCCTACACTATTACTTGAAAAAAGGGTTTAAACACTTCCCTGACAGCGAGAGAAATGTGTGCAGTTGTAGATGAGAAAACAATAGACAGTAGCACAGAACAAAAATGGTTGCAAAGTTTCACTGCTGGGGACACCAGTCTCGAAGACAGATTGAGGTCAGGATGTCCAACAACCACCAACACTGACACCCTAGTAAAAGCTGTGACGGAGAACCTCAGTACCAGCACACAATTGGCAGCTGAGGTGGGGGTCTTCTCAATCCTCCACTGTTCATCACCAGCATCAACTTGGTTTTTCCTTCATGTGCCACCAAATGACACCCCAGCAGTTGGACTGTGTCACAGATTGCTGTCAAATCCATAGAACTATATAGGTTTTGGCATCATACGACCACAGGTGATGATTCAAGCATTGGGAACCAGTGGCTGAGGCCACACCAGGAAAGCACCGCCATTGGTGCAAAGAGTGCAGTTCAAGAGGTAAGTCATGCTGTGCATTTGGTGAAATTGTGAGGGGTCCTGTGCACTGGGAACTTATGCCAGATGGTCAAGATCCTTCATACTGAACAACTGCAGTGGGTCCATGATGCTGTGCCAATGCTACCCAGCACTCATCAATAGCAAGCAGGCATTGCTACAAGTCACACCTCCAGAGTGGTCTGCTGAAAACTAGAGGAATTGAAAGTAGATGAGATCCTAACCCATCCTCCACACAGTCCAGATCTTGCCCCTATCAGACTACCGCCTGTTTTGCTCCATGGCCCATTTTCTACAACGATGGCCCTTTGCTTCAGTGGTGGATGTGAAATCTGAGTGGTACTGCTGTGGGAGTGTAGTTCTGGTGGAGCATTGGCAAAGGACAACAGAGACAACAGCCAGTACTTTGCAGAATGAAATGAGCATGCCTGGCTTTCTTGATTAATTAAACTTTTTAGCTGCAAACAGGACAAACTTTTGACTCATCCTGGTATGTAGTGCAAAAACTTAGCATATTTCTTACTCAACATATAAATCAGTCTCTGTACATTTTGCAGTTTCTCTCATGTCAAGCCCAAAACCTCATCAATGCTAATCTGATTACCTTTTCCCTTATAAAAAGAAGCAATAACATCCCTCCAGTCCTGAGAAACAACTCCTAACAAGAACTAAGAAATTTTTGCTAACCAATTAATAAAGCTACTACCGCCAAGCCTACAATCTTTGTGGAAGATGGGCTGACCTCCAACGGGAACTCTGGTTTGCAACAATGCACTCTATAAATTTGATAAGCTAAAATAAAATTAAGCTTCAGTATCGGTATAACTATACCATCGGGATCAGAGGAAATGCTATCCCACACTCACCAACCCGCTTGGCCAGCGTGGTGAGTTATGGCCAAACACCTCCAAAATGACTCTACAACTTAAATCTTGGCCCTCAGTCTCCGGCAGCTGGAATGTACCTGGCCAAGGCAGCGGCCAGTGCGACATGAAGGCAGAGGGTGCTAAGAATCCCCGGAGGACCGGACTAGGCTGTCATTTGATGCTGACCTTGGCTACCTACAACGGACGCTCCCTATCTTCTGATTCAAGGCTTCTTGAATTGGAAGAGGAACTACAAAGGATCAAGTGGGACATCGTCGGGCTGAGTGAGGTAAGGAGAAAAGGAGAAGATCTCATTGAACTGAAAAGTGGACATCTCTTCTATTATCGTGGGACAGATACTGGCAGAACTAGTGGTGTTGGATTTATAATAAACAAGAAACTGAAGGATAAAGTTGTAGAAGTTGAAAGTTCCTCTGACAGAGCTGCACGACTCGTTATCCAACTATCGAGAAGATACCAGGCTCAGATTATTCAAACTTATGCACCCACCACAAGTCATCCTGAAGAAGAAATTGAAGAATTTTATGAGGAAATTCGTCATCTAAATAATAAAGGTAAGCAGCACTTGAAGATAATTATGGGAGATTTCAATGCAAAAATAGGGCACCGGCAACAGAATGAAACTTCAGTAGGTAAATTCGGTCACGGCAACAGAAACCAGCGTGGAAATACTCTCGTTGAGTTTGCAGAGGCAGAAGGATTTTTCATCATGAATTCCTTTTTCAAGAAAAAGCCACACAGGAAATGGACATGGAGACATCCAATTGGGACGACAAGTGAAATTGATTTTATTATGTGTAACAAAAAATTCGTCATCGAAGACTGCAGTGTGCTAAACAAGTTCAACACAGGTAGTGACCATAGATTGGTGAGATGTAAGATGCACCTCAACACTAAACTTGAACGTGGCAAGCTCATAAGACAAACAAAATGTATTGACATAACCAACCTTAAAAAACACCATAATACTTTCAAGTTGGAACTGAAGAACAGATTCTCTGCTTTAGAAGGCCTAACATCGGAAGAAGTGGATATTTCGGAAGTTAACAGAAAAGTAACCAAAGCTCTTATGGAAACAGCAACAAAATTAGCTGGGTCTAAGAACAAGTTGCATGTAAACAAATTATCAGGAAAAACCAAAATGTTGATGCAAAAAAGAAGACAGATGAGGACAACTAAAGAAGATGTGACTTCCAAAGTGGAATATATAGAGCTATGCAAGACAGCACGAAAAAGTATCACTGAAGACGTAAGGAAATTCAACTGTGAGCTAGTGAGGAAAGCAATTGAAAACAACCAAAGCCTAAAGATAGCAAAGGGACATCTCAGTAAGGGAAGAAAACAGATTATGGCTCTGAGAAAAGAAGATGGTTCTATAACAAGAAATAGAGGCGAAATTTTGACAAGAGTGAAAGATTTCTACTCCAAATTATATGAAAGGGATGATACATGTACTCCAGACATCATGAAAGGTACCAGAGTTCTTCCAGTCCTCCCAGCAGAAGTTGCTCATGCAATCAAGAACATGAAGCGGGGGAAAGCTCCAGGAGAAGATGGAATTACTATAGACATCATACAAGAAGCAAGTGGAGAAATCGAAACAGTACTCGCCCAAATTTTCACTCGATGCCTTAATGAAGGGAAGATTCCTGAGGATTGGAACAATGCTACAATGATCCTGCTACATAAAAAAGGTGACATTGAGGATCTCAGGAACTACAGACCTATCAGCCTCCTATCAGTGGTTTATAAAATCTTCACTAAAGTTCTTTCACACCGCTTGAAGGTAACACTGGACATGGCTCAACCGAGAGAACAAGCTGGATTCAGGAGTGGCTACAGCACAATAGATCATATCCATGTACTGAGAGAACTAATTGAAAGAGCGAGGGAATATGAACTTCCATTGTGCATGGCTTTTATCGATTATGAAAAAGCCTTTGATTCGGTGAAACCATCAGCAGTTACCACGGCTCTGAAATCCTGGGGTATTGAAGATGCATACATTAATATTATTAATAACATCTATGAAAATGCAAGTGCAAAGATTCGGCTGTTTGAAAATACAACACACATAAAAATTGGAAAGGGAGTGAGACAAGGTGACACCATATCTCCGAAGCTCTTTAATGCCACATTGGAAAATGTCTTTCAATCACTGAACTGGGAAAACAAAGGGATAAAGATTAATGGAGATTATCTAACCCACCTTCGTTTTGCTGATGACGTAGTCATTTTTGCAACTACCCCATCAGAGCTGCAGAGTATGATCCAGGAACTTGCTGACAAGAGTAAAGAAGTGGGATTAAAAATGAACTTTCAGAAGACAAAAGTGATGTTCAATGCTTTTACAAGAAATGAAGATTTATCGATTGATGGAGAAAAACTGGAGATAACAGATACGTATGTTTATCTTGGACAGCAGATATCAAGTGAGGGTCACATTGATGAAGAAATTAATCGGCGTACAAAACTTGCCTGGAGAGCTTTTGGAAGAAACAGCATAATTTTCAAGAGCAATATGCCATTATGTCTTAAAAGAAAAGTGTTTGATCAATGCATCCTTCCAGTGCTTACGTATGGCGCAGAGACGTGGACCTTAACTAAAAGAGACATACAAAGGCTGCAGACAACTCAAAGCAGCATGGAGAGGTGCATACTTGGTGTAACCAGGAGAGATAAGAAGAGGAACTCGTGGATCCGAAAAATGACGAGAGTGGAAGACATCATGATTAGAGTTAAATCCCTGAAATGGCAATGGGCTGGACATACTGCCAGAAGGACAGACCATAGATGGACAGCCGAAATTTTAGATTGGATTCCAAGGGACAGGAAAAGACCCAGAAAAAGACCACATGGGAGATGGGTGGATGAAATTCGTAAATATGCGGGAGTGACATGGAGGAGACTGGCACAAGACAGACCGTTGTGGAGGAAACTTGGGGAGACCTTCATCCAGCAGTGGATTGATAATGGTTGACAATGATGATGATGATGATATATACTGTTGGGTATTGGCTAGTGCAGTGTAATATTGACAAAATAAATATGCTGGGTTTTATTCCAGAATCTTCAGGTGGAATGAGAAAACATCAAATGTGGCCGGCTATATTTAACACGTTCGCCGCAGGTATGAAACCTGGGCAAATCTCCCGAGATGCCACGCGGCACCATGGATGAGCTTCTAGGCATTCGGATCAACCCAGCCGTGTTCGGATCACATAGCTTTACATGACTCCGCTATTCTGAAATATGAGAAAATTTATCCACAATTGATATTTGTAATTGACCTGAACAGTAACTCCAGGTACATAAACATGTTGACAGCATATGCATTGCTTTGATATAGACATGCATATACTGTAGACAGTCACTAATAAATTACAAAATTCTTCAGTAGCAAAAAGATTGAAAACTTCGATTGGCTCAATACCTGTCATTTTAATTTTCAGTTCTAGTACACTAGTGAACAGAATTATTCTCATGATGTTAGGAACATCATGCCAATGTGTAGCGGCAGAGTATGAGAGAGAACGTCACGTTCTTAATTTTCACTGCTGGTCGTACTACAGGTACTAAAAGAATACGTTTTTGCATATGATGACAAATTATCGGGATCATTTATTTCCACAGCAGGATGTGCCCGCCAATGAACTTTTGGTTGAGAGGGACCAGAAATAGCCTGTCTGAATATATCTGTCGCTTTCACAAAACTTAAGCATTGAAGTCAATATGGGTTTTCTTGAAATCCCTTTAGCAACCTCAACAGGCCCTCTTACATATGAACTCTAAGCAGCAAATGCTTTTTATTCCCACTCAAGCATTTATTTATTGATAGTTCCCTTCACCACAAAACCAGTGACGTCCAAAGGAAAATAAACTCTGCACCGAAAAGTGCACGCTGTGTTAAGGCTATATAGAGTCAACTTACTTTCCCTTCCCTAAACCATGTGGGAAAACCCCTGCAGTCATTTTTAAACAGTTGGATACTAATTCTCAGTGCCAGTAACAAAACAGATACCTCTCTTCAAGTGCCAAAGATTTTAGGAAGGGAAATATTAAGCCACAATCACGGCGGCGGCACCTCGGCTAAGTATTGTATGACGCCATTTGGCATCACATGGCAGTGAAAGTGTTAAGATAAAAAAAAAAAAAAAAAGTTTAGGATATGGTGTGTTTACCAAACTTGAAGTTTGGTTCACCATGGAAATGATCTGACCAAAATAAACAGCAATCATGGTAGAGAGTGAATATACAACTAATGTATGCAATATTAGAGGAATAAATGAGCCAACTGAATAAGTATGGATTAGTTGCAGTGTGCTTATGTATATATATACATCGTAGAAAGTGTATTACTGCATATTCCAAAATCCACTGTTATTTCTTTTTACGGGTGCTTTCAATAGGTTTAATTATTGGTGATTGACAATGTGCTGAGCTTGCATCTTGAAAGAGAAAACTTTAATAAAACAATTCTTCACAACAAAAGCACACAACACAAATTTAACTAAAATTGCTACAGAACACCATTTGTCTATTAGATCAAATGAAAACTGGCATGAGCGAAATTCTTATCAAAGGGCATTTTGACCTCTTGCAGGTGGAAATTAAAGACCAGCAGCAGAGGGAGTTGTAGTCTGTTTCTGGTTTGAAAGCCAACAGGATTTTAGTTCCCCTCCCCCCATTTCAAGGTTAAAATGGTTAGTGTGGAATGCTTTACTCCATTCACATAATGCACTTCAAGAGTTATTTTGACAAGTGAATATTTTTTTTTGTTTCTTTTGTTTTGAGTTATCAAAGGTAGACTATATTACAGATCAAACATTTTCCTTCAGAATCTGAGGAAACTGATACATTTGTCACATCTCAATATGAGATGAAAAATTCCATCATACACTGGCGGAAAGTGAAAAAAGAACACCAAGAAGGAATTGGCGGACGATCATGAAATTTACAAATGTTAATCGGGTCGAGTTTACGTAGGTGTGATGTTAATTTCGGGACCAGCCGGTGAGCACTTACACCACAGCACGGCATAATATGCAAATTATAGTCGGTGGTATTTAAGGACCACCGACGATAAATCATACACGTCTTCCATGTCCAGGCTGCAATGCCTGGACATGGAAGACGTGTATGATTTCAGCAGTTATCGGACTTTGAGCGAGGCCGTCTAGTCGGACTCTGCGAGGCTGGCTGGTCGTATCGTCGTATTGCGGAGCGGAATTGGATGGGAAGTATCGGTGGTGGTACGATGGTGGCGTAGATGGTCCGAGGAACATTCCCACACGAGAAAATGTGTAACCGGGAGTCACAGACGGACTGATGAGCAGACCGATCAATGCATAAGAAGAGCGACGTTGTCAAGCAGAACACTCACTGCGACGCAAATCCGAGCTGCCGTTGCACCTGAGGTGACTGTGCGAACAATCTGCAACCTTCTACTGGATGCAGGACTACGTACATGTGTACCTCTGACTCCAGCCCACCGTCAGGAACGGCTGCAGTGGTGTCGCCAACGTCTGCACTGGAGAACGCAATGGCGATCTGTCGTGTTCAGCAATGAAAGCAGATTCTGCTTGGGAGCCTCTGATGGCCGTATTCATGTTCGCATACGCACAGGGGAGCGTCTCCACCCTTCTTGCATCCGCCAGCGACACACAGGGCCTACACCTGGTCTCCTGGTGTGGGGAGCGATCAGCTATCACTCCCGTACACAACTAGTGTTTGTACCGGGTACGTTAAACAGCACCTCCTACACCAACATCATCATTCAGCCCGTTTTCGTGCCATTTGTAAGGTCAGCCTATCGTGGTGTTTTCCAGCAAGATAATGCACGCCCACACATGGCACGTGCAACGCAACATGCACTTCAGGGTGTGAGACAACTTTCATGGCCTGCACGTTCACCGGATTTGTTCCCCATTGAGCACGTGTGGGATTTTATAGGACAACGACTTATCCTGTCTCCACGACCATCCCTGATTTACGCGTCCAGGTTGAGGATGCTTGGAACTCAATACCCCAAACTTACATCCAACATCTGTAAGACAGAATCCATGCCAGAATTGCACAGTGTGACGCAGTTCATGGCGGTTCAACCTCGTACTAACCATGTTACATGGAAATGTTATTTTTCAGTTTACCAGCAAATACAGCTGTATTTTGTCATAATGTTTTGATCACGTTATCCTCTGTATTCTGTTATTATGCAGTATAAATTTCGTTGGTATCAGATGTCTCCTTCTTGGTGTTCTTTTTTCACTTTCCGCCAGTGTATAAATGCAGGACTTTCATTCAGACTATTCATGGAAATTATTTTGCACATCCACCTCATTCTGGAGCTGATGTTTATGAATGCTTCTTAAGCAGTCAAGCAAAAGCAAATCAGATAGAGCTAAACCAAACCTAACCACAGGATGTTCGTGAATTTGATAGGCTATGCGTTCTCGATTCCCCTCTTGCAAATCATTCACACCATTTTTTTCACAAGTTTAACTGTCCTCTCTCTCTCTCTCTCTCTCTCTCACACACACACACACACACACACACACACACACACACACACACACACACACAGTGAATATTAGTATAATTTTAGCTGCCTATAAAAATGGAACAAATAATGCCATGCCTTTCTTCACGGGACCACATTTTTAATCGTTTTTCAATTTAAAATGACTGCTATTGCCATCATCTGACACAACTGCTTCCCTAACAAAAGTGTTGCCACACCACAGAAATCTGATAGTGCCAAAACCATAGAAAGTAGTCCAATGACTTAAATTTTGTCAGTAGTTGTACCTTCTGAATGCATTAAAACTACATTTAGCTCACTCATCTGGCAGAACAGCTTGAATGGCACATTCAAATGCAATGGGGCACATTAAAGAAAGTGCATCAAGTTAAACATTTCAACAATGAGAAAGTGTTAAAAAGTAGTACTGTTATCCTAGAAGATGGAACCCACTTTAAAATAAAAATAATATATCACAAGGAGCACATAGTTCCTCAGGAGGTACAACTCCCATTAAATTAAGTGCCTGCGCAGAGGTAGCAGAAAACCTCGTTCACACTATGTAAACGAACCCACATTTCCTCCAACTCTGGGGCCAGATCATTATGACCACCTATTTCCACAAGTAGACATGTCTCACAGCATGCAGCAGTGACATCACTGACTGGTATGGAATTAGACTGCATGGGTGGAGAGGGTGTGTAAGTTAGCCAGTATGAAGCTCATGTAGTCGGGAAAGGGAAGGGCACATCAGTGTTTGAAAAGAGGACAATTATGACTGTAAGCACGTCTGGCTGTTTCAGAGAAACTGTTGTGAAGGTGAGGCAGAAATGGCCTAAAGAGAGACACACGCCCATCCAAAATGCTGGAAAGGGGAGACCATCACTGGTTGACATCTGAGGTTAAAGCAGTTGTCACATGCTATTCAGGACAACACACAGCTCATGATCCCTTAATTAACCACACAGGTTTCTGATTATTCGTCCAAGATGGGTCCAGATTCGAATCCTGGCGAGGCATGGATATTGTGTTTGCTTTACAGCACTGGCTCTCTCCCTTCCCTGGAACCAGTGGTCCTAAATCAGGGACGACCAACTGCTTATAGCCCATTAAGTTGCTCACAGTGGTCATTAAACCCTGAAATGAAATAAAATAGATAAAAGTTAACCACAAACCATAGCCAGGGTTCATAAAGAAATGTTTCTAAGCACAATCCAGCAGATGCTCTTATGGACAAGCCTAAGGAGTCAGTGGCCCAGTCATGTGCCCATGTTGAATTATAGCTTTGCCTGCAGTTGGAAGGGTAGAACTGGGATTGGGCACTGACCAAGTGGAAAAGAATCACCTGCTACAATGAGTCCAGGTTTCAGCTCCAACATGCCAACAAATAGGTCTCTATTCAATTCAACACTGCACAGGTGAACAGCTGCAACTGAATTGCACGGTTGGATGGAGGAAGGCCGTTGGTGATGTCACTGTATAGGGATTGTTCTCATGGGCACATCTCTCACTGGGTCACCTCATCCCTGTTGCACACATTCTCCCACCAGATCCTACATAGGCATTGTTGTGAACTTAGTGTAGCTTTACACAGGGTGACCAAGTATCCAGATGGCACCCGACTCTTTCAGCAAGACAATGTCTATGTCATAAAGCCTGCACCATGTAAAAATGGTTTGAAGATCATGTCCAAGCATTTCATGCGCTTTCCTGGCCGCCCAATTTGATGGCAGTGAAACACAACAGTTTGTTGGTCCACATCAGTGCTTTACTGAATTCTGGAATGTCAATCAGTTCAGTTTGTGCAGAATACCCAAGGACACCCTTTTTTATATACAGTGTTACTGTCCATAAAAAGAAAAGACTGACACAGGCTAGATGATTTCTTCCTTGTACCACTGACCAGTGAGATTGGTGGCATCAAGGTGTATATGGTTGTTCGGCATTATCCCAACCCAAAACTAGTAAACCAAAAGAGTCTCCTTCTCGAATTTTGGAGAGATAACAGTAAGTTTCTTTTGTTCACAAACAATGTTGGCCATACTGCACCAGTTTAAATGAGCTTTCTTGTGAGAGGGACACAAACCATGGGTTTTCTTCAGGAAGGTCACTCTCATTAAGCTGTTGATATATAGTTTGCCTAGACACCGCTGCCCCTGTGGCTGGTTTTGAAGAAAGTTGCCTGGCTACACACACAGCCGTGTGGCATCTTCAGACCTGCCAACCTCTCAGAACCAAAAAACCTAACACTCAGATAGAAAAATCGTAACACGATGCATGCTGATAATTTTTTAAGCTTATTTCAGCTATATAAATTCTTGATGATAAGAATGTAGGGATTTTTTCCCTACATCAAAATTTTATTGAGAAACTACTTAAATCTAATCAGCAAACACTTTGATGTTATTAATTATTAGAAAATTTTTTACAATTACTAGAGAAATCCTCACTCTGCCTAACTTCTGTTTTCGTAAATTTTGAGAGGTGGAAAAACTTGCATCTTAGGAAGTCTGCAAGATGGTTTAATAAGGTTCTGGGGATGTCGTTTTTGTCTGCAGGACCAAAATAAATCTGCGATGTGCATCGTCTGTAGCAGCGATTCTGCTACAAGGATTAGTAGAAAATGAATCTGCGATGTACATCGGTTGTTGCCGCTATTCTGCTACGGGGGCGAGTACAAAATAAACTTGCGGTGTATGTCGCCCGTCGCCGCGGTTCTTCTACGGCAGTGGTTCCCAACCTTTTTCTGGCCATGCCCCACCTAAGCATCTCCAAAATCGTGATGCCCCCCTCCCCCTGTGACATATAATTCTTATTATTCAAAAAATGAACTCCTATTCATGTGGAGGATAGGAGTTACATAAAATTCTTATTATTCAAAAAAGAATTATATGTAACTCCTATCCTCCACGTATAATGACATATACGTATCATTCTGTGACAGAGAGTGATTGGTTTTCTTTTAGCAATTGTACTAGCAGCATATGAGAGTGGAAAAGAAGGACTGAAGGGAAGAGAGAGGGACTACATCCAGAGTGAAACAGATTTTACACCACCACCATATTTCCGAACTCCATGCTTATTCTTCCAGATTAAACTTCACAAAACTGGTTTCCCTCTTCGACCACTCGTGGAATATACATTCTCTCCCACCTGTAACCTTGAAAGGAAAATTGTGGGAAAATGTAAACATCTCACCTCCAGCCATCTTTGGTAAATTTCCTCCACTAAAGAGTTCATTAGAAAACTCCCTCCTAGCATTGAACCCTCTGACAAAATGTTCACTCTGGATGTAGTCTCTCTCTTCCCTTCAGTCCCTCTTTTCCACTCTCATATGCTGCTAGTACAATTGCTAAAAGAAAACCAATCACTCTCTGGCCCACTAACAAAAGACCTGTATGACTGCCTTCGAACTCTGAGAGATCTTAATTGTTTCAAGTTCAACAACAAATACTACTGTCAGCAAGAAGGACTTCCAATAGGTTCACCTCTCTCTCCACTTCTGGCTGAAGTTTTCATGCAACATATCGAAAAAAACCATACTCATGGAACACAATCTACAACCTTCCATTTGGCTTCGATATGTTGATGATATTTTTGTAATTTGGCCACACAAAAGAACTGACCTTGAATCTCTTCTTGAAAAGATTTCCCTAAAGTTCTCATCAATAAAATTCACCATCAATGAAGAATCACATCAAGGCATTGACTAATTGGATGTCCACCTGGCAAGGCAAGGGAATCATCTCAACAGATCTGTCTACAGAAAACCCTCTGAAATAGCAAACATAATCCCATTTTCATCCCACTCCTTAACTGCTCACAAATTTGCAGCCTTTAAAACTTATGTCAATCGTGCCAGGATTGTCTGCAACATTGAATCTTCCTACAGTGAAGAAATTGACACCATAAAGAAAATTGCCAAAGCCCATCAGTTCTCACCTTCTACAATTCAAAAATTCCTCCAAACTTCCCACTTGAAAAATCTGTCTGCTCTCTCACCAATAATAATGGAAAAACCACCATTCATTGGTTCCATTCCTTTCCATGGATTCTTCTCTTATAAGATGTGTAAACTTTTCAAAACTATGGGCTACACTCTCAAAGTGAAACCAAACCCTTCTGCAATAATGTGCCTGCTTAAAGACAGGGATCCTGTCTCACCCTTGGACACCCCTGGAGTTTATGCTATTCCCATTTCAACTTCCTCTGGTCTCTCGATGTATTTTGGAAGCACATACCGAAGCATCAAAACAAGACTTGGTGAACACAAAAAAGATGTTTCCAATGGTCTTCAAAAGACAGCTTTATCTGCACTAACCCTTGAAGACACCTCTGCAGTTCCCATTTGGAAAGAAACCAAAAAAAAAAAAAAAAAAAAAAAAAAATTGCCCCTTTTATCAACAAGACATCTCTGCATTTAAAAGAGAGCATTGAAACTTTGTTCACCAAAAACTGCAATTCAGAGACGCCTTACCAAATCCCATTTATTTGGATCTCTCTTCTAAAATCTGGCAACAGTTCTAACACCCCAACTTTAAATTGTAGTTCTGGCAACCAGCCCATCCAGTCGATAGCGGGTGATCAAAGTCGTAGGATGACAGAAAGCTACCGCTAAACGAACCTTTTACCGTACGTGACTGTGTGTTTTGCTCGTTTTATATGTTTATGTGTTATTGTTGCGTGATGCCCGAGTTTTAAACCATAAGTAAACAAATACTTTTAATTTCCTCATTTCCGCTGTAGCAATGAGTTGTGCCTGAAGCTTGGTTATCTGGTTTCGTTAAGCTGAAAAGTCTGTTTATGTAAATACTTCTCAGAAAAGAAAAACCATGTGTTGCTAACTCTGCATTTATATATAAATATAGCTCACAAATGACTGTCAGGTAGGTGGTGTTGTATGACATCCTGAGATTCTGACCAATGTCACGCCCTTCTTATTACATTTTACGTAAAATCTTTACACGGGGTTCCCACTCTTTTTCTCCCACAAAAAAATAAGGACTTTTACCCCCCCAAATAAAATTTTGACCTTACCAACAGTATATACAACAATGACATGCACTAATATATTTTTACACATGACTTAACTATGCAAATTAAAGTATGCTGATGAAGCTTACAATATTTAACCATATAATTTAAAGTTCTTGGATGTAATAAATTGGAATTTATACAATTTAAAAGAGAGTTCTGCTGGTCAAATCAGTTTTCCTATCAAACAGAATAATCACATATGCAATAAATAGTATGTAAACTGAAATTAAAGTTATTGAAGATTAGATTTTTGCATACAATCATCTTATAGTTCAAATTGCAAAACCAAAGTCAAAATCACATGTTCAAGATTTTAATTGTGCACTTAATTTTCTCATGGTACAACTGAATAATTTTTATTTGCATATATAAAAAAGTGGGAAATACAAGAGTGAAAAATATCAGTACCAAGAGATGGTGATGGGACTTGAATCTACTGGATGTGTTTAATTTTTAGTCCTGTGGTCTTTCTGGCTTTTTTTCTGCAAATTACTTATGTCACAAACTTTCAGCTGATGTGACAGGACATCATCATTAGCATAGTCAACTAGCAGCAGAAGTTCCAGGTACTATATTGTAACTTCTGGATTTCGAACAGCCGGTTAGGGAAAATTAAGGACTTCTAAGCATCCAAATAAAAAATAAGCACTTTTTAAGGAGTTATAAGGACTGTGGAAACCCTGTTATAGCAGTCAATCTGACCTAGTAGTTCCAGGTATAAACGTTTGTAAAAGAATTTCCTTTCTAAATACGAGTTTCAAAAACATCTTGCCAAGTTGTGAATTAACTGCATCATGAATAAAAATTGTGTGTAGGGTTGTTATAACAAATCCCAGCCACTGCCGTGGTCATAGTGTTGAAGGAAATTGAAGCAAATGAAGTGAAAACAGAATTTGATTTCAACCTTTAAAGAAATAAACTGATCTATTTCAGATTCTCATCTTATAACTGTAATTAACACATCTGGTGGCAGATATACTTCCACGCCTTTTATTTCACTCGGTGATCTTGGCCACCTGATTATTTAAGTCAATCTTTGTTTCATGAATCAAAACGTTTTTCTTTAGTCCAGGAGCAAAATGCTAAACCTTCCAGCTCATAGGATTCACACAATATAAATTTGAGTTCTCCAGGAGCTCATGAAATCATAGTGCTTTGTTTTATATTTTCCAGATTGGGGTGAAGATAACTACACATTTAGAATACAACTAAAAACAGTGGACATTCTGTTTAATCAAAACTTTAAGATGCTTGATTTTCTACAACAAAACAAAACAAAACAAAACACATGCCACGCATGATACTGATAACTTCTCTCCTCTGAAATACACTTTTTTTCCTACTATGTTTATATAGCACAGCGTTACGCACTGAGCTGAAGCAAAAGACCCCGAGACTTCATAGAACATAAATCATGTACAACATCAGTTCTAAATCAGTGGTGAAAGCACACTCATGCATTTCCTGCAGGAAGACTAGATGGCTGCAATTTACTGTCATGGGAAATTCTTAGCAAGTCCCACAGTTACAGTGTGTTCCTCAGTATGTGTTATATCTTAAATGAAGTGGAAAGATTTTCTTACATAAAAATTGCTCTATACAAAAATCATACAAAGTAATTTGAAACTTAATAATAATGTGAAACAATTTTGTCATGGCACTGAAGATGTAACAAATCTGCAAGAATGCACAATAACAGTGAAAGAGCTCCTACATGTTTCATACATGCAAATAAATTCATTTTTTTTTTCCTCCCAAGAGCACTTCCTATAAATTCATACAATCACTGTGAAGTGATGCACCCAACTGACAAAATTGTATTAAAAAAACATCATCAAAACAAAAAACCTGCTGCAAACTTGCAGTGTGAAAACCATAACAGAATAAAATAATTTAAAGAAAGATTAATGGAACAATAAATAATAATTATTAGAATGTTAGATATTCCAATGACAAAAGAAGTACAGTACACTGAGTGAATACGTACAGCAATGAAATTCATATTTTGCCTTCTGTCATAAGTAAGACATTTTCTCCCTTCCTCAATAATTTCTTGCTATAAGAAGGAATAAAAAGGGCAAGCATTTTCTCTTTTATTTGAAAATAGGTTCAAAGTTGGAATCTACGTCACTGGCTTTCGTTACCCGTACTCACTAATGTTCAAACAACTTTATGGGCCATGGTTCAAATTTCATCACAGACAGATTAAGCACCAATTTTTAAACTTAAGTTTGCTTTAAAAAGGGCAGCACAAAAATGCTTGCTCTTCCTATTGGTTTTGAAAATGACTGTTAGAAATAGGTAAACATGCATTTAATTAGAAAAAATAAATCCTGAAAAAACATGACATTGCTCTTTTCCACTATTAATGGAAATATTTAAAAAAAAACAAAAAAAACGTAAGAATATAATTAGGAAGAGAATACAGCTTGGCCAGAAAAATTCTAAATCACAGAACAATTGATAGACAAATAAAATCGTTCAAAAAAAATAAAGATAAAACATTGAAGAAATATGTCATAATGTTAAAAACATCAAATAAACAATCCCAAAATGTTTAATAAATGTAAGAATCTTGGAAACATGAAAATGAACTATACAGAGATGTTGAAAAACATTATTTCACTGAGACTTCCAATTTCCAAAGAACATGTGATGTTTCTGTTACTTTGTAGCGGACCAACAATTCCTGTACTGACTATGGTGAATCGGTAGCACTTGGTACGCCTGAATTTGTGCAACTGCGCCCATGAAACACATGGCACCTAACTGAGACCAGCATCAACTACTCCCAGAAAAGTTTTAACATTTAATACATATTAAGTGCATTATATTGGTGCATTGAAATATCCTTATACACTATATTTACACAGTATAAAATTGATATAAAGGTAGTGAAACAACCAACTTTCGGGTTTTTCATTACTAATTTTTCTGTTAAGCGTGTTAAACGTTAGATAATGTGGCCATGCCTCTCATTCGCAATTTCCATACCTTGATATATTAAGCAATAGCTGAGTCAAAAAAAGGCATTTGCACTTACTATAAGTTTGGCAGTTGGTTTTCATTTAGTGCTGCTTCTTTGTCTTTAATATAATGTTGAGCTTTGCAGTTGACTGATCATTGAAATTTAGCTTGTCGTTTGTCCAAGCTGCATTATTTATAAATGGGCTAAAGTTTCAAAAAGGAAACATGCACGGTAAATATCATACAAAGTCACTTGGAGAATAAAGTAGAGGTTCAATTTTTGGTATGAAAGATATCAGATATATTAAAAGAAAAATGGTGATGTAGGAGTGAAATGAATTCAAAATTGTGTTAACACTGGTGGGAAACAAGAGGCTCACCATGTACTGTATATATATCAATGAAACATAGACAGAGGAGCTAAAACTTCATATCGTCATTGATAAAACATTGTATTATAAATGATGATATGAAGTTACTTCTGTCTACATTTCATTGATATATATACATGGTGAGCCACTTGTTTCCCACCAGTGTTGACACTAATTTTGAATTAATTTCACTCCTACATCATCCTTTTTTCTTTTAATATATATCTACTATCTTTTATACCAAAAATTGGATCTTTGCTTTATTCTCCAAGTGACCTTGTACGATATTTACTGCACATGTTTCCTTTTTTGAAACCTTAGCCCATTTATAAATAACAGTTTGGACAAATGACAAGCTAAATTTCAATGGTCAGTTAACTGCAAAGTTTAACATTATATTAAAGACAAAGAAGCAGCACCAAATGAAGACCAACTGCCAAACTACAGTAAGTGCAAATGCCTTTTTGACTCGGCTATTACTTAATATATCAAGGTATGGAAATTGCAAATAAAAGGTATGGCCACATTAACGTTTAACATGCGTAACAGAAAAGTTAGCGACGAAAAAAACCAAAAGTTGGTTGTTTCACTACATTTATATCAAGTTTTTACATGCTTTAACGACTCCAAGTGTATGCAACTGCTACACCTCAAACCAAGCTGATAGTAATATGGCACTGAACCAACTTACACTGCAGCGCTACATGTAATGAAAGAGATGACATCATGTCTTTGCACTCTATGCAAGTGGAATGAAATTATGTCATCATCATGAACAACCACGGCACTGAACTAAATCAAAGTGATGCAAGGAATCAAAACTTTTTATCAGTTTTTTTTTGTTTGTTGTTGTTGTTGTTGTTGCAGGAAAGAATTCCCAGACCTTTCACAAAAATATAAAACATTAAGGGCTTTCCAGGCCTGGAAAAAAAAATAAAATAATAATAATCAAATTTCAGGACTTTTCCATTATTACAGGGATTGTGTGAACCCTTAGTCCACGTCCTGCCCAAGCCTAGGGATTTTCAACTTAACCATATACACCTGTGCAGACCTCCAATGTAACTGTCATTACATTTCATTCAATGAATTTTTTTCCTTCCAAAATGCCTTTTGTACTTTAATTTTGGACACCAGTGTAGCTGAAGTGATGTGGCCAAAACTGATGATATATTAGCCCGTTTACATAAATGCTCTGCTGTTCCTAATAAGAAGAACTGGTCACTCAGTGAATCGTTATAAAATGACTTACACATTACCACACTGTAAGCTATATTTTTTTATAATGGAAGAATATATACATATTGCGTTTAATCTTCTAGAACACAATTCTTACACAATATCTTCTAGACCAAAATTCTTATAAATTGTAGCCTCTACTGCATGCCAAAAGAATTCAGATATATGTCATGTATAGGAGAAATTTTTGAATGGAAAGTGATAAAATTCATTTTGCAAAACAAAAGCTTCACATTAAAACACTTAAAATGTTTAAAAAAAATTGAGAATAACTCATGCTTGATGGAAGCTATTTTACACAAGAAGTACGGCACATCCTGTTTTAACATAGACAATCATCATTAAACAAGAAATTTAAAAGTGTACTCATGTACATTTTTAATTTCTGCTGTTGCATTGCACTTTGGATGATGTTACATTTCTACATGCTTTCAATCAACTAGCACTAACTGAATACCTATTGCTTTCACTGAAATCATGCACAGAAATATTTCAATGCAGAAAAATCGGGTAACTACATGTGTTGCCAGACTAGTATATATCTCACTGTCAAGAAAAGGCATGCCACTGCTATTGATCTTCAACAAGACAACATTGAAAAATCCCCTTGGCAGAAAATGCTTTCTCTCTCTCTTCTAGCTGTAACTACAACCAAGAATTTTAGGAATAAAATGTTTATTTGTTTTGAGCAATAATGTCTCTATTTACAGTAAGACTGAACAAATTCCTGTTGTATTGGATAACTGTAATTATGATTTGCATATTTTCTCACATTCCCGGTCAAGGTTTTCTACTAGATAAATAGTTCATTGCACAGACAGACACACACACACACACACACACACACACACACACAATTTGACATCTGTAGACCAACATGGTATTCATGTATTCAACTGGACATGCACACACACATAATAACAACTTTCTGCAATTTTTTCTCCACCTCTTACTATTTATTACAAGATTTTCTGCCTAGTCTAACATATTGCTTATATATATCACATTATGCACAGCAGTATTACTAACATCATATGCTCTCAGCAAACTGATGCCACAGTTTGTGGATGTAGATCACATACATCCACTGAAATGACACCAATGATTTTTCTCTAGTCTTGAAAATATTAAGATGTACATCTATGTGGGGGATCAGCTCACAGTTGGTTTCACCTGGTCCTTCCACCTAAGAGTTCTGGAACAAAACCCAGTGATTTGGAATATTTTGATCAATGTCACACAGAACTATTTGGTACCTCAATAATATTTAAACTGAAGCTTAATTTTGAGTCAGCTTTTGAGATTCATAGAAGCCCCTGTTGCTCTCGTGTATGCCACTGTTGTCCAGCTGAGTGCCCTTTTCCTTCCGAGAGCACAAATCAATTGCAGAGTATGTTGTCTTGGATGTTATGAAGTTCAAACTTAGTATAAATAAAGGGGAAACCAAATTTATGATTCTTGAGTAAGGAACTGTTAGTACTGAATGCAAGATCAATCTCAATTGTACAGAGTTCAAATATGTGAATGAGTCTGTGTATTTTGGAAGCAAGTTTGACAGACAAAACAGATAAGATGGCGTAATCAGTCAGCAAGTGAATTCAGCATTCAAAGTTATAGCTGCCTTAGGATTTAATAAGACTGATGGATTCTTGAAAATGTCCCAAATGGCTGTGTACAAAAGTGTAATTGTTCCTACTCTGATGTATAGTAGTGAAATCTTGGCAGAGGTGCCAACCTTATGCGGTGTCTATCAGTAATCACCACATGAAGCTTCATTGTTTATGCGTGGGAAGGGTATTTCATGAGAAATTAACATGGGACATGTGTGCTAACCTTATAACATACCCTTCTATTTTAATGGTTAATATTTTTTGATAACCCAAGTGGGAATGAATATCGGCTAGATATCGGGTTATGATGGATATCGGGTTATGATGGCTGAATGTCGGTTAATATCGGACGCATACCTGCCAACCAAAATTTTCCTAAATCAAGAAGATTACTTGCAAAAATCAAGATTTACCATGAAATCAAGAAGATTTTCCCTAAAATCAAGAAGATCTGTGACAGCACCACAACTGTTAATTCATCATTACCTATTATTAGGGGCGAGTGGTAATGTATGGGATGTGCTAGCAGCATGTTTGATGATACATACTTGTTTTCAATTATTTTTCTGTATCAGTCACTCATAGATGGAGTTCAGAAATTGTGATGATTTTCAAGGTTTTGAATTTTTTTTAAATTGAATGATGCAATTTTAGAAATAACTTGATTTCATTTAAGCAATGACAAGCCAGTGGACTTTTTTTTTTATGCTTTTGAATGGCAATTTTATCCATCATGAATGCATGACAGCACCATTTTAGCATCAATCTCAAGGATAACTCAAATTATGATGGAAAAGGAGAAATTCCTCGAAGCCATTGCATGCTCATGCCTGAAGATTACAGTAGAATTTTTGCGAAGACAATTTCTGTTTCCGGAAATTTTGCCTCCATTTTCAAACTGAAATACAAACATTTTTGGAATAAAGTGACGTATAACAACAATACTGGACAGGGGCAACATCGCAGGCAAACAAAATTATGATTACGAAAAAAAATCTTTATTTCGTTTACTCCCGTTTTTGAAAGACGAAATACTGTCCCGATGCGTATTTTTATGCGTTGGTAAAATTCTTCAATGCATATTTTTATGCGTTGGTAAAATTTTGATGTGTACTAAACGCGTAATTACGCATTTTGGCGAACTCTGCACGGCGCAGAATTAAAAGATGTTTGCACTTCGGTGCAATTAGCGCAGCTATTCCAACACTGAGAGAGAGGGGGTTTAGAAGGATTGGCGGGAACAAATATTTTTGGAATAAAGTGACGTATAACAACAATACTGGACAGGGGCAACATCGCAGGCAAACAAAATTATGATTATGAAAAAAATCTTTATTTCGTTTACTCCCGTTTTTGAAAGACGAAATACCGTCCTGATGCGTATTTTTATGCGTTGGTAAAATTCTTCAATGCATATTTTTATGCGTTGGTAAAATTTTGATGTGTACTAAACGCGTAATTACGCATTTTGGCGAACTCTGCACGGCGCAGAATTAAAAGATGTTTGCACTTCGGTGCAATTAGCGCAGCTATTCCAACACTGAGAGAGAGGGGGTTTAGAAGGATTGGCGGGAGGGTGTGTGTGCGATCTATAAATAAAAATGTCGCTCACCGTTAGAAACGTGAAATAACACAACATTCAATCGCTACGAGATCATAATAAAACAAAAGCAGGAGTTTACACTAAGCGACAATGACAACGATATAAATTTCCATCAATTAAAAAAATAAATAATACACATGACATTTTGGCGAAAATCCGGAAGAAACTATCTTCTGACCATCAAACCGCAAAACTATCCCAAAATACATAAAATTTCCGGGAAATCCGGAGTACTTGGCAGGTATGAGGACGTCAATGTGCCGATATCGGCTTTTCGACATATTATGCAATATCGCTTTGCCGTTCTTCACTCGATATCGGCTTTGCTGATGTATCCAATATCTGAAGTTCAATGGTGCTTACTTAGAGAAACAGCACCAAATAACCGTTTTCGGATTTGTGCGAAAAGAACTATAAATACACTGGCGGAAAGTGAAAAAAGAACACCAAGAAGGAGACGTCTGATACCACCGAAATTTATACAGCATAATAACGTGATCAAAACATTATGGCAAAATACAGCTGTATTTGCTGGTAAACTGAAAAATAACATTTCCATGTAACATGGTTAGTACGAGGCTGAACCACCATGAACTGCGTCACACTGTGCAATTCTGGCATGGAGTCTGTCGTACAGATGTTGGATGTAAGTTTGGGGTATTGAGTTCCAAGCATCCTCAACCTGGACGCGTAAATCAGGCATGGTTGTGGCTGGCCGTGGAGACCGGATAAGTCGTTGTCCTATAGAATCCCACACGTGCTCAATGGGGGACAAATCCGGTGAACGTGCAGGCCATGGAAGTTGTCTCCCATCCTGAAGTGCATGTTGCGTTGCACATGCCGTGTGTGGGCGTGCGTTATCTTGCTGGAAAACACCACGATGGAACGACCTTACAAATGGCACAACAACAGGCTGAATGATGTTGTTGATGTAGGAGGTGCTGTTTAACGTACCCGGTACAAACACTAGTTGTGTACGGGAGTGATAGCTGATCGCTACCCACACCAGGAGACCAGGTGTAGGCCCTGTGTGTCGCTGGCGGATGCAAGAAGGGTGGAGCCGTTCCCCTATGCATCTGCGAACACGCATACAGCCATCGGAGGCTCCCAAGCAGAATCTGCTTTCATCGCTGAACACGACAGATCGCCATTGCGTTCTCCAGTGCAGACGTTGGCGACACCACTGCAGCCGTTCCTGACGGTGGGCTGGATGTAGAGGTACACATGCCAGAGGCACACATGCGCGTAGTTCTACATCCAGTAGACGGTTGCGGATTGTTCGCACAGTCACCTCAGGTGCAACGGCAGCTCGGATTTGCGTCGCAGTGGATGTTCTGCTTAACAACGCCGCTCTTCTTATGCTGCGATCGGTCCGCTCATCAGTCCATCTGTGACTCCCGGTTTCACGTCTTCTCGTTTGGGAATGTTCCTCGGACCATCGTACCACCACCGATACTTCCCGTCCAATTCGCTCCGCAATACGACCACCCAGCCTTGTGGAGTCCGACTAGACGACCTCGCTCAAAGTCCGATAACTGCTGAAATCGTACACGCCTTCCATGTCCAGGCATTGCAGCTTCTTCAGGGTCTTCACACGTGTCCGTACGCCAACGACTGATTACCTTCACTTCGCCGTACTCCTTAAATACTATAATTTGCATATTATGCCGTGCTGTGGCGCAAGCGCTCACCGGTTGGTCCCGAAATTAACATCACACCTACGTAAACTCGACCCCATTAACATGTGTAAATTTCATGACCGTCCGTCAATTCCTTCTTGGTGTTCTTTTTTCACTTTCCGGCAGTGTATATTCACAAAATGTGATCGCAGTTTAAACCACGATTTTAACAAAAAAGGACACAAAATTCAGAACTTTTACAAAATACACTGAAATCCGTAATTATTCCAATGTGTCTGTAATCAGGCAGCCAAAACCGTAATAATTACAGAAAATCCGCAAAGGTTGGCACCTCTGTCTTGGTATTGCAGAAAGAGACACACATTGTTTGTATGCTGGAGGATACATCTTTTATGGAGGATTTGTGTCAAGACACATTATGATCATCTAAAGGATGAAGATGTGTTGCAGATATGTAATTATGAAGCAAAAGGTTGTTAGTAGGGTGGAGACAACATTTTGAGGTGCTTTGGCCATGTTGAAAAAATGAGTGATGAAGTGCTAATTAAGAGAATTTATTCAGCCCAAATGGCAGGAAACTAGGGTAGGGTAGAGGTAGGCCAAGGAAATCACGAGAGGAATGCCTGCAAGTGAAAAAGATAATGAGCATGAAGTACAAACTTAGGTCTTATGTGGGTCATTTGGTAGATGCCAGTTAAGCTTGAAGTTGTGTACCAAGATAGTTGTAAATGGAGGCATTTGATACATAAACAGAAAGTAAAATCTAAAGCCATCAGCAACTATGATTTGGCAGATTTTTTTTTTTTTTTCGAGGAGCTATCATTGAACCTTGGAGAATAGCTTAGTGATATGCACATGTGTGTGTTGAAAATTTATGGATATTAAAGAAAATTTACACATCATTAGTAGGTGCAAGTGTTAGTAAAGGTCATAAAAATATTACTAACCTGCAACAAATTATTTGGGTGTCCATGCTCCTATTGGAAACCAATCTGTAGCTACAACAGATGGAAATTCAAGACAGTATAACTCATAATATGCAACATTTAAAAACAAAACAAAACAAAACAAAAAAAAAACCCACCATACAGCAAAAATCTATAAATCCTACTAATACAGCTACCTGTCACAAGCTTATGTACGCAATAAATGGTAACTAAAAATATTCTAAATTTCTGTAGTTCATCATTTCATTATATAAAGAAACACACACTAATTTTAAACATTGAGAAGTCACATTTCTTGTTAAAGATTAATAAAAAACATACCAGACACGACAATGAAATACAAATATACACGGAATAGCCAATAAGGTATTGAAGCACTTTTGGCCTTCAAAATATTAGCACTTTGCCTAAGCATTGATTCAACTAAGTTTTCATAACATTAGGATGAAATATTAATATTAGCCACACATGATGAACAGAATCTTCCAATTCATGCAAACTGGATTGCAGTGGATCCAGAAGTTTGGTATCCTATTTAATTTTATGTAGGGATTGCAGGTCTGGGGACTGATGTGACCAGTGAAGCAAGAAAATATTCATTATCATGTTCCCAAACACATTCCTCGACAATGTGGGATGGTGCATTGTTCTAGAAGCATCAGTCAACCACATGGAGTAGAATGATCATGGTTGCATGAGCTTGATTAGCAAAGAAGTTTAATTAAACCTGGGCATTCAAGCATAGATCCCCTCAAAAAAGGAAAACCTGAATTTCCCCATGACAACATCACCCACATCATTATACTGTCTCTGCCAGAATGGAGACTATACAAGAGAGATGGATTCATTAACTCATAGGGTTATCTTCAAATTTTCATGTCATGGTGCAGTTGAAGATATGATTCCTCAGACCACATGGCTCTTTTCTAATAATTCAGGGTCCACCTTTGGTGATCCAAAGCCCACTGGAGAAGCTTCACATGGATAGTTGCAGACAGTAATGATGTGTGGAAACATCTGCTATTGCAATTCAGATGGTGCAACATACGGCGTATTGTGCACTGGGATGTTGCTTGTAATGTCCTTAATTCAAATCCTCCTTTTTGTTTTTCCATTTCAGTCACTGCTACATGTCTGTTGTGGTCTATACAAATCCACCTACCCTCTCTGCTCACTTCAGGTGCAACAAGCCATTTCCAACTAAAGGTAATGCACTCACTACCAGTTTACTAGTGTATTTCTCTTCCACATTCTACACATACTAGCCACTGAATTATGAACTTCTTTTCGATACTGGGTTGGACCTCCTTTAGCCTAAAATACAAGATGTATGCAGTTTACATAGATTTTGCAAGGTGTTGGAGTGCATTCACACTGACAGCATACCAGACAGTCCTTCAGTTGGTTCAGATTTGACAGGAAGAGGACTTTGCACCCGGATCAGTTTTTCTACTGTGTTCCATACATTCTCAGTGGAGTTCGGATCCAAGATTTGTGGTGGCCATGGAAGATGAAAGTTATCGTCATGCTTGCTGAACACATCTTGCATGACAGACAGTACCATTGTCACCCATGACACAGCTGTCACCTGCGGGATAAAAAGTCAACATTGCAGGATGGACTTGATCAACAACAATGTTCACATAATACTTTGAGGACACCCAACCTTCTAGCAATATCTGGGAAACCTTTCCGTACCAATAAAACATGCCCTATATCACCTCCGGAACCTTGAGTTGTGTTTACAAGGCAAGCTGGGTCCATTGTTTGATGGGGCTTCTGCCAAACTCTCTGCCTACCATCAGTACAGAACAAGGCGTACTGCGACTTGTCAGACCACATGCCTTTTTTCAGTCAGCCAGTGGTGTCAGTGTTCCTGACACCATTTGTGAACAAACTTTCTGGTTCTTCGCAGAAATCCGTGGTTTCTGTATAAGCATGCAACTGCCAATACCAGTCCTCTTCAATTCCCTGCACATAGTTCACTGATATATGGGTCAGGAACAGCCTTCATTTAATGCTTCGGCCAATTGCTGCACAAAGGGAGTCCTGTTTCTCCATATAAACCTTCTCAGTCGATGGCAATCTCATTCCCAACAGACTGTTGTTTTGCCACAGTTACACCACTTAGACATGCAATGTGGGCTATTTTTCCACTGATTAAAGACTTGGGATATCTCACCTTTTGAGAAACCAGTCAGCTTTGCTCTTTTCAAAATTGCTGCTCCAGCCAGATGGCCATCCACAGTAATAGCTTTATCAAACTCCAAAAGATCCTTCGTTTTTCCCATTGTGATCAACACTACTGACAGGCGGCACACTTAAATAGTTGCCCAGATCACGTGGTGACACATGTGATCACCATTTTGTATATGCTGCATAAGTGATGTTTACGTACATCATATCTGCACAAAGGTTTCTAATTTCAATGGGCGGTGTGTGTATAAGTACAACGGTTATGCTGGTACTGACACCACTTCTCCACACACCTAACATCATTCCACATTTAAAAACCCCATTTGATCGTATGACCTCACTACAGCTTCAGAAACATATTCCAAACTACTACAGGAAGTGCTCTCATTTATTTGATTATGAAACCATAGTGATATGATGGCAACAGATGATATAGCAGCTAATTTGTATAAAACTGATTATTGGTCCCAATAAATTGCCCACTGAGTATTCCCATGACAACATCACCCACATCATTATACTTAGAAAGTTATCAGGTATACGTAAACATCAACACATAAATTATGTGAAGTTTCATTTCTTGGTGGTGACCAGTTTTTGTGAAGAATATTGAACTATAAGCACGATGCGAATGACAGGAGATTATCAACACAGAGAAAACTAAAATTTTTTCAAGTGTCTCATCATAAGTAATG
Organism: Macrothele yani; assembly: GCA_039090855.1. Classification (NCBI taxonomy): domain Eukaryota; kingdom Metazoa; phylum Arthropoda; class Arachnida; order Araneae; family Macrothelidae; genus Macrothele; species Macrothele yani. Next base: position 14,758,006 of record CM077017.1, read on the forward strand.
AGACGAGATTTTTTTCTCTTCTGCCCTAATGCAAATGACAACTGCCCATGCAGAATGTACTAGCATCAATGAAATCAAGAGGAATTCATACAAAGTCATTGCACATCATAGCTGCCCACCTATCAAAAAAAAAAAAAAAAAAAAGAGAATACATTGCGCAAGAAAAAAATTGTGATTTTTGGCCGCACTAACGCAACACATAATGCAATTATTTAAGCCTTAAATGGTAAATAAACTGATGCTCACATATATTGATCTTATTAACATTCAACAATGAAATAGAATAATTTATTTAATTAGTTTTACTAAGTGCTACAGTTGTAGCTTATTTTAGAAAGTTATCATCATAGTGCTGATTGTAATATGGTTCAGTCATTCTTCATTTTGCAATTAAGATTGCCTGCAATGCAGATGGTTTTAAGGAACTTCTAAAGTCTGTCTCATTGTGACGTGGTAAACTAAATATCCTTTTACAGGCAGCATTGCTATGGGGAAAAGTTAAAATTACAAGCATCATTTTAGAAAGTCTTTCATATTTGAGCTTTCCGAGAGGTCCTTTTTTTTTAGAAAGAAATGCCCACTGCTGATCTGCTCGCTCCATTGTTAACAAATGCTCAGGCAGTTTTTTAAGTTGAAAATTCAAATGTATTGTCCGATGCATTTAGCAGACAGGTCTGCCGAAATGCATCGGATGTATTTTACGTGTGATTCATTTTTCCGTTTTTTCAAGTTTTCCAACGTAATTTTCACGTCTCCTTTGTCTTCATGTGCCTTCCGTAGTTCAACTAAAAAAGTATATCCTACTCAGGAAAACGTGCGGACTAATTAAAAAAAGGCCTACACCCAAGAACCTAATGAGAACAACCGTGCAAAGATTTGAACATCGACCACCTACAACCGAGAGGTACGTGAAAGATTTTCCCTTGAATCACATTCGATTACCGCGATATATATTTGCAGTGAATATAAATAACTTCCAACTGAGAAATGGCTTTTCACTCAAAGGAAATATAACATGTAATGAAAAAGTAACGTATGGTAAACATGTTTTTTTAAATCTCGATACGTCGAGAAATACATGCGTGTTAATTTCAAGTGAATGAAGAACAAAAATCCATAGTTCTTTCAGCACTACCGTTGCTCATTAGTTAGACCTAAAAATCCACAGAAACTGTGGTCAATCTGTAGTATTTGGTATTTCTGAAAACGTTTCAGCGAACGAAAGCCTTAACTAATGGGACTAAGGCAGCATAACTAACGAAACCGACTCACAAAATGATTACTTTACAGAGGAGGCAATGATTACACACTGTGCAATAGCTTAGCGGGCTTCTCATGTAGATTTCCGCAAGCCTCAAAGAGTTACCACATTCATGGCATCTTTTCTTTCAAAGTGCTTGTAAGGGTCATTCTTCTAAATTCTTATCTATTACTACCACATAGCTGGGTAGTAATAGATAAGAATTTAGAAGAATCGTGCACTTCGATCTAAGTTTTTGAAATTTGGCAAAGTGTTAGGTACGGTTATAAGGTTTTAGGAAATAATTGCAAGCAATTTGTGGGCGACCTCTGGTGGCCTGTTTGCCATAAATCCAATATGGCTGCCACAGGTATAAGTCCTTGTCATGGCTTGGCTCCTATTAGCCACAAAACGTTGTGTAACACCACTTTCTCTAGGTTCCTTGATGCGAGGAATCAATTTTTGAGGTCAATTTAGTGTTTTAGGATTATTTTTAAGATTATTAGTTACTTTGATGCCCCATCTTTAATAAAAATATTGATTAGTGCACAAGGGTGTTTACGACTTAGCTGCAATAGTATAGTACAATGTTTGATCAGTGACTTTAAAAATGTACTCTACCATAAAACTTATACATAAGTATTTTTTCTGTTTAGATGCTGAACGTGACTTCCGAAAATCATAACGAGTGTCTTCTGTCAACATGAGTTTCGGAAATACTAGCATTAACAGGATAATGACTAATTGGGCATTGTGTTGCTTATGCCAGCGAGAATCTGGAAAAGACTTGCGATGTCTATATAACAAAGAGTGTCATCACAAAGCATATGATTCCCTAGAAGTAGATCTGAAAAACTTTGTCAACAAGGATGTACCTATACCGCTTGACGTGAACTTGGAACGTTTAGACGATGGCTCAGGGATTGCGAACACACTGAAGAAAAATAAAGCAACATATCATAATGGATGTCAATCACTTTTTCGCTCTGGTATGCTGCAGCGACAACTGAAGAAGAGAGAAACGGATAATGCAGTGATTGCAGAAGCTACAGTTAAGTCCCCAAAAAAACACAATTAAGTTTTAATGCAACCCTCGATCTCAAAAACCGCAGTTTGTCTACTGTGAAATGTACTGAGAGGATGGTGATGGACCACCATATCGTGCCAGAAGTGCTAACTGCGGCAAAAATCTGTTCCAATGGGGAATGGAATCTCAAAATTGGGTGGTGCGTGCACGGTTCAGTACCGCAATAACGCAGAAGAAGCAGAGGCTGCGGATTTTTTTTTTTTTTGATTGGAGGTTTAACGACCACCGTGAGCAACTCAATGGGCTATAAGCAGTCGCCCGTCCATAATTTAGGGTCACTGGTACCAGGGAAGGGAGAGAGCCAGTGTCAATAGACAAACACAACATCCATGCCTCACCGGGATTCGAACCCGGACCCCTTACAGACGAATGATCAGAGGCCATCGCTTAGACCACTGCGCCACCAGGGCGGCCTGCGGATATTCATTATCACCCATTGTGCTATATGAAGCTAAAATCTGAAGCCCATCATGCAGTCAGAACAAAGTCGTCAAGAGGCGCTTTCGAACAGCAAACTTATGATCCCTTGATAATTGCATAGCTCTTAGCTTCAGTTAAGTTTAACAACTCTCCTCATAAGCTATCTCAACTGAGAAGATGGTATGATAACCGTCTCGAAACACTGGGATCTGATTGGCTAGGTACAAAAGTTTATCCTACCAGGTTTAAGGAACACCTACTAAAAAAACTAGAGTCTGACTGGTCCGCGTTCCAGGATGGCAAAGAGGTTTATATTTCCCACAGGAAAAAAATTGGGCAGCTTTGGCTGAAACTGCTCGCCTACAGCTTACAGAAGATGAGGCTGAGAAAATTGTGGACGTTGCTCTTTTAATGTGCAAATACATCCTTCTCCAGCAAATGCCTTTCAACGGGCCATTTAATGCAAGTTGTCTTAGTGAACCTATCACCAAGCCTCCTTTGACCCTTATAGATGTCATGCTGGAAGGGTCAAGTTCCATAGCAGAAAATGTTACAGATAATCAGACCAACATAAGTGCCAGACTCAGAGTGGCCTGCACCATTTCTCATCTAATATGTAGCAAATAGAATAATAGCTATATACTATATGCACTACTGTTTCACACGTTATATACGTTCCATGTGTTGTGTGCATATTTGCAGCAAAATCCTCTTGGCATTTATATATCATATATGACTAGGAATATTATTACAAGTTTCAATTATTATATCATCAAGGACTCACCTTGTATCGGTATTCCAAATTAGTAAGCTTCATCCTGTATCTTGAAATAAAATATGTGTCTAGCGTGTCGCCACGTAGAATCATCGTATTGCAAATAGGCCCAATTGAAATTTGCGACTAGGGTTTAAACTCAAATAAAACACGACTATGAAGTTTAAACCCTGGTCGCAAATTTCAATTGGGCCTATTTGCAATACAATGATTCTACGTGGTGACACGCTAGACACATATTTTATTTCAAGATACAGGATCAAGCTTACTAATTTGGAATACCGATACAAGGTGAGTCCTTGATGATATAATAATTGAAACTTGTAACAATATTCCTAGTCATATATGATATATAAATGCCAAGATGATTTTGCTGCAAATATGCACACACCGCATGGAACGTATATAACGTGTGAAACAGTAGTGCATATAGTATATAGCTATTATTCTATTATATAATACCACATATTTTTATTTTTGGTTATTTTTACTAACCAAAATCAATTATAATATGTAGCAATGCTGCAAAACAGTCCAGTAAAGCGGTCACTCTGTATCAACGAAAGGAGAGAGAACCCCCCTTTCCTTTTTACATGGGTTTGAAGCTTCATGCTAACGACCGACATAAAGTAAATATTGGAACATTCCATGCTCTGGGCATTTCGGTTTCATGTGATTGTGTCATGGAAATTAGGAAGGCGTTTGCCCAAGCTGTCTCTAAGCGGTGGGCTGAGGATGGAGTCGTGGTGCTTACAAACGTCAAGTCTTTGTGACAAGTGCAGTGGACAACATTGACGAGTCGGGTCGTTATGAACTTCATAGAACCAACGTGAGTGTCGATCATTATCTAATCAGGGAAAACTAATGTCAGGAACTAAATAGCTCTTCTTGGTTGCTTGCCTGGTATGCCTGATTCTGGACGCTCTCAAGCAGCCAAAAAGGCCTCAGTGCTGGCGCTGGATATGGCGGCAGTCATTCATATTATCAAACCACAACATGCCACTGTTTTCGGGGAATATACGCATATGCACCTGCTGCAATTTATAGGAAGCCTGATGACGTGTAACACCATGAGAGTAGACGCAGTGTGGGACAGATATGATAATGCCAGCCTCAAATCACAAACTTGGGTCAAGCAAGGTGATACTACTGGGTGTCGAACTAGAGTGTCAGCAAAAACACCTATACCCAAGGGATCAGAATGACAGAAATTCTTTATAATAAACTCTCCCAACAAAGATGAGCTGTTTCACCTCCTCAGCGAGCAATTGGCAGAACTTACCACTGGTGCTAAGTATCATCTGTTCACCACAAAGGCTAACCTCGTGCTTAGCAACAGACCGACTAACGCATCAACCATGTCTCCATGCCAGCAAGAAGAAGCTGACACTAGAATGATGTTCCACTTGCAACACACTGCTGAGCAGGGACACAGCAAGGCGTATCTCAGGACAGTGGACACCGACGTGGTGGTTTAGGCCATCTATCATTTCAATACGTTGAATGTGTCAGAAACATGGATCGGGTTTGGATCGGGAAAGACATTCAGAGATTCCAATTCATCGCATCTGTCAACACCTGGGACCTCAACGCTGTGAAGCCCTACTTTTTTCCATGCATTCACGGGGTGTGATGTAACGTCATCGATGTTTGGAATAGGTAAAAAGACAGCCTGGAGTGCATGGGCTGCTGATCCTGAGGTAACTGACACCTTCATTAACGTGACAAATAATCCGACCAGCTTCATGCTAGAATCACAGAACATGTGCCGTCTGGAGCGCTTTACAGTTTTGATGTACAGCAAAAACTGTGGCGCACACTCAGTCAATGAAGCAAGGAAGTTGATGTTTACCCACGGACTGAAGTCTCTTGAATCTATACCGCCGTCACAGCATGCAAAGCGGGCGCTGCTCACTACTGGATTCATTTGGAAGCAGCCCCTGTCCAAAAAGCCTGATATCCCTGATCCTAGTGAATGGGGTTGGGAATGGAATAACAGAACCAAAATATGGACACCATACTGAACAGATCTGCCGGATGCTAGCCATGGCTGTTCATTGCTAGTTAATTGTGGCTGCTTGATCTCATGCAAGGGCAACTGCAAGTGTTATTGAGACGGAATTTGCTGCACTCCATTATGCAACTGTTAAGCAGGCTGCACAAACAATGCTACTGACACATGATCTAATTTGTATACTGTTTCAAAGCTGTTATTAATGTCATTGAATTGTATTATATTATAAGGCATCATTTTAAAAATTACACATGCAACATGTTTCTTGTTTCAACACAACATTGTAAATGACAATAAATATTGCATATGTAAAAATCCCTTTGAAGGGCACATTTTATTATTATTGTATACTAATCTTGAAAATGATCCTAAAACACTAAACGGACCTCAAAAATGGATTCCTCACATCAAGAAACCTAGAGAAAGTGGTGTTACACAACGTTTTGTGGCTAATAGGAGCCAAGCCATGACAAGGACTTATACCTGTGGCGGCCATATTGGATTTATGGCAAACATGCCACCAGAGGTCACCAACAAATTGCTTGCAATTATTTCCTAAAACCTAACACTTTACCAAATTTCAAAAACTTAGCACAAAGTGCACAATTCTTCTAAATTCCTCCCCCACTAAACATGAAATCACCAGATTTAAAAATAAATTGTAGTGGTAGGTTTTTTGATTTTCCTCATTTTTTTTATATGTTACAATACAACATAAAAGTACCCTGAAAACAAAGTAAGGGATTAATTTTCCCAACCCCTTTGGAGATATGGGTCCTAAACCCCCAAAATGAGCTAAAATAATGGTTATCGTTAATTAACACAAACTGAGTAATTGTGGAGATAATGACACTTAATGGGTGTCCAAATAGAGGTAATAACCTGTGCATTCATAAGTGATAACCTCATTTCCATAGCATAATAATTCGTCAGGTTGTAGGGGAATCAAAGTTCAAAGTCACTGTGCCGATTTCGCCTCTTTTCGGCAGCATTTTTATACCAGAAGGGTACTGAAATACAAAGTGAATATTTTTTCAGGCATTCCTCATACATTGCTAAGAACGTTAAAGCATATTTCAACTTGTGTTATGTTTTCCTTTTTTATTCAGAAAATATTTTATAACTGCAACATTGCAAACATTTCCATTTTTGGGATACAATAAATCAAAAGGGGTAGCAGATAAACACCTTATTTTTTCTGAGGACCTTATTTTAAACACCCTATTTTATCTTCTATTGCATATATAAATATTCTCAAAGTTTTGTTTTGTGTTTCACAATAATTTCCGAAGTAATGATAATGCAAATTTACCCTTCATCGTATGCAATATGGGAATACTTTTAGCATTTAATCTAACATGAAATAGTTAGTTATACATGCATTTAATAAATATGTTTACTTTAATACATTAAAAATGTATATAATTGTTTTGCAAAGTAATAAGGCCAGTCATTGTTACTATGCAACTGCAATACCCCCCCCGCCCCCATTTGTTTCCAAAAAATGTTCCAAACAAATTCTTATTTGCATTCATGTTGTAGGTCTGTTTGCTAAAATATAATGTCCTTGCCCAGTTTTAAGGGTTTTAGAAAAGTTATGTTTTTGAAAAGTAAAAATTTTTGAAAAGTTATTAATCCTGACCTTTTCATCAAAACTAGTAGCATTATTTATCTTTGTTTTAAGGTTTGAAAGTAATGTTTCATATTCATTTTGTTGTTTTGTCTGCTTTGATTTTGAAGCACTGGGTTCATTATAAACCTCAAATGAATCCTGCAGTTGATGTGAAACATTACCGGATATTTGGGTAACTTTTTTTCTATGGCAGCATATCTCCTCAGTGCTGGCAAAGTTTGAGCCTTCACTGGAGAAATTCCTAAAATGCTACATGCTTGATTAACTGATTCCAATTTAACATGTTTTGGTTCATACAAGCTATTCTCATCAGTTTCAGCGTCATGGTCTGAAATATCAGATTCAGAGTAGGATTCCTTGTAATTTACTTTCTTGCATTTTCCTGTTCTATGATGAGTCTTGTCACTCTTAGTGACCATTTTTTGACAGTTAGAACATAGAGATTTCCCAAGCACAAGCTGTAGTTCCAGATGTGAGTGTTCTTCAGCAAAGCTGACTGTTATCTCACGCAATGATTTCTTTATTACTTTTTTTATGGATACTGTATGGATCACAACATGTATTTCCATATAAGTGGTGGTATTTAGCCTTCTCGTGGTGCATCCTGTTCCCACTGAAGGGGCTCTGACGACCGCCAATAGCGGTATAACTATACCATCGGGATTAGAGGAAATTCTATCCCACACTCACCAACCCGCTTGGCCAGCGTGGTGAGTTATGGCCAAACCCCTCCAAAATGATTCCACAACTTAAATCTTGGCCCTCAGTCTCCGGCAGCTGGAATGTACCTGGCCAAGGCAGCGGCCAGTGCGACATGAAGGCAGAGGGTGCTAAGAATCCCCGGAGGACCGGACTAGGCTGCCATCTGATGCTGACCTTGGCTACGTACAATGGACGCTCCCTATCTTCTGATTCAAGGCTTCTTGAATTGGAAGAGGAACTACAAAGGATCAAGTGGGACATCGTGGGGCTAAGTGAGGTAAGGAGAAAAGGAGAAGATCTCATCGAACTGAAAAGTGGACATCTGTTCTACTATCGTCGGACAGATACTGGCAGAACTAGTGGTGTTGGATTTATAATAAACAAGAAACTGAAGGATAAAGTTGTAGAAGTTGAAAGTTCCTCTGACAGAGTTGCACGACTTGTTATCCAACTCTCGAAAAGATACCAGGCTCAGATTATTCAAACTTATGCACCCACCACAAGTCATCCTGAAGAAGAAATTGAAGAATTTTATGAGGAAATTTGTCATCTAAATAATAAAGGTAAGCAGCATTTGAAAATAATTATGGGAGATTTCAATGCAAAAATAGGGCAACGACAACAGAATGAAACTTCAGTAGGTAAATTCGGTCACGGCAACAGAAACCAGCGTGGAAATACTCTCATAGAGTTTGCAGAGGCAGAAGGGTTTTACATCTTGAACTCCTTCTTCAAGAAAAAGCCACACAGGAAATGGACTTGGAGACATCCAAATGGGACGACAAGTGAAATTGATTTTATTATGTGTAACAAAAAATTCGTCATAGAAGACTGCAGTGTGCTAAACAAGTTCAACACAGGTAGTGACCATAGATTGGTGAGATGTAAGATGCACCTCAACACTAAACTTGAACGTGGCAAGCTCATAAGACAAACAAAATCTATTGACATAACCAACCTTAAAAAACACCATAATACCTTCAAGTTGGAACTGAAGAACAGGTTCTCTGCTTTAGAAGGCCTAACATCAGAAGAAGTGGACATCTCTGAAGTTAACAGAAAAGTAACCAAAGCTCTTATGGAAACAGCAACAAAATTAGCTGGGTCTAAGAACAAGTTGCATGTAAATAAATTATCAGGAAAAACGAAAATGTTGATGCAAAAAAGAAGAGAGATGAGGACAACTAAAGAAGATGTGACTTCCAAAGTGGAATATATAGAGCTATGCAAGACAGTAAGAAAAAAGTATCACTGAAGACGTAAGAAAATTCAACTGTGAACTAGTGAGGAAAGCAATTGAAAACAACCAAAGCCTAAAGATAGCAAAGGGACATCTCAGTAAGGGAAGAAAACAGATTATGGCACTGAGAAAAGAAGATGGTTCTGTAACAAGAAATAGAGGCGAAATTTTGACAAGAGTGAAAGATTTCTACTCCAAATTATATGAAAGGGATGATACATGCACTCCAGACATCATGAAAGATACCAGTACCAGAGTTCCTCCAGTCCTTCCAGCAGAAGTTGCACATGCAATCAAGAACATGAAGCGGGGAAAAGCTCCAGGAGAAGATGGAATTACTGTAGACATCATACAAGAAGCAAGTGGAGAAATCGAAACAGTACTCGCCCAAATTTTCACTCGATGCCTTAATGAAGGAAAGATTCCTGAGGATTGGAACACCGCTACAATGATCCTGCTACATAAGAAAGGTGACATTGAGGATCTCGGAAACTACAGACCTATCAGCCTCCTATCAGTAGTTTATAAAATCTTCACTAAAGTTCTTTCACACCGCTTGAAGGTAACACTGGACATGGCTCAACCGAGAGAACAAGCTGGATTCAGGAGTGGCTACATACAGCACAATAGATCATATCCACGTGCTGAGAGAACTAATTGAAAGAGCGAGGGAATATGAACTTCCATTGTGCATGGCTTTTATCGATTAATGAAAAAGCCTTTGATTCGGTGAAACCATCAGCAGTTACAATGGCTCTGAAAACCTGCGGTATTGAAGATGCATACATTAATATTATTAATAACATATATGAAAATGCAAGTGCAAAGATTAGGCTGTTTGAAAATACAACACACGTAAAAATTGGAAAGGGAGTGAGACAAGGTGACACCATATCTCCGAAGCTCTTTAATGCCACATTGGAGGGTGTTTTTCAGTTGCTGAGCTGGGAAAACAAGGGGATAAAGATTAATGGAGATTATCTAACCCACCTTCGTTTTGCTGATGACGTAGTCATTTTTGCAACAACCCCATCAGAGCTGCAGAGTATGATCCAGGAACTTGCTGATAAGAGTAAAGAAGTGGGATTAAAAATGAACTTTCAGAAGACAAAAGTGATGTTCAATGCTTTTACAAAAAATGAAGATTTATCGATTGATGGAGAAAAGCTGGAGATAACAGACACGTACGTTTATCTTGGACAGCAGATATCAAGTGAGGGTCACATTGATGAAGAAATTAATCGGCGTACAAAACTTGGATGGAGAGCTTTTGGAAGAAACAGCATAATTTTCAAGAGCAATATGCCATTATGTCTTAAAAGAAAAGTGTTTGATCAATGCATCCTTCCAGTGCTTACGTATGGTGCAGAGACGTGGACCTTAACTAAAAGAGACATACAAAGGCTGCAGACAACTCAAAGAAGCATGGAGAGGTGCATACTTGGTGTAACCAGGAGAGATAAGAAGAGGAACTCGTGGATCCGAAAAATGACAAAAGTGGAAGACATCATGATCAGAGTTCCCTGAAATGGCAATGGGCTGGACATACTGCCAGAAGGACAGATCATCGATGGACAGCCGAAATTTTAGATTGGATTCCAAGGGACAGGAAAAGACCCAGAAGAAGACCACATGGGAGATGGGTGGATGAAATTCGAAAGTATGCAGGGATGACATGGAGGAGACTGGCACAAGACAGACCGTTGTGGAGAGGAAACTTGGGAGACCTTCGTCCAGCAGTGGATTGATAATGGTTGACAATGATGATGATGATGATGATTTATCCAAATATTTAAGTTTATGGTGCTTACATACACTTTGAATATTGTCTTTAATTCTCATTTTTAATAATTTCTGTTGCTCAGGTGAATACTCACAAATTTTAGTCACTTTTCTTAAAAAGGTGTATGATGCATTAGTAGTCTTCCTCAGTCAAGACATCAAACACAACACTGCATTACTGAATTAATACACTTATGATACAAATAATTTCTGAGTTTGTAGAATTAATTAAAAAATTGAATTACACAACTTTAATTTAGCAAATCTGATTTTCATAGAAATTATACATATTTACAACACTGAATTATAAATTTGAAACAAAGCTAAGAGACTTGGATGTTTCACCCTCAAAGGTTCTAAGCTGATTGAATTGACACTGGAGTTGAGTTCTGTTACTTGAGGTGAATGATGCAACATCTGATTGTATTGCATCATCCAACACTGAAAGTCCTTCAAATGGACTTTTCAGACTGTCACAAATGATGACATGTTAGTTTATGATTGCATCACTTTTCTAAAATCCTTAAAACTGGGCAAGGACATCAAATGGGGAGGGGGTATTGCAGTTGCATAGTAACAATGACCGGCCTTATTACTTTGCAAAACAATTATATACATTTTTAATGTATTAAAGTAAACATATTTATTAAATACATGTATAACTAACTATTTCATGTTAGATTAAATGCTAAAAGTATTCCCATATTGCATACCATGAAGGATAAATTTGCATTATCATTATTTCGGAAACTATTGTGAAACACAAAACAAAACTTTGAGAATATTTATATATGCAATAGAAGATAAAATAAGGTGTTTAAAATAAGGTCCTCAGCAAAAATAAGGTGTTTATCTGCTACTCCTTTTGATTTATTGTATCCCAAAAATGGAAATTTTGGCAATGTTGCAGTTATAAAATATTTTCTGAATAAAAAAGGGAAACATAACACAAGTTGAAATATGCTTTAACATTCTTAGCAACGTATAAGGAATGCCTGAAAAAATATTTACTTTGTGTTCAAGTACCCTTCTAGTATAAAAATGCTGCCGAAAAGTGGCGAAATTTGGCACTGTGACCTTGAACTTTGACCACCCTACAACCTGACGAATTATTATGCTATGGAAATGAGGTTATTACATATGAATGCACAGGTTATTACCTCTATTTGGGCACCCATTAAGTGCCATTATCTCCACAATTACTCAGTTTGTGTTAATTAACGATAAGCTTTATTTTAGCTCATTTTGGGAGGTTTGAGGACCCATATCTCCAAAGGGGTTGGGAAAATTAATCCCTTACTTTGTTTTCAGGGTAGTTTTATGTTGCATTGTAACATATATAAAAAAAAATGATAAAAATAAAAAAACCCACAAGAAGAACCTGGTGAATTCATATGGAATGACCTGTAAGTAAAAAAATAAAATATTTCCATCTCTTTGTGGTTCTTTGCCTGCATTACATTTTCCCATTGTTAAGACATTTGCAATCCATGATAATCAACACAGCAATCAGACATATCTGAATTGACTGTATTTACTGCTCTCACGTAATATCAATCACATCAGAAAACTTGAACAGTAATCGGGAGATGCAGGTTCGATTCTTGTTCCAGGGCGTCAGGCGATGAAATGTTCAAGTTTTCTGATGTGATTGATATTATGTGAGGACATTAAATACAGTCAATTCAGAGAGGTTTGATTGCTCCGTTAATTATTGCGACGCATTTTCCACATATTATGAGAATATTTCTTCCGCACTATATACATTTGCAATACCACAAGCTGTCCTGACATCATGCTGACTTTAAAAAAAAAATGAAAGTGCTGCAATACATTTTTTAAGCGGTGTATTATCCGCAGAACCTAAAACTTATAAAATTGTAACATACTGTGTAATTATATGATGGAAAATACAGCATTTAATGCAAATGACGGAGCAAAAAAGAATCTGGCACCAGCGCCTAATTTCTGGGGGTCAGGGCACTTGGTAATTTTCCAGACCTGTATATACACTGAGTCAGCTTTACATTAGGAGCACCTATCTAATGATGAATTGGTCCATCTTTCTGAGCAATCATGACTTGCAGACATCTACGACCAGATTCTGCAAGGTGTTGAACATCCTCCATGCGTAACTTGACACGTCCGCTGCAGCAGCTCCGCCAGTTCACTCATTCCGTGGAGGAGGATCAGCAGCTCTCACACCCCATTGCAGCATATCCCACAAATGATCAATTGAGTTACAGTCAGGGAAGTTTGGGGACCAAGGCGATGTGGTGAATTAATTGTCACACACGTATTCCTCCAACCACTCAGTAGTTATAAAAGCCTGATGACATGGTGTGTTGTCCTGTTGAAAGATGGCACTGTGATCTGTGTAAATCTCCTGCAAATATGGATGGGCCGGTCTCTGTAGTGTCACCATTCAGTGTTTGTGGGATGATAACCAACGGACCTTCGCCTTGCCAGGAAAAAGTTTTCCACACCAGACCACCTCCACTGGCATGTTGAACCCCAATCGTACAACCAAGGCATAGGGCTTAATGCTGTTTACCCCATATGGGAACTCTGCTATCCACATGGTGCAGCAGGAAATGGAACTCATCACTCCAGACGGCTTTCTTCCATCTGTCAAAGGTCCATTGCTGACATTCCTTGGCCCATGCAATGTGTTGTTTGCAATGACTGGGCAACATCATGGGTACCTTCATTGGCCTCCGCTATGGAACCCCAGGCAAAGCAAGGAACAGCGCATGTTGAAATAAATTGAACTGCACAGCTGTTGTACTGGTGAGCGAGATGGGTGACTGTTGCATGTCGTTGTTGAGATATCAGTCGTGACACCCAACGTTCACCTCTAGGATAAACCGCGTGTGGCTGACCAATGTCAGCCCTTCTGCTGGATGTCTGTGCATGGTTAATCCAGTCCTAGTACATCCCTGATACAGTAGTACGGGGAGCAGCCGACAAGTGCAGCTGTTTCCTAAATACTGGGACCTACCCTCCGGGGGTGATGGATCACTTTGTCCGTGTTCATTTCGTCCGCTGTTCATTTCGTCCACGTTCAGTTTGTCTTCAGAATGAATGGAATACCGTGGACATTTTTTTTTTTTCATGGAGTTTTTGTTATAGGCAGAAGAAAAGGTCAGTGGATATTGCTTGCAAGAATTTTTTTTTTTCCTGTCTGAGTTTCTCGATTAAAATATAACGATTTTAAATGTTATTTACAGTAAAACAAGGAACTTAACTTTGAAGAGCTTTTTAACTCTTTTGTGTGGAACAATGTCAATCACTACAGCATGACTCACGCTATGTTCGGAAAAGGACTATAAGGTGGTTTTTAATAACGCTGCACTTTTATTTAGGCACTAAATATTTTCATAAGATGCCAAGTTATTAATATTTCTCTTTTACTTACTTAGGCACTAAATACTAATTACTATGCCTCAGTGTAGGCCCTTTTGACAGTTTGTATTCTGCCGATGTCATATTCAAAACGTTTATGTATCCACTCAAGGTAATAATATTGTGCTTTTACTGAGGCACGAAACATTAATTCATAATCCCTAGGTTTAGCCTGTTTCAACAGTTTTTATTCTATGGATGTCATATTCATAACGTTTGCCTATCAACTCAAAGTAATAATATTGCGCTTTTACTTTGGCACTAAATATTATTTCATATGCCCTAGGCTGTGGACTTTTTCAGTTTTTATTCTAATCACGTCATATTCATAACATTTACATACAAATCAAAGTAATAATAAACACAGTTAAAAGGTCCTAGGCTTAAGGCCTATGAATTAATATTTAGTGCCTCAGTAAAAGCGCAATATTACTAAATTTTTGTCATGTAAACGTTATGAATATGAGATTGGCGGATTAAAAACTGTTAAACCGCCTAGGCCTAAGGCCAGTTAATTAATGTTTGGTGCGTAAGTAAAAGTGCAATGTTACTAACTTTACTTGTTATGTAAATGTCATAGATATGACATCAGTAAAATAAAATGTATTAAAAGGGCCTAGGTCTAAGTCCTAGTAATTAATATTTAATGCCCATGTAAAAGCGCAAAGCTATTAACTTGTCTTGTTATGTAAACTTCATGAATATGAGATCAGTAGAATAAAATTTACAGAAATATATTTTGAAAATGTTTATGAATTAACATTTTCAAAATACCTTGCTAGGTACAGACTTATTATTCTGGTGCACCCTCACACCAATACTTAGCCTAATCAATACCTTGTTTGTGAGTTCTTTTTATTTTAACATGTGCTTGACTTGTTACGTTAGGGGGCTTTTTAGTTAGGGAACTTCATTAAAGGTGCTTTCTCTGTAATGCGCCACTCCCTAATTCCCAGTGAAAGGAATGCTGGAGATTCTTTGCCTTAAGCGTAGTTAATCTTCTTGGAAGAGCCAAGCATGTACTCACTCGAACAATGAACCTCTTCCGCCATTTTTGGAAAAAAACTACGATGACCTTATAATGCAAGAAAATGTTATATGGTTGACCTGAGGAAGTGTTCTAATTAGTTTTGTCCATTGTTTAGTTGAAATTTTCATGAAATCAAGAAAGACCTCATATGTCTAACGGACATAAGAACACATCACATATTTTTTCTGTGGGAATTCTTTCCTCATACCCAAATTGCATGAGTCTAGTTGTCCGTGTGGTCTGTTTTTGGGAGCCAGTTGTCCGTATCCGAATTTTGAAAGATGTGTTATGGAATTTATCTCTGTACAGGCGTTTCTGAGACCATCTTTGCCGTACAGCAAAGGAAAAGTGCCTCTAATTTGCAGCCTTGGGCAATGCGAGGGAGAGGCAACTACAAGGTCACAGAACCACAGTCAAAAAGAAATGAACCAAAAGTACTTTGGGGGCAGGTTGCCCATTTTTGACTCCCAATGGGCATGCAAATCTGCAGAGGTTTAATCTCCAGTTAGCCCCCCCCCCTCGCCCCCGGACAGGTTTCCTGCGTTTGCACATGCCAACAGAGAAGTTGTTGACCTGTAGTTTATAAACCCTGAAATTCTTTTGTTCAGTTGTAGATTATAAACATTTTTTATAAAGAATTATATTAAATATCGCAATTAAGAACATACAAATTACGGAAACTTTATGTGATTCAGATAACCAACCTCTAGGGAAGTGGCCACGAAGCAGTCGAAAACGAAATTTTTATACGGCCCCTTAAAATTTTTCTGGCAAATTATCTGGGTGGCCACTTCTCCGCTTTGTCTTTGGGTCGAAAATCATGTAAATAATGTCTAAATTTCTTATTGAAAATGAAATATTAAAAAAAAAATGTTTTGTGAACAATAGTTGCTCAAGTAGTGGGAAATATAGCACACGATATTTGTTTATTCATAACAAATTTATGGCACTGAAATTGCAATGTGGTCAGTTCTGCGGTGGATATTTCTCAGGTGGCCAGTTCTAAATACCCGGTGAATTTCATTAGAGAGGGTGATGCTTCACATCTTTATTGTAGCGAATGGCATACAGTAAAAAATAAAAAATTCTCAATAGGACTTTGAAGCGAAGATACGACTCCAAACAGAAGTACATTAGCACCACCTAGTGACAGAACTGTGAACCACAAAATTTCTCAAATACAAACCTATAGTGTTCCACAAGGTAAATGCGACAAACTGTAAAGTGATAGCATAAGCATAAGCACGATCTCTTTTTACAAAATGCGTGCTAAAAGATGACTACAAAAAAAACATGAGATACATTACTCTACAAGGTTTTTCATTTACGTACTCCCCCCTCCAAAGATATGGGAAAAGACACAGCCGCTTAATAATTATTATTTAGTTCCTAAGTAAAAGCGCAACATTGATACCTAGACTTGATATCTAAACGTTATGAATATTACATCCATAGAATAATAACTGTAAAAAAGGCCAAGGCCTAGGGCCTACGAAATGATATTTAATGCCTAAGTAAAAGCGTAGTATTATTAACTAAAGTTGATATGCAAACGTTACGAATATCACATGGTTAGAATAAAAACTGTGAAAAAAGGCGTAGGCCTTGGGCATATGAAATAATATTTAGTGCCTAAGTATAAGTGCAATATTGCAATATTATTACTATGACGTGATATGCAAACATTATGAATATGACATCTGTAGAATAAACAATGTAAAAAAGGCTTAGGCTTCAGGCCTATGAAATAATATTTAATAACTGAGCAAAAGCGCAAATTATTACCCTAATTTCATATGTAAACGTTATGAATATGACATCTGTGGAATACTGTGAAAAAGGCTTAGGCCTGGGGCCTATGAAATAATATTTAGTGCCGAAGTAAAAGCGCAGTATAATCAACTTGAGTTGATACGTAAATGTTACGAATATCACATGGTTAGAATAAAAACTGTGAAAACATGCTAGGCCCAGGGCCTATTAAATTATATTTACTGCGTGAGTGAAGCGCAATATTATTACCTAAATTTGATATGAAAATGTTACGAATATGACATACTTAGAATAAAAACAGTGAAAAAAGGGCTAGGCCTAGGGCCTATGAAATAATATTTAGTGCCTGAGCAAAAGTAAAAGTGCAATATTGCAATAATTTGATGTGAACATGTTAGGAACATGCCATACTTAGAATAAAAACAGTGAAAAAGTGGCCTAGGCCAAATAATATTTAGTGCTTGAGCTAAAACGTAATATTACCTTGACTTTATACGTAAACATTATGAATACGACATCCGTAGAATAAATATTGTAAAAAAGGCCTAGGCCCCATGAAATAATATTTAGTGCCTGAGCAAATGCACAGTATTATTACCTTGATTTGATATGTAAATGTTATGAATATGACGTGATTAGAATAAAAACTGTGAAAAAGACCACGGCCTAGGGCATTGATATGAAATAATATTTAGTGCCTAAGTAAAAGCGCAATATTATTACCTTGAGTTGATAGGTAAACGTTACGAATATGAGATCCGTAGAATAAAAACTGTCAAAAGGCCTACACATAAGGCATAGTAATTAGTGCCTAAGTAAGTAAAAGAGAAATATTAATAACTTAGCATCTTATGTAAATATTTAGTGCCTAAGTAAAAGTGCAGCGTTATTAAATAATCCCACCTTATAGTCTTTTTCCGAACATAGCACGAGTCATGCTGTAGTGATTGACATTGTTCCACACAAAAGAGTTAAAATCTCTTCAAAGTTAAGTTCCTTGTTTTACTTTAAATAACATTTAAAATCATTATATTTTAATCGAGAAACTCAGACAGGAAAAAAATTGCCTGCACAGCCGCTTAATAACACTGATCTGATTTTTCCACTGATCTTTTTTTCTGCCTATAAGAAAAACCCTATGAAAACAAAAAATTTCCACGGCATTCCATTCATTCTGAGGACGAAATGAACTGGACGAAGTGATAGAGAACCCCCTCTGGGCCCCAACTATCTGGCCGCGATCAAATTGGCTTTCGTCGCAAAGCTGACTCAGTGCATCTATATGTATATACTGTAGAACTCATCTTTCAACCACCTTCTATTTGAAGTAGACATTTAGCCCATTTCTAATCTAAAATTATTCCTGAATGATAAAAGACTGGCCATGAAGGAAGCTATAGTAATTCTGAATAGGCATTTGAAAGGCATATAAAAGTGCAGTTTTATTTCCAATATATAATTGTTGTTAGTACATATTATTTTTTTTTTCTGTTTCCCCCACACTTTCCATTGCTAAATATACATGGTTTTTTGTTTTGGGTATTAATGAACATGAGCAACTCTTAGGGCTATAAGCTGATGTTCTGACATTCTGAGCTGATAAGCAGTTACCTCCAAAACTAGAGTCCCTAATTCTGGAGAAGGGAGAGAGCCAAAGCCATAGGACAAGCAAACCATTCATGGCCTCATATGGAACTGGAACTAGCACCCAACTTGGACAAATGGGCAGAAGCTAGTGCCTGAGACAAGACCACTTGGCTGCCTGGGAAGCTCAATAAATTTATGCTGGCGAACACTTATGCGCTATTATCAATGTCATAACACTGATACCCTTTGAGACATTTTTACGTAAAGATCCCATTTTAAGGTGAACGTCTATTGACTATACTTTCAATGGTAAAATTGGAAGTATAGTCAATAGATGTTCCCTATACTTCCAATGGTAAAATTTTTTGACCCTATTTCCCCAGCAAAGGAAGATCCCCAAACATCAGAATTGGCCCACTGATAAAAAAAATATCCTAACTTAGATTGTACAATCAGTGGGTTTCACAAAAAACTTTCCTGAACTATATTAAAAATCTATAACTTTACTTGGATGCAGTGATGATACTTGCTTACAGGTGGTGCCACTCTTCCTTACAACACTGCCTAAAAATGATCTGGTGCATTTTAAGCATTTTGTATTACTTATTTTCTTCCTGATATTAAAAGTTGTGGATTGCACACATTTCAAAATATAATCCATTTAGATTGATTAATCTTGTTGTTATTTAGCACGAAATAAGGTCAAAAATATTTACCACTGGAAGTATGGGACCAAAATCAATAGACGTCCACCTTAAGTCTTTCTTTCCTACGGAATGAAAAGCAGGTATCACAAAATAATATGTTCTGATAATACACAAAGTGTAGCAGTACATACTCTGCTAGGGTCTATACACAAGTGTTAAAAAGTTTTGCAAAACTCTATCACAGATGCAAATTTGAACTCTGAATGCATGTACAACATTTCAATATTTATCTTTAAATACAGATACATCAGATTACTCAAAATTTAATGATTTCCCATGCTATTAGGATCAAAAGTTATTTATTAAAAAAGATAATCTACCAATGAAACTATAGCTTTAAGGAGACAATCATAGCATAGTAATGTAAACAATTTATTTGCACATATATTTGATTTGAAATCTGCCTGTAAAAATATGAATATAGGGTTACGGCAAGAGCCATGCAAGTGTTCCAGTATAAAACTGCCATTTTTGGTTGGCTGTGGGAGGGTTATACGTACAAAAAATAATATGGTCTGGCAACAGAACATGATAAATTAGGAACACTAAAAGCTTGAGCCTCAGGAATACCTTGCTTTTCACAAACAGCAAAACAATCCTGCTTGTTTATTATTAGTAAACTGAGTGACCTATCAACAGTTGCATGAACTGCTACCCTAAGACAGCAATGCTGCCTATGGCAAACCACGAAAAAGGCACCTGAAGTGTTAAATCTGCATGGCGACAAGATTCTTAAGAGGATCTCTCGTAGGAATACAAGGATGTATGCCTTGCATTTTCCACGTAACTTTAATCAGGCAATAGCTATGTAACTTTGGCCCTACATGCACAGCCATACTTGAAGGATCAAACTCCTGAAAATGTTTTGAAAATTTTAGAATTTCATTCTGAGCTGATAAATTTTATAAAAATGAGAAACTTTTGCTTCAGCAAGAGAAATTCGATTTTGTGTAATATATCTGATATCTGTGTAAACTGCATAACTGATACAGCACAATAAACAGAACAACAACTATTACCTTAAAATCCAATATAGAAGCAATTTCACAGGCAAGTAATATAAGCACTGGACCACTGCTAAATGCACATGAGAAAGTTTTGTTCAATGATAAATGGCGACAATAAATGTAAATTACATGGGTGCTCCAGGGTTCAGGCACCCACCACTGAAATTTACCAATGGGTGCATACCCCCACCCCCCATTAATAACATAAGCTTTAAAATCATCCATAAATTGAGCATTTTTTGAATTTTTAGAGAGTTAACACTTGTATTTTCCTTTTTTCAGTTTGGTTTGAAAATTACTTCTTACTACACAAGTGTACGTTACAGCAGCTGAAAATATATTAAGAGTCTGGGTAACGGTTTATAGTTATCACACCTAGTTAAAACATTTTAATGTAAATGTACCCGTAAAAAAACCTACATTTTACATGCTAGTTTAGAATCACAATGGTGTTCAAATTAACGTGAAAAATACAAATTCGGGAATATGTCCAAAATGAGACAAACTCCAATGATGCCTGTAACTCATCAAGCTGGTGGGCATGCGACCTTCAGAAATGTTGTGAGCAGGGTGCAGTGTGCAATTGAAGCTTGAGTTGGACTGTTAGTGGAAGAATGGCTCCGCACCATCGCTTAGAAGACTCTACAGTGGAGAGTGATCAGTAGATTGGAAGCAGGGCAATTGCAAGCTGAGATAGCCAGATGGATGAATGTGTTGAAGCAAGTGGTCTCTAATTTACACAGTTCCACGAAATTGAAACAATAACCAGAAGGCTGGGACAAGGACACCCAAGAGCCATAACAAGTCAAGACGATTGGTATTTTTTTCTGACAGTTCGCTGCCAGCCAGGAGACTCTCACAGGAGCTGCAACACTGAGGCAAACAGAAAAACTCCTCTGGAGAGGGCCAATGGGTCTGTATCCCACTTGCTGCATCATGCAGAATGGTCCATCGGAATTGGGCCAGACATCACCACCCCTGG
The DNA here is from genome assembly GCA_039090855.1 of Macrothele yani. Classification (NCBI taxonomy): domain Eukaryota; kingdom Metazoa; phylum Arthropoda; class Arachnida; order Araneae; family Macrothelidae; genus Macrothele; species Macrothele yani. The sequence continues at coordinate 14,779,390 of CM077017.1, forward strand.
AACCCGGATCAATGCATCGTGTTCTCTTCAGTAACAAGTCGTGGTACAGCCTAAACACGAATTCTTGACGTGTGTACATTTGGAGAGAGGCGGGAGTCCGAAATCTTCCCTCCAAACATTAGGGAAACGGATCCCTGCGGTGGTGAACTCCTACTGGTTTGGGCAGCCATGATGTTGGATGAAAGCATGTCACTTCACATGTTTGCAGGAAGCACCCTGACTGCTGCACGCTACAGGGATGACATTCTAAAGCCTTTGTAAGGCTTTCTAGGGGAGCTGTTGTCCTCCAGTACCTTTTTTTATGGACAATAGCGCCCGTTCCCATTGGGCTTGGCTAGTCGACAAATACCTGGAAGTGAGGCAGTAGCGTAGCCGGGGGTGGGGTGGGGGGTGGGGGGTGGGGGGTGACCACCCTTTTAAGGGGAGATTGAGTATGAATTTAAAGCAATATATGTGTGTATACGAGGCTTTTACCAAAGAACCAAACCCATGACACACACACACCTTAAGAAATTTTTGGCTACGCCACTGGAGTGAGGGTATTCATAGGATGGGGTGGCCTGTGAGATCTCTGTACCCAATGGAGCTTGTGTGGGATGCCTTGGGAGAAGCAACTGCAAGCTGGCAGCCCCTCCCAGGACTCCGACGTGCCTTGGTGGAGGTGTGGCACTTATTGATTCAAACTGCCATTCACAGCTTAGTAAACAGCATGAAGGCTTGCTGTGTGCGCTGTATGGCTGTTTGGGGAATATCACTTCTCTTAGCCCCTTGAAATCGGCATCACTTGCTACATCACTTTCGAACTGCCATGCGCATGTTTCCTTCTCGTGTAGTGATGGCATTCTTTTTCTGTTGTGTACTACTGCATTAACGATATATGTACATCCGTACACTGTCATTAAACTTTGTTGTGTGGATTCTATGTTTGTCACATTAATTTTGGACACGTGCGTGCGTGCGTGTGTGTGTGTGTGTATTACTTCTTTTAAGCTTCCTCTGTCCTAAGGCGATAGTTTGTAGAAATTGTAATTCATGACAATTTTAATCATCATGTATTCTCGCGTATATAAGCCAACTCCCTACTTCAAGAACTAAAAATTTGTGAGAAACCTTGACCTGCATACATGCCGATGTTAAATTTCAAGAGTTTGGAAAATATATTTATTGAAACAAATTATGCAACATTCGTTTCAATAAATTATTCTCAGATTAGATTTTGTAAAAACCTTAAAAGTGTGATTCACTATTGGAGTTTCCAAATAACTTGAGTAACATCCATTGCATCACTTATGCAGCATTTTTTGACAGACTTTAATAACCATTTCCGATAAAATTGCACCCCACAGTTCTTTCACTCAAGAAGTAACAAGGCCAAGTTGGTCTTTTTCAAGTTTTACCACCTTTCATAAAGCACTGTGTCTTTGCTGTTTGATAGCCCGAATGGCTTTTGCCAGCGCAGAGTAGAAGATGCAAACCCACGCTTGCCGTGAAAGCTCAAGAGAGGAGAGAGATGCCCGACAGGCTGTGATTCACTTCCACAGCTAAGCGATTTATGCGGTATCTTACTCACTGCATGCCCAGTTTGAAAGACGGTGTTACGCAGTTGCATACGGGAAGTAATGAGGTATTCTATCCCATGTTTGGAAGCAAGAAATTTTACGATCTCAATTTGAAACGGGATTAGGTTTTACGCTTATCATATTAGCGGTATTTATTCCCATAGGAATCCTCAGCCCCCTCCCAGGACTCCGACGATTTTTAGTTTTTTTGTTTATTTTTTGGAAGTACACTGAACTCTCAATTATCTGTGCATTAATTAGCACGGAAAACTGGAAAACACGGATAATCCAAAAATGGCACCGTATACCGTAAAAATGAAATATGTACTACTGTATATACAGGGGTTCGACAGAATAATGTGAACACCATGCTCAGAGACGTGACTTTTAATGCAGCTGCGAACGTCGCAATACACACAAAGGTATTCACCAGTTTTTGGTTGCAATAGCTCTGCTTAGAGCAAGGTCCTGTTTAAGTGAATTTAAAGTGTCTTGTTGCAACATTTCTTCAAGGTGACAACCAAATGAGTGACCTAATGGACTTTGAAAGAGGTCTTCTAATTGTTGGTGACCGGCTAGTTGGTGCCTCCGTGGCAAGAGTCGCCACAGCATACCGTGTTTGAAGCAAAACCTTGCCTGCCAAACAAGAGCGGCCAGAAAACAACCCTGACTTATACAGACAGGAGAACATTAAAGAGGATTGTTACCCGTAACAAGAAGACCACAGCGCTGAAAATCAGCGTGGAGCTCAATCTGCATCGCCAGACCCCAGTATCAACAAAAACAGTGCACAGGGAACTGCATAAACAAGATATTCATGGCAGAGCTGCTATTGCAAAACCTCTGGTGACACGGGTGAATGCACAACAGCTACAGCAGTGGTGCCAAGAGCACACAACATGGACTGCCAATGCATGGAAGCGTATAATGTGGTCAGATGAATCCATACTCGCACTATTCCCCATCACAGGATATGTTTATGGGCAGAGAACACCATCAGAGGCATACAACCAGACTGTCTGACTCCCAACAGTGCAGCATGGTGGCGGTTCTGTCATGCTCTGGGCAGTCACATTGTGGTTTTCAGCAGGTCCCCCAATCAGCTTGAAAAGACGGATGAGGGCGTATGAAACCATTTTGGCCGACCGAGTCCATCCAATGGCTCAGGCATTGTTTCCTGCAGGGAATGCCATCTATCAAGATGATAACACCCCAATTCATGGAGCTTGGTATGTCCAATCATGGTTTGAGGAACATGAGGACGAACTTTCACACCTTCCTTGGCCTTCCCAATCACCAGACTTAATCATCATCGAGTCACTGTGGTCTGTGTTGGAAAACAGAGTAAGATCCTGTTATCCTCCTCCTGCATCTCTCAAGGACCTGGAGCAGTTTCTGAAGAATAGTGTAAAGTATAACATCCCACTACCCACCATCCAGGATTTGTATAATAATTTGTCCACTCAGTAAATTATATAATTTTGCCCAATCACTTTTCATTAAAAGCCATACAAAATCTTTCGAGCTAACTGGAACAATTCCTTGATGAAGGAAAAAAAAAAAAGCTGTTCTGTTATTATTTTACATTTGCTTTATAAAAAAGCCCAGGGTTTTTCATTATGAAAAATAGTTGCTGTTAGAGCATTTAAACTATTATTTTAACAAATGCACTGCCTGAAATGTAGCAACAAGCTAGTTTTTGTACCCTGTGATGGTGGGTGATATGCTGAACTACTTGAAGATTTGACAACACTGGACAACAGCCAAAACGCATCTGAGACTAAAGTGGCTATTTTTAACCATTTTGGTCATGCTGATCACGAATATGAACTTAAAAATTGCAAATTAGCTTTGGTTTTTAAGATATGGAAGGTGGGAATGTATGGTCTGCACTGGCAATACAACATGTCAAACACACGATTCACCACGAGATGGATAACCTTGAGCGTCAATCAGATGACGCAATCTAGCAGTCCTTGCAATCACATTTCCTTCTTGTCATCATTTGCGTTGTGGATTCTGTGTGTGCAGACATGTCGTTCAAGATGCCTCATGAATGTGTGAACACAAGGTTCGTACTCTTCCAAGCAAAATAAATTTAAGCACTTTTTAAAACCAAATTATCATATGTGTGAGCTGTCAGTTGGTAGGTATTTTAGTAAGTTCAAACCATTAAACTTAGTTGGGATGGGCACACCTTCAATGACCTGCCCCCCTCCTGCTGGTTTATTTTACACTGCCGGACAATTGCTAAGGACGGATGACAATAGCAACCATAAAATGGAAGGCAGGAAAATGTGGAAATTAGCATAAGTGCGGGATACAGTAAGACGTGTTGTGCGTATGCAAATTTTGGATTGCCGAACTTGTTCGTGACGTCATAGCGCTGATAAGAGATATAAAGGATTTGACGCGTATTGACCGTTGTTGTTCAAACGCAAAGTTGAAAGGGAAAGAATCAATTGACGAACTTGCAATTTTCAGTATGTCTTCCCGACATCACCTAGATGATTTTACGCGTGGCCGTATTATTGGCAAGATTGAAGAAAGGCGAAAAATAACAGATGTTGCCAGGGAGTTCGACGTCAGCCACAGTAAAAAAATACCCCAACAGCTGTTTGTTTCAAGGCTTTGGAAATCATTTCAAACAAATGGAGAGTGTAGCAAACGTCACGGGGGAGGTCGTGTTCGCAGTACGACACCTGCAGAAGATCGGTACATAGTGCTATCAACAAAAAGACACAGGCGCAGCACAGCTAGTGAGGTAGCAAATCAGTTTATGGCTGCTACTGGCAAGCGGATCTCCCGAAAAACTGTCGCCAGACGTTTGCATGAAGGAGGACTATACGCCCGCCGTCCTGTTGTGTGCATCCAATTGTCCAGACGTCACCGTACCGCCCGTTTGCAATGGTGCCATCAACATCGCAATTGGACTAATAACGATTGGTCTGCTGTCCTCTTCTCAGATGAGAGTAGATACAGTCTATCGTGATGGTGGTACTGCATATTGTCCAGCAAACATACAGGAAAGGGACCGATATCCGACATGTAGTGTCATGGTATGGGCTGGCATCATGATCAATAGCCGTACGTCCCTCTATGTGCTTCCAACTGGGACTATGACTGGCCAACGATACATTAATGATGTTCTGCTACCTCATGTTCGCATGTTCCGTGGTGCTGTCGGTGATAGATTCATTTTCATGGACGACAATGCAACATGTCATCGAACAGTCGCAGTCCAGGAGTGTCTTGAGAGCGAGGATATTCAACGCCTCGTATGGCCAGCACGTTCTCCAGATCTGAATCCCATTGAAAATGTGTGGGATGCTTTGGGGAGGAGTCTTGCTGGTCGCCAATGCCCTCCAATAAACAAGGACACCCTCATCCGTGCACTGACAGAGGAATGGGATAAATTACCCCAACAGCTGCTTGATAATGCTGTGCAAAGCATGACACGACGTGTGGAATCTTGCATCGCCCTCCATGGTGGCCATATCCCGTATTGACATCTTACGCCGGAACGCCTGCGGACGGAAATTGCATTTTTTTCACGTTTATGTATTCTGCACAAAATGGCCTGTTTGTCCCTTGAACACGTTCCAAAGCCTTCTGGATTTCAGAGCACAATAAATTGTCTTTCTTGTAATGTCCTGGCATTCTGACATTATTTTATTTCACTTGGCATCCAACCACACTTACTTTTTTATGCGCTATATAGCCGTTTATGATCCGTCCTCAGCAATTGTCCAGCAGTGTATTAACTTTGAATTGCCCCGATGTTTTGGTGTTTTTTGAAATCATTTTATTTTGTGGAATATTTTGAAAAGGTGCACTATTTTGTATTCATCTGCTGGTATGATATTTATTGTCTGCTTTAATTTTTATGTAAGAATCATGAGAACCCATCATTCCTGTGAAAACCTCCCAAAGCAGCTATGACATTCAACGAAGAATCCACTTGCCTACTAACGTCACCATCCAATTTGTTCTCTCTGTCAAACATGCTTCGTAAATACACAAACTCATTCACCTGGTCAATCACTGTGCCATTTAACCTTATATTACATTCAGCAAGGAATTGTTAGTACTGAACGTAATGCAAGTCTAAATGGCACAGTGATTGACCAGGTGAATGAGTTTGTGTATTTACGAAGCATGTTTGACAGAGAGAACAAATTGGATGGTGAAATTAGTAGGCGAGTGAATTCTTCATTGAAAGTCATAGCTGCTTTGGGAGGTTTTCACAGGAATGATGGGTTCTCAAGAGAGTCTCACATGGATGTGTATGAAAGTGTAATTGTTAAATGCGCTACTTGGAGGGGTGGTGGTGGCAAGATACGTTCTGATCATGTGAGGAATGAAGATGTGTTGCAGTTGTCTAATATGTGAAGCAAAATGTTGTTAGCAAGGTGGTGACTAATATGTTTCGGTGGTTTGGCCATGTTGAAAGAATGAGTGATGAGATGCTTACTAAGAATTTTTTTTAGCCCAAGTTGCAGGAAGGAAAGGCAGAGGAAGGCCAAGGAAGTCATGGGAGGATCAGATTCAGGACGCTCTGCATGGGAAAAAGATTATGAGTATGAAGTATAAAAGATCTTGTGTACGGCGTGTGATGGATGTCAGTGAAGCCCGCGTTGTGTATCAAGATTGCTGTAAATGGAGAAGTTTGATACGGCAACAGTAAATAAATAATCAGTTAAAAATTTATTTGGTAATTTGTACACTATCTACCAATAAGTAATTAGACACCCTTGCAATCAACGATATCCGCGGTACTGATACACATCACGGCCGCCGCCGCCGTTACATATCGTGTGGGATACAACAACACAACCAGTCGCATGTGAGATGCCACGCAGTTCAGAGCTCTCTGATTTCGAGAAAGGTGTAATCGTCGGGTATCACAAAAATGACCGATCCATACGTGACATATCCAGTGAGTTGAAGTACCCAAAATCGACAGTGGCCTACGTGATTGGCAAGTGGAAGATGAGAGGTGACTGTCGGAATGTGCCCCGACCCGGCAGACCCACAAAACTGGGAGTTAGAGACAGACGGGTGCTGGCCAGAGAAATTCGGAAGAACCGCACCAAATAGATAGGCCACATCCGCGGAGTTTCAACAGGCATCCGGGAGTGTTCTTTCGATGAACACCATCCGTAAGGAAGCCCATCTGCTCGGTTATCATGGACATGCTGTCGCCCACAAGCCTTTGATCACCAAGTCCAATAGCACTGCTCGGCTAACGTGGTGCAAAGAACGTTGACAGTGGACTGTTGAACAGTGGAAACAAGTTCTCTGGAGCGACGAATCAAGGTTCACCCTCTACCGTTCGGATGGCAGGGTCTGGGTTTGGCGTCTGCCTGGAGAACGCCTCCTGCCGGAATGTATTGTGCCAACTGTGAAGTTTGACGGCGGTGGAATTATGCTATAGGGGTGTTTCTCCTGGTATGGCAACGGACCCTTGGTCGCAATTCCTGGTAGACTCAACGCCGAGACCTACTGCACCATTTTGGATGACCATGCACTTCCTACGTTGTGGCAGTTTTACGGGGTGGACCCATGTTACTTTCAGGATGATAATGCCACCTGTCATGTTGCAAGGTTCACCATGGCTTGGTATGGTGACCATGGGGTTAATCGAATGGACTGGCCTGCGCAGAGTCCGGACCTCAACCCTATCGAGCACTTCTGGGACGAGTTGGAGCGTCGACTTAAGAGGTGCCCCCACCGTCCGAAATCAGTGAAGGAACTGACCTGTCTTCTCCAAGCTGAGTGGAAGAAAATACCGCTAGCCGTCATACAACGCCTGGTTGAGAGTATGCCCCGGAGAGTCGCAGCTGTAATCGCCGCTCGTGGAGGCTCCACCAACTATTGAAGGTGAATAAACTTCGTTTTCCTTTGCTATCACAGGTGTCCAATTACTTGTTGGTAGATAGTGTATTTCTTTGTGGAGCTAATCTCTGAATCTCAGAACAGCTTAGTGATATATACGTATATTGACCTTTTTATTTTTGATGAATTCATTTTTTGATGCAGCCATGGACGAAGGGTCCACGTGTGAAGCACAAGCAATTCCTAGAAGTTCCATCCTCCAGTAAGAACTCGCCTCTTTAATCACAATCAACAGAAGCCCATCACGATTTGCAAATACATTGCAAGTTCTGCGCTATTTGATGGTGTTTTTATCGGAACTACACAGAAATCTCCTATATAACTTTTTAGAGCAAACAATTATTTTACACATGTTCTTTCATATCATTACTTAAAAAACAAAACATTTTTTTTTTCAAGTACTATTTACAAAGTCTTAAACTTTTTCAAGTACTTTCAAGGACTTGAAAATGAACTTTTTTTCAAGGGCTTTTCAAGGTTTTCAAGAACGGTACGAACCATGTGAACAGCGCCGATAATTTCTGTTATATTTGTGGACAAATTACTTTGCTATCATAAAGGTGATCCATTACACCAATTATTAAAAAAGCTTACAGCCTTTATTTTGGTTGTGAGATCAGTGACCAGGACCAGTACTGGACCCCAACACATGTTGTTAATCCTGTGCAATGAATCTGTACTGCTGGTTGAACCAAAAAGGACAATCGATGCGTTTTGCAGCTCCAGTATTGTGTAAGGAACCGACAAACCACCTTAATGATTGTTACTTTTGCACGACTCCTTGAATTGAACAGGGTATTTCTAAGAAAAAGTGTCATTTGACCTATCTGAATATTCTCTGCTATATGCCTAGTGCCTCACGGGGAAGGACTTCCTGTTCCTGACCCACCTGATTCTTATACTCTGAATGATGAAGGAAAAAGTAAAGCTAGTGAACATCCATCCTCTGTGAAAGCATCTATTGGGTTGTCAGAAAAGTCATGACGTATTTTGGCACCTGATGACATTTGGGCGGTTTTGGAAGTACTAGAGGCATGCGCAGCGCTGTTATCTCTATGGCATTTGACAGGAGGCAGCTCTAGCTGCAGTCTAAAAGGAATAGTGAGCAATTTGGTTGATTTGCGAAGATTTGACATCAAGTTGAAGATGGAAGACCAAACTGTGCATTTTTGCCATATTTTACTGTTTTACTTCCATAAAGGGAAGGACGAGCGTCAAGCTTGTGAAAAGTTGCGTAAAGTGTACAGTGATAATGCTCTACAAGATTGTCAGTGCCAGTGGTGGTTCGCAAAATTCTGTGCCGGTGATTTTGACCTCAACGATGCTCCTTGGTTCGGGAGGTCCACCGAGGTTGATGACGACCAAATCAAGGCATTGATCGAGTCAAACCCACGTTACATGACTTGCAGACACAGTGCACATCCATCATTCAAGCGTTCACGATCACCTGAAGAAGCTGGGATACGTAAGCAAGCTCGATGTGTGGGTTCCTCGTGAACTCAAAGAAGCTCAATTGACGGCGCGTATAAACATCTGCGATATGTTCATTAAACGTGAGGAAAACGATCCTTTTTTGATGCGACTGATAACTGGTGATGAAAAGTGGATTGCGTACAACAATGTGCTGCACAAACGGTCTTGGTCCCAACGTGCTGGTTCGCCTCAAACGACATCCAAAGCAGACATTCATCAGCGGAAGGTTCTGGTCTCTGTGTGGTGGGATTTTAAAGGTGTCGTGTTTTTCGAGATCCTACCACAGAACCAAACAATCAATTCGAATGTGTACTGTCGACAATTGAACAGTTTGAACGAATCCATCATCCAGAAACGTCCGGAGCTCGTTCATTGTAAAGGTGTTGTGTTTCGTAACGACAATGCGATACCACACACAAGTTTGATCAAACGCCAAAAATTATCGGAGCTTGGGTGGGATCTGTTGCCACACCCTGCATACTCGCCTGACCTTGCGCCGTCAGACTTCCGCTTGTTTCGCTCTCTTCAACAGTCCTTGCGTGGTATAACGTTCAATTCAGATGAGACAGTAAATCAGCACCTTGTACAGTTTTTGCGCCATGAAACACAGGTCCTTCTATGAACGAGGCATTCTGCAGCTCACTGAAAGATGGCAAAAGGTTATCGAACAAAACGGGCATTATATAATTGATTGATCTTCATTCTTTCTATCAATAAATGACCTCTGCAAAACATGGCTAAAATAGGTCATGACTTTTCCGACAACCCAATACATCAAGAGATCCCGATTTTGTGCCAACTGAAGAGTCTGCACAGCCACATAAAATTACCCAGAGTGAATTGAATGATCTAGTGAAAGATCTGAAATTGCCAAAAAGTAAAGCAGAGCTGTTGGAGTCCAGACTGCAGTAATGGAATCTTCGAGAAGACAATGTGCATGTGCCTGTGTTTCATGCTTGGCAAAAAGATCTGCTTCCATTTTTCAAAATCACAGATAACCCCATTGCTTGCCTTGATATAGTGGATCTGATGGCAGCACTACAAATCAATGATTGGAGGCTGTTCATTGATTTGTTTAAGCTGAGCTTAAAAGCAGTGCTGCCCCATAATGGTAACATTTTACCATCTGTTGCACTCAGGTAGGCAGTCCACATGATAGAAACGTACAACATGTAACAACTGTCACACACCATCAACTATGACAAGTGGCAGATTTGTAGTGACCTGAAAAACAAACAAACAAGAAAGATGGCACCGAATTTTCGGGTGTAACGAGCAAGTCTTTTGAATCCATTCTGACACAAATTAAGTTTATCAAAGCTATTCAAAGTCAATGGAACCGGTATGGAAAACAATAGTATCTGACCTAAGAAAAGTTTTTCAATCAGGTTTTTAATCCGGCAGATGTTGCTGCAAACGGAATCGTGAACTTACGCCTTCTGGTTGCAGACTTCTAAGTTCAGAAAAATTTGAAGTTATATGAGAATCATTTCGCAGTGGAAACGCTCTCCAACAAAGAAAGAATTTTTGAAATCGTACTTTTCTTTTTTAAGCAGAGATATGGACAAATATAAGACATGCATCTACGCCCACCAGCGGAAAAAACATTTATTATTTTAGGAAGAAAGTATTCTCAAAAGGTTTTTCTATGTGAGCTGTAATATTGGTCCAGGAAACAAAAAATTTTAGTCGAGTTTTCAGGAGCTTAGATTTTGCTGCAAATAAATCAGAAGCAGAAATCAACACTTATGCCCCCTGGAGGCCAAACCATTCTTTATCAAATATTAGAAATTATATGAAAAACATTTTCCATCAGGAGCTGTATGCGATACAAGAAGAATTTTTCAAATCGGAGTTTTAGAAGCAGAAATATTGGGGAAACGCAATTTACCTTTGCACCTCATAGCGGAAAGTCTATGATTTACCTGAAAATTTTGAATTTATATGAAAAACATTTCGCATCGGAAACACTATCCAACAAAGAAGGAATTTTTCAAATCAAGCTCCTAGAAGTAGAGATATTGACACAACAAGATATACACATCTACGCCCCTGGCGTAGAAACCATGCATTATTTTAAGAAGAAAATATTTCTAAATGGTTTTTCGATGTGAGTAGTATTGGTCCATAAATGAATTTTTTTCAATTGAGATTTCAAACGCTCAGATTTTGCTACAAATGCATCAAAAGTGGAAATTAAGACTTACGCCCCCTGGTGGCCAAACCATTTTTTACCAAATATTAGAAATTATATGCAAAGGATTTCCCATCAAGAGCTGTATCCGGTGCAGAAAGAATTTTTTTAATTGGAGTTTTAGAAGCAGAGATATCAGGGAAAACATAATTTACATTTAAGCAGCCTATAAAGATCCAGACTCATGGTCGCCAGGTCGCCTCGCGATAAACTTCATTGTCGTGGCGACTAAAAATGTTTAATTAAATCGCCAATTCTGGTGACCTGTACGGGAAAAACATTTATTTTATTTAACTTGTATTGTACGGAATTTTTTTTAACTTGTACGGAACTCGCACGTTTTTGAAAAATTTTACTCCAAATGTATGGAAATCGCACGAAATGTCACAAAATTTGAGTTGTACGGAAGTCGGCCATCTTTTTAATTCTGCTTGAACAGCAGAAAAAAAAAAAAGTTTATATAAAAATGGTGAGGGCGTCGGTTTTCGATCACAAAGAATGCGCCAAGGCTGATGGGTCATCGTAGGGGAAAGAGGTTCGCAAGGTTGCGGTGGGGATGAAAGCCGGTGGTGGACAGTTCAACTGTCTGCGTCGGAAAAGTCCAACTGGGAGAAATTTTTATTAAAAAAAAATTCTCCAATTTTTTAAATAACTGAATGCAAATTTTACAGTAACCAAGACACGCCAAAATAAACTTCCATGTGAAATTTCGTCAAAATCCGATGAAAACTTTAGAAGTCAGGCATTTTCTTTTTATTATTTTTAATGAATGTTCCTTGAAAGCCTGGATAGTCCATAGCAAAATTTTAAAAATCCGGAATCGGCATAGTCCGGATCTCCGGACGATTCCGGATTTTCGAGGTTGTACTGTAATAATATTTCCATACCTGCGAACTACTACAGAATGTCTGTAGTTTCAATGGATTTAGTTGGCTGACTACGGACCTCGCTGTCGAAACTACGAATTTTCATTTTTTAAAAATTTTATTGTTTTATGATATGCACGAGATTCTTAAGCGGACTCGCAGACTTCTGCGGTTTTTGTCATCATCTAGATCATTCTCAGGATCAGGGTAAAACTAAAGACAATTTGCGGGGGGGGGGGGAGTTCCCTCTGGAGACTGTTTGGTGTCTCAAAACTTTCGAAAACAGTAGTTGAATGGAGTGAAAAAATTACAGTAATCGTAATTTTCTCTCTCCCGATGCTGCCTTAGTGTAAAGTTTTATTTGTTAAATATGATTTTATTGCATAAAAGTATTTCAGCTTGAAACTGTAGGCAACAATGTACGAAAACGAAGGTTAGACGCCGCAAAAATTTCCCCGTAATCTCGGGCATCAGATTCTTCTGCGAAATCCAGGAATTCCGCCTTTTTCGTTATTATTTTGGTCATTCGCGAGATCAATGAACCAGTGAACGCAATGGGGTGGGGGTGGGGACAGGGGATGTTTGTTGGAGGACGGAATTCTATCTTTACGAAACTTTCGAAAACAGAAGGTAGACGGAGCTCAGATTTTTTCCGTAATCGTAATTCCTTTTATCTCACGATGTTGCCTCTGCACAGTATTATTGTTAAGTAATATTTAACTGCATAAATATTTGTATTTCAACTTGAAAACAGTGGGAAAATTTCCAAAACCGGAAGTCGGACGGTGCAAAGATTTCTCCCGTAAGCGCACCCCCCCCCCCACGCAATGTTCCCACTCTCCTGCATTGTTTTATTACTTCAGTTTCAACTTTTAAGAATACTATAACTGAAATATGCAAAATAAAACATACTGATATTATACTAAGCCATGGTTCGTACACTGACTTGAAAAGTCCTTAAATAACAAAAGTTCATTTTCAAGTCCTTGAAAGTACTTGAAAAAGTTTAAAGCTCTGTAAATAGTACTTGAAAAGAATTTGGTTTGCTAAGTAATGATATGAAAGAGCATGTGTTAAATAATTGTTTGTGCTAAAAAGATGTGTAGGAGATTTCTGTGTAGTTCTGATAAAACACCAAACTGATCAAATAGTGCAGAACTTGCATTCAACCCAGTGGAGTGTGTGGACAGAATAGAAGGTATCTTGGCTATCATATCACTACAAAGTAAAGCATTAGCCATGTGAGTAAAATAAGTGGAATGATGTATTTGCAAATTGTGGTGGGCTTCTGTTTACTGGGGTTAGGGATGCATTCTTGCCAGAGGGTGGAACTTCCAGGAATTGCTTGTGCTTCATGCGTGGACCCTTAGTCTCCTGTCTGTATTTAAAAAAAAAAAAAAAAAATATGCATCAAAGTCATGTATCAAAAATAAAAAAATTAAAGCAAACAGTAAGTGTCATACTAGCAGATGAATATGAAAATAATGTACCCTTTCAAAATATTCCACAAAACAAAACGATTTTGCAAAATACCAAAACAGAGGGGTGATTCAAAATTAATAAAATAAACCAACTGAGGGCAAGGGGTAATGGCAGGTCATTGAAGGTGTGCCTGCCCCAGCTAAGATTAATGGTCTGAACTTCCTCAAATGCCTACCTACTGACTGACCAACAATACACACATATAATAATTCGGGTTTAAAAAGTCCTTGAAAAGTGCTTGAATTTATTTTGCTTGGAAGAGTACGGACCTTGTAAGCAATTTTATAAAAATAATTTAATATGAAATATACAATTTGATTTTTTTTTCAAAGTTTGGCCACTAGTTTTTTTTTTTTTTTTTTTTATGGCCACTAACAATTTTGGTCTTGGTGGCCAATGTCTACTAGCAAAATTTGTAAGCCTGGATCTTTAGCAGCCTAGCAGAAAGTCTATGAATTACTTGAAAATTTTGAAATTATATGGAAACATGTCCCACCAGAAACTCTATCCAATAAAGAAAGGACTTTTCAAATCAGACCATTAGAAGCAGAGATCTTGACAAAAATAAGATATATATCTAAGTCCCCTGGCGGAGAAACCATGCAATATTTTAAGAATAAAATATTCCAAAAATGTTTGTCGATGTGAGTAGTATAGATCCACGAACGAATTCTTTCAATCAAGATTTTAGAAGCTCAGATTTTATGGCAAATACATCAGAAGCAAAAATTAATGCTTATGCCCCCTGGTGGCCAAAGCATTCTTTACCAAAAATTAGAAATTATATGCAAAAGAGCTGCATAAAAAAAATAAAAAAAAAATCAGCTGTATTCGCTGAAGAAAAAAATTTCAAATCGGAATTTTAGAAGAAGTTATATAGGAGGAAACGCAATTTATTTACATATGCACCCTAGTGGAAAATCTATATTTAACTTGAAAAAGTAACTGTACCTAAAATATTCTTCGACAAATCGAATCGAAAAATAAAAGCATTTTTTCAATCGAATGCTTAGAAGCAAATATATGAAAAAAAAATGTATTTTGAATTCGACATAATCTGCATTTACGCTCTCTAGCAGCAAAATTATACATCATAAAAAAAAAAAAAACGAAATAAAGGATCATCATTCGCACATTTCAAGCTTCTCAATGCAATAAAATTTTTCAAATCAGACTAATTTGCAGAGATATGGTGTCTGCAGACGGACGGAAAAACCGATAGCATTAATAAGCACGACCTTTTTTTTTTTTTACAAAAGGCGTGCTAAAAAGGTCGTTGCCATCTTGATGGGGCTACAGCAGGGTTACACAAAGTTTTGCTGTTTCCTCTGTCTCTGGTACAGCCATGCCAAGACTTCACAAGAAAAATGATTGGCCCCCACGGTAGTCACTTGAACCGGGGAAAAATAATGTACTTAAAAAACACTTGTAGAATCCAGAGAGAATCCCTCCTCTCCACATCAAACTTGGGTGGCCAAACCATTCTTTATCAAATATTTGAAATTACAAGTAAAACATTTTTCTATTCCACGTCAGATCACCCAGCATTTTCACGAAATGTCACCCACCCATCTCATATTTTTGTGAAAATTGGCACAAAGTATTGTAAATTACTGTAAAGTATAGTACAAAGTATTGTACTGGTGAGATATGTAACCTGTTAAAATTTTACTTCAGTCAGCCCAGTAGATCTTGAGTAATGCCATTTTAAAAATTGGATAGCTCTGCCTTTTAAGTTTTTGCACTATGAGTTTTCACAACTGCACTGTAGGACAAAAAATTCATAACTTCACAACTAACTGTTGCAGCCACAATTTTTTTTTCTTGAATGATCTGCATGATCCATACATTTTGGAACAACTTGTTTCTGCACATTTTTAGAATAAAAAGAACACTTTTTTTAAATTTAATGACAAAACACATGGAAAAATGAGGCCACATTTTTATTAAACAAAACAATTGTTTTTCAAAATGAGCCCCCACTTCAAATCTGCTAAAAATAATTTCATGTGTGTATTATAATGTAACCTTTCGGCAGGAGAAAAAGATACTTTGGGCAATTCACAATTTTGGCGAGGAAAAAAACAAAAACCAGACACGTTTTAATACGGGACATTCCGACATGACATTAAAACCGATTTTTTAATTAAGTGGATGCTTGACCATTTACTCCCTCCCCCATAGCTTAACCCTATCGACGAGTAGCTCAAAACAATTTTTATTTTATTTTTATGAGCCACCATCTTGAATATAGGTTCATTTTTTCTATTCTGTGGCAGGCCAAAATAGGGCCTCACAATAGTTTTGAAAAAAGGCAACTGTTTTCCTCTTATTGTAGATCAAAAGTTTTGGTTTTCACTACCTTAAAGAGGACATTTTCAGAAAATGTATAGAACATTTTTTTTAACCTTGCTTAAAATGGCGTTAAAATCTGCAATACTCGCAAGCATAATTAGCCATTTTTGATGGACTGTTAAGGTGACTGGGAGTTGGAACCCCAAGTTGAGAATTTTTGTGTAATAATAACTATGGCTAGTACAGTTTTCAGCTATGGAGAACTTAAGTCTGGGTTTAATCCACACCCCCCCCTCCTCTCTCAAAGTTGCAAAATTTTCAACTTTTGCAGATTTCAAGGTTACATATCTCAAAAGAGGGACCAGATAAAAATTTATTACCCCCCCCCCCAAGGATACTCCACAAAACCTGCGAGTTTCATTTTGTGGTTCAAACTGGTTTAGAAGTTACAGACTCTGAAATATTTGTGAATAAATGGTAACATTTCAGCACTCGGAAACAGAAACTGATGAATATTTATGCTTATTTCAGTTTTCAAAATATTTTTTAAATCTTATAAAAACCTAAAAAAACCTTACCACAGTATATTGTTGAGTTTGTGATTCACAAACTTTAGCAGCAACACTTGTCTAGATGTATAGCCTTATTTCTATGAGTACGTTTTCAACTCACTATATTTGTTACTGTTGAATTTAATATTTTGACCAATTTCAATTGGTAACAGATCAAAACACTAGCCTGCAAAGCTGTGCCCACAATCGCCAAAGTTTTTTTGTAGTTGCTGTGCTTAAAACTAATTGCCAATTGTGACCGACAGGGTGACCTATGCTATTCCAAGCTGTAGCTTTTCTTTTTCTTTTTTTTTTAAAAGAATACAAGCAACTGCAAAGATTAGGTCTCTCTAAATTTCTTACTAATTTTGACATTGAATTATATGTTTATGTAGGATTTTATAAATGAACTTTTCCTTGGCTACATAAGAGATAAATGAATTATTTTCTGTCAGTCTGAACTAAACACAATTACTGATTCTCATATGAAAAAAAATGTTGACTGAACCAGGTCTTCAGCCTGTTTGGATAGGCTGTATATGTTCTTCCTGTTGCAGTGTTTACCTCAACCAAACATAATATGTGTGTCAGAGGTACTTCACAGCCATTATTAGGTCAATAAAAAGATGGAGAAAGCCCATGTGGGTGCATGAATCGAACAGTCACATCACCTTCATCATAGTTAATCTTTTCAACAAATCCAACATACTAACTGGAATCATATGCACATGCTACATAGCAGTTAGCATGTAACTATAACTCATCTTGAAAATTAGTTACACTGATTTCGGAAATAATGCTGTAACATTTATCAGAACTTAATCTCTTAGCACCAATTCTGAAATTGGGAAGTAGTGTAAAGTGATGCATTGTGCGTGTACCAGGAAGAGCTTTTGCTTTCTCAAAACGGGGACTAAGCTGATTACGCACTGATGTTATTTGTTGAGCTAAAGGTCACTGCAAACTGGCTTTTGTTGTTGGCCTTCTTACAACTGCATCAATACCATCACATGGTGACTTGCCATGGCTTGTTGCAAAAAATGACCACTTCCCTACCAATCTAAAAAAATCCTGTTCATGATAGCACAAGTTAAGAAAATTCTTGCAGTTTTTATATTGTGCAGAACAACCATCAGTGAAATACTCGATATTTCTCAGTCTGTGGTAATACACAACCTCTATTCTAAACTGAAGGAAGTAGAAAGATCTACAATGACTTGAAATTTCAGTAGGAAGCAAAAACAGATAGCAGGTGAGGATAGAACTTTATTTTGAAGTCCTGTAGGAGGAATGCTTGATTTGGGAATCAGGACTCAACATTCTAGTAGCTATGGCAAGCATTTCATTACTGATACAAAAAAAATTTTTTTTTTTTTTTTTTCATTTTTATAAAAGTATTTATGTGCACTGGATGAAAAACTAACTAAAGAAAATTCCTGTACCTTATTACAACTTTACATTCAACAGGTTAAATTACGGTATTAATACAGTTTAGCGGCCACATATAATTACCCCGAATATCTTCCTGAAATAAATTTTGTACAGTAGTCTGTGATCTCATGATACTAAATCAGTCTGCTGTGCAAGCACTTTTGTGGTTTAAATTGGTGAAAATGAATTTTATAAATTGTTACCTACCCACTGTGATGCTTCAGGTACCCGCCATTTGCAATGGCACGTAAAGTTGTTTTCACTGCAAGAGTGTCGTCTGCTACTTGAAACTTCCGGTTGCCAACCGAAGACCAGTGGATGAGTAAAAGTCAATTTCAGTTTGCCTGAGTGTATTTTCGAGAAGTGGGCATTTTTTCTGAGGACATTCTTTCGTACATTAAAATTTTGGATGACGTTCATAAGGATGCCTGAGGTCCTGTTTTTTTTTAACTACTACCAGAAATGAATTTTTGGTGCCGCATCCTATTGCTTCGAACCGATATGGAATTTTGTGTTGCCGATTTCACATTCGTCAACTTCTATGATCTTTCCTGTACTTCCCAAAGTTTGACTGGTCTTCTCGGCAAACTCCTTATGCATTTCACGGAAAAACAAAGACCAATCAGACATTGCTTTTGTAAATATTTCCATTTGTTTGTGGATAAAATCTGGATTCGAACCCGAATCCATAGCGGACGATTAGAAGACAGCGTCTTGTTCCACTCGGCTACTGGGACGATGAAATTTTTGTTGTACGGATTAAAACATTAATTTCCTAGTAACTGTTGGATGAAGGGGCGCTAGCCCTACCAAAAAATCTGTTATATGCCTACCAAACATTTTGTACGAAAGTGGAAATGTGTTTAAATTATCAAAGTTCAGGGAATATTTCCTCCTTTATTTTCTGGAGATATTATGTTAACAAAATGATTTCGTTATACTTAACTAAATTTCTAAATAATGAAATGAGGAGACTTATTTTCCGGAGATATTGTGTTAACAAAATGATTTCGTTACACTTAACTACATTTCTAAATAATAAAATGAAATGTCGAGGTTGTGCACGTGACAATTGGTAGCTAAATGTTGAAAAATGTAGGTTATATCTGCTTTCCAAATTATTTTATTTGAAAAATCTACGTTACATCTGCCTTCGAACTGATTTTAGTTCTGAGTGTTGCGAAATATTGAAAACGAAATTTCCCTTTTTACCCAAACCCTACGCAAAATAGTAGTTGAACGCTCTTTCCGCTCGGCTGTCATTAGAGAGAATGATGATCAGACTTTTACTCATCCACTGGTCTTCGGTTGGCAACCGGAAGTTTCAAGTAGCAGACGACACTCTTGCAGTGAAAACAACTTTATGTGCCATTGCAAATGGCGGGTGCCTGAAGCATCATGGTTGGTAGATAAAAAAAAAACTGGTTGGTAAAAGTTAACAAATCTTAGTAACCAAAAAAAGGTTTTAAGCATAAAAAAAAGGAAGGGGGGATTAATATTATAAGAACTTTAATGTAACTACTATTATTTACATGGATAGCTTTACCTGAATACAAACGAAGCCACTCACTGTACAAAATAAAAACCATTTTGTAAATCTTTTTTTCTCCTCTAGGTTTACTCATTCCCAAAACATCAATGGTATCGGTAGAAATTTACCATGATCAGTGAAAACCTCGATGTTTCGATGCTTTTGCTAATAAGCAGATGAATTCGTACTTTTCCATCTGCAGCAGTAAATTATGGGCACATCGGTGGGTAAAATCGCTGCTCAATATAACGGTGATTGCTCACCAATTCAAATCGAGGAACCCATAATATCTGTTAAAACGCTCAATGTATTGGTAGAAACCTCGATGTTTTTAATGTATTGGTTCCTGTAGCATCAAGGAAAAGAACTCTATTTCATCAATGAAACATCGACCAAAACAGCCAATTCGCGACATAAAAATATGATATTCCCTTCCTCTTGACAAGAATGCAACAAAAAGAAATTCATTTACTTTACGCAGAAAATATTCTTTACCAGTTTCAAACATGGGTAATGGAACCTCGATTTTTTTTTTTCAATGTATCGGCTTCTGAAACATAGAGGTTTAAGCACTTTCAGTGCTACATATAATGTGTATATGCCAGAAATGCTAGGCCATTTCCTTAGAAATTGCAAGCTTCAAGAAAAAAATGTCCATAAATTTTATTATTTTGGGCCAAAATTTTCCCCTGAACTTTATAAGACTTTTCTGAACATTTCTATAAATGCAATATATATGTATATAAATATATTACATTTCAGATAACTGAATTTTGTTTAAAAAATAACTTTATGTGAAATAATTATTTTGAAATAGGAACTGCAAATTGAAAACGAATTTTCAAAGACTGTTTCTTTCTCCTGCAAAAAAAAAAAAAATAAAATAAAAAAAAATGAGGAAATATAATGATGACTCCCTTAATTTTGAATATAACCTTACAGACACCGATGTTATTCTAAAGTGATTCAAAATCATCACTATCACTTGGCAAACTTTCACTCTCACTACAACTAGCCATTTCAAGATTTCCTTACAGGCTGATGTTACTCTAAGGTGATTCAAAACACACATCTGTAAACACCGAGGAACAAGCTGTCAATAAAGTTCGTCCTCAGCTAACACACACATTTGAAAAAAGATGTGGGGGATTTGTAATTCGCCGAGATTTGCGATTGTGACGGTATGCCTGGTAAAAAGAAATGAATAATGCGAAGAGTTTCTAGTAATAAAACACATTTCGTTCTCCTGCGCAACAAAGTCCACAAAAAAAAAAAAAAAAAAAGAAAAGAAACGTGCTGTTGTCACCGAACCACGAGTTGCGCATTATTGCACTTTGAATGCGGCTTGAAAAAGTGATTTCCGACAGTGTAACTTTCTATAATTCACCCACAATCCCTTGTGAACAGCCCTGTCTCAACTGTAGTAGGAAACGTTTTGGCTAAAATTAGCCTTCCTCCTGTCACACGGCGAAAGTGTGTGGGTAGTCGCGAATGCGAACTTACGATATGGTTCTTATTGTGTATTCTCATGATTTTTTCAATAATATTGCTGTTTGACGGTATGATTCGTGGAGATTCCATTTCAAAACAATATGATTAATAAATGATATGATCATTCACGCTGATATCTACTGTCTGATTTGGGAACTACTCGGTCAAAATCGAGGGCCGATCATTCGGCCATCCGTGCTTTTACCACAACACGTGCAGGCCGAATCGACCACGTCGCACTAAAAGGCTTCTGCAACATCGATCTTTTAAACATTGATTATATTGGTGGCAAAACTTCAACGTTCAAAAACATCAAGGTTTTTGCCATCCCTAGTTAGGACTGGCTTCACTTCCTTTTACCTTTACTTCTGAATTATTATACTTTTGTAAATTGGCACCACAAATAAAAATGACAAAACTGGTGACCACTAAAATAAATTTAATTGCCAAAATTGCCAGTTAATCACCATCTGGCGAGTGCTAATTTGCACCTATAGTTCCTGGACGGGTTCTTTCCAATAATGACACTGTTTTTGTGATAGCTGTAGTAATCTTACAAACATGACAAGCTGCTGGTTGGTGGGGTATTTTTTGGCACAAGGGCCATGTTTGGCCAAAGAGCACCCATGACAAGCTGCATATGCTGTTCTCAGACAGTATAGCAATTTGTGAAAACAACAATGCATTCTATTTATTTAGTGTATTTATCAAAAGATCACAAAACAAATGCAGTGAATGTTTTTTACAGTGGAAATACATAAAAATTATTGAAAGTAAATGGTTTTACAGTGGAAATGCATAAATCTGTTGAAAAAGATTTTTTTTCATTTAAAAGTGAAATACAGTCTTCACTTTGTAGCTCCAATAGCTGAATACCATAATAGTAACACTGAATGACTTGGTACATCAAGAAACCAAAAACACATACTGCGCTAAAGTGTATTATTTACGTAATTATATGTCCATCAAACATAAAGGATCCACATTTTCAGCATGGAAACAGGATAACTGCACACTTCTTTATAGTAAATATCATCCACCTACCAGTGAAATAACTTCTAACAGCAATCTACTTTCCATTTAGTTTTTTCAAATAGCATGTAATTTCCCTCTTGTTAATGTTATCTCTACTACTCACTTTGTACATCTCAATAATTTTTGTCCAAAAAAGCTATGGTACATGCCTCATTACCAGGGGAGCAGTTGAGGCCTGGCGCCACCAGGCCACTTGTTTTCAAGGCCTAGCGGTGCCAGGCTACTCTTTACCTAACTGAATCTGACTTTTTAAAATAAATTTATTTGATCCTCACTCATCGAAATTCCCCCAATGTTGTTTTTGGAACAACACATTAAAATTTGGACACAATCGATGCATTTTTCCGCAAGCAATCAAGCAGAAGGTTGGGAAATAAATCTCTCACCTGTGTTAATATTTGACCCCATTTTGACAATTTTTTTTTTTTTGGATTGGAGGTTTAACGACCACCGTGAGCAACTCAATGGGCTATAAGCAGTTGCCCGTCCCTAATTTAGAGCCACTGGTTCCAGGGAAGGGAGAGAGCCAGTGCCGAAAGACAAACACAACATCCATGCCTCACCGGGATTCGAACCCGGACCCCTTTTGGACGAATGATCAGAAGCCATTGCTTAGACCAATGCGCCACCGAGGCAGCATTTTCGATCATTTTCAGTAGGGTTAATGCCCAGACTGTTTCAAACAACATTCTCAAATTTCAGCAAAATCGTACAATATTTATGCAAGAAATGGTGCAGACAGACAAAGCTGGGGCATATGTATGCTTCTTCAACATATGGTTGAAAAACTACATTGGTTCCTGTACAATAGTTTACAAATTATGCATATAAAATTGACAAACTGCAAAAAATATGGTCGTTTATATTTCAACGGAAATTTAATAATGGTCTGTTACCTTTCCACTAATAGCTGGGAATTACAGCTGTCGCTCTCTAGGCTCTATGGAGTACAGCAAAAAAAATAGCCCATAATTTTTATGTAGGTATATTGCATGACTTTAGAGAGAACATTTTACTAAATTTTATTCAGAAAATTTGAGGGAGGGGGTACTTGCCTCCCTTGAAAGAAACACCATTTGATCAAATTCGCTTCCTGTGTTTTTGACAACAGAGAGTATTGCAAAGTTTTTAAAATTTCAAATTGATGTTGACCCACTGCTCCAGCTAACTCACTTTCCCCTGCAATAAATATATATGTATATACACAACGTTCGAATTACCCAGTGGTCTGCTGGCCATTGGCCAGTAAAAATTCCATTGGGCCAGTGAACTATTTATGCTACTGGCTTGGGTGGCCAGCAATTTTTTTTTTTTTTTTTGTTTTCCCCCGTTTATTGAATCGGAATTTGCAAGTTAATAAAGAACTGAACCAACTTTCAAATATCCAGGTTTGGCTATTGACAGTTTTCGGATTTTTTTGAAATCCAGATATTTACTACTCAAAAACTGAATATCAGAATTTCAAACCATACCTTTAGTTTTATGAAAATTTTGGACTGTAGGAAACCGTGGTCTGAAACAAAATATTTGGATTAAGACACCACCACTTGTTCGCCCAAGTAGGTATGGGTCTTTTATAATGCTTTCCAACTGGAGGTTGAAGAACTGTTTATGCTCTGGCTTTGCCCATCTGTCCACATGGAAGAACCTCTTGCCTTTCACACTGAAGCAAGGTATCTCATGCAGGTGGCTTTTGGTACATTGCAAAGTGCTTCATAATCAGTACACTGTATGGTTTTCCTCTTACTTATTTTCTTCCTTGCAATTTTGTGGGCCATGCAAGTGCATGGATATGCATGCATTCGATTTCATGACTTAAAAAAGAAACCTTTTGATTTTTATCAACTTTTACTCCATGTATTTTGCTATTAGAAAATGAAAATATCTGCATAAATATTACAGCTTGATTGATAAATTCTAAATTTAATCATTCAAAATCAAAATTTTACAGAAATACACACCACAATAAAAACTACAAATGCAACATTTCTTGGGTAAATCTGTAGATTAGTGCCTTACATTACTTTGTTGGAAAAATGTTAGTACCTGGGAAAAGTGTGACATACAGATTTTAGAGTATGGAAATGAATGGCAAATGGTGCTGAAAATTTTCATATTTCAAATGTATTTTTAAAATTTTTATCGTAATATTTACCTGCAAGTGTGATGCTGTTTAGAGACGCTGCGGTAGGCCTAACACATCTGTACGGCGACAATGAGAAGCTTAGCTCTGGTGCGTAATTCAAGCGCGGGCGACTACTTAAATGCAACTGCGTACATTCTTGGCAGGAGAGCAAACCATGTTGTACTCGTGCGCTACAGAATATAGTTTGTTCATGTTTTGTAATTTCTTTTAAAGCAGATGTGGATACATTTTTTTGTTCTTTCGCATACGATTCCCTGATTCGAAATATAAAGTAGGGATATGCCTTTCTATGTTGTAAAGAAAACTGGGGAAGCATAACTTTTGGTTCTGCTTTGAACAGCTTCTATTCGTAGCTGATTTGCTGCGCCAGTGCAGTTTTGGTTCTCCTGTTAATAACTTCTTCGCATGTCAGTTCCTATCTCACTAATACACATCTTTTGCAAATCAAAGAGTTTTTATTCGGGTTTTCCTGCCAACAACGTACAGGATACAACAAAATAAAGGGTGGATAATGTGGACCTATTTTCTGTAGCATATCACTACAACATTTGTCGCTGTCTTGTCAACAATGCCCAGGAGCAGAAAGTACTTAAAACTGCGACAAAGCCTGCCTTTGCAGAACATTTTCTTTTTAATCTTAGATTTCAATGCTCTGTGGAATATATTTTTTTTAATCTTAGATTTCAATTTCCATGTAGGATATTTTTATTTGTAGAACATATTTTGTTAAATCTTAAATTTCAATTCCTTACAGAACACTTTTTTATCTTAAATTTGCGAGCGCAGCTCTCGCTCGCGTACTCTGATCTGTTGGTAACTCCTCTTATTTACACTCTCCGCCTTCTGCCCGGAGCACCAAACAATCCCCCTCCCCCACACATCCATCCACCCACCCCTACTATTTGGGATGGTAGCTGATTGTTTCTCCCTGCACTTTTTGAAAGACCCTTTTCTCCCTCCCCACTAGTGTGTTGTGAAAGTGGGAAGAGCCAAGTCGTGTTAAACCACATATTGCTGGGGAGAGTGTTTGTTAGGTGTCCATCTTGGAAAAAATTACCTCAAGTCAACAGCAGCAGAACACGAGGGATTGACGCCCAAAGTATTCAACTCCCACCGAAGTAAAATTGCTAGGAAGGGGTCTCCCACCTTAGAAATTTTTAAGGTAAAATTATTTTTTTTTTGACCACCCACAAAATTTGAGCTTTAAAAACGTATCCTTCATAAAATTATGTGCGTTAAAAACAAATCCTTCCCTGAGTTACAAAAATGCAGTCGAATACATCATTCATGTCGGGAATATAATCAATTTTTGGACACATGAATCAGCTTCCGTACGTAGCAAGCAGCCTAGACAATTAATTTTGCATATCGCCAACTGTTACAAATCAGGCACGAGATTCTTTTGCGGAATTCTGCGTTTTTGATTATTTGGGATCGATACAAAACTTAAGAGAATTTTGGGAGAAGAGATTAATATGTGTTTGTGTGTGTGGGGAGGGGGTCGTTTCCCGCCTGGGAACAGTATTCCGTTCTTCAAAACTTAAACATTTTCCCACCCATAATCGTTATTTCTTCTTGTGAAGTTGCTTCTGCCCAGTATTGTCGCTAAATATCAGTCTATTGCATAAATGTTTGCATTTAAGCTTGAAACTGTAGGCAACAATTTTCCGAAAACATAAATTCGATGGAGTGAAAATTTCCCTGTAATCTATAGGCATGAGTTTCTCTCGCGGATTCAGGAAATTTTGCTTTTGTTGTCATCATTTGCGTCATTCTTGAGAGCAAAGAGATTTGGGAGGGGGCGTTGTCTGGCTGTAAATGGAATTCCGTCTTCCGTAAACGGAAGCTGAATGGAGTGACAATTTCTTCCGTAATCATACTTCTTTTTCTCGTGATTCCCCCTGTTCAGTATTAATGTAAAATATGATTTTGTTCAACAAATGATTGTGTTTCAGCTTTAAAATAGAAGAAATATTTCCGAAAATGGAAATTGGACTGAGCGACGAGTTCGAAAAAACTTCACTCCACTCAGAATAACTCTGACATAGCTCCCTTATGTTATGATATTCAATAGATAACAGGCTACATAGCTGATCTATTGAATAATAAAGTATATATTTTAAAAATGAGGCAATTGTTGACATAGTTATAAGAGCAGGTATTTTACTGAATTTTGAATAATTAATGTTTCCAAGAACTCATGTCAGTTCTGAGCAGAAGAAAGAATTGGAAGATCTTTCCAATTTCATTGAATTTGTAAAGGTTTTCCTGTGTTCCACACTCTGAAGAAAAAAAAATTCTTTAAGTACACTGTTTTGTCACTTGGATCTATAGAAATATGCAAGAATGTAGGACAAGTGTAACATTTTTTCCAGATTAAAGCTCTCTTAAAACAAGCTCTAAATGAAATGAAAGCAGAGATTCCAAAATTTATTAAGTAACCTGCTTTTATTCCTTCTCTGCCTGCCTCAGAGGCAATTTGTGAATCCTGGGTTTCAGCAATTGACATATTGTATAAGTAAAAGACCCAATACGAATGACGGAGATGATGTTATAGTTGGAACAAATGACAAATAACTGTTTATAATGTCAAACAGAGCACAGTTTGGACATAAGTCAGTCCGAAAAATACTGAAAGCTGCCCTAGTTTCAATGTATGGACCAAATTACCACAAACACTATGTAAATAATTCATGTGCAACAATGGCACACTATTTAATTTCAAAAGTTAACAGAATATCATATTCTAAATACATACCCTGGTTCTAAATAAATTTATTTGATTTAAGTAACAGGTTTATGTATTGTTATATTTAACAAGGAGTTTCAACTGATGGTAATTTTTTAATGTTTGTTTTACTGTGATTTATTCACTTAATTTTTTTTATGAAATTTGGTCAAAGTGTTTCACGCTTTGCCCGCAGAACATTACAATCTTTGGAAGTCATGTTGCAGAACACTGAACATAATTCTGCTCCTAGGCAACAGTGTAACCGCTTTCCCTTGTACTTTTACACCCGTCATTTCGGTACAGCAATGAACTCTTCCTTTCAACTGAGCAAAGCTTCACATCGTCACCGTACTGATATATTAGGCCTACCGCAGCATCTCTTAACAGCATTGCACTTACAGGTAAATATTACAATAAAAATATTTAAAAGACATGTAAAATATAAAATTTCTGCACTATTTGCCATTAATTTCCATACTCTAAAATCTGTACATCGCACTTTTTCCGACGAAATAATTTAGGACACTAATCTACACATTTACCTTTTCTTGTTCTTGCTGCAGAAGAAAGGCAAAACTGCAAAGCCGCCCCGGCGGTGCAGTGGTCTAAGCGATGGCTTCTGATCATTCGTCCGAGATAGGTCCGGGTTTGAATCTCGGTGGCTGCCCCGGTGGCGCAGTGGTCTAAGCGATGGCCTCTGATCATTTGTCCGAACGGGGTCCGGGTTCGAATCCCGGTGACGCATGGATGTTGTGTTTGTCTTACGGCACTGGCTCTCTCCCTTCCCTGGAACCAGTGATCCTAAATTAGGGACGGGCGACTGCTTATAGCCCATTGAGTTGCTCACGGTGGTCGTTAAACCTCCAATAAAAAAAAAAAAAAAGAATCCCGGTGAGACATGGATGTCTTACGGTGCTGGCTCTCTCCCTCCCTGGAACCAGTGGCCCTAAATTAGAGACGGGCGACTGTTTATAGCCCACTGAGTTGCTCACGGTGGTCGTTAAACCTCCAATACAAAAAAAAAACCTGCGACGATACAAAAACATGATAGGAAAGTATGAGGGCAAAAAAGGGTCCTGCATCTTTTCCCCATAAAACCAGACGCAAGCCAGCTTTAGTTTCTGCCCAGGGAGAAACACTGTCAGGAGAGGTCAAATGTGTGTGTGTGTAGGTCATTTTTGTAAAACAGCAGTTTGCATTCAACATTGGCATTCTGTGGGACAAAAACGTTCAAGGAATTATTTGAACAGAAGTGTGTTGTTGCAGTGGCAGACTGGGGGATGTCAGTTTAAAAACCAGCAACCCAGTTAACTTTTGCATTTGTGAATGACAATCATAGTATTTCTACTGTAAACTAATTTGAAATCAACTATACGGGGTGATTGTAAACTCCTTCAACAAAACACGAGGGATGATGGTACACATCAAGACGAACAATATTTGCAATGGAACCCAAGACCGCATTCCACTCCTAGTGCCAGAAAAAAGTAAAGTTACATATCCACGTTGAGCCTTCAACAGTGAAAACAGCGACATGCCTAATTTATAAGTTGCACAATTATCAGAGAAAGACTCAAAGGAGCTGCTCAAACTGGCGTCCAAGGGGGTCGTTGCACAGCCCACACCGGCGAATGAAGGACTCTCGCAGACTCCCGGTGTGGTGTTGATCTTGTCCGCAGCAACAGCGATTTGCGCGACGAGATCTTCCAGGAGTATACCAATGTTTTCATGTGCCTCCAGAAGAAGAAGTCTAGTGGATTAAGGTCCGGGGAGCGTGGAGGCCAAGCCACAGTTCCATGGCGTCCAATCCACCGCCCGGGATATGTCGCATTTAGGAAGTATCCGGCCCCATCATGCATAAACCACGTCCTTCCGTGTGGTAAGCGGAACATCCTGCAACAGACCGCAAAGCACTTGCTCCAGGAACACACGGTACACTACGCCGGTCAGACATATACGTCAATTCTCATGTGATGTTTGCACAGTAATATCGCGGAACAGGTTCGGCTGCATTTTTAAATGTTTGCTCCTCATCGTCTATGCACTTGTTAGCGCACCTGATTTGCATCTTGTGCTTCTCATGCACTAGTTGGAACTCTGTGTGCCTGTTGGACATTTTTCGAACGTGCTCTTTTCTGGCACTAGGAGTGGAATGCGGCCCTAGGTTCCATTGCAAATATTGTTCGTCTTCATGTGTACTATCACCCCTCTTTGTTTCGTTGAAGGAGTTTACAATCACCCTGTATACTATGCTTTAGTGTACCATTCTTGATACCATGTGCATACTAAATGTATTAGTATTTATGGCACTTCCGGACCAGTAAAAATGAGTGGACCACCACTTTTTGGTATACACTGATCCTGCTGATGAGCGATTTTTTTTGCTTTTTTGAATTTCTGCGACTGCTTACTGCGCTTTGTGTATTACTAGTTAGTACTATTTGTTTGCATGCGTACATGTACCCTTCTGTGTTTTTTTTTTTTAATTGGAGGTTTAACGACCACCGTGAGCAACTCAATGGGCTATAAGCAGTCGCCCGTCCCTAATTTAGGGTTACTGGTTCCAGGGAAGGGAGAGAGCCAGTGCCGTAAGACAAACACAACATCCATGCCTGACCGGGATTCGAAACCGGACCCCTTACGGATGAATGATCAGAGGCCAACGCCTTAGACCACTGCGCCACCAGGGCAGCATACCCTTCTGTTGCTCTTAATTTGTGATATAAAGCTCCAATGAAATGATAAGTTACTTTTTTGCATATACTGTAAATGTACAAGGTTTTTCTTTCACGGACCAGTGATATGCAAATTCGAGTGGTCAGCTGGGCGTGTAGATTTATTTTTAATTCTTTTTTTTTTTTTTTTGATTGGAGGTTTAACGACCACCGTGAGCAACTCAATGGGCTATAAGCAGTCGCCCGTCCCTAATTTAGGGTAACTGGTTCCAGGGAAGGGAGAGAGCCAGTGCCGTAAGACAAACACAACATCCATGCCTGACCGGGATTCGAACCCGGGCCCCTTACGGACGAATGATCAGAGGCCAACGCCTTAGACCACTGCGCCACCGAGGCGGCATTTTTTTTTTTTTTTAATTCTAACACTGTATACATATATATATATATACATTCGATTTCAAAGGTTTGTTGGTGCCACTCCCCCCACATCGGCTGGAGTTGATAACACAACACCTGGGCCAATCTTCAGGGAACAACCAGGCCACTTCTTTTTTCAGGACTGCACCACTGCTCATTAGATAACTAAAATTTTAGTGACTGCACCTAAATTCACTGTTTGAAATGCATAGCTTCATGTGTAGATTTTATAACTGCTATACTATAGCCAAACATACCAAAATTTAAGGAAGGTTATGACAAATCTGCAAATTTGGAATCAATATATTTTTTAAATAGTAAACATTTAAAATATATATATTTGGCACTGTGTTGAATCAAATTTCCTGCAATGGGCAATTCAAGATTTAAATATGAACCTAATCCCTACATTTCGTAGTTCATTAACCCACCACTGAATAAGTTAGGCACCTGTCAAAAGCTGTAATATCATCACGAGTTGGCTGGAAACCTTCTGAAATGCAAAACAGCAACTGATATTCATATAAATCTGCATATCTTTACACCTTAGAATCTGAAAATTATTAAGCTTCCGTTTCATTCCTATTAATTATATTCACAGCAGGTCTGCCTCGAGTTTGTTTCAAACTTTATAAAGAAGTATTAACTTATTGAAGTCTGTTCGAGTTCTTACCCCTCACATCGTTTCCTCAGAGGCATTTTCAGGGATTCCTTCATCCACACCTTGATCCTCAAATTCATTCGTATCAATTCTATCCACAGTGGGTTCGCCTGAAGTCTGATTCAACCTATCTAAGAAGGAAGAAAGCAGGAACTTATTCAGACAGTCTGTTTGTGTTCTTTCCACACTTGGCGTTTGATCCTCAAATTCATTCGTGTCAATTCTATCCACAGTGGGTTCGCCTGAAGTCTGATTCAACCTATCTAAGAAGGAAGAAAGCAGGAACTTATTCAGACAGTCTGTTTGCGTTCTTTCCCCACTTGGCGTTTCTTCTGAGGCGTTTACAGATGGATCATCATCTTGGCCCTGAATTTTCGGATCACGTAAATCTGTATCATGACCATTCTCAATATTATCCATATTTGTGGATATACAACGAATGAAAGAATCTGTCTGCCAAATCACATCAAATACAAATGACCTAGCCAATAATTAGTCGGCCCGAAAACGAATTAAACAATTTTTCAAAAGCCACAGCTAATACCAACAATTGCGGTTACTGCTGAGTGCTGTTCCTAAGTGTCTTGCGCAATAGTCTTGCGGAAGCGGGTTTTTTTTTTTTTTTTTTTTATTGGAGGTTTAACGACCACCGTGAGCAACTCAATGGGCTATAAGCAGTCGCCCGTCCCTAATTTAGGGCCACTGGTTCCAGGGAAGGGAGAAAGCCAGTGCCTTAAGACGAACAAGACATCCATGCTTCACGGGATTCGAACCCGAACCCATCTCGAACGAACAGTCAGAAGCCATCGCTTAGACCACTGCGCCACCAGTGCGGCGAAGCGGAGGTTGTCTAAGATGCCAGACATTATTTAAATCTATTTTGTGTATTCCGGGTTTTGTGGTTCCCGTGAATATTTTAGGATTTAAGGTGTCACCCATGCCGCATCTGGAACTCGAACTGGGACCCAGCTCAAACGACAAGCCTGAGACTCTCTAATCCCTCGGCCACTAGAGTAGCTAAATGCAAAGCTAAATGTCCATCTGCAGCGCACGGTGTACGATAGACAGGTGATTCAACTCTCAGCTAAAATGTGGACTCTTAATGTAATCGGCCACCAGATGCCGCTGGGGAGATGCGGGCCATCAATTCCAGGAGGTGAGTCAACCGCTGTGCCACCCCGGTGGCGCAGTGGTCTAAGCAATGGCCTCTGGTCATTCGTCCAAAAGGGGACCGGGTTCGAATCCAGTGAGGCATGGATGTTGTGTTTGTCTTACGGCATTGGTTCTCTCCCTTCCCGGGAACCAGTGTCCGTAAATTTTTTTTTTTTTTTGATTGGAGGTTTAACGACCACCGTGAGCAACTCAATGGGCTATAAGCAGTCGCCCGTCCCTAATTTAGGGTCACTGGTTCCAGGGAAGGGAGAGAGCCAGTGCCGTAAGACAAAACACAACATCCATGCCTCACCGGGATTCGAACCCGGACCCCGTTCGGACGAATGATCAGAGGCCATCGCTTAGACCACTGCGTCACCGGGGCGGCTGTCCGTAAATTAGGGACGGGCGACTGCTTATAGCCCATTGAGTTGCTCACGGTGGTCGTTAAACTTCCAATAAAAAACAAAAAAAACCGCTGTCTGTGTCATGATGATGTATAGATTTGTTGTCGCATTGTGTTTTTTAAGCGTCAAAATAGCCGTATTGAAATTCTCAAATATTATTAGTCCTTACACATCAAGTAGGCCAACATAAAATTAAAAAAGAGGACGTATTTTTAAGACAGATTTCCATATATATATGTATATGCAGGGTCAGGTGATGCGCAACATATCGCCTCTCCTTGACAAATGTCAGCGTCCGAACGGGGTCCGGGTTCGAATCCCGGTGAGGCATGGATGTTGTCTTTGTCTTACGGCACTGGCTCTCTCCCTTCCCTGGAACCAGTGACCCTAAATTAGGGACGGGCGACTGCTTATAGCCCATTGAGTTGCTCACGGTGGTCGTGAAACCTCCAATCAAAAAAAAAAAAACTTCAACCCCGCCTTCTCGTGGTGCATCCTGTTTCCACTAAAGGGGCTCTGACGACCGCCAGTAGCGGTATAACTATACCATCAGAATCAGAGGAAATGCTATCCCACACTCACCAACCCGCTTGGCCAGCGTGGTGAGTTATGACCAAACCCCTCCAAAATCATTCCACAACTTAAATCTTGGCCCTCAATCTCCGGCTGCTGGAATGTACCTGGCCAAGGCAGCAGCCAGTGCGACAGGAAGGCAGAGGGTGCTAAAAATCACCGGAGGACCGGACTAGGCTGCCATTTGATGCTGACCTTGGCTATTTACAACGGACGCTCCCTATCTTCTGACTCAAGGCTTCTTGAATTGGAAAAGGAACTACAAGGGATCAAGTGGGACATCGTCGGGCTAAGTGAGGTAAGGAGAAAAGGAGAAGATCTCATTGAACTGAAAAGTGGACATCTCTTCCACTATCGTGGGACAGATACTGGCAGAACTAGTGGTGTTGGATTTATAATAAACAAGAAACTGAAGGATAAAGTTGTAGAAGTTGAAGTTCCTCTGAAAGAGCTGCACGACTCGCTATCCAACTCTCGAGAAAATACCAGGATCAGATTATTCAAGCTTATGCACCCACCACAAGTCATCCTGAAGAAGAAATTGAAGAATTTTACGAGGAAATTCGTCATCTAAATAATAAAGGCAAACAGCACTTGAAGATCATTATGGGTGATTTCAATGCAAAAGTAGGGCAACAGCAACAGAATGAAATTTCGGTTGGTAAATTTAGTTACGAGAATAGAAATCAACGTGGAACATACTCTCGTAGAAATTGCAGAAGCAGAAAGGGTTTTCATCTTGAACTCCTTTTTCAAGAAAAAGCCACACAGGAAATGGACATGGAGACATCCGAATGGGACGACAAGTGAAGTTGATTTTATCATGTGTAACAAAAAATTCGTCATCGAAGACTGCAGTGTGCTAAACAAGTTCAACACAAGTAGTAACCATAGATTGGTGAGATGTAAGATGCACCTCAACTCTAGACTCGAACGTGGCAAGCTCATAAGACAAACAAAATGTATTGACATAATCAACCTTAAAAAACACCATAATACCTTCAAGTTGGAACTGAGGAACAGCTTCTCTGCTTTAGGAGGCTTAACATCGGAAGAAGTGGATATTTCTGAAGTTAACAGATAACTCACTAAGGCTCCTATGGAAACAGCAACATAGCCGCCCCGGTGGCGCAGTGGTCTAAGGCGCTGGCCTCTGATCATTCGTCCGTAAGGGGTCCGGGTTCGAATCCCGGTGAGGCATGGATGTTGTGTTTGTCTTACGGCACTGGCTCTTTCCCTTCCCTGGAACCAGTGACCCTAAATTAGGGACGGGCGACTGCTTATAGCCCATTGAGTTGCTCACGGTGGTCGTTAAACCTCCAAAAAAAAAAAAAAAAAAAAACAGCAACATAAATAGGTGGTACTAAGAACAAGTTACAAAAGAACATTTCAGGAAAAACAAAAATGTTTATTTCAAAGAACATTTCAGGAAAAACAAAAATGTTGATGAAAAAGAGAAGGGAAATAAAAACAAATAAAGACGAAACTTCCATCGTGGAATATATAGAGCTATGCAAGAGAGTGCGAAAAGGTGTCACTGAAGACATAAGGAAATTCAATTGTGAACTAGTGAGGAAAGCAATTGAAAACAACCAGAGCCTGAAGAGAACAAAAGGACATCTCAGTAAGGGAAGAAAACAGATTATGGCTCTGAGAAAAGAAGATGGTACTGTAACAAGAAATACAAGCGAAATTTTGAGTAGGCTGAAAGATTTCTGTTCAAAACTATATGAAAGGGATGATACATCTATTCCAGACATTACTACAGGTACCAGTGCCAAAGTCCATCCAATCCTCCCTGCAGAAGTTACACATGCAATTAAGAACATGAAACGGGGAAGAGTTCCATTAGAAGATGGAATTACTGTGGACATTATACAAGAAGTAAGTGGAGAAATTGAAACTACACTCGCACAAGTTTTCACCAGGTGTTTTAATGAAGGGAAGATTCCTGAGGATTGGAACAATGCTACAATGGTCTTGCTCCATAAAAATGGCGACATTGAGGATCTCAGGAACTACAGGCCCATCAGCCTCCTTTCAGTGGTTTATAAAATCTTCACTAAGGTTCTTTCACATCGCTTGAAGGTAACACTAGACATAGCCCAACCAAGAGAACAAGCTGGATTCAGGAGTGGCTACAGCACTGTAGATCATATCCATGTACTGAGAGAACTTATTGAAAGAACAAGAGAATATGAACTCCCATTATGCATGGTTTTTATTGACTATGAAAAGGCCTTCGATTCCGTGAAACCATCAGCAGTAACAATGGCTTGGAAATCCTGCGGTAATGAAGATGTATACATTAATATTATTAATAACATCTATGAAAATGAAAGTACAAAGGTTCGGACATTTGAGGATACAGCACAAATAAGAATTGGAAAGGGAGTGAAACAAGGTGACACCATATCTTCCAAGCTCTTTAACGCCACATTGCAAAATGTCTTTCAATCATTGAACTGGGAAAACAAAGGGATAAGGATTAATGGAGATTACTTAACTCACCTTCGTTTTGCTGATGACGTAGTTATCTTTCCAACTACTTCTTCAGAGCTGCAGAGTATGATCCAAGAACTTTCTGACAAGAGACAAGAACTGGGATTAAAAATGAACTTTCAGAAGGCAAACGTGATGTACAATGAAGCAAAGATTTATCGATTGATGGAGAAAAGCTTGAGACAACCGATTCCTACATTTTTCTTGGGCAGCAGATATCGAGTGAGGGTCACATTGATGAAGAAATTAATCGGCGTATAAAACTTGGATGGAGAGCTTTTGGAAGAAACAGTACAATTTTTAAGAGCAGTATGCCAGTATGTCTCAAAAGAAAAGTGTTTAATCAGAGTATCCTGCCAGTGCTTACGTATGGAGCCAAGACATGGGCTTTAACTAAAATAGACATACAAAGACTGCAGACAACTCAAAGTAGGATGGAGAGATGCATGCTTGGTGTAACCAGGAAAGATCAGAAGAGGAACTTGTGGATAAGGAAAATGACAGGAGTGGACAACATCATGACCAGAGTGAAATCACTGAAATGGCAATGGGCTGGACATGTTGCCAGAAGAACGGACCACCGACGGACAACTGAAATTTTGGACTGGATTCCGAGGGACAGGAAAAGACCCAGAAGAAGATCCCGTGGGAGATGGAAGGATGAAATTCGAAAGTATGCTGGAGTGACGTGGAGGAGACAGGCCCAAGACAGACAATTGTGGAAGAAATTTGGGGAGATCTTCATCCAGCAGTGGATTGATAATGGTTGATGATGATGATATATATATAGGCCAAGGTAGGCTTCCGTTATATAAAAACAGTGTCACAGATGTAATTTAATATGCAGCTGCAGAAAGGTACTAGTATCATATTTATGATCGCGTAACATTTTGAATCACTTATTTTAAAATTTTTTAGATAAATATAGGACACGTAAATTTATATTACCTTTTCCCTTTAATGTAGTTGTTGTGTATTTATACAGCAGATATGCTTCTAGCTTTCCCTGCATGCATTTAAAAGTGATGGTGTGTATTGAGAATGTAGCTCCAAAATAACTCACAAAATATCATTGTGCATAATACATGAAATATTTCAATGAGAGGTTTTTTTTTTTTTTTTTTTTTTGATTGTAGGTTTAACGACCACTGTGAGCAACTCAATGGGCTATAAGCAGTCGCCCGTCCCTAATTTAGGGTCACTGGTTCCAGGGACGGGAGAGAGCCAGTGCCGTAAGACAAACACAACATCCATGCCTGACCGGGATTCGAACCCGGACCCCTTACGGACGAATGATCAGAGGCCAGCGCCTTAGACCACTGCGCCACCGGGGCGGCCAATAAGAGGTTCTTAAATTTAAGTGCGTAATTTTTTGAACGCTCCTTAGCAGTATTCAAAAGCCCTCTGCTTTCTGAACAATTATAAGTTGTATGTATATTAGGTCTACCATATGAATAAGCAATGGGTAAATGTGTAGTTTAGCGTCCTAAATTATTTCGTCGGAAATGTTGAAGGATTTCTAAAAGGTGAAACATACAGATTTTTAAATATGCAATTTCATGGCGAATGGCGAAAAGATTTCTTCATTATGCTGTATTTTAAAGATTTTTACCGTAATATTTACGTGCCAGTACGACGCCGACGTTGTGAACAGAAGCT
This sequence comes from Macrothele yani, assembly GCA_039090855.1. Classification (NCBI taxonomy): domain Eukaryota; kingdom Metazoa; phylum Arthropoda; class Arachnida; order Araneae; family Macrothelidae; genus Macrothele; species Macrothele yani. The sequence goes on from CM077017.1 coordinate 14,816,119, forward strand.
GCGACACGCCTAACACACGCCGCGGCGAAATCAAGCTTTGCTCCACTGAAACGAAGGTCTCGTTGTTGTCTCGTTCCAGCTGCCATTCTGCTGGCAGAAGAGTACAAGAGGAAAGTGCAGCGTTCTTGCCAGGAGAGAGATTCCAATTTGAAGTGCTGCGCTACAGAAAATAGATCATCATTTCTGTCTCACATTTTAACATCACAATCTGAGAATTTCTTGGTTTTTTTCGCGTATGATTCTTTAATGCAGAATTTATGAACTCACTTCTTCGAGAGCTCTTTCTTTTTGTTATCCAATTTCAATGAATTGCGAACAACGCTCTCAACATGAGGGGCAAAACTTTGATTTTCCGATGCTATGTAACTTCCGTTGAAGAGAACACGACCTGTACTTTAATGCTTTGATAGAAGAAAGGAAGGCATTTGCATACTTTTTATGTCGTACCAGGGAATCATATGCATAAGAACGAAGCAATTTTCATTATGTGTTTTAAAAAACTGCGACAGAAATGAAGAACTATTTTCTGTTAGGTAGCACTACAAATTGGATCGCTTTCCTGGCAAGAACGTTCCCCTTTCCTCCTGTACTTTTCCGCTAGCAGAATGGCGGCGGAGCAAAGTCGTTGCTGAGGCGTTGTGTTAGGAGTGCCGCAGCTTCTGTTCACAGTGTCGTACTTGCACGTAAATATTACGGTAAAATTCTTTAAAATGCACCATAATGATGAAATTTTTTCACCATTTGTTTTGAAATTGCATACTTTAAAATCTGTAAGTCTCACTTTTTTGAAATCCTATTTATGTCCCACTTTTTCGAAATCCGACAATATAATTTAGGACGCTAAACTACACATTTACCAATTAATGACTTTGCTGCCTTCTTTGAAAGGTAGGTTGGACATTCAGGAAATGTTATAGGAATAACAGTGGAGTTAAGTCTGACCCAGACAGGCCCATCATATAAAACTTGGCCACTGAATGTCTCACTCTTGTGATTAATTACATTATGGGAGAGGAAATGTTTCTCACAAACAAAATCGTTAGTGTTGAGTTTCCGATAGGCTCGAGGGATTGCTTGCTGCCATTTAGCAAGCATTTTTTCATTTTTAAGTGCTTTAAATAAAGAAGCATGTTCTTTACTACTAGCATAACCAGAACAGCAATTCGGAACGAAACATTTTCGTCCCATGCCACAGGAATCGAAAACTCCGAAAAACGAAACGCTTCAGTAAAAAACAACAACCGACAAAAGAAATAAGGCAGTTTACACTGATTTCAAAGTAGGTCAAGAATTAGAAAAGGCAAAGATTTCAGTTACTTACCTTGTTCTAACCTCCTGTAACAAATACCTTCTTCGATTTGTTTATTCACATGACTATTCGAGTCACAGAGGACGAAGATTCTAGTGGCCCGCATTTCCTCTAACGCCCTCTAGTGGTCATTACATTAAGGGACCTTTTTCCAGCACGACGGTCATACGGAGTTGAATCACCTGTCTATCGTACACCATGAACTTTTTTTTTTTTTTTTTTTTGTTTGGAGGTTTAACGACCACCGTGAGCAACTCAATGGGCTATAAGCAGTCGCCCGTCCCTAATTTAGGGTCACTGGTTCCAGGGAAGGGAGAGAGCCAGTGCCGTAAGACAAACACAACATCCATGCCTGACCGGGATTCGAATCCGGACCCCTTACGGACGAATGATCAGAGGCCAGCGCCTTAGACCACTGCGCCACCGGGGCGGCCACCATTTTTTCTTTTTTTTTTTTTTTTTTTTTTTTTTTTTGATTGGAAGTTTAACGACCACCGTGAGCAACTCAATGGGCTATAAGCAGTCGCCCGTCCCTAATTTAGGGTCACTGGTTCCAGGGAAGGAGAGAGCCAGTGCCGTAAGACAAACACAACATCCATGCCTGACCGGGATTCGAACCCGGACCCCTTACGGACGAATGATCAGAGGCCAGCGCCTTAGACCACTGCGCCACCGGGGCGGCAGGCGGCCACCATGAACTGCAGTAATGAAAATTCTACCTGAGTGGTCAGAAGCGCGGGCTTTCGAGTTGGGCTTTGGCTGGAGTTCCTGGTGCAGCATAGGCCGGCCGGCTCAGTGGTTTCAGAGCTGGCTTCTGCCAATTCGTCCGAGATGGATGTGGGTTCGAACCCCAATGAGGCATGTATGTTGTAATTGTTTTACGGCACTGGCTTTCTCCTTCCCTGAAACCAGTGGCTCTAGATAAGGGGATAAGCCCCCCCCCCCAGTCTTCTCCAAAGACCTTTAAAATACATAGACTGGAAGCTCTTGTGTAATAATGGGTGGAAGCAACTGGCGACATTTTGACCGCAGAGCTTGTACGGCAAAACGGCATGTTTCCTATGTAAACAACGTTAACTAAGCTCTTTTACCTGCGTGAAAGAAAAAATTTCACGTTGTTATAATACTGTGCAATAATTTTTTTCAATGGGGGATAAAACATCATTATCGTAAATTTTTTTTTGGGGGGATTGGTAAGCTCAATGAACTATAGGGGGCGCTGCGCAAACGTAAACAAGCTTCTTTTAGTACGGATAACGTCGCACGTGTTCCCATGAAGTCGCGTGTAGGAATGGTTAGTTTAACATTCTCAATCGTTGAGATAATGAAGTTTGTGGAAGCTACAAAAAATTCACGATGCATCAAAGCAGAGGAAGGGATTCTTAATGCAGGTCATATAATTTCATCTGCAATTAAGAAGGAAGATAGGAAAGAAATCCACATAGTTTGGCCAAAGAATATCTAACTGAGAAGAGGTTAAGGCTCGGCGAGACGTAACTAGCGCCGCCATATCTTAAGAGTTAAAAATGCAGTGCACAGAAGCCAACATACAGGCTGATGCCGGAGCAGACTGCTGCATGCGTATTTCTGTTGTTTGTTTGTTTGTTTGTTAGATTGGAGGTTTAACGACCACCGTGAGCATCTTAATGGGCTATAAGCAGTCGTCCGTCCCTAATTTAGGGCCACTGGTTCCAGGGAAGAGAGAGAGAGCCAGTGCTGTAAGACAAACACAACATCCATGCCTCACGGGATTCGAACCCGGACCCCTTCCGGACGAATGATCAGAGGCCATCGCTTAGACCACTGCGCCACCGGGGCGGCGTATTTCTGTTGACTTCAATTCTTTGGGTAAATACCAAGGAGGTTAGAATAAGATATCTGGAGATGCCCTTGCTAATCGAGCCAAGGAGGTTAGAATCGATGGAGTAAGGGTGACGTCACAAACTTGAAGCCGAGGCTGACCGGAGCCATCGGGCTGACGCTTGAAGCCCTTTGAGCAGACGACACGGAGCTGATGGCCACGCCCAGTGAGACGTTCCTAATACTTTTTCACCGTTGCGGGAATAAGGAATAGACCGTTTTTCATCAAACAATTTATACTTCTTTTAAAATGGATTGTGCTGCTGTGCCTTTGAATATGTCAACGTATCAACTGAAGCACCTGCTGGTGTAACGTCTCATAGGTAATTGTGCATAGAATATTAATTTTTCTCTAAATTAAAATTTTTTTTTGGAAGTCTTTGTAGTTTGATTAAGAAACTGCCGGTTCTAAAACTGACCAAATTTTAAGCAAATCAGAATTTAGATTAATCTTCCCCTCCTGAAATTGTCCGCAGTAATGTTCTCATTTACTAATAATTGATATATCTTACACATTTGTGTTATTTTTATGCTTAATCATACTGATGTATGGGGATCTAAATATGTGCTGACGGCGAAGGAGAGTGCGTCGCGGCAAAACGATTGAATATTCTCGGCGGAGATTTCTCCAAGGAGTTAGAATAATAAATACTTCTGAAGATACCCCGAGTCTCTTAACCATGAAGCCGCCAGGTGTGGGAATTTGACGTTGTTTGCATAACACCTATGCAATTTCAACGGGTGTATTTTGGAATTGCGTGGATGTTGGTTGAAGAAACTGTGTTAATATCAAACCGGAATGAATTATGCTTCATAGACGAGTAAAGTTTCAACTTTAATGTTATATTTTGTTTTAAATTCGCACTAATGCTCGTGTATTTCAATTTAAAATGAAAATAGGAAGGGGCTTCAAAATAATTGAGAATTTTATAAATTTAGCATTTTCTCACACATCGGAAGCAAGTTATGACGCGAAATTCGAAACATTTGAGAGGAAAGAAGGCGATCTGGTCAACACACAATGCATTGCAATAGCATTGGAAACCATCAGCTTACCCACACTTTGACTGCTGTCGCTCGCGGTTATAGGCTTCACGCAAAGTGGTACTGCTCCATTAACAAGGGCATCTCCAGATATCTTATTCTAACCTTCTTGGATTTCTCAGACATGCGTGCATATAATACGATGAACGCATGTTTCATATAAAGCGATAATTTCGTGATTTTACTTTTATTGCTCTTTATGTTAATAAGTTCCAGCATGCAGCAGTGTACCCAGAATTTTTTTTTATAGAAGATGCAAATTAAAACACTTATTGAAGATGCAAATTAAAACACTTATTGGAGATGCAAATTTAAACACTCTGTAGGAAGCATCTCCGAAAGTAATTGGGAAGCGATAAAAATATCTCCGCCGTATTAAAGGGAAAATATATATTCAGAAACATATACAAATATATTTAAAATTCCCATTGTTGGTAAAATATAAATTCAAAAACACATATACAATCATAGGCGGCGGAGGCTATACGGCAGGTCAGGCTATAGCTGTACCAGAAATAGGGGCTGGTGCGGCTAGCTGCACCAGGCATTTTCTCTATCAGTATGAAAATATCCGAGTTTTTTTGTTTTTTTTTCAAACAACTTTTCCTGCAGTTGATAAAAGCGTCGTCAGATGGAGAAGGAAGTCGGTATTCTTGCCGATTTATCGTATTTTTAGAAGTGGACATGTGGGGCCCATAAATAGCTAAATGCCTTAATGCAAATTCTTGTCGGTAAGTTTTGCTAGGCTGTGGGCTGTATCCCGCAGGGTGTAGAATTATACGCCGAGTCAACCTAAGAGTATACCACTATTTAAGGTACGGAACAGCTATTTCCGCTAGGAAAAATAGTCCCTTGCATTTAGAGCGGAAAACAAGAGAATTATTGTTCAGAATCCATTTTTTTTGCTTAGCAGTTCCTCGTATAAAATTGCTACCTGGAACAATATTTTTGTAAAGTTGAGCTTTTTTAGAAATCAGTTTGATATGAAAATTTACTCAATCAAGAGCCTAGCACTTTCGGCTGCTTCTGGCCAGCTGGGAATAACTTGGAGAGGGAATGAAGACCTCTCTCCCAACATTCACAATAGAGAGACAATAAACTGACAAAACAGGAAACTCGAGGGGAAGGTTGCTTAAACAGGCAATAGAGAAAGAAGTTTGGACCACACTACATCCACATTCACGGTCCCCACTGCTTGTATGATGTGAGAGTGGGTGGGGAGTCATTGTGAGAGGAATTATTTGACAGAAGAGAAACAGCAGGAGTGCAATGTAACGCGGTCAAGTGAGGGAGGGGGGGGAATTAAAGGCAGATTGGAATGTCATTTGCCATCTTTGACGACTGGGAGTGAAATAGAGGAGGAAGGTGCTTTTTACTTGTAGAAAATATCACACGATCCATTCCTTCTAGGAGCTGTAAATAGCAATGAAAATAAAAAAAAGTATTTGGGAACATTTTACCATAAATGACATAAGCATAGAAATATTTTTATTAGTAATTACAATGTGAATACATTTACTCAGTACCTCTTATTTTCTGAAATAAACGCAAGCACATATCCTAGGTAGCAATACTTTTAATTCTGTTTTGCAACATAAAAGCGACTGAAAAGTTGCCTTATTTAAAATATTTGAAAACAATATTCCAATACTGGTTTTATATACACGTTTCTCATTTACTTCAAATTATGTTTTCTTCCTCTGTTATTTAACGTTTTATTTCTAAAATGTAAGTACGTGTTAACACTTTGTTAAAATCAGTAATACACTTTGTAAAAATTAATTTGGAAAAGCTGAATTTGAAAGACACGGTCACATGGATGCAAATGTACGAAACCATGAAGAATGCATGCTTCATCCCTCATGTCTTCCGGGGTAGAGGAATAAACTGCTGCCGATAGCCGTACCAGTTTTCGATTCGAGAGCATCCGCCGCCACTGAATTTCAGTAGGTGAATCAGTAAAAAAAGTTAGCGATTATTAGGTAACATATTACAAACATTTTAGGCTGGCTATGATACATTTTTATTGATGTTTTTCGAACTTTGTTTTAGTTTTTTAACAACTGCAGAAGAGTGTGAGCTTTCGTCACCGAGGTCACAAATAGCTAACATAACATTTTCTACTTATCGTGTTTTACAGAAATCTCTGTATAAAACTGAATCAATTAATATTGTTAGAAACTCAATTCTATGGGTTCTTTAAAGTTCCTGTTTACTAGCAAACCTAATGAACAGACTATAAATAACAGCACATTATTTTTACGAGTTCCTCTTGACACAAGTACTTAACATTGAAGTTAAAGTGATTTTTGTGTGTATGCGCGTGGAAATTTTCTCAGATCATCAGATGCGCATTAATTACCCCGGAGAATATTTTTTACGTATCAGTTTATGAGTCCTAACCTTGCAAAATCGAATTGTTAAGAAGGTGTGAGCGACAGCGCTTAGTATGAAAAATAAGCAGTCGAATGAATTTTTTTTGCATTTTAAAATTTTCATAATGAAAATTTCGTTTAAGCGTTTACTGGAATTCAGTGGGGTGGTCCTGGGGCCTGGGCCTCCCCATGAGGTATCTCTTGAACCTTCGTTGTTTGTATTGGCTGTTTATTTCTAAATATAATTGTATGCGGTGGCGACGCCAGCCGCTCAGGACTGGGTGGGCTATTAAGGGGGCTAAGCATGATGGGTGGGGTGGCACAAATTTTGAAGTGTTTGGCAGAAATTTTGACAAAAAATTCCACTAATAGGCATTTTACCCTACGCTGATAATGTTATTAATATTGAAAAAAAAAAAAGCTTTCAGGTGAATATTGTACGTAGTATTTATTCAATATATGTAGTATAGGAACCATGGATACGAATCTCTAGGGCAAGTTACTATTTCTTTGCAATTTTAGCTTACCTAGGTAGGGTTTTTTTCTTTTTTTGTTTTTCGTTTTGCTTTCGCAAGGCTACTTATGAATTTTAGCTTGTAACTTGACAAGGAATCTATCTATCTATCTATCTATCTCATCGCTTTAAACCATAATTACTCTCTAAGAATTTTTTTCATAGGACTCCCTCCGTTTCCCATATATACAAACACTAAATTTAACAAAGAATTAATTTTATATAAAAAAATTTCAGTGAATTCGAGAAATTCACATACATTCATCGAAGTTCCCTAAAATCTTATATGGTTGAACCCGCCATATGTTCCAGCTGCTTAACTATATTTTTAGGGGGGGGATAAAAGGGGCTCAAATGAAGCCCACCCGTGGCGTCGCGCATGCGAAGCAGTCACCCCGCCTGTTGAAGCCAGTAACCGGCCCTCTGTCGAAGTCTCTGAGTTGCTGATATCAGTATTGAACATGAACGTTTTGTCCTTCTCGGTAATTTCCTGGGAGATATAAGCCTATTAATTACTTAACACACTTGTTGCTTTAAACTCAATGCTTTTTACGTTCGTATCATCCGAAGTTTTCGCTCGATTGATCACGTATTTTAATTATTTGCATATCTTCTTAAAACTCATCCTCCTGCTGATTTCCCGATCGCTAATTCTGGGTCCTGCAATTTCAGCGTCACAGAATGCATACGGTGTAAGAAATAAGTTCCGCGAATATGAGAAAAACATATTTTTATATAATACAAACTGCAAATACAATTACTTACAGCATTAATCAGCTTGAAAGTGTCTCCATTTTGAACACTGTGAAAACAGAGGTTTGTCCGCGACGGGCATCGAACCCGTGTACCTCACTCTGGAGTAAGTCGCCCTCCCAACTGAGCTACGCGGACAGAATGTCTCGCTGCATATTTGTCGTTTTGTCACGTTTTAACCTCTGTAGTACGTCACAACACATACACACTTGTTCCTGCGTCCTTGCCATTGTTCGAAGCACAGCTAAAAGTTTTTTTCTTAAGCGATGTGTTAGATATAATGTCCTTAGTGGTGTCAGGTGTTTCTCCTTTCTTCGCTGATTTCGTTTTAGGGAACAACTAGAAGTCGTATGCAGTTAGATCGGAGGTGGCACTATCGTCTTGAGGAAGCCATCCATTTTTCCATTTCACTATTTCTCGCAAACATTTCAAAACAGCCTCGTAGAAAGTTGAATAATAGTAGAACCTTTTAGAAGAAATTGTGTACGAACAAAAGATCTTTTTTCTTGAAGAATACCAGAAGCAAGACCTTCGCTTGAGGTCTAGACTGTCGTGCCTTCTTTGGTTTGGATGAGGTGGTTGTTTCCCACTGGGAGCTCCGTGCCTTCATACCCATAGACCCATGGCTCATCCTTAGTTACTATAGGTGGGTCTGCAACGGAACGGTTTTCTTTTGGTAGGCGGCGAGCAGACGTGGAACACACTTGGCGCTGAGACGTTTCATTTTTGAATTTCAGTCACAATTCATGGAATGGTACCGAATGACACACTTGTTTATTCTATGAGCTTTCAAACCGGCAAGAACGGTGGGTCTGCAACGGAACGGTTTTCTTTTGGTAGGCGGCGAGCAGACGTGGAACACACTTGGCGCTGAGACGTTTCATTTTTAAATTTCAGTCACAATTCATGGAATGGTACCGAATGACACACTTGTTTATTCTATGAGCTCTCAAATCGTCAAAGGCCGGTTGGAATCGATAAAAGTGTGAGTTTCATAATGTTTTTTACTCTCAATCATGAATTTCTTTTAACAAAATTATATAATGTGGGTGTGAGGGGTATTTCACATACTTTATTCAGTAATTCTTTAGCTGTCAGATTTTAATATACTATCGTTGATCAATCACAATCACCGCTGTTACCGGTTACTACAGGGGTTCCACAGAGCTCAGTTCTGGGTCCCTTATACATATCAATGATATTTTTAATACAACATCTAACAATGATGCAATTCTTTTTGCGGATGACACAACAATATTATTCAATGGAAAAAATCTCAATGAAATAGTTATTCAAGTAAATCTTCAATTACAAATTTACTCAGAATGGTTAACATACAATGAACTTATAATTAATGTTAGTAAAACCAAACTTGTTGTCTTTACTAGACAGAAAATATCACAAACACAAGTTCCATACTTACTTTTCAATAACGCACCTATTGATACAGTACAAAGTTTTGAGTATCTGGAAATTATTTTAAATTCTGACTGTCGGGAACCACCGGACTAGCCCTGTTGCCGAGGTCGACCGCTTTCTCTCTTCCGAACGGTCCCGGCGCAGATCCTTTTGTGTGTGTGTGTGTGTGTGTGTGCGATGTGAACTGTCGCAGAAGCTGTAATGTCCGTAGTAGATCGTCGAATAACTCATACACTCGGATTCAGTCAATCATTGGAGGAAACAGTCATGCGCAAACTTAACAAGTTTATTCGAATACCAAAATTAAGATCCGGCTGATAAACTGTATTCTGACCTGGACCGGCTTCCAGGTGCGGGTATAACACTGCCTAGCTCTGTGGTAGTTCTATCGGAAACCTCGCTCGTTATCCCCGCGAGCTCTCACTGATATCTTCCTGTCGATCAACGAACACACCAAGTACTCCTTCGCTGACCGCGATGCAAGTGTCCAGGAGAGCTTAACAAAGCTTCCTCCCTACACTCCTCTGCTATCCGATGCGCTCGGTCAAGCGACCTCAACGCAAAGCAACCGAACTCCAAACAAACGCCTGGGGTCTAACGCCGAAAAGCCCAGAGCAGATAAGATCAGATCATATGTAGAGGATTTTAGGAAAGGAGTGTCTGGCCCCATTCTTAAACAACCCTTAGAAATAGGAAGCTAGGAGACTTGGGCTAGAGTGCCCGATAGGAAAGTCACACGGAAGCGAGGTAGATGAAAATCCACTCCAACCAATTTTCGAAAGGACATTGCGACGAGAACTGCATGAGATGGACATCTGGAGCAGAGTACCATGGAAGAGGCCTCTTTTAACAGCAAGTCACAAAGTCGCACGTTATCAATGGGCTCAGAGGCACCAAAACCTGACTGTGGAGGATTGTAAACGAGTAATTTGGTCTGATGAGTCTCGTTTTTGTTTGTACTCCAACGATGGGAGGCGACGAGTGCATCGTAGGCCCAATGAAACCTCTAATCTTGATTGTGTCGAAGCTGTTCAAGCTGGAGGGGGTTCTGTGATGTTTAGGGAATGTTTTTCGTACCACGAAATGGGCCCTCTCGTCACACTGACGATGAATTTGAACCAGAATGTGTACCTTCGCATTCTGAATGACAAAGTGTTGTTCTTTGCACTACATCTCTAGGAGCAGCATCACATTGCCACTCCTGTCTTCCAAGAAGACAACTGCCCTGTGCGTGTGCACAGGGCTAAAACTGTGTCTGAGTGACACGACGAACAATCAGCAACAATTTATCACCTCGACTGGCCCGCCAAATCCACAGAATTAAACCCTTTTGAAAATCTCTTGGATCATTTGGAACAGAAGGTGAAATGCCGGAATAGACACCCACGTACTCTGGCAGAACGTCGGAACCAGTTGACGCACGAGTGGCTGAAATTCGATGTTCCAGGGACGTGCCAACAGGGGGGCGAGAGGGGCAACTGCCTCCCCCGAAATCTAAGTGGAGGGGCAGACTGTATGTTTTGCCCCTCCAGTTTTAGCACCGAAAATATAAGTTCATTTAATTTAACAGAAAAAAAAAGCTTTCAAATTGTTTAAAAAACAAACGAAATGCTGGGGATTTTTATAGCGTTTTAGCAGTTTTTAATTAGCATTTTTCCCTTTATGGTAAGGGAAAGAAAAATAAAACAAAATAGTACTGGGAAAATAACCTCCCCTGTGCTCCTGATTTTTTTCTGCTCTGTTCTACGACTGGTTAATGGGTGCAGATGGGAAGAGTGAGGGAGAATAATCCTACACAAATACAACAACAAATAGTTGTGTGAATGTTTGTGGAGGGGGCAGGGATTCCGGGACAGTCCACTCCATTTTTTCTTTTGCATTCAAGTGATTTTGAAATCCGTTCTATGCGTATATTCCCAGTGGGGTAGGGGGATTCGTGTTTATCCAGTTCTTGAACAATTAGTGTTGTATTATCGCCTATCAAACATCCCGCTTATCTTAGCTCAATCCATCAATCGGCAAGACCAGACGGCAAGTGCGTTTCTACCGAAAACAATAGTCTGAAGTGTGGCATCACTGGAGACACTTTCTGGGACTCTGGGTGGAGCCTTGAGCTGTTTTTTTCCAGTGTAAAGACCTTTCATCACTGCCGCGCTCGCTTCCTACCCCATCTGGGTTTCCTATCATCCGGGCTGGGAATCATGAAGGAAACAATCTTCATTGTAGTTTGTGGGTGGCCGGGGAGAGGGGAATGCTTTACCCCAATTTTCACTTCCATGCCCATCGTCGTATTCGTACTGTGACTGTGTAGTCAGTGTTCAGATATTTCACCAGTTTTACTTCCGTGCTTTATGCGTGTTGGTGTTCAGATACTTCACCAGTTTTACTTCCGTGCTTTATGCGTGCTTACAAAAGTGCAATTTTTTCGGAGTGTTTTCGAGATCGTTTTCGTGATCAGAGAAGAATTTTGATCTTTGAAAGCTGAATAGAGAAACTTACAAGCAAAAGGAAACGTGAGATAAGTGCAGAATCAATAAACGTAAATCCATTTTAAAAATACTTTTTAACAGATATTTGATATTTTGGGGGAAATGCGCCATTGGCTTGTTTCATATAAAAGTATTTTGAATTCAGTTGTAAGATCATGGTGAATTGGTGACATTGATTGTGGGTTGTGTGAGGAATTCGCACTGGTATGATGCAAATCCCAACAGACGCCTGGCGCTTATACAGACTTTTTTAAGGGTGGGTCTGTGTGACAATATTTTGCCTCTGTTGAAAATCCGAGAGCAAGTTTAAAACTTTACGTGAAAAGTCTAATAAAGGCTTTTCACCAAAAGTTTTAACCTACTCTTAATTTATAATTGGCAGAAAGTTAAAATACTCCTAATTTATAATTAAGAGTAAGGGAAAATACTACTAAGTTTAAATTTATTAGGAGTACGGCAATTATTCCAAATAAAATTATAAAACTTAAACTTTATTTTCTTTTTATCTCAAATCTCGAGTAGGGAATTTGTTTTGCCTATTGCCTCTTATAGTTTTATGTCTATTACATGCAAATTTGGGTCTGCTAGTTTCAAGGATTTAGCTAGAAATTAAAAACTGTTTTTAATCCACTACTACATAAAAACAAGATATTTTCCCACACAATATTTACGTATTCCAAAAAAAAAAAAAAAAAAAGAAAAAAACAACAACTGAAACATGACACATCATTATCCTCTCAGATTACTGATTAGTTCCGAACCATTAAATTTGGAAAACTATGAAAAAATTGCTAATATTAACACTTAGAAGAAAATGAAGATTGCAGGGGTCCACCTTTGCGTTCTTGTTTGCTGGGTTTGGGGAAAATCGGAGTGGCCCCTCCCCAGATGTTTGTTGGTGAGTGTTCGACCCCATAGAAAATACATTAGGTAAGTGGTCAGAATAATGTGACTCGACCCTGTATATATATATATATATGCGCGAGCGCGACGTTCTGTTATAGTTTTAGAGCTTTATTTAGAAAATAGGAAAATACTTTGCCCCCCCAATTTCTGAAACGTTGGCACGTCACTGCGATGTTCAATACATCCACAACATCGTGGAGTCTCTATCACACCATATTCATGCTGTTACCAAGCGCAAGAGGCACCGTCCCCCATTATTAGGTAAGTTCTGACTGGAGTGACTAAATTTTTGTCCTGTGTGCTTACATGACAATAACGTTTTGGAAGTTCTACGTACTGTTTTTATTATTTTGTTTTGGTGCGTTCTTAACGTCTCTCGACCGGGTTTCTTTTGCCCTCATATAGCTGTTAACTTCATCCAATGCCGATTATTATTAAAACGTACTGTTTCTGAAGACTATAGAACCAGGCTTGGACGACGGGGTTTGTTGTATACTGTTTAGAATCATTAATTTTCATTCATTGAATGTTGCAGAGTGTTACGGTGTGATGTAAAGTCTTATGAAACTTCTGTAATTATGTTTTTGTGAACAAGAAAATTTTCTACAAAATTTTTTATAAATGATACGATGTATGTATCTTCCTACTTGATATCTTTGAATAAATTATCTTACCATCTTTAAATGATAAGTTTGTCTTTTATTTTGTAATTGCATTACAGTGATGTCATACTCCGGCAACTCACGATACATCTTTGGCGTTTTACTCAGAGAAGAACAAACTTGGATATTGATATACTGTAGCTTTAACAAAATAACCAACAGATTTCACGAAACTAAAAGTAAACATGATGATGGCACTCTTACCAGTAACAGAGAAGAAACACAGAAATTAAGAAAGAAATAATTTTTCATTTAATATCAGTGGTTCTTCTCCTTGAATGGTAACAAATTTACCATGTTTGCCTTAAATGAGTTTATTTTTAAATAATGGTAGCTAAGGATAGCAAGGTGCAGGTAATTAAACATTTCTCATTTTCATTGAAAAGACGAGAAATCTTTCTTTCCACTGGTTAATTAAGCGGAAATTGCAGAATATACTGTCGAAATTAATAGTTTCCAGTGAAAAAAGAACTCCATAAGAACAGCGAGGAAAAAGTGTTCACTTGTCAGACAACCTTACATAAACAGCCAGTGAATACTCGGTATAGGATAGTTCATCCAAAAGCAAAGATCACTGGATATTTCAACCACTGCAGTGTCTACGTAACAACGACTTTCCGCGAGCAAACCATTTCGTGTTACCTGTAGATTGCGATATCATACACTGCTGGACAATTGCTAAGGACCGATCATAAACGGCTATATAGCGCATAAAAAAGTAAGTGTGGTTGGATGCCAAGTGAAATAAAATAATGTCAGAATGCCAGGACATTACAAGAAAGACAATTTATTGTGCTCTGAAATCCAGAAGGCTTTGGAACGTGTTCAAGGGACAAACAGGCCATTTTGTGCAGAATACGTAAACGTGAAAAAAATGCAATTACCGTCCGCAGGCGTTCCGGCGTAAGATGTCAATACGGGATATGGCCACCATGGAGGGCGATGCAAGATTCCACACGTCGTGTCATGCTTTGCACAACATTATCAAGCAGCTGCTGGGGTAATTTATCCCATTCCTCTGTCAGTGCACGGATGAGGGTGTCCTGGTTCATTGGAGGGCATTGGCGACCAGCAAGACTCCTCCCCAAAGCATCTCACACATTTTCAATGGGATTCAGATCTGGAGAACGTGCTGGCCATACGAGGCGTTGAATATCCTCGCTCTCAAGACACTCCTGGACAGCGACTGTTCGATGACATGTTGCGTTGTCGTCCATGAAAATGAATCTATCACCGACAGCACCACGGAACATGCGAACATGAGGTAGCAGAACATCATTAATGTATCGTTGGCCAGTCATAGTCCCAGTTGGAAGCACATAGAGGGACGTACGGCCATTGATCATGATGCCAGCCCATACCATGACACTACATGTCGGATATCGGTCTCTTTCCTGTATGTTTGCTGGACAATATGCAGTACCACTATCACGCCAGATCAGTTGTCGTCGACAATCAGACGATAGACCGTATCTCCTCTCATCTGAGAAGAGGACAGCAGACCAGTCGTTATCAGTCCAATTGCGATGTTGATGGCACCATTGCAAACGGGCGGTACGGTGACGTCTGGACAATGGGATGCACACAACAGGACGGCGGGCGTATATTCCTCCTTCATGCAAACGTCTGGCGACAGTTTTTCGGGAGATCCGCTTGCCAGTAGCAGCCATAAACTGATTTGCTACCTCACTAGCTGTGCTGCGCCGGTGTCTTTTTGTTGATAGCACTATGTACCGATCTTCTGCAGGTGTCGTACTGCGAACACGACCTCCCCCGTGACGTTTGCTACACTCTCCATTTGTTTGAAATGATTTCCAAAGCCTTGAAACAACACTGTGGCTGACGTCGAACTCGCTGGCAACATCTGTTATTTTTCGCCCTTCTTAAATCTTGCCAATAATACGGCCACGCGTAAAATCATCTAGGTGATGTCGGGAAGACATACTGAAAATTGCAAGTTCGTCAATTGATTCTTTCCCTTTCAACTTTGCGTTTGAACAACAACGGTCAATACGCGTCAAATCCGTTATATCTCTTATCAGCGCTATGACGTCACGAACAAGTTCGGCAATCCAAAATTTGCATACGCACAACACGTCTTACTGTATCCCGCACTTATGCTAATTTCCACATTTCCCTGCCTTCCATTTTATGGTTGCTATCGTTGCTATTGTCATTCGTCCTTAGCAATTGTCCGGCAGTGTATAAAAGTATTCTCGTGTAGAAAGTAGAGAATTCGTGTTGGTGTGTCGCCTAGCTTAAATTTGTCGCAATGTCGAAAAAGAATTTATGAAAAGTTTGGTGACGGTAGCTTGTGGATTTGTATACAAAAAAAAAAAAAAAAAAGAAGGAATATTTCAGTTTTATGTATGTATATTTAGCATTCGATCTGATTATGTAACATTTTAAGTGTGACACCTGCTTTCTAATGTATTTACTTGAATGAAAATGTTAACTAGAATCGTACCTTTGACCAATTATCCATTGGACAAATTGTTCCCTTTTACCAAATCGACAATGGACTAGTCGCCGTTGGACGAACACACCACATCCGTCTTTGATAAATTCTTTAATCAGACTTAGGTCGGGAACTGTAAGACCTGGAAACTGATTGTAGCCCCATGGTCCCCGTTCTCGTTGAAGAAAGTCTGAAAGCTGTGAACTGTTACGATGCGGTCCTAAAACGTGGGAATTAGATAGGATGAACATTTTTCGTCCTTAGCAGCAGCTGCTCCAAGAGAAGGTATGCGCACCTCTGTAACGTATACTCTATATTCACTTTCCTTTTGATTTTACTATCTCTGGTTATTTTATTTTACTATGTAAATTATCTTCTTACTGAACGAAATATTATTTCACCCGATGAATGAGATCTGGCAATGAGTGTAAGTCATGACGTGGTGGTAGCCAGTATATATAGGCGCGTTCATCGATAGCCAGAGAGAGATTTTGTTGTTATAAGGAGAGCTTTTGTTGTTATAGGGAGATCGTTTGTTGTTATACTAGAGGAGAGAGTTTCGTTCTATGCCATTAGTTTGATTCTTCATTATTGTGAAACAAGTTGTGTGTGTGTGCTTTGGATGACCAAGAGTTGCATAATAAAAAAGCTTGTAGTAAGTACGTCTTTCTCAATTCATAGTTTTTGTCAGACCTCTGTCTGGCTGTTAGGTTTATATCATTAGTTTATTACCATTAACAACCAGCGTTAAGACTTTATTCATTCTAATTACTGCTGCAACATTACTACCAGTTATAAGTTTGTTCAATACTATTACTACACTACTAGCAGGAGACTTTATTCATGTTCTTAATTAACTAGTAACAACAACCATTTGAATTCACTATTTGAAGCTTAGTACAAGCATATCATTCAGTAGCAGAAGCATTATACTTAGCTCAGTAGGAAAGCTTCATTATTATCATTAGCTAGCTGGTAGAAAGAGCTTATTCATTATAATTAGCTTAGCGGAAAGCAAAATAAAGCTAATTCATTATACCTCCTGGAAGTAAAGTCTCAGTACAAAGAGATGTCAGAGGGCCTAGGATAATGCTATGAAGAGGCACTTAACAGATTCTCCTCTCCTTCTAACGTTTCGAATAGTGAAAACTTATGCATGTAATGTTAATGTGAGATAACTGCAGTATAAATTTTTTGCTGATTCGAACGGTGAAGGCCAGTCTTCACCTTTCACTGTTCTGCTCTAATTGCTCTCAGCCACATTTCTCCGATGTACGGATCTTGTTTCCGTTTCAAATCACGTGGAATAAATCAGGGGGATTCTGCCTCCTTGATCTTCAACTGCGGACCATGACGTTCGTTACGTAAGACCCACTTGGTCTAGCTTCAGTTAAGAAAACTCTTTCCAAACATATTAGATTCGCTCTTTTCCTTATACTGCATTTGTCGTATGTAAAAAGCGCTGGGTTTTGGCTAATTAACAGAATTAAGCCTGAGTTCGAGTCCCGGATGAGGCATGGGCATCGTGTTTGTCCTGAGGGGCTTGTTCTGTCCACTTCCTGGAACGAGGGACAATGAATTTGAGACGGGCTACCTTTTATAGCTTTAGATGATCATATAAACACGAAAAGAAAATCTTTCTATTTACACATATGTGTTCCTTTTGGAACATTCGTATGTGCCTGTATTATACATATGATTACCATTCCTGAGCACTCCTAGCGCAGTGGTTATTTTTTGTGTAACAGAACAGACGGGGATGCCAAGTCATCCCGCGCGCCTCAGTCACAGATATCTCGCCTTGTAGAAGTCGAAGTGGAAACTTGCTTTTCCTTCGGATATATGCAACCAGTGGAAAGATGATGGAAGCATTTTTCAATTTTTTTAGAACCCAGAATTCGTTCTAGGTAGCGTAAATGCATACATGGTAGCAAGGAAAGTAGGCCAGTCAAGTATCTTGAGAACTATGGCATGTAGCATTCTTTTTCGGGCAGTTGTCTCTGAACCCCTATGAAGTTGCATGATGAGGTAACGCTAAACGCTATCCCCATTGTTTCGCCATCTTGCCGTTCCCTTTGGACATACGGCAATAAGTCAGCTTCAGCGTTACAGACCGTGACAAAAATAGTATGTAATGCGTTTTCCCCAAAACAAAAGATGGAAAGGAACTGAAAAAAAAACCTCTTACAGAGTATAGTATTTTGTATTTAGATCATACTCTGTAAGAGTATGATCTAAATACAAAAATGTGAAATCCGAGCGTTTTAAAATGGACTTTATGGCCTACAAAAGTTTGCTCATGGGTTCGCAAACTCACAGTGTCCACCATGCTTTCCAACCTATCCATATTAACATTGGCAAATGGAGCTCTGATCCTCAATTGAAGATCTAGCGCATCCAACGGTGATGCTGCACTGACCTGGGACTTCAGAAGCTCTGGTGATCTTGAGCGGCCTTGCTACTGGGCCCCAGTGTGTTATCCAGGACTGGTGAAAAAGACTGTCGTACTACCGTGTAACTCGTGGATTCCAGCGCGCCGATTTCCCGTCATGTTGTGATACTTTAAGGAAATCTGCTACATTCATTCTTAGGAGTTACAAATATCGTTTAACATTCAGATACTATTGGGGGAAAAAAACTCCTGGTAAGTGGTTAACCCACAGGCCACATCGAACTGGGGTGGACCACCTGGCATGGAGATGTATGTTCTTCCTCCAGTACGGATGGTGTTTTGAATGTACATTATGAGTCGTACTCATTATGTACATTCAAAACAACATCTTATGTGAATTGCGACTCATATGCTCATAAGATGTTCGACAAGAACTGTGATTCTTCTTCTGAAATATTCATCACGAAGTTACATATAAAATTCCAGTAGTTCCGTTGTGTCTCCAAGTTGTAGTGTTTACTGAAAATGACACAAATAACCACACATGTGCTGCCGTTGCAACATATGTAATACTCTCTGGTGACTCAATCCATTTTCCTTCCAACTTTCCGTGAGCTGCAGTGGGGATGTGTAAATATGTCTGACAGAAAATCAGAATCATTCCGTCGTGGCTGGCCTGTACGTGAGCGCCATCTTATATTGCCTGGATCATGCAATAGACGAATTGCATTTCTGATGATCCTATAATCAAGACGCCTAATATTAGAAAGCCGCAGCACGGGCCTCCGGTTACTTAAGCCATAAATCAAAACCATTTTCTCAAACTTCCTCGTTCGTAAAGGCAGACATTGTGTGTAAGGAAAGTACCAGAGCACACAGTTTTGGCTAGACCGACTCCAAAACCCCAGCTACACAGAAATGTTGAGCTACTTTTGAGAATCAGTCAAGCATTAGCAATATTGAATGTACAGCACCGGCCTTTAAATATCGAGAAGAACACTCGAAAATGGATATTTATGCGTATTTTCTGCAAATGCAGCGAAACTCAGAGTTGTGTGTTATTTTCTGTACTCTTGGCGAGTTCCTTTCCATATTTTGATTCGGGAGAAGCTCCTGTTTTACTTTTGCCACACTATACAACTTTGCAGTTCACTTTGTTGCCCTATCTTCAAAGTGGGTAAGATACGCCATTATCCCTCAACGGAGGCAAATATCCCTCTCGTCAAGTGTTGTCTCATTGTGCAGCGACGTAGGGATTTTAACGCTAGCTATTATAATTTTCGAGATATTGTCCTGGTCCATTATTTTCTTTGCCATCCTGTACGTGTATTTAAAATGATGTCTTGACTTTCATTACTCGAATTTCCAAAATTCTTGCACACAAAAGTTGAAACTTTTTGCTACATCTCCTTTTTACCCAATGCACATATTATCCACTAGGTGGTAGAGATTTGTATTATGTACATATTACCTACTAGGTGGTATAGATTTGTATTTTGCAGTATAGACTATAGTATCTAGAAACGAAGTAAACAAATATATAAAAATATTTAAAATATTTATACTACAATGCTTGTGATGTTGAGATAGATTAAATCAGCAACGTTTATTCACAATTAAATATTTTATTTTCAGATCTACTATACGCTGAGCGTCTGGCTCAGCTTCATTAAGACAAGTTAATTTTGTGCTGATGAAGCCGAGCCAAAAGCTCGGCGAAACTATAACAGATCTTAAAATAAAATACTTAATTCTGAATAAATATTGCTGATTTAATCTGAACAAGGATCTAGTGGTTCGTTGATTTCTAGAGAACTCTTAAGTGCACACCCTACATTATTTTTTAAGTACAAACCCAAGCATATTCACAGTTGTTACACCATTCAGATAGCGAGACCCCCCCCCCCAAAAAAAAAGACACATTAGTTTTATGTTATATACTGTATTTAGTTACCGTAAACGTTTTGTTGTCTAATTCAGTATGTCAAAAATGTTTCACCATTACTAAGGTTTAGGCTTTATGATGCTTTTCCTCCCTCTCAATTTTCGGAAACGTGATGTGATTTTCCGCTACTTGAAGAAATATGATTTTGGAATATTTTAAATGTTACTAGAAACTGAGTTCCTGAAATGAATGTAACTTTGACTGATGCGCAAAGAAGTTTGCAGTGTGACTACCGAATGGGTTTAACTACAGCTTAAAGCTGACATTTGGTTTTTACTAATTCCCAGATATTTGAGAACTCTCCTAGAAAGCCAAGACATGTGAGATATCAAATATTTTTCTCATAGAAGGTAATTTTTCCATTAATTTAAAAGAAGTTTCCAAAAAATATCATTTCCGAAATAAAAAAAGAAATCACTCACTCATTGAATCACGCTATAACATAAGAACAATAAAATTAATCACCAAATAACTTTTATTCTCTGCTTTACATTTTCGTGACTTGCAATTTTTCTAACTCTAAGCAGCAATTAAAAAAACATGAATTCTAAATTCTAATTCTTAGTTTTGTTTTGCTGTTAGATTACCACTGCCGGAACTTTCGGATCGATCATTTATCTTGTGGATTGTTCACTGATCTTCGGTTACCATGTTCCACGACGGTTGGAGGCTTGCCTCCGACTCCTAAACCTAAACCTTCTCCTAGACCTACAGCAGGAAGAGATCCAAGGAGACTGCTAAGTAAACCAGCATATGATCCATCCGGAAATGTCACAAGAATGCAGCATACTACAGCAAAGATGACTTGGAGTCTCATCTAAAGAACGACAGAAGAAACAAAGATATGTCAGTGAACAAATTATTTATTTATCTTCAGATGTACATCATGCAACCAATTAATGCCAAAATGAAAGTAAATATGGTCAAAATCGAAGCAAAGTCATTAAACAATGTCAGGTGTTTTACATAAATTCGATTGTAATGTTAACTCGTAAAACTCATTCATGCTTGACGGCACACTTGATATTTCAAGGATTTTGGGAAAAGTGCTTGATCGCGCAAAGGCTTAAGTAAAGTTGATGTCGTGGTACAGATGAGGCATCGTGTCCTTGGCTTTTGAGCTTCCTTAGACATTCGTCATGATATTGAGGATGAATATCCAGATGCTTAACCTACAAATGCCAAACGGATCAACTTTGTCACGATGATGTTCATCTCTACTTCTCAGTTATTTCAAAGGGATTTTCCTGAGGACCCAGCTTTTTGTGATTCTCATGCCTTTTCTTTAGTCTCCTCATCGGATTATTGTTTTGATTATTTTTGTTTACGTGACAAAGATATCTTTGGTGGTTTTCATTTATTCTCTTGATAATTCTTGTTGACACGGCGAAGACATCTTTCTTTGGGTTTGATTCTTACGAAATAGTATCCTCTATATTAGGCAAAAAATGTTTACATTTTTTCGGCTATTCTTAATCTAAATATGTTTTAACCGCGGCTTGTTTCTTGTGTGTTCTTGATCTAAATATTTTCAGAACTTCTCTTGACTTAGCCATATTTCTTCCACTGCAAAACATCTTTCAGAGATCTTGGGATTCTCTTTGACGTTAGATAATTTCTCCCTCTGGATAAGTTTCACCCTCTGCATAAATACAAAGTTCAATGCAACGCTACAGTTACTTTTCTATGTTAGTATAGTGCTTTAAAGGAATCTTTAACCCGAGGTTGTGCAAAATCGATCATTTTGTGAGATTACCAGTCCTGTACTCTCGGATTTTCTTTAGCCTTGTGGTGGATGAACAGTTGAAAAAGTTTGCATCGCGGAAATGCGTTGAGTGATATCTCATTTTATGTGTCTTGATGCATAATCCAACGATGAACCTTTCCAGTAGTCATCATATGGTTAAATTTTGTTCTCGGGCGTTTAGTCAGTAAGAAACGTTCTTGTATTCATGACAAACGTTTCCTCAACCTCACTCAGTTTTGTGATCTTTATTAGAAAAACACACACACATCGTTTGCGCAATGTTACAAATTCGAATGCAATGATCGGCAAATATTAACAGTGAGGCATTTGAAGACTTTATGTCTCCCGATGGACAAGTTGTCAGAGGCGTAGGTCTCTGGTAAATTGTCCTAGCTAGGTTCCGGTTCGAGTCCCGGATGAAGCATGCATGGTGTCCTCATCTTGCGGCGCTGCGCCTATTCCCACCCTGGAACCAATGACCCCGAATTAGGGACGGACGACTGGTTACACAGTCTGTAGTCCTTAGAAGTCATTAAACAATGACTTCTAAGGACTACAGTCCATGGTGGTCGTTAAACCCCGTAACAAAATAAATTTTGAAAATATTTCAAACAACGGTTTTCTTCATATTCAGAGGACAGAAATCATAGGATATCTGGTTCCAGGGAATCGCGACGCTAGCACCCCTCTCGCTAGTAGACGAACCCACCGCTTGGCAGGTGTATAGGCAGGAGGACATCACTGCATTCATGTAGACGGCAACTCGATATCAGTATGGATAAACGTCGTGAGTTAACAGAGTTTGAAATGTTTGGGTGCCAGATGCATGGGTCACTCTATCGCGGAGGTGGTACAGGAATTACAGTATCCCCGTTCGACAGTATTAAGAGTGTATCGGGAATGCGCCATATCCGCGGAATAACGTCGCACCGTGGACAGCGCTGTGCTCGGACAAAAGTTGTGAATGTACGTCGGCGTCTATCACGCATAGTTGCAACCAGCCGGAGAGCAATAGAGGCACAGATCATACCAACTTCAGTGAGGGAGGTGCCAGAATCGTTTCCACCAAGACCATCAGGCGATCATTAGTCTTAATAGGTTATGGGAGTCCCATTACTTCTCAGCTGGGCGAAAGAACACCCGCACTGGACCTTGGATGATTGGAGACGAGTCTCCTGGTTTGATGAGTGTCGTTTCTAGTTATTTCGCGTAGACGCGAGGGTGCGGATCTAGCGGAAACCGCATGAAGCGATGGAACCGTCATGTAATTCAAGCTGGTGGAGGCTCGGTTATGGTCTGGAGCGTGTTCAACTCGCACACGTTGAGACCTCTGGTACGTCTAGGTGCATTTCTGAATTGTTCACGCTACTTGTCCATCCTTGCAGTTTAGAGTCAACATACTTCCACAAGGTAATGGATTCTTTCAGCAGGAAAATGAGCTTCCCCACATAGCCGTGGTGAAAAGAGCGCGATTAAAGGAGCATTTCTCAGAAGTTCCCAACCTAGAATGACTTCCCCGTTCACCAGCCATGAACCCTGTGGAAAAATCTTCGGGATGCTGTGGAAAAAGTGTAACGTACCAGGAGATGTGACGTACCTGCCAGAAGGACGCACACGACATAAAGGCAGATGGGAATCAGAATAAAACGTCCGCGTAGCTTAATTGGTAGAGCAACTTATTCCGGAATGAGTGGACCGGGTTCGAATCCTGGCGCGAATAAAAATGACGGAGAAATTTACTTCGTTATAATGGCGCCCGAACTATCCGGATGACCCGACCGTTCAAAATCTCGCAATGGTGTGATGTTATTTCCACACCGCGAGATAGGAAAAATAAGAGAATCCCTTCTCCAGCACTTCGACAAAAAAAAAAAAAAAAAAAAAATAAGGGGGAGATGATGTAACGTACCAGGAGATGTGACGTACCTGCCAGAAGGACGCACACGACATAAAGGCAGATAGGAATCAGAATAAAACGTCCGCGTAGCTTAATTGGTAGAGCAACTTATTCCGAAATGAGTGGACCCGGGTTCGAATCCTGGCGCGGATAAAAATGACGGAGAAATTTACTTCGTTATAAAAGGACCATTCGAGCTTTGTATCGTCCATCCAGGAATAAGGCGAAATTACGGACAACCATGCAGCAAGCATGGGTGGAGACACCTGTAGAACGTTTTCGTGACCTAGAGGACTCAATACCTTGCCGTGTGACTGTCCTTATCCGGGAGAAAGGCGGGCCTACCCGTTATTAAGCAGGTACCTCATGATGTTTTTCCACTCAGATTATTTAATTGTGTACTTCTGCGTGAAGCAAGAAAATATCGCGAAATTGTAATGCCTATTTTTTAACTGAAACGTACTGATTTTTTTGTTCAGTCTTACAAGTGGTCTTAATTAGAATCGATAATCTCGGAAAATGCATGGAAACATCTTTGATTGGTGCCTCATTTAAAAAAAACGCCTGGACTTGGAAATCTGCATTATGACTTTAAAATGTATTTTCTGATTTTTCTTCAATTCATTTTGGTGTGATGATTTATTTTTACGGAATTTAACTTAAAAAAATGATCCGAAGAACGATGTATGAAACGTAGCGGTTATACGTATCTCCATGCCATTTCATGAAAGTAAACTAAACACAGACCGCCGCCCAGGTGGCGCAGTGGTCTAAGCAATGGCTTATGACCATTCGTTCGAGATGGGTCCGATGAGGCATGGATGTTGTGTTTGTCTTACGACACTGGCTCTTTCCCTTCCCTGGAACCAGTTATCCCAAATTGGGGATGATCGACTGCTTTTTTTATAAATAATTGGTCTGCCGATTGAGTTGCTCACGGTGGTCGTTAAACCTTCAATAAAAAAAAACACACAGACCAATTATTTTATTGAATTTGTTCATGTGAAAAATGGCTGATCAAAGATCAGATTTCCAGGTTTGTATTTTGTCATTTTATTAGGATAAGGTTTCCTGGTGCGGCAATTTTGAGGCTACCAAGCAAACACGTCACATTCGGTGCATCAAGGGTTAGAAGTAATAATTATATTTTAAACTGTGGTTTTTTTTTCTCGGCAAGCTGTTCAGAACATAGTCTCACTGTATTCTCTGTCTCTTTATCTCGTCTGTCCATGACGGTTGAGTCCTGCAAAGACGATTATGCGCCTTTGAGGGCTACTGGCAAATTAACGCAGCCGGCTTGCCATTCCTCTGCTGCATTTGGGTAAGGGACAAAGTGCGTCCGGGGCCGACATCATAAGGAACCATATACGCATTCGCTTCCCTAAGCCCAGGGAGTCAGAGGAAAACCCCGGAAAAACCGCAGACTAGATGGCCGGCAGGACCGAGATTCGAACACCCGACAGAAACGTCCTCCTCCCCCACTGCACACAGCGCGTTGACAAACTGCGCCACGCTGGTGGTTTCACTATATTATTTACTTTAGTTTCCTTTTTGTGGGCAGAAAATGTTTACCCTACTTAAATTCAAAGAAAATAAAATTGCCCTGGAATGCAATGAACGTTCAACATGTGAGAGAACAGTGGTTTGCAGATCAAGTACTACAGTTATCTGCCTAAAGTCCTGATTTAGCTTGATCCATTTCCTTCTGTTTAGATCAGGGGTCGTTAATCTTTTAATACCTACCGCTCACTTTTGCATCTTTGTTGATGATAAAATTTCCTTACCACCCACCGGTGCCACAGTAACTCAGTTTAGAGTTAGTGCGAAGTAATTTTTAGAGGGGATGTTGTGTAAAACATATGTACTTAAATTTATCTTTTTATTTACACTTTATGTATATTTATACATAGATAATTTCAATTTAATGAATTTCTGCATCTCCATCGATACAGCGCCTACTAGTGCGGCAGTTGCTTAAATTGAAGAAAATGAAAGTTAAATGTGAAAATAATAAAGCTCATTGAAATTACCTTTAATCAATGACTAATCAGATCCCTGTGGCTGATGATGCGAGACTAAATATTTGATATCTGGTTCGATTTTCGTAAGAAACAAACGAAAGTCTCCTCTTTCGGTGATATTCGGACGGTTTACCTATTTGGTGATAATATGGCTAACAAGCACTAAAGCCTGATTCTACAAGATATGAGGTAGGGAAAGGTATCAATAAATTAAATATCATTTTCCTCATATTTGGATATAACGCAGGCATTTTTTATTTTTTAGTTTATTACGCAGGCATTTTTTTATACACGTATACTACTTTGTCAAAGGGAAAACACTTTTATATGTTGTTGCTTTTCTGTAGCGATAAAAATTGCACAGGAATTATTATGTGTTACTTTTAAGTGCTTTCACACAGGTGTTTGTGTCGTCGACCTTTAACGTTGTGTTGTTTTAGCTCTGCAGATAACATTCTCTGCAAGAAGAGAAAAAGTTTCTTGGCGTTTAATTTCTTCTTATATTATTTTTTGCGTGATCTACGTTATTGATAAAACGTGTTTTGTGTTATCCTCTACACTCTGTATTTACGGATTACATTGTTTTAATTATTATCTATATTCACAGTTTAGAGATGGAATTCAAAAGTAAACTGCAAAAGCATATTTTAAAAAGTCAAATTCGCGAAGTTGTTAGCAATGTATTCGATATATGGCGGAAGAACCAAATTTGTAACAAGGGACAAAAACCCCGACCGCCCAATATGAAAGCTTGAATCGCCCACTAGTGGGCGGTATGGACCAAATTGATGACCACTGGTTTAGATGGACGTTAGCTCAGTAGTGTAGCAAATCGTTTTTTTTGTGTGTGTGTGTGTGTGTGTGTTATACGCTCATCATGAGCACCTCGGGGGGAAATTGGTGGTCTCGAGTCCCTAATTTGGGGCCACTGGTTCCAGTGAGGGGGCAGGGCCATCACCATCAGACAAACACTCCTCCCATACTGCATCCGGGAGTCGAGCTCTGGTCCATCTCGGACGAATGGTCAGAAGCCAGCGCTTCAGATCACTCGGCCGACAAGGTAGCTCGTGGTTTAGCAAACAGGTAGACCCCAGACATAGTGGCAGAAGCTAAAGCATCAAACAACTCACGTAACCAGAGCTGATCCATTAACATCCTATTTATTTTGCTAATAAAAGGGTACGAAGGTACCCAACCCGAAGACATAATATTTTTCAAACCCTTTTTGTCTTACGGAACATAAGATGTACTTAAAATTCTGCGACACCTTTACACACAGTCACTATCAGCTTATTATATATAATATTTTATAAACTTAAGACTGACTTTGATCTGTGTGATGAGCACCAGCACTGCAGCCCTACGTAGACAAAAATATGACAAGTAGTGCATCTGCATGTAGTGTAGAACACTGCTATAACTGTTTTTTTATCATCTGTTTCTTCAAATTATGTTATACTGTATATTAAATTCATTCAATGGATTAAAGCTCAGTTTAACATAATTAAAACCAAAGAAAGTTTTTCTGAAAATTGTTAAATTTTGCAGATGCAAATACTTCGTGGTCTTTAGAAAATAGGTCACGATACGAATACGTATGATTACCATTTCTAAAACACTGAAAACGTTCTTTGTTTTGCCAATAGTCGCAGCCACCAAGTCCAAGAATTTTATTTCTTTGGAAGCCTCCGGGTAAAAGATTTACAGCATGTAGTCCAATTGTTCCCTGTGGAACATTTTCGAATCACACTTAAAAACAGTATTTTTTGGTTACAAAAACTTTTAGGATATCAAAAGGGTCGAAGCAAGCTTTTTTTCATCTGGATGGGCAAGGCTTGAAATTACTCCCCTTTGAGTTCAAAAGTTTTCCACTTCCAATCGAATAGTACGCAACTTTACTTTCTTATACACTGCCGGACAATTGCTAAGGACGGATGACAATAGCAACGATAGCAACCATAAAATGGAAGGCAGGAAAATGTGGTAATTAGCATAAGTGCGGGATACAGTAAGACGTGTTGTGCGTATGCAAATTTTGGATTGCCGAACTTGTTCGTGACGTCATAGCGCTGATAAGTGATATAAAGGATTTGACGCGTATTGACCGTTGTTGTTCAAACGCAAAGTTGAAAGGAAAAGAATCAATTGACGAACTTGCAAGTTTCAGTATGTCTTCCCGACATCACCTAGATGATTTTACGCGTGGCCATATTATTGGCAAGATTGAAGAAGGGCGAAAAATAAAAGATGTTGCCAGGGAGTTCGACGTCAGCCACAGTGTTGTTTCAAGGCTTTGGAAATCATTTCAAACAAATGGAGAGTGTAGCAAACGTCACGGGGAGGTCGTGTTCGCAGTACGACACCTGCAGAAGATCGGTACATAGTGCTATCAACAAGAAGACACCGGCGCAGCATAGCTAGTGAATTAGCAAATCAGTTTATGGCTGCTACTGGCAAGCGGATCTCCCGAAAACTGTCGCCAGACGTTTGCATGAAGGAGGACTATATGCCCGCCGTCCTGTTGTGTGCATCCCATTGTCCAGACGTCACCGTACCGCCCGTTTGCAATGGTGCCATCAACATCGCAATTGGACTGATAACGACTGGTCTGCTGTCCTCTTCTCAGATGAGAGTAGATACAGTCTATAGTCTGATTGTCGACGACAACTGATCTGGCGTGATAGTGGTACTGTATATTGTCCAGCAAACATACAGGAAAAGGACCGATATCCGACATGTAGTGTCATGGTATGGGCTGGCATCATGATCAATGGCCGTACGTCCCTCTATGTGCTTCCAACTGGGACTATGACTTGCCAACGATACATTAATGATGTTCTGCTACCTCATGTTCGCATGTTCTGTGGTGCTGTCGGTGATAGATTCATTTTCATGGACGACAACGCAACATGTCATCGAACAGTTGCTGTCCAGGAGTATCTTGAGAGCGAGGTTATTCAACGCCTCATATGGCCAGCACGTTCTCCAGATCTGAATCAAATTGAAAATGTGTGGGATGCTTTGGGGAGGAGTCTTGCTGGTCGCCAATGCGCTCCAATAAACAAGGACACCCTCATCCGTGCACTGACAGAGTAATGGGATAAATTACCCCAACAGCTGCTTGATAATGTTGTGCAAAGCATGACACGACGTGTGGAATCTTGCATCGCCCTCCATGGTGGCCATATCCCGTATTGACATCTTACGCCGGAACGCCTGCGGACGGTAATTGCATTTTTTTCACGCTTACGTATTCTGCACAAAATGGCCTGTTTGTCCCTTGATCACGTTCCAAAGCCTTCTGGATTTCAAAGCACAATAAATTGTTTTTCTTGTAATGTCCTGGCATTCAGACATTATTTTATTTCACTTGGTATCCAACCACACTTACTTTTTTATGCGCTATATAGCCGTTTATGATCCGTCCTTAGCAATTGTCCATCAGTGTACCTCCGCTGTAGGGAAGTACTGTGATCGTTCAAAACAACGCACTTCCGGCTTTCGATATAATTTCAATAAAGATGTAAAAACTGGAAAAACATCCAAGAGTCAACGGTTGTTAATATAAAGTCCCTGGCACAACCCCCAAGTTTTCAGCTTTCGCTGCTTTTGCAAACTATGCGTTGTTTTGTAATGGAACATTCTGATACTTCGGCACCTTTGGAGAATGTGGAAGAACTGAAAGATCTTTTTTTACGCTTTCCAACCGTAGGTTGAAGAAGCTTATATGCTCCAGCTTTGTCCGTCTGTCCGCACGATAACTCGCGTTAAAATGGTTCGATTTCGATGACATTTTAGTATGTGGTAGGGGACAACCTGGGAAGGAACCTTATTGAAAATGGGAGAAATGGAGTCAAAGATCAGGACATAAAAACGGGATCCATTTCATTGCTTTTGTGCATCAGAACTTGCGTAAAAATGGTTCGATTTCGATAACATTTTAGTATGTGATAGGGGACCACTTGGGGACAAATCTTATTGAAAATGAGCGAAATGGGGTCAAAGGTCAGGACATAGGAGCGGGATCCATTCCATGGCCCTTATGCGTCATAACTTACCTAAAAATGCTTCGAGTGCGACAAAACTTTAGCATGTTGTTCCGGAAGTATACTGAACCAATTCTGTTTAATATAATCGAAATGGGGTCCAAGGTCAGGACACAGGAGCGAGATTTATTCCACAGCTATTATCCTCATAACTTGACTAAAAATGCTTCGATTGCGACAAAACTTTAGTATGTTGTTCCGGAGGTACACTGTACTGGTTCTGTTTAATATCATCGAAATGAGGTCAAAGGTCAGGACACAGAAGCGAGATTTATTCCGCAGCCATTATCCTAATAACTTGAGTGATGATTTCTAGTATGTTGGAAAGCGTATCATAATCAATGCATTGCATGATTTTACTAACTTGTTGAAGCATTGTTCTGAAAAGAAAAGGAAGCAGCTTCCGATAACAGAATTTTTTAAATCGAGCTCTCCCTGAATGTACTGCAAAATTTATTTTCATACTTACGTACTGCAATATACATACAGTTACGGTGTACAGTGCTACAGCACTATGCATAATTTTCTATTCGTTCTGGAAAGTTTTTGAAAAAGGTAATGTAATTAATGCTTCAGAAGCCAAAAGGTATTTACTCATTTTTTCTTTTTAATTGTAGTGTATAATTTCACACATTTCAGTACGTATTTAGTTGTTCAATTAGTTACACATCAAAAGCGCGAACTACTTTTAACGCAAAGAAAGTTTCGGGTCCCCAAAATGTTCGTCTAGCCACAGTTGCGTTTAATCTTACATAGCTGGTAATTCTCGAATTAAAAACAATCGTAATTTTCATCATAATTGACTAATTTCGCGACAGACAGTGCGACCCTTGCTTATATGTGCACGGTATATACGTACACTGGTGCGCAAAATTTAAGGACGAAGAGAAGAAATTTGCATAACAGTGGAACGAGCAGGCAGAACGGACCGAAAGACCGCTCAAGAGATAAACTAGGGTCCGGTACGGTAGGGCATGCGCATATATGCAGCATGACGTAGGGGGAGGAAGGGGGAGTGTCGGAAGGGTATAAAGCACACGGGCGGTGTACACTCAGCAATTCGGTGAAAGCTATTCCACGGTGTACATCGGTTTGAACGACGTCGAGTTGCTGCCACCGTGTGATATGGCCAACAGGCAATCCAGTAGACGTCATCTGGATGACTTTACCCTAGGTCGCGTCATTGGGAAGTTGGAAGCAGATCGAAGTGTGACTAGTGTGACCGAGAAGTTCGGGATCGCTCACAGCATCGTTTCACGAACTTGGAGAGCATTTCAAACGACAGGAACAGCTGTCCGAGAGTTTAGCAGTGGTTGTCCACGAGTAATCACGGCGGCGGACGACCGGTATATTGTCCTACAGGCGAGAAGAGACAGACGGCAGACAGCGGGAGAAATCGCAAGGCACAGGCAACAGACAACTGGACGTCCGTTATCGAGTTTTACCGTGGCCAAGAGGCTGCACAAAGGTGGTCTGTTTGCACGACGACAAGTACGGTATGTACCATTAACGCCTGCTAATTGGAGACGGCGATTTCTGTGGTGCCAAGAACACAAGAACTGGACAGATCAGCAATGGGGTCGAGTTCTCTTTACGGATGAGAGCCGATTTAGTCTGACGAGCGATTCTGGACGTATACACATCTGGAGAGAGCAGGAAACACGCAATCACACCTCCAACATCATCGAAAGGGACCGGTTTGGAGGTGGCGGAGTTCTCGTTTGGGGCGGTATCATGCTTGGTAGCCGTATTGACCTCCACATCTTCCAAGGAGGTTCAGTCACTTGTGTCCGCTATTGCACGGAGGTTCTCCTGCCTCACGTGTGCCTGTTTAGAGGTGCTGTGGGTCCTGAGTTCCTCTTCATGGACAACAACGCTACACCTCATCATACAGTGGCTGTCGCAGAGCTGTTAGAGAGTGAAGATATTCAACGCATTTATTGGCCCGCAAGGTCCCCGTACCTAAATCCAATCGAACACGTGTGTGACCTTCTCGAGAGACGCTTGGCAGCACGTCACCAGCCGCCAGCAACGATTCCGCAGCTGCGATTGGCGCTACAAGAGGAATGAGCCGCGATGCCTCAACAGTTCCTTGACAACGTCGTCCTCAGCATGGACAGACGTTGTAAATCCTGCAACGAAGTCAGGGATGATCATATCCTCTACTTAAGACTGGATTTTTCTTGGCAGCCGCGTGTCACATGGACGTTTCTGTCTTCTGTCCAGTTGTGCTCGAAACTACCTTTTGAATAAAATGCCTTTGTATCCTTTGGATTCCTTGTTTGGACGGTTTTGCTCACTTGTCCCAAATTCTTACATCTTGGGGATCTTATGGTATGATTTGAGTCGATGTGGAGCACTTCTGCACGACGTTACATTCGAAAAACCGTTTCGTCCTTAATTTTTGCACGCCAGTGTATATAAACCGATGAGCCAAAACATTATGACCACCCACAGTCTAGAGAAATGAGCGTGCCTGGAGACCGAACGGTGGCGCAGGTGATGTTAACAGAACAGTGTATATATACAACCAGGAAAAATATATAGAGAAGGACAAATTGTGATGGCACGGCGCCTCGGAACTACGATCTCGGAAACGGCGCTGCTTGTGGTTTGTTCTCGTGCCGCTGTAGTGAGT
Source organism: Macrothele yani (assembly GCA_039090855.1). Taxonomy (NCBI): domain Eukaryota; kingdom Metazoa; phylum Arthropoda; class Arachnida; order Araneae; family Macrothelidae; genus Macrothele; species Macrothele yani. The sequence continues at coordinate 14,848,594 of CM077017.1, forward strand.
ACGTCTCAAAAGTGGTGCACAGATGGCCAAACGACGAACCGTCGTCCAGCCGTGTGTCGTCCGCAGCTTATTGATGCCAGACTGTCGCGGAGACTGTCGCGCGTTGTTCACAGCGACCGCAGGGCCACAGTTCGACAAATCACCCGAAGCTACAGTAGTGGTGATCAGGTAAATGTGTCACAGCACACAGTTCATCGCAGCCTTCTGCGCTTGGGCCTGCGCAGCCTAAGACTGCGCAGGCCGTAGCAGCATCCTTCTGCGCATGGGTATGCGTAGCCGAAGACTACGCAGGCTGTAAACTAGCATGTAGCCGAGTCCCAATGCTCACTGCACGTCATCACCAATAACGCATGAAATGGGCCCAAGATCATCGAGATTGGACCGTGGATGATTGGAAGACAGCAGGCTGGTCTGACGAATCAAGATTCCTGGTGCATCACGTAGACTGCCAAGCGCCGATTCGCCGATTACCAACGGAGCCCATGGAACTTGGATGCGCTGTTGGGCGGAAACAGGCCAGCGGCGGCAATATTGTGCTGTGTGCGATATTTTTTGGGAACATTTAGGCGCCATTATCCCAATAGCACAATCCCTGACAGTTGTCAGGTACCTGAACATTGTTGCGGACCAAGTTCACTCACTCATGGCAACCGTGTTCCCTGCTGGTGATGGCCATTACCAAGAGGATAATGCGCCATGCCACTCTGCCAAAATCGTCAAGAAGTGGTTCGAGGAACATACTTGTGACTTTCTGTTAATGCCCTGGCCTGCAAATTCACCTGGCATGAACCCAATCGAACATTCGCGGTTCGACTTGGAAAAGCGGTTTCGCGCTAAATCACTACCACCCCGAAATGTACGGGAACTGTAGGACCTGCTGTTGACATTATGTTACAAGATACCCCAGGATATCTATCGCCACATCACCGAATCGATGCTTTGCCAAGTGACCGCTGTTTTGTGGGCTAAAGGGGGTCCTACAGCTTATTAAGTAGGTGGTCATAATGTAATGGCTCATTGGTGTATACATAGGGGCTGCCGAAAATAATGTAAACACCATGATTATAGTACTTAATATTATTCGTATAGAGGCTACACCGAGAAAAACAAACGTTGTGATTACCTTTTGTGTATCCCTTCTTTATATATATTCTTTAGGTTGTATGCCGGTGTAGTACATGATGTGTTCGGCAGCGGTTCGTACGAGTGGTCGGTCAAATAGGTGACCTGTCAGATTTTTAAAGAGGACAAATCGTGGGAACCCGTTAGCAGCAATGGGCTTACCCCGAAACTTGTTGATCCTCGATTGTTTCTATTGTCTTTTCCTCTTTGAAAAGAAATATTCTACTCTACGATGTGCATGTTGGTCTCTAAAACCATAACAAAATCTTTATATTTATCATCTTTTTTGCTTATAAAACACAGGCATTAAAAATCCATTTCTCTTAACTTCGAGCTTTGACAGTAAGCTGCGATCACGACGTCCATTATCAGTAGATTACAGTATTTTGTGAAGGTGATCCTATGGACAAGACCAGATCACACTTCTCATCCTAAATAGAGAACGATTCAGAACGAAGGCAATGTTGTGTATTCTGTGGAATTTTGAGGCTGTAGTAGACTTCGAAATGGTCCGTATAGACTTGCAATTAATGCTCTCTGCTCAGCACAACTGGAGTTCTTGCTTGGTCCCTCTCTCCAATTTTTCGACGCTACCCAGGATTCATAAACAGACAGCAGGTAATCAATCGTCCATCAAAGCAACTCCAAACCACACACCGCAATTTTGACCAACGAAACTAAGAGAACGGGCATTTCAGATGTTTCTTCATTCAACTTATTGTCTTGACCTAGTTGTTTCCTACTACCAGCTCTTTAGAACCATGGCTTACTTTGTTCGAGGTAGATGTTTAGAACATTGAAGGAAGCCGAAAACGGATGTTCTCTCATGACGTTAAGACAGGAACAAAAATTTTGATGTTTTCTAGATTTGTTATTAATAAAGCACAAGTATCTAGCATCCCTGTCCCATAACCATCAGTGAAATTTCTATAGTGTTCTCGAACATGTTTTATGCGGATTTTAATAAAACATTTTATGCAACTAATTGCAGCATGTATTAGAAAAAGAGCGTAAGATAAAAAGATGCATTATTATTGCTCATGCTAACAGAGAGAGAGAGAGAGAGAGAGAGAGAGAGAGAGAGAGAGAGAGATGCTAAGGTGCAAGAAATTGAATGTTAGTAAGATACAGTATACGATATTTCCAATTTAGGTTCTGCATGAAATCCGCCATTGCCAAGGTCCGAACTCAGGTCGTCGTGGAGACTTTTTGGAGGAGGTCACGACTGGTATTCCGTTCTTTCAAAGTAGACATATTCAGAAGATAGATTTGAGATTCGAGGATATTAAGGAACAATCCATCTGTTTGGTATTTTCACTCTGGAAATTCTGATCCCCATGGTCAGTTGCATATCCATTAAAAATATTAATCCATTCTACTGGCTAGTGGACGAATGGAAATTCTGAGTACATAATCACAATACCTTTTTTGCAATGTCAGGAATCTTTCTGGTTTGTACGATTGATGTAAAAGATATTTCACAACATCAATGTCTGAAATTTGTTACATCATGGGGTCAGTTGATGGTGTACCTCACGTCTCTAGCTTTTTGCGTAAAGTGTCTGTATTTTTTCTTAGTTCATAACTGACTAGGCGTTTTTATCTTTATCTAGCGTCTGAGATGTGAAAACACTTTTTTAGCTCATTGAATAAATAAATATAAGAAGAATACAGACCGATCATGGAAGTTTAGCTCCAACCACATGCGATGTCCATACGAAAGCAGATTTATTTTTCAGTAAGTGACGCCATATTAGTTTCAAAAGTCAACAAAAAAATTAAGAAATGATGATGTCATTAGGAAATATCCAAATTAAACATACTCTGTTTTCGACTAAACTATGGATATGCAGATTCCTAAAAACATGGAACGATTTACTTCAGCGAAAAGAGCATCTTTCTAGGGTTAGAAAATTTTGAAAATATAAACACACTGGACAAAAAATTACGGAATGTTGATCGAAACATGTACATAAGTATAAAGTTGTTGAACGTAACGAGTTGTAATAATATGGAGAGTGAAACTGTTGGATTATGATTGTGGATGTCTGAGGTGTGTGTTTAAAGGATCTGTAGTATTCTGTATTTCCGTTTACAGGTACAACTATGGGTCGTAAAGGTGACGTTACTGAATGGTAAAAGGGTGTCATTGTTCTTGGTTGAGAACATGGTCATTTCTTTCAAGAGGTGCCGAAGTTTGTTGGACTGTCCAAATCAACAGTCAGTAGTGTCTATTTGGAAGCTGTCAATGTAGGCGGAGCAACTGTGGTAGATGCTCTGTGATGACAAATCGGACTCGCAGGAGTTTGGGATGATTAGCAACTGCTGCACGTTTCCAGACTCGTCAAGAACTGCTTCAACAGTACAATGCTGGACACCCAGTAAACCGGTCTCAGAACGAACGCTACGGAGAGAACTGCATGGTTTGGGCATTTTCAGAGTCGTGTTTCCCAGATACGATTGAAGTTAACAACTGTTCAGAAGAAAAACCGCCTTGCTTAGGGAAAACAGCATCGTCAGTGGACCATTGAACTGTGATGACGAATAATATGGTCCGACGAATCCAGATTCTGCTTGTATTCCAATGATGGTCGCTCTAGCGTCATGCGGAAGGCTAGAGCTAGAGAAACATTTAACCCAGAATATGTCGAAAAGCTGAGCAAAAAGGAGGTGGACGTGCCATGTTTTGGGGCTGTATTTCAAGTATTGGAGTTGGACCATTCGTTGAGGTGTCCAATCGCATGAAATCTATGGATTATGTGCTACTTTTAAATAATGCATTATTACCATTTGTCCAGTTTTTGAACAAGAAGGACACATAGTTCATTCTGTGTTTCAAGATGATAACTCTCATATCCATCGAGCTAGAATTGTGCTGGATTGGTTTGAAGAACATGAGAGAGACGTTCCATATCGGCCTGCAAATTTATCCTATCTGAATGTGATGGAAAAAATCTGGGACATGTTAGAAAGGGCTGTTAAGAAGAAAAAATAACACCCTGCAAATTTGGCGAATTAAGGAATCTTTTGAGCATGGAGTGGAATAAACTTGATATGCATGTGATACTGAGTCATATAGATAGTATGATAAACAAAATTAAAGTTGTAATTAAAGCAGGTGGTGATATAACTGCATTCTAAAGATTAAAGTTTACATTCTGTAATGTTTTGTCCGGTGTGTTTATGTACGCATGCCTGATCATTAAATAAATTGATTTGACAGCAACAGTTTTATTTTTTTCCATTTTATCGAAACCCAAAACAATAATCAGTAAGAAAGGAGCACATTTCGTTTCCATTCAAAACGACTGATTTCACGATTCCTATGGGTATCACAGGCCAGAAGACTCCACTAGGCTCGAATTTAAAGGTATATCTGCTGGTTTTTCAACAGGGCTGACCGCAAAAAGCGAAAGACGCGGCCACTTAAGAAAGCTGATAGCTCGGCCCGGAGATGCGTTACTCCTCAGTCAACCGGCTAAGCAGCTGAATCAATGAGGAAAATCTAGAGTTGCTGGCTCTAGGAAGAGTGAAGAATCGTAGCACAAATAAAGCGGTCTTGTTCCATCCAGGTTTAGAAGCTAAGTCCTTGATGAAAGAATCTAGTTTTGCAACCACTCGGACCACCGGTGACAAATAACTGCAAGCTGCAGAATATTCTGAAGTTTGGTTCTAAAGAAGAAACAAGGTGGAAAAGATAACGGTGCTGCATTTATGTGAATGGAGCAATATGAGTTTGCGGTGTTTCGGTTCTTTTAGAACGACGGATATTTACAAAAGTTTGAACCAGAATTAGTAAACACAAATGACAATCTGAAAAAGACAGAGGGTTGTTTAAAAAACCTACCTGCGTCAAAGAATGGACGAGAATTTGTGACCTCAAGGTTTTTAAACATTAAATCAATGTGTTCTAAAGTTATTTTTAACAACTTTAAGAAGATCATTCCTTGCAAGAGGTGGCGAAGTTTGCACATACACGCAAACGGCAAATATTGATTTTGGGTGTAAAACTGGTTTATAGCAAAAGTATTGGTGAGAAAGAAGAAAACTCTTAGTTTTTCTTTCTTTGTTGTCACATAATTTTCAGGAGAAAAAAGGTCAAAGCCAAGACAATGTATACAATAAGAATGCACCAAAAACTGTTTTTTCTGAAAGAGTTACTTCAAATGAACAAATGATGGAAAATTGGATTCGCTTTCATTCGTTACAACAAAGGAACAGATTTTGTTAAAATGAAACACTAAAACGCTATTTCAACCCTGATGACAAATAGCAGGAGAATCACAATTTAAAAAGAATGTTGGCTGTGATGTAACTACAGAGATGAAGCACGTGTCAAGACGACATATCTGAAGTGATCCAATCCGTCAGTGTAGTTTAGTCGGTTAGAATAACTGGCTCTGGAGCAAGGAGGCTCGTGTTCGATCTTCGTCACCGACAAATTTGAGAATTTCATATTAGCTCCCGATTGTGCAAAATACACTACCTACCAACAAATAATTGGACACCTCTGCAATCGACGATATCTGCGGTCCTGATACACGTCACGGCCGCCGCCGTTAAATATCGTGTGGGAAACAACAACGCAACCAGTCGCATGCAATATGCCACGCAGTTCGGAGCTCTCTGATTTCGAGAAAGGTGTAATCGTCGGGTATCACAGAAATGGCCGATTCATACATGACATATCCAGCGAGTTGAAGTACCCAAAATCGACAGTGGCCTACGTGATTGGAAAGTGGAAGATGAGAGGTGACTGTCGAAATGTGCCCCGACCCGGCAGACCCACAAAACTGGGAGTTAGAGACCGACGGGTGCTGGCCAGAGAAATCCGGAAGAACCGCACCAAATCGATGGGCCACATCCACGAGGAGTTTTAACAGGCATCCGAGAGTGTTCTTTTGATGAATACCATCCGTAAGGAAGCCCATCTGCTCGGTTATCAAGGACGTGCTGCCGCCCACAAGCCTTTGATCACCAAGTCCAATAGCGCTGCTCGGCTAACGTGGTGCAAAGAACGTCGACAGTGGACCGTTGAACAGTGGAAACAGGTTCTCTGGAGCGACGAATCAAGGTTCACCCTCTACCGTTCGGATGACAGGGTCTGGGTTTGGCTTCTGCCTGGAGAACGCCTCCTGCCGGAATGTATTGTGCCAACTGTGAAGTTCGGCGGCGGTGGAATTATGCTATGGGGGTGTTTCTCCTGGTATGGCACGGGACCCTTGGTCGCAATTTCTGGTAGACTCAACGCCGAGACCTACTGCACCATTTTTGATGACCATGCACTTCCTACGTTGTGGCAGTTTTACGGGGTGGAGCCATGTTACTTTCAGGATGACAGTGCCACCTGCCATGTTGCGAGGTCCACCATGGCTTGGTATGGTGACCATGGGGTTAATCGAATGGACTGACCTGCGCAGAGCCCGGACCTTAACCCTATCGAGCACCTCTGGGACGAGTTGGAGCGTCGACTTAAGGGGTGCCTCCACCGTCCGAAATCGGTGAAGGAACTGACCTGTCTTCTCCAAGCCGAGTGAAAGAAAATGCCGCTAGCCGTCGTACAACGCCTGGTTGAGAGTATGCCCCGGAGGGTCGCAGCTGTAATCGCCGCTCGTGGAGGCTCCACAAACTATTGAAGGTGAATAAACTTCGTTTTCCTTTGCTATCACAGGTGTCCAATTACTTGTTGGTAGGTAGTGTATATCTACTGGCCATTTGGGTTCTTCGAAAAATATGTGATGTTTGTTCTCCTCATTGTCTGAAATTAATGGAAATTCCTTCCTCGCATCAAAAAAAAAAAAAAATTAAGAGAGAGTTGATGTGACGTCCCGTGCCAAGTGACATACCTGCAGCTATGCATTCCGTCGGTGTATTTTTTAGTCGGTTAGAACAACTGGCTCCTGAGCGAGAAGGGGCGATTTCGATCTCAGTCACCGACAAATTAGTGAATTTTACAAGGCCTACAAGCTCATATTCCATAATATTACGATTATAGTCAAGAAGATGAAAAGCCTAAAATTGGCTTTCGTTAGGTACAAGAGGAACTGAGCAAATTAAAACAGAGAGGTCTGTGTTACGCAGGTAAGAGAAGGTAACACAGCTGCCGCAAACGACTTGCCTTTCGATTCAAATGTAATTTCCAAATCCACACCAAAAGTATGCGACTTCTGGATCGAATCAGATGCCTGGTTCGAAAGTAGAATGAAAGAGATAGAAGAAATATTCAGTTTCATAAAACAGAGATTTCGTCTTGTATTGTATTTTACCGATCACTTCTAGAAGAAAGGAATTCCTTCTCTTAATAGAAAGCATCAAACGCAAAGCAATTTTAAGTGCGTTTCCTCGGGGAAGTTGTGTTTAGGTCTTGCAGGAACGCAAACCTGCATATTTTTTAAGATTTCCATCCTGTCCGCGTATTACACGCAAACGGCAAATATGAAATGAGAAATGTATGGAATATGCCCCCAAAAGAAAGTCTCGAATGACAATGGACCCATTCACAGCATTATTTAGATGCAGCAAGCTTGTTCAGTACCATTTATTCGGGTAAATTATTTTAACGAACTTCGTGACGATATTTCTTAGACTTCACACCCCTTCTTCAAATATTCAACACATGTTTCAGTCAATATTGGAAATTCACTGGAATTATTTTACTTACCATGTTGAAAGTCAAAAAACGAAAGTTCTATTCAGCAAAAGCGAAAGTTCTATTCAGCAAAAGCGAAAGATGCTACTGTGACTAAAGTTTTCGGACAAAGCAGTTTATATTAGCTTGTGGATTTACAAAATTACGTCATAATACTTAGATATTCCTAATTGGAATCAAAACACCGTAAGTAGAATGAATGACTACATATCGTAGTTGACAATGACTTGCGAATTCATTCATTTTGATTAATCACGATATTCCCGTTGACGCAGTTTTCATGATTAGGCGGTTTTCGCTTTCGTCTTTTGTTTTATATTTTTTTCTGTCAGAAAGAGGGAAAAAAATTACTGATGAGGAAGGCAAAAACGAAAATTCATGGCTTAAGTTGGTTGCGCAGATATTTACAGAAGCTGAAAACCTGCTCATGCGGTTATAGTGTGAAGTAGTAACGGGGAAATTTTAGATGAAACTGAAAATCATTTTTAACGATTAATATAGAATGGATTAAAAAACTGAAATTTTTCATTTTGTTTAGCTTACTAGTTTGTGCAGCTTTGAACGAATAATTCTCTAACTGTTTGCAGAAGAGCTAAAAAACTGGTGTGTTCTGATTTCCTAGAAGACAGTATTGTTACTTTACGTTATACTTGTGAAAACATCCTCACTGAATGGAAAATGCATAATGAGGTATAGTGTTTTTATGAAGAAACTACATAGAAAATGTGATGCATTTCTTTTGTTCTGTTTTCAGTGCTGGCTTCAGTTTTGCTAACATAGCCAGAAAGACAGCAATTTACATTCACATGATCACGCTTAGCAGTTAGGTATTTATAGCTTTATGGCTGCCATCAGCCATAAGGCTATAAATAACTTCTAGTTGAAATTGTTTTATAGAATTGGAATTGAAACGAATGCATGCAATAATAAACATGATTTAATATATCCAGGTAGGTAAAGTCAGTGCTGACAGCTTAGGCGGGCAGCACAATTTTGCAGCACACTTTTAAAGAGGAACTATTTTTACCCAGAGAGAGATGAGTGCCTATCTTTCAGAAAAGCACCTATGGTAAGCTATTTTTGCACTGCGATGGTAAAATAATACAAGAAGTGGCTACCATAATAACTTATTAGCTCTCATACTTCCTGCATAAAATATAGCCCTTAAGCAAAAGAACTTTCTTAAACAGCAAATAAAGTTCAGGGCCGCAGCTACGCCTTTTAGAGTTCAAAAGTTCCCCACTTCCACTCAAAGAGTCCGCAGTTTTTACTTTTTCATACTTCCGTTATAGGAAAGTACAGAGTAATTCAAAACGATTGCCCCGATTACAAATGACAATACCTGGTTTATGAACATAGATACAGAGATCACATTGTTGCACAATAAAGAAGGAAGTTTAGAACTTTCGGGGTGATCATTTATCTTGTGGGTTGTCCACTGATCTTCGGTTACCATGTACCACAACGGTTGGAGGCTTTGTTCCGACTCCTAAACCTAATCCTAAATCTACAACAGGAAGACCACTAAGAAGGCTGTTAAGTAAGCCAGCATATGATCCATCCGGAAATGTCACAAGAATGCAGCATAATACAGCAAAAAACGACTTGAAGTCTCATTTAAAGAATGACAGAAGAAACAAAGATAAATGTCACCGAACTAATTATTTATTTATCTTCAGATGTACATCATGCAACCAACTAATGCAGAAATGAAAGTAAATACGGCAAAAATCAAAACAAAGTCATTATGAAAAATGTAGGTTTTACAAAAATTCCATTGTAAATATGAACTCATAGAACTCATTTGTTCTTGACGGCAGAACGTATGAAGCTTTGAAACATGATATTTCAAGGATTTTTTGGAAAAGTGCCTGGTCGCTCAAAGGCTTAAGTAAACTTGGATCTCAGGATACTGATGATGGCAGGGCCGGCCTTTGGCATAGGTGAACAAGGTGGCTGCCAAGGGCCGTTAATTTAAGGGCCCGCGGATTTTAATCATATATCGATTTTCTGTCATCATCTAATTTTTAATCTATATTATCTTTAAAACATAAATAAATAATTTCACTGAAAAGATAAACAGTCCAAGTACGCCTTTTCTCTTGTCCCACTAGTTTTTTGGGGGATGCCGCTAAGTGAATTTATATAAAAACAGCTGTTCTCCTTCTTTATGCTTTGCAGTGAAGTTTAGTATCTTTTCCGCCGGCTTTACATATAAAACAGTAATAACAAAGGAGGAATGTGTAGGCAGTAAACAAAACGCCAGACAAAAATTTCCGGGATTGATTGAGAAACAGAACGTCTGAGATTTGCTACTTTAACCGGATTATAGTTCCCACACTTTTGACTACAGTAGATCGTTTGATTAATGTAAATCTAAATGAGTTCTGTTCCTTATGAGAGGACGAGAGCTACAGAACCAGGAAGGTTACAATGGGTATTCCATTACACCATCCTTGGGAAGTATCATTTATACTGTTACTTGTTATACAAAGGAAAACGGAAAAGCAGACGGAAAACTTAAAAAGGCTAGGCCGGCCGCAGGGTAGAAGAGAAAAGTTTCTGGTAGTGGGAAATGACCCTAATTGATTTGTCAATTCTCATGGGGAGATAGCGAGCTTTTTTGTCCTCTCAAGCTGCTAATACAAATTTCCAGCAAACTTCGGAGCGGACCATGTTCCATTCGTGGGAGTTAAAATATCCTGTGGCTATTAAAAGGTTGTAGCTCGCTGAGGGGTTCACGAGAAAGGGCCATAAATTAATATACCCATTAGCGGAGTGTAGGGTGTATTTCGTCTCGTCTGCTTCCAGCCGGAAAAGATTTTTCCTCCAGTTTGTTTATTTATTTTATAGGGGGGGCAGGGAAACGTGAAGTAGATAAACATTGCCAGTTGTCGGTGTTGTGTCACTTGTTTCAAAATGTAAAACATAAAAGTTGGAGAGAGTGTGGATTGGCTGGCAGCACAGTTGCTATTCATCTTGGTTTCCTCTATTTTGTGTTCATTCATTCAGTAGGAACGTTATGAAGCCTGAATATTTTTAGTGATTTGCTTATTACCCCCAAACGCACTTTAATCGACGATGCTACGAAGGAAAAATTTCCCCTGTCGTTGCATTTGTATCTAAATATGTCTGGAATTAAAGGGTGCAGAAAAAAGAAAAGGAAAAAATGAAGCTTAAGAATTAATAGAGAGACAGAAAAGTTCGTTATTCAAGCTTTTCAAGAAGAATCTACATACAGATGAAGCAAAGTATTCTACGAAAAAAAAAAAAGAGAGGCATTACGGATCTTCAGGCAAGAAGCGATACTCCAGAATAAAATGATGTGCAAATAGACTTTATTCAAGGTCCAGCTAAATATAAAATTCTACACCATCATGAAGGAATAAATGAAGGCAACAATGTGCACATCTCAAAATAAGCCCCGATTTAACTAAAAAACTGGTAAAATCTATACCTAATAATATTATAGATTGAAAGAAATTGTAAAATCTAAAGGATATGCGACAAGATATTATTTATTGTTATTTATTATATATTTATGCCATATTTCATACTGGCCGGATACTTTTGTATGTGCTTTTCTCTTCTGATGTTTCATTTAAATATATAGTACATATTGTACATACCATTAGGGGACGCCGAAGTAAATCTTTGCTTAGGGCCGCCGAAGTAGTAAGTCCGGCCCTGCTGATGAGATTTCGTATCCCTGGCTCTTGAACTAACTTTTTGGATGTATTGGGGAGGGAGGCGGAAAGTAATGCCTTTTTTTGGGGGGGGGCTAAGTTTGGGGAGCAGTTGTGAGGTGTTATGTACGTTCAACATAAAGTAAGTGTATGTACAAATAAAGGAACTATTCTTTTTTAACTTATGTAGGTGTTTTTGTCTTCCAGATTTGCAGAACAAAATGAGGGACGTAAAACCCGAGGAGAGTCGTGTTCTTCATTGTATGCTGTATGAATTTCACAAGGGGAACAATGCAACCGTGGCCATCAATAACATTTGCGCTGTTTATCCGAATGCGTTAAATGTCCGCAAGTGCCAGCGTTGGTTTTCCCAATTCCGGTCGGGTAATTTTGACCTCTCTGATGCCCATGGAGCTGGACAATGACCTGCTGCGTGCAGCCGTTGAGGCAGATCTTCGTCAAACCTTTGATGAATTATCGCAACATCTTAATGCATCATGGTCTACTGTTCAAGAGCACCTGCAACAGATAAGGAAGGTCTATAGACAAGGAGTTTGGGTCCCACACCAACTTTCACCTGAAAACAAAGCCCAGCGTTCCACCATCTGCAACTCTTTACTCAGCCGACAGGAAAAGGATCAATTTCTTCAACCAATTGTCACTGGAGATGAAAAGCGGGTTCTTTACGTGAACAACAAATGCAAAAACAAGCGGCTTTCTCCAGGTCAGACACCAGTTCCTACGCCAAAACCAGGCTTACACCCAAAAAAGGTTTTGCTCTGTATTTGGTGAACTACCGCTGGCATAGCTCGCTTTGAGTTCTTGGAACCCGGACAGACCGTAACGACAGACCTCTATTGTCAACAAATGGACCGTTTGAAGCAAGCTCTTACTGTAAAACATCCAGCACTAGTCAACAGAAAAGGTGTCGTCCTCCAGCATGACAACGCGAGGCCTCACACGGCGAGACGGACGCAGCAGGCGATCAGATATTTTGGCCGGGAAGTTCTGCCCCATCCGTCTTATTCCCCTGACATTGCACCATCTGATTACTATTTCTTCATATAGATCTGCAGCACTTTCTTAATGAGAAAATATTCCACAATAGTAATGATGTCAAAATGGGGCTCTCGGACTTCTTTGCATCACAGCCAACGTCTTTTTTATAAAGACGGCATTGAATATTTGGTTTCACGATGGGCAAGTGTGGTCGATAATGATGGCGATTATACACTGAGTGGCCACTTTATTACGATCACAGCCTCAGTACTTCGTTGGGCCACATTTTGCCGTTAATACTGCGTCGATTCTTCGTGGCATGGACTCCACGAGATGTTGATAGGTGGTTTGTGGGATCTGAGACCATGCTTGATGAATAACACTTTCCAGGAGTGTGAGATTGCAGGATTGTGGATCCAGCTGTCTGATGGCTCGTTCAACTTCATCCCACAAATTGTCAATGGGGTTGAGATCTGGAGATTGTGGGTGCCACCTAAGCAAATTAAACTCACCGGCATGTTCCTGAAACTAATCATGTACAATACGAGCACTATGGCATGACGCATTATCTTGTTGAAAGTAGCTATCGCCATTGGGATAAACCATCCACATGACAGGATGCACTTGGTCCGCAACGATGTTTAGATATGATGTGCCAGTCAGACGTTGATCAACACGAATTAAAGGGCCCAAAGCATGCCAGGAAAACATTCCCCAAGCCATAACGTTGCCTCCACCAGCTTGAAAGGTTGTAGCAATGCATTTGGGGTCCATGCTTTCGTGCTGTTTCCGCCAAATTCTCACTCGGCCATCGGCATGGTGCAACTGAAAACGTGATTCATCGGACCACATAATTTGTTTCCAATTATCGACTGTCCAATCCTTGTGCTCCTGTGCTAACTGGAGACGTTTTCTCTTGTTAACTACAGACAGCAAAGGTGTTCGAACAGGCGTTCGGCTGCCATGTCCCATCCGATGCAGTGCACGGCGAACAGTGCGCGCAGAGATCATTCGAGGGGATCCTTGATTAAGATGGTCTGTAATTTGCTGCACTGTTGCCCTTTTGTTGTCTGTTACTAATCTGGACACTATCCGTTCCACCCGAGCAGTCACTAGTCGATGACGACCACACGTTACACATAGAGGCCCAGTTTTCTGGCTGACAGTCCAGTCTTTAAACTCTTTAACAACAGCTGCTCTGGAACATTTCACGAATGCGGCGGTTTCGGTTATACTCGCTCCATGGTTCCGAGCTCCTACAATCATCTCACGTTGAAAGTTCGTCAAATCGTATTTTTTACCCATCTCGTCACCCAAAAATCACTTCTACTACTGTCGCAAGCAGAAAGCTTTCATTTTTTATACTAGCCTCGTTCTCTGGAGGCAACAGCGTGCAGCCATAGTTCATTTGCTTAAAACTGTCAGGTGGTCATAATAAAGTGGCCACTCAGTGTATAATTGATTAAGAAATAAATTTCTTCTGTTACAAACAGTGTTTCTCTTCTTTTCCAAAAACGACAGTACTTTCGGTTCCCCCAACATCATCCGTCATGTTCCTGAGGATGAATATCCAGATCATAACCTACAAATGGCACATGGATCAGTTTTTTCACGTGCTATATTTTTCATATCGGTGTTCAACTCTACATTTCAGTTAAATCAAAAAGGAAGTTTCTTGATGACGCAACGTTTTGTGCATCTCATGCCTTTGCTTAAGTCTCGTAGAATTACTGTTTTGATAATTTTTATTGACGTGCCGAAGTTATACTTTTTGGGTTTAGTTGAGTTTTCTATTTGTTGTAGGAAAAAGAAAAGCTTAAAAATTTCCTCTCCTTCTCGGTCCAAATATTTTCCTAACTTATCTTGAACTAGCCACGTATATTCTGCAGAAGGTCGTTCAGGATCTGAGGTAACGATTTTCAAATGAAAGGAAAGTCGCAAACCCATTTCTTCACCACCGATGGTATTCTGTCTGATGGTCCTTCATTACCACTGTCGCACCACAACGGAGTTTCCAATGTAGAAGGATGTTCTGAAGTGTAGTGATGCTGACATTATTGCACTCCTTCTTGCATGCTTTCCAAAGACGATTTCTTCTATGTGATCGTGTCCTTGAAGAGTTTTGATAACCCAAAGAAGCAAAAATCCATCGCAGAGCCGTCAGGAGATTTGACTTGGATGTCTCTGTGTGGTATTGCCTGAATCGCAGTCTTCTGCTCCATCTGGTAAAAATGTTTTTGGGTAGATTTTGATGTGTGCCTTGACGCTTTATTATGAATCCCGTTCTCCTAGTCTTCTGGCATAAGAAATTTTCGATCGATTATGATGCGTGGCTTGACGCCTTTATCTTGCTGCATGCGTACCAGGGTTTTGTCACTACCATTCAGGGCCGTCGTTTCCTCCTCGTTAATTTGTGTTAAAATCTCTGACTAGTATATGCTGAGTAAACTTTGGCATTTTTAGACACGAGACGAATCTGCAGCTTGTACCGTTACCAGAATCGGGTATCGTTCACTTGACCGAAAGGTCACTTGACCGAAAATCACTTCGCCGAAAATCACTTGATCGAAAGGTACATTTCACCGAAGGGTCACTTGACCGAAAAGTTCATTTCACCGAAAGATCACTTCACCTAAAAGTTCATTTCATCGAAAGGACACTTGATCGAAAAGTTCATTTCACCGAAAGATTACTTTACCTAAAAGTTCATTATATCGAAAGATCATTTCACCGAATGGTCAGTTTATCGAAAACTTAGAATTTTGTTGTTATAGATCTGTTGGAGTATGGTGCTGGTTTTAAAAAACTGGTCACCTAAACATTATTGGATTGTATAAAAAATACACTTTTAATTTCTTTTAAACACCTCCCCATAAGTAGGTTTTTCGAAATATAACATTAATTACGAGTCATAGATAGACCTGTGCCTTTTTGCCAAATTTTAATCCCCCGAGCTCATATTCATGAAGTTTACATAACAACTCAAGTTAATGAGTTGTTATGTAAACACACTTATTCAGACAAAAAAAAAAAAAAAAAAAAATCAGTTTTAGGGCCCTTGGCCTCGGTTTAGGCCTTTTTTAGAACATTTTAATCGTGCGTGCTCATATTCATAAGGTTTACGTAAAATGTCCAGCTAATAATGTTGCACATTTATTCAGGCAAAAAAGAATCAATTTTTGGGCCCTAGGCCTCGGCTTAGGCCTTTTTAGAAAATATTAACCGTGCGTGCTCATGTTTATAAGGTTTACATAAAAACTAAAGTTAATGATGTTGTACTCTTATTCAGGCCAAAAGAATCAGTCTTAAAGCCCTTGGCCTCGTTTTAGGCCTTTTTAGAAAAATTTTAATCCTGCGTGCTCATATTTATAAGGTTTACATAAAATGTCAAGTTAATAATGTCGCCCATTTATTCAGGCAAAAAAGAATCAATATTAGGGCCGTAGGCCCTGCTTAGGCCTTTTTAGCAAATTTTAATCGTGCTTGCTCATGTTCATAAGCTTTACATAAAAAGTAAAGTTAATAATGTTACACATTTTCTGGCAAAAATAATCAATTTTAGGGCCCTAGACCTCGGTTTAGGCCTTTATCGCAAATTTTAATCGTGCGTGCTCATATTCATAAGGTTTACGTAAAAAGTCAAGTTAATAATGTTGCACATGTATTCAGGCAAAAAAGAATCAATTTTAGGGCCCAAGGTCAGCTTAGGCCTTTTTAGAACATTTTAATCGAGCGTGCTCATATTCATAAGGTTTACATAAAATGTCAAGTTAATAATGTTGCACATTTATTCAGGCAAAAAAGAATCAATTTTATTGCCCTTAGGCCTTTTTTTTTTTTTTTAGCTTAGGCGTTTTTAGAAAATTCTAATCTTGCTGGTTTATAAGTTTACATAAAATGTCAAGTTAATAAGTTAATAATGTTGCACATTTATTAAGGCAAAAAAGAATAAATTTTATTGCCCTTAGGGCTTTTTTTTTTTTTTTTTAGCTTAGGCGTTTTTAGAAAATTCTAATCTTGCTTGTTCATAAGTTTACATAAAATGTCAAGTTAAAAAAATCAAGAGGGGGGGGGGTTAAAGATTGCCATTTCCGGGCATATATTGAGAACTGAATTGGGAACTCCAAACGCATTTCGCGAAAACGGTCCATGTAAGCCAAGCGAGGCGAGAATTGCACTTTAATTTGAAGAAAAAAATTGCCGAGGATCCGAGGTACACCTAGTTTTGGGAGGGTGTACCCCCAACTTCCGTAATATTAGGTTCGGGGCCGCTGGAGTCTGTCAGTGTATCCAGGATGTTCCCCTTGAAGCGTCCGCGAGGTCCGTCATCTTGGGGGGGGGGTTGGCTTTCCCCCAAAATGTTAAAATGGACGTAGAGCTGTAAACATTAGACCCATGCTTTATATAATGATTCTGTACACGACCACGAATTTTCAGGAATGTGGAGTGAAACTGAACCCCCCCCGTTTCCAAGAGCTCTTCAGGGGTAACATCGAGGATACACTGATGACCGACTCCAGAGGTCCAGAATATAAAATTATGGAAGTTGGGGGTAGAGCCCTCAAAACCAAGCACCTCGTATCCCTTTTACAGACTTCACCAAATTTCTGGGGGAGGGGGAAGGGCATACATAGTTTGGCACTAAACACAACATGAAGCATAGAAATTGCGAGCAAATCCCTTACCTTGAACACCTGTCTGCGCTCTTAGAAACTTGGGGGAGGGTGAATTCGTCCCACCCTATTGAAAATTCGTGATCGTGTACAGAATCATTATATAAAGCAAGGTTCTAATGTTTACAGCTCTACGTCCATTTTAACATTTTGGGGGAAAGCCCCTCCCAAAGCTCACGGACTTCGCAGACACTTCAAGGGGAACATCCTGGATACACTGACAGACTCCAGCGGCACAGAATATAATACTACGGAAGTTCGGGGTACAGTTCCCTCAAACCAAGTGTACCTCGGATCATCGGCAATTAATTTCTTCAAATTAAAGCACAATTCTCGCTTGGCTTACATGGAACGTTTTCGCGAAAATTCGTTTAGAGTTCCTAAAAAGGCCTAAGCCGAGGCTTAGGGCCCTAAAATTGAATCTTTTTTGTCTCAATAAATGTGCAACATTATTAACTTGACTTTTTGCGTAAACCTTATAAATATGAGCACGCACGATTAAAATTTGCTAAAAAGGCCTATGCGGAGGCCTAGGGCCCTAAAATTTATTCTTTTTGCCTGAATAAATGTGCGACATTATTAAGTTGACATTTTATGTAAACCTTATAAATATGAGCAAGCAGGATTAAAATTTTCTAAAAAGGCCTAAGCCGAGGCCTAGGGCTTTAAAGACTGATTCTTTTGGCCTGAATAAGTGTACAACATCATTAACTTGAGTTGTTATGTAAACGTTATGAACATGAGCACGCACGGTTAAAATTTGCTAAAAAGGCCTAAGCGAGGCCTACGGCCCTAATATTGATTCTTTTTTGCCTGAATAAATGTGCAACATTATTAACTTAACTTTTTGCGTAAACCTTATAAATATGAGCACGCACGATTAAAATTTGCTAAAAAGGCCTAAGCGGAGGCCTAGGGCTTTAAGACTGATTCTTTTGTGCCTGAATAAATGTGCAACATTATTAACTTGACTTTTTGCGTAAACCTTATAAATATGAGCACGCACGATTAAAATTTGCTAAAAAGGCCTAAGCGGAGGCCTAGGGCCCTAAAATTGATTATTTTTGCCTGAAAAAATGTGTAACATCATTAACTTGATTTTTTATGTAAACCCTATGAACATGAGCACGCACGGTTAAAATTTGCTAAAAAAGGCCTAAGCGAGGCCTACGTCTTTTTGCCTGAAAAAATGTGTAACATCATTAACTTGATTTTTTATGTAAACCTTATGAACATGAGCACGCACGGTTAAAATTTGCTAAAAAGGCCTAAGCGAGGCCTACGGCACTAATATTGATTCTTTTTGCCTGAATAAATGTGCGACATTATTAACTTGACATTTTATGTAAACCTTATAAATATAAGCATGCAGGATTAAAATTTTCTAAAAGGGCCTAAGCCGAGGCCGTGGGCTTTATGACTGATTCTTTTGGCCTAAATAAGTGTACAACATCATTAACTTGAGTTGTTATGTAAACCTTATGAACATGAGCACGCACGGTTAAAATTTGCTAAAAAGGCCTAAGCGAGGCCTACGGCCCTAATATTGATTCTTTTTTGCCTGAATAAATGTGCAACGTTATTAACTTGACTTTTCATGTAAACTATTTATGAACATGAGCACTGAACATGATTTTTATGAAAAACGTATGAACATGATAAAACTTGCTAAAAAGGCCTAGGCCGAGGCATAGGGACTTAAAATTAATTATTTTAGCCTTAAAACTAAATCTTTGCGTTCTCTGTGACACGGAGAAATCAAAAGTGCAATTTGAGTATGATCCCCTAACGTTTCGGTGGTCTGTCTGTCAAACTTGCACCATGCTTCAACAGATCCTGTAATGAAATCTAGCGTTTTCGATAAACTGACCCTTCGGTGAAATGACCTTTCGATGAAATGAACTTTTAGGTAAAGAGACCTTTCGGTGAAATGAACTTTTCGATCAAGTGACCCTTCGGTGAAATGTACCTTTCGATCAAGTGACCCTTCGGTGAAATGAACGCTTCGATCAAGTGATCTTTCGGTGAAACAATTTTTTCGGTGAAGTGATTTTCGGTCAAGTGACCCTTCGGTGAAGTAAACGTCGGGCAAATGAACCAGACCCACCAGAATCCTGTGACAATAATAAAGCTTTGAGGGAAAGCTTCATAGCATTCCCGATGAAAATTTGGAAAGGCCTTGGCTCCGTTCGGCCGATAGCAAATTGCATTGGGTTTGTTGCTCTCTGATAGATAGACGTAGGCTTCTTTCAAGGTAACCCCATATGCTCCACTTTCACCGGCCTAGTGTTTTTCATAGACCTTTCTGCTGTCGGCCTTTCTCTTCGGAATGTGTCTAGGAAGAAGCTTGTGTACTCAGCACTTGGGACGTTTTGGTAGATTTCGATTTCGATGGATGGAGGTGTTATCGGTTCCTACGGGCACTCCGTCTTCGCTGCAATGATGCGTTGTGTCGCTAGGTTTTGTTGGGCCGGTAACGCCCTCACGTTCTGCATGACTGCCGCAGAACGACTTGTGCTGGGCCTTGAATTTAGTTAGCTGTTTTGTAGCAAACACGAGGGTTTTACCGCGCGAAATTCTTTTGCTATGTAATACAGTATGCACGACTTTCTCGTAAATGTTGAATCCGCAAGTTTACACGCTTTTATTCTTTGCGAATAACTATGTTTCGCATCGAACATGGCGACGATGCATCTCTCCCAGAAGTAGGGTATTTTCGGTAGCGTAGTCTGTGTCAGACTAAAGTGGCTTACGGCATTGATGTTGACCCAAGTGCGGGCCTAAAGTTCGATTTGCTTACTAGTTGCGGCACACTCACACGTGGAAATATTCACCATAGATCCTGAGTTACCTTCTGTATTGCAAAATATTTTTCATAGATCATTGGTTGCTTCTTTTACGTTAGACATTTTCTTTCTTTACATTCACTGATCGACATACACTGGCGGAAAGTGAAAAAGAACACCAAGAAGGAATTGGCGGACGATCATGAAATTTACATATGTTAATGGCGTTGAGTTTACGTAGGTGTGATGTTAATTTCGGGACCAACCGGTGAGCGCTTGCGCCACAGCACCGCATAATATGCAAATTATCGTCGGTGTTATTTAAGGAGTACGGCGAAGTGAATGTATTAAGTCGTCAGCGAACGGACACGTGCGAAGACCCTGGAGGAGCTGCAATGCCTGGACATGGAAGACGTGTACGATTTCAACAGTTATCGGACTTTGAGCGAGGTCGTCCAGTCGGACTCCGCGAGGCCGGGTGGTCGTATCGTCGTATTGCGGAGCGAATTGGACAGGAAGTATCGGTGGTGGTACGATGGTGGCGTAGATGGTCCGAGGAACATTCCCACACGAGGAGACGTGGAACCGGGAATCACAGACGGACTGATGAGCGGACCGATCGACGCATAAGAAGAGCGGCGTTGTCAAGCAGAACATTCACTACGACGCAAATCTGAACTGCCGTTGCACCTGAGGTGACTGTGCGAACAATCCGCAACCGTCTACTGGATGCAGGACTACGTGCACGTGTGCCTCTGGCATGTGTACCTCTGACTCCAGCCCACCGTCAGCAACGGCTGCAGTGGTGTCGCCAGCGTCTGCACTGGAGAACGCAATGGCCATATGTCGTGTTCAGCGATGAAAGCAGATTCTGCTTGGGAGCCTCCGATGGCCGTATGCGTGTTCGCAGACGCACAGGGGAGCGTCTCCACCCTTGTTGTATCCTCCAGCGACACACAGGGTCTAAACCTGGTCTCCTGGTGTTGGGGGCGATCAGCTATCACTCCCGTACACAACTAGTGTTTGTACCGGGTACGTTAAACAGCACCTCCTACATCAACAACATCATTCAGCCCGTTGTTGTGCCATTTGTAAGGTCGTTTCATCATGGTGTTTTCCAGCCAAATAACGCACGCCCACACACGGCACGTGCAACGCAACATGCACTTCAGGGTGTGAGACAACTTCCATGGCCTGCATGTTCACCGGATTTGTTTCCCATTGAGCACGTGTGGGATTTTATGGTACAACGACTTATCCGGTTTCCACGGCCAGCCACGACCATCCCCGATTTACGCGTCCAGGTTGAGGATGCTTGGAACTTAATACCCCAAACTTACATCCAACATCTGTACGACAGACTCCATGCCAGAATTGCACAGTATGACGCAGTTCATGGCGGTTCAACCTCGTATTAACCATGTTACATGGAGATGTTATTTTTCAGTTTACCAGCAAATACAGCTGCATTTTTACATAATGTTTTGATCACGTTATCTTCTGTATTCCGTTATTATGCTGTATAAATTTCGTTTGTATCAGACGTCTCCTTCTTGGTGTTCTTTTTTCACTTTCCGCCAGTGTAGTAAATACCAACCAGGAAGTACTTGTCGGAGGGCCATGAAAATTGATGAGTATGTGCCAACAGCTGGGATATACACTGAGCTAGTTTTGCATTAGGGAACAATTACATACTAAGGCGTTGGTCCACCTTTCTGTGCAATAATGGTTCGCAGATGCCAAGAAACAGATTCTACAAGGTGCCGAACATCCTCCATGCGTAACTGGATCATTGTCCGCTGCAGCAGCGCCTTCAGTTCACTCTCATTCCATGGAGGAGAATCATCAGTTCTCACACCCCTTTCTAGTATATCTCCACAAATGTACAATTGGGTTATAGTCAGGGTTGTTTGGGGGCCACAACCAATGTAGTGAATTTGTTGCCGTGTTCCTACAACCACTCAGTAGTTATGCGAGCCCAATCCTGTTGAAAGGTGGCACTGTGACCAGGCAAACCTCCTGCAATAGTAATATACATCTAAGCTGTCTCACCGTACGATAAAAACACCAAGTCTCCAAACTGCAAACCAAAAACATTTATTTACATCTACAGATTAAAAACCCGGCAGAAAGCTAGCACTTTCGGAGATCGCATGTCTCCATCTACAGGCCCAGAGTGCCACAAGACAAGCACCGGTGATCAGATATATACAGCTCACCGTTGCCCACAATGCAACACGATACCAACCACCAAACATCCCCTCACCCCCACCCCACCCCTCCCCACACCGGAAATAAAGAAGACACACATATTATTAAAAAAAAAAAAAACCCTCCCAAACATTAAAAATTAAAAACCTGAAAACATACCAAAAATCCAATAATACATATTAATTTAAGAAACTACTTTAAAAAATGTTCAACTGCAAATCAGTGTCCCTCATCCGTGTATGTCTCTTGGGTGGTAACCAGTCTTCGCCAAGGGCTAGCTAGTTACATAGATCGGCATATCCTCATTACAACAAGATTCACCATAGTATAGAATGAACAAACTCTCGGCCAGGAATATAATAGACCTGCCGACGTTGGAATTCAGTATTTTGGCACCAATCCAGTCTGGGGAATATCCCTCATGATTTACAGCAGTGGTGAGTGCAGTGCTTTTTGTTCCAGATCTGAGGGCGTATCTGTGTTCCCCCAGTCTGACAGACAAGGTCCTAAGGGTAGAGCCTATATATCTTTTTGGAGCCATATCAGGATCAGAGTGGATTAAGGGAATGCTATACACACCATGTTGTTGCAGGGTGGTAGTCCTATCTCTGTCATTTCTGATCAGGGAATGATATTTCTAATATTAACACCAAAATTTAATCGGTGTCTCTTGCAAGCTTTTTTGAGGATAGGTACTGTATTAGGGTTGTACTCTAGCCTGTAGATGGAGACATGCGATCTCCGAAAGTGCTAGCTTTCTGCTGGGTTTTTAATCTGTAGATGTAAATATATGCTTTTGGTTTGCAGTTTGGAGACTTGGTGTTTTTATCGTACGGTGAGACAGCTTAGATATATGTTACTAGTATTTCGTACGAATCTTGAGTCAACATTAACCTATTAGCAGCTGATAGTTTTTATACAGTGTATTTTATCTTCAATTTACATTGTTTTAATAGTGCACGGGACATGGATCGTGCCATCAAGATATTTTGCGCTCTCCGACGAAAACTTACCATTAATGAAGCCCACCTGTGTTTCCTGGCCAACTGTCGTTCCCTTAATGTCATTCCCAAGTTCCTTAGAATCAATACCTTCACTGTGCCAATGCGGGACTCAAGAGTGATCTACAAGGCTGAGGGTAAAAGACTTAGTGCAGAAATGAGAGGAAAAAGGGCCTACATTGATCTTTTGAGCCGTCGTTCTTATCAAGTTTATTTGAATGCAACGGAATTCGCCTACCATATCATTTTGGGTATGAAACTTAACATTTTCTTTACTTCGTTACAATCTGAACTGGATATTGTCAATAATAGGCACACCAAAAAACTTTGCAACCTTGTTTCAAACAGACCTTTTTGGTCTCTTCGTTCTGTTCCTGACGTCAGTCATAGAGGTAACCACCTTTCTCAGCCCTTTTTTGTGAGTCTCAGCTCACTTCAACTTTCTGATGCCCAAATTGCTGCACTCAATAAAGAACCAAAATACAGCTTCTCTGTCTCAGCCCCCGCCCTTTGTTTTCCGTTCCTCAGCTGGAAAATATTATTGGAGTCTTGCCAGAGGAGGAGCGGGAATTAACTCGACTTCAGTTATCAAATCCTTCACTAAAAAGACTAGACTTCCACCAATTTTAAAATATGAAAGAGAGCAACTAATGAAGCTGGCCCATAACCATGAACTGTCTATCACTGGTGCAGACAAAACATCCCAGATAATCACCATGGACAAAAAAGATTACCATATTAAAATGTCCAGTGCCATTAAAAATGTTCCACATCGAGTCTTAAAATCTGACCCTACGGCAGCAACCATTGCGGATCTTAGCAAATTGAGACTTCAGGGCTATCTACCTCATTCAGTTTCTTCAAACATGAAACCTCCGGTGGGCCCAAGAGTTCCGGAACTTTTCGGAAAATTATAGACTCATAAGCCCGAACGGCCACTAAGACTACTAGTCTCGGGGTATGCTTGTCCAACTAGGACGCTGGAAAAAGCTTTAGTCAGTTATTTAAAACCCATAATCATGCATTCAGATGTCTCCATTAACAGCACGACCCAAGCCTTAAACCGAATTAAATCTTTCACTTCAGACGGACGAGAATTTATTATGGCATCTTTGGATATGGAGGCTCTTTTCCCAAGTATCCCTCTAACCCTTGTTCATTCAATTATCGAGGAATGTCTGCAGAGAGACAATGCTATCGCACGCATGGAAATTGAAGCAATTCTCTCGGCCCTTAAATTAGTGGCAAAGAGGTCATACTTCAAGTTTGACAATTGGTGGTTGGTATCGTGTTGCATTGTGGGCAACGGTGAGCTGTATATATCTGATCGGCGGTCCTTGTCTTGTGGCACTCGGGGCCTGTAGATGGAGACATGCGATCTCCGAAAGTGCTAGCTTTCTGCCGGGTTTTTAATCCGTAGATGTAAATAAATGTTTTTGGTTTGCAGTTTGGAGACTACGGTGAGACAACTTAGATGTATATTACTAGTATTTCGTACGAATCTTGAGTCAACATAAACCTCCTGCAGATATGGATGGAGGTGGTAGGCTAACCGATCCCTGTAGCGCCCATCATTCAGTGTTTGTGGGATGATAACTAACGTACCTCGGCCTTGCCAGGGAAAAGCTTCCCAGACCAGAACACCAACTCCACCAACTTTTGAACCCCAACTGTGCAACTAGAGGATAGGGCTTCATGCTGTTTACGCCATTTGCGAATCCTGTTATTAGCGTGGTGCAGCAGGAAACGGAACTCATCACCCCAGACGACCTTCTTCCGTCTGTCGAGAGTACATTGCCGACATTCCTTGGCCCATGCGAGGCGTTGTTTTTGATGACTGGGCATCATCGTGGGCACTCTTGTTGGTCTCTGGCTGTGGAACCCCAGGCGAAGAAAGGTATGGCGCATGGTGCATGTAAAAATAAGTCCAACTGCACCGCTGTTGTACTGGTGGGTGAGCGTGTCGTTCCTGAGATACCAGTCGTGACACCCAACGCTCACCTCTAGGATTAACCGCGCGTGGCTGATTAATGTGAGCCATTCTGCTGGATGTCTGTGCATGGTTAATCCAATCCTGGTACACCCTTGATACAGTAGTAGTACTGGAGCAGCCTTCAACTGCGGCTGTTTTCGAAATACTGGTGCTTGCTCTATGTGCACCGTTTCTCAATTGCTGGCAAACGTTTACTGATTACGTACAGAGGATAGCCATGCACAATCTATAGTAGCCGCACGAGATACTGGTATCACGTGGTACTTCGTTATCGCTCCGAATATGCAAAACGGTGGTGATCCAAGTGCAGAGCTAACTCAGTGTATAAATGATCGCAGTTGGTAATCAATGACGTGATATGTGAGCAAGATAAGAGGGGAAAATGGCTCGGCGTAGCTAAGTTTTCTCGTCCTTTCCCGAGGTGTGGATCACTGTATCTGAGTGATCTTGGTGGAAAAATCACGTGTAAGGAGTGTTCTGCCTCCGTGACTTCATCGAGAATCACCTCACGGACATCTTAATTAGAGGCTTCATCACAGGGCTGCGTAAGGCCGGTTGGTGTTTGCGTCTTATAGCGGTGGAATCCAATCGGGATACCAAAACTCTCAGTCGATTAGGGTGATAGTGGTTGGAGGAAGGTAACGTGCGTCGCACTATTGAGACAGGTGCACGTATGCAAATGTCCAAACGCCTTGATCACTCCATTTCACAGCAAGTTGTAGCAGACTGGACGACATTCAACGAGGTATACAGGTAGCAATGGACATTCCCGTATCGACACGGACTGTGAATTTCAGGTTGGTTGAGGCAGATTTGAGCTCTCACCAGCTGTTGGGACGATTGCTACTCACCGCTGCACATCGTCGCTCAAGGTTGCCGTGGTGTCGTACCAGACATGCGTGGCGGGATAATGGAACAGTGTGGTATTCAGCGACGAGTCTCTCTTCTGTGTGAAGTGAACGCAGATGATCGCCGATTGAGAGCCTGGAAACAAGGTGGTCATCGGGCTGATTCTGCAGCCATTTGTGAGCGTCATACGGCCAGTCAGCATGGTGTCCCTGTTTAGGGCGCAATCGGTTTCAACAGCAGTTACGCATAGTGCATAAAATGACAGCACGACGATACGTCGATGAGTGAGCCAGGAAGATACGGCATACTCAGTTTTAACAAACTAACGCCCGTCCGTTCACTGCCAACATCATCAGACAGCGCTTACAATGTGTCCAGGTGCTCTGTTGGCCAGCACGATCTCCAGACTTCTCTTCAATAGAGAACGTGTGTGACGCCATTGGCAGACGACGTAACGCCTCTGCGTGACCCCTTTGCAGTGTCGATGAATTGCGGACACCCGAAAACGACGCATGATCAGCAATACCTCGAGATACCATCCGAATACTTTTTTTGGTGGGAGGTTTAATGACCACCGTGAGCAACTCAATGGGCTATAAGCAGTCGCCCGTCTTTAATTTAGAGTCACTGGTTCCAGGGAAGGGAGAGAGCCAGTGCCCCGGGGACTTTTCGATGGGACGCTACGTTGCGTTGCCGAATGGTATAGTCCAATATGGCGATCATATGGCCTACTGACTCAGGCCACATCATACTGTCTCCTCGCTCACTGCATTGATGTAATCCCTCAGAAATACGACACATGTAACAAGTAGGTTGGAAATTTCTTTCCGACCTACTTGTTACATGTGTGGTGTTCTTTGGTTTTAGGAACCTAAATAAATATACACGGCTGTTTGTGAAAATTGCACCAAGAAAGAATCGCGCTATCCAAATGAAATTTATATCACAAATTCCTTATGTTACAAGAGATAGCTGATTATACACGGTCGAGTCACATTATTGTGACTACCAGCTAATATCCAGACTAACCGCCGTGTGCAACGCGGACAGCAGCTAGACGGGCTGGGAGTGACTCAATAAGGTGCTGGAAGGTGTTCACGGGTATGTAGAGCCATGCTGACTGCAGTGAATCTGACAGCTTCTGGAGGGTGCGTGGTGGAGGATCCATAGAGCGAACAACACGATCTAGGTAGTCCCAAAGATGGTCAATTGGGTTTAAGTCTGGGAAAGTAGAGGGCCAGGGAAATACTCTGAATTCTTCATCGTACTCTCCAACCACTTCGGACATTTCTAGCTGTGTGGCACGTCGCATTGTCGTGCTGGGAGATCCCATCTGTCCCAGCGAAGATAATCAGCATGCATGGGTGTACGTGGTCTGCATGGATGAATACATAACGAATTCGATTCCATACTGCTTTCCACAGGTATGAGTGGACCCAAGGAATATCACGAAAATATTCCCCATACCATAACGCTGCCCCCACCAGCTTGTGTTCTTCCAGCAATGGTTGAAGAGTGTTTGTTCTCCGATGTTTCTCGCCTTATACGCCAACGTCCATCCGTTTGATGAAGCAGAAAACGTGACTCATCGGAGAAAGCAATCCTTTGCCAATCAGCGGAGGTCCAAGTCCGATACTGCTTTTTTGATTGATTGATTGATTGATTGATTGGAGGTTTAACGACCACCGTGAGCAACTCAATGGGCTATAAGCAGTCACCCATCCCTAATTTAAGGGTCACTGGCTCCAGGGAAGGGAGAGAGCCAGTGCCGTAAAACACAACAACATTACATTATCTTACTAACAAAGCTACCCGAAAACTGAATCATTAATTAAACAACGCTAATTTAAAACATAAGTAAGCAGAAATCCATATCTATTAAAGTCCAAGAACATTTCAAAAACACTGCAAGAAAAAAGGAAACCAACATCAAGGAATACATCTGAAACATCTCTACACATCAAAGACACCATCGTCAACCACATTATGTTTCTTTATGTAAGCTTTACCATCCTCTATACGTTTATAGTATGTTTCGTAATAAGTGTCTAAAAGTTCAGGAACAGGATTTTTCGTAATTATCCAATTCAACACGGCATCCAAACGATGTACAATAGCATTTAACTTATACATATTTAACTCGTAAAACTCCGGAGTGAGTGGACATATCTTTTTATTAGGCACAAAAAAATTTTCAATTCGAAAAGATCCAAAGTTTCGTCATAATCTGGGCAAGATGCAATGAGTTCCATGACAAGACGATACCGTGATGGCTTATCTCTATCTTCGGCAAAATCAGGATATAGGAGAAAAGAAAGATCTACACGAGGGATAAATTCCGGTTGAAGATAGTCTCTAGCTTTGCTCCGTTTTAACGGATCACCACTTGAATCAGTGCTGGGTCGTTTAAATGTCGAAGCTGTACATGAGTTCTCTGCGAGATTCTGTAATGCTACTGAACATTTCTGTAAGTTAGCAATGCCCAAAGTATCAATATTTGCTGTTGTCTGAATCATAGGATCCAAAGAAGTCGGCATTTCAATCAATGTCTTCTCTCTCGGCTCGACTGGATCCACCACTCGGGTTTCACAAGTCTCAGCCACGGTAGGAACCAAGTCAGCGACATGTGTAATACCATGTTCTAAATCCAATCTATCTTCAGGTACAACAAGTCTTTCCTCATGGGAATCAGAGAGACTGTTCCTCAAGGGAGGTCTATGTACATACGTGCATTTAGCACGAATGTGCCCTCTTTCATTGCAAGCATAACAAAAAATCCCTGTGTAAATATTAAACATGAACCCATGAGAATCCAGTACAATTTCAACCTGTTTAGGACAAGTTTGAAGAGCTGATTCATTCGGGAAGATAACCCGGAGGGTCCGCTTCAACCCACCAACATGACAATAATTTGAAGATTGCGGGGCTTCTATAACTCTATGAACTGGACCCACCACCCGGCTAAACTGAGAAAGAAGAACTATCAACGCAGAATCCGGTACCTCAAGTGGCACCGGAGACAAAGTTACCGTGATCGGTCGTTCACTTGCATAAGCAGGATACAAAATTTGATTATTTATAGAAATCCCTTGCTTTAACACAAGTTTACAATCTGCACTATTTATAAACAACACTGATATATCTCGTTCTACTACGACCGATTCCTTTAATTGCCTCTCTCGGCACTCTATCTTCCAAAGCTTTCCAATATACCGGTAACGAAGTCTGTGGTAACGCATGGAAAATAATAGTTTTCTCAGAAAGATCATGAAAATCTTGACATACCTTGGAATCCCTTTCGAAAGTGAGACGAAAGGGATTGCCCTGGCACTCAATCTCTGACGCACAACGCTGATCACTCGTATTAGCAGAATTCTTCTTATCAACCACAGACGCCCAACTGCAAGTTTCCGTCTCTATAGAAACACTCTTCTGCATTCCTATCGCAGAAGAAACTCCTTCAGCAGCAACGCACGAAGACACGCTCTGTTGATTTCTAGGACCGGTTTGACCTGTTGGATTCTTATCTTTTTAGAAACTCGGGTCAATCACCATGCCAACCCTCTCACAGGTCACCGGATAAACACTCGGCGCACTTAACGATGACTTCTTATCAGTAGATCTCGCTCCACGTCGATCAACATCCTTTCGATGGTCACGTGTAACATGGCTGGCAGATATCGCCATTTTTTTTTATTGAAGGTTTAACGACCACCGTGAGCAACTCGATGGGCTATAAGCAGTCGCCCGTCCCTAATTTAGGGTCACTGGTTCCAGGGAAGGGAGAGAGCCAGTGCCGTAAAACAAACACAACATCCATGCCTCACCGGGATTCGAACCCGGACCCCTCTCGGACGAATGATCAGAGGCCATCGCTTAGACCACTGCGCCACCGGGGCGGCTATCGCCATTTGCAGAAGTCGTCAACGGCAAGCACAACCACCAAATAAAACTCTTCTTATAAATAAACTATAGCACTTAACGCTCTCAAACTTCCCCAAAAGAAGCATGGAACATTCATACATCCGT
Organism: Macrothele yani; assembly: GCA_039090855.1. Classification (NCBI taxonomy): domain Eukaryota; kingdom Metazoa; phylum Arthropoda; class Arachnida; order Araneae; family Macrothelidae; genus Macrothele; species Macrothele yani. The sequence goes on from CM077017.1 coordinate 14,878,592, forward strand.
CACGCTACTGCAAACCATCCTACGAGCGATATTTCAACATAAACACAAGCAAAACTTGGGAGCTTGAAAACACGACACACGACGAAAGCCATATAGCCCGTCCGATACTGCTGTGCAAATGTAAGCCTTTTCTGCCGATGCACCTTCGTTAGCATAGGTGCAGTGACCATCCGTCTGCATCGGAGACCCATACGCAGCAGTGTTCGCTCGTTTTAGACACACTTCCGGTAGCTCCCCAGTTCATTCGGCCAGTGAATTGCTTCACTGTAGCGTGTAGATCGGCCCTTAAGCACCTTCGCAGTCGGCGTTCACCTCTCACATAAATGGCACGTGGTGCTCAGCAGTTTCCACGTCGCTTATTCGCTATGGTGCCCTTTCTCCAATCACGATACACTTTAACCACAACAGCACGCGAACAGTTCACAAACTGCGCTGTTTCAGAAATACTGCCAACCTTGGTCCGACAGCCGATAATCATCACTTTTTGCAAATCTGATAAATCACTCCTTTTATCCATGACAGCAACGAGTGATATGTTTTCAGAATGCCTACATCACACCTTATATACCTTCCAAGCCAGCTCACGACACGTGCCTTCTTTCATTGGCTACGCACTGTTGACATCAAAAGTAGGAGGTGGTCACAAAAATGTGACTCGACTGTATATTTGTAGAGCTATATAAGATTTTTCGCTTCAAAACTCAGTACCGTGTGAAGGCACCTCGAGCAACAATAACAGCCTCCACATGGCGTGGCATTGAACGAAAGAGGTTTTCGATATCGTTCTAGGGAATAGCCTGCTAGGCTGCTTCTGTATGAGACCAGAGTTTATTTGTGGTGACTGGCGGAGGCGCTTGACTGGCTGGTAGCTTTCGATTGGGGACATATCCGGCGAACGTGCAAGCCAGGGAAAAAGCAGTATCAGCCGTTTGTGGAAGAGGTGTTGTACATTCCGGTCCACATGTGGCCGAGCTTTGTCCTGCTGAAATATAACACCACTACTACTCTCAACGAAGGGTGTCACCTCTGTCTCTGTAACATCCCTGATGTATCGCTGACTGTTGAGGGTTCCCTCAATCCGTACCAAGCTAGATCGCTAATAGAAACCAATGTCGCCCTAAATCATGATGCTTGGCATTGGGCCTCTATGACACTGCAAAATGCAATCTGCAAGGTGCCGATATCTTCGAATAGGTATGCAACCATCAGGGTACATCCAGCTGAATCGTGATTCGGCAGAATACACGACCTGTTGTTAATCAGCAAGTCTGTGTTCGAGACCCTGTTGCAGCCTGAGGCGTCTGTGGTTGAGGGTCAAAGGAATGCGCAGCAATGGGCTGTTAGCGACAAATCCTCTGTTAAGCAGACAACGTCAAACTGTGCTGGGGAACAAAGCCTGACCCGTGACAGTGCTCCACTGCTGCGTTAACAACCATGCGCTATCGGACGAGAGTGACTGCAGCGCCCCTAGTGGCAAAATGTGGAAGTTAGCACTCCTATCTCGGAAACCATGAGAGATACGGGAAAAAGATCAATTAGAAACTTGTAGAGCATCAACGAATCAGTGGGAAACGACATATGGTAGAAACGGCTGGGCTAGTAGAAGGCTGGAAACGCGAACTTGTGCGAAGCCGGTTCGGTTCGTTGTCGCGGTAACAGTCTAGCAGAGAGAAATGTATGACGTATGCGACCGCACGCCTGTGAGTGTCTTATGCAAATTCTGGTGTGACATAACGCCTCACCTGCCGTATCAGGTGCGGCGTGGCAATGTATAAAGGATCGTCGGTCAGGAGCTATGTCATTCGTAACGTGAGTATCGGGTAAAGAACGATCATGGCAGACTATTCGAATGAACAGTATTGCGAGATGGTACTGCTATATGGAGAATTCGGACGCAACGCGAGGGAAGCGTCACGCCAGTATGGCTTACGATTTCCGACTCATCCATCGCCGACAGCGTGGACCACCAGTCGCGCGGTTCGACGGCTGCAAAAGACAGGCAGTATTGCAGCGCGTCCCCGTTCGGGCCGACCCACCGGAATGGGTAGGGATGTGCAACCAGTCGATGCTCTGGTATACGTTTTGGCCAATCCACACACCAGTACGAGGGAAGTCAGCATGGCATGTGGCTTATCACAATCCCGTGTGTGGAACATTTTGCATCAGCATGGTGCCCACCCGTACCGTACAGTATCGCTGCACATACTGATGCCAGGGTATAACCAACGACGTCTAGATTGGTGCCATTTTGTAATGAACACCGTAGAAGAAAATGCGGCCTTTCTATCAAACATCCTTTGGACTGACGAGGCGCAGTTCACACGCACCGGGGTGCTGAACAAACAAAACACTCATTACTGGGCAGTTAAGAATCCATGTTTTACACGGGAAATGAGGCATAAGGTGCGCTGGTTGATCAATGTCTGGTGTGGCATCTGGAAGGACCGACTTGTTGGGCCTGTGTTCTGTGAGGGCGCATTAAATGGACGAAGATACATGCAGCTGTTACAAAGCACATTACCTGAGTGGTTAGATGATCTGTCTTTGCAAGGTGTACGCTCATTATGGATTCAACATGACGGCGCTCCGGCACATCAACCAACAGCGGTACAGCACTTCCTGTCCGACACTTTCGGGCAACAGATTATCGGTTATGGTGGTCGCAGTATAGCGTGGCCTCCACGATCCCCGGATCTAACTCCCATGAATTTCTTCTTCTGGGATTACCTAAAGGATCACGTGTACAGGGATGGAACCGACGAGTCTCCACGATCTCCGACTGCGTATCGTCGCTGCGTGTGAGAGCGTGACACCTGTTATGCTGGCGAACGTACAACGGGAAGTTTTGTCTCGCATTAAAATGTGTATTGTGGCAGATGGTGGCCATATTGAACCCTATTTACGTTAAACGCAACGTTATGTAAGTACCACTGTTGCATTAAATACGACCAATGTACTCCATTTGTATTCATGCCTGAGTATAATAAACCCTGTGTTTCCCTCACGTTTCCAGCCTTCTACTTACCCCAGCCGTTTTTCTACCATATGTCATTTCCTACTGATTCGTTGATGCTCTACAAGTTTCTAATTGATCTCTTTCCCGTATCTCTCATAGTTTCCGAAATAGGAGTGCTAACTTCCACATTTTGCCAATAGGGGCGCTGCACTCACTCTCATCTGATAGCACATGGTTGTTTTACTATACCATACCTTACTTTCATAGCTCTAGCTGTCTTTGTTTCCAAGTTATTGAGGTGACGTAGGACTTTAGGAATCACTTTGTATATACACTATCTACCAACAAGTAATTGGACACCTGTGATAACAAAAGAAAACGAAGTTTATTCACCTTCAATAGTTGGTGGAGCCTCCACGAGCGGCGATTACAGCTGCAACCCTCCGGGGCATACTCTCAACCAGGCGTTGTACGACGGCTAGCGGTATTTTCTTCCACTCGGCTTGGGAGCAAGACAGGTCAGTTCCTTCACCGATTTCAGACGGTGGGGCACCCCTTAGGTCGACGCTCCAACTCGTCCCAGAGGTGCTCGATAGGGTTAAGATCCGGGCTCTGCGCAGGCCAGTCCATTCGATTAACCACCCCATTGTCATAATACCAAACCATGATGGACCTCGCAACATGACAGGTGGCATTGTCATCATGAAAGTAACATGGGTCCATCCTGCAAAACTTCCACAACGTAGAAAGCGCATGGTCATCCATAATGGTGCAGTAGGTCTCGGCGTTGAGTCTACCAGGAATTGCGACCAAGGGTCCCATGCGATACCAGGAGAAACACCCCCATAGCATAATTCCACCGCCGCCGAACTTCACAGTTGGCACAATACATTCCGGCAGGAGGCGTTCTCCAGGCAGACGCTAAACCCAGACCCTGCCATCCGAACGGTAGAGGGTGAACCTTGATTTCGTTGCTCCAGAGAACCTGTTTCCACTGTTCAACGGTCCACTGTCGACGTTCTTTGCACCACGTTAGCCGACCAGCGCCATTGGACTTGGTGATCAAAGGCTTGTAGGCGGCAGCACATCCATGATAGCCGAGCAGATGTTCTTTCTTATGGATGGTATTCATCGAAAGAACACTCCCGGATGCCTGTTGAAACTCCTCGCGGATGTGGCCCATCGATTTGGTGCGGTTCTTCCGAATTTCTCTGGCCAGCACCCGTCGGTCTCTAACTCCCAGTTTTGTGGGTCTACCGGGTTGGGGCACATTCCGACAGTCACCTCTCATCTTCCACTTGATAATCTACGTAGGCCACTGTCGATTTTGGGTACTTCAAATCGCTGGATATGTCACGTATGGATCGGCCATTTCTGTGATACCCGACGAATACACCTTTCTCGAAATCAGAGAGCTCCGAACTGCGTGGCATCTTGCATGCGACTGGTTGCGTTGTTGTTTCCCACACGATATTTAACGGCGGCGGCCATGACGTGTATCAGGACCACAGATATGGTCGATTGTAGGGGGTGTTCAATTACTTGCTGGTAAATAGTGTATTTGATTCGACCTAGTGGGCAAACGCGTGGTCGTGTGTGTATAGAATTTTATTGTAATTAAAGGTGTTTCAAAAAACTCTTTGGGCTAAAAAAAGACCCGAAATTTCATTTGCCATTTTATATTTTCACCATTGGTAAAATTATAAAAAGATATCAATTTTATCAGCTTTAAATTGAAAGCAGCTGTTCAGAAGGCAGGTTGTTAAATATGCCATTTGAGTACATTGGATTTGTTTTAAACATATTTATTTTCAAGGATTTTTGGAAATTTTAACCTTTTCTTATTAAATTCAACTGCAGAATAGGTTGATTTTGTTACATGGCGATGTTTTCACAGCCATGTAGAACGTCACCAACGTTTACCCCAACATCGAAGATGCTCGATATGATGTCCCTATCGTGCAACAGGTGTACCTTTTACTGTTGGAAGCTACTGCGAAACACTCTCATACCTAGCTCCTCTTTACAGGCTTCGGATAATCCATCAACAGACGTCAGTGAAAAATTTCTAGGAAACCATTCCAAGATCCGAATTGCAGAAAGTGCCACCCGGTGACCTCATGAAAAGTTACATTGAGGATTCCAGTTTCCATTGACATCCGCGCGCATACTCTGATGTATGTTGTGACGCGTACCTATAATCTAACTTCCCTTTTGAGTTCGTGTCGTCTTACGTAAATTTAGTTTCTTCTCGTTAAAGATTATCTAAGCTTAACGCCACAGATTCCTGCTCAACGAATTTGAGTTTGGCAACATCTGACAACAGATCAAAGTAATATCTACATTGTCATAATCAAGATATAAGAGCTATTGTGTTTAACGATCTTCAAGAAATTGTTAGGCAAACTTGAACAAATGTTATCAAGAAAACTAAGGCAATCTTCTTGTAATGTTATCAAGCAGTCTTAAGCCAGTTTACTGAGAAAAGAGAGAGAGAGAGGGGGATTTTTATGTTGTTTACGTTTAGTTCTCTGTAAGAGTAAAATATTTTTACTTGCACTCATTGATGAAATTATATGCAACGACGCATTTTACTTGTACCCTTTGATGAAATTATATTTAGCACGTCTTGTTGGAAATTGACGTGCTATTGGATATAATAAAGAAATGGATTTTGCTCGTAAGTACAGCCTTGTTACTCACCCTGGTCGTTATCTTGAAGTGCAGAATTAGAAATCCTATGCTTAATTATTAAGACTCTCAGCTACAACTAGCATTTTAACTGTCTGAGCTCAACGAAAAGTTAAATCAACGTTAAGCTAAGCGTTGAGTGAATTACCGTAAAGTTAAACCAAATGAGCTCTAACCCTTTTGTGTTGCAGTAAAACTAACTTAACATTTTGTTTTACTAAAAGCAACTACAAGCTTACTTAACATAATATTACCAGGAACCTGTTATCTTCTGCTAAAAATTGCTAGTATAAACACGTGAAGAACAGCATTTTGCTACTGTAAATAGTAGTTATAGATTCATTAACATTTAAATTCCAATGCCTCGTCAAATCAACTACATTTCTCAATCTTTCGGCAGCTAGGAACGATCATAATTAGCTTGGGCAAAAGGTACTGCGTTTCGTTATGTGAGGAGGCAGCAATCCGAGGACACACAGCTTGTTCTGGGGCTGTAATCGAGGGGTATGTCGGATAATGCTGTGGAGTGTGGACATTCGACTAGGACACCTTTACAGATTTTGTGACCATTCTATTAGTTTTAGAGTTTAGTCCGCCGACCATTGTGTGTGTACTTTCTTTAACATTTGGCGTGTGACTGACAGCTCTATGCTTTTGTTGACGGACTTATAACTTCTCACAAGGGTTCTTCTCCTGTACGTTTCTTGACCACATAAGTGCTCTTTTAGATTAATGCTAAATCTCGTGGCTTTACATCCCTTTATAATTTTTGACTTGTAATACTAGGTGACTGAAACACAGCAACGATGGATTCCTTCCAAAACCTGCTGATCCTCCGCCGCATGCCTCACGGTTCGTATTCTCAAAACTGTTCGCTAATAACTACTGAGTCCCATACGCACTCGACACAATTTATTCGCACCCCAGCGAAGAACTTTTGAATATGAAATAAGCGTCATGTAACGTAGTCAGCATCAATACTTTACGTTCTTTGGCTACTCATGTTTTGCTCCCCAAAAGCAACGAGTGGCTTCTATCCCTCTTCCTGATCACTTGCTTTGTACATAGTTTTTCAACCTCAGTTTTCTCGCCACCACCAGCATGGCGCAGAGTGGGAAGCGAAAGTTTCTGACGGGAATTCGAATCCTGGTCTGCCGGCAGACTTCCTGGGTTTTGGGTCGCGAATTTGTCGATGATTCCATATGAAGTTCGCTCCGGACGCGCATCTGCCCTTATTTCCCTCAGCTTTGGGCCACCCACCCAGTCTGGTGTAACATGACTACGAAGCCTTGATTACAGTTTGTTTCCGTGGTGGCAGCGATGGACGCCAGTCGCTTATATAAGCTGTTTCTCTCAGCTTTGTGCCACCCACCCAATCTGGTGTAAGATGACTACGAAGCCTTGATTACAGTTTGTTTCCGTGGTGGCAGCGATGGACGTCAGGGGCTTATATAAGCTGTAAACAGATAAGAAGAGTTTTCTCGCCTTTTAAATAATTTGTTTTTATGAATCAACCATTCTAACCGTAACTATATCGCGATGATTTTGTCCAGATTTTTTCTGACGGATTCAGCTTGGGAAAAGCCGTGAAATTTCCTTTTGTATGTACGGACGCTGCCTGTTCTGAGTTGATGTATTCTGAATCCACGGCTAATGCAGGAAGAACGCATGCAGTTTAACTCGCTCTGTGTCACGAACATTCGAAACCTTACAGGCGTTGAATGGTGCACATGAAGTTTGGTACCACCGTCCCTGTGGTGCAGTTTTCTAAGCGTTGGCTAATGACCATTCTTCCGAGATGGGCCTGGGTTCGAATCCAGGTGAGGCATGGATGTTACATATGTTTCACGGCACTGGTTGTCTCCCTTTCCCAGGAGCCAGTGACCCTAAATTAGGGGCGGGCGACTGTTTATAGTTCACCAAGTTGCTCACGATCGTCATTAAACCCTAACAATAAAAATGAGTCTGCCGCTCTTTGTCCAAATATGGCCCTAGCGCCAGGAAATTCGAATAAATAAATTCATATGAAATCTCCTAGCATTCTCCCGATTCTTTCCTCTTCAGAGTTTTGTGATCATTTCGCCTCCACAACCTTTGTTCCATAAAAGATATCTCCTTTTTCAGTCAACATCACCACGCTACGGCTCCATGGGAACGTTCAAATATCAGCGAGTTACCTGGTTCTTTGCGCTCTTCTCGGCTTTACGCTTCTTAAATAGCTCTTTTTCGGTTTACACAAAAACGTGCTCCACTCTCTCATGCACATACTCACCTTTCTCGAAATCAGGCCCAATAGAACTGCCTCTACACTCTCTGTTACATACTCACCTTCATGAAAGACAGACCCTGGTACTGGCTCCACATTCCAATTGCACACTCACCTTTATGGAAGTCAGACACTAGAACTAGCTCTACACTCGCAGGTACAGACACCATCATAGAAATCAGACACACTACAACTTTGGCTCTAAATTCTCAGGTACACATTCAGCTTCATGAAAGCCAGAGACTGGTGCTACATCCACACTCTTAAGTACACACTCACCTTCATGGCAGTCACTTGAACTAGCTCATCACACACACAATCGTGGAAATCAGATATACCATAATTGACTCTACAATCTCAGGTACACACTCACCTTCATGGAAGTCAGACACTAGTGCTAGCTCTACACTCTCAGGTACACAGACACACCATCAGCGAAATCAGACACACTAGAACTGGCTCTGCACTGTCAGGTACATACCCACCTTCATAAAGGTCAGACACTAGTACAGGCTCCACACTCTCAAGCACACACACACCTTAATGGAAGCCAGACACTGAAACTGGATCCACACCCTCCGCGCACACTGTACTTCATACTGGTCAAAGGAGTGTCTCCTCAGGTGCACGCATTCCCTCATGCCCATCAGAATGTCCTCTACCAACATGTTGATTGAAGAACAACCGCTGTCTCGTATCCCAGTTTGAAATACTCTCGGCAGATCTTCAAAACTTCGGTGTGTGTAATACTCACTTGGTAACTTCCTATCCACAAGAAATCGGGCACACTTCGTTCCTCATATTGAGCTTCATAACATGAGACCCAGATTTTTAAAAAAATTATAATGTCTGCACAGGAATAATGCATCCCTTTAATGTGCTTAATAGCATGGTTTCAGCCACACTTTTGAAAACTGTTTTGGAAAGTGAACACCACTTTTTCAATTACTTTTGCGGGCGTTATTTCAGAATTTTTGTATAGTCGCATGGGTAAAATACTAAACTCATGTCTTCGTAGCTTCTTCGAAATCAGTTCGAAAATATATTTGAGGACCTACGTCAGAAATAAATAATTAATGAATAAACGTAAACTTTTCAACGACTCGGTGTCTGTAAACTGATCGTTGATTATCCTGCTCAAAGTACGTTTCTGTTTATTTCTGCGTAAAGGCTGGAGTACGTATTGGCAGTATTGAAATTTTAAGACTAGCTTTCAGTAGAAGAGTAAGAAATCTCTTTCTTTGTCATGTAAAGCAATGCATTACACTTACGGAAAATCTACTCTCGGTAATTACTATTAAACAGCCTGAATACTCGTTCTTCGGAGATTTACATAATCTTTTGACTTGAAAAAATTATTTACTAACTTCAATAATGCTTTAAGGTTGTATGTTGAAATAACACGCGAACAGTCACTTTAACATTAACAAACAAAGTACAGCCAGGATTCGTAAAAGAGAGTAAGCTGCGTAAAAATCCAAGAAAACATTTTTTCTTCCACTTGTCGAAATAACACGGTTGTAGAAACTTCATGATCGCATCAATAACATGCAACAGCACTTACAAATAATCTTTTAACTCTCGTAGTATCATATTGACATGACAATCTATGTTAATCAGTAAATCCTCTCGGAATCACACCACCACTCTCACAACACACTTTTTTCTCTCGACGTAGTTTTTTACCTTCAACCCACTGTCAGTGTTACCAAAACTTATAAGGAAATTTGGGGAAGTGACGTTCCGTTCAGATCGAGAATCAAACGGAAAAGTAACAAAATTTTCATAAGAATAGAAACTCTAAAAGGAAGGTTAAATTAAAGAAACATGTCACACTTATTTAAAAAGCAATGGGTAAAGGAGAGGAAAGGAGAGATAACAGAGAGGGAGAGAGGAGAAAAGAGGCAGAGCAGAGGGAGTGAAAAGAAAAAAAAAATGATAAAGAGAGAGCAAACAGAAAGAAAATGCTAAAGGAGAGATTCCGATTTTGTCAGTGTTAAGAAGCATCCTTCAAACTCTTTCCGAAATGCATATAACCGAGACATGAACTCCATGACAAGGAAATCGTGGTGTTTGTTGCTTGGCAAGCGTTGGATTGTAAACTGATTATTGAAAAGAGCGTTGTGTTAAAGAGTTGTGTGGTGTGTGGAGAGTTTAGTGCAATATGCTATGCTACGATGTGTTTGCTACATCCTGAATAAAGCACCTTTTCCGTAAGTTTGACTTCTGTTGTTTACATGTTTCGTCTGGCCGTTAAGGTTTCTTTCATTTAGGAACTATTTCTTAGTATGTTGATGTTTTAAGTTAACGTAGAAGTAAGACAAGACTTCTAAGTCATACACATTATAACTGTCATTCTTCTAGCTGAAAACTGTTTATTGAAAAAGAAGCACTTCATGCAATTAGAGACACGATTTAAGAAATCAGGATCAAGTTATTGTAGATAGCATCTAGTGAGAAGCTTAGGTAGGCGGTACAGTTCGGCAAACTTTCAAATAGGAATTATTGTTGCTTCTGACCAGAGAAGGGGAACTCTTGTTAGCACGTCTTTTGTAAAAAAAAATCGTGCTTATGTTATCGGTTTGTCCGTCCGTCCGTCTGTACCCACGATATCTCTTCAACTATTAGTCCGATTTGAAAAATTCTTTTTGCATTGGGAAGCTTGAAATATGCGAATGACGATCCTTTATTTCGTTTTTTTTTACGATGTACAATTTTGCCGCTAGATTGCGTAAATGCAGATGATGTCGAATTCAAAAATACGTTTTATTCTACGTATTTGCTTCTAAACATCCGATTGAAAAAAATTATTTTACACTTCGATTCTATTTGTGTCGAAGAGTATTTTAGATATAGTTACTTTTTCAAATTATGCATAGATTTTCCGCTAGGGGGCGTAAAAGTAAATTACATTTTCCCCGATAACTATTCTTCTAAAACTCCGATTTGAAAAATATTTTTTTCAGCGGATACACCTCTTGATGGAAACTCTTTTGCATATAATTCCAAATTTTTGTTAAAGAATACTTTGGCCACCAGGGGGGCGTAAGCGTTAATTTTTGCTTCTGATATATTTACCATAAAATCTGAGCTTCTAAAATATCAATTAAAAAAATTCTTTCGTGGGCTGATGCCTCTGACATCGATAAACCTTTTCGGAATATTTTCTTCTTAAAATATTCCACAGTTTCTCCGCCAGGGGGCGTAGATGTGTATCTTATTTTCGTGAATATCTCTACTTCTAGAAGTCCGTTTTGAAAAAATCTTCTTTGTTAGATAGTGTTTTCAGTGTGACATGTTTTTCATGTAATTTCTAAATTTTCAAGTAATTCATAGACTTTCCGCTAGGGGACGTAGAGGTAAATTGCGTTTCCCCCTATATCTCTGCTTCTAAATCTCCGATTTGAAAAAATTCTTTCTGCAGCGGATACAACTCCTGATGGGAAATCGTTTGCACAAAATTTCTAATTTTTGTGAAAAAATGGTTTTGCCACCAGGGAGCATAAATCTTAATTTCCGCTTCTGATGTATTTGCAGCAAAATATGAGCTTCTAAAATCTCGATTGAAAAAAAACGTCGTTTGTAGACCGATAGTACTAATGTTGAGAAACCGTTTGGAAACATTTTCTTCTTAAAATAATGCAGGGTTTCTACGCCAGGGGGCGTAGATGTATATCTTTTTTTTTGTCAATATCTCTACTTCTAGGAGTCCGATTTGAAAAATTCCTTCTTTGTTGGACAGTGTTTCTAGTGTGACATGTTTTTCATATAATTTGAAAATTTTGAAGTAATTCATAGATTTTCCGCTAGGGGGCGAAAAGGTAAATTGCTTTCCCCTATACCTCTGCTTCTAAAGCGTTGTCCTGCCGGAAAGCGGTGTCCGGAATATCCCTAAGAAATAGCGAAAACACGGGCCGTAAAACGTCATCCAAGTTCCACCGGGGTGTCACCGTGCCCGTTATGCTTATCAGACGTGACAGACTATTGTAATTAATGGCACTTTATACGAGGATGACCTGCTGGACAGCAGTATTCTGCTCGCACACAACGTCAATCATCGGCACCGAAATAGAATCGGAACGCATCGCTGAACACAATACGGTGCCTCTTGTGTTGCCACGAAGCTTTGCTACGAGAACCCCAGCCGAAATCGGCTATGCCCTGCGGTCAGTGGCAGTCATCTCAATGGTTTTAGGGAGCGCATACCTGTCTCTGCTAAAATTCGGTTCACCGTCCGGGTCGTGGCAGGCTTGTCCGGAGTCGCCGCTACATCCCATCGAATGCCAACTCCGCAGCTGCCTGGAGACGAATACGCCGATCGTTGCCTTCTAACGCCCGCCAGACTACACTGGTCCTTCTGCGGCAACTGGAGGTGCCTTCTTGCAAACGCTGTTGTCAAGATCCAACTGGTCTGGCACCCCGATGCTCACTGGCCGCGATTTGGCGAATCTGCCAACCAGCTTCTTAGATGCCTACGCTCCTGCTCTTTAAAACGCGTTCAGTTGATTATAGGGTTGGCCACGAGGTATACGAGGCATCTTCTGTCTTTGGATATGTTAGAGCAGCCCCCAACCAAAACTACGTTGTTTTGTTCGGTACGATCTGGAGCAAGGGACACGACATGTCTTCGGCGGTACGTGTTTACCCTTTTATCTCTCGCATATCTCACTCTATTAGTTGCATACTCGAATGATTTGCATATTCCATTAGCCTGCACACACCTACTAGTTTGCATGCCGATATGCCGACTCCTTCTGGGTGGGGCAGTTTCTATGTCGGCAGTGTGCTGCGGACTTGCTGTGCTTTCACTCTAGGTTCATCTGATCACTCCGTTGCAAGAGTCATCTTCACTACATATAATCTCTAAATTGCATCGTCCTGTCCAACGCAGAATATGGCACTATGGAATTACGAATCTGAGAAATGAAATTAACTCAGAATGTTTACGCGAGATTGCCATATTCTAAAGTTTGTTTTCCTTCTATTGATCAATCTGCCTGTTTTCTACAGGTGTGGCGCTTCCTTCCTAGCAGATTTCTTACAGATATGGATGCTTTCATTTGCTTATCTGGAATTTTTAACAAGATTTGGAACAAACTTTGGTTCAGTAAAGGTACTATTAATAGACACTGAGTTTTTCTGTAAAGAAAGTGGAATTCGACAGCATTCTGCCTAAACACAAGAAAATGGAAGCTACTGTTGTAGTTTGGTTTTCACTGGAAGACAACTTAGGTAGTTTGTGAAACCATTAAATAAATCATATGTTCTTTGACTGGTTAGATGTATAAACTGTGTGTAATTTATTGTTGATCCCATTGCTCACCGTTTCGTGTTTATAACATGCATCGTTTACCTTCAGAAAAAACTAACGTTAGATGAATTTCTAGAAAATGCATCCAGAAAGCTTAGGGAGCAAGATGACCTAAGAAATACGAGAGTTAATTTTGAACATGTATCAGATGCGTATAAAGGACTTTTGCAAGTATCTGGTCGTCATTATGGATTCCCTGTGATTGAAATCAGCCCTGGGTGGAGGAGTGTAAATCTTCGCCTCTTCCTTTTTGCGGACCCTTATTTGGAGCACGGATGCAACCTGCATATTCGTCACACGTTAATGATAGATGAGATTCTGTGGCACTTAGAAATGAGAAACTGGAACTAGTCTACCCTGATTTTGAATTGAGGGTTGCATCAAGAATGGAAGACAAGGTCCGAAAAGCAAACGCAACATTCAGGTTTCAGCTGGTACTGGAATTCAGGCTATTAGCCCAAGGTCATGGCACTAAGCGTTCGAGAAGAGGCAGACGAAGGAACGTCATGTGCCATAAACAAAACGAGTCCGGAGGTAACGCAAAAAACGCAAGTTGAAAATGGTTGGTCACGCGGACAATTTGCTAAACAACGACAATGCTTCGTAAAAACGTGGTAAACCAGATTTTTCCGAGAGGGAAAAAGAAGCAATAGATATCAATTCCTATTTCGTGTACTCATTTCGCGATCATCCTCGTGATAAAGTTTTTACTTCCGATATTCCCCTTGCAGGACGCGCAGTGTACATCTTTAACAGTATTAAAGCAGACCCACAACGTAAAAGGTGTGTAAAAATAAGCCCATTTTATCGGTGGTGGATTCGAACTGATATCTTCTCGCCCCGGACCCAGTTCTTCTCCCGACTGAACTACATCGACTTTGGCTTGGCGCTGCAACTTGCTGCTTTGGCTCTTGCATCCCCTCAGAGGTACGTCACATATACACGGACGAGCCATTACATTATGACCACCTACCTAATAAGCTGTAGGGACCCCTTCAGCCAGCAAAACAGCGGCCAGTCGGCGAGGCATCGATTCGATGAGGTGGCGATAGGTATCCTGGGGTATCTGGTATCATAATGTCAACAGCAGGTCCTCCAGTTTCCGTACAGTTCGGGGTGGTGGGGATTTAGCGCGAACCCGCTTTTCCAAGTCGAACCACAAATGTTCGATTGGGTTCATGTCAAGTGAATTTGGAGGCCTTGACGATTCTGGCAGTGTGGCATAGCGCATTATCCTGTTGGTAATGGCAATCACCTGCAGGGAACACAGTTCCCACGAATGAATGAACTTGGTCCGCAACGATGTTTAGATACCTGACAGCTGTCAGGGATTGTGCTACTGAGATAATGGAGACTGATATGTCCCAAGAAAACATTGCCCACAGCATAACACCGCCGCCGCCAGCCTGTTTCCGCCCAACAGTGCATCCAAGCGCCATAGCCTTCGTTGGTAATTAGCGTATCCGCGCTTGGCCGTCTACGTCATGCACCAGGAATTTTGATTCGTCAGACCAAACCACTTTCTTCCAATCATCCACGGTCCAATCTCGATGATCTTGAGCCCATTTCATGTGTTCTTGGCGATGACGTGCAGTGAACATAGGGTCCCAGCTGAGTCTTCGGTTACGCAGACCCATGCGCAGAAGGCTGCGATGAACTATATACTGTGACACATTGCTCTGATCATCACTGTTGTAGCTGCGGGTGATTTTCCGCACTGTGGCCTTGCGGTCGCCGCGAACAATGCGCGACAGTTTCCGCTACCCTCTGGCATCAATGAACTGTGGACGACAGTTCATCGTTTGGCCTTTTGTCCACCACTTTTGATACGTACTCACTACAGCAGCACGTGAACAACTCACAAGCCGTTCCATTTCCGTGATCGCAGTTCCGAGGCGCGTGCCATCACAATTTGTTCTTTATCAAACTCCGATAAATTGGCAGCTTTTCTCATTCTGACTCCGAACATTCTACTAACCGAAATCCGGTCCTCGGGTTGTATATACACTGAAGAGCAATTGAATTAGAGACAGCTGGCCTTATGCAAATGTGGCGCTGTGGGCGGCCCTGTAAACGGAAACGACATGACGTATGCAGCGATCCGACAATATAAGGAGTGATGCAACGAGAATTAGTAGGAGTCGGACGCAATATGGGTAAGACGAAGGATCTAAGCGCATTTGATCGTGAGCAAATTGTCGGTGCCCGAAGAATGGGTCACTCCATCTCGGAAGTCGTGCAGGCACTAAGATTTTCACGAGCCACTGTATCACGGGTGCACCGTGAGTACATCGAATCCGGTAAAACTATCCCTGCAAGGGCCAACTGCCGTGGACAACAGCGTGTGGATGAGCGGAGTCATCGTCGGCTATCTCGCATTGTAACAGCGGATAGACGGGCCACAGTGCAAGAAATCACTCCGCAATTTAACGCTGATGCACAAAAACGTGTAAGCAGCCACACCATCCAGAACCATCTCCTCGCTATGGGGTACAGAAGCCATCGTCCCACGAGGGTACGGCTGCTGACCGCACGTCACAGGTTGCAAAGATTAGCATGGGCGCGGGAACATCGCCACTGGACCTTAGACATGTGGAAAAATGCTGCCTGGACTGATGAGTCGAGATTCACGTTGGTACATGCGGATGGCAGGATACGAGTACGGTGCAAACCACATGAAGCGATGGATCCTTCTTGCCAGCAGGGTACTCTTCAAGCTGGTGGGGGTGGCATTCTCGTCTGGAGACTGTTTACGTGGACTGAAATGGGACCCCTGGTACGTGTGACATCGTCCCTCACAGGTCAACGTTACCGGGATATCCTGGACGACCATTTGCTCCCGTTTGTGCGTCTTTAACATCCCACTGGGGACCTCATCCTGAAACAAAACAATGTACTGTGCCATCGCTCCCGAATTGCATCCGAATGGTTGGATGAACACTCCACCAAAGTGACCTCGCTTTCTTGGTCAGTTAGGTCACCTGACCTCAATCCCATCGAGCACATCTGGGATGCCATCGAGAGAGATGTTCGAGGCTCTGACCCCTCCATCAAATCTTCGTGAACTATGGGAGCTTGTTCAGGGGTCGTGGATCCAACGCTTCCGGTGTCTTGTCGAGTCCATGCCGAGACGAATCGCCGCCGTCATCAGGTCGAAAGGTGGTGCTACAGGTTGCTAGACAGGTATCTCTAATTCAATTGCTCTTCAGTGTATACTGCTCTGTTAACTTCCCCTGCGCCATCGTTCGGTCTCCAGGTGCGCTCATTTCTCTAGGCTGGGGTGGTGGTCATAATGTAATGGCTTGTGACGTACCTGCCAGCAGGACGCACACGACATAAAGGCAGATAGTAGTCAGAACAAACGTCCGCGTAGCTCAATTGGTAGAGTGACTTATTCCGGAATGAGGGGATCCGGGTTCGAATCCTGGCGTGGACAGAAATGACGGAGAAACTTACTTCGTTATTATGGCGCCCGAACTTTCCGGATGACTCGGCCGTTCAAAATATCGCATTGGTGTGATGTTATTTCCACACCACGAGATAGGAAAAATCCGAGAATCCCTTCTCCAGCGCTTCGAAAAATAAATGTGTGTGACGTTGCATTCCTCCCACCAGATTGACTGGGAGTTCTCAAGTGCACGTTCTACAGTGGTTGGCTGCCTGCAACGATTCATGGTCACGGCTGACCCGTGGGCCATGCCCCCGGCCCTCTTTCGGGGGGGGAGATGGGACGTACCTGCCAGCAGGACGCACACGACATAAAGGCAGATAGTAGTCAGAACAAACGTCCGCGTAGCTCAATTGGTAGAGTGACTTATTCCGGAATGAGGGGATCCGGGTTCGAATCCTGGCGTGGACAGAAATGACGGAGAAATTTACTTCGTTATAGGCTCATCGGTGTATACGCCCCTTGAAAAAGGCGGGGGCACGAAATCACAGGTTTCGGGTCCGCCGTAAACCATACTTGAAGCAGCTCGCTGTAGAAGAATGAATTCTGATTAATTCAGACGATGTGTGCCGCCCCGAAGGTCTAAGTACCTAGGGCTCCAACTCGATTGTCGACTTTCGTGGGTAGCGAACACCAGCTACCGCACGAATAAAGCTAGACAATGCCTTGGGCAGCTAGCTCCACTAATCCACCGGAGAAGCTTCCTTACAACACGGCACAAAGTACTGGTGTATAAGACGGTCGTCAGGCCAGTGCTTACCTACGCATCCTCCATCTGGATTAGTATTAGTAGGAATCAGCGAGAGAGAATCGAGAAGGTGCAGAGCCGAACACTTCGAATGATCACTGGGGCTCCCCCTTGGACCCCACTTCGGAACCTGAGGAACAGACTTGGAATCGAGAAGGTACACGAATTTTCCACTAGACTCGCCAAAAAGTCCTTCAAGGAAGCGGAAACCCACCCTAATAGACTTGTTAGGGGCGCAGTTGATTACAATCCCACCGAATTCCTTAGGTATCCCAGAACTAAGGCGGCGATCGTTGACCTCCCCCCCTTGACAGAGAGAGTAAGTATGTGAACACTGGTGGATGTTAGAGAGACCCCCCTTCTTTTTCAGATTGGCATCGAGATGGTGAAAATGGATTCAGCTCGGGCATTTGGATTTGGTATCGTTGAGGTTCAGTCACTCCCTAGTGCGTCGACGGCCAGGTAGTGTTGTGGTTCTCTGTGTTGTTGTGCGGTGTTTTGTTCCCTTTTCCGCCTTCCCCCGGACTGGTGTCACGGATCATCCTCTCTTTTCACTATATTTTTCTGTTTGTCTTTCCTATTGAGTTCACTTACTCAGATCTCCTAGCTTCGTATTTCTAAGGGCAGTTTTAGACCTGGGGTCAGACACTCCCTTCCTAAAACTTCTTCAAATATCGTGCTATCGTGTGCCCCGGAGACGCAGTGGTCTAAGCGATGGCCTCTGATCATTCGTCCGAAAGGGGTCCTGGTTCGAATCCCGGTGAGGCATGGATGTTGTGTTTGTATTACGGAACTGGTTCTCTCCCTTCCCTGGAACCAGTGACCCTAAATTAGGGACGGGCGACTGCTTATAGCCCATTGAGTTGCTCACGGTGGTCGTTAAACCTCCAATAAAAAAAACATGCAGACGGTGTGTGGAAGGATCATCAGACATTTTTCTCAAACCTTACGGCCAGGAGATTCATTTTTACGTTCGGGTGCAAATATAGCGTAAAACCTTTTACCGGTGGTGGATTTCGAAGTCACGTCACCTCGCTCCGGAGCCAGTTATTCTCCCGACTGAACTACACCGACTTTGGTTTATCGCTGCATTTTGACTCTTGTGGTACGACAGGTGAACTCTCCACTTATGACCTCCGTGGTACGTCACAGGTGGAGAGTTAACATTTCTGTTGTGTTGACTCTCATGTTGACAGTTTATTTTCAGATTTTTTCATGGACATTAACGTGAGGTCGAAAGTAGTTCTTCAAAACCTTTGCATTACACATCTTTCATCACTGCTATCCCTTTTCTTCTGAGTGTCTATAAAGCAACAACGACGCAGCTGTTATTTTTGACACCTACTTTTTCTTTATTCTTCTGAGAGACTAACGAAATACAAAGATGACCCTGACGGATATAGTTCTTATTTCCGATGTTCCCTTTGAATGCCACGCATTATAGATCTTTATAACATTATAGGGGGAATTTACACCTTATTTCGGTAAGTGTGATGAATGAAATTACCACTGCAGTATACTAACGCTGTAAATTTGCTATGCCAATTTAAGGTCTTCTAATGAGCAGAATACTTGCGAAACACTAATATGCAAATGATTTGATAATTCACATTATTAATGCATTGGATTAGCCAGAAGGGGATAGAGTCACTGCGAGCTGACGCAGCAACTTCTGTCATGCTAATTATTTGCCAGATAATAAAGAATTAACCTTTTCGAATTAGCACCTTCTACATTCTTCGCAAATGGCCAGAAAGTGCTTGTCACTGTGCGAGCCCTCACGAAGTACGAAATGATATGTTGTTCTACAAAATAATTTTGTTACTTACGCAATTCTTCCAAAGTGAGTAACACATTTGAGGGCACCACGATGCAAGGAATGTATTCGCATGTTTATGTAAAGCTAAAATGGATTTTGAAGATTTAGAAGGACACGTTATGTGAATGGTCAGGAAGTAGCACAAAATTTTATTTTGTGTCATTCCGCGTGCCACTAAAATTGTAGTTCATCACTTTTAAAATAATTATCATTGCTCCATATAATGGAAGATACTGTCCTCAATTTTTGCTTTTTATTCATATATTTCCGATTCAGTGATTATCATTCAGAGCGCATCTGTTTTACGTATCTGAAAGGAAAGATAAACTAACACTTCTTTTCTGCTGATGCTTTCCCTCAAAGATTACAGAGTCTTACAAGCTTTCTTTCCCTCTACTTCCAGCCCAGCCCATAAAAAATCGGGTGCACATGGCTGTCTACATCGCATGTTAAATGGGTCTAAATACCTATGATTTGGCAAAAAATTAGAGAATCAAACGGAGGTCAAAATTGTTATTCTCCTCGAGAAGGCTCGGACGTCTGTGGGCTAGCTAATGCAGGTTGTAGATGTCTTGCGGAAGAAAATGAAATACATTAAAATGTTTTACTCAAAAGTTTACATTATTACATGATAATTTTATAATTTCAGAGATGAAATCACTCTTATAATATAATTACACTGCCGGACAATTGCTAAGGACGGATGACAATAGCAACGATAGCAACCATAAAATAGAAGGCAGGAAAATGTGGAAATTAGCATAAGTGCGGGATACAATAAGACGTGTTGTGCGTATGCAAATTTTGGATTGCCGAACTTGTTCGTGACGTCATAGCGCTGATAAGAGATATAAAGGATTTGACGCGTATTGACCGTTGTTGTTCAAACGCAAAGTTGAAAGGGAAAGAATCAATTGACGAACTTGCAATTTTCAGTATGTCTTCCCGACATCACCTAGATGATTTTACGCGTGACCGTATTATTGGCAAGATTGAAGAAGGGCGAAAAATAACAGATGTTGCCAGGGAGTTCGACGTCAGCCACAGTGTTGTTTCAAGGCTTTGGAAATCATTTCAAACAAATGGAGAGTGTAGCAAACGTCACGGGGGAGGTCGTGTTCGCAGTACGACACCTGCAGAAGATCGGTACATAGTGCTATTAACAAAAAGGCACCGGCGCAGCACAGCTAGTGAGGTAGCAAATCAGTTTATGGCTGCTACTGGCAAGCGGATCTCCCGAAAAACTGTCGCCAGACGTTTGCATGAAGGAGGACTATACGCCCGCCGTCCTGTTGTGTGCATCCCATTGTCCAGACGTCACCGTACCGCCCGTTTGCAATGGTGCCATCAACACCGCAATTGGACTGATAACGACTGGTCTGCTGTCCTCTTCTCAGATGAGAGTAGATACAGTCTATCGTCTGATTGTCGACGACAACTGATCTGGCGTGATAGTGGTACTGCATATTATCCAGCAAACATACAGGAAAGGGACCGATATCCGACATGTAGTGTCATGGTATGGGCTGGCATCATGATCAATGGCCGTACATACCTCTATGTGCTTCCAACTGGGACTATGACTGGCCAACGATACATTAATGATGTTCTGCTACCTCATGTTCGCATGTTCCGTGGTGCTGTCGGTGATAGATTCATTTTCATGGACGACAACGCAACATGTCATTGAACAGTCGCTCTCCAG
The DNA here is from genome assembly GCA_039090855.1 of Macrothele yani. NCBI lineage: Eukaryota > Metazoa > Arthropoda > Arachnida > Araneae > Macrothelidae > Macrothele > Macrothele yani. The sequence continues at coordinate 14,899,536 of CM077017.1, forward strand.
GAGTGTCTTGAGAGCACGAATATTCAACGCCTCGTATAGCCAGCACGTTCTCCAGATCTGAATCCCATTGAAAATGTGTGGGATGCTTTGGGGAGGAGTCTTGCTGGTCGCCAATGCCCTCCAATAAACAAGGACACCCTCATCCGTGCACTGACAGGGGAATGGGATAAATTACCCCAAGAGCTGCTTGATAATGTTGTGCAAAGCATGACACGACGTGTGGATCTTGCATCGCCCTCCGTGGTGGCCATATCCCGTATTGACATCTTACGCCGGAACGCCTGCGGACGGTAATTGCATTTTTTTCGCGTTTACGTATTCTGCACAAAATGGCCAGTTTGTCCCTTGAACACGTTCCAAAGCCTTCTGGATTTCAGAGCACAATAAATTGTCTTTCTTGTAATGTCCTGGCATTCTGACATTATTTTATTTCACTTGGCATCCAACCACACTTACCTTTTTTATGCGCTATATAGCCGTTTATGATCCGTCCTTAGCAATTGTCCAGCAGTGTATTACTCTTGAATGACCGTTCAAATTTTAGAAGGGAAATTTCCTTGAACAATTGTCATCTTGCATAAATGAAAATCAAAATTTCATGAAAAGAAATGGAACTTTGAATATTCTACGATATTACAAAATTACGTGGTATATCTATTAGAGGTATGCAAAAGTTTCCACCGCCCCCGCTAAGCGGGCGCTGTAGGGATCTAACCGGCCGGCGACCCGTGTTGTCAGTTCGTACATGAAGCCAAGCATGGCTGGCCGTCGATAAAGTTCATTTGGGGCTCTGTTTGTTATTCGTGTTTAATTTAGGGAAAAGTGCGAGTGAAGCATACGGTTCAATATGTCAGGCGTATAGCGAAACGCTTATGGGTGCGCGGACGTGTCGGGAATGGTTTGCCAGGTTTAAGAAAGGTGATCTAAGTTTGGAAGACAAGCCACGTGCAGGTACACCGCAGGAACTCGCAGACGAGGAGCTGGAATCGCTCTGCAAGAGGATGCCGCACAATCGACCACGCAACTGGCGAAGCGTTTGAAAGGGGCTCAATCGACGGCTGTACGGCGTCTACAGGCCTTGGGGAAGATCCAGAAGCTTGGTAAGTGAGTTCCGCATACTTTAACGGAGCGTAATATTGGTCAACGATTGGGCATCTGCATCTCGTTGCTGAAGAGGTTTCAAGGGAAGAAAATATTGTGGAAGGTTGTCACCGGGGATGAAAAATGGGTCTATTGCGACAACCCCGTACGCAAGCGATCCTGGGTCGACCCAGGCCAGCCATCAACATCCACTGCAGAGCAGGATATCCACGGGAAAATGCTGTTGTGTGTGCAGTGGGACATGTATGGAGTGCTGTAGTTCGAACTGTTGAAACCTGGCGAAACAATCACTGCACAACGATATAACGATCAGTTGATGAAACTCAACGCCGCAATCGAGCAAAAACGCCCATGGACAGGTAAAGGACGCAGCCCAGTCATCCTGTTACACGATAATGCCAGACCACATGTCGGTGCCACCACGAAATCAACCCTTGAACAGTTACACTGGGAGGTTTTACCGCACCCGGCTTACTACCCGGACATTGCACCCGGCTTACTCCCCGGACATCGCACCCTCAGACTTTCATCTGTTTTGCTCTATGCAACATGCCCTAGCCTAATAGCGGTTCACCACAGTTCCAGAGGTGGAAAATTTCGTCACTGCGTTCTTCAGCTCAAAACTCGAGTCCTTCTATCACAGGACATTCATTTGTTGCTTGAAAAATGGAAAAAGGTCATTGATGCTAACGGCCAATATTTCGTTGAATAAATGTGTACTGGTTTCCTGAACGTTCTTGTCTCCTTTCTCCTTAAAATGGCGGAAACTTTTGCATACCCCTAATAGAATACCCCAAGGCAGCGGAGAAATCATTCAGAGATACACTATATGGTCAAAAGTATCCGGGCACTTGCCTATCCACAAACTCTCTGTAATGGAAAGGAATTAATATAGAGTTGGTTCACCTTTTGCTGTTATTGCAGCCTACACTCTTCTTAGAAGGCTTTACACTAGATTTTCCCCTGTTGCTGCCTGAATTGCCTTCCATTCTGCTACAAGAGTATTAGTAAGGTCGATAACTGATGCAGGGATTTTCTGCCTGGTTCGCAGTCGACGTTCCAATTCATCCCAAAAGTGTTACATTGGGTGGAGATCGGGTCTATGTGCAGGCCTTTCAAGTTCTTCCACACCCATCTTATCAAACCTACACGAACCTCGCTTTGTGGACTAGGACATTGTTCTCTTAGTAAAGGAAAGGGCACCGGAGCACGATGCGTCCTCCACGGAACTTCACTGTTGGTAAAACACAGTCGGGAAGGTAGCATTGATATGGTATTCTCTACACCCAAATTCGTCCGTCAAACTGCCACACAGCTGTCAGGTATTGTGCTATTGGGATAATGGGGCTTAAACTGTCCCAAGATAACATCGCTCACATCATAACACCGCCGCAGCCATCCTGTTTCCGCACAACAGCGCATCCATGTGGCATAGCCTCCGATGGTAATCGGCGTATTCGCGCTCGACCGTCTACGTGATGAACCAGGAATATTGATGCATCAGACCAGGCCACTTTTTCCAATCATCCACGGTCCAATCTCGATTATCTTGGGCCCATTTCATGCGTTTTTGCCGATTGCATATGACGTGCAGTGAGCATGGGGACCCGGCTAGGTGTTCAGCTACGCAGGCCCATGCGCAGAAGGCTGCGACGAACTGTGTGCTGTGACACATTGCCCTGATCAATGCGGGTGATTTCTGGCACTGTAGCCCTGCGGTCTCTGTGAACAGTGCGCGACAGTCTCCGCTCCTCTCTTTCATCAACGAGCTGCGTACAACACACGGCTGGACTACGGTTCGTCGTTTGGCCATCTGTGTACTACTTTTGATACGTACTCACTACAGCGGCATGTGAACAACCCACAAGCCGCGCCGTATCCGAGATCGTAGTTCCGAGGCACCGTGCCATCACAATTTGTCATTTAGCAAACTCCGATAAATCGGCAGTTTTTCCCATTCTGACTTCGAACACTCTACTGACCGAAAGCTATTCCTTGGGTTGTAAATATACTGCTCTGTGAACTTCACCTGCGCTATCGTTCGGTCTCCAGGCGCGCTCGTTTCTCTAGCTTGAGGGTGCTGATAATGTAATGGTTCATGAGAGTATTTTTGGCACTCAGCATTGGAGTGTAGAAGGAGCCGTGTTCGCACCCAATGAAGTGGACGGGAGTACGTTTTTATTTTAAGAACTAACGAGAACACGGAGAAAGAAAGTTTATATACAGTGGAGTCACATTATTGTGACAACCTCCTACTTTTGACGTCCACAGCCCGTAGACAATAAAAGAAGGCACATGTCGTGAGCTATCTTGGAGGGTATATAAGGTGTGCTGTAGGCATCCTGTAAACATATCACTCGTTACTAACATGGATAAAAGGAGCGATTTATCAGATTTGCAAAAAGGGATGATTATCGGCTTTCGGACCAAGGGTGGCAGTATTTCTGTAACAGCGCAGTTTGTGAACTGTTCGCGTGCTTCTGTGGTAAAAGCGTATCGTGATTGGAGAAAGGGCAGCATTGCGAATAAGCGACGTGGAAACTGCGGAGCCACATTGCGAATAAACGACGTGCCATTGATGTGAGAGGTGAATGTCGGCTTCGAAGGTGCGTGAGGGACGATCGGCACGCTACAGTGGAGCAACTCACTGGCCGAATGAACCAGGGGGCTAAAGGAAGTGTGTATAAAACGACAATTCAGCAAACCCAGCTGCGTATGGAGCTTCGATGCATACGGATGGTCACTGCACCTATGCTAACGAAGGTGCTTTGGCAGAAAAGGCTTACATTTTTACGGCAGTTTCGGAATTGGACCTCCGCTGATTGGCAAAGGATTTCCTTCTCCGATGAGTCACGTTTTCTGCTTCTTCGAACGGATGGACGTTGGCGTATAAGGCGAGAAACATCGGAGAACAAACACTCTTCAACCATTGCTGGAAGAACACAAGCTGGTGGGGGCAGCGTTAATGTTTTCGTGACATTCCTTGGGTCCACTCATACCTGTGGAAGGCACTATAGACCGAATTCGTTATGAATCCATCCTTGCAGACCACGTACACCCATGCATGCTGATTGTCTTCCCTGGGGTGGATGAGATCTTGCACACGACAATGCGACGTGTCACACAGCTAGAAATGTCCGAGAGGAGTTGGAAGAGCACGATGAAGACTTCAAAGTACTTCCCTGGCCCCCTATTTCCCCAGACGTAAACCCAGTTGAGCTTCTGTGGGACCACCTCGATCGTGTTGTTTGCTCTATGGATACGTACCCTCCAGCAGCTGTCCGATGCACTGCAGTCAGCATGGCTCCATATACCCATGAACACCTTCCAGCACATTATTGAGCCACTCCCTGCCCGTCTAGCTGCTGTCCGCGCTGCACATGGCGATTACTCTGGATATTAGCTGGTGGTCACAATAATGTGACTCAACAGTGTATTTCTCCTTTCGCTAAGGAACGAAAGACACGGAAGCCGAAATTATTATTCTTGGAGCAACTATTGAATTTTTTTAAGTTTAAAAGAGAGACTTGGTTTTTTATTACAGACTGATCTAACTTTCAGCTTAATTAGTTAGTTTCTCAGATATATTTAAAAAAGAGAAACTAACGGAGTCCTGCCACAGAGGTAACGCTACCAAAAATAAGTGTGATTGCTCTCGTGGTATTCTAAAGCTGATCAAGTTTTACATAAGGAGGCAGAAAAGTGCGGGGGCCGTTACAATGGTTTTGGCTGATTACTCCACTTTAAGTATGTCTGGGAGATTCGAGATGGAAGAGCTAAAATTCACTTTTAGGAAATGTGAGTAGAACAAAAATCAGTTGGCAGCTTCAAAATTTGGTTGCCAATGTGTACGCTGTATGAAATAATTTCTGAAACAATGCAAAAACCCTCATCAGAACCAGCTCAGCCTTTCTAAATTTTAAATTGTTATAACCTATGATCAAAATTTTTCCTCCCACCTAAATGCACACTGATAAACAAAGGTTTCAAAAATCATTTCGGTTATTAGATACTATTGTGTCCTGCTGGTGTGGATTGGTAGGTGGGATGCGAACGTCGAATTAAGGCCAGCACGTTAGGAAATTTAATTTTTAATTGCAAGTTGTGTAAAAAAAGACTTCTCGCATTTTGGCGGTAGATGCCGTTGGTACCGATCTTAAAGGTAAACTTGCATTGCAGACTTATGACATTTACGTATTCTCAAGGCCGACAGATTCCAGCACTTCTGAATAAAATGAGTTCAGCTGTGTTCGTTTGGAATAGGTTTGGAAATGAGGGACAATAAGGTTCATTTTCGCCATTTAATGCTGTTTTTCTGTCACCAAGATAAAAACGTGACACAGATGCAAAAAAGATATATGTTGTACGAGGTGAGCATGATGCAAGCGTTCGACTGCATCAGAATTAGCCCTTCAAGCTGTCGATGTTCATTAACCAAACGATGCCCACGCGTTTCTTGCTCCTCGAAGAGAAATATTTACAAAGAGGCCAAGTTTTATAAAATCAACGATAAAACAATTTCTAACTCCCTCTCATCTTAGTAGCCCCGACCATAAACCTAACCTGTCGCAGACGATAATCGCTTCCTTCTAGTTCTTTATTCTCTACACCACGACCCAAGGCAAATGGAGAAGGGCTAGTTCCCCTGATATGGATATCATGTCACTGGGTAGAAACAAGTGCCTCAGATATCCTCACTCTTCTTTCTTAGATTCATGGCCATTGCAATAGCGCTTTCAGCAAGAAATCAGTCAGAAAAGGATTAGTGCCAATTTTTTTGATTGGGGGTTTAACGACCACCGTGAGCAACTCAGTGGGCTACAAGCAGTCGCCTATCCCTAATTTAGGGTCTCTGGTTCCAGGGAAAGGAGAGAGCCAGTGCCGTAAGACAAACGCAACATCAATGCCTCACCGGGATTTAAACCCGGAACCATCTCGGACGAATGGCCACAAGCCCGCGCTTAGACCAATGCGCTACTGGGTCGGCAGTGTCAATTCGGTCCCGTTCTCAGACAGCGATTAACCCGTTTGAGCTGATGTCAGCAAATTTTGTTAACCCGAATTAATTCGTTCCAGCCTGTTAAAGGGTCAGTTTGCAGAGTTTCGTAAAGGAGATTACTCACCCGCCGATGAACTACCCTCTAGACGACACGTTGAAGATGACGGCGGCCAAGTCAAGGCATTAATCGAAAGCAAACCACACAGTGAGACACGAACAATTGCGCAGACACTGTAGACATTCACCTGCACCGTGGCATTGCATTTGACAAAGCTTGGATACAGTACTGCAGTCATATCTGTAAAAGAAGTGGGGCGATAAGTCCGAACAGTTGTGGTGGAATGGATCCCCCTCCCCATGGAGCGAGGACATGACACTGGGTTTGCCGATTTTTATACTTCTAGTAAACCTTTAGTGTGCCGCCCTGGTGGCGCGCGCTGGCTTCTGACCATTCGTCCGAGATGGGTCCGGGTTCGGATTCCGGTAAGGCACGAATGTTGTGTTTATCTTATAGCCCTGGTTCTCTCCCTTCTATGGAATCAATGGCCTCAAATTAGGGACGGAAGACTGCTTATAGCCCATCGAGTTGCTCACGGTGGTCATTAAACCCACAATCAAAACAAAACAAAACAAAAAAAGCTTCAGTGTTACATATACACTGAGATGCCAGTTTATTACGAACACCTGCCGTCGTCACACAAGTGGCTCCCTCCAGCACATAAGACGACATAGGAGTGCAGTGTGCCGTAAAAATCAGAGTGACCAGCTCACCGAGCTTCATTTATCATTCTGCTGAGGGTTGTAATAAGCAAAATGACTGATCTGATCGATTTTGAAAACAGCATGATACTTGGCGCCAGGCGGGTTTGAGCAGATCACAAACGACCGTCCTTATGGACTTTTCACTGTTCCAAGGATGTGTAATGCAACTGGTGCAACATGAAAAAATATTCCCGCGATCGGTGCTCCCGTGGACGAAAACACCTAGTCGATCAGAGAATTCTAAGGAGACTAAAGATAATCGTGCAAGCGAACAGATGGGCCACAACCTCAAATCCCTGATGAATTCAACAGTGGATTGAGAAAAACTTGTAACGTATACTCTAGATTCAGTTTCTTTTTGATTTTACTATCTCTTGTTATTTTATTTTCCTGTGCAAATTATCTTCTCACTTAACGAGATATTGTTTCTCCCGCTGAATTATATGTGGCAACGAGTGTAAGTCATGACGTGGTGGTATGCAGTATATATATATATATATATATATATATAGGCGCGCTCAAGATACCAGAGAGCTTCGTTTTATATGTGATAGGTTCTTCCTGATTATTGATATGCGATTTACCTACTTTTCTACGATATTACGATAGTACGAAAGTTCGGGCTATCAGTAGTTGTGTTATTTTGGAGTGTGTATTTGAGTAATACCAGGAGCTCCCCAATAAAAGGTTAAAAGTGAGTACGTTTACTTAGTTCATTTTATTGTCAGACCTCTGTCTGGCCGTTAAGTCTATTTCATTGAGTGTTTACGTTAAGTTCAGGGAATATTGTGTTTACCGCTCTATTAAGGAGCCTTCAAGGTACTAATGTACTAAAACCGAAGTTATATTACTGATATTCAAGATAATGAGGAACGCTGAGTAAAAATAAATTCCATATTCTTGGAATTTATTGCACGTGCGTGTCTTACCTAAACAAACTCTAGCACTTTGAAGATTAAGCACACTTTAGCTACGTCAAGTAACCTTTCAATAACCCTAACGTGACTTAACGTAAGCTTTCCTGCACTACACGTCCAGCCGGAGAATTCTATTCATTATAAACTGCTAGCACAAACCGCATCAAATCATATTGAACAGTCGACAACTTTGTCACTAAAGTCCTTTGACCCCCTCTGATCCATCAGGTGTGTTCGTCCGCTGGATCACCGATTCCTGGAAGTTTTTGACGTAGCCTACCAATCTCGGTACACATTTGCAACTGTTGTGCGGGAATAGTTCAAGGAGACAGCCGTTCAGTAGATGCTTGAACCTGGCGCCAACTATCATGCTAGATTCAAAGTTGCTCGCACTGCTCGTTTTGCTTATTCCGACCATGGATGGCCTGTTTGTTTTACGGCACTGACAGTAAGGTTTGCTCATCCTGCCTCCCTCGCAGCGGAAGTGCCGGTCCCTTACGTAGTGACGTCAGCGTACCACACGACGCAGCCAGCAGGACGGATAGATTGTTAATACAATTGAAGCACTCGCGGGAGAAATGTCAACAACTTTTTACTCATATACGCTCTGAATCTGAAAGCTTGCAACCAAGATGTAACGCAAAAGCACATCTGTAATATAATCAGGAAAAACGGACATCCATGTGAATATTTTATTTAGAGTAAACCGAGAATGTGAAGAAACTTATTATGCATTTCTTTCATTTTTTTTTTCAAATCTGTTTAATCTAAATATCTAAATAGGATATTGACATGACACTAAGGAAAAGTGCAGGGACAGTGATTATACCTTCTAATTTATTTATATACAACTGTAATACTGTCTTTAAATAAATTCAAAAGAAGGAAAAAAAACTTATAAGATTATGCTGTCAGAACCTCATGAAGAAATCCTTTTAAGCGGAACAAATAAAAACTTGAGTAGCATTCCACTAACTTGCTTAATTAAAAAGTTGGAAATTAATTTCACTAAATGCTCTGTTATTATTTGTAACTAATCGCTGAACAGAAAAGTTAAAATCATGGATCTTTGCAATTTTTGTTTGTTTGTTTCTTTTGTCATATTTTATTCGCTAAATTTTGAGAACTTTAAGAATCGGGACATTATTTAACGTAAAAAAATTGTAGGGCGTTTTTCTTCCAACAATGGTAGGGCGTTTTTTCTTCCAACAACGCGCATCTGCGAAAAAGTGTTCTAAGCCTCATTCAGAAGTTGAAATCGCTGTTGATTGTTACCTAAAGCACATCGGAATGGTTTGTCTGAGAATGGTTGCCTCGAATTCATTGTATCAAAAAATCTGTCAACAAGAAGAATAAAATTTGCTGCTTCATCATCTTCGGGAAATAAATATTTGATGGCATTTCCAACACGCTCCGAAAGCAACTGTACAGCATAACGTACAATCTGCCTATTTGCTCCTTTAACACGTATGTGTGTTTCACTCATATTATACGCTATTTTTAATTCCTTACTGTCCTTCTCTAATAGCTTTTCAAATAGGGAGCAATTTATCACTATATTTCTTATTTTTATGCCACTGTCCAAAATATGGTTTCGCAATAACTTTACCATATGCGGAATGTCAGCAAATACATTTATATGTCTGTTTTTGTCGAAAGGATTTTCAAAGAACGGACTCTCAGGCGATATAGCCAATTCTTTCCATAATTTCTGGTTTAAAGCTCCCAGATCTGAAGTAAGAGCAAATACAGGAAACATGATATTTTCTACGGCACAAATTACTTTCATTAATATTTCTCTGAGACTGGAACCACTAACGTCAAAATCGTAAAATACTGGTTGTTTCCAGGGATTAACAAGTTCTCCTGCCATGAATACCAGTACGTACCTACACGGTCCTATAACTTCATCTGTTTCAATATTATAGCACATTTTGCTGGAAACTTTCATTTCATTTATAGAAATTACACATGTTCTTTCGGCTTCAGTCATTTGCATTCCTTGGCTCTGCATCAGTTTTAAAGTTGTGGCTTGAATTCCAGGTGAACATTTAATTGTAGCTACCCATCGGCGCAACGTTGACAAAGCAGGAAGCGGAATATTAACTTTATTTCTCAAGTAGTGATATGCTCTCCTGGAAACAGTTCTTAATGTTATTGCAGCTGCAATATCAGTAGAATTCCAAACCATCCGTTTTTGGCCTAACAAAACCCTTATCTGTCCTGGAGTAAACACTGTAGAAAGCAAATTTTTTATGCACATTTCTCTGTCTTTTTTCTCATCTTTCTGTAACCTTCGCAATTCTAATAATTCTTTCTGCATTTGATTCTGTTTTACTTTGAGGACTTTTACACGTAAAGTTAGACTATGGTTTGAAGAGCTCAAATATAATATTTGTTTTTTCAGCTTTTCATTTTCCTTCATCAAAATATAATTTTCCTTCAATAGAATTTCATTTTTTGTTTACAGGTCTTTCATACATTCAATTTCAGTATTTTCATCATTGGCACTCCTACATGTCTTCCAAAATTTCCTCTGCATTATCAGAGTTTATCAAATCGCCAACAAGATCAGTTCGTTTCCTTTTCTCCTGTCTGTTCTTTCTCTCTGAATTAGAATTTGCATTAAAGTTTCCCGGGAGGTTTAAACTTGGTACAGCTGTGTCCTTTAGCATTTTGCGGATAGGCAAACCTAGAAGTTCATTCCTTAAATCGCGTTCGTAGTCTTCCTCAGGAAAATGTTCCGAACAAATAGCTGAATTCATTTCGTTGAAACTGTCAGCTCGTTTGCATCTCAATTTCCATGTTTTACGCAAAACTTCATTTTTCGGAAACCTATGGTAATGAATGCCATTCCTTCTGGTTTTCGAATAATAATTTTGACACGTTGCTATTGCGCACGAACCAGGCATGTTCAATATGACCAAGGAAAAGATAATTTGTTTGCTACAAATACCTAGCTTCAAATGAGACAATGTAGCTTTCAGACCCTGAACCAGAAAAACGAGAGCAAGCAGCTTTAGGCGGATGGGGTGTGCAGATCTCCGGGACTGTGACGTCACGAAGGCGACCCCTGAGACAGTGCTCAGCGGAAGTGTCGGATTAGCATAACCTTGGAGTCTACTACCCTTGATTCCGACCCACAGTAGAACGCTAACTCGAAGAGCTTGTCAATCTCATCCCTACCACCCACCGCACCTCAGAAAAAGTGCCGGAGCGTAGTCCTACCTTCAGAAAAAGTGCTGGGACTGCGTCCCACCGCGTCACACCGCGTCCACCCCACCGGACATCTGCAGCCTTTCTTGGACATGTGAATCGCGTTAATGTTTCGGTACTAAACGACTAGAGTGAGAAAAATATTCTCGACCACATACGTGTTTGCAATTCAGTACCCAAATGGAATGGAAATGATCCACCGAATGCTAACGAGCGATGAGAAATGGACTGTGTAGACTAACGTGAAGCTGAAAAGATCGTGGAGCAAGCGAAATGAGCATCCATTAATCGTTGTAAAGGCCGGTCTTCATTCTAAGAAAGCCACTAAGGTGACCGAATGGGTCGGAGGCGCTGGCTTCTAACTACTCGTCCGCGATGGGTCCGGGTTCCAATCCCTGGTAAAACATGGATGGCCTGTTTGTTTTACGGCACTGTCTCTGTACCTTCGCTGGAAACAATGGCTCTAAATTAGGGACTGGCAACTGCTTGTAGTCTATTGAGTTGCACACGGTAGTCGTTAAACCCCCAAACCAGAAAGTAACCCACCATCCCAAGAAGGTAATGCTATGTGTGTGGTAGGACTGGAAGGAACTCTTGTACAAAAAGCTGTTGCCGAGCAACTAAACTCAGAATTCTGAAAGGTACTGTTCCCAACTGGACCAACCGATGGCCGCCTCACCAATGCAGGATCTCATGTTTCTTAGGGAAAATTTGGAGTTTGACTGGGATTTTCTGTCTCTTCTGGCCTATTCATCATACCTCGCGCCTTCCGGTCTCTGCAGTGCTCGCTCCACGAAAAGAACTTCACTTCTTTTTTACGCTTTCCAACCGTAGGTTGAAGAAGCGTATATGCTCCAGCCGTGTCAGTCTGTCCGTCTGTCTGTCCGCACGACAACTCGCTTCGATTTCGATGAAATTTTAGTATGGGGTAGGGGACAACCTGGGGACGAACCCTGTTGAAAATGGAACAAATGGAGTCAAAGGTCACGACACAGGAGCGGGATCCATTCTATTGCCCTTATGCGTCATAACGCGTAAATATGGTTCGATTTCAATGAAATGTTAGTATGTCGTAGGGCACCACGGGGGACGAACTCTATTAAAAATGAATGAAGTTGGGTCAAAGGTCAGGACATAGGAGCGGGATGCATTTCATTGCCCTTATGCGTTATAACTTGCGTAAATATGGTTCGATTTTAATGAAATTTTAGTATGTGGTAGGGGACCACTGGGGACGAACCCTATTGAAAATGGGATTATGGGGTCAAAGGTCACGACATAGGAGCGGGATGCATTCCATTGCTCTTATGCGTCATAACTTGCGTAAATATGGTTCGATTACGATGAAATTTTAGTCTGTCGTAGGGGACCACCTGGGGACGAACCCTATTGAAATTGGCGAAATGGGGTCAAAGGTCAGGACATAGGATCGTGATCCATTCCATCGCCCTTATGCGTTATAACTTACGTGAAAATGCTTCGATTGGGACAAAACTTTATCATATTGTTCCGGAAGTATACTTTACCATTTCTGTTGAATATCTTCGAAATGGGGTTAAAGGTCAGGTCATAGGAGCGAGATTTATTCTACAGCCATTATACTCATAACTTGAGTAATAACTTGAGTAATGATTTCTGGTATGTTGGAAAGCGTATTATAATCAATGCATTGCATGATTTTACTAACTTGTTTTTTTTATTGAGGGTTTAACGACCACCGTGAGCAGTTCAAATTCTTTATTAAAACAAGGTATGTTACAATGAGTCGCTCGACAGCAAATTAAAATGTCAAAACAATGAGTGACAATGAGATGGTCTATACATGATGCAAGTGGAAAACTGTTCCATAAAACAAAAACAAAAAATCGAATGATAAAAGACATTATCGGGTGACAACACCCGAGGCATACATTTGATTAACAGAACATGGGTAATGCATGTATTATGTATATTGTTATGTACGTACAGAGCAGTTCACAAAAAGCAAGGTGCAAAGAAATTACAGTACAATAGCGGAGAACTGGGGTGTGCCACGAAGACACACGCACAACACAACACTAATAATTATGCAAATCAGTTTCCGTGATAAAGCATAAGACACGACAATAAAGGCAGAAAAGCACGGTGCTAACAATACAGAAGCACATTTGACGAAAACAAAAGGAATCGGGACACAAGAGCTTGTGGTCCTGAAAAACAAGGACTTGACGTGCGAAATACATAAGACAAAAATAAGAAGATATGTACAGGACAATTCATAAGAAACACGTTGCAGAACACAATCACGGAAAAAGCACGGTGCAAACAGAACACAAGGCCCGAACGTAAAAAGAGAACCAAGTTCTGGACATACAAGGTTGTGGTAGTTGAAGGAAACTACCGTGAAAGCGCCAGGTCATCCGGCGACGTGGTGAGCCTGGTGATAGAAATCTTGAGTCCGTGCATCTGTTTGCGAATGAACTTGGCCGTCTTAGCGGAATGACCGGACAAATAAGAAGAATTGTCCACAAGATTGTCCAGATCGGAAAGCTGTTGCAGGAGATCAGGAAGTCCAGCTTTATGCGTCTTCGCATACTGGAGGAAGCCGTGTGCTTTTTGCGTGTAACAGGTGAGAGCATGCAGCTCCTCATACGCAAGAGGCAAAGACGGGAATGATGTGTCGCGGAGAGTCTGATCAAAGTCCTCAAATGATACCAGTGGAGAGGAAGGGTCAGAAGTGGTATCAAAGTCTCGAAGATACGATGATTTCTGGCGGGTCCGGGAAGAGGAGCGAGTGGAGCTCCCTGCAGCTCTCCCTCGCTTGGTGGTATTGCGAGGAGGTTTGGGCGCCGCCCTCTTATCTTGGCGAGCGCTGTGATCAGGCTCAGAGGCGTCACTCATGGTCTGTTCTGCACTGGTGTAAGCACCATCAGGATCTGCAATTGATACTTCAGTATCTGGCACGACACGGTCGTTTGCAGAATCAGCTGGTGGATCAGGGGCGCGGAACTTGGAGGACTCCGGCAGCACTGGAAAATCGGTCGCGGAGATAGATGGCGGCACACCAGTCGATGACGGAGCACTTTCTCCTCTGAGAGGTGCCTCAGACGATAGTCGTGGAGGCAAGGGCTAGTCAGAGGATTGAAGAGAAGTCACCTGCGGTTAATCTTGTGGAGCAGCAGCAGGATTGGGACACTGCTTGTAAAAGTGCCCAAACTTCTTGCATTTGCGGCAGTGATGCTCAGTAAGCACATCAATATAACGGATCTGGTTACCGCACTTTGCTTTGAATTGAGTCGGGATGGTCTGGATGTTCGCCGGGGAAGAAAAAACAACCCTACCCACGCGACGAGCGACGAGCAGGGAGTTGTCTTCGGGGTCTTTAGGGTCAGCAGAATATGTCTGAATCGTTCCAACCACACGGCCCAATGTCTCAAGAACCGCAAATAAAACTGTATCGGTAACCTCTGGGGCACCGGGAAGAAGGACACATTCATCGGGCGCTCGGCAACTGGGCTGGGAACAAGATGTTGATTGCCGATGGTGAGGCCGGCATTCGTCACGGCACGAGCAGAGTCGGCCTTGGAAAAGTATACGAAAATCGTTCGGCCTCTCCGAAACATGTGTGAAATGGCATGTTTTGGAAATTGCCGCTTTAAAGCGCTGGAATAATCTTTGAAGAAGGTGTTTGGCAAGGATTCAAAGACAACACCTCTGTCTAAGATCGTAGTGAAAGCAGTACCTGCTGGCGAGTCCTGGGGAATTTCCAAAGAAATGGTATTTCCGTCTCGTTGTAGTTGTGATTAGGGAGCTTCGGCGCCGGCGTACATGCCCTGCGGGGGCGTTGCACAGTGAAAGAGGCCATGGCATTGGCATACGGAGCCGAGGACGTCAGAGGTTTAGATGACATGAAAAAGGTACCGTTACACGAGACATCCATTGCGTCGTCGTCAGCAACGAAGGTGGTAGCAGCTTGAGATGAGTGAGAAGGCAACTAAACAGCCTGCGGAAAGGGGTTGTTCACATCACGTGTTGAGAGCATTGCCACGCCGCCACTTGGAGATGGCAGTGAAGAAGCACCCATGGAAGAAGAAGAGGTTGTCGTCAACATCGATGGGACACCGGAAGTGAGGTCCAGTTTCGGGCCCTCACCGCCGGAAGACGCCATTTTTTTTGATTGGAGGTTTAACGACTACCGTGAGCAACTCAATGGGCTATAAGCAGTCGCCCGTCCCTAATTTAGGGTCACTGGTTCCAGGGAAGGGAGAGAGCCAGTACCGTAAGACAAGCACAACATCCATGCCTCACCGGGATTTGAACCCGGTCCCCTTTCGGACGAATGATCAGAGGCCATCGCTTAGACCACTGCGCCACCGGGGTGGCAAGACGCCATTTACAATGGCGCCGACTATCGTTGCTTCGACCAGCTCGGCCGAGAGATAAACAAGACGTAATAGGAAAAGAAAAAGACAACTCACCAATATGGGAGCATTCACAAACGATAGCGGAACCTTCCAAAAGTAAGTACTTTGATGCTTGGGATTCACAACGCACTAGAAACACCCAAAATACGCACGAATTGACGGAGCCCAGAAGTCGCAACTCCTACCACCGTGAGCAACTCAGTGTGCTATAAGCAGTCGCCCGTCCCTAATTTAGGGCCACTGGTTCCAGGGAAGGGAGAGAGCCAGTGCCATAAGACAAACACAACATCCATGTCTCACCGGGATTCGAACCCGAAGCCATCTCGGACGAATGGCCAGAAGCCATCGCTTGGACCACTGTGCCACCGGGACCGCTTAACGTCTTTGGATCACTACGAAAATCATCTTGACCTGTTCTTTGCCCCCAAACCTGCAAATTTCTTTTTCAATTTGTATACAAATGCGAAAAGACTTTTAACACAACCCAATAGTATAAAATTTTTATTATGACCCACATTTGCTATTTTTGCATGCAAATGACGCGATAAATCCATTTTTTTGCGCTTTCCAATCGTAGGTTGAAGAAACGTATGTGCTCCAGCTTAACTTGCGTAAAAATGCTTCGATTGCGACAAAACTTTATTATGTTGTTCCGGAGGTATACTGAACCGCCATTGAATATCATCGAAATGGGGTCAAAGATCTGGGCACAGGAGCGAAATTTATCCCACAGCCATTATCCTTATAACTTCACTAAAAATGCTTCTATTGCGGCAAAACTTTAGTATCTTTAGTATGTTGTTCCGGAGGTATACTGAACCAATTCTGTTCAATATCATCGAAATGGGGTCAAAGGTCTGGGTGTGTAATGCAACTGGTGTGTAATTCCAGCCATTGTCCTTATAACTTGAGTAATAACTTGAGCAATGATTTCTGATATGTTGGAAAGCGTATCATAATCAATGCATTGCATGATTTTATTAACTGGTTTGTTTTCATGTGCTTTTATTCCTTATTTAAAATTATCATGTTTTGTTTGCCTTAATTTTCGCCATTCTAGACATTCTTTACCGACAACAATGACATATCAGTGTATTCTCGAAGACATCAGCTAAACAACGATTTATGACCTATATTTATCTCTAATTACTTCAGCTGAATACAGAACTCACCTTCAGGAAAACAAAAATGCATCAAAATTTCAGTGCTTAGCGTGATGATAAGCAAAAAATAAATTAATTTCTACGCGTATTACAACAGATTAGCTGAGATATGTGAAGAAATCCCAGATTATGAGGTTTCCTAGGCTACGATGCAAACAGGACTACTTGTTTACCGCTGAAATTAAACGATGGAAATCAAATATAGCTGGAAAGATGAATATTTCTATTACCGTTGTATTTGCTTTGCTAGAAACTGGCGTAGTCATGGCAAAGCTGACGCAGCAGCTTCTGTTACGCTAATTATCAATCTAACAACAAGGATTTTTTTCTTTCGAAACAGAAGCATCTTATTTTATCCGGTTTGATAGGCAGTTGCGCATCATGGGAGAAGGCCAATGACGTGTGGAAAGGTTTCCTTGTGTACCATTTTTTGTTTTGCGCAATAGTTGGAAACATTTTGTGAAACAAATATCGTTGCTGTATGGTACGGAATTTATTTTCGTGAATTGTTTGCCTCACCTACAGCAACTGATGATTATGCAGTAAGGGGAACTGCATCTGAAAAAAAAAAGGGCATCTTCGATAACTACTTTTGATCATATGCATCACTCCCGACAGCAGTAAAGTAAATCCCAAGAAAAAAAATTTGATGTAACGAAAATGGGAAACGGAAGTAGTCAAAATCATTGATCGGGACGCATGCTGTTCCATAAAGTGACACAACAATAGTTAATTTCATTGCATATATCATATAAACTGATGAGCCATTACATTATGACCACCTACCTAATAAGCTGAATGACCCCCTTTAGCCCGCAAAACAGCGGCCACTCGGCGAGGCATTGATCCGATGAGGTGGCAATAGGTATCCTGGGTTATCTGGTACCATAATGCCAACAGCAGGTCATCCCTTTCCCGTACATTTCGGGGTGGTGATTTAGCGTGAACCTGCTTTTCCAAGTCGAACCACAAATGTTCGATTGAGTTCATGTCAGGTGAATTTGCAGGACAGGACATTAACACAAAATTACCAGCATGTTCCTCGAACCATTCCTTGGCGATTCTGGCAGTGTGGCATGGCGCATTATCCTGTTGGAAATGGCCATCACCAGCTGGAAACACATTTTCCATGAATGGGTGAATTTGGTCGGCAACGATGTTCAGCAACCTGACAGCTGCCAGGGATTGTGCTATTGGGACAATGGGGCATAAAGTGTCCCAAGAAAACATCGCTCACAGCATAATACCACCCTGTTTCCTCCCGACAGTGCATCCAGGTGCCATAGCCTCTGTTGGTAATCGACGTGTCCGCGCTTGGCCGTCTACGTGATGCACAAGGAATCTCGATTCGTCAGACCAGGTCACTTTCTTCCAATCATCCACTGTCCAATCTCGATGATCTTAGGCCCATTTCATGCGTTGTTGGCGATGACGTGCATTGAGCATGGGAACCAGGCTGGGTCTTCGGCTACGCAGGCCAATGCGCAGAAGGCTGTGATGAACTGTTTGCTGTGATACATTGCCCTTATCACCACTGTTGTAGCTGCTGGTGATTTGTCGCACTGCAGCCTCGCCGTCTCTGTGAACAATGCGCGACAGTCTCCGCTCCCCGTCTGTCATCAATGAGCTGCGGACAACACACGGCTGGACGACGGTTAGTCGTTTGGCCACGTGTTCACCACTTTTGATACGTACTCACTACGGCGTCACGTGAACAACCCACAAGCCGTGCCGTTTCCGACACAGTAATTTCAAGGCACCGTGTCATCACAAGTTGTCTTTTACCCAGGGACGCGCCAAGCGGGGATTCAACGGGTGCGTAGAACCTGGGCGTCAGGTTTCAGGGGCGGCAGCAGGCACGGACTGGACAGTTGTACTCTGGGCCGGTAGGCCCCATGCTAATTCTGAAAAAAAAAAAAATCAAATTTTTTTCTGTGCTGCACCATGCGAATGAAAGAAAAGTGTTAAACTGAAAAGACAATTGTTTGCACCGAAAAGTCTCAAAAAAAAAAAAAAAAAAATATATAAAGACTTACGTGCCAAATGGTCTGTAAGCCAAACACAGTTTTTCATGCAACCCCTTCCACCGACTTTCTAAGTTAAGATTCGTCCTTTTCGACTTATTTCCTGTATCGCACCACACTTTCGCTAATTGTAGTTAACTGCCGTAAAATGGGTGCTTTCCCCTGGTGCGTATTCCCGTATGTCCTGGAGACTGTTCTGAAAGCACCCGAGGGTAATAGTATTCTATCAAAAGCAGCAGAACTCCAATGCCAGAGCAAACTTTGTTCGTTGGAGTTATCATGCAAGCAATTCAGGCGAAGTAGGGAGTGTGTTTTTCTGCTACGACACCAGAAGGATACAGGATTTGATCCAGGGGCGCGCCCATGCTTATACCAAACTCCGATAAATCGGCAGCTTTGTATGTATACTGTATGGGTTGTATGTATACTGCACTATGAACTTCACCTGCGCAACCGTTCGGTCTCCAGGTGCGCTCATCTCCCTAGGCTGGTGGTGATCATAATGTAATGGCTCATCATATTTCACAAATATCTAATTGGAATCTGCGTAAATTACGAGAAACTGATACTAAATTTGATAAAAGCCATTACAAAAATGCATTTTGATGCTATGCATCTTCTCACAGGCGACTGCTTATAGCCCCTAAAAGTACTTTACCGACCGTAGTAAAGTATTTTTAGGGGCTATAAGCAGTAGCCCATCCCGAATTTACCTCCGCTGGTTCGAGGGAAGGGAGAGAGCCAGTACTGTAGGACAAGCACAACATTCATGCCTTATCGGGATTCGAACCCGGGCACATCTCGGACGAATAGTCAGAAGCCATAGCTTAGACCACTGCGCCACCGGGGCGGCGTAGTAGCGTATTAGTCGTAGCGAAATTTGGCTTCTTCTTACATCCCCCTACCGGGAGTGTTACCTGATATTGAGGAGAGCTTTACAATGATGTATAACACGATGGGGTATAACCTGCAGATATCCCCTCCTCCCCCTCCTAGACCAAAAGTTACCAATTTCTCTCACTAACACACATGCGATTTAGCATTTCTTTCTATCTTGAGGTCAGATTTTAGCTCACGCATGCGCAGATGGACTTTCGTAGCTATATCACATTTCGTCGGAATAAGGGTCGCTTCTTACGTTCGTCTAAATCTTATATGTAATGATAATAATAATAAAAATTGTTTCTGAAAAACTAAACAGTCGAGAAACTTACTATTGCCGCAGCTATAGTTTAGTAAATATTTACCTTTCTGACTCGCATGTTTCCTTTCATTGGTTTTATGAAAACAACATTCATTAATCCACCTACCTAAGTACCACTCAAAGTCAGAAATTAATAAACCTTGTTTGTTGTTATGATTTAACTCCACTTAGTATGTACTGGACAGTGGGTCGGTGTGGTCGTGATTGACGCGGATAAAAGCAATATGTTGTACGTAAATAAGTACGACATATTGCATTTATTCGTGTCACTCCAATCACTCGTTTTATTCCACACCCACAAAGATCTTGGCATGCGAAAGATGCATAGCAAAAGTTATCTACAAAAAACACGTTTTTTAAAAATTTAATTTGATTTTTAAATTTAAATTGTCCAATGCCACTTCAACATGCACTTCAGTGTATTCCATCTAGATGGACAAACACAAAGCACTACGAGACAAACAGATATTATGTCGATCTTCGCATTCTCCAGAAATTAAACATAAAGTTTTAAAGAACTGAATCGGGGAAACGAAAATGGAAAACGAAAGAAAAAATGGAAAAAAGGTTGAGGGATTAAGCTGAAGAGTAAGAAGCCACTTAAAAAGAAAGCTACTAATCCTGTTACTTAAGAAGTAGCTGAAATTTCCTTTAGAACAAATCACGTACGTTCCCAAATAAATCATGAAAAAGATAGGTAGATTTACAGATGGAGATAAAGGTAAATAAACGATAGAGATAACAATAAACAATGAAATACACTGGCGGAAAGTGAAAAAAGAACACCAAGAAGGAGACGTCTGATACCAACGAACTTTATACAGCATAATAATGGAATACAGAAGATAACGTGATCAAAACATTATGGCAAAATACAGCTGTATTTGCTGGTAAACTAAAAATTAACATTTCCATGTAACATGGTTAGTACGAGGTTGAATCGCCATGAACTGCGTCACACTGTGCAATTCTGGCATGGAGTCTGTCGTACAGATGTTGGATGTAAGTTTGGGGTATTGAGTTCCAAGCATCCTCAACCTGGACGCGTAAATCGGGGATGGTCGTGGCTGGCTGTGGAGACCGGATAAGTCGTTGTCCCATAAAATCCCACACGTGCTCAATGGGGGACAAATCCGGTGAACGTGCAGGCCATGGAAGTTGTCTCACACCCTGAAGTGCATGTTGCGTGTCACGTGCCGTGTGTGGGCGTGCGTTATCCTGCTGGAAAACACCACGATGGACCGACCTTACAAATGGCACAACAACGGGCTGAATGATGTTGTTGATGTAAGAGGTGCTGTTTCACGTACCCGGTACAAAACACTAGTTGTGTACGGGAGTGATAGCTGATCGCTCCCCACATCAGGAGACCAGGTGTAGGCCCTGTGTGTCGCTGGAGGATGCAAGAAGGGTGGAGACGCTCCCCTGTGCGTCTGCGAACACGCAGACGGCCATCGGAGGCTCCCAAGCAGAATCTGCTTTCACCGCTGAACACGACAGATCGCCATTGCGTTCTCCAGTGCAGACGTTGGCGACACCACTGCAGCCGTTCCGGACGGTGGGCTAGAGTCAGAGGTACACATGACAGAGGCACACGTGCACGTAGTCCTGCATCCAGTAGATGGTTGCGGATTGTTCGCACAGTCACCTCAGGTGCAACGGCAGCTCGGATTTGCGTCGCAGTGGATGTTCTGCTTGACAACGCCGCTCTTCTTATGCGTCGATCGGTCCGCTCATCAGTCCGTCTGTGACGCCCGGTTCCACGTCTTCTTGTGTGGGAATGTTCCTCGGACCATCTACGCCACCATCGTACCACACCGATACTTCCCGTCTAATTCGCACCGCAATACGACGATACGACCAACCGGCCTCGCGGAGTCCGACTAGACGACCTCGCTCAAAGTCCGATAACTGCTGAAATCGTACACGTCTTCCATGTCCAGGCATTGCAGCTCCTTCAGGGTCTTCGCACGTGTCCGTACGTCGACGACGGATTACATTCACTTCGCCGTACTCCTTAAATACCACCGAGGATAATTTGCATATTATGCCGTGCTGTGGCGTAAGCGCTCACCGGTTGGTCCCGAAATTAACATCACACCTACGTAAACTCGACCCCATTAACATATGTAAATTTCATAATCGTCCGCCAATTCCTTCTTGGTGTTCTTTTTTCACTTTCCGCCAGTGTAGATCTACAGATAGAGACATAGGTTTAGAGAGAGGTAGATCTAGAGATAGAGAGAAAGATATATTTACACTGAAGAGCAATTGAATTAGAGACCGCTGGCGTTATGCAAATGCGGCGCTCTTCATACGACATGACGTATGCAGCGATCCGACAATATAAGGAGTGATGCGACGGGAATCAGTAAGAGTCGGACACAGTATGGGCAAGACGAAGGATCTAAGTGCATTTGATCGTGGGCAAATTTCCGGGGCCCGACGAATGGGTCACTCCATCTCGGAAGTCGTGCAGGCACTGGGATTTTCACGAGCCACTGTGTCACGGGTGCACCGTGAGTACATCGAATCCGGTAAAACCATCCCTGCAAGAACCAACTGCCGTGGACAACAGCGTGTGGATGAGCTGGGTCATCGTCGGCTAGCCCGCATTTTAACAGCGGATAGACGGGCCACAGTTCAAGAAATCACTCGGCAATTTAACGCTGGTGCAAAAAACGTGTAAGCAGCCACACCATCCAGAACCATTTCCTCGCTATGGGGTACAGAAGCCATCGTCCAACGAGGGTACCGCTGCTGACCGCACATCACAGGGTGCAAAGATTATCATGGGCGATGGAACATCGCCACTGGACCCTAGACATGTGAGAAAATGTTGCCTGGACTGATGAGTCGAGATTCACGTTGGCATATGCGGATGGCAAGATACGAGTACGGTGCAAACCACATGAAGCGATGGATCCGCCAGCAGGGTACTCTTCAAGCTGGTGGGGATGGCATTCTCGTCTGGGGACTGTTTACGTGGACTGAAATGAGACCCCTGGTACGCGTGACATCGTCCCTCACAGGTCAACGTTACCGGGATATCCTGGACGACCATTTGCTCCCGTTTGTGCGTCTTCAACATCCCACTGGGGACCTCATCCTGCAACAAAACAATGCAGCTCCCGAATTGCATCCGAATGATTGGATGAACACTCCACCGACGTGACCTCGCTTCCTTGGCCAGCAAGGTCACCTGACCTCAATCCCATCGAGCACATCTGTGATGCCATCGAGAGAGATGCCCCCCTTCCATCAAATCTTCGTGAACTTTGGAAGTTTGTTCAAGGGTCTTGGATCCGTACGGCATCCCAACGCTTTCGGTGTCTTGTCGAGTCCACGCCGAGACGAATCGCCGCCTTCATCAGAGCGAAAGACCGTGCTACACGTTACTAGACAGGTATCTCTAATTCAATTGCTCTTAAGTGTAGTAATGAAGAAAGAAAGAAAGATAGATCAAGAGAGAGAGAGAGAGAGAGAGAGAGAGAGAGAGAGAGAGAGAGAGAGAGAGAGAGAGAGAGAGAGAGAGAGAGAGAGAGAGAAACTGTGCTTCGAATCCATGACCTTGGGAACTCGTACAGTGTAATAAAAACGAAAATGCCCTGCAAAGGCAGCGATATTCTTACACAAAAGCGGAGAACACCGAAAGAGCATTCATTA
Source organism: Macrothele yani (assembly GCA_039090855.1). Lineage (NCBI taxonomy): Eukaryota > Metazoa > Arthropoda > Arachnida > Araneae > Macrothelidae > Macrothele > Macrothele yani. The sequence goes on from CM077017.1 coordinate 14,922,991, forward strand.
CGATAGCGGCTGCAAGGAAACTTGAGCTGCTGAATGGAATTATTTGGAGTTTCTTACGGCACAACTTTTTTCCGTTTGGGGTTCAGCAAGAAACGTGAGCAACTCAATGAGCTATAAGCAGTCGCCCAACTCTAATTTTGGGACTTTGACTCCAGGGAAGGGGAACAGACAGTGAAGTAAGACAAACACGCCATCCACGCCCTAACAGGATTCGAAATCGGACCCATCGTGGACGAATGGTCGGAAGCTAATGCTTCGCCCCACATTCTACCACCGGGGCAGCTCTGCGCAGTTTACAAGAAGAAAACTTTAGGAGCTCTGAAGGTACTGTCTAGGGATATGACCGATATTATTCATTAACTTCAAGGTAAAATGATTGAAAAAACTGGATTTGTCTCATAGAAACATTAGATTTTCTGGTGCTTCATCAGCTGTGTTGAGGACTATCTCATGAAGATTATAACGTAACCCTTTTTCGTGTGTGTGATTGGTGTTACGCTATGTCTAAAACCATGACTAAGAAAATGTCAAACTAAATGAGAATACGATGCAAAAGTTGCACGGGATAGTTCAAATTAAGCTTTTACGGCCTGACGAAACATATACAAAAGTCAAACTTACGATAACCTTTTATAGGTCCAGCACAGTAGATGAAATCCAATATATAGGGCTGCGAGTTTTACTCTTCACACATAATCTAGCTTAAAAACGATGGAACATCTCCACACACACACACACACACACACACTAAGCAACTGCTGTATCGTCCTTTTTATCTCACGTTCTTATCACATTCATACGTCACTCTCTCTGACCTCAAAAGTGTTGCCAACCTCATCCATGTCAGAGAGAAGATATCACGTTAAGTTTGGAAAGTGCAAAAGAGAACAAACTCAAATTTACATAAGAAAATGAACTAAAAATGAAAGTTAAATTAGAATATACGTCACAAGATATGATTTTCTTGTCAAAAGTGTACTTCAGCAATCCAAAAAGAGCCGATCCGAAGCTTACTGCTGTTATGTACGTTGCCAACAAAATATTTTTGTCGTAGGACTTCGTCTAACTCTGCGGATAGAATGGGGCGATTACGGCCGAAACTGCTGCTCTCAAAGAAACCAGGTAATTCCCCCTTAAAAGGCATATTTCTCCTTTCAAGCAGATAAAATTTCCCCCTTTTTATGACAGCAATAAAAGGCATAGCGGGAAACACGACGCGGGAGTTTGTCCTCGACTGAAATTTCGTCTCTCCATTTTACAACCGCTAATGACCCCAAATAAAGCACAGTGGGTAAAGGCACATGGGGTAAAAGTGTAGGAGGAATGAACCTCACCACCTGTGACAAAAATAGGTTCCAATTAAAATCATTATAGCCTTAAAAATATGCTCCCACACCAATCGTATTAGCATATTCGTAAACAGCATGGAGTCCAATTCGCGTACTGCGCAACACATCGTACGCGCGACGCTCTCCTCGTTCCGTGTGCTCGGGGAAGACGATGCAATATTTCTTGGTGTGCTGCCGCGTTTAACTCAGTCTATCTTGGCAACCGTAAGCACAACAGCACTGTGCGTTGTATCATTTTAAAGCTCTTGACGGGATCTATTCAAATATACGAAGAATATTACGCAGTGGTTTGAACTGAACATTTTAAAACTTGTTTTCTTGTGAACCGGTGAACACTTTTGACAATATCGCGGTTTATCTGGGCAACCGTGAGAACAAAACGATCGTGCGAGGTATCGTTTTAAAGCTATCGACGAGATCTATTCAAATATGTAAAGAACATATCGCAGTGGTTTAAACTGAAATAGCCGCCACGGTGGCGCAGTGGTCTAAGGCGCTGGCCTATGATCATTAGTCAGTAAGGGATCCGGGTTCGAATCCCGTCAGGCATGGATGTTGTGTTTGTCTTACGGCACTGGCTCTCTCCCTTCCCTGGAACCAGTGACCCTAAATTAGTGACGGGCGACTGCTTATATCCCATTGAGTTGCTCACGGTGGTCGTTAAACCTCCAATCAAAAAAAAAAAAAAAAAAAAAAAAACTAAAATAAAAAAAAACGTTTTCGTGTGAACGGCTTAACATTTTCGACAATGCCGCGGAATTCGCAGAATGAATGCAAGCAAAAGAGGAGGAAATCAAAGCGAGAGGCATGAACAAGTGGTGAGGAATGTAAGAAGCCCAAGAAAACAAAGCACTACGTTGGGTAATTCGTGTATCAATCTGCTTTGTGTTCGGAATGTATCCAGCATTATTTGTAAAAAGTATGGCAGCTACTTTTCATATCATAGACCTGTGTTGGCCATAATAAATTAAATATACACTTTGAAACCATACGCGACTAGCTCATTTCAACACTCTGATCTGCAGGTCGTAGTCCTACGTTCCAAACTGACGGCTCAATCAGAACTGAGTCTAACTGAATTTTTTATTTTATTTTAGCAAGCTCATTCCCAATACATTATTGAGATGAAAGGTTTGGATGACTGCTCGCTTGTTAATGACAGCGGGGAGAAATTTTATCACCGTTTCTTAAGAAGTTTGGATTCCTTTTGCTTTCTAAAGAACGACACAGTACGTTAAACCGTAGGGATATGCTCGACTTAGTAACGTTCAGAGAAAATTCTGAAATAAATGAAACCTCCGAAGGAAAAATGTGTGAGAACGTCTGAAATGTTAAAGCGACGGTAAATGGATGCAAATTTGCTAAAATATGTTGTTACATGATACAGTATCAACTTCTATAATATGTAGGAGTCAACTTCCTATAAGGCACGATCTACTATTTCTAGTGTTAGGATAAGCTCAATGCAGGCATTTCAAAACCTGATTGGCTTTGTAGTGTATCTTGAATCTTTGAATTCATGTGGTACTACATAGTAATATCGAATTCGAAAGCACTTAAACCAAATTTATTTATAGAAGACAGGCATCAAATTTAAAGACGTAGAACCTGGAACTCAGTTGCTAATTTAATAAGATGTATATATTATCCTTTTTCAGGTAAAAATGTGAGTATTGATCAGTTAACAAGGAAAAAATGATGTTTGTTTTTCCACAACCCTAAACGAACGTTAACTGAATTTAGAAATAGCAAAATAAAGCATCATTGGTCTTAAAAATAGGGGTCACGAAAATGTTTATGTATGAAACGATTGCGTGCGCCATGCATGTGCATGTGTGCATAGATCAGGCCGTATTTTTTACTTTGAAACAGAAGAAGATTATTATTAATAAAGTCGCCAAGATCCTACTACAAGTATGTGCCAACAACGCTTCTAGAGAACACCCAAAATATGTACTGAGACATATCGATCAGAACAGAAAAGACTATCCCCCACAATCGGCCAGACATCGTCCTGGTCGACATATCTCATTGGCAAAGCCGTGCTCAGCACATGCAGCATCCAGAAGACGCACGGAGAGAAGCTGTCAAAGTATAACGACCTACGGTACGAAGTCAAGGAAATGTGGCATATGGAGAACGCCACCACCGTCCCGTTAGTAATATTAGCCACAGGAGTTGTACCGAAGATCATTCGCAGCTCTATACAGACGTTAGACCTAACACCTACATGGCACTACGGAAGGTAGCTATCCTGAACACTTGTAAGATAGTAAGGAAGTTCCTGGACAACTGAGAAAGAAATACCACTTCCCAGACTTGGTACTTCGAACCTGTACCGGAAGGAAGAGAAAAATTATCTCCCCAGGAAAGGGTGGAATCATTATAATAATATTAAAACGTAATAATGCAATCTGGGCTGCTTATGGCATATATTGCACAAACGTAAAATTTAATTACGCTAAATTGTTAGTAATATGCAGCACGATTCACGATGCACTTGCGCTTTGAAAGCTATGGCACCGTTAATGCTCACATCTGATCTTCTGTTATAGGATTTCATTAGTCATAAGACACTGGAGATTGGTGAAGAAAATAACTGCTGAGTGCATGCGCTCCATCTACTTCCAGTAACTAATTTCAGCGATAGATCGCTTGTAAGACGACATTTAGTTCCAACAAAAATCAATTGCAGGGTACAAATTTAAAAAGTTTTCGGTTGCTATGTGTTTCTGGAACGTGGAAAGAGCGATGTATTTATTTATTTATTTAGGGTACAAATTTATATCATATGACGTGTTTGTTAAGTAAAAAGATGATCACTTACTTAGTTCTCATACAGCCACTATGTTAGAATCATTTGAACATATGGGATATTTCATAAGCTTGTTTTACGAATTTTTAGGCAATTTTACAATGTGTTAAATGACTACAGTTTTTGATGAGTTCAGTTGGTCTAATGAAATTGAAAATGTTTGATATTTTGGACATTTTATATGTGATCTTTCAAAAAATGTTCATAAATATCATCAACTGATTTAAACTTATGGCTGTTTCATTCTTTCAGTTCCGTTAAACGGGGCAATAGTAGCTCAGTCCTTCAATTTGTCATATGCAGTGCCGTAGCTAGCAAGGGGCGCAGTCCCCTGCAAGGCAAAAAAGTCCCTTCCTCTGAAAAATGAACGTTGTTTTTAATTATCTGAACTTTTATTATCGATGGTTTATGAAAATTACATTTGCATTTCTTTAAAAACCTTAACGTCAAAAAACCTGTTGGTTTTTTTTGTTTTTTTTTAATGAGAAACGCAAAATTTGGAAGCATATTACCGAGAGAGAGAGGGGGGGAGGTGAAGTGGAGGCGTACGTGCGCAGAAGCCTAAAACACTGTTCGTTGCTCTTCTAGGTGTTGGAAAATAGTACTAAAGGGAAATCCATGCGTGCCAGAAAGAGTTTTCAACTTCTTACAGTTCAACGCTTCACAGTCAGTAGATATGGTTTCAGTGGCTTACTGGAAAAACTTGAGGCCCTTCGCAAAAAACGTTTTCGAGGCCCTAATGCGAAAATCCATTAGCATTCAATTACTCTAAATTTTAACTTCCATATTATTAACTAGGCTATGTTTTAATAAATCAAATTCTTTGGAGCCTACGAATATTTTTCGTAAAATCAAAGTTATTTCAATTTTTTGCGTAAAACACAAATGTGTACGTTATAATTAAAATGATTGCCTTGGTTACCGATACAAATTACTACAAAATACTTCGTCAAAGTTAATGCTTTTTGAAATGCCTCACGACTGCACACAAAAAACATCCACCTGTCGTGTGACAGTGTAACGTACCAGGAGATGTGACGTACCTGCCAGAAGGACGCACACGACATAAAGGCAGATAGGAATCAGAATAAAACGTCCGCGTAGCTCAATTGGTAGAGCAACTTATTCCGGAATGAGGGGATCCGGGTTCGAATCCTGGCGTGGACAGAAATGATGGAGAAATTTACTTCGTTATAACAGTGTTTAATGACTTTTCCGATTTATACGAAATGTCAGCAAATAACTAAGTAATGGTTTAGAACTGTAGCACAAAAAATGTAAAACTACTTAAATTATATACTCTGGAATATAGAGAACACACTTAACATAATGCTACAATGTTTTGTACATAGCAAACATAATCTTTTGACTGTCATAAAAAAAAAAAAAAAAAAAAGACACAGGTCTTTGATTTTTCGCTCCCGCGAAGAACACCTTTTAGTTCATAACAATCGGAAGGATGCATAGTTATGTGCAAACAACTGTAATACGTAACACCTAATACTCATTGGTATAAAAATTACGCCCATTGAACTGATATTTTTTTCACATTCTCTTGTTAACATATCTGCATACAAACTATTGCAAGAGCTGTGAACTTGAAGCCCCTTATAACAGCAAGGCCTCAAGTTCTTTTGAATAGCTGCTTTCTCGTCATCCAGTTTTTATAACCTAAAACAACGAAAATAATTTCTAAAGATTTTACGTATTTAGGCAGAAAAAATGCTTCTTTTCTTAATACTTCTTTCAAAGCTGCCTTAATTATTGGCTATTTCTTTAACCTGCTTTGTACGGAGTTTCCACAAAAAAAAATTGTAAAATCTTTCTGCTCAGGTTAGAGGCCCTTTTTACCATGAGCCCCCCCCACTGCAGTGGTGGCGGGCCTATCAGTACGCCCCAGGATGGTTTTTATGATGCTTTTGGAAGAAACTGCAACTCAACCATCAAGCAAATTCAGAGAATGTGATATTTTTTTATATTTCAAGAGAGTTCAGTTGCCTTCCTCGCCTCCCATTTTTTATATATTTTGCAATTTAATTTATGTTTTTACTTTTTGGCATGGAAAAATTGTTCACTAATGAAGAAAAAGACTGAAAAAAGAAAGCAAAATTTGCGCCTGTATTCGCGGAAATTTATAGTTCGTAGTTGAACCCAGATCCCTCAGATGACTTTTCGGTCCCCCCTGGTTGTGGGACCGAGCTACGGCCCTGGTCATATGCAGGTTTAGACTAGAAATGAAATTTGCTGCCACGGACGAAATATCAGAATTCGTAAATGTTATGGCACCCTAGATGAAAAGTTGAAAAAAAAGTCAAGTGGTTTGAGGCCTTACAGAGGATTTTATGGAAAAATAATAATAAATAAAACAAAGTATAACATGAAACAAAAGACTGCCGATTTCTCTAACCCCCCCCCCCCCGCAGCACACACACACACTCATTTAAGAAAACACTCTTTCCCATTTTATTATTTGTTTTACAAAATTAAAAAAAATATTTCTAAGATAATTAATTACTCATGAAATTTTTTTGTAAGAACTGTGAGATGACGGGCATGACTAGTGTATTTTAAATATGTTTAAACTTCAGGAAGTGCATATAATGCGATTATATTTTGTTAGTTTTCTTTCTTCCCTTTAACTGTTTTACATTAATGTTAGTGAATGCATACAAGTGGATTCAGTCTCTGAATTAAATTACGTATATGGTGATGCGAAGGGGTGAATGAAATCTTTTCATCCCGTTATCAGCACTATCCCTATGTGAACTTTGTTTATTTATCAGATTTCGTAAAAAAAGGCCCCCTTTTTTTTATTTGGGGGCTTTTCGATTATAAAGAATGGCAACTATATTGAATTTAACTTTAGAAATTAAGCATCGTAAATCTTTCTGAGGGGAGAGGGGCAACCAGAGTGACTCTAGGTAGTTGCCGAGCCAGGCGCCAAGTTCAGAGGGCGCCGGGATGAACTTCTTTTTCTTTATTTTTTTTTTTTTCTGGTGAAATAGTAGGGTATATGTAAAAAAGAAATATTATCCTACGAGTATGGTCATTGAAACGACGAAAGGTCTCGCTCTCACCGGAACAATCCAAATTACCGCAATGGAGCACTGTTATAATTAAACGCAAAAGGAAGCGTTGTTTTTGGTGTTGACCTTGGAGTCAAAACTCGCGACTATTAATTTATATAGTATTGTATATCTGTCATACGTGGCTGAAAAACCATGCACTTCAGCACAAAAAAAAAAAAAAAAAAGAGCAAAATTCAACAAATTTTGTAGTACGGAGTGCCACTAACGCTAAAGTCGGCCATGGTGAAAATTATTTTCTGTAACGTTTTGAGTGTGTCAGGGAATTCAATCAAAACATGCCTTTTCCAAACTAGCAGTAGCCCAAGAATGCCATTGTGTTGCCATCTAGTAACGAAATCGATAAATATGGCGCAATTATCAAACAGCAATTGGCTTCATTAATCACTTTCTTGAACGCAGTTGTTAAGTGTTTATTTAAATACGATTATTGATTCTGGTGTGTAGGGGTGGATTGGCGGTCGCAAAAGGGCCCGGAAAATTTTTTGCAAATGGACCCGTTCAGTTGTAGTTCTGCGGTACTATTGTATCACAACTAAAAATCACTTTTTTTATTTAAGAAGCAAAACAAAAAGTACAGCTGCTCAGGAAACAGTGGCAAGCATAATACTGGAGGGAGGGGGAGGGGGGGGGGGGTAAAAAAGTACACCCGTCATTCTTAAATGGAAGTAGGCTTTGCGGGAAATTTTTCATCGGCCCATACCAAGATTTTACTGTAGAAAAATTGTATTGCAATTTTTCTGTTGTGGACAATCACAATTAGAAATTTCAAGATATTTAAATATCTTGGTGAACTCACTTAATCGACGTGGAAAAAGCGAATAACCAAGTTTAAATCACTAGTTTAGTTAGTCATGTATGCAATTGCTTTGGAGAAGTTTCTAATTTTGGACACACTCAATATTTATATTTGCTTGCAATTTTCTCTTAAGAACGTTGAAGTAAGAACATTAATTTTTTTTTAAATTGCTTATATAGCGGCGTTTTCATGTTTGACAGATTGTAAAGAAATCTTGATTTTCATACCTTTGAGCTTCGAGTTCTTAAATTTTCAACGAAGTGGGCTGAAATTCCAGCAAATATTTGAGAGAGAGAGAGAGAGAGAGAGAGAGAACTGCTACCAACAAAATTATGTTGGAGTTGTACCAAAAATCTTTTCGCATAAGACATGATTTTTGAATTTAAATAAATAAAAAAACAACAACAGAACTTTGTAAAATTTTCTATTTGTACTGCAATTTTTGTAATTTTTCTATTGCGGACAATCACAGTTAGAAATTTAAAGATTTTTAAATATCGTGGCGAACAGATTCTTCATTTAGTTATCATATAATCGTATGTGTTTCAATTACAAAACGTGCTTTTATGCTGCGGTTATGTATTGTAAAGACACCTTACTAAATAACATACGCAAAACATTTCTTCATGTTGAAATGATATCTCCGTAAATGCCTTCATCTGCAGCATTTGTCAGTTATCACAAGGAGCGTAGGCTGCGTAGGTAGAACATTTCGGGGGAAAGGGATCGTATATGAACACCCCCGCAAATAATCTTACAGTTATTTCAAAATAAGTTCTTTATATTATTAGCTTTCACTCTGGATTCTGTGTTGTCATATAGTGGATAGTACATCCCACAATGACCATTATCTAGCATTGTTCTATAACTTTATCAGACATGAGTGAGTATTTTCACTGCTTTAACTATAGTGAAAAAAATTTAGCCCTGTTCATTCCCTACCCCAATGCTGTTAACATACGCATATTGTTGTGCCTCCCGATTTTTCCTGATGCTGAGCCCCTCGAAACATTTCAGGTTGAAATGAATGGTCAAATAAACTAAAGAAATAGATAGACATCCCTTCTCCACTCCTTAGTTGAGAAAAACATCTGTGAATTGTACGGGGAGAAAGGTGTAGAATTTTTGGAAGAGGAGATTTTTTTAATGCCTAAAGAGATTAATCATAGTTTTCGGGTTAGTTTGGGCCCGGGCCTGTATCTTGGCTCTTAAAATTGAGCCCGAACTCAGCTCTTATGAGCACAGCACTAATACCTCCCCCAACCAACGGGAGTAAAATCAAATACCGCCCCTTCCTTGGGGAATATACAGTATATAACATCTTGTACACATCCCCGCCGTCCCTAAACATACGGTACATACAATCCCGTTCCTCAGCTACTAAGTGAACCCAGAAGTTCGCGAACACACATGGCCAGTGTTTCTTTCAGGCAGGGGGCTCCCGGAAACGACCGTTCGCCCCCCTCCCCCGGAGACATTTTATGTCACCGAGCTAAATGTTAATAAATTCAGGCTATAATGAAAAAGAAAGTTTCTTTTCTTTGGATGCTACTAATATTCCTCCAATTATATATATTTTTAATTTGTTCAAGTATTATAGTTTATTTTGCTAAAAAGTGTTTTAAGATGCATGCCATTCTTCAAAATACTGTAAGTAGACTAATCATGCCTCATAGTCAGGGAATCGCGATTCAGGGTCAGGAGTGTGTTGAATGCATTTTAATCGATAAAAATTTCAACCTCGCCGAACCAGGACCCACACTCTGACACCCCCCACCTCCGTTTAGCTGAAAAAGTTTGTTTTTGAAATGTTTGAAGAAATTTAATGAAAAATAGAAGAAAAATTAAAGTTAATGAAAAAAGGAAGAAAAATTAAAGCATTTTTTTCTAATATATGTTGATGCATTTTTACTAAATTAAAACCTTATTTTTAATGTAAGTCGCAACCAAAAAAAAAAAAAAAATAAAAAAAAATGAAAAACGTTCTAGGGGCAAGCCCCCCCCCCTGGCCCATCACTAAATACGCCCCTGTACTTGTGTATAATAATTTAATAATTACTTCTATATATGTAGAAATAGTAGTTAAAAATATATTTATAGCAAATGGAAAACTTGCCCCCTCAAAGGTTCACCTCCCCCCCGGGTCAAAAAGTCCTGAAAGAAACACTGCACATGGCCCATCTATTGTAGTTTGTACTTGGGATTCTAGCAGATGTCTGGTGAGGGGATTTTTTTCCCTAATTCAAAATAGATTTCGTTTATAAAAAAAGTGTTGTGGTTTAGTTGTGTGTTTTTGTTCTTTATTTTGCCATATGTGGTACGCCTGTATTCCCTATGTTTTTGCCAATAAAGTATATTTTGAAATAGTTGTGTGTTTAAAACAACTGAACTGAAAACATTTTTAAGAAAGTAAGAAAGAAAAAGACAAAATATACGGAAGAGGCCCACCGGGAAATGTCCCGGTGGGCCAATCCGTGCCTGCTGGTGTGTCAATCGGAAACAATTTCTCTGATATTTTTGTTTCAGTTCAAGCATCAGAACAGAACGTTCCTGATATCTCAGCTCTTCTGTTAAGAAAAATATTTGATTAGTGCTGCCATCTGTTAGGGAAATTTTATTTACGTGGATTCGAGATTTGTGGAAACGTACTAACTACACTGTTCTCTCTCTCTCTCTCTCTGTGTGTGTGAACAGTGAACACTCACTTCTTTGGAAATATGTGAAATAGTTTCCCCTGAATATTTCATTACCTACAAAAAACTGAATGATTTTTGCACTTCTGATTAAAAAAAGAACGTGCTTATGTAGGGCCCATGCATCTACCGTTGGGGTGGGGGAGGCAATTGCCCTCCCAGAATGGTCATACCAGAAACGTAAATTCAGGCTCTTGGGGGCGTAAAAAACATAAATGAACAGCGTGTGAACAGATTTACTGAAAATTGTAACTTCTGAAGGAGTTATACACCTCAGCATTCCCTTTTCTTAAACACTTTTTTAGGTAGCTGCAGGCGCGTAACTTGGAATTTTCCCTGGTGAGGGTTATGACATCGATGAAATCTGTGTGAAAAGAACGCCAATGATGTACTTGATATAATATTGATATCTTTGGAGGGAAAGGAATTTTTCTGCTGTCCTGGTGGCGCAATGGTCTAAGCGGTGGCTTGTGACTATTCGTCCGCGATGGGTCTGGTTTGAGTTCGAATGCCGGCGACGCATGGACATTGTATGTATCTTACGGCATTGAATTTCTCTGGAATCATTGGTCCTAAATTAGGGGTGAGCGACTGCTTATATCCCACTAAGTTCCACAGGGTGGTTGTCAACCCCCCTAACAAAAACAACAACAACAACAAAAAATACATGAAAGATGACACCAAATTTTCTGGTGTTATGAGCACATCTTTTGAATCCGTTCTGACGCAAATTAAATTTATCAAAGCTATTCAAAGTCAATGGAACCGGTATGGAAAACAATAGTATTTGACGTAAGAAAGAAGTTTTTCAGTCGGCTTTTTAATCCCGCAGATATTGCTGTAAACGGAATCGTGATCTTACGCCCTCTGGTTGCAGACTTGTGCGTTAAGAAAACTTTGAGTTCAAAACATTCTTATTGACAAAAGTGCATTACATAGTCTTTTGAATTCATATGAGAAACATTTCGCAGCGGAAATGCTCTCCAACAAAGAAATAATTTTTCAAATCGGATTCTTCGAAGCAGAGATATGGATCTACGCTCCCTGGCGGGAAAACCATGCATTATTTTAGGTAGAAAGTATTCTCAAAAGTTTTTTCGATGTAAGTGGTATCGGTCCCAGAAAATAAAATAAAAAATTTAGTCGAGTTTTCAGGAGCTCAGATTTTGCTGCAAATACATCAGAAGCAGAAATTAAAACTTATGTCCCCTGGTAGCAAAACCATTCTTTACCAAATATTAGAAATATATGAAAAACGTTTTTCCATCAGGAGCTGTATGCGATACAGAAAGAATTTTTCAAATCGGAGTTTTAGAAGCAGAAATAACGCAGAAAACGCAATTTACCTTTGAGCCCTCTAGCTGAAAGTCTATGATTTACTTGAAAATTTTGAATTTATATGAAAAATATTTCGCTCCGAAAACACTATCCAATAAAGAGGGAATTTTTCAAATCGGATTCCTAGAAGTAGAGATATTGACAAAAATAAGATACACATGTACGCCCCTTGTCGTAGAAACTATGCATTATTTAAAAAAAAGAAAATATTCCTAAAAGGTTTGTCGACCCGATTAGTATCGGTCCACAAGCGATTTTATTTCAATCGAGATCTGGGCCATTTTCTGTTCCTTGGTATCCTCTCTAAAATTTTGATTGTCCTTCGGTGATCCGTTCTTCTGTCAACATATCCAGCCCATTGCCATTTCCAGTATTCGATAGCAAAGGTTTGTTGTGTCCCCCCCCCCGCGCAAGCCTGGTAGAGTCGATAACGCCTAGGACGGTCTTGGGAGTGGCCTCACTTATTGTTTCAGGACTGCCCCACTGATTCCCACTGTTTCTGGAAATTATTCAGCATTCGTCATTCAGACATTTCGTCGGTCTATCGCCTTTATGTCACTGAAGAAATGGATCTGAAAAATGTTTGTTGAATTGAATTCAGCATAAAATTATAACTGTTTTGTTACAGAGCTACTTTATGACAAAATAAAATGTTAAACATATTAAAATATTTCAAAAGTATGAGTAGAAAGCGTGGCGGTGAATTAAAGGATTAAGGACTGTTTTATATAGAGCACGTCTGTTCAGACCCCATGAGCGGCTATATGCCAGGGTGGTAGTAAACCGAGGGGCGATGCAACATGAGTTGACTGTACAAAGAAAATTAAAGAATGTTAGAAGAAATCAAACGGTTAAACAGAACAACATATGTGAAGCTTTTGTTGAAAATTGTCGGAATTTGAATAAAAAATTTTCACTTTCAAATTAGGATTTTTGTCTACATAATCCTAATTTGAAATGATAAACAACATATCTGAAGCTTTTGTTCAAAATTGCCGGCTTTTGAATAAGATTTTTTGCGGTTTTCAAATTAGGATTTTTGTCTACTCTCAGAATTAACATCCTACATTTTCACTAGGAAACTGTGAGAGAATTTCCGAAGTGCTCGAAGAGATTTTTTGTGAAAGAAGCTTCTGTTACATTTTTTTCTGTAGCTAACAAATTGACCAGCCCTTTTGATCGCCGGAATAACATTTCAGCCAATACCTTAGCCCTGCCCGTTGTAGTTGCTGCGATGTGAGGGAATTCAAACATGGCTTAAGTAGCTTTGGATTTACTTGCGTTTTTTGGAAAAAATAATGTCCAACATAAGATAATTATGTATATATATATATATATATAATATAATATATCATCATCATCATCATTGTCAACCATTATCAATCCACTGCTGAACGAAGGTCTCCCCAAGTTTCCTCCACAACGGTCTGTCTTGTGCCAGTCTCCTCCATGTCACCCCTGCATACTTTCGAATTTCATCCACCCATCTCCCATGTGGTCTTCTTCTGGGTCTTTTCCTGTCTCTTGGAATCCAATCTAAAATTTCGGCTGTCCATCGATGATCTGTCCTTCTGGCAGTATGTCCAGCCCATTGCCATTTCAGGGATTTAACTCTGATCATGATGTCTTCCACTCTTGTCATTTTTCGGATCCACGAGTTCCTCTTCTTATCTCTCCTGGTTACACCAAGTATGCACCTCTCCATACTTCTTTGAGTTGTCTGCAGCCTTTGTATGTCTCTTTTAGTTAAGGTCCACGTCTCTGCACCATATGTAAGCACTGGAAGGATGCATTGATCAAACACTTTTCTTTTAAGACATAATGGCATATTGCTCTTGAAAATTATGCTGTTTCTTCCAAAAGCTCTCCAGGCAAGTTTTGTACGCCGATTAATTTCTTCATCAATGTGACCCTCACTTGATGTCTGCTGTCCAAGATAAACGTACGTGTCTGTTATCTCCAGCTTTTCTCCATCAATCGATAAATCTTCATTTCTTGTAAAAGCATTGAACATCACTTTTGTCTTCTGAAAGTTCATTTTTAATCCCACTTCTTTACTCTTGTCAGCAAGTTCCTGGATCATACTCTGCAGCTCTGATGGGCTAGCTGCAAATATGACTACGTCATCAGCAAAACGAAGGTGGGTTAGATAATCTCCATTAATCTTTATCCCCTTATTTTCCCAGCTCAGTGACTGAAAAACACCCTCCAATGTGGCATTAAAGAGCTTCGGAGATATGGTGTCACCTTGTCTCACTCCCTTTCCAATTTTTATGTGTGTTGTATTTTCAAACAGCCTAATCTTTGCTCTTGCATTTTCATAGATGTTATTAATAATATTAATGTATGCATCTTCAATACCGCAGGTTTTCAGGGCCATTGTAACTGCTGATGGTTTCACCGAATCAAAGGCTTTTTCATAATCGATAAAAGCCATGCACAATGGAAGTTCATATTCCCTCGCTCTTTCAATTAGTTCTCTCAGCACATGGATATGATCTATTGTGCTGTAGCCACTCCTGAATCCAGCTTGTTCTCTCGGTTGAGCCATGTCCAGTGTTATCTTCAAGCGGTGTGAAAGAACTTTAGTGAAGATTTTATAAACTACTGATAGGAGGCTGATAGGTCTGTAGTTTCCGAGATCCTCAATGTCACCTTTCTTATGTAGCAGGATCATTGTAGCGGTGTTCCAATCCTCAGGAATCTTTCCTTCATTAAGACATCGAGTGAAAATTTGGGCGAGTACTGTTTCGATTTCTCCACTTGCTTCTTGTATGATGTCTACAGTAATTCCATCTTCTCCTGGAGCTTTCCCCCGCTTCATGTTCTTGATTGCATGTGCAACTTCTGCTGGAAGGACTGGAGGAACTCTGGTACTGGTATCTTTCATGATGTCTGGAGTGCATGTATCATCCCTTTCATATAATTTAGAGTAGAAATCTTTCACTCTTGTCAAAATTTCGCCTCTATTTCTTGTTACACAACCATCTTCTTTTCTCAGTGCCATAATTTGTTTTCTTCCCTTACTGAGATGTCCCTTTGCTATCTTTAGGCTTTGGTTGTTTTCAATTGCTTTCCTCACTAGTTCACAGTTGAATTTTCTTACGTCTTCAGTGATACTTTTTCGTACTGTCTTGCATAGCTCTATATATTCCACTTTGGAAGTCACATCTTCTTCAGTTGTCCTCATCTCTCTTCTTTTTTGCATCAACATTTTCGTTTTTCCTGATAATTTATTTACATGCAACTTGTTCTTAGACCCAGCTAATTTTGTTGCTGTTTCCATAAGAGCTTTGGTTACTTTTCTGTTAACTTCAGAGATGTCCACTTCTTCCGATGTTAGGCCTTCTAAAGCAGAGAACCTGTTCTTCAGTTCCAACTTGAAGGTATTATGGTGTTTTTTAAGGTTGGTTATGTCAATAGATTTTGTTTGTCTTATGAGCTTGCTACGTTCAAGTTTAGTGTTGAGGTGCATCTTACATCTCACCAATCTATGGTCACTACCTGTGTTGAACTTGTTTAGCACACTGCAGTCTTCTATGACGAATTTTTTGTTACACATAATAAAATCAATTTCACTTGTCGTCCCATTTGGATGTCTCCATGTCCATTTCCTGTGTGGCTTTTTCTTGAAGAAGGAGTTCAAGATGAAAAACCCTTCTGCCTCTGCAAACTCAACGAGAGTATTTCCACGCTGGTTTCTGTTGCCGGTAAAATATATATTATATATATATATATATAATATATATATATATTATAAATCCGACACCACTAGTTCCGTCAGTATCTGTCCTACGATAGTAGAAGAGATGTCCACTTTTCAGTTCAATGAGATCTGCTCCTTTTCTCTTTACCTCACTTAGACCGACGTGTCCCACTTGATCCTTTGTAGTTCCTCTTCCAATTCAAGAAGCCTTGAATCAGAAGATAGGGAGCGTCCATTATACGTATCCAAGGTCAGTATCAGATGGCAGCCTAGTCCGGTCCTCCGGGGATTCTTAGCACCCTCTGCCTTCATGTCGCACTGGCAGCTGCCTTGGCCAGGTACATTCCAGCTGTCGGAGACTGAGGGCCAAGATTTAAGTTGTGGAGTCATTTTGGAGGGGTTTGGCTATAACTCACCACGCTGGCCAAGCGGGTTAGTGAGTGTGGGATAGCATTTCCTCTAATCCCGATGGTATAATTATACCGCTATTGGCGGTCGTCAGAGCCCTTTTAGGAGGAACAGGATGCACCACGAGAAGGCGGGGTTGACATTTGTCAATGAGAGACTGTGATGTTGCGCATCACCTGACCTTACATAATAAACAAAGGAACTGACGGATAAAGTTGTAGAAGTTGAAAGTTCCTCTGACAGAGCTGCACGACTCGTTATCCAACTCTCGAGAAGATACCAGGCTCAGATTATTCAAACTTATGCACCCACCACAAGCCATCCTGAAGAAGAAATTGAAGAATTTTATGAGGAAATTCGTCATCTAAATAATAAAGGCAAGCAGCACTTGAAGATAATTATGGGAGATTTCAATGCAAAAATAATGCAACGGAAACAGAATGAAACTTCAGTAGGTAAATTCGGCACGGCAACAGAAACCATCGAGGAAATACTCTCGTAGAGTTTGCAGAGGCAGAAAGGTTTTTCATAATGAACTCCTTTTTCAAGAAAAAGTTGCAAAGAAAATGGACATGGAGGCATCCCAATGGATTGACAAGTGAAATTGATTTTATTATGTGTAACAAGGAATTTGTCATGGAAGACTGCAGTGTGCTGAACAAGTTCAACACAGGTAGTGACCATAGAATGGTAAGATGTAAGATGCACCTCAATGCTAAACTCGAGCGTCGCAAACTCACAAAACAAACAAAGTATATTGATGCGACCAACCTTAAAAAGCATCATAATACCTTCAAATTAGAACTGAGGAACAGATTCTCTATTCTAGAAGGTCTAACATAAGAAGAAGTGGGCATCTCTGAAGTTAACAGAAAACTAACCAAAGCTCTAATGGAAACAGCAACAAAATTAGCTAGGTCTAAGAACAAGTTGCGTGTGAACAAATTATCAGGAAAAACTAAAATGTTGATACAAAAAAGAAGAGAGATGAGGACAACTAAAGAAGATGCGACTTCCAAAGTGGAAGATATAGAGCTATGCAGGACAGTACGAAGAAGTATCACTGAAGACGTAAGGAAATTCAACTGTGAACTAGTGAGGAAAGCAATTGAAAACAACCAAAGCCTGAAGATAGCAAAGGGTCAGTAAGGTAAGAAAACAGATTATGGCACTGAGAAAAGAAGATGGTTCTGTAACAAGAAATAGAGGCGAAATTTTGACAAGAGTGAAAGATTTCTACTCCAAACTATATGAAAGGGATGATACATGTACTCCAGACAACATAAAAGGTATCAGTACCAAAGTTCTTCCAGTCCTCCCAGCAGAAGTTGCACATGCAGTCAAGAACATGAAGCGGGAAAAAGCTCCAGGAGAAGATGGCATTTCTGTAGACATCTTACAAAAAGCAAGTGGAGAAACCGAAACAGTACTCGCCCAAATTTTCACTCGATGCCTTAATGAACGGAAGATTCCTGAATATTGGAACAATGCAACAGTGATCCTGCTACATAAAAAAGTGGACATTGAGGATCTCAGGAACTACAGACTTATCAGCCTCCTATCAGTGGTGTATAGAATCTTCACTAAAGTTCTTTCACACCGCTTGAAGGTAACACTGGACATGGCTCAACCGAGAGAACAAGCTGGATTCAGGAGTGGCTACAGCACTATAGATCATATCCACGTACTAAGAGAACTAATTGAAAGAGCGAGGGAATGTGAACTTCCATTGTGCATGGCTTTTATCGATTATGAAAAAGCCTTTGATTCGGTGAAACCATCAGCAGTTACAATGGCTCTGAAATCCTGCGGTATTAAAGATGCATACATTAATATTATTAATAACATCTATGAAAATGCAAGTGCAAAGATTCGGCTGTTTGAAAATACAACACACATACAAATTGGAATGGGAGTGAGACAAGGTGACACCATATCTCCGAAGCTCTTTAATGCCACATTGGAAAATGTCTTTCAATCACTGAACTGGGAAAACAAAGTGATAAAGATTAATGGAGATTATCTAACTCACCTTCGTTTTGCTGATGACGTAGTCATTTTTGCAACTACCCCATCAGAGCTGCAGAGTATGATCCAGGAACTTGCTGACAAGAGTAAAGAAGTGGGATTAAAAATGAACTTTCAGAAGACAAAAGTGATGTTCAATGCTTTTACAAGAAATGAAGATTTATCGATTGATGGAGAAAAGCTGGAGATAACAGATACGTAAGTTTATCTTGGACAGCAGATATCAAGTGAGGGTCACATTGATGAAGAAATTAATCGGCGAATAAAACTTGCCTGGAGAGCTTTTGAAAGAAACAGCATAATTTTGAAGAGTAATATGCCATTATGTCTTAAAAGAAAAGTGTTTGATCAATGCATCCTTCCAGTGCTTACGTATGGTACAGAGACGTGGACCTTAACTAAAAGAGGCATACAAAGGCTGTAGGCAACTCGAAGCAGCATGGAGAGGTGCATGATTGGTGTAACCAGGAGAGATAAGAAGAGGAACTCGTGGATCAGAAAAATGACAAGAGTGGAAGACATCATGATCAGAGTAAAATCCCTGAAATGGCAATGGGCTGGACATACTGCTAGAAGGACAGACGGTCGAGGGTCAGTCGAAATTTTAGATTGGATTCCAAGGGACAGGAAAAGACCCAGAAGAAGACCACATGGAAGATGGGTGGATGAAATTCGAAAGTAAGCGGGAGTAACATGGGGGAGACTGGTCAGGAAACCTAACTCGCGAACAACGCGAGATAAAAACAAAATTCCAATTACAAATTTGTAGCGCATCGTCTAATTAATAGGAAACGACATATGGTGCGCACGAATTATGTACATGAAAGGGTCAAAATGATGTTAATTAGAAATCAGTAAAGATGGTGAAACAGACACAAAAGTAATGACTCGAGACAGAAGCTGTGCAGGCTTATTTATAATACTGAATATTTTTTACAGAAGATATGCCTACTTACAGGCACAAGGCATATCTGCGCGAAGTTAATGTACAGCCGGTTCGAAGTGGCCACCATCGGATACAATGCACATTCCAAGGAGTGTAAGAATAGCTTATTTTACACTATCTAGCATGGCAGGTGTCACTGTGTTACAGAGGCACACAATGCGGTGTCGTAAATCTTCCAGACTAGTAGGTTCTGTAGCATACACCTGTTCCTTCAAATAACCCCGCAGGAAGAAGTCCAAAGGTGTTAAATCCAGTGACCGCGGAGGCCATTCCACCGTACCGCCATAACCAATTATCTGGTGTCTGAATGTTTCAGCCAGGAAACTCCGTACGTTGGCTGCCATGTGAGGTGGTGCACCATCATGTTTGTAGCACGTGCGCAGGAGATCTCTGAGGGGAAGATCATCCAGAAAGTCAGATATCGGGCCCCGTAAGAGCTGAAGGTACCGCCGACCTGTTAATGTCCTATCATAGAAAATGGGTCCAACTAGTGTGTTTCGCCAAATACCGCACCAAACGTTGGTTGTCCAACGTCGTTGATGTCTAGCAGTTCGTCCCATGAAAGGGTTGCTCACAGCCCAGTAATGGGTGTTATGCTGACTGACTATTCCGTCCCGTGTAAAACGGGACTCATCTGTCCACAAGATATCGGCCAAGAAGTTTGGATTAACCTCCAACGTGTTATGTACAAAGTTGCAAATATAGAAACGCCTTCCCTGGTCTCCATCCATCAAACCTTGCACTAGCTGAACGTGGTACGGGAGAGCTCCATGCTCGTTCATGATTTCCCAAACACGTTGTGCTGTTAATCCGCATGCTTCGACGACTGCTGTGGTACTAATGTTGGGATTGGCAAGGACATATCCCAGGACAGCCTGAGAATACACTGTAACACCCGAACCCGTAGGTCTGCCCAGTCGCGGAAGTGCCTGTATGCTTCCGGTCTCTTGGAGGCGGCGAACACAGTTGTTAATAGTCGCTGCAGTTGGATGTTGACCAGTCGGAAAACGCTCGGCATACCGCCTTGCAACTTCGTGGGCATTGCGATGACATTCATCATAAAGCACGACCATTTCACAGTACTCAGCGCTCGAGTAGCCCGCCATCAGTGTTTGCAACGTGTACGTTGACTGACGTTCAAATTCCCAGCCTCGGTATTTTATCTCACCCACCGGCTTCTACGTCACTATCAATATTTACATACGCATTTGAATCGTTCTCCATCGTGGGCCAGTATTTTGCATTGCCTAACCATCCAGCAACCGCGTACAGTTTATCAGCATTTTGAACCGTCCATGTACATAATTCGTGCGCAACATATGTCGTTTCCTACCAATTAGACGATGCGCTAACACTTTGTAATTCGAATTTTGTTTCTATCTCGCGTTGTTCGCGAGTTAGGTTTCCTGACTTCTTACCTTTGCCGCTAGGGGCGCTAAAATCACTTTCATTCGATTGGCCATCGTTCCTTTCCTATACATAGACCTAACTTGTGTGTACCACTCGGACCCTTTCTTCCGCAGTTATTGCCCTGAATAAGGACTTCCCTTTGAACCCTGTACACACACACACACAATGGCAGTTCCATAAAAAGTGAGAGTGAAAGAATAAAAGCACACAAAATGAAGGAATATAGGTGCAGCAAAATATATGTTATTCTTTCTCAAAGTATCTTCCCTCGAATGAAATGCAAGTGTCCCATCGTTCAATCCACTTTTCAAAGCATGTGGCAAAATCATTTTGTGGAAGCTGCTTTAGCGACCCCTGTACACCTTGACGACAGAATCTGTGGTGAATGTTGCGCTACGGAACTTTTCCTTTATTGTTGGAAACAACCAAAAATCGCACGCGGCGAAATCAGGACTGTAAGCAGGCTGTGGCATAATTTCAATACTGCATTTCGTAAGAAGCTGTTGAACACAAGCAGCCACATGTGGACGGGCGTTATCATGGTGTAGGGTCCACGTGACCACCAGTTCCGGTCGCTTAATCGATATGTGTCGTCGCAGACGCTTCAAGACTGAAATGTAATGCTCAGCAATGACAGTAATATGTGGAGAAGCGGCATACTGGTAGACTACTCCTTTATGATAAACAAAAAGTTTAATCATCACCTTCGCAGCTGATTTGGTTTGGCGGACCTATATCCGAGGAGGCCTGTGTGTTTCCAGGCACTCGTTGCGCGCTTCGTGAGGGGGTCGAAATAGTGGACACATGATTCATCGGCAGTTATTACTGTGTTTAGAAAGCTTGGATCCTTTGCAATCATTTGTTTTCAATCATCACACACCTGACCTCTATCTAACAATTGTTTTCACGTCAGGTGATGAGGCACCCTTCTGGAACACACATGATGCTAATTTGTAGCATACAATTGCGGATCGCCGCCGTTTTTGAAATATTAGTTGACGCCGCTAAGTCTTCACACGTCATTCGTCGATTTTCTTGCAAGATTGCCCAAACAATGTTAACAATATGCTCCGTAACAACACTTTCACCAAGGCATAGGAGCGCGTTCTGCCGACAAACACCCTATTTTTGAAATGAAGGTGTCATCTAAAAATTGGTGACTCACCCAAACATTTATCTTTGTGACCTTTTTTCATTAAATCAACTGTTTCTGGAGGCGTTTTATCCAAACGATAGCAAAATTTTATTGCACAACGCATTTCACTTCTTATCCCTGAATCACTCACCTCCATAGCTGTATGGCGAAATGCAGACGTGCCTTAAACAATTGCGCAATAACAAAACCAGAATCGTCTGCTACGGCTAATAACTGTTGCCATAGATACTTCCTTAATTCAGTTAGTGGTCTGCGTGGTTATTATCCCCTTTCGCACTGTTGCCAACTAAAAAAAAAAGTACTCTGAGTCCTTATGGACCGGTCTTTGCATATGTGTATAATAATAAATAAACAACCCTGTACGAACAAACCTACTCATCACTTTGAAAGTCTTCTGCGCCTAAAGCTGCAAAAAACAACATTCAAAAAACAGAACAAAGATAAGAGATTAGGAATATTTTTTAAATAACTAAAACTACTCGGAGACAGATTTTACAGAACTGAAAAGAGGTATCACAAATTGGAGAAATAAGGAAGGATTGCAGAACAATAGCAGTTGTCACCTATGGCCTCATCATGGGCCCGACTTTTTGTTGCATCTTCTTTGATCTATGTCAGATTTGACACAGATCAAAGAAGATACAACAGTCCACACTTGAATTTTTCAAAGAGGATTAGAGAGTCCGGTTCAACGATGGTGCAAATGCATCGCTTGTGATGGAGACTACGTTGAGTGGCACCTTTGTATAGAGAAAGAGTTACTCTACCAACATGTGCACTTTGAATGGCCTTTGTCAGTTAATAAAAAAGTTATTCCCACTTTTGCATTATTTTCGGTACCATCCTCGTATGTATGCATTACTTTGGTACCACCTTCGTATATATGCATTACTTTGGTACCACCCTCGTATATATGCATTACTTTGGTACCACCCTCGTACCGGTTGTATCAGAACGTATCAGAATAATATGACCACTTACCTAATAATGTGAATAACCACCCTTGGCCCGAATAACAGCGGCAAGACGGCGCTGCATGGACGCAATGAGGCCTTGGAAGGTCGCCCGAGGCACACGCGCCCATTCGGATTGCAGCAAAAAACGGAGTTCCAGGAGAAGACGTGGTTGTGGATCGGCACGTCGAACCTGTCGATCCAATAGTTCCACAAGTGTTCTATGGGATTGAGGTCGGGTAATTTCGCCAGCCAAGGGAGGACGGAGACATTGCTGTCGTGTTCCTGGAACCAGTCACGCACCCCCTTGGCGGCGTGGCACGGTGCATTGTCCTGTTGGTAGACACCTACATCACCAGGATAAACGTCCAGTATGAAGGGATGCATGTGGTCAGCAAGGATGGACATGTAGCCATTGGCGTTCAGGAACCCATCCAGTGGTACCAGCGGTCCCAGATCATACCAGAAAAACATCCCCCATACATGCACACTAACACCGCCGGCCTGTACTTGACTGACAAGCGAGCCTGGGTGTTGGTTCTTGTGTGTCTTACGCCGTATCCGCCACCTCCCGTCACTTCTGTGGAGTAGAAACCTCGATTCGTCGGAGAAGGCAACCTTTTCCCACTCTTCCACTGTCCAATGACGCTAGTCCCATGCGAACTGCAGGCGTCGTTGCCGATGGACCTGGATTAACATGGGCGCCTTGACGCAGCGTCGACTCCAGAGACCCATGCGCAACAGGGTTCGCTGTACTGTTATCGGGGACACAAACTTGGGTTCCTCAGCGTTCATTTGCGTGGTCAATCGCTGCACTGTTGCGCGTCGATTGGCCTTTACCAGTCGACGGAGGCGAAGTTCTCCTCTGGAGTCGATGGCCTTTGGAGCTCCACAGTTGTGACGTCGAGAGGTAGTTGGTGTGTCAGCGGTCCACTCTTGGTACACCCTTACTACAGCACCTTGCGAAGATCCCACGGCCGCCCCGGTGGTGCAGTGGTCTAAGCGATGGCTTCTGATCATTCGTCCGAACGGGGTCCGGGTTCGAATCCCGGTGAGGCATGGATGTTGTGTTTGTCTTACGGCACTGGCTCTCTCCCTTCCCTGGAACCAGTGACCCTAAATTAGGGACGGGCGACTGCTTATAGCCCATTGAGTTGCTCACGGTGGTCGTTAAACCTACAACAAAAAAAAAAAAAGAAAAAAAAAGATCCCACGAAGTCTGTTGTTTCTGAGATTCTTCCACCGGTAGCCGATGATCATTCCTTTTTTGAACGTAATCACTACCTCTGCCTATTGTGTTCATGTTACTCACTATGGCTCAACTGTCCTGGTCGGCCGCTGATATTCCGTGTGATCGACCTTGTCCCGTACACTCTGTGACGTGCCTGAGAGGGTTCACTGTGATTCCGGGGGTAGTCATATTATTCTGATATGACTGTGTGCATATATATACACTGTCTGTCCCCACTTCACTGGGTATTTCTGAGGTGGTTTCGGTAAACAAAAGTTTTGCAAATTTGTGCATAGCCACCATGAAAAAAAAACTATATTTTTCAACACAAAAACTTAACTCGGTTAAGATTATTTGTGTTGAAAAAAATGTCGCTTTTGATGGGCGACGATTGAATAAATAAATTTAAAAAGTCCGATTCACTTAGGTAAAAAGTAGCTTGGCGCCGCTAGGCCTCGACTGCACCCCTGGGGAAAATGCTTGTCATGGACTTGAAAGCTTGACCACAGAAAACCACTTTGCTTGACAAATTTTAGTGCCGAGAGGACGGAAACAGAAAATTATAAAATCCATTCATCCTACCCTACCTTATTTGGTCGGAACAGCTAGGGGTAGGAGGTTATACCAGCCTTGGTTGGGCTGCTTTGCATCGACAAGTTTATCTTTTGAAATGGTGTGCGTTTTCCATTAAATCTTAATGCTTGTGAGTAAATTTAAATATATTTCGGGCAAAAGTTATTCTATTTTCTTTTATTTTTTGTTTAGAGGTGCCGCCCCGGTGGCGCAGTGGTCTAAACGATGGCTTCTGATCATTCGTTCGAGACGGGCCCAAGTTCGAATCCCGTGAGGCATGGTTGTTGTGTTTGTCTTGCGGTACTGGCTCTCTCCCTTCCCTGGAGTCAGTGGCCCTAAATTAGGAAAGGGCGACTGCTTATAGCCCATTGAGTTGCATGCGGTAGTCGTTAAACACCCAATCTACAATCTACATTGTTTGGAGGTTTAACAACCATCCTAAGCAACTCATTGGAATATGTATGCAGTCGCCCGTCCCTAATCGAGGCCGATGGTTGCAGGGAACCCCACAGAGTCAGTGCTGTAAGACAAACACACCAGCCATGCCTCACCCAGGATATGGGCCGGGATTCATCTTGGGCAAACGATTGGTAGCCAGTGGCTGAATGGTACGAGGCGTGGCTACGCCTCGTACCATTCAGCCACTGGAGCAATTTCTTGTTTATTCCATATTTTTCAAATTAATAACTTTATTTCTCAAAAGATCTGAAAAATGTGTGTTGTATTGAATTCAGCATAAAATTATAACTGATATGTTACAGATTTTTTTTATGCTAAAATAACATGTTAAACATATTAAAATACATGGTCGAGTCACATTATTATGACCACCAGCTAATATCCAGATTAACCGCCGTGTGCAGCGAGGACAGCAGATAGACGGGCTGGGAGTGACCGAATAAGGTGCTGAAAGGTGTTCACAGGTATGTGGAGCCATGCTGACTGCAGTGTATCTAACAGCTGCTAAAGGGTGCGTGGTGGAGGATCCATATAGCGAACAACACGATCGAGGTGGTCCCACAGATGCTCAATTGGGTTTAAGTCTGGGAAAACAGGGGGCCAGAGAAGTACTTTGAAGTCTTCATCGTGCTCTTCCAACCACTCTCGAACATTTCTAACTGCGTGACACGTCGCATTGTCGCGTTGGAAGATCCTATTCGCCACAGGGAAGACAATCAGAATGCATGGGTGTACCTGGTCTGCAATGGCGGATTCATTACGAATTCGGTCCATAGTGCCTTCCACAGGTATGAGTGGACCCAGGGAATGCCACGAAAACATTCACCAAACAATAACGCTGCCCCTACCAGCTTGTTTTCTTCCAGCAATGGTTAAAGAGTGTTTGTTCTTTGATGTTTCTCGCCTTATACGCCAACGTCCATCCGTCCGATGAAGCAGAAAACGTGACTCATCGCAGAAGACAGTCTATTGCCAATCAGCGGAGGTCCAATTCCGATACTGCCGTGCAAATGTAAGCCTTTTCTGCCGATGCACCTTGGTCAGCATTGCTGCAGTGACCATCCGTCTGCATCGGAGCCCCATACACAGTAGGTTTCGCTGAACTGTCGTTTTAGACACACTTCCGGTAGCCCCCTGGTTCATTCGGAAAGTGAGTTGATCTACTGTAGCGTGTCGATCGGCCCTCACGCACCTTCGAAGCAGACGTTCACATCTTACATCAATGGCACATGGTGCTCCGCAGTTTGCATGTCGCTTATTCGCAATGATACCATTTCTACAATCACGATACACTTTAACCACAGCAGCACGCGAACAGTTCACAAACTTCGCTGTTTCAGAAATACTGCTACCCTTCGCCCGAAAGCCGATAATCATCACTTTTTGCAAATCTGATAAATCGCTCCTTTTATCCATGATAGCAATCAGTGATATGTTTTCAGAATGCCAACAGCACACCTTAATATAGTATATACCGTCCAAGCCAGCTCACGACACGTGCCTTCTTTCATTGGCTACGCGCTGTTGACATCAAAAGTAGGAGGTGGTCACAATAATGTGACTCGACTGAGTATTTCAAAAGTGTGAGTAGAATATGTGGAGGTGTATTAAGGGATTAAGGAATGTTTTATATAAAACACGCCCAGGGCCGTAGCCAGAAAGAATTTTTGGGTGGAGTTTCTAAATTTTAAAATTAATTCGGCAGTTTTGCTGATTTTTTCTTTGTGACGTTTTATTTGCACACGAAATTCTTCTATTTAATATTCCCTATTTTTCAAATACTGACTTATATCGTATACTACTTACAAAAATTTATAAAACAATAATTTTATTTTTGAGAAGTTTTAAACATTCCGGGAGGGTTTAAACCCTCAAAACCTCTCCCTGGCTACGGCCCTGAGCACGTCTGTTCCTACTCCATGAATGGAGATATGCAAGGGTGGCAGTAAATCGAGGGGCAATGCAACAAGAGTTGACTGTACAAAGAAAATTAAAGAATGTAAAAAGAAATCAAATGAGTCAGACAGAATAACATATGTGAAGCTTTTGTTAAAAATTGTCGGAATAAAGCTTTTGAATAAGATTTTTGCCATTTTCAAATTAGGATTTTTGTCCACTCTCAGAATTATTTAACATCCTACATTGTCACTAGGAAACTGCGAGAGAATTTCCGAAGTGCTCCGAAGAGATTTTTGTGAAAGAAGCTTCTGTTATGTTTTTACTAGTACCAACAAATTGACCAGCCCTTTTGATCTCCGGAAAAACTTTTCAGCCAATACCTTCCCCCACTCGCTATAATTGCTGCGACGTGAGTGAATTTAAACATAGCTTATGTTTTTTAGGAATTACTTGTGTTTTTAAGAAAAAAAAACAATGTCCAATATAAAATAATCTGTGTCACATCAGAGAAAGACGTGAAGCCGCGCGGAAATTCCGAGTTATAGATGGGTTCCTTTCTAGTGTCAGTCGAAAGTTTTGCAATATTTGGATCACTTTATGTCTTCATACGTACCTTTACGACAAAAGATGACTAGCATTCAGTCAGCTTTTTTTTTTTTTTTGGTTGGAGGTTTAACGACCACCGTGAGCAACTCAATGGGCTATAAGCAGTCGCCCGTCCCTAATTTAGGGTCACTGGTTCCAGGGAAGGGAGAGAGCCAGTGCCGTAAGACAAACACAACATCCATGCCTCACCGGGATTCGAACCCAGACCCCTTTCGGACGAATGATCAGATGCCATCGCTTAGACCACTGCGCCACCGGGGCGGTCAGTCAGCTTTTGCACCGTCTATCATCAGGCCATCGACCGTCTACCACCGTCTGACTAGCATTAGGCCATCGTGTTGCACCGTCTACCATCTGTCTGCCAGTTCTTCGATTCCGCGGCGGTACCACATCTTGTCTTTCGAGGCGAAGAACTTCACCCCAGCTGCCACCTCCTCCTGGTTGTTGAAGTGCCGCCCGCGAAGGAAATGGGTCATGGCCCGGAACAAGCAATAATCCGATGGGGTGTGGTCCGGACCATATGCTGGATGTGACATCAGTTCGATGCCCTCGAGTTCCTGGCGTTTTGCCCAGGTCGTTTGGGCGGTATGAGGCCGAGCGTTGTCCTGCTGTAGGAGAGCGCGCTTTCTGTTCACCAGTACCGGGTACTTCTTCTCCAAACCGGCGTACATCCGCTCCGGCTGTTCAGAATAGAGGTTGGCGTTGATGGTACGACCATCTGGAACAAATTCGTAATGGATTATCCCCTCGAAATTCCACCAGATGCAGAGCATCACCTTGTGCTCGAGGCGCCCACGTTTGGCAACAGGTTCTGGAAACTCCCGGGCTCAACCACTGCCGTTGTGTGTTAGCATTACGGAAATAGACCCACTTTTCATCGCACGTAACAATTCTCTTGATGAAACGTACATCACGCGAATTTCATAGGAGTTTCGTGCACACTTTCACTCGGCGGTTTGTTCAGCTGGCGTCAGTTCGTGAGGGACAATGAAGAAGCTCCTTTAGGCCTTGCCGATGGCCTGAAGGTGACGAATCACGGTGGTCTATGATATGCCCAACTCGCATGATAATCTTCGAGTGCTAGTTGTCGGATCTTCCTCTACGGCCTGGCGCACAGCCTCCGAATTCACAGTTCACAGTCTACCTGACCTTGGCTGATCGTCGAGGTTTCTGTCACCTGAGGCGAAATTTCTTGAACCATCTGGTTGCGGTGCTGTGGTCCACGGAACCTTCCCCTTTCGCATGGCAAATGTTTCGTGCTGCTTGAGCAGCGTTATGGCCGAGTTCAAACTCGTAAAGCAAAAGCTTCCTAATTAGCCGGTTGTGGCTGTTCATCTTTTAGGCGTCCCAACCACTGACAGAACGACTACATGCAATGCTGTTCACAGCAACGACTGCCATTTTATACCCCTTTCGACTGGCTGCAGTGCGCGACTTGAACAAGTTTAAAGGCGTGACATACGCGCCGTAGCAAAGGCGTTTATGCAAATATCGCAAAACTTTCGTGTCACCCTCTGTAAAAGGAAATACAACATTCTTGCAGTAACAGTGGCAAAATCATATGTGAGTTCATCATACTCCAGTTCTTCAACTATTTCTCACGTTGTAATTTATTATAACATCATCATCAACATCATTGTCAACCATTATCAATTCACTTCTGGACGAAGGCCTCAACCAAGTTTTTCCCGCAACGGTCTGTCTTGAGCTATTCGCTTCTATGTCACTCCAGTGTCCGCGCATCACCTGACCTTGCATTCCTTTTATTTATTATATATGTGTTGCTAAAAAAACGGGGCCTATTTGCTCGAAACCGTGGAATCGCCTTCCCGGCGGCCATGGGTCTGATGCTTCAGCTTCAGATTATTCGTCAATGATGGCCGCGAGTTCGAGTCCCGGAGGAAGCATGGTGAAACGTTGTCGCGTCTCTGGAACAACCGTTAGCTATGAAAACATCTTATGCGCATTTCCGGATCAAACTAATATACAATTTACCCTTAAATGTATAATTTATTTTTCTCGATATCTCTTCCAAAAGCGCGATTTGAAAAATTCTCTTAAAACCTTTCACTTTGTAGAACATTTTGCATTTATTCCCGGATTTTTACCGTGCGTAGTTTTGACTCTAGGTGGTGTTACTTTGGATTTATGTTCATAACTGTATCTCCGCTTTTGAATATTTTGTTGAAAAAATTATTTTTGTACTGTACACCATTCGCTACAGTAAAGATTTGAAACATTATGCTCTTTAAAAAAATGCCCGGTTTTCCCGCTATGTGAAAAAAATGCTGTCTCTTCTTCTCGAAGTCGTATGTGAAATATCCATTTTCGTTTGCATAGCTTTTACTATGAAGAATACTTTACGCATATTTTCTACTTTTCTAGATATTATTTACAATTCCGCTGCTAGGGTGAGTCAGCGTATGTTTCTATTTGAAAGAATATCTCCGATTCAAAAAATCTCTTGGAAAATCCTTTCTTAGTAGGATACAGTCTTTATCCTGAAGACAGCATTTTGCATCCATTTTCTTTTTAAACCACCCACAGCCATGGGCGTCCGCTGCAACTTTTCCAGGCAGGGGGGGGGTATACTCCAACTATCATAATTATTGCTTAAATTTATAGTACCCCTGCGCCCTTAGAAGTCACTCGCTCTTGGGTACTTAACAAATCGGCCGTTCAGTGTCACTGGCATAGAACTGTATGGAGACAAGAGAACGTGTCTCCCTCTAGTTTTTCTTAAGTAGGGGCCGTAGCCCTCAACTTTTGGCTTTAGTTTGTCATCCAACATACTAACTTCCTCACAATTTTCAATTTCAAAACCTCATTATTTCGAATTTTAATTCAGAATAACTGAATACCACATTTTTTCTAATATCAAACGTATCGTTGTGATGTTAGTTTGTTTTTATACCAATATGTGTAATATAATCGTATGGGAACGCGATTTGCTGGGTGACGTGGTGGGCACGGTATGTTCTGAGCTCTGCTCTCTAATTATGTACCCTTCCTAATCCTCCTCGCTTTCTCTGGATGCCTTATGCAATCTGCGGACTCAGAATAACCCACCTCCTTTATGACATGTCATTCAATTATCCTTCCATCTGTGATTTTCTCACTGTGTGGTTAACAGAGAGAATGACCCCAGCGTTCATTTTCACTCTCCTTAGGGGTGGTAAAGTTAGAAAAATGGCTTATTGCTTTCTCTGTGCCTCTTACTTTAAGTAATGTCAGTCATTTGATGGCCTCTCCGTTCTGTGATCTTCTTTTTTTTTTTTTTTTTTGTTTGTAGGTTTAACGACCACCGTGAGCAACTCAATGGGCTATAAGCAGTCGCCCGTCCCTAATTTAGGGTCACTGGTTCCAGGGAAGGGAGAGAGCCAGTGCCGTAAGACAAACACAACATCCATGCCTCACCGGGATTCGAACCCGGACCCCGTTCGGAAGAATGATCAGAGGCCATCGCTTAGACCACTGCGCCACCGGGGCGGCTCTGTGATCTTCTATTCGGTAATTGAATAATTGCACCACAACTATTCAAGTTCTGTCGGATTTTGTTGAGGTTACTGATACTGTCCTGGACTTACCGCGATTCTCTTTTTGCCACTGTTCTTTGCTACAATGTATCTAATCTTAACAAGGTTAATTGCCTTTTCATTTTTTCTAATGAAAGGAAACTTTTAGTATTAGGAAATGTTTCGTAGGAAAACGCATATACGTACACCGATGAGCTATTCCATTATGACCACCCACAGCCTAGAGAAATGAGCGCGCCTGGAGACCAAACGGTGGCGCAGGTGAAGTTCACAGAGCAGTGTATATACAACCCGAGGACCGCCTTTCGGTTAGTAGAGTGTTCGGAGTCAGAATGGAAAAAGCTGCCGCTTTATCGGAGTTTGATAAGGGACAAATTGCGATAGCACGTCGCCTCGGAACTACTACCTCGGAAACGGCGCGCCTTGTGGGTTATTCCCACGCCGCTGTAGTGACTGCGTATCAAAAGTGGTGCACAAATGCCAAACGACGATCCGTCGTCCAGTCGTGTATCGTCTGCAGCTTATTGATACCAGAGGGGAGCGGAGAATGTTACGCATTGTTCACAGCGACCGCAGGGCAACTGTGTGACAAATCACCAGCAGCTACAACAGTGGTGATCAGGGCAATGTGTCACAGCACACAGCTCATCTCAACCTCCTGCGCATGGGCCTGCGTAGCCTTAGACCCAGCCGGGTCTCCATGCTCACTGCACGTCATCACCAACGCATGAAATGGGCTCAAGATCATCGAGTTGGACCGTGGATGATTGGAATAAAGTGGCCTGGTCTGACGAATCAAGATTCCTGGTGCATCACGTAGACGGTCGAGCGGTGATACGCCGATTACCAACAGAGACTATGGCACCTGGATGCACTGTAGGGCGAAAACCGGCCGGCGGAGGCGATGTTTTCTTGGGAAATTAGAGGCCCCATTATCCCAATAGGATTACCCCTGACAGCTGTCAGGTATCTGAACATCGTTGCGGACCATGTTCACCCATTCATGACAACTGTGTTCCCTGCTGGTGATGGCTATTACCAACAGGAAAATGCACCATGCCGCACTGCCAGAATCGTCACGGCGAGGTTCGAGGAACATGCTGGTGACTTTCTGTTAATGCCCTGGCTTTCAAGTTTACCTGACATGAACCCGATCGAACAATTGTGGTTCAACTTGGAAAAGCGGGTTCGTGCTAAATCCAGTTCCCGTACATTTCGGGAACTGGAGGACCTGCTGTTGACATTATGGAACCAAATTCCCCAGGATACCAATCGCCACCTCATCGAATCGATGCCTCGCCGAGTGGCCGCTGTTTTGCGATCTAAAGGGGGTCCCCTACAGCTCATTAGGTAGGTGGCCATAATGCAATGGCTCATCGCTGTATATTATTTTCAAAGATGTTTTAAATTATTACGTTTGCCTTGCAGTTCAAGCATTTATGGTCTTCAGTTGGCGAACAAGCGCGAGGATGGAAGTGAACTGTGAGCAAAGTGAACTGTGAGCAAAGTGAACTGTAGAAAAATGAAGGTTAGTATTTCTTGTGTTTGTTCAGAACAACATTGTTTTCAATTGACCACCAAATGCCGTTAGCAGTACGGAATTGTATATACTAGCAAATCATAAAATCCTGTAGAAACGAACTCCAAAATAACAAATCATTAAAACAAATAATAAATCATAAGCAGATTCGTTCTAACGAAACAATGCAACGAAAAATTGAGTATAACAAACACCGAGATATCAAGATTTATGAAACGAAGAAAAGCGCTCACCTAAACTTTTTTAACGCCTAACGAAAAACAGCAACAACAAAAATCCAATCGTTTTGTGAGTCTTTCAAGTGAGTGTTATAAAAAGGGGAAAATCCTAGTGAGAAAAACCCAAAACTACCTGCGTTAACACAATCGTTATCCACAATTCGTCCATCAATCTGCGTATCTTATCCACAAAAAGTGAAATGCCTTTGAATGACAAGTCGCTTTTCCTCAGGTGAGTATTAAATTCATTCAGTACTTCCAGGTTATGCTTCGCGTTTTATTTGTCACCGAGTTCAGTCTTCTGCCGTTACGCATTCATCGTTTTGCGACCGTTCGAGTAAGAACGGTTTTTCTTGACTCCATGAGTTATCTAGATACGATACTTCCTCACCGAGCCGCCTGCATCTCGGTCTAGTTTATTCTCAAACTTATTCGAAATTTTATCTTAATATTTACCTTTTTTATTGTAATTGTGATTATACGAAAAATATTTCAGCTCGCCCATAAGATCCAATTCACAAAAGACCGTATCGTTTAGAGCATTGCGTTTATTTAAAAAAAAATGAGTTGCACAAGATCAGATGATATGTGTTTATTGTTCGTAAGAAAATATACACTGACGTTTATTTACATGCCACAATTACGGTTTCTTTTATGTACAGATACTGAAATATATTACTATGCTTTTTTGTACATAATGATTGCAGATCTGTGTAGTTCGAAAGAAACATGAACACATTAAATTACTATTTACAAGGACGACTTTTGAAGTAGTATAAAAATAAAGCATTTCGAAGCTCCTGACTCAAATTCTCTTGATAATGGCTAGGTATATTCTTTGTTCCAAAGACCCCACAGGAAACTTACAAATCCGTTATCAGTACTTGAGGAGCTCGAGGAACTGAGTTGAAAACTGATCTACGCATCGGCATGTGATGCACACCTTGGTTGGAGCTACTGGCTTTTCTTTTCCTAATGAAATGATAAATAAGAAAACATTCAACAAGTTTCATAGTTTTAAAAACTATTTAAATAGATTTCTTCCTAGAAGAAAATAATATGACATGACATTTGAACTGTTAATTCACACCCTAGGCAAAATATTGCGTATCATGAATATGAATGAATATCTTGCATTCTACAGCCGCGTACGAAAATACTACATGACGGTTGCTGAAGTATTAACTGGTGCTAAGTTGTATGTTCGCATCAGCAACCACACTCGAAAGCAATAATGAAAAAGAACAAGGAAGTCTCAAAATTCTAAAAGGCTCAATATTGTTTCCCGCTTAGTTGGTGCCACCATCGTTCGTAGCATGTACACCATTGGCCTTTTCCTCACGGGTCTTTATTAAGCGTAAAGTAAAAGGACTTATCGTCACCAGAAGGCAGAACTACGTCTGATGTTTTATTTTTTTTATTTTGGGATTTAACAACCACCACGAGCAACTCTTAGGGCTACAAGCAGTCCCCCGTCTCTAATTTAGGACCACAGCTTACAGGGAATCGAGAGAGTCAGTGCCGTAAGACAAATGCACCACCCATGTTTTACCCGGGCCCATCTCG
Organism: Macrothele yani; assembly: GCA_039090855.1. Lineage (NCBI taxonomy): Eukaryota > Metazoa > Arthropoda > Arachnida > Araneae > Macrothelidae > Macrothele > Macrothele yani. Next base: position 14,957,306 of record CM077017.1, read on the forward strand.
GACTACTGGTTTGAAGGCAACGCCTCATACCACTCGGGCACCAGGGCGGCGGATTGTTTGGTTCGAAGTGCAGCAGACAACGTCAGGGTTCAAATTAGACAGGAAATACAAATCCTAAGAACCGTGAGAAGGGAGATAAAGCATCTGAATATTACTTGTTTCTGGTCTGTTAAGAATCTGCTTATGTGAAACAAACAAATTTAATTTACATGGTGCCCTGAAAGCAAAGGTTGAAAGTTGAACAAATAGAAGATCATTTAGTCTCATGAAAGCCCCTGTACGATGTTTTTCACTGATAACCGGACAAAAGTATCCCGCGGGACTCAGAAATAATGGACTCAGCCAGAGCCGTAGCAAGCGTTTCTTATCTGGGAGGGCAAGATTTGAAATTACGCCCCTTGTAGTTCAAAATTACGCCCTCGCCTTCCAGTGCCACTCAAATAATACACGGTTTTTACCTTCTCACACATCGCAGTTATTATAGGGAAGAGCATGTATTATGATCGTTCAAAAATCGCATTTCAGGTTTTTGACTTAATTTTATTCAAAATGTAAAAACGAAGTAAATATCCAAGAACTACAGGTTATAAATACCAGCGCAGAACGAATGAGCATCGGATAGTGAACGTAACAATAAGAAGAAGTTTTAGGGGTAGGGCTTGGAAAAATTCCATTCAAGGTTAAACGCTCAGAGACCTCTCTGCGACAGAGCACAGTTAGCTCTTCACCCCAGCATGTTCGCAAAGGTCATGGAGGTTAGACATATCAGCATATTGTATTCTATGTCTCCATTCACTGTTTTGGAAAATTTCCTATATGGACATGAGATGTTCACACCTCACAGTGTATGTTACTCTGTACCTTGGCTAACTGCATGGAATACTGTATGAAACTAACCAAAGTCAGTAAAAAGATGATACTGAAGGATATAACTTTCTTTTTTAATTACAATTTCCATTTTATACATCCCCAAGAGCATGAATTTACACCCTCGGAATGACCATTCTGGGGGGAGGGAGAAACCGCCCTCCCTGCCCTCTCAGTAGGTACGACCCTGTGTAATGTCCGTGGAATATACCTGTCGGAACACTACATAAATCAGTTCTTAATAACTTCACGTTTAAGCGAATCAGGAGTCACTCAAATACACTGCTGGCCACCCAAAATGCAACACCAAGAAGGACACAAGATAGCAAAGCCAGATTTGCTCGACACATAACAACAGATACAAAGATGAAATGATTGAGCTTACAGGCCCGTGCGACTTGCGGAACACGCAGACATCAATAGTTCGTGTGGCCCCCATGACTGAAAATAACGGCCGCCACACTCCGCGGCATCGAACGAAAGAGGCTTTGGATGTGGGCTTGGGGTATTTCGGTCCAGGCTGTTCCACACGTTGCCACAGTTCATCAGGCGTAGACGCGGGTGATTCTTGCCGGGCCACTCGGTTGCCGATCACCAACCAGACGTGTTCGATGGGCGACATATCAGGAGAACAGGCGGGCCACGGCAGCAGTGACACCTGGTGGGCCGTGAAGAAATTTTGCACGATGCGTGACACGTGCGGGCGCGCATTGTCCTGTTGAAACATAGCCGCTGGCAGGTCCTGCAGGTAAGGGAGGACTACAGGCTCCAAAGCGTCGGAGATGTAGCGGTAGCTGTTGAGTGTACCGGCGATGCGTACCAGAGGGGTGCTGGTGTCATATCCAATTGCGCCCCAAACCATAACGCCAGGCGACGGACCGATATGGCGATGCATAATGCAGGCGTCATACAGTCTTTCGCCGCGGTGCCGCCACACGCTGATCCGACCATCGTGGTGTTGCAGGCAGAAGCGGGATTCGTCGGAGAAGACAATGTCGTGCCATTCCGTAGTCCAGGTGCGGCGTTCAACGGCCCACTGCCGCCGCACTCGCCGGTGGTGTAACGCCAATGATAATCGGAGCAATGGGCGCCGTGCGACAAATCCCCGCTCCTGCAGACGACGTCGAACGGTACGTGCTGACACAGGTTGTTGCGCAACACACCCTAATTCCTGCGCTAACGTTCGTGATGTGGCGGTGCGAGCCGTCAATGCCCGCCGCACAACATGCCGGTCCTCTCGTTCGTTGGTGTGCCGCGGCTGCGGCAATCGCTCACGTCGATCCGTCCGTCCTTCCTGCACCCACCGAATCCATACTCGGCTCAATGTGGCTGGATGTCGTCCCACACGGGCGCCGATGTCTCGGTACGATAAACCGCTGTCGCGATAAGCCACTATTCGTCCTCTGTCGAACTCCGAAACGTGCTGGGATGATTGCCGTATTCTGCGACGAGGCATCAGGAAGCTTCCCACGCACAGGTCCGGCAGCACAACACACTTCCACTACTTTTTTTTTTTTTTTGATTGGAGGTTTAACGACCACCGTGAGCAAATCAATGGGCTATAAGCAGTCGCCCGTCCCTAATTTAGGGTCACTGGTTCCAGGGAAGGGAGAGAGCCAGTGCCGTAAGACAAACACAACATCCATGCCTCACCGGGATTCGAACCCGGACCCCGTTCGGGCGAATGATCAGAGGCCATCGCTTAGACCACTGCGCCACCGGGGCGGCTTCCACTACTTACACCCCGCCTTCTGTGCACCCTTCTTATAGTGCTTCTCGGTGGCGTGCCGGGCGCATGTGATTTGCATATGTCCTGCAATGCTAATCGTTTGCATGTCCTCTCGCGGGCGATGCATGCTGCGAATTTCAGGCAAATCGGATGCTTCCTTCTTGGTGTTGCATTTTGGGTGGCCAGCAGTGTAACTTCAGAAAAGGCTACTCTTCATTAATGAAAAGCGTCTTTAGCTGGACTCAGCCTACAACAACATTAGTAAAAATAATCCAACGAATGTAATTCCTTGTTAAGAAAAACACAGCACCAACACTAAAGTGGAACACACAGTCGTTAAATAACTGAAGCTTCAATGTGACATACGTTTCTCAATTAGTGTGATAACTTCTACCATCTCCACCCTGCTGCTTCTCAAAACATTATATATATAATTCAGTTCTCGTCTCAGACATCCACACGTCATTCGTTCCGACCTCAGGGGTGTTGCCAACCATACTCTTACGAGAGAGAAGAACTCACGTTAAGTTTGAGGAATACTAAGGAGAACGAACACAAATTTACATAGAGAAAGAAACTAAAAAGGAAAGTTAAATTAGAGTATACGTCACGCCTGGACCCAGCATATCTTAAATCAACAATACAAACCGCTGGCGAAGATGTGCTCATGTGGGGCACATTTCATAATTTTGGACTATTCGCACTGTTTTTCTTGTTGTGTCTGTAGAGTACTTGAGTTATTTGGTGGACCATGTGCAACCTTTCAGATTGCACTTTTATCACGGCGGGTAAGAGTAATTCCCGGAGGACAGTGCGGTTGTCCACCTCTCTCATACTCTGTGGGACTTGTCGATCTTAGGACTTCACACATCCACCATGGCCCCTCTTTATCTCTTGAGGTCAATCTTTTTTAAAATATTCAGGACATGTTTGAACGAGCTTTATGTCGTTGTTTCCCATTGCTATAGATCATGCTCTGTTAAAGCTGTTCTGCTAGAGGAATGGGCCCTTTCGAACAAAAGAAACTTTCAAACACAACTGGGAATTTCAGTCGTCCAAACATTTTCATCCGAAAAGAAATTAAACAGAGCGCTAATGTTTAATCTGAGCGTTAATATACTACGTATTTGGCTACGTTAAACGTCTGTTTCATCGCAGCCATCAGATTTACGCATTGTATTCAAGTAAAACTCTCAAAGAATTATGAAAAGCTGAAATCTATCAACGGACATTTGGGAACCAATTTAAAAATTCTCAGAGCAATACGGGAAGTTGAAACTGATACCAGACATCCCGTGTGGCGATAGATCAAGCAGAAGGGGTATGCTAAGCGTCAAGAGGCGTGTTGCGAGTGGATCAGTCAAGCGGCTCAGTTGCGTTCGTGCTCTCATCAAGAAAAAGTGATGCAAATGATTTCTAAGACCTTGAAGAATTTTAAATTTTTACCAAGTTTAGCGTCTGTGGAGGTCGAGGTCGTTGTCTCCAAAACTGATCGCCACACTCCTCTTGGTCGACCTGCCCGTTTTATCTATGCGTAGATCGCTTTCCAGGCAACCCACACAAGTATATACAGTACTTAGATGACACAGTATTAACACGAAACGTATTCGTTAACCTATTAAATTTAGATTTTGGTTAAAATACTGAGCAGTATGAAGATTTCTTGGTGCAAATGCAATATATTGTAGACATACAAAAACAGCAGTGCCAAATATAATAAAATTATCCTCAATCTACTACACAAAACTAAAATCAGCGACCCGGCTTCATTGCCGGAAAGAGATGTAGGTGAAGAAACTTGGCCAAAGTTACATACAGTGACGAAGATATTCATTTGCATAGTGGTCCCGGTTAACATCCATTTGCGTGCGTTTCTTACGCAATTTGTATAACTGTCAAAGAGAAAGTGCGACCTGTCTAAGCCTTAGTTCTCACGGTGGGAAGGAATTAAGACACTGTAAAATCACACCTTGAATTATAGCTCAGCACTGGAAGAGTTCGGGAACATGCAGTACTGTTCACCTATAGGGTTTCCCGCGATGGAGAGTCAGTATAGCTAGCTCCTCGGGAAGTCAAGTCCTAGAAAGAACTTGGGCGTCAATATTCAGTAAGTCCTCCAAATTGAATTGTCAGTCGAAAGAATATCGCCCCTCCAAGGCGCTGGCTGAACCGTAACACCTTTTGGTTTTCCCCTCTACATTCTCTCCTTCTCTCTCCACTCTCGGGAATTCTTTGCAAAAGGGGTTACATCTGTGGCTATTTGCCCTTTCCTGCTTCTAGTAATAATTATTAAGTTTTGTTGGGGATTTTGTGCATATAGAGAATACAGGCACTTACAGTGCCAGGTCTCGACAATTTTAGGGGACCCTATTCCCCTAAAATTGTCGAGAATTCCTTCTTTTAGAGTTCGTGATGTGTCCAACACTTTAATGGAAGCATGGTCAAAGGTGCATTTTCGTAGTATTGTGAAATCTAGCCTAGTGTTCCATTGCCTATATGTATACAAAATTTTCATAAGAGCACCAATAGACATCATTATTGACATGTGTGGGTGGTGGTGAACACTTTGGTGAAAGAAAGCCATTCACTTTTCTGATGCTCGTGTGGTACATGGTATCGAATGCAAAAGCGGATGTACACATATTCACGGTGTTTCTGTTGTGCACTCTAGAACAACTTCTGCAAGTTGATATCTGTTTTTTAACTTCCCACAGATCAAAATAAATTTAAATAATGTTTTCGGAGGACACTTTCGGCAGAGTGAAGACGAAAGAAAATTTAGAGACGCCAGTTATTCGTACACAACAAAATCTAACATCCCGTCATCTGGGTAATGTATTATAACACTCTGAAAATATTGTGAAACGTTGAAATCTTACAATTGAAATCTTTGATGATTATCCGGTACAGGTTCCCCTGCCATGGAAGATCTTGTTGAACTCTGTTAACGATTTCAAGCGCCGCAACTAGGAGTAGAGTTGGCGTAGGGGACGAAGAAAATTCGGACTAAAAAAGAAGAGGGGGGGCAGCCGGAAGATTAAGTCGAGAGGGGAAGACGGGATGGGGGGGGGGGGGCGTTCCGCGGTGGCGGGTGCGAAATCCTACTTGTAATGTGTATGTACCTTGTTTGCTAATTTGTATTGTCATATTCAATTTGTGATCTTTGTAATGCGCACATACGCACATACAGGGTGCATATGAAAGTCGTTAAACAGGGAAATAACTTTTGAACGCAAAATGCTACAATTGTGGAAGTAGTGTGTACATATAGTAAAGTGACTATGTTCTATCAGATGAGACCGATTGCAGCACCCCTAGCGGCGAATTTTGGAAGTTAGCGATCCTATCGCGAGAACCAAGAGAGATAACGAAAAAAGTAAATAGCAAAGGTGTATGGCGTTACCAATTTAGTATGAAATGACGCCCTACATTCACCAAAAACTCCAATAGAAGTCCGGAAATGCAGATCTCTCGGTATCCGATCACCGGCATAAATACGTCACGAATGACATCGCAAAACGTAAAATCTGTAAACGAATTTTGCCTGCAAAACAGCGAAGGATGGATGAAAGTATGCAAATAGAAACGCTACGTCATACCTCATCGGGAAGCATAAATTGGCGGTCAGGGAAGGTTTGTCAGACAGTGCGTGTACTGGATCTTTGAGTCTACACATGGCTAGTTATTCCAACGAGGAGTACTGCGAGATGGTTATGTTGTACCGGGAATGCGGTCGTAGGGCAAGAGAGGCAGCACGCCACTATGCATTACGTTTCCTTAATCGTTCTCATCCTACTGCGGCTACTATCATCAATGTCGTTGGCCGGCTGAGAGAAACAGGGAGCATTACAAGTCGTTCCCGTTCAGGTAGGCCGACACTTGCAGGTGTGCACGTGCAACCAGTGGACGTCCAGGCCTACGCGCTAGCCCACCTACACTGCAGTACGAGAGACATCAGTACGATGTGTGGCCTTACATTTGGTCGTGTATGGCAAATTTCTACAACCCCGTATTATCCAAGCATGCAGTAACGTAACACCTGAAAGGTTGCAGAACGTCCAACAAGAAGTTCTAGCTCGAATACAGATGTGTATTGCTGCCGATGGTGGATACATCGCGAATGCTTAAGTATTAGTACAGACATTTTGTATTTCTAGAACATTATTTTGTGTTTTTCTTCTTCATAATGTCCTACTGCTGTATGAATTTCCTACTACTTTACTGTACAGTACATAATAAATTGTACTTTCCTGACACGTACATGTATTAGTTTTATTAGTAAATTTGCATCACCTTATAATGTTACATCTCTGCACGCGATGAGTGACGTATTTATGTCGGTGATCGGATACCGAGAGATCTGCATTTCCGGACTTCTATTGGAGTTTTTGGTGAATGTAGGGCGTCATTTTATACTAAATCGGTGACGCTCTACACGTTTGCCGTTGACTTTTTTTCGCTATCTCTCTTGGTTCTCGAGATAGGATGGCTAACTTCCAAAATTCGCTGCTAGGGGTGCTGCAATCGGTCTCATCTGATAGAACATAGTCACTTTACTGTATGTACATACTACTTCCACAACTCTAGCATTTTTCGTTCAAAAGTTATTTCCCTGTTTAAGGACTTTCCTATACACCCTGTATACTGTTTTCTGAACCCTTGTTCAGTGATTCGCTCATGCAGCCCGAGCATGCGTAGGCGCTCACCCATTATACACCATCTATTTAAACAAGGAGTGTCTGTGGTACAATCCCAGTGTCCATACCACCTGATGAAGAAACCCATGAGGTTTTGAAAGATCTTGTGGGGGTTTTAATGTTACTTGCTTTTATTGTAAAGTGATTTTAAATGCTCATTAAAGATATACACTATCTACCAACAAGTAATTGGACACCCCTGCAATCAACAATATCTGCGGTCCTGATACACGTCACGGCCGCCGTCGTTAAATATCGTGTGGGAAACAACAACGCAACCAGTCGCATGCAAGATGCCACGCAGTTCGGAGCTCTCTGATTTCGAGAAAGGTGTAATCGTCGGGTATCACAGAAATGGCCGATCCATACGTGACATATCCAGCAAGTTGAAGTACCCAAAATCGACAGTGGCCTACGTGATTGGCAAGTGGAAGATGATAGGTGACTGTCGGAATGTGCCCCGACCCGGCAGACACACAAAACTGGGAGTTAGAGACCGACGGGTGCTGGCCAGAGAAATTCGGAAGAACCGCACCAAATCGATGGGCCACATCCGCGAGGAGTTTCAACAGGCATCCAGGAGTGTTCTTTCGATGAATACCATCCATAAGGAAGCCCATCTGCTCAGTTATCATGAACGTGCTGCCGCCCACAAGTCTTTGATCACCAAGTCCAATAGCGCTGGTCGGCTAACGTGGTGCAAAGAACGTCGACAGTGGACCGTTGAACAGTGGAAACAGGTTCTCTGGAGCGACGAATCAAGGTTCACCCTCTACCGTTCGGATGGCAGGGTCTGGGTTTGGCGTCTGCTTGGAGAACGCCTCCTGCCGGAATGTCTTGTGCCGACTGTGAAGTTCGGCGGCGGTGGAATTATGCTATGGGGGTGTTTCTCCTGGTATGGCACGGGACCTTTGGTCGCAATTCCTGGTAGACTCAACGCAGAGACCTACTGCACCATTTTGGATGACCATGCGATTCCTACGTTGTGGCAGTTTTACGGGGTGGACCCATGTTACTTTCAGGATGACAATGCCACCTGTGATGTTGCAAGGTCCACCATGGCTTGGTATGGTGACAATGGTGTTAATCGAATGGACTGGCCTGCGCAGAGCCCGGACCTTAACCCTATCGAGCACCTCTGGGACGAGTTGGTGCGTCGACTTAAGGGGTGCCCCTACCGTCCGAAATCGGTGAAGGAACTGACCTGTCTTCTCCAAGCCGAGTGGAAGAAAATACCGCTAGCCGTCGTACAACGCCTGGTTGAGAGTATGCCCCGGAGGGCCGCAGCTGTAATCGCCGCTCGTGGAGGCTCTACCAACTAATGAAGGTGAATAAACTTCGTTTTCCTTTGCTATCACAGGCGTCCAATTACTTGTTGGTAGATAGTGTATCTATCGTGGTATGACGGCTGACATTGATTTGATATCTGACACCCAGTGTAACGCTTTCTAATTCAAAGCGTTCAGAAAAGCTGACGCTTAATATCTCGTAATTGGGGAAATACTTTATAAAACTCAGACTATTATGAGAAGATAAAATCAAACAGCACGTTATCTGTGTAGCGCTTTGGCATTCTCAAAACGTTATGTAAAGCTATCACAGTCATCCAGTCATCTGGATACCTTATGAAATTGTCAAAACGTTATGAAAAGTTGAAATCTACCACCCGTTTGTTAGCACTGTTTCGCATTAACTTCTAAACAAAGAGAAAGCATTAATTTTTGAGGTTAACTGTGTAAAAATGAACGAGAACTAATCAACAGGCCAGACTACATCGCATTATTTCCCTGTGTGTATATTTATTCCGAAGACCATCTTTACGTTCTTACATCTAATCATTCTAGATAGACAGATTTAACTTTTTAAAATTTTTCCTTAAGAATTAATTTAAACAGATCACAAACTCTGAAATATTTTCATGGATTATGGAACAATTTTGCTCATATACAACGTATTAGCTCTAAGTTGCAAAATGGAAAAAAAATCAAAAGTAACTTACTTTCTTATCCTGTTGACGCATAAAGCGACAGCAACATTTCCAAATATCAAACCCACAATCGAAGCTGCTGGTATTAGAATGTCTAGAAAGAACGACATAACATTTTAATAAACAATGTCATAGCAGCAGTCTTTTCTAAAACTACAATTTATAAATAAAACATTATACCAGGAAATGTGAATTGCTTCCGAATGTTAAACAAAGGTATGTCAATAGGGCTTTCTTTTTGCTTTGGGTTAAAAAAAGGGAAAACTTCAAAGATATCTGAACTGAAAATATTAAATAAAAATAAGTACTTGCCCTTACAGCTTGGATTAACTTTTTTAGAAGATCCACATATAATACCAGATATTCGTTAAAATTTAAATTGATGAGAAGTACCTAAAGGAGAAGAATGCAACACCTTACAGAAAGAGCACCTGTCTAAATTTTTTCCATCTTCGTGAAATGCAGGATGATATTCGATTGACTGAAAATTGTAAGAGTCACTGAATTGATGCACAGTTCACCATTAATGCTGAGGATCTTGCAATACGACACTCCTCTGAACTCGACACATTTAGTTCCATTAGAAATAATGGAAATAGCTTTTAATTGGCTCCAGAACTTTAGCGATTTTCCCGTCAGAAGGGTTAAAAAAATAGATTCTCTCAGCACCAGGTAATAACATTCATTTGAAATATTTCAAAATACCATTGAACTACATTTTATGAAAATTATACAGAACCAAGTGAAAAATAAGGTGTCAAAATGAAACAGCTTAAGTACCTCCATAGGGAGTGTGGTCAACTCTCACAACGATGTTTCATTCTGTTGAAGATGGTGTCTAGGAGTTCAGAAGGTAGCAACGATCATTGTTCATGCAAAGCATAACCAAGTCCCTCCAGATCTTGAGGATGGGGGTTGAGGGCAGCAACACGTCTCCCTAGAGTATCCCAGACATGCTCAATCTGATTGAGAGCGGCAGACCTGGCTGGCCAATCTATACGGACAATGGTTTCCTCTTGAAGATATCGTTTTGCCAGACTCGTTCTATTGTGAGGCGATTGTCGTCCTGTAGGAGAAATGTAACGCTATGGTACCTGCATAAGAGCATACATAGCGGTCCATGACATCATCGCTATAATGTCGAGCATTCATGGTTCCTCTTGAAAGCGCATGGAGGTCTGTGCGTCCACCAAACAAGATATCACTCCAAACCAGCACGCTGTCAATACCATAAGTGTACTTTTACGGGTCATAGAATAATGATAGCGTGTCCCTCGTTCCTCCAGATAAGAGCACACCTGGAATCGCTCTGTAAGGCGAATTTGGACTCATCTGTAAAGAGTGCTGACCTCCGTTGGTTTTCGGTCCAATTGGCATGAAGTCTTGCCCAATTCAAACGTCACCCCTGTGACAGAGGGTAAGCAGCACGTTAAGTCCTAGTCGCTTAGCAAAAAGATCTCCTTCGTGAAGCCTTCTGAGCACAGCGGAAGCAGGTATCAGGGGTCGCGCTGCCGATCTCCATCTTCGCAATTTGAGAAACAGACATCGCTTTGGCGATGGAAAAAACGCTTTGGCGATTACCTTTTCATAGTGTTATAACACTTTGGCGAAAACAAACTGAATTTGGCGACTAAATTGGCGAAAACTTTAGAAAAGCCAGCTCTGTTTCTCTACAGATCGCCTGGATATCACTGCTTCTGTACAGATCGCAGCTGTGTCGAGGTAGTCGTACTGTTCCTCTGCGCAGTTAATTGGACATATCGATCATCCAAGGATGTTGTAGCCCTAGGCCTTCATTCGCTGAACCTTCGGAAAGCTGACTGCGCATTTTGAAATTGGTTCCACAGTCTGTGGATGAGAGGAAGTTTCACCTGAAGCCATGTTGCAACTTCCACCTGACTTTGGCATGCCTTTAGTCTTTCGGTTGCTCTCCACCTCAGTTCATCTGTTATATGATGTTTCGCATCCATTACAACAAATCTGCTGTCTAGCGGCAACTCTAAAGGCTATCAGCAGTCACATGTCCCTAATTTACTGTCACTGGTTCCAGCGAGAGGACAGAGGCTAAGCCATCGAACGAGCACACAACTTCATCCGGAACTCGAGCCCATATCAGATGTATGATCAGAATCCAACGCCTCGGACCACTTTCCTACCGTGGTGGCTATAGCATTTTAAATAAATGTATATATAAATAAAACATAATATGAGTAGTTATTTATTTTGTTGGAGCTGGTGACGAGTTTAGTAGAAACGTCCTTCATAACCATAAAAGACTTATCACTCACTCCACCGGGCTGTTTAATTTTTCTGTGTTGATTTCCATTCTAGAAGTGCAACCTGCAATAACTTTACTTTGAGGACTGCCGTCTTGATAAAGGAGTCCCTGTTCCTTTTACACAAGAACTCAGACAATGAGTGAGACACCCTTGTACTCGGTGGCGTAACTGTAAAACTGGCAGCCACCTCGCCAATAGATATCTTCGAGACCCTTTTGCGAAATTCTGTTTGCTTTCAATTACAGAAATTTTTAAATTCCATATTATTAACTAGTTGTACGGGCGTTTTAATAACTCAAATTCTTTGGAACCCATAGGTATTTTTCGTAAAACCAAAATTGTTATACTTTATTGCATGTAACACAAATGTACACGTTGTAAGTAAAATGATTTCCTTAGTTTCATACCAATACAAAAGTATTACAAAACACTTACGCCAAAATAAATCATATTACGCAAATTTTATTCTTTTAAAGAACATTTTATTCAGCCCCTTTGAAATACCTCACGATCACACACAAAATACGTAACGGCTGTGTGACAGTATCTAATGACCTTTCGATTTATACGAAAACACAGAACATAAGTAAGCAAATAAAGAAGCAACAGTTAAGTTAAGAAGCAACAGTTAAAACTACTTAAGTTACGCTGAGCATAAACAAATGTCTGTTCCTCCCATCCTCCATGATTCCCACAGCGTTTCAATGTTATTGGTGAAATGTGCTCATATTTTGCAGTTTCTTCCTTTTTGTGACAATTTGAAGCTAATTCAATGTGGCGAAAATGCTGTGGTCCTCTCACATCGAGTCAGTTTATTATGAAACACATCGACGGTATCCATAGTCGGTTGGTATTATCCTCATCTCGTGCTTTCTTGATCTTCAGAATACATGGTAGGAAGTTTTTAATTTGTTTCATATTCTACTAGTTGATTTAGCATTAGTGCCAAGTGAAATATTCACTAATCTTTGCTTGTTTCAGACAACTGTTAACATCACAAAAGAAAAAAAAAAGAAGAAAACGCTGTCTCGATTCTCTCAAAGTTATGATGAGGTACTGGAAAATGTATAACCAAAGTTCCACGGTATTTCTATTAAGTGTGCAATAATACTTTGGTAGTTCTTATATATATATATATATTTTTTTGCCTTCCTATCCGAACAGTGGAGGACTAAGCCTTTTGAAAGAATATACATATGTACTTGTGGACCACATTTCATGTGATGGAAATAATTTTTTTGATGCTGATAAAGGATGTTACTTGGAGATGGGATTAACTATTTGAAAGAAGTGTTTTGTAGTGGATTGATATAAAAAATTCCACCTCAAGACAATTGTTTTTAATGGTCTGAATTGCAACAGTAAGCAGATCTGAAGTTCAGTTTACAAATACTGTATAAGCTTTGTTTTATTTTCTTCCAGACATGTTTAATGACTGTAGTTTTACATTTGTATGGGCATCAATTCCTGATGTCCAGTTAAACTGTGTTGTAAGTGTGGTAAGAACGATTAGATAACAAGAAAGCACAGTTGAAATGTGTAATGGTGTTTGCATATGCTATTCGTAGTCATGATTTCTGTTTGCCCCCTCCTGAAAACTAAACTATGGGCGCCCGTGTACGTGGTGAAAGGTATCGGAAGGTATAAGGAATTTTATGAATTGGGTGTCTTCATCCAGAGAAAAAAAAATCCCCACTTTTCAACCAGAAAAAAAAATTGACAACACTGGCAGTCTTTTATTAACTTCTAGAGACTGGCTAATGTTATACAAAATCATTAGTAACAGGTATTGGCAAAATGACCCCCCCCCCTTCCCCGAATTCTGTTTTGTTGCTGCCCTGATTGTTTTCAGGTATATCTTTAGCCGTTATATATACGCGCTTTTATTTTCAATCACTTATTTAATCACAGAGTTTGTTTACGTTTGAGATTGTGGCTGTTCAGTTCTTATAAGTCAGTAGTCAAAATTTTCTCTACCACTACTACATTAGTTTGAGCTTTCGTTGATATCTGACTTGTACAACATAGCACGTGTTCATACCATTTCAGATCTGCTTGAATTTGATATGACTCCCCCCCCCTTTTTACTTTCCACTGGTTACGAGACTGTGCCACTAAGAGATGAAGATCATCATCTTAAATTTCACATTAAAATCTTTCCTTGGAAAAAAATTGCCAAAGCTACTTTGTGAATTACACAACACACAAAAAAATGTTGTTAATGGACAGTTGCTGCTCCTCACTATGAAAATCTGATAACGAACATGCAACACAACGAATATATGAATTCCTTACACTACGAACCCCACAACAAAGATGCAATGGAGTAGAATATTTTACAAACATGACAGTGTTTACCATGGTATTAAGCAGTCACAGCGATAAATGCATAGTGTCATCGGCCACGGCGGTGACCAGTGACACTGACTACATAGGCGGATGGATGGGCGGATGCTTTGGACGGAAGCAGCAGGTGAAGCCCCACCCTCCGACATTCGCTATTGACGTCGTGATTGGCTGAAATTGCTCAATCGTTGTAGTAATATACAAAACGGCTACACGCGACCCGGACGTCACATAACTGGATCTAACTCAGACCCGATCCGAATCTGTAACTGGCCCGGACAAATCTGCTTTTAACTGTAATATATATAGAAACAGCGTTCAAAAAGTTTCTCTGCAGTGGGTATCTTAGGTTATATGGAAATCAAACAAATGTATTACAGGAGCGTATGATTTACTTACTTCCTTACAGGAAGTATTGAAACTGTTGTCATTCATTTGCCGGACATAACCTAACTGTTTTACACATGATTTCAAACACATCTGACAGAGTCAAAAGTCCCTCCGCAGTAACGTTAAGGCCTAATTTTGATGGCGCTACAGTAGAAATTTTTAAATTAAGCAAATCGTTGTATGTTTAATTTCAGTTTTTGCTGTTTTCTTGATAACATATCAAGCTTCAGAATATGTTTCACAGCAACACCATTTTTCACAAGTTTATGATGAGTTGGAAATTTCCAAAATATCGGTGATGTTTTCATCATTGTCTCTCAGAAGGGAAGGACACTCTTCTTTCATATCGCATGACAAATCTTTTTCGGTCCGCGGGCACCAGTATTGAGCTAACATTTCATAACGCGAATTTTTCTTAAAAAAATTTTTTTTTTGCTTTTCAAAAATTAAACGGAAATAAAACAGGGTCGGAATCGGGTCAGGAACATCTTGACCCGACCAGTTTGACCCACTAGAAATTGTCGACCCGTTGACCCGTAACCATCTTTAGTGTAGGAGCTGTTTTGGCGGCACATGGAGAACCAATATTATATTAGGTAGGTGGTCGTAATGTTTTGGCTCTTTGGTGTAGATTTATGAATAACTTCAGTTGCAGTGGAATGCTTAAGACAGATATTATCGACCACACTTTCCCTTCAATGCATTTTCTTTTGTATGAAAAACTATTTCGAATGCTACTAAACGCCGCACGTGTCTTCCTGTTAACGAAACAAGAAGGTGTTTAGCATTTTTTTCCGAGTACTTAGTACTTACAATTAAGAGGACTCTTTGCCTTGAGAACTCAGATCTTATAATTAACATTATAAATGCATAACCAAAGTATAAATCATGAAAGAATTGGAGGCGGGGAAAAAAAGAGAAAGTATGATTTTTCAAATTGTTAAAACACTTTTTATCCTTCTTGTGATTGATTCTAACAGGTATGAAAAAATCCCATCAGTCGAGTTGTCACTGTCATTGATGCAAGACATGTTCTTTTAAGTTGAAAAGTACAAAAATAGGCATTTCATTTACCTTTCAGGTCCAATAATTTGACTGGATAAAAAAGAAACAACGTTTTCTTTCGTATCGCAGGATTCAGGAATGAATACTAGTACCGGTTTAAAGTCAATTTCTGACTTCAGGATCTTCGTCACGGTTTAGAAGATAAAACATAGTATTAAAGTTCAAGGGACCATAACGTTACAGGAACATTTTCGGCAGTCAGAGTGAATGGATTAAGTAGATTTTTTTAAGATTTTGTTTACAAATCTACTCTAAACTTTCAAAAAAGTATTGTGAATAAAGCGTGACATAAATCGGGAAAATTGAATGATGCGTTCAAAACAGATACTGGCGTTGTTCTAACAATATATTCTGAACAAGGGAAAAATTGAAGTATAAGTAAGAAATATATAGGCGTATTATAGGCCTATCAAAACTACATGATTTTCAGAAATGTTTGCTCAGGCACCGATATTAAGAATTGAATTAAAAGAAAAAAAAAGCAGTAGACTGAGAAAAGCAAAACAAATAATTTTTTTTTATTTGTGGGTTTAACGACCGCCGTGAGCAACTCTGTGGGCCATGAGCAGCCACCCGTCCTTAATTTAAAGTCACTAGTTACAGAGAAGGGAGAGAGACAGCGACTTAAGACGAAGACAGCATCCATGACTCACCGGGATTCGAACCCGCACCCATCTCGGACGAACGATCAGAAGCCACAAATACATTTTCAAGGTTTTCTACTAAATTCCGGTTCGAATGTAAAGTGATTTTCCACATCTCAGTTTCGTGGTCGTATAAAGTTATTCTTCTGTCCAATGATCAGAGCAATAAAAATTCGAACATTTTTACACATCTTAGGAGTATTCTTATCGATTTAGAGGGTTAGTTCAAATTACCGGAAAACGAAATCTGGTAAAAATGTTCCAATAAATTAACGATTGATCACTAATTTGGTTTTAACTCCAATTTTTCGATTATTACAAGCAAACTTGAGGACAGACAGATAGATAGAGCAAGTTCTTTCCTTTTTGTTACGTGGTTTAACGACCAACATGAGCAAATTCTTGGGCTATAAGCACTTGCCCGCCCTTAAATTAGGACCATTGGTTCCAGAGAAGGGAAAGAGCCAGCTTCGTAAGACAAGCACACTGCCCGTGCCTCATCGGGAAATCTAACCCGAGCCCAAATCGGACGAATGATCCTAAGACAACGCCTCAGACCTCTCAACCAGTGGGGTGGCCAAGGTTCTAATGCTGAAGGCCTTTTCTGGTAGCATGAAATCAGACTGATTTGACCTCATTTTAAGCCAGTAAAAATCAAACAATCAAGGAGAAGATGACGCGTAGTTCTTCAATGTAATGAGCATACAGGCCTGTAGTTACCCGGGAAAAGGGTAGGAGCAGTTGCCTTCCCAGAATGGTCATAATAGGGGCGCAAATTCATTCAAAAAGAGATGTGCAACATGGGAATAAGTTTACTGAAAATTGTAACTGAAAAACAAAGTTATATGCTTCTCTCTCAGTATTTTCCTTTTTAAAGACTTTTTAGTTTGCCACATACAGTGTTCCTTGCCACTAACCACGATACAGAGTAACCTACTCTGTGACACCTCATGTTCCCAAAAGGAACTATCCGGAACAGCGGAGAGAGGCATACAGAACAATGTGCGAACATGCCTAACTTCAGGAACCTTTCCAAATACGCCATAGGGATGAAAAGCTATTTAGTCATCTGCGCTCAGGTGCAGAAAGTCACGCTGAGTGTTTGACGGCATTTTTCCAAGCCCTACCCCAAAACCTTCTTTTTATTGTTACGTTCACTATCAGATACTCATTCGTTCTGTGCTGGTTTGTTTTTCATTCTGCATTTCTGCTGAGTGCTGTGTTGTAGAAGTTCACATAACTTCTGCCCTTCACTTGATATTGACAACCGTTGGCTCTCGGGTTTTACCTAGTTTTCACAGTTTTAGCAAAAATGTGAAAGCTAATTACATAATAAAATTATGTTAAAAACCAGATAGCCATTTTTTAAACAAAAATAATACTTTGCTATAAGAGAGATAAGAGGCACTAAAACCTGCGTACTATTCGAGCAAAAGTGGAAAACTTCGAAGGGACGCAATTTTGAGTTCCGCCCTGCCCAGAAAATCTTTTGGAGGCGTTTTTCCCCGTGTTTTTTTTTGTAAAAAATTTTACTAAACGAAAATTCTTGACAAGCAGTGTTACTAAAAGAAACACCACAGTACTTCTCACTTAATGAGTCGATTTGAATATTTGATGAGAGGATTATGTTTTGAATAACATTTGTTTTGATTTTTAATGCCATCGACAAAAAGCCAATCCTGATGCAGAATGAAATTAGGAATGTCACAGGTTTACCAGGATGATCTCTGTACACTCAGTTTTATAGCCATAATTTGTCCAGTTTATATGTTTCTAATCAAACACTAGTACTCCATCGCTAGTCCAGTCAGTAAACGATTCTTTTATTCTATTTTCAGATTGCGTGGAATTAAATCAGTAAAAACATGTCAGCTTACAACACTTTTAGTAAATTTGCATAATCCTCGAGGCTCTGCATCAGCATCGTACAATATTCAACAGTCTGCTGAAGAAACTCGTATCATATGTCTTTCTCCATTGCACAACTTCCCAATGATTAAACTATGCGAAAAAATAGTAATTGTTCTCAAATCAGCACCTCATACCTCTCAATGTTTCAAATTTTAATGCGTATCGAGGAGTATGTGTATCATACTTTGGAAGCTGTTAATCCGAGTTGTCCAAATGTACACATGCAATGTACACTGCATACCTCCTTATACCCCAAATGAAAGGGAAATAAGTGGCAGGTTTATTACTCTGCCTTTGCGCAGTGGTGTACCGGAAAAGCTTGCATCCCCCGCAAAAATATCTTGGAGGCCCTTTGAGAAAATGTGGTAGCTTTTAGTGAAATTTTTAAATTCCATATTATTAACTATGTTTTATGAACTTTTCAATAATTTAAATTCTTTTTTTTTTTTTTTGAATGGAGGTTTAACGATCACCGTGAGCAACTCAATGGGCTATAAGCAGTCCCCCGTCCCTAATTTAGGGTCACTGGTTCCAGGGAAGGAAGAGAGCCAGTGCCGTAAGACAAACACAACATCCATGCCTCACCGGGATTCGAACCCAGACCCCGTTCGGACGAATGATCAGAGGCCAGCGCCTTAGACCACTGCGCCACCGGGGCGGCTCAAATTCTTTTGAACCCACAGGTATTTATTGTAAAACCAACATTATTTCACTTTATTGTGTGTAACACGAATGTGCACGTTGTAATTGAATTGATCGCCCTAGTTTTACACAAATGCAAAGTATGTACTACAAAACACTTACGTCCAATGTAGTAGGTAATGTATGCAAATTTATTCTTTTACGGAACTAAGGCTATCCTCTTTGAAGTCCATTACGAGCACACACATAAAACACGTAACTGCCGTTGGTTGGAGTTTATTCGCTCAAAAGCCTCAGTGGGCCAAAGAGTGCCATGCTAAACGGCTTACATCAGAAACGACAGCAGCATCAAAACTGTAACAAAAGGTAAGGTACGAAACAGAAACATGACGAGAAATGATGTAAATGGCGGATAACACTGAACAACAATGGTTTTGTTACAAAGAAAATATTAACAGTTTTGTATGTATTTACGGGTGCTGAAACCAAATATGAAGTCACAATTGCTCCACTGGGCTCCAATTTCTTGTAATGGAATTTAACACTAATTTTCGAAGAGTGGTTATCTTGTGAACTGCAATGATATATACTTATTGTTTGAAGCCTTAGGACTGCAACACAAACCTGAAGAATGGAGACTTTTTATAGATTCCTCAAAAATAATCTTAAAAGCTGTCCTTCATCACTGAAACATGTATCCATCAGTACCTCTTACACATGCTGAAAGAAACATGCAAATATGAAACTGTTGCTTCAAAGTATAGTATACAAAAAAAAAAAAAACACTCATGGTATAAATGTGGCGATCTTGAAGTGATAGCTTTACCAGGGTTCGCGCTGGCTCCTAAAGTTTTCACAGATTTATTCACCAAATTAAATTTTTCATTGCTAAAGTTTTATATAACAGTACAAAAAGGTAACCGCCAAAGCTCTTTTTCCTTCGCCAAAACGATTTTTTTTTCGGAAATTGCGAAGATGGCGATCGGCAGTCCAACCCCAGCTTTACTCCTTAGTCTACAACTTGGATACACAAAATACTGCTGCTTCCTCAATGAATGGAACAGTAGGGACAGAAATTCTCATTACATTGAAAAGACCTGGCCTAAAAGAGAGTCCTTAATTCTAGGTAATAAAAATATTTTTGCTGAGCCTTTAGTAAGTAATCAGAACGTGTACTTACCACCGCTTCACATCAAACTGGGTTTCATAAAATTTTTTGTAAAGGCATTGAATAAAGATGGAGAAGCCTTTCGTTTTCTACAGAACAAGTTCCCCAAAATATCTGAAGCCAAAATTAAACAAGGCATTTTTATTGGCCACAAATAAGAGAACTTATGCGTGATCTTGCATTTGAAAGCACTTTGAATGAGACAGAAGCTACTGCATGGAAGTCCTTTAAAGATGTGGTACTGAACTTTTTAGGTAACCGGAAGGCAGAAAATTATAAAGAACTTGTCACTGAGCTTCTAGAGAACTATAAGGAATATATTTTAAGGTTATAAAAACTATAACATTAAAATACATTTCCTTCACTCGCATCTGGACTTCCCCACAGAACTTAGGAGCTGCCAGCGATGAGCACGGAGAAAGTTTTCATCAGGGCATATGTACTATAGAAAACCGCTATAAAGGAAAATGGAGCCCCAAAATGCTAGCTGATTACTGTTGGACTCTAAAAAGGGATGCAGTACAACCAAAGCACAGAAGAAAATCTAAAATAACTACTTTTTAAGGTAAGTGTAATTAATTGCTTGTAGCGAAATATACATGTCAAAATGAAGGCTTATTGTACACTGAAACAACTTGTCACTCGAGAACTATGTCTGATAGCCCAATTTAGCAAGCAGATTTGCAATCAGCATGACAAATACTGTATGATTCGACATGTGCAGTCTTTGTAACAAACAAAAAGGTTTATTTTTTGTTGTTCAGTGTAATCAGACAACGGATTACACAAAACGAAGAACACAAGTAGCTGACATCTGACAGTGCCTAAGTGCCTTTCCCGATTTATACGAAAATATAGAAGTAAGCAACAATTAAGGATTGTGGCTCAAAAAAGCAAAACTTCTCAAATTATTTACTTTTGAATATAAAAAACACATTTAACATCATACCACAATTTTTTATACTTAGTAAAATGTCTCCGCGAAGAACATCTTTTAGTTCATTATTATCTGAAGGATGCATAGGTATGTATCACAGATACCTTATGTTACAGGAGATAACTGATAACATTTGTAGAGCTATATAGGAGTTTTCCGCTTCAAAACTCAGTATCGTGTGACGTCACCTCGAGCAACAATAACAGCCTCTACTCGGCGTGGTATTGAATGGAAGAGGTTTTTGATATCGCCCTGAAGAATAGTCTACCAGGATGCTTCTATGCGAAAGCAGAGTTCATGTGTGGTGACTGGCGAAGGCACGTAACGGTCCAGTTGATTAGCTACTATGTCCCAGATATGTTCGTTCGGGGACATACCCGGCGAACGTGCAAGCTAGGGGAGAAGCTATATCGGCCGTGCATCGAAGAGGTCTTGGACATTCCGAGGCACATGTGGTCGAGCATTTTCCTGCTGGAATATAGCGCCAGGACAACTCTGAAAGAAGGGTATCACCTCTTCCTTTAAAACATCCCAGATATATCGCTGGATGTTGAGGGTTCCCTCAATTCGGATCAGGCGACCTCTCAAATTGAACGCAATGGCACCTCAAACCATGACGCTTGGCGTTGGGCCAGTATGATACTGCATGGTGTTGTTCACCACGATGTCTTCGAACACGTATGTGACCATCTTGCTGCATCAAGCTGAATCATGACTCGTCAGTAAACAGCGCGCTAGTGTCTATGTAGGATGCCCTATTGTAGCCTGAGACATCTGTGGTTGAGGGTCAAAGGAATGCGCAGCAATGGACTGCTAGCGACCAGTCATCTATAAAGCAGATGACGTTCAACTGTGCTGGAGGGCAAAGCCTGACCTGCGAGAGTGCTCCACTGTTGCGCCAACACCATGGATGTCGCTGTGCGATCGGTCACTGCCATGCGGTAGAGGTGTCTGTCATCCCGTGCAGTTGTGCGATTGTGCGGTCCATTTCCCGGATTTCTGTGTGTCTGAGCCTCATTTGTCCAGAGACGTCACAGTTGCATCACTGTACTGGCGTTTCGTCCAGTACAGTGATGCAATTTCGCGGTAGGGAAATTCAGCTTCTCTCATCCCAACGACCCTTCCTCGCTCAAAATCCGCCAGGTGTTCACAATGTGATCTTCTTTGGCGACGGAGCATAGTGAGATACAGGAAACACCTTTTCGACCTAACGTCGGCTCTTCACTGATTGCAACATCCCGTTTGAGCCAGCTCTTTATACCCAAGACCGGACAGTTCAGAGAGTGCTGCTCCGAAACTTCATGCGCAATTTTCACTGACATTTTAATCATTTACATGTCTCAACCTGTGGAACATCTCCTGTAAGTTTCAAACTAATACCAGCAGTATTTCATGGTGTTGAAATTTTCACGAATAGTGGAGTATGAAAGTGGTTTATGTTGATTCTCTACCATCTTGGCCGTTAGTGGTTTTCTATATTTAGAAGCACGTAATATTTATGTTCACGAATTCAAAGCTAAAGCAATATAAGCATTTAAGCACGTAAACCTTACAACTACAGCTACGGTTGCAAGTATTAGAATTACAGCTATTATATTCATTTAAAATCCTATTAATATTTTATAAGTTTCCATACCTTCTATATTTTCAGGATGTGATATATGGACTCCAACAACACCTGAAGTTTCCGCATGGTTTTCCTTCTCTGTAGTAACAAGTGATGAATTTTTGTTTAAAGCAGAGATCTCTTCTAGTGCTGAAAAGAACACAGTCATAAGAATATAAAGCCAGAGCAAAATAATCTTTCACAAAATGCGTTTTTGGTAACATTATAGCAAAATAAATGTATAAACGTCCTGTAGCAATTTAGTATTACTGATTGAAAAGGAATACCTCTCCATTAGTAAGAACAGTCTGGTTTTTTTAAAAGCAGGTGGTGAAAAAACTTGCCCCTGAGATACGTCTGTATTAAAAAACAAGAAAGATGACACCGAATTTTCGGGTGTAATGAGCACGTCTTTTGAATGCGTTCTGACGCGAATTAAATTTATCAAAGTTATTCAAAGTCAATGGAACCGGCATGGAAAACAGTAATATCTGACCGAAGAAAGAAATTTTTCAATCCGGCTTTTAATATCGCAGATATTGCTGCAAACGGAATCGTGAACTTACACTTTTTGGTAGCAGACTTGTGCGTTAAGAAAAATTTTTAATTATATGAGAAACATTTTGCAGCGGAAACGCTCTCCAACAAAGAAAGGAATTTTCAAATAGGACTCCTAGAAGCAGAGATATGGGCAAATATAAATTATGCATCTACCCACCTGGCGGGGAAAACATGCATTATTTTAAAATGAAAGTATTATCAAAAGGTTTTTCGATGGGAGCGGTATCCGTCCAGGAAATAATTTTTTCAGTTGAGTTTCAGGATTCAGGAGCTCAGTTTTGGCTGCAAATACATGAGAAGCAGAAATTAACACTTATGCCACTATTCTTTACCAAATATTAGAAATTATATGAAAAACCTTTCCCACCAAGAGCTGTATGCGATACAGGAAGAATGTTTCAAATCGGAGATTTAGAAGCAGAAATATCCGGGAAAACGCCATTTGACTTAACGTCCCCTAGCCAAAAATCTATGATTTACTTGAAAATATTAAAATTATATGAAAAACATTTCGCACCGGAAACGTTATCCAACTAAGAAGGGATTTTTCAAATCGGATTTTTAGTAGTAGAGATATTGACAAAAATAAGATATACATCTGCGCCCCTGGCGGAGAAACCCTGCCTTATTTTAAGAAGAAAATATTCCGAAAAGGGTTGTCGACGTGAGTAGTATCGGTCCACAAACGAATTTTTTATAATCCAAATTTTTAGAAGCTCAGATTTTGCTGCAAATACATCAGACGCAGAAATGAACACACTACGCCCCCTGGTGGCCAAACCGTTCTTTACCTAAAAATAGAAATTATATCCAAAACATTTCCCATCAGGAGCTATATCTGCTGAAGAAAAATGTTTTCGAATCGGATTTTTAGAAGTATAGATATCAGAGAAAAGGCAATTTACTTTTACGCCTTCTAGCGGAAAATCTATGCGTAACTTGAAAAATTGACTATACCTAAAATAGTCTTAGGCATGAATGGAATCGAAAGGTGGAAGAATGTTTTTCAATGGAATGTTTAGAAACAAACATATGGAATAAAATGTATTTTGAATTCGATATCATCTGCATTTACGCCCTCTAGCGGGAAACTTAACATCGTAAAAAAAAAAAACGAAATAAAGGATCATCATTAACATATTTCAAGCTTCCCAATTAAAAAAAAATTCAAATCGGTCTAATTGTTGCAGAAATATGGTGTCTACAGACGGACTGAGAGACGGACAAATCGATAACATAAGCAGGGTCTTTTTTTACAAAAGACGTGCTAAAAAATATGTTTTAGGTCATCACCGAGTACTTTTATTATTCATACCATCGGAACAGCATTCGAAATTTTCTCATATGCTCCTGATATCATCCACAGAAGCCGACAGAATTGTTTACAAGTTGGCGAAATGCAAAACTCATACATACATTAAACTGACCAAGAAACAAAATGCTGAACTTTCTAACCGGTTGAAATCTCAGAAAGCGCGACAAGAAAGTATAACGCAGCACGAGATGGAATTGTTCGCTGTAATTTATTTATGTAAATATTAAACTGGAGCACATCGATGTATTCGCAATAGAAAATTATTGAATTCAAAGCAAAATAATATGGTTTTTTTAAAGACATTGCTTCAAACACAGTATTTTGTTTTGAGTTGTTGATGTACTTTAGCTTAAGTTTCCTCTTGTATTACTTTCTTCTCAAGTTCCAGACGATATATGTCTTTTGTTGACTCTGCAGCCGCACATCATTCATTGCTTGATTTTATTTTCTGTTAATATCATTCCCTTCCCATTTCTTCATTGTTGCTTTCCTTTTCTTTATTCCCTCAGATGACAATAATTTATCCATCATGCTGAAAGAACTTTCAGCCTGAGGACCATGAATGCATGCTACCAAAGCTTTCACCATTTTAGATAACTTTGATAATATGAATACTTTGAACACCATGCATTCGTTGTTGCAAATCTCCCCTCATTTATCAAGCTTAAATTCAAACATTTATGGAGGGAAGTAACATTTAACAACACAGAATAGTGAAAACATCAGGGGGAGGAAGGGGATTACAATAATGGAAGAAATCTTAGCTTCGTCTGATTTCCGTCTTTGGAAATCGTTGCCCACAGTTTCAAGCTGAAATACAAACATTTATGCAATAAAATGATATTTAATAACAATACTGTGCAGCAGCAACATTGTGATAAAGAAGAAATTACAATTACGGGAAAAATCTTCACTCCGCTTAACTTCCGTTTTCTAAAGTTTTGGAAGATGAAATACCGTTCCCAGATAAAAAACGACCTTTCACTCTCCCCCTTAATCCCCCCAAAATTTCTCTTCATTTTTGCATCGATCTCGAGAATAACCGAAATGACGGGGAAAAAAAAAAAAAACGGCATTTCGTAAATCCGCGGAAGAATCTCATGTGCAAAAACTTAACAGATAACTATTCTAATTTCTGGAGCATGTAATGATTAAATTTCTGTGTTTGACAATACAGGTTTGGTCATAGCTGGACTGTATAAATGAGAAACACACACAATAAAATGCAGCTGTGAACAAACCTTTGTAACCGAACACCGTTTGTATTCAGAATCAATGGGCAAGAAAAGGTACGAATATCACCAGTTCTATAACAAGAGAACACTCATCACATCCAAACCAAGCTGACTTGAAATGAAGAGGAATTAATATTCACATCTGTCCATTTTCAACACCAAAATGTAGGATAATCCTGAGTAATTTTCACGAAAAACTAATAATTTCAAATCGTGATACAGGCAGATATTCTGAAATTTGAGGAAGTCAGCCATTTTTCGAAAATGGCGGTATTGTATTATTGTTACACTTTAAGTAACAAATGTGAAACATTTGTTACTTAAGTGTAACAATAATACAATTTTCCTCTGAGGAATGGTGAGGAAAATAAAAACGAACAAACCCCAAAACGTTTTTTTTTTTCAAAGGATGTCTGTCCAAGTGAGGAGCCCCCAAAACCGATTCCGTGCACACAGGTCCTCCGTAACTCTAAACCCGCCACTGTATAGAATATTGCAACTATGTATCTACAGAGGGTGAGTCGAAAGTTTTGCAATATTTGCATAAACTCATGTGCTGCGGAGGGTATGTCACGTGTTTAAACAAGTTCAAGTCGCGCACTGCAGTCAGTCGAAAGGGATATAAAGTCGTTGCTGTGAACAGCATTGCATGTCGTAGTTCTGTCTGTGGTTGGGATGCCTAAAAGATGAACAGCCACAACTGGCTAATTAGGGAACTTTTGCTTTACGAGTTTGAACTCGGCCATAACGCTGCTCAAGCAACACGAAACATTTTTCATGTCAAAGGGGAAAGTTCCATGGACCACAGCACCGCAACCAGATGGTTCAAGAATTTTCACTCAGGTGACAGAAACCTCGACGATCAGCCAAGGTCAGGTAAGCCACGAACCGTGTATTCGGAGGCCGTGTGCCAGGCCGTAGAGGAAAATCCGACAACCAGCACTCGGAGATCATCAGGCAAGCTGGGGATATCATAGACCACCGTGGTTTGTCCCCTTCAGGACCTCGGTAAGGTCTACAGGAGCTGCCGCAGTGTCCCTCACGAACTCACTCATGACACACCTGAACTCTGGCTAACAATTGTTCTCCCGTCAGTGATGAGGTACACATCTGGAACAATACAATGCAGCAGTAATTTTGTAGCGTAGAATGCGGAATGCCGCCGTTTTTGAAATATTAGTTGACGCCGCTATGTCTTCACACGTCATTCGTCGATCTTCTTGCAGCATTGCCTAAACAGTGATAATAATACGCTCCGCAACAACAATTTCAGGTTGACCAGGCCTAGGAACGAGTTCTGCCAGCAAACGCCTTTTTTTTGAAACCATGGTGCCATCTAAAAATTGTTGACTCACCCAATCACTTATCTTTGTAAGTTTTTTACATTAAATCAACTGTTTCTGGAGCCGTTTTACCAAACGATAACAAAATTTTATCGCACAACGCACTTTACTTCTTAACTCTAAATTACTCACCTCCGTAGCTGTATGGCAAAATGCAGACGTACCTTAAACAACTACGCAATAACAAAACCAGAAGCGTCTGCTACGACTAATAACTGTTGCCATAGATACTTTCTTGATTCAGTTAGTTGTCTGCGTGGTTATTTTCCCCTTCTAAACTCAAAAAAAAGTTACTTGCAGTTTTTACGGAACGGCCTTTGTAATTCCTGAATATGCGTCGTATATATCTTACAAAATGATAGTGAAAGAAATCCAACTAATTAATAAAGCTTTGAAGCAGAAATCGGTACAATATATATTATTGCGATCTCATGCAATTATCACCATGTAATAATTTGTAGTTTCATCTCCAATAAAGTGATTATTTCATTGCAAAGAATGAAAATACTTACTGAGACAAGTTCCAACCGATATATTCCAACGGAAGTCATCGATACAATGAAGAACACGGGTCGTTTCCATGGTATCACTGAAGACATGATCTTTACAACACATGTAAAATGCAGACGTTCTGTTGCGGTAAACCATGTAGCCTAACTCCGGTGCAGGTATGGTCGGACACCCATGAACTAGAATGAAGAAGAAAAAATCAATGTTAACATCAATGAGGGAACTTTTTTAAATTAACACATGCCATCATCTTCATGATGAAATTTTAAAATAAAGTGGAAATACATTCTTGCATAGCAGAAGTAATGTGAATAAGTAGCTTTGAAAATACTTTTAGACAATGGTACGTAACATGACAATTCACGTTATTTTGCAATAATTTGTAGAGGTACATAACATCACGATATCATAAAATTTTTATAAAGAAATTAGGATTGCGTGTCGTTAATACGAAATCAGAGACAGAGAGAAAGGGTAAGTAGGCAGAGGGACAGAGCCCAGGGTGGCATTCTCAAGCTATGAGCAGAGGTGTAACTATACTCCAAGTCAACTGAGAGTTACCACTATGCAGGGTATGAAGCAATTACCTCCGCTACGAAAAATAGCCCCTGGCGTTTGAAGCGAAACACAGCAGATTTATTACTCAGAATCCATTTCTGTTTACTCAGCAGTTTATCGGGCAAACTTGATATCTAAAACAAATTTTCCTAAAATTATAGCGCTTTTAGAAATAAGTTTGATATGAGAAGTTACTCAATCAAGAGCTTCGCACTTTCGGCTGCTTCTGTCAAGTTGGGAAATAACTCGGAAATGGGGGAAGGGTCGGAAGACCTCTCCCAACATTCACAACACAGATACAATAAACTGACAATCGGGGAAACTCGAGGGGAAGATTACTTTAACAGGCAGTAGGGGAAGAATTTGGGACTCCATCACACCCCCATCCCACTACTAGGTGTGGGAGTCAGTGCGGAAGTAATGGCTTGACAGATAGGAAACAAGCCGCCCCGGTGGCGCAGTGGTCTAAGCGATGGCCTCTGATCATTCGTCCGAAAGGGGTCCGGGTTCGAATCCCGATGAGGCATGGATGTTGTGTTTGTCTTATGGCACTGGCTATCTCCCTTCCCTGGAACCAGTGACCTTAAATTAGGAACGGGCGACTGCTTATAGCCCATTGAGTTTGTAACGTACCAGGAGATGTGACGTACCTGCCCGAAGGACGCACACGACATAAAGGCAGATAACAATCAGAATAAACGTCCGCGTAGCTCAATTGGTAGAGTGACTTGTTCCGAAGTAAGGGGATCCGGTTTCGAATCCTGCCTGGCGTGGACAGAAATGACGGAGAAAACCTTATTCGTTATAATGGCGCCCGAACTATCCGGATGACCCGACCGTTCAAAATCTCGCATTGGTGTGTTGTTATTTCCACACCGCGAGATAGGAAAAATAAGAGAATCCTTTCTCCAGCACTTCGAAAAAAATATATAAGGGGGAGATGATGTAACGTACCAGGAGATGTGACGTACCTGCCGGAAGGACGCACACGACATAAAGGCAGATAACAATCAGAATAAACGTCCGCGTAGCTCAATTGGTAGAGTGACTTGTTCCGGAGTAAGGGGATCCGGGTTCGAATCCTGGCGTGTACAGAAATGACGGAGATATTTACTTCGTTATAAGTTGCTCACGGTGGTCGTTAAACCTCCAATAAAAAAAAATAGGAAACAACAGGAAAACACGTAACGCGGATGAATACCGTTCTTGCGTTCCACGGAGAGTCGTGAAAAGGCTCCCCCGCCTTTGACAACATTGCACTCAGAGCCGCGGGTGACCCAGCGGTTAGCGTTCGTGACTGACACGGAGAAGACCTCGGGTTCGATCCCAGGCAGGTACGAACGCTCGAACCACTAATTATCCGCCGTGCGTCGGATGGGCACGTTAAGCCCTCAGGCCCTGGGTATGGCCCCCGGGTAATAAATAAGGGCGTCTACCTCGCTTCCGTTTCACTTTCCTATCGGGCAATCTAGCCCAAGCCTCCTAACTTTCTATTTCTAAGGGTTACTTAAGACCTGGGGTCAGACACTCCCTTCCTAAAATCCTCTACATGTGATCTGATCTGGTTAAAAAATACAACACTACACTCTTAGGGTGACTTGGAGTATAGGGCGGAGCAGGAAGGGCGACTGCGCTGGAGAGAGGATGCATAAAACACTGTCTACCATATGATTAAAATTGGAATTGAAACATTTGTTCCAGTTCCTGGTACAGTCTTTTCGCGCCAGGCTGTGTAATTTGTCCATTACAGCATTTGCTTATAATATGCTTCGGCAGTTTCGGTAACCTTGGCAAATTAAAATTATAATTTCTGCCTCAAAATGTTCAGGGAATATAAGTTCCCCACACTCAAAAATGAAGGCGCCCTTGTACGTACATTGCAAGAGACTTTCTTCCACATTCAGTCCGTTCAGATGTGTTACTAAATATCCGCAGCATTTGAGAAAAGCCGTACAGTCTGATTGTTCCTCTTCCATAGAGATAGCATTTGGGTTTGACGTTAAATTTGTTCTGATGGGAAATATCTAGACGTAACCAATACCTACACTCACCTTGAGCAACGGATATCAAGCGAGGGTCACATGGATGAAAAAATTAATCGGCGTATAAACCTTGGTTGGACAGCAAGAAGAAACAATACAATTTTCAAGGGCAGTTTACCGTTATGTCTTAAACGAAATGTGCTTCAACTCATCTTTCCAGTTCTTTCTTATGGATCAGAGACATAGACCTTTACTTAGAAAGATATTCAGAGGCTGCAAACAACACAGAGAAGCATGGAGAGATGCATGCGTAGTATAACCAAAAACGATAGGAAAATAAATGCATGATTAGGGAAATGACAAGATTTGATGACATCGATATCAAAGTGAAGACCATCAAGGAGCAACGGGCCAGACATATTGCTAGAAGAACTGACCACCGTTGGACAACTGAAACACCAGACTGGAAACCAAGGGCCAGGAAAAGACCAAGAAGACCATGTGACATGAGTGGATAAAATTCGGAAGCATGCTACAGTGATTTGGAAGAAACACGCTCAAGATAGAAAGCCGTGGAAAAGTCTTGGGAAGACCATCATCCAGCAGTGGATAGATAATGGTTGACAATGATGATATATACTGAGGTCCCAAAAAAGCTGGGAAGGGCGCTACCATTTCCATTACATGCCACCGCACACATGCGGTAAATGGTATCGTTCGCAAACGACGTATAGGCTATATAGAGACAGATATCTCCGCAAGCTCAAGTAGTAGCATTCGCAGTTTAGATGGTAGCTTATCAGGATTTAATGATTTCCAACGTGGTATGATAGTTGACGCCCGGGAGATGGGTCACTCCATCTCGGAAATTACCATGAAATTTGGATTTAGATAGTCAACAATTTCAAGGGTCTACCTGGATTACACAAACTCAGTAAAAGCATCCAGCATGCGAAAGTGGTGTGGTTGTAAGATACTGATTTCTTTATCCCGTTCCGCCAAGGTTTCTTGGCTCCACGGGGACTAATTGAACACCTTGGATTTTATTTTGAAATGTTGCGACAATTATCCTGCCTTGAGACGCTGGTTCGGACCCTGGCCACCCCCGTGGCCCAGAGACCAGCCCGTGGTGACGTGCTGGCAGGCGACCTAGCGTACCCCATCTGGGTTCCCGCTCTGTCTGGCGGGATAGGTCGTTCATTAATTTAGGGTTGACTGGGAGATTTCCTTGCCCTCGAACTTTTTTGGGGGAATAATTTCCCTTTATTTACTTTCACAAAACATCTACACACATGTATGCACTGTCCTCATGCTTAGGACTCACAACATTAAGATATAGCAATAAGTGTATTTACAGGGTATTTACATTGGTAGTTAATTTGCCTGCTTGCCCACAGACTTTTGCCCTCATTCCGAATCGCTTTCGGTGTGCACGTGCACCTCTTGCGTTTCGGTCCCCGTCTGACTGGGGAAGATCGTATGTTGCTGGAGGGTTAGCCTCTCAACTAGGGCTATTATCCCCTCCTGTTAACGGAGGATTGGATGAGCAGATCCAATCTTCGCGTTCTTTGCACACCTGGGATCAGTGTGTTTCTCCATTCGGCGAAGCCGCTGCAATCTAGCACGCAGTGTTCTATGCTTGCCGACCTATTTCCACAGGGACAAGTGCAGTTCCTGATGGCAAATCTGCCCAGGTATTCAGGACTGATGCCATGGCCACTGAGTACTTGATTCAGGAACTTGTTTGTCTGTGCACGTTTGGTCGAGACCTTCAGAAACACTCTGTGTGTCTTCCGCCCTGTCTCTCCCGTGTCCCATCTGACCTGCCATTCGGTCATGGTTTGTCGTGCTAATGCTGCGCGGATACTCCTTCGCGGCGTTCTGCTTTGCACGTCAACCGTCTCTTTCAGCGTGGCTGCCTTCGCCAGCTGGTCCGCCCTTTCGTTTCCCTGGGTCCCGACATGGCTTCGTACCCAGTGGAAACTAACTGCCCCATCTCCTTCTGCCCTCAAGAGGGTTTTAATCCTCTGGACGATGGGGTTTCTTCCCCTGAATCTACTCAGAGCCTGCAGTGCTGCCTCACTGTCCGAGTAGAGTTTTATCCTTTCGTCACTACGCCTGGGGAGTGCCCAGGTGAGTGCCTTTTCTATCGCCAGAAGTTCTGCTTGGAAGACAGAAGCGTTCTGCGATAGTTTCACGCATTCTGCAGTTGCTTCGTTCCCATCCGAGAACGCACAGAAGCCTGCTCCCACTTGTTCCTTCAACTTTGAGCCGTCCGTGAATAGCTCATGCCCAATTCCCGTGGGTTTCTCCTTGTCCCACGGTGGGCAAATTTCCTCGGCCGGGTGGATCTGCCAGTCCACGCTTTCCAGCTCCATGTTGGAGGCTCGATATGGCACACCGAGAAGGTAGGCGTCCTCGCCTGACCTTAGGCAGTGCATTGTTGCCTCCATTTCCACTACTAGGTCTGCCGGCTCGCACCCCGCCAGCACTTGGAGTGCTAGGGTCGACGTTGTGCGAAAACAGCCGGTGATCCCCAGTAGGGCCAACCTTTGGATTTGGTTTATGCCCTTCTTCATTCTGACGGTGGGAGTCCACCATGCTCCAATGGCATACGTCAGAATTCTTTCTATTCCTCTCTGATAGATGGCCTTCTTGGTTTTGCCCGATAACCTCATGCCATTCAATCTATTGAGGATCAGCGTGCACCTTGTTCGAAGATGTCTCAGGTGTGGCAGCCCTGATAGACTCTGATCCAGGACCACACCCAAGTACTTCATTGAAAAGCCCTGGCCGATCGCGGACAGCGGCGTCTGGCACGCATCATAACATCCGCCGTGCGTGCAACATTGCCTCAAATCACAGCGCAATTCAATTCTAGGGCCGGTAGTAGCATCAGTGTTCGGACAAAGCAATGTTCCTTTTATTCTATGGGGTTCCCGAGCCGACGGCTTGCCCGGGTCAACGACACAAAGCTGTGCGCCTCGCCTGGACTTGGGAACACCGCCATGGGATGCAAGATGACTGAAAACGTGTAGCCTGATCCAACGAATCGCGGTACCGACTGTTTCGGGCAGATGGACGACTCCAAGTGTGGCGACAACCCCGCATGGAAATGGATCCCGCATGCCTACAAGGGACAGTGCAGGTCGGCGGTGGCTCTGTTACAGTGTGGGGTGTTTTCAGCTACCAAACATTAGGACCCCTCATACGTCTGCAGACCTCTCTAACCGGTGGAGGCTACGCAACTATCCTTGGGGATCATTTGCACACGTTCATGTCATGCAACCCCTCCGAAGGGTGCGACTTCTTTCAACACGACAATGTACCACTACACACGTCCACAATCGCCCGATTATGGCTGCAGGAACATTCCACGGAGTTTGGCCCCCTCGTTCGTCGGATTTAAACGCCATAGAACACATTGTCTTCCAGCACGGCAATGCGACGTGTCACATAGCTAGAAATGCCCGAGAATGGTTGGAAGAGCACGAGAAACATCGGAGAACAAACACTCTTCAACCATTGTTGGCAGAACACAAGCTGGTAGGGGCAGCGATATGGTCTGGGGAATGTTTTGGTGGCATTCTCTGGGCCCACTCATATCTGTGGAAGGCACTACGGACCGAATTCGTTACGAATCCATCCTTGCAAACTACGTACACCCATACATGCTGATTGTCTTCCCGGGACGGATGGGATCTTTCAGAACGACAATGCGACGTGTCACACAGCTAGAAATGTCCGAAAGTGGTTGGAAGAGCACGATGAAGACTTCAAAGCACTTCCCTGGCCCCCGAATTTCCCAGACGTAAACCCAATTGAACATCTGTGGGACCACCTCAATCGTGTTGTTTGCTCTATGGATCTTCCACCACGCACCGTCCAGCAGCTGTCAGATGCACTGCAGTTAGCATGGCTCCACATACCTGTGAACACCTTCCAGCACCTTACTCAGTAACTCCCAGCTCGTCTAACTGCTGTACGGGCTGCGCACTGCGGTTACTCTGGATATTAGCTGGTGGCCACAATAATGTGACTCGACCGTGTATTATATATATATATATATATAAGATTGAAAGAAAGATGGAGGCGCAAAATTTTGTGGTTTGCCCTGGCGCAAAAATGCCTAGTTACGCCTTTGGCTTGGGACAATATACCAAATATTTGAGAAGCAATTGGTGTTAATTTTAGATGCTTTGAATAGTTTTTCAACTTAAATTTCTCTTCAAGCGTCTATATAGTTCTTACAAGGAAACGTTAGTTCATGAAAATTATTATCCATTTTTTGTTTCATAGTTTAATGACCCCCGTGTGCAACTCTAAGGTCCATAAGCGGTCGTCCGTCCCTAATTTGGGGTCACTGGTTCCAGGAAGGGAAAAGGGGCAGCGCCGTAGGGCAAGTACGGCGTCAGTCGAGACTCGAATGAGTCTCAACGAGTACAGTACAGGACCAGTACCCATGCGTCAGTCGAGACTCGAACGCGAGCCCTACTCGGATGACTAGCCAGAAACCTACGCCTTTGTCCACTCGGGCACTGTTGCGGCTGTCCCTTTACTGTATCATCCATAAATATAAGAATGGTATATAACACCGTAATGCTTTGTACTTCAGAACACTCATGAGTTATGTCTATCTATAAAGGACGTTCCATAAAAACTGAGAGTAATTTGTTTTGAGTTGGCAACAGTGCGAAGGGGAAAAATAACCACGCAGACGACTAACTGAATTAAGAAAGCATCTATGGCAATAGTTAATAGCCGTGGCAGATGATTCTGGTTTTGTTATTGCGCAGTTGTTCAAGGTACGTCTGCATTTCGCCATACAGCTATGGAGGTGAGTGATTCAGAGTTAAGAAAATAAATGCGTTGTGCGATAAAATTTTGCTATTGTTTGGGTAAAACGGCTCCAGAAACAGTTGATTAAACGAAAAAAGCTTACAAAGACAAATGTTTGGATGAATCAACGATTATTAGATGACACCAGGATTTCAAAAAAGGGCGTTTATCGGCAGAACTCGCTCCCAGGCCTGGTTGACCTGAAAATGTTGCTACGGAGCGTACTGTTAACACTGTTTAGGAAATACTGCAAGAAGATCGACGAATGACGTGTGAAGACATAGTGGCGTCAACTAATATTTCAAAAACGGCGGCATTCCGCATTCTACGCGACAAATTACTGCTGCATCGGGTGTGTTCCAGATGGGTACCTCATCACCTGACGAGAGAACAATTGTTGGCCATAGTTCAGGTGTATCATGAGTGGAACCAAATGATTGCAAAGGATCTAAACTTTCTAATCATAGTAATACTGCCGATGAAACATGGGTACACTATTTCGACCCCCTCACGAAGAGCGCAACGAGTGTCTGGAAACACACAGGCTCGGCTCCTCCGAAAAAAAGTCCGCCAAACAAAATCAGCTGGGAAGGTGACGATAATTATTTTCTTTGATCATAATGGTGTAGTCTACCAGCATGCCGTTCCTCCACAAATTACTGTCAATGCTGTGTATTTAATTTCAGTCTTGAAGCGTCTGCGACAACACATATCGATTAAGCGACCGAAACTGGCGAGTAAGTGGACCCTACACCATGATAACGCCCACCCACATTTGGCTGCTTGTGTTGAACAGTTTCTTACGAAATGCAGTATTGAAATCATTCTACAGCCTTCCTACAATCTTGACCTCGCCCCGTGCGATTTCGGGTTGTTTCCAACAATGAATGAGAAGTTCAGTGGCGCAACATTCTACAAAGATGTTGACGTTATTCAAACTGTACAGGGGTCGCTAAAGCAGCTTGAAAAGTGGACTGAACGGTGGGACCATTGCATATCATCGGAGGGAAGATACTTTGAAAAAAAAAAAGCCGCCCCGGTGGCGCAGTGGTCTAAGCGATTGCCTCTGATCATTCGTCCGAACGGGGTCCGGGTTCGAATCCCGGTGAGGCATGGATGTTGTGTTTGTCTTACGGCACTGGCTCTCTCCCTTCCCTGGAACCAGTGACCCTAAATTAGGGCGACTGCTTATAGCCCATTGAGTTGCTCACGGTGGTCGTTAAACCTCCAATCAAAAAAAAAAAAATACTTTGAAAAAGAATAATATATATTTTGCTGTACCTATATTTCTTCGTTTTGTGTGATTTTACTCTCAGTTTTTATGGAACGGCCGTTGTACTTTACCATAATTTTTCTTAAAATACCTTATTCATTTTTACCCAAGTTATCCATCAAATCATATTATTTCATCAAAAGAATTTTTGTATAAAGCAGCGGAAAGATTAAATTTAGTCTTTTCGCTGTTTGCATGCGAAAATTCTTTTGATGATTTCTGGATTAGTTTGGTTTATACTTTACCATATTTTTTTATAAATACTTTATTCATTCTTATCCAAGTCAGCCATCAAATCATACTACACTGCTCAAAAGAATTAGGGGAGCAAGAGATATTGTAAGAAGTATCATGTGCGACTGACGTTGTTGAATGTAAAATATTACTTTTATGTAAAGCTAGCGACCCGGCCCGGCTTCTCACGGTCGCAGTTTAGAATTTACGGCGAATCTAAAGAGAAACGATTATTACGTTCAACAGGCGACTGACTTTCTCTTTGTAAAGCCATTATTTGTCTGTCATTTGCCAATCGAGTTTCTGTTTCTTGGAAAGTTTCATTATGATGGGAAAAACAAATTCTTTTAGCGTCCGATGTACTACGACCTATATTCGAGTTTCGTCTCGGCATAACGTTAATACAATATTTAAATTTTAATTAAAGAGCTACTCAAAGAGATACATACGTGTGGACGAAAACAACTACGCATTTAGTCTGTGCGAGCGCCGATAAACCAATTCTCTTTCAGCGTCCGATATAACTACACATTTAGTCTGTGACCTGAAATGCTATCAGACCAGCCGCCGCGCATGTGCCTCGCGTCTTTTTCCAAATGAGCAAAAATGCTTCGTAAACTGGTCGCCGCGCATCGTTGTTTAGGCAGTGGAAGCCACGAAAGAATGCGAACGGTGGTTTTTTCTTTGACATGTCACTAAAATCGTTACTGCTCGGCTCCCTTTTGTCTTAGACTAATGTTTGATACACCTAAACCTTCCTCGTCAAATGCTCTATGGAATGGTGAAAACCGCATCAAAATCCGCCTAGCGATTCTCGAGATTAGCCCGAACAAATATACAGACGCCTACCGGGGACTTTATTTTACACTATCTATAAATATAGCAGAATATCCAGTAATATGGGTTAGAAAAAGCACATTAGCGAATATTAGTGCAATATTATCATTTAATGCACATGATGAAAAATGCTATACAACTATATGCATGTCTGTACAACAAGAAAAAAAGATGATATTTTGAAATTGTGACTGACCTCCAGTATGGTGTGTGTTCCCCTCGAACTCCTAAAACCACTGCACACCTGTGTGGCATGGAATTAAAGAGGTTATCGATGGGGTTTTGAAAGTGTCTTCGCCACTCCTCAATGAGGGCAGGCAGTCTCTAGTTCAAGAAGATTCAACGGAGGTGCCTGCCAAGCTACAGTGCACCTGCCAAGTGCGTACCAGGAATGCTCAATTGAATTTAAGTCAGGGGAGCATGCTGGCTACTCCATACGTTCAATTCCACCCTCTTGAAGCATGCTGTCCACTAGCCGAGCTCTTTGAGGTCGAGCGTTCTCGTCCATGAAAAGGAACGAATCATTGACTGCTGCTGCATGCGGCATGACAATATGTCTGAGAATCTAGTCTCTATATATCTGGGCCGTCGGACTGCCGTTTCGGATGAAGTACAGGTCCATACGTCCACCGATATTTATGCCTTCCCAGACAATCAATCCATGTTTGCCGTAACGTGATGTTTCCTGCACAAGCGCTGGGTTATTTCGCGTGTCCAGTTCCCTTCAGACAAGAACTCTTCGATTGTCAGACTCCAAATTGAATCTCCACTCGTTAGAGAAGAGAACTTGTCTCCACTAGTCGTGTCCCCAACCACAATGTTTATCAGCCCAGTTTCTACGGACCGTACGGTGTCGTGAGTTTAAAGGGAAACACACCATTTGGTCTACGTGCATAAAGGCCACCTTGGTGAAAGCAATTGCTGATAGTTTAAGTTGACAACCTGCGTCCTGTTGACACGAGGAGCTCTCGCTGGAGCTGAGTAGCATTTTGCTGCCTGTTCCGATGGACTGTTAACAATAGATAAAGGTCGTCCCTTACTGTAGTTACTCGTGGACAGCCTTGACCTTGCCTTCTTCGAACACTACCCGTACCCTGGAATCGTGCCCACAGTCGAGAAATGACATTTCGTGACACTCCAATGGCATCTGCTACCACCCGCTGTGTTTGACCTCCTTCCAGCCTGGCAATAGCTCTCCACGCCGTTGATTCCGCTAAGCCATGCCGTTGAAACATCGTTCGAACTGAATACTTTAAGAAAAGAAATATCACGATAAACGCGTAAGGATATGGAAGCTCTCGTAAAACTTTCGTTTTTATCCCAATCTGTGATTGCCGCCCCGGTGGCGCAGTGGTCTAAGCGATGGCTTCTGATCATTCGTCCGGAAGGGGTCCGGGTTCGAATCCCGGTGAGGCATGGATGTTGTGTTTGTCTTACGGCATTGGCTCTCTCCCTTCCCTGGAACCAGTGACCCTAAATTAGGGACGGGCGACTGCTTATAGCCCATTGAGTTGCTCACGGTGGTCGTTAAACCTCCAATCAAAAAAAAAAAAAAAAATCTGTGATTTATGTATTCTGACGTCACAGACGCTAATTTGCATAAGGATATGCATGATTCGCCTGTCCATCTCACACTTAACTTGCGTTTTCCACGTTTCGGTAAGATATCACATGACTGGCTTGCATAATGCTGCCAAAGTTATATGATCCTCTAATTATTTTGAGCAGTGTATTTCAGTGTGTTCTGCATGAATTTCATAAGGAAATTCAAATGCACAAATCGCACTTAATGTGTAGAACGTAAGGAAGTAGACTTAAGAACCTAAATTTAGTCGTATTCATTAACAGACCAGATGATCAAAATACGAGTAACTTGCAATGTACTTTAAAATACAAAATAAAAAATACTCAATCTGTAGCATAACTTACATCGGTAGTAAAGAAGGAATCCCCTCGCAGGAGAGAATTTTTCAGTGGAAAATTTAACAGTGATCTCCTTGCCACCTGTAAGAAGAGGTTTTCTCGTCTCATCGTTAGCCACATCACAATCTCGTCGAAGTTTATAACGACCCTCCAGTATAGTAAGAGAATCTGACAGGCACAAATGTAGTCCTCTGCTGGACATTTTCCTTGGGCGGATGGACAAATCCAGGACCGTAAGAATAAGTTCATGACCTTCTGATGACTCAATTGTCCACCGGCAATCTGAAACTTTCGGATAAAATCGAGGATATCCAGGAGACGCAATGTAGCCCCAAGGTCCCTTAACTTTCGTGTTGCAATGCCTACTGATGAGATCATCTGAAAAGAAATGGGGTGGATATATTCAAGTTAAATAACAAAGCTGCAGTTGTTGTTGTTTTTCATCTGAAAAATAAGACATAATAGAGCTGCAGTGAGAATACTGAGAAAAAGCAGCATGAATGATAAGATTCGGATGTAATGAAAATCTTTTTTGACAAAAATGACTTATATTTAAAGTACGATCGCATAGTACTTTCACAACGCACATACTGTCTACAGGCAAACAATATTATGCATGTTTCAACCATGCTGTGTATTGCTATGAGAATATTGTATTTAAAAAAAACTGAATGACCCGTTCAATCCAACCCCAAAAGAATTTCTTGAAGTCGACTTCTAGGAACATAGATATCGTTACAAATGCATATGCACATCATGGCGTATATCTTTATTTTATTTTTCTCGTTTAGCTTCTTCCTGTCATGTAAATTCGGTTACTTTAATTTTTCATTCTTAATGTCATATCGGAACCGCCAAGTCTCTCTCACATTTTGGCAACAGCTGGCAGCTACTCAGAAATTAATTAAACGACAAGCTCGGTGTAAAGAAAGGAAGTAACAAGCGAACCTGTCCAACGAATGTTATCTGCGACTCAGTAATATGTAATACTTTTTCAGTTAGAGTGTAACGTATACTCCAATTTAACCTTCCTTTTTAGTTCCTGTCTAATGTAAATTTGGTTTCTCCTTGTTAAAGATTTTTCTAAGTTTAACGCCACTGTTTCCTGTCCGACGAATTTGAGTTTGTCAATCCTGACATCAAGCAAGAAGTCAATGATTTATGTATGCTGAGGTTAGAGACAAAAGGTGTTGTTTTGAATGTATCAGTCTCACTGTGTTATTTGGCGATCTCACTTATTTTTGATAGCACTTGTTTTCGACTGACTATGCTTTGAGCACTATGTTTTCGAGTTTGCTGTGTCTTTGAGCGCTGTTTAGAGCAATAATAATGTTGTTTGCTTAAGCGAGAGTTGTGTGCTCAAATTGTTACAAGCTGAGAGGATGTTGATGTGGATGGTTGATTGACTGCTATTTACGTGCTGTGTAATAAACGAAATTGAACTGTAAGTGGCCTAAACTCATTTAAGAACCCTTATTGTTTACCACGAAGTGTTTTGATGTGTGTATAATTAAGTTTTCAACCTCCACGGCTGAGCTCATCCAGAAAAAACAATCTTTCAGTTATAAAGTGACAGTACGTCTACAGTGAAGCTAACAAATAGTTGAAGTAACTGTTAAACAACCAGTAAACTTAAAACTATAGTTCAA
Source organism: Macrothele yani (assembly GCA_039090855.1). NCBI lineage: Eukaryota > Metazoa > Arthropoda > Arachnida > Araneae > Macrothelidae > Macrothele > Macrothele yani. The sequence continues at coordinate 14,997,833 of CM077017.1, forward strand.
GTTGACGTAATGGTTAAAACGACTTTTACTGATATAACAATAAACATTACAATAGTTTGTCTGTCATTATACGTTATTACGAGTTGTGTAAATTTTAAGTTGTGTTATTAGAACAGTTATTACGAGTTGTGTAAACTTGAAGTTGTGTTATTAGAATAGTTATTACGACTTTTGTAAACTTGAAGTTGTGTTTTCGAATCGGCCCGGTGCGGCATGGATGCTGTGTTTGTCTTGCGGCACTCTCTCCCTTTCCTGGAACCAGTGGCCCTAAATTAGGGAAGGGGGCAACTTATAACCCATCGAATTGCTCACGGTGGTCGTTAAACCCCATGCAAAAGAAAAGTCAGAGGAAGCTAGGACGGACTGGTATCTTGAACAACAGTCATCGATTTTTCCGCTTCTGAAATTTAGCCGTTTAAAGAATACATTTTACCTGTTATATCATAGAATGTATTAAATCTCATTGATGACTGATATATATGGCAAGCTATTGGCACCGGTGGAAACAAACAGCAAAGCATTCTTTGAAAGTATTGTTCAGATAATTTCTCTGATTTAGAAATTTAGATTTAGCACTAACTGTAAGAGTGATGTTCGATCTGAACTCAAGTTTTTCGAAATCTACTTCACATTAAAATGCCGAAGTTTGGGGTTACGTATACAAACTTATGTTCATACCACACATCGTTGTGTAAATTTATATTTTTTTTCAGAGGAACGTATTTTACCTAAAGAAACTTTACCGTCCTTCGAAAAAGAACATGACCGGAATGAGGAGCTGATAGTCGCATTGAAGATAGAGATCATGGAAAGTTGTATCAAAGGGGGTGGGTATAGCGTGAAGTGTGAAAACAATTCAAGTGCTGTTGCCAAATGACAAAAAAAAAAAAAAAAACCCCAGCATTTTTTATTTTATTTTTTATCTGTATGGGAAGGGAGGGAGGTGGATTAATGACCGCCATGAGCATATACATATGTAATGAGACGCCTCTCTCTCTCTCTCTCATTTAGAGCCACTGGTTTTAGGAAAGAAAGAGAGCCAGGGTCGTTGGACAAGCGCACCACCCATGTCTTATCCGGGAATCTAACCGGAGCCCAACTGGGACATTCCGTTCCATTTTTGAACTCTACTTTTACACTGGGTTAGGTTAAAAAAACCCGTTCAAGCGACTGTTCACAGACTGGGCTATTCAAAGATATTTGCTCAGTTAAAATGTTCGTGGAAATCTGGCTGCCTGAACACTACATAAATCAGTTCTCAAAAACTTCACCTACAGTAAAACATGTGTCTTCCAAGGAAACCTCAAGAAAAGGTTACTTACAGATTGATTCCTCTATTCTGTCTTTAAACTACATAAATCAGTTCTCAAAAACTTCATATACAGTAAAGCAGGAGTCTTCCAAGAAAACCTGAAGAAAAGGTTACTTACAGATTGATTCCTCTATTCTGTCTGAACACTACATAAATCAGTTCTGAAAAACTTCACCTACAGAAAACAGGAGTCTTCCAAGAAAACGTCAAGAAAAGTTTACTTACAGATTGATTCCTCTATTCTGTCTGAACACTACATAAATCAGTTCTCAAAAACTTCACCTACAATAAAACAGGCGTCTTCCAAGAAAACCTCAAGAAATGGTTACTTACAGATTGATTGCTTTATTTTGTCAACAGATCCTTGAACAGTAACATTCCAACAGAACAGAACACTTTAACTCGAACGTTAAACGTATCGCATTAGTAGTAAACTTCACAACTAAATAACATTAATCGATAGAACTGTTAAAGCTAAATATATATATACAGGGGTCGCGCTGTCGATAGCCATCTTCCCAATTTGCGAAAAAAAAAAATCGTTTTGGCGATGGAAAAAGAGCCTTGGCGATTACCTTTTTGTACTGTTATAACACTTTGGCGATAAAAAGTTGAATTTGGCGAAAGCTTTAAAAGAGCCAGTGCGACCTCTGTATGTCATCATCATCATCATCATCATCAACCATTATCAATCCACTGCTGGATGAAGGTCTCCCCAAATTTCTCCCACAATTGTCTGTCTTGGGACTGTCTCCTCCATGCCACCCCAGCATACTTTCGAATTTGCATCCATCCATCTCCGATGGGGACTACTTCTGGGTCTTTTCCTGTCCCTCGGAATCCAGTCTAAAATTTCGGTTGTCCATCGGTGGTCCGTTCTTCTGGCAACATGTCCAGCCCATTGCCATTTCAGTGATTTCACTTTGGTCATGATGTTGTCCACTCCTGTCATTTTCCTTATCCACAAGTTCCTCTTCTTATCTTTCCTGGTTACACCAAGCATGCATCTCTCCATGCTTCTTTGAGTTGTCTGCAGTCTTTGCATGTCGTTTTTAGTTAAGGTCCATGTCTCTTCTCCATACATAAGCACTGGCAGCATGCATTGATTAAACACTTTTCTTTTGAGACATAATGGCATACTGCTCTTAAAAACAGTACTGTTTCTTCCAAAAGCTCTCCATCCAAGTTTTATACGCCGATTAATTTCTTCATCAATGTGACCCTCACTTGATATCTGCTGCCCAAGATAAATGTAGGAATCGGTTGTCTCAAGTTTTTCTCCATCAGTCGATAAATCTTCGTTTCTTGTAAAAACATTGTACATCACTTTTGTCTTCTGAAAGTTCATTTTTAATCCCACTTCTTTACTCTTGTCAGCAAGTTCTTGGATCATACTCTGCAGCTCTGAAGGGGTAGGTGCACGCAAAACGAAGGTGAGTTATGTAATCTCCATTAATTTTTATCCCTTTCTTTTCCAAGTTCAATGATTGAAAGACATTTTGCAATGTGGCGTTAAAGAGCTTGGGAGATATGGTGTCACATTGTCTCACTCCCTTTCCAATTCTTATTTGTGCTGTATCCTCAAATATCCGAACCTTTGCACTTGCATTTTTATAGATGTTATTAATAATGCTAATGTATGCATTTTCAATACCGCAGGATTTCAAAGCCATTGTAAAAGATTTCTATTCAAAACTATATGAAAGGAATGATACATCTACTCCAGACATTACGACAGGTACCAGTGCCAAAGCCCCTCCAATCCATCCTGCAGAAGTTACATATGCAATTAAGAGCATGAAACAGGAAAGAGCTCCAGGAGGAGATGGGATTACCGTGGACATTATAAAAGAAGCAAGTGGAGAAATTGAAACTACACTCGCCGAAGTTTTCACCAGATGTCTTAATGAAGGGAAGATTCCTGAGTATTGGAACAATGCTACAATCATCCTGCTCCATAAAAAAGGTGACGTCGGGGATCTCAGGAACTACAGACCCATCAGCCTCCTATCAGTGGTTTATAAAATCTTCACTAAGGTTCTTTCACATCGCTTGAAGGTAACACTAGACATGGCCCAACCAAGAGAGCAAGCTGGATTCAGGAGTGGCTACAGCACTATAGATCATATCAATGTACTGAGACAACCAATTGAAAGAACAAGAGAATATGAACTCCCATCATGCATGGCTTTTATTGAGTATGAAAAGGCCTTCGATTCCGTGAACCACCCCTGTATATATATCAGCACAACACGCAGCCTTTAAATAGACACAACTTTAACTAAACAACGTCTTTTCCACAAAAAGCATTATACTTCCACCATCTCCACATACTGCTGCTGCTCAAACATTATATATCGGTCACTTCTCATCTGACACATGCACACGTCATACGTACTGACCTCAGGGTGTTGCCAACCATGCTCTTACGAGAGTGAAGATATCACGTTAAGTTTGAGAAACGCGAAGGAGAACGAACTCAAATTTACATAGAGGAAGAAATTAAAAAGGAAGTTAAATTAAAGTATACGTCACACGGTGTGTGGTAAGAAACTCCTGGAAATCTGAAGAGATCCCAAATTCAGAGTGTGTGACGCATACGTCTAACTTAACCTCCCTTTTTAGTTTCTGTATTCTCATATAAATTTGGTTTCTTCTCGTTAAAAACGTTTCTCTGGCTTGACAACACATTATTCCTCCCAACGAGTGTTCAAATTTGGTTGTCACTGGTAGTGCGTCAAAGGTCAATAAAAAGGAGTTTAAATGCTGTGTGCTAAGACAGGAGAGCGATATGAGAGATGTACTAGCGAGATAAGAGCGAGCGATAAGATTGTGCGAGCAGATATACACTATGCTTTCAAAAGTATTCGAACACTACCAGATATTTGCATAAGTGCAATGAAAGGATGCGCAGGTAAGTGCGCTGTGAGTGGGCAGGTACGTATATAAAGCTGAGAAATTCTGACTAGAATTGAGCTCGGGCCTGGGCTTTGCATTAAACATGTTGAATTTAATTGCCGAATTCTTTACATTGTATATCAAATTTCATTGTGTATAAGTTACCTTCACGAAAAACTGTAATTAAAAAATAATTTCCTGGATATTATTGTTATAAAGTGGTTACCAAAAATTAAAGAATTTTTAGTGTTAAGTGCACGGCTGGCGCCACTTCTAGATCTCTAGCTTGATTTCTTCAGCAATGATTTTTTTCATTTTTCTGAATTTTTTTCCGGAAAAAATCAGCAGGCTTATTTAAAGATTTGGAAGATGAGATTGAAATTCACGATCCTGATCCAAATGAAATATGTAAGTATGTGGAATTGTGCATGGGAGAAATACGCCTTGAAGCTGTAGATTTGTTACCGTGGTGGAAGAATTCTCAATTTCCTAAGCTAGCTGCCATTGTGAGACATGTACTATGTATACCAGCCAGTTGTTCTGCAAGCGAGAAAGTTTAGTGCAGCAGGTCATGTTTTAGAGGAAATAAGATCAAAGTTAAGCGCTGAAGCATTAGATGCGATTCTTTTTTTGAGGAGTTTCGAGAGGCTTAAACGGTAAGCAATTTTCATGATGAACTTGCTGGAAACTGCACACAGATAGAATAATATCGTGGTTATTACACTATTAGGTGCAAAGCTTTGTTAACTGTTACAAAATGCAGAATAATCTGGTCTGGAATGCTCATACGTTTTTGTTTTTGTTTTCTTTTGGAAATTTTCTTACATGATTTTTATACTCTACTACACCACTCACTGTAAACTATCTGTATCAGTTAGCATATATGTATTCTATATTGCAAAGTTTAGCATTCTAGAGTCAACATTTAAAGCACGTGATACTGTCTGCAAATAGTTGTACGCTTTGTAATGCAATTTATTTAAAATAAAAGAAAATTTAGCAATCCAAAAGAAATAACGAATGGAATATTTTGTGTTTCTGAAAGATTTTCTTATCTGCAGCTTTTGGCAAAATTACTGATTCCCCTGGTAGTGTGGAATGGCATGTGCACCGATTATTTATTTATTTTCTAGTTCACATATTAGAACATTTGCTTTTGTGCATAGTGTTTCGAAGAAGATGTTAATATTATGAAGTGGATTAACTGAAGTAAACGTTTTAAACTAATGATTTTTAAACTAATCCTTGATTGGGCCATAGCTTTGGCCTGTGCATAATGCAAGCCTTGCTAAGCAAAATATTCTGAGAATCCGGGCCCGGGCTTAGCAAACACATGTAATCAAAGAAAGAGGGGTTGGCCCGGGCTCTTGGCCTTTGGACTCGGGCTCTTGGCCTTTGGACCCGGGCTCCTAAAATTGAGACCGAACTCATCTCTAATTCTGACGATGTTATCAGTAACTTTGAAGTGGATATGCCGCGTGTACGTGCACTTTCCGAGTTTCATTGTGGGCTGGTCATAGGAAGTTATTTGCGTAACGCTTCTACTGTATACGGAGCGTTGCAGCTAAACTAAAACATACCAAAATCGACTGTAAGTGATGTTGTAAAGAGATGGAAGCAGGACGATGCAACTACAGCAAAATAATAATATTAATAACAATAAAACGTTCAGGAAGACCACAAACTGACGGAATGTGGCAGAAGAGACATCGTAAGAAATGTTAAGAAATCCTGTTCTTTATTAACCTGTTCTTCTTCTGCTGTTTCCATCGTTGCTGAAGTAGGAAATGCTTGTAATGGCTGGTTTACTATCATAACTATCCGCAAAGAGTTTCACAATGTGAGTTATTATGGTAGAGCAGCGGCACACAAGCTACACATCGCTGCCGTGAATGCGAAGCGCCGTTTGGAATGGTGTGCCTCCCATCGTTCTTGGACTGCGGGCGACTGGAAAGCTGTTATTTTGGAGTGACGTGTCACGCTTTTTACTCTTCCAATCTGATGGGCGTGTTTGGATTTGGCGACAGCAAAGCGAACGATTTTCGTCAGACTGTGTTTTTCCGACTGTTATGTTCGGCGGAGGCTCCATCATGGTAAGGAGTTGTTTTTCGTGGATGGGACTCGGCCCATTGGTGAATATACCGCAAACCATGAACTTTGAAGTGTACCTCGACGTTCTGGATAATTCTGTCATACCAACAATGTGGTAGTATTATGGAAATGACCGTTGTCTTTACCAACACAATCGAACTCCTTGCCACACTGCACGGCGCGTGCAGGACTGGTTTCTTGAAAATGAGGTGGAATTGTTAGACTGGCCTGCTCAGAGTCCTGATCTTAATCCCATAGAATACCTCTGAGATGAACTGGACCGACGGATACGAAATAGACCACAACGACCATATTCGTTCTCCACTCTGACAGCAGCTTTGCAGGACGAATGGCGAGCCATTCCTGTCGAGACCTACCAGAAATCGGTTGACAGCATTCCTCGATGTGTTGCCGCTGTCACACAAGCAAAAGGTGGACCGGCTAACTACCAATTGCGATAATAAAGCCATTTGTCCCAAAGCATTGTGGTGCCCGAATACTTTTGATAATATAGTGTATATGTGGATTGAGCTTTGTTACAGCCAGCTAATGTGTTTATAATTTTGTCTTCTCGAAGTAGAGAGTTAATATAATAGTTTGAAGTGTTTGATTTATATCTTTATCTTGTTATTGCGAAGTGAAGTATTTGCAACATTGTTCGCCTTGACATGCCTACCTACTGAATAAACGAGGACATTGAATGAGTAAGTAATCGATTCTGTCGATTCCCGACTTTGGACCTTTTACTATTTAGTGATACGAAAATGCATGGTTAAGTTTGACCTACTGCAGTTTTAACTTTTCCAGGCAACAATTCAAATTACAACTTACGGTTTAGTAAAGTAATCAAAGTAATTTAGTAATCGAAGTGATGCAACCAATATTATTTTACAGCGACGAAACCCTTATTGTTTTACAAGAGGGTTATACTGCAGATCCGGGACATAGCTTAGGTCTCACAGCACCAGGATTTCACTTTTTCGGTTTTTTGAAATATTAATTGCACGAGAAATACTTTGATTCTAATGACTACGCAAAAACATCTAAAAAGAAATTGCTATATGCTAGACTTTCTGTTTGGTTCATACCTATTCTCAAGTTTTCGCTTGTTTTATCTTTCATATAAGAAAAACTGACAATATTAACCAATAAAATACGTAAAAAAATAGATGAATTAAATTATGGACAACTCCTGGGCCTTCTTGAGATTTTCACCGACAAAAACCGTTTTCTAACGGAAAGTTGATGAAAACCTTTTTAAATTTTGGAGTGGAGCTTCAGTGGATGCAGCAAATACAATTAAGATGTAAAATATGAAAAGTAGAGTCTTTATGTTGAGAGCCCTTCCATTTCCCCTCGTTTTGTGGAACAACTGCAGGGCGAATTGAAATTCAGTACCATCTGCCTCGGAAAGCTTCATAAATAAAGGCCTTACTAATAGCAGAATGATTTATATTTGAAGGGCCCTGTACGATCGCATTAAAAAAACTGAAATCTTCTACTGATCCTCATGAATATGTAATCTATCTTTAAAAAGACTTGTGGCAGAAACGACAAAATGCCACATGACGTGCCAATTGTGAGAAGATCTGTAAAGAATTAGGGCTGCAACGGGATGACACAAAGCGCATCAATGGCAAAGCATTCTTGCAGAAGAATCAAAACGGACCACATAGGAAGCAAAAAGACGCAGAAAAAAACTGAATGAAGTCCTCAGGAGTTCATGACAATCCAAGTTAAGTTACTATTCACCACAACAGCTGAAGGACCCCGTAAACCGACTTTTGTCCCGTGGATAATAATCAGGCCTTTTGAAAAGGAGAGTCACTACGTGAGTGGCCCTTTCGATATTTGAGCATCTGCCTAATTCAAACCCCCGCCTGGTGACACCCAAACAACAATAGGCTAGTTTGAGTGCGTCGTACCTCTCTTGCACGAGGCAGATTTTATTCACCGCAGAGGTCGACACATTTTGAACGATGCTGTTATTGTGCGGCTTTATGTTGGCGGTTTGAAAACACCTGGATCGATTTAAGCGCAATGATAGGACAGGCGCACGTGTCAGGCACGTGCCGTTTTCTCTCCCGTCGCCTTTTTATTTCTCTTAAAACATCTGCCCCCACGAAGTACAAGTTGCAAATTCATGTCATTGTTTCGAAAATTAGGAGCAACTTTTCAACATGGAAAGCTCATATAAATGTTTATAAGGGAAGGGATCTAATTTATGCTGTTCTTCGCTTAAATTTTTTTATTAATAGCTTTTAGTTAGCTTAGTAGTTTTTTTAGTTATTTCTTATTATTCATCTCACTTTACGCTAACGATTCTTACATAAATTCAAAATTTCAAGGACAATGACATTTCTCTGTATGATGTAAACTACGTTGAAAACATCAGCTGTATTACTACGAACCAAAATCCTAGCTACCGGGAGGAAAGGAGGGCGGTTGCCCTTCCAAAATGGTCATACTAAGCGCATAAATTCATGCTGTTAGGGGCACAAACGATAGAAATACACAACGTATGAAAAAAATTACTGAAAAATAAAGTTTTAAGCTTCAGTATTTTCTTTTTTTAAAGATTAGTTAACCTCATACAGTATTCACACTTCCTTCAAAAAGTTACTTTAATAATAACGTTTCTCGAAAAAACCGGTGAACATGAAATACAATGAAATAAATATAGAGCATACAATATCTAAAAACAATGAAGAACGGGCAAAATTTCGAAAATAGAAAAAGAAAATTTAAAATTTGGTACATTTTTTAATATTGTTCGACATTAAAAGTTTCAATGCTTTTACGCAAAACAGAATCACCAAATAAGACAAAAAGGGAATTGTAACGTATACTGTTATTTAACTTTCCTTTTTGGTTCCTGTGCTCTTACGTAAAATTTGATTTATTCACGTTACGCATTTTCTAATCTTAACGCTACATTTTTCTCTCGGCGAATGTGTTTCGGCAACCAAACGACGAATGAAGAGAATGACCTATGTGAACGAGAATGATAAGAGTGTTGTTTTGAATTAGATCGAAATTATTAGTGATAGATTTAGTGATTGATTGAGGATACGAGGAGTGCTGATTTTGTACAAAGACAGCTGTTTCGAACGACCTTAATTTGAGTCACTCACGCTGAGTATTACGCTTCCTTGTTCAACAAGTCTCAAGTAGTTGTGTAGTTAAGCGAGACTTGATTATTCTGTCACGAGGTTGTTGATTGATTACGAATTAGAGTTATGTTCTGCATGTGATGTTTTGCTAACCTATGTGCGCCTAGGTCCAATAAAACAAAGTGGTCTTCGTTAAGAAAGCCCTTCCAATTCACCTGGACATTTTTATTCAGTGACTAATTAGCTCAGTCATGTATAATTAAGTTATCCAGAACACAACGCTAAGCTGTGCGGGACATTTCAGTAAAATTTACAGTGGAGACAGTCACTGCCGCAGATTTAGGATTCAGTAAGAACAGTGCTTTACAGTGAAGTTATGTTGAGGTTTTACTTGAACCATTCCTACATCCATTTGCCACTAAAATTCTACAGAATCACGCAATCAATTCACATTTGATACATTTTTCAAGAGGAGATGCATAACAATCAATGTTTTTTAAAGGAAATGTTTGCACATACCTGATGAAATCTTGTACTATTGATGACTATTCTGTGTCACGAGATTCTGAACTTAATTTTAAGTATGGTATGAAGATGCATCTAAAATCATGTCCTATTTTCTAATACAATTTGAGGTTTTGAAAGGCGGTATATACACGGTTGAGTAACATTATTGTGACCACCAGCTAATATCCAAAGTAACCGCTGTGTGCAGCGCGTATAGCAGCTAGACGGGCTGGGAGTGACTCAATAAGGTGCTGAAAGGTGTTCACAGGTATGTGGAGCCATGCTGACTGCAGTGCATCTGACAGCTGCTAGAGGGTGCGTGGTGGAGATCCATATAGCGAACAACACGATCGAGGTGGTCCCACAGATGCTCAATTGGGTTTAAGTCTGGGAAAACAGGGGGCCAGAGAAGTACTTTGAAGTCTTCATATTGCTCTTCCAACCACTCTCGGACATTTCTAACTGTGTGACACGTCGCATTGTCGCGTTGGAAGATCATATTCGCCACAGGGAAGACAATCAGCATGTATGAGTGTACCTGGTCTGCAATGGCGGATTCATTACGAATTCGGTCCATAATGCCTTCCACAGGTATGAGTGGACCCAGGGAATGCCACGAAAACATTCACCAAACAATAACGCTGCCCCCACCAGCTTGTATTCTTCCAAAAATGGTTGGAGTGTTTGTTCTACGATGTTTCTCGCCTTATAGGCCAACGTCCATCCGTTCGATGAAGCATAAAATTTGACTCATCGGAGAAGGCAATCCTTTGCCAATCAGCGGAGGTCCAATTCCGATACTGCCGTGCAAATGCAGCTTTCTGCCGATACACCTTCGTTAGCACAGGTGCAGTGATCATCCGCCTGCTTCAGAGCATCATACGCAGCAGGGTTCGCTGAACTGTCGTTTTAGACACACTTCCGGTGGCCACCTGGTTCATTCGGCCAGTGAGTTGCTACACTGTAGCGTGTCGATCAGCCCTCATGCACCTTCGAAGCCGAAGTTCACCTCTCACATCAATGGCACGTGGTGCTTCGTAGTTTCCACGTCGCTCATTCGCAATGGTGCCATTTCTCCAATCACGATACACTTTAATCACAGCAGCACGCGAACTGTTCACAAACTACGCTGTTTCAGAAATACTGCCACCTTTAGTCCGAAAGCCGGCAAATCATCCTTTTTTGCAAATTTGATAAATCGCTCCTTGTATCCATGACAGCAACGAGTGATATGTTTTCAGAATTCCTACAGCACACCTTTTATACCACCCATGCCAGCTCACGACACGTGCCTTCTTTCATTGGCTACGCGCTGTTGACGTCAAAAGTAGGAGGTGGTCACAATATTGAGACTCGACTGTGTATAATAGCCCTGTATAGTAAATGACGAAAACTTACATATTTATTGAAGCGTTGCAATTAAAGCTGCCCAAAGTTTATCTCAGACTCTTTATGCAGTGATCATATAAATCTGCAGCCTATGCTTAAGAGTAAGTCTTACGTACGTTACCAAAGTTGGTGCGAGAGTATGCAAAATGGTTTCAACTTACCAGTGACGCAAGCGTATGCAAGAATTATTACGCCTTCTCCTGTGCACTGTCTTTGAGGATAATCTTCTGTTAAGTTGTAATGGCAATGCGACATTCCCGAACATCTGAAATAAAAAAAATCATCCATTTTTATTTTTATTGCTGTTATTATTATTTACAGAGATTACTTGTACGAGTATGCACGAAAAAAATGAATAAAGTGTTCTTATACATATAAATTTCGTGTTCAGTTTAATCTTTCCTCAGATGCTTAAATTGGTTTGATGTTCGTTTGAACTCTTTGCAAAATGGTTGTTGCCTCATTAAGTTCACAATTCCTACTGTGCGGTTACAGATAGTTTTCAGGAATAGCGGTTCTAGTTCTCATTTCCAAATTTGTTTTCACCCATTTTTTTCACTTTATGGATTCTTTTACTAGTGCTGTTTTTTTCCTCACTTGCAAAATCGAATTCCCCTGACATCCACTGTTACATCAGAGCATACAGACCTTTGTATTTTAGTAAGACAACTTACTTATAACCTCTCGACATTCGAAATATCAAAGCAACTGCTTTCTTCTTCAATTGTAGTCGTTATGTTAAAGGGCAGCGTCTGAAAAGCAACCGTCCTCCATCGATAAAATGCCACTGTTGAAGAAGAAAACAATTATTTTGTAGCCTTAACTTCCGGTAGTAAATGAAAAAGTTTTGAAGCTGATCTTGGTTTGTCCTTTCGATATGTGCATTTGACACAATGATCATTTCACTCTCCCTGACGCTTTCCAAACAGCCTTTGATAACACAATGTATTTCGCCAATCTTTCTCAAAATATTTTCAGGATATAGACAGAAAACCTTAACTCAGTATTTAGGGTTCGTGACTTACTAAAAATCATTTGTTGATATAACAGTACATTTTTAAAAATCAAAACAAAATGCTCAGCTTATAAGTCAAAACCTGACAAAGTTTTTATGAACCACTTCAGCACATTTCCAGTCTAATTTCTAGTCTTTCGTTCAAAATTCAAACCCTGCTCTATAATTATGCTCATTTAATACGTGAAATAAGGATTAATAAATGGTAGAATTGTAGGTAGTGGCTCACACATCGATTAATGCGGATTTTAAATAAAAAGAATAGCAGCATAAAGTTGCATTCTTAAAGAACTTTTAAAACCTTCAAAATAATTTCTAATGGTCACCACTGCAATTCGAATTCAGTTTCAATAAATGGATAATTTATACAAATTGCCATCAGTTCCAATGCCTAATTTAATTAAAAATTGTTGAGTAGTTTTTATAGCTATCATCCTTGTCTCATTTATGTGCATATGAGTAGAGCAGCAGTTTTCCAACTGCGAGGTTTTCGTTTCTGAAAAACCTCTCAATTGGTCAATTTAAGATCGCACACCGTGAAAAATAAGTGGTGTGAATTCACGGAAAATTTCTGAAAATAACGTGCAGCAAAGTTGCCGGTAGGTATCCGTCTTTTTCAGAAATTTCCGTTTTTAAAAGCGCCCGTTTATTTTAACTCCCATATTTTTACAGATTTTCTGTAGTCAGAAATTCCGTTTATTTCAGAAAAGTACGTTTCAGGTTTTTCCATATTGAAACTGAAATTCCGCAAAAGCGGACAACCTGTATTTTTCAGGCCTTACACTAGGTTCCCCTTTCGCAGTAGTCCGGATCGAACCCCTGTGGGTTGGGTTAGTCCACCAGAGAGACGAACTGCACGACGATGAATTTGTTTTTTCTGTCAATTAATGCGAGTGATTTGGTTATTTTCTTTTCTGTCAATTAATGCGAGTGATTTGGTTATTTTCTTTTCTGTCAATTAATGCGAGTGATTTGGTTATTTTCTTTTCTGTTGGAGCTTATTATTTTTCTGAATAGGTTTGCAATAATTTTTTTTCTGTGGGAGGACTTTTTACAAATTAAGCATTTTTCATCGTGATTCTTCGAAGCAACAAAATGCTTTGCAACTTTATCTTTTTAAACTTACAATGACTTTCAATTACCTTTAAAAAGGAAATGTACTTTTTTATAGTATTATTTCACAAAACTCTTAAATATAAAATTTACTCTTGATTGCTATAATAGCTTTTCTCTTAAGGAATCCAAAGACTGATGCATAGACATCGTATAATCATCTGTAAAATAAGTTACGTGCCTGATTTCTTACAGTAGCACGATATATAATAAATAGCTGGTGAACAAAATCGAAGAGAGGAAAAGAGATATCCTGTGCACAATAAAAAAAATTCATGCGATATGCTATCCACAATATACGATCTCGCTACGGAACTTGAAAATCAGTTCCTTCGACAAACGATTGAAATTTAAAAGTTAATTAAACCTCAAGTATTCTTACTAATCGCTCCTATTACCAGTAATTTCTCTTTATGCGGGTACGGAAAAAGGTGAGAACAGAGTCTTTCCGTTAATACAAGAAAGGAATCGTGGAAAGGTTTCTGAAAATTCCGAATTTTCCGTTAACACACCTCTAAAACGGTAATTTACCGTCAATATAAGAAAGAAATTCCGGAAAGGTTTCTGAAAATTCCGAATTTTCCGTTAACACATCTCTAAAACGGTAATGTACTGTCAATATAAGAAAGAAATTCCGGAAAGGTTTCTAAAAATTCAAAATTTTCCCGTGGTACGAAAATTTCGTGAAATTCAAGTTTCTTCCCGTCATTTCGTGGAAAAGGCTGTATCAGAAATATGCTTCGTTAATTTACGAAAGGAATGACGGAAAGTGGCTCGTGAATTTCAGAATTTTTTTACAATGTATATAAAAAGCAGTGTTAGGAGAATTGACGGTATAACTTAGCCTATTACGATCCCCCAAGTATTTCTTTTACCTGTAATAAAGTTAAACAACAGCATCATAGTATAAAAGAAAGTGCAACGTACGTTGGAAATAATACCGTGCATGGAGTTTTTAAATGATTTTCTGAAAACAGTTACGGCTTTTGCAAATTTGATACTTTGAGACGTACTTCACACAGCGAAATGCCTACGTGTAGTATTGGAATTCATTTTTAAGTTATACCACAAGAAATATAGTTAAAAGAACACCAGAGTAAGTTAAAAGTTCGTCCCGTTTTCAGTTAAAATGTTAAATGATGTAAGAAAGCCATACACACTCCCCTCATCCTGCAAAGTCCAGGCCGTTGTTTGCTACGTATCATCCTTTGCCAACCTTACATTAGAGCCACGATCACACAGCGGTACCACTCGGAAGATCTCGAGGAGAAAAACTCTGTGATGACAGATTCCATATCCACCACTGTAGCAAAGTGTCGTTCTTGTAGGAAATAGGCCATAGAGCGAAACAGGTGGTAATCGGATGGGCTAGGATTCAGACTATGTGGGGGATGGGGTAGGATCTCAACCACTTCCAATACCTGTAGTTTTCGGCGGACCACTCTAGAGGTGTGTCTTGGGGCATCATCCACTTGCAGCAACGTTCACTTCCTATTGATGAGCGCTGGGTAGCGATGGCCCAGAGAATCAAGGACTCACTGCAGTTGTTATGCATAGAGGTTCCCGTCAGCAGCTTGATCATCTTGCACGAGTTCCCAGTACACAGAACCCTCACAATTCCACTGAACGCACACTTTCCTCTCGAACCGCCATCTCTGTACCACACGCTATGCTTCCCGGCGTGGCTTCAGCCACTGGTTCCCAGTGTTAGCATAACATAGGAATATCCACTTTTTATCATCTGTTACGGCAAGGCGCCAAAACCTAACGTCTTGTAGATTCGACTGCAATCTGCGACAGAGAGCGACGCGTTGTTCGGCCAGTTGGGGTGTTAATTCATGGGAAAACATTCGATGGCGCCTGAGGGATAAACCAAACTGGTGCAGGTGACGAATGATGGTGGATTGGGAAGAAGACCCCCTTGACCAGGTTGAAGTGTTGTTGGTCGTTGGACATCCTGATCTCGGCTTGTCTTCGAGCCTGGTGTCCCAAGCATTGAAACGCCGGAACCATATTCGTGCAGTGCTGCTGTCCATAGTTTCCTCGCCTTCAACTGCATAAATTTCTCTAGCTGCTGCCGCCGTATTAAACCCTTTTTTTCCAATAACGACGTAGGAACATCCGAATAGCACGTTTACCGACGTTCATCGTCTGCTTACCCTTGATGGAAAATGATCAAACATTTCTCTTGATGGGTAATGTTTTGATTGTAACTTCTAATTTTTGATAGAAAAAATGGTTTGACCACCTGGGGGCGTAAGTCTTTATTTCTTTTTCTAATGTACTATTTGCAGCAAAATCAAAGCTTCTTACAACACGATTCAAGAAACTCTTTCGTGGACTGAAACCGCTCACCTCGAAAATCTTTTCAGAATACTTTCCTCTTAAAATAATGCATAGTTTTTCCGCCAGGGACGTAGACGTATATCTTACCTTTGTCGATATGTCTGCTTCTAAGAGACCGATTTATAAAATTTTTTCTTTGTTGGAGAGCATTTTCGCTGCGAAATGTTTCTCATATAATTTCAAATTTTTTTTAACGTACAAGTGTGCCACTAGAGGGCGTAAGCTCACGTTTCCGTTTGCAGTAATATCTGCGGAAAACCCGATGTAAAAAATTCTTTTTCGGTTAGATAATACTAACTATAAAAACTCTTTACGTGTTCAACCAAAATTGAAGACTCGTGCAACGTAAATCACAGAAACGATGAAAAGTTATCCGTCTTTAGCACGATTTTAATGATAAAAAATGAATAATATATACAATTAAAAACATGAGCACTTTCGAGGCAGCGGCTGCCTCATCCTCAGATGTAATGAATAAAAACACATTTGATCTATATATAATATAGATCATTGCATTGTGGGAAGCTTGGTAAGTTAATAGCCAGTAGTAATCTACATGCGCCAAACTATTGCGTATACAGTTGGCCCAATGGTCTATGAAGAAAACATGGATATATATTATAGAAATCAGATATGGTGCAGGGTGGGTAAACATTCAATTAAAGTTTATATTACAATTTATAATTTACTGTTTTAATAAGTGACTTCGAAACATTATGTAACTCATAGGGAGCATGTTCATTACAACATTGTACTCCGGAAGCCTCAATATATACACTTTCTGCAATTAAAAGGTCACCAAGTTTACTAGGTGTGTTAATTATTCTTACATTACTCCAGTCGGGATTAAGATCATTTTGGATAACAGATTTGGTAAGGGATGTACAATACATGCCTGTTTCAATATTGTATTTATGTTCTATTATTCGTAATCCTAAATTACGTTTTGTAAACCCACATAATTAGAGGTTGTTTGTCCTGTAGTTGTCTTAACCAGCGGGATATTGTAAATACCCCACTGTCCCATTTTGCTATTCCGTTCACGATCCTTGAACTACAGAAAATAAGTTTCGTGCTCGTGAACCAAATTTTAATCCATATGGTTTACATAGTTGTGTTAAGGTTCTCGTTAAAGGTGGATTATATTGCATAGAACCAACATATATGGAACTGCAGTTGGAGTTTCTTGACAGGATAGTATGCAGGTCATATTTGACCCTTCTAAACACATGCCTAATCAGATATTTAGGAAATTCATCTTGCTCAGCTAAACCAAAAATATAGTTAACTTCTTGCTCAAATAATTCATTGGTTGATGAATGTGAGTGAGCTCTTTAAAACAAATAGAATAATGCTGACAGCTTATGTTGTTTAGGGTGTGATGAATGAAAAGGTATTAAAACAGGTGCATGACAGGGTTTTCTATATACGCAAGTGGTAATACAATTAAGATTATAGTTCTTACGAATAAGAATATCCAAGTAAGGTGAAGTATTATCAACCTGAAATTCTATCGTGAGCCTGATAGTTGGGAACATTGATGATAGTTCGTTGGCGAATAAGTATAAATCATCCCGGTTGTGAGGCCATGCAACCAGGATGTCGTCAACGTAGCTTAAATAAAGCAACGGGCGGTAAGGGAAAGAACTAATGACCTGATTTTCGATGTGCTGTAACAAAATTTCAGCTAGAACAGCAGACAGGGGGGAACCCATTGGGGAGCCCTCCAACTGTTGGTAAATGCTGTTTTGAAATTTGAAATATGAACGTTTCTTAACAAGACGAAGTGCGTTCATAATAGCATTAATTTCTGAACTTGGGATATGGGAATCCGCCAGTTTTGCCTCAATAATCTGATGTGTGGCCTCTACAGGTACTTTAGGGTACAATGAGACCACATCAAGAGATGCCAGAATGAATGGCTGCGATTGTGGCTGAAGCAATCGCAGTCTTTCAATAGCCTTTGTGGAACTTTTAATAGAATAAAGTGAATGCACAATATAAGTGGCAAGATATTGGGCCAAGGCTTTTTCTAAAGGTCTGGTGGGGCTAACATAGCCTGACACCAGAGGACGAATGGGGAAATCCTCTTTATACAATTTAACCCGTCCGAACATATCAGGCACACGATATCCGGGAGGGGTGAATGCATGTGAAAAACCTTCAGGAAATATATAAGCCTTTTTTAGTCTTTGAAGAGCCGCTACAGTAGCTTGACTAGGATCACTTTGTATAGTTTTGTGTGGAATAGTATTGATAACTTCACGCATTTTTTCAACATAGTCACAATTATTCAATAATACAATCTGATGAGATTTATCTGCAAGCACAACAGACAAGTCATTATTGTTTTTGAGTTCAACCAATTGTCTTTGTTCTTGAATAAGATCAGGCTGTGGAACAGGGTGACTAAAGTCCTTATCACTCAGGCATAATCATTATGCTGTTCAGGAATATATTTAACAATGCTTTCCATTTGGATAATAGTGTTCAGTATGGATCCTTTCGATGGTGGATAAGAGTATTTTGCTCCCTTATTTAAGGCCTTGGTTTGCAGACTATTAATTTCAATATTACTGAGGTTTTTAAAAATACGTGTATTTTCTTCCCAAAATAATGCACAATTTTGCCGCTAGGGGTGCCAACGTTTAATCTGTTTTTCTTAATATATCTGCTTCTAAATGTGCGATTTAAAAGATTCTTTTGACACCGGAGGCCATTTACCTGGTGGAACACTTTAGGTTAGCATTTGAGGAATTTTATAGTTCATAGTTTTGTCACTAGGTAGTGTTTGTGTACTTCAGTTTGCATCTGCATCTTCGCTTCTAAAAACCCTATTGTGGAATTTATTTTTTACTCTATGCCATTCGCTACAATAGAGATGTGGAGCATTATCCTCTATAAATAATGCACAGATTTCCGGCTAGAGGGCGTTAGGTCAATACCATTTTGTTTCGCTATCTCTGCTTCCGGGAGACATATTTGAAAAATTCTTTTACCTTAGCATAGCTTTTTCCAGGAAAAATATTTTTCGCCTATTTTAAACTTTCCCATTATGCAAAATTCTTCCACTAGAAGGCGTAGAGTTACATCATGTTTTCTTCTATATTTCTTCTTTCAACTGTTTGATTTGAAAATTTGTTTGTCTCCGTTACCTTCCTTCTGCTATGAGAAACTTTTTGTGCGCCATTTGTTTATTTTTGTAACATACTTTTTAGCCGCTGGTGGAAATAAGTAGCTGTTTCTATTTCTGGATGTTTTATCGATTGTAAGAATTCGGTTGTGTGATTTTTTTTTCTAGCCAGTTGCATTGTCTTTGAATAACTTTGATAAATTTAATTCGTGTCAAAAAGGATTCAAAAGACGTGTTGTTTACAACCGAAAATTTGGTGTCATCTTTCTTGTTTCGTTTGTTATTAATCAGTTACTTAGATTTTCATCTAAAGCAGCAATACGTAGGCATTTGTATTTCTTGTGTACATCAATCACGGGGGAAAAGTTTTTTACCGTCATAAACACTTGTTCACTCTTCCTTTGAATGTTAAGCAGTGGTATTTCTGTAAGTATCCTGGAATATGAAAAAAAGCTCACGCCACCTTCAGGTATTTGTGATCTTTACGCTGAAGAAGGGATGCTATTGTACTTCGCGTTTGGCGGATGTTCCGGAAGTAGGCGTTATTAGTTTCCCCGGGTGAGCAGATGTTCCCCATAAGAGGGTAGAGCAGGGAAGGAGAAAACTAAGGCAGAATGAATGCCGCCGCCACGTACGATATACAATGGAAAATTTCGATGGAAGATGTTCAATAAAAGGATATTGTAGAGTTTTCTTTAGTTGAACGTTGCTCTTAGTCGAAGTTAATTAGTGCCTTTAACTAAACTTGTAGATGAATGAATAAAACGAATGTCCATAAATCTTATTCGTTGAACATATATCTCACACTCAGTGAAATACCGGAAAAAAAAAAACAAAAAAAAAAAACGGGGGCCCCAGCGAAAAATGTCTTCGAGGCCCTTTTTTGAAAATCTATTAGCTTTCAGTTACTGAAGTTTCCAAATTTCATATTATTATAGATTTTATGGGCGTTTTAATAATTATATATATTTTTTTGGAACCTAAAGGTGTTTCTCGTAAAGCCAAAATTATTACGATTTTTTTTTTCGTGCAACACAAATGTTGCACGCTGCATTTAAAATGATTGCGCTAGTTTTATACCACTACAAAGTACTACAGCACTTATGATAAAGCTGATTAATTATATCATGCAAATTTTGATCGTTTAGAGAACTAAAACCAGTCTCTGAAATGTCTCATGATCACACACACACACCAAAGAAGTAACTGCCATGTGACAATCTGGCCTAATAGCCTTTTCCGATTTATACGAAAATGCAGAACGTAAGTAAGGAAATAATTAGGCAACAATTAAGAATTTTGGCACAAAAAGTAAAACTACGTAAACTATTTACTCTTGGTGTAAAAAAAAAAAAATAAACACTATACATAATGTCACAATGTTTTGCACATAGTCATTTTTTTTCTCCTGATACTGTTATAAAAATTACCCAGGTTCTGTTTCTTCGTTCCCACGAACACCTTTTAGTTCATTGCATTCTGAAGGATGCAAACATCTGTAATACATAACATCTTATCCTCACTGGTATAAAAACTTCATTCACTGAACTGATATTTCTTTCAAGTTCTCTTGTCAATATGCTACACATGTATAATAACTATTGCTATAGCTATGAAAAGGGCACTCAAGACCTCTGGAGTAGCTGCTTTCCCGTTATCCAGTTTTAAAATACTTCATTTCTTTTAAATACTTCATTCAAAGCTGCAACCAAAACCACCTGGCTATGAAAAGGGCACTAAATACCTCTTTAGTAGCTGCTTTCCCGTTATCCAGAAAATATAAAATACTTCATTTCTTTTAAATACTTCATTCAAAGCTGCAACCAAAACCACCTGGCTATTTCTTGAACAGTTTGGTGAAGAATTGCCACATAAAAATAACAACAACTGTAAAATTTTTTTACTGAGGCTAGAAGCTCTCTTAGCCATGAGCCCCCCCCCCTTCAGTGGGAAGTTGTAGGGGCTCACGCTCTAGAAATAACTACGTGAATTAAACGGCTAGGGTTGAACGAATCAGCAAAAACTTAGGCAACGTCTCTAGACTTTAAACCTAGAATTGAAAATGGGGAACATTTCAAGAAATAGAGAACTGTCAATCTTTTTTTTAAAGTTTAGAGTGGTTAAAACTGGGAATCTCTTTTTTCCAAAACTACACATGGTAATTTTGTTTTTGTGCTGTTTTATTTTTCTCGTGTTTAAATGCTTTCCTAAACAAAGCAAAACCATCTAAGAATTAACATTTTTTTCTGAAACAGCAGATATTAATATTTTTAACAAATCTTGTGCATGCAGAAAAATGACTCAGAAGTATGTCTACAAAATCTGTAACATACTAAAATAAAAATACGTGCATACAGAGGGTGCGACACAAAATATTGCGTCCCCCAATCTGTCTTTCTATCTTTTATATATATGTCATCGTCATTCATCATTGTCAACCATTATCAATCCACTGCTGGATGAAGGTTTTCCCAAGTCTCTTCCACAACTGAGCCTGTATCCTCCATATTACTCCGGCATGCTTTCGAATTTCATCCATATATGTACATGTTGCCAGAAGAAAGGACCACCGATGGAAAACCGAAATTTTAGACTGGATTTCAAGGGAACAGAAAAAGATCACAGAAGACCAACTGTGAGATGGATGGATGAAATTCGAAAACATGCCGGAGTAGCATGGCGGAGACTTGTTCAAAACAAACAGTTGTAGAAGAAACTTGGGGAGACCTTCATTCAGCAGTGGACTGATTGACAATGATGATGAGGTGACATACAGGGGTCTCGCTGCCGATCGCATTCTTCGCAATTTGAAAAAAAAATCGTTTTGGCAGAAATATTGGTTACCTTCCTTTTTGTACTATTATAACACTTTGGCGAATGAGTTGGCGAATGAGTTGGCGAAAACTTTAAACAAGAAAGATGACACCGAATTTTCGGGTGTAATAAGCACGTCTTTTGAATCCGTTCTGACACAAATTAAATTAATCAAAGCTATTCAAAGTCAATGGAACCGGTACGGAAAACAATAGTATCTGACGGAAGAAAGAAGTTTTTCAATCGGTGTTTTAATCCCACAGATATTGCTGTAAACGGAATCGTGAGCTTACGCCCTCTGGTTGCAGACTTGTGTGTTAAGAAAAACATGAATTTATATGAGAAACAATTCGCACCGGAAACGCTCTCCAACACAGAAAGAATTTTTCAAATCAGACTCTTAGAAACAGAGATATCGACAAAAAATAAGATGTGACTTTACGTCCCCTGGTGGGAAAACCATGCGTTCTTTTAGGAAGAAAGTATTCGCAAAAGGATTTTTCATACGAGCGGTATCGGTCCAAGAAAAAAAAAATTAGTCGTGTTTTCAGGAGCCCAGATTTTGCTACAAATACATCAGAAGCACAAATTAACACTTATGCCCCACTGGTGGCCAAACCATTCTTTACCAAACATTAGAAATTATGTGAAAAATATTTTTCATCAGGTATTGTATGCGATACAGGGAAGAATTTTTCAAATTGGAGTTTTAGAAGCAGAAATAACGCACAAAAAGGCAATTTGCTTTTGTGACCTCTAGCAGAAAGTCTATGCGTACTTGCCATTCTGACTAGTGCTATTGTGTTGGCTGTATCTTTTGCAAGTGAAGTATGCCTTGGAGAAAAGTTCGGAAGCAATTAGAGCAGTTGGAAGATTTCGAGAGGGGCCGCATCGTAGGGCTTCGGG
Organism: Macrothele yani; assembly: GCA_039090855.1. Lineage (NCBI taxonomy): Eukaryota > Metazoa > Arthropoda > Arachnida > Araneae > Macrothelidae > Macrothele > Macrothele yani. The sequence goes on from CM077017.1 coordinate 15,020,470, forward strand.
AAGCAGAATGGTCTTACCGCCGTATTGTGCGCCATACCGGTCGTGCGGATATCACCATAGCACGCTGTTGGCGCCAGTGGATAGAACAAGGCACGCAACAGCGACAGGAAGGGTCTTGAAGACCTAGACGAACCACGGAGAGAGAGGACCGACGGGTTGTCCGACATGCGCCCAGTGACCAAACAGCCATGATTGCGGAAATTCAGCGAACAATGGTGCCCTCCATGCATCGTCCGATTAGTGCCAGCATCATTGGTAGACGGTTGTATGACGTAGGACTACATGCAGGCAGACCGTTACGATGACTGCCCTTAACAACAGTACCTCGTCGCCAAAAACAACAATGGTGTCGTGCCAGACTGTAATGGAGCCACGTAGAATGGCAACGGGTGAACTTCAGTGACGAGTCCCGCTTTTGTCTTGGAGGAGACGACCACCGAATCCGTGTGTGGAGGCACCGTGGTCAGCGCCAAGATGAACGATTCGTTGTCGCGCGTCACACGTCCAGACGGCCAGGTGTCATGGTGTGGGGTGCAATTGCCTACGATTCTCGATCACCTTTTGGTGTTCATTACAGGCACTTTGACAGCCCAACCTTACGTTAATGAGGTCCTGCAACCAGTGGCTCTACCTACTTTGAACGCTCACCCCCGGTGCGATTTTCCATCAGGACAACGTTCGTCCGCATACTGCTGCTGTCTCGAGATCTTGCTTTCAAGGCACTGACACTCTGCTATGGCCAGCCGCATCGCCAGACCTATCGCCGATTGAAAATGTGTGGGATGGTATTGGACGCGCTATCCACATTCCACCCGTACCGCACAATTTGCAGGAACTGCGTGAGAAGATCCAAGATGCATAGGATGGCTTACGGCAGGACGCCTTTAGGAACCTGCACAACTTCATGCCCAGACGCCTGGCATGCTGTGTCAGCAAACATGGAGGCCCGACGACATACTGAGAGACACTACTTATTGGCGTGTAGCTTAATAAATATTACCAATATCAGTCTCAATGTTTAATCATTTATTGTTCCTGGTAACCTTTACTTTCCTCCCGAATAGCACTGCAATCCGACACGTACTTCTGGGTACAACAATTTTTTGACGATGAGTGTATATATATATATATATATATATATACACTGTATATCTAGGTACATACAAAAGGCATCCTGAAATTAATGCCTCGTCCCTCCTAAGATTTTATATATATATAGTATATATATATATATATATATATAATGGGATGTAAGGTCAGGTGATGCGTAACATCACAGCCTCTCCTTGACAAATGTCAACCCCGCCTTCTCGTGGTACATCCTGTTCCCACTAAAGGGGCTCTGACGACCGCCAATAGCGGTATAACTATACCATCGGGATTAGACGAAATGCTATCCCACACTCACCAACCCGCTTGGCCAGCGTGGTGAGTTATGGCCAAACCCCTCCAAAATGACTCCACAACTTAAATCTTGGCCCTCAGTCTCCGGCAGCTGGAATGTACCTGGCCAAGGCAGCGGCCAGTGCGACATGAAGGCAGAGGGTGCTAAGAATCCCCGGAGGACCGGACTAGGCTGCCATCTGATGCTGACCTTGGCGACGTATAACGGACGCTCCCTATCTTCTGATTCAAGGCTTCTTGAATTGGAAGAGGAACTACAAAGGATCAAGTGGGACATCGTCGGGCTAAGTGAGGTAAGGAGAAAAGGAGAAGATCTCATTGAACTGAAAAGTGGACATCTCTTCTACTATCGTGGGACAGATACTGGCAGAACTAGTGGTGTTGGATTTATAATAAACAAGAAACTGAAGGATAAAGTTGTAGAAGTTGAAAGTTCCTCTGACAGAGCTGCACGACTCGTTATCCAACTCTCGAGAAGATACCAGGCTCAGATTATTCAAACTTATGCACCCACCACAAGTCATGCTGAAGAAGAAATTGAAGAATTTTATGAGGAAATTCGTCATCTAAATAATAAAGGTAAGCAGCACTTGAAGATAATTCTGGGAGATTTCAATGCAAAAATAGGGCAACGGCAACAGAATGAAACTTCAGTAGGTAAATTCGGTCACGGCAACAGAAACCAGCGTGGAAATACTCTCGTAGAGTTTGCAGAGGCAGAAGGGTTTTTCATCTTGAACTCCTTTTTCAAGAAAAAGCCACACAGGAAATGGACATGGAGACATCCAAATGGGACGACAAGTGAAATTGATTTTATTATGTGTAACAAAAAATTCGTCATAGAAGTCTGCAGTGTGCAAAACAAGTTTAACACAGGCAGTGACCATAGATTGGTGAGATGTAAGATGCACCTCAACACTAAACTCGAACGTAGCAAGCTCATAAGACAAACAAAATGTATTGACATCATCATCATCATCATCATTGTCAACCATTATCAATCCACTGCTGGACGAAGGTCTCCCCAAGTTTCCTCCACAACGGTCTGTCTTGTGCCAGTCTCCTCCATGTCACCCCTGCATACTTTCGAATTTCATCCACCCATCTCCCATGTGGTCTTCTTCTGGGTCTTTTCCTGTCCCTTGGAATCCAATCTAAAATTTCGGCTGTCCATCGATGATCTGTCCTTCTGGCAGTATGTCCAGCCCATTGCCATTTCAGGGATTTAACTCTGATCATGATGTCTTCCACTCTAGTCATTTTTCGGATCCACGAGTTCCTCTTCTTATCTCTCCTGGTTACACCAAGCATGCACCTCTCCATGCTTCTTTGAGTTGTCTGCAGCCTTTGTATGTCTCTTTTAGTTAAGGTCCACGTCTCTGCACCATACGTAAGCACTGGAAGGATGCATTGATCAAACACTTTTCTTTTAAGACATAATGGCATATTGCTCTTGAAAATTATGCTGTTTCTTCCAAAAGCTCTCCAGGCAAGTTTTGTACGCCGATTAATTTCTTCATCAATGTGACCCTCACTTGATATCTGCTGTCCAAGATAAACGTACGTGTCTGTTATCTCCAGCTTTTCTCCATCAATCGAAAAATCTTCATTTCTTGTAAAAGCATTGAACATCACTTTTGTCTTCTGAAAGTTCATTTTTAATCCCACTTCTTTACTCTTGTCAGCAAGTTCCTGGATCATACTCTGCAGCTCTGATGGGGTAGTTGCAAAAATGACTACGTCATCAGCAAAACGAAGGTGGGTTAGATAATCTCCATTAATCTTTATCCCCTTGTTTTCCCAGCTCAGCGACTGAAAAACACCCTCCAATGTGGCATTAAAGAGCTTCGGAGATATGTTGTCACCTTGTCTCACTCCCTTTCCAATTTTTACGTGTGTTGTATTTTCAAACAGCCTAATCTTTGCACTTGCATTTTCATAGATGTTATTAATAATATTAATGTATGCATCTTTCAATACCGCAGGTTTTCAGAGCCATTGTAACTGCTGATGGTTTCACCGAATCAAAGGCTTTTTCATAATCGATAAAAGCCATGCACAATGGAAGTTCATATTCCCTCGCTCTTTCAATTAGTTCTCTCAGCACGTGGATATGATCTATTGTGCTGTAGCCACTCCTGAATCCAGCTTGTTCTCTCGGTTGAGCCGTGTCCAGTGTTACCTTCAAGCGGTGTGAAAGAACTTTAGTGAAGATTTTATAAACTACTGATAAGAGGCTGATAGGTCTGTAGTTTCCGAGATCCTCAATGTCACCTTTCTTATGTAGCAGGATCATTGTAGCGGTGTTCCAATCCTCAGGAATCTTTCCTTCATTAAGGCATCGAGTGAAAATTTGGGCGAGTACTGTTTCGATTTCTCCACTTGCTTCTTGTATGATGTCTACAGTAATTCCATCTTCTCCTGGAGCTTTTCCTCGCTTCATGTTCTTGATTGCATGTGCAACTTCTGCTGGAAGGACTGGAGGAACTCTGGTACTGGTATCTTTCATGATGTCTGGAGTGCATATATCATCCCTTTCATATAATTTGGAGTAGAAATCTTTCACTCTTGTCAAAATTTCGCCTCTATTTCTTGTTACAGAACCATCTTCTTTTCTCAGTGCCATAATCTGTTTTCTTCCCTTACTGAGATGTCCCTTTGCTATCTTTAGGCTTTGGTTGTTTTCAATTGCTTTCCTCACTAGTTCACAGTTGAATTTCCTTACGTCTTCAGTGATACTTTTTCTTACTGTCTTGCATAGCTCTATATATTCCACTTTGGAAGTGACATCTTCTTTAGTTGTCCTCATCTCTCTTCTTTTTTGCATCAACATTTTGGTTTTTCCTGATAATTTGTTCACATGCAACTTGTTCTTAGACCCAGCTAATTTTGTTGCTGTTTCCATAAGAGCTTTGGTTACTTTTCTGTTAACTTCAGAGATGTCCACTTCTTCCGATGTTAGGCCTTCTAAAGCAGAGAACCTGTTCTTCAGTTCTAACTTGAAGGTATTATGGTGTTTTTTGAGGTTGGTTATGTCAATAGACTTTGTTTGTCTTATGAGCTTGCCACGTTCAAGTTTAGCGTTGAGGTGCATCTTACATCTCACCAATCTATGGTGACATAACCAACCTTAAAAAACACCATAATACCTTCAAATTGGAACTGAAGAACAGATTCTCTGCTTTAGAAGGCCTAACATCAGAAGAAGTGGATATTTCTGAAGTTAACAGAAAAGTAACCAAAGCTCTTATGGAAACAGCAACAAAATTAGCTGGGTCTAAGAACAAATTGCATGTGAACAAATTATCAGGAAAAACCAAAATGTTGATGCAAAAAAGAAGAGAGATGAGGACAACTAAAGAAGATGTGACTTCCAAAGTGGAATATATATAGAGCTATGCAAGACAGTACGAAAAAGTATCACTGAAGACGTAAGGAAATTCAACTGTGAACTAGTAAGGAAAGCAATTGAAAACAACCAAAGCCTAAAGATAGCAAAGGGACATCTCAGTAAGGGAAAAAAACAGATTATGGCACTGAGAAAAGAAGATGGTTCTGTAACAAGAAATAGAGGCGAAATTTTGACAAGAGTGAAAGATTTCTACTCCAAATTATATGAAAGGGATGATACATGTACTCCAGACATCATGAAAGGTACCAGTACCAGAGTTCTTCCAGTCCTTCCAGCAGAAGTTGCACATGCAATCAAGAACATGAAGCGGGGAAAAGCTCCAGGAGAAGATGGAATTACTGTAGACATCATACAAGAAGCAAGTGGAGAAATCGAAACAGTACTCGCCCAAATTTTCACTCGATGCCTTAATGAAGGGAAAATTCCTGAGGATTGGAACAACGCTACAATGATCTTGCTACATAAAGAAAGGTGACATTGAGGATCTCAGGAACTACAGACCTATCAGCCTCCTATCAGTGGTTTATAAAATCTTCACTAAAGTTCTTTCACACCGCTTGAAGGTGACACTGGACATGGCTCAACCGAGAGAACAAGCTGGATTCAGGAGTGGCTACAGCACAATAGATCATATCCACGTACTGAGAGAACTAATTGAAAGAGCGAGGGAATATGAACTTCCATTGTGCATGGCTTTTATCGATTATGAAAAAGCCTTTGATTCGGTGAAACAATTAGCAGTTGCAATGGCTCTGAAATCCTGCGGTATTGAAGATGCATACATTAATATTATTAATAATATTTATGAAAATGCAAGTGCAAAGATTCGGCTGTTTGAAAATACAACACACATAAAAATTGGAAAGGAGTGAGACAAGGTGACACCATATCTCCGAAGCTCTTTAATGCCACATTGGAAAATGTCTTTCAATCACTGAACTGGGAAAACAAAGGGATAAAGATTAATGGAGATTATCTAACCCACCTTCGTTTTGCTGATGACATAGTCATTTTTGCAACTACCCCATCAGAGCTACAGAGTATGATCCAGGAACTTGCTGACAGGAGTAAAGAAGTGGGATTAAAAATGAACTTTCAGAAGACAAAAGTGATGTTCAATGCTTTTACAAGAAATGAAGATTTATCGATTGATGGAGAAAAGCTGGAGATAACAGACACGTACGTTTATCTTGGACAGCAGATATCCAGTGAGGGTCACATTGATGAAGAAATTAATCGGCGTACAAAATTTGCCTGGAGAGCTTTCGGAAGAAACAGCATAATTTTCAAGAGCAATATGCCATTATGTCTTAAAAGAAAAGTGTTTGATCAATGCATCCTTCCAGTGCTTACGTATGGTGCAGAGACGTGGACCTTAGCTAAAAGAGACATACAAAGGCTGCAGACAACTCAAAGAAGCATGGAGAGGTGCGTGCTTGGTGTAACCAGGAGAGATAAGAAGAGGAACACGTGGATCCGAAAAATGACAAGAGTGGAAGACATCATGATCAGAGTTAAATCCCTGAAATGGCAATGGGCTGGACATACTGCCAGAAGGACAGACCATCTATGGACAGTCGAAATTTTAGATTGGATTCAAAGGGACAGGAAAAGACCCAGAAGAAGACCACATGGAAGATGGGTGGATGAAATTCGAAAGTATGCGGGAGTGACATGGAGGAGACTGGCACAAGACAGACCGTTGTGGAGGAAACTTGGGGAGACCTTCGCCCAGCAGTGGATTGATAATGGTTGACAATGATGATGATGATGATGATGATGATATACATACACCGATGAGCCATTACATTATGACCACCCGCATCCTACAGAAATGAGAGCGCCTAGAGATCAAACGGTAGCCGTACATATAAAACCTGAGAATCGGCTTTCGGTTAGTAGGGTGTTCGGAGTAAGAATGGCGAAAGCTGCCGCTTTATAGGAGTTTGATAAGGGACAAATTGTAATGACACGGCGCCTGGGAACTACGATCTCGCAAACGGCGCTCTTTGTGGGTTGTTCACATGCCGCTGTAGTGAGTACGAATCAAAAATGGTGCACAGACGGCCAAACGACGACCCGTCGTCCAGTCGTGTGCCGTCCGCAGCTCATTGATGTCAGAGGGGAGCGGAGACTGTCGCGCATTGTTCACAGAGACCGTAGAGCCACAGTGCGATAAATCACCCTCAGCTACAACAGCGGTGATCAGGACAATGTGTCACAGCACACAGTTTATCGCAACCTTCTGCGCATGGGCCTGCGTAGCCGAAGACCCAGCCAGGTCCCCATGCTCACTGCACGTCATCGCCAACAACCCATGAAATGGGCCCAAGATCATCGAGATTGGACCGTGGATGATTGGAAGAAAGTGACCGGGTCTTACGGATCAAGATTCCTGGTGCATTACGTAGACGGCCGAGCGCGGATACGCCGATTAGACGGCCGGAGGCTGCGGCGGCGGTGTTATATTGTGGGCAATGTTTTTTTTGGGACACTTTATGCCCCATTATCCCAATAGCACAATCCCTGACAGCTGTCAGGTAGCTGAACATCGTTGCGGCTCAAGTTCACCCATTCATGGCAACCGTGCTCCCTGTTGGTGATGGCCATTACCAACAGGAAAATGCGCCATGCCACACTGCCAGAATCGTCAAGGAGTGGTTCAAGGAACACGCTTGTGATTTTCTGTTAATGCCCTGGCCTCCAAATTCACCTGTCATGAACCCAATCGAACATTTGTGGTTCGACTTGGAAAAGCGGGTTCGCGCTAAATCACCACCACCCCGAAACGTACGGGAACTGGAGGACCTGCTGTTGGCATTATGGTACTAGATACCCAGGATACCTATCGCCACCTCACGAATCGATGCCTCGCCGAGTGGCTGCTGTTTTTTAAATTTTGTTACTTCTTATTATGACCATATTATGACCACCTACAGCTTATTAGGTAGGTGGTCAAAATGTGGTCATAATGAGAAGTAACACAATTTACGCGAGAAAGCAGAAACTGAAAGGGAACGCCAAAATATTTAGATCAGTAAATAGAAACTTCATCAAAAAAATAATTTGTACCAAATTCTGGACTTTCGATGTTCCTGAAAAAATGATCAGCACGAAATTGTTTTCCAGCTGAAGCTGTTCCTTTTGTTTTCTTGTACTGTACCTTCCGGTCTGCTGCTTTGTCGCAATCATTCGTGAAAATGGAATGAAAGAATCCTCAGTGAGGCGCATAAAGTCGATTTATCTTGTAATTAATTTTTTAACAGACATTTTTGCTCAATACTGCGTTGCAAAGTGGAAAACTGAAATACTACATTCCCAATCGCCGTTTGTATCTATTTCTGAGCCCAATATTATCCAAATTTCTGTCACTTAGAATGATGGCTGCATCCAAAAATTTAAATAAACATAATTCTCTTTCGTACTGCTTAGACAGATATCCTAGTGCATCTTTTTTCTTTCTCCGAGGGAAGGCTGTTTGCCACCTAGTAAAAAACAACAGCTTTTTAAAGAGAATTCCATTGTTTCGACTATCCCTTTTGTTTAATATTGATCAACACTGTGTTCATTAAGTCTGCGAGTATGGAAATAAATGGAAAGCAGTAATTTCATATGTATTCTATCTTAATAGCTGAACTGTTTTTGACCTATGAGTTAATTTACTCTGTCTGGTTGCTTGACACTTATAACGCAACATCTCTGAGCTTACTCGCATTGAGATGTATGCGTATACCTCTATTATTTTAAACTTCCTTTTGAATCCAAGTTCGGACGCCACTTATAATGCTTATTATTTAAATCGGGTTTTCGATTTGTGTTTTTTAACTTAACGTCTCCGAGTTTCTCTTGATGAATTTTAAGTTGGCGACTTCTGACAGCGGATCAAAGGGGCAAGCTATATGTGTAAGGTTGCTGAAATAAGAGCTCGATGGGCAATATGAGACGAGCAATGCTTCTTATAGATGATTCTTGAGTAATTTTGTTAAATGATTCATGTCTACGTAACGAGAGAAAGTCTGTAAGCTTACGATTGTTGCGAGCAGAGACAGATAACTAAAATTGGATGTTGGATTGAGCAAAGTGTTGTTGTGATTTAATTCTAAGCTATCAAGTGTTTTCTGGCTAAGTGTATTCAACTTGGATGACGTGTCATGAAAGCAAATAAAGTGGGTTATAAGTTAGGTTGATTCATATCGTGCCCTTGGACGTTAGTTTAAAAGTGTATGTTACGTCTAGTTAGGTCTTTCAGCTTTTACAAGCAGTGAAGTTATCCGGATTCTACAGTGAAACCAATCACTACGCTAAATCCAATTCTTCGTGCGAGCTACAAAATAAATATTGATATACCGTCTAAGCACGATTTATTGATGTTAAAATACGAACACTATTTACAATTAAAACGTTAGCACTTTCGAGGTGACAATCCCACCATCCTCAGATGTAATGAAGGCTCAAAGAACAGTGTCTTAAATACATTGGGGTTACCAATATTCTGACATTATTCCAGTCCCGAAGTAGAGCCCCTTGTATTAACACATGTGTTATTGCAGTTAACACATGTGTATTGATGTTAAAAATACGAACACTAATACAGTTAACACGTGTGTTAATACAGGGGCTATACTTCGGGACTGGAATAATGTTAGAATATTGGTAACCCTGCATCTGTATACTCGCTGTTGATATATGAGAGCCTGTATATTTCGGCAATTGGAGATAAATGCTGCAACGATTACAGCCCGTATGATTTGCTGGAAATATGGAAACGTTTTGTAGTTTCTTCAAATTATGGTAACATTTAACTTGTTTTTTCCGTAATTCATTTAATATTTGTTTAATTTGATTTTGTCGGAGATGATATATGCCTGCGCCCTTTTAAACTGTGAATAATGTGCCAAATTGACTTTTGTTTGATTGGTAGATAGTTTTATATCACGTGACTGATTAGTTAAAGACGTAATATGCAATGTATTTAAGCCACTGTTCTTTGAGCCTTCATTACATCTGAGGATCGGGTGACTTTCACGTCGAAAGTGCTTATGTTCCAATTGTAAATAGCGTTCGTATTTTAACATCGATAAATCGTGTTTAGACGGTATAGCAATGTTTATTATGTTAAACCCTACGTGAGCTAAGCTTTTAGTGCTTTTCATTGAAATGAAATTAAGGAGGCGAATGGATAATGAATTCAAACACTCGACGTGGATCAGGAACATCAAACAGAAATCATCGCTCTTTCGACGTTAATAAGTGAGTCTCGGAAAAATTATCATCGGCCGCCACCGGGAAATGAACCTAGGGTCTTCCAGTTACGAGCCGGACATGTTACCACTGCACCACAGCGTCATCGAATTCCTTCAGACTCACGTACGACTAACTTCCAATCCATCTTCTTGGAGCCCTGCACAAGCCACTGGGGAAATTCGAGGCCACTGGATCTGGCAGGTTGCTTTTTACTCCGCACAAGCCACTGATGGCATTCGAGGCCGCTGTGGTGCAGAGGTAGCATGTCCGGTGCGTAACTGGAAGACCCTGGGTTCGATTCCCGGTAGTGGCCAATGATAATTTTTCCGTGACTCACTTATAAACGTGGAAAGAGCGATGACTTCTGTTTGATGTTCCTAATCCACGTCAATTGTCTGTATTGACTATTCTACATTGTGACCCATGCCAATAATTGCTTAATGTACTGCGCAGATCGTGTTTTAATAATATATGTTGTATTCATTACTCAGGAGACTCTTGTTTCCTTGCTCAGAAAGCTCCCACTGAGAATTCCTTACTCAGAAGGCTCTTGAATCCTTACGCAGAATTTTTTAGTCAGAAAGCTTTTGTGTCCTTACTCAAAAGGCTCTTGAATCCTTACTCAGAATTATTTAGTCAGAAAGTTTTTGCGTCCTTACTCAAAAGGCTCTACTCAGAGGCCGTTACTCAGAATCGTTTACTCTCTAGAAGATTCTTGGGTCCTTACTCAAAAGGCTCTACTCAGAAGTCTTTACTCAGAATCGTGTACTCTCTGGAAGATTCTTGTGTCCTAAGACTTGGGTCCTCATTCAGAAGGCTCTGCGCCGATGATAGGATTATACTCTTTATCCTTGTTATTAGCTCCAACGTTGATGTTTGGCAGTACCAAGTTTTCTGTTTGGATCATAAGTTTTAATCATCCCTTTACACCTTTCATTCAATGTGGTGCGGCTGTAGTTTATCTTCTGACAGTGAATGTTGGGTCAACTGCATCCAAATTTCCGCGAAAAGTTCAGTTGAACTTCACTGAGAGATTTTCCCCATGTGTGCATATGTATATAACGGTCGCGCTATCGATTGGCAAATTCATTAGCTCAGGCCAGTTTTTGTATAGTAAAAAGCATTGAATCTATCTACACATACATAAACAATGCTTTGCTTTTGTTTAAAAATTGCCCGTGCTCATTCCAGCAGGAAGAGCTAAAAATGGATAAGTTTTCGTCTAAAAAATGAAAAAAGACAATGATATTGTTTGTTGTTATTGAAAAATAAAGACAACAAATAAAATATATCCACACGTCGTTTATCATATATATTCATAAATTTATTGTACAAGCATTAAAAAACCACAAAAAGTATTTGGTTTCATAATAAAGATTTTTCAGAAAATTCTGAGTTTTCAAGTTCTCGTCGGACACAACATCGCGACTTCACTTTTGTTCCCATGGCAGAATGACGTTTTCTGAGCAACCATGAATTCACATACACAGTCGAGTCACATTATTGTGACCACCTCCTACTTTTGACGTCAACAGCGCGTAGCCAATGAAAGAAGACACGTGTCGTGAGCTGGCTTGGAGGGTACATAAGATGGGTTGTAGGCAATCTGAAAACGTATCACTCGTTGCTGTTATGGATAAAAGGAGCGATTTATCAGATTTGCAAAAAGGGATGATCATCGGTTTTCGGGGCCAAGAGCGGCAGTATTTCTGAAACAGCGCAGATTGTGAACTATTCGCGTGCTGCTGTGGTTAAAGTGTATCGTGATTGTAGAAATGGTACCATTGCGAATAAGCGACATGCAAACTGCGGAGCACCATGTGCCATTGATGTGAGAGGTGAACGTCGGCTGCGAAGTTACGTGAGGGCGAATCAACATGCTACAGTAGAGCAACTCACTGGCCGAATGAACCAGGGGGCTACCGAAAGTGTGTCTAAAACGACAGTTCAGCAAACTCTGCTGCGTATGGGGCTCCGATGCAAACGGATGGTCACTGCACCTATGCTAACGAAAGTGCATCGGCAGAAAAGGCTTACATTTGCACGGCAGTATCAGAATGGAACCTCCGCTGATTGGCAAAAGATTGCCTTCTCCGATGAGTCACGTTTGCTGCTTCATCGAACGGATGGACGTTGGCGTATAAGGCCAGAAACATCGAAGAACAAACACTCTTCAACCATTGCTGGCAGAACACAAGCTGGTGGGGCAGCGTTATGGTCTGGGGAATGTTTTCGTGGCATTCTCTGGGTCCACTCATACCTGTGGAAGGCACTATGGACCGAGTTCGTTACGAATCCATCCTTGCAGACGACGTACACCCATACATGCTGATTGTCTTCCCCGGGACGGATGGGATCTTCCAGCACGACAATGCGACGTGTCACACAGCTAAGAAATGTCCGAGAGTGGTTGGAAGATCACGATGAAGACTTAAAAGTACTTCCCTGGCCCCCAATTCCCCAGACTTAAACCCAATTGAGCATCTGTGGGACCAACTCGATCGTGTTGTTTGCTTTGTGGATCCTCCACCACGAGCCCTTCAGCAGCTGTGAGATGCACTGCAGTCAACATGGCTCTACATACCCGTGGACACCTTCCAACACTTTATTGAGTCACTCCCAGCCCGTCTAGCTGCTGTCCACGCTGCACACGGCGGTTACTCTAAATAAAGTTCAAGAAAGAGTCACTTGCAGTTCTTTTATTCCGTCAATATCCCATAAGTACTTCACTAGGATATTCCAATACTCATGAAGAACTAATTCGTAACAGCATCAATAATTCACTCTGATTAACGCGAGTTAGTGAATAATATATGCTTCCACGACTACTCCTAACGCATCACACTTTGTTTACTAGCTCCAGGCATTATACACCGATGAGATATTACAATAAATGGTAGTACCTCATTTAACCAGCAAAACAGCGACCACTCGGCGAGGCATCGATTCCATGAGGTGGCGATAGGTATCCAGGTATCCTGGGGTATCTGGTACCATAATGTCAACAACAGGTCCTCCAGTTCCCGTACATCTCGGGTTGATGGTGATTTAGCGCGAACCCGCCTTTCCAAATCGAAACACAAATGTTCGATTGGGTTCATGACAGGTGAATGTGGAGAGCAGGGCATTAACAGAAAGTCACCAGCATGTTCCTTGAACCACTCCTTGACGATTCTGGCAGTGTGGCATGGCGCATTATCCTGTTAGTAATAGACATCACCAGCAGGGAATACAGTTGTCATGAATGGGGGAACTTGGTCCGCAACGATGTTCAGATATCTGACAGCTGTCAGGGATTGTGCTATTGGGATAATGGGGCCTAAAGCGTCCCAAGAAAACATCGCCCACAGCATAAAACCGCCGCCGCCGGCATGTTTACGTCCAACAATGCATCCAGGTGCCATAGCTTCCGTTGGTGATTGGCGTATCCGCGCTCGGCCGTCTACTTAATGCACCATTAATCTTGATTTGTCAGACCAGGCAACTTTCTTTCAATCATCTACGGTCCAATCTCGATGACCTTGGACCCATTTCATGGGTTGTTGGCGATAACGTGTAGTGAGCATGGGAATCAGGCTGCGTCTTCGGCTACGCAGGCCCATGCGCAGAAGGCAGCGATGAACTGTGTGCTGGGACACATTGCCCTGATCACCACTATTGTAGCTGAGGGTGATTTGTCACACTGTGAGCCTGCGGTCTATGTGAACAATGCGCGACAGTCTCCGCTCTCCTCTGGCATCAATGAGCTGCGGACAACACACGGCTAGACGACGGGTCGTCGTTTGGCCATCTGTGCACCACTTTTGATACGTACTTCCTACAACGGCACAAGAACAAGCCACGCCGTTTCATCCAAGAAAGGTAAAGAACCCTGATCCTTCAATTCAACAGTAAAATTGATGGTTGGAAAGGGGGCAGAAAAAAGGTAGGCGAACTCATGTAAGGCATCAACAGAATGTTGCCATGCTACCAAAATGTCATCAACATATCTCGTATAAAGTAAAGGTTTGAGAGGGAACTGTTGAAGGACATTAGTCTCAAGGTGCTGTAAAACTATTTCGGCTAATAGTGGCGAGAGGGGTGAACCCATGGGAGTGCCGGTAGTCTGACGAAATATGATGTGGTCCCCTTTCATCCTATCGGGACCACCCTTTCATCGTAGCGTCGTTGGATGTTGTATCCCTTTTCTCTAGTATCCCTCTTGATCTTGCCCATTCTATTATTGGAAATTTACTCCCGACTTTAGGTGTAACACCTACCGAGAGTATGGCGATCATTGAAGCTTTAAGACTAATTGCTCGGCGAACAGTTTTTCGATTCAATAACATCACGTTTCGTCAGACTGCCGGCACTCCCATGGGTTCACCCCTTGCGCCACTATTAGCCGAAATAGTTTTGCAGCACCTTGAGAATAATGTCCTTCAACAGTGCCCTCTCAAACCATTACTTTACATGAGATATGTTGATGACACTTTGCTAGCATGGCAACATTCTGTTGATGCCTTACATGAGTTCGCCAACCTTTTTTCTGCCCCTTTTCCAACCATCAATTTTACTGTTGAATTGGAGGATCAGGGTTCTTTACCTTTCTTGGATCTACTCTTGACTCGGTTTCCCTCCACTCGGTCGTCCTCTTTCCGGGTTTTTCGTAAACCTTCAGCCCCCCATCCCATTTCTGATATCTTTTTCTTCATTCAGTCTTTCACAACACAAGAATGCAGCTTTTGCATTCCTGTTTAACCAAGCTTATACTCACTCATCGTCTGCCATCCTAAGAAAACGTGAAATTCAATATATTTTTGAATTGGCTAACCAGTTTGGCTATCCTCGCCATTACGTGTTAAAAAAACTTCATAAATGCCAACGTTCCAAACTCTCTACGTTACAAAGAAGTGGTGAAGCTAATACCTATGTAGGTTTCATTGATTACATCCCCGATGTTGTACAGACCCTGAAAAAAGCGTGTGCCAAACAAAATATGGATACTGGAATTCAGACACAAAAATTACTTTCTTTGGTCAAAGAGATCGTGACAAAGTCAACCCTTTACATAGACACGGAGTGTACTATATACCTTTAAAGGCTACTATCCCTAATGTGCATGACTCCAGATATATAGGATCCACCCTTCGAAATATTTCGACTAGGATTTCTGAACATGCCTACAACGTAAGGAAAGGTTCGTGCGCTACAACATTATCTAGACTGGTTAATCAGAGCAGATATATACCGGACTGGAACAATGTTAAATACTTAGCAACAACTTCCAACAAAACTAATTTACTTTTTATGGAGAGCATTTTTATCAACTTGTTCTCCAACCAATGCTGTAACGATGACTCACCATGTATATTACCATCGTCATGGAGACATTTCATTTT
This sequence comes from Macrothele yani, assembly GCA_039090855.1. Taxonomy (NCBI): domain Eukaryota; kingdom Metazoa; phylum Arthropoda; class Arachnida; order Araneae; family Macrothelidae; genus Macrothele; species Macrothele yani. Next base: position 15,035,911 of record CM077017.1, read on the forward strand.
TAATCATTGTATTTTTTATCACAATTCATAACTCATACCATTATATTAACCTGTAGTGATTTTCATTTGTGTATGTGTATGTCATGTTGAAGTGCGCTTGCGTCAAATGGGACTACGTCATCAAACCAGTGACTTTAGGTGACGAACCATCTCCTTATAAACAGGAGTTTGCTCTAATATGTTGCCCGATGATGGACCCAGTGTGGGTCCGAAAGTACTAGCATGTTTCCTGTGATGGTTTTAGATGTAAATAAAGTTCATTTTTAATTGCAACTGAGACCTACTTTTTAAATCATGTAACGACAGCATTGTGAAGGTGATTTTTTATAACTGATCACCATTGGACAGTGTAAGTACTAGATTGGATACCTTGAGGAAGGAATGGACCCAGAAGAAGACCACGTGAAAGATGTGTTGGTGTAATTTGCAAGCATGATTCAGAAGAAACTGACTCAAGGCATAAAGCTGTGCAAGAGACATGGGGAGACCTTCATCCAGCAGTGGATTAATAATAATTTCTCTCTGAGAGAGAGAGAGAGAGAGAGAGAGCAAATGAACGGATCCGCTGTGCTGTTAAAAAGCAAATGAACTGATCCGCTGCGTTCTTTAGATGCGCAGTACAGCTGCAAACGGTATGAAAACAAGCCTGCAGCTGACAGCGATCATATCGCACTGTCAGGTTGAGTAAAAATTTCGCGGCGGGCGAGAGCTGACTTTGAGAAAGGAAAGATTGCTGAGTGTTATATTAGTAGGTTGTCCATAAGAGAAACCAAGAGGCGTTTAAAAATATATAATAAGTGGAGGACCCATGGCGTGCCCGAAGCAGCAAAACGTACCGGCAGATCAAAGAAAATCGGTGATAGAGGACGTCGAAGCCTTAGCTCAGTGTACAGGTGAGTAAAAATGCTGGAACCTCGGTATGTACACGTACCATTCGCAGAGAACTTCATTCCATGGGTTACCGTGGTCGTGCGGCTGCTCATAAGCCCTTCATCTACACTCGGAATGCTACTTGTTGTTTAGCATGGTGTAAAGAACATTTATCATGGACCGTGGATCAATGGAAACAGGTCCTATGGACTGATGAATCCAGATACAAGATTCATCAGTCTGATGCCCGTATGTGGGCATCAGACTGGAGCTGGCAGTGTGCTCGTGTGGGTGTGGTTTTCGTGTATGGTCCCGGCCCATTGGTTATCGTGGACAAACCTGTTAACCAGCACGTCTACTTCGAAATTCTGGACAATTATGCCCTACCAACTCTGTCGCAATACTATGGAACCGAACGTTGTTGGTACCAGCAGAATAATGCACTGAGCCATAAAGCAAGGACTGTTACGGCGTGGTTTGACGATCATTCCGTATGGTGTGTGGACAGGCCAGCACAAAGCCCTGATCCTAATCCCATAGAGCATATATGGGATGAATTAGAGCGCCGCATAAGGAGTTTGGAACCCAGGCCTACTACTAGGCAACAGTTGGCGGTAGCATTATGTACTGAATGGAAGCGCATACCTATCGCTGTGTTCCAAACCTTGTCGAAAGCATGTCTCGAAGGATCAGTGCATGCAGCAACGCCTATATATATATATTTGAAAACTTGGGCAAAAAATTGAAACAGTACTCGCCCAAGTTTTCACTCGATGCCTTAATGAAGGGAAGATTCCTGAGGATTAGAACAACGCTACAATGATCCTGCTACATAAAAAGGTGACATTGAGGACCTCAGGAACTACAGACCTATCAGCCTCCTATCAGTGGTTTATAAAATCTTCACTAAAGTTCTTTCACACCGCTTGAAAGTGATAATGGACATGGCTCAACCGAGAGAACAAGCTGGATTCAGGAGTGGCTACAGCACTATAGATCATATCCACGTACTGAGAGAACTAATTGAAAGAGCGAGGGAATATGAACTTCCACTATGCATGGCTTTTATCGACTATGAAAGGCCTTTGATTCGGTGAAACCTTCAGCAGTTACAATGGCTTTGAAATCCTGCGGTATTGAAGATGCATACATTAATATTATTCATAACATCTATGAAAATGCAAGTGCAAAGATTCGGCTATTTGAGAATACAGCACCCATAAAAATTGGAAAGGGAGTGAGACAAGGTTACACTATATCTCTGAAACTCTTTAATGCCACATTGGAAAATATCTTTCAATCATTGAACTGGGAAAACAAAGGGATAAAGATTAATGGAGATTATCTAACTCACCTTCGTTTTGCTGATGACGTAGTCATTTTTGCAACTACCCCATCAGAGCTGCAGAGTATGATCCAGGAACTTGCTGACAAGAGTAAACAAGTGGGATTAAAAGTGAACTTTCAGAAACCAAAAGTGATGTACAATGTTTTTACAAGAAATGAAGATTTTTCGATTGATCGGGAAAAGCTGGAGATAACTAATACCTACATTTATCTTGGCAGATATCAAGTGAGGGTCACATTGATGAAGAAATTAATCGGCGTATAAAACATGCCTGGAGAGCGTTTGGAAGAAACAGCATAATTTTCAAGAGCAATATGCCATTTTTTCTTAAAAGAAAAGTGTTTGATCAATGCATACTTCCAGTGCTTACATATGGTGCAGAGACGTGGTCCTTAACTAAAAGAGACATACAAAGACTACAGACAACTCAAAGAGGCATGGAGAGATGCATGCTTGGTGTAACTAGGAGGGATAATAAGAGGAACTCGTGGATAAGAAAAATGACAAGAGTGGAAGACATCATGATCAGAGTAAAATCCCTGAAATGGCAATAGGCTGGACATATTGCCAGAACGACAGACCATCGATGGACAGCTGAAATTTTAGATTGGATTCCAAGGGACAGGAAAAGACCCAGAAAAAGACCACATGGGAGATGGGCGGATGAAATTCGAAAGTATGCGGGAGTAACATGGAAGAGACTGACACAAGACAGACCGTTGTGGAAGAAACTTGGGGAGACCTTCGTCCAGCAGTGGATTGATAATGGTTGACAATGATGATGATGATATATATATATGCCGAAATTCTACTAGTAAAGCCTCGATTATATAGAACTAACGTAGTGCCAGTAAAGTTTGCCTGTAAAGTTAGGACTTCTCTCAGACATTTTTTTTATATATTGCAGTCAACACTACGTGAATTAGAATGCTGGCCTAGATAAAAGAATAAGCTTTCCCTGAACGTTCCGTTTCTAACGATATTATCCACCTAATCAAAAGGAATATTCAAGTTTAGGTAATGTCGAGAGAAAGATGTCGATTTCCATATGCTTTGTGACGGGGTTTTGGCCGTCTTTGGGTGTTGACGCTCCTCAGGTGAGCAGATGTTTGATAGAATCAGAGAAAGCAGGAGTACGGAGAGTAAAAGAGGTGGGGGAGGGGGAGGGGAACACGCGGGAGACGTGATTTCCGCAGTGCGGTTACTCTCATGGGGTAAAGTAGAACAATTCTCTACCGCCCTCCAGATGGGAGTCCTTGGGTAAGTTCGCCACGGAAGAGCACGGGAAGTATTCATCATGTTCGAACGATAAGCGTGAGGAGCACAATGATCGGAATGTTATGTGGAATGAATTTCTTATGAGGGTTCCGGTAGGTGATTTAGCGGGTGCCTGCCTCGCCCCATCTGACGCGAAACTCACCTGCCACAATCGAATCCAATACTTATCTCACGCTTTTTTGAGTAACTTGTCACCTCCATAAAAAATAACAGTACAGACGTTTGTGCGTCGATAAGCTAGGCAAACACTTTCTCATTTCATGTACATACACTGAGTGGCCAAATTATTATGACCAACAGACCCTTTCATGCAAAGTAGCTATCCCGCAGATGCCGCTGACGCAAGATGGCTGAATCGGCATAGAAAGGGAACGCTGAAGGAATGCAGAGACTAATGAAATCATTACTTAAGAAATAATGGGTAAAAGACGCGACCTGGCGGATTTTGAATGTGGAATAATCGTGGGTGTTCAAAGCATTGGTGCGAGCATTAGCAAAACAGCTGCAACGGTGCAATGCTCGAAGGCAGAAGTTGTTAAAGTTTACAGAGACTGGACCACCAGTCAAAAAACCGGGTCTGAGAGCAAGGCGTGTGGTCATCAACGGCTACTGGATGCTCGAGTGGAGAAAGAGTAGGCAGACTTGTTCAGTCCAACAGACGGGCAACACTTAATCAGATTACAAATAATCTGAATCAGGAACCAAGTCTGATGGCCTCTCAACGCACAGTTCGCCGCACATTACATCGTGTGGGCTACAGAAGCAGAGGACCTGTCCGTAAGTCATTGCTATCTGCAGCGAACAAGAAGAAACACCCCCAATTTGCTCAGGAACACAAGAACTGGACAATAAGTGAGTGAAAAAGGGCAATGTTTTCTGGCGAATCACGTTTTCAACTACTCCATGTTGATGGAAGGTTGAAGATATGGAGACAGTAGCACGAAAGCATGGGACCCATCTTTCATCGTCACAACACTTCAAGCTGGCGGAGTCAACGTTATGGTTTAGGGCATGCTTTAGTGGGAGTATTTGGAACCTTTGATTCGTGCGGAGCAACGTTTGATCGTCCAAAGGTATTTAAATTTAAATACCGTATCGATCAAGTCCACCCAGCTACGTTGATGGTTTATCTCAATGCAGATGAATATTTCCAGCAGGACAATGCACCATCTCATAATGTTCACATTGTACGCGAATGGTTTGAGAAGCATCACGAAGACTTTTACCTGCTACGTTGGCCTCCCCAATCACCGGATCTCAATCCAATGGAGCATTTATGGGATGAAGCCGAAAGAAGCATCAGACAGCTGGATCCGCTACCATCGAATCTTCAATTAAATAAATAAATACATCGCTCTTTCCACGTTCCAGAAACACATAGCAACCGAAAAATTGTTTTCAGCCGCCGCCGTAGAATAGAATGACGGAACTCTCTCGATATCTAGCCGAGCGCGTTAACTTTACACCACGGTGGCTAACAATCCACGGTGCTATGTGTATTTTTAAGTCAGCTTCTGACATAATAAATCCGTAATATGAGCTCAGCTACTAAGACGTCTCCATCTGGTGGGCATTAACGGCACTGGCTATATATATTATAGCAGTTAAATCCAAAGGGCGAGATCCAAGGTGAAAATCCTCCAAAAACGTGGCGTCAGTAAATAAATAAATACATCGCTCTTCCCACTTTCCAGAAACATATAGCAACCGAAAAATTGTTTTCAGCTGCCGCCGTGGAATTGAATGACGGAACTCTCGATATCTAGCCGAACGCGTTAACTTTACACATTGATGAAGCCGAAAGAGACATCAGAGTTAACGCGCTCGGCTAGATATCGAGAGTTCCGTGGTTCAATTCCACGGCGGCGGCTGAAAACAATTTTTCAGTTGCTATGTGTTTCTGGAACGTGGAAAGAGCGATGTATTTATTTATTTACTGACGCCACGTATTTGGAGGATCTTCAACATCGAATCTTCAAGAATTGGAGGGTGAAGTTCATCGCATTTGGGCTCATATACTCCAAGGCACTTACCGACATTTCATAGAGTCTATACCAAGACGAATTCAAGCAGTATTAAGGGGAAAAGGTGGCCCATCAATGTGCTAACCAGCCAGGTGGTCATAGCAATTTGGCCACTCAGTGTACACCGCTCGTCACTGAAATTGCCTCATATTTATTCATGTCGTCACTGAAATCCCCTCATATTGAATATAAGGTGGATAACACATTATTTAGTTTTGAAAGCAGTGCATCATTTTAACAGGCTACAAAACAGGATCGCGCGGCAGCGTTCAGTACCATGCGCAATCATCATGTTGTGCAATTCAATCAGACACAAGGCACGGCATGATGTGATACAGTTATTTAATGGTGTCCTGGGGTGTGTGGGACCACGCAAATTTACCTGGCCCAACAGGCGCCTACTACGGGCATGCTCAGTTGCTTAAGTATGCTTCCACAGAAATCAGGGCATGCTGATTCCCTCAGAAACCAAAATTATCTTTTAGTAAAAACTTGCATATTGTAATTAGAACTTATGGAATAAGAGGTTTCTGTCAGTTAACATCAGCCATAAGGATTACTAAAAATCAAAATTGATATATCCAACACACACTTTTGAAATAGTGTATGTTGAATATACAGTCAAACATCGCTAAACCGTCCTGTTTTACTCACCGTGCTAACCTGGCGGTAAGCGGGGTTGCCGGTTCAACGAGATTCATATATACATAACAAAAAAAAAAAAAAAAGGAGGTAGCATTAAACAACGTGTTTTTTTTTACATTTTCCTGTAACATTAATACCTTTTTTTTATCAATGCTATCAGCAATTACCCAACGAACTCTTGTTATTCTATTTTTTATCTTTTTGCAACTGTCTCATTTTTCTCTGAAATCGATTCATCGGGTACCTCCCCATAAAACAAAATCGATTCACACATGTTATACACATATTTTAATTTACAGCCAAATATGATTTCTAACACATTTTTTCTTGCCTCATCTACTGAACTTTCAGAGATTTCGGCTGTTTCACGATGCCACAACCTCAGTGATAATCCGTGCCAATTTTTGAACCTTTAAAGCCAACTATTATTGCAGTTGAATTCTTCAATTTGGTAGTGTTTTTCAAACTGTCTCGTTTCTTAAAGAATAACTTCATCAGTAATAACTCCATGCTAGGCATTTACCTGACCAATACATATAACAAGAGCTATTTCTAAATTTCTTGTTTACGACTTTAAATTTTTTTAACTGAGGACAGTTGTTTTTCAGATCCCATTGATTTATGTTTATTGCTTAATATGTCTCCTACTGTACTTCTGCTAATTGACTTGTAAAAAAAGTTGGAAAAGTGATTTGTGGATTGCGACCTTCAAATTCCCATTTTAAAATATCCTCGTGAACATCCAACAATGTTTTACCCACTTCGGAATGCTTCAAAATAAACAAAAACGGATGAATGAAAAAGCCCACACAAGAAGCGGTCCTTGCGATAAACAGTGACTGCCGAAGGCGTTAAATAAACAAGAGATTTTAGAATCCAAAACATGAGACAGAAAAAGTCATTTTCTGAGGGAATGTGGCCTCTATCGAAATGTAAGTTAAGGAATTGTTATTGGTCAAACCGTAAAGGGAACCATATGGACAAGGTTATTAGTTTTTACATCTCCGTTTAGCATACTTTGATATTTAACCGGTATGACAGCGTATTAAATATCAAAGCTTGAAATGAATTGACAACATTGGCTCTTCGTGACGTGCCTGCACAGCAGGAAGCACACGAGATAAAGGCAGATAGCAGCGAGAGTATACGTCCGCGTAGCTCAGTTGGGAGAGCCACTTATTCCGGAGTGAGGGGACCCGGTTTCGAAGTCCGGCGTGGAGAAAGATGACGGATAAATTTACTTCGTCATAGTGCACATTTGTGTTATGCGCAGTAATTTTGGTTTAAATACCTTGAAGTTCCAAAGAATTTAGATTGTGGAAACGCTCATAAAACCTAGTTAATAATATGGAATTTAAAAATTCCAGTAATTGGTAGCTAATAGATTTTCGCAAAAGGGCGTCGAAGATATTTCTCGCGGGGGGGGGGGGGGGGGGTCGTTCCTCTGGTACGCCACTGACCAACCTCTTATCTCTGTCACGTTCACGCCTTGTCCACCACTCGTTTTGGGGTCGGCCTCCTGTTCAGAGCACCAGACAAGCTCTGCTTGTCAAGGAATACAAAATATACATGCTCTCAGCGTGGTCATAATCTAAGTCGACATCAGGTTGATTGAACCATCAAGAAATGGATTAACAGCTTTTCAGTGGCTGGCCTTATAACCGAAGGACTTGAGGTCAACTACTGGTGAAATAATATCAGTGCATGTAGCCACTAAAATTAAAATTAAAATATACTGTATATACCTAGGATAAAGATAGTGTACATATTTAATTATGTAGAGAGTTCTTGATCTTGCTGCTGTTTTAAACCTTATGGTTACTAATTACTATTTATTTAAGTATGTTACACCCCGCACGGCGTCTTCATATGTATAATTGGTGTCTCTAGCAGGGGCCACACCAGCAATACCTTTGTTACGGCCTTGCTAAACACTAATGTATCGTGATAAATTAATATATCTAATTAAATAAAAACCCAGGGTAAAAAAAGAAAAGAAAAAAGACTGGGATAATTAGGCTTTCCAATCTTATTAATGGCCGCGCGGGTTTGTGTGTTACCGAGTTCAAGCTTGGAGCGACCACCCCAAAGCTTCTGTGTGTTTGATCTTTCTAAAGGATTTACTCCATTCTTCTACTCCCGATTCCTACCCCCGAGGCACCATAAAAAATATCCCCATAAATACGAACCCAGTGTCATTCATGTCCGTGTCCCTGCGATGCGGCAAAGAAACCGTCTTTCAGACTTCTGTACTTTATTGTGCAAATGTGCACAACAGTAAGGACACAGGACACTTATTTAACAAACATGTCACTCCCAGCGCACATTTGCAAGACCTTAATGATATGCTTACGCAAGGACGATTTCTGCAGAGAAGTCCTTCCATAATAATGGTCTGCGAATGAGGATTTCTTATTCCTCGGAAAATTAAAATATTTTAAAGAACGTTTTTATGGTTTTGGCAAAATCATTACTTGTGAGGATTTTTAGCTTCTAAAGCAAATGAAAAGGCAAACTGCAGGCATTCTCTGGGTGATTTGGGGCTAGAAATTTCGAATTCGTAAATCACTCGAGTGATTCCGATTTAAAGGTAATTAACTGTTCAGTGGCCTTAACAGGTGAGATAATACATACTGTGACGGTTTACTTAAGAGTAAGCAGTGGTGAACTCGCAGTCTAAACAAATGAATAGCATACTACTTCATGGCGAGTAAAGCCACTCTATTGATCCTGAAGTCTACTTGTCAGCAGCGACATCGGAAATCAGAAATTCCTTCGAAACCGAAGACAGCGAGAAAAACTACTTCATCCTTGATTGTCTTCTTTTCTTCTCTCTCCTTCCCTGCTTTTTTTTACTTATATGTGCGCTCTGTTGCGTATTGTGACATTTTCCTGCAAGTGATGCACGACAAAAACTCCTCCTTAAAAAATAAACAAAGAACCCGTGAAACATGGGAAGCATCCATTAGAGCACCACCTATTTTTTTTAATAACTTTTTTATAATGATAATACACAAGCGGGTGACCCCAAACCTCTTTCTTCAGCGTATCTGTTTCGCAGACAGATGTATTTCACTCACATACGTCGTTTCATTCTATCAAAAACTTTACAGCAATTTTTGGTACTTAAGATTTTGCTCAATATATTTATTCATGAACAATGCTCTTTAGTAAAATGTTTGCAGTCTTGAGCTGTTGGTATTCAACTATTTAAGTAGTTACTTTAACAAAAGTGAAGTTATTAACGTGATATTAAGGAATCAAAGATAGGTTGTTCGTTAGCCAGGATAAGTTAACAAAACTTAAACATTTGTGTTCATTATTTTCTTAAACGTTTTATATTTCCAACTGTTCATGAAATTGAACAATCTACAGTAAGACAGAGGAATTATTTATTTTTTGACGCAAGCAGTTCCATGAGATGGTCTCTTCAGCAGTCATGCTAATTATCGCAAGATATCTTAAAACCGCAATGAAGTGCTGACATCATACATGAAATTTCCTTTTTTTTTTTTTTTTTTTTTTTGATTGGAGGTTTAACGACCACCGTGAGCAACTCAATGGGCTATAAGCAGTCGACCGTCCCTAATTTAGGGTCACTGGTTCCAGGGAAGGGAGAAAGCCAGCGCCGTAAGACAAACACAACATACATGCCTCACCGGGATTCGAACCCGGACCCCGTTCCGACGAATGATCAGAGGCCATCGCTTAGATCACTGCGCCACCGGGGTGGCCCTTTTTCTTTTGGATAGTAAAAAAAAAAAATTCTGTTTCATTCGCTGGTTTTACAGAGTTTCATATTTCTTGATCTTTTAAATTCAGATCTTAACAATGGTCGCTTACAAACAGTTTTTCTCCCGTGCAGGTTATCTAAGAAAATGTGATTCTTAAATTTATTGATCACTGTCTGTACATTCATAGCCATGATATACGAATGGCACATAACTTGTCAAGCAGTACATTTCATCTCTGGATGTCATACAAAGAGTAAGTCAACTAACGACATGACTAGAAAACAGCAAATTATATGGGCATGCCGTTCTTATTATACAACCACGAGAGCTTATATGTCCTTTACAATGATTATATGACCGCGGTGGCCGAGTGGCTAGAGGTGCTGCTTTCTGGCTATTTGCCTGAGTTGAGACGCTGCTCCACTACGCTGCCTCCACTCCTTGAAAACAGTATATTCAAATTAGGGGCGGGGGACTGCTTATAGCTTTAAGACCTGTTCATTTTACGCTTGACACTTACCGGTGATATAAATATAAAAATACCATAAACAACTGACTGTACACCAATAGTCTAGATCAACGGTTTCCAAACTTTTTGAGTCGCGGAGCCATTTTCAGGAGAGAAATTTGTCACGGAACACTATCGTCACCCACATGCCAAAGGCACGTATGTGCCTTTTTGGCTGTTTTTAATTAATTGCATTTTTTCAGTTGTTAGTCGATATTTTATCGTATAGCAAAAGCACAAATTATTTTTCGTTTCTAAATAACTTAAATTTAGATGTAAACTTAATTTTTCTCATTGAAAGTCATTAAAAATTGGAACTTTAAATATCGTTTTTTTCAAAACATCAATTTTGCACCTACGTATCTTTGGCATAAGGGTCACAATATTTTCACCTAGTACCTACACAGGTACTAAACCGAATGACAGCAGTATTGACAATGGAAGGTATTTTTAAGCACTTGGGCATGTTAATATTTCATTCGAAATGTTTCTTTTCTCCACTAATTTCGGAGAAATAAGGAACTTACTTAACTACATAAACGAAAAAAATATATATAAAGTAAGGTAGCACATTTGAGAAGGAGTGCAAAGCAGGTATTATAAATCCATGATATGCTACCCACATAGATAACAGTTGAAAAACCAAAAATGTCCCTAGGTATCGAAAAAAAAACGACAAAACATAGCCCGGGAACTTGGATTCTAATGAGAGGGATGGGACTGTTTTGATTTGCACAATGTGGATTTTATATCTCGTAGAATTTGGGACAGCTTCAACCTGATATCTGGATCTGCATTTTGCTTTAGTAGCCACACAGGAAGAGAGTCCTGATTCACATAAGTCAGTTGTTGCAAAGGGCAGAAGGATGATTTTCGCCTTATTTGACAAAACTTCAAATTCGTCTTTTAGCTGACACCAAAATTCTGATAGTGACTTCTTGGTTGCAAAATTATCTTTTATCGCAGAATCTGATGCCATATCAATCAAGGACTCATACTGCTGCGATGTCAGACAGGCTGACTTTTCCGACACAGCAGAGTATGAGTTTGCAACCCAAAAGTTTTCTTTAATTTTTTTGTACAGCTCTTCCGGAAAATAACAGTTGAAACTATCAAGCAAACTTTGCGGGTGAACGTGAATAAATAAATCTCCAGGTATGTCGGAATCTAGTTCTCTAAATTCTTTTACCATTGGGAAGCTGTCTAGATTTCGATTTTTCATTGATTCCGCCCAAAACTTGATTTTCTTTTTAAACGTTTGCACTTTATCTCTGGCGTAAAAAACAGTTACTGCTTTTCCTTGAAGCGAGAGACTCAATTCATTTAATATTCTAAAAGTTTTTTTCCTACATACACCAATTTCACGAGCCAACGCTCATCACACAATCTGTCTCCAAAAGCAAAGTCGTTGTCAATCAGAAAAGTTCTGACTTCAGCTTTCGTCTCGAAGAGCCGAGTCAAAGTTTTGCCACGAGAAAGCCACCTTATTTCTGGGAGAAGAAGTAAAGGCGTATGTAGATTCCCCATGCCATCACACAACATTTTGAATAGCCTTATATTCTTAGCTCGTGATTTGATAAAATTCATTATTTTCACGCTTTCGTCCAAGACTTCTTTTAGGGAGGGCGCATTTTCTTCACAGCAAGGGCATGGCGGTGGAGGACGCAGTAGCTGCTGCTGCACTCCTTGACTTTTTGTCTTATTCTTGAGATAACACCGGACGTCTTCCCAGTCATCGCTTTTTCGCCGTCTGTGCACACATCAACGCAGTTATCCCATGAGATTCTACTCACTATGAAAATTTCGTTTATTAATTTGAAAATTTCAGCGTCACTTTTGTTCGTCGATAACGGCTTGCATAGAAGCAGATCCTCTTATAAGACTCCTAGTACTGGTAGTGCACAAATACTATTAAAATTGCCACATCCGTTGATTCATCCATTTGGAGCGAAAATTTTGACTTAGTGCATTTTATTCGTGAAAGTAAAGTAGCTTTCTCGTCCTCTGTTAACTCCCCGATTCGTCGCGAGATTGTATGATTTGACAAAGGAACTGTGCCTACTAGTTTCGTGGCTTTTTCATCCAGCATGCATTCAACTATATCCTTTACTCAATGCGTGATAAGGTTTTCAGCGATGGTATGGGCTTTTCCAGCTTGAGCAACTCGGTAACTCACTATGTAGGACGCCATCAAAACCTTCACGTTAAAGGTTTTTAAGTGATAGGATATAATTTTCTGGGCTTGTGTAAGTTCACCGTATTTCCTTCGGAAGAAATCAGACTGTTTCCCCCTTGCATTCTGGATGGACTTCTCAAAATGACGGCGCATTTTTGCTGGGAACATCGCACTGTTTGGCAATAAGTTGCCGCAAATTACGCACTGTGGTTTGTTGTCACTAGTCTCAACGAACCCATTCTTTTCCATATGGCACTGTTCTCCGAAGATGCACGTACTAAAAGCACTCATAAATAAGTAACACTGCACTGCGACTTGATTCGTTTCGACTCTCGACGGGATGATGACTGAACTGCAACTGACTGAAGGTGCGAAGAAACTCGAGGTTTTAATATGCAATAGGAACTTTCCAGATAATTCTGGAAAGGTGTCAAAGCTTACAATCGGATCTGAAAACGCGGCGACGTTCTCATATAAGAGATGAGGTTAGCGTGGCGCAGTCGAGTCTCTTTGCCTGACTTCGCCACGTGCAGTCTGTGTGCTTCCCTGACGTTCTCGATGTTTCGCGTGGTTCCGAGAAGGTGCGGGCGGGCAAAGATGACTGAGGTGACGCATGAAATGCACTTTGGTCTATAATTCAATTCAATTCATTTCATTTATTTTGCTGAGCTAAGAATTAGTGTTACATAAATATCTATTTAAACAATGCACAGCAAGGAAGCAGGAGAAAAAGGACAGCCTGCCTGACAAGGTCCCATGCTCCCTAGGCTAGTTTTATATTGAGGTCGGTAGTTGTAGTTACAAACAAGTTTCGTAGTAACAAAAAAAAAGGTAATCATATATGGGAAGATAATAAACATTACAGATAATAACATTGGAAAAACAATTAACATCACGATATACAAGTCATAGTATTAGTCATAGTTTCCATCCACTCTAACCATTAATTTGAGGAGCTGCAATTCATTATGAAGTTGCTGTTTTTTAAAAAAGGTTAAAATTATTTAAACAAGTTAGTTCCGTCGGTAATGAGTTCCAGCAGTGTGGGCCAATGCAATTTATACTTTGCTTCATAGTCTCCGTTTTCGGATGAATAGGCCGAATATGTGATTTAGTGCGTGTTTCATGTGTGTGTATCTGGGGTATAATTTGTATGATGTTGGCGTGTAAATTATTCTTAATGCGTCTGAACATAATTTTCCCGATATTGAAGTAATATAATTGGTTAATCGTAAGAATGTTGTATTTGTTTGGGAAAACTCTTGTGTTATTACATAGTGTTAGTTGTGTATTTCTATCAAATTTTAGATCTATTAATCTTATATATTTGTTCTGAAGAATTTGAAGTTTATTGAAATTATATTTAGTCGTCTGTCCCCACGATAAGATAGCATAATTAATATGAGTCTGAAACAGGGTATAATATAAATGAATTAGTGTTTTATAGGTAAGGTTTGTGAATACCAAGCTGATAACTCCAATATTTTTGGAGAGTTTGAGAAGAAGAGAGTCCACATGTTGGTTCCATCTAAGGTCTCTATGTAAGGTAATCCCCGAATAAAGTAAGGAGTTAACCTTTTCTATATTTGTATCATTGATAGATAATGTGATAGAAAAAGGTTGTGAAATATTTTGTTTTGAAAAAATTAAAGATTTTGTTTTGGTAGTATTTATTATTAATTCTTTGGAATTTAACCAATCTGAGATGTTATTAAGTTGAGTATTAACATTCATAATAGTGTCAGTCGTTGAATTAAATGAACTGAGGATGGTTATCTCATCTGCATAGAGGAGTAAATCAATATCACCCATTGAAATAAAGATATCGTTAATATATATACTGAAAAGTATAGGTACCAAAATTGAGCCCTGTGGAACACCAGTGGGTATGAATTGAAGAGCGGATTGTTGTTTGTTAATTTGTGTATATTGTTGCCTACCTGATAAATAACTTTTAAAAAGAGAATGTTCATTGTTTCTTATTCCTATAGTGTGTAATTTGTATAGTAAGATATTGTGATTTATGATATCAAAAGCTTTGGATAGGTCTAAAAATAAAGCGATGGTATACACTGAGTGGCCACTTTATCATGACCACCTAACAGTTTTAAGCAAATGAGCTATAGCTGCACACTGTTGCCGCCAGAGGGCGAGGCAAGTATAAAAAGGGAAAGCTTAGTGCTTGCGACAGTAGTAGAAGTGATTTTTGGGTGACTAGATGGGTAAAAAATGTGATTTGACGGACTTTCAACGTGGCATGACTGTAGGAGCTCGGAGCCATGGAGCGAGTATCACCACAACCGCCGCATTCGTGAAATGTTCCAGAGCAGCTGTTGTTAAAGTGTTTAAAGACTGGATTGTCAGCCAAAAAACTGGGTCTCTACGTGAAACGTGTGATCGTCATCGACTCGTGACTGCTCGGGCGGAACGGAGAGTGTCCAGACTGGTAACAGACAACAGAAGGGCAACAGTGCAGCAAATTACAGACCATCTTAATCAAGGATCAGTGCAGCCTCTCAAGTGATCTCTACACGCACTGTTCGCCGTACACTGCATCGGATGGGATATGGCAGCCGAAGGCCTGTTCGAACACCTTTGCTATCTGCAGTTAACAAGAGAAAACGTCTCTCTCCAGTTCGCACAGGAGCACAAGGATTGGACAGTCGATAATTGGAAACAAATTATGTGGTCCGATGAATCACGTTTTCAGTTGCACCATGCCGATGGCCGAGTGAGTATTTGGCGGAAACAGCACGAAAGCATGAACAACAAGTGCATTGCTACAACCCTTGAAGCTGGTGGAGGCAACGTTATGGTTTGGGGAATGTTTTCCTGGCATGCTTTGGGCCCTTTAATTCGTGTTGATCAACGTCTGACTGACACATCATATCTAAACATCGTTGCGGACCAAGTGCATCCTGTCATGTGGATGGTTTATCCCAATGGCGATGGCTACTTTCAACAAGATAATGCGTCCTGCCATAGTGCTCGTATTATACAGGATTGGTTTCAGGAACATGCCGGTGAGTTTACTTTGCTTGGGTGGCCCCCACAATCTCCAGATCTCAACCCCATTGAGAATTTGTGGGATGAAGTTGAACGAACCATTATACAGCTGGATCCACAACCCTGCAATCTCACACTCCTGGAAAGTGCTATTCATCAAGCATGGACTCAGATTACACAAACCACCTATCAATATCTCGTGGAGTCCATGCCACGAAGAATCGACGCAGTATTAAAGGCAAAAAGTGGCCCAACGAAGTACTGAGAAGGTGGTCATAATAAAGTGGCCACTCAGTGTATAAGTTAAGTTCAAAATTATGTTGGACTGTTTGTTGTAGGTATAATAAGGCTGTTTCGGTTGACTTTCCGGATTGAAAACCATGTTGATTTGGATGGATAATTTTTAGGTTATCCATCCAAATCAGCATGGTTTTTAATCCGGAAAAACAGTCCAACATAATTTTGAATTCAACAAATACTTGCTATCTACACTGTTTCGCAGCACGCTGCAGGAGCTAAATAATTTCCACCCAATACTTACCTACACACAGTTCATGACCGCACAAATTCACAATTTTTGAGATGTTGTCACATTTATTTTCCTTTCCAATCTCTTCGCGGAGCCCAGTTTGGGAACCTTTGGTCTAGATAATCGAATTTTTCATTGCACTGCTGTATAATCATCGTTTCACATGGTGTTATGATACAGTTCTTTTCGTCTTCTCTCACATATCCCTGAAAAGCACTTGTGTCGACCACAAAATTTCTTCCTGTGATGTGGCTTTTATTTCTGTGTGTGAAGCATTTTTTGTTATTATTTGGGGGTTTAACGACCACCGTGAGCAACTCGATGGGCTATAAGCAGTCGCCCGTCTAAAAGGCTACTGGTTCTAGAGAAGGGAGATAGCCAATGCTGTTAGACAAACACAACATCCATGTTTCACCGGGATTCAAACCCGGACCCATCTTAGACGAATGGTCAGAGGCCAACGCTCAGACCATTGCACCACCAGGGCAGTGAAGCATCAGAAATCTCCACATTCAGAAGATTAATAATTCCATTCTACTAGATAATTGCCTACCTTGTTTCATTTTCCTCTTAATTTTCCTTTCCGGGTTTAAGGGCACAATCTTCGTATTTTACAATATTTATAAAATTCACAAGTTTTTAAATGTTTCTAGTCTGAAGAAGAGTTTTAAGCTTTCTAGTTTTCTTTCGAAACTTATAATCCATCCATTAGCTTAAAGAATTCAGAATTTTCTTCGGTAGCGACACATTTCAAGGGAATTACACTGTGTGTGTGTGTGTGTACGCTCGACCTCGTTCCTGAGACATACCATTATGACTACCAACCTAATAACGTATTCGGCTGTCTTTCTAAGCAATAATCGCTTGAATCCGACGTGGCATTGACTTCAGTAGATTGTGGAAGCTGTTCTCAGGATTCTGTGCCAGATGTACTTCTAGAATGACGCTCCGGAATTTTGCCACGGAGCGAAGCTCTAGTATGGACCATGAATGCTACGTTCCATTTGATCCCACAAATGCTTAATGATGCGATTCATGTCGGGAGAATCTGTCGGCCAGGGGAGCACACGGAATGTTAATACATTATTATCGAACCATTCCTACACAATAAGGGTCTTGTGATTTGGAGCGGTGTCTTTCTGAAAGAATCCTGTTCTATACGGATACTTTGTCACAATGCAGGATAGCATCTGGTCATAAAAAATACCTAGATAGGATCTGATGTCCATGAGAACAATCCGCATACCGTAGCCAATATCCTGATTCCTTCCAACCGTGCTGGCTGGTAACAGCTGTTCACCCTCGCGGCGTCTAATACGGATCCATCCATCGGCATGTTGGAGCTGGAATCTGGACTAATCGGACCAGATGAATCTTTTCCAGTCGTCCACTGTCCAGTCACAGTGCTCTCGCGCCCACGGCAGGATTAGCTGTCGACGAAGGACCGTCAGCACGAACACATGAACAGGTCGCTGACTTCTTAGTCCCAATCCTTAAGAACGTCCTCTGTATTGTGTGCTCGGAAACAATTCTCTGTTTTCTCTTATGGCACGTAAAAGCGTTCACTTTAAATTCCAAGTGGTGGTAGTCGCTTTTTTCTGGCACGATGGGTAGATGTGTGTCCCTCTTTGAACAATTCCCGCTGCATCTTCACGGAGGCCCTTGAACAGTCAAAAACGCCTACGTTTGCCGAGATGCTCGTACCCACCTTTCTCGCAACGATAACCGTTTCCCGTTCAAACACTGACAAGTCCTTCTCTTTTTCCGCATTGTACAGTCTATTTACAGACGAAAATGACACGCCCTGACCTTTCACCCTATAGATATTCTGTGATTTTCGGTACCGGCAAGGCACGCCCTGTCACGGATACAAGGACTGTCATAATGATCTGGCCCATGAGTGTACATGCACGTACACTATCTGATCAAAAGCATCCGGACACTTGCTTATCCACTAACTCCAGGTAATAGGAAAGGCTGGCCCACCCTTTGCTGCTGGCACAGCCTCCACTGTGCTGGAAACTCTTTCCACATGATTTTGGCACTTTGCTGCGGGAATTGCTTTCCATTCTGTCATAAGAGCATTTGTCAGATCAATCATCGATGTCAGACGGTTATATGCCTGTATCGCAGTCGGCGTTCCTATTGGTCTCAAAAGTATTTTATGGTGTTAAGATCGGAGATCTTTGCAGACCAGTCAAGTTCTTTTACATCCAACTCATCAAATCATTCCTGCACAGGCCTCGCTCACTTGACACTGTCCTATTGGTAAAGGAAAGAGCCTTCCTCGAACTGTTGCCATAGATGTTGAGATCACATAATAGTCGATAATGTATGCGTTATGATTCCCGGGCAGTGGAACTAGGGGGCCCGGCCCAAAGCATGGAATACAGCCCTAAAGCAGGATGCCTCTTCCACCAAACTTCACATCTGGCAACCATTAATGATGGAGGGGAAGCTGACCATCGCTACATCCGGAGGAAAGCACTTCAATAGGCCGTTCTTGAACTTAGTTGGAGTGAATGGTTTAATAGTTTTATTGCATCAGCATCTGCCTAGAAAGAGATTCGGCTTTTCTTTAGTTTTAGCTTTTAATGATTGAACTCTCAGGAGTGTGCATTTCATGGAACACGCCGAAGATGAAGGCGTGAATGAGACAAGAAGGGTTGCTAGAGATATGAATTGGCCATGGAGCTGAAATGATGGTTGCAGGAGAGTTCTCGCAAAATGGAAGGGGAAAGGAAAGCCCGCGGTTTTGGAGAGGCGAAGAAATCGAGGAGAGGTGTTTTGGGATTTGAGGGGAGAAGGCAAAGAGGTTCTCATCTCTCTCGGAACAGGAGGGAAAATGAGAAGAGAATTTCGATACAAGTGGGACATCGAGGTTCTGATGTATACCTCTAACTTAACCTTCCTTTTAAGTTCCTGTACTCTTATGTAAATTTGGTTTCTTCTCGCAAAATACTGTATCTCCTAAGCTTAACGCCACAAATTCTCTCTTGGTGAATTTGAAGTCGGCAACATATGACAGCAGGTCAAAGTGCAAGCTACGTAGTTACACTCGAGAGATAAGAACTCACGTGTAAAATGTTTCACGTGCAGTGTTTCGATATCACTTTTTCTTCTACTGTTACGAGAGCATTGCTATGTACACAGTTGACAAGCACTTTTTATGTACGACCTTGGATAGCAGTTTAAAAAAAAAAAAAAAATCCGAGAGCTCGTTAAATCCGTTTTGGGGTGAACAATCTCGTTATGTAAAAATATACATATATCCATAACAATTGGATATACTTGAAAGATTTAATTAATTAACTACAGTAGTATAAATTAAAATAAAATAAGCACTTGCATGAATGCACAGTAGCAGCGAATCCTGACATCATGAGGAAATATTTTTTGAAAAAGAATCTAGAATTGTTTGATTTATTTCTATATTCTCTTAATTTTTTCGCCGAATAACACTTAGAGCATTAAATACCACGACATAGCTGTAGGAAAAAAAGTTGGAGACTTTCCCCACAATCGGCCGTCACATATGACGGTGGCCAAGGGTTCTCCTCTGCGCTTTCTTCCCTGGCCTGTTTCCCTAGGTGTAAATACCCTGATTTTAACTCTGCTTTCGAGATACTCCCAATGCAGACCCTGGGAGTTGGTGGCGAAGAAAGTCTCTTCCACAACTCGCTTGCTGAGCATTTGATGTATTCCCTCCCCATTGCTTTCCTATCAAACTACTTCCACTGGACTCAAGGATTCCCATAGTGTCTTACTGTATGCCACTATTTATATTCCTCCATTCCAGGACACTGGGCAGCAAATTTTCTCTGCCTCGTACAATATGTAATTTCATTAAATCTTATTACCTCGCTTGTTAAAAGTGACCATCTTCCTGTCGTTAAATCCAAAACTTCGTTAAATTTTGTTCGTTAAAACCGAACAAATTATCTTTGAATTAACATTGTGGCAAATGAAAGTTTCTGTTTTGTTCGTTAAATCCAGAATCTCGCTAATTGTGGGCTCGTTATAACCGAGTTCTGCTATATAAGTACCTACTGTATGTCTCATAGCAGGAAAACTGTGTATTACTTGAAATATAAAATATGCGTAAAATGTTCTTCGCAGTGAAAGGTGGCCGATGAAGAACGAATGTTATCAATTTGATTTTTAGAAGTAGCGAACTGAAACAAAAATAAATATCGAAAAAAATAACCCTGTGTATCTACGCACTTTAGCAAGTGGAATGTGTATAGAAAAAAAGAAACCACTGATCAAACGTTTTAAGGCTGTCCAGTTAAAAAACAACTTTTCAAATTCAACTCATACGTGCAAAGATACGCCGACAGACGGACAGTTTCGATAATAATTGCAAGCATTTTTTCATACTTTGTACACCAAAAGACGTGCTAAAAAGGCCCTTGAAAGGCACACAAATCAAATGGACGAAACGTGAAGAAATGCGTGCCTGCTGGATAGGCCTACAGTAAAAAGGAATCACCTCCAATTTCATTGAATAAAATATCTAAATCTGTAGAGGTGCAGTTTATCATTTTTGTCCTGGTCCAGGAGTTCAACAGTTTGAGCTAATTTTAAAGCGCTGTGCACGCACTACGCCCTATTACGCGGTATTTTTATCTTCGTGTTTCAAAACAGTTTACGCATTTTGTGATGTCAAAATTCGCTTCGGGATAAAAACCAGGAAAAATTTCCTTTTCACTCTCACCTTGAATAGATAAGGGAAGAGGAAGAACAAGATGAAAGAGCAAAAGCAGAATGTTCGAGGGTGTGTACCAGGAAACGAAGGGGAGCAACCAACATCGTGATAAAAGGCTGCGATAACAAAAAAAAAAAAAAAAAAAAAAGAAAAGGAAAACAGCTCACTGGACTGGTGTATCTCGCAGAATAAACAACAAATGTTAAAAAAAGAGGCAACCACTTAAAAGCGCATCCCAGAGAGAAAAGAGTAGCAGAGGTTTAACAAAGAAATTGGCAACCGTATTTCTGTCTCAGACGGAATGCTCTCCCGAAGTGAAGAAATTCCTACTGAGCACCGTTTATGTAAAGGGAAGACTCAAAAGTATGATCACGAAATGATGATTTCATCCTCACGAGAAACGTAAAACGTGACTTAACGAAGAATTTGGGAACCACAACAGTGGTGGAAGACGGCATCTGTGGATGAATCACAGGGCTGCGAACGTTTACGAATAAACGAAGGTGTAGATAGCTCTCAGAGGTAATAAAGCGTCACTCTGTAATCTATATTTAGAATTCTTCACCAAAATATAAACATCCACAAAACACCAAAATTAACCCCAAGTGCTGACGTATAAGATTAAATTTAGTTGCTAAACTTGAAAACTTTGTCTAAGCAGCGGAAGATAATCAACACATTTTCTTCGCACTTTATCGGTTGCTGCAAAGAGAAACAAAGGGACTCAACGCAACCTCAATACCAAAGTGATTTGTTGATAGTCTGTCATAAAAGCAGGTGGAAAGTTGCTCCTGCTAAAACTAAGCTTAAATATCCATTTTGTTATTCAAATGTTTTTCGCACTGAAGTTTATTAAAGTTGTCACACTGTAAAAATTACAAAGTTGCAGCCCTTAAAAATTCTATAATAAATATCTCTAATCTGGTTACTGATCAGAAGAATGCATCTTCCTTTTTGTAGTTTGAACGGCCATGATAAGCATTACTCTTAAGCTTGGGTTTCTGGCACCAGAGAAGTGAGATAACAGGAACTAAAGAATAACTTTTTTTCTCTTTACTCGTTTGATAATACAAACATCATTTGTTAGTTCTGTGTTGTAACATATCTTCCCTATTATACATCGCACAACAGGAGAAAGGTCGCCAGGTCCATGGCTTACAAAAAATAATAAATTTTACACACTAATAAATCAAGGCACACATAACATTCGGAAATGAGAAAATAGCCAACAACGACAAATGCGGTTTCGAAAAACCAGGTAAGAGTTTAAAATGTAAGTACATAGCCAAAAAAGCCAATACACAATACAAGCTTCAAGGAGTAGCCAATAAAATTAGGAACCCAAATGCGTCAAGGAAATATATGCAAATTTATAGAACAAGTAAATAATTATCTTGAATTATTCACTTTGTGTAAAGTATAGGAAGACGAAGCTCCATGTAAAAAGTGTGGCCCAGGAATTTATTTATTTATTTATTTATTTATTTTTTTGATTGGAGGTTTAACGACCACCGTGGGCAACTCAATGGGCTATAAGCAGTCGCCCGTTCCGAATTTAGGGCCACTGGTTCCAGGGAAGGGAGAGAGCCAGTGCCTTAAGACAAACACAACATCCATGCCTCACCGAAATTCGAACCCGGACCCCTTTCGGACGAATGATCAGAGGCCATCGCTTAGACCACTGCGCCACCGGGGCGGCCCCAGGAATTAGCAAAGCCAATCCAGCTACATGGGGAGGGAGCTTAAGAGCTATTGGGCACAAAAATACTCAACCAGTGGGAGCAGTGTTTCTTTCAGGCATACAACCTGAGGGGGGGTGGCTTCTGGAAGCGACCATTTGCACCACCTCCCGGAGACATTTTACATTATCGAACCAAATGTTAATAAATTCAGGCTCTACTGAAAAAGAAAGTTTCTTTTCCTTTGATGCTACAAATATTTTTCCAATTATAATTTCGTTTTAATATTTGTTCAAGTATTACACTTCATTTTGGCAAAAAGTGTATTAAGATGTATGCCATTCTTCAAAATATAATTAGGAGACTAATCATACCTCGCCGCCCCGGTGGCGCAGTGGTCTAAGCGATGGCCTCTGATAAGGGGTCCGGGTTCGAATCCCGGTGAGGCATGGATGTTGTGTTTGTCTTACGGCACTGGCTCTCTCCCTTCCCTAGAACCAGTGACCCTAAATTAGGGACGGGCGACTGCTTATAGCCCATTGAGTTGCTCACGGTGGTCGTTAAACCTCCAATCAAAAAAAAAAAAATCATACCTCATAGTCAGAGTATCGCGATTCAGGAAGAGGAGTGTGTTGAATGCATTTTAATAGATAACAATTTCAAGCCTGCCGAAACCAACACTCGCATCCTTAAAATGGAAGTTTTTGAAATCCACCAGAACAAAATTAAAATTAATGAAAAATAGAAGAAAAATTAAAGCATTTTTTTTCTAATGTAAGTCGCATTTTAACCAAAAACTTAAAAAATGAAACACTGTCGGGGGGTAGCAAGGCCCCTTAGCCCCTCGAAATACGCCCCTGTATTATATACACTGAAGAGCAATTGAATTAGAGACAGCTGGCGTTATGCAAATATGGCGCTGTGGGTGGCCCTGTAAACGGAAACGACATGATGTATGCAGCGATACGACAATATAAGGAGTGATGCGACGGGAATCAGTAAGAGTCAGACGCAGTATGGGTAAGATGAAGGATCTAAGCGCATTTGATCGTGGGCAAATTGTCGGGGCCCAATGAATGGGTCACTCCATCTTGGAAGTCGTGCAGGCACTGGGATTTTCACGAGCCACTGTGTCACGGGTGCACCGTGAGTACATCGAATCCGGTAAAACCATCCCTGCAAGGGCCAACTGCCGTGGACAATAGCGTGCGGATGAGCGGGGTCATTGTCGGCTAGCTCTCATTGTAACAGCGGATAGACGGGCCACAGTGCAAGAAATCACTCAGAAATTTAACGCTGGTGCACAAAAACGTGTGAGCAGAAACATCATCCAGAACCATCTCCCCGCTATGGGGTACAGAAGCCATCGTCCCACGAGGGTACCGCTGCTGACCGCACATCACAGGGTGCAAAGATTAGCATGGACGCGAGAACATCGCCACTGGCCCCTAGACATGTGGAAAAATGGCACCTGGACTGATGAGTCGAGATTCACGTTGGTACATGCGGATGGCAGGATACGAGTACGGCGCAAACCACATGAAGCGATGGATCCTTCTTGCCAACAGGGTACTCTTCAAGCTGGTGGGGGTAGCCTTCTCGTCTGGGGACTATTTACGTGGACTGAAATGGGATCCCTGGTACGTGTGACATCGTCCCTCACAGGTCAACGTTACCGGGATATCCTGGACGACCATTTGCTCCCGTTTGTGCGTCTTCAACATCCCACTGGGGACATCATCCTGCAACAAGACAATGCAGCTCCCGAATTGTATCCGAATGGTTGGATGAACACTCCACCGACGTGACTTCGCTTCCTTGGCCAGTTAGGTCACCTGACCTCAATCCCATCGAGCACATCTGTGATGCCATCGAGAGAGATGACCCCTCTCCATCAAATCTTCGTGCACTGTGGGAGTTTGTTCAGGGGTCGTGAATCCGTATGGCTTCCCAACGCTTCCGGTGTCTTGTCGAGTCCATGCCGAGACTAATCGCCGCCGTCATCAGGGCGAAAGGTGGTGCTACACGTTACTAGACAGGTATCTCTAATTCAATTGCTCTTCAGTGTATATAGTAACTAGCTCTATACATGTAGATATAGTAGTTAAAATTATATATATACATATAGCAAATTGAAAATTTGCATCTTCTAAGCTTCCATTTGTCCCCCGGTCAAAAAGTCCTGAAAGAAACACTGATTGGGAGCCGCTGTGCCCAAGAATTTGATAAGCAGCCCAGTGAGAAAACAAATACAAGCAGTTTACCCCAAACCAATAAGAAAAAAGGAATAGAGAGCGATTCGGAATTTAAGGCTTGGCAGGCGAAGAAGTTCCCAAGAAAGAGTTCCCCAGGAAATAAACGGCAACGGCAAGCCGAGGTCCTGAAGCTACTCTGAAATATGGGAGCTTAAGACCTATTAGGCACAAAAATACTCAACCAGTAAGAGCCACTGTAACCCTGGAATTAGATAAGTTACTCAACAAATTAGGTTAGACATACAAGGCAGGTTTTTGTGTTAACTAACAAGGTAGGTTAACACAAAGAATATTCTTTACTGCCATCGCCAAATCATAAGAAAAGGGGATGTAAGTCACATGTATTCAATGTACCTGGTCCATATTATTCACAGTGAATATTTGAAATCGTTTAGACTGACGTTCACCGCTAAGGCACTTCTTTTGTTAAAAAAAGAAGAAGAATGATATTCTTGACATCTGACTCCCACGTAACATTCTTAAGTTTTAAATTGCCTGAACTAAGCATTTTTTCAGAAAAATAATAAAACCAATTAGTAAAAATTGAATTAAAACTGCTAAACGATAAAACAAATCTAAATTTTAATAAGCGTTTGAAAACCTTGATAAAAGTTTTCTTTCAGGGTTGCTTTTACTTAACCGTTCACCGCTAAGGTACTTCTTTTCTTAGAACTGTGTCACTGGATCCCAGGCGCGTCGCTACGAGTGAGTCCACCCAACGTTTTTTTGAGCCCACCTTTTAGCCCCCCTTCTGCCGAAAAAAATATTTAAGCTGTTAGAGCATATGGCTGGTGCAACCGTCTAAGATTTTAGGGAACTTGGATAAATGTACCTGAATTTTTCAAATTCACCAAAATTTTGTTATATAAAATTACTTTTTTTTTGTTAAATTTAGTGTTTGTACTTCTGGGAAATGGTGGGAGTCATCTGAATGAATTTCTAAGAGAGTGGTAGAAATACTCCATGTTTTGTAATTATAGTTTAAAAAGATGAGAGAGAGAGAGAGAGAGAAATACATATGCCTTGTCAGGTTACAAACTAAAATTCATAAACAGCCTTATAAAGCAAATAAATAAATAAATAAATAAATAAGAAAGATAAAAACTACGTTAAGCTAAAATTGCGAAGAAATAGTAACTTGCCATACAGATTCGTATACATGGTTCCCACACTGCATACGTTGAGTAAATACTACGTACAATATGCGCCTGAAAACTTCTTTTGACTAAGGATAGCATTATCAGCGTCGGGTAAAATCCGCATGAACGAAATTTTTTGCCAAAATTTCTGCCTAGCTCTTCAAAAATTATCCTCCCCCGCAGTCATGATTAGCCCCCTTATAGCCCACTCAGTTCTGGCATCTGGCGTTGCCACTGCTGGTTCCTGTGTATTTTCTGAATATTTATACAGCTTACACTTGCGTTTGAGTGTTTTTCTGTCCGTCCTTCTTCGATGTGTATTCATTATAACCACGTTTCGCAGGATGAGGTGTACTCATGAAGTTTGATCAGGATACGTGCAGACGGAGGCCATTCCCTTCCTGCGGGAAGAGACAAACATAACTTCTACATTCCTCCTGGAATTTGAAACTACGAAAAGTAGTGCGAGGAGTCAAACGGCAGATCTTTGATCAACAGTGAACCTGAAGGTCTAATTATTTCCCTCCATGCCCAGACATTTAGAATCTCTTAACATCTAGATCATGTGAGTGAAGCTGAGCATAATTTCTGCTAATTTATCCAAGGAAGCGACTAGGGAATTACACCTACCGTACGTAACATCAGAAATGAATATTTTTCGATATTTTTGATCCCAGTGTTAACATTGGCAGAAAACCAAGCTCAACACAACAAACACCGCACTGTTTTCACTTTCCTGAGCGCGCAACTTCAAATGAGCGGGAGTTTTACAAAAAGACCCATTCATCTTAGACAAGATCTCCCACGGTGTGAGCGGTGATTTGCTACCAGGAAGTTTTCTTCTCATTTCGTAGCAACGAAAGGAATCCAAAATATGCATTTCCGGTTATGTCACAGGTGCTATTTTAACCCGGGACAGTTTGCTGAACATCTCAATCAAAATGGAGCTTTATGTAAAGGGTTTCGTTTGCGCTGTTATGTAAAGGACGTCACGTAATGTCGCCGTGAGAATTTAAACCATTCTCTTCCGGCAGATGCGATGTTTGAGAGAAAGAAACACGTTTTGTTCTCCTGCATCTTCGCTTTCGCTCCAAAAGTTTGGACGATGTAAGAATCGGCTGAAAAAAATTGAGTAAATGGGAAGCAGTGGCGTAACTACTATTAAACTAGGTTAAGCGATGTTTAAGGGCCCACAACGTTAGGGGGCCTAAACAGGATTAAGAAAATAAAGTTTTTAACTTAAATCCACCAGCAAAAAAGAAAGATGAAAGATGCGGGGATAGAAAAATAACTGCAAACATAAAGCTAGAGGAAGAAAAGACCTCTTTTCAGTTCGTTCGCCTGCTTTGGCGTTAGAAGTGCAGGGGACGTCGTTGGCATGATGCCAAACACTGTATTACAGACGGTTCACGATTTTGAGCCTCGCCACCGCCGGAAACCTCTGGAGGAACTGGAAGAAGGAATTCACAACCAGCGGTCCCTCCGCAGGACAACAGGGGTAGAAGGGGAAACGAGGAAGACACTGGGAAAGAAGCTAGAGATTTCTTCAGGGAAGTGTCATAGGCTCGAAATACATTTTAACACAGAAATACCATGGCACCGCCTGCGTTCAAAGCTGGGGCAAAGCTAATCTGGGGCTACGCGCTTTGTGGTGGGGGCTAACTCTGTTGTAGTGCCCGATGAAAATTTCATCGAAAGTTTGTGTTTTATACAGGTTTAACCTGATTCGTGTGAGACGGCAAAAAGAAGCCAATGAGATGGCAAGAAATCAATGAGATGGCAAGAAGAAGTCAATGAGATACGGCTATTCCTACAGCCCATAGCTCCAACGTTTCAGAGATAAAAGCGTATTTACTGCGTGTGTGTTTCTACGTTTGCCGCAGGAAATTACCTCTGTCTTTAAATTTAACATTGACCGAAATACAGAACGTCACTTATAGAATATTCATAAAAATTAATTCTAATCCATAGAAAATGCGCACCCCATTTAAATACCTTTAACATCCAGAGCCAGAGCCCGACTGAAACTTGAGGAGCTCTTCGGTCTACTTACAAATCGGGGCCCTTACATTTTATGGAACCACACAGAACACAATGATTTTGTTCAACAGAATGCACTTTGAAGAATGTTGGGGCTCCCTAAAAATGGGGACCCGAAGCATGGGTCCTGTAGGCCTAAAGCTGAAACTAAGCTTAAGACAAAAGAGAGAGATTTAGTTGGTGATAAAACGTATAATTCTTTAGGAACCGCAGTTCCCATCTTTTGGTAAATGTAACCTGTTCTGTCAAACTTATCTTCCATTATAGTCTTTCATGTTGCTATTACCGCGCCCTTTACAGGGTATCCGCAAACTACTACTACGCTTTTTTTCGCCGTAGTGGGATTAATTTCAGTGGCCAAAAATCAGTATAACTAATTTATCCACAAACTTTTCTCTAGTGGTGTCAACGATGAGGTTGGGTTCCCTAAATAAGGGTCTCCAAGCTCAAGGTCGACAATTGCATCGTGTTGTGTTTCATATGGGACAGCATGGGGTTTCCATGTATGCCGTAAAGAAGTTTAATTAAAGAAAAATATGAGGAACATAGATATATTATAAATCACTGAACTGAAATTTCTACAGAGCCTTAGAAAAGTGACTGAGCGACACAGTTAAATTCAAACTTAACGGTTTATTCATAAAAGGTGGTCTTAATTCTAGGTACATGAGTACCGGTGGAGTTATTTACTTTTAGATAAGCATTCTAAGATTATAGTCGACTGTAGTATGCAAAAAAGTTTTTCAATATTTAAATCATTATATTCACGAACTTTAAAATTGAACACGGTGCACTAGAGAAACACATAGTATAAAAATGCGGCTGAGACCACTGGGAATCGACCCTGCATAGCACATGCAAAGCTAAGAGCCATGATTCGGAAATGTATCTCACCCTCTCTTCTTCAGTCGTCTGTGTGGGCCGGGTACCGGGCTGTCCTCCTATCCTTATGGTAAACTACACTATCTACCAACAAGTGATTGGACACCCCTGCAATCGACGATATCTGTGGTCCTGATACACGTCACGGCCGCCGCCGTTAAATATCGTGTGGGAAACAACAACGCAACCAGTCGCATGCAAGATGCCACGCAGTTCGAAGCTCTCTGATTTCGAGAAAGGTGTAATCACAGAAATGGCTGATCCATACGTGACATATCCAGCGAGTTGAAGTACCCAAAATCGACAGTGGCCTACGTGATTGGCAAGTGGAAGATGAGAGGTGACTGCCGGACTGTGCCCCGACCTGGCAGACCCAAAAAACTGGGAGTTAGAGACCGACGGGTGCTGGCCAGAGAAATTCGGAAGAACCGCACCAATTCGATGGGACACATTCGCGAGGAGTTTCAACAGGCATTCGGGAGTCTTCGTTCGATGAATACCATCCGTAAGGAAGCCCATCTGCTCGGTTATCATGGACGTGCTGCCGCCCACAAGCCTTTGATCACCAAGTCCAATAGCGCTGTTCGGCTAACGTGGTGCAAAGAACGTCGACAGTGGACCGTTGAACAGTGGAAACAGTTTCTCTGAAGCGACGAATCAAGGTTCACCCTCTACCGTTCGGATGGCAGGGTCTGGGTTTGGCTTCTGCCTGGAGAACGCCTCCTGCCAGAATGTATTGTGCCAACTGTGAAGTTCGGCGGCGGTGGAATTATGCTATGGGGGTGTTTCTCCTGGTATGGCACGGGACCCTTGGTCGCAATTCCTGGTAGACTCAACGCCGAGATGACCGAACAATAACGTACGAAGCGCATGGATGACCATGCGCTTCCTACGTTGTGGCAGTTTTACGGGGTGGGCCCATGTTACTTTCAGGATGACAATGCCACCTGTCATATTGCGAGGTCCACCATGGCTTGGTATGGGGACAATGGGGTTAATCGAATGGACTGGCCTGCACAGAGCCCGGACCTTAACCCTATCGAGCACCTCTGGGACGAGTTGGAGCGTCGACTTAAGGGGTGCCCCCACCGTCCGAAATCGGTGAAGGAACTGACATGTCTTCTCTAAGCCGAGTGGAAGAAAATACCGCTAGCCGTCGTACAACGCCTGGTTGAGAGTATGCCCCGGAGGTTCGCAGCTGTGATCGCCGCTCGTGGAGGCTCCACCAACTATTGAAGGTGAATGAACTTCATTTTTCTTTGCTATCACAGGTGTCCAATTACTTGTTGGTAGATAGTGTAGCTTATCTGCATGATCGGCGCCTTGGACTTAGAGACTTCTCAAGCTCCTGAGTTTCATCTTGTAGCTCCTAACTTTCTACACGTAACTCCGCGACCTTTTTACTTCAACTCCGTGCGACTATTTTTCTCTCTAGTCTGTGCTCTAAAGTTTCTCTTCCGGTGTTTCTAACTTCTGTATCTTCTCATCTCTGTAAATTATTTTTTCTTACTGCTTCGGCCTATCCTCTTTTCGGCGTCGAAGGTCCAGCTTCAGGGGATGTAACTGCCGGTCTCCCAAAACGGCGTCGGGTTACGTCATTGGTTCCCTAATGCTCACATAGCCTTACGATTCGCGTTTCTCCTGGGCTTCTTCCTCAGGATTCGCGGACTCTCCGTCTTTAGAGAACTGGATCAGCACTCAAAAATATGGGTCCTTCCAGCTATCATCCCTTTCTTCTACCCTTTCGTAGTGACGCCTAACTTTTCTTGACGCGAGTTTGTCACGTACGGAATTTCCGGCTACGTGCTATTCTCGGGTTTTCGCCTTCTGAAGAAATCGATGGGACGCTTAACATAATGTGAGTTTTGAAGAAGCTACGCCCCCTTGGATATTTACGACATCCTTGCTTTTCAAAATACTCGAGAAGCTAATGAAAGCGATTGTACCCCAGTTTAGTGCGCGTGAGAGTTCGGAATAATGAAAGCCTTCTTTGCCCCCATTTAGGTACCAATGCTCGTTTCCCGCGCATTGCGACAAAAAAATTAAATATGTTTTATGACCTGAACTTATCCGAAGACCGCCCTAATTTTCGGGCGAAGAGAAAAATAATTAGAAATCCTTGCTCGACTTCAAATATACTTCATTATTAATAAAATATGTTTTCTCTTTTTTTTTTATAAAAAAAGTTAGAATCTGCTATTTGCTAACATTAAAATTTAGGTTAAATGTTGCCGGAATGCGGAGAATTCCGTGGCGTCATTGCTGCTCATGCGAACTGGTTGCTGTTATTCATTTAGCATATCCCCCCTGGTGTAGAGGGGCCGGAACGGCGTTCCGGTACTTTTTTTTCTAGCCGGCACGCATTCTGGTAAACCCTATACAGCTTAATTTTTTTTTTCAAATGCGAATGTCCTATAATTCTTTTCCAATAAAAAATTCAACAGAACAACTGCACAGTTAGTGAAGTTAACTTCCCACGTTTGTTTGAAGGTAGATTTATTTTTATTATTTTTATAAGAGGAAATAATAAATTTTCATGACGCTCAAAGCAATAACAATAATCTACGGTGACCCACCACTGTACTTTCTTATATATCTTGCGGGAGGCGAACGCAAAATCAATTATTTTGTTACAAATATATTTTATATACCAACGCATTGGACTAATTTTAAAGACAGCCAACATCTCCCGACGCATGGTCACGTGACCAAGCTATTTCATCAACATTTCTCGAAACATCTCCAGAACTAAGACTCGGAGCAATAAAAGATCTTCACCAACCATTGCTATCTACATCAAATATTGCTTAAAATGACATCTTATTGGACAATTTTTGCTTAAATTTGTTTTGTGCTGTACCCAAACTGCCCTATCTAAATATCTGGAGAACTAAAACTCCCAGTAATAAATGGCTTTCACCATTGTACTCTAAATTAGTTTCCACTTCCAACGACATATTTATTACTCGAAAATACGGGGCTGATTTTAGTTTTCGCATCCCAGAACGTCCCCAATTTTGGGCCCGAACATTTCAGTGTCTTCTTACCAAAATGGTGAAATCTTGTTCCTTGAATGCGAAAAACGCGTAAATCCGGAAGTCTGATTTCGACGGACCACCATACTTTCTAATTTTATAAATATAAGAAAGTATAAAGGGGAGAGGCGGAATGGGTGGGGGGTAAGAAGGGAAAAGCATTGAAGACGTAAAGGCACGGCACGTTCCTTTAGTTTTCAATTAGCACTACACCACTGGTTCGATGGCATTTCAAACAGCATTTTGGTTAAAACATAGTATTCCAAGTTTAACGTAAGTTTATTTATTTCGTCTCAGAAATACGGAAGCTTCTGTACACTCTATTAAAAAAGATAGCGCGAGTATTTGCTATTTCTAGAAAGCGTACTGGAAAAATTCATCACATAAGGGTATGACTCAGGCTTTACTAATATTTATTTTTATTTTTTAGCACACAATATTGCCTGTTTCTGATGCTACGGTTGCTTTATAATATTCTAGAAGTTTCCGCATTATTTTGGATTGTTAAGGAAAGCACCAAATTGGAATCTTTGTAAAAAGACGCACTGATAATGACGTAATTCGATGGTATCATATTTGTTTTTCCCATACGAATAAGCGCATGTGCGTGAATTGATTTCTACGAACAAAACCCAGCAGATGTAAAAACAAATTTTTTGGCGATATTAAAACACAGAGAGGCGATGGGGTTCTATTATACTTACCCTATCTGAGATCACACTCTTCTATTCCCTTTGTCAAACCTCCTCATTTATCAAATGCTTTGCTGAACGGCTATAACAAAGGGTGCAACCGGAAAAACACAGATGGCCCCCATGAGTGGACGCCGCCAATAGCTTCAAGACGCTATTGATACATGTCTACTTGGATGCAGGAGTCACGTGGCCGAGGACGTGATACATGACATGAATGATTACGGCGCGTGGCCCCTTCTACCGTCGGAGCAAGTCGGGAGCCATGGGAACAATGGAAAGGTTTGGTGAAATGCTGGGCAAGCAAGCACGGTGAATGGATGATCGGTCGGCGGAAACAGAGATCATGGGTGACAACTGCTGGTCAGAGGGGGACCGCCTGGACCCAGAAAACTATGGGCGGTCGAAGAAGGATAAATTCATTCTCAGCTATCAAAGCAATCCACAAACACCTATGGGGCTTTCAATTTCACAGCAACGTTGACTCAAACGGACCGTGCCACCAAGAACCGATTTATTTATATGGCCTTCATAGCATCGGCGACGTCAGCGTCTCAAATCTCGGGGTCCTCTTCAGGAACTGTCTTACTGCGAAGGGAGGACAGACTTGTAGTGCTAAGAAAACGTTTCCAATATTTACATTTTATGAAGATTTAAGTCGATCCAAGGTGGACGGGCTTTAAAGGCTGCAAACCTCATGTCCTTTACACTCACACAGTAGATGCTTAAACTCATAAAAATAGTATACCTCATTCACAGCCTCACAGTAAAAATTATGCATACATATTGAAAGATAAACAAAAATAATAGAAAGCCAAACGGACAACCCAATCAAAGTCAAGAAAATCAATAAATGGAACAAACTACTCAGAAAAGAAGAAAATTTTAATAGAATTTACAGAGAAGTAAAAAAAATATTTTTTAGTAGATTGATGAAAAATGCCAGAATAGGATAAGTTTCAGGATTTTTAATTGCCTAGAGAAGACAAAATAAAGCGAAATTATACAAGATGTAAAGCTACTTGCCTTCAAGAAACTAATTTTGGACATGCAAACTAAGCAGGAAAAAAAAAAGACTATGAAAATCTAGGTTTCTTCAGAAGTAGACTTATACAATGCTTCCTGTATTTCGTCATCAAATTTTTGTTTCTGCTTACCTCTCACAGGCAGAAACCCAAAATTCTGTGATTTTGCAGATGCGTACGTTAATATTATTAACAACATCTATGAAAATGCAAGTGTGAAAAGGCTCTATTGTTCAAAGACACAGCACATGTAAAAAATTGCAAAGGGATTAGGACAAAGTGATACCATATCGCCCAAGCTCATCCACGCTAAGTTTCAGAACGTTCTCAAATCAGTGAACAGGCAAAACAAGGGGATAACGATTAATTGAGATAGTTTAACATACCACCGTTTTGCTGACGACATAGTCATTTTTGCAAGTACCCTCTCAGAGCTGCAGAGTATGCTCCAGGAACTTGCTGACAAGGGTAAAGAAGTGGGATTAAAGATGAACTTACAAAAAACAAAATGGATGTACCAGGCTTTTATGAGAACTGAATATTTAGAAGTTCATGGGGCAAAAAAAATAACTGATGCCTACATCTACCTAGGACAACGGATATCCAGCGAGGGCCACATCGAGGAAGAAATTACTAGGCATATAAAAGTTAGTTGAAGTATATTTGGAATATATATACTCCAACTAACTTTTATATGCCTAGTAATATATATATTTAGAAGAAACAGCTCAATTTTCCCAAACAACTAACCGTTACGTTCTAAACGAGAAGTATTTTATTATAATGCATCCCTCTAGTTCTTATGTATGGATCAAAAACATGGACTGTAACTAAAAAAGACATACAGAGGTTGTAGACAACTCAAAGAAGCATGAGCAGAGGCAGGCTTGGTGTAACCAAGAAAGATAGGAAAAGGAACTCATGGATAGGAAAATGACAAGAATGGATGACACCATGATCAAAGTCAATACACTTAAGTGTTAACGGGTTGGACAGACTTCTAAAAAATTGACCACCTTTGGACAACTCAAGAACTAGACTGGATACTAAGGGACCGGGGATGGCCCTGAGAAAAAACGACGTGAAAGATGGGTGGATGAAATTCGAAAGTATGCGGGAGCGGCAGAGATGATGAGAATTGGTATATGCAATGTACATGTATAGGAAAGAAAATTATTACAATTCCAGAGCAGTTGGGCCATTTATTTGGATAAAACAGCTACACGAGTGGAACAAGTCACTACGTTGTAGCGCCATCTCTGGGCTCGAATACAAGCGTTTACCTGGTGTGGCACAGATGCATACAGTTAACGGATACTGTATTGAGGTATAGCATGCCAAATGGCTCTCAAACTGCAGTCCAGTTCGTCGACATTCCGGATGGGCGTAGGTGGCGTCCCATCATGTCTCAAACATGTTCGATCGGTGAGAGGTCGGGCGATCGGGCTGGCCGTGGAATGGTGTCGGCATTATACAGTCAGGCTCTGGAGAGTCATGCCGCGTGTGGCTGGGCATTATCCCGTTGAAAAATTGCTCGGTGATGCTGCGACAGGAATAGCAACACAACAGTTCGTATAATGCCGTCGACGTACCGTTGAGTCTTGAGGGTGGTACGAAAGACTACCAAGGGTATCCCCTCTATTGTAGGAAATGGCTCCACAGACTATCACTCCCGGTATGCAAGCCGTGTGCCGTTCCACGTTAAAGACAGCATCTCTAGTTATCGGGCGCCAAGGGTAAACCGTGACTAGTCACTGAAGACAACACGATGCTACTGGACACTATCTCACGTTGATTGGGCCCGACACCACTGTAATCGGTGCCGGCGATGCTCGCTGCTCAGTGGTAGGCGGTGGAGTGGCTCCTCGAATGTAGTCCCCGTGCCGCAAGTCGTCTGACAATAGTTCGGATAGACACTTTGATACCTGTAGATGACGCAACTTGGACACGGATGGTTGGGAGCGACGAATTTGAATCTGTTTGTGCGGCTCTCACAATCGCTTAATCCTCGCGTTTTGTCGTTACCCTGGGCCATCCACAGCCAGCATGCCGCTGGTTTGTGCCCTCCTCGACCCATTGGCACCAACATCGTCCAATTGTCACGTCGCTCCGAACTAAATGCCTCTTGATACTTGACCAACCGGCTTGTCTCAGCCCAATTATACGCCCTCTCTCAAACTAGCCCAACTGCTCGTATTGTGCACGGATGTGACATCGAGGCATCTTCACAGTCCATGGAGGTTAATGCAACCGCAATCCGCTGTCACAATTGTCCCTACGTGCAAGCTTTGCTCTTGATATACCCTGCTGGATGCGCTGGAGAAGGGGGGGGCATTATTTTGTCATTGGTCGTTATTTTTTAATCATTTGCATATTCGGCCCGCGGTACTTGCATGCGGAGTTTAACCAGGATCGAACGACTTTCTCGGGGCGCATCTTTTTTTTTTTTTTTTTTTTTTTTGCAAAGAGTGTATTGAAATCAGCAAATCATTAGGAACACCCAGCAACAGTCAGACACGTGCTATCCTCACTTACGTTGAGATGACTTTATAAACAGCTCATTGCAAAGAATTCAGTCGTGTACGAAGCGTAGATAGGGAAAATAGTAAAAGACTCGTGATTTAAGCGACTTTGAAAGAGGTATGATAATGGGCGCTAGGCAGACAGGTGCAAGCATGTCAGAAACGTCAAACCTTCTCGGCTATACAAGAACAACAGTATCCAGGGAGTACAATGAGTGGTGCGCAAACAACTAAATAAGCAGACAGAGGTCTTGCTGTAGGTGGAAACGACTGGTCGATGTTCGAGGGCAACGGTGGCTGGAGAGGATTGAACGAGGCAACAGACGAGCTCCGTTATGTCAAGTAACCGCGCAGTACAACAGTGGTATCTAGAAGAGAATTTCAGCATACACAGTCCGCCGCACATTGGCGTGATTGGGCGTTGGCAGCAGACGTCGTTTTCGTGTACCATTCGTCTGTGCTAAAAACCGACAAATTCATCTGCAGTGGGCACGAGAGCACCAAAACTAGACCCTTGAGTACTAGGAAAGGTTCGTCTGGTCCGATGAATCACGCTTTCAGTTAATATGTACCGATGGACGGGCCAACAGCACAAAACCTTGGATCCCAGCTACCTAGGGTTAACTATACAAGACGGTGGAGGCGGTGTAATGATCTGGGGTCTGTTTTCATGGCTGACATTTGGTTCAGTTCCTCTGGAACAGCATTTGGATGCCACAGTGTCTTAACATCACTGTGAACAACGCCCCTCATGTACATGATGTTTCCCGGTAGAGAGGGCTGTTGCAACAAGGATCACATCGTCACACAGTGGTTCCAGGAACACGACAGTGACCTTGAAGCGTTAAAATGGCCGCCACAATCCCCAGAGCTTAACTCAATCGAACACCTGCGGGATCGGATTGAGAAAGCCATTCGTAAGAAATCCTCCTTCAACGAGCATTCGGCAAATAATAGACGCCATCACATCCCTCTAACTAAACATGCCTGTAGAACGATATGAGCACCTCGTTAAATTCATGTCACATGGAATCAACGCTGTTCTGGACACCAAGGCCGGCCAAGCGCTTTATGACGCAGATGTTCCTAATAATTTGCTACTTCTGTGTACAACACGCATCAGTAATGTCCTCCACGCAGTAAGTTTCAAAGTTACATCTGTCTATATTTCCGAACGAAGTTGCTGTTAACATTTGCGTTATTGTTTTCTGGTGGAAAATAAAGTCATACCAAATATCCTGGTTTGACTAAAGCAACGGAGAGCATATGACCGTCCACAGAGCATTGTTCCAAAGATTCATGTTTCTCCAACGAGATGCACAGCCCGTAATATACTCACTAAATTATGACCACGCTTATCAAAAGTGAATGAGATTCGTAGAAAAATCGATTTTCTGAGAGGGCGCGATTAGTCGACTGACGTAGCATATACATGTATAAGGTGTGAGTGGAGCAGTAGGTAGTAAAATTCAGAGCGTGATGAGTAAGTGGAATGATTTATCGGACATTGAGAAAGGACAGATTGTGGAAGATCAAAGAGCAAGTGCCTCGATTTCCCAAACGGCTAAACTGGTAAGTTGTTCCCAAGCTGTCGTAGTTAAAGTGCATTAATACTGGCGTAAAAATGCTGAAACAACGATCCGGGGATAAATATGCACAGGACCGCGAAAGGTTGATATGAGAGGTGAGAACTGGATCCGACGACTCATACAGGCCAACGGATGCAGCATTGCTCAACAGTTGACTACCCAACAGAGGTCAACCCGGAACAGAATCTGTCTTGATCATGCTTCGCATGCTCGCACCTATGGGGTATAACAGAAGGCGACCCCGACGACATCCACTCTTAACTGCGGTTCATTGGCGCAAAAGGCTTGTCTGGTGCAAAGATCGTGCAAGTTGGACGTCGGATGACTGAAAAAAGTGTGCTGGTCTGACGAGTTGCGTTTTTTACAACACTCCGTGGATGTCCGTGTATGCATTTGACGCAAACAACATGAGGAACTCAATCGATCCTGCATGGTCTCCACGGCGGGGTGGAGGCGTTTGTATGGTGTGGGGCATATTTACCAGGCAAGAACTTGGACCCTTGGTGCAGGTGGAACAACGTATGACTGGTGCTCACTATCGTGAATTGCTTGCTGACTCTGTACACCCAGCAATGTCGAACTTTTCGCGATGGGCGACGATGCCTTCCATGATGACAATGCGCCGAGCCACAGGCCCAATGTTGTGCAGGAATGGTTTGAGGAACACAGTTCAGACTTCCTGCATATCGATTGGTCTCCGTTATCAATCACATAGAGCACTTGTGGGACACTATGGAACGTCATATCAGGCATCTGGATAAACTAGTCACCTCCATGCCTGCATTGAAGGCCTCATTGCAGCACAGCTTGGTTGACCTTGCCTCCCAACTGCTTCCGGCATCTAATTGTATCGATGCCACGTCGGATGGATGCTGTACTAAGGGCCCAAAGAGGACCTACGAAGTATTAGATTGGTGGTCATAATTCAGGGGAGTGTATCTCAAGTTACTTCGTAATAACTTGTTATTCTGGTTTTCTAAAGAAGTTAGCGCAAATGCAAAATATATTTTTTTTAATTACTTGTTTATTTAATTTCATCTAAGGATGTAGTTTAAAAACTGAATAGTACTACTGAATACGATGAATAAATGCACGATCTAAAGAATTACGCACGGATTTTAAAGAAACACTAAACGAAACCTTTGCATTCGTTGCAAATATTTTTCTCAGAAACCTCTATTCTTACCGAGAACAACAAATAGAAAATTACTGCACTACGACCTTTTTTTTTCTTTCTTTCTTTTTCTTATCTTTTTTTCTCGTGTTATCGGGATTTTCTGCGCTTTGGCATAAACTAGTTTTGAGTCTCTTATCGCAGCTAATATGAAAAATAATTTCACGCAGTGATGCATTTGCAGATTGTCTAATAATTTATTTACCTAATTTAGAATGATGTCGGTAAAAGAGAGAAATAAAGAAACCATTTTTAAAGCAGCGTGTCGTTTCTAAGTCAATTTAAAGACCTGCTGCCGCAAGTGAACGATGCCGGTAAACCTACTCAGAATATTTTAGCCCATAACAGAGTATTCCAAGTTTCTTGACCTCTGTCGTAAGGCATAGAAGTATAATGCACTCGGTTAAACATTTCATTCAGCTAACCCTGATGGTTACCTATTGTGTTTTTTAAGCTAGCATGGTTCGTTTTGTAATGGTTCGAGCTGCGTTCGCATGAAGGGATTGAGAATGAGAACCCACGCTGAGGATAAAAAGACGGTCAGTCAGAAAGGGATGCAAAGGAACGTATCATCTTCGTGGTGGGAAATGAGGTGTTACCAAGGTAACGAGCCGTGA
Organism: Macrothele yani; assembly: GCA_039090855.1. Taxonomy (NCBI): domain Eukaryota; kingdom Metazoa; phylum Arthropoda; class Arachnida; order Araneae; family Macrothelidae; genus Macrothele; species Macrothele yani. Next base: position 15,075,386 of record CM077017.1, read on the forward strand.
CTGACAGAGATGCGATGCAGAGGAGGAAAATTGCCATGCTAGGTGTCAAAGACCACAAGTAAATAAAAAAAAATGTAACCCGTTTTTCACTTCTTCTGCCAACACCACTATCACAACAGGAAACGACCCCCTTTCGTCACAAAGTGGCAAAACAATATTTTTACTTCTCTGTTCTCATCTTTTCCAACTATTCGAAACAAGAACGATCAGCTGAGAGTCAGACAAGAAAGTTAAAACGGAATTCTTGTATGCAGCGAACATGTCTTTTGAAAAAATTCTCAAGCTTAACATGTAAGAGGTATTTTAAGAAATTTTAAAGTGGGCAATCTGTAATTCTTTAGACCAGTGTTTCCCAACCGCCGGTCCACGAGAAGCGAGTAAATTTATTTATTTTTATTTTTTGAATCGAAATGGAGTCAAAATAACAAGAAATCCATATCTAAATTCTTTTGAACACCTGTTGCGGAAGATTAAGGGAAGATTGGATTGCTAAAAAAATCTCTTCACAGAAGATCTAAACTCCTGCCAGTTAACTCACCAGGAGAAGGAAATATTTGTTGAACTTCCTTTTGATGCCAGTCTGGTATTGATATTCGGATCCAAATCTCTGACTCAGTTTGGGGGTATTATGGGAAAAGAATATCGAAGTCTCAGCGAAAAAGTTATTTATTGCGAGAAAACCTTTTCAGCCGTTTCAGCAATCAAAACAAAGCACAGGAACGTAATGGACATCAATGCTGCACTGCGTCTTGAAGAAACGACGCTGGAACCACGGCTCGAGAAGATTATCGCAAAGCAGCAGCAACAGACGTCGCATTGACCCCAGAAAAAAACTGTATTAACGGTAAGGAGAATATTGTGGTATATTGATTATGGATTGCACTTATTCATCATTAAGGAATATTTACAGATTAAATTATATTAGCTGTAAGTGGGTGACATGGAATAATCTGGTATTTGAATTATGAACTGTACGCAGTAATCATTATATTATAGAATGTTACGACATTAAATGCTCGAAAATAGCCTAAAGGTTTTGTTTCAGCATCACCAGTCCGCGAAAGTTTCCCTAACGTTTTGCCGGTCCGCAAATGCAAAAAGATTGGGAACCACTACTTCAGACTCTATGGTTCTCATCTTTTCCAGCTATTTTTAATGAGAACGATCAGCAGAGTGTCAAACAAGAAGGGTGCCAATGGATTCTAGCATGTGATGACCATATCTTTCGGAAAAAGTCTCATATTTGGCATACCAAGGTAATTTTAAGAAATTTTAAAGTAGGTAATCTGCAATTCTCCTAAACCTACGGTTCTTATCCTTCACCACTTTTCGTAATAGGAATGATCAGCTGAGAGCAATTGCACACCCAGGATTTCTTTATGGGGGAGGCCCAAAATATTGAATATGCAAATAAAAATACCCCAGGAGAAAGCATTTCCCCAAATATTGGGAAGTATTAGGTGTGCAACTTAATTCTCGGCCCCTAACCGCAAGCGATCATAGAAAATCAGTAAATGCAAATAGCTGTGTGTGATGATGGCTGATTGCAGCGCCATCCAACAGCTTTTTAGGCAACAGTAACCGCTCACAGCTGTAGTGGCAGAAGGGACGAAAGTTGACGGTGAAAGCAATGTCGTTCGAGAAGCAACATTTGAGGCACTGTCTCCTGTTCGCGTTTCAGCTGAAAAAAGTGCCGCGGAAGCCCAGCAAATGATCTGTGCTGCTTTGGGTGAGGCTTCTGTGTCCTACTGTACGTGTAAGAAGTGGTTCCAGCGTTTTAAGCAGGGAAATTTCGATCTCAGTGATGCAGACCGTCCGGGACAGCCACATAAAGTTGACGATGAGGAACTGGAACAACTGTTGGACGCGGATCCCTGTCGCACACAGTCAGAGCTCGCCCAGGAACTCGGAGTAACACGACAAGCCATTGCAAAGCGCCTGCACAAGCTTGGATGGATTCACATGAAGGGCCATTGGGTGCCCCACCAACTCACAGCTGCGAACAAGTCTAGGCGCTACGATGTTGCTGTGTCCTTGCTCTCCAGATTCAAGACGAAGGATTTCTTCCACAAGATTTTGACCTGTGATGAGAAGCGGATCCTCTACGACAATCCTAAGCGGCGCAAATCGTGGGTTTAACCAGGTCAGCCTACCACCAGTACCGCCAAACCGAATATCCACGCCAGGAAGTTGTTGCTGTGCATATGGTGGGATCAACACGGTGTCGTACACTATGAGTTGCTCAAGCCTGGTGACATACGGTCAATGCTGAGCGTTATTGTCAGCAACTCATTCGTGTGAGTGACGCAATGGAGGCGAAAAGGCCATACACCGGCAAGGGCAGAAGGTCGGTCTTGTTGCTTTAGGATAACGCGCGTCCTTACACAGCGAAAACGACTTTAACCACGATCACCGAACCTGGGATGGGAGATTTTGTCCCACCCGGCGTATTCTCCAGACTTCGCCCCGTCGGATTATCACCTCTTTCGCTTCGTGCAACATCGTGATACTGAGTGATACGCACTTCACTTCTGTCGAGGTGGTCCACACAAGTATTGATGACTTTATCAATTCGAAACAGCCCTCTTTTTTCCGCAGTGGCATTCGGCAGCTCCCTGACCGATGTCTCAAATGTATCCAACACGACGGGTATTATTTCCCTCATTAGGTACGTATTCGATTTGCTATAATTTGCTGTCAACGTGTCGTGCCTATGGCCGAGAATTAAGGTGCACACCTAATACTAAAAAATATATCCGCCCTAACAAAGAGCATTCCCAATTATTCGTAAAATATAAAACACCATACAGATATATTTAAAAATATGTAGCCAATAACAAAGAATGAATGAGAAAGTTACACCTCATGGGAAGCATGCCCGAGGACAGGATTTTTGGACCTATGGGCACCCTTGAGGCCGGAGTCCCCAAAGTTTTCCTCAGTCCCTCCTCCCTACAAACATTTTTTAGAAAAGTGCAGAATTAATATACTTTACATTAACCACAAGTACAAAACCTGGTACATTATAAAACAAACTTCCATCAAACTGCTAATATTTTATCAGAATTATTTTATGGTTGTTATGTATAAATTCTGAAATTCATTCTTAACTTATACATAGAATCACTTGACATAATTTTAAAGCTAAAACCTTTTTATTAAATGTTGAGTACTCAATATTTGAAAACTAAAACAGGGTAACGTTTTTGTCAAATTAGTTATTAATTTACAAAAACACACTTTATAATTAAATATGAAAATATAAAAAAATGAAATTTTTAATAAAACAAATTTGGTTACCTAATAGTTTTTATAAAATACAGTAGCTCTTCTGACTCTTTTAGATGCAAAGTCGTCAATACTTTATCAAAGTTCAAAGTACGAACATGGTCTTCTTCCATGGCAGGAGTGGTTAGTCCACAGTCTTTCTTGTACCATGGTTGATCTACTTTAACTTCCATTGGTAAGGGAATTAGTACGGGAAGTTTCCGTTTTTTTAGTTTTTGTGACAGGGAGAGAATGCAAGAGTGGGAACCAAAGCGGTAGCTCCGGGAGGCGCAGACATTGGCGCAGCCACGGGGAGGGACCAAGGGGACCGGTCCCCTCCCAGAGACCCATTGGTCTTTTTTTTCTTTTTTTTTTCAGCATTAAAGAGCAACTTCTGGTGTGATATTTTTAATAAAATAAGAAAGCAGAAAAGTGTAAATTAGTGTTTTTCATTTTCAGTATTCAGTATTGAGTACTGAATCCAGAACGAATTTTTCTTATTTGTTTTTTTGTTCTTTCTGACTGGCACCTCTTCAAATCTCTCGCTCTCTCTCTCACACACACACACACACAGAGGAGAGGGGGCGATTACCGCTCCATTTTTATCAGCCCCGCACAGGACAGGAGCTGGTTGTTCTAAAAAAAAAAAAAAACAAACAAACAGAAACGAACGGCTATGTGGGTGGTGATTCTCTAGCCCTGGTGATCACCACCCTTACTCTAATTATGCAACTCGTAGAGGAGGGGCAGCACTGCCTGACCTCTTGATTCCAAGGTCAAATGTCCACATACTTAACCGAGGTTGAGTGTGACCGTTTGTTTATAGCTAAATAAAACAACTGTCCCTTCATCGTCTGGCTCTGGGGAGAACCGGGAGCGGTCGAATAGTCCTTTCAAAACTTGTTTTGTTGGCAGAAAATTGAGACATTGTCAGTTTGCCATTACTGTAGGAAGAAGCGTGATTTCACTTTCTCAGGGCTGCTCGACACAAAATTGCTACTGTGATAAAAGTCACAAAATGAAAAGGAACTTCATTCAGGAAAAATTAGTGTCATTTTTTAAAAAGGCAAAAATTGATGATACCAACAGGAGTGAGAATAGACAGGATAAGAGAGAAGTAGAACAATGTAGAATACCTACTGATAATGAACATAATGATGAGCCTACTAACAACGCAAGGAGCGAAACCGATTCTTCCGTATCTTATCCTGTGCATCCCAATGATATTGGATTGTACATCAAGAAACAAGTAAGTTACACACGTTTTCATATGTTTTTTAAACTTATTACGTATTGTATATTCACCTTAAGCCGTATGAATGTTCACATTCAGTTTATGTATTTTACAACATTAGGGCCAAGAGAAGGCAATTTAATAACTTATCTAAGAATTGCACTATCGACTGCTCCAGGGTCCGAGTAATTGGGGAGGGGGGGGAGATATATAACAACGAATGTGAGGAGAACTTGATAAATTGGGGCCGCGGGTGGCCTAGTGGGCAACGTTCATGACTGTCACGGAAGGGACCTCAGGTTCGATCCCAGCAGGTACGAACACTCGATCCACTAAATATCCGCCGTGCGTCTGCATGGGCACGTTAAGCCGTCGGACCCCGAGTACTGCCCCCCCCGGTAATAAATAAGGGCGTCTTGCTCCCCCTTTCTACTTCGCTCCCGTGTCACTTTCCTATCTGGCACTCTCTCCTAGCTTCCTATTTCTAAGGGTTGTTTAAGACCTGGGGTCAGACACTCGCTTCCTAAAATCCTCTACATATGATCTGATCTGAATTTGATAAATTTATTTGTTTATAAAAAGGCAAAGAAACTGGCAAACTTGTGTCATCACATCAGGAAGGGGATCACATGAGAGTATATATGTGTCTAAATGAGAACGATTAAGAGAATTCACCAAACCTTCCTTAAATAAACAAAAAAAAAAAAATGGTGAAATTTAACAGTATGACGTGGGTTTTGTCTTAAAGATGTCGGTTCGCCTTCTTTAAGATAAAACCCGCGTCATGCTAAATTTTTTGGAGGAGAAAGCGTCTTCCTACTGTTCATGTTCAATAATAATTTTACCTTTATCACTTCATCTTTTTTTTTAAACAAAATAATTTTTTGGTATTCTTTCTGAAATCTCTTTGTCACGCTGTGAAACTCATATACAAGTACGGAGTATATATACATTTCAAATAATGTTTCATGAATAAAATCACAATTTTGAAGAATTAAAGGTAAGTTAATTCTCAAAATTTTATTTACATCGTAAAATACATTATCCTGGTACGAAGGTCATGTACATGTAGTCTGAAAGTGTACAATTAACGAAATTTAGGAAAATTCCAGTAAATATATTATAGAAAGATGCAAATTCATTTATTATTACATCATATACTAATAAATGAAATAAAAAGAACTGAACGGCAAAGCGTTTAAGATGTTTGGCATCGACAATTGTAAGAGAAAAATACTTATTATTGTTCGATAATAAATTTATCTTTATCCTTAAATGTTTGTTTTTTTAAACCGAACAGGCGTTAGGTACCAGAAAAATTCCTTGTAACACTTATGCTGTGGGAAATCGGGTATATGTATATGTGTGTGTGTCGTGTGTGTGATTTTTAAATAATATTTCAGCACTCCCCTTGACTAAACGACTTACGTGTCATGAAAAAAATTATTTTTCTGAATCTCTGTAAAAGTTTTTTTTTCATAGAAAATTCATTATTAGTTAATACAATCACGTTGAGCCCTGTTTCTGTCTCGGTAATTCTTTTCGACGGACGTCTCTGTAGGGAGGGGAGAGGAATCTAGGGAAAAAAATCCAAGGAAAAAAGATCCACGGAAAAAAAAGCCAACGGAAAAAAAAGCCAGGGAAATAAAATCCAACTCCAACAAAACAGTCATCCATTTACATAATCAACACAGGGCCGGATTAAGGGGGGGGGGGGTTCTAGCCACATGGTTTTCATTAAGGGGCCGGGCTCCAATTGCTGTTCCTCCGAAGAACACTTTGAATGTGTGACAATTTTTCCAGTAGGGCAGTTTCCAAGGTGCCTAACGATGGGAAAGAACTCTCTTTGTTTCTCTGAATTTCCATGCCGGTTCATTTGAGTTTAGGGCAACTGGCCACAAAGTTCAAGGAATTGTGGGGGGAGGGCTATAAAGATTGCCGTTTCTGGGTCTATATTGAGAGAACTGAATTGGGAACTCCAAACAAACGAATTTCGAGAAAACGTTCCATGTAAGCCAAGAGAGAATTGTACTTTAATTTGAAGAAATAAATTGACGAGAATCCAAGGTACACTTGGTTGGCGGGGAAGGGAAGGGGGGGGGTGCTCTACCTCCAACGTCCGTAATATTATATTCTGGGCCGCTGGTGTCTGTCAGTGTATCCAGGATGTTCCCCTTGAAGCGTCCGCGAAGTCCGTGAACTTGGGAGGGGCTTTCTCCCAAAATGTTAAAATGGACGTAGAGCTGTAAACATTAGTACTATGCCTTATATAATGATTCTGTACGCAACCGCGAATCTTCAAGAGGGTGGGGTGAATTCGCCCCCAACCCATGTTTCTAAGAGCTCTTCAGGGGTAACATCGATAGGTTGCACTGGCCGACTCTAGAGGTCCAGATATTCTGGACTCCAGAATATAAAATTACGGAAGTTGAGGTAGAGCCTTTGAAACCAAGCACCTCGTATCCCTTTTACAGACTTCATCAAATTTCTGGGGGACAGGGGAAGAGCATGCATAGTCTGTCACTAAACACAACATGAAGCACAGAAATTGTGAGCAAATCTCTTACCTTGAGCACTTGTCTGCGCTCTTAGAAACTTGGGGGAGGTTGAATTCATCCCACCCTCCTGAAAATTCGTGGTCGTGTACATAATCATTATATAAAGCATGGTTCTAATGTTTACAGCTCTACGTCCATTTTAACATTTTGGGGGAATCCCCCCTCAAGCTCACAAACCTTGAGGACGCTTCAAGGGGAACATCACTGACAGACTCCAGCGGCCCAGAATATAATATTATGGAAGTTGGAGGTAGAGCCCCCCTCCCCCGCCAACGAAGTGTACCTCGGATCCTCGTCAATTTATTTTTTCAAATTAAAGTACAATTCTCTCTTAGCTTACATGGAACGTTTTCTCGAAATTCGTTTGTTTGGAGTTCCCAATTCAGTTCTCAATATAGACCCAGAAACGGCAATCTTTATAGCCACCCCCCCGAACTTTTGTGGCCAGTTGCCCTAAACTCAAATGAACCGGCATGAAAATTTAGACAAACAAGAGAGTTCCTTCCCCTCGTTAGGCATTTTGGAAAATTGCTATACATAATTCGGTAAACTGCTCCACTGGAAAAATTGTCACACATTCAAAGTGTTCTTCGGAGGAACAGCAATTTGTGCCGGACCCCTTAATGAAAAATGTATGGCAGTTTTCCGGCAACCGCAGGGCCCGTGCCTCCTTTTTCGAATTTTTTTTTTTTAGAAATGACCTAATCATTATTGAAATTATTTTCATTATTATTATTACTGTGAAGGTATTAATTTATGTTGGGTTTTATTGCACCCTTCTTATTGGCCAATCTGCAATGCATTCATAAAAGGAGCAGTTTCAATATTCACAAAACCCTGTGTTAATCTTCTATTAAATTGCTACCAAACTTCAAAATCGCAATCAGTTTTGCTTTACCAATTGTAAGATTATAAATATTTATTTTTATTAATTCGTAGGTTATTAATTAATCAAACTCTGCTGCCCCTGTGGCGTCAATCTAGGAAAAAAGATCCACGGGGAAAAAACAGAGAACCAGGGAAAAGATCCAATGACAATTTTTATACGACCCTCTAAGCTTCTTACACAGAAGTGACGCAAAGAAATCAGAAAAGAAATTTTTATACGATCCTTTAAACTTCCTACATAGAAGTGACACAAAGAAATCAGAAATGCAATTTTTATACGCCCTCAATTGCTCGAACCTCCATGGAAACATTGACTTAATGACTGCCGTTGAACATGCAGAAGATACTGCTCATATTATTCAAGAAATCAGAGACCATGCTGAAGAGGAATTTAACATTCTGTACTTAGAAGCTGAAAAAATCTGTGATAGAGTAGGCATACCAGTTACTGTTCCTCAAGTATTAAATCGCCAAACACACCGCAGCAATATTGAACACGATTCGGCTGAAAGTTATTACAGAAGAACGACCTGTATTCCTTTCCTTGATGCGTTTTTAAATGAGATGAAGGAAAGATTTATTGCACATAAGGATACTCTGAGATCGTTCCAAGTGCTTTTGCCTCAACAAGGAGTGGAAACTACTTCTCCAAAAGATGAAGAATTTGTAAAGTCACTATGCGAACAGTACGCATCTGACATTGCATACGCTTCACCTTCTGCAGTATGCGGGGAACTTAGAGTCTGGTACAGAAAAATAGCCAGGATGGAAAAAAAGCCAAAAAACGCCCTTGATGGATTAGCCGAATGTGATGAACTTATGTATCCATCCATTCGAAAACTTTTGCAAATAATGGCGACATTGCCAGTAACAACATGTTCTGCAGAACGTTCCTTCTCCACCCTGAGGTACTTAAAAAATTATTTGCGCAGTACAACAGGAGAAACCAGACTGAATGGTTTAGCTTTATTGTACATTCATAAGGATATTTCTGTCTCTCCTGAGGAAGTACTAGATATTTTGGCTAAGAAACCTAGGCGCCTAAATTTCAAACTGTAAATAATTTAAATTAGTAATAGATATATACACTATCTACCAACAAGTAATTGGACACCCCTTCAATCGACGATATCTGCGGTCCTGATACACGTCACGGCCACCGCCGTTAAATATCGTGTGGGAAACAACAACGCAACCAGTCGCATGCAAGATGCCACGCAGTTCGGAGCTCTCTGATTTCAAGAAAGGTGTAATCGTGGGTATCACAGAAATGGCTGATCCATACGTGACATATCCAGCGAGTTGAAGTACCCAAAATCGACAGTGGCCTACGTGATTGGCAAGTGGAAGATGGGAGGCCGGCAGACCCACAAAACTGGGAGTTAGAGAACGCAGGGTGCTGGCCAGAGAAATTCGGAAGCACCGCACCAAATCGATGGGCCACATCCGCAAGGAGTTTCAACAGGCATCCGGGAGTGTTCTTTCAATGAATACCATCCGTAAGAAAGCCCATCTGCTCGGTTATCATAGACGTGCTGCCGCCCACAAGCCTTTGATCACCAAGTCCAATAGCGCTGCTCGGCTAACGTGGTGCAAAGAACGTCGACAGCGGCCCGTTGAACAGTGGAAACAGGTTCTCTGGAGCAACGAATCATGGTTCATCCTCTACCGTTCAGATGGCAGGGTTTGGGTTTGGCGTCTGATTGGAGAACGCCTCCTGCCGGAATGTATTGTGCCAACTGTGAAGTTCGGCGGCGGTGGAATTATGCTATGGGAGTGTTTCTCCTGGTATGGCACGGGACCCTTGGTCGCAATTCCTGGTAGACTCAACGCCGAGACTTACTGCACCATTTTGGATGACCATGCGCTTCCTACGTTGTGGCAGTTTTACGGGGTGGACTCATGTTACTTTCAGGATGACAATGCCACCTGTCATGTTGCGAGGTCCAACACGGCTTGGTATGGTGACAATGGGGTTAATCGAATGGACTGGCCTGCGCAGAGCCCGGACCATAACCCTATCGAGCACCTCTGGGACGAGTTGGAGCGTCGACTTAAGGGGTGCCCCTACCGTCCGAAATGGGTGAAGGAACTGACCTGTCTTCTCCAAGCCGAGTGGAAGAAAATACCGCTAGCCGTCGTACAACGCCTGGTTGAGAGTATGCCCCGGTGGGTCGCAGCTCTAATCGCCGCTCGTGGAGGCTCCACCAACTATCGAAAGTGAATAAACTTCGTTTTCCTTTGCTATCACAGGTGTCCAATTACTTGTTGGTAGATAGTGTGTATATATATATATTTTAATTTTTTGTATTGTCAATGCAAATGTCTCTTCCACTTTTGTAGACGATTTTACTTTAGTACATGATTTTAAGGTTTCTAATGATAAGTTGAGTATATTTCGGAATAATTACTGTACAGACTAATGATAAAATATTGATCGAAGTCATTAAAGGCACTTTTTTATTCAAGGGGACTATTTTCTGAAAATGGTAAGAATAAAGGTTTTGTTTTTGTGAATAAGAGGCAACACATTCTTTCTTGCTGGAAAAAGAAAGCTGAATTAAATTTAAATTGTACATAGGTGAAGCATTCTATTTGAAGTCACAAAACTCACTACTACTAGGAAGGCAATAACATGGATTTGACAAAGTTGAATTTCGCATGAAAGTTAACTTAAATTTCTTTATATATGGAAATATGAAAATTATTAGAAATTAATCCAAAACTCGTAATGAGATTTATACATTGCATTCATACTGTCTGCTCATCTCTTTCTAGGTAGTCAAAGAAATATTTATAAATAAATTTATTATTTGTTATAATTTTTCAACTCTATGATTCCATATGTATGTATGTGGGAACATATAGTTGTTTGTGTTAAATATATATATATATTCTATTAAATTTATTCATATATATATATATATATATATATATATATATATATCCTCTCCTCTCCTCTCCTGGTTACACCAAGCATGCACCTCTCCCAAGCAAGACATCATGATCAGAGTTAAATCCCTGAAATGGCAATGGGCTGGATATACTGCCAGAAGAACAGACCATCGATGGACAGCCGAAATTTTAGATTGGATTCCAAGGGACAGGAAAAGACCCAGAAGAAGACCACATGGAAGATGGGTGGATGAAATTCGAAAGTATGCGGGAGTGACATGGAGGAGAGTGGCACAAGACAGACCGTTGTGGAGGAAACTTGGGGAGACCTTCGTCCAGCAGTGGAGTGATAATGGTTGACAATGATGATGATGATATATATATATATATATATATATATATATATATATATATATATATATATACTTAAGAGCAAAACTGAAGACTAAGAATATATATATATATATATATATATATTGTGCAGGGGTGACATGGAGGAGACTGGCACAAGACAGACCGTTGTGGAGGAAACTTGGGGAGACCTTCGTCCAGCAGTGGATTGATAATGGTTGACAATGATGATGATGATGATGATATATATTGTATTCAATATGGCCGGTTGGTGGTCCCCCCCCCAAAGCTAAATCCTGCCTGCGCTACTGGGCGCAGATATTTTACTTTTCTGCTGGACCCTTTCGCTAAAAATTCGTGACAAACGTCTACTAGGATCGGGCCCCTCGGCAGTTACACCCTTTGCCCCTCCCTCTCATCGGACCTGTGGGGTGGAGTCAACGTCCCACTGTGTGAGACATTAGATGAGAGTCAACCAACGACTATGTCACTGAATCCCGCATGCAATCTTTCGAAAAAAGAATCAAACTTAGCATGATAAAGGTATTCTGAGATATTTTAAAATGAGTAAACTGAGATTCTCGAAACTAAAGATTTTATAGAAAATATGTGGATCAATTTCTTCAGTCACCCCGTGTCGTAGTGGCTTAAGCACTGGGTTCCGATCGTTCGTCCGAGATGGGCCCGGGTTCGAGACATGGGCGATGCAGTTTTCTTACGGTACTGGAGCGCTGTCCCTTCCCTTCAACCAGTGGGCCCAAATTAGGAACGGACGGCTGCTTATAGCTCATTGTGGTTGTTGAACCCCAGCATTAAAAGCACACAAACAAACAAACAAAAAGAAAAAAAACAACAAGAAAGATGACACCGAATTTTCGGTTGTAATGAACATGTCTTTTGATTTACTTGAAAATTTTGAATTTATAGGAAAAACATTTCGCATTGGAAACACCATCCAACAATGAAGGAATTTTTCAAATCGGTCTCCTAGAAGTAGAATTATTGACAAAAATAATATATATTTCTACGCCCCCTGGCGTAGAAACCATGCATTATTTCAAGAAGAAAATGTTCCTAAAACTTTTGTCGACATGAGTAGTATCGGTCAACAAACTACTTTTTTTTTCAATAGAGGTTTTGGAAGCTCACATTTTGCTGCAAATACATCAGAAACGGAAATTAAACTTACGCCACCTGGTGGCCAAACCATTTTTTGCAAAAATTATAAATCATGTGCAAACGATTTCCCATCAGGAGCTGTATCCGGCGCAGAAAGAATTTTTCAAATCGGAGATTTAGAAGTAGAGATATAGGGGGAAACCCAATTTACCTCTATGCCCCCTAGCGGAAAGTCTATGAATTACTTGAAAATTTTGAAATTGTATAAAAAACGTGTCACACTGAAAACCCTATCCAACAAAGAAGGAATTTTTCAAATCGGACACCTAGAAGTAGAGATATTGACAAAAATATGATATACATCTACGCCCGCTGGTGGAGAAACTGTGGAATATTTTAAGAAGAAAATATTCCAAAACGGTTTATCTATGTGAGTGGCATCAAGTCCACGAAATAATTTTTTCAATCGATATTTTAGAAGCTCAGATTTTATGGCAAATACATCAGAAGCAAAAATTAATATTTACGCCCCCTGATGGCTAAAGTATTCTTTACCAAAAATTTAAAATTATATGCAAAAGACTTTCCCTCACGAGGTGCATCCGCTGAAGCAAAAATTTTTCAAATCGGAGTTTTAGAAGAAGAGTTCTCGGGAAAAAATAATTTACTTTTACGCCCCCAAGCGGAAAATCTATTCGTAATTTGAAAAAGTAACTATATCTAAAATACTTTTCGACATAAATGGAATCGAAAGATAAAAGAATTTTTTCAATCGGATGCTTAGAAGCAAATATGTGGAATAAAACGTATTTTTGAATTCGACCTCATCTGCATTTACGCCCTCTAGCGGCGAAATTGTACATCGTAAAAAAAAATAAAAAATAAATAAAGGATCATCATTCGCATATTTCAAGCTTCCCAATGCAAAAAAGAATTTTTCAAATCGGGCTAATAGTTGCAGAGATAGCGTGCGTACAGACGGGCGGACGGACTGACGGACAAACCGGTAACATAAGCACGATTTTTTTTTACAAAAGACGTGCTAACAAGCTTCTGTTCTTATCACGTAATTAGGAGTATAAGTCAGTATTTCGCAAGCGCTCTTTGCATGATTTGCACGGTTGCAGCGCCCACAAGTTATTTATCAGATTTGTATAACTTCGATATATAGTAGTTACATCGAATGATAAGAAGAAAGCTGTACTGACATACGATAGGATTCCTAGGCACATTTTATTTGCGTATTTCGCATCGGAGAGGCCAAATAAAAGACTCAAGTTTACGATGTCGTACAATATTCTTCAGAATCACTTGAAACTTTTTATAGAATTCAAAGGCAAAGGAGACATTTGTCTATACAACGTATACAGTCAAGACTGTTTTTTGATTGCACCGCGTTAAAAACAATAAAAATAAAACTAGCTGAACTTTTGTTAAATAATTTACTGAGCACCAGAAGATCCATGTAACAAATTACTGCAACTATAGGTAAAATTATATGCTCGGGAAAACTGGAAAATCTTAGTCCAGGACAAATTTTCTCTTTTCGTCATCTAAGAACAGATATTCAATGGCAATTACAAACATTCGGTTTTGCCGCGAAACAGAAAACTTCCGCACATAAGTCGGCAAATGTATGGAACATTGTGAATACGTATTCATCTGAGCAAAAGAAATAAAAATTCCGAGTCTCACTTCTGGAAGCGGAAATATTTGTATCCACGGAGTGACCAAAAAAAAAAAAAGTAGAAAAAAAATAAAAAAAAAAAATAAAAAAAAATTGACGGTCAGACAAACAATTCACAGAACCAGAAAATCATGTTCTTGCTTTACTTAATTCTCTGCAGCCCATCATCTAAAAACAGGAAATTGTGACATACACGAATGCAAATTGTAGTACGTCACTTATAGTGAAGAAAGTTTTCACCATAAAATGGTAAAACAGTATTAGCAATCCGATTTATTGGCTAACGAATAAATTATTCTTACGACAATAAATCGGATTACTAGTATAGTTTTACTATTTTATGCATAGTTGATGTACAATTCCTCGTTATTAAAATTTTCACCATTAGAAATTGAACATTACACGAAAATTTCGTCATGCATTTTTCTTTTCTTGTCTGACTTTCAGAACATTAGTTATCCACAGTCATACAAACGGACGGAAAGACGAAGCGATGAATAAGCACTTATTTATATGTAAGTCAAAAGGTATGCCAGACCTGCGATACTTCTTCATACAAGGCAGTAATCTGCCTTAGAGGTCTCCACGGGCCGGGCCTATACTAGAAAGTTTAGTATTTTGCCACTGGATTAAAGAAAAACGTTCCAATTCACAAAACGAAGATTGATTTGTTAAATAATCACATGGCGAAAACCACTGAGCTACACGAAAGACACGGAAGTGCATCCGCCACACGGAGGCGAAACTAGGGCGGGGCAAACGGGGCGCCTGCGCCGGCCACAACTCAAGAGACGGCGCAAATATCAGGGTTTACAATCCTCTGTAAACTGGGATTGAAACTTTTGCACCCGCTTCTGTTGCAGTTTTTTTCGTACCGTACTTTGCCATTTGTCTATTTACAAATTTTGTTTATAATATGTTTCATTAGTATTAGTAGCCTTGGTCTGGAGGATGTAGAATGTTCAGGGGACGTTAGTTTCTCACATTCAAAATTGAAGCCAAGTTTAAACGTACGTTACAAGATAAGGATGATAATCACACTGTTGAAGATTCTCTGGAGGCTATTCCATCATTACTGCCACTGCGTGCTTCAACTTCCAGCTCCATTCGATCCCTAAGATGTGGAACAGAAGGTCCGAAGTAGTTGGAAAACGCCATACAAACTGTCACAGTTAGATTGTGCCTCCATGATATAACATTAGGGTGTGACGCTCATTCTTCTTTTTTTTTTTCCTCCTTTTTTGTTATCCAGAAAGGCATGTTTATGCATATATATGCAAATATACAATGTTAA
Organism: Macrothele yani; assembly: GCA_039090855.1. NCBI lineage: Eukaryota > Metazoa > Arthropoda > Arachnida > Araneae > Macrothelidae > Macrothele > Macrothele yani. The sequence goes on from CM077017.1 coordinate 15,090,679, forward strand.
ATTAGTAATGTATACACACCGATGAGCCATTACATTATGACCCCCCTAGCCAAGAGAAATGAGAGCGCTTGGAGATAGAACGGTGGCGCTGGTGAAGTTCACAGAGAAGTATATATATACAACTCGAGGACCGTCTTTCGGTTAGCAGAGTGTACGGAGTCACAATAGGAAAAGCTGCCGATTTATCGGAGTTTGGTAAAGGAAAAATTGTGATGACACGACGCCTCGGATCTACGATCTCGGAAACGGTGCCGCTTGTGGGTTGTGATCGTGCCACTGTAGTGAGTACGTATCAAAAGTGGTGCACAGATGGCCAAACGACGAACCGTCGTCCAACCGTGTATCGTCCGCAGCTCATGCCAGAGCGTAGCGGAGACAGTCAACCATTGTTCACAGCGACTGCAGATCCACAGTGCGACAAATCCACCGCAGTTATAACAGTGGTGATAAGGGAAATGTGTCACAGCACACAGTTCATCGCAGCCTTCTGCGCATGGGCCTGCGTAGCCGAAGACCCAGCCGGGTCCCCATGCTCACTGTACGTCATCGTTAACAACGCATGAAGTTGGCCCAAGATCATTGAGATTGGAAGAAAGTGGCCTGGTCTGACTAATCAAGATTCCTGGTGCCTCACGTAAACGGCCAAGCGCGGATACGCCACCTGGATGCACTGTTGGGCGGAAACAGGCCGGCGGCGGCGGTTTTATGCTGCACGCGATGTTTTCTTGGGACACGTTAGGCCCAATTATCCCAATAGCACAATCCCTGACAGCTGTCAGGCATCTGAACATCGTTGCGGACCAAGTTCCCCAATTCATGCGTTCCCTGCTGGTGATGACCATTACCAACAGGATAATGCGCCATGCCACACTGCCAGAATCGTCAAGAGGTTCGAGAACACGCTGGTAACTTTCTGTTAATGCCCTGGCCTTCAAATTCACCTGACATGAACCCAATCGAACATTTGTGGTTCTACTGGGAAAAGCGTGTTCGCGCTAAATTACCACCACCCCGATATATACGGGAACTGGAGGACCTGCTGTTGTCATTATGGTACCAGATACCCCAGGGTACCTATCGCCACCTCATCGAATCGATGCCTCGCTGAGTGGCCGCTGTTTTGCGGGCTAAAGGGAGTCTTACAGCTTATTACGTAGGTGGTCATAATGTAATGGTTCATCGGTGTATATCATCGTCATCAACACTATCATGACCAATCCAGTACTGGTCTCTTCCCAAGTCTTTTCCACAACTTTCTCTCTTCTACATAGCGTATACTGTAGGTATAAGAGACATGGATTTTAACAAAAAAAAAAAATAAATTCAGAAACTGCAAACTACTGAAAAAAAGCTTGGAGATGTGGATGCTTGCTAGTTGTTACAAACGAGAAAGCTAGGAAGAGGAAGGAATACGTGGATCAGGAAAATGACAAAAGTTGATGACATCATAATCCCTTAAATGGCAATGGGGTGGGCATATTGCTAGAAGAACCACCCACTGTTGGATAACTGAAATATCCTGAAGAGGGTCATGTGGGAGATGGGTGGATGAAATTCGAAAGCATGTAGGAGTAGCCTGGAGGAGACTGGCTGAATAAAGTTGGGGAAGAAAATTGGGGAGACCCTCATCCAGCAGTAAACCGATAATGGTTGTTGCTGATATATACAAACAAGATAGATAAGAGGGGGCGCAATATTTTGAGCTTTGTCCCCGGCGCAGAAATGCCAAGTTACGCCTCTACGCCACCGGATGAGTTGATTAATTACAGCTGAAACCGACAAGATGGTCTGTAAGATGAGGGTCTGAAATGGGACGGTTTATTTCTTTAAAGATTGAAATCAAATTCTCTTTTAACTTCGTTGGCATTAATTTTCTTTAATACGTTGAATAATATTTTCTTCAATACGGTGGGAGCAGTCGGGTATACCCAACACAAAATTTTAACACACGATGCGGTTACTTCATTATTTTGTGGGTTTTTTTTTTTTTTGGAATTTCATATTTGAAAAGAAAACTCACTTATCTCCTTATACGTGGAACTGCGGCAGCGCCAGCTTGACTGCTACTAAAGTTTCGCGAAAAACGCGATACTTTCTAGGAATTTGACATGAGTCAGTGTCTTTGGACGTCACATGGCACCTGACTGCGTCTCCGTGCGATGTTCATGTACGCAGAGTTAGCGACTGAAACACGTGACTTCTTTCTTTTCCGAGAAATGTTTACATAAACATAGACTTTTCATCTTCACGAAATCACATGACCGAGCTTCTATTGTGATTTGTTGCAGCAACGAAGATGAGGCAATTCGATTTTGTTTATACGTTTGCGATCGAGGCTACCTTGTTGACACTTAAGTGTGGAACAGGAAATGCCATTACATTTGTAAAAGAAGTAGGCAGTCAGATCTGAACCTCTTCTGTGGGAGAAATCCTAGAAGTATCATGTCTCCCTGCGTTACATTCCGCTAACTACTGCGATAGTTCATTCCAGGAGATAGAGCAGCTTTGTTTCTGCAGAAGTAGCGTTGCGTTACTTACAATAAAATGGCGAAAAACGCAGGACGACAGGCTGAAACGGGTGGTGCCGAGCCTTCCAAATTGAGGCACGTGCAGACCTCTAATCTGCCTGCTTGATTACACTAACCAGATTTCGATGCTATGCATCTTTCCGGTAAAGTAAAATTCCAAGTAAAAAAAAATAGACGTAACGAAAATGGGTAACAGAAGTAGTCAAAACCATTGTTGAACTCCGATTAAGCCGCATGCTGTTACATGAAGTGACGCAGCATCAGCTAATTTAATTGTTACTCAACAATATATTTTATTAAACTATGGCGAAACAGGCAACTGAGGCGCACGGCCCCCTACAGCAGGTTTTTCCTTCTTAAATGCTCGATACCGTTAATAATGTATTCGTTTTTATAAAAATGTACAGATTTTCGTAAGAGTTTTCATAACTAAAATTTGCTGTAAATATGAAGATAAAATTTCTGTTCTAGCTTCAGTAGAAAACAAAACAAGAATAAAAATAAAAATTAAAAAAAAAAAACAGAAAAAAAACTGGAAGTTCAGGAACAGTTAAAACTGAGAGCGGAAGTGAAAAGAGATTCTGAATGATCGTGCATGAAAAGCAACGAGTGTGCTTTGTTCGGTTCTTCAGCATTGTCTGGTATTGTATTTTTAAGTAATTAGACGCAGGAAAAGTCAGCGCGTGGGGTAGACTTTTGAGTCTGCGCGAGACAGTGCTTGTGACGGAGTGACGAAGCACGTACCTCGATTGAGCCATAAGCAAAAACTCGTAAATAATTTCCAGGTTCGAAATTTTTCTATTAAATTAACACATCTGAAAGGAAGGGATCAAACATTTGTTTGAAAGATTTTGTTTCTTCGTAAAATTAAACAAGAAAGATGACACCGAATTTTCGGGTGTAATAAGCACGTCTTTTGAATCCGTTCTGACGTAAATAAAATTTATCAAAGCTATTCAAAGTCAATGGAACCGGTATGGAAAACAATAGTATCTGACGGAAGAAAGAAGTTTTTCAATCGGGTTTTTAATCCCTCAGATATTGCTGTAAACGGAATCGTGAGCTTACGCCTTCTGGTTGCACACTTGTGCGTTAAGAAAAACATGAATTTATATGAGAAATATTTCTCACCGGAAAGACTCTTCAACACAGGAAGAATTTTTCAAATCGGACTCTTAGAAACAGAGATATCGACAAAAATAAGATGTGACTTTACGCCACCTGGTGGAAAACCATGCATTATTTTAGGAAGAAAGTATTCTCAAAAGGTTTTTCCATATGAGCGGTATCGGTCCAAGAAAAAAATTAATTTAGTCGAGCTTTCAGAAGCCCAGATTTTGCTACAGATACATCAGAAGCAGATTTTAAAACTTATGCCCGTTGGTGGCGAAACCATTCTGTACTAAACATTAGAAATTATGTGAAAATATTTTCCATCAGGTCTTGTATGCGATACAGGAAGAATTTTTCAAATCGGAATTTTAGAAGCAGAAATCACGCAGAAAACGCAATTTACCTTTGTGCCCCCTAGCGGAAAGTCTATGATTTACTTGAAATTTTTGAATTTATAGGAAAAACATTTCGCATCGGAAACACTATCCAACAAAGAAGGAATTTTTCAAATCGGACTCCTTGAAGTAGAGATATTGACAAAAATAAGATATACATCTACGCCCCCTGGAGTAGAAACCATGCATTATTTCAAGAAGAAAATGTTCCTAAAAGGTTTGTCGACATGAGTAGTATCGGTCAACAAACGACTTTTTTTTCAATCGAGAATTTAGAAGCTCATATTTTGCTGCAAATACATCAGAAGCGGAAATTAAGATTTACGCCCCCTGGTGGCCACACGATTTTTTTACAAATATTTGAAATTATGTGCAAAGGATGTCCCATCAGGAGATGTATCCGGTGCAGAACGAAATTTACAAATCGGAGATTTAGAAGCAGAGATATAGGGGGGGGGGGGCAATTTACTTTAACGCCCCCTAGCGGAAAGTCTATGAATTACTTGAAAATTTTGAAATTATACGAAAAACATGTCACACTGGAAACACTATCCAACAAAGAAGGAATTTTTCGAATTGGTCTCCTAGGAGTAGAGATATTGACAAAAATTTGATATACATCTACGCCCCCTGGTGGAGAAACTGTGGAATATTTTAAGAAGAAAATATTCCAAAACGGTTTATCTATGTGAGTGGCATCAAGTCCACGAAGCCGCTCCGGTGGCGCAGTGGTCTAAGGCGTTGGCCTCTGATCATTCGTCCGTAAGGGGTCCGGGTTCGAATCCCGGTCAGGCATGGATGTTGTGTTTGTCTTACGGCACTGGCTCTCTCCCTTCCCTGGAACCAGTGACCCTAAATTAGGGACTGGCGACTGCTTATAGCCCATTGAGTTGCTCACGGTGGTCGTTAAACCTCCAATCAAAAAAAAAAAAGTCCACGAAATAATTTTTTCAATCGATATTTTAGAAGCTCAGATTTTATGGCAAATACATCAGAAGCAAAAATTAACACTTACGCCCCCGGGTGGCCAAAGTATTCTTTACCAAAAATTTGAAATTATATGCAAAAGATTTTCCATCAGAAGGTGTATCCGCTGAAGAAAGAATTTTTCAAATCGGAGTGTTAGAAGAATATTTATCGGGGAAAATATAATTTACTTTTACGCCCCCTAGCGGAAACTCTATGCGTAATTTGAAAAAGTAACTATATCTAAAATACTCTTCGATATAAATGGAATCGAAAGATAAAAGAATTTTTCAATCGGATGTTTAGAAGCAAATATGTGGAATAAAACGTATTTTTGAATTCGACATCATCTGCTAGCGGCGAAATTGTACATCGTAAAAAAAAAAAAAAACGAAATGAAGGATCATTATTCGCATATTTCAAGATTCGTAATGCAAAAATATTTTTTAAAATCGGACTAATAGTTGCAGAGATATCGTGGGTACAGACGGACGGACAAACCGGTAACATAAGCACGATCTTTTTTTTACAAAAGACGTGCTAAAAAGCATCAAGCTAGTTTCCTCGAATACGGGGCCGTGAAAATAGTGCTGATCTTCAATTCTTGTTCGCAGTTTGTGATTTAAAAATTTAAAATATTTATTTTAATGGAAAATGTTTAAAACGCCTTGCAATGCCAGGAAGGGGCAACGCCGCAAATATCGCGCGCGCGCATTTGTGTGTGTGTGTGTGCGTGTGTGTGTGTGCCCTTCAAAAAATCTCTCTCACATTTTTTAGACCGGAGAACCGTTCCCCTAAGGTAAGCTTCTAGGTCCGGTTCTAGTTGTATGAGCACAATTTTCAGTTGAGTGAGAGAAAGTTCGAGTCTGATTGAAAATCTCTCTGTACATAATATTTCGAGCTGACATACTCCGCCTTTCCACTTACCTGGAATCTATGGGATGAATAACAAAAGATATCTCAATTTGTTATCTGGGACCTTAAAATGGAGGCAATCATTCCAGACAAGGTCGGATTAAGGCCTTAGTGGGCCCCTAGACTAAGTCATCTGAGTGGGCCCTCAAAGAATTACGACGGTAAATCATTATGAAATCCGTTAAAACACGAAACTGTAGCAATATGCTTGTGAATTATGACGGGGAATCATTATGAAATCCGTTAAAACACGAAACTGTAGCAATATGAATAAACAAAGGCATTGCCCTTTCCACGTTTTAACACACAGCAACCGAAAAGTTGTTATTCGGTCACCGCCGAAGAATTGAATCCCGGATCTCTCGATATCTAGCCGAGCGCGTTAGCCTTACACCACGGCGGCCAACAATCCACGGCGCTATGTTTGTTTTTCTGTCAGCATCTGACACCATAAATCCGTAAGATGGGCTCAGCTACTGAGACGTCTCCATCTGGTGGGCATTAACGGCACTGGCTATATATTAATTATAGCAGTTAAGGCTAACGAACTCAGCTAGATATCGAGAGATCCGGAATTTAATTCCCCGGCGGTGACCGAATCACAATTTTTCGGTTGCTGTGTGTTAAAACGTCGAAAGAGCGATGTCTTCGTTTACTGTAGCAATATGCTTGTGATAATACGTAGTGCATTCTTCAAACTGATAAATTATCTGTAAAGTTTTCATAATAAGTTACTGTATTTCCTATTGTTCTCATAAGAACATGAGTTCAAAGCTTAAGATTCCTAAATTTTGTTTTGAATTTCTTTAATGGTTTACCACTGTATACTTTTCTTGGTGCTTCTTTTTCGCTATGCAATGTGAAGCCACAGGGGACTTCGACCATTAACGGTTCCAAGTGGAAATTGGGAAGTGTGGGTGGATATTAGCGAAAAAGCTGAAACTGTTTCGCCGACCCCGCTGTACACAGAGACATGGAATCTTTACCTTTTGTAAGTCATTGCCTTGAAATCTGTTGGTCTACCAGCCCCTGTTTTTGACCAAGTGGAAATCATACGAGACAAAAGTAAAACTATTTAAAAAAAAAAAAACTTTTTTTTTAAAGTTTGTAAATAGTTTAAATTTTTTAAACTATCTTACAAACCTCTCTCTCTACTTATCTGTCTATTATTTGCCAAGGCATGTTTCCTGGGCCCTTGGTAATGGTGGGCCCCAAGGCTATATATAGCCCATGTGGACCCCCCCCCTAATCCGGTTCTGATTTCAGACGGGAGAATACATTCATGTGGACATACCTCAGAAATATAGCATCCATCTGCTAGTAACATGTATTCGTGTAGAATATATTCACTTTGCATGAGTTTTACTGTATGCTTATATTTCTCTCATGTGCAGTGAGAAAATGAAACGCATTTATTATAATTACTTAGTCAACTTATACGCCTGCTCTCTGAATTACAAAATCATGTAAAATAAAACTGATTACTCATTTAAAGAGACTGGAAACTAAGCTTTGGGTGAAAGTTCACTTTCGTGTAACTTGTTACTCTAAAAATTCATGTGATTCATTATTCTCTAATTTGCAAACACGCCTTCATCTGTAATAAAAACAATGCTGGAGTTGAAAAAACTGGATGAACTTTTGTTAAATCATTTGATGCAGACTCTCTCTGCTTGTCCATGACCAGGAGATTCGTGTCACGGATTATTGCTCAATGGAATACAAGGACGCGAAGCATGAAAGCGCTTGAACGTGGGCGGGAACACGTGACCTACACCTGTCGCGTTTTCCTCCGATGCGAATTTATTCAGATCTCGAGAAGTGCTGACGCCTTACGTCATCTCAAAGAAACAGGAAGATTTGAAGCGTTAAGAACAGACTAACGACGCCCATGCTAAACGAAAGTCGCCACACATCTTCAACTGAAAGACAGAAATATTCCGTATGAATTTCTCGAGAATAATTTTTTTCACTTCATGTACGTTGCATCGCATATAACCATGCCTACCATGCACCACACATATATGTCGTACATATGCTGAGCCGCAATCTCTTCCTTACGTTAAAAATAGACATACAATTACCACGATACACAAGGTTACACAAAAGAGAGTGATTTTTTTTACATTGGGATTATTATGGTGTTTTTTGGGTGTTTGAATACCTTAATGAAAACTCAATCATTAATGCGTTTTTAATATCTATGCAGTACTTCGAGATTGCGCTTGATGTTGCTGCTCTCCTGTTAGTGTCCACGCTAGGGGAACGATCAAATTTCGAGCGTTTCTTTGGAGATCCCGCCCCGATTGGATGACAGCGCATAAAGAAGACATCCAGACTAAGAATATCACTTAGTGTGACGCTTGGAGGCAAGAAAAATCGCACAGTACTCGTTCTTGCTTTGATGTGGACACGGTGTCGTCTCGGTGATGCAGTGGTCTAAAGGAGGCCACAGACACTCAGTTTTGAATGTCACGTTTGAGTATCACACCAGAAAATGGGGGAGTTTTGTGTCTGGGGCGTGGAGTGAAGAAGATTTCAAGCAGGCGTTGAAGAGCTTCACTCCTGCCGTTTTCCTCCGATGCTACATGCCGTCCCAGGCACAAAACTCCCCCATTACCTGGTGTGGCACTCAAACGTGACGTTCAAAAGTGTATGTCTGTGGCCACCTTAAGCGCTGGTTTCTGACATTTTTCCGAGATGGGACTGCGTTCGATTTCCGGTGCCGGCATAGATGTTGTGTTTGTCTTAAGGCAGCCAGAGACACACACGTTTGAATGTTACGCCAGCAAATGGGGAGTTTTAAGAGCCGGAGGCGGCATGTAGCGTGGAGTGAAGAGGATTTCACGCAGGCGTTGAAGAGCTTTACTCCACGCTAATGCCGCCTCAGGCACAAAACTCCCCATTTGCTGGCGCGACACTCAAACGTGTCATTCAAACGGATGTGTCTGTGGCCGCGTTTACGGCACTGACTTTCTGCCTTCCCTGCAACCAGTGGCCGTAAGTTAGGGACGGACGACTGCTTATAGCCATCGAGTTGCTCATGGTGGTCTTTAAACAGACAAAATGTGAACACGACTGGAGATACGCCATGTTGGAATTCCCTAACAGCAAGCGTTCCATTGCTACTTGCCAGATACAATGGTTGAAAACAAACATAAAAACACCTTTAATTTGTTCACCCGAAAATTGCATTATTTGTTTTTCCCCGAAATAATTTTTTTGGCGCAGAACTACTGGTGCAGGGTAGTGTGCTCTTCTTCTGCATTTGAAATGTCCTCGTGGTAGCAGCACTGATACCCTTCCCTTTTCCAAATAAAAATTACATTTCATAAGAAAAACACAATTTTTTTTTTTTTTTTTTGGTGGTTTAACGACCACCGTGAGCAACTCAATGGGCTATAAGCAGTCGCCCGTCCCTAATTTAGGGTCACTGGTTCCTGGGAAGGGAGAGAGCCAGTGCCGTAAGACAAACACAACATCCATGCCTCACCGGGATTCGAACCCGGACCCCTTTCGGACGAATGATCAGAGGCCATTGCCTTAGACCACTGCGCCACCGGGGCGGCAAACACAATTAGCAACAGTGTTATAGTGAACAAGCGTTTTTCGAGTAAAAAAGTGTCATGACAAGTTATGAATTCGGTCGATCACTACTTCCAAACATGGGCAATCCAGTGCAAGTCAGTCGCGTAAGAAGGTGACCTACAAGCGCGCATCGTTTGGAAATGTCATTGGTGTCAAAGTTAACACAAATAAATTAAAGCAACAGAGTTCGCTTAAAAGTAAATATGTCCACTAACTAATGAAGATACGCGGAGGTTTTAGGACTGGTAGAATTTTACATGGTGGCACGATATTTTTTGAACATTCGCCGTATTGAAACTCATGATTATTAGCCACTTATAAGTGCATATTCATGCTATATAAGCCAGTGGATTTGGAATTTTTCTTTTCTTTTTCCAGATGAAATGAAAGTTTGAAATTGGTACTTACCTGACTGTGATAGAGCCGAATATTAGCACATAGAAATTAAATTTCCCTGGCGCAAGAATAACACAAACGGTCAAAAATGAGCATTTCGACTGAGCACATATCTCACCTGAATTAATAATAAACCGTGAAGTAAAATAAAATTATACTCTTTATTATCAGGGCCTGAAGCAAGTAGTGAGCGATCTTAAATGCGCATTACCCCTGAAAGTCTGACTCACTCATATTAATAAGAAATTATGCAGTAATAAAATTTCTCTGTGTATTAACTATAAAAAGGATAAGACAAACGACCGTGAAAGACTGTTACTACTGATGAAGTCTGACTTACCTGAGTTACACGGTCGAGTCACATTATTGTGACCACCAGCTAATATCCAGAGTAACTGCCGTGTGCAGCGTGGACAGCAGCTAGGCGGGCTGGGAGTGACTCAACAAGATGCTAGAAAGTGTTCACTGGTATGTGGAGCCATGCTGACTGCAGTGAATCTGACGCGGTGGAAGATCCATAGAGCGACCAACACCATGGAGGTGGTCCCACAGATGCTCAATTGGGTTTAAGTCTGGGGAATTTGGGGCCAAGGGAAGTACTTTGAAGTCTACATCGTGGTCTTCCAACCACTCTCGGACATGTGTGACATGTCGCATTGTCGTGCCGAAAGATCCCATCCGTCCCAGGGAAGACAATCAGCATGTTTGGGTGTACGTGGTCTGCAAGGATGGATTCATAACGAATTCGGTCCATAGCGCTTTCCACAGGTATGAGTGGACCCAGGGGAGGCCACGAAAGCATTCCCCAGACCATAACGCTGCCCCCACCAGCTTGTGTTCTTCCAGCAATGGTTAAAGAGTGTTTGTTTTACGATGTTTCTCGCCTTATACGCCAACGTTCATTCGTTCGATGAAACAGAAAACGTGACTCATCGCAGAAGGCAGTCCTTTGCCAATCAGCGGAGGTCCAATTCCGATACTGCCGTGCAAATGTAAGCCCTTTCTGCCGATGCACCTTCGTTAGCATAGGTGCAGTGACCATCCGTCTGCATCGGAGCCCCATCCGCAGCAGGGTTCTCTGAGCAGTCGTTTTAGACACACTTCCGGTAGCCCCCTGGTTCATCCGGCCAGTGAGTTGCTCCACTGTAGCTTGTCGATCGGCCCTCACGCACCTTCGCAGCCGACGTTCACCTCTCATATCAATGACACGTGGTGCTCTGCAGTTTCCATATCGCTTGTTCGCAATGGTGCCATTTCTCCAATCACGTAACACTTTAACCACAGCAGCACGCGAACAGTTCACAAACTGCGCTGTTGCAGAAATACTGCCACCCTTGGCCCGAAAGCCGATAATCATCACTTTTTGCAAATCTGATAAATCGCCCCCATTTATCCATGAAAGCAACGAGTGATATGTTTTCAGAAGGCCTACAGCACACCTTATATACCCTCGAAGCCAGCTCACGACACGTGTCTTCTTTCATTGGCTACGCGCTATTGACGTCAAAAGTAGGAGGTGGTCACGATAATGTGACTCTAGTGTAATAATGAAACACGTAGTAACTGAATTTCACTAAATATTAGTAGGTCCTTCCGCAAAGAAGGCACGACCCGTAGTAAACATGCACTACGACTGAAAGTCTGACTCACCTGCATTAACAAAAAAATCCTGCATGTAATAAAATATTATTCTGCATTAGTATGGTCCCGAACCAGGATAAGACAAACGAACATGCGACTAAACACATGCCTCACTAGAATAAATAATAAAACCATGCATTAGAACTGAATTTTACTATAAGTATTGACAGGGTCACGAAGAAGCACAATACGAACAATCGTAAATGCGTATTACCACCGAAAGTCTGACTCACCTGCAAAATAATAAACCGCGCAAAAATTGAAGTTTATTATGTATTAGTATCACCCCGAGCAAGGATAAGGCGAACGATCTTAAATGCGCATTACGCCACAAAGTCTAACTAACCTGCATGAACAACATCTCACGTAGAATTAGAATTTTGTAATGTATTAGAGAAGGATAGGATGAACAATTGAAAATGCTTATTAAGATTGAAAATATGAACTCACCTGTATCAATACTACGTAGTAATTGAATTTTGCTGTGCATTAGTAGAGCCCCGATCAAGGATACAACGAACAATCACAAATTAGTATAATGAGAAAGTCTGACTAGCTTGTAAAAAATGAATCGTGTAACTGAATTTTACTATGCATTAGTAAGACTCTTAGAAAGCATGAGGCCAACGACTGCAAATAAGAATAAGGATTAAAGTCTATAAAAACTAAAGTTATACCTGCATTCAGTTCCGTATCCACATAGGGGTTAGTTGGGTTCAAAACTCCACATAGGAGGCCCTTTTGGCCTACGACTGGGCTGTTTTATTTAAAAAAATAAAAGTTTTGATAGAAAAAAATGAAATTTAAACTTCAAAAAAGTTTTGCTGTTTGGTAGAAATGCGAAGTTTACACAAACTTTATCGAACGCAACTCAATTTAAACTAAAGTGAAATATATATTATATATATATATAAAGAATTCAATTTGATTTTTTTTTTTAATCGGTGGAGTACCGGGACAGTGGAAGATCCACCACGAGATCGCATGGATGGCGACACCACATCACACAGTCAACGGCACAGCACCAACACTGTCACAAACCAAATTCACTGCCGACTACTCAAGCACAAAACGATTTTGCAAAGTTTTATGTGCCTTTTGCCAAATAAGACAGGCTTTACCATAAAACAAGAAAATAGCCCCAAAAATTTTTATCGAAAAATACGGACGTATTCTTGATTGTATTATAGAGGCCGCTATCGGAGAACTAAAGCTGTGGTGACGGCATGTTCTCAATATTGGAAATATTCCGAGAAATAGTTACGACGCATTTCTCATACGCGATGAAAATGCATTTCCGACAGTAAGAAAACTTCTACAAATACTTGCAACAATGTCAGTAACTACCGCAGCAAATGAAATATCATTCTCAATGCTACGACGACTGAAAACATATCTTCGAAACACAGTCAGTGAAAATCGATTAAATGATGCAGTACTTGATGAACTATCTAAAACAGCACGTCGAATCGAGTTACGTTTGAAGTAAGTCAGGAAATAAATATTTTGTACTATACTGGGAATAATTAAATAACAAGGAACTGTGCACCAACTATACTTAAATAGTATAATTATGCCAGTAATCCGAATTTTTGGTGTATAATAGAAATCAAAGTCTCCAAGCTTTCGCACATCAACCAGATGGCTTTACCTTCCTTGAAAATGCCATCTGGTTGATGTGCGAAAGCTTGGAAACTTTGATTTCTATTCTACACACAAAAAATTCGGATTACTAGTATAGTTATACTATTTAAGTATACAATTGGAATATTGTTTATTTTTTACATTTAAGATTGCGTATACCGTGCATTGTTGGGGTAGGAATCGACTATAAATTTTAACCGATTAATCAAAAATCGTTAGTCAGTTAATCGGTTGATTAATCGTCTCTTTTAAAAATCGCCTGTTACACGATTTCTGGGAAGACACCCCCCCCTCACGCCCTACCGGCATCCTGCATACGCCCTGCTTACATTTATAATACAATATACAGTTACTGAATATTATTACGCATCGTCATGTTCCACCTCAGGGATAGCATGAAAGATAGCAAATGTGCGACTGAAAACCTGACTTACCTGCATCAATAATACACCATGTAGTAATTAAATGTTGCTATGTTTTAGTTGGGTTCCGCGCAGAAATAGCGGCAGTAATTGTAGAATTCCTTACTGTTTAACTATTTTTTTTGAAAAAAGCAGCACACGTGGTTGCGGCAGAAAAAATATAAAGAATATTACCATGGCCCAGCGAACTTTCCTCCACTGTTTAGCTATCATATCATCGGGTACCACATGTGGCTGAGACAGAAATATATAAAGAATATTACCATGGCCCAGAGAACTTTCCTCCACTGTTTAGCTATGATATCATGGGCTAGCACACGTGGCTGAGGCAGAAAAATATAAATATTATTATCATGGCCCAACGAACTTACCTCCACTGTTTAGCTATCATATCATGGGCTAGCGCATGTGGCTGAGGTAGAAAAATATAAAGAATATTACCATGGCCCAGCGAACTTTCCTCCACTCATGGGCTAGCACACGTGGCTGAGCTAGAAAAATATAAAGAATATTACCATGGCCCAGCGAACTTTCCTCCACTCATGGGCTAGCACACGTGGCTGAGCTAGAAAAATATACAGAATATATTACCATGGCCCAGCGAACTTTCCTCCACTCATGGGCTAGCACACGTGGCTGAGGCAGAAAAATATAAAGAATATTACCATGGCCCAGCGAACTTTCCTCCACTCATGGGCTAGCACACGTGGCTGAGCTAGAAAAATATAAAGAATATTACCATGGCCCAGCGAACTTTCCTCCACTCATGGGCTAGCACACGTGGCTGAGCTAGAAAAATATACAGAATATATTACCATGGCACAGCGAACTTACCTCCACTGTTTAGCTATCATAACAGCACGCGTGGCTGAGGCAGAAAAATATACAGAATATATTACCATGGCACAGCGAACTTACCTCCACTGTTTAGCTATCATAACAGCACGCGTGGCTGAGGCAGAAAAATATGAAGAACATTACCATGGCCCAGCGAACTTTCCTCTACTGTTTAGCTATCATATCATGTGCTAGCATCAATGGCATGAAATGCAAAGCCATGAAGCATTTTATTTTTTGAAAACAAAGAATAAATCAGAGGAAGGAAAAAAATATTCCTTAAAATGAATGTAAAAACCACCAAAGAAAAAACTTAAAAACAAAATGTAACAATACTTTCGTTTATATCCTTCGGTATGTAGATTTCACAATTTGAATAGGTTTGATAACTTGAAGCAATTAATACTAACGAAAATTCTAGCAATCTGTCAGACAAATATTGCTTTCTGTCTATTGACCTTGTCAGTCTGCGTTTCAGCCTCTGCATTCTGTTTATGAGCACCTATAAGTAGAAGAAGTTCCCCGAGTTGCTAAAAGTTGATACCAGAAATGGCCTTGGTTAAACTAAATAGCTATGAAACAAAGTATGCGGAAAATGGATTCTACTGACGAAACAAATTTCATCTCTAAGATTTTGCTAGTTCCAGGGATCTTTCATTAAAATAATAAAATTTATCCTTCAGGCATAGTAACGGTAAGTAATGCTATTGTGACCGTTTTTCCTTCGTATCACACCTACGTATCCTTCAGGAGGATCTTAAAGTTTTAGCAGTATTTCTGGTCAGCTTTGAAATACAAAACTCAATGATGAGACAGTATATTACCTTTGGTAATATGTAGCATTTGGTGGGAAAACAGTGAGTTCTAAATGTTTTTAGGAAAAACCTTTCGCAGCTATGATTACAAAGCTTTGTAGCATTAGTGAGTTTTCTGTATAAATACCTCTCTCAAACGTTCGTTTCTGGTGTAAGCAGTACTTTGCCATCCTGGCTGTCGAGGTGTCAGACGTGCGGGCTGCTGGCTAGCAGGCCGAGTTGAGTAGCATCAGCTCGCAGGGAACCTTTCCGTGATTTTGTTGATGCATAAGCAAAAAAAGTCTGTTTTCACGCTTTCCGTATCCATATGACAGTAACTATCCGGTAATAAGAACAGGAATACTTCCGATACTTGAAGTTTGATTAACTATTAAATTTCAATCGTCTGTTCGTGGACCTGTTTTTGAACTTCTGTAGCGAAACCGGATACCGTGGATAGCATATCGTTTGATATTAACATAATTGTGGTAACGGATAACCACCCGCAGTTATTACACTTGCTATTGTGTTGCCGTAAGATATCGGGTACTTGAAACGTCGTACGGGTGATAGTATGATATCTATGTATCAGTCTATGGACTTCTTAACACAAAACTTATTATAGCTGCCAAGAGTAAATTTTGTATTTAGGGATTTTGTGAAATGATACTACGAAGAAACGCATTTCACCTTTACTTAAACATAACTGAATGCGTGAAATTCACAAATTTGCCGGTGGTGGAGATCGAACTCACGCCTCCCCGCTCCGGAGCTAGTTGTTCTAACCGACTAAACTACACCGACGGAATGTATCGCTGCAGATTTGCCGTCTTGACACGTGCTTCACTTCTGTAGTACGTCACAAATGTCATTGTCAGCTTAAACATTCTCGAGTTCCAAAACATTCTGTTGCTTTGAAAAATCCTGATGCCAAAAATGGTGGAATTTGTGATAAATCCTATAAAAAAATAAAATTCTTATAAACCTATTCAAAAAAATATAAGCTCCTAAAGGAAACGAAATGATCAATTAACCCGCATCTGTAGCCAAAGCATTTCATCATCGCGCGACTCCAGTCTTCTTTGTCCCTTCTTTAAAAGTGAGCTGGTGTAAATATCTTGCTGGCTCAGTCGGTAGCGCTACTTATTGGCGTTCAAGCCGTTGCGGTCTCGAACCTCACTGCGGGCAAGAGTAAGGAATCCTACAATTCGTCTTGTGCATTTAAGCTTGTGAAAAAGGATTTTTTTTTCTGTGAATTAGGGATTGTAAAAGTCGAATTGTTTGGAAACACGATAAATTTCTATATAAAACCGGGAAAACTCGAAACTAACATTTCTTACAAAAAGAAAGAAAGAAAATGGAGCTAGTGACAACCAAAAGTCTGTCAAAATGCTGAAGTTTCAGCGGAAACGTTTCGAAACGGAAATTATGTCGGAGACAAACCGAGGCAACTTTGCTGCACGTTATTTTCAGACATTTTCCGTGAATTCACACCACTTATTTTTTACAATGCACCATTTTTTACGTTTTCCAATTGTAGGTTGAAGAAGCGTATATGCTTCAGCTTTGTCCGTCCGCCCGTCTATCTGTCTGTCTGTCCGCACGATAACTCGCGTAAAAATGGTTCGATTTCGATGAAATGTTAGTATGCGGTAGGGCACAAACTGGGGACGAACCTTATTGAAAATGGGCGAAATGGAGTCAAAGTTCAGGATATAGGAGCGGGATCCATTCCATCGCCCTTATGCGTCATAACTTACGTAAAAATGCTTCGATTGCGACAGAACTTTATCATGTTGTTCTGGATGTATACTGAACCGGTTCTGTTGAATATCACCGAAATGGGGTCAAAGGTTAGGGAACAGGAGCGAGATTTATTCCACAGCCATTATCCTCATAACTTGAATAAAAAATGCTTTTATTGCGACAAAACTTTAGTATGTTGTTCCGGAGTTATACTGAACGAATCAATAGTCAGGGTAGGGAGGAGGGTTTGTCTGCGCGCGATTTCTGGTATGTTGGAAAGCGTATCATAATGAATGTATTGCATGATTTTACTAACTTGTTTAATATAATAGTTACCTTTGTCACAT
The DNA here is from genome assembly GCA_039090855.1 of Macrothele yani. Lineage (NCBI taxonomy): Eukaryota > Metazoa > Arthropoda > Arachnida > Araneae > Macrothelidae > Macrothele > Macrothele yani. Next base: position 15,108,011 of record CM077017.1, read on the forward strand.
GTGTCCTGAGAATTGGAATGAGCATCTGTACTGAACGTTTGTTGCCCAGGGCGAATCTCCGAGCGGAATTCTTTGAAATCCATTTTGATGAGCTACGGAATCCAGAAAGCTTCTATGGCTTGTGATGTTTTCTTCTTGATATTTTCATTTCATCAATGTGAATGACTTCCTTGGAGCGCTGTCATCAACGGTTTGCAACATATGACAGGAAATTAACTCGCGTATATGAATACCAATCTCTTATTTTGGGGTTTGCCGAACTTGAAATAGCTGCGAACCGGTTTTTTATTTCTATTTTTGTTTTCCGGCCCCACATAATCACATATAAAAATGAAAAAACATGTTTACGCTGTTTATTTAAGCTTACTAGTTTTTGTCAGTTGTTATTTAGTACGAGTTCAGTTTACTCTCTGAATTAATGAAAAACATAACTAGCAGAAAGAGGTGGTCTTATTTTTTATCACACAGCAACAGCAAAACACAAGGCAGTTTTATCCTCAATCTACTTCAACATCCAATCAACACACTTATTTTTTTAAGTAAACCACAGATGAGAAGCTAATTTCACACACACGGATTTTTAATGTTGTGACAAAACTCATTAGGAATTTGACAGCTTTCTCAGGGAAAGTTAATACTAATTTCTGCACCTCAGCCAGTTCTAGATTTCACTGTATACGCGAACTCAATTGATTTGCTTTTCTTTCTACCTTAAATATGAGTTGTAATAATATTCAATGCAAGAAGCAATAATTTTTCACCAATACGATGCGGATAGCCTGTTTCAACTGTTAGTTTAGGATCGTCATTTGAAGCCAACACAACATTTTTATTGGAAGAACACAAAGAAAAGTACGCTTTGAATGGATTTTTCTAGAAAGTAATTCCCTTTCTTTGTTTATGAAAAAATTCTGGTCTCACTTGCATATTCTAGATGTTTGAATTCCAAATGGCTTTCCAGTTTTAATGGTTTCATTGGGTAGTTCTGCGTTGCAGATCACCCAGAACGGCAAGGGATTTCCGCTACCAGCACTTACAAAACCAAACACTTTTATAAAAACTTGCGGTTGCAGGTAACGTATCAGTTACAACACTAATAGCGAAACTAATAAGCAGGTAATAACATTGAACAAGCACGTGAAGTTGGTTCTGAGAGTACGTCGTCACCTCTCACACATCAAACATAGAGCTTCGACCTTTTATTAGTCTTGTTTATCTTTTGATTCACTGCCACTGTTGCCAAATAGAGACAAGCTACCGGGAGTTCAAATATGACGTTAAGTGCAGGAGGCGTAAGTGAGAGATAAACATAATTTACGTAAGAAATAGGAACAGAAAAAACAGGGAATTAAAGTAGATTATGCCGCCCCAGTGGCGCAGCGGGCAAAGCGCTGGCTTATGATCATTCGTCCAAGAAGGGTCCGGGTTCGAATCCCGGTGAGGCATGGATGTTGTGTTTATCTTACGGCACTGGCTCTCTCTCCCTTCCCTGGAGTCAGTGGCCCTAAATTAGGGACGGGCGACTGCTTATAGCCCATTGAGTTGCTCACGGTGGTTGCTAAACCTATAATAATAAAAAAAGTAGATTATATACCTATGTCAAACTGCCTTATTGTTTCTGTGAAAGTGCAACTTAGCGTACTTTCACGCAGTTCAGAGTTATAGAGAAAACCATACGCGAAAACCAAAAGCGAAACATAGATCAGGGTGATCACTCTTTCAAGCTGAAGCAGGGTTTAACCAAACCACGTGGCTTTTGCACGGGACACTACTTACCTGCTTTTACCATAAGGGTGATTCTCCTGATATCGGATGATCCCCAATCTGCACGACTTCAAAAACTTCATTTCATACCCCTCCGGAGAGAGCTTAAATTTTGAAAGTAAACTATCATCTTTTAGTCAAGATAAATATTTACTTGCTGCACTAGCTTCACCAACCGGAGTTGGTGCGTTGCCTAAACTAGCTTGCTTCATCCGGATCTGTCCATGTAAGCTTCAAAGCAAATGTCAGCTTCATTTAGATTTCGTCCTGTATCATCCAGCCAAATGCCTGGGTCTTTCAAACGTTCCTTCTCTCACGACTCTTCCCGTCATGATATCTTTAATTACACCATTCTTCCTCCTCATTACATGGCTATACCAGAGTAATCTCCCCTTCACCCCTGCTATTATATCTGGCTCTGTAAATAATTCTATCAATTCCTTCTTCTCCATTCACACAATTTGAAATTCCTTGTAACTTACAGGGCAAGTCGGCACAAGTTTCGTTCACACATATTTGACCGTAACTTCATAAAAGTCAAAGACTAACTTGAATTCAAATACAGAAAACAAACACAAAACATAACTTGCTCACGCGAGGAGAAAAAGGCTAGTACTGCGCCTGTGATGGCGTAAACGACTGATGTGGACGGACAAACGCAACAACAGCAGGAATTCTGCAGAGGTTCATTCGTCCTTTTTGATTCATTCTTTTATATTCACATCTATCTATTTGTTTATACTTTAATACAGTGCGACGTCTGACAAAAACAGAAAACAAGGAGTCCAATATCCGTCTTGCCCGTGAAGTTACCACGTCACATAGAAATTAGGAAGTTAGTTCCTTACGTCGAAGGCCCGCTTTGAGTCAAAAGTGACTAATGAAATGTCATGCTCATCGTTCTATAGTTCTGATTCTCTCCTTTTCTTGGAAATTGGAGTCGTAAGTCAGAGAATGCCGACTACTCCTAGATTAAGATGCTCGTAGAGAGGTCATTAAATGAAATAAAAAGCTTAGCTTTCTCTTCCTCCCTTCTTTTGTGAAGCAGTGTAACCCTTGGTTCATTAATTTCAGCAAAATTTAAATTTAATAATCATCTTTAGTATGGCCTAGTTCTACTAGGTAGTAGTTGAAATCGTTCCACTTTTCGTCAGTGCTTTAGCGGAAGCATTGAGTAGGTCCCATCACTAGTTTTCTGCCGGACGCGTAACTGAAGAACGGCCAGTAATAGTGTTGTTCTCTTCCGTGTTAACAACACTATTACTAGCCGTTGCCCTGCATTGGCTGTTCATGAAATTCATCTTGAATTATTTTATAGCTCTATGAGTGAAGAAGTAATAATTTTGTGTGTTTTATAATGCATAGCGTTAGCGTTCATGCAGGTAGAGATTCGAGAACATGGATTTTTCTTACGACTTTGGGTTTTAATGAGGGATTTCTCACGATGAGGAATCTCTCAGTAACTGGCCAGACGGCCCGGAAGAGGAGGTGATGCAAAAAAGAAAGTAGCCCACGCTTTTCTGAGAGAAGAGAGGAAAAGACGGAAGTTTGAATCCAGTGCTTGAAGGGAAAAGTATGGGCAGTGATTTCTCCTTGCAATGGGGAGGATTTTCGGCTCACCGAGAAAAATTGGAAGACGTGGTAAAATGGAGTTTTTAGAGTATACGACGCTGAGAGGAGATCGAAGCAGAAATTGAGCTGGAAACGGAAATTCAGAATCAATTAATTGAGAAAGACGCCTGATAGAAGCAGCAGGAATACATCAATGTGTAAAACTAAAAGGAGTAATATAGAAATCAGGACAAAGCATAACCGTGACCTTCTCCATATATAGCAATGAATAAAGAGCAAACTGCAGTAGAACGAATTTTCATTTGTAGCTAAAACCCCAGAACTATTCAATTTCCTTACAGGCGAAACTGTGCTATTAAAAGCGCTACTCTGCGATGACGTTAAAAGTGAGAACTCTCGTGAATAATCCATATTGTTCGTCACATTCCCACCTTGAAGTAGCAAATAGTGTTCGTGCCTTTGGCACCGCATTTTTTTTTTTTTTGATTGAGGTTTAACGACCACCGTGAGCAACTCATGGGCTGTAAGCAGTCACCCGTCCCTAATTTAGGGTCACTGGTTCCAGGGAAGGGAGAGAGCCAGTGCCGTAAGACAAACACAACATCCATGCCTCACCGGGATTCGAACCCGGACCCCGTTCGGACGAATGATCAGAGTCCATCGCTTAGACCACTGCGCCACCGGGGCGGCCACCGCGTTCGCTACTGTAAGATTCGGCACAATTTAAAAACAGCATTCTAAAATGGTGAAATTCACCAAAATAAAAATAGTAAATGAAAGCGGTGCACAAAAAAGTAATGAACGGACGAACAAGATCGTTGTTTTCTTTCACTCTTCCTCTTTGTTTGAATTTCACTGATCTCCATCGACATGTAAGGTTAGAAATTGTTGCTCGTTCCTAAGCCACTAGCGCCGGGAAAGGAAGAGAACCAGAGGCATAAGGACAGCAACGATGATTCGCCAGGGATTCGAATCCATATCCAGTAGTATGAACCCGCGCCCTAGATAATGCGACCAACCTGTGACAACATCTCACAAAGGTGTTCTTTCTCCAAATAATCACCTAGGATCATTCAAAAGTCAGTTACATTTATTATCCAAAACGTAACCTTAGAAATTAAGTAATACGAAGCATGCCTAAGTTCCTATACAGTCGTTCATCCACACTCCAAAATGTGAGATAATAAGTCTGAAAACTCTGGAAGTATCGGAAAAAGTTAAAATAGTCCACGCAACATTCTTGGGTACGATGGGCTAATATTACATATTTGACTGGTAGTCGAGGTGCGTATGCAGTAGTACTTAATCACCGTTTATGTCTCCTGATGAAAACTGACAGAACCGTCCTGGAACGTCAATTTAGTTTCAATGCAATATCCAAAAGGCTTTACTGCACGGCAACAAAAAACTAGATGAAAAAGCTACCTGCCATTTAAAATGCTGAAACATATAGTATTTAAAGCCCTCTTCAGATTTCGACTGAACTGCGTTGGTAATTCAAACAACGGATACTTGTTTTTGGTTGAGAAGGAGCTTCTAACTAAGACATACTGAAGTAATCTCAGAACCATACATGTACCCAGATTGCGAGTAGTCCTTGTTTCATCCTTACATTCAGGAAGGATATAAACAGCTTAAGTTACTTTCAATGGTGCCAAGCAAAATAGAAGAAAACCAGTCTGAGAGTTATTCTCCGACTTTTCAGGAATATTACCAAGTATACTATATTTCTTTCATATTCTGTTTCACGAATGTTCAGCATCGCTTTCTTTTATACTATAGAAAAAAAGCATAATCAATATCAACATTTTTATATACGTTTTTATGCAAAAACTGCTCTAAGAAAACCTGGAACAAAATCTAACTAAACCATGAAAATTTAGAATGAGTTATGTTACTCATCAAATTACTAAGGTAACAAATCTTGCGTTTATGAAATTAGTTTCTCCAACGGAGAGGTATTCTTCTTAAATCTGAATTAAAGCGGAAAATCGTTTTGCTCGTGCACAGTTAAATATTTACTGAATTCATGCAGCAAGTGTTAAAAACAAGAGATGGTACCGAGGACTTAATAAGCAAGTATTTTAATAAATAAACAACCCTCAGTGAAGGAAATATAATGTCCATAGGCAGAAAATAATATGTTAAATAGTTGGCCAATGATCGAGTGGTTTAGGAAACGGCCGTCTGACTACTCGAGCTACTGGGTCTGGGTTTGAATCCCAGGACAAGACGTAGATGATGTTATGCTTGCCTTCCGTTGATTCTTTCTGTTGTCCAAACTCAGTGTAGTTTAATTTGTGGAATGGGTCGCTCCTCACAGTCCTATAGATGCTCACTGTGGTCGTTAAACTACACACAAAAACAGGGGGCTTAAAGAGTAGGTTGTTGCTTTCCTTCTTCTGATATTTTTAATTAAGTTACTTGAAATACCAGTAAGCTTAAACCTATCACTTAAACACTTAACCTCATGGCACAGGACTCAAAGCATTAGAGAAATGGCAATGCACCTGAAGATGTTCGTTGTGGACGAACGTTTCTTTAATATAGCAGTGAGTACGCTGTTACTTAAGCAGCGTGTTTTTTTCGTATGCACTAAAAGAGCACGACGTGTTAGACACATCACCAATGAACAGCTTGAAGAGGTTTTTACAATATTGACGTTACCAACTCTTAGCGTAGACTAATAATCAGAACGTAATAAATTTGATCTAACATATGAATTGGCTTTGAGAACATCTCCTCACCTCTCACCCTTCACACACTGAGCCTCGTCGTTTTATTTTCCTTGTTTACCTTTTGACTTGCTGTCAGCATTGCCACATAAAGATAAACCATCCGGAATCCAGATATGACGTTAAGTGCAGAAAGTGCGCTCAAGATATAAACAAAATTTGTATGAGAGATAGGAACAATAACGGAAAACTAAATCGGTAAATACGTCACACGTTTTAATAGAATTTAGGGAAATAGCAGCAAGACATAAAGCAATTTCATAGCATTTGTGCAACGTGAAAAGTCAGTCAGGCAGAATTTAAATATTTAAAATAAAGCTTATTAAAGTGCAAACCCGTTTCAGCTTTTTTTTTCTTTGCGCTAACGTTATTTCAAATGTGTGTGCGTGTTTTTGGCTTTTTCGTCTTAAATGTTAAGAACAGTCCTTAACTTTGGTAAAGAAGTACACTGTAAAAAATTTCCTGGAATTCTCGGTGTTTTCCGTGTATTCTCTTTCCGTAAAATGACGGAAAAAACTTAAATTTTACGGATTTTTCGTACTCCAGGAAAATTCTAAATTTTCAGAAACCTGTTTGCAGTTCCTTTCGCATGTTAACAGTAAATTGTCGTTTTTAAGAGGAGTTAACGAAAAGTTTTGAATTTTTAGAAGCCTTTCTGGAATTCCTTTGTGTATTAACGGAAAAATTATGTTTTCACTTTTTCCGTATCCATATGACGGAAAATTTCCGGTAATAGGAGAGTTTCTAGGGTATACTTGAGGTTTGATTAACTATTCAATTGCAGTCGTTTGTTGGAGGACCTGATTTTGAAGTTCTGTGGCGAGATCGGATATTGTGGATAGCATTTCGCATGATATTTAGTTTATTGTGGCAACAGCTCTTCCTTTTCCTCTCTTCCCGTTTGGTTCACCAGTTACTGTATATAGTGTTACCGTAAGAAACCGGGTTCTTGAATTATCATACGGGTGGTTGTATGATGTCTATGTAATAAGTCTGCGGATCTCTTCAGACAAAAGCTATTATAGCTATCAAGAGTAAATTTCATATTTAGGGGTTTTGTGAAATAATACTACAAAGTAGTACATTTCGCCTTGCCATAGACATAACTGAATATCATTATCAGTTTAAAAAATTCTCGAGTTCCAAAATATTCTGTTGTTTCGAAAAATCATGATGGAAAACATCATCTAATTTGTGATAAGTCCTACAGAAAAAAAAATTATTATAAATCTTTTCAGAAAAATAATAAGCTTCTACAGAAAATAAAACGACTATTAAGCCGCATTAATGGCGAAAAACATTTCATCATCACGCGATTCAAATCATGTTCCTTTCTACCTTATACGTGATCACATGTTAAGTGCCTTTCTACGTAACTTCTAAGGAAAACAAATCTCTGGTAAGAGGGCTAAAAAAGTCAAAATCGAAGTTTTTATGAAATTTCTGTAAAAAAAACGGAACATCTCAAAAGTGACTTTCTGAAGTAAACGGAATGAGTGACAAAAAGAAAATCTGCAAAGTACTAAAGTTAGAAACGGAAACTTTTAAAAATGGAAATTTCGTTAAAAGACGGAGACCTACAGGCAGCTTTGCTGCACGTTATCTTCAGGAATTTTCCGTGAATTCATACCACTTATATTTTACAATTTATGTTAATTTTGATCAAACGCCTACGCCACAGATTTCTATATGGAACATGCAGAAATCACTTATTCAACTTCCTGTATAATAGACGACAAAGAGTGCCTGACAAAATAGAGAAAGAGGAAGTTGTCGGGAATTAAAGAACGTCTGAAACGAACGGCAGGCACGTACAGCCGGAAAGATAACACACGCGATGCTAATTTCCGCTAGACTCGTTTTTTGACATGCAAGTTAATTTAATGTTCAGAGAAGACACTCCCAGTTCAAGTTTTCAGTGATTTTGAAGGCCTCTTAATAGAGCGGTTGGACCAATTTATTCTTTCACGTGCCTCTAATGTCCATCGTTACGCCTCGATGTGTAAGGCAGATTGCTTTGTACTGATTATTTGCAGGGCGTGGAAAAACATGTTGGTGGATTTTAAGGTATGTCGAGGAATGACAGGTGGTGGTCTGCGAATCAGGTGGCGTAATATATGGAGCACTTCCCGGTGCTTGTGAATAGAACGGGAGGACCAGCCGAGCAAAAATGTGATAACGTGTTATAATTTTCTAAAGAGGTCGTTTGACACAATGTTACCGAGGAAAGACCACACACCACGGAAAGGAAGAAATCATCGCGAATATTTTTAGCGCATTTTTGATACATACATATCTATCTCAAAAAATGTGCCTGACTCTGGACACGATATCGCCGATTTTGTAAGTCGAACTGATAAAACTAGTTTTCGATCTTGCCACTCGTAAACTTGACAAAGTTTTTTTTAACAGATCCACCCCCCCCGCCTTTTTCATGCACTTTTGTATGAATCGAGATATCTCCTTTTCTGGATCTGTATGAATCACCATTTTCGAGATATCTCCATTTACATCTGTATGAATCGAGATATATCCATTTACATCTGTATGAATCGATATGTACGCCACCTCTGAGGTAGGTAAATCACATATACCCCCTCCCTTGAGAAATGGCTGGAATGAAATCGTAGGTTTCCGGGTCAGCCGGAAAACCATGCTTGAAGTAGCTAGCTGTGGAAAACGGGGTTCTTATTAATTCCAGGCGATGTATGGAAGAATCAACGCAAAATTTGGCGAACCTCACGGCCAGAAGATTCATTTTTATTTTCAGGTGACAACGTGAGAATAAAGCCTCATTTCAGCCGGTGATGGGATTCGAGCCTATATCTTCCTTCTCCGGAGTAGGATATTCTACCGATTGAACAACACCGTCGAAGCTTGTCGCTGCAACTTTGCCGTCTTGACATGTACGTCACCGCTGAGGTAGGTACGTCACAAGAGGCAAAGTAAGGAAAGAAAACACTCTTCATTGCCAGCAAAAAAGAAGTTCAGGAGTATCACCTCTGTCTTGCAAACCTTGTTTAGTGATATGCATGTGGCCGTTTTGAAACATTGTGAAGAACGCGGACAAACTGTTAACACTACAACATATTCAGCAATGCTGGAAGACAAGTTGAAACCTGCAATTCACAACAAAAGTTGGGAATTGTTGTCAAAAACTGTTCTTTTGCACAACGACAATGCAGCGGTTGCAACCATGGCAATAATTCAAACCTCAACTTTACGGCTCTTCGGCTTCCACCTTACACCATGTACCCTGCACCAAGCATTTTTCACTTCTACTGTCCCCTTAATAATTCATTAAGTAGTCTGATATTTGGTAGTGGACAGGTGAAAGAAGCAGTGCGTATATGGCTTCAAAGGAATCCGAAAAACTTCTCCGACGGGAACAAGAAGCTTGTCGACTGTTAAAATAATTTAAGGAACTGCAGGGAGCCTACACTGTAAATAATGCTGCCGTTATGCAAATTTCCCTTTCTTAGTAAATACGAGTACAACGAAACTACCTTTATCTTCTAATTTACTCTCGCAATACTTCGCAAAATTATTCAAACACCGAATCCCGCTGAATTGTAATGGAAAATCAAAACTTGGGAAAAGGCTGAAAGACGGAGGCTAACTGCAAAGATGACTGCTGAGAAAACAGAGACAGGCCTTACATTCGTGTGGCTATGTGGTAGACTGTGGTGACCGTGCAAAAAAGTGATGCGATGTTGAAATGCTTTGGCAAAATTTATTTAAAAGACATGATGAAATTTTCGATGCAGGGCTTCACAATAGCTATACTAATGCAGTTTAACACTGAGTCAATGAGGGTGTTTTCAGAGGTTTTTAACTTTCTCACTTTATTCAAAATCATTGTCGCAGTATACAAAGTAGTACCTCCAATTCTCTATCTTTGAATTTGTATATCTCTTTCACATTCTTTAACCAATCTTCCATTCTGCCATTAGAAAGCATTTTCTGGAATATTCTACGTGGTTTTGGAATATGATGCAACTTTTTAAATTTAAGTGTTTTTTATCAGCATGCTTATTACAACCGACACCTCCGTGGCACGTTTAAAATTGGGTGAAAAGGAGGAAAGTAACTTTTAAAGTAATCTTGAATTACAGCCAACTGATCTTTCACACTGAACAAAGAAATAACAACAGATTTATTTGAAGCAATTTTAAAAATTTTTAATTAAAGGATAGGATTTTCAGAAATGTGAGATTGATACACTAACTTAAAATCTTAAAAAATGAGCATCTAAAAACTGCGGCCAACTTACTAACAGTTAAATCAGTTTAGAACGAAATCTTGGAAATGGTTTTGATTTAAAGCAAAATCAGTCACATAGTGATCGAATTTTAGTAAAACACCCCAAGTGTAGATTACGACCAATAACAGCCTAATCGGCAAAGTTAAAAATCCCAAAATCGAAATTTAGGCCTTTCTGTTAATCAATGAGAGCTCTATAATGTTGACTTAAATAAGTTGCATAAGTTCCGATTTCAAATGAACTAGGTTAGTTAGGCTTTATGCTTCATAACTGCAGAAAGACTCCCACTAAAAATTTAAAGCTTTGCATTGTCAAAGGACGAAAACAGTTATTCCACGTCGTGAGATGGGGGGAAAATCGAATTTGGAATATTCTATACCATTACAGAACAATGCGAAACTTTCTAGAAAATTCCACAACAGTGAAACATTAGATCCACATGTAATATCATGTCTTTCTAACAACAGACAATATCATGTGTTGACTACACTACACGTTTATCAGCCGTTTAGTGGGAAAATTCAGCATCAGGTGAAACTGGAAAAAAAAATTTCGTGCTTCAATCAATCTCATTCAATCCATTTCCTATAAGCAAAGATATCGTGACAGGAACTATATACATACTCATGCCATATTTACAGAAAAAACTATTAATTATAGAAAATACGAAAACACTGAAAAAATCTATAATTGAAGAAATACCAATTATTATGGAAAATACTGAGCGTGCTTACCTCTGTCCGACCCCAAAAACACTTTTACAATCCGTCTTTCGAAACGCAGACATCGTCATAAATATTAATGCATAAATTTTCCGTTTTTTTCGGTGATAATATCTGTGCCGATCATGACGTACACAGGATAAGAAATTCCTTTTCAAAACAGATTTTAGAAGCAGCGGTACAGTGATCGCAGACAAACAAAAAGTTAGCACAACACATTGCTGTCCTTGACATAAAAACATCAAAAGTTGTGGTGGAAACTAACGATTTCACGAAATCCGTAGAATAAGACTCGATATTAAAAGAAATCGATGAAATGCTGTTCCGTTTAATAAGAAATCAATTAAAACTACTTTACGTACTCTTTATAAATTTAATATTAAAGTGAAAAAATGACATTGAAATTTCAAAATTAAAAATCAAGAATCCTGTTGACTGTGAACAAAGCTAATAAAAGAGTTTACAATTTAAAAGCCATATTAATAATAAAATGATATAAGGCAGAAGCTTATAATTTATTAATCGCAGTACATTATTGACTAGTAGGCAAATAGTTCACAATTTAAATATATTAGGTGTACAAATAAGTTTTAAAGCGTTTTAAGACAACGCAACATGTAATTTGAGAGAAAACAACAATGCCTTTACGAATCAAAATATGCGCCGTCATTATCTATCACCTTCCGCCATCGGTCGGGCAGCTGACAGATTCCAACCATGAAGAATACTTCGTCGTGTGACACGATGAAGTCGTCAACCCATTTTTGCACTTCGTCACATGTCCGCAACCGTACAGCAGACAAACCATGTTGCATCGATCGGAACAAATGATATTCTGAAGGGGCTATGTCGGGACTATACGCCGGGTGCTCCTAAACTTCCCAGCCAAGCGTCAATAACGTTTCCTTGACCGATTTCGCGACATGCGGCCTAGCGTTGTCATGCAGTAATTTCACGAGACGCAATCCTTTGCCTGTGAATGGACGTTTCCGACAGATTTCCTGGTTCAATCGCAGCAATTGTTGCTTGTAGCGATCAGCAGGAACAGTTTGACCCTTTTCCAATAGTTCATAATAGAGCACACCCTTCATATCCCATCAGATGCACAGCAGAACTTTCTTGGAATGAATATTGCGTTTCGGTGTCGAAGTCGTTGCTTCATCGAGGTGTACCCAATGTTTTTTGCATTTGGGATTGTCGTACAATATCCACTTCTCATCACCCGTAACGATTTTCCACAGGAAAGGATTTGTGTGTTGTTTATTTAACAGATTCAAACATTTCATGACACTCTCCTCCTTGTTCCTCTGGCTCAGGTCATGGAGCCCCCATTTTCCTTCCTTCTGAATCTTTCCCATTGCGCGTAAACGATTGGAAATGGTTTATTGAGTTACCCTCAGTTATTCAGCTAGTTTTTTTTTTGCGTTTGAGAAGAATCTTCATCCAGCAATGCTTGCAGTTCCTCATGTGCAACCTTCTGCGGGTCGTCGCTACGTTCTCGATCGCTAACATCAAAAGCACCTGCTTTAAACAGTCTAAACCAAAGGTCACACATGCTTTTCTATACAATATTCTCCCCCAGAACAGATCGATGTACATGCTTTTGCAGCACTTTTTCCTTGATGAAATTCATAACGAATGCAGTGTCGAAAAAATTCAGTATCGCTTGCCATCTTTCACCTACCGATGTGCAAGTGCGTTTGACTGTTGGGCAAACTTCTGTGTCACATTTTATACTCTGGACCAGTTACGGTCACATGACAACAACGCGGGGGAATGTCGGATATGTAAATTAGCTGTATACGTCACACAAAAAGTGCTTTAAAACTTATCTGTACACCTAATAATAAAATAATCTAAGGTAAAAACTTATAATTTACTAATTACATTCACCTAATCAGTAGCCAAATAGTTTACAATTTAAAAATAAAATGATCTAAAGAATAGAACCCTATGATTTACTAATTACATTCATCTGATCTCTAAGATAGTATTTCGGATTTTAAATTACCTCATTTAAGTAGTTTGCAAGCATAAGATTTTGAAATGGATTACGTTAAAACTTACACACACAAACACACACGCATGATAATAACTCTGCAAATTCTGAACGAAATTGGGCTTGTGGATTTTAGTTAAAACTGTATGAGAAAGATGGACAACAATCTCAAATAATCCTGTCAGGTAGACTTCATCCGTAATAACAGCTTAAATCTTTTTGATTTAAAATTAGCATCTAAAGTGAACCAAGAACAGTAAGATTCACAACGACAATCAAAGAAATCGTTCAGGCACAGTGTGAATTAATATTAAAATGGTTAGCCAGATGTTGCTAGATATTAGAACTTTCTGAAGAAATAATCTAGAAACCTAGAAATTCGTATTTATTACAATTCATAAAACACAACAACAACATAAATCTTGTAGATTTAGAAATAGGCCAAATAAATTTTTCAACGCAAAATTGGTAAAGCACTTTCTGAAAAGTTTGCATTTGAAATGCCAAAACAGTTATTCATAACGTGCAAGGATATGGCACCATGTGAAATTTGAAAGAATTTTAATTACTGTGTTGAGTTCAATGTTAAAAGACGTGTGTCTTTTAATAAAAAAAACCATGTGGCACATAATGCTGTGCAAAAAAAAAAAAAAAAACAATATATGTTTAAGACTGAGAAAATTGCACCAATTAGTGTTTTATAACTTTGAGAGAAATTGTAGATGGAATTTGTAATGATTGTGAAATGTTAAAATTTAGATGCACTTTTATGTTTTTATTCAAACAAACTTATAACCGTGTTGTTTATGCAAGATAATGATACTTCGCATTTCACCCGCATTCAAAGAAACTGAGTTTTCTTCTTTAGCGAGTTCATCTTTTACTCAATCAATTTTTATTACGTCTTTCATATAAATTAAATTCCTTCCATCTTTCAGGATTGTAAAGTTTTTGTGCAAATCATCAATATGTTGAGCTGTTATATAAACTTTAACTTCAAATATGCTAACGTTAAGTTAGCTTTACTGTAAAGAACAACAGGGTTAGAGCTCGTTAGGCTTATCTTACTGTATTCTTTGACCCGGATAGCTTAACTCGTAATAGCTGAAACGTCCCTAACTAGACATTCGTTCAACTTCAATATACGACGAAAAGTCAGCAAGAAAACAGATGACTTACGTTAACGGTCCAACCTAAGGACACGTCATCCAGCACGCACTTTATAGAGCACACGAATTGGCGCTTTAATTCAAATTCATCAAAATACGTGGCTTAATCCACATTCAAGAACACCTCTCCTCTGAACAGCTTGAGCATGCCCACGTTCGTTCACTGATTAGTCGTATATCAATATTGAACAAGCATTTGAGGTTGATTAGCACATATTACTAACGGAAGCTTGTTTTAACATGATGCTATCAACAGGATTTCAATAACATTGTGTGAAGAGCATAGCCTAATACATTGGCTGATAACAAACTGCCTGTGATAAGATTGCTTTCTGATAAAGTAACATTGCCTCTCGAGGACTGAATACATCAGTTCTTATCTCCAGCTTTCGTTTACGTAATTGCAATTTAACCTGTTGTCAGGGTTGCTAAACTCAACTTCAATGGACAGGAATCAGTAGCGTTAAACTTAGAAAAGCGTTTAACGAGAATAAACGAAATTCATATAAGAAGACAGGAACTAAAAATGAAGGTTAAATTAGAGTATACGTCACAGGCGTTTTGGGAGTCCTGCTCTTTGAAATGGAACTGATTTGGCTTCTGTTGCTTCGTGAGCAAGTAGAAGTAAAATTCCGAAACATTTTCGTTCTTCCTCGCAGCACTTGAGTCATCTTCACTCCTTCGAAGAGTCTTTGCGTAACCTTCACCTTTAGTTTCAGACTGGCAGTAAATATCTTACATTCCTTGTTTTCAGGCTTTCTGCACATTAAATAACTGCGTAATTCCTCTTGGAGAATTTATGTCTACTTACTTGCATGTGACTTAATATCATTTACGTGTGCCAATTTGCAAAAAGTAAAATACAGTTTGAAAATAAAAATAAAGTAAAAACAAAAAGGCAATTAATAAATACACTGAGTGGCGTCGGAGCCTCGGGGGCAGATGCCCCGCACTTATTTGCAAGCAGGGGTGAAATATCACGTTTGTCTTTTCTTATTTCTTCCTTTAAAATTATATCCGTAATCGGAAATCGGGTAAGTACTTGGACTTTTTTATTTTCTGCCGTTTAAGATTCCTTCTAATAAAATGAAACATCATTTTCTATTTTGATTATAAAACGCTGTAATTAAAAAACGCTGTGAAAATCATGGAATTAGTATTTCTAAATGTAAAATAAACAATATTATTAATAATAGAGGGAAATATCATCAAGCATTGTTTTTAATAGGAAAAAACACTAAACGAATATTCAAAGAAGGTACGTACTTCTACGACTATTTCAAAAGTAAGGTCTCTGATCTTTAAAAAAAATCCACCAACCCAAAGAGTTTCAGACTGGCAGTAAATAAGTAAAGTCGTCAAAAATCCGCTAAGTCGTCAAAAATCTCTGTATCAACTGTAAACAAGGTAATAAACAAAGATTTGAATCTGAAAAAGAAAGCAAAAACATAATGTTCTCTGCCTTTTGCCTAGGCACGTGGCCGAGCTCAGAACACGGTGGACTTCTTTACGAAAATCACTTAACCGGAGACAGATGGAAATTTATTCTGACTATTAATGAAGCATGGATCTTCCTAAACGAATGTAACAAAAAAAGATCGATTTATTATCACAAAAGAACAGAAAAAGACTTACAGACTTGGTTCCAAGAATCCAAAGAAAGTTTCAGTGAAAGATTCATAATTATTGCTTGTTTCTCGTACAATGGGAAATTAAAGTTAAAAGAAGTTAAAAAGAATGTTAAAATCAATTCTACATATTACCAAAACAATGTTTTAACTCTTATATTTAAAGAGGAAATACCATTCCTTTATCCACAGGGCCTTCAAAGAGTGGAATTCCATCAGGATAAGGCTACGAACCATACATTCAAATCTGCCATCTATTTCTTGAAAAAATGAAAAAAGAGACGGGTATCAAGTTTGCATACAGGGTGTTCGCAAATTCATGCGACAAAGAAAAAGGGGTGATAGTACACATAAAGGCGAATAACTTTTGAAACGGAACGTAGGGTGACACTCCGCTCTTAGTGATCGAAAAACGTTAAGTTCCATGTCCACGTTGATCCACCAACAGAGGAAAAAACACAACTTACCTAAATTATGGGTTGCACACTTGTGTTGGTGAACGTAGAGGCAGAGCAGGACTCAAAGGAGGTGCTTGAATTGGCACAAGTGGGCGTCGTTGCACAGCCCACACCGACGGATGAAGTGTTATTCAGCGATGAAGCGATGTTTACGCGGGAGGGCATTTTCAACAGTCACAACCAGCACATTTGGGCTAATGATAATCCGCACACCACCGCCACTCACCACCACCAGCAGAGGTTTGCCGTCCACATCTGGGCAGGTATCCTTGGTGATTGGCTGGTGGTGGAACCATTTTGCCACAACGTCTGACTGGAGCCATGTACCGTGTTTTCCTGGAGCAAGTGCTTCCCGGTTTGTTGCTGAGTGTTCCGCACAATGATCGGAGAGACATGTGGTTCATGCATGATGGGGCCCCTGCACATTTTCCCACCGCGGTCCGGGACTTCCTGAATGCGACGTATCTCGGCAGGTGGATTGGACGGGGCGGACCGGTAGCTTGGCCTCCACGTTTTCCGGACCTGAACCACTGGACTTCTTCTTCTGCGGACACCTGAAAACACTGGTGTACGAGACGCCTGTGGAGTCACCGGAAGATCTTGTCGCGAGGATCGTTGTCGCTACTTGGACCAGATCAACACACTACGAGAGAGTGCGATAGTCCTTTATCCGTCGGCGTGGGCTGTGCAACTACGCCCTCGGGCGCTACTTCGAGCACTTCCTTTGAATCCTGCTCTGCCTCTACGTTCACCAACGCAAATGTGCAACCCATAATTTAGGTAAGTTGTGTTTTTTTACTCTGTTGGAGGATCAGCGAGGACATGGAACTTAACGTTTTTCGGGCACTAGGAGCGGAGTGCCACTCAACGTTCCATTGCAAACGTTATTCGTCTTTATGCGTACTATCCCCTCTTTTTGTTTGTCACACGAATTTGGGGACACCCTGTATACCTTTTCCTCATATTCCTTCCAAGTGTCCTGATGTGACACCAATTGACTTTTGTGCCTTCGGGCTGCTAAAAAGATCGCTTTCTAAACGCAGACCTGAAACAGTGATTGGACTATGGAAAGGAGTGGAAGAGGAGTGGAATAAGATACCACTACCAGTTTTAAGAAATGCCCTATCATCTGGGAAATCTAGATGTAGGTCCATATCCAGAGAAAGAGCTGTCAGATAAAATATTTAAGAAAGAAATTATTTTATTGTAAACAATAATTATATTCCGGGAAAGTCGTTCTAAAATGTGTGGACATCCTCTGTAATAAAATATGTCTATCTTTAAAATAAAAGAGAGAAAAAAAGGAAAGGAAATAAATGGGTGAAGGAGGAGAAAGGAATGAGATATGTCTTTGTATGTATGTTGTTTGATGTATAACGTAAGGGCGACAATTCTTGTGGAATTCATACTAACATGCAAGTGTCTAAATCAACACAGTTTAGCATTGTTTATAATACAAGTAAAATGTTTTATATGGAAAAATCCTATATTATAAATATAAAAATTAAGTTTTATATTAATTTAGATTTTTATCGATATAATCGTTTTACCTGTAGCATGCTCTAATGATGTTATCATGTCCAGTTGTGCAACAGCACAATGAGTTTTATGATTTGACCAAAAAATACATATCCTGATTTTTGCGCCCTTTGTAGGAAAAGAGTTCCGGTTTCCCTGAATACATTATTATAAATTGAATGTCTATGATTACATAAAATAATTAGTACAGAGGCAGCTTTCAACTTTTCTTCTTAAATGTGCAGATCTGGATTTGATAACATCATTATTTCGCTTAAATTATTGCCTATTTAGTTTTAAATGACTGGTCATGTCTAAAACAGCTCATATACGTATAACGATAGTGGGTATAAGCTCATCTCGTGTAAGAATAATGGGTATAAGAAGGCACACTTGAACAACCTGTATCTTTTGAAGTAGTATTTTACAGGGAAACTGTAACGAAGAAAATACGAATTCGATAAATCAACTTTAAAACTACCTGAAGCATATGCAATTCACCATTATTCCTTATTAAATCACAAAAGTATGCAATTTAACCTATACAGGTTAAGTTCCATAACCTGTATGTGTTATATACATGCATATGTTTTTGTGCACGCCTCAGTAACAAATTCACATAATTATTTGGTTTACGTAATATTAAATAAATTACTCATGACCTGAAGGCCCATTGTTTTTAATAATTAAGCTAAAATCTGAAAAAGAGCAATTGCTTCATACCTGTTATTCAGAGATGTTCTGATATCCTCTGTACAAACTTGAGCGTCGTTCATCATGACATCACAGCAGCTTCTGTTGGATTCCATAGGATCATTAGTGAAAACAGCCGAGTGAATAGCAAGTACTTTTGTTCGATTGCAGTCCAATCGAAAGTCACGACTTGAGCAATAATTCCTCTTCAACAGATCTGTAAAATTCGAAAAGGCAAAAAAAAAAAAAAAAAATTGAGTCAAATTGCAACAACTGAAGCTTGGTATTTTCATGTCTAAAATTATTTTGCTTGTGAATTTGAGAACCAGCACGAAGTGGATAACAGACAAAAATTTCATGCCGCTCCAATTTAAGTTTTTGTGCAACATTTTTGTATTATAAGCCTGGTGTTTAACGATCTTCACGAGCGTCTAAGGCTATAAGAAGTCGCTCACCCTAATTTGGAGCCACGGGCTTCAGGGAAGGGAGAGATCCACTGCCGGAAGAACAAACACATGCATCCATGTCGTGCCACAGGATTCGAACCCAGGCGCAGGAGCACGAGAAGTTAGAAGCCCGCTCACGGCTGTGTGGAGTTATAAACAAAACACGAGGAACAGATATAAATATCAAAATCAACTCATTGTGTTGCTGATACTCTTCAGAGCTCTCCAAACCTATTGTAAGGCAAGAACTAGCAAACGGTTTTTAAAACAGTAACGTGACGATAGGAAATTGTCAAGTCCTTAGAAATATACTCATCGTCAGAAAAAAAAAGAAAAAAAAGTTGCACCCAGAAGGAAGCAACAGGCAGCCATGAAACTTGATGGGCAAGTTTGATATCGTGAGAGATGCAAATGATTCAATTATCGCTCTCGGCCGAGCATGTGACGCAAGCAAGGAGGGGTCGTAGCTCTGTGTCTGACCCGCTATATAAGGTCGTCCGGTTACTTTCGCTTGGCATTCTGACTCATGCTGTTGTGTTGTTTGCATCTTTTGCAAGTAAAATATGCCTCGGAGAAAAGTTAAGAGGCAATTTGAGCAGTTGGAGGAGTTCCAGAGGGGCCGCGTCGTCGGGCTCCGGGAAGCGGATGGTCTTATCGCCGTATTGCGCACCATACCGGTCGTACAGATATCACCATAGCACATTGTTGGCGGCAGTGGATAGAACAAGGAACGCAGCAGCGACAGGAAAGGTCTGGAAGATCTAGACGAAACACGAAGAGAGTGTACCGACGGGTTTTCCGACATGCGCCCAGTGACCCAACAGCCACGATTGCGGATATTCAGCGAGCAGTGGTGCCCTCCATGCATTGTCCGATTAGTGCCAGCACCATTGGCAGACGGCTGCACGATGTAGGACTACACGCACGCAGACCGTTACGACGACGACTGCCCTTAACACCATTGCATCGTCGCCAAATACTGCAATGGTGTCGTGCCACACTGTCATGGAGCCACCCAGAAAGGCAGCAGGTGATCTTCATTGACGTGTCCTGCTTTTGTCTTGGAGGAGATGACCAACGAATCCGTGTGTAGAAGCACCGTGGTCAGCGCCAAGATGAACCGTTTGCTGTCGAGGGTCACACGTCCAGAAGGCGAGGTGTCATGGTGTAAGATGCAATTGTCTACGATTCCAGATCACCTTTGGTGTTCATTACAGGCACTTTGACAGCCCAACGTTGCGATAATGATGTCCTGCAACCTGTGGCCCTACCTTTTCTGAACGCTCACTCCAGTGCGATTTTCCAACAGGGCAACGCTCGTCCGCATACTGCTGCTGTCTCGAGAGCTTGCCTTCAAGGCACTGACACTCTGCCATGGCCAGCCGCATCACCAGACCTATCGCCGATTGAAAATGTGTGGGATGCTACTGGATGCTCTATCCACAATCCACCCCTACCGCACAATCTGCAGGAACTGCGTGGGAAGATTCAAGCTGCATGGGATGGCTTATCGCAGGACACCATTAGAAACCTGTACAACTCCATGCCGAGACGTCTGGCATGCTGTGTGAGCAAACATGGCAGCTCAACGCCATACTGAGAGACACTACTTATTGGATTGTAGCTCAATAAATATTCCCCATATCAGTCTCAATGTTTAGTCATTTATTGTTCCTGGTAACCTGTGCCTTCCTCCGGAATAACATTGCAATCCGACACGTCCTTCTGGGTGCAACGGTTTTTACGCTTTCCAACCGTAGGTTGAAGAAACGTATGTGCTCCAGCTTTGTCCGTCCGCACGATAACTGGCGTAAAAATGAGTCGATTTCGATAAAATTTTAGTATGTGGTAGGGGACCACCCGGGGACGAACCCTATTGAAAATGGGACAAATGGGGTCAAAGGTCACGACGTAGGAGCGGGATCACTCCATTACCCTTATGCGTCATAACTTGCGTAAATATGGTTTGATTTCAATGAAAGTTTACTATGTGGTAGGAGACCACCTAGGGACGAACCCTATTGAAAATGGGACAAATGGGGTCAAAGGTCACGACGTAGGAGCGGGATCATTTCATTACCCTTATGCGTCATAACTTGCGAAAATATGGTTCGATTTCAATGAAAGTTTACTATGTGGTAGGAGACCGCCTGGGAACGAACCCTATTCAAAAAAGGGGAAGTGGGGTCAAAGGTCAGGACATAATATCGGGATGCATTCCATTGCCCTTATGCGTCATAACGTGCGTAAAAATGGTTCGATTTCGATGAAATTTCAGTATGTAGTAGGGGACCACCTGGGGACAAACCCTATTGAAAATGGACGGAATGTGGTCAAAGGTCAGGACATAGGATTGCGATCCATTACATTGTCCTTATCCCATATTATTAAGGTGGACGTCAAGTAATTTGGTTCCTATACTTCCAATGGAAAAAACTCTTGTACACATTTCCTTTACAATTAATGTGTTCCAAAGGATGAAAATTTGAACATCGATTAAAATAACTTCATATTATAACTTGGAAAACTTAATATTTTCTAAAACATAACCATAATTATATTAAAAATCAATAACTTTTACTTTGGTGGTGTTGAAACCAGAGAAAAGATGGCGCGACCTGTACTTTGATGACGTCAGTGGACAAAAATGTTGGATTGCATAATTACGGTTATGGTTTAGAAAACATTAAGTATTCCAAGTTATGAAATGAAGCTATTTTAATCAATGTTAAAATTTTCATCCTTGTGAACGCAATAATTGTCCAGAAAAAATATGGCGCGACTTGTATTTTCATGACGTCAGTAGACAAACAAATGTTGAATTGCATAATTATGGTTATGTTTTAGAAAATATTAAGTATTGCAAGTTATAAAATGAAGATATTTTAATCGATGTTCAAATTTTCATCCTTGGGAACGCATTAATTGTGAAGAAAATGTGTACAAAAGTTTTTCCATTGGAAGTATAGGAAGCAAAGTTACTTGACGTCCACCTTAAAGTAGCAATTCTTGTATGTATGTATGTACATTTTATTTTGAAAACGGCTCTAAGAATTTTGATGAAAGTCGTTAACCTACCGTTTTCTGGTACTAGAAATCGATTTAGCTTGATCTCGACTTTAGAAGAATTTGTTTAGTATGTTAAATAACCACCCCGAATTATAACGTTTTTAGTGATGGCGTTGTTCCATTAATGTTACCAATGCTTAGAAATCTTATGACGTCACAACTCGCGTTTGAGAATGTTGGCGCGCGGTCACGCCATCTATCTCTTTACGTCACGCGTTGTGTGTGGATCCTATTAAAGATTTAGGACGTCACACTCTTGCGGCGGGCGTCGCGATTCCCATCTGCCTCATTACGTCACGCGTTGTGTGCGTATGTCCATCAGCACGATAACTCGCGTAACAACCGTTGGATTTCGATGAAATTTTAGTATCGGGTAGGGGATCACCTGGGAAGGTACCCTATTTAAAGTGAACGAAATGGGGTCAAAGGTCAGTACATAGGAGAGGGATCCATTCCACTGCTGTTATGCGCCATAACTAACATAAAAAAGGTTCGATTTCGATGAAATTTTAGTATGTGGTAGGGGACCACCTGGTGACAAACCTTATTGAAAATGGGCGAAATGGAGTCAAAGGTTAGGACACAGGAGCGGGATCTATTCCGTAGCCTTTATGCGTCATAACTTACGAGAAAATGCTTCGATTGCGACAAAACGTTATCATGTTATTTCGGAGGTATACCAAGCCGGTTCTGTTGAATATCATCGAAATGGGATCAAAAGTCAGGGCACAGGACCGAGATTTATTCCACAGACATTATTCTCATAACTTGAGTGATAACTTGAGTAATGATTTCTGTAGTGTTGGAAAGCGTATTATAATCAATGCATTGCATGATTTTACTAACTTGTTTTTTTATGATGAGTGTACATAAATGAAGTGTCTTTCGAAATATTCCAAAACTTCTTTAATTTTAGTTGTGTTCTTTTATTTATTTATTTTTTGTATCGAAGTTTAACGACCACTATTAGCAACTCCAAGGACTCCAAGCGATCGTCTGTCCCTAATTTAGGTTCATTGGCTCCAGGGAAGGAACAGATCCAGCAGAAACGCACGTCACCCAAGCGTCTCGGGCCCTTGTTCATCTCAGACCACTCGGTCACAGGAAAGCTTATTTCGTCTTTTCGAGAACATAGAGTCTATCTACATGATACTAAATCTTACATGCAAGGGTAAATCAAGAAGTATATTTCAACATTTTTGATTTGACATTAGCATTGTTTTAGACATTTAAAATATTAAAAAAAATCTTTAATATCTTTGTACAGGCAGGTGAGAACTGTTTTAGTACGGAATTCCAAAGACGAGTCATCTCATGGTCAAATAATCATCAGAGGCAAGATGAAGTTTTCTACGAATTTTGCGGTTCATAATGAAAATAATGACGTTGCCACCTTATAAGAAGAACTTTACAAACGCATATTAAGAATTGTTTTATTCTGAAATGTTCGTGGCAATGTATGGCGAAATCAATTCATTCCAGATTATGTCTATTCTTTTCAGAACCTGCAGGTCAAGACAATAACTTTGTATCACTAGTCTTTTGAAAACATTGCTAGAAAATGTTGGGATTAGTACCCGTAAAGGAAGGTTTTGAAATTCAGATGGGAAATCTGAATATTTACAGCAGCCAAAATTAGCTCATTTTAAGTATTTCAAAATAGTAGGAAAGTAAGTTTTCGTGCATAAACGGAATGTTTCGAAAAAATTCTCAACAGAAATTTATCCAGACGCACAAGCTGATCAACAAGGTTACTGCAATAGCATAATCATTAAGAAAAGGCATTAATAATCTTCCTACACTTTTTATTGCTTCCCTTTCACTGATCAACCTTGTCTTATTTTCCCTCCACTAAATTTATTCGGTGCTTTCCTTTCATACGATTCACGCTAGACTTAACAATACGCCCTTTTCCGGAACCTAATGAAAGAGAACAGTAAGTCACTCTTCCGGCAGAGGGCAGTGAATAGTTTTTTCATCAGGGGTGGCTGTATTTTTTATAACGAATTTCGGGAAAAGGATTAGCCCAACATGCACGGAATAAAGTTCAATTGTTCGTCATCATGAAGTCTGAATTCGATGAAAAGAAAGTTATACTTTAACGGAAAAACAGTAACCAGCAACGTAGAGGTCAGTCATGCAGAAAACCCAACCCATACGATGCTGCTGATCTACGTATTTCATCAGAGTAGTCACAATAAATTTAAATCAGGTGAAAACACTTCTTTTTGTCTGTGTTTCCTGAAGCAAGGAAAATAAATAATGGAACTTTTATCTATGATAAGGTACTCACAAATAAAGCGGCAAGAATTTCAGTAGTCTAAGATAACGTACGAATGCTACTGACAATAAAATATTCGTTTTATGGTTTTCAGCATGCAGCATCCCTTGACCAGTCACTACAACAGTTGATCATGATCGACACTAACATATCCTGAAAAATTGACCGCGTCTCACGCTAGGAGTGCATCACACTTAGCAGACAAGCCTGCTTCTTCACACTACACTATTAGCGGCTGAATACGTCCGAAAATGCAGTATACTCAGTAGTTCAGCGTGACCAACACTATGATATTTTGAGTAGATCATTGGGTTTTGCACTACAATATTCTACCATATGATATAATTTCGCACAACAATATTCTGTTTCCCGCTGTGTGACATCTTGAAAAGATGATCGTATTCTACCCTCCAGAATTCTACGGAGGTAATTGTCTCCACCTTAAAACATAGTGAGATAATTATGTCCCCCACTCCAGAAGATAATCATTAATAATGAGCTCTATGCTCTACAATGAGTGGCGGCTGAAGAAATTTGGAAAAAGGTGATCCTTATTGCCATTATCAATTCCATCGAATCACGAGTTCCAAGACTTGCTTGGATTATTTTACAGGCCATCGGTATCACGAGTTCCAAGACTTGCTTGGATTATTTTACAGGCTTAACAGTGAAAAAAAAATATGTATTTTTACTCTGCGTAAATACCCAGAAAATTAAAAAAATGTCCTTTCACACGAGCGGGGGCATGTGTACCCCTGTACCCCTATAACATAGTAGACGATAATATCTCATTGTCCAGTATCCTAGGCAGATAATCGTGTTCTCATCCTACAACTTAGTAGGATTATGGTAACGTGCAGTCCAGCAGCTGTGAAGATTACCACGTTCCAACATTGCAACACACTGAAATGATCGTATCCCACATCCCAGCCCCTAGGAAAATAACCTTGCCCCTACATACAACTCGTTTACATGATTGCATCCCTCAGTCCAACTGCTTAGACAAGCGTTGGCGAACACGGACGAACGATCAGAAATCATTCGTCCGTGTTCGAATTCCGCCCGCGATGGATGTTGTATTTGTCTTACGACACTGGATGGAGCCAGTGTCGTAAGACAAATATGGAGCCAGTGGCACTAAATTACGGATGGGCGACTACTTATAGCCCATCGAGTTGCTCAAGGTGATCGTTAAACCCCCAAACAAACAAACAAAAAAACTGCCTAGACAACACCTTACAACACATAAAGATTAGGATGCCTTACGCTCTAACGTCATAAGCTGTAATCTTGTCCGGATCCTACAGTACAATGAGATAATCGCACTCCGCATTACACCACTTATTTGAATTTATTATAAGTTTTTGCTACACCACACCAAGCAGCGTTAAATACATGAAGCACCATAACAATCCAAACTGGAGAGTGTCCGAAACATAATGTGAATACATCAAGACATCCAAGTCATTTACGACACTTATTAGTGAAGGAAATTACGAAAACGTAAATGATAATACGATTTAGCTATAAGTAAAATTAAATAAGGATAGTCGGTTCGTTTGTATCACAATCATAATAAAGGGGAATAATCTTTTGAAGTCAACAAATACTCACAATAATATCAATACAGGTACAATCAGAAGCACAATAATATATAATACAAGAACGTATGATACAGTATAGCAAAGGGCCAGGGAAAAAGGCTAAATTATTTAGCCTGACGAACCCCTGAACCCCAAAGGACGATATACCAAGTCAAGACATCCTCAAGTTCAGTTTAACTGCCAACTGAGTAAAAATAAACATTTCTGTGGTATCAAAACTATATTTAACCGAACAACAAGAAACCCCTCAACACTCTTTTAAAAGCAGTGTAGTTTATTATACATCTAATATGTAACGGCAACTCGTTCCACAAACGAGGGCAGGTTGCACAAATATTATTTAACAATATATATGTGTGTGCTCTAGGGATCACAAACTTAGTGTATCCTCGAGTATCACAGAGATTAGAAAAATGATGCAATGTTATTAAATTAGAATACCTATTTGCGTAAACTCTTTCATGCATACATAACAAAAGTCTGAAAATATATTAATTTATCAATAGATAGTAGATGATAACGAACAAAAATAATTTTGACATCAATCGACACATTTATCAAACGAATAAATGTTTTTTGAAGAACATAAATTCTTTTAACATTACCCCTCGTTGTCTGGCCCGAAGCCAGAATACAGTAAGACAATAATGGATAAATAAATGAGTAATACAAGGCCAACTTGATCCTAATCGACCAAAAAAAAAAAAAAAACTCGAGATTCTAGTAATTACACCCATGCGAGATTTCAGACCAGCAGCCAAGTGGTCAACATGCGAGTCCTAAAGTAAGTTCACGTGTAAATGAACACCCAAGAATTTCACTGTTGCATGAAAGACCAAGGGAAACCCATTCAAGATAACACCAGAAGGAGTAGATAACCGAAATCTGCGACCCGAAAAGAAAACACAGTCTGTTTTAGTTACATTTATGGTGAGAGAATTACAACAAAACCAACGAAAGTACTCCTGAAGGTTCAAATTAACACGAGGCAGCAACTCAGACACGGAATTACCAGAAAAAAATAAACTGGTATCATCTGCAAATAAAACCTGGTGTGAACTAGAGGAAACATTAAAAATGCTATTAACATAAATAAAAAAGAATAGAACCCAGAACTGATCCCTGAGGAACATCATAAAGCACTGGCTCAACACTAGAACAAATACCCTGTATCTGAACAAACTGCCTCCTATCAGAAAGATAGTTTTTAAACAATGTAAATGGTACTCCCCTAATCCCAATATTGTGTAGCTTGGTTAACAACATATCATGACGAACTATATCAAATACCCTAGCCTAGACAAATCACAAAACAAGTTAGTAAAATCATGCAATGCATTGATTATGACACGCTTTCCACAAAACCAGAAATCATTACTCAAGTTATTACTCAAGTTATGAGGATAATGGCTGTAGAATAAATCTCGCTCATCTGACCCGACCTTTGACCCCATTTCGATGATATTCAACAGAACCGGTAAAGTATACTTTCGGAACAACATGAAAAGTTTTGTTTCAATCAAAGAATTTTTACGTAAGTTATAACGCATAAGGACAATGGAATGGATCCCAATCCTATGTCCTGACCTTTGACCCCATTTCACCCATTTTCAATACGGTTCGTTCCCAAATGATTCCCTACCACATACTAAAATTTCATGGAAATCGAACCATTTTTACGCAAGTTATGGCGCATAAAGGCAAATATCAGGAACACAGAGCATCGCTCGGGTAAAAGAGGGATGAGGGCACTAACAAATTTATATTTTGATGTTATTTCCAAGTATTGTAATGCTAAGTCTAAACCATCAAGATTCATAATGATAGACGAATTAGAGACAAATTAATTTAGAATAAACATAAAAAAAGATGAATGATAATTTTTTATTTGTGTTAGAGTAAGAAATTTTTTAAATTGTTTTTATTATTTCCGAACATGAAACACCAAACAAAAAATGTTAACATGGGGTTCTTCATCGAACCCCATGGTAACATTGGTTCTTCATCGCTGCCTATTTATTCGCCGCATTTGATCGAGGTTTTCTTCCGATATAAATTCATTGAGGGTTATAATAACGTCGGACATTATTTCCATGCTCCTCGCCTTAGCTGCTCGGAATGGTCTTTTTGTAGGCTGATCTTCTTCCAATGGAAGGTCGTGTGTTTCGAGACTGGAATATGATCGGAAACCATCGGCTCTTGAATGTCCAAGCTGTTCCATATTTACTTTTTCCACTTGTTCTTGTTCCAACAGTGCCGTATTCTTCTTATTAAAGTTGAATCGTGCACGTTTCGTAGGGGTCGACCAGCCATATTTTTTATATTGTTTTACATCCACGTGACACTCTGTTAATAATAATTAATAAAATTAAACTAATTATATTTCAGCACAGCGGATATGCTCGTCATCAAGGGGCTATTCAAAAATGTAACAAAAAAAATTCTGTATTAAGTATACATTTTGAAGGGAAAAACATGCGAAACCAGCGTTCCGCTGCTTATACTATACTACGCATCAACTCCAAGCAACTGGCACAACTCACTTTTTGTTCTAGAAGAAAATAGAAGTAATACGTAATACGCACCCAGCGCGTGACGTAATGAGGCAGATAGTCATGAGAGTAGGACGTCATAAAACTTTAATGGGGTCCACAAACAACGCGTGACGTAATGAGGCAGATGGCGTGACCGCGCGCCAACATCTGAATCGCAAGTCGATCGCGACAGTGTGACGTCATAAGATTTCTAAGAATGGGAAACATTAATTGGACGACGCCATGACACTAAAAACGTGATAACTCTGGGTGGTTATTAAACCCACTAAACGAATATTTCCAAAGTCGAGATCAAGTTAAGTAGATTTTTAGTACCAGAAAACGGTAAGTTAACCACTTTCATCAAAATCCTTAGAGCCGTTTTCAAATTAAAATTTACATATATACAAGAATTGCTCCTTTAATAAGATGTGATGGAATGCATCCCGCTTCAATGTCCTGACCTTTGACCCCACGTCACCCATTTTCAACAGGGTTCGTCCCCAGGTGGTCCCCTACCACATGCTAAAATTTCATCGAAACCGAACCATTTTTACGTGTGTTATCGTGCGGACAGACAGACGGACGGACTGACGGACATACCTGGAGCATATACGCTTCTTCAATCTACGGTCGGAAAGCGTAAAAAAGCCCACGACGCACCTTCCACAACCAATATTAGAATGTATAACGAAGTAAATGTCTCCGTCATTTTTGTCCACGCCGAGCTCGAACCCGGTCCCCACATTCCGGAATAAGTCACTCTACCAATTGAGCTACGTGGACGTTCGTTCTGACTGCTATCTGCCTTTATGTCGTGTGCGTCCTGCTGGCAGGTACATCACAAATGTAAGTAATTTAAGACATCCCACAACGCTGTCTCAGTTGAGTAGCCATTACGAAAGCCATGTTGATTCCGATGTAAAATATTGTTAGTATCAAGAAAGCATAACAACCTATTCAAAATAGAGATATGCATCACACAACACTGATTGTAACAGTGGTTGTGTGATGCATACCTCTAAATAATTTTTCTTTTGAGTTTCGATTTTCTTACGTAAATTTAGTTATTTCTTAGCTAAGCGTTTTCTAACTGAACGTAGTAGAGGGGAGTTGATGGAGTTGTCGAAATCTATGTACGTGGAATTGCAGAATTACGCGTAGATCTTTAAACGTTGATACAAAGCTTGTTGATATACATATATGTTATCGACTATTGCTGTCATTGGATTGAATTCTGCGTGAAGACTTGAGAATTACGTTGTATCAGTGAATTTGCCCCTACAGTGAGTGAAAGAATAAAGACGTAAGTTGCTTATCTCTTAACTGATTCTTTTCTTTGGCCGTTAGCCGTTAATTAATTATTCAAAGAGTTTGAATACATGTTCTGCGAACTTTTCTAAGAACCTTTAGATGAATTAAGTTTAGCTACAACAATCAAAGCTTAAAATACGGCAAACAATTAGTTAAAACTCGATCCTTGTGCTTAAGAACAGGGTGCAGTCATTGTGACGTACTACAGAGGTGAAAACATGTGTCAAGACGACAAATCTGCAGTGAGACATTCTGTCCGCGTAGCTCCGTTGGGAGAGCGACTTACTCCGGAGTGAGGGGACACGGACAAACTTGTGTTTTCACATCTTGTCATCAGGCGATACAGTGGGGGGTACGTTTATCTGGCCAACATGACCTTGTACTGTGTCAAAATGCCCTGAGCAGAGACAGTACCGACGCACAAAAAAATATCTTTAGAAACTGTAAATTTATAATTAAAAAGAATCATTCTTCACAGTGACATTGCGAACCGTAACAAGCAGCTTGTAGAGAACTCCTCTAGAATGTCCTTACTAAAGATGATAATCTTACCCTTGAAATAACTTGATGAACAATACCTGAGTGGATTGCTTGATGAGATTCCCAATACTCATTACCGAACTGTTCCTTAGCATCGTTAATAAAGGAATCCTAGCATTCCCTTATTTTAATATATTCAACAAACAAACTAAAAAAAAAAACGTTCATACGGTCACACGTCCGCCACCAACGTCTGATCGTCGGACGATAATGGAAGAAATTATACGGTCTGGGTACTTGGTGAAGTAGCTTGTTCCTTCACACTTCTAACGATCTAAGCATCTCAAGCTCCTTTCCGATTTCCTTTACTTCACCTTCTTCTCTTTCCTCCGGAGGTCTTTCCCTCCCGCACCGTTCAAGGGATGCAGAACAGTTGATAAGGGAGGAGTGATGAACTCGCCTCAAAGCGCACCTCCCGAAACTCCTTTGTGAAAAGCCCTCTGCTCTCACCTACATACACACTGCGAACAATACACCCGCGGGCTGACTGAACTTCGCGGATGTCAATAATTCTTTCCAGGCGGAAATCATCAAGCAGTTTTTTTTTCTTTCTTTCTTTTTTCCTAAATCTGCTGGTGAGTGACGAAAAAAAGCCAAAATCATCACAACCTTGTGTTGCAACAACAAGCGTTAAACATACTTCTCTGCTCTGCCTTTACCTTTCTTCTAATCTCTTTCTCTCTCTCTCTATTTTTTTATTCTGCTTTTTCTTCATTTTTATTGAATGATGAGTGAAGGATGGATCCAGGAAAAAAGAAGGCTAAATTTCCCTCTAGAGTAATCAGAAATCATGCAAATGAGAACTTAATGGATATAAGTATTGTCAGAAGCTGATCTCCAATTCAAGAATTAACATATTATGTTGTCAGAAGTTTTCCAGTACCTTTGTCACACGAATGGCAAAAGTATTTTAAAATGCAATGTCATTTACATTAAAAGTTTTAATGTTTTTGTATTTATAGCATTCTTTTTATCTGGGAGCTGCTCTGCAAAATTAAAAAATAGATAAACTGAATCGCTCTCATAAACGACCCATCAAGGTTCTCACAGTTAATTTGGAAACAGCATCTTGGGGGTGGGGGTGTAATTGAGGATAGAGAGAATTCGATAAATGCAGAACTCTTCGCAAAGTGCAAACATTTAAGGATAGTTTCTTTTATCGTGCTGCAGATCAACAATATCAGGCTCGGTTATTCATCTTTCAGATTAATACCATTGTACACACCTAAAAGGATTGTAAAGAACAAAAAAAATTACCAAAATCCATCGAGATCTTTGATCGGTTTACATGCAAACTGAAGGATGAAAGTGATTCTTCCTCTCTACAACAACGGTCACTTTTTCCCGGTCCAAACAGTGGCCGTTATTTGGAGGTTTCACTGACTACCTAATATAGAATAGATTCTCTTTCTCACAATATTTTTTCAAGATGCATTGTTCCTTTGCACCTTACCAAATAAATTATCACAGGAGTCAAATGAAAACCTTAAAAGTGCGATAAAAAATTCAAACTACAGTGCCATTGTCCTGTAACTTGGCAATATTGTTACCAATGACTAAAATATTTTCTTACAGGTGGCAGCACGGTGCAAACAAGCTTAGTGACGTCACAGTAGCAGTGTAAAGATGGCCGCCCCACTTAAGACATGTGCACCAAAGAGGAGCAACGTTATGTTATCCATCCGTTTTTTGAGAAGTGAAGGCCCATTGGAATTGATCGTCGAATGAAGCTGCAGTATGGTGATGCATGCGTCTGTCACTCCAGCAAGTGTACGAATGGACTAGGAAATTCCGAAATGGCGTGAGTTCTGTGTCAGATTCTCCTAGACTGGGTCAGGCACACAGAGTAGTGACACCAGAGTCCATTACAGTAGTTGAAGGCATTGTGATGGAAAATCGCCGAGTGACGGTGGATGAAGTAGCCGCACTTTTAAATACCAGTCACGGTTAAGCGCACGACATCATCCCTGATGTTCACCAGTTTAACAAAGTGTCTGCAAGGTGGGTGCCATGCCAGCTGACTCCAGATTTGAAACAACGACGAGTTGATGCCTGTCAAGAGCTTTTGCGGCGCTTTGACGCAGAAGGTGATAGCTTCCTACGGAGAACTGTCACTGGAGATGAAACCTGGGTTCACTATCATCAGCCAGAAACCAAGAGAGCAAGCAAAGAATGGCGCCATCCCAAACCGAAGAAGTTCCGCACGCAGCCAACTGCAGGGAAGGTTATGCCGACTTTCTTTTGGGATGAACGAGGCGTAATTTTGGAACACTGCATGGCCAGGGAGAACACTGTAACCAGAGACACGAATGCAGATCTTATTAGGAATCATCTTCGACCTGCCATCAAATCCAAACGACATGGACTTCTGAGTGCTGGTGTCTTGTTGCAACATGACAACGCTCGGCCCTATACTGCCCGGGCAACGGTTGCCACGATACAAGACCTGCACTTCGAGGGTCTTCCACATCCGCTGTCATCAGTGATTACCATATCTTTGGATGACTCAAAGATGCGATGAGAGGGAAGACTTTTAGTTCCGACGAAGAGGTGCAGCAGGTGGTGTATGAGTGGCTGCACATGCGACCGAAATAATTTTTTTCTACAAGAATATCTGCACTTTGTAAGCGCTGGAGGACTTGTATTGCACAAAATGGAGATTCCATTGAAAAATGATACAGGTGTGTACAACTTTTGTTCATTAAATTGTAAGAAAAAATTATTTAAGGTTTTCATTTGACTCTCCCTTAAAAAAACTACGTTTTGAGCAATAAGTAATTCGTACTATGGAATGAGAAACAGGTCTAATGAAATAAAGAAATATGGCACTGTAACAAAACAATTTTGCATAATAAATACATAAAAAAAAAGTATTGGGTTGGCCAAAAAGTAATTGCGTTTTTTCCCCGTGTAAATGAAAGGCGAATTTTGAAAGGGAAGCAAAAACTTTAGTCAACAACATATTGTCCATTTTGTTCGATGACCTTTTGCCATCTCGCAGGCAAGTTCATGATTCCGCGCTCAAAAAAATAGTTTTTTCCCGGCAAAAAACAGTTCCAAGAACGATTTGTTAGCCTCATAAGAAGTGAAGATTTTACCATTCAAGGCGTTTTGCAACGAACAGAACAAATGGTAGTCTGATGGTGCCAGGTCTGGCGAATATGGTGGATGTGATAACACATCCCATCCAAGCTGCAACAATTTTTTGACGAGTGACCAAACTTGCATGTGGTCTTGCGTTATCATGGTGAAAAACAACACCTTTGCGATTCACCAATTCTAGACGCTTCTGTTTGACTGCATCACTTAATTTATCCAGCTGACGACACGACACATCCGAATTAATGGTTTGGTTCCTTGGAAGCAATTCAAAATACAAATACTTTTGAAATCCCGCCAGACTGACAGCATAACCTTCCTTTGGTGCATATCTGCTTTTGAAGTGCTTTGAGCAGGTTCATCACGCTTGCTCCACGATCTTTTTCGTTCAACGTTGTTGTTGACGATAGATTTTTCATCGGCTGTTATCATACGTTTCCAAAATGGATCGTTTTCTAGCAAAAGAGAGCGAATCACAGATGTCAACTGGCTTACCGAGATGGATTTCTTTCAGCTCATGTGGTAGCCACATATTGAGCTTACTAACGTATCCCAGTTGCTTTAAATGGATTTCAACGCTCGATTTTGATATGTTCAGATTCACAGCAATCACTCGTGTCGTTAAACGCCGATTGGATTCGATCAAGGCTTTTATTTTGTCGTCATCAACTTCGATTGGCCTTCCTGAGCGTGGTGCATCTTCTCATCAAAATCTTCAGACCGAAATTTCGCAAACAAATTCTGACACTGCAGTAGTTTTAAGGCATCTTCACCATACACATCACATAACTTTTATTAGCTTGGACAGTGTTTCTTCCTTTTCGGAAATAATGCAGCAAAACATGACAAAAATGTTCCTTTTGATTGTCCGTTTTGAAATCGACGCCAAACAAACACTTGTTAACGAAATCGTGCACCTTCTGTTCCTAAAACAAACTTGAACTGTCGGCTGTCACGTTACATAATGAACTTGCGATTTCAAATGATGTTAGTTACATTTTAAGACATGTTTCGCTATCTATGTGTAAAAAATACAATGACATTTTGGCCAACTCAATAGTTTGTTTCAGGAAACAACGAGAATGATGCATACATGTGAAAACACCTGAAAGGTATTTTGACCCATTATTTTGTGTTGTCTTTTTATATGCTTAAACTGCAACACATCTTCACACATGTAAATTTAGTACTTTATTTGTGGAAACTAATCTGTAACGAACAGCCAAACAGAAAAATTTCTTATTAATAGAGAGAAATCTTGAGATCAAGATTCCGTGCAGGACAGAAAATAAATCATATATGAATATTACGATTTCTAGCTCCGAAAACCACCAATAAATTCCCATGGTCGAAAAGTAAAGTAAAAGACATTAAAATCAATGAGAAATTGCTACACTCAGCTTGCTAATTTGTTCTAGATTTTTACACACACACACGCACAGTATATACACACAGTTCAGTGAGATTCACTTCGAAATGACAATGTATGTATGTCACGCGTAACATCACCATCATGCATTCAGTCACTTTCTATCAGACAAATAATTTTTTGCCGCTCTGATAATTAAAAGAACGAAAGATTTTATACTTAATTAGAAATTCCAATCTGGTCCAATACTGTAATGATGCGTGTTATAGCGCCAGAGATGTCTTATGATCACAGCCAAACATCAAAGTGGCGCAGGTTCGACGAGAAGTTATGATTTTACATTTTTAGTAATCCATGCGCTTCATTTAAACAAGACACTTGAAAAACATTTTTCTTCACAAAATTTGAAATCACTGCATTAAAATAAGAAAATTAAAATTAAATGGTGCAGGGATTTTCGAAACCACGGTGCATGAACTTTTGTAATTTAAAAGAAACTATCATTTTTCGCGACCTCAGAAAAAAACAGTGTCACAGGTTCTCTGCTTTCGTCTCTGATGACAACTGAAGCGTTTTCTGTCACCTCATCACACCAGGTGAAGAATATACTCGGCGTACCGGTGGCGCAGAGTTCTAAATGCTGGCTTATGGCCATTCGTTCGAGAAGAATCCGGGTTCGAATTATGGTGAGGCATGGATGTTGTGTTTGTCTTACGGCACTATCCCTAACCCGGAAATTAAGGGTCAGGGTCAGCGACTGCTTGTAGCCCATTGAGTTGCTCACGGTGGTCGTTAAACCTTTAATCAAAAAAAAAAAAAAAAAAAAAAAAGCACATGCTTGCTCAAACAAGGGAGAGAAATGCAATTTTTCTTCCTGTCTATATGAAAAAGGGCATTGGTAAAGCAAAATACGTTTTATTTGCCATTGTTAAATGTTACGATTTTTGACCACATAATTCGCCATTTTTTAGAGAATTCTGCTTTCCCCAAAATTATTTTACGTTGTATAACGAAGTAAATTTCTCCGTCATTTCTGTCCACGCCAGGATTCGAACCCGGATCCCCTCATTCCGGAATAAGTCACTCTACCAATTGAGCTACGCGGACGTTTTATTCTGCTTCCTATCTGCCTTTATGTCGTGTGCGTCCTTCTGGCAGGTACGTCACATCTCCTGGTACGTTACATCATCTCCCCCTTATTTTCTTTTTGAAGTGCTGGAGAAAGGATTCTCTTATTTTTCCTATCTCGCGGTGTGGAAAGAACATCACACCAATGCGAGATTTTGAACGGTCGGGTCATCCGGATAGTTCGGGCGCCATTACAACGAAGTAAATTTCTCCGTCATTTTTGTCCACGCCAGGATTCGAACCCGGATCCCCTCATTCCGGAATAAGTCACTCTACCAATTGAGCTACGCGGACGTTTTATTCTGATTCCTATCTGCCTTTATGTCGTGTGCGTCCTTCTGGCAGGTACGTCACATCTCCTGGTACGTTACAGTAGCAAATATTTCTACCTTTTGTTAATGTCTTTAAATTTCACACTTTGAATCTCTGTCAAATTCTTTATTTTATGAAAACAGCGGTCACTAGCAGCCGAAGACAGTAAATTCGAACAGCATGTTAGGTTTTTGAACTCTAAATCAGAGTTTAAGGTTTCCAGCAGTTTAACTTTTCGGAAACTGTTGAAACACACTTTAAACACTGACTAAATATTTTTTTTCTACTGTCTGTTAAATAATTCTGAGTCCAACTAAGAATTCGGAAATATTATGCAGGTTCGTCATTCTTTCTATTGAAATCTGTTTTTGTTTTCTGCTTTGCTGTTTCTGCAAAGCAAAAAAAAAAAAAAAAGACAACTACTACGCATTTCTTTCACGTTAGGGAGCCTTGAAATGAGCGTGGGAAAGTAACAGATATCATTTGCTAGTAACGGAGAATGATTCGTTTCTAGAAAATCAGTGATCGTCTTTCGCCCGATCCCATCGTCTGGTAATATCTGCTGGCAGGTTTCCAAATCATGTGAGTTCGTCTTTAAGACGAGCTGTCGCAAAGTGCTTCTGAGAACAGCAACAGAAGCTCATATGTGACACGGACAAATCCTGGTAAATTCCTACCTTTCGTTACTTAGAATGCCGTCTGCCTGCCTACGTTGATTTTTGGTTATCAACTAAAATGCTCCAGTCTTACGTTGTCTCATAGCCTTTGCGAGATGTAAGGAAGTTCGCATAACGCTAAGAAAAACTTGATGCCAACACGATGTTTTTCGCATCACAAAAGAACAGCAATTAAAATGGAAATGTAGGAAGGTAAACCAAAAGTCATTGCCAAAAAGTTTTTATGTAACATAAAACACAGTTAGTGACATTTCGAAATGCGCAAATGAAAGAGAGATCTTTAATGCATTTAATTTTTTTAAAGATGACAATTTGAGCTTCGTATAGCATTCTAAATCTGGTATTTGAGATGTTCATGTCAGGGAAAGAACGGTGGGTGTTTTTAGAAAGTCTTTTGAAAATTAAAAGTGTACGTGCTTATGCTGTCCATCCATCCGACAGGCCATCTCTGTAGACACCATATCTCTGCATCGTTAGTCCGATTTGAAAAATTATTTTTGTATCTGGAAGCCTTAAATGTGAGAACACACGTATATCTATAATTTAAACGTCCTTTAGAATTTGTTGCGAATATCTCTATTAAATATTCTTTTAGAGTTTTTGTGTTCTCATGTAAATTTGATTTCTTGTCGTTAAATATTTTCTAAACTTAACACCACAGAGCTTTCTCTCGATGAATTTGATGTTGGCAACCCTGTCAAAAGGCAAGGTAGTAGTAGTTAAAGACTCCCGAGATATGGCACAGTGAGCAGCATTGGGTGTGCAATCTTAGATGAGCGAATGTGCAATGTTGGGCGAGCTGTAATCATGGTGGGAGCGGTTCACCCGAATGATTCATTAGTAATGTTGTAATAGCAGTTTGTGTTGAGTGAAGAGTTGTTATTCACAAAGAGACGAGTGTTACGTACATTGTAATTATATTTAGTTAAGATTTTCAGCTGTTACTAAGGACTGAGGAGTAATCCGGATTTTACAGTGAAGCAAGTTAACCTAAATAGAGCTACAAACTTTAACGTAAACCTTGACGTTACTTCTCCGTTTGATTTTCGTTTTGAAGGACACATTACTTCTCCGAATTTCCTTGTACGTTTTGGCAAAACTGACAGTGGGTCAAAGTGTAAATCTGGCTCACAGTAAAAAGAGGTGGAGAGTGTAAATATTGTAGATATTGTAGTGAGCGTGTTGATACGATCGTCTGAAGATTTAGTGATTGTCATTATGATTTTGATAGTAGGAAAGTTCCCAGATTATATGTAAGAGCTGAAGATTGGTATTTTCTTAAGTTACTGAAAAAGTGTGATTTCGTCAAGCGAATTGAAATAAGCATTTGGATGCGTAAGTTGCCCATTCTTATGAACCCTGACCGTTTTCTATTTTTTAAACTTAAGTGACTATATTTGCTGTTCAGCAAGTAATTTGCTAAAGACTTCAACCAACTACAAAAAATTAAAACACCCTACTTTGCATTTGGTTTCATTTCGGCACATAACTTCGCCACTAGGAGACGTAAATTCAAATGTTATTGAATTCTAATATATTTTATCCACATCATTGCTTCTACAACTTTGATTGAAACAATCCTTTCTTACCTTTGAAACCATTTACCACGAAAACTATTTTGCGAGGAATTTCTCCTACAATAACGAACTGTTTCTCCGCTAAACGCAGCAAATTTTTATTGCATTTCCCCCGATGCAACAGCTTCTAAAAGTTCGATTTAAAAATTTATTTTTCGTAGGACAGCGGTCATGGTGAAGGATATTTTGCATACAATTCCAAATTTTTCATAAAGCACCATTTTCCCACTAATCTACACTTTTAGAAATTCGATTGCAAAAATCTTGTTTCGAGCAGATACTACTAGACACGGAAAACGTTTTGCGTGTATTTTCTGTTCAAAATAACAAAAAGTTCTATGACTAGGAAGTGCAAGTGTATGTTATACATTTCTTCATATTTGTGCTTCTAAAAATCCGATTACAATTTCTTTTGTCGACAGCTTTTACATTGAAAGATATTATGCAAATAATAACTTATTTTTCATGCCTCAAAATTTCTTCACTAGAGGACGTAACTTCGCATTTATGTCTAAGACTTGTCTACAACAGCATCTACACCTTTAAAAATCCGATTAAAATACATATTTTGCATAGATACCGCTTAGTACGGAAAATATACCATGCATAGTTTGTGATCAAAATAACGCAAAGTATTCTCTACAGAGGCGCACACGTATATTTTATTGTCTTGTTATCTCTTCTTCTAAAAGTCTCATTTGAAAAATTCTTTTTATGTTGGATACTATTCATTGCTGGGAATATTTTGCATATAATTTCGAATTTTTAATAATGAACTGTTTTGCCCTAGGAGATCGTGAATGTGCATTTCCGCTTAAAATCGTAACCGCGATTTTAAGAACCCGATTGAAAAAAATCTTTCTATATTTCATGCCATTTGCCATTATGCATTTTAAACAATGCACACTTTCCGAGCCAGGGAGTAAACTTGAATTACCTTTTTTCTTGCTATTTCTGCTTCTACAAGTCGTATTTCAAAAATTCTTTTTCCATCTCATAGTTGCCTCAATGAAGAAAATTTTGTGCATGTTTCCTACTTTTTCAAAATGTATAGTTCTGCAGCTAGAAACGCCAGTGCATATTTCTATTTGAAAAAGCAACATGCCTTCTAGAAATCCGTGTGAAAAACAAAAACAAAACCAAAAAAACTTTTTTCTGATCTGATACCCTAGATCGCGAAGAACATTTTGCACCTATTTTTTTCCTCACATTACCCACAGTTTTCACATTTAGGGGTTGTAACGCTCTATCATGTTTTCCTCCATATCTGTGCCCCTAATGTTTCGATTTGAAAACTTCCTTTTGCTTCGGATATCTTACTCTATGAGGAACATTTTTGAATACAAGTTGTGATTTTTCTTAACGCACATTTCTGCCGTTAGTGGGTGTAAGTACTTATTTGCGCTTCGACTGAATTGTACAAATCCCGTGAAAAAATTCTGTTTGTAGCTGCATACGCTCACTGCGATGAACACGGCACATTTTGTGAACTTTTAAATTATTTGCATAGATACCCCGAACTTTAAATGCGCAGTTTTTTCGCTACAGCGCGTAAATGCGCTTTTTTTTCCGATAATGTTGTCTTTTTCTAAAAACCAGCTTCGAAAAAAATTTTTTTTTCAGAAAGTATTCAAAAGCAGTGCTAATTGCATCCCATAACCCGGTGTCATCATTCTAGTTTTGTCTGCTTTGTCTTCACACCAAGCCTTAGATCAGCAGAGAACATGCATTCCCGACAGTTTTCGTGGAAAGACAAATCGGTTTTCATCGGACAAGGATTTCTCGTAGGAAATAATGCAAACAAAAGCATGGCGTCTCGGTAGTGGTATGGCTCAGGGGCTGGGCTGGCTTCTGAGCATTCGTCCGAGATGGGCCTGGGTTAGAGTTCCGGGCATGGCATGGGTAGTATGTTTCTCTTACGGTGCTGGCTTTTCCCCCTTCCCTGGAACCAGTGGCTCTAAGTGAGGGATGGACGCCTGGTTATAATCCAACGAGTTGTTCATGGTGAAGGTTAAATCCGAAAAACCACCAAAAGAACAGAAAACTTGGGGATGCGTTCCATAACTCTAACCTGATTGACATTCCTTTTTATTGGGTTGATTCAAAAGTTCATGCCGTTTTATTTCAAGAGTGTTTCCTAGGTCAGTAGTGAAGGTGTAGATTGCCAGTTTTATATCAAAATGTAGCCAGTAATATCTTGTATCTGAATCATATTGTGTTGTGTGATTGTGGCTAATGGGTTTTCGGTTTTCAATTCCGGAAGTATGGAGTGTCAAGTAGAGAGGAATGAACATTTCCGACATCTGCTCCTCTACAAGTTTAACAAGGGATCCACAGCCGCCGAGGCTACTCGACAAATTTGTGCTGTGTATGGGGAGGATGCTTTGCTCCGAGGACAGCCCATAAATGGTTTAAGCGGTTCCGAGGTGGCAATTTTGACCTCAACGACTCTCCACGCTCAGGTCGTCCATCTCACTTTTATGAGGATCATTTGAACCCTCTCATCCACTTGGATCCGCGTCAAACCACACGCGAATTGGCCACTGAGATGGACTGTGATCAGGCCACAGTGGTGCGACACCTAGAACGTATGGGAAAGGTCTCGAAATCGGGGTCTTGGGTGCCTCACACTCTCACCGAGGACAATAAGAATCAGCGTGTTGCCATATGTGGTTTTTTGCTCGCCCGTTATCGCGAATGTTCTCAGAAACACAAACCCTTTCTGTCACGTATCGTTACTGGAAATGAAAAGTGGTGCATGTACGTGAATTTCAGGCATCGTAGGGAATGGTTAAGCCCAAACAAGGCGCCCACACCACGTCCAAAACACGATCTTCATCCTGAGAAGATCATGTTGTGTGTCTGGTGAGATATAGAAGGCATTATTCACTGGGAAATGCTGCCGAGGAATCGGACCATCAACGCTGCGCTCTATTGTGAGAAACTCCGCCATATGGAGGGAGCAATTCTGCAGAAACGGCCACATCGGCGTCATGATGTCCTTCTCCAACATGATAATGCACGCCCTCACAGTGCAAACATGACCAAAATAGCCATTAAAGACATGAAATGGGAGATCCTTCCACATCCGGCCTGTTCCTCAAATGTCGCCCCTTCAGACTATCACCTGTTCCGATCTCTGTCGAATGCACTCCGTGACAGAACGTTCAACAATGATGTTGATCTCCAGAATTTCCTTGATGATTTCTTCGCAGCAAAACATGCACGTTTTTTCAAGAATGGCATTGCAGATCTATCCAGACGTTGGGACACCATCGTAAACAATGGGGGAAGGGGGATACATTGTTGATTGATTTTGTTTTCCCTTCTGATCTAATACATTCCTATAGTGCAGTGACAAAACTGGCATGTACTTATACATCAACCCAATATTTCATTTCTTCCTTAGGCTACGCTGAGTGCTTTCCGCTTGTTCATATATACTTTACCTTATGATACTTTTTACCACGAAGATCATTTAGCATTTCCTATTTCAAATAATGCTCACTTCTCCAGCAAATGGGTCGTAAATGCATGTCATATATTTCCTCAACATCTCTGCTTATAAACGCCCGATTTGAAAAATTCTTTTTGCGCCGGATAGCGTTCGCAGTGAAGAATATTTCGAATGAAATTTGTAATTTTTCGTAAAGCACGTTTTGCCACAAATGCATGTTTCTGTTTCTCCATCTATGTACTCGTATTTGTGCTACTAAACATCGACTCAAATTTTCTTTTTTTCGTTCGGAATCTTCTGACTAGAAGTGAAGATATCGTGTCGACGAAAAGGAGCAGGGTTTTAAAATACCCAGCCCACTCGAGTTTGTTTACGGGTTCTTCCAGGATTTTGTTTTATTTCTAATTTGCATAACTGGAATTTATTTGAAACAGAATTGAAAATTCCAATTTATCATATTAAATTAGTTCATAATTTTTTAAACTAAGTGATATATAAAAATATTTAAGGTGCGATGA
This sequence comes from Macrothele yani, assembly GCA_039090855.1. Taxonomy (NCBI): domain Eukaryota; kingdom Metazoa; phylum Arthropoda; class Arachnida; order Araneae; family Macrothelidae; genus Macrothele; species Macrothele yani. Next base: position 15,150,458 of record CM077017.1, read on the forward strand.
GTGTGTACAAAAATTATGTTATGTACATATTTGTGCGCAATAGTTAAAAAAATCACCAGCAAAAAGACCCAGATAGTCTGCGGTGTCTTTTTTGTTGTAAAAAAAGGATCGACAATTTTTTCAAACATTTCCCAAAAGTCTGTTGAATCGCAGGATAAGTCCACTATATTATTTTTTTTCGTTTTACTGTGTTAGATTTATCACTTGTTCACTTCTGTTCTCGCTTCAGCAAATTCACTTTAGTGTTTTTTCGACATTTTTCATTTGTCATAGATTCATCAAATCACAAATATCCATTGCAAAGGGAGAGGGTTGGATAAAAAGGTGCAATTGGAAATTAAAGTGTCAAAATATATAGCGGAAGAGAGGAAATTTTAAAAACCCAATGCATGGTTGCCAATGAAGAATAAAATGATGCATGAAAAAAGGAATATCTGAATCTTACTGATGAAACAAACAACAATTGTTGCTTTTAAGTCAGGTCCCACTCTTAAACATCATGTTCGTGTGAATCGGTAATATCAACACAGAATATTTACGAAAGCGGTAAAAACTGGAAATTCAGCAATTATTAGTTTAATGCTATTAGAAAAACTGTTACAATTGTTGAAAGTTTGCAAATAAAAAAATTCTGGCGTTATCAGACGAAATTTCTTTCAGTAACATATTTGGCGAAGAGCTCGGAAAGTAGATTTTTCACATTTTACGAGAGCTAGCCCAAAACGGCTAGCGGTTCGGCCCTACAGATGGAAGAATTAATGACTAATGGTCGTTTACGAAAATATTCCCCCTCCTCTCGGACCCCAGCACGCCTAGCGAACAGCTACGGAAAGGTCACCGTCTCTGTCCGATATGACGCAGCAGGTAATGGACGAAGTTGATCGGTCAAACTTATTGCAAAAGAAAATATTACATTGGGTGCTGTCTGGTGAAACTGGTTTTTTCAAGCGGGCCCACCTTGGGAAACCCTGAACAGAAGAGGTGTTATATAGGCATGCGGTTTTTTGTTAACATGTGCACCGATATGCCAGTTTATTAGGTACACCTACCTATACTTCGATTCAGATTAAGGTGACACTGAAGGGGAAGGTACGTTAAATCTATCGCCGCGACTAAAAGTAATTCCCAACATTTTCCGTGAAAACTAACACATTTATTACCCAGAATCATATTTTACAGTGTCCTAGCTGTTTACTTAAAAAAATACATATAGTTATTTTAGACAAATCTAAAAATGATCTATTTTCAGAAACTAAGTTCTAAAATTAGACAGATACACGCATGCGTATATATGCAGTGTTTGGGAAACAAGGATGCCAATGAGTTGCTGGGGGAAATGATTGACGGCTGCAGCACACAATGGGGAGTGACGCGGATGAACATAGCTCTCGGCTGTCCCCGAAGGATCAGTGAATGCGTAGGCTCTTGTACCTTAAACTTTAGTGTCATCTTAGGGTGAATCGAAGTATAGTAGCATGTAGCGCCGCGATTGGCCTTCAGAACAGCCCTAATTCGTCGGGGCGTGGAACATACAAGATGCTGGAATCGCTGTGCAGAAATGTTTTACCATGCGGGAGTGACTGAGTTGCGTAGTAGCTGTGAATTGGACGGCGGCACAGTCTCGGAGCGAACAACTTGTTCCATCGCATCCTAGAGATGCTCAGTGGGGTTTAATCTGGGGGCTGTGCAGGCAACTGAAGCAAAGAAAATTCGTAGGCATGTTCGTGGAACCATCCAGTTACGATACGAGCCTAGCGAGAGGGTGCGTTATTCTGTCGGACGTTCCCATTTGGTTGAGAATAAACCATAACCATGAAGGGATGCATTTGGTCAGCAACGATGTTCAGATGCGCCCGTGCCGCCCACACCGTAGCCACTTACCCACACCAGCACACCGCAGCCACTTACCCACACCAGCACACCGCAGCCACTTACCCACACCAGCACACCGCAGCCACTTACCCACACCAGCACACCGCAGCCACTTGCCGGCCTGTGCTGTTGACATCTGATATGAGGTCACGGAGGCTGGGGAGGCTCCATCAGCCCCATGTTGCTTGCGCTAAATTCGAATCCTGTCAACTGCATGATGCAGAAGAAACCTTGATTCGTCCGTTCAGGTGACCTTTTATCACACTCACTGGAGGCGCTTTGACATCAGTGCTCAACATGGTCGTCGGCTGTTGTAGATCCTTCGCGACACGGTCTGATACGTGGTGGGTTTGAAGATGACCCTCGGTACAACAATACTGAGTTCTGCAGTGGTTTGCCGGATTGTGGCCCATTTCTTCTCTTGCACGATTTTCACCAATCTCTTTTGACCCTTCTGATCCACCAGCTGTTTTCGTCCACCGTCGCACCATTCACCGTAAACCTTACTAGGATTGTGCATGAAATGCCCAGGAGAACGGCCGTTTGGGCGATGCTCGAAACAGTGCGCCTGGTGCCAGCTACACTGGTGCTAAAAATTAAAGCAGCTAGCACAAATATTAAATCACCACTGCTGTGGTGAAAAGAAATCGCCCCAAATACTGTCACATGTACAAAAAGTAAATGCATGGACCAATGAACGAAGACATTGGTCCCCATCCAGAACGAGCTAATATGCTTTTCTCTGGCGTGTCACGATTCTGCTTGCAAATTGATTCTCGGCAGACATCCATATGAAGAGAATGTAGAACATGGTTTCCTTCCAGCCTCACCTGGGAAAGAGACCAATATGGAGGTGATGTCTCGGGCCACGTTCCATTCCATCCACTTATGTCGGCAGATAACTTGTGTCTGGATGCATGTAATTCTTTTTGCTCAAGGGTGTCACATAGTACATCGTCCTGCCTGCACCACTTTCGTATCATTTTGTTCATTGGCGGGTATTTTACTTTATTTCTGGTATTTGTAGCTTTAATTTCGAGCACCAGTGTATTATCCCATGTTCAAAGTCATCCAAATCACTCGTTTTGCCCATTACGATACTCAATCGAAAGCCAACTGACGTTAGATGAGCTGATGTGTCTGATTTATATCGCAAAGTACTACGTGTTAAAGTGAGCCAATTATGTGACGAGAGCAAGTGTACCTAATAAACAGGCATCTCAGACCGCATTTTTTCCTAAACTAAACTGAGCACGGCGCCGAGACTCACTGGTGCGTGACCTTGGACTTAACTGCGCATGCGTGACTTTTTGCCACGCTCTCCGCTGGCTCACTTCGTGCCTGGCAAATAAGGTTTGGCGTTGTGATATCCATGGCCGCAGATTCTTGTCTTGTGCCGCAATAACTGAGCGAATTCAGCAGAAAATCTGCATCAAAATTTGCCACAAATTCGTCAGCTGAAACAATTCAAATAATTACAAGGGCTTTTAGCGATAAAGATATGGGTGCAACACAAATCAAGAAATGGTATCGGCGATTCAAAAATGGACGAACGTCTGTTGAGAGTGATAACCGTTCAGGAAGGCCCTCCACGAGCAGGAACACCGAAATGATCAAGAAAGTGCGTGCTGTAAACAAACTGCAAACAAATAGTACTACCAGACAGTTTTCCGTCGCCTACGAGATGCAGTGCGACCTGCACTGTGGCAGAAAGGTGACTGGCATCTGCATCATGACCATGGGTATCGGCGATTCAAAGATGGACGAATGCCCATTCGTCTTATCTCATTAGGGCCTGTTTTTATTTTTTTTATTGGAGGTTTAACGACCACCATGAGCAACTCAATGGGCTATAAACAGTCACCCGTCCCTAATTTAGGGCCACTGGCTCCAGGGAAGGGAGAGAGCCAGCGCCGTAAGGCATACACAACATCCATGCCTTACCGGGGTTTGAGCCCGTACCCATCTTGGACGAATGATCAGAAGCCATCGCTTAGACCACTGCGCCACCGGGGCGGCGGGCTGTTTTGGCCAAACACTGAATTCAATAAGTGAGGCAAGCCTCATACTCTCCAGATATGACTCCTTGCGACTTCTGGCTGTTCCCGAAGTTGAAAATGCCTTTGAAGGGCAGAACATTTGAAGACACAGAGGAGAAAAAGAACAAAGCGAAGTAGCACCTACTGGCGATCCCTAAAAATGTGTCGCAAAATTCACGCAAGCGCACTGAAATCCAAAGTCGTGCGCCATTGAGTCTCGGCGCCGTGCTTTTTCTAGTTTAGGAGAAAAATGCGGTCGAATTCTTTTTGATCACACCTGGTATATCATAAAAAGAACTAAAAAGTTATTAAAGCCATTATTATACATTCCTCGGAAAACGTCACAACTAACGGGTTCACATGATCCATAACTGGAGGTTCAAAATCTAGTAAAACATCCACGACAAAATTTCATGAAAGATGAGAACAGTTCTTTCAGCTATGAAACATTCCAGAAAACTGAAGCACAGCTGAGTGGAGTTGTGCGTAACGAGCCTAAATCCATGCCCTACTGACGTTGCAGTCAGTCGAGGCCAGTCGTGCTCTTTGAAAGTAAACACATGAGCACAATGCAACCCCTTTCTCCTGGTCGTGCGAACTTCAGTTTAAGTGAAGAAACAAACCCGTGATAAAATAGTTGATCATGCGTTTCGTGCTGAACAGCACGACTGCGATGATGTTTCACTTATAGGTGAAATTATCAATAAAATATAAGTGTTCTTCAATGGCCCGATGGAACAGTTAGGGAGCAAAATTCAAGTGCTGAGAGCTTCTATTCAATCACCTTTGAGGCTGTTAAACCTAGAACAAAAAAAGGCGCTGTGCCACCTAAGTGTTTGATGTTACGAACACGTCTCCTTAAAAAAACAAAACAAAAAAAACAACAACGAGGAGGACTGAACGTGGCCCGAGACATCATCATGGTTGAGGTGGGCTTCAACCCATCCATCTTTTCTTTGAGGCCACCATTTAGCACCCCTCCCCAACCCAAACACCTCACGGTAGGCGCGACGCTAAGGAGGGGGATGATTGAGGTGGACTTCAACCCATCCAACTTTTCTTTGAGGCCACCATTTAGCACGCCTCCTCAGCCCAAACACATCACGGTAGGCGCGACGCTAAGGAGGGGGATGATTGAGGTGGACTTCAACCCATCCAACTTTTCTTTGAGGCCACCATTTAGCACGCCTCCCCAACCCAAACACCTCACGATAGGCGCGACGCTAAGGAGGGGGATGATTGAGGTGGACTTCAACGCATCCAACTTTTCTTTGAGGACACCATTTAGCACGCCTCCCCAACCCAAGCACCTCACGGTAGGCGCGACGCTAAGGAGGGGGATGATTGAGGTGGACTTCAACCCATCCAACTTTTCTTTGAGGCCACCATTTAGCACGCCTCCTCAGCCCAAACACATCACGGTAGGCGCGACGCTAAGGAGGGGATGATTGAGGTGGACTTCAACCCATCCAACTTTTCTTTGAGGCCACCATTTAGCACGCCTCCCCAACCCAAACACCTCACGGTAGGCGCGACGCTAAGTAGGGGGATGATTGAGGTGGACTTCAACCCATCCAACTTTTCTTTGAGGCCACCATTTAGCACGCCTCCTCAGCCCAAACACATCACGGTAGGCGCGACGCTAAGGAGGGGATGATTGAGGTGGACTTCAACCCATTCAATTTTTCTTTGAGGCCACCATTTAGCACGCCTCCCCAACCCAAACACCTCACGGTAGGCGCGACGCTAAGGAGGGGGATGATTGAGGTGGACTTCAACCCATCCAACTTTTCTTTGAGGCCACCATTTAGCACGCCTCCTCAGCCCAAACACATCACGGTAGGCTCGATGCTACGGGGGGTGGGAGGTGGGCTTGAACCCATCCAACTTCTCCTTAAGGCCACCATTTAACACGCCTCCCCAACCCAAGCGTCGCTACGGGTGGGGTGGGGTGGGGTGGGGGTGGGGGTTGTGGTGGGCTTCAACCCATCCAACTTTTCTTTGAGGCCACCATTTAGCACGCCTCCCCAGCCCAAACACCTCATGGTAGGCGCGACGCAACGGGGGGGGGGAATTGAGGTGGGCTTCAACCTATCCAACTTTTCTTTGAGGCCACCATTTAGCACACCTCCCAAACCCAAACACCTCACGGTAAGCGCGACGCGACGGGGGAGGGAGGTGGGCTTCAACCCATCCAACTTTTCTTTGCGGCAACCAATTAGCACGCCTCCCAAACCCAAACACCTTGCGCGACGCCAGGGGGGGTTGAGGTGGGCTACAACTCATCCAACTTTTCTTTGAGGCCCCCAATTAGCACGCGTCCCCAACACAAACATTCAAGCAATTAGAACACATGACGGTGCAACCATATAAGAATTTAGGGAACTTGGATAAACGTACATGAATTTTTCGAATTCATAGAAATTTTGTTATATTAAATTAATGTTTTTGTTAAATTTAGTGTTTGTATTTTTGGGAAATGGAGGGAATCCTCTGAGTGAATGTGTAAGAGAGTAGTAGAAAAACATAATTACAGTTTAAAAAGATGATAAAGAGAAGAATAAATATTCCTTATCAGGTTTCAAACTAACATTCGTAAACAGTCTTATAAAAAAAGAAAAAGAAAGAAAGAAAAACGACTTAGGGGTAAGCTAAAATTGCGAAGAACGAAGAAATAGTAACCTTTTAAAAGACATGAAGATTCGTATTCGTACCCATACTACTTACACTGAGTAAATAATATGTACAGTGTGCACCTGAAACCTTTTTCTTTTTACTGGGGATAACATTATTAGCTAGAATAAATCAGAAACATTTACTCATAATTAAATACTGTATTTTAAGATATACTGTAGTTCTGCTGAGCGTTTGGCTCAGCTTCATCAGGACAAATGGAAGCCAAGCCAAACACTCAGCGAAACTATAGTAGATCTTAAAATAAAATATTTAATTGGGAGTAAACGTTGCTGATTTATTCTATCTCAACATCGCAAGTATTGTAGTAAAAAAATATATTAACATTACCAGCGTCGGGTAAAATCTACACAAACAAAATTTTTGTGCCAAAATTTCTGCCAAGCACTTCGAAATAAAAATTTGTGCCCCCTATCATGCTTACCTCCCCCCCCCAATAGTCCACCTAGTTCTGAGCGGCTGGCGCCGCCAATGCTTACGGTGGTCTTTAAACCTCTCCTCCACATACACACACACAAATGTGTTATATACAGTTCTTGCAGCACGTGAAAGGTGTAAGATATCATTCCGAATGCTATGAAAAAACTGAATATTAAAACTTGTGGCGTATATATTTTTAGTTCCTTTTCCTATGTAAATTTGAGTTTGTTCTCTTTTGCACTTTACAAACTTAACGTGATAGCTTCTCTCTCACATGAATGAGGTTGGCAACACTTTTGAGGTCAGTGAGAGTGACGTATGAATATGATCAGAACGTTAGATAAAAAGGACGATATGGCTGTTGTTTTGTGTGTGTGTGTGTGATAGATTATACGACAGATAATTAAGGCATCATTCGTGAAGTGTAAAACTCGCAGTGCTATATGTTGGATTTCATCAAATATTCAAACTTTAATCCCGTGCAACTATTGCATCGTATTCTCATTTAGTTCAACATTTTCTTAGTCATGGTTTTAGACATAGCGTAACACCAATTTCGCACAAAAAAAAAGGGTTACGTTATAAACTTTACAGGAATCTGGCGTAGTTACTGCTTCAGAGAGTCTTCACCGCATCTTGCACTTAACGTTCTTCTTGAGTGATGCTTTTCCTGCTTGTACATACGCTCTGAAGAGCGAGGCGTTTTCCTGATAAAATTGCACTCTCTTCTGGGGCATGTTTTCTATTATTCTGTCACATCGCGTTCCACCTTTTCCGAAATGCCATTTACTTCTATAGATTGTAGTACCATTATTCCATCACGTTTCAGCTGTTCCGAAGCATGAGGAGGATTCCATGGAAAAGTGGCCCTTAAGCAATATTTGGTTCCTTAGGCGTCTTTCGGTAGCATATAATGGTCAAATGTGAATTTGCTATTGAATTTTTTGTAGTTGTCATTTATTTTAGTTTTTCGGTGATTGATCATTGTTTTAAATAAAATAATAATATTCCGAACTTAGCAAAGGTTGAGAATATTTTTTTCAACCTACACGAAAGCCATATTTGGAGATTATTGTAAGATTAATGCATTGGTATTCGTGGAAAAATGAAGTTGTCCATGTAGCCATGGACAACAGTGGAAATACGGTATATCAGTGCCAATGATTACATTTGTATCGCCTTCCATGTATTTGCAATTCGTTTCCCATTTATGTATGAAGTTAAACACAGAGCTCCCCCCCCCACAGAATACCCTTCAGTCTCACGATGACTGACTCTTAGCTCCCTCCCCCACCCCCGCCAGTTCTGGAACCTGTGGTTCAATAAAAAAACTGCTTGCAGTTCAATAAAGAACTCATGCCGTGTTTCAGTGCTTTACATACAGTGGTGAATGCAGAAATTTTTGACAGGAGGGGAAAGGGAAGGGATTTTGACATTTTTTTTTTTTTTTTTTGCAGGGGCGGAGAAAGAGAGGGCTCGTCGACCGACCCCAATCATTTTTTCACAGGTTTTTATTTTGTGCCAAAGCAACTGTTTTAAGCCAAGAAAAAATATTCTCCACCAACAGCAATTTTCACTAAAAAATTCCAGTTGAATGTTTTTTCTGGAATACAGTGTATCTCATTTTTATTCGGTTACCAATTTTGATCAGCGTTGTGCCTTCTAGCCGACTACCTCAAAGATTGTATAGGTATGTACACGTACAACAGAACAACGTTGAAAATACTTATACAAGTTCTTCATAAGCAAACTTACGCTGCTACTCTTATGTTTATCAACGTTTTTGGTTTATGAATCCAAAAAAACTACAGACAGAGAGAACACCACCAACAAGAAAGAAAAACGAGACTGGATGAAAATAACACCATCACTTTCCTTCTTACTTTAATCGAATCATTATTATCGCCCGAATAAAAACAATGCTGATTCTTTAAATTTGATTACAGTGAAACAAAACATTGCAAATAGCTTACAGTTGTTAAATGAGGCCGGGGCTTTATAAGGAATCCTGTTTATTTGTGCTCTAGTTTTCTTTAAATCCCGCCCTAACCCTGTTTTTGCCCACTTTTTTTGTTCAGTTACTTAACGACCACCGTGCGCAGCTCGACGGGTTATAAGCAGTCGCCCGTCCCTAATTTAGGGCCACTTGTTCCACGGAAGAGATAGCCAGTGCCGTAAGCCAAACACAACATCCATGCCTAACGGGATTCGAACCCGGACCCATCTCGGACGAACGGTCAGAAGCCAGCGCTTAAACAACTGAGCCATCGGGAAGGCGGTTTTTACCTCAATGATTATTTGAATGGCTTGCATGATTTTCTTTTCCATTTCTTCTTTTTATTTCACCGTTATGAAATGGCTGCCATACGTAGAACAAAAACGCAGTTTAGCACGGACAACAGAAGAGAAGCTGAGGTTGCTTAAATTGTGAGAACTTTTCCTGAGTGTCTGTTGTATGTGTACATATCTGAACAAATTTGAGATAATGGGCTAGAATTCATAGTACAAACCAAACTTTGTAACTGAAAAAAAAATACATACACTGTGTACCAGAAAAATATTTTACTTTTTTTTTTTTTTAATTTTATGTTAAGGTGACGTCTCTTTTTGCCTACAATCATTGCTTTGGTACCAAATAACATGCATAAAAATCAGGAGGGGATGCTCCCTTGTATTCGCGGTTTTGTTAGATGAGTAACATTCAGATCTGTTTGTCTTTAGTTTAGTCCAGCTCCCGAAACTATGTTTTAAAATGTTGCACTCCGTCTACGAGTGTACACACAATATGAAGTGATCCCAATAAAGTGACCAGACAGTGTATATAGAAAAAATATGCTTAAAAATAAGCACCCTAGATTTGTTAAATTGAAAACTCTTAGGCGTTGCTTCAGTTTTTCTTCTTTGGTGTCTTTTTTTTTTTTAGTTTGTTTGTTTGTTTTTTACATTTACTGTGAAAAGCGAAATATTTCTTACAATTTAATAAGTGTATTTCCGGGACCTTCACGTTCTCGGAATCACATTAGGCGCCTTCAGAAACATTAATGAATATTCACTTAGTGATAAATGTTTGTACAACATAAGTAATGCACTATATTTAATTTTGTTTAAAGGATATGAACTAAAGGGTAGTGTTAATTTTCTCATGAGAATTCAAACTGATACGCTATGTGAAATTTTTCTCCGTCTGAATATCTGATACGGATATATCATATTGTCTCCCGGTTACAGGACCACATCTAGGAAATATGTTTGGGGGTGGGGGGGGGGGGAGGGATACGTTGTAATTCAAAAATTAAAGTTTTAATTTGGGTGCCTTTTGAGTACATTTCACAAATATTCTGTTCCACAAAACCTGCATCATTAGCTGTATACAACAATCCAATAACAGTAAATATAAAAGAGTATATTTTTATGTATAAGATTCAAGTATTCTAAATATTTTGCTCCTGACAATGCCAATCGACAGACTCGTGAAATAAATCTATGGGACAAAGTTTAGTTGAACTAAGCACACAGAAAATTTTTATGACAAAATAAACATGCCTTTTTTTTGTACGCATGGGAAATTTTACACTCGGAAGAAAAGAAAATAATATTTTATATGATTTACAATTATATTTGCGCTTATTCATATTTTTAATTAAATTTATTTATAATTATATTTATTCATAGTGTGTATCATATTTAATGGGTTCGCTAGCTTATTTTTAATTTTAACAAAATTCTATACTTATCTATTAGTGGTGAAGTAAAAGAAAATGCTTGTTACAGATTTTTTACGGCATCCACTAATATTTGATCCATTTTCTCTCTCATGTTCAAAAAATTTTCAAAACTCCAAAAATTTTTCGGAAGGGGTTTAAACCCCCAACTCCACCCGGCAATGGACCTGCCCCGGTAAATATAACAGATTCTTACCCTAAAAGGTTTCTACTTCGAGAGTATGTTATGTCATTCAATATCAATTCAACACAAAAAAATAGCATTTTCAACCTGAACCCTTTTGATTTTTATGAAACTTCGTAGATTTGTTGACATACTCAAGAAATGAATGTGTGGCAATTTTTAGCACAATAGCTTTTAAATTTCCTGAGATAAGAAATCATAAAACTCAAAACATTTGCCAAATTACAGTGTTTTGTATGTCATAAAAGTGCTTATACCTCAAGTTCTTTTTATCACAGGGTGATGAAGTTTTTTCTTTTAAACATTTTTTCACCGGCTTTAAAATGATATATTAATGATATATTACTCGATGCATAATTTAATATTCTTAATTTCAAGGTCACACAATTTAAAATTTGATCTTGAATTTCTCGAAAAGTGACATTTTGATTTTTTTTAAATGACGCAGGAAATTACATGACATGGTGTTGATGTGTTATAAATTTGAGGTTGGTAATTGAATGACATCAAAAGTTACAAGGATTTGTTAAATTTACATGCTTGGTAAATTTACCATATGACTAAAATCTGCATGTTTTACTGATCAGTAGAGAAGCTTTATAATCCAGCTAACCAGCAGCATAAAAAGGAACACATATGCACTATGTTTGGTGATGGGTTATTCTTGTTTATAAATCATTTTGTGTAATATTTATAAAAAATATGAACTTTCATATTAGTGTCTTAGCAGTTCAGCTTTAAACAAGGGTATGTGTTAACTTCTGAAAAGAGTTGACTTAATGCATTTGAACTTGGCACTGATATCTAATTTTAAAATCTTCAAAAATTTATCTTTTTGTTCAGTGATGACAATTTTATATTGTAGCCACTGAAGAAATCTATTTTTATGTAAAATAAAGAGCAAAGTTTGCATCAAGGGCTTCACATGAAAATGTTTTCTGTGTGATGCTTTATGTATTTTTGCAATTAGACTGCTCACTTCGAACTGGGAAACAAGTGCATTGTAGTGTAAATGCTATAATCAACATAAGCTTTCTCTGTCCTTTTAACTGTATTGGCAAAGTTAAAATTTCTTGCACTGGAAGTGTTCTGAGGTTTTCAGTATCTTGTAAGATTTTGTAAATTTGACAAGTTGCTGTCTTTTTATCCACTTTTTTGCAATATGTCAGGCCTTGGCAAGTTTAAAATATCTTCTTTGAAGCGATATCATCATCATCATCATCATTGTCAACCATTATCAATCCACTGCTGGACGAAGGTCTCCCCAAGTTTCTTCCACAACGGTCTGTCTTGTGTCAGTCTACTCCATGTTACTCCCGCAGACTTTCGAATTTCATCCACAAATCTCCCATGCGGTCTTCATCTGGGTCTTTTCCTGTCCCTTGGAATCCAGTCTAAAATTTCAGCTGTCCATCGATGGTCTGTCCTTCTGGCAATATGTCCAGCCCATTGCCATTTCAGGCATTTTACTCTGATCATGATGTCTTTTACTCCTGTCATTTTTCTGATCCACGGGCTCCTTTTCTTTATCTCTCCTGGTTACACCAAGCATGCATCTCCCCATGCTTCTTTGAGTTGTCTGCAGTATTTGTATGTCTCTTTTAGTTAAGGTCCACGTCTCTGCACCATATGTAAGCACTGGAAGGATGCATTGATCAAACACTTTTCTTTTAAGACATAATGGCATATTGCTCTTGAAAATTATACTGTTTCTTTCAAAAGCTCTCCAGGCAAGTTTTATACGCCGATTAATTTCTTCATCAATGTGACCCTCACTTGATATCTGCTGTCCAAGATAAATGTAGGTATTGGTTATCTCCAGCTTTTCCTCATCAGTCGATAAATCTTCATTTCTTGTAAAAGCATTGTATATCACTTTTGTCTTCTGAAAGTTCATTTTTATTCCCACTTCTTTACTCTTGTCAGCAAGTTCCTGGATCATACTGAGCAGTTCTGATGGGGTAGTTGCAAAAATGACTACGTCATCAGCAAAACGAAGGTGAGTTAGAAAATCTCCATTAATATTTATCCATTTGTTTCTCCAGTTCAGTGATTGAAAGACATTTTCCAATGTGACATTAAAGAGCTTGGGAGATATAGTGTCACCTTGTCTCACTCCCTTTCCAATTTTTATGGGTGCTGTATTCTCAAACAGCCGAATCTTTGCACTTACATTTTCATAGATGTTATTAATAATATTAATGAAGCTATATATATATACATATATATTTGTGTGTAACATATATATGTACAGGAAGCAAGCGGAGTAATAGGAGAAATAGAAATTACACTAGCCCAAGTTTTCACTAGATGTCTCAATAAAGGAAATATTCCTGAGGATTGGAACAATGCTACAATGATCCTGCTACATACAAAAGTGACATTGAGGATCTCAGGAACTACAGGCCCATCAGCCTCCTTTCAGTGGTTTATAAAAACATCGCTAAAGTTCTTTCACACCGCTTGAAGGTAACACTGGATATGGCTCAATCATGTGAGCAAGCTGGATTTAGGAGTGGCTACAGCACCATAGATCGTATTCATGTACTGAGAGAACTAACTGAAAGAACGAGGTAATATGAACTCCCATTATGCATGGCTTTTATAGATTACGAAAAGGCCTTCGATTCCGTGAAACCATCAGCAGTTACAATGGCGTTGAAATTCTGCGGTACTGAAGATGCCTTCTTTAGCATTATTAATAACATCTATGAAAATGCAAGTGCAAAGTTTCGGCTATTTGAGTATACAGCACTAATAAAAATTGGAAAGGGAATGAGACAAGATGACACCATTTCTCCCAAATTCTTCAATGCCACATTTCAAAGTGTCTTTCAATCGTTGAACTGGGAAAACAAAGGGATAAAATTAATGGAGGATATTTAACTCACCTTCGTTTTGCTGATGACGTAGTCATTTTTGCAACTACCCCATCAGAGCTGCAGAGTATGATCCAGGAACTCGCTGACAAGAGTAAAGAAGTGGGATTAAAAATGAACTTTCAGAAGACAAAAGTGCTGTACAATGCTTTTACAAGAGAGGAAGATTCACTTGATGGGGAAAAGCTGGAGATAACCGATACCTACATTTATTTTGGACAGCAGATATCAAGCTGCTGTTCCTGGAGAATCCTGAGGGATAAAAATTAATGGATACCTACATTTACGTTGGACAGCAGATATCAAGCTGCTGTCCAAAGTAAATGTAGGTATCGGTTATCTCCAGCTTTTCCCCATCAAGTGAATCTTCCTTGTAACGTACCAGAAGATGTGACGTACCTGCCAGAAGGACGCACACGACATAAAGGTAGATAGGAATCAGAATAAAATGTCCGCGTAGCTCAATTGGTAGAGCAACTTACTCCGGAATAAGCGGACTCGGGTTCGAATCCCGGCGTAGACCAAAAATGACGGAGAAATTCACTTCGTTATAATGGCGCCCGAACTATCCGGATGACCCGACCGTTCACAATCTCGCAATGGTGTGATGTTATTTCCACACCGGGAGATAGGAAAAATAAGAGCAGCACTTCGAAAAAAAAAAAAAAAAAAATAAGGGGGAGATGATGTAACGTACCAGAAGATGTGACGTACCTGCCAGAAGGACGCACACGACATAAAGGCAGATAGGAATCAGAATAAAATGTCCGCGTAGCTCAATTGGTAGAGCAACTTATTCCGGAATAAGCGGACTCGGGTTCGAATCCCAGCGTAGACCAAAAATGACGGAGAAATTCACTTCGTTATATCCTCTCTTGTAAAAGCATTGTACAACACTTTTGTCTTCTGAAAGTTTATTTTTAATCCCACTTCTTTACTCTTGTCAGCGAGTTCCTGGATCATACTCTGCAGCTCTGATGGGGTAGTTGCAAAAATGACTACGTCATCAGCAAAACGAAGGTGAGTTAAATAATCTCCATTATTTAACACACCTTCGTTTTGCTGATGACGTAGACAAAAATAATAAAATTCTCATGACTGAACAAAAAGATAAATTTTTGAAGATTTTAAAATTAGATATCAGTGCCAAGTACAACTGCATTAAGTCAACTCTTTTCAGAAGTTAACACATACCCTTGGTTAAAGCTGAACTGCTAAGACACTAATATGAAAGTTCATATTTTTTATAAATATTACACAAAATGATTTATAAATAAGAATAACCCATCAACAAACATAGTGCATATGTGTTCCTTTTTATGCTGCTGGTTAGCTGGATTATAAAGCTTCTCTATTGATCAGTAAAACATGCAGATTTTAGTCATATGGTAAATTTACCAAGCATGTAAATTTAACAAATCCTTGTAACTTTTGATGTCATTCAATTACCAACCTCAAATTTATAACACATCAACACCATGTCATGTAATTTCCTGTGTCATTTAAAAAAAAAATCAAAATGTCACTTTTTGAGAAATTCAAGATGAAATTTTAAATTGTGTGAACAAATGTATAAATATCAATGGAGATTTTCTAACTCAACTTCGTTTTGCTGATGACGTAGTCATTTTTGCAATTACCCCATCAGAGCTGCACAGTATGTTCCAGGAACTTGCTGACAAGAGTAAAGAAGTGGGATTAAAAATGAACTTTCAGAAGACAAAAGTGATATATAAGGGAATGAGACAAGATGACACCATTTCTCCCAAACTCTTCAATGCCACATTGCAAAGTGTCTTTCAATCGTTGAACTGGGAAAACAAAGGGATGAAAATTAATGGAGATTATTTCACTCACCTTTGTTTTGCTGATGACGTAGTCAGTTTTCCAACTACCCCATCAGAGCTGCACAGTATGATCCAGGAACTTGCTGACAAGAGTAAAAAAATACAATGCTTTTACAAGAAATGAAGATCTATCGACTGATGGGGAAAAGCTGGAGATAACCAACACCTACATTTATCTTGGACAGGAGATATCAAGTGAGGGTCACATTGATGAAGAAGTTAATCGGCGTATAAAACTTGCCTGGAGAGCTTTTGGAAGAAACAGTATAATTTTCAAGAGCAATATGCCATTATGTCTTAAAAGAAAAGTATTTAATCAATGCATCCTTCCAGTTCTCACGTATGGAGTAAAGACATGGACGTTAACTAAAAAAGACATAAAAAGGCTGCAGAGAACTGAAAGAAGTATGGAGAGATGCATACTTGGTGTAACCAGGAAAGATAAGAACAGGAACTCGTGGATAAGGAAAATGACAAAAGTGGAAGACATCATGATGAGAGTAAAATCCCTGAAATGGCAATGGGCGGGACATTTTGCCTGAAAAACGGACAAGTGAATTTTTAGACTGGATTCCACGGGACAGAAAAAGATCCAGAAGAAGGCCACACAGGAGATGGATGGATGAAATTCGAAAGCATGCCGAAATAACATGGAGGAGAGTGGCCCAAGACAGACAGTTGTGGAAGAAACTTCGGAAGACCTTCATCCAGCAGTGGATTGATAATGGTTGACAATGATGATGATGATTATATGATTCTTGCAACAGAAATAAACAATACTTAAAGAGATAAAAATCACATACTACCAAAAATCTGCCAACTTGCAAACTTGCTTTTAGTTCATTATGAAAAGCTACCTGCTATTTAGCTATAAATAAACGTCTTAGGTCAAAAATAAATTAAAAAACAAACAAACTAAACTACAGAATCATCAATGATTTTTGTTAGAGCTTGAAAGTTATATCATCAATTACATTAGAATCAAACAAATCATTAAAATTACTTTCAAATTTTTTTAAGTTCATGGACATTTTGTTGTACTTACCTAAATAGCAAGTTGGTGAAGGTGATTCACAAATAGTATTCGTTGTGTAGTCTTTAAATGTTTGAATCTTTGACCTGCATCACTCTGGCAGATAACTCTTCCATTTTGTGCCCAATAAGCATTAATTTAACATATTGTTGAATAGTACTACACAGATGATGTGATTGCCATTTGTGCTAGCAAGAGTACAATTTTTAGGTCTTCATTGACAAAACTTGGAAAATCCAATTTTCTGAGTGGGATATTTTGCCTTGCTAAATATGCATGGTTCCTGCAATTTGGAGTGATGCAAAAAATGGAAGTTTTTGAAATCCACCAGAACAAAATAAAAGTTAATGGTAAATAGAAGGAAAATTTAAAGCATTGTTTACTAATGCTTACATTAAAAAATGCGACACAAGCCATATTTTAACTTTAAAAAAGGTGTGTGTGTGGGGGGGGGGTCCTTCTAAATATGCCCCTGGACAGTTCTAAGTTCCTGATTTTTAAATCTGAACTGTAACTTTACACTAAGGACAAATCTGATTGGCTTTTAGAAGGAAAGTCCACTGTCACATTGGCTAAAGTTGAGTTTTGTTGTTGTTGTTTTGCTGTAAATAAAGCAATAATAAGGAATCTTATTTAACCATTATAAAGAAATTAAGCATTAAAAATGTACCTTGTATTGATAAACATTAACCCCCACCCAAATGTTACATAATAAACTTTTATCCATGTATTGTCATTTTTTTAAGAATACAGGTAGGAATAGATATGATACGTTCTGAAACTTAACCTACTGAAAACAAAATTTCTTTGTAACTTTAGAAATTGTTATATTGTCACTCCCAAAATTTTATCATACACCAAGGATATCAAGAAGTTCTACATATAATTTTTTGAATAAAATTAAAATGTCACTTTTTGAAAAATTTAAATTTAAATTTGAAGGGAAATTTCACGATGAGTTTTTATTACCTTAAAGCTTGTTTAGTAAGCTTTCTATTGAAACCAGAATCATATGGAAAACACATTTTTATTTTACTAAAGTTATTAAAAGTTCAATGGGTACAAATTTTCAAAAAATGCAGAGAAATTCAAAACTTTGACCTTTTTTATTTACAAAATAATCCAAAAGGAAAATTTCAAAAAAATAATAATTTTACTTTACTATGTGAGGACTACCTTCTCACCAATTTTCGTTAAAATTAGAAATGTCAAGGTTGAGTGATGTGTTGATTTGACTTATATACACGGGTGCCATTTCTGATAATTGTTCTCGGTTCGTTGCTCTCTCCTTTATCGGGACAAAGCCTCACCCCCCTCTTTAAAATGGCTCAAGTCGTGAAAGCCTATGTTATGTAATATCAGCGTTATTAAAACGGCAAGTGCATTCAACTTGTTTCCACAAATGAAGAACTGATCGTCGCTACTGCCTTTTTTCCCCCTGTGGAAATAATACAAACAAGGGTTGCACACCAACATAACTAAAGGTAACAATATATAGTGATATACTTTCGTACACCAAGAGCTTAAAAAAAAATCGCTCACCCATCTCTGATTCAAACTTACAGACTGCAGGGAAACGGGGGAACCGGGACTACATAAAGACCAAGCCCGTCTCATATGGAACTCGAGCTCAAAACCTCGACATGAAGTTATCCAACATAGCCGCTACGCCACCAGACTGACGTAGGCGAAAAAAGTAATCACGATATTGAAAAATGATCAAGGAAATCTACACAAAATCTGGTCTTTTTTAAACTTCATGGTACAGACAATGGGGGAGGGAAACATGATACATTTAAGGGCATATTCAAATCTAAGGACTTTCAAAGCAACGCTACCCCGGAAAATCATCTTCACAAAAGCTCGGCGAAATATCCAAATCAAGCACGAGTTACACATAAAATTAAAAAATAATAATAATGAAATGAAAGATTGAAAATATACGATATCGATGTTACTATCGTCATATGATATACTTATAGATTTCACTGAAACAGGCTGGTATGATATGAAACCTTTGGTACGACAGTTTAGTACGACATTAATCTAACATGAGTTACATATCAAATTAAAAACAAGTTGAAAGATTGAAAATATATGACAGCGTAGTCACTATCGACGGATGATATACCTAGATTTGACCGGAACAGTTTGGTACGACATTAAAACTTGAGTACTACAGTTTAGTACCACTTTAATAAAACATGAGTTACATATGAAATAAAAAAAATGGAAGATCGAAAACATGATATCGTAGCTACTATCGGCAGATGATATACCTAGATTTGACAGAAACAATTCGGTACGAAAATAAATGTTTAATGTTTAATTTTCGAGTGCAGGCATTGAGATTTTGTTTAAGATGAGAAAAAACTTGCTCTGTAGAAGATGATAATGCCATATGTATCAGCTTACATATTCTTATACATATGTCATTGAAACATTTGCTATAAGTTTGAATGTTTTAGACAGATAAGGTAAATCACAGCTTTGTTCAATGATACGATATTTTCTTTATTTCTAGTTCTTTCTTTCGTTATTATTTTTCTTATTTTCGTGTTTCAAAAGCTACTCCATTATTTTGAAGGAAGCGCCTTAATTCATTTGCTACCAGTTTGCGGAAATCTTTTCACTCTGAATTATTTATAAATCTTCCTTAAATTTAAAAATGTAAATTTTTCACACAATGAATAAAAAGAGCAGGTTTCTTTCAAAAAACACTGTTGTACCACTGAAAATGTGGGAGTCTCCCTCAAACTCATTTTGTGTCAGTTCCTCTTAAATTTTATAATAGCACATTTTTAATCCACAACGAATGCATACAACGAAATTATTTCAGTCGTTTTATAATAATTCACAAGAAGCTTTCGTGTTTGATACCTTAACTTCTAAAAGCTATCCATATTACAACTTTTTACTCTTTTTACTCTCGTGAGTTATCCTAATTTCAGCGTGAAACGATTATTTGAAAATGACACACTTTTGATACAAAGAGTTCATAAAGTTCGCTTACCTTGTCCGGAAACTCCAAGGAGGAAAAACTGCATCAAAATTAACATCATCATTTTTGCGCTTTCTGTCCGGAAAACACTTGTAAGTTCCAATCCAAGAGCACAGGAAAACGACCGGCTCGCCACGGCGGATTCTCGTGTTTGTGTTGATGGACGCGATGACGGCCATACACGGGAAACGTCACTTCCTCAAAAACTTTCGCGCTGCCACTGCCATCTGGCGCTTTCAATGAGAAACATAAGATAAATTATTGAACCTTATATCACAATCGTGTCGCTCACGCATTATTCAATTCGGGTATCTTTCTCTAAGAAGCCAAGGAGGCATAGGGGCCGACTATGGGGCCCTATGGGAGCCTCAATAATTTTACTGGAGGTACAGAGCGCACCCATTATTTTTCGTCCTGTTTAATTAAATAAGTTTTTGTTTTTGTGTGTGTATGTCATTTTCAAACCGCGTGAGTTGAAATATTTTTATGGAGAAAAAATGTTTTCCCTACTATTCAGGCTCTCGCACGCTGTGCTAATTGCAAAAATTAATCTCTTTCCTTTATAGAAATGTATTATTGTTTATAAGATACAGTGGCGTAGCCAGAGGGGTGGAGGTCGGGGTTTTGAACCCTCCCCTTGAGGGGAGATTGAGCACGAATTTAAGCAGTATATGTGTATACGAGGCTTTCACCAATGAACCAAACCCATGGACCCTCCCCCCCCCCTTAAGAAATTTCTGGCTACGCCACTGATAAATTAGACCAAGCTCCACTTTATGAGGCCAAAGCGATTTGTTTCCAAAAAATTAATAAATAACAAAATAAGTAAAAACTCTCTCTTTACCCATATTCAGCATTGCTCATTTGATAAGAAACTTGATTGCCAGCCTCGTATTGTTTTGCCATGTTATACAGGGTGTAACAAAAAGTTCGGAAACAGCCACATAACTGGTGAAATAATGGTCGTAGAGGAACGAAACTGGTGGCTCGGTACAGGTAAAGGGCCATGGCCGATTGAATAGGACCAACAGCGGTGCCCTCTGGCGGATATTTGCGGTACTTATGATAACTAGCTTCGAAACAGAGCGAGACAGGGCAAAAAAGTTAATTGCAAAGTTGTAGAGCATTCGCTGGTTAGTAGGAAATGTCACGTGGTTTGCTGGAAACCAGCAAGGAAACGTCTGTAAACGCAACGAATGCGAGCGTTCGGCGGTCTGTGTCAGTCGGAAAACCGTTGGCTTCCGCGTCACGGTTTGCATGCGTAATTGCATTTTGTATGATTACATAAAAATGCTTACTCTGTTTCAATAGCGGCATCATTCTTTTGGCCCTTATGCTGTATCGTGCGTGTTGCATCTCGGTTTCTAAGCACGGTGTTCAGACTGACACCGTCCGGCGAACGTTCGCATTTGTTGCGTTTACAGGCGTTTCCTTGCTGGTTTCCGGCGAACCACGTGTTGTTTCCTAGTAACCAGTGGATGCTCTACAACTTCGCAATTGAGTTTTTTGCCCTATCTCGTTTTGTTTCGAAGCCAGTTTTCATAAGTACCGCAAATATCCACCAGAGTGCACAGCTGTTGGTCCTGTTCGATCTGCCGTGGCCCTTAACCTATACCTAGAAACCAGTTTCGTTCCTGTACGACCATTATTTCACCAGTTATGTGACTGTTTCCAGACTTTTGGTTACACCCTATATATTGTATATATATATATATAGACCCAGAAGAAGACCCCATGGGAGATGGACGGATGAAATTCGAAAGCATGCCGGGCTGACATGGAGGAGACAGACTCAAGACAGACAATTGTGGAAGAAACTTGGGGAGATCTTCATCCAGCAGTAAATTGGTAATGGTTGACAATGATGATGATGACGATGATATACATATGCAATTTTTCTAGACCCCTCTATATGGGCGCCCATAGGGAGAAGCAAGAGGAGGCACTTGCCCTCATCTGGAAATCTGACTATGCAGTTTTTTGGTCTTGAAAGGTACTGCAAAGATTTTTGCTATGACATTATTTCTGATTGCTTATTTTTCTGCTGAATTTCTGAATGCGTATGCATGCAGTAAAACCAGGAAAAAACGTCATGAAGTTACAGTAGAAAGTAATATTATTTTGTATCGAATGTTAGACAACAGCGTAGGTACGTACAGCATGAAAACCGAAGGAATGGAAGATATGATATCATTCTCTGCAGGAGGCTCATTCACTGCTTGATAAAGTTCTGAAATTTTTTCCAGAACTTTTTCTTGAGGCTAGTTTTTTGTTTTTGATGACCGATTAAGTGATCATTGGAGTTTCGTGGCGCGTGTGTCACAAGAAGCGGAAAGGCTCAAGGCTCAGAAAAACCTCAAAGAAATTTCACAGTTGTCTCAACATGCTGTCTAATTTAATTTATCCGCATCTTTTATGTAGATTTTGGATCTTCTGATTTCCATTTAAATTTATTCGTTGTATGTGTGGCATAAATGGTTAGACAACAAGACGGGACTCAGGAAATTTGCCTGTGGTGTTTCTGTATGCTGTTTGTGGTTACAATTGGAGAGCTATCTTGAACAACGACTTAACCAAACTGGTTCTGAGGAATTCAGTTGTAAAGATTTTTGACAGATCATAATAATATTACAGACACATAAAAATAACTATGTTATAAAGAATAACTATACATTTTTTATACACTGAGTGGCCACTTTATTATGACCACCCCCTCAGTACTTCGTTGGGCCACCTTTTGCCTTTAACACGGCGTCGATTCTTCGTGGCATGGACACTCCACGAGATGTTGATAGGTGGTTTGTGGAATCTGAGACCATGCTTGATGAATAGCACTTTCCAGGGGTGTGCGATTGCAGGGTTGTGGATCCAGCTGTCTGATGGCTCGTTCAACTTCATCCCACAAATTCTCAATGGGGTTGAGATCTGGAGATTGTGGAGGCCACCTAAGCAAAATAAACTCACCGGCATGTTCCAGAAACCAATCCTGTGCAATACGAGCACTATGGCAGGGCGTATTATCTTGTTGATAGTAGCCATCGTCATTGGGATAAACCATCCACATGACAGGATGCACTTGGTCCGCAACGATGTTTAAATATGATGTGCCAGTCAGACGTTGATCAACACGAATTAAAGGGCCCACATCATGCCAGGAAAACATTCCCCAAACCATAACGTTGCCTCCACCAGCTTTAAGGGTTGCAGCAATGCATTTGGGGTTTATGCTTTCGTTCTGTTTCCACCAAATTCTCACACGGCCATCGGCATGGTACAACTGAAAACGTGATTAATCGGACCACATAATTTGTTTCCAATTATCGACCGTTCAATCCTTGTGCGAACTGGAGACGTTTTCTCTTGTTAACTGCAGACAGAAAAGGTGTTCGAATAGGCCTTCGGCTGGTATATCCCATCCGATACAGTGTACGGCGAACAGTGCATGCAGAGATCATTTGAGGGGAACCTTGATTAAGATGGTCTGTAATTTGCCGCACTGTTGCCCTTATGTTGTCTGTTACCATTCTGGACACTCTCCGTTCCGCCCGAGCAGTCACTAGTCGATGACAACCACACGTTGCACGTAGAGACCCAGTTTTTTGGCTGACAGTCCAGTCTTTAAACACTTTAACAACAGCTGCCCTGGAACATTTCACGAATGCGGCGGTTTCGGTGATACTCGCTCCATGCCTACGAGCTCCTACAATCATCCCACGTTGAAAGTCCTTCAAATCGCATTTTTTACCAATCTTGTCGCCCAAAAAATCACTTCTACTACTGTCGCAAGCACTAAGCTTTCCCTTTTTATACTAGCCTTGCCCCCTGGCGGCAACAGCGTGCAGCCATAGCTCATTTGCTTAAAACTATGAGGTGGCCATAATAAAGTGGCCACTCAGTGTATAAAACACGAAAGAACCGCCTAACAAACCTTAAGTCGTTGTTCCACCCAGCTCATCAATTTCTGTTTGCCCCTCCTGGAAATTAAGCTAAGGGCGACCATGCCTTTGCCCTTTTTTCTTATTTTCCTCCTGAAAATGGAAATGACGAGCCCCTCCCATGTCTGATCTCTTCACCACCCCCTCAATAATTTGGCGAAGTCGGTGTCCCTGCTAGGAAAAAAGAGACTACACTTCTTTTCCAAGTCGCAGCATGTGATATGCTAAAACTTCCTACCAAATAATTAATTGCGAGAGCGACGAAGTTCGCAGGTGAAGATGCCGTACCGGCAGTAGCTTGCATAGTAGCGCACGCAGGACTTCTTAAGGGAGTGGCCCAAAATACTGAAAAGATGCAAATAAAAATCAACCAACCGGAAAAAATATCTCCCAAAACGTTGGGAAGTAATAAAAATATTCACCATATTAAAATGTGTTTCTAATGATTCGTAAAATATATATTTAAAAATGTATGCAAATGTACTTAAAAATAAGCGGCGATTAACAAAGAGGCAAGTGATACCTCATGGGAAGGGGCCAGAGTTGGAAACGGGTCAAACATTTTGGAGCGGGATGCTACACGGACAAATCTGCTTTGAGCTATAAACTCGAATATAACATCATCATTGTCAATCATTATCAATCCACTGCTGGATTAAGGTCTCCCCAAGTTTCTTCCACAACGGGCTGTCTTGGGCCGGTCTCCTCCATCCACCCATCACCCACGTGGTCTTCTTCTGGGTGTTTTCCTGTTCCTTGGAATCCAGTCTAAAATTTCGGTTGTTCATCGGTCGTCCGTTCTCCTGGCAATATGCCTAGCCCATTACTCGTTCTTGACAGACTTTGTGTTGGTGGCACCAACATTTTATGAATTCAAGTGTGATGTACCTCGTTCCGGTCTCATCTGTTGCGTGCCCCATCTATTTGAAGGCACTGTGTACGTTTCGAGCTACTTTTCCGGCGCTTTCGTCCTTGTATTTGTTAATTTTCCTCCGTTTTCATGTAGTTAGCTCGTTTGTTTACGTTTGGAAGCTTCCAAGATAGCGGCTTTCGGCCTCTTCTTATCATCTTTGGGCATGACGGATGCAGTCACGTCGCGCATCCCACGTCCATGGAAGTTGACCTACTCTCGCCCTCAGACGGGTTTGCTCAGGTGCCTTCCCAGCTCCCTAGTACTCCTGCTACGGTGCCTTCACTGGACTTGGCTGCGCTTCCTTCTTCAGCTTCTGCCTCAACTTCGGTGCGCTCCCTGGGTACAACTACTTTTGCCTTACCTTCTGCCTGTGCTCCTCTGCCTTTACTGCCTTTTGTGTCTGCAGACTCAGCACAGACTTCTCTTCCAAGGTAGTCATTTGCCTCTACAGTGCAGCGAGGCACTGCTTCAACGTCAGCTTCTTCTCCACCTGATGGTCTCTTTTAATCACCACCTATTATTCAGGTATCTAACCACAGAGTGAAGGCAACGATTGATGAAAATTCGCAGATTGGCCGTGAGTTCCATAATCTCCTGGACAGAGGTGTGCTCTTTCATGCCTTACCAAATACTCCTTTGCTATGCTACATGGATGCCCGCTCAGGTCATGTGTCGTCTGCGTCTATTGCCGGAATTTCCCGCACCCCTCGGGGTATCTCAGGGCCGTTCAAGCGCAGGGAGGATGCTGGCTTTTTCTTGCACATAGGCTTTCGATTGGTAGAAATCCTCTCGTGCCATCTCCTCTTTCCAAGCTTCCGGTGAACATCACGTTCTATCCTGTTCCACAGGAAGTGCCTGATACTGCGCTTCCTCTCCTCGTCAATCATGTTTGTAAAATCGTTAGCAAGGTCCGTCGCCTTTCTGACGCACCACGCGAAACTCGATTTGCACATGCTACAGGACCTCGCCGTCAGTTGTTGGCCGTTTTCCCTACTGAGAACGCCTTGGCGGATTGTCCTACAGACGCTACTGTTGAAATTTACTCACGCACGTACAGTTTCAAGGTTTTCACCTTTCATTATTGTACTCACTGTCTTACACAGGATCACACCACTGCCTCCTGTGTGCGTATACGCCGTGGTATTTCTTGCAGCTCGCCTTCTAATGCCGATCACACTGGTCCTTCTCCCATTCCCTCTTCCAGTGTTTTGACAGACGCGACCTCTCCTCTCAGTCGGACGCCACTTCCAGGTAAGGACTATAATCCTCCTCCTCCTCTTCCGCACCGTACGGTAGTGTATCTTCCCTCTGGGTTAGCAGCGATGTCTTCCACTACTGAAGTGTCTCCGACGGAGTGTTCCGACTCAGAAGTGTCGAGTGGTGCTTAGGCACTCCGGCTGACTGACACTCCTCCGTGTTTCTCGCATATCGGAACTTCAACTACGACCATGTCTGATGTTCCCCTGTTGCCGCAACTTCCTGCAGCCTCGGCTGATGTTCCAGCGTTAACCGATGCTGATCAGGAACATACTGATTCCTCGGCCCAACTTGTGTTCTCGTCTCCTGTTTCGGGTGCTCATCCAGATCCACCAATGGATTCATCCGCCTGAACTTCGTCTTCGAAACGGACTGGTACTTCCAAAGGTTATGTGAAACAGAAAAAGGTAAAAAATCTTTCTGTTACTTCTTCTGTGGCCTCATCTAGTGTTCCCGATTTTTCTAGTTCAGATGTTTCTCCGCCTGATGAATCTTCGAACAGTTTGCATCTTCGTTCTGGCCCTGTCAATCCTCTCTCAGATAATGAGGTTATACAGGCCATTGATCAGTTTCCTCTTGTTCCTGGCTCACTGTCCAGACAGCAACTTTCACGCCTCTTCCAATCTGCTCGTACGGTTGCCTGTACCGGAGAATTTCTCCGTTCACCTGATCTTGATCTGTGCGCAGCGGTGATGCAATTTGAAGCGTAGTGTCCTTTTTCAAATCCCTGAGTGTCACAGATCCTAGAAACCAGGTCTTCATGAAACGATACACCCGCCGTCTTTCCTCCTTGAAAGACCTCGCTGAGAAACAATTTTGTGATACCGTGCTTTCTCAAGCCGATGACATTTAACGGTTCTTCCCAACCAGACACTGTTCTGTTGTCCCTCATGTACTGCAATATTGTTTCATGTTTTTGTTACAGTGCTTTGAGTTTTTCATTTGCTCTCATTGTATGTCTTAGATATACTAGTGTTTTCCTTTGTCGCGGCTTTTTTTTCATACTAAATTAGTTAACTTTGTTCTAATTCCTTTGTTCAAATGTTTATAATGTTGTACGTGTACTACTTTGTGTCGAATGATATGACAATCTGCTTTTCCTTCTTTGTGTACATCGTCATTTTACTATATATGCAAATTGATGTTTTCTTCTGTTTGCTCTCCAGTTTGTGTTGTGGATAAAGCAGTTTTTCCTCTTTAAGTTTTCTATGTTGCACTTTTTAGTGATATATCTCATGTATGTATCCCATGATAGCAATAAACTGGACACCTTTGGCACCCGCAATGACCAAAAACAAAAACCACTGCCATTTCAGAGATTTTGCTCTGTTCATGATGTCCTCCACTCTTGTCATTTCCCTAATCCACGAGTTCCTCTTTTTATCTTTCTTGGTTACACCAAGCATGCATCTCTCCGTTCTGCTTTCATCTGTCTGCAGTCTTTGTATGTCTTTTTCTCTTAAGGTCAACGTCTCTGCTGCGTACGTAAGCATTGGAAGAATGCATTGATTAACACTTTTCTTTTAAGACATAATGGCATATTGCTCTTGAAAATTGTACTGTTTCTTCCAAAAGCTCTCCAGCCAAGTTTTATATCCCAATTAATTTTTTGATCAGTGTGACCCTCGCTTGATATCTGCTGGCCAAGGTAAATGTAGGAATTGGTGATCGCCAGCTTTTCCCCATCAACTGATAAATCTTCATTCCTTGTACATCAGTTTTGTCCCCTTAAATTTCATTTTTAATCCCCATTTCTTTACCCTTCTCAGGAAGTTCCTGGATCATACTCTGAAGCTCTGAAGTATTATTTCAAAGACCTGTGAATGGTTCTTTGAAATATTTTTTTTTCTGTTAAAAAATAAAACGGGAATAAAACCGGTTCGAAACTGGGTCAGGAACACCTTGATCCGACCCGTTTGACCCGCAAGAAATTGTCGACCCATTGGCCTGTGAACCGTTTCGATCAATGGTCCGGGATCTTGGACCACCCCCACTGAGTGCGCCATCGAGCTTGTATATACTGTAGTGCCGGAGCTTCTATGAAACACGGTTAAGCTATGATTAAGGGCCAGCGACGTTAGGGACCACAAAGAGAATTAAGAAAAGAAAATTTCAACCCATAGCCATTGACAAAGCATAAATATGCGAGATGCGGATGAGGGGGGGGGTAACTGCGAGCCAGAGGAGAGGGGAACTCTTCATTTCAGTTAGCTCGTCTGCTTTGGAGTTAGCAGTGAAGCAGACGTCGTTTGCGCTGTTCCAAACATTGGGTTGAAAGTTTAAGAGATCTGAAGTCGCATTCAGGGTATACGAAAAAGTAAAGATATTAATATGTATAACACAAATACATACTTACATATCACTAAGCTGTTTTCTGAGATTCAGAGGTTAGCTCCACAAAGAAATACAAACTACCAAATACATTTTTAACTGATTATTTACTTATTGTTGCCGTATCAAACTTCTACATTTACAGCGATCATGACACACAACTCGAGCTTCACTGACATCCATCACTCTACGTACACAAGACCTTCTATACTTTACACTCATAATCTTTTTCTCATGCAGCCACTCCTGAACCTGATCCTCCCATGACTTCCTTGGCCTTCCTCTGCCTTTCCTTCCTGCCACTTTGGCTAAAAAAATTTCTTAAAAGCATCTCATTACTCATTCTTTCAACATGGCCAAACCACCGAAGCATAGGCCTATTAGTCTCCACCTTGCTAACAACATTTTGCTTCACATTACACAACTGCAACACATCTTCATTCCTTACACGATCAGAACCTGTCTTGCTACAAACCCCCAGTAAGTAACGCATTTCTCCAGCACACAAACGACTCCTATGTTTCTTCTGCAGTACCCAGGTTTCACTGCTATTCATCAGAGTAGGAACAATTACGCTTTCATATACAGCCAGGCGGTACTCTCTTGAGCACCCATCACTCCTGTGAAAACGTTCCAGAACATGAAGAATTCACTCGCCTACTAATTTCACCATCCAATTTGTTCTCTCTGTCAAACATGCTTCCTAAACACACAAACTCATTCACTTGGTCAATCACTGTGCCATTTAGACTTATATACTAGCGTGCAAAAATTAAGGACGAAGAGGAGAAATTAGCATGACAGCGGAACGAGCAGGAAAAACGTACCGAAAGACCACTCAGAAGATAGACTAGGGTCCGGTACGATAGGGCATGCGCATAAATGCAGCATGACGTAGGGGGGAAGGGTATAAAGCACACGGGTAGTGTACGCTCAGCAATTCGGTGAACGCTATTGCACCGTGCACATCGGTTTGAACGACGTCGAGTTGCTGCCACTGTGTGATATGGCCAAAAGGCAATCCAGTAGACGACATCTGGATGACTTTACCCGAGGTCGCGTCATTGGGAAGTTGGAAGAAGGTCGAAGAGTGACTAGTGTGGCCGAGAAGTTCGGGATCGCTCACAGAATCGTTTCACGAGCTTGGAGAGTATTTTAAACGACAGGAACAGCTGTCCGAGAATTCAGCAGTGGTCGTCCACGAGCAACTACGGTGGCGGACGACCGGTATATTGTCCTACAGGCGAGAAGAGACAGACGGCAGACAGCGGGAGAAATCGCAAGGCACATGCAACAGACAACTGGACGTCCGTTAACGCGTTTTACCGTGGCCAGGAGGCTGCACAAAGGTGGTCTACTTGCACGACGACCAGTACGGTGTGTGCCATTAACGACTTCTCATCGGAGATGGCGGTTTCTGAGGTGCCAGGAACATAAGAACTGGGCACATCAGCAATGGGGTCGAGTTCTCTTTACGGATGAGAGCATATTTGGTCTGACGAGCGATTCTGGACATATACGCATCTGGAGAGAGCAGAGAACACGCAATCACACCTCCAACATCATCGAAAGGTGCCGGTTTGGAGATGGTGGAGTTCTCGTTTGGGGCGGTATCATTCTTGGTAGCCGTACTGACCTCCACATCTTCCAAGAAGGTTCAGTCACTGGTGTCCGCTATTGTACCGAGGTCCTCCTGCCTCACGTGCGTCTGTTTCGAGATGCTGTGGGTCCTGAGTTCCATCATGAACGACAACGCTACACCTCATCGTACAGTGGCTGTCGCAGAGCTGTTGGAGATTGAAGATATTCAACGCATGGATTGGCCCACAAGCTCCCCGGACCTAAATCCAATCGAACACATGTGGGACATTCTCGGAAGACGCTTGGCAGCACGTCATCAGCCGCCAGCAACGCTTCCGCAGCTGCGATTGGCACTACAAGAGGAATGGTCCACGATGCCTCAACAGCTCCTTGACAACCTCGTCCTCAGCATGGACAGACATTGTAAATCCTGCAACGCAGTCAGGGGTGATCATATCCCCTACTAAAGACCAGATTTTTCTTGTTAGCAGCCTGTCACATGGACGTTTCTGTCTTCTGTATAGTTGTGCTCGAAGCTACCTTTTGAATAAAGTGCCTTTGTGTACTTTGGATTCCTTGTTTGGACGGTTTTGCTCACTTGTCCCATATTCTTACATCTTGGGGATCTTATGGTATGATTTGAGTCGATGTGGAGCACGTCTGCACGACGTTACATTCGAAAAACTGTTTCGTCCTTAATTTTTGCACGCCAGTGTATTACATTCAGTACTAACAGCTCCTCGCTCAAAAACCATAATTTTGGGCTTTCTCTTATTTATACTCAGTTTGAATTTCATGCAAACTTCGTACATCTGCACACACGGATATTACCAAGACATAAACCTATAACTTAAATAACAGAAAGATGTATCGGTGTGCAAAAAAACTGTCAATGATTTCACATTTCTTGAGGATCTTGCTTTCACTAAAGGAAAGTGATTTTTAAAATATGTAGACAATTTGCAAAATATGTATAATAAAGACCTAAGTAAAAAAAAAATTCCATTAACTTTTGCAAATAGTTCCAGGTAGCTTTATAAATGAAGAAATTAGATAAAGGAATTAAATGAAAGACGTCGGAGATTCGTTGATAGTAAAATATAACAATTTGTCATGCCGTTACCGGGACGTATCTACGATACTTATTAAATACCTAACACTACCTGTTAAAGTATCTACTTCTGAAAGATTATTTAACAAGCTGAAAATAGTCAAAAACTATTTGCTAAACTCAATGTGTGTGAGAACACAAGTTTGTCAACGATGGGCATCCCCTCACTCCGGAGTAAGTCGCTCTCCCAACTGAGTTACGCGGACAGAATGTCTCGCAGCATATTTGTCGTCTTGACACATGTTTTCACCTCTGTAGTGCGTCACATGTGTCAGAAACAACTGAAATACACTCCTTGAAAGAAAAAGAAAAAACAAAAAAAAAGCGAAGCACCCGAAAGAGTCGTTCCATCCTAATGAAACTCCGCATCCAAGTACTTCAAGGCCGAATATGCAAATGATTTAACAAAAAAAACAAAACAAAAAAAAAACGACCAATGACGAAACGGTGGCCCGCCACAGAGCATGGGAACCGCGCATCGAATAGGGTATATCAAGGGCCAAGCTCGCACTCTGGGACAATTGTGACAGCAGATTGCGGTTGCATTAATCTCCACGGATTGTGGGGATGCCTCGACGATGGTTTCGTGCACAATACGATTAGTAGAGCGAGTTTGAAAGAGGACACATAATTGGGCTCCGAGAGGCCGGTTGGTCAAATCGCAGTATCAAGAGACATTCGGATCGCAGCGACGCGGCAGTCGGACGATGTTGGTGCCCATGGGTCGAGGTGGGCATAACCCAGAGGTACGTGTGCAGTACACGCCCGAGGGCACCAACAGAACGCAAAGATCGAGCGATTGCGAGAGACACACGAACAGAACCGAGTTCGTCGTTCTCAACATCAACGGCCATGTTGCGTCAGCTATAGGTACTAAGTGGTCATCCGGACCGTTGCCAGACGACTTGCGGCACGGTGACTACATTCGAGGGAGCCACTCCGCGCCTACCACTGACCAAGGAGCATCGCCGGCACCAGTTGCAGTCGCAGTGTTGTCGGGCCCAATCAACGTGGGATGGTGTCCCGTGGCGTCATGTTGTCTTCAGTGATGAGTCACGGTTTGCACTTGGCTCCGATGACCAGAGCATACGCATCTGCAGACGAGCCAGCCAGCGTACTGATCCTACTTTTGCCGTGGAACGTCCCACGAGTTGCACACCGGGAGTGACTGTTTGGAGAGCCATTTCCCACGATAGCCGGACACCCTTGGTTGTCCTCCGTACCACCATCACGGCTTAACGGTACGTCGAAAGCACTCTACGGTTTGTGTTGCCATTTATGTCGCAGCATCACCGAACAATTTTTCAACAGGATCATGCCAGGCCGTACACGGCACGGTTCTCCCAGGCCATCCTCCGTAATGTCGACACTCTTCCACGGCCAGCCCGATCGAACGACCTCTCACCGATCGAACATGATTGGGGCGTGATGGGACACCACCTGCGCCCATTCCGGAATGTTGGTAAACTGGCCAGCAATTTGGACGCCATTTGGCATGTTATACTTCAGTACAGTATCCGTGAACTGTATGCGTTTATGCCACGCAGGGTAACCGCTTGTATCTGAGCCAGAGGTGGCGCTACAACGTTTTGACTAGTTCCACTCGTGTGACTGTCTTATCCGAATAAATGGCCCAATTTCTCTGGAATTGCAATGATTTCCTTTCCTATATATGTACATTGCACATACCAATTTTCATTTTGATTGGGTGCTTCCTTCTGGGTG
This sequence comes from Macrothele yani, assembly GCA_039090855.1. NCBI lineage: Eukaryota > Metazoa > Arthropoda > Arachnida > Araneae > Macrothelidae > Macrothele > Macrothele yani. Next base: position 15,183,002 of record CM077017.1, read on the forward strand.
CTTTTTCTTTTCTTTTTTTGCAAAGAGTGTATCTTACACTAATTGCCATTGAAGCTCAACAGGCAGGAAAATTAAATATCAAAAATTTAATTAGAGGCTGCGAATGCACAATGTAAGAAGAAAAATTATTTTATTTGAATATGTATAATCTCTCTATCTGTAAAAGTATAAGAATTTCTTTTCATGAAATAAGTGTTTTTACAAGTTAAAATATGTTTTAACAGGCCCCATTCGCTTCTGCTCTGTTTTCAGAGCAGAAGCGCATTGAGTCTTTTTTCATAATTTTGCTTAAGGGCCTGATATTTGTAGTTATACTACTGGTATTCATAAACAAATAATATTTACAGGATGGTTTAAACAATCTGGAAATACAAGGGGAAACCCAAAGTTTTATGCGATCATAACTTATGACCCAAAAGCTAAAGAGGCGAGCAAGAGAGAACGCTTTGTACAAGAGTTCTTACAGAAAGAATAATAAGTACATAAGTTCCATCCACTGTAAACCGTGACCTCTCTTCTTCAAAACGACATGAAAGTAAATCATAAAATAAACAGAATCAAACGAAATGCAAAAGGAAAATAACTTTAAAAAAAGGCCAAAAACAAAAATTAATTCAAAAATATTATTATCAATAAAAAAATGTGGTCTTTAGTAGGATAAAGCTTTTCTCCTCTTTAGGTTTCCATGTCCTTGCTAACATTCATGTTGATTAAAAAGAATGAGACCCTTTTCAATAATTCAAACCAAAGAAATTACACCGGCACAGTTCAGCGGTAAACAGTTCCTTTCAAACGCTTTCCGGGTAAATGCGATCATCAGATCTTAGCGAAAGACATAAATACAGGCTGAAAAGAAAAACGAATTGCTTCGAAAGAGCTTTAGAGCTTTACTACATAATTCATAATTCTTCTACCACAACTACTGGCGGCAAAACCCAATAATTTCAGGGGGAGACGAATTTCTCCGAGAGTTAAAACGATAAAAAAATAAAGAGACAGAGAAAAATACACTGACGAGCAATTGAATTAGAGATACCTGTCTACTAACATGTAGCATTCGTCTCGGCATGGACTCGACATGACACCGGAAGCGTTGGAAAGACATACGGATCCATGACCTCGGAACAAGCTCCCACAGTTCATGAAGATTTGATGGAGGGTCGAACATCTCTCTCGATGGCATCCCAGATGTGCTCGACGGGATTGAGGTCAGGTGACCTAGCTGGCCAAGGAAGCGAGGTCACGTCAGTGGAGTGTTCCTTCAACCATTCGGATACAATTCGAGAGCGATGGCACGGTGCATTGTCTTGTTGCAGGCTGAGGTCCCCAGTGGGATGTTTAAGACGCACAAACGGGAGCAAATGGTCGTCCAGGATATCTCGGTAACGTTGACCTATGAGGGACGATGTCACACGTACCAGGGGTCCCATTTCAGTCCACGTAAACAGTCCCCACACGAGAATGCCACCCCCACCAGCTGGAAGAGTACCCTGCTGGCAAGAAGGATCCATTGGTTTTGGTTTGCGCCGTACTCGTATCCTGCCATCCGCATGTACCAACGTGAATCTCGACTCATCAGTCCAGGCAACATTTTTCCACATGTCTAGGGACCAGTGGCGATGTTCCCGCTCCCATACTAATCTTTGCACCCTGTGATATGCGGTCAGCAGCGGTGCCCTCGTGGGACGATGGCTTCCGTACCCCATAGCGAGGAGATGGTTCTGGATGGTGTGGCTGCTTACACGTTTTTGTGCACCAGCGTTAAATTGCCGAGTGATTTCTTGCACTGTGGCCTGTCTATCCACTGTTACAAAGCGAGCTAGCCGACAATGACCCCGCTCATCCACACGCTGTTGTCCACGGCAGTTGGCCCTTGCAGGGATGGTTTTACCGGATTCGATGTACTCACGGTGCACCCGTGACACAGTGGCTCGTGAAAATCCCAGTGCTTGCACGACTTCCGAGATGGAGTGACCCATTCGTCGGGCCCCGACAATTTGCCCACGACCAAATGCGCTTAGATATTTTGTCTTACCCATACTGCGTCAGACTCTTACTGATTTCCGTCGCATCACTCCTTATATTGTCGGATCGCTGCACACGTCATGTCGTTTCCGTTTACAGGACCGCCCACAGCGCCACATTTGCATAACGCCAGCTGTCTCTAATTCAATTGCTCTTCAGTGTAGTAGTACACATGTGCAAGTACTTGTACAAATCATCGTCAATGATCATTTATCCACTGCTGGATGAAGGTCTCTTCTATAACTTTCTGCCTTCAGCATATCTCTTCCAAGTCACTCCAGCATACTTTCAAATTTAATCCACATAACTTCCAGATGGTCTGCTTCTAGGTCTTCTCCTGCCCCATGGTGAAAAGCAATCTAATATCTCAGTTATTAATTGGTAATCAGTTCTTCTAGCAATATATCCAGCCCATTACTACACTGCCGTGCAAAAATTAAGTACGAGACGGTTTTTCGAATGTAACGTCGTGCAGAAGAGCTCCACATCAACTCAAATCACGCTATATGATCCTCAAGATGTAAGAATATGGGACATGTGAGCAAAACCCTCTAAACAAGGAACCCAAAGGATACAAAGGCACTTTATTGAAAAGGTAGCTTCGAGCACAACTGGACAGAAGACAGAAACGTCCATGTGACACGCGGCTGCCAAGAAAATCCAGTCTTTAGTAAGGGATATGATCACCCCTGACTGCGTTGCAGGATTTACAACGTCTGTCCATGCTGACGACGAGGTTGTCAAGGAGCTGTTGAGGCATCGCGTCCCATTCCTCTTGTAGCGCCAATCGCAGCTGCGGAATCGTTGCTGGCGGCTGGTGACGTGCTGCCAAGCGTCTCCCGAGAAGGTCCCACACGTGTTCGATTGGATTTAGGTCAGGGGACCTTGCGGGCCAATCCATGCGTTGAATATCTTCACTCTCCAACAGCTCTGCGACCGCCACTGTACGATTAGGTGCAGCGTTGTCGTCCATAAAGAGGAACTCAGGAAACACAGCACCTCGAAACAGACGCACGTGAGGCAGGAGAACCTCGGTACAATAGAGGACACCAGTGATTGAACCTCCTTGGAAGATGTGGAGGTCAGTACGGCTACCAAGCATGATACCGCCGCAATCGAGAACTCCGCCACCTCCAAATCGGTCCCTTTCGATGATGTTGGAGGTGTGATTGCGTATTCCCTGCTCTCTCCAGAAGTGTATACGTGCAGAATCGCTCGTCAGACTAAATCGGCTCTCATCCGTAAAGAGAACTCGACCCCATTGCTGATGTGTCGAGTTCTTGCGTTCCTGGCTCCACAGAAACCGCCGTCTCCGATGAACAGGCGTTAATGGCACACACCCTACTGGTCGTCGTGCAAATAGACCATCTTTGTGCAGCCTCCTGGATACGGTAAAACGCAATAACGGACGTCCAGTTGTCTGTTGCATGTGCCTTGCGATTTCTCCCGCTATCTGCAATCTGTCTTTTCTCGCCTGTAGGACAATATAGCGGTCGTCCGCCGCCGTGGTTGCTCGTGGACGACCACTGTAAACACTCGGACAGCTGTTCCTGTCGTTTGAGATGCTCTCCAAGCTTGTGAAACGATGCTGTGAGCGATCCCGAACTCCTCGGCCACACCAGTCACACTTCGACCTTCTTCCAACTTCCCAATGACGCGGCCTCATGTAAAGTCATCCAGATATCATCTACTGGATTGCTGTTGGCCATATCACACATTGGCAGCAACTCGACGTCGTTCAAACTGGTGTACACCGTGCAATAGCTTTCACCGAATTGCTGAGCGTGCACCGCCCGTGAGCTTTATACCCTTCCGCAATTCCCCCCTCCCCCTTCGTCATGCTGCATTTATGCGCATGCCCTACCGTACCGGACCCTAGTCTATCTCCTCAGTGGTCTTTCGGTCCGTTCTGCCTGCTCGTTCCGCTGTTATTCTAATTTCTCCTCTTCGTCCTTAAGTTTTGCACACCACAGTATTTGAGAATTCTTGAATAATCTTCGTTAAAGTGAAAAACACAACGGTGAGATAACTTTTCAACTTATTTGTGCAAAATGAATTTTCAAAGTTGTTCATGAAGCGTTTTCCAGAAAATTGCGAAACGTGGTGATGGTCTCCAGGAAATGTTTATACATGTAAAAAAAAAAAAAAAAAAAAAAAGGAAGGAAGAAATTCAAAGAAAAGAAAAAGGAACGCGTTACATCATATGTGAACCACAAATTTCTAAGACGTTTCTTAGGTGGATCTCCCCACCCCACCCAGTGTCAACCACGAAATTTCAGGGGGGTCCGGACCCCCGTGTTCCGTATCTTCCTCCGGCTGTGACCACAACTTACGTTAGGACGGCAAACCTGTGCGCTACTCAGCATGGAAACGAAATTGAGAAGTTAATGACGAGATCTAATGCAATCACGTCCATGTGTAAGAGACGCGTTAAACGAGTAACAAAGTCAAAAATCGGAATATTCACAATGCTTGCATTTACGTTCAGCATTTAAGCTGTCGCTGGCATTTTCACCAAATCGCGATAAAGATGGCAATTTTGCGACAAAAAGTTCCCACTGAATCGTCAAAAAGCTAATGTTTCCCGTCATTATTCTTTTGTCACCCCGCACACCCCTGCTTCTCCCTTACGTTGTTTTTTCATCTCCGTCATCGTGCTCACCCCTGCTTCACCCATGCGTTTTTTATCCCCGTCATTTTTTCGTTCCGTCATCGCTGCTTCGCACTGCCAACCTGACATACTTCCTCGTCATTTGTTCTTTGTGTCACACGCTGTTTCACCGTGTTGTCGTCATTCCATCCCGTTGTCTTTTCTCCTATTGCAGAAAAGCACCAGTGAGACTCGTGAGAACCTTTCTCAAGAGCTTTGCTGCGATGAATAAGGAAAGAAGCGTTTCGCTTGTTGCTTTGGCGGTTCGCCGTCGCAGTAGCAACCGCGGGAGCAGCATGCGCCGTTTCGGTTCGGGTCGATCGATTGGTCGGTGTGTCGTCGGTTGTGACTTTGCTCAGCCCTGGTCTTTGTACATATTTTCAGAAACTGCACGCATCAGTAAATATTAGTGTTTTTTTCAATTTGGAGCGGAAAAACGTATTTGTTTTTATTCATGAATTCTATTTAAAGCACAAAATTTTATTTAGCCAATGCATTGTGCTTGTATTTTCATACGTAAATACAGCAAAAAATAGAACCGTAAATTTGGCTAATCTGCATAGCATTTTGCTACAACTTTTGCTGACAAAATAGCTAATTGCTACAAGAGAAAAATTTCCAGCTTAAACACTGTTTATATTCAATAATCAATACAAACATTGACATACTTCTGTTGGGCCATCGGCTATGGCCCTGGAAATGATTGTTCATGCTTTGATGCTCAGGTAAAGTAGGAGAAATCATATCCCAAACAAAATTGCATTTCAACAAAGGCTCATACATCAATAGGTTACACATCTGGTAATTGCTGAAACCATGTTATAATGTGGACACCTCCTAGGTTGTATGTAGCTAAAAGCAGCTGAACTCGTAATTCGAGTTTAAACACACAGACTAGTGAGCTAAAATTGATTTCGTTCACGATGAAACAAATTGAACAAAATGCTGTCAGTATCTGCTCTAGGGTAGTGGAAGAAATGTCCAGTCTTCAGTTCTATGAGATCCTCTCCTTTTCTTCCAACTTCACTCAGCCCGACGACATTTCACTTGAATCTTTGGAGTTCCTCTTCCAATTAAAAGTGCCTTGAATCAGAAGATAGATATCGTCCATTGTACATTGCCTGGGTCAGCATCAAATGGTAGCCGAGTGGGTCGTTTTACAGCTTGGTCGTTTTTGCAGTCTTCAGGAGAATTAATCGATGATGAATTAGTGTTATTATTTCAGAACCATATAACAATTCTGCAAGATAGCATAAAAATATTTTCCAGAGCCTGATGAAAGTAAGGGATAGATAAGGAATACTTTCTGTGATTGAGTCATTCGGCCTTTCAGCTCGTATGTGTGATCAGCTTATTGAATTGGCGTCAGAGGGAGCACTAAAAATCACGTTTAGTGAGAAATTCCTCACAAACTTCTGGATCCATGTGAAATCCGAGTACCCTGAATTCGCCAACAGTGCCATCAAGCATCTGTTGCCGTTTCTCAGGACGGGCAAGTGTGAAATAGGATTTTCTGCCCTGGTTGGACTAAAAAGTGTGAAAAGCTTGAGCCTGACTTAAGACTGAAACTACCTTCCATTGCACTTGATGTAACCCATTTTTAGCACGTCTTTTGTAAGAAAAGATCGTGCTTCTGTTATCGGTTTGTCCGTCCGTCAGTCCGTCCATCCGTCCGTCCGTCTGTACCCACGATATCTCTGCAACTATTAGTCCGATTTGAAAAACTCTTTTTGCATTGGGAAGCTTGAAATATGCAAATGATGATCCTTTATTTCGTTTTTTTTTTACGATGTACAATTTCGCCGGTGGAGGGCGTAAATGCAGATGATGTCGAATTCAAAAATACGTTTTATTCCACATATTTGCTTCTAAACATCCGATTGAAAAAAAAATTATCTTTCGATTCCATTTATGCCGAAGAGTATTTTAGATTTAGTTACTTTTTCAAATTACGCATAGATTTTCCGCAAGGGGGCGTAAAAGTAAATTACATTTTTCCCGATAACTCTTCTTCTAAAACTCCGATTTGAAATTTTTTTCTTCAGCGGATACATCTCCAGATGGAATATCTTTTGCATATAATTTCAAGTTTTTGTCATAGAATACTTTGGCCACCAGGGGGCGTAAGTGTTAATTTTTGCTTCTGATGTATTTGCCATAAAATCGGAGCTTCTAAAATATCGATTGAAAAAATTCTTTCGTCGACTGATGCCACTCACATCGATAAGCCTTTTCGGAATATTTTCTTCTTAAAATATTCCACAGTTTCTCCGCCAGGGGGCGTAGATGTACATCTTATTTTTGTCAATACCTCTACTTCTAGGAGTCCGATTTGAAAAATTCCTTCTTTGTTGGATAGTGTTTTCCGTGTGACATGTTTTTCATATAATTTCAAAATTTTCAAGTAATTCATAGACTTTCCGCTAGGGAGCGTAGCGGTAAATTGCGTTTCCCCCTATATATCTGCTTCTAAATCTCTGATTTGAAAAATTCTTTCTGCACCGGATACAGCTCCTGATGGGAAATCGCTTGCACATAATTTCTAACTTTTGTAAAAAAATGTTTGGCCACCAGGGGGCGCAAATCTTAATTTCCGCTTCTGTAGTATTTGCAGCAAAATATGAGCTTCTAAATTCTCGATTGAAAAAAACGTAGTTTGTTGATCGATAATATTCATATCGACAAACTTTTTAGGAACATTTTCTTCTTAAAATAGTGCATGTTTTCTACACCAGGGGGCGTAGATGTATATCTTATTTTTGTCAATATCTCTACTTCTAGGCGTCCGATTTGAAAAATTCCTTCTTTGTTGGATAGTGTTTCTAGTGCGATATGTGGTTCATATAATTTCAAAATTTTCAAGTAATTCATAGACTTTCCGCTAGAGGGCGTAAATGCAAATTGTGTTTCTCCCTATATCTCTGCTTCTAAATCTCCGATTTGAAAAATTCCTTCTGCACCGCATACAGCCCTGATGGGAAATCGTTTGCACATAATTTCTAATTTTTGTAAGAAATGGTTTGGCCACTAGGTGGCGTAAGTCTTAATTTCCGCTTCTGTTGTATTTACAGCAAAATATGAGCTTCTAAATTCTCGATTGAAAAAAAGTCGTTTGTTCACCGATACTACTTATGGCGACAAACATTTTAGGAAAATTTTCTTCTTGAAAAAATGCATGGTTTCTACGCCAGGAGGCGTAGATGTACATCTTATTTTTGTCAATATCTCTACTTCTACGAGTACGATTTGAAAATATCCTTCTTTGTTGGGTAGTGTTTCCAATGCAAAATGTTTTTCTTATAAATTCAAAATTTTCAAGTAAATCATAGACTTTCCGCTAGGGGGCACAAAGGTAAATTGCGTTTTCTGCGTTATTTCTTCTCCTAAAGCTCTGATTTGAAATTTTTTCCTTTATCGCATACAAGACCTGGTGGAAAATATTTTTCACATAATTTCTAATGTTTGGTAAAGAATGGTTTAGCCACCAGGGGTCATAAGTGTTAATTCCTGCTTCTGAAGTATTTGTTGCAAAATCTAAGCTCCTGAAAACTCGACTAATTTTTTCTTGGACCGATACCGGTTATATGGATAAACCTTTTGAGAATACTTTCTTCCTAAAATAATGCATGGTTTTCCCACCAGGGGACGTAAAGTCACATCTTATTTTTGTCGATATCTCTGTTTCTAAGAGTTCGTAAGCTCACGATTCCGTTTACAGCAATATCTGAGGGATTAAAAACCCGATTGAAAATCTTCTTTCTTTCGTCAGATCGTTTGTTTTCCATACCGGTTCCATTGACTTTGAATAGCTTTGATAAATTTAATTTGCGTCAGAACGGATTCAAAAGACGTGCCTATTACACCCGAAAATTCGGTGTCATCTTTCTTGTTCACATTGAAATGGAGAATAAAAAATGTATTCGTTTATTTACTTTCTTATATTGACGCCTGTATATTGAAAGATGTGGTTTGGTGTTGATTCTTTTGCATTGTATTTTGTACAGTCTTCGGTGCCATTAAGTATTTTAATTAATTTGAGATGCCTAGTTCTAAATCTTGATAATGCGGGTTGTTCTTTTCTGTTTAATGCGGTGTTCAGTGACTGGCCATGTTCTTTTTTGGTTTTGAAATATAATAGAAAAGCAATAATTTTTTATTAACTTTTTTTAACTTTTCTACAATGAAATAACTTTAACATGAAGTTTTTTTATGATGATAATGCATTTTAATGAGTTGTTAAATCATTATTCCTTCATTTTGGTATTTGAATGGAAGAGGTGCCGAGGTAGATGGTCCGTGGGAAAAGAAAGTTTGAGAACCACTGCGATATATCAACATAATTCTTAAAGAAATATTCACTTTGATAAGAAATTCGGGGAGGGGGATTGTTAAAGTATTAAACCTACGTTTTTTCTGTGTTTTGTTACTAACTCTATAGAATACTCAACGAAATATTCTCTTCAGGAAAATCCTCTTTCAGGAACATTTCCTGAAAAAATATGCAAGCAAAATCAAACTTTGCCATGTGCGGTAACAAAAAACTTCAAGTGATACTCATTGTTTTGTTTTAAAGCTGCAGAAAATATTTTTAGCGAAATGATGTACGAAGTTTGAAGAAGTATTTGCATAAATGAAGTTCCTTATTGATTGTGGTACATACTTTAAAAATTTAGCAGAACTGAAAAAGTTTGATGCAATCGTATTTGTTCCAAATTTTGTTTTCATCCAGCTCCGGAGTGAAAAAAATTATTACCTCTTTCAAACCATAAACTTTATAAGCTATAAATCGCTTCAATGCCGAAGTCTTGTCAAGACCCTAAACCTTTTTGACGCTAATAATAAATAATCTACCACTCCATTTTCTACGACATTTATTATCGGGGCAGGAAAAAAATAACAAAGAAAAAAGGTGTCAGCCACAAAACACTGACAATAAAAGTTTTTGAAGCATGCAACTGCGGCAAACCGGACGTCGCCGCCAAACATACCTCACATTTTTTTTATTGTCTCAGAAGATGGCAGAGGAACCACGCGTTGTTTCATTTTGTACATTATTATTCCTTTTTTTCAGCATATTAATCCGGAAGAAATTGTTTTCGGAGATAAGATAAAAACGGATACGCACCACTTGCATCCCATCAAAGTTTCTTTTAGCGTTTAGCAGTGGTTCTTTTGGAGACTAAAACAAGAAATTCATTTTTAATGGATGGATTCCAATTCACCTGGCCGCATAAATTAAACATTAAAAAAATAGAAAGAAAAATTGTACAAGTGTGTGTGAATTTTCTGTTAGTAGAAAACTATTCTCTGCCGATGACGCAAGATGGATTGTATGTTTTAAGATATTTTAATATTTTTATGGAGAACTAACTACTTTCTCAGGAATTTTGCAATCTTCGCCCTTTGTACTCTTCCTCTGAGCTGCATTTTAAACAAGAAATATGACACCGATTTCTTGGGTGAAATTAGCCCATCTTTGGAATCCTTTCAGATACGGAAAGAATTTTTTAAAGCAGATTTTTAGAAAAATAGAAACCGGCGAAAAGAGAATGTATGCCCAACCCTTAGCGAGAAAACTGCGCATTATTTACAATGCACAATGTGTGTACAGTGTTCTTCATTGTGTACGGAAACAAACACAGAAATAATTTTTTAGTCGGTTATCTATTATCAGTGAAGCTTCCATGAGTAGAAATGCTCATCTACGCTCACAAACGGCAGAAATGTGCGTTAAGAAAATTATAGGTTGGACACAAAATGTTCCTCACTAAGGAGGACATACTGAGCAAAAAGAAGTTTCGAAAGCCAGCAATTAGAAGTATAGATATGAAGGAAAACATGATATTACCTAACCCCCATACAGTAAATGCTGTTTGCTTTTTTTGAAGAAGGAAGTTTTCGCAAAACATTCTTCATAGTAAAGGGTATGCTACCAAGAAAATATTTTTCAATCGGATTTTTAGGTTCGGAGATACTCATGCTAATACAAATATGCATTGATGACCCCTAGAGGCAGAACTACGCATTGTAAAAATCTATAAGATACACGCAAAATATTTCCTATAGCGAAAGCTACGCGATGAAAAAAAATTCAAATACGGCTTTTATAACCACAAATCTGTAGAAAAAAGTTTATATATAACACTATCCGATGCAAAGACATTTTTCTTATTTGAAATTGGACCACCTTTAGAATCAGGATATCTGGAAAAATACAATATACATGTACTATAGCTGGAGAAATGCACATTTTTTAGAAGAAACTGCATGCAGGACGGTGTTCGTGATGAATGGTAGAGAAGAAAAAATGAATTGTTTTAATCGGGTTTACAGAATCGATGATATGGAATAAATTGTATTTTGAATTTAATAGCATTTGCATTTACGCCCTCATACAGAAAAGCGTGGATCATAGTTCGCACTGTTCAGACTTTCCAATGCAAAAACTGTTTTCTAAAGTGGACTAGCAGGTGTAGAGGTGTGGTGCCCACAGACGGGGTAACATAATGACACTACACTGCTGGCCACCCGAAATGCAACACCAAGAAGGAAGCATCCGATTGGCCTGAAATTCGCAGCATGCGTCGCCCGCGAGAGGAGATGCAAACGATTAGCATTGCAGGGCATATGCAAATCATTTCCGCCCGACACGCCACCGAAAAGCACTATAAGAAGGGCGCACAGAAGGCAGGGTGTAAGTAGTGGAAGTGTGTTGTGCTGCCGGACCTGTGCGTGGGAAGCTTCCTGATGCCTCGTCGCAGAATACGGCAGTCATTCCCGCACGTTTCGGAGTTCGACAGAGGACGAATAGTGGCTTATCGCGACAGCGGTTTATCGTACCGAAACATCGGCGCCCGTGTGAGACGACATCCAGCCACAGTGAGGCGAGTATGGATTCGGTGAGTGCAGGAGGGACGGACGGACCGACGTGACCGATTGCCGCAGCCTCGGCACACCACCGAACGAGAGGACCGGCATGTTGTGTGGCGGGCATTGACGGCTCGCACTGCCACATCACGAACGTTAGCGCAGGAATTAGAGTGTGTTGCACAACAACCTCTGTCAGCACGTACCGTTCGACGTCGTCTTCAGGAGTGGGGACTTGTCGCACGGCGCCCATTGCTCCGATTACCATTGACGTTACACCACCGGCGAGTGCGGCGGCAGTGGGCCGTTGAACGCCGCACCTGGACTACGGAACGGCACGACATTGTCTTCTCCGACGAATTCCGCTTCTACCTGCAACACCACGATAGTCGGATCCGCGTGTTGCGGTACCGCGGAGAGAGACTGTATGACGCCTGCATTATGCATCGCCATACCGGTCCGTCGCCTGGCGTTATGGTTTGGGGCGCAATTGGATATGACACCCGCACCCATCTGGTACGCATCGCCGGTACACTCAACAGCCACCGCTACATCTCCGACGTTTTGGAGCCTGTAGTCCTCCCTTAATTGTAGGACCTGCCAGCGGCCACGTTTCAACAGGACAATGGGCGCCCGCACGTGACCCGCATCGTGCAACAATTCTTCACGGCCCACCAGGTGCCACTGCTGCCGTGGCCCGCCTGTTCTCCCGATATGTCGCAGATCGAACACATCTTGTCGCTGATCGGCAACCGAGTGGCCCGGCAAGCACCACCCGCGGTTACGCCTGATGAACTGTGGCAACGTGTTGAAGCAGCCTGGACCGACGTACCCCAAGCCCACATCCAAAGCCTCTTTCGTTCGATGCCGCGGTGTGTAGCGGCCGTTATTGCCAGCCATGGGGGCCACACGAACTATTGATACCTGCGTGTTCCGCAAGTTGCACGGGCCTGTAAGCGCAATCGTTTCGTCTTTGTATCTGTTGTTATGTGGCCAGTAAATCTGGCTTTGCTATCTCGTGTCCTTCTTGGTGTTGTATTTTGGGTGGCCAGCAGTGTATATGTAGATCATTTTTCAAGAGTCGTGCTAGAATTCAAAATGTACAGATAGCATTTTAAGAACGACAGCACAAAGTATAGTTGGACTAAGAAATAAATAAATGAAGGCACACTGCCACAATCGTAACATACGCATAGCTTCGAATTCATCAGCTGGTGCTGGTGGTCCGACATTTTTTGCATTAACGAACATGCAATGAAATGAATGAAGTCCCAGGTAGCCATTGCAAGATTCAAATGCTCATCATTAATGCTTTACCTAAACAGTTGTACACATTTCTATAAATTTGTATATAATTTTTCTGTGAGACTCATTTATAGAAATGTGTATGATTTCCAAAATGACAGGTGATGCTTCTGATGTGTAGCTCAATAATAAGTGAATTGCTCCCTATTATCATTTGCACTCATTACTGTTCCATGCTCATGCCAGTGTAGTAATATTACAACTCAATGGAATCTTTATCATACGCGCATCGAAGTAGGGAATATCAATAAAGAATCGTATATGGAGGTGTTTTGTGTTACAAGTGGTGAGACAGTCCATGAGAAGTTCAGTAATGTCGTTTGAGAAGGTACATTTGTAGTAGTGTACTCATCTAGAGAATACTCGGTGCACCAGTGTCACCTCAGAAGGCACCTGTAACGAATCCAAAGAATAACTTTTTACAAAAGTTATTCTTTGGATTCGTCATAGTGTCTTCATTAAACATAGCTCTGCATAGTGTCTTCATTAAACTATACTTACTGCATCGTTAGCTATATGTATCAGTAACTAAGTTGCGCAATATATCATCAGGCACACTTGAAGTCATAAAGGCAAGATGTGGTTCCGTAGTAATCCAGAATGAGGTGCACCAAACCATCTATGTAGAAACGTCATTGAAACGATTGGTTGTGTGAGTACAATGAACAGAAGAATCGGCAATGTTTTTATTTGAACCTTCTTCTAAGCAAAGTTAAAAGTCCAAAGTTTCTTGAAGATTAGAGAATAATAAATAGAACGATATGCCTAGATTTAAAAGAGAATGTTGCTTTTTGTTTTTGTTGTTATTTTTGGAGACAACGATCGCCCTGAGCATCTAAGGCTGTAATTAGTGACTCGTCCATAATTTGGGGCTGCTGATTCCAGAAAAAAGAACTACTTGCATTACAGCACAAACCCACAACCCATACCTTTTCTGACACTTCAATCCAGTTGTAAATTGGAGGAGTAACCAGAAAACAGTGACTCCCACCACTCGGGCGATGGATGCGTTTTCAAGTGCCTTCCATAAATCGACGCTTACTTAAATAGTGCATTTCAGAAAGCTTATTACTTAAGTTAGCATGAAATCTGTTTGCATAATGCTGCACTTATGTGACATTTCAAGCTCTCGATAGCTATGAAACATAAATACGAAATGCTAGTCTAAGGACTCACTGCAGCAGGAGCAGGTTTAGGAGCCATACATTGAAGTCGTTACAATTTCTGCTGTTTTCAACAAAATTCTTCATCTCATCGAGGACAAAGTCAGAGAATTTAGGTGGTGACAACATTATAGGCTTGAGGCTTTATGATATTGTGCACAACATTGCTAATAAGATAATAGATGAATTATGTAGTAACGGAACTTAACTACAACGTCCATGAACTTCACGATGCATTCAGATCAACGGACTGCACTCACACGTATGCCTTAGATCTATACTAAAGGAAAGCCTGTAACAGGATCAGATAGAAAAGGATTTTGGAGAAAGTATCAGCATATTTTCCCTCGATGGCAGGTAGAACTGGCAAAGCATTTGTTCATTAGAATAGGATTTTATACTGCCACTATCATCCACCGCTACTACTCTATTCGCAGGAAATCGAAGAGTTCATTCAGCATTTTTCATGCTTTGAACTCACTTTCTGTTGAAGCAAAAGCGTGTAACATTAAGCTGCGGTTTCACAGATTTGCCAGCAAATTGTTTCGATGTGTGAGCAGCAGCACACGAAACTGTTTTCGGTGCACTTCATCGCACTTTGCATGGTAATTCCAGCAGTTAGTGATGGCATAAATCATTCATTCTTGGGAGTTCATTCATCATTCACGAATGATCATTTAGTTTGCATCCACTCCCGCCCGTTTGTCTCACTACACTCAGTGATCAATCATATCATTCTTTGCTCTAAAACGCCTGCGAATGCCAGGCCAAAAGGAAACTGGCAAACTGCTCAAAAGAAGGGGAGATCTCCACCATTCACCGTTCACGATGAATGGTTTGCCACGATTAAGCGCATTCACAGCTCTGCCGAATAGAGCAAGAGCTTCAGAGACCCATTCACCTTTCGTTCATGAATGAATCTCTTTCGTGGCGAGCAGTTCGGGCACACCATGCAAATGAATGAAATTCAAGTATCATTCCCATTCTTAAGTTTCACCATTACTACCTAGCTGACTGCTGATTGCTCGCTCACATAATAGTTGACACTTATTAATTCCCTACATACTTTTCTTATCGGGAATTCGTTTCCGAATTCATCGGGGCGGAAGAAAGTTAAGCGTGCTGCGACTTTTGCGTGTCGTAGTAATGGCGGATTAAATGATCATTCAGAGCTGTGAGAGCGAGCCATTCGTTGTGAACAAATCGTTCATGAATGTCTACCACTACCAGTAGTAACACAATAATAGGGAGCTTTAACTAATGGTTGCCTGTAGTTCGGCATGGTATCAGAAAGTGAACTGCTGGTATCAAGGTTTGAAATTAATCAACAGAATTTGTTGAAGCCACAAGGGATGCTTTGCATAAAGGTGAAGCACCCGCTGGCGAAATTTGATACTCGAAATATATGCTGTGGAGCAATATTTCTCCTGAGAACTCTTTCAGGGTGACATTCAAATTTTAATAAAGAATAACCATGCAGCATGCCACAGCGTCTTCATAACTTGAATTCCGATAATCACTGCAGCAGTTTCATTTCTTTTCAGGCGCTCGTCCAGATTAGTAAGTATCTCGGTGACCTTCAACAAAGCTCAAGTCACGTCACTAGTTTTCTGGCTCAATTTAGATAATTCCTGTTTTTCTCATTACCATTTTTTGGTTGTTGTTTCAAGTACAGAGTAGAAGAAACCATAGCGATTGAACTCCGGCCTTCAGGTTTCCAAATATAGTATTCAAAGAACTTTTTAAATTGTGACTTAAAAAGTAAATATAAGTGAGGAAAATGAGCATGAGATGTTCGAAACTCCAGGAAGTACGTGCTGATGATACTATATAACTGAATTCAACATGAGACACTCATGAAATATTCGCCAATCTGATTTGTTGCAACGACAGAATTTGTTTCGTGCTAGAAAACAAAAGAAATCTGGAAAATCAAAACATTCTGAAGAATGAATCTTCAGAAATGCATGGCACAAATATAAGCATGTAATTTTTAGCGTAAGCGTGCTGCCTTTAATTGCAATTTCATGCAGGCATCTCAGAAAACTTGAAAATCGTACCGCCAGAGATGGCTGTTCAATTTCCGCTCCAGGATAGGCTATATTCAAATTATCCGGGGAAATGTCTCCATGGATACAGTTAAATGCAGCACGTCAGCGCCATAGGCAAAGAAATATGTTATTTTGTTCTTTAATAAGAATCAGATCTTAGTTTCGTTATATTGTCAGCTGAAAATTTACGGCGCTCCTTTGTTTTCTGGTGATCTTTCAATTTTCAAAAGTTTATTCTCCCGGTTCCTTTAAATCTCTTTGCTTATTCAAGCGTACAAAGCTGAAATGATTTCTGATTATATTGCTAAAATTTTTTGCCAGTATTCAAAAGACACTTAAGGTTTGATCAAAAATGCAATATTTTATAAGTATAATCACCAGGGTATTTAATGGAATCCCTTTGATATTACCTAAAGACTTAGCTTAGAAAGGTTAACTAGCATTTGTCGGATCTCATGCACTGGTGGATCTTCATGAGCGAAAGTTGAAACATAGAAATACAACGAACTCACAGAAAAAAAAGGCATCGTTAAGTACTTCCATAAAAATGAAGAATTCGCTGAATCGCATGCAATGATACAATATATTTTAATAGTGCTATTTACATACCATACAAAAAGAAACTCACGTCATTTTGGTGCAACTTTAGTTTACAATAAACATATGCTTCACTTATTACAAAATAGGTAATACACCTTATGACTGTTATTGCGTTACAGTAGCGCAAAACAGCATTTTTATGTGGAATTTTCATACATGACAAAATTAATGTGCTGCATTAGCTTCCTGAAGTCTGCATTTAACAAAAAATAAACAAATTAACTTCTAACAAAAATAGAACAAAGGAAGAGTCGTATATACATAACAACAAAGAAAACTTCTACATGGTTAAACACAGAAACAATATATAGCTTTTATACAGTAATGCACGTGTTAATCATATCACGGTGCACAGCCTTGCCATATCGCCCAATGGGAATTAATGGAACACTTATTAAAATTAACGTAAATGTTGGGATAAGGACTCCCCTTTGAGCCCTAGAGCACGTTGCAAAAGCAGTACTTTGCTGGTTTTTGCCCTCACTCCTAGTTCAACCTTATTTAACTTCGAGTTTTGGTGTTTCAGTAAAAGCACCAATTAAATGTTACAGGGCTTGGAGCTGAATTCTATAACAGCACCCTGTGTGGAGGATTCGTTTGTGCTTCCTTTGCTGTAAGTTCGGTATCGGTGGTTCAATCCGTAATTCTTCCAACTGGAGCAGATAAAAGCAATACAAACCGTAAAAAAGTGAATCGACTGAAGCTAAATTTTGCAGTGAGGAAAACGTTTATTCAGATCATACGGGGAATGTCACCAAGCTTCTGTCCTTTTCGTGCTTTCATTCTTTCCGTTCTCCCTCAGTATTCTACACCGCCGAAAATCCTTCTCTCTCTTTCCTGGCCACTCAAAAACTATTCCTTCCTCCGTCCCTTTCGACCCGAAGCATACTCTACCCCTGCTAAAACTATCTTGCTTCGTCGACCCATTGCCACCGCGTTCCCTCTGGCTACACCCTAAGATGTCTCTTCTCCGAAAATCGCAAGATTCCCTAATTGCCATCTGCTGCGTCGCGTGGGAAAGGAAATACTCATTTGCCTTTCGTCCAAATGGCGGGAATTGAAAGGAAATGATTCCAATTCAGTAACACAAAAATGGCTACAGAATCTCGCTTCTGATAAATATGGAAGCCCCGGTTACATAAAACCAGAAACAACAACTATTGACAAAAGTATAATATTTCATCAGTCGAAATTTTAAAATTAAATATTGGCAATGACAGTTCGTTTAGGAGCGTTGAAGAGAGCCAGGGTGTATAAACTTTGGATATTTCTGGGCATGACTTAAAAATAAAATTCCTTATATTCCTAAAATCGTCATTTTTTTTACTTTTGTCCAAATGCCAAAATATTTCTAACATATCATTTATTTGTTATCAAACAAGTGGTATCTTAAATTACCGAAGATACTACACCATAAATATACTATAGCACAAGACTCAGATGAGCCTAAAATTTCGTCCTTGAATGGCTTAAAAACAACAACTTAATGTTTGCCGAGCATTCACACCCAGCTGGGACTCTTTGTTTATCAGAGAAGGCAATAATTTACAACGCTGAAACGATCCAAAGTTATCACGAGTTGGAACAATCAATTGTTGCAACAGGTGCTAACTTACCGTCCGGTGAGATATCATTCCTACATATTAGGAATGTTGTTTCTATTGGGGATGTTGTTTTTCTATTGGCTGTTGTTTCGGTGTTTACTCAGAAGGTTTCTCTGGGCATCTGACAGGTCCAAGGACAGATTTTCATCGCACAGGTGCGGGTGAGTTAGAAATTTGACTCTTTCCCGAACAGCTGTTTCAATGTGGTTTGTGTAAGGTGCCACTCTCTTTATCTTGTTCCATAACGGGGTTTCTCCTTTTTGAATGACTTCCCTGCAAAGCGCTGTTATAGTTTTCCTATCCTGTAGGGACCTTTTTGTCAGTCCTACGTGCGACTTCGTGCTGCCGTATGGATAGGTTAGGGGCATCTCGTAAATTACCGTTAGGCTTATTTTTTTACTGGTGGCTTGCTTGTTGACACGGTGTCGTAGGCAAATGCAGTAGATTTAATGGAAATATTTATCTCATACTTTTTAATGAGGTTTGTGAACCTGAAGGAGAATTTTCGGAAAAGCAGTCAACCCTCGATGTTCTGCCACTCGATTTACCGCCACCGTTGCATACCTTGGGTCTGAACAGAAGTGTTCAATGCAAAACATCCCTTGATTTACCGCCACACCCTTGGCATCTGCCAAAGTGCGTATATTACTGCGCGAATTTGCTTTTCCCAGCACGAAACGTATTTCATATACCGCCACTTTCAAGCTGTGTCAGAATTCCCTTTGTTTTTTCGGACCATCATTCAGTTGTTGAGAATCTTAATGTTAAAGACACTGAATCAATCCAAGATGCAAATCAGTGTATTTTAACATTAAGAAGACTCTTTGAAGCAAGTTCGACAGATTGCGATATTTAACTTGTTAAATTAGATTGTGCTCTGAAAATAACTGGATTAAAATCTAAAACACGAATGAAAATAAACGAGATTTTTAATAAAAGAAACTTAGGAATATAAAATGATTTTATGTAATACTATTGATTTTCACTTTCAATAAACGAGGTTTTTAATAAAAGAAACTTAGGAATATAAAATGATTCTATGTAATACTATTGATTTTCACTTGATAAAGCTTCAGTAACATAGCATTTTTTATTCATTTTCTTATAATTACCTAAGATGTTAATTTTGTCTTCCTACTGTACAAAATAAATGTTCGCATTAAAATGCATACCAGAAGCTTCTGAGTGGAATCGGACACTTCGAACTACAGTGCGCACTAAGTGCAAAATATATAACTGATTTTTTTAACATGCTTTTAATTTCATGTTATTTGTGATTTTTGAGGAAACCATAATTAACAAAATTTGGGTTACTTAAAAATAATTGGCAAATTTGATATAACGCCAACCTTGATGTAACACCACAGTTAATGTAACAAACGATGGCGGTACATCAAGGGTTGAGTGCATATATTTCTCCGAATTCTCCATCATGTTAAAGAAACCTCATTGAAGGGTAGGGGATAAATGGGGCCATTAGATATCCTACATCTTTCTACAACACGGTGTTAACAAGCAAGCCACCGGGAAACAATGTCATTAAAGGAAGAAATTTTAGACACATCTAAGGCTTGTGTTATAGTAACTTCTATCTTCATTATAACAATTTACAACTTATAAAAATTCAAAAAATCAAGAATTTCGGAATCTTTTGCTTCAACCCAAAATCTTTCAATTTGTTCAATTTTTGGTTAGATGATTTTTGTCCAAAATTAAAACTAATCCAGTTTATGGCGTATATTCTAATTTAACTTCCGAATTTAGATTCTTTCGCTATGTAAATTTTGAGTTCACTCACTTTAAGCGTTTCAGCTTTTCCGTTATGTTTTTCTCACTCACTTAGTGTTATGTGGCAACATTCTTGAGGTCAGGCTGAGTGACGTGTGAATATTTAGACAAGATAAGAACGATGTATATAATGGGTGAGGCGAGCAGTGTTAAGCGTGGGTAGATTAGTGCAGCCTTGTCTTGTACCTTTAAGACTATATATATATATACGTATTTCTGATAAAGTTGAATTGGGAGTGAGATACTTTGAGCTTCCAGAGGTTCAGTTTGTTGCATTTGTTGCAGCATAGTGCTGTTGACTGTTTAAGGTAACCAGTCGGTTGTGGAATATTATCATTAACGAGTTATCTGTGTGATGTGCCTTGAAGACAAAAAAGACATTTGTTCTGAAGTAAACAAACTATTCTCTTCTAGCCTTTAGAAAGCCCAAAATTGCTCGTTATGTAATTAAAGCTTTTGTGCTAGTTGTCCGGAGCGTAACATTAAGAAGCTCCAGTGTTACAAAAACCACTGATAGTACGAGTAATGTTATAAATGAATGCTTTAATTAAAAAAAACATTACAAGTTGTGAAACTCAAAATTTGTGACACATCCGTCAGCCCTGGTGAGAATACTTGAACTTCACGGCGGCCAAAATCACCTTAATTCGATGGTGCAATGGTGCTTATCAGATTGTTTTGTGCTTGCAGTAACTGTTTCACTTAAACACGACTTTGGTTTTCAACGTGTGTCAAATAGTGGACGACAAATTATTGGCACAGTGGAACAACGTTAACGTTTACTTTTTTAGTGAATTGGAAAAATACCGTACTTTAAAACGTTTCTGGTGCCGTAATTTCTCCGAAATTAGGCAATGTAAACCACTATAGGTATTTATGCGGTTAAAGAGGCTTCGTAAAAGAAGTAAAATTATTCAGCATCTTCAAAGACTAACTCCCGTTCGCTTGTTCGTTCTAATTCAGTAGGCAGTTGGAGCTGAATGTGTGTTTCAGTTGAACGATGTCTCAGAAATGCGATTTACCAGAATCGACAGCTTGGAGAGCAATCGAAAAGCTGGAATCTGGTCAGGCACAGGAGATAATGGCAGAAGCAGTGGAGAGTTTCAAAGTGTCACCGGTAGATTTTGGATGCATTTCCAGGAGACCAAAAAAGCACGACGAGGACCAGGGCGAGGTCTGCCAACAACAGCAACAGCACATGACGACCGGTATTTGACTTTACTTGCTCGTGGGAACCACTGACGAAATGCTGCTGAACTGAAAAGTCTGTTTACTGCCACCACAGGAAGGCGTGTATCAATACAGACAATACGCAGTCGGCTCTACCAAAGATGACTGTATGGCCGGTACCAACGGTGTGAATGGCTCTCTCTGAACATCACCAGAGAGCATGCACAGAGTGGGCTGAATAAGTGAATACTTTAATTTCCACTGGGTAGACTATCGTGGATCGTACCGTGAACAATGGTGCTCCGTTCTTTTCGCGAATGAGTCGTGGTTCTGCCTGTTGTCTGATAATAATCGGTGCGTCATTCTCTGGCACGAGGAACATTGAATACTGCAGCTTTCATTCAGGAAAAAGATACACCTGGTGGTGATAGAATCCTCGTCTGGGCCGTCATCAGCATTGGTTGTGATACAGGCCTTTGCGTTTGCTGGAATGCATCCCTGATGAGATGCCAGATATCGAAATGAGATGCTGAGACCTGTAGTTGTGCCCTATGCTATAGCAGTTGAGGATACGGTGCTGTTCATTGATGATACCTCAAGCCAGCATATAGCCCAGCTTGTGAAAAAAACATGTTTCAGGAATACAGCATGGACTAGCCTTCCAGCTCTCCGGTCCTCAAACCCATTGATCACGCGTGAGGCACACTGGGCAGACACATTGCAGCTCGCTCATCCCCTCTCATTACAGTTCAGAAGCTGGAGCATACCTTCAATGATCTCATCCTTTCAAGTCTTAACTGATGTGCCGGTGTTTTAGAGGTCACTTAACCATTTAAGCGGTTGATGAACCTGAACCAAACGGTGTCCAGAATTTTATGCGTTCCCCAAACAGAAATGTTCACATAGCGACCAGGTTTTATGAAAGCTACGGTAAAATACCCCCTCCCCATCATCTCAGCATTACCGATCATAAACCTCCCACTGGTGATAAGCGCGCCTTTCTAATCCTTTGTTCTCTTCTCCATGACCCAAGGCATGATAGCAAAAGGCTAGTACCTCTGACACGGACATCATGCCACTGGGTAAAAACAAGTGACTCAAGCAACTTTCTCCTTTCTTAGATTCGTCGTCATTGTTGTAGCCCTTTTAGCAGGTAATCAGTCAGGAAGGATCATTGTCAACCATCCTTCTAAACGACCTCTTTGGACATAACAAAGCTAAGGGGAAAACCAACGCTTTTTTATGTGCAGGTTCACTCGTACCAACAGCGTTTGGCCCACCTCTTAGGCAGCGAATATATTAATTCGAGCCGATTTTAGCCCACTTTCTAACCCCGTGTTAATACATTTCAGGCGGTTAAAGGGTTAAACCTACTAGGCGTCACTACTTACCTATTTCCTCCATTTGTTCAAGTATAATTTCGCGACCATGTGTTGTGCTTCCATTGTGTGTTGTCTGTTTTTTTCATGCTATCGCAATATTCCCTAATTTTTTTGAGCAGTGTATTTTCCCCTCAGCCTTCACTAGAGAAACAATAAACGTATTTATCTTGTGTTAAAAAGTTTGAATGTTATAGCCGAAATCACAGAGTTAACGACACGGCAAAATTTTAAAATTTGGCTCTGTATTACGAATTGTCGCTTAATGGTACAGTATTTTAAATAGTATGAATCCCACCAGTCATTACAGTGAAAATTATTATAGTGTAGCAAAATTGCTGTTTTAACTTTCCAATTTCAAATTACGACTTTGTGGGTGTTGATATTAGAAAGACATCTCTAAACTGCATCTTTACTACACTATTAAAAATGGTATGCCGGAATAATCCAACACTCATATTTGGTGATATAATACAAATTATGTTTTAGTGGTAAAGCACGAACTGCAGGTTTAATAGTGTAGTAAAGATGCAGGGTTAGAGATATATTTCTAATTACGATTTTAACGATATTACACAAATTGCAAATAGCAATATTTATTCACACAAATCGCAATTTTTGTGTAGTACAGTGGAACTTTTTGTTATAGACTAAATAACTAGCACACCCAAACCTAAAACAAGCTTTTTAAATTCATAAATTTATTATATGGTCAATTTGTTGACGTGTGGAAGTTCTATGGTATTCCATGTCCCTCGTACATTATACAACATATCAGGGTTTATACGTGTGCTACCTCGCATATCGTTTCCTCCAAACTGTCAATAGTGAATGGCAATAACATTTATGGAACAAGAACTTTATTTGCTGTGTAACCCGAAAGGAAAATTTCAAGACAGCCTAAATCGTGCTAATGAGGCAAAATGCGTGAGGCCATTTGTCGTCTTCCATTGCCATTTTTTTGTAAAATCTTTAATTTGTATGGATCAATGATAAAATGCTTTCCCAGAACTTGTGATAAATTTAGGATGTGTCGATCTTTTAGACTGCTGTGAAAAACTCCACTGTAGATGAACTCGTGCAGATCATTCTAGGCGATATCTTTACGGACGCATCTAGTCCCTTTAAATCTTCTGTAGTATCCTTAAATGAACCAGCAGCTCTTGGTGGATCTTTGTCGCCCTGCCTTTCGAACTCTCACTAATGTCATCGAATTTTCGTGCAGACTTGACTAATAAGTTAATTAGGGCAGCCAACACCCATAGCACGATGTATAATAATCCAACTGGCGTGAAACGCTCACTTTAGTCGGGCATGTTTTACGAGTATTATGCCTTTATATACATAGGTTTTCAAAAAGATGAAGGTTTAAAAACATGTTATATACACAAGTTAAAAATAATGAAAGTTTAAAAACATTAGACCTTCATTTCTCTTGGATGTTAGTTATCCAGTAAAACTTAAAAGATAATATTCTACGATCACATATTATTACTTTGACTGTCTAACTTATTGAATATACATGTTCGTAATTATCTTTTACAGCCGCTTTGATGTTGGAAAATGGGGGTTAATCCCTACTTCTTAGATATTTCAATAATTGTCATTTTTACTAATTGGCAATCTATCCACTGTGTCCGCAGTCCCCTTTGCGCATGTAGTGAGTTACGTGCTCCTTGTACTTGTATATCATATGGTTCTCTCCCTGGTAATTGTTTCATTCCTCTGAGGATGGGTACACGGTGGACCCGAAAAGTCTAATGTTTTTTAAAACTTTCATTATATTTAACTTGTGTATATAGCACGTTTTTAAACTTTCATCTTTTTAAAAACCTATGTATATAAAGGCATAATAAAACATCCGCGACTAAAGTGAGTGTTTCTCGCCAGTTTCATTAATATACATCGTGCTATGGGTGTTGGCTGCCCTAATTAACTTAGAATTTCGAACTCTCGTTGAATCGTAATAAAAGATCGTTCTTGCGGGATACGTGAGTAGCTTCCTTTGTTGGAGAAGTCATTTTATACCGTCAGATAGCTTGAATATTAGAAACTATGCATTAAGCATCATTTGTGAATTTTAATTGTTGGTCTGAGTTGCTTAAGAAACATTTTCAATTTTTCCTTCCAAAAAGACTTTGTGCCGCTTTTGTTTCATTTTACATAATTATTTTTTAAATCGGGAAAACCGTTCCTCGTGTATGTGTGTGTGCGTGTGCTCTTATGATCTACTCTCTCTGTCTGTGAACGGGAGATAGTCTCTGGGGCTATTATTATTTTATTTTCATTATTGTTATATGTTCTTGAGAACATTCTCCGTTCTTGCTTTCGAGAATCGTTTAAAAGGTGTCCAATTGTATGTTATTTTGCGCCATATATGTATTCCTGTTTAAGTTTTATTTCTTAAAACAACGAACTTTGCTGCACGATACTTTTGCAAAACCAAGTATTGGATTTCATGAATTTAGCCCGTTATATACAAACCGAAACAAATTTCTCCTAACTGTATACATATTTAAACACATTTCTGCCTATTGCATTTATATTGTAACAATCCACGAAAAACCAAGATCTACGTCAACAGTTTTGCCCTGCAGGTGCATTTAACGGAAAACTTTTGTCTGCTATTCCCCTGTTACCAAATATCTATGCATTTAGGATCACTTTAGTTCTTGTACAAAGCCAATTTTGTTAGAAGATTATTTTTCTTTCTAATGATATTAGGACCCCACTTTTACAATGATTGAGGTTTCTCGTCAAACCCTAGTAGGAAAGGTTGAATTACGTAAAGGAAAGGCTAAGTTTCTTGGATTTGGCGTTGCTGTTGTTGACTATGTCGTGGGCTTCCTCTGGGACATCCGATCGTGAATTTCCGGAAACTAGAGTGGAAGAGCTGCTCTTATGATGCGGCGGAGAAACAAACTGCATGTTTGAAGATAGATGAGCTGACGAATGAGCAGAAGATGGCACAGGAAAAACGGGTATGGCAGGCACAGTGTTACTTCCCATTGGACTGTACGTTGCAGATGTCAGTCCTAAATGGCATGCGTAGTACGGATTGAAAGTACTATCCGCCTTAGGCTTAGACAGAGGACATGGAACAGGAACCGACGCGAACATGCTGCAAAATAAAGTGAAATACATTGTTATCTAACAATGCAGTAAAACACATGTTTTCTATGTGAAATAAAAATTTCATATTTTATCTCACAAAAGTACTAATTTTAATAGCTCAAATTTTAACAGAAAGATTTGTCAATACAGTGCCTTTCGGTAAGCATACATAAGCAAGCGTTTAATAAAATATTCATTAAAAGAAAAACGTCAATCCTGTCGATAAATGCAGCTATAGTGAAAAGCGGCGCGCTTGTAAGTGACTGTGTGAAAACACAGTTTTGTCCACTCCGGGCATCGGACCCGGGTCGCTTCCCTCCGGAGTAAGTCGCTCTTCCAACTGAGCTACGCAGACATGTGCTCTCATTGCTATCTGACTTTATCTCATGTGCGTTCAGCGGTGCAGGCACGTCACACACACCCCCTCCCGAAAGAGGGCCGGGGGCATGGCCCACGGGTCAGCCGGGACCATGTGTCGCTGTAGGCAGTCGTCCGCTGAAGAACGTGTATTTGAGAAATCCCAGACAATTTGGTGTGTGGAACGAAAAATCACACTGATTTTTTTTTTGCAGCACTGAAGAAGGGATTCTTATTCTTTTCTGTCTCGCCGTGTGGAAAGAACATCACATCATTGCGAGAAACTTAACAGCCGGGTCATCCTGGAAGTTTGGGTGCCAATGTGAAAACACAGTTTTGTCGAAACCGGGTCCCCTCACTCCGGAGTAAGTCGCTCTCCCAACCGAGCTACGCTGACATGTGCTCTCATTGCCATCTGCCTTTATCTCATGTGCGTCCTGCGGTGCAGGCACGTTACAACTGGAAGCGCTTAGTTTCCCTACTAAAAATGGTTTTTTACTATCATGATTTTAAGCCGTATTGGTGTTTATGAAAGTGAAAGAAAGCCCTTTAACTTACAAAACTAGCTTAAATTGTTATTTCCTTGTAGAAAAAGTGAAAATACTCCAAATACGTGGCGTCAGGGAATAAACAAAGACATCGCTCTTTCCACGTTTAGCAACGCACAGCAGCCGAAAAATTGTTATTCGGCAGCCGCCGGGGAAATGAATCCCGGATCTCTCGATATCTAGCAGAGCGCGTTAGCCTTACACCACGGTGGCCAACAATCCACGGCACTATGTGCGTTTTTCTGTCAGCATCTGACATTATAAATCCGTAAGATGTGCTCAGCTACTGAGACGTCTCCATCCGTTAATGCTCACCAGATGGAGACGTCTCAGTAGCTGAGCACATCTTACGGATTTATAATGTCAGATGCTGACAGAAAAACGCACATAGTGCCGTGGATTGTTGGCCACCGTGGTGTAAGGCTAACGCGCTCTGCTAGATATCGAGAGATCCGGGATTCATTTCCCCGGCGGCGGCCGAATAACAGTTCTTCGGCTGCTGTGCATTGCTAAACGTGGAAAGAGCGATGTCTTTGTTTATTCATTTTATTTCCTTGTTGGTTGTATTTTGTGGTTATTGCGGAAGAGCAAAATTTGGGTACAGACTGACAACAGAAAGTTGATTTAGGAAAACTAACAGTTTGGGCCTTCTATTTAATAGGAAGTTTCTAACTTTACTGTGTTATTTTTCTCGTTACATTTTAAGAAATATAATAATTGAAGAAGCATTAATGCTGCATTTATCAGGCTGATTCCGGGGAAATATCTTTTATGCCCCCTAGGAAGTGGGTTAATACACGCCGACGAACGATCCAGAACATGGCGTCAACAGCATAAATCGACGGATGCCACCTACCTAGCGTTAACTGTACAAGCTGGTGGAGGCCGTGTAATAGTCTGGGGTCTATTTTCATGGCGGGCATTGGTTTCTTATAACCTCTGGGACAGTATTTTAACAACACTGTGGACCAGGCACACCGGTACGCATGGTGTTTCCTGATGGAGAGGGTCACTACCAGGAGGATAATGCGCAATACCACAAGACCCGGATCGTCACGTTGTGGTAAGGAGCACGACAGTGACCTCAAAGTCCTAAAATGGCCCTCACGGTTCCCAGAGCTTAACCCAATCGAACACTTGTGGGATGAGATTGAGAACCATTCGTAGCACAGATCCTCCTCCGGCGAACTTTTGGCAATTAACAGATCCACCACATCCGCTTGTTGCTGAACATACATCTAAAACGATATAAGCACCTCGTTGAATCCATGCCATATCGAATGGAGACTGTTTTGAAGGCCAATGGGGTTCAACACGTTATTAGGTAGGTGTTCCCAATAATTTGCTACTTCAATGTATGCAATAATTTGACAAAATAATCTCAGGTTGTATTAACGAGAGACAAGTTCTAAACCAATAACTTTTGAAATAAATGTATAAGATCCATAACAACGACAGGAAAGGTGCTTAATATAAGTTGGACATGTCTGAAGCTATTCGATTATTGTCTTGAATTTCAACAGCGCAAGACATTTCTAAACCTAACAGATTGCACCCCGGAATCCAATTAGAACAAGAAATAACAATTCAATCCTTCTTTTTATGAATCCTCTCCCCTTTAAGCGTAGTAACATTTTTTTTACGAAATAAACGCAAACTTCACATATTAAAGTCAGCGCTATGCATCTGAATTTCACTTTCTCGTAATTTCCGCAAGCATTTGACAGTCTGTGAAGTTAAATATGCTTTCCCTAACCAAAATTTGCCCGCGACCTCTGTTCATGCATTCATGATCCTAAGTTTTTGTGTTTATCAAAATCTAAGTTTTTGTTATGAACAATGGCATATGACATTTATTTTACAAAATACACTGAAAACGAAAGTCAACATTAAGATAAATCTAAATAGTCTCGGTGTCACGCTCCTCTTTTTATTCTCGTGCATATGGATTGCTCTCCACTACCAGTAGCTAGGATCGTTAACGACATGCGGTTTTTTTTCTGTCCCTCAATGAGAACTATCACTGGTGATTCCTGCGTACACTGAAAAGCTGTAAGACCTTTGCGTTGCATTACCCCATCATTTTCTAATTTTTTATTGGATTTTTAACGACCACGTGAGCAACTCAGTGTGCTGTAAGTAGTCTCCCGTCCTTAATTTTGGGCCACTGGTTCCATGGAAGGGAGAGAGCCAGTGCTGTAAGACAAGCACAACACCCGTGCCTCACCGAGATTCGAACCCGTACCCATCTCGTACGAATGGTCAGAAGCCAGCGCTTAGACAATTCCGCCACCAGAGTGGCTCACCCCATCTTAGAGATCACAGTATAAATTTCAACCCTCGATTAACGGTGTACTGAATATCATCATCATTAACCATGGGTGCAATTCCTGCAGGTGTCTGTTGCCATTTTAATAATATTGCCCCATTGAAGTCTGTTCATTGCAGAGTGGCTCAGTTCTTGAAGAGTTCCACCGCACCAGTCTTTAATATCGTCAGCCCACACGCGGTAAGGGCATCCTCTTGCATTTCTTCCGTTCATTAAGCCAAACACCAATGTCTTTATCTTTCTGTCATTTTCCATTCTGCAGATGTGTCCAAAAAGTCTTCGTTTGTTCTGCACGATTTTTTGGAACAGGGTCTCTTTTAGTTGTATTCTTCTGTACACTTCTTCATTTCTTATCCTGGGGGTCCATCCGATTCGTAAGATTTTACGATAGCACTTTCTTTCAAAAGCAAGTATCCTTCTCTCTGATTCCTTTGTCAATGTCCAAGTCTCGCATCCACATAGCATGCTTCTGAAGATGCATGTCTCGAAAATACTTAACTTAGTTTTGAGGCTACTAGCTCTGCTCTTCCAAATTTTATCCATGGCTTTTAACAGTGTTATAGCCTTTGCACTTCTAATTGAATTTTTTTGCTGTTTAAGTCACACGTTATACAACTTCCGAGATAAGTGAATTTTTCCAAATTTTCACGTTCTTTGCCTTCCAGAATGATCTTTTTCCAGATCTCTTTTGCGCCAAATACCATTGTTTTTGTCTTTTGCTATGTTCATCTTTAGTCCATATCTTTCACCCTCTCTATTCAGTCCTTGTACCATTTGATCCAGTTTCATTTCATCTTCTTCAACCAGAACAATGTTATCTACAAAACACAGAAGGTTGAATCTTTGTCCTCCAATAGAAATTTCCGTGTCCTCGTACCTGATTTTGTCCCACATTCTCTCGAGATGTGAGATAAAGATGCTTGGTGAATATAACGTATCGCACAATGCAAAAATTGTGACCGCGTTTCTATCGAATTCTTCATTTACTACATTTAGAAAGTGATAGACCAGCGCCTTGTACTTGAAAAGCCCGGGTTTAAACTCGAATTTTTAAGGCCTGATACGTTACCCGGCTGTTTCAGACTTTAAAATTATAGCACGGCCCGTCAGTTTCAACTCTTATTAAAGAATACGTCCAGTTTTGTGATGCACTTCTATGTCTTCCGTTTCACTCCGCAATCTTCATGAGCCTTACACCTTCATAATGGGAACTAAAGCTACTGCGAATTATATCCTTTCACAATTGTGCATCGCCGTTTTCTTAAGGGTACCTACTGCCGTCCTCAGAATTCGTGCCATTCCCTCTGAATATAACACTAAGACACAAAACTTCAAAGAAACACTCTAGTCTCCCACTGTCACTGATCGTCTCAGCTTCTCCATCATTCTTTCCAG
The DNA here is from genome assembly GCA_039090855.1 of Macrothele yani. Taxonomy (NCBI): domain Eukaryota; kingdom Metazoa; phylum Arthropoda; class Arachnida; order Araneae; family Macrothelidae; genus Macrothele; species Macrothele yani. The sequence goes on from CM077017.1 coordinate 15,213,347, forward strand.
TTTTGCCAACTGTTAGTCAGAGCAACAAACTAAAAACAAATAACAAATAAGCTAGATTTAGAAAACCGATTAAAAGTACAATTAATGTGTAAACGATTAATTTTTATCGTTATAGATATTTTATTGATCGCGCATAATTATTATACAATATAAGGATGCAGGCATACAAAACCTGCTGTGGAGAAAATTCTAATTTTGGCATCCGATTCGTTTAATGTATCCCCACCCCTAATAGCAGAAGATTATGAGTTTGTATACTTTTAACAATTTTTTTACTGAAATTATCATCGAAATTGAGCATTTAGCAATTAACTGCAGCAATTTCCCTGACTTCTTAAAAATTGCTGATGTTTTATTTTATAAAACGGGAACTGACTCGGCTCTACCAAGAAACCATCGAAAGATCTCGTTGTTCCCATCAATGAGTAAAATTTAAGGACGAGTTCTCGTAAAATGGATACTCTAGGTTTGCAGTAAATTTTATTTTATCCTCAATTTAAATTTGCATTCGAACATTTCACTAAGTTTGAGACAGGGCCAGATTAAGAGGGGATCTAACGGGGCAATAGCCTATGGGCCCACCTTTACCAAGGGCCCAGGAAGCATGCCACTACACCGAAAATAATGCACAGCTTATATATTTATATATAGTGAGAAGTAAAACAGTTTCAGTTTTGTCTTTGTTGATTGCAGACAAAGGCTTGAAGACGAAGAGATTTCAAGATAGTGACTCACTAAGGGTAAACGTTTCATGTCGCTGTGTACAGCGGGGTCGACGACACAGTTTCAGCTTTTTCCCTATCTTCCACCCACACCTCTCTGCTTGCACTTAGAACCCTTAATGGACGAAATTCATTCTGTCTTCACGTTGCATAACAAAAAGATGCACCAAGAAAAGTATACAGTGCTAAATTATTAAAAATTCCAAGACAAAATCTAGGAATTTTAAGCTTTTAACCCATATTCTTGTGAGAACAGTGGAAAATAAGATTTTTTAGGAAAACTCTGCAGGTAATTCATTAGTTTGAAGCATGCAGTACGTTATCTCTATCAAAAGCATATTGCTACAGTTTCGTGTTTTAACGGACTTCATAATGATTCGCCGTCGTAAGTTCTTTGGAAGCCCAGTCAGATGCCTTACTTAGCCTTGATAACCCACTCAGATTTCTTAGATTAGGGGCCCACTAAGGCGCGTTCATGAATCCGGCCCTGGTTTCAGGAATAACTAAAATAATCTATGAAAGCTTCAATTCACTGGCGTTATCTTCTTAGACATCAAGAAGGCCTACAATAAAGTTTAGTGTACCGGTTCAATTTATAAATTAATTAAATTCCAATTGCACTGCTAAATCATTGATATAATAAATTCCTTCTTTACAAACACAAAACTTTCTGTGAAATTAAATGAAGCAAAATCCAGTCTAAAATGTTTTTACCGGAGTCTCTCAAGGCCCTGTTATTGGCCCCACACTCTGTCTCCGCTATACCGCCGATGTATATCAACAACCTGGAGTCAAACTATCTCTTTACGCAGGTGAAACTGCAATAATGTACTTATCAGCGAACTTAAATCTCTCAACCACGAAATTAAAAAAATATCCAAATCCTCAAAATATATTTTGCACGATTTTTCTCAGGCAATCATATATTCTCAAAAAATTAATTGACGACCCCCTCCTTCAAATCAAAATAATCAACGAACCAGTTCCTTGGTACCAACAAATTAGGTACCTTGACATCATTTTCGATTAAACACTTTTTCCCCATCCAATCATCGAAGTTATTCAGAAACCCGTGATCAGTAAATGAGGAATTAACTACCTGCACTAATTTCTGATTTTCCTGTGAAATTAAATCTTCTGGGTAACGTTTCAGCTCTCTAAAACTTTGAAATAGTTTTTCTCCTGTTTGGCATAAATCTTCAAAGCCATTTTTACCTCCAAAAATTAAAGAAACTCACTTATCTTTAAATAAAAATTAAAAAAAAAATGGAGTTGTGAATTACCAAGCCTAGCTCGCACAGAGTTACCAAGCAAACGCCTCATCTTCGGACGAACTTCAAGGGTCGTCAGAGGACAAGTTTCAAAGTCGTCATGCTTCAGCTCCCGGCTCTGCAGCTCTGGGGAAACAATTATTTTGGAATAGGGGAAGAGAGTTTGATGGAAAATGAAAATTCATTATGAAAAATGTTTACTTATTTCCTGCAGCCAGTTGCTTTGGTAATGACATATTATTCTCCGAAAGTATTCGGAAATCTCCAGGCTCTCTGTGTGATGAATGTTCTTTCAAAGTCCAATAACTTTTGTAAATAAAAGAATATTTTCAATTAAAAAAAATACTGAACAAAAGTTGTAAAACTCAGTGAAAACAACCAAATGCAACCAAATTTAACATCAATTACTTATTAAATTTCAAGAAAATAGATGCTCTAAAAGGTGAAATATATTTCCCATCTTACAAGTTTTTAATTAAGTTAAAATTTAAAAGAAATAATATGCTTATTGAGATTACTTTTCGATGCTAGGGTATATGTCTTGGGAAGTTTGTCTGATTTCGAATTTAATTCAAGCAAAAATTCATCTGCTTCAGAAAATATTTCCATGCTTTTAAGAGTCCGTTTTGTTGCGATTTCTCCAGTATCTCATGCTAAATATATGTGCATTTGGTAGAAACCAATAAGCTATACAACTTTTGTTCAGCACATGTTATCGTTAAAGTTTTTTAAAAGGTCATTAAACTTGAAATATTCCATCTCATAGAGATAACAAACAAGCATCTTGATACTTTTTGCAGGATAATGTAGGTGAACTGCAGAAATATACTGTTTGAAAAAATCTAATGAAATGTTCGTTATGTAAAATTTCTGCACAACATATATGGTTTGTTTAAATGTAATTATAAGTACAAAGTGGCACCAAATTCAAAAAAGTTGAATACTAATCTCCGTCTCAGTGGGGTGTGGTCTAAGCGCTGACTTTTGAGATGTATCCGGGTTCGAATCCGGCTGAGGAATGGATGTTGTGTTTGCCTTATGGCACTGGCTCACTCCCTTTCCTGGAACCAGTGGACCTAAATTAGGGATGAGAGACTGCTTATAGCCTATTGAGTTGCTCAATGTGGTCGTTAAACACTCAAATAAAATAAAATTAATATTTAACCACCATTTACGGTTAACTGGGATAAAACAATGCTCATGAATAGTATTTTTAAACGTCACAACGATAGTAATGTCACTTGAAAACAAATTATTTGGAGTTATTTGAAGTCTCACTCTACTTCGTTTGTTCTGAACTTCGGCGACAGAATTTCTTCTCCTCACAGAGTAAGAAGCTCACCTGGCTTCCGCCCCAACGCTAGCACGAGGAAGAATCGTAAACAAACAGGAAGCTGGGGAGAAGAGAATGGAGAGGCACACGACGTTACCATGGCAACTCCCACGATGGCGCTGGTAATAAACTCTGGTAACGGTTGCAAGCTAGGAAAAAAGCTAAACTGCTATCTCCTTCCCGCTATCTGCTAAACTCAAATTTCCCCGCTAGATTGCCTTTCAATAAGCTACTGGGCCGAATGGACCATAAGAACAACGGAGACGATCGCACTGAGCCCCGCGGTCTATAGGAAATAAAAACAAAATAATTTTGGGTAGAGTTTCCTTATATTTATTGTTATTATTATTTTTTAAGTTTTGGGGAGCGACGCCCTTAAAAAGATATTTTTATAACGTTGTTTTTTAGTTTCCAGTCCCCCTACTTTCAAATAAGTTACAGCTCTTCGTTGTACAGATGCTGAGATTTGCAGATTTCAAACGAATGTTGTAACCACCTTAAACTTTTCCTCATTCATGAAAAAACAAATTAAATTTCATCATTTTTTGGTTCCTTACTTTTTATATATTGAACAATAAGTGTGTAAACCTGATACTTAAATTAAAAAAAAAATACAAATGAAAAGAACAATATCAGACTTGTTTTTGGATTACATATGGAGGCCAATGGTTCAGTGGCTTTTAAAACAGTACTGGGAATTAAAGAAAAACCCGGAAATTTTCATATATGCACCCACATAAATGTCAAAAAGCTCACTAATTTGTCAGTTATTCCGCCTTGCATCAAAAACAATGTAGCAGGGGAAAAAAACTATTTAAAAGAATTTATTTTAGACGGATTCTTCTTATTCTCTACGCCAAAGTATTCGTTCGCAGATTAGTTGTAGTTATCTCTTTACCATATTGTGAGAAAGGTTTTATAAGTATCACAATGCAACAGCAAATCCTTCTGCCCGGAGAGAAAACCGTAGATTTTCACACTTTCTACTCTCTTTCTGAACTTCCAACATATGTATTGAGATATTCTTAAGCTTAAAGCAAACACTTCTTCGAGATCATCAGTTTTTCTTTATGACGGTTTTCGTGCGTGTCTTTTTACGGACGACATTTTTTTATGTAGCGACTTTATTAAAATATGAGATGCATTTTCTTGTGCCCGCAATGAATTTTTGCACAGGACCCCGCTATGAAATTTCACCCTGGACCCCGCTATGATATTTCACCCTGGGCCCAGCAAAAGTTCCATCCGGTCCCAGATAAGCTAGATTTAACAGAAATTAAGCTAAATTCGTAACACTAGTTATTACAACTTTCATTAGCCGATCGGTAGGCACCAACTGAGCCCTATGTACGTACAACGCAACCGCCATACATTGCCTGCGTTGCTACTTGAGGTTTTTATTTTTTGATTAGGGGTTTAACGACCACCGTGAGCAACTCTATGGGCTATAAGCAGTCACCCATCGCTCATTTAGGGCCACTGGTTCCGGGGAAGGGAGAGAGTCAGTGCCGTAAGACAAACACAACATCCATGCCTCACCGGGATTCGAACCCGGACCCATCTCGGAAGAATGCTCAGAAGCCAGCGCTTAAAACGCTGTGCCACCGGGGAGGCCACTTCAGGTTTACGAAATGTACGGCAATGAAAGTGTTCGCCTAGATGAAAAAACTAGATATTCCAACAGCTTGGCTCTGTCATTCAAGCTCTGGCTCTTTATGGATGCTAACCATGAAGAAATGCGGAAGGAAGACAAATTTGTAAGTTATTTTCAATGTAAGAAGAGGTTGTTTAATGAAAAAAAAAATTTCACCTCACTTTTTCGGCTATTAAGCAATGAATTTGTTTCGAAATTTTAACTCGACAAAGTTGAGATTCCAGTTAATCTTTTAAAACAAATATTGTTTGTAGGTTATCAAAATGTAATTATTTGCGGAAGGGAAACATACTGGCGGGGTAATCATAGTCCATATTACGACTGCGTGTCTATATCATCTCAATCAGTGTGATTAAATTTCACGGGGATTGGAGACCATAGCATCATCCTCAGTGGTGAAAGCAGACGGTTTGTTTTGGAGGAACGCGATGTTTAATGTTTAAAGTCCGGGATAATTCTCTCTCTCTCTCTTCTCACACACACACACATTTCATACGTCTGTGTTCTTTTATATACAGATAAATAAAAAAATTTAGAAAATATTACAATGAACAAAAAAATAAACATTAATAAATTTATAATTCAGCTAAAAGTGTCTGTACCACAAAGAGCAGGTTACGCGTCCGCCAAAGGAATTCCTTTTTTTTAATGGACCTTATTCATGTGACGTCAGAAGTGGATTTCTGCTGACCAACATAGCTGCTAATTCAATGTTGTCGCTATTAGATTACCCCTTACTGATGGTGAATTTTAAAAATTTTAACTTCTTGGAATATGCCAAATGATTTAATAGAGCTACAGGGCGAAGAAGATGAAATTAGTTTCTTAGACGAACAAATCAAAGTTGCTGAAGTATACCAAGAAAATTTTGTGTTCGATTCTTATTTCAAATGATGCAAAACACCATCGCCATTAGTCATGGTGAAAATTTTAATGAAGCATTTCTCAGACACGGTATGTTAAATTTCACGTTCTTATTGTCTGACATTGGCGAAATATCTGAAACAAACCTGGAATTTTGTTTTGTTGTGCAAAACGAAATATTTAGAAGTCCAGACAAATAGGTAATATGGAAACAAACTGGGGTTTAAAAACTTCCCATTGTCGCCCGCTAGGCAATCTACTTAAAAATAAAATGAATGTGTAACATTAAATAAAAGAAAAATTATAGATATGTTTCGCTCTCTGGGGAAAGAACGTAGAAGTTAAATCGCAACTTACCGATTTAGATATGAAATTCGTTTTTCCTTTTTCACATTTTGTTGGAAATTAAATATCGAAGGAATACTTCCAGGTTTTAACCGCCTTCTATTCTTATTGCCATAATATTCAAAATCTTCCTGATTAAAGTAGGAAGAACATTTTCGAGAATGCACATTGGGATGGAAATGATCACGTTTACTCTTTTTATTGGAGGTTTAAGGACCACCATGAGCAACTCAATAGACTATAAGCGGTCGCCCGTCCCTAATTTAGGGCCACTGGTTTCAGGGAAGGGAGACACCCAGCGCCGTAAGACAAACACAACATCCATGCCTCACCGGAATTCGAACCCAGACCCAACTCGGACGAGTACTCAAAAGCCATCGCTTAGACCACTGCGCTACCGGAGCGACCGTTTCATTTTACACAGCCATTCCTTTAACAGTTTCGGCCTTTTCAGAGGATAATTATGGGAAAATATTCCTTCTTCTGCACATTTTAGATGACAGGATGTATTAGCACAACCATGCGATGAGAAAAAGTAAGGCATGTGGTTAATACATTTTCGAAAATCGCGATTTTCCTGAACTCCTGCAACGCAACGCCTTGTTAAGCAATGGGTAATGTAAACAAACTGTTGCTGGTCAGCAGACACGGAAAAGTTTTCTCATGATGCAATGCGAGGTGAATAAATTCCACTGAGCAGCTCGAAAATGGTAAAAAGGTTTGGAATTCACTAATTGTTTCCCTACCTAATTGTACATAGTAATTATCGTAATAAATGGACGTATTCAGTTCATCAACGTTATGCATTATCAAAAGGGCAAAAACTACCCCCGGTAATTTCAACTTTGGAAGGAACACCTCAGAGAGTGTTCATTTCTAAATTTAGGTTACCAAAGAAATCGCTGCTGTTAGACACCAATTAGAGGATGCCTCTCTTTCAGAAGCCAGTGCGGTCATGGTCAGCTGCGACGTACCGAATTGTTGCTGTGAATGAATTTGAGTTTTGTATTCTAAAGCCAAGGTCAGTAGACTCTATTAACCTTGTCCTAAATCAAGATCGCAGCATTGTTACTAGTTCAACATTCTGCCCTGAGGGATAACGTACTAAATGATACGAAAGCAAACCAATCGAATGCGAGCATCCCCTCTGGCTTTAGCTAAGAGTCCGAAGGATAAAATTTATTGTCTCGGGTCAAAAGCTCTGAAAACTCAAAGACAAAATTTTCAAACGTAAAAAACTTACACAAATTACGAATAGAATTCATTGATATAAATAAAATGCGAACCAAAATTGCCTCGGTATATTGTGGTTCTGCAGCACCTTTTTTTTTTTTCGAGATATTGAATATTTTAGTTCATCACTATTTAGGGGAACGTCGTTCCCCTTACCAATTTGTTAAGGGACCTCCGTTCCCCACCGTTCCTGCACACTTTCACCACTGCTCATCCTTGACAGTGTATTGAATTAAATTCTAATACATATATTCGTGCAATCAATATTGTTCAATGTATGCATATGAGTTATTACCTCCTCATCCCAGTCAAACTTCCGTAAACATAATTTTCATTTTTATGGTCTCCACTAGAGGAAATTTCTTCCCTAGTTTTCGATGACAGGGAGAGAACTCATCACAAAGGCTGTTTCATAATCTGTTTTTGTGATACCGATGTATATATAATTATATATATCGTTACGAATTTTCGGGAATCTTAACACCACCGAGAGAGCAACAGTATTTTTACCTTCAAATGCTTTTTCAAAGTGCCATTTACCATTAGAACATATTTCAAACTTGCCTTCATGTGATAATGGTTCTGACATTGTGCTGCCATCTATTGTTCAAATTTACGATAATAGACACTTTCATTCCTATAGAGATTTACCGAATTACTATAAGTTGAAGGCATTACAATATCGCCACACATAGGCGCCGACTTGAAAAATTATTGGGGGTTCCGGAAATTTTTAATCGAATTACCCATGCATTTTTCAAAGTATTTAAAGTCTAATTTAAATTTCATTCAGTCAGACTATCTGGCACAATAAGGCGCTTGAAGTGCTAAAATGAAGCAAATTATAGTTAATTACAGAAAAATATTTTTTTCTAGAAAATTATTTACTTCATTTACTTTGCTTTTTGTAAGTGCGACATTATTATATACAATACAGAGATACTGTGAATTTCCAACTCAACTGTCTTTATAAAAGTAACAAAAACATGCAAAATTTATTTAAATTTTTCTTTTACCGATTTTTAAAATGCCAACATTTCTTTTTCAAATGATTTCTGAGTTAGAATAGGAGGTTAGAACGGAGGGGACATGGCATCAGCCGCACGCCCTGCTTTTTCCGTGGGCTCCACTTCGTATCAGCTGTGAATGCCCAGTATGCCCAACTTGGGCTGCTTCTGTACTTTCTATGGAGAAATCGTCGACTTTAAAGAGGTTTTAGAGGAACTTGTGCAGCATGTACAGTCAGGAAAAAATGAGACTGAAATATACATGCACATAACTAAACATTTGCAAAAAATTACAGAAATGCTGTTTAGTATTTTCTAAAAAAATTGAACAAAATTATGCTACGTAGAGCGGAAGTGCATATTGCGCATTAACCAATCACGGCCTTGCTAAAGCCGTGGGAGTCTTGTTGACCTTCAGGGACTGCTGCAGAGAATAAGAGACGGCAGCTATCAACCTGTGCCACAGTACAGGTCTACAGGGAGTGACGTCACGTCACTGAACCCTCCCCACCCGGAGTGCGCAAGAAACCAGATGATCAAATTTGGCTTTACCAGCGGCTGCTAATGCCATCTCCTATCTCTTCTAACCTCCTTGGTCACCGGCTGTCCAAAGATAAGGTGGGTCAACTGACTGCACAACATATTTCCGCCTTTATCACTATGACCTCGAATAGGTTCTCGTCTTTGAAAATAAAGCTAAACTTTTGTATTTTGTGGGAACCCAGACAAACCAATGATTTTCTTTTATGAAGGATGCAGTTTTAAATGCTCTTAAACAACGGTACTTGAGGTATTGTCTGTCGCGTCAAGTTCGATGAGCGCGAAAAAACACTAATTCTTTCTTTAGGCACAATAAACAGTCTGAGGGGTAAATTTCTATACACACTTTCTATATATGTATAGTAAACGGGGAATGAATAATAAAACACTTAAAGAATGGATAACGAAAAACAAAATTTATACATATACGCGCACGTGTATTTTCCCCACGATATACGCGCTAAAATATTAGGGGTTCGAGGAAACCACAACAAAATCACTGGGGGTTCAAAAAGTGTCTCGAACCCACGAAGTCGGCGCCTATGTCGCCACACCATTCTCTACATCACGGATAAAATACTATTTCTCATACAACAGCTTTATATGAAATTGCATCAACTAATGTGTAAGGTTTTTCAGAATTGTTGCTTGACTCCAGCTTTAGCATAGATCACAGAGCTTCCACCACGTGCGTGGAGAATTGATGGATTGAAGTGACACAAAATGACAGGTGCTCTCAGAAACGTGATATTTTCCCAGAGCTCAGTGACGGGAAGGGACTGTAATGCAGTCGCAGCTCGTCTTACTCTGCGGTTACGCCCCGATGTCTTTACGCTGACAGCATCAAGGTATACACCGAAGAACTAAAACATTATGACCACCTGCCTAATACGATGTTGGTCTTCCACGTACCTCTAAAACAATTCAGCGAGACATAGACTCTACAAGATTTCTAAAGCTGTCTTATGGTATCTGGCACCAACACGTTACCAGAAAATACTTTAAATCTTGTAAGTTACGTGTTGAACCGCCGTAGATCGGATTTGCTGTTCAACACAAACCACAGATGCTCGATTGGATTAATGCCTGGGGAATCTGAAGGCTAGGGTAATGCGCCTTCACTGATCATCTCATAGCATTGCTGTATTATATACAAGCATCTTTCCACGGGCATATTTAACTGCAATCAATAACTGAGCAAGCAGCATTACAGATGGAATTCCCTCTATGGAAGTTCTAATACCTGGAAGTCTTTCCATCGAACAATCCGGGTAATGTCCTGCTGTAATAATCCTGCTGAAAGAAAGCACAAGTACAGGGGAATACCATTGCCATGAAAGGATGTACCTGGTCTGCAGTGATGTTTAGGTAGGTGGTAGACGTCATAGTATCCTGCAAATGAATCACTGGACACAGAGTTTCCCAGCAGAACATTGCCCAAAGTATTACACTCACCCCACCCGCTTTTATTCATCCCATGGTGCATCTCGGTGGCAAGACCTTCCCAGATAAACGACGCACACGTACCCGGCTGTCCATAAGGTTCCAAGAACCTATGAATTTTGTAGAGGTATCCTTTCAAACAATCTGATCATTTATTCATCTCTTTCAGATAAGAACTTACAAAATGGATGAAGAGATTTGTTGATCTGTTGCGGTAACTGACTTTTATCAGTACACATAGTCTCTAGACATCAATAGCTGAATTTTCTGTACATCAAATCTTTATCGTAAGTCGTGATAAATATTTTGTCACAATATGTGCGGAGAACACTCATCAATATACATATAAATAGCATAGTAGTAAAAAAAAAACTGCGTATGGCAGGAAAAAAAACTACAACATTTTTAACGAAGTTAGTTTACACATTCGTCCACTCCTGATAACTTCTCAGGGAAGACAAAACATTCAAACTAAGTTAATTGAACATTGTAACATAGTGTAAATGTAGTTAGTTGAAAAAAAATTGCACTAGCAGAAAAAAAATTGAACACCAAACACAACAAGTGTCAAGCACACAAAAAAGTTAGTCATAGAATTATAACACAAAAACCTTTAAGTGAACAATGGCGGCCAGGGCTGACTTCGAACTACTCCCATGCATTCGCACATCGAATTTTTAGATGGGATAGGGGAAACCCTGGAAAACCCTATCCTGGGAGTGAAACATCTTTATAGATATCAACAAAGGCGATACTGATTTTCATGTTATGTCGAAAAGACAACATGCACAAAATGAATTGACAAGCATTTTAGTACTAAAAAAAAATTAATGTGGCGCCACACCAAAAAAAAAAAACATTGCATACTGACAAGAAGATAATGTATGCGATATTTTGTCCTCAAAATCTGTCAGAAGAGTTCTGTGATACTTTGAGTACCGAAAAAAGTTCAAATAAATAGTCTTTTGATAGCAAAGTTCTGTGATATTTGTTTGTCCTTCACAGTCCGTCACAAGGGTTCTGCGATAGTTTTTTTTTTTTTTTTTGAGGACAAAAAAGTTCAAATAAATAGTCTTTTGATAGCAAAGTTCTGTGATACATTTTGAGTATAAGGAAAGATTTAAATAGTCTTTACAGAGCAAAGCTCTATGTAGTAAAAAAGTTCCTTTGAGCTTGAAGGTCAATTGTAATAAAAAAAAACTTTTTTTAACAGTACCTGTTGCTAGCAAAGAATACCCGTGTGCGGACACGCTTACTTTGCTGTCGGGGCGACAATGGCACTCTCGAAGCTTCCTAGTTTGCAGGCTGAGGTTGCAAGTCACTGGATCGCCGGGATGTGACAGGAATTCCCGCGGACAAGGCAAGCCGACCAGAAGAAGCAGGGTCATCAGGCTGTCGCAAGGAAGTCTCAGGCTGTCGCAAAGAAGTCTCAGACTGGAGCAAGGAAGTCCCAGACTGGAGTGAAGAGGTCCCATGCTGGAGCGAAGAGGTCCCACGCTGGAGCGAAGAGGTCCCACGCTGGAGCGAAGAGGTCCCACGCTGGAGCAAGGAAGTCTCAGGCTGGAGCGAAGAGGTCCCAGGCTGGCTTGGAGACGAACCCGGAATCTGAGAAGGGTGAAGATCCGGTCGTTTCTTTGGTGGTCGAAGAAGCGGTGTAAAACTAGAAAGGCGCTTCCGTGAACGACTAGGGATGGTGGAGGAAGGTATAGGATCCGTTAGGTTAGCCATATTCCGTGACTTCTACCATGAATCTGTTCAAGTGAAGTTCGGGTGCCAATATGGCGTAGAAGTCTTGTCTTACTTTTACGTTAATTTAAAACATCAACATACTAAGAAGGGGAGGAGGGGACGCGTCCCCGAATCCCCATAGGCCGTGACACGCGTGGTGTTCCCACAGTGTTTTGTTCTAGTAAAGGACTAACTTGTTTTGCTTCTTCGACTTGCACTCCATGTAAAACCTTTCATTGTTCAGCATTATAAAATTTTATTGACTTTGAACAAAAATATTTTGAAGTAAAAAATTTTTGCGTAAAACTATTTGAGAAGAGCTTCCGTTGTTGGTACTAACCTTTGAGGAACAGCCAGTCTATCGCTGTAAAGAACGTGAGGAACCGAATACAGCGGTGTAGGAGATGAGCTCGGTAAAGCTGTGGTTGTTGAAACAACAGGCTGTGGTAACCGTGAAGCATGGAACCAACCCTCTGGTGGCTGAGGAACATTCAGTTTGCATCTTCTCCATACATCTTGAATTAGCTGTGCTCGTGTCTGCTTTCTCCATTTGGCACGGCGATTTTGAAACCACACCTAAGATAAAGACATTTCGGGTTTCAGTCATGAAAACAAAAAGTATTTTTGCTTATTAGTGTGGATAGCAAGCCGTCTTTTTACACGATGGTCACAAGGATTGAACACTTTGTACTCAATTATAATAAAGCATAGTTTAATATTTTTATACTAAGTGCAGATATTTATCGTACAAGACCTTTCGAAAATGTAGGACAATTTGTGTATTTTGTACATCTGTATGGCTATCCCCTTTGATTCGGAATGATTCTTTTAGTTTTAGAGAAAATTGCATTGGTATAGTTTTTTTGCAACATTTTTGCGTTTTGGGCATGAAAACAGCTTCCAAAAGATACGATTGCAATTTTCTCCGTTACTAATGGGAACTGGAAAACAGTACTTAGCCAGTTTGTGTAGTTTGTAAAACTGTACAAGACTATCCCCCTTTAATTCGGAATAGCTGTTTTAGTTTTTGAGAAAATTGCGCTGGTATAGTTTTTAGCAAAATTTTGTGATGTTATAGTTGCGTTACAAAAAAAAAAAAAGCATTCGGAGGGGAAACTAAAAATTAGTCTTTGCCTTCCCCCATGTTTCATTATTCCGGTGCCATTTGGTTTCTGATAATACCCAGTGGAAACTAAATGATATTCCTTGCTGCTGAAAAATAGGGATGCAAATCGTATTGAATTTCTTACCATACCCACTAAAAGGGCTGCTACTGGATCTTGAAAAGTAGAGCCAACTGAAACTTTTTAATACCACATTCGTGTTCAACGTCCATTAAAACATAAAATTCGGCTGCTCTGGTTTCCGTGCCTTTTTGGCTGTTGACCAGTGTAATTATTCCAATACGAATTCTAGATTCAATCTTTATTTTAATTTTGTTCAATAATCCTAACAAAAGTTTCTCTTAGATCCAAATGTAACAATTTTTTCAGTAAAGTGTCTTGGGTGTAACGTGTTCTTGCTTCATCGATGTAAAACATTGAAATGTCCGATGCTGGAGGTCATCGATTCGACAGCAGTAGGTCTGAAGAGCGTTCTTTTCGCTCCTCAAAAAATCGGCTGCCCGATATGACGTGACATAAGGGAGCTTGCTAGGCACTGTCACTTCCTTCCGAGTGAACGTATATAAGAGACGACGCAACGGTGTGAATACAGAGATGGGCCGCGGATGGCCTAGTGGTCAACGTTCGTGACTGCCACGGATAAACCTTAGGTTTGATCCCAGGCAGGTACCAACACTTGAACCACTAAAATATTCGGATGGGCACGTTAAGCCGGCGGACCCCGGGTACTCTCCCTCCGGTAATAAATAAGGGCGTCTATCTCCCCTTTCTACCTCGCTTCCGTGTCAGTTTCCTATCGGGCAATCTAGTCTAAATCTTTTCTAAGGGTTGTTTAAAACTGGGATCACACACTCCCTTCCTAAAGTACTCTACTTATGATGTGATCTGAATTCAGAGATTCATTTTGCGATTCCTAAAACAGCTGCAGCTAAAGTGAGGCTATACGCACGCAAAGATACTTTTTTTAAGCTTCGGAAGGGGTTGAACTTAAATGCTCGTCGTCGTCGGATCTCGAAAAACGCTTCGCCTTCCGAACTTGCGTCGGTCAATTACAGTCAACCCTTGACGTACTGCCACCGTTTGTTACATTATATTGTGGCGTTATATCAAGATTAGCGATACATCAGATTTGCTAGTTATTTTTAATTTACACAAATTTTGTTATGTTTTCTCGAAAATCATAATTAGCATTAAATTAAAAACACATTAATTAAAAAAAGTGCAGTGATATATTGCGTACTTAGTTCGCACTACATTTCAAAATGTCCGTTTCCCTCTCAGGAGCTTCTGGTATGCAATAAATGCCGAAATTTTCTATGTATAGTAGGAAGACAAAGTTAACATTTTAGTTATAAAGAAATGAATAAGAAATCCCGCTACGTTGCTGAAAGTTTATCAAGTGAAAATTAATAGCGCTACACAACAAAACTATATAACACAATTTCTTTTTAAAATCTCATTATTTTCATTTGTATTTTAGATTTAAATTCAATACTTTTCAGTGCATAATCTAATTTTACAAATGCATTTGAAATACTGCCATCCTGGGAATTTGCTTCAAGGAATTCCGCTACGTTACTGAAAGTTTATCAAGTGAAAATTAATAGCACTACACAAAAAAAAACTATATACCTTAATTTCTTTTAAAAATATTATTTTCATTTATATTTTAGATTTAAATTCAATACTTTTCAGAGAATAATCTAATTTTACAAATGAATTTGAAATATCCCCATCGTGGGAATTTACTTCAGGGAACTTTTCAATGCTAGAAGACACCCATTCCTATCTTTGATTGAATCTGTGCCTTTAAGGTTTGCCACAATTGAATCATGGCCAAATAAAAACGGGAAGGGGATTATCATACAGCTTGCAAGCTGCGGGATATCAAGTGTGTTTTGTGTTAAGAACAGTAGGTTGGCGCAGTTAAACACATTAGCAGTTGGCGTATGCCAAGGGTGTAGCGGTATATCGAGGGATCAAGGGAAATTTTATATAGAGCACGTCTGTTCAGACCTAACGGGTGGCGGTAAATCGAGGGGTGGTACAACGAGGGTCAATTGTATTACTAAATATTACTAAATTAATAAACAGCTAACCGGTCACATGCCTGTATGCCCCTTTCCCGTAGCAGTTTGCGTGTAGTCTCCCTCCTGTTCAATTGTTATTCATGAAATTTTAATCTTTATTTTAATATATCTTTATTCTTAGCTTTCTTAAAGATTTTTTTAAATTTTGTTATCAGTGCACAGTCGGCTCCGCTTAAACGCATACAGATGGCGTCACTCTGTGCAGTTACCCAGGAATTTCATGTGTGTTTTTTTTCATGGGTTTATCCAGGAATTTCATGTCTTTTTTTCATGGGTTTATCCAGGAATTTCATGTGTTTTTTTTCATGGGTTTATCCAGGAATTTCATGTGTTTTTTTCATGGGTTTATCCAGGAATTTCATGTGTTTTTTTCATGGGTTTATCCAGGAATTTCATGTGGTTTTTTTTTCATGGGTTTATCCAGGAATTTCAAATTACCGGGGTGCTGAAAAAGTTTGAGAGGTGAAAAAATAGGCGGGTGTTGGATGAAAACAGTTTTCGAAGGCTGAAAATTTTTAGTAGAATGTTTAGGCTTTGAACCTAGGATCAAAATTGAAGAAAAATTTATAAAATGGAGAACTGAGGAATTTTTTTACCGTTACGAATGGTTACAAGCAGGAATGGTATAGATTCTGTGGAAGAAATATTCTCCTCTTAAGACGTGGGAGTACGTCAGAATTATTGATTTATCAATTAGATATGCCCGAATTGGCAGAATTTACTGCTCAGCACGTGACATCAATTACATAAGAAACTTGAATATTGCAAAGCCCTGGGGCGGAAATCGAACCCGCATCTCATTCGAGCAGGCTATCCGTTACACCCCCCAGGACGATGAAGCCCCAAGTATCAGAATGTTAAGAATCTGAACATTCTCCGATTTTTCTCCAGTCGAAGATAATTCTGATTCCTCGTAGCGTAGTTAAGTGAAATCGCCAATCTTTCAGGTACGAATTCTAAAAGGGAAGCCTTTCAACTTTCACTCTCGAAAATTGAAGAAACGTGGCCAGGAGATAGTACTAAAGGCAAAAACCAATGGGCGTATTTCCGTTTTGGCCCAAATGAACTGACAAAGGTGAACGAGTGGTCTGAAAATGGCCTTAGAGCACAAGTGGGGAAATCATCAAACGTATCAATGAACAATCAATGGCAGTCAGAAAAATTCAACAACATGTTTTTATATCCGTGGATAAAAATTGGATACTGTGAAAGTGATGACGCTTCTTTTGATAATGTTCAACGTATTTGTTTTTCATATATCAATGAAAATTTTCAGTACTGTGATAACTTTGGGATCTTGCGTTGTTCTCATTGTTCCAAATTACTTTGCTTCGATCATGTGTTCAATGCCACAAATGTTCATTTACACCTGTAATAAAAGTTTTTCTTGCTTTTTGTATGACGTGAGCTTATTTTGAATCATGGGGGCATAGCTGATATTTGAGGTTACATATCACGCACCGCAACACATGTTAGATGATTTTTCCCACTTGTGCTCTAAGGCCATTTTCAGACCATTCGGTCACCTTTGTCAGTTCATTTGGGCCAAAACGGAAATACACCCATTGGTTTTTGCTCTTAGTACTATCTCCTGGCCCCTTTTCTGTCAATTTTGGAGAATGACAGTTGAAAGGCTTCCCTTGTAAGAATTTATACCTAAGAGACTAGGGATTTCACTCAGCTCTACCATGAATTTCCCTCGGCTCTACCCTCAGGTTAAATTCTACCTCTACTTTTAAATCCTTTTTATTGCCTTTTGGTAGAAGATTTTCAAGGTAGATCTGAGGAATTCATGTAAATGCTAACTACCCTCGGCAACTGTGATATACGAAAACAGAGGACAATGGTGAAATGGAAACGGGAAATTGTAAATGGATCAAGAAAGAATGGAGAGAACGGACTACTTCAAAGTTCTGCCAGCTTAACAGTGAGAATGCTCGCCGGTAAACACAACCTTCAGTTTCCACGAGTGATAAATTAAGTCTCGGTTGTTAGTATAGACTTCGAGCTGAAGACCCATGCATTTCTTCGATCCTATTCAAATTCCTCAAAAATATCGCCTTTTAACCCCGGCGTTTGCTTATGTTTCAGGAAGTACTGCAATTTTATTCTTTCACTTTCTTTTATTGTAAATAGAAAACGTCTTGAAGTCAAAACTTTCTCGTCTTAACGGAGTTGAGACGAGAAACAATTGAAAACAATTATGTTTTTTCACAAGTACAACTATTAATAATTAGTAGGTTTTTGTAGTTTGTCAGTTTATTGCACTACATTGTAATTTCACAGATACAAAGAAGAAAAGTCTTTATCCTAGTACAACGAAGTTCGAGTTTTGACTTACATAAGCAATTCTGATTGCTAAAAACAGCGTATTTGATGTGAAATCTAAGATGAAGCGTTGAAAGGTTTCAAACAAAAGTTACTGTTCAAAAATCATTGTGACTGAAAGTTTTATGCGATTTGTGTAAACTTTGTCAAACTACTCATAAACTGAAAGTTTTATTTATGAGATAAGTGTAAACTATTGTCACTAATCTCATAAACTCAAGTTTTATGAGATTAGTGTAAAACTGTCAAGCTAGCTTTGTGACAATTTCGTACGAGGTGTAACAATTATATTCCCGGAATGCATTTGTAGAAACACTGTGTACATACCTGTGCACTAGCGGCCACTGCCACCTTCGAAGTAATTCCCATAGGCAGCTAAGCATTTAGTTAGAAGCTGTTGCTATTGCTAGACATATACATATAACTCTGTTTCTGGAATACTCTTGAGTTCCTTTGTCGCGTTACGCTGGATGTCAGAAATGTCTGAAAATCTTCGTCCTTTCATGAAAATTTTTCTTTTGGGGAAGAACCAAAAATAACAAGGGGCTAAATCAGGTGAATAGGATGGATGATCCAATTTGATAATTGATTTCTTAGCCTCGAAGTCGAGCAAACTGAGCGTATCATAGCTTGGGCCATTGTCAGACACAGTTCAGCTTTTTTCCTTCGAACAGAATCCCGTAACCTTTTCAACACCTCTAAAAACATAGTTGGTTGACCGTTTGTGTACCTGTTCAATGAATTTGTCATGAATAATCCCCTTGCGATCGAAAAAACCCAAAAGTATGGTCTTGAGTTGCGAGCTTGACACGCGTGTTTTTTTTCTGCTCTTATGCCACTCGAACACCATTGACACTTTCATAGCTTCCTCACCATAATCCACTTTGAATAGCTCAAAAGTTTCAGTAGCACTTTTACTGATCTTCACATAGAATTTGCTGTTAAAGAGCGCTCTAAATTTCCATCACTCATTTTTATATCAAAACTCACACCCAGACTTGCATTGATTTCGCAACTGCTCACTCACGAATGGCTCTACTAGCCTCCGGTCAACGCGTGCGCTACTTGAAATATGTCCAGACACGCATAGGCACGTGATTCTGACCTCATCGCCACAAGGGCGACACTAGGCTACCGTTCATTCACACACAGACTTTCATTGCTTTCGCAAATGCTCACTCACGAATGGCTCTACTGGTCTGCGGTTAACGCATGCCCTACTTGAAACACATCCAGACACGCATAGGCACGTGATTCTGCCCGCATCGCCACAAGGGCGACACTAGGCCACCGTTCTTTCACACACAGACTTGCAATGCTTTCGCAACTGCTCACTCACGAATGGCTCTACTGGTCTGCGGTTAACGCATGCACTACTTGAAACATGTCCAGACACGCATAGGCACGTGATTCTTCCAGCATCGCCACAAGGGCGACCCTAGGCGGCCGTTCATTCACACACAGACTTGCATTGCTTTCGCAACTGCTCACTCACGAATGGCTCTACTAGTCTGCGGTCAACGCATGCACTACTCGAAATATGTCAAGACACGCATAGGCACGTGATTCTGTCCTCTTCGCCCGAAGGGGGACATTACGTGACCGTTCCAGAATTAAATTGTCACACCTTGTATGTAAAACAAAAGGGAAGATACTGATAAAATTCACCCACACATGTAGAAAATTATATATACACTGCTGGCCACCCAAAATGCAACACCAAGAAGGACACGAGATAGCAAAGCCAGATTTACTGGACGCATAACAACAGATACAAAGATGAAACGATTGAGCTTACAGGCCCGTGCGACTTGCGAACCACGCAGGCATCAATAGTTCATGTGGACCCCATGGCTGGCAACAACGGCCGCTACACGCCGCGGCATCGAACGAAATAGGCTTTGGATGTGGGCTTGGGGTATGTCGGTCCAGACTGCTTCCACATGTTGCCACAGTTTATGAGGCGTAGTCGCGGGTGGTGCTTGCCGGGCCACTCGGTTACCGATCAGCGACCAGACATGTTCGATGGGCGACATATCGGGAGGACAGACGGGCTACGGCAGCAGTGACACCTGGTGGGGCGTGAAGAATTGTTGCACGATGCGTGCCACGTGCGCGCGCGCATTGTCCTGTTGAAACGGGGACGCTGGCAGGTCCTGCAGGTAAGGAAGGACTACAGGCTCCAAAACGTCGGAGATGTAGCGGTGGCTGTTGAGTGTACCGGCGATGCGTACCAGAGGGGTGCGGGTGTCATATCCAATTGTGCCCCAAACCATAACGCTAGGCGACGGACCGGTATGGCGATGCATAATACAGGCGTCATACAGTCTCTCGCCGCGGTGTCGCCACACGTGGATCCTACCATCGTGGTGTTGCAGGCAGAAGCGGGATTCGTCGGAGAAGACAATGTCGTGCCATTCCGTAGTCCAGGTGCGGCGTTCAACGGCCCACTACCGCAGCACTCGCCGGTGGTGTAACGTCAATGGTAATGGGAGCAATGGGCGTCGTGCGACAAGTCCCCGCTCCTGCAGACGACGTCGAACGGTACGTGCTGACACAGGTTGTTGCGCAACACATCCTAATTCCTGCGCTAACGTTCGTGATGTGGCGGTGCGAGCCGTCAAAGCCCGCCAGACAACATGCCGGTCCTCTTGTTTGGTGGTGTGCTGCGGCTGCGGCAATCTCTCACGTCGGTCTTCCGTCCCTCCTGCACCCACCGAATCCATACTCGCCTCACTGTGGATGGATGTCGTTCCACACGGGCGCCGATATCTCGGTACGATAAACCGCTGTCGCGATAAGCCACTATTCATCCTCTGTCGAACTCCGAAACGTGCTGGAATGACTGCCGTGTTCTGCGACGAGGCATCAGGAAGCTTCCCACGCACAGGTCCGGCAGCACATCACACTTCCACTACTTACATCCCGCCTTCTGTGCACCCTTCTTATAGTGCTTCTCGGTGGCGTGCCGGGCGCACATGATTTGCATATGCCTTGCAATGCTAATCGTTAGCATGTCCTCTCGCGGGCGACGCATGCTGCGAATTTCAGGCCAATCGGATGCTTTCTTCTTGGTGTTGCATTTTGGGAGGCCAGCAGTGTATGTATAAATTTTCCAGGTTTTTTTTTTTTTTAATTGAAGATTTAATGACCACGGTCAGCAACTCGATGGGCTATAAGCAGTCACCCGTCCCTACTTTAGAGCCACTGATTCCAGGGAAGGGAGAGAGCTAGTGCCGTAAGACAAATACAACATCCATGCTTCACCGGGATTCGAACCCGAATCCATCTCAGACGAATGATCAGAAGCCAGCGTTTAGCCACTGTACTACCGAGGCGGCGCAATTTTCCAGACAAATAATTCTGCCATATGAAATATAGTTTCTTTCGAAGAGACTGTTCTCATGATAGCTTTCTAATTGTAATTTGGTAATCTCTTCTGCTAACTTTCTAACTTTCATTTGGCATTATTTTGTAACGTTCGAGTAACTTCTCCACTTTTGAGTTGTTTTTTCACTCATTTTTACTTAAAACACAAGCATCTTCGCCATGCCCTAAGATTTTGCTTTAAATAATTTCTATAAGTCCTTTCAGCCCTGTCCCCATACTGATCTGAGTGCCAGTTCTGATCCTGATATAAGTTTTGTGGTCAAATGTTTGCTGTATCGAAAGATTCGTATTAAACGAGCGTATTGTAACTTCTTAGCACACCTTACATTTTTCAGAAGCCTGCTGGCACACAATTTCATCATTCAACTATTTATACGAAATCAAACACACTTTTTCTTTTCATAATCTGTTCTTACGCAAACTTTCCAACTCTTATTCAGCATAATATTTTTGCATGTCTTTTGTAAATAAGCACGTGCTATATTCTCTTTTTCCATCCGTCTGTGGGCACTATATCTCTGCAACCGTTAGTCCGATTTGAAAAATTCTTCTAACGATGATTCTTGCTTTCCGGTCATTTTCTGATATATAACGTTGCAACTAAATGGCGTAAATCCCGATGCTGTCGAATTCAAAATGCATTTAACTCCATATCACTGCTTTTAAATATCCCATTGAAAATTTCTTTCATCCGATCGATACCATTTATAAAGAAGAATATTTGGAGTAGTTTCTTTTTCAATTAATTTAGTTTTTTCCGCTAGGGAAAGTAAAGAGAAAATTACCCAAGATAACAAAAATTAACATGCGATAGACGTCACGGGTTAATCATATCAATCGAAACCCTGTTATATTTTAGGCTAGTTCAGATAATTTGGCCCATTGTTATCAGTGCTGAGTTCGGCTCAATATTAAGAGCCCAAGCTCGAATTTTATATCGCAAAATACAAACTGGGGCCGAACGAGCCCGCAAACTGTGACTAGATAGTTTAGTCATTAAAAACAAATTCCTTCTTCCAGACTTCCACTCTCTCCTTGCAATTAACCGATGTCTTTCTCAAATGGGAGTGGGGAAGGGTCATCTCTTTGTTTTCTATAGTATAGCGATACGATTTTTTTTTACCATTCATTTCTTCCTGAAATGTATCGGGCGGCAGAGCATCCGGCAAATCGGTCTACTCTGCAATCTTCTCCAAGTGAATTCATCGAAAACGAAATCATCGAATGCGAAAACATCGAACGAGAAATCTTCTAACAGAGAATTCACAGCAGGGCAAGTTTTTCTGAAATAAGGGCTCTATATGAGATCATTGAATGGAAAATCATTGAACGCGAAATCACCGAAAGATAAATTCATCGTAGGACACATTTTCTGAAAATTACGAGTCTAAATAAATAGAATCCTCTCAGAGGAATAAAATGGAAAATCATCGAACGTGAAATCACTGAAAGATAAATTCAGTGTAGGGCACATTCTCTGAAAATTACGGGTCTAAGTAAATGAAATCCGCTCCGAGGAATAACATTGAAAATCATCGAACGTGAGATAACCGAATGATAAATTCATCATAGGGCACATTTTCTAAAAATTATGAGTCTAAATAAATGGAATCATCTCCGAGGAATAATACTTGCTATTCAGAAGAACGTATCGGAAATTTCCATTTGTTAGTTAAGCGTATTAATTGAAGAAAGTTTTCCAATATAGTTCATTTTCCCCTCATTTTAAGAATAATGTTGATTCCATTTATCTTAATAAAAAAAATATAAAAAGATCAATGACTTGTGAAGCTGAATCAATGATTAAACTTTATTTGAGCAAGTTTTTAGAAATATACATATATTAATAAATAAAATGGTGACATTTTGTTTTTATATGAGAGAAAGAATAAAATCTTATTTACCGGATTTTATTTATCATACCGATTTTTTTAACGGATTACCTGGAATCTTGAATTTCTTTTAAATAATTTAATAAAATTTAATAAATCCCCTTCATGTGATGTAAACATTTAAATTAAAAATAATTAATTTATGCTTTTTAGACCCCAAATGAGAGATTAGATTAAGAAATTAAAAGCACTAAAACGGTTTTCAGGAACGAACACGTGACCCGAAATGTTGAAAATTAAATACACTGTATGAATTGCCACAAATATTGTAATTGGAAGAGTAAATAAGTATAAAAGGCGTTCATGGAACACATTATAACAAAGCTACTTCGTGAAAATTCCTTTAAAAACTCCCAAACCACTCTTAAATTCACTAAAAATTCAAAAGAGTTTATGATATTTCAAAATGATTTAGAAAAGTCCGTCTTAGCGTTAAAATATGTCGTATTCCAATAACAAAATTAGATCATCCACAAAAAAAAACGTCATTAAACATTATACCAAGGGAAAACTGTTTTCTTTATCCTGATGTAGAAAAGAATTCGTTTAAACTATTTAGCAAGCTAATGATGTGTGCCTTTTAAATTATGTCTTACTGTTAATATTAAGAGAGATTATAACACTACGTATCGAAGTCATTAAATGAATTCATCGAAAAGAATATCACTTCGATAAATTCGTTTCAAAAGTTTCGAAAAAGTTGTCTTTAAGTAAATTGTTCTATGACGTATATTCTAAATTAACTTTCCTCTTTAGTTTCTTTCCTTATGTAAATTTTGAGTTTGTTCTCAGGTATACTTCACACTTAACGTGATATCTTCTCTCTCAAACGAATACTGTTGGCAACACAATCGAGGTCTGAATAAACGTGACGTGTGATGCCTGTTATGAGATAAGAACCAGAGATATAAAGTACGAGACAACAGTTGCTAGTGTGGGGTGTTGAATGTGGTTGATACTGATTTGTTAAGTAAAATGTGAAGTGCTATGTTGTATATTGAAATCATCTGGAATAAAGCCAATTTCCGTAAGTTTGACTTCTGTTTAAATATTTCGTCTGGCCGTTAAGGTTTAATTTAGGAACTCTTTCATCGTATGGTTATGTTTTAAAATAACGTAAGAAGAGCGATAAAAGTTCAGTACGAAAAGACTTTACGTTATAGCTCCTTCGATGAATTTGGTTTCGATTATTATGTGTTTGATGATTTCGTTTAAGATGAACCTGCTTTCGACGATTTCATCTTCGATAAAGTTGCTTTCTATAAAATCTACTGCTCCCCTACAACCTACGTAAGTTGCTCAATAAAATTAGCAAGGAGCTACCCTGTGGAGAAAAGGGGAATTTTCTACGGTGTGGTATCTACTATCTAGTATCTACAGTTCTTAAAGGGGCTTTTCCTTCTCAGCAGAATTCCAATAACACATGACTTATGGCATTAGTTTTCCAAATCCGGAATAAATATCCCTTCTCAGTATTCACACCCCAGTCCCCACCCAGACCCAGTTGTCGACTAGGAAGTGCAATATAAATCTCGTATGCTGAATCATACAAAATCGCAATTAAAAAAGTGAAAAGAAAACTAAATTGCAGTTAATATTATGCAGCCCGGTTCAAGCCCGGGCTGGGCTTCGAGCTTTCTAGCTCACGATCGGCCCGTCTTAGCACTGGTTGCAATCAGAATAATAGTTAAAATAATAATAAAAATGCAATTCGAAAACGAGTGATCGAATATTTTGGAAAATTTATTATGCAGTACCTTTATTAAACTTGCACCAGAAACATTGATTTCGGAGAGTGCTTACCTCTTTAAATTTGTTAAATTAATTATTTATTATTAGTAGGTGGGTCACTTTGGCTCTAAACTTATCCCTGATGGCAACACTCTACCGGTGAGGCGGGGTCCTGGGTGTACACCATTTGTTTCCCACCATCTTTTTTCCCCGTCGTATTTATTTTCTAGTGGTGTTTAAATGACTTTGGACGGTGTTACGTCACGAGGTAATTTTTTAGAGCCAGCGAAAAAACTCTCACCTGCCGGTTTCGAAATAGGTGTGCTAACCATTCCGCTATACCAGTTGATAGGAGTGAATTCTTATCAGTGAATTCAGCATTTGAAGATCGGTTTATTAATTTCTGGAATGTTCAAGGGACGATTTATACTTGACATAACGATGTATTGACACTATTTTTGATGTGTATATGTGTAACATGTTTCTAAATTCGATTTCTTTCTAAATGTTTTCCTAGTTTTTTGATGAAACAATTTATTGACATTTTTTAGTTAGACAAAAGTTCTACGTATGATCTAATCTTCATTAAAAATATGTGTGAATGTTTATAACCGTAAGTTAACAGAAATTATTCAATTATCATTATAATTCGTTACATATACGTTCTATTGAAAAATTTCAATTGAAGAGTTTTAACTAGGTAAAACACACATATCTGGCTTACGGGAATTTCCTGAAAAAGATCACAGGGTGAATTATCCTGACTTTTCGAATTTGAAACCGAACAGAAGTGGTAAAAATGTATGATTATAGAAATTCCTTTTCTGAAAACAGTCCGCTTTTGAATAATTTTAGTACGCGACACGGTGCGTTTAATTCTCCCTTAAAATAAGCTAGAGAAATTTAAAGGGCGTAGCATAGCTGGAATCAAACCTCAATGTGCCATGTGGATATTATTGTAAGACATTTAACATAACTTAATATAACATTACACACAACAGAAACCGCATAAAATATATGGATGTACGTATGCAATTTTAAGACCGACACTACGGGAAAAATTTGACAATAAAGTTAGACAAGATGAACAAATAAAATATGCATTTTTATCATAGATTACACAATAAATGACAACTAAGAAA
Organism: Macrothele yani; assembly: GCA_039090855.1. Taxonomy (NCBI): domain Eukaryota; kingdom Metazoa; phylum Arthropoda; class Arachnida; order Araneae; family Macrothelidae; genus Macrothele; species Macrothele yani. The sequence continues at coordinate 15,239,184 of CM077017.1, forward strand.
CCTAACTGATTCTTTCAGGAGCGAGAGCATGTTACAGCACATAACCTTAACAGATTGTAATCAAGTTGTAATGACAACAGAACTAGTGTTTGTTATTACTAAGAAAGTCTTCTTCTCGGTTGTACGAGCTAAGATGTTACAACCACTAGAACGTTACAGACAGCCTAGATTAGGGAGCACAAAGCCAGCGCTTTAAAAGCATGAAATTTTCTGTCCGAAAGTGTGAAAAGGCAACACAAAAAATTCGAAAATCATGAAAGCAAGTTTAAAGAAAAATATAAGAGCAACTATTCATCACAGGAAAGACATACGGAACAACACTGAAGGTAATCTAGGACTGTTGTATACATAACACGACACTGATTTGGATGAAAGGAAAAGTTAATGTTTAAAATGCTCTTGCTAAAAAGTTTCCCTCAGTTTAAATGGAAATTGACATTTCCAGTTCTCAAAAGTATCAGGATTCTTTGATGTTGAAGTTTGATTTTAATTAATTTTTCGATATAATTAAAAGCTGTTATCTGTTTCCTATTTAACTGTTGTTATATCCTTTTCGAAGTGCATTGCGACTTTTTCACGGTGTCCTTTCCCATTCTCACTATTTCTTGGTTACACGTAAAATGTATTAAAATTCAGAAACATGTACAAGAATTAAGCGGTCATCTTACTTGAACTCTTGCTTCTGAAAGGTTAATCTTCTTCGCAACATCTTCTCTCAGAAAGACGTCAGGGTAATGGGTTCTCTGAAATAAGGATTCCAATTCACTCAGCTGTTGCGGATTAAACGTCGTGCGATTTCGTCTCTGTTTAAATGAATAAATGTTGCATGAGCTAAAAAAATATCATAAGCATTAAATTTTTACAAAACATTCATTTTGATTTCAAAAGAAATAAGAAAAAGCAATTCAAATTAAATAGGAAGCTGTAATGTTCGTGGAAATATGGCTGTCTGAACACTACATAGATCAGTCTCACAACTTCACCTACAGTGAAACAGGAGTCATTCAAGAACTTCACAAAATGTTACAAACAATTAGTCTTCATTCAACTAAGTATCCTTTAGCACAACTCAGTCTTCAACAATGTTAGTGAACTAATCCAATTTACTTGTGAGGGGACTTTTAACGAAGAAAACAAAACACCAACACTAAATATACGCAGACATCAAGAGATCACAACTGGAAGTAATTCAATTTCACAACTACTATTATGTCGTCATACTACCAACATTTCCACATAATGCTGCTGCTCAAACATTATATATCGTCCTGTTCTCATCTGACACACACACGTAATACGTTCTGACCTCTAGGTGTTGCCAATCATTCTCTTGCGAGAGAGAAGATATCACGTTAAGTTTGAGAAACACGAAGGAGAACGAACTCAATTTTACACAGAGAAAGAAACTAAAAGAGAAAGTTAAATTAGAGTGTACCTCACAAAGCTTTGTTGGAGAAAATACGGAAAAAAAACATCGAATTTGACTCCAACCATTTTCGATACTTCATGTGGTGTTTTTATTAGTTTAAATTTGCTTTTAATTAGTATCTTTACGTTGTTTGTACGACAGCCGTGAGCAACTCAACGGGCTATAAGTAGCCGCCCGTCCCTAATTTAGGGCCACTAGATCTAGGGAATAGAGAGAGCCGTTAAAGATTTTCTCACCGAGCACGCTTACCAGGATGAGGATGGCGCTAAATCGCCCTCCTGCGAACTCATAGCTCACTCGCTCGCTCTATGATCAGCATTGTGTTTGAATCTTGGTCCTACATGTGCGTGTATCTCTTGTTTCAGAACTACGCCGCTCGTGTTCGATAGAAAAATACATGTAAGATGCTGTGTATCGTTAAGTAATTTCAAACATGAAAATAGGCTCCATGCACACGTTTTTATGTTTCTAGAGCATTCAGCTCTCAACTGGAAATGAATAACTGCATTCCCTCGGAAAGATTGCGAAATGACAGCGAATTCCGATGGAAGTTAGTCTTATATGTGATCTTATCTGAATATCATTTGTTGAAAATAACACATGAGGAAATGAAAGAATTCCTTTCTGCTTTTTTTGTAGGGTGTATAAAGTTACGTAACACGATTGTCTTTCAGAAGGACGAGATTATGCAACCACCTTGGCAATTTAAACAAGCCATTCCGTGTCTGAGTGGTCGGAGCTCAGTCCTCTAGCAAGTCGTCTGAAATAGGTCCTGGCCCGGCATGAGGAACGGATGGAAGGCACGCCCCACGGCGTTCCCCGCAATCAATGGGCCAAAATTAAAGACGGGAGACTCCTTATAGCCTCTGATGCTCATGGGGATCGTAACGCCCAAGAAAACTTTGCTGAACGGTAACTGCTAAATTCAAACTCATGTAACTTCATTTATGAACCCTTAAAGGAATACAGGCACTTGTTTGTTTCTCTGTTTGACCCTTTAACCGGCGGGTACGAATTAATTCGGGATTAGCAAATTGGGCTGAATGAATATATTCACTGCCTAAAAGTGGGTCGAACGCGGCTGGAACGAATGAAACTCCGTGTTGGGGAGCATTACTTTCCTGTTGGCTCTGTTATTCAAAGTACTTCTAATATACACTGCCGGAAAGTGAAAAAAGAACACCAAGAAGGAATTGGCGTACGATCATGAAATTTACATATGTTAATAGGGTCGAGTTTACGTAGGTGTGATGTTAATTTCGGGACCAACCGGTGAGCGCTTATGCCACAGCACGGCATAATATGCAAATTATCGTCGGTGGTATTTAAGGAGTACGGCGAAGTGAATGTAATCAGTCGTCGGCGTACGGACACATGCGAAGAGCCTGAAGAAGCTGCAATGCCTGGACATGGAAGAAGTTTACGATTTCAGCAATTATTGGACTTTGAGCGAGGTCGTCTAGTCGGACTCCGCGAGGCCGGATGGTCGTATCGTCGTATTGCGGAGCGAATTGGACGGGAAGTATCGGTGGTGGTACGATGGTGGCGTAGATGGTCCGAGGAACATTCCCACACGAGAAGACGTGGAACCGGGAGTCACAGACGGACAGACGATCGACGCATAAGCAGAGCGGCGTTGTCAAACGGAACATCCACTGGGACGCAAATCCGAGCTGCCGTTGCACCTGAAGTGACTGTGCGAACAATCCGCAACCGTCTACTGGATGCAGGACTACGTGCACGTGTGCCTCTGGAATGTGTATCTCTGACTCCAGCCCACCTTCAGGAACGGCTTCAGTGGTGTCGCCAACGTCTTCACTGGAGAACGCAATGGCGATCTGTCGTGTTCAGCGATGAAAGCAGATTCTGCTTGGGAGCCTCCGATGGCCGTATGCGTGTTTGCAGACGCACAGGGGAGCGTCTCCACCCTTCTTGTATCCGCCAGCGACACACAGGGCCTACACCTGGTCTCCTGGTGTGGGGAGCGATCAGCTATAACTCCCGTACACAACTAGTGTTTGTACCGGATACGTTAAACAGCACCTCCTACATCAACAACATCATTCAGCCCGTTGTTGTGCCATTTGTAAGGTCGGTCCATCGTGGTGTTTTCCAGCAAGATAACGCACGTCCACACACGGCACGTGCAACGCAACATGCACTTCAGGGTGTGAGACAACTTCCATGGCCTGCACGTTCACCGGATTTGTCCCTAATTGAGCACGTGTGGGATTTTATACAACAGGTTGAGGATGCTTGGAACTCAATACGCCAAACTTACATCCGAACATCTGTACGACAGACTCCATGCCAGAATTGCACAGTGTGACGCAGTTCATGGCGGTTCAACCTCGTACTAACCATGTTACATGGAAATGTTATTTTTCAGTTTACCAGCAAATACAGCTGTATTTTTTCATAATGTTTTGATCACGTTATCCTCTGTATTCCGTTATTATGCTGTATAAATTTCGTTCGTATCAGACGTCTCCTTCTTGGTGTTCTTTTTTCACTTTCCGCCAGTGTATTAAGCTTGATAGTCGAATCAGGTTTATCAACAGGCGTAGCGTTTTCAAACAAAGACTAATGATTATTTTCTTGACAATGTTGGACTATAGACGACTTCTTCAGTTCACAGTTCCGTACGTAACTAGTGCGTTCCACATATACCCCAACTCTTCACGGCTTGTCAACGATATGACATCTACTTCTTTTGTTTCAAGCGCGTGGAAACGACTCACTAAAACCAGTGACCGACAGAACTCTGAAGATGTCACAACGATTTGAATGTTTACGCTTCATTTTCATCATCAAAATGCGGCGTAAACATCCAAATGTTCAGCGAAACTATATTAGATATTAAAATTAATATCAATGAATGAAATACAGGATTACATCATTGTTCAATACAAATTTGGAAGATGTGAATCCGTTTATTGGTGTAAATATGACATGGATGTTAAGTCAGATAATATCCGAAAACTTGAAAATTTTGTCGTCCTGGAGCGGGAATCGAACCTCGTCTCCCGGATAGCTCCCGAATATGCTAACCACTACACCACCGAGATCGACTAAGTTTCAAGCTTCCGATTAATTTGAATATAACCATCAGATGTGAATCCAATAAATGGATTCACATCTTCCAAATTTGTATTGTACAACGGTGTAATCCCGTATTTCATTCATTGATATTCTGAGCCTCCAAGCAATCACGGGAATGAATTCTTAACATCCAGATTTGCTATATATGAATGCCGGTTGCTTCGACTAGCGAATCCTGGGATGGTTTTATTCAAATTAATCGGAAGCTTGAAACTTGGTAGTTCTGGGTGGTGTAGTGGTTATCATACTCGGGCGCTATCCGGGAGACGCGGTTCGATTCCCGCTCCAGGACGACGAAATTTTCAAGTTTTCGGATATTATCTGACTTAACATCCAGTCATATTTACACCAATAAACGGATTCACATCTTCCAAATTTGTATTAGAATGAATATTTAATTGTGAATAAACGTTGTTATCACTCTACGCTTTCTGCAATGAAAAAGTATTTATGATTAACGTTTTCCACGGTCTCAGAGTAATGAAGAGATCAAGTATGGCATATAAGGTTGTAGAATATCTATAGATCCAAACCACAAGCTCATAAATACTGCCTCGCGTAGTTTGTTTTTATTTCTCTTGTTAAAAACCCATTCACTGCCGAAGATGCTTGACGTTTACAATACTACCCTGCGTTATTGAATGGGCAAAAAATCAACTTGCTGAACTCCAATAACTAACAGATCTTGCGCCTGCCTCGTTGCTTTTATGCTTTCAAATGATGATGCAATTCTGACAAGCCGCCCAGATGCCCTAGTGATCAGACGCGCAGGTTTATGACAAGTCGTCAGAGCTGAGTCGAGACCCGGATAAGGCGTGGGTGGCTAGCTTGCTTTTCGGAGATGGATCTTTCTCATCCCTGGTACTAGTGGCCGCAAATTAAGGACGGGTGGCTTCTCTCCCCCTAGAATTGCTCATGGTGGTCGTTAAAACTTCGAGCCAAACAAGACAAAAGAAAAAAATTAAGGACAAACAGCACCAAGAATTAACTCCTACTCATCATACATTATGTTCGTCAACCTTCGTCTCTATGATTTCCGTCAACCAGTTTTTCTCAACGGCAATCATGCGTTGTTGTATCATACCGGGACTTAGGACTTACCGCTGTCGTTGAAGAAGCAAATTATTAAGAACACCCAGCAATCAGACACGTGTCATCATCACTTGCGTACGCAAGCATGACTTTGAGATGGCCTTATAAACAGCTCACTGCATAGAACTTAGATGTGGACGAAGCGTAGATAGAGACCATACAAGGAAGACTCGTGATTACAGAGACTTTGAAAGAGTCATGATAGTGGGTGCTAAGCGGGTAGGTGTAAGCGGGAAGGTTGCATCTCAGAAACGGTAAATCTTTTCAGCTATGCAAGAACAACTGCACCGAAGGTGTAAAGTGAGTGCTACACAAACAACAAAACAAGCAGTCAGTGGTTTTCTTGAAGAAGGAAACGACTAGTCAATGTTCGAGGGCAATGGAGGCTGAGGAGGATTGTACGAGGTAACAGAAGAGCTCTATTGCGTCAAGTAACTGCACAGTACAACAGCGGTATCCAGAGGTAGGTTTCAGCATACACAACCCACCGTACATTGGAGCAAATGTGCTACAACAGCAGACGTCCGCTTCGTGTATCACTTGCCCTGCTAAAAACTGGCAAATTCGTCTACAGCGGAAAACGGGAGTACCAAAACTGGACCTTTAAGGGCTGGAAAAAAGTCGCCTGGTTCGATTAATCACGTTTTCAGTTAATAATCCCCGGTTGACGATCTATAACAGGGCTTCAACAGCACGAATCCATGAATCCCAGCTGCTTAGCGGCCGTTGTAAAGTATAAGGTGGTAGAGGCGGCATAATGGTCTAAACTCTGTTTTCATTACAAGCTTTGGCTTTCTTAATTCATATGAAATAGTATTTGGGTGCTACGAGGTATCTTAACATCCCTGCGGACTAGGCACACCCGTATAGGTGCAGGGTGTTTCCTGATGGAGAGGGGCTACTTCTGCAGAATAATGTGCCATACATCAAGGCTCAGATCGTCTCTCAGTGGTTCCAGGAGCACAACAGTGACTTCAAACGGCTAAAGTGGCACGCACAGTCTCCAGATCTTATCCCAATTGAACGCATGTGGGATGACATTGAAAGAGCCGTTCATAACAGAGATTATTCTCCAGTGAACATTCGGTAATTGCCGGACGCCATCACATCCGCTTGGATGAACATACCAGTAGAGATATATCAGCATTTCGTTGAATGCATGCCACATCGAATCGAGGTTGTTTTGTAGACCAAAAGAAACACCTTTCGTCCATAAATACGAAAGGTTATTTGTCTTACCGACAAATAAGTAGTGCAATGCGGTCGCTTTAATCCAAACTGAACCGCCCGGTAGTGCAGTGGTCTAAGCCAGTGTCCCGCATTCGGTGTGCCGCGGCACACCAGTGTGCTCCCACAAGGTGAAAGGTGTGACGCGAACTTTTACCTATTATTCTATTGTAAGAAATTAATTGTCGAGTTTTATTTTATCCCAGTTACTGTGTTTCATATGCTTGCATTTCATTCTCTGCCGCTGCACTGATTAAATAAGATGATGCTTGTTATTCTTTATCACATGCAGCGAATTTTTATGTAATCTAAGAAATTAAAGGTAAATTATTTACTCATAGTTGTTGTTATATCGTAGTTTTGCTTACTGATATATTTATATTTCTCGCCTCTACCGCTGCACTATGCGCTTCTTTGTTACACTTGCCGCATGTCCTGTGTATACGTTTTTCCCTAAAAGTGCTGGGATTAGCAAAACTTTCCCTGTCTTTTATTATATTATTACGTTGTTTTGGTATTTGTCTCTGTTTGTTAGTGATTCTTCAACTTTATTACTTTTTTCCTGTATCGATGACCCCACCCATTGTTAGACTTTATTTTAAATAAGTCGGTACACGTGACCCTTCTTCCCTTTGAAGAGTATAGGTCCCGCGTCTTACAGGTATTTCAGTTCTATCACAGCTGTGCTCTCAAGTAGTCCGAAAATTGTGTTTACTAGTCAGTCTTGCTATTTTCTATTACTTTTAAAACTATTTTATTTTTTCAAGATGGGCAAGTACCTTGTATGAAGTGTTCCGTCCACGACTGCAAATAGTGAAAGCATTGAGCCCGAAAAAAAGAAACAAAAATTAGTGCACCGGCAGTATAGATATACACTGAAGGGCAATTGAATTAGAGACACCTGTCTAGTAACGTGTAATCACCACCTTTCGCCCTGATGACGGCGGCGATTCGTCTCGGCATGGACTCGACAAGACACCGGAAGCGTTGGGAAGCCATACGGATCCACGACCCCTGAACAAGTTCCCACAGTTCACGAAGATTTCATGGAGGGGAGTCAGAGCCTCGAACATCTCTCCCGATGGCATCCCAGATGTGCTCGATGGGATTGAGGTCAGGTGACCTAGCTGGCCAAGGAAGCGAGGTTACGTTGGTAGAGTGTTCATCCAACCATTCGGATACAATTCGGGAGCGATGGCACGGTGCATTGTTTTGTTGCAGGATGAGGTCCCCAGTGGGATGTTGAAGATGCACAAACGGGAGCAAATGGTCGTCCAGGATATTCCGGTAATGTTGGACTGTGAGGGACGATGTCACACGTACCAGGGGTTCCATTTCAGTCCACGTAAACAGTCTCCAGACGAGAATGCCACCCCCACCAGCTTGAAGAGTACCCTGCTGGCAAAAAGGATCCATCGCTTCATGTGGTTTGCGCCGTATTCGTATCCTGCCATCCGCATGTACCAACGTGAATCTCGACTCATTAGTCCAGGCAGCATTTTCCCACATGTCTAGGGTCCAGTGATGTTGTTCCTGCGCCCATGCTATTCCTTGCATCCTATGATGTGCGGTCAGCAGCGGTACCCTCGTGAAACAATGGCTTCTGTACCCCAGAGCGAGGAGATGGTTCTGGATGGTGTGTCTTCTTACACGTTTTTGTGCACCAGCGTTAAATTGCCGAGTGATTTCTTGCATTGTGGCCCGTCTGTCCACGGCAGTTGACACTTGCAGGGATGGTTTTACCGGATTTGATGTACTCACGGCGCACCCGTGACACAGTGGCTCGTGAAAATCCCAGTGCCTTCACGGCTTCCGAGATGGAGTGACCTATTCGTTGGGCCCCGGAAATTTGCCCACGATCAAATGCACTTAGACCCTTCGTCTTACCCATATTACGTCCGACTCTTACTGATTCCCGTCGCATTACTCCTTATATTGTCGGATCGCTGCATGCGTCATGTAGTTTCTGTTTACAGAGCCGCCCACAGCGCCACATTTGCATAACGCCAGCTGTCTCTAATTCAATTGCTCTTCAGTGTAATTATTTATCTTACGGTTTTTTTTTGGTGTGGTGATAAAACATGCCCAATTTCCGAGTGTATCGTTTGTGGTGAAAAACTCAGTAATGATGCTATGGTTCTCGGTAAATTGAAACGATGTTTGTCTACAAAACATTCTTCTCTGTCAAGCAAAGATATCAAATATTTTCGTCGGTTGTTAGAACAAAACAAAAAACAAGCAACGTTCACGACTGCGACAGTACGTGTTTCGGAAAAAGTACAGGAAGCTATCTATAAGGAAGCCGAACTTATCGTAAAGGCCAAAAAACACACACGATAGCTGAAACGTTGTTAATGCCTGCTTGTAAAGAGATGGTGAAAATAGTTCTGGGTTCAGAAGCTCCTAGTGAAATTTTAAAAATTCCTCTTTCTGATGACACAATCAGTCGCCAAGTTAGTGACATGTCCAGTGGCATTGAAGGCATTATGAAGGAGAAAATCAACAGCAGTCAGAAGTTCTCGCTTCAGATCGAAGAGTCCACCGATATAACCGGTCACGCACAAGTTCTTTCCTACATTCGGTACATCGATGGAGATGTAATTGCAACTAATTTCTTTTTTGCAAAAAACTTCCCGAACGAGCCACCGGTGAAGAAAAAAGTCGTGTGTCTAATGAATATGGGCTCCATAATGAATTAAACTGGAAGGATTGCGTTAGTGTTTGTATAGACGGAGCCGCTTCTATGACAGGTCGAGTGAAAGGATTTGTAGCTAAAGTACGAGAAGTACATCATAACATACGATGCGATCATTGTCTCATTCACCGCAAAGCCATTGTTGCTAAGTCTTTGCCATCTTTTCTGAAAGTTGTGCTGGACGAAGTAGTAAAGGTCGTGAACCTCATCAAATCGTGGCCCCTAAATTCGCAGCTTTTTTCCATTTTGTGTCAGGAAATGGTATCAGAACTCATTACACTCCTGCTACATACAGAAGTATGGTGGTTAACACGAGGAAAATTGTTAACGCGAAGGCATTTTTGACTGTTGAGGGGCACAAGTACGCCGATTTATTTGCAGATGATGAATGGGTATGTAAGTTGGCATATCTTTCCGATATTTTCGTACACTTTAATGAGCTGAACAGGAAAATGCAAGGTAGGAACGAAAATATTCTGACTAGTATGGATAATATTCAAGAATTTGTTAATAAGCTGAATTTGTGGATACAGAGAACTGAAAAGGGGTCGTTTGAGATGTTCCCGACTGTATAGCCACTTGTTGACGGTAATAAAGTGGTGATGGACTTAATTAAAGAACATTTAGAAATCTTGCCGCAGAAGTTCAAGAAGTATTTTGGAGAGAGTGCTCAAGATTTCGACTGGGTTCGTGATCCATTCGTTGCTAATTCAAAGCCTCTTTCGATTAATACACAAGAGGAACTCGCAGATTTAAAAGCAGACAAAACATTGAAATTAAAACTTCTCGAAGTGCCTTTGGACACATTTTGGTTGGCAATAAGGAGTGAATACCCGGCTATCTCCGAGATGACAGTCAATGTGTTATTGCCATTTTCAACTACATACGTATTTGTGTGAACTGGGCTTCTCGACGTTGACTGAAATTAAAACATCAAAGAGGGAGAGACTCAAATCTGTCGATGAAGAAATGAGACTTGCATTGTCAACGATTCCTCCACGGATCAGCAGCCTGTGTGCATCTAAGCAGCCGGAAGTACCACATTGGAGGTATGAGTAGAATTACTTATTTTAATAGTAATAGAGAAGTGTATTTTCTTGTATTTTCTACAGTGAATTAAAGTTCATAAATTATTAATAAATGCACGACTCGATTTCTGTTTAATAATAATATAATATAACAATAATAATAGGTTGATTACATTACGTATTTATATTAATAGTGGCATATCATACGTTTTTGAGGGGATTAACATTTTGGTGTGCCATTTTGAGTCATGGATAATTTATGGTGTGCGGTGAGTAGAAAAAGGTTGCGGAACACTGGTATAAGCGATGGCTTCTGATCATTCGTCCGAGATGGGTTCCGGTTGAATCCCGGTGAGGCATGGATGTTGTGTTGTCTTACGGCACTGGCTCTCCACCTTCCCTGGAGCCAGTGGCCCTAAATTAGAGACGGGCGATTGCTTATAGCCCATTGAGTTGCTCACGGCGGCCGTTAAACTCTCAATCAAAACAAATAAACAAAACAAAAAATCCGAACTGACTAAGGCATGTTCGGATTACCAAGGGCAATAAATGATGTAGTACTGAATTGAAATAGTGAATATATTTTAATAATACAGTAGTACTTTTACTAGTATGTATGAATAAAAGTATATATTACAGAAAAAACGTAATTTATAGAAACAAATTACAAAAAAATAGGGTACACATTATGAGGACAATTTAATGAATTTGCATTTCTGTTTAACACTTTTTTTAAAAGAAGTCTGTTATTTGTTTTTGCGAACATTTTCTTAACAAAAATTCCTTTCCACGAAAACGGTGAAGTAATAGAAGCTCTTGAATCAATATGGGCTTTACTCCAGCCCACGAAAATCACGTGTTGAACGCTGGGATTGTAGTTGTGTGAGTCACTTGTTGACTGGCCAAATCCCCTATTGCACGCCTCCTCATCACTTCCGTCTTCCTCCTTGACTCTTTGAATCATTTTCCCGTCGGATTAAATTTCATGGCACATATTATCACTTTCTTTCTGGATAATCTATTCATCAACATCAGATGCCGAAATATTTGCGTAGTTTGAAGAAAGTTCTCTCACTAAAACTTCTAATTCGAGCTGGCTGTCATTATGATTTTCTACATCTCGTCTTCTTTTGTAGTTGACGACCTAGAACACTGTTTCTTCCAAGAGGAAATGATAATATTTTCAGGAAGAGATGGATTTTTCAGTGACTTTTTCATGCTTCTGTAAATGAAATAACTTCTTTTAAATTAAGTTCGCGTATCACTGATTCAATAGGCTTTCCGAAAGCCCTCTGAACCCATGGTTTACGTGACTGAAGCAGAGGCCCAAGTTTGCGCCGTTACTTTCTCCACTGACCAAATCAGTCTTTAAGGGCGAGATCGCAGCAGAGGGTCATAGGAATATTAATTGTTTTCCAGTACGTGCTTGCTTAGTCATAAGGGTGCACATGGCAAGCATTTATTGCAGGAATATGGGTACGAGAAATTAGTGTAAGTCTATTTTACCACTCGTTTTATATAAGGAGGTTAGAATAATACATCTGGAGATGCCGTGGTCTATTAACCGTGACGCCGCAAGGTGTGGGAACTTGCCGTTGCTGACATGATACCTATGTAATTTCAACTGTTTGTATTTTGGAATTGCGTGGTTTTTGGTTGCAGAAACCGTATTAATATCAAACCGGAATGAATTATACTTCTTACAAGAGTGAAGTTTACAATTTTAACGTTGTGTTTTGTTTAGAATTAGCACTAATGTTCGTGCATTTCAATTTAAAATAAAAATGGGAAGGAGTTTCAAAATAATTAAGAGGTTTATAAATTCAGCATTTTCTCACACATTGGTAACATGTTACGATGCGAAATTGGAAACATTTCCGACGAAAGAAGGCGATTCGGCCAACACAAAATGCATTGCAATAGTCTTGAAAACCACAAGCTTTCCCACACTTTGACGGCCGTCACTCGCGGTTATAGGCTTCATGCAAAGTGGTACTACTTCATTAACAAGGGCATTTCCAGATATCTTATTATAACCTCCTTGGTTTTATAGCTATTTCGTGCCAAGTGTGACGTCATATGACGTCATCAGGCATACTTCTTCTATGGCTAATGAGAACCACCGTTGAGAACGTGGAACTAAGTGAATTGATTTAATTAAAAAATCATCATGACTTGTGGAAATGTTTTTCAGAATTTTTTTTCGCGAAATCATGATGTAAGAAACAATCGAACTATGAATGAACGAAACAGTTGCAACACATGGGCACCAGTTCCGGTCGCATGAGCCACGATGTTCTTTTTACACTTAAGCTGTTGTTTTAATTCGTTACTAGATTAGTTTTTACGACACACAAAGTTTTTAAGGAAAACGTTTCCACAAGTACGACGATTTTTCATGCAAATGAATGCACCTAGTTCCACATTCACAGTGGTGATTTTCCCAAGAAGATTAGAGTAATATTTTTGGACATGCTTTAAGTCTCTTAACCGTGAAGCGGCAAAGTGTGGGAATTTGATGTTTGTTTGCATGATACCCATGCAGTTTCAGCTGTGTATATTTTTGAATTGTTTGGTTTTGGGTTGCAGAAATCGTGTTAATATAAAACTGGAATGAATTATACTTCATACACGAGCACGGTGTGTGAAGTTTTCAACTTTAACGTTATGTTTTGTTTTGAATTTGCACTAACGTTCATGTAATTCAATTTAAAATAAAAATGGGAAGGACCCTCAAAATAATTACGAACTTTGTAAATTCAACATTTTCTCACATATCGGCAGCAAGTTACGATGCAAAATTAGAAACACTTGCGACGAAAGAAGGCGATTCAGCCAACACAAAATGCATTGCAATAGCCTTAAAAACCACCAGCTTTCCCACACTTTAATGGCCTTCGCTCGTGGCTATAGGCTTCACGCAAAGTGGCACTACTCCATTAACACGGGCATCTCCAGATATCTTATTCTAACCTCCTTGGGTTTTCTTTAGTCACAGAAGGAAAAAGCACATGCGATGACATCACGTGACGCCGCACTCGAAACCAAACAGCTGCAATATAGATAATAAAATAGATTTACGATAACTATTCCTATTCATCTTCCCGCAATAAATTCTTCCCACACGCACCCACATGCCAAAGAAAACGTGTACTCAAAAATAACTAACCTTCCCATGACTCTCCACTGTAGCCTCACCCTTCAAGATTAGCTTGGTCAGTAGGGAAACCAACCGAGCAAATCTGGGCCTCCGTTTCGGTCCTACGGCCCATGCCTTCTAGCTGTTAGATAACTTTGGCTCTCTTGATGTTATGACACTGAATAGCAATTTTGTTTTGTAACTAACTTTTACTACCTGGATTACATATTGATCCAGTAGCTTACAAAGCGCTGTAATATTTGGTGGTAAAATCACAGCATAAATATTTCCATCACTTTCTAATTCTTCGACAGACGGATGACCTGAAGCATCATCTAAGAGCAGTGACTTTTTCTATTGGTTTTGTGCTTTTAAATAAGATTTTACGTTTGGCATTCATTCCGGATCAAACTCATCTAAAAAAGATTTTTCTGGTCATCCGTACACTTTTCTGATCATGTTATTTAAGGGTAAAATGAAGTTTTTAAATGCGCGTGGATGTTTACGTTGCTCCCGTGACGAGCATCCAAATTGCAGGGGAGTTGCGCCACATTGTCCTTTTTGTTGGCTGTTAACATACGGGATAGCCTTCGCTCACGTCTAACATCGATGAGCTGTAGTCAGTCTACCCGTTTGCCAGCGGTTCGTGAGTTTCCATCCTCGGACCACTTTGTGAAGTTACTAACCACAAGTGACTGTGAGCCCCCCAAAAGCCTTGCTGTCTCGGAAATTCTCGTACCCCCAGTGGTCTAGCCATTACAATTCGGCCTTTGTCAAACTCGCTTAAGTCCGCTGCTTTTTCATCTGAAGAACAAGAATGACACTGACTAATAGACCTCAGTACAGGTATTATTCATACTGTTTTCACGATCTTCACCTGATGCATCGTTTGCCTGCATATTTCTCGATTTGCATAAAGATGCACTTGTTATAAGGTTTGACTCTTCGATGGATAATAGTTTCTTTGTACGTTATGAATTACCATAAGTACACATTCTTAGATAACGACTAAAAGAAAGCACAGAAGAAAATTTCGTGCGCTCACCATACGGGTAAGGAGAGAGCAGGGAAATTTTCCGTCTTTTCCACAAACTGCCCATACTCCAAAAAAAACGAAAAATTCATCCCCTGGGCACAGTGGCAAAACTACGAATTTTCGGCCCTTAAGTAAAATTATAGAAATGTCCCTCCCCCGATTCTGCCCTATATGAAAATCTAACAATGAAAATCAAAATCAAAATACATTTATTTGAACTTGTAAAAATACTTATTTCATTAAAAGAAATTCTTATGTTTTTCTAGGTAGATAGATTATACACTGCCGGAAAGTGAAAAAAGAACACCAAGAAGGATTTGGCGGACGATCATGAAATTTACATATGCTAATGGGGTCGAGTTTACGTAGGTGTGATGTCGATTTCGGGACCAACCGGTGAGCGCTTAGGCCACAGCACGGCATAATATGCAAATTATCGTCGATGGTATTTAAGGAGTACAGCGAAGTGAATGTAATCCGTCGTCGGCGTACGGACACGTGCGAAGACCCTGCAGAAGCTGCAATGCCTGGACATGGAAGACGTGTACGATTTCAGCAGTTATCGGACTTTGAGCGAGGTCGTCTAGTCGGACTCCGCGAGGCCGGGTGGTCGTATCGTCGTATTGCGGAGCGAATTGGACGGGAAGTATCGGTGGTGGTACAATGGTGGCGTAGATGGTCCGAGAAACACTCCCACACGAGAAGACGTGGAACCGGGACTCACAGACGGACTGATGAGCGGACCGATCGACGCATGAGAAGAGCGGCGTTGTCAAGCAGAACATCCACTGCGACGCAAATCCGAGCTGCCGTTGCACCTGAGGTGACTGTGCGAACAATCCGCAACCGTCTACTGGAAGCAGGACTATGTGCACGTGTGCCTCTGGAATGTGTACCTCTGACTCCAGCCCACTGTCAGGAACGTCTGCACTGGAGAACGCAATGACGATCTGTCGTGTTCAGCGATGAAAGCAGATTCTGCTTGGGAGCCTCCGATGGCCGTATGCGTGTTCGCAGGCGCACAGGGGAGCGTCTCCACCCTTCTTGCATCCGCCAGAGACACACAGGGCCTACACCTGGTCTTCTGGTGTGGGGAGCGATCAGCTGTTACTCCCGTACACAACTAGTGTTTGAACCGGGTACGTTAAACAGCACCTCCTACATCAACAACATCATTCAGCCCGTTGTTGTGCCATTTGTAAGGTCGGTCCATCGTGGTGTTTTCCAGCAAGATAACGCACGCCCACACACGGCACGTGCAACGCAACATGCACTTCAGGGTGTGAGACAACTTCCATGGCCTGCACGTTCACCGGATTTGTCCCCCATTGAGCACGTGTGGGATTTTATGGGACAACGTCTTATCAGGTCTCCACGGCCAGCCACGACCATCCCCGATTTACGCGTCCAGGTTGAGGATGCTTGGAACTCAATACCCCAAACTTACATCCAACATCTGTACGGCTGACTCCATGCCAGAATTGCACAGTGTGACGCAGTTCATGGCGGTTCAACCTCGTACTAATCATGTTGCATGGAAATGTTATTTTTCAGTTCACCAGCAAATACAGCTGTATTTTGCCATAATGTTTTGATCACGTTATCCTCTGTATTCCGTTATTATGCTGTATAAATTTCGTTGGTATCAGACGTCTCCTTCTTGGTGTTCTTTTTTCACTTTCCGCCAGTGTAAATATTCAAATAAAAAATCGTTCTTCCTACTGTTTGCATTAGCAAATTCTCCAATTAAATCTTTTTTTATTTAATTTATCGCTTCTTGAGCTTCAGAGGCAATCAGTGAATGATAAGGAACTTTCGGAAGTACAGGGGTTTAACAAAATAACGGAAACACCGACTGCGACTGGAGTACACGCAATGCGCTGAATGAAAATCATAGGGACGGCGTCACCCGCGATGTGAGGTACATAAAGGGTGCAGCACGAAATCGGCTATCACATAGCAGTGCCGCAGTCGCAGGTGAAACTGCAGCTCTGGAGTGATTGTCGACAATGTCAGATCTCAGTGACCTCAAAAAGAAAGGCATTATCATTGGTGCACATCTGGCAGGAGTTTCAGGAACTAGAACGGCAGAAATAGCAGATGTAGCACAAGGAAATGCATCGAAGATTATAACTATTTGTCAGAAATGACACGTCGTTGCCTTCAAACGTGCAAATTGTGGACGCCATCGGAAATTGTCAGACAGGGATAAGCTAACATTGGCACGAATTGTACAACGGAAGCACGAGGGTACGGCACCGCAAATAGCAGCAGAGGTCAACACCAGTCGGAATAATTCCATTTCCGTCATATGAGTTCGTCGGGAACTCCACCGTGCCGTTATTTATGGCCATGTTTCAATCCACAAAACCTCTGATTACCAACATCAATGGAACAGAACGCGTAAGGTTGTTCAAAGTACTTAAAACAAGTATACTAAAGACTGGCAACGTGCCATCTGGTCTGGTGAATCGGACTTTACATTGTTTTATAACGAAGTAAATATCTCCGTCATTTTTGTACACGCCGGGACAAAAATGTCTTCATTGTTTTATAACGAAGTAAATATCTCCGTCATTTTTGTCCTCAACTCTCATCTTTCTTTTTTCTCGGTAGATTTGAGTTGAAAACTACTTATTACTTAAGCCTATTTGAGCCCCCTAACGTTGCGGTCTCTTAAGCATCGCTTAACCATGCTCAACAGTAGCTACGCTTCACTATCTGGGCATCGCAAATACAACTGTAGAATAACTTCGTTTAGGCTACGCCTGACACATGCGTGTTTTCTTAGAAGGAGCTCATAAGCTTACCAAAAAGCTGAGAACTTTCCATCGCGCGAGGCACGCTTGCTCTCCGTAAAGGGTATAAAATATGAAGTTTGTTTTCGCATGTGACAGTTTCTGTCTCACAAAGAAGGCGAACATGAAACTTTCGGTACGTTTCGCTGTGCCGACTGCTTTTTTTTTTTTTTTTTATGCTTGATCAGGTTTTTGTTGCTTACGGGTCCAGTTTCACCCGGTTTCCTTTCATATAGTATTAAATTAAACATAATTTGATTGTGGTAAAACAAGCAGAAAAATCATGATATCAAAGATTAGCGCAGTTTTTTTTGGAATCATAAATTTGACCAAAGTAAAAACTATCCACTTTTTTTAAAACTGAAAGAAAATGATGTGCTAATGCGCGGGGTGATCATAAAGTAAAGTGAATGGAGCCGCTCTTTCTGCAGGAGCAAAGAAGAGGTGTCTGACGTAAGCGGTCATTAACCCTCAACCGTCGCACTTGTCGCTTGGCCAGAAACCAGGTTTTGCAGCAAATGCCAGTAGTTCTCCAGACAGCAAAATGTATAGACGCGTGTTTATAGTTTGTTCAAGGTTATCGGGTTGTCGAAGTTAGAGCAACGTGCAAACATGAAATTCTGTTTTCACCGTGGATATTCGGGAAGAGTAACGCATAAAAAACCGACAACTATTTATGGTAAAAGTGCTGTGACCAAAAAGAAAATGTTTAAGTGGTATTCCAGGTTTAAAGATGGAGCTTTTTCCATCGAAGAAGACCATCAACGGCGGTAACCGACGACAATGATGTGAAAATTCGCGCTATGATCAGGGAGAACCGACGCCTTACCATCAGAGAAATTGCAGCAGGGACTGATGAGTTGTTTGGTTCTGTTCAAGCCATCCTTACTGACAAATTGAACATTAAACGTGTCAGTGTCAAGTTCATTCCTTGTCTTCTGAACGACGACCAGAAAAGCAATCGTGTCACAGTTTCGTCTGAGTTGTTGCAAAGTGCAATAGCAGATGTAAACTTTTTATAAACAGTTGTGACGGGTGATGAAACCTGGATGTATGGTTACAACCCTGAAACAAAGGTCCAAACCTCTCAGTAGAAAACCCCTTCCTCATAAGACACAAGAAAGTACGTCAGCCTCTACAGAACGTTAAAGTCTTGCTTGTGTTATTTTTCGATATCGAAGAATTGGTGCATTGGGAATTTCTACCATGTCGCTCCAGTGTTAATGCTGCTCGTTACTTGGGAATCCGGAAACGCCTGTGGACTGCAGTCCATCGCAAGAGTCCGGAGAAGAAGACCAGTGGATGAATGCTTCACAACGACAACGGGCCAAGTCACACTGCTGTGGCAATAAGCGAATTCTTGGCTGCAAAACCATTCCAGTGCCCCCCTCCCTTTATTGACTCGACTTAGCACGGAGTGACTTTTGGCTGTTCCTGAAACTTAAGGCAGTTATGAAAGGCAAAACGTTTTGACTCTGTGGAAGACATGAAAGGTAATATGTAACGAGGTCTTAAAAGGCATTCCGAAACAGGACTATTATGGGTGTTTCCAACAATGGTAGAACCTCTCGATTAAGTGTGTTTGAGCCGAGAGGGATTATTTTGAAGGGGATTAATTTATAATCCCCTTCAAAATAAATAATATCACTGCTTCATACAACGTTTGAAGGGGAAAATACAAGGCATGTGGCAAGCTACACTGCTGGCCCCCCAAAATGCAACACCAAGAAGGACACGAGATAGCAAAGCCAGATTTACTGGACACATAACAACAGATACAAAGACGAAACGATTGAGCTTACAGGCCCGTGCGACTTGCGGAACACGCAGACATCAATAGTTCTTGCGGAACACGCAGACATCAATAGTTCGTGCGGCCCCTATGGCTGGCAATAACGGCCGCTACACGCCACGGCATCGAACGAAAGAGGCTTTGGATGGGGGCTTCAGGTATGTCGGTCCAGGCTGCTTCCACACGTTGCCACAGTTCATCAGGCGTAGCCGCGGGTGGTGCTTGCCGGGCCACTCGGTTGCCGATCAGCGACAAGACGCGTTCGATGGGCGACATATCGGAAGAACAGGCGGGCCACACCTGGTGGGCCGTGGAGAATTGTTGCACGATGCGTGCCACGTGCGGGCGCGTATTGTCCTGTTGAAACGTGGCCGCTTGCAGGTCCTGCAGGTACGGCAGAACTATAGGCTTCAAAGCGTCGGAGATGTAGTGGTGGCTGTTCAACGTACCGGCGATGCGTATCAGAGAGGTGCGGGTGTCATATCCAATTGCGCCCCAAACCTCAACGCCAGGCGACGGACCGGTATGGCGATGCATAATGCAGGCGTCATACAGTCTCTCGCCATGGTGCCGCCACACGCGGATCCGACCGTCGTGGGGTTGCAGGCAGAAGCGGGATTCGTCGGAGAAGACAATGTCGTGCCATTCCGTAGTCCAGGTGAGGCGTTCAAATGCCCACTGCCACCGCACTCGTCGGTGGTGTAACGTCAATGGTAATCGGAGCAATGGGCGCCGTGCGACAAGTCTCCGCTCTTGCAGACTACATCGAACGGTACGTGCTGACACAGGTTTTTGCGCAACACACCCTAATTCCTGCGCTAACGTTCGTGATGTGGCGGTGCGGGCCGTCAATGCCCACCGCACAACATGCCGGTCCTCTTGTTCGGTGGTGTGCCGCGGCTGCGGCAATCGCTCACGTTAGTCCGTCCGTCCCTCCTGCACCCACCGAATCCATACTCGCCTCACTGTAGCTGGATGTCGTCCCACACGAGCGCCGATGTCTCAGTACGATAAACCGCTGTCGCGATAAGTCACTATTCGAATTCTGTCGAACTCCGAAACGTGCTGGAATGACTGCCGTATTCTGCGACGAGGCATCAGGAAGCTTCCCACGCACAGGTCCGGCAGCACAACACACTTCCACTACTTACACACCGCCTTCTGTGCACCCTTCTTATAGTGCTTCTAGATGGCGTGCTGGGGGCACATGATTTGCATATGCCCTGCAATGCTAATCGTTTGCATGTCCTCTCGCGGGCGACGCATGCTGCGAATTTCAGGCCAATCGGATGCCTCCTTCCTGGTGTTGCATTTTACGTGGCCAGCAGTGTATTTGAACAGCGAGATAGAAAAAGAAAATGATGGAAATTTTTTATTTAACCAAAGAGATAAAATACAAGACGGGACTAAAAAGGATGGCGAAGGAAAATGAAAGGAAACATGCATCCCCAAGTCAAAAAATTGCAGCAAAGATAAAGAAAATAAAAACAACTAATTGAATACTATTTAGGTTCTGTAGTTCTTGAAGAAGCTTTTCCTTCTCCGTAGAAATCTGCTAATGCGTGGCTTATGGAATTTTCTACTGAAGCCCGGATTAAAAACGCACTCTCCCCCGAATCCGCACTTCCCACGCAGACCGAATTACCGAAGAAATCTCTTTACTAACTAGAAAATGTAAGGAAAGTTTCGTACGTTAAATTGAACAAAATAATTTTTTTTTATATAAAAGGAAGAAAATTTTCTCTATCACTCTTTCAGAGCCCGAGCCCGAGCTCGAACCCGAACCTCAGTAAATAATATGCAGCCCGAGCCCGGTTCGGGCCCAGAGCACCAAATGTTTTCAAAGCGTGTTAAACACCTTTTTTAAACCACCATCTGTACAGAAAACAAGTTAAGAAGCTTATTGCATGCGTGGAATTCACAAATTTGTTGATGATAAGGATCGAACCAGCATTCCTCTGCTCCGCAGGAGAATGCTTTACCAATTAAACTACACCAACAGAATTAATAGCTGCAACTTTGTCAACTTGACATGTGTTTCACCCCTGTAGCACGTCATGTCATCTCCCTCGTAAATTTTTTTCGCTCATTAATTCCAATTGATGTGTGGAACATATACTGTATATCACACATTTTTCGAACCCAGCGGGCAGCAGATCTATTTCCATAGTCAGGCGCAATGTGAAATTCACTGTCGGGGACGAAGATTGAGACTGCATTCCTCTGCTACGGAGCCGAATGCTTTACCAACTAAACTACACCGATGGAATTTATCCCTACAACTTTGTCATCTTGACATGTGTTTCTACCTCTCCTGTACAATAGGTATGGGAATTCCCATGTAGGAATTCCCATACCTTTCGTTTGCCATTCAGAGAGGTTAATTGTCAAGTTTTAGCAGTCAAAATCTAAATAATGCCAAAAACATTTAATTTGTGGGTACGTACAAAGAAAGAAAAATCATTCTTCAAGCGAGCAATGCATTGCACATCATTTTTTAAGTTTGAGAAACGTATTAGCAGGTGGACAATGGGAGATATTCTAAACGAAAAAAAAAGCAAATGGATGGGCTTGGAAAAAATCATTCTGATCAGTGAAGAAAATGAAAAAAAAATGGAAAGCATAATAAGTTGGAACAAGCCTTAGTATTATACGAGTACTGTATATAGAACAAACAAGAGCCGAACACGGTGTCATTACAGAACAAATTAAGTATTCGGGAAAAGGCTTGGCAATTTAGAGTACAGCAGGAAAATTAATAATAACGAAATGCATATAGCGTATTAAATCAGCTTATTTTTGTGGTGTAGTCAGCACAAAGATTCGCCAAGATTTCGCACTCCACTGGGAGGCTTTTTCAAGGCAATGGTAGACACAAAAATACAGAAAATTGGAACATGTAAAGAACGAAGTTGATTTTTGAAAATAACGCAGGCGACATCACTAACATATTAACATGAATTTTTATCACGTAATTATAAGGTGCGCCGTGATGTGTTTCCATCTTTTAATAACGCATGTCAAACCATTGGTAGTTCAGTAGAGACTAAAATCATTGCATGCCATTTTGCTGGATAGGATTTTCACTGTTTCCCTGATAACAGTTTCTTTGAAATTCGTGTAAGGGGCAATTCTTCTAATATTATTCCATACAGGAACGGCCGAGCAATGCAGGACTTCTCTGGTGAGGGCTGTATTCTGCATGTCGTGGTTCATACTTCGTACGTGTTCTTTATATCTAGTGTCCAAGGATCGCTTTCTCATTCCTATATATATCTTTTCCGTGTTGTCAGGATATACCAACGGTATTTTCTTTCTCACAATGTCTCTCCTTGCAACTTGATATTATATGTGATAACGGGGTCGGGGACTTCATTGTTATTAATATGTTGTATTTGCGTAATAAATTCTTTAACCAATATGTAAAGCCTGGGATATATGTGACGGATCCTGCGTATCTCATTGCGCTACTAAGCGATTTTGCTACTGCTGATATTATACGATTTCTCACAGTCTTATGTACTCTGTCTATGTCATCCTCCTTATATCCAGCCTTTCGACCTTTGCTATAAATATTATCAATTTCTTTATCATTTAGGTAGTCAGGTTTGCATACGCTGTACGCTCTATAGAACCACGCTCTAATTGCTGAAAGTTTGTACTCCTTTGGGTAGTGCGAATCAGGAGGGAAAAGGTTCGGTACTGCTGTCGGTATACACTGAGTGGCCACTTTATTATGCCCACCTGACAGTTTTAAGAAAATGAGCTATGGCTGCACGCTGTTGCCACCAGAGGGCGAGGCTAGTATAAAAAGGAAAGCTTAGTGCTTGCGACAGTAGTAGAAGTGATTTTTGTGTGACGAGATGGGTAAAAAATGCAATTTGACGGACTTTCAACGTGGGATGGTTGTAGGAGCTCGGAGCCATGGAGCGAGTATCACCGAAATCGCCGTATTCGTGAAATGTTCCAGAGCAGCTGTTGTTAAAGTGTTTAAAGACTGGATTGACAGCCAAAAAACTGGGTCTCTACGTGCAACGCGTGGTCGTCATCGACTAGTGACTCTTCGGGCGGAACGGAGAGTGTCCAAACTGGTAACAGACAACAGAAGGGCAACAGTGCAGCAAATTACAGATCATCTTAATCAACGATTCCCTCAAATGATCTCTGCACGCACTGTTTGCCGTACACTGCATCTGATGGGATATGGCAGCCGAAGGCCTGTTCGAACACCTTTGCTGTCTGCAGTTAACAAAAGAAAACGTGTCCAGTTCGCTCTGGAGCACAAGGATTGAACAGTCGATAATTGGAAACAAATTATATGGTCCGATGAATCACGTTTTCAGTTGCACCATGCTGATGGCCGAGTGAGAATTTGGCGGAAACAGCACGAAAGCATGGACCCCAAATGCATTGCTACAACCCTTCAAGCTGGTGGAGGCAACGTTATGGTTTGGAGAATGTTTTCCTGGCATGCTTTGGGCCCTTTAATTCGTGTTGATCAACGTCTGACTGGCACATCATATCTAAATATCGTTGTGGACCAAGTACATCCTGTCATGTGGATGGTTTATCCCAATGACCTTCGACAAGATAATGTGTCTTGCCATAGTGCTCGTATTGTACAGGATTGGATTCAGGAACATGCCGGTAAGTTTACTTTACTTAGGTGGCCCCCACAATCTCCAGATCTCAACTCCATTGAGAATTTGTGGGATGAAGTTGAACGAGCCATCAGACAGCTGAATCCACAACCCAGCAATCTCACACTCCTGGAAAGTGCTGTTCATCAAGCATGGTCTCAGATTCCACAAATCACCTATCAACATCTCGTGGAATCCATGCCACGAAGAATCGACGCAGTATTAAAGGCAAAAGGTGGCCCAGCGAAGTACTGAAGGGGTGGTCATAATAAAGTGGCTACTCAGTGTATAATAATCGTTAAAATAGAAGCTGGATGTTTAATTACTTCTGAGCGCGACGTCAAGATAATTCAACGTCCCGTCTTTTTCAAGCTCCATGGTAAACTTTATTGTATTGTGTAGGCCGTTTATCTTGCGCTTGCATTTCATTCAAATCCTGTACCCAGTAGAGATATAATTCACATATAAGAAATTTGACACTGCAGGAGTATGTAAGGATAGAGCTTACTACAGACTTCATTATTTTAACGATGTGAAGTATAAACATTAAAAGTGTAGTCCTCTCAAGTTACACTCACGGACAATAAATTTGCGCATCTAGAAGAAAACATGCTGCAACCGCGAAACTTTGCAAATAGCTAGAGTGCGTGCTGGTATGCAAATGAAGCACGTTTGGTGCGAGTGGCCATGACCACACTCCCTGTGGTGGCGCTGCAAGCACGAACCGGCAGCCTTATAAATCGGCGTGTAGTCGGTGCCCCGTGAAAGCGAAAAGCATTGGTCGACGCAAGCAAGAGTACAGAGTGACACGAATGCCGGGTAGACGCAAGAGACGTCGATTTACGCAACGTACGGACTTTTAGAGAGGCCGGATCATTGGGCTGAAGACCGTAGGATGGTTAGCGCGCCGTATAGTCCCCATGTGAGTTGTTCTGACCATACCGTCCGACTATGTTGGGAGCAGTGGACGCGTGACGGTACTAGCACACAGCGGAGCGGCTCCGGACGGACCAGGAGGACCACCAGTAGAGAGGATCGACGGACCGTGCGCCAAGCACGAACGAATCCCACGGGGACCCGGTCCACTATACAGGCAGATGTAGCTGCTCCTGTGTGCCCACGAACCATTTCCCGACGCATCGCGGAAACGAATCTGCCATCCCAGCGCCCCTTACATGTGTTGCCATTAACACCGGAACATCGCCGGCTCTGTGTGCAATGGTGTCAGGCCAAAGCGACGTGGAACGCCACAGACTGACAATGTGTGGTGTTTAACGATGAGTGTTGGTTAGTTGTGAGGACAGATGATCATCGTGTCCGGGTGTGGAGGTCCCCGGGTCAACGACACAATCCCGACCTCGCTATCGAGCGCCACATCTTCTCCACTGCATTCATTGTGGTCTGGGGAGCCATTGCTTACGATAGCCGATCAGCTCAAGTAGTGGTACGCGGATCATTGACGGGCCAGCGGTATGTGGATGAAATCCTACCGCCTTATGTGCTCCCGTTCGTGGCCGGAATTCCAGGTGCGCTATACCAGCAGGATAATGCCCTGCCTGCTCCCCGGACATGTCCCCTATCAAGCATGTGTGGGACCAGTTGAAACGCCGGTTGCCGCCGTGCTGCACTATCCGGGATTTGAAGCACACCGTCCAACACGTGTGGGCCAGTCTGCCACAGAACATCAGGGGTCTGTTGGCCTCCATGCCGGACCGTATTGTAGCATGTATTGCCGCACGAGGCTGTGCGACGCGCTATTGAAGATGACCGGACTGCTGCCACAGATCCGTCTGTAATTTTCCTGCGGCTGTGTTTTTGCTATCATGTGTATCATTCATCTGTATCATTACGTCCATAACATTTCAGTTTAATCCGATGCTTTCTTCTCGGTACGCAAATTTCATTGTCCGTGAGTGTATGTATTGTGTTTTTGTATTAATATACGAAATGAAGTACGTATCACATTAAAAAAATTAAGGCGTGGTGGAGTTCGACAGTTGCAATCGGCATTCTTGGGATTTAAGTTCCAGTAATGGTATAAGTAGTGATCGGAAGTAGCGCGCTAAATGTAGCGCTGCTACTATAGCACGCTACATTTACAGTATCGTGGCGTGTAGCATCTCTTCAAATAGAAAAAATGTAGTTGTATCAGTAGCACACTGCAAACTAAAGTAGCTTGTAGCGGAAAATTAGGCTACAAATCGTGCTACTTTAAAAAAGTGAAACAAAAAATCTTCAAATAACGTGACATTTCCAGATTTCCTAAGAATATTATTGGCTGGAACAGAGGAGTTATAAGTGTGCCCTGCCTACAGTCACGTAACTGACTTGGCTTACGTTGTGAAAATTAGCCAAACTGTTAACCATAATGTAATATCTTCCTTAATATGCTGTTCACAGGAAGAAGGTAAGAGATGATTGAGCAAGCGATTTTGTTGATGACATTTGACAGCGAGATTTGATTTTCTTAGTAAAGAAAATGAGAATTAGTTGATACGTGTTGATGGTGTTTTTATTTGAATTCCCTGCGCATATCATCTAGCCATGAATATAAGCCACTGAATGTGATAAAATGTGTTACTTGTGATGTTAGAGCTGAGGTAAATACAAAGGTATATTATTTGCGTAATTTACCTTGATATTTAGTTCTGAATGCCATGTGTAAGAATGTGCACGATACAAAAATATACAAGGATATAGTATTTGTATAATTTGCGTTGGTATTTAGCCCTGAATGTCACATGTAAGAGTGTACATATAAAGATCATCTTCAGAATTTGCATTTTTAACTGAATAGTAAGTGAAGAAAAAGGTAGCTAAATAGTAGGCAAACTAGCTACAGAAAAAGTAGTGTAGCTAGCTACTTTTTGGAAAAACTAGTTGTAGCTGAAGCAAGATATGTTTTCAAGAATGTAGTAGTAGCAGTAGCTAGCTACTTTTAAAAAGTAGTCGTCCAATCACTGGGTATAAAACGTTTGCTGCTGGTAAGTTGTTAAGATAAACATAACTGAAACTTAAAAAATAAAAAGGGGGAAAAAATGGTTGACCTTGGAGCTCTTGATATAAATCTTATTATGGATGGCTTAAAACCACCAAATCCTTTAAATTTTGAAGGTAATTTGTCAAAAATCTGGAAGAAATGGAAACAAAAATTTATGATTTATATGTTAGCTAGGGAAGCACTAAGTCAGCAGAGACTAAAGTAGCAATCTTTTTACATGTTATTGGGGAAGAATCATTAGAGAAATATAATGCCCTTGACTTGAGAGACGACCATAAAAATAATATTGATAAAGTAATTAAGGTATTTGAAAAATATTGCTTGCCACAATCAAATGAAAGTGTTGATAGACACATATTTTTTTCAAGAACACAATGCATAACATGAGAGGACTACATTCATAAGGTTTACACTTCACATCGTTGCATCATTCCAACTTCGTACTGGTTCCAATTATGATATATATGATACACATGAATAGATACGATATACATCCGATATGATACACATAATCTATGATATAATATGATACGATACATGTAAATGATACGCATGTGGTAAATATCATGAGAGGAATAAGATGAGTGTTCGACTCTCTTCTTGATAATTTTTTCAGGAAAGTTTGTAAAACACGTTAGCTAGTATCTCTCCCCAACATCAAAATACGTATTTATGTCAGTGCTACTAACTATTAAACGAAATATTTATATTGCTTGTAGGGTTTTACTTGGAAATGAATGTACCTACTCGTAATATTGTTAATTGTTTATGGCACAACTAAATTCCTCATCATAACTTCACTGTAAAGCACTCTTCTTACTTTAGCCGTATCTTGCTTCACTGTAAAGTTTACTGAAATATTCCAATTAGATTAACGCGTGTTCAGGATAGCTTAACTGCACATGCAAGAGCTAATTACGCACTGAATAAAAATGTCCATGTGAATTGAAAATACTTACGATGACCACTACTTCTTTATTGGTCCTTTGTAGGCACACATAGGTCAGCAAAACATCAAATGCAGAACATAATTCTAATT
The DNA here is from genome assembly GCA_039090855.1 of Macrothele yani. NCBI lineage: Eukaryota > Metazoa > Arthropoda > Arachnida > Araneae > Macrothelidae > Macrothele > Macrothele yani. The sequence goes on from CM077017.1 coordinate 15,267,202, forward strand.
CGTATGCAATCCACTATCTCTTCAACAACAGAATAAATCAAGTGCTCCTGACACAGAATAATAGTAAAGCCTCACCAAACTCGACAAAAAACGGAGACTTATAGAACAAGGAAGCTTAACATTCAGCGTGAGGGATTCAAATCAAAGGTCGTGCAAATCAACTCTCTCCATACGAAATCAACTCTCATCGATCCCACCGATTCAATTCAAACAGCATTCTTATTCTCCTCGTTCACATACGTCATTTATTATCTTTGGCCTGTCATGAGGTTGCCAAAATAAAAATTCGCCGAGAGAGAAAATGTAGCGTTAAGACTAGAAAATGCTTGAAGACAATAAACCAAAATTTACGTAAGAAGACAGGAACCGTAAAGGAAAGTTAAATTAGAGTATGCGTTTCATGTTGTTATCTTATATATTCCAAATGAAAACTTTGCTGATGATTGCGGTAAGTTTTGATGTCCTGGCTCTTTAATCCAGTAATTTAACCTAATAGATGGAAGTTGGACACATTCATGACAGTGACTTTAAATTCGCGATGCTGCTTGTATTGAATGATATAGCCATCGTGTTAAATAAACTAGGGATAATACGGTTTTACAAGATATTAAGGTTAAAAATATCTTGTGACGCTAGAGTTTTGTTCTCCATTGCTTTACATTGCCAAAGGCAATGAGTCCAGCATTGTGTTTCAGGTAAAGCAAATGCTTACTTTGGTTGAATTCAGTGTACTTTATTTAATGATACAACTGTCTTGTTTATTTCCCGTAAATAGGAATTTTTATTTGCTGTTAAGCTCTGTAAACGGAACCACTTCGTAATACATAAGTCTATTACTGTTGACTTTCATACACATTTTCAGGAAAATGTTATGCTCGATATTAGTGGTCTGCTCGTGTCTCATCCATATACCGTAGGTCGTCCGATAAATAAGATACAGGCTACAATTACATGGAAATTGTTTACGTTACCAGATCAGCAATACATACCATCAGAACTACATACAAATGAATATTTTTCCACATAGTCACCGTACACATTAAGACATTTATCCCAGCGATAAACGAGTTCAAACATTTCTTCACGGTAGCTTACCTGTCCAAGATTATTGAAATACTACAGAACTGCAGTGTCGCCTTGTCCTCGAATCGTTTACCCGGTAAGAAGTTCTTTAACGGACCAAAGAGATGACAATCTGATGGGGCTAGGTCGGGACTGTATGGCGGATGAAGCAGAACTTCCCACTTCCTCTTTGCGATCCATGCTTTCGTCTGGTTTGATGGGTGAGATCTAGCGCCATCATGCAAAAGTCTCACACTAACGCTTATACCTCTTGACCTCTTTTGTTTAACGAATTCCTACAATTTTGTTCGAGTGCTAAAATACCTGTCACTGTTAATCGTTGTTTTAGAGAGAAGAAATGCATAAAGAAGGAGGCCTACAGAATCCCAGAACACCGACGCCACTGTTTTCTTTACAAACGGCTGAACCTTTAATTTTTTGGGAGGTTGGAGATTGTGAATGCTTCCACGTCATTGAGTTGCGTTTGGACTTGGGGATGTAATAGTGCACCCATGTTTCATCCACCGTCACAATGCTTTCAGTAAACGAGTTTCCTTCCTCATGGTAACGGGTGAGGTTTTCGAGTGAAGCAGGCATTCTGTCGGTCAGCATTTTTGGAACCCACCGACAAAAAACTTTACGAAACCTCAACTCTGTGATGATCTCATGAACAGTACTCTCGGGAATACCTGTATGTTCAGCAATTTCACGAACCTTCATTCTTCGATTCTTCCCTTATCGAAGTTTCGACAAAAACACATTGTCTTCCGTATTCGAAGTCCTGGGTCTGCTTCTGAGTTGCGATTGATCATCGTTCAATTCCGTTTGACCATTAAGGAATTTTTCGCATCACACTGACACCTTTTTTTGGCTTAAAACGTTTTGTCCATAAACATTTACTAACCTGCGACGAATACCGCTTTGAGTGACACTTTCCGCTTGCAAACATCTGATGACTGCGCGTTCTTCTAACTTGGAATACTTTTCAATAACACCATCAATTTCGTTCACTTGCCCACCGCAGGCCACCCATCGGAGAACGACAACGAATGCACGACTACTACTCCGCATCCATACGATGTACTCAAGAAACACGTCTCCCTCGCGTGCGCATATCGGGCTCAACGTCACGTGTACCTTTGATTTCGGACCGCTCTCGTATAACCTTTAGAAACACGCACGTATGCAATATCTCTGTTTGGTCGGGAAGGAAGGGGGTGGTCCCAGGAAAATTGCGTGTGTGTGAGTGCAATATGTTGTTTCTCAAATTCCATAAAAAAGCTATTCTTTCATCCTTTTAGGAGTTGTTTAAAATTTTACTTCTTGCTTTTCATAATAACCAATCATTACGTATAAATTTTGTGTCCTGCTTATCTACTTACAGGTAATTTAATTATTATTAATAATTTTGTACAAGTCTATTTTATGCGAAAACAAAGGTAAATGAAGTTAAAAAAATATTTCGCTTACCCCGTAAATTTAAAGTATAGATATAAGAAAAGATCATTCAACATGTTCAAATCCACGGTAAAAAAAAAGGATAAGCCTTCTCGGTTTTCTTTACATTTTGTCCAACACTTCTGCTGCGGTTAATGATACGTCCCAATAAATTGTCATTAGTGCCAGTCCTGTCAGCCATTATTTCCCTCTTTTGCTTCTCGCAAACGATTTGACCATCTCTATCGTGGAAAATGATCATTCCATCTTCCACCCTGAGCCGCCCCGAATTTTTATAAAGGAAGTTTCAGCTGCCTGATGTTACTGGAATTTTGTTACCTCAGTGGTTACAAGCAATACTCAGGGATGAGGGAGTTGTAATTCAAAGCTTCCGGTGCTGTCCTGTGGAGCGACTGATAAAGCACTGTCGTTAGAAATTTTATAAAGGAAGTTTCAGCTGTCAGGATTTGGTTGTACGCGATGGTCCTTGAACACTAAAACAAGTGTTTCGTAAGGCAGTCCCTCACCAAAAATGTCTCGCCTCCCCATTCCCGATCTCCCCACAGAGATTTTATAAAGAAAACTCCCTCTTCCTGGATGTCTTCTCCTGTCATAGAATGTAGGACAAGTAACCAGAAATGCCTCCTAATTGCTCACACAAATCACTAACTCCTCTCCAATATTGCGCGGGTGGGGCTATTGAAAATATTCATGGACATTGAAAAAAAACCACACGCACAGTGAGATTTTAAAAAATAACGGTTAAGGCTCGATTTTTAGCATAACGTATTTAAAACGCTGGCCCGTTAAACCACTTTCCATCTTCCACCCTGAGCCGCCCCGATGGCGCAGTGATCTAAGCGCTGGCTTATGACCATTCGTCCATGAAGGGTCGGGTTCGAATCCCGGTGAGGCATGGATGTTGTACTTGCCTTACGGCACTGGCTCTCTACCTTCCCTGGGACCAGTTACCCTAAATTAGGGACGGCAGACTGCTTATAGCCGATTGAGTTGCTCACGGTGGTTGTTAAACCCTCAATTAAAAAAAAAATCTTTTTTTAATATTGATTGAGGGTTTAACAACCACCGTGTTAAACCCTCATGCTTCACTTTCTTCACAACCGAACCAAGCCCAATCAGCGCAGACAATATACCTCTATATCAAACCATAAACATTCACATCAATTTAATAATTTGCAAAAGCCCATGTTTAAGTGCAATGGGTTTGCAACTATTCAAAAATAATGTTTGTGCTACTGCAAAAAACTATCGAACTACAAGATGCATATTTAAACATTTCGGGGGAGGGGGTCCAGACCGCCAGATCTCATCCCCTGGATAAGTGCCTATTTAGAAATATATTACTTCTACACTGTAAAACATTTCGTGAAATTAACGAACCATTTTTCATGATCCCTTTGGTGAATTACCGAAGCATATCCCTGATTCAACCTTTTCCGTGAAATGACGGGAAAAAACCACCTGGATTTCTCGGAATTTCCATAAGTAAATTGGCTGGCACAGTATGTTGCTTTGAATAATCATGATTAAAAATGTAATTTGTGATAAGTCCTCCTACTGAAAAAAATGAAATTATTATAAAAATATTCAGAAAAATAACACTAAATAAAATAAAATGACTAATTAACCTGCGTTCATATCGAAAAGCATGTCATCATCGCGCGACCCTATTACTCTAGTTAGCTTAGTCAGTAGCGCTTCTTACTCACGTGCAAGCCGCCACAGACTCGATCCCCACCGAGGGCAATCTTTCACTTCGTAAGTCAGGATAATGGGACTGGTGCACTTAGGCTGAAAACTAAAGCGGAAACGGAAGTTTCTTCAGTATGGGAACTGGAAAAGTCAAGATGGAAGTTTTTGTAAACTCGAAAATTTCTATACTAAAACGAAAAAAAACCCGAAGCTGACATTTTTCTTAAAAAACGGAACTAATGACAACGAGAATCTATCATATTACTGACATTTTCGTTATTAGAAACAGAAATTTTTCAAAACGAAAATTTTTCAGCAACTTTGCTGCCTAGTGTTTCCGGAAATTTTCCGTGAGTCCGCACCACTTATTTTTTACAGTGTACTTTCATTATTTCTTATCAATTTTTTGAAGTAGAATAATGAATTTTATGATCTCATTAGTTCTTCAACCCTAGAATTCATTGCAAATAGGAAAACTTAAACGGATAGCCAACGACTAATAGACAAGACAAAACAAAAATACGTACATAGCTCGTTACAAAACCGTTTGGTTACGTACAAACGGTGGCAGGGATTGTGCATCAGTTAACATGTATATGATGGAACTAGAATCCGCAGTAGACTCGCCGGTAGCTATAGTAAAATGCTTTTTCTCCCTCGCATCCCATGACGTTATTGCATTCCTGCTAGAATCGCACAAAGGTATTTATGTGATACACAATTGCATGTTTTCGAAATCAAATACATGAACACATCTATTCTAAAGTAGCTGTTCTTTAATTCCTGAATATATGTATGTGTGATACATGTTTATGAGATTTCACAAGTAGAACTGAAAAATAATGTTAAATGATTTTAAAAAGTGTTGCATCCCGCTGAAACAACGACTTTTCGATTACTATTAGACCAATTCCGAGTAGCTTATAATAATCCAATAGAGAAGATGCAACACTTTCCAAACGCATTTTCCGCTAAGCTGGACAAGGGGCCGGAGACGCTAGCTTTGTGAAAACACAAATTTGTCCGTGATGGTGATCGAACGCCGCCCATTCACTACGGAGTAAGTTACTCCTCAGCTAAGCTACACGAACGGAATGTATCGCTGCAGATTTGTCGTCTTGACACGTGCTTTACCTCTGTAGTATTCACAGCTTCTGTCTAGTCGTTCAAGCTGTGCCAGCACCATTGCCCCGTGTTATACATGGGCTTGTCCTACGGCACTGGTTGCCTTATTCCCTAGAACCAGTGGCCCCAAATTAGGAACAGGCGACTGTTTATAGCCCCAAATTAGGAACAGGCGACTGTTTATAGCCCTAAAGTTTTTCGTAGCGGTAGTAATGCCCCAAATTAGGAACAGGCGACTGTTTATAGCCCTAAAGTTCCTCGTGGCGGTAGTAATGCCCCAAATTAGGAACAGGCGACTGTTTATAGCCCTAAAGTTTCTCGTGGCGGTAGTAATGCCCCAAATTAGGAACAGGCGACTGTTTATAGCCCTAAAGTTTCTCGTGGCAGTAGTAAAGCCCCAAAACAAAACAAAAGAAGGAAAGCTATTGCATTTTTGAAGGGGATTTTCACGCAGAAGCGACTGTAAAGAAATTGAGGATAATTAAGGATATGTCAGAGTTTACCTGACTTGTCATCAGTCGCTTCTGCGACTGATGACATGTCCGAAAAAGTCAGGGAAACTCTGTAGGAAATAGAGCTGTCAACGAGAGAACTCCAGAGTACTGTCTGTTTTATCTAACATACTCGGAGACATGCTGTCTTATAATGGCTGCATCCTTTCGGTTCTAACTATCTAGTATTCCGAACGAAAAGACTCACCCTAGAACTGGTCTAAAGAGAAAAGCTGTCGAAAACAAAAAATTATCCACCTGCTATTCTTTTCATACTTCATACTGGTTGTGATGTTTTTTTTATTCTAGATAACTAATTAGTCTTTTACACAAAGATTCTACCAAGTATTTTGCCAAAACCCACAATATCGAGAAAACATCTACATTAAGATATTTGTGTTCACGATACGATTTTGTGTATAAAACTTATTTCACGTACTTTGGGAACATCAGAATATAGTTTAGTAAGAAGTGTAAGTACACTGGCGTGCAAAAATTAAGGACGAGACGGTTTTTCGAATGTAACGTCGTGCAGAAGTGCTCCACATCAACTCAAATCATACCATAAGATCCCCAAGATGTAAGAATATGGGACAAATGAGCAAAACCGTCCAAACAAGGAATCCAAAGGATACAAAGGCACTTTATTGAAAAGGCAGCTTCGAGCACAACTGGACAGAAGACAGAAACGGTCATGTGACAGACGGCTGCCAAGAAAAATCAAGTCTTTAGTAGGGGATATGATCACTCCTGACTGCGTTGCAGGATTTACAACGTCTGTCCATGCTGAGGACGAGGTTGTCTAGGAGCTGTTGAGGCATCGCGGCCCATTCCTCTTGTAGCGCCAATCGCAGCTGTGGAATCGTTGCTGGCGGCTGGTGACGTGCTGCCAAGCGTCTCCCGAGAAGGTCCCACACGTGTTCGATTGGATTTAGGTTCGGGGACCTTGCGGGCCAATTCATGCGTTGAATATCTTCACTCTCCAACAGTTCTGCGACAGCCACTGTAAGATGAGGTGTAGCGTTGTCGTCCATGAAGAAGAACTCAGGACCCACTGCATCTCTAAACAGACGCACGTGAGGCAGGAGAACCTCGGTACAATAGTGGACACCAGTGACTGAACCTCCTTGATAGATGTGGAGGTCAGTACGGCCACCAAGCATGATACCGCCCCAAACGAGAACTCCAACACCTCCAAACCGATCCCTTTCGATGATGTTGGAGGTGTGATTGCGTGTTCCCTGCTCTCTCCAGATGTGTATACGTCCAGAATCGCTCGTCAGACTAAATGGTTCTCATCCGTAAAAAGAACTCGACCCCATTGCTGATGTGTCCAGTTCTTGTGTTCCTGGCACCACAGAAACCGCCGTCTCCGATGAGCAGGCGTTAATGGCACACACCGTACTGGTCGTCGTGCAAATAGACCACCTTTGTGAAGCCTCCTGGCCACGGTAAAACACGATAACGGACAACCAGTTGTCTGTTGCATGTGCCTTGCGATTTCAACCACTGTCTGTCGTCGGTTTCTTCTCGCCTGTAGGTCAATATACCGGTCATCCGCCGCCGTGGTTGCTCGTGGACGTCCACTGCTAAACTCTCGGACAGCTGTTCCTGTCGTTTGAAATGCTCTCCAAGCTCGTGAAACGATGCTGTGAGGGATCCCGAACTCCTCGGCCACACTAGTCACACTTCAACCTTCTTCCAACTTCCCAATGACGCGACCTCGGGTAAAGTCATCCAGATGTCGTGTACTGGATTGCCTGTTGGTCATATCACAGGGTGGCAGCAACTCGACGTCGTTCAAACCGATGTACACCGTGCAATAGCTTTCACCGAATTACTGAGCGTACACCGCCCGTGTGCTTTATACCCTTCCGGCACTCCCCCTACATCATGCTGCATATATGCGCATGCCCTACCGTACCGGACCCTAGTCTATCTCCTGAGTGGTCTTTCGGGCCGTTCTGCCTGCTCGTTCCGCTGTTATGCTAATTTCTCCTCTTCGTCCTTAATTTTTGCACACCAGTTCATATGACTATTTGTTTTTAGCAAGGTAAGAAGTGGAACAAATACAACTATGACTACATTAAAAGGACAATGTGATCATTATTTACACCAAAATTAGTTTTAATGGTGAGCATTATACATAGTAATATCTTGTAGAAAAGTGACTCAGGATTGCATAGTTTGAATATTTATTCCAGTGTTTAACAATAGTTTGTGGACTACTGTAATTATTTAAAATACCAGTAAGTTTAAGTGTTCCTTTTGTATTGAGGTTACATCAAATGCAGTATTATGTTTGTCAGATGATGCATATTTCACGCACAAAAACTGATTCACTGATTTTTTTGTGCTCTAATCTTCCGATTTCAGGTAAAATTATCTGGCAAAACTGGTCAGAAGCCAGCAATTAGACCACTACGCCACCGGAGCGGCACCCAGTGGTAATGATTTGTGACTGAAATTTCTGGTAATTCATTTCTCTCTCTCTATCGGTACACAGACTCGTCGTGGGAGAGTTCAGCCGACAAGCTGCATTGTCACTACAGTTTCTCTCTGATCAACACAGATATTTAAATCTATTGGAAGGTTCTAACCTCTGTGAGCCGCACTTCCTAACTTCAATGAATTCCGAACAAATAAAAATGTGCCGGTTCTTTCATGCCATACGTTCCATTGTACGACTTCCAGTTCTTGTGTGATGAAAGCTGTCAGAACAAAGCCAAGCAGTTTTGCGTCTACCCTTCATTTCCAACTATGAAGTTTATGCATCTTCATAAAATTTTCAGAATATAATATTCATGTTAGCCTGCCAGGCCTACGGGACACTGTTCTTTGAGAAAAAGTAAACAGTTTGTCGCTTTTTCCCCTCAGGGCAAAAAGCGACAGACTGTTTCTTTCGCTTTTCCACTGTCTCTGTCGCTTTCCCCCTAAGTCCAAAAAATCGTGCCATTACGATGTCCCATTTTCCTTTCATCAACTGCAGCATCAGTATACTAAATGCATTTTCACGTTTTGTCCGTACTAGTGATGGACCATTCGTGAACGACGATTCGTTCATAACGAATGACTCTTCACCGTGAATGGTTCGCTGTCAAAGCTGTAAGTTATCATTGAACCCTTCATTACTGCGGCACACACTGAAGTCGCAGCCCGTTTTACTTTCTTCCGTCAGCATGAGTTTGGAAACGAATCACCATTGAAAAACTAATGTCGAGAATTTATGAGTGTCAACCGTTATGTGAGTGAGAAGTCAGCTAGGAAGTAATGGTGACTCTTAAAAATGAGAATGATAAGTGAATGCATTCATATGGATGGTGTTCCCGAATCGTTCGCCATGAGCAGCTGGCGAATCATTTGTTGTGAACAGTGAAAGGGAAAAGAGCTCGCGCTCTTTTGGGCAGTTTGCCAAAAAGAGCTGTGGACTTGAAAGAGCTTCGGACGTAAGCACGACATCTCTACAACGAATGATTTACTCAGTGAGCGTAATGACAACGAGGAGATTGGACCATTCGTTTGAATGATCATTCGTGAATGGCTCTTTTTTTTTTTTTTTGATTGGAGGTTTAACGACCACCGTGAGCAACTCAATGGGCTATAAGCAGTCGCCCGTCCCTAATTTAGGGTCACTGGTTCCAGGGAAGGGAGAGAGCCAGTGCCGTAAGACAAACACAACATCCATGCCTGACCGGGATTCGAACTCGGACCCCTTACGGACGAATGATCAGAGGCCAGCGCCTTAGACCACTGCGCCACCGGGGCGGCAATGGCTCTTTTGCGTGAATGATGAATGAACTCTCAAGATACCATCACGCCGCAGCGATGGCGCAGTAGTGTAAGCAACGGCTTCTGATCATTCGTCCGAGATGTGTCCGGGTTCGAATCCCGGTGAGGCATGGATGTTGTGTTTGTCTTACGGCACTGGCACTATCCCTTCCCTGGAACCAGTGGCCCTAAATTATGGACGGGCGACTGCTAATAGCCTGCTGAGTTGCTCACGGTAGTCGTTAAACCTCCAATTCTAAAAAAAAAAAAAGATAATAGCACTAGTCCGTACTAAAGCAACGAAATTTAACCTACGAGAAAAGGAAGAGCGCATCTGAAGTTGTGTTCTTTAGTAATAATTAATTATCGTTTTTAAAAGTGCGAACACACAATGCGGTACAAAAACAAATAGGTGTGTCTCCTGACTCTCATAAAAGTTTCAGTTCAGAATATTTACCTGACGTTCATTCATGATAGTAAGAACAATACGAAACATAAGAAAAACGGTCTCAGCAAAACCATGAGTCCTATTGGTTTCGGTATTGCACTCAAGCGTTTTTACAAGAAACCGAATAAAGAACGTTTTATTGCAATATTTAATACCAAAAATCATTACAGGCCGTCGTTTTTACAGAAATTATGTGCTAAAGGTTTCTTTGCATATTTAGCTTCCCGCCAGAATGAAAACAATTTTTCGTGAAATGATATACAAAAGTTTCTCAATCAATAAAACCCCAAGACTGTTTAAAAGTAAAGCGACTACACAGGACAAGATACTCTGGTGAGTTCTGTATTGCTTTTGCATTAATTTTAATAAAAATATAGCAGGTACTTTTTAACTTAACACTCGTAGGTAGATAGGTAATGAAATAACTAATGGCATTTCTATGCGATGTCAAACACCTTCAGTAAGTTAGTGAGGAGTTGCATGCTGGATTAACAGCTACATGAATTAATGTTTAGTGGGCAATTCATTCGTTCGAATTCATTCTAATTTTTAATAATAATAATTGCTTTCTGAAACAGTGGGCAGACCTTTGTTAGAATAAGTCTATAAGAATAAAACAGAATGGCTGTGTGTGTATGTGCGTGTGATAGCAATACCTATGGGGAAGTTGTGACTGACACTTCAAAATCTGGCAAACTATTTTTCATTTTTGTTCAAGTTGCAGTGGACAGTTTTTAGTAGAAATTCCAAAACGGAAGCTCGCTGGAAGCAAAAATATTTTCCATGCTATTTGTACGGGAACGCGCAGCTACGATCGTAGCAGCAGAGATGACCTTGAAGACGCCAACGTTCTTCTTATCCTGATATTGGCGAAAATGTTCCTGTCACGTGTGCATTAGGAGAAGAAAATAACTTCCTTAATTGGGCATTGTTATTCCAGTGGTGGACACAATCTTTGGTGGAAACGACTCTACGCCGCCATCCCAATGTAGTGTTTTGCTACCGGTCCTTCCCACATTTCCTTGAGCTGGATAAATTACACCGTACAAAACTCTTTCGAGCAAAGTTTAAAGGTAATTCTTCCAAACTAAGTTTAAAGGCGGTGTTATTACAAAACGGAAGCATTTACCCGTCTGTAAGCCTATTGAAAGCATATGAAAAAACCTCACCAGAATATGGATCCTGTCCTCAAATCTGTCAATCACTCCTAACACGTGTGGTAAATGAGTGGGAACATCAAACTTATCGGACTTCTACCAGGAATACAACCAGGATAAAGAAAATTTTATTATTTTTGCGCGGATGGAAAAGACGAGACAGAGAGCATCATCATATGATCAAAGAGTGGCCTTTGAGAAAAAGTTTAATGCCTGAAGGAAAAGTGTGAGTAACGAATGACTTGTTGATTCCGAAAAAAATGTATTACCACCCTTCACATCAAGTTGGGCTTGATGAAACTTTTTGTCAAAGCTATGGATAAAGCGGGAAGTGGATTTCAGTATTTGAAGGAAACCTTCCCTAGATTGAGCAAGGGCAAATTAAAAGAAAGCATTTTCATTAGGTCATAAATCCGGACTATCATGGAGGATTCTATGTTCGAGGCAAAAAATGCGCATGGCTTACATTCAAAGCTGTATACGCGAACTTTCTGAGAAAATTTAGGAAGAAAAACTCAAGTGAACTAGTGGATGCTATGTTAAAGACATACAAGACTATAGGGAGCAATATGCCCTTTAAAATCCATTTTCTAAATACGCGCGTGGACTTTTCCCCTCCGAACCTGAAAGCGGTGAGCGACGAGAACAGAGAAAGACCCCACCAGGATATATCTAAAATGAAAAGACGAAATACAGGAAAACGGTCACCAAGCATGCTTGCTGACTACTGCTGGCTTCTATTATAATACATTTCTGAGTCCAATTAATAGCAATCTCTTGCCTTTGTAAACCTTTTTTGATCTCATTTTTGGATTTGGGATGTTTATCTCTATTTAACGTTCCTTTTGAGTTTCTGATTCCATATATAAATTTAGTTTCTTCTCGTTAAACGTTTTCTCACCGAAAGGTACATTACTTCCCCAAAGAGCTTTTGCAATTTGGCAACGATGACTGTAAGTCAGAGCAGCATGAAATGTTGACATTGAGGAGTTGAGAGTTGAGCAGAGAGTTGATGCGATATAGGTGATGTGGAGTTATCAAGGCATTTATGCACGATAGAAATATAGGGATTTATATGCGTCGAGATGTATTGAGCTGAGTGGTCACTAAATTATGACCACCTGACTAACACTTCGTAGGTCCACCTTTCGCTCTCAGTACAGCAGCTATCCGACGTGGCATCGATTCAGTAAGATGCCAGAAGCAGTTGGGAAATATGGCCACCTAAGCTGTGTGTATGCTACCTTTAATGCAGGTATGGAGGTGATTGGTGTGTCCAGTCGCCTGATATGCCGTTCCATAGTGTCCCACAAGTGCTCTATGGGCAGTGGCGTACCGGGAAAACTCAAGCCCCCCCCCCGTAAAAAATGTTTTCGAGGCCCTTTTGCTAAAATCCATATTAGGTTCCAATTATTCAAAATTTTAACCCATATTATTTATTAATTAGGCTTTACAGGTGTTTTAATAAATCAAATTCTTTAGAACCTACGAGTATTGTTCGTTAAATAAAAAGTTTTTCACTTTATGGCGTGAAATACAAGTTTGTTCGTTATAATCAAAATGACTGCCCTAGTTACCAACACAAATTACTACACAAAATACTTACGTCAAAGGTAATCATGTCATGCAAAATTTATTATTTTAAAGAACTAAAGCCTGCTTTTTTGAAATGTTTCACGCAACTTCCGTGTGACAGTGTCTAAAGACTTTTCCGATTTATACGAAATATCACAACATAAGTAAGCAAATAACTAAATAACGATTATGAACTGTAGCGCAAAACACGTAAAACTAATTAAATTATTTACTCTGAAATATAAAAATCACACTTAACATAATTCCACAATGTTTTGCACATAGTAAACAAACTCTTTTGACTCTGTTATAAAAAAATGACACAGGTCTCTGATTTTTCGCTCCCGCGAAGATCACATTTTAGTTCATTACATTCGGAAGGATGCGTAGTTATGTGCAAACAACTGTAGAGCATAACACCTTATCCTCATTGGTACAAAAATTCCGCTCATTGAACTGATATTTCTTTTAACATTCTCTTGTTAGCGTACCTGCATAGAAACTATTGCAAGGGATGTGAACTTGAGGAACCTTGTAACAGTTATTACGAAGGGCTCAAGTTCTTTTGAATAGCTGCTTTCTCGTCATTAAGTTTTTATGAACTAAAGCAACGATAATGATTTTCAAAAGATAATACGTATTTACTCATAAAAAAATGCTTTTCTTCTTAATTCTTCATTCAAAGATTTCTTTAACCACTTTCATACGAAGTTTCCGCAAAAGATTTTGTAAAATCCTTTTGCTCAGGCTAGATGCCCTTTTAACCATTAACACTGCTGGGGTTGCAGGAGCTATCAGTACGCCCCTGTTTATGGATTAATATCGGGAAAGCTCGAACGCCAATCGATATGCTGAAGTCTGAACTGTGTTCTTCAAAACATTCCTGCACAACATTGGACCTGTGGTTTGGCGCATTGTCATCTTGGAAGACACCGTCGCCCTTCGGGAAAAAGTGCAACATTGCTGAGTGTACAGAGTAAGAATGCAATTCACGATAGCGGACACCAGTCATACGTTATTTCACATGCACCAGGAGTCCCGGTTCCTGCTAAATAAACATGCCCCACACCATGCAACCACCTTAACCGGCTTGCACTGTGGAGACCATGCAGGACGGATCGAGTGGCTCATGTTGTTTGCACCAAATACGTGCACGACCATCCACGGAGTGGAGTAAACAAGTTAGTTAAATCATGTAATGCATTGATTATGATACGCTTTCCAACATACCAGATATCATTACTCAACTTATTACTCAAGTAATGACGATAATGACTGTGAAATAAATCTCGATCCTGTGTCCTGACCTTTCACCCCATTTCGATGATATTAAACAGAATTGGTTCAGTATTCCTCCGGAACAACATGATAAAGTTTTGTTGCAATCGAAGCATTTTTACGTAAGTTATGATGCATAAGATCGATGGAATGAATCGATCTCCTATGTCCTAACCTTTGGCCCCATTTCGTCCATTTTCAATAGGGTTCGTCCCCAGGTAGTTCCCTACCACATACTAAACTTTCATCGAAATCGAACCATTTTTACGCAAGTTATGACGCATAAGGGCGATGAAATGGATCCCGCTCCTATGTTCTGACCTTTGACCCCATTTCGTCCATTTTCAATAGGGTTCGTCCCCAGGTGGTCCCCTACCACATGCTAAAATTTCATCGAAATCGAACTATTTTTATGCGAGTTATCGTGCGGACGGACAGACAGACGGACAAAGCTGGAGCATATACGCTTCTTCAACCTACGGTTGGAAAGCGTAAAAAACGTGAGTCGTCAGACCAGCACACTTTTTCCAGTCATCCTACGTTCAACTTGCATGATCTTTGCATCAGGCGAGTGTTTTCCGCCTATGAACTGTGTTTAGAAGATGTCGTTGGGGTCGTCTGCTGTTACAGCCCATACGTGCGACCTTGGTCATAACAAATACTATTCCGGGTTAACCTCTGTTGTACTGGGTAGTCAACTGTTCAACACAGCTGCGTCTGTTGGCCTGTGCAAGTCGTCGGACAGAGCGTTCACCTCTCACATCAACCTTTTGCTGTTCTTTGCAGTTTTGCCCCCGGGCCGACATTTTTACGCCAGCCTTGATACACTTTAACAAAAGTGGCTCGCGAACAACCCACCAGTTCACCGTTTGAGAAATCGAGGCGCCCATTCTCCGAGCTCCCATAGTCTGTCCTTTCTCAAAGTCCCCGAAATCTTTCGGTTTACCCATCGCACTCCGAATTCTGCAACCTACTGCTCCACTCACACCTTACATATGCTACGTCGGTCGATTAATCGTGCCTTCCCAGAAATCACGTGGTCAGCGGGCCGCATCCACTTTTGTAGGGGTGGTCATAGTTCAGTGATCACTCGGTGTACATGTACAAGAGTTTTTGTCGTCGGAAATTAGATTATTAAACGTTGTTATAAAAGTCACTGAAATCGCTGTGATCGACGAAAGAATACAATCATTGACGAATACAGTGTATGAATGACCTGACTTTTCAGTAGTAGACGAACAAAAGACGTGGAACTGTTCGTACGTTATCATGTTGATTCTTTTCGCGATCGTTTAGTTATAATTTTGGCAAAGAGTGATTTATTTTCGCGAAGTTCATTACGAACATTAGCAGAGACACACATTTAAGCAAGTAACTTTAAAGTTACAGCTATTTAAAATTAATTATCATAGATTCAGCATATATTTTTTAGCTGAAACGAATTATTTTTAACCCTTTGTAAAAAATAAAGTAATTATTTTAATTAAACTTCATTTTCAAAAAACAAAATTGGTAGGTGAAATACCATTTTAGATTTCAGATTCGGGATCAGGGCATGCTAATCAATTAGTCAAAATCCCCTTTTATTTTGCTTTAGGGAAAGAAAAATAGTTAAAATTCGGTGTTCAGTGAACGGCTCATAAAGGATTATATATGGTGTGCTGGTTAACCAGTTTTCCTTTAGTTTTACAGCTGAAATGCGATTAATATTAATGAAGTCGTTTAATATAAGATTAAAACTAATTTCCAACGCACGTTTCTCAAAAGCTACAGTACACTGTTAAAAATGTTGAAGTATATTGCACTAAAACGTGGTACTACACGAGCTGCACCGCCTTTTGAGGAAAGTAACATCAATAGGGGGTTGTATGGAAAATCCAATTCTGTACCACGTTACGGTGCAAATGTGCACCAGTCATTTTCGAAGGTGGTAAAAAGGTACACCATATTATGTGTATAATTGCATGACTTTCGAAAACCACATAGTGGTGTACCTTTCCTCAAAAGGTGGTGCAGATGGTGTAATACCAATTTTTGGTGTAACGTATCACCAAATTTAAGTGCAGTTATAAAGCTTTTCTTTCTGTATATCACTGATTTATGGAAAAAAGATTTTCAAAACTAGGTTTCTGTACTGCAGTTTTGAAACGTTTCCTTTTTTCATCAATTTATAGTGAAAAAGAGTTCCTTTTTTAACATTTTTTCTCACGTATTCCGAAGAAGATTTTAATCTCCATCGCTCATATTAGCACATGGTCTCAATCTTAAGATTAAAATATTGGACCAATTAATGTTGCAATTTGGGCACGTTACACAGCATTTGAAACTGTTTCCATGTGAACCACCTCCTCAGAAAACTTGAAAATTGGAGCTAAAAGGAACATGCAATTTTTATTTGGTTCTTATATGTCGGTTGGTACTACGTTTACAACGCGAGCCTTTGTTGACAAACTAATTTTACCTAATTCAATTTCATATACCTCTTATATTGACTGAACCGTTTCTAACCATAGATTGCACTGAACAACAATGATTTTGTTACAAAGAAAACTTTAACGGTTTGGTATGTATTTACGGGTGCTGAAACCAAATATGAAGTCACAATTGCTCCACTGGGCTCCAATTTCTTGTAATGGAATTGAACACTTATTTTCGAAGAGTGGTTATCTTGTGTACTACAATGATATAGAAGCCTTAGGACAGCCACACAAACCTGAAGAATGGAAACTTTTTATAGATTCCTCAAAAATGAGCTTAAAGGCTATCGTTCTTCATATCGGAAACATGTACCCGTCAGTACCTGTTGCACCTGCTGCATACATGAAAGAAACATATGCAAATATGAAACTGTTGCTTCAAAGTATAGTATACAAAAAACGTTTATGGGATATTTTTGGTGATCTTAAAGTGATAGCTTTACATCTTGGTCTGCAACTTGGATACACAAAATACTGTTGCTTCCTCTGTGAATGGAACAGTAGGGACAGAAATTCTCATTACATTAAAAAGACCTGGCCTAAAAGAGAGTCCTTTTTTTTTTATTGGAGGTTTAACGACCACCGTGAGCAACTCAATGGGCTATAAGCAGTCGCCCGTCCCTAATTTAGGGTCACTGGTTCCAGGGAAGGGAGAGAGCCAGTGCCGTAAGACAAACACAACATCCATGCCTGACCGGGATTCGAACCCGGACCCCTTACGGACGAATGAACAGAGGCCAACGCCTTAGACCACTGCCTTCAAAATAAACCTTTATTAGTCTAAAAGCAAGGTACATGTGATACGCTTCAGTCACATGAGACTGTATTAAAAGAGACGAGGCCAAGAAGTCTCAACACAAAAGAAAGGAGGAAGGAAAACTGGTAACATCAGAACAAAATTAAAATATATACAGATAAAAAAGGAACACAGAAAACAAAAACGAAAAACACACATATTACAAAACCCAAACCCCAGAGTGAGGGAAGAAAAACACATTCCAAAAACAAGTACATAGCAGCGCGTAATACAAAGGTGACAGGTAAAAAACACAACAATACAACACAACACAAATTGACTTACATTGCAAGACAGCGACAGGAGAAACAAAACTGTACTTCTGAAAACATGCAGTAGCGGCCAAAACATTAGTACAAGAAGAACATAAAAAGCAAAAAAAACCGTGCACATAAAAAGGGGTGTTAACCAACCGCTATAACTAAAAACGAAATACGAAGTGACGCATGTAAGTCAGGAGGAACACTGTACAGAAGAATACATGATAATAAGGGGAAAAACCGCTGCATCACACAAAATAAATGTAGCCAAACAGGCACACGAGGTTCACAAAAAAAATCGCACTCAATTCAAATTTCATACTCAAAACAAGAAGACGCGCGTTGACAAACCCCAGAAGCCGACGTGGCGCTATAGAGAGAATCACGCGGAAACAAGATCGCATAGCATCATAACACATTGAAAACAACACAAAGTACGTCCAGTCGTGCACGGCAACAGAAGGCTGTGCCGAGAAAAAATACAATATTACAGGAAAAACCCGGACAGGAGAAGCACGAAGCAAGACGTAGAACCCTAGCTTGAGTGCAAAGAACACAAAAACGAAAACACAAAAAGTGCACTTAAAACATAATCAAAGACAAAACTGCCTCAACTGACTACTTCACTACACATGTAGTCACATACAGTCTAGAAAAAAAAAAAAAAACACAAGAGGCACAGTAAAAAAAGTACAAGGCAAATAGAGCGTTGACCAACTCCTTGGGTCAACGGAACCCAATAGACAAACAAGTGAACATGAAACACAAGGCATGAGAAAAAAAAGGCTCCCCCTAAACTGCGGAGCCAACTGAAACATGAAAGTAGAACATACACAAACAAGTAAAAAACAAGATTATCACATTAGCAGTATAGGTAAAATACAATCACAGTATTAAAAAAAACTCACACAGGAGCAGAGCGAGTATGACAGCCGCCATCCGAACAACTAAACACAACATGTGCAAAAAGCAAGAGCAATTACAAAAACACGGTAATACCACATTAAGGAAACACAGTACAAAAAAGAAGATCAGGGACAACAACAAACAAACAAGCACGAAAGAAACACAACACGCCAAAAAATTTTTGCAAAACTAGACAACACAGACTAGCCCAACGGAAAACAACAACACCCAACAAGCATCACACTAATACCAAACAATAACAGTGATCACAAACAATTGGTGGCCAACCAGTACAACAAAACACCACAACAAGAAATGCGTCGACCAACAACTGTGGCCGACGAAAACATAGAAAGCAAGCACACAATATTACAGAGACAAACAACTCAACAAAAATACCGACACAAAATACAATAACCGATTGCACAGCACCACCAAGAACCAGAAAAAAATGCACACAGAACACAGGAATACAAATGCCCACGGACTCCGGACAGAAAAAAAGTCAGAGCAACTAGCTGTAAAACATCCAATCACAGCGCAAAACGACAAGAAAATTCAGACAAAGAGGCCGAGGCCGCTAGTAAGAGGAAAAGTATAGAAAAGCACTATCCAAGAAAGAATATACCGACCAGTAGAATGAGCTAACAAAGCACAGAGGAGAAAACAACAAAAAGACCGGAATCTCAAGGAAGCAAAACAGTACAACATTACCAAAGGGCCATCATAAAAACAAGAAAAGGAAAACGGTAAAAAAAAGGAAAAACAACAAGATTAGAAGAAAAGAATGAATACAAGGCAAAATAAAACCTGCAGCTCAATCAAAACAGAACAAGACAACAACCGGAAAAGCAAAAACAAACAAAGTGAAGAAACCAGTACACCATAACAAAAACAA
Source organism: Macrothele yani (assembly GCA_039090855.1). NCBI lineage: Eukaryota > Metazoa > Arthropoda > Arachnida > Araneae > Macrothelidae > Macrothele > Macrothele yani. Next base: position 15,286,593 of record CM077017.1, read on the forward strand.
GAAAAAACAACTGATCAAACGAATTGAATCAACCCATGCTCAACCCGAAACCAGGGGAGGTGGGGGGACCAGATCGAGAAGAAAGCAGGAACTGCCTGCTGGCCAGAGCTACCTCGTACTCAAGTTGGATGACGGACTTGATCGAGGAACGAAACCTACGGCACAGAAAAACTCTCGCAGGATGATATCGACGAAGAGCAGGCCGATCAACACTGGTATGATAGTATAAATAAATAGTCAGTTTGGCCTGCAAAATTAAAAACGCGCAAACTGGATTGTGAACAGCAGCGGAAGGATGATGACGGCGAAGAAAATAGTAATGGGAAACAGAGTGAAAGGAAGGACAGACCTTGGAGAGAAGAGCAAACATCAATGAAAAAAGAGGCTGTAAAACTAAACAGGAGTCATATGCGTGATGAACATCACCGAGCGTTGAACAGAAAAAACACAAGGGAGAAGACAGGCGACCGAAACGATGAAGAGTTCGTGGTGTGAGCAAGCGGCGATGAAGATGTAGCCAATGAATATCAGTTGCTTTTGGGGAAGCCAGAGAAATGTGTGAATCGACCCATGTCTGAGAGGTTTCATCAGGAGGCACAAAAGGAATAGCGAGAGGTGCTCGAAAATAAGTAAGAAAGTGGCGGTACAAGAGTTTCGCAGTAACTTGATGCACCAGAAAGGGAACATCATTCAAATAAACCAGAAAAGGAAGGCAAGGGGACGCCGAAGAAGAAACAATTAACCCAAAAGAATTCACGAGGGACGGGTAAAGGCGTTGAAGCTGAAAATGAAGCAACCGGAGTTGGGCGCGATGTAAGGGAGTGTCAGCAAGAGGGGGTCGATTTGGGAAAGAGACTTCCAGCGGAGAGAAGCATCTACAAGTTGGGATACCTGTACCACGCCACTGGCGAACCAGGTGGAGAAGCACAAGTACAATGAAGAGGGAGAACGGAGTGCAGAAGAGTAAAAGAGAGGTTCCGCAAGCAGATCATTAGTTGAGGTAGGTGGGAGACGGACGGGACATAAGGAATGCCAGAGGGAAAAAACGGTGCGATAAGTATCGGGAAAGTGATCTGGAATGAGGGGGAACAGATCCATACGGAGGAAAGTAGCGAGAGTGAGAAACGGACTGCGAGGGAAAAGTAAAGTATCAACAATAGTAAGCGATGAAATCTGAGGATGAGAAAAAGAACGGAGAAAGGTCTGAAGATGAATAGCATTAGATTTTTGAAAAAGATCTGGGAGGGCAAGACCTCCAAAGGACAGAGGAAGGACGAGAGTAGAACGATGAACCCAGTGAACTTTATTCCAGATGAAATCAGTAATCAAACGTTGAGCGGATTGGAGAAAAATGGGCGAGGGAAAATAAGCAAACCACGAATGTGTCAAAATGGGAAGAAGAAAGGAAGAAACCAGATGTGCTCTGCTAAAAAAGGACAAAAAGGTTTGAACCGGCAAAAAGGAGCAAGACGGCGATTGAGCTGCTGAACCAAAGGAACCCATGTGGCATCAGCAACAGCCACGGGATTTCCAACGTACACACCAAGAAGTTTAATGACCGAGGATGACCAACGGGCACCCCAAGGGCGATCACCGTGTGCCACCCACGATCCGGCCCACAGACCGACAGATTTAGACATATTAAGTTCGGAACCGGAAATCGAAGCATACTCACGATAAGCAGAAAGGACAACACCGAAAGAACGTTCAGTGCGAAGAAAGAGAGTGAGGTCATCAGCATATGCAGACAACACTATGCGGTGGTGACGAGTAGGAGCAATACTGCGAGGAATCACAGAAAACAAACGAGAACGCAGGCAAATTAAGAGAGGTTCAAACGCAAGCGTAAAAAGTTGACCCGAAAGCGGACAACCCTGCCGGATCCCGTTGTCAAAGGGGGATGGTAGCTGTCATGAATGTGGAAGTGCGAATACGGAAAGAAGAGTGAGAGTAAAGATTAATAAGAGCTTGACAGAAAAGAGTAGGAAAGCCAAAATGACGAAGAACAGCAAAAAGATAAGAGTGATTAATGGAGTCAAAAGCTTGTTTCTGATCAATATTAAAAATTGCGAGAGGTTCGGAACGTTGGGAAGCAAGAAAATATAAGTTGCGAATGGTGGAAATGTTGGTAGTAATCGAACGGGAGGGAATAGTGTAAGTTTGATCGGGGTGGATTAAATGCTGCAAGACGGGATTGAGGCGAAAAGCGAGAATTTTAGCAAAGGTTTTGTAGTCAGTATTAAGAATAGAGATAGGACGCCAGTTAGAAAAAAAGACCAAGGTTTCCGGTTTTGGGGATGAGACGGAGAAGAGCAAAGTGAAATCAGAAGACTGAAAATTTGAAGAAGTAAAAACGGCATTAAAACAAGCAACCAGAAGCGGGAGGAGAGAAGGAAGAAACTTCTTATAAAATGAGAGCGGAAGACCGTCCGCGCCAGGGGAAGAACGGTCATTCAGACTGGAAATTGCAGAGCGGACTTCAGAAGGAGAGATAGGAGAAACAAGAGAATCAAAAAAACATTGTGGAACCTGAGGGAGGACATGAAGAAGAGGGGAGGTATCTGCAGGAGAAAGGAGTCGGTGTTGAAAACGATCCGAATAATGGGAAAAAGTAAGTTCACAGATACGATAAGGGTCGGTAACTGTAGATCCGTCAGGTAGTGAAAGAAAGGAAATTGTGTTGCTTTTAACATGATACTCCTCAAGGGACTTCAAACTAGAAAAGGGGTCGTCGTGAAACCGCAAGTGAGTGAATTTCAGACGAGTAATGGCTGTTGAAGCAAAAGTAAACAGAATACGACGAAGTTGAGCTTGAAACACGGGAAAAGAAGGATCAGAAGGAGAAATAGTCTGCAATTTACGACGGAGAACAACAATATCTTGAAAGCGAGAAGTACGGGAAGAGAAAGAAAACTGACGTGCGAAAGAAATAATCGAAATTTTCGTGGAAAGCCACAGAGCCACTGGGTCGTCAGACGAAGAAAGTTGTTGCACAGACGACGAGATCAAAGAGCGAATTTCAGCACAGAAAAGAGGATCAGTTAAAACTGAATCGTCGAGTGACCAGACTGGGGAAGGGGGAACAGAGGAAGATTGCAAAAACAGTTTTAAAAGAACGGGGCGATGATCTGACGAAACGGAAGGATGATGAGTAATTTCAACTAGAGAGGAATGGAGAAAACGGGAAACATAGAATCTATCTAGGCGTGCTGCGACACAGCGTGAAGCAGCCGGGGGGAACCAGGAAAATTCCTTGGACCGGGGATGGAGGGAACGGAATGCATCAATCAAATCAAAATTAACAACGAGTTGAGTGAGATTGGAAACAAGGTCGGAACGGCTTTCGGTTGAACCATCTCGGTCAAAACCGGGTTGCAAAGTGCAATTGAAATCGCCTGCAACAATGACTGTATCATTTGGATGGAGGGGCGAAAGGATAGAAGAAAGATGTTGAAGGAGAGTTTCTGCACCCGTAGCAGATTGCGGAATATGGATATTGAAAACATGAATACGTTTAGAACAAAAAACAAAAAGAAATATGTTGAAAAGAACCCAGCAGACTCTGTGACTCAACAAGATCAGAAAGGGAAGAATGAAAACGCACATGAAACGCTATAGCGGTACCAGACCTGAGATGGGTCCGGTAATTATGATAAAAAATGTACGGCCAGCGTCTCCAGCGGAAACACCCGGCATCCAAGGAACAGTTCGTCTCCTGGAGAAGGAGGATATTAGCCCCCAGGTAACGAACGTCCTCGTAAACCAAAGCATTCGCCGCAGAAGACGCAAGCCTCTACAATTAAAGCTAAGTAGTGTTAACAAGGACATCACTGATAGGTTGCATCCAGCCTTCCAGTTCAGCCCTCAAAATCTTGAGTAAGTATCCCAGACGGCGAGCATATTGCTCAGTCCCGCCAGGCAAAGTAACATTAGTTATAAATGCATGGAACTGGTTTAGCTGTGCAATCATTTCAGGCAGCAAGTGAAGCTTACTCTTAATGCAAGGTAGTGTGATCAACTTCGCCTTACGCGGGCGAGTGGTCAATGCATACAGATCAGATAAGGTAAGAGGGTGCAAAGGCACCGCAAGTTCTTCAAACATAGTAGAAATGTCAAGAAGTGTAGGAGAAGGAGAATCATCGTCAGAGTCAACCATTGCAGTGTCATCAGGATCAGGGGCAACCGTGTCCATAACATCATCATCCGGGAGACATGCGAACCGGTTCGAAACTAGTAAATCAGAATTTGGCTCATGATGGCTAGGTGAACCCGAATTAGAATGTGCTGGTTTCTTGGACCGAAGACGTTGAGACGAACGAGAAGAGCGAGTAGAAACACCAGGTGAGCTGGGGCGTTTACGTTGTGATTTAGGTGCAGACACTTCTAGCGATGGAAAATCCTCATTGGAGGGCTCCAAATCATCCAGTACGACGACAGGAACCGGGAGGGAAGGAACGACTGGAGAAACAGCAGGCAAAATTGATGAAGGTAGAATGTGAGCAGGTGCCTCAGCTGCCTGCACAACATCCGCAGGGGCAGCGGCCACCTGAACTGTGGTAGCTAATGAAGAATCAGATCTAGCACCAGGAGTAGCATGAGGACAAGCAGAAGCGAGATGACCTTCCCCCTTACAGCGGAAGCACTGAACCCCTGCAAAAAGATTAAAAATGTACGTCCGGGTATCAGTGACTAATTCCAGAGTTGCAGGGCGTTCCGCAATTGACTGAGAAGTTGGAAAGATAACCCGGTACTGGCGGCGCCCACCCTGCACATGTTTCAGGGGCGAATCACGGGCTGTAGCTGGAAGAATCTTGGTCACTCCCACAACACGACCCATCGTGTTGAGGGCATCAATCAACAGAGAATCAGGAACAGCCGTTGGTACAGGAGAGAGGGTCACCGTAACTGGTCTTTGGGCTGCAGCGACAGGTTGTAGATGAAAGGACCCAATATCAATCCCATGAAATATAATTAAATCTACTGCTTGCTGGTGGGTGAAGTGAACAACCACCCCTCCACCCAAGCGAATAATGGACACAATGCTTTCGGCTGGAACGACCTTCGACACAGCATGCAGATACTGGGGAGGGGGGGTGTCACGCAAAGCAGGAATGAAAACACTTAACAATAAGGCAGACGACAACTGCTTACCTTGCGGCGAATCACTTGGAAGAATAATTTTCAACGCCGAAGCTACACGTTTGAAATGTGGTGCAGAATCACTAGAAATATATGAGGGACTTCCCACAGCTTGTGCGAACGACGTTGAAGTATGACTAGCAGAACCAGGAACATTAGAAGCAGCCGGCACACGGGTGGCCAGAAGCACAGTTTTTGGAAGTCCAGCAGCACTTGTCGACGCAACATTCCCCGAAGAAGGCACAGAACTAAGAAGCGAAGACATATCAGCAATCGACGAAGCAGCAGTAGACGACGGTGACTTATTCACAGTGGTAGTGGACATTCTCGACCACTGGCCCACCAAAACTCATGCGTCGTAACTGACGACACACGAAAATGAAAAAAAAACAAAAAATGAGCACCCACTTGGCACTCAGCCTCACTGCTCGTGAAGCGAGGGTACGAAACACTGTAACCAAAACACAAAACGACGAAATACCACAAAAAGAACAAGTAAACTAACGAACGTTGACTTCTACGCAGGAGCCGAAAAAATATGCGACTTGTCTGTTCAACGACCACTGCGCCACCGGGGCGGCAGCGAATCCTTAATTCCAGGTAATAAAAATGTTGTTTCTGAGCCTTTAGTAAGTCCTCAGAGCGTGTACTTATCACCGCTTCACATCAAACTGGGTTTGATAAAACTTTTTGTAAAGGCATTGAATAAAGATGGAAAAGCCTTTCGTTTTCTAAAGAACAAGTTCCCCAAAATATCTGAAGCCAAAATTAAATAAGGCATTTTTATTGGTCCACAAATAAGGGAATTTATGCATGATCTTGCATTTGAAGGCACTTGAAATGAGACTGAAGCTGCTGCATGGAAGTCTTTTAAAGATGTGGTACTGAACATTTTAGGTAACCGGAAGGCAGGAAATTATAAAGAACTTGTTACTGAGCTTCTAGAAAACTATAAGGCCATGGGATGCAATATCTCCGTTAAAATACATTTCCTTCACTCTTATCTGGACTTTTCTCCACAGAACTTAGGAGCTGTAAGCGATGAGCACGCACAACGTTTTTATCAGGACATACACTGACGGAAAAAAAAATCCCAACACCACGAACAAATAGTTGTAGAGAAATGAAATGGCTGCAATACATTTGTATAGGTAACATATTTAATCGATTAAGGTTTCAAGATCACAGCTTAATGTAAGCGCGAGAAGAGCCATTTTAAATGTGAAATGCTGGTACATTAATAACAGGTGTAACAGCCAGAATGTTGAATGCAAGCACGCAAACTTTCATGCATTGTGTCGTACAGGTGCTGGATGTCAGTTTGTGGGATGGAGTTCCATGTGTGTTGCACTTGGTCGGTCAATACAGGGACGGTTAATGCTGGTTGGGGGTGACGCTGGAGTTGTCGTCCAATGATGTCCCATACGTGCTCGATTGGTGAAAGATCTGGTGATCTAGCAGGCCACGGCAACATGTCGACACTCTGTAGAGCATGTTGAGTTACAACAGCGGTATGCGGGCAAGCGCTATCCTGTTGAACCCCCCCCCCCCTGGAATGCTGTCCATGAATGGCAACACAACAGGTTGAATCACCAGACCGACGTACAACTGTGTCGTCAGGGTGCGTGGGATAACCACGAGAGTGCTCCTGCTGTCATAGGAAATTGCTCCCCAGACCATAACTCCAGGTGTAGGTCCAGTGTGTCTCGGCCGCAGACAGGTTAGTTGCAGGCGCTCACCTGGCCTCCTTCTAACCAACACACGGCCATCACTGGCACCCAGGCAGAATCGGCTTTCATCAGAAAACACAACAGATCTCCACTCCGTCCTCCAATGAGCTCTAGCTTGACACCACTGACGTCGCAAACGGCAGTGGTTTGGAGTAAGTGGAATGCACGCTACAGGGCGTCGGGCTCGGAGGTGTCCTTCAAGTAACGGATTTGTAACAGTTCGTTGTGTCACTGTGGTGGCAACTGCAGCTCGAATTGCTGCCGCAGACGCGGTACAATGCGGCACGACCATACGCCGTACACGGCGGTCTTCCCTTCAGTAGTGCCACGTGGCCGGCCGGAACACGGTCTTCTTGAGGTAGTACCTTCCCTTGACCACCGCTGCCAACAATCATGCATAGTGGCTACATTCCTGCCAAGTCGTTCTGCAATATTGCGGAAAGAAAATCCACCTTCTCGTAGCCCTATTACACGACCTCGTTCAAACTCCGTGAGCTGTTGATAATGGCTTCTTCGTCTTCTTAAAGGCATTCTTGACTAACATCAACACACTACGTCGAATCTCAACGATAACTAACGCTCACGAACGTTACAGCGCGTATTTACAGAAAATCTGCTTTTCATGTTCCGAGGGGAGCTACTAGCGCCACACGTATGCGCCGAACGCGAAATTTACATAGACGTCATCTTACAGATGTACTCTCATCGCCTACCAACTATCGTTTATCTAACACAACCCTTTCTTAGTGTTGGGATTTTTTTCCGTCAGTGTATGTAACATAGAAAATCGCTATAAAGGAAAATGAAGCCCTAAAATGCTAGCTGATTACTGTTGGACTCTAAAAAGGGATGTAGTAAAACAAAAGTATTAATACAGAAGAAAATCTAAAATAACTACTTCTTAGGGTAAGTGTAATTAATTGCTTGTAGCGAAATATTCATGCCAAAATGAAGGCTTACTGTACACTGAAACAATAGGTTATTCGAGAACTATGCCCGATAGCCCAATTTAGCAGGCAGATTTGTAATCAGCATGACAAATACTGTATGATTCGGCATATGCAGTCTTTGTAACAAACAAAAGGTTTCTTTTTGTTGTTCAGTGTTATCAAACTCGATCTTTGTGAGCTCTGAAATTTGCCTTGAGGGATCGTGACGTATACTCTAAATTAATTTTCATTTTTTAGTTTATTTCTCTATGTAAATTTGAGTTCATTCTCTTTTAGCGTTTTCAACCTTAGCGTTATATCTTCTCTCTCGCGAAATGAGGTTGGCAACAATTCTAAGTCAGAGAGCGTAACGCATGCATGCTGACAGATAAGAACTGGAGATATAGAATATTGAAGCAGCAGCCAAAAGTGTGATGTGGTGGTGGGAAGTTATAATCGTGGAAGCTGCGTTACCTGAAACGGTGTCTATTTGAAGGTCGCTTATTAGGGTAGTGGTGTTATGTACATTTAGTGTTTGGAGTTAATCAAGTTTTCTGCTTATTAACTTCTGTAACGTACCAGGAGATGTGACGTACCTGCCAGAAGGACGCACACGACATGAAGGCAGATAGGAATCAGAATAAAACGTCTGCGTAGCTCAATTGGTAGAGTGACTTATTCCGGAATGAGGGGATCCGGGTTCGAATCCTGGCGTGGACAAAAATGACGGAGAAATTTACTTCGTTATAATGGCGCCCGAACTATCCGGATGACCCGACCGTTCAAAATCTCGCATTGTTGTGATGTTATTTCCACACCGCGAGATAGGAAAAATCAGAGAATCCCTTCTCCAGCACTTCGAAAAAAAAAAAAAAAATAAGGGGGAGATGATGTAACGTACCAGGAGATGTGACGTACCTGCCAAAAGGACGCACACGACATAAAGGCAGATAGGAATCAGAATAAAACGTCCGCGTAGCTCAATTGGTAGAGCAACTTATTCCGGAATGACTGGACCCTGGTTCGAATCCTGGCGCGGATAAAAATGGCGGAGATATTTACTTCGTTATACTTCAGTTAATTAGTTTTGAAGTATTACTACTATTGTGATTAGTTCCTCAAGTATTTTGGAATATTCAAGTATAGTGCCCATATACGATACTGATGAAATAAAGAGTTCACAGTAAGACTTTCTGAAACTTTATTTGAGTGACTTTTGTTTCACTTCGAGAGAGAGTAAATAAGAAGAGGAAATCTTAAGTAGAGTTCTGGAGACTACATAAGTTTCATATAGTTAAGAACGCTACAAGCTATACTAACTAATAAAAATGCTATTTGGTTAGAGTGATCAGAGTATTACTTATACCTAACATTGGAAATTCTCCAATAGCCTGTAGAAGCAGTATACCTCAATCCACCACAAAGGGATAGCATTAAATAACACTTTCTGAACAGATATCGTTTCATTAATGAATTATCACGATTCTTATAATTTTAATAAGAAATGAGTGCATTATTTGGTTTTATTCAGACAACTAAAGAGCATTAATGACTGACCTGTAAGGTAAAAGTACAGTAGAACTCTTTTATAACGAGACCGTATTTAGCGAGATGTCCGATTTAACGAGCAAAATATGAACCTTTGTTTGGTATAATGTTAATTCAAAGCTAATTTGATTGTTTTTAACGAACAAAATTTAATGAAATCCCCGGTTTTAACGTGGGAGAGAACAGCTAAGATGATCACTTTTAATAAGCGAAGTTACAAAATTTAATGAAATTCCATATTTAACAAGGCAGAGAAAATCTCTTGTTCACTGTCCTGGAATAGAAAATAGAAATGGTTGCATGTGTAGGACGACATTGCAATTGTACAGTGGAATCTTGGTGTGCTAATGCAAGAATGGCAACAGAAAAGCATAGGAAACGGAGTACATCAGAGTTGTGAAAGACACTCTTTCGGCCACTCACTCCGAGAAACTATGCCTTGGGAGTATCCCGTCAGCAGAATTGGAAACAAGCGCCGTACTCCTAAGTGAAAAATGATGGGACGGGTTCAGGCACATGCATTGAGTGGATTTCTGGGCGACGATTGCAGAGAGGTATAGGAAACAAATGGAATATGGATGCGGTTTGAGGGAAAACAGGAGATAAATATTCTTGGAACTGTGTTCATTGCTTCTTTTACCCTCCAAGTGAGCGTTACATTGGAAAGATTAGTGCTGTTTTTTGTTTTATGCGTGTCGTTAAACATCTTAATCTCATGTTGCCGTCAAATGTGCAATCCTAAACGTATATAAATGACAAAACTTATATGTTAAAAGTGTTATCCGTAAACGACAAGGTGCCATCACTAAAGAGCTAGAAATGGTAAAAAAGTTGCTATAAGTTATGATATATATATGAATATACAGCCTCTCCTTGACAAATGTCAACCCCGCCTTCTCGTGGTGCATCCTGTTCCCACTAAAGGGGCTCTGACGATCGCCAATAGCTGGATAACTATACCATCGGGATTAGAGGAAATGCTATCCCACACTCACCAACCTGCTTGGCCAGCGTGGTTAGTTATGGCCAAACCCCTCCAAAATGACTCCACAACTTAAATCTTGGCCCTCAGTCTCCGGCAGCTGGAATGTACCTGGCCAAGGCAGCGGCCAGTGCGACATGAAGGCAGAGGGTGCTAAGAATCCCCGGAGGACCGGACTAGGCTGCCATCTGATGCTGACCTTGGCAACGTACAATGGACGCTCCCTATCTTCTGATTCAAGGCTTCTTGAATTGGAAGAGGAACTACAAAGGATCAAGTGGGACATCGTGGGGCTAAGTGAGGTAAGGAGAAAAGGAGAAGATCTCATCGAACTGAAAAGTGGACATCTCTTCTATTATCGTGGGACAGATACTGGCAGAACTAGTGGTGTTGGATTTATAATAAACAAGAAACTGAAGGATAAAGTTTTAGAAGTTGAAAGTTCCTCTGACAGAGCTGCACGACTTCTAATCCAACTCTCGAGAAGATACCAGACTCAGATTAGTCAAGCTTATGCACCCACTACAAGTCATCCTGAAGAAGAGATTGAAGTATTTTGTAAGGAAATTCTTCATCTAAATAATAAAGGCAAGCAGCACTTAAAGATCATTATGGGAGATTTCAATGCTAAAATAGGGCAACGGCAACAGAATGAAACTTTAGTGGGTAAATTCGGTCACGGCAACAGAAACCAGCGTGGAAATACTCTCGTAGAATTTGCAGAGGCAGAAGGGATTTTCATCATGAACTCCTTTTTCAAGAAACAGCCGCAAAGGAAATGGACATGGAGGCATCCCAATGGATTCACAAGTGAAATTGATTTTATTATGTGTAACAAGAAATTTGTCATGGAAGACGGCAGTGGGCTAAACAAGTTCAACGCAGGTAGTGACCATAGAATAGTAAGATGTAAGATGCACCTCAATGCTAAACTCGAGCGTGGCAAGTTCATAAAACAAACATAGTGTTTTGACATGACCAACCTAAAAAAACATCATAATACCTTCAAATTGGAAATGAGGAACCGATTCTCTGCTCTAGAAGGTCTAACACCGAAAGACGTGGACACTTATGAAGTTAACAGAAAACTAACCAAGGCTCTTTTGGAAACAGCAACAAAAAAGCTTGTACTAAGAACAAGTTGCATACGAACAAATTATCAGGAAAACCCAAATTTCTGATGCCAAAAAGAAGAGAGATGAATACAACTAAAGTAGATGTGACTTCCGAAGTGGAATATATAGAGCTATGGAAGACGGTACCAGAAAGTATCACTGAAGATGTAAGGAAATTCAACTGTGAACTAGTGAGAAAGCAATTGGAAACAATCAAAGCCTGAAGATAGCAAAGGGACATCTGAGTAAGAGAAGAAAACAGATTATGGCTCTAAGAAAAGAAAATAGTTCTGTAACAAGAAATAGAGGTGAAATTTTGACAAGAGGGAAATATTTCTACTCAAAACTATATGAAAGGGATGATACATTCATTATATATATATATATATATATATATATATATAATGGGGATGTAAGGTCAGGTGATGCGTAACATCACAGCCTCTCCTTGACAAATGTCAACCCCGCCTTCTCGTGGTGCATCCTGTTCCCACTAAAGGGGCTCTGACGACCGCAAATAGCGGTATAACTATACCATCGGGATCGGGATCAGAGGAAATGCTATCCCACACTCACCAACCCGCTTGGCCAGCGTGGTGAGTTATGGCCAAACACCTCCAAAATGACTCTACAACTTAAATCTTGGCCCTCAGTCTCCGGCAGCTGGAATGTACCTGGCCAAGGCAGCGGCCAGTGCGACATGAAGGCAGAGGGTGCTAAGAATCCCCGGAGGACCGGACTAGGCTGCCATTTGATGCTGACCTTGGCTACCTACAACGGACGCTCCCTATCTTCTGATTCAAGGCTTCTTGAATTGGAAGAGGAACTACAAAGGATCAAGTGGGACATCGTCGGGCTAAGTGAGGTAAGGAGAAAAGGAGAAGATCTCATTGAACTGAAAAGTGGACATCTCTTCTATTATCGTGGGACAGATACTGGCAGAACTAGTGGTGTTGGATTTATAATAAACAAGAAACTGAAGAATAAAGTGGTAGAAGTTGAAAGTTCCTCTGACAGAGCTGCACGACTCGTTATCCAACTATCGAGAAGATACCAGGCTCAGATTATTCAAACTTATGCACCCACCACAAGTCATCCTGAAGAAGAAATTGAAGAATTTTATGAGGAAATTCGTCATCTAAATAATAAAGGTAAGCAGCACTTGAAGATAATTATGGGAGATTTCAATGCAAAAATAGGGCAACGGCAACAGAATGAAACTTCAGTAGGTAAATTCGGTCACGGCAACAGAAACCAGCGTGGAAATACTCTCGTTGAGTTTGCAGAGGCAGAAGGATTTTTCATCTTGAATTCCTTTTTCAAGAAAAAGCCACACAGGAAATGGACATGGAGACATCCAATTGGGACGACAAGTGAAATTGATTTTATTATGTGTAACAAAAAATTCGTCATCGAAGACTGCAGTGTGCTAAACAAGTTCAACACAGGTAGTGACCATAGATTGGTAAGATGTAAGATGCACCTCAACACTAAACTGGAACGTGGCAAGCTCATAAGACAAACAAAATGTATTGACATAACCAACCTTAAAAAACACCATAATACTTTCAAGTTGGAACTGAAGAACAGATTCTCTGCTTTAGAAGGCCTAACATCGGAAGAAGTGGATATTTCGGAAGTTAACAGAAAAGTAACCAAAGCTCTTATGGAAACAGCAACAAAATTAGCTGGGTCTAAGAACAAGTTGCATGTAAACAAATTATCAGGAAAAACCAAAATGTTGATGCAAAAAAGAAGAGAGATGAGGACAACTAAAGAAGATGTGACTTCCAAAGTGGAATATATAGAGCTATGCAAGACAGCACGAAAAAGTATCACTGAAGACGTAAGGAAATTCAACTGTGAGCTAGTGAGGAAAGCAATTGAAAACAACCAAAGCCTAAAGATAGCAAAGGGACATCTCAGTAAGGGAAGAAAACAGATTATGGCTCTGAGAAAAGAAGATGGTTCTATAACAAGAAATAGAGGCGAAATTTTGACAAGAGTGAAAGATTTCTACTCCAAATTATATGAAAGGGATGATACATGTACTCCAGACATCATGAAAGGTACCAGAGTTCTTCCAGTCCTCCCAGCAGAAGTTGCTCATGCAATCAAGAACATGAAGCGGGGGAAAGCTCCAGGAGAAGATGGAATTACTATAGACATCATACAAGAAGCAAGTGGAGAAATTGAAACAGTACTCGCCCAAATTTTCACTCGATGCCTTAATGAAGGGAAGATTCCTGAGGATTGGAACAATGCTACAATGATACTGCTACATAAAAAAGGTGACATTGAGGATCTCAGGAACTACAGACCTATCAGCCTCCTATCAGTGGTTTATAAAATCTTCACTAAAGTTCTTTCACACCGCTTGAAGGTAACACTGGACATGGCTCAACCGAGAGAACAAGCTGGATTCAGGAGTGGCTACAGCACAATAGATCATATCCACGTACTGAGAGAACTAATTGAAAGAGCTAGGGAATATGAACTTCCATTGTGCATGGCTTTTATCGATTATGAAAAAGCCTTTGATTCGGTGAAACCATCAGCAGTTACCACGGCTCTGAAATCCTGCGGTATTGAAGATGCATACATTAATATTATTAATAACATCTATGAAAATGCAAGTGCAAAGATTCGGCTGTTTGAAAATACAACACACATAAAAATTGGAAAGGGAGTGAGACAAGGTGACACCATATCTCCGAAGCTCTTTAATGCCACATTGGAAAATGTCTTTCAATCACTGAACTGGGAAAACAAAGGGATAAAGATTAATGGAGATTATCTAACCCACCTTCGTTTTGCTGATAACGTAGTCATTTTTGCAACTAGCCCATCAGAGCTGCAGAGTATGATCCAGGAACTTGCTGACAAGAGTAAAGAAGTGGGATTAAAAATGAACTTTCAGAAGACAAAAGTGATGTTCAATGCTTTTACAAGAAATGAAGATTTATCGATTGATGGAGAAAAACTGGAGATAACAGATACGTATGTTTATCTTGGACAGCAGATATCAAGTGAGGGTCACATTGATGAAGAAATTAATCGGCGTACAAAACTTGCCTGGAGAGCTTTTGGAAGAAACAGTATAATTTTCAAGAGCAATATGCCATTATGTCTTAAAAGAAAAGTGTTTGATCAATGCATCCTTCCAGTGCTTACGTATGGTGCAGAGACGTGGACCTTAACTAAAAGAGACATACAAAGGCTGCAGACAACTCAAAGCAGCATGGAGAGGTGCATGCTTGGTATAACCAGGAGAGATAAGAAGAGGAACTCGTGGATCCGAAAAATGACGAGAGTGGAAGACATCATGATCAGAGTTAAATCCCTGAAATGGCAATGGGCTGGACATACTGCCAGAAGGACAGACCATTGATGGACATCCGAAATTTTAGATTGGATTCCAAGGGACAGGAAAAGACCCAGAAAAAGACCACATGGGAGATGGGTGGATGAAATTCGTAAATATGCGGGAGTGACATGGAGGAGACTGGCACAAGACAGACCGTTGTGGAGGAAACTTGGGGAGACCTTCGTCCAGCAGTGGATTGATAATGGTTGACAATGATGATGATGATGATGATATATAATGAAAGGAGACTGTCTTGTGCCAGTCTCCTCCATGCCACCCCACCATACTTTCGAATTTCATCCACCCATCTCATATGTGGTCTTCTTCTGGATCTTTTCCTGTACCTCGTAATCTAGTCTAAAATTTCAGCTGCCCATTAATGGTCTGTCCTTCTGGCAATATGTTTAACCCATTCCTATTTCAGGGATTTTACTCTGTTCATGATGTCTTCCATTCTTGTCATTTTTCTGATCCACGAGTTCCTCTTCTTATCTCTCCTGGTTACACCACGCATGCATCTCACGCATGCATCTCTTCATGATTCTTTGAGTTGTCTGCAATCTTTGTATGTCTCTTTTAGTTAAGGTCCACGTCTCTGCACCATATGTAAGAACTGGAAGGATGGATTGATCAAACACTTCTTTTAAGACATAATGGCATATTGCTCTTAAAAATTATACTGTTTCTTCCAAAAGCTCTCCAGTCAAGTTTTATACGCCGATTAATTTCTTCATCAATGTTACCTTCACTTCATATCTGCTGTCCAAGATAAAGGTAGTGGTTATCTCCAGCTTTTCCCCATCATCCGATAAATCTTTATTTCTTGTGAAAGCATTGTACGTCACTTTTGTCGCCTGAAAGTTTATTTTTAATCCCACATCTTTACTCTTGTCAGTAAGTTCCTGGATCATACTCTGCAGCTCGGATGGGGTAGTTGAAAAATGACTACGTCATCAGCAAAACGAAGATGAGTTAGATAATCTCCATTAATCTTTATCCCTTTGTTTTCCCAGTTCAGTGATTGAAAGACATTTTCCAATATGGCATTAGACAGTTTGGGAGATATAGTGTCGCCTTGTCTCACTCCCTTTCCAATTTTTATGGGTGCTGTATCCTTAAATAGCCAAATCTTTGCACTTGCATTTTCATAGATGCTATTAATAATACTAATGTATGCATCTTCAATACCGCAGGATTTCAAAGCTATTGTAACTGCTGATGGATTCACCGAATCAAAGGCCTTTTGATAATCGATAAAAGCTATGCATAATGGAAGTTCATATTCCCTCTCTCTTTCAATTAGTTCTCTCAGTACGTGGATATGATCTATAGTGCTGTAGCCACTCCTGAATCTAGCTTGTTCTCTCGGTTGAGCCATGTACAGTGTCACCTTCAAGCGGTGTGAAAGAACGTTACTGAAGATTTTATAAACCACTGATAGGAGGCTGATAGGTCTGTAGTCCCTGAGATCCTCAATGTCACCTTTTTTATGTAGCAGGATCATTTTAGCATTGTTCCAATCTTCAGGAATCTTTCCTTCATTAAGGCATGGAGTGAAAACTTGGGCGAGTACTGTTTCAATTTCTCCAGTTGCTTCTTGTATGATTTCTACGGTAATTCCATCTTCTGGAGCTTTCCCCCGTTTCATGGTCTTGATTGCATGTGCAAGTTCTGCTGGGAGGACTGGAAGAACTCTGGTACCTTTCATAATGTCTGAAGTACGTGTATCATCCCTTTCATATAGGTTTGAGTAGAAATCATTCACTCTTGCCAAAATTTCATCTCTATTTCTTGTTACAGAACCATCGTCGTTTCTCAGAGCCATAATCTGTTTTCTTCCCTTACTCAGATGTCCGTTTGCTCTCTTCAGGCTTTAATTGTTTTCAATTCCTTTCTTCACTAGTTCACAGTTGAATTTCCTTACATCTTCAGTGATACTTTTTCGTAACCGTCTTGCACAGCTGTATATATTCCACTTTGGAAGTCACATGTCCTTTAGTTGTCCTCATCTCTCTTCTTTTTTGCATGAGAATTTTATTTTTGTCTGATAATTTGTTCGTATGCAACTTGTTCTTAGTACCAGCTATTTTTGTTGCTGTTTTCATAAGAGCCTTGGTCAGTTTTCTGTTAACTTCAGAGGTGTCCACTTCTCCGACGTTAGACCTTCTAGTGCAGAGAATCTTTTCCTCAGGTTGTATTTGATGGTATTATGATGTTTTTTAAGGTTGGTCATGTCAATACACTTTGTTTTATGAGCTTGCCTCGCTGGAGTTTAGCATAGAGGTGCATCTTACATCGTACCATCCTATTGTCACTACCTGTGTTGAACTTGCTTAGCACACTGAAGTCTTTCATGACAAATTTCTTGTTACACATAATAAATCAATTTCACTTGTCAATCCATTAAGATGCCTCCATGTCCATATCCTTTGCGGTTGTTTCTTGAAAAAGGAGTTCATGATAAAAAACCCTTCTCCTTCTGGAATCTGTACAAGAGTATTTCCTCGCTGGTTTCTGTTGCCGTGACCGAATTTACCTACTGAAGTTTCGTTCTGTTGCCGGTGCCTTATTTTCGCATTGAAATCTCCCATAATGATCTTCAAGTGCTGCTTGCCTTTATTATTTAGATGACGAATTTCCTCATAAAATTCTTCAATCTCTTTTTCGGGATGACTTTTGGTGGGTCATAAGCTTGAATAATCTGAGCCTGGTATCTTCTCGAGGGTTGGATAGCAAGTCGTGCAGCTCTGTCAGAGGAACTTTCAACTTCTACAACTTTATCCTTCAGTTTCTTGTTTATTATAAATCCAACACCACTAGTTCTGTCAGTATCTGTCCCACGTTAATAGAAGAGATGTCCACTTTTCAGTTTAATGAGATCTTCTCCTTTTCTACTTACCTCACTTAGCCCGACGATGTCCCACTTGATCCCTTGTAGTTCTTCTTCCAATTCAAGGAGCCTTGAATAAGAAGATAGGGAGCGTCCATTATACGTAGATAAGGTCAGCATCAGATGTCAGCCTAGTCGGGTCCTCCGATGATTCGTAGCGCCCTCAGCCTTCATGTCGCACTGGCTGCTGCCTTGGCCAGGTATATTCCAGCTGCCTGAGACTGAGGACCAATATTTAAGTTGTGGAGTCATTTTGGAGGGGAAGCTGTATTATGTTGCACATCACCTGACCTTACATTCCATAATTTATATATATATATATATTTTCCCACAAAACATTTCCAAATGGTAACAGTCTACTTTCATTAATTACTGCTAACGAAGTGATGAGATATATATCCTACTGCTGTCAGCATGTTTAGTTTTCATCAGCTCAAAGATAGTTCGGCGGTTTGCTAGTGAAAGAAAAAATAAAAAGGCAATTTAACTTGATAAGATTAGATATAAAACGCTGGAAGTCAGGGACAGGGTTGGTAGTCTCAACAAAAATGCTATATAACTTGATTGATTATGGTGCAGTTATTCAATTACCAATTAGAATATCCAAGAACGGAGACGCGATCGAAAGACTGGCATGCCATATTGTAAAAGACACAGCGAAAGTAATAACCGACTTCAAGCTTTACCAACCCTATGGAGGGTGAAAAGAGGATTAGGAAGAATACAATAACAAAGGCTCAGGCCCTGTACATCACGTCATCGGGCAAATCCAGTTCAAATGCGATTACCTTACACACACATTGGTACGAAGAAAAAACTAACCTCACAACGATGCATTCGGCCCTGCGTTTATATTGAGGTAATTCCCCAAACGATCGCTTGTAACGCGTAAAGTTACATGGCATAGTACTACAGATACGTCTTGTCGTCCAATACTTCGATCACGAAGACGCGCTCGGTTTTCTTGAATAGCACTAAAAATTATCGCAAGGTCACACCAGTTTCGCTGTATTTTGTACTTTGCATAAATACGTGGTGAAAGTCAGTTGATTTGAAGCTCCACTTTTTAGCGCAAGAACCAAAATTGCACCATATTATGGTGTAAGTGCCGAATCGTACACGATAAAGTGGAGCAACGTTGAACCAGAAATTTTAACTGTGTGGAACTACTCTTTATTTTCGTTCACTACTGGAACATCAGATCACTCAAAGACTATATTCGTCGATCGCAACAATCTCAATGGCAACAATTATCTTACAGAGATCTCGTCACATATAAATCGCTATAACTCTATCATGTATCGATCTCTCAACAACTCAACATCTAATATACTCAACTCCCTGCGTATTTGGCAACACTGACTCACTGTCAGTGTTGCCAAATTTCAATAGCTCTTCGGGGATATATGAGAAAACAATTGATTAACGAGAAGAAACTATGTTTACATAAGAAAACAGAAATTCAAATGGAAGATTATTTAGAGGTATACGTCACAGAGTCCAGGACGTTATACTCGTAACACAATCTCTCAGTGCAGTAGAAATCCGAATATATAGATTACATCTTAAAAGTTACGTTATTTATACCCGGGTAGCGGTGGATACAGTTCTGCTAGTGGTATAACACAAAGTTAGCATCCCGTCTTCAGTGGAAGTTTAGAAAATAGTTCGGATATTTGTAATGTGCTACTACCTTTAAGTAATGTTGTGTACACAAAACTGGCTTTGGTGAAGGTTGAAAGAATTTTTTGTAGTAAATTAAAAAGTACCGTCCGACATGTTCAAAAATTTATTCATCCTTGGAAAATGTTACTCCAACGGCAAGAACTGAATGTTGAATTACAATTTGAAAGTTAGCAGAAAAAATAAACGAGTGTAAAACCTGTTACGTTTAATTGGACTGAAGGGGACTTGAGGAAAGTCAGAAAAGACAGTGTAAGAAAATTATGACTGTGTGCTCACACCGCAGCAATTTTTTTTTTTTTTTTGCTAAAAGTCAAAACCAAGAAAGAGGACATCCACCCCCACAGATTGATTTTGCTTCTTGTGGCATTTCATGTTCCTAAGTGGTATTTCATGTTCCTGCTCCTAAGAGTCTTACTTTGAATCAGTTTCTGAACATGCTTAAAAGAATCAGCACATGATTTCCGGCAATCTTACTAGACAAGAAAATGATATATTGTATAAAATTATGAGAAGCGTATTTTCAAGATAATAAAGGCTGTCCCGGTGGCGCAGGCATGTGACCATTGGGTCCGGGTTCGAATCCCGGTGAGGCATGGATGTTTGTCTTTTGGCACTGGCTCTCAATGTGTTACTTGATCAACACTGCCTCTCTGTGTTACATTGGTCATTTAGCATACTGTAAAAACTATGTTTGATATTACTTGTTGATGTGAAACATCTGTATCTTGTCAATGTCCGCCTGTTTGTCATGTATCTGTACCACCACGTCCAATAAATCATTAAAAAAATCCTCCAATCAAAAAAAAAAAAAAAAAAGGTGATAAAACACACATACAATGTTAATAATATCGGAACTTGGAACACCAAAATGTTTAGAACTATTACTTACCGATGCAGAATTTGCTATAGACTTTCACTGTAGCTTCTATGATCCAGCAGCGCAATTTTAAAAAGTACAAAATAACATGCATGCCAAACTTACCTTTTCAGCTTCTGGGCTGCGGAGTTAAGATCCGAAGTGTACATACTTATTATATCTACGTACCTAAATAAATTTCTTACGTGACACTAGAACTATTAGATTAAATAAATATTTACAAAGTACTAATAACTTGAACTTATATGCTGAAAGCTGATCTTAAAAGCTGAAAGCAGACATTAACTGTAGAGAACCTTTGCCACATAATTGTTTTTTCTTTCCATTTCGGGGTTTAACGACCACTATGAGGAACTCGCCGCATAAGACACCCGAAATGCTGATCATTAAGCTGATATGGAATGGGAGGATTTTTGTTAACCTCATACCCCATCCCAATCTCGCAGATACGAACCCCCTGACTTCGTCTTTTGCTAGATTTAAAAAAATCATTGCGTAGTAAACCCTTTGGAAGGGTTGGGAGGAGTCAGTTTAAGTAACCCGAATAATCTGCCTTATCAGCGTTGGAGATCTGTTTACTGACCAGATTAGCCGACACATTTGTTTTTCAATTTTGGTATTTAGCAACCCCTAATGGGTACCTAAAGCATGAACAAGTTGCCTATCCTTCATTTAAAGCTTCCGGTTTTACGAAAACTTGCGAACCAGCTTCAGTAAAACAATATCCATGTCTTGTTTTGGGACTCGAACCTGGAGCCAACAGTATACGAGAAGTCAGAAGCCACGTGGCCCTAGACCACTTTATAACGAAGTAAATTTCTCCGTCATTTTTGGTCTACGCCGGGATTCGAACCCGAGTCCGCTTATTCCGGAACAAGTCGCTCTACCAACTGAGCTACGCAGACGTTCATTCTGATTACTATGTGCCTTTATGTCGTGTGCGTCCTGCTGGCAGGTACGTCACAACTTGACCAATGGATAACATCAACGCTTTGAAGGATGGGTGATTTCTGTGAATAATAACAAGGATTTTAGTTTGATTACTATGTGTAAGTTTGTGAAAAGTGTGCAAAACTTTTGAAATTATCATTTTATTTTGGAAAACTATTCCTTTTGACTTCCTAGGTTCTTATGGAAAATTTTAGTTCACGGATTCTAAAAGTCAGAAACTTTTTAAATGGATTAACGAAAAAGCCTGGTCACTTGATTTGGTGTGTTCTTGACACCGCCTGTATTGTTCTTAATAAACTTATCACATTAAGAATTTCGTTGCACCGAAACAAAAAATTTGAGAAGTCATATGTACGAAAGAAATTCCTACACCGGATAAAAAAGACTTCCTCAAAGCTTTAACATAAATCTTCCATTTCATCGACTGTAGTGATAAAATTGCAAGAAAATAAGAAGTCGCTGTTAATCCTACTCGAAATGTACTAGGCAAAGACATACAGACGCACGCACAAGCATATAAGCACGCGAACTCATTTAACTGAAGCAATCTATTTACTGCATCCACTTAGAGGAAGAAACTTGAAGGAAAACGCTAAATCCTGTTAGTTTTAGATGTAAATTAATACAGTTTCAGTACACTCTAGCTTTAGCATCGAATTAGTTCACTTGAACAATGTCATTATTTCCTTCCATGAGACGTGAAGAACAGATCTCTTAACTTTGAATTTTCTTTAAGGACGTTAAATAAGTGGCATTATATTTTACCAAATTCACATTTTCTTCTTTTCATTGTCCTAAGAAAAAGAGACCATTATTTTTAAAATCACCTATCTTTAAATATTCCTTCCGTTAGGTATAGCTCAGGGAGGAACTTTCAATAGGCGTTTTTTAAGTGCATCTTGCTTTCATCTTAGAAACTTTTATTAAAGAAAAGTTGCAAGAGCTAAGGTTATTATAATCACAAAATCCAAATTTTAATAAAGGTATTAACCAAATAACAGAAATTCAGAAACTAAAGAATTCATTTGCCCATCTATGAGGCATTTTAATTTTATTGAATTTGATTGCGATTTTGCGCAGAGACATTTTAAACAAAATTTTTGAGCAGGCATTTCTTCTGGAGAAAATAATCACAAATGCTAGAGCCTGCATTCAGATATAATTCTACGAGCAATTTCTGTTCAGTTTGTGTTGCTTTGACTGATACTTTTCTGCCCAACATTTCTCTTCAGCATAAGGTTTTTAGGTATTTTTGGAAATAATATATTTTAAGGTTTGTATTTTTATAGAATATGAGTAAATATTTTTGCTGGGAGATTTTGAATTTCCTCCAGAAAAAAGTCTAATAAGTGTTTCACTCCCCATATGCAACAAAATGTACAAATATTTCAAGTTTGAATTTGTTTTACAGATTTTGTTGGTTCTATAGTATCTCCTCAGCATAAGTATTATATAGAATTTTTGTTTCAAATATATTTTGACTTTCAAAAAATAGACAGATAAGAAATATTCTTTAGTCCGTGGACGGTATAAACGGAGAAATGCGTTGATGGTGGCACGTCCTCAAGAGAATCCTTTCGAGGAGGCTTGTATATCTACAAAATACACCTTAAAACAACCTATGTAAGAAACAGTGAGGAAACTTGCATGGAATTTATTCGAGAATGTGAGCAAGGGGATTTACCTGTCTCCTTCTACTGAGCAAATAATCATCCACTGTTACGTGCACAGTTGGAGCAGACAGCCCTGAAAGTGGTGCTCCCACTGCGCCTGAGAAAGGGGAAGTCATGAGCGGCAAAAAATACTCCAGAAATTATGATGATGCCCTGAAAGAAAGAAAAAGACACAAAAAACATAGTTGTTGAAAAACATCGATAGTACATGCCCAGTCCTTAAAATAACTGACTATTTTTGCTCTAAATGCGTCTTTGATACACAGCAAACCAGAGCCATAGTAAAGATCTCTTTGATCCTGTTCTGCAACAGCAGTTCTCAAAATATAAAACAAGAAACGATCTAGATGTAGCCATAGAAGCCCATTGTAGTTCGGTAAGATAGTTAAGCGTACTGTCACTTACCTGGATGTATGTATGTACCACTAAAGTTCGGGGAGGAGGTTGACAAAATGGTTGCCGATAAAAGACATGCTTAAAAATTGAACTTTGACTTCAAGTTTTGCTGCATTTTCACTATTCACGTTGGAGGTTGGTGTATATATATATATATGTCCACCGGTTTCAGAATTGGATTGAAGATCAAAAAACAATAAAGAAGAGTATATATATATACATATATATTTCATCATCATCGTCATAATCTTTATCAGAACTATCCTTGTGTATATATACACTGAGGTGCCATTTTATTAGGTACACCTGGCCTCGTCACATAAATGGCTCACTCCAATATGTAATACAGCATGTGAATGCGGTTATATTAGGCAGATCAATTCGTTGAGCATCAGTTCGCAATTGAATGAAGGTCGTAACGGGCAAAAGGAGTCATCTCAGCGACTTTGAACGTGGCGTGATAATTGGCGCCAAGCACGCCGTTGCGAACGTTTCTCTAACTGACGCATTCCTAGACTTTTCACGCACTATCTCAGCAGGGGTTAAGTGTGAGTGCTACGACACGCGATAAAACAGCAATCAACGACCCCGTGGACGAAAACAGCTAGTAGAGTAGAGGGGTCAAAGGAAATGGCGACAAGGTAATCGGCTATTTAGTACATTTGCGACATTATCCAACACCTAGTACTCTCGGAGATGACACTCGGCACAGCAGTGTTGAATGCTACAATAATTTGCTGAGTTGTGTCAGGTCTTTGACGATTCTGATCCATCAGATGTCTTCGTCCACACGACCACCAATTGTTTTAAGATTTTTGGCATGTCTCGTCCTTCACGGTAAACATTTTGCTACGCTTGTGAATGAAAAGTCTAGGAGGGTGGCCATTAGAGAAACCCTCGCACTGGAATGCTTGGAACCAATTATCATGCCACGTTCAAAGTCACTCATATCACCCGTTTTGCCCGTTCCAACCCTCAATAGATTGCTAACTGATGCTCGACGAATTCGTCTGCCTGATTTTTACCGCACACCACATTCACTTGCTGTATTACTTATTGGAGTGAGACATTTATGTGACGAGGGAAGATGTGTACCTAATAAAATGGCAGCTCAGTGTACATACACAAAAATGGTTCTGATAATGATAGTTACGATGATGATGTAATATATATATATATATATATATATATATATATATATATATATATATTTCTATATACACTTTACCTTAATTTTTTGAACTTCAATCCAGTTCTGAAACCGGTGGACATATATACATATATGTACATTAACCTCCAACGCGCATAGCGCAAAGTCGCTCAGTACATCCGTTTTGCACATTCCGGCCCTCAGTCGAACGCTAACTGATGCTCGATGAGATGGTCTGCATGATTATACCGTGCCGTCTTACGTGTTGGAGTAAGCCATTAATGTGATAAGGGTAGATGCACCTAATAAACTGGCATCTCAGTTCATATACCGGGTGTTCGCTTAGAAGTATAATAAAAGAAAAATTCGTAACATACAAAGTATTAGTTCGCGCGCGCACGAATGACTGAATGTAGGCGCCATTGCGAAGAGCAGCTGCGAAATTTATAAACCAGGCGAATTTGAGCGCGCAGTGCGTCAGTCTCTGCGTGAACTACACAGCAGAATGTGTTTTGTGTGCTATCGCTTGCGGAATTGAAGTCCGTGACGCTTGTACAGCGCCGTGTTCGCCGCGAGTACAACCTTGTAGTGAGGGCAGACGTCCCGACTTACGTGTCCATTATGACATGGGACAAGCAACTCAGAGTAACGGGAAGTTTGTTACCGAGAACTGCTTAACGTGCTAAGCATACAGTGTCTGAAGAAAACTTTGAACGGATTCGAAAGTCATTTCAGAAAAGCACGAGGAAATCCGTCCGAGAGGCAAG
The DNA here is from genome assembly GCA_039090855.1 of Macrothele yani. NCBI lineage: Eukaryota > Metazoa > Arthropoda > Arachnida > Araneae > Macrothelidae > Macrothele > Macrothele yani. The sequence goes on from CM077017.1 coordinate 15,311,793, forward strand.
TGTGCAGCTAGACATCACACCAACAACAGTGCATCGGGTTTTCCATAAAAGGTTTTGTTTTTGCATACGTACAAGATTCACCTGCACCAACAAGTTAAGCCGCACGACCGAAAGGCACGGAAATTTTTTTACGAAGACAATGTTGGACACAATTGATGCCGACGATACGTCCCTAGACCTGGTATGCTTTTCAGACGAATCAACATTCCTGCCGCATCCGGGGGTCCGAAAATCCGTACGTTGTTCATGAATACGAACGGGATTCTCCAAAGTGCAGCGTTTGGTGTGGGATCATGACAGACAAAATCGTCGGTCCCCTTTTTTGCGGAGGCCACGGCAACTGGACTAACATACCTGGACATGTTACAGGAATACACTGTGCCTCGGCTGCCTGAAGGGAAAAGTTTCCTACAAGATGGAGCACTCCCGCACTTTGCCAATGATGTCCGCACATTCTTGGATGACCACTTCACTACAAGATGCATTGAGAAAGAATCAATGTTCATTGCATGGACCCTCAGATCAACAGACCTAACTCCACCTGACTTTTTCCTGAGGGGAGTTGTTAACGACCAAGTGCACACTACACCGGTGCGTGATCTGGAAGACGTACGCAACAGAATTTGTGCTACAATTAACAACGTGATATCACAAATGCTTCTCAACACGTGGGCTGAGATAAAATACCGGTTGGACGTTTGTCACGTCACCAGTGGAGCTGATGTTGAAGTTTATTAGACTTGTAAAAATAATGCTCATTTTGTGTATCTGGAACAATACGTGTCGCTCATAAATTGTGGTAAGTTCAGAATTTATGATACTTCCTTTTATTATACTTCCAAGCGGAACACCCTCTTTATGTATATGTGCCGTATATACACAGTCGAATCACATTATTGTGACCACCTCCTACTTTTGACGTCAACAGCGTGTAGCCAATGAAAGAAGGCACGTGTCGTGAGCTGGCTTAAAGGGTATATAAGGTGTGCTGTAGACATTCTGAAAACATATCACTCGTTGCTGTTATGAATAAAAAGGAGCGATTTATCAAATTTGCAAAAAGGGATTATTATCAGCTTTCGGGCCAAGGGTGGGAGTATTTCTGAAACAGCGCAGTTGGTGAACTGTTCGCGTGCTGCTGTGGTTAAAGTGTATCGTAATTGGAGAAATGGCACCATTGCGAATAAGCGACGTGGAAACTGCTGAGCACCACGTGGCATTGATATAGGAAGTGAACGTCGGCTTCGAAGGTGCGTGCGTGAGGGCCGATTAACACGCTACAGTGGAGCAACTCACTGGCCGAATGAACAAGGGGGCTACCGAAAGTGTGATAGTTGAACAAGGGGGCTACCGAAAGTGTGATAGTTGAACAAGGGGGCTACCGAAAGTGTGATAGTTGAACAAGGGGGCTACCGAAAGTGTGATAGTTGAACAAGGGGGCTACCGGAAAACGACAGTTTAGCGAACCCTGCTGCGTATGGGGCTCCGATGCAGACGGATGTCACTGTACCTATGCTAACAAAGGTACATCGGCAAAAATGGCTTACACTTGCACGGCAGCATCGGAATTGTACCTCCACTGATTGCCAAAGGATTGCCTTCTCCGATGAGTTACGGAGAAGGCTATCCTTTGCATGACGGCAAGGCTTGTATGATGCTCAAGGTCAGACGTGGTTAGTAATTTCAAAACGTGGTCCAAGGTAGGAAAAACCACGAACCGATGCCAAGGTGTGAGCAAACCACGGCTCATCGATGCTACATGCGAACGATGGCTATCCCGTATGGTTCGAGCCAACAGAAGAGATACATTGGCGCAACTCGCCTGTAATTTAAATGCTGTGACGAGAATAATGGGTCAAAGCACACAATACATCGAACTCCGTTGAAAATGGAGCTGCGTAGCCGCATGCCGCTGCGAGTGCCCATGCTAACCTCGGTTCATCGTCGGAATCGACTACAATGGGCACACGAGCATCAAAACTAGACTTGGAGTAACTGGAAGAAGATCGTATTGTACCATGTGGACGGCCCGGTACGTGTGCGCTGTTAACCTGGGGAAGTGTTTGCACCAGGATGCGCTGTGGTACTTTTCTTTTTTTTTTCTTTTGGTTGGAAGTTTGACGACCACCGTGAGTAACTCAGTGGGCTATAAGCAGACGTCCATTTCTAATTTAGGGTCACTGGTTTTAGGAAAGGGTGAGAGCAAGTGCCGTAAGACAAACACAAACCCATGCCTCCCGAACCCGGACCCATCTCGGAAAAAATGGTCAAAAGACAGCGCTATTACGCCGCAGGAGTGGCACCACCGTGGGGCGTAAACAGACCGGTGGAGCATGTGTAATGCTTTGGACAATGTTCTGCTGAGAAACCCTGGGTCCAGGCATTCCTGTGCAGGAAACAATGACGTCTACTGTCTTCCGAAACATCATTGCAGGCCAAGTACGTGCTTTCATAGGAACGGTGCTCCCCTCTGTTAGTGTGCTCTTTCAGCAGGATAATGCGCCGTGCCAGACTCTCAGAATTGTTCGAGAACGGTTCGCGAAACATGAGGAAGACATCCAGGTATTGCCCTGGTCTCCGAATTTCCCAGTCATTAATCCAATCGGGCATATTTGGTTTATGTTGGAACAGCAAACCTGATCTGCGGCGGTTAAACCACTTAAATCACAAGAGTTAAAGGAGATGCTGATAAAGTATGGTACCAGATACCACAAGACACCTTTAGAAATCTTATAGCATCCATGCCTCGCCCGGTAAGAACTGTTTCAGCGGCACGTGGTGGACCAACATCGTATTAGACAGGTGGTCATAATGTTTTGGATCTTTGGTGTATAAAACTTGGCTGGAGTTCATTAGGGCGAAACAGTTCAATTTTCACCAAACAGAAGTCATCGCTCTTTCCACGTTACTAAGTGAGTCACGGAAAAATTATCATCAGCCGCCACCGGGACACGAACCCAGGGTCTTCCAGTTACGCGCCGGACATGCTACCGCTGCGACACAGCGGTCTAGAATTCTCCAGACTCACAACTGCCAAACCACATGGCAGGTTGCTTCATGGAGCCCCGCACAGTACTGGGGATTCACCAAAGATGGAAAGCAGGAACTGAACACATAACTAGGAGACGATTGAATAATTACTGACGTCATGGTTTCCTGCACATTAAGTATTAATTATTCAATCGCCTCCTAGTTATTTGTTCAGTTGGTGCTTTCCATCTTTGGTGAATCCCCAGCATTGTACAGGGCTCCATGAAGCAACCTGCCATGTGGTTTGGTAGTTAATCCCTTATGAGTCTGGAGAATTCGAGGCCGCTGCGGTGCAGTGATAGCATTTCCGGCGTGTAACTGGGAGACCCTGGGTTCGATTCCCGGTGGCGGCAAATGAGAATTTTTCCGTGACTCACTTATTAATGTGGAAAGAGCGATGACTTCTGTTTGGTGTTCCTGATCCACGTCGAGTGTATGAATTAATTAGTTCAATTTTCAAGAGAAATTTACCATTATGCATCTCTTCAGTTCTTACTTGTGGACCAGAGACATGTACCTTAACTAAAAAGAGGTATGCAGAGACTGCGAACAACATGAAGCAGCATGAAGAGATGCATGCTTGGTATAACCAAGAAAGATAGGAAAAATAACTCACAGATCAGGGAAATGGCAAGAGTGGATAACTGTGGCGTACTGCAGAGGTAAAAGCACGTGTCACGACGACAAATATACAGCGATACATTCCGTCCGTGTAGCTTAGTTGGAAGATCAACTTACTCCGTAGTAAGAAGGGCGGTTTCGATCTCTGTCACGGACAAATTTCTGTTTTTTACATTGACGCCCGAAAGTATAAATGGAAGTTGGGTTCTTCTAAAAATGTAAAAATGTGTGATGTTTTAGCCACACATTGTCTAGAATTAATAAAAATTCGTTGTTCGCTTCAAAAAAAAAATTAAGATGGCGATGATGTTACGTACTACAGAGGTAAAAGCACGTGTGAGAACGCCAAATCTGCAGCGATACATTCCGTCCATGTAGCTTAGTTGAGAGAGCAACTTACTCCGGAGTGAGAGGGCGCGGTTTCGATCTGCGTTGCTGACAAATCTGTGTTTTCACACTGGCGCTCGAACATATAAATGGATGTCCTGGCCGTTGCATTCTTCGAAAAATGTATGATGTTTGTTCCACACATCGTCTTGAATGAATGAAAATTCGTTTTTCGCTTCAATGAAGAAAGAAAAAAAGTAAGAGGGAGATGATGTGACATAAAAGCACGTGTCAAGACGACAAATCTGCAGCGATACATTACGTCCGTGTAGCTTAGTTGGGAGAGCAAGTTACTCCGGAGTGACGTGGCGCAGGTTCGATCTTCGTCACGGACAAATTTGTTTTCACATGATATCATGATCAAAGTAAAGACCTTCAAATGGCAACGGGCTGGACATATTGCTAGAGGAACTGTCCACCGTTGGACAGCTGAAATATTAGATTGGTTAACGAGGAACAGGAAACGACCCAGAAGAAGGCCACGTAGGAGATAGATGGATGAAGTCTGAAAACATGCAGGAGTGACATGGAAGAGAATTGCTCAAGCCAGAGAGTTGTGGAAGAAACTTGGAGAGACCTTCGTCTAGCAGTACATTGAGATTAGTTGTTAATGATATTTAAATACCGTTTGAACATGTCTTCAGCCTGGAAAAAAAGACGATGAGGACCGAAATTACCTTTGTTTCCTTGTTAGAACAGTAACACCATGAAACTAAAAAAAAAGTAGAGAAGAATTTGAGAAAATTCCTTGATGGAAAAAAAAATTTGCATCGGGGGTTAATGACCATCATGATCAACTTGAAGGGCTATCAGATGTCGTCCTTCCCTAATTTTGGCACGACTCGTTCCAGGGAAGAGACAGAGCCAGTGCCATTAGGTCTCTCCTATGTTTCATCTGGCACTCGAGCTCGGGCACCATCTCAGACGAATGGTCACAAGCCAGCGCATCAGACCACTCGCAGGTCGGAGCGGCCTAATTCATTTAGATGCTTTGAACTCTTCATATTCTCTTGCGCTGATTTCTGCATTCGGAAACTGCTGTAAAGTTCATGTGCTTTTCAAGACCGCTTATGATTTCAATCAAGACTGTAAGTAAAATAGCTTCCGTAGCGATAGCTAACTTGTTTAAGTTCCACATATTGATTTCTTCAATCTAAAAAATACCATGGTTTTTTTTTATTCTGCTGAATTTTCTGAGGTGTTTAAAATAAGCACCTGCTCAGCAGCTCGCCTGCATTACGGTGATTAAACATACAGTGTGGTGGCTTTCAGATAACTTCTTTTCAGCAGTTTCATTAATAGATGTCTTCGCGTCAGCTGTTTCCTAGGCTGTCATGAGCTTGCAGGTTTGTTTTGCATTTTCCCCTGAGTACTGGATCAGTGTAATTGCAAGCGGACTATGTAGACGCTTCAGAAAACTTTTCTTTTCTTGCTAGAGATAAACTTACTTGTCGTTATTGAGTACTAAATTATTTTCTCTTATAAAGCCACGTCCTAGCTTGTACCGAAGTGGGAAAGGCAATGGTGTTATGAAAAGTTACTATTTATTTTCTGAAGATCTAATTGTTCTGTTTCTGCAGGAAGTGCAGAAACAGAACAATTAGATCTTCAGAAAATGCAGCCGTATCTTGTAGATTCAGTATAAGATTTTTAGAAACGGAAGAGGATGTAATAAATGAAGAATACTCTTAAAAAGAAGTCACACTAGCAGAAATATAAATGATTTTGAAGGTCTTAGGCCCACAAACTTTCTTGAGAGTCTTGCATAATCCCGACTCAATATAATCCGTTTCTCTTTGCTCGAATCTGATAAGGCAGCTGAGGTTGTTCCGATTACTGCAGCTGAACGTTTGAGAGCTAACAAACTGCCTCTGAATCTGCCTTCTTTTTTATTTTTATTTTTTTATTTTTTTCATTTGGAGGTTTAACGACCACCGTGAAAAACTCAATGGGCTATAGGTACAGTCGCCCGTCCCTAATTTAGAATCACTAGTTCAGGGGAGGGTTGAGGGCCAGTGCCCTAGGATAAGTGCATGGCTCAACCGGGACTCAATCCCGGACCCATCTCGGACGAACGATTAGAAGCCAACACTTAGTGCAACTCGTCCTTCGGGGCGGCCTGCTTTCTTTATGACAGAGAGGAATCCATTCAAGGCCAGATATATAGCAGTTCTGATGTGACGTACACTCTAAATTTTGTGTGGTTCGTTCTCCTTTAAGAGGTTTCTAACTTAACGCTACATTCTCTCTCGAATGAATGTCTTATGGCAACCTGAATTGAGGTCAGGATTAGAATGACGTATGAGTTCAACAGAGATAAGAACGATGTTTACGTTGTATGTTCGCTGGCTTTCGAGCTGGGTGGCGTTCTGGCTGGCTTTCATCAGATGCTTTCTAGTTAATTTCCGTCAAAGTGTGCAATATAGCGCAAAAGTCCAAATTTGCCGGTGATGAGATTCGAAGCAACATCTTGCTTCTCCGGAGTCGGATATTCTATCTCCTGAACTACACCAACAAAGGCTTACCGCTGCAATTTGCCGTTTTGTCATATGTGTTACCTCTGAGGTTGGTACGTCACATGTATATCCCCCACTGAGAAAGGCGGGTGAACGAAATCGCAAGTTTTTTCGTGTCAGCCGACTAACCATACTTGAAGGAGCTCTCTGTAAAAAAAAATTAACTCTCACTAATTCCATACAACGTGTGGAAGAAGCGTAACACATTTTTCGAAGCGCAGAAGGAGGAATTCCCATTAATTTCATACGATGTGTAGAAGAAGCAACACACATTTTTCTCGAACCTTATGGCCAAGAAATTCGCTTTACGTTCAGGCGCCAATATAGCGTAAAAATATTTTTGCCGTTGGTGGAATTCACCTGTTTCTTCTCCGCAGTCCAATATTCTATCGCTTTAACTACACCGACGAAGGCTAATAGCTGTAACTCGCAGTTTTGACATGTGCGTCATCTCTTCTCTGAAATAGGAACGTCACACTAATGCTGATTACTAGAATCCCAGAATTGTTGAGGCTATAATGATTGTGGTGTTATTTTCGGGAATCTCTGAGTTTTTGCAGTTTCCTTAAGTCGAAACCCACCTTCACGTCATTTCTTCTGGATCACCAGGTTTGATATCGACTTTCCTAATTTTGTCTTTCAGCAAGGCAGATAATCTTTATCTACGCGCTAACTGAAATCATTACATACGACATTATTTCCGTTTGCTAAATTCGCGTTACATCTTTGTTACACTGATCGAAATTTGAAGAAATTTCATTTTATGCAACACGGTAATTTTTTTCGATCAGTTCTGAGTCCTTTTGTTTTCGTAACTGTCTCGGGTACAAGTTAAAGTGTGATCAAAGGTATAACAGGAAACGTCTTGTGTGCTGATTGACTGATTACACTAGAATGAGCTGATGAGGTACAAAACATTTTCTAGACTGGCAAATGGTATTTGAAAAAGCTGGTCTAGATATAACTATGGCAAAAACACGGAGAAGTAATCGTTACATCCAGAAAAAAGAAGATGGGGATGATGGTCTGTTCATGAGGCAAACAAAAACAAAATAGCACATCTTAGGGAAGTAGGACAGTTTAAATATTTGGACTTAATCCTTCAAAAGGACGGCAGCTGAGAGAAGGCAGAAAGGGAAGGAGAAAGTACAGAATAGAAAAATAGAAAGAGATGTCACAGGCGATCTGTGACAAGAAATCCCCAATAAAAAGGAAATTAAAGATACATGGGATAGTTGTAAGTGAGGCTTGCTCTATTATATATAAAGTAGAAAAAAAGAGCTAGCCTTACTTATAGGAAAAGCGGGGTAAAAAGGGCAATAAGGATACTTAAATGGATGAATGGATAACAAGGAAATAACATAGAATAGATGAGGGCATAAGGAAAAAACTTAGAGGTAGAAAAATAGTGAAAGTCGTCTAAGGTTAGGGGAACATATGTGGAGAAGTGCGAAAGAAACCCTTATTTGGAAAGGAAAGGAAATAGATTTGCTTGGAAGTAGGGTAATAGGAAGACCAAGAAAAGGATGGAGGGGAAAACATTGGAGAAAGTTAAAGAACTAAATACAAAAAGGGAGAATCAATCGGCCAAAAAAATGACTGCAGAAAACTTGCTGAAGAGGCAAACGCTAGAATTATCTTGGACTAGATCTGCCTGGAACAAGAAGAAAATCCTTTTTCTTGGTCTTAATGGAGAGATATTGGGTGAATCTTCATGACGATGCACAACTCTATCTATTGAATGAAGCATGAGATTTTATGGCCCAAATTCTAGGTGTGATCCTACATCACCAAACAAAAAGGTCCTGTGTAAGGTATCCGGCAGTTCGAAAAGTGAGAACGTAACTACGCAATCAGCCTGTGGTTCCCTGCGAGAACAATTTTGAAATGACTTTTATGTAAATCTATGAGTAAAAATGAACTTCATTTCAGATTAAAGACACTGAAGAATTCGCTCAAATGCAGATCCATTACTAATAGTTTTTACGTGTGGCTAGCTTGCGTAATTTCTCTTCCGATACATATAAAGTTTTTAAATTCACGCTGGTAACAACGTTGCGGAAAGCTTAGATATCTTATTTGACAAGAGTTATTGATAGTACCAAAAACTTTCTAAGATCAACAAATGCATGATTGAAAGGTATTATCAGATATGAAGAAAAATCTCTGCTGCTGCTGCTGCTTGCCATAATTTCTGTTTTGGTGCCCCCTACATGATTTTGAAGAAATTGAGAACGAGTAAAATGGTTCTCAGCTGAATTTTACTGTAGAATTAGGGGTGAACAGATCGCCAACAGAGTTAATATTCTTCATTGATGTCCATTGGCTGCATGGTTTTTCAGATTTCTGTTATTTTGTTGGGTGAACGAAATTTAATATACGTGTGTGGGAGCAAAGAAGTGAGTCTCAGTTTAAGCTCGCACGTAATTTTCAGGTTGTTAAATGCAGTGAAATCTGCATACAGCTCATCTCTACAGAGCATGAACATTTATACTTTATTCTAAAATGACAGCGTATTGACAACGACATGAAGTTTCATGTTGTAAACTGGAAAAAGAGATTGAATTGATCATACTGCATTACTAATCAGCTGATTTATTAAATAGACTGAATTGTTTTTCTTTTATCTTTACCGTATGGCTGTATACGTGAAGGAAATAAAGTTTTACCGTATGGCTGTATACGTGAAGGAAATAAACACTTATGTTTTTTCCGAAATTTAGGTAGTAGAGGCTCTTAAAGCCATTCTTGGAAAAGTATATAGAGTATATGGGTAAAAGACCTTGAATCAGAAGTTCAGCAACATGAAAACTGTACCAGCAGGAATTTATCCTGAATGAAAAATGAGCTCTGGAGGAATCTTTGCAAATGATGGATTCTTATAGGATCCATGTGGTCCTTATAAGAACGGGAGCATCGGCAGAAGTGAAGCTTAAGATTTTATCTCAGTTTATATATGAAAGTGGGACGACCATTCGCAGACTTAAAATAATTATTCAGTTCTGATATACGTACATTTTCTTTCTAGGACTTCGAGACAGTCACACATGACTTTTCTTGCTAAAATGTTTTGTAACTCTCCCAAAATCTCGTAAATGACACTTCATACTCTAAAATGTGGTGCTAAACGCATCTGTTTATGATAAACATTCCACTGGGACTTCACTGGATACATTTGTTCTTCACTACGAAAGTTTTTATCTGGATAAGGGTTCAAAATCAGTCAGTCTATATTTTGTTCAAGCTGGCAAGCAAAAAGGAATAAGAAAAATGTTGGTACTTACATTACTTGCTTCCAGACGAATCCAAATATCGGAGTTCTTTTCCACGCACATTTCTTGAGATAAAATACACACATGCATGCATACCTAACTTCTATTTTTTTAAAGGAAATACTGAAATGACGGTGTGCCGTATCACATTTATGGGGTTCACAGGCCGCCATCAGGTTCCATAATTCTCCAAATGAGGGTACGAACATAATGGACTTCAAAAACAGATGATCGTTCTCACTATATCGTACTAGTTCGATCCGATGAGTATAGAAAGAAATGCTCTCATACAAGGGCAGAAGAAGAATTCGTGCCGAAAGTTTATTCATGCTATTGTCTAAGGCAGTTTCGGAAAACCACGCGTTCTTGTTCAAGACATGAACTCCCTTATAATCGTCCGTTCGTCCAATATTTCTCAAATTGCGTGGGTTTTTTTCAAGCGGAAAGCCTTTCCATTCAATACACCTTCCCATACCCAAAGGCTCTAAAAATCCTCACCAAATTCCACCACAAAAACGGGAATGTTTCAACCCCTACTATATTATATATCATCATCAGCAGCAGCAGCATCATCAGCATCATCATCATCAACAACAACCATTATCGATTCACTACTGGATGAAAGTCTCCCCAAATTTCTTCCACAATTGTCTGTCTTGTGCCTCTCTCCTCCAGTTCACTCCAGCATACTTTCGAATTTCCTCCTTCCATCTCCCATGAGGTCTTCCTCTGTGTCTTTTCCTGTCCCTCGGAATCCAGTCTAAAATTTCGGTTGTCCATCGGTGGCCCGTTCTTCTGGCAACATGTCCAGCCCATTGCCATTTCAGTTATTTCACTGTAGTCATGATGTCGTCCACTCATGTCATTTTCCTTATCCACAAGTTCCTCTTCTTATCTTTCCTGGTTACACCAAGCATGCATCTCTCCATCCTACTTTGAGTTGTCTACAGTCTTTGTATGTCTTTTTTAGTTAAGGTCCGTGTCTCGGCTCCATACGTAAGTAAGCACTGGCAGGAAGCATTGATTAAACACTTTTCTTTTGAGATATACTGGCATACTGCTCTAAAACATTGTACTGTTTCTACCAAAAGCTCTCCATCCAAGTTTTATACGCCGATTAATTTATTCATCAATGGGACTATCAGTCGATATCAGCTGCCCAAGATAAATGTAGGAATCGGTTGTCTCAAGCTTTTCTCCATCAATCGATAAATCTTCCCTTCTTGTAAAAGCATTGTACATCACTTTTGTCTTCTAAGAGTTCATTTTTAATCCCACTTCTTTACTCTTGTCAGCACGTTCTTGGATCACACACTGCAGCTCTGAAGGGGTAGTTGCAAATATGACTACGCCATCAGCAAAACGAAGGTGAATTAAGTAATCTCCATTAATCTTTATCCCTTTGTTTTCCCAGTTCAGTGATTGAAAGACATTTTGCAATGTGGCATTAAAGAGCTTGAGAGATATGGTGTCACCTTGTTTCACTCCCTTTCCAATTCTTATTTGTGCTGTATCGTCAAATATCCGAACCTTTGCACTTGCATTTCATAGATGTTATTATTAATGCTAATGTATGCATCTTCAATACCGCAGGATTTCAAAGCCATTGTTACTGCTGATGGTTTCACGGTATCAAAAGCCTTTTCATAGTCAATAACAGCCATGCATAATGGGAGTTCATATTCTCTTGTTCTTTCAATTGGTTGTCTCAGTACATTGATATGATCTATAGTACTGTAGCCACTCCTGAATCCAGCTTGCTCTCTTGGTTGGGCCATGTCTAGTGTTACCTTCAAGCGATGTGAAAGAACCTTAGTGAAGATTTTATAAACCACTTAAAGGAGGCTGATGAGCCTGTAGTTCCTGAGATCCCCAATGTCACCTTTTTTATGGAGCAAGATCATTGCAGCATTTTTCCAATCCTCAGGAATCTTCCCTTCATTAAGACATCTGGTGAAAACTTGGGCGAGTGTAGTTTCAATTTCTCCACCTGCTTATGGTATAATGTCCACGGTAATTCCATCTTTTCCTGGAGCTCTTCCACGTTTCATGTTCTTAATTGCATATGTAACTTCTGCGGGCAGGATTGAAGAGACTTTGACACTAGTACCTGTCGTAAAGTCTAGAATAGATGTACCCTCCCTTTCATTTAGTTTTGAATAGAAATCTTTCAGCCTTGTCAAAATTTTGCTTCTATTTCTTGTTACAGTACCATCTTCTTTTCTCAGAGCCATAATCTGTTTTCTTCCCTTACTGAGATGTCCTTTTGCTCTCTTCAGGCTCTGGTTGTTTTCAATTGCTTTCCTCACTAGTTCACAATTGAATTCCCTTATATCTTCAGTGATACCTTTCCGCATTATATTGCATAGCTCTATATATTCCACGTTGGAAGTTACGTCTTTATTTGTCCAGAGTACCCTTCTCTTTTGCATCAACATTTTTGTTTTTCCTGAAATTTTCTTCATATGTAACTTGTTCTTAGTACCACCTATTTTTGTTGCTGTTTCCATAAGATCCTTGGTGAGTTCTCTGTTAACTTCAGAAATATCCACTTTTTCCGATGTTTGGCCTCCTAAAGCAGAGAAACTGTTCCTCAGTTCCAACTTAAAGATATTATGGTATTTTTTAAGGTTGGTTATGTCCATACATTTTGTTTATCTTATGAGCTTGCCACGTTCGAGTTTAGTGTTGAGGTGCATCTTACATCTCACCAATCTATGGTCAATACCTGTGTTGAACTTGTTTAGCAGACTGCAGTCTTCGATGACAAATTTTTTGTTACACATAATAAAATCAATTTCACTTGTCGTCCCATTCGGATGTCTCCATGTCCATTTCCTCTCTGGCTTTTTCTTGAAAAAGGAGTTCATGATGAAAAACCTTTCTACTTCTGCAAATTCTACGAAAGTATTACCACGTTGATTTCTGTTCCCGTAACCGAATTTACCAACCAAAGTTTCATTCTGTTGCTGTTGCCCTACTTTTGCATTGAAATCACCCATAATGATCTTCAAGTGCTGTTTGCCTTTGTTATTTAGATTCCGAATTTCCACGTAAAATTCTTCAATTTCTTCTTCAGGGTGACTTGTGGTGGGTGCATAAGCTTGGATAATCTATGCCTAGTATCTTCTCGAGAGTTGGATAACGAGTCGTGAAGCTCTGTCAGAGGAACTTTCAACTTCTACAGCTTTATCCTTCAGTTTCTTGTTTATTATAAATCCAACACCACTAGTTCTGCCAGTATCTGTCCCACGATAGTACAGTAGAAGAGATGTCCACTTTTAAATTCAATGAAATCTTCTCCTTTTCTTCTTACCTCACTCAGCCCTACGATATCCAACTTGATCCCTTGTAGTTCCTCTTCCAATTCAAAAAGCCTTGAATCACAAGATAGGGAACGTCCGTTGTAAGTAGCCAAGGTCAGCATCAAATGGCAAGCCTAGTCCGGTACTCCGGTGATTCTTAGCACCCTCTGCTTTCATGTCGCACTGGTCGCTCCCTTGGTCAGGTACATTCCAGCTGCCGGAGACTGAGGGCCAAGATTTAAGTTGTGGAGTCATTTTGGAGGGGTTTCGCCATAACTCACCACGCTGGCCAAGCGGGTTGGTGAATGTGGGATAGCATTTCCTCTAATCCCGATGGTATATTTATACCGCTATTTAGCAGTCGTCAGAGCCCCTTTAGTGGGAACAGGATGTACCACGAGAAGGCGGGGTTGACATTTGTCAAGAGGAAGCTGTAGTATATTGCGCATCACCTGACCTTACGTCCCATATATATATATATATATATATATATATAAATCCACTGCTGGATGAAGGACTCCCCAAGTTCCTTCCTCAACTATCTGTCTTGAGCCTGTCTTCTCCATGTTACTCCAGCATGCTTTTGAATTTCTTCCAACCATCTCCCATGTGGTCTTCTTCTAGGTCTTTTTCTTTCCCTTGAAATCCAGTCTAAAATTTCGGTTGTCCATCGGTGCTCCGTTCTTCTTGCAATATGTCTAGCCCATTGGCATTTCAGGGATTTTACTCTGATAACGATGCCTTCCACTCTTGTCAATTATATATATATATATACAACCTACAAAACATAAACTACAACAAAAAAAATAATAATAATAGTAATAATAAAAAATAAAAAACTCAAAAGCCAACAAGCAAATAGAATAAAAAATAATAAAACCGGAATGCAGAAAGTGTCGAAAATGCCGATCCTTGGCTTTATCAAGGACCAGCAAAACTCAGCATTTTCTCACTACTACAAAGACCTAGTTGAAAATGGGTTTCTGCAAAGTCATAGATGCAAGTATAAGTCCTCAAAAAATCCAAATTACACAACCGCACTCAAAGGTGCGGAAACCTAAATAATTAAGCAAAATGTTTTGCATACATCTGTCAATTTTTTTATCTTTTGTTTTTAGCTCTATTTATGGTTTATGGGATGTATATATATATATATATATATACGCACTGACGGAAAAAAATCCCAACACCAAGAAGGGGTTGTGTTAGATAAACGACAGTTGGTAGGCGGTGAGAGTACATCTGTAAGATGACGTGTATGCAAATTTCGCGCTCGGCGCATACGTGTGACGCTAGTAGCGCCCCTCGGAACATGCAAAGCAGGTTTGCTGTAAATACGCGCTGTAACGTTCGTGAGCGTTAGTTAACGTTGAGATTCGACGTAGTGTGTTGATGTTAGTCAAGAATGCCTTTAAGAAGACGAAGAAGCCATTATCAACAGCTCACGGAGTTTGAACGAGGTCGTGTAATAGGGCTACGAGAAGGTGGATTTTCTTTCCGCAATATTGCAGAACGACTTGGCAAGAATGTAGCCACTGTGCATGATTGTTCGCAGCGGTGGTCAAGGGAAGGTACTACCTCAAGTAGACCGGGTTCCGGCTGGCCACGTGGCACTACTGAGAGGGAAGACCGCCGTGTACGGCGTATGGCCGTGGCGCATCGTACTGCGTCTGCGGCAGCAATTCGAGCTGCAGTTTCCACCACAGTGACACAACAAACTGTTACAAATCGGTTACTTGAAGGACAGCTCCGAGCCAGACGCCCTGTAGCGTGCATTCCACTTACTCCAAACCACTGCCGTTTGCGACGTCAGTGGTGTCAAGCTAGAGCTAATTGGAGGACGGAGTGGAGATCTGTTGTGTTTTCTGATGAAAGCCGGTTCTTCCTGGGTGCCAGTGATGGCCGTGTGTTGGTTGGAAGGAGGCCAGGTGAGCGCCTGCAACCAACCTGTCTGCGGCCGAGACACACTGGACCTACACCTGGAGTTATGGTATGGGGAGCAATTTCCTATGACAGCAGGAGCACTCTCGTGGTTATCCCACGCACCCTGGCGGCACAGTTGTACATCAGTCTGGTGATTCAACCTGTTGTGCTGCCATTCATGGACAGCATTCCAGGGGCTGTTTTCCAACAGGATAACGCTCGCCCGCATACCGCTGTTGTAACTCACCATGCTCTACAGAGTGTCGACATGTTGCCGTGGCCTGCTAGATCACCAGGTCTTTCACCAATCGAGCACGTATGGGACATCATTGGACGACAACTCCAGCGTCACCCCCAACCAGCATTAACCGTCCCTGTATTTACCGACCAAGTGCAACGGCATGTAACTCCATCCCACAAACTGACATCCAGCACCTGTACGACACAATGCATGAACGTCTGCGTGCTTGCTTTCAACATTCTGGCGGTTACACCGGTTACTAATGTACCAGCATTTCACATTTAAAATGGCTCTTCTCGCGCTTACATTAAGCTGTGATCTTGAAACCTTAATCGATTAAATATGTTACCTATACAAATGTATGGCCGCCATTTCGTTCCTCTACAACTATTTTTTCGTGGTGTTGGGATTTTTTTCCGTCAGTGTATATATATATATATATATATATATATATATATATATATATATATATATATATATACATACATATATATGCACTATATTGACAAAAGTCACTGGACACCCCTTCAAAAGCAAATGAACGGATCCGCTGCGTTCTTCAGATGCGCGGTACAGCTGCAAACGGTATAAAAACAAGCCTGCAGTTGACCGCAATCATATCGCACTGTGAGGTTGAGTGAAAATGTCGCGGCGGGAGAGAACTGACTTTGAGAAAGGAAAGATTGTTGGGTGTTATATTAGTGGGTTGTCCATAAGAGAAACCAAGCCAACTGTTTTGGATGTACTAAATAAGTGGAAGACACATGGCGTGCCTGAAGCAGCAAAACGTACCGGCAGACCAAAGAAAATCAGTAATAGAGGACCTCGAAGCCTCAGGAGAGTTGTTAAGGGTAATCAACGGAGTTCTACACAAGACCTCAGTGTACAGGTGAATAAAAATGCTGGAACCTTGGTATGTACACGTACCATTCGCAGAGAACTTTATTCCATAGGTTACCGTGGTTGTGCAGCTGCTCATAAGCCTTTCATCTCCACTCGGAATGCTACTCGTCGTTTAGCATGGTGTAAAGAACATTTATCGTGAACCGTAGATTAATGGAAACGGGTCCTGTGGACTGATGAATACAGATACACGATCGATCAATCTGATGACCGTGTGTGGGTATGGTGGCAGCCGGGGAAACGCTATTTACCACAGTGTACTGTTCCTACGGTCAAGTTTGGAGCTGGCAGTGTACTCGTGTGGGGGTGTTTTTCGTGGTATGGTCCCAGCCCATTGGTTATCGTGGACAAACCTGTTAACTAACATGTCTACCTCGATATTCTGGACAATTATGCTCTATCAGCTCTGTGGCAATACTATGGAATCGAGCCTTGTTGGCACCAGCATGATAATGCACCGAGCTATAAAGCAAGGACTGTTACGGCGTGGTTTGACGATAATTCCATATCGTGTGTGGACTGGCCAGCACATATCCCTGATCTTAATCCCATAGAGCACCCATGGGATGAATTAGAGCGCGGCATAAGAAGTTTGGAACCAAGGCCTACTACTAAGCAACAGTTAGCGGCAGCATTATGTACTGAATGGAAGCGCATACCTATCGCCGTGTTCTAAAACCTTGTGGAAAGCATGTCTCGAAGGGTCAGTGCATGAATTAAAGCCGAATATGAACGGACACCGTACTAATGTATGTCAGTAAATGCTATGTTGTGTTTCTATTCTAGGTGTCCGGTGACTTTTTTTAATATAATATAATTTGAAAGGGAGTGAGGAGTGAGACAAGATGACACCATATCTCCCAAACTCTTCAGTGCCGAATTGCAAAATATCTTTCAATCATTGAACTGGGAAAACAAGGGGATAAAGATTAATGGAGATTACTTGAGTCACCTTCGTTTTGCTGATGATACAGTCAGCTTTGAGACTATCCCTTCAGAACTGCAGAGTACGATTTAGGAACCACCTGCTGATAAGAGTAAAGAAGTTGAATTAAAAATGAACTTTCAGAAAACCAAATTGCTGTACAATGCTCTTACAAATAATTTAGATTTATCGATAGGTGGGGGAGATATTGATGAAGAAATTAATCTGCGTACAAAACTTGGTTGGAGAACTCTTGGAAGAAACAGTTCAATTTTCAAGAGCAATATACTATTACGCCTAGTCAATGCACCCTTCCAGTTTACAGTAGCGAACACAAGTATTTAACGAAACACTTTTTCGACCATAATTTTTTTCTCCTGGACCAAATAGGGTCATTTTGGGATATGATATGTGTTATTCAGTTGTAAACATGACCCATATGCAGATGAATAGGAAACCTTAACACAGATCAGTTACCGAGCTTAATCGCAAAGATCATACAAATTGACCAACAAAGTAGGTGTGTATCACATTCATTTAATGCAACGATAACAGAAAACAAGTACGAGAAAACGACAAAACAATATCTAATACTTAGTGAGATACCCACGAGACTTAATAACAACTGCACAACGGGCAGGCATCGAGTCCACTAGCTTCTCGACTGTGACCTGCGGAAATCACGCCCGTTCTGCAGACAGCTGGTCAAACTTCTGGGCCCTATTGCGGCAGGTTTTCTTCGCACATCGTCTCTCCAGCTCCTCCCACATGTGCTCCATGGGGTTGAGGTCTGGAAATTGGCTTGGCCAGTCTAGAAGTGTGACCTGTTGCTGCTGGAAGGCTGCCTTCGCTACTCTCGAGGTGTGTTTCGGGTCGTTGTTTTGCTGCATGATCCATCCAGGTGGCATGTTCTGGTTTGCCTATGGGAAGACATCGCTGATGAGCATGGCCCGGTCATTATTCCGTCAATCTGGATGATGGGGCCCATTCCATTGCGAGAGAAGGCGCCGTAAACCATGAGCGATCCTCCTGCGTGCTTAACAGTCGGCTGAATCTCTGGCCACACAGACGTCGTACGTATCGGATGTCATCACTTCCGAACAAGTTGAACTTGCTCTGGTCGGTGAAAAGCACCTTTCTCCAGTCCGCCGCGGTCCAGTGTTGATGACGGCGCGCGAACGCGACTCTGGCTCGTCGATTCTTGACTCCGATGAGTGGTTTCTTGGCGGGGCGTCTTCCATTCAATCCACCAGCAATGAGACGACGGGAGATGGTCATTCGGCTGACGTTCAGGTCGTTGCTGTCGCGGAATTTGCTGGCGATGTCCACAGCAGTCAAGGTGGGATCAGCACGAGATCAACGGAGGATGCGTCTATCCTGACGCAACGTAGTGGAACGAGGCCTACCACATCGCGGACTGTTCTCGACGGTCCCAGTCTTCTTATAACGTTGCAGGATAGCTGAAAGGGACTGGTGTCGGATCTTCAGGGCCCTCGCAATGTCTGTGACGCGCATTCCGGATTCCATCAAGTTCACGGCCGCCTGGCGAGCTCCAACAGGGATCTCCGCCTTTTTACCCATTTCTGAAAACCTAAGATTGACTTATTATCACACTACACATCACAAAACCCACAAAAATTACAAGAAAAACATTAATACATGCAGCAAACAAATGGGTAATAATTGGCGACTCTTGAATATGGCCCATTTCGAAAGACAAATTCGCTCTGAGCGAAATACAAAATACGCGGCATTGTAACCCACGAATCAACATATATCATATCCTAAAATGACTTGATTTGGTCCAGCAAAAAAAAATTATGGTCGAAAAAGTGTTTCGCCAAATGCTTTTGTCCGCTACTGTACGCACTGAGCAGAGATATGGACCTTAACTGAAAAAAACATACAGAGCCTGCAAACAACTGAAAGAAGCATGGACAGATACATACTTGGTGCAAACACGAAAGATAAGATGAGGAACTCATGGATCAGTAAAATGACAAGAGTGGAAGACATCATGATCTGTGTAAAATTCCTGAAATATCAATGGGTTGGACATATTGCCAGAAGAACGGACCACCGATGGACAACTGAAATACTAGACTAGATGCCAAGGGACAGGAAAAGACCCTGAAGACAACGTGGGAGATAGGTGGAGGAAATTCGACAGCATACCGGAGTGACATGGAAGAAACTGGCTCAAGACAGACCGTTCGGGAAGAAACTTGAGGAGACCTTCATCCAGCAGTGTATTGATGATGGTTGCCAGTGAGGATGATGATAATACTGATGATGATGATGACGTGTAGCTGTTTTATCTGACAAAGAGAAAATCTGGAAACAGTAGAGGAAAATGTTTCGCGGAAACACACAATGGTATATTTCCCAATTATCTCGAGATTTTCTGTTTGTTTTCACATGATTGAAACAAAAATGTACAAGAATACACTTCTCTGAAAACTCACTGTGTATAAGAATACACTTCTCTGAAAACTCACTCCCTGAGTTAAGAGAATAAAAAAATGTCAAGTCAGTTTCTTATCGAAACCTTACGCAACTTGAAGCAGGAAATCGATGCATGCTTGAGACCTTGTACAACGTAAAGAAAAAGTTTCACATCCTTCTGTTCATTCCGTTTGCCATTCCATTCATCTCTGACTGAAACATTGAGACCTATCAACCGGGACACGATGAGTGCTGACCTCGCATCTGGGATTTACAAAATCATGAAGGGTCAGTCCTTTGGGCCCTGGAGCTGTTTCACTGACAATGAATGAGTTGTTTCAACTCATTATTGTCAGAGAAACAGTTGTTGACGATGAATGAGTTGTTTTATTAGAGGGAAAATGTCATAAAACAAAGATTGTGCCATGATTTCCGTTCAAGAAATGCGAAAACTTTTAAACCTGACTTTTGTTTTTAGTTAAATTCCCGATTTAGTTTGGATCCTACAATGAAATCACACTTACTAGATAAAAAAAAATCTGAAATGGAACGGAATATTTGCGTTTCTGACAGCGTAATAAGAAAATGGGCAAAAATCGAGGTTTCATTTATTGTGAGTCTAAAACTTACAGCAGGTAATGTAACCACAAGAACAGAACGTCTCTGAAAACACGTCTGCATGAAAAAACTATTATGCATTTAACAAAAATGTCTTCTGTTTGCAGCGATCACAAAATAGGACAGATAGGTAAATATTTTTTCTTATTTAAAAGGCACGTAAGGTATAAGCAGGACGTAAAATAACAAAAAATGTATTAATCAGCACGACAGAAATATGACTGCTTTTCTTTCTTTCTGTGTTTTTTTGTTCGGGGGTTAACCACCACTGTGAGCAACTCGATGGGCTATAAGTAAGCAGTCGCCATATGTAATAAATAAACAGTCTCCCTTCCCTAATTTAGGGTCACTATTTACAGGGAAGGGAGAAAGCCACTGCCGGAAGACGGACACAACATCTATGCCTCACCGGGATTTGGGACCCATCTCAGACAAATGACCAGAAGCCAGAACTTTGACCACTGCACCACCGGAAGGCTGACTGCTTTTCTCAGATTCTTTGTGAGCACTCGTCACTTATTCCGACACAAGACGGGTGAGCTCAGTGAATGAGTTTTAAAATCGAAAGTCAAACGCCTAATCTCTTGCGGTAAATTATTCATGATTTGGATCCCATTTATTTATGAATCTATTCATAACTTTTGTAAGCGATGGTATTCATACTCAAGATGTAGATGTTAAAGTCTGTTGCGTTTCTCTGGAGTTGTACTTGAAGGGCAAAATTATCAAATGGATACCTTGATGCTATACCTACCGTCTTTTAGGTGGAACTAGTAGAAAGTACGCTGAAGAAGGTCAAATAGGAAGTTACATGAACAGTCACTAGTACCAATGATGGGGAGGAAAACCTAAAGACCACAGTGATAACTGCAGCCTATGCTCATGTAGCATACAAGAATACAATAAAGAAAATATAAAAAAGATGCATCTTTTATTTTTAGCTATAAGATCTGCTCCATCTGCTATGAGACTATAAGACCAGTTCCTCATGGACCAGATACACCACAGTGCCAACACCACTTGAAACCCTTAAAGATGTTCCTGTAAGCTTTGAAGGAGACAGCGGCAATAAGTCTGGGGGCTGAGTGAAGAGCCAAGTGAGAGTTCATTTACTAGAAAATAAAGGAGATGGACAGAAGATATAAAGACAGATGAAGCGTCAGTTAGGTGGGCTACTGCTACTGGATATTGCACGGAGAGACATCCCAAGAAACACAAGCGGAAGTGTAAGAACTGCGCTTTTTAAGGTAACGACAGAAATTTAAAAGGAGTCTGAGATTCATCGGAAGTATAAGCGTTTAAACTGTGATGGATGTACCTTCAATAATTACAATTATTTTTCTACACTTTTCCTATTTGATAACCTACTATTTAATGCGTACTGTGCCAAGAGTGTTACATCATTTTCTGAAAAATCTTACTTAATAGAGTAAAACTAATATCATATTTACAGTCAACACTGCAAATGCGTGCAACGTCTGCCAAAATAACTCAAATAACATTTAATGAGTAGCATTCTGTACAGCTGTGTTGCTTGAGTGGTAGATATAATTCCAAAAAAATAATTTCGAGTAAAAAGATGTGGCAAGTTTTCCACTAATATTTGCTTTTACGAAATACACTCCGGCACAATCACAAAAGGAATTCTGTGTGTTACACAACAACACAACAACAGTGGGAAAAGCACCTGCCCATCCTGTGGCGCAGTGGTCTAAGCGCTGGCTTTTAATCGCTCGTCCGAGATGAGCCCGGGTTGGAGCCCCGGACAAGGCACGGGTGGTGTATTTGTCTTACGGCGCCAGCTCTCTCCCTTCCCTCGAACCAGATGCCTTAAATTAGGGACGGGCGACTGCTTAGAACCCAGAGAGCTGCTCATGATGGTCATTAAATCCTCAAAAACACCACAAAAAGGGTGAGAACCAGCTTGGTGGGGCGACTTTCCAAAGAATAACTATACCTAAAGATTTTGTCACTTTGTTATTTGCTTTCTGGAGAATTGCAGTGTTAACCGTATGGGGGTCTCCTGGCCTAAATATGATAACGCATACATGAGATGCTCTGTGAAATTGGCTGGCTTCCTTGAATTTCAGCTTATAAGCCTTTTGTGTCTTGGACGTGCTTTGGAAGAGCAGTGGAGATTTCTACCCCGAGCACTGCTGGACAGTCTTATCAAAAGTATGAGACATTACTGCAGGGGTTGCTTAGGGGTAGAAGGTGATCATACTCCATATCGAACCACCTGGGCTGTCCCGGCTGACCAATCTTTCGATGCAATGACGACTTCTCTACAGAGCTGAAGAAACAAATGCCGAAACAATTGAAACGCTCATGATTTTTTGGTTAAAGCGAGATATCGCTATGTAAAAACACTTTAACACTATGCACTTTGATAAAAGATGCAATTAATTATAACGATTGAAAACCCCAAAAATATGCATACATTCCATCCCGATAGTCAAGTGATCAGAACAGCACTCTGGATAATCGTCCGAGCTGAACCCGAGTGAGTGTTCTTGACAAAACATTGGCACTGTGTTTGTTCTACGACGCTGACTCTGGAACATTGGCCTTATATTAACGACCAGTGGCTCATTGTACAGTCATTTGCAAACGTTTAAGACCACCTGTTGGTATAAGGAGATAGCTACTGTCTGTATTACCCAAATTCCTGTCGGTGTTACATCATCCTACAGCAGCAACTGTCGATAGAGTTGGGGGAAGCGTGCGAGCGTCAGTTTGCTTCTGGTTTTGATGCTGAGAGGTTTTGTTTGTATTTTCTATATATCGAAAAATGGGCAAAAAAGCGTCATTAAGTGTTACTCAGAGGTCACAAATAGTGACTTTATATCATGAAGGATACTCCGAACGTGACATAAGAAAACAGGCGAATGTGAACAAGACTGCTATTCATAATACGATCATGAAATATCGAGATACAGGTGAATTTAGCGACCGAAAGAGAAGTGGACGTCCAAGGAAAACAACCGCACGTGATGACAATACTGTAAGGCGAATAGTTATGCATTCTCCGAGGGGTTCGTGCAAGATAATCAAACCCTTTCTGCATTCAAAAGGGTCTGATTTAGTATCAGCACTGTTTCCCGACATGTTAGCAAAGATTTTGGATTAAAGTCTCATAAACCTGCACATAAACCTAGACTAACCTCTGTCATGAAGACTCCAGTTGAAGCGTTATTAATCGTAAGCTGCTGAAAATTGGAGCGAAGTTATTTTTTCCGATGAAGCAACTCTGCGTCAATTTGAATTATGTGAAGCACATGTTCGACGACCAAAAGGCAAAACGTTTGATGAAAAATACACCGTTAGCACCTTGAGACATCCGCTTAGTCAGATGATATGGGATGTTATATGTCAGCATGCGGTACTGCTTCATTATCCTTTTTGCCGACAGGTCCTTTCATGTGGAAATGTTACGTGAGAAGCTGTTAACTCATAAGCCCATCTTTATGATGATGGGGCGCTCCACAGATCAAAAACAGTAAAGGATTACCTGCAGAGGAAAAATACAACTGTGCATGAATGGCTTCGATAATAGTACCGACCTTAACCCCATCGCAAATTTGTGGACCATTTTAAAAGACAATATAGCAGAAAAACAGCCATCAAATTCAAAAGCTTTGATTGACGCGGTAAAGTACGTGCGGTGCAAAGACATTTCAAGGGACTACTGCAAATCCTTCATTGAGAGTATGCCACATCGTATTCTGTCCGTTATAAAAAAAACAAGGTGGTCACACAAAGTACTGATTTCGATCTTCTTGTGCTCTAAAGAATGTAAGTATTCATCTGTGGTGTCATTTTTTCAAATATATCTGACTAGTAATTAGTTGTTTCTTTGAAAATCTTAATTTTCAATAAATATTGACAGGCTGCCTTTAACTTTTGCAAATGACTGTAGTTTAAGGTACCCACGAAGGTTATTAAACCCAGAAACTTAAAAAGTAATATCAATAAAGGTGTACAGGTACACCATTCAGAAACATATCAGAAAAAAGAAGTCTTTCCATATTTCGTGATGGGCCCATTTCAGAAAGTTCGACATATTCGTTTTTAAGAATTTTTCCGACTAGTGGCAACATCGTGCTTTCTGCTAAGTAACCCCAAACATGAACTCCGTACTATTTGTATCCACACCAGAGAAACAGTTAAGTGTTTTGCGGTTTTTGTGGATGAGCAATATCAATTTAAGTGATATTTACCGTCAGTTGGCTTCTTCATACAATTTCTCAAGCCGGGCGAAGAGAAATAGGGACATTTGCCAATGAATGTCATTTACCATGATATTCTGGGGCAACGGCAGTTGTTCCTCCGGGATTGACACAATATGAGAGACGCCATTTATGCAATACCTAAACTGGAATAGGTTTCGAAGATTTACAGAACTGGTGTTTATTTTCTCTTACTCTATCTCATGACGTAAATCTCAATGCGTACAGGTTACACTCAAAAGTAATTAAAAGTTTGTCATTATTAAAATTTATTGCGTTTTATTTTGCAAGTTTTAGAAATGATTTACACCAATTCGACGAAGTCCAATAGAAGGGGAAATATCTGCGCTTTAAGACGCCACATTCTGGTCAACCGGAGAGCCAGCTGTCACGTCGTATACTGTCTTTTTAACTTTCCATTTTTGCTGACCTTTCACTTATGTAAATTTAGGTTGCTTCTCGTTATGTGCTGCATACTGAAAGTTATATCTGAACTTCCAAGAGTTTTGCGCCTTTTGCGCTATGACTGGCAGTCAGTCAAGTCATGCATACTGATATAAATACACGGGCCATGCAACCAAAAGAGCTGACTGAGTAGTCTCCTAGCTCACGTCAATGTTAGCTACGTACATGAATGTGATCTGTTATATGATGTTATGACTTCATAGTAGTGTGTTATTATACGTTGTCAGGTCATTGATAGTACAGGTTTTAAACCTTCGACTTGCTCATGAAATGAATTCGTTAGTCCGAGAACTCATTTTAAGGGAAATTATTTTGTGTGGTCTACACTGCCGGAAAGTGAAAAAAGAACACCAAGAAGGAATTAGCGGATAATCATGAAATTTACATATGTTAATGGGGTCGCGCTTACGTAGGTGTGATGTTAATTTCTGGACCAACCGGTGAGCGCTTACGCCACAGCACGGCATAATATGCAAATTATCGTCGGTGGTATTTAAAGAGTACGGCGAAGTGAATGTAATCAGTCGTCTGTGTAAGGACCCGTGCGAAGACCCTGAAAAAGCTGCAATGTCTGGACATGGAAGACGTGTATGATTTCAGCAGTTATCAGACTTTGAGTGAGGTCGTCTAGTCGGACTCCGCGAGGCCGGGTAGTCGTATCGTCGTATTGCGGAGCGAATTGGACGGGAAGTATCGGTGGTGGTCCGATGGTGGCGTAGATGGTCCGAGGAACATTCCCACACGAGAAGACGTGGAACCGGGAGTCACAGACGGACTGATGAGCGGACCGATCGACGCATAAGAAGAGCGGCGTTTTCAAGCAGAACATCCACTGCGACGCAAATCCGAGCTGCCGTTGCACCTGAGGTGACTGTGCGAACAATCCGCAACCGTCTACTGGATGCAGGACTACGTGCACGTGTGCCTCTGACATGTGTACCTCTGACTCCAGCCCACCGTCAGAAACGGCTGCAGTGGTGTCGCCAACGTCTGTACTGGAGAACGCAATGGCGATCTGTTGTGTTCAGCGATGAAAGCAAATTCTGCTTGGGAGCCTCCGACGGCCGTATGCGTGTTCGCAGACGCACAGGGGAGCGTCTCCACCCTTCTTGCATCCGCCAGCGACACACAGGGCCTACACCTGGTCTCCTGGCGTGGGGAGCGATCAGCTATCACTCCCGTACACAACTAGTGTTTGTACCGGGTAAGGTAAACAGCACCTCCTACATCAACAACATCATTCAGCCCAAATTTTGAAGATGACAATCCGATTTTTTGGCGTAAATGTGACAAGGACGGTAATTCAGATAATATCCGAAAACTTGAAAACAACAACAGCCCGTTGTTGTGCCATTTGTAAAGTCGGTCCATCGTGGTGTTTTCCAGCAAGATAACGCACGCCCACACACGGCACGTGCAACGCAACATGCACTTCAGGGTGTGAGACAACTTCCATGGCCTGCACGTTCACCGGATTTGTTCCCCATTGAGCACGTGTGGGATTTTATGGGACAACGACTTATCCGGTCTCCACGGCCAGCCACGACCGTTCCCGATTTACGCGTCCAGGTTGAGGATGCTTGGAACTCAATACCCCAAACTTACATCCAACATCTGTACGACAGACTCCATGCCAGAATTGCACAGTGTGACGCAGTTCATGGCGGTTCAACCTTGGTATAATTTCTCATACAGTATTATTAGATCGTCGGTTGGGAAGCGGGAACCGTTTGGGATTTTGGGGATAATTTACTACTAACCATGTTACATGGAAATGTTATTTTTCAGTTTACCAGCAAATACAGCTGTATTTTGTCATAATGTTTTGATCACGTAATCTTCTGCATTCCGTTATTATGCTGTATAAATTTCTTGGTGTTCTTTTTTCACTTTCCGCCAGTGTATTAGGTAACTAGTGAATCCTAGTTCCTCCTACTGTCTTTGTGTGGATAAATCAAAGTAATTTGTTGAACTCGCGCTGATAAGGGAAGAGCGCATTTAGAAGTAACGTTAACAAAACGCTTTTCAGCCTTTTGATTGCAGTATTGCCTCTATCTACAATAAATAAAGGGCTTACCCTCCTGAAAACAAAAATCATGGTACTCTCTAATCATCACGAATGTTTGATTTGAAATTGGCGTAATTTATTTAGAATAGGCCGTTGTAGAGGTCAAAAAAGAGAAACAAAAATGTACATAAGAAAAAAATATCTGAAATTTTCCTTTTTATAAATTCATGATTTATTAAGCATATTTTGTGGTTAAAAATACACTTCCTATATTAATAGTGTGGTGTATAAAATTTTTACAGATGAATCTAAGTGACTTACCTCGTGAGTGTAGACAGGAACGGAAGTGCAGAGTGGATATGGAATTCATGTGAGCAAGCACTGAGCTCACCTAATGAAGACCAACGTTACGTTGTCATAAACGAAATTTGTGTTACACAGCTTAATGACTGACCATATGCAGGTAAATGGTACAATATGGTGAATGATTTCGTGAAGACAAGTATGAAGTGCAAGATTCTGAATAAGAATCTTGGTAAGATATAATGAATGAACTCCAGGCGGATGAGTGAGTAATGGGGTTTTAATGCTCAACGTCTGGTTTGTGGTCATGGAACACCAGATACAGGCATTTAAAGTTAACAGTCACTTTGGGCGGTGAAGAAGCACTTCGTGCTCTTGCAAATGTATATTAGTAGAGAACTGCAGCATGTGACGTTCTACAGAGGTGAAAAACTGGGCCAAGACGACAAATCTGGAACGAAACATTCTGTCTGCATATCTCAGTTGGGAGAGCGACTTACTCGGAAGTGAGGGTGACACGCGTTCGATTCGCATTGCGGACAAATTTCTGTTTTGACAGTGGCGCCTGATTATGGGAAATGGATCCACTGGCCGTTGGGTTCTTCGAAAAATGTGTGATGTATGAACTAATGTATACTTGCTGTCTTAAAGCACGATAAAACCACAATAGGCTCCCTAAAACACTCAATAAAATCACATTTATTAAAAACTCTAAAAGCCCATTTACGTTTACACCGACGAGCGCTTTCGAGGTCTCAAGACCTCATTATCAAGTCACTGAATAATAGCCCCGAAACACTCGGAACCAGCAAGAATATATAGACATAGGTTCGTTATCTCAATTACACGTCACAAGTTTATACATAGGTTGCCATTCTGAAAAAGAAAATTAAAGTCCAATATCGTGGTAGCAACAGGACAAAACACAACATTGATTAAAGATGGTCAAGTGGTCTCAACTTCCTGTTGATCCAGAGCGGGACCCATGAGTCGCCTTCAAAGGGTTCGTATGAAGGCTGGAAAATCCGTATTACAACAGGTGTCCCAAAATTTTTGGATGTAGAGACTTTCCGCCAGAAATATGTTATATTTGTTTATTGAGGAGTTCAAGATTTTTGCATTTGTCCAATCTGGTACGAAACCGTCATTAATAACTGCTTCGGTTAAAGCCGTGGAGATTTTCCCGTGAAGATGGTCTCATCCACCTGAACACAAATCCTCTGCTATTCGGTTTCTGATAAAAAGGGGGTTCACCCATTTTTCCTCTCGAAACCTCCGTGTTCAAGAACTCAAGTACATTCAATCTCTTGTACAGACTTTCGGTTTGTCCTCATTTCACTTTCACCGTTTACTTCGAGAGAATTCTAGACTCCGCTTTTCGTCATTAATATCTACCAGACCTCCGACTAAATATGTAGAAAACTGGACTACCTTCCTCCTCTCGTCAATACATTGAAAGGGATATGACATAAACACTCTCTCTCATTTGGCATAAACACTCGTAATGTCTTCTCCTTGGTTCGGCACGACCGAAATACCGTCGAAGTCGGGAATAAGCCGGGAGTATATTCCATACCTCTTCTCCACCAGGATCCTGCTTGCGAACCTAAGGTCTACATTGGCTAGACCCTGTGGACTTTGAAGGTCCGTCTTAAAGAACATCAGTATGCACTGCGATCCGGGAACATCTCCACGGCTTTAACCGAAGCAGTTATTAACGACGCCTTCGTACCAGCTTGGACAAATGCAAAAATCTTGAACTCCTCAATAAACAAATATAACATATTTCTGGCGGAAAGTCTCTACATCCAAAAAATTTGGGACACCTGTTGTAATACGGATTTTCCAGCCTTCATCCCAACCCCTTGGAGGCGATTCATGGGTCCCGCTCTAGATCAACAGGAAGCTGAGACCACTTGACCATCTTTAATCAATTTTGTGTTTTGTCCTGTTGCTACCACGATATTGGACTTTAATTTTCTTTTTCAGAATGGCAACCTATGTATAAACTTGTGACGTGTAATTGAGATAACGAACCTATGTCTATATATTCTTGCTGCTTCCGAGTGTTTCGGGGCTTTTATTCAGTGACTTGATAACGAGGTCTTGAGACCTCGAAAGCGCTCGTCGGTGCAAACGTAAATGGGCTTTTAGAATTTTTAATACATGTGATTTTATTGAGTGTTTTGGGGAGCCTATTGTGGTTTTTCGTGCTTTAAGACAGCAAGTGTATATTAGTTCAACAATCAGCACGTTGTATTAAATTTTGGTGTGTGATGTTTGATCCACACATCGTCTGGAATTAATGAAAAATTCATACTTCGCTTCCAATGGAAAAAAATAAAAGAGAGGTGATGTGACGTTCTACAGAGGTGGAAACATATGTCAAGACGACAAATCTGCAACGAGACTTTCTGTCCGCGTAGCTCAGTTGGGAGAGCAGCTTACGCTGAAGTGAGGAGACAGGTTTCGATGCCCGTCGCGGACAAACTTGTTTTTGAACTTGTGTTTTCACGAGCATAGCGACCTCTTTGCCATAATAAGTTATATGTATAAGTATAATAGAGCTTGCTGCTGACATCGTGCCCGAGAACTATAGCTCAACTTTTTTCTGATCGTGTTGGAAAATAAGAACCACTATGTGGGATTAGAGAAGTATAAAAGCCTAGCTTTCTGACTACCTCGTGTGTGAAAATAAAAGTTGCAGTTAATACAGTACAATTACGGCACACCACTTTTGGGTAAACAAGAACAGCCAATTTACGAACAGGCATAAATATCAAGACATAGTATTCTGCAACTGATCAGAAAGAAACGAAAAGAAAATGTAAAAGCACTGAAGGGGCTATAGAAGCTGGAAACGTAGAGGCATTATAAGAAGACAAGGGAGAAATATCAACGTACAGTGTTTGAGGTACTTGATCAAGGATATCCAAACTATTACACGCGGCTTCGATTTGTCTATCCCACCAACCAACATTGCATATCACTCTGGGACTTCTGCCACTATTTAACCATTCGTTTTTCATTTACTTCCTCTTATGTAATTTTTTTGGAAACCCCAAGAGTTTATTCCTTTGTCCAACACTGGCACTCAGTCATGTCAGAAGACTTTAGCATAAACAGGCAGGGATGCTTTAAGAACCTCTGAAACCCCCGACGCATCGTGGCACGAGCCCTTTCCCCTTTCCTCCCGCGCGCACAAGCACCCATATAATTCCATTTTATCGTCTAAAACCTAAAAACATTATATCTTTTCCTTTTCATCTCAAGGAAATACAATAAAACTTTCTTGCAGTGTATTTTAACAATACATTTCCGTATGCAAATGATATATACTATTACGTTTACATTAAAAGACCGTCATACACGCGTAAATAAGACAGGAAAAGAGGAAATAATTATGCGACATTAATCCCGAATCTTGAAACTGTGGAGGTTAAGTAGAAGCATGTAGCTTATATCAAAGTCAAGTGAAATTCAAGATATTGCGCCAGTAGATCCACAATAAAATTATCGTTATAAGTATTTATTGTAAATAAATCAAATAAATAAATAAATAAATGAATTTCTAAAAATATATTGAAAAACAAACTGTTCTCAACAAAAGCTTCTGAATGTTTTCAAGTATGTGGCACATCGGTGGTATGATTAATTTAGTGGCCTAGACTAAAGCCACGAGTTTTGAGGGAGGAAAATAATGTTAGGTTCAAGAATGGCTTTAAACTAACTTACTAATTTTGCTCATTTTGTTTTTATTGGGGTTAATGGCGCAGGAGTCAGGATTCGCTAAAGAGCGCCAGGTACAGTCAAAAAACAATTACCTGGTCAGCTAGAGACGTGGGGACGCCATCCCTCAATCATCTGGAACTCCATTTGACCCCATGCGGGTTTGTTCATTTTCCACAACTGGCCATGGGGCAATAAGCTCGTTTGCGTTGATTTTTTTCTTTACAGGAATGAAATCCCCAGTACGCCTCCAAAAAAACTCGAGCACTGTGTTTAAATTTGCTTTGAACTACAAGTGTTTTTTATTATTATTATTATTTCTTTCTCGTATTTCCTTTCTTTCTCCTACTTTTAGATTCGGGAAATCTTAAAAGGGAAATAGAAAACAAGCTCTCTGCAGTATGAGTCGGAGTGGGAAAATGGTTTAACACGGATATCTTGGGCGACTCAGTGAAAACGGTGTTTGACAAAGGCCCCGGCCAAGCGCTGGGTACGCCCATGCGATAAAACGTATCTGTAAACAGGACCCTGCAGCGATCAACAGTGTCTGAGGTATTCGAGCTATCAGCGAGATCAGAGAGATCGATGGGTAAGCTAATGTTATGTTTTTCTTTAAATGCTGTTGTATAGTTAAATGATTTTGAAGATAATTACACTGCTGGCCATCCAAAATGCAACACCAAGAAGGACACGAGATAGCAAAGCTAGATTTACTGGACACATAACAACAGATACAAAAATGAAACGATTGAGCTTACAGGCCCGTGAGACTTGCGGAACACGCAGACATCAATAGTTCGTGTGGCCCCCAAGACTGGCAATAACGGCCGCTACACGCCACGGCGTCGCACAAAAGAGGCTTTGGATTTGGCTTGGAGTATGTCTGTCCAGGCTGCTTCCACACGTTGCCACAGTTCATCAGGCGTAGCCGCGGATGGTGCTTGCCGGGCCACTCGGTTGCCGATCAGCGGCAAGACGTGTTCGATGGGCGACATATCGGGAAAACAGGAGGGCCGCGGCAGCACTGACACCTGGTCGGCCGTGAAGAATTGTTGCACGATGCGTGCCACGTGCGGGCGCGCATTTTCCTGTTGAAACGTGGCCGCTGGCTGGTCCTGCCGGTAAGGGAGGACTACAGTCTCCAAAATGTCGGAGACGCAGCAGTGGCTGTTGAGTGTACCAGCGATGCGTACCAGAGGGGTGCGGGTGTCATATTAAATTGCGCCCCAAACCATAACGCCAGGCGACGGACCGGTATGGCGATGCATAATACAGGCGTCATACGGTCTCTTGCCGTGGTGCCGCCACACGTGATCCGACCATCGTGGTTTTGCAGGCAGAAACGGGACTCGTCGTAAAAGACAATGTCGTGCCATTCCGTAGTCCAAGTGCGGCGTTCAACGGCCCACTGCCGCCGCATTCGCCGGTGGTGTAACGTCAATTGTAATAGGAGAAATGGGTGCCCTGCGACAAGTCCCCGCTCCTGCAGACGACTTCGAACGGTACGTGCTGACACAGGTTGTTGCGCAACACACCCCAATTCCTGCGCTAACGTTCGTGATGTGGCGGTGCGAGCCGACAATGCCCGTCGCACAACATGCCAGTCCTCTCGTTCGGTGGTGTGCCGCGGCTGTGGCAATCGCTCACGTCCGTCCGTACGTCCCTCTTGCATCCACCGAATCCATACTAGCCTCACTGTGGCTGGATGTCGTCCCACACGGGCGCCGATGTCTCGGTACGATAAACCGCTGTCGCGATAAGCCACTATTCGTCCTCTGTCGAACTCCGAAACGTGCTGGAATGACTGCCGTATTCTGTGACGAGGCATCAGGAAGCTTACCAAGCACAGGTCCGGCAGCACAACACACTTCCACTACTTACACCCCGCCTTCTGTGCACCCTTCGTATAGTGCTTCTCGGTGGCATGCCGGGCGCACATGATTTGCATATGCCCTGCAATGCTAATCGTTTGCATGTCCTCTCGCGGGCGACGCATGCTGCGAATTTCAGGCCAATCGGATGCTTCCTTCTTGGTGTCGCATTTTGGGTGGCCAGCAGTGTATATTGTTATACGGGTGTTTTACAGCTTACGATTAGCCGCCTTGGTGGTTAAGTGGTCTGATACGCTGGTGTCTGACTATTCTTCCAAAATGGGCCCGGGATCGAGTCCCTGATGATGCATGGTTGGTTGGTTTGTATGATGATCTGTCCCTCTCCTAGAACTAGTGGTTCCAAATTAATGGCAGGCGATTGCTTATTGCCGAATTTAATGGCGGTCATTAAATTCGCGAAATAAAGAAAAATGACTTACAATTTATCTTCAACTATTACTACGAGTTGTTTGTAATTCCAGCCTTGTGATGTACTGTTATTTGTTTGAAGGAATAAGTCTTCCTTTAGAATTTGCTTGTAAGTGAATTTTTTGATAACTTTTTTTATTAAGTGTGAACCTTGAAATACTGTTTTCAACTTGATCGAACGATATGAAAGAATACAGTGTGATATGGATTTTTACTTTATTACGGTTGGCAATATACTGTTTATACTTTCATTACTAATATCATTTATAACTTCATTTTCTTTAGGAAAAATTAATTATCACGTCCACACTCTAAAATTCCTCTTCACGGATGGCAGATAAAGAGGTGAATGGAACGGAGAAGACATATCTAACTACTTGCTGACAACAGAAAAGCGAAATACATAGCTCGTGGCAATACTTTAGTACACGAAAATTTGTCGCAAAGCAAAATAATGATATGTATTTTTTTTCACAGTCGCTTCACAGATCAGCCGGAATCCTGATATGACCCTCGTCTCATAGCGTTTGTCCGTGACGTACCTACCCCAGAGGTGACGCACATCTCAAGACTTCAAAGTTGTAGCGACAAACTTCGTTGGTGTAGCTTAATTGGAAAAACATTCGGCTCCAGAGCAGAAGGATGCGCGGCTTCAATTTCGGCCACGGGCAAGTGGATTTTACGCCACATTGGCGCCCGAACGTAAAATTAATTTCCTGGCCGTTGGGTTCTTCGAAAAATGTTTGATGTCCGTTCCACACATCCTCTGGAATTAACGGTGATTTCTTCTTCTGCGGTGACCTCCTTCAAGCGTGGTTTTCTGGTTGACCCGGATACCTACGATTCCGTCCTAGCCCTTTCTCAAGGAGGGAGGGGATATATTTGACATACAGTAGTGAACAAAAGTATTTGGCGAAACACTTTTTCGACCATAATTATTTTTCTCCTGGACCAAATCGGGTCATTTTGGGATATGATATGTGTTGATTCGTGGGTTACAATGCCTCGTAGTTTGTATTTCGCTCAGAGCGAATTTGTCTTTCGAAATGGGCCATATTCAAGAGTCGCCAATTATTACCCATTTCTTTGCTGCATGTATTAATGTTTTTCTTGTGATTTTTTTTATTTGGGATGTGTAGTGTGATAATAAGTCAATCTTAGGTTTTCAGAAATGGATAAAAAGGCGGAGATCCCTGTTGGAGCTCGCCAGGCGGCCGTGAACATGATGGAATCCGGAATGCGCGTCACAGACATTGCGAGGGCCCTGAAGATCCGACACCAGTCCCTTTCAGCTATCCTGCAACGTTATAAGAAGACTGGGACCGTCGAGAACAGTCCGCGATGTGGTAGGCCTCGTTCCACTACGTTGCGTCAGGATAGACGCATCCTCCGTCGATCTCGTGCTGATCCCACCTTGACTGCTGTGGACATCACCACCAAATTCCGCGAAAGCAACAACCTGAACGTCAGCCGAATGACCATCTCCCGTCGTCTCATTGCTGGTGGATTGAATGGAAGACGCCCCGCCAAGAAACCACTCATCGGAGTCAAGAATCGACGAGCCAGAGTCGCGTTCGCGCGCCGTCATCGACACTGGACCGCGGCGAGCTGGAGTAAGGTGCTTTTCACCGACGAGAGCAAGTTCAACTTGTTCGGAAGTGATGGCATCCGATACGTACGACTTCCGTGTGGCCAGAGATTCAACCCCCAGTTCATTCAGCCGACTGTCAAGCACGGAGGAGGATCGCTCATGGTTTACGGCGCCTTCTTTCGCAATGGAATGGGCCCCATTATCAAGATTGACGGAATAATGACCGGCCAGAGCTACACGAACATGCTTATCAACGATGTCTTCCCATGGGCAAACCAGAACATGCCACCCGGATGGATCATGCAGCAAGACAACGACCCGAAGCACACCTCCAGAGTAGCGAAGGCAGCCTTCCAGCAGCAACAGGTCACACTTCTAGACTGGCCAAGACAATCTCCAGACCTCAACCCCATCGAGCACATGTGTGAAGAGCTGGAGAGAGAATGTGCGAAGAGCTGGAGAGACGATGTGCGAAGAGCTGGAGAGAGGATGTGCGAAGAAAACCTACCGGAATAGGGCCCAGAAGTTTGACCAGCTGTCTGCAGAATGGGCGCGAATTCCGCAGGTCACCGTCGAGAAGCTAGTGGACTTGATTCCTGCCCGTTGTGCAGTTGTTATTAAGTCTCGTGGTTATCCCACTAAGTATTAGTTATTGTTTTGTCGTTTTCTCGTACTTGTTTTCTGTTATCGTTGCATTAAATGAATGTGATAAACACCTACTTTGTTGGTCAATTTATATGATCTTTGCGATTACGTTCGGTACCTGATCTGTGTTAAGGTTTCCGACCCATCTGCATATGGGCCATGTTTACAACTGAATAACACATATCATATCCCAAAATGACCCGATTTGGTCCAGCAGAAAAAATTATGGTCGAAAAAGTGTTTCGCCAAATACTTTTGTTCGCGACTGTACCTACCTCATAGGTGACACACATGTCAAGACGGCAAAGTTGCACTGATAAACTTCGTTGGTGTAGCTTAATTGGGAAGCCATTCGGCTCTGGACCGGAAGGATTCGGTTTCAAAATTCACCATCGGCAAATGGCTTTTACGCTATGTGGTTGACCCTCCATTAAATACCCCTAAGCCGTCGAGGCCACCACGGTGGCGCGGTAGTCTGAGAACTGGTTTCTGACCATTCGTTGAAGATGGGTTCAGGTTCGAGTTCCGAGTGAGACATGGGTTGAAGATGGGTCCAGGTTCGAGTCCCTAGTTAGACATGAGTGGTGTGTGCTTGTCTTGTGGCACTGGCTCTACCCCTATCCTGGAATCAGTGTCCCTAAATTAGGGACGGGTGAATGCTTATAGCTCTTAGAGTTGCTCACGGTGGTCGTTAAACCTCGAATAAATAAAATAAATAAATAAACCGCCAAGCCATTAATGAACAGTTCAGTGCTGCAGTCGAAACCTTGTCTAATGAATATTAAGCTGAACTTTGTGAGCAGCATGTTATCAGCATCAAAGTATTTACCCCGAAATCTCGTTATTACACATTAGTTTCAACCATGAACAAATAATAATGTAGACATTTTCAGATAGTAATAGCATTTCACGGTAAAAGCAGAGGATATCATTATGTAGCTCTCCTGTGCATACTTGTGCAGAACATGCACAGGAGAAAGAAGAAGCTGCATTGTATTCATTAAAGGCAGAATTCATTATGCCAAAATTTAAGGAAAGGTTTAATGCATTTTGTTAAAGCAAATTGTGTATTGAATAATGGTTGCAAAGATAAAATGTACCGAAATAAAAACTTTTAAAATGCTGTCCTAATCTCCTCCATTTTTCTGCAATTTATTTTGGAAAAATGTATATTCTGAACTAAGTCTGAGAGAAACGCGAAAGTGCATCTTCGATGCACTTTCACTTTGATTAAATGCATTATCAGTCTGAATAAGATATTTTAAAATGCTACGAATATCACAGGTATTAACTTTATCTCTAATTATGAATTTTCCTTGTAGTAATCAAACCTTAATATTCCGAAATCTGGTGATGACAGGGAAAATATAAATATCATTCTAGAATGAAAAAATTTTGCCTCACTAGAGCATGACAATATTACTTCAGTTCTGATCAAATTATTTCTAAACATCATCGCATCAATCGCGCTGCCTTTGCGGTAAAGCGATCCTCGAATAAACAACTTTTGTTTTGAGTCTGAAGCTCTCGATAGTCATTATCTTTAAAATATTAAAAAAAATTATCTGACTACAAGTTTATTGCACGAGCAATCAAAGTTATTGCTAAACATCATTTTAAGTGTATCAACTTAGCTGTAAACCTATCCTTCCAACAAGAAATTTTTATTCTGATAAGAAGCGAGTAGGAGTCGCTCGCATCTTTAGAAAGCGCCTTATTTTCATAATTACTTTCTTGCTGCCTGATTCTAATCCTTTGCTAGATGCTTTAACATGAAATGATTCGAAATTTTAGTCGCATCTAATTCACTCAAAAGAGATGGATTTCGTAAGTGGAGGAAATAGCTGATATTCTAATAAAATTCACAAAAACGTTTGACGGAAATGTCCATCAGAAAAGAAAAGTAAAAAAAAAAAGTACAAATGAGAAGCGGATCCCCGAAGAAGTAAATCTTCGCAAATACATGAAACACGTGTACATAAACTTGTCGGTATATAAATGCCGAACATTTTTTACTGTTCCCTGGGCCAGAATAAAGAGGGGGGGGGGGGCTGAAGCCCTGGGCCAGAATAAAGATGGGGGAAGGGGCTGAAGCCCTGGGTCGCAACAACCTCGTTTGGGGCCTCTATTGATTTTCTTAAAAATAAATACCTTGCTGAAACTTAACTTTCACACGGATTTAAAATAACTTTTGCAAATCTCAAGCCGGACAACTTTTTCAGGCTTGCTTGAGATTTAAAAAATATAGCTATTCGAAAATTCTGTTCATTATTCAGCGCAGAAGAATTTTTTGTTATTTTGCTTTCTTTCTCCTGAAGTTTATATTGCTTTACGATTGTGTTTATAAATTCCCATATCGAACTGCGAGATTGAACGGTCCTTCTCAAAAAGTTCTCGTTTGAAATTATTGGTTCGATCGTCTATATGTGAAGAACGTTTGAATTTTTCTTTAATGTTTATTGAAAATGATGTCCTGAGAAGACTGACATTTGAAAAAACTTTTAAATGACTTCACAAACTCCAAGTTTCGAAAGAAAAATTTAATTTTGTGCATAAAAATTTTTTTGGAAGAAAAAAATCATTTGAAACGTTCTGAAATCGCAAGCATGATCATATGTAGAGGATTTTAAGAATGGAGTGTCTGACCCCAGGTCTTAAACAACCCTTAGAAATAGGAAACTAGGAGATTTGGGCTAGAGCGCCCGATAGGAAAGTGACACGGAGGCGAAGTAGAAAGGGGGAGGAAGACGCCCTTATTTATTATCGGGGTGCTAGTGCCCATCCGACGCACGGCGAGTATTTAGTGGATCGAGCGTTCGTACACGCCTGGGATCGAACCTGAGGCCCTTCCCGTGGCAGTCCCGAACGTTGCCCACTCGGCCACCCGCGGCCTTGAAATCACAAGCATTTTTGCCACTTAAAGGTAAATATGATTTTTTTATATTATAAACTGAAAGCTTTGTTCACACCATACTAACAAAAACACCTTTTCTGAACCAGGATAATTTATTTAAAAACTCCTTAATATTATTTATTCACATCTTTTTAATTTAGTCTTTAAAAATATTTTCAGTTAAAAGCGATTGATTTGTGTAACCCGGCTATATAAAACAAATAAAAATACAATTAGTATACAAGTCGCTAGTTAGGTAAAGCAGAATGTGCGTTAGCAATAACAACTATGATTTTATAGCGATAATAATAGCAATACAATTATTTCTATCCGATAACATCTTCCTCTCCCCACATAACCTTACGATGTTTCGCAAAAAATAATTCATGGTAAAATAACTTACAGAAATAGGAAACCTCTAATGAAAGATGCAGCAATTTCAGTGGTCCCGGGTAACAGCGTGCCGTAATCCGGCCCTGACGGTTTCTCATGCATCCCTGAGAAACTGCGAGTATTTCTATTACACTGTAATCTGCTGATCCTTTTATCTGATACAGAATTCTGGGTGCTCTTGCTTTACGAGTATTCTTCGGAAAGTTCGTATTGTAAAACATGCAGGAAACCTGTGCCATTATGATTCCTTGTACATTTTTCTACAAAGTCCCAGTCCACTAACTTCGTATTCTAACACATGCAAGAAAGCTGTGCAACTGTGATTCCTTTTACATGTTTTGACAAAGACCCAGGATACTATAGAGGATTTCTATCGTCGATGTCTTGATCCCGGTAGAACAAAAATTCTTTACCTTCGCTTCCAACCACGTACCCACAGCCGCGACCACCTCAGAGTTGTAGTCCTATCGTTCCTCACTGATAAACGACATGACTACCTTTAACGTGGGGAACAAACAAAAGTCACTAGAAGAAAAATATGGAGAATAAAGAGACTGCTGAAGCAATACAGATCATGCAGTATGTACGGTGGTCTTCGCAATCTGGAAACTGGTACCTGGTGCCTTGTCTTGAAGGAGGAAGACATGTATCGCAGTTTTCCAAGCCTCTTTTCCAGGATAGCTGATGAAGTTGGCTTTCTAGGTTGTCGCAATATGCACCAGTTAACACACTGGAAAAACAGCTCTTGATGCACCAGCAAGAAAGATATTGCTGCATTCATTTTTGCTCATTGAGCAAGACACTTAATTGCCATAACGAGCAGGAATTTTTTCTTTGATTTTATAGCAAAGCACATTCACGTGCATGAACAATTAGTTTAGCTTTTCAGAATTTTGCTGTTGCGGCAAAAAAGTTGTAAGTTGTACAATGCACTTTGCTGAAACAACCCAAAACACTTGCTATGTGTGCTATGTTTACTGGGCAATTTCGCAACTGCAGCAAACTTGTAGCTAAACATTTAACTAAGTATTTAGTTGGGCGCAACAAACTTAGTGACACCGGAAACTCCCACAAGCAATTTTCCTACATATACTGTCCTTGGCCGTATGCTTTTGTCTTTCTTGCACGCACTGCCATTCCATTTCCCATGTAAAACAGCAGGTCATCGGGGCATCTATATTGAAGCTGTAGATTGCGCTTGGGATTATTTGTTCTGTATGTTCGTATCATTATGGAAATTATAGGTTTCAAACAAAACAGCTGTGTGAAATTTAGCAGCAACAGAGAGCTGGACCTTCCAACTCAGATTATTTAGAAATTTGAAGGTAGGTATGTCCAAATGCGTTTTGGGGTGATTTTTCGAAGCATATTCGAATAGTTGTAGTAATATCGTGTTCGGAGTTGCTGAAAATGATTAACTGTGTCTGTACATATTCCATGTTTAACTGAAATGAGGTTTTTGCACATATTTGAATATTTGTTGCAATATTTTATATAGAGCTGCTGA
Source organism: Macrothele yani (assembly GCA_039090855.1). Taxonomy (NCBI): domain Eukaryota; kingdom Metazoa; phylum Arthropoda; class Arachnida; order Araneae; family Macrothelidae; genus Macrothele; species Macrothele yani. Next base: position 15,352,042 of record CM077017.1, read on the forward strand.
AAATGATTAAGCCTGTGGCTGTATATATTTCATGTTTTACTGAAATTAAGAACTTCACGTAATTTCAATAACTTTTAGCTGAAAACTAATCGCATTAATAGCAATCACTAGAACAGGAAATATCTTTAACCATATTACATGGTATTAGGGTTGACCTGAATGAATGGCTCTTTTCTTACCAATGTATTTTAAAACAGCAAATGACCTTTGCTGAAGTAGCAACTTTTTGTTGTTGTTGTTGTTGGAAAATTGTCTGCAGCAAGAATTTTACTGAGCTAGACCCATGCAAAGCTCTTGCTAGGGCAGGGCAGCAAGAACTGCTTACCACACAAACCAGAAATCTTGCTAGGGCAGTAAGAACCGTTTGCTACAGTAACCAGAAATCTTACTGCAGTTGCAAAATGTATTCAGCTAATCCAGTTAGTACTTACAGCATGGCAATTTGCTGTGCTTGTTTTCACCAGTGAAATTTGCTACCACTACTTTTTTTCTTGCTGTTATAGCGAAGTTGTTTTTTACAGTGCAAGACCGGATTAAGGGTATTTTGGGGGCTGAACCGCCAGATTCCAATCTCAGTGGGAGTCTTCACTGATATCCTTAAAAACAAAGTTTGTAAGTAAAACTTACTAAAATATTCTGAAATCTCCAGTATATCTGCCACTAATAGGTAAATATGAGTACTTTGCATTATAAGCTGACAGCTTTGTTCACACCATACTAACGAAAATGTTTCGTTAACTAAGAAAGCGTACTTGTATTTAAATACTCCTGAATGTAATTTACTATTATCATCTTTTTAGATTTTTAGTCAAAAACGATTGATTTGGGTAGTCCGGCTACGTAAAACATATCAAAATACAATTAATATACACTTTTCTAGTTACGTAAATCAGAATGCTCGTTAATAATAAGAAAAATAAGTTGGATTTTATAGCAATAATAATAGTGATACAATGATTTCTTTCTAATAAAATTACTCCTCTCCCCCCGACAAAGATAACCTTTTTACCGTAAATAATTGGTAGCAAAATTTACGGTAAAAAGGTTATCAACTTATATAAATAGGAAAGGTTTTCTGAAAGGGGACACAATTCACAACCAGCCTCGGGCCACATCATCACATAATCCAGCCCTGCCAGTGTGTGACGTACCTACCTAAGAGGTGACGTACATGTCATGACGGTAAAGTTGCAGCGACAAACTTCGTCGCTGTAGCTTAATTGGGAAAGCATTCGGCTCCGGAGCAGAAGGATGCGGATTTAATACTTTTCGCCGGCAAATGGAGTTTTCGCCGTATTGGCGCCCTGAACGTAAAATAAACCTTCTGGCCTTTGGGTTCTTCGAACCACTCATCGTCTTGAATTCTAATTCCACTCATCGTCTTGAATTAGAATTCCTTCTCCTGCACTGAGCCCTCCTTCAAGCGGTGTTAGCCAGCTGACCCAGAAACCAAAGATTCCGTCTCAGCTCTTTCTCAAGGTGGACGGATAGATGTGACGTATATCCTCAGAGGTGGAGCACATGTCAAGACGGCAAAGTTGCAGTGACAAACTTCGTCGGTGTATCTTAATTGGGAAAGCATTCGATTCCGGAGCACAAGGACGCGGCTTACAAATGGCTTTTACGCTATTAAAGCCAGTGGCACCTTTTCTCATGTACTTAATCATAATAATGCCTTCTACATTACAAAAAAACAAAAACAACAACAAAAAAAAAAAAAACGATTGTCGTTACCTTGCCAGCTGACGGAGCAACTTTTTGGGAGACAGAGAAACTACATGCTTGCACATTCGACTTTGCTTTTTTAGGTCTCTGGATCAAAGTGATAAACCCATTTTTTATCCTTTGTAACAGTCTGGTATCAGATATTTATTGAATTCCTATGAAGCACGTTGAAGTTTGTAAGGCACATTCGTTTTCGCACGGGCCGGCCTTTAGTATAGGCGAGCAAGCCGGCTGCCTAGGACCGCCATTTCTGCGTGCCCCGGGTTTTAATTATATAATGATTTTTTATCATACGATTTTTAGTATGAATTATCTTTGAAATAAAGAAATCAAAAATTTTCTGAAAAATCAGTACACCTTTTCGCTTTTCCTTTACAACATTTTTAAGTCTGCCGTTGAGTGAGGCTATTTGAAAGCGACTTTTCCTCTCTTTTCTGCTTGGCAGGGAAGGTTAAATTTGCTGAAAAAATAAGCAATCAAACGTTAGTATTTTTTTTTCAACGGCTTTACAAATAAAATGGCAAAAACAAAGGACGAATGTGCAGTCAATAAACAAAACGGCAGGTAAGTTTTCTGGATTAGTAGAAAAGCAGAACATCTCAGATTTTCTAATTTAACAGGATTGCAGTTCCCACACTTTTTGACTATATACAGAGGATTGTATATCCTACTCATGAAAGCAATACACAATGGCATTTACAAATAGGCATACAGTAGACAACATTCTGAGAAGTTTATATTGCAAATATATACATACGCCGAAGGGCCAAAATGTTATGACCACCTGCCTAATATGATATTCATCCTCCGCGTGCTGCCAAAGCGGCTCTTACCAGGGCGAGGCATGGATACTACAAAATTTCTAAAGGTGTCATGTGATATCTGGTACCACACGTTACCAGCAGATACTTTGACTCTTGCAAGTTACGTGGTTGAGCCGCGCAGATAGGATTTGTTGTTCCAACACAAACCACAGATGCTGGATCGCATTGATGTCTGGAAAATTTGCAGGCCAGGGCAATACCTGGAAGTCTTTGTCATGTTCCATAAACCATTCTCGAACAATCCGGAAAGTGGGGCATGGCGCATCATCCTTCTGAAAGAAGGCACTATCAGAAGAGAGTGCCGTTGCTATGAAAGGATGTTCCTGGTCGGAAATGATGTTTAGGTAGGGGATAGACGTCATAGTCTCCTGCACATAAATGACTGGCCCCAGAGTTTCCCAGCAGAACGTTGCCCAAGGCATTAGACTTCCTCCGGCGGCTTGTTTTCGTCCCACAGTATCCTGGTACCAACACTTCCCCAGGTAAAAGACGCACATGTACCCGGCCGTCCACATGATGCATCAGGAAGCGAGATTCATTGGACCAAACGACCTTCTTTCAATCATTCGAGGTCCAGCTTTGATGCTCGTGCGCCCATTGTAGGCGCTTTCAACGGTGAACTGAGGTTAGTATGTGCTATAGGAGCGATTTGTGGCTACGCAGCCCTATTTTCAGCAGGATCCGATATGTCGCGTGTTGTGGCACAGTAATCTCATCACGAATATTCAAATTGCAGGAGAGTTGCGCCACAGTATTCCTTTTGTTGGCTCTTATCATACGGGGTAGCCTTCGCTCACCTCTAGCATCGATGAGCCGTGATCGGCCCACACTTTTTCACCGGTTCGTGGGGTTTTCCTCCTCGGACCACTTTTTAAAGTTTCTAACCACGACTGACCGTGAGCACTCCACAAGCCTTGCGGTCTCGGAAAAGTTTTGACCCAGTCGTCTAAACATTACAATGTGGTCTTTGTCAAACTCGCTTTAAGTCCGTTGCCTTTCCATCTGAAGAATAACACTAATTAACAGAGCTTGAAATCTGGTGTTATTTATAGCATTTCGTGACCTTCACACGCGCCGCGCGTCGTTTACCTGCAGTTGCCTTGATTTTCATGTGTCGATTTTCATGGCTCTTCGGTGTATATAAGCCTTAAGTTCATATATTCAATGACTTATATGTATGAATGTATCATATGATTGTTTTTTAATTTAAATTTCTTGTCAGTGAAGGAAATACCAGTGTACTTTACTCATATCAGATTAAAAATTGATATTTTAACTATTAGGAACCATACATTTTTTTCACCCCAAAATGGTATTAGAAGCGGTCAACTAAGTCTTTGCCTAGGACCGCCAAAGTACTAAAGCTGAGGTCTTGTTTCCGGTATGCCTTTTGCCAACATTCGTAGAACCTATTGCGGGCACTGACCTTTTTCTTCTTTGTAAAATTCGTCAGGATTGAATGGACACTGCTGATTTAAATTCCTACAAACTGGGCTATACACCTAACAGTCATTCATCTGTCTTTTCCCACGAGGTCATCTACGCGGTTGATGCTTTTCTTGTTATTTGTTTTTTGGCGTGTGTGTTTTCCGTTTTCCTTTTTTTTTTTTTTTTTTTTGGCGTGAATGTGGAAGGTCGTCCGAAACGATTTACATCGTCGCAAGATTCCATGCCACAACGAAATTCTCTGTGCCACTTAGTAACTGTAGGATATGCTGGAGCCTTATTCCCAAATGTCTGCACTATGCCATCATGAACCTCTTGTTGGGATATTCCTTTCAAAGGCAGGTATTTTATCACCCCCATTGTCCTTTTTTTCTTCATTTCGCAATATCTCTAAGGTTTAGTTCATAAATTTCCCTGGAAAAGAGAACGAACGGATCTGTAACTTTAAAAATTGGTACAAGTGCATACAAAAGAATATGTACTATCTACATAAACAATACTACGTATTCGTGTTCATTACACGTAGGTTAGAACACGAACGTTTTGAACACCGCTCGTGAATCCTACCTCTGACGACTTTGCGTATTTGTTTTATACTCAAGAAATACAGTTTATGATCTCCATGTTAATCGCAAATCATCTCTCGAAACAGATGACACAGGTTTCTGTTTCTAAATATTAAGAGAAATGTAATGATGGCCGTAGAAAATTATTCTCCTTATTTAAACCACAGAAAGTTCAAACAATCATTCTCATTTATGTGTTTCAAATGAACTTTACAAGTGATAACAAAAACAATTTTAAATTTCAAAGCACACTAGCTGCAAATGTAAACAACCTACCCACAGTTAAACAAATGTTTCGAGAATTGATGACTGTGATACGCTTTATTTAAAACATTTTCAGTTAGCTCAGCCTTTTGCAGCATTTCTAAGAAGTCTTTAATTATACCATTAAATAATGAAGTGATTTTAAATAAGAAACAACATTTGCAAGAAATCCGCCAAAACAATTAAGGTAACTGAAACAAAATGCAAATTGAATAATCATTACCTAGTCAGTAGAACTTTCTAAAAGTCATTTAAGCTTACTTGGTTCAAGCGATTTTGTGAGTGAATGTAAAAATCACCTAGAAAGGTAATTAAAACACGCGTTCACACCACCTCATCATCTCACGTAATCACTTCTTCTGTCACCTAACTTCTGGTAGAGGTTTTGTGGCCAGGATGAAATTGCGCAAAGTTCAACGGCTCTGGGCTACATGTGAGAGCTCCTCGGTGTTTGGATACAGTAATTTTCTGATGCTATTTTTTCCATATTGTTGGCTGTCTAGCACGCTTTCTTCTTTCCCCAATTTACACGTCATCCCTTCTGGCTATATGTCCATAGTAAAGTCTATTGATTCTTTGATGAAGAATCTTGGGCCTTTCAAACTTAATATCCATTCATTTGTTCTTCGATCTTCAATAAGAGATACGAAGCATTCTTTTACAGCATCATCATCTCAAATGAATCGATTTTCTCTTTTCTTTTTTCAGACAGAATCCAGCTTTCACACTCATAATTTGCAACTGGAAAAATGATGGAATCCAGAATCCCTAGTTTAGTCTTATTGGGTATGTCTTTGCCTTTCCAGATCTTTGTTAAATCAGCAACCAGCCTTTTTGCTCTCCATAACATACATCTCTTCTTAATATCATTTGAGCAGAAACCAGTTCTGTTAATTTCTTATCTTAAGTAGTGTAATTTTTCTACTTTCATTTCCTGTCCATTTATTTTATTTTTTTAAATCTCTGTTATTGCTTATTTTCATAATGTTTTTGTGTGCTAGCTCATGAACTATCACTTTCTTTTCATTCATTTTTACTTATGTGTTAACTAGATTAACTTGAACCAGGGCCAATCCCAGACTTTCTTTAAGTATGCTTTTCTTTTCTCTGTGGCTACTGCATATTAAGGATATGACATGCACAAAATGTAAATAATTTATTTTTCTGACACCTATTTTGATTCAAGCAGCCCAGAAAATAAATTTAAATCCTGTATTCATATTTAAAAATAATGATCAGAGCCGCTGTTTTTGATCTACTTCATCAGAAAAAGAAACATAGTAATTCTATATGCAGAAATTACATAGATATTTGAAACATTTTTAGACAAAATCAGTTGTACCATGAGGATTGTTGTTATTGCTCTTGGATGGTATTTGCATTATTTATTTTAAGCCTCTGATGTTCTTAAAGTATTTTACTTTTACAAAGAAAAGGAAATCCGTGAATTCCAATATTATTCTTAAAAATCTGAAAGCTTCACGTATTTAAAGAAAAATTTATTTTTTGGTTTTTGTCATTGTTTGATAACAAAAAAAGTTCACCATTAAAACCAGCGTATTTAACAGAAAATATTTTTTTAGGTAATGAAATCAGTAAATATAACATGGCTAAACCGTTAATATTGCGTGGCTTAATCATTCGTTTCTTAATTTGTTAGCAGAAATTTCGAAAGAAAATGAAAAGTTCGGCAATAAAAACACAGAAATGGTATCATGTTAACTTGAACATTTATTGCTGTTACATTATAAACTCTAAGCTGCCTTAAAATGAAGGATATATTTTCAAATCACACATTAAGTGCAGATAGAGTGATGGTTTTCTTTTTCTAAAGGTTTAACGATCACCGTGAGCAAGTCAATGGGCTATGAGCAGTCGTCCGCCCCTAATTTAGGTTCCCCAAGGAAGGGAGAGATCCAGTGCCGTAAAACAAACGTAATATCTATGCCTCACCAGGTTTCGAACCCGGAACCTTTCTCGGATGAATGGTCATAAGTCAGCGATTAGACCACTGCGCCACAGGAGCGGCGTAACGTGATGTTATCTGTATTAAACGAAGACGTTACTGAATTAACATAGAGGATATCAAATACGCTTCAAAAATCCTATCGTGAGATGTTTTGGCTACTTTTATCAATAAATATTTGGCCCATATAGACAACCAATTCGAAGGCAAATACCTTTGCTTACTAAACGATACTTTCCCTTATTTTTTTTCTGCCTTTTATTTTTTTTTTTTTTTTTTGGTGGGGGTCAACAACAGTCATCTTTATTAGTAAAACTTTTGATAGGGGAACATGAACCTATTTTTTATGGAGTGAAGCTGGTGAACATGTTATTAAATAATATTTAACAAGTTCCAAGATACGATTAAAAAATCAAAATGTAGATGAATTTAACCAATATGAGAGATTATTCCATCAAATTAGTCGAATTCCAACTACCATTAGGTAATCGTACTCTTACCATATTTAATGTTCTTATTTACGTTCAAGTGTTTGCTTTTAAAGAGTTTTACGATGTGTATACATATTGTGATTTTCAGCTTTGTAGCAGTGCAAACGAACTGTATTTTGTGATATAACTGTTTGCTGTTTAGGGGATGTTTTGAGTACTCTCACACTATATTTCATTTTGTTTTCAGTGTACCAAATAACACAAAAAAATTGAAGATCAGTTTATTATTCGTCCAAGGATTTAAGTCCAATGAAACACAGGGAGGGAACCGTAAAAGAAGCATTTTTTTCGGCCAAAATCCAAGAAAAAGAAATGCCATTACATATCTTGTTTCGAAGTTTTATTAATTCTTTAGTCTTAAATCTAGCTTGCCCCTCTCGTGGAGCAGTTTCTGTTACACCCTGCCGCTTTTTAACAAATCATTTTAACTACCGATATGGGATACCGCGTGATTTAAATGTTTGGACTAGTTCGTCTAGTTCAAACATTTAAATCTCTCACTAACATACATTTGTGATCATCTCACGTGATTCGACCACTTTAAGTTCTAGTTGCACGTATTTCTTTAAATATCAAGTATTTTAATAACATACGTAGCGCTACAATTTTTCTTTAAATGCTGTAGGCAAACCGGAACTACTTTTTTTGCTTATTTTCTTTAATAGTTCAACAACCACCACATACACGAATGGTCAGGATATCTGACGCACTCCTAATTTATTTTCGTGTTTCAGAGAAGAAACAAAACCAGATTAAAGGGTTAAAACACACATTTTCACACAAGACACGAGGGTAGGCTTTCGACACCGAGAAGTTAACAGTCTGGCTATCAGAAAACGGATGAGTGATACTTTTGGTTTTTCAAAAATGTTTTCTTTATTATTATGCTGGGATTTGAATGATTCTCGTACTCGTTAAAGACAAGGAGAATAGCCCGATTTTCTAATTTAGCTTGTGGTTCCAGAACCAGAACTAAAAGAAAACCACTACCACTGTATTCCACCCACATTTGAGTCCATACACCTGATAGAGCCATCTTGTCTACCGAGTAGCTGAAGCGATGATTTCTGACCGTTCGCCTGAGATTGGCCCGGGTACCAGTCCTAGAAGAAGCATGTGTGATGTGATGGCACTCCTTCTCTGGAAGATGTGACTCTAAATTAACGACGGGAGACTGTTAATTTATAGCCCATCGAGTTGCTCACGGTGATAGTTAAACCCTCAAAAAAAAAAAAAAAAAAAAAAAAGACTCGCCTTTCTTGCAGAGACATCACCGTCCTGACAGGTGAATCGTGGATTTAAACTACAGCTGCTGAATAGAAAAACTTTCAGCAATTTTTAACTCAAACACGCCTAACAGTACAAACTTGCAGTAAATATTTATGCAGAATCTCATTTACAGAAGAAATTAAAAGTTTTGTAAACATTTTAGAAACAGAACAGCAAGGTTTTTTAAAATTAGTTACTGAACATATTCATAAGGTAAAGGGCAAGGAAACGGATTTTACTTTTGAAAGTTAATCTAGTCACAAGGGTTATTCTTCCTGCCTTTCTATAAATTAATAAAAACAAAGTATAATATAAATAATCTAATATAATATTAATATGAACAACCTAATATAATATTAACAACCTTGATATTATAGAAAACAATTCAAGAACATCCGAAGTGTCGAAAACTGCTTACTGTTTCTGTGTACTTTTGCATTTGGTAGAAGCTTTTTCGTAAATATTTTTTTGATATTTTACAAAATTTATATTTTTCAAACACTGGAAACTTGAACAATTTAATTATTAAGTTAATTACTAAGTGTTAGACTTCAAACCTTGAATACTTACTGAATTAATTAAAGCAGAGTGAGCGAAATCTGGTTAAAAGATAAATTCTGGGAATGAAATCATTTCTGGAAACTACAAAGATTAGAGCAATTTATAAAGAGATTATTCATTTCTTAAAAATAGAAAAATATCCGTTAGTCAGATTATACCAGTATTACCATTGGAAGAATCGATATGGGACCAATAGCACCATTGGACGAATTGTCCCTGAAGGATAACTGCAACAGATTATGCTATTCATAGTTTACATTTTTAGAGAAATGATCTCGATAACATCTAAGATTAAGGATGAATTAACCGCTGCCAATTTTAGGGCTGTAATAAGAAACACAGCACCCACATTACCTGAGATTCGAGCTGAAACCCAACAATACAAGACTTCAAGTTAACATATATAATGCAAGTGAGGTTGTCGTTTTCAGAGATTTCAATTTGTAACACAATTTACATTCAGGATCAAATGATGGAATTTCGTAAAGAGGAAATTTGGCGAAAGAACAGTCTCTATAAGAAGAGTGCTATAGCTAAGAGGTGCCACTAAAAAGAATTAAGAATGAAAGGATCAGATGACCAGTCAAAGTGACAGATAATTCGTAAAAATAAGTTTCCGCTGATATGGGCGGATCTGAGAGAGAAAACTGACACCCAAAACATCGACAGAGTCCCTACAGTTCGAACTCTGACAAATAAAACTTCGACATATTTTCTATATTTGACTTTTTCTTTCCATTAAAAGCTTCTGAACAAGTCTCCTTGGTGTTTTTCTTTCTTTTCCTTGTTTTTATCTTCTCGGAGTAGGTGTAGTTGAGGGCCATATGTTATTCATGGGACTTACACTTAACTGTTGTTAAAGTAGCAGAAATCTGTGCACGCCGTTCACTTCAAAAAATTACCTGCATTCATCTACCGTAGCATAAATAATGGTATAGTCGAACCCACATATAAGGAGCTTGCATAATACGAAGTTCCCCGTAATACGAATTTTTTATAGATCTCTTAAACTTCGTAGTATTATCCCTTGTTATTTTAACCGCATATTACGAAAAATACTTTTTGGAGAAACCGCATATATTGAAGTTCAGAAAAAAAAAAAGTTCCATTCACCTATTTTTTTTAATTTTCAAATTCTGACTGGAAAACAGGGAGTTACCTACAACTGACAACACCCCCGGGGTCTTCTTACAGGTAGGTCAGTCCGCACGAAGACAAGAATGTTTCAGTAGCTTTTCTACCAGCTCCAGCCCCCTCCCCCTAGGCTTGCCGAACATTCATCGCCTGGGAAAATGTTTTCTTCTATCCCCTCCACTCGCCAGCTTTCAATCACATAATCTCTGCTTATAAAATCTAAGTTTTTTTTGCATCTAGCAACATCTTAATGCGTCAGAGGAAGTTGAAAAACATTTAGAACAGCTATCATGATAAGATGATAAGTACAAAACAAACAAGAATCGGCTCGTACATCCAATGTAACATATAACAGGTGAAATTAAAAATTTTTGGCAGTTACTTTAATTTTACATTTGTCAAATATTCTGCTCATTACAGATCTCACTTATATTATTTTGCAAGTTATAGTTTTCATTTAACAAGCACTATTTCCCTTCAATTAATTTATAAATAGCTTATGAATGGCTAGTTTTGACCTGACAGAATGTAATATGCCAAAAAATAGCCCTTTTTTGTGTATGTGAGGTTATAAAGGAGTTTGTATACGACGAATGCCTTTGACCCTCCCTTCAACTACGTTATATACGGGTTCGACTGTACTATAAAAGAATCTACTTAGGTGCTTTCGGTTTGAAGGACATTCCCTCCCATTAAAACCCTCTAATGTCATACAGTATATAGGCTTCATCTGATTCATGTGCATAAAATCATGATTAAAATAGGTTTGCGTGTTTGAAATGTGAATGAATGAAGTAACTCTTCGAGCTGTAAGTAATGGCCTGTGTCTAATTTAGGGCAGCTACATTAGGAACAGGCACTGCTTGTAGCTCATAGCTTGACTTATAGTTAATTTAGCTGCCTTGTTCCATAGGCGAGCGCCATCGAGTACCTCATCCGGGACTGGAACCCATCTCAGATGAATGGCCAGTGTCCAGCGCCTCAGAACACACTGCCACCGGGGCAACTTGAGAAACCATGAAAAAAGAAAAAATCTTCAAATATTAGAGAGGCTATCATACCCTTACTGAAACTTAGTCTCCACATCTGAGTTTCAGAACTTGATAGAAACTTAAATAGATGTCGGAAGGTTGATGAATTCGACAAGTGAGGCGTTTTATACATTTGAAAAGTTCAAATTCAAAAGGAGTATTTACACCATCAAGCGGCATTGATGATTCGCTTTTCAACAGGTTACAGAGGACTTACAAATGCAGAAAGCACTACATTTCAGAGGTCGTATACGACCTAAGAATGATATATCACTCTTAAAATGTGACGTACTACAAAGTAAAGCACATGTAAAGACAACAAATCTACAGCGATACATTCTGTCTGTGTAGCTTTGTTGGGAGAGCAACTTACTTCGGAGTGACGGGGCGTGGACAAATTTATGTTTCCACATTGGTGACCGAACGTAATAATGGATGAACTGGCCGTTGGGTTCTTCGAAAAATGTGTAATGTTTGTTCCACACGTCGTCTAGAATAAATGAAACTTCGTTCTTCGCTTCAAAAAAAATGCAATTAAGAGGGAGATGATGTGACTTACTACAGAAGTAAAGCACGTGTCAAGACGACAAATCTGCAGCGATATATTCCGTCCGTGTAGCTTAGTTGAGAGATCAACGTACTCCGGAGTTCGATCTCCGTCACGGACAAATTTGTGTTTTCACAAAAATCTGTAAGGTTATATTTCATTTGCTCTGGATTCTAGGAACTCGAAACCTAATGGTCATTAGATTTACTAAGTTATAAAATTCGAGTATCCTTAATAAATTCGAAACCTAAAATTTTAGGGGCTGCATCTCTCATGCACCTGATCTCCGTTTTAAGACTATTAGTTCTGCTTTAACGATGAAAAGTGAGTATCTTCGGCTCTGCTCCCCTTTTGACTACATCTCTTCTCGTCTCTCATATACTCGACCGTTATTGCTTAATACTATTGTCCACTCACTTGTCATTCTCATAGATCTCTCCTTTAATGCTCAGAGTTCATACAACGTTCTCACTAAACGATCTGAGGACTTTTCCAGGCACATCTCACTAAAATTTTCAAGATCATAAATGAAAATTACACAGATTTTGAGAACAAAATAAGTTGATTTTTCTTACGGGAATCACTTAGAATCAGTTAATTTTTATCTTAAACTTCAGTTTCCTCTAACTGAATGATCGCAGCGCTAAATTTCCAAAATGAAAAAGGCATGCACTTAATTAACAATGGTAAAATGTAAGAACAGGAAATACTCTTGGCTGACAATTATTTTTCATTGAAATCTGATTGCCACCTGTGAAAATTTCCTTTGTACACAGTTTTAAGGCATTTACCATAACACGAAAACGTGCTGCCGTGTTATTAACAAGCCACTTTGAAGAAAAGGTAACACCCTCTCCACATAATTTAAAGAAATCGGTAATCTTTCCCGCTGCAAGAAATTGCATTGTAATAACGTAATTTTCTGGCTCTCGGAAAGCTCACTTAAATAATTCTACAACTTTTATCACCGCCGGAAAGTACGTTCTGATGATGCCGTAATTTTGCGACTCCAAAAAGAGCATTCTAAGATATTCGCATTCCAAATAATGCAAGTTCACTCAGAGTCCATATTGTCTAAAACATTAGTATACTTCTATAAGAAATGTGGCGAAAGAAAAAAAAATCGGAAGTATTCATTACTAAACCTGCTGAATATCTCAAATATTGGAGTTTGAAAAATTATAATTTTATATACGTTCAAGAAAAATTTCCGAAAATTGCAAAGGAAAAAAATGCGAAAGCATTTTTTTCCTTTGCAATTTTAACAAGCAAATTCAGTTTGCTTTGCTTGAATATTCCGTGAATTTTCCATGTATTATGAAGAATATTTCTTCCTTCATTGCTTTTTTTTTAGTTTTTCACAAGAATTTCTAAAAAAAAACGAGGTTAGAAAATAAATCTTAAAAATGGGAGACTATGACAAAAATCGGAAGTCGTCTGAGCAAAACAGGTTAATTAGATGTTATGTAACTGCAGCAATAAGACTGTTTGGGGAAAAAATGTGAGAGAATTTCTATTTTCACATAGCAAAGAAACAAAATGTGCAGTATTAGTGTGTAGAAAGCTCAGGTATAAGTTTCGTCATCGTATGATAAAATAAACCGTGTTTGCAAAAATGAATGCCCTTTAGATATACGTTACAAAAGACTGCTGTGTTTAAATACAACAGCGAGAGGAAGTTGAGCGTATACGTTTTCATTTCCCATACACTTTTTTGAGGGACAGCATCGCTGTATGAAAAATCCCTTTATTGAATACTTACGAAATCATTTGCAAATAATTGTCCCAAGAAAATAAGCTCTGGCAATCCTTGATCTGAATGTTGAAAAACCTCAAAGAAAATGCAGGGGTTCTATGCTCATTGATTATTGCAGAACGAAACTAATGTAAAAATGTCAGAATATTTTTGGTGGAATATCAAAGAAACGAGACCGAAATAATTAAAAAAGTAAATATAAGTTAGATCCACTAAAATCTATTACAATAATTCATGCTGAAATGTAAAAGGTATTTAAAATTCAAATATGCAGGAATATTGTGAAATCAACAAAACCAGCTGATCCGTTACTGTGAAATATAAATATTCTGAGCAACATTTTAGGTAGTCGAAGCACAAAACTTGTAATTGAAGTTACAATCAAATAAAATGCGTATGCTACTCAAGAATAAAATAATTGTACAACAAAACAGCCTCTTTTTATCTCCCATGTTTTATCATTTTTTGTGACACGTTAATCTTTTTTAAACAAAAGAAAAATGTGGTTGTCAGTCAGGTGTGCCTGATCGCAAATAATTTCGACTGAATTAATATTCTGAATATCATTATGCAGGTATTGAAATTAAATTGAAATTAACTACGAAAATGTAAATCAGGCATTCGAATGCTTTACTGCATACATAGCTTTGTTTACTAAACTGAAATAACATGCACAAATCTAAAGAAATAAGCGCCGTTTTACGTAATGAATATCTAAAAGATTTTTAGATGTCACTTATAAAAACTTATTTTTCAAAAACATTGTGCAGCATTGCAAATATTTAAATGTCATAACATACAATAATGGTCCGAATAATTTGAATCCATTATATGAAACAATCATAACACATTTTCAACAGGTCTGATGTTGAAATGTCGGGAGTTAGAAAAATGAGTGGCGTAGATATATTTTAATTTTCGTTATTGTCATCATCACAGTGTATCATTGTTTTCATTGTTCTTCCTATTCTTTGCCATTTTTATTATTAATGCTGTTATTTCCTCATTTCAACTGTCTCCATAGATTTAGTTTACTGCAACTCCTGATCATTATTATTAACGTTGCTATTTTCTTTAGACCTATGATTAATACTTGTTTCTCTTAATTTTGTTTCTACACACATCAATTAGAATATGGAAGGTATTTTGCTCTCGGTGTTCATCGTTTTTCAATGTAATCATAATGGGATGGATTTACTGGCTGTGTAAACAACTGCTATATTCTGTGTTCATTAGAAACGTGTTTACAGGAAGTCAAGAATTTCCACAGATGATATATCCTTCGTTAAACTTACTCAGTTTAAAAAGTTTGACACGACATATAATTTATAATGGAGGAATGAGAATAAAATACTTACCTGGTTCTAATTATTACCAGTCGAAACTACATCCCAAAAAATCTAATTAACTCTAGTTCTAACTCTTTCCGGGATGCAATTTCTGGATGCAGAGGCTTCAATTTCTTCTGTAGGAGTATTAGGTTTTATAACTCTCGTCTCTTCGAAACTCTTTGAAATTTCTGTGAGAAATATTAGAATGAAAACGATTTTCATGTTCACTTTTTACTTTACCACGGCTCTTTATTTTTATCATTATTACTATTACCATTATTCATGAAATAGCTTCTCATCGTTTCTTATATTGTTTCATTGTTGGAAACGTCACGAAAGTCCTGTATTTTAATAAGAAAGATAGACAGTTATAATTACGTACAGTGCGGAAGTGAACAATCTTCTAACGCTGTGCTCTGCTCCCAAAACTTAGAGTATCATGATTATCAACATCAGTCGTTCTCAGTTATGATTATTAAGTTTAAATTACAAGTGGTTGAAGTGCTTACGTGATTAAATATGTGTCTGCTAATATTCGTAGAGAACTCGTTTTCCATAAATACACTGCATCTAAATTATAATTAAACGGTCAGGGAAAAATTAACACGGTGACTCACGTACCAACAGTCCCACGTCTTTTATTTGTCCACCAATGGAACGTCAGGTCAATCATGCACTTTATGTGTTAATGATAACATTCGTTCGGCGATCACATCGACTTCAAAGACATCGCTTAATAATATGCTCTCGTACATAAATCTCGACACACGTAAATCTCCCGATTTACGTGCGTCAGAGATTTATATCAATATATAAATCTCTCGACAACTCCACACCAACTATATTACTCAACTACATCTCAATCTATGTTCTCTCTCTCTCTCTCTCTCTCTCTCTCTCTCTCTCTCTCTCTCTCTCTCTCTCCTGTCAATGTTGACATTATATGCTGCTCTGACTCACTGTCAGAGTTGTCAAATTTGAAAAAGCTCTTTGTTCAGTGGGAAAACATTTAACGAAACTCAAAAGGAAAGTTATTTAGAAGTATATGTCACACAATCCACTAATTGATGGTGTCCCCAAGTTTCTTCCACAACTGTCTTGAACTGTTCTCTTCCATGTCATTCCAGCACGCTTTTGGTCTTCTGGGTCTTTTCCTGTCCCTTGGTATCCAGTCTAGTATTTCAGTTGTCCAACGGTGGTCAGTGCTTCTAGAAATATGTCCAGCCCATTACCACATGAAGATCTTTACTTTGATTATGATGTCATCAACTCATTTCGTTCCCCCACTACACAAATTCTTTTTCCTATGTTTCTGGGTTACATCATGCATGCAAAACATGGAAACGGAATACTGACAGCCCACCTCTTCTACACTTTTACATACATGTATGGTAATATAGATTCATAGCTTCTGACACTTGTCTTTTTTTGCGAAAAAATCAACAACAAAATCTGTACTCCGAATGTTATACATTCATAGTTCATCTCAATGTAGATTATTGCCATTTCCGTAAAAGTTAGAGTGAATTAAGTAATTCAGATTATCACTGTGCCTCTACTGATTTGTTTCCGACAATGCATAAAGGTAATTTTTCCTTTCTTGGAAAAAGTTCATACTGTATGATTATCATCCAGTGAAAGAGATAAAAATTAAGAATTTGGTATTCTTCCTGCTGTTTTTTCAGATTTACTACATTTGTTCAGAATGCATTTTCCATAGAATTACTGCAAGGTTTGTTCAAAACAGCTTTTCACAAAGCCACAGCTATGCTAGAAGCTTTTTCTTTTCCCTTTGTTATGGAGAATTGGTCATGTAAGTTAAAAACATATTGCATAACAATGTTTTGTTGTTTTAAAATGTGGAACTACCTAAAACCATTTGGGTGTGAGTTAAGGCCTTGATCTCCAATGTTGAAGACTAACTTTGTGAGGAGATATAACCCGGCAGTTTTAATTCTGAAACTTCGGTGTAGCAAAAAATAGATCAGTCGGAAAAGCAATTGTGTGACCCTTCAGCAGCTGGACATAAAATGGGTGTTTGGTGACCGTGCTACATTTAGTGCAACCGAACACTACAAAAGATGGTATAAGGTCTGGCAGATCTTAAGAGCAATGTCCGTGACATTACCGTGGAAAAACTCTTGCACAGCTCGCCTGCGAGAAAGAGGTTGTAAAAAGCCAGTGAGTATCAAGTTGTTAATCAGACGAACAGCTATTTCTGTACAGCATCAAGTCGTTTCAGAGTTGATGTAGGAGCTCTCTGTCAAAGAGGCAAACTTACATCCACTCTAGTGAACATGATGTGTGCAGCTCTCATTTAATCACACGTAGTCAGCACACGAAACAGCATTTACTTTTATTATCACAAAGATCATCAAAAATTCTGCTAAGATTTGAAATTGAAAAAAAGGGGACAGTAGAATTTGAAAACAGATATTCCGTAACCGTACAGTATCTCAGTTGTTTTTTCTAATATTATTTCGTTAATTCGACGTCTTTCAACAAAAAAAAAAAACCGTTTCGTTATTAAGGTTTTTTAAACGTTTATTTTTTAACTAACTCTTCTTAAAGGTTTAAATTATTACTTGGGTATTTTTTTACTGTGAAACAGTTGTGTGAAGCATAAAAGTTAGATAACATTTGCTATATTTAAATTTGCATCAGTCTAACGGCAAACGGAAAGTACGATAAAAATCACAAACGGAAGGAAGGCAGGATATTATACTACAGCAATTTTAGGTAATGCTACATACAGGTAGTTACGTTTCCTCTTTTCGTGCAGTTATGATAGGAAATAATTTTTCATTTATTATTATTATTATTATTATTATTTTATTTGGAATCGTAATTATTATTATTATTATTATAAAAGTAGTTCTGTGAAGCGTGTTGTCTTATTTTGAAGTTCGTGCTGGTTCAACGGCGACCGAGAGATATCAGGGATACGAGAAACGGAAACTTACTTTGCCGAAGTTTTATCGGTGGTGTCGCAACAGGTGCTGGCCAGGTAATGCTACCGATGATTCTCACAAGTTTCCTTAGCGGAAAAGGCCGGAGTTTCTCGATCGTCAATGGCAAATAGTCCCGACGAACAAAAGACGGAGCCGGGATGCGGGAAGAAGGTGGGTGGGATCTGGGGGAAGACACAGATTCCCTTAATGGGTTTCTCATTGGCCGCCAAACCCTATTTCAATACTGTGAGCAGCATGCGCTTTGAGGGGGGAACTCCTTCTCGGTATACCTGATTTCGGGCGCAGCCACAAAACCAATCAGGTAAGAGAGATTTGTCGTGCTCGAGTATGTGCGTGTGTATGTGTATTTGGCGATGCTTATTGCGACGACGGTGCGGTGTCCTGTTTCTAATTACACTAAATGGTCCAGATAGTCTTCTGTGGACGTAGTTGGTTTTGGGGGTGCGTGGAGGGAAGAGGGGGGGGGAGATAGTGCCGTGTATCCTGTCCCATCGTCCACAGCGTGCTTTGTCTATTTGTCTCTTTTATCTGAGCCAAGTTAGCTCGTCGTATAACACCATAGAGAATTGTTGAGATGGAGTAATTAATTATTAGGAGATGAAGAGGCTAGATTGGATGAGACGCTGGGGGTAGGCTCTACGTATCCGTCTCTGTATCTCTCTCTTTATCCCCCCCCCATCTTCTCTCTCTCTCTCTCTCTCTCTCTCTCTCTCTCTCTTCCCTTTGCGCTGTGTCAGCAGCGTTTCCTATTCACGTATCGTTATTTTTCCGACTATTATTAAAGTTTGGAAAGTGATTAGGATGATGTCGGTGGATGATAGTCGGTTGGCTCAGAGGTCTTCTTGTATATCATCACATGTAATAATAATCATCATCCAGATTTGGCTCAAATGAAAAGACGCATTTTTCACTTTTTCTGGTCTCCTTCGGAAATAACTGCAGCAGGGTTCAAGTTTTGCTTAACAGAAAAGGATGCTGGGGGTCCTTTTATCTCCTCTCCCACCCTATTATATCTCTTGTGTTATCTTTTGTTCAGGCATGCCGCGTCTTCATTTCAGCTCCTGTTGCTATTTGGCTTTCAATTTTTCGTTAGCTTCAGCCTTTAAACAAACGCCCTAATGCTTCATCTCTTTCTTTTTTTCAATAA
Source organism: Macrothele yani (assembly GCA_039090855.1). Lineage (NCBI taxonomy): Eukaryota > Metazoa > Arthropoda > Arachnida > Araneae > Macrothelidae > Macrothele > Macrothele yani. The sequence continues at coordinate 15,371,072 of CM077017.1, forward strand.
CCCTAATGAATTTAGAGTTAAGATTCGTAATTAATATTTAATCAATGCTCTGGTGTGTTAATTAAATTCTTTCAACTGCTTTTTTCAAATCAAAAGGAAAAATCCTTTCTGTTTTAGAAAAAAATAACAGAGAAAGAACATTCAAGGTGTGCGTTTTTTCTTTATTTTGACGAATTGTTCTTTATCCATTTCTTTTCGTTGAAATTATGTTTTCACCATTTCACTTGTCGTTTTCTCTCTCTCTCTCTCTCTTTCTCGCTTTCCACATGACTGTAAAATATCTAGCAGAAAAGCGAAGGCTTTAAAGATCTTGTCTCATTAACAGCTGTTAGAACTGAATTCTAGGTGTTCACATTAACATCAGTTACCATACACAGAGGCATAAATAAGTGTTTGCTAAAAATTTTATTTATTTGACATATTGTAATATTGTGAACATTTCACAATAGACATACCAAAAATGGATATTTAACGTTTTTAACCCAGGTGAGAATGCTGCACATTTTACCATGACGCTCTAAAATGGCTTCTAACGTTCATATCCGCATCAGATGAAAAACCAAAAATAGCGAAAAAAATGGGTGATTTGTAATTTCCAAATGCCATACGAACTGCAAGGAATAACGAAGGTTGCATCATGAATGTTAAACAAATGATGTCCCTCATGTGGCTTTCTGGAACCAGAAAAATCTTTCACTTCGCTGTTTCTCTAGCGTGGACGTAGGCAGGATAGACTTCGAATAAAATGACGTAACAGCAAATTGTACAATGTTTCCCCTTGCCGAGGCCGACATGATTTAAAACACACTCAGTACTCATGTTTCATTTTTATATTCTTAATGTTCATAAAAATATGTCAAACAACAAGAAGGTGATAAAGTCTTTTGGATTTATCCAAAACCTAAATTATGATGCTAAAGGGGAAGGGCGTATGTGTTCTCTCCACACGGCGAAAGGAAATTTACCTTTTAAAAGTGTACGTATACAAACTATTAAAGGAAATCGCGTCACAAAATACACTGGTGTGCAAAAATTAAGGACGAAGAGGGAAAATTAGCATAACAGCGGAACGAGCAGGCGGAACGGACCGAAAGACCACCCAGGAGATAGACTAGGGTCCGGTACGGTAGGGCATCCGCATCTATGCAGCATGACGTAGGGGGAGTGTCGGAAGGGTATAAAGCACACGGGCGGTGTACGCTCAGCAATTCGGTGAAAGCTATTGCACGGTGTACATCGGTTTGAACGAGGTCGAGTTGCTGCCACCGTGTGATATGGCCAACAGGCAATCCAGTAGACGACATCTGGATGACTTTACCCGAGGTCGCGTCATTGGGAAGTTGGAAGAAGGTCGAAGTGTGACTACTGTGGCCGAGGAGTTCGGGATCGCACACAGCATCGTTTCACGAGCTTGGAGAGCATTTCAAACAACAAGAACAGCTGTCCGAGAGTTTAGCAGTGGTCGTCCACGAGCAACCACGGCGGCGGACGACCGGTATATTGTCCTACAGGCGAGAAGAGACAGACGGCAGACAGCGGGAGAAATCGCAAGGTACATGCAACAGACAACTTGACGTCCGTTATCGCTTTTTACCGTGGCCAGGAGGCTGCACAAAGGTGGTCTATTTGCACGACGACCAGTACGGTGTGTGCCATTAACGTCTGCTCATCGGAGATGGTGGTTTCTGTGGTGCCAGGAACACAAGAACTGGACACATCAGCAATGGGGTCGAGTTCTCTTTACGGATGAGAGCCGATTTAGTCTGACGAACGATTCTGGACGTATGCACATCTAGAGAGAGCAGGGAACACGCAATCACACCTCCAACATCATCGAAAGGGACCGGTTTGGGGTTACAGGACTGACCTCCATATCTTCCAAGGAGATTCAGTCACTCGTGTCCACTATTGTACCGAGGTTCTCCTGCCTCACGTGCGTCGTTTAGAGGTGCTGTGGGTCCTGAGTTCCTCTTTATGGACGACAACGCTACACCTCATCGTACAGTGGCTGTCGTAGAGCTGTTGGAGAGTGAAGATATTCAACGCATGGATTGGCCCGCAAAGTCCCCTGACCTAAATTCAATCGAACACGTGTGGGACCTTCTCGGGAGACGCTTGGCAGCACGTCACCAGCCGCCAGCAACGAATCCGCAGCTGCGATTGGTGCTACAAGAGGAATGGGCCGCGATGCCTCAACAGCTCCTTCACAACCTCGTCCTCAGCATGGACAGACGTTGTAAATCCTGCAACGCAGTCAGGGGTGATCATATCCCTTACTAAAGACTGGATTTTTCTTGGCAGCCGCCTGCCACATGGACGTTTCTGTCTTCTGTCCAGTTGTGCTCGAAGCTACCTTTTCAATAAAGTGCCTTTGTATCCTTTGGATTCCTTGTTTGGATGGTTTTGCTCACTTGTCCCATATTCTTACATCTTGGGGATCTTATGGTATGATTTGAGTCGATGTGGAGCACTTCTGCACGCCGTTACATTCGAAAAACCGTCTCGTCCTTAATTTTTGCCCGCCAGTGTATAAATGCTCTAGAAACCAGAATTTTAGGAATGCTTATCTGGCAAAGTCACGTGGAGTCAATAATGATAGATTTGTGACGCAATACACATGGACAGCAAGCGGTCGTTGTTCCCCCTTACTCTGCTGCTAGATGTCCTGCTGAGTGAACACTGTTCAGGATTGCAGCTGCAGAAACAGATCTGTAGTTTATTCTCAAGTTATAAATGTAGTGCGAAGTCCGTTTTTCACGACAATTCATAGAATATCAGAAAACGCTCAGGATACGGCAAGCTGTTCACGTTTCCCAGAACAGGTGGAAATATGTTTGCTTTATGCGGACTGCCATTATCTTGGTAATAAGTCGTTTTCTCCGACTAGCTCCGATTCTTCAGAAAATTGCAGAACGACAAAGCGTACTGATAAAAGACGATTTCCCTGTTGTTCGAAGCAAATAATTCAACTTTAAATTTCACTGCTTATCTGCAGCCTGGGAAAAATTTCGAAAACTTGCATTTCTTACGAAATTTTTTTCTCCCTTCAGTCCGTTTTAATTACGGCGTTTCGTTCTCATTTCCTAAAATTTTCAGGTATATTGTGCTCGTAGCGTTTACGATGGTGATTACAACGCATAAGGGTAAAAAACAAAACAGGTAATGGGGAAAAATTAATCTTAGTTACAACTGTTAAGAATCGACTTTTATCTTAAGTTTCTTTTACTGTAAATGGCCTGTGATTAAAGTATAGTATGTGATGTACATTAGTATTTATGAAAAGAGCAAATTTCTATTGTTTGGTATCCCGTATAGCATCTCAGTTGTCCAACTGGGACAAGTTCTTCTAGCAATATGCCCAGCCCATTTACAGCGAAACATGCCCGTTTTGCTGGCGGTGGATCCGAAATCACGCCTCCTAGCTCTGAAGCCAGTTGTTCGCCCAACTAAACCACGCTGACGAATCTTATCGCTGCAAAATTGCCGTATTGGCGGAACTTGAATCTACATCCTTTTGCTCCGGAGCCGGCGTAACCTAATTTGAGCTACAGAAGGATGTGGGTATTTACCTACAGAAATAAACTTCAGAAGGATAACTTAATTTACCTACAGAAGGATGATGCGTTCGAGTCTCACCAAGACAGCAATGTTGCAGCGATAAGCCAATTAACTTTGCCTATTAAACTACGCCGGCGTAGCTTAATTGCGAAAGCATTCGGCTCCAGAGCAGAAGGATGTGGGTTCGAATCTTACCACCGGCAGAAAAAGGGCTTTTCTTCACATTAGCGCGCGAACGAAAAATGAATCTCCTGGCCATTGAGTTTTCCGAAAAATGCGTGGTGATACTTCCACACATCGTCTGGAATTAATGAGAATTCCTTCTTCTACATTGAGCTCTCCTTCAAACGTTGTTTGCCGGATGACCCGGAAACCTATGATTCCGCCCTAGCCCTTTCTCGAGAGAGGGAATATATATGTGACGTATCTACCTCAGAGCTGACGCACATGTCAAGAAGGAAAGCTGTAGGGTAAAGCCTTTGCCGACGTATCTTAATTGGGAAAGCATTCTGCACTGGAGCAGAAGGAAGTGGACTCGAATCGCACCACCGCTAGAGAGAGGGTTTGAATTTCATATTAGCGCCCAAACGTAAAAATGAATTTACTGGCCGTTAGGTTCTTCGAAAAATGTTATGTTCCTTCCACACATCGTCTGGAATTAAAGAAAATTCCTTCTTCGTTTCGACAAATGTTCGATGCTTCTTCCACACACCACCTGGAATTACAATTCCTTCTTCTACAGTAAACTCTTTCAATCATGGTTTGCTGACTGACCCGGAAACCTACGATTTCGTCCCTGCCCTTTCTCAAGGAAGGTGATATATGTGACGTACTACAGAGATGACGCACATGCCAAGACGGGAAGTAACGGAGCTAAGCCCTTTCTGACGTGGCTTAACTGTGAAAGCATTTGGCTCCGGAGCAGAAGGATATAAGTTCGAGTTCCGCCCCCGAAAAATTTGGGTTTAACACACATTACCACGTTAGTACTGTACTTGAGGATCTCTGCTTTGATCATGCTGTCATCCACTCTTGTCATTTTGCTGATCCATGAGTTCATTTTTCTATCTTTCTTGGTTACACTAAGCATACATCTTTCCATGCTCTGCAGCTTTCGTATGCCCTTTTTAGTTAAGTCCATGTCTCTCATCCTTAAGTAAGAACTGGGGGATGCATTAATAAAACACTTTTCTTTTAAGACAATGATAAATTGCTTTTGAAAAGTGTACTGTTTCTCCCCAGTAAACTCCAGTAAAGTTTTATAAGCCTATTAACTTCTTCTTTGATGTGGCCCTCGCTTCATTTGTGTTCTCTAAGGCAGACGTAGACATCAGTTCCTTCTAAACTTGTCCCATCTTCAGTTCTTTTAAAAGCACTGTGCATCAGTTTTGGTTCCTGTAAGTTCATCTTTAATCTCACTTCTACACTTTTGTCAGCAATTTTCTAGATCATATTCTGCATGTCCAAGAAAGTACTTGCAGAAATGTCGTCAGCAAAATGAAGGTGAGTTAAACTATCTACACTAATCTTCATCCCCTTGTCTTCCTAATTCAAAGTCTGGAAGATATTCTGCAATTGGCATCGTAGAGTTTGAGAGATACAGTGTCTCTTGTCTCACTCCCATTCTAATTTTTATAAGTGTCGTATCCTCAAACAGTCGAGCCTTGGCACTTGCATTTTCACAGATGTTATTAATAATGTTGACGATGCACTTTCAGTACCGCAGGCTCTGTTCATAATCAATACGACCCATACATAATAATTGAAGTTCATACTAAATCACTCTTTTTTGTTATTATTGGAATTTTAAAGACCATCGTAAGTGTGAAATGTTCTAGCGAGCTTGTGGTTCCCAGGCCCGTTTGGTTCGTTTCGTCCTTTACAATGTACGGTCTTAGGGAAAATACCTTCAGGAATCCATTTGCTAAGATGTCCGAATATTTATTCAAGATATATATAAAAATGTACATTAGTTATACGCTGAAGAGCAATTGAATTAGAGATACCTGTCTAGTAACGTGTAGCACCACCTTTCGCCCTGATGACGGCGGCGATTCATCTCGGCATGGACTCGACAAAACACCGGAAGCGTTGGGAAGCCATACGAATCCACGACCCTTGAACAAGCTCCCACAGTTCACGAAGATTTGATGGAGGGGGGTCAGAGCCTAGAACATCTCTCTCGATGGCATCCCAGATGTGCTCGACGGGATTGAGGTCAGGTGACCTAGCTGGCCAAGGAAGCGAGGTCACGTTGGTGTAGGGTTCATCCAACCATTCGGATACAATTCGGGATCAATGGCACGGTGCATTGTCTTGTTGCAGGATGAGGTCCCCAGTGGGATGTTGAAGACGCACAAACGGGAGCAAATGGTCGTCCAGGATATCCTGGTAACATTGACCTGTGAGGGACGATGTCACACGTACCAAGGGTCCCATTTCAGTCCACGTAACCAGTCCCCAGACAAGAATGCCACCCCCACCAGCTCGAAGAGTACCCTGCTGGCAAGAAGGATCCATCGCTTCATGTGGTTTGCGCCGTACTTGTATCCCGCCATCCGCATGTACCAACGTGAATCTCGACTCATCCGTCCAGGCAACATTTTTCCACATGTCTAGGGTTCAGTGGCGATGTTCCCACGCCCATGTTAATTTTTGCACCCTGTGATGTGCGGTCGGCAGCGGTACCCTCGTGGGACGATGGCTTCTGTACCCCATAGCGAGGAGATGGTTCTGGATGGTGTGGTTGCTTACACGTTTTTTGTGCACCAGCGTTAAATTACCGAGTGATTTCTTGCACTGTGGCCCGTGTATCCGTTGTTACAATGCGAGCTAGCCGATAATGACCCCGCTCATCCACACGCTGTTATCCACGGTAGTTGGCCCTTGCAGGGATGGTTTTACCGGATTCGATGTACTCACGGTGCACCCGTGACACAGTGGCTCGTGAAAATCCCAGTGCCTGCACGACTTCCGAGATGGAGTGACCCATTCGTCGGACCCCGACAATTTGCCCACGATCAAATGCGCTTAGATCCTTCGTCTTACCCATACTGCGTCCGGTTCTTACTGATTCCCGTCGCATCACTCCTTATATTGTCGGATCGCTGCATACGTCATGTCGTTTCCGTTTACAGGGTCGCCCACAGCGCCACATTTGCATAACGCCAGCTGTCTCTAATTCAATTGCTCTTCAGTGTATGCTCAGATGTCATTCTATCCAGCGTCGGTAACCACTACGGCGAGCCATTTACCTCAACATGACACACACAATCAGCATAATTTGTAGCCAATTAACTACCAAGTAGGTAAAAATGATGAGTGTAAATTGATCTATGAAAAATTGTTCCAGAAATCTCAGGACACAGACGCGCTGTTACGCAGCTTAGCAGATGAGTTCTGTGAATGGGAAATTCAGCACAACGAGGCTGAACAACGAATGAGACAGAGTCAGCCTCACAGAACTGTTGGGGAGCAGCTACATCCGTCTACATCCAGAAGACCACTCTGTTGGTCATGTGGAAATGCAGGGCATTTTGTCCGTAATTGCCGCTTTAACAGCAGCAATCAGTATCGAGAGGAGCGCTCTCAATATTATCAGCAGAGAAATTTCAAAAGCAATAACAGAGAGCGAACACATCTTGCTGCAAGTCGCAGAAATAATTACGCTGCAAACCATGTGAGCTTTTCTCAGAGAAAGAGCGATTTAAACTAACTTCGGCGAAGTTCGTGGGCTTGAATTTCGCCATGAAGGATGCATTTTCATTATTTTTTTCTGTTGTGCATCCGATAGACGGCCCTCTGCCTAATTTTCCTTGTGAGATTGCTGGAGAGAAAATAAATACTCTTCTAGATTCAGGAGCAATCGTCTTCTTGCTATCTCCCACGTTGGCCAGTAAAATTAGGAACAAATAATTGTTTAGAGAATTCAAACCAAATGTAGTTATTCGTGGAGTAACGGGTATCCCTACTAGAACCATAGCTGCTTTAGAAGCGCGCTTCACGTTGAAAGGGGTTCTATATGAACCTGTCCTTTATGTAGCTGAAGCTGATTTTCACCCAAGCTACGAACTGATCTTAGGAATTGAATTTTTGCAAAGATATGGTGTTATTTTAAATATCGGGGATGGAACAGTAACGATAAATACACCTGGGAAAAAGGAAAACAGGGAGGAAAAAAATACAGAAAGAAGATAAAATAGATTTCCCACTATCTGCAGGGGAAAATGTTAAGAAAATATGCATACCTCCTCATTCTCAACAATGTTTGCTCATTCGAGCTTTGGAATTCGGACGAGAAAAAGAGAAAATATGGTTTCGATCGAACCGGGAAATGGTCATATAGCTCGGTCCATAAATTCTGTGAATGAATAAGGTTTATACAACATTTTAGCTGTGAACACTTTAGATGAACCGATATGGATCAATAAAGGAATGAAGCTAGTTTCGGTAGAGCCCATTCATGAAACCGAAATTAATACCTTTCAAGCAGATCAGACGAACGGTAGAAAGTCGAACTCGATTGATTTAAGCCTTTTCGACCTAGAAAACATTCCGCAGTCTGAAAAGCTGATCATAACATCTTTAATAAAGCCATATCCGGATATTTTCGCCACAAATTTAAAACCAGCTGGTAACAACGGATATTGTAAAGCATCACATAAAGCTCACTTATAATGCACAAACAAATTCTGGGGTCTACAGAACGCCTCTTAACCTAGAAAAAATATGAAAAATCAAATTGATGAAATGCTAGAGGCAGGAATAATAGAACCGACATCCAGCCCTTTTGCGAGTCAGGCAATTCTAGTACAAAGGAGGAAAGACGGAAAATTTCGATTTGTGGTAGATTACAGAAAATTAAATTTAATTACAGGAGTGGACCGTTACAATTGGTCTTTGTTACGTGATATATCGATAACTCGATAACTTAGGACAGGCGAATTATCTGACAAGTCTGGATTTGCACAGTGGGTATCTCCAAATTCAAGTAGATGAGGAGAGCGTACCTAAAACGGCTTTTACGACAGAACTTAGAACTTATGCTTTTAAAAAGATGCCATTTGGTATCAGAAATGGACTCACTATCTTCCAACGGACGATGGATATATTGTTATCAGATGTACGTCATCTTCATGTTTATTGTTTCATCGATGACATTTTGATAGTAAGCCGTACCTTCGAAGAACATATAGAACGCCTGCACCTAGTTTTCCAGAGGCTTAGAGAACACAATTTGAAACTAAAACCTTCAAAATGCCATTTCTTGAGGAAATATATTATCTATTTAGGTCATGAAATTTCATCACAAGGCGTGAGACCCGATCCCCAAAACATTGCAGCTATTCAACCCCTTCCAATATAAGGCAAGTTCAACAAGTAATTGGCACTCTTAATTTTTATCGTGATCATGTTTCAAATTTTTCTGAGATGGTTGCGCCTCTGACTGATGTTATTAAGAAAAAGGGAAAATTTGCTTGGTCGGACGAGGCAGATGCGGCACTTCAGCAGATTTAGGGAATTTTGACATCAAGACCTCTTTTAAAACACCCTGATCCAAATCAAACTTATTATCTGTATACTGATGCTAGCTCGGTAGCCCTTGGAGCGGTTCTTAATCAGGAGGATGCATACGGCCAACAAAGACCAATCTGCTACGCTAGTCGTAAACTAAAGGATGCCGAGAAAAATTATTCGACTATAGAAAGAGAGGCACTAGGAATAATTTGGGCTATAAATCACTTCAGACCTTACCTGTTGGGAATAAAATTTGTTTTATGCACAGACCATAAGCCAATAACTTATCTCTTAACTAAATATAGCACTAATCTAAGGTTAAACAAGTGGCAAATCCAACTTCGAGAGTACAAGTTTGATCTCAAATATGTGGAAGAAAAGCAAAACGCGGTGGCAGACTGTTTATCTCGGAATGTGATTACCATCTCAAATGCTGAAGAGTATTTTGATTCTGCTGATGTTTGTTCCACAGTTCAAGAAGCGGAGATCATTACTTCTATCGTTTCGGAGGAAGAGTTGGCAGAAATGCAGTTACAAGATCTTAAATTAGGACCGATCTTGCGTGGCCTTAAAGAGTATCAACCTGAGGCGATTACTAAAGTTAGTGATCAATTTTTCTTGAGAGATGGTTTACTCTATCACTATACTATTCCTAATTCCAATAACGTGAGACAAGAAATCCCTTAACAGCTCTGGGTTCCTCAGTTTTTAGTAGAGGAAATGATGAAACAAATGCACGAATCGAAATTTACGAACAGTCATCTGGGATTTGATAAATCATTGCTAAGAATTAGAGCTAAGTATTTCTGGTTTAACATGTATGCTAACATCAAAGAATTTGTGGCCAGCTGTTACTCTTGTCTAGCCAAGAAGGGATTTAAACGAAATCAGGAAGCGCCTCTACTTAGAATGCCTGAAGTTTCACGCCCTTGGCAGCGCGTGCATATTGACATAATGGGGCATTTACCCATGTGTGAAGATGGTTCGAAATACATTCTTTCCATGCAGGATGCTTTTTCAAATTTTCCTCTTGCTTTTGCTATTCCTGGTCAGAAGGCAGAAACTATAGCTAAAATTTTGTTAAAAGAAGTCATACCAACTTATGGAGTAATGGAAGTATTATGCAGTGACAGGGGTGGGAATTTCCTCTTAAAAATAATGAGTAATCTGTGTGAACAAATGCAGATAAAATTTACCCTCACAAGTTCATTTCACCCAAGTTCCAATGGAGAAATAGAGAGATTTCGTGGCACGTTAGCAAACATCATCAATCATTACATAAATCAAAATCACTCCGATTGGCACAAAATTATTCCTTTTGCGTTGGCTGCTTATCGTACTACCGTGCATGCAAGTACTAAAGAAACGCCGTCATTCTTGATGTTTGGGAGAGACATCCAACCGTCTTTTCAGCTCATTACCCCAAAACATAGACAGACATATTTTTCAGTGGATGATTATGTGGAAACGACAACACAGCTAATGGTTAAAGTGTAAGAACAGGTGAAAAATAATCCAAAGCGGCGGAGAAGAACGAAGAAATTAGGAGTCGAACGGCTAAAGTTAAAGATTTACTTGTTGGGCAGCATGTATTTTTACATACTCCGCACAATAAGCCAGGACAATCTCCTAAATTTGCAAAACATTCTACAGGACCGTACAGAACTGTGCGTCAGCTCACTGATTGTAACTAGGAAATAATATTAATTAATAATCCCAGAATTAATAGGTTTGTTCACAACGACCGAATATTTCTAGTGTCCCGAAGAAATGTCTTTTTTCTGACGACAGTGGGGAACAGCAAAATCCTCATCAGCAGACTACCGATGATTTAACGCCAACCGTGGAAGGCAGTCAGAATCCACGTATTCAACGAAGCTATAATGAAGGTGAAATAACACACCTCAACTGGGCAGTGGCGGAAGAAACAGAGTAAATTGCTTCCGCAAATGAGCTTTCATACATTCAACAGCAAGGTGCTACCGAAACTTTGGTTGAGCACGAATACAATTTTCGTTCTAAGAACTTGTACCGAAGAACAGGTACGATAGCCGGCGAATATTATTAACAGGTGAACAAAAGTGCTACAACAGAAACACAAGATCTCACATGCGTGTAAATAGAACAGAAACTCAAGAGCGAAGCGTTCTGAAATTGCAATTTTATTATTTTTTTTTAATTGTGTTTTTCACACTGGTGATCTTCAGTGGTGGTTATTTACCCCATAAAACTAATATTATTTCAGTTTACACAGACTGTGTATCTAGGGACTAACTGAAAAACTCTTTCTGCCTAGCAGTGAATTTCGGTTGAGATGTTTATTATTTCAGTGCTTACATGTGCAAAAACTCGACTCTTAGTTGAACTCTAATTTAAGAAAAAACAACAAATGTATTTTGTGATTTATGCATAAGAACACTTATGATAGTCAACTATTGTGTATATTTAATTCAGCGTGCGTACTACGAAGATAAGCTGTGAGCGCTTACTTACACAATTACCACGAACGTTGAAAAAAATGGTAGTTCTTCTTCTCAAAAGTGAGAAGACAAGACACAAACTTTGGTGTTATGATATATGTGTGTATCGAAAAACATTCATTATTGGAACTTTAATCATAAGTACTGATATGTTTTGAATTGCATTTAACCTAAGAGTTTACATAAATTGGGACCAGATTTATCTGTTCGGTAAATGTTAATTGTTATGGCGGAAAGATTTATTTTAGAATTACTTTCCTATAGAATTCCTCTTTGGCACACTCTCGAGTCATGTGGTGTTGGTACATAACGTGCCCCTGGGATAGGCTTAGTTTTCCATCGGACATCGGTTGTACGGAAAATAATGGTTCAGCGTAGTGTATGTATATGAGAATCGGATGTTTTAGGAAGTTAGGTAAGGTTTATTGTTCGGTAATTAGTGGGAGAATAAGGCAGTGATATATTTAGTGATGTGTAGTGTAAAGGAATCAGAGAGTTATAGTAGGTTGGTTATTTTATAAGGTTCCATCCATAGTATAGTAGTTTCTTTTTTGTTTTGTTTTTTTCATGTGGGATCACAGCCCAAGGCTTATAGGGTTTGAGTTCTCATGTGGGATCACAGCCCAAGGCTTATAGGACTTGAGTTCTCATTGGGAAGATGGAGCATAGGTAAGAAATGGTAAGTTATGATCGGAGCGATGAACGAACAGTTTCAGTACATAGTCAGCATCGGTAATCGAGAGTGTACACTGATTAATTAATTTGGGTATTTTAGTTTATTTTAATGTTAGTGTGATAAATGTACGAAATTTTCGCTAATCGTATCAATAATTCATATTTTTTTCTTAAATGTAAAGTTATCGTATCTCAGTTGGTCTGTGTCATAGTGTTGTGCTTACGTGTTGCCATAATATTGAAAATGCTCAGTTTTGAATCAAATGACATATTTTCTTATTTTGAGTGTCACAGCAGTAACATCGATTTCCAGCAAAAACTTTTGTGGATCTGCAGTTCAAGATCATGAGTAACAAATGTCAAATGTAAAAAATGTCATCCTATTTGAAACATGATTCAAGTGTGATGTCTTATAATACCAATAATCCTATGTAATCTTGATGTATACAAAACTCCGGTCACCGCTAGATGAGTTCGGCTTTAAGGCGTCACGATAGTGTAGAAAAATATTCATCTGCCATTCATAATTTTCTTTGTCAGAGGGGAAGGGGGAGATGTAATAGTGGTAAATGTAAATTACGTTTAATAATAGCGCGTAATTAAACGGAAATATTTATTTTATGAAGTGTAATGTAATGTAAATATCTTTTAATTGTTGAATTTTAATGAATATGTAAATAATTAAGAATCTTTGCAGTTTTAGAATGTTTTAAAAGTAATTGTGGGAAACTTCTTAAAGATATGATCTTTGAGTTCGATTTGTGAGAGCCAGTAAGTCACCGAAAACGATTAGTTTATCAGCGTACTTCCTGGAGAGGACAAAACACGGGATTTCGTGTATAGATAGCTACTATATATGAAGGCTTTGTTTTAAGTTTAAAAGCAACTCATTAGCATGGACTTCCGTCCTTCGAGGTGATGATTAGGAATGGAGATGGAGACGCAATGAGAAGAGTGTTTTTCGGACAGAGGCTGGAGGCACGTTTTGAGAAGTAGTGACGAGTACAATAAGAGAACGCGACTTCTGAAGGTGGAATGATGACGTGTGTTAGGGGAGAATGCGACTGACGGAGTAGAGAGAACATGTTGAAAGGTTTGCGGAGCAAGGAGAGATTTGGAGAGGGGTTGCGTTTTCTCCTCGCCCGACCGGTAAGCATGAATATATAGCGAGGAGTTGTAGAACATGAAAGTTGGTCTAATCACAGGTGACCCGGAGTAATAATAAAGTAAACAAAATCACGAAAATAATGGATTATATCAAACGGCTAATCGCTTCTGTTGAATGAACTGTTACTACTCTATTGATGTTTACAGTGCGCAAAGAACCTTGCAATCTTCTAATTCGAACCTATTTCGGTAATTAAGGAAAGAATTAAAACAGCACTGTTACAGATGTTTATACATGGACATTTGTATTTCACCCATGACGTCTACTGGACCAGATGGATGTAATACACTGACGGAAAAAAAAATCCCAACACCAAGAAGGGGTTGTGTTAGATAAACGACAGCTGGTAGGCGGTGAGAGTACGTCTGTAAGATGACGTCTATGTAAATTTCGCGCTCGGCGCATACGTGTGGCGCTAGTAGCGCCCCTCGGAACATGCAAAGCAGGTTTGCTGTAAATACGCGCTGTAACGTTCGTGAGCGGTAGTTATCGTTGAGATTCGATGTAGTGTGTTGATGTTAGTCAAGAATGCCTTTAAGAAGACGAAGAAGCCATTATCAACAGCTCACGGAGTTTGAACGAGGTCGTGTAATACGGCTACGAGAAGGTGGATTTTCGTTCCGCAATATTGCAGAACGACTTGGCAGGAATGTAGCCACTGTGCATGATTATTGGCAGCGGTCGTCAAGGGAAGGTACTGCCTCAAGAAGACCGGGTTCCGGCCGACCACGTGGCACTACTGAGAGGGAAGACCGCCGTGTACGGCGTATGGTCGTGGCGCATCGTACCGCGTCTGCGGCAGCAATTCGAGCTGCAGTTGCCACCACAGTGACACAACGTACTGTTACAAATCGGCTACTTGAAGGACAGCTCCGAGCCAGACGCCCTGTAGCGTGCATTCCACTTACTCCAAACCACTGCCGTTTGCGACGTCAGTGGTGTCAAGCTAGAGCTCATTGTAGGACGGAGTGGAGATGTGTTGTGTTTTCTGATGAAAGCCGGTTCTGCCTGGGTGCCAGTGATGGCCGTGTATTGGTTAGAAGGAGGCCAGGTGAGCGCCTGCAACCAATCTGTCTGCGGCCGAGACACACTGTACCTACACCTGGAGTTATGGTCTGGGGAGAAATTTCCTATGACAGCAGGAGCACTCTCGTGGTTATTCCTTGCACCCTGACGGCACAGTTGTACGTCGGTCTGGTGATTCAACCTGTTGTGCTGCCATTCATGAACAGCATTCCAGGGGTGTTTTCCAACAGGATAACGCTCGCCCGCATAGCGCTGTTGTAACCCAACATGCTCTACAGAGTGTCGACATGTTGCCGTGGCCTGCTAGATCACCAGATCTTTCACCAATCGAGCACGTATGGGACATCATTGGACGACAACTCCAGCGTCACCCCCAACCAGTATTAACCGTCACTGTATTGACCGACCAAGTGCAACAGGCATGGAACTCCATCCCACAAACTGACATCCAGCACCTGTACGGCACAATGCATGAACGTTTGCGTGCTTGCATTCAACATTCTGGCGGTTACACCGGTTATTAATGTACCAGCATTTCACATTTAAAATGGCTCTTCTCGCGCTTACATTAAGCTGTGATCTTGAAACCTTAATCGATTAAATATGTTACCTCATTCCTCTACAACCATTTTTTCGTGGTGTTGGGATTTTTTTTCCGTCAATGTATAAACGTGCATTAGACGTCGCTGGTTGTGTGGGGAATGTGATGACGTTAGACGAAAAAAAATTCATCGAGAGGCAGAATATGAATGCCATCTACCCAACAACACTGTTAAAAAATTTGGTTCAACGTTGCCCCGCATTATGGTGCAATTCAGGCACTTAAATCATGATGTGGTGCAATTTTGGCACTTGCACTGTAAAGTGGTGCTTGAAATCATCTGACTTGCACCATTTTTTCGTGCAAAGTACAAAATGCAGCAAAAGTGGGGCAATGTTGCCCCGCTTTTTAGTGCATCTGAAGACCGCGTGGCTTCGTGATCGAAAGCAGTGGACGAGAAGATGTATCTGTATTGTTGTGCCATGGATTTTTACATAGGACAAGAGATCGTTTAGATAATTCTGAAGAGTTAATTCAATTTTATAAAGGTAGGACCAAATATGACGTTGGGAGGTTAGCTTTGTCTTCATACTAAGCTGTGTAATGTAATCATGGCCGTCTTAAGGGGTGGGCCAACGGGGCCTAGGCCCCCACCGGCCCAAGAGTCCTATGGGTTCAAACTCTTTCACCACTCACCAGAAGGTTATTTTTTTATTTAAAGGAAAGAAGAAACACCAATGCATGCAGAAAGTTGAATGTCCTCCCGCCTTTTTTTTTTTTTTTTTTCAAACCTTGCTCGTAGCTTCGATTGCGCGAGGAGGCAGGAGGGAAGTTAAATGTTAATATGGATCTTTTGTGACAAAATATGAAACAAAAAAACGCACCCCTCTCTCGCGATCCCGGTGTGGGTGAAGTTTGAGGGTCATGAAGGCCACGTACAAAACGCAGTTTTTTTTTTTAAACAGTCACTTGTTTTGTCTATCTATACGAAGAAGTGCACGTATCTGTATCTCTGAGGTTTGCCCATCTGGTCTACTTATGTATATTCGATCTTCGCTGTTTAAAAAAATAACAAGATGACACCGAATTTTCGGGTGTAATAAGCACGTTATTTGAATCCGTTTCTGACGCAAATTAAATTTATCAAAGCTGTTCAAAGTCAATGGAACCGGTAGGGAAAACAATAGTATCTGACGGAAGAAAGAAGTTTTTCAATCGGGTTTTTAATCCCTCAGATATTGCTGTAAACGGAATCGTGAGCTTACGCTCTTTGGTTGCAGATGTGTGCGTTAAGAAAAACATGAATTTTTATGAGAAACATTTCGCACCGGAAACGCTCTTCAACACAGAAAGAATTTTTCAAATCGAACTCTTAGAAACAGGAATATCGACAAAAATAAGATGTGACTTTACGTCCCCTGGTGGAAAAAAACCATGCATTATTTTAGGAAGAAAGTATTCTCAAAAGGTTTTTCCATATGAGCGGCATCGGTCCAAAAAAAAAAAAATTAATTTAGTCGAGCTTTCAGAAGCCCAGATTTTGCTACAGATACATCAGAAGCAGATTTTAACACTTATGCCCGTTGTTGGCGAAACCATTCTTTACCAAACATTAGAAATTATGTGAAAAATATTTTCCATCAGGTCTTGTATGCGATACAGGAAGAATTTTTCAAATCGGAGTTTTAGGAGCAGAAATAACGCAGAAAACTCGATTTACATTTGTTCCCCCTAGCGGAAAGTCTATCATTTACTTGAAAATTTTGAATTTATAGGAAAAACATTTCGCATCGGAAACACTATAGCCAACAAAGCAGGAATTTTTCAAATCGGACTGTTAGAAGTAGAGATATTGACAAAAACAAGATATACATCTACGCCCCATGGCGTGGAAACCAAGCATTATTTCAAGAATAAAATGTTCCTAAAAGGTTTGTCGACATGAGTAGTATCGGTCAGCAAACAACTTTTTTTTCAATCGAGATTTTAGAAGCTCATATTTTGCTGCAAATACATTAGAAGCGGAAATTAAGACTTACGCCACCTGGTGGCCAAACCATTTTTTACAAAAATTAGCAATTATGTGCAAAAGATTTCCCATCAGGAGCTGTATCCGGTGCAGAAAGAATTTTTCAAATCGGAGATTTAGAAGCAGAGATATAGGGAGAAACGTAATTAACCTCTGCGTCCCCTAGCGGAGAGTCTACGAATTACTTGAAAATTTTGAAATTATATGAAAAACATGCCACACTGAAAACACTATCCAACAAAGAAGGAATTTTTCAAATCGGACTCATAGAAGTAGAGATATTGACAAAAATAAGATGCCGCCCCGGTGGCGCAGTGGTCTAAGGCGTTGGCCTCTGATCATTCGTCCGTAAGGGGTCCGGGTTCGAATCCCGGTCAGGCATGGATGTTGTGTTTGTCTTACGGCACTGGCTCCTTCCCTTCCCTGGAACCAGTGACTCTAAATTAGGGACGGGCGACTGCTTATAGCCCATTGAGTTGCTCACGGTGGTCGTTAAACCTCCAATCAAAAAAAAAAAAAAAAAAATAAGATATGCACTATGCCCCCGGGCGGAGAAACTGTGGAATATTTTAAGAAGAAAAGGTTTATCGATGAGAGTGGCATCATACTGCGAAAGAATTTTTTCAATCGATATTTTAGAAGCTTAGATTTTATGGCAAATACATCAGATGCAAAAATTAACACTTACGCCCCCTGGTGGCCAAATCATTCTTTAACAAAAATTTGAAATTACATGCAAAAGATTTTCCATCAGGAGGTGTATCCGCTGAAGAAAACGTTATTCAAATCGGAGTTTTAGAAGAAGAGTTATCGGGGGAAATGTAATTTACTTTTACGCCCCCAGCGGGAAATCTATGCGTAATTTGAAAACGTAGCTATATCTAAAATACTCTTCGACATAAATGGAATCGAAAGATAAAATAATTTTTTCAATCGGATGTTTAGAAGCAAATATGTGGAATAAAACGTATTTTTGAATTCGACATCATCTTCATTTACGCCCTCTAGCGGCGAAATTGTACATTGTAAAAAAAAACGAAATGAAGGATCATCATTCGCATATTTCAGGCTTCCCAAAGCAAAAAGAATTTTTCAAATCGGACTAATATAGCTAGTTGTGGAGATATCGTGGGTACAGACGGACGGACGGACGGACGGACAAACCGGTAACATAAGCACGATCTTTTCTTACAAAAGACGTGCTAAAAATGACGGAGGCCGCATATCGGCATTTTTCTCCGGTGCGTCATATTGTCCGGAAACTGCCCGATTGGTTTATTTCTTCTGCTTTATTAACTTTATTTTTGTTGAATAATTTGCAGAATGGGGAAGAAACACAACTTTCAGCAGCAATTTTCTTGTAATTTACTAAGCAACTAAATGTGAGTGCATTTGATACACTTAATGGAGTTCTACAATTTTGTCATGCACCATTTTTCAATCAAGTGGTATTTAAGAAGTTACTGGACATTCAATGTTTCTTCTCTGATGGTGGTGAATGTACGTAAGAATTCTCATATGTTGTATATACAGTACATAATACCATATTGCAATAATACCATGTGTGAATAAAAGAAAACCACACATTGTAATAACACCATATGTTGTATATATGTATATATATAAATAAGATCAGCGGCCCCGAAAATGTGACGGCCCAGGGCCTCCAGAAGTGTTAAGACGGCACTGAATGTAATAGCATGGGAACGGGATTTTCTCGATGAGGTGTAGTGCTAGGTAGGAAGCGGGGGCTCAGACTTTCGCCGTTGTACCCTACCTAATCTTCTTGTCATTTTTAGGGGTGGGTAAAAAGTTTTGAGTCCCGAAATACTGTGTGTGTGTGTGTGTGTGTGTTCACTATGCCTCTTACTTTATTGCATGGCATGCCAGCATTCGACATCCTCTCCGTTATCGGATATTCTAATGGGTAATTGAATAGCTCAACATAGCTTTTCATTACATCAAGTTGAATTGTCTTTTTATCATTTATTTTTTCATTTGAAAACTGTCGAAGTATCTTTCAGCTGATGAAAAACTGGACATACTGAATGCAGTAAAAACATCTCAGCACTTTGTTATCCGAAATGAGACTGTTTGAGTTGGAAATGTTTTGTAGGAAAACGCATATATTTTACAGATGCTTTTAAATAGTACTTTTACTTTACAGGTCAGTCATTATGCTCTTTAGTTGTCGGAATAAAACAAAGTATGGCACTGATTTCTTAAAATCTTAAAATTATAGGAGTAATTCCTATAATTCTGTAATGAAAATATACACGCGTGTGTGTGTGTGTGGTGCTTCAACAGATTATTGGAATTTCCAATGTTAGGTATCATATAAAGTAACCAAATATTTTAAGTAACCAAATAACACTTTTGTTTTGTTAGTATAGCTCTGAACGCAAAATTTTAGAGTTCACAAAGATCGAGTTTAATAATCTATGGTTAGAAACAGTCAGTCGAATAAAAGTTATAGGGAGCTGAATTGCGTGTGTGAAAATTGCTTGTCAACGAAGTTCGTGTTGTAAACGTTATTTGTATCAAACTGACGAGTAAGCATCAAATGAAAATTTCATCTGCCTTCCAGCTCCATATTTTCTGACGAAATTGTTCACATAGAAATAGTTCCAAATGTAGTGTAACATGTCCAGATTGTATGATGACTTGGCGCTAGGTATTAATCTTGAGATTATGACCATGTGCTAACATAAGCAATGCTGATTAAAATCTTTGCCCGGATGTGTAAAAAAAGAACTTAAAAAAAGAGGAAACCGAGCTTTTTTCCGTAAATCAATTATGTAAAAAGAAACGTTACATTTTATAAATATAGCACATAAACTCAAGTTTTAAAAGAATCATAAAAGGATGTAAACAGAATAGCTTCTTAACTGCTAAACATTTTGTGGTAGGTTGCACGAAAAAGTGGTACTACACCAGCTGCACCACTTTCTACGAAAAGATACACCATTATGTGGTGCGAGCAAAACCAACAACATGGTGCAATCGTGCACCGCAATGTGGTGCAACCTTGTGCCATAAACTTGGTGAAAAGTTGCACCATGTTGTTAAGTTTTGTTTGCGCCACAGAATGGTGTATGTTTTCTCAGAAAGTGGTGCAACTGGTGTAGTACCACTTTCTTTGGTGCAACCTACCATAACAAATTTTAACAGTGAAGAAAATCTGCGTCACTCATCAACCAAACTTCGGTATCATCCACCGATGAAACTTCCATGGCATCCATTAATGGAACTTGAATGGCTTCCATTAATAGAACACCGGTGGCATCCATGAATGAAATCTTGGTGGTATCTATCAATGAAACTTCGGCAGTTTCCATCAGTGAAAATTCAGAAACATAGAATTTGGTACACGACCTAGGTGCAAAATAAAAGAAAGCGTGGTTAAGGAAGATTTCTTAAGAGGACATGATGGTGCAACTCTTGCTAGGTGCGAGTATTATTCATTATAATCAAACACCGTCTCACGGTGGTCGTTAAACCTCCAAACACCGTCTTCACTCACTCCTCGGTGACACTCATGGCTAGTTTTTAAAGTGGATAATTAAAATGAATCCACACAAAACCACAGTTAGTAAATTGCTTAAAGGAAGACTTGCTCCATGTGGTTTACACGGTTCAGAACGGATATGCTTCATAGTTACTCATGTGAAGTTCTTTAGATCTTAAACTCAGCACCACACTCAGTCATCAACTACAGTGGAGTCTACAAATCGAAATTGTTTTAGTCACTGCAATATACAACAAAGTCCTTCCTTTACTTCCGACTGAAATCAACCTTATTCAGTTTACAAACCAGTCAAACGACACGGCCAATCGTCGCTTATGCTTCACAAATCTGGTTCCATGGAGGCACCTATGCCATAAACAAACAAGCATTTATCTTTCAAAACAACAACATTAGATACATTTCGGGGGAATCATGGAACATTATCAACAACAATATTTACAAAGACATACGGGCAAATAGTATCAAAATACACATTCAGAAAACGAGAAACTGAACATAGGAGCAAATTCACCCACCTTTAGACCGCATGCACGTTAGCATCCTAATCTTGTGATGACATCTTGGAAGTATATTTTCAAAGTAAATGAAGCGGAAACGATCGGAGGAAAACCAAGTCGGGAAACAGCGAGGAAGCAACATTTTATAAAAATCCCACTACCACCCAAACCGACACACACACAGTCAACCCACAAACTCATCGCATCGGAAGAAGACTTCACCTACACGTAGTGGAAAAAAGTCGTATTAGAGTTTTGCGTTCATATACGCTTAATTAATTTATTACCTAAGCGGTAATTGTTTTTAAAATGCTTTTTTTTGGTGATGTGCTGAATTTTTCTACCTATGTTTGTTTCAACAACTAAAAGAAAAGAAAAACAGAAAATGGAGAAAAAAAAACGAGGATGCTAACAATGAAAATGCACACAGACCAAGCATTATCTTTAAAGGTTCTTATGTAAAGGATTTGAAATCCAGTCGTAAGAGAGATATGAGCATTGAGTTTTTTCTTTTGTGTTTCTGGAAACACCTTTCAAACAGGAACGGGTGATTTTCTGCAAAATTGTGTGTGAAAAATGTGGAGTAGGCAACAGAAATTATCAAACACATCATATAAATTGCAACGTGAAGTTTGGAAGCTACCCTGTGAAAGATCGGCGCGTAACTGGAAGACCCTGGGTTCAATTCCCGGTGGCGGCCGATGAGAATTTTTCCGTGACTCACTTATATAACGTGGAAAGAGCGATGACTTATGTTTGATGTTCCTAAACCACGTCAATTGTGTGTATTAATTATTCATTCGCCCCCTAGTTATTTGTTCAGTTGCTGCTTACCATCTTTCGTGAATCCCCAGCATTGTGTGGGGGTCCAAGAAGCAACCTGCCGTGTGGTTTGGCAGTTAGTCGTATGTGAGTCTAGTGAATTCGAGGCCACTGTGGTGCAGTGGTAGCACGTCCTGCGCGAAACTGGGATACCCTGGGTTTAATTCCCGGTGGCGGCCGATGAGAATTTTTCCGTGAATCACTTATAAAACGGGGAAAGAGCGATGACTCCTGTTTGATGTTTGTTTATCCTTCTTGGCCTTGAAATACCATAAGTACCTGTATATCCATGTGACCAGTTCCTCAAAGAACTTGAAAATTCGGTCGCGCAAGAGCGGGAATAGAACTCGTGGAGTCCGATTACCATCAAAAATGGTTACAGCTTTACCACCCAGGGTAATGCATTTGCAAGCCGAACAGGAATCTGAAAAAAAAACTTAATATTTCTAGCTTGGATCCGTCACCGGATTAGAACAGTTTTTGCTACGAGAAGGTATTAATTTCTGTAGCTATCCTTGTTGTTCTATTTATGGCCACAAATTGGTTCAAAATTTTCGTGAAATATAAACCAAATTGATTTTCGTATGAATTGCCTATATACATATATTGTTTTGTAAACTTTTGCATCAGAGAAAGAATCATTTGTCATATAACGTATTTTAATTGAACAAACATTCATACACTAAAGCACCACTTTATTACGTACACCTATCTAGTCGCGTGTTGAGCCCCAGTTGGCCGGTAAAACAACCTTCGTCGGAGAACGGAATATACCAGATGCTGAAACCTTCGTGCTGGAACGATGCTCGAAGCTTCGTTCCACCACGAAGTCCCATGCTGCTTCGTTCGAATTCGTCGGAGAACGGAATATACCAGATGCTGGAACCTTCGTGCTGGAACGATGCTCGAAGCTTCGTTCCACCACGAAGTCCCATGCTGCTTCGTTCGAATTCGTCTTAGCATTGAACATACCTGATACTGAAAGCTTTGCGCAGCCGAGTCGTTGCGGAAATGACTGAGTCTCGCAGTTTTTGTAAATTGAACAGCCGCGCATGGTCTCGCAGTTGTTGCAAATTGAACGGCGGCATAGCCTCGCAGTTGTTGCTAATTAAACGGCGGCATAGCCTCGCAGTTGTTGCATATTGAACAGCGGCATAGTCTCGCAGTAAACAGCTCGTTCTACTTCATCCCAAAAATGCTCGATGGAGTTTAAATCTGAAGAGTATGCATGCCAATGAAACAAGGAAAACTCGTTGGCAAGTTCCGGTAACCATTTGATGCCGATAAGAGCCATTTGAGTGGGTGCGTTATCTTCTGGGCGTGCACATCTGCACGAGGGTAAACCGTAACCACGGAGGGATGAGCTAATTAATTGGCAACGATGTTTGGATACGCCGTGGTGTTCAAATGTCCTTTGATGGGTATCAGTTGGCCTGATGTGTACTAGGAAAACATTTCTCAGACAAGCACACAGACGTTGACACTTAGCAGGATAGCTCTATAGACCCATGTTTCTTGCGCCATTAATACGCATCATGCAGAAGGAATCTTGGTTCGTCCACCCAGGCTACCTTTTTCCAGTCCTCAACAATCTAGTGTAGATGCTACTGAAGGTCTGCTTTCGTGTTTTGCGCTTTCAACATTGCCACTCCACACGGTCGGATGTTGCTGTAACCCATTCGGAACATGGTATGATATGTAATGAATTCGGAGATGACCTTCGACACACCAGTGGTAAATTCTGCAGTGGTTTGCAGGGTTGTAGCTAGTCTGTTCACTTGCACAATTCTCGCCAACCACTTTTGACCACTCTAATCCTGCAGCTGTTTTTTTCTTTTCTTCTTTTTTTTTTTTTTTTTTTTTTTTTTCGCGTGTTGCACCATTCACGGTAAACCTTTGTTACGGCGGCGCGTGAAAAGCCCAGGGGGGCCCGCTGTTTGGAAAATGCTCGATCCGGCACTCCTGGTAACAACAACGTATCATATAACGTTCAAAGTCGTTCAGCCAATTCGTTTTGCCCATTCCGACCCACAATCTAAGCTAACTAGTTCTGAACGAGCAGGTCCATGTGATTTGCACCGAACACCACACTCGCCACTTGCATGTTGCCTTACTGGTTATAATAAGCCATTTTTGTGACGAGGGCAAGTGCACCTAATAAATTCGCACCTCAGTGTATTAATCGAAGTCTGTTTACGTCGATGAGGCTGTCCCGCTATCCACTGCAGCGTCCCAGGCAACGAGTTTGTAGGATAACTGAGGCTAGACGATGTACAGTGGCAATAAGTGTACTTGCGTTTCCTAAGCATGCAAGATGAAGCAAACATAGAATCTGTGCGAATGCATCGGAGATTCCAACGACGAAATCCAGGAGGTGAAGAGATGCAGGTCGACGCCTAAAACGAGTCTACGAGGAGCGTCATGATAGCACATAGTCGCACCTCCTCCTCTCCAGTCAATGGAACCTCAGCGAAATGTTCCTTTTCGCGGGAGGAGTTTCCCTGAACTACAAGAATTATGATCCCCAGCCAGGACTTAATTATACTTTCTCCTGTCAACAGCTTGCAAAACCATATCATAAAAATCATAGGACTGGCCGGAACGTAGATCCAAGAACCTACTATAATAATAGTAATAGTAATAATAATTTCAATTCTGCTACAAATAATAATACAAGATTTCAAAATGCTAATAATTTCAGCCCTGCTGGTAATATTCGAGATATCAAAATAGACCAAGGAATGCTGCTGCGAATAGTACCAATAATCAGGGGCCCAGAAACAACGTGAATTTGAACTTCCATCGAAGGTGAGTGAAAGAGTGAAGGATCACCCTTCCTTCCACCAAACTTAAGACTCTTTTGATAACTGTAAAAGCTCCTGAACTCGCAAATATACAGGGTGGCTAAAAAGTTACTTTGCCAATTGAACGATCTCCAGGGATGGTTGTAATGCGCTCGCGATGCGCAAACGAAAAATCGTGCAAGCTGCCACGGTTACGGTTGCGGTTATCGACTTTCGAAATGTTTGAATGGCAACACCTTACTTTGTTAACGTTAGTGTAACAAGCGCCATGAAAAACGACAAATGGTGTTAAAATGGTATCACTAGACGGAAAAGTGTACGAGATATCGTCAAATAAGGATGGCATGCAAAGTACGGAATTAGCACCATAAACGGCACAGTTTAACGTAAAGACAGCATAGGAATGCCTGCTTAAATGTAAGAAAAAGTAAACTAAAGAAAACGGCAAAAACAAAAATAACACAAACCGTTTCGATGTTTTACCGACGATTACAAATGCTCAATATGTCTGCAATGAGCGACAATGCCACAATGTATACGGCTGACGACAGACATTACAGCTGCACGCAGCATATATTCGGTGACAGGTCCAAAACTGTGCGTTGTATGGCTTCTTTTATTTCATTTTGTGTATGAAGTTGGTCTCTGTACACTTTGGACTTCAAATAGCCCCAGAACCAAGAATCCATCGGAGTTAAATCAAAGAAACGTGCAGGCCGTGGGAAAAGAAAATGACGAGATATGTTCGGTCAGAGAAATGCTCTTACAACACGCCTTTCACGCTAGTGGTTACATGTGAGAGAGCACCATCTTGCATCCAAATAACATTCTCCAATGGATTCCAATATTGCAGATGGGAATGGCATAATTTGTCAGCAATGCGGCATAGCGGACGCCTGTTATAGAGCATTTCCGTAGTCCTCGAGGAGTAACTTCCGGAAAAAAACAATAAGACCCCAAAACAAAATCGCTGGTCACTCCACACCATGCGGTCACTTTCTGTTCTTGTACGAGAACGGGTATAACCTCACGGAGGTTGGTGTTCGACCAGTGCATACAGTTCTTTGAGTTCCCTCGCCCTGTTAAGGTAAAATGCGCTTCATCTGTCCAAAGAATTCGCAGTGGCCATCTGTCATCGGCAACATGCCGTATTAGAAATTCATTTGCGAAGTCTAAACGGTGTTCACGGTCTCCGTCTTGTAACATGTGCACGCGATGAAACCCGTAGGGGAATATGTGCAGGACTGATCGCAGAACCTTTGTCACGGTACTCTTGGGTATGTGCAGCATCCGTGCAACACCTCTTGCGCTTGCTTCTGAATCTTCATAGATAGCGTGGTGGATTTGAGCTAAGGCTTCCACAGGAACTGCAGGTCGTCCAGATCGAGATCTGTCCCACGTGCACCCTGTATATTCAAACTTACGGGTCATGTCAAGTCAAGGACAGCTTGAGTAGAGCACGGACCCCGGCGCAAACGATGGTTCCTGAGGAAGACACGTGGCGCAGCTGCAGTATTTCAACCATTCAAGAAATAACATTTCACGAGTTCATCCCGTAGCTTTCCTGAGAGCGGTATCTCGAGTGTTTCTGGCTGTCAATAGCACGGTGCATTTAAAGCGTTTCAAGTGGCGTCATCACATTTGTTTATCGCTGCCACAGTGCCGCTGACATCCTCTAACTTGTTTATCGCTGCCACAGTGCCGCTGACATCCTCTAACTTGTTTATCGCTGCACACTGACATCATCTCATGTGTGTGCATCCGACTGCATTGCCGTTTGCCGTGCTAATTCCGTACTTCGTATTCCGTCCTTCATTCGGTGATATCGCGTTCACTTTTTAGTCTAGTGATACCATTTCAACGCTATTTGCCATTTTTCATAGCGCTTGTTACAGTGACACTAAAAAATTAGGGTGTTGCTATTCAAACATTCCGAAAGTCAGTAACCGTCATCGTGAGAGCTTGCACGATTTTTCGTTCATGTATCGCAAAGCGCATGGTGCGTAACATCTATATTCTGCATTTCCAGTCCATCCATCCGTGGAGCGCATTCAATTGGCAAAGTAACTTTTTGGCCAACCTTGTACTTCTTACACAAAGTTTGGTAGCTGACAGGATGGTTCAGCCATCAGTGATGCTTTATACAGAAAGTAGTTTTCCTACATGGCAATCGAAACAGCATAACACAACTTACATAGAGCTTCTAATAATACATTTTCTGTCTCTGGTGCAATAACATTGTCTATAAAAATTTCTAAGTTTGAATTGGCACATAACATCGTGTTGATTGAAAACCTACCTGTTAAAGTGTTTATTAGACAAACTTTATAAAGACTTTTTCAGCGATATTGAATTAAGGGGTGGCACATTACCTCCAGTATCAGGGGCATAATACGCTAAATGATTGAAACCAGGCTTAGCAGAAAAATGTCCAGGACGTTTATGCAGTAAATATGGATTTTTTTTTTTTTTTTTGGTCATTAGAGGTTCGGCCACTATAAATATGAACTTGTTCTGCCTTGGGGAAAACAATTGGTTCTAGCATAGTAATTGGGTTGATGCATAAGTTGATGCCGTTTTATTTCACGAGTGTTTCCTAGGTCAGTAGTGACGGTGCAGATGGCCAATTGTACATCAAAATGTAGCCAGTAATATCGTGTATCTAAATCATATTACGTTGTGTGATTGTGGCTAATAGTTTTTTGGTTTTCAGGTCCGGGAGCATGGAGTGTCAAGTAGATAGGAATGAACATTTCCGACATCTGCTCCAATACAAGTTTAACAAAGGATCATCAGCAACCGAGGCTAATCGACAAATTTGTGATGTGTATGAGGAGGATGCTGTTGCTCCGAGGACAGCCCGCAAAGGGTTTGAGCGTTTCCGAGGTGGCAATTTTGACCTCAACGACTCTCCATGCTCAGGTCGTTCATCTCACTTTGATGAGGATCGTTTGAACCATCTCATACACTTGGATCCGCGTCCAACCACAAGCGAATTATCCACTGAGATGGACTGTGATCAGGCCACCGTGGTGCAACACCTGGAACGTATGGGAAAAGTCCAGAAATTGGGGTCTTGGGTGCCTCACACTTTCACCGAGGACAACAAGAATCAGCGTGTTGTTATATATGGTTCCTTGCTCTCCCGTTATCGTGAATGTTCTCAGAAACACAAACCCTTTCTGTCACATATTGTTACTGAAGATGAAAAGTGGTGCCTGTATGTGAATTTCAGGCATCGGATGGAATGGTTTACCCAAACAAGACACCCTCACCACGTCCAAAACATGACCTTCATCCTGCGAAGATCATGTTGTGCGTCTAGTGGGACATGGAAGGCATTATTCACTGGGAAATGCTGCCGAGGAATCGGACCATCAACGCTGCACTTTGTTGTGAGCAACTCCGCCGTGTGGAGAGAGAAATTCAGCAGGAACGTCCACATCGGCGCCATGGTGTCCTCCAACATGATAACGCACGCCCTCACAGAGCAAACATGACCGAAATGGCCATTCAGGTCACGAAATGGGAGATCCTTCCACATCCGGCCTGTCACCCAGATGTCGCCCCTTCTGACTATCACCTTTTCCGATCTCCGTCGAATGCACTCCGTGGCAGAACGTTCAACAATGATGTTGATCTCCAGAATTTCCTTGATGGTTTCGTCACAGCAAACCCTGCACGTTTCTTCATGAATGGCTTTGCAGACCTATCCAGTTGGGACACCATCGTAAACAATGGTGGGAAGGGGGATACATACTTGATTGATTCCGTTTTCCCTTCTGATGTAATACATTCCTGTAGTGCTGTGAAAGAAACGGCATGTACTTATGCAACGACCCAATATTAAGCTTTCCCCTAAATTCAATCTTCTTCTTCTTCCAACCTTTTTATAGCCAATTGAGGCGATTGGTTACCCTCATCTTTTCAAAATATTCCTGTCTCGAGCTTGTCTATTCCACAGCTTTCCTACAGTTTTGGTTATATCATCCATCCATCTTCCCTCTGGTCTTCCCACTCTTCTCTTTCCTTTGTATGGTCTCCATTCCCTTACTATTTTAGTCCATCTGCTATTTTCCATATTTTTGCTATATGGCCAGCCCATTTCCATTTTAAATTGAGTATCTTTTCACCTATGTCTAAAAAAATTTCTGGATCTTATATCTGTATCTTTACTTTATCTTGAAGTCTTATATTTAGCAGGGATCTTTCCATTTTACGTTGCAAAAAACACAGCGTAAAATGGAAAAATCCCTACTAAATATAAGTCTTCAAGATAAAGTAAAGATATAGATACAAGATCCAGAAAAAAATTTAGACATAGGTGAAAAGATACTCAGTTTAAAATTGAAATAGGCTGGCCATATAGCAAAAATGGAAAATAGCAGATGGACTAAGATAGTAACGGAATGCAGACCATATAAAGGAAAGAGAAAAGTAGGAAGACCAGAGGGAAGATGGATGAATGATATAACCAAAACTTTAGGAAAGCTGTGGAATAGACAAGCCCAAGACAGGAACATTTCGAAAGAGATGAGGGTAACCTATAGCCTCAATTGGCTATAAAAACTGTTGGAAGAAGAAGAAGATTGAGTTTACGGGAAAGATTAATTACCATACTGGAACCAATTGCTTTCCTCCGGGAAGAACAAGTTCAGTATTTATAGTAGCAGAACCTTTAATGACCAGTAAAACAGACTTCCATATTTACTGCATAACCGTCCTGGACTTTTTCCTGCTAAGCCTGACTTCCATCATTTAGTGTATCATGCCACTGATAATGGAGGTACTGTGCCTATAGTCTCTAAGCCTTATCCATGTGCCCCACATAAATAGGAGGAAAAGAGAAAACAAACTGACGAGAGGCTGCAACAAGGAGTCATTCAAGAAAGCACGAGTGCCTGGGCTGCCTAAGCTTTCCTTGTGTCCAAAAGGATGGCAGCTAAAATTTGAAATAGATTATAAAACAATTCTTCGGTAATCCGGCTCGACGATTTAGCTTAATGACAACACTTTAGATGACAAGGAATCATTCAGTAACACCTTTTTACGGCAGCACTGTCGCTTATGTTTTCCTTTTCTGGACTTGACTGACTGCCAGTGAATTCCTAAAGCAATAAACTCTTGAGAGTCCCGACGTGACGTTCAGTTAAGAAAGCATAAAGAGGCATAACCAAACATTTTCATAAAAGACAATAAACGAAATCGGAAGGTCAAGTAAGTAATATACGTCACAATCTTAAATAAAGTTTTATACGTATCTTCCCTTTTTTCTAGCAACAAAGCTCAATGGGGATTACATTCAAAGATATGGACAGTAAACATCTGCAACTAGTATCGTGAGCTGCAGCTACCAGTTCGATCCGAATAGATTTTAGAGCACTTCTAAAAAAACTTAAAATTCTGTTTTAATCAGAATAATTTTTCTGGTTATTGGTAGTTTGCTTGTAAGAAATCATAATCAGATGTTCTATTTTATCGCTGAGAAGTTCCCCTCCTCTAATGCAGTCAAGGGAAAATAATCATTTTGAGGCGATAGTAGGCTTTGTTTTTCAATTCTGCTACTGTACACATTTCTGTAAATACCGGAAATATCATTTCCTGTTAGATTCTCTAAAGCAACATCATTTTTTTCAGGGACAGCATTAATACCTTTCCTAACAGCTGGAAAATATCCTTTTCTTCTGATTTTCGCTTTGCACTGCTGCTGACGAGGTTTACTGATAACTTGAGGGACAAGCAGAGGTGTATATACAGAAAGTATGTACACTCATCGTCAAAAAAAATAGGTGCACCCAGAAGGACGTGTCGGATTGCAATGCTATTCGGGAGGAAGGTAAAGGTTACCAGGAACAATAAATGATTAAACATTGAGACTGATATGGGCAATATTTATTGAGCTACACGCAAATAAGTAGTGTCTCTCAGTATGGCGTCGGGCAGCCATGATTGTTCACACAGCATGCCAGACGTCTCGGCATGGAGTTGTACGAGTTCCTAATGTCGTTCTGCGATAAGCCATACCATGCAGCTTGAATCTCCTCACGCAGTTCCTGCAGATTGTGCGGTAAGGTGGAGTATGGATAGTGCGTCAAATGGCATTCCACACATTTTCAAACGGCGATAGGTCTGGCGATGCGGCTGGCCATGGCAGAGAGTCAGTGGCTTGAAGGCAAGCTCTCGAGATAGCAGCAGTATGCGGACGAGTGTTGTCCTGCTGGAAATCGCACCGTAGTGAGCGTTCGAAAAAGGTAGGGCCACTGGTTGCAGGACATAATTAACGTAACGTTGGGCTGTCAAAGTGCCTATAATGTACACCAAAGGTGATCCGGCATCGCAGACAATTGCACCCTACACCATGACACCAGGCCTTCTGGCCGCGTGACACTCGACAATGAACCGTTCATCTTGGGCACTGACCATGGTGCCTCCACACACGGATTCGGTGGTCGTCTCCTCCAAGACAAAAGCGGGACTCGTCACTGAAGATCACCCTCTGCCATTCTGAGTGGCTCCATGACAGTCTGGCACGACACCATTGCAGTCTTTGGCGACGATGCAGTTGTGTTAAAGGCAGTCATCGTAACGGTCTGAGTGTGTGTAGTCCTATGTCGTGCAGCCGTCTATCAATGGTGCTGGCACTAATCGGATGATGCATGGAGGACACCACTACCGCTGAATATACGCAATCGTGGCTGTTGGGTAACTCCGTGCATGTTGGACAATCCGTCGGTTCTCTCTCTCTCTCTCTGGTTCGTCTAGGTCACCCAGACCTTTCCTGTCGCTTCTGCGTTTCTTGTTCTATCCACTGCCCCCAACAGCGTGCTATGGTGATATCCGCACGAACGGTATGGCGCGCAATATGGCGATAAGACCATCCCATTTCCCGGAGCCCGATGATGCGGCCCCTGTCGAACTCCTCCAACTGCTCGAATTGCTTGCGAACTTTTCTCCGAGGCATACTTTACTTGCAAAGAATGCAACAAAAACACCAGCACGAGTCAGAATTGCAAGCACGCGCAACGGGACGACCTTATATAGCCGGTCAGGAACAGCGCTACGACCCCTCCTTGTTTGCGTCACATGCGCAGCCGAGCACGGTACTTGAATCATTTTAATGTATCACGATGTCAAATCTACCCACCAAATTTCATTCCTGTCGATTGCTTCCTTCTGGGTGCAGCTATATTTTGACGATGAATGTATTTTCAGATTACTTTAAAGGTGCTTGGGGGACCGAAATTTACATATGGTGATGCACTAACCTTACTTTTCGTAATATTAAAAGGATTTTCTAGACCGCAAGCTACATGTGGTATTCTACAGACTATTAAAAATATTAGTTACATTACAATTTATGTCTGTAGTGCTACTGATCTCACTCCTCTTATGATCAGAAGAATTAGTTATTCCCTAATCAACATACGATATCCCATTACCGTATTACTCAGAGAGTAAT
The DNA here is from genome assembly GCA_039090855.1 of Macrothele yani. NCBI lineage: Eukaryota > Metazoa > Arthropoda > Arachnida > Araneae > Macrothelidae > Macrothele > Macrothele yani. The sequence continues at coordinate 15,403,177 of CM077017.1, forward strand.
ATGATTAGTTATGCTCCTATTTACATATGGGGGTGTATTTGCCTTACTTCTTGGAGGATTAAAAGGATAAATTACTTTGCAATTTACATTTGTTATTGTGTTCACGACTTCTGTTTGGAGTTCCTGTTCCACGTCGAGTGTATGAATTAATTATTCAATCGCCTCCTAGTTATTTGTTCAGTAGCTGCTTGAATCCCCAGCACTGTGCAGGGCTCCATGAAGCAACCTGCCATGTGGTTTGGCAGTTAATCACTTGTGAGTCTGAAGAATTCGAGGCCGCTGTGCTGCAGTGATAGCATTTCTGGCGCGTAACTAGAAGACCCTGAGTTCGATTCTCGTGGCAGCCGATGAGAATATTTCCGTGGCTGACTTATTAACGTGGAAAGAGCGATGACTTCTGTTTGGTGTTCCTGATCCACGTCGAGTGTATTAATTAACTGACTTTTTGTTACCCTCGGAGAATAAAAATAATATGTTTTTTGCCCTCCTGTGACCTTTTGAGTGAATCTAAAATTTTCAGAACAAATTCTTTTATTTTTATTAATATGTTTTTGTTCGTCTTTTATTATTTTTATTTTAATCTTAAAATGACCGTATTTGAAATACCAAAGAGTAAAAGAAGATTCAACGAAATAATGCTTCCCGACTGACGGCCACAATTAAAGCATTAGTAAGTCATAAGGGCTTCTTTGGCACCTGCTACGCCCATGATTTCGCTCTATAGCTCCTAAAGAACTACAGATGGAATTGATTGCGCTCTGAAAAGATGACATTTTAAAGTCCTTATTTCACGCTAAAAAAGATCCAGTTGAAATATGAAAAAAATGCAATAGAATACCAACGCCCTCGGCAACATGCACGAAAAATGCTTTCTTGATTTTCAAACACTTATTGCTGCGAATCTACATTCTCCTATCTAACCCAAATCAAGACGCCCTTAAAGTCACAAATGACGGATACCCTCTAGTCCAGTGTTACGCAACCGGTGTGCCCCCACAAGGTGAAAGGTGTGACGCGAACTTTTACCTATTATCCTATTGTAAGAAATTAATTGTCGAGTTTGATTTTTTAATTTTATCCCAGTTACTGCGCTTCATATGCTTCTATTTCATTCTCTGCCGCTGCACTGATTAAATAAGATGATGCTTGTTTATCCTTTATTACATGCCGCAAATTTTTATGTATTCTAAGAAAGTATATCTAAATTATTTACTCACAGTTGTTGTTATATCGTAGTTTTGCTTATTGGTATATTTGTTTTTCTCGCGCTACCGCTGCGCTATGCGGTTTCCTTGTTACACTTACCGCACGTTCTGTGTACTTTCTCCCCTCTACCGCCGCGCTATGCGGCTTCTTTGTTACACTTGCCGCACGTTCTGTGTACTTTCTCCCCTCTACCGCCGCGCTATGCGGCTTCTTTGTTACACTTGCCGCACGTTCTGTGTACTTTCTCCCCTCTACCGCCGCGCTATGCGGCTTCTTTGTTACACTTGCCGCACGTTCTGTGTACTTTCTTCCCTCTACCGCCGCGCTATGCGGCTTCTTTGTTACACTTGCCGCATGTCCTGTGTACGTTTTTCCCTAAAAGTGCTGGGATTAGCAAAACTTTCCCTGTCTTTTATTATTTTATTACGTTGTTTTGGTATTTGTCCCTGTTTATTAATGTTCTTCAACTTTATTACTTTTATCTTGTACCGATGAGCCCACCCATTGTTAGACTTTATTTTAAATAAGTCAGTATACGTGTCCTTTCTTTCCTTTAAAGAGTATAGACCCCGCGTCTAACAGTTATTTCAGTTCCATCACAGCTGTGCTCTTAAGTAGCCCAAAAATTGTGATTGCTAGCCAGTCCAGCTATTTTCTATTAATATTCAACTATTTTATTTTTTCAAGACGGACAAGTTCCTTGTACGGAGTGTTCCGTCCACGAATGCAAGTAGTGAAAGCATTGAGCCCGAAAAAAAGAAACAAAAATTAGTACACCAGCAGTATAGTGATAATTATTTATCTTACGGGGTTTTTTTTTTTGGTGCGGTGATAAAACATGCCCAAATCGCCGAGTGTATCGTTTGTAGTGAAAAACTCAGTAATGCTGCTATGGTTCCCAGTAAATTGAAACGACATTCGTCGACAAAACATTCTTCTCTATCAAGCAAAGATATCAATCATTTTCGTTCGTTGTTGGAACAAAACAAAAAACAAGCAACATTCATGACTGCGACAGTACGTGTTTCGGAAAAAGTACAGGAAGCTATCCATAAGGTAGCCGAACTTACCGTAAAGGCCAAAAAACCACACACAATAGCTGAAACGTTGTTAATGTTTGCTTGTAAAGAGATGGTGAAAATAGTCCTGGGTTCAGAAGCTGCTAGTAAAATTTCAAAAATTCTTCTCTCTGCTGGCACAATCAGTCGCCGAGTTAGTGACATGTCCAATGACACTGAAGACATTATGAAGGAGAAAATCAACAGCAGTCAGAAGTTATCTCTTCAGATCGGCGAGTCCACCGGATATTAGCGGTCGTGCACAACTTCTTGCCTACATTTTGGTACATCGATGGAGATGTAATTTCAAATAATTTATTTTTTTGCAAAGAACTTCCCGAGCGAGCCACCGGTGAAGAAATATTTAGTGTGACTAATGAATATGTGCTCCATAATGAATTAAAATGGAAGGATTGCATTAGTGTTTGTATAGACAGAGCCGCTTCTATGACAGGCCGAGTGAAAGGGTTTGCAGCTAAAGTACGCGAAGTAAATCCTAACATACGATGCGATCACTGTCTCATTCACCACGAAGCCATTGTTGCTAAGTCTTTGACATCTTTTCTGAAAGTTGTGCTGGACTTGAAATAGTAAAAGTCGTGAACTTAATAAAACCGCGGCCCCTAAATTTGCAACTTTTTCCCGTGTTTGGTCAGGGAATGGGATCAGAGCACACTACACTCCTGCTACATATACAGAAGTACGGTGGTTATCACAAAGAAAAGTCTTAACGCAAATATGTCATCATCATCATCATCATTGTCAACCATTATCAATCCACTGCTGGACGAAGGTCTCTCCAAGCCTCTTCCACAACGATCTGTCTTGTGCCAGTCTCCTCCATGTAACTCCCGCATACTTTCGCATTTCATCCACGCATCTTACATGTGATCTTCTTCTGGATCTTTTCCTGTTCCTTGGAATCCAATCCTAAATTTCGACTGTCCATCGATGGTCTGTCCTTCTTGCAGTATGTCCAGCCCATTGCCATTTCAGGGATTTAACTCTGATCATGATGTCTTCCACTCTAGTCATTTTTCGGATCCACGAGTTTCTCTTCTTATCTCTCCTGGTTACACCAAGCATGCACCTCTTCATGCTTCTTTGAGTTGTCTGCAGCCTTTGTATGTCTTTTTTAGTTAAGGTCCACGTCTCTGCACCATACGTAAGCACTGGAAGGATGAATTGATCAAACACTTTTCTTTTAAGACAGAATGGCATATTGCTCTTGAAAATTATGCTGTTTCTTCCAAAAGCTCTCCAGGCAAGTTTTGTACACCGATTAATTTCTTCATCAATGTGACCCTCACTTGATATCTGCTGTTCAAGATAAACGTACTCATCTGTTATCTCCAGCTTTTCTCCATCAATCGATAAATCTTCATTTCTTGTAAAAGCATTGTACATCACTTTCGTCTTCTGAAAGTTCATTATTAATCCCACTTCTTTACTCTTGTCAGCAAGTTCCTGGATCATACTCTGCAGCTCTGATGGGGCAGTTGCAAAAATGGCAATGGCATCAGCAAAGCGAAGGTGAGTTAGATAATCTCCATTAATCTTTACCTCTTTGTTTTCCCAGTTCAGTGATTGAAAGACATTTTCCAATGTGGCATTAAAGAGCTTGTGAGATATTGTGTCACCTTGTCCCACTGCCTTTCCAATTTTTATGTGTGCTGTATTCTCAAACAGCCTGGTTTTTGCAATTGCGTTTTCATAGATGTTATTAATAATATTAATGAATGCATCTTCAACACCGCAGGACGCGAATATGTATTTGAACTTAAAGAGGAGGTACATGCATTTTTGACTGTTAAGGGGCGAGTACGCTGATTTATTTGCAGTTGATGAATGTGTATGTAAGTTCGCATATCTTTCTGCTATTTTAGTACACTTGAATTAGCTGAACAGGAAAATTCAAGGTATGAACGAAAATATTTTTACTAGTACGGATAAGATTCAAGGATTTGTGAATTAGCTGAATTTGTGGATACAGAGAATTGAAAATGGGTCGTTTGTGATGTTCCCGACTGTATGGCCACTTGCTGACAGTAATAAAGTGGTGATGGATTTAATTGAAGAACATTTAGAAACCTTGCAGCAGAAGTACAAGAAGTATTTTGGAGAGGGTGTTCAAGATTTCGACTGGGTTCGTGATCCATTCGTTGCGAATTCAAAATCTCTTCCAATTAACACGTTCGCTGCGTTACGACCCACCCGTGGATCGTAACGCGCTAACTTTTACATTTTTCAGAGGAGGAAAAAAAGTTTATATACATAAATCTGTAGTCTATATCAGTCACTTTATGTATATATCTTTAAATGACCCACCAGTGCGTCGTACAGCACTGTATTGAAACAGTTACGACCCCACCGGTGGGTCGTAACGCACTACAAAAAAGTCGCCGAAAAACGTCGCCGCAGCGAACGTGTTAAAATACAAGAGGAACTCGCAGATTTAAAAGCAGACAAAAGATTGAAATTAAAACTTCTCGAAATGCCTTTGGACACATTTTGGTTGGCAAAAAGGAGTGAATATCCGACTATTTCCGAGATGGCAGCTAATGTGTTATTGCCATTTTCAACTATATATTTGTGTGAACTGGGCTTCTCGACGTTGACTGAAATTAAAACATCAAAGAGGGAGAGACTCAAATCCGTCGATGAAGAAATGAAACTTGCTTTGTCAGCGATTCTGTCACGGATCAGCAGCTTGTGTGCAGCTAAGCAGGCACAAGTATCACATTGAAGATATATAGATTTCTGTTTAATAATAATATAATATAATAATAAATAATATAATAATAAATAATAATAGGTTGATTATATTACGTTTTATATTAATAAATAATCATACGTTTTTGAGGGGATTAACATTTTGGTGTGCCGTGTTGAATCATGGATAATTTATGGTGTGCCGCGAGTAGAAAAAGGTTGCGGAACAGTGCTCTAGAGGATTAGCTAAAAGTGCTGACCTCCATGTTGCAACCAAATATTCAAATGCTTTCCAACAAAAAGCAGTCACCACCAAGTCATTAAAAGGTTAGTTAACTTTAGAATAAACTTTTTTTTCATTTTTTGAAGCCAGTTAGTACATAGTAAGATTTTTACAAAATAATGTACATTTTGAAGTATATATAATTGAAGTTTCTTTTAATGCGGCCTTGTTAGATTGCAGCTAACTTAATGCGGCCTTCCAACATGAAAAGCTCCCCCACCTCTGTCCTAGATCCTACTCAGGGACGGACTTTGGGAGTTTAGGGCTCTGGGTGTCGTTTGGAAATCACTCTGCTTAATCCGGGTGGCAAGCACGCATATATACGTTCGGAGATTTATGTGCCCAAAGCGACAACGACGCAATAATACGTTCATTGAAAACCTGTTCAAAAGCTGCGAGAACGCATGTATGTGCATCTTAACGACGACGAATACTACAGAAAGACAGAACACTTTTAGGGGAGTCTCCTGTTATTTATGTGACAAAATTTCGCACTGCCTCTTCCAAAACTCCTGCCACCTGGAGGATTAATTAAATAACTTGTCCACAGAACACAGTTCTCCCTATACTCAGCATCGTTTCGGTGCAATCGTAATTAGTAATTCGTAACAACTGACAATCTCGCGCTTGAGCACGCCATAATCGCCATCATCGAAATGGTTTGTGTTATTTCTGTGCCGTTTTCTTTAGTTTGCTTTTTTTCACATTTAAACAAGCACTCCTAAGTTAAACTGTGCCGTTTATCGTGCATTCTATTGTTGTCCAAAATATTGCTAACAGCCGAAGAGCAGGAGTGTACCTTCTTTGCTTGGTGTCCCCCCGATCGTGGCGGTAAAGAAGGGACCAGTGCATCTGTGTGTGTGTGTGTGTGTGTGTGTGTGGTGCTTGCCCAGTCATCGGTCCGAAATCGCCGGACGGAGGAGCAAAAACGCCGGTTTGTGAAAAATGCTAACCGAGTGAGAGATGTCCCGATGCAGCATCACTTTTTTGTGTAGTGTTCAAGTGAGGTAAAGTGTTACACAAATCAACCAGCGAAGTCAAGGAAAGATTGGTGGTAAGCAAGTTATCTAGCCGAGTGTTGCGTGTGGTTCACGGTGCGAGAGCTTTTGAAGTGTGTTTGGATTACCTTTTCAACAAGAACAGTAAGTAACATTTCATTTTTGTTTACGTTGGCCACTAGAACTGACACATTATACCTGTCACAAGACTTTTGAGTGACTGTGTCGAAATCGATAAGTGAACAGTACAACCTGTTAAAGGTCTGATTATTGGTCGTGGCGATCTGTCAGAAGCAATAATTCAACTTCATAAATTATGCAAATAGCAGTTTCCAAATTAAAGTGCTTTTATGTCCCGGCAATCCTGGCAGCTAATTGGTTGATGATCTAGTCATAGTAAAATTAAGTTTAAATAAGTGCGCACGCCGTCATTACAGAAGTCTTCACGAGAAATCTTTTTCGAAGAATCACGCTTGGTTCGTATCAATATATTTGGAAAACTAATCATGGTTTTGATGCTGTGATAATCATCACTGCATAAATTATCCATCACATGAAGTTTTTATGTATACGCCTCATAGAGGGGAAAACTGCATTTTTTAAAGAGGATAATTTTCCCAATCTTTACGGTAGCGAATGCCATATAGTACAAGAAAAACCCTTTTTTCAATGGGATTTTTAGAAGCGGAAATACAGTTGCGAACAGAAGTACACTCTAACGCCACCTAGCCTCAGAGCTATACACTATAATATCCAGGAATACCTAGAAGATGTTCCACAAAGTGAAAGATATCTGGTGTAAAAAAAAAGAAAAACCTCAGATTGGACTTTTAGAAAAAGTGACGCCGAGAAAAATATGATTAGACATTTATGCCCCCGTGCGAGTAAATTGTGTGTTATTTCTCGCAAGAAATGCGTATAAAATGTTCCCATAGTTAGTGGTCTCTAGCCGCAAAAGAATATTTTCAAGCGGGTGTTTAAACTCTCAGATATTGCTGCAAATACACTACTCGACCTAGAAAATACCACACAACGAAGGAATACCCCAAATGAGATGAAGCTCACCACACATGAAGACAAGTGGGTGGGAAAGAAGTGATTTAATTTCTGAGTGATTGCATGAATGTAGTGGGTGAGAGGAGATGGTACAATGTGGACTGAATCAGTAAATCGTATGACCTTCATGCTGGGATATGTGTACATTCGGCAAAACGGCGTGGCATCGAGTTCAAAAGTTCCCAGATGAGGTCCTGAGATATTCAGAGGCGTTAAGTTGTCTGCCAATGACGTCCTACACGTTTTCTATTGGAAAGAAGTATGGGTATCGGGGCGGCACATGTACACGTTGTCAACAGTGTCTGCTGATGTTAGCAGTGTGCCGGCGGGTTTTGTCTTGTTGAAACTAGGCATCAGGGATACCACAGAGATACGCCAACAAAACGGACTGCAGCACCTCATCGACGTATCGTCGTGCTGTCATTGTACCGACTATGCGAATGAGCGGTGAACACCTCTTGAAACTAATAGCACTCGAAACTATGATACCACGCTGAGGAGCTGTAGGAGGCTCGCGGACGGCAACAAGATCAGCTGGGTGATCACGGTGTCTTCGGACTCTCTATCAACAATCGTTGGCCTTGAAACAGAAGCGAGGCTCATCGCTAAATCGACATGGCTCCCTTCGTCATACCAGGCATGTCTGATATGGCACCACTGCAATGTTGCACAACGATGTACTGCAGTGAGTGGCAGTCGTTGAAATGGCTGGCGAAAGCGCAAACCTGCCGTAGCCAATTTGAGATTCACAGTCCGTGTTGAAAGGGGGATGTACTGTACATTTCGTCGAATATCGTCCTCTGTGGATTGTGCAGCTGCTATGACTTGCCGTTGGATGGGAATTATGAAGGCAAACATTTGTCTGTTTATTAGTGAGAGTTTTTGTCTTTTTTCTGCGTTCATTTATTTCTATCTTTTTTCCACGTCGGATCAGTTGTTAGTATATGAGCTACACAAAGAACACACAAACATTTTATAAAAGAAGGGTAGCTGGTTTATTCTTTTGTGCCTCATCACTGTCTGCAGCCCCTGCAGAAACTCTCAGAGGGGGACTTCTGAGTTCACAAAAAGCGGTCCCTCCGCAAGACAACAAGGAGGGAAGAAAGGAGAAAGGGATTTCTTCATGGAAGTGTCATGAAATCCCGTTGTAACGCCTGTGTTCAAAGCTGGGGGCAAGCTAATCTGGGACTAAACACCTTGTGGTGGGGACTAACTCTGTTGTACTGCATGAAGAAAATTTTATTGTAAGTTTGTGCTTTGTACAGGTTTAACCTGATTCGTGGTAAAGTCCATGAGATAGGACTACCCCTTCTGCCCATAGCCCTAACATCTTTATTTTTCCCCAGAGTTTTAAGCGTGTTCATTGTTTGTGTTTCTGTTGTTTGTCGCTACGAGGTTACCCTTGTGTTTAAATTTAAAGATTGAAATACAGAATGTCACGTATAAAGTATGCATAAAAACAAGTTCTCTAATGCTATATCAAATGGGTGACAGATCACTTTGCCCGTGTTCATTTCGTCCATATTCACTTGGTCCATTTCATTTCGTCCACGTTTCACTTTGTCCGCCGTTCACTTTTTCCACACTCATTTCGTCCTCAGAATGGATTGAATACCGTGGAGATTTTATGTTTTGATGGAATTTTAGTTCCTAGACAGAAAAAGAGGTTAGCCGGCATTGTTTACATGCGATTTCTTTTTCCTGTTAAAGTTTTTCGATTAAAATACAGTACAACGATTCTGAATGTTATTTAAAGTAAAACGAGGAACTGAACTTTGAACAGCTTTTTAACTCTTTCATATGGTACGATGTCAATCACTATGATATAAGTCAAAATTTTACAAAAAACCTTTTAATATTTTGAAATACGTCATGTATATTGTTTTCATGTAGTTCTTTTCAGTAAATTTATTTTTCATTTTGATTATCAAGTGTTTATAATTTCCTCATTACTAATTTTCATACGCATTCCTATATGTGTCATAGCTATTTAAAGTGAGAAAAAAAATCCATAAAAGTATAATGGCGAAAAAAAGTTTAGATTTTTTTGCGGTGTGAGAGAAAGAAAATAGAGACATTTTACATAAAGGAAAAAGGTCACAAATTTTCCACTTCAATCCAACACATTTATTGCCATTGGAATAAACTTTGATGTATGTCATAGTGATTGACATCGTAACACACAAAAGTGTTAAAAAGCTCTTCAAAGTTCAGTTCCTCGTTTTACTTTAAATAACATTTAAAATCATTGTATTGTAATCGAAAAACTTAGACAGGAAAAAAATCACATGTAAGAAATGTCCGTTGACCTTTTCTTTCTGCCTAGTAACAAAACTTCCATCAAAACAGAAAATTTCCACGATATTCCATCTGTTCTGAGAAAGAAATGAATGTGGAAAAAGTAAACGGGGGACAAAGTGAACGGTGGACCAAATGAACCTGGACCAAATGAACTGGGACGAAACGAACTGGACCAAATGAACCTGGACCAAATGAACTGGGACGAAACGAACTGGACCAAATGAACCTGAACGAAATGAACACGAGCAAAGTTATAGGGCACCTATCAAATGGATCCTATTAAATAATACAGCCAGAGCCCGACTTAGGCACAAGGATCTTATTAATATCTACAGCCAGAGCCCGACTTAGGCACAAAGAGCCCCAGGGCCTACGTGCAAATCCGGGCTCTTATGTATTGCGGAACCACACTGAAAAGTATGTTTTTGTTCTCCACAACACGCTTTGAAGAAATTTTAGGGCACCTCAAAAAATGAGGTTCCAGGACTTGGGCTTTGTAGGCCCGTTCATAAATCAGGCCCTGTCTACAGCTGAAACTGAACTTCAAAGTAATAGATTCAGTTTATGATTAAACGTGTAATTCTTTAGAAACCGCAGATGACTTCTGTTGGTAAACGTCGCTTGTTCTGTAACACGTATCTTCCGCCACTCTCATTCATGTTGCTGTTCATGCGAAACTGTTGTCGTCCACGATTTGAAGCTTTCTCTCTCTCTGTCTCATTCACTGTGCTACTCAGTTACATTTAGCAGACGTCTTCATTGAACCTTTCCTTCAATCAGAGTTTCAGTATGGTGGTGGTACACATTTCTTTAATATTTTTCTGGCTGCATAATGGGTGGTATTCTTTCTTCAGTTTTCCAGGGTCTTCATCTGCTGCTTGAATCACGTATTCTGTTTCTTTCTTGGTCATATACATACTGTATTTGCTGTGGACGTTGCATCTGTGTTCCCTACGCGCAACATAATAGTGTGATTTGTTTGCAAATAGACGATGGCATCGCTCTGTCCACGTTATTATGAGCAACGCGTAGCAACTGAAAAAGTGTTCTTCCGACACCGCTGGGATCGAACCCCAGCACTTGGCTAGTTATCGAAAGTTCTAGGGTTCGATCCCAGCGGTGTCGGATGAACACTTTTTCAGTTGCTTTGCGTTGCTTATAATAACGTGGACAGAGCGATGTCATCGTCTATTTGCATTATCTCCACGTCTTTCTAATTTATTCACCATTTCTTCCGCCTTTTGCATTTATCAGCTGTAATTTCGTAGCTCGCACCGTTGAATGCCACCAGGTGGCGACACATTAGTTGCTGAGCCCATCTACATGGATTTGTGTAGTCAGAAGCTGACTGATAAACCACGCATGGCGCTGTGAATCGTTGGCACTGTGGCGTAAAGCGAACGCACTCGGCTAGTTATCGAGAGTTCTGGAGTTCTATCCCAGCGGTGTCGGATGAACAATTTTTCAGTTGCTATGCGTTGCTTATAATAACGTGGACAGAGCGATGTCACCGTCTATTTGCATTATCTCCACGTCTTTCTAATTTATTCACCGTGATTTGTTTGCTTCGTCCGTTTGTTTGTTTCAGAATTTTACGACCACCGTGAGTAGCAACTCAGTAGGATATAAACAGTCTCCCGTCCCTAATTTAGGACCACTGGTTCCAGGGAAGGGAGAAAGCTAGTAGCGTAAAATAAATACAACATCCATGCCCCACCGGGATCCGAACTCGGACCTATCTCGGACGAATGGTCAGAAGCCGGCGCTTAGACCACTGCTTCACCGGGATGGCCACAAGAAGATCAAACAGAACATAAAATATGCGAAAACATAAATCGTCCGCCGGTGGCAAATTGGTCAGACGCTCGAGCTGCTGGCTTATTGTCCGAGCGCTCTCCGGATAGGGGGACATGGCAGATGCTTGGGTTGCGCGCCATCCCTAGCATCTGCTATGTCCCCTCTCCAGACCCATTGGTGCTGAATCCACCCCCCCTCCCAAGCACGAAGTCACGTATTTGTTGCACCATTCTTTACCGTACAATGACGCTGATGTCATTATACTGTCTGTGACAATCACACTGATGCCACTCGTTATTAATCTCTAAAGTAGATTCATTTTGGGGGTAATTTCGTGCAAACAGATGTGTACAACTGTGTTGGTAGAAGGAGAAACAGGGTAACCCGGAAAACTCTTTTGTGACGGGATAAATGTTTACCCAAACGGTTTTATTTTTCTTATAAATAAATTTCAATTTACCTTTGAATTCTTTTTATTAAAAAAATTACAAACCAATTCCTGCCGCTAAATGACGAAGGAAATAACAATAATTTAAAGGAAAGAAACAAAACCACGTTTCGTTTTAATATAATTAAACTGAAAGTTTCAACTTACTTGCAAGAAAAGGACTTAAATAGGCATTCCGATGAAAGCTTTCTCAGATCTTCGAGCAGACCAATTAGTCAATTTACTTCCAAAGATCAATTATCTCTAAATGTCAATTAGTCTATTCATTTCTGATTGCGCAGAAAACGACGATTTAGAAGAAATCACAAAGTACCCAATCAATGACTTTATTTCGAATGTACAAAACAGAAATGATGGAAACGCAAAATATGAATGACTATCATATGGACAATTTTCATAAAAGCTTTGTGATGGCTGAGAGTACAGCTGTCACTTAATGCATCGAACCCACATTCGGATCATGCATCCTCGTTACCGATGCTAGTGATCGGAAAAATTCGTAGGAAATGGAATGAATATTGGATTCTCTATTCCACTCACCCTCCCCACTTACTATCCTGTAAGTACACCAACAACCCTTTCCTAAAATTCTTCATTTTTCTTTAATCTCTTAGATATTGCTTGCTTGAACAAAGAAACATCACTGCTGAAAATCTTCCCCCAGATTGCTTTTAAATATGGGAACTCACTCGTTCTTCTGATTTTGTAGTTTTCAATCACAGTGAATTTTCTCTTAGCGTGTATTTCGATATATTTCGCGAATACATTTCGAAAAAACTTAAGTAATTGCAAAAACGGAAAAATAAAAAAGACCCGTCACTCTGCTTTGCTTGGAAGAGTTTTTGCTTTCTTCCCCGCGCATGGATAAAATTTACTGGGATCGTAAATATAAAAAAGTAGAATGCATGTTTTTAAATATTGCAGTCATTAGAGAAACAGAATTCAAAAATAGCTTTTTAGCTAATTGATAATAATATTCTCAAGTAAAATGAATCATTTGCAGTAAGTAATGCGTAAAAAAAATATCTTATTGCTTCGATGAGGCATCGTTAATTTTTTCCGAAAGGAAGAAAAATGTCTTTAAAAAATTAATTTCTCTTTATGATAATGATATTTATTAGGCTGTTACTCATCCATTTCTAAATTATTATCATTGGAAGACATCTAAAAATTTGCACAGTATTATTCACCCATTATTTTCGTGGAATCAGATATTTATCGCAAGTTCGTAGCTAAGAGATTTAATGCAGTACGTTAGCTCATTCTTATTGTAGATTGCAAAACTAGAAAATTCAAAATTTTTTGTTTTGTTTTAATAACGTTAATTATAACCTTCAAACATATCCATACTACGATCATTAAAAGATGTCTAGAAGTTCTTTCTTCGATTTTAATTAAGTCTGTAAGTTGCATCTGCAATTAATTCGAAGTTAAACATGTGCCCTACATTGCAATATTTCGTCCCTGGGGAATATTTTACACCTTTCACGGGGCTTGACATTTGGACAAGCACACAAAAACAGCTGAAAAACAAAACAAAGAAAATTCGAAAGTTAAGAGGGATTTTTTTAATCTTCGTCTTACGGAAGAGGACAGAACTAAAATGGGACTAGCATTATTCATATAAATCAAAGAAAATTATTTCTCCAAAGCCGTTCTTTGAATAATGGTAGACTTATGATTCGTAAAAAACCATGTCTCATAAACTGACGGAAAAAAAATCCCAACACCAAGAAGGGGTTGTGTTAGATAAACGATAGTTGGTAGGCGGTGAGAGTACATCTGTAAGATGACGTCTATGTAAATTTCGCGCTCGGCGCATACGTGTGACGCTAGTAGCGCCCATCGGAACATGCAAAGCAGGTTTGCTGTAAATACGCGCTGTAACGTTCGTGAGCGGTAGTTATCGTTCAGATTCGACGTAATGTGTTGATGTTAGTCAAGAATGCCTTTAAGAAGACGAAGAAGCCATTATCAACAGCTCACGGAGTTTGAACGAGGTCGTGTAATACGGCTACGAGAAGGTGGATTTTCGTTCCGCAATGTTGCAGAACGACTTGGCAGGAATGTAGCCACTGTGCATGATTGTTGGCAGCGGTGGTAGAGGGAAGGTACTGCCTCAAGAGGACCGGGTTCCGGCCGGCCACGTGGCACTACTGAGAGGGAAGACCGCCGTGTACGGCGTATGGCCGTGGCGCATCGTACCGCGTCTGCGGCAGCAATTCGAGCTGCAGTTGCCACCACAGTGACGCAACGAACTGTTACAAATCGGTTACTTGAAGGACAGCTTCGAGCCAGACACCCTGTAGCGTGCATTCCACTTACTCCAGACCACTGCCGTTTGCGACGTCAGTGGTGTCAAGCTAGAGCTCATTGGAGGACGGAGTGGAGATCTGTTGTGTTTTCTGATGAAAGCCGGTTCTGCCTGGGTGCCAGTGAAGGCCGTGTGTTGGTTAGAAGGAGGCCAGGTGAGCGCCTGCAACCAACCTGTCTGCGGCCGAGACACACTGTACCTACACCTGGAGTTATGGTCTGGGGAGCAATTTCCTATGACAGCAGGAGCACTCTCGTGGTTATCCCACGCACCCTGACGGCACAGTTGTACGTCAGTCTGGTGATTCAACCTGTTGTGCTGCCATTCATGAACAGCATTCCAGGGGTGTTTTCCAACAGGATAACGCTCGCCCGCATACCGCTGTTGCAACCCAACATGCTCTACAGAGTGTCGATATGTTGCCGTGGCCTGCTAGATCACCAGATCTTTCACCAATCGAGCACGTATGGGACATCATTGGACGACAACTCAAGCGTCACCCCCAAACAGCATTAACCGTCCCTGTATTGACCAACCAAGTGCAACAGGCATGGAACTCCATCCCACAAACTGACATCCAGCACCTGTACGACACAATGCATGAACGTTTGCGTGCTTGCATTCAACATTCTGCCGGTTACACCGGTTATTAATGTACCAGCATTTCACATTTAAAATGGCTCTTCTCGCACCTACAATAAGCTGTGATCTTGAAACCTTAATCGATTAAATATGTTACCTATACAAATGTATTGCCGCCATTTCATTCCTCTACAACTATTTTTTCGTGGTGTTGGGATTTTTTTCCGTCAGTGTAGTAATACATACACTGTGACGTACTACTGAGGTGACGTATGAGTCAAGACAATACAGTTGCAGCTGTAAGCCTTGCCGGCGTAGTTCAGTTTGGGGAATATTCCGCTCCGGACTAGGAAGACATGGGTTCGAATCCACCACCGGCAAAAAGGACTCTTCTTTACAACACCATCCTCGACAGCTGAAAGTTTTGGAAAAATGCATTAACCATAGCTAAAATTTCGGTACGCATGTAGATGGACATGTGTACATTATTAAACACTACGAGATAATATAGTACAAAGGGCATCCTGAAAGTAATGCCTCGTCCCTCATAAGATTTTTATTTGTTGCAGCAAAAATGTGAAACTTGGTGGCAAAATACTTGGACATATTGTTAATAATGCTAGCCTAATCAAAGTATTGTCCATCATTTTGTAAACGTTTCCGCAATCTTTGAACCCATTGGCAAAATGCATCTTGGAAAAACACCCGAGGCTGTCGTTTCACCCATGAGTTCACAGCCAGTTTCACGTCTGTCACATCATTAAAAGTTCCCCACGAAGGGTGTTTTTTAAAGGGGCAAACAGGAAAAAGTCTGAGGGAGCCAAATTAGGACTGTAGGGGGTTGGGGGCATCGTCGTCCACCCCATTTTGGCAATTGCCTGTGAAATCTCCATTGAGGTGTGGGAACGTCTGTTATCATGCTGTAAAACAAGACTATGAAGTGGAATGAGACGTCTTTATCTTGTGATAGCTTCCTTTAGGTTCTTCAATGTCTGCACATAGTGAGCACTGCTTATTGTTGCAGCTCCTGGATGGTGACACGACGAGAAGCTGTGATGAGGTATTTCACTCGTTGCCTGTTGGGATTTGTCACTGTAGTTGCGGGTCTTTCACTCCGTTGCTTGTCCAACACTAAACTTTCTCCCTCTCGAAACCTCTTTATCCATCTTCGGACATTACTGATATTGATTGTGGCAGCTCCATACACCGCCAGGAGTCTTCAGCGGATTTCTGGAGCCTCACATCCTTCTGTTTTTCAGGAATTAAATTATGGCCCGCTGCTTTTCTCTGTCATTCGTGATCTTTATTTCCGATACTGAAAACAATTTGTTCCCACATTGGTAACATATATATGTCAGGGCAATTTCATTAAAATCACTTCAAAAATTTAAAAGTTATTAAAGAAGAGGCATTACTTTCACGATGCCCCTTGCATATAACTATGTACACATGTTATACACTCAGTAGACAAAGCATTTGAGATAGGGGTGATAGGCAGCTGACATGGACATCCCCGCGCAGAGTGAAACAAACCCAAACCGAATGCAGGCGATAAATAAGTGGACAGCAGGGCTTCCCAACAGTGTATTGCAGATCGAAGTGGTTTTAAGAAGAAAGTGTCTGACCTCACGTCTAAAACTGTCTTTGAAAAATTGAGAGCTAGGCGATTTGAGTAAGTGAACTCAATAGGAAAGTAAAACAGAAGAATGTAGGGACAGGGGAGAGAACTGATCTCTGAAGTAACTACCACACCAGCTGAAGAAGAGGCAAGGAAAAGGCTCGCCGCAGGGGGAACAACACCCACAACAACAGACAACCACCGCCACAATCCGGGGGTGAGGAGAATGCAACTCTCGGAAACCACATCTGGAAGCCAGAGTAGCAATCAGTACTCACCGTCACACGCCAACCTGAAAAAAAAAGGGGATGGGGGGGTTGTCTAGCACCCACCTAAATGTTCACATACCTACACTCCATCCAATCCAGTCCTCCATCTTATCCAAGGCCTCCAGTCCAGGAAACAGTATTCAACAGTGCTGTTTACCCACCACATGGTGGTGAGGGGAGAACTATGACATCCGCCTTAGTTCTAGGGTACCTAAGGAATTCGCTGGGGTCATAGTCAGCCGCACCCTTAGCAAGTTCATTAGGGAGAGAAACCGCTTTCTTAAAGAACTTCTTTGCGAGTCTGGCGATAAACTTATGTACCTTCTGAAATTCACGTTTGTTCCTGAGGTTCCGAAGTGGAATCCACGACGGAGCCCCAGTGATCATTCGAAGCGCTTGGCTCGGCACCCTCTGCAACATACAGCTTAGCCGTTAGCGTTATTACACTAAGTACTAAGTTATACAGAATGTAGTCTTTTTTTTATGTTCTAATGCACTTCTGCGATTCCCATAGTCTTTTCAATAAGCACCGGACCACTTATTTCGAATGTTACACGGCACAACTCAAAGATTTAAAAACGATGTCCTCCCCTTCCGCAAACTTTCCAGTTTGAGCGCTTAATTTTTTCGATGCAGTTGACCCTAAAGACGCGGCATATCCTCCGTCTCTTTACGTTTGTAAATTATCGTCATAAGGATCGAAACTGTAGAATTTTAGCCGTTTTCGTCAGCGTGCGATTTTCATCAAATTCCTTCAATTGAACACAAAGCGAATATTTTTCGTGATTAGATGGTTCGTGGAATGTGTTCCCCATAACACAATCATTCACTGCAGTAAAAAGTAAGTTAAATAGGTTGCACCTTAGCAGTGTACCCTGGCTGCACGAAATATGTATATTTAGAAATAAGCAAAAAAAGAAATCAATTCTATTTGTGAAAGGTGAGAAACAGAAAACGATAGGTCTATGGAATAAAGCAATATCAGTACTTTTTAAATAACTTTATATTTTACTATTTCGTGTATTCAACACTAACATTATAAATCTGCTAAAACATTTCACTGTACCTAATGGACATTATTTTAGCAAAAAAAAAAAATCCGTAGAGCATTGACAGCTCACAATAATTTAACTTTAGAAATGATATCTACAGAACTGGGATACAGTACCCCCACCCCATCGTAGCTTACCACGACTCGCTACTGTAGTTAATTCTCCCTTCCTGCTAAAAATAATATTCATTCCATATACATTGCATTGTTTAATAAAATAAATACAAAGATTAATAACGTGTTGAAGGTAAATTAATGATTAAACATTATTTGCGTAAACATTCATGGGTATATACACCCATGTTCATAAAAAGCAGAACACCTGATAAGAGCCGAGCTACGACTCTGATTTTTACAGGATATCTTAATCAGGCAATAACGCAAAACTGATTAGCATTTCGGTGTCATAGGTGCACGCGTACCGCGTCAAGGCGAATCAGATCGCCCAACGTCACAGGCCGGAAACCTGCCGTTTTTCTGTTATAAACACCACGTGGCTCAGTCGGCACGTCAGTGCTTGGTCAGCAGTGGGTAAGGTTGCCTCGTCGTCATGTAAGACAGTCGTACAATCACATCAGCGAGTTCTACAGAGGTCGCATTACAGCATAGGTATGAGAGACTGCAATGCTTCCACCCGGAAGATTGCCCGTCGCGTGGGGTGCAGTGTGTCCGACGTAGCAAGAGTATGCCGGGAATGATACGAAGAAGGGCGTAGGACACGAAACGAAGGTTCTGGACGTTGTACACCGACAACGCTAAGGGACAACCGTCATCTCATGAGGGTGTCTTTGAGGGACTATTATGCATATCAACGGCGTTGGCGCAACAGTGGCGAACTGTGACGTATTCTCGTCAGCTGTAACAGAACGTCGCCGGTTGTTACAGTTCTGACTGCAGGCTTGTCGTCCCCTCATCAGGCTAACTTTGACACCGCAGCAACGAACTGCCAGCCTGCAATCGTGCATCGAACGAAGTGAGTGGCGTGACAAATGTCACAGTATCTTATTCTAGGACGAAACGTGCATCTGTTCAGGCAAAAATGATGATCGCATCTGTGTCTACCGACGACAGGGGAAGAGGCGTTGGGAAGAGTGTATTCGCACTTGGCATACCGCACAAACACGAGGCATTACAGCATGGTGCTATCTGGCACGAAAGCACATCACCTCTCGCGAGAGTCCATACCAACATAACGAGTGCCCGTTACGTCATTGACTTTATACAGCCTGTCGCGCTTCCATACAAGCAGGACGTTTCCTGGGCCATATTTCATTGAGACAATGCCACATCACATGTTGCTGCGACAACACGTGCCTTCTTAAGGGATAACAACGTTCCACTTCTGCCGTGACCCGCTAAATCACCGGATTGATCATCCGTATAAAATCTGTGGGACATGCTCAAACGAGAGGTGTAGCTGTACGACAATCCGCCAGCAACTCTTGATGAACTTTGTACGCTGGTCAATACAGCCTAGATGGCTATTCCACAGGACACCATTCTCACATTATTTGATTCAATACCTCAGAGCGTACGACTGTCAGCCAGCAACTCTTGATGACCTTTGGAAGCGGGTCAATACAGCCTGGATGGCTATTCCACAGGACACCATTCACACATTATTTGATTCGATACCTCAGCGGGTACAGCAGGTGATACAAGCCAGAGGTGGTCACACCGATTATTTATTAGTTATATCGACGCGCTGACACCGAGATGCTGATCATTTGTTTTGTATTGCCTAATGAACATATCCTGGAAAAATCAAAGTCACTGCTCGGCTTCTTTCAGGCGTTGTGTCTTTCTTTTTTTTTTTTTTTTTTTTTGTTGTTGTTGTTGTTGTTTTTTAATGAACATGGGTGTATTTATAAATGGTGCTGATATTCTATCACAAAGAATGAATAAAATCCGATTTACTGGGTCTTTTAAATACAAGTATATAGGTTTTTTTTTACCGGATTATTCAGAATCTTTAATTTCTTTTAAATAACTTAACAAAATTTAATAAATATTCGACATGTCATTTAAAATTCTAAATTTATGCCAATTAAAGTATGACAGCTCCTAGTAGACTGAAGAGAGCGTTTTTCCTCCAATGGGGAGGGGAATGATTGATGCCTGTAATGAGAAGGAATTAGAGGACACACGGAAAGTATGGAGCTGTGAAAGGGGCTTAATGCCGGAGGAGCAATAAGGAAGCACGCGCGGATACAAGGGAGATGCCATAGCAGCCATGCCCTGATAGTATAGTGAGTAAAATTTTAATATAGCTTCCCTGAGCATTCTACATTACGCTTAAACATGTTGCAATGATTTTAATTTTGATATTTTTCTGCGGTTTTGTAGCAAACTGTGAACAGGCTCTTCATCTATGAAATGTATATTTATTCAAACGATGTGCGTTCGCTATTTCACCACATAATAATTTCATTGCTGAAAATTTAAGTAACACTTTTATGGGTGTCCACCTTGCAAATTTTCTGCATCCGTCCTTGTGGGGAGAAGGAGGAAGTGTTGAGTGGTCACAATAAAGAACAGATAGGAAGGGGAGCACCTTTACAGGGAGCTTTTCCTGAGCTCTCACAAAGACCCGTTTTCTTCGATAGCAATCTGTCGAGCTCCCTCTGATATCTAATTATGAGTTGGTAGATTTTACCATGTAGTGACACGGAGAAACAGCCCGTACACGGCAGGGGCGAAGCAACGCGGAAACGCAACATTCCTTTATTTGGTGAAAATTTGTAGAAGAATAATTAATCAACATATGGGTGTTATCACACTGATTATGTGCGTCTTTTCACCCTTTGAATGTCAGCGCAACGTCCAGCGCGTGCGCGTGCAAAGCTTTCCTTTCCTCAGTGTCAGCGTCGCGTCTAGAGCATGCAAAGCTTTCATTTACCCAGTGTCAGCGACGTGTCTAACGCGAGCAAAGCTTTCCTTTACCCATTGTCAGCGACGCGTCTAACGCGGGCAAAGTTTTCCTTTATCCAGTGTCAGTGAAGCGTCTAGCGTATGCAAAGCTTTCCTTTATCCAGTGTCAGTGAAGCGTCTAGCGTATGCAAAGCTTTTCTTTATCCAGTGTCAGTGAAGCATCTAGCGTATGCAAAGCTTTCCTTTATCCAGTGTCAACATCGCGTCTGTCGCATGCATAGCTTTTCTTTATTCAATGTCAGCGACGCGTCTACCACATGCAAAGCTATCCTTTACCCAGTGTCAGCGACGCGTCTACCACATGCAAAGCTTTCCTTTACCCAGTGTCAATGACGCGTCTAGCGAGTGCAAAGCTTTCCTTTACCCAGTGTCAAGGACGCGTCCCAGCGCGTGTAAACGTTTCTCCAACTCAGTGTCGTGGACGTGCTACAAGCATCTATGGCACGTTCTTGAAATTTGTTTTTCTTTTTCGGGAGTGTTCTCGACGCTCTACACGCGTTTAAGTTGAGTCCTTATATATATTTCAGTAGTTGGCCTTAGTTTACAAACGTTTTCGATTGATGGCAGTAGTTTCACATGCAGAAAAAGCAATAACAATAAGCCACGTTTCCTTTTGTGTGTGCGTGAACAGTGAAGCATGGTGCCAACGTCTGGCCTTCAATATCAGACACTAGGGAGTGCGCGTACCTACTTTAAAACCCGACACTGAAAGGGTTAAAATGAAAATGGTAAATCGTCAGTCGCATTTTTACATGGGTCAAAAAACTAATCTTTATACAGGGTGTTTCACTCGCTCTCGGCTCTTGAATTTTCCTTATAACTTGCAAACTAATGGACGTAATTCAGTGAAATTTGACACGGACATACCTTGAAGCATGATGATCTCAGGGCAAGTGTTGAAAGTGGTCGCCATTAGCATCAAGGCATGCCTTCACACGCCTCTCCATGTAACGAAGGTATTCACCAATACATCGGGAGCCACAGTCTCAATTTTCCGCCGAATGTTTTCCTGCACTTCCATGGGAGTCCGTGACTTGTTGCGATACACTTTCCCTTTCAGCATGCCCCATAGGAAGAAATCTGGTGGGATAAGGCCAGGCGTCCTTGGTGGCCAAAGTCCCTTAGAAAGGACACGATCTTCAAAGAAGGAGACAATTGCAGCCATACTGACATTGGAGGTGTGGCAGGGGACACCATCCTGCTGAAAATAGACAGAACGAAGTTACACGT
Source organism: Macrothele yani (assembly GCA_039090855.1). Lineage (NCBI taxonomy): Eukaryota > Metazoa > Arthropoda > Arachnida > Araneae > Macrothelidae > Macrothele > Macrothele yani. Next base: position 15,425,031 of record CM077017.1, read on the forward strand.
CATCCAACTGATTCACAAACACATGGAAGTTTTCCATGTAGACTGCGGCATCCACCGCTGTATGGAAGAAGATTGGACCAATAATGCGGCGCGGCGCATTATTGGTCCAATCTCCACACCCCACTTTTCTCATCATGAAAAGGTGTCTCACGCACGGTGTTAGGATTCTCACTAGCCCAAATACGGCTATTCTGGGAATTGACGTGCCCACTGTTGTGGAACCACGCCTCGTCGGAGAACCACATGTAATCCAGTATTCCCGGATGTGCATTGACAAACTCCTGGAACCAACGACAGTAATTCAGTCTCTTCTGTTCTTCGGGAGGTTTCAATTCTTGCACAGCAGTAATTCAATATGCATGCAGCTTTGCTTTTTTGCAGGTCGTTGACTTGTGCTTGTGGAAATCCCTGTCTCCAGCGACAGTTTACGCAAGGAATTCAGTGGGGAGACCAGCAGTCTGTTTTTCACTTCCTACTCTTTGACTTCTGGAAGATTCGGACGTCCTCCTTCGTGGACATCTAACAATGTTCCCGTGGTATCCAGTTTCTCCACCAGTTACTGAATGGAGGATTTTGACGATGGTTTCCGAACCCGAAACTGCGCAATAAACTGTCTTTGGCACTCCTTTATCGACGCAGTTTTCCAGTACAGGCGGACAACGAACACGCACTGTTCCACTGGGTACCGGTTCATACTGAATTGTTCGTAACACAAAGGCACGATGACTGTTGACGATCCCGTATCAACAGCACAGTCAGATGTATCACACGAACTGCCGAGGGCAGCGAACACGCAATCGGCCTTCTCTTCGCGCAGGCGCGACACACGGGCTAGAGAGCAGCGCCGCCACTCGCTACTCTCTAGCACGTGCCTTAGTGGGATCGCCGCCACTCGCTACTCTCTAGCACGTGCCTTAGTGGGATGCGCCGCCACTCGCTACTCTCTAGCACGTGCCTTAGTGGGATGCGCTGCCACTCGCTACTCTCTAGCACGTGCCTTAGTGGGATCGCCGCCACTCGCTACTCTCTAGCACGTGCCTTAGTGGGATGCGCCGCCACTCGCTACTCTCTAGCACGTGCCTTAGTGGGATGCGCCACCACTCGCTACTATCTAGCACGTGCCTTAGTGGGATCGCCGCCACTCGCTACTCTTAGGAAGTGTGTCATGCCTGTGGGAAGTGAAGGTCGATTACGTGTTCGATGTCCTCGGTAGTTCGCTGACCATGCTTCCCATACACCAAGGTAGGTCCGTGTCAAATTTCACTGAATTATGCCCATTAATTTGCAAGTTATAAGGGAAAACCAGGGACCGAGAGCTAGTGAAACACCCTATACAACTGCGCTGCTCAAGTTCAGTACCTCTTCCAGGGGCGTTATGCAGGGAAAACTTTCAGTGGAGTTCACAAAACTTTTTTTTTAATTGAAGGTTTAACGACCACTGTGAGCAACGCTGTGGGCTATAAGCAGTCGCCCGTCCCTAATTTAGGTAGGGGGTCACTGGTTTCAGGAAAGAGAGAAAGCCATGCAGCTCCGTATGACAAACACAACATCCATGCCTCAGCGAGATTCCAACCCGAATCTCTTTCGGACGAATGGTCATGAGCCAGAGCCTAGACCACTGCGCCACTGGGGCGGCCACAAAACTTCGGTTCTAGAAAAACGACTGCTTTGGGTTAGGGGGTCTGCAGCCTCACAACTGACCTTTGAAGGGCACAGTCCTACACATATTAGTTGTTTTTTTTAACCCATGCAGAAATGCAACTGACAGTTTACAGTTTTTGTTTTAAGATAAATACCACAACAGAGCTATGGAATATAATTATTTATAAAGTTTTATTAAAAATGTCCGTGCCACCTCGGTGGCGCAGTGGTCTGAGCGATGGCTACTGATCTTTCGTGCGACAGGGGTCCGGGTTCGAATCACGGTGAGGCATGGTTGTTGTGTTTGTCTTATGGCGCTGGCTCTCATCCTTCCCCGGAACCAGTAGCCCTGAATTAGAGACGGACGACTGCTTATAGCCCATTAACTTGCTCACGGTGGTCGTTAAACCTCCAATCAAAAGAAAAAAAGTCCGTAAAATGTTTTTTATTCATCATTTTATATGTTGTTTTACTATTATATTTTCAATTTAGTGATAAATTAAAGTTGGCAATTTTTTCAGGGAGGGTCGCAAGTGGGGAGCAAAAAAATGCCTGCATCAGCGCTGATCAACTCTTCCTGGCCTGTATACAGTCGGGACAGATTCCTGTGCTTTTTAGCACGTCTTTTGTAAAAAAAGATCGTGCTTATGTTATCGGTTTGTCCGTCCGTCCGTCTGTACCCACCATATCTCTACAAATATTAGTCGGATTTGAAAAATTCTTTTTGCACTGGGAAAGCTTGAAATATGAGAATGATGATCCTTTATTTCGCTTTTTTTACGATGTACAATTATACCGCTAGAGGGCGTAAATGCAGATGACGTCGAATTCAAAAATACGTTTTAATCCATATATTTGCTTCTAAACATCCGATTGAAAATAATATTTTATCTTTCGATTTCCATTTATGTCGAAGAGTATTTTAGATATAGTTACTGTTTCAAATTACCCATTGATTTTCCGCTAGGGGGCGTAAAAGTAAATTACATTTTTCCCGATAACTCATCTTCTAAAACTCCGATTTGAATAACTTTTTCTTCAGCAGATACACCTCCTGATGGAAAATATTTTCCATATAATTTCAAATTTTTGGTGAAGAATACTTTGGCCACCAGGGGGCGTAAGTGTTAATTTTTGCTTCTGACATATTTACCATAAAATCTGAGCTTCTAAACTATCGATTGAAAAAATTCTTTCGTGGTCTGATGCCACTCACATAGATAAACCTTTTCGGAATATTTTCTTCTTAAAACATTCCCCAGTTTTTCCGCCAGGGGCGTAGACGTATATCTTATTTTCGTCAATATCTCTACGTCCGATTTGAAAGTCCGATTTGAAAAATTTCATCTTTGTTGGATAGTGTTTTCAGTGTGACATGTTTTCCATATAATTTCAGAATTTTCAAGTAATTCATAGACTTTCCGCTAGGGGGCGTAGAGGTAAATTGCGTTTACCCCTATATTTCTGCTTCTAAATCTCCGCTTTGAAAAATTCTTTCTGCCCCGGATACAGCTCCAAATGAGAAATCGTTTGCACATAATTTCTAATTTGTGTGAAAAATGGTTTGGCCACCAGGGGGCGTAAATCTTAATTTCCGCTTCTGATGTATTTGCAGCAAAATATGAGCTTCAGAAATCTCGATTGCAAAAAAAAGTTATTTGTTGACCGATACTACTCATGTCGACAAACCTTTTAGGAACATTTTCTTCTTGAAATAATACATGATTTCTACTCCAGGGGCGTAGATATATATCTTATTTTTGTCAATATGTCTACTTCTAGGAGTCCGATTTGGAAAATTCCTTCTTTGTTGGATAGTGTTTCCGATGCGAAATGTTTTTCCTAAAAATTCAAAATTTTCAAGTAAATCATAGACTTTTCGCTAGGGGGCACAAAGGTAAATTGCGTTTTCTGCGCTATTTCTGCTTCTAAAACTCCGATTTAAAAAAAATCTTCCTGTATCGCATACAAGACCTGATGGAAAATATTTTTAACATAATTTCTAATGCTTGGTAAAGAATAGTTTGGCCACCAGAGGGCATAAGTGTTAATTTCTGCTTCTGATGTATTTGTATCAAAATCTGGGCTCCTGAAAACTAGACTAACTTTTTTTTTTTTTCTTGGACCGATACCGCTCATATGGAAAATCCTTTTGAGAATACTTTCTTCCTAAAATAATGCATGGTTTTCCCACCAGGGGACGTAAAGTCACATCTTATTTTTGTCGATATCTCTGTTTCTTGTCCGATTTGAAAAATTATTTCTGTGTTGGAGAACGTTTCTGTTGCGAAATGTTTCTCATATAAATTCATATTTTTCTTAACGCAGAAGTCTGCAACCAGAGGACGGAAGCTCACGATTCCGCTTACAGCAATATCTGAGGGAATAAAAACCCGATTGAAAAACTTCTTTCTTCTGTTGGATACTATTGTTTTCCATACCGGTTCCATTGACTTTGAATAGCTTTGATAAATTTAATTTGCGTCAGAACGGATTCAAAAGACGTGCTTAATACACCCGAAAATTCGGTGTCATCTTTCGTGTTATCTCTTTCAATGTTTTGTCCTGCATGTAGTTGGTTTGTTCACCCGATGATTTTCAACTTGTTATTTTGTCTCTTTTTATTTTATTTTAACTAGGTTTCTCTCCTTTTACGCAATTTTTCCATTCATTGCCCTGTGAAATCACTTATTTTAAGATTTTTATTCTCATGACCTGGCTGGCGCTCTTAGGACAGCCATGGTCCTTGAGCCACAAACATTCAATTATCCATCAATCAATCAACCAAAAGTTTGATCTAAGCGCTGAATAAGGTGTCATAGGTTGAGAGAAAGGTTGAAAGGTGCCAACGGTTGAATATCTGCAGAATGCAGAAATCCAAAATTACGGTTTTGTGTGGTACCATACAAAGATTATAAAAGGAGCAATGTGTTCTTTTCAAAATAATTTTGACGGCATGTCACACATGGCAGCTAAGTCTCAACAAGTATCTGGCGATTCCAAGCAACGGTCTGGTGACTCTGTCTGAGTGTCCAACTGTTTGCCTCTCTTCCCACTTTAAATGCTGGCAAATAAGGTTTGTAAAAATCAGTTGACTCCCACTGAGATTCTGGTGATTCTCGCAGAGTGTTGTCAGCTTCTAAAGCTTTTAGAACTGAATACAGACATGTAAGTTTAGCATATGTCGGCTCCCAGCAAGGGTTTCGTGAATTTTGCTGAGTGTTTCCTTTTTCCTGCTTTTCTAATTGAAGAAAGGCAAATAACTTTTGTTTTTGTTGTTGACTCCAGATTTCTTTTTTCTTTTTTTTTTTTTTTGATTGGAGGTTTAACGACCACCGTGAGCAACTCAATGGGCCATAAGCAGTCGCCCGTCCCTAATTTAGGGTCACTGGTTCCAGGGAAGGGAGAGAGCCAGTGCCGTAAGACAAACACAACATCCATGCCTCACCGGGATTCGAACCCGGACCCCATTCCGACGAATGATCAGAGGCCATCGCTTAGACCACTGCGCCACCGGGGCGGCCTCCAGATTTCTGTAAGGAAAAATGGTAAAAACTTATATATGTACTAAGAACTCATTCATGTTAGAACTAAAAATTATATACTATTTATTTCCGTTTTTCAAAAGACTTCGTGATAAATAACATTCTGTGTAAAATATTTGATGTTTAAAATTGTAAGTTAGCGCATTTAGATAGATCGATATTTCGCAAAATGTGTAATATAATCAGCACTAAACTCGGAAAGTTGTTTTCGTGTAAACTTACCTTAATAACTTTTACTTTGATTTTTCGAGTTAAATTACTTTTTCTCCTTCACGGTTTGTTTTGGACTGTTCGATTCGATGGTTAGTTTGAAACTTCATACCGAAGGTTTTTTCTACAAAATAATGCGACATCTGGTCTTACAAATCGGAACTATCTAAACTCTCGACAATGAGCTATTAGGGCGACATTTTGCTTTTAGATGCGATTTTGCTCACTTTGACATCTCAAGATTTCAGTTTTTATTGTAGGTTAGAGTGTTTAGATAGATCGATACTTTGCAAAATGTATAATATAATCAGCACTAAACTCAGAAAGTCAGTTAAATAAAAAAAGTAAAAAATAATTAAAAGCGTACAAATTAATATTCGAATTGTGGAAAATTAAATTAATATACAAACGCAACTTGCCGTGATATTAAAAATTCAATTCGAATTTTGTAGATCGGATAAATAGAACTCGAGTCATTGATAATTCAATGTTTTTAAATTAGCACGCGATCACCTTGACATCTAAACGTGATTGCGTGCTATTATTATATAGCAATCAATCACTTTGACATCTCAAGAGCACACACGAATTGGTGGATACGTGATGGTGCAACAATGCAGGCGTCGCTGTGACGTCAAGCGTTTCGGACAGAGAGAGAAAGGATAATGACGGAGAGAGAGAAAGAAAGAGAGAGAGATTTTGTGTGTAAGTTTCGGGGCGCGAGGACCTTAAATAGATGGAGGTTTTTTTTTAGGTTTTTTTTCCAATTCCCCCATTTTCGAATAGGTTATCGCCCTTTGCCGTACAAATAGTGAGATTTGCATATTTCGAGTGATTATTGCAACCACCGTAATATTTCCGCATTCATGAAATAGCAAATTAAATTTCATCCCTTTCAGGCCCTTACTTTTATATATTTAACAATTTGTGTGCAAACCAGATACTTAAATTTAAGGAATTTAAAAGAACAATACAAAGTTAGTTTCGGGCTACATGTGGAGGCCATTTATTCGGGGACTTTAAAAACATTACTAGAATTAATTTTTTTTAAATCGTATATGAGCGCGTATAAAAGTTTAGAAAGTCACTAAATTGCTAATTACTCCACTTTTCATTAAAAATCAATTACTTAACATGTATCAGGCGAAAAAATTGTTTGTACGAATTTATTTTAGGGATCCTTATTATTTCCTACACAAAAATATGCCCAATGCAAAAATATTTAGTACGCATCATTTTGTCATTTTGTGAGGTAGTTTTATAAGAGTCACAATACAACCTTAATCCCTCCCCGGAAAGAAAATCGTAGATTTTCACTTTTACTCTCTCTCTCTCTCTCTCTCTCTCTGAACTTTCAATTCATATTATGGTCTTTCTGGGGTAAGAGTCACAATGTAACTTTAATCCCCCTCTCCCCGAAAAGAAAATCGTAGATTTTAACACTTTTTACTCTCTGTCTCTCTCTGTCTCTCTCTCTCTCTCTCTCTGAACTTTCAATCCATATTATGGTCTTTCTGGGGTAAGAGTTACAATACAACCTTAATCCCCGTCTTCCCGGAAAGAAAATCGTAGATTTTAACACTTTTTACTCTCTCTCTCTCTCTCTCTCTCTCTCTCTCTCTTTCTCTCTCTGAACTTTCAATCCATTTTATGGTCTTTTTGGGATAAGAGTCACAATGCAACCTTAATTCTCCTCTTCCCGGAAAGAAAATCGTAGATTTTAACACTTCTTATTCTCTCTCTTCCGCCCCGGTGGCGCAGTGGTCTAAGCCATGGCCTCTGATCATTCGTCCGAAAGGGGTCCGGGTTCGAATTCCAGGAGACGTGGATGTTGTGTTTGTCTTGTGGCACTGGCTCTCTCCCTTCCCTGGAACCAGTGACCCTATATTAGGGACGGGCGACTTCTTGTAGCCCATTGAGTTGCTCACGGTTGGTCGTTAAACCTCAAATAAAATTAAAAAAATCTATCCATCTCTCTCTGCGCTTTCAATTCATATTATGGTTTTTTTCTTAAGTTTAAAGCAAAATACTTCTTTGAGATAATCATTTTGTCTTTATGATAGTTTTCGTTATGACGTACCACAGATGTAAAGCACGTGTCAAGATGGAAAAGTTACAGCGATAAATTCCGTCGGTGTAGCTTAATTGGTTAAACATTCGTCTCCAGATTACAGGGATGAGGGATCGTCGCCACACCTACAAATTTGCGGATTTTACATAGTGTGTGTGCGTGTTTTTACGGTTATTTTTCACGTAACGACTTTATTAAAATATGAGATTTATTTCCTCGTACCAGCAATGAAATTTTGCTCCGGGGCCTCGCAATAAAATTTCGCCCCGGGCCCTGCAAAAAGCTCCATCCAGCCCTGTCTCATTTTGAAAAGAATGTACGATAACGATTTTCAGCACATCGTTTGGTTAAAAAAAAAGGAACATGCTTATGTTATCACTATGTCTGTTTGTCAGTCCATCCGTCTCTGCACTTATTAGTACGATTTGAAAAATTATTTTTTTCATTGGGAAGCTTGAAATACGAGAACGGTGTTCCTTGCCTTTCGGCCTCTTTCCGAAGCATAACTTCACCTTTAGGGGCGTAAATGTACAGCCTATCGAATTCAAAAATATTTTATTCCACATCATTGCTTCTAAAAGAAATATTGCCGCCGCTGTGGCAAAGCAATCTGAGTCGTTGGCTTCAGATCATTCGACGGATTCGGGCCCGGGTTCGATTCTTGGAGTAGCGGTTTTTGAGAGAAAAGGAATTTTTTCGATCCGGTTTTTAGACATTCATATATTGCTGGAAATATGTGTTAAATAGAAGTATGAACTCACACCCTCTAGTAGCACGTTGCCAAAAAAAATTAAAATTATGTGCAACACATTCCTTACCGAAAGCGCTGTCCCACAAAGCCACATTTTGTTTTAAAATCAGACTGTTAGAAACAGAGCTACAGAGAAAAATGGAACTTACATCTACGCCCACTGGCTGCAAGAGCTGAAATATGTGCAAAATGTTTTCCTTAGTTCGTGTTATCTGACAGAAAAATATTTTTTCTTCAATAAAGTTCTCAGAACGCAGATATTGCTGCAAGTACATTCCAAAGAGAAATATACCCCGTAGACAAAAAATTAGAAATGGTATGTAAAACGTTTCTCACCACGAATATTATTTGAGGCATAAAGAATTTTTCAAATCGGACGTTTAGAAGCCGAGATATCGAAAGAAAAGCAAATTACTCTTACGCCCCTTTGCAGGTAAACTGTGCATTGTGAGAAAAAGAAGCTATTCAAAAATGGTCTTCGTTGCAAATAGTATTGAAGGAAAGAAACAATTTTTTTCAATCATATATTTTGAAGCAATGATATGGTAGTAAAAGCCCTGCATTTATGCCCTAAGTGACAGAGTTATGCATCGGAAAATAGACTAAAAGCGAGAATCGTCGCTTTCATATTTGAAGCTTTCCACTGCAAAAAGACGTCTTAAAATCAGAGTAAGATATGTCATGTCCACAGAAACGGACGGACTGATGGACTGATATAATCATACACTGTATGTTCATAAGAGTTCGAATTTACGAAAGTACGATCCAAAACTGATACGTAGAAAAGCCATTCTCAACGCTAAAGTATCTAATGATCTAAGAACATCGGACATTGATAAACATGCCTGATGTTCAAAAACATCGATTAAAGTTTGTTATATATTACCTAATAATGGCTATTGCTTTATACATTACCATGATCAGAACCATAACGAGCTTCAAGAAATGTTTTCAGAATCCAAAGACTCCTTATCTAATACCGAACAGTCATCAGCCCCTCAGCAGCTTTTTTTTTTTTTTTTGATTGGAGGTTTAACGACCACCGTGATGGGCTACAGTGCCATAAGACAAAACCAGCATCCATGCCTCACGGGATTCGAACCCGGACCCCCTTTCGAACGAATGATCAGAGGCCATCGCTTAGACCACTGCGCCACCGGGGTGGCCCATCTGTTCTAACCTCCTTGGTTAGAACAAGACTTCTAGAGATTCCCTGAGTCTCTTAACCGTGAAGCCACAAAATGTGAGAATTTGATGTTGTTTACATGATGCCCAATGGAGTTTCAAGCAGTTTCAGATGTGTGTATTTTTGAATTGCGCGTTTTTGGCTGCAGCAATCATGCTAGTATCAAACCGGAATGAAATATACTTCATACATGAATAAAGTTTTCAGTTTTAACTCTATGTTTTACTTTGAATTCGTACTAACGTTTCACGAATTTTAATTTAAAATAGAAATGGGAAGGTACATCAAATTAATTAAGAATTTTATAAATCCAGGATTTTCACACACATCGGCAGCAAGTTACGATGCAAAATTAGAAACGTTTGAAAGAATGCGATTCCACCAATGAAAAATACATTGCTATAGCCTTGAAAAAAAAACAGCTTTTCCACGCTTTATTAGCCGCCGCTCGCTGTTATAGGCTTCACGGAAAGTGTTACTTTTCTATTGACAAGGGCATCTCCAGTTATCTTATCTTAACCACCTTGGGTAAACACTGGCATATTCGTAAAAAATACTCTATTTACAAACCTCAAAAAAAAAAAAAAAAAAAAAAAAGAGCCATCCCCCTTAACTTTGGAACCATTTTTCGCAGATAGACAAGTAAGGTACCGTTGGAAAGCACTCGAAGGGAACTATCACGTGACGCGAAGAAAATTGCTAATTAAGCTAATTAACATGTTAATTAGCCCACTATCTCCGAATTTTTCCATATAAGGGGTATGTTATTTTATGCGCATTCTAAATTTAGCACATGGAAAAACCCTTAAATTTTAAATATCGTACAAATCGGATGATTAATAGCGAAGATATTTGCAAATAAAGTTAGAGGGGCATCCATATATCTACATCTGGGAAACACACCTGGAATGTTTCTTTCCCTGCAAGAACAGTGATAATGCTGGAAAGTCGGCGTCTTGCCCGAACCTCAGACAAATTGAATGCAGAGTAAATGCCCTGACAGTGATTTGTATGGTAACTTGGGCCATCTAGGGACGGAGTTCATTTACTCTTGCCGTTTCTTTTATGACAATTTCATTTATTCGTGCTAATGGCTTGAATTAATATTAGAATAAACAGTATGTATTTTTCCAATAATGGAAAACCCGAATTTGTGCAAGCTGAAATTTGTTTTGAATGTTCTTGTTTCCGATCCTGACACTTTCTCGAGGCACTGAGTATTCGCGTATCACTGAAACGTTGTTTCATAATAGAAAACTGAATCAGAACCACGAAATCCGATTTTTGTTGCAACACCAAATCATTGTATCTGTTCTTGATTAAATGATACAAGTCAAAAACAACTTTTGCAGTTTAACATTAGCGGCATCTTTTTTTTCCGTAGCTCACTGTACACGTATTTATTGGTCGATTCGTATGAAATTTGGAATTTAAGGGTTTTATTATGTGCTAAATAGAATGCGCGTAAAATAACATACCTCTTATATGGAAACATTCGGAGATAAAGAGCTAATTAGCATGTTTCTTCACATCACATGATAGTTCCCTTTAAGTGCTTTCCAACGGTACCTTACTTCTTTGCATGCGACAAACGGTTCGGAAGTTAAGGGCGGGGGATCGTTTTTTTTTTTTTTTTTTTTTTTTTTTCCAGGTCTATACGTGCAGTTTGCCTGTATTCTCTGCGATGGTGAACATAAAGACATTGATATATTTGTAAGGAATCTTTGTTGTGTGGTTCGTAGTGTAAGAAAGAATTCATATATTCATAACACTAGGCAGCAATTTTTTTCTTATTTTCTGTTGCATGAGATTTTTCAACTGATTCTAAGTATTTTTTCAACGCTGATTTCAAATCTGAAATCGGTTTTTCTCTACATTCTCTAGTTTTTATTCAGTTTGAAACTTGTGATTTTCGCAAATAAAGGACGCCCATTGCTATTTACATTTTTTTAAATTTTTGATTGGAGGTTTAACGACCACCGTGAGCAACTCAATGGGCTATAAGCAGTCGCCCGTCCCTAATTTAGGGTCACTGGTTCCAGGGAAGTGAGAGAGCCAGTGCCGTAAGACAAACACAACATCCATGCCTCACCGGGATTCGAACCCGGACCCGTTCGGACGAATGATCAGAGGCCATCGCTTAGACCACTGCGCCCCCGGGGCGGCTATTTACATTAGGGATAGCTTGAGAACTATGCTTATATCTACCCTAACCTTTGACTAATTAGGCTAATTTTTTTAAATAACAATATTTTTTATCATCTTTATTGTTAATTTTGGATTCTAGAGATTTATATGATTTACTCAAAAATAACACGTTTTTCTTTGTTTCAGATCTGATCATGGCTTCTTTAAGGAGACATAAATGCGTAAATAATCCTGATGCATTCTGTTGTGTGTGTGGCTGCTACACACTTCTTCGTCAAAGGCGCAATATAACTTCGTTTGTGAGGCGTGCCTATGAAGCCTATTTTGAAGTTCCCCTTGGCGACCAAGACAAGAAATGAGCTCCTCATATTGTTTGTCATATGTGTGAGGAAATGCTTCGTGACTGGGAAAAAGAAAAACAAAACGGTCTGCCTTTTGGAGTTCCCATGGTTTGGCGAGAACCCGAGGGCCACATAACTGACTACTATTTTTGCCTGGTCAACACGAAAGGTGTCGGCAAGAAAAACTGGCATAAGATCTCCTGTCCTAGTATTCCCTCAGCAATTCGACCTACTGCGCCCTCTGAGGAACTCCGGGTTCCAGTTTTTAATGGTTTTGCCTCATCTGAAGATGAAGGCAGTGAACATGATCAGAAAGAGCAAGAAAGTGGTGATAACGAGCTTCAATAAATGTTTTCAAAGTCCAAAGACTCCTTATCTAATACCGAACAGTCATCAGGCCCTCAGCAGTTTAGCCAAACGGAATTGAATGACTTAGTGCGAGATTTCGGGCTCTCCAAGAAAGCAGCTGAGGTATTATCCTTCAGGCTGCAAGAAAAGAACCTACTTGACCGCTTTGCAAAATGTTATTTTTTCCGAAAGCGGAACCAGATTTTTGTGAACTTTTTTTCAGAAGATAAGCAGTTTGTTTACTACCCCGATATCCCAGGTCTTCTCAGGCAATTAGGTGTTACCTCGTATAGTCCAAGAGAATGGCAATTATTTCTGGATAGCTCAAAGCGCAGCCTCAACTGTGTTCTCTTGCACAATGGCGGTGTTTATGGAGCGGTTCCAGTTAGTGACTCAGTGCATTTGCGAGAAGAACATAAAGACATAAAAATGGTTATTGACTTACTAAAATATCACGAGCACAACTGGATCATTTGTGTGGACCTGAAAATGGTCAACTTCCTCCTTGGTCAGCAGAAAGGTTTCACGAAGTTTCCATGCTATTTCTGCATGTGTAACAGCCGAGCTCGAGAGAAACACTGGACCCAGAAGGTGTGGTCCATCCGTGAAACTCTAGAAGCAGGCATGCCAAACATTGTGAATGGCCCAATCGTCAGCCGAGAGAAGATTATTTTTCCTCCACTCCATATCAAGCTCGGCTTGATGAAACAGATCATGAAGGCATTAAATACTGATGGTGAATGTTTTCAATATATAGTTTCTGCTTTTCCTGCTTTGTCTTTCGAGAAGATCAAAGCAGGTGTGTTCGACAGACCTCAAATTCGTGCCCTTGTATGTGATGAGGAATTTGTCAGGAAGATGAATGACAAGAAGAAGGCAGCATGGCTGTTTTTCGTGGCAGTTATACAAAACTTTCTTGGTAACAAAATGGCAGATAACTATGAGGTCCTCGTTAATAGAATGCTGTTGGCTTTTCGCGATCTTGGGTGCAACATGAGTGTCAAGTTCCATATCCTGAATAGTTACCTTGATCAATTCCCCGAGAACCTTGGAGCTGTTAGTGATAAACAGGGAGAGCGCTACCATCAAGACCTCATGACGATGTAACAACGCTATTAAGGACTATGGGACAAAAATATGATGGCATATTACTGCTGGAGCATTAAACGAGATTGCCCTGAGAAAGTCCACAAACGCCACAGCTACAAGCGCAAATTCTTGCCTGAATAGGACATATTTGAACTTTGCATCCCATCCTTATCAGTTGTTCTGAATCAACTATCATCTTTATGTCGAAATATATGTTAATGTAAAGTCAAAAGCATTAGTGTATACTCATATTTGACTACAATGGATAAATGTTTCAGATTCGAGAAGTGGCGATACGTATTTTACTCCCCACAAGAGGTTTTTTTTTTTTTTTTGCCTTTCTTCAAACTTTAATGCATATTGTGACGCACCTACATGTTTTTGTGAAGAATATCTTTACCAAGACGGTTGTTTAAGCCTAATTTTAAGACTGCGTGACCATAAATTCCTCAGATAGACCATGTCATCATGCGAGAGGCGTCAAAATTTCGTGAAAAATTAAAATGTTGAATTGCAGAAAATCTAGAGCTTACAGAGAAAAACTAACTTCAGATTTGAATTCAGCACACTCAAATTAGGTAAGAACAAGTGCTGGTATCAATGCAAAAAACACTTTGTTCCCCAGTGCTATGTTGCACGTTTGTTATCAGATTTTCGTGGTGAGGAGCAGCAACCGTCTGTTAAGTGAGCAAAGCCCATGTGCAGGCGTCAGTTGTTTGGGGTAAATTTTATGTTTAGTTTGATGTTATTCAAGAATTGGTTAGTATCTTTGGTCGCAAATGTTGAATTTTTTTGTTTTCTGTGTTTCACAGAGCAAGAAGTCGATGCTATTTATTAAGTAAATACATACTAACTCATTTAATCTATTGTTTATAATAATACACACGCCTCAATTGCCATTTTTTTACTAAACATATTGTATATATTATTTCAAAAAAGATTGTTATTACGCTGCCCAGCTCACATTTTGGTGCCTTAAAAGTTAAGCCTATTCTTGGATATATTTAGGACGCTGATTCCAAATATGGCATCAGTTTTGCCCTATCAGCTCTAGTTTTGGAGATAGGGTATACCCCCTCTATATGCTGATTCCACCGGTCATCCGTCAAATTTCGGGATCCTACATCGCATGATCTGTTATTTTTGACATGATCTTGACAAATATTGATACTATATACATACTGTTGAAACAATCACATATTACTAAATCTGTGTATTTCAACACAAGAACATATAAACTGATCAGTCATTCAATATGAGAAACGTCTTTTATAGGACTTTCTAGAGTGAGATCTACGAGGACAGTCCCGCTGAAGGTTTCAGCAGTAATCTGCCATCATGTGGGTATCCTACCTACCCTGGTATCTGTCTTCCGTAGGTTTTATGTCCTGATAAAATCTTTCACCTCGCTCTTTGATTAAATCACCAAGGTTTTCTGGAAAGCGATCTAGGTGGCTGCGTAGGTAATGGACCTTGATGCTCATATTACAGCCGAGCTCATTAAAATTGGAGAGCATGTCCTTAACTAATTCAGAGTAGCTGTCTGCCTTATGTTTGCCAAGAAAGTTTTTGACAACTAGAACAAACGAAGTCCAGGCACAAGACTCTGTATTGTCCGTTGAATCTATGAAATATGGGTCGTTTATAAGCTACCTTATCTGGGGACCATCGAAAATCCCTGCTTTCAGTTTTTCCGTGCTCAGTCCAGGGAATGTACGTGATAAATAGCCAAAGCCACTGGCGCACCCAAGGGGTGGGGGCTTCGGGGCTTAAGCCCCTCCCCAAACGTCAACTCTTTTATCTATCTACCTAATGTACTGTATATCTGTCTGTCTTATGCACTATATATATATGCATATTGTATATTAATACATATCTATGTATATATACAGGGTGCGGGATGTAAGGTCAGGTGATGCGCAACATCACAGCCTCTCCTTGACAAATGTCAACCCCGCCTTCTCGTGGTGCATCCTGTTCCACCTAAAGGGGTTCTGACGACCGCCAATAGCGGTATATCTATACCATCGGGATTAGAGGAAATGCTATCCTACACTCACCAATCCACTTGGCCAAACCCCTTCAAAATGACTCCACAACTTAAATCTTGGCCCTCAGTCTCCGGCAGCTGGAATGTACCTGACCAAAGCAGCGGCCAGTGCGACATGAAGGCAGAGGGTGCTAAGAATCACCGGAGGATCAGACTAGGCTGCCATTTAATGCTAACCTTGGCTACTTACAATGGACGCTCCCTATCTTCTAATTCAAGGCATCTTGAATCAGAAGAGGAACTACAAAGGATCAAGTGGGACATCGTCGGGCTAAGTGAGGTAAGGAGAAAAGGAGAAGATCTCATTGAACTGAAAAGTGGACATCTCTTCTACTATCGTGGGACAGATACTGGCAGAACTAGTGGTGTTGGATTTAAAATAAACAAGAAACTGAAAGATAAAGTTGTAGAAGTTGAGAGTTCCTCTGACAGAGCTGCACGACTCGTTATCCAACTCTCGAGAAGATACCAGGCTCAGATTATTCAAACTTATGCACCCACCACAAGTCATCCTGAAGAAAAAATTGAAGAATTTTATGAGGAAATTCGTCATCTAAATAATAAAGGCAAGCAGCACTTGAAGATCATTATGGGAGATTTCAATGCAAAAATAGGGCAACGGCAACAGAATGAAACTTCAGTAGGTAAATTCGGTCACGGCAGCAGAAATCAACGTGGAAATACTCTCGTAGAGTTTGCAGAGGCAGAAGGGTTTTTCATCATGAACTCCTTTTTCAAGAAAAAGCCCCACAAGAAATGGACATGGAGACATCCAAATGAGACGACAAGTGAAATTGATTTTTTTATGTGTAGCAAACAAATCGTCATCGAAGACTGCAGTGTGCTAAACAAGTTCAACACAGGTAGTGACAATAGATTGGTGGGAGATATAAGATGCACCTCAACACCAAACTCGAGCGTGGCAAGCTCATAAGACAAACAAAATGCATTGACATAACCAACCTTAATAAAACACAATTATTCCTTCAAGTTAGAACTGAAGAACAGATTCTCTGCTTTAGAAGGCCTAACATCGGAAGAAGTGGATATTCATGAAGTTAACAGAAAAGTAACCAAAGCTCTTATGGAAACAGCAACAAAATTAGCTGGGTCTAAGAACAAGTTCCATGTGAACAAATTATCAGGAAAAACCAAAATGTTGATGCAAAAAAGAAGAGAGATGAGGACAACTAAAGAAGATGTAACTTCCAAAGTGTAATATATAGAGCTGTGCAAGACAGTATGAAAAAGTATCACTGAAGACGTAAGGAAATTCAACTGTGAACTAGTGAGGAAAGCAATTGAAAACAACCAAAGCGTAAAGATAGCAAAGTGACATCTCAGTAGGGGAAGAAAACAGATTATGTCACTGAGAAAAGAAGATGGTTCTGCAACAAGAAATAGAGGCGAAATTTTGACAAGAGCGAAAGATTTCTACTCCAAATTATATGAAAGGGTGATGCATGTACTCCAGACATCATGAAAGGTACCAGTACCAGTGTTCTTCCAGTCCTCCCACAAAAGTTGCACATGTAATCAAGAACATGAAACGGGGAAAAGCTCCAGGAGAAGATGGAATTACTGTAGACATCATACAAGAAGCAAGTGGAGAAATCGAAACAGTACTCGCCCAAATTTTCACTCGATGCCTTAATGAAGGGAAGATTCCTGAGGATCGGAACAACGCTACAATGATCCTGCTACATAAAAAAGGTAACATTGAGGATCTCAGGAACTACAGACCTATCAGCCTCCTATCAGTGGTTTATAAAATCTTCACTAAAGTTCTTTCACACCGCTTGAAGGTAACACTGGACATGGCTCAACCGAGAGAACAAGCTGGATTCAGGAATGGCTACAGCACAATAGATCATATCCACGTACTGACTGAGAGAACTAATTGAAAGAGCGAGGGAATATGAACTTCCATTGTGTATGGCTTTTATCGATTATTAAAAGGCCTTTGATTCGGTGAAACCATCAGCAGTTACAATGGCTTTGAAATCCTGCGGTATTGAAGATTCATGCATTAATATTATTAATAACATCTATGAAAATGAAAGTGCAAACGTTCTGCTGTTTGAAAATACAACACACGTAAAAATTGTAAAGGGAGTGAGACAAGGTGACACCATATCTCCCAAGCTCTTTAATGCCACATTGGAAAATGTCTTTCAATCACAGAACTGGGAAAACAAAGGCATAAAGATTAATGGAGATTATCTAACTCACCTTTGTTTTGCTGATGACGTTGTCATTTTTGCAACTGCCCCATCAGAGCTGCAGAGTATGATCCAGGAACTTGCTGACAAGAGTAAAGAAGTGGGATTAAAAATGAACTTTCAGAAGACAAAAGTGATGTACAATGCGTTTACAAGAAATAAAGATTTATCGATTGATGGAGAAAAGCTGGACGCAACAGATACGTACTGTTGTCTCGTACTGTTTTCTCCTCGTGGACAGCAGATATCAAGTGAGGGTCACATTGATGAAGAAATTAATCGGCATATAAAACTTGCCTGCAGAGTTTTTGAAAGAGACAGCATAATTTTTAAGAGCAATATGCCATTATGTCTTATAAGAAAAGTGTTTGATCAATGCATCATTCCAGTGCTTACGTATGGTGCAGAGACGTGGACCTTAACTAAAAGAGACATACAAAGGCTGCAGACAACTCAAAGAAGCATGGAGAGGTGCATGCTTGGTGTAACCAGGAGAGATAAGAAGAGAAACTCGTGGATCTGAAAAATGACAAGAGTGGAAGACATCATGATCAGAGTTAAATCCCTGAAATGGCGATGGTAATGGTAATGGTAACTGTGGGTACCATAGTGGTACCCAGTTTATTGCTATAACGAAATACAGACATAGGAGATTCATTAAAAGCTGCAGTACAGAAAACAACAGTGCGGAAAGTCAGTATATCCACGATGCAGCACAACGTTACACAGAAAGGAAATGAATATGCACACGAACAATGAATGGCCTAACGGCATGTCAAACACTGTAACACATGTGCACAAATGCATGAAATGTACTATGCTATGATAAATCAACCGAACGGAACTGAAATGTGGTTAGAGCGCAAAACAACATTGAGTACCTCAGCAACTTTATAAAAATAACAAAGGTAACAAACGTACTACTAAAATAATCTGCGATAGAGGAAAGCACTAACACAGCAAACACTCACAATCATAGGTAATTTAAAAAACAGGCACAAATTCAGGAAACAACAGAGAAGATAATGATGAGATAATGAAGAGATCACACAAGTAACGAGACCGATTAGTTGTTAAAACACAGCAAAAACACGCAATTATCGCAACTTTAAAATAAAGCAAATTTACAATACATTAAATAAAGCAAATAAAGCAAATTTACACACAAATAAAGCAAATTTACAATACATTACTTGTGAATCACAGTAAAAACACACAATGAAAATATCAGAATCAACATGCACTAAGTCTGCAAAACCAGGGCATCTGCGAACGGGTTAGCAAATCCCCTAGCATTGAGAGAACAAAAAGTAATCGGTGTGAGGAAGAGAGCTAAAGGTCATCGGTAAAAAGATAGAAGGTATCACATATATGCTTCTCAACGAGCTCCTTCAAGGAGGCGAGACGGCGCGTGTAACGTCTCAAAAAACGCCTGATACCGAGGATCGGTGGCACACAGAGATTTAAAAAGTAACACATAAGCTTCGAATTGCGTTACCGCTGCAATCAGGTCCAGATCAGGTGAGTGTAGGAATTCTTCAGAACCAACAATCGTACGGGCAGGTTGAAAAAGACGTAAAAGTTGCTGTCTGGACAGGGGTCCAGGAACTGGAGGAAACGTATCAACGGCCTGTAGAACCTCAGCATCAGAGAGAGGATTGACAGGACCTGAGCGGAGAAGCATACTGTTTGAAGAATCATCAGGTAGAGAAACACCGGAACCGGAAACCTCGGGAACACTAGTTGAATCCTCAGAATGTGGCACAGAAAGTTGTTTTAACTTTTTCTGTTTCACAGCGCCTTTGGTAGTTCCAATCCGCTTCGAAGAAGAAGCTGAGGCGGATGTATCCATTAGTGGATCAGGCTCACCTCCCAAGTCAGGAGACGAGGAAACGACCGTCGCCGAAGAAGCAGTACGTAGCTGAGCTGCCTTAGTGGAGACTGGTACAACAGCCGAGGCTTCAGGAAGATGTTGCAATAAGGGTATGGTAGACAAATTTGTAAATGGAGATCCGATACCCGAGAGGCTAGGAGAAGAGCCTGACGGCCGCTCTGCCAAACCACCACTCAACACACCCGGATCGGAACACTCCGCTGTAGACACATCTGTAGTCGAAGACAACTCTGTCAATCTTGAAGGTGGATGCCCAATTGTACGGGTCGGGAGAGGAGGAAAGGCAGCATTGTCCGTGACGGAAATGTTCGTCTGAGGGAGAAACGAAGAATTCGCGTCAGGCAAACTACTGGTAGTGGGGGATAGTAGAAAGACCAATGTGGTCAGCAGTGGGATGCGAACTTGATGAACGTCCACGTCGAATGCGGTCACAGGAGGCAGTGGTGTTATTCTGTGTTAAACAGTGTGTACAATAGTGAGCAGTGAAAATCTTGAAACTGTACGATCGTGCGCCAATTTCAACAGCAGCTTCTGTAGGGAAATCCGCCAAGGCTTTCTCGGTGGGAAAGACGACCAATAACTGACTGCGAAGTCCGGTAGCATGAGCAAATCGAGTTCCGCGGGGAGCGTCAGAGAGGCGACGGACCTTTTCAACAATTTTACAAACATGACTGACAAGGAGAGGAAGTGCAGTATCAGGCACTTCCTGTGGAACAGGAAAGAACGTGGTGTTCACCGGTCGCTTGAAAAGAGGCGACGAGATGAGATGGTTTGTCCCAATCGAAAGTCCGTTTGCAAGAAAAAGTCAGCATCCTCCTTGTGATTGAACTGTACCGAAATACCCCGAGGAGTACGGGAAATTCCTGCAATGGACGCAGACGACACATGTCCAGAGAGGGCTTCCATGTAGCGTGGCAATGGAGTATTTGGTAAAGCATGAAAGAGCATACCTCTATCCAGGAGGTTATGGAACTCACGGCCAATCTGCGAATTGCCATCTATCGTTACCTTCACCTTGTGGTTGGATACCTGAATAATAGGTGTTGCTTGCAAAAGACCATCTGGTGGAGAGGAATCGGACGTAGAAGTAGCGCCTTGTTGCACTTTAGAGGCAAATGACATCCTCGGAAGAGATGTCTGTTCGGATCCGGCAGGCACAGAAGGCTGTGAGGGAAGAGAAGCACATGCCGAAGGCAAGGCAGTAGAATAAGTAGTACCCAGGGAGGGCACCGAGGCAGATGCAGGAGCTGAAGAAGAAAGCGCAGCCAAGTCCAGTGAAGGCACCGGTGCAGGAGTACTATAAAGGTAGGAAGGCATCTGAGCAGACTCATCTGAGGACGAGAGTATGTTAACTTCCATGGACGTGGGAAGTGTGACGTGACGTGCATCCGCTACGCCCATAGATGATAAGAAAATACCGGAAGCCGCCATGTTGGCAGCTTCCAAACGTAAACAAACGAGCAAACGATAAGAAAACGGATGAATATGAACTAATATGAGGATGAGAACGCTAGAAAAGTAGCTCAAGACGTACACAGTACCTTTAGACAGCCGGGCCACGCAACAGGTGAGTGAGGGCCGAGGTATTCCACAATAAATGCATAAAATATTGGAGCCATCAACACTACGTCTGTCACAAACGAGCAATGGGCTGGACATACTGCCAGAAGGACAGACCATCGATGAACAGCCGAAATTTTAGATTTGGATTCCAAGGGACAGGAAAAGACCCAGAAGAAGACCACATGGGAGATGGGTGGATGAAATTCGAAAGTATGCGGGAGTAACATGGAGGGGACTGGCACAAGACAGACCGTTGTGGAAGAGGCTTGGAGAGACCTTCGTCCAGCAGTGGATTGATAATGGTTGGCAATGATGATGATGATGATGATATACAGGGTGCATAGGAAAGTCCCTTTACCCTGAAATAACTTGCAAGCGGAGAGAGGTACAGTTATGCAAGTGAGATAACGATATAGTAAAGTGACTACGCCCGATCGAATGCAACCAATAGCAGCGCGCTAGTTTCGAAATGCGGAAGTTAGCCATTGCAAATCGAAAACGAAAACAGATAGAGCAAAATTTCCAACTACAAAGTTGTAGAGCATCAATTAATTAGTACAAAACGACATTTGTTTCACACGGATAATATAAACTGTCGTCTGAATACCCTAAAATGTCCGAAATCGATGCGCGACCTTTTGTGTGAACGTTTGAAGGGAACAGGCATAGGTATGAACAAATACACACAATTTATTGCATAAATGCGTACTTATGTCAATACAGTTTGAAGACGTCAGACAAAACAAAAAAAAATAGGCAAATTGGCGCACATTGATCAAAAGTTAATGTCGAGTATTTTCGAAGAGTTCGCCATTGCCCACGATACACATGTCCGAAATTCGTGAAAGTAACTCTGCATGCACATTCCTCAGCAGGGAAGGTGTCACACTATTGCAAGCATCTGTAACACGACGACGTAGATCCAGCAGACTTGTAGGCGCTGTTGCATACACCTGATTTTTTACGTAACCCCAGAGGAAGAAATCCAACGGAGTGATGTCCGGCGATCATGGAGGCCATTCAACAGCACCACCATACCCGATGATTCGTTGCCCAAAACAATCTGTGAGAAAGCGTCGCACTGCTGCTGGCCGGTGTGCAGGGCCACCGTCATGTTGGAGCCACAAGGAACGTAATGCGGACAAGGGAATGTCATCTAAAAAGTCAGGTATGATATCCTGTAATAGTTGGAAGTATCTCTGTCCGTTGGCATTTGCCGTTTAGATCTACGTACGCTGTGTGAGAATCGCCATTCTCACACAGCGTACGTAGACCTAAACTTCTGATCAGGGTACATCCTGCTACTGGTTTGTATATCGTAGGTACGGTACAATGTCACAATCTGCATTTGCATACGGCTACTTTTGCGAAATGTGAATATGCAGATTCGAATCGTCGCGCATCGATTTCGGGCATTTTAGGGTATTTAGGCGCCAATTTATCTTTTCCGTGTGAAACAAATGTCGTTTTGTACTAAACAATTCATGCTCTACAACTTTGTAGTTGGAAATTTTGCTCTATCTCTTTTCGTTTTCGATTTGCAATGGCTAACTTCCGCATTTCGCCACTAGTGGCGCTGCTATTGGTTGCGTTCGATCGGGCGTAGTCATTTTACTATACCGTTATTTCACTTGCATAACTGTACCACTTTCCGTTCGCAAGTTATTTCAGGCTACAAAGGGACTTTCCTATGCACCCTGTATATTGTATGCATACATATCATCATCATCATCATTGTCAACCATTATCAATCCACTGCTGGACGAAGGACTCTCCAAGCCTCTTCCACAACGGTCTGTCTTGTGCCAGTCTCCTCCATGTTACTCCCGCATACTTTCGAAGTTCATCCACCCATCTCCCATGTGGTCTTCTTCTGGGTCTTTTCCTGTCCCTTGGAATCCAATTTAAAATTTCGGCTGTCCGTCGATGTTCTGTCCTTCTGGCAGTATGTCCAGCCCATTGCCATTTCAGGGATTTAACTCTGATCATGATGTCTTCTACTCTTGTCATTTTTCGGATCCACGAGTTCCTCTTCATATCTCTCCTGGTTACACCAAGCATACATATATATGTATATATATACATATTTGTGTGTATATATACAGTATAATACTACGTGCGTATACACACATATACCTAGCCAAACACCTCCCCCCCAACAGGAATTCCTGGGTGCGCCACTGGCCAAAGCACAATCCTTCTGTGTTCAACGCCTTCACAAATTTTTCATTAGGCCTAGCTTGATATGTAAACGTGGCCGGATGATTTTGCCTCTGCTTACCAAAGGTTCCTTAACGACTTTTTTTCTCCAACTACCATATCTTTTCTGAGAGGCCACACTTTTCTTATCCAGTGGTCGTGTTTGGCTCTACTGTCCCAAAGACGTGTTTGGCTCTGCTGTCCCAAAGACGTGTTTGGCTCTGCTGTCCCAAAGACGTGTTTGGCTCTGATGTCCCAAAGACCTGTTTGGCTCTGCTGTCCCAAAGACGTGTTTGGCTCTGCTGTCCCAAAGACGTGTTTGGCTCTGCTGTCAAGGATATTTTGTGTAGCCACTTTGCTGAATTAGGAGAAAGTTCATCATCTTTAGGTCTACACAAATCAACCATTGATGTTCTTGATACTTTAGGCTTTCCAAAACTAGAGAGATTGTCTCGTACATCTCTGTCATACTGGCTGAATGACCAATTGGAATCGAGCCATATCTGTTGCCGTTGTGTAAAAGAACGCATTTTAAACTCCGCTTGGAGTTATCAATAAAAAGGCGCCATTCATTTGGCATGTATGATGATAGACCTATTTTCCTGAGAAGGCCACTGACATCGTTGCAGAACATTAGATTGTTGTCCTTAGAGAAAAAGGGCAGTGAATCCTTTCCTCTGCTACGGTAAAACGTAATGTTGGCTCCATATTGAAGTAAATTCTTTTCATTCAACCTGGAGGCCAGCAATTCTGAAGATTCCTTTGAGAGGTTCAGATCCCTCATGAGGTCACTCAGTTCATGTTGGTTTAAAGGTTGAGCACTTGATGAAGTTCCTACGAAATCACTACCACTTTCCCCACTGCTGTTATCTTGTATGTGATCAGACATGCTTGATTCCTCATTCTCTGGTAGCTCTGGTAGGTGGATGAAAGATGGAATGTGTACCTCATTTGAGTGTAGATGCGGTCGTCTTGCTGAATCGAGGTCAGGACATGTCCAATTGCTTCGATTGTTTCGATTGATGCCCTTGATGTTGACAAGACAAAAATAACAGTCATCATGGTGGTTTTTAGGTTCCCTCCACGCTATTGGTATTCCAAATTTCAGAGAGCTCCTTTTTCCATTTGATCACTGCCGTAAATGCTCCGTGCAAGTTTTGCATACAATATGGGGAGCCCACCACTTATCTTGGTCTCCAAGCTGAACATCAAAATAACCAAGATATGCCCTTTTCACAAACTCAGAAATAAGTTTCCTACTTTCTTTAAGGGTGTACTCGCCACAAATGTAGCAAAAGACATCTGGATGATTCAAGCAACTTCTTCGTGGGGAAGCCATGGCGTCTACTCAATCTGCAAACAAAATTAGATCACATTCGATTATCTGGTTGTGTAGTTGTTCACAAACTCCCAATTAGACTAACAGACACTGGCTTTACACTCATAAAATAACAATATACACTGACTTTACGCACATAAACTAACAATATACACTGACTTTACGCAAATAAAATAATAATAATTTTGCACATCAGCATATAGAGCGGGTATGCCCTATCTCCAAAACTACAGCTGATTAGGCAAAACTGATGCCATTTTTGGAATTAGCGCCCGAAATATACCCAAGAATAGGTCTAACTTCCACGGCACCAGAAAAAAAAAATGTTGTTGTTGGGCTGTGTTCTTTATATAATAGAAGTCATCGCTCTTTCCTCGTTTTATAAGTGAGTCACGGGAAAATTCTCATCGGCCGCCATCGGGAATCGAACCCAGGGTCTTCCAGTTACGCGCCGGATATGCCCCCACTGCACCACAGCGGCCTCGAAATTCTCCAGACTCACAAACGATAAACTGCCAAACCACATATAAGGGTTGCTTCTTTGGAGCCCCGCACAATGCTGGGGATTCACCACAGGTGCAGTGGAAGTATAACCGGCGCGTAACTGGAAGACCCTGGGTTCGATTCCCAGTGGCGGCCGATTATCATTTTTCCGTGACTCACTTATAAAACGTGGAAAGAGCGATGACTTTTATTTGATGTTCCTGGTCCACGTCAACTGTGTATTTATCATTTATATGGTATCCAACACTTTAGCGATCGGGTACAACAGAAAAAGTAATAATAAATGAAAGTTTTTTTGAGGTACAGCAGTTTAAAATATGAGGAATTTTGCAAGATTTCAACACTTTTGCAATTGTTTTCAAGGAAAGATTTTAATATGGGATTTGACGAGATCACCTTGAGACAGACCTACAACCAGCGGAAAGTTAGAACTAACGGGGCGGGGGAGTAGTGTTTGGTATTTTGGGGGGCTGACAAATTTAGACAGGTCTGAAATGGTATGCATACGCATGCTATGCAGTAAAAGTCAGATATAAAAAAAAAGAACAAACTTGTATTTTAGAGGTAGAGAAAACTTTGGGTCTCCTTCCGTATTCGGCCCCAAACAGTTCTAAAATGAACGATAGATGGCAGCATGTCAACGCTCACTCCTCATCTCGCGCAGTATGTCATCTCTGGTCAGTTACGTAATTCTAAACAAAAAAGTGCCCTAGCGGTGAACGGACTAGGAAAAAGTACCCTCAAATTTTGACTCATTGTTTTTATTATTTTTTTAAATTTTCATTACTAATTACCAATACCAATTTATATTAAAACTGAGTATCTGATCAATTTTATAAAAGGAAGAATGTAACGTGAGGTCATATGCTAAAATTAATTTTTTTTAATTCAAATTCTGTTCCCTGTCGTTCTATACGATTTTAAATATGCATTAGGAATATTTGTGAACTAAACAAGAAACATCAATTCAATATGACTAATACGCCGTTTTTCCTAAGATTATGTTGTAGGTGTAGAAGATGTAGGTGTTGAAGTGTTGCCCGTAAGGAGTCAAGAGTGAGTTCAGTGATTTACTTTTGTTGGAGCCGATACCAGTGACCAGTTGCTTAATACAAATGTCCAGCACTACCGTTTTCTTTCTGAGAACTGCAATCTTAACCCCGCGTAGTAGCCATCTCTTGCAAATTTATTTTGATTGCCGTCTAGACAAAAGAGTTCACATTCTCTTTGTGATTAAATACTATGATTTGTGAGACACCCTACTGCGTAATCCAACTGTGCCAATCAATCTATACAGTATTTTTGTTTCTTTCTGGGTTTAATGACTACTATGGGCAACTCGTAAGCAGTCGCCCGTCCCTAATTTCGGGTATTTCTTTCCAGGGAAGAGACAGATCTAGCACCTTTGGCCATGCACACCGCCCATACCTCATCCAGCTCTGGGACTCGAAAGAATGGTCAAGAGACTGAGCCTCAGACCACTGTACCACCGGGGAGGCCATTTCTGTGGGTGGTACGAACATTTGGTTAAGATAAGGGTATGTCTGCATACAGAACACAGCTATTCTTGCATTGCATACATGATCATTTAAAAAATTCCTTTGCTCGGATTCTCTTCAGTAACGGTTCTAGACAAAAAAAATTGGGGGGAGGGGGAGCCCAAGTTCCTGCATGTACCGGTAATTAATTAAAATTAATATGTAATTCCAAAAAAAAAAAAATCCGGTTACATTTGGCCCTGACCTAGAACCGGCTCTGATTCTCTTGCCATGTAACCATGAAAAGTGCATTAGAGGCCCTAAGCCTAGAAAAATAGTGCCGTTAGGGCGCACTAAGCCCCTTCTGCATCACTATCTCCGGTGTATTGTTTTTTTTTTTATTGGAGCTTTAACGACCACCGTGAGCAACTCAATGGGCTATAAGCAGTCGCCCGTCCCTAATTTTAGGGTCACCGGTTCCATGGAAGGGAGAGAACCAGTGCCGTAAGACAAACACAACATCCATGCCTCACCGGGATTCGAACCCAGACCCCGTTCGGACGAATGATCAGGGGCCATCGCTTAGACCACTGCGCCACCGGGGCGGCTCTACGGTGTATTGTGTCGTTAGTGTGTTTTGTAGATGTTCCGATAGAATTTATATTATGATTTATTTAAAAAAATAAACATATATATAATATGATTTTTATTATATTAACAAAGCGGAATCAAATATTTATTTGGCAAACCACATTCTAGGACATTTATTTGGACGTATATACAGGTTAATTGTAGTCCGACAGAATTTTCGTATTTCTCAGAGCACTGCCTTGAGTTCTTGAGTGTAAATATTAAAAAGAAGGAAGACAATTCACATTCATAAAGGTCATTTTAAGGGATAGCCAAAATTCCTCCAATTCCCTATTAAGGTAGTTCCACATCATGTCTGTAATTCTTTTTGGATTAATAAATATTGTTCTGAACTCCACGACATAACTGAACGCTATCGATGCAGAGCTGACGTGCTGCTATCTATCATCTGTTTTAGAACTACTTGCATGCTGACCGTAGTCACCGTACGTAGATACCTTCCGAAATTTGAAAAAAAAAAAAAAAACAGGCAACAGCTTTTGCCTTAAACGCTGACTAGACAACCCTAGCTCCGTGCTTTAGCTCTCTGTTTGATCGCGTCGTGAAGTTCTTAGAAACGTCTAATTAGGCGGGCATTTCGTTTGGTATTACCTTTAGAAACCTCTTTCGTTTGATCTAGTACTTAATGGTTCATATTTGGGGTAAGATCGCTAAAAATAAGCCATTAATGTTTCTTATCCTTTATTGTTGAGAAGAATATTTAACGATTTTATGTGTGGTTCACTGCATTGTGCCAGGTTGTTTATCAGATAGCCATGAATCGACAAATTACGGGAATTGCCAAGGTAAGCACATTATATAATTAAAAATAGAAATAACCTATCTTTCATACATATCTGCTGATTTTATGTAAAAATATTCTCTCTGAAGTTCACTGTTAACAGAGAGATAATCTGAATTCACAATTTTGAGTATCGGAATTCACAAAACCTGCCTATGAAGCAAGTTTAGTTGCTATTAAGGCTGGAACTGAAGTTAGTAGATGAACAGAAAAGTTATGTATTTTTATGATATTTTACCTAATATTTCGCACATTTTCGCTCTCAGCTCCAAGTTTCTGCACTGCATGGTATAATAATAAACTGTACATCCTACTAACACTCCCTCATCTTTGAAATGCTCAAATATGAGTTATTTGTACGAAATATATATATATAATATTTAAAACACAAGACCGTTTCTTTCAAACAATCCGTCAGCGCCACCCACTGGAACGATTTTCATGGGTTTTTTTTAAATAAAAGCTGCTGACCGACAAATTTTTCATCGTTAATTTTTATTGTCATAAGTAATTTGTTTTATGTTACCATGAGATTTTCTTTGTACAATCCGCCGTTCGTTATTCTGGCGTTTGTTCTCCCTTCAGTACCTGCAACGCCATCTGCCTTTCTGCGATGGTCGGACTTGGAACTAAGCCCTCCGCTATCAACTGCGTAGTTGTAATAATCCGAATCGGTTCAGTAGTTTTCGAGATTAGTAAAAAAAATCCGTATATTATCGTGAACTACTTTCTTTCGCGTTGGGTGTGATCAGGTTGTATGTAAACAAATTGGAACGATACACGGGAATTCGGAAACTACTGGAAAGCGATCTCATTCGGTAGTACATCCAAAAATAATAAAAAAGTAAACAAAATAGCGTATGTCTACCGGAGAGAAATAAGCTTCCCAACAGTGAAAGATTTATCCACATCGTTCAGTAGTTTTCGAGATTACCTCAAACACCCAAACAAAGTTTCTCTCTTTATATATTTGTATAGATTGTATAATGATACCAACAAAAAAAATTGCTAAAACCAAACTGGCAAAATAAAACACATTTTTAACCCCATTTTGTAGTTATCTAGACACGATATCATCATTTCGGGTCACTAAAATAATGCCTCAATATTCCAATGCAAGCCCGTCAAGGGATGTCGTACAAAAACCCACCAGCAAGATGACCACCCGACACTTGCCCACCCGAACATTTGCCCACTTGCCCACCGGATAGTTGCCCACCCGGACATTTGCCCACTGGACACGAGCCCACTGAACTTGAGCACACTTAGCACACTAAGTTTAGTAATAATCGCTACCATATTTTCGAAATTTAAGACTAAACAAATCATCTATTTAAGTCTACACACATCATCCAAAAGATTAATGGTTACTGTGAACCAGCCAGGTGGGCGGTCTTAGTGAGAGACGGGTTTGCCTCCTCTGGGCGCTCCATGGGCAACAATGGCACACAGAACAGCAACAAGGGCCTCCGTGAATGTTGGAGAGGTACCAGTTAGTTATGTGTGACATTGGCGAAAAGGCCCCAACTCACTGGGTTCCAGAATCCTTAGGTGGAATGACCAACTGGTACCGATAGCTGTGGGCTGATCAACCACACTGATGTACTTTTATGATTTTTATGACCTAAAGGGAGAATTTAAAGGACTCAAGTGTGGGATATGGTGGACCTACCATACTTGAGAAAGATGGTCCAGCACGGAATCGACCTGGAACTTTTAAATGGCATATGAGGAAGTGATCGCGGCTGAGTGAGTGTAAGATTGGTGTATGGATTACTAGAGGTATAAATGGAAAGATAAGTGAGGTGATTTAGGAAATGAATAAGTATAGATTTGATGTGCTGTGGGTAAGTGAAACTAAAATGAAAGAAGTTGGGATAGAAGAAATGAATGGAACGGTGAGTGTGTGGTCTGGAGTGTTGGATAATGTTACATTATCCAACACTCCAGACCACACACTCACCGTTCCGTTCATTTCTTCTATCCCAACTTATGTGAGGAGACAGGCTGGTGTAAGTGTGATTTAAAGTGAAAAGATGAAGAACAACTTGATTCACTATAGCTGCATAATACACTGCTGGACAATTGCTAAGGACGGATCATAAACGGCTATATAGCGCATAAAAAAGTAGGTGTGGTTGGATGCCAAGTGAAATAAAATAATGTCAGAATGCCAGGACATCACAAGAAAGACAATTTATTGTGCTCTGAAATCCAGAAGGCTTTAAAACGTGTTCAAGGGACAAACAGGCCATTTTGTGTAGAATACGTAAACATGAAAAAAATATGCAATTACCGTCCGCAGGCGTTCCGGCGTAAGATGTCAATACGGGATATGGCCACCATGGAGGGCGATGCAAGATTCCACACGTCGTGTCATGCTTTGCACAACATTATCAAGCAGCTGTTGGGGTAATTTATCCCATTCCTCTGTCAGTGCACGGATGAGAGTGTCCTTGTTTATTGGAGGGCATTGGCGACCAGCAAGACTCCTCTCCAAAGCATCCCACACATTTTCAATGGGATTCAGATCTGGAGAACGTGCTGGCCATACGAGGCGTTGAATATCCTCGCTCTCAAGACACTACTGGACAGCGACTGTTCGATGACATGTTGCGTTGTCGTCCATGAAAATGAATCTATCACCGACAGCACCACGGAGCATGCGAACATGAGGTAGCAGTACATCATTAATGTATCGTTGGCCAGTCATAGTCCCAGTTGGAAACACATAGAGGGAAGTACGGCCATTGATCATGATGCCAGCCAATACCATGACACTACATGTCGGATATCGGTCCCTTTCCTGTATGTTTGCTGGACAATATGCAGTACCACTATCACGCCAGATCAGTTGTCGTCGACAATCAGACGATAGACTGTATCTACTCTCATCTGAGAAGAGGACAGCAGACCAGTCGTTATCAGTCCATTTGCGATGTTGATGGCACCATTGCAAACGGGCGGTACGGTGACGTGTGGACAATGGGATGCACACAACAGGATGGCGGGCGCATAGTCCTCCTTCATGCAAACGTCTGGCGACAGTTTTTCGGGAGATCAGCTTGCCAGTAGCAGCCATAAACTGATTTGCTACCTCACTAGCTGTGCTGCGCAGGTGTCTTTTTGTTGATAGTACTATGTACCGATCTTCTGCAGGTGTCGTACTGCGAACACGACCTCCCCCGTGACGTTTGCTACACTCTCCATTTGTTTGAAATGATTTCCAAAGCCTTGAAACAACACTGTGGCTAACGTCGAACTCCCTGGCAACATCTGTTATTTTTCGCCCTTCTTCAATCTTGCCAATAATACGGCCACGCGTAAAATCATCTAGGTGATGACGGGAAGACATACTGAAAATTGCAAGTTCGTCAGTTGATTCTTTCCCTTTCAACTTTGCGTTTGAACAACAACGGTCAATACGCGTCAAATCCTTTATATCTCTTAGCGGCGCTATGACGTCACGAACAAGTTCGGCAATCCAAAATTTGCATACGCACAACACGTCTTACTGTATCCCGCACTTATGCTAATTTCCACATTTTCCTGCCTTCGATTTTATGGTTGCTATCGTTGCTATTGTCATCCGTCCTTAGCGATTGTCCGGCAGTGTATATTTGGATTCATTTTAAAGCGAAACTTCAGAGAATAGTAATTGTTGTAGTCCTTGTGACTCGGAACCTTCTGATAGGAAGGAAGATTTCTGGAATGAGCTAAAAGCTATTTTGGTGCTAAAGAGAAACTTATTGTAGCAGGGAATTTCAATGCTAGAGTAGGTGTTCAGAATGGGATTTCTTTTTTTTTTTTTTTTTTTTTTTTGAGGTTTAACGACCACCCTGAGTAACTCAATGGGCTATAAGCAGTCGCCCGTCCCTAATTTAGGGTCACTGGCTCCAAAGAAGGGAGAGAGCCAGTGCCGTAAGACAAACACTACATCCATGCCTCACCGGGATTCGAACCCAGATCCATCTCGGATGATTGGTCAGTAGCCAGCGCTTAGACCACTGCGTCACCGAGGCGGCGAATGGGATTTCTGATAGCGTTCCAGGTAAGTCTAATGATCTTGGTGTGAATGATATGGTGGTTAATTGAACTATGCATTGAAAATGGATTGTGGGTATTTAATACGTTTTACAACCACAAGTATATTCACTCATACTCTTGGGAAAATCGTACTCTGGGATTAAAGAGTGTCATAGATTTTGTTGTTTATGATCGGCGTCTGAAACAGTTGTTGTTATACCCGTGTGATGAGAGGTGCTGATGTTGGCTCTGATCATCACCTGTTAGTGTCACGGGTGAAACTGAATGTTGGTTGGAGAAGGAGATGTATGAAAATGCCTGTGGCGAAAAGGATAAAGTTTGAAAGGCTGAAGAATATCAGTGTTACTCTGATTCACTAAGTGAATGTCTGCGTGCGAGAGGGATATAGAAAAGAAGTGGACCTGTTTTAAGAACTATGTTGTCACTGCTGCTGAAGAGGTCTGTGGTATTGCCACAGTGGGTAACTTTAAAGGTGAAGCCTGGTGGAACAGTGAGATTAATGAAGCAGTAAAGAGGAAGAAGGTAGCTTACTTGGGGATGTAGCAAGGTGTAGCTTCTGAGGAGAATATCGCTGTAAGCAGCGTGAGGTAGCAAAGCTGGTTCGCCAGAGTAAGGAAAAAGATAGGAAGGAAAAGGAGGAAAGGCACGATTTGGCTTTTTAGAAAGATAGAAGAACATTCTGGAAGTACATAAGACATAGAAAAAATAGGGGAAATAAAATTCTAAGTTGTGTAAAGAATAGGATCGAAGAAATGATATGGAAGCCCAATGAGCTAAGTGAAAAATGGGGTGAGTACTTCTGTGATTTATTACATCATGAAAGCAAAGATGATTCTGAGGTAGAAGCAGATGATGTCATAGGGAGAGATGGAAACACTGGCGGGATCTCAATAGAAGATGTGTGTAAAGCTCTACAATCTCTTCAAAATGGTAAGGCTTCGGGAGTTAATGGCGTATCTGCTGAGATGCAGAAATATGGTGGTGACTGTGATTGACTGGTTAATTGACATTTGCCAGTCATGTTGGGAGTTAGAAATGGTCCCTCAGGCTTAGAGGGATACTATCATTGTTCCCTTGTACAAGGGAAAAGGTGATCAGACTGAATGCAAGAACTATCGTGGTATCAGTTTGCTGAGTGTGCCAGGAAAAGTGTTTGGGAAAGTCATTCTTGATAAGGTACGAGGTCTTACATCAGAGAAAGTGCGGGATGTACAGAGTGGTTCTATGCTTGGTAAGGGCTGCACTAATCAAATTTTTGCATTACGCATGATGATTGAAAAGTATTTGTCTGTTGGTAAAAACGTGTTTGCGGCTTTCATAGATTTAGAGAAAGCTCATGACAAAGTAAATAGGACTCTCCTGTGTAAGGTATTGAATAAATATGGTATTACTGGGAATCTACTTAATAGTGTGAAAGCCATGTACGCTCGCAGTAGAGCATGTGTACGAGTGAATGGTGTTTTATCGAACTGGCTTTCATTGGAGCAGGTGTCAGACAAGGTTGTGCAATGTCACCCTGGCTTTTTAATATACACTGCTGGCCACCCAAAATGCAACACCAAGAAGGAAGCATCCGATTGGCCTGAAATTCGCAGCATGCGTCGCCCACGAGAGGACATGCAAACGATTAGCATTGCAGGGCATATGCAAATCATGTGCGCCCGGCACACCACCGAGAAGCACTATACGAAGGGTGCACAGAAGGTGGGGTGTAAGTAATGGAAGTGTGTTGTGCTACCGGACCTGTGCGTGGGAAGCTTCCTGATGCCTCGTCGCAGAATACTGCAGTCATTCCAGCACGTTTCGGAGTTCGACAGAGGACGAATAGTGGCTTATCGCGACAGCGGTTTATCGTACCGAGACATCGGCGCCCGTGTGAGACGACATCCAGCCACAGTGAGGCGAGTATGGATTCGGTAGGTGTAGGAGGGACGGACGAACCGACGAGAGCGATTGCCGCAGCCGCAGCACACCACCAAACGAGAGGACCGGCATGTTGTGCGGTGGGCATTGACGGCTCGCACCGCCACATCATAAACGTTAGCGCAGGAATTAGGGTGTGTTGCGCAGCAACCTGTGTTAGCACGTACCGTTCGAAGTCGTCTGCAGGAGCGGGGACTTGTCGCACAGCGCCCATTGCTCCGATTACTATTGACGTTACACCACCGGCGAGTGCGGCGGCAGTGGGCCGTTGATCGCCGCACCTGGACTAGGGAATGGCACGACATTGTCTTCTCCGACGAATCCCGCTTCTGCCTGCAAAACCACGATGATCGGATCAGCGTGTGGCGGCACCGCGGCGAGAGACTGTATGACGCCTGCATTATGCACCGCCATATCATTCCGTCACCTGGCGTTATGGTTTGGGGCGCAATTGGATATGACACCCACACCCTCTGGTACGCATCGCCGATGCACTCAACAGCCACCGCTATATTATTTTATTTGTAAGTATTGTAGTAACTTCACGGCCCACCAGGTGTCACTGCTGCCGGAACCCGCCTGATCTCCCGATATGTCGCCCATCGAACACGTCTGGTCGCTGATCGGCAACCAAGTGGCCCGGCAAGCACCACTCGCAGCTACGTCTGATGAACTGTGGCAACGTGTGGAAGCAGCCTGGACCGACATACCCCAAGCCCACATCCAAAGCCTCTTTCGTTCGATGCCGCGGCGTGTAGCGGCCGTTATTGCCAGCCATGGGGCCACACGAACTATTGATGTCGGCGTGTTCCGCAAGTCGCACGAGCCTGTAAGCTCAATCGTTTCATCTTTGTATCTGTTGTTATGTGTTCAGTAAATCTGGCTTTGCTATCTCGTGTCCTTCTTGGTGTTGCATTTTGGGTGGCCAGCAGTGTATTTATGGATGCATGCATGAGTGATGCTAAAATGCACAACACTGGTTTGTATTGGTAATGTGTGTATGTGTGTATGTGCCGATTGCTCTATGCTGATGACACAGTCATGTTGGCAGAGAGCAAAGGTGAGTCTCAGGGTATGTTAAAGTGGGTACAGGGTATGTTGTGTCGGATGTACGAAGTTTGTATGAACTTCAAACTGAGTGTAAATAGAGGAAAACCAAAGTTGTGGTTTTGAGAAAGGAACTGTTTGTACTGAATGCAAGATAAGTCTTAAAGGCACAGAGATTGACCAGGCGAACGAGTTTTTATATTTAGGAAGCATGTTTGACAGAGAGAACAAATTGGACGGTGAAATCAGTAGGTGGCCGCCCCGGTGGCGCAGTGGTCTAAGGCGCTGGCCTCTGATTGTTCGTCCGTAAGGGGTCCGGGTTCGAATCCCGGTCAGGCATGGATGTTGTGTTTGTCTTACGGCACTGGCTCTCTCCCTTCCCTGGAACCAGTGACCCTAAATTAGGGACGGGCGACTGCTTATAGCCCATTGAGTTGCTCACGGTGGTCGTTAAACCTCCAATCAAAAAAAAAAAAAAAAAAAGAAATCAGTAGGTGAGTGAATTCTTCATTGAAAATCATAGCCGCCTTAGGAGGATTTCACAGGAATGATGGGTTCTCAAGGAAGTCCTGAATGGCTGTGTATGTTCCTACTCTGAGGTACGGCAGTGTGATTGTTCCTACTCTGGTGTACGGCAGTGAAACCTAGGTACTACAAAAGAAACATAAGAGTCGTTTGTTTGCTGGACGACAGTCGTTGTTTACTTCGTGCTCGTATTTTGTTCCGTTTGTGATAATTTCCGAGTATACAGCTCCTAATTTTGTGTGTGCGGCGTGTTTCAAGGTGCCGTCCTACTTCTGATCCATTTACCAGGTGGGTAAGTGCCCTTTTTGTGTTGTATTCCTCATTTTCCTGCTTTAGTAGAGTTGGCCAAAGCTCGTAATCTTATCGCCATTGCAAATGGCGGCTTCCGGGGGTAGCGGAGCTTCTATCCCCACTTCCGAAAGTGACTCTTTATCCCTAACAGCCGCTCAGAAGCAATCCACCAATGGAGGGCTTCCTTTGACAAGCCCCTCCTCTCCGCAGCGTGACAAATTTGCCTTTCCCATGGAGCTATCTCTTCCTGTCTGACGAAGAGTGGTGAACCATTGCCTTCTCCTGTACCTTCTGATGTCGCCATGGACGTCACACTTCCACCAGCCACTTACGCGTCATCACAACGCACGCCAGGTATGTCGTATGCTGCCGTCACCTCAGGTGCGTCAACTTCTTTTTCTTCTCATCAGCCCCCTTCTTCAAAGTGCTCTTATCAGATGACGTATGTTACAGACCAGATCTACGTAGATGTTCCGACTACTTGCCCTCACGGTCAGCTTTTTCTTGACAAAATCGGCTGGGTGTATTTTTCCGCAGCCTCCCCAACACAAAGCTGACGGCGTACAGCGCTGCCCTTCGACAAATTGTTCCAAAAGAGGCTATTACTCGCGTGGGTAGAAGAACCAGCCAAGTAATTGCTTATCTTGCGACTCCCGCCTTCGCCCTTCGAGTTCTGACCGAAGGCATTTCCATCGGCGATTGCCATCTTCTTGCGACCCCACTCATACAAGCACCTACTGCAGTCAGTTTCGCCCCTGTTCCTCCAGAAGTATCCGAAGACCTATTGCTCTCCGTCGCTCAGAATTATGGACGTACTGTCGGATCGGTCATCACGTACTCCTCCTTTTCGGGAGTCCCTGAGAACCGTTATCTCTTAGGACTTCGCCGTAACGTACGTGTGATCTTTCCCTCGGAGGAAGTCATGTTACGTGTTCCATCGGTATTCAATGTACGCTGTGACACTCATATTAGGCGCATTGACATCACTGTGGGCACCCTTTGTTCGGTATGTAAGAGCACTGGTCACCCTAGTGCGCTATGCCCTCATCGGGCAGCTACTGCCTTCAAAACTTCCGCACAGCATACTCAACGGTCAACTGGACCGGCATCTTCTTCTGGGGCCTCTCACCAGCGGCAGTCGAGTTATTCCGAAAGTATCCATAAAGCCGTTGGTCAACGCGTGACCTCGTCGCAACCTTCCACTTCCAACTCAGCTTCTACACTCCAGACATGCCCACAGCAGGAGAATTCTTCGACCGGAGACCCGTTGAACTCTCCTCTACTTTTTACAATTACTCCACAGCACCCTTCAGAGCCCGATAATGGGGTCGCTGCGCCTGATGCCTTCACAGTGCCAGACCCTCCATCCTTTGGTCCTGAGCAACATAGGGTACGCTCGAAGCGTCGTCGGACTACTCGACGTCGCAATAAGAAGACACGCACATCTCCCACCTTTCGAAGAGGACGTGATCGCTCGGAAAGTCGTTCACTCCCATCTGACGCTTCTAGCATCTCCATCTCCGACTCTGACGACAGCACACTGGTCCCACTTACTCTAGAGGATTTCATACAGCAACTGGAAGATTCCTCACTACCACAGACAACAATTTCTGGGGCGGAGTTACACTCCTATCTCATCGGTCCTCGTAGTAAAACCATGTCTCATGATTTTCTCCAATCCTATCTCACGGAGCTTGCAGCAAATATGACGCAAGTGGCGGTTGTTCGATCTCACCTCCAAGCCTTACCATCCACATCTTTCGGCGAAAGCGGATGTCTCAAGAAAGTCTGCGATCGTCTCTCGCGGCTCCAACGAGCCGCTGACAAGCACTTTGAACCGCCGTCTGACATTTCCATTCAAGATAACGACACTGAACTGTAAGGGGTTTGGGTCCCCTCTGGCGAACTCGTTTGCTCGTGAGGATCTCCATCGCCTCACAGCAGACATTCTTCTGCTCCAGGAGACGAATTGCCTGTCTACAACGCCCTTCAATCGATGGCGTACGTGGAACTAATAGTTCCACCAAGCATTCCGACACTATACAATCGGAGGTCTGGCCATAAGCATCCACACTCAGTTCCGTCAAGTTCCATCTTCGGTTGCGGTGCAGCATCTCTGCCGTGACTTGCTACAACGCCTCGCCTTTGTTCTGGACCAGCGTCGTTATGTCGTTTTCAACATCTACGTCCCGTGCACACCTCAACATCACACCCTCCCTTTCATGGCGCTCCGTTCGGCTCTTCAGTAAACATTACCGTCGGATCACGTGTTGATCGGCGGCGATTTTAATTGCACGCTTGACCCTGATCTTGATCGTGCTCCAATTCATAAGGAAACTCGCTTGCGTCTTGTGGAGCAATTACACTCCCTCATCACGGAGTTTGATCTTCGGTACGTCTTTCGTTAAATTTATCCTACAACGGTCTCCCATACGTGGAGGTCCTCAGCTGCCGCCTCGTCATCATCCGCTAGACTTGACCGTTTCTACGCACCTCGTCATCATCCGCTAGACTTGACCTTCTGCCCGTGGTCACGGAGTGTCAGCATCTACCCCCGCCTCTTCTGACCATTGTGCCATTGTGGCCACCTTCACCTCTTCTTTCCGTCAACGCCTGGACATTAGATACCTCTCTCCTGGAAGTTTCACTCCTGGACATTAGATACCTCTCTCCTGGAAGACCAGGCCTTGTGTTCTAACGTCCGGAATCTCCGTTTACTCTTATCACCCTGGACTGTCCACTGCATCCTGTGCACTAAGTTATTGGCTGGATGTCAAGTCACACCTGCTCCACTTTCTCAAGAGCCACTCGTTCACAGCCGCCAATCTGCGCACCATGGAAGAACGAAATCTCCGACAAGTTCTCGCCCAGCTTGGAGCCACTCACCCCCTCTATCCAGCATATTTGGTAGACCTCCGTGCTCTTCTGTAACCTCGAGCTCGGCAGGCCATTTTACGACTTCGTCTCCAGCACTTGTCTCCCGAAGACTGCTCTTTTGAGTTCTTGCCTTCGTTAGAGGATCAGCGCCGTTCTTCTCATCGACTCCGTGTGCAGCGTCTGCCTGA
The DNA here is from genome assembly GCA_039090855.1 of Macrothele yani. Classification (NCBI taxonomy): domain Eukaryota; kingdom Metazoa; phylum Arthropoda; class Arachnida; order Araneae; family Macrothelidae; genus Macrothele; species Macrothele yani. Next base: position 15,463,940 of record CM077017.1, read on the forward strand.
CGGTCATGTGGCTTCGGACCCAGATGTGCTTTGCTCCCATGTTCGTCAATACTTCTCCGACAAGTACAGTGATACCCCTTCACCTTCGGCTTCTGCGTCTAATACTTTACTTTCTTCTCTCCCTCAAGTCCCCTCTCACCTTTCCTCTTCTCTTCTATAGCCTATCTCTCCTTCTGAACTCAGGACTTCACTTTCCTTTCTCAATCCCCGAGCCGTCCCTGGTCCTGACGGCCTCCCTCTATCATTTTATCTTATCTTTTTACCTTCTCTCCTTCCTTTCCTTCTCGCTGCTTACTGTTTTGCCTTTGCATCTATATCCCTTCCGAGGGGCTTCACTGTTGCTCACATGGTACTTTTCCCTAAGAAGGGCGACCTCCTTGACCTGGGGAACTGGCGTCCGATTTCACTAATAAATCTTAATTACAAACTGTTCACTAAAATTTCCTCTCACCGCCTAAATCAAGTTCTTCCGTATCTTCTCTCTTCCGACCAGTCCTACACGGTACCTGGTCGTTATAGCGCTACGAGCCTTCACCTGCTTCATGATCTTCTGTCTCTTGCCGGGACTAATTCTGAATCTCTTGCCCTACTAAATTTAGACCAACGTGCAGCTTTTGATAATATCTCCCATTCATTTCTCTCAACTACTTTACACGCTTTTGGCTTTCCTTCTATCTTCGTTACTACTATTCTTGCTCTCTATCGCGACGCCGTCTTTCAGGTCAAGACAGCCGCCTTTCTGACAGCACCCATTTCTTTCCGTCGTGGAATACGACAGGGGTGTCCACTTTCTGGGCAATTATTCGCCCTGGCGTTCGACCCTTTCCTACGCACAGTACATCGTGCATTTCTTGAGGCTCTTCCTCCTCCCACGGCAAGCACCAGGCACTTCTCTATAACCTACTGCGCCTACACCGACGACGCGACCTTCTGCGTCCGGATGGAGTCGCAATTTGATATCCTCGCTCATGTATATGCACTCTACTCTTCTTGCTCCTGAGCGATGCTCAACACTACCAAGAGTGCCGGCCTGTGGTGCGGTGCCTGGGAGTCCAGGATGGGCTCCCCATGGGGCGCCTCAGGGACTGCCTCTTCTCAGAAATTTCTTGGTGTACACCTGGGAGCTCCCATAGCTGCCCGAAACAACACGTGGGTTGCTCTTTGTAATCGCCTTGCTCGATCGGCTGCTTTCTGGCGGAAAGCTCAGTTCAGCGGCTCTTACGTCTTCTGTCTCCTTTTCTTCATGTGTGGGCAGCTGCTCGCATGCCAGCTTACTATCTTGCTGAAGTCACACGGATCATCTCCACTATGATCTGGTCAGCTCATCATTGGATACAAGTCTAAATTCTAAGTCGTCCGATCTCCACCGGTGGTATTGCGCTCCTGGATATGTTCGCCAGTTCTACAAAGCACACCGGATAGTATCCCTTCTGCGTCTACTCTGCGAACCAAGATCCGCAGCCTCTCTTCTCCGAGACATGATGATTTCTCCCCGGATCCCCGCATCAAATTCACAACTTTTCTGCTGATGGATCGCTTTTCTCCCCTCCGCTCTCGTCTTTTCCCCGATTTATTCGGAGGCGCTTTCCTTTCTTCGCTCTCTCCCACTACTCCGTGCCCCACCCGCTTCCATCTCAGAACTTCTAGCTGAACCCCTCTTCCACTCCACCATCCTCCATCCTCCTAACGCACCGCATTTCACTGACCTTTCCTGGCTCCCCGCTGGGATCGTATCCGTCCGAGACTTACTTTCCTCTGACCTAACATGGAAACCCTTTTCCGACCACTCTCCTTTCCTTCCACGCTCCTCTGCATCTCTTGCACTCTACGATTCTCTCCGCTCCTCGATCGTTACTCTTTTTCCTGCTCTCGCTTCTCCGGCTGGCCTCTTTCTCGTTTCATCTGCTTCTCTTCCCCTTCCTTTTTTTCTTCCTGTTCGTGGCTCATTTCTTATGATCTCTAGTTTTACTGTCCGCACTCTCTGTCGTTTTCTCCTACAGGATCCATCGCCACCCGCACCCCAGCTCATTTCAGGAGTGCCGCCCGCCGCTCTTCCGAGTGTGTGGTCGGCAACAGCTTCACCCATCTCGACAGCAGATGAAAGGAATATTCACTGGCTCTTCCTTCAACGCCGCCTGCCAGTGCCGGCCACGTTATTTCGGATGACGCTGACAGCCGCACCCACCTGCATCTTCTGTTCTGAGCATGCTGATGTTCTACACATCTACCAGTACTGCCCGGCGATCCTTCCTTTACTACACCTAGCCTTTACCGTTGCCAAGTGTCTCTGTGCCACAGAGCTGCCTTTTTCTTCGTACAGTACTTTGCTGGTTTCTTGTTCTCCACCGGTGCCTTTATCTGAGCCAAGCGCATACATCTTTGTACTCGCAAAGCATGTGATTTACTGCTTCTATCTGCAACTCCGTCATACCTCTACTGCGCCTACGCTCCTTCAAGCAGGAGACACGCTCTGTGCGCAATTCCGCGACCGGCTGACCTCACGGCTCCGATTGGCGTTTACCGCAACCCGGGCCACTAACCAGAGCCAGCAGTTCCTGTGTGTATGGTCACCATTACACCGCTGGTTTTCCGGGCCTTCTGCTGACCTACATCTTCTGCTTTGACTTCCACGCTGTACGTCGGGGCCTTCTCCGCTTTGATCTTTGTGATGAACCCTGGGCTGGCTCACCGGATCCGGAGAGGATCTCCCTAAGCTTGTCAAACTTATATCTTCTGTACATTCTTCATATTCCCATCTCCAGTTTATTTTTTTACTGTCAGTGTGTGTAGTGTATTCACGTGCACTTACTTTGTGGTGCCCTCTTCTGAATAAGTGTTCTTTTTAGTAATTTCTTCTGTGTGCCTCACATTGTACCTGTATATTCAATTTTTTTTTTTTTTTGATTGGAGGTTTAACGACCACCGTGAGCAACTCAATGGGCTATAAGCAGTCGCCCGTACCTAATTTAGGGTCACTGGTTCCAGGGAAGGGAGAGAGCCAGTGCCGTAAGACAAACACAACATCCATGCCTGACCGGGATTCGAACCCGGACTCCTTACGGACGAATGATCAGAGGCCAGCGCCTTAGACCACTGCGCCACCGGGGCGGCATATTTTTATTTCGTCATATATCTTCTGCTCATTCGTTCGTCATATTGCTCATATAAATTGTACATACACATCCTGTATATATTTCGCTGAGCTGCCGCCCCGGTGGCGCAGTGGTCTAAGGCGCTGGCCTCTGATCATTCGTCCGTAAGGGGTCTGGGTTCGAATCCCGGTCAGGCATGGATGTTGTGTTTGTCTTACGGCACTGGCTCTCTCCCTTCCCTGGAACCAGTGACCCTAAATTAGGGACGGGCGACTGCTTATAGCCCATTGAGTTGCTCACGGTGGTCGTTAAACCTCCAAAAAAAAAAAAAATATATATATATATATTTCGCTGTTCATTACGTACATCTACACATTCCTTAGTACTGTGTATGCTCCTTTTCGGAGCCGTCCTACAAGTTCATTCTTCACTGTCTGCATCATGCGTATCTCAGTCACGCACTTTTTGTACACATGTTGTATATAGTACACATTTTCAATTGCATCATTATGTTCTGCGTCATTTGTATTTATGCTTTCATTGCATTGTATGTATATCTCACTTACTGCACATAGTTCGTTCCCTGTTCCTATATGGCTTCACGCACATCTGTATATACTTCGCCTAAATTGTACATTTATTCAGTCTCACCTATATATTTTTCATTCTCACACTCTGCACTGTTGCATTTATGTTGTATCATCGCTCATCTATCTCACTAACACTGTATTATATATACACCTCTCGTACTGTAACTTGCGCACTCGCTGTATATATACACCTCTCATACTGTAAATAGCGCATTTCTTGTATACATACTACGGTAATTGTGTCTTGTCGTCTGCTCATCTATTTCACTTGCATTGTATATACCCTTCGCATAATGTAAATTGCGCTCACTTTGTATATATCTGACTCCTGTTACTATGATTTCAGGCATTGTAAAGGCACATGCTGCCTATCGCCTTCGTTCCCTGTAACTTTCGCTCAGAATAAAACATTTTGAAAGTTTGTGTGCTGGAGAAATGCGTTACTTACGGGGGGGGGGGGTAAGAAACGCGGTGATCATGTGAGGAATGAAAATGTGTTCCAGATGTGTAATATGAGGCAAAATGTTGTTAGTAAGGTGGAGACTAATATTCATGCAGACATTGTAACTGGAAGACCCTGGGTTCGACTCCCGGTGGCGGCCAACGAGAATTTTTCCGTGACTCACTTATAAACGTGGAAAGAGCGAACATCTTTGTTTGGAGACTAATCTTCTTAGGTGGTTTGGCCATGTTGAAAGAATGAGTGATGAGGTGCTGACAAAGAGAATTTTTTTAGCCCTAGTGGTAGGAAAGAAAGGAAGAGGAAGGCCAAGGAAATCATGGGAGGATCAGATTCGGGAATGTCTGCTTGAGAAAAAGATTATGAGTATGAAGTGCTGTGTGCAGGAATCGTTGTAAATGGAGACATTTAATACACCAACAGTAAGTAAATTCCAGTTTTATCTGTTAATACTTGGCACATGGTATTTCTTTGGGGAGCTAACCTCTGAATCTTAGAGAACAGCTTAATGATATGTGTACCAGCCTGTTTGGGTCACTAAAAGTGTGGTCACTACAGACATCAAAATTTCTCTGAATATTTTTATTTTCTAATGATGGAGATTCTGCTCCCCTCCCTCCCCCAACCCCATCTGAAGAGAGGTGACAAAAAAAGTAAAACGTTTTATAAGGTAAAGTGTTCTGTAAAGTCTTTATATTTAAAAACCTGATTCCAGCTGACAGTTTTATACAAAAAAAAATCATAGTGTGTTAAAATGTCTTCTGAAATAGATGGGTACAGAATGGAATTGGAAACAAACAGAATTTATGCAGTGGTATATACATATGTAAAGAAGCTATGTTTACCCTATACTTAAATTACTTTTTTCTATAAATGGGCCACAATTGCAGAGTCACACGTGAACTCTGTAAAACGGTCCTGCACTAACGTATAGGTCTGCTGTGCTTAATGAAATCCAACTACTGTTTATACAAAATGGGAGAAAAAAAGCTGCCAGTGGCATCAACTATTAGAATACTTGACACTATTGCCAAGTCAATCCTTAACTTTGGCTAATTCATTAACTACTACCATTAATTCTACCATGAGTATAGTGAAGTTAGACTGGTTTTGAATAGACCTGTCTTTCTAAAATTAAAACAGGTATTCTAACATTGAAAATATAAAAGTCAGGCAACTTAGAAACAAACAAAGTGTTCGACACGAGGTTTTGTAATAAAATTCCAAGATGTTTGTAATAAAATTTAGTGTTCAAACTAAAATCTTTAAATCGTCAGACACTGGTTCGTGGAATCATTAACAATCTCGTTAGTAAATGATGACCCAGGAGCATCATTCTCCGATAGATCCATACTAACACTAAAATCAGCAGCAGACATGATGACATTTGCGCGTCCACAAATTTGTATTTCAATTTAAAATAACAATGGGAAGGAGCCTCAAAATAATTAAGATTTTCATAAATTCAGCATTTTCTCACACATCGTCAGCAAGTTACAATACAAAATTGGAAACATTTGCGACAAAAGAAGGCGATTCGGCCAACACAAAATGCATTGCCTTGAAAACTGTCAGCTTTTCCACACTTTCACGGCAGTCACTCGCGGTTAATGACTTCACGCAAAGTGGTACTGCTCCATTAACAAGGGCAACTCCAGATATCTTATTTTAACCTCGTTGACTCAGACTTCCTGTTCTTTGTTTCCGTCCGTCATATCGATGGCAGCTTCTCGTTTAGTTTCATTCAAGCATGGCGTCTTCTCAAGCACCCCACCTATTTCTGTCTGGTTGGTTCAAATCTATAGCCCCTTTCATTTCTTCTTCTTCTTGGTTACTCAGTCCAAGGACTGGTTGTTCAGTAGATGTACTCTGCCTCTCCATTCCTCTCTATTCTCCGCCGTTCTCTTAAAGTCATAGTATGTCCTAGTATTGGTGTCTTGGAGTAATTGTGCCACAAAATCATTCCTTGGCCATCCTCTTCCTCTCTTGCCTTGAATTTTCCCTTCCAAAACTTTCAGAATCGGGCCTCCATGGCGCAATGTGTGTCCCATCCATAACATTCTTTTTTTAACATGCTGATCAGATTCCTAGGTTCTCCCACTCTCTCCAGGACTTCCTCATTAGTCTTTCTATCGAGCCAGCTTATTCTCTTCATTCTTCTATAGCTCCACATCTCAAATGCCTCCAGCCTTTTCACTTCCCTCTTGGTCAATGTCCCTGTCTCAGAACCGTAGAGAGCTACTGGCCAAACATATGCCTTTAAAATTCTCTTCCTCAGTTTTAGATATATATTTTTGGATGACAGTAGTCTTTGATTCTCTCTAAAAGCCGTTTTTGCCATCCCCAGTCTCATTCTAATTTTCATTTTCCATCTCGCTTCTTCAGTAATAATTTGACCCAAACAGCGAAATGATTTAACTTGTTCGGTGCATTGTCCTTAAATTTTAAGGAAAGCCTGTTTTGGATCCTTTCCTATCACCATTAGTTTTGTCTTATTTTTATTTATCTTTGTTCCATAGATATCCGCCTTTTTGTGTATTTTTGACACCATGCGCTGTAATGATTTGGCTGATCCTGAAACAATTGCCTTAATGGCCTTAATTCTCTCTCCATTAACCCAAACTCCTTCACTGGCGCCTTCCCCCCCAAGACCTGATCCATCATATCTTCGGTATAAATACCAAAATGGCCAGGTGACAACAAGCATCCCTGCCTCCTGTCTTATGCCTTTATTTATTGGGACTGGGTCAGTCATTCCCTCTTGAATTGAACTCAATCCTTTCTGATTTACATAAAGATTTTTGATCAGCTGGATACTGTTATCATCCATGCCGAGTCTCTCTAGGATTGGAAAAAAATTTGTCCAAGTCACTCTGTCGAAGGCCTTCTCATAATCAATGAAACATGTCGATCATTCGCCCCCTGTCGATCATTCTTTCAACCAAAAATCTCAGGGTGCCAATCGCATCCCTAGAACCCTTTCCTCTTCTAAATCCGAATTGGTACTCTTCCAACGCCTCTTCCACCTTAAAATCCAATCTCTTTTTAATAATCCAGCAGAATCTTTGATGCATGTGAAATTAAACTTATGAATCTGTACTCTTCATACTCTGTTGCCTTAAGTTTCTTTGGTATAGGAAATAATTATGGAGGTCGTATGGTCAGCAGGCCAAATTCCTTTTTGATGGCAAACATATACAAAGACGAACAGTTGATTAATTACAGCTTCTCCAGATGCTTTATGTAGTTCTATGGGTATCTCATCTACTCCTGGAGCTTTATTGTTGATCTAAGCGCCTCCTCAAACTCTTCTCTTGTAATTTCCTGATCCCTCTCCATTCTTTCATTGACTAAGTATGAATTTTACTGATGTAGTTGTTGTTCCTTCTCCTCATTATATAGTTCTGACACATATTCTTTCCACCTCTCTTTTTTCTCAGTCAGGTGCTTTCCCTGTTTGTTTTGGATGGTACGGGATTGCACTCCTCTCTTCCTCTGTGCCGTGCTTTTGATAGCCTTGTAAACAAGATCTGACGGGCCCTGGTTTTCCATTTCCTCTATTTCTTCACAACGATCCATCCACCAATTCTCTCTCGCTTTTTTACATTTTCTATCCATTTCATTTTTTAGTTTCTTATACATGAATACTCCTTGATCTGTGTTAATATTTTTCCATTTACGTCTTTCCTCCATTTTGACTATCACCTCCGTTGTCAGCCATTTCTTTCTAATTTCTAAGTGTTTTCTTCCGATTGTTTCCTTTGGAGCATTTATTACTATATTTTTTATAATCTTCTAATGTTGTTCAGGTTCTTGAATGTCCATTTGAACTGCTTTAATACTATTTAAAATCCTGGACTGATAATTAAGCCTTATATTTTTATGTCTTAACGCCTCCAGAATAAATTTCATTCTTCTCTTTGGTTTTTCTATCGTCTTCCATTTTAAATGCTAAGTCATCATAAGGAGGTTATGATCGGAATCAACATCTGCTTCCAGGTAGGCTATTGACTTTTTCACCTGATTTCTATAACGTCTGTTAACCAAACATGTAATCAATTTGGTACCTATTCCTATCCCCCGGGCTTTTCCATGTGTATCTTCTCCGTCTATGAATGATTCCAGGTATTTGTAATTACTAATTTTTCTTGTTCACAGAAGTTGATCAACCTTTGACCTCTCTCATTTCTCACTCCCAATCCGTATCTTCCTAGGATATCTCCTTCCGGACCTTCCCCCACCACAGCGTTCCAGTCTCCCATTATGATTACATTGTCAACTGATTTTGTCAAACTCAGTAGTTCTTCCAAACATTCACACATATTTTCCACTTCCTGGTCATCATGTCCTGTAGTCGGCATGTAGACTTGGACTACCACCGTATCAACAGTTCTTGTAAAAAGCCTGATCATAATCGCTCTGCGGCTCAATATCCTAACATCTTTTAAGGCTACCACAGACTGCTTACCCAACACCAGATCCACTCCTCCTTGGCCATACTAACTTCCATCATGAATCACATGATAGTTGTTACTCTGAAATTCTCCTTCCTCCTTCCATCTAGTCTCAGATAGTTCAAGAATAGTAATCCTGTGCTTCTCCATTTTTCTCTTAATATTTTCCAGTTTACCCACTCTCATCATTGTCCGAACATTCCATGTTGCAATATTTGCGTAGGAATTTCGCATGCTATCAACCTAAAGAAGCCCTGCCTCTTCTCCTGCCGGGCCGCATTTAAGCAAACCTTACATTGATACGGGACTGAAGAAATCTCAGCCAATCAAAGGGCGGTATTCAGCTTCAGTGACGACACAAATGGGTAGGCCTTATCTTCATGTGTCACGTAAGATTACTTCTGAGATACGATCTGAGTGGCTTTGGTTTATGTGATTTCATGTCATTTTCACGTTCGCTGCCTTTCGGATTAAAAAATAGAAGAAATTTACATACATAAACATAATAAAGACATACACAAACAAATAAATAAATATATAAATGCAAAAATATAAAGATAAGTGGAAAGGTAAGTTTTTTTAATTCTGTAACGGTTATTTCATATCTTAGGTAATTATGTGAAATCTTAGAATGGGTAAATGTGCAGATTAGCGTCGTAAATTATTTCGTCGGAAAGGTACCTGGAAAAAGTGCGACGTACAGATTTTAAAGTATGGAAATTAATGGCAAATGGTGCAGAAATTTCATGTTTTAAATGTCTTTTAAAGATTATTATCGTAACGTTTACCTGTAAGAGTAATGCTGTGAAGATACGCTGCGGTAGGCCTAACGCATAGCTACCGCGACGATGTCAAGCTTTGCTCCGTTAAACGGATGGTTCGTTGCTGTTCCGAAATGACGGGCGGAAGAGTACAAGAGAAAGCGGTTATGTTGTTAGGAGGAGAGCGATAAATGTTGAAGTGATACGCTACAGAAAATAGGTCCATATTATCCACCCTTTATTTTATTGTATCATGTACGTTGTTGGGGAACAAACCGGGAAAAACCTCTTTGATTTGCAAAATGTACGTATCAGTAAGATAGAAACTGACCTTCAAACAAAGTATTAACAGGAGAAGAAAAACTGCAGTGACCCAGCAAATCAGCTACGAATGGAAGCCGTTCTAAGTAGAACCGAAAGTTATACTTCTCCAGTTTCCTGTACAACATAGAAAGCCATATTCGTACTTTCTATTTGGAATCAGGAAATCATGTGTAAAAGGACGAAATATTTCTCGACATTTGCTTTAAAAACAATGACAAAACATGAACGAACTATATTCTGTAGCGTATGAGTACATGATGATTTGACCCCTGGGCAAAAACGTACGCGGCTGTACTTGTAGTCATCCGCGCGTGAATTACACGCCACAGCGAATCTTCCTTTCAACGGAGCCAAGCTTGACATCATCGCGGTAGCGATGCGTTAGGCCTACCGCAGCTTCTCTTCACAGCATCGCACTTACAGGTAAATATTACGATAAAAATCTTTACAAGACATTTAAAACAGGAAATTTCTGCACCATTTGCCATTAATTTCTATACTCTAAAATCTGTACGTCACACTTTTCCCAGGTACTAATATTTTTCCGACGAAATAATTTAGGACGCTAATCTGCACATTTACCAATTCTACATTTCACATCGTTACCTAAGATATGAAATAACCGTCACAGAATTAAAAAAAAAACTTACCTTTCCACTTATCTTTATATTTTTATATTTATATATTTTTTATTTGTTTGTGTATGTCTTTGTTATGTTTATGTAAGTAAATTCCTTTTATTCTTTAATCCAAAAGGCAGCGAACGTGAAAATGACATGAAATAACGTAAACCAAAGCCGCTCGGATCGTATCTCAGAAGTAATCCCACGTGACACATGAAGATAAGCCCCACCCATATGTGTCGTCACTGAAGCTGAATACCACCCTCTGATTGGCCGAGATTTCCCAGTCCCGCATCAATGTAAGGTTTGTTTAAATGCTGCGGGCCCGACTCCAGGAACTGTCTTTGGCCGCGGGTGGCCGAGTGGGCAACGTTCGTGACTGCCACCGGAAGGGCCTCAGGTTTGATCCCAGGCAGGTACGAACGCTCGATCTACTAAATACCCGCCGTGCGTTGGATGTTCACGTTAAGCCATCGGGCCCCGTGTACTCCCCCCCCTGTAGTAAATAAGTGCGTCTTCTACCTCGCTTCCGTGTCACTTTCTTATCGGACACTCTAGCCCAAACCTCCTAGTTTCCTATTTTTAAGGGTTGTTTAAGACCTGGGGTCAGACACTCCCTTCCTAAAATCCTCTTCATATGATCATGATCATGATCCAGGAACTGTCCGGGGATCGGAGTTGCCAGAAGCATTCATTTGTTGAGACTTTTCCATCACTGATTACTTCGGAGTATAATGTGGTAGTTTGCCCTTGCTTTTCACATCGCAGTGATGCAACCTTCTGGTCCCCTGGGCCCAGCTTGCATCTCTCTGGACAGGAGCCAATCGAACATGTCTTTAGTCTCCACCCCATTCTGTAAGTGCTGCTTTCCACTTACAGGATTTGATTTCGGAGTTATTCATCTCCTAGGCATCTCTCTTAGTGTGGCTTCTACCCCCATGAACACCTGTCCGACTTGGGTGTCCCTGCTGGTAGTCAACCTACCGCCGGCATAGCTCTTGGGGTTGCCAAAGCACGCAAGCCCCCCCCCCCCCCGCACACACACACACTACGACAAGGTGAATATACCATCGGGGGGGGGGGGATTTATTTATGAGATGTCCTCAGTGGGGGTATTTAGGAATTTATGAGATACCATGGGGGGCGGGTGGTATGGAGGTAGGAATTTATGAGATGTCCTCAGTGTGGATTTTTGAAGTGAATCTAATGCAATATCCTTCGGCGCAGCTGACGACATTCAGAGCATTAACTACCCTCTAGGTCGTGTCTTTGAAAAAAATTATAAAATTTGTGATTTTTATACCCTTCTATTTCTTAAACTACTTCTCCAGAGTAGATTATTTTGTGTGTTTGAAAACGTATTTCGGTGCATTCATTTTTTAGCTTCCATGAGATCTTACAGGGCATTTGGATGTACAAATAAAAAAAAATGCTAAATATCGCATTCGACAGGTTGACACAAAGTTTATTTTAGCCGCCTCGGTGGTTGAGTGGTCTAAGCGATGGTTTCTGATCATTCGTCCGAGATGGGTCTGGGTTCGAATCCCTGTGAGGTATGAATGTTGTGTTTGTCTTACGGCGCTGGCCCTGTTCCTTCAATGGAACCAGTGGCTCTAAATTAGATACGGGCGACTGCTTATAGCTCACTGAGTTGCGGTGGTCCTTAAACCTTCAAACAAAAGAGAAAATTATTTTATACGTCCCAGGTTAAAATTTATCTGCAGTAAATTTTGCTTCTGGTACAGTTATTTGCCTGCTTTTATCTTATTATGGAACGTTTTGAATTTGCAGCAAAACAATTTACTGAGCTGTAAGCGCAGCTGTTTACGTAGTTTACAGTGATTTGGGGAAATAGTATGTATTATAATATACTGTGTATTCCACAACGGAAGCTTGTTGAAGAAATTCCCAAGACGTTTGATTGGTTTGCAAACAAACTTATTAGGTACTACTTCGACTGCGGAATTGTACAAATTCGACAAATGGACCTTATTCACCTCGCATTGCATCATGGGAAAGCTTTTCCGTGGCCGCAGACCAACAATAGCTGTTGTTTTTTTATTTTTTTTATTGGAGATTTAACGACCACCGTGAGCAACTCAATGAGCCTATAAGCAGCCGCCCGTCCGTAATTTACGGCCACTGGTTCCAGGGAAGGGCGAAAGGAGTCCGTAAGACGGACTCCTTTCGGACGAATGATCATAAGCCATTGCTTAGATCACTGCGCCACCAGGGCGACCAACAAAAGTTGTTTACATGCGTTTTTCCATTGCTTAACAAGGCGTTACGTTGCAGGGATTCAGGGTAACCGCAATTTTCGTAAATTCATTAACGACATGCTTAACTTTTGCTCGCCGCCCCGGTGGCGCAGTGGTCTAAGCGATGGCCTCTGATCATTCGCCCGAACGGGTCCGAGTTCGAATCCCGGTGAAGCATGGATGTTGTGTTTGTCTTACGGCACTGGCTCTCTCCCTTCCCTGGAACCAGTGAACCTAAATTAGGGACGGGCGACTGCTTATAGCCCATTGAGTTGCTCACGGTGGTCGTTAAACCTCCAATCAAAACAAAACAAAAAAACTTTTGCTCATCGTATGGTTGTGCTAATATATCCTGCCACCTAAATTGCATCGAGGAAGGCATAACTTTCCATAATGTTTCCATGAAAGGGCCGAAAATGTTAAAGGAATGGCTGTGTAAAATGAAACGCGATGATTTCCATCCCAAAGTGTATTCCCGATTACATTCTGCCCACTTTAACGAAAAAGATTTTGAGTATTATGACACTACGAATCAAATGCAATCGAAATCTCGTAGTGTTCCATCAAATTTAAATTTCAAAAAAAAAAAAAAAAAAAAAGATAAAAGGAAAAAAGTGATGGCATATTTCGATTTGTAAATTACGAAATAATTTCTGCGTTCTTTCCCCAAAGAACAAACAAACATACCTATAATTTTTCTTTTACTTAATGTTACGCATTCATTTAATTTTTAAGCAGATTGCCTAGCGCATCGTAGCCTAGCGTGCGATGGTGGAAAGTTGTTTGTTGTTATTGTTTTCTGAACCCTAGTTTGTTTCCATATTACGTATTTGTCTGGGCTTCTAAATGTTTTGTTTTGCAAAATTTTAGATGTTTCGCCAATAATTGAAAATAAGAGCATGAAAATTTAATATACCGTGTATGAGAAATGCTTCATTAAAAACTTGATGATGATAAATGGCTATGTATGTTCTCCTGCATCATTTGAAATAAAACATCGAACACAAAATTGTTTTGGTACATTTTTGCAACCTTAATGTGTGCTTCTAAGAAATTAATTTCTTCGTGTTCTTTTTCTCTCTGTTTTTTTTTTTTTTTTTTTTGATTGGAGGTTTAACGACCACCGTGAGCAACTCAATGGGCTATAAGCAGTCGCCCGTCCCTAATTTAGGGTCACTGGTCCCAGGGAAGGGAGAGAGCCAGTGCCGTAAGACCAACACAACATACATGCCTCGCCGGGATTCGAACCCGGACCCCGTTCGGACGAATGATCAGAGGCCAACGCCTTAGACCACTGCGCCACCGGGGCGGCCTTTTTCTCTCTGTAGCGCTATTAATTCGTTGGCATACTCCATGACGTTAATATTGTAAAAATGCGCCGACAGTAAGGGGTAATCAATAGTGACAACATTGAATCAGGAGTCGCCGCCCCGGTGGCGCAGTGGCCTAAGGCGTTGGCCTCTGATCATTCGTCCGTAAGGGGTCCGGGTTCGAATCCCGGTCAGGCATGGGTGTTGTGTTTGTCTTACGGCACTGGCTCTCTCCCTTCCCTGGAACCAGTGACCCTAAATTAGGGACGGGCGACTGCTTATAGCCCATTGAGTTGCTCACGGTGGTCGTTAAACCTCCAATCAAAAAAAAAAAAAAACAAACTTCCAATCAAAAAAAAAAAAAAAAAAAAGAATCAGGAGTCATGCTGGTCCGCAGAAATCCACTGCTAACGTTGCCACGTTACGGCTATTTGATATTGACATGAGTGGGAATCTAAAGGCCTCAAGATGCTTCCTTGGAGGTCGGGTCTACGCACAGATATCATATAAGAGACTAGATTGGCCGAGGAGCTGCTGACGCATCTAAAGCATGGCGCCATTATCAGCGGGTCAGGCAGCAACGATTCACGGCATTTCCATCACTGAGAAACACAGCAGCGTTGCGACTCATACACACAGAAAATTTTATTCCTTAGTGATATGCTTAAAAACCACTTTCATTTACTGTAGAAATAATAATTTTCAGATATAAATAATATTCTGAATAGTTAAAAAAATATATGAGAAGAATTATTACTCAGTACTGTTTGAGGGCCATCAGTCAAATAAGAGGGAAGGGTGCCTTCATGAATACTTTTGGAAGCTTCAATGTTATAAATTTTCAAACTTATTGTAATGTTAATAAACACTTCGCGTGTTCGCTTTTGCCCCATACGGATTTACACTACGTCGCTAAAACTAAATAACAGGTACTTACTTTTTCCAGTCTCCTGTAGTAGCATAAAAACAGAACAACTTCCAGTTTGTCTAGATTACACAATTTATTTGCCGCAGAAGTTCATTCAAAACGTTCTATACCTACACAATTTCAACAGAAATATGCTCTTCATAGATATATTTGAAATCTATTAGTAAAACGAATAGAGCACATTGGTGATGCTTTTCACTTGGGTCAAGAAGCATATACCATGAAAGATGACCTTTCTGAGCAAATTGTTTATAGCATCCATCAAATCCTGAAGTTTTTCACCTGTATGAAGAAGCATATGGGTTGAAAGACCACTTTTATGGGCAAATTGTATTGAGCATTCATCGTGATGGAAAGATGTTTTACTTGTGTGAAGTGGCATGTCTTGCATTTAATAAAATAACTGTCAATATTTTGTTCGAACTATTGCAATATTCATTACAAACTGTAATTAATATTAATTAACTAGACTTTAACGCTATTACAAATTAACAGGTGGTATATTCCACTCAGATGAATCTTACACACTACCGTTGGGTCAACTTAATATTGGACAGAAATCTTTAAATTCGTAAAATTAACTACAAGCACTCACCTGTGAAATGAAATCCCACTTTGTTTGCTGTTTTCATTGTCTCGGGCACTGCAATTTACTGCAGAACAGGCTTTCACCATTTTTAATATCTCGTTACACACATAGACATCGCAGAACACTCTCTCAAACTGACCCGCTCAATGTGGCTCGTTGATGCCACGTCGTAAGAGTGTTACACAAATAGCGGGCAGCCAATCTAGTTCCTTATATGATATCTGTGGGTCTACGACATAACATCGCAGGTCAAATCATCGCGCGACATGTGTTCGCGGTACCATAACATCGCGGTACTAAAACATCGCAGGTCAAAACATCGCGGCACCATAACATCTCAGGTCAAAACATCGCTGGAGCCGCCCCGGTGGCGCAATGGTCTAAGCGATGGCCTCTGATCATTCGTCCGAACGGGGTCCGGGCTCGAATCCCGGTGAGGCATGGATGTTGTGTTTGTCTTACGGCACTGGTTCTCTCCCTTCCCTGGAACCAGTGACCCTAAATTAGGGGCGGGCGACTGCTTATAGCCCATTGAGTTGCTCACGGTGGTCGTTAAACCTCCAATAAAAAACAAAAAACAAAAAAACATCGCGGTACCATAACATCGCAGTAATTTCTAAACAAATTGCTTTAGATAGATTTTGATGATTGCAAAAAAAAAGTATATTTAAGGAGGTGGGGGACTTTATAGAAATTGATGTCCTGATTAAATGTTGGTAGAAATCGGGGTTCCCCGTACCGCTTTTCCGACAGTGTTTTTTTGTGTAGCTGATAAACTATTGTAGCTATCAACACAAAAATTTATATTTAGGAGTTATATTACACTTTCATGTGTCGACAAAATTTGGGTAGAAATCGGGGAACCGAAAGGGGGCGTTCCCCATAGCGCTTTCTTTCCTTAGAGACTGGTTTAATTTGCAAAAAACAAATAAGTGGCACTTATCAAAATATTTCGGGGGGGGGGGCACTGATTAATCCATTTATGCTCATGCTCAATTATTGGAACGGTAGTCACGTGGGAGTCATTTGTATCCTACTGCTCAAGGTCATCTACGAGGTCTGATTTTTCACATCTGTCTACTTCCTAAGGGTAGATGTTATCCCGTTAATCACTGTTGGCAGTCAGTAGACGATTTTTGGAAGGGGTTGGGGCCCAGAGACAAGGTTCAAGGGGCCCCTATACAAAATTTTCGTAAAATCTACAGTTTGCAAAATACAATCACCAAATTCAGTATCCTATCTCATGGTACTCTTAGTCCGCAGACAGCAGTTTATGGGGGGGGGGGGGTCAAGGAGCCCCCATACAAAATTTCGTAAAATCTACAGTTTTCAATTTAGAACCACCAAATTTGGTGTACTACCTCATGGTGCTCTAACTTAGACGGTAGACGGTTTTTGGAACAGATCGGTTCCCGGGGTCCAGGGGCCCCCGTACAAAATTTTCGTAAGATCTACAGTATTCAATTTAAAACCACCAAATTTGGTGTACTATCTCATGGCCCTCTAACTTAGACGGTGGACGGTTTTTGGAACGGGTCGGGGGCCGGTGTCAAGGGGCCCTAATACAAAATTTTAGTAAGATCTACAGTTTTTAATTTAGAACCACCAAATTTGGTATACTATCTCCTGCTACTCTAACTTAGTCTTTAGACGGTTTTTGGAACGGGTCGGGGTCCAAAGTCAAGGGGCCCCATACCAAATGTTCGTAAAATCTACAGTTTTCAATGTACAACCACCAAATTTAGTATCCTATCTCATGGTTCTCTAACTTAGACGGTAGACGGTTTTTAGAACGGGTCGGGGTCCAGGGTCAAGAGACTTTCATTCAAAACTATCGTAAAATCTACAGTTTTCAATTTAAAACCACCAAATTTGTTATACTATCTCATGGAACTGTAACTTAGACCGTGTGCGTTTTTTTGTAAGGGGTAGGGGCCCGCGGTCAAGGATCCTGATAAAACATTTTCGTCAAATCTACAGTTTTCAATTTAGAACCAGCAAATTCGGTACACTATCTCATGGTACTCTAACTTAGACCGTAGGCGGTTTTTGGAAGGGGTTGGGGCCTGGGGTCAAGGGGCCCTCATTCAAAAAGCCCTCATTCAAAATTATTGTAAAATCTGCGGTTTTTTAATTTAAAACCACCACATTTGGTACAGTATCTCATGAAACTCTTAACTTAGACCGCAAGCGGTGTTTGGAAGGGGTCGGAGCCCGGGGTTGACCCCGGGGCCTGGCTGAACTTGGTGATTCCACAAATAGGGCCCCATTCTAAATTTTCGTGAAATCTACTGTTTCCAATTTAGAACTACAAAATTTGGTTTATTTTCTCACGGTACTCTAATTTAGACGGTTTTTGAAACGGGTCACGGCCCAGGATCAAGGAGCGTCCATACAATATTTTCGTAAAAAGTTCCATTTTTTACTCTTAAGATCTGCAACACAATTCAGCACTCCAATACCCGACCTACGGTCTAAGTGTGAGACCGTAGATAACAATAAAGTGCAAAAATATCCGGTTAGTGGTGTATTAAAAACACAAATTAATAAACGTTAGCTTTCACCACCAACAGGCGGCTTCATTAGGAAGAAATACAATGTAATGTAAATAGAGAGTTCCAGGTATTCAAAACGGTAAGAAAAAATGATCAATGCCAATGTCAAGTCGCACGCACGCGACATTACACAGGTGCATTGCATTTCAGTGCCACGGGATTCTCAGAAGCACACGCCAGATGTACGGCAGTTCTATAGATATCTCCTCGAAGATAAGTATTTCCATTCCTCTTCCTTTATTTTTTGTTTCATAAAATTAAATTAACTAAATCAAAAAATTAAAGATAAGTTTACTAGAAAATTACAGGAATATCTTTTTCATTCATTAACTTTCATCAGCTGAACTTGGTGATTCTACAAATAGTAATATTTACCCGGGAAATACCACCCTGCTAGTACAAATTACATTAAAAAAATTTTGCGTCTAGTTACATCTAGTAGGTTCATAAGAGCGTTTGGGGCCGTATGAAATATACATGGTTGATTTCAACGTGAGCCGCTCCGGTGGCGCAGTGGTCTATGCGCTGGCAGCTGACTACTCGTCCGAGAAAGGTCTCAGTTCGATTTCCGGTGAGTCATGGACGTTGTGTTTGACTTCTGGCACTGGCTCTTCCCCTTCCCTGGAACCAGTGGCCCAAAATTAGGAACTGCTGACTGCTTACAGCCCATTTAATTAGTCACGGTGGTCGTTTAACCCCCAACTGAAAAAAAAAGATTGCGACGTGTCCATTGCTACCTGTTATAGAACCGTATGAAAAGTACGCTTTTGATATCAACATGTCCTCTTCCATGTAGGGTGGCCACAAAATTTTAGGGGACCGTACAAAATCGCACTTTTGTTTCACTGTGTCCGCGCTTTGGTATATGGTTGAAGTATACGTATACATAGTTGTGCCATTTCAGCACGTAGTATGGGTTGTATAGAAAATATAGATAATGTTACACTTTTTCTCTACTACAACACATTAATCCCAAAGGCGATTTCTTGAAATGTTTAATCCGCCGTGCTCATATTCACAACGTTAACATAACGCGTCAAGTTATTAATGTTGCACTTTTACTCTGTCACAAAACCTTAATTGCAAGACCTTAGGCCTAGCTTGTTTTTAGGAATTTTTCGTCTGACGTATTCATAAGGTTTTGATTACATGCCAAGGTTATTTTACTGCGTTTTTACACAGGCACAAAAATTAATAAACTAGGCCTTAAGCATTGTTATCAGTTTTCAATCAACCGTGCTCATATGCATAAAATTTTCACAGAAAGTCAAGTTTTTGCTCGAATACAAAACTTTAAATAGCCCCTCCTATGGCCGCGAAAAAGAAGATTTTGATTTGACGAAAATAGTGTTACGTCTAAAAGGCGGTGCAATATATCCCTCCATTTCTTTGTATCCTTTTCTAGAGTTTCTCGATGGGCATAGTCAATAGTTTTGTTTAGCTTTAACCGTGCTGCTAAAGTTTTCCATTTTTCAAGGAAAGCGAGATGCTGCTCCGAACCCTCATAGTCAGACACCTTTGGATTCAATCTCCCCAATTCTGGAATCATGTAATAAATCTGGATGTCACTGGTCCTTTGTCATGGGTAGCAAATTATCTGCAGCAAAAACAGTATATGTTTTGTTTTATGGGAGGAGAATGTAACATCCATTTCCTCAGGACTTTCTCATCATTTAGCATTTCTCTAGAAAACAATGCAGTTGTCAATTGAAGATTTCTTCCTTCGGTTTTGTTCCCAGGTCTCTGTATTGAAATAAATGGTCCGTCCATGCTTTGGAAAAGTTCGCTTCCTCTCTTAATTAGGACAACTTTCAATACATCTGGCCAGGGGCGGTTCCTCATTAGGGGCCAGAGGGCCCGGGTCCTACCAAAAAATTTCTATTTCTACAAATATATATATATTTTTTTGCCCTAATTCTTATTCTCTCTCTCTCTCTCTCTCTCTCTTAACTGAATGGTGATAAACCTTCCCCTTCACAAACCATTCCCCAAGGGACAAAAAGTTCCCTTCAAAAACGAAAAACTGTTCCCTGAGGAAAGAGATCACGTTCAGAGTGGGAGGTTATTGGGGCCAGCTCCAACAGGCCCCAGTAATATCACCACGCAAGCAAGAGGATACAACGTTTTCCTCTCCGTCTCATTCAGTATGATGACCTACATACAACATAGCTTTAACCGCGTGTGCAAAAAAAGCTAATTTGATTGGCTGGGAGAGTGTCCTTTTCCTTAACGCCGTGGGTTGACAGAGAAGCTTACCCCAACCAAGCTCAAGGGTTGCCTGGAGGTTTCAAATGTCGTAGGAAAGTTCAGTTAGTTGCTTTTTTTCTGTGTGTGTCTCTCGGTGATGCGTTGTTCCTTTGTGTCGTGACTTTTTTGCTTGTCGTGTACAATGAATAGAGTGGATATTTTGCTAAAATCTCCGTTCTGTGCTTTAAATCTGGAAGAAAAGCTTCACTTAAAAAACTCGGTGCTTATCATCCCAAGAATTTCCAGGTAAGCCAGAAAGACGGAACAAAACTTCGAACATTTTCTGTTCAGTGGTTTGAAAAAATAGGCTTGACTAACTGCTAGCGATGAAAAAAATCGTTATTTTGTTTTTATTGTTTGCTATTTGGCGGAGAACCACTGTGGACCAAAATTGGCTGCAAAGATATGAAACATTTGTCAGAAAGGATTAAAAAACATGAATGCAGTACAGGGCATATTAATAATGCTTTAAAATTCAAAACTTTTGGTAATGTCAATATTATGTCACAATTAGATGACGGCTATCACTCTGCGGTTAGAAAGCACAATGAACTAGTTGATAAAAGTAGACACGTTCTAACACGCATTATAGACTGCATAAAATTTTGTGGTGTACACGAATTGCCTTTACATGGACATGATGAAACACAGTCTTCACATAACAAAGGAGTGCTTCTGGATATGATCTCATATATAGCTAGTTTGGACAGTGTCTTACAAGACCATCTGCACAAATCTAAAGTTGCAAAAAATACATCAAAAATAATTCAAAATGAAATTTTGGATTGCATGTATCAGGTGTACCTGGATGAAGTTAAAAGCGAAATTGAAAAGGCCAATTACATATCCGTGCAAGCGGACGAAACGACCGACATATCCTGCCGTTCGCAATTTGTTATCACATTGCGATATATGATTAACAGCCATGTCGTGGAAACATTTTTATCGTTTGTTGAAATCGAAAACAGAACAGCAGACGGTCTTGCATCTGTACTCAAAGATGAGTTGGAAAAGTTCGGTTTGTAAAACAAACTTGTTGCTCAGACATACAGTATGATGGGGCAGCTGTCATGAGCGGAACTCGTGGCGGTGTGCAAATACGCATGAAAGAGCATTATCCGCACGCTCAGTATGTGCACTGTTATGCTCATCAGTTGAATTTAGTATTAAAGAATGTGTGCTCAACAATCAAAAGGGTAAGAATATTTTTTGCAAATATCAGTGGAATCGGCTCCTTTTTCACAGTATCACCTAAACGTAGTGGTTTATTGCGAGATATTTGGCGAAAACGAGTACCTACAGTTTCAGAAACAAGAAGGAATTTTCAATCCAGGATCATAAATTATGTTTCAGAAAACCAAAGTGAACTCTTGGAGTGCTTCGACAGAATTCTAAACGAGAGTGGTTGGGATGACAAGAGTATATGTGAATCAACTGGATTTGTGAAGTTGTTACGAAATGAGGAATTCTTTTTCTTATTGTCTTTCTTTTCTCACATATTCCAACATGTTGATATTTTGTACAATATACTACAGTCCAGAAAATCAACCAGTGTTGATTGTAATCGAGCTCTAAAGAAGTTTGAATCAGCTGTAAATTATGTTCGGCAAAGTACAAAACACAACCATCAAAATGGAAGTGATGAATGTCAACCTTTGCGAAAAATAGCTAAAGTTGACTGCAGTATGGTAGAAAATGATGCAAAAAAAGCATGCGACATCACCGTCAATCAGATAAGGGACAGGTTTGAAAAATCTGTCTTATTTCACTCATTCACTATTGTAGATCCAAAGGAGTTCAAGAATCATAAGCAGCATTTTCTGTCACACCATACAAATTTATTAGCAACTACATATGTATAATGCTGAATAAAGAAAAACTTGAAAATGAATCATCAGTACTTTATGCTAACGAAAGCTTCAACGGCATACCGAACGTAAGTTCGTTAATGTCATTTCTCCATTATGAACTTTTAGATACATTTTCTGAAGTCTCTAAATTATTAGAAATAGTTTTAGTGACACCAGTAACTACCGCTGAAGCAGAACGTTGTCAGCCCCTCGAATCGCATAAAAACATTTTTAAGAAACACTATGACACAAGAACGGTTAAACGCACTCGCTGTTCTCTTTGTACATAAAGATTGTATTCAAGAAATTCTACTTTTTAATCAAAAAGTCATAGAAAAATTTGCCACTCTCAAACATAGAAGATGAGAATATCTGTACAAAAAGTTATGACTCTTCTTCATAATATTTTCATGTATTGCATTTTAATACTATGGTACGAAGTGAAAAATTTAATTGATTTCTCTTTCATATTGTTTGAAGTTTACAATGCGCTTTGAAGAACTAATTTCAGTTTTAACTAAGATGATGTTCTATGTTAAAAATAAATAAATAAATGAGAAAGCCTGTAAGTATAATTTGCACATGAGTACAAATATGTTTTTAGGCTTCACAAGTTCTTAAAAAAAAGGTTAAACCTTTCAAATAACGCAAATGGTAGTATGGTACTCGTTCTATATGGGACGAAATTCACGAAACATTTCATCTCTGCATATATTTGGAGTTATTATTTTTTCACTATACTTTTTTATCCTGTGATTATTCCACAGTTGAGAAATCTAAAGAAACACAAAGCACAACTACATATATTAATGCTCACATGTTTTAAGCTAAAAATTTTATTTAAGGAGTTTTAACATTTTTCTGTTAATAGATATGCATACTATTGTGAGGAAATTTTTTTCGCGTGTGCAATACAATAGTTGACACATTCCTGCATGATTTACGCATTATTGTGAGTCAAGGGGGGTAAACAGAGGCAGAGTAAATGAATCTTGGGGGTGGGGGTCTGAATGGTTGGCCTAATAATGACAGTTTTCTTTTATTTCATTGTTTAACTTCGGCTACTGGCCCCACCTGTTTCAGTTGTCACGAGCCGCCACTGCATATGGCACAGGGGTACGCCAATCACTAACATCAGCATAAGAGGGGATTCGATTTAGTTCTTCCTCTACATGAAACACTTTTTCTCGTTCCGGGGATGTGTCGGCGTCCTCTTTGTCTTCATCACTCTGCAGCATGGATTTATCCTCAAATTCTTGTTGAATATCATCAAATTCTTCTTGTGAAGTAAATGCTGGTAATTCGATACGTTCGCAATGGGAACTTCTTCCTTGAAACGTGTCTTCTTTTCGACTGGTTGTCGAGGGCTTTACAAACTGTAAGATGGATCCAGACATTTCCTGAGTCTTCCCTTCTCTAGCTTTTAGTTTTCTTTGTTGCGATCCTCTTGGTCAATGGCGCTTCATTTTGGAGGCCACGTAACAGTTACACATCGCGATTAATCTGAGTTGGCTGAGTGGTACCAGTTTCTGGTATCGATAGCACAAATAGCGAAATCCATGGTATTCGACATGAATTACAATGAATTATTGTAGAACATAAGAATTTATATCGTTGTAAAAGATTACTGTAATTATCTTGAATACATCAGAAATACCTGTAGCTGTAAAGAATACTGAACAAAATACAATTTTTATCAGTGACTCAAAAATATTTCTGTTATTTAGTTAACGAAGTATTATCAAGTTATTATAATTTATTAATTAGTACAAATTTTTTCATGATACATTCTTGTTGAAGTTGGCATCGTATTAATGTTAACTTTTGTTGGTAAACTCAACTTTACAAAAAACGGAATCTAATAAAAATTTCAAAATTTTAAATTTCTATATTTTTCCAGAATTTGTTTATACAATACATTTAGGACTGTGCCCCCATCTGTATAATGAAATTCTGAGTATTTTGTTTCTATCTTTATGTTTTTAATTTTAGTATATTTTGATTTGTTTAGTTCGAAATAATTTTATTTTTGCTTCAATAAAAATGGTGTAATAAAGTTTAAACACAGGGCATGTTAGGTTTTAAAATAAAATTACCGTATACATATGAACTGATAGCAACGATAAGTTTTTACACTGACTATCACAATTAATTACTAAGCAAAAGTAATTTTTTTACCTTCGTTGGATATACAGAAAATAATGTAATAACGATGAAAGGACGAAGTAGAGTGAAAATAAGCACTTGAGCTAATTTCAACAATTGACTGTCCTCCGTCTTACAGCAGAAACCGTCACATTTGTCACACATAACCACAAAAACAACATTATATCGTCGGCGGTAGCGTGCAGAGATGTTTTGTCTACCAAATCCCACTCTAAACTGCCTTTGACAACACAGCCTCTGACGTTCGTTTATGTCAACAGTTGTGGCGGCCGGAATGGGGAGACGATAAAGTATGAGAGGCCCCTAGACAGCCACACTTACACGGCCGTAGACGAATGTGGCCTTTTCGCAACTACCTCCTACTCCGACACTAGCACCCCCGGGCCATGAACATTCCTAAAATTTTAACAACTGGTCAATAGAATGAAGCCCTTACCGCACTTAGCACGCTGTATTGTGCTGCAACCTAATAGATTTGTTTTAAACAACAAAGACATTGTATAATAAGTTTATTAATGCGGAATTCATTTTTTAACTTTAAAAACTATAAAATATTAGGTTGTCGGAAAAGTCATGACGTATTTTGCACCCGATGGCGGTTGGGCGGTTTTGGAAGTACTAGAGGCATGCGCCGCTCTGTTATCGCTATGGCATTCGACAGGTGCCAGTTTTAGCTGCAGTATAAAAGGAATCGTGAGCGATTTGGTTGATTTGCGGAAATTTGACATCAAGTTGAAGATGGAAGACCAAACTGTGTATTTTCGCCATATTTTACTGTTTTACTTCCGTAAAGGGAAGAACGCGCGTCAAGCTTGTGAAAAGTTGTGTAAAGTGTACGGTGATAATGCTCTACAAGAACGTCCGTGCCAGCGGTGGTTCGCAAAATTCCGTGCTGGTGATTTTGACCTCAACGATGCTCCTCGGTCCGGAAGCCACACCAAGGTTGATGACGACCAAATCAAGGCATTATTCTAGTCAAACCCACTTTACACGACACGAGAGATTGCAGACACATTGCACATCCATCATTCAAACGTTCACGACCACCTGAAGAAGCTGGGATACGTAAGCAAGCTCGATGTGTGGGTTCGTCATGAACTCAAAGAAGCTCAATTGACGGCACGCATAAACATCTGCGATATGGTCATTAAACGTGAAGAAAACGATCCTTTTTGAAGCGACTGATAACTGGTTACGAAACGTGGATTGTGTACAACAATGTGCTGCGCAAACGGTCTTGGTCCCGACATGCTGCTTTGCCTCAAACGACATCCAAAGCAGACATTGATTAGCGAAAGGTTCTGGTCTCAGTGTGGTGGGATTTTAAAGGTGTCGTGTTTTTCGAACTCCTATCACAGAACCAAACAATCAATTCGAATGTGTACTGTCGGCAATTGGACAGTTTGAACGAATCCATCATCCAGAAACGTCCAGAGCTCGTTCATCGTAAAGATGTTGTGTTCCATCACGACAACGCGAGACCACACACAAGTTTGATCACCCGCCAAAAATTATTGGAGCTTGGGTGGGATGTGTTGCCACACCCAGCATACTTGCCCGACCTTGCGCCGTCAGTCTTCCACTTGTTTCGCTCTCTTCAACAGTGCTTGCGTGGTATAACATTCAATTCAGATGAGGCTGTAAATCAGCACCTTGTAAAGTTTTTCGTCACGAAAGACAGGCCCTTCTAAGAACGAGGCATTATGCAGCTCACTGAAAGATGGCAAAAAGGTTATCGAACAAAACTGGCATTATATCATTGATTGATCTTTGTTCTTTCTATCAATAAATGACCTTTGCAAAACATGGCTAAAATACGTCATGACTTTTCCGACAACCCAATAAATACACATCACATTTCCCTAATTTTCAGTTTCTCCAATTCTACGTGTAAATTCGTCTGTTATTTAATTCTAAGCAAATAAAAAATTGGCACCTTCTTCAAAGTGGTACCCGGGGTGGACCTCCCATCCCCATGCTGGTACGCCAGTGGCCCATATTTGTTGTTTTTGTTTTCATTCTTTGAGTTAACAGAGCGAAAGTATCTAAACTGCGCTGTTTCAGTTGAAAAAACCCGTCTACCGTCGAAGTTACAGCACCATGAGATAGTATACCAAATTTGGTGGGGCCGCAACGGTGGCGCAGTGGTCTAAGCGATGGACTCTGATCATTCGTCCGTAAGAGGTCCGGGTTCGAATCCCGGTGAGGCATGGATGTTGTGTTTGTCTTACGGCACTGGTTCTCTCCCTTCCCTGGAACCAGTGACTCTAAATTATCGACGGGCGACTGCTTATAGCCCATTGAGTTGCTCACGGTGGTCGTTAAACCTCCAATAAAAAAAATTGGTGGTTCTAAATTGAAAACTGTAAATTTGACGAAAATTTTGTACGGGGGCCCCTTGACCCCGGGCTCCGACCGGTTCCAAAATCCATCTATCGTCTAAGTTAGAGTACCATGAGATAGTATACCAAATTTGGTGGTTTTAAATTGAAAACTGTAGATCTTACGAAAATTTTGTATAAGGTCCAGGCCTGTTCCCAAAACCGTCTACCGTCTAAGTTAGAGCACCATGAGATAGTATACCAAGTTTGGTGGTTCTAAATTGAAAACTGCAGATTTGACGAAAATTGATGGGGGTCCCTTGACCTCGGGCCCACACCCGTTCCAAAAACCATCTACCATCTAAGTTAGAGCACCATGAGATAGTATACCAAATTTGGTAGTTCTAAATTAAAAATTGTTGATTTTACAAAAATTTTCTATGGGAGTAACTCGACACAGGGCTCCAACACCTTCCGAAAACCGTCTACGGTCTAAGTTAGATTTACCATGCTGACATTTTCTGGACCCTGTCGACATTATGACCTTGTAGACATTTTGATTGTCGACATTGTGACCATGTCGACATTTTGGCTCTGTCGACATTATGGCGTCGACATTTTAGCTCTGTCGACACTATGGTGTCGACATTTTGACCGTCGACATTGTGACCATGTCGACATTTTGGCTCTGTCGACATTATGGTGTTGACATTTTGACTGTCGACATTTTGACCGTCGACATTATGACTGCCACCGCAATAACGTTTGTTCTGCATCTTACAGTCATCATCATCATCATTGTCAACCATTATCAATCCACTGCTGGACGAAGGTCTCACCAAGTTTCCTCCACAACAGTCTGTCTTGTGCCAGTCTCCTCCATGTCACTCCCGCATACTTTCGAATTTCATCCACCCATCTTCCATGTGGTCTTCTTCTGGGTCTTTTCCTGTCCCTTGGAATCCAATCAAAAATTTCGGCTGTCCATCGATGGTCTGTCCTTCTGGCAGTATGTCCAGCCCATTGCCATTTCAGGGATTTAACTCTGATCATGATGTCTTCCACTCTTGTCATTTTTCGGATCCACGTGTTCCTCTTCTTATCTCTCCTGGTTACACCAAGCATGCACCTCTCCATGCTTCTTTGAGTTGTCTGCAGCCTTTGTATGTCTCTTTTAGTTAAGGTCCACGTCTCTGCACCATACGTAAGCACTGGAAGGATGCATTGATCAAACACTTTTCTTTTAAGACATAATGGCATATTGCTCTTGAAAATTATGCTGTTTCTTCCAAAAGCTCTCCAGGCAAGTTTTGTACGCCGATTAATTTCTTCATCAATGTGACCCTCACTTGATATCTGCTGTCCAAGATAAACGTACGTGTCTGTTATCTCCAGCTTTTCTCCATCAATTGATAAATCTTCATTTCTTGTAAAAGCATTTAACATCACTTTTGTCTTCTGAAAGTTCATTTTTAATCCCACTTCTTTACTCTTGTCAGCAAGTTCCTGGATCATACTCTGTAGCTCTGATGGGGTAGTTGCAAAAATGACTATGTCATCAGCAAAACGAAGTTGGGTTAGATAATCTCCATTAATCTTTATCCCTTTGTTTTCCCAGTTCAGTGATTGAAAGACATTTTCCAATGTGGCATTAAAGAGCTTCGGAGATATGGTGTCACCTTGTCTCACTCCTTTTCCAATTTTTATGTGTGTTGTATTTTCAAACAGCCGAATCTTTGCACTTGCATTTTCATAGATGTTATTAATAATATTAATGTATGCATCTTCAATACCGCAGGATTTCAGAGCCATTGCAACTGCTGATGGTTTCACCGAATCAAAGGCTTTTTCATAATCGATAAAAGCCATGCACAATGGAAGCTCATATTCCCTCGCTCTTTCAATTAGTTCTCTCAGTACGTGGATATGATCTATTGTGCTGTAGCCACTCCTGAATCCAGCTTGTTCTCTCGGTTGAGCCATGTCCAGTGTCACCTTCAAGCGGTGTGAAAGAACTTTAGTGAAGATTTTATAAACCACTGATAGGAGGCTGATAGGTCTGTAGTTCCTGAGATCCTCAATGTCACCTTTTTTATGTAGCAAGATCATTGTAGCGTTGTTCCAATCCTCAGGAATTTTCCCTTCATTAAGGCATCGAGTGAAAATTTGGGCGAGTACTGTTTCGATTTCTCCACTTGCTTCTTGTATGATGTCTATAGTAATTCCATCTTCTCCTGGAGCTTTTCCCCGCTTCATGTTCTTGATTGCATGTGCAACTTCTGCTGGAAGGACTGGAAGAACTCTGGTACTGGTACCTTTCATGATGTCTGGAGTACATGTATCATCCCTTTCATATAATTTGGAGTAGAAATCTTTCACTCTTGTCAAAATTTCTCCTCTATTTCTTGTTACAGAACCATCTTCTTTTCTCAGTGCCATAATCTGTTTTTCCCCTTACTGAGATGTCCCTTTGCTATCTTTAGGCTTTGGTTGTTTTCAATTGCTTTCCTTACTAGTTCACAGTTGAATTTCCTTACGTCTTCAGTGATACTTTTTCGTACTGTCTTGCATAGCTCTATATATTCCACTTTGGAAGTCACATCTTCTTTAGTTGTCCTCATCACTCTTCTTTTTTGCATCAACATTTTGGTTTTTCCTGATAATTTGTTCACATGCAATTTGTTCTTAGACCCAGCTAATTTTGTTGCTGTTTCCATAAGAGCTTTGGTTACTTTTCTGTTAACTTCTGAAATATCCACTTCTTCCGATGTTATAGGCCTTCTAAAGCAGAGAATTTGTTCTTCAGTTCCAATTTGAAGGTATTATGGTGTTTTTTAAGGTTGGTTATGTCAATACATTTTGTTTGTCTTATGAGCTTGCTACGTTCGAGTTTAGTGTTGAGGTGCATCTTACATCTCACCAATCTATGGTCACTGCCTGTGTTGAACTTGTTTAGCACACTGCAGTCTTCTATGATGAATTTTTTGTTACACATAATAAAATCAATTTCACTTGTCGTCCCATTTGGATGTCTCCATGTCCATTTCCTGTGTGGCTTTTTCTTGAAAAAGGAGTTCAAGATGAAAAACCCTTCTGCCTCTGCAAACTCTACGAGAGTATTTCCACGCTGGTTTCTGTTGCCGTGACCGAATTTACCTACTGAAGTTTCATTCTGTTGCCGTTGCCCTATTTTTGCATTGAAATCTCCCATAATTATCTTCAAGTGCTGCTTACCTTTATTATTTAGATCACGAATTTCCTCATAAAATTCTTCAATTTCTTCTTCAGCATGACTTGTGGTGGGTGCATAAGTTTGAATCATCTGAGCCTGGTATCTTCTCGAG
This sequence comes from Macrothele yani, assembly GCA_039090855.1. Taxonomy (NCBI): domain Eukaryota; kingdom Metazoa; phylum Arthropoda; class Arachnida; order Araneae; family Macrothelidae; genus Macrothele; species Macrothele yani. The sequence goes on from CM077017.1 coordinate 15,493,812, forward strand.
AGTTGGATAACGAGTCGTGCAGCTCTGTCAGAGGAACTTTCAACTTCTACAACTTTATCCTTCAGTTTCTTGTTTATTATAAATCCAACGCCACTAGTTCTGCCAGTGTCTGTCCCACGATAGTAGAAGAGATGTCCACTTTTCAGTTCAATGAGATCTTCTCCTTTTTCTCCTTACCTCACTTAGCCCGACGATGTCCCACTTGATCCTTTGTAGTTCCTCTTCCAATTCAAGAAGCCTTGAATCAGAAGATAGGGAGCGTCCGTTGTACGTAGCCAAGGTCAGCATCAGATGGCAGCCTAGTCCGGTCCTCCGGGGATTCTTAGCACCCTCTGCCTTCATGTCGCACTGGCCGCTGCCTTGGCCAGGTACATTCCAGCTGCCGGAGACTGAGGGCCAAGATTTAAGTTGTGGAGTCATTTTGGAGGGGTTTGGCCATAACTCACCACGCTGGCCAAGCGGGTTGGTGAGTGTGGGATAGCATTTCCTCTAATCCCGATGGTATAGTTATACCGCTATTGGCGGTCGTCAGAGCCCATTTAGTGGGAACAGGATGTACCACGAGAAGGCGGGGTTGACATTTGTCAAGGAGAGGCTGTGATGTTACGCATCACCTGACCTTACAGGTTGGTTTTGTCTCGCATTTAATGTCTTGTACTGCATCTTACAGTACAAGACATTAAATGCGAGACAAAACCAACCTCGGGACCTGGGAGCTCTTGGTTCGAGTCCAGCTGACAGCTAACGATCCGCCGTGGTTCGGAGCAGCACACGCAGATGGACCCGGGATAGCGAGACTCCTCGTTATTAAGCAAGTCTAACCCACAAATCCCTTTAAGGCTTCTGTCCGGACCATTTAGTCCTTAGTGCAGCAGCATAAACAGTGCCCGGTGGATGTCAATAACCAACCTTCTAAACCCCAATTATTTATGAAAATCCCCAGGAATGAGATAAGAGGTTAATAAGCCCCCCCCCCGCTCCCTCCTGAAGTATTTTGATAAGTGCCGCATATTAGTCTCCTGCAAACTAAACCAGTCTCTGAACGAATTTTTCTTATCAAAGATCAAATGCTTAGAAAAATACAAAAGGAAAAAAAGTAAAAGAAAAAAAGTCGTTTAATTAACGCCCCATCCTGAAATGTTATGGCTCGCGATGATTTGACCTGCGATGTTTTGTGTCTGTGATGTTATGGCTCGCGATGTTTTGTTCCCGCGATGTTATGACTTGCGGTATTTTGTCACCGCGATGTTTTGACCTGCGATGTTATGCCCCCGATGTTATGTCGCACGATGTTTTGACGTACTACGTTGGAGTTCTTCTTCAGTCAAGGTCCTATCATGGTCATTAGCATAATTCTGGAACGCGAGTCTATAGACTCTTTGTTCAAATTGTATTTGCATGTTAATTGGAATGTATAACCTTGTCTTCTTTTTCCTAAGGGAAGATAAAAGAACACGTACTATAGATTCGATTCGCTTTTCTTGCTTTTCCCTTTTGGAGAATTACTAAATGTTATGAGAGTTTTGTTGCCTTAGCTCTTCTTACGGTGCTGGTTCAGGATGACTGTGGAGGAGCCAGCTGATGTATGACAGGACAGCGCCGGTGCGTCAATGCTGAGCCTCTGTTAATGATGCCACGGACCTCCATGCATATTCAACTTCACTCGTGGACCTGGTCGAGCGTTGGCTGGATGTTCCTGTTTAATTCTTCCTCCTGCTGACGAGACAGCGCCGGGGTGTCCATGCCGAGCCCCCACACCGATGATGATACGGACCTCCATGCACCTTAAACTTCATTCATGGATTTGGTGGAGTGTGGGCTGGATGTTCCTAGTTAATTCCTCTGCCTGCTGACGAGACAGCGCCGGGGTGTCTATGCCGAGTCCCCGCTAATGATGCTACGGACAAATGGATAAATAGGTGATTCGCATGGATTGTGCCTGCTGGCTTTCTTCGTTACTTTCCTGTTGCGTTCATTCTGTGGAAGGACTCTTTCTTTTGCTCAAGGACTAATACACTGGCGTGCAAAAATTAAGGACAAGACGGTTTTTTGAATGTAACGTCGTGCAGAAGTGCTCCACATCGACTCAAATCATATCATAAGATCCCCAAGATGTAAGAATATGGGACAAGTGAGCAAAACTGTCCAAACAAGGAATCCAAAGGATACAAAGGCACTTTATTGAAAAGGTAGCTTCGAGCACAACTGGACAGAAGACAGAAACGTCCATGTGACAGGCGGCTGCCAAGAAAACTCTAGTCTTTAGTAGGGTATATGATCATCCCTGACTGCGTTGCAGGATTTACAACGCCTGTCCATGCTGAGGACGAGGTTGTCAAGGAGCTGTTGAGGCATCGCGGCCCATTCCTCTTGTAGCGCCAATCGCAGCTGCGGAATCGTTGCTGGTGGCTGGTGACGTGTTGCCAAGCGTCTCCCGAAAAGGTCCCACACGTGTCGATTGGATTTAGGTCCGGGGACCTTGAGGGCCAATCCATGCGTTGAATATCTTCACTCTCCAACAGCTCTGCGACAGCCACTGTACGATGAGGTGTAGCGTTGTTGTCCACGAAGAAGAACTCAGGATCCACAGCACCTCTAAACAGACGCACGTGAGGCAGGAGAACCTCGGTACAATAGCGGACACCAGTGACTGAACCTCCTTGGAAGATGTGGAGGTCAGTACGGCTACCAAGTATGATACCGCCCCAAAAGAGAACTCCGCCACCTCCAAACTGGTCCCTTTTGATGATGTTGGAGGCGTGATTGCGTGTTCCCTGCTCTCTCCAGATGTGCATACGTCCAGAATCGCTCGTCAGACTAAATCGGCTCTCATCCGTAAGGAGAACTCGACCCCATTGCTGATGTGTCCAGTTCTTGTTTTCCTGGCACCACAGAAACCGCCGTCTCCGATGAGCAGGCGTTAATGGCACACACCGTACTGGTCGTCGTGCAAGTACACCACCTATGCGCAGCCTCCCGGCCACGGTAAAACGCGATAACGGACGTCCAGTTGTCTGTCGCATGTGCCTTGCGATTTCTCCCGCTGTCTGACGTCTGTCTCTTCTCGCCTGTAGGACAATATACCGGTCCTCCGCCGCCGTGGTTGCTCGTGGATGACCACTGGTAAACTCTCGGACAGCTGTTCCTGTCGTTTGAAATGCTCTCCAAGCTCGTGAAACGATGCTGTGAGTGATCCCGAACACCTCCGCCACACTAGTCACACTTCGACCTTCTTCCAACTTCCCAGTGACGCGATCGCGGGTAAAGTCATCCAGATGTCGTCTACTGGATTGCCTGTTAGCCATATCACACGGTGGCAGCTACTCGATGTCGTTCAAACCGATGTACACCGTTCAATAGCTTTCACCGAATTGCTGAGCGTACATAACCCGTGTGTTTTATACCCTTCCGACCCCCCCCCCCACGTCATGCTGCATATATGCGCATGCCCTACCGTACCGGACCCTGGTCTATCTCCTGAGTGGTCTTTCGGTCCAATCCGCTGTTATGCTAATTTCTCCTCTTCGTCCTTAATTTTTGCACACGAGTGTATGTTAATCATTATTATGTTGGCGTTAGTGAGCATTTCTCTCGTTGACTGCCCATTTCCAGGTAAAAACATTCTTGACCTTTCATATAAGTTGTAAGATTTTGTAACTAATGACTTGGAATTCTATACAGTTAAACCTTAACTTGTGCTGTAAATTTTGTGCACTATTGCTGTTTACTTAACTTAATTTAAGAACGCCAACTCTCTTACGACAGTCCTTCCTGTAGGGTTTTGAGCTAGCTTGGGCTGGTGTCACGTCAATTCGTCGCGCGTCAATTCGTCGACTGCGACAATTCGTCGCATGCGTCAATTCGTCGCGCGTCAATTCGTCGACCACGACGATTCGTCGAGCGTCAATTCGTCGCGGACAAATTCGTCGACTACGTCAATTCGTCGCGTTTACAGATTTTGGTTAACATACAAATCGAATGCAGGAAAACGTACGATTTCGAACGTCTTGCTCCCTGATCAAATTTATAAAGTTTGGACACGCAGACAGGATAGGAATATTAAGTTTTTCTTTGGCACTAAAAATATTAGACGGTAGATGGTTTTTGGAACGGGGCAGGGCCCGGTTGGTCAGAGCCCCCCATATACAAAATTTTCGTAAAATCTACAGTTTTCAATTCAGAACCACCAAATCCGGTATACTATCTCGTGGTGTTCTAACTTAGACTGTAGACGGTTTTTGGAAGCGGTTGGACACGCGGGGATGGGGGGATCAGAGCCCCACCCCTACAGAATTGCTGTAAAATCTAGTTTTCATTTCAGAACCATCAAATTTGGTATCATGAAACTCTAACTTAGACGCTAGACGGTTTTTGGAAGGGTTTGGAGCCCGAGGGGTCGGAGCCCCCCCCCCTCCTCATAAAAAATTTCGTAAAATCTACAGTTTTCATCCTAGAACCAGCAAATTTGGTATACTATCTTATGGTACTCTAACTTAGACGGCAGACCGTTTTTGGAACGGGTCAAGGCCCCCACATACAAAATTTTCTTAAAAACTACAATTTTCAATTCAGAACCACCTAATCTGGTACACTATCTCATGGTACTCTAACTTAGACGCTAGACGGTTTTTGGAAGGGGTTGGAGCGCGGGGAGTCTGACCCCCCCCCCCCCACACACACACATAAAAACTTTTTCGTAAAATCTACAGTTTTCAATTTAGAACCACCAAATTTGATATACTATCTCATGGTACTCTAACTTAGACAGTAGACCGGTTTTGGAACGGGTCAAGGCCCGGGGGGGCAGAGCCCCCACATACAAAATTTTCTTAAAAACTACAGTTTTCAATTCAGAACCACCAAATCTGGTATACTATCTCATGGTATTCGAACTTAGACGACAGACCGTTTTTGGAAAAAGGCCCGGAGGGTCAGATCCCCCACATACAAAATTCTCTTAAAAACTACAGTTTTCAATTCAGAACCACCTAATCTGGTACACTATCTCATGGTACTCTAACTTAGACGCTAGACGGTTTTTGGAAGGGGTTGGAGCGCGGGGAGTCTGACCCCCCCCCCACACACACACATAAAAACTTTTTCGTAAAATCTACAGTTTTCAATTTAGAACCACCAAATTTGATATACTATCTCATGGTACTCTAACTTAGACAGTAGACCGGTTTTGCAACGGGTCAAGGCTCGGGGGCAGAGCCCCCACATACAAAATTTTCTTAAAAACTACAGTTTTCAATTCAGAACCACCAAATCTGGTATACTATCTCATGGTACTCGAACTTAGACGACAGACCGTTTTTGGAACGGGTAAAGGCCCGGAGGGTCAGATCCCCCACATACAAAATTCTCTTAAAAACTACAGTTTTCAATTCAGAACCACCAAATCTGGTATACTATCTCATGGTACTCTAACTTAGACGCTAGACGGTTTTGGGAAGGTGTTGGAACCCGGGGGGGTAGGAGCCCCCATAAATATGCCGCGTAAAATCTACACTTCAAAATTGCCTTTATTCTTCAGTAAAATAACATTTCTATGTACATGACAATGGAATTCTGCCAATAAATACAGCGGTATATACATCAGCTGGAAAGTTCCAGTGAAACGTAAAACAAAATATTGTTAAAATCATAAAAAAATATTTCGCCACGTAGGGCGAAGGAGAGGCAGACAATAAAGCACGAGCGATACAAACGAAAATGTTTACCTACAGTATTGTAGACAGGGCAAGACATGAATCTATACTATGCACAAATTCCAATTAAGCATTACTACCATACTAAAGATTAAACATGCACAAGGTACTAATTCACAGAAATGCAACAGTGATGCTACATTCAAAATTTACAACATATGTACAGAAGTATTCAGTGACAAGGGGAAATAACGCTAAATGTACTCAGAAGGGCATCTTGTTGCATTAAATTATACACACAGTGACTAATATTTTAAAAAAATATTCAACATAATGAAGGGGACATTGCGTGGGCAGTAAACTGTGCAGAAGGAAGAATTATATACAACAACATAAAACCCAACATTATCGAAGAGAACATGGGAAACATATTGAGCTATCTTCAATGGCACATTAAAACAGAAAAATCACAAATAGCGAAGCACCAAAATTAATACGTAAAAACATGATTTGTTACAGTGAACGTGGGCGACAACAAAAATCCCACTTATAGGTTGAGATGTAACTGCAAATTGTGGATATGGAACCACCCAGCCGATTGGGCCCAAGTGGATTGAAAAACGCTATCGGTGTTTGTTGAGGCAGCACGAGAGTGCTCCATTTGGAGGCGAGTGGTTAACCGTGCTAGGAAGCGTCTCCGAATGATAGCACTTGCCTCCTGAGGAGGTGGAATAAGAGCGGGGAAGCGTTGTTGAAGATGGAAAGCATAGACAGTGAACTTCACAAGAAGAAAAATATAACGGCACACAGGAGGCAAGTGAGTAGGTGGATGCTTTGTTTGGAGTAGCCAAGCATATGCAAGAAATGGTAACGATCGAGCACAAATTCGATCAGCAAGACGAAATGCTGTGTTTAGGACTGGCAGGAGAACGGGGCAGAATAGGTATTGATGTTGGACGTCGCTGACTTCAGGGCAAAAGGAGCACTGCGGAGAGGTGAGAAGGGTCATGCGAAACAGTACTGATGGGGCGGGGAGACGAAGGTGAAGAAATTGCCAATGGACATTGAGTTCAAGAGGGGAGGAAAGGGGGAGGTAGATGCTGTCCAGATGGCGGGGAGAAGAGAAGGAGGAGCAGAATGAACAGAAAGTGGAAGTGCGGGAGGGGAAAGAAGAAGCCAATAAAGAGAAGAGGAGGAGAGAGAAGTAACTAGAACCGGGGAGCTACGAATGAGGAGAAAGAACGGTAGGGAAAGAGGAGCAGAGGGGACCGAGAAGAGACCATCAGGTGAAGCGAGGAGTGGAAAGAGGCTCCAAAGCGCTGTGCGAAGAAGAAGATATTCGTTAGCAAGAGTAATGGTTGGAGATAGAAACAGGGAAGAAAGAGGTCTCCAGGTTAGATCAGAAGTTACGAGAGAACGGACAGTTATCACACCAGAGCGGATCCAATGAGGAAAGTAAAAGTAAGGGAGGTTAGGAGGGTGAATAAGAGAAGAGAAGAAGAGAGGTTCATCTAGGAGATCAAGAGTTGAAGAAGGAAATGAACGGAGAAGAGGAAGCGAACGAAAGAGAGAAAGGCCCTCTCGCAGGACAGGAGGGAGGTGGGACGGGAGAAGAGAGTATGCATCCATCTTCAGAAACAGTAGGAAGGTGAAAGATGGGTCACGGAAAGAAGCTAGAACATTCAAGGTAGTGGTAAGGGACGGAACAGTTGAAGTGGCAAGGCGAATGAAATGAATAATGCGATGAGTTTTATAAAGGAAAGCTGGATCAGGAAGCTGGATGCCACCCAAAGAGGCTGGCAGATGAAGCGTGGCAGGTTTAACCCAGTGATGTGAAGACCAGATGACGGAAGTTGAGAGGCGAGTGATGGTCATCATTTGTGACACGGGCACAACCGTCGACATCCAAGAGTATTCGCATAGAGAGATAAGTTGTCGACGAACAACGGCTGCTCGTTGACGGAACGATGTGAAAGGGCGGGCCTTACTCCAGTAGGCAGCAGTCCGTTGTATCCGGGGAAGAAGAGCAGTCCAGGTGGCAGATGCAGAAGCCAAGGGCAATCCGACATACGCACCGAGGATCTTCTGTGTAGTGGCTGTCCACTGCGCACCCCAAGGAGCATCAGTGCGGGCAGCCCATGCCCCGCACCATAAGCCAGTACCACCAAATTTGATATACTATCTCATGGTACTCTAACTTAGACAGTAGACCGGTTTTGCAACGGGTCAAGGCCGGGGGGGCAGAGCCCCCACATACAAAATTTTCTTAAAAACTACAGTTTTCAATTCAGAACCACCAAATCTGGTATACTATCTCATGGTACTCGAACTTAGACGACAGACCGTTTTTGGAACGGGTAAAGGCCCGGAGGGTCAGATCCCCCACATACAAAATTCTCTTAAAAACTACAGTTTTCAATTCAGAACCACCAAATCTGGTATACTATCTCATGGTACTCTAACTTAGACGCTAGACGGTTTTGGGAAGGTGTTGGAACCCGGGGGGTAGGAGCCCCCCATAAATATGCCGCGTAAAATCTACACTTCAAAATTGCCTTTATTCTTCAGTAAAATAACATTTCTATGTACATGACAATGGAATTCTGCCAATAAATACAGTGGTATATACATCAGCTGGAAAGTTCCAGTGAAACGTAAAACAAAATATTGTGAAAATCATAAAATTATTTCGCTACGTAGGGCGAAGGAGAGGCAGACAATAAAGCACGAGCGATACAAATGAAAATGTTTACCTACAGCATTGTAGACAGGGAAAGACATGATTCTATACTATGCACAAATTCCAATTAAGTATTACTACCATACTAAAGATTAAACATGCACAAGGTACTAATTCACATAAAAGACCATGGGTGAGAAGGAACTAACAGGTGCAACAGTATTTAGAGATATGACAGTAATGGTAAAAACAAATAAGCACAAATATTAATCATATGTACAAAATTATGCAGTGACAAGAGAGAAATATGCTAAACGGACCCAGGAGAGCAACTATACAAAAAAACAGAAATCGAACAGTAATGCAATGCACAAGTTTCATATCAAATGTACAGAACAATACAGTGACAAGGAAGAAAGCCGCTAAACATACCCAGAAGGGCAGCTTCTCTTGAAACAGAAATGCAACAGTGATGCTACATTCAAAATTTACAACATATGTACTGAAGTATTCAGTGACAAGGGGAAATAACGCTAAATGTACAGAGAGGGGCATCTTGTTTCATTAATCATTAAATTATACACACAGTGACTAATATTTAAAAAATATATTCAACATAATGAAGGGGACATTACAGTTTTCAATTTAGAACCACCAAATTTGGTATACTATCTCATGGTACTCTAACTTAGACGGTAGACGGTTTTTGAAAATGGTTGGAGCCCAGGGGTAAGAGCCCCCCCCCCCCACCCCCGATAAATTTTTTTGTAAAATCTACAGTTTTCAATTAACAACCATTAAGTATGGTATCATGAAACTCAAACTTAGACGCTAGACGGTTTTTGGAAGGGGTTGGAGCCCGAGGGTTAGAGCCCCCCCCCCCCCCCCGTCCTAAAAATTTCGTAAAATCTACAGTTTTCAATTTAGAACCACCAAATCTGGTATACTATCTTATGGTACTCTAACTTAGACGCTAGACGGTTTTTGAAAGGGGTTTGAGCCCAGGGGTCAGAGCCCCTCCCCCGCAATAAAAAAAATTCGTAAAATCTACAGTTTCCAATTTAGAATCACCAAATTTGGTATACTATCTCATGGCACTCTAACTTAGACGGTAGACCGTTTTTGGCCGCCCCGGTGGCGCAGTGGTCTAAGGCGCTGGCCTCTGATCATTCGTCCGTAAGGGGTCCGGGTTCGAATCCCGGTCAGGCATGGATGTTGTGTTTGTCTTACGGCACTGGCTCTCTCCCTTCCCTGGAACCAGTGACCCTAAATTAGGGACGGGCGACTGCTTATAGCCCATTGAGTTGCTCACGGTGGTCGTTAAACCTCCAATCAAAAAAAAAAAAAAAAAGACCGTTTTTGCAAGGGGTTGCAGGCGGGGGGGGGGGTAAGGTCCCCTTCAATAAAAAAATCACAAAATCTAGTTTTCAATTTAGAACCACCAAATTTGGTATACTATCTCATGGTATTCTAACTTAGACGGTAGATGGTTTTTGAAATAGGTCAAGGCGCGGGGGGTAAGAGCCCCCACATACAAAATTTTCGTAAAATCTGTAGTTTTCAATTTAGAACCAACAAATTTGGTATCATGAAACTCTAACTTAGACGGGAGACGGTTTTTGGAACAGGTCGTGGCGCGGTGTGTCAGAGCCCCCCCCCCCCCGCCCCCGTACAAAATTTTCGTAAAATATACCGTTTTCAATTTAGAACCACCAAATTTGGCATACTATCTCATGGTGTTCTAACTTAGACGGTAGACGGTTTTTTGCAAAGGGTCGGAGCCCAGGGCTCAGAGCCCCCCTTCATAAAAAATTTTCGTGAAATCCACAGTTTTCAATTTAGAACCACCAAATTTGCATACTATATCATGGTACTCTAACTTAGACGGTAGACGGTTTTCAGAACGCGTCGCGGCACGGGGGTTAGAACCCCCCCCGTCAAAATTTTCGTAAAATCTACAGTTTTCAATTAAGAACCACCAAATCTGGTATTCTAACTTACACCTCGTGGTATTCTAACTTAAACTGTAGATGGCTTTTAGAAGCGGTTGGGGAACGGACGGTCAGAGCCCCCCCCCCTACAAAATTGCCGTAAAATCTAGTTTTCAATTTAAAACTAACAAATTTGGTATATTATCTCATGGTACTCTAACTTAGACGGCAGACGGTTTTTGGAACGGGTCGGGGCCTCGGGGGTTTAGAGCCCCCATACAAGATTTTCGTAAAATCTAGTTTTCAATATAGGACCACCAAATTTGGTATACTCTTGCATGGTACTCTAACTTAGACGGTAGACGGTTTTTGGAACGGGTCGGGCACGGGGTCAGAGCCCCCTACCCCCCATAATTTTTTTTCGTAAAAACTAGAATTTTCAATTTAGATTCACCAAATTTGGTATACTATATCATGGTACTCTAACTTAGACGGTAGACGGTTTTCAGAACGGGTCGGGGCAAGGGGGTTAACCCCCCTACACACAAAACTTTCGTAAAATCTATAGTTTTCAATATAGAACCACCAAATTTTGTATACTATCTCATGGTACTCTAACTTAAACGATAGGTTTTTGGAACGGGTCAAGGCCCGGGGGTAAGACCCACCCACATACAAAATTTTCTTAAAATCTATATTTTTCAATTCATAGCCACCAAATTTTGTGTCATGAAACTCTAACTTAGCAGGAGACGGTTTTTGGAACGGGTCGGGGCTCGGGGGTCGGAGCTATCCTCGCCCCCGTACAAAAGTTAAAATTTTCGTAAAATCTACAGTTTTAAATTTAGAACCACCAGATTTGGAATACTATCTCATGGTATTCTAACTTAGACTGTAGACGGTTTTTAGAATAAGTCAAGGCGCGGGGGGTAAGAGCCCCTACATACAAAAATTTCGTAAAATCTATAGTTTCACATTAGAACCACCAAATTTGGTATCATGAAACTGTAACTTAGACAGGAGACGGTTTTTGGAACGGATCGGGGCCCGGGCGGTAAGAGCCCCCCCCCCCCTCCCCGAACAGAATTTTCGTAAAATATACTGTTTTCAACTTAGAACCACCAAATTTGGTATACTATCTTATGGTACTCTAAATTAGACGGTTTTGGGAACGGGTCAGGCACGGGGTCAGAGCCCCGCCCCCATAAAAAAATTTCGTAAAATCTACAGTTTTCAATTTAGAACCACCAAATTTGGTATACTATGTCATGGTACTCTAACTGAGAATGCAGACGGTTTTTGGAAACGGTTGGAGCCAGGGGTCAGAGTCCCCATGCCAATTTTTGTAAAACCTACAGTTTCGAATTTAGAACGACCAAATTTGGTACACTACCTCATTGTATTGTAACTTAGACCGCAGACGGAAAGGGTCGGTGCCCGGTGTGAAGGGGCCCATTCAAAATTTTCGTAAAAAGTACAATTTTCACTCTTAAGAACTGCATCCCAATACAGCACTCCATTACCCCACCTACGGTCTAGGTTAGAGGCCGTAGATAACAATAAAGTGAAAAAATATCCGGTTCATGGTGTATTAAAAACACAAATTAATAAACGTTAGCTTTCACCACCAACGGTTGCCTTATCAGGCAGAAATACAATGTAATGTAAATAATGTAAATTCTTTTTTGTTTCGTATAATTAAATTAACTAAATCAAAAAATTTGAAATAACTTTACTGGAAATTTACGGAAATAGCTTTTTCATTCTTTAACTTTCACCCGCTGAACTTGGTGATTTTAGAAATAGTAATATTTACCTGGAAAATACCGGGTACCCCTGCTAGTAAGAACTAAAGATAATGTTACACTTTTAGTCAGGTACAAAACAATAATCAGAAAGCCCTAGGACTGGGCCTGTTTAGCAATTTTCAGTCTGCCGTGCTAATTTTCATAAGGTTTTCATAGAAGTCCAAGGTTTCAGCGATGCGCTTTTCTGAGGTTGGAACTATTAAGCAGAACCTAGGCCTAGGGCGTTTTGATAGTTTTCAGTCCTCCGAGCTGATATTTATGTAGTTTTCATAGAAAATAAAATGAATTCTGTTTAAATGTTACTCGAGCACAAAGCATTAATAGATACGCCCGAGACCTAGGCATATGCATTTATAGTAATTTTTATAATGCTGTGATCATATGAGGTTTGCATGACAAATCAATTTAAGAGTGTTACGCTTATCAAAACTTATTTAAAAGGCCTAGGCCTAGCGGCCAATAATTAGTATTTGGTGCCTAAGTGAAAGCGCAACATTATTAACTTGATTTGTTATGCAAACCTTATAAATACGACCACAGCGATTAAAAGTTACTAAAGAGTCCTTGTAAGTAATATTTTTTGACCGAGTGCAAGTACAATTTACGAAATTTCAACAGGTCAAAATATCTAAAGTAACAACGAAATTTGGAATATTTCTTTTTTCTTTCTTTTTATTTCAGTTTTGACACTTGTATTAAGTTTTAAAAACATATATTTCTCCTATCGTTTACCTTCATTGTGCTTTCAACAGAATTTCTTACCATGTTTTGGGTATTTTGTTTTGTGTGGTTGCAGTTTTTTTAATGTTTTGGGCATTTCATTTTGTGTGGTTACTTGTTTTTATGTTTTGGGCATTTTACTTTGTATGGGTGTTTTTGTTATGTTTTTGTTATTTTCTTTTCTGTGGTGGTTGTAAGGTCGACAGGATGAAGAGGGGAAACTGTGGACAGTCACGATGCCTACTTGCTTATAATTTTTTTTTTCAAATACAGCACATGATTTTGTATTGATTTATACCACTTACGCATTAAGCGGCTACAGGTTTCTTTAAATATGAACTTTTTCTTAGAGCCCTTTGTCTCCTCTAACTAGCTTTTTCGGCTCCGCAATTTCTTTTTATGGTTTTAGAATATTTTCCTTGTTATTAATCTATTTTCTCATGCAAACTCTTTATGTAAGGTATGTTTATTCTATCGAAGTATTTTGCAATTATACGTGAAGCCCTGTTGCTGAAGTAAAAAAATATTTCCAACTGAAACAACGCAGTTCAGATATTTTCCCGCTGTTAACTCAAAGAATGAAAACAAAAACAACAAATCTGTGCAATGGTTGAGGCATGAGACAGTACTTACTGGTAAATAGGCAAAGTTTTAAGGAAGAATGAGCTTAGGAATTTCTAACTGCAACAAAAAGATTATCCGCACTGTATCCCTCCCCATCCCCTAGTGCCGGCCTTTGGACGTCTTGAAAGAGAAGTCTTAAGGACACATCTGTATCGTAATTTCCTGAGCATTCGCGACAATATTCTGGTGTCGTAGTAGAAAAACACACTTCCTACTTCGCCTAAATTGCTTGGATGTAATGCCAACGAACAAAGTTTTGCTCTCGCATTGGATTTCTGTTGCTTTTGATGGAATACTTTTCCCCTGGGGTTCACCGATTTCAGTATAGTCTTCAGGACACACGGCAATACACCCCAACGTAAAACACCAATTTCACGGCAATTAACTGCAATTAGCGAAAGAGAGGGGCGGTACAGGAAATAAGTCGAACGAGACAGATCTGAACTTAGAAAGTCGGGGGAAGGTGTTGCATGAAAAACTGTGTTTGGCTTACAGATCATTTGGCACGTAGGGACGTAGGTTTCGTTTAATACGTTACGGGGTAAACAAATTGTCTTTTCAGTATAACAATTTTCTTTCATACGCATGGTGCAGCACAGAAAAAATTTGAATTTATTTTTGAGAATTAGCATGACGCCTACCGGCCCAGAGTACAGCTACCCAGTTAGCGCCTGCTGCCGCCTCCGGAACCTGGCTCCCGGGTTCTTCGCATCTGTTGATCCCTCGCCTGGAGCGTCCCAGCTGTAAAATACATGTACCTCTGCGTTTTGGAAAAACAAAAGATAAGATGCCGATCCTTAAAATTAACCACTTCTTGTGACGGCAGGTACGAAAATCTTGAACTTCGCTTAAACCCTAACTGGAGGAACAAGCTTCACGTGATTTTCTGTATTCGGAGTGTTTTATTGAATGGTCGCTCATCAGTTCGTAGTGGACTGGAGAACAGAGAACGTGCTTGTTGAAACCTTTGTTGTGCGTTGTCAAGTGATAATAGTGGAAATATATCATTCTAAATATTTTGGAAAGAGAAAGTGCATTGTTTTCCGAAGGCACTATGCAGATGAAAAATGCAACATAAATAGTTAACTCACAAAAAGAAAATGATTTGCTGAAATGGAAAGGGTATTTATTTTGCCATAACAGAGTGCGAGGTGATTTACGGTATTGTCACTGTATTGAAAGAAATTATGGAAATTGTACTGGCTTTGCTAGTACTATTCTTATTGGAGATGAACAAAGGATGCGCAATGAGAAACCACATAATCATGCTCCAAGACCGGAGAAAAGTGATGTTGCTGTTGCAAGAGCGCAAATAAAAGAACGAGCGAGAAATACGGACGAAGCCCCTGCACAAATTATTCAAACCGTGACAACGTCAATGGCTACAGTAAATGCAGCTTACATGCCTAATATGGATGCACTAAGGCAAGTTGTAAAACGAATACGAAGAGAAAACATACCTGCGGAGCCTACGACTTCAGAACGGATCGATGCCCCAATAAATTTACAGGAGGAGATGGTGCAAAATTTCTTGGCAGAGATAGCGCATTTGGACATCAAAGAATTATTTTATTTTTAACAGAGAATAATTTACGAAAGCTTAAAGAAGCACCCCTCTGGATTATGGATGGGACATTTGAAACTTGTCCAACCCTTTTTAGGCAATTATGTTCCATTCATGCTATGGTTGAAACGAATCCAGAGATGCACAGGCTTGTCCCACTAGTTTATGGGTTACTTTCCAGCAAGTATAAAGAATATAATACTATTATACAGTATTTTTGTAGGATTTACAAGACTATGCATCAGACTATGATATTCAGCTTGCACCACAATATACGCATAATAATAGATTTTGAAATAGCTACCGTTATAATGCTGCTAAAAAGGAATTTGGAAGCAGCACACACAAATGTTGTTGGTTTCATCTCAGAAAAAATGTGCTGAGGAATATCCATCCTCTGGCATAGCCTCGGATTATAGGGAAAACAGCGAGTTTGCTCTCAAAGTCAGACATTTGCAAGCACTTGCATTTTTTCATCTGATGAAATTCCAGCTGCTTTTGAAGAAGTGAAATCAATTTTACTAGAATATGCAGATTCTGTAGTTCAGTGGTTTGAGGAAAATTATGTTCTTGGAAAATTTCGTGGAAGCAGAAAAAACAATCCGAGCAGAAGCCCTCCGCTGTTCCCGCCAACAATTTGGTCAGTAAGTGAAAACAATTTATTTGGCTTTCCCAGAACACAAAACGAACTTGAAGGATTAGACAGACGCTGGAATACAATTCTGGGAGAGAAAAAACTGTGACTGTACGAAATAATCAGTGAAATTGCGAAAGAGCAGAGAACAACTATGGCTAAAATCGAAAGAGTGATAGCACATATTTCAACAAATCCACCCAGAAGAGAAACGCTGGCAAGATAAAAAGGAATTCGAACTTCTTTGGCGCACAGAGACAATGTTAACATGCTGGACTTTTTAAGATGAATTTCATATAATTCTACCCTTTACTAAAATGTGCTGGTATTTCTCACTAATTGAATTATACCTTTTACTAACTTGTATTTGAATTTTTCAAGAATGTAATTCCACCGAAGATGCAAGAATGTAAAACACAACGCAAAATTAAAAAAGACAAAGTTTTCAAAATAGCATGTCAAAAACATAAAATGTCAAAAAGTAATCCAAAATGTGAAACAAATAAAAATTCAAAATGCAATCACAAGTCACAAGCATTACAAAAATGCGAAACGCTATGTAACAAGTACAGTACAAAATAAAACAAATGCCAAAACAAAAAAAATGCATACGCTTTGTAAAATGTACAAAATAAAATAAATGCCATATTCATAAAGATTTCATGACAAGTCAAGTTAAAAATGAGCTTTTACTTAGACTTCAAATAATAATTACTAGCCTCTGCACCTTTTTAAGTGTTTAATAAGTGCAACATCATTAACCTGACTTGTCATCAAACATTATCAGTATGACCATAGCATACAATCACTTAAAAGACTTGTTAATGGATGAATTGAGGAATCACCAAGTTCAGCGGGTGAAAGTTAATGGCTGTTTATAGTTTTGTACTCGAGTAAATGCGCAACACAATAAACTTGACTTTCTCTGAAAATTTTATGTATATGAGCACGGTTGATTGAAAACTGATAAAAAGGCTTAAGACCTGTTTATTCATTTTTGTGCCTCAGTCAAAACGCAGTACCATAACCTTGGCATGTTATCGAAACCTTATGAATACGTCGGACTAAAAATTCCTAAAAGAAGTTCACGCCTAAGGTCTTGTAACTAAAGTTTTGTGACAGGGTAAAACTGCAACATTAATAACTTGACATGTTATGTTAACGTTGTGAATATGAGCACGGCGGATTAAAGATTTCAACAAATAGCCTTTGGGATTAATGTGTTGTAGCTGAGTAAAAATGTAACATTATCTTTATTTTCTATATAAACCAAACTACGTGCTGAAATGGCCCAACTATATATACGTATACTTCAACCATATACCGAAGCGCTGACAAGGTGAAAACAAAAGTGCAATTTTGTACGGTCCCCTAACATTTTATGGCCAGCCTACATGGAAGTGGACACGTTGATATGAAAAACATACTTTTTGTACGGTCCATAACAAATACCAATGGACACGTCGCAATCTTTTTTTTTGTTGTTGTTGGGGTTTAACGACCACCGTGATCAATTCAGTGGGCTATAAGCAGTCGGACGTTCCCAATTTTGGGCCACTGGTTCCTGGGAAGGGGGACAGCCAGTGACAGAAATCAATCACAACGTCCATGATTCACCGGGATTTGAACCAGTATCCTTCTCGACAAGTGGTCAGAAGCCAGCGCCTAGATCACTCCGCCGCCGTGGAAAATGTATTTTTCATACGGCCCCAAACGCTCTTATGAACTTACTAGATTGAACTGGACGCAAAAAAATCATTAATATAATTTGTACTAGCAATGATACCAGTTATTTGCCAGGTACATATTACTATTTGTGGAATCACCAAGTTCAGCGGGTGAAAGTTAATGAATGAAAAAGATATTCCTGCAATTTTCCAGTAAACTTATTTTAAATTTTTTGATTTAGTTAATTTAATTTTGCGAAACAAAAAAGAAAGAAAAAGGAATGGGAATACTTACCTTCTAGGAGACATCTATAGAACTGCCGTACATCTGGCGTGTGCTTCTGTTTAATCCCGCGACACAGAAATGCAATGTACCTATGTGATGTCGCATGCGTACGACTTCACATTGGCATTGATCATCTTTTCCTTACCGTTTTGAATTTTGAATATCTGGAACTCTCTATTTACATTACATTATATTTCTTTCTGATAAGCCGCTCGTTGGTAATGAAAGCTAAACTATATTGATTTGTGTTTTTAATACACCATTAAACGCATATTTTTGCACTTTATTGTTATCTACAGTCCCTAACTTAGACCGTAGGTTGGTTAGTTGGTTGGTTGATGGTTTATGGTGCAAGGCCCTGAAAGGGCCATGCACCATAAACCATCAACTCTTAAGAGTAAAAAACGGAACTTTTTACGAAAATTTTGCATGGGGCTCCCTTGACCCGGGCCCCAACCCCTTCCAAAAACCGTCTACCGTCTAAGTTAGATAACCATGAGTAGTATACCAAATCTGGTTGTTCTAAATTGAAAACTGTAGATTTTACGAAATTTTTATGAGGAGGGGGCTCTCACCCCCGAGTTCCAACCCTTCCAAAAACCGTCTAGCGTCTAAGTTAGAGTTTCATGATACCAAATTTGGTGGTTCTGATTGAAAACTGTAGTTTTTAAGAAAATGTTGTATGTCTGTGTATGTGCGGGGGGGGGGCTCTGACCCCCGGGCCTTGACCCGTCCCAAAAACCGTCGACCGTCTAAGTTAAAGTACCATGAGATAGTATACCAAATTTGGTGGTTCTAAATAAAAAACTAGATTTTGCGATTTTTTTATGAAAGGGGTCCTTACCCCCTTCACAAAAAAATCTGCAACCCCTTCCAAAATCGTCTAGCGTCTAAGTTAGAGTACCATGAGATAGTATAACAGATCTGGTGGTTCTGAATTGAAAACTGTAGTTTTTCAGAAAATTTTGTATGTGGGGGCTCTGACCCCCGGGCCTTGACCCGTTCCAAAAGCGGTCTACCGTCGAAGTTAGAATACCATGAGATAGTATACCAAATCTGGTAGTTCTAAATTGAAAACTGTACATTTTACGAAATTTTTATGAGGGGGGGGGACTCCAACCCTTTCCAAAAACCGTCTAGCGTCTAAGTTAGAGTTTCATGATATCCGCCTTGGAATCTCAACATCGTTCTGCTACATCTTTGCGTCATCTTCACCTCCAGGATGGTTCCATCACTTCGAACCCATCGAAGCTATGCACTTTCACCAGACAGTATTTCACCGCCAAATACAGTGCGGTAACGCAGTCTTCATCCTCATTAGCTTCTCCTCTTCTCTCCTCTCTTCCTCAGGTCCCCTCTACTTTATCTACTTCTTTACTCTCTCCTTTCTCTCTTCGCGAACTTCGCGAGGCGTTCGCTACTCTCAATCCTCATGCCGCTCCTGGACCTGACCGCCTTCCTCTGTCCTTTTATCGTGCTTTTCTACCGTGCCTTCTGCCTTTTCTGTCTGCGTGTTTCACGTCTGCTTTTCCTCTCCTGCGTTACCGCCCGACTTTACTTTGGCACACATCATCCACCTTCCTAAGAAGGGTGACCTCTTGGATCTTGGAAACTGGCGCCCTATCTCTATCCTAAACACTGACTATAAGTTCTATACAAAACTCTTATCCCGTCGCCTTAATTCTGTTCTCTCTTTCGTTATTTCTCCCGACCAGACATACACTGTGCCTGGTCGGACTATTTCCACTAACGTTTCTCTTCTCCTTCATCTTCAGTTCCTCGCTCGCTCTTTTTCTGAACCTCTTGCCTTTCTCAATCTGGATCAAAAGTCCGCTTTTGATAACGTTTCTCATTTTTATCTCTCTGCTGTCCTTTCACAATTTGGCTTTCCTCCTAGCTTTTCTTCCGCACTCTTGGCCCTTTATCAGGGCGCCAGTTTCCATGTTCGAGCGGCCACATTTCTAACCGCTCCAATTCCGTTTAAGCGCGGCATCCGGCAAGGATGTCCGCTCTCCGGCCAGCTATTCGCTCTCGCTTTTGAGCCTTTCCTGTTAGCAGCCCGAAGATCACTCCTGGATGTCCTACCGCCGACAGTGGCTAGTACTCGTCATCATCGAATTATTTTCACCTCCTATGCTGATGATGTGACCTTTTGCGTCCGGGATGAATCTCAATTCGATCGCCTGTATTCTGTATATCAACAGTACGTTGCATTATCTGGAGCTGCGCTGAATGCCACTAAAAGTACTGGCTTATGGTGCGGGGCATGGGCTGCCCGCACCGATGTTCCTTGGGGTGCGCAGTGGACAGCCACTACACAGAAGATCCTCGGTGCGTATGTCGGATTGCCCTTGGCTTCTGCATCCGCCACCTGGACTGCTCTTCTTCCCCGGATACAACGGACTGCTGCCTACTGGAGTAAGGCCCGCCCTTTCACATCGTTCCGTCAACGAGCATCCGTTGTTCGTCGACAACTTATCTCCCTATGCGAATACTCTTGGATGTCGACGGTTGTGCCCGTGTCACAAATGATGACCATCACTCGCCTCTCAACTTCCGTCATCTGGTCTTCACATCACTGGGTTAAACCTGCCACGCTTCATCTGCCAGCCTCTTTAGGTGGCATCCAGCTTCCTGATCCAGCTGTCCTTTATAAAACACATCGCATTATTCATTTCATTCGCCTTGCCACTTCAACTGTTCCGTCCCTTACCACTACCTTGAATGTTCTAGCTTCTTCCCGTGACCCATCTTTCACCTTCCTTCTGTTTCTGAAGATGGATGCATACTCTCTTCTCCCGTCCCACCTCCCTCCTGTCCTGCGAGAGGGCCTTTCTCTCTTTCGTTCGCTTCCTCTTCTCCGTTCATTTCCTTCTTCAACTCTTGATCTCCTAGATGAACCTCTCTTCTTCTCTTCTCTTATTCACCCTCCTAACCACCCTTACTTTTACTTTCCTCATTGGATCCGCTCTGGTGTGATAACTGTCCGTTCTCTCGTAACTTCTGATCTAACCTGGAGACCTTTCTTCCCTGTTTCTATCTCCAACCATTACTCTTGCTAACGAATATCTTCTTCTTCGCACAGCGCTTTGGAGCCTCTTTCCACTCCTCGCTTCACCTGATGGTCTCTTCTCGGTCCCCTCTGCTCCTCTTTCTCTACCGTTCTTTCTCCTCATTCGTAGCTCCCCGGTTCTAGTTACTTCTATCTCCTCCTCTTCTCTTTATTGGCTTCTTCTTTCCCCTGCCGCACTTCCACTTTCTGTTCATTCTGCTCCTCCTTCTCTTCTCCCCGCCATCTGGACAGCATCAACCTCTGCCCTTTCCTCCCCTCTTGAACTCAATGTCCATTGGCAATTTCTTCACCTTCGTCTCCCCGCCCCATCAGTACTATTTCGCATGACCCTTCTCACCTCTCCGCAGTGCTCCTTTTGCCCTGAAGTCAGCGACGTCCAACATCAATACCTATTCTGCCCCGTTCTCCTGCCAGTCCTAAACACAGCATTTCTTCTTGCTGATCGAATTTGTGCTCGATCGTTACCATTTCTTGCATATGCTTGGCTACTCCAAACAAAGCATCCACCTACTCACTTGCCTCCTGTGTGCCGTTATATTTTCCATCTTGTGAAGTTCACTGTCTATGCTTTCCATCTTCAACAACGCTTCCCTGCTCTTATTCCACCTCCTCAGGAGGCAAGTGCTATCATTCGGAGACGCTTCCTAGCACGGTTAACCACTCGTCTCCAAATGGAGCACTCTCGTGCTGCCTCAACAAACACCGATAGCGTTTTTCAATCCACCTGGGTCCAATCGGCTGGGTGGTTCCATATCCACAATTTGCAGTTACATCTCAACCTATAAGTGGGATTTTTGTTGTCGCCCACGTTCACTGTAACAAATCATGTTTTTACGTATTAATTTTGGTTCTTCGCTATTTGTGATTATTCTGTTTTAATCTGCCATTGAAGATAGCTCACCATGTTTCCCATGTTCTCTTCGATAATGTTGGGTTTTATGTTGTTGTATATAATTTTTTCCTTCTGCACAGTTGACTGCCCACGCAATGTCCCCTTCATTATGTTGAATATATTTTTTAAATATTAGTCACTGTGTGTATAATTTAATGTAACAAGATGCCCTTCTGAGTACATTTAGCGTTATTTCCCCTTGTCACTGAATACTTCTGTACATATGTTGTAAATTTTGAATGTAGCATCACTGTTGCATTTCTGTTTCATGAGAAGCTGCCCTTCTGGGTATGTTTAGCGGCTTTCTTCCTTGTCACTGTATTGTTCTGTACATATGATATGAAACTTGTGCATTGCATTACTGTTCGATTTCTGTTTTTTTGTAAAGTTGCTCTCCTGGGTTCGTTTAGCATATTTCTCTCGTGTCACTGCATAATTCTGTACATATGATAAGTATTTGTGCTTATTTGTTTCTACCATTACTGTCATATCTCTAAATACTGTTGCACCTGTTAGTTCCTTCTCACCCATGATCTTTTATGAGAATTAGTACCTTGTGCATGTTTAATCTTTAGTATGGTAGTAATGCTTAATTGGAATTTGTGCATAGTATAGAATCATGTCTTTCCCTGTCTACAATACTGTAGGTAAACATTTTCGTTTGTATCGCTCGTGCTTTATTGTCTGCCTCTCCTTCGCCCTTCGTGGCGAAATAATTTTATGATTTTAACAATATTTTGTTTTGTTTCACTGGAACTTTCCAGCTGATGTATATACCACTGTATTTATTGGCAGAATTCCATTGTCATGTACATAGAAATGTTATTTTACTGAAGAATAAAGGCAATTTTGAAATGTAGATTTTACGAAAAAAATTATGGGGGGGGTCTCCGACCCCCTGGCCTTGACCCGATCCAAAAACGGTCTACCGTCTAAGTTAGAGTACCATGAGATAGTATACCAAATTTGGTGGCTCTAAATTGAAAACTGTAGACTTTAGAAATGTTATTTTACTGAAGAATAGGGGCAATTTTGAAATGTAGATTTTACTAAAAAAGTTTTTATTCATGGGGGTCGTCTGACCCCCGGGCTCCAGCCCCTTCCAAAAACCGTCTAGCGTCTAAGTTAGAGTACCATGAGATAGTATACCAGATTAGGTGGTTCTGAATTGAAAATTGTAGTTTTTAAGAAAATTTTGTATGTGGGGGCCCTGACCCCCGGGCCTTGACCCGCTCCAAAAACGGTCTGCCGTCTAAGTTAGAGTACCATAAGATAGTATACCAAATTTGGTGGTTCTAGGATGAAAACTGTAGATTTTACGAAATTTTTTATGAGGGGGGGGGGGGGGCTCCGACCCCGCGGGCTCCGACCCCTTCCAAAAACCGTCTAGCGTCTAAGTTAGAGTTTCATGATACCAAATTTGATGGTTCTGAAATGAAAACTAGATTTTACAGCAATTCTGTAGGGGTGGGGGGGGGGGCTCTGTTCCCCCCCTTCCTCCCGTCTCCAACCGCTTCCAAAAACCGTCTACAGTCTAAGTTAGAATACCACGAGATGGTATACCCGATTTGGTGTATAACGAAGTGAATTTCTCCGTCATTTTTATCCGCGCCGGAGTTCGAACCCGGGTCCACTCATTCCGGAATAAGTTGCTCTACCAATTAAGCTACGCGGACATTTTATTCTGATTCCTATCTGCCTTTATGTCGTGTGCGTCCTTCTGGCAGGTACGTCACATCTCCTGGTACGTTACATCATCTCCCCCTTATTTTTCTTTTCTTTCGAAGTGCTGCTCATATTTTTCCTATCTCGCGGTGTGGAAATAACATCACACCAATGCGAGATTTTGAACGGTCGGGTTATCCGGATAGTTCGGGCGCCATTATAACGAAGTAAATTTCTCCGTCATTTTTATCCGCGCCGTGGTTCGAACCCGGGTCCACTCATTCCGGAATAAGTTGCTCTACCAATTAAGCTACGCGGACATTTTATTCTGATTCCTATCTGCCTTTATGTCGTGTGCGTCCTTCTGGCAGGTACGTCACATCTCCTGGTACGTTACAGGTGGTTCGGAATTGAAAACTGTAGATTTTACGAAAATTTTGTATATGGGGGCTCTGACCAACCGGGCCCTGCCCCGTTCCAAAAACCGTCTACCGTCTAATATTTTTAGTGCCAAAGAAAAACGTAATATTCCTATCGTGTCTGCGTGTCCAAACTTTATAAATTTGATCAGGGAGCAAGACGTTCGAAATCGTACGTTTTCCTGCATTCGTTTTGTATGTAACCAAAATCTGTAAACGCGACGAATTGACGTAGTCGACGAATTGACGCGCGACGAATCGTCGTGGTCGACGAATTGACGCGCGACGAATTGACGCAGTCGACGAATTGACGCGCGACGAATTGACGTAGGCGACGAATTGACGTAGGCGACGAATTGACGCAGTCGACGAATTGACGCAGTCGACGAATTGACGTAGAACCGCTTGGGCTTGGCAAAGAGATAGTTGCAGGTTGAACCGTCGCAATCAGGGGCGCACCCAAAAAGGGAAAGGTTCCTCGGGCCAGAACCCCATGAGGCCAATTGTTTTGTAATATGATTCCAACACCATCGGCGTCTGACACGAGAGGTTCTCTAACTGTTCTCCAATTTTCCTAATCGGTGAATTTTAATTTTCATAATTACTGAAATCACGCATTATAGAATTTGTTCTAAAATACATTCTCCGAAACTATAATATAGCAATAAATAGAATAATTGCATTTGTGGTAAACTCCTTTTGTGAAATATGTATTTTTATTAAAAGTAAAAACAATGAAAACACCATTTCCAGCTGGATAATTCATGAATAAAATGTATTAAATTCCTTCATAGATCAAAATATTTGTTATAACAGTCACGGCGCGCAAGTACACATACATGAGTATTTTTACTTGCATAGCCGGACCCCCCCCCCATTCCGAGTTTCTGGGTGCGTCCCTGGTTGCAATGTCACATGAATAAGGTCTATTGGGTTTCATGTTGTAAGCGCTGAAAGAATATGATTGAATTGAAACAACCCTTAGAAATAGGAAGCTAAGAGATTTGGGTTAGAGTGCGCAATAGGGAAGTGACACGGAAGTGACGTAGAAAGCGGGAGGAAGACGCCCTTATTTACAACCGGGGGGGGGCAGTACCCGATGGTGGATATTTAGTGGTTTGAGCGTTCGTACTTGCCTGGGATCGAACCTGAAATTTCTCCGTGGCAGTCACAAACACTGACCACTAGGCCATCCACGGCCCCTGAAGGAATAAGGAGACAGCGATTTTTCTATAATCTGCATATTTCAGCTACAGCGTTTAACATAAGGTGAACAGAATTTTTAGAATGAAACTGAGGACAAAATGACGTGCTGTCCTCATTTTCAAAGCAAATCTGAGGACAGTTTCTGATCAAATGAGGACGTTAGTGAGGACAGAATCTGACATGTAATGCTAAAATCAAAGATTGTCAGAAATTACTATAAAACATACCATGATTATCCAGTTTCATGGGAAAACATACCTTGTATTTCGAGGATAATTTTCATGTGAAATAAATATAAAATAGTAATAAAATACTGTCACGAAGAATTTTATAGCTGGAAATTTTAATCTGTTACTTATACTTTGTGAAAGCACGTGTAATTTCATTCTGACACCTTCAGCTGCTGCTAATTCAGCTTCCTATTTACTTATGCCCGAAAAACCACAAAAACTTTTTATAATTGTGTTACAGGCAGAAGACTGCACGGCCTTTTCACGCTTTATTGTTTGAATATGTGCTGTCTTATGGGATTTTCCGCCAGTTACCATGGAAAATGTAGCATAGCATCAAACACATCACCACCACTTCCATTCTTTGCTTTTTTTAATGAAGGGAAAGTCCCTGGATAAAACACCATTAAATTTTCATTTCCGTTTGCCCGATATTACACAGTCGAGACACATTATTGTGACCACATCCTACTTTTGACGTCAGCAGCGCGTAGACAATGAAAGTAGGCGCGTGTCATGAGGTGGCTTGGAGAGTACATAAGGTGTGCTGCAGGAATTCTGAAAACATATCGCTCGTTGCTGTCATGGATAAAAGGAGCGATTTATCAGATTTACAAAAAGGAATCCCATACAGCACAAAATGTTTCAGACATCTATCAGTAATGTTACAATCTCTCATTTTCGTTACACTTTCAGAGATATCTTACAATTACGTTTCAGCAACATCTATTTTGGAACATAACTCTTTGTACATTACGGTTACGTTAAAAATAGCATTCACCGATACTACTGCTTTATAGTTTCCATTGTACATAATTGTTACCTTGATGTTATATTCCGGCGATATTTAAGATTTTTGATTTGGCAACGGCGTGGATGCGCATGCGCATTTATGCCATTTCATCGATGCACTCTCGTAGTCGTTCCACGTGCCACTCGGATATTCTTTGGTAATACCGTCGTACTCGAGTTAGCTGGGTGTAGGAAAAGTGGCCACAAAAATTTTAAGGGCCCGTATAAAAATTGCATTTTTGAACGCTTCGAGTGCACGACCCCCAGAGATTGGTTATCTGAGTCATATAAAGTTTCCATAATTTCGTCTTTTCTTAATTGCGATTATTAATGCAATTCTTTATGAAAAAATGTTTGTGATCTACAACTCAACAAAAGATTTCAGGGTTTACAAACTACAAATCTGCAAATTATCTGAGGGCATGTGCTGACTCAGAAAAAATGTCAGTTAATACCAAAAGTGTAAAATATAAAGAATTTCTGGTCCGATCGGGAGATTTTCACCATTTGCAACCTACATCGCAACAAACTCTTTGAGGGCATGTGCTGACTCAGGAAACCCTCTGGAGGGGAGGCGGGAGGGGGGGTAATACCTAACATATAAAACATAAAGTATTTCTGGTTGTAAATGCTGAAAATCTCCCGATCGGACGAAAAATTTTTTATATTTTACACTTTTGGTATACCCCCCCGACAGGTTTCCTGGGTAGGCACATGCCTTCAGATAATTTGATGAGTTGTTGTAGCTCGTAAACGCTAAAACTATCCCGATCGGACCAGAAATTCTTTATATTTCATACTTTAGGTTTTAAGCAACCCCTCCCCCTCCTCTGGATAAGTTTCCTGGGTTTCCACATACTCACAAAGAATTTGTTCAGCTATAGTTTCTAAACCTTGAAAAATATCGTTAATAAGAAAATACGAAATTACGGAAATGTTATGTTTGTCAGATAACCAACCTCGGGAGACGTAGCCACGGAGCAGTTCAGAACGCAATTTTTATACGGCCCCTTAAACTTTTTGTGGCCACTTCTCCGGTGGTCAGTTCTTCGGTGGCCAGTTTTTTGCTTTGTCTTTGGCCCGAAAATCCTGGAAATGTCTAAATTTCTTACTGAAAATGAAATATTAAAAAAAATATTTTATGAACAATAGTTGCTCAAGTAGCGGGGAATATAGCCACACGAAATGTGTTTATGCAGAGCAATTTAACGGCACTGAAATTTCAATGTGTCCAGTTCTCCGGTGGCCACTTCTCCGTACCCGGAGTTAGCTAGTTAATGTACACTAGTCCCCGTCCTTAAGTTTTGCACGCCAGTGTATAATATCTTAGTGCGCTTGTTGGTTTTAAATCAGAAATTTTTTATGAACAATAGTTGCTCAAGTAACGGGGAATATAGCCACACGAAATGTGTTTATGCAGAGCAATTTAACGGCACTGAAATTTCAATGTGTCCAGTTCTCCGGTGGCCACTTCTCCGTACCCGGAGTTAGCTAGTTAATGTACACTAGTCCCCGTCCTTAAGTTTTGCACGCCAGTGTATAATATCTTAGTGCGCTTGTTGGTTTTAAATCAGAAAAAAAAAAGTCTCAATAAAAGTAGTTGTTAGTTTGTAAAGGTAGAAAAAAAATGTTAATATATCGAGAAGTTTAACGACTACGCAAGTTTTGAAAAAAAAATAGGGTAAGATATGCATTAAAAGGTACATTTCGTTAATTAATTATGAAGAAAGTTATGTCATCCAACTGAAAAATAAAATGATCGATGGAAAAAAATAATGCATTTCTATTAAATAACGTATTCGCAAAACATTTAGAAAAAATAGATTAAGATATACACTGAAGTGCCAGAAAAACTGGTACATCAGCATAATACTTGGTAGGTCCCCCACGGGAGCGCAGAACTGCAGAAATACGACGGGGCATGGACTCCACTAGCTTCTGGAAATATGCTGTAGGCAATGCACACCATACTTCCTGCAGAGCATTCCACAATTCGGGTGTATTCCGAGGTATCGGATTCCTGTGTTCGATAGCGCGTTGCATGGCATCTCAAATGTGTTCTATCACGTTCAGATCTGGGGACTTGGGTGGGAATGGCAACACCCCAAACTCAGATGAATGCTCCTCTAACCATAATGTGGCGTCCCGACACTTGTGTGGAAGTGTATTGTCTGTTGCAACAGGCCCAACCCATCAGCATGAATGCAGGACATGAACGGGTGTACCTCGTCAGAAAGGATGCGCACATAGCGTTGGCCGGTCACAGACGTTTGTAGACGTAACAGGTGTCCCAATGAAGTCCAGCTAAACACACCGCATATCTTTACGTACCGCCTACCAGCCGGTACAGTTCCCTATTGACAGGCGGGATCCATGGCTTCATGGGGTTTGCGCCACACACGAATCCTTCCATCTGCCCGATACAGTTGGAAACGCGACTCGTCAGACCAGGCTACATGTTTCCAGTCATCAAGTGTCCAATGGCGGTGTTGCCGTGCCGAAGCGAGGCGCATAGCTCTGTGTCGTGTACCCATCAAGGGGACTCTAGTTGGGCGTCGGCTCCCAAAGCTTATATCGTGCAGGGTACGTTGCACAGTCCGGACGCTGAGCATTGAATTCCGATGACACCTGCGAGAGTGTTGCACCCCTGTTGCGTGAAACGATTATTTTATTGACAGCCGGCGATGGTCACGTTCACCCAATGTCTTTTTACGGCTACACTGGTATCGTAGGTTGGAGGTTTTGCCGGAATTCTTGTAGTCACGGTACACCCTTGCAATGGTCGTCCGTGAAAATCCGAACGTATCTACCTCCGAAATACTATGGCCCATCTCACGAGCGCCAACTATGACATCGCGTTGAAAATCGCTTAAATCGTTATTACTTGTCATTCTCATGCCGTAAACAGCTCTGACAGCTGGCAAGGATGTCCATCGCTTTATATACGCACTGGCGGACGCAACCGAGAACGCGCATAGGTGACGTTGCTATGTATTTTGCATAAACTCGTCTGTACCAGTTTTTCTGGCACTTCAGTGTACATTAAAAGGTATATTTCGTCGATTAATCATGGAGCCATTTAGGTCATCCTACAGAAAAATAAAATGATCTATGGAAAAAATAATGCATTTCTATTAAACAACGTATTCGCAAAGCACTGGCCTTCTCGTTAGTTCCTACAGAACGCTGTAATCGCGAGGCGTCCCATGGTCGAGTGGGATAATACATCTACCTAGAAACCCGCTGGACAGGGTTCGAACCTGGAGTGACTTCGAGGATTTGTATTTCCTTGGAAAGAAAATTTCCCTAGCGTCGTGACGTCACACCGTAAAATTTCCTGATGGGGAAAAAACAAAAAGGTGTACAAAATATATCGCTGAGACCATGTGGGTAGGTAAAAAAAAATTGGCGAGCAAAACATGTTCGGTAGGACCACGTGGCACACAAAATGTTATGGTTGAACACAAAGAGAAAATGGTCGGGAAGATCACGTGGAAAAACAATGGCTGCGACTAACGTCATGATCGACCACGTGCGTCCTTGAGGCAGCACGTGGACGGGTTCCTTTTTACAGAAGCCTCCTATTATTACGTAACAGTAATGTAACGAAGTTACAAATATCTTTCAAACACGTAACAGTACCATGAATTTGGTATTTTGAAGTTACAAAGACCTTTCACTGTAACGTATCAGTTATGTTTCAATGTTATGTAACGTTTGCGGACATTTTGACGTAACCGTAAGGTTTCTGAAACATTAGTGTTGCATTGCGCAACGTATCTGAAAAGTCTCAACGTTTCAGTGTTGCGTACCTGTAACATATACAAAATATTATGTGATGTGTGGGATGATTATCAGCTCTCGGGCCAAGGGTGGCAGTATTTCTGAAACAGCGCAGTTTGTGAACTGTTCACGTGTTGCTGTGATTAAAGTGCATCGTAATTGGAGAAATGACACCATTGCGAATAAGCGAAATGGGCACTACGGAGCATCACGGGCCATTGATGTGAGAGGTGAACGTCGGCTTCGAAGGCGAGTGAGGGCGGATCGACAAGATAAAGCGGAGCAAGTCATTGGCCAAACGAACCAGGGGGCTACTGGAAGTGTGTCTAAAATGACAGTTCAGCGAACCCTGCTGCGTATGGGGCTCCAATGCAGACGGGTGGTCACTGCACTTATGATAACGAAGGTGCATCAACAGAAAAGGCTTACATTTGCAAGGCAGTATCGGAATTGAACCTCCGCTGATTAGCAAAGGACTGCCTTCTCCGATGAGTCACGTTTTCTGCTTCATCGAACTGATGGACGTTGGCGTATAAGGCGAGAAACATCGGAGAACACACTTCAACCATTGTTGAAAGAACAAAAGCTGGTGGAAGCAGCGTTATGGTCTGGGAAATGCTTTCGTGGCATTGCCTAGGTCCACTCATACCTGTGTAAGGCACTATGGACCGAATTCGTTCTGAATCCATCCTTACAGGCCACTTACACCCATACATGCTGATTGTCTTCCCTGTGGCGGATGGGATCTTCTAGCACGACAATGCGACGTGTCACGCAGCTAGAAATGTCCGAGAGTTGTTAGAAGAGCACGATGAAGACTTCAATGTACTTCCCTGACCCTCTCAATTCCCCAGACTTAAACCAAGTTAAGCATCTGTGCGACCACCTCGATCGTGTTGTTCGCTCTGTGGATTCTCTACCACGCACCTTCCAGCAGCTGTCAGATGCACTGCAGTCAGCATGGCTCCACATACTTGTGAACATTCTATTTCCAGCACCTTATTGAGTCACTCCCAGCCCGTCTAGCTGCTGTCCGCGCTGCACACGGTGGTTATTCTGGATTTTAGCTGGTGGTCACAATAATGTGACTCGACCGGGTATCAACTTTTAAAAATTGCAACTTACACTCAGCTAGACAATTTTGTAGACCAACAAAAACTTAGGCAGCTTGCTAGTAAGTAAATACGATGATATATCTTCACAAAAATATAAAAACTTATAGTTATAACAGGAAAATAAAGTTAAAAGCACAGGTACAATCCTTTCAAAAATGAGATTGAGCAAACTCACACCATTACGGTAAACCGTAAACTGCAACTCATGGTGTTGCTGCTGATGATGATATCCGTCGAGCTTATATTAGATGGAGACACCACTCCTATCCACGCAGCGTTGGCCGCCATAAGCGCGCGTGACGTCACAAGCAGGCAAAAAGCTGCTTTGAAACTGCGGAAACCAGTGAAGCTACGAGGCGTTTAGACAGATAAAATGAGGGATTTAATGATTATCAATTATACAACCTTACTGTTTAAGCAACTGTGTAAGTAAGAAAGTTTTTTTCCTCTTAATTACACAAGATTTCTAAAAAAGAGAAAAAGAAAGAAAGAAAGAAAGAAAAAAAACCAGTATTTCGGGAATCTAAACTCGGAGACGTTACGAAACAAAAATCGGAATGCGATTTTTTCACAGAAGGTTAGGTGCTGAAGGAATATAATTACTTGCCTGACATGTGCAGATAATTTGATATTTTCAGTAATCTCACTAATTTAAGTTTCTGAAGTTGTATATATTTCCTTACTTCAAATTTTACAGTAAGTGAAGGGTCGCTATTAAGAGGTAATATTTTTTAAATCTCGCTGCTGTATTAAGTCATTCAAATTGCATTCAACCAGAATAAAGGGAAAATAAAGAAATACAAAACAAATAATAAACATGCATGAACATATATTCTCAATACCAAGGTCATTCTTATGCTCACATCACATCAGCTTTCAAAGATATTACCTTATAACACAAAATATGCATAGGTGTCATAGCAGGTCACTTATTTTTCATTACATTTAAAATTTAATTCAGTATCTAGGAACATAGAAACAAATCTGTTTATGTCCACTGCTATACTTACAATAAATAATAAATATAAATAAGGAAAACAGCTTAAAAAACGATTCAACACTTTTGTGTATACATATATGTGACATAAATATAAACTCCACGTTTTCACATAAAAAAAAAAAAAAAAAAAAAACTTCCGAAACACAGCTCCTATTATAAAAAAATTATATACATATCACTTCAGAGTCGACCCACAATGCGTAATAAGCATATGTACCCAAACAGGATATAGTTATTATATATACAAAAAAACATTGCATTAAATTCCCCCACAGTTCAACTACAATAAAAAAAACATAGCCAGAATTACCCTTTACAAGAAAACCAAATAATAATTATTATTTTACAAAAGTATGTTCAATAGTTGGGTCAAACTATTGAACCTGTAAGTGTTGGATTCAATATAATTGTCCCCAAGGTAAATCTTTACAAATCTCATTCAAGATAGCATTAAGGACATTCTTTGCCCAACTAACTCCTATTATAATTATATATAGTTGTAACAGCACTTTCTGTTAATTCAACAATTAAAATACAATGACAGAAGATTAATACTGTTAAACCATAAAACCTTGCCAACCATATTATTTTCATATGAACAGCAATATATCCTCCTGCATATTTCACAACTGCTAAATAAAATAATCAATAAAATGTACAATAATAAATTAATGATAGGTCATTTGACATTAAGTTCACTGTTAGTTCACTTAGCATTTGGATGTTTTTGATCAGGGGCGCGCCAAGGGCATTTGCCGCCCCCTTGTACGAGAATATTTTTCAATTTTTATTCATTTTTACATGAAATAAATATCTTTAGCAACATTATTTTCTATTTCCTGTAAATTGAGATTTTACATAAAACACTACTGTCTCATATAAAACTGACGAAAAAAATCTGTAAAGCTCTAGTTCAGATGACGCTACGAATAATTCAGGAAGTCAGTTTCCTCTCTCTCTGTCAATTTACACAAAAGTCTGCATTACCGGTAAAAAAAGTTTCGTCATGTACGATGATAAACATATTACAGCTTCTCGATGAACACACACACACACACACACACACACACACACATATATATATATATATATATACTTAAGAGCAAAACTGAAGACTAAGGAAAAAATATTAGAATTTAAAATGAAGGGTGCAAAATAACCTGAAAATCAAAACGCGCAACGCAGCAGTTTTGAAAATTCAGAATTCACATACTATAAAGATACCTAAGCAAAAAAATACATATATAATTTTGACTCACACCTAGTACAACATAGAAAAGGTTATGTATCTACCTGTGTGAGTAAAAGGAGAAAAGAAAAAAAAATAAAATAAAACAACTGAATGTAGAAGGTGTCGAGAATACTGAGCCTTGGCTTTATCAAGGACCAGCAAAAACTCTGCATTTTCTCACTTCCACAAAGACCTAGTTGGAAATGGGTTTCTGCAAGGCCATAGATGCAAGTAATATTCCCACCTAAAATAGTTTCAAAAATATATATATAAGTCATGTCCTCCGTAGAGTAGCATGACCTAGCACTAGTTAACAATTTCGCTTGCATCCATTAACCTTCATGGCCCGACCCATGCTCTTCATCTGTTACTATTAAACAGAGAGAAGAAGATTAAAGAGAACTCAAGCTGTGAGAGTGACATAATAAATAGAAATGATTTTCAGCTATAACGAAATTCCAAGTTCGTTTGAGAGAGAATTTAAACCTGAAAAACAAATTTTACATTGCAATTAAAAAAGGAAATGTTAATTTATAACGAACAGATTTTTGAAAGAAAACTTGAGTCTAAAACCCCCTACTCTACAACTTATGACAGCACGAAAACGAGAATAAATTAAAGATAATAATTAACTAAAGAAAACTTTGTGAAAGTTATATACCTTAAACAATTAGTTGCAATATGTACAAAGTATTTCAGCAGTGCTTTAAGTGCATAATTAATTAGTTATTAAGAACTTAACTACTTTGAAAAAACAGCGCATAGACAGCGCATAGAAAAGGAACAAGCTTAGCCATCTTCTGTTCCTAGGTACCACAAAAGACGCTCAAAGTTACAAAGAAAAGTAAGAGTTAAAACCCTGCATAAATGTTAACAGACAAACCAATGCTTAAAAGCTGAAAAGCTAAAAAACGACAGAGAAAAGGTACATGAAGTACAAACATTGAACTTATAAAACCTAGAACCCAAAAACAAGGAAGAGAGCTTACCTCTTGAGTTGCAAAAACTTTTCTCCTCACAAGAGGAGAACATGGCTGACCTCTTCCGCCACTCCTAGATGCTGGGGGGCAGTGAGGGTGGGGCTGATGGCCTCCTCATACAGCAAGAAACCAATGCGCGGAGATTTTAACCAGAGAAAAAAATATATAAACTTAAGACTGTGGATCTGTATGATCAGAATGAGCAGAATTAACTCTCCAGAATACATGAGAAATATTATAAAATACACGAGCAGTTTATTTAATAATCTTTGCATGTATTAAATCACCTTAGTGAGCTTCTATAGATTAATCAGAATCTTATTAATTTTAATGTTGGTTTTACTATTTTTAGTATAGCTATCCTAGTGATGAATAACTAGTTTTCTTTTTTATTTGTTTTTATTTTCTTTTATAAACAGATTTTTAAGCTTTTTTTGTGATTTTGTTTATATTATTTAATTTTTTTGTTTTAATAGGACCGTCATATCCATAGCACTAAGGTTCCTTTAGGTAGTTAATAGGCATCCTCTAGCCAACTTCCTTACGGCTTTGATTGGTCAGAATCATATTATTAACTGTGTAGAAAATTAAAGCAGATCTGCCAACCTTACTCTATTATTCAGAATAATTTTTCTTAAAGTTCTTTTGATGAAAGAAGAAGGAATTTCGTTCTCTAGAAAACTTTCTAATAGTATATTTACTCTACGGAGGACATGACTTATATATATATTTTTGAAACTATTTTAGGTGGGAATATTACTTGCATCTATGGCCTTGCAGAAACCCATTTCCAACTAGGTCTTTGTGGAAGTGAGAAAATGCAGAGTTTTTGCTGGTCCTTGATAAAGCCAAGGCTCAGTATTCTCGACACCTTCTACATTCAGTTGTTTTATTTTATTTTTTTTTCTTTTCTCCTTTTACTCACACAGGTAGATACATAACCTTTTCTATGTTGTACTAGGTGTGAGTCAAAATTATATATGTATTTTTTTGCTTAGGTATCTTTATAGTATATATATATATATATATATATATATATATACAGTATATATAACTAAGCAAGATAAGATGAGGAACCCGTGGGTAAGGAAAATGTAAATAGAGGAAGACATTATGATGAGAGTAAAATCCCTTAAATGGTAATGGGCTGGACAAGAGAGCGGACCATCGATGGACAACCGAAATTTTGGACTGGATTCCAAGAGATAGGAAAAGACCCAAAAGAAGACCACGTTGGAGATGGGTGGATGGAATTCGAAAGCATGCGGGAGTAAGATGGAGGAGACTGGTCTAAGACAGACTGTTGTGAAAGAAACTTAGGGAATCCTTCATCCAGCAGAAAATTGATAATGGTTGAGGATGATGATGATGATATATATGCATGTAATATTAAACATGACGGGCATCTCTTTAACTATTCTAACCAAAATATCTAATATCGTGGAATACATCGAAATTGTACCCCAGTGCTCGTTACCCGTATTGCATCGATCCTATAATATTTTCCCACCCTGTTTTACGGTCAACGCTGGAAGCTCTTTCTTGAAAATTTGCCAACGATAAGGTAATTCAGAAAAGTAAGCATATATTTCTTGAACAATGCTGAAAATGTTCACAATCTGTAGGGAAATTTTTTAGTCGTCATTTACGACCAGATTTAAAGTATGTGCCGCTCAAAGTACATAAAATAAGGGCCTTAAGTCGACAAATTATGCTTTTTGAAGTCCATTGTGCTTTTCCTACATATTGGCCCCATTTGTCATAGCGCTGGCCACGCATTCATGAATGCTGAAATCTTCAAGATTTAAAAAAAAATTATAAAAAAATTTTTCAATCCTTTGCCCGCGGTATCTGTTACTGAACAAAACAGTAAAAATTATTCTCTGATTTCAAGACGTTTTCTGTTGAATTATAAACGAGTTATTTTTACTAAAAAAAGTAAACGTTCCACTTAGCATTACGATTTCTCACAGTATAACGTTTTCAAAACTTCTCCCACGTCACTCATATTAATTTATCAACCGAAAAAATTGATTGTGGGTCCTTCTGCCCCCGGAATCTGGCGCCCGGGTGCTTAGCCCCCGTTGAACCCCCGCTTGGCGCGTACCTGTTTTCGATGACCAACAGTCATTTTCTAAAATTGAATACAGCTTGCTATCATGGTATTTACAGCATTAGCAAAGAATTCATTTCTGTAAGTGACCATTACTGGTGACTATTTTGTTAAGGAATTTCTCCCGCCACCTGTGGATAAGTCGAATTCTACGAAGACTATTGCTCATTGTTAACACACCCCCTGACTATATAAAGAACCAGTATTCTCAGGTCATTTTCCCATGGTCTTCCCACAAATGTGGCAGCTTAGAATCCACGGAAAGACCCATTGGTTTTAGCATAGTGTGTAAGGAAACGTTGTTCCAATTAAAAAAATCGCATGCAAAAGAACTCCCTTTCCCCCACTAGGAAATTGCAGTTTTTAATGCCAATGTAAAGGCCCTAGATTACAATGATGCATTTTTCAAAGAACATATTTTTGAAATTTTGCTTCTCTATTAGTCAAAGATTTATCACATTAATGCAGAGTCCCTAGATTTATGTGTTTCTAAAAAAAACACAACATATTAATTAAAAAGAGCAAGTTTTTTTTTACTATAATGAATTTTCATTATTATGGACAAAATTATACCGGAATGGACAGATAATATATAATCCTTAAAACAATGACCATTTTTAAAAATAATTTTACATTGTTTTTACCATGAATAATGGTGCAGCTCATGTGTTTGGAGTGTAATTTATTCTGTATATTCCCCCATTGTAGTATTGCATTAAAAATATACATATTATACCCAACGAGATAGAAGTACGTAGAGCGCTTACGTCGGGGAACGGGTGAAGCCACCGGAAACGAGTGGCAGCCATGTTTGATGAGGTACAGAACGATTTCCGTTCCGTGTTAAGAAAGGGAGTTTTCGTAATATATGGTTTGATGTTAAATAAGGATATAACTCAGAAATGTTGTTATAAATACCTATGGGGTGAGACTAAAACTTTAACGTATCAAATAGCGCTTTCCATTGTTAGTTGACGGCAATAGTGTTTTAAAAAGAAAATGATATTTTAATGGATGCAGCTTGCTGTCGTTGAATAAAATCTCATGCCGTAATTTTTTGACATTTCACACATTTTCTGGAACCAATTTTCAGTGAAATATAAGTCAGCGGTAATAGAGTAAATAAAAAAAAATGAAAAAAAAAATAAAAAATAAAAATAAAAAATACCGTTGCAGTCAATCCGCAATTTCGGTAAAAATCTTAGATATTCGTGGGTCATCACCATGAGAATGCTGAATCATCCCACAGCTTATCACTCCAAATACATAGACGCCAAATATTTTATGAGAGTTTTAAATGAAAAAAAAAAAAAAGTTCGAAGAAAAACGGAAAACAAACAATGAGTTTACACAGCCAAGAGGTACCAATATTAAAAAACTTTTACCAACTGCCCCTATCTTATATAATCAGAAGAAAACTACTACTTAACTGGTTTTTATTTAATAAAAATTAAAAGTCCTTAGCACTGGGCATGTTTCTAATCTGTTTGTTAGCCTTAACATTCGACAACACAGATCTGTAAGCCTTATTCGTGGGTAGGCAAGGCAATTGTGGTAACTTGACCATAATAAAGGTATCTTCCAGTACATACACTAAATACTTCACTCAATATAATTCTCTCTCTCTCTCTCTTTCTATGTATATATAAGACCCAGAAGATGACCCTATGGGAGATGAATGGATGAAATTCGAAATCATGCAGGAGTGACACGGAGGAGACAGGCTCAAGACAGACAACTGTGGAAGAAACTTGGGGAGGCCTCCATCCAGCAGTGGATTGATAATGGTTGATGTTATACATATATCAGTAAAAAGAAGTAAAGCACACTCATGTAGTAATTAGACCACATCAACACTGCCCCTTGCTGCAGGAATTAGACGTAGTAGAAATAAACATAGAATTAACCAGAAGTAACCCACTTTCATGGTTCTAAACAAAAATGACATAGAATGAAACAACTTAGAAACCCCAAACCACTCTTCAGGGAAAGACATCTGGAGCCCCGAAGTTAAATCATAGCTTAGGTGTTACCGAAAAAACCCCAGAAGACCCCATGGGAGATGGGTGGATGAAATTCGAAAGCATGTCGGAGTAACATGGAGGAGATAGGCTCAAGACATACAGTTGCGGAAGAAACTTGTGGAGACCCTCATCCAGTAGTGGATTGATAATGGTTGACAATGATGATAATGATATATATATATTTTGATTATATACAGTATACATATATTGTAATGATAATAGTTGTCAATGATGATGATATATATACCATTATCAATCCACTGCTGAATGAAGGTCTCCCCAAGTTCTTCCACAATTGTGTGTCTTGAGCCTGTCTCCTCCATATTACTCCGGCATGGTTTCGAATTCCACCCACCCATCTCCCATGAGTCTTCTGTCCCTCGAAATCCAGTTAAAAATTTCCATCGTCCATCGGTGGTCTGTTCTTCGGGCAACATGTCCAGCCCATTGCCATTTCAGTAGTTTCACTCTCTGTCTCTCTCTCTCTCTCTCTCTCTCTCTCTCTCTCTGTATATATATATTCTTTGAGTTGTCTGCATTCTTTGCATGTCTTTTTGTTATCAAAAGAAAAATCTTTCTACACATCCTGCTTTTCTTTTTTAGTTAAGGCCATACATGCAGTATATAGGCTATATATATATATACACACCTGGTTATGATGTCGCCCACCCTCTCTTTCTCTCTCTCTCTCTATATATAAAATATTACGTATAAACATTACTTACCTTTTTCCTGTATTTTTTATTCTGTCAGTTTACTTTTTGATGTATTTTAACAGCAGGAATAGGCTAACCCTTTTTTTGATGAAAATTATTTTATTTATGTATCTACATATGTTTATTTGCTATGTATTATTTAACTATCTTCCAAGGTTTATCCGTAAGAAAAAGAATTGAAAATAATTATTCTTAAGTGCAGTTTAAATAAACTTGGTGACCTAATATATGTTGTAGTTACAGATATATATATATCACTTCTGTAACTCCCCTGTGACCTAGGTATAGACAGACGTTGGGGCAATATGATGCTCCAAATGCTATTTACCGTTAGCAACACAGTACCGAGTAGCTAAAATTAGTTTTATGTACTTTTTCAACCTAAAAAGACTTATAATTTTTGGTATCAAAAGAAAAATCTTTCTACACATCCTGCT
Source organism: Macrothele yani (assembly GCA_039090855.1). Lineage (NCBI taxonomy): Eukaryota > Metazoa > Arthropoda > Arachnida > Araneae > Macrothelidae > Macrothele > Macrothele yani. Next base: position 15,533,053 of record CM077017.1, read on the forward strand.
TTTAATATCTGGGCAGGTAAATTTTCTCTGGGCATGTATTATTTTAGATATTTTTCAAGCTCTGATCTGAGTGACCAAAAAATTCAGATTATGGACTTTAATTTTTTTATGGGACAAAAAATTGTATTTTTTTTTTGTTTCAGTATTAAGTATTTAATATTTTTTTATTTGCACTTTCATATTTTACTTTTTTTTTTTAAGAAGCCTAGTTTTTTGTTATCCCAAAGCTGAAATTTTGTAGTTTTCACCTGATATTTGTACACATTTTGGCAATTGTTAAGATGTACTGCACAGTTTTTTTTGTTTGTTTCAATTTTAAGGGCACAGCCTCTTATTAACATGAAGTGAGAAATTAACAACCACTGATTTGCATTCTTGATGTGCATAAAGTTTGGCGAGCAAATGTTTATGTTTTGTGTTGTTATTTTGTGGGTTCCTTCAACAATCTTGCTGGAAATACAAGTGCGTCTGATTTGTATTTTAGAGAAATACAGGCACAAGTTGTTCAATTCAAAGAAAGATTGATTTACGTGAGTGATATTTGTTCAATACTAACCTCTCATATATATGGTTGATGCAAAAGGAATAACTGGCAATTTATACATGGACATACTGACTGTACATTCATCATGAATCAGATGTCACATTCTTCAAAAAAAAACAAAAAAAACGCCACCTATCACGCAAAAATCAAATGCAAGTAGTTATTACAAAATGTTGCTAGTCCCTTTCTTTTGTATTATTCCATAATTTTTTTTCAATTGTCATTTCATAATCGTTTGTGCCATTTTTCATAAATATTTTATGTTATTTGCATTTTTGAGGTACCATTGTACTCCCTGTTTCCTATTTTCAGTTTTAAATCAATATTGCCTGCATTTTTGCTACCCAAAAACCACACACATTGTACTAACACATTCACAAATAAAGAGTATTCTGTCAAGAAATTTTCAAGCTCCCCACTCTCACTTTGTTGCAGTAATACTACAGATTAATCACTAATCAGAGACAAATGCCTAGAACACAAGCTGGGTGACCCTGTGCTTTCAGATAAAATACTAGATTGTTTCCTGACAGGTGTCAGCAAGCAATAAATTTATATTACCAATCACAATTATTACTTCTGCAATTTAAGTAACCATAAATTGATTGCTTTACCAGTATTTGTTATCTAATGGGCATTAGCCATGGGTACATGATCTTTATCACATAAAAAGAAATTGCTGCTTCCTAAGATTTTGAAATATTTGTTGTCTTGTCAGACAAGTTGCAAGTACACTGTACAGATTTTAGAATATGTATGCAAATGCCATTTGCAAAACACCCTCAAGTATATGTAAAAAAAAAGCAAAAAAAGAAAAAACACTAGAATAAGTAAAAATTGATCCCAAAAAGCCTCAAAGTTGGTAACTCACAATTAACCTCATCTTTCCATAAACATGATTCAGTGTTCACATTGAGTACGACTGTTTACAAAATATAAGGAATAAAAAGTCTTAAGATAACACAGATATTGAATTGGTTCATCTGCTGGTTTAATCACCAGCTACACGGATTAGATGTCCTATTTTCTGTGTTTGATTAACTGAGCATTTACAGCTCAACCTTATTTAAAAATGCTTACTTGTGAAATGTAGGGCTAACGTTCCAAAAGTGGAGTAAATGGCATTTTATTGTTGAAATAAATATCCAAAATGTGCTGATAATTGTGAATATTCACAAAACATAGCACGATCGCCGAGCAGCTGAAAGAACCGAGGTGACTCCTTGACACACGCAGAATTTGTACCTCATCAAAGATGGCGGACTCTCCCCACGTTGGCTTCAGCTGCCACAGCAGAGAATAAATCACAGAAGCACTCTATGTATTTCTATCTCGTTGATTATACCAATGTGTACCTCTTCTACATTTACCAGTGCCAACAAACAAAATGTTATCACACAAACAAATAATAGTAATAATAAACACGATACACGGTTTAAATGTGTTCCACGTTAATTTAAAGCAGGTGAACCATGGGAGGGGAAAAAGAACTGATCCTAAGATCTAATGAAATATTGTTGTTTCCTTAAGTTTGTCTAAAATTATAACTGAAACACTATTAAATATAAATATGCAACAGGTAATGTATCCTTAAAATCATAATGAACTATGATTTTTAACCGTATGTGCACTCCATACAAAACCAACCTATATATCAGTTATTAAAGATGGTAGTATGAATGCATTAATTTACTACACATTTTCACTTTCATATCATACAATATTTCAAATACAGAATTTACATTTATCTGTTCCATATCAATATGTACCAGTCTATATATGTTATTCCATGAATAGGCTCCTGATAATTAGTAAAAAAAATAATTCCAAATTTGTCAAACGGACTTTTGCCGCCCTGGTGGCGCAGTGGCCTAAGCTATGTCCTCTGATAATTCGTCCGAACAGGGTCCGGGTTCGAATCCCGGTGAGGCTTACCTGGAACCAGTGACCCTAAACTAAGGACGGGCGACTGCTTACAGCCCATTGAGTTGCTCACGGTGGTCGTTATACCTCCAATAATAAAAACTGACTTTTCACTGAAGTTATTCTTCACATTAAAAAAAAAAAGATTAAGTACAGTATACAGCAATTTTCCATTATGTCTTAAAAGAATGTTTAATAAACGCGTCCTTCCAGTTCTTACTTGTGGACCAGTGACATGGACCTTAACTAAAAAGGACATACAGATGCTGTGAACAACTCAAAGCAACATGGAGAGCTACATGCTTGGCATAACCAGGAACTCATGAATCCAAAACATGAATATCAAAGTAAAGTCTATAAAGTGACAACGGATGGGACACATTTCTAGAACTGACCACCATTGGACAACTGAAATATTAGACTGGATATCAAGGGACAGAAAAAGACCAAGAAGAAGACCGTGTGGGAGTTGGGTGGATAAAATTTGAAAGCTTGCTTAAGTAACATGGAGGAGACTAGCTTACGACTGAAAATTGTGGTAGAAACTTGGGGAGAGTTTCATCCAGCAGTGGATTGGTAATGGTTGATGAGGATATACATACTCGTATAGAGGAGGAAGCATTTACAATACAAAAAATCTCATATAAATCAACATGTCCACCATGCCTACATTTACTGATTTTTGTGCAATATAAGTTTTGTTAGGTTTGAGCGTACATTCATTCATATCATTTTCTGTGTAGCTTGTTTAGCTGCATGGTGCAATCTAATAGTTGCATATTCTTTTATAATTAATTTTTTTAATGTCGTGACGTGATTAAAAAACTTTTTTAATGTTGTGACATTAATAAACCTCTCACACTTCCCCACTTGCAAATTTATTGTTTTTGTGGTATCAGAAATGGGAAAAAGATTCTCCCCCACCCACCTCACAGTTTCATTACCAGTTGGAGAACGGGTTGGCGAGACAACTCATTATATAAGTGCTCATAAGATATGCAGAGGTGTAGCGGTGTGTTCTCGTCTCCCCATCCTAGTTACTGAATAATTGTCTCACCTATTTACTTCACTAAAGCAATGGCAGTGATTATGGATACCCTAGCAATTTGATACCAGTGTGGACTACAGTGACTTTATTTATATATAGCCCCAAGTATAGCAAAAAATATGCAGTTTTGGGATTAAATGCAAACACCCATGTCATGCAATCTGTGTCATCTAGTGCTTTAAAAATAAACTGATGCAATGGCTGTAACTAAAAATTGAAAGAGTAGGTTTCAGAAATGACTACAATTCTGTTAAGAGTGTAGTGAATATTAAGAAATATATATTTCATTGGGCTGCACACAACTTCAAAGAAGTCAGAAAAGCAGATGGACATCAAAATTATTCAGAAAAAGAAGTGCAAATTTATAAGTTTCCTATATTAAGTATTGCTCAAAAACATGTAAAACCAAGTGCAATTTTAAATGTTTTCCCTCCTGGTAGCACAGCCTAGAAGTAATTTGTTGCAACTTTCAATATGCAACTGGCAGGGGCGGTTCGTCATCAGGGGCCAGGCCCCACCTAAAAATTTCTATTTCTAGAAATATTTTTCCCCCTGATTCCTATTTTCTCTCTTAACTACATGGTGATAAACATTTCTCTTCAAAAACCATTACCTAAAGGAAAAGTTTCCTTCAAGAATGATAAACTGTTCCCTGAGGAAAGATATCACGTTCAGAGTGTGAGGTTATTGGGGCCAGCTCCAACAGGCCCCAGTAACATCACTACGCAAGCGAAGAGGAGACGATTTCCTCTCCGTCTTATTCAGTATGATGACCTACATACAACACTGCCTTAACCGCGTGTGGGCCGCCCCGGTGGCGCAGTGGTCTAAGCGATGGCCTCTGATCATTCGTCCGAAATGGGTCCGGGTTCGAATCCCGGTGAGGCATGAATGTTGTGTTTGTGTTACGGCACTGGCTCTCTCCCTTCCCTGGAACCAGTGACCTTAAATTAGGCACGGGCGACTGCTTATAGCCCATTGAGGTGCTCACGGTGGTCGTTAAACCTCCAATCCAATCCAATCCAACCGCTTGTGTTTTATTCAGAAAAAGAAATGCATCTCATATAGATAATTTGATTGGCCGGGAGAGTATCCATTTCCTGAACGCCGTGGGTTGACAGAGAAGCTTACCCCGACCAAGCTCAACGGTACCGGGATGGTTTCAAATGTTATAGCAAAGTTCAGTTAGTTGTTTTTTCTGTGTGTATCTATCTCGGTGATGTGCTGTTCCTTTGTATTGTGACTTTTTTGCTTGTCGAGTACAATGAATAGAGTGGATATTTTGTTAAAATCTCCGTTCTTTGCTTTAAATCTGGAAGAAAAGCTTCACTTAAAAAAACTTAGTGCTTATCACCCCAAGAATTTTTAGCCTGAGCTTCACTTAAAAAACACAGTGCTCATCAGCCCAAGAATTTGATTCGAAAAGCTTCACTTAAAAAAACTCGGTGCTTATCAGCCCAAGAGTTTGAGTTTCCAAGAGTATGAAGTTTACAAAGCGCTTTGCAGAACTAATTTCAGTTTTAACTAAGATGATTTTCTATGTTAAAAATAAATAAATAAATGAGGAAAACCTGTAAGTATAACTTGCACATGAGTACATATATGTTTTAAGGCAAAATTTTATTTAAGGAGTTTTAACATTTTTCTGTTAATAGTTATGCATTCTATTTTGAGGAATTGTTTTTCGTGTGCAATACAATAGTTGACACATTCCTACCTGCCGCCCCGGTGGCGCAGTGGTCTAAGAGATGGCCTCTGATCTTTCGTCCGAACGGGGTCCGGGTTCGAATCCCGGTGAGGCATGGGTGTTGTGTTTGTCTTACGGCACTGGCTCTCTCCCTTCCCTGGAACCAGTGACCCTAAATTAGGGACGGGCGACTGCTTATAGCCCATTGAGTTGCTCACGGTGGTCGTTAAACCTGCAATCACAATCATATCATTCCTACCTGATTTGGGAATTATTGTGAGTCAAGGCAGTGAACAGAGGCAGAGTAAAGGAATCTAGGGGGCTGAATAGTTGGCCTTATAATGACATTTTTTTATTTCATTGTTTGACTTCGGCTACTGGCCCCACCTGTTTTAGTTCCCACGAGCCGCCACTGCCAACTGGTGTATACATTTGATTTAAATTTAATGTGTTTTTTAACGTCTGGTTTGGTTTCAGACAACTAAATTAAGAAATGAAACTATTAACAGTTTACACAAGTTCTGAATATGTACGATTTCAAAGACTTTAAAATCACCCATTCATATGTTGAAGTGCTTTTGAAGAGAAGCCGTAGTGCGTGATTATCGTGCTAAATGTTTATATATATATATTACACAATATCGGATTTTTATTTCAATGACAACAGTTTCGTGTCTTTTACATACAGCACACTCATATGTATCTTTTCAACCACAAAGTTTGTTTTTGCCTGCTTGTGACGTCATGCCAAAGATTAGCTGTGACTTATGGCGGCAGAGCCAGTGGTGTCTCCACCTAATGCAAGCTCCATGATGAGACATATGACTTCTCCTTGTAAATAGCCATAAAAATTCAAATTTTAGGGAAAAAAGTGAATAAATTTTAAAATTTTTTGCAATTCTCAAAAACTGAGGACCAAAAATACGAAACTGAGGACGAATCATGGAAAAGCATTGAAATTAGGACTGTTTTCAGAAAATGATGACGTCTGGTGACATTTGGATTTGTGTGGGGAAAGTTTAGAGAAATTGCAAGAATGTGGGAATTTTCATTTCGAATTATTCGAATCACGGTGGCATCAATGGGCGCCAATGAATGGTGGCGATGGTGCTATGTATTGTGTAACTTACTTGATTATGCTGTCGTGAATGGAATTGTTTTATTGTGTCCAACATGTCAAAATTAGCGTGCAGGAATTTCACTGGAAAATTTTAGGTTAGTAAATTGTTTACAATTGGTTGCAGTAATTTGGAGAGCTTTTCGCGGCATGTGCGGTCAGTGCTTCCACTGAGTAAACTTGCACTATTTTATACATGTTCTAGTTAAAACCGTTCCTTTGCGTGCGAAATTTAAAATTTTTGCATTTTTTGTATACATTTTCACGTTCAGAATTTTTTTCAATTTTACTTTTGAGGAAATTATCCCACAATTTATGCTTAACCATAACCAAGCAAAATAATTAAACTGTGAAGTAGCTATATACGGTATAAAATTTCAAAAATTCCCTCCGCGGTATTGTTAAGGCTGTTCAACCTAATATTGATGGCACTGCAGTCAAAATTTTTGAATTATTTTTGACTTGTATGCTTAATTTCAGTTTTTGCTGTTTTATTGTTATTTGCTTCTTGACGTTACTCATCGCTCTTCCAGTTTATCTGCCTTCTAAGAGAGCACATACTCGTAGCCCTGTTTTTTTTAAACAAAATGTGTTACCTCCAATGCACAGAAATTTGGTACCTGGTGGATCTAGAAAATTTATCATTTAAGAAGCCATTGAAGTGGAAGTTTACAAAAATCAAATTATAATGTTGGTAAGTAACAAAGGTATATCATATTATAGTAAAAACAGGGTTCCCACTCAACCTGGAAAACAGGGAAAACCTGGAATTCTCAGGGAATTTGAAAATGGTTCCAAAAATCAGGGAAAACTCTGGGGAAATTACCCTTTTTTGTAAAAATCAGGGAAAATTACCATTTTTTTTTGTAAAAATCAATGGATACTTTCTTTTGCCAAAAAAAAAAAAAAAAAAAAAAAACACCCATATTTTTTTCAAGATTTCAAACTTTTGCTTGCAATTACTGCCTGCCTAGAATTTGGTAGATCTTACTTTCAGTTATATTAAGTATTTCCTTTATTCTCTAAAAAAAGATGCAAAATTGAATTTTTAAAATTGCCAGTTATTAAGCTTTTGTTCAATTTCTGCAGGCAGTTATAACATGGAACAATTAGGCACGATGGCTCCTGCTTGAAGAAACACTTCACAAGAGAACCAACCAAATGATGGATCAAAGTCCTTTATCTGCTTGAAACATGTTTCTTTGAACAGAGCCATTCCATCATTAAGCTTAGCTGCATTGTGTTATAGAAAAACTGAAACTATTCAACTGACAGATTTTTCTTGCATATATATGACCTGTTTCTATGGGAATGTATTTACAAATTCCGTGTGGGTAGTATTCACAAAAGTTCACAGAACTTTGGTACAGAGAATAATGTGCACAGTTGTTATTAATGAAAAGCAGGTAATTTTATAAAGACAAATTACGTAAAGAATTTACAAGTGTGTGCTTTGGTGAGAAAAATGAATGGAATGGAATGAAATGTAACAATTCTTTGCAACATGCCACTCTAGAAAACTTTAAAAACCACCTGGAAAAGTCAGGGAATTTTTTTACTGAAAAAGTAGGTAAAAGGGAGGTAACCACGGTTTAAAACCCTAATAGACCCAGAAGAAAACTGAAAATTTAAACCACTATAACCTGTCCAGGGCCGCCCTGGTGGCGCAGTGGTCTAAGCAATGGCCTCTGATCGTTCGTCCGAAAGGGGTCGGGTTCGAATCACGGTGAGGCATCGATGTTGTGTTTGTCTTACGACCTTGGTTCTCTCCCTTCCCTGGAACCAGTGACCCTAAATTAGGGATGGGCGACTGCTTATAGCCCATTGAGTTACTCACACTGGTCGTTAAACCTCCAATAAAAAAAAAAAAAAAAAGCTGTCCAGGCAGCGCAGTGGCTCCTGACTGTTCTGCCCAAGTGGGCCAAGTTTGAGTTCCGGATGAGGGAAAATGCGAGAGAATGATGATCCTTGCATTTAGTTTTTTTCCAATGCACAACTTCTCCGTCTTGTAGCACTATCTCTCTCCACTTCTTTGATGGCGTCAAATTCGAGACAGAAGACTGCTGGTAGCACATTGTGTTGCTAATGGTGATTGTTAACCCCCTTCTAAAACAATTGTGAAAGTAGTTTTAAGTAAGGTGTGTTAAAATTTAATTCAGTAAACACACAAGGGGGTGACCATTGCCTTTCTCATGTGTAACTGCATCTGAGTACGCCATTTACTAGAGTAACAAAATTGACACTGTCTTGCAATGGAAATGGCTAAGAAGGTAAGTAAATACATGGTTAGTACGTGTCAGAGAATACCATGTTGACCTGGAAATGCCCTAAAATTCTGTTGCATGTCCTGGAATTTTATCCATTCCTGCCTTTTTGTCCTTGTGCAACATTTTGTAGTTGAGGATTTTTCTACTCATATATAATTTATGTCTGACAAATTTCCGCCCCACATCCCGGGAAAAATGCAAGGTGCTATTGGTTTTCTTGTCTGTTAGCAGTACTGAAGTTGCGTTATTAGCACAACTTTTGGCTAAAAAAGACCGTGCTCATGTTATCACTTTATCTGTTAGTCTGTAGACACCATATCTCTGCAATTATTATTAGTCCGATTTGAAAAATACTTTTTATATTGCGAAGCCTGAAATGTGAGAGAATGATGATCCTTGCATTTAGCTTTTTTTCTGATGCCCAACTTCTCCGCTAGAGAGCGTAAGTGCAGGAGATGTGAAAATTCAAAATACATTTTACTTCATGTATTTGCTTCTAAATATCTGATTGAAAAAAATAATTTTATTTTTTATGCAATTTATATTTAAGACTATTTTAGGTGTTTTCTTTTTCAAGTAATGCATAGATTTTTAGCTAGGGGTTGTAAGGGTAAATTGTGTTTTCCCTGATACCTCTGATTCTAAAAGTTCAATACTTCTTTGTTAGAGAAGGTTTCTTGTGCAAAATGTTTCTCATTTTTTCATTCGGTTGACATTAAATGTCTGTAAATACTGTTTCACACGTTATGCAAGTTCAGCTATCGGGAGATTGCAAAAGGACGTTAACGTAGTATTGGCAATTGAAGTCAAGTATATTAATAATAAGTATCTATACTTACAATATTCATAGTGGCTGTCGGGGCTTCATATATGCGTCATCTAAGAATGTGAATTCTTTCAATTGTGAAGTCACATTCTTAGATGACGCATCTAAGAATTCACATTCTTAGATGATGCATATATGAAGCCCCGACAGCCACTATGAATATTGTAAGTATAGATACTTATTATTAATATACTTGACTTCAATTGCCAATACTACATTAACGTCCTTTTGCAATCTCCCGATAGCTAAACTTGCATAACGTGTGAAACAGTATTTACAGACATTTAATGTCAACCGAATGAAAATATCGTAGCCACGTAAAAAGTATGTTCATCGCAACTTAGCGAAAATTGAACAACGATATATGTTTCTCATAATTTCAATTTTTTTTTTATGCACAAGTGTGCCATTAGAGGACATATGTTCACTTTTCCATTTACAGCAGTATCTGTGTTACTAAAACCCCAAATGAAATTCTTTTTCAGTCAGATAGAAATAACAAAATCTTTGTGTATATTTTCTGTTCAAAATAATGTACAATTTCACTGCTAAGGGGACACAAATGTTTAATTTGTTTTTCTCAATGTCTTTGCTTCTAAATGTGTGATTTAAAAATATTTTAAAACTGGGTACCATTTACTTTGTGGAACACTTTAGGTTTATATTTGAGGAGTTCTGTAGTTCAGTTTTGTCACTAGGTTGGGCTTGTGTACTTCTATTCGTAGCTGTATCTCCTGTTCTAAAACCCCTATTGAGAAATTTTCTTTTTTACCGTATGCTATTCGCTACAATAAAGATGGAGAGCATTATCCTCTGTAAATAATGCACAGCTTTCCTGCTAGGAAGCATAAAGGTCAAACCTTTTTTTCGCTATTGCTACTTCCGGGAGACTTATTTGAAAGTTCTTTTCCTTAGCATTGCTTTTGCCATGCAGAATACTTTTTGCCTATTTTCAACTTTTCCATTATGCAAAATTCTTCTGCTAGAAGGTGTAAAGTGATGTCATGTTTCCTTCAATGTTTATTATTTTAACTGCGGAAATATGTGCATTAAAATAAACCATTAGAGCACAGTTGTTTAGAAAAAAACATTTAGAGAGAGTGAAGGATATTTTCAAAACCATGTTTTTAGTTGTGGCTTATTTTGGCCTTCACTGAAATTTGCTAATGAATACTTTATGTATAAATTTGCTATAAAATCAGATTGCTTTCTAATATCAGAAACTAAATCTAATTGTTTCTTAGTATTTTCTGAGCTAACTAATTACTTTACATTTTCTATAATTAGTTTTCTGATCATGCCTAGTTAAATGCCTTTATCACTGTTATATATGCAGCATACACATAGCCCATAGATTTAAGGTTTTCACATTCTCTTCTGTTTTATTTTGGGAATTGTACTTAAAATTAGAATGCAGGCAAAGCAATCTCTTATTTTTTTCAATATTTGGATGTTTATCATTGCAAATTGCATTGATAAACATCCAAACTTAAGGATGAAGTGGAAAAAGTAAAATAATGCCATAAATAGCAGCAGCCCCCAAACACAAATTAACTCAGGATCGTGTCTGGGAACAGGAGTAATAGTGGAACGTGATACGTGGTTTGTATGATGCAAAACAAAATGCACTCGCATAGGCAAATAATATCAATTGAACGGAAGTTGCTGGGCGGTGTGCATAGTGGTACAACAGACATTTGATTCTGTTGGTTGTGTGATAGAGACTATGGAATGGCTCACTGAGGACATCTTGATGATTTTACTTGTGGTTAAACGATTAGGAGGTTCGAGGAGGGATGAACTGTGATGATTGTAGCCTAACAGTTTGGTATCACCTTTAGCATCATATTGTGAACGTGGTCTGCCTTCAGGATCACAGGCGAAAGAACAGTGCTAGTTGACCCGGGGGGGGGGCTCGTACAGGCTGATGAGAAGGGTCATACACCAGACAGCACAGCAAATAACCTTGCAAAACAACTGAACGTGAGCACAGGACACACAATATCACGGTTTACAGTTGCCAGGCAACTGCACAAAGATAGGCTATTTGCCTGACAACCAGTACACCATGTTCCATTAACAACCACTCAACAGAGACACTATTTACAGTGGTCCAGAGCAGCCGTTGCCAATGTGTCAGTAGGAAGTCTTCAAGTGGCTAGTAAATTTTTTAATATACACAGTCTACAGAGTTTGCGAAAATGCGTAATTACAAGTCTAGTATGCATCGAAGAGTGTGTTTATGCATTGAAATTTTACCAATGCGTAAAAATGCGCGTTCAGGAATTTTTCTTGATGCATAAAAGTATGTGTCAGGAAGGTTTCTCGGCGCGTAAAGCTATGCATTGAAGAATTTTACCAATTCGTAAAAATACGCATTGGGACAGTATTTAGTCTTTCAGAAACGGAAGTAAACGAAATAAATTTTTCCGTAATTATAATTTCTTTTTCCTGTGATGTTGCCTGTGTCCAGCATTGTTATATATTATTTTATTCCATAAATATTTGTATTTCAGTTTGAAAATGGAGGAAAAATTTTTCAAAAACTGAAATTTGACAGCAAAAAATTTCACTGTAATCTTTAGGCGCGAGAGTGGCTTCGAGGAATTTCTCCTTTTCCGTCATAATTTGGGTTATCCTCGCGATCGATGCATAACTGAACAGAAATTTTGGGGCAATTAGTAGTGGTGGAGGATGTTTTCCGCCTGAAACTTTCGAAAGCGGAAGTTTAGTCTTTCAAAACTTTCGAATAGAGAAGTTAGATGCAGTGAAGTTTTCTCCCCTAATCGTAATTTTATTTTTCACGTGATGTTTCCTCTGCCTAGTATTATTGTTAAATATCATTTTATTTCATAAATATTTGTATTTCAACTTGAAAATGGAGGGAAAATGTCCGAAAATGGAAATCGGACGTAGCAATGATTTCCCCCTGTAACTAATTTCTCCCCCCAACGATGATCAGAATATGTATCCTGTATTCTTAAATATCCCCCCCTAAAGTTTTGCATTTCAGCTTGTAAAGGGGATGGGGGACAAAAGTGACGAAGCTGAAACATTGTAAAAATTGATGCATGGTGTTCAAAAGTATTTATATTTTCAAAGTTACACTATTCATCTTTTATCTAAAATCCAGCATGGCTGTGTATGAAAGTGTAATTGTTCCTACTCTGATGTATGGCAGTTAAATCTGGGTACTGAAGAAGAAACATAGAAGTAGTTTGTGTGCTGGAGAAATCAGTTACTTACGGGGGATTTGTGGCAAGACATGGTCTGATTGTGTTGCAGTTGTGTGATATGAAGCAAAATGTTGAGAGCAAGGTGGAGACTAATATGCTTCGGTGGTTTGGACATGTTGAAAGAATGAGTGATGAGATGCTTACTAAGAAAATCTTTTAGCCCAAGTGGCAGGAAAGAAAGACAGAGGAAGGCCAAGGAAGACATGGGTGGATCAGATTCAGGAGTGTCTGCATGAGAAAAAGATGAGTATGAAGTATAAAAGATCTTGTGTACGGCGTGTAATGGATATCGGTGAAACCCGAGTTGTATGTCAAGATTGCTGTAAATGGAGAAGTTTGATGCGACAACAGTAAGTACAAATATTTGGTAGTTTGTATTTCTTTTTGGAGCTAACTTCTGAATCTCAGAGAAGCTTAGCGATATGTATGTATGTATGTATGCCCAGGAGCAGAATTATGTTTAGTGTTTGTTCTGCAACATGACTTCCAAAATTTGTAAGTGTTCTTTGGGCAAAGCACGAAACACTTTGACCGAATTTGATTAAAAAAAAAAAAAAAAAAGTGAATAAATCACAGTAAAACAAACATTAAAAAATTACTTACCATCAGTTAAAACCCCTTGTTAAATATAACAATACATAAAAACACGTTATTTAAATCAAATAAATTTATTTAGTACCAGGGTATTTAGAATTTGGTATTTTAAAGTTAAATAGTGTGCCCACTGATGCAGAAGAATTATTTACAAAGTGTCTGGTAATTTGGTCCATAAGTTGAAACTAGGGCAGCTTTCAGTATTTTTTGGACTGATTTATGTCCAAACTGTTCTGCTTGACATTATAAACATTCATTTATCATTTTGCTCCAACTATAACATCTGTCATTAAATTAGTATTGGGTCTTTTTAACTTATATAATATGTCAATTGTTGAACCCGAGGATTCACAAATTGCCTATGAGACAGGCATAGAAAGAATAAAAACAGCAAACAATAAATTTCGGAATCTCAGCTTTCATTTCATTTAGAGCTGTTTTAAGAGAGCTTTAATCTGGAAAAAATGTTCCACTTGTCCTACTTTCTTGCATATTTCTATAGGTCCAAGTGACAAAAACAGTATACTCAAAGAATAAATCTTTTTTTTCTTCAGAGTGTGGAACACATGGGAAAAACCTTTAAAAATTCAATGAAATTGGAAAGATCTTCCAATTCTTTCTACTGCTTAGAACTGACATGAGTTCTTGGAAATATTCAAATATAATTTGTATTAATTATTCAAAATTCAATAAAATACCTGCTCCTATAATTGTCAATAGTTTCCTCATTTTCGAAATATATATACTGTATAATTTTAATAGATAAGCTATGTAGCCTGTTATCTTCTAAATATCACAACATAAGGGAGCTATGTCAGAGTTATTCTGAGTGGAGCACAGTTTTTTGAACTCTTCGCTCAATCCGATTTCCATTTTCAAAAATGTTTCCTTCATTTTTAAGATGAAACAATCAAATAAATAGTCCCATAAGTGCCCTAGGGGATTGAGCCGGGTGATTTCGCCGGCCAAGGGAAAATGGAGGCATTGCTGTCGTGTTCCTGGAACCAGTCGTGCACCACCTTGGCGGCGTGACAGGGTGCATTATCCTTTAGATACTATCACCACCAGGATAAATGTCCAATGGGAAGGCATGTGGTCTGCAAGAACGGACAGGTAGCCATTGGCATTCAAGGACCCATCTAGAACCAGTGGACCAGTGGTCCCAGAGCATACAAGAAAAATATCTCCCAGGCATGCACACTGCCACCGCTGGCCTGTACTTGACCGACAAGCATGTTCGGGTGTTGGTTATCGTGTGTCCGACGCCATGTCCACCACCACTCGTTACTTCTGTGAAGTAGAAACCTTGATTCGTTGGTGAAGGCAACCTTTCTTCCACTGTCCAATGACGGTAGTCCCATGCAAACTGCAGACATAATTTCCGACGGCCCTGAGTTAACATGGGTACCTTGACGCCGCACTGGCCCCAAAGACCCATGCGTAACAGGGTTCGCTCTACTGTTATCTGGGACATGTATATTTGGGTACCCTAGCATTCATTTGCGTGATCAGTTGCTGCAATGTTGCATGTCGATTGCCCTTTACAAGTTGACAGAGGTGACATTCTTCTCTGTGGTTGATGGCCTTTGGGGCTCCACAGTTATGAAGTCAGGAGGTACTCGGTGTGCTGGCGGTCCAATCTTGGTACACCCTTACTACATCACCTTGCCAACAGCACCCCAAGTCTGCTGTTTCTAAGATGCTTTCACCCTTGGCACAGTAAGCGATGATCATTCTTTTTTGAGCATCCATTAAATCACTACATATGCCCATTGTGCTCACATTACGCACTGTGGCTATCTGTCCTGGCCAGCAGCTTATATCTCCGTGTGGTTGACCTTGTCACATGCATTCTGTGACACACATGGGTTAGTACACAGTGATTTCAGGGGTGGTCATACTCTTCGACTGTGTAATCGGGGAAATTTGGATATCCACTTTTTGCAATACTCCCCTGTTCTTGGTTAAGTTTCTGACCTCTGTATTTCGAATCCATGTGGTGCAAGAATTGCTTGTTCAAACCTTTTTTAAAATCTAGATGGTAGGGCTGCAGGATTTCTTCTTGTAGTAAATCTTGCTATATTTCAACAGCAACTGAAACAAACGTTGCATCTCTCTCGTGTGTTCAGTGTGCTAGCAACAATGGATAACTGCTTTTCCAGATTCATAGCTTCACATTCACGGCAAATGCCCATTTTATCCAAGATTTTTTAAATAGATTGATCAGATTCCTCAATATGCTCTTAAGATATTTCTCTATTTGTGATAATTGGCCACAAATGTTTTAACACAATCAGGATGAAAGTTGCACCTTGTTTTGTTAGGTAGTTGTGGCATTAAGCTAGGATTTTCTTTGAACCATCCATGTGGTTGATGTAGGCCTATGTTATGAAAATAGTTTTGCACCTCCACAATCTGCTTTAAAACAGCCTTTGGGGAAACATCTTTTTCTAACAAATTCAACAGATGTGCCGAACATCCATGCTATGAGAGTTGGATATCTTTCATTTAAAATTTTCCACATTTTTGTCATTTTGATTTTGCTCTCGGTTATAATCAGCAAAAACAGGTTTTCCAAATTTTTCTTCACACTCCTTTATGGCCACCTCTAATTTAGAAGTACAGTATTTTGCTGTTTTCTTTTCTGATCCAGTATCATCAGCATACAGTAAAAAACCTTCTGTTCCGGTGTGGACACTAATACCTTGGACTGGCTCATTCTTCACACTGCACCAACCATCTATGATGAGAGTCAAACTGCCTAATTTTATTTTTCTGAAAGCTGAGATTGTTTCTTCTGCTGCAGAATCAAATAGTTTTCCACCAATGGCTTTTGCTGTGAGGGTGGTTGAGGTCCAGGTCTCAATGTTTCAATCAATTTTAAACTGATCCAATTCTGCTGCATTGAATGTTATGTTAGCAGCATAAAAAAAAAAAAAAATAGCCACTGTATCAAGAGATTCCTTTTGCTCTTTTGTGCCTTTAAGACAGAATTTACTCATTGCTTGTAGCTTCTTTGTTTTTTTACAACAGTACTCGAAAAAGCCTGAAAAGCCCAATAAAACCCGAAAAAATCCAAGTGGGCTGGGTTTTTTCAAAAAAGCCAGGACTTTATCAAACCCTGCATTGTTCATCCTCTGCATTAATTCTTTTCACAAATCTTCCTCCTGTGGTTTCGGCTACTGTTTATGTCGATGACTTGTACAGATTCTGCTCGTCATCAAGCATGAAATTTATTGAAAGGCAGTTCCAGGCTGCGATTAACCAGATTGCTAAAGCGGCACAGAGCAATGGGTTTCGTTCTTTCTCCCGACAAGACAGCGTGTGTCCATTTCTGCCGGAGGCGTGGCCTCCATCCAAACCCAGAGCTTCATTTGGAACAAACAGCCATGCCAGTTTTGCCAGAGCCAAGTTTCTTGGACTGACTCGTGCGCTTACGTTCCGTGCGCACCTTCGGCGGCTTCAAGATATCCTGTCTGAAGGCTCTGTCCATTCTTTAGATCCTTTCGAGTGTCTCGTGGGGTGCAGACAGGAGGAGGTCTTTGTTTTACATTTACCATTCCCTAATACGGCCGAAACTGGATTATGGTTGTATCGTGCATGGGTCTGCGCGTCGTTCCGTTCTCCAGCCATTGGATACTATTCACCATCAGGTGCTGCGTCTTTGTATGGGAACATTTCAAATATCTCAGATTCCCAGCCTTTATTCTGACGCGAACGAACCATCGCTTGAACTACACCATCTGCAGCTGTCTCTTCAATTTTACTTGAAACTTCGATCTCTTCCAGACCTTCCTTTGCACGATGCAGTTTTCCATCCCCAGCATGCTCGTTTATTCGAAAACCCAGCCCTCGTGCATTCCAACCTTCGGTCTTCGTATGGCGGCCGTAGCTCATGATGCAAGGCTCGACTTGTCACTTGTTGGAGAGACCAGGTTCGTTGGGGACCCACCGTGGCAGCCTTTTGAGGTAGTCTCTGATCTCAACTTTACTTCTTTTGATAAGTCCTCAATCCCTGCTTCTGTGTACCAGCAGCTCTTTGAGCACCATTCCCTCAATTCTGAATACACTCCCATTTTCACTGATGGTTCCAAGATGCACGGAGTCGTTGGATCCGCGAATGTCTGTGTTGATGACGTCTCTGTTGTGCGGATCCCAGCAGAGGCCACATTGTTTTTGGCGGAGATGCATGCTGTGTATCTTGCCCTTCTCCATGTTCAGTGGAGTTCTCATCACTGTGCTATGGTCTATATGGATTCCTTACTTGCAATGTTAGTCATCTGCGGATTGCTGTAACCATCTTTTTCTCTTGGATGTGAGACGGTCTCTTCATTGTTTGCTCGAGGACGGTTTTCAGGTTCACTTTAGTTGGATTCCTGGGCATGTTGGAATATCTGGTAACGAGCGTGCTAATGCGGCTGGTAGGTCTCCTTCCTCTTTGGTCGGCACACCCTTGCCACTGTTTCCCTGGGATTTCCGCTTTTCTATTCACGATCATATCAAGCGAACGTGGCAGGGTCTGTGGGACCAACAGGTGGAAAATAAACTTAAACCTATCCTTGGAATCTGGAAATTCTCATATTGTCGGAACCGTAGAGAGGAAGTTGTGTTTGCGCGTCTCCGCATTGGGCATTGTCGTTTCACTCACTGCTTGTAGGTAACACTACGCGGATGTGTGAGACGTGCAATTGCCGACTCACTGTCACTCATCTTCTGTGTAGTTGTGTTCATTTTCGTGATGTGCGTTTTCACTTTCATTCTCATTTGCTGACCGAGAACGCCGCTACGCTGCAGCGGCTCCTAGATGACCACTGCGACACTCGCTGTTTTTTCACTTTTAAAACAAATTTACTTTTTTAAACGTATCTAGATTTTAGCCCTTCCATCATTCTCATTAATTTCACTTTTACTGAGTCAGCCAGATTTTAATCATTATACCATGTTTTTAATACTGTTTGTTTGATTGTCTTGTGTCTGGCACTCTTTGGCCAAACATATGGTCCTTATGCCATAAAAATCAACCAACCAACCAGCCCCCTGGTTCATTCGGCCAGTGAGTTGCTCCATGGCAGCCTGTCGATCACCTCTCACATAAATGCCACATGGTGCTCCACAGTTGTTTCCACATCGCTTATTCGCAATGATGCTATTTCTCCAATCGTGATGCACTTTAACCCCAGCAGCACGCGAACAGTTCACAAACTGCGCTGTTTCAGAAATATTGCCACCCTTGGCCCAAAAGCCAATAATCATCCCTTTTTGCAAATCTGATGACAAATTGCTCCTTTTATCCATGACAGCAATAAGTGATATGTTTTCAGAATTCCTACACCACACCTTATATACCCTTCATGCCAGCTCACGACACGTGCCTTCATTCATTGGCTACGCGCTGTTGATGTCAAAAGTCGGAGGTGGTCACAATGTGACTCTACTGTGTAGTAGCCAATGATGGCCAGTAGATTTTTTCCCCAAGCGAGCAACTATTAGGTACAACTTTTCTCCTCACTTGTGAATAAATAATAGGGCTTCAGTTTTCTTGCTCGTGTTCCTGCAGCTGCTTTGAAAATGAAGGAAGTGAAGGTGGGTTTCAAAAGAAAATCTGCTGACGTATCAGCCTGGAGCGACCGAAGGGTCAAGGTTACTAAAGCAATCTTTGCCATAGTGTAATGTATCTTTGCCATGATATATATGTTGTCATATATTAAACAGGGCTTGAAAAAATATCTGAAAAGTTGCCTGCCCAGCTGGGCATGTGCAGAACATATTTACCTGCCCAGGTAGTAAAAGCTGGATGCCTAGGAACATTTATCTTTTAAGATAACAAATAACCCTCATTTTTTTTTAAGTTAAAAAATATGAACTGTTCTTTTTTTTTTTTTTTTTTTTTTTTTTGGTTTTACATTTCCATTTTAAAAGTCTATTCAAAATGTTCAATGCACAAAAGTGTTCAATCTCAAATTTTATCATGATGTTGAAATGGTATGATGATGAAAATTGGTATTTGAGAAATTTAGCAATTCAGCCATGTTCCTTTCGTCAAAAGTTTTCACCCTTTGTCACTAAACACCAGAGGATGGTTCCATTAGAAGCACGAATTCCTTCACTGACTATAAACAACATTTGGAGCTAAACATCATATGTTTCCAATTTCTGGACCTAGAACATAATATAATATAAAATTAAAGAAGTGATATTCTTCTGTCCTTGGCACTCCGTAACAATAGTACAACTTCCGGTGATTAGCAGGGAAATGAAACACAACATATAAGGACTGTCGTTTTTCTTGTAGTAGGAAATTGTATTCCAAACTTTTTTAAGTATCTGCCCAGGTCATTAACTTTAACTTATGCCCTGGGCATCTTGAAAAATACTATGCCTGGGCATCTCATTTTTTTCAAGCCCTGCAGTATTTTTCAAGCCCTGCATGAGCTGGCTGGTAAAGGTGTTGCTTGAATCTTGCCCTAAAACTAAAAGTGAAGTAGTAATTAGTAGCTTAGCAAAATATTATTTTGTTGCATGTATTTATGAAGAAAACTGGTGGATTGAGCAAATAGTAAAAGTTTCGTGTGAAAACAGATATAACAGTTAAAATTATGCATCCTCATGGTAGGGCTTCAAATTTGAAATGGAAGGGAGTTTCCCCACCTGTGTTTGTAAATGGAGGGATTGAACATTTCAGGTGTGGAGTTTTGAATTTGTGACTTTAATAATAAGTCTGGGAAAACAGTAATTTTTCAAACAGTTGTTTTTAAAACAAACAGGTGAATTAGATAAAGTTTACTACCATTCAATCTAATACAAATTACCATGATTCATTTTACAAAAACAGAGTTGTTCGTTCTGCAGTACATTGATATAAAATTGCACCTGAATTATTTGTGTTTGCCTTTCATTCCTTGCCACAGTTAGCAAGCTTTGATCAGCAGGTTTTATCTGGCCCAATTTCAGAAATTTGTTTTAAGATTTTTGGTGCTGGTACATTTGTTAAAGGCAACACAAGACTTACTTGCAGATCCTTTGATACTAATGGGAATTTGTGCAAATGGTTGCTTATGCTCTTCATTCTTCATAACTGTATCTGAATAGTGAATATTCCATAACTGGATCTTCATTAATTCTTGAAAAAAGTTGGTCTGCAAGGCTTACGAAAGATTACAAAAAATTGTGTTGTCTGTATTGTTTTATAGATTCAGGTTCCACACACCCAAACTTAAAAAATAAATAAATAAAAAAAATTGGTTGTAGAGAAAGGAAATCTGCAGCCTTCTCGCATTCACTGAAGAGAAAAGAAACCTTGACTTGACATTATTATATGCAAGTTTTAGCATTACAAGAGACAACTAATTATTTTTTAACATGTTTTCATTCAGCTCTGAAAAAAACATCTCTTTTTGAGTACTATATGTTAGCGGTTCACATACTCTCAAGGCTTGGTTGATTAATTTTTCTGATATGAGAAATGTCCAGATTTTCACTTTGCAACTATATGGGGGGGGGAGATAACATTTAACAATAATACAAGACAGTGGAAAGATAATGGAAAAAATATTTGCTTTGTCTGGCTGCTGCTTTTGGAAATTTTTTTTTCTACGTTTTCAAGCTGAACCACAATCATTTATCGAACAAAATTACATTTTATATTAATACTGAACAGAGGGAACATCGTAAGAACAAAATTATGATTATGTGTGAAATCTGCACTTCGTCGAATTTTTGTCTCCAGCTGGAAAGTGCCCCCTTCCCCTACCAATCTCCTCAAAAATTCTCTTCAGTTTTGCATCACTGTTGAGTAGTGGTTGCAGTAAGTTTTTAGACAGGGAGTAATCCGAGTAAAAATACTTCTAACCTGATTTTCAAGAAGTATTTTGTGATTTCTGAACAAGCCCCCCTCCAGTTTTCAAACGACTGCCTTAAAAATTCGCACTTCTAAAAACTTGTTTTTTTATTCCATTAAAAACATATGCATTGCAAAGAAACTGTTCTTTAGGAAATTTTCGACGTTGTACTCCGGAAATTTTCGGCATTTTATATTTTTTTTCCCACTGGAAATTTTCGGCGTTTTTTTTTTTTCACATAAATTTTCAGCGTTGTACTGGATTTTTCGGCGTTTTTTATTATTTTTATTTTTAGAAATTTTATTTTATGGCCAGTGGCAAGGCCTGTCACTGTCCTTTCCCTGTTTTCCCTTGGTTGGTTCTGACTGTCAATCCACCCCCACAGAGGAGAAGAGAAACAGGTCCACTCTGTGTTTACCCAATTCAGCTGGGAGAGATCCTCTACCAGCCCTCACCTCCACCCCCCACCTAATGTTATATTTGTCTTCTAAAAGTGTGTTAACTGTTTGCTTTCCTTTGTGGTTTGGTGCTGGGTTTGCCCAGAGCTACTCGAAACAGAAATTTCTCACCCCTTTCTTTTCCTGGCAGTGCCCCTTTGCTCCTGCCCCACCCCAGGGCTTAGTGGCCCACCCACTCTGTCTGCTGCTTTTGACCTTCAAGACTTCTCATCTCATCATCACAGAAATCTAGGAGGAATCTCCCTGCTGACTTTTTGTTCACCCCTCCCCCTTCCCTTTGGGATGCCTGCTGGTTGCTGCTCAGGAAATCTTTGTCATTGGTTTCAATGCAATGACAAAGATTTCCTGAGCAGCTTTTTTATTTTATTTTTCTCAGTATTTTACTTTTTATAAGTATTATTTATAGCTTTGAAGGGCCAAACACTGGAAATTTTGCAATTAGTAAAATTTTATAAAGGCCACTGTTCTTTAAAAAAATATCAGAACTTGGGAAATAAATTACGAATGTAACACGTATTCTGATTATTATTATTATTGTTATTATTATTTTTTGTAAGTATTGATCTACGTTAATTTCAGGAAATTTGGGTTTGGTTTCAGGAAATTTGATTTCACAGAATAAGCACCCCTGCATGCAGTTATTTTAATTATTTTAATAAGTATAGCAAAACTTTAAATAGAGCAATAATTCCTGAGATTAAAAACATGCATCCTTACATCTATGACAAACATGAAAAATCCTGTGATACACAAAAAAGGGCATCCTGAAAGTAATGCTTCATCTCTCATAAGATTTTTTATTTGTAGCAGCAAAAATATGAAACTTGGTGGCAAAATCCTTGGACATATTATTTAATAATGCCAGCCTGTTCAAAGTATTGTCCATCACTTTCTATACATTTCCACCATCTTTGAACTCATTAGTAAAATCCATTTTGAAAAAGTTTCTGAGGCTGTCGTTTCACTCATGAGTTTACAGCCAGTTTAACGTGTGTTACATCGTCGAAACGTTCCCCACGAAGGGTGTTTCTCAAAGGGGCAAACAGGAAGAAGTCTGAGGGAGCCAAATCAGGACTGTAGGTTGTGGCATCACTGTCCACCCCATTTTGGCAATAGCCTGTGAAGTCTCCATTGAGGTGCAGGGATGTGTGTTATCATGGTGTAAAACAACACTATGAAGTGGAATGTCACATCTGATAGCTTCCTTTAGCTTCTTCAATGTCTGCACATAGTGAGCACTGTTTGTTTCATCCTGTTCTAGGAAATCAGTCAAAATGACATCACTTAGTCCCAGAAAATTTGTCACCATCACTTTTCCTGCGGAACGAGTTGTTTTCACCTTTTTCTGTCAAGGTGTGCGGTGCCATTCCATTGACGCAAGTTTTGTTTCTGGGTTATGAAAGTACACCCAGGTTTCATCCTCCATCACAACATTAGAGAAAAACACCTCACCCTCCCTCTCATAACAGTCCATTCCTGCACATGTCCACCCTTTTTTCACATTGCTCCTGGGTTAAGTTTCTTGGGATCCACTTTGAACAAATTTTTCTGTAGCCCAGATCCCAAATTGTTTCCATAGCACTATAGCCACAATGAATTGCATCACACAACTCCTGGATGGTGACACGATGATCAGCTGTGATGAGGTCTTTCACCCGTTGCCTGTTGGCATCTATCACTGCAGTTGCGGGTCTTCCACTTCATCGTTTGTCCGACACTGAACTTTCTTCCTCTCGAAACCACTTCATCAGTCTTTGGACATTACTGATATCTATTGTGGCAGCTCCATACACCACCAGGAGTCTTCTGTGGATTTCTGGAGCCTCGCATCCCTTTTCTTCCAGGAATTCAATTATGGCTTGCTGCTTTTCTTTGTCACTCATGACCTTTATTTCAGATTCTGAAAAAATTTGTTCCCACATTAGGTAACATATCATAGAACATGTCAGTGCAGTTTCATTAAAATCACTTCAGAATTTCAAAAATTATTTGAGGCATTTCAGGATGCCCCTTGTTTATATGTACAATATTTCTTACACATGCAATTTAGTATTGCAACACATTGTAATTCAGAATGACCTCAGTATCTCATATTTTTAATAAAAAGTAGTTGTATGAAATGACTACATTTCTACTGACCATGGAACACAACTGGAGCTTCATTGACATCCATCACACATCTCACACCAAGACCTTTTGTACTTCATACTACCTTTTTCTTATGCATGCATTGCTAAATTTATTTGTTCCTACCATTATGTCCTTGGTCATTCTCTACCTTTCTTTCCTGCCACGTGAGCTGAATGAATTCTATTAGTAAGCATCTCACCACTCATTCCTTCAACATGGCCATACCACCCAAGAATGTTGGTCTGCATCTCAGTAGCATTTTGCTTCACATTGCACATCTGCAACACATCTTCATTCCTCACACTATTGGAATGTCTTGCCACAAACCCCAAAGTGTAATGCATCTCTCGAGCACGCAAATGACTCATATCTCTTTCACACTACCCAGGTTTATCTGCTGTCCATCAGAGTAGTAACAATTACATTTTCATAAACAGCCACCCAGGAGTTTTTTAAGAACCTCACCTGTAATTCCTGTGAAATCCTCCTGAAGCAGCTGCGACTTTCAAAGATTAATTCACTCGCATGCTGATTTCACCATCTAACTTGTTTTCTGTCAAACCTGCTTCCCTAAATATCCAAATTTAGTGTTCATCCTACAGGGTGTCCACAATGTCTTACACCCCCTCCCCCTGTAATAAGAAATGTAAGTGAGCTATGTATCTGTTGTATGATGTATATGTTAAGTTATATGTTGAGGCATCCTTAAACATCCAGTGGATCCGTTTGAACTCCGTCATTCTCGTGACAGAATAATTTTACGCCATGTTCTGTGGGACATTTTCTGAAGCAGTTGTGGGGTGATACGAGAGAAAGCACGTAGCGCTGCTGTGTAACAACCTCCTTTATGAAACCCCAAAGGGCATTATCACATGTTGAGAGAAATGGGCTTCGAGGTGGCCATTCAAGTGGAGCGGGCAGCACTACCAAACCTTGGCCGGTCCCGAAAGACCTCACCAAGGTATTCCCGAACTGCGATTGCGTAATGGGCGGGTGCCCCATCCTGTTAGAACCATACGTCATTCAGAATGCCAAGATTTCCAAGTTGTGGCACAAACCAGGTTTACAGCATGTCCAGATAAATTGTCTGATTCACTGGACCATCAAAGAAATAAGGTCCAAACAAATGTTGACTTTTCATTGCAGCCCATATCATGACATGTGGAGGATGATGTTCCAATTCTTCGACGTAATGTAGGTTTTCCTTGGACCAGAACACAACGTTCCGTGATCGACAGCTGCGTTATATCGCACATTCATCACTGAAAATGACCTTTCCACGTTTTGGGATTGTGGCAAATGTCTGAAGCATCATTGCACATGCATCCCGTCTGCAGTTTAAATCGATGTCTGATAACTCCTGAACGAACATCGGGCGATATGCGTGCAAATCCAGGTCATTTTTCATGTGCGTATGCAGTGTCGATCGTGGTATTCCAAGCTCCACTGGTCGTTTGTGGAGCGACTTCGTCGGTGACCCGATAGCTGATTCCTCGACCGCTTGACACTGTTGCACTCTGGTTGATGGTCTTCCCGTTCGTGGTTTATCCTTGATGTTGCCTGCTTCGAAGAGTTTATGTTCCCACCGCAGAAAAGTCTGTTTTGGAGGGGCCTCTTTGTCGAATCGTTGTTGGAAATCAGCATGCACGTCACGCATTGTCTTCCGCGTGTGTGGACGTTCATGTACCCAAACACTGACAACAATCTGCTGTTCCAGGGTGTATTCGCTGGTATCACACATGGTTCCGGTACCTTATCTGTAAATAAACACAATACAGACCATAACTCAACATATACATCAATAACATCATACAACAGATACATAGCTCACTTACATTTCTTATTACAGGGGGAGGGGGTATCAAGACATTGTGGACACCCTGTAGACATTTAAAAGGGCAGGATAATTTGCTGAGCATATTTGTATAAAAAAAAAGGGCTTATGTGTGCAAAACTTTGCAACATCTGAAAAAAAAAGGACACTTTGTGATGGCAAAACATATCTGAAAAAAAAAGGGCACAGTTTTTTCAAAACGGGACTATGTATGTGTGAGGTCAAAGTTTTAGACCCCCGCTCCCCCCTCCCGGAGTAAACTTCTGACCCTGTTCTCATCCTAAACATACCATGCATTACACACAGTGGTGAAGTAGGAATACTTCAATAACTAGCTCTATGGTTTTTGTAATATATATATTTTCTATTTAATATATTTTTGCATGAAAATCAAAGAATGTAAATTTAAAATAACTTCATTTTATTGAAATGGTTTCGTTAACATTCATTTACTCAATAAGAATCGGATCTTCTTTTCCCTTTACCTGAAGAATGTAACTATTTTTTTAGTTGCCTATTCATGGATAAAAAGTAAAAGTAAATGCTTTTTACCATACTTCTCATCAATGGATTATTAAATACATTAAAACATACAGTGAAATTATCTGAAAATAATTTATTTTAACCAAATGATTGAAATAAAAATAATGATTGTTTCTGCTTCTATCCAGTGTTTTGGCTGCTTAAAGTGAAAAAAATTCAGCATTTAATTTGATGGCCAACAAATTGCCCTTATTTTCTAACTGGAGTTGAATTCACTGGTAACCGAGGTAAAACCATGAAATCAGCCATTTCTTTTGAACTATTCACTGCTTTACAGAAACAAACTCCCATTCAATTTGATTGCAGTCTGAAAATGATTCTTTTACCCACGGATGATAATGTACCATGATTTTCAGAATTTCAAATTGTTTTTACCAAACTGCGTATTCCCCCCTCATTTCTCTTTGTGATTATATTCTTATTTTTTATGTTTTTCTGGTCATATTCCTCATTCTTAATATCTTGCGATTAGTGAAAAAGAAGATTCAATATTAGAATTTTTATAACAAAATGCATGTTTTCCTATTTCTAACAGTCACTTCAAAACCAACTAATCATTATAGTAAACATTTTGTCCTCTCTCTTTTTTAAAGCCAAATTCAATTTTAAAATTGGTTTAAAAATCCAGATTTTTATTTTTCTGGAAATACTTGTTTGAAATGAAAGTTTAATAATAGCAGCTCAGGATCTTGTGTCTAGTAAGCTTCTTTGAGATTTAAATTAAACTTTGCCTCATTATTCCACAACTTTTTTTTGTTCAAATTTTGACATGCCACTGGGAAAAAGACACTACTGTTTTTCCAATCCTTAGTATTAAGGAGCCCTGTGGCGATGGAGCAGAAAATTGCAGATTTAAATGTTTTTACAGATTTCCCTTAGTTACCTGCCATTTGTGCTGATATGTCTTAATTTTGCTTTAAAAAGAAGTTTGATCCTGAAACAAGTAAAATATAGTATTTATGCTTATAATGAAATTGTTGATTGATATGGCATAACTGCCGAGATGTTGAAATATGGTGGTGACTGTAATTGACTGGTTAACTGAAATTTGCCAGTTGTGCTGGGAGTTAGGAATGGTCCCTCAGGATTGGAATAATGCTATTATTGTTCCCTTGTATAAGGGAAAAGGTGATCAGACTGATGCAAGAACTATTGTGACATTATCCTACTAAGCGCCAGGGAAAGTGTTTGGTAAGGTTGTTATTGAAAAAGTACGGGGTCTTGCATCAGGGAAAGTGTGGGATGTTCAGAGTAGTTTTATGCCTGGTAAAGGCTATACTAACCAGATTTTTGCATTACGTACGATGATTGAAAAGTATCTGGCTGTTGGTAAGGAAGTTTTTGCTGCCTTCATAGATTTAGAGAAGGGTCATTCCACATCAATTCATCGAATTTTTTTGGGAAATGTAACCCACCATCTCAGATTTTGATGAAATTTGGCATGCAGGTATACTTCACCAAGATATAGAAAATGACCAGATTTTAACTTCCTACACCTAATAGTTTCAAAGATACAGTGCTCCAAAGTTTCACTGAACCCCAATTGCACACGTAGAGTGACGAAGTACCACTTTTTACAAAATGCTGCATAACTGCAGTGCTATTTAGTTTAGAAGAAAGAAATGTACCCTTATGCAAAAGAGCTTCCAGAATAAGAAACCATTTCAAATTTTGTTGAAAACACTGAATAAATAAATGAAATATAGTGGTAAAGTGAAAATTTAAGAAAAAAACTAACTGAAAATTTAAGAAAAATCTATATTAGGCTCTACAGCAAATAGCAGAGGTATGAAGGAGCTCTTTTTTTAATGTATATTAGTCTTTGATATATACTGTCACATAACAAGAAAAAAAAATAGTGGCTTTCAGCTTGCTTTTGGAGATATGTGCAAATATCTGAAATGCCTGCGAGATCCCACTTTGTCAATTCAACCACTTTTTTTGTTAGTTATAATTCTTCTCTGACATTCAAGAAATTTCACAAGGAGATAAAACTAACAAGGACGCAAAAATGTAAAAAATTATGTTTTCTTACACCATATAGTTTCAGAGATACCAAATTAACAAGTTTGACGATATGGCTAGTTCAGCTGCACCCCACAACAAGTGTGGTGAGGTTTTAAAGTTTTTCAGTCATTTCAAAATATCTGTTATTCTCTTATTACAAATTGCAAAAATTCCTGAAAAAAATTACTCTGACAAATCTCCCTAAAACAGAATTTTGGAAATCCCCTAAAAAATTAAACATTTCAACGAAAGATAAACAGTTTTTATATGTGCGTGACTGGATAATACACTAAAGTAAGCTTGCAATGGATGGACACTAGGAAATAATTGCAACTTGTCAGAGAGCACTTTTTAAAAGAAAATGTGGCGTAGGGCAAAAGGATACAACATGATTCCTAAGGTCATTAGAATTTGTTTTGACTTCATCCCAGATCCTGTGCTCAACTTGACCACCAGTTCAAATGGGGTAAGTTTTATGACCGTAAAACTCCCCACTTGCTCATAGGGTCAAATGAAAAATATTTCTCTTTTCTCACCTCTCTCTCCTAGAGATGCCCTCCAGCTAAATAGAAATAAGGTTTCAGTCCCTCATTCTCAGTTAAGAAAACAATGGTTCAAATGCTCATGCTGATTTCACTGTGGGCAGGCTATCCAGAAGTCTCTTACATTTTGCTGTGAAATATATTGCTTCCAATATTTTCTTTTTTGTGTATTGGCTGCTCTGTGTTAATCTGACTTTGGGACAAATTTGTCAACCTCAATCATGGAAAAAGATAATGGACCAGTGTAGTGTTGGATCACTTACTAATACAGAATGCAATAAATCAAGTTATGTGAAGACAAAAGGGTTTCTCAGTAGTGAAGAATTTTCTGTTACTGACAAGGAACTTATTTCTTTAAGACCTAATATTCCACATAAAGATATAATCTCAGTATGTTTACATCACAAATGTTATTATCTGAAGAAATATAAAACCTACCAAGTAACTTATTGCAACCCTTTTGGTGACCATTATGTGAAAAAACCTGTTGAATAGGTCCCTGCATCAAGTCGGTATACAAATAGCCCAACAGCTGCAATCTAAAAACATCAGTGTATGCCCAGGTCAAAAATCATGTCCTCAGTGTCATGGGAAAGCATCTAAATTAAGACAACATTATAAGAAAAAAATTTAAATTAGACTGATGATAGTGAAATGGTCCCTGATGATTTTATTATTAAAGAATGTGCTGCCAAAGAAGTAAATGAAAGTTTATCTGATTTAGAATTGTCACTGTTAAAATTACATTCCTTGCCATCCCATAGTAAACCAGCATATGGAAAAAGAAAACTTCTTCAAGCAAAGTTAGCCATGCAGAGTAAAATATCTTGTGTTCTGGAGTATGGCTTTACAGCTCAGTCTTCTACTAGGGACAGTGATGATGGACACTCCATAGATGAATTAAAACTAAAAGCTCATGATTTGGATGAACTTGATGCTTTAATGAAAGAAAAGATACCTATTGTTAGTCGTAAAAAAAAAAAATCAGATATTAACAATAATAGCTCCCCCATCATGGTCCAGAAAAAAAGTAGCACAACAGCTTGAAGTTTCAGAATACACAGTACATCAGGCAAGAAAATTAACAAACGATAAAGGCATTATATCAGTTCCCGAACCTAGCCATGGTAAGAAACTTTCACAAGATGCCATAAAACAGATTATATAGAATTTTATGAAGATAACTATTCTAGGCAAATGCCAGGAATGAAGGACAAAGTAAGTGGTGCTAGAAATGTCCATGCTCAGAAAAGACTTATTCTGTGCAATTTGAAAGAATTATATCAATTTAATCAAAGACATACTAATGAAAAAGTAGGATTTTGTGCTCTTCATCCAAAATGGTGCATTCTTCGGGCTCCTCTGGAACCCATTCTGTATGTGTGCACTATACATCAAAACGTCTAACTTTTGATTAGTGCAGCAATCAAAAGTTAAACTTGAACGTGGCAAGCTCATAAGACAAACGAAATGTATTGACATAACCAACCTTAAAAAACACCATAATACCTTCAAATTGGAACTGAAGAACAGATTCTCTGCTTTAGAAAGCCTAACATCAGAAGAAGTGGATATTTCTGAAGCTAACAGAAAAGTAACCAAAGCTCTTGAAACGGCAACAAAATTAGCTGGGTCTAAGAACAAGTTGCATGTGAACAAATTATCAGAAAAAACCAAAATGTCGATGCAAAAAAGAAGAGAGATGAGGACAACTAAAGAAGATGTGATTTCCAAAGTGGAATATATAGAGCTATGCAAGGCAGTACGAAAAAGTATCGCTGAAGACGTAAGGAAATTCAACTGTGAACTAGTGAGGAAAGCAATTGAAAACCAAAGCCTAAAGGTAGCTAAGGGACATCTCAGTAAGGGAAGAAAACAGATTATGGCACTGAGAAAAGAAGATGGTTCTGTAACAAGAAATAGAGGCAAAATTTTGACAAGAGTGAAAGATTTCTACTCCAAATTATATGAAAGGGATGATACATGTACTCCAGACATCATGAAAGGTACCAGAGTTCTTCCAGTCCTTCCAGCAGAAGTTGCACATGCAATCAAGAACATGAAGCGAGGAAAAGCTCCAGGAGAAGATGGAATTACTGTAGACATCATACAAGAAGCAAGTGGAGAAATCGAAACAGTACTCGCCCAAATTTTCACTCGATGCCTTAATGAAGGGAAGATTCCTGAGGATTGGAACAACGCTATAGTGATCCTGCTACATAAAAAAGTGACATTGAGGGTCTCAGGAACTTCAGACCTATCAGCCTCCTATCAGTGGTTTATAAAATCTTCACTAAAGTTCTTTCACACCGCTTGAAGGTAACACTGGACATGACTCAACGGAGAGAACAAGCTGGATTCAGGAGTGGCTACAGCACAATAGATCATATCCATGTACTGAGAGAACTAATTGAAAGAGCGAGGGAATATGAACTTCCATTGTGCATGGCTTTTATCGATTATGAAAAAGCCTTTGATTCGGTGAAACCATCAGCAGTTACAATGGCTCTGAAATCCTGCGGTATTGAAGATGCATACATTATTATTATTAATAACATCTATGAAAATGCAAGTGCAAAGATTCGGCTGTTTGAAAATACAACACACATAAAAATTGGAAAGGGAGTGAGACAAGGTGACACCATTCCTCCAAAGCTCTTTAATGCCACATTGGAAGATGTCTTTCAATCACTGAACTGGGAAAACAAAGGGATAAAAATTAATGGAGATTATCTAACCCACCTTCGTTTTGCTGATGACATAGTCATCTTTACAACTACCCCATCAGAGCTGCAGAGTATGATCCAGGAACTTGCTGACAAGAGTAAAGAAGTGGGATTAAAAATGAACTTTCAGAAGACAAAAGTGATGTTCAATGCTTTTACAAGAAATGAAGATTTGTCGATTGATGGAGAAAAGCTGGAGATAACAGGCACGTACGTTTATCTCGGACAGCAGATATCAAGTGAGGGTCACATTGATGAAGAAATTAATCGGCATACAAAACTTGCCTGGAGAGCTTTTGGAAGAAACAGCATAATTTTCAAGAGCAATATGCCATTATGTCTTAAAAGAAAAGTGTTTGATCAATGCATCCTTCCAGTGCTTACGTATGGTGCAGAGACGTGGACCTTAACTAAAAGAGACATACAAAGGCTGCAGACAACTCAAAGCAGCATGGAGAGGTGCATGCTTGGTGTAACCAGGAGAAATAAGAAGAGAAACTCGTGGATCCGAAAAATGACGAGTGGAAGACATCATGATCAGAGTTAAATCCCTGAAATGGCAATGGGCTGGACATACTGCCAGAAGGACAGACCATCGATGGACAGCCGAAATTTTAGATTGGATTCCAAGGGACAGGAAAAGACCCAGAAGACGACCACATGGGAGATGGGTGGATGAAATTCGAAAGTATGCGGGAGTGACATGGAGGAGACTGGCACAAGACAGACGGTTGTGGGCCGCCCCGGTGGCGCAGTGGTCTAAGCGATGGCCTCTGATCATTCGTCCGAACGGGGTCCGGGTTCGAATCCCGGTGAGGCATGGATGTTGTGTTTGTCTTACGGCACTGGTTCTCTCCCTTCCCTGGAACCAGTGACCCTAAATTAGGGACGGGTGACTGCTTATAGCCCATTGAGTTGCTCACGGTGGTCGTTAAACCTCCAATCACACACACAGACGGTTGTGGAGGAAACTTGGGGAGACCTTCGTCCAGCAGTGGATTGATAATGGTTGACAATGATGATGATGAAATATGGGATTGACATTATTGGTTTGGTGTAAGCACATCTGCTAAAATAAAATTCTTATTCGTTCCTAAAGAAATGTTTGGCAATTTTATGGCTTTTATTTATGCATATATGGCATTTAGGGTAGTTAATAAATGCTGAAAGGTTAATGATTTTAGCATATTCCTATGTGGGAAAAGTTAGCCTTTTTCTGCCATGACCACTTTCGTGCCTGATATATTCTTCAAGCCCTGACTTAATCCTTGTGTGTGTTGTGTTGTGTGTAGGAGGGGAGGGCATTGTAAAGGCTCTCTTAGTATGAAAAGGGTTTGTCTGTGCATATATTGTATCTTTGAAAATTTTACTATTTTTAATGAAAAATTGTACCAATTTTAAATGAATTTGACTATTTTCAGTATTCGTAAGTTGCAGGTATGGAATTTGGTGTCACCTTTCTTGTCTATTTTCATCATTTTACACTACATGTGTTATATTATGACATTTATTCAATTTCTTAATCTTTGTCAAGAGTAAAAATTATTATGCTGGCACAGAACATAACACTATGAAACTTTTTTGAGGGACAAATGCACCCTAATTTCTGCCAGGAATACTTTTTATAAAAATGTATAAACTTCTGGCAAAACCATTAATTCTTAATAAAAAAAAAAACCTTTCCTGTGAACAAAATTGGTACGTCATTTCATCTACAGAAGTACAATGGCTGTAATCATCATCATTGTCAACCATTATCAATCCACTGCTGGACGAAGGTCTCCCCAAGTTTCCTCCACAACGGTCTGTCTTGTGCCAGTCTCCTCCATGTCACCCCTGCATACTTTCGAATTTCATCCACCCATCTCCTATGTGGTCTTCTTCTGGGTCTTTTCCTGTCCCTTGGAATCCAATCTAAAATTTCGGCTGTCCATCGATGATCTGTCCTTCTGGCAGTATGTCCAGCCCATTGCCATTTCAGGGATTTAACTCTGATCATGTCTTCCACTCGTCATTTTTCGGATCCACGAGTTTCTCTTCTTATTTCTCCTGGTTACACTAAGCATGCACCTCTCCATGCTGCTTTGAGTTGTCTGCAGCCTTTGTATGTCTCTTTTAGTTAAGGTCCACGTCTCTGCACCATACGTAAGCACTGGAAGGATGCATTGATCAAACACTTTTCTTTTAAGACATAATGGCATATTGCTCTTGAAAATTATGCTGTTTCTTCCAAAAGCTCTCCAGGCAAGTTTTGTACGCCGATTAATTTCTTCATCAATGTGACCCTCACTTGATATCTGCTGTCCAAGATAAACGTACGTGTCTGTTATCTCCAGCTTTTCTCCATCAATCGATAAATCTTCATTTCTTGTAAAAGCATTGAACATCACTTTTGTCTTCTGAAAGTTCATTTTTAATCCCACTTCTTTACTCTTGTCAGCAAGTTCCTGGATCATACTCTGCAGCTCTGATGGGGTAGTTGCAAAAATGACTACGTCATCAGCAAAACGAAGGTGGGTTAGATAATCTCCATTAATCTTTATCCCCTTGTTTTTCCAGCTCAGCGACTGAAAAACACCCTCCAATTGGCATTAAAGAGCTTCGGAGATATGGTGTCACCTTGTCTCACTCCTTTCCAATTTTTACGTGTGTTGTATTTTCAAACAGCCTAATCTTTGCACTTGCATTTTCATAGATGTTATTAATAATATTAATGTATGCATCTTCAATACCGCAGGTTTTCAGAGCCATTGTAACTGCTGATGGTTTCACCGAATCAAAGGCTTTTTCATAATCGATAAAAGCCATGCACAATGGAAGTTCATATTCCCTCGCTCTTTCAATTAGTTCTCTCAGCACGTGGATATGATCTATTGTGCTGTAGCCACTCCTGAATCCAGCTTGTTCTCTCGGTTGAGCCATGTCTAGTGCTACCTTCAAGCGGTGTGAAAGAACTTTAGTGAAGATTTTATAAACTACTGATAGGAGGCTGATAGGTCTGTAGTTTCCGAGATCCTCAATGTCACCTTTCTTATGTAGCAGGATCATTGTAGCGGTGTTCCAATCCTCAGGAATCTTTCCTTCATTAAGGCATCGAGTGAAAATTTGGGCGAGTACTGTTTCGATTTCTCCACTTGCTTCTTGTATGATGTCTACAGTAATTCCATCTTCTCCTGGAGCTTTTCCTCGCTTCATGTTCTTGATTGCATGTGCAACTTCTGCTGGAAGGACTGGAGGAACTCTGGTACTGGTATCTTTCATGATGTCTGGAGTGCATATATCATCCCTTTCATATAATTTGGAGTAGAAATCTTTCACTCTTGTCAAAATTTCGCCTCTATTTCTTGTTACAGAACCATCTTCTTTTCTCAGTGCCATAATCTGTTTTCTTCCCTTACTGAGATGTCCCTTTGCTATCTTTAGGCTTTGGTTGTTTTCAATTGCTTTCCTCACTAGTTCACAGTTGAATTTCCTTACGTCTTCAGTGATACTTTTTCTTACTGTCTTGCATAGCTCTATATATTCCACTTTGGAAGTCACATCTTCTTTAGTTGTCCTCATCTCTCTTCTTTTGCATCAACATTTTGGTTTTTCCTGATAATTTGTTCACATGCAACTTGTTCTTAGACCCAGCTAATTTTGTTGCTGTTTCCATAAGAGCTTTGGTTACTTTTCTGTTAACTTCAGAGATGTCCACTTCTTCCGATGTTAGGCCTTCTAAAGCAGAGAACCTGTTCTTCAGTTCTAACTTGAAGGTATTATGGTGTTTTTGAAGGTTGGTTATGCCAATAGATTTTGTTTGTCTTATGAGCTTGCCACGTTCAAGTTTAGTGTTGAGGTGCATCTTACATCTCACCAATCTATGGTCACTACCTGTGTTGAACTTGTTTAGCACACTGCAGTCTTCTATGACGAATTTTTTGTTACACATAATAAAATCAATTTCACTTGTCGTCCCATTTGGATGTCTCCATGTCCATTTCCTGTGTGGCTTTTTCTTGAAGAAGGAGTTCAAGATGAAAAACCCTTCTGCCTCTGCAAACTCAACGAGAGTATTTCCACACTGGTTTCTGTTGCCATGACCGAATTTACCTACTGAAGTTTCATTCTGTTGCCGTTGCCCTATTTTTGCATTGAAATCTCCCATAATTATTTTCAAGTGCTGCTTACCTTTATTATTTAGATGACAAATTTCCTCATAAAATTCTTCAATTTCTTCTTCAGGATGACTTGTGGTGGGTGCATAAGTTTGAATAATCTGAGCCTGGTATCTTTTCGAGAGTTGGATAACAAGTCGTGCAGCTCTGTCAGAGGAACTTTCAACTTCTACAACTTTATCCTTCAGTTTCTTGTTTATTATAAATCCAACACCACTAGTTCTGTCAGTATCTGTCCCACGATAGTAGAAGAGATGTCCACTTTTCAGTTCGATGAGATCTCCTTTTCTCCTTACCTCACTTAGCCCCACGATGTCCCACTTGATCCTTTGTAGTTCCTCTTCCAATTCAAGAAGCCTTGAATCAGAAGATAGGGAGCGTCCATTGTAAGTAGCCAAGGTCAGCATCAGATGGCAGCCTAGTCCGGTCCTCCGGGGATTCTTAGCACCCTCTGCCTTCATGTCGCACTGGCCGCTGCCTTGGCCAGGTACATTCCAGCTGCTGGAGACTGAGGGCCAAGATTTAAGTTGTGGAGTCATTTTGGAGGGGTTTGGCCATAACTCACCACGCTGGCCAAGCGGGTTGGTGAGTGTGGGATAGAATTTCCTCTGATCCCGATGGTATAGTTATACCGCTATGGGCGGTCGTCAGAGCCCCTTTAGTGGGAACAGGATGCACCACGAGAAGGCGGGGTTGACATTTGTCAAGGAGAGGCTGTGATGTTACGCATCACCTGACCTTGCATGGCTGTAATATAAAGTGGTAATGATTTAAAAAAAATCTGTAGTAGTTATCTTAGTTTGTTGTAAAATTCATATTTATCTGCTTATCTGCCAGAATTAGTTGATGTACGAACTACTGCTGAGTCAGGATTCAATTTCCAGGGCATGGCATAGATGTTATGCTTGTCCTCTGGTGCCAGTTTATCTCGTGTTTTGGAGCCACTGGCTTTAAATTACATATGCATGATCCTCTATTTTATTATTATTATTATTATTATTGAGAGTTGTATTTAAAAGAAGAAAAGTATATAGAGAATATATGAGGGCTCTATAAGCATTGTGAATTTTATACTTTAAAGTGACTCATAAATACATTTTGTAACGTACCAGGAGATGTGACGTACCTGCCAGAAGGACGCACGCGACATAAAGGCAGATAGGAATCAGAATAAAACGTCCGCGTAGCTCAATTGGTAGAGCAACTTATTCTGGAGTGAGTGGACCCGGGTTCGAATCCTGGCGCGGATAAAAATGACGGAGAAATTCACTTCGTTATAATGGCGCCCGAACTATCCGGATGACCCGACCGTTCACAATCTCGCAATGGTGTGATGTTATTTCCACACCGTGAGATAGGAAAAATAAGAGCAGCACTTCGAAAAAAAATTAAAAAAAATAAGGGGAGATGATGTAACGTACCAGGAGATGTGACGTATCTGCCAGAAGGACGCACGCGACATAAAGGCAGATAGGAATCAGAATAAAACGTCCGCGTAGCTCAATTGGTAGAGCAACTTATTCCGGAATGAGTGGACCCGGGTTCGAATCCTGGCGCGGATAAAAATGACGGAGAAATTCACTTCGTTATAATTTGGGTGATGCCACGCAAAATAATCAGATATTGAATTTATTTTCCACCAACACATCTCCGATCCTTACGATTATTTTTTTAATGGGTAGCTGCCCTCAATGTATAAAAACCCTGGAAGTTTCAATTTTTTATTTCTGATAGATTAGAAGATTTTATTTTTTGAATTTCAGTGCATGGCAGAACTTGTTTCTTGTAAAAATGCAAAATCTCCTTTTTTTAAAATAAGAGCTACAAAATCTATCATTCTTTTTAATTTTTTTACAAGGAATTCAATGGTGCCATGCAAGAGTTTCTGTCTGCAT
This sequence comes from Macrothele yani, assembly GCA_039090855.1. Lineage (NCBI taxonomy): Eukaryota > Metazoa > Arthropoda > Arachnida > Araneae > Macrothelidae > Macrothele > Macrothele yani. The sequence continues at coordinate 15,570,425 of CM077017.1, forward strand.
TAGTTTATGAGTTATGAGCAACAAGAGAGCCTTTCTTCATTGCTTAGAAAAGCAATGTAGTGCAGCACTTAAAAAATTGAATTTGGTATTCTTTCTTTGTAAAGAAAGGTTTGATAACAAATTGAAGAAGAAAAAAACAAAAAAATATGGGCTTTTGCCTACATGGCAAGAAAATAATTTTTAAACATTGTGCATGGCCAGTGCATTGCCACTGTGAAAGTGCGGTTGACAAAGCGCTCTATGCAGAGATGTGGTACTGGGAGAAGAACGGCATCACGCCTGCACGTGAGAAACGGCCATGCAGTGCAAGTGTGTGTTGTTGAACTCGTGTTTTAAAGGAAAGTATAATTAGTTCATAAGCGATGTTCATATTTCGATGTCTCACAACACTATGATTAGATTTTGATCAAAATCAGACAACAGGAAGCAGAAGACATTTTGCATTTTCTGTGTAATAATCCAAGAATGAATTTAGCAATCATTGCAAAATTTTATGTCTAAACATTTTACAGTGTGCAATGAGGTTTTTCCGAATTTGCGCCATTATCTAGATCATTTCTAGAGATCGATGCAAAACCAAAGAGAAATTTTGGGGGAAGATTGGGTTTTGGGGGTTCGTTCTACAGAAAAATCCTTGTTTAGAATCTGGGCTGTGAGAAAGAGACCTTAAACTAGGAAAGTAAATGACATATGAATGTACTGCCAACCCTTCAGGTTTAGATGGGAGACCACCGATGTTAAGCATGATTCATATGCATACTGGAAAAGTTCTGAAATTCAATTTTGTCCTGGAAATGTCCTAAAACTCTATTACATGTCCTGGAATTTTATCCATTTCTGCCTTTTTGTCCCTGCGCAATGTTCAGTAGGTGAGGATACTGACATAACTTTATGTCTGACAAATTTCCTTCCCCACCCCCTGCACAAAATGCAGGGAGGGAGGGGTGTTGGTTTTCTTGTCTGTTAGGACTAAAGCTGTGTTATAGTATCTTTTGCGTCATGCTTATGTTATCACTTTGTCTGGCTGGGCAGACCATATTTCGGCAATTATTAGTTTGATTTGTAAAATTCTTTTTGTATTGGGAAGCTTAAAATGTGTGAAAATGATGATCCACGTGTTCCGTTTTTCCTGAATACATTTGAAATTCGATACAATCTCCATTTGCGCCAAAGGGCGCAAATGGAGATTGTATCGAATTTAAAATGTATTTTTATTTCATATATTTGCTTCTAAATATCCAATTGAATTTTTTTCTTTCGATGACATTTATATCGAAGACTATTTTAGTTACAGCCCCTCCCCTTTTCAAATAATGCATAAATTTTCCACTAGGGGATGTAAAAGTAAATCGCAATTTTCCCAATATCTCCGCTTCTGAAAGTCTGATTTGAAAAATTCTTTCTGTGTCAGATACAGCTCTTGAGGGGAAATGTTTTGCATATAATTTCTCATCTTTGGTAAAGGATATAATTCTTCTGAGCTGCAGCGGACATCATTTTTAACATTCTGCATTAAGTTTGCCCAAGCATGTAGGAAGTTGTTTGTTGTTGGTTACAGGTTGAACAGACCTATGGTGTTTCACTGTATTTTAAGTAAGAGCATTTGGAGTGTATGTCCTGGGGAAAAAATCCCAAAGTCTTGGAAATGTCTTGGAAAAGTCTTGGAATTTTGTGATTGAAAAAGTGTGTGAACCTTGTTTAAGTAATTTTTTCTGTCCTCGCGACTCTCAGTGAGCCTCTTGCTTTTCTATTATGTGGTGAATTTTCTTTGGCTAATTTTGGAGCATAGCTGGCAGTTTTTAATCAGGTTTTTTTTTTTTTTTTTATGGTGAGTATGTATGTAACATACGGGTAAAAAAAGTCTTTCAAAATTTTTTGATGACTTAAGTTGGACACGAAGCAAATATTTCTCCCGTAATCTTAATTTTTTTTTCATTCACAATGTTTCCTGTGCCCTGAGTTATTATTAATGTAATTTTTTGTAATAAAGGTTTGTGTTTCTGCTTCTAAAAGGAGGCAGAATCAACAGTGAATATATTCGGCTACACCTTTTCCCTTGCAGAAAGCAAAATCGTAATGACATCAAACGACGGCACGGCTACAGCTGGGAATGAATGACGCCACCACTTCCAGTGATGGAAATTCTGCGCCAAAGTGTGCCAAAACAAAAGTCTTGCCCCATCTTCCTACAAAAGACAGGTTTTGCACTATTAAGCGCCAGAACTTCTGTGCCCAGTCATCATCGTCGGGACTTTGGTACAGTAAATTCTCTGTGCGCACTCTTCTGCTTGACGCTGAGAAAGTCCATGTGGTGGGTAGAATGATTCAGAGACTCCAAGTACTAGGAATTTTACGTAGTTACTATGGAAACCATCGACGGAAAACATAGAGTATGCTATAGAAATCGTCGGTCCGCTACGGATGACGGAAAGTATCTAGTATGCTATGAAAACCATCGGTCCGCTACGAACGACAGAAAACGTCGAGTATGCAATGGAAATCAAAAATCTCTGGGAAATAACGTTAAACATCTGTGTAAAGTTTATTTTCGTGTTTTCAAGATTTTAACACTTGTTAAATATTTTCGGGAATGTTTCTTGGGTGTTGAGAATGTCACGTCGTTTTCCGTTTCCTCATATTAAATTTTTTTGACTAAGTCCCCTCCCCCTTGTTTTTTCTCACCCTCTAGCTCTGCCTGATTATATTTTTATCTTTGATGTTTTCTTGTCATATTCCTCATTTTTAATATCTTTGGTAATAGTGAAAAGGAGCAACATTCGTTTTTTTTTAAGAATTTTTTCTAATGAAATGCATGTTATCCTATTTCTAATACTTCAAAATTACTCAGTAGAGAACAATCGTTTTGGCCCCTTTCCCTTTTATTAAACAAAATTAAATTTCTAGATAGGTATTTAATCCGTCCGAGGTGGAACCCACGCTGTTTCCATGTCCTGTAAAATTGTTTCACGGCAGAGTGAGCAACGCAGTATCGATTTTTCACTTTCATTTTCCATAAAATTCGTGTTTTTCCATTTCTTAATTACTTCTTACTTAAACAGGATATTATTTCGTTGATTCGCGGAATTCCGCCTTTTCTGTCATCATTTGGGCCATTCTCGAGATCGATGTAAAACTGAAAAGATGTTTTTTGGGGGAAGGGAGGGGTCTTTTCTGTTTGGGGACTGTATTTCATCTTTCAAAATGGAAGTTAAACGAAATGAAGATTTTTTTCTCATAATCCTAATTTGTCTCGCGATGTTTCTCCTGCCCAGTATTGTTATTAAATTTCATTTTAATGCATAAATATTTGTATTTTAGCTTGAAAACAAACAGGGAAAATGTCCGAAAACGGAAGTCGGACGAAGCAAAGATCTCGCTGGCAATCGTAATCCCTGCTCGCACTACGTTCCTTCTACCCTGTGTTGTTGTTAAATGTCAGTAATTTTATACTTTGGATGCAGTGATGTGCTCCAGTTTAATATTTACATAAGTAAATTTCAGTGAATCCCAAAACATGCACTTTTTAAATTAAACAAATTCAGTGCCCTCTCAAAAATAATGAAGGCATTATTGAGTTGTTTTCTTAGCTCTCAAGTGGAAAATTCTTTTAGTAGGATGGAGGATGTACTTAATAAAGAATCCAGCAACATTAAAATTGAAACATTTTTATCTGTTCAAACCATGAAACATAAGCTACTGAATCAGGATAAGTCAGCCTTGGAATTTTTTAAGAAAAACTATTATTTGCATGACCCTGTAAATAGAGATTTATGCCAAAATATGAAATCATATTCAGAATATAAGAAAGAATTACAAGATAAGGAAGAAATGAAAAAGAAGATGAAAGGAGCTAAATATCTTTAATAACTTACGTAGCAAATTAAAATAAAATGAATTGGTTCAAGAGAAAGAAAACTCTAGACGGCTAATTCATAAAAGAATGTGAGAACAAATTGTTAGACAGAAACAACTTAAGAAAATAAATTTCATTAGTTGTGAATGACTTTTATTATTTATCTACAAAATGTCACATTTTTGCAAGCATTTATATATTTCTACATTAATAATTTTGTGTCAAATCAAGAATGAACATTTATTCTTCATCAAACATTTATTACTTATCAACAAACATGTCTGAAGTTTTTCAAACCTTCAAGATTTCATTTACATACAACTTTGTTATCTTATAAAGACATTTGATTAATTTCCTCATTTGCTTAAAGACATCATTTTGTACTAAGGCAAGTGATTTTCTATGCTTATGACCTCATCAGCAATTTTCCCCCTTATATTGTACAATATATTTAAAATTTTCTTGAAACAAAATACATTGATTCTATTTAGTTGGCAGGCATGTGACCAATACCTAAATGTCGTGGTTGTATACATTGGAGAGTGAAATGCAAGATTCAACATTTTGCCCCACCACGCGTGTGTGAAGATCTGCTTTTCCCATCACTGCTCACTTTCATGCCTGATTAATGCACCTTCTTCAAGCTTCATATCAAATGATCTTGGGCTGGTAGAATCTGGCCGACTCATGCAATGGTATCTTGATCTGCCGCCCGTTTTAAGGCCAACATAGACTCCTGCTGCCCGACGCGATTTGCCACCCGTGCTTTCACAGTGGCAAAATATGAGCCATGCACCGTATTTAAAAATTCTTTTCTCAGCTCACATACATAAGCCCAAGGTTTTTTTTTTTACTACATTTTGTTAGATTAAACTTTTCCTTAAAAACAAAAACAATTGCCACTTTCTAAGTGCTGTACTACATTGCTTTTTTATGTTTTAAAAAGGCTCTCTTGTTGCATGTAACTCAAGAACTAAAGAAGATAGAAACTTGTGCATTGCACCAATGGATTCGTTGGGGAAAATTGCAATGGAATGGGGATTTTGTACTTCTTTTAATCCAAACAATGGAGATATTTGTGTTTGTATGTGGAATAAGGCCTGCCATGCACCAAAGTTCGAAAATTAATATCTTTAATCTGTTGGTTATAAAAAAATGAAACTTTCAGGATTTTCATGGTTGGGGGTAATCTATTCCCCCCCCCCCCAAAAAAAATGGTAAGAATCGGATATGGTGTGCTGAATAGCATCTGATTTGGTGCAGAATGACCCATTTGGTAACATGATAGAATGAACTGGGTTACAGAGGTGCCAACTATTACGGATTGTCCGTAATTATTACAGTTTCGATTGTCAGATTACGGAATTACGGACAGATTGGAAGAATTACGGATTTCAGTGTGTTTTGGAGAATCTCAATTTTGTATCCTTTTTTGTTAACCCTCTGAGTGCGACGTGGCCGATTCGTCGGCCTTCGATTTTGATCTGCGTATTTCCTGAATCAGACGGCAGATATCGGTGTCGATATCATATAATTTATCAATCAGCATTTTGAAATGGAATCTCCATGAATCATATCGTCAAACTGCGATATTATTGAAAGAATGGTAATATGTCGTAAGTGTTGTAATGTGAAAGAGTTTGTGCTTGCTATCGGCTTCCCGCGCTATTTCTCCGTGTGACGGAAGAAATGCTACTTCAGCAAAAAAATTTCCTACTGCAGTTAAAACAGGGTTGTTCACTTGGCATTGTTGGTGAATTATAAGACGTCATACTGTCGGAAATCACTTTTTCAAGCCTCGCTTGAAGTGCAATAACGCGCAACTCGTTGTCCGGCGATGACTGAGTGTTTATATTTCTTGTGGACTTTTGACGCACGAGAGAACGAAGTGCTTGGTTTTATTACTAGAAGCTCTACACATTATTTTTTTCTCCAAAAAAAACGGACACAATCTCAAAACTCCGTGAATTATGAATCCCCCTCTTTTTCCAAACTCGTGTTAGCAGAGTATGACTTTATTAACAGCTTGTTTCTCAGACTAGCAGATGTGCTTTTTCCTACTGCGTGAAATTTTTTTGTAAGGTTATTTGAAATGGCTTGTAGTGAAAGTTTGCCAAGTGATAGTGATGATTTTGAATCATCTGAGAGTGATATTGGCCAAGCAACATAAAGCCAGAAAACTAGCCACCGTGCCACGCACACAAAATTTTCTTCAGAAAGTGAAGATCTTGATAGTTAATCTTCAGATCATGGAAGTTCTGAAAGTGAATGGGAGGATGTAATAGAGGGAAGTGGTGAACAACCTCAGTATCCTTTTGATTATCATGAAATGCAGGGGCCCAAACAGGCTCCTGCAACTGATGCAGCACCTATTGCATATTTTAACTTTTTTACCAATTTCATCCTTGGAAATATCGTTTCTGAAACAAATAAGTATGCAAAGAGGTTTCTCCAGGAACATCCAAATCTTTCTCCCAAATCTCAAGCTAGGAAATGGAAAAATGTTACAAATGCTGAAATAAAGGTTTCCTTGCATGCATTCTAATGTGGGAGTAATCAGTAGCCCATGTAGTTTTCAGTAGCCCATGCAAGACGAGATGATTGCCGAAGACATATCCAGTAAAAAAAACCACGAGGATTATGTAAAATTAAAGACTCAATGAAAGCCTTTGGATAATTTTTTTGCAAAAATGTTAAATAGCATGATAAATGCTGAATTGCTGTTTACTGCATTTGTTGTGGAGCATAACCTACCTATAGCAAACTGTGATCATGCTGGTCCCTTGTTTCATGCTATGTTCCCAGACTCTGATATTGATGAAGCTGGATATCCTAGAGCAGATGTGGCATGGAATGAAATATCTAAGATGAAGGATTCATCTGGCTTTCCCATGTATTCTGCATTGCCTAAACTAATGTTGGCAATATTGACTATCCCTCGCAGCAATTTCTCTACATAGAGAATATTTAGTATAGTGAGGAAAAACCTCGCATAAGTGCCCTTCTTGTACAGAAAAGTAAAGTATTTTCCTCAGGTGAGCCGTGTTATAAAAATTAGTTTTCTGAAAAAGAATATACCACTGCAAAACAAGCAACAAGGGAGTTTTATGCCAGCAATGACAGTGAGGTAAGTACAGTATTGTAATTTTATTTCATAATTTTTTTGTCAGGATAGTGTAAACATATAAGGTTATTACACATTTCATGCATTAATTTCTCGTGAAATATCCTTTCCGCGCGTTAACGATGAGGCATCGTATGGTGATTACTGATAGGCTTCCAGAAGGTTTGCACCTCATACAAGTATTACAGGTTACACAGTAATACTATAATATTGTCCTTAACTTTGAAAAAAAAAAGTGTTCCATTACTGAAAAATCCCCTATTGATTACTGATACATTCTGCTAGAGGTTGGCACCTCTGGGATTATGCCAAAGTTGCCATAAGTAGTGTACAAGTGAAATACTTTTCAGTATTTCACTTGTACGTTACTTATGGCAACTTTGGCATAACCCAATTTATTCTGCCATTACTAAATGGGTCATTCTGATGGGTCGATAGGTCACAGTTGCTTGTTATAGCATCTGTGTTAATTGAAATAATTAATGTCTTGAAATTAAACAGAAGCTAACCAGACATGATTATCATAATGCATTACAAATGTTACATATGTAACAACTGCAATTTGTATCACACTATATAACATTCTATAATTTTTTTAGATAAATTTTTACTGAACTTGGCACTTGCAGGATGGTGTATCATTTGAGTTTGTTGACAACTACTTCCTACAAAATGTATTCAGTACTAGAAAAGCTGAACCATTCTATTATTAAGTGCTGTTCTTGATGTGTTTCACTTCCAAAAAGAGAAGGCTTAAGAGTTAAATTTTTTTGCAATGAGATGTATGCAGAGTGTTATTTCTGCATTGAGAAAGCCTTCCACTTATCTAGGATTGATGCCTGAAACGGTCCATACCTGTATTACTGTTTTTCTTATCTTTAAGCATTTTTAATAATCTATCAAAATGTATATAGGCTTAATACTGAGCCACACTGATCTAAATTCTCTCTCTAGGTGCTAATGAAGGATAAAAGGAATTCTTGGTTTTTTACACTGTCAAAAAGAAAAGAATCTAGGAAAAACTGGTAAATATATCTGAAGAAATTGTGCCAGACCTAATAAGTGGATGTGTAACAGGTATGTGATTTTATTTCCTTCAAATTTAATTGGATTTCAGTAAACATTGTATCATGTCATTCTTACCATATTTGTTTGTTTTGGATATCTCTGCTAATTTCTATTGGCATACTCATATTTTGTTGCAACTAATTTGTGTATAATGTATTTGCATCATGGTGAACTTTTCAGAGATTTCATTTGGATCAGCTGTCGTGGCTAGCATTTTTCTGATTTGAGAGCCTTTACTCCGTAAGTTCTGCATTACTATCATGTGGCTATGATCTTTTTAGAAACAAATGTACATGACTAGCAGCAAAATTTAGAAATCAATTTGCATTTCATAATTATAAGGGGCATTCACATGAAAACAAGCCAACGAATATAGCAAACTGCCAAATGGGTTTACCGCAGCAGCGTCAACACAAAACATGGATGTAACCACTGTAATGTTACGATGCAGTGAAATGTGGCACTGCGATCACACGACGATGGAAGCAGATGGCCTTTGTGCAGTACCTTCTGCAGGTGTTCGGTCCGCAGTCATGAGTGAAGCAATGAATGTTAAACAGAGAGTGGTTATCTAGGTTTTAACCATTGAATGTGTCGGGAGTGCAGAAATTCATCGCTACACGAGTGGCGTGTATGAAAACTGCATGTTTTTGTCATGTGTGAAAGACTGGAGTATGCAGTTCTGAGAGGAGTGGTCATTGTTGACTGATGAATCAAGGCCAGGGCAAGCACACCGTGTGATCACCAATGTTTCTGTTGCTGAAGTGTACAGTCTCATTCAGGAAGACAGAAGAGCCACTGTGGAAGCACTTGTCAACAAAGTTGAAATCAGTGTACGGAGTGTACACACCATTATCTGGGATAGTCTGCAGTACCGGAAGATTTGTGCGCAGTAGTTGCCACACAGCTTGCAGTCAGTGCAGAAAGACATTCACAAGGATGTGTCCTTGGAACATTTACTGCAGTATCATGAGGAAGGTCACCGTTTCATCAACATAATCATTGTGAAAGATGAAACGCAGTGCTTTCATTATCAACTGAAAGCAAAAGACAAAGCAGCCAATGGAAGTACCTGTCTCTGCCGCCAAAGCAGTCAAAGGGAATGCAGACAAGTGCACGAAAGGTCATGTCGACTTTTTTTTTTTACCACAAGGGGGCCCTGTTGATAGTTTTTCGTTACCAGAAAAACCATAAATGTTGCCCGGTATGCAGACACACTAAAATCTGTGAGCATCACTCACGTCTAAGCGGCCCGGGCGGCTCACCACAGGAGTCTATCTTCTTCATGACAAGACCCTGCAGATGCTTCTTCAGCTCCCCAAAAATGTGAAAGTCACAGGGGAACAAATCTGGGCTGTATGCTGGAGTGTTTCCCACTGGAATTTGGAATGGTAATCCTGGCTGATTTTCACATTGTGGGGGTGGGCGTTCTCTTGAAGAAAAATGACTCCTGCAGTGAGCAGCCTGGGCTGCATGGACATCAGTGATGCTCACAGAGATTTGAGTATGTCCTCATACCAGGCAGCATTTCCGGTGGTGAGAAACACAATCAACAGGGGGCCTCGTGGTCCAAAAAGTAGGTCAACATGACCTTTCGTGCACTTGTCTGCATTCCCTTAGACTTTTTTGGTGGTGGAGACATGTGCCCCTCCATTGGCTGCTTTGACTTGCCTTCAGGTTGATAATGAAAGCACCACATTTCATCTCCCACACTGACTCTGTCAATGAAATGGTTATCTTCCTCATGATACCGCAGTAAACATTCCAAGGACACACCCATGCGATGTCTTTCTGAACAAATTGCGAGTCATGTGGCACCCTTCTTCTGGTACACAAATCTTCTGGTACTGCAGACTGTCCTGGATAATGGTGTGGATACTCTCTACACTGATTCCAACTTTTTTGGCAAGTGCTTCCACCCTGACTCTTCTGTTTTCCTGAATGAGACTATCCACTTTAGCGATGGGAACATAGGTGATCACACGGTATGCTTGCCCTGGCCTCGAATCATGAGTCAACGATAACCGCCTCTCTCAGAACTGCTTACTCCAGTCTTTCACACGTGACAAAGACATGCAGTTTTCATACATGTTACTTGTGCGGCAATGAATTTCTGTTACTCCCAACACCTTCCATGGTTAAAACCTGGATAACTGTTCTCTGTTCAACATTCGTTGCTTCAATCATGACTGGTTGGACCGAACACCTGCACGAGGTCCTGTACAAAGGCCCACTGCAGTGAACCCACTTGGCAGTTTGCTATGTCCTTGTGCTCATTTTCCTTTGAATGACCCTTATTGCTATAGAGCCCTGGGAATTCAGTTAAAAATCATATTGAGAAATATCTGTGAATTCATTTCCTTCGACTAGAACAATTCAGTCTTGCGATCAACATTGTTTAATAAAGCCTCTTGTGTGATCGCCTCATACGCACACTGTCTTCACATATTATTTAGTGAGAAATCCCAGTTGACAGTTTGGCTAGCTTCCACGATGTAATTCAAGTCAGGTGGGGCACATTCAGAGACCCCCTGTTCCAAGCAATTATGCTTCAGGAAATCTGGAAATGCCACTTACCTTGAAGAATAATTTTTTCACCAGTTTTTAATAGTAGTTTGATTTGTAGTGTAGTTTTCCATTACAGTCTACTTTATCTTGTAGCATGCTATTGCTATATTTTTCTATTTGTAGTGATGCTACATGCCTCACTACTGTAAAAGTATTGTGGTACTTCCGATCTTTGGATTTAGTTCATAAAACTTGTGAAATGTATTTTTTCATTAATATTTTTTTTCGTAGACAGTTGGCAAACATCTACAAGGGGTGGACAATGAAACTGAAACACCTGCGCAAATAGCAGTCCACATGCCATTCCACTGTACATGCTACCTGGTAGCCAGCTTGGTAAGACACATTCAGACCTATCTATTTTGCAGTAGGCCAAGGAGAGCGGAGTGTGAAGATTGCATTAACAGAGCTGTAGTACAGCTGGACTTCAAAAAGTTCAATCCACACAACATAATGGGAGATGTATTAAGAATTTCAAAGAGGACAGATTGTTGTTGTGCATCTCGCCGGTGCATCTGTATCCAAGACAGCAAGTCTATGGTGTGTCCAGGGTGCGTACAGATGCTTGAAAACCTGGAAAGTCCTTGAAAATCATGATTACATTTTCAAGGCCTGTGGAATATCCTGGAAAAATGTTTTTTTAAAGCTGTCTTGAAAAGCTGTAAAATTTGAAATTAGTGCGTAAAAATATATTTAAATTTGTTTTAGGAAATGAGTGTTGCCCCCCCCCTTTCTTTTTTTAATTTTCTCCACTGTTCTCAAAGAAACCACCAGCCACAGTGTTTCCGATGTGCTCCAAATTCTAATTTTTCCTAAAAAAAGCACTACTTCCAGTGCAATACCACACAGGAAAATTTGGATGATCACTGGTTGGTCTGTTGGAAAGGAGAGCTTGAAGGTCAGACAACTGAGAAGGGAATGGGGAAGAAATGACATTTAACATTTCCAAGAGGCAGGGAGGTTGCCTATGTACCAAGTTTTAATCAATTCAACTACTGTGGTTAGAGGGAGATATTTATTTCAGTTGGCATCCCCCAGCGAGGAGTGTGCCTGTTCAGCACATTCATCTGCTCCTTGTTTTTCACATGCATGCAGGACACTTGCTTCCTCTTATGGATTTGTAACTCCATGTTTTGTTTTACGTAGCCCCAAACTTTTCAGTGATCCCTCACAATAGTACTTTATAACTGCTGTTTGTAATACACTGACTGGCAATCACCCCATCTTGCTGGGCGGGGTGGTGGGGGTGGGGTACTGCCCTATCTCCCCCTTATGGGTCCTCCCCCTGCTTCACCGTGTATTTTCTCAAGGATAAAAATCTCAGGGATTTTTTTACCAGTCCTCTGTTAAATGTGTGCCCTCCCCATTCTTAAATTCTGGATCAACTCTTGCTTTATTTTATTATAATTTCAATTGTTATCCATAATAGATTGATTACATGGGAAGATAGTGCATGAATAGTGATGCAGCTAAAATGACTGATTGAATTGTTTTCAGATTGAGGGAAAGGCTTTTCTGATAGGCCTTGTGGTAATTGCACCACCCTGATTCAATTTTGCATTATTGGGTAATTCTCCAATTAAAAACATTAAAAAGAAATGTAATGAGTAAAGAAACACTTATCCATTTGTATCTTTCATCATTTTTATTACTTAAAACCAAAATTACTTGAAAAAATAATTTGACAATTATACTGTAAAGCGTAATAATCATTCTGGAAAGTTTTTGACCCCCCCCCCCCCAGTGTATGAGCTGTGTGTGTATCGCGAGCCACAATATCCAGGGTTATGTTGGCTTACCAGCAAGAGGAAAGAACCACTTTCAATATGAGTAACTGTTGGGGTAAGAGAAAGCTGTCTGACTGGGACATCCGGTGGTGCTACATGGATGGTAGCCAAAAACAAAACTGCAGCTGCCCAACTCACCGCAGAGTTAATTACATACAGCGACTCGCCTGTTTTCATCAAAACTGTTCGTCGGGAGCGTCACCGTGTCAACATTCACAGTCATGCTGCTATCGCCAAACCCTGGTTTACCAGTGTGAATACCAAATGTCGGTTGCAATGGTGCCAGCAGTGCACATCGTGGATGTTGGACAACGTGAAATGTGTATTGTTCTCCAACGAATCGTCCTTCACTGTCTTTCCCACAACTGGAGAGTTTACGTGTGGAGACATCCCTCACAGGCTTACCACCAGGACTGTTTATTGCCCACAGTGAAGCATAAAAGTGGATCAGTGATGGTTTGGGCCACAATATTGTGGCAGTCTGTCGGCCTGCTTGAGGGGCACATCACTACAGAAAACTATCGGACAATTCTGGAGGACCAGGTGCACTCAATGGTTCAGACATTGTACCCTGATGGTAGTGCTGTGTATCAGGATGATAACGCACCGATACTCGGAGCCAAACTGGTAGAAGAGTGGTTTACTGAGCATGAAAGTGAGGTTGAACATGTCATGATCTGCACTGTCACCTGACTTGAACATTAATGAGCCACTCTGGGGTGTTCTGGAGGTGCGAGTCAGGAAATGTTTTCCTCCCAGCATCACGTCATGAACTAGCCACTTTCCTGCAAGAGAAATGGCTTCAAATCCCTCTGGCCACTGTACAGGACTTGTACAGGTCCTTCCCAAGACGAATTGTAGCTGTATTGGCCTCCACTGTACTAATAAATTGTTGTCCTAAACCCATGTGTTTCAGTTTTGTTGTTCACCTCCTGTAGGTTGTGAAATTATTGGTCTTCACTCTTGGATTTTAGGTTTTTTCAATCAGCACTTCATTAAGTTATAAGTGGTAAATCCTGAGGCAGATGGTCAGTGTTTGATATGCTTGAGTACTTACTGTTGTGTTTGATGTTACCACCTGTCAGATCACCCAGGGCATGTCACCCACCCATCTCAGATTTTTGGGAAAATTGGTACAAAGTATTGTATTGGTGAGGTATGAAACCAGTTAAAATTTTAGGTCAGTCAGTCCAGTAGATCTTGAGTAATGCCACTTTAAAAATTGGGTAGCTCTGCCTTTAAAGTTTTCGAGCACTGAGTTTTCACAACTACATTGTAGGACAAAAAAAATAAAAAAAAAAATTCATAACTTCGCAACTAACTGTTGCAGCCACATAATTTTTTTTTCTTAAATGATCTACATGGTCCATACATTTGGGAACAACTTGTTTCCGCACATTTTCAGAATTAAAAGAACCTTTTTTTTTTATTTAATGACAAAAAACATGGAAAAATGAGGCCATTTTTACTAAACAAAACAATTTTTTTTTCAAAATGAGCCCCCACTTCAAATTTGCTAAAAACATTTTTATGTGTGCATTATAATGTAACCTTTCATTAGGAGAAAAAAATACTTTGGGCAATTCGCAATTTTGGCAAGGGAAAAAAATAATCCAAAATGGTGTCTCTTATATATGGAACATTCCGACATATTACCCATTTTTTTAATTAAGTGGTTGCTTGACTATTTTATACACCTTTGCCCCCCATAGTTTAACCTCATCAGTGAGTAGCTCAAAACAATTTTTATTTTATTTTTATGTGCCACCATCTTGGATATATGTTCATTTTTCTTTTCTGCGGCAGGCCAAAATAGGGCCTCACAATGGTTTTGAAAAAAGGCAATTCTTTTCCTCTTATTGTAGATCGGCAGTTTTGGTTTTCACTACCTTAAAGAGGATATTTCCACCTAACATAAAATGTATAGAAATGACAGAAAATATGTTTTTTAACCTTGCTTAAAATGACGTTGAAACCTGCATTACTCGCAAGCAATAAATCACCATTTTTGATGGGCTGTTAAGGTGACTGGGAGTTGGAACTCCAAGTTGGGAATTTTTGTGCAATAATTATGGCTAGTAGAGTTTTCAGCTATGGGAACTTAAGTCTGTTTTGCCCCCCCCCATCAAAGTTGCAAAATTTTCAACTTTTGCAGATTTCAAGGTTACATACACATCTCAAAAGAGACCAGATAATTTTCTTTTCCACCAAGAATACCCCTACTGATACTCAACCTGTGAGTTTCATTTTGTGGTTCAAACTGATTTAGAAGTTACAGGCTCTGAAATATTTGTGAATAAATGGTAACAGTTCAGCACTCCCAAATGTACAGAAACTGATGAATATTTATGCTTATTTCTGTTTTCAAAATATTTTTAAGTCTTATGGAATTATATTTTAAACACCTTTAACTACCAAATACTATATGTACAATTTATACATAAGGTAAATAAAAAAACTGGAAAAAAAAAACTTAACAGCATATTGTACAGTTTGTGATTCACAAACTTTAGCAGCATTGTCTAGATGTATATATAGCCTTACTTCTGCGTGTGCGCTGCAACTCACTATATTTGTTATTGTTGAATTTAATATTTTGACCAATTTCAATTTGTAACTGATCAAAATGCTAGTCTGCAAAGCTGTGCTCACAATCACCAGTCAAATCACCAAAGTTTTTTTTATAGTTGCCGTGCTTAAAAATAATCGCCAATTGCGAAAAAAGCGACCGACAGGGCCACTTGTGCTATTCCAAGCTGTTTTTTTTTCTTTTTTTTTTTTTAAGAATACAAGTGACTGTAAAGATTAGGTGTCTAAATTTCTTACTAATTTTATTAAAAATATAAACTAATGGAACAAACCATTTTATGAATTATTTGACATTAAATGATACGTTTATGTGTGATTTATAAATGCACTTGATGGGTTCCATTTCAACTCAGGCAGGGTCGTACCATCATGGTCTCAGATTTCTCTAAAAAAATTAAGGGTTGTTCCTTGACTAAAATAAGGAGACCCATATTTTTCTTTCGGCAAGAAAAAATTTTCCCTTCGAGAAAAAGGGTTTCAAATCTTGCACCGTCAAACAAGCTCTCCAGAAAACGGTTATTTTTCCTAACTTCAGCAAGTCATTGCAGCAGAGTTAAAAAAGATATCGTGTTCTTGTATTTTTTTTTACATTGTGTGTATAACATATAATAATATATGGTGCTAATATTTGCTACACATCGTATGATTAAAATTTTAAAAAATTGTAAACTTTGTGATTTAAAAAAATTGAATTTTTTAAAGTTTTTTTAAACAGGTTTGGATGGAGTTTTTTCTATATTCGTTTTTTTCGTTAAAGACATACAAATGTGCACTTTATTTGTAATTTTTTTTGTGTCTGTGAAACTGCTAGTTTCCGCGTTTCGGCAGCGTTAAAAACAGCCGATTTTGAAAAATCTTTAACTTTGCCAACGATTTCCTCAAAAAGGCCATTTTTTAAAATTCTGAAAATTAAATCCCTGTTTCATTATCAACAGGAGAATATCTGTGTAAATTTTCACGGACCTAAAAACGCCCGTTTCAGAGTTAGACGCGTTTGAATTCGGTTTGAAAGCCTACAATTTCCCGTGTTCTAAAGGCGCCATTTTGGAAAAATCTCAGGCGCAAAGTACGTACGTTATCTCTTACCCGTGCCGCCCCGGTGGCGCAGTGGTCTAAGGCGTTGGCCTCTGATCATTCGTCCGTAAGGGGTCCGGGTTCGAATCCCGGTCAGGCATGGATGTTGTGTTTGTCTTACGGCACTGGCTCTTTCCCTTCCCTGGAACCAGTGACCCTAAATTAGGGACGGGCGCCTGCTTATAGCCCATTGAGTTGCTCACGGTGGTCGTTAAACCCCCAATCAAAAAAAAAAAAAATATCTCTTACCCGAATCAAAGCGTTAGATATTCTTTGCCCTAATGATGGAATGAGAGCATTGGGTCAGCTGGCCCTGGTTGGATACATCCACCTCACCCTTCCCCGAGTAATGACATGCCTATAAAACTGTCGGGGGGGGGGGGGGATAACCAATACATAAAGAAAATTCTTGCTCCTCCACTAACAAAGTTGAGTTGCGAAAGACAGCAGCAGTTGTTTGTTTGTTTACGTATATACTTAAACATCGCATAAGAAAAGACTATGAAAGAGTAAAAAACTGTTGTGAAATAATTTTAAGAAAAAGAGTGCAGGCACGTGTACCGTAAGTTATTTTTCGATGGCTAAACAACCTCGAGTTTTTCTGGGAGTTGCTAATTGTAGGCTACTGTCAGAATAGCAGTTGCTGTTTTGTTATAGTTGCTAAAGTTAACCTCAGTTTTTCGTAATAGTAAAATATTCGCTCAGGAGAGTTTTGTCCTCTGCGAACGGGGGAGAAGGTGCAATGCTCTTGACCTTGCTGCTGGGTTGATAGCGCTGGTCGCTACCGAAACTCTGCTTATCTCCTCTCCAAAACGGTAATGGCAATTGTCTAATCTACTAAATAAAAAACACATACGCGTGCAAGCTTATTCATAAAATGTAAGTTGAGTATATTTCCTGTTCAATCAACTGATTTTACAAGTAGAATACATATACAACTTATGCACTTATAATGGTGTAAAGATTTTTATCTATTTAAAACATATTCATAGATTTCAATTTTTTAAAAGAGGGGGGGGATTGTGTTCCTAGTGATTTCCACCTGGGCCACGATAAGCCATGCACTGCCCATGGCTTCTGTTCCCTTAGAAGATAATCCTGGATCGATGAGAGACCAGCAGAGTTTTGACAACCCCCCCTCTCGTGGTGGTGAGGTGTCTCAAAGCTAGGTAGCTTTCAAAAATCTTTCAACTTAGTTGGCTGGTAACAAGAGAGGGAGTCCATTTCAACTCTGGCAGGGTCGTACCATCACGGTCTCAGATTTCTCTAAAAAAATTAAGGGGGTGTTCCTTGATTAAAATAAGGAGACCCATATCTTTTCTTTCGGCAAGAAAAAATTTCCCTTTGAGTCAGGTTTTCAAATCTTCCACCATCAAACAAGCTCTCTAAAAAACGGTTATTTTTCCTAACTTCAGCGAGTCATTGCAGCAGAATTAAAGATATTTTGCTCTGGTATTTTTTATTACATTGTGTGTGTAACGTATAATAATATGTGATGCTAATATTTTTTACATATCGTATGATTAAAATTTTAAAATATCGTAAACTTCGATTTAAAAAAAATTGAAATTTTAAAGATTTTTTTTAACTGGTTCAAATGGAGTTTTTTTTTCTATACTCGCTTTTTTGTTAAAGACATACAAACATGCACTTTATTTGCAATTTTTTTTGTGTCTGTGAAACTGCTAGTTTCCGCAGCGTTAAAAACAGCCGATTTTGAAAAATCTCCAACTTTGCCAACGATTTTCTCAAAAAGCCTTTTTTAAAATTCTGAAAATTAAATCCCTGTTTTATTATCAACAGGAGAATATCTGTGTAAATTTTCACGGACCTAAAAACGGCCGTTTCAGAGTTAGGCGCGTTTGAATTTGGTTTGAAAACCTACGATTTCTCCGTGTTCTAAAGGCGCAAAGTACGTATTCTCTTACTCGAATGAGTGTGTTGGATCCGTCCACCTCACCCTACCCTGAGCGATAACATGCCTAAAAAACGGTCTTGGAAAAAAAAATAACAAATCTATATATATAGAGAATTGAATGTATGTCAATTTAGAACCATCAAACTTGGTATACTATCTCATGGTACCCTAACTTAGACCGTAGACGGTTTTTGGAAGGGGGAGCCCGGGTCAAAGGGCCCCACGCAAAATTTCCGTAAAATCTAGTTTTCAATTTAGAACCATCAAATTTGGTATACTTTTTCTTGGCACCCTAACTTTGACTAGACGGTTTTGGGAAGGGGTCGGAACCCGGAGTCAAGCCCCCACCCCAACAAAATTTTCGTAAAATATTTTACAAAGTTAGGGTGCCAAGAAAAAGTGTACCAAATTTGATGGTTCTAAATTGAAAACTAGATTTTACGGAAATTTTGCGTGGGGCTCTTTGACCACGGGCTCCCATCCACCCAGGGCTCTACCCTCCTTCCAAAACCATCTACGGTCTCAGTTAGGGCACTATAGTTTACAAGTATATTTTACGGAAATTTTGTGTTGGGGCCCTTTGACCCAGGGTTCCGACCCCTTCCAAAAACAGTCTGCGGTCTAAGTTAGGGTACCATGCTATAGTATTCCAAATTTGGTGGTTCTAAATTGAAAACTAGATTTTATGGAAGTTTTGTGTAGAGCCCCTTGACCCCGGGTTCCGACCCCTTCCAAAAACCGTCTACGGTTTAAGTTAGGGTACCATGAGATAGTATACCAAGTTTGGTGGTTCTAAATTGAAAACTGTAAATTTGTTTAGCAGACATACATTCAAATCTCTATATATATAGATTTGTTATTTTTTTTTTCAAGACCGTTTTTTAGGCATGTTATCGCCCAGGGTAGGGTCAGGTGGACTGATCCAACACTCTCATTCGGGTAAGAGAATACGTACTTTGCGCCTGAGATTTTTCCAAAATTGCGCCTTTAGAACACGGAGAAATCGTAGGTTTTCAAATCAAATTCAAACGTGTCTAACTCGGAAACGGATGTTTTTAGGTCCGTGAAAATTTACACATATTCTCCTGTTGATAATGAAACAGGGATTTAATTTTCAGAATTTAAAAAAAGGGCTTTTTGAGAAAATCGTTGGCAAAGTTGGAGATTTTTCAAAATTAGCTGTTTTTAACGCTGCAGAAACTAGCAGTTTCACAGACACATAAAAAATTGCAAATAAAGTGCACATTTGTATGTCTTTAACAAAAAAACGAGTATATAAAACAAAAACTCCATTTGAACCAGTTAAAAAAATCTTAAAAATTTCAAAAAATTTTTAAATCAAAGTTTACAATTTTTTTAAAATTTTAATTATACGATGTGTAAAAAATATTAGCATCAAATATTATTATACGTTATACACACAATGTAATAAAAATACCAGAACAAAAGATCTTTTTAATTCTGCTGCAATGACTCACTGAAGTTAGGAAAAATAACCGGTTTTTTAGAGAGCTTGTTTGACGGTGGAAGATTTGAAACCCTCTGTCTCGAAGGGAAAATTTTTTCTTGCCGAAAGAAAAGATATGGGTCCCCTTATTTTAATCAAGGAACACCCCCTTAATTTTTTTAGAGAAATCGGAGACCGTGATGGTACGACCCTGCCAGAGTTGAAATGGAATCCTTCTCTTATTACCAGCCAACTAAGTTGAAACATTTTTGAAAGCTACCTAGCTTTGAGACACCTCACCACCACGTGAGAGGGGGGGGGGGTTGTCAAAACTCCGCTGGTCTCCCATTGATCCAGGATTATCTTCTAAGGGAACAGAAGACATGGGCAGTGCATGGTTTATCGTGGCCCAGGTGGAGATCACTACGAACACAATCCCCCCTCTTTAAAAAAATTGAAATCTTTGAATATGTTTTAAATAGATAAAAACCTTTACACCATTATAAGCACATAAGTTGTATATGAATTTTACTTGTAAAATCAGCTGATTGAACAGGAAATATACTCAACTTACATTTTATGAATAAGCATGCACGCGTATGTGTTAATTGTTATTTATTTAGTAGATTAGACAATTGCCATTACGTTTTGGAGAGGAGGTAAGCAGAGTTTCGGTAGCGACCAGCGCTATCAACCCAGCAGCAAGGTCAAGAGCATTGCACCTTCTCCCCCGTTCGCAGAGGACAAAACTCTCCTGAGCGAATATTTTACTATTACGAAAAACTGAGAAGTTAATTTTAGCAACTATAACAAAACAGCAACTGCTCTTCTGACAGTAGCCTACAATTAGCAACTCCCAGAAAAACTCGAGGGTGTTTAGCCATCGAAAATTAACTTACAGTACACGTGCCTGCACTCTTTTTCTTAAAATTATTTCACAACAGTTTTCTACTCTTTCATAGTCTTTTCTTATGCGATGTTTAAGTATATACGTAAACAAACAAACAACTGCTGCTGTCTTTCGCAACTCAACTTTGTTAGTGGAGGAGCAAGAATTTTCTTTATGTATTGGTTATCCCCCCCCCCCCCCCCCGACAGTTTTATAGGCATGTCATTACTCGGGGAAGGGTGAGGTGGATGTATCCAACCAGGGCCAGCTGACCCAATGCTCTCATTCCATCATTCGGGCAAAGAATATCTAACGCTTTGATTCGGGTAAGAGATAACGTACGTACTTTGCGCCTGAGATTTTTCCAAAATGGCGCCTTTAGAACACGGGAAATTGTAGGCTTTCAAACCGAATTCAAACGTGTCTAACTCGGAAACGGGCGTTTTTAGGTACGTGAAAATTTACACAGATATTCTCCTGTTGATAATGAAACAGGGATTTAATTTTCAGAATTTTAAAAAATGGCCTTTTTGAGGAAATCGTTGGCAAAGTTAGAGATTTTTCAAAATCGGCTGTTTTTAACGCTGCCGAAACGCGGAAACTAGCAGTTTCACAGACACAAAAAAAAATTACAAATAAAGTGCACATTTGTATGTCTTTAACGAAAAAAACGAATATAGAAAAAACCTCCATCCAAACCTGTTAAAAAAAAAACTTAAAAAATTCATTTTTTTTTAAAAATCACAAAGTTTACGATTTTTTAAAATTTTAATCATACGATGTGTTGCAAATATTAGCACTATATATTATTATATGTTATACACACAATGTAAAAAAAATACAAGAACACGATATCTTTTTTAACTCTGCTGCAATGACTTGCTGAAGTTAGGAAAAATAACCGTTTTCTAGAGAGCTTGTTTGACGGTGCAAGATTTGAAACCCTTTTTCTCGAAGGGAAAATTTTTTCTTGCCGAAAGAAAAAATATGGGTCTCCTTATTTTAATCAAGGAACACCCCTTAATTTTTTTAGAGAAATCTGAGACCATGATGGTATGACCCTGCCTGAGTTGAAATGGAACCCATCACTTTTCCTTGGTTACATAAGAGAAATGAATTCTTTTCTCTGTCAGTTTGAATTAAAACTAAACACAATTACTAAGTTTCATATGAAAAAACTGACTGAGCCAGGTCTTCAGCCTGTTTGGATAGGCTGTATATGTTCTTCCTGTTGCAGTGTTTACCTCAACCAAACATAATATGTGTGTCAGAGGTACTTCACAGCCATTATTAGGCCAATAAAAAGATGGAGAAGGCCCATGTGGGTGCATGAATCTAACAGTCACATCACCTTCATCATAGGTAATCTTTTCAACATATCCCACATACCAACAGGAATATATACACATGCTACGTAGCAGTTAACATGTAACTGAAACTCATCTTGAAAATTAGTTACACTGATTTTGGAAATAATACTGTAATATTTATATTATCTCTCTTAGCACCAATTCTGAAATTGGGAAGTGGTGTAAAGTGATGCATTGTGCGTGTTCCAGGAAGAGCTTTTGTTTTCTCAAAATGGGGACTAAGCTGATTACGCACTTTGTTCATCTCTTCTGCACACACAAAGAAAAATGTAATTTCTTTTATATTATCTTTGCAGAAGTAATGCATTGTTGCAGCAGATGTTGTTTGTTGAGCTAAAGGTCGCTGCAAACTGGGTGTTGTTTTTAGCCTTTTTACGATCTGCACCAATATCCTCACATGGTGACTTGCCATGACTTGCTGCAAAAAATGACCACTTCCCTACCAATTTAAAAAAATCCTGTTCATGATGCGCAAGTTCAGAAAATTCTTGCAGTTTTTATGTTGTGCAGAACAACCATCAGTGAAATACTTAATATTTCTCAGTCTGTGGTAATGCACAACTTTTTTCTAAACTAAAGGAAGTAGAAACATCCACAATGAGTAGAAATTTTAGGAGGCAAAAACAGATAGCAAGTGAGGATAGAACTTTATTTTGAAGTCCTGTAGGGAGGAATGATAGGTGGGGGGGGGGGGGGGGGGTCAACATTCATTAGTACTTATGGTGGGCATTTCATTATTGACACAAAAAAATTTAGGTTGGACGTTTTGTTTTTTTCCATTTTCTTAAATGCATTTGCATGCACTGGATGAAAAACTAACTAAAGAAAATTCCTGTACCTTATTACAACTTTACATTCAACAGCTTAAATTACTTTTTATTTGGTTGCACATTTTAAATATGAAAGTAGAATATTTATGTTTTATGTACTTACGAAAAAAAGTATGTAGATCCAAAATAAATTATTTTATTTGTTGCTGATCTGAAATGTGTGCATGCATGCATGCTCTCCCAGAGTTATGTTCTCCATATAACTGAAAACTATTAGCCATTGTTATTACAGAAAAATTCCCAACTTGGGGTTCCAACTTCCAGTCAGCTTAACAGTATCAAAAATGGTGATTTAAGCTTGCCAGTATTGCAGATTTCAATGCCATTTTAAGCACGGTCAAAAAAATATTTTCTGTCATTTTTACACATTTTCTGTAATGCTAAAATATCATCCTTTTAAGGTAGTGAAAACTAAAACTTTCGATCTACAATAAGAGGAAAGCAATTGCCTTTTTTCAAAACCATTGTGAGGCCCTATTTTGGCCTGCCGCAGAAAAGCAAAATGAACGTATATCCAAGATGGTGGCACATCAAAATAAAATAAAAATTGTTTTGAGCTACACTGATAAGATTAAACTAATGGGGTAAAAGGAATATAAAATGGTCAAGCAAGCACTTAATTAAAAAATTGGGTAATATCGTGTCGGAATGTTCCACATATAAAAGACGCCATTTTGAATTATTTTTTTCTTTGCTAAAATTGTGAATTGCCCAAACTATTTTTTTCTCCTAATGAAAGGTTACATTATAATACACACATGAAAGTATTTTTAGCAAATTTGAAGTGGGGGCTCATTTTGAAAAAATGTTTTGTTTAATAAAAATGTGGCCTCATTTTTCCATGTCTTTTGTCATTAAATTGAAAAATAAAATAAAAAAGGTTCTTTTAATTCTGAAAATGTGCAGAAACAGGTTGTTCCCAAATGTATGGATCATGTAGATCATTTAAGAAAAAAAATTATGTGGCTGCAACAGTTTGTGAAGTTATGAATTTTTTTGTCCTACAGTGTAGTTGTAAAAGCTCATAGTGCCAAAACTTCAAAAGCAGAGATACCCAATTTTTAAAGTGGCATTACTCAAGATCTACTGGACCAACTGACTTAAAATTTTAACAGATTTCATACTTCACCAGTACAATACTTT
Source organism: Macrothele yani (assembly GCA_039090855.1). Taxonomy (NCBI): domain Eukaryota; kingdom Metazoa; phylum Arthropoda; class Arachnida; order Araneae; family Macrothelidae; genus Macrothele; species Macrothele yani. The sequence goes on from CM077017.1 coordinate 15,594,085, forward strand.
GTACGAATTTTCAGAAAAATCTGAGATTGGTAGGGGACATCTCGTGAAAATGCTGGGTGATTTGACATGTAATAATGACCCCACCTTCCAACATTTGCAGGCTGTGAAACCCATTTCATCAAGGAAGTTTTGTAACAAATGTAAATTTAACACCTTTAAAAAAAATGAAAAACTCCTTGGTTTATAGAGTGTTTTACAGGTTTTCTAATGTTTTTTGAATGGATTGAAGCACACACTTTTGTGTGTTGTATTTGCTAAATGGCAAAAGTAATATATATTGTTATTCCAGAACTGCAAGGGAACACCATTTTCTCTCAAATCATGCTCATGAATTGGCTGTGTGTTATGGTAAACCTATGAAGTGGGTGCCAGTTGTGAGTTCCGAGCTATAAACAATTTACTGAAAAAACAAAGAAAAAAATATGCAAGTAATTGCATGTAATGGGCATGTTTAATATTTCTTTTAAGGAGTGTCATCATTTCAAAGTTGCCAAGTGTCCTGGTTTACCCGGTTCCGTCCGATTTCAAAAATATTTTTAGGAAATCAATGTTTTCTACAAAAAAAATTTGGTTTTGTGGTTTTCTTATTTTATTTATTTGTTATGCATGGTATTTCTTTCCCCTTATTAATGATATCAGCCATCGTTTTTCTCCTGCGTAAAGGCTGGTAGTGGGTGCCAATAACGAATGGAGACAAATGCTTTTTTGTTAATCCATGACACTTCAAGCGCTAAGGTCGTGAACCCCATAACGGTAGCAAGACAGTTAGCGGCTTGGAAAGTTGAAGTACTAGTTTATGATGTAACATCCACACATAGTTGTATAAAAAATATAATGTATGTGCGTACACAACCATTCAAACAGAAAACTTCCGGCAAAGCGTGAACCACAGTAACAATAGAATAAGATAATTTTAAAGAAAAATTAATAAAACATTAAGTAATTATTAGGACATCACAAATTCCAATGAGGACAAAATAAGTACATTATGATTGAATGTGCAGCAATGTGTGTGAAATGGCTAGATTCGTATTTTACTTTCTACCGCTAATGAGGTGGTTAGAATCCTCACGGTTCAACTTCTATCACATTTTCGTCATTAGGTGCAGGCACCGCTTTTAATCTGCAAGCAAAAACTATCTGTAGAATCTGCTAATAATTTAAAAACTATCCACATAAAGCGTATGCATGTACATCTATATTCTGCAACTCTGCATCCATGGTGCTTGTGCAGAGCCTCTGAGTGTGAGGTTGCTTATTTGTTTGCTAATGCTCAAGTTGAACTCCAATTCCCTTACTTTGTTCAAACTTTCAAACCAAACAAGTTGTGTTGCAAATTATTATTTCAGTCTACAGCTCCAGAATGGGGTCTAGATGTCAGGACTAGAGATTTTTGAAGAAGTACTCTAAAGATTTAGAGTTGAAGAAATATTCTTCACAAATTACGTGGTAAATATGTCATGATAATTAACATAGCAATCGGACATCGCCCCTTTCACAATGATAATTAACATAGCAATCGGGTTTTGCCCTTTCACAATGGATCGCTTCCTTATCAGCCTGCATTGGGGAAGTTGTACTGGGAGAAATTAAAAAAAAAAAATTCTCCAATTTTTTAAATAACCGAATGCAAATTTTACAGTAACCAAGACATGTCAAAATGAACTCCCATGTCAAATTTCGTCAAAATTCAATGACAACTTTAGAAGCTAGGCATTTCTTTTTTAATGAATGTTCACTGAAAGCCTGCAGTCCATACTTTCTCTCTTGCTGCAGTCTCCCGTGCCGCAGGGTGCACCTGCAGGATTCTGAGTATCGCTGAGGGCCGGCTTAAAAGAAACAATTTATTTTACGAATGAATCCTGAGCGAGCTTCCCATCCACTTTCCGTGTTCACTTAAAAAAAAATAATAATTAGTTAACTTTACTTTTTGTCATTATTTTTACCAAAAATAGTGTTTTATAGTGTATTTAGTTAATGCTAAGTTTGAATTTTATCCAAATTTATCGTCCGGAGACAGTATTTCGTGTTTCATAACTTTCAAAAACTGTAGTTAAACGGAGTAAAAACATTCCTGTAATCGTGATTTTTTTTTTTTCCGATGTTGCCTTTGTGTCCAGTTTTCTTGTTAACTATGATTTTATTGCATAAATGTTCGTATTTCAGCTTGAAACTGTAAGTAACAATTTGCGAAGCGGAGGTTAAATGCAAGAAAAAATTCGCCATAATCTTCAGTAAACAGATTGTTGTGCGAAATCTAGGAATTCAGCCTTTTTTAGTTATTACTTTGTTTGTTCGCTAGATCAATGCACAAGTTAGCATAATTTGGGGGAGGGGGATGTTCGTCGAAGGATGAAATACCATCTTTACGAAAATTTAGAAAACGGAAGGTCGACGGAGTTCAGATTTTTTTTCGCAATCGTAATTCCTTTTTCCCCCATGTTGCCTCTGCCCAGTATTATTGTTAAATAACATTTTGCTGCATAAATATTTGTATTTCAGCTTGAAAACAAAGATTTCTTCCGTAATGCCCCTCCCTCCTGCGATGCTCCCACTCTTCTGCATTGTTATATATCCCCCGTCCCATAAGTTTGCGCTTTTAAGCTTGATAAGGGCAGGGGAAATTCACAAAAATGGAAGTGACAAAGTTGAAAAATTTGTAAAAATTGATTCATGGTGTTCAAAAGTATTGCTATTCTCAAAGTTACACCATTTATGTAAAATATTTAAAGCTTTGATATCACACACTCATAGTTTCAGGTTTTGAAAGTTCTTTTGGCTTGATGGGTGAAGTTATTGTTATCAAAGGGCATAAAAAAGGAAGGAAAGAAAGCATCAATGAAGAAATAGGGAGAGAAAGATATCAGCGGAAAGAAAAATTAAGCAATAGATGCTGTGTGGCTGCAGTGTCAACAAAGGACAAACTGACAGTAGTCTGTATTCTTGCTGTGTGTTTTGATTTCTCATCCAGTTAAAACGTACAGCGTTTTTTTCTTTCTTTGGTCTCATCTTGACATACTACAATTTTAGAGGCCGTATGATTGTATGGTAAGTGGAGGTTCATGCACTGTGGACTCACTTGCTTGGGTTTCCTGTATATCAAGCGTTGCAGGATTTAGAACGCATCTGACTGATTTTTACTGGTGAAAGTTTTGAACTTAAATCTCATAATGTTACCTATCATGCCCTTGCCAGGGGAATCAACTTTTTGTTTCGCGCGTGTTAGTTTCATTAGTGTCCTTGTTTGTTGTGGCACGGTTTTTTTTTCGCAAAGAGATGCACAGTTTTGTGAAAAAGCGTCTAGTATGCCGCACAATAATACTGGTTACCACTAACAAGGCTCTTACCAATGTTGGCAGGTATGGTATTCCTGTTCTTAAGTACTTTTTTTTTTATATACCAGTTATGATGTTTACGAGATCGGCAAAGATTTTTCTTTTTCGTGTGTTAGACTCCTTTTTTCACCTTACCGCCAGCAGATGATTTAGTTCAAGTTTTGTCCTTTAGTGTTGTTTCTGTAATACTGTTCATCCAATTATACAGTTTGTGTGGCTTTTAAAAATACTATTGTCTGCAGATGGAGAAACTCAGGGAATTTAATTTGGGAAAATGAGTGGTAACCCCAAATAACCGATTATCTGGATTTTTTTCCCTGATTTATATCTGACTTATCACGGTCAGCAAAAAGCAGACTTTTCATATCTGCCTTCCAAAGTACTTTTAACTGTAATCAGTGTATTTGTAATAGTACCTCAAAAAAACAACAACAACAAAAAAAAAAACCATTACACTTCTTAAACTCCTTTTTGAAAAATATGAAACAGATTCACGTTAAAATACATAAATTTTTTACTAAAATGCATATTTGTAGTAAAAATAATTGAATCTGATAGTTTCTTAGATGTGGTTAAAAACTCCTTAACCGCAAAACAGGCAGCAAGCACATAAAAAAAAAAAAAAAAAAAAAACCTGAATGAAACCCATAAAATTTCTTATATGGTTATTTTTGGGAATTCCAATTTCTAGCTCAATTTTCATAAATCAGCTGCTTTTGGTTATATATATGTATCACATTCAGAGGATCAATGGATTTTTTGACATAATTTCATGTGTTGCTGAATGTTCCAGGAAGCTGAAAAAAACTGATGTGGACATCAGTAATGTTTTGCGCTATGTTACTGAACTAAAGTTGGCTGTTTTAAAATCTACAGAGGAAGGGGCGAATTGGTCCTTTTTTAAGGAATCTGTCTCAAAATGATGACATGCCATCAACATTTTAAGGTCACCAAATCAGCACCGCATGTGATCAACAAAGATGTGCTGCAAATGATGAAGAATATAGGACTACGTTCTACAGAAAATAGCGTTGATTTATTGAAAAAAGAATTGCACAAAAACTTGAAAAAAGATTTAATAATGTCCAAACATCTGCACTCCGCTGTTATTTTCTTAATCCTTAAGGTATAATAGGTTCCTACTGTGTCCCCTACATCACCTTTTGAATCACTCCCCACCACCCCCTACATACACTGTAGAGCGCTACGGCTTCATTCCCACCCCCAAGGCCATAAACAACCTCTGCATTAGTGACCGGAGTGACCTTTTAAACTTCTATAGAGAAGGAACACATATTAGGAAAGATAAGTGCAAGCTAGGGGTTGCTCTCGCCACTTAAGGTGCTGTCCATCATACAACGTGCCGCATTACAATGGATAAATTCATTATTAAGAAACGCAAAGATTGCAAAGACAGTGCTGATAAAACAAGTGAAAAATAATGTGAGTTTAAAAAAAAAAGTAGAACTGCAACTGAATCAAATATACCTTCCGAGCAACTTGTGCGAAAATGGTGCTCCCTTTACAAATGGGTGCAAGTTAACCGGAGGGATAAAATACCATATTTAAACTGCAAACTGTGCATTGCAGCAAGAAAAAGCTATGTCCTAGCAAGTGATAAATTAAGTAAAAATTCCCAATTTCCAATTATTTTCATATTTGTTTTTGCTCATGGCTGCTAACTAATCAAAAAATTTCCTACGCGGAAGGAGTTCGATTGAAGCATCAAACATTTAGGGCGATTAAAACATCAATCAAATTAGGTTGATCGAAACATCAAAACAATAATATGTGTCAACTTTCCATCGCGCATGACAGACTACGCGTATGCGTAACTACAGAAGAAGAAAAAAGATTTTAATTTCAGTTTTTGCTGAAACCACGGCTTCCCAGCTGGAGAAAAAACCTCAGGAAATAGTTGCTTGTAAACAACTGGTAAGGGCACACTCTTCACCTTAAGATACTGGAAGCGGAAACACACACAAGACCGAAATAGGAAAATATAAATAAACAAAGAACACCTGCGGCCTCTATCCCCAGAAAATGTAAACACAGTGTGTCAGGCAAGTAAAGTTTCACCACGTGGTTTGTCATCACATATTTTACAAGCTAGAAGGGGATGGATTACGAGGGGAGGACATGCCAGAAACGGTTGTCGAGTATAATTAACAATCACAAGGGGTAGGAGGTCATTTTTTTTTTCGTTCTCTTTTCCGGCAGTACTGAAAAAGTTAACGTATTTTTTAAAAATATTTATTTTTATGTATCGTAATTTATCTTGAGTGTTAGCAATTACGCAATTCCCTATTCGAAAAATATTTAACACTGCTATGTTAACGATTCAAAACAGACAGTTCTGTCTTCTGCAAAAATAGCATGGATTCCATGAAAGCTGAAGGACCGATTGCGAAATAAGTTCTTGCCTGTGATCGGCAGAAATGACATGGGAGAGGTAGGAACGGGGGAGGGAGGTCCCAGAGCAAAACAACGAGGAAGAACATTCAAAATCACACATCCGGTGAATTAACAGTTACCCTCCGTACTTTGCCCACCCCCTCTTCTATAAGAAGTGAGCTGCCGACTGGCGGCTCCTGTCTGTATAGGGATTCACTGCTAGGCAGAAGCAGAAGTTCAACAACGTCGGCTCTGCAGTAAAACTAACTATGCGAACTACACTTTTTTTCTGTTATTTAAATGCGGGAGGTTTTAGTGTTGGCTTCAGTTCAAAGCTGAAAGCATTCTTAATAAACACCGTTTTTGTCCATCCTCACTAGTCGTTGAAGGAGGCTCAACATTCTAATTGAAGACTCTTCCCACTATGAATCACGGCAGTCGACCTCTTCATGATCTTGAATTCTATTCAATATACATTGTGATTTTTATCGATGCTAGTGCAAGAGGTAGATTTTCTCCATTTTTAATATACAAGAAAGAACAGATACATTATAATTTCTAAAAAAAATCTGTTAATAGGTGGCTGAGCTGTATGAACAATCTTAAGAGAATAATGATTTCGTTGTGAAATGTACAAGAAATTTTAATTTTAAAAGGTAATATAATTAAAGTGGTTTTTATATTATAGTATTTATACACACACTACAAAAAATTATTTTTTTACGTCTGCATAAAAAAACTGGTTTTCTACGCCAAGTAAATTACCTGTATATTACGCGTAATTTACGTAAAATATGTAACGAGTAAATTACCTTGCCAACCCTGGTTATAGTAGTCTTAAAAGTTTAAAGTGAAGTAATAAAACAATGCAGGAGAGTGGGAACATCGTGCGGGGAGGGGAGTGTGCTTACGGGAGAAATCTTTGCCCCGTCAGACTTCCCGTTTTGGAAATTTTCCCACTATTTTCAAGCTGAAATACAAATATTTATGCAGTTAAATATTACTTAACAATAATACTAAGCAGAGGCAACATCGCGAGAAAAAAGGAATTACGATTGCGGAAAAAATCTGAACTCCGTCAACCTTCCGTTTTCGAAATTTTCATAAAGATGGAATTCCGTCCTCCGACGAACATCCCCTGTCATCTCCCCCAATTGTGTTCACTGATTCATTGATCTTGCCAATGACCAAAATAATAGCGAAAAAGGCGGAGTTCCTTGATTTCGTGGAAGAATCTGATGTCTGAGATTACGGGGAAATTTTTGTGGCGTCTAACCTCCGTTTTCTCAAATTGTTGCCTCCAGTTTCAAGCTGAAATACTTTTATGCAATAAAATCATATTTAACAATAAAACTTTACACTAAGGAGAGAAAAAAATTACGATTACTGAAACTACACATCGGGAGAAAAAAATTACGATTACTGTAACTCCATTCAACTACCGTTTTCTCAAGTTTTGAGACACGAAATACCGTCTCCAGACAGAACTCCCCCCACCCACCCGCAAATTGTCTTCAGTTTTTCACTGATCCTGAGAACGATCTAAATGATGACAAAAAAAAAAAGACGCGGAATTCCGCGAGTCCACTTTAAGAATCTCGTGCATGTCATAAAACAATAAAATTAAAAAAAAATGAAAATTCGTAGAATCCGTAGTTTTGACAGCAAGGGTCCGTTAGTCAGCCAACTAAATCCGTAGAAACTACGGACATTCCGTAGTAGTTTGCAGGTATGGAAATATTACAGTACAGCCTCGAAAATCCGGAATCGTCCGGAGATACGGACTATGCCGATTCCGAATTTTAGAATTTTCCTATGGAATGTGCAGGCTTTCAGCAAACATTCATTAAAAATAATAAAGAAAATGCCTAACTTCTAAAGTTTTCATCGGATTTTGACGAAATTTCACACAGGAGTTTATTTTGACGTGTCTTGGTTACTGTAAAAATTTGCATTCAGTTATTAAAAATAATTGGAGAATTTTGTCTTAATAAAAATTTCTCCCAGTTGGACTTTTCCGTCGCAGACAGTTGACTCACTTGCTTGGGTTACTACTTGAAAAGAATCACAATTACAGACAACACACTTATATTTAATCAATAACTGAACTGATCAAACAGTCTGGCTACGAATGTATTAGTAACACGCGGTTGTTCTGGAAAGGAGGATGGGTGACAAAAGTGACGCATGAATTGCGCGTAATGATTGGTAGAAGAGTGGTTTGGGGGGAGGGGTTCATAGCCACCCCCTCACCAATCATAATTCAGATCAGATCATATGTAGAGGATTTTAGGAAGGAAGTGTCTGACCCCAGGTTTTAAACAGCCCTTAGAAATAGGAAGCTAGGAGATTTGAGCTAGAGTGCTCGATAGAAAAGTGACACGGAAATGAGGTAGAAAGTTGGAGGAAGACGCCCTTGTTTATAACCAGGGCAGTACCCGGGGCCTGACTGCTTGATGTGCCCATCCGACGCCCGACAGATATTTAGTGGTTCAAGCATTTGTGCCTGCGTGGGATGGAACCTGTGGTTTTTCCGTGGCAGTCATGAAAGTTTACCACTAAACCATCCGCGGCCCCCAATCGTCATTCGTTAGTGTGAGCTGGTTTTGAAGTGTCTCCATTAGCGGTTATTCAAACTTAACATTTATTGCTCCATAACTAAGGTTTTGCATTTTTTTTTACTTGTTTTTCCACCATTACTGATTATTTTTCATGTATCCCTGAATGGCCCGAAACGTACCACTGGTTGGGAACCGATGGTTTAAGGGATTGTCGCTGCTGTGGGCTCCAGCTGGCCTGCCTGCCTCTCTTGGTGGGATTTACCCCCTTCCCCCACACCCTTGCTGGTCGAAGTTCATTTGAGTGAGTCAGTTCCCTTCATAGCAGTGACAGATAGATAAACAAGCCTGTCGAGTGATCTTTAGAGCCTCCAAACAAGCAATACGAGAACTGAGAACCCATCAGTTTAAGGAAGAGAAAAAAAAAAAAAAAAAAAAAGCTTTGAAAAGGGTTATCAGTGTGGAAGTTTCAGAGGGAAAAAAAGTAATTGTAGAAAACAAATTAAGCATATCAGCAGCACCACATTATGTGCCGCATATTTGAAAAAAAACAACAAAAAAACTTTTAACATCTTAACAGCTGTGGCTGTTAACAAGGAAATTATGATAATTCAGTGAAAAAGTTTTACTCACCAATGATGAGCTGGTGACCAGAAATTTTGCACCCTTTTATAGAAAGTACAAATGATGAAGTGATGTACATGTAACTATTACTGTAAGTCTTGAATATATGAATGGTATTTTCATGAAGTGCCAACAGCACTTCAAGACTGTTTTTTTTTTCAAGGTTAATTTAATGGATTGCTTTTGCAAACTTGGTTGTTAACAAAAGAACTGTAAATGATATGTGCATATCTATTATACATAAATTTAATTTTTTGATTCCAGGTGCTGTGTGCTCTTTTGCAAGTAAGATCTTTAAGAATGTCCCTTTATGATGGACTAGGCTTAGATTCTAAAGAGAAAATACAAAGGGACCAGAAATCAGACATAAGTAAGAATATTCTTTTGAATGCTCACAAACAGATGTCAGCAGTATTATTAATATATGTAAATAAAGGCCTTTTTTTTTTTTTTTTTTTTGCCTAGGTTCATACCATGAGTTTGAGTTTTTTTGTTTTATTTTTGATAGTAAAATGGATATTCCACTTTCATATATTTTCTTTGCTCATATTTTCACTTCATTAAAAATTAACGTACTAAAGGAATGATAAAAAGGGCATTAAAAAAATGAAGGTGGTGGGAGTGACCAAGTGGTACAAAATCCTTGTAAACAAAAAACATGCACTAGATTTTGGATCATCAGTCAATACAAAAGCCAAATTCTCAATAAATAAAACAAAGATTGTGTATATCATATATACATCAAACCAAACCAAAATAATAAAACTCAAACCTCATGTTTCTGAAGTACTAAAATTTCTTCTGTCTTAAATCAGCATGTTAACAACTGGATACATAAACAGGAAAGGGCAGCCTTAATCCAATATTAAATTACTAAAGAAACAAAACCTATGTTTGAAGATGTTAAAATTACTTACCAGTGAGGTAATGTATTCAGCCTTAGATAAGCAGACCTGCCAACTGTTAAGATTTTATCGTATTTAGTACGATAAATCATGCTGCAGTTCTCTAATATGATTTTGCTGCCACAAATACAATTTTTTTAAAATAGTCATGTTTAACCCCATCTGTGATAGGCAGTCTGCAAGATTTCAGCATGACTATTTTTTTTAGTCATGTTTTTACCATCTTGTAGACTCCCTATCATAGATGCAGGTTTTCCGCCTTTCAAAATTTCTGAAAACAAAAGTTGGGCGTAGTGAGGATTTCTTCCGTAATCATTTTTTTTTTTTCTCGCTGACTATGTACGTCACAATTACTTTGTACTCTTCCTCATAGCAGAATAACGGTGAGGTACATGGCAGGCTTATTTTGTACTCTTCTTCATAGCAGAATCGCGGTGACGGGCAACGTACACTGCAGGTTTATTTTGTACTCATCCCCGTAGAAAAATTGCGGCGACGTGCAGTGCAAGTTTATTTTGTACTCATCCCCGTAGCAGAATCGCGGCGATGGCCGACGTATATCGCAGATTTATTTTGTACCCACCCCCTGTAGTAGAATCGTGCCGACGACCAACATACATCACAGATTAATTTTCTTCTAATCCTCGTAGCAGAATCGCGGCGATGGCTGATGCACATTGCAGATTTATTTTGGTCCTGCAGACAAAAATGACATCCCCAGAACCCGATTAAACCATCTTGCAGACTCCCTAAGATGCAAGTTTTCCCGCCTCGCAAAATTTCCGAAAACGGAAGTTAGGCAAAGTGAGGATTTTTCCCGTAATCGTAATTTTTTTTTCTCCCGACGTTTCCTCGATGCTTGAAGGGAGGATTATCAGATATTGTTGTTAAATATAATTTAATTGCATAATATTTGTGTTTTGGTTTTAAAATGGAGGTAACAGTTTTTGAAAGTGAAAGTTTGATGGAACCCAGTATTCTTGAATTCTTTTTCTTGGGATATTCCCTCAGCTCTATATGGCCATTAAATATAATTTTATTAGATAAATGTTTGTATTTTAGATTGAAAATGGAGGAAAATTTTCTGAAAACGGAAGTTGTATGGAGCGAAAATTTCTCTAATAACATTTCACCCCCTGTGCTTCTGTATTATTGTTTAACCATCATTTAATTACATAAATGTATGCATTTGAGATGGGAAATGGAGAAAAATGTTGCAAAAACGGAAGTAGACTGAACTGAGCGAAGGTTTCTACTCTTATGACAATTTTTTTCCTAGTGATGCCTCTGCGCTTTATTGTTAAGTATCATTTTATTCCATAAATCTTTGTGTTTCAGCTTGAAAATGTTGGCAAAATTCCAGATATGGAGGGCCAGAATGCTCTTGATCCTAATTAACTTTGCAATTGCTGTAGTACCTAAGTTTGACATTTTTTTAGGTAGAAAAATGTCTCTGCAACTTTATTTTTTTTTTCGCATCTAGTAGTTTATTTTGTGTAGTGACCACCCGCAGGTTATTTTGTGGCACCATGATATCTGTTGCAGAATGACCAGGAACTTTCTGCTAGGGGTCATTCCATGTCAAATCAACAAGGCTCACAACCAGACATTTTTTTATTTTTATGAAACTTGATATAATTGTAGTATTCATCAATATAAACAAACATGATTTTTTTCAGAATTTTTAATGCATCCATTTTTGAGTTATTGATTTTTGAAATTTCAAAAAAACCCTGAAATTTCATCATCTGAGCAAACTTTAACTGCCAATTACTCGGGTTCTAGTAGAGCTAGGGTCATGAATTATGGCTCATTTAAAAGATCTTGAATTGGGCTTTCATTTGATATGCCACATGACACTATTAAAAAAATTAATGTCAATTTTAAAATTTTAAAATTGAAATATTAAAAAACTTGTTTTTTAAAAATTCTGAAAAAATGTCTAACAAACATTATCTTTCTACATATCCTGAAAGTTTCATAATGGGATCGCTATGGGATCACTATAAAAAAAATAATAACTTAGAACAATGCAACTGAAATGTGCCAGATGTACTTACTGGTTCCACCCATGACTGGAAGGGTATTCTTTATGTGGTTTGTGTAAAATGTCATACTTGTTCTTTTAAACATTGTGAATGTTAAAGAATGAAAATAAACATCTAAGTAATTTGAAACTGTGTCCCAAAGTAATTCATTTCATAATTCAGTATAAGGTTCTATGTGCATATCTACACTTATTTTATCTTCTATATGTATCCTACTTTTTTCTTTCTTTTAAATTTTGCCGCACTTGTATGCCAGTGCTTGATTTGCCTTCTTTGTCTCAGTCATTGTTAAATTATATACTCTTCCAGTAGCTGTTGTCAGGTCAACTTTTAACAAAACATCAGATTTATGAACCAACAGTATATCCGGTGATTGAGGATACTTGTATGATGGAGATGGACCATGCGGCTCCAGGAAGCTCCCTTTTACCTCTTCTGTGTCCTCATTCACACCAAGTACACATTCCAACCACCAGTGCTCTGAGCACTTGCTAATCACAAAACCTACCATATTTTCAAAACTAATGTTCTCTTCCCCTTAATCTGTTGCGCATATCTCTTCTTTAAAATGCTCAGAAAGTGAGTATGTTTTGACTAGTAATTTGTGTTTTCCTGCAGGAATGAAACAATGGAGTTTCTGAGTACCACTTATTGTCTTAGCAGAAGCTATTCTACTTTTAAGGATAATGTCTTCCTCTTTGTAATTTTCTGTTTGCAAACCGAAAGTGAATGGAGGCAATATTAGCAGTGGCCCATTCAAAGAGTTGGCGTTTGGTCAAAATTTGATTATTATAAACAAGTTGTAAACTTGCCTTTGCAGCTAATCGCTTCACAGTACCTCCTATCCCATCACATGCATGTTTGCCATGTGCTGTTGCAAAAAAATTCCATTCTGCTTTTATATTAAAGTCAGTCTCGTGGTAGCACAAGCTGAGGAAGTTTGACTTGTTTTTGTATTGTGAAGCTGCTCCATCCGAAAAATAAAATATTTTTCAGGTTTTTGAGAAAAATGTGACTGCATGAAATTAGTTAACGCTGTAACAGATGGACAGCTATACTGTCGTGAATTAGGCAGTCTGATATAATCACAAAACTTACATGTCCTAGGTTCTGAGTTTTCTCATCTCGATAGTATATAACTATAGGATGCAGGGTTGCTTGGGCATTGTTCCAGTGAAAACCCTGAGCTGCATCTTGCAATACAAAAGAATAATTTTCAGCAAAGTCACAAATTACGATGTATTGATTTTCTGTTATTGTGTCTTGAAGATGTCTTAAGTAACTTGACTGTTGAGTTGCTATAAACGAATGGTGAAGCAGGGCTGGAAGTTTTCCAAACAACAGGTCCAAAAACTCCTGTGTGGATTTTGATAATGTTTCAAGTACTGTCCTCTTCTCTAATTGCATCCATTGCTTGAATGTCACATTTTCTATACTATTTAGATAAAAACAATCTTCAAATTGTTGCTTGAGCTGTTCTAATCCTGGACAGTTGTTGCACTGACTGAAGTAACATGCAGGTGTAGGGTTTCCACAAATTATGTTTGCAAGGACATCTTTATAGGAGTTTATTGGCTGAACAGTGTCTCCTGTTAATTCAGGTAATTTGCATTGTGTCATCATCAGTGTAACATTCTGATGCATTGTACAAACACAAACAGAATGTGTGCCACTTGGTCCTGCAAGAACGCAGTGCTTAGGGCGAAGTTCACAGAACTTGGAGAACCCCACCTTTTTCTCTTGAAATCTCTCTTTAAAAAGAGTATACAATTCACGCAAATTACTCAGAAGCAATTTTTTTTTTTTTTACCTGTTGATGCTTATTATCTATTTTAATGGAAACAGTCTTTTTTTTTTCCTGGCATTTGGCGGCTTACATCGTCACTCTCATAAAATTCTTGTATACAATTTGCTGTGTTTTTGTCTAAAGTCTTTCCTGGCTTTGAATCAGGAGAAGACATACCTTTTTCTTTTACTAGCTTTTTAGCCTTTCTGGCCATAAAATTTGAAACTCTAAATTCTGTTTTAATTCGTTTCAGTGACCGAGATTTAGGCAGTGTACTCAATATCTGCATTCTTATGCTTTTATTTTCTGTGGAATGAAATTTTTCTTTCAACTGTCTTATAATTTCTGATTCAGGAGGTGAAATATCCTTTGGCTCCGACGCAGGACTTAACTTTAATAATTTTGCTCGAAATGCTTCTTGGGCTTTTTTATATTTCTCTTCAGGGTATTTTTTTTTTCATGCAGGCGTTTTTTCTTGATTGGTGTTTCATCCAGACATTTTAAAGTTCTGTTAAATGCTTCTATAGCATGCTCTTTTTCAGGAGTTGATACTTCAAGGTTTTCAGATGGAACAGCATGGCCTTTGGCTTCTTGTTCATTATAGCTGTCAGAAGGTGAAGAGGAATGTTCAGCAGCTTCAGAGTGAAATTTCTGGATTGCTTTAAGACAACTGTCACAGATCTTGTCTCCAGTTTTGAGCAACTTGTTCTGTAGCAATAGATTCTTGGAAACTGGTCGCATATTTTTTTTTTTTTTTTTTGTTATATTTATGGTTTGGTTTCCCAAGGGGGTTGCAACAGTAAACCACACTTGAAACTTTTGATGTGGATGGTCTGCTGGCATCCATCTTTTACTTTGCTTTTACTTTAAAACCTAAGAAAGAAACACAATTTGTTACCCTTATGGATATATTAACTTTTTAACTAATTATAATTAATTCATTAACATTTGCAGTGTTTGTAAGACCAGGGATAACATTTTAGACAGACAAAATAAACAATTCCTCAGTCACTGATGGTGCGTTTAGTAACATCCTTCTATGTTATTTATTTTTTTATAGTGATCCCATTATGAAACTTTCAGGATATGTAGAAAAATAATGTTTGTTAAACATATATTTTTTTGATTTTTAAAAAACTCGTTTTTTAATATTTCAATTTCTAAAATTTAAAATTGACATTAAAATTTTTTAATAGTATCATGCGGCATATCAAATGAAAGCCCAATTTAAGATCTTCAAAATGAGCCATAATTCATGTCCCTAGCTCTACTAGAACCTGAGTAATTGGCAGTTAAAGTTTGCTCAGATGATGAAATTTCAGGTTTTTTTTTGAAATTTCAAAAATCAATAACTCAAAAACGCATGCATTAAAATTCTGAAAAAATTCATATGTTTATATTGATGAATTCTACAAATATACAAAGTTTCATAAAAATCAAAAATGGTCAGGTTGAAACTATTTTTGCTGGTTGATTTCACATGGAATGATCCCTATGGGGGACAGAAGTAGGATGAAAAATTGTGTAATCTGCTTTTTCCCCCTTTGAAAGAGTTTTTTCCTCAAAGAGGTTTCCGATTTCTCCATGCTTAACTTTATTTTTTAAAAGAAGTGTTCTAATGAAAATTAAAAAAAGTATTGGTTTCTCTCCGAGAGTTGGTTCGTATACTATTCCAAAATTGGATCATTCAAAATCAGAAAGTTGTAAACCCAATGAAACATTAAAGTGTAAAAATGTGAATTTGACTTCTGTTAATAATAAATTTAAAACAACTGCAGTTGACACTGAACATGATTAAATAAAAAAAAAAAAATCTCAAACACATGTAATTAAAAAGCAACAAGAACTGCATAAAAAAAAAATCTTGTAAAAAATGCATTAAATAAGCGAGAGAGGATTTTTTTACCTGTGAATCAAGTTTATGCAGTGTTTCTTTGCCACGTTACAAAAGTTTTTAAAAAATACAGTATAATGTTT
Source organism: Macrothele yani (assembly GCA_039090855.1). Lineage (NCBI taxonomy): Eukaryota > Metazoa > Arthropoda > Arachnida > Araneae > Macrothelidae > Macrothele > Macrothele yani. The sequence continues at coordinate 15,609,712 of CM077017.1, forward strand.
CAGCAGAAGGAACCTCGTGTGCATACTTTTAAATCCGATATTGAAATTCGTCTTTTTAATGAACTAATTAATTTGTAAAAGTAAGTGTTAATAAGCAGGCAAAATCAACATTTAAGATTAAATAAAAAGACAATGCAGAGTTATCAGTCAGTTTTGAAACCAAAGAATTGGTTAAAACAGCACTGAAGAGCAGAAAGAATTTTTTTCTAAAGTTAGAAATTAATTTTTTAAGGGCTGCGATTATATAATTTCTAAATTTCCATGGAATTTGGAAATGTTAAATCATGTCAAAGTTGCTGATATTTCTAGAAGAGAACAGTCTAATTTTTCATCAATTCAGTATATAGATATGTTCCCATGTCTCCTTTTAAGGTGTGAGAAGGAAGCAATTCCTGAAGCTGTTGATGCCATAGAAAGTGAATATTTGAAATTTCAGCCGCCCCGGTGGCGCAGTGGTCTAAGCGATGGCCTCTGCTCATTCGTCCGAAAGGGGTCCGGGTTCGAATCCCGGTGAGGCATGGATGTTGGTTTTTGTCTTACGGCACTGGCTCTCTCCCTTCCCTGGAACCAGTGACCTTAAATTAGGGACGGGCGACTGCTTATAGCCCATTGAGTTGCTCACGGTGGTCGTTAAACCTCCAATCAAAAAAAAAAAAAATATTTGAAATTTCAAATAACATCATTACCAGATAACATTTTAAATAGCAAAAGTATTAGTGAACAATGGTATTTATTATCAAAAGAAAATAACTCTTGTGGCAAATTTCTTTATAGCAGACTTTGTAAAGTTGCATTAGGGATTTTAATCTTGCCTCATAGTAATGTCTCATGTGAAAGTTTTTAGTTTAGTCAGAAGAAACAAGATTCACATTCATGTATGAAACTCTTTGAGTACTTCAACACTTGAATCACTTTTAATTGCAAAAACCAGTATGTCTGGGCTTTGCTTCCAGCAAAATTTAATCTGTTGATTTTAAAAAAAAAAGGAAAGTCAGCCACACATGTTGGTTTAAATAAGTTAGATTTCTTAATGGTTGTCATGTGTGAAATTTAATGTTTCCTTGCTTTTAATAGAAAGCAAAAATCCATGAGCTACATTATAGTTTTCTAAAGGATACATTTTCCCCTGAACAATTAAGATTTTTGTTTAAATTTAATAAATGTTTGAAATGTTAAATATTGAATTTAATAATTAACATAAGTGTTTGCTGATTAGATTTAGTTTCTCAATAAAATTTTGATGTAGGGAAAAAATCCCTACATTCTCATCATCAAGAATTTATATATCTGAAATAAGCTTAAAAAATTATCAGCATGCGTCGTGTTACGATTTTTCTATCTGAGAGTTAAGTTTTTTGGTTCTGAGAGGATGGCAGGTCTGGATAAGCCAAAGCAACAAAGATTGGGCAAACAAGAGAATGTAATTGCAATAATAATAATCCAATAACAATACCATGCTCATAAAAACTTTCATTTAAGGGAACTTCTAAAACTATACTGAATGATCTCTTGGCTACCATGTACGATATTTATGGAGACATCAAGAGTGAACTTGAAAACATTGTTTCAATTCAAGCTGATAAAATGACCGACGTCTTGTAAATCATAGTTCATCACAATGTTATGGTATCTGGCAGAGAACGGCATTGTTGAATGCTTCGTGAAGCACTTAGAAGTGAAAGAAAAATGCTTATAGGTTTAGGAACAACAATTAAAACTGTCATTCAGGAATGCAAAGTGCATAACAATAAACTTATTGCTGAAATGTGTGGTGCAACAGTAATGAAGGGTAAATTAAATGGAGTACAGGCACTGATAAAAAAAAAAATTCCCTCTTGCACATTCTGTGTACTGTTACTCACTAATTAAACCTTATAGTGCAGCAGCTTTGTTCCACAACACACAAAGGAATAGTTATTTTTTGCTCATTTGTCTGGGTTCCCATTGTTTTCTTCACTTCACCAAAATGCATTGCTGTCCTTGATGCCATAACAAAGAGAATTCCCAGACTCAATACAACACGATGGAATTTCAAAGTAAGAATAGTAAATAGTGTTTATGAAAACTTGGAGGAGCTAAGAGAGTGTATGGAAAATTTTCAGGAAGAGTTGGGGTGGGATTCAATAACCATTAATGAGTCCTATGGATTACTCAATATTTTGAATGACTAAGAGTTTTGCCTGGGGGGGGCTCATTATGATAGAAGTGGGTATATTGTATGAAAAAATTGAAGTGTATACAGTGCAAGTGTGCACTCCACAACAGCAGCTTTCAAAAATGCTGTAGCAAGTATTCAGGAGTGAACTAATGAATTAGCATATCTTTGCCTAGACAACATATAACTGGACCTTCAGCTTAGAACATGCATTCTGATCTTAGTCAATTTATAAAAGAAGCCTGCAATGCTATGGTTGTACATATCAAAGGCAGGTTTTCAGGCATTGATCACCTAATTGGTGCTAAACTAGTTGACGAGAATTTGTTTAAAAAATATTTGTCATTTTCCCCAAGAGGAATTAAATACTGCAGTAGAATACTATCCAGTTTTGGAAAAAATAAACTTAAAACGAAGCTAACTATTTTGTGTGGGCACTAAGATCTAAGTGGTGTAATGTCAGCAACATCACTTTTGAATTCTTTTGAGCAAAATAATGTAAAAGAATTTTTCAGTGCAAAAAGCACTTTTCTAGAAATGATCACACCCATGGCAACATCTGAATAAGAAAGTTGTTTCTTCACATTGAAGCATGTGAAAACTTACTTGAGGAACTGCTAAATGATCTATCAATGCTATCTAAAGATAATGAATTATTAAAGTCCATTCCAGGCTTGAACTGATAAATCCATTCAACACCAGAGTCATGGAGTATTTTGCAGGATTAAAGTACAGGCAAGCCCCCTCCCCTCCCCCTTTTTTAACAAGATGCTGTCAGACTCTGGAAGAAAAAATATGACATACGTGAAAGGTAAAAAAGTTTTGAGTAATTTTGAATTTTTGATGAATTGACCATCTTTCTAGCTTTTCACCAAACTCACAATGAAGTGCTTATGCATCTTCTCACCTTCTCCTTTTAATTCATAACTTTTTTGACTTGAAGTGTTTGAAAATTTTTGTGCCTCATGTTTTCAAATTACATGGAAATTACTGAGAATTTAAGTTCTTGCTGTTATTATATAAAAAAAAAAGTTTATAGGACCTGCAGTGTTCTTATTATTAAAAGCAATTTGTAGAACCTGCATTTATTATTAAAACAATTTATAAGGCTTATATTATGTTTGTCGTGCATGGCTTTTTTTCATATCCCCACCTGCTAAAATTCTTTAAAGCCACAACTGACTGCCATTGTTTTTACAATCCATCTGATTGTAATGTTTCCTGCAGTCAGAGTGATCTCCCATCATCAGGTTTTTCTAAAACAGAACAGTAGGAGATAAGGAGGGGACAGTTACCTGACTACCACTGTGCATTAGAAACTTCTCACCACAGTATTGTCATATTTTCTATTATTGTGAAGGAAAAAGAAAGCAAGGAAAGTTTCATTCAACAAATACTGCAATTTAAAATATATTTTTTTTGTTAGATCCCTTTGGTGTCTTATGGATTTGGGAACATGAGTGATGATGAAATAGAATGTCTTTATGCTGTGGTAAGTGTCCATTGAAGGCCAAGCAACTGTAGTAAACATAATGAAAATATTTTCTTTTTGGCAACACAGAAATGCGAGGTTGTCAAACCAGTTTATTTGTAATTTGCTTTGATGTTTTCATTGGGATAATGGAATCTAGGAGCAATCAGTGCCATATTGGCCAATATACTCCTGGAGCTGTGATGGAAATATGAAAAGCATTTCTGTGTTATCTGGTGGTTGCTGTTACAGCAATCAGAAATGCAGTGATCAAGATGACATTATGACACACGTTGTGTACAAGGTGTGATCGAAAAGTATCCAGACTGGATTTATTAAAAAAAATAATTACAAGACCTGCAGATTTGTAACTTATTGACCTATAAAGTGTTTCCCTTTCGAAGCCACACACACTTTAGTCCAGCACTGTTTCCACTGCTTAAAGCATTTCTGAAGTTATTTTCTGAAATACATAGCAAACAGCAGGGATCGCATTCCTCCTAAAATTCCTAAAATTCCTAATATTTTGTGACCCTCCTTAAATTCCTAAAATTAGACCTAAAATTTGCTATTCATCCTAAAATTTTCGTAAGCTTATTTTTATTAAAAACACAACCGTTATTAACGCCAATAAATTTACCATTACGGTAAGGTAAAAAGACCTGTTATTGTAAAAACACAGCCTATATGCTGTGCTGCTGAAGGAGGGAAAAATGACGCCATCGAGATGCACTTGCTTCGGGGCAGGCGTTCCATTTTTTGCCTTCGAACAGTTTTCGAGAGTAACAAGAGATCTAAGGGAAAAGGGGAGGGGTCATTTTCACCCCTGGTTTGCGCTTTGCAGACGAACTCCCGTGGCACGCAGAAGATCGTACTTTATTTTTGTACATGCCTTGTGGAACCTCCTCTTTCTGCTGATGTTTTGTTATTGTAAACCGCAGGTGGGTGGAAGCAAAGAGGAAACATGTGGTCTCTTTCCGTAACCTCCGGTAATGACGATGGGATGGTAGCTGAGTATTATCTTGGCAGGCAGTAGAGCACGTGATCATTGACCTTCGATCATGCGTCGGCGACAGCGACCTTCGATGCGCAATATATCTCGGCTCCGACTCGCTTTGACTGAACTTGCGTGAGATGCGTATGATAGTTTCTGGTTTTACGTTTTTATGGTGTTCTCTGTGCTGTGTGCAGGTTCAGTTCACTAGTGGTGACCTGCTTTTTTTTTTTTTTTTTTTTCATATCTTCTGACATCCTCGCAGCCAAATTTCGGGAAGTTGTCTGGTTTTGCAATATTGGAATGTGTTTTTGTACTTCCCTTTCATTTTCTGGTTAGTAATACAAGTGTTTAAGATGCCTAAATCCAAAACGAAATTTCAAGATGCGTGGCTCGCCAAAGAATTGGACGGAGTGAAGTTGAAAGAATGGTGTTCTGCAACTGAAACAATATTTTCTGCTAAGTGTATATTGTGTTCAGAAATTTTCAACATTTCTAATAGTGGCTTTTCACAAGTAAAAGCGCATCATAAAGGAAAAAAAAACATTTGCAGAAATTTCAAAGTAAATTTCAAAATAAGTCCATCCTGAAAGCCTTTGGAGGACGGGATCTTCAGCCCAAAACAAATATTAGTGAAGTACTGAGTCATGATTTACAGTTGGCTAAAGCCGAAGCATTATGGGCCATGAAAGTTGCTAAGGACAATATGTCTTTTGTTTCATGCACTGAAACAGTTGAACTTTTCAAAGAAATGTTTCCTGATTCTGCTATTGCAGCCAAAATGCAACTTAAAGAAAAAAAAGTTGCTTATGTGATATCACATGGATTGTCAAAATATTTTCAAGAGGATTTGAAAAAAGACATTGCATCTAGTAGCCCAGGAAAGGTTACTAAAGCATTTGATGAAACTACAAATACACAAGTGAAACGGCAGTTGGATGTGTATCTCAGGTACTGGTCTTCAGAAATAAATTCAGTTTCTTGCCGATACCTAACAAAGCGTTTTTCTGGGTCATGCAACAGCAGATATTTTGCTAAAAGAAATTCTTGATGTGTTATCATCCTTCAATATTTCGTTGAACAGAATTATTTGTGTATCCATGGACAGCCCAAATGTAAATAAGTGCTTTTTACGCAAATTCAATGAAGTTGTAAAACAAGAAACAGGCCAGAAATCCTTGGAACTAGGTTTTTCAACCTGCATGTTGTTAGTAATGCATTTAAAATTTTTTTGACAAGCTTAAATATAGATTTTGACGAATTTGCTACTGATATGCATTACTTTTTAAAGAGTAGTGCTGCAAGACGAGAGGATTATAAATCTGTCGAGGATATAACATTGGTCACTGCCAAATTTCTTTTGCGTCATGTCAGCAACAGATGGTTAACCGTTGGTTCTGTAGCCCAGAGGCTCTTGGATCAATGGCTAAATATTACAGAATATTTTTTAAACTTCTTGCCATCTCAAAAAATATTTGAAAAACAACTGCGCAATTCGGCAAGGTATAAAAGAATTCACTGTTTCCTGAAAAATGAGCTTACTCCTTGCTATTTAGCATTAATTTCATTTTCACACCAAAATTTTGAAAAGTTTTCATTATGTTATCAGAGTGAAGAACCAAAAATACACCAGTTATATTCTGATTTAAATACTTTAATGAGGAATGTTATGGCTCAGTTTATCCAAGATGATGTTATAGCAGGAAATTTGGAGAAGACCTAAAGAATGTAGATTTTGAAAACAAAAATTCATGGAAAAAACTAGGGAGTTAGAAGTTGGTATGAAGACAAAAAATCTCCTCAGGAATGTTCAGGAGACCAGGCAGAAATTATTTCTCTTAGATGTAAGATCATCACTAATTGCAACCACAAAATATTTAAAGTCAAATTTGCCATTCTGCAATCAAAAGCTAAGAGACATAGAAGTTTTAAAGGTAAAAGAACCAAAGAAAGAGTCAACTCAACTTTCAGTCACTGAAGGACTTTCGGAAATAACCAGAATTTCAAGTGTTTTGCATCTTTCTGAGGAACAAATTGATAGAGTAAGAGAAGAGTGGAAACTTTTAAATTGCGATAAGCCAACTCTAGATGAACTAGTGAAATTTTCAGAGGAAGGGCATATTCCAGTGCGGATTGATCATTACTGGCGTAATATATTTAGTATTAAAGACTAGCGGAAAAGAAAAATACTCAAATCTTGCTAAACTCATAAAGTCAATTTTAGTTTTACCTCATGGTAATGCTGATGCAGAAAGAGGATTTTCGGTTAACACTGCTCTGTTAAGGAAGGACAAGGCTAACTTAAAAGACTCAACTATAACATCATTAAGAATAGTTAAAGGGGCCATTAAACACTATGGATGTGTAAGTAAAGTTCCCATAACAAGAAATTTGTTAAATAGTGTTTGTGATTCACATAAATTTTATAAAGAGTATGTTGATAAGCTGAAGGAAGAAGAATCAAAAAAGGTAAAAGAAAGGAAGCAGAAAGAGAGGGAAAATAAGGAAAAGCAGCTAGAGAAAAAAAGAAAAGCTGAGTTTGATGACAAAATAAAAGAAAATGATGCAGAAATAAATAGACTTAAAAACGATAAAGAAGCCTCCCTAGCAATAATTCAAGAGGGAACAGAAAGAATGAGAAAAGCTGTAGAAAAACAAAATACTGTTGAAATAGCAGTTGCCTCTAACTTGATCATACAAGGTTCAGCTGAAATAAAGAAAACTGAAAGTAAATTAGTTGTGGTAGAAGCAGAAAAAGATAGGCTAATCAGGAAAAGGTTAAAACAATAATATGAAAAAAGTAATTCAGTGAACAATTGTACATAGTTCTTGGTTTTCAATTACCTTTTTAGGATATTATAATTTAATGTGAAACCTGAAAACTTTACTGTGAAAATCGTGAATTGCTTCTGGTTCAACAGCATATTAATGTTCAAAGTGAAACTTGAATGTGGTAAATATACTTGAATATGATAATAACACGTGAAAAGATAAGAACTGAACATTAGAAGTAAATCATACTTAAACTTTAGACATTAGACGTTATGCAAAAAATTTGGGTGTTAACTTCGACCATATATACTAATGGACTGCACATTGGCAATAGCTGCATCAAAGCCGCCATGGCTCAAACATTGGGCACGTCATCATCAGACTCCAAATTTCGTGTAAAAATGCTGTTATGATTACTAATTTACGCTGCAGAACTTCAGTGTTTTCGGTGTATTTTGTGAATGCGCCTCATATATAATGAAAACTCTTCAGGTAAGTTTACTTATGAGCTATATACATGCATGATCGGGTTGTTTACATTTTGTGATTTATAATGTGATGAACATTTGCGAAGAATTTGGAACATGCATTCCATTTTTTTTTCTTAAGTTACTATATTTTTATATCAATAGCTGCAAGTTTCTGGTTAAGTAATTGAACTTTATTGACTTAGGTATTTAATTCGTTTCTTACCCATGAAAAATCATAGAACTTTCTTTACTATATCGCTCAGAGCAACCATAAGCACAGCAGGTGTAACCCATCTTTTTGACTGTTGTCATGTGATTTTATGTTGGAGCCAGAAATTTTGATGTCATGCGCAGTCTATCAGTATATATGGTTGAAGGGTGTGAAGCAAACTCTTTACAATGTATACAAAGTTGTTTTACTAGATGTATACAAATATACATCTAGTTTTTATTGAAATACACTCCTAAAATTTTCCTAAAATTTTTCTAAAAATTCCTAAAATTCCTAAAATTCCTACCTAAAATTTTCCAGAAGTATGCTATGATCCCTGAAACAGCTACCTCATTGCATCCTGTTGTATCTCCTCAATATCTTGAAATCTTTTTCCTGCCAAGTGGTATTTCACTTTTGGGAATTAAAAAATGACTGAGCGAGATCTGGTCAATAAGGTGACTGTTCGACCTGTGCAATGGGTGCTTAGCAAGAAACTGCTGCATAGGTTCTGATGCATGAGCAGGTGCATCTTCATGGTGGAGTTGCTCCTTGCCACTCTCATGACGTGCTGGCTTTTTGGGATGAACTGTGTCCCTCAAACTCTACAAAACTTGGTTGTAGTGCTCCTTATTGGTTGTCTGTCCTGATGTAGCTTATTCACGATGCACAACACAGTTCCCACATGATTGATAAAAACAGTCGGCATAGTCTTGATATTGCTGCGGCTCTGTCATGCTTTTTTTGGGTATAGCAGAGTTTGGGGTCTTGCACTGTGTAAAGACTGGGTCTTAATTTTGGGGTCATACCCATAAACCCACGACTTATCACTAGTTATGATAATTTTAAGTTTTTGTCGCTTTTAATGCACTCCGGCAGGACACTAGCAGCTGAAACACGGGCTTGTTTTTGTTCAGTTGAGAGCAGTTTTGGCACAAATTTAGCTGAGATGTGTCTCATACCCAAATCGTCCATAAGAATCAACTGAACCAAAACTAATGTTTGAAGTATTCAGATAACTCGCAAATAGTGATTTGGTGATTTTCCTGCTCAGCTGTGTGCTCAAGTTCGACATTGTTTTCACTTTTTCTGGTTGCGATTCTCCCAGACTGTTGAACACTTTCAAAACCATCTTTTAAAATGCTTGTATCACTGATGAACTTGTGCATGATGTAAACAATTCTCCCCATAGACTTTCTGTAACTTAGTATGTGCCTTTGCAAGTTTCGCTAAGTTTGTGGCACAATCTGGTAGAAATTCGTTGATAAATTTTTTCCAGTTTGACAAATGCAACAAACAGCTTCACATGTAAGAACAGTGCACTACTGTAAAAAAAAAAAAAAACTGATAAGCAGGGGGAGATGTTTTACAGCACATGCACAGTAGGTTCCAAAGTCAACCTGTGTAAAACTGCTTCCTGCTGTGATGTGCGATTCCAGACTTACGCTACCAATCTGGATACTTTTTTTTATCAGACCTTGTAATTTGCTTTCTGAAGAAAATTGCAATCGGGACTGAGATTTGCATAGTCACAACCGGGCAAAAGAACCTGTGTAAGAAATTGTGGGGAAGAAAGTTATGCACTGTTTTGTGAAAAAAGTACACATAGTTCACTGCTAATGTGTGAGATCAAACTTTTAAAAACTTCACAGGATTTAATTGAAATGGTGGTATACTTTGCAAATAACAGAAAATGCAGGCTACTTTCTGCATACTAACTGTGACGATACTCCTAAAAAAAAAGAAATGTTGACCAGTATCCTGACGATTGATTGTATGGAAATACTGCCTGTGGGATTCAGCTGATAGGATGGACCTTGTCAGATGGATGATCAATTAAAGAGTTTAATGGTTTACTGACATGGAAAATTGAGAAACTTGTACTCTACTTCTGTTGCAGTGTCTTGGGTCTGAGTATTTGAAAAAGAGAAACGAAAATTTTGATAAAATATCGGTTTTAAATAGATTTAAGTAAAAACTAGTTTTAATGATACAAGATGAAGCACATAGCTGTTACTGGAACCTTGGTAGTTGTCTCTGTGCTGCTGTAACCTGTTGTATAGATAGTTGCAAAATAAATTCAAAGTGCTTTTATGTAATTTTAGATTATGTAAACTACAATGTAGCTATGACTTTCAAAATACAAGAGCTTCTTGATTGTAATCAGAATGCATTGCCAAAAATTGTGGCTAATGTTGCACATTTTTCAGATGTAACTTTGAAAAAGAAAACTATATATGAATGTACTGCTTCAAGTATTTTTCATGCCTAGAAACATCTTTAGCTCACACAGGGCTGCCACTTGGTTACTTTTTCAACTAAAAGTTACTTTTTTTTTAAAGTCACTATTTGGTAACCTTTTTAATTCAAAGTTACTTTTAATTACTTTTTTAAGAATAAACAGCAAGAAACATAAACTACAATGTAATGTACAGGTACCTAGAGCAATCACCTGTTTACCTAAGGTCATAATTTTTATTCTAATTTAAATAAATTATAGGCCTTATTTAAATTTCACTGATTGAACTCTGATGATGAGAATAAACAAATATATCTATCCTTAAGGATATATTATCTAAAGAGTTATATCATTTTATTTTATCTGAAGAGTTAAACTTGCCAATTAAACAGAAAAATGTAAAAGTTAGTTACATTCTGAATTCAACTCTAAGTGTTTTTCTGTTCTTTCTCTTGTATAGAACTCTATACTGAGGCTTTTTTTAAAAAAAAGATTGATTCTGAATACAGAAAATAACATGGGAAAGTTTCAGACTTCATGGCTATCAAAAACAGATTGCCTCGGTGTTAAAATATCTGAGTGGCTAATAAAGGGAAACTCTGAAGATCAAGGATATTGTGTTGTTTGTGAGTGCAACTTTACAGTGACTAAAGGGTTGCAGTCTGTGACTCAAGCATGCACAATCTGTGAAACATAAAAATGTTTCAACAAAGATGTCTCCTCTTCAACTACATTTGTCAGCAAGAATTGGACCACCTGCAGCTCCAATACGTGCTGACCATCAATCTGGATATCCTTATCTGTATCAGAGCCAGTCAGTACTACAGGTGCAGTGCTTTTATACAGTTCAAAAGACAGTGCAATTAGAGGAGAATTAATTTGGGTGCTGAAAACTGTTGTTAGCAATTATTGTGCTGCTACATGCGAATGGAATAAGGGATATATTTCAGTCCATGTTTCCACAATGTGTTCCTGATGGGTTTTCCTTGTCAAAAACTGAAGTGAGTTATCTTATTACGGAAGCATTAGGTCCTTATTTTCATAACCAAATGATCAAAGATGCTCAGGGTTCATATTACAGTATTCAGTTTGAGACAACAAATGCAGAAAACGAAAAAGAACTTCAAATATTAACAAGATATTGGTCAAAAAATAAAGGGAAAATACAGGTTATATGCACCTTGAATCTTTTTTTCTTAGGTCATGCAACTGCAGAAGAACTATCAAAGCATATATTGCTGGCCTTAGAAAAATCAGATTTGTCCTTAAATCACGTGTTAGGAAGCGATGGACCCAACGTCAATATAAAAGTGCACAGACTAGTTAATGAAGTGTCTGTTGTAGGTAGTTGCCTCAGTAACATTGGCACATGCAACATACATGTGGTTCATAATGCTTTCCTGTAGGGTCTTAATGAATTAGGAGAGGAATGTTCAGACATTGCTATTACAGTTTTCCATTTCTTTGATGGTTTTCCAAGTAGATGGGAAGATTACACCGAAGTACAGCAAGAAATGAATGTGCCAAGGAATAAATTATTGAAGCATGTGCCATCAAGGTGGCTGACCTTGAGAGATTCTTGTGAATGCCTGCTTGAACAAAGTCCTGCTCTGGAGAAATATTTCTTGAATTTTATCCCTAAAAAATGTGCAGCCTTTAATGTCAACTAGAAAGTTCAAAGTTATCAGTTCATTCCTGAAAAATCCAACATACAAAGCTGAACTGACTTTTGTCATGTCAAGTGCTGATTTGTTTATAGGATTCACTAAGAGGTTTCAAAAGCAAGAACCGCTCCTCCGTATTTTGTATGATGAACTGAAAATATTCTGCTGCTCTCTTATTGGTCGGGTTTGCAATACTGACGTATTAAAGAAACTGAATACATCATGTTCATGGGATCAGGAACAAATCTTTCAGTCAGGCAACCTTCTTCCATTAAAAGCTGTTGTGGTTAACCGCATAGAAGCTTACATGAAAGATTTGCCAGAAAAAGAAGTCATTCTGTTTCTAAGGGGTGTACAGCAACATTATATTGCCAGTTGTAAACATCTTCTACAGAAAACATCGCTATCTGTATCTAAGTCTGCATCTTTTCTTAAACACATGCGTTTTTCTGAAGCCTAAGGAGAAAAATTCAAATTGCAGTGTTACGGATATTGTAAAGGTTGCTAAGGCTCTTCCCATAGATATTCCCACTGACATCCTTCAAGATAGTGGAAAATGCTACAGTTAAAAAAAAAAAAAAAAAAAAAAAAAAAAAAAATTGAAGCAAATAAAAAGTCTCCAATTGATAAGTACTGGAAAACATACATTAATTTCAAACTCCCTAGTGGCATGCTGAAGTATCCAAACGTTGCAGAAGTTATAAAGGTATGTTTGACTCAGTCTCATGGGAGTGGAGATGTTGAGAGAGGTTTCTCTCAATCTGGTAGAATTTTGACTGATGACAAAGCACCCATGTCAGTGCGTATGTTAAATGCACGAATTAATATTCAATGTGCTTTAAAAAACTACGGAAACAAACCAGGATTACTGGCTTTGGCACATGACACATCTAGAAAATTAAACAATGGAGCAGCAATTGAACTTAAAGAAGGAAGAAGAAAAGTATGCCAAGATCATAGAAGAAAGTGAATTAGAAATTAAAAAGAGAAAACAATGTATTGAAAAACTACAAGAAGATCTGAAGAGAATTATAAAAGATCGTAATGAGAAAAAAAACAACCAGTGACAAGCTTTTTGAAGAAGCGCATTCGAAGTTAAAGAAAGCTTTGGACAGAAATGATCTTGGGGAAGCAAAGATTGCCCAAACAATGCTTGAAGGAATGATAGTTGTAAAAGAACAGGAAAATCTCGTTTGTAAAGAAGCACAACTTATGCAGAATAATTTAGATAAGCAGGGGACAAGTCTTATTACAAACTTTTTCGAGAAAAAAATAAATATTTTTAGTACATTGTTACTAATTAAATAAACTACATTTCACTAATGTTCATTCCATTATTTTTTACAATTACATTACTTTTTCTATTCATGTGTTATTACAGAGATGCCAACAACTACGGATTCCCTGTAGTTTCTACGGAAATAACTCTTGTACTACGGAATACGGAAAACCGTGATTTTTCTACGGAAAATTAACAGAAGTTATAAATTTTTATTTTACTTCTCCTTCCTCAACGCAACGACCATCTTGCGTGCGATGCTACCTGCAGCTCCCGTTCTGCCTGTCAAGGTTGCTCGGATTTAAGTGTGAGCGACCGGCACCCGATGAGTGGCTTTGCGCTGAGTCAAATGAAAACCCTCCCTGCCCAGCATGCACCAGTCTGTGGATGTCAAGCGCAGCTCACATTGGTGGATGTGGACGGAGCAGTCAGAACACAGTGATCTCCTGAATGCGCTTGCGCAGCGCAGCAACGAGCGCTTGAAAATCGTTTGGGGCAGAACGTGAGTGTCATTGCCTGGCATTGGAGTTTTTTTTTGTGCGTGCATCGGCCATTCATGCCAGTAATTAATATTTTAAAATTTTTTCGTGTGTTGCAAAAAAAAAAAAAAATGGTTGGATTTTGTTTTTATGCGGACTGACTCTGTAAGCTGTCGACTTACTTGGTTCTGAGTAACATTGTTTTGTGAAAACTATTTAATTCTGTTTAGTTTTCATTCCTAAAAATAAAAAATATGGATTCCAGGAAGCGAACGTTATCAAATGAAGCAACACCACAGTCAGTAGCGAAAAAACTTAAGAGCTGCCTGAAGTTTAAAGCATCGTATGCTATGGAGTTTCTGTGCCTTCAACAATCAGAATTATCCGAAAATATGGCATTTTGTACGTTGTGCTCAAAGGATTTCAACATAGCGCATGGCGGTGTGGATGACTGTCGTCGTCACGTGCGTTCCAAAAAACATATGGAGTATTGAACAGCTGCAGCAAAAACAAAAATTGTTGCAAGTAATTTTACTCAGGATGATACTGCAAATGTAATCAAAGCTGAGAGCTTATTTGTTCGATTTCTAATAGAACATAATATTCCAATTTCTGCAGCAGACCACGGGAAGCATTTATTTTCGGCAATGTTCCCAGATTGAAATATAGCCAAACATTTTACTAGCGGTTGCACGAAAACTACAGCAATTGTGAAAAATATGCCAAAAAGTAATGTTTCTGAGTTGGTTTCAACATTAAATAAATGTCTGCCATTCTCTTTAAGCACTGATGACAGCAATGACTGCCAAGATATAAAACTTTATCCACTACTTATAACATATTTAGATTAGACTACTGGACGCATTACAACAAAATTAATGTCTTTATTAGAATCTTCTGATAACACAGGTGAAGGCATATTTCAGGTTATAAATACTGAATTTCAGAAGAAAGAATTGAAGTGGGAGAAGTGTGTTAGCTTTTCAGCAGATAATGCAAATACAATGATGGGGAAAAAAGAAAGGAGTTGCATCATTTCTATTAAAAGAAAATCCATCAATGATAATTAGAGGTTGTCCTTGCCACTTGATACACATTGCTGCGAAAAAAGCTACATCAGTATTCGATGAAAATGTGGAGTTACACTTAGTTGGCATCTTTTATTTTCTAGATAAAAGCTCCAAGCGTAAAAGCAGCTTTAAATTGAAACAACAGCTTTGTAACCAGGAGATGAAGCGTGAATCGTGTTGACCGTATCCTGGCACAGTGGGGAACCATTTAAGAGCTTACTTTGTAGAAGATGAGTCACAATTTTCAAAATAAACATTTTCAACATATAAGATCATCTTTGGTAAAACCTAGCACAAAATTAAATATTTTATTCCTTCATAGTGCTTTACCCTTATTCGCAAAAATTAATCTTTTGCTCCAGCAAGATGCTCCATATATTCATAAGTTAAGAACCATTGTGCAGTTCTTTATGGATCTTTTGGTTAGATTTGTGAAGCCTACTGTCATAGCTGATGGTGATGTTGAGTTTAATTTTTCAAATAAGTTTTTCAAAAAATAAAAATCAGGAGGACACAGAACTGGTAATTGGGGTAAAAACAAGAATGTATTTAAGCGAAATCATTTTAAACGAAAATGAACTTTCTAAGTTCTATACATCTGTCAGAAAATTTTGCATTGAAGGATGTTCTTATATTCAAGAAAAGATACTGATCTATGATGAATTCTTAAAACATGCAGAAGTAGCAGACCCTTCACTTAGAGCCAGAACATCATTTACTTCTGTATTATACATAGTCAAGCACTTTCCATTTATAATAACTGAAAGTTAACTTGATATACTGGAAGCAGAATTTGCTTGTTATCAAGCTGACAGATAGAATAGAGACCATAGCTGAAACAGATAGAATAAGATTTCACTTGGTCAGAAATCTCAAAATTAAGAGGTTGTAATGGAGCTGTTAAGTATGCTATTCTCCTGAAAGTAATGTTTGCAATACTTGTAGTTCCACACTCGAATGCTGCGAGTGAGAGAGTTTTTAGTTTATTGCAAAAATATAAAACCCATTTCCGACATAATTTAGGTTTAGAAACTATAGAAGCACTTCTTATTGCAAAAATGAATATGTTCTCCTCTGTGTTATCAAAAAAATATTTTCTGCTGAGGAACTCAAATCTGCAAAACAATGTACAGCCAAATCACTAAAGAAAGCTGTTTAATCAATTTTTTGTTTGTAAAAAAATGTTTCAGTCATGATGTTATATTGTTTTCCATGTGAAAAATTTGAAATATTTTGATACAGATTTTCATGTATATAAATGAATAGGTAAGTAAAAAAAATACTAATTAAATAAAATGAGTAATAGCATGTTTTCCTGAGTTAAAATTATTCTTTTTGGTATGACTACTGAAAAAAAAAAAATCCTACTGAAAATTTGTACGAGTACTACTGAAAATATCTGAAACAAGTTGGCATCTCTTATTAAGAAAAATCTAAAGTATAACAAAGCAGAACTTTTGCAAAATAATTTAAATAATTATTACCAACTTTTTCCATAAGTAATAAATTTAGTATATTATATATATATATATATATATAGAGAGAGAGAGATCATGATCACAGCTGGATTCAGGAGTGGCTACAGCACAATAGATCATATCCACGTGCTGAGAGAACTAATTGAAAGAGCGAGGGAATATGAACTTCCATTGTGCATGGCTTTTATCGATTATGAAAAAGCCTTTGATTCGGTGAAACCATCAGCAGTTACAATGGCTCTGAAAACCTGCGGTATTGAAGATGCATACATTAATATTATTAATAACATCTATGAAAATGCAAGTGCAAAGATTCGGCTGTTTGAAAATACAACACACATAAAAATTGGAAAAGGAGTGAGACAAGGGGACACCATATCTCCGAAGCTCTTTAATGCCACATTGGAGGGTGTTTTTCAGTCACTGAGCTGGGAAAACAAGGGGATAAAGATTAATGGAGATTATCTAACCCACCTTCGTTTTGCTGATGACGTAGTCATTTTTGCAACTACCCCATCAGAGCTGCAGAGTATGATCCAGGAACTTGCTGACAAGAGTAAAGAAGTGGGATTAAAAATGAACTTTCAGAAGACAAAAGTGATGTTCAATGCTTTTACAAGAAATGAAGATTTATCGATTGATGGAGAAAAAGCTGGAGATAACAGACACGTACGTTTATCTTGGACAGCAGATATCAAGTGAGGGTCACATTGATGAAGAAATTAATCGGCGTACAAAACTTGCCTGGAGAGCTTTTGGAAGAAACAGCATAATTTTCAAGAGCAATATGCCATTATGTCTTAAAAGAAAAGTGTTTGATCAATGCATCCTTCCAGTGCTTACGTATGGTGCGGAGACGTGGACCTTAACTAAAAGAGACATACAAAGGCTGCAGACAACTCAAAGAAGCATGGAGAGGTGCATGCTTGGTGTAACCAGGAGAGATAAGAAGAGGAACTCGTGGATCCGAAAAATGACAAGAGTGGAAGACATCATGATCAGAGTTAAATCCCTGAAATGGCAATGGGCTGGACATACTGCCAGAAGGACAGATCATCGATGGACAGCCGAAATTTTAGATTGGATTCCAAGGGACAGGAAAAGACCCAGAAGAAGACCACATGGGAGATGGGTGGATGAAATTCGAAAGTATGCAGGGGTGACATGGAGGAGACTGGCACAAGACAGACCGTTGTGGAGGAAACTTAGGGAGACCTTCGTCCAGCAGTGGATTGATAATGGTTGACAATGATGATGATGATGATGATATAGAGAGAGAGAGAGAGAGAGAAGACATCATGATCAGAGTTAAATCCCTGAAATGGCAATGGGCTGGGCATACTGCCAGAAGGACAGATCATCGATGGACAGCCGAAAATTTAGATTGGATTCCAAGGGACAAGAAAAGGCCCAGAAGAAGACCACATGGGAGATGGGTGGATGAAATTCGAAAGTATGCAGGAGTGACATGGAGGAGACTGGCACAAGACAGACCGTTGTGGAGGAAACTTGGTGAGACCTTCGTCCAGCAGTGGATTGATGATGATGATATATATTTATTGTGCAATAGATAGGTTACTTTTTAAATAATTTTGGTTACTTCAACTTTTTTTTACTGCTTGAACCGAGTAGCAGCCCTGCTGAGTCACAGAAGTAGTTTATGCATATTACTTACCGCCGCCCCGGTGGCGCAGTGGTCTAAGGCGCTGGCCTCTGATCATTCGTCCGTGAGGAGTCCGGGTTCGAATCCCGGTCAGGCATGGATGTTGTGTTTGTCTTACGGCACTGGCTCTCTCCCTTCCCTGGAACCAGTTACCCTAAATTACGGACGGGCGACTGCTTATAGCCCATTGAGTTGCTCATGGTGGTCATTAAACCTCCAATAAAAAAAAAAATATATATATATATATATATATATATATTACTTTCCATCGCTTCATTATTTCTTGGTACAAAAACTTGGTTGTTTTAGAACTGTTTTGCATCCTTGCGTTTTATGCAGTGAAAGAAAAAAAAAAAGGAAAGGAATAAAAAGAAACGGCAAATTACAATTTTAAATCTTTCAATAAAAACTCTAAAATAAACAAACCATCAGAACTCTTCTTGGTTCATTTAAATATTGCACATTCAACCTGGTAGTATCACGTATTTTCTCAGACAATGGGTCACGTGAAACTCTTCTTTTGTTTTGAATTTAAAATCTATGTATTAAAATTTGCCACAATATATCAGAAAAATGTGAGGTTAATCAAACCTAATGTGTTATTCTAAAGACTGTATCATTTTTTAAAGCACTAGTTTTGTTGCCTGTTGTGTTTTGAATTATTTTTTATTCGATTTAAAGTAAGTTGCCTTGTAGTTTTGTAAGTTATCTAAAACTTCAGCATTTGTGTTTCAGTGGGATGGTCATCAGGTATCAAACTCCTTCAGTCCCAGTTACAACTCAAAAAAGCAGCATTGACACAGGTGAAATTATTTCTCCTTACATGTTGTTACTGACATGCAAGGCACATATTAATGATTTGTAATTGATTTTTTTATTTTATCTAAGTTATTACCCTTATTTATACCAGTATAATAAGTTCACTGTTGTGTAACATCAAAGAAGTAAAATGGAGTACCCAAAAATCATTATTTTAACTTAGGGCTTCATTTTACTTTTCTGTGTGGTTATTCATATGATCTGATTCAATCCCAGTCATTGTTACAGAAAAAAGTGATTATATGCATGGTTTGTAGTTTTCTTAGAAATCACAGTAAAGTCCTGTAAATGTCCTAAAACTGGTAGGTGGTAACAGGCAGGTCATTGAAGGTCTGCTCTACCCAGCTAAGTTTAATGGTCTGAACTTGTCAAAATACCTAACTACCTACCTACCTACCTACCTACTGACTGACCGACTGTACACACACATGACAATTTGGTTTTGAAAAGTGCTTGACTTTATTTTGCTGGGAAGAGTATGAACCTTGTGTATGTTTTCTTGTTTTTGATAGTATGTTCTTCAAAACCAATAAGTAAAGCAAGCATTCTGACCCCCTGGGTCCTTCTAAAATCAGTATTTAATCTGTCTGTGCTGCCCTAGTGGCGCAGTGGTCTAAGCCCTGGCTTATGACTTCGTCCGTGAAGGGTCTAATTTCGAATCCAGTGAGGCATGGATGTTGTGTTTGTCTTACGGCACTGGCTCTCTTCCTTCCCTGGAACCAGTGACCCTAAATTAGGGACGGGCTTGTAGGCCATTGAGTTGCTCACAGTGATCGTTAAACCCCCAGGAAAAAAAAAAAAAAATATTTTTGTGGTGGAATCTCTGCCATTTCCATGACCTGTAAAATTGTTTTCATGGCAGAGTATATAATGCAGTACTGATTTTTGATACACGGTAGAGTCACATTATTGTGACCACCAGCTAATATCCGGATTAACTGCCATGTGCAACACGGACAGCAATTAGGCAGACTTGAAGTGACTCAATGAGGTGCTGGAAGGTGTTTACAGGTATCTGGAGCCATACTAACTGCAGTGCATCTGATAGTTGCTGGAGGGTGTGTTGTGGAGGATCCATATAGCGAACAACACGATTGTGGTGGCCCCACAGATGCTTAATTGGGTTTAAGTCTTGGGAATTAGGGGGCCAAGGAAGTACTTTGAAGTCTTCAACGTGCTCTTCCAACCACTCTGACATTTCTAGCTGTGTGACACGTCACATTGTCGTGGTGGAAGATCCCATCTGCCCCAGGGAAGACAATCGACATGTATGGGTGTACGTGGTCTGCAAGGATAGATTCATAACGAATTTGGTCCATAGTGCCTTCCACAGGTATGAGTGGACCCAGAGAATGCCACAAAAACATTCCCCAGACTATAACTCTGCCCCCACCAGCTTGTGTTCTTCTAGCAGTGGTTGAAAAATGTTTGTTCTCTGATGTTTCTTGCCGTATACACCAACGTCCATCCGTTTGATGAAGCAGAAAACGTGACTCATCGGAGAAAAGAATCCTTTGCCAATCAGCGGAGGTCCAATTCTGATACTGCCTTCTTTGCCAATCAGCGGAGGTCCAATTCTGATACTGCCTCCTTTGCCAATCAGCGGAGGTCCAATTCTGATACTGCCGTGCAAATGTAAGCTTTTTCTGCCAATGCGCCTTTGTTAGCATAGGTTATGGAAAGCTATGTCCAGAAAAGTCACACCCGTCATAGACAATAATTAAATTAACACAAACTTAAAGTGATGAAGCATCTATTTTTGACTTGAATTGAAAGTAATAAAGTAGAGGAGCATATGTAAATAATTGGAATAAATTTCAAAGTTAAATTTGTCATGATACAAATTATTATTACACTTAAGAAATAGTCCAAATGCCACACCCTTCACCATGGAATGGCTGTATTCCTACTACTGAAAGAACTTGTGAGGTTGCCCATTTTACGACTAATTGGGAATGTGATACACCCGTCATAGACATATAGCTGCAGAGGTGGTTTTTGAAGTCTCTGTCCAAGGATGGTTTGTTGCACATTTTCATTAGCTGGGTTACATGCTCGGACAAATATATCGGGTGCAATGGAGAGTATTTTGAGAAAGAGAATGTAGATATTGATGATTAAATATTTGTCAGGAACAGGAAGGTCAGTCTTATTGTTTTTTGATCAGCCTATGTATAATTGTCTTGTCACAATATTCCCTGTTTTGGGAGATTGATTTGGATAGGAACCGACAAAGGGCTTTTCCAGTTTCTCACTAGGGTCACAGTATCATATTTGGTGTAGTTAAATTACCTTTTCCTGTGTGTGTGTGTGTGTGTGTGTGTGTGTGTGTGTGTGTGTGTGTGTGTGTGTGTGTGTGTGTGTGACCTTGTTTTATTTTGAAGACAAGGTCATATAAAAGGAAAAAGAAGGGGAGGAAAAAAAAAAAGAAAATGACAAACATGTAAGTGCTAGTAGGTGTGTATATAATATAAAGAGCTATCATGAGCGTCAAACAAAGAAAATGGTCAATAAACAACAGTGGTCTAAGAATAAAACAAAAATATTCATTGCCTGTGAGGTAACATCTGCAAGTAGCAAGCAGTTAAGAAGAAAGATAAGCCCAAAAGACAGTCGCATAAGAATCGTCGAAGTCAACGTGCATGAAGTGTTTATTGTAAGAGGACATGACCTTAAGGGTAAGTTGGATTTCTTTCTTGTTATGAAGTCATTACAGAAAGTTGCGTGTTTTGCGGATGACGATTTCCAGATTTCCAGGTCCCCCCTCCTCCTAAGGTTAAGGCAATCCTGAGGGACAAATGCTATTCTTGTGACTGCTGTACCTGTGTATTCTGATTTACCTGATAACATTTTCACCAACGTCTTCGTCCCTAAACCTCTCCTCACAGCCTAGTGGGAAAGACTTGGTAAAAGTGCTGTAGTATTAGCAGTAACTACTAAAATAGAGTGAACAAGAAACGGACAGGGGGGGGTGACAAGGTGTCGCTCTCAAACATAAAGACTTAAAATTGAATTTTTTTAACCCGTCGTTGGCAGCACTATAAGCATTTCTCTCACACTTCATATATGAAGAGTGCCATGTGTTTTGTATTTTTATAGGTAGCTGTTTTTGCCTAATTTGATTAGTAACTTTTGGTTTGTTAGCAGCACGTTTCAAATACCTTGCTTTTGTTTACTTTTGAGCAAAAATATTGGGAAAAAGGTAGAGTGAGAAAACTCACCCGCAACCACTGGCGTCACTCAGCTTGTAATGACCAACGATGGGTGAAAGGTATTCTAACATGTCAGCACAAAACTTTTATGGTTGAATCCTCAGTTATATTAAAGTAAAAAGTTAGTGCAATGTATCGTGATAATTTCACAGCTACAAGTAAAATTTTTATGAGTGTATGTAGCTTAATGATAGCATACTAATGAGGTAATTGCTATAATCACTGTGAAATGTGCCAAATGTCTTAATTATAGCATGTGAAACCAACTAAAATGGGCAAATCATTTGCATAATAAAGCATCATTTAATTGATATTTTTGACACATTTAATCAGTACTTTCGATACATCAGTCAATCAAGTATATTGATGAAATGTTCACTGCTAATTTTCTACAAATTTGCGTTCTTGAAAGTTGGCAGGTCTACTTTTAACGCAAGAATTCAAATTCGAATTTTCATTGAAGTTGGTAGATTCAGGAAGAGGTTAAAAATGCAAATGAATAAAAACATACTCGTATTAGTTATGTATAATGGAGTAGTAGGAATCCTTTTTAAATCATTTGAAACCACTTAGATGACATTTGAAAGTTGTGGGGTTTTTGGTGGATAGGCAATGGCCACTTAATATGTCAGTTTTCAATAAAAGAAATGAAAAGTGAGAAATAAGGGAAGTCAACTGAGAAAGTAAATGTGTGTTTGGGGAATGATTGGTGTTGTTCTATGTGGTGCTTTTAGCCATTGTAAATCATTTTTATTGAGGTCTTAACAGGAAGTCATTCAGTGTGGTGTTAAAGTGATGGAGTATTAAAATTGGAATCAGTAGCAAATGCTGGGTAAGTGTGTGTAAAGAGAGGTTAAGATAATAGCAAAAATGTATGAATGTCTCATTTCATTTCTTAATTTAGGACACATTGGCTAAACAAATCATTTTCTCATGAAAATGGAGTGAAAATGCTGTAGCATTACAATCAGAGGTAACTGCTGAAAAAGGGAGAATAAAAGATGAAAAATATCAGCCTCACTTATAAGATTTAAAATTGCTTTTTTAACATGTTGGCCCAAAAATTTAAGGTCAAATCCTCAATAAGTTAAAGAAAAAAGTTACTGCAATTTTTATCGTAATAACATCGGAGTTACAAACGAAAATTTACGTTTATGTATCCTTATAACACACTAACGAGATAATTATGCACCGATTGTATTTTTAAATTGCTGTAAGTGTTAAATAGTGCCAGATATCTTAATTATAGCATATGAAACTGATTAAAATCAAAACACACGTGCATAATAAATCGGCTCTAATTGATATGTTCGATGCATTTAATCAATACGTTCAAAAGATCAGTGAATTAAACATATTGTTTAAACATTCACTGAGAATTTTTTACGGATTTCAATTTTTGAAAGTTGGCAGGTCTGATTGTGGGGGAGATGAATTTTAAGGTAAGATAAAAAGTGAATTCTTTTATATATGGAAATTGTAGAAGAATATTCTTCACAAATATCATGGAACAACTACAGAATTATTTATTAACATGGCAATCACGCATGCATGTGCACACACACAAAATATCCTGAATTAACTAGTTTTAATGTAATATCACATAACAAAACTTGAAAAATTAAATATCTGTGAGCAGGAATCGAACCCACATCTCCTGTCCATTAGAGCATGCTCTAAAGTATCTGAGAATGAAGAATCTAAACAACTTGATTTTCTAAATAAAGCTCATTTTGAAAACTGGCTTCCTAGTTTATTAATTAAACTTCTAATATGTTTTTCCAGGAATTTATTTTCCTAGAGGAAAAAAAGAAACGAAACAACATTTGAAGTTTAATTCAGATTTTTGCTGGTCTAAGCAACCTGATGTGACGGATAGCTTGCTCAGACAGAAAGCAGGAGATGCATGTTGGATTTCTGCCTCAGGGTGATGTAATTTTCAAGTTTTCTGATGTGATGTGACATGTTAAACAGTAAAGGTAGGCAATTAGGGATATTCTGATTGCTGTGTTAATAATCTGGTGATTTCTTTTTGTTTTTCACTGCTGCAGGATGCTGGAATAAATTAAAAAAAAAACCTTATGTGCAAATTGGGTTCCTAGAATGTTACTTCCAACTGAATGTCAGAGGTTTTTGTTTCATTAAAAGTGCCAATTTAACAACATTTTGGGACTTTCATTAAGAATTCCATGACCAGTTTACTTTTAAAAAGTTGGATACAGCCGATTATGAAGAAAATTTTGTCACGGCATGACCAGCTAGAAACCAGCACCTCTGACCCACTCAGTTTCCAGGTCATCCCAAGCACTCTTCACAGTTGACTTTGTACATTTGTGTCCTTTTGAAACGGGTGTTATTTAGTGGTGACAAACTCATTCCCACTAATGGGCTGATGTGATCTTGTTTTCCTGTACACATTTCCCCACCTGTCCCATCATGAATTTACATGGATCAGTTTATGCAGAGCAATTCCAGGTGTATGCGACTCCATGACATAAATATTTCGAATCACTGCTAACAGACAAAATTTGCTTCCACTACAGCAGATACTGAATTGTCGGAGGAAGTGTTTTGTGGCTTTGCAGGTGCATTACATTAAACCAATTATTGAGACTGAGGGTCAGTGAAAAATGAAATGCTTTTGTTTTGGCCACAAAACTTTTCCAGAATCGCCAATACAGAAAATTTTTTGAAAATTGCCGAAGGAAATGTAATGGAACAATACTCTTGCAAGGAAAGGCACTATTCTTAAACCAATTTTTCAAGGGACGCTGTGCGTACCAGCATCCCCTCACGCTACGCCACTGGTGGGAAGTGATTATCATCATATGAAATATATGTATTCCTAGCTTCTTGTACCATCTTATGGTTTTCCTTTCACAAGAATAGTACACTAGCATTTGATCTTGACTATCTATCCCTGACAAATTTATTATAGTTGAAAAACAGCACTATTCAGTCTTGTTTTTCTTTTATCTGTCCCCCTTTTTTTACAGTTTGAACTATATCGTCCTCAAACTCCGTGGTAATGAAGAGAACATCCCTTTTATCTTTCCATTTGCACACTGCAACAGCATTAGAATATTGGCATTTCCGTTCCCTCTTCTAAAGTTAAACTTTCGTGACATCCTTAGGAAGATCTCATCGGTCTGCATGGAGAGTTCCAATGCAGTAAGTGTCAATTTTCAGCAACTGCAATGCAAGATTGTAACTACACTGCCAGAAAGTGAAAAAAGAACACCAAGAAGGAATTGGCAGATGATCATGAAATTTACATATGTTAATGGGGTCGAGTTTACGTAGGTGTGATGTTAATTTCGGGACCAACCGGTGAGTGCTTACGCCACAGCACGGCATAATATGCAAATTATCGTCGGTGGTATTTAAGGAGTACGGCAAAGTGAATGAAATCAGGCGTCGGCGTACGGACACGTGCGAAGACCCTGAAGAAGCTGCAATGCCTGGACATGGAAGACGTGTACGATTTCAGCAGTTATCGGACTTTGAGCGAGGTCGTCTAGTTGGACTCCGCGAGGCCGGGTGGTCGTATTGTCGTATTGCGGAGCGAATTGGACGGGAAGTATCGGTGGTGGCGTAGATGGTCCGAGGAACATTCCCACACGAGAAGACATAGAACCGGGAGTCACAGACGGACTGATGAGTGGACCGATCGACGCATAAGAAGAGCGGCGTTGTCAAGCAGAACATCCACTGGGACGCAAATCCGAGCTGCCGTTGCACCTGAGGTGACTGTGTGAACAATCCGCAACTGTCTACTGGATGCAGGACTACGTGCACATGTGCCTCTGGCCTGTGTACCTCTGACTCCAGCCCACCGTCAGAAGCGGCTGCAGTGGTGTCGCCAACGTCTGCACTGGAGAACGTAATGGCGATCTGTCGTGTTCAGCGATGAAAGCATATTATGCTTGGGAGCCTCCGATGGCCGTATGCGTGTTCGCAGGCGCACAGGGGAGCGTCTCCACCCTTCTTGCATCCGCCAGCGACACACAGGGCCTACACCTGGTCTCCTGGTGTGGGAAGCGGTCAGCTATCACTCCCGTACACAACTAGTGTTTGTACCGGGTACGTTAAACAGCACCTCCTACATCAACATCATTCAGCCCGTTGTTGTGCCATTTGTAAGGTCGGTCCATCGTGGTGTTTTCCAGCAAGGTAACGCACGCCCACACACGGCACGTGCAACGCAACATGCACTTCAGGGTGTGAGACAACTTCCATGGCCTGCCTGCACGTTCACCAGATTTGTCTCCCATTGAGCACGAATGAGATTTTATGGGACAACGACTTATCTGGTCTCCACGGCCAGCTGGGACCATCCCCGATTTACGCGTCCAGGTTGAGGATGCTTGGAACTCAATACCCCAAACTTACATCCAACATCTGTACGACAGACTCCATACCAGAATTGCACAGTGTGACGTAGTTCATGGCGGTTCAACCTCGTACTAACCATGTTACATGGAAATGTTGTTTTTCAGTTTACCAGCAAATACAGCTGTATTTTGCCATAATGTTTTGATCTCGTTATCCTCTGTATTCCGTTATTATGCTGTATAAATTTCGTTGGTATCAGACGTCTCCTTCTTGGTGTTCTTTTTTCACTTGCCGCCAGTGTATTATAAAAATTATATATATAAATAGCATGACCAACATTTAGCTTCCCTTCCATCAATTTTAAAACTACATTAGCAGCATGCCCCCCCCCCCCCCGGAGTCCAGTTGCCCTGTGTAAACCAAAGCTTTTAGAAGCGTACCATTTGGTTTCATTAGCATACAAAGTTTCACCCCATATTTATGACGTTTTTCTTTCATGTACTGTTTGAAAATCAAACCACCTCTCCATAAAACCATTGGATTCATCAGTCGTAAGATCTTTTCCAGGGTAGTATATGCTCTTTATGGTATCATTAAATAAATCCAGTAAAGGCTTTATTTTTGCAAGGTGGTTGGTTGTAATCGCTTTGCCAGGTTGAGGATTTCTTGCAAAATGAAGGCACTGCATGATCAGAAGGAAAAGATTCCTGCTCACATTTGAAAAAAAGCAGTCCATTTTGAATAATGGATCTGTTTTCCACTAATCTTGGAGCTGGGGCATTTGTACAAAGCCCATATGAAACAGAAGGCCAGAGAAACTTTCATCTCGTCTACCGACACATCCTTCCATTCATTTATTCGTGAACCTTCAGTAACTCCCGAGATAAAAACTTCTACAGCATATGCATTACTTTCCCTAACTAATAGATTGTAAAATTCCTCATTTGCAAAAAGATTAAAACAATCGATTGGCTCAGTACCTATCATATTAATTTTCAGTCCTGGTACACCAGTGAACGGAATTTTTCTCATGATGTCTGGACCATCACACCAATGTTTGGCCAAAATCCGTTGAGGCGGAGTATGAGAAAGAACGCGGCATTCTTCATTCTCACTTTCACTGCTAGTTGTACTATACAGCTAGTAAAAGAATACGTTTCTGTACTTGTTAACAGATTATCAGCATCATCTCCTATTTTCACAGAAGAATGTGCCCGCCGAGGAACTTTTGGTTGAGAGGGACTTGCGATAGCGCATCCGAATATATCCATTGTTTCCGCAAAACTAAGTATTGAAGTGAATGTGTGAAATCCCTTTAGCCTCCTCAATAAGCCTCCCTGTGACGTATAAACTCTTTAAGTAGCAAATGCTTTTTATTGCCACTCATGCATTTATTTATTGATAGCTCCTTTCACCGCAAAACCAGTGACATTCAAAGGAAAATAAACATAGCAGTGAAAAGTTCGGCGTGGCGCGCCAGTGAATGTGTTAAAGGCCCTTTTGTGCTTTTAAGACAGAATTTACTCGTCGGTTGTTGCTTCTTCATTTTTTTACAACAGTACCCGAAAAAACCCAATAAAACCTGAAACAGCCTGATAAAATCCGAATAAAACCCGAAAAGGCCCACGTTGGCTGGGTTTTTTCAAACCCTGCCTTAACATAACACAATCATTTTCCCGATTGCATCATCTGCTTCCATTTTAGATTAACGTGCACGGAACTTTTGTTATGACCCTTGTACAACATATGAGATATGTGCTTAGACTGTATTTTACATTGTAACTCGTGAACACACAGGTTTGCAGACGGGCACAAATATACGTCTAGCACAATAGCAGACTTGGCTCATAAAAAAAAAAAAAAACATAAACAGGGGCTAAAGGTATAGTACATATTCAATAATTCACAATACAATGACATTGTAAAAAAAGTTCAGACATATATCAATTGCTGTATCCAAGATAGAGCAATAACATTTTTAACTCATTTAGTAGGCTTTATAGCACCATACATGCATTAACGTTCAGGGTGATAATAATCTTAGGTGTTAAAATCTTCCTGTCTCTTATATACCAAAGTATTTTGTAAAACAAATGCATCTTATGTTCTGAAAAATATGGTAATTATCAAAAGTGTGACTATTTTTAACAGCAGAATCTGTGCTCTTCGAAGAAAAAAAAAAAAGCATATGTAACAATGTGAAGCTAAATAATGAAATAGTTCAGGAAAAATAACTTAATTTTTAGTCTTTAACTTTTCTTCTTTCTTTTTTTTTTGTCCTTACCCATGTAGAGAGATAATGTTAGAAAAGGCAGTAATGCTGTTTTGGCTCCTGTTGTTGATTTAAAATCGAGGCGGGATGATCAAGAAGAAATGCCACCACCTCCAATTATTTCCTATGGACAAAAGGTATGGTAGCTTCCTCTGCTTTCATATTAAAAATGGATTATGTTAATTGTTATAGTTTTAAGTCCCTGTTAAAAAAAAAAACAAAAAAACATACATTCTGCATATTTTTCAGCATACAAATTTGTAAAAATTCATGTTTTTTTTAATGTCAATACGTCTCTTTCCATGTGTGAACACCATCTGTCTCTCCACCTATTAATTGAATTTGAAAATATTTCTTTTTAGATCTTTCAGATGGCAGGAACTGCAAGAATGATATACTATATTCTTTCTGCAAAGCACATTCTTACCAACTAGGGGCATAAATAAATATTAAGGTATATAGCCATGACCACAAATATACATGCCTATGTATCGTAACATACTAAAACCCATGAATAACTTTCACTGCTCAGACCGGGGAAAAGTGACCGTTGTTGGAAGGTACTGTTGTTTGGAGGTTAGGCCTAAGTTAATACTGTCTGTCGTTTGCTTGTGTATG
The DNA here is from genome assembly GCA_039090855.1 of Macrothele yani. NCBI lineage: Eukaryota > Metazoa > Arthropoda > Arachnida > Araneae > Macrothelidae > Macrothele > Macrothele yani. The sequence continues at coordinate 15,638,913 of CM077017.1, forward strand.
AAACTGAAGCATGTAGAAAACAGTTGCAGTGCTTTTTTTAAATGCTGAATAAAATGAGCATATTATGTTAGAATTACTGTGACATGTAAATGTACGTAACTAGTTAATACATATGTACATATCACTAAGCTGTTCTCTAAGATTCAGAGGTTAATTCCACAAAGAAATACAAACTGATTATTTACTTACTGGTGCTATATCAAACTTCTCCATTTACAGCGATATTGACACAACACAGGCTTCACTGACATCCATCGCCCCACGTACACAAGACCTTTTATACTTTATAATCAAAATCTTTTTCTCATGCAGACACTCCTGAATTTGATCCTCCTATGACTTCCTTGGCCTTCCTCTGCCTTTCTTTCCTGCCACTTGGGCTAAAAAAATTCTTAGTAAGCATCTTATCATTTATTCTTTCAATTTGGCCAAACCACTGAAGCATATTAGTCTCCACCTTGCTAACAACATTTTGCTTCACATTACACAACTGCAACACATCTTCATTCCTCACACGATCAGAACGTGTCTTGCCATGAACCCCCTGTAAGTAATGAATTTCTCCAGCACACAAACAACTTCTATGTTTCTTCTGCAGTACCCAGGTTTCACTGCCATACATCAGAGTAGGAACAATTACCGTTTCATACACAGCCATGCAGGGCTCTCTTAAGAACCCATCATTCCTGTGAAGTGAAATCCTCCTAAAGAAGCTATGACTTTCAGTGTAGAATTCACTCTCCTACTAATTTCACCGTCTAATTTGTTCTCTGTGTCAAACATGCTTCCTAAATACACAAACTCACCTGGTCAATCACTGTGCCATTTAGACTTATAACAGTTCCTCGCTCAAAAACCATAAATAAGGGTTGTCCCTTATTTATACTCGGTTCGAATGTTGTGCAAACTTCGTACATCTGGGACAACACTCTGCAAATCACTTATGCTCTCTGCCAACAGGACTGTGTCATCAGCCTACAGCAATCTGTACACACGGATATCACCAAGACATAAACCAGTATTGCCCATTGTGGCATCACGCAGGCACACATCCATAAATATGGTAAAACAGCCATGGTGCCATTATGCAACCTTGTCGTAACTAGTTAATGTATGAAATTATTTATTACACAAAGAATTATCTTTTAGAAAGTATGTACACTTATGGTGGTGAGTTTATTCAACTTGCTTTTGTTCTTATATCAGTTACGATTTATTTGAAAAAAGTTATCACTGACTTTTGATTTCTTTCTGATAATTACTTTCTCAATAGATACAGTCACCTGATAATTTCATGTATAACTCACTGTCATTCTGTTTTAGTGCAAAAGGCTGAATGTCATTTAAATTTTGCAAAACGTCTTTGTAGGTTTTTACTCTACAGTTACCGATTTCAGTCTCTATTTTATTAACTTCATTTTCACTTTGATTTCCTGAAACTTTTGCACTAGTAATTTCTTCTTCAGTAAATCACTGATTTGCATTCTTCTGCAAACATAACATTCTGGTAAGTGGCGAACACATATTCCTTTTTCACTCTTTTCTGCTAATGTCAAAAACTTCCTCTTTCGTTTTTCACTCATTTTTATGAAATTGCAAGAACTAAACCAATTCAAACTGCAGAAAAATGTGCTTTTTGCTTATGTTGAAAAGTCATCCTGAAGACTGCAGATATTCTACTTGCTTACATGTATGTGAAACGAGCTTTGTGTGAAATGGGGAGAAAAGAGAGAGCCCATGGGGCGAAATAGTTTCTGTATGCCAAACAATTCATCTATCAGTTGGGTTAAGCAAATCCTGAAAGTCAATACGGAATTAGAGACTGATGTGTTCCGCACCGCAATCGATGTGGGGATCAGAATGCAGACACAAGTGTTTGCTTACAAAACTGAACTTAGTTCAAGAGCGACATTGTCTGTCCAGATTCAGAACAGTAAAACAACTTATTGTTTACAACTGAATATTTTTAAGCACCAAAAGGAATACAAGAGTAACTTGCAGTTTAACTGGATGATCATTTCTCATTATCTTCCAATATTGCTCACTGGAATTGGATGGCCCTTGCAAATCTTTTACAATCAAACAATCATGTTGCAGAGGATTTCAATTTAAGTCAATTGAAAGATGATTAACATTATGCTATTCTAACAGAAAAATATTGCAGACAGTGAAGTGTAACTGCAGAGTTTTCCAGCTGACAGCAGAAAGCAGGAACAGAACCCACAAAGACAAAACCAATCGACAACATCACTAGTGGGCAATATTTCAGACACCATTCTTTGACCACCTAACGAGGTGGTGGAGGAACTAAAACATACATGGGATATGGAGCTTGCCTTAAGTAATTACCGCTACATGTCGAATTAAACTTTTAACTCCTTTATTTTTGCTTGAGCATTCCACTATGCCCACCATAATGTGTTTACAACAACATTCTTATTAGTCTTTATTTAATATCCACTTAATGATAATGGTTTAACTGTTGTAACTTTTTAAATGTTATTTTTCTTTTGCGTCAAACGAATTTCTCGATTGGAAAATACTGTTATTAACTGCAAGAAATTAGATAGACAAAAATCATAATGTATCTTTTGGTTGTAACAGTTGTTTCACCCAGTTCTTGAGTTTACACTCCAAAAACAGCAGGTATATTCCTTTCGGAGGTGTACATACTCACTGATCACAAAGTTAAAAAATGTTTTTACGTCGAGGTGCTTTTTTCAAGTCTAATTTGGACTAGAATACTTTTAAATTTGTAATTCCAAAGGGCGAGAGGGCTCAGAAATCCATTAGACCGGTATAGAAGAATCTCTTTTAAAACAACCACAATTGTTCCAAGAAGGGTAGCCATGACAAAAAACAAAGTACTAAAATGAACTGTAAAACGTTAAAATACCTTAGGACAGGATGTACAAGTACGAGTCTTTCGAAAAAATTTCCACACTAGAAAACGCAAGTCACCAAAAATATCGCTGGACTTCTTGGCTGTAGTGTCCAATGCATTTCGGCATACTTGGTTGCCATCTTCTGGGACTTTGAGTCGTCCGTTCCTTCCGCAGTCCACGTTGACTATGCCACATACTGAGATCACGAATCTCTGCCTTTACGTGTTACGACACGTCATCGATCTATTATGTTGCCATTCTCTGTTTTTGAGAACTCAATCATCTTTTTTCATGTAATTCTAGGTCTGGTTAGTTGCGATGTTCTTGCGCTGTCTGCTTTCCCATATTTTGCTTTCTTCTTCTATGAGTATTTTACAGGGAGTCGGTATATCTACTCCACTACTAATATTACAGTTAAGTGTTTTTAGTTTTTTTTATTATTGCTTCGGCATAACAAATGGTCTTTTTGGTAGGTTGTTTGCTAATAATTTTGATATCTTCAAATACTGGTACTGTATTATTTTTTACGCAATATTGTACAAGTGCTGTATTTTTCTTCTTTTTTTCCCAGTTTTTCATATGTTGTGTTAATGTTTTTCGTAATTTGTTTTTCGTGCTTCCTATGTATTTAATTCTATTACTGTTATTAGTTGGTTTTATTGGAATGCTGTATACCCCTGCTCTGTCCAAGAGTTTTTTTTCTCTGTTCTTGGTGATCATATTCTTGTAATCTTTTACTGCAATTCCAATGTTTAGCTGTTGTTTATGGCATTCCTTTTTAATTACATTTCTCATTTGTTTTATATATTGAAATTTACCACTATTTTATATTTTGTTTGGTTTTATTATTAGGATGTTTATACATGGTGTTTCACTCGGTACTTTACCCGGCATTTTTGTAATAACTGTTAAAAGGAATGAAGATATCGTAATGAAATTTGAACTGGACTGGATTTGGGCTGTGAGAAAGCAAACGGAAGGGATGTGTAGTTGCACTGGCATCGCGGGCGTGGTCAGAGAAGTGGCGGCACTAGTGTATCGCGACTCATCGCCTGCTGGATGAGCTGGTGTTTGCCAGTTTACTGAGTCTGCCAACACAGTATGGTCATTTTGCCACTTGTGGAATAGTATGGTTGTGTGTGTGTGATGTTGGATAACAGAAAATGTTGAAATGAACCGGTATACTCTAGAGGAGTGAGTGTATATTGTGTGGATGTACTGGCTGACTAAATCATTGAAGTCGTGTCGAAAAAAAATCGTTAAGAGGTTTGGAGGTCTGAAAACCATCAAATCCCTGCATTTTGGCCATGTCACGGAAATTGGAAACAACGGGAAGTTTGTGTGACATGCACGTAGGAGGTCTGTGACAAATACCGGAAGAAATGGTCAAGAATGTGAGGCAGTGATTATTGCTGTCTCCCAAAAAGTTCCTACGACGTCTGTCGCAGGAAACCAGCTTATCCACAAGCACTTTTTACAGAGCTGCAAAAAAAGGCAACCTTCACCCGTAATCGTGTAAGTGTTGTTCACACATTGAAACGTCAGACCACATAAAAACAGTGGCATATTGCCAGTGGTTTCACACATTCCTGCAGCAAAATTCTGGCATACTGAATTACTGTTGGTTCAGAGATGAGGCCTGGTTTCATCTTTCTCGATATGTCAATGCCCAAAATTCCCATTTTTGGGCAACTGACAATCCCCACGCAACACACGAAGAACCCCTATATCCAGCAAAGATCGTGTTTGGTGTGCAATGTCACATCGGCGCATTATTGGGCTGATCTTCTCCGAAACAACCATCTCGACAGCAGCTTATGTGGAAATTTTTCAGACCTTCGTAAATCAGTTGGACGATGAGGAATTATCCATTGAATGTTTCGAGCAGGATCAGGATGGATCAACATGACATACTTCCTGTGCCAGCATGGCCGAAATTAAGTTATTTTTCGAGAACAGTCGTTTCAAAGGGACTTTGGCCTCGGCAGTCGCCAGATTTGACGACTCGATTACTTTCTCTGGGGCTATCTGAGAGGTAGAGTTTACAGCAATAATCCATGATCCATCGTTGCATTGAAATCCAACATCATTCAAGAAATTCAGGCAATTCCTGGGGACATCTTGACTTAAACCTTCCAAAATATCTAGCGTCGTGTTCAGCTCTGCCTGGATGCAAATGGTGACCATTTGCAACACGTTATGATGCCATCTCCTTTCTCATAGCCTAAGGTAAGTCCAGTTCAAATTTTGTTACGATAACTTCATTCCTCTTCCAGTTATTGCAAAAATGCCAGGTAAAGTAGCCAGTTAAATAATTTGTATATGTAAATTACTTTCTTGACATCTGAGGTGGTATATCCAAATTGTCTGGCTGTTTTAATTATCCATTGTAGTACTTTTTCTTTAAAAAAGTTATTACTTGAATGGGTGAAAGCTCTATGCACTAAACTTTTGATTGCCGATATTTTATATGTCCTGGGATGGTACGAATTTGCAGGTATGAGTATTGGCACACAAGTTGGTTTTCTATACACATGGTATTTGCAGGATGTTTAAGTTTTTGTTATTGTGATATCTATGAATGTGGTTGTATTATCATTTTCTAATTCCATTGTAAAGTTGATACTTGGATATTTGCCACAGAAATCTTGTGTGACAAATATCCAAGTATCAACTTTTTTCCAAAACATTGGCATTCCAAAAGAGCAAGCTGTCGTTGACATATCTTCCATAGAAAATAACTTTGTCTTTATACTTGTTAAGAATATCTTCTTCCATTTTCTGTAGTACAACTTCTGCAAATAAGGAAGACAGTGGAGAGCTCGTTGGTGCTCCAAACTTCTGTCTGTATATTGTACCATTAAATTGGAAAAAAATTGTGATATATGTATGTTAATAAATGTATTATTTCTTGAACTTCTAATTTTTGAAAACTATTGTTGTAAAGTCTTTCTGCCACGATATCTATTGCTGTTAAAATGGGAATACTCGGAAACATTGAAACAACGTCAAAGCTGACCATGATTGGAGGACAGGAGTCAAATTTTATTGTTTTTATTTTGTTTATTTAATCAAATGAACTATGTATTGTATAGTTACTTTTCATAAATATTGGTGCAATCATTTTATATAAATATTTTTCTGGATTAATCAGAGGAGCATTAGTCTTGGAAACTATTTATACATATTGGTTCTTCAGGTTTGTGAGTCTTCAACTTATCCAAAAATTTTAGGGATACCTGGTTGAATTAGTGGATATACTGAGTTTAATCTTGTAGCCAGACCGCTGTGATTTTTTAATTGTGAAAGTTTTTTTGTTAATACTAAACAACAAAAATAAACTTTTTGCTTGTTACAAAGACTGCATATGCCGATTCATACAGTAGTTGTCATGCTGATTACAAAAATCAGCGTTCTTAATTGTGATATCGGGCATAGTTTTTGAGTTACCTGTTGTTTCAGTGTACAAATAAGCCTTCATTTTGGCATGTATATTTCGCTACAAGAGGTTAATTACACTTGCCTTAAAAAGTAGTTATTTAAAACTTTCTTCTGTACTTTGGTTGTACTACATCCCTTTTTAGAGTCCAACAGTAATCAGCTGGCATTTTAGGGCTCTATTTTCCTTTATGGTGGTTTTCTATGGTACTCGTATCCTGATGAAAACGTTCTCCGTGTTCCGGTCTTGTTCATTTCGTTGACACTATATATGCAAACAGTCGATTCCTCAATTTTTGTAAAATCTACAGTTTTCAATTTAGAAACACCTAATTTGGTATACTATCTCATGATACTATAACTTAGACTGTACACGGTATTTGGAAAGGGTCGGGGTCAAGGGCTACAACCTTTTCATAAAATCTACAGTTTTCAAATTAGAACCACCAAATTTGGTATACTATCTCATTGTACTCTTACACCAACTTAGACCATAGACGGAAGAGGTCAAGGGGGCCCCATACAACATTTTCGTAAAATCTACAGTTTTCAATTTAGAACCACCAAATTTGGTATACATCTCTCATTGTAATCTTACACCAACTTAGACCATAGGCAGAAGGAGTCAGGGCCTGAGGTGAAGGGTGCCCCATACAACATTTTCGTAAAATCTACAGTTTTCAATTTAGAACCACTAAATTTGGTTTACTATCTCATGGTACTCTAACTTAGCTCGCAGATAGAGTATTGGAGTGCAGGATTGTGTTGCAGTTCTTAAGTAAAAAATGGAAATTTTTGAGAAAATTTTGTATGGGGCTCCTTTACCCTGGACCACGACCCCTTCCAAAAACCATGTATGGTCTAAGTTAGAGTACCATGAGATAGTAAACCAAATTTGGTGGTTCTAAATTGAAAACTATAGATTTTACGAACATTTTGTATGGGGGCCCCCTTCACCCCGGGCCCGACCTTTTCCAAAAACCATCTAAGTTACAGTACCATGCGATAGTATACTAAATTTGGTGGTTCTGAACTTTTTTTCGGTTTTTAGGAATCTATTGTTTGCCTATACTGTATAGTGTCGACGAAATGAGTTGTTGACGAAATAAGTTGTCGACGAAGTGAAGCAGACCCCCGTGTTCATCACTTACAGCTCCTGAGTTCTGTGGGGAAAAGTCCTAGATGCGAGTGAAGGAAATGTATCTTAAGGGACATATGAAAGTGATGTACAGTACAATGCTTTTACAAGAAATGAAGATTTATTGATTGATAGGGAAAAGCTGGAGATAACCAATACCTATATTTATCTTGGACGGCAGATAACAAGTGAGAGTCACATTGGTGAAGAAATTAATCGGCGTATAAAACTTGCCTGGAGAACGTTTGGAAGAAACAGTATAATTTTCAAGAGCAATATGCCATTATGTCTCAAAAGAAAAGTGTTTGATCAATGCATCCTGCCAGTGCTTACGTATCGAGCAGATACCTGGACCTTAACGAAAAGAGACATACAAAGACTGCAGACAACTGAAAGAACAGGGCTGCCAGACCTGCACCAATTGTGCCAACCCACGCCAAAACGTTATTGCGCCATTCTGCTTAAAAAAAGTGCGATTTTGACGAAATCTGCACCAATTTTGCGCCAAAAGTTAAAATTTACCGGTCATCAATATTTTAGCGTAATCTTACGACATTCGTTTTCGATTCAGCAGTTAATTCATACGTGAGGTTCTCTGCTGATTCCCGGAGCCCCCCTCTTTTTTTTTCTTGTTATTTTTGAAATCGATGCAAAAAGTGAAGACATTTTCAGGGTATTAGGGGGGCGTATTTTGTCTGGGGACGTTTTGTCTTTTTGAACTTTCGGAAATGGAAGTTAAACGGAGTGCAGAGTTTTCCCCGTAATCGTATTTTTGTTCTCGCGCAATGCTGCTTCTGTTCAGTATTGTTGTTAAATATAATTTCATTACATAATTTCAGCCTGAAATTGTAGGCAACGATTTCCGAAAACGGAAGTTAGGCCACCCGTAATCTTTGGCCACGAAATTCTTGTGCTGATTCGAGAATTCATTCTTTTTTGTCATCATTTGGACCATTTACGAGATCGATGCATAACTGAACTGAGATTTTGGGAGGATTGTGGTGGTGGTGGTGTGGGGGATCGTTTTCTTCAGCGAAGGATGGAATTCCATCCTTCGAAAACGGAAAGGAGACTAAGGTAAGATTTCTCTTGTAATCGTAATTTTTTTTAGTAATATTTCCTATACCCAGTATTGTTAGATATCATTTTTTTCCATAAATATTTGTATTTCAGCTTGAAAATGTTGGATAAATTTTCTCAAACGGAAGTCGGACGGAGCGAAGATTTCTTCCGTGATTGTAGCCCCCCTCCCGGGAATGTTCCCACTCCTATGTAGTTGTTAAATGTCATCACCCTCATAAATGTGTGTGCATTTTAGCTTGAGGCGGGAAATTTCCAAAAACAGGACTGGCGAAGTTTGGAAATTTGTAAGAATTGATGCATGGTGTTAAAAAAAAAAAAAAAAAAAAAAGTATTCATTCGCTGAAAATTACACCATTTATCTAAAATAGTAAAAGCTCTGGCATCAGAATTCATGGTTCTCAGGATGAAAGTTCTTTAAGCATGATGGATAAAATTGTCATCTGAGGGAATAAAAAAAAACAACGAAAAAGGAAAGAAAAGTAACAAAGAAAAATGGTGAGGGAAACCTATCAGCAGAAAAAAAAAGTAAACAGTGGATGCTGTGCAGTGGCAGAGTCAACAAAAGACAAATATGGCTGTGGAACTTGTTGAGAAGAAAGTAGGGTTTGCTTGCAAGAGGAAACCAGGGCTAATTTTCTAGCAAGTACAAAAAGAAAACCAGGAAAAAAAAAACTGTTTGAAGCTATGTCTTTTAAAACCACCCTATTTTGTTTGGAATTTAGTAATTTTATAATTGTGAGTGCAATCTAGTTAAATATTTTCATAAGTAAATTACAGTGAACGATTCAATTTTGTTCATGCTGTGTAGTATTCACTTTCTCACCGCGCAGTCTGATTTTTCACCAAATTAAAAAGTACAGCTTTGTTTTTTTTCTTCATTAGTCTCATGTATGTTAATTAAAATCGCTCACGAGCGCTATGGATAAATGAAAGGATTGTTTATATCAAAACTTGTAATCAATTATCAGGAATACCGATCTTTTGGTTCTTGTCTAAATTTTGCCCCATACATACGTTCAGGGAGCAGAATTTTTAGTAGGTTTCCTTTTTCTCATTTTGACCTATCTTGGGGAACATCTTCACCCTCACACTTTTCTTTTTCTAGACGGAAGGTGCGTTGAACCACTTACTAATTCGCAATAGTCTGCTTAATGTCCATACATACAGGACCCCACGTATGCAAGAGCAGTGGCTCTTTCACACAGCAACAACAAAAAAGTCAAACTGATTCTACTACTAGTGAAGAAGGAGGGGGACAATCCTGCGCCAAAATGTCACTGTGCAAGCGTTAAGCGATGGAAGCAGCTTTTATCTAACCAACTTTACTAAATCTCACTGTTATTTTATAGTTTTGGTTCCAGTTGTAATCGTTCACAGCAATAACGAAAGTTTGACATTGATAATTACTGGATGAAAAACATTGTGCGAAAAGTATCATGGCGCAACTGCTGAAAGGTGATTTTACAATTTTATTATTAAATGTTACATTAGTTTTCCTTTTATATTGAAGGTACGCTTTCCTTCAGAAAACCTTTAGGAGTTTGTGATACACACGCAAACCACATACGCGTGGCTTGCCAGTTGGTTGGTTTCAGAAATAATGTATTTTCATCTGAATACCATAAATCTCGAAAAATATGCTGCTAAAAACCAACCAAAGAAAAAACGGTAATTACATATTTATTCTTCCTAAGTGTATATTCGCAAGCATTCAGTAACAATAGCAGCAGTTCTTGGATGTGGCAGCATCCTATTCGTGTTACAGCGAAACAAATGCATTAGGAAGAAACTCCCTGATATTAATGTGTTACGCTTAAAATATTGCAGGTCATGTAGTTTTCAATAAATCGGTGGGTAGTATAATTGTTTTCCCAGTTATCTCACTGTAGGAAGGACATAAGTGTTAATTAAGTCATAAGAAAAGCAGTAAAATGCCAACAAACCTGAAATATAACATTTTTTCATGATTCATAAAATAATGGTGATTCCGTATATAAACATAACTTAAAGCACAGCATGGACTTAAAACAATTAAAAATTCTATCACTAGCTACTCCAAAATGCAAATTGTCTCGCTCCAAAATCAAACGTTTCTGCTCCAAACTGCATATTTTTCCCCCCTCCAAGAATTTCTCCGAAACATGGTAGGGGCACTAACACCCCTGAAAGAAGCAATTAGAGATGATGCATGCTTCTTTCAGGGAGACTATTAAAAAAGGAGACTGCTGCCCCTGCTTAGTGACGGCGGAGAAGAGAGGAATGACAATCTACAGAACAGCGGTAACTTGATCAATGCATCCCGAAAACGAAAGTGTTTAAACTTGGCCAATCGCTCAGAATAACATTGCCACTAATAGTAGAAAAGTGCATTAGTTTAACAACCTACTAACATTTGTTATTAAATTGAGTGTGCCTCGGCTCTAAAAATAAAACTAACAGTAACCTTTAAAAAAGACTAAGAGCGAGCAAGAAGGATTGCCTCTTTACTGAATGAGGCGGTGTTTGGTTTTGTCACTAAAGCCCATTGTTTGTCACAAGCATGGTGGAGAAGGGGGATGAAACTCGGGAGTAGATAAACGACCTCTCTGTCAATCACACACTCGTCCAGCTCAGCAGTTGACGGACAGCTGCTATGCTACACAGGCTAGTGGGAGAAAATTTTATCAGGGATCGCATTCCTCCTAAAATTCCTAATATTTTGTGACCCTCCTTAAATTCCTAAAATTATACCTAAAATTTGCTGTTCATCCTAAAATTTTCGTAAGCTTATTTATTAAAAACACAACCGTTATTAACGCCAATAAATTTACCATTACGCAGGGTGCGCACGCGTGCTTGAAAACCTGGAAAGTCCTGGAAAATCATGATTACGTTTTCAAGGCCTGGAATATCCTGGAAAAACGGTGTTTTTAATGCCGTCTTGAAAAGCCTTGAAATTTGAAATTAGTGCTTAAAAAATGCCCTTTTAGGAAATCGTGTTACTGTTACCCCTTCATTTTTTAAAGTTCCTTTTCTCTGTTCTCAAAGAAACCACCGGCAGCGGTTTCCGATGTGCACCAAATCCTAATTTGGCTGGGGGGAAAAAAAGAAAAAAAAAGGCACTACTTCCAGTGCAATAAAATTGGATGATTACTAGTAGGTCGAAGGGGAGCTTGATGTCCGTCCGACAATTGAGAACAGAAGTGGAAAGAAGAGGCATTTAGCATTTGCAGGGGGTCGCGTATGTACCAAGTCAGCTGGCATCCACCAGTGAGGAGTATGCCTGAACAACACATTCATCTTCTTCTTGTTTATGTGCATGCCACCCTCCCTCCCCTCAAGAGACTTCCACTACTTATGATAAAAAATAAGAAAACTATCTTTGCGAATTTTTCCCGAAAGTGGCTGAAATTTTTACATTCACTGTAATTGGATTACAGAAGCTCACTTCCAAAATTCCAGTTGAATCGGTTTAAAATTTTAAAAGTTAGCATTGGTAATTTTTATTATGGACAAGTATGTGTGTCTCTTTGGACAGAGTGAGCCTCCAGCAGAAAGGGTGTTACCATAGCAACGGTTGATTGACAGCTGGGAGCGCTGATCTGAAGCCCTTGGTTGGGAAGAAAGCAAACACCTGTTTATCACTTCCACAGCTCAAAAGGACTAGGAGAATATTTTCAGAAATCCATTTTTCTGAATTTTGAAAATAACACAGTAAAATTTTTACAGTAGTTAAGATACATCACAATAAAGTTCTAGTGCAAATTTCGCCAAATTCCGTTAGGAACTTTAGCAGATGCATAATCGGATTGAAAAAAAGAAACTAATTATAAATTACGGGAAAAGCAAGTGAATTATTTTTTTAGATGCCATGGTTTATTTAAACAGAGTGATCCTTAAATTTTTTTCTGTGATGATATGGACTCTATTTGAATTACAAACACGTTTTTATTCAGACGTCTGAGTTACTGTTTTAATAAAAAAATCATCTATAATTAAAAAGTTTTCAATGGATTTAAGCAATATTCAGCAGATAAACAAACGTATTTTAGTAAATTGCAACATCATGACGTAAATTTGGTAATTTAATTTTGTCGAAAATTGGGGAGCATTTTTTTTTTTACAGTTTCTATTATAGTTAAAGTGAAGGAGGAAATGTGCAACTTGACAGTTCAGTGAGCTGCAGGTGGTGATTTATGGCGATGTGCCAAATGAAAAGAAGCCATTCCATCAGGTAATTCCAAAGGTTGTGTTGTGTGGACGCGTCCTCCTGCTGTTTGATCTTAATTGGAATGTTTTTGTGCATGGGGGGGGTCCGAGAGAAATATCCGTTTCAGCTTTACAGCTTTTACAGCTCTTTTTTTCTTTTTTTCTTGGTAATAAATAAAAATCATACATAGTTGCTGCATTCACCATTGATCCATGTTTGCATTTCTTGAATATAAACAGCAGACAATCAGAAACATAGTGTTGGGCGGGTCTTGATGATCTTCATTTTGTATATGCTGAATTCAGTTCTGTGGGAATAAGGAATGACTTATACTGTGAATATATACAAAACTACATATTTTTGAGCTGAAAAAATAGGTCTACTTGTACACAGTAGCTAAAGTGTGAACTCAGATGAAGACAATCAGACATACGGACGTCTGATTCCATAAAAAAATCAACATAGTTTTTTTATTTACACTACAGGTAAAAAAGCAAAAACATGTTTTTAAACGTTATAAAGGAAAACGGATTTTTGAAACGCATGACTTGATCTTAATTTCTGAAAGTTTCTTTTTTCCACATCCTTTTTTTTCAATTACAATACACTGTAACAGGATACTGTGTGTTATATCACTTAGAGATATGGCAGATTTTCGGTTGCTGATATCCGCGATCGTAAGCGGTAGTTGCATTGCGATTGTTGATGATGACAAGATAAATACTGGAGTGATGTAAAATGTTGCATAAACTAAAAAAATAAAAAAAATAAAGCCCTCCCCCCACCCCGAACTTTTATGCGGTCATCATAGCTGATCAACCATTTCATTCCATGAACATCAGCACATTTCAATCATTTGAACATTGGGGGTATCTGAAGGAATTCAGCCGTGCTTAAGCGCCCTAGCGCAACGAAAACATGCTAAGTTTGGACAGTTCTATTCCCTTCCCCTCTACCATCCCTAATAATTGAGTGTTTCAAATATTCTATTTATGAGCTAGTTTTCGCGCTGTTTGTTATGCTTTTATTTTCGAAGAAAGAGAGGGAAAATAAGGAAAAGCAGCTAGAGAAAAAAAGAAAAGCTGAGTTTGATGACAAAATAAAAGAAAATGATGCAGAAATAAATAGGCTTAAAAAAGATAAAGAAGCCTCCCTAGCAGTAATTCAAGAGGGAACAGAAAGAATGAGAAAAGCTGTAGAAAAACAAAATACTGTTGAAATAGCAGTTGCCTCTAACTTGATCATACAAGGTTCAGCTGAAATAAAGAAAACTGAAAGTAAATTAGTTGTGGTGGAAGCAGAAAAAGATAGGCTAATCAGGAAAAGGTTAAAACAATAATATGAAAAAAGTAATTCAGTGAACAATTGTACATAGTTCTTGGTTTTCAATTACCTTTTTAGGATATTATAGTTTAATGTGAAACCTGAAAACTTTACTGTGAAAATCGTGAATTGCTTCTGGTTCAACAGCATATTAATGTTCAAAGTGAAACTTGAATGTGGTAAATATACTTGAATATGATAATAACACGTGAAAAGATAAGAACTGAACATTAGAAGTAAATCATACTTAAACTTTAGACATTAGACGTTATGCAAAAAATTTGGGTGTGAACTTCGACCATATATACTAATGGACTGCGCATTGGCAATAGCTGCATCAAAGCCGCCATGGCTCAAACATTGGGCACGTCATCATCAGACTCCAAATTTCGTGTACAAATGCTGTTATGATTACTAATTTACGCTGCAGAACTTCAGTGTTTTCGGTGTATTATGTGAATGCACCTCATATATAATGAAAACTCTTCAGGTAAGTTTACTTATGAGCTATATACATGCATGATCGTGTTGTTTACATTTTGTGATTTATAATGTGATGAACATTTGCGAAGAATTTGGAACATGCATTCCATTTTTTTTTTTCTTAAGTTACTATATTTTTATATCAATAGCTGCAAGTTTCTGGTTAAGTAATTGAACTTTATTGACTTAGGTATTTAATTCGTTTCTTACCCATGAAAAATCATAGAACTTTCTTTACTATATCGGTCAGAGCAACCATAAGCACAGCAGGTGTAACCCATCTTTTTGACTGTTGTCATGTGATTTTATGTTGGAGCCAGAAATTTTGATGTCATGCGCAGTCTATCAGTATATATGGTTGAAGGGTGTGAAGCAAACTCTTTACAATGTATACAAAGTTGTTTTACTAGATGTATACAAATATACATCTAGTTTTTATTGAAATACACTCCTAAAATTTTCCTAAAATTTTTCTAAAAATTCCTAAAATTCCTAAAATTCTTACCTAAAATTTTCCAGAAGTATGCTATGATCCCTGTTTTATAGAACAAATTTTCTTTAATTTTTTAAATAGCTGCATGCAAATTTTATAGTGTCCACAATACATCAAAATAAAGATTCATTTTAAATTTTGAAGAGATCCATTGAAAACTTCAAATGTTACACATTTATATTTTACGGCATGCATATTCTTTATGGGATAAAAAAAACCCTATCAGGTTGACATCAAGACCTATTTACGCGAACCAAATATGTTTCGTCATGTTTCAGGAAGTGTTTTGGTTTTTTCTTTTCAAATAACGATGTGCTTTACGACGTTTGGTAAATGCATTATGATTCGTTTGCTGCGGGAGCAAATGCTTTGCTCTCCATGAATGAAGTAACTGCAGAAAACTCGCTTGCAAAAAGTGGAAGAAAAGCGGGGGGGGGGAGAAAATGTGCAAAAGTGGGTTCATATACTGTTAAAGTGTGTAACCTTCCCCTGAAAACTAACCAGGGTGGTGAACCCTATCATCTTCCCAGAATTGTGCCTCAATTCCACCCACATTTTGCGGGAAACTGCCGCAAGCAATATTGCAAGAGTAAATAGTAAATTCACATTTCTGCATGCAGGCGCATCCTCAAAAAAATTTTTTTTTCCTTTTTTTTTTTTTTTTTTTTGTAATACCCAAGATAAGTAGGTATACAAAAACTGTAAATATTCAGATAAAAATCGGGGGTCGACCTATACACGAGATCGACCTATACATGAGTATATACAGTACTTTTGTACTTGGTTGTAAAAGATTCCATCACTTCAATTTTGTAGCCAATATTTCGGCCTGACTTTTTGCTAAATGAAAGTCACAAACCAGATCGTTCAATTCTTCCTGACTTATAAGGTAAGGCATAGAATCTCCGAGAAATCAGGGTCTTGTACTTCAATATCTTCTTTGCTGTGTGGATTTATTTCATCAGTATCACTATCATCTAAACACAATGACTGTGGAGGTACAGGAACAGGTCTTCTGGCCGAAGGAATACTGGGATACTGAATTGTGTCTGTAATTCCAGATATCTTAGTGATGCAGATGTAACAGTCTGTTGAGTGGTCTTTTGGTTCTCTCCAAACCATTGGTACCACAAATGACATTTGACGTGATCCCTTCTACCAGCCAGTCAACAAAGTTACACATGAATTACAACAAATGTAAGGCACCCAAGATTTATCATAATCACCCACTTTGCACTGGAAATAAAGTTCATATGAATTTCTAATCAACTGTGTAAAATGTCGCCTTTGAGACTTTAAAGTAAATTGTCCACATATGTAGCAGAAACTGTTTGGATGGTTCACACAAGTACGCAGCATTATTTAATGTACACTTTGCACAATCCACACCACTTTTTAAAACCACGAGAAAATGCATGTTCTCCAATGCCAATTAAATGCATTCGAATGACAAAAATTCTGTTTTGTTCCCCCTTTCCAGAAGGAATTGCACAACAGGAAGTTATGATGCCAGTATGTCTACTCTCAGAGACAGCTATTCTGACTGCAGACAGATGTGTCCGATAGGAAACATAGAAAAATTTCTTTAATTAACCCAACATTCACCTGTATTGCTGTAATCATTTTTTTCATTATAAACTGAATTATCCAGAATATGTACTTGTTTGGTCTTATCTGCTTAAACAATTTTTAAATTGGTTGTTTCTTAAAGCAGGGTGTCCACATTCTGGAAAGTCAGGGAAATGAAAATTGGTCAGGGAAATGCCTGAAATGTTGGTAAAAGTCAGGGAAAATCAGTGATATTTAAAAAAAAAGTCAGGGAAATTTCACTCGCAGACAACAACTAGTTTTAACCTGGCGTCGGCCACCCCGGTGGCGCAGTGGTCTAAGGAGCTGGCCTCTAATCATTCGTCCGTGAGGGGTCCGGGTTCGAATCCCGGTCAGGCATGGATGTTGTGTTTGTCTTACGGCACTGACTCTCTCCCTTCCCTGGAAACAGTGATCCTAAATTAGGGACGGGCGACTGCTTATAGCCCATTGAGTTGCTCACGGTGGTCGTTAAACCTCCAATAAAAAAAAAAAAAAAAAAACCTGGCGTCGGGGAGTGACGCCCTCATCTCCCAACACACTTGCACTTGGTGTTGCAGGCAGTCACTTACTTCCCCTTCCTACTAATGGAACCTTGTATTTCCTACCTATTATTGTAAGTTGTGTTACATTACTTGTTAACATTTCTCTTTTTGTTTTAGGTCAAAGGAGTAGAAGAAAATTTGTGATAAGTTATACCTTGTTAAAAGGCAATTAAGACTGCAGCAGTGGCAAAGCGTTGTGTGTTTAATGAACAATGGTTGGACGAACAATTAAATCCTGAGTTTCTGGTTGGTTAGCTGCTGTGAACGGTGACAATGAATCAGCATTTTGTAAAGTGTGCTCTAAAACTTTCAAGCTTAGCAACATGGGGCGTCGGGCAGTCTCGAGCCACGGAAATGGCCCTAATCATTTGAAAAACATCCGTGCAAAAATCTATCTATCAGTCCAGTCTTGCTTCTTTCACTTCCTCTGTGAAAAAGAACTCTCTTTGTAATAAACTCTTGCCATCAACAAGCTCAGGAAATGTGGAATCAGTACTTCTAGAAAATATTGTCTAATGACTCAAATACTTATGTTGTGAAAGATGATGTGAAGCCCAGTGACCTTAATGCTTATGTAGTGAAAGATGATGTAACAGTCGGAAATAATATGGGCCATGGAAGTGTTGTTCAAGCGAATGTCTCTGAACTCTTGTACACAGATTAACAAAACATTTCAGTTAATGTTTCTTGACAGTGCGATAGCTTCAAAATTTAATTTAGGCAAAAGCAAAGCATCTTATATGATAAACCATGGATTGGCACCACATTTCAAAGAGTGTTTAATGGACGATCTGAAGCAGTGCACTGACTTTGTAATTTGTTTTGATGAATCACTAAACAAAATTGCTCAGCGTGGGCAAATGGATCAGTTTGTTCGTTATTGGAACATCAGTCTGCAAAACGTTTTCACTAGATACTTAAGTAGTGTGTTTTTAGGACAGGCAGCAGCTAATGACCTTTTAGAGAAATTAATTAAAGGTGCACCTCTTCCCTTGGATAACATGCTATACAAGTGTCAATGGATGGACCTAACGTTAATCTCAGCTTTCTTCAAAAGCTGGAAGATAAACTTAGAACTGAAAATCCAGATGGTAAATTATTAGTTGACATTGGAGTATGAGGTCTTCACATGGTCAATGGAGCTATGAAAACTGGACTTGAAGCAGTGAAATGGGATATACATAACTTTCTGCGTAACTTGTACTACCTTTTAAAAGATAGTCCTGCTTGCTGTGCAAATTATACTATGATTACCGGATGTAAAGATTTCCCTTTGAAATTTTGCACTGTAAGGTGGTTGGAAAAAGTTAATTGTTTGACTAGGGCATTGCTTGTCTATGATCATATCAAGAAATATGTTCAAGAATAATCGGTTTCCAGCAAACAGCACATGTTTCTTGCAGAATTCATGGAAAGTCCACTGTTGAAATGCAAATTGGCTGCATATAGGACTTATAGCTTCAGAATGTGAATCTTGTTTGAGAAGTTTCCAGAGCCCAAAGCCTTTAATTCCTTTCTTACACACTGATTTGCTGGATCCGATGAAAAATTTGATGGCATGAAGCTTGAAGCCTGACAAATTAAGTGAAGCTGATAGTGTCTCAAAACTGTTAACTTTAGATGTATCAAAAAGTGAAAATCTTCTCTCAATTGAGAAAGATGATATTGGATTTAGTGCTAAAAAACTATTAAAAGAAGTGAAGTGCTCAGAAAGGGAGAAATTAGAGTTTAAGCTTGAATTTTGGAAACTTGTGACCAGTATGATTGAAAAACTTCGTCAGAAAAGCCCACTAAAATTTAAGTTTGTCCATGGGGTAACTTGTTTGGACCCAAATACACTATCTACCAACAAGTAATTGGATACTCCTGCAATCGACGATATCTGCGGTCCTGATACACGTCAGGGCCGCCGCCGTTAAATATCGTGTGGGAAACAACAACGCAACCAGTCGCATGCAAGATGCCACGCAGTTCGGAGTTCTCTGATTTCGAGAAAGGTGTAATCGTCGGGTATCACAGGAATGGCCGATCCATATGTGACATATCCAGAGAGTTGAAGTACCCAAAATCGACAGTGGCCTGCGTGATTGGCAAGTGAAAGATGAGAGGTGGCTGTCGGAATGTGCCCCGACCCGGCAGACCCACAAAACTGGGAGTTGGAGACCAACGGGTGCTGGCCAGAGAAATTCGGAAGAACCGCAACAAATCGATGGGCCACATTTGCGAGGAGTTTCAACAGGCCTCCGGGAGTGTTCTTTCAATGAATACCATCTGCTCGGTTATCATGGCCGTGCTGCCGCCCACAAGCCTTTGATCGCCAAGTCCAATAGCGCTGCTCGGCTAACGTGGTGCAAAGAACATCAACAGTGGACCGTTGAACAGTGGAAACCGGTTCTCTGGAGCGACAAATCAAGGTTCACCCTCTACCGTTCAGATGGCAGGGTCTGGGTTTGGCGTCTGCCTGAAGAACGCCTCCTGCCGGAATGTATTGTGCCAACTGTGAAGTTCGGCGGCGGTGGAATTATGCTATGGGGGTGTTTCTCCTGGTATGGCATGGGACCCTTGGTCGCAATTCCTGGTAGACTACGCCGAGACCTACTGCACCATTTTGGATTACCATGCGCTTCCTACGCTGTGGGAGTTTTACAGGGTGGACCTGGACCCATGTTACTTTCAGGATGACAATGCCACCTGTCATGTTGCGAGGTCCACCATGGCTTGGTATGGTGACAATGGGGTTAATCGAATGGACTGGCCTGCGCAGAGCCCTGACCTTAACCCTATCGAGCACCTCTGGGACTAGTTAGAGCGGCGACTTAAGGGGTGCCCCCACCGTCCGAAATCGGTGAAGGAACTGACCTGTCTTCTCCAAGCCGAGTGGAAGAAAATACCGCTAGCCATTGTACAACACCTGGTTGAGAGTATGCCCCGGAGGGTCGCAGCTGTAATCGCCGCTCATGGAGGCTCCACCGACTATTGAAGGTGAATAAACTTCATTTTCCTTTGCTATCACAGGTGTCCAATTACTTGTTGGTAGATAGTGTATTATAGTGCAGCAGCTGAGTCTAGGCAAGAAGAGAGTGGAAATTCAAACAAGATTTCAGATGACTGTGCTGAAAAAGCTAATAAACAGCATGCTTCACTGTGTGTAGAAGCTCAATCTGCTTTAAAGTCTCAGTTTGATGAATTTTTAGACAGTCATGATAATTTCATTGGATTAGACAAATTTTACCGTGCTCTACTTGACAACCAAAAACAATTCGGTGAACTTTGGGATGTAATAAAAATTTGCCTCATTACGTCTCATGGAAATGCTTCAGTGGAAGGTGGATTTTCTGTCAATAGGTCTCTTCTTGTGGAAAATCTCCTGGAAGAATCCCTGATTTGTCAGAGAACAGTTTTTGATTCTATTAAAAATGTGGGAGGAGTAGAACACATTGCCGTCAGTAGAAGGCTTCTTCCTTCTATAAGAGCCTCCAGACGAAGATACCAGGATTGTCTTGAGAAAAAAAGAAAAATTGATCATGAAATAAAGGAATTAAAGGGAAAAAACCAAAGAGTACGCAAGGAACTAGAGTTGGAAGAAGCATCATTGCAGGCAAAGTTTTCAGATTAGGAAAAGAAGAAAAGTGGTGTGTAATATTAAAACAGTGACTGTGTTCCCACTGTAATATTTTTATAGTAACTGTTCTGAATATTGTGTATGTGTTTGTTTGAGTGTTTCTTCAATAAATGTAAAACCATGAAAAAAAGAGTTAACTTAAAATTAAAAAGGTGCGAGTTGGACGGCTGTGGGAAAGGTGGAGGCCGATTTACAAAAAAAAAAAAATAATAATAAATAAATGAATCAGTTATTTGGGAATCTTTATACATCAAACGGAAACACTTTTAAATATAAGTTTCTCAATTATCAATTCTATTTTAATTATTATCGTGGCGCATA
The DNA here is from genome assembly GCA_039090855.1 of Macrothele yani. Lineage (NCBI taxonomy): Eukaryota > Metazoa > Arthropoda > Arachnida > Araneae > Macrothelidae > Macrothele > Macrothele yani. The sequence continues at coordinate 15,660,020 of CM077017.1, forward strand.
TATTGCAAAACTCAACCTATTTGTGTAAGGTCAGAGATTTCTTATATATTTGGTCAGGGAAATCAGGTTTGATAATTCTGTGGACACCCTTGCAAAGCCTATAGTTCCTTTCTTCCATATTTAAATATATTATTTACAGATTCTTTAGAAGAGGACATATCTTTGAATCTTCTTATTGAATGCATTAGTTTAAATCTGACAGTTTTGCTTCAAAATTTGACACTATTTGTTTTAAGTGCGGGATGTATTTTTTCTGTAGTTTCTAATATTGCCGGAGGAGCAAACTTTAATGCACCTCTTTAATGCCTTTTCTTGGAGTTGTCAATTCTTCAGAACAGTTGTTTAGATATTCTGTCTGGGACACTTGAAAATTACTTCGTTTAGGTTCTATTGTTCTGTTCTTCCAATAATTTCTCTATTTTGAAGTATCTCTGAGAATCTCGTATTTTTTGTTTTTCAAGTCTTTGGAAAAGATTGCCCGTAATGTTATTCTTTTTATCTGTTTCAGTCATATTTTTAGTGTAATACTGGAGTTTTGAAGTACCATGAATAGCATTTCGCATGCAGTCCATATATAACACTTCTTTTATTGTTAATCTCTGCTCTTAATCTTTTTCTATTGCAATTTCTTATTATCTTTTTGATCTTGTTTGCCGAGTGATTTATTTGTTATTCTCAAATACTTGGGGATAACGTTCATATCTCTGCAATTAATTAAATATTCCAAGTTGTCTTTGTTGTCGTTGTAATTTTGTATTTTATTTACTGGAAAGGTTGAAATTCTGTTGATCATCATATTTTTAGTGTAATACTGGAGTTTTGAAGTACCATGAATAGCATTTCGCATGCAGGCCATATATAACACTTCTTTTATTGTTAATCTCTGCTCTTAATCTTTTTCTATTGCAATTTCTTATTATCTTTTTGATCTTGTTTGCCGAGTGATTTATTTGTTATTCTCAAATACTTGGGGATAACGTTCATATCTCTGCAATTAATTAAATATTCCAAGTTGTCTTTGTTGTCGTTGTAATTTTGTATTTTATTTACTGGAAAGGTTGAAATTCTGTTGATCATCAGGGTTCGTACGCCTCCTGGATTTCCTGGAAAACTCCTGAAATAATTTTTTTCCAGGGCTCTGGAAAACTGGAAAAAATGCAATTTTTAATGACTCCTGGAAAACTCCTGGAATTATTGTATTTCTTTTTATGCGGAACTAGTTTGGTTAAAAGATTTGCAGACAGTGTTGCATCACAAATGTTAGCTATTCTCCAGCGGTGAACTGAATGGAGTGTGAGTGGGGGAGGAAGGGGGTTGAAGAGACTTCCTTTCCTAAACAGGTGTACGGGCCCGTTGACTGATTAGCATCTCCCGCATGCTACTGGGATAAAAAATATAATTCTCTATCTTTGCGGAATTTCGGCAAAACTGGCTAAAAATTTAATGCGCTTAATAAATTGCTAAAATGAACGAACCTATCAAATTTCGTGTGAAGCCGATAAAAATTGTGTAAACCAGCCACTAAAACTTTTAAACACGTTTTCGTTTGCCCGCAGTACATCATATAAAAAATTTTCATTTGACTGTAGTGAAATTTGCCGGGTAACCTTATGACCCAGGTATGACATGTGAACAATTCAGATCTTTTTATTGAAAATTTGGAAAATTAATTTTTCAGCTCTTTTTTTGCTCCTTAAAGAACGTGGTTATGTTATCCGTCCATGTGTCCGTTCGTCTCTGGACACCATATCTCTGTAACTAATAATTCTGAATTGAAAAATTCTTTTTGCATTGGGAAGCTTGAAATGTGCGAATGACTATCCTTTATCCCCCCCCCCTCCATGCACAATTTTGCCGCTAGAGGGCGTAAACGCAGATGTCGAATTCAAAATACATTTTATTCCATATATTTACTTTTAAACTTTAGATTGAAAAAATCTTTTATCTTTCAATTCCATTTCTATCGAAGACTATTCTAGGTATAGTCACTTTTTCAAGTTATACATAGACTTTCCGCTAGGGGGTGTAAAATTAAACTGCGTTTTCTCGATATCTCTGCTTCTAAAACTCTGATTTGAAATTTTTTTCTCCAGCGGATAAATCTCCTGATTAAAATCTTTTGCATATAATTCCTAATTTGTGGTAAGAAACGGTTTGGCCACCAAGTGTTAATTTCTGCATCTGTCGCATTTGCAGCAAAATCTGAGCTCCTGAAAACTCGATTGAAAATTTCTTTCGTGAACCGATGCTGCTAACATTGAAAAACCTTTTGAGAATACATTCTTCTTAAAATAATGCATTGCTTTTCCGCCAGGGGACGTAGATGTATATATTATTCTTTGTTTGAGAGCAGTTCCACTGAAAAATGTTTCTTGTATAATTTCAAATTTTTCGTAATGCACAAGTCTGCCACCAGAGGGCGTAAGATCACGTTTCCGTTTACAGCAATAGCTGCGGGACTAAAAAATGGATTGAAAAACTTTTCTTCGGTCAGATGCTACTAACTAAGCAAACTGTGTGTGCATATTTTCTTCCCAAAATAATACACAATTTTCATGCTTAGGGGGCACACATTCTTAATCTGTTTTTCTCAATATCTCTGCTTCTACATGTGCGATTTAAACAATTATTTCAGCACCGGATGCCATTTTTCTTGTAGAACACTTAAATATGAGGAATTTTTGTAGTTCACAGTTCTGTTGGTATGTGGTGTTTTTGTACTTCAGTTTGCAGCTGTGTCACCGCTTCTAAAATTTTACACTATTGAGAAATTTCTTTTTTACTGTATGCCATTTGCTACGCTAGAGATGCGGAACATTATCCTATGTAAGTAATGCACAGATGAACCAATAGGGGGCCTAATTGTCGAAACCCTTTTCTCGCTATTTCTGCTTCAGGGAAATGCATTTGAAAAGTTATTTTTACTTAGCATAGCTTTTCCCATGCAGAATAGTTTTTGCTGTTTTCAACTTTTCCATTATGCAAAATTCTGCTAGAAGTCAGAGTTATATAATGTTTCTTTCTCTGGTATATTTCTTCTTTTAACTGTTTGTTTGATTTGGAATTTTTGTCTTTGATACCTTCCTTGTGCTATAAAGAAATTTTGTGTGCTATTTGTTGATTTTTGTGACTTGCTTTTTTAGCCACTGGTGGAATTAAGCAGATATTTTTATTTCTGGATGTTTTATTGATTGTTAAAACCGGTTTATTGTTTTCCTAACTGGTTCCATAGACTTTGAATGGCTTTGGTAAATTTAATTTGCATCAATGGATTCAAAAGACGTGCTCATTACACCCAAGAATTTGGTGTCCTTTTTTTTTTTTTTCGACTCTTTATCTCAATTCAGACAGGGTCAGTTGAACACATCCAATTTTTTTTTTTTAATTATGGTAGCTACTCCTAATAGAGGTATAAAGTACTGCAGAAGGATTTTTATCACAAAAAATTTTTTTGGTCGAGTTACAGCATTTTGAAAATAGACAAAAAATACACCTGTGACGAAAATAATGTGAAACACCAAATTTTTAAATGTACACTGCTCCTGTACTACACTGCTGGACAATTGCTAAGGACGGATCATAAACGGCTATATAGCGCATAAAAAAGTAAGTGTGGTTGGATGCCTAGTGAAATAAAATGTCAGAATGCCAGGACATTGCAAGAAAGACAATTTATTGTGCTCTGAAATCCAGAAGGCTTTGGATTTGGAATTTTTGTCTTTGATACCTTCCTTGTGCTATAAAGAAATAATATAAAGAAATAATATAAAGATGTTAAGGGACAAACAGGCCATTTTGTGCAGAATACGTAAACGTGAAAAAAATGCAATTACCGTCTGCAGGCGTTCTGGCGTAAGATGTCAATACGGGATATGGCCACCATGGAGGGTGATGCAAGATTCCACACGTCTTGTCATGCTTTGCACAACATTATCAAGCAGCTGTTGGGGTAATTTATCCCATTCCTCTGCCAGTGCTTGGATGAGGGTGTCCTTGTTTATTGGAGGGCATTGGCGACCAGCAAGACTCCTCCCCAAAGCATCCCACACATTTTCAATGGGATTCAGATCTGGAGAACGTGCTGGCCATACGAGGCGTTGAATATCCTCGCTCTCAAGACACTCCTGGACAGCGACTGTTCGATGACATGTTGCGTTGTCGTCCATAAAAATGAATCTATCACCGACAGCACCACGGGACATGAGGTAGCAGAATATCATTAATGTATCGTTGGCCAGTCATAGTCCCAGTTGGAAGCACATAGAGGGACGTACGGCCATTGATCATGATGCCAGCCCATACCATGACACTACATGTCGGATATCGGTCCCTTTCCTGTATGTTTGCTGGACAATATGCAGTACCACTATCACGCCAGATCAGTTGTCGTCGACAATCAGACGATAGACTGCATCTACTCTCATCTGAGAAAAGGACAGCAGACCAGTCGTTATCAGTCCAATTGCGATGTTGATGGCACCATTGCAAACGGGCGGTACGGTGATGTCTAGACAATGGGATGCACACAACAGGCCAGCCCATACCAGACGTTTGCATGAAGGAGGGCGTATAATCCTCCTTCATGCAAACGTCTGGCGACAGTTTTTCGGGAGATCCGCTTGCCAGTAGCAGCCATAAACTGATTTGCTACCTCACTAGCTGTGCTGTGCCGGTGTCTTTTTGTTGATAGCACTATGTACCGATCTTCTGCAGGTGTTGTACTGCGAACACGACCTCCCCCGTGACGTTTGCTACACTCTGCATTTGTTTGAAATGATTTCCAAAGCCTTGAAACAACACTGTGGCTGATGTTGAACTCCCTGGCAACATCTGTTATTTTTCGCCCTTCTTCAATCTTGCCAATAATACGGCCACGCGTAAAATCATCTAGGTGATGTTGGGAAGACATACTGAAACTTGCAAGTTCGTCAATTGATTCTTTCCCTTTCAAGTTTGCATTTGAACAACAACGGTCAATACGCATCAAATCCTTTATATCTCTTATCAGCGCTATGACGTCACGAACAAGTTCGGCAATCCAAAATTTGCATACGCACAACACCTCTTACTGTATCCTGCACTTATGCTAATTTCCACATTTTCCTGCCTTCCATTTTATGGTTGCTATTGTCATCCGTCCTTAGCAATTGTCCGGCAGTGTATAACAGGTACTTGAATTTTTTATTTTAATTTTGAAGGTATTGAATTGTCATTTCTTTTATGTTCACAGAAATCAAACATAGGATTATTGCTAGATGGCAAATAAAGTCTATATTTATTACAAACATTTTTAATTTTCCACAGATTTAGGATTTTTTTTTTATAAAGAAAGACTTATCAGGTAAGTGTGCCAACCTGCTCTCCTTCCTACTAGGGTTGTCTTAGCAGTAATTTTATTTTTATCCTATGGTGCATGCAACTCATAAAATTAATTTTTAAAATATACAAAATTTCAAAAAATCAACATTTTTGAATTGCAATATCTCAAAAACCCCATTTTTAAAAATTCTGAAATTTTGTCCAAATGTCTTAATGGTAGGTAGTTAACTGGGGAATCAGATTACTGGATTTTTGCCTTGAAATTTTCCTACAAGTTTTTAAAATGCACTTCTCTCCTGTTCAAACCTCACGGTTGGGTTATTTAAAAAAAAAAAAAAAAAATTCTTTGAAAGATATTTCTGAAAAGTTTACCTGAGTATATATTCCAAATTGCAGTGCCAATCTATATTTTAGTAATTTTTATGATTTTTAATAATTGTCACCTATGTATATGTTTCATTTTTTTAAATCCATAGTCTGTACACATACAATACATTATCTCAGTTGCAGTTAAGATCAATTTCTATTTACGTAAGAAAAAAAGGCCTAAAAAAAAATTTTTTTTTTGAGCTTACCATCATAACTACAAATTATTCAAACTGAGAAAAGCTGCTCGATTTTATTGATTTCCTTCTCATCAAAGGTATGAAGTTGTGCAGAACGTCCAACAGGAGATGGGGCATTCATTCACCTTTAGAAGTACATTTTTAAGGGCACTGGACACTTGACCTGTTTTCTTGCCTCATTCTTCTGGCTACCAAAAACCTCTGGCTGGTCCATGAGGGTGCATGAAAGATACTGTTATGTCCTCGAATTCGTTAGATATGTTTGTAATCTGTCCCATCCATCCACCAGTTATCGTCATAAATGCATCCTATAAATTCTCTTATTTGAAAATCATTCACAGAAAATGGGTTCTTTTTTTGTTGTTGGCTAGAAAATTGCACTGCTTTATGTGGGTGCCTGACTGTTCTGGCCATTGATGGTTTATTTCCTTGTACTAACCAGGAATGCTGTGACTATTCCAACAACAGATTTTACTGTATCCCACTCTTCTACTTTGCGGGTTCGATAGGATTGAACTTCACAAGTTGTGAGGAGTAGAAGTTTAGTCTTTGGGATCAAGGGGGAGACAGTTTCAACAAATGAAGGTGCATCTCTTATAGCTTGTAAAGCTTCTTTCTGTAAGTTGAATTTAGTAGCAAAATGTTTGCACAGGCCACCCACACCATCACATGCACTCTTGCATTGGCCTGTGGCTGAGAAGATCCACTTCCTTGTTACATTTGGATCTCCCTTCATAAGGTCATAGAACTGATTTGTTTTTGAAGTGCCCGGCTGCTCCATCTGAGATTTAAACAATTGTTTTAAATTCTTCCAAAAGAGACAAGTCTTAGCAATTTCACTTTTTATGAGCAGAATGGCACACAGAGCATGTGCTGTGTAATGGCTTATATCATTGCATGCTACCACAAAAGACTTAGTCTCATTTAGAAAGTATGCAATGCATGTAAAGAGTGAGATCTCGACATTGTTTGCCAGTAGTAACTTAGCACTTTATCAGCTAGAATTGCAGACCAGTTTTGAGCAAAGTCAAAGTGCAACACCAACACTGGACTATGTGCTGCAGACTGTGTTTCACCTCTGCTATCCCATTTCTCTGTATCCGCTCATTATAAATTACAGTTTCTTCCCTCTTGATATCCCCCACCTTCAGTAGCTCTTAGTTCCATTGACTCCCCCAATAACTCTCCTTAACAGCAGCCTTAATAGGTGTTTCACAGTACTCCATAAAAATTTCACCGGGCAGTACCATTTTCAGTGCCACAGCTTTGGAAAATCAAACTTTGAAATCATATCAGCTGCAGTTTAGCCCAAAAATTACCGCTAATTGCAGTTTACCCATGGGTCAAAAATTGCCCAAGTTTCATAAAACCATTCACTACCATTTTCACTGTTACTAATTTTTTCTTGTCATTTTTGGATTTAGTCACATTTGGCAACTTGGTGAATGCTTAGTGAAAAGTAGCCCTGCCACACAGAATTTTTGGAAATGGGGTTTTTGAGATATTGCAATTCAAAAATGGTGATTTTTTGAAATTTTGTATATTTAATTTAAAAATTAATTTTATGAATTACAAGCATCACAGGATAAAAATAAAATTACTGCTAAGACAACCCTAGTAGGGGTGCAGGTTGGTACACTTACCCACCTGAAAAGCCTTTTTCTTAAAAAAATCCTAAATTTGTGGAAAATAATTTTTTTTGTAATAAATATATATATTTTTTTGCCATCTGGCAATATTCATTTGACCAATTTCTGTAAATTTGAAGAAAGGCCAATTTAATAGCTTCAAAATAAAAAAAATGTTCGAGTCTCTACCTGTTATATTTCAGGAGCAGTGTGCACTTAAAAATTTGGTGTTTCACATTTTTTGCCTATTTTCAAAATGATGTAGCTCGGCCAAAAAATTTTTTATGAAAAATCCTTGTGCAGTACTTCATCCTCTATAAGGAGTAGCTGCCATAATTTTTTTCAAAAATATTGGAGGTGATCAACTGACATATGCTGGTCATGCCTGCATGAATTGAGATGGAAATGGTCTCCTGGTTCCCCAAAGGGTTGGCATTCGAGCATTTTGGGTTCTTGTTTTTAGTTTCTTGAATTCCAGACTATGGAATATCCTGCCTTTTAGGTTTGTATGAAAGTGGATAACAAAAACAACTAACTATTGTGAAACTTGGTAATGTACATTGTCATTATTAAGGTTAACATGATTCATGCTCTGTGAATTCTTTGGGGTCTTTCACTTTAGCTCAGTAGTACCTGGACTCTGATATGTAGCCACTGTAAAAAAATATTGGTTACAGGGAAGAAAATTATTAATATCATGCATGTATTTTATTTTGTTTGTTTCAGAAATGCAAGGAAGCATTTTTAAGGTTTTAATGAGTCTGAATGTGCCATCTCTACTAATGTGTATATATCTTTTCTGCTTTCAGTTGATGTATTCTTAAATGTGTAGTGTTGCCCCATTGGCCAAATGATCTGACGCAATTCCTCTGACCATTTGCCTGAGATGGGCCTTGTTTCGAGTCCCACGTAAGGTATGGTTGGTATATTTGTCTGATGGCACTGGCTCTGTACCTCCTCTGCAACAAGTGGCCCTAAATTAGAGATGTACGACTGCTTATAGCACATGGTCAATAAGCCCTGAAATACGAAAAAATAAAATAAATAAGTAGTAAGCTTCACCGCAGTTTACAATATAGACAACAAAGCATTGTGATTCTAGCAAAAGTTTGGGCTCCTGGAATTTAGTTTCTGTAAAAGTGTATGAACCCTGGATCATTCGTTATTCTATTTGGCATGAGATTCACAACTCTAAGTCATTCTGATTGGGCTGCAACGGATTTGTATCAGTTACATACTATAAATATAAGTATTTCTCGATATATCGAGATAGAAAAACATGTTGAAAAACGTATTTGTCTTTAGTTAATATCCATTTAATGATAATGATTTAACTGTTGTAACTTTACATGCTAGTTTTTTTTTTATGTCAAATGCATTTCTCAATTATATATCAGTATTTTCCAATCGAAAGGCATTTGACGCAAAAGAAAAAAACATGTAAAAAGTTGCAACAGTTAAACCATTATCATTAAATGGATATTAACTAAAGACGAATAAGTTTTTCAACATGTTTCTCTATCTTGATATATCGAGAAATACTTATAATTAACAACATTCTTTGTCCCCTTCTTATTCCTCCAGCTAAAGTATTGAAAGAACTGCATAAATTTGGATGCGTTTAGGGGAAAGTGGAAGCATGTGTGATGTAGACTGTGACCAATGGGAAAACATGGTTTTGAAGAAGATTTTAGAACAGTACGCTCCTGAGATAACATTTTTAGTGTTAATGAAACAGGACTTTTCATTAAAGGTTTGCCAAACAAGACTTATTGATGACGAGTGTCGTGGAGGTAAAAGGTAAAAACAGGAAAGAGGGGATAACAGTTTTAGTGGGCGCTAACATAAACGGCAAAGAAAAACTGGGATTATTGGTGATAGGAAAAACTAAGCAGCCTAGATGCTCCAAGAAAAAGTGACTACTGTTATAATAGAAAGACATGAATAACAAGTGATATTTTTGAGGAATGGATTTTAAATTTCGATTAAAAAATGTTAGGCAGAAAAATAAAAATCTCTTTGTAGACAATTGCCTGGCCCAACCTGATGCAGCATCAAAACTATCAGATGTGAATTTTACTAACACCCCCCCCCCCCTTCAAACACCAACACTTCAAAGTTGTAGCCAATGGACCAGAGAGTTGTAAAAAATCTGAAAATTCATTATTGGAAATGCACTTGTTGTATTTCGTTATTGTTGGTTGTGGGGGTGAATACCCCTGCTTGTCCGAAACGTTTTACTACATGTGGTGGTGTTGATTCCATTCACATGTTATTCTCTGTGGTAGTGTTGGCCAACATATTTGGCACTTTTTATGACCAGCCGTTCCTCATCATCACAGATCGCTGCAAATCAACATAAGCATTGTTCCAATTAAAAATGCAGGAAGTTGAAATAAATGGTTTTTAATAAAACCAGACGAACACACAAAGACGGTACAGCACATAAACAGAAAACATTTAACATTACATCATAATGCTTCCTTCGTTCACAAAAGAGACGAACAACTGTCTGGACGTGCGAGTAACATTCCTCTAGCTAGTGTCCTTCCAAGAAAACCACTCCCCTTTTCTTCTCGCTTCTCAGTTCACTCCTCATTTGCACGTGTTCTCAGAAAACATCATAAACAACCTCCCATGCTGAGGGCATACAGACAGGACACATAGCTCTCTCCTTCACTCTTTTTTTTTTCTTTTTCGATGGCTGTTCGCATCACCACAGCACTTTCAGGAGATTTACCTAGGTCTTAAAAATTGAGCATTCTACAGATAAGGTGATTGATCTCAGGATTTGCTAAGGTGTGGCAACACAATGTTTTAGAATCGACAGTTAAAAATTGCTTTGCAAAAGCTGGCTTCATGGAATGCCCCACAGATGTGTGGAATCGCCTCAAATCGAAGAACAAAATGTGTTGCCACAGGTCAAGCAATGTTGGAAGGACTTGGAGACTAAAGATCTTATTCAGGAAGGAATTTCTCTTGACGAGTTCCTTGACATTGATAAAGACTTAATTGTTTCAGAATACCTGACGGGCAACGACATAGTAAGCTCACTTCAAACAGAACTGACTGACATCAAAGAGGCTAAATAAAGAGAATGATGCAGAAAAAATTCCTAAGCCGTCTGAAAGGAAATGTTGGCTGCATTTGATACATTATGTCATGGTCTTCAATTTATCCGAAAAAGTGCCTCATGACGTATTTCACCGACTTAAGTGTGAACACTTTTATGATGAATCTTCATCGAAATTTGTTATACACCAAGACATTAGAAAGTTTTTTACACAAATGTAAATGCATATGAAAACTACATAAATGCATACTTTTTCAAGGTATGTTCAATGCATTTTTTTCTTGTTAATCCCTGTTTTTAATTATCTAAATGGACATAACTTGTGCATAATGTGATTCATATTCACTTATTTATAAGAATGAGTGAATTCTGATTAAGAAATGTGTTTCTAAATACAATATACTACACAATACATGCAATATGTATAAAAAGATGTTTCCATTAAAAATACTAGAAAGATGACACCAAATTTTCGGGTGTACATAAGCACGTCTTTTGAATCTGTTCTGAATCAAATTAAATTTATCAAAGCTATTCAAAGTGAATGGAGCCGATATGGGAAAACAGTAGTATCTGACGGAAGAAAGAAGTTTTTCAATCTGGTTTGTAATCCCTCAAATATTGTTGTAAACGGAATCGTGAGCTTACGCCCTCTGGTTGCAGACTTGTGTGTTAAGAAAAACATGAATTTATATGAGAAACATTTCGCACCGGAAATGCTCTCGAACACAAATAATTTTTCAAATCGGACTCTTAACAGAGATATCGACAAAAAATAAGATGTGACTTTACTTCCCCTGGTGGGGAAAACCATGCATTATTTTAGGAAGAAGTACTCTCAAAAGGATTTTCCATTGGAGCGGTATTGGTCCAAGGAAAAAAACAAACTTAGTCGAGTATTCGGGAGCCCAGATTTTGCTACAAATACATCAGAAGCAGAAATTAACACTTATGCCCCCTGGTGGCCAAACCATTCTTTACCATACATTAGCAATTATGTGAAAAATATTTTCCATCAGGTCTTGTATGCAATACAGGAAGAATTTTTCAAATCGGAGTTTTAAAAACAGAAATAACGCAGAAAACACAATTTACCTTTGTGCCCCCTAGCGGAAAGTCTAATTTACTCGAAAATTTTGAATTTTTAGAAAAAACATTTCGCATTGGAAACACTATCCAACAAAGAAGGAATTTTTCAATTCAGTCTTCTAGAAGTAGTGATATTGTCAAAAATAAGATATACATCTATGCGCCCTGGCAGAGAAACTGTGGAATATTTTAAGAAGAAAATATTCCAAAAAGGTTTATCGATGCGAGTGGCATCAGTCTACGAAAGAATTTTTTCGATCCATATTTTAGAAGCTCAGATTTTATGGCAAATACATCAGAAGCAAAAATTAACACTTACGCCCTGTGGCTAAAGTATTCTTTACCAAAAATTTGAAATTATATGCAAAAGATTTTCCTTCACAAGGTGCATCCGCTGAAGCAAACATTTTTCAAATCGGAGTTTTAAAAGAAGAGTTATCGGGGAAAATGTAATTTACTTTTACGCCCCCTAGCGGAAAATCTATGCATAATTTGAATAAATAACTATATCTAAAATACTCTTAGACATAAATGGAATCGAAAGATAAAAGAATTTTTTTCAATCGGATGTGTAGAAGCAAATATGTGGAATAAAACATATTTTTGAATTCGACATCTGCATTTACGCCCTCTAGTGGCGAAATTGTACATCGTAAAAAACAAAAACAAAATTAAGGATCATCATTCGCATATTTTAAGCTTCCCAATGCAAAACGAATTTTTCAAATCGGACTAATAGTTGCAGAGATAGCATGGGTACAGACTGAAGGACGGACGGACAAACCGGTAACATAAGCACGATCTTTTTTTACAAAAGATGTGCTAAAAATGATGTGCAGAAACTATCTACTTCGATGAATGGAGCTCAGACTGATTGTTTCTATCGCAGCTACCAGGAGTAGATCTTTTTTAATGTACAGGTTACTTTTGCTTGAAAATTATCTACGAGTAGAAAAGGAAGTGGTTTTCATTGTAGTCAAAAGTATTTTTCACTAGTGTTCCTTGGGGAGGGAGGGGGGAGAACCTCTCACATAAAAAATTTTCTATCTGAACTTTCAAGTGCTGTTTAACTTGATAAATTTGTGTGAGAAAACATCAACAAATTTTTTGCTGTTCAATGTTTTAAGCACACAATGTTTTATAAAGCATTATTTTATGTGTATCCATCCATCCATCCATCCATACATATCACTAAGCTGTTCTCTGATATTCAGAGGTTAGCTCCACAAAGAAATAAAAACTACCAGATAATTTTTACTTACTGTTGCCTTATCAGACTTCTCCATTTAGAGTGATCTTGACATACAACTCGGGCTTCCCTGACATCGATCACTCACACGCCGTACACAAGATCTTCTATACTTCATACTCATAATCTTTTTCTCATGCAGACATTCCTGAATGTGATCCTCCCACGACTTCCTTGGCCTTCCTCAATCTTTCCTTCTTGCCACTTAGGCTAAAAAGATTTTCTTAGTAAGCATCTCATCACTCATTCTTTCAACATGGCCAAACCACCGAAGCTTATTATTCTCCACTTTGCTAACAACATTTCGCTTCACATTACACAACTGCAACACATTTTCCAGTCAGAATGTGTCTTGCTCCCCCCCCCGTAAGTAACGCATTTCTCCAGCACACAAACGACTTCTATGTTTCATTTGTAGTACCCGGGTGTTACTACCATTTATCAGAGTAGGGTTTTACTACCATTTATCAGAGTAGGAATTTCATACACAACTATGTGGGACTTTCATACACAACTATGTGGGACTCTCTTGAGAACTTATCATTCCTGTGAAACCCTCCCAAAGCAGCCATGACTTTCAATGAAGAATTCACTCACCTACTGATTTCACCATCCAATTTATTCTCTCTGTCAAACATGCTTCCTAAATACACAAAGTCATTCACCTGGTCAATCACTGTGCCATTTAGACATATATTACATTCAGTACTACCAGTTCCTCTCTCAAAAACCATAACTTTGGTTTTTCCCTTATTTATACTCAGTTTGAATTTCATGCAAACTTTGTACATCCGAGACAACATACTCTTCAACTCACTTTTGCTCTCTGCCAACAGGACAGTGTCATCAGCATACAGCAATCTGCACACATGTATATCACTAAGACATAAACCAGTATGATCTATTTTGGCATCACGCATGCACGCATCCACAAATATATTAAACAGCCATGGTAACATTACACAACCTTGTCTGACTCCTGCACCAATAGAAAACCATTTTGATAAAACACCATTTACTCGTACACAAGCTCTACTATCAGCTTACATGGCTTTTACACTGTTAAGTAGATTCCCAGTAACACCATATTCATTCAATACCTTCCACAAAGTGTCCTATTGACTCGGTCTTAAGCTTTCTCTAAATCTATGAAGGCAGTAAAAACTTTCTTCCCAACAGCCAGATAATTTTCAATCATCGTGCGTAATGCAAAAATCTGGTTAGTGCAGCCTTTACCAGGCATAAAACCACTCTGAACATCCCACACTTTCTCTGATGTAAGACCCCGTACTTTTTCAATAACGACCTTACCAAACACTTTCCCTGGCACACTCAGTAGGCTAATACCACGATAGTTCTTGCAGTCAGTCTGATCACTTTTTCTCTTATACAAGGGAACAATGATAGCATCCTTTCAATCCTGTGGGACCATTCCTAACTCCCAGCACAACTGGAAAATTTCAGTTAACCAGTCAATTACAGGGTTACCACCATATTTCAACATCTCAGCAGTTATGCTGTTAACTCCTGGAGCCTTACCATTCTGAAGATATTTGAGCTTTACACACCTCTTCTCTTGAGATCCCTCCTGTGCTTCCATCCTTCACAATGACTTCATCCGCTTCTGCTTCTGAATCACCTTTGCTCTCCTGATCTAATAACTCAAAAGTATTCACCCCATCTTTCAGTTAACTCATTGGGCTCCCATATCATTTCCCCCACCCTATTCTTTACACAGCTTACAACTTTGTTTCCCCTATTTTTCTTGATTCTCATGTACTTCCAGAAAGTCTTTCTATCTTTCCAAAAAGCCAATTCATGCCTTTCCAACTTCTCCTTCCTGTCTTTTTGCCTTACTCTGGTAAACCAGCTTAGCGGCTTCATGCTTCTTACAGCGATATTCCATCCACAGAAACTACCTTGCAGCATCCCCAAATAGGCTTCCTTCTTTCTCTTTACTGCCTCATCAATTTCCCTATTCCACCAAGCATCACCTCTATTGTAACCCACTTTGGTGGTGCCACAGACCTCTTCAGCAGCAGTGACAACACGGTTTTTAAAATATTCCCACTTCATTTCTACATCCCTCTCGCAAGACTTCAGCTCCTTCAGTCGTTCTCTGAGTGAGTAAGAATAATGCTGATTATATTCAGGGAGCCTTTATTCTTTCAATCTTGTGCCTTTTCCTCCAACTAACATTCAGTTTCACTCGTGACAATACCAAGTAATGGTCAGAACCAACATCCGCACCTCTCGTCACCCGAGTGTCAACAACTAAGTGTTTCAGATGCTAGTCATACACATCAAAATCTATCGCACTCTTTTACCAAGAGTACGATTTTCCTAAGTATTATGTGTGCAACTTAATTCACGGCCACAGGCACGACACGATGACAGCAAATTATAGCAAATCGAATACGTACCTGATCAGGGAAATAATCCCTGTTGTGTTGGATACATTTGAGCCATCGGTCAGGGAGTTGCCGAATGCCACTGTGGAAAAAAGAGGGCTGTTTCGAGTTGATAAAGTCATCAATACTTGTGTGGACCTCCGCAACAGAAGTGAAGTGCGTATCACTCAGGTAATGTTACAGGGAGCGAATGAGGTGATAATCCGACTGGGTGGGACAAAATCTTCCATCCCAGGTCGGTGATCGTGTTTAAAGTAGTTTTCGTGGTGTGAGGACGGGTTTTATCCTGAAGCAACAGGACCGACCTTCTGCCCTTGCCAGTGTATGGCCTTTTCGCCTCCATTGTGTCACTCACACGAATGAGTTGCTGACAATAACGCTCAGCATTGACCGTTTCACCAGGTTTGAGCAACTTGTAGTGTACAACACCGTGCTAATCCCACCATATGCACGCCAACAACTTCCTGGCATGGATATTCGGTTTGGCGGTACTGGTGGTATGCTGACTTGGATAAACCCACGATTTGCGCAGCTTAAGATTATCGTAGAGGATCCACTTCTCATCGCAGGTCAAAATCTTGTGGAGGAAATCCTTCTCCTTAAATTTGGAGAGCAAGGACACAGCAACATCGTAGTGTCTAGACTTGTTTGCAGCTGTGAGTTGGTGGGGCACCCAACAGCCCTCCTTTTGAATCTGTTCAAGCTTGTGCAGGCGCTTTGCAATGGCTTTCCGTGTTACTCTGTGTTCCTGGGCTAGCTCTGACTGTGTGCGACAGGGTTCCAGTTCCTCATCGTCAACTTTCTGTGGCTCTCCCGGAAGTTTTGCATTACGGAGATCAAAATTTCCCTGCTTAAACTGCTGGAACCACTTCTTACCCGTACTGTAGGACACAGCAGCCTCACCCAAAGCAGCACAGATCATTTGCTGGGCTTCCACGGCACTTTTTTCAGCTGAAACGTGAACAGGAGGCAGTGCCTCAAATGTTGCTTCTTGAGTGACATTGCTTTCACCATCAACTTTTGTCCCTTCTGTCTCTACACCCGTGAGCTGTTACAGTTGCCTGGAAAGCTGTTAGATGGCGCTGCAATCTGCCATTATCACACACAGCTATTTGCATTTGCCGACGTTCTGTGATCGCTTGCGGTTAGGGGCCGAGAATTAAGTTGCACACCTAATATATGTGTGGATATACTTGTGGTTGAAAAACGTATTAGATACACTCAAACAATTCTCAATGCAGAGTTCAATTAATCTTTCACCATTATCATTCACACAAGAATCATTAAACTTGCCCAGAACATAGTCAGAAATTGCATTCTGCACATCTACTCTAGCATTGAAGTCCCCTGCTAATATAACTTTCTCTTTAGCACCAAACTGGCTCAAAACTGCTTTTAGCTCGTTTCAGAAATCTTCCTTCCCATCAGAAGGTTCCGAGTCACAAGTAGCCTACACTTCAATAAATATTCTGTGAAGTTTCACTTTTAAATTAATCCAAAGAATTCTCTCACTTATGCAGCTATAGTGAATCAAGTTGTTCTTCATCTTTTCACTTAAAATCACACCTACACCAGCCTGTCCTCACATTATCCAATACTCCAGACCACACACTCACCATTCCATTTATTTCTTCTATCCCAATTTCCTTCTTTTTGGTTTCACTCACACACAGCACATCCAGTCTATATTTATTCATCTCTTCAATCACCTCATTCATCTTGCCATTTATACCTCTTAGTATTCCATACACCAATCTTGCACTCACTCAGCCGAGATATCTTCCTTATACGCCGTTTAGAAAGTCCAGGTCGATTCCGTGGTGGACCATTCTTCTCAAGTGTGGTAAGTCCACCATATCCCACACTTCAGTCCTTTTTAATATTTCTTTGTGTCTTTCTAATCAGGTAAGAGCATCAGTGTTGGGGATTAGCCCACAGCTGACGGTTCCAGTTGATCATTCAACCTAAGGATTCTGGAACAAAACCCAGTGAGTTGGGGTCTTTTTGCCAATGTCACACAGAACTAGCTGACACCTCTCCAAGATTCACAGAGGCCCTTGTTGCTGTTATGTGTGCCATTGTTACTATGGAGTGCCCCGAGGAGGCAAACCCATCTCTCACTAAGATTGCCCGCATAGCCATGTTTATGGCAACTGTCATTCATAAGATAAACTCAAGAAAACATAACACATTTTCCTACACCTAAAATAATACTATCAACAAATTCTTTTCTGATATTTATGTATAAATATCAGTAAATTTTGAATGCATGGTGGTGGTAAGTAGCACCTCATCTTGTAAGTTCCAGCTGGTTAAGAACATTTTCCCCAATCAGTTACTTTGTTGTTGTTCTTTTTTTTTTTTTTTGAAATGTGTGTCTTATAGCATTCATACTGGTGTCCATTATTGTTTTCATATCTTATATTTTGTTGTGTGTCTATATATAATATAATTCTTCTTCTACAGGAAACAAACAAAAACAGTTCCAATTCATCTCTTCTTGGTGGCGACTGGGATGTGCGACAAGAATATGATCCTATGTGGCCAAATGATTATGAGAAAATCATGAGAGACCGTGCTGAACGGGATAAAAGATCAAGAGATAGAGAGAGGGAGCGAGAAAAAGATAGAGACAGAGACAGAGATAGAGATCTTGACCGAGACAGAGAAGAAGAAAAGCCAAGTAGAAGAAGTGGTGATGGGCGAGACAGGTTCGTTACCCCAGTAAAATCAATAACTACGAGGCGGAGTTTCGACATTGTAAATGTTATCAAAACACAATATCGAAACATGGAGCAGGAATACTCCCCTCAGTTCCCTAATGAATACACACAAATCGTTAGGCGTTGTGCTGCATATTTTAGAAAGGTCAACCAGAAGTGCCTGCGAAGGGACATATCCAGGAAGAGGGAGCATGACGAACCAGAATATACTCCAAGTGGACGAGATGCTGACGGAAGAGAAATGCAGGTTCCTCATCGTATCACCCGAATCATCCCAGGGATTCTAAAGTTAGCTCAACAAAAAATTTACCAGCTTTTTTTTGTTGTTGTTGGAGGTTTCACGACCAACACGAGCAACTCAATGGGCTATAAGCAGCCGCCCGTCCCTAATTTAGGGTCACTAGTTCCAGGGAAGGGAGAGAGCCAGTGCCGTAAGATAAACGTTACATCCATGCCTTGCTGGGATTCAAACCTGGACCCTTCTCGGACGAATGGTCATAAGCCAGCTCTTAGACCACTGCGTCACCGGGGCGGCCCAGATTTTTAGCTGATTATTTAATTACTGTTGTTGTATCAAACTTCTCCATTTACAGCGATCTTGAGATACAACTCGAGCTTCACTGACATCCATCGCACGACACACACAAGATCTTCATACTCACAATCTTTTTCTCATGCAGACACTCCTGAATGTGATCTTCCCACGACTTCCTTGGCCTTCCTTTGCCTTTCCTTCCTGCCACTTGGGCTGAAAAAAATTTTCTTAGTAAGTATCTTATCACTCATTCTTTCAACATGCCCAAACCACCAAAGCATATTAGTCTCCACCTTGCTAACAATATTTCGCTTCACATTACACAACTGCAACACATCTTCATTTCTCATCACACAATCAGAACATGTCTTGCCACAACCTCCCCCCCTGTAAGTAACACATCATTTCTCCAGCACACAAATGACTCCTATGTTTCTTCTGTAGAACTGCCATACGTCAGAGTAGGAACAATTACACTCTCATACACAGTCATGTGGGACTCCCTTGAGAAGCCATATTCCTGTGAAAACCTCCCAAGGCAGCTATGACCTACAATGAAAAATTCATTTGCCTACTAATTTCCAGGAGTGCAGAATATGACCGAACACGCAAACGAGGTTCGGGGGAAATTCAAACAGTTCTAGGGAAATTTTTGCCAGGTTGTAAAATATTAATTAGAATAGCAATAATAAAACAAAAATTTGACTTATTAACAACGAGTATAATGTTAAAGATAAGAGTAATTTACTGCACAGTGATCAAGTAGTCCTTTTGAAAAATGTAGTGTCGTTATGAATACAAGACGTTATGAGCGCAGTGATGTATGCGGACTGCTGCTGGCAGATGATTCACCAAACCCTAACGAATTTACTAGTGCCAAGTCGGAGTAACAAGTACGATGCAACCACTAGTCATGCTAATAAAAGTTTCCGAAACAAATGCCATCGGATGTGTCGTAGGCGCCGATTTAAAAAAAATTACTGGGGGTTCTGGACATTTTAAAATGGAATGACATTCATTTTTCAAAGGATTTCAGTCTAATTTAAATTTCATTCAATAAACTTATATGGCACAATTAGATGCCTGAAATGCTAGAATGAAATAAATTATAGTTAATTATAGAATTTTTTAGCTGTTTATTTTCCAGCCTATCTGCCCTGCCACTGTTTTCCCCAAGAACCCCAAAATGTTTCAGACATTTTGAATTTAAGTTTCATGTTTCTTTTCCCAGGAGTGAATCACATTTGTTTGGAATGACGGGTGGGGAGCCACCCAGCCTTTTTTGCCTGCATTATCTGAGAGGAAGGAGAAGAATGGGAAAGAACAGATTAAAATCCCGAGCACACTGTTCGGAACAGTGTCACCGTTTGTAGAATGAGGGGGGGGCGCTAAATCTCCCAGAGCCAAGTCTGTTGAAAGGGCAGAAATGTGGCGCCACACTGCGTTGTTAAAAGGTTGTCCCATAGACCTTTCTAGTAAACATAGGAGGAAACTCTCTTTTGATCTAAAAGCCGGAAGTTTGGAATGAGGAAACGGAAAGTAAAAACAAATAGTCCTCCAATCCGAACTACCAGTGGTCTCAATTAGTTTGGATTTTGGACGTTCTACTGTGTTTATATTTATAAGCTTAGATGCGCAACGCCAAGCTTCAATCTCAAGCGCATCTGCATTGAGCTCTATTGGCATCCATTTCAACCTAGACGCACATGGTTTTTCCGTTGCTGTTTGCGTGCTACGGGTGTTATTCATATCATTTTTGTGTGCAGTTTATTATAAAATGTGGCACTCTGTGATGTGGCATGTAACTGTTTTTAAATTTATTACTGGTGATTATACAACAACTGTGATTTTGTTTTATTATTAATTCTGTGCTCAAAAATACTAGGGTGACTGGTAAGACGTCAAAGGTGATTAACAACCTTCACAGGGAGATGGGAAGGCTGCCATTTCTTGGTGACCAAATGACATCACCCATCAATGTAACATTGTTTTTCTTTATTAATTGGAATAAATATTAGTGTTTTTTTTTTTTTTTTTTTTTTTTTTTGTAATTTTTATCTAATAGGCTTTGAGGATAGTTCTTAATCATCAACATATACTCTAACAATCGCTTAAACTTGTATGAAAATCCGCTACAGTTTTGGGGGAAATTTCGGGCAAAAAAGTTTTGTTCTGGGAAAATACTGGGCACTGAAAATTTTCTGCACCTCTGTTAATTTCACCATCAGATTTGTTCTTTCTGTCAAACATGCTTCCTAAATACACAAACTCATTCACCTGGTCAATCACTGTGCTATTTAGACTTATATTACATTCAGTACTCTGTACAAAATAAATTACTACTATTGTTTGTGTGAAGTTGTGTTATTTTGCTATTATATTTTATTATTACTGCCATTGTTTGTGTAAGTGTGTTATTTTGTGTGAAGTAGTGTTTATACATTGTACACTGCTGGAAAGTGAAAAAAGAACGCCATTAAAAATTGCAGCTGCATTTATGAGATTCATGTTATAGCAACAGCTTGTTAAGAAAGGAAAGTGATCACACATGTGAAGTGATTCAATGTTTTTTACCTTTTAATGCATATTATAGTATACAGAAGGCACATTTTAATGAGGTGTTGCACCTCCTCCAGCAACAATACAAGCTTCCAATCTGGCATGCAATCGGTCATACAATTGCTGGATATCTCGCTAGGGGATAGCATTCCATTTGCTTTCAACTTGGACACGTAATTCAGAGATGGTCGCTGCTTGCCAGGGTTCGTGGAAGAGTCTTAAGACAAGTTTGGAGACCGTGCTAGCCAACGGAAGTTGATGCACAGCCTGAAGAGCATGTTAAGTTGCTCGGAGTGAGTGTGGGCAGGCGTTATCTTGCTGGAATATCGCATTTCGGATTGCACTCGCCAATGGCAGGACTACCAACTGCAGGATGCACTGACGTGCATACTGCTATTCAGTGTACCCCTTACAAACACTAGACTAGACGTACGAGAGTGATAGCTAATCGCTCACCACACCATGACGCCCGGCGTGAGGCCTGTGTGTTGTGGGTAGCTGCACAATGACAGATGCTGCTCACTTGGCTGCCTTCGGACACTACATGACCACCAGACGCTCTCTAGCAGAATTCGCTTTCATCACTGAAGATCACAGACTGCCATTCTTCCCTCCAATTAACTCGTTCTTGACACCATCGCAAACGTGCTCGATGGTGGCCACGGGTCAGTGGTAACCGTGCCAGCAGCACGCGTGCCCGTAGTCATGCTTCTAACAAATGATTACGTATCCTTCTAGTAGACACCCTTGGTATGACCGGATCAAATTTGTGACACCGTAGCCGTCCGCTCTGCCAACACCACCCTCCAGATACCCACATCCCCTTGTCCGTCCGTAACTGTGTTGCTCTGAACCATGTGTGTAAGTGTTCGAATGCTCCGCCACCATCTGATCACGGCTGGATACCTCTTGTTCCACTTGGTCCGCAATTTGGCGGAAGGACCAGTCTCTTTCCTGCAGACCCACTATGTGGCCTGGCTTAAACTCCGATAACTGAAGAAATTTTGGACGCCTGTGTCATCCAGGCATGCATGGTAGCTTCATCAACCAGCACTGAACAACACAACACCAGACAAATGACTTTGTTCTGCACGTCCTAGTCCTTAAATATGCTGCATACATTTGCATGTTGTCGTCCGCAGTGACATAATTATTTCATCTAATAACATTCCAACTTGGATCACAGTTTCTGCTGTCATTAACAATGAACATATATAGTATGACATTCTTACTGGCATTCCTTTTGGGTGTTCTCTTTTCGCTTTTTGGCAGTGTAAATGTTATGAAAATTTTATTTTTTTAATTGCAGTGGTCATAATATTTAAATACTGTAATGTTTTTAGTAAGTGACATGAGGATGCATTATTCATTGCACTGTTAATCATGATCTTCGTAGCAAATTATATATATATATTTTTTTCTTCCCTCACATGAAGTCGTGTGCTGTAATTTTCGTTGTATAATCTGCTGCCCATGAAATTCACAATTTTTTTTTGCTTAGTATAATCCACAGACCATGACATTCAGAAAAAAAAAAAAAATATTGCCATGTAATCCACACATCAAAGATGTTAGATAAATTTATTTTTAAAGGTTACTTTTTTTATATTTTTATCTGCAGATAAATCAAGCTCAGTGGAATGGCATCCATAGATCACGCCGATGCAGCTGCAAAGTATTGCATTACACCTTGCCAATGACGAAACACTGATACAGAACAAGTCATAGAAATACTCTATGTATTCACATATAAGTAAAAAGTTTTTGGAAGAAATCCTGCTTTCAGAATTGAAAAATCGGCATATATATGGATCAGTAAAATATAGGGCTGGACTTCCATGAATTCTCCCTTGAAATTTACTGATGGATTTATTTACATTTTACACTGTGGCACAGTGCCTTTCTGAGTGTCACAGTGCAATTGTTTTCTGACCTTCTGAAAACTATTGAGTACTGCATGATCACATCCTCAACTGTGTCCGCCACTTTAAGTTTAAATTCGGCAGTGTAACTGAAACATTTCCTTTTTGAAGATATGAATAGCAATAAATGAAAATAACAGCAGCAAAGATGTTGGTCAAAACAGCGAAGGACGAACTAAACACAAGGCACCATGCACACAAGATCCGAAACAAGGAACTTTGAAAGGAGGCACACATAGGTTCATGCAGCAAGCTCTGTGCATACATTTTCATTGGTGGTTGGTTGACAAAAACAGAGACTGCACAATAATCAGAGTTGTCCTCCTCAACAATACAAAATGACCCCCGCTGTCCCTCCCCACAACTTTCCCGGATCTTTCATTATGACACCCCTCACCCTCCTTGCTCTGTACAAACTCCTGAACTGAGAAAATTTTTTCTGAGGGAGTTTCTTTTCCAGTTACACCCTGCAGATTAAAAAAAAAAAAATCAAAGGGCCATAAAAAGGTTTTTTTTTAAATCAGCATATTACCCACATCAGTGTATAGTCCGCAGATTATACTGCGAAAATTACGGTAGAAATTGGGTTTACGTACTACAGGAATGTGATATATTTATAGTTGAAATTTCCCAAATTTGATGCAAATATCAAAACTCAGAGGCAGAAGTTTTGTGTGGACAGGAGGTGCTTGTCTTGTGCTGAACAATAAAAGTATTTGTTTGACTTGCTCAAAGGCTGTCCTGTTGGCGCAGTGGTCTAAGCTCTGGCTTTCGACCATTCGTCCGACAGGGTCCAGGTTTAAATCCCGGTGAGGCTTGGATGTTGTGTTTGTGGTATGGCATTGGCTCTCTCCCTTCCCTGGAGTCAGTGACCCTAAATTAGGGATGTGCGACTGCTTTTAGCTTATCAAGCTGCTCACAGTGGTTGTTAAATCCCCAAACAAACTAAAACTTGTTCAAAGTTTGGTGAATAATTTATATTTATTAGTTGAAAGTGCAATATGTTCTGTTTAGTTTCTGATTTAAGTTTTTTTAATGAATTAAAATACTTCCTACCCCTGTTTACCTTTTGCTTATTTACTTTTGGACAAAGATGCACACAAAGTTATGGCTGAAAAGTCCATCACAACACACAGTGTTTCCAAGTGCCAAACTGAAAATGACACACCTGGTAATTTTACCCCTGAGGAGAATAAAGTAAATGCAGTGGAATTTTGACTTGTTTTTATTTTTATGAAAATAATGAAAGCCTCTCATATAATTATAATGACATTGTTACCCTTTCTCCTTCTTTAACACTGTTATAGTATGTGTTGTCGACTCGTGAATATTATGCACATTCTTCGGACTGTGAATGCGAGTTTTTAAGATTGCCTGTTTTGTACAGTTTAGTATGTATCAGATGTGTTGCTTTGCTGAGGAAGGTGGAGGAGCAGTATTTGAATCATATCCCAATGGCTGTTATCTTGTATTGTAGTTTTCCATGAATTGTTGTATCCCTCACTCTATCATATAAGCCATAACGCATTTTTGTACTTATCAGATCAGAAATTTAGATGAACCATAATACACGTTTTATTTCTATCGTTTATATATGTAAAAAAAAAAAAAAAAAAAACTAGTTGATAGCCCATTGCACATACACACAAAGCTGACAAAGTTGCATATCATTGCTTAAAATATGAACTCAGTTGTAAGAAAGAGAACTGCAACTTTCTTAAACTACGCTATGTGAACAAAATTAGTTTTTTCTCTTATTTTTTAATTTCATCATTTTTTATCTCAAAGCATTTCATGTAAAATATATTTTATAAACAAAATATTTGTCATCTTTTAAACGTTTCCCTTGTGATTCCTTCTTAATCATAATAAAGTGACATAAGTTTTTCCATCAGGGAATGTAGAATTTGTGAAATGTATTCTCACATGCTCAGATGTGTTTTGGTTGTTGACTCATTTATTGTTACTGCAAAAGCAGGAATGAGGGAAAATGGAATGCTCACATCTGATGGAGCTAGATATTTTTTTAACACACAAATAATATCTCCACAGTTCCACTTTTATGAAACCACAGCCGATCAATAATTACCAATCCCATTTTGTCACAAAGTCTTCTTTTGAGGCTGATGTTTTTGACTAGTGTCAGAATAATTCCTCACTTCAAGAAAATTTTGTATTGTGGAATTCCAGGTGTTTGTGCCTCCAGGAACTCCAAACAGTAGTTGTTATAGTCACTCATGTTTTTAGAAATATTTGAATGTTCACTGTAATACAGGGTGATCCATGTAAACCAGTACCCTGAAAAAAAAACCTTACAATTTTGCAAGGGATCGCGCAAGGAACTTCTTCTTTTTTTCAATAGAAGCAGCGACTCCTGGAGAATGAAAACCGCCACCGTGAAGAAGATTGTTAACCATAACTGTAACTCAGCTCGTGATTTGTTTGTTGTTGCGTTGTCATTCACTTGCGTGCATTCGGAAACATGCAGTACTCTGTTCCAGAGCGTGTTTTTTTAGTGAAATCGTATTGGGTAACCAATTCTGTCATCAAAACGCAACGAGCATTTCGAAGAGAGTTTTGAGTTCGAAAAGTGCCAAGCAAGTCAACAATTTTGTCGACGGCAAGAAAAACTGGAGCAAACCGGCTCTCTTCTCAGCAGTAGACATCACTCTTCGATGCCCCAAACGCGTGTGGATGATGTTCGGCAACGTTTACTTCAATCTCCGACGAAATTGTTGCGCAGATTAAGCCAACAGACTGGATATTCATACGAAACTTGTCAAAGGGCAGCAAAAAAAACGAATATTCGACCATTTAAAGTGCACGTAATCCATCAGCTGCAGGAACCGAACAAGGGAAAGAGAGTAAGTTACTGCAAATGGTTTCAAAATTTTCTTAATTTGCGATCCGATATTCTCTCAATCACAAGGTTTGCGGATGAAGCCTGGTTTCATCTGTCAGGCTACGTCAATTCGCAAAACAGCAGATACTGGGCTGCCGAAAACCCACATGTTATGTGTGAAACACCGATGCATTCACAAAAGATTGGCGTATGGTGTGCGGTTTCGTCTATGACAATTATTGGCCCCATTGTTTTTCTCTGAGACTGTCAACACTAACGTTTATTGCCGCATATTCAATGAATTTGTGGAACAACTTGATGACATTGAATTGACAGAGGGCTACTTTCAGCAGGATGGCGCTACGTGCCACACATCGAAAGTCTCAATGGAACTCATAACCAGCTTCTTTGATGACAGATTAATTTCAAAAAACATATGGCTTCCCCGACCTCTGGACTTAACTTCCCCTGACTTTTTTATGGGGCTATTAAAGGATAGAGTTTCCAAAACCCATCCAAAAACATTGGATGCATTGCGTGAAACAATCATGACTGAAATTGGCAATGTTACTGCTCGTACTCTACATGAGACATCACTGAATATGGTGCGGCGTGTTCAACTGTGTTTACAAGAAAATGGAGGACAATTCCAATATTTGCTTTGATAAAATGATTCTCCAATACCACATGTATAATTTTCAACTTACTGTATGATTTTGTTATTTATAAAAAAGTTATAAGTAAATCACATGGTACTAGTTTAAATGGATCACCCTGTATAAATGTCTTGGATTTCCATAAGCACAATTTTGAGGCATTCATTCACAACAGCTTATCTTCCCAAATACCTGCATATATTTTGACATTTTGTTCATCAACACATTCTTCGGTAGTTTGGTCATCATTTTCTTCTCATTCTGAACCCCTGTTGAACCAAGTGACACTGAGTTGGAGTAAATGTTGTTGCATAAATTGTGCTCATAATACACGGAAATTTTGGATGTTCCATCTCGGCTCCATCTGTATCGACAGCTGTTAATTTCTGCATCTGCTAGATGCTCCTGTTGAAAATCACAAAATGCTAAATGATATTCAGTAGTCCACAGTTATGAGCAGAGGATTGAAGATCATCAAACTTTGTTGGTGAGCAGTAATTTTGGCCTTGTTTAATTGCAATTAATTCACAGCTATTCATGTGGCATGATGCAAATTCACTCTTACAGTTTTAAATAACCTTAAATTTATTTGTTTACATTCTGTAAAATGAACGTTAGAGTTAACTACAATCTTAATTGCACCGCCCCGGTGGCGCAGTGGTCTAAGCAATGGCTTCTGATAATTCCTCCGCGATGGAGTCTGGGCTTGAATCCCGGTGAGGCATGGATGTTGTGTTTGTCTTACGGCACTGGTTCTCTCCCTTCCCTGGAAGCAGTGGCCCTAAATTGGGGATGGGCAACTGCTTATAACCCACTGAGTTGCTCACGGTGGTCGTTAAACCTCCAATAACAAAAAATCTTAATTGCTAAAATTTCACTAAATGTTATGATTGACAGTCTTTGAAATGCTAGATCTGAATGTCTTCTGATCTCTTTTCAGCAGCAACAACAACAAAAAAAGACACAAAAAAAAATTACCATCTTCTAGACTGTCGGTCAAGTGTTTTCGAGGTGTTCTTTTTTTACTATCCACATTTCCATTGTCAGTGGTTGTGTTGCAGTTAGGTTCTTGCATGTTTCTAACCTGTTTTTGCGGACTTCGCCTTTTTCAAGGCGGCACTTAAAATCCTTGTTCATCCCCACACCTTGATGCAGTGACTGTCCCCCCAACAATGGTAGGGCCAAGTTTGGGAGTAAACTAGTCTATTCTAGTTGGCATTAGTGCTTCTAACTAAAGATTCGAGTCATCTTTTAGTACTGGTACAGCTATCATTATGGATGCTCGAAGTCTAAGCTTTGATCTCCCTGCAAATTGGGACACAGGAATTAGAGTGTACTGAGGAACTTGAAGACATCTTAGAGGACAAGAATAGTAGGATGTACACTCCTGAAAAATTTTAAATAACAGTAATTTTTCACAAGTTGCAGGAACTTGCCCTGTCCCAAATGAATACTTTGAGTTATTTGAGAGGCAGAGTTCAGGAAAGAGCTTTGCTGAGTAGGGAATCGATTCAGACCAGCAGTAATACCTATGCAGGTGCAGTTGAGAATCGCCCATTTACTAGGATTGATTTCAAAGAAAGTAGAGAAAAACATATCATTTTGATTTACCCTAAAGATGGAAGCGGAAATTTTGATGAGGTTAAGAAAAATCTTAAAATGAATGTTAATCCTGCAAAATTGCAAATTAGGATTAAAATCCTTTAGAAAATTGGTAAGAATGGAGGGTTATGCGTCAATTCGTCGACTATGACAATTTGTGATAAAATTCTTTGCTGTCGTTACATGCAAATCGTATGAGGAAAATGTACGATTTCAGTTGTCTTTCCTTCTGTCTCTCTCCCCTGCAAGAATGGTACTTAAGCTTTGAAATGTTGATCTGTTAATTTTTTCTTTCTTGTGGATGGAAATAACTGTATAAAATTCCAGACATCACTCTTTCCGTCTTTTTCCTAGTCATTATTGCTGTGTGCCCATCCACAGAAAATATATTTCTGTTCCTAATGGCTGGGGAAAAAATTCAGTTTGACTGACGGATAAAGGCATGCGTACAAGATTATTGCTGTCTATCCATACGTCCATCCATCTGTTTGCAGAAACCATATCTCCCCTTCTTATGATCAAATTGAAACAATTCTTTCTGCGAGTTCCTGAGAGAGATAGGCAAGATTATCGATGTTTGTTCTTCCGCTTCCACCTGTTCATCCGTTTGTAGAAATGTTGATTAGAAAAATTTCTTCTGTAAAGGAGAAAACATTAGCACAAAATTTCACAAATCTTTCCTTCCATCCGTCCGTCTAACCATCCATTCCTCAGTTTTTCTGTCTGGCCACCCGTTTGCGGAAATTCAGCATGTGCTTCTAACGGTCAGATCAAAGAAATTTGTTTTGTGGTTTATAGTGAAAGTCAGGATATTACCAATGTCTGCCCATCCAGTAGTAGGCACGATATCTCTGCTTCTAATTATCGGATTGAAGAAATTCTTTATGCTGTTGTAGAGAATGTAAGTGTAAGATATCGCAAATCTCCCATTGCATCCATGAGTTCATTTTGTCTGTCTGTCCATCTGTCAGACCGGCCATCCATTTGCAGAAATTCAGACTCTGCCTCTGACAGCTGGATCGAAGAAATTCATTTTCTTATTTATAGAGAAAGGCATGAACATGGTACTGCCCACATCTGTCCCCCCCCTGTACGTAGTCTGCCTGTTCATCAGTTGGAATCATATATATCTGCTTCTAATGATAGCACTGAAGAAATTCCCTCCTTGATGGAGAAAAAATGTGCACAAGATTTTTGGCAGTAATAAAGTACTGGGGAATGTAATGTATAGGATAGAAAGAACAATGCACCAGTTTTCAACATGTCTGTCGTTTCGCCTTTCTATCAGTCGAGATGTCTGTATAAAGACCCAGTGTATGTTCGTGTTGAAGCTAGATAAGATGTTTCATATATATGGGATTACTTGCCTCCCTCCCTATTTTTTAATGGAAAATTTTTATGAAAACTTTCTTTCCGTGAAGGTACACCAAATGAAACGTAATCTATTTTCAATAAAAGCAATCCCACGTAAGAATGAAAGAATATTAAATGCCTCTATGCGAAGTTCCCATGCAAACAACACGAAATTTGTGTGTCGTGCCTTTAAATTTCATTCATACAGTTCGTAAAGAACATGTGTACTCTCTTGCCCGATGCATGCTTCCATTTCAGTAAATATACGAGGTTTGTCCGGAAAGTAATGAGACCACTTTTCCTGGGCCAATCAAAAGGGCCGGAGGGCAGAGTCTCCGGGCATGACAGGTGGTGGGGTGTGTTAGGTAAACGATCAATGTCTTGTTGGTTGGCTCTGAGCTTTTACAGAGTGAGGATCACTTGCGAAGTGGACAGCTGTGAGAGTGCCGCGTTACGGTCAAAATGCAGAATCGAACAATGATATGCGGTAAAGTTTTGTGTTAAACTTGAAAAATCCATGACCGAGACGCTTGTTATGATACAGAAAGCCTACGGGAAGGGTGCTTTATCAAAAGCGCAAGCGTTTCGGTGGCACAAAACGTTCACAGAGGGAAGAGAGAGTCAAGGATGAGCCACGCCCAGGGCGCCCTCAACGTCTCACATTTCGGACAATGTGGAAAAGGTGAAAGCGGTTTTGGACTCTGACTGACGTCTGAGTGTTAGATTGGTAGCAGAGCACGTGGTACTCGCAAAATCCATTGTGTATGAAATCATCACGCAAGAATTGCAGATGCCGAAAGTTTGCGCCAAATTGGTTCCTTAGGTTTTGACCGATGAACAGAGAAACAACCGTGTGTCAATTTCTCGTGAGCTTGTGGACCGTGTGAGGAGTGAACCTGGTTTTTGGAGAAAGTGATAACAGGTGATGAAACGTGGGTCCTTGAGTACGATCCAAAGATGAAAAAACAGCTCAGAGTGGCACACTCCCGAGTCTCCTTGATCAAAGAAGGTTTGAATGTGCAAATCGAAGATGAAAGCGATGCTCATTGTCTTCTTTGCCTGTAAAGGTGTTGTCCATAAGGAGTTCGTACCACCCGGACAAACGATCAACACTGCATTTTACGTGGAAGTGCTTCAACGGCTAAAGAGCAGAGTTGCGCATGTCCACCTGGAGATCATGAACACTTGGGTTCTTCACCATGATAATGTGTCGCTGAGAGTGAGAGAGTTTCTGGCGAACCATAATGTGGCAACGCTGCCCCAACTCTTACAGCTGGGACTTGGCCCTGGCTGTTTTTTTTTTTTTTGTTTTTGTTTTTGTTTCCCCGGCTCAAATCCAGCCTGAAAGGACACTATTTTGGGACTGTTACAAACGTGCAAACTACTGCGACGAGTGCTTTGAATGCGATCCCTGTTCCCGACTTCCAGGGAAGCTACGCTGCATGGCAGAACCGCTTGCAGCGATGTATTGATGTTTAAGGATGTTTTTTCGAGGAATTTTAATGTTAATTAAGTATAACTTTAATTAAACGTCTGTTATTGAATGAGTGTTACTTTCCGGACAGACCTTGTATGATCCATTTTTACAGCCTCATGTAAGCAACAAACCAGGTCTGACTTAACAGTTGTGTGTCTGATCTACATCTGAAGCACCCCTCTCCAAGTATTATAAAGTAAAATGTTTTTTTTGTTTGTTTTAAAATTGTAACTTTTTCATATTACTCAGTTGCTTGGTGTATCCAGTTTAAATAAGTTTCGTGTTTTGTACGCGTTTTAATTTTAATGGAATGTTTTAAAATGTTAAGCACATATTTTTCATTTTTCAATAAAACTTTACTGTGATTACAATTTTTACACTTTTGTTAGGTACAACAGGAGGGACAGATATGAAAGGCCGCCACGTGAACTTGAAAGAAATAGAGATGATGAATTTGAGGAAGAAAGGCATTCAAGGAGAGGTAACATTTCTTCTGCCTTTTCATTGTAGTGAAATACATGAGCATATTTTATGGTTTTATAAATTTGAGTTATCAAGTAATAACAGTATATGAAAAAATATTAAATATCGTGGATCGTGATACAGGGATGCCAACTACTATGGATTTTTATATCGAAAAAAAAATACGGAATTTTTGCTCTTTATTTGCTTTTGAAAAAAAAAACAAAAAAACTACAGGTTTTTGCCTTTTTTGTTTATGCATTTAAGCCAGGTACATTAGATATTTTTCCTAGTTTCGGAATTTGTAGAGAGCTGAGAGGGGAGTGGTGAACCGTGTCCAAATTAAAGGTCCAGGAAGTTTTTTGGGGGTGGGATAGTGGGGATCATGTGCATTGGATGGTTCAGAAACTGCCAGTCTGCCAATGAAAACATCCCACCAGAGCTTCTAGCAGCTGCATGCATTTGCCTTCTTTCAAAGTTAATTGTTCTGTGCATCATTGGTCTTTGCACCCATCATGTTTTTCTTGTTCCAATTTACTTGCAATGATGTTGGATAAATGGCCAGCTACCCTTACTAATATTCTTGGATCTAAAAAGCAAAAAAGTTGTCAAAAATTCAAGGAGAATTATTTGCAAGAATTTCTGTGTCTTAAAATAGTCTCTGGTATTCAAAAACCATGAGTTTTGTTCCCTGTATGATGATTTTTCAATTGCACACAGAGGAAGAGACGATTGCCATTGGGATACTCACTCTAAATAACATGAGGAATATTTTTGGAACAGGCAGAAAAGTATGAAATTTTTTTTTTCATATCTCAAAAAAAAAATTATATGCTGGTAATTAAGGCAGATCTCTATTTTTAATTTTTTTTGTTACACAGCACACAATAACCATAAGTGTGTGCTCTTTTAACGTATTTATTAAAAGGTGGAGTTGAAATGGTATGTATTTTTTGTGTGTTTGCTCATTATTTTTTTATCACTTTAAGGGTACTTAAGTCATGTTGCAAAATTTATCTGAGTATTGTCCCCCAACCAAATTAAAATGTTGCTAAAACTGTACCAGTGTACTCTCTGAAATAGGCGTGCTACCCTGCAAATTTTAATGTGGAGACTTCTCTACAGAGAAACTACGGGTGCCATGTATGTGGACTACTGATGAGTTGCTTCAGATGTTAGCATCTCTGGTGATAGAAAGGGGAAGGATAATTATATTTATTCTAACCCTGTGTAGTTGAAAGCACCTTCCTGACATTCTAACAATTTTATCAGAATATGCACTCTGTAAGTGCTTTTAGCCCTATACAACTTAAAAGCGGTGGACGCCATTAGCTGCAGGCAGCAAGCTCCTCCTAATTTAGCATATCGCCTCAACCTAAGGTCACGACCCAACTCACAGAAAAGATCTTGATAACAGCTGGTGCCTTCAGCACCCTAAATACACTGACGGGAAAAAAAAAATCCCAACACCATGAAGGGGTTGTGTTAGATAAACGACAGTTGGTAGGTGGTGAGAGTACATCTGTAAGATGACGTCTATGCAAATTTCGCGCTCGGCGCATACGTGTGGCGCTAGTAGCGCCCCGGAACATGCAAAGCAGGTTTGCTGTAAATACGTGCTGTAACGTTCGTGAGTGTTAGTTCTCGTTGAGATTCGACATAGTGTGTTGATGTTAGTCAAGAATGCCTTTAAGAAGATGAAGAAGCCATTATCAACAGCTCACGGATTTTGAACGAGGTCGTGTAATAGGGCTACGAGAAGGTGGATTTTCTTTCGGCAATATTGCAGAACGACTTGGCAGGAATGTAGCCACCGTGCATGATTGTTGGCAGCGGTGGTCAAGGGAAGGTACTGCCTCAAGAAGACCGGGTTCCGGCCGGCCACGTGGCACTACTGAGAGGGAAGACAGCCGTGTACGGCGTATGGTCGTGGCGCATCGTACTGCGTCTGCGGCAGCAATTTGAGCTGCAGTTGCCACCACAGTGACACAACGAACTGTTACAAATCGGTTACTTGAAGGACAGCTCCGAGCCAGACACCCTGTAGCGTGCATTCCACTTGCTCCAAACCACTGACGTTTGCGACGTCAGTGGTGTTAAGCTAGAGCTCATTGGAAGACGGAGTGGAGATCTGTTGTGTTTTCTGATGAAAGCCGGTTCTGTCTGGGTGCCAGTGATGGCCGTGTATTGGTTAGGAGGAGGCCAGGTGAGCGCCTGCAACCAACCTGTCTGCGGCCGAGACACACTGGACCTACACCTGGAGTTATGGTCTGGGGAGAAATTTCCTATGACAGCAGGAGCACTCTCGTGGTTATCCCACGCACCCTGATGGCACAGTTGTACGTCGTTTTGGTGATTCAACCTGTTGTGCTGCCATTCAGGAACAGCATTCCAGGGGGTGTTTTCCAACAGGATAACGCTCGCCCGCATACCGCTGTTCCAACCGAACATGCTCAATAGAGTGTCGACATGTTGCCGTGGCCTGCTAGATCACCAGATCTTTCACCAATCGAGCACGTATGGGACATCATTGGACGACAACTCCAGCGTCACCCCCAACCAGCATTAACCGTTCCTGTATTGGCCAACCAAGTGCAACAGGCATGTAACTCCATCCCACAAACTGACATCCAGCACCTGTACGACACAATGCATGAACGTTTGCGTGCTTGCATTCAACATTCTGGCGGTTACACCAGTTATTAATGTACCAGCATTTCACATTTAAAATGGCTCTTCTCGCGCTTACATTAAGCTGTGATCTTGAAACCTTAATCGATTAAATATGTTACCTATACAAATGTATTGCCGCCATTTCATTCCTCTGCAACTATTTTTTCGTGGTGTTGGGATTTTTTTTTTCAGTCAGTGTATGAAGCAGCTTTTCTATGCGACAGATACAAACACGCTGACCTAGTCACTGGTGAATTGCTGGCCTTCCCTTTTCATGCAAATGTTGTTTGCCGTTTTCATTGATCTAAATAACAGTAAAAACATTGACAAAGTAGATTTTCCCCCCTTTAGCATAGGAAAATCATCAATTGTATACATAAATTAAAAGCAAAAAAAACTATCGCCAGCATAATTTTTTTGGGGCAACCTGGTACCTGGGTCTTGTCGAGCCGTTAAGATGACTCTGTTTTACATATTCTTGCTGTTCCACAATTTACAGATTTGGCAATGATGCGTCCTTACCTACTAGACAGCATTCATCTTGAGACTGTCCGATCAGCAACAGTTTCTTAGCCCGTCGTGCAATGCTTTACAAATATGGAGATTGATTTCAACAAAGTGTCATCAATCTTAACCGACAATGCGACCAACATGATTCAAGCTAACAAGGAAGTGCTATGTACTTTACTGCGTAATTTGGTGTATATGTCTTGCAATGCTCATATTGTAAGCTAGCCTCTTGCCAATGGCATGTGCATTTTGCTGAAGTGGACAAGTTTACCGGATGCTCTAAGTTGTTGTTCAAGCATTGTCCTTCAAAAAAGTGGCATTATTTACAGTTTTTAACAGAAAGAGACAGTCTTTGAAAAATGGGGAAAATACTGTATTTTAAAACGAGCACTGCTTCCCAGGGTGCGCACGCGTGCTTGAAAACCTGGAAAGTCCTGGAAAATCATGATTACGTTTTCAAGGCCTGGAATATCCTGGAAAAACGGTATTTTTTTAATGCTGTCTTGAAAAGCCTTGAAATTTGAAATTAGTGCTTAAAAAAAATGCCCTTTTAGGAAATCGAGTTACTGACTGTTACCCCTTAATTTTTTTAAGTTCCTCTCCACTGTTCTCAAAGAAACCGCCGGCTACAGTGGTGTTTCGGATGTGCCCAAATCCTAATTTGGCTGGGGGGGGGGGGAAGCACTACTTCCAGTGCAATAAAATTGGATGATTACTAGCAGGTCTGTTAGGGAAGGGAAGCTTGATGCATTCTCTAGCCCTGAGCTTGATGTCCGTCCGACAACTACTGAGAACAACAGAAGGGGAAAGAAGAGACATTTAGCATTTGCAGGGGGTCGCGTGTTTACCAAGTCAGCTGGCATCCACCAGTGAAGAGTATGCCTGAACAACACATTCATCTGCTCCTTGTTTATTGCATTAAGACGCTTGCTTCCGGCCCACCCCTCAAGAGACTTCGGCTACTTATGATAAAAAATAAGAAAACTATCTTTGCGAATTTTTCACAAAAGTGGCTGAAATTTTTACATTTACTATAATTGGATTACAGAAGCTCACTCCCAAAATTCCATTTGAATCGGTTTAAAACTCAAAAAGTTAGCATTGGAAATTTTTATTATGTGTGCCTCTTTAGACAGTGAGCCTTGAGCAGAAAGGGTGTTACCATAGCAACGGTTGATTGACAGCTGGGAGCGCTGATCCGAAGCCCTTGGTTGGGAAGAAAGCAAACACCTGTTTATCACTTCCACGGCTCAAAAGGACTAAGAGATATTTTCAGAAATCCATTTTCCGGAATTTTGAAAAGACCACAGTAAAATTTTTACAGTGGTTAAAATACATCACAATAAAGTTCTAGTGCAAATTTCGCCGAATTCCGTTTGAAACTTTAGCAGATGCAAAAAAAAAAAAAAAAATCTTCCGTTGCAAAATCGGATTCAAAAGAAAGAAATGGCAATTATAAATTACGGGAAAAGCAAGCAAATTATTTTTTTTTTAGATGCCATGGTTTATTTAAACAGAGTGATCCTTAAATTTTGTTTCTGTGATGATATGGACTCTATTTTAATTACAAACATACATTTTTATTCAGATGTCTGAGTTACTGTTTTAATAAAAAAATCTATAATTAAAAAGTTTTCAATGGATTTAGGCGAAATTCAGCAGATAAACGTATTTTAGTAAATTGCAACGTTATGACGTAAATTTGGTCATTTTGTCGAAAATTGGGCAGCATTTTTTTTTACGTTTTCTCCTATAGTTAGGGTGAAGGAGGAAGACACTTCAGTGAGCTGCAGGTGGTGATTTATGGCGATGTGCCAAATGAAAAGAAGCCGTTCCATCAGGACATTCCAGAGGTTGAGTGTGCGTGGACGCGTGCTCCTGCTGTTTGAACTTAATCGGAATGTTTTCGGGAGGGGGAGAAATATCCGTTTCAGCTTTACAGCTTTCAGGCTCCTTTTTTTTTCTTGGTAATAAATAAAAACCATAGTTGCTGCATTCACCATTGATCCATATTCGCATTTCTTGAATATAAACAGCAGACAATCGGAAACATGGTGTTGGGTGGGTCTTGATGTTCTTCATTTGTATCTGCTGAATTTTGTTCTGTGGGAATACGGAATGAGTTATACTGTGAATACATACAAAACTACATATTTTTGAGCTGAAAAAATGTCTACTTGTACACAGTAGCTAACGTGTGAACTCAGACGAAGACAATCGGACATATGGACGTCTGATTCCATAAAAAAATCAACCCATTTTATTATACACGACAGGTAAAAAAGAAAACATTACATGTTTTTAAACATTATAAAGGAAAGCGGATTTTTGAAACACCATGACTTGATGGTATTAATTTTTTTTTTTCGATTTTAATTTCTGAAATCTTTTTTTTTTTTTTTTTCAATTACAATACACTGTAACATGATACCTGTGTGTTGTATCCCTTAGTTGTATGGCAGATTTTCAGTTGGCCGATATCCGCGATCGTAAGTGGTAGTTACATTGCTATTGTTGATGATGACAAGATAAATACTGGAGTAATGTAGAATGTTGCATAACGTAAAAGAAATCGCCCCCCCTTCGAACTTTTATGCGGTTATCATAGCTGATCAACCATTTCATTCCATGAACATCAGCACATTTCAATCATTTGACCATTGGGGGTCTGACGGAATTCAGCAGTGCTTAAGCGCCTAGCGCAACGAGAACATGCTAATTATGGACAGTTCTATTCCCTTCCCCCTATCATCCCTAATCCATTTGCATCTTTCATCATTTTTATTACTTAAAACTGAAATTGCTTTTAAAAACTAATTTGAGCATGATACTGTAAAGCGTAGTAATCATCCTGGAATTTTTTGTATATGGCCTGGAAAAGGCCTGGAAAGTCCTTGAATTTTTTCCCCCAAAAAGAGTACGAACCCTGGCTTCCAAACTATTTAATCTATTCAATTTTTTTTTTCATTTTGTAGCTATTGGATTTAATTTTAACTTGGCATAGTTTGAATAAGCCTGATGCCATTATTAATAAGAGAAAAAGATAATTTTCATTGTAGAAAAATTTGCTTTGGGGGGGGGGGATTGTCTTACACTAAATAAAATTATTTTTCAGGTAAGGATAGTAATCCGAAGTCTCTCCATCGTAGTTTTATAGCAAATTTTATTTTAAGCCCGGGATGCATGCAGTCCATAAAATTCAATTTAAGTTATGCGGAAGTTCAGAAATGCTCAATTTTTGAATGGCAGTTGCTCAAAAACTCGCTCCATTTTTTTTAATCTGAAAATTTTAATGCCTTATCAGTTAATGAATTGCTCATTGTAGAATATTGTGTTTTTCCTGGTAAATTTTATATATTTTTTTTTTTGAAAATTACACATTTTCAGCATTTCCACATTGTTTAATACAGCACAAAATGCAATAGATTGTCCGTATTTGACTGAAAACATCGTTTAATCAGTTTTCAAAGTTTAAACATAGGTTATTGCTGTTTGTTTAGTATAATTACATTATATTATGAAGTCCTGCACAAAAATATTTAATAAAATTCTTTTTAAAATGTGCATAACAAGGCAGTATATTTTTTCTGATTTAATTTCCTTTTAACGTGAATTATTTGCTACTCTGTTAACTCCAAATTATATTACTTTAGCTAGTACACATTAAAAATGCATAACCTTGTTATACTATAGCATCACTATATTTCAATAACAATTTTTTTTACAATTGCTATTATTGCAATTTTTTTTATTAATTTTACTTTCATAATAAAAAAAAATCAGTTTTCACAATTAGCCTGTTAGATAATAAACAATTCCTTAGGAGTATATTGGTAAAGTTACTAGTAGGTTTATAGGGGATTAGGCACAGTAGATCTGTTGGATATTTCTCAGCTCCTTTTGATCAAAAGTGTGAAGACTTGCAGATAGTCCAAGTGGAGTACGATTCCTTACTTTTAGCAGCAAATTTTCTAATGGAACTGGACATTCATCTTTCTTCTTTCCAGATACCTCTGGCCACTTGGAACCCTTTAGCTGGACCATGTGTTCTTACTTTTGTGTTTCAATTCAATTTCATTAATTAGAGGTATTTATATTTAACTTCTTACCTCTTCCGTGAGTCCATACACGGGCTCTCTGGCTTCTAACATCTTCTTTGCTTCTTGTTCACAGAGTAGGATGCACATTAACATATTCCAAGAGATTTGCACATCCAAGGTATACTTGATGAGACTAATTTATTGGAGATCATTTTATATGAATTAGATAAAATACGCACTCACTCGCACACACTGAATATTTCGTCATTTGTCTTTTGCGTCATAATTCTTAACATTGGTTTTCACATTGCGGCCTCTGCCGTGAGTTCCCACGCGTCTTCACATGTTCACAATTTTTCTCACGTCTGCCGTTGGCCTCCTCCACTGCGCCCTCTGTCGGCATAGTCCCAACATCCTCCGACCCCAAAGAATTGGGTTCAGTCTTTTGTAAGTCCAACTCCAAAGGGTACAGGTGTACTGGTTTTTTCATCAATGTTCCATTAGGTAGTCTCACAATACATAAACCTACCTTTCCGTCGCGTCCCACATGGACTTGGCTAATGATACTGGTTTTCCTCATCAGTTTAGGTAATCTTTAATCTCTTATCATCATCGTCAACCATTATCAATCCACTGCTGGACGAAGGTCTCCCCAAGTTTCCTCCACAACGGTCTGTCTTGTGCCAGTCTCCTCCATGTCACTCCTGCATACTTTCGAATTTCATCCACCCATCTCCCATGTGGTGGTCTTCTGGGTCTTTTCCTGTCCCTTGGAATCCAATCTAAAATTTTGGCTGTCCATCGATGGTCTGTCCTTCTGGCAGTATGTCCAGCCCATTGCCATTTCAGGGATTTAACTCTGATCATGATGTCTTCCACTCTTGTCATTTTTCGGATCCACGAGTTCCTCTTCTTATCTCTCCTGGTTACACCAAGCATGCACCTCTCCATGCTTCTTTGAGTTGTTTGCAGCCTTTGTATGTCTCTTTTATTTAAGGTCCACGTCTCTGCACCATACGTAAGCACTGGAAGGATGCATTGATCAAACACTTTTCTTTTAAGACATAATGGCATATTGCTCTTGAAAATTATGCTGTTTCTTCCAAAAGCTCTCCAGGCAAGTTTTGTACGCTGATTAATTTCTTCATCAATGTGACCTTCACTTGATATCTGCTGTCCAAGATAAACGTACGTGTCTGTTACCTCCAGCTTTTCTCCATCAATCGATAAATCTTCATTTCCTGTAAAAGCATTGAACATCACTTTTGTCTTCTGAAAGTTCATTTTTAATCCCACTTCTTTACTCTTGTCAGCAAGTTCCTGGATCATACTCTGAAGCTCTGATGGGGTAGTTGCAAAAATGACTATGTCATCAGCAAAACGAAGGTGGGTTAGACAATCTCCATGAATCTTTATCTCTTTGTTTTCCCAGTTCAGCGATTGAAAGACATTTTCCAATGTGGCATTAAAGAGCTTTGGAGAAATGGTGTCACCTTGTCTCACTCCCTTTCCAATTTTTATGTGTGTTGTATTTTCAAACAGCCAAATCTTTGCACTTGCATTTTCATAGATGTTATTAATAATATTAATGTATGCATCTTCAATACTGCACAATTTCAGAGCCATTGTAACGCTGATGGTTTCACCGAATCAAAGGCTTTTTCATAATCGATAAAAGCCATGCACAATGGAAGTTCATATTCCCTCGCTCTTTCAATTAGTTCTCTCAGTACGTGGATATGATCTATTGTGCTGTAGCCACTCCTGAATCCAGCTTGTTCTCTCCGTTGAGACATGTCCAGTGTTACCTTCAAACGGTGTGAAAGAACTTTAGCCGCCCCGGTGGCGCAGTGGTCTAAGCGATGGCCCCTGATCATTCGTCCGAATGGGGTCCGGGTTCGAATCCCGGTGAGGCATGGATGTTGTGATTGTCTTACGGCACTGGCTATCTCCCTTCCCTGGAACCAGTGACCCTAAATTAGGGACGGGCGACTGCTACTGCTTATAGCCCGATGAGTTGCTCACGGTGGTCGTTAAACCTTCAATCAAAAAAAAAAAAAAAATAACTTTACTGAAGATTTTTATGAACCACTGATAGGAGGCTGATAGGTCTGTAGTTCCTGATATCCTCAATGTCACCTTTTTTATGTAGCAGGATCACTATAGCGTTGTTCCAATCCTCAGGAATCTTCCCTTCATTAAGGCATCGAGTGAAAATTTGGGCGAGTACTGTTTCGATTTCTCCACTTGCTTCTTGTATGATGTCTACAGTAATTCCATCTTCTCCTGGAGCTTTTCCCCGCTTCATGTTCTTGATTGCATGTGCAACTTCTGCTGGGAGGACTGGAAGAACTCTGGTACTGGTACCTTCCATGATGTCTGGAGTACATGCATCATCCCTTTCATATAACTTGGAGTAGAAATCTTTCACTCTTGTCAAAATTTCACCTCTATTTCTTGTTACAGAACCATCTTCTTTTCTCAGTGCCTTACCTGTTTTCTTCCTTTACTGAGATGTCCCTTTGCTATCTTTAGGCTTTGATTGTTTTCAATTGCTTTCCTTACTAGTTCACAGTTGAATTTCCTTACATCTTCAGTGATACTTTTTCGTACTGTCTTGCATAGCTCTATGTATTCCACTTTGGAAGTCACATCTTCTTTAGTTGTCCTCATCTCTCTTCTTTTTTGCATCAACATTTTTGATTTTCCTGATAATTTGTTCACATGCAACTTGTTCTTAGACCCAGCTAATTTTGTTGCTGTTTCCATAAGAGCCTTGGTTACTTTTCTGTTAACTTCAGAAATATCCACTTCTTCCGATGTTAGGCCTTCTAAAGCAGAGAATCTGTTCTTCAGTTCCAACTTGAAGGTATTATGGTGTTTTTTAAGGTTGGTTGTGTCAATACATTTTGTTTGTCTTATGAGCTTGCCACGTTCGAGTTTAGTGCTGAGGTGCATCTTGCATCTTGCCAATCTATGGTCACTACCTGCGTTGAACTTGTTTAGCACACTGCAGTCTTCTATGACAAATTTTTTGTTACACATAATAAAATCAATTTCACTTGTCATCCAATTTCCCATTTGGATGTCTCCATCTCCATTTCCTGTGCGGCTTTTTCTTGAAAAAGGAGTTCATGATGAAAAACCCTTCTGCGTCTGCAAACTCTAAGAGAGTATTTCCATGCTGGTTTCTGTTGCCGTGACCGAATTTACCTACTGAAGTTTCATTCTGTTGCTGTTGCCCTATTTTTGCATTGAAATCTCCCATAATTATCTTCAAGTGCTGCTTACCTTTATTATTTAGATGACGAATTTCCTCATAAAATTCTTCAATCTCTTCTTCAGGATGACTTGTGGTGGGTGCATAAGTTTGAATAATCTGAGCCTGGTATCTTCCCGAGAGTTGGATAACGAGTCTTGCAGCTCTGTCAGAGGAACTTTCAACTTCTACAACTTTATCCTTCAGTTTCTTGTTTATTATAAATCCAACACCACTAGTTCTGCCAGTATCTGTCCCACGATAGTAGAAGAGATGTCCACTTTTCAGTTCAATGAGATCTTCTCCTTTTCTCCTTTCCTCACTTAGCCCGACGATGTCCCACTTAATCCTTTGTAGTTCCTCTTCCAATTCAAGAAGCCTTGAATCAGAAGATAGGGAGCGTCCGTTATACGTAGCCAAAGTCAGCATCAGATGGCAGCCTAGTCCGGTCCTCCGGGGATTCTTAGCACCCTCTGCCTTCATGTCGCACTGGCCGCTGCCTTGGCCAGGTACATTCCAGCTGCCGGAGACTGAGGGCCAAGATTTAAGTTGTGGAGTCATTTTGGAGGGGTTTGGCCATAACTCACCACGCTGGCCGAGCGGGTTGGTGAGTGTGGGATAGCATTTCCTTTAATCCCGATGGTATAGTTATACCGCTATTGGCGGTCGTCAGAGCCCCTTTAGTGGGAACAGGATGCACCACGAGAAGGTGGGGTTGACATTTGTCAAGGAGAGGCTGTGATGTTACGTTATATGAACTATGAAATCCTTTTTCACTTCTAAACCCCTTTTGGCAAT
The DNA here is from genome assembly GCA_039090855.1 of Macrothele yani. Taxonomy (NCBI): domain Eukaryota; kingdom Metazoa; phylum Arthropoda; class Arachnida; order Araneae; family Macrothelidae; genus Macrothele; species Macrothele yani. Next base: position 15,702,766 of record CM077017.1, read on the forward strand.
TTTCAACTGGTGTGCCGATTTCAATTCCAGAAGATATACTTGTCGTTATCTTCTCCACAGCCTCTCCATAACTAGTGCTCTGTGTTTGTATTTCCTTGTAAGGTCACTTCCTTTTGATTCCCCAGAACTTGGTTTCCCCATCAGGAATTGTTGTCAATCTTCTTCCAATTAAGAAATGTCCTGGTGAGAGTGGTTCTGGCTCTCCTGTTCACTATATACAAATGTCAAAGGACCGAAATTCAGGATTGCTTCTACTTCAACAAGAGTAGTTTCCAATTCTTCATATATTAAAGAAGCTTTTCCCAGTATTCTCTTTAGGCATGTTTTGATCGAGCAAACGAGCCTCTCCCAAAAGCCACCCCACTATGCAACTCTTTCAGCAATGTACTTCCATCTTATTCCGGTTTCTCCATAAAACCTTTAATTTTCTGGATCAGTAACCATGCTCCACAGTTTGGTTAAATCTCGGTTTACCTTTTTAAATGTTTTTGTGTTATCTGAATACAGTGTCTTACAAATACCTCTTCTCGCTAAAAATCTTCTAAATGCCAACAGAAAGTTGCAAGCTGTTAAATCAGTTACCAATTCCAGATGTACAGCACAAGTAACTGCATAGGTGAATAAGGCGATGTAAACCTTATTTTCATTCTTGGTGAATAATGGTCCTGCAAAGCCCACTCCACATATTTCAAAAGGAGAAACTTCCTTTAATCTGTCTGGTGATAAAGGTGCCATATCTTGGTCGAAAGGTTTTGTTTTAAATTTCTAGCAGATAAAACAACTATGTATAATGCTTTTCACTCTTTGCCATCCCCGTAGAATCCAGTACCTTTCTCTGATTTGTGCTAAAGTCTCGGCAACTCCACCATGTCCTACCCTTATATGACTTCGCTTAATTAATAAGTCTGACAAATAACTATTGGTTGACAAAATTACTGGATGAACAGAAGTCTGAATTCTGTAGTCTTCCCCCAACTTTCATTATGCCGTCTTCGTCCAGAAATGGATTAAACTTGTAGATTTTCGAATAGGAAGAAATGTCCTGTTCACAGTTCAAAGCATTTACTTCATTTGGAAAACACTATCTCTGGGATTGTTTAACCCAATAAATTTCCACTGAGTTTAATTCTTCAACTGTCAGAACTCCTGTTCTTTTGAGTCTTTATTTCGAACATTATGTAAGAATCTTAGAATCCATGCTGTCATACGAAGAACCCTTTTCAATTTACAGTTTCTTCTGATATCAAAAATAGGAGTCTTCCGTTACACAGCTTACTTTGAAGGGTCTCTTTATTCTTTCGTTTTCTTTCTTCCCTTGCACTGTCGTCTGCGGACAAGTCAGCTGGTAATTTTGGCCAAGATGTTTCCTCTCTAATTAACAATTCTGGTCCATGCCTACCAATGACGATTACCTTTTATGGTGTCAATCTTCTCTCCTCTGGTGAGTAAATCTGCAGGATTCTCTTTTCCTGGGCAATGTATCCATGATAATGGATTGGACTTCCCTTGTATTTCGTTTATCCTATTTTGCACAAACGGCTTCCATTTTTTGGCATTTCCTTTTATCCAATGCAAAACTGTACTGGAATCTGTCCAAAAATCTGAGATTAAATCAAACTTCTGCTTCAGTTGCCTTTCAAACAGATTCAGCTAGTCTAGCTCCTATTAACGCCGCCATCAATTCTAGCCTAGGTAAGGATAGTTTCTTTAACGGTGCTATTCTGGCCTTTGAAATCACATTTATTGAATTTATTTCATCTTTGGTTTCATATCTCAAATGTATCACTGCACCATAAGCCTTTTGACTCACATCTGTGAAACAATGCAACTTGATGTTTCTCAAATCCCTTTCTTTGATGTCTGAAATAATATCTTGGTATGTCAACATTTTCCAGCTGTGATAACTCTGTGCACCAATTTTTCCAATTTTTCTCTAGTTCTACGGACAATTCTGCATCTCAATTTGCAACGGATTTCCAAACATCTTGCAAGATTATTTTGCCTCTTATTGTAAAATGGACTTAAAATCCCAATTGGGTCATATATACGACTCACCGTCTTCAAAACTTCTTTTTTGCATGCCTTGTCCTTTTTCTTTCTCGCGTATGCAATCACTTCAGAAACGTCTATTCGTATAACATCCTTCTCTTTATTCCATAGGAATCCCAAAACTTTATTGCTTGCAGCACATTGAATATCATTTTCTTCATTATTCCACAATTGCTGAAGGGATTCGTTGTTTGTTCTCCATTTTCTCATATTGAAGTTCCCCTCATTCAAGATACATCTAACATCTCTTGATAATATCATTGCTTCATTTTCATTTGTTGCTCCTTCACTTAAATCATCCATATATAGACAATTCCTCAGTAGCTTGTATGCATTCTTATACTGTTGTTTATATTTGTCTATGTGAACTCTTAGCGTTGCAGCCAGCATAAATGGGCTTGATTTCGCACTAAATATGACTCTAGTCATTCGTAGTATTTTTACCTTGAGGGAGTCACTATCATCTATTTCCCCATCAATCCACAAAAATCTAACTGCATCTTGGTCTTCTTTGGTGAGAGCAATCTGTAAAAGTGCCTGTTGAATGTCAGCTGTAAAGGCGACCTTATTGTTACGGAATCTGATCAATAAATCCAGCACATCAGGATTTAGGTTTTTCCCTGCGAGTAAAAAATCATTTAATGATGAACAGTTCTCGGCATGAGATGACGCATCAAATACTACGCATAATTTAGTGGTATCCTTGTTTTCCCTGATTACAGCCTGATGTGGCAATGTAATATATTACATTGCTGCTATCATCCTTCGTTTCCTCTGCAATTCCTTCTTTTAAATAATTTTTGATAACCTTCTTATAGTCTTCGTAGAATTGTGGCTCCTTATTGAATTTCCGAACAAGCGATCTCAGTCATTTTTCAGCCAGCTTGTAATTATCCTTCAATTCTTCTATTTGTTGATTCCACAGAAACCGTACCACATACCTATCATCTTCCATTTTCAGATTTTCGCGAAATTCCTCAAAAATTCAATTATCTTCTGTTTTATTAGTTCGATCCCTTATTCCTAGCATTTCAAGATTCTAAAAGTGCTTCAACATTTCGTTCATTTCATAGTCAGCAGTACTTATGTTTGTAGTGGTGGCACTTTTCATAACATTAATCACAAACTGTGACGCTAACGCATTTGACAGCGCCGAGGTTCCACACTAAATGTCCACCCAAAAATAGTTTGTGAAGCGACCAAGGGTGGCATTATCCTAGGCACTCTTCCGGTTACAACCTTCCAATAATAGTCAGCTCCGGTTAAAACTGAGAAGTAGATAAAGGCGCAATTCGTGCAGTATGTCATAAAAACAAATACCACCGTCTGTGTACAATATATGATTAAAAGATGAAATCTATTTACAAATTAAAACCTCCACTAGCACTTTCGAGGTAACACTTACCCCATCATCAGGTGGAACAGAGAGGTTAATGCAGTACTCGCGTACACCTTTATAGGAGCGCAGCAATGCACCATGGTATAGTTCTGAAGCGTCACAAGGTTAAGGTGTTGCCATTGCAGCCGAGCAATAGATACAATTTCCGATTTTAGTTACACATAATACAAATGGTGTTGCACTGTTAAAAATTGTCAAATTCACGTTATTGTTTTACTAAATTTATTTAATAATTATAATTTAAAGTTCAAAACGGCGACATTGTTTTTCCAAACTTTTGGTATGTCCACTGGCGTGTTATCACTACAGCACGTCTCCGAAGGCTTTAATGTACAGGCTTTCAGCAAGATGCAGTGAGTGTACGTACGCAGGGGTGTTCAGCAGTCTAATGTCCGCCCAGTCTGGTTGCAAAGTTCCATTTCACGACGTTTCTAGATAATGCTGTATTATTGCGGAAAGTTCGAATATCATACCTATGTTCCTGAACACGAATACCCAGACTTCTCCGTGTCGAGCCTATATAGTTACTAACATGTTCTCCTGTTGAGGTGTCTAACAGTGGAATGTTGTACACTCCCCATTTGCTCAAAATATCGGTTGCTGCCCAATCTTTTCTAACAGATGATATCATATTCCTTGATCAGGTGCCGAATTGTATGTTTGCTTTGAGCATATGCGTGACAAATGCGTTAGTGATGTGTGGATGCTGGTCCAATGCTCCCACAAACCGTTTGCTAGGCTTTGGGTCTTGTTCTAGACTTATGGTTCTTTCGTCACTAATTCTGCAGAATAATCTATTAACCAGTGTCCTTGGATATCCGTGTTTATCCGCCAATTTAAAAATAAACTTTATTTCAGACTGTATAAGACTCTTGCTTGAAGAATGCGTGTAGGCTCTTCTTATAAGAAAGTTAATAGCAGATAGTTTTTGTGGAGTTGGATGTGAGGAATTGAATGGAATAAGGCTTTTGCAATCAGTTGGGTTACGATAAACTGAAAAAGACAGTGAATTAGTATCCGGGTCACGAAATATGCAAAAATCTAGAAAAGGGAGTAAAAAATCAGATTCAAGTTCTGTCGTGAGCCCGATAATAGGGAATACTGACGAAAGTGCGTCGGCGAACTGCATTAAATCATCTCTGGAGTGATTATCAGTTAGAAAAATTATCAGTTTTTTTAAAACTGATAATTCTAAGTTGTTACGTTTTTCCGCTCCATCTGCTAACAACATTTCTTCTTTTTCACAAAAACTTCGTATTTCTTTCCCTGGCATACTTATTAAAGCTCCGCTGATGTCATTTGTTTCCAAAGCCTGAATCTCAATTTTGCGTCCAGTTCTTGCATCTTTTAAAACCAAGCGAACTCTCTCTTTTTTCTGTTACTGGTGAATTTGCGACAAATGAAAATATCGTTAATTGTCCTTCTCTTGTCACTTTTTACTTTAGCTCTTTAGAAACAGTTTGAATAACAAACTTCCATTGTGAGCCTGCATCAAGCAAAATTTGCACGCTTCGGTTCTTTTTCCCCACTGCAGTAGCGGTCATGGTTTGTAACAGAATGCCATTCTCTTGCTGCTGATCGGCTTGTGATAAGTGTTTTACGGCTGTTGCTGTGTTTTCTTTTTCTGCATCGCACATGAATGTATGGTGTTTTCGATGGCAATGTTGACACCGATCTTTTGATAAACAAAACTTCGTCAAGTGATGTTTTTTTAAACAATTAAAGCATCTTCCTTGTCGCAATAAATTGCGTCTTTTTTCCTCTATTGTCAAAGTACATTTGTCTAAATCATTATCCAATGAACAAAATAAACAACTTCCTCTAACACAATATTCATTATTCCTTTGAACATTTACCACAGTCCTTCAGTCTTCAATGCATTTTTCGTAGGACTCTGGGTTATTTTCTACAGTAGCAATCAGTTCGGCGGCCGAAGAAAACATTTTATTTTGCTTCATGAATTCTATTGCACGTGTGTGATCAGATCTGATGAGCGTATTGTTTACTGCCTTAACACTCTGAGAAAGATTTGGTTTTAATTGTGTTTCCGCAAATCGCCTGGGGCCGCTCACGGCTTTCAATTTCTTTACTTATAAATTCCATAACTTCTTCTATATTCCAAATCTCATCAGCTTCCTGAAGTTTGTTGAATTCTAGCACTAATTCACTGGGAATCAATTTCAATATCATGGGACACAACAAACTTCCATAAGTGTCGGAGATTACTCCCAGCGATCCGAGGCTTCTGAATTGGACTTCGCAATTATCATACAACTTCCGCAGACCAAAGGTGTCTGTTAACCTCTTAACAGGTGGTAAAGACAGTAATTTATTCATATGTGAACTTATAACAACATCCTTTTTTCCGAACCTATCCTTCAAAATTTTTATGGCCTTGTCATAATTTGCTTCCGTGATAGGTAATCCAGATATTGCAATAGCAGCTGCTCTGCCCAAATAAGACTTCAAGTAACTAAACTTGTTCAAATTATTTAAACCCTCATTTGAGTGTATGGGTCGTGCCAAACTGACCCCAAAATTCCAACCAATGCGATGGATCTCCAAAGAATTTTGCAAGCTCTAATTTCGGTAATCTTATTGCAAATTTCAACTTTTCCCTCTTAACGTAACCTTCTCTCCTATCCTCTGTAACTTGTGAAGGTGCTTTAAATGGTGACATATTAACATCGAGTTATAATACTGCTATTTAAAACATCCACAATCTCATCCCTGGGAATGAAAAAATACTCAGATGTGGGAATTTCTTCTTTAGTTTAATTTGCATGTTCCAAAATTTCTCTTTGTAAACAGCCACACAATTGCTACACAAATTATCGTGTATATTTACAGAGACAGATGGGCCTACAATTCTTTGAATTTTATCAGCTAAATCACCAACACCACGTAACCTTAACACACTTAATTTTGTACACAACTCTTTTGTGTCTTTTAATGTAGTCCACACATCTCTCTCAGAACTATGGTGATCAGACATTATAAATTATTCACTATGTTAACTGAACATCACTTATCAGCATTCAAGAGCAAACTGCAGTAGGAGAAAGGTGGGGAATTAGTAAATGAAGGAAATGACAGCTGCTGATTGGCTGTTCTGTGAGCAATCAGTGGACATGTTTGTACTTTCAAAAAAGCCTGTCATAACCTGTTGTGTCAGCATTCTGTCTTGTGCCGTTTCATCACAAAATGCTCTAAATTTATGAGTATCAGTAGAACAATATGTTTTCAAATATGGACAATCTATTGCATTTTGTTCTGTATTATGCAACAATGCAGAAATGCTGAAAATGTGTAATTTTCAAAAAAGTATATAAAATTTAGCAGGCAAAAACAACCTATTCTACAATGAACAATTCATTGACAACTGATAGGACATCAAATAGACAAACAAATTTTTAGAAAATGGAGTTTTTGAGTTAACTGCCATTCAAAAATTGAGCATTTTTGAACTGCATGCATCCCGAGTTTAAAATAAAATTTGACATAAAACTACCATAGAGACTTTATATTGCCATCCTTACTTACCTGAAAAATAATTATTTAGTGTGAGAAACCCCAAAATGCAAAAAAAAAAAAAAAAAAAAAATTGATGAAAACTAATTTTTCCCCCCATATTATTGTCAATTAGGCTTATTCAAACTATGCCAAGTTAAAATTCATTTCAATATCTACAAAATAAAAAATTGACTAGATTAAATAGTTTGGAAGCAGTGCTCGTTCTAAAATACAGTATTTCCCCCATTTTTCAAAGATAGCTAGTTTTTAGCCAAACTTCAAAATGCTGAGCAACAGAAAATAAAGAAAAATTCTGAAGAAAATCCTATCAGGGTATTTTATGAAAAAACCATGAGGAATAATCACTCACCATAAAGATCATGGTAACCTCCAATGGACCAAACACTTCCAACACGTCAATTCATCGTGATGTAACTGGGCTTCCACAGGTTTACAGACCTCTTGCTTACGCTTCTTATTTTCGGGTGTGAAACATCGTTTTTTTCTCCTTTGCCTTATAGTATGTTACTATAATGCTTGTCAATTCGATAAAAATCATACATACAACTCATTCATACAATTCAAGTAAAAACTATGTACATAAACCTTACATTCACAGGTGATTAAACCTTAGTCAACTCTAATTATGGAACTCCTCCTTCTGTTTCACAACCTCTGCTACTCCCACTGCAATTGTCACACCCATTCAGCCCCGCACATCCAATCCTCTAGTACTTTCGACAGATCCCTGTCATCTTCAGGAGGCAGGTGTGTCTCATCCGCCCACCGCAGCTCAAGTGAGCAGAGCCATCGAGGCCTGGGCTCCAGTCGCTATCTCTGAATCGTTGTGTCTCTGGCGCCATCTATTGTCCCTGCTGCTCTTTTTTCTCTCTTTCTTTTTACGCTGCTGTTCAATTTTTATTATGGCTTTCCATTGTTCGTTTAAGTTATTTGGCTCATTAATGTTGCATAATCTTGATCTGTTTTTTTCAATTAACACTGATTCTTTCATTTATGAATTCATTGACAACTGATAGGACATCAATTTCATTTATGAATTGCACGTAAACTATGCGCACTTTGCAAGAGGTTAATACCTTAAAAGTGCAAATATAATAAGGGTATTTTATGTCTCCAGTAGTTTGTTACTACTGTTTCGTTTTTTATTTTTTTATTTTTTGGAAAAAAAAAATCTATGTTTACCTGATGCATGTTGGTACTGTCTGCCTGAATTGAGATGGAATGACTCCCTTATAAATTATGTGTGTTATCAGGGGTACTGGGCATAGTTTACCTTGTTTGTCTCTTTCTGTTAAAAACTGTAGATAACACCACTTTCTCGGAGCACAAGGCTTGAACAACTTCTTAGGGCATCTGGTAAACTTGTCCACTTCAGCAAAATGTACATGTCATTGGCCAGAGGCTAGGTTTACAATATGAACCACATTAAAATTCAATTCAGTAGCTACACAATAAAAAAATAATAATTAAATATATTAAATAGTTTGGAAGCAGTGCTAGTTTTAAAATACAGCCTTTTCTCCGTTTTTCAAAGATAGGTAGTTTTTAGCCAAACTTTAAAACACTGTAGCAAGAGGGGGGATTTTTGTGGAAAATCCTTTCAGAATATTTTTTCCCCAGTAGTTGTAACTACTGTAATTTTTTGGGAAAATCTGAAATGGTCATCTGACGTGTCCTGCCTGAGCTGAGATGGAATCACTCCATGCCTTACTTATAAGGGATAAAAAAAATCATTTGTTCAGGAAATTTATTTAAAAAAATATGAAATGATATTTCCAGTGCTATCTACAGACAGTGAGTCGAATGTTTTGCAATATTTGGATCACTTTATATCTTCATACGTACCTTTACGACGAAAGTTCACTAGCATTCAAAGTATAGGCTATAGTGTTGCACCGTCTTTAGCCATTTGTCTGCTAGTTCTTAGATTCCGCGGCAGTTCCAGTTCTTATCCTTCGAGGTAAAGAACTCCTTCACTCCAGCTGCCACCTCATCCTGGTTGTTGAAGTGCCGACCCCAAAGGAAGTGGGCCATGGACTGGAACAAGTAATAATCCAACGGGGCAAGGCCCAGATTATATGCTGGGTGTGGCATCAGTTCGATGCCCTCAAGTTCCTGGAGTTTTGCTCTGGTCGTTCGTGCGGTATGAGACCGAGCGTTGTCCTGCTGTATGAGAGCGCACATTCTGTTCACCAGTGCCGGGTACTTCTCCAAAACGGCATACATCCACTCCAGCTGTTCAGAGTAGAAGTTGGCGTTGATGGTCCTACCATCTGGAACAAATTCGTAATGGATTATCCCCTCGAAATTCCGCCAGATGCAGATCATTACCTTGTGCTCGAAGCTCCTACATTTGGCAACAGGTTCAGGAAGCTGGCCCAGGCTCCACCACCGTTGTGTGTTAGGATTACGGAAATAGACCCACTTTTCATCGCACGTAGCAATTCTCTTGATGACACTTACATCACACAGATTTTCTGGGAACAAACATTTGGCATGACAAATGTTTTGTGTTGCTTGAGCAGCATTATGGCGGCATTCAAACTCGTAAAGCGAAAATTCCCTAATTAACTGATTGTTGCTGTTCATCTTTTGGGCATCCTAACCATAGACAGAATGATGACATGCAATGCTGTTCACTGCAATGACTACCACATTATATGCCTTTCAACTGACTGCTGTGTGTGACTTGAACTACTTTAAACGTGTGACATACCAGGGTGTCCACATTCTGGAAAGTCAGGAGAAATCAGGGAAATGAAAATTAGTCAGGGAAATGCCTGAAATGTTGGTAAAAGTCAGGGAAAATCGGTGATATTTAAAAAAAAAGTCCGGGAAATTTCAATCGCAGTTACACTAAAACTAGTTTTAACCTGGCGTCGGGGAGTAACGCCCTCATCGCCCAACACGTTTGCACTTGGTGTTGCAGACAGTCACTAACTTCCCCTTCCTACTAATGTAACCTTGTATTTCCTACCTATTATTGTAAGTTGTGTTACATTACTTGTTAACATTTCTCTTTTTGTTTTAGGTCAAAGGAGTAGAAGAAAATTTGTGATATAAGTTATACCTTGTTAACAGGCAATTAAGACTGCAGCAATGTCAAAGCGTTGTGTGTTTAATGAACAATGGTTGGACGTACAATTAAATCCTGAGTTTTCTGGTTGGATAGCTGCTGTGAACGGCGACAATGAATCAGCATTTTGTAATGTGTGCTCTAAAACTTTCAAGCTTAGCAACATGGGGCGTCGGGCAGTCTCGAGCCACGGAAATGGCCCTAATCATTTGAAAAACATCCGTGCGAAAATCTATCAGTCCAGTCTTGCTTCTTTCACTTCCTCTGTGAAAAAGAACTCTCTTTGTAATAACAAACTCTTGCCATCAACAAGCTCAGGAAATGTGGAATCAGTACTTCTAGAAAATATTAAGTCTAATGACTCAAATACTTATGTTGTGAAAGATAATGTGAAGCCCAGTGACCTTAATGCTTATGTAGTGAAAGATGATGTAACAAAGTCGGAATTAATATGGGCCATGGAAGTGTTGTCCAAGCGAATGTCTTTGAACTCTTGTACACAGATTAACAAAACATTTCAGTTAATGTTTCCTGACAGTGCAATAGCTTCAAAATTTACTTTAGGCAAAAGCAAAGCATCTTGTGTGATAAATCATGGATTGGCACCACATTTCAAGGGGTGTTTAATGGACGATCTGAAGCAGTGCACTGACTTTGTAATTTGTTTTGATGAATCACTAAATAAAATTGCTCAGCGTGGGCAAATGGATCAGTTTGTTTATTATTGGGACGTCAATCTGCAAAAAGTTTCCACTAGATACTTAAGTAGTGTGTTTTTAGGACGGGCAACAGCTAATGACCTTTTAGAAAAATTCATTAAAGGTGCACCTCTTCCCTTGGATAACATGCTGCAAGTGTCAATGGATGGACCTAACGTTAATCTCAGCTTTCTTCAAAAGCTGGAAGATAAACTTAGAACTGAAAATCCAGATGGTAAATTATTAGTTGACATTGGAGTATGTGGTCTTCACGTGGTCAAATGGAGCTATGAAAACTGGACTTTAAGCAGTGAAATGGGATATACATCACTTTCTGCGTAACTTGTATTACCTTTTAAAAGATAGTCCTGCTCGCCGTGCAAATTATACTATGATTACTGGATGTAATGGTTTCCCTTTGAAATTTTGCACTGTAAGGTGGTTGGAAAATGTTAATTGTTTTACTAGTGCATTGCTTGTCTATGATCATATCAAGAAATATGTTCAAGAATCATCGGTTTCCAGCAAACAGCGCATGTTTCTTGCAGAATTCATGGGAAGTCCACTGTTGAAATGCAAATTGACTGCATTTGGGACTATAGCTTCAGAGTGTGAATCTGTTTTGAGAAGGTTCCAGAGCCCAAAGCCTTTAATTCCTTTCTTACACACTGATTTGCTGGATCCGATGAAAAATTTGATGGTGCAAAGCTTTTGAAGCCTGACAAATTAAGTGAAGCTGATAGCGTCTCAAAACTGTTAACTTTTTAGATGTATCAAAAAGTGAAAATCTTCTCTCATTTGAGAAAGTTGATATTGGATTTAGTGCTAAAAAGCTATTAAAAGAAGTGAAGTACTCAGAAAGGGAGACATTCGAGTTTAAGCCTGAATTTTGGAAACTTGTGACCAGTATGATTGAAAAACTTCGTGAGAAAAGCCCACTGAAATTTAAGTTTGTCCGTGGGGTAACTTGTTTGGACCCAAATATTATAGTGCAGCAGCCGAGTCTAGGCAAGAAGAGAGTAGAAATTGTGTTCGAAGTTTTACTTAGTGCAAACAGGATTTCAGATGACTATGCTGAAAAAGTAATAAACAGTACGCTTCATTGTGTGTAGAAGCTCAATCTGCTTTGAAGTCTCAGTTTGATGAATTTTTAGACAGTCATGATGATTCCATTGGATTAGACAAATTTTACAGTGCTCTACTTGACAACCAAAAACAATTCGGTGGACTTTGGGATGTAATAAAAATTTGCCTCATTATGTCTCATGGAAATGCTTCAGTGGAAGGTGGATTTTCTGTCAATAAGTCTCTTCTTGTGGAAAATCTCCTGGAAGAATCCCTGATTTGTCAGAGAACAGTTTTTGATGCCATAAAAATGTGGGAGGAGTAGAACACATTGCCATCAATAGAAGGCTTCTTCTTTCTGTAAGAGCCTCCAGACGAAGATATCAGGATTATCTTGAGAAAAAGTGTTCTTCAAAACAAAGAAGAAAGAAAACTGAAGGAAAAAAGAAAAATTGATCATGAAATAAAGGAATTGAAGGAAAAAAGACAGAGTAGAGTACGCAAGGAACTAGAGTTGGAAGAAGCAGCATTGCAGGCGAAGATTTCAGATTGGGAAAAGAAGAAAAGTGGTGTGTAATATAAAAACAGTGACTGTGTTTCTACTGTAATATTTTTATAGTAACTGCTCTGAATATTGTGTATGTGTTTGTTTGAGGGTTTCTTCAATAAATGTAAACCCATGGAAAAAAAGAGTAAAATTAAAAAGGTGTGAGTTGGGCGGCTATGGGGAAGGTGGAGGCCAATTAATAATAATAAAAAAAATAATTAAATGAATCAGTTATTTGGGAAACTATACGGCAAACGGAAACACTTTTAAATGATATAAGTTCCTCAATTATCCAATTCAATTTCATTTATGATCATGGCACATATATTGAAAAACTCAAATAAACCTATTTGTCTAAGGTCAGGGATTTCTTATATATTTGGCCAGGGAAATCAAGTTTGATAATTCTGTGGAACACCCTGCATACCCACCACAGCACTTGCATTTATGGAAACATCGACTCGCCCTCTGTAGATCAATTGAACAACCAAAGAAAGAAGTTTCATCTTCAAGAAAGTATTTATAACTAGGTATGTTTTCAGAATTTTTGCACATCATATGTAACCCCCCCACTTCGATTCGCTTTAAGATGACACTGAACGAGAAGGTACGTGAAACCTATCACCACGACTAAAAGTAGTTCCCAACATTTTCCGTGAAAACCAACGCACTGATTGCCTTGAATCATACTTTATATTGTCCTAGCTGTTTACTTTTAGAAGTTCATCATCATCATCGTCAACCATTATCAATCCACTGCTGGACGAAGGTCTCCCCAAGTTTCCTCCACAACGGTCTGTCTTGTGCCAGTCTCCTCCATGTCACTCCCGCATATTTACGAATTTCATCCACCCATCTCCCATGTGGTCTTTTTCTGGGTCTTTTCCTGTCCCTTGGAATCCAATCTAAAATTTCAGCTGTCCATCTATGGTCTGTCCTTCTGGCAGTATGTCCAGCCCATTGCCATTTCAGGGATTTAACTCTGATCATGATGTCTTCCACTCTCGTCATTTTTCGGATCCACAAGTTCCTCTTCTTATCTCTCCTGGTTATACCAAGCATGCACCTCTCCATGCTGTTTTGAGTTGTCTGCAGCCTTTGTATGTCTCTTTTAGTTAAGGTCCACGTCTCTGCACCATACGTAAGCACTGGAAAGATGCATTGATCAAACACTTTTCTTTTAAGACATAATGGCATATTGTTCTTGAAAATTATGCTGTTTCTTCCAAAAGCTCTCCAGGCAAGTTTTGTACGCCGATTAATTTCTTCATCAATGTGACCCTCACTTGATATCTGCTGTCCAAGATAAACATACGTATCTGTTATCTCCAGTTTTTCTCCATCAATCGATAAATCTTCATTTCTTGTAAAAGCATTGAACATCACTTTTGTCTTCTGAAAGTTCATTTTTAATCCCACTTCTTTACTCTTGTCAGCAAGTTCCTGGATCATACTCTGCAGCTCTGATGGGGTAGTTGACAATAGTTATATATATATGTACTTCTAAAATAGATAATTTTAGATAAATCTAAAAATTATCTATTTTCAGAAATTTAATTTTAAAATTAGACCAACACATACATGCGTAGACATGCAGTGTTTGGAAGAAAAGGATGCCACTGAGTTGATGGGGAAAGTGATTGATAGCTGCTAACAGTAGGACACAGTGGGGAGTGACGCAGATTAACATAACTCTTGATCGTCCCCGAAGGCTCTGTGAGTGCGTGGGCTTTTGTACCTTACACTGCAGTGTCATCTTAGGGAGAATCGAAGTATAATGAGGGTTTCAGATCGGTGTAATTGTCAATGACCGAAGAATTGGAAGTTCTGAAAACTTTCAATTCATACCAGTGTTTAAGTAATCATTAGAATACATCAATGACCTCGGCTGCTGATCGACTGTTATCTGTCTGTTTTCTTATTTAGCAATTGTTTGAAGTGACAGATTGGTTTTCTGCTGGTGTGCATGGTGTGTGGAAGATGAGTTCTCTAATCTTTGCAGTGTTTTATTTGCAAAGCTGTAATTTTTTCGGTGTGTGTGTGAGAGAGAGAGAGAGAGAGAGTGAGTGTGATTAAGTATTTATTTGCAAAGCTGTAATTTTTTTTTTCAGTGTGTGTGTGTGAGAGAGAGAGAGAGAGAGAGAGTGAGTGTGATTAAGTATATATACAGGCATGTGATTTTTCCGCTAATTAGCAAAATTTTGTAAATTCACTTTTTAGAAAAAACAGAAATCCGCTAAACTTGTCATTTGCAATCTCAGGCTTTTGACAAAAGTTTGTGATTGTTGATATGTTGGGGGGGGGGGGATAGGGGCAAAAAGAGAGAAATATTCGTTGGGTAGGTGGCGATATTTCAGTCGTAAGGCGTAATCTTTCTGCTGCTACGTGCCTGACCGGCAGCTCAGGGCTGACGCTGTTTCTTCTGCTCAGACGAGAAGTCGTCACTTCAAACATCTTGGTTTGCTCAAAACCATTTTTTTTTAGGAAAACAGTCCTCTGTTTCAGTTGACCTCTGTCCATTCCACTGCTATTTGCTGGGGGGCAAAATCAGTTGAGAGATTGGGCGGAGCCATGAGCCATCGTACACAAAGAAAAGTTCTGTTCACATGTGAACAGAGCTTTTCTTTAACCTTTACGCTGCAAACTTTTGCTTTCACTGGCGGGCGAAAGTGTCATACGCCTCCAGATAGGTCAACCATTGCGGACCCCTCCCCCCGATTACGGAATTGCAGGTGACAAAGGAAAAATTACGGAAATTCAGATTTTCGCTGTTATTAAGAATGTTTTACTGGTTTTGTAATTAATCAGTGTAAAAGCCTCTGAACAAAGTTTATGACGTAGCTCCTTATTTCTTTTTTCTGAGGAGGAGGAATTTGTTTTGCTTGTCTGAAAGCTAAGTGGAAAGAATGCACCAAGGATAACCTTGGAATGCAATGTGCCTCTCCGAACACAGTTCGTAACGCAGCTTTGTTTCTTTTCTTTGTTTTTTCCGAGGAGGAGGAATTTTTCTTGTTTGAAAGCGAAGTGGAAAGAAAGCTGGGGCTGGGCCAGGATTATGTTGGCCCGGTTTGCTTCTTTCACTGTGGCCTGGGATTACCTCGGCCCGAAGCCTCTAAACAAAGTTCGTGACGCAGCTCTTTGTTTCTTTTTTTCCGAGGAGTAGGGATTTGTTTTGCTTGTTTTAAAGCTAAGTGGAAAGAAACCACGACGCTGGGCCGGGATTACGTCCGCTGGAATCCTCTGAACAAAGTTCGTGACGCGGTTCATTGTTTTTCTTTTTTTTTTTTTTTTTCCCGAGGAGGAGAAATTTGTTTTGCATGTTTGAAAGCTAAATGGAAGAAAGAATGCACGGCGCCGTGCCGAGATCAGGGCTCGATTTGCACAGAATCGGGCTCTAGGCACAGCACACGATGAGCCCCCCCCCCCCCCACACACACACATTCTTGAAAGAGTAAAGTACATTTGTTGCCACTAAATATTATCAGTTGTTTTTAAAGTTGGATTTAATAAATAGGATACTGTGCGGGGAAAAATAGGAAATGATGTATATACATTTATTAAATCTTAATTTTAGCAAGGAAATTCGCACTTAAAAATGTAGACAGGTAAGTAAAACATTTTAGTAGTTTAGTATTGCTATTTTTGCTTTTAATTTTACTTGCTTAAACACACACAATAAAATTAGCGATAATAATTTTTGATTTTTGCGTTTGTCGCGTTCCTTTTATTTATGTGTATCTAGGAACAGCTTTTGGTGTTTTCAGTTAATTGGATGCTTCGACAATCGCATGCCTGTATATACACCGATGAGCCATTCCATTATAACCACCCCAGCCTGGAGAAATGAGCTTGCTTAGAGACTGAACGGGAGCGCAGGAGAAGTTCACAGAGCAGTACATATATACTACCCGAGGAACAGCTTTTAGTTAGTGGAGTGTTCGAAGTCAGAATAGGAAAAGCTACCGATTTTCTGGAGTTTGATAAAAGACAAATTGTAATGGCACAGTGCCTCGGAACTACCATCTCGGCAATGGCGCGGCTTGTGGGTTGTTCACGGGCTGCTGTAGTGAGTATGTATCAAAAGTGGTGCACAGATGGCCAAATGACAAATCCTCGTTCAGCTGTGTGTCGTCCGCAGCTCATTGATGCGCCAGAGGGGGCGGAGACTGTCGTGCATTGTTCACAGCGACTGCACGGCCACAGCACAACATAACCTGCAGCTACAACAGTGGTGATCAGGGCAATGTGTCGCAGCACACAGTTTATCCCAGCTTTCTGCTCATGGGCCTGCATAGCCAAAGACCCAACCGGGTTCCCATGCCCACTGCACATCATTGCCAACAACACATGAAATAGGCCTAAGATCATAGAGATTGGACCGTGGATGATTGGAAGAAAGTGGCCGGGTCTGACGAATCAAGATTCCTGATGCATCATGGTGGCAGCTGAGTGAGGATCCCTGACCTGGTTGCACTGTTGGGCGGAAATAGGCTGGCTGCAGCGGTGTTATGCTGTGGGCGATGTTTTCTTGGGACACATTTTTAGGCTTCCAATAGCACAATCCCTGACAGCTGTCAGGTATCTGAACATCGTTGTGGACCAAATTCACCCATTCATGGCAACTGTGTTCCCTGCTGGTGATGGTGGCCATTACCAACAGGATAATGTGATATGCCACACTGCCAAAATCATCTAGGAGTGGTTCGAGGAACGTGATGGTAACTTTCTGTTAATGCACTGGCCTCCAAATTTAACCTGACATTAACCCAATCAAACATTTGTGGTTCGACTTGGAAAAGTGGGTTCATGCTAAATCACCACCATCCCGAAATGTACAAGAACTGGGGGACCTGCTGTTGGCATTATGGTACTAGATAACCCAGGATACCTATCAGCACCTCATAGAACTGATGCCTTGCCTAGTAGCCACTGTTTTGCAGGCTAAAGGGGGGTCCTACAGCTTATTAGGTAGGTGGTCATAATATAATGTCTCATGAGTGTATATACATACACCACTGTTTGTGTGCAACAAGAAGAAAGAATTGTACTATTCAGATAAAATTTGTATCGTAGATTCCTCATGTTACAGGAGATAACTGATTACATTTATAAAGCTGTGCTAAAAAAAATTTTTTTGCTTCAAAACTCAGTATTGTGTGTAGCCACCTCGAGCAAAAATAACAGCCTCTACACGCCGTGACATTGAATGGAAGTTTTTGATGTTCTGGGGAATAGCCTTCCAGGCTGCTTCCATGTAAGACCAAAGCTCATTTGTGGTGACTGGCAGAAGCGCTTGATGGATCAGCTGCTTGGCTACCATGTCCTTGACATGTTCGTTCGGGAAAATATCTGACAATGCAGAGGTGCTTGACAGATCAGTTGCTTAGCTACCATGTTCTTGACATGTTCGATTGGGAAAATATCTGACAAATGTGCAGGCCAGAGAAATGGTATCTGAGTGCATGGAAGAAGTCTTGGGCATTCTGGGTCACATGTGGTCAAGCCTTGTCCTGCTGCAATATAGTGCCAGGAAAACTCTGCAGGAAAGGTATCACCCTGCCTCTAAAACATCCCTGATGTATTGCTATTGCTGGCTGTTGAGGGTTTTTTCAATTCATATCAGGCGAGGGCACAAATTGAACCCAGTGGCACCCTAAACCATGAAGGTGTTGGACCGGTATGAAAGATACTGCAAGATGTCGTTCACCATGATGTCTTCGAACATGCATGTGACCATCATGGTGCATCAAGTTGACTCGTAAGAAAACATGACCTGTTGCCAGTCAGTTTGCCAATGTCTGTGTTCGAGACCCCATTGTAGCCTGCAACATTTGTGGGCGAGAGTCAAAGGGAATGTGCAGCAGTGGGCCGCTCGTGACCAGTCCTCTGTTAAGCAGACAACGTCAAGCTGTGCTGGGAGACAAAACCTGACTTATGACATTGCTCCACTGCTGTGCTAACACCTTGGATGCCGCTGTGCGATCGGTCAATGCCATGCAGTATCTGTTATCCCCCTCAGTCTTGCAATTTTGTGGTCCACTTTTTGGATTTCTGTGCATCTGAGCCTCAGCTATCCACTGACAACACGTTTGCACCACTGTACTGATGATTTGTCCCATACAAGTGGCAGTTTTGTGGTAGGAAAATCCAGCTTCTCTGATGCCAACAATCCTACCTTGCTCAAAGTCCGTCAGGTATTCATAATGCGATCTTCTTCGGCAATAGGGTATAGTGATATACAAGAAACACCCTTTCAACTCAATGTCGGCTTTTCACTGATCGCAACATCTTGTTTAAGCCAGCTCTTTATACCCAAGACCAGAGCTCAGAGGGTTGCTACTCCAAAACCGCATGCACATTTTCACTGACAATATTTTCATGTCCCAACCTGTTGTACATATCCTGTAAGTTTCAAGCTAATACTAGCAGTCCTTCATGGTGTTGCAATTTTCACAAACTATAGTGTTTATTCCTTGCCTTATTGACAGATAAGGCTCAACTCCTCACAGTGAGTGCGACTCATTTTTCAGTCTTGTTTTTTAAGCACCAAGCTCATGCGATTGCTTTTGTTGGAGGAGCTATAGCCCTGCAGCTCCATAGCACCAGCTACCGCTGTTTTGAAGTCTGACAGAGACCATTTTGAACATTTATTTTTATAAATTGTTGTATGGAAATTTCCTGTTTTCCAAGTAAAAACCTTGTTTCTAACTGTTTTTCTTAATTTTTGGATCCTCCTTATATAGCATTATTGTAACATAACATAATGTGCTATTAATAATTGTATTATCGAAATTTATCAAAAATTTCATTTCATGTTCACGGTACAGTCATGGTCTCAGGATTGCTGTTCGTAATGCTCCATTTAATCTTTTTCAGCACCAAATCCTGGGGCTGCTATTGCTCCTCCACCATCACTCTTAGAATCACCAGATAGAAAAGATTCCCCATCAGCTCCTCCTGCAGCATTTTCTTCTGGGTAATTAGTTTAGTATGATTTTTATTTTATTTTTTAATTATGTGTGTAATGTGAAAAATTGAGGGATTTAAATACAGTCTGATCTCCATGTATTGAAGTTGATGGTCCCATAAAAATAAATTATATATATAGAAACAGCTTGCTCCGCTTTGAACGGAGTTGCTGTGTTTTTGACAGCTAAATCTGCGTGCTCCGCTCAAGGTTTAAAAACTTGGGTTGTTAATTAATATTTTTTGTTATTAGTTATATTATTTCAATGTTTTTTAAAAGCTTAAATTGAAAATTATACCAAGTGCATTAAAGTATGCCCCCCCCCTTCTCTTTCTTTAAATGCCGTCTTTCAGTATGTGTGTTTGTAACTATGGAAGAATTGGATGTTTCGCTCATCTTGGCACTTGCTGTGTTATCAAGGCCAAGCATTCGAGCTTGTTTATGGCCAATGGCATTGGAGGGCAACAGAGAGCTGAACAGGTCTTTGGAGGGATAGTTGAATGGGGGAGGGAGGGTGTACTCCGAAACGGCTTTTTGCATGGCAGGAGAAGATATGTGAGGGACGTCATATGTAAGTACGTTGGCCCTTGGCTGTGGAAGAACGCAGTGCTGGGCGGGAAGCAAAGCTGATGCGGGAAGTTTCTGCTTTCGGCAGTGGGAGTGTTGGAGCTTGGAGCATAGCTGGACATAGTTGTTTGCAGTTTTCACTTCAGTTATTTTGAACGAGGTAAATTTCTTTAATTTTATTGTGAAATATGTTGAAACGACCGCGTAGCCAACACTTTTCAGATGCTTACGAGAAACAATGGCCCGTTTTAAACATTGTAATCAATGTCACAACCGGAACATTTCACGCTTAATGTTTCGTTTGTGACATTGATTTCGCTATCACCCATGGTGGTTTAAGCGACTGCAAACGCCATATCCAGAGATGCCAACATCTGAAGAAAGTCGTCAGTAGTCCACGTGCGCAGCGCCCGTAGTTTTTCCGTAGTGAGGTCAAGTCAAGTTCCCGCATTAAAATTTGCAGGCATGACCATTTCCCAGAGTACACTGCTACATTTTTAGCAACATGTTAATCTGGATCGGGGGCAATACTTGGATAAATTTTGCAACATACCTAAGTCCCCTTAAAATGGGGGGGGACTTGAGCAAATACACAAAAAATACATACCATTGCAACTCCAGCTTTTAATAAATATGTTATGTCATAAGTGTGTGATGCCACACACTTATGGTTATTCCTCCTGTTTTTTAGAGTGAAAATGCCGATCACAATCGTCCTCTCCGCCGTGTGAGATTGAAAAATCAACAGCACACGGGGAACAAAACCCATGGTTTTTTTTGGATACCCGAGACTATTTTAGACACGGAAATTCTTGCGAATAACTCTCCATGAATTTTTGACAACTTTTTTGCTTTTTAGATCCAAGAATATTAGTAGAGGCAGGTGGCCATTTACCCAACGCTATTGCAAGTAAATTTGTACACGACAAACACAATGGGAGCAAAGACCGATGCACAGAATAATTAACTTTGAAAGGTTTCATAGCGTCATTATGCGGATAAATAAAAAATTAGCATTAAATGCTTATATGAAATGAAAAAAATAATCAAAAAGGTATTTTAAATTGCATAAATAAATCAATTCTGGAAAAAAAAAGGATAAAATAAAAAAGCAATGCAAATAAAATAAATTACAATAAAAATCCATGCAACGTTTCATTAACTTCATTAACACAATAGAAGTTTTCTCTTAAGATGCGGGAAGTAAAATGTCACAACTTAAAACGCAAGTGAATAAAGGAGAAAAAAAAAAAAAAAAAAAAACTGAAATTAAGATTCCCAACGAAGAATGATCTGGGGAAAACAATCGTTTAAAGAAGAAAGAAAGTTCTTGTGAATCTGACAAGATAAAATAAAACATCCCTTTGTTTAGCAGAACAAGAGAAAAAAATAAAATAAAAAGAACTGCGCTTTGCAAATCTGTCAAAGTAACATAAACAATTAAGCTCTTTGCGGACAGTGAGGAGCGTGGGAAAGTAGATCACAACTGGCACACACACCCAGCAGTTGCTAGATGTTTTCTTTGGCTGGTTGCCAAAGACACAGGGAGAGATTTTTTTTTTTTTTCTTGCTCTGGGCAAATATACTGCGCGCGAAGAACAAGAACAAACAACTCTCACAACTCTCAACTCTCGTGGAGGTAACATAAACAGGCAATAACAAGGTCCACGCATCCTGGTAGCTCAGTTATGTGCTCTGCGAGGGGAAAAAACATTCAGGATTCCTTTAATCTGATGACTATTTGCTCGGAGCAGTTTTTTTTTTTTTTTTTTTGATATCCCGCCTGCCCCACCTAGCAAGCCTGTTTGGCCAGCCAAACATGCTTGCTGTGTGACGACGTGACTGACGTTATCTTATTGCAAAAATCACATTTGACTATGCTTGACTTTTTTTTAATAAATAAAAAAAAGTTTTCCGGAAATATCAGAGATTTTTGGGAAAATCCGTAGTTTTTCATACCTCCGTAGGTCCGTAGTACGAACATGATATCCGTAGAAACTACGGAGGATCCGTAGTACTTGGCATCTCTGCATAACGCATGCCGCCGACATTTAGACGATGCAAAAGTAAAGACATCTAATCGAACCCTTGGCATCTCTGCATAACGCATGCCGTAGTACTTGGCATCTCTGCATAACGCATGCCGCCGACATTTAGACGATGCAAAAGTAAAGACATCTAATCGAACCCTTACATCTTTGTTTGTTTCCATGTTGGAAGATGTAATACATGCAGAAACATTGTTCACAGCTTTTATTATAGAGCGTAATTTGCCCATCTCTGTGGCAGACCATGCCAGGCCTTTGTTTATTAAGATGTTCCGGATTCGGACATCGCCAAAAAATATGGATGTGCGCAGACGAAAACAACAGCTATTATTAACAGTATGGCTGATGGTATTACCCATGAAGTGACAGAAATTTTGAAAACTTCAAAATTTAGTTTAGCAACTGATACTAGCAACACTAATTCTGCAGAGAAAATATTTCCTGTTGTTATTTCATATTTAGATACAACAGTGGGAGAAATTATTCCCAGATTATTAAGCTTGCCAACGTTGGATGGTGATGCAACATGGGAAAATATGTTTAAGTTGCTGGATACTGAACTGGGGAAAAAATAAATACCATGGCACAATTGTATTGCATTCTCATCAGATAATGCATCTTCTATGGTAGGAAAATATAAAGGTGTCACAAAGTTTTTCAGGGGGAAAAAAATCCAAATATGGTAATTCATAGTTGCACCTGCCATCTATTTCATTTTGCTGTCGAAAGGGGATCTAAGGAGCTGAAAGTTGATGTTGAAGATTTTGTGGCTTGACATATGCTATTTTTTGCATAGAAGCACCAAACGTATTAAAGCATTTAAAATGTGCCAAAAGGTTTGTAATCTTGAAAGTCACCAAATTATTAAATGTGTGTGTACCAGATGGCTTTCATTAGATCAAAGTTATTAATGTTTTTTTGAGCAGTGGGAGTCCTTGGAAAAATATTTTGCAGAGAAAAATATGACTATGCAAGGTTGTGAGAAATACTTTTCTATTCAGAAGAGAATTGAGTCTCCTGAGACAAAGTTGTACCTCCTCTTTCTACAGCAAGCTTTGCCACTTTTCTGCAAGACAAATATCCTACTGCAAAATGAATCCCCAATTGTTCATCGACTACATCGTGAACTAATTTCTCTACTTAGTGAACTTATGGCATGATTCATTAAACCATCTGCAGTTGTACAGGCTGAGAATGTATTGACCATACCAATTTCTGATAGGAAACATCAAAAGTTAGATGAGGAACTTGTCATTGGAAGTAACACTAGGTAGTACCTGAATAACTGCAATTTGTCTATAAATGAAGTAATTTATTTCTATCTGTCTGTGAGATTATATTATCAGAAATGCTGTGAGAGTACATGCTTAAAAAATTCAGTTGAATGATCAGATTCTGCTGCATGCTGAAGTGGCTGATGTAAGGCTTAAAACAAGCAGTAAATTTTGTTCTATTGCCAATTTTGTTGACCTGTTTGGTGATTTCTCTGATGAAGAAAAGAATCTGTTAGAAGTTGTGTTTGCACATTTCCAAGTAGATAAGTTAAATAGGGACATTGTAAACTGTGGGCAAACTGATCAAGCGTGGTCATTAATTAAAGATTTAAAAGATCACAGTGGTATCTTAAAGTATAAAGTCTTGCCATTACTAATGCACAAATACTTCCGATACCACACAACAATGCTGCTTGCAAACGAGTGTTCAGCACCGTTCGCAACAATCGGAACGATTTTCGTTCTAATTTGTCCGTGCACACGTTTCAATCCCTACTTGTGGAAAAATCAAGAATGACTGCCCATAATCTGAGTTGCCACCAGCATAACTTTACGACTGAAGTGTTGATGAAAACTAAAAATGCAACAGCTTTGGTACTAAAAAAGGACCAGTAAGCAATAAAATTTATATTTTCATCTTTGCAGATGAATTCATTGTATTTACATTTTTATCACAGCTACAATTTTAGGGAATTATGAACATTAATTTAACAGAACTTGACTTTGATGTGGAAAAACTTTAAATATATGTTGTATAAACACACACACACACATAAGAGAGAAAGAGAGGGTGTGTGTCACCATTTTGCTAACAGACTGCTGTGCTAATGTACAAGATTTTTGTTGCCCTAGCTGGATGAAAAGGACAAGTGGAACTTTTATATACTCTGCAGGCCACCCAAAATGCAACACCAAGAAGGGCATGAGATAGCAAAGCCAGATTTACTGGACACATAACAACTGATACAAAGATGAAACGATTGAGCTTACAGGCCCGTGCGACTTGTGGAACACGCAGGCATCAATAGTTTGTGTGGCCCCCATGGCTGGCAATAACGGCCGCTACACGCCGCAGCATCGAACGAACGGGGCTTTGATGTGGGCTTGGGGTATGTCAGTCCAGGCTGCTTCCACACGTTGCCACAGTTCATCAGGCGTAGCCGCAGGTGGTGCTTGCCGGGCCACTCGGTTGCCGATCAGCGACCAGCCGTGTTCAATGGGCGACATATCGGGAGAACAGGCGGGCCACGGCTGCAGTGATACCTGGTTGGCCGTGAAGAATTGTTGCACGATACGTGCGGGTGCACATTGTCCTGTTGAAACGTGGCCGCTGGCAGGTCCTGCAGGTAAGGGAGAACTAAAGGCTCCAAAACGTCGGACATGTAGCAGTGGCTGTTGAGTATACCGGCGATGCGTACCAGAAGGGTGTGGGTGTCATATCCAATTGTGCGCCAAACCATAACGCCCCTCACGGGGATAACTGGTTTTCCAGTTATTTGGGGAGCGGCGCCCCCACGGCCCGAGCTGGCCTTGTGACGGATCAATTTATCATTTCGTCTTGAACGATTATGTAACCGAAGGGACAGCTGTTCATCCAGCTGCTGGGGGATGGCGTCCCCAGGGCCCGAGCCGACATGTACTAGATGTGAATTTTCACATTTTTTGTTTTTTGTTGTTGTTTTTTTTCACTTGACACGCTCCCGCCTCAGTTGTAGGCTGCTGAGGTTGTGATTATGCGCCAGCTCTGGATTATAGTTTCTCGTTTTCTATCCTTTCTTCTCCATTTCATGTTCCTTTCTTTGTTTTTCCGAGCTGGTTAGCTAGACCTACCTGCACGTTTGCCGTGTGCAGCAACCCGTAAGGTGGAAAAGGGGAGGCTGAGGTTTCTGGAGGCCAGGGTGCTGTTGTCGCCAGTTGCCAACACTCCTCTTTGCCCCCTGCTTCACCCTAAACAGGCGGCTGGGAACTAACCCACTCCTAGTCAATGAGGTCTGTGGCCGAGTGGAGCCCAGACCTCTAACGGCTTGTCATCTCGTACAACAGGGTGAGTCTGGGGATAGGGTGGGCATGCCAAAGGGGTGTTCCCTAGGCATGGGAAAGTCTGGGTGCTCGCCGAGCGCATGTCTGCCCTATCAACTTGCTATATCCGCTTGCTATCTTTAGAGTCGTGTCCTGCGTCCACTTGAGCTTGCGGACCTCCGGCTCTCCCCTGTTGGGCTCGGTAGTGGGTGGGGACGTCGGCGGATGAATCCTTTATTTTTTTCATGGCTCTCCATGAAATTTCCCACGAACCCAAAACTAAAAGAGGTATGGAGAAAGGTTCAGGTCCTTCCGCCAAAAAATTTGTCGCTGATGTTTCCAATGCTAGATTCTTTTTTGTGCACTCATTGGACCCTTCAAAGCCTTTGAGTGCCAAAAGTCCATTTTGGATCCATAAAGCACTTCAATCAATCACAAGCTCTCCTAAGAGTGTCAAGAAGCTCCAGTCTGAAGATCTTCTTGTTGAGATGTCTACTGTGGCCTTCAGTTCCACAGTTATCAACACCAGCATGCTGCTTGAGACTCCGGTCAAAATAACACCACACGGTTACCTAAATTCATCTCGAGGTGTTGTCTCCTCTAGGGATCTTATTGAATGTACTGAGGATGAACTTCTCGAAGAACTGAGGAACCAACATGTTACGGGTGTGCGGCATATTTCTTTCAGAAGGAATGGGCAGTTTGTCCCATCCTGGAACATTATCTTGACATTCAACAGCCCTTCCCTGCCTACATCCATCAAGGCAGGGTATCTCTACCTCGAGGTACGACCGTACATTCCTAACCCGTTGAGGTGTTTTAGGTGCCAGTCGTACGACCACTCTCAGCAGTCATGTAGGAGTACTCCTAGGTGTGGACGCTGTGGTGCCACAGAGCATCTACTTTCAGAATGTGTGGCTGAGGCAGAGTTTTGTGTGAACTGCAAGGGTTCACACCCAGCTTCAGCCAAAGATTGTCCCAAGTGGAAGGAGGAGAAGGAAATCCAAAGGCTCAAAACGGTGGAAAACATTTCCTATCCTGAGGCCAGAAGAAGAGTAGTTCCTGTTACATCTGATCGGCGATCATACGCTTCAGTGGTGGTTGCCAAATCTACGATTGCCATTCAGACCGACATTCAGATCCCCCTAAATGTCCATTCAATGTAGACGAAATCATCGCAGCCGGACTGGAGGCACTCCAGTCGCGAGCTAGGGGTCTGAAAGCGGCACCTGCCACTTCACCGAAGCAGACTCACTCCAACACCAGCAAGGGAACTCAGGCCACTTCTTCTGGCAAAAACACCAACACCAAGGTCAAGGATAAGAAGAGTGTTTCTTCTCCTTCAAAGTCTCAGCCAAACAATCGACGGTGAGCGAATCCCGCTAAGACACTTGGGACAAAGCATTCACCAATCTTGGCCCCTGGTCACACCCCCCAAATCTGGGGGAACACTCATCAGAGGAAATGGAGGCTGTCTAAGTTTAACCATTTCCTTTTTCATTTCATTTTTACCCATGGGTTCAATTATTCAGTGGGACTGCCGAGGTTTTCGCACCAGTTTTGATGACTTGAAACATCTGCTTTATTTTTACTCTCCGGTGTGCCTTTATCTCCAGGAGACAAAGCTTAAACCATCGGACCTGCTTTCAGTTCGAGGCTACAGTGCAACTCGTCTGGAAATATAGCCTGTGGGGGTGTCGCTATTCTCAACCCTCACAGGGTTCCGGTATCTTCCGTTGCGGTTTCTACAACTGTGCATGCCATGGCAGTCCGTATTTCTATATTTCTATGCCTGTGCCTCTTACTGTTTGCAGTGTCTCTCTGCCACCAGATGAGGATGTTAGCGTCTCTGTTCTGGAGAGCTTGATTGATCAGCTGCCTTCACCCTTCCTTCTTTTGGGTGACTTTTAATGCTCATCATCCTTTGTGGGGTAGTGTCAGCGCCAGCGCGAGAGGTCGTCGCATAGTCTCTTCTGTGCTCGGCCTCTGTGTGCCTTTTAAACACCGGTGCTGACACTTACTTCCATGAGCCGACAAGATCCTTCAGTGCGATTGATTTGACCTTGGGTTCACCATCGATTATTGCTGACTGGTCGTGGACGGTGTGTAAGGATCTCCACGGGAGCGACCACTTCCCAATCGTCCTCTGGCACCGTGCAAACGTGCCATCTTCTGCCTCCCGCCCACCTTGATGGAGGATGGATCGTGCCAGATGGGAGGTCTTCACATCGTCCGCGGTGATATCTTCTGAAATGGTGACCCAAGAGTCAATCAACGCAGCTGTACTTGAAGTCACAACTTGTATTCTTAAGGCAGCTGATCTTTCAATTCCTAAAACATCTACGAAGTTCTCCAGGATTCCGAAACCTTGGTGGAACCCTGAATGCGCAGCGGCTAGGAGAGCTCAACATAAGGCCTGGTCTACTTTTCGGCGTTATCCAACCGATGCTAATCTGGTTGCTTTTAAACGAGCTAAATCCTATGCTCGGTTGGTGCGTCGACGTAGCAAGAGGTAGTCTTGGATCCAGTATGTGTCATCTCTCACTTCACGTGCCAGTTCGAAAAGTGTGTGGGACAAGATTCGTAAGATCCGGGGTAACTACAGCTCTTGCCAGATTGCCATTCTCGAGAGTAACGGCTGCACATATGCTGAAGTCGGGGAGATTGCAGATTGTTTGGGGGAGGTGTTCGCCTCCGTGTCGAGTGACCTGGCGTATCCTTCTTTTCAAAGAATAAAATCCACTGCGGAATGCCAGAGAATCTCCTTTGCGCCTTTTCATGACACTGGATATAACTCCCCCTTCAGCATGTGTGAACTTCGGGTGTCTCTGCATCGGTCCGGCGCTACTTATGTCAGTCCCAATGACATCCACTACGACATGCTCCGTCATCTCTCGAGAACCTTTTAATCTTATACAATCGCATCTGATTGGTGCACAGTTTCCCGGAGTCTTGGCGAAAGGCTTTTGTTCTACCTTTTCCGAAGCCTGGCAAGGATCCTAAGTCTCCCTCTAGTTATTGCCCAATTGCTCTCACTAGCTGTCTGTGTAAAGTTCTCGAACGCATGGTTAACTCACGATTAATTCATTTTTTAGAACATCATCAATTACTTTCACCATCACAAAGCGGTTTTCGGCGTCATCGTTCACCTCACGACCATCTCCTGCACCTTGAGACATCTGTGCGCGAGGCGTTCCTGCATAGGCAGCACCTGGTTTCTGTATTCTTTGACATCGAGAAAGCGTATGCTCGTGCGTGGCGGTACGGGGTTATCCGTGACCTCCACGCATGCGGATTGCGAGGAAATCTTCCGACATTTATTGTAAATTTTCTTCGCAATCAGGTGTTCCAGGTGCGCCTGGGTATGACACTCTCGGCACCGTTCCAGCAAGAACAAGGTGTTCCTCAAGGTTGCATTTTATCTGTCACATTGTTCATCCTGCGCATTAATTGTCTCCTCACAAATCTTCCTCCTGCGGTTTCAGCTACTGTGTATGTCGATGACTTGCACATCTTCTGCTCGTCATCGAGCATGCGTTTTATTGAAAGGCAGTTGCAGTCTGCAATTAATTAGATTTTTAAAGTGGCGAATAGCAATGGTTTCGTTCTTTCTCCCGACAAGACAGCGTGTGTCCATTTCTGCCGGAGGCTTTGCCTCCATCCTGACCCCGAGCTGTATTTAGACCGTGCAGCCATTCCAGTTTTGCCGGAGACCAAGTTCCTTGGACTGACCGTCGACCATGCGCACGTTTGGCGGCTCAAGATTTCCTGTCTGCGTGCTCTTTCTATTCTAAAAATCCTTTAGAGTTTCGTGGGGTGCAGACAGGATCTCTTTGTTTGGCATTTACCACTCCTTAATTTGGTCAAAACTGGATTATGGCTGTATCGTGTATGGCTCAGCTCGTCCTTCTGCTTTCTGGCCTTTGGACGCTGTTCACCATCAGGTGCTGCGTCTTTGTATGGGAGCATTTCGAACATCTCCGATTCCCAGCCTTTACGCTGATGCGAACGAACCATCGCTTGAATTACGCCGTCTGCAGCTGTCAGTTCACTTTTACTTAAAACTTCGGTCTCTTCCAGACCATCTTTTGTACGGTGCAGTTTTCTATCCTCAGCATGCTTGTTTATTTGAGAACTGGCCCTCGTGCATTCCAACCTTCGGTCTTCGTATGGCGGCCGTAGCTCGGGATGCAGGGCTCGACTTGTCACTTGTTGCAGAGACCAGGGGCTTTGGGGATCCTCCATGGCACCCACTTGGTGTCATGGTTGATACCACCTTTACGTCTTTCGACAAATCCTCAAGCCCTGTGTCAGTGTACCAGCAGCTCTTCGCTGAGCACTGTACCCTCAATACTAAATACACTCCCATTTTCACTGATGGCTCCAAGATGCATGGAGTCGTTGGATCCGCAGCTGTCTGTGTTGATGACGTGTCAGTAGCGCGGATCCCAGCTGAGGCCACGGTGTTTTCGGCGGAGATGCATGCTGTGTATCTTTCACTTCTCCATGTTCAGTCGAGTTCTCATCATAGTGCTATGGTCTATACGGATTCCTTAAGTGTCCTGCAGTCTTTGTCATCGCTGGACTATTGTAATCATCCATTTCTTTTGAGCGTACGAAGGCTTCTTCGTTCCTTGCTCGAGGCCGGTGTCCAGATTCAATTCTGCTGGATTCCTGGGCATGTTGGAATCTCGGGTAACGAGTGTGCTGATGCGGCCGCTAGATCTGCTTCCTGTTTGGTCGTCACACCCTTGCCACTCTTTCATCGCGATTTTCGATTTCTGGTTCATGATCATATCAAACGAACGTGGCAGGGTCTGTGGGACCAACAGGTGGAAAATAAACTGCATCGTATAAAACCTATTCTCGAAATCTGGAACTCCTCATCTCGTCGGAACCGCAGGGAGGAAGTGGTGCTTGCGCGTCTCCGCATTGGGCATTGTCGTTTCACTCGCCGTTTTTTTGCTGTGTGACGACACTGCACCGATGTGTGAGACGGGCAATTGCGGACTCACTGTCATTCATCTTTTGTGTAGCTGTGTTTGTTTTCGTGGTGTACGTTTTCACTAATTTCATTCTCATTTGTTGACCGAGGACGCCGCTACTCTGCAGCGGGTCCTGGATGACCACTGCGATACTGTCGCTGTGTTTTCCTTTTAAAAGAAATTGACTTTTTTAAACGCATTTAGATTTTAGCTCTTCCATCATCCTCATTTTTCAGTTTAATGAATCAGCCGAATTTTAAACATTGTATCATGTTTTTAATGCTGTTTGTTTCATTGTCTTTTCGCCTTTCCATCACTCTCATTTTTCACTTTTACTTCATCAGCCAGATTTTAAGTTTTCTACCATATTTTTAATACTGTTTGTCTGTCCTGTGTCTTGTCTTGTGTTTGGCGCTCTTTGGCCAGGCATGGCCCTTGCGCCATAAAAACTAACCAACCAACCAAACCATAACGCCAGGCGACAGACCGGTATGGCGATGCACAATGCAGGCGTCGTACGGTCTCTCGCCGCGGTGCCGCCATATGCGGATCCGATCATCGTGGTACAGCAGGTCGAAGCGGGATTCGTCAGAGAAGACATTGTGCCATTCTGTAGACCAGATGCGGCGTTCAACGGGCCACTGCTGCAGACGACGTCGAACGGTACGTGCTGACACAGGTTTGTTGCGCAACACACCCTAATTCCTGCGCTAACGTTCGTGATGTGGCGGTGCGAGCCGTCTATGCCCGCCGCACAACATGCCGGTCATCATGTTCGGTGGTGTGCCGCGGCTGCGGCAATCGCTCACATGGGTCCGCCAGTCTGTGCCTCCTGCTCCCAGTGAATCCATACTCGCCTCACTGTGGCTAGATGTCGTCCCACACAGGCGCCGATGTCTCTGTACAATAAACCGCTATCGTGATAAGCCACTATTCGTCCTCTGTCGAACTCCGAAATGTGCTGGAATGACTGCCGTATTCTACGACAAGGCATCAGGAAGCTTTCTGTGCACCCTTCTTATAGTGCTTCTCGGTGGCGTGCCGGGCGCACATGATTTGCATATGCCCTGCAATGCTAATCAATTGCATGTCTTCTCACGGGCGACTCATGCTGCGAATTTCAGGCCAATCGGATGCTTCCTTCTTGGTGTTGCATTTTGGGTAGCCAGCAGTGTATTTCAAAGGAGCAGTGGTGCTTGTAAGCTTCAAAGCAATGTTTATCTTGTAAGTATAATGATTGAGTAATTCATTTTGTCTTTTCTTATATAATGTGCATTGCTTTTGTAAAAACACATGGCCATTCGTCCACATGAAAAAATACCCCGCTGGGTTCGCGACTGCTTCTGACAGCCCCTTTAGAAAGTTGGCAACTCTGTATAGAAACTTATCTTTTTTATACATATGTATTTATTGTATAGTATGTTGTATTTAGCACATTTCCTAATCAATGCACTTTTATAAATAACTTAAGTGAATATGAATCACATGTACAAGTTATGTTCATGTAGATAATTATAAACAAAAATTAACAAAAAAAACTTGTTGAAACATACCTTGAAAATTCATAAAATTCATATGCATTTATGTAGTATTCATATGCATTCACATTCGTGTAAAAAACTTTCTAATCTCTTTGTGCACAACAAATTTCGATGATGATTTGTCGGCAAGTCGAAGACCACGACGCTGTGTATCAAATGTGGCATGGCCACCAACATTTTTTATTTTTTTTTTTTTTTTTTTTTTTTTGAAGGCTTAGGAGTTTCTTCTGCGTCATTCTCTTCAGCCTCTTAGATGTTGGTCTGTTCTGTCTGAAGTGAGCGTACTATGTCGCCGTTTGTCAGATATTCTGAAACAATTAAGTCTTCGTCAATGTCAAGAAATTCATCAAGGAAAATTCCTTACCATTGCTCAATTTGTGGTAACACATTTTCTTCTTCGATTTGAGGTGATGTTTTTACTGTTGATTCTAAAACATTGTTTTGCCAAACCCTAACTACACTGGCGGAAAGTGAAAAAAGAACACCAAGAAGGAGACTTCTGATACCAACGAAATTTATACAGCATAATGACGGAATACAGAGCATAACGTGATCAAAACATTATGGCAAAATGCAGCTGTATTTGCTGGTAAACTGAAAAACAACATTTCCATGTAACATGGTTAGTAAAAGGTTGAACCGCCTTGAACTGCGTCACACTGTGCAATTCTGGCATGGAGTCTGTCGTACAGATGTTGGATGTAAGTTTGGGGTATTGAGTTCCAAGCATCCTCAACCTGGACGCTTAAATCGGGGATAGTCGTGGCTGGCCGTGGAAACCGGATAAGTCGTTGTCCCATAAAATCCCACACGTGCTCAATGGGGGACAAATCCAGTGAACTTGCAGGCCATGGAAGTTGTCTCACACCCTGAAGTGCATGTTGCGTTGCACGTGCCGTGTGTGGGCGTGCGTTATCTTGCTGGAAAACACCACAATGGACCGACCTTACAAATGGCACAACAACGGGCTGAATGATGTTGTTGATGTAGGAGGTGCTGTTTAACGCACCCGGTACAAACACTAGTTGTGTACAGGAGTGATAGCTGATCGCTCCCCACGCCAGGAGACCAGGTGTAGGCCCTGTGTGTCGCTGGCAGATGCAAGAAGGGTGGAGACGCTCCCCTGTGCGTCTGCGGACATGCATACGGCCATCGGAAGCTCCCAAGCAGAATCTGCTTTCATCGCTGAACACGACAGATCGGCATTGCGTTCTCCAGTGCAGACGTTGGCGACACCACTGCAGCCGTTCCTGACGGTGGGCTGGACTCGGAGATACACATGCCAGAGGCACACGGGCACGTAGTCCTGCATCCAGTAGACGGTTGCAGATTGTTCGCACAGTCACCTCAGGTGCAACGGCAGCTCGGATTTGCGTCGCATTGGATGTTCTGCTTGACAACGGCGCTCTTCTTATGCGTCAATCGGCCCGCTCGTCAGTCCGTCTGTAACTCCCGGTTCCACGTCTTCTCGTGTGGGAATGTTCCTGGGACCATCTACGCCACCATCGTACCACCACCGATACTTCCCGTCCAATTCGCTCCGCAATACGACGATACGACCACCCGGCCTCGCGGAGTCCGACTAGACAACCTCGCTCAAAGTCCCATAACTGCTGAAATTGTACACGTCTTTTATGTCCAGGCATTGCAGCTTCTTCAGGGTCTTCGCATGTGTCCGTACGCCGACGACTGATTACATTCACTTCGCCGTACTCCTTAAATACCACCGACGATAATTTGCATATTATGCCGTGCTGTGGCGTAAGCGCTCACAGGTTGGTCCCGAAATTAACATCACACCTATGTAAACTCGACCCCATTAACATACGTAAATTTCATGATCGTCTGCCAATTCCTTCTTGGTGTTCTTTTTTCACTTTCCGCCAGTGTAGTTCAGGTATACAAATCCTCAGATCAGTCCCCTAACTCAGTGGTTCCCAAACTTTTTCGATTCTCGGCGCCCTTGCTGAATCCAGGTTTTCCCAAGGCGCCTTATTTGAAATTCTACAAGTACACAGGTAGAAATAAATAAAACACGTATTGAAGATCGCAAAGAAATATAATTGAAAAAATTCAACTAAATATAATTAGTGAGATGGATGAGCCTGTTGATCGCCGCACATTTTCTCATCTTGGAATCAAACTGGACACTGCCACCCTTATTTCCTTCTCCACATTGATTTTCGCACGATACTAAGTTTTTATCACAGAGACTGTTGAAAACCCAGCTTCGCACAAATAAGAAGTCGCAAATGGAATTAAAATTCTCTGAGCTTCACCACTCAGAAAGGGATATTCATCTTTTACTGATATCCAAAATTCTCCATGCTACTAAATTTTATTTTCAACGCACTGTCGCAAGACAACTCAATAAGATTCTCTTCTTCTGCAGCGGTAAATTCAGATGGAGCAGTGGCATGAAATGGATCTTGAATCCATACAAATTTATTGATGTTATCATTTTGAAACTTTCTCAAACCAGGTGATAAATGTTCTTCAAAAATGGATTTCATGCCTCGAGAGAAGTCAACTCCATTGGAAGTCAAAAACTGTTGCAACAAGGGGAAGCATTCTTTACCTCCATCTTCATTCATTTTTCTTTTCCATAGTTTTTTTTTTTTTATATATAAAAGCTGAGATTTTCTCAATGACTTTAAAAGGTGCATGTTGCTTCCCTGCAGGGAGAGATTTGGAGCATTCATCTTTTCAAAAATATCACATAAGTGTGCTAGTTTTATCAAAAAAAAATCTTCATTCACAAAATTTTCAGTATACTTGTGGTCTTTCTCTTTAAGAAAAATATAAATTTCCTGTCGCAGTTCAAACTTACGAGACAAAACATTACCACGAGAGAGGCATCGCCAAGTGCTGTAGTACAACAAAGGCGTGTGCTCGGATTCCATATCTTCACTTAGTTTTTTGAAAAACCTTGCCTTCAACGGTCGAGTTTTTATAAAGTTTACTACATTCACTACATATTCTAAGACCTGGTTCAATGTAGGACTCAGATATTTTGTTGCGAGTGCTTCCCTATGAATAGCGTAATGGGTCCACAGTGCATCAAGGGCTTTGCTTCGAATAAGTGCCTGCAATCCTCCATAACAGCTGGACATAGAATGAGCACCATCAGTACAGACACCAACGCACTTAGTCCACTCCAAATTATTTTCAGATATAAAAGTATCGTGGATCACGAACAAGTCTTGAGCCTTAGCACTACCAGTGATACTTTTACAAAAGAGAAGGTCTTCTACAATGTTATTACCATCTATAAACCATACATAGCAAATCAAGTGAGCATCATTATTATCATCTGTGGCCTCATCCAGCTGCAACCCAAATTCCTTACCTTTCATTTTTTCAATTAATTGATCATTGAGGTCCTCGGCTATGTGCTGTATTCTGCGACTGATGGTGTTATTGGACAAAGGCACATTTGAAAGCAGGATCCCAGCAGACTCACCGATCATAATGTTCACCATATCTACAGCAGCCGGTAGAATGAGTTCTTCTGCGATGGTATGAGGCGTCTTACATTTTGCGATTCTATGTGCCACCTTGTAAGATGCTAGCAAAGCATTGCTTGGTATTGATGCCTGCTTATAAAAACTACATTTTTGTTGATTTAACTCTTGTAATTTTCTCATAAAGCAATCGTGCGAGATTTACTAAGCATGCTGGGATGATTGGTTTCTAAATGGTGTTTCAGCTTACTTGGTCGCATGCACTCTGGCGCCAAAACATTCGTACACAGTACACACCGTGGCCTCTCTTCACCATTGACTTCTGTCAACGTAAAACCAAAGTCCAAATAACTCATCATATTTTCGATATTTATGCTTCTTCACACTTTTGCCACTATTTGACGGTGTGCCCTCTTTATTTTCACTTTCACAATGCTTATTACTGTTTAGTAACCGATCCCTTTTTAAAAATACCTACGAGAAGAAAAACTTCACTTAATCATAACAATATTCAGTTGATATGCCGCAAGCTTACAAATGCCGAAACTCAGTAACAGAGCATCAACATAAGACTGCTAACCGCCAAATAAGTCAGAAATGACAACAGATGAGTGTATTTAAAGAATCTGGTGACCTCGAAAATTCTGGACTGAGAGCCCTCATTTCTAGACGCTCTGAGAACGAGGGAGGAAATTAGAAGCACAGAGGCTGGTGCGAAAGCTTAGATTACTTCCGGTCGTGGCCGAGTGGAACACGCATGTGCGCCAGTCGGGCAGCAATCGTGCGGGGGTAAAGCTCACGCTTGTAACATAACATTGTAGAGCGCCAGCGCCATCTAGTAAGCATTTGTAGAGGCTTCTGCAAAGAGTTATTACTAAGTGAGTTACTGGTTTGCACCAGGTTCGCTCGATGTTGTGTCCTATCACATTGAATTGAAAATGAAAATAAAATTATGAAAATTTTGTAATGTCTCGTGGCGCCCCTGTGAGGCAGCTGTGGCTCTCCAGGGCGCTGCGGAACACACTTTGGGAACCACTGCCCTAATCTGTAGATTATTCATTTCCTAAGGCTCATATAAATCTTCTGATAATGGATTTTCAGATTTTTTACAATTCCCTGGTCAATGGCTTCAATTTTGAAGTGGTGTTTGAAAGCAGGGAAATCAAATTCACATTTAATAGTTTTGATGCTACATTAGGATGGGCTGGGCAATTGTCTACAAGGAGAATTTTTCTTTTCTGCCTAATCATTTTTTTAATTGAAATTTAAAATCCACTCCTCAGAAATATCACTTGTCATATCCATGCCTTTCTATTACAATGGTAATCAAATACTAAAGACTTCACACCTTTGAAGCATCTAGGTCACTTTGTTTTTCCTATCGCTAATAATCTCAGTTTTTCTTTGCCGTTCATGTTAGTGACCACCAAAACTGTTATCCTCTCTTTGCTGTTTTTACCTCCACAACAATCGTCATTTTTAAAACCAAGTTTTGTTTGGCAAACATTTAAAGAAAAGTCTATGTTTCGCCGAAATTAAAAATGTTATCAGGAGTGTACTCTTCTAAAATCTTTAAAACTGTGTTTTTCCATTAGTCCCAGTCAGCATCTCACACTTTCACTTTTCCCCAAAACAATCTTTTCTTTTATGTCATGTTGCTTCTTAAATTTACCCAACCAACCGGAACTAGCTTGGAAATCCACTTGCCGCAAATGATTGGCAAACTCTGCCTTTTCTTTTATAAGAAGATCTGAGATTGGCAAGTTTTTGTCACAAACAATTTTAATCCGTTTTAAAACGGTGTCTCCTACTTTTCCAAAATGACGCATTTTAGAACGCCAGGTCCAACATCTTCTGTGGTTGGTTTTCATAACGAGTACCCAGTGTTTTAAATTGTCGACACTGTACTTGGGAAAACCAAAGTTAACCGCAATATCTGTTTTGCGCATTCCACTGTCCACATTTTTAAACAGCTCCACCTTTTGCACAACATTGAGGGGTTTCTCTTTTTGACATACGAACACACACCTTCGGTCAGAGAGACTGAAACAAACTGAACCTGTTTTACAGAGGAGGGAGGTTAACTTAAGGAGAGGAGTTAGGGAGTGTAGAGATAATATCCCCACGCCCACTAGGTGACTGATTGGTGTTGCAATGACCTTGACCACCCTTTCCTTCCTCTTCCGACATCGTTCTTTTTTTTCTCTTGTTTTTCTTATAACATCGAGGGGGAAATCCCAATTTGTCTCGAAAAATGTTTGTTGTATAGAATTTTTTTTTATATACGGAAAGTTTTTTTTTTTATGTAGTCACAGGGATTAACAAAATTCCGTCATAAAGAGAATTTCGATATACGAAAGTTCGATATATGGAGGTCCGACTATTTATAGGTTTTAAAGGCAAATACTTTATATGATTTTGTTACATTAAATTATTGTTTTTGAAATTAGTCTCTGTTGAATACTTTGAACAATATTTCATCTCTTTGAAAGCATGACTTCATTTTGTTCAATGCAGGGGTTGCACAAGTCGTGGAAATCAAGCTAAATCATGGAATTTCGCACAGGTCATGGAAATTTTGGAAAAATCATGGAATTCGTTAAAAAATCGTGGAAAATTATTTACTGTGAATTTATTTTTAATGCCGAGCTGAAATATGCAAGGCATTTGATGAAAAAAACAGTTTTCTTTAGTGGCGAGAAACTAAATGCTAAGGTGAGAGTCCAGAACAAAACTGTTTTTGGCAAGCATAGGGGTGTCCAGGTGAATTCATAAAAAAAAAAATTAATCGAAAATGGATTCGTCGAACGAAGAATTAATCGAAAAGGCAAATTCTTAGAAAATTAGTGCTTCAGGTGAGTTCATCAAAAACAAATTCGTTGAAAGATACAATATCGCATAGTTAGCTTTTGTCGAAGACTTTGACTATAATTGGAGGATGACCACAAAACCATTAGGAAGTCTTTACAAGAATCAGACCTTTCATTTTATTGTGTGTACTTTCCCCGTAGACTGCCTCTAAAGATACAGCCTAGGCCATGGCCTTTTCAACGGTTTTTATTCGGCAGTGATCATATTTATAAGATTTGGACACCCAGACAGGTTAAGTAATATTACGCTTTTTCTTTGGCACTAAAAATAAATTAACCATTTTCACTCGAATAACTTTTCACCCATACTCACCCAGCACTAGTGGTTTTTTTCTGCGGTAGAGGTCACAACTTAGCAGTGAAAGTTCAGCTTTGGCTCCCCAACCCCAACCTACGAGCTACAGAGGCATCATCGGCGTGGTGAGGGACTCGATGAAAAAGAAATGTCTCACTCGCATCGCTATGCGAGCCGCATAGGCTACTTGGGATTTCGTAATGTCCAGTGTCACCCGACAGTTGAGCAGAAAGGTTTAATATGCCTAGACCTAAGCTTAGGCCTTTTAAAGTTTTTATTCCATCGTTTTCATATTCCATAAGGTTCAGATACCAGGTCAAGTTGGTATTATTGCACTTTTACTTAGGCATTAAATATTAATACCTTGGCATTAAATATTAATGCCTTTTTAAGTTTTTCTTCCATAGTGTTCATATTTATGAGGTTTAGACACCAAGTAAAGTTAGTATTGTTGCGCTTTTACTTAAGCATTAAATATTAATGCCTAGGCCTTTGTGACACATTCAGGCCTGCCAACCCTCCGGGTTTAGGCCGGCAATGCCGGATTTTATTAAATTTCCCGGAATTCCGGATTATAAATTAATATTGCCAGATTCCATCATGATTTCCGTAGCGTAAGTTAAAAAGTAACTAGGAGAAAAGTTCGAAGCATCGGAGAACTTCGATGATTATTGTAGCATAAATTAAAAAGTAACTAAAGGAAAAGTTCGAAGTTCTCCGAGGCATCGGTTCATTAGCGAAGAAGCGACCTTTCCCATCTAAGTCAGCAGTTGGCAGTGATGTTTACTCTTCTGTCCGCTAATCATCTCTGGTGCTGCAGGCATGGAGCAGGAACAGGCTTGGCGTTGGCCTTATGTACTGACTCAGATTTCTCGTCTGTCGACGGTATCAGAAGCACATTTTGGTTTGTGTGATGTACTTCGTCTCTCTTAAAAGGAATTTCTGAGAACTTTTTGTGCACGTGTTTAATCACACGATGGCTGGTAGAAAATATCAGTCTGTTTTTAAGAAGTGTTATACGACAGATTATCCGTGTATAATCGAATCAAGGAAGGGCCAATAATTTACCTTTTGCTCTATTTTGTAGCCATGATTTTTCCGCTGTCCACAAGGGCAAAGGAAATATTGTTAATCAGATTCGTATGCAAAAACATGTGGACAATTTTAAGTGCGTAGAATATAACAAAACATTAAATTTTGCTAGAGATAGTTCCTCTTCCGATGCCATTATCCGTGCTGAGTGCTTGTTTACTTCATTCCTCGTGTAACATAACTTTACCTTTAAGCTGTGCTGACCATGCAAGTGTGCTTTTTAAGAAAATGTTCCCAGTTAGTAACATTGCAAAATATATGCATGTGACAGGACGAAAAACATTGTGCGTCGTTGCCGAAATGGGGAAATCTCCAAAAATGGACTTGCATGCTTGCCAACTTTTACGGATTTCTGCTTAATTTTACGGATAGGTCTTTTTTTGCAGATTTTTTAATATTTCGATTGCTCAATTGAAATATTTCAACCTCCTCCAACCATCCACTTAGATTTTATTTATTTTTTTGATTGGAGGTTTAACGACCACCGTGAGCAACTCAATGGGCTATAAGCAGTTGCCCGTCCCTAATTTAGGGCCACTGGTTCCAGGGAAGGGAGAGAGCCAGTGCCGTAAGACAAACACAACATCCATGCCTCACTGGGATTCGAACCCTGACCCCGTTCGGACGAATGATTAGAGGCCATCGCTTAGACCACTGCGCCACAGGGGCGGCCCACTTAGATTTTGTACAGGACCTTAAGAGTGCTATGTCATCTCTGACTCGCTGGCTTCATGATGTCATGCGATAGCTCTCTCTCTCTCTCTCTCTCTCTCTCTCCATGGGAGTGCTCAAGTGATGTGCCAACCAGAGTTCGCCAAAATGCGTAATTACGTGTTTAGTACGCACCGCAATTTTACCAATGCGAAAAATACGCATTGTGAATTTTTCTCGACGCGTAAAAATATGCGGCTGGAATTTTTTCTCCACGCGTAAAACTCCGCATCGAATAATTTTACCAATTCGTAAAAATACGCATCAGGACGTTAAACCTTAGTCTTTCAAAAACGAAAGCAAACGAAATAAAGATTTTTTCCGTAATCGTAATTTCTTTTTCCTGTGATGTTGCCTCTGTCTAGTATAAATTTTAAAAATATTTTTTAACAGAATTTTTTTATATGCCTTAACGTAACATTAGTGCTTCAAATTATGTCCATTGATATTTCAAACATACGAAAGTATGCTTGCAGGATTTTCATAGAAAATTGCAGGACATGAAGTCCAGTTAGTAACATTGTGCTTTTACTTAGGCATTAAGTATCAATAAATAGGCATTAGGTCCAGGCTTTTCTGACAGATTTTGTTCAGGTGTATGAAATATTTATTCTTAAGTTAAAGTGCAATATTACTAACTTGATGCAAAACTTATAAATATGAGCATGATGGAATAAAACTGCTAAAAAGGTCTAGGCCAAGGTATTAATATTTAATGCTTAAGTAAAAGTGCAATAATACTAACTAGACCCTGTGAATGTGAGCACAATTGAATAAAAACTGTTAAAACGGCTTAGGCCAAGGTATTCGTATTTAATGCCTAAGTAAAAGCATAATAATGCTAACTTAACTTGGTGTCTAAACCTTATGAATATGAGCACAATCGAATAAAAAATTGATGAAAAGGCCTAGGCCTGTTTATTAATATTTGATGCTAAAAACATCAAATATTAATAAACAGGCCTTAAAAGCCCAGCATTATTAGCTTGATTTCTTATGTAAATTTTATGAATATATTGCATCGCAATCAGATTCATAAGGTTTAGACACCAAGACTAGCATTATTGCCGTTTTACTGAGGCATTAAATAAAAATCCCTCGGCCTTTGCGCACGTCTGAAACAAAGAAACTGAAAGGGTTTTTTTGCGGCTCCTAAAGTGGATGTCTGCACTTGTCCATTTGGCTAGCTGTTTAGTGGCTACTTGTCTTAAACTCCATTTCAATGAATTCGTTTCATTTTTTTTTAAAGTCATTTTTCAGCAAATTGCTCGTTGATAAATTTATTTCTGATGAATTCGCATTCAATAAATTCATTTCACTTTTTTGAAAAAGTTGTCTTTTGGTAAATTGTTAGTTTGATAAATTTGTTTTTGATTAATTCATCTGCTCCCAGTATAGAGGCCCCAGAATCCTTTGCGAATCATTTGGGTTCGTAAGTCGCAATCCGTAACGCATACCTGTCAAGTTTTACAGTATTTGTTGCAGTACATTTACAGCAATATCTGTGGAATTAAAAATCTCATTGGAAAACATTTTCGGTGAGATACTGCTAACTGTGGAAACATTTTGTGTATTTCGATTCTAAAATATACCATTTTTCCCGCTGGGGGCGCAAATATTCAGTAAGTTTTCTTCGATATCTCTGCTTCTGAATGAACGATTTAAAAAAATTCTTTTAACACCAGATATCATTTCTTTTTAAAGCACTTTTTTTTTTTTGTACTTCTGGAGTTTTTTTTTTTTTTTGCAGTTCAAGTT
Organism: Macrothele yani; assembly: GCA_039090855.1. Lineage (NCBI taxonomy): Eukaryota > Metazoa > Arthropoda > Arachnida > Araneae > Macrothelidae > Macrothele > Macrothele yani. The sequence continues at coordinate 15,744,725 of CM077017.1, forward strand.
ATGTTGCTAGGTGGTGGTTATGTACTGTTTATAGCTATATCTCCACTTCCAAAAATCCTATTGAAACATTTTTTCTTTTACTCTATGCCATTCACTACAATAAAGATGGGGAACATTATTCTGCTTATACACTGCTGGACAATTGCTAAGGACGGATCATAAACGGCTATATAGCGCATAAAAAGGTAAGTGTGGTTGGATGCCAAGTGAAATAAAATGTCAGAATGCCAGGACATTATAAGAAAGACAATTTATTGTGCTCTGAAATCCAGAAGGCTTTGGAACGTGTTCAAGGGACAAACAGGCCATTCTGTGCAGAATACGTAAACGTGAAAAAAAAAAATGCAATTACCGTCCGCAGGCGTTCCGGCGTAAGATGTCAATACGAGATATGGCCACCATGCAGGGCGATGCAAGATTCCACACATCGTGTCATGCTTTGCACAACATTATCAAGCAGCTGTTAAGGTAATTTATCCCATTCCTCTGTCAGTGCACGGATGAGGTTGTCCTTGTTTATTGGAGGGCATTGGCGACCAGCAAGACTCCTCCCCAAAGCATCCCACACATTTTCAATGGGATTCAGATCTGGAGAACGTGCTGGCCATACGAGGCGTTGAATATCCTCGCTCTCAAGACACTCCTGGACAGCGACTGTTCGATGACATGTTGCGTTGTCGTCCATGAAAATGAATCTATCGCCGACAGCACCACGGAACATGCGAACATGAGGTAGCAGAACATCATTAATGTATCGCTGGCCAGTCAGTCCCAGTTGGAAGCACATAGAGGGACATACGGCCATTGATCATGATGCCAGCCCATACCATGACACTACATGTCGGATATCGGTCCCTTTCCTGTATGTTTGCTGGACAATATGCAGTACCACTATCACGCCAGATCAGTTGGCGTCGACAATCAGACGATAGACTGCATCTACTCTCATCTGAGAAGAGGACAGCAGACCAGTCGTTATCAGTCCAATTGCGATGTTGATGGCACCATTGCAAATGGGCGGTACGGTGACGTCTAGACAATGGGATGCACACAACAGGCCAGCCCATACCAGACGTAACTTGAATCAAAGACGGAACGAATCAGTCCCGGTCTTCATCCTCCAGACACCCCCAGTCCTTCCCCCGGTTACCACGCTGCCGAGGGGCACTGCAGACCAGACTGAGGAATTCATGGACTCCGAGGCCTTCTAGGCCTCTTCAGTTCATTTGACCCACGTTTCTTTCTTCCTATCTACCCCTCAAATCATGGTTTCAATCGTTCAATGGAACTGTCGAGGTTTTCGGACAAAATATGACGACGTCAAACATCTGCTTTCGTCGTACTCTCTCCGGTGTGCCTTTGCCTCCAGGAGACAAAACTTAAACCATCAGACCTGCTCTCAGTTCGAGGCTACAGTGCATTTCGGAAAGATAATGTTTCAGGAGATATAGCTTGCGGGGGAGTTGCCATTCTTGTCCCCCACAGTGTTCCAGTTTCTCCTGCGTTGCGGTCTCAACATCTTTACAAGCCGTTGCGGTGCGTATCTCCATGCCTGTGCCTCTAACTGTTTGCAGCGCTTCTATCTGCCGCCGGATGAGGACGTGAGCGTGTCCGTTCTTGAGAGCTTAGTTGGGCAGCTGCCGTCACCTGCTCTTCTTCTGGGTGACTTCAATGCTCATAATCCATTGTGGGGTAGTGTCAGAACAGACGTACGAGGCCGTAGGATCGAATCTCTTCTGTCCTCGACCTCCCTGTGCCTTTTTAACACCGGAGCTGACACTTATTTCCACGAGCCTACACGAAGTTTCAGTGCGATCGATTTATCTTTGGGTTCACCATCAGTTATTGCTGACTGGTCGTGGACGGTGTGCAACGACCTCCATGGGAGCGACCACTTTCCAATTGTACTTGGCTATAATGAGAGCGTGCCATCTTCTGCTTCCCGCCCTCCTCGATGGAGGATGGATCGTGCCAAGTGGGAGGTCTTCACATCGTCCGCAGTGATACCTTCTGTCATGGTGACCCGAGGGTCAATCGATGCAACTGTTACTGATGTCACCACGTGTATCATACAGGCAGCGGATCTCTCTATCCCAAAGACATCAACGACGCTCCCAAGACGTCCGAAACCTTGGTGGACCTCTGATTGCACAGCGGCTAGGAGAGCTCAACATAAGGCCTGGTGTACATTTCGGCGGTATCCAACCGATGCTAATCTCGTTGAATTTAAAAGAGCAAAATCTTACGCTCGGTTGGTGCGTCGACGAAGCAAGAGGGAGTCTTGGATAAAGTACGTTTCATCGATCAATTCACGTGCCAGTTCAAAAACTGTTTGGGAAAAAAATTCGTAGGATTCGGGGAAACTGTGGTTCCCATCAGATCTCTATTCTCGAGAGTAACGGCTGCACGTATGCTGAAGTCGGGAGATAGTGGATTGTTTGGGTAGGGCGTTTGCCTCTGTTTCCAGTTCTGAGGCGTACCCTCTCTCCTTTCAGAGGACTAGACCAGCTGCTGAGCGCCAGAGACTCTCCTTTGCGCCTTTTCATAACACCGAGTATAACTCCCCCTTCAGCATGGTTGAACTCCGAGTGGCTCTGCATCGGTCCGGTGCAACATCTGTAGGTCCCGATGGCATCCACTATGACATGATCCGTCATCTATCGCAGTCGTCTCTCGAGAATCTGTTAGTGCTTTTCAACCGCATTTGGTTGGAGCACAGTTTCCCGGACTCCTGGCAAAAAGCTTTTGTTTTACCTTTTCCCAAGCCTGGCAAAGACCCCAAGTCTCCCTCTAGTTACCGGCCAATTGCCCTCACTAGCTGTCTGTGCAAAATCCTTGAACGCATGGTTAATTCTAGGCTAATTTACTTCCCTAGAAGAACATCAAATTCTGTCGCCATCACAAAGCGGCTTCCGTCGTCATCGTTCAGCTCCTGACCATCTCCTGCTCCTTGAGACGTCTGTTCGAGAGGCATTCGTGCGTGAGGCAGCACCTGGTGTCTGTCTTTTTTGACATCGAAAAAGCTTACGATAGAGCGTGGCGTCACGGTATCCTCCGTGACCTCCACGAGAATGGGTTGCGGGGAAACCTGCCAACCTTCATTGCCAACTTTCTTCGTAACCGTGTGTTCCAGGTGCGCCTCGGTACAACGCTCTCTGCCTTCTTCCATCAAGAACAAGGTGTTCCTCAAGGCAGCATTCTTTCGGTGACTCTGTTCATCCTCCGCATTAATTGTTTGCTTAAAAATCTTCCTCCTACGGTTTCGACTACCATTTATGTTGACGACCTTCACATCTTCTGCTCGTCATCAAGCATGCATTTCATTGAAAGGCAGCTGCAGTCTGCAATTAACCAGATAGTTAAAGCGGCTAACAACAATGGTTTCGTTCTTTCTGCTGAAAAGACAGCGTGTGTCCATTTCTGCCGGAGGCGTGTGGCCTCCCACCCCGATCCAGAACTCTATTTGGACCATGCAGCCATTCCAGTTTTTGCCGGAAACCAAGTTCCTTGGTTTGACCGTCGACCGTGCGCTCACCTTTCGCTCGCACGTTCGACGACTCCGCACTTCCTGTCTGAGAGCTTTGTCCATCCTCAAGATCCTCGCCTCAGTCTCCTGGGGTGCAGACAGGACTTCCTTGTTCCGTATTTACCATTCTCTCATTCGGTCTAAACTGGATTATGGCTGTATGGTGTATGGCTCTGCGCGTCCTTCCGTTCTCCGGCCGTTGGATACCATCCACCATCAAGCGCTGCGTCTTTGTACGGGAGCATTTCGCACGTCACCCATTCCCAGCCTTTATGCCGACGCGAACGAACCGTCGCTTCATTTACGCCGTCTGCAGCTGTCTCTTCAATTTTACCTGAAACTTAAATCTCTCTCAGAACATACTTTACACGATGCAGTTTTCATCCCCAGCATGCTCGTTTGTTCGAGACCCGTCCCTCGTGCATTCGAACCTTCGGTCTTCGTATGGCGGCCGTAGCTCGTGATGCAGGGCTCGACTTGTCACTCGTTGGAGAGACCAGGGGCTTTGAGGATCCCCCATGGCACCCTCTTGGTGTCATGGTTGATACCAGCTTTACATCTTTTGACAAGTCCTCAACCCCTGCGTCAGTGTACCAGCAGCTCTTCGCCGAACACCGTTACGTCAATGCAGACTTTATTCCTGTTTTCACCGATGGATCTAAGGCAGCTGGTGTCGTTGGATGCGCCGCCGTCTGCATTGACGAAGTTTCTATTGCCCGCATTCCTCCTGAGGCCACGGTGTTTTCGGCGGAGATGCATGCTGTGTATCTTGCACTTGTTCACGTGCAGTCGAGCTCTCATCAGCGTGCTATTGTGTACACTGATTCGTTGAGTGTTGTGCAATCATTGTCATCTTTGGATTTCTCTGGCCACCCACTTCTTTTTACCGTACGGAGACTTCTTCGTTCTTTGCTCGAGGCTGATGTCCAGATTCGGTTCTGCTGGATTCCTGGGCATGTTGGGATCCCAGGGAACGAGTCTGCTGATGCTGCTGCTAGATCTGCCTCTTCTTTGGTCGTCACACCCTTGCCACTGTTTCACCGTGATTTTCGCTTTCTTGTTCACGATCATATCAGACGAACGTGGCGAAGTCTGTGGGACCAACAGGTGGAGAGATAAACTGCACCGTGTTAAACCCATCCTTGGAGTCTGGAAATCATCGTGTCGCCGGAACCGTAGGGAAGAAGTTGTTCTTGCGCGTCTCCGCATTGGGCATTGTCGCTTCACGCATAGCTATTTGCTGTGTGGCGACGCTGCCCCAATGTGTGAGGCGTGCGACTGTTTACTCACCGTCTCTCATGTTTTGTGCAGTTGTGTTCGTTTTTCGTCAGCATCGGTTTCACTATTTTCAGTCTCATCTGCTGGACGAGGACGCAGCTACGCTTCAAAAGCTTTTGGGCGACCACTGCGACACTTTCGCAGTATTTTCCTTTCTAAAACAGATTAACGTTTTAAAACTCATTTAAAAAAAAAAAAAAAAAAAAAAAGTTATATTATAATGGTAAATTAATAAAGTTATATATAAACCTAATAAACTAACTAGTCTTCACAACATCTTTCATCATCCTCTTTTCTAACTTTTACCAAGCCTGTCTGCTCTTAATCATTTCACCCCGCTTTTTAAAATCTTTAGCTGATAGTTCTGTGTCTGGCGCTCTTTGGCCAAGCCTGGCCCTTGCGCCACTAAAATCAATTAACTAACTAACTATCTTTTTCCGTCATAATTTGAGTTATCCTCGAGATTGATGCCTAACTGAACAGAAATTTCAGGGCAATTGGTAGTGGTGGAGGATGTTTTCCCTCCTAAAACTTTCTAAACTAAAGTTAGGCACAAAGAAGATTTCTTCCATAATCATAATTTTATTTTTCACACGATGTTTCCTTTGCTTAGTATGGTTGTTAAATATTTTATTTCATAAATATTTGTATTTATTTCAACTTGAAAATGGAGGGAAATGTCCAAAAACGGAAATCGGACGTAGCAAAGATTTCTCCCGTAACAGTAATTTTTCAATGTTCCAAACGTGTATCCTGTGTCCTGTTGCTCAGTCCTGGAAACACATAAATCGGGCCAATTTATGTGAATTTTCATTCAGGACTGACAACAGTCCAACAAAATGTGTGATCATTTTTTTTTTTTTTTTTTAAGTGGTCTCTCATTTTTCTTGACACTATGCAGGAGGTGGATATATATATCTATATACATGGCTCTGAAATCCTGCGGTATTGAAGATGCATACATTAATATTAATAATATCTATGAAAATGCAAGTGCAAAGATTTGGCTGTTTGAAAATACAACTCACATAAAAATTGGAAAGGGGATGAGACAAGGTGACACCATATCTCCGAAGCTCTTTAATGCTACATTGGAAAATGTCTTTCAATCGCTGAACTGGGAAAACAAAGGGATAAAGATTAATGGAGATTATCTAACCCACCTTCGTTTTGCTGATGACGTAGTCATTTTTGCAACTACCCCATCCGAGCTGCAGAGTATGATCCAGGAACTTGCTGACAAGAGTAAAGAAATGGGATTAAAAATGAACTTTCAGAAGACAAAAGTGATGTTCAATGCTTTTACAAGAAATGAAGATTTATCGATTGATGGAGAAAAGCTGGAGATTACAGATACATACGTTTATCTTGGACAGCAGATATCAAGTTAGGGTCCCATTGATGAAGAAATTAATCGGCGTACAAAACTTGCCTGGATAGCTTTTGGAAGAAACAGCATAATTTTCAAGAGCAATATGCCATTATGTCTTAAAAGAAAAGTGTTTGATCAATGCATCCTTCCAGTGCTTACGTATGGTGCAGAGACGTGGACCTTAACTAAAAGAGACATACAAAGGCTGCAAACAACTCAAAGAAGCATGGAGAGGTGCATGCTTGGTGTAACCAGGAGAGATAAGAAGAGGAACACGTGGATCCGAAAATGACAAGAGTGGAAGACGCCATGATCAGAGTTAAATCCCTGAAATGGCAATGGGCTGGACATACTGCCAGAAGGACAGACCATCGATGGACAGCCGAAATTTTAGATTGGATTCCAAGGGACAGGAAAAGACCCAAAAGAAGACCACATGGGAGATGGGTGCATGATATTCGAAACTATGCGGGAGTGACATGGAGGAGACTGGCACAAGACAGACCGTCGTGGAGGAAACTTGGGGAGACCTTCGTCCAGCAGTGGATTGATAATGGTTGACAATGATGATGATGATGATGATACAGGGTGTACACAAATTATAGTTGGGCAATTTCGTAAGTGAATAATGTGCTAAATATTAATTGTAAGTTACCAGTTCAAATGCAGATGAGTCTTAGTGTATGCTAAGTTTGCGGATAGATGGCGCTAGGTGTGTCATGTCCACGTCTCAGTGAGCTGTAGGTCGCGGTTGTTCATAATTCGTTGTGTATTCGCGGAACGATGGAGACGTATACCGGCGGTGATAAGGCGAAATGCTGTCTGTGGTTCCATGAAATGCATTCCGCTGTGCAAGTGCAACGAAATTTCTGTCGAGAATACCACAAAAGTGCGCCGAAAAGAGGCACCATTGTCCGTGGCTAGCACGATCACCAGATCTTTCACCCCTAGATTTCAGTGTATGGGGTTTTATTAAAGACCAGGTTTACCGTCCGCCACTTCCGAAATCCATTCCTGAATTGAAATCACGAATCAGCACTGCACTTGGTTTGATCGACATGAACATGCTCACTAACATATGGCAAGAACTGATGTATCAATGGGACATTTGCAGAGTAACGAGGGCAGCCACATCGAACATTTGTGAAAAAGGTAAACTTGGTGTGTTTCACTATCTTATAATCTTGTTCACCCTTATGTGTGTGCCTATATAACTACGCATAATAAACCATTCTTTTTGCCCAACTAATTTGTGTACACCCTATATATGTCCTCTTAGAAAAAAAAAAAAAAAAGTTGAGAAATAGTCGGAAATCTTTTCTCGGAAATTTCTCTTTCAAAATTAATCTGTATCTTCCTGGTGAGTGTTGCTCGGTGTGTGTGTGTCTTTAGGTTACTAGTTTTTTTTTTTATGCTGTCAGTAGGTCGGAGCGAGAACATTGTATGTTAGGTGAATCGTAACGTCACTTCATAAATTTGTTTTCCTCTTTTATTTTTCTGGGGGAAGAAGAGAAATATATATATGTATATGTGTGTGTATAGTAAAAATGGTGTTTGACCATCTACTTGTATTTATGTAACCACCATCATAAGGAAAATTCTGTGTCGATTACGAATAAAATTAAAAAATAATTATTTGTTGTATGGAACAGTCTGTCCCTCTTAGAATTATGGATATGTATGTAGAAAGAAATTTTAGATTGGATTCCAAGGGACAGGAAAAGACCCAGAAGAAGACCACGTGGAAGATGGGTGGATGAAATTCGAAAGTATGCGGGAGTGACATGGAGGAGACTGGCACAAGACAAACCGTTGTGGAGGAAACTTGGGGAGACCTTCGTCCAGCAGTGGATCGATAATGGTTGACAATGATGATGATGTAGAAAGATGCAATGTAAATGTACATGATGACTTTGAGATTTTCCTTTTCTTCCTTAACCTTCTTCTCTCATGAATTGAAGCTACCGCATATAGATAGTTAACCAGAAAGATTCCCTGCTCCCCCTTTATTTATGGGGGGAGGGTGTGGAAAAAAGAGCTCAGCTTGCTTCCTGGCATCGGTAACATGGTGAACTTTATACATACTCGGGTGTTTTCTCTAAGTGTTGCTGGTACGCAGAGGGGGTGGTTTGCAGTATCTCTCTCTCTATTTATTTATGGGATGACCAAAGTTGATCAAGCATTTCTGGCCAGCAGCCACCTGCGTTCCCATGAGAAAAAATTCTTGGAAGTCAAGGTGTTAGAGGTGCCAACTATTACGGATTGTCCGTAATTATTACGGATTCGACTGTCAGATTACGGAATTACGGATAGGTTGGAATAATTACGGATTTCAGTGTGTTTTGGAAAATCTCAATTTTGTATCCTTTTGTGCTAAAATATTATGAATTTAGGGAAAATTTGTAAAACTAAATAAGAAAAACATATTTAACAGTTTCTTAAAAAATCTCAAAAGTGAACTTTTTTTTTTTAATCTGCTGCTTGCGGAATGATTGCTTTGCACGATTACAACATTCTGCGTGCTTAGTAGGTGTCTGAGTCGTGGATTGATTCTTGCATTCTCATTGGATAGACTTCCCACCGCAAGACATCTCAAACGATGACGTCGCACGGGTTCTGCACATACATAGGTGCTCGTAACGTCACGAGGTGGGAGTTGAAGCGCAAGTTAGCCTATGACCTGGATGTCTACCGGCTGTTGCAGTGCATTGAGGCAGAGTGGGGAAGATAAAAACCAGTTTTTGTAGGAGCAGTGTCATTTTATTTTTCTGTGGCCCTTTGCTGGAGATAAGCGGCAACACGTTCTTTAGTGACATCATCGGCAAACATCGGTAGTTTTTTTTTCTTCTGACAAATCGTCACTTCTAATAGCGGTAAGGTTTATTGTTTTTCCTTAATTGTCTGTTTTTGACAATGAGTGGAAATACGAAAGGGAGTAAGAGAGTCAGTCCAGCAGCGTTACCGGGATGAATACTCTAAAACATGGACGAGCATAATGAAATCAAATGCTTCCGAATACATGAGGATTATGTAAAATCAAAGACTCAATCGAAGGCTTTGGATAACTTTTTTGTAAAGAAAAATGAAAAAAGCGTGATAAATGCTGAATTGCTGTTTACTACATTCGTTGTGGAGCATAACCTACCTATAGCAAGCTGTGATCATGCTGGTCCCTTGTTTCGTGCTATGTTCCCAGATTCGGATATTGCGAAAAATATGGCTGTGCTCGAACGAAAACTGGTGCACTAATCCAAAACATGGCGAGCTCAACACAGCAAGATATTGTCTCTGCTTTGCAGAAAAAATAATTTTCGTTAGCAACAGACAGCACCACGGAACATGCGAACATGAGGTAGCAGAACATCATTAATGTATCGTTGGCCAGTCATAGTCCCAGTTGGAAGCACATAGAGGGACGTACGGCCATTGATCATGATGCCAGCCCATACCATGACACTACATGTTGGATATCGGTCCCTTTCCTGTATGTTTGCTGGACAATATGCAGTACCACTATCACGCCAGATCAGTTGGCGTCGACAATCAGACGATAGACTGTATCTACTCTCATCTGAGAAGAGGACAGCAGACCAGTCGTTATCAGTCCAATTGCGATGTTGATGGCACCATTGCAAACGGGTGGTACAGTGACGTCTGGACAATGGGATGCACACAACAGGACGGCGGGCATATAGTCCTCCTTCATGCAAACGTCTAGCGACAGTTTTTTGGGAGATCCGCTTGCCAGTAGCAGCCATAAACTGATTTGCTACCTCACTAGCTGTGCTGCGCCGGTGTCATTTTGTTGATAGCACTATGTACCGATCTTCTGCAGGTGTCGTACTGCGAACATGACCTTCCCCGTGACGTTTGCTACACTCTGCAGTTGTTTGAAATGATTTCCAAAGCCTTGAAACAACACTGTGGCTGATGTCGAACTCCCTGGCAACATCTGTTATTTTTCACCCTTCTTCAATCTTGCCAATAATACGGCCATGCGTAAAATCATCTAGGTGATGTCGGGAAGACATACTGAAAATTGCAAGTTCGTCAATTGACTCTTTCCCTTTCAACTTTGCGTTTGAACAACAACGGTCAATACGCGTCAAATCCTTTATATCTCTTATCAGCGCTATGACATCACGAACAAGTTCGGCAATCCAAAATTTGCATACACACAACACTTCTTACTGTATCCCGCACTTATGCTAATTTCCACATTTTCCTGCCTTCCATTTTATGGTTGCTATCGTTGCTATTGTCATCCATCCTTAGCAATTGTCCGGCAGTGTATATATATATATACCTGTAAGTTTTGCTTGTCTCCGTTTAATATTAATATTCTGAGGGAAAGTGTTGAAATTTAAATTTGCATCTGTCAACTTTAATTTAACTTAGTCTCCTCCCACCCCCACAACACCTGTATTCCTAAATACCCCCTCCATAAAAAAGGTTTGCATTTCAGCCTGATAAAGGGAGGGAGGGAGGGAGGAGTTCAAAAACAGAAGTGACTAAGCTGAGAATTTGTAAGAATTAATGCATGGTGTTCAAAAGTATTCATATTCTTAAAGTTACGCTAGGCCGCCCCGGTGGCGCAGTGGTCTAAGCGATGGCCTCTGATCATTCGTCCGAAAGGGGTCCGGGTTCGAATCCCGGTGAGGCATGGATGTTGTGTTTGTCTTACGGCACTGGCTCTCTCCCTTCCCTGGAACCGGTGACCCTAAATTAGGGACGGGCGACTGCTTATAGCCCATTGAGTTGCTCACGGTGGTCGTTAAACCTCCAATAAAAAAAAAAAAGTTACGCTATTCAACTTTTATCTAGAATAGTGAAAGCTATCAGGCATTCATGATGGATAAAACTATCATTCAAGGACATGAAAAAAGGCCACTGTCTTGTCATTGCTTAAATGAAATCAAGTTATTTCTAAAATTGTGTAATTCAATTTAAAAGAAAAATACAAAACCTTGAAAATCATCACAATTTCTGAACTCCATCTATGAGTGACTTGATACAGAAAAATAATTTAAAACAAATATCAAACATATTGCTAACACATCCCATACATTACCACTCTCCCCTAATAATAGATAATCATGAATTAACACTTCTGGTACTGTCACAAATCTTCTTGATTTTAAGGTAAATCTTAATTTTATGGGAAAATATTATTGTTTTTAGGGAAAGTCTTCTTGATTTTATGGTAAATATTTTTGATTTTTGCAAGCAATCTTTTTGATTTAGGAAAATTTCCATTGGCAGTTATGCTCTGAACAAAGTTCGTGACGCAGCTCTTTGCTCCCTCCCTCCCCCTCCCCCAGGAGGGGGAGGAGGGTGTTTTGCTTGTTTAAAAGCTAATTGGAAAGAATGCCTGCACCAAGTCAGGATTATTGTCCCGTTATCACTTAAGGCTTTCTAAAAATCAGTGCACAAACTGAGCGGTAATCTGGGGGGGGGGGGCGTTTTACGTTTAAGGACGGAATTATCTTCCGGAAATGGAAGTTAGATGGAGTGACAATTTCTCCCATAATCGTAATATTTTCTCACGAAGTTCCTTCTGCCCAGTGTTTTTCTTAAATACCCGTTATTCCATAAATACGTACATTTCAGGTTAAAAATGGAGGTTTCCAAAAACGGAAGACTGTCAAAGTGAAGATTTAATCATAATTTTTTTCTTTTTGTGATGTTCCTACTGTCCTGTGTTGTTGTTAAATGTTACATGTGACTATATTTTGTAGAAATTTTGACTGAAAAGTATATTTCAGCTGCATGCAGAAGTTGCTGATATAGGAACTAGGAAGAAAGCTTCTTTTTTTCAGTAATGTACTTGGCAAATAATTTCGCAGCTCAGCTGTTGTTGTTAGTGACAGTAATCTGGACAACTAAGAATTGGAGTTTGCCTGATATCAAGTTGATGAATTGGAAGGTGTTTTGAATAGTCCTACATCTGATACCGCATAGGCAAATATTTTGAAAATGACTGGTGCACTTTGTGCTAAAAAGTATGAAGTTCTGCCACGCCTGATATATGCTATATTTGTTGTGCCACGCAGTAGTGCAGCTGCAGAAAGAATTTTTAGCATGGTCTCATGGTTCAGATGCTCCTTGAAAAGTCCTTGAAAACAAAAAGGGTCATTTTCAAGTCCTTGAAAAAGTTTAGGACTCTGTAAACAGTACTTTTTTTTTTTTTTTAAGTAAATATGTAAAATAATACGTGTAAAACAATTGTTTCTGCTATAAAGTATAGGAGATTTCTGTGTAGTTCCGATAAAAATTCCAAGCTGTTCAAATAGCACAAAACTTACTTTCAACTCAGGGGAGCGTGTGGACAGCTGGTACCTTGAGAATAAGTGGAATGACGTATTCGTGAATTGTGATGGGCTTGTGTTGACTGAGGTTAGGGATGCGTCCTTGCCAGAGAGTAGAACTTCTAGGAATTGCACGTTCTTCATGCATGGACCCTTCATCTCCAGGCTTCATCAAAAAATGCACCTAGTCGTGCATCAAAAATTAAAAGTTAAAGCAAATGATAAATATAACAGCAGATGAAGCAAATAATAAATATAACAGCAGATGAACACGGAAATAATGCACCCTTTCAAAATATTCCACGAAATAAAATGATTTCAAAAAATGCCAAAACAGAGGGGCAATTCAAAGCTAATAACAATTAACCAGTGGGAGTGGGAGGGGGTGTAACAGGCTGGTCATTTGAAGGTGTGCCTGTACCAGCTAAGTTTAATGGTCTGAACTTAATGAAATGCCTACCTACTAACTGTGAAAAGTGCTTGAATTTATTTAGCTTGGAAGAGTACAAACCTTGTGCCCGTAAGAGTCGAACTGAATTTAGGCCAAACCTTGCCACTGGAACTTTAGGATCGTTGTTAGCCTTAAAAGTGAAGATGGCATCATTTTTTGAGGTTTGCCATTCTGTCACATTTTCACAAAAAGAATTGGCTGATGCAAAGTGTCACAGTGGAAACACTTACAGACAGCCAACTAATTGAGAGAAGTTTGTCTTTCAAGGCTTGTAAATATGTAAAGAATTTTTATATGTAGAATGTATAAATATGTTCATAGCAGAAGTTATTTATAAACTGCCAGTGTACAGGGACATAATTTTTTTATTAGTATTGAAGTAAAAGAAAGCATTTGTAAGGCAAAGCAAATCTGGCAGGTAAACCTAATTATTATTTTTCAGCCCCCCCCCCCATCATACTGGTAACACATGAATACTGGGGGGGGGTGTGTAAAGTTGGTTTATCTCTTTTATAAGTATACATTAATTTCTAACTGCACCCATAATTTTGAAGAAATTTACATGACAGTAAAGAATTTTTTTAAATACGTTCTCATAATTGTGCTGTTGAAAGAAGAAATTTGTATTGATAGTACATGAGTTATTAAAATAGTCATAATATTCCTAGATTTATTAATTTAAAACTCCTGTATTAATATAATTTCTGTTTAACAGTACCCATCAAATTGCTGAATTTTAGAAACAAAGAAAAATTCATTAAAGCAGGACTATAATGGAATATTTTATGATAGTGTCATGTAATTCATGTGAAAGGAAGTTAGTGTGATATATAAGTATTACAAGTTACACAGTAGTACTATAATATTGTTCTTAACTTTGCAAAAAATTGGCATGTTACATTACTGAAAATATTGCTGAAAGTTTGTGTTCCATTACTGAAAATTACCCTATTACTTTGGATTACTGACAAGTTCTGCTAGAGGTTGGCATCTCCGAGTCTGAGGACCAACCAATGCGTTGGCCAGCAGTTACATACTCTACATGCATAGCAACTTCTGCTAGTGCTGTATGACCAAATTTTAATGAATCGGACGATAAGCACTAATGTGTGGAACCTCAGATCTTCACAATCCATCAGGAAAGCATTTTCACCAGTGAGATGCATCTTTTACTAATAAAGTGTTGTTTGCTAGTTAGCTGTTGTTTTTTGTCTGGCCTCAATCATATTTTATGAGTAAATGGTGCTGTGTTTTTTTGTGCATGTGTTCATATGGTACTTGCTACATACAAGTAAGTTTTGTGCATGCAATTTGCAGTTGGAAATAAAATCATCATAGCATATCACTAAGCTGTTCTCTAAGATTCAGAGGTTACCTCCACAAAGAAATACAAACTACCAGATAATTTTTACTTACTGTTGCCATAATTGGATATAAAATATTGGGTGTACAAATAAATTTACATTGTTTGCGAATAGATGGCGTAACTGGCACAGATTTCATGTAATTGCGAAGGACAACAAATTAAACCATTCAACTAAATTTGAAATTCTTCTGGAAGACCAATGAAGCAAACTAAGATGAATGCCTCAGGAAGCTGACAGCAGTCAGTGAATGAAATACATTGCATGAATAAACATTTAAATTTAAAGTTTGTATGTATATATATATAGCAAAAGCATATTAAGTGAATAAGCAAAAACCTTGAACAAATTTGAAATTCCAAAGCGCCAGAGGCTGCATAGGAGAAAGACCAAATAACATAAAAATGCAAAACATAAAAGCAAATTTTGAACTTAGATTAGGAAAAAAAAAAAAAAAAAAAGGAAAACGAGAAAAAGAATCGCCATTATCCATCTACCCGAAACAGGCTAGCTCTAGCTTCAAGCGATGAAAATATAACGAACATAAGAATGCTGGGAAGCAAATTAATGACTGACTCCTTGTTGGCTTCGTCAAATTCAAGCAACAAGAAAATCCACTCAATAATCTACTAAGACCAGAGAATTGTGGGTTTCTGCTATTTTAGTTTGCTATAGGGACCAATAAAATTTAGGGGGTGTCAATTAAAAGGGATTTCTAATAA
Organism: Macrothele yani; assembly: GCA_039090855.1. Classification (NCBI taxonomy): domain Eukaryota; kingdom Metazoa; phylum Arthropoda; class Arachnida; order Araneae; family Macrothelidae; genus Macrothele; species Macrothele yani. Next base: position 15,759,746 of record CM077017.1, read on the forward strand.
AAACCCAAACCCAGCAAACTAAATCACATTTGTCTGACCTCACAACAAATAAAATAAAAATGAAGAAAGAGAGCCAAACTCTGCATTAACACAAATCCAGGTAATAAAAAACCCAACCAATAAATGGTACAAAAGAGATACTTTAAACTTGTCACACATAAAGTGAAACCTAAAACCTACCAGCCATAAAATAAACAGTAAGTACCCAAATTAAAAAAAAAAACATAATCATAAACAAAAAATAAATAAAATTAAAACCAGGAAAGGCAACCAACCAAATTGAAAAGGAAGCAACAACAAATTTATGCGCACACACACAAACAAGAGTCACATTATTGTGACCACCTACTTTTGACGTCAACAGTGCATATAGCCAATGAAAGAAGGCATGTGCCGTGAGCTGGCTTGGAGGGTATATAAGGTGTGCTGTGTAGGCATTCTGAACACATCACTTGTTGCTGTCATGGGTAAAAGGAGCGATTTATCAGATTTGCAAAAAGGGATGATTATTGGGTAGAGGGTGGCAGTATTTCTGAAACAGCCCAGTTTGTGAACTGTTTGTGTGCTGCTGTGGTTAAAGAGTATCATGATTGGATAAATGTCACCATTGCGAATAAGCAATGTGGAAACTGTGGAGCACCATGTGCCATTGATGTCAGAGGTGAACATCGGCTTCAAAGGTGCGTGAGGGCCATTTTGGTCTGGGGAATGTTTTTGTGGCATTCCCTGGGTCCACTCATACCTGTAGAAAGCACTATGGACCGAATTCGTTATGAATCCATCCTTGCAGACCACGTACACCCATACATGCTTATTGTCTTCCCTGGGAGGTGAATGGGATCTTCCAGCACGACAATGCGACTTGTCACACGGCTAGAAATGTCAGAGAGTGGTTGGAAGAGCATGTTGAAGACTTCAAGGTACTTCCCTGGCCCCTTAACTCCCCAGACTTGAACCCAATTGAGCATCTGTGGGACCACCTCGATCGTGTTGTTCGCTCTATGGATCCTCCACCATGCACCTACTAGCAGCTGTGAGATGCACTGCAGTCAGCATGGCTCCACATAGAACATCTTCCAGCACCTTATTGAGTCACTCCCAACCTGTCTAGCTGATGTCTGCGCTGCGCACGGCGGTTACTCTGGATATTATTGGGTATATAAATAAGTTTTGAGGGATTTCCGTTCAGTGTCGTACTTATTACTGCTCGCATGTATTTAAAGGTGGCAACACTGCGATATCGCAGTACAAGACGCCAGCTGTCAGAGTCGGTATACAACGCTCGATTGAGGTGCGAAGACGTATTTGTTTTACTCGATGGAAAATGGCAACTTTCGTCCCAACAAAACAGCATTTGTGGGAAGTCTTAGTGCATTACTTTATTGTCTAGAAAAGTGCTGCCGACAGCTATCGCTTAATGTCAGAAATCTATCGGGAACATTCCCCATCCATAAAAACATGTGAGTATTGGTTTAGACGATTCAAAAGGAATGATTTCGATATTAGTGATAAAGAACGTTCGGACCACCCAAAAAAATTACTCATGCCGAATTGGAAGCTTTACTCGACGAGGATCCATGCCAGACCCAAAAGAACTAGCAGCAGCATTAAATGTTAGTCAACCATGCATTTCACAACGTTTAGCTGCCATGGGAATGGTGCAAAAAGAAGGGAATTGGGTTCCACATGCTTTGCGTGAAAGAGGCCTTGAACGTCGAAAAACCATTTGCGAATTGCTGCTTCAAAGGCAAAAAAAGAAAGTTTTTTTTGCATCGTATTATTACCGCCGACGAGAAATGGATATGGTACGATAACCCTAAACAGCAGAAAGCATGGGTGAAGCCGGGTGAACCAGGTCCTTCAACACCAAAACACAAGATCCATGGTTCAAAGGTAATGCTGTGTATCTGGTAAGACCAGAAGAGTGTGATCCACTATGAACTGCTGAAACCGTCAGAAACTATTGCTGTTGATCGGTATCGAACCCAATTAATGCGTTTAAAACGAGTTCTCACGCAAAAACCGCCGGAATGGGAGAATATACACAACAAAGTCATCTTACAGCATGACAATGCAAGACCACATGTTTCTCGATCTGTGAAAAAGTACTTAGAAGGATCCGACTGGGAAGTTCTACCCCACCCACCATATTCGCCAGATATTGCGCCATCGGATTACCATTTGTTCCGGTCGATGCAGTCAGCACTTTCTGGAGAACGGTTTAGTTCTTATGAAGACATCAAAAATTAGCTGGACAACTGGATCTCTTCCAAGGAACTGGAATTCTTCCTTCGGGGCATACGTTCACTGCCCGAAAGATGGGGTAAAGTTGTAGCTTCGGAGGAAGCATACTTCGATTAATATTAAAATATTGTTTCTGTTCAACAACATTATCAATCCACTGCTGGACAAAGGTCTTCCCAAGTTTCCTCCACAACGGTCTGTCTTGTGCCAGTCTCCTCCATGTCACTCCCGCATACTTTCGAATTTCATCCACCCATCTTCCACGTGGTCTTCTTCTGGGTCTTTTCCTGTCCCTTGGAATCCAATCTAAAATTTCGGCTGTCCATCGATGGTTCTTTTCTTCTGGCAGTATGTCCTTCCCATTTCAGGGATTTAACTCTGATCATGATGTCTTCCACTCTTGTCATTTTTCGGATCCACGTGTTCCTCTTCTTATCTCTCCTGGTTATACCAAGCATTCACCTCTCCATGCTGCTTTGAGTTGTCTGCAGCCTTTGTATGTCTCTTTTAGCTAAGGTCCACGTCTCTGCACCATACGTAAGCACTGGAAGGATGCATTGATCAAACGCTTTTCTTTTAAGACATAATGGCATATTGCTCTTGAAAATTATGCTGTTTCTTCCAAAAGCTCTCCAGGCAAGTTTTGTACGCCGATTAATTTCTTCACCAATGTGACCCTCACTTGATATCTGCTGTCCAAGATAAACGCACGTGTCCGTTATCTCCAGCTTTTCTCCATCAATCGATAAATCTTCATTTCTTGTAAAAGCATTGTACATCACTTTTGTCTTCTGAAAGTTCATTTTTAATCCCATTTCTTTACTCTTGTCAGCAAGTTCCTGGATCATACTCTGCAGCTCTGATGGGGTAGTTGCAAAAATGACTGTCATCAGCAAAACGAAGGTGGGTTAGATAATCTCCATTAATCTTTATCCCGTTGTTTTCCCAGTTCAGTGATTGAAAGACATTTTCCAATGTGGCATTAAAGAGCTTCGGAGATATGGTGTCACCTTATCTCACTCCTTTTCCAATTTTTATGTGTGTTGTATTTTCAAACAGCCAAATCTTTGCACTTGCATTTTCATAGATGTTATTAATAATATTAATGTATGCATCTTCAATACCGCAGGATTTCAGAGCCATTGCAACTGCTGATGGTTTCACCGAATCAAAGGCTTTTTCATAATCGATAAAAGCCATGCACAATGGAAGTTCATATTCCCTCGCTCTTTCAATTAGTTCTCTCAGTACGTGGATATGATCTATTGTGCTGTAGCCACTCCTGAATCCAGCTTGTTCTCTCGGTTGAGCCATGTCCAGTGTCACCTTCAAGCGGTGTGAAAGAACTTTAGTGAAGATTTTATAAACCACTGATAGGAGGCTGATAGGTCTGTAGTTCCTGAGATCCTCAATGTCACCTTTTTTATGTAGCAAGATCATTGTAGCGTTGTTCCAATCCTCAGGAATTTTCCCTTCATTAAGGCATCGAGTGAAAATTTGGGCGAGTACTGTTTCGATTTCTCCACTTGCTTCTTGTATGATGTCTACAGTAATTCCATCTTCTCCTGGAGCTTTTCCCCGCTTCATGTTCTTGATTGCATGTGCAACTTCTGCTGGGAGGACTGGAAGAACTCTGGTACTGGTACCTTCCATGATGTCTGGAGTACATGCATCATCCCTTTCATATAACTTGGAGTAGAAATCTTTCACTCTTGTCAAAATTTCGCCTCTATTTCTTGTTACAGAACCATCTTCTTTTCTCAGTGCCTTACCTGTTTTCTTCCTTTACTGAGATGTCCCTTTGCTATCTTTAGGCTTTGGTTGTTTTCAATTGCTTTCCTCACTAGTTCACAGTTGAATTTCCTTACGTCTTCAGCGATACTTTTTCGTACTGTCTTGCATAGCTCTATATATTCCACTTTGGAAGTCACATCTTATTTAGTTGTCCACATCACTCTTCTTTTTTGCATCAACATTTTGGTTTTTCCTGATAATTTGTTCATATGCAATTTGTTCTTAGACCCAGCTAATTTTGTTGCTGTTTCCATAAGAGCGTTGGTTACTTTTCTGTTAACTTCAGAAATATCCACTTCTTCCGATGTTAGGCCTTCTAAAGCAGAGAATCTGTTCTTCAGTTCCAATTTGAAGGTATTATGGTGTTTTTTAAGGTTGGTTATGTCAATACATTTTGTTTGTCTTATGAGCTTGCTACGTTCGAGTTTAGTGTTGAGGTGCATCTTACATCTCACCAATCTATGGTCACTGCCTGTGTTGAACTTGTTTAGCACACTGCAGTCTTCTATGAGGAATTTTATGTTACACATAATAAAATCAATTTCACTTGTCGTCCCATTTGGATGTCTCCATTTCCTGTGTGGCTTTTTCTTGAAAAAGGAGTTCAAGATGAAAAACCCTTCTGCCTCTGCAAACTCAACGAGAGTATTTCCACGCTGGTTTCTGTTGCCGTGACCGAATTTACCTACTGAAGTTTCATTCTGTTGCCGTTGCCCTATTTTTGCATTGAAATCTCCCATAATTATCTTCAAGTGCTGCTTACCTTTATTATTTAGATCACGAATTTCCTCATAAAATTCTTCAATTTCTTCTTTAATATTATTAATAACATCTATGAAAATGCAAGTGCAAAGATTCTGCTATTTGGTAATACAACACACATAAAAATTGGGAAAGGAGTGAGACAAGGTGACACCATATCTCCGAAGCTCTTTAATGCTACATTGGAAAATGTCTTTCAATCACTGAACTGGGAAAACAAAGGGATAAAGATTAATGGAGATTATCTAACCCACCTTCGTTTTGCTGATGACATAGTCATTTTTGCAACTACCCCATCGGAGCTACAGAGTATGATGCAGGAACTTGCTGACAAAAGTAAAGAAGTGGGATTAAAAATGAACTTTCAGAAGACAAAAGTGATGTTCAATGCTTTTACAAGAAATGAAGATTTATCGATTGATGGAGAAAAGCTGGAGATAACAGACACGTACGTTTATCTTGGACAGCAGATATCAAGTGAGGGTCACATTAGTGAAGAAATTAAGCGGCGTACAAAACTTGCCTGGAGAGCTTTTGGAAGAAACAGCATAATTTTCAAGAGCAATATGCCATTATGTCTTAAAAGAAAAGTGTTTGATCAATGCATCCTTCCAGTTCTTACGTATGGTGCAGAGACGTGGACCTTAGCTAAAAGAGACATACAAAGGCTGCAGACAACTCAAAGAAGCATGGAGAGGTGCATGCTTGGTGTAACCAGGAGAGATAAGAAGAGGAACACGTGGATCCGAAAAATGACAAGAGTGGAAGACATCATGATCAGAGTTAAATCCCTGAAATGGCAATGGGCTGGACATACTACCAGAAGAACAGACCATCGATGGACAGCCGAAATTTTAGATTGGATTCCAAGGGACAGGAAAAGACCCAGAAGAAGACCACATGGAAGATGGGTGGATGAAATTCGAAAGTATGCGGGAGTGACCTGGAGGAGACTGGCACAAGACAGACCGTTGTGGAGGAAACTTGGGGAGACCTTCGTCCAGCAGTGGATTGATAATGGTTGATAATGATGATGATGATGATATATATATATATATATATATATATCACATATTGAGCAGTATCACTTTGATATCAAGAAAAACCTTGTAGAATAAACTAATCTGTAAGCTAAGCTGATAGCAATAAAAAACCTGAATCAAATTATCCCTCACCTGCATATTTATGTGCCTATTTTGTAGTAAGTCTGGTATGCACGTCAGATTATTATGCAAGTATGGGATCTTTATCAGGATCCAAACCAAATATAGTTGAATTCTGATGCTTTTTAATGTGTTGTAGGGCATGCAATTTTGTGATGCCACCTGGTGGTAGAGCTGTTTATCATAGACTCGGACTTCTCATTTTATTTGGGCCAGGGTTCAAATTCCCATTAAAGTCACTGTTCTTGTATCTATTTTAAGGTTCTGATTTGTTACCGCCCCCGAACCAACAACCATTTACTAGAAGTGGATGACTTTCTTCACCATCAATGTTCGTGGAGGTCAGTTAAGCTCATAACACTGTAAAATTTTGTGATTTTGCTTTGTTTACTTTCACTTGTGATCAATAAAGCTGTACTATTACTGTAACAAAGACTAAAAAGGTACCAGATTATTGCTGGTTCATCTTGAGTAGTGTGTGGTGCATATGTACAACAATTTCCAAAATGGCTTCTTAATTACTTTCAATTAGAAATAGTTTTTTTATATAGTGGCATCCAGGTGACAATTTTAGTTTGTAAACCAAACTAATGGAAAAGTTCTATGTTGTAGTGCATGTTCTTTTATAGTGGCATCCAGGTGACAATTTTAGTTTGTAACCCTTTCCAGGCTAAAACCACTCTGTACATCCCACACTTTTTTTTTTTTTTTTTATTATGTAAGACACTTTTCCAAACACTTTCTCTGGAACACTCAGCAGGTTGATACCAAGTTATTTATTGCATGGTGAAATAATTTTCTAAGAGAATTTAATAAGTCCAAGTGGCAGGAAAAATGGTAGAGGAAGGGCGAGGAAATCGTGGGAGTACCAGATTCAAGAATGTCTGCACGAGAAAAAAGATAACTAGTATAAAGTACAAAAGGTCTTGTGTGAGACATATGATGCATGTCAGTGAAGCTTGAGTTGTGTGCCAAGATCACTGCAAGTGGAGACTTTCAATACATCAATGCTAAGTACAATCTAGCAACATTAGTTTTAAACTTTAATCTGGCAGACAAACTTTCTTTGTGGAACTAGCCTTTGAACCTTAGAGAACAGCTTAGTAGTATGTATGTTTGTACTACAAAGAACAAAACAGATTTCAGCAGAAAAATAATTTTTTTAGTGCCAGACATATTGGTATACTATGAAGATCAGAATTTCTGAATGATTTGTTGTGCTGACATCCCAGTATGTCAACTAAATATTTCAGCTTTTATCTCTTTCTTGGAAGTTTTACTGGATACAGTATAAAACATCAATTGGTCACTCACAAAAAATATAAAGAAACTATAAACGCAAGCGATGAAATCCAAGAGGATCCAGTATAGTAGTCAGTTATTGGCAGAATGTAGATGTACGCTGTACGTGGATTGTTTCCAAATTATTAGCATATTTTGCAGATTGTTTTTGTTTGTACATTAAAAAAACTAAAAATGTTATTTACAGCAATTATAACAGTTACTCGAGGCTTTACTCAGGTTAATATACTTAATTCAATTTTAACTTGAACTTTTAATTATTTTTCACATTCTCAGAGTTCTTTTGTTTTTACAGATGTTTCTGGCTTCTAGATTTTATCAAAGCTTGTTATCGTTGTATAGGAACTGTATCAAAAGTTTCGTTTACACAGAAATAATTTTATTGCCAGGTTCTTCTTGCAGTTGCCAGTTATTAAATTAAAATCTTACTTTGTAAGTCTACTATTTTTTAATTAAGTTGTTGAAAATGCTATTTATAATTTTTGAAGGTTCATTAATGGAACTGCTTTTCTGCATATAAAAACTTTGATTAGTCTATGGTTTTTATGAGGATCATACTCCAATATTTTAATATTTTGCTGTAAAGGTCCATTTCACACACATTGCTTCACATTGAATTGTAATGCATTTATTTTGTCCTCATCGGAATCTGTAATGTTCTAATAATTATATGTTGTTTTACTAATCTTTCAATTATCTTATTCTATTTTTATCGTGGTTCGTGAGTTTGCAGCAAGTTTTCTGTTTCAATGGTTGTGTGCACAAAATACATTTTTTTAATACAACTCTGTTACTAGTAGGTAGCATACTCGTAATTGAAACAATGCAGTTGTACGATTCCTTATGATCACATTGTTGCAACAAATAAAGAATGTTAACTGATGAATTCACATTGCTCTTCGAAAAATAAAAAAAAGTCAACATTTATGTTCATTGTATTATATGGCTTTATGCATTTTCCATTTCACATTTTTGAAGTTCAGTTCAAATGTACATAACAATGTAAGGAAAAACAAAAGAAATTTTACTCTCACAATAGTTTTGCAAGTTCTACAACTAACCAGCTTTACTAGTTGCTGCGGTAAAATCTAAACTAAAGTAATTTTCCTGCCTTTTTTCAGAGTATGAGTAAGTTTGCATTTTGCAAACAAGTGCTGTCTCATATAATAATTATTAACAGCCACGCAAAACTCCAGCTAGCTTTATATGTCCAAAAGCAAAACTGAGATATGAAACTAGATTACTTTTTGTATTGAAACAGTAGTACCAGTAAGGTTTACACATCATATATAAAAACAAAGTTAATGGGTATGGTTATTAAAAACAAAGTTAATGGGTTTGGTTATTAAAAACAGAATTTAATACCTGTTGTTTTTTTTTGGGGGGGGGCTGTTTTGTGTGTATTCAAATATGCTGTGCAAACTTTTCTTTAAAAAAAATGTATTTTAACTGTTTGTGTCACTTTTTTCTTTAGTGGTTCTGTCGCGGCAAGAATTATGGCAAAGTATGGCTTTAAAGAAGGCCAAGGTTTAGGCAAGAAGGAGCAAGGAATGAGCCAAGCCCTGCAGGTAGAAAAGACTAGCAAAAGAGGTGGTAAAATTATACATGAAAAGGATCTTGCTAAAGGTAAGTTTCACATTATTTTTTTATCTGGGAAACTATAGTCTGGCACATTGCCAGGTTTTGGGTTTTCCCATATTTCAGGTCTGTACTTTAGCTTGTGCGAATCACGGGTTGCATTACACGAATCGCACATCATGGCACGTGTGCTTTGCTCACACAAAATAAAAATTTAAACTTTCAGTTGGAAAATAATCAATTTTGAAAAAAGAGAGCACTATAAAACAGTATAAATGAATTAAGTATTTTCCATACTGTAATATGACATCTTAAACTTACAGAAAGTAAACTATACACATTCACTTACTGTTTCTTCATAAACATTTCTTGGCATTATCTTTGGTTGGTTTATAATTAATCTGCAAGTGTGTACTTTATACAACAAAACTAAAAGGGGAATGCAAAGGAACATAACACATTAAAATTTAAGTTCTTTAAACGCTAAAATCAACTCTCAGAGCTTCAGCTGGCTCATTTACGTATTGCACTCTCAGCTTGAAAGTTCAAGAAATTTCCAACAAATGCACACGAAATCTCCTTTCCTTTGTTTTCAAATTTTGGAAAAAGAAAACACTGTTAAAACAGTATTACATACGTATAGAAAATGCATCATCAATCAATAGCATGTAAGCATTTTGGCAGTCCTGTATGCTCGTTAATCAGCATGCACACAGTAGGAAACATCCAGATGTGCAGATAGATGTCTCTCGCGATGTTCCTTCTGTCCAGCATTGTTCTTAAAATCCCTTTACTTCATAAATGCTCGCATTTCAGCTTTAAAATGCAAGAAAGTTTCCGAAAATAAGTCGGTTGACGCAAAGATTTCTCCCATAATCGTAATTTTTTCTTCTCACGATGTTCTAATTATCCTGTGTTATTAAATTTATTTTTTCCTCATAAATGTTTGCATTTAAGCTTGATAAGAGTGGTAAAATTTTCCAGAAATGGAAGTGACGAAGTTGTAGAATTTGTGAGAATTGATGCAGAGTGTTCAAAGTATTCATATTCTCAAAATTATCTAAAATAAAAGCCTTTATCATGCATTCATGTTTAAGAAATAACAATCCGTTTGGTCCTTTAAAAATGTTCGAAATATTTCATGTTTCCTTACCCTTAAATTTCCAATGTAAGCATTATTTCAAAATAATTAAATCTAAATAGTATTTTATGTATTGATTGTGTGGTATATGAAAACATTTCAAGATTAATGCCACATACCTATGTATTTCTGAGTTTTATGGGGGTTTTTTTATTCTGTAATTTGCTTTAATAATTGAACTAAAGCCAAAGTGGAAAAATAAATTTTTCGCAATCAGTGTAATATACTGTATATAAAAGTTTAGTAGGTATAAAACCTGGTCACATTTTTAGTGACAGTTTTGGTATTTCAGTATTTATCTGTGATTCTTAGTTTCTGATTAGCTGCAGCTGACATCATTTTTATATATTAATAAGGGATGATATGATCTATTTAAGGGATATGTGAATGACTCCCCAGGCCCTCCTGATCGGGGGAGGGGGTGTGCTGCTATCTCGTAAACAAAGCAAGTTAGGAAAAAAATTCTAATTACAAAGTTATACAGCGTTTTTACCTTAGTGTAAATCCACAGAAAAGTTTCTAATAGCTCTCCAGGTTCGGGCTGTGCCTTCTTGAGCTATTGCATATCTACAAGGAAAAGTAGTTTTCCCCGCAAATCTTGAAATGTTTCTGCCTTTTCCTGAGCTTCGTAAGAAAAGGCATCTGAAAGGATGAATTTTTCGTTGGCGAAACTAAAAGTTCGAAAGCCCCCACCTCCCGACTTCTCTCGCTTTTCGCCAAGAAGCTGTAAAGTCACCTAAACTTTGTGCAAATGCAACTTGATAGCTGAATTCAACCAAGCAGTTATTCTCACCTATTACAGTGGCTTGTAGTCGAAAATCACACTGAACTGTATAAACTTGCCATTTTAATGTAGTGACTTGTTCTAATAACAATACCATCAGTAATAGTGGGGGAAAGATCACATGTAAATCATTTACAAAATTCAAAATGTCCACCATCAGCTACAACACGTTTGAATTCTACGAAGTACAGTTTCTGGCAACTTGCGCAGCTGACACGAAGGAATACTCGTACAGCCATTAATAATTTGTTGTTTCAAAACATTCTGATCTTCGGGTGGTGTTGCATAAACTTGGGATTTCAAATGGCCCCAAAAATAAAAATCCATTGGTGTTAAGTCCGGTGACCTGGGTGGCCATTCTACGTTCCTGCCATATTTTATAATCCTCTCCTTGAAAGTTTGTTTGAGGAAATTTTGAACAGGCAATACTTTATGTGCTGAGGCTCCATCGAGTTGAAACCACATAAGACGACGACTTTGAAGCAGAAGAATATCAAAAAATTCAGAAAGTACTTCCTTTAGAAGGTCACAATAACGTCCTCCAGTAAGCGGACCTTCAAAGAATACATGGCCAAGAATTGTGTTTCTCCATATCCCACAACATACTGTAACAGACCATTTTCTTTGATGACTAACATTTCTTGTCTCATGAGGATTATCCAGAGCCCAAAAATGAGAATTGCGTTTGTTTGTTACACCCTCACGAGAGAAACAGGCCTCATCGGTCCACAAGACTTCATGCAGAAAAGAAAGTTGATAATTTTTTTCTAGAATGAAATTGCACCAATCCAAGGGTCGTTCATTATCACCTTCATATAAAGCCTGCTGTAAATGGACGTGGTATGGATGCAAACCATGCCTATTCAAAATTTTCCAAATTCTGGCATTGGAAAGGCCACATGCTAAGCTCATTTCTCTGGTACTGATCTGAGGGTTTAAAAGAGCATAAGCGACAACATCTTCATCATGAACTAGTGCACCAGATCCTTGAAGTCTTCCAATGCGTGGTCGGCGACTCACAGTGCCTGTTCTTCGTAAACGCATAGCAACACGTCTTATGGTGGAAGAACTTGGACACAGAAAATCAGGGAAACGTTCTGTGTATAATTTTCTAGCAGCGCAAACGTTTCATCGACATTCTCCAAAAATTAATATCATTTCATAATATTCAGCAAATGAATTAATTTTCATTAGTAGGATTTGTTCTTCGCATACAACTTAGAATTAACTTTTTCCCCTTTTCATAAGCCCGGCACGGCAAAGGTATTCCGAGGCAGAGTTCTTAGCAAAAAGAAAAGACGACTTAAAACGCTCGTAGACTGACGATACGAGTTAAATTAAAAGACTAATTGTGCTTCGTTGATAAACGCTCTTCGTAAATGGACTTTTACTTCCGCAGACTGCATTCTCAAAATAAAAAGTAACTTCGCATAGTGCCATGATCATATTGTGGGCGCAAATTAACAAGTATTTGCATAAGTAAGCGACACATTGTCCACAAAAGACACCCACCAGCGCTAAGAAAAATCGACGGCACTGCTAGGATACTGTGTTCTTATAAGGTTTAACTGAACAAATGTGCACATACGAATCTGCTTTTGTTCTGATAAGCATCCTTTTTTCAGATCCGAACGTTTCTGCAATAATTTTGCGTTAATTGTTAACCGATAATCTTTATTCATTACAATCCGAACTCTTCACTAGTTTGTAAGAATATGGTTTCTTTCTGTTATTAATGATAGCGTATCGCTGTAATCCGCACATTAGGGAAAAATAATGATAAGTTGGTTATTTTATGTGAGGAATTTTAAAACTGTTGCTTATGTCACTAGCTACAGTATGGAATTCATGTGTGCAGGTGAACACATACTGTTTATTTTGTTGTTTTCAGTTCTTTCCTACTGGTAGACACATTCCACGAAAACATTCCCGAGGGAAATGCGCATTTACTTGATTTTTTTTTTTTTTTTCAACCCCTGCTACATCAAGACTTCCGAGGAATTTGATACAAAGTGGGTGCTTGGCCCGTTGAACGAGTTCAGGAATAAAAGCATTTGACCCGTTTTATACACGATAAAGGAAGCACTGTAAGAGATAGGCATAATTCAACTTCGGTACAAATGTTTTTCTTGATAATGTAACAAGGTAAGTAAAAGAGCATGATCTACTACTGTAAATTTTAACTGTGCTATATATTTCACAAATTTTGAATTGAAGAACCCATATTTTCTAGTGTCAGAGGTTGAGAAATGCCAATAACAGCACACGACTGTAGCACGAGTCTTTGCTTCTGCTAATTCTACAGCTACATGGACTATGTAAGAAGCCAGGGGGTATTTAAATGGTGGAGGGGGGGGTAATGGGGATTCCCCTTAACTTACATTAGAAAAAGGTGCATTAATTTTTTTCTTGTATTTTTCATTAAATTTTATTTTATTCTGGTGGATTTCAAAACTTTTATTTTTTGTCGGACCCCTGGAAAAGAATTCTATGCGCCCCTGTATTAAGGGCAACACAGTCCAAATGATTGCTTAAAGCTACAAGCAGCTGATATGGAGCTGTTTGTAGTTTTATACATTGGATAGTTGATTTTTGTATTTGTTGAGCTCTTAGAAGGGCAGTTACCGTAGGCAATAATTTATTTCGGCGATTCGGGGATAAATTAGGACCATAATTTCCAAGATTTCCATCTAAAGTTCTAGATACATAAACTGAAACCCTAAATTTACTACACAGCGGCATTTTGCGCAAAGTTTAGGTGACTTTACAGCTTCTTGGCGAAAAGCGGGGGGGGGGGGTCTCAGACTCTTAGTTTTGCCAACGAAAAAAATAATCCCCTCGGATGTTTTTCTTACGAAGCTCAGGAAAAGGCAGAAACATTTCAAGATTTGCGGGGAAAACAACTTTTCCTTGTAGATATGCAATAGCTCAAGAGGGCACAGCCCGAACCTTGGAGAGCTATTAGAAATTTTTCTGTGGATTCACACTACGGTAAAAATGCTGTATAACTTTGTAATTAGAAATTGTTTCCTAACTTGCTTTGTTTACAAGATAGCCTTCCCGAGCCCCCTAATGGGGGAGGGGGGAGTCATTCACATATCCCTTAAATAGGTCATATCATCCCTTATTAATACCCGTTGACCCTGTTTTTCTGTTCCAATTCATTCTCGAGTTATTGAAGTGAGCCGCGACTTTGGGAAATACAGGGTGGTTCATAAAGAAGTAAACAGTTTCAGTGCACTATAAAACAAGAACAGTGTAAGATATTTTATGTTACCTGTAACAGAATTGTAGGGGAATGTTTCAAGTTTTTTGAGACAGTCACAGATGTTCCATGTGTGCACCTTTAGTCGCACGACACACATCGAGCTGGTAATCCATTTCCGCCCAAAGGCGAGGTAAGATATCTGAATCGAGTGCAATGATGGTGGCTGTGATACGCTGTTTCAGCTCCGCTAGATCAACAGGAACGGGAGGGGAGAATACCTTGTCCTTTACGTGAAATGTAGCTTCATCGGTGAAAACTAAGTGATCGGCAAAGTCATCATTTTAAAAAGAACAATGTTGCATTTCATCACAAAATTCAAAGCGCTTTGTCTTGTCAAGGTCGGTGAGATTTTGCAACATCTGCACTTTGTATGGAATCATTTTCAGCTTCTTTCTCAAAATTCTCCAGACAGTGGGCTGTGAAATTTGCACTTCACAACTCACCCTCCGCATTGATTTTCCCGGGCTTTATTCAATGGCAGTGTAAACACTATCGACGACTTCTTCCGATACACGCTGTAGTCCAGGACTTTTAAGTTTGCACAAACAGCCAGTAGTTTCAAATTTTTTATGCCAATCGTAGATAAATTTTCTGGTTGGAGGTTCTTTTTCGAATCGTGATCGAAAATGCCGTTGCACAACAGTTACAGATTCCGTTTTGCTCAATTCAAGAACGCAAAACGCTTTCTCCACTGCAGACGCTGCCATTTTGACTGACTGGTCACGTGACACGCACGCTATCGCTTACATCACTTCCCTCAGTACCGGGACACAAACTTTGAGTACATCCACCAAACGGTTCGCAGTTGTGGTCCGTGTCTTCAACTGTTACTGTTTTACAGCATCTGAAAACCATATACTACTTCATGAATCACCCCGTATATCATCATTATCAACCATTATCAATCCACTGCTGGACGAAGGTCTCCCCAAGTTTTTTTCCACAACGGTCTGTCTTGTGCCAGTCCACTCCATGTTACTCTTGCATACTTTCGAATTCCATCCGCCCATCTCCCATGTGGTCTTCTTCTGAGTCTTTTCCTGTCCCTCGGAATCCAGTCTAAAATTTCAGCTGTCCATCGATCGTCTGTCCTTCTGGCAATATGTCCAGCCCATTGCCACTTTAGGGATTTTACTCTGATCATGATGTCTTCCACTTATGTCATTTTTCTGATCCACAAGTTCCTCTTTTTATCTCTCCTGGTTACACCAAGCATGCATCTCTCCAAGCTTCTTTGAGTTGTCTGCAATCTTTGTATGTCTTTTTTAGTTAAGGTCCATGTCTCGGCTCCATACGTAAGCACTGGCAGGATGCATTGATTAAACACTTGTTTTGAGACATACTGCTCTTAAAAATTATACTGTTTCTTCCAAAAGCTCTCCATCCAAGTTAAAGAGATACATTATACATCCGTAGCTCTGTGCAAGAGCCAGAAGAATTCCAAAAGTAAGTAAAACCAAATATGCATTTTATAAGTCAAATCAAATGATGGATAAAAGATGAAATTTTGGTCTAGAAACTGTACTTGCAACTTGACTATGCTTTTGGATTTAAGTAATACTAATGAAAATTGGGATGTAAGGTCAGGTGATGCATAACATTACAGCCTCTCCTTGACAAATGTCAACCCCGCCTTCTCGTGGTACATCCTGTTCCCACTAAAGGTGCTCTGACTACCGCCAATAGCGGTATAACTATACCATCGGGATTAGAGGAAATGCTATCCCACACTCACCAACCCGCTTGGCCAGCGTGGTGAGTTATGGCCAAACCCCTCCGAAATGACTCCACAACTTAAATCTTGGCCCTCAGTCTCCGGCAGCTGGAATGTACCTGGCCAAGGCAGCGGCCAGTGCGACATGAAGGCAGAGGGTGCTAAGAATCCCCGGAGGGCCGGACTAGACTGCCATCTGATGCTGACCTTGGCTACGTATAATGGACGCTCCCTATCTTCTGATTCAAGGCTTCTTGAATTGGAAGAGGAACTGCAAAGGATCAAGTGGGACATCGTCGGGCGAAGTGAGGTAAGGAGAAAAGGAGAAGATCTCATTGAACTGAAAAGTGGACATCTCTTCTACTATCGTGGGACTGATACTGGCAGAACTAGTGGTGTTGGATTTATAATAAATAAGAAACTGAAGGATAAAGTTGTAGAAGTTGAAAGTTCCTCTGACAGAACTGCACGACTCGTTATCCAACTCTCGAAGATACCAGGCTCAGAATATTCAAACTTATGCACCCACCACAAGTCATCCTGAAGAAGAAATTGAAGAATTTTATGAGAAAATTCTTCATCTAAATAATAAAGGTAAGCAGCACTTGAAGATAATTATGGGAGATTTCAATGCAAAAATAGGTCAATGACAACAGAATGAAACTTCAGTAGGTAAATTCGGTCACGGCAACAGAAACCAGCGTGGAAATACTCTCGTAGAGTTTGCAGAGGCAGAAGGGTTTTTCATCTTGAACTCCTTTTTCAAGAAAAAGCCACACAGGAAATGGACATGGAGACATCCAAATGGGACGACAAGTGAAATTGATTTTATTATGTGTAACAAAAAATTCGCCATAGAAGACTGCAGTGTGCTAAACAAGTTCAACACAGGTAGTGACCATAGATTGGTGAGATGTAAGATGCACCTCAACACTAAACTCGAACGTGGGAAGCTCATAAGACAAACAGAATGCATTGACATAACCAACCTTAAAAAAAACCATAATACCTTCAAGTTGGAACTGAAGAACAGATTCTCTGCTTTAGAAGGCCTAACATCGGAAGAAGTGGATATTTCTGAAGTTAACAGAAAAGTAACCAAAGCTCTTATGGAAACAGCAACAAAATTAGCTGGGTCTAAGAACAAGTTGCATGTGAACAAATTATCAGGAAAAACCAAAATGTTGATGCAAAAAAGAAGAGAGATGAGGACAACTAAAGAAGATGTGACTTCCACAGTGGAATATATAGAGCTATGCAAGACAGTACAAAAAAGTATCACTGAAGACGTAAGGAAATTCAACTGTGAACTAGTAAGGAAAACAATTGAAAACAACCAAAGCCTAAAGATAACAAAGGGGCATCTCAGTAAGGGAAGAAAACAGATTATGGCACTGAGAAAAGAAGATGGTTCTGTAACAAGAAATAGAGGCGAAATTTTGACAAGAGTGAAAGATTTCTACTCCAAATTATATGAAAGGGATGATACATGTACTCCAGACATCATGAAAGGTACCAGATTTCTTCCAGTCCTCCAAGCAGAAGTTGTACATGCAATCAAGAACATGAAGCGGGGAAAAGCTCCAGGAGAAGATGGAATTACTGTAGACATCATACAAGAAGCAAGTGGAGAAATCGAAACAGTACTCTCCCAAATTTTCACTCGATGCCTTAATGAAGGGAAGATTCCTAAAGATTGGAACAACGCTACAATGATCTTGCTACATAAAAAAAGGTGACATTTAGGATCTCAGAAACTCCAGACCTATCAGTGGTTTATAAAATCTTCACTAAAGTTCTTTCACACTGCTTAAAAGTGAAATTGGACATGGCTCAACCGAGAGAACAAGCTGGATTCAGGAGTGGCTACAGCACAATAGATCATATCCACGTACTGAGAGAACTAATTGAAAGAGCGAGGGAATATGAACTTCCATTGTGCATGCCTTTTATCGATTATGAAAAAGCCTTTGATTCGGTGAAACCATCAGCAGTTACAATGGCCCTAAAATCCTGCGGTATTGAAGATGCGTACATTAATATCGTTAATAACATCTATGAAAATGCAAGTGCAAAGATTCGGCTGTTTGAAAATACAACACACATAAAAATTGGAAAAGGAGTGAGACAAGGTGACACCATATCTCCGAAGCTCTTTAATGCCACATTGGAAAATGTCTTTCAATCACTGAACTGGGAAAACATAGGGATAAAAATTAATGGAGATTATCTAACCCACCTTCGTTTTGCTGATGACATAGTCATTTTTGCAACTACCCCATCAGAGCTGCAGAGTATGATCCAGGAACTTGCTGACAAGAGTAAAGGAGTTCGATTAAAAATGAACTTTTAGAAGACAAAAGTGATGTACAATGCTTTTACAAGAAATGAAGATTTGTCGATTGATGGAGAAAAGCTGGAGATAACGGACACGTACGTTTATCTTGGACAGCAGATATCAAGTGAGGGTCACATTGATGAAGAAATTAATCGGCGTACAAAACTTGCCTGGAGAGCTTTTGGAAGAAACAACATAATTTTCAAGAGCAATATCCCATTATGTCTTAAAAGAAAAGTGTTTGATCAATGCATCCTTCCAGTGCTTACGTATGGTGCAGAGACGTGGACCTTAACTAAAAGAGACATACAAAGGCTGCAGACAACTCAAAGAAGCATGGAGAGGTGCATGCTTGGTGTAACCAGGAGAGATAAGAAGAGGAACTCGTGGATCCGAAAAATGACAAGAGTGGAAGACATCATGATCAGAGTTAAATCCCTGAAATGGCAATGGGCTGGACATACTGCCAGAAGGACAGACCATCGATGGACAGCCGAAATTTTAGATTGTATTCCAAGGGACAGGAAGAGACCCAGAAGAAGACCACGTGGAAGATGGGTGGATGAAATTCGAAAGTATGCGGGAGTGACATGGAGGAGACTGGCACAAGACAGACCGTTGTGGAGGAAACTTGGGGAGACCTTCGTCCAGCAGTGGATTGATAATGGTTGACAATGATGATGATGATGAATGAGAATTAAGTTTCTGCTGTCAAGTGGTAGGTGGGTTCCATTTCAACTCAGGCAAGGTCGTACCATCATGGTCTCAGATTTCTCTAAAAAAAAAATTAAGGGGTGTTCCTTGACTAAAATAAGGAGATCTATATTTTTTCTTTGGGCGAAAAAAAAAAAAAATTCCCTTGGAGATAAAGGGTTTCAAATCTTGCACCGTCAAACAAGCTCTCCAAAAAATGGTTATTTTTCCTAACTTCAGCGAGTCATTGCAGCAGAATTAAAAAGATATTGCGTTCAGTTTTTTTTTACATTGTGTGTATAATATACAATAATATGGTGCTAATATTTTTTACGCATCGTATGATTAAAATGTTTAAAAATCGTAAACTTCGTGATTTTTAAAAAAAATTTGAATTTTTTAAGATTTTTTTTAACAGGTGCGGATGGAGTTTTTTTCTATACTAGTTTTTATTGTTATATTCAAAGACATACAAATGTGCACTTTATTTGCAATTTTTTATGTATCTGTGAAACTGCTAGTTTCTGCCTTTCAGCAGTGTTAAAAACAGCCGATTTTAAAAAAATCTAACTTTGCCAACGATTTTCTCAAAAAAGCCATTTTTCAAAATTCTGAAAATTAAATAACTGCTTTATTATCAACAGGGGAATATCTGTGTAAATTTTCACGGACACTAAAAACGCCTGTTTCAGAAGTAGGTGCATTTGAATTTGGTTTGGAGGCCTACAATTTCCTGTGTTCTAAAGGCGCCGTTTTGGAAAAATCACGCGCGCAAAAAAAAAACTATTTATCTTCCCTGAATGAGATCGTTAGATCAGCTGGCCCTGGTTGAATACGTCCACCTCACCCTGCCCCGAGCAGTGACGTGCCTAAAAAACGGTGGGTTTACAAATTAATAAATGACATTCTTGCTGCTCCACTAACAAAGTTGAGTTGCGAAAGAGAGTTGTTTGCTTACACGTGTACTTAAACATTGCACGAGAAACTATAAAAGAGTAGAAAACTATTGTGAAATAATTTTAAGAAAAAAAAAATGCGGGCACACATACTGTAAGTAATTTTCGAGGGCTAAACACCCTCGAGTTTTTCTGGGAGCTTCTAACTGTAGGCTACTGCCAAAAGAACAGTCCTTGTTTTGTTATAGTTGCTAAAATTAACTTCAGTTTTTCGTAATAGTAAAATATTCGCTCAGGAGAGTTTTGTCCTCTGCGTACGGAGTGAGAGGGTGCAATGCTCTTAACCTCGCTGCTGTGTTGATAGGGCTGGTCGCTACCCAAACTCTGCATACCTCCTCTCCAAAACGTAATGACAATTGTCTAATCTACTAAATAAATAACAATTAACACATACATGTGCACGCTTATTCATAAAATATAAGTTGAGTAGATTTCCTGTTAAATCAGCTGATTTTATAAGGAGAATACATATACAACTTACGCGCTTATAGGTGTAAAGATTTTTATCTATTTAAAACATATATAAAGATTTCAATTTTTTTAAGGGGGCAGGGGGAGGAATTGTGTTCTTAGTGGTTTCCACCTGGGCCACGATAAACCATGTACTGCCCATGTCCTCTATCCCCTTAGAAGATAATGCTGGGTCAATGGGTGACCAGCAGAGTTTTAACCCCCCCCCCCCCCCCAATCACGTGGTAGCGAGGAGTATCAAAGATAAGTAGCTTTCAAAAATGTTGCAACTTAGTTGGCTGGTAACAAGAGGCGAACTGTCGCCACCCACTCCACTGGTCCGTAAGTGGCCTGCGGCCACGGCATAAACGCTAACCATGGATAAAATTCTACCGTACGTGTATCTGGCAAATCTTTATATTTAATTTCCTTTTGTATTATAAACCCCAACTGAAAATTATGAAAAGCTTTGAAGTTCCTGACTACCCTGATCATATGAATACGGTGATAATTCCTTTCGAGAGAGGTCGGATGTAAATCCCCTCTCCCACGGTGGGTTTTGGCCTTGCTTTCAACAGAAACAAAGTTTGAAGTGTTTGCTAAAGTACGTAAAACAAATGCAAGTACAAATAAACAATGTCACACATGCATGAAAAAAAAAAAAATCATATACTTTATTTATACACTGAAGGGGAAAAAAATCCCAACACCACGAAAAAATAGTTGTAGAGGAATGAAATGGCGGCAATACATTTGTATAGGTAACATATTTAATCGATTAAGGTTTCAAGATCACAGCGTAATGTAAGCGCGAGAAGAGCCATTTTAAATGTGAAATGCTGGTACATTAATAACCGGTGTAACCGCCAGAATGTTGAATGCAAGCATGCAAACGTTCATGCATTGTGTCGTACAGGTGCTGGATGTCAGTTTGTGGGATGGAGTTCCATGCCTGTTGCTCTTGGTCGGTCAATACAGGGACGGTTAATGCTGATTGGGGGTGACGCTGGAGTTGTCGTCCAATGATGTCCCATACGTGCTTGATTGGAGAAAGATCTGGTGATCTAGCAGGCCACGGCAACATGTCGACACTCTGTAGAGCATGTTGGGTTACAACCGCGGTATGCGGGCGAGCGTTATCCTGTTGGAAAACACCCCCTGGAATGCTGTTCATGAATAGCAGCACAACAGGTTGAATCACCAGACTGACGTACAACTGTGCTGTCAGGGTGCGTGGGATAACCACGAGAGTGCTCCTGCTGTCATAGGAAATTGCTCCCCAGACCATAACTTCAGGTGTAGGTCCAGTGTGTCTCGGCCGCAGACAGGTTGGTTGCAGGCGCTCACCTGGCCTCCTTCTAACCAACACACGGCCATCACTGGCACCCAGGCAGAACCGGCTTTCATCAGAAAACACAACAGATCTCCACTCCATCCTCCAATGAGCTCTAGCTTGACTCCACTGACGTTGCAAACGGCAGTGGTTTGGAGTAAGTGGAATGCCCGCTACAGCTACAGGGCATTTGGTTCGCAGCTGTCCTTCAAATAACTGATTTGTAACAGTTCGTTGTGTCACTGTAGTGGCAACTGCAGCTCGAATTGCTGCCACAGACACAGTACGATGCGCCACGGCCATACGCCGTACACGGCGGTCTTCCCTCTCAGTAGTGCCACGTGGCCGGCCGGAACCCGGTCTTCTTGAGGCAGTACCTTCCCTTGACCACCGCTGCCAACAATAATGCAAAGTGGCTACATTCCTGCCAAGTCGTTCTGCAATATTGCGGAAAGAAAATCCACCTTCTCATAGCCCTATTACACGACCTCGTTCAAACTCCGTGAGCTGTTGACAATGGCTTCTTCGTCTTCTTAAAGGCATTCTTGACTAACATCAACACACTACGTCGAATCTCAACGACAACTAACGCTCACGAACGTTACAGCGTGTATTTACAGCAAACCTGCTTTGCATGTTCCGAGGCGCTACTAGCGCCACACGTATGCGCCGAGCGCGAAATTTGCATAGACGTCATCTTACAGATGTACTCTCACCGCCTACCAACTGTCGTTTATCTAACGCAACCCCTTCTTGGTGTTGAGATTTTTTTCCGTCAGTGTATATACAGCAAAAGCAAATAATGTGAAACAACAATTCTTTTATTCGGTACTTTGCATCGTTTGAAGCTAGCCTGGTTTGGATGGTGTATTTGGTGACTGATGGTCTTTATTTTTATTTCTCTTTTTCAAAATTTTGCTTTGTTTTGCCCTATATATATATATATATATAAGCTTTTATGGAAACAGCAACAAAATTAGAAAATTAGCTGGGTCTAAGAACAAATTGCATGTGAACAAATTATCAGGAAAAACCAAAATGTTGATGCAAAAAAGAAGAGTGATGAGGACAACTAAAGAAGATGTGACTTCCAAAGTGGAATATATAGAGCTATGCAAGACAGTACGAAAAAGTATCACTGAAGACGTAAGGAAATTCAACTGTGAACTAGTAAGGAAAGCAATTGAAAACAACCAAAGCCTAAAGATAGCAAAGGGACATCTCAGTAAGGGGAAAAAACAGATTATGGCACTGAGAAAAGAAGATGGTTCTGTAACAAGAAATAGAGGCGAAATTTTGACAAGAGTGAAAGATTTCTACTCCAAATTATATGAAAGGGATGATACATGTACTCCAGACATCATGAAAGGTACCAGAGTTCTTCCAATCCTTCCAGCAGAAGTTGCACATGCAATCAAGAACATGAAGCGGGGAAAAGCTCCAGGAGAAGATGGAATTACTGTAGACATCATACAAGAAGCAAGTGGAGAAATCGAAACAGTACTCGCCCAAATTTTCACTCGATGCCTTAATGAAGGGAAAATTCCTGAGGATTGGAACAATGCTACAATGATCTTGCTACATAAAAAAGGTGACATTGAGGATCTCAGGAACTACAGGCCTATCAGCCTCCTATCAGTGGTTTATAAAATCTTCACTAAAGTTCTTTCACACCGCTTAAAGGTGACACTGGACATGGCTCAACCTGGATTCAGGAGTGGCTACAGCACAATAGATCATATCCACGTACTGAGAGAACTAATTGAAAGAGCGAGGGAATATGAACTTCCATTGTGCATGGCTTTTATTGATTATGAAAAAGCCTTTGATTCGGTGAAACCATCAGCAGTTGCAATGGCTCTGAAATCCTGCGGTATTGAAGATGCATACATTAATATTATTAATAACATCTATGAAAATGCAAGTGCAAAGATTCGGCTGTTTGAAAATACAACACACATAAAAATTGGAAAAGGAGTGAGACAAGGTGACACCATATCTCCGAAGATCTTTAATGCCACATTGGAAAATGTCTTTCAATCACTGAACTGGGAAAACAAAGGGATAAAGATTAATGGAGATTATCTAACCCACCTTCCTTTTGCTGATGACATAATCATTTTTGCAACTACCCCATCAGAGCTACAGAGTATGATCCAGGAACTTGCTGACAAGAGTAAAGAAGTGAGATTAAAAATGAACTTTCAGAAGACAAAAGTGATGTACAATGCTTTTACAAGAAATGAAGATTTATCGATTGATGGAGAAAAGCTGGAGATAACAGACACATACATTTATCTTGGACAGCAGATATCAAGTGAGGGTCACATTGATGAAGAAATTAATCGGCGTACAAAACTTGCCTGGAGAGCTTTTGGAAGAAACGGCATAATTTTCAAGAGCAATATGCCATTATGTCTTAAAAGAAAAGTGTTTGATCAATGCATCTTTCCAGTGCTTACGTATGGTGCAGAGACGTGGACCTTAGCTAAAAGAGACATACAAAGGCTGCAGACAACTCAAAGCAGCATGGAGAGGTGCATGCTTGGTGTAACCAGGAGAGATAAGAAGAGGAACACGTATATCCGAAAAATGACAAGAGTGGAAGATATCATGATCAGAGTTAAATCCCTGAAATGACAATGGGCTGGACATACTGCCAGAAAGACAGACCATCGATGGAGAGCCGAAAATTTAGATTGGATTCCAAGGGACAGGAAAAGATCCAAAAGAAGACCACATGGGATGCAGGAGTAACATGGAGGAGACTGGCCTAAGACAGACCGTTGTTAAAGGAACTTGGGGAGACCTTCGTCCAGCAGTGGATTGATAATGGTTGACGATGATGATATATATATATCAAACTTTGTTTCTGCTGAAAGCAGGGCCAAAACGCACAGTGGGAGAGGGGGTTTACATCTGACTTGACTTCTCTCGAAAGGAATTATCACCATATTCATATGAGCAGAGTAGTCGGAAACTTCAAAGCTTCTCATAATTTCCATTTGGTGTTTATGATACAAAAAGAAATCAAATATAAAGATTTGCCAGACACATGTACGGTAGAATTTTTTCCACGGTTAGCGTGTATGCTGTGGCCGCAGGCACCTTACGGACCAGTGGAGTGGGTGTCAACAGTTCGACTCTTGTTACCAGCCAACTAAGTTGCAACATTTTTGAAAGCTACTTAGCTTTGAGACTCCTCATTACCACGTGATGGGGGAGGGGAGGGGTTGTTAAACTCTGATGGTCACCTATCAGCCCAGCATTATCTTCTAAGGAGACAGAGGACATGGGCAGTACATGGTTTATCGTGGCCCAGGTGAAAAACACTAAGAACATAATTCTTCACCCCGCCTTTAAAAAATTGAAATCTTTGAATATGTTCTAAATAGATAAAAATCTTTACACCTGTAAGTGCGTAAGTTGTATATGTATTCTACTTATAAAATCAGCTGATTGAACAGGAAATATACTCGACTTACATTTTATGAATAAGCGTGCACGCGTCTGTGTTAATTGTTATTTATTTAGTAGATGAGACAATTGCCATTACGTTTTGGAGAGGAGGCATGCAGAGTTTGGGTAGCGACCAGCGCTATCAACCCAGCAGGGAGATCAAGAGCATTGCACCCTTTCCCTCCCGTTCGCAGAGGACAAAACTCTCCTGAGCGAATATTTTACTATTACGAAAAACTGAGAAGTTAATTTTAGCAACTACAACAGAACAGCGACTGTTCTTCTGACAGTAGCCTACAGTTAGCAGCTCCCAGAAAAATTTGAGGGTGTTTAGCCCTCAAAAATTACTTACAGTATAGTATGTGTGCCTGCATTCTTTTTTCTTAAAATTATTTCAAGAGTTTTCTACTCTTTTATAGTTTTGTATGTGATGTTTAAGTATATACGTAAACAAACAATTCTCTTTTGCAATTCAACTTTGTTAGTGGAGCAGCAAGAATTTCATTTATTTACCCCCCCCCCCCACTGTTTTTTAGGCATGTCATTGCTCGTGGCAGGGTGAGGTTGACATATCCAAATAGAGCCAGCTGATCAACATTCTCATTCGGGGAAGATAATACGTACTTTGCATTTGATATTTTTCCAAAATGGCGCCTTTAGAACACTGGGAAATCATAGGTTTTCAAACGCGTCTAACTCGGGAAACGGGCGTTTTTTGGTCCATGAAAATTTACACAGATATTCTCCTGTTGATAATAAAGCAGTAATTTAATTTTTAATTTTCAGAGTTTTGAAAAATGGCTTTTTTGAGAAAATCGTTGGCAAAGTTAAAGATTTTTCAAAATCGGCTGTTTTTAACGCTGCCGAAATGCAGAAACTAGCAGTTTCACAGATACATAAAAAATTGCAAATAAAGTGCACATTTGTATGTCTTTAAATATAACAATAAAAACGAGTATAGAAAAAACTCCATTCGCACCTGTTAAAAAAATCTTAAATTCAATTTTTTTAAATCACGAAGTTTACAATTTTTTTAATTTTGATCATACGATGTGTAAAAAATATTAGCACCATGTATTATTATATATTATACACACAATGTAAAAAAAAAAAACAGAACGCAATATCTTTTTAATTCTGCTGCAATGACTCACTGAAGTTAGGAAAAATAACCATTTTCTAGAGAGCTTGTTTGACGGTGCAAGATTTGAAACCCTTTATCTCGAAGAGAAAAAAAAAACTTGCCGAAAGAAAAAATGTGTCTCCTTATTTTAGTCAAGGAACATCCCTTAAATTTTTCAGAGAAATCTGAGACCATGATGGTACAACCCTGCTTGAGTTGAAATGGGGACCCATCGGTACTTTTTTTCTGGCATTTTCCTTGTGTTTGTCTGCAACTGATGACCATATTTCACAGTACCCAAGAGGATGGTGCTTTCAGTTTCTTATATTTTATTCTTCACTTAATTTGACTTTAATGAAAAATATTTTGCTTTTAACTGTTTGTCAAATGTGTAACACATTGTGTCAGTGATAAGGAAACCTGAAATCTTGTGGAACAATAATACCTCACCAAAGTATGTCCCTGTGTTTAGATATAACTAATTTTAATTGAACTTTTTGACTGTTTGTTACAATTTATTTTATTGTTTCATGAGAGCTCTTATTGGGCACGAATATAGCCTTGAAAAGTCCTGGAAAAGTTCTTGATTTTTTTGGTGGAAAAAGAGTGGGAACTATGTAGCATGGCATTGTGCATGTTTCATAGTTCATACTTTCCTTGAAAACCTTGAAAAGTCCTTGAATAAAAAGTTACTTTTCAAGTCCTTGAAAGAGCTAAAAAGATGTATAGGATATTTCTACATAGTTCTGATAAAAACAACCAGCTGATCAAATAGCGCAGAACTTGCATTCAACCCAAGTGTGCGTGGACAGCTGGTGCCTTGGCTATGATATCACTACAGAGTAAAGCATCAGCCATGTCAGTAAAATAAGTGGAATGATGTATCTGTTTGCAAATTGTGATGGGCTTCTGTTTACTGAGGTTAAGGACGCATTCTTGCCGGAGGGTGGAACTTGTAGGAATTGCTTGTGCTTCATGCGTGGACCCTTAGTCTCCTGGCTGCATCAAAGTCATGTATCAAAAATAAAAAGTTAAAGCAAACAATAAGTGTCATACCAGCAGATGAGTACCAAAATAATGTACCCTTTCAAAATATTCCATGAAATAAAATGATTTCGAAAAATACTAAAACAGAAGGTAAATTCAAAGTTAATAAAATAAACCAACTGGAGACAAGGTCACTGAAGATGTGCCTGTTCCAGCTAAAATAAATGGTCCGAACTTACTAAAACACCTACCTCCTGACCGACCAACAGTCATACATATGATAATTTTGGTTTAACAGGGTGCGCAAGCGTGCTTGAAAACCTGGAAAGTCCTGGAAAATCATGATTACGTTTTCAAGGCCTGGAATATCCTGGAAAAACGATGTTTTTTTAATGCTGTCTTGAAAAGCCTTGAAATTTGAAATTAGTGCTTAAAAAAATGCCCTTTTAGGAAATCGTGTTACTGTTACCCCTTCATTTTTTTAAAGTTCCTCTGGCATTTAGCATTTGCAGGGGGTCGCATGTGTACCAAATCAGCTGGCATCCACCAGTGAGTATGCCTGAACAACTCATTCATCTTCTTGTTTATGTGCATACCAGCCCTCCCTCCCCTCAAGAGACTTCCGCTACTTATGATAAAAAATAAGAAAACTATCTTTGAGAATTTTTCACGTAAGTGGCTGAAATTTTTACATTCACTATAATTGGATTACAGAAGCTCACTTCCAAAATTCCAATTGAATCGGTTTAAAACTTAAAAAGTTAGCATTGGTAATTTTTATTATGGACAAGTATGTGTGCCTCTTTGGATAGAGTGAGCCTCCAGCAGAAAGGGTGTTACCATAGCAATGGTTGATTGACAGCTGGGAGTGCTGATCTGAAGCTCTTGGTTGGGAAGAAAGCAAACACCTGTTTATCACTTCCACAGCTCAAAAGGACTTGGAGAAAATTTTCAGAAATCCATTTTTCCGAATTTTGAAAATAACACAGTAAAATTTTTACAGTGGTTAAGATACATCACAATAAAGTTCTAGTGCAAATTTCGCCAAATTCCGTTAGGAACTTAGCAGATCCAAAAAACAAAAAAATCTTCTGTTGCATAATCGGATTGAAAAAAAGAAACAGTAATTATAAATTACTGGAAAAGCAAGTGAATTATTTTTTTTTAGATGCCATGGTTTATTTAAACAGAGTGATCCTTAAATTTTTTTTTCTGTGATGATATGGACTCTATTTGAATTACAAACATACATTTTTATTCAGACGTCTGAGTTACTGTTTTAGTAAAAAAATCATCTATAATTAAAAAGTTTTCAATGGATTTAAGCGATATCCAGCATTAAACAGTATTTTAGTAAATTGCAACATCATGACGTGAATTTGGTAATTTTGTCGAAAATTGGGGAGCATTTTTTTTTTTTTTTTTTACATTTTCTATTATAGTTAGGGTGAAGGAGCAAGGGTGCAACTTGACAGTTCAGTGAGCTGCAGGTGGTGATTTATGGCGATGTGCCAAACAAAAAGAAGCTGTTCCATCAGGACATTCCAAAAGTTGTGTGTGTGCGCATGGACGCGTCCTCCTGCTGTTTGATCTTAATCAGAATATTTTTGTGCAGGGAGGGGGGAGAGAAATATCCATTTCGGCTTTACAGCTTTCATGGTTCACGGCTCTTTTTTTTCTTGGTAATAAGTAAAAATCATATTGCTGCATTCACCATTGATCCATATTTGCATTTCTTGAATATAAACAGCAGACAATCAGAAACATGGTGTTGGGCGGGTCTTGATGTTCTTCATTTTGCATATGCTGAATTCAGTTCTGTGGGAATAAGGAATGAATTATACTGTGAATATATACAAAACTACATATTTTTGAGCTGAAAAAAATAGGTCTACTTGTACACAGTAGCTAACGTGTGAACTCAGATGAAGACAATCAGACATACGGACGTCTGATTCCATAAAAAAAAAATCAACAGTTTTTTTTATTATACACTACAGGTAAAAAAGCAAAAACATGTTTTTAAACATTATAAAGGAAAACTGATTTTTGAAATGCATGACTTGATCTTAATTTCTGAAAGTTTCTTTTTCCACATCCTTTTTTTTTTTTCAATTACAATACATTGTAACAGGATACTATGTGTTGTATCACTTAGTGATATAGCAGATTTTCTGTTGCCAATATCCGCGATCGTAAGCTGTAGTTGCATTGTGATTGTTGATGATGACAAGATAAATACTGGGGTGATGTAAAATGTTAAATGTTGCATAAACAAAAAAAAATAAAAAAATAAAAATCCCCCCCCCCTCCCGAACTTTTATGTGGTCATCATAGCTGATCAACCATTTCATTCCATGAACATCAGCACATTTGAACATTGTGGGGGTATCTGAAAGAATTCAGCCGTGCTTAAGGGCCTAGCGCAACGAAACATGCTAATTTTGGACAGTTCTATTCCCTTCCCCTCTACCATCCCTAATAATTGAGAGTGCATACTGTAGTTTCAAATATTCTATTTATGAGCTAGTTTTCGCGCTGTTCGTTATGTTTTTATTTTCGAAATTACTAACCCTTTCGAACTATGGTTGCAGAAACATTTGTGCTTTGGGTTTTGTCTGTACGATAATTCGCATGAAAGCGGTTGGATTTCGGCGAAATTTTAGTATGCTGTTAGGTACAACCTGGAAACCTACCCTGTTGAAAAAGGTCTAAATTAAATTTAAAGGCCAAGACATAAGAGCAGTATTCGTTCTCCAAGCTGAGGAATGTTAACTCACATAAAATCTGTTTGATTGCAACAAAGTTTTGGTATGTTATCAGGGAGGAGAAACCTACCCTTGTAGAAAATGGTCCAACTTGAATTCAAAGGTCAGGGCATAAGAACAGAATTCGTTCTTTACGATCTTGTACTTGATAAACTTGATCCATTTGCATTAAAGCACATTCATCCATTTGCATCTTTCATCATTTTTATTACTTAAAACTGAAATTACTTTTAAAAAATAATTTGAACATGATACTGTAAAGCGTAATAATCATCCTGGATTTTTTTCGTATATGTCCTGGAAAAGGCCTGGAAAGTCCTTGAATTTTTTTCCCACAAAAGTGTACGAACCCTGTTTAAAAAGTCCTTGAAAAGTGTTTGAATTTATTTTGCTTGGAAGAGTACGGACTTTGTGTTTGCCATGTATGTTGTTTTGTTCAATTAATGTGTTTGCATTTATTTTGTAGGAAATAAGTTTGTTTGTTTTTATATTTGAAGAAAAAAGAAAAGAAAAAGAATCCCACAGTGATGGGGCCCAAATTGAAGGTATGTTGTGTGTATTTAGTAATTTAGTATATCTGATTTCCCATTTTTATTTGTGCTCATTTTACCTTTTGCTGTCTCACTATCCTTACCTCAGTTCCTCGGGAAATAAATCTGTCATTATGGGAATTTCCGGAGAGCCTAAATAGTGTCTCGAAACTTGTTTTACATTGAATGTAACCTTTGATCCCAGTCTAATTGATTGGCCACCCTTACAAGGGTCTAAGTTCTTCCGAAATTCCTGAAGTTCCAGATTTTTATTTTTTTTTGTCCTGAAATGTTCTTATTTTTGTTCTATATCTTGAAAATTTTAGTGTAATCCAGAAATTTTAAGAATAAATGGTAAACTATGTATAGTGATTCATCATCTAGCATTTACAAGTACTGTGCAAATAAAAAAAAATGCAATGAGAGAAAGAGAGAGTATAGGGCTGCCAATGGCAACTATTGCTACTATTTTTGATGACAGGCGACTATGGCTACTATTTCTTACAAAAAACAGCCAAATGCAACTATTTAAAGAAAAACTTTCAACTATTTTAACTGTAAGGCTACTATTTAAAAAAAAAAAAACGTTTTTTGTGTTGTGTATATCGATGTGCTTGTATACATCTGTTTTAATGTCAACTTTGATATAGATATGTATATGTTGAATCCATGGTTCACACACATCCTGGAATTTTTATCCATTCCTGCCTTTTTGTCCCTGCACGATGTTTTGTAGTTGAGGATTTTTCTACTGACAGAACTTATGTCTGACAAATTTCCCTCCCCACCCCCTGCAAAAATGTGTGTGTTGGGGGAGGGGGGGGTTGTTATCGGTTTTCTTGTTTAGGAGGACTGAAGCTGCGTTCTTAGCATCTTTTGCGTCATGCTTATGTTATCACTTGGTCTGTCCCGCTGAAGAGACCATATCTCCGCAATTATTAGTTCGATTTGTAAAATTCTTCTTGTGTTGGTGTGGGAAGCTTAAAATGTGAGAATGATGATCCATGCTTTCCAGGTTTTTTTTTTTTTTTTTTTTCTCGATACACAACTTCAGGGCGCAAATGGAGATTGTATAGAATTTAAAATAAGTTTCATTTTCATATATTTGCTTCTAAATATCCAATTGAAAAAAATATTTTTCCTTTCGATGTCATTTATGTCGAAGACTATTTTAGTTACAGTCCCTTTTTCAAATAATGCATAAATTTTCCTCTAGGAAGCGTATTTCCCAATATCTCCGTTTCTAAAAGTTTGATTTGAAAAATTCTTCCCGAGTCGGATACGGCTCTTGAGGTTGAAATGTGTTGCATACAAATTCTAGTTTCTGGTAAAGAATGGTTTGGCCACCAGGGGCGTAAATGTTTATTTAGGCTTCTGATGTTTCGCAACAAAATCTGAGCTGGGAACTCGATTGAAAAAATTCTTCCGTGAACTGATACCGCTCAACTCAGAAAACTTTTTGAGAATACTTCCTTAAAAAATTCTTCCGTGAACTGATACCGCTCAACTCAGAAAACTTTTTGAGAATACTTCCTGCTTAAAATAGTGCTCAATTTTTCCACCAAGGGGCGTACATGTATATCTTATCTTTTTTCCATACCTCTGTTTCTAGGAGTCAGATTTAAAAAATTCTTTGTTGGAAAGCATTTTCGGTGCGAAATGTTTCTCATAAAATTTCTTAACGCACAAGTGTGCCACCAGAGGGCGTAAGCTCACATTTCCGTTTACAGCAATATCTGCAGACTAAAAACCCGACTGAAAAATATTCTCTCTCGATCAGATATCTAACTATGAAAACTCCTTATTTGTATTTTCTTCACAAAATAATGCACAATTTTGCCGCTAGGGGTGCAAATATTTAATCTATTTTTCTTAATATCTGTACTTTTAAATGTCCGATTTAAAAAATTCTCTTAACACCAGATACCATTTACCTTATGGAACACTTAAGGTTTGTGGTTCACAATTCTGCCGCTAGGTGGTGTTAGTGTACTTCTGTTTGCAGGCTATCTCTGCCTGTAAAAACCCTATTGAGCTTCTTTTTTTTTTCTGTATTCTGTATGCCATTTGCTATAATAAAGATGGAGAGTGAATAAGGTTTTTGCTACAATAAGATCTTCAAATATTTTTTTTTTCAAGCATCAATAAATTTAGTATTAGTGATTCGCTATGAGCAGCAATATAAAAATGCATATTCTGCGGAGTTACCTGTGTATTGCAAAAAATGAAAAATATGCATTTTGCTCTACGTGTCGATGTAATTTCAGCGTTTTGCGTGGAGAAAGGAATGATTACTAATCATATAGCGCCAAGCATAAATCTAATGTTGACTGCGTGAAAAAAAAAAAACGAAATTAACTTACTTTGTTAAAAGTTATAATGAACTGGATGCGATTCGTGCAAAGTGTTTATTCACTTCGTTTTTAGTTGAGCATAATTTACCAATTAGTGTCCCTCAGTCACTCATTTATTTCATTTGAATGTCTCATCGTCCGTCTTTCCATAAGATAATCCTAGCATGAAAATGGTTCGTTTTTGAAAACATTTTAGTTTGTTCTGTGATGGCGTGGGATATGATCCTATTGGATTTGGGGGTCAAAGGGTGGAATAGCCTTCCCTTGAGATGCAAATCTCCATAAAAATAAATTTTTATCTCTTTATAGATCATAATGATAGCATAGTAATGAGAAATTATGTATAGGTTCTATTTTAATGGAAATAAACGTGCCGATAAATTCAAACATCTGTAGTCATATCAATTAAAAGGTGATACTTGTTTCAAAGGTAACATCGGTTTTTTATCAATATGTTCAGTACATTTAAACAATATGTGCGAAAAGTAATTTCATTGAATATATCGAGTAGAATTTTCATCGAACATATCGATTAATTTTTTTACGGATTTCGGTTTCTGAAAGATGGCAGGTATGATAGTTATATCATGTTTCCTTCTATCTCTCTCCTTTTAACTGATCGATTTGAAAATCTTTTAGTCTCTAATACGTTCCTTCTGAACGTTTTTTGCACCATTTGTTAATTTTCGTAACATATTTTTTAGCCACTGGTGGAAGCAAATAGCTGATTTGTGTGTGTGTGTGGGGGGGGGGGGTATTTTACCTTTACTGAAATTTTGTAATGAATACTTTATATAAAAATTTGCCATAAAATCAGATTGCTTTCTAATATCAGAAACTTAAATCTATTTAATAATCTAAAGCAACTTATGGGAATTTTACTAGGAAATTTTTTCATTAATAGCAAATTTTCGGAGAAAACTCTTCTCCTTCTTCAGGCTGTCTTGTTGTTGTCACTTTTTACTTGTCACTATCACGGTTACGGTTTACCTTGACGGTTACGGTTAACCTTGACGGTTTAGGTTATTTTTCAACAAATCCTGCCAGATGTTAGGCAGAGAAAATTCTTTGCAGTCATTGATGATGGAATTTTGATTTTTCTCAATCTCTATTCCTTCTTTCAGTTTTCTTTTTTGGAAATTGCTTTGGAAACTGATTACTTTAGGGGAATTCCAATCCATGCTGTGCCCAGTTTCTCTAACATGCCTATCTAATCCAGTCTTGTTGGAGCAATTTTTTATAGCTGCTTTATGCTCAGCTATACGAGTTTCTAGTCTGCGACCTGTTTCACCTATGTAAGATAGTCCACAACTGCAATTTACTTCATAAACTACTCCTTGCATTTTTTAAAATATCTTCTTCTCTTTGAAGTATTTTAGGGAAAAAATTTTTAACTTTGTTCTCTAAACTTGGAGCTAGCCTAATATTGTATTTTTTACTAATTCTCTTTAAAGCCTCAAATAAACCTTTGTGATAAGAAATTTTTCTAGTGAATTTTACTTGCTGCTTTTGTGGGTTCTTCGTACCATTAAAATTCAGAAGCTTCTCAATTTCTTCTTTAGGATAGTTATTCTCTGCAAGTATGACTTTAAGCTCTTCTTTATGGGCTTCTTTTTTATCTGCAGTAGAAACTATTTTATTAATTTTTTCTAAAAACTGACTTGCTACATTTTTCTTAATAGAAACTGGATGATACAAATTGAAATCCAGTAGTCTTTTAGTATTCATTGGTTTTTTATACCAACTAGTGAGGAATTTTTCATCTTCATAATAGATAGTAATATCTAAGAAGTTTATTCTTCTTTCTTTTTGAAGTTCAATAGTGAACTTAAGGGAATCATCTAATTCATTGAATGAGTCTAGAATTCTTTCTGGAACAATTTCTGAGCTATCTATTATAAATAAGATGTCATCCATGTATCTGCTATATAAGCAGAAGTATGTGGGTTGTGCTAGTATCTTTTCTTCTAGTTTTCTCACATAATAGTTAGCTAAGAGTGGGGAGAGTGGGGAGCCCATAGCTAGCCCCGATTTTTGAATGAAAAAGTTTTCCCAAATTGAAAGTAGTTGTTCTGCAAAGAGAAAGTAAGCATTTCAAAAATTCCTACTAATGTTTTTTTCCTTGTGAAAAACTATTAGGTCTGCCAAGTCTTCCGCTATAAAGTCTATAAGTTGATCTATATTAATGTGAGTATACATAGACACTATATCTAAACTACCCATAATAGGAGAATCTAATTTAGGAAGAAGTTCTAGTTTTTCTTTTAGCTGCATTGAGTTTTTAATCAAGTTAGGTGGCTCTTTTAAAAGATTCTGAAGGTGTGACTTTAAAAAATAGTTTAGATTTGAAAGAATAGAGTTTTTTGAGTCTATTATTGGTCTAATTGGTTGGTGTTCTTTATGCAGTTTGACTATTCCATATATTTGAGGTAATCTGAACTGTAATTTTGAGAATTGTTTATAGTTTTCTGGAAGCTGGTTTTTCTTAGAGAACAAAGTTAAAAAATTTTTCCCTAAAATAGTTCAAAGAGAAGATATTTTAAAAATGCAAGGAGTAGTTTATGAAGTAAATTGCAGTTGTGGACTATCTTACATAGGTGAAACAGGTCGCAGACTAGAAACTCGTATAGCTGAGCATAAAGCAGCTATAAAAAATTGCTCCAACAAGACTGGATTAGATAGGCATGTTAGAGAAACTGGGCACAGCATGGATTGGAATTCCCTTAAAGTAATCAGTTTCCAAAGCAATTTCCAAAAAAGAAAACTGTAAGAAGGAAATAGAGATTGAGAAAAATCAAAATTCCATCATCAATGACTGCAAAGGATTTTTCCTGCCTAACATCTGGCAGGATTTGTTGAAAAATAACCTAAACCGTCAAAGTTAACCATAACCGTGATAGTGACAAGTAAAAAGTGACAACAACAAGACAGCCTGAAGAAGGAGAAGAGTTTTCTCCGAAAATTTGCTATTAATGAAAAAATTTCCTAGTAAAATTCCCATAAGTTGCTTTAGATTATTAATTCAATTAAACTAGGAAGCCATTTCTCAACATGAGCTTTTTTCAATTAAATCTATTGTTTCTCAGTATTTTCTGAGCTTTTATAATTAGTTTTTTAATCATGCCCAGTTAAATTGCCATGATCACTAATGAATGCAATTGCACACAGCCCTCGAACATAAGGTTTTCCAGTTATTCTCTTTCACTTTACGTTGGGAAATTTTGCGCATG
The DNA here is from genome assembly GCA_039090855.1 of Macrothele yani. Taxonomy (NCBI): domain Eukaryota; kingdom Metazoa; phylum Arthropoda; class Arachnida; order Araneae; family Macrothelidae; genus Macrothele; species Macrothele yani. The sequence goes on from CM077017.1 coordinate 15,795,717, forward strand.
TTTTGTTTGCTGGTGTATAAAAATTTAAAACATAGCTACAGCATCGATATTATGTTGAAAATTCCTTCCATAAATAAAATGTAACGCAAATACTTGCTCCCATGATTATGTGTTTAAGAAATAACAATCCCTTTGGTCCTTTCAAAAAGTTCTAGATATTTCACCTTTCCTTACTTTTAAATTTCCAGTGTAAGCATTATTTCAAAATAATTAAATACGAATAGTATTTTATGTATTGATTGTGTGGTATATTAAAGCATTTCAAAAGAAATGCCACACACCTATGTATTTTTGTGTTTTATGGGGTTTTTTTTAATTCTGTAATTTACTTCAATAATTGAACTAAAGCCAAAGTAGAAAAATAAAGTTTTCTCAAAATCAATGTAGTGTATACTGTATATAAAAGTTTAGTAGATATTAAACCTGGTCACATTTTCAGTGACAGTTTTGGTATTTCAGTATTTATCTGTGATTCTAAGTTTCTGATTAGCTGCAGTAGACAACATTTTTAACATTCTGCATTCTGTTTGCCCAAGCATGTAGGAAGTTGTTTGTCGTAGGTTACAAATTGAACAGACTTATGGTTTCACTATATTTTAAGTAAGAGCATTTGGATCGTATGTCCTGGAAAAGTCCTGGAATTTTGCAATATAAAAAGCGTATGAACCATGCGAATTGTTATCGACATGTCTTGTTCAGTTTATTGCTTTCTGCTTTATTGCAAATATGATGGAGGAAAGTCAATGGCAAGTATAGACTTGACCCACATGTGATTAAAGGAACGACTTACTCAAATCAAGATATTCCGCCAAAAAAGTGTCCTGTTTTTCTGTTGAATATGGCAGTGCCAGGAGCGAGCACGTATCTTGCCTTCGCCATATTAAAGATTGTTGTTTTCTGTGCTTACTGAAGTTTCTTTGCAGTTAAATGTATCAATTTGAAATCAAAAATTTTGTACTTAGAATTTCGTGAACGATACGTGATTGTTTTTACAGCTTTATTTTCCGAATGACACGGAAAATGCATGTTTTCACCAACAGATATTTAAACTCACTCTACATTATCTACAAACTGTTTATTATAAATTAGGAATTGTTCATAACAAAAAAATTAAGTGATAATCGAAAAAACACCTGGTGAAACATTTCTGCGTATCTGTTAAAAATAACAAGACAGTACTTTTTTTCATTTGAGTAGGTCATTTCTCTAGTCACGTGGGTCTAGCTATAGATGTACTTGTATGTATAAGAATTTATTCCAAACAGTGAAATTAGGATTGATCATTTTTGGAGAGACATATTGTATCAAAAGACATTTAGAGACTGGAAATATCCATCTTTGGCTAAAGTTGTGAACGCATGCCTTGCTTTATCACATGGCAACTTCGATGTAGAGAGAGGCTCTTCTGTATCTCGAAGAGTTCTTTCATCAAATATTGGATTGTCGGAAAAGTAATGACATATTTTGGCACCCGATGGCGGTTGGGTGGTTTTGGAAGTACTAAAGGCATGCGCAGCTCTGTTATCGCTATGGCATTCGACAGGTGCCAGTTCTAACTGCAGTCTAAAAGGAAAGAATAGTGAGCAATTTGGTTGATTTGCGGAGATTTGACATCAAGTTGAAAACCAAACTGTGCATTTTTGCCATATTTTACTGTTTTACTTCCGTAAAGGGAAGAACGCACGTCAAGCTTGTGGAAAGTTGCGTAACTTGTACGGGGATAATGCTGTACAAGAACACCAGTGCCAGCGGTGGTTCGCAAAACTCTGTGCTGGTGATTTTGACCTCAACGATGCTCCTTGGTCCGGAAGGCCCACCGAGGTGGATGACGACCAAATCAAGGCATTGATCGATTCAAACCCACATACACGACACGAGAGATTGCAGACACATTTTGCACATCCATCATTCAAACGTTCACGATCACCTGAAGAAGCTGGGATATGTAAGCAAGCTCGATGTGTGGGTTCCTCGTGAACTCAAAGAAGCTCAATTGACGGCGCATATAAAAACCTTCGCTATGCTCATTAAATGTGAGGAAAACGATCCTTTTTTGAAGCGACTGATAACTGGTGACGAAAAGTGGATTGCAGGGATCGCATTCCTCCTAAAATTCCTAATATTTTGTGACCCTCCTTAAATTCCTAAAATTATACCTAAAATTTGCTATTCATCCTAAAATTTTCGTAAGCTTATTTATTAAAAACACAACCGTTATTAACGCCAATAAATTTACCATTACGCAGGGTGCGCACGCGTGCTTGAAAACCTGGAAAGTCCTGGAAAATCATGATTACGTTTTCAAGGCCTGGAATATCCTGGAAAAACGGTGTTTTTTTAATGCCGTCTTGAAAAGCCTTGAAATTTGAAATTAGTGCTTAAAAAATGCCCTTTTAGGAAATCGTGTTACTGTTACCCCTTCATTTTTTAAAGTTCCTTTTCTCTGTTCTCAAAGAAACCACCGGCAGCGGTTTCCGATGTGCACCAAATCCTAATTTGGCTGGGGGGAAAAAAAAGAAAAAAAAAAAAAAAAAAGGCACTACTTCCAGTGCAATAAAATTGGATGATTACTAGTAGGTCGAAGGGGAGCTTGATGTCCGTCCGACAATTGAGAACAGAAGGGGAAAGAAGAGGCATTTAGCATTTGCAGGGGGTCGCGTATGTACCAAGTCAGCTGGCATCCACCAGTGAGGAGTATGCCTGAACAACACATTCATCTTCTTCTTGTTTATGTGCATGCCACCCTCCCTCCCCTCAAGAGACTTCCACTACTTATGATAAAAAATAAGAAAACTATCTTTGCGAATTTTTCACGAAAGTGGCTGAAATTTTTACATTCACTGTAATTGGATTACAGAAGCTCACTTCCAAAATTCCAGTTGAATCGGTTTAAAACTTTAAAAGTTAGCATTGGTAATTTTTATTATGGACAAGTATGTGTGCCTCTTTGGACAGAGTGAGCCTCCAGCAGAAAGGGTGTTACCATAGCAACGGTTGATTGACAGCTGGGAGCGCTGATCTGAAGCCCTTGGTTGGGAACAAAGCAAACACCTGTTTATCACTTCCACAGCACAAAAGGACTAGGAGAATATTTTCAGAAATCCATTTTTCTGAATTTTGAAAATAACACAGTAAAATTTTTACAGTAGTTAAGATACATCACAATAAAGTTCTAGTGCAAATTTCGCCAAATTCCATTAGGAACTTTAGCAGATAAAAAAAAAAAAAAAAACGTTGCATAATCGGATTGAAAAAAAGAAACAGTAATTATAAATTACGGGAAAAGCAAGTGAATTATTTTTTTTAGATGCCATGGTTTATTTAAACAGAGTGATCCTTAAATTTTTTTTCTGTGATGATATGGACTCTATTTGAATTACAAACACGTTTTTATTCAGACGTCTGAGTTACTGTTTTAATAAAAAAATCATCTATAATTAAAAAGTTTTCAATGGATTTAAGCAATATTCAGCAGATAAACAAACGTATTTTAGTAAATTGCAACATCATGACGTAAATTTGGTAATTTAATTTTGTCGAAAATTGGGGAGCATTTTTTTTTTTACAGTTTCTATTATAGTTAAAGTGAAGGAGGAAGGGTGCAACTTGACAGTTCAGTGAGCTGCAGGTGGTGATTTATGGCGATGTGCCAAATGAAAAGAAGCCATTCCATCAGGTAATTCCAAAGGTTGTGTTGTGTGGACGCGTCCTCCTGCTATTTGATCTTAATTGGAATATTGGAATGTTTTTGTGCGGGGGGGGGTGTCGAGAGAAATATCCGTTTCAGCTTTACAGCTTTCACGGCTCTTTTTTTTTTTTTTTTTTTCTTGGTAATAAATAAAAATCATAGTTGCTGCATTCACCATTGATCCATGTTTGCATTTCTTGAATATAAACAGCAGACAATCAGAAACATAGTGTTGGGCGGGTCTTGATGATCTTCATTTTGCATATGCTGAATTCAGTTCTGTGGGAATAAGGAATGACTTATACTGTGAATATATACAAAACTACATATTTTTGAGCTGAAAAAATAGGTCTACTTGTACACAGTAGCTAAAGTGTGAACTCAGATGAAGACAATCAGACATACGGACGTCTGATTCCATAAAAAAAAATCAACATAGTTTTTTTATTTACACTACAGGTAAAAAAGCAAAAACATGTTTTTAAACGTTATAAAGGAAAACGGATTTTTGAAACGCATGACTTGATGATCTTAATTTCTGAAAGTTTCTTTTTCCACATCCTTTTTTTTTTCAATTACAATACACTGTAACAGGATACTGTGTGTTATATCACTTAGAGATATGGCAGATTTTCGGTTGCTGATATCTGCGATCGTAAGCGGTAGTTGCATTGCGATTGTTGATGATGACAAGATAAATACTGGAGTGATGTAAAATGTTGCATAAACTAAAAAAATAAAAAAAATAAAGCCCTCCCCACCCACCCCGAACTTTTATGCGGTCATCATAGCTGATCAACCATTTCATTCCATGAACATCAGCACATTTCAATCATTTGAACATTGGGGGTATCTGAAGGAATTCAGCCGTGCTTAAGCGCCCTAGCGCAACGAAAACATGCTAATTTTGGACAGTTCTATTCCCTTCCCCTCTACCATCCCTAATAATTGAGAGTGCATACATTGAGAGTGTTTCAAATATTCTATTTATGAGCTAGTTTTCACGCTGTTTGTTATGCTTTTATTTTCGAAGAAAGAGAGGGAAAATAAGGAAAAGCAGCTAGAGAAAAAAAGAAAAGCTGAGTTTGATGACAAAATAAAAGAAAATGATGCAGAAATAAATAGGCTTAAAAAAGATAAAGAAGCCTCCCTAGCAGTAATTCAAGAGGGAACAGAAAGAATGAGAAAAGCTGTAGAAAAACAAAATACTGTTGAAATAGCAGTTGCCTCTAACTTGATCATACAAGGTTCAGCTGAAATAAAGAAAACTGAAAGTAAATTAGTTGTGGTGGAAGCAGAAAAAGGTAGGCTAATCAGGAAAAGGTTAAAACAATAATATGAAAAAAGTAATTCAGTGAACAATTGTACATAGTTCTTGGTTTTCAATTACCTTTTTAGGATATTATAGTTTAATGTGAAACCTGAAAACTTTACTGTGAAAATCGTGAATTGCTTCTGGTTCAACAGCATATTAATGTTCAAAGTGAAACTTGAATGTGGTAAATATACTTGAATATGATAATAACACGTGAAAAGATAAGAACTGAACATTAGAAGTAAATCATACTTAAACTTTAGACATTAGACGTTATGCAAAAAATTTGGGTGTGAACTTCGACCATATATACTAATGGACTGCGCATTGGCAATAGCTGCATCAAAGCCGCCATGGCTTAAACATTGGGCACGTCATCATCAGACTCCAAATTTCGTGTACAAATGCTGTTATGATTACTAATTTACGCTGCAGAACTTCAGTGTTTTCGGTGTATTATGTGAATGCACCTCATATATAATGAAAACTCTTCAGGTAAGTTTACTTATGAGCTATATACATGCATGATCGTGTTGTTTACATTTTTTGATTTATAATGTGATGAACATTTGCAAAGAATTTGGAACATGCATTCCATTTTTTTTTTCTTAAGTTACTATATTTTTATATCAATAGCTGCAAGTTTCTGGTTAAGTAATTGAACCTTATTGACTTAGGTATTTAATTCGTTTCTTACCCATGAAAAATCATAGAACTTTCTTTACTATATCGGTCAGAGCAACCATAAGCACAGCAGGTGTAACCCATCTTTTTGACTGTTGTCATGTGATTTTATGTTGGAGCCAGAAATTTTGATGTCATGCGCAGTCTATCAGTATATATGGTTGAAGGGTGTGAAGCAAACTCTTTACAATGTATACAAAGTTGTTTTACTAGATGTATACAAATATACATCTAGTTTTTATTGAAATACACTCCTAAAATTTTCCTAAAATTTTTCTAAAAATTCCTAAAATTCCTAAAATTCTTACCTAAAATTTTCCAGAAGTATGCTATGATCCCTGGGATTGTGTACAACAATGTGCTGTGCAAACGGTCTTGGTCCTGATGTGCTGCTTCACCTCATACGACATCCAAAGGAGACATTCATCAGCGGAAGGTTCTGGTCTCAGTGTGGTTGGATTTTAAAGGTGTCATGTTTTTCGAACTCCTATCACAGAACCAAACACAATCAATTCGAATGTGTACTGTCGGCAATTGGACAGTTTGAACGAATCCATCATCCAGAAACGTCCAGAGCTCGTTCATCGTAAAGGTGTTGTTCCATCAAGACAATGCAAGACCACACACAAGTTTGATCACCCGCCAAAAATTATTGGAGCTTGGGTGGGATGTGTTGCCACACCCAGCATACCTGCCTGACTTTGTGCCGTCAGACTTCCACTTGTTTCGCTCTCTTCAACAGTTCTTGCATGGTATAATGTTCAATTCAGATGAGGCTGTAAATCGGCACCTTGTACAGTTTTTCACCACGAAAGACTGGTCCTTCTATGAACGAAGCATTCTGCAGCTCACTGAAAGATGGCAAAGGGTTATAGAACAAAACGGCCATTATATCATTGATTGATCTTTGTTCTTTCTGTCAATAAATGACCTTTGCAAAACATGGCTAAAATACGTCATGACTTTTCCGACAACCCAATAGAAGTCATTGCTCTTTTCACGTTTATAAGTGAGTCACGGAAAAAGTCTCATCGGCTGCCACCCGGAATCGAACCCAGGGTCTTCCAGTTGTGCGCCGGACATGCTTTAACTGCACCACAGCAGCCTCGAAATTCTTCAGACTCGCATACGACAAACTGCCAACCCATCTGGCCGGCCGCCACCGGGAGTCGAACCCAGGGTCTTCCAGTTGCGCGCCTGACTTGCTTTCACTGCACCACAGCATACTCAAAATTCTCCAGACTCGCATAGACAAACTGCCAAACCACCTAGCAGGTTGCTTCTTTGGAGCCCCGCACAATGCTGGGGATTCACCAAAGATGAACAGCAGCAACTGAACAAATAACTAGAAGGCAAATGAATAATAAATACACAGTTGACGTGGATTAGGAACATCAAATAGAAATCATCGCTCTTTCCATATTTATAAGTGAGTCATGGAAAAATTTCAGAGGAGAAGGCATCTATGTCTAAGAAGATGTTGAATGAGAGACTAACAATTCGGGATGCATTAAAAATGTATAACAACCAAGTTGCAAAGGTGCTAATAAACAAAGAACTAATAAAATTAGCACTTAATGCACATAGATCATATAGCAACCATTTGGAAGAGGAGCAGAGATTAAAGGAACAGCAACTGAAAGCAGAGAAAGAAAATGCTGAGAGATTGGAACAAGAATTGCTGAATGAAGGATTTGAAGAGCAGAAAGCAAACTATAGAAAACATGGAAAACAAGGTAAAACTTCTTGTTCAAGGAAAAAAAGAAGTACAATAATAATAATAATAATAATAATAAGTCTGTGTTTAAAGAAGCCAGTGAGAGACTAAAGCAAGCATTAAAAAAAAAAAGACATACCTGCAATACAAGTTGCACATGGCATTCCAAAAGGATCAGAGAAACTGCGACAAAAGGGAAGACATGAACTTTTGAAGCATTAAAAATTAATGTTTTTTTTTATTATTATTTATTAAGTCTACCCTTATTTGCACTGATCAGATCATATGTAGAGGATTTTTGGAAGGGAGAGTCTGACCCCAGGTCTTAAACAACCCTCAAAAATAGGAAGCGAGGAGATTTGGGCTAGAGTGCCCAATAGGAAAGTCGCACGGAAGTGAGGTAGAAAGGAGGAGGAAGACACCCTTATTTAAATGGGGGGGGGGGAGCAGTACCCGGGGTCCGATTGCTTAACGTGCCAATCGAACGCCAGCGGATATTTAGTGGTTCAAGTGTTCGTACCTGCTTGGGATCGAACCAGAGGTCTTCTCCATGGCAGTCACGAACGTTAACCACAAGGCCACCCACGGCCCCTTATATGCACTGATGGCAGTGGTATAAATTCACATTCAATTTTTTGAAATAATTTACTGCATATAACTCCTTCAAATTGCTACCATGGTATAAGAATAATGTAAACTTTAAAGAGCCCCCCCCCCCCCCCAAAAAAAAAAGATTGCTAAATGATAAAAAACAGTTTGTTTATACATATTGGAGGAGTGGGAGGGGCATCATGTATACATTTTTGGTGTTCCATGACAATAATTTTCAGAAGAGTTATAATCATTTAAAAAATTTTGAGCTTTGGTTTTATTATTGTCATCAGTGGGTGTAAGGATAATCTTAGTTTTACTGTTGTTAGAGCTTTGAAAATGGATCATGGTTAACATCTAGGGATTTTAACTGTCTTCTGTTATAAAAGTAACCCAAATTAGAAGAAAGTAGAGTTTTTGTTTTCTTATTTCTGTAGTTACGAGTTGGAATAATATTACAGGATAAAATAATTTCATTATATTTGTCTCAAAAGCATCAAGGACACTGTGAAGAATGACTGTAACATTATCAAGGCAGGTGTGTATCAGTGTAATGCTTCATATCTATATACCTGACAGCGTTCGAATTACCCAGTGGTCTGCTGGCCATTGGCCAGTAATTTTTTTTTTTTTCTAAGTTGTCACGTGTTAAAAAATGAATTCCTATTTCTTTTATGTTGCTGTACAGTTTTCTTTTCAGGCTGCAAACTAGTGATAGTTTCATGAAATGTTAAAGGACAACGGCTATTTTTTTATCACTCATGATTTGTAAAGAGTGGAAGAAACAAAAAAGACAGAAAGGCAGTTTCTCAGTCCTTGTCTTCAAATGGCAACAGTCGTTTTTCTTGCAAAAGAGCAATTCACATGAAACAGTGTTTTAATGGAGGACTAAAACTAACTTCATGGAAAAGTAGGAGTGATGAGCAATAAGACTAAAAATAAGGAAAAGGAAGCTAAACCTTAAACAATAAAACATATAAAAAAGGCTGCTAATGTATAAGAATTTTTTTTTGTACCATTAGAGTCTCCTTGTTCCTTCTTACTTAAAAACAGATCAGAAATGCACTCTTACTCTGTTATATCGCCAATCCATCAGAATCTTATTCTGGAAACATCCTTTGTCCTTTCAGTTGCACTTTCAAATTAGATGTTTTAAAAAGAAATGCTGGAGATAATTCCATTAAAATGATACGTTATTTTCTACATATATTATAAATGCCTTCTTTTTTTTTCACTTTATTTACGGACTAGTGGGCATTTTGGTGGACCAGTGGTTTGCAAATTCTAGTGGTCCGCTGGGCCAGTAGAAGATTTATTTATAACGCTGCCTGACCTACACAGACTTGAGCTTGAATCGTAAGACAGTTGTCCCTGCCCTAATGAAATGAAGACGTTTCAAACAGGTTTATGTTTACCTTTCAAATATGGGAATCAAAATGAAATGTACTCTTTTACAACAACATAATTCAAAATCATGTTAAACACCATTATTACAGAGTTTCCATTATTGAAGAGGGAGATTACACTATACCCATTCCATTCCTGATGATAATAAACTGCAAGTTTTTCATTTTTTTAGTTCTAGGCTTTGCGTGTTTTGTTCCATACTAAACACATTCACAGTGTTTGATATTTATTGTCATAGCTGTACAAAAGACAAATTTGAAATATTTCCAAATGTTCATCTATTCGAATGAGATTCTTGATATACCTCATATCAGATAACTACAATTATTATGTGTACAGAACAAAACAGTTGATCATCATAACACCGAATGACCACAACTATGGCCTTTGAAAGAAGAAATACACAACAATTTTTTCAATACAGTGTATGAAACCCACTTGGAAAATCTTGTTTACCAACCACAAACGCAGAAGAAAGCTCTCCGTACTGGCTTGATACAGATGAGAATATATGACCTCCAGAACACTGACAAAGAAGGAAGTGTTTTGTTATTCCAAAGTTTGTATCAGGGTAGTTTTTGATATATAATTGAGTAATATTTGGGGGTGGGGGTGTAATTTCCATAACCTTTATAGTTCTGAGTGTCTTGACTAGCATTATATTGAAACTTAAATCCTTTTTGTAGAGAGAGAGCGCGTACATACGTAAAGTGGATCCCGCTTAAGAAGTTTTCGTTGGGATGAAGGGATGAAAACTTTTTAAACGGGAAGTGTCTGATTGGGTTTTGTAAGAGTTTAGCGATTAAAAATGTTGCATAGATTAAATCCAGGAATTACATTTTAGTTAATTTTAAAGTAACAAAAAATTTCACAACTTACCCATTTAAACTTGAATATGAGAATTGAAAGCTACATTTATTATGCTATTGGATTACAAAAATACTGATCTATAAGCGTTTGTTTCTCCCCCCCCCCCCCCCCCCGCTAGATTCACAAAGTACATGTCCATTTCCCTGAAATTTCACAATATGTCCGCTGGAACACGTTCATGGCTTTCTATAAAACGGCGAAAAGTTTCTAATGCTTTACCAGCTTCAGCTGAAGTTGGAATTGGCCTGCACTCATCTTCTTGCGTTTCTGGTTCATAGTCCTCTTGCGTTTCGATGTCGCAAATATCGTCGATATTTTGCATTTCAAAAGTGGGAACATCTTTGTCAACGTTTACAACCTCTTCAAAGGAAGATTTGAAGTTGGTTTTTTTTCATACTTTTCCAAGCTATTGTTGTCATGACTGTTTTCTTCATCAGAAAAGCTAAGCTCATCAGCGTTAAAACCAGCTTTCCTGAAGCAATTTGTGATCGTTGAAGATACCTTTTCCTACGAAGAAACAATAAAATGCATAGCATCTAATACATTCAATTTCAGTGTTCATCTGGTGTAACTTGAGTCTGATTCAAGCTTCTGCAGTAGCCAATAAACTAAACGTTTCCTGTAGAATTGTTTCATGGTTTTAATTATTCCTTGGTCCATTGGTTGTAACATTGAAGTCAAGTTAGGTGGCAGGAAAACTACTTTTTCATTTTCCAGATGATCCATGTTCTTTGGATGGGCTGTGCAATTATCCAAAAATAACAAAACTTTTTTATTTTCTTGCTATTTCTGTAATTGCATGGAAAAGTTTTCACATTTTTGAAGCACCTCAGATTCTTTGATTTTCCAATGACCAATAAAGGGCAACTTTTTTTGTTTCATCCATATTAGCTCCTACTAGAACTGTCAAACTTTCTTTATTTACTTTGACTCTGTGGCTGCTATCTCCTGTGAAAGAGTATGTCTTGTCAGGAATAAGGTTGTAAAACAAAGCACACTCATCAGCGTTGAAAACATCTTTTGCTTCGTATGCTGATAACAGTTCTGGTAAAAAATTAGATTTCCAATCATCCACTTCTTCGACGTTAACACCTTTTTGATTCTCCAGAAACAGTTTTATAAGTCAGTCCTGCTCTTTTCCTAAAATGGTGGATCCATCCATTGGAAGGATTAAATTCGACATTTAATTTCTTGGAAATCTCTTCTACTTTCTCACGAAGAATTGTCCCGTTTATCGGAATGTTGGCATTTCTTGCTTGTTTAAACCACACAAGAAGTTTTTCTTCGACATCCTCGTATTTACCCTTCGTAATCTTTTTTATTGTTAATGAATGGGAAGCATTTGCAAGCACAGTGTCCCATTTTGCCACTATACCGTTTAGGGTTGTAACAGGTAAATTTATTTATTTTGCTATCTGCACCATAGTTAAATGCGGGTTTTCATCAACTTTCGTAATAATGTTTTGTTTCTCAACCATAGATAAAGCTTTTCTTTTGAGGTGCAACATCTGAGCCTAACTCTGACAGAATGACTACCTTTCAGAAGGTATTTCCTTTCCCAGCCTTTCCCCAGCCCTAAAAATAAGCCGATTGTGATACACAAAGGGCAGACGCAGAAGAAGTGGGGGTAGTGAACATGACCACCTGTGTTGACCGTGGGAAGCCGGCAGGGGTTTCGCTTGCTGCATGTACGGGAAGAACAAAGAAACATTTCCTCCCAACTTCTTCTACATGTACTTATCTGCTGGACGAGTTCCGAAAGCGTATGTTTTTACTTAGAAACTTGTGATACTTACAACTTCTTAAGCAGGAAAACTTGAAACATCGTTACTTCTCGAGTGGGAAAAATTAACATTAGCACGATGGGGGGGGGGGGGACTTCTTAAAACGGGATCCACTGTATCTAACCCCCCCCCCCCACCAAAATGGGCACGTGCTAGTTTTGTCACCGTGGTTTGAAATAAATAAAAAAAAATATATATATTTTTTTTTTTGTGTGGATCACTTACATTCTAAAACTCATACTTTTTTGGGCAACTTATTTTAGTCATTAAAAGAACGGTAAACTTAAAAGGGGTGGGGGCTCGAAAATACGAATTTTTGCTGTCATGTTATGTGGGTGACAGGGTGATGCTCATAGAGCCGAAATTTGTTTCCCTACGGCCATTGGGAGCTGAGTAAACAGCTGACAAAGTTTCTGGTGATGACATCACACTAGACAAGTGGTCAGTCAGACCACTTCTCGCACCAGCGGCATTTGTGCACTCGGTGCGATAGGGGTTGTGGGGGAAAGTAGGAGACAATTAGTGTCAGGAATTCCATCTTCTGGAAACAGAAGTTAGTTGGAGTAAAGATTTCTCCCATAATCGTAATGGTTTCTCACGATGTTCTTTCTGCCCAGTATCTTTCTTAAATATCCATTTATTCCATAAATACTTACATTTCAGCTTACAAATGGAGGATAGAGTTTCCCAAAACGGAAGACGGTCGAACCAAAAAATTTCTCCTGTAATCATAATATATTTCCCTGCTATGTTCTGACCACCTTGTGTTAAGTGTTACATATGACTATATTTTGAAGAAATTCTGACTGAAAAGTGAATTTCTGCTGCATGCAGAAGTTGCTGATATAGGAATTAGAATGGAAGAGGCTTCCTTTTCTTCAGTAATATACTTAGTAAATATTTTCCCAGCTGCTGCAGTTAGTGACAGTGATCTGGACAAGTTCAAATTGGAGTTTGCCTTTTATCAAATTGATGAATTCGAAGGTGTTTCAAACAGTCCTACAATTGATACCACATGGTCAAACATTTTGAAAATGATTGGTGCTAAAAAGTATGAAGTTTTACCACACCTCATACATGCTATTCTTTTTGTGCCACACAGTAATGCAACTGCGGAAAGAATTTTTAGCATTGTCCATAAGTGTCAAACAGAATTTTAGCCAAACCTAGCCACTGAAACTTTAGGGACGTTGTTAGCCTTAAAAGTGAAAAAAATCCTGTTAACAACTGGACAATAATTTAGGTAGCTTTTTAGTAAAAGAATAACATTTCTGCATTTGTACCAATATATGATTTAATTTAACTGCCAGGTCCTCCAAAATATATGTCTTGAAATTGTCCTTAAATTTAAGAAAAATTGAGCCCCAAATATTTTTTTTTTTTTTTTTTTTTTTTTGTAGTCGCTCCTACTTCTCTCCTACTCAGAATTTCAGTGGGATTAAAACATGTAACTGCCTTGCATAAAATTCCTTCAGACTTTTGACTGCCTTTGGTTTGCCTTTATTTCTTTCTTTTTTTTTTTTTTTTTTAAATGTCTGGGTCAAGCAAGGGTTGTTTCAAAATCCAAGAAAGGAGATCTGGATTGGAATTTTCCCTAACTTGTTGGACAAGGAAGTCTTAAAGTTATAGGAGTGCCACGGGCAAGATTCCTTTAGGTGGTAGTCTCCATCTAATCCCCAGAAATTGAATTTGCACTGCAAAATTGTTGAGAGAGATCCCCCCCCACCACCACACACACACACACACACACACACACACTACTTGTGTTGCTTGACCCCAGCCAGCCATCTTTCTTCAGAGAGTGGGAGATCCACAGTAAATGTGTGGCAGTCAGGCACCACACATATGCAGCTAACAAGCCTCTATCAAGCTAGAGAAAGTTCACCTGTAGCTTTCCATACTAAACTGACAAATGTACCCTCATTCTCCATCAAAGTTTTTTTGTTAGAAACCTTTCTGCCAGTTAATCAGACTTTTTGATGTGGATTTTCATCACCAGTACAGATTTGCATTATCAGTGGTATAGTGCTAATTGGAAAAAGTACAGGAATGTGCGGTGCCTTTACATCTTCAATACCTTTCCCTTTCTACTTCACCCCATTCTTCCTCTCCCCTTTTTACTTTCTTTTATTCACTGAAGAGCGAAAAAAACTAGGATACTTCTAATACTGCATTGGTCCCCTTTGCCATGGGATAATGGCAGCAACGTGATGGGGCATGAACTCAACGAGCTACCTGTAGTACTGTGGAGACACTGCACACTATGCTTCCTGAAGAGCGCCCCACAATTCCATAATATTCACCAGTGGAGGATTCCTGGCATTGACAGCCTGTTGAACAGTACCTCAAATGTGTTTGATGGTGTTTAAATCCAGTGAGGGGAGCCAAGTCAGGATGCCAAACTCTGTGGAATGTTCCTCCAGCCATAATCAGGCAACGGTGGATGTGTACGGAGGCCTATTGTTATGTTGAAAGAGGTCGCACCCGTCAGAGTGGTTGCATGACATGAATGGTGTAAATGATTGTCAAGGATGGTTATGTAGCCACCACTGACCGGAGTGGCCTGCAGACATATGAGGGGTCTTAATGCATGCCAGCTGAAAACAACCCACTGCATAACAGTCACCACTGGCCTGCACTGCCCCTTGTAGTTATGTAGGATTCATTTCCTTGTGAGGTTGTCACCGTACCCGGAATTGGACATCTGCCTGAAACAGTTGGTACCACAGTTTGTTGTTCCTAGTCATCTTGTGTCCAATGGCTGTGTCCCTGAGCCCAGACGAGGTGCAGAGCCTTGTGCCATTGGGTCAGCTATGGCACCCAGGTGGTCCGTCGGCTCTATAATGCCATAGAACACAAGGAACATTGCCCTGTCCAAATGCTGTTGCTGCTACTGGCCCCAGCATCGGATTGCACTGTGATTTGCTGCAATGTTGCATGCCGGGCAGATGTAACAATGCGTGCCAGACACCACTGTCTGCGATCATCCAGGATTTTTCTACGATTCTGTCCGGATGGGGAATGTCTTATCCTGGCAGGATTACTCGCAACGCCGTCACTAAAAAAATTTTTCGAGAGAGTTCTTTTAACCCTGTGGAGTCCGCAATTGGACGGTACAGGTTAATGGTCATCAGCTAGTCTTTACAGCCACACCAGTCTCACACTCTGAAGATTTTTCTGAGTTTGTGTAGTCCAGATACATCCTTGAAATTGTCGATCATGTAAATCCAAATTCCGTGGTAATTTCAAAGAGAGTGACCCATTTCCTGGATGCCAACTATTGTACCGTGTTCGAAATTGCCCAAATCCTGATAAGCTGTCATCTAAACTGCAAATTCTACTCCTTGAGCTTGCAGGAGATATCTGCCTATATATAGTATTAGAAAGTATAGTGGTTGGTCGATATCAGACTTCTGGATTTTTATGTTTTGGCATTCAAATAACAAATCACCATTTTGGTAAAAAAAAAAAAAAACCACTGAAATATTGAGGTCCATTTTGAGGTGCAAAAACTACAATCAGCCCCATATCGAGTAAGATGTCGTTAGAAGCGGAAACTAATTTAGAGT
The DNA here is from genome assembly GCA_039090855.1 of Macrothele yani. Taxonomy (NCBI): domain Eukaryota; kingdom Metazoa; phylum Arthropoda; class Arachnida; order Araneae; family Macrothelidae; genus Macrothele; species Macrothele yani. The sequence goes on from CM077017.1 coordinate 15,811,342, forward strand.
GCAATGGTGAAAACCATTTATTGCTGAGAGTCTTGGTTCTCAAGGTATTTGGATAGGGGCAGTTTGGGTACTAAAAACGAGTGGTAGAATGGCCTGGAGGTTTCTTGCTTCTATGGATTTTTTCTGCCTGTGTGAAACGCGCCTAAAGCTCCAGAGAGAAAAATGGTAATCTCTGCTTCCACCATAATTAAAAATCACTCGAAACTGTGCTAAATTCATTTGAGACTCACAACTAGACTCCTTAATAATGACTAGATTTATAGAGGTTCCAACTATTTACGGATTGTCCGCAATTATTACGGTTTCGACTGTCAGATTACGGACAGGTTGGATGAATTGCAGATTTCAGTGTGTTTTAGAGAATCTCAATTTTGTATCCTGTTTTGTTAACCCTTTTAGTGTGAAGCGGTCGATTCACCGGCCTTCGATTTTGATCCGCGTGTTTCCCGAATCAGACTGCAGATATCGGTGTCGATGATCATATCATTTTGAAATGGAATCTCCATGAATCACATCGTCCAACAGCGATTTTATCGAAAGAATGGTAATATGCCGTAAGTGTCGTATCGTGAAAGAGTTTGGTAACGGGAGAAAGGGTTCTTTAGACAAAACTTTTCCTACTGCAGTTGAGGCAGGACGACGTACTGTCTCAACTCACTTTTTCGAGCCCCGTTTGCGCAACTCGTGGTCCCGCGAATACAGTGTTTATATAAAAATATAAATAAATAAAAAAAAATAAATAAAAAAATAAATAAAAAAAAATAAATAAAAAAAAATAAATAAAAAAAAATAAATAAAAAAAAATAAATAAAAAAAAATAAATAAAAAAATAAATAAAAAAAATAAATAAAAAAAATAAATAAAAAAAAATAAATAAATAAAAAATAAATAAATAAAAAAAATAAATAAATAAAAAATAAATAAATAAAAAAAATAAATAAATAAAAATAAATAAATAAAAATAAATAAAAAAAAATAAATAAAAAAAATAAATAAAAAAAATAAATAAATAAAAAAAAATAAATAAAAAATAAATATAAAATAAAAAAAATAATAAAAGTTATTTACCCCTACCGACTTTTGCCGCGCGAGAGAAAGAAGTGCGGTGTTTTATTACTAGAAGTTCTTCACATTATTAATTTATTTTTTCCCAAGCAAACGGACACAATCGCAAAACTCCGTGAATTACGAATCCCCCGTTTCCAAACTCGTGTTAGAGAGGATGACTGTATTGACAGCTTGTTCCTCAGACTAGCAGACGTGCTTTTCCTACTGCATGAAATTTTGTTGTAAGGTTATTTGAAATGGCTTGTTGTAGTGAGAGTGAAAGTTTACCAAGTGATAGTGATGATTTTGAATCATCTGAGAGTGATATTGGCCAATCAACATCAAGCCAGAAAACTAGCCACCGTGCCACGCACACAATATCTTCTTCCAAAAGTGAAGATCTTGGTAGTGAATCTTCAGATCATGAATGTGCGTGGGAGGATGTAATAGAGGGAAGTGATGAACAACCTCAGCATCCTTTTGATTATCACGAAATGCAGGGGCCCAAACATGCTCCTGCAACTGATGCGGCACCTACTGCATATGTTTACTTGTTTTTTACCAATTTCATCCTTGGAATTATCGTTTCTGAAACAAATAAGTATGCAAAGAGGTTTCTCCAGGAGCATCCGAATCTTTCTCCCAAATCTCGAGCTAGGAAATGGAAAAAATGTTACAGATGCTGAAATAAAGGTTTCCTTACGTGCCTTCTATTATGGGAGTAATCAGTAGCCCATGCAGGACGAGATGATTGCCGAAGGCATATCCAGTCAAAAAAACACAAGGATTATATAAAATTAAAGACTCAATCAAAGCCTTTGGATATTTTTTTTTTGCAAAAAAGAATGTTAAATAGCATGATAATGCTGAATTGCTGTTTACTACATTCGTTATGGAGCATAACCTACCTATAGCAAGCTGTGATCATGCTGGTTCCTTGTTTCATGCTATGTCCCCAGACTCTGATATTGATGAAGCAGGATATCCTAGAGCAGATGTGGCATGGAATGAAATATCTAAGGTGAAAGATTCATCTGGCCTTCCCAAGTGTTCTGCATTGCCTAAACTAATGTTGGCAATGCTGACTATCTCTCACAGCAATTCCTCTACAGAGAGAATATTTAGTATAGTGAGAAAAAACCTTGCATACTTCTGCCCAACAATGAACACCAAAACAATTAAGTGCCCTTCTTGTACAGAAAAGTAAAGCATTTTCCTCGGTGAGCCGTGTTATAAATAAGTTTTCTGAAAAAGAATATACCGCCGCAAAACAAGCAACAAGGGAGTCTTTATGCCAGCAATGACATGAGGTAAGTACAATATTGTAATTTAATTTCATAATTTTTTGTCAGGATAGTGTAAACATATAAGGTTATTACACATTTCATGCATTAATTTCTCATGAAATACCCTTTGCGCGCATTAACGATGAGGCTTCGTATGGTGATTTACTGATAGGCTCCTCGGAAGGTTGGCGCCTCATAAAGTATTACAGAGGTTACACAGTAATACTATAATATTGTGCTTAACCTTGAAAAAAATGGCGTGTTACATTACTGAAAATAATACTGAAAAATCCCCTATTGATTACTGATATGTTCTGCTAGATATTGGCACCTGGATTTATTAAATACCCAATTACAATAATTTCCCCACTAATATTCCCACCTCAGCATTCTCATACCTTCCAACTACTACAGAATGTCCATAGTTTCTACAGATTTAGTCTTCTCACTGTTGAAACTGTAAATTCTACAAATTTTCATTTTGTTTATTTTGCAATTATTTTATGGTATACATGAGATTCTTAATTACATTTGCGTAATTCCACATTTTTGCGTCTTTGTTTAGATCATTCTCAAGATTGCTGCAAAACTGAAGAGAATTTAGGGAAGTGGGGAGGGTTCATTTTCTATCTGGGGACAACATTTCGCGTTTCAAAACTTTATAAAACTAGTTAAACGAAGTAAATTTTGCCATAATTGTAATTGTTTTCTCTCGATGTTGCCTTTGTGTCCAGCATTCCTGTTAAATATCATTTTATCGAATAAGTGTTTGCATTTCAGCTTGAAACTGTTCACAACAATTTGCAAAAACGGAAGTTAGTCGCAGTGAACATTTCCCTGTAATCTTCATGCACGAAGTTCTTCCGCGAATTTGACAAATTCCGCCTTTTTGGTTATTATTTTTGTCATTCAGGAGATCGATGCACAAACGAACAGAATTTGGGGGGGGGGGTGACGGGGCGGAGGATGGAATACCGTCTTTACAAAACTTTTGAAAACTGGGGATGGACGGAGTTCAGATTTGTTCCTTAATTTCTTTTTTTATTCTGATGTTGCCTCTGTCCAGTATTATTTTAAAATAACATTTTAATGCATAAATATTTATATTTCAGCTTGAAAATAGGGGGAAAATTTCCAAAACTGGGAGTCAGACGGACCCAAGATTTCTCTTCTTGTAATCGCTACCCTTCTCTCCCCGCGATGTTCTAACTCTTCTGGGTTGTTTAATATCCCGTGTCCCTTAAGGTTTTGCATTTAAGCTTGATAAGGTAGGGGGAAATTCCTGAAAATGGAAGGGACGTAGTTGGAAAATTGTAAATTGATGAATGGTGTTCAAAAGTATTAATATTCTCAAAGTTACACCATTTATCTGAAATAGTTAAAGCTTTGATATCATGCACTCATAGTTCTCAGGCTGAAAGTTGTTTCAGCATGATGGATGAAATTGTTATAGGGCACTAAAAAAAAAAAAAAAAAAAAAAAAAAAAAAAAGCAACAATGAAGAAATAAAGAAAGATCAGGAGAAAGAGAAATTAAGCAATGGATGCTGTGCAGCTGCAGAGTCAACAAAAGACAAACTGACAGTAGCCCTCATTTTTGCTGTGTGTTTTGATTTTTCACCCAGTTAAAAACTTTTTTCCCCCCTTCTTTGATCTCATCTTGTCATAAACTGGAATTTTCGAGGCAGTATGATCATATGGTAAGTGAAGGTTCGTGCACTGCACATTCACTTGCTTGGATTTCTGTCTGTAAAACACTGTGGAATTCTGAACACATCTGACTGATATTTCCTGGTGGAAGTTTCGAGCTTAAATCTTGCAATGTTACCTATTGTGCCCTTGCCGAGGGAATCAACTTTGTGTTTTGCACGTGCTAATAAGTTTATTTCATTTGTGTTCTTGTTTGTTGTAATGTTTTGTTGTGGCACATATTTCTTTTTCACAAAGAGACTGATCATCTCAAAAAAAGCATCTGTGTATGCCGTGCAGTAATTCTAGTTACTACTCAAGACTAGCCAGTGTTGGCAGGTATGCATGCTTAACAACAATATAAAAAGGTGTTTCAAGGGACTGCTAAGTGAGAATGGATTTAGAGACTAACTCTACTTTCAAACAAACATGGGTTGTTAATTCCACTAGCTGTGCAGTTTTTCTGTTGCATTTTTTTATTGGAAAAGAATTATAGGACATTCGCATTTTAAAAAGAAAACAAACTATGCTGTATAGGGTTTACCGGAACGCATGCTCGCTAGAAAAAAAGTACCAGATTGCCATTCCAGTCCGTTCCGGCCCCACTACACCTGATTATAGTGCCCGTAGTGGGAAAATGAAACATTATTTTGAGAGAGAAAATTGATGTCTGACTGAAAGATTTTTTTTTTTTTATTAGATATTTAGAAGTGAAGGCATGATTGTAAAACTGTTAAAAATAGATATATACACTTACACCCCTTAGTGATAAAGCATTCTGTCCCAAAATATTGTGAAATGCATGCAAAATGTTTGTTATGACCACACTGTCTTGACGCTAAAGAATTTTTTAAATCCAATTCTTAGAGGCAGAGACTGGTGAGAATACAATATGTATTTATGCTTCCTAGCAGTGACACCTTCAATTATTTCAAATATAAACTAAGTAAAATGGCCTTTGTGATTAAAGGTATCGAAAGGTGAAAATAATTTTTTTTTTTTTAATTTTTTTATAGGCATTTATTTGTATAGAGTAAAATATATTTTGAATTTAATAGCATGTTCATTTATGCCTCCTGGTAGTGAGGTAATGCATCAGAAAAGGACGAAAACATGTGGATTGTCATCCTCACAGTTCAGAATTTCCTGCAGACAGAATTTTCTAATTCAGTCTAATATTTTCAGAGATATGATGTTAATGAACAGACGGACGTTGTGATACTACACTGGTGTGCAAAAATTAAGGACGAGACTGTTTTTCGAATGTAACGTCGTGCAGAAGTGCTCCACATCGACTCAAATCATACCATAAGATCCCCAAGATGTAAGAAGAATATGGGACAAGTGAGAGAAACCGTCTAAATAAGGATTCAAAGGATGCAAAGGCACTTTATTAAAAAGATAGCTTTGAGCACAACTGGACAGAAACGTCCATGTGACAGAAACGTCCATGTGACAGGCGGCTGCCAAGAAAAATCCAGTCTTTAGTTAGGGATATGATCCCCCCTGACTGTGTTGCTGGATTTACAACATCTGTCCATGCTGAGGACGAGGTTGTCGAGGAGCTGTTAAGGAATTGCGGCCCATTCCTCTTGTGGCGCCAATCGTTGCTGGTGACGTGCTGCCAAGCGTCTCCCGAGAAGGTCCCACACGTGTTCAATTGGATTTAGGTCCGGTGACCTTGCGGGCCAATCCATGCGTTGAATATCTTCACTCTCCAACAGCTCTGTGTAGCTGTTGGAGAGTGAAGATATTCAACGCATGGATTGGTCGTCCATGAAGAGGAACTCTGGACCCACAGCACCTTTAAACAGATGCACGTGAGGCAGGGGAACCTCAGTACAATATCGTACACCAGTGATTGAACCTCCTTGGAAGATGTGGAGGTCAGTATGGCTACCAAGCATGATACCGCCACAAACGAGAACTCCGCCACCTCCAAACCGTTCCCTTTCGATGATGTTGGAGGAGTGATTGCGTGTTCCCTGCTCTCTCCAGATGTGTATACGTCCAGAATTGCTCGTCAGACTAAATCGGCTCTCATCCGTAAAGAGAACTCTACCCCATTACTGATGTGTCCAGTTCTTGTGTTCCTAGCACCACAGAAACTGCAGTCTCAGATGAGCAGGCGTTAAGGGCACACACCGTACTGGTCTTCGTGCAAATAGACCACCTTTGTGCAGCCTCCTGGCCACGGTAAAACGCGATGATGGACGTCCAGTTGTCTGTTGCATGTGCCTTGCGATTTCTCCCGCTGTCTGCCGTCTGTCTCTTCTCGCCTGTAGGACAATATACCGGTCGTCCGCTGCCTTGGTTGCTTGTGGACGACCACTGCTAAACTCTCGGACCGCTGTTCCTGTCGTTCGAAATGCTCTCCAAGCTTGTGAAATGATGCTGTGAGCGATCTCGAACTCCTCGGCCACACTAGTCACACTCCGACCTTCTTCCAACTTCCCAATGACGCGACCTCGGGTAAAGTCATCCAGATTTAGTCTACTGGATTGCCTGTTGGCCATATCCCACGGTGGCAGCAACTCAACGCCGTTCAAACCGATGTACACCGTGCGATAGCTTTCACTGAATTGCTGAGCATACACCGCCCGTGTGCTTTATATCCTTCCCCCCCCCCCCGTCATGCTGCATATATGTGCATGCCCTAGTCTATCTCCTGAGTGGCCATAAGCACGTACCTGTTTTCAGGGGATGTGCTAAAACGAACTAAAACACATGGGATCGTGGTTATATGCTTTCAGAGTGCAAGGGTTCAAGTTAAGTGCAAGCTGAAAAACTGCCAGTAATCAAAACAATAACTTCCCTTGTTCTGCTCGTTGTGATATTGCAAAACAATCCACCATGCTGACAGCCATAAATATTTGTACCACTGTTCCTTACTTGTGAAATAAGGCCTTTTGTCCCCTAGGAAAGTATAGTAAAATTTTTAAACCCTTTCATTGCTGTCTATCTTCTACACTTAACACTGCTATGAAATGCGATCTCATCTTAAAGTGTGTGACTCTTGTTAGTCAATCTGTTTCACAACCTTAGGTCAATTTAATTATTATTTTCCAAAACGTAGGTCATTACTCTTTTTCACAGCTTCATAAGACCTTCTCATACTCTTTGTAGCTTAGGAGACAGCTTTCTTTGCCATGGGTTGTACAACCACAGTAGATGGGTTCCATTTCAACTCAGGCAGGGTCGTACCATCATGGTCTCAGATTTCTCTAAAAAATTAAGGGGTGTTCCTTGACTAAAATAAGGAGACCCATATTTTTCTTTCGGCAAGAAAAATTTTCCTTCGAGATAGACGGTTTCAAATCTTGCACCGTCAAACAAGCTCTCTAGAAAACGGTTAGTTTTCCTAACTTCAGCGAGTCATTGCAGCAGAGTTAAAAAAGATATCGTGTTCTTGTATTTTTTTTTACATTGTGTGTATAACATATAATAATATATGGTGCTAATATTTGCTACACATCGTATGATTAAAATTTTAAAAAATCGCAAACTTTGTGATTTTTAAAAAAAATTGAATTTTTAAAGTTTTTTTAAACAGGTTTGGATGGAGTTTTTTCTATATTCGTTTTTTTCGTTAAAGACATACAAATGTGCACTTTCTTTGTAATTTTTTGTGTGTCTGTGAAACTGCTAGTTTCCGCGTTTCGGCAGCGTTAAAAACAGCCGATTTTGAAAAATCTCTAACTTTGACAACGATTTTCTCAAAAAGGCCATTTTTTAAAATTCTGAAAATTAAATCCGTGTTTGATTATCAACAGGAGAATATCTGTGTAAATTTTCACGGACCTAAAAATGCCCGTTTCCGAGTTAGACGCGTTTGAATTCGGTTTGAAAGCCTACGATTTCCGTGTTCTAATGGCGCCATTTTGGAAAAATCTCAGGCGCAAAGTACGTACGTTATCTCTTACCCGAATCAAAGCGTTAGATATTCTTTGCCCGAATGATGGAATGAGAGCATTGGGTCAGCTGGCCCTGGTTGGATACATCCACCTCACCCTTCCCCGAGTGATGACATGCCTATAAAACTGTCGGGGGAGGGGGGGTTAATAATACATAAAGAACATTCTTGCTGCTCCACTAACAAAGTTGAGTTGCGAAAGACAGCAGCAGCAGTTGTTTGTTTGTTTACGTATATACTTAAAAATCGCATAAGAAAAGACTATGAAAGAGTAGAAAACTGTTGTGAAACAATTTTAAGAAAAGAGTGCAGGCACGTGTACTGTAAGTTAATTTTCGATGGCTAAACACCCTGGAGTTTTTTCTGGGAGTTGCTAATTGTAGGCTACTGTCAGAAGAGCAGTTGCTGTTTTGTTATAGTTGCTAAAATTAACTTCTCAGTTTTTCGTAATAGTAAAATATTCGCTCAGGAGAATTTTGTTCTCTGCGAACGGGGGGAGAAGGTGCAATGCTCTTGACCTCGCTGCTGGGTGTTGATAGCGCTGGTCGCTACCGAAACTCTGCTTACCTCCTCTCCAAAACGTAATGGCAATTGTCTAATCTACTAAATAAGTAACAATTAACACATACGCGTGCATGCTTATTCATAAAATGTAAGTTGAGTATATTTCCTGTTCAATCAGCTGATTTTACAAGTAAAATTCATATACAACTTATGCGCTTATAATGGTGTAAAGATTTTTATCTATTTAAAACATATTCAAAGATTTCAATTTTTTTAAAGGGGGGGGGATTGTGTTCGTAGTGATCTCCACCTGGGCCACGATAAACCATGCACTGCCCGTGGCTTCTGTTCCCTTAGAAGATAATCCTGGATCGATGGGAGACCAGCGGAGTTTTGACAACCCCTCCCTCTCACGTGGTGGTGAGGTGTCTCAAAGCTAGGTAGCTTTCAAACATGTTTCAACTTAGTTGCTGGTAATAAGAGAGGGATTCCATTTCAACTCTGGCAGGGTCGTACCATCACGGTCTCAGATTTCTCTAAAAAAATTAAGGGGTGTTCCTTGATTAAAATAAGGAGACCCATATCTTTTCTTTCGGCAAGAAAAAAAATTTTCCCTTCGAGACAGAGGGTTTCAAATCTTCCACCGTCAAACAAGCTCACTAAAAAACCGGTTATTTTTCCTAACTTCAGTGAGTCATTGCAACAGAATTAAAAAAGATCTTTTGTTCTGGTATTTTTTATTACATTGTGTGTATAACGTATAATAATATTTGATGCTAATATTTTTTACACATCGTATGATTAAAATTAAAAAAAAATCGTAAACTTTGATTTTAAAAAAATTGAAATTTTTAAGATTTTTTTTAACTGGTTCAAATGGAGTTTTTTTTTCTATACTCGTTTTTTTGTTAAAGACATACAAATGTGCACTTTATTTGCAATTTTTTATGTGTCTGTGAAACTGCTAGTTTCTGCAGCGTTAAAAACAGCCGATTTTGAAAAATCTCCAACTATGCCAACGATTTTCTCAAAAAAGCCCCTTTTTAAAATTCTGAAAATTAAATCCCTGTTTCATTATCAACAGGTGAATATCTGTGTAAATTTTCACGGACCTAAAAACGTCCGTTTCCGAGTTAGACACGTTTGAATTTCATTTCAAAACCTACGATTTCTCCGTGTTCTAAAGGCGCAATTTTGGAAAAATCTCAGGCGCAAAGTATATATTCTCTTACCCGAATGAGAGCGTTGGATCCGTCCACCTGACCCCACCCTGGGCGATAACACGCCTAAAAAACGGTCTTGGAAAAAAAAAATAACAAATCTATATATATAGATTTGAATGTATGTCTGCTAAACAAATTTACAGTTTTCAATTTAAAACCACCAAACTTGGTATACTATCTCATGGTACCCTAACTTAAACCGTAGACGGTTTTGGAAGGGTCGGAGCCCGGGGTCAAGGGGCTCCACACAAAACTTCCATAAAATCTAGTTTTCAATTTAGAACCACCAAATTTGGAATACTATAGCATGGTACCCTAACTTAGACCGCAGACTGTTTTTGGAAGGGGTCGGAGCCCTTGGTCAAAGGGCCCCCACACAAAATTTCCGTAAAATATACTTGTAAACTATAGTGCCCTAACTGAGACCGTAGATGGTTTTTGGAAGGGGGGGTAGAGCCCAAGGTGGGTGGGAGCCCGTGGTCAAAGGGCCCCACGCAAAATTTCCGTAAAATCTAGTTTTCAATTTAGAACCATCAAATTTGGTATACTTTTTCTTGGCACCCTAACTTTGTAAAATATTTTACGAAAATTTTGTAGGGGTGGGGGGGTTGACCCCGGGTTCCGACCCCTTCCCAAAACCGTCTAGTCAAAGTTCGGGTGCCAAGAAAAAGTATACCAAATTTGATGGTTCTAAATTGAAAACTAGATTTTACGGAAATTTTGCGTGGGGCCCTTTGACCCGGGCTCCTCTTCGAAAAGCCATCTACGGTCTAAGTTAGGGTACCATGAGATAGCATACCAAGTTTGAAGTTCTAAATTGACATACATTCAATTCTCTCTATATATAGATTTGTTATTTTTTTCCCCAAGACCGTTTCTTAGGCATGTTATCGCTCAGGGTAGGGTGAGGTGGACGGATCCAACACTCTCATTCGAGTAATAGAAAACGTACTTTGCGCCTTAGATTTTTCCAAAATGGCGCCTTTAAAACACGGAGAAATCGTAGGTTTTTTAAACCAAATTCAAACGCGTCTAACTCGGAAACGGGCGTTTTTAGGTCTGTGAAAATTTACACAGATATTCTCCTGTTGATAATAAAACAGGGATTTAATTTTCAGAATTTTAAAAAAGGGCTTTTTTGAGAAAATCGTTGGCAAAGTTGGAGATTTTTCAAAATCGGCTGTTTTTAACGCTGCGGAAACTAGCAGTTTCACAGACACATAAAAAATTGCAAATAAAGTGCACATTTGTATGTCTTTAAAAAAAAACGAGTATAGAAAAAAAAACTCAATTTGAACCAGTTAAAAAAATCTTAAAAATTTCAATTTTTTTTAAATCGAAGTTTACGATTTTTAAAAATTTTAATCATACGATGTGTAAAAAATATTAGCATCACTTATTATTATACGTTATACACACAATGTAATAAAAAATACCAGAACAAAATATCTTTAATTCTGCTGCAATGACTCGTTGAAGTTAGGAAAAATAACCGTTTTTTAGAGAGCTTGTTTGACAGTGGAAGATTTGAAAACCTCTGTCTCAAAGGGAAAATTTTTTCTTGCCGAAAGAAAAGATATGGGTCTCCTTATTTTAATCAAGGAACACCCCTTAATTTTTTTAGAGAAATCTGAGACCGTGATGGTACGACCCTGCCAGAGTTGAAATGGAATCCCTCTCTTGTTACCAGCCAACTAAGTTGAAACATTTTTGAAAGCTACCTAGCTTTGAGACACCTCACCAACACGTGAGGGGGGTGGGGTGTCAAAACTCCGCTGGTCTCCCATCGATCCAGAATTATCTTCTAAGGAACAGAAGCCATGGGCAGTGCATGGTTTATCGTGGCCCAAATGAAAATCACTAAGAACACAATCACCCCCCCCCCGCCCCGTCTTTAAAAAAATTGAAATTTATGAATATGTTTTAAATAGATAAAAATCTTTACACCATTATAAGTGCATAAGTTGTATATGTATTCTACTTGTAAAATCAGTTGATTGAACAGGAAATATACTCAACTTACATTTTATGAATAAGCATGCACGCGTATGTGTTAATTGTTATTTATTTAGTAGATTAGACAATTGCCATTACGTTTTGGAGAGGAGGTAAGCAGAGTTTCGGTAGCGACCAGCGTATCAACCCAGCAGCGAGGTCAAGAGCATTGCACCTTCTCCCCCGTTCGCAGAGGACAAAATTCTCCTGAGCGAATATTTTACTATTACGAAAAACTGATGTTAACTTTAGCAACTATAACAAAACAGCAACTGCTCTCTTCTGACAGTAGCCTACAATTAGCAACTCCCAGAAAAACTCGAGGTTGTTTAGCCATCGAAAATTAACTTACGGTACACATGCCTGCACTCTTTTTCTTAAAATTATTTCACAACAGTTTCCTACTCTTTCATAGTCTTTTCTTATGCGATGTTTAAGTATATAACGTAAACAAACAAACAACTGCTGCTGTCTTTCGCAACCTCAACTTTGTTAGTGGAGCAGCAAGAATGTTCTTTATGTATTGGTTACCCCCCCCCCCCGACAGTTTTATAGGCATGTCATCACTCGTGGAAGGGTGAGGTGGATGTATCCAACCAGGGCCAGCTGACCCAATGCTCTCATTCCATCATTCGGGCAAAGAATATCTAACGCTTTGATTCGGGTAAGAGATAACGTACGTACTTTGCGCCTGAGATTTTTCCAAAATGGCGCCTTTAGAACACGGGAAATCGTAGGCTTTCAAACCGAATTCAAACGCGTCTAACTCGGAGACGGGAGTTTTTAGGTCCGTGAAAATTTACACAGATATTCTCCTGTTGATAATGAAACAGGGACTTAATTTTCAGAATTTAAAAATGGCCTTTTTGAGAAAATCGTTGGCAAAGTTAGAGATTTTTCAAAATCGGCTGTTTTTAACGCTGCCGAAACGCTGAAACTAGCAGTTTCACAGACACACAAAAAATTACAAAGAAAGTGCACATTTGTATGTCTTTAACGAAAAAAAAACGAATATAGAAAAAACTCCATCCAAACCTGTTTAAAAAAAACTTAAAAATTCAATTTTTTTTAAAAATCACAAAGTTTTGCGATTTTTTAAAATTTTAATCATACGATGTGTAGCAAATATTAGCACCATATATTATTATATGTTATACACACAATGTAAAAAAAATACAAGAACACGATATCTTTTTTAACTCTGCTGCAATGACTCGCTGAAGTTAGGAAAACTAACCGTTTTCTAGAGAGCTTGTTTGACGGTGCAAGATTTGAAACCGTCTATCTCGAAGGGAAAATTTTTTCTTGCCGAAAGAAAAAATATGGGTCTCCTTATTTTAGTCAAGGAACACCCCTTAATTTTTTTTAGAGAAATCTGAGACCATGATGGTACGACCCTGCCTGAGTTGAAATGGAACCCATCAGTAGATCTGTCTCTTTAAATTTTTCCTTTTGCGTGCACATCATATGCCTTCATGCACTAGTCACAATTTTCACATTCTCTCTAGGAAACTACGAGCCCAAGATTTTCCCACAGATTTGGGGATTTTTTTCTTTTTTGTCATCATTTGGGTTGTTTTCAAGATTGACATGAAACTAACTGTAAGCAAATATTTTTTGAGTATTGGTTGGAGGGTGGGTTGTTCTACAGAAAAAATTGCTTGTGTAGAATATGAGTTGTGAAAAAGAGACCTTCTGGTTAAATTCTGCCACTGAATGCCAAGCTCTACTGCCAGCAGCTTTTTAACCATCTGTAGATTTCTGGATTTCACACTTAACTTTCACTCACTGCCATAAAATTGTGTTGGTTTAAGTCCTGCATTGTATACAGCTGGTTTTGTTGCCTGGCCAACCTCTTTCAAATTGAATGTAACACATTTGATTGGAAATTGCATTTGAAGCTTATATGGGTAAAGCAGCGAAATGTGGTCTCACTCAGATGTGGCTGTGATGAAATCTGGACAAATTGGTATCCCTTGTGTGTGATGACTAAGGGATTAAATTGTACGTGTCAACCAACTTCCAGTTCATACTTCATAGAAACACTTCTCTCTAGTAAGTTACCCCAATTTAAGGGATTTGTTTGTTCAATTTAGGAATTTGAGATAAAATTGGGGTTCTTGGTCACTAACTACCTTAGAAGAACAAAAATTCCAGTGAAAGCTGTAAAGAAAATAGAAATTCATGCATAAATTATGTAAAAAGGATAATGTCATGGGAGCTTATGAACTAGATTTTTATTCTTCAACAAGAGTTTAGATGGCACCAGACTTTGAAGCAAACGTAAGGACCTAGTTCGAGAGCTCCCATGTGACATTATCCTTTTTACATGACTTAAGCATGAATTTTTATTTTCTTTGGAGCTTTTATTTTAGTTACGTGGTGCTACCCATTTCTCTCAAAATTCCAGTGAAATTTGAATGTGTATGTAGGAATTTTGTTGGTCTTATTCATTGTGTGTGTTTTTTCCTATTTTTGAACAGAGTCTTCACCAGCGTCACCTCCACTTCCTCCACCACCTCCACCTCCACCGCCTCCATCTCTTCCAACAATGCACTCCCCTCCTAGTTCAGGGTCACAGGTTGATTCAATCACAGAAATAATGAAAAATCCTTCTAAAGTGGTTCTTTTAAGGGTAAGTGGTTTACCTCCATTTATTGAGAGAGGAAAAGTCCTCGTCCTCCCCCCTCCCGTGAAAATAGTATTGTTCTAAAATTTAACAAATATTTGACATTGAGAAAGTGAGTTTGAATGTATTGTGAAATTGCAGTGATTAAAATAGACTATGTGTGCAAATTTGCCCCCCTTTTTACTGTATGTGATAATGTCTTTATGACTCATTGTGACAGCTTATCATTTCAAAGTCATTCGAAAATGGTTTGATGTGCCTAAGGAGCATTTCAATAGGATTTTATACATTTTCAATAGGACGGTGATCGAAGAACTGTGGAGGCCCAGTTCTTTGATCACCGTATTATTGAAAATGTATAGGACATGCTGGGAAAAGCTGTTAAGCATCTACATCCTCTTCTGTCAATGCTGACGGAGTTGCACAATATTTAGCTGCACCAAGGGCTCGCTTTGAACCAAAACCAACTTAGGCATCTGATGAATCCATGACGCATCACATACTTGCTGTCGTTCACAAAAAAAGGGGTCTTATTCTATACTAAATGGTCCATATTTTTTTGGCCTGATGTATATGTATATTCAGCAGCGTTGTCTTCTTTTGTAATAATTATAGTGGTGTGCGTCATGATAAGAATAAAATGTGAAATACATATATTTATGTTAATAATAAAGCTCAAAGTTTTTGTAAATCTTGTGTTCCTGCATTTTAATATCGTTGAAAATAATGTTGTGTTCCTGCATTTTAATATTGTTGGAAGGATATCTTAGCTGCTTACTTTTTGTCACATGTTATGAGATGCTAAGATACTGTTAAAAGACTTACAAGTAGTTGGTTAACACTTTGTCACTTCAGTTAAACACTTTGTCACTTCAATCAATTCTTCAAACACATTTTAGTGTTGAACTTTATTACATGGTTATAATTATTATTGTACATATTTGTCAACTATATAGTTCTTATATTGTGTACTGTTTCTCACGTTATATAAACATTATAGTGCTTGCTCGCAGGAAACATTCTTTCTTTGTCTAACATAGGGCCAATATTGTTGAACGCAACCTAATATAAAATTAAGGTAAAAAATATTATATGAATGAAAACAATTACTCACATTTTGTTTTCATGGAGTATTCAGGAACATTAAGCATTCTGCGATATTACAAGATTTCTTGAATTCATCGAAATCACTTCAAGCAGTCACTTCGTGACGATTTTAGGCTTGTCTAGTTTAAATAGTTGGGCAACCATTCTTCTTATTGTCTGTTATTCCAACGTTGCAGTGTCTAAAACAATGAACTATTGAATGGTGTAGCCTTCAATTTGAAGGGTAATCAATTTAGTAAAATATTCAGTCGTAAAGCATTCCTAGACTTCGTTTTCACTTGAGACGTTAAAAAATTTATAAGCCAGTATTCCATTTCAGTGAGTTGTACCTCTAAAAATGACATTTAAAAACTTAAAAATATTGAACAATCAAACCTTTAAGTTGAAGGGAAGTCTATCAAGTACGAAATATTTTATCTTGACAATAGTTTGAATGTCATTTCCCGCTGCACAAACATTCCCAAACTAGTTGGACTATCATTTTTGTAGTCATCTTCTGTAGGCTAAACAATGTGTTTCTCATTGCGCTTGTTGTACATCGACCTCCTATCTCTAAGTCAGCAGGATGACCCGAAAGTTCCACGTCGACCAAATCTTTCTGCGCATTCAGATTTTAGTTTTCTTGCACATTCTATGTCACACACGTACAAGTTCTTGAAAAAAATGTTTGACTTTGCACCTCGATTTCAAATTATCTGGTGTCGCCATCTTCCATACGTCAATTGACTCTGCATTTGTCTTGTTCTTATATCTTTTATTTTGGCTGTTTTTGTTGTTTCCTCTTTTCTTGTTCAATGAGAGATCTCCATGCATATGGAAAGTTCATTGGTTCGTTGTAATTACAATTTCTTTCTCTAGTTTTTTCGATCATAACTGCTCCTGATGTTAAAATTTGGGCTTTAGTTTTATGCGATGTTATTAATTTAGCTTCAGGCCAATCTGGGATTGCCTTATTTTCAATACAATGTTGGATTGAAGATGTTTTATTATCTTTTTTATTCCAATTACTGTAATTTTCGGACTAAGAGCTGCGGGTGAGAAATTTTGCGATCTTGAAACCAAAAGTTGCTGTAAGGGCCGCACCTGGGAAGTCGTGGTGCTGCTCAGAAAACTAAATTATCTTCCTTATTTTCATGAATTAACTCACACCAAACGTGATTATATGTATACTTCAAAGGCTAATTCTGCAACTCAGTGTCTATCTGCTTTATGCGCTTATTTTTTCATACTGGCAAAAGGTTTTATTTATACATTTTATTAATCATGCTAATGATGTTATTTGTTTGCCTTTATTAAATGCTCAAAACCGTTTACGTAATCAATATAAATCACATTTAATCCCGTTAGAATATCACATTGCTCGTAAAACCGCACAATTGTCTAAATTCCATTCAACGTGGATGTCTGTTACAGGGTGGTTCTCTGTTCACTGCAATAGTATCCGTCTTAAAAGTAAATTAACTTATAAATTATCGCTTGTAATGCTTTCGATTAATGTTTTTTTTTTTAATAATATGTTCCTTCTATGCTTGTTATGCTTTTTTTACTCATCTACAGATGCTTTTGTCTGAATGAAGTTGCTTTACACTTCCTTTTACTAGCTGCCTCGCACGTGTTCGCGGATTTCGCCGCCACCACTTCGAAACAGCGGTGTCTCTGCTTTCTCGCTTTTTTTCTTTCAAGTGGTTTGACCTACTTTCATTTACTGCGCACTGAGCCTTTGCGTTGAGCTCCACTTTTATATGAATGAGAAAGCTCTCCCTTCTTTTTTTCTTTTGCGTTTGTGAAGATTTTATCTTCAGCCAAGTATTAAATTAATTACCCATTCATTGTTAACATCAGATGATAATGCTACAGCGCTTATTAGTGAGAAAGCATTTTCAGCCGAAGCCTTAGACTTTAACTATCGTCAGTCCAAAAAAAAAAAAAAAAAAAATGAAGTAAATCTTAGTAGCACAGAGCCAAGAAACACCTGTATCGCATGCCAGATTAACCAAGGAGAGTGAACAGAATTTGTCTTTCCATCCCACCAGTATTGTTTGGAATATGTCACTACTATTGGAATCATCCTGGGGCAGGCATTTGCATTGTTCATGTTCTTAAGCTTTTGTTCAGGTAAGTGTCCATCAAACCGGTCTCCCCACCCCAGTGAAAATCAATGTTCCTTCCCTTGGTTGCATCGCACCTTCCTGCATGATGCATGCTGCAGCCAACAAAAGAGATATCCTGGGCGCACTCTGCACAGAAGCCTCGGACGTCACGCTACTGGTCTGTGTGCTTATGTCCCCATTCCATCTCCCACTCCCCCATGCAAAGGGCATTTGAGTCAGGCATTCCTTTCACAAACAAACCTCCTAATCTTAAATGACTTATGCGAGCATTTCCCCGTCCGCCCCCATTTTCCCTCCTAAACCAACATCAGGACAGCAGAGTTATTGTTTAAATAGAAGTATGTAACGTATGAGTAGAAAGGGGGGGGCGATCAGTCATTTGTGAAAAAAAAAAAAGACTTTGTTTAAAAAATTACTAAGCATCTGCATGAAAAAAAAAAAGGGAGGGAAGAAACAGTCTTATCGAAAACAAATTCGGCATAAGGGCCGCACACCCAAAAAATTTCACTTTTAGTAACACGAGCCGCGGCTCTTAGCCCAAAAATTACGGTAGATATGTATTCGCCCAGTCTTGTCTTGTCTTAAATCTTCTTTTGGTATTTCCTATGTATATTTTATTCATTTCATCGATTCTCTCTGTATCTATAGAGTTTCTTGTTGGAATGCAGTATACTCCCTCTCTTTCAAGAATCGATCTTTTTTCATTGCCTGTTGTCAATAAGGTTTCATTATCAATAACTGTTTCCTCAAGTATCAAATTTTCCTTTGCGCATTCATTCTTTAGAATATTCGCAAGCAGAGGGAATGTGAGGGAATTTACCTCCAAATTTTAAATCCGTCTTAAGTTTAATATTAGTGTTATTTAAATATTTATTTGTATCTTTAAGTATTTCTTTAAATATCTTTTTTCGGTATCCAAACTTCTTTGCAGTTTCATTTATCCAATTGATTTCTGTATTCTCGTTTG
The DNA here is from genome assembly GCA_039090855.1 of Macrothele yani. NCBI lineage: Eukaryota > Metazoa > Arthropoda > Arachnida > Araneae > Macrothelidae > Macrothele > Macrothele yani. The sequence goes on from CM077017.1 coordinate 15,829,812, forward strand.
CTCTCTTGCTTGAGTGGGTTATAGCTCTTCTAATATAAAATTGAACGCACTGCATAAAGTGAACGCACTGCACGTTCTCTTGCTTGGGTTTCTTGTCTGGCCAAGTGTTTTGGAATTCTGAACACATCTGGCTGTAAAATTAATAAAGTTCCATCGTTCGCTGCTAGGGGGAAGCACATCCATTGTGGGTGTTGTTTTCCACCCTTACCACCCACTGTGATTTTGGCATCGCTCGGAAGATAATTCCTCTCCTTGCCGGCCTATAATCCAGATAATTGTTGGTGGTATGGTTGTAGTGGTTATGGTTGTCGGCGTTTTGAACGGTTGATGTTATGTTTTGTCTGTGTTTCGACATGTCGCCGTTTTGATTGTCGGCATTTAGACTAGCACCCTGTTCCCATACAGCATCTCCCTTCATTTCCCCGGTTGCAATTTTTTTCCGCACAAAGTGCTGCCGAATAGTATAATTTTACTTCCCAGTTCCAGAATTCCCCACCAGGGTCACTGGTGTTTTCCCCAGACTGCTATTCCAGCTATTTCCAGTGTTTCAAATGTTATTTCCTAGGAGTTTCGGTAACATGAATTTTATTTCTTAGCCGCACGATTGTCCATCAGGTGGCACTGTAGACGTTCTCGGACTATCTGCTACTCCTTTCCTAAGTTCCGAATTTTCCCACACAAACTGTTGCCATAGATGGTAATTTCATTTCTTATTTTTATAATTCCCCACTAGGTGCACTGTTGTCGACACCCTCACTACTTCCGGAATTTCCAATTTTTTTCACAGAATGAAAGAACATTTATTTTTTGTATGAGTTATTTCTTAGTTCCTCGATTCTACACCAGGGCGCATTCTAGTAGTTCTCAGACTGACTCTCTCACTACTTCCAGTATTTCAATTTTTTCCCCAGTAAGAGTTGCCGTAGTTTGGAATTTTATTTCTGAGTTCCGCAAATTCCCTCCGGAGGCGTAGTCGTTGCTAGACTGGTTCTCCTATTGTTGGCCGAGTTGCAAAGCTTTTCCGCGCAAAGAGCTGTTAAAGAGTGAAATTTGGATTTCTTAGTTCCTCAACTGTCCACCATTGGCGCTCTGATCGTTCCCAGACAGACACTTTCACTAGTTCCAGAATTTTAACCTTTACCTCTCAGTACGTTTTTCCATAATTTGAAATTTTACTTTTTAGTTATGTGAGTGATTCCCCACTAAAGCTGTTATCGTTGTTCCCAGACAGACACTTTCACTACTTCCAAAATTTCAACCTTTTTTCTTAGTATGTGTTGCCATAATTTGAAATTTTACGTTTTAGTTACGCGATTCCTCACTTGAGGCGCTATTGTTCCCAGCCTGACCCTCCAATGGTTTCAAATGCTTGCCGTATCTATTTTTTTTTTTTTTTTTTTTTTGTTCACAGTATGCTTCGGAGAAGTGAAAGTTTTATTTTTTTTAAGTTACGCGATTCCCTGCCAGAAACCTATGGTCGTTTCCCGACTGTCATTATTCCAGTCTGCAGATTTTTTAAAAGGAAAACACACTGAAAATTGAAATTTTTCTGTTATATTTCGGTCTTTTTAAACTCCCCACCAACGGGGGTGGGAGGGGGTGAGTTTGTTTTCAAAATGATTCCTTATTGGGTTGGGCGTTAGGTTTTTTACCTTAGGAAGAAGTGTCTGAAATTGGAAAATTTCTTTCTGCATACTCACTTTCGTATCCACCAGAGGTGCTTGAGTCGTCAAAATCCGGATAGGTACCAGTTAGACTTATCTGCTACGTATCTTTACTGATTTGGACAGCTATTCCCAGAAAATCTCCTGTGTATATCTACAAAACTGCTACGTATTTCACTGTTTATCTGTGAAGTTATACAGAGAAGCCTACTCATTGGGAATATGGTACTGCATATGTAATTTCCACTTAACTTTGGGATCATGGTATTTAGTTGAGTACGGGAGGCGTTCCAGATTTCCCGGCAAAAGCAACTTGTTTTTGTGGCATGAGTACAACGGAATCTACGGTGGAAATCGTAGTCCCTCCAAATAGGATTTTGCCCTTCCTTCTTGGTCCACAAATTTCATTTTCAGTGAGTGTATTACACTTGTTTGCAAATAACAATGCATCCTTCAGAATATAATGCGCTAAAAGTGTCATTTTTTCTAACAGAGTTGAAAGGAAGGGCATTTACTATGTGCAAAACATTGTAATGTTATGTTAAGTATGGTTTTTACATTCAGGAGTAAAATATTTAAGTAATTTTAATCTCTTTGTGCCACAATTCTTGTTACTTTTTAATTTACTTACCTATATTTTTGTATTTTCATGTACGTCCAGAAAGGTCAGAAGACACTGTCACACTGCTGTTAGGTGTTTTATGTGTGTGATTGTGAGGCATTTCAAAGAGGCTAGCCTTAGTTCTCTAAAAGAATAATATTTGCACGATATGATTAACTTTGGCGTAAGTGTTTTGTAATACTTTGTATTGGCATACAACTAGGGCAATCATTTTAATTAAAATGTGCACATTTGTGTTACAGGCAACGAAGTAAACAACTTTGGTTTTATGAAAAATATCTATAGATTTCAAAGAATTTGAAAAACGGGATGCCCATGAAACGTGTAATATGGAAATTAAAAATTTCAATAACTGAAAGCAACTACTCTAGATTTTTGCTAAAGGGCCTCAAAGATTTTTTTTTTTGTGTGTGTGTGGGGGGGGGGCGAGTTTTTCAGGTACGCCACTGTGATAAACCTTTTGAAAATACTTTCTCCTTAAAATAATGGTTTTCCCCACCAGGGGTGTAGATGCATACTATTTGTTTATCTCTGCTTCTAAGAGTCCAATTCAAAAAATTATATTCTTGTTGCAGAGCATTTCTGCTGCGAAATGTTTCTCATATAAAATTTTTCTTGGCGCACAAGCCTTCCACCAAAAGGCATAAGTTCACGTTTTCGTTTGCAGCAATATCTGCGGGATTAAAAACCCGATTGAAAAACTTTTTTTCGGTCAGGTACTCCTGTTTTCCGTACCGGTTCCATTGGCTTTTTTCCCCCCTTCTTCACCATTTACAGTTTTTGTTTTTCAGTTAGTAATGGTTTCATAGTTTTCAGTTAGAAGTGTGAATTGTGTAATGTAAGTTTTTGCTTAAATTGTTTCATGATTTATTTTACTTGTGGCTGTTTAAATTGGGACATGTGATTACATGCAAAATATGCATGCAAGGTAATGTCACATTCCCAATGTTTTGCAAAAAGGGTTTTGCCAGAGCTTCAAAACAACATTTTTCCAAAGGTGCAGAGGGTTGTCAACTTTCAGACGGTCTCCAAAAGTCTATGTAGATGTGCTAACTATAGTGTTATTAATATTGCGTCTCTAATCCTTTGTCACTGCAGTAATTGTATAGCTGATCCTATATTATATATTGTTATGCTATACCAAAAAAAATCATCTTTGAACAGACCTGCACATATATTAATACCTCCTTCCACCCACACCCGGGTGCCTTTTTTAAATATCTAATCACACAACATAGTTACTTGTGTGTTATAACAAAATTAATTTCCCTTTTTTGCAATTCCGTTTTGCTTGTTCCTATAGCATATTAATGAACAATACAAGAAGTTTGTGTTTATTCAATAGTTGTTGACGAGAACTCTTTCTGGCAAAATACGCTAGTGTAAAATAAGTAGTTCAGACTGAACTTTCCAAAGCCAGTAACTCACTGAAAAATTTGAACACAGTTTTAAGCCAAATAAATATTGCCAATAATACCCTCAAAAAAGAAAAAAAATCCCTTGAATAGTTCTTGAATTTGCAGGGTTCCCACTCAACCTGGAAAACAGGGAAAACCTGGAATTCTCAGGGAATTTGAAAATGGTTCCAAAAATCAGGGGGAAATTACTCCCCCCCCCTTTTTTTTTTTTTGTAAAAATCAATGGGTACTTTATTTTGCCAAAAAAACTTATTTTTCAAGATTTCAAACTTCAGCTTGCAATTACCAGGGATGCCAACTTCTACGCATTTGGCGTAGAAACTACGCATTTCTTTAGCTTTACTACGCATCATATGCCTAATACTACGCTTTTGTTGCTATGACGCCACATTTTTCCTCGCTAACTTTATTTAGCATAATTTTTGTGTTATTTGCTGACCCCCTTAGCGTTTATCATGGACCCAAGTGCTTTAGCATATTCAGACAACTCAATAACAGGTTGCATATAAGAATAGTCAAAAAGCGCAATGCAGGATCTTCATTATTCAATGTTTTACCAGCTATACTTCGGTATCTGGCCTGCGTCGTCTGCTACAACGAAGCAACTGCCGATAGGTGGCGCTTCCACTGCTTCGCCGCCGAGGCTGGTAACTGCACATTAAAGACTGGAGGTTACGCGCTGATCCTCGGCTACGCCACAGTCCCACTCAATCGCCTGTGTCTCCGTTTCTCTTTGCTACTTCACACACACACACACTAACCGGCTGGAACTGGTTTCACCCTCCTGTGATGGGTAGCAGCGTCACGTAGGAATGCAAGTGCGCACGCTCTGTACTAAGTAGTATTATTCGAAGCGTTTTCACTTAAGTAAGCATGTGGTTTATTTTAGCATATCAGTTGATCTTGCATGCGTGCGCACACACGTTTCACGATCTTCTAATCGGACAATGTGGGAGCGCCGCCTTGTCGTTCGCATAATAGTACAGCTTCGGATTGGATTTTATAGTGCTTTTCTTTCTTTATGACCAATTGCGTCTGCTTGCTTTCCATGTGCTTTCGCGACTTGTGAACACATTTAGCGATTACACGTTTTAATATGGCTGAACAAGCAAGAAAAAAGGTAAAGATTGCAGATCAGAAATTTAAGTCATCGTATTCAGAAAAATGGCCATGTTTGCATGCATCAGATGTGTCATCGAATGATGCATTTTGCACTGTGTGTAACAGCAATTTTTCTGTTAAACATGGTGGTTTCTATGATTGTACCCGTCATATTGCATCAAAGAAGCATCAATCGATGAGTAAAATTAACTCAGACAAAACCTTTGTCTACTTTCTTGGTGAAAACTGACTTGGAACTAAGGACAGCGAATGCAGAAATGCTTTACTGCATTTCTGGTTGAGCACAATTTGCCACTGAGTGCAGCGGATCATGCTGGGCCGTTATTCAAAAATATGTTTACAGACTTGGAAATCGCAAAAGCTTATTCATGTGTTCGTACAAAAACTACAGCTGTGTTAAAATGTATGGCTGAAAAAACTGTTTCAGATATTATGTTATCATTAAGGAGTTCACCATTTTCAATGGCAACTGATGGCAGCAGTGATCAGAATTCTACTAAATTATATCCTGTTGTAGTAAGATATTTTGATGTAAATAAGCAAAAAATAGTTTCTGAAATATTGTCTCTTGGAATGCAGTGATAATACTGGTTATGGTATTTTTTGTATTCTCGATAAAGAAATGGAGAAGAAAAAAATTCCATGGAAAAATTGTATTTCTTTTGGTTGTGACAATGCAAGCACCATGTTAGGGCATTTGAATTATGTAGCTGCACATATAAAAAAGTAAACTCTAACATTTATGTCCAAAGTTGCATCTGCCATTTGCTTCACACATGTGCTAAAAAATCAGCAAAAGAGCTTACTTGTGAAGTTGAATCACTGCTGTTGGACATTTATTTTTATATTGACAAAAGTTCAAAGAGAAAGAAAAGGCTGTTGGACTGTCAAGAAATGGGTAGGCTTAAATTGTATAAATTCTTAAAATATGTCTCAACAAGGTGGCTGTCATTGTTAGATGCTGTAAATTGAATGTTATCTCAATGGGATGCTATAATAGTTTTTTTGCTCAAAGTCGGACGATTTGAAAGACAATGACCGAGTCAGAAATGTGAAAAAGATGCTTCTGCCCCCAGATACAAAGTTGTATCTGTTGTTTCTGCAAGCAACATTACCTGTATTTACATCATTAAATGTTAAACTACAAAGTGAAGCACCAATGATCCATCTTGTTAGAAGAAACCTTTATTCTTTCCTTACTGATTTATTGGCAAGATTTATCAAACCTTCTGCCATACCAGACTTTTCGAGTGACTTAAGTAAACTAAAATTTCTGAAACTGAGCTATCAAAAATCAAACGAAGATTTAGTTATTGGTGCTAAAACTAGAGCATATCTAATTGAAAATAAAATTAGTGAAACAGAAGCAAAGAACTTTTATTGTTGTGTAAGAAAGTTTTATGAAGCTGCATGTACATCATCATCATCATTGTCAACCATTATCAATCCACTGCTGGACGAAGGTCTCCCCAAGTTTCCTCCACAACGGTCTGTCTTGTGCCAGTCTCCTCCATGTCACCCCTGCATACTTTCGAATTTCATCCACCCATCTCCCATGTGGTCTTCTTCTGGGTCTTTTCCTGCCCCTTGGAATCCAATCTAAAATTTCGGCTGTCCATCGATGATCTGTCCTTCTGGCAGTATGTCCAGCCCATTGCCATTTCAGGGATTTAACTCTGATCATGATGTCTTCCACTCTTGTCATTTTTCGGATACACGAGTTCCTCTTCTTATCTCTCCTGGTTACACCAAGTATGCACCTCTCCATGCTTCTTTGAGTTGTCTGTAGCCTTTGTATGTCTCTTTTAGTTAAGGTCCACGTCTCTGCACCATACGTAAGCACTGGAAAGGATGCATTGATCAAACACTTTTCTTTTAAGACATAATGGCATATTGCTCTTGAAAATTATGCTGTTTCTTCCAAAAGCTCTCCAGGCAAGTTTTGTACGCCGATTAATTTCTTCACCAATGTGACCCTCACTTGATATCTGCTGTCCAAGATAAACGTACGTGTCTGTTATCTCCAGCTTTTCTCCATCAATCGATAAATCTTCATTTCTTGTAAAAGCATTGAACATCACTTTTGTCTTCTGAAAGTTTATTTTTAATCCCACTTCTTTACTCTTGTCAGCAAGTTCCTGGATCATACCCTGCAGCTCTGATGGGGTAGTTGCAAAAATGACTACGTCATCAGCAAAACGAAGGTGGGTTAGATAATCTCCATTAATCTTTATCCCCTTGTTTTCCCAGCTCAGCGACTGAAAGACACCCTCCAATGTGGCATTAAAGAGCTTCGGAGATATGGTGTCACCTTGTCTCACTCCCTTTCCAATTTTTACGTGTGTTGTATTTTCAAACAGCCTAATCTTTGCACTTGCATTTTCATAGATGTTATTAATAATATTAATGTATGCATCTTCAATACCGCAGGTTTTCAGAGCCATTGTAACTGCTGATGGTTTCACTGAATCAAAGGCTTTTTCATAATTGATAAAAGCCATGCACAATGGAAGTTCATATTCCCTCGCTCTTTCAATTAGTTCTCTCAGCACGTGGATATGATCTATTGTGCTGTAGCCACTCCTGAATCCAGCTTGTTCTCTCGGTTGAGCCATGTCCAGTGTTACCTTCAAGCGGTGTGAAAGAACTTTAGTGAAGATTTTATAAACTACTGATAGGAGGCTGATAGGTCTGTAGTTTCCGAGATCCTCAATGTCACCTTTCTTATGTAGCAGGATCATTGTAGCGGTGTTCCAATCCTCAGGAATCTTTCCTTCATTAAGGCATCGAGTGAAAATTTGGGCGAGTACTGTTTCGATTTCTCCACTTGCTTCTTGTATGATGTCTACAGTAATTCCATCTTCTCCTGGAGCTTTTCCTCGCTTCATGTTCTTGATTGCATGTGCAACTTCTGCTGGAAGGACTGGAGGAACTCTGGTATCTTTCATGATGTCTGGAGTGCATATATCATCCCTTTCATATAATTTGGAGTAGAAATCTTTCACTCTTGTCAAAATTTCGCCTCTATTTCTTGTTACAGAACCATCTTCTTTTCTCAGTGCCATAATCTGTTTTCTTCCCTTACTGAGATGTCCCTTTGCTATCTTTAGGCTTTGGTTGTTTTCAATTGCTTTCCTCACTAGTTCACAGTTGAATTTTCTTACGTCTTCAGTGATACTTTTTCTTACTGTCTTGCATAGCTCTATATATTCCACTTTGGAAGTCACATCTTCTTTAGTTGTCCTCATCTCGCTTCTTTTTTGCATCAACATTTCGGTTTTTCCTGATAATTTGTTCACATGCAACTTGTTCTTAGACCCAGCTAATTTTGTTGCTGTTTCCATAAGAGCTTTGGTTACTTTTCTGTTAACTTCAGAGATGTCCACTTCTTCCGATGTTAGGCCTTCTAAAGCAGAGAACCTGTTCTTCAGTTCTAACTTGAAGGTATTATGGTGTTTTTAAGGTTGGTTATGTCAATAGATTTTGTTTGTCTTATGAGCTTGCCACGTTCAAGTTTAGTGTTGAGGTGTATCTTACATCTCACCAATCTATGGTCACTACCTGTGTTGAACTTGTTTAGCACACTGCAGTCTTCTATGACGAATTTTTTGTTACACATAATAAAATCAATTTCACTTGTCGTCCCATTTGGATGTCTCCATGTCCATTTCCTGTGTGGCTTTTTCTTGAAGAAGGAGTTCAAGATGAAAAACCCTTCTGCCTCTGCAAACTCAACGAGAGTATTTCCACGCTGGTTTCTGTTGCCGTGACCGAATTTACCTACTGAAGTTTCATTCTGTTGCCGTTGCCCTATTTTTGCATTGAAATCTCCCATAATTATTTTCAAGTGCTGCTTACCTTTATTATTTAGATGACAAATTTCCTCATAAAATTCTTCAATTTCTTCTTCAGGATGACTTGTGGTGGGTGCATAAGTTTGAATAATCTGAGCCTGGTATCTTTTCGATAGTTGGATAACAAGTTGTGCAGCTCTGTCAGAGGAACTTTCAACTTCTACAACTTTATCCTTCAGTTTCTTGTTTATTATAAATCCAACACCACTAGTTCTGCCAGTATCTGTCCCACGATAGTAGAAGAGATGTCAACTTTTCAGTTCGATGAGATCTTCTCCTTTTCTCCTTACCTCACTTAGCCCCATGATGTCCCACTTGATCCTTTGTAGTTCCTCTTCCAATTCAAGAAGCCTTGAATCAGAAGATAGGGAGCGTCCATTGTAAGTAGCCAAGGTCAGCATCAGATGGCAGCCTAGTCCGGTCCTCTGGGGATTCTTAGCACCCTCTGCCTTCATGTCGCACTGGCCGCTGCCTTGGCCAGGTACATTCCAGCTGCCGGAGACTGAGGGCCAAGATTTAAGTTGTGGAATCATTTTGGAGGGGTTTGGCCATAACTCACCACGCTGGCCAAGCGGGTTGGTGAGTGTGGGATAGAATTTCCTCTAATCTCGATGGTATAGTTATACCGCTATTGGCGGTCGTCAATAGCGGTATAACTATACCATCGGGATTATATATACTATCAAAAAGTTCCCCTTGTGGTGAATTTTTGAAACATGCTGAAGTAGCTGATCCAAATTTAAGGAAACGAGTCTCTTTCTCTTCAGTCAAGTATTTTGTAGATACTTTCACTGGAATTGTAGCTAATGATGACTTGGACAGTCTGGAAATGGAATTTTCCAGGTATCGAGCAGATCAATTTGACAGTGATTTTCTATCTTCAAATGCGGATATAGCTTGGGCAAAAATTTCAGAATTGAAAGATGGAAATGGGGCAGCGCAGTACTTTTTCTTCCAAAAATAATGCTAGCGATTTTAGTTGTGCCGCACAGTAATGCTGGGGCTGAAAGAGTTTTCAGCATTGTAAAAAACAATATGACTGAGTTTCGACCACGTTTAAGCATAGAAACATTAAATGCACTATTGGTCGAAAAAAATCAATATGCTGAATAACAGTGAGCCATGTTATGGTAGGAAATTTTTAAAAGAAGAAATTCAAATTGCAACTGTTCAGCAACTGAAACAGGCAGAATAAACATGTTCATATATTATTCTTGTTGATTCAGACCATGCTGATTGATAGATGGCAGGCGTCTACTTTTGACTCTCCCCCCCCTCTAGTAAAGAGAGGGTCAGTCAATTAGAAGTTGTGAAACGAGCATGGTGAATCATTTAGTTTTATAAATAATTTGTGTACAACCGGGAGATATTATATTAAATCATGTGTTCATGCCTAACCTGTGATTTCTTATTTGTGTGGATCCTGTCATTTATTCTAGCAGGAATAAGGGTAAGTAAAACACCCTTTTTAATTTTCCCCATTGCCGATGTTTCGTAAGTCGCTAATTGTTTAAATCAAAATCTCAAATCCGCACATACAGTTTCTCAATATTGATTTTTTTCTGGTTATTTTTGTAACTGTCTAGTCTGTAGTAAATTTGCAACATCTTAAAATACTTTTTCGTAATATTTCTTGTGTCTACACATGAAAGCTCAAAACTACACATTTTTATGGCTTGGACTACACATGAATGCTGTAAGAGGTTGGCATCCCTGAATTACTGCCTGCCTAGAATTTGGTTGATCTTACTTTCAGTTATATTAAGTATTTCCTTTATTCTGTAAAAAAAATATGTAAAATTGAATTTTTTAAATTTCCAGTTATTAAGCTTTTGTTCAATTTCTGCAGGAAGTTGTTATAATATGGAACAATTAGGCACAATGGCTCCTGCTTAAAGAAACACTTCACAAGAGAACCAACCAAATGATGAATCAAAGTCCTTTGTCTGTTGGTTCTCTTGAAACATGTTTCTTTGAACAGAGCCATTCCATCATTAAGCTTAGCTGCATTGTGTTATAGAAAAACTGAAACTATTCAACTGACAGATTTTTTCTTACATATGACCTGTTTCTATGGGAATGTATTTACAAAAATCCGTGTGGGTAGTATTCACAAAAGTTCACGGAACTTTGGTACAGAAAATAATGTGCACAGTTAGTTGTTATTAATGAAAAGCAGGTAATTTTATAAAGACAAATTACTTAAAGAATTTACAAGTTTGTGCTTTGGTGAGAAAAATGAATGGAATGAAATGTAACAATTCTTTGCAACATTCCACTCTGCAAAACTTCAAAAACCACCTGGAGAACCTGGAAAAGTCAGGGAATTTTTTATTACTTTTGAGTGGGAACCCTGATTTGTTTTCTGTTAAATGCTACTCACCATGCGTAATGTATATGTGTTACAGACATAAAGAAATACTCACAGTGGCACTAAATTTTCTCCAGTCCTCCTAACAGAATTTTCTCGTGCCATAGTTTCAGAGGAAGTTGGAATTGTAAATATTATACAGAAGAAACCAATGGAAAAGTAAAAACTGCACTTACCCAATTTTTCACTAGATGCATCAATGAAGGAAAGATTCCTGATATGTGGAACAATGGTACATTGATCCTGCTACATAAAAGAACAACCTAGGATATCAGGAACTTCAGATCCAACAGCCTCCTATCAGTTGTTTGAGAAAGCTTTACTATGTATGATACTGTTAAATCCTTTGTAGGAAACACTGGACATAGCTCAACTAAGAGAACAAGCTAGATTCCGGAGTGGTTGCAGCACTATTGATTTTATCCCTATACTGAGAGAACTATTTGTGTGAAACAGCGAATTATAATATGAACTCCCACTATTTGTGGCTTTTATTGATTATGAAAAGGCTTTAAAGAGTCTGTGAGGCCACCAACAGTCATACTGTCTTCAAAAGCATATAACATTGAATGTACAGATGTTAATATTATTGATAACATTTATGTAGATGCAAAGTTTTGTCTGTTCAAGGACTTAGTGCATGCAAAAATTGGTTGTTGTGAAACAGTGTGACACCATATATCCCAACCTCTTCAATGTCACATTGCAGAATGTCTTTTAACACCGAACTGAAAATACAAGGGATAATGGTGATAACCCACCATTTTGCTTATGACAGTCATTTTTGCAAGTAATCCCCTCAGAGCTATTGTGAATGATCCAGGAACTTGTTGTAAAGAAATGTGATAAAAGATGAACTTTCAGAAAACAAAATTGACGGTACAATACTTTTACAAGAACTGAAAATTTAGAGTTGATGGAGTAAATTTAGAAGTAACTGATGCCTGCATCTACCTTAGATGGCAGATATCAATTGAGGGCCATCAAAGAAGAAATTAATAAGCATATAAAACTTGGCTGGAGTGCATTCAGAAGGATGTGTACAATGACCATTCAGCCACTGAGGTGGTTAATTAATAATTACATTAATTGAAGTAGTATTACCATGAAACTTCATACAGTAATAGGACTGGTTTCAGTGTTGTTAGCCATCTGTTTTGTTGAACAATTTAGTTAGAGATAGCATTGAAGAAAATTATTGGTTTTTATCTGTTACATAGTAAATCATCTTTAACATTTTAGAATATCAATACAGAATATAGAATATGCAAATGAAAGAATGAATATAATATTCTTGATACTCCCTACCCTTTGGGAGGAGGGAATATGAAGAATATTTTATTTTGTGGTTTGTTTTCTTCTGCAATGGTGGACTTACTGATGCAGCAAGTGCCATGATGGCTAATCTTGTATCTATGTCCATGTTGGAAGAACGAAGTGCTGTACACAACAGATGACTATGCCAAGCAAGCCGGTGAATAAAGGTTGGTTTGTCTCATCATCTGCCAAAATTATTGTATTTACATATTTATTTAGGTGAAAGGATTGACCCCAATATTTATTTAGGTGAAAGGATTGACCCCAATATTTATTTAGGTGAAAGGATTGACCCCAATATTTATTTAGGTGAAAGGATTGACCTTAGATGGCAGATGTAAACACACAGACATTGAGTTGCCATGTGTGGAAATCTGTAACAGCAGTTGCAGCATTTTCACTTCTAAAACATTCAGAACTGCATTTTTTAGGCCTTAATCTGCTCCAATTCATGACATTCATTGATACTTGTGATATGAACTTTATTATACTGTGCTAAGTGCTAAGCAAAATGCATCTGAAGTATCAAAGGAAGTGACATATAGTGTGAAGTAGTGCATTTCATTTTGTAATTTTTAATCCAGTAAATGATTTAAATTTCTATCTGATGTCATTGAATTTTATTTGCTTGTTCTTTTTAGCTTAATCAAAGTTGCATCTTTTAACTTGACTACTTGAATTCTTTTATTTTGTCTACAGCTGTCAGAAATTTTATAACATTGGAAGTTAGGCTTATTCGATAACAAGACAGAACATCAAAGCAGATTCAAAAACTTTGGATAAACCTAACGTGTTCTTTTACCTCCGCAAATTTTAATATTCTAATATGAGGCATATCCAGAAAGCATCATTACGCTATTAAAATTAAACAAGAATATATTTGCAAAAAAATGTTAATTTTTATCAAATTTGCCATACTTTAAACTACTTTTCTACATAGTTTCTGCCATTGTTTGAGGCATTGTAACTGCACACCAGTTTTTGTATCCCCTCATTGTAGAATGAGGCTGCCTGTGAAGACAGCAGCTCCTGCACTGCTCCTTTTACTTTAATCATCGTTGAACAAATACCGACCAGCAAGGAACTTCTTCAGATGCAAGAACAAGTGATAGTCACTTGCCACTAGGTCTGGGCTGTAGGGGGAAGAGAGGCGATTCATTTGTTTCCACCCAAATGACATGAGATCTTCAGCTGCTCTGCTTCTTGTCGTGCCCTTTCTCATAACCTTCATTGAACTGTCCATTTCCTCACCATTCCATAATCTGAAAGCAGTTTGACAGTAGGCCTCACAAATCTGCCGACGTCAGCCAGTTTTACATTTCTTGCATTCAAAAATTGAATTACAGACCTTATCTCACAGTCAGCGGGCCACTCAGTCTTCTTAAACATGTTAAGTGCACAGAAAAACAGGATCTGCTGTTCTCATAATGGTGTCTGTGACTTGCACAAAAATGAGGGAAATCGCTGTGCATGTGCAATACCATGAAAGCAACACTGCAACAAAAATATTCGCAAATGGTACTTACTTTCCAAATATGCCTTGTATGTAGCTGTGCGATGTGAATATTTTGTTATCTTTCCCAGAAACCGTTATGTAATGAACAGAAAATGACTATAAATTTTGAATTTCATACTGCAAGCATTAAACAAAAAAACTAACACTTTTAAAACTTGTAAAATTCATCTTCTGTTTGTATATTTTGAAATTTTTATGATACAACTTCAGTAAAAGTTTTGCAAAGACTTTTAACACTTGTCCAAACCAAGTTTTTTTTTTATTATTAACTTGTCTCTTTACCTGGTGATCTAAATTATTTACAATCATCTGGATTTTTTTTATTTTTTTTTATTTAGAACATGGTCGGCCCAGGTGAGGTTGATGAAGAACTGGAGCCTGAAACGAAAGAAGAATGTGGGAAATATGGTGATGTTATTAGGTGCATAATTTTTGAAATTCCAGGAGGAAATGTTCCTGATGAAGAAGCTGTCAGGATATTTATTGAATTTAAAAGGCTTGAATCTGCTATCAAAGGTATGGTTATGCTACAAAATATTAAATAACTAGTAAAAGTTTTGTTCTTTTGTAGATTGTTATATGCTGATGACACAGTCCTGTTGGCAGAGAGCAAAAGTGAGTTGCAGAGTATGCTGGCCCGGATGTACACAGTTTGTATGAATTTCAAACTGAGTGTAAATAAGGAAAACCCAAAGTTATGTTTTTTCAGCAAGGAACTGTTAGTACTGAATGCAGAATAAGTCTAAATGCTGCAGTTATTGACCAGGCAAATGAGTTTGTATATTTGAAAAGCATGTACAACAGAGAGAACAAATTAGATGGTGAAACTACTGTATTTCCCCAAAAGTAAGACCTAACTGGAAAATAAGCCCTAACATGATTTTTCCGGATGCTCGTGATATAAGCCCTACCCCGAAAATAAGCCCCAGTTACGATACATAGTACCGTAGTTAGCCAGCCTATCACTGTTAAAAAAACTGAAGAAAGTGTCAAAATTACTGGAGGATACCCTATTCATGAGTTTAATTTGCCTTGAATATCCAGAGTAAGAAAAGAAAGCCGATTGACTTTGAACTCAGCTGAGGATATGGTTTTTGTAATTATGGCGCATGCATTCAGTTCGGTTCAGAGAGCTAGAAGGAGATAAAAAGCAGTCTTTAGTTTGGCAGCTGTAACATCCAGTTCTGAAAAGGGAATCCGACGTGGGAAACTTTACCGGTGAACACTATCTTTGGCGGCAAAGTTATTCATCAACAGGCAGTGTGTGTTTTTAGAAGGGGGGGGCACATGCAACCCCCCCCCCAAAAAAAAAAAAACTAAGAAGTGCTCTAACCGCCTTCAATGGATTACGAAAGGGGTTCGTCCCTGTCCAAGTTTGTGTTGGCAACAGTGACTGAAAGAATTCTTTAAAATCAGGGAGTTCATATTTTGGGGCCGAACGCACATTCTTAACTGTCATCATTTTTTCTTTTGCCACTCCTTTGTCGATTAGCAATAACAGTCTTAAATTAACACTTGATTTAATGGTAGATTTAAAGGGAATAATATTTTGATCCCCAGACAAGATGAGTGCAAAAAGAAAGAGCTATTCCGTCGAGTACAAGAAAGGAATTGTGGAGGACTCCCAGGGCAAGAATCTTACTGCTTTCTGCAAAGAGAAGTTGGATCTCCGAATGGTCCGAAAATGACATGCAGAGTACAGTAACCTCAGTCAACAGGTGGACGAGAAAAATGCTAAGAAGCGCAAGTGTGGATCAGGTCGGCAACCATTATTTCCTGAGCTGGAAGAAATCATCTGTGAATGGATTGCTGACAGGAGAGGCTTTGGTTGCACAGGGCTGATATTCAAGCATTTGCCCTTGCAATGGCACCATAGTTAGAAATATCCCCAAAAGAATTCAAAGCATCACAACACTGGCTGGATGGCTTCCTTCAGCGATGTGAACTGTCTCTAAGAAGATCGACAACACTATTCAAGCTGGAAAATACTGAAGCATGGGTAAAAGTATTCCATCATACGACGGAAACTCAGTCATCCGTTGTTCATTCAGTCGGACACACTGTCTCCATCAAACTCTTTCACTCACTCACTCATTATATACCACTAAGCTGTTCTCTCAGATTCAGAGGTTAGCTCCAAAAAGAAATACAAACTTCCAGATATTTTTACTTATTGTTGTCGTATCAAACTTCGCCATTTACAGCGATCTTGACATACAACTCGTGCTTCACTGATATCCATTACAAGCCGTACACAAGATCTTTTATACTTCATACTCATAATCTTTTTCTCATGCAGACACTCCTGAATCTGATCCACCCATGTCTTCCTTGGCCTTCCTCTGCCTTTCCTTCCTGCCACTTGGGCTGAAAATATTTTCTTAGTAAGCATTTCATCACTCATTCTTTCAACATGGCCAAACCACTGAAGCATATTGGTCTCCACCTTGCTAACAACATTTTGCTTTACATCACACAACTGCAATACATCTTCATTCCTCACACAATCAGATCGTGTCTTGCCACAAACCCCACATAAGTAACGCATTTCTCCAGCACACAAACTCCTCCTATGTTTCTTCTGCAGTACCCAGGTTTCACTGCCATACATCAGAGTAGGAACAATTACTGTTTCATACACAGCCATGCGGGACTCTCTAGAGAACCCATCATTCCTGTGAAAACCTCCCAGAGCAGCTATGACTTTCAAAGAAGAATTCACTCGCCTACTGATTTCACCATCCAACTTGTTCTCTCTGTCAAACATGCTTCCTAAATACACAAACTGACTCACCTGGTCAATCACAGTGCCATTTATACTTACATTACATTCAGTGCTACCCATTCCTCTCTCAAACACCATAACTTTGGTTTTTCCCTTATTTATACTCAGTTTGAATTTCGTGCATCCGAGTCAACATACCCTGCAACTCACTTTTGCTCTCTGCCAACAGGACAGTGTCATCAGCATACAGCAATCTGCACACACGGATATCACCAGGACATAAACCACTATTATCTATTTTGGCCTCACGCATGCATGCGTCCATAAATATATTAAACAGCCATGGTGACATTACATAACCTTGTCTAACTCCTGCACCAATAGAAAACCATTTTGATAAAACACCATTCTCTCGTACACAAGCTCTACTACCAGCATACATGGCTTTTACACTATTAAGTAGATTTCCAGGAACACCATATTCATTCAATACCTTCCACAAAAGTGTCCTATTCACTCGGTCGTAAGCTTTCTCTAAATCTATGAAGGCAGTAAAAACTTTCTTCCCAACAGCCAGATAATTTTCAATCATCGTGCGTAATGCAAAAATCTGGTTAGTGCAGCCTTTACCAGGCATAAAACCACTCTGAACATCCCACAGTTTCTCTGATGTAAGACCCCGTACTTTTTCAATAACAACCTTACCAAACACTTTCCCTGGCACACTCAGTAGGCTAATACCACGATAGTTCTTGCATTCAGTCTGATCACCTTTTCCTTTATACAAGGCAGGGCTGTTTGTGTTCCGGGTCTAACCCGGATTTCCAGGTTAGACCTGGAACATTCCAGATGTTTAGCTTTGAAGACATTTTTAAGACTGTTAAATTTTGAGTTCTAATAAGCGACAAAGCAAAAAAAAAATTAAAATGATTCATGGCAAAAGTATTTACTAAAAAAAATTGCTTTTCACCAATGAATTAATGTGATAATAATATTGTCTTCCTCGCCGATGCAGCTGACTCGAGCTTGACACACGAAGCCGGCAGTTAGTGCTGTGGTTGTCCGTTGTTCTGTGGGAAGGGCATGCGCGCAAATTCTCAGTCATTTCGTCGGAGCTTCTGCTCCTCGATGCAAAAAAAACCAGGTTTTTGCTCTGATGAGCAGAGATCGCGATAACGCATCTACACGCGTATTTCACGCCTTAAAAACGCCGAATACGCTTTAATATTAAGAAATGCGTATTTTTATGCATTGTTTTTTCATGTGCAATTTCTTTTTATAATCGGTGATTACACCGGGATTTTGTCATAAAAATGACCTTTTTTTTTTTTTTTATTAAGAAATTGTATGTTAACTTTTATGTCACAGTTTATGAAAGAATCATGATTTGGTTCCCATTGCCAAGCTAGTCAGCTAGGGATCGGCTTTTGGCAATCATTCGGAAGAACCTTCAGGGCAGAGCGGCTCAACCGATGGGCATGCGCATTGGTCATAAGTAACGATTCAGCCGCGTCGGGATTGAGACGCTAGTGTATCGGTTCAGCCTGGTGCATTTAAGCGTTGGCGTGGAGTAAGTGAAAAGTGACTTGTTTTGAAGTTCGTTTAATTGCCATTTCAGGGTTGGATTGCGGGTTACCAGCGGAAACAAAGCTGTTAAGCGGGGTCTCTCGCCTTACAAAATTTTAAGAACAAATATATATAAATATAAAATATTGGGTCCGTTTTTGGATCGCTTGCAAAATTCGTGCGTTAAAAACGTATCCTTTGTAAAAAATACGTGATTTAGAAACGGATCGTTCAGAGTTCCGAAAATTGCAATCTAATACATCGGGAACATAATCAGTTTATGGACCCGTGAATCGGCTTACATGTGTAGCCATATGAGCAGTTCATTTTGCATATCGCAGACTGTTACGAATCAGGCATGAGATTGTTCTTCGGATTCGCAGAATTCCACATTTCGGTTATACTTGAGAGCTATGAAAAAAACGAACAAACTGAAGGCAATGTTTTATTTTCTGAGGATTAGGGGAGGAAGGGGGGCTCGTTTTCCGCCTGGGCGGGGGGGGGGGGGCTGGTATTCTGTTTTCAGAACTTAGGAAAGCAAAACGGAGGGATTTTTTTTTTTCCTCGCGATGTTTCCTCTTTCCAGTATTGTTATTAAATATCAATTTATTGCATAAACGTTTGCATTTCAGCTTGAAAGTGTAGACAATAATTTCCGATAACGGAAGTTCGACGGAACAAAAATGTCCTTGTAAACTTCAGGCACGAGTTTCTTTCGCGGATTCGAAGAGTAACTCTGACTTTGTTGTCATCAAAACTGAAGATAATGGCTGGGGACAGAATTTCATCTTTCAAAACTTTCGAAAATGGAAGTTAGACGAACTGCAGATTTAATCTGTAATCATTTTTTTCCCTCGCAATATTTCCTCTGCTCATTTTTATTGTAAATATAATTTTGTTTGATAACTGATTGTGTTTCAGCTTGAAAACGGAGGAAAAATTTCCGAAAACGCAAGTCGGACTGAGCGAAGATTTTTTTGTAATCGTAATTTTTTTTTTTTCCTGCGATGTTTCCACTGTTCTGAATTATTGTTAAATGTTATTTTCCCTCTATAAATAGTTTCAAAGGGAGAAACTGGACATTCCTCATATCAGAAGAATGGTTGAATCAACCAAGTCTCAATTATGTGAACTATAAACATCTCATACATAGTATTCAAGAATTTTTTTTTTTTTTCAGAGCTGGAGGAAAACATGCTGCAAAATAATAAATTAGTTGATCTTTGTAATACTAAACTTGCACATCACAATGTCCAATGAAAGTTTATTTTATATTTTGTGATTGAGATAGACTGAAGATTTCCTTCCTCCACAATATAACTTGTTTTGAAGTTTTGAGTGAGTAGAAACTGAATCTGTGAAGCAACACACACACAAGTTTTGGTACAGTCTTTCAAAAGCAAAACAAAATTTTTTGCAGCCTCATGGATAAAAAAAGACAAGTATGTAAGATTTTGATAAATTACAATTTACTTATTTTATATAAAAGAAATTCAATTACATGCTAATTCATGTTGACATATTTATATATAGATATAATTATTTGTTTTTATGTTAAATATTATTTAGCTAAAAATTTAATGTGGTAATTGTTTGTTCTCTAAAATTACTCCTTTGGAAAGAAAAATACTCCTTCAAAAATGTGAAGGAGTATTTTTACTCTTTTGAAAAAATCCTAGCACGATCTCTGCTGATGAGTGATGTGGGATTGAAACTTGGAGATGGCGGGGGAGGGAGCGAGTCAAAGCAAATAAAGTACGTCACTCACGTGTCTGCACCTACACGCAGGAGCAGCCTGCCTCATTGTATTAGTAAGTCAGTGACGGAGAGGAGGTGTCTTTGTTTCACTGATGAAACGTTTGTGGTTTTTTGTTTAGGCAAAAGTGATGGGGTTTTTTGTGTGTGTGTGATGTATGAATGTTTTTAGGAATTTGAAAGTTTACACGATTCAAGTTAAGTTCGTCATCAACGATGAAATTTTTAACCAAAACTGACAATCTCAAGACATTAGAGGCTTCAGTCAAAAATAAATTCCGGTGGGATTGGCTAGAAAAAAAACACCCAAAAGGAGAAAGCTGGGATATGGCGTCGGAAAATTGATACAGCTGGGTCATGTTTCTGCATATATAAATGGAGTACGTGCTACAGTTCTGCCTCCAAAACCTGTTGAAGCAATTATAACGGCTACTTGTAATAGTAAAGGTTCTTCTCCTCTTCGGTACACAAACAAGACACTGCAAATGAAGGATGTTGGAAACGTAAGCGTCAGCCTGATAGCGTCTCCGCAAAAAAACAAATGAAGATAACACACATTTTTAAGAACTAGTGTTATTTTATTAGTAAATATAACTTTAGATTAACACCACACCAGACTGATGTGATTTTTTTTATTAATAAATGGAACTTAGATCAACATCCAATTTGCTAAATATACTGTTATTTTATTAGTAAATAGAACTTTAGGTCAATACCACCTGACTGAAACTCAACGACTAAAATTTCTGTTCAAAAAAGATCAATATCCTATGAAAAAGAGAAGTTGCCCTTCTAGTAACATAAAAACTTGACTGCAGATTTTCTTTTATTTATTTGCCAAATAGGTAAATTTGCAGTTGGAAAGAAAGGCAAAACTTTTTTAAAAGATATGTTATGTGTGTAATTGGTTTATTTTATACAAATGCAAAATTTTTATTAACGTTCTTAGTGTGGTATATGTTAAAGACAATATCATGTAATTATCGAAATCAAAGTTACTTAAATTTCACTGAAGCAATTTATTTTTTTTAGCAACAAATTAATACTGCAAGCTCAACCCCAAAATAATTTACTGTTGTTAGCAAAAGGTATAGGTAGGTAGTAAGCAATTCCCAAAGTGAAACCATTTTATCTTTCGAAATATCGGTAACAGCTTTGCTGATAAGTATAATAATTAGAGATACTAGTAGTAACGGAAATACTTTTGTTGTGTGTGGGGGGGGGGGGCAGTACCCTCACATGTTCATTTATGTCTCGAGTTTATGCATTGGCATCGTTGGGAGACGCCGATGATTTCAGGGTTTTTTCGTGCCTTGCCTTGCAAACACCTCTGACAAGGGAACAATGATAGCATCCTTCCAATCCCGAGGGACCATTCCCTAACTCCCAGTCCCGCACGGGGATAACTGGTTTTCCAGTTATTTGGGGAGCGGCGCCCCCACGGCCCGAGCTAACCTTGTGACGGTTTCTATTGCCTCTGCGGCTTTGACGATTACATCACCGAAGGGACAGCTGTTCATCCAGCTGATGGGGGATGGCGTCCCCACGGCCCGAGCCGATTTTCTCTTATTGTTTTGTTTTTTTAGTCTTCTGTTCGTATTTTGACATGTACCCGCCTCAGTTGTAGGCTGCTGAGGTTGTGATGAGGCGCCAGCTCCGGGTTTTGTTCCTCGTTCTTTTCCCTGTCTTTTCTCTTTTATGTTACATTTTCTGTTTTTCCGGAGCTGGTTAGCTTAGACCTACCTGCATGTTTGCCGTATGCGGTGACCCGTACAGGTGGAAATGAGGATGCTGGAGGCTGAGGTATTTGGGGGCCGGGTTGTAGTGTCTCCAGCTGCCAACACTCCTCTTTGCCCTCTGCTTCACCCTAAACGGGAGGCTGGGAGCTAACCCACTCCTGGTCAGGTAGTCTGTGGCCGAGTGGCGTCCAGACTTCTAGCGGCTTGTCGTTCTGTTCGGCTGGGTGAGTATGGGGGTAGGGTGGGCATGCCAAAGGGGTGTTCTCCGGGCACGGGAAAGTCTGGGTGCACGCTGAGCGTGTGTCTGCCCTACCACCTTGCTATATCCGCTGACTATCCCTAGAGCCGTGTCCTGCGTCCTCTTGGGCTTGCGGACCTCCGGCTCTCCCTCGTTGGGCTCGGTAGTGGGTGGGGAGGTCAGCGGACGAATTTTTCCTTCATTCATGGAAACCCCAAGTGTTTCCCATGCTAATAATAATTTAAAGCGCCCTGTGGAGGACAGTGCTCCTTCCTCCACAAAGAAACTTGTCACATCTAATTGCAATGCTCTGTTTCTGTTGATTAAATCTGGTGACTCTTCACAGTCACTCAGTACCAAGAGTCCTTTCTGGATCAACAAGGCTCTGCAAGCCGTTGCTGGCTCTCCAAAGAGTGTGAAGAAGCTCCCTTCCGGGGATCTTCTCGTGGAAACTTCTACTCCACGCCACAGTGCCACCTTGCTGGAAACGACCGTTTTGCTTGGCGTTCCTGTTCAGGTTTCTCCACACGGTTATCTCAATTCCTCTCGCGGTGTAGTCAACTCCCGCGACCTGCTTGAATGCAGCGATGAGGAATTGCTGGAGGAACTTGGTGAACAGCATGTCATTGGGGTTCGGCGGATTCTTTTTAGGCGGGATGGGAAATCTATTCCCTCCCGTAACATCATCCTAACGTTTGACTCCCCAAACCTGCCTACTTCCATCAAGGCAGGTTATTTACGGCTTGATGTTCGACCATACATCCCGAACCCCTTGCGATGTTTCAGGTGCCAGCATTACGGTCACTCCCAGCAGTCTTGCCGTAATGTTGCAAAGTGTGGCCGCTGTGGTTCCACAGAACACTCTTTGGCGGATTGCTCTGCAGAGTCTGATCATTGTGTCAACTGCGAAGGGACTCATCCTGCTTCTTCTAAGCAGTGTCCAAAGTGGATAGAGGAACAGGCAATCCAACGCCTGAAGACAACTGAGCATCTCTCATATCCCGAGGCTAGACGGCGGATCGCCCCTTTACAACCAGGCCGGCGGTCCTATGCTTCAGTTGTGGTGCAGAAGGCTTCAGTGGCGGTCCAGACTGAGGTGTCCATCCCAGCGGGGTGTCCTTACGATTTTGGGGACATCGTCACTGCTGGTATGGAAGCACTGAAGTCTCGCCGTATTGCATCCAAGGCGACATCAACATCGTCGCCTAAACCTACCTCTATGCCGAAACCATCTACGGCCATCACAGGGACCCAGGTCCAGGGCACTGGAAAGAGGAAGCCGGAAAAGGTAAAACCGGGTTCATCCTCCCCCGAAACAGAGCAGGCAAAAACCATCTCTCAACACAGGGGGTAAACACAGCCCTGTGTTACCTCCCGACACTGCGGATGGATTGGAGGTGATGGACGACAGTGAGACGTTCTAGTCGTCTGTCTTTTTCATTCTTTCATTACATTTTTCATTATGGCCACGCTCATTCAGTGGAATTGCCGAGGTCTGCGTTCACGCATTGACGATTTAAAAGGCTTACTGTCTTCGCACACACCTGTGTGCGTGTGTCTCCAGGAGACAAAGCTTCGCATGACGGACACTCCTTCGCTGCGGAGACATTCTTTTTCCGCAAAGATCACCAGGATGGCGTAATTGCCTGCGGAGGAGTGGCCGTCGTTGTTCCTCATGGTGTCCCTGTCACTGCGGTTGCCCTTCGGACGCCTTTGCAGGCAGTGGCAGTGAGACTGTCTGTGAACACTCTGCTCACGGTGTGTTCCATCTACATGCCACCATCTGAAGCTGTAAGCCTTTCGGTTCTGGAAGATTTAGTTGACCAGCTGCCGCCTCCTTTCTTCATCTTTGGGGATTTTAATGCTCACAATCCGTTGTGGGGTTCTACGACTCGAGACTCCAGGGGCCGTGTTGTTGAGTCCCTTCTCTCCAACACGTCCCTATGTCTCCACAACACCGGAGTTGCTACTTATTTTCATGAATCCACCCGTTCGTACTCAGCCATTGATCTGTCTTTGAGTTCACCATCCTTATATCCTGACTGGTCCTGGAGCGTGTCTGGTGATCCCCTTGGCAGCGATCACTTTCCCATCTTTCTCCGTCTAGCGGGTGGCGGGTACCGTTACCCTACTCGCCCTGCTAGATGGAATATTGATCGTGCCAAGTGGGACGCATTCACGGCTTCAGCGATTATTACTCCAGCTATGGTGACCTCGGGAACGGTCAATGACGCTGTTGCGGCGGTAACGGATTGTGTTGTGCATGCGGCAGAACTTACCATCCCCAGGACGTCGACTAAACTTCCACGTTGCCCAAGACCTTGGTGGAATTCCACTTGCATGGCAGCTCGTCAGGCCCAACATCGGGCTTGGGGTAGGTTTCGTCGGTACCCCACCGACGCGAACCTACTTGCTTTCAAGAAGGCCAAGTCCTACGCGCGATTGGTTCGTAGGCGTAGTCAACGGGAGTCCTGGATACGTTACGTATCCGGGATTAACTCCGCTACCAGCCCTAAGATCGTTTGGGACAGGATCCGTAAGATTCGAGGACAGTACCCATCTGGGGCAATCTCCATTCTTGAGAGTGATGGAGGAACGGTTGCTGACGCTCAGGGTATTGCTGACTGTCTGGGCGCCGCTTTTTCTTTGGTGTCCAGCAGCAGCAATTACCCTGCTTCGTTCCGGCAGTTACAGCCGCGGCTTGAACGGTCCAAGATTTCTTTTGGACCGTTTTCTTCCGCAGATTATAACAGCCCGCTGACTGCCGTGGAGCTGAAGACCGCTCTGAATCGGTCCGGCCGGACATCTGTCGGACCAGATAACATCCATTACGAAATGCTGAAGCACCTTTCTCCGTCCTCTCTTGAATGTCTGCTAATCCTGTTTAACAGGATTTGGCTAGAGAATGCCTTTCCCAAGTCTTGGCGTACGGCCATTGTCGTTCCTGTTCCCAAACCTGGTAAAGATCCCACCAACCCGTTGAACTACCGGCCAATTGCTATGACGAGCTGCCTTTGCAAAGTACTCGAGCGCATCATTAACCTTCGTCTCATTTTTTATTTAGAATTTCATCACATTTTTTCGCCTCATCAGAGTGGATTTCGTAGATCTCGATCCACCACCGATCATCATCTTCGCCTTGAAGCTTCTGTCAGGGAGGCGTTTGTCCGGCGTCAGCACATGGTCTCCGTCTTCTTCGACATGGAGAAAGCCTATGATCGTACCTGGAGATACGGCATTCTCCGTGATCTGCACGAGTGCGGATTGCGGGGAAACTTACCATCTTTCGTCGCCGGATTTCTCCAGGACCGGAGTTTCCGTGTGCGCGTCGGGTCGACCCTCTCTGCGGTGTACCCGCAAGAACAGGGTGTACCTCAGGGCTCCATTCTTTCCGTTACGTTGTTCATCCTTCGTGTTAACCATATTTTCCAACTGCTTCCTCCCACGGTTCGTGGAACCATGTACGTGGATGATCTGCAGATCTCTTGCGCCTCTGTAAACATGCGTACCATCGAGAGACAGCTCCAGTCTGCCATTACCAAGATCTCTCACTGGGCTTCCCAAAATGGATTTGGCTTCTCGCCGCAGAAGACCGTTTGCGTGCATTTTTGCCGCAAACGGGGTCTTCACCCAGACCCCAGCCTCCGTCTGGGGTGCTCTACCATCCCCGTGGTGTCTGAAGTCAAGTTCCTTGGGTTAACTTTTGACCGAGCACTCACCTTCCGGCCTCACATTCTGTCTTTGAAGGTGAAGTGCACGAAGTCATTGAGTATCCTGAAGGTCCTCTCTCGAACATCTTGGGGGGCCGACAGGTGCTCAATGCTTCGCATTTACCATTCTCTGATTCGGTCAAAGTTAGACTTCGGATGCATTACGTACGATTCAGCGCGTCCATCGGTTTTAAAGCCTTTGGACCCCGTCCATCACCAGGCTCTGCGGCTATGCACTGGTGCTTTCCGCACCTCTCCCGTGCATAGCCTGTATGCGGAGGCTCATGAGCCGCCGTTATGCATCCGTCGTAAGCAGCTGTCTCTTCAGTTTTATACAAAACTGAAGTCTTTTCCTGATCATCCACTGTATGGTTCCATCTTCCAACCGGACTGTGTCCGTTTGTTTTCCAACCGCCCCTCCTGTGTTCCGACGTTCGGGATTCGGATGTCTGCCATAGTGCGCGATGCTGGTCTAGACTTGTCAAGGATTGGTTTGACCCGGTTCTACAATGAACCGCCTTGGCAGCCGGTTCAAGCAACGGCTGACCTTTCTCTTTGTGTGTGGCCAAAGTCTTCCACTCCTGCTCTGGTGTACCAGCAGCTCTTTGCTGAAAAACTGTCAGTCTACCCGGATTTCGTGCCTGTATTCACCGATGGCTCGAAGTCCGGGGATGTCGTTGGATCCGCTTTTGTGTGTGGCGAAGCCTCACATGCTGAGCGGCTTCCGCCTGAATCCACCGTCTTTTCGGCGGAGATGCGTGCGGTGCACCTCGCTTTGTGCCACATACAGTCTCGATCACTTCGTCGCGCTATGGTTTGCTCTGATTCCCAGTCCGTCATCCATGTTTTATCTTCTCCAGAGGACACGGACTCACCTGTCATCCGTGATGTCCGTCGTCTTCTTGGAACTTTGGAGGGTGATGGCTTCCTGGTCCGATTCTGTTGGGTTCCTGGCCATGTTGGGATCCGGGGTAACGAGCTGGCAGATCTCTCTGCCAGGTCTGTTTCCTCCATGTCGCCAGCTCGGCTGCCACTGTCTTTCCGAGATTATCGGCCGTTGATCCGGAAATTTGTTCTGGATGAGTGGCAGTCCCTGTGGTCTCAGCAGGGCAGCAATAAACTCTATGCCATCAAACCACAGATCGGACTTTGGATGTCTAGTTTGCGGAAGAACCGTCGTGAGGAAGTTGTTCTTGCACGTCTCCGCATTGGGCACTGTCGTTTTACTCACCGCTTTTTGCTGTGTGGCGAGAGTGTCCCGGTGTGTGAGGCGTGCGACTGTCGTCTCACTGTCCTTCATGTTTTCTGTACTTGTGTTCGGTTTTGTGATCATCGTTTTCGTCATTTTCACTCCCATCTGTTGGACGAAGGAGCAGCTACGCTGCAGACAATTATTGGCGAAGCCTGCGACATGAAAGCAGTGTTTTCGTTTTTACATGATATTGACTTTTTTAAACTTATCTAGATTTTAACTTGTTCACTATCATATTTCATTTTTACTACATCAGCCTGTTTTTAACCTTGTGTACGTTTTTATTGCTTTAGTTTTGTTTTGATGTCTTTTGTTTTGGCGCTCTTTGGCCAACCATGGCCCTTGCGCCATTAAAATATATTAACCAACCAACCAACCTAACTCCCAGCACAACTGGCAAATTTCAGTTAACCAGTCAATTATAGAGTTGCCACCATACTTCAACATCTCTGCAGTTATGCCATCAACTCCTGGAGCCTTACCATTCTGAAGAGATTTTAGAGCTTTACACGCTTCTTCTCTTGAGATCCCTCCTGTGCTTTCATCCTTCATTGTGACATCATCTGCATCTGTCTCAGAATCATCTTTGCTCTCCTGATCTAATAACTCACAGAAGTATTCGCCCCATCTGTCACTTAACTCATTGGGCTCCCATATCATTTCCCCAATCTCATTCTTCACACAACTTACAACTTTGTTTCCCTTATTTTTTCTGAGTCTCGTGTACTTCCAGAAGGACTTTCTATCTTTCCAAAAAGCCAGTTCATGCCTTTCCACTTTCTCTTTCCTATCTTTTGCCTTACTGTGGCGAACCAGCTTAACAGCTTCACGCTTCTTACAGCGATATTCATCCACAGAGACTCTACCTTGCAACATCCCCAAATAGGCTTCCTTCTTTTTCTTTACTGCCTCATCAATCTCACTATTCCACCAAGCATCACCTCTATTGTTACCCACTATTGTGGTGCCACAGACCTCTTTAGCAGCAGTAACAACACAGTTCTTAAAACATTCCCACTTCTTTTCTACATCCCTCTCACAAGATATCAGATCCTTCAGTCGTTCTCTGAGTAAGTCAGAGTACTGCTGATGATCTTCAAGGAGCCTATCAACCTTTATTCTTTCTATCCTGGGTCTCTTCCTATTCCTTTTCCTCCAACCAACATTAAGTTTCACTCGTGACACTACCAAGTAATGATCAGAACCAACATCCGCACCTCTCATCACACGGGTGTCAGCAACTAAGTGTTTCAAACGCTGATCGTAAACAACAAAATGTATCACACTCTTTTGACCAAGAGTACGATTTTCCCAAGTATATGTGTGTATATACTTGTGGTTGAAAAATGTATTAGATACACACAAACCATTCTCAATGCAGAGTTCAATTAATCTTTCACCATTATCATTCACACAAGGATCATTAAACTTACCCAGAACATTGTCAGAAATTGCATTCTGCACACCTACTCTAGCATTGAAATCCCCTGCTATTATAACTTTTTCTTTAGCACCAAACTGGCTCAAAACAGCTTTTAGCTCATTCCAGAAATCTTCTTTCTTATCAGAAGGTTCCGAGTCACAAGGAGCATACACTACAACAATTACAATTCTCTGAAGTTTCACTTTCAATCCAGAGAATTCTCTCACTTATGCAACTATAGTGAATCAAGTTGTTCTTCATCTTTTCACTTAAAATCACACCTACACCAGCCTGTACTCTCATATTATCCAGTACTCCAGACCACACACTCACCATGCCATTCACTTCCTCTACCCCAATTTCCTTCATTTTGGTTTCACTTACACACAGCACATCCAGTCTATACTTATTCATCTCCTCAATCACCTCACTCATCTTGCCATTTATACCTCTAGTATTCCATACACCAATCTTACATTCACTCAGCCGAGATTGCTTTCTCGTACGTCGTTTAGAAAGTCCAGGTTGATTCCGCGGTGGACCGTCCTTCTCAAGTGTGGTAGGTCCACCATATCCCACACTTGAGTCATTCTTAATATTTCTTTTTAATCAGGTAAGTACATCAGTGTGGGGGATTAGCCCACAGCTGAGGGTTCCAGTTGGTCATTCAACCTAAGGATTCTGGAACAAAACCCAGTGAGTTGGGGTCTTTTCGCCAATGTTACACAGAACTAGCTTGCACCTCTCCAAGATTCACAGAGGCCCTAGTTGCTGTTGTGTGTGCCATTGTTACCACGGAGCGCCCCGAGAAGGCAAACCCATCGCTCACTATGACCACCTGCCTCAAACTCTTTGCCGTAACAAATAAATATCAGATTCTGTGTTGTTGTTTTTTTTAATACTGAAAACGTAAAAAAAAAATTCACCGCACCAGCGAGGAAGGATCATTTATACACATTTGTGCCACATCAATCTTTAAACGAATTTGGATGGGGTTCCGTTCTCTCTTGCCGGGCCAAGGCGTGTGACGTTCCCCAGTACGTAATTCCTTCAGCTCTCTTTGGACTCCGGCGCCTCATTGAGTTCGGGAAGACCATGAGATGATATACCACCCAGCGATGCGCGTGCATCGTTGGCCTTACCGATGATGTGCTGAGGGGAGTCCACCAGTCCGGAAGGAAGAGCTATTTGTTTCTCCTGGCTGCCGCGTGTAGGTGTTTATTTTTCGGATTGCATTTCTTTGTTTGTGCATTTTATTGTTAATGAGCAGTTGCAATGCTATTGTGAGGCTAGTCTAGTAAGAAGTACTACTCTTTGAAGAATGTGTTGAAAGGAAAACATTACAGATTTATGCATCATCCAGTTTTGTCATTTTGTGTCAACATGTGTTTACAAGTAAGCTTTTTATTTATGTGCGTTTTTTTTTATTATTATTAATCGTGTGTGATACGTAAGACATCAAGTACACTGCAACAATGGAATTCATTACAGAAGATAACTCTGAAAATTGAAGCAGCTGGAAGCATGTGTGAAAAATAAGTGGAAACGGGATTGGTTGAAGGAAACTGACAAAAAAGGTTGCAAGTATTTGGAATGGTTTCGCAAAGTCTGACAACCTGGACATTGTTATTGCGTGTCATGTGGAAAAACACTGTCATATGGGGACAATGGTAAAAAAAAGTTCTTCGGGTCCACAGTGAAGATCCGAAACATCAGAAAGCTATGGTGGCCCGTTCATTTACGCAAACATTTCCTGGAGCAACTGAAAGAGCAGCATGCAAGAATATGTGTGACAGAATTGCTGATCTGAGAGCCGTAACAGCTGCTTTCGTGAGTGAACATTGTTTGCCTTTTTCACTTGCTCCAGAACTAGTTGTCTTTGCCCAAAGGTTAGGACAAGATAAACCTGCACTGAATAGACTAGGCCTCTCAGCAACTAGTGCTGCTTACATTAATACATATGGTTTAGCAAAAGGTATGCTTTCTGAACTTCAGCATTCTGTCCATGCCAGTGGTGGATTTTTTTCCATTATCGTTGATGAAGCGACAAGCAACGGCTGTATAAAAATTGTAAACGTTATAATAAGATTTTATCATGAGACACTAAAAAAAAAGTTATTACAGCACATTTAGGATCAGCAGATGAAAATCTTGCAAATGTATCAAATGTAATCAAGAGAATTTTGGCAAAAAATAATTTTGAGCCCTCTTCCGTTATTTCGTGTTTGATAGATAGTGTGCAGCAATGAGGGGTGTAAAATCTGGAGTAGAAACATTATTGCGATTTGGTGATGATGGTAACCCACATTTGCTTGATATTGGAGGTGATCCT
Organism: Macrothele yani; assembly: GCA_039090855.1. Taxonomy (NCBI): domain Eukaryota; kingdom Metazoa; phylum Arthropoda; class Arachnida; order Araneae; family Macrothelidae; genus Macrothele; species Macrothele yani. The sequence continues at coordinate 15,860,436 of CM077017.1, forward strand.
GTTCACAATATTTCAAAGATATTTTTCAGCGATGTTGGTTCTATTTCAGATGTTGAGCCGTTTCGTATGGATATATTTGTTTATGTTGAAAAATCTCCCAAAGCCAGACAACTGTTTAATGATATGCAGCAGTCTCTGAATTGTGAAAAAAATTTGAGGATTCTTAGGCCAGTTCCGTCACACTTTTTGCAGGTTTTGCCAGTTGGGAGCTTGTAAACAGACTGAAAAATTCTCTCACAGTATATTTTTACAGTTTCCTTGATCCTGAAGAAAAGAAGTTGTACAAAAACACAGTTGAAAGCATTTACAAGTCATGTAAGGTATCCTGTGCTCAGAAGTGCTCTATTGAATCGGTACAATCTCACCTGTAGAAGTTTTGTGTGTTTCAGTCAATATCACAATCGGAAAGGTCCAACCGAATATTGCTTCAGTTATTCCATCACTGGACTAAGCTGCAAGTTATGTGTGGATTGTACTTGCAAATCCTTCCAAAGTTCCAAAAATTTTGCAAGTTCTGCCAACATGAGAAACCAATTATTCACTGCTTACATGTGGAAATGTTTGGCTTGGTGAAAAAATTTGTTGCTTCCTTTGTCCGAGTAGAATGTGTGCCCACATGTGAATAATTTCTCCAATTTGATTTGCATGATGTGAGTTTGCAGTTGAGGAACAAGTATTTGTCTGTGGGTACATATAGCCCCCTTGCCACAAGTGCAACATTAGCTAAGTGTCCATGGGTGTCAGCATTTTACACAAAGCTTAGAGATGCATATATTGCTACAACTAAAGCACTTCATCCTTCGCAACGCAGAGAAACCTCAACACTTGCAGCTTTCCATTTTTTGGCCAAGTCATTGCTAAATGTCATTTCTGCAGAAAAGCCTTGACAAACTTCAAGAGGAGGTGAAAATGCTGGCAGTCTATTCTGATGTTGTCCGAATGGAAACCATATGAATTTGATGGAAAATAATAGAAACTACAGAATAGATGTTGATTGGTGGTCTTTAAGTTTTTCCCTGCAGGATGCGACTTTGGATTCAGATGTCGGTGGTCCCCATTATAAGATGATAGCAAGGCTGGTAAAAGCACTTTTAGGTATATTTTCTGGCCCCGTTGTTGAAAGTTCGTTTAACATAATGGACACCTGTGACAGATCAAGGTTTGTTTAAGGTGCACAATCATGAAGCTGTATTTTGTGTACAACATATGCTGAAGAGTTACGGTACTAAAGCAACAAAACTCGAAGTATCGGATGAAGTGCGAAAATCTTGTCTCAATGCATATATTGAATACCAAAAACATTCCAAAGGCGAAAAATTAAATGCTGTAGAGGAGCAAAGAAAATGCTTGCAAACTTATGCCACAACCAAAACTGGAGGAAGAAAACAAGGTAAACCAGTCATACAAGTAATGAAATCTAAGTCTCTCGCCTCCTAAAAAAAAAAAAAAACAATTTCCAAAAGTCTTAAACCCTACGAAAAAAGTGAACAAACAAAAATGAGTGCAAAATTGAAAACACCATCAGTAAATATGACAAAAAAACTTGCCAATACATAAGGCATTCTGTAAACCCACGAGAGGTAAAAGCAGTCACTCTTCTGTATCGGTAAGCATGCCAGTTCCAGCTAAAAGAAAGATAGCAGAAGAAAAGGTGCAGGCCAAAAAAGTCAAAATCCAGCTAAGTATAAAGCAGTTTTTCAAGTCCTAACTAGTAAGTGGTGTTGCAAGTTACGTATTTGTATAACATAAGCATTTATATAATTGAGCCTTCATTACCTTTTTGGGAGTTCCACCCAGTGCAAAAACCCTGTAATAGAGTTCATTTGTACTTTTTTCAAAGAAAAAAATATTATATAGATATATTCTTCAAATGTTAGATTTCTGTACATCACTAGTACGTTACACGATTTATGTACGTTGCTTCAAATTTTATATTCATGTAGGTCACTATATCCCCCCCCCCCCCCGGCATGCGAGAGAGAAATGATATCTGTGCACCCGTAAAAGTTCAGTCGTGGAGATTTAGTTTACTTTGACCCATGATTTAGTGTGAATAAAGTTTTTTGTTGTTGTAATGCAGATTATTATTTGTATTGCTTCAATAATGTTCATTTGTGAAATGTAAGCATACTTATTGTTACTTTAATTTTCATTTACAGCTGTTGTTGACCTGAATGGAAGGTACTTTGGTGGACGAGTTGTGAAAGCAAGTTTTTACAACACAGATAAATTTAAAAGATTAGAACTGCTGTAGTTTCCTCCGTAATGGAATTCCAGTGTCTAATTATTGTACGTTTTTACACTGAATTGCTTCATTTTATGGTTTGCTGTATATTTGCATGTTCTCACCCCATCCAATTATTATTGTTACAATGTACACATTTTCTGTTTCCTTGATCTTATATACAAAATATTATTCTCCATATTTTTGATAAAAGTACCAGTTTTTGGTTAGTGTATCTCCAATCTTAAACCATAAAGTGGCCGTACGTTTCCTTTCGATAGTGTGTGAAAAGCAGGAGTGCTCTATCAGCCTTGTGCATTCTGTTGAACTTGCACCTCTTCAGTGACAGTCTCACTTCCTGTACACAGATGGCGAGTCAAAAGTTTTGCAATATTTGTATCACTTTGTCTTTATACATACCTCTATGACGAAAGCGCACTGGCATTCAAAGTATAGGCCATCATGTTGCAACATCCTTAGCCATCTGCCTGCTAGTTCTTTGATTCTGTGGTGGTACCAGTTCTTGTCTTCAAGGCAAAGAACTCCTTCACCCCAGCTGCCACCTCCTCCTGGTTGTTGAAGTGCCACCCGCGAAGGAAGTGGGCCATTGACTGGAATAAATAATAATCCGATGGTGCAGGGTCCGGACTATATGCTGGGTGTGCCATCAGTTCAATGCTCCCAAGTTTGCGGAGTTTTGCCAGGGTAGTTTGCGCGGTGTGAGGCCGAGCATTGTCCTCTGGTAGGAGAGTGCGCATTTTGTTCACCAGTGCCGGGTTCTTCTTCTCCTCCAAAATGGCATACATCCCCTCCAGCTGTTCAGAGTAGAGGTTGGCGTTGATGGTCCTACCATCTGGAACAAATTTGTAATGGATTATTCCCTCAAAATTCCACCAGACGCAGAGCATCACCTTGTGTTCATAGCTCCCATGTTTGGAAACGGGTTCTGGAAGCTAGTCTGGGCTCAATCACTGTTGTTGTGTGTTAGGATTACAGAAATAGACCCACTTTTCATCGCACATAACAATTCTCTTGATGAACGTATAATCACACGGGTTTTCTAAGGGTTTGTTCACACTTCCACTTGGCGGTTTGCTTAAGCTGGCATCAATTCGTTGAGGGATAATGCTTGCCGAGGTCCTGAAGGTGACGAACTACAGTGGTCTGTGATATGCCCAGCTCGCCTGATAATATCAGAGTACTGGTTGTTGGATTTGCCTCTATGGCCTCCAAACCCACGGTGTTCGCAGCCTACCTGACCTTGGCTGATCGTCAAGGTTTCTGTCACCTGAGCAGAATTTCTTGAGCCATCTGGTTGCGGTGCTGTGATCCACGGAACCTTCCCCTTTCACATGACAAATACTTTGTGTTGCTTGAGCAGTGTTGTGGCAGTTTAAACTCTTAAAGCAAAAGTTTCCCTAATTAGCCGGTTGTGGCTGTTTATCTTTTAGGCATCCGAACCACAGACAGAACGACGACATGCAATACTGTTCACAGCAACAACTACCAGTTTATATCCCTTTCAACTGACTGCAGTGTGAGACTTGAACTAGTTTAAACATGTGACATAGCCACCGCAGCATATGCGTTTATGCAAATATTGCAAAACTTTCGATTCACCCTCTGTATTTGTCCTTTAACTTATATGTAAGTGTATTTGTGTATACAATAGTAATTACTGAATTCATAAAGAGATTTAATTTGCCATATATGAATCAGCAGAAGTATCAAGTATAACTTCTCTCTATATTCTTTAAGTAATTATATGCCTCAGTTGAGAAGTTAAATAAGTAGCCTTTTGCATCACATGATAAATTATACAAGTTTTTTTTTCTTTGAAGTAATCTGTATAATGTTTTTTGTATAATTTGTTTTTAAAAAATGTTTCGAGGTATAATATATAAATGTATAATTTAATAATCTGGATTTAGTAATTGTTATAATGTACAATTTTAGTAATCTGTATAAATGTTTAAAAAAATGCTTCAAGGTATGGAATCTTACCTCAAAAGCAATTCGGTTTCCATAAGTTGTATTTAATAACATTCTTTTAAGACTGGCAGTTTCCCTGTATGTACTAGTAGTTTATTAAAATTATCAATGTATTAAGAAACAAGTTATTTACCAAATAAAAGTTGTAAGAAAGATCTTAGGGAAATGTCCAAAAGATACTAAATACACTACAATAACTGAGAAGACAACGTCACATAATTTCATAATTGGTTTAGTAAGAAAGAGTATTTTAATGCACCAAGCTTTCACCTGCCGACAGGGGGCTTTGCCATGGTAAGTTACCTTAGACAAATAATAACCTGTTTGGAGTTTAAAATTAAAACCCGAACAATGAAATGAGGTTTGATATTGTAAATATAACAATACAAACACATAAACTTGTGATGGTTATTACTAGGGTCCAGTGTTCATGTAGTATGTAACAGGTAAGGATATCAAGGCATAGTCTTTGTTTGTCTCGAGGTCAGCCTGTGGGAACAGAGGTGTCTCGGTCAGCCTGTGGGAACAGAGGTGTCTCGAGGTCAGCCTGTGGGAACAGAGGTGTCTCGAGGTCAGCCTGTGGGAACAGAGGTGTCTCGAGGTCAGCCTGTTAGGAACAGAGGTGTCTCGAGGTCAGAGCCTCTGACAGTTCAACTGAACGTGAAATTTGCTGATGGTATTTCATATATACTGTGAAACCTCTGAGTAATGGTCACTGCTTGGACCAGAAAAAGTGACAAGTGACTGTTGTTGGGATGTTAAGCCTTAGTTAACATTGCTAGTCTGTTACATTTGTACAAAAGCAAAATAAATGCATATAGCTTATGCACAAAGAAAGTGCTGCAGTGGCATTCTCCAAAAGAAACTGATAAAATCCTACTCAAATATAATAATTAAATAACTAAATCATGATGTAGAGGATTTGAGGAAAGCATTGTCTGTCTGGTCTTAAACACTGCTGGGGAATAGCAAGGTAGGTGATTAGGGTTAGGATAAACTGTTGGAAAGGAAAATATTAGACAATGAAGTGTAACTGCACAGTTAGCAAGCCATGTGCCGGAAAGGAGGAACAGAGCCTGCAGGAGCTAAACCAAGAGGTACCGAATGAAGTATTTACAGAAGCTCGCCTCACCTAGAACTAAATTATACTTATTTTTTTCACTTAAGTACGCCACTGTATCTGCTGTAAACTAGATAGTCATGATCGAGCCACACTTCATTTAAGAATATTCTTTATTCCTATCTTATTCCTTTTGCTGAAGTACAAAATAAACTGGTAAAATCCTAAAGGACAAAATGTTCTTTAAATCTCCTTTGGGACTGACTGGGGTGTCCGTTAACTATTGTTGAGAGGTTTTGCTCTTCAGAGGTTATCGTGAATGTTAATCCTATGGCAGCTCAGCTGTTCGGTGATAACCAAAACTTGCCGTTGTTTGGAGGTTTCCGTTAATGGAGGTGTCACTGTACCTCAGTTCTCTTTCTATGTCAAGAATTTGCTAAGGAACCATGGTATTGAAGTGGCACTCAAGCTACCAAGACCTATTGGTAAAATATTAACCACAGTTAGCAGAAAATCAGATGGCTATGCTGCTGGAGTATATACTATTTCTGTGAAATTCCCGGATCCTCAATAAAGTCCAACTTTGGCATGACAAAAAGATCTTTATGTGTGCAACATAAGGAGCATATGAGGGATGTACAGGAAGGAAGAGGCGCAACTGCTCTAGCAAAGGAAGTACTTTACAATGCAGCTATTCCCCTGTGGAATGAAACGAAACTGTTGGCCCTGTTCAAAACTTTCAGGGGAAGTGCGATCAGAGAGGCCATTGAAATTGTTACTAGAAATGATGTATGCAATTATAGCATCTTGGTTGAACTGCCATCACCATGGTCTTTTGACCTTGAGACAAACAAAGACTATGACTTGATATCTTTACCTGTTATGCTACGTGAACATTGGATCCATGTAATGACCGTTGCAAGTTCACATGTATGTATTGTTATATATTTACAATTTCAAACCTTATTCTGTTGTCTGAGTTTTAATTTTAAACTCCAAACGAGTTATTTGTCTAATGTAACGTAACTTGACTAATCCTCCCGTTTGCAGGCTAGAGCCTGATGCATTAAAATACCCTGTCACTATACCAATTACGGATTTATGTGATATAGTTGTCTTCTCAGTGAAAGTTGCAATTTAAAAAACCAACTTATTTAAAAACTTTTACATACCTAAGTTTAAAAATAGTGTTAATTTTTTATGGTACGTAGCAACCACGTGGTTGTAAAATGTACACTCTTGGATAAAGCAAATATCACCACATGAATTCTGGGTGAAGTTGTGAAGTTGTTCATTTTTTGTAAAGAGGGGTGTGGTCTACTTTATGTGCATGCCATGGTAGGTAGCAAGCACGAAATGCAGCACTCTCTGCTGTGCTGCCATCTTGATCTCTTGAAAAACGTCCAATGTTGATTTATGCTGTATTTCTAAAGTTATAAAGGCCGTAAATATTTATTGTAGTTTCCCTCCGTCCCCTCCATTTTGTTTTGAAATTCATTTTGTTTTTGTCAGCAGTAACTTCTGCTCCTGTAGTAGCACAATTGGGGTGGGTATATTGCAAACATTGTTTTTTCGATAACAACACTTTCAGAAAATGAGTCCACTTCACATGTGGAGATCTTAGTTGAATGTGACTACTGTGTTTTCCACTTGACGTGGAATCATGTGGTTACTGAAAATCCTTGTGGGAGGACTTTTATAGTACAAGATTAAAGCTGACCTTTTCCTTACCATCTTCTTTAAATAATTAATGTTAATTTTAATGTTTCTAAAGTGAAAATGTATAGTTTTTTGAATTAGTAATTTGACTTTAGCCAGTAGTGTACGTTTTACAACCATGTGATTGCAAGTACCATGAGTTAACAATCTACTTTAAAATTTAAGTATGTAAAAGTTTTTAATATGTTGTAAATAATTTTATAAATTACAGCTTTTATATTGGTAAATAGCTTGTTTCTTAATGCATTGAGAATTTCAAATAAACAAGGAAATGGCTGTCTTCAGAGAATGTTATGTGCTACCCATGGAAACCACGTTGTTTTTGATGTAAAAGATTCTATACCTTGAAGCATTCTTTTTAAAATGTATTTTAAATATGGTAACTTGTTATGAGCATACACGAGATTCTTCCGCGGATTCACGGAATTCTGCTTTCTTTCGTCGTCGTTTGGGTCATTCTCAAGATCAATGCACAAGTGAAGAGAAATTTTGAGTGGGTTAGTTGGGGTAGGGGTTTGTTTTCGGTCGGGGAACAATATTTCATCTTTTAAAACTTTCGAAAACTGAAGTTAAACAGAGTAAAGATTTTTCCATTAAACATAATTACCTTTTCTAATGAGCCCCCCCCCTCCTCCTCCAAGTACTGTTAAATACCATTTTATTCCACAAATATATGTATTTCAGCTTGAAAACAGGAAGTTAGACTTCTCAAATATCCCTGTAATCTTTGGGCATGAGATTCTTCCATTTGTTGTCTGGTTCTCGAGATTGATGCATAAATGAATAGAAGGGGGGGGGGTAGTTTTCTGTCGGAGGACAGAAATACGACTTTTAAAATCGGAAGGTAGACGTAGTAAAAATTCTCTCGCAATCGTAACCTTTTTTTTTCTCGCAATATCCTTCTACTCAGTATTGTTGTTAGATATCAATTTATTCCATAAATATTTGTATTTCAGCTTAAAAAGGAAATCAGCCAGAGCGAAGATTTAAACTGTAATCGTTATTTCCTTCCTCCACGATGTTTCCTCTATCTTGTGTTGTTAAATGTCAGTATTTTTATATTTGAATAGAGTGATGTTTCAGTTTAATATTTACATAAATAAATTAACATGGACAATTCTGTCTTGCTTGTGCTACGTTTAAATCACACTGTTTTGCTGCACATTCTGATTTTTACCTGTTTAAAAAGTTTAGGTTTGTTTGTGTTTTTCTTCGTCAGTCTCGTATGTATTAAAGTTTATGGAAAAACATTGATGTGAGACCAACTGTCACAGAAAAGCTGCTGTATTTTTTTGAAATCTGCTATGTAGTGGAGGAATTCTACTTCAGAGTTGTTTCTTGTATAATACTCACTGTGAAATGAAATGAACTGCTTTGACGCCTTAAATGTTTCTGCATGAATAAATAAGTCCTTAAATGGATATTTGATATGTTCTTGAGTGTTATTTTTTATTGGAATACATTGTGCTTTATTCCGCAGTCTAAAAAGTGTTCATGCATCACGTTGTAGTCGTGGATTTCAAGATTTTATTTTAAATGGAACTATGAAAGAAAAATTACTTTACTTTTTGCACCACAAAAATGCTGGCCACACACAGCAGCTGCAACCATGGTTACAATTCAACAGTTTTAGGTTTGAAGTTCTTCCACATCCATCATGTCATAGCCTGGACTCACACTGCATATTTTTGCTGCAAAAAAAGAAGCTTTACGTGGCTCAAGGGACAGCCAAAAACCCTTCTCTAGCGAGATCAAGAATCTTGTGGGCTGTTACAGAAAGTCTGTGGAACAGCAAGGAAACTACAATGAAAAAGTAATGCTAAAGTTATGTAAGTTTCACTTTGTTTTTGATACATCAATGAAAATATTGCAAAACTGTAAAGTATCATGTCTCTGACATGAAAAATATAAAGGTCAATTAAAAAATAAAGGAATTTCATTGATGTATCAAAAACAAAGTGAAACTTACATAACTTTAGCATTACTTTTTCATTGTAGTTTCCTTGCTGTTCCACAGACTTTCTGTAACAGCCCACAAGATTCTTGATCTCGCTAGAGAAGGGTTTTTGGCTGTCCCTTGAGCCACGTAAAGCTTCTTTTTTTTGCAGCAAAAATATGCAGTGTGAGTCCAGGCTATGACATGATGGATGTGGAAGAACTTCAAACCTAAAACTGTTGAATTGTAACCATGGTTGCAGCTGCTGTGTGTGGCCAGCATTTTTGTGGTGCAAAAGTATAGTTTTTGGCAATAGTACTCTTTTGTTGCAAATTGCAAGTTTCGTCTTGTCTTTTTAAGCATTGCTAAATTTGTCGTAATGTTAACAATTTGGCTGTGTTGCTGATAATGTTAAAAAATTGACCCATGTGTATCCCAGAATAAGGTTGGCAAAAATGTTTTAATAGAGATTACACCTTTGAACTTTTTTTTGTTCTGGAGATGGTACTTCCACTCCATACTTTGTGTCTTGCTTTCAGGATCAAAATCCTGAAAGCAAAGACACACCTAGGTATCATTCCCAGTGAACCAGGATCTTCATAATGATGCAAAAATTGGGAGGAAATATCTCTGTGCGGCTGTTTATGTTTATCAGTAAGATGTTTTAGACCCTTGTGGCATACACTTTTTGGTAACTCAAGTCTTCATGCACCATTGCATAGGCAGAACTAGGGGCAATTGTGTTGCGGGTTATTTCTGGAATTTTTAGAGCAATCATTTCCAGGAATCAGGAATTTTGAAAATATTTTTATTTTTTCCCCATAAATTAGTTTTTCCAGCAACTGCCCAATTTTGCATAGTAAATTGGTTGTCGGAAAAGTCATGACGTATTTTAGCCATATTTTGCAAAGGTAATTTATTGATAGAAAGAACAAAGATCAATCAATGATATAATGCCCATTTTGTTCAATAACCTTTTGCCATCTTTCGTGAGCTGCAGAATACCTCGTTCATAGAAGGACCTGTCTTACGTGGTGAAAAACTGTACAAGGTGCTGATTTACAGCCTCATCTGAATTGAATGTTATACCACTCAAGGACTGTTGAAGAGAGCGAAACAAGTGGAAGTCTGACGTCACAAGGTCAGGCGAGTATGCTGCGTGTGGCAACACATCCTACCCAAGCTCCAATAATTTTTGGCGGGCGATCAAATTTGTGTGTGGTCTCACGTTGTTGTGATGGAACACAACACCTTTACGATGAACGAGCTCTGGACGTTTCTGGATGATGGATTTGTTCAAACTGTCCAATTGCCGACAGTACACATTCGAATTGATTGTTTGGTTCTGTGATAGGAGTTCGAAAAACACGACACCTTTAAAATCCCACCACACTGAGACCAGAACCTTCCGCTAATGAATGTCTGCTTTGGATGTCGTTTGAGGCGAAGCAGCATGTCGGGACCAAGGCCGCTTGCGCAGCACTTTGTTGTACACAATCCACTTTTCGTCACCAGTTATCAGTCGCTTCAAAAAAGGATCGTTTTCCTCACGTTTAATGAGCATATGGCAGATGTTTATATGCACCGTCAATTGAGCTTCTTTGAGTTCATGAGGAACCCACCCATCGAGCTTGCTTACGTATCCCAACTTCTTCGGGTGGTCGTGAACGCTTCAATGATGGATGTGCAATGTGTCTGCAATCTCTCGTGTCGTGTAAAGTGGGTTTGACTCGATCAATGCCTTGATTTGGTCGTCGTGAGCCTCGGTGGGCCTTCCGGACCGAGGAGCATCGTTGAAGTCAAAATCACCAGCACAGAATTTTGCGAAACACCTCTGGCACTGATGCTCTTGTAGAGCATTATCACCGTACACTTATGCAACTTTTCACAAGCTTGACGTGCGTTCTTCCCTTTACGGAGGTAAAACAGTAAAATGTGGCAAAAACGCACGGTTTAGTCTTCCGTCTTCAACTTGATGTCAAATCTCCGCAAATCAACCAAACTGCGCACTATTCCTTTTAGACAGCAGCTAGAACTGGCACCTGTTGAATGCCATAGCGATAACAGAGCTGTGCATGCCTATAGTACTTCCAAAACTGCCATCGGGTGCCAAAATATGTCGTGACTTTTCCGACAACCCAATAGTTGCAGTGCGTAAGCATCAGTGTCATTGCATAATGCACAGAGATGACTTCCCAGTTTATGGCAGTGCTTAAAGCCAGCATCGCTGGGTTTTTTTTTTTTTTTGGTGATCCCAGGATCCCTCAACGATAGCCCGTGGTTTCCATGTTAGAGATTGTTTATGCCCTACTACCAATGGGTGGATGCAACGCATGCATGTAGAGCACAAATGCAGCTGTGCAATGCTGGGAAATTATGGCTTTTTTAGTAAGCACTCACCACTGTTTACGACTAGGCAAAGGACTGGAAGGCATCTGATATTGTCACTTTTTGTTTGGTCAGAGCGAGTGTCAGATTTTAATTCTGGATAAATCTAACAATCTAGCTGGCCACGTAAGAAGTGGAACATTATTATCCCAGAAGAAGGCACTTGTCGCATTATTCGGTGGGGCATTGTTCTGCTGAAATATAGCCCCGGGGATATCCTGAAGGCACGGAAGAGCGACTGGCCGTAGAATATCCTTGATGTAATGGACACTCGTTATGGTGGTACGGACTGTCAGGAGAGGTGATCTGCTTTCATGCCCAATAGCACCCCAAGCCGAAATGCCTCGTGTTGGTGCAGTATGCCTGGTTAGAACACACTCTTCCTGATGCCTCTCCCCTTGTCGTCTGCGGACACAGATGCAGCTATCTGCTTCGCTTAAACAGAAGCATGTTTCATCCGAGAACACAATATTGTACCATTCGTCACACGACTCCCTTCATTTGATGCAGCCTTGGAAGTCCATTACTGTGGTGTTAAAGGTAGTCTAAGGAGAGGCTGACGATTTTGCACATGGTTCGTATGTTCCTTGAAAACAAAAGTTCATTTTTAAGTCCTTGAAAGTACTTAAAGTTTGACTCTGTAAATAGTACTTAAAATTTTTTTTTGTTCTGGTTGACGAAAGAGCATGTGTAAAAACTAATTGTTTGTTCTAAAAACTTTTATAGAAGATATCTGTGTAATTCCAATAAAAACATCAAGCTGATCAAATAATGCAGAATTTGCATTCAATTCAGGGGAGCGCATGGACAGCTGATACCTTGGCTATGACGTTACTATGGAGTAAAATGTCAGCCATGGGAGTAATACAAATGAAATGATGTATTCGTGAATTGTGATGGGCTTCTGTTGACTGGGGTTAGGGACACTTTCTTGCCGGAGAGTGAATACAACAATAATGTACCTTTTCAAAATAAAGTGATTTCAAAAAACACCAAAACAGAGGAGGGCAAATCAAAGTTAATAAAATAAACCAATGGGAGGGGGGGGTTGTAACAGGCAGGTTGTTGGTGTACCCATCCCAGCTAATTGTAATGGTTTGAACTTGCTAGAATACCTACCAACTGACAGCACGCATATGATAATTTGGTTTTCAAAAGGTCCATGAAAAGTGCTTGAATTTATTTTGCTTGGAAGAGTACAAACCTTGCTGCAGTCTGAATGGGTATCCTTCACTTATGGAAAGGTGTGTTTCACTGAAGGGCCACTTGATCGAAAAGATCATTTCCCCGAAGGAATACTTCCCCTAAAAGTTTTTTCAATAAACAAGGACATTCTTGTTAAAAATATGCAGGAAAAATTGTGTCAGTGCTTTTCAGATCAAATGAAAAAGCAAAAACCATTCAAAGCAAAAAAATCAAAAAAGAAATGACCGAACTAAAAAAAAAAAAAAAAAAAGATTGTATACACGTAGGAGTAATTTATTTTTCCAAGCAAGGTAAGTTAATACAACCAATTCCTTAGGGTCCCAATTTTGCCAAAGTTCCCCGTTTTAATGATACCCCCAATTTAGCGATTATTTTTGCCAGTTCATTGAGTCATAAAACTAGGCTTTAATTGTATTTTAAAATATTTTGATTGCTAATTACTAGTAAGGTATATGGTTTTATTATTAACTGTTATGTTAATATGCTTAGGATAATCTTGGCTTAGGTCGATTTTACTGCATGTTGAGTAGAAATACTAGTTTTTCTACTGTAAAAGTGCCGTGAATTGTAAAAATATGGTCTGGAAATTTTCCTGGAAAAGTCAGAATTTCATTTCTGAAATTGAGTGGGAACCCTGTGCTAAATTCTGGAAACCAACATCATTTTTTAATGTTCTGCCACAGAGTGCATTCGACAGAGATCTGAACAGGTGTTAGTCTGAAGGGGCGACATCTGGGGAATAGGCCGGGCGTGGAATGATCTCACGTTTCATGTCCTGAATGGCCATTTTGGTCATGTTTGCACTGTGAGGGCATGCGTTATCATGTTGGAGGAGAACACCATGGTGCCAATGTGGTGATTTCTGCTGAATTGCTCCCTCCACATGGCGGAGTTGCTCACAATAGAGTGCAGCGTTGATGGTCTGACTCCTCAGCAGTATTTTCCAGTGAATAATGCCTTCCATGTCCCACCAGGCACACAACATGATCTTCACAGGATGAAGATCATGTTTTGGACATGATCTTCAGGGTGTCTTGTTTGGGCTTAACCATTCCCTCCGATGCCTGAAATTCACGTAAGGCACCACTTCTCATCTCCAGTAACAATACGTGACAGAAAGGGTTTGTGTTGCCGAAAACTTTTGTGATAATGGCCGAGCAAGGAACCACATATGGCAACACTCTGATTCTTGTTGTCCTCGGTGAGAGTGTGAGGCACCCAAGACTCCAATTTCTGGACCTTTCCCATATGTCCCATGTACCGCACCCAAAACTCCAATTTGTGGACCATTCCCATATGCTCTATGTGCCGCACCACTGTAGCCTGATCACAGTTCATCTCAGTGGCTAATTTGCATGTGGTTTGATGCGGATCCAAGTGGATGAGATGGTTCAAACGATCCTCATCAAAGTGAGATGGACGACCTGCGTGTGTAGAGTCGTTGAGGTCAAAATTGCCACGTCGGAACCGCTCAAACCATTCGAGGGCTGTCCTCGGAGCAATAGCATCCTCCCCATACACATCACAAATTTGTCGAGTAGCCTCAGTGACTGGATCCCTTGTTAAACTCGTAGAGGAGCAGACGTTGGAATGTTCATTCCCCCTCCCCCCACTTGACACTCCATATTTCTGGATCTGAAAACCATTAGCCACAATGCAATAGTGTTTAGATACATGATATTACTGGCTACATTTTGATATTCAACTGGCCATCTACACAGTCACTACTGACCTGGGGAACACTCATGAAATAAAACGGCATGAACTTGTGCATCAACCCAATAGAAATCCAAAGTTTTCGATATACTGACCTTTCAGTGAAATTAACTTTTCTCGATCAAATGACCCTTCGGTGAAATGTACCTTTCGATCAAGTGACATTTCGGTCAAGTAATTGTTGGGCAAATGAACTGGACCCAGAGCTGACCTGGGAGAATACGTCACAGTTTGCCACTGCTGCACCAATGCTGTTGATGATGCAGAACTGTCACTCAAAGACATCCTCATGAGATGATGGTTGTCTCTTGGCATTGTTAGTGTATGATGTTCAGAACCTTCTCTTTGGGTTGTATGCCTTTCTTTGTACCATTCCCTGCACACACTTGCCATGATGGTCACACTGCGCCTCACACGACCGGCAATCTTCCAGAGGGAAGCATTGCGGTTCTGCATGCCGATAATGTGTCCTCTGTTGAACTCACTGATGTGAATGTGCGACTGTCATACATGACGACGAGGCATCCTTACCCACTGCTGACTAAGCACTGACATGCCGACCAATCCACGGGGCGCTTATTACAGAAAAATGGCCTGTTTTCAGTCTGTGATGTTGTGTGATCTGATTTCCCTAGACGCGATATGCATGCACCTATGACACCCAAATGCTAATCATTTCTGCGATATTGCCTGATTAGCATATCCTGTAAAAATCGGTCATTGCTCAAATTCTTTTAAGTGTTCTGTTTTTTTAATGAACATATGTACATTGTCTAGGAGTAAGACAATTGCTGCCTGTAAGCTTATGTACAGTGCCGCAAAGGCTATTAAAGATGAACAAATTTGAACTCTTAAAAACACATTCTTTTCTTTAAACATTGGAAGTCCAAGCAGGCCCAATAAAACATTTTAATCCTACTTGTTCGGTATTTTGAAGAAAAACAATGCAAAGTCATTTTAAGACATCTGGCATCTGTACAGCTTTTGTTTGGATTGTAGTTCAATGACCAATGTGCAGCTCTTGTTGAACTATTTGAGGAGAATAGAACTCCATTCAGAAATTTAATTAGCATTCTTATGGATTCCTGCAATGCCATGCATGTGTGTGTGGCAAGAAAATTGGTGTTGAAGCACTGTTACAGCAAGCTCCACACCTGTTGGTCATTGATAGTAACTAACTGTATCAAAAGATTTGATAATGTTATTTGTGATAATATTTATTTTGATCTGAAAAGCACTGACAAAAGAGGTTTTTTTTTAATTATGTGAAAGCATGTTGGGGTGAAACCTCTTTAGCCCCTTTTGAGGTCTGATCACCATTAGATGCACATCCTTTGTGTGTGGGAGCAGGTTGAGTACTTGTAGGAAGTTCTATTTTATTTTTCCTGGGTACCAGCAGCTGATAGATACATATTTGAATCTGATGTTAAGGCCATTATTTAAAAGCAAGATATATCGAAAGTAGTAGCCGAAGTTTCAAAAATTCAAGACAGTGCTAAATGTAAACATTTGACAAAAGAAGGTAAACTGAGAAAGGTGAGAATTATTCAAAAGCTCTTTGTAGAGCAAGACAAAATCTTAAAGCAAGCTAGAGTTTATAAGTCTGTATTTTGCTGAAATAGTATCAAGTTCCTTCAGATGAGTAAGTAGACTTTTGGGAGAATTCTCTTCTTAAAAGAAACTAGCCTGGAGAATAAATTTCTTGCAGTTGCAAATACAAATCATTTGTTTAAAGACTCAAAGTAGAAAAATAAAAAACTTCGCATAAGATTGCATAGTGAATAACACAGTTTTAATCACTAAGTCAACATCATGATCCCAAAGTCCACATTCTTAACATATATTTTAAAACAGTATTTCTGGGAGTATACATTTAAAAAAAAAATACATAAAATAAAGAGTCCAGCATAAAAAGAACACGTTCATTCCAGTGTTTCACAAAAAGGAAAAAATGCCAAAAATGACCTCCACAACTGTGATAATACAAAATAAATTAATCAAAAATTGAAACACAAAAAATTTGCAAAGAGGAAATGGTTAATACTAACTGCTTCAAAAATTCCGTTGATAGTGGAAAGTTGCCCTGAAATTCTTCCAAGTTTTAGCTGAGAGGCAGTGGAAATGGTAATACTCAAAGAATGAACCCCTCAAAGAAAAATACACGAGATTCTTTCGCGGAATTCAGTTTTTTTTTGGTCTTCATATGAGTCATACTTTCGATGCAAAACTGAAGAGAAATTCGGGAGGGGGGTGTATTAGTTGGGGATGCAGGTTTTTGATCATTCAAAACTTACAAATACGGAAGCTAAACAGTGAAGATTTCCCCCATAATTGTAATTTATTTTATTCGTGATGCTTCTCTGCCCAGTATTGTTGTTAAATATAATTTTATTCCATAAATATTCTATTTCAGCTTGAAAATTGAAGGAAAATTTTCCGAAAACGGAAGTTAGATGGCGCGAAAATTTCCCTGTAATATTTGAGTGGTAGGCAATGCATGTAACTAACAAACAAATTAAGAAGGTAGTGTAGAACACGCTAAGTTACGTATAAAAGTTTAATGCAAATATATTTCAGCCATTACTATGGCCTTCATCAGTGCGACTACGATTGGTTTACATTGCCAGATTGGAAAGGTAAGTTTTGTAATAGTAACTCCGGGTGACGTAATGCAATGAGAGATTTCCCGATGTAAGGAATGAAAATGGGGAGCTCAGAGTTTCAATTTTTGGAAAATAAAATTTCCAAACTTACTCTAAACCTCGGAGCATACTGATTTTGGAAGGGAGCCAACTTTTTAGTATCGGACCAAAGTGGAATAGCAGAAGTGTCAGCCATGGTAAGAAGAGAGAAGGCAGATGAAGGTTTTCCAAATTTCACATCAGATTTGTGTTCCTGAAGTCTTGAGAGAATTTTCCGGAAGGAACTTCCTATGTACGCGGTTAATCCGTTAGTCTTGATCGGAATTTTATACACCCCAGGCGAAGAAAGCGGAGGTCTTGGGTCTCTGTCATTGCGGAGTATAACAGAAATTAAAGGGGAAGAACAAATGGCAAGTCTATATCCTTCTCTTTTGAAGATACTGATGAGTTTGTAGGCAGAAGGTTCGTGGTAAGGGATTGAGCCAGCATTTGCATTAAACTTTTATACGTAACTTAGCGTGTTCTACACTACCTTCTTCTTAATTAATTTCCCTGTAATCTCCAGGCACAAGATTCTTCCGAGAATTCGAGCCATTTTCATCATAATTTCTGTGGTTCTTGAGATGGATGCATAACTAAACAGAAATTTTTGAGGGATTGCTGGGGGTCGTTTTTTGTCTGAAGACGGAATTCCAGCTTTCAAAGCTTTTGCAAATGGAAGTTAGACAGAGTGAAGATTTCTCCTGTAATCGTAATTTTTTTCTTGCATGATTTGTAGTCCATAAATATTTGTATTTCAGCTTGAAAATGGAGTAAAAATTTCTGAAAACAATAGACTGAAGGGGTGAATACTTCGCCCATAAGTGTATCCCCCCGCCCCTGCAATGTTTCTCTGTCCCATGTTCTTTTTGTTAAATGTCAGTAATGTTACATTTGATGTGCTGCATTTTAATATTTAAATAAATGAACTTCAGTGAACAATTCTGTCTTGCTCATGCTGCATTATATTCATACTTCCTCGCGGCGCGTTCTGATTTTTCACCCGGTGAAAAAGTTTAGCTTTTCTTTCATCGTCAGTCTTGTGTCTGAAAATAAGGAAAGAAAAAAAATAAGATCTTGTGCATGACTATAGAAGGCCGCAATAAAGAGTTAAAAAGAGATTTCTGCAAGAAAAACCTCCGATGTAACGGCGAAAAACAGTCTTTCAAACGGGAAATAAAATCTGAGTCTGAATAACATGCATTCGTTTGAATTTATTAAGGAAAACTCGCTGAAAAATGAGATTTAGTCACAAAAAGGAAATTTAACATAAATGGCTTTTGTCCACTCTCAAAAAAGTGCACTACGTACAAAAGTATATAACGAGAAAATAAATTAAGCAATGCTAATAGATGGGATACACTCATCCATGAGATTTATACAGTCTTCGTGAGATTGCACTGTAAAAAAATTTCTGAAATTCACTAGCCACTTCCCATGATTTCTTTTGTGAATTAATGAAGCATATTATTCCGAGAAATAATTGAAAAAGCTATGAATTTCACGGATGTTTCCTATGCCAGATAAATTCAAGTTTTCAGAAAACTTTCTGCAATTGCTTTCTTATACATACATATCACTAAGCTGTTCTTTGAGATTCAGAGGTTAGCTCCACAAATAAATACAAACTGCCAGATAAATTTTCAACTGATTATTTACTTACTGTTGCTGTAGCAAACTTCTCCATTTACAGCGATCCTGACACACAACTCGGGCTTTACTGACATCCATCACTCGACGTACACAAGACCTTCTATACTTCATACTCATAATTTTTTTTCTCATGCCGACACATGAATCTGATCCTCCCATGACTTCCTTGGCCTTCCTCTGCCTTTCCTTCCTGCCACTTGGGCTAAAAACGTTTTCTTAGTAAGCTTCTCATCACTCATTCTTTCAACATGTCCAAACCACCTAAGAATATTAGTCTCCACCTTGCTAACAACATTTTGCTTCACTTTGCACAACTGCAACACATCTTCATTCCTCACACATTGAGAACATGTCTTGTTGCCACCCCCACCCCCTACCGTAAGTAAGTAACACATTTTACCAGCATACTAACGACTTATGTTTCTTTTGTAGTACCCAGGTTTCACTGCTGTACATCAGAGTAAGAACAATTGCACTTTCATACACAGCCATGCGGGCCTCTCTTGAGAGCCCATCATTCCTGTGAAAACCTAAAAGCAGCTGTGACTTTCAATGAAGAATTCACTCACCTACTAATTTCAACATCTAATTTGTTCTGTCTGTCGAACATGCTTCCTAAATACATAAACTCATTCACCTGGCCAATTCACTGTGCCGTTTAGACTTCTTATATTAACGGAAAAACTCCGTTCTCATTTTTTCCGTATCCATATGGCGAAAAATGTCCGGTAACTGGAGAGATTCACGGGAATACTTGGGGGTTGGGATGGGCGATATTTTCAAAAGTATTGATACTGATATCATTTGATATTTCTGAGACCGATACGTTGAATCGAAAATATCAGTATTGAGAAATCAATATATTGGATCGTTTTTTTTTTTTTTTATATTTTTTCAATACGACTGATATTCCGGTTTATTTGCTGCCTCGGGGTGATCACTGAATCCGATCCAATGTTGTGCCAAGTATTGGCTGTTGGCTTGTTCGCACAAATCTCAGCCAGGCACTAAGGCTTAGTTCTGTGCGTTGCCATTTGCAAATCTGTATTGCTTTATTGAATGGAGTGCTAAAGTGTGTATAAATAAATACACATAAACTATTCCTTAGAGTTTTCCAGAAATGATAGAAATCTCACTATTTTATATCCACATAAAATAATTGTATAACTTATGTCAAAAGGAATTTTCACCGTAATTTTTTCTTATTAAAACACGAAATTTTATACTGTAGTTCCAAGTTTTGTTAACACCATTAACATAGTGATATCTCAGAAAAGCTTATTGTTAAGTTCGTACCTTTTATAAGACTGATGCTTTACTTAGAAATAAAAACGTAGTGCATTTATTTTGCCATTTTACGTCGTTTTGTTGTGTAAATAATTATCTCCGATAGCAGAATTGATATTTAGCGTTTTTTTTTTTTGCAAGACTGACGCCATAGTTTTTTACAAATTTAAAACTCGTTAGAAACTTAGTGCATTTATTTTGCCATTTTACATCGTTTTGTTATGTAAATAAATATTTTTGACTGCGGAATTAACATTTCACATTTTTAGAATTTATAAAAATTCGCTAAAAATATATCTCTTGTATGCTGAGCTGGAAAGTCAACATCAGGGTTGTTTTTTTTTTTTTTACGATGGTTTAACGACTACTGTGAGGAACTCAATGCGCTATAAGCATTCACCCTGTCCCCAATTTAGGGTGACTGACTCCAGGGAAGGGAGAGAGCCAGTGCCGTAAGACAAACACTACATCCATGCCTCACCGGGATTCGGACTCGAACCCATCTCAGACGAATGATCGCCGTCCCAGTGGCGCGGTGGTCTAAGGCGCTGGCCTCTGATCATTTGTCCGTAAGGGGTCCGATTTCGAATCCCGGTCAGGCATGGATGTTGTGTTTGTCTTACGGCACTGGCTCTCTCCCTCCCTGGAACCAGTGACCCTAAATTAGGGACGGGCGACTGCTTATAGCCCCATTGAGTTGCTCACGGTGGTCGTTAAACCTCCAATCAAAAAAGAAAAAGACGAATGATCAGAGGCCATTGCTTAGACCACCGAGGCGGCCAGGATTGTTTGTCATAGCCATGGTAATGTAAATAGGTGCACCCAGGGGCATTTTTATAGGGTGGTCAAGAGTCCTTGCCCCCTCCCCAACGATAGTGTTTAAAAAAAAATTGTTAAAATGCGCCTTACATTAGAAAAAAAAAACCCGCTTAATTTAATAAAAATGAAAGTTAGAAAAAAAGGCTTTAATTTTTTTTTTCCATTCTTATTCTTTTATTTTGTCCTGGTGGATTTAAAAAAAATTCATTTTATTGGTGCCTTAAAAAAAAAAATCTAAAAAATGCCCCTGGTTGCACTTCCTAATGATGGGGGCAGAGCACAGATGGGATGAAGGCAGGGCCCGGCTTAGGTCAGTCGAGGCCCTGTGCATATCCTATGTCTGGGGCCCCGTCGATTAAAATTCTCAAACAGTCAAAAAGAATATTTACTGGTAAATATATTATTTTTTGCAAGCAGTTTTTCTAGCTGTAAAAACACATCCCACATGCTAGTCAACTTTATAGCCAATGCGGCTTGTAATAGACAGATATATAATTTTAAACACCTAGTTTACCGTAATATATCACACACATTGTGGGATAAATTATTCCAACACTCCATGTAAATTCTTACAAGTCTTTAAATAAAGTAGTGTCAGTTGAACTTTTTTTTGTATTTTTATTTATGTAAAAATAAACTCTACATAATTATGAATATTGATTCACAATTTTTGCTCTTACAAGACTAATAATAATAAAAATATATTTTTTTATCAAATTCTACATGTTTGCTGAAATGCTTTTCATGTATAATATACCGTATTGCTCCGAATATAGGCTGTTCCCATTGCATTTTTTTGTTACAAATAAGATTGAGATTAAGATGTTTACACTGTCCGATCACAGCTCAGCAAAACACTTGAGCTTTATTATACGAAATAATAATAATTTGGCTTCCAAAATCTCATCCTAAATTTTGAAACCGAACCGTATAATAATTTCGTGCTATAACGGAAAATATATTTTGGTTCTGAAAATTTATACTACTGTTAAGGTAGTTTGGTGGCGGCCCCTCCAAATCCTCAAGCCCTGTGCACATGCAGAAATCAGGCCCTAGATGAAAGTGGCTAAAGAGCAGGAAGTTATCACGTAAATTCACAGAACAAAAATGCGGGAACTGTGCTTTTTTTTCACAAAACATGTTATCATGACTCTCTGTACTTAACATTGCTACCTATGCAAGATTGCTGATACAGCGAGACAAAATTAGTCAAAAAAGCAATCGTAAAAGTTTTGCGTACTTTTGTGCTTATATAACATCTGCACTCCCCTTCCCCTAATGGGGGAAGAGGCTGCTGTGTATCGTAACTGTCACCAACGATATTTGGAGGTTTTTATTATCATTTAAAAGTAAACAAACAGCATGTTAGCTTTCCTGTTAAGCACACTCAACATCTTTTTAAATATATATGAATAAAAACACTTGAAATGGAATTTGAGGAAGAAATATTCTGTTACATGGAAGACCAGTGAACCACAGGCAATTGCGTAAATAATTCTCATTGATTTGAATATTCCATGCATGTAATATTTTTTTCCATTATTGTTAACAAAATTCTGTTGTCCAGAAAAGTTTTAATGTGCAGTGCCCTTTTTTCATTTGATTTCTGTAGTGTTTCTTTACAGCGTACAAAGTTACTTTTCTAAAAATTACTTTTCCACTTAAATCTAATAAGTGTGCAATGTGAAAATCCAATACATGGTGCCAAATGTTTGACACTAGCTGTAGGAAGAGGGCTTCTTAAACTACTATTAAAGCCTATATTAATATATTAGCTGAAACAATTCTGATTACATGAATACCTTGCATTGTGCCCATCGGTTTTTCATTTGATCATCAAGTTTGCAAAAATTGTATATGATTTTATACCTGCTACAACTGATTCAGCATAAATATTGGGAAAATTCTCATACAAAAAGATTACTTCTTCCTCAGAAACTGCTAGAAAACTGTCAAATTTTTTAAATAAAAAGCACTGTTCACTAAATGTCATAATCTATTCAGTCATTAAATGTCATGAAATCTATTCAGTGAAGAAATCTATTTATTGAATGTCATGAATAAAATCTATTCAGTATTTGAATAATGATCGAAAATGTGCCTACGAAGTGGTAAAACGCGTGGGGAAGTTGTCTCTGTCTTGCCTTTCCTGGGACCACTGGCCCTAAATTAGGGACATGTCTGCTTATGGTGAATCAAGCTTCTACACATTTAGGAACAACTTTGTGCTCATGGAGGTTATCAAACCTCTCTCTCACACATGCACACAAAATACTTCAAGCATTTTTTTCCAGTTCTCAGTCCATTTCTTTGGATTTCTCATCTATATTAAAAAATTATAAACCATAAATATCTGAAGTATTCCTCATCAAGTCTAAAACACTTGAAGAGTTATCTTCGATGTCATATCGTTTTTTTTTTTTTTTTTTTTTTTTTTTTTTTTACATTTTAAACGTTCGTTGGTGGAGCCCAACCTTGAAATTAAGGAAGACAGCAGATTTCAATTTTATTTTTTTACTGTTTTAAACTCAAATGGGATATAGCATTTAATGTTTTACTTATTAACACCAAAACAATGGAGAAGCAGTAAAATAAGTACTGATTTCTCACCTCTAGTTATATTCAACCTGCTGTAGATGACGGATTTTCTCTTTACATGCATATACACTGAAGTGCCAGAAAAACTGGCAAAGACGAGCTTATGCAAAAGACATAGCAACGTCACCTATGCGCGTACTCGGTTGTGTCCGCCAGTGCGTGTATAAAGCGTTGGACATCCTTGCCAGCTGTCGGAGCTGTTTTCGGCATGAGAATGACAAGTAATAACGACTTAAGCGAATTTCAATGCGGTGTCATAGTTGGCGCTCGTTAGATGGGCCATAGTATTTTGGAGGTAGAAACGAAGTTCGTATTTTCACGAACGACCATTGCAAGGGTGTACTGTTACTACAAGAATTCCGGCAAAACCTATGATACCAGTGTGGCTGTAAAAAGACATTGGGTAAACGTGACTATCGTTGGCTGTCAAGAATCGTTTCACGCGATAGGCGTGCAACACTCTTGCAGGTATCATCGGAATTCAATGCTGGAGCCTCAACAAGCATCAGCGTCTGGACTGTGCAATGTACCCTGCACAATATGGGCTTTGGGAGCTGCCGCCCACTTCGAGTCCCCTTGATGGGTGCACGACACAGAGCTATGCGCCTCGCTTGGGCGCGGCAACACAGCCACTGGACAGTTGATGACTGGAAACAAGTAGCCTGGTCTGACTAGTCGCGTTTCCAACAGTAACGATGGAAGGATTAGTGTGGCGCAAACCCCATGAAACCAGGGATCCCGCCTGTCAACAGGGAACTGTACCAGCTGGTAGGGTATCCATAATGGTATGGGGTGTGTTTAGCTGGACTTCGCTGGGACCCCTGGTACGTCTACGAATGTCTGACCGCCCAACGCTATGTGCGCATCCTTTCTGACGAGGTACACCCATTCATGTCCTGCATTTATGCTGATGTGTTGGGATGCCACATTATGGTTAGAGGAGCATTCGTCTGAGTTTGGAGTGTTGCCATTCCCAACCAAGTCCCCAGATCTGAAAGTGATGGAACACATTTGGGATGCCATGCAACGCGCTATCGAACACAGGAATCCGAGACCTTGGAATACACCCAAATTGTAGAACGCTCTGCAGGAAGTATGGTGTGCATTGCCTACAGCATATTTCCAGAAGCTAGTGGTGTCCATGCCCTGTCGTATTTCTGCAGTCCTGCGCTCTCGTGGGGTAACCTACCAAGTATTAGACTGGTGTACCAGTTTTTCTGGCACTTCAGTGTATATCACTAAGCTGTTCTCTGAGATCAGAGGTTAGGTTCGTGAAGCGAGCTTATCTGCTGGATTAAAGTTTAAAACTGATGGAACTAGATTTTGTTTACTCTTGATGTATCAAACATTTGTATTTACAGTGATCTCAGTGCACAACTTGAGCTTCACTGACATCCATCACACATCTCGCGCAAGACCTCTCATACTTCACATTCATTCTCTTTTTCTCATGCAGGCATTCTTGAATCTGGTCCTTTCATGATTTCCTTGATCTTCCACATTTTCTTCCTGCCTCTTGTGCAGAATAAATTCTCTTAGTAAGCATCTTGCCACTCATTTTTTTCAACATGGCCAAACAACCCAAGAATTATTTATCCCCACCTTAAAAACAACTTTTGGCTTCACACTACTCGTCTGCAACACATTTTCATTCCTCACACGATCAGAATATACCTTGCCTCCCCCCCCCCCATAAGTAACACATCTCTCCAGCCCACAAATGACTCCTATGTTTCTTCTGCAGTATTCAACCTTCACTGCTGTACATCAGAGTAGGAACAATTACTGCACTTTTTCTTACACAACCCTTTGGGACTTTTTTGAGAACCTATCATTTGTCATTCATTTAAAATCCTCCTGAAGCAGCTGTGACTTTTAAAGATGAATTCACTAGCCTACTAATTACACCAACTAATTTGTTTTTTCTGTCAAACATGCTTCCTAAATATGCAAATTCATTTACCTGGTCTATCTCTGTGCCATTTAGACTGATCTGTTTGATTTAATACTAACAATTCATCTCTCAGAAACATAACTTTGGGGTTTTCCTTACATATATTAAGTTTGAAATACATACAAACTTTATATGTGTGGGACAACATACGCTGCAGCTCACTTTTGCTTTCTACCAACAGGATTGTGTTATCAGCATGAGCAAACATATAATTGAGTACTTTCCACAGATAGCATTTACATAGTCTAATGGTGACTTAACCATATATGTCTCTTAAGACATAAAAATATTCTTTACCTTAAAAATTGTTTTGTTAATAAGTAATAACTAATTACAACACATAAGCTTGGCAGTGAATGTGGGGTATATCCTACCAGTTTTCTCAGATAATTTCTTACAAACATCAGCTGAAAAAAGTCATTTCAAGGGCTGCTAAAAGGGAACATTTTTATTTGCCATTTATTATCTCATTTTATAGCTTAAAACTACTTTTATACAAGATTGCAGCTCTCAAGCTGTATTTTTAGTGGTATGAAAACTTACACGTAAAATTTTGTTTTTTCATACCAGAAAGTATGTAAATTTCTTTTATTTTTTAATCTGAAAGGCAGCGAACGTGAAATGACATGAAATCACATAAACCAAAGCCGCTCAGATCGTATCTCAGAAATAATCCCACATGACACATGAAGATAAGCCCCACCCATGTGTGTCGCCGCTGAAGCTGAATACTTCCCTCTGATTGGCCGAGATTTCCCCAGTCCCATATCAATGTAAGGTTTGCTTAAATGCAGCCGGGTACTTAATTTATTGCTCAGGTGATTAAACGATACCTATGTATCAGTCTGTGGAATCCTTAAGACAAAAGCTACTAGCAAGAGTAAATTTTATATTTGAAAGTTTTAAATAATAATATAAAACAGTACATTGCAGCTTCTCTTAAAGATAATTGAAACTTATTGTCGGTCGAAGAAAAAAAAATCTCAAACTTCAAATAGTTCTGTTGCTTCGAAAACCCACTGTGAAAAAAAGTAAGTAATTTGTAAAGGCATCCCGCAGAAAAAAATAATTACAAACGTATTAAAAAAAAATGCTGCCACGGTGGCGCAGTGGTCTAAGCGCTGGCTTGTGATCATTCGTCCATGAAGGGTCTGGGTTCGAATCCTGGGGAGGCATGGATGTGTTTGTCTTACGGTACTGGCTATCTCCCTTCCTTGGAATCAGTGACCCTAAATTAGGGGCGGGCGACTGCTTATAGCCTATTAAGTTGCTCATGGTGGTCGTTAAACCTTCAATCAAAAAATAATAAGCTCCAATAGAAAATAAAATATGACTAAATCACTCGCATAAATGAAAAAAAAACAAAAAAACTTGTCATCCAATGAGTTGAACGTTAATCTGATCCTTGTGACTTTCTGACTCAGTGGTTAAGACTCGCGGCTTCAACCCAAATGGCCTGGGCTCGATTACCACCGCAGAAGGATTTGCTCGTGTAAGGGCTGAAATATTCAGCATGTTGGATTTTGCGAAATTTCTGTCTAAATACGGAAAAATTTAAAACTGACTTTTCTAAAATAAATGGTATTGACTACAGAAAATCTGTTAAAACACAGAAGTGTAGAAAAAAAAAAAAAAAAAAAAAAACGAGAACTTTTAAGAGCGGAGATTCCGTTAAAAGACTGATAGGCAGCCCACAGCACTTCTGTGTGCAACTGTATGTACAGAGAAAATTATTTCTGTATTAGTTACTTGGGTGTATAAGAAGAAAAAAAAGTTGGGTGGCCATCCCCCACGTTTTCTCAGTATGACGTCATTCAAGATGGCCGCCATAATTTCACTTGCCTTCTGTTAAAGTAAGCGTTTTAGCAAAAACGGTAAGAATTATTTAAAAAATGTTCAGCGTTCAATCGTCTACAAATTTGCTTCCGACTGATTTCTTGATTTCTCAAACCATTATCCCACGAAGGTAACCTTTTCCTACTGAAGTACACAAATATTCTCCTTAAGGAAGATTTAACACTAACAGTGAGAAAAGCATATATTCAATGAAATTGTTTATAAAGTACACTTAGTTTAATTCATATTACATAAAAAATATACACTTGCAAATCCTTAAAAACATTTTGATAATTCTGTACAAGACAAAGCAGTGATAATTTTATAATTTTTAAACACCTTGGTTTATAAATGTAAAAGACAATCTACGTTTATTATTGTTTTAAGTAAAATGTTTGTTTCTTTAGCAACAACATTAAGTTAAATATGGGTTTCTACAATCTATTTTATCAATGTCAACGCTGTTGCATTTGCAAAACAAACATGGAATTTCTGCATCCCTACACACACACAACTTGATCTAGCGCACTCAATGTAGTCGTCTGGCAGTGGAAAAATGTACTTTAATGGCATTGGAACACTATCTGTCATTTCAAAGCCGAACTTAAGTGGATCCAATGTCTTGTGCTTCATCGAGGCAGTGTATCATTAGGTAGGTGTGGAAGAAAGCACGAAGATGATTTCCCTGTGCACTGGTACTTGTTGGAGGAGGTAGGTCATCGAGAAAAAATTTTCCCATGGAGGTACTTCCATAGCCTGACTCGTCAAGTGTCTTGCAAGACGAGCCTTTCTTCAACAATTACACTAAGTGCTGTTCGGCAAGTGACATGATTCTGTCGAGCTCTGGAGATAGTGGTGACACGCCAAACTCTTTCAGATACTGCACAGGGTTACAGCCAACTGCAGATTTTTTGGTACCAAACTTGCTGGTATAGTCAGCACCAGAAAGACCATGAAGTTCTGGTAATGCCTGGCACATGTCTTGTCCCAGTGTCTCGACGAACATATGGATTGGAACAAGTCTTGTGTCACCAACGCCTGTTCTTAGCCACATTTCATTTACTCCTATGGTGTGGAACCTTTTGCAGTGAAATAGAGCCAGGACCAAAATGTCAGTATCAGCACTTATAAACACTATTCTCTTGAGCCCTTGATTTGCTGCATTCTCTCCATATATCATCATCCTGAAGTCTGCTTCTATTAAAAATCTGACCATGGTACGTATTGGTTTTTCAACACCATTTTGAATAACCATGATGGCATACCTGCCAACTAAATTTAATGAATATGCAGAAGATTGCTTTAAAAAATTCAGAAGATTGTATAAAAATAAATAAAAAAATTACGTCAATTTGTCACACGATAAAGTGATTTAAAACTCGTACTGCTTAAACAACAAGTTAGTAAAATCATGCAACGCATTGATTATGATACGCCTTCCAACATGCCAGAAATCATTATTTAATGGCTGTGGTATAAATCTCGCTCCTGTGCCATGATCTTTGACCCCATTCCAATTATATTAAACAGAATTGGTTCAGTATACCTCCGGAACAACATGATAAAGTTTTGTCGCAATCGAAGCATTTTTACGTAAGTTATGACGCATAAGGGCGATGGAATGGATCCCTCTCCTGCCCTTTGACCTCTGACCCCATTTCGTCCATTTTTATAGGGTTCGTCACCAGGTTGTCCCCTACCACATACTGAAATTCCATCGAAATCGAAATAATTTTACCCGAGTTATCTTTCGAAATGAAACAGACGGACGAGGCTGGAGCATATACGCTTCTTTAGCATATGGTTGGAAAGCGTAAATAAAATTACTAAATCACTCGCATTAATGACAAAAAAAAAAAAATTCATCCTCGCAGAATTCGTTCTACGTGAGTCGGATTGCCGAGCGTTTTTGGCTCGGTAGTTAAAGGCGCCAGAACCTGTTCAGCCACCTAAAACGACGGAGGTTCCATCCTGACTTCAGTGGAAGGATTATCTGGCGTAAGGCCTGAAAAGTACAGGGTCGTCGATTTTGCGGAATTTCAGTTTAAATACGGAAAAACCTAAAGGGGTTTTCTGAAATAAACAGAATTTCTGTCTACGGAAAATCTGTGAAAATGCGCAAGCTAAAATAAATGGCCACTTGTAAAAACTGACATTTCTGAAAAAGACTGGTACCTACAGGCAACTTTGCTGCACGTTATTTTCAGAAATTTTCTGTGAATTCACACCACTAATTTTTTTCAGTAAGGGTAATGGAGCAGGACGAGGCTGACGACTGCTTTGGAAAAGGTGAGTGCAAGAAAAGGTTGCTGGCTTGAAGGAAAAGAGTTAAGGAGGAGAAAGGTATTGTCTGCGTGTTTTTTTTTTTTTTTTTTTGAGGTTTAACGACCACCGTGAGCAACTCAATGGGCTATAAGCAGTCGCCCGTCCCTAATTTAGGGTCACTGGTTCCAGGGAAGGGAGAGAGCCAGTGCCGTAAGACAAACACAACATCCATGCCTCACCGGGATTCGAACCCGGACCCCTTTCGGACGAATGATCCCAGGCTATCGCTTAGACCACTGCGCCACCCGGGCGGCCTGCGTGTTGGAGTCATACTAACTTGAACATTTCCCCTAAACCCTAATCCACAAAAAACATTTGCTTTAAGACTTTTCTCTTAGGCATGAAATTTTCATTTAATCAGTGCGTGCTACTGGTGCTGGTGGAAGTGCGTCATTGTTATTAAGCAGGTATGTAACTCTTTAGGTTTTACTAATTTCATTAAAAATGGATGAACGGGAAAAAATGACTCCAAACATTAGATTCCTTTGTATTTAAAACAGTGCAAAAACACAGTTCCAAAATTGATGAGTATGTATCCAGGAAGGGGGGGGGATATTGCAAATACCTTTGCACCCTGTACAAAAAGGAAAACGAATTCTTTCTTTCAGTGTTTTGCAAATAAAGTTCCTATCAAACTCTTTCCCCAGCAGAAATAGTACTCGCCCATCCGTCACGCATCCTGATTTCGAAGTCAAGCTGCGTCCCTGGTCTGTATGTGTGTACGTGAATGATTACATGTATTAAAGGTTTTTTCCTTTTGTATTGATGTTTTTCTGGCTGGAAACCGAATATAAAGACGACATTGAAAGAATCATAGTGCAAACATCTTTAGCAGTGCCGGTGCCAAACTATTCTGTGCCCTAGGTAAGGCTAACTACTTCCAAAAATTGCCAACTTTAACTTACCACTAAGTTTTAAAAACGAAAATGAAACAGTATACTATAACAAGTTAGTGAAATCATGCAATGCATTGGTTATGATACGCGTCCCGAAATACCGTAAATCATTACTCAAGTTATTGCTCAAGTTATGAGGATAATGGCTGTAGAACAAATCTCACTCCAGTGTCCTGACCTTTGACACCATTTCGATGATATTCCATAAAACCGGTAAAGTATGATAAAGTTTTTGTCTCAATCGAAGCATTTTTACGTAAGTTATAACGCATAAGGCCGATGGAATGGATCCCAATCCTATGTCCTGACCTTTGACCCCACTTAACCCATTTTCAATAGAGTTCGTCCCTAGGTGACCCCCTAAGACATACTAAAATTTCATTGAAATCAAACTATATTTATGCAAGTTATGATGCAAGAGGGCAATAGAATTGATCTCGCTCCTATGTCGTGACCTTTGACTCCATTTCATCCATTTTCAATAGGATTCGTCCCCTACCACATACTAAAATTTCATCGAAATCTAAGAATTTTTACGCAAGTTATGACGCATAAGGGCAATGGAATACATCCCGCTCCCATGTCCTGACCTTTGACCACACTTCACTCATTTTCAATAGGGTTCGTTCCCAGTGGTTCCCTACGACATACTAAAATTTCATCGAAATTGAACCATATTTACGCCGCCCCGGTGGCGCAGTGGTCTAAGCGATGGCCTCTGATCATTCGTCCGAAAGGGGTCCGGGTTCGAATCCCGGTGATGCATGGATGTTGTGTTTGTCTTACGGCACTGGCTCTCTCCCTTCCCTGGAACCAGTGACCCTAAATTAGGGACGGGCGACTGCTTATAGCCCATTGAGTTGCTCACGGTGGTCGTTAAACCTCCAATCAAAAAAAAAAAAAAAAAGAAAAAGAAAAAAAAAGCTAAATCGATTTCTAGTACCAGAAAACGGTAGGTTAACGACTTTCATCAAAATCCTTAGAGCCGTTTTCAAAATAAAATTTGCCTCCCCGGTGGCGCAGTGGTCTAAGCGATGGTCTCTGATCATTCGTCCAAGAGGGTTCCGGGTTCGAATCCCGGTGAGGCATGGATGTTGTGCTTGTCTTACGGCACTGGCTCTCTCCCTTCCCTGGAACCAGTAACCCTAAATTAGGGACGGGCGACTGTTTATAGCCCAATGAGTTGCTCACGGTGGTCGTTAAACCTCCAATCAAAAAAAAAAAAATTTACGTAGATACAAGAATTGCTCCTTTAAGGTGGGCGTCAAGTAATTTTGCTTCCTATACTTCCAATGGAAAAATTTCTGTACACATTTACTTCACAATTAATGCGTTCCCAAGGATGAAAATTTGAACATCGATTAAAATATCTTCATTTTATAACTTGGAATACTTAATATTTTCTGAAACATAACCATAATTATGCAATCCAACATTTGTTTGTCTACTGACGTCATCAAAATACAGGTCGTGCCATCTTTTTTTTTGGTTACAACACCACCAAAGGAAACGTTATTGTTTTTTAATATAATTATGGTTTTGTTTTAGAAAATGTTAAGTATTCCAAGTTATAATATGAAGTTATTTTAATCGATGTTCAAATTTCCATCCTTGGGAACACACTAATTGTGAAGGAAATGTGTACAAAAGTTTTTCCATTGGAAGTATAGGAAGCAAAATTACTTGATGTCCACCTTAATACATAGTATGGGATAAAGGCGATGGAATGGATCCCGATCCTATGTCCTGACCTTTGGCCCTATTTGTTCCATTTTCAATAGGGTTCCTCCCAAGGTGGTCCCCTACCACATACTAAAATTTCATCGAAATCGAACCATTTTTACGCACGTTATGACGCAAAGGGCAATGGAATGCATCCCGCTCCTATGTCCTAACCTTTGATCCCACTTCACACATTTTCAAGAGGGTTCGTCCCCAAGCTATCCCATACCACATACTAAAATTTCATTGAAATCGAACCATATTTACGCAAGTTATGGGGCATAAGGGCAATGGAATGGATCCCGCTCCTATGTCGTAACCTTTAATCCCTTTTTCAATAGAGTTCGTCCCCAGGTGGTCCCCTACCACATACTAAAATTTCATCGAAATCGAGCCATTTTTACGTGAGTTATCGTGCCGACAGACGGACGGAAAAAGCTGGAGCATATACGCTTCTTCAACCCACGGTTGGAAAGCGTAAAAAAAGAAATACAGGACACTTACCTTTATTTTTTTTTGTGTGTGTTTTTATTGAAGGGAACTTTTATTTATAGTAATTTAACAGTTAGCTAAACTTTTTACAGTGGCCTTTTTGGCTTTTTTTAAGAATTCTTTGGAGTACTCTTTTTGAAAACAAAGTAAATTTTCTTTGCATTTAATTAACAGAAGACTCTCAAGCGATTCACCTGACATTAATGATCGAAACATTGTGTGATTTTTTTTAACCAAAGAAAAAATTATTTTGCATTAATTAAATTCTTTTGCATTATTAATTAAATGGCAAATACACCCTATAATTATTATTTCACTTTGGTGTTCTTTCAAATGACGAGCCACCCATTTTTCTCTCGTATCATTACTGGAGCATTGTCGGCTCCAAAAGCAATGCAATTTTTGAAAGGTATCCTGTGCTTACTAAAAACATCAACTGCAGCTGAGAACCATGAATTCTGATATCAGAGTTTTCACTATTTTAGATAAATGGGGTAATTTTCAGAGAATGAATACTTTTTTTTTTAACACCATGCATCAATTCTTACAAATTTCCAAACTTCGTCACTTCCGTTTTTGAAATTTCCCCCACCCTTGTCAAGCTAAAATGCGCACACATTTATGAGGGTGATGACATTTAACAACTACATAGGAGTGGGGATCACATCGCGGGAAAAAAAAAAAAAATACAATTACTGAGGAAATCTTCGCACCGTCTGACTTTCGTTTTCGGAAATTTATCCAACTTTTTCAAGCTGAAATACAAATATTTATGGAATAAAATGATTAATAATACTGGGTAGGGTAACATCGTGAGAAAAAAATTACGATTACGAGAAAAATCTTACCTCCGTTTGCTTGGTCCAAATGATAACAAAAAGACGGAATTCCTCGAATCAGCGTGAGAATCTCATGGCCGAAGCAACATCGCGAGAGAAAAAAAAGTACGAATGCGGGAAAAATCTGCATTCCGGTTAGCTTCCGTTTCCGAACGTTTAAAAAGACAAAACAACGTCCCCAGACGGAATACGGCCCCCTGCCCTAACTAATACCCCGAAAATTTCTTCATTTTTGCATCGATCTCGACTCGAAAATGACAAAAAAAGGGGGAGGGGGTGGGGATCCGCGAATCCACGGAAGAATCTCACGTACTAATTAACCACTGAATCGATTTCGAATGGCGTAAGATTACATTAAAATATCGATGACCGATAAATTTTAACTTTTGGTGCAAAATTAGTGCAGATTTCATCAAAATCGCAATTTTTTAGCAGATTGGTGCAAGAACAACGTTTTGACGCAATTGGCGCAGGTCTGGCAGCCCTGAGATTAAGACTAATACGTTATTGCGGCGCTTTTCAACTTTTTTTTTTTGACTTACAAAAATTAATAAAACAGGTTATTTTTCGCAAAAAAACAGAAATTTTTCGAATGGCAGAAGAACGCGAGTTCGGTCGGAAGATCGTATAAAAAATCAGAAGAGTTGGCAGGTATGCCCATACAGTTGACACTAAATTCATCCGGTGAACCAGAAAATGCACTTAACACATGCATCTGTCTAATAGGTCTTGTCACCATCAAGGTTCTGAAACTGTTATATGTTTTTGTAGTAACAATTTGTTTGATGATGAGGACCAGAAAGTTTCCATTTCAATTGGTAGATTAACTTCTGATGATGTTTCAGAGAAAACAATGACATTGTTTTTTGCCTCGATAGACGTTCAGAGTCTTTAGGAGAACACTCTTGGTAACTATCGAAGACATGGTCTACCCTGGAAGCACCAGCTGAGAGTGATGATGTAAACGTCGAGTAAGAAGTGGCAACATCACCTTACGTTTTCTTTTCCTTTGTTACCACCTTTCTCAAACAATTCATAATGTCTATGATGAAACAAGTACTTTCATCTGGCTGAAATTGTGCTGCTTTTGCGTCTTCACTCAGAGTCATTTTTAGTTCCTACATAAGAGCAGTTTTTTTGCTTTTAACAAGAAGACCATTCTCATCAAAAAGCATTGAAACATCTGATAACTCAAACTGAAACAGACGTGCCAGTTCATA
This sequence comes from Macrothele yani, assembly GCA_039090855.1. NCBI lineage: Eukaryota > Metazoa > Arthropoda > Arachnida > Araneae > Macrothelidae > Macrothele > Macrothele yani. The sequence goes on from CM077017.1 coordinate 15,894,999, forward strand.
CCCGCGAACTTGAGCAATTTGAAGTATTCTGTTCGTGGCAGTCTTAAAACACTTTCTATTTAACTCATCTTTTCCTTTTTTTCTCTGATTTATTTTGAGTTTGGAATGTGGTAACTTCGTGCGATTTATTGTGTACCAGATACGTGCAGACTTTTCAACATACTGGGTGGGTCTCTGTGTAAGCTTTAGCACCAGTACGTAATTTACTCACATTCAATTTTTCTTTTGCCTCGGCAGTAACTGCTACCTGTGTTACGAGGTTATGCAGTGATGTGTTGTCAGATAATTCAAATCGGTTTTCTCTTTTCAATATATACTGTACTGTATAATCACAATCATGTTGTTGGTGTGCTCTGTCTCACTTTTTCGGAGCTCATGGTGCACGTGTAAGTCAGATGTTGATACAGATTCAGTGATTTCTCGATGTAAGTTTGTTATCTGCAGTAACTCAGGGTATGTCAGATCCCACTGAGCAACAAACTGCTTCTGCTTTGTCATTCCAATTACACCAGATGACCCTTTTTGTGATATATTATTCGTTTGTTCGAGAGCCATATCGGCACCAACAGCTGAGAAGGTACGTATGACTGAACCTTTTTACAACATGTTTACCGTTCTTGAATGCTTTGTACACTTCAGGATATGTAGTACGTAATTTCCTCCTGTCTTCTAAGTAAGAAGAGCTCCAACTTTGGTAGTTTTACACAATCCAAGACTGCAAACAGAGGCTGAATCTTCTGAACAGTATCAAGATGTAGATCCCATAAACCCTCTCGGCCAGATCGTATTAAGTTTCTCAGTAAGGATACAAATATCCTGAAGTTATTCCAGTATAAAAACTGTTCTGATGATTCCCGACCTATAACAACAAAATCCTGAAAGTCTGAAATAAGGTGCTCAACATCAATGTCATCAAATGTTGCTCTGAGCATTGCATAATCTTTTGTGGAAAGGCTATCTTGAAGTTTTTGCAGTTGTTGTATTTCTCCAACATAATTTTCAGCTCCGTTTGTTTTAAAGAATGCCAGTACTTGAAGGCAGAACAAGGCGTCATCAAGAATGAACATAGCCTTACACCTCTTACGTAATTCTTTCCACTGAGGGCAGATTCTGTCGCATTAACACCCAATAAGCCACTTTCAATGAAAATATCTGATGCTCCACTATTCCAAATGTATTTTCCCAAACAACCAATAAAAACTTTTGTCACGTGAAAGGAGCATATGATCAGCACAAAATTTTCGAATTGTTTGCTATGGTTTAGTTGTATTTCTCTTGCGACGCAGAGAACACCTTCATCGCAAGCTACTGCAAGATTGTTCTGTTTCAAAGCCATGAGTAGTTTATTTTAATTGCAAAGTAAAGTGTAAACAGTCTCATATTTTGTTACCGAATGCGGTAAAATGACGGTAATGCGGTGAAATTAAATACCTAATATTTCTCCTAAGAAACGCAGTTCCACTTTTGTACTAAAGAAGGAGCTAAAATCGAGGGATTTGCGTGGTAAGAGTACGCAAACAAACATTTCCCGTACTACAATATTAAAAGGTAAATTTTCTGGGATAATCGTTTGAGAAATCAAGAAAATAGTCAGAAGCAAATTTGTAGACGATTGAACGCTAAACATTTTTTCTTTAAACATTTTTTCAATAAATCTTACCGTTTTCGCTAAAACGCTTACTTTAATAGAAGGCAAGTCGAACGATAGCGGCCATCCTGAATGACGTCATACTGAGAAAACGTGGGGAATGGCCACCCAACGTTTTTTGCTTCTTATACATCCAAGTAACTAATGCAGAGAGAGTTTTCTCTGTACGTACAGTTGCACACAGAAGTGCTGTGAGCCGCTGGACTATGACACTTACCAGGAACTTTGCAGCGTGTTATTTTCAGAAATTTTCTGTGATTTCACACCACTTATTTTTTTAGTGTGGAGAAATTTCCTGCAAAAATTAAACAAAAAGAAATAAATGAAAAGATCCTTCAGATTTTAGCGCAAATATACGCTAGGGTACAAAACGGGAGGACGAAGTGGAAAAAGTGAAATAACGCGGCAAATAAGCAGCACTCACACATAAATTAACTCAGGACCGTATCTGGGAACAGGAGCAACAGCACATGCGTAATAAAGGAGCATTTTTTGTTGTTGTAGGTTTAACGACCGCCGTGAGCAACTCGGTGGGATATAAATAAGCAGTCGCCCGATCCTAATTTAAGGTCACTGGTTCCTGCTTATAGCCCATTGAGTTGCTCACGGTGGTCGTTAAACCTCCAATCCAAAAAAAAAAAAAAAAAAAACAGCAACACTATGAAGTGGAATGTCATGTCTTTTCCTTCTGATAGCTTCCTTTAACTTCTTTAATGTCTGCACATAGTGAGCACTGTTTATTGTTGCAACTTCTGGATGATGACACGATCAGTTGTGATGAGGTCATTCACACATTGCCTGCTGGCATCTGTCACTGCAGTTGCGGGTCTCCCACTCCGTTGTTTGTTCGACACTGAACTTTCTCCCTCTCGAAACCTCTTCATCCATCTTCGGACATTACTGATATCGATTGTGGCAGCTCCATACACCGCCAGGAGTCTTCTGTGGATTTCTGGAGCCTCACATCCCTCTTTTTCCAAGAATTCAATTACGGCTCGTTGCTTTTCTTTGTCATTCCTGATCTTTATTTACGATTCTGAAAAAATTTGTTCCCACATTGGTAACATATCATAGTACATATCAGTGCAGTTTCGTTAAAATGACTTCAATTAAAATTTCAAAAGTTATTAAGGAGGAGGCATTACTTTCAGGATGCCCCTTGGTACAATGTTCAGAACAGTGGATCACAAAAATAAACTAACCACAGGAGAAGAAATAATACGCAAACGAATCGCGAATTCAAGCAGCTTCGAACAACCGTGAAACACCTTTCAATTATTTTGAACTATTGGGAAGAAATAATTTCTGAATAAAAAAACGTTTTGCTGAGTAAATACGTCGGGCAATTCCTTCGTTAACATCGTTAAATCCTGAATTTCTTGAAAGACGTTCTAAATGAAGAATCGTTATGCTGGACATTTAATTTATTTATGAAATAGAAAATGTGCATTTATGAAAAAAGACCGTTATGCTACAAGCAGTGGTTCCTCGTGAATAGCTGAGGTCGAAGGTGGGGGGGGGATTTCTGTATCTTAACATTTGTCGTTTTTATAGTTAAATTATTGTGTGGCGGTTAGACGTTCAAAAAGGTTATGTACAGATGGGATTGTTTCCCTAAACAACTGCTCCGCAATTGTAAGTTTGTGTGTGATATCACTCTCACAGAAAATAGCCATGAATTCCCCCCTCTTTTTGAGCCATACGTTTATTCCTGGAAGTTTATTGAGAGCGAAAGAAAGATCCTTTACAGTTATTGTTTCCCAATGTCTTGTCTTTTACTTTCCTTACCAAACAGCACTGAACAAAAGTGTTAAAACACAGAGAAATTTCTGACCCCTGGGTGATTCTCTTTTTGTCCCCTCCGTAGCTTCAATATTAAAGCCAAGGTCGCGACTACTATTCATGCTGGAGTTGGGGAACATTCTCTCACACGTGGTCATCAGTAACTTAAGGGCCAAAAATAAGCAACATGAATTTGCAGCAGTTATCCCACGTTTCTGTCATGTCATTTTCGTAAAAAAAAACGTGAGATTTCATATGATTTTTACAACATTCATGAAAATATTTTTACTTCGTGAAAGCACGAACAATGAAGGATCCTTGGAACACTTCCGAAAATTTAATTTTGTTCTACAAAAAACAGGGTTGAATAACAAAGACATCTTTCTTTCCACGTTTCATCACCACATAGCAACCGAAAAATATTTATCCGGTCACCGCTGGGGATCCGAATCCCAGATCTCTCGATATCTAGCCAAGCGCGTTAGCCTTACGCCACGATGGCCAACAATCGGGCAATGCGCTTAGGTTTAACGCTCTCTGCTAGATATCGAGAGATCTGGGATTCGGATCCCCAGTGGTGACCGGATAACAATTTTTCGGTTGCTATGTGTTGATGAAACGTGGAAAGAGCAATTGTCTTTGTTTATTCACTGGCGCCACGTATTTGGAGGATTTTCAGAACAGGGTTGAAACCTATCAAAAATTGCATTCGTGGTTTTCACACAGGTAGCAAAAGTATTTGAAATTAAAAACAGATTGGATTTTTATTTCTCCTTTTCAGTACGTTTCTACTTCGTCGTGGCCATAGCTGGGAGGAGCTAGAGTGGGCTCAGCCCCGCCTCGCAAGGTAAGAAAGCCCCCTAGAAAATGGGCATTGCTGTAAATTCTCTGAACTTTTTTACTTATGAAAATGACTTGTATTTCATTATAAGTATACATTCTTTACCTTTGTTATTCGTGTACTGCACATTTAAAAAAAAAGCAAAATTGAAGTGATACAGCACGAAGAACGGATAACTAAAAAGAAATGCTTCTAGAGGTAAATCAGCAGGAACAGCTGCACCAATGATTCTCTGTCACTTGGTTACCGGACTTTCAGCTGCTAACAATCAGGAAAGGAAGATCTTTTGTCTTTCCATTTTTTTCATTGCTTTTTGGAAAAACCTGAAGTACGGACTAGGATCCAAAAGTTCCCGGATTACACCTGTACGGCAAAGTACGTGTATCGCGTACCCACAGAGATTATTGGATTACGTTACAACATTATCCCCCTCACAGGGAAATCGATTTCGTCCATCTACGTCCCGCGCTTGCTACGGTACATCCGAGTATTGTGAACAATTTATGCAGTGTTCGGCGACTGATGAAAATGGCATTTTTTAAGCAGCGCATTAACATTAAATTTTGCGTTCGTTTGAGCAGAAGTCCAACAGAAACTTACGAGATGTTGAAGCAAGTTTATGGCGAAAATACCCTGTCGTGGTCACAAACATTCGATTGGCATCGACGCTTCAGAGAAGGTAGACAGGAGGTCGAAGACGACGAACGAAGCTGGCGGCCAGCGACAGCTCACACGGGTGAAAACATTTTGAAGGTTGCCGCCATTGTACGTGCCAACATACAACAGACGATCGAGCAAATTGCAGAGGCTGTGGGATGTCGGAGACTACGCGTCAGCGGATGCTAACAGATGATCTGAAGATGCACCGGGTGTGTCAACACATCGTCCCACGCATATTAACAGAAGATCAGTTGGCCATACGGATGGAAATGGCGGGCGATTTGGTAACCGCTGCCGACCAAGACCCCAATTTCTTAGAAGAATCATAGTGGGGGATGAAAAATGGCGCTTCCTCTTCGACCCGCAGACTAAGCGGGTATCAGCTACGTGGAAATCGCCATCGTCCCCACTCAAGCAGAAATTCTGCCGAGATCGCAGCAAAGGCAAAATCATGCTAGAGGTTTTTTTCGGCGTCCAGGGTACTGTTCATCTTGAATTTATCCCCGAAGGTCGCACTGTCATCTGGACATCATGCGACGTCTACGTGAGTCGATGCGCAAGAAGTGGCCTCAGCTGTTGGGGCGATTAATCGTGGGTGCTGTAGCACGACAATGCACCGGCACACAGGTCACTCCTCGTTCGCGGGTTTCTCTCCAAAACAAGAGCTGTTGTTCTACCACACCCACCGTATTCACCCGATCCCCTCCCCTGCGACTTTCAGGTCAACGGTTTTCGATCACAGAAGAAGTGAAAAACGCATCGGTGGTTGCACTAAGTTACATTGCAAAGAATGGGTTCCAGAAATGCTTCGACAAACTCTACAGCCGCTGGCAGAAACGTTTTGTTGCAGAGGGTCTTATTTTGAAGGAGGATGTGTTTCAGCTTTGTAACTCTATCTATCTATGGACTAAAAGTTTGATCAAAGGTTTCCAGTCCGGAAACTTTTGGATCCTACCTTGTATAAAATGACATGAAAAAAACAAAATAACAAAAACGAAAGAGTGTGAGAAAGCTTTCAACTTCTTCCTGTTTATTGTTTTGTGATGGGAGAAGTGTTTATTGGCGGGAATATGAAGGATTTTGGTTTTTGAGTCGGAAAAAGAAGTTTGGCTGTTAACCGTGGTAAGAGGAGCCTACCTCATTGCACCTGCAAAGGAGAATGCGCGATTAAAGATGGAAAATAAAAAGGCGAAGCTAGGCATCAATAGCTCCTCGATGCCATTACACAAATCCGCGGAAACGAACTAGAATAGCAAACTGAAAAATAAATAAATGTTTTTTTCATGCTAGTTGGGAGTTATCTTTCCTCCACTGATAATGACCCGGCAACTCTGCCACCGTCAAACAAATTTTGATAATATAATTTTTTTTATACTTCAAGAGAGTTCATCCCTCCCTCCCTTCTCTGCATATTTTGATTATTATTATTTTTTTTATTGTTTAATTTTCGGTATGGAGAAATTGATCGCTATTGAATTTGTAACGTATATTCTAACTTTCCTTTTGAGTTTCTTTTTCTATGTAAATTTGAGTTCGTTCTCTTAGACATTTTCAAACCTTAACGTTATGTCTTTTCCCTCAAACGAGAATGATGTTGGCAACACACTGAGGTCGGAACAAGTGACGTATGTATGTCAGGATAAGAACGATAGAAAAAAAGTGCATGCAGTGGTTGTTTAACCCTTTAACGACCATGACCCAAAAATCCTGTATCACTCTAAATACCATAACGCCCAAAACTGTCTGTTGGCTCACTTCTTTATTTAGTAACAACAATAGTGACTGAGGATGACATCTGCTTATCTCTCATAGGTCGTGCAAATTTGAAGAGCAGGTAAGGGTAGGAAATCTGACTCACCCTTGACAGGCGTTTCGGTGGCCATGATCGTTTGTATATACGGGCGTTCTGGTTGTTAAAGGGTTAACGGGGAGCGCAGCTGGTGGCTTTGTGGTCAACGTTCGTGACTGACACGGAGAAGACCTCTGGTTCAAACCCTGAAAGGTACGAACGTTCGAACCTCTAAATATCCGCCGTGCGTCGGATGGGAACGTTAAGTTGTCGGGCCTCGGGTACTGGCCCCCGGTAATAAAAAAGCGCGTCTTCCTCCCTCTTTCTACCTCGCTTCTGTATTACTTTCCTATCGGGCACTCTAGCCCAAATCTCTTAGCTTCCTATTTCTAAGGGTTGTTTAAGACCTGGGGTCAGACACTCCCTTCCTAAAATCCTCTACATATGATCTGATCTGATCTGTTTAACGGTGATTGGTGTTATTGATGATAGACGTGCTGTTATTCTGCGATTCGATGTTAAAACACTGATGTATTGAGTACGCCAATAAACCGGATGTGAGTGTGGAGTACAAACCATGCAAGCAAAATAAACGTATTTGTAAGTACTACAATTGACCTCTTTCTTGTAATGTGTATGGGTACCTTCTGATATTGCATTGACTTTAGCACACATAACGTAATTACTGACGTAAGGACTAAGGTTACAGTGGAAAGAGAAATTATGTTATAAATTAACAAAAAAAAAAAAAACCGAAATACAAAGCAAAACTTGTATTTGCATGAACACAGAGCCCCTCCCCAGATGAGTCTTCAGCCCTTCCCCCGGTTCTGAGACCTAGCTACTTTCCTGTACTTCCTTCATCCATTTATTTGCAGTTTTTTTTTTTTTCATGAATGTTCTATAAGAAATGGATGTTGTGTAATTCTCACCTTTAATTTTGTTCAGATATTTTTTAATAGGACAAATTAGGTTTTTCAAAAAAAAACAAAATACCCGTGATTCATGCCGCGAAAACTGTATTTACAAGCTGGAATTTATGAGTATCATCCTGTAGCAGGGGCGGCGGAAAGTGAAGTTCGTTGACCGGGCCTGAAATTTCGAATCGTTGTGCACCCCTCCCTTCCCGCTTCCCCCAACAAACAGGAGAAAAACAATGCCTAAAGAGCTTTGTTAGGGATTAGGACCACCTGACCACTTATCTAGAGGAACTTTCTAAGGCACATCACAACAAAAAATCGCACATATGCCAAATAAAAAGATATAAAAATAAAATCTTGGCTGAAATTATTGACCGGGCCCGGGCGGTTCCGCCGCCACTGTCCTGTAGACAATAAAGGAAATAACATTCGGTATGTCAGATGCCATCATCGATTTCATTTCAATTTTATCTTATTAAATTACCGAGAGTGATTTAAACATGGAGGTTGGAAATATAGGAGATTTCTGAAGCCGATCTGTTTACTGTTGTGATATCTCTCCGCGTGTTTGGTTACCCTCTTGGTCGTGTCTGCCATAGGAAAGCATTAAAAATTTGTGAATTTTAGAAGCTCATATTTTTTGTTAAACTCGTTTGTCAGCGTAGATTTTTTTCTGTGTTTGGCAGCATACTTTAGCTTGTTCATATTTAGTTTCCATGGGATCCTGCGTTGTATTCAACTGTGCAAATAAATTTAAAAAGAAAATACCAAGTAACGTCATTCCACCGGTTAGTATCACTTTATTTTCCGTTTACTAGGTTTAATTAAGTTATTTGGGATTCAATCGTTGATTGCAATTTACTGTGAATGGCTACTGTATATTTTGCTGTGATTTGCTTCCTTTTAGCATATTATGTAATGTTCTAAATTTGTAGCAAAATTAAAGAAGTCGCTAGGTTTACGTAGGTTATACAAAGCTGTTTATGAAAGTTGTAGCAATTTTTTCTGGAATAGTGTAGGTTATGTAATCGGAGGGGTATTCATAACTGAACCACGTTTAAAAGGATGTTCAATATAACTACATTATTAAGATAATCGTCTTTGAATTATTAATAACCCACCTATAATTATGACCGTGTTCATATCCAAAAACTTTGCACTATAAACAACAACGATAGGAATTAGCTACATTTACCAAAAGTTCATCTATTTCTTTTTTCCTGTTTTAGGGATTGACCAGTATACTAAATTGAAGATTTGACCATAGCTAGTAAATAATACTCATTTAAAACTAATAGACAAGGTGCTTTTGATAGTGTGCTACAAGATCAGTTAATAGATTGGAGCTCCTTTATTTAAAACTGAACTTCACAGTACAAATACAGATTCTCTGGATTAGCAGAGGGCATTAAAACAGTAACTTTTGCATGTAAGACCACTCACTGTTTCTTGGAATTATATGACAACGCAAAACATCACTGTTAATATATCCTGATTCACAACAAAACCACTTCGAATGTGAAACATAAAATGATGGTGATACTAAACACAGTAGATGAGAAAAGGGAAAGTTGAAACACAAAGGGTGCCCAGATATTTAAAAAATTAAAAAAAAAAAATGGAAGTAGACAAGTGAACAAGGAAACATTTGAAAGTGACTGAACATGAGCACCTTACAGTGAAGATTTGCAATTCTGGCTCTTCTCAAGCTATGAATGACCCTGTAAACATATGTATCTACATTTTGATTTTTGAAGAAATATTCTCATAATACATGGAAATACATTAGAATTATTAACACAGCAATCATACATCTCTAAATTGCCTGTATTTCCTGTTCATTCCAAAAATAGGTATGATTCTCTTCGGCCACCCCATTTCTAGTCATTGCACATTTTTGGTATTCTAAAATTTCATGTTCTCTTATTCATTTTACAGAGCAGTAAACATTTTAGGATCATCAGTTACTTTGATATTCCATAAATAAGCTATAAGTCAAATATATTTCATTCACTTCTGGTACCAAATGTTTACTTTACCTGATTTAGTTGCTATTCTGTAATGCATGTACATGTTCTGAGATTAAACATTGTTTTCATGCATTTTAACTCTCTCATGAATAATTTGCTTTTTCTGTCTAACATTAGTTACAGCATTGATGCTCTACAGCATATATGCTCTAATTAAACTTTCCCCTTTTGGTTCACTGTTGATATTTAAAGTTCTTCTTGTTACCTTTTCTTCCTTTACATCATATCTTACTTTTTTCTTTTTTTTTTTTTTTTTGGTAAAATCAGTGAGATGTAGCTAAAAGGTCATTCCTTGCACAGTGGGTGTGGCATGTGTGTTTTGTCTATCGAGCTTATGACCTGTCTCTGTTTTATCAACAGATTGTAATTTCTTCAAAGCTGAGGTATTTGTGGTAGCTGAAACATTCAAATATTTATTGTGGTTTATTTGCTCACAGTTCAGGTTCTGATTAGCTCAGTGTAATTAGCCTGTACTGTTTTGCACATCAGTGTAAATATCTTGTACCCAATATTTTGATAGTTGTTACAGATTTCCTGTATTGTATTTTTTTATATATATTCTTTGGTATTCTTGTTGTGTATCCATGCATCCCCACCCTTCATTTTTTGTTTTCCCATTAGGACTGAAGGACTAAGTCTTTTAAGAGAAAAGTCACTCATACCTGGCGTGGCACCCATTGTACGTGAAGGAAAGCATTTTGCTGCTGCTAGTGAAGGTTACTGAAGATGAGATTTAACCATTTGAGATAAATGTTTTGTATTGGATTTACATATAAATTTCGATACAAATATTTTTCTTTAGTGGTCGAATTGCAGCAGTAAGCTAAGTTCCAGCTACAAATACTGTTGGGTAAGCTTTTCTTTTCTCGCATATATAAAAATGACTTCAAGAAGTTTAATATGTATGTGGGCATCAACTCATAATAATATTTCTTCATGTTCTAACTAGCTCATTCTCTTTTGTCTTGTGTAACAAGAGGTATATTGAACCCCCATTAGGAAATGATAGTACTGACATATTTTTCTACAGCTTACAATGTACATAATGAGTGTGAAATGCAGCTCACAGCTAGGCTTTTTGATGACAGAAATAGGGGGAAATCTTGAATTCAGCTGAAGTAAATAATATAACAGCATAAAATTATAAAGATATTAATTGCAATATATGAAAATGTATAGTTATGGTAAACAAATAAATTACTTGAGTGAAAACTTTATTACTTAACTAATCAGATGAAATAGGCTGTCGTAAGAAGTTCTAGCTTAAAAGGTCAGCATTATTTTTGGAAATCAGATTTTGGTACTGGAGATGTTACATGGATAACAGTGAACTAAAGATGATTTACTATCTGATGCCAGAAAATTTGCACTTCTATATTTCCCATGCACTTCTGATTAGTTATCCATTAATTTTTGTGGCCATAAAATGTAGGTTAAATGTGCATTAGCATATGGGCTGCTGTTAACAATGCTCTCTGCAATTAGAGCTAAAATTAATCACCTTGTGTTGATTAATCATACCTTATGTGATCAGATTTTCCTATTCTTGAACATATGTTGTGCTAGCAACAAACTGTAGGATTTATCCTCAATGCATTCTTTATTAATAAATATAACTTTGCTCATAAATGGTATACGTATATTTCAAAAACCAAATTAAAAATCCTTATTATATACACACGTCTGTTTCATTTACTACTTAAAAGCTATTAACTTATTACATTATGAATATGCCTCTGTTAATAGTGATGTGTATTAGAAGTATAATATTTTGAATGCAGTTGGATTAATTTTAAAAGAGATCTTACAGTAGGAATTATTTCTACTACTTATGTAAATAAATCTGTTTTTATCAGGACATTTTATCAAGTAAGATTTCCTTTACTATCAGCAGGACTTGTAAATCCTATTTCTACAAACTAATAAATTGTATATTTTCTTGCTATATTTTGAAACTGCACAATTTAAAAATAAAAGAAACCCTCCCCCCCCCCCCCCCCCGAAAAAAAAGTTTCCTTCCTATTAAGGCCTGTAGTTTTAAAACTATTTATCTGCATACCTTTGACCTTTGAAGCACACCACAGTTCTAACGAAACCAGTTGGAATTTCCTACCTCCATTAGAAGAAACTAAAATCAGTCAAGTGCTTAAAGCAATTTTAAAAAATAAAACGAAGACACAGTAACTTCATATTTTGAGTCTGATATTTTAAATTTCTTTGAACAAGCTCACAGATTCCCCATTTTTTCTATAAAGGCTTGGAAATAAAATCTAGATATTTCATGAACTTTTGTTTTTTTAAATAATAATGTTCATTGTTTATTTGCTTAAGAACAATCATAATTGTTCTTTAAGTAAAACATACGGGGAATGTCGTTGTTTACTTTAATTTTCCTCCTGACAACATGGCAGAAGTGTTCCCTCCCTTTAAAGTGCGATCTTTTGAAAAATTCACTCATAATACAAATTCTCTGAAGCTCGACCGCTACAATTTCTATGATAAATAATATTTTAAATCTTTCTCTGTCGCTAAGACAGAGAAAGATTTTAAACGCTTTATAAAATTATGTTTAGTATAAACACATTTTAAATCGTCAGTTCATATACGTCTCAGTCGTTACGAAGACACTTTTTTAGATCTCTTTTCCTCCATGAAAATCTAAATTTTTGTACTAAAATTCCTTTCATGTAAACCTAAGAGTTTCTTAAACCTATTCCATTTCTTTTCCATTTCGCTTATAATTTAAGATAATGTAAAATCTTAAGAAAACGAACAGGGTCTCACTAATGCTTTCCTACGAAAAATCGTCTGCTTTTGCATCTTGAGGGTAACCATGCCAGAGCTGGCGGTACTGCTTTCACCGCGGAAGCGTACAAACCCGGCTTCACTTTGCTAGCATGGGAAGAGTTGGCGACAGCGTCTCCTCTTATTCCTACCTCCATGGATTTAAAAGATGTTATGGAAAAATGGCTCCAATATACAGGTAGCTCAGGTAGGGATCCAAACGTGTTACGATGTTATTTGTCAAAGCTCTTACGTCGATGGCTTTAAATTATCAATTTCATCTTATTAATTACCGAGAATGATTTAAACGATGTTATGGAAAAATGATTCCAATATACAGGACGTTCAGGTGGGGATCCCAACGTGTTACAATGTTATTTGTCAAAGCTCTTACATCGAGGGCTACAAAATTTCAATTTTATCTCATTAAATTACCGAGACTGATTTAAAAGATGTTGTGGAAAAATGACTCCAATATACAGGTAGTTCAGGTGGGGATCCAAAGCTCCTACATCGATGGCTACAAAATTTACATTGATGGCTACAAAACATTACAATTTTTGTAGCGCGGCGGTTTAGCCAGTGTGGCTCTTACAACGAATTTGTTTCCGAAATAGTGATTTTTGTCAAATGGGGTGCTTAGCACAAAAATTACGGCAATTTCCTTCTATTTAACTTAAACTTTGCATCAAATGAGGAAGCTGTTTCATATTTCATCTTATAGAACAAATTTGATTGTGTAATAAGTGAAAAGTCATATAGCGTGATTAATGATCTGCGAATATGTACTAGAATTTGTAATAAATTCAAAAGTAAAATTGATTGTGATCTTGAAGTGAGACAGGAATTTTAAAGAAGACCAACAACGGGTTTTATGAAAATTGAAAATGCTCCTTTAATGAAAGCATATGAGATTGAGCGAAATGAGGGTGAAACATAACTTCATACATAAAATATTACTTTCACAGTAACAACAATAATGATAATAAAAAGGAATTCAATAATTATCAAGTCATTTCTAGGAACAATTTTACAAAAAATGGGACCTCTGTTTGACATGAGGCCCAGGATCTAGGCGTACGTAATCATGCCCTGGCAGTCTGCATTGACTCTTGGCTTTCAGTTGCATTTATGCTAAAGTCGTGTAATGCATTCCTTTCTAGCTTTGGTTATAAGGTATGGCAAACATGTTACGGATACAGAACCAGTGAAAGTGTGTTCTCGTCATAAATGAGCGCAGGTTTCTGACCAATCGTTCGAGAGGTGTCTGGGTTTGAATCCCGGTGAGGCATGGATTTGCATTTGTCTTATGGCACTGGCTCTCTCCCTTCTTTGGAGCCAGTGGCCCTAAATTAGGAACAGATAACTGCTTATAGCCTATTGAGTTGCTCACGGTGGTCGTAACCCCCCCCCTCCCTCGCCGCAATGAACTGAGGTTCTTGCTCAAGAGTATGAAAGAACCATATCATCATTCTGAAAATGGTGCAGGCAAACACCTATCGATAAGGAGGAGGAGGAATCTTTCTTGATGCATGTGTTACTGACTGCTCAGACTTTAGAGCCCTTACTACACTGCAAAAATTAAGTTGTGTGAATTCATGGAAAATTTATGAAAATCTAAATTATAACTTAAAGCATTCCATTCGCCCGCACAGACAAAGAAATTCCTTTAGCAATTATTTTACAAAACTCGTTAAAGAAAAAGGTTATCAATCAAATAACCGCATAATTAAAATAATTTATACAAGCTGTTATTTGTTTGTTTTTTCATAAGTAAGGCAACAAGTTTGAAAAAAAATTATTCATGAAGGAAAGGATGGCAGCATCCGCATCGTTGGCTTAGACGGCAAAAAAAGTTTAATTCGCCTCTGGTTGCAAATGCAGGTTACGTAACTCTTAGCAATTCCCCCGCACAAATCATGAAGCTGCAATCTGTCATGATACATGCGATCGCGATCATCAAAAGTGGATGTCCTCAGTGTTGCTAATTTTATATTGCTGGCGGAAGTAGTGGCACCTCTGATGTAGTGAGCTTCGACTTCTATATCTTCACAGTCAGTTTTTTGTTGATGGTATTAGCGCTAACCAACAGTAGCTCTTATGGCTATAAGCAGTCACCCGCCTCTAATTTATGTTCGTTGGCTCTAGGAAGAGCAGTGCCACCAGAGAGCAACACCGCCTATTTTGGACCAATGGTCAGAAGCCAGCTCCACATGATATTCGGCCACCTGAGTACGGCATTTCCCTCTTTCACTGAAAATTATCACACTTCTCCAGCCAACAAGTGCAAGCAGAGAATTATTTGCAGTATTTTTTCACTTGATTTAAGAAATAGCATATTAGGATCCGCCCTGATTCAATTCATTAATTAACTCCCCTTGTCGCTCTTTTAAAGTCTAACCTAGGCGTGGAGCTTTTTGCCTCATTTATCCATGTTAATACTTATTTTCTTCAACCTTGTTTAGGGAAGTATTTGGCAATAGATGTAATCACATCTGTGAAAATGCAAGTGCAAAGGTTCGGCTATTTGAGAATACAGCACCAATAAAAATTGCAAATGGGGTGAGCAAGATGACACCATATCTCCCAGACTGCTTAATGCCACACTGCAAAATGTCTTTCAATCACTGAACTGGGAAAACAAAGGGATAAAGATAAGTATGGCCCCTGCCGTAGGTGCTAATTAAACAATTAAACGAAGGCGCTGTACAAGATTTCATATAGTTAAATAAACAATTAGTAGAAGCAGTATAGTTTAAAACAGCAGCGGACCGCGAACTTATTTTTTCAAAAGTTGACCGCAAGTCTTTCGATCACAAGACTACAGAAAAAATGTTAGTCATAAGATAGTACAACTATACTAGTTATCCGAATTTATTGGCGTAGATAAAATCAAGGTTTCCAAGCTTTCGCACATCAGCCAGATGGCTTTTTCAAGGAAGGTAGAAAGCAAACTGCAAACTGGATAATAGAACGTTTCAACAATTTGAACGCGGTGACTTGTTGAAACGTTCTATTATCCAGTTTGCAGTTTGCTGTCTACCTCCCTTGAAAAAGCCATCTGGCTGATGTGCGAAAGCTTGGAAACCTTTATTTTATCTACGCCAATAAATTCAGATAACTAGTATAGTTGTAGTATCGTATGTATAGTTGGGGTACAGTTCCTTGCGTTATTAAAATGTTAGTCCTTTTCTTGACTGTCGAACCTAGCTGATATAGCTCCTGATTATAACCGCGTAGAGGTTATAATCAGGAGCTATATCAGCTCCTGATTATAACCTCTACGCGGTTATAATCATACTGTTCTGCAAGTGGAGCTGTCCTAGTGGAAAGTCGACCTAAATTATTATTAGTGAACAGGGCGTGAGTTATGTCCGTGACAGAGATGGAAGGACTATTTCTGGATGGTCTCCGAAATGATCTGTGGTTAGAAACAGATTTTGACGGTATTATTAAATCTGTAAAATTGAAGACACCAAAAGTCAAGGTAATTTAATTTGTAGATAGTTACATGTTATTGTAGCGTATACTTAAAACAGTAATAGAGTATTCTCGTTACCAAAAAGACCATAACTTTATTGTCTATAAGAAAAATTTGATTATAATTTTTTGTATAAGTATTATTTTTCATAGTTGAACTTTTGTTATTACTTTACAATAATTGCGTTTTAAATTAATATATTGTTTATCATTAAGGCACGTTTGTTGATGTGTGCCATAAGCACCCAAAATCCTAGGTACGGCTCTGGTATTTAGACATGAGAACTTAATTATAAAAACATGAAAAGCGAGATAACCGAAATCAATATATAAATTACAAAAGCGAGATAGCCGTGTGTAGCTTTGGGAATAAGATACTTGCTTTTAACGATATCTAATTCTAAAATATTCGTTCCAATAAACTCCAACCAACTGTAAAGTAGATTGTTCACAGCTATGTACTGAATAGCCTGTAGTTTACCGGTCACCAGTAGAGCCTAACTCCAATTTTTTGTGTGGGATCATATGCTTCCTAACTTATATCATCATTATCAATCCACTGACGGATGAAGGTCTCTCCAAGTCTCTTCCACAACTTTATATTTATTTATCTATCTATCTATCTATCTATCTATCTACAGTGTTTGGAAGTAGCACCCTACAAGTAGCGCTGCTACTGTTTGAGTAGGGTGCTACAGTAGCAGCGCTACTTGCATGTAGCATCGCTACAAATAGAAAAAAGTAGTTGTAGCAGTAGCACGCTACAAAATAAAGTAGTTGTAGCAGTAGCACGCTACAAAATAAAGTAGTTTGTAACAGAAAATTACGCTACAAACCATGCTACTTTTAAAAAGTGGTTAAAAATTGCGTTCTTCAAATCATGTGACATTTCCAGACTTCCTGAAGCGTAATTGGCTGTAACAAGGGGTCCGAGTGTGCTCTACCTAGAATAGCGCACCTGACTTATATTGTGAAAGCTCGCCAAATTGTTAAATTGCAAGTCCCAAATAGTCTGTGAATACAGCAGGTAAGAGTCAATCATTCTAGCGTGTTTTTTATTATTATTATTATTATTTTGGTTGGTTGGAGGTAAACGTTTACAATGAGCAACAAGCAGTCGTCCATGCCTAATTTAGGGCCACTGGTTCCAGGAAAGGAAGAGAGCCAATGCCGTCTGGCAAACACAACATCCATGTGTCACCGGGATTCGAACCCGGACCCATCTCTGAAGAATGGTCAAAAATCAGCTCTTAGACCACTGCACACGGGGTATGCCACTTGTGGCTTTATTGAAGACCGTTTTTTGATTGCGAGATTCGATTCTTTTAGTCAAAGAAAATGAATTCGCAGATATAGAATGATATATGGCTTTTAACTGAATTCCCCGGGCTTCTCAGCTAGTCTGTCTAGTTTGAAATATGCACCACTGAATATGTCCAAATGTGTTACATATACAAAAATATATATAGGCCACTTTATTATGACCACCCCCTTAGTACTTCGTTGGGCCACCTTTTGCCTTTAATACTACGTCGATTCTTCGTGGCTTGGACTCCACGAGATGTTGATAGGTGGTTTGTGGAATCTGAGACCATATGCTTGATGAATAGCACTTTCCAGGAGTGCGAGATTGCAGGGTTGTGGATCCAGCTGTCTGATGGCTTGTTCAACTTCATCCCACAAATTCTCAATGGGGTTGAGATCTGGAGATTATGGGGGCCACCTAAGCAAAGTAAACTCACCGGCATGTTCCTGAAACCAATCCTGTACAATACGAGCACTATGGCAGGACGCATTATCTTGTTGAAAGTAGCCATCGCCATTGGGATAAACCATCCACATGACAGGATGCACTTAGTCCGCACGATGTTTAGATATGATGTGCCAGTCAGACGTTGATCAACACGAATTAAAGGGCCAAAAGCATGCCAGGAAAACATTCCCCAAACCATAACGTTGCCTCCACCAGCTTGAAGGGTTGTAGCAATGCATTTGGGTCCATGATTTCGTGCTGTTTCCGCCAAATTCTCACTCGGCCATCGGCATAGTGCAACTGAAAATGTGATTCATTGGACCACATAATTTGTTTACAATTATCGACTGTCCAATCCTTGTGCTCCTGTGCGAACTGGAGACGTTTTCTCTTGTTAACTGCAGACAGCAAAGGTGTTCGAACAGGCCTTCGGCTGCCATATCCCATCCGATGCAGTGTACGGCGAACAGTGCATGCAGAGATCATTTGAAGGGATCCTTGATTAAGATGGTCTGTAATTGGCTGCACTGTTGCCCTTCTGTTGTCTGTTACCAATCTGAACACTCTCCGTTCCGCCCGAGCAGTCACTAGTCGATGACGACCACACGTTGCACGTAGAGACCCAGTTTTTTGTCTGACAGTCCAGTCTTTAAACACTTTAACAACAGCTGCTCTGGAACATTTCACGAATGAGGCGGTTTCGGTGATACTCGCTCCATGGCTCCGAGCTCCTACAATCATCCCACGTTGAAAGTCCGTTAAATCGCATTTTTTACCCATCTCGTCACCCAAAAATCAGTTCTACTACTGTCGCAAGCACTAAGCTTCCCCTTTTTATACTAGCCTCGCCCTCTGGCGGCAACAGCGTGCAGCCATAGCTCATTTGCTTAAAACTGTCAGGTGGTCATAATAAAGTGGCCACTCAGTGTTTATATGTACGTTTAGATTAAATTAAATTCCTTGTATAATTTACCTTGGTTTATAACTCTGAATACCATATGCAATAATGTAGATGTATCTCAGAATTTCCACTCTTAATTTAAATCTAAACGTAAAAAAGTAGCTGAAAATTAGCAAAACTAACTATTTTTCAGAAAAAAAAAAAAAAAGTAGGGTAGCCAGCTACTTTTCAGATAAAGTAGTTGTAGCTGTAGCAAGCTACTTTTTCGTGAATGTAGTTGTAGCACTAGCTAGCTTCTTTTAAAAAGTAGTTTTCCAATCACTGTCTATCTATCTATATTTGCTTTTTTAAATTCAATTTCTGTTGATTAAAAATTATACTCATTATCAAGTAAAATTTAAATGTTTTCATTCATGTGTTTCTTGCCTATGTGAGCGAAAGTGCTTATGTGAACTGTACAATGCTATTCATAGTACACTATATTATCAAAAGTATTTGGACACCACAGTGTTTTGGGACAAATGGCTTTATAATCGGAATTAGTAGTTAGTCGGTCCACCTTTCACTTGTATGACAGCGGCAACACGTCGAGGCATACTATCAGCCAATTTCTGGTAGGTCTCGACAGGAATTGCTCGCCATTCGTCCTGCGAAGCTGCTGCCAGAGTGGAGAGCGAACACGATCTTTGTGGTTGATTTCGCATCCGTCGCTCCAATTCATCCGATAGGTATTCTATGGGATTAAGATCAGGGCTCTGAGCGGGCCAGCCTAACAATTCTACCTTATTTTCAAGAAACCAGTCTTGCACTCGTCGTGAAGCGTGGCAGGGAACTCCATAGTGTTGGAAGAGACAACGGTCATTTCCACAATGCTACCATACTGTTGGTAGGGCAGAATTATCCAGAACTTCGAGGTATACTTAACAGATCATGGTTTGTGGTATAATAACCAACTACCGGAGACCTCTACACGAAACACAACTCCATACCATGATGGAGCCTCCG
The DNA here is from genome assembly GCA_039090855.1 of Macrothele yani. Taxonomy (NCBI): domain Eukaryota; kingdom Metazoa; phylum Arthropoda; class Arachnida; order Araneae; family Macrothelidae; genus Macrothele; species Macrothele yani. The sequence continues at coordinate 15,914,592 of CM077017.1, forward strand.
CCGAGCTTAACAGTTGGAAAAATGCAATGCGACGAAAATCGTTCGCCGGGCTGTCGCCAAATCCACACACACACCCATCAGATTGTAAGAGTGAAAAAGCGTGACTCATCACCCCAAAGAACAACTTTCCTGTCGCCCACAGTCCAGGAACAACGGGAGACATACCACTCCAAACGGCGCTTTGCATTCACGGTAGCTATGTGTGGCTTGTGTGTCGCTATTCTAACGTAATAATCCACACTGTGCAACTCTCTGCGGATATTTATGGTACTAACCGAGCCATTACAAGCATTTCCTACTTCAGCAGTGATGGAAACGGCAGAGGAAGAACGGAATTTCTTAACATTTCCTACCATGGCTCTTCTGTCGCGCTCCGTCAGTTTGTGCGACCATTCTAAACCTTTGTTTGCTGTAGTTGTACCGTCCTGCTTCCATCTCTTCATCATCACTTACAATCGATTTCGGTATGTTTAGTTTAGTTGCAATGCTTTGTACGGAAACGTTACTCAAATGACATCCTATGACCAACTTACGCAGGAACTCGAAAAGTTCACGTCCACGCGACATATCAGCTTTAAAGTTACTGATATAACACGCAGAACATCTCAGCTTTATATACGTATCTCCACGCTCACAGCGCACCTTTCTGCGCAACCGTTCTTTGCACTTATGCAAATATTTGTTTGTGTCCGAATACTTTTGATAATAAAGTGTACTTTTCACTTGGTATTATTTGTATTTCCGAAAGCCTTTATGACTGAGGCTGTTGTACTCATTGTACAACAGAGATGAGTTTGTGCAATTGTACAACAGAGATGAGTTTGTGCTATTGTACAACAGAGATGAGTTTGTGCTATTGTACAACAGAGATGAGTTTGTGCTATTAAAGCTCTTTTAATTAATATTTCGCCTAGGTAAAGGGGAAAGGCATAATTCCACTATTCTAAAATACAGGAATTACAAGTAGCACTTACCGAATGGATGTTGCGAATAGAATTTTCCGAAGATTTATTCTAGAGACAGTTCGTGACATAACGGTCCTACCTGCATCATCTACTAGTAGTTTCATTTCAGCTGTTTGGACCTAGTGAATATACGGCAAAGCCAGGTGTGCTAGCCGTTTTCGTGACACTGATGATCAAAGGTACGTTTTCAGTGCCGAAAAACTGCTGTGGCTTACAAATTCCGTGGGGGCAATGTCTACGCAGCTTTTGATCTCTGGGGACACATCCTTCCCCTCTCCCCATTGCTGATCGCCGTATAACATATCAGAGAACCTTGAAAAATCACATCGCCCTGGAGAGGAAATTAAACCCGCATTTCCCGATTTCCATCCGAGCTTGCTATCCGTTACACCAGCCAGGACAATGAAGTTCCCAGTAACCGAAACTAAGCGATTACAGCTTAGGAATCTGAACAACCTCTAATTTCGCTAGTCGAAGCAATCGTATGCTTCTCATAGCGTCAATGACCCTTTCAAATCCAGGAATAGATATAGATCTTAAATCACCTGTACCTCAGGTACAGATATTAAGGAAGAAATATTCCTTATTGATATAAGCACACCGGGCAAAAAATTAGTCACTCCTAACAGAAATGACAGTAGGAAGTTACCGGTTGCACAGAGGGCGCCGTGATAGCATTGTTGGGAGATAAATAGCACTGGCTTGGTCTACAGGATAATTTATGCCTCGTGTAGCGGTGAAGTGTGTTGAATTTAGTCTGTAATATGGGTCGCAAGACAGACGTTACTGAGTGGCAAAAAGGAGCCATCGTGTTTCGCCGTGCTTACGGATACAAAACGAATGAAGTCGCCCAATTTGTTGTTGTGTCGAAACGTACTGTCCAGCGTATAACGAAGTGAATTTCTCCGTCATTTTTATCCGCGCCAGGATTCGAACCCGGGTCCACTCATTCCGGAATAAGTTGCTCTACCATTTGAGCTACGGGGACATTTTATTCTGATTCCTATCTGCCTTTATGTCGTGTGCGTCCTTCTGGAAGGTACGTCACATCTCCTGGTACGTTACATCATCTCTCCCTTATTTATTTTTTTTTTTTTCGAAGTGCTGCTCCTTTTTTTCCTATCTCGCGGTGTGGAAATAACATCACACCATTGCGAGATTGTGAACGGTCGGGTCATCCGGATAGTTCGGGCGCCATTATAACGAAGTGAATTTCTCCGTCATTTTTATCCGCGCCAGGATTCGAACCCGGGTCCACTCATTCCGGAATAAGTTGCTCTACCAATTAAGCTACGCGGACATTTTTATTCTGATTCCTATCTGCCTTTATGTCGTGTGCGTCCTTCTGGCAGGTACGTCACATCTCCTGGTACGTTACAAGCTGATCTACAAACAGTGGTGTATTTCGCAGTCAACTGAAAATCCGAGACGTAACTGTTGCCGGAAAATGATTCTCACCAACAGGAACCACCACCACCATGTTTCACGCGTAGTAACTGCAAATCGGTTTTAAACCAGGCAACAATTGCTCCAAATAGTCAATGAAAGTCCACTCCAACTAATTTCCGAAAGGAAATTGCGACGAGAACTACATGCGATGGACATCTGGAGCAGAGTACCACGGAAGCAAGTCACAAAGTCAAAAAGTCTTATGTTATCAATGAGCTCAGAGGCACCAAAACTTTACTGTGGAGAATTGGAAACGAGTAATTTGGTTTGATGAGTCTCGTTTTTGTTTGTACTCCAATAACGGGAGGCGACGAGTGCATCGCCTGGCCCAATGAAGCCTTTAATCCTGATTGTGTCGAAGCTGCTGTTCAAGCTGGAGGAGGTTCTGTGATGTTTCGGGAATGTTTTACGTACCACGAAATGAGCCTCGCGTTTGCAGTGACGATGAATTTGTACCAGCATGCGTACCTACGCATTTTGAATGATGAAGTGTTGCCATTTGCTGTACATCTCCTGGAGCAGTATCACATTGCCACTCCTGCCTTCCAAGAGGACAATTACCGTGTGCACAGGGCTAAAACTGTGTCTGAGTGCCACAATGAGCAATCAGCAACACTGTCTCACCTCGACTGGCCCGCTAAATTCCCAGATTTAAATCCTATTGAAAATCTGTGGGATCATTTCATTTGGAACAGAAGGTGAAACGCCGGAATAGATACCCACGTACTCTGGCGGAACTTCGGAACCAGTTGACGCACGACTGGCTGCAAATCGATGTCGAATACATCCAGGGACGTCGTTAAACTTCGAAATCAGGATGGGTGTCGTGTGGGCGAGCATTGTGGTGGGGCAAGCTTGATAGCAACTTTTTTACGAAACACTGAAAGAACTAATTTTTAATGCTCTTCACTTTCGGCTACACAAAAATTCGTGCAATCCTCACCTTCTCCACCTGGACATACACACACATACACAGTGGCGTAGCTAGAAATTTCTTAAGGGGGAGGATTTCATGGATTTGGTTCGTTGGAGAAAGACTCATATATACATATCATCATCATCATCATTGTCAACCATTATCAATCCACTGCTGGACGAAGGTCTCCCCAAGTTTCCTCCACAACGGTCTGTCTTGTGCCAGTCTCCTCCATGTCACCCCTGCATACTTTCGAATTTCATCCACCCATCTCCCATGTGGTCTTCTTCTGGGTCTTTTCCTGTCCCTTGGAATCCAATCTAAAATTTCGGCTGTCCATCGATGATCTGTCCTTCTGGCAGTATGTCCAGCCCATTGCCATTTCAGGGATTTAACTCTGATCATGATGTCTTCCACTCTTGTCATTTTTCGGATCCACGAGTTCCTCTTCTTATCTCTCCTGGTTACACCAAGCATGCACCTCTCCATGCTTCTTTGAGTTGTCTGCAGCCTTTGTATGTCTCTTTTAGTTAAGGTCCACGTCTCCGCACCATACGTAAGCACTGGAAGGATGCATTGATCAAACACTTTTCTTTTAAGACATAATGGCATATTGCTCTTGAAAATTATGCTGTTTCTTCCAAAAAAGCTCTCCAGGCAAGTTTTGTACGCCGATTAATTTCTTCATCAATGTGACCCTCACTTGATATCTGCTGTCCAAGATAAACGTACGTGTCTGTTATCTCCAGCTTTTCTCCATCAATCGATAAATCTTCATTTCTTGTAAAAGCATTGAACATCACTTTTGTCTTCTGAAAGTTCATTTTTAATCCCACTTCTTTACTCTTGTCAGCAAGTTCCTGGATCATACTCTGCAGCTCTGATGGGGTAGTTGCAAAAATGACTACGTCATCAGCAAAACGAAGGTGGGTTAGATAATCTCCATTAATCTTTATCCCCTTGTTTTCCCAGCTCAGTGACTGAAAAACACCCTCAATGTGGCATTAAAGAGCTTCGGAGATATGGTGTCACCTTGTCTCACTCCCTTTCCAATTTTTACGTGTGTTGTATTTTCAAACAGCCTAATCTTTGCACTTGCATTTTCATAGATGTTATTAATAATATTAATGTATGCATCTTCAATACCGCAGGTTTTCAGAGCCATTGTAACTGCTGATGGTTTCACCGAATCAAAGGCTTTTTCATAATCGATAAAAGCCATGCACAATGGAAGTTCATATTCCCTCGCTCTTTCAATTAGTTCTCTCAGCACGTGGATATGATCTATTGTGCTGTAGCCACTCCTGAATCCAGCTTGTTCTCTCGGTTGAGCCATGTCCAGTGTTACCTTCAAGCGGTGTGAAAGAACTTTAGTGAAGATTTTATAAACTACTGATAGGAGGCTGATAGGTCTGTAGTTTCCGAGATCCTCAATGTCACCTTTCTTATGTAGCAGGATCATTGTAGCGGTGTTCCAATCCTCAGGAATCTTTCCTTCATTAAGGCATCGAGTGAAAATTTGGGCGAGTACCGTTTCGATTTCTCCACTTGCTTCTTGTATGATGTCTACAGTAATTCCATCTTCTCCTGGAGCTTTTCCTCGCTTCATGTTCTTGATTGCATGTGCAACTTCTGCTGGAAGGACTGGAGGAACTCTGGTACTGGTATCTTTCATGATGTCTGGAGTGCATGTATCATCCCTTTCATATAATTTGGAGTAGAAATCTTTCACTCTTGTCAAAATTTCGCCTCTATTTCTTGTTACAGAACCATCTTCTTTTTCTCAGTGCCATAATCTGTTTTCTTCCCTTACTGAGATGTCCCTTTGCTATCTTTAGGCTTTGGTTGTTTTCAATTGCTTTCCTCACTAGTTCACAGTTGAATTTCCTTACGTCTTCAGTGATACTTTTTCTTACTGTCTTGCATAGCTCTATATATTCCACTTTGGAAGTCACATCTTTTTTAGTTGTCCTCATCTCTCTTCTTTTTTGCATCAACATTTTGGTTTTTCCTGATAATTTGTTCACATGCAACTTGTTCTTGGACCCAGCTAATTTTGTTGCTGTTTCCATAAGAGCTTTGGTTACTTTTCTGTTAACTTCAGAGATGTTCACTTCTTCCGATGTTAGGCCTTCTAAAGCAGAGAACCTGTTCTTCAGTTCTAACTTGAAGGTATTATGGTGTTTTTTAAGGTTGGTTATGTCAATAGATTTTGTTTGTCCTATGAGCTTGCCACGTTCAAGTTTAGTGTTGAGGTGCATCTTACATCTCACCAATCTATGGTCACTACCTGTGTTGAACTTGTTTAGCACACTGCAGTCTTCTATGACGAATTTTTTGTTACACATAATAAAATCAATTTCACTTGTCGTCCCATTTGGATGTCTCCATGTCCATTTCCTGTGTGGCTTTTTCTTGAAGAAGGAGTTCAAGATGAAAAACCCTTCTGCCTCTGCAAACTCAACGAGAGTATTTCCACGCTGGTTTCTGTTGCCATGACCGAATTTACCTACTGAAGTTTCATTCTGTTGCCGTTGCCCTATTTTTGCATTGAAATCTCCCATAATTATTTTCAAGTGCTGCTTACCTTTATTATTTAGATGACAAATTTCCTCATAAAATTCTTCAATTTCTTCTTCAGGATGACTTGTGGTGGGTGCATAAATTTGAATAATCTGAGCCTGGTATCTTTTCGAGAGTTGGATAACAAGTCGTGCAGCTCTGTCAGAGGAACTTTCAACTTCTACAACTTTATCCTTCAGTTTCTTGTTTATTATAAATCCAACACCACTAGTTCTGCCAGTATCTGTCCCACGATAGTAGAAGAGATGTCCACTATATACATATATATCGTTTTAAATTCGTGTTCAATCCTCTGTGTGTGTGTAAGAGGGAGAGGGGTCGGACCCGTCCTCCCCGTGGCTACGTCTCTGCACATATGTATTGTACATGGGTCTGACTAGTTACGCCACTGGTGTAAGATACAAGTGTTACTAAAATGTTACCTTGAAGTTTTTGCTTGCTCTGAATGCATTGTCTTAAATTGCTTTTCAAACTTTCTCATTTTTGCTTACGAAAAATAGTATTGTACTTGAACAATTTATTTAAAGGAGCATGTCGTTTTTGTTTATCTAAATCAAATTTTCAACGCAGACACAATATATCTACCTCCTTCCTCCTTAATTCCCTTCCTTCAAGCCAGAGACTTTGCCCTGTACTCCTCTCCTACAAATTAGTCGTCAGCCACTTCCTGCACTTTCACTGTCCTTGGGTGGTCCTAAGAGTGCAAGTGTAGCTTTAGACTCCTTTCCGTGTTAGAATCTCCTATTTTGTAAAGAAGCACAACAGCACAGCAATTAGTAACGACCCCCTCAGTGAATAGCTATCCACCCTCCTCATTAGCCACCTAACAATACAAACATGAAAAAAAAAAAAGGCTTAAACTAAGGAATTTGAAGAATGGAGAACAATTGAATTTTTATAGCCCTGCGGATGCTATTTTGATAAAAAAATTTGGAGACGTAAACAAGGCACTTCCTAGGAAAAAATACGTAGGGCTGCATGGTATAAAACACAAGACTTATTTCGCAAAGTCCAACTAATATTTTCAAGTTAAATATACTGAAAAATGGCACATATTAGACTGGGTGGGCGGTACAAATTTCAGAGTGGGTTCAAGCCCACCCTCGCATTCCCTTGGCGACGTCCCTGAATACATCCACAACCTCGTGGAATCTCTACCACACACATCGGATTCATGCTGTTATCAAGGCAAAAGGCGCCGTCACCCATTATTAGGTAAGTTCTTCAAGGGGTGACTAATGTTTTGTCCGGTGTGCTTACATGGGACATTCACTAGATTATTCACAGCAATCAGAATCGTGCATTCAATTGCCTGTAGTTTACTGGTCAGCCCAAAGGTGACTTTAGATCTTTTGGGGCCCTAGGCGCTAAAAGGTTCAGGGGCCCCCTTCTTATCGCCTCAAAAACTTTTATCCATCAGATTAACAAAATAAAAGGGGGAAGGGAGTCAAGAAAAATGTTTTTACGCTTTTTAAAATGCCATTATATCTTCCTATTATTAGAACGTTCTATAAGAAACAGTGCTAGCGTAATAATTTTGTCTGTCCATGCACATCGAACTTTTTGATTTCAGAGATATTTCAAAAATTATTTTTGCGGCTAATAGGAAATCAATGGATGTTAAGTTTGGCACTTTAAATACCTGTATCCCATTTATACCTGCACTGCAGTTATCAGAAACAGAAGCATACGAATTAAATGCAAAAGATCCGGTTTGAAAATGGAAAAGTAGGTACTGCAGGTTTTTGAGTAAGAGTATCATTGAAACTTTTTATTGCTTTTTCAATAGCTAGTTTTATATAGATTTAAGGAATAGAAAAGGTGAGAGTACTTTATAATTATCAGTATCAAACCAGGGGAGCAACAACAAATACAATATAAATTACTTTTAACACTATTAAATAAGAAAAAGATAGTGTGATATTGTCGAATTTCTTTACTTTTCCAGCCTAAATATTAATAACTCTTTTGGTTTAGGATTGCTTAGAGGGATTAGGGCCAAGAAAGAACTAACTTGATTATCCTAAAAACAATTACCCTATGAAGAATATTTCTTTCTTCATTGATTATCCGACCACGAAGGAAAAAAAACAATTAACAGCAAAAACCCCGATCATCAGGAAAGTTTTTACAAGCACTCCTCTTCGCAACTCGGGGGAAGGTGGGAGCGTTTCAACAGATATGTTCCCTTTGCTGGAAGTAGCATGAAAGCAATTTATAGCGCAGCAGGCCAGTTAAGAATTCGCTTTAAACAATGAAAAGTGTGGGAAGCGTGAATACCTCCTTTACCTACCACTAAACGGGAATCAAAATTATTTTAACCATTCCTTTCAAAATACGTATATCGATAAGAACTCGAAAAATTCGGAATAACAGCAACAGCAAGAAAAAGTATGTTATTAATATGATAAAGTAAAATATCAATTGACAGTACAAAGTGGTCGCTTTAAGGATTGATTTATTCATTCCGTGAAAACTAAAACAAAACTGAAAATCCAATTATATGTTTTGGGGGCCCCACAAACATTGAGGCCCTAGGCGCGCGCCTAGTACGCCTAGCGGGAAATCCGCCCCTGCTGGCTACCAGGTAACATCTCCTCTGAAACGTTAAAGCCGCCCCGGTGAAGCAGTGGTCTAAGCGCTGGCTTATGACCAGCATTCGTCCGAGAAGGGTCCGGGTTCGAATCCCGGTGAGGCATGGATGTTGTGTTTGTCTTACGGCACTGGCTCTCTCCCTTCCCTGGAACCAGTGGCTTTAAATTAGGGACGGGCTACTGCTTATAGCCCATTGAGTTGCTCATGGTGGTCGTTAAACCTTCAAATAAAAATACTAAAAAAAGCTTTAAAATTACATCGTCCTGGAGCGGGAATCGAACCTGCATCTCCTGATTTCCGTTTGAGCATGCTCTCCGTTACGCTGAGCGATGTAATAAGTTTTCTGAAATGTTAAATGGTGGCCAGGCAATTGACTACACAGTTCTGATTGTTGTGAATAATCTAGTGAATTCCCCATGTATATTCATGAGGAATATTTCTTCTTTAATTTCTACAACTATAAAATATTCAGCAGTTCTCCATGCTTTAAAGTATTTATTTCGAATACTAGGTTTAAACTTAAATATTTCGCTGTAAAAATTTTTCGGCCTTCGAAAGAATTGCTTTCGTCCAACACCCCCTCCCAAGTTTGTTTTTTTTATTATTATTATTGAGGGTTTACCGACCACCGGGAGCAACCCATTGCGCTATAAGCAGTCGCCCGTCCCTAATCTGGGGCCACTGGTTCCAGGAAAGGAAGGGAGCCAATGATGAATAAATATTCCCAGGAGAAAACATTCTCAAAATGTGACCAGGAAGTCACAAAAATTTTCCCTCTGTATTGAAGTGTGTATCCAATGATTCATGGGCGAATAAGTGGTAACAAGAAAATGTAAAAATGCATGATTGAAAAATTGATATCAGTTCAGTTCTGCTTTAGTCCATACCCTCCCCTACCAGGGTTCAGCTTGTTGAAATTATATCAAAGTAGTGGGCAAAATAATATGATCCAAATATCATGATTTAAACGAGTTCTTAATGTTTGAAATTTTCCTCAATTGCAGATGTGCAAAAAAAAAAAAAAAATCTGTAATACTTTTGAAAGATTTGAGGATGTACTGGGGGCGACTATACTTTTTGCGGACTACTAAAAAAAGCGGAAAGAAATAGAATTTTTTCTTCATTAGGCAGTTTGTTATAGTTTTTGCAGTGCTATCTGCAAAAAAAATAAAAATAAAAAAAAATTGCAGAATACTGTTAATTCTTCGAGCATTCTACATAACTCTGGGGCCCCTTGAGAATGCGGGGCCCAGAGTTATGTATAGTCTATCGTTATTTGTGGGAAAAATAAAAAAATGCTAATTTTTAGAGAAACAATAAGGTGATATTCTTAACGATAAAGAACTAAATTGAGCGATTACTGTTTTGAGGAAATACGCGCTGAGTCCGTAATGTACCATGACACAATACCTATTGGAACTATCGCGTGACGTGCACATGCTTTTAAAATATTTTTGCCTAATGAATAATCATACACACGTGAATACTATCTTCGATGTTCCGGCAGCGCTGTAGAAGTTTCCTAAAAATTCAAGGACATTTTGAGTTAAAGAGAAATAACTCCGCTCCTTCTGGGCACACGCTCTATGCTTGGAGGAAAACACCCGAACTCAAACTTATTTGTAATCTGTCTTATCTAATAAAACATAACATTGTTCTCTGATGTGAAATACGTTCATTTCGAAGAAGGAAAATCCGTCCACTTGCTTTTGTGATTACCTTTCTTCTTACAGGCTAATGGTTTGAAGCTCAAGGCTATTGCATATCACCCGTCTTGGTTGCAGTCGCAGTCCTATATTTACTTTTTTAAAATCTTTGTAGAAGGAGAAAATAAATAATAAACTGAAGAATGTGAAGGACCATTCGGATAATGCGCATATGTTCGAGTAGAAGCTGTACTGCAAATAGAGAGAAAAACAACAACATGAATAATTAGTCTAGATTGGTAGTGACACTTATGTGAAAACAAAACGTTACTAGCAAGAAATTTATTAAAATATAAATTTGCAAAACAAACACTTTAATCACTAACGATCGTGATGGATTAATAATGTAGTCGACAGAAGCCGGGCACATAGATTTTTTCTTTTCTTTTAAGGGGGGGGGACTTTAACGACCACCGTGAGTTCGATAGGCTATGAGCAGTCGCCCGACTCTAATTTAGGGCCACAGGTTCAAGGGAATGGAGGGAGCCAGAGCTGTAAGACAAACACAACATCCATGCCTCACCAGAATTCCAACCCATTTCGTACGAATGTATAGTCTGAATCCAACGCTTAGACCACTGCGGGGCGTGTGAAAACAGGAATTTGTCGGTGACCGAGATCGAATCGCGTCTCCTCGCTCCGGAGTGAGTTGCTCTAACCGAGAAAGCTACACCGACGGAACGTATCGCTGCAGATTTGTCGTCTTGACACGTGCTTCACTTCTGTAGTACGTCACATCATCTCGCTCTTCTTTTTTTAAGCGAAGAAGGAATCTTTCATTAATTCCAGACTATGTGTGGAACGAACTTCACACATTTTTCGAAGAACCCAACAGTCAACGTCGATGTGACAACAGGAATTTGTTGGAGACGATGATCGAACTCACGTCTCCTCACTCCGGAGTGAGCTGCTCTACCCGACTAAGCTACACCGACGGAATGTATCACTGCAGATTTGTTGTCTTGACACGTGCTTCGCCTCTGTAGCACGCCGTAGGCGTCAGGTTAATTTTAGCACATGTAATGTACTAGGGGACATGACGTACTACTGAAGTGACTAGAGATCGAAATGGGTCACGGGTCACCGGGTTGACAATTTCTTGTGAATCAAACAGGTCGAGTCAAGGTGTTTTTGAATCGATTTCGACCCGATTTTATTTCCATTTTATTTTTGAAAAGAAAAAAAAATATTTCAGATAATTCTTCCGAGGTCTTTGAAATATTAGGTGCTTGAATTAATTCCCGCTGTTGCTCAATAGAGCGCAGCAGTGGTGCGCTGTGACCCGGGCGACACGTGACCTTCTTTGCGCACGCACGTACCGTCCGTAGTCTGGGCGAAGCAGTGTGTAACACGCGATCGGAGGGCACAGAACACGAGTTTGTATCGCATTCACGATGCCGAGTTTCGTACCAAAAAAGGAGCATTTGTGGGAAGCATTACTCTTCTGCTTTTGTCTCAAGAAATCTGCAGCGGAAAGTCATCGTTTGTTAGTGCAGGACTATGGGGAACATGCCTTATCGGAAACAACATGCAGAGAGTGGTTCCGACGCTTCAAAGCCAACGAATATGACGTGAAGGACAAAAAAGCGCCCTGGGCAGCCGAAAAAGTTCGAAGATGGCGCATTGGAGGCTTTATTGGCCGAGGATTCATGTCAGACGCTCCACGAGTTGTCTGAAACACTACGGGTCGATGAGTCAACGGTTAGCAAACGTTTAAAGGCAATGGGAATGATCCAGAAGCTCGGAAACTGGATCCCACATGACAAGGTTATTCTTCTCCACAACAACGCTAGACCTCATGTCCCCAAATCCGTGAAGAAACTCTTGGAGGAACTTGGCTGGGACTTCTTACCCCACCCGTCTTATTCCCCGGACATTGCTCCCTCGGACTTCCATTTGTTCCGGTCGCTACAACATGGCCTGTCAGAGAAGCACTTCCTTTCTGTCGCGGGTATCCAAAAATGGATCGATGAATGGTTCGCCTCGAAAGAACCAAGGAAGTTATATTACTGGAGACACCACTGGCTCTGCCGCCATAGGTCACAGCTAATCTGTGGTGTGACGTCACAAGCAGGCAAAAACGAACTAAATTATACCGTTGATAAAACAGTATGCTTGTGTATCATTGATAAAGATTATTGAATTACTCATTTTATCTGTTTATACGCTTAGAAACTTTTGTTCCATTGGTTTCAAAGCAGCTTCTTTTCTGCGGCTGCGTCGTGCCTGCACATGACGTCATTTGCAGCACGGACGGTGACTTATGGCGGCCAATGTTGCGTTGATAGGAGTGGTGTCTCCAGTAATATAACCTTCTTGGAAAGAACCTGCATTTTTCTACCGCGGAATCCATTTGTTACCCCAACAGTGAGAAAGGGTCGTAGCTGCCAACGGACACTACTTTGAATAGACTATCCTGTACCGTTCTGTGGCAACACATAGGTGTTTGTGTGGCAAAAAACAGCGGGCATTAATTCAAGCACCTAATAATACTTCAAAGCCGCAGACTATGATCCAGGAACTTGCTGAGAAGGGTAAAGAAATCGGATTAAAAATGAACTTTCAGAAGACAACACTGAAGTACAATGCTTTTACAAGGAATGAAGATTTATCAATTGACGGGGGAAAGCTGGAGATAACCAACTCCTACATTTACCTTGGGCGGCAGACATCAAGCGAGAGTCACATTAATGAAGAAATTAATGGGCGTTTCCGGAAGAAACAATACAATTTTTAAGAGCAATGTGCCATTATGTCTTTAAAGAAAAGTGTTTAATCGATGCATCCGTTAAGTTTATGTACGGAGCAGAGGCATAGACTTTAACTAAAAAAGACATACAAAGATTGCAGACAACTGAAAGAGGCATGGAGAGATGCATGCTTGGTGCCACCAAGAAAGATAAAAAGAGGAATTCGTAGATAAGGAAAATGACAAGAGTGGAAGACATCACGATCAGGGTAAAATCCCTGAAATGACAATGTGTTGGACATTTGCCAAGAGAACGGACCACCGATGAACAACCAAAATTTTAGACTGGATTCCAAGGGACAAGAAACCTCCCAGAGGAAAACCACCTGCGAGATAGGTGGATGGAGGAGACTGGCCCAAGACAGTCCATTGTTGAAGAAACTTGGGGAGACCTTCATCCAGCAGTGAATTGATAATGATTGACGACGACGATGATATATTCGAATTTATAGTTCAAAGCAGATTTTTCCGGGTCAGGTCCAATTATGTGACGGCCGGGTGCGGGTCGGGTCCGGGTTCAAAATTTTTGACCCGTTTACAACTCTGGAAGCGACACATGAGCCAAATCGAGACAATGACGCAGCGATAAGTCTGCCGACGTAGTTCAGTTGGTAGATCTGATCTGATCATACGTAGAGGATTTTAAGAAGGGAGTGTCTGACCCCAGGTCTTAAACAACCCTTAGAAATAAGAAGCTAGGAGATTTGGGCTAGAGTGCCCGATAGGAAAGTGACACGGAAGCGAGGTAAAGAGGGGGAGAAAGACGCCCTTATTTATTACCGGGGGCCAGTACCCGGGGCCCAACTGCTTAACGTGCCCATCCGACGCACGGCGGATATTTAGTGGTTCGAGCGTTCGTACCTGCCTGGGATCGAACCCAAGGTCTTCTCCGTGGCAGTCACGAACGTTGACCACTAGGCCACCCGCGGCCCTCAGTTGGGAGAACAGCTGCTTCGGAGCATAAATACGTGGATTCGAATTCCACCTCCGGGAAAAAGGTTGTATGTTGTACACCACTTTTGAAAAAAGTACGTGCTCATAGTGTCACTGCGCCCGTCCGCCTGTGGACACTATATTGCTGCAACTGTTTGTCTGATTTGAAAAATTATTTTTGCAGTCGAAAGCCTGAACTGTGAGAACGATAATCTATACTTCTTGGTCTTTTTCCGATGCATGAACTCGCCGCTAGGGGCGTAAATGCACATGCTATTAAATTCAAAATATATTTTACTCTATTTAATTGCTTAAAAAAAACGATTCGAAATTTTCATTTTCGAATATCACGAAGTACATTTTACGTTCAGTTCCTATTTGAAATAATGAATGGGTGGAGCGTAAATATGTATTGTATTTTTCCCGAAATATCTGCTTTTAAAAATCGAATTTTAAAAATTCCTTTTTGCGTTGAATAAAGGTCACGACGATGAATAAATAGTTTGTATGCATTTTACAATATCTTGTGATAACACGCTTTCCCACCAGGAGGCTTTAGTGCAAATTTCTGTTCTTAACATTTTGACATTCGTACCTTTGCTTCTAAAATTCTTACAGAATAAATATCTTACTGTTTCAGCCCAACGCCACTCACTGCGGAAGACATCTACGTGTACTTTAAATTAGGCGCCGATATTCTCTAGGATGCGTGATGTATTCTTTTTCGCTGATTTTTTTCTTCTAAAAATCTGCTTTGAAATATTTTTTCGTGTCAGAAAGTATTCAAAAGCCTTATTACACCCGAGAATTTCGTATCATCTTTCTTGTTTCTCTTCGGGTTTAATGACACTCATGAGCATTTAAGGCTGCAAGGAGCCACTCATCCCTAATTTAGGGCCACTTGCTCTAGAGAAGGGATAAAACCAGCGCTACATACAACAAACACACCAGCCATGCCTCACCCAATTCTCAAACCCGGGACTGGCTGGACAATTAACAGAGAAGCCCTCACCATTGACCGCTCTGTCATCAACATAACCTCTTAGTATATAGCCCATCTATCCAGACTTGGGATTTGGCAGAATTGGAATCTCCCACCATTGAGTCGGCATAAATGTGCTGTGTTTTTCACAGGATGTGCGTAATTTCCCTTACAGTAAGTTCTGATTGATATGGAGATCGGGGCGGTTGAAATGTCTAAGGGGATTTTTTAGGATTAATGCGGTTGGACAAAAGAATTTTCCGCGTCTCTTAGGAATGAAGGTAGTCTTGCAATTCCCTCAAATTCTGGTTTCCACATTTAAATATTAATATCAAATGTAAATCCAGAATTTATTTTTAAATATTTTATATTAAATATCATCATACTTAAAAATATTTAAAATTTGGTCAAAGATAAATGTTACTATACATTCAATACACTGAAATGCCAAAAGTCATAGGATAGCAGCATGCAAATCTTTAACTGGCGCTGCCATCGTACACTCACGGACAATGAAATTTGCGCACCAAGAAGGAAGCATCAGATTGAACTGAAATTTTATGGACGTAATGATACAGATGAATGATACGCATGATGGCAAAAACAGAGCTGCAGGACAATTACAGAGGAATCTGTGGCACGCAGTCCCGTCATCTTCAATAGCGCATCGCACCGCCTCGTGCGTCGATACATACTGCAATACTGTCTGGCATGGAGGCGAACAGACGGCTGATGTCGTCCTGCGGAAGACGGGCCCATACGTGTTTAATGGTGTGCTCCAAATCCCGGATAGTGCGTCACGGCGGTAGCCGGTGTTTCAACTGGTCCCACACATGCACGATAGGGAACATGCCCGTGGAGCGGGCAGGCCATGGAAGTGTCTGGACATAACGTAGGCAGTTCTGGTCAACCAGAGCAGTGTGCGGACAGGCATTGTCCTGCTGGTATTGCGCGCCTGGAATATCGGCCAAGAATGGGAGCACATGGGGCCGTAGGATGTCATCCACATACCGCTGGCCCGTCAGTGATCCACGTATCACTACTAGAGCTGATCAGCAATCGTAGGCAATGGCTTCCCAGACCATAATGCCTGCAGTGGATGAGGTGTGGCGGTCAATGGCGAGGTTGGGATTGTGCCGTTGACCCGGGGACCTCTGCACTCGGACACGACGACCATCTGTCTGCCGCAAAATGAAGCGGCACTCATCGCTAAACACCACACGTCGCTCTGGCCTGGCACCACTGCACACGGAGCCGGCGATGTTTCTGTGTTAATGGCAGCAGACGTAAGAGGCGCTGGGATAGCAGATTCGCTTCCGCGAGGCGTCGGGAAATGGTTCGTGGGCCCACAGGAGCTGCTACGTCTGCCTCTATAGTAGACTGGGTCCACGTGGGATCCGTTAGTGCCCAGCGCACGATCCGTCGATCCCCTCTACCGGTGGTCTTCCTGGTTCGTCCGGAGCCGCTCTGCCGTGTTGCAGTGCTGTCACGTGTCCACTGCTCCCAACACAGTCGGACGGTATGGTCAGAACGATCCACGTGGTGGGCTATACGGCGCGCGGACCACCCTGCGGTTTTCAGCCCAATGATCAGGTCTCTCTCAAAATCCGTAAGTTGCGTAAATCGAAGTCTCTGGCGTGTACCCGGCATTCTTGCCACTCTGTACTCTTGCTTGGGTCGGCCGGTGCTTTTCGCTTTCATGGGGCATCAACTAGACGCCAGTTTATAAGGCTGCCGGTTCGTGCTTGCAGCGCCACCACAGGGTGTGTGATCATGCGCACTCGCACCAAACGTGAATCATTAGCATACCAGCACGCACTCTAGCTATTTGCAAAGTTTCGCGGTTGTAGCATGTTTTATTCTAGGTGCGCAAATTTCACTGTCCGTGAGTGTATAAAGGCTTCGACTCACGCCACGATTTTTATCAGTTGCGATGCATAATCTCGTGAGTCAGGTTGAGTAGCCGCCAGTAGGATTATGTCAAGCCGACGTGAATTATTGGAGTTTGAACGAGACATGGTTGTGAGAGCCAGACGGATGGGACGTTCAATTTCCGAAGTTGTGCGAACTTTCAACATTCCTCGAGTTTCATTTTTTCCCGAGAATACCTCATGGAAAACATTACCACCTACCATGGACAGCGCAGTGGCCGGCCACAGGTGCTGAATGACCATGACCAGCGGCGTCTGACCAGGATTGTCCATGCTGACAGACAAGCGACACAACAAAACATCCGCATTTAATGTAGGAGCTGGTCATGGTCATTCAGCACCTGATATAACATCCGCATTTAATGTAGGAGGTACCAGAGACATATCCATCAGGTCAGTGCAGCCTAATTTAGAGTCCATGGGGTATGGGAGCAGAAGACCCACCAAAGTGCCTTTGCTAACACCACGACACCGGACACAGCGCCTCACCTGGGCTCGTGAACACGGTAATTGGACCCTGGAAGACTGGCAACATGTGGCGTGGTAAGATGAAACACGGTACTAGTTGCTACGAGCTGATGGTACGGTTCGGGTGTGGCGCAGACCCCATGAGGCCATGGATCCAAGCTGTCAACAAGGCACTGTGCAAGCTGGTGGTGATTCCATACACGTATGGGGTGTCTTTACGTGGCACGGTTTGGGTCCTTTGGCCCTCGTAAACATGTCATTACCGGAATTCACTTTGTTGCCCTGCTGGGTGATCATTTGCAGCCCTTCATGGACCCCAACAGCGATGGTAATTTTCAAGCGGACGATGCAGCATGTCATCGGGCCCAAGTTGTTTAAAATTGGATCGAGGAGCATCCTGAATGGTTTCGAAGGATGGTGTGGCCACCACGTTCGCCCGACATGAACCCAATAGAGCCCTTATGGAACGTGGTGTATAGGTCCATTCGCGCCCAAGATCCTGCACCTACAAATACCAGGGAACTATGGGCTGCTATTCAGCCGGCATGGCTCAACATCTCTGCAGAAGTTCTCCGGCCACTTGTGGAATCGATACCACGTCGAGTTGCTGTACTTCGCCGGGCTAGAGGAGTTCCTACACGATACTAAGTACGTATCCCACTACTTTTGGCACTTCAGTGTATAAGATATTTATAAAACTATCATAATATTCCAAATTAAAAAACGAAACTTACTGCACATGTTAGACAAATAGGTGGAAAAGAAGACTTTTTGAAGGATTACATGAATGCGATGGGCGAAGAGACAGTATGTATAATGTAGCCTCCGTCAGTAGGTTGTGTGAGCGCCCTGCTGAGTTACACATTCGGTAAAACAGTGAAAATGTGCCCGGATGGGGTCCTGGTGTATCACTGCCCATGCGTCGTTGATCTGTATCCACAATTCATCGACATTGCTAGGGAGTCGCGCAGCAGCGTTCTCTATTGGGAAGAAGTCTGGGGATCACGCTGGCCAATAGGGAGTTTTATCTCCCAAACATGGACGCCCATATAGGGAGGAAGAGGGGGCATTTGCCCTCCCCTGGAAATCAGACCATGCCCTTTCTGTTCTTGAAAGGTATTACCGAAATTTTCGTGAGAAAGCTCATTTTGATTCTTGAGTTTTCTGTAGAACTTCTGGATGCGTCTGCATGCAGTAAAAATAGAAGAAACGTTAGGAAATTTCAGTAGAAAGAGCGGAAATTTAAAATTGAAAGCAATAATGAAATTTCTCATTGCATGTTGGCATACATACGTACAATATGACAGTATGAAAAGCGAAAAAATGAAAAATATAAGAACAAGTTGCATGTAAATAAATTATCAGGAAAAACAAAAATGTTGATGCAAAAAAGAAGAGAGATGAGGACAACTAAAGAAGATGTGACTTCCAAAGTGGAATATATAGAGCTATGCAAGACAGTACGAAAAAGTATCACTGAAGACATAAGAAAATTCAACTGTGAACTAGTGAGGAAAGCAATTGAAAACAACCAAAGCCTAAAGATAGCAAAGGGACATCTCAGTAAGGGAAGAAAACAGATTATGGCACTGAGAAAAGAAGATGGTTCTGTAACAAGAAATAGAGGCGAAATTTTGACAAGAGTGAAAGATTTCTACTCCAAATTATATGAAAGGGATGATACATGCACTCCAGACATCATGAAAGATACCAGTACCAGAGTTCCTCCAGTCCTTCCAACAGAAGTTGCACATGCAATCAAGAACATGAAACGGGGAAAAGCTCCAGGAGAAGATGGAATTACTGTAGACATCATACAAGAAGCAAGTGGAGAAATCGGAACAGTACTCGCCCAAATTTTCACTCGATGCCTTAATGAAGGAAAGATTCCTGAGGATTGGAACACCGCTACAATGATCCTGCTACATAAGAAAGGTGACATTGAGGATCTCGGAAACTACAGACCTATCAGCCTCCTATCAGTAGTTTATAAAATCTTCACTAAAGTTCTTTCACACCGCTTGAAGGTAACACTGGACATGGCTCAACCGAGAGAACAAGCTGGATTCAGGAGTGGCTACAGCACAATAGATCATATCCATGTGCTGAGAGAACTAATTGAAAGAGCGAGGGAATATGAACTTCCATTGTGCATGGCTTTTATCGATTATGAAAAAGCCTTTGATTCGGTGAAACCATCAGCAGTTACAAGGGCTCTGAAAACCTGCGGTATTGAAGATGCATACATTAATATTATTAATAACATCTATGAAAATGCAAGTGCAAAGATTAGGCTGTTTGAAAATACAACACATATAAAAATTGGAAAGGGAGTGAGACAAGGTGACACCATATCTCCGAAGCTCTTTAATGCCACATTGGAGGGTGTTTTTCAGTCACTGAGCTGGGAAAACAAGGGGATAAAGATTAATGGAGATTATCTAACCCACCTTCGTTTTGCTGATGACGTAGTCATTTTTGCAACTAGCCCATCAGAGCTGCAGAGTATGATCCAGGAACTTGCTGACAAGAGTAAAGAAGTGGGATTAAAAATGAACTTTCAGAAGACAAAAGTGATGTTCAATGCTTTTACAAGAAATGAAGATTTATCGATTGATGGAGAAAAGCTGGAGATAACAGACACGTACGTTTATCTTGGACAGCAGATATCAAGTGAGGGTCACATTGATGAAGAAATTAATCGGCGTACAAAACTTTCCTGGAGAGCTTTTTGGAAGAAACAGCATAATTTTCAAGAGCAAT
The DNA here is from genome assembly GCA_039090855.1 of Macrothele yani. Classification (NCBI taxonomy): domain Eukaryota; kingdom Metazoa; phylum Arthropoda; class Arachnida; order Araneae; family Macrothelidae; genus Macrothele; species Macrothele yani. The sequence continues at coordinate 15,934,632 of CM077017.1, forward strand.
ATGCCTATATGTCTTAAAAGAAAAGTGTTTGATCAATGCATCCTTCCAGTGCTTACGTATGGTGCAGAGACGTGGACCTTAACTAAAAGAGACATACAAAGGCTGCAGACAACTCAAAGAAGCATGGAGAGGTGCATACTTGGTGTAACCAGGAGAGATAAGAAGAGGAACTCGTGGATCCGAAAAATGACAAGAGTGGAAGACATCATGATCAGAGTTAAATCCCTGAAATGGCAATGGGCTGGACATACTGCCAGAAGGACAGATCATCGATGGACAGCCGAAATTTTAGATTGGATTCCAAGGGACAGGAAAAGACCCAGAAGAAGACCACATGGGAGATGGGTGGATGAAATTCGAAAGTATGCAGGGGTGACATGGAGTAGACTGGCACAAGACAGACCGTTGTGGAGGAAACTTGGGGAGACCTTCGTCCAGCAGTGGATTGATAATGGTTGACAATGATGATGATGATGATATATCAGCCTCTTGAGCACCCATTTGCTGACGGACAAAGATCTGTCAAAATTTTCCCCAGAAATTTAACTTGAGGGTATTTTTTCCTACTTGAGCAATTCAGTGATTCCTGGAGTTACGTGACGCATGTGACACAAGTGGGCACAAAGATTAAAAGAACGACAAAGGCATTTCCTTATTGTCCTAACATGCTTTCTAATTTAATTATCCATCTTTCTGATGTAGTGTTTTTTGGGCCATCAATTAAATTTACGAGTTAAGAATGTGGTAAAAACGATTAGTTATTAAGAAGGAACAGTAAAAATGTGCATATGGTGTTAGTATACGTTATTCGTAGTTACAATTTCTGTTTGACCTTTCATGATAACTAAGCTATGGGCGCCCATGCTCCCAAAACCCCTCAAAAAGACACCCAAATTTCATCAGGCCTCCATAAAAAATCTCAACACCCCTCCATCTGCAGGTGCGTGGCTCGCGCGCACACACACACAGGTATACTTTTTACTTTTTGTATTTGTCCTTTTTATTAGAATATAACATAGTTGTCAACAACAGTTTGCATGTAGATGAATTCTTCAGCTTTACTTTAAAGTAGCTTTTACCATAATGTGACAATTTTTCTTTCTTTTTTTTTTTTTTTTTTAATTTGAAGTCTGCATGTAGCAGTCTAATGTGTATTTTTCAGTTTTTCTTGTTTAAATCACATGTTTAAAGTCGTCATTGCAACCATGAAGCATATATGTACCTCTTCATTTTAGACTGTTACAGATTGTGCAGATATACTTCTGAACCATTTTGGCTGCACAAGATTTGTGAAAATATCTAAAACAAAATAGGTTCACCTTCAAAGCACTCCTTATGAATACAAACACAACATAGAAGACAAATACGGTATTCATATCCTGATAATGAGATCCGTGGACATTAACGTACCACCCAAACTTTACATGCCGCCCCGGTGGCGCAGTGGTCTAAGCGCTAGCTTCTGACCGTTCGTCGGAGATGAGTCCTGGTCGAATCCCGGTGAGGCATGGATATTGTGTTTGTCTTTCGGCACTGGTTGTCTCTGTTATTTGCAAATCTGGCATGCTGTATCACATGTTCGATCTGTACTTTGATGATTTCAATGTATTGCATAATATTCGTATCCTGTGACGCACAATACTGAATTTGTCTGAATTTGAGATGTATGTGTTAACCACGACCAATGTATGAATTCAAGTTGTATGTGTTACCTGGGACCAATAAATAATTTAAAAAAAAATAAAAAAAAAATCTGTACGTATAGGTTTTACTAGACGCAGTTTAAAAATCCGCCTGGTGGAACACGCTTATAACATTCGCAAGGGGGTATGATCACAGCTTTGGCCCATACAACTCACAATGATACACATTAACTAATCTGGGAGGAAGCTCGAATTATTTCTACCCCAACAAATTTGCCTTCCCTTTTACTTATTTTTTTTATTGGAGGTTTAACAACCACCGTGAGCAACTCAATGGGCTAAAAGCAGTCGCCCGTCCCTAATTTAGGGTCACTGGTTCCTCCCTACTACTTACGGAGAGCTTATGTATTTATTCTGAAGAACAATTGTGCTGTAATGACTCTTTGTCAGCCGAAATTCCACAATCCTGGAAAAACTTATTTCATGTGGATAACCGTGAAACTGTCGAACCGATACCTAATCGTTCAATATATAACATTTGTTTCCGGCCATGCTTCATTTCCATGTTTTCGCGCATGGGCACTGACTGCGTTGATTGGCGTATTAGCCAGCCGTCACCGGCGAATTGTAACTAACGTGTGTATATACTATATATGTATATTGAGGACAGGAACTCTTTTTTTTTTTTTTTTTTGGATTGAAGGTTTTGACGACCACCGTGAGCAACTCAATGGGCTATAAGCAGTCGCCCGTCCCTCATTTAGAGTCACTGGTTCCAGGGAAGGGAGAGAGCCAGTGCTGTAAGACAAACACAACATCCATGCCTCACCGGGATTCGAACCCTTTCGGACGAATGATCAGAGGCCATCACAACATCCATGCCTCACCGGGATTCGAACCCTTTCGGACGAATGATCAGAGGCCATCACAACATCCATGCCTCACCGGGATTCGAACCCTTTCGGACGAATGATCAGAGGCCATCGCTTAGACCACTGCGCCACCGGGGTGGCGACAGGAACTCTTGTTGATGTCTTTCTGAAGATGGACTCATAGTGAGTCCAAAAGGTCTTAATGTTTTAATCTATCTTATTTTAAACTTTTAAGTAAAGTTTTTAACTCTTATGTGTTTGTGTTCATAAGGAGTGTTTTCGTGCTTTGAAGGTGAACCTATTTTGTTTTAGTATTTTAACGGTACGAACTTAAGTATTTGATGTGAAAATATTGATACCTACTGTTTCAGCAACCAATGTTAATACTTCTTTGCTCTAGTCTTGTTTGGGGAAGAATTTAGATATGGGAGACAAAAAATAAAAACAGCACCCGCATAAAAAATAATAACCGCATGTAGTTTTTGGAAAAAAATATTCCCGGTTATAACCAGCGGCGGGGCGCGAGTTCGTCACAGGCAAATTTTCACACTACGTCTAACTGTAGTTACCTTTTTCTTAATTTATAACAGTGTGCTTGGTCCGGCTGCACTTTTCTCGCATAAGTGCAGAGAATTTTGCTATGTCTTTTTACAACAAGACCCGAAATATAGATATAAAGAAATGTTTTTTTTTTTCTTAGGGAAATAACTTTTCAGACGAATACAAAGCATAAACGAAGTTACCGATTTTTATTCATAACTTGTAAAATAGTTATTCGTTCTTTAAAAAAATCAGATTAAAAAGATTACGAGAAAATGCGTTATTTCTTAGTGGTCCACCAGGAAATATCCCGGGATCCCGGTGGGCCAATCCCCCTGGTTATAACCATTCTAAAGTATAAAAAATTCAGCAGTTCTTCATTTTTAAGAAACTGTGAAACCTTCATTAACGGACACCTCCGGACAGAGCCGAATCCAGAGGTTTGGGGGGGGGTAAAAACCATGTTACGGGGCATTTAACCAGTCTTTTCAGGAAATTTGGAAAATGTAGTGCTGGGGAATATTTAACTCTGAAGTTAAATGGAAAAAAGATTAAAGTATGAAAATAAGAGTTAATTTTTTTAAAGAACGTAAGTCCGTGGAGAGTGTGGGTGTATTAGTATTTTTGTACCTTTTTATGGAGTATCCCCACCTCTCGTACATATGGCACTTGCAGTAGAGATCGAAAAGTAACTATGAAGTACCTGAAAATGTTATGCGTATATCATGAGCAGAATTGCAGAATTTATCACATAGAAGTCGTATTGCAATTAAAGAAAAAAAAATCGCTGGTTGATATTGCAATTAAGGGGAAAAAAAAAACATCTGTTGATTTCAGTGACAAAGAGAAAAACCAGACGACCTTGCACCTTGCCATAAAAATTTCGGTACGTTCAATCCTTTTACTGGAACACCAGTCGTGTGCGGCACGTGCAAACTAAAAAAATATGTATGCGTGTTTTTCAAGGATATCAGTGGAGGCACATCCAAGGCTGCGACCAGCTTCTAAAGTCCCTCACCAATCCCCAATCTGGCCCTGAACACGAGTTTGAATCGTATGGATGATACCACGAGAGCCCAGTGACGTCCTGATTCATGCTTTGCCGTTTTATCCTCTGCCCAAAATCGTGGCGTGTCATCCTCGGGTTTTAACAGGAATGGGGATTCGTTCGCTCCCCTCCCCCTCCCCCTACATTTTTCCCAGTCTCTTAATAAAATGAGTTATTTGAGTCCGTGTTATTTACTCGTTATTTAGTTTTGCTCAGAGTTTTAGCCGTCCGGGGAACACCACGAGTAGTTGTCTGACTTTGTTCCCCAAAAATTATCATCGTGGTTTCTGAGACTACTCTGTCTTCTTTTAATTTTTCCTGTCACAAATGCAGGAAAAATCTTTGTCAGAAAAATGCAGTGAAAATAGCTGTGATTGGTCAATTTTAAAAACTTATCTAACATATTATTGCAGTTTCACTGTGTATGCGAAAGCACGTAAGCATTCAATTAGTGTCTTCTTTCTGGTTTCGAAATCATGAACCGTTTTCTTAAATATTTTATCCAAGTTTATATATACATATTTTCTTTTTCTTTTCTAGGCATATTCAGTTCATGTTGTTTTCTTTTAATGTCACAGATCTTTTAACTCAATCAAAAGTTCTAATATATTTGGATGTGATTTTCTTACATATTTATTTAATCTCTATCTGTCGTGCCACGATTCTACGGAATTTGTCTTTCTGTGACGCTCTTTATAACAGTTCCATATCGACCAATAATAGGGTTGTCCATCCACTAATCTACCATAAAATTATTAAACTCTTGGACAGCATCATTTGTGGGAGCATCCTCCGTTATAGCTAAAAATCCATCGTCTACACAAGTGGGTGGAATGAATGCAACAGCTGCAAACTTTCGGATATGACGTTTGATGTCTTCATTGTTTATGTATTCTGATGTTATGCCTAAATTTCGAACTTTACGCCATAGAGATTGATTGTAATGGTAATTACATTCTTTGACTTCGCAATCTACATATTAAACAAAACGGGAAAGGATGAATCTGTACCTACTCCTGTGTTCAGGGGGCGAATCGCCACTCCATTTAAAACCCGAGGATGAAACGGCACGATTTTGAGCAGAGCATGAAACGGGAAAGGATGAATCGGTACCTACTCGAGAGCTCCGGGCAAGAGGAATTGCGATTTTTCAAGGAGAGAGGCACTGCATATTTATGTACACTTTGAATCTGATTTTCACATTAACAATCAGTGATGTAATAAGAAAACTTAATTTATATGAAACGGATAATTAAACAAGAAAGACGACACCTAATTTTCGGTTGTAATGAGCACGTCTTTTGAATCCTTTCGGACGCGAATTAAATTTATCAAAGTTATTCAAAGTCAATGCAACCAGCTAGAAAAAAATCCCAACCAGATTTCTACCATCGATAAAACATCCAGAAATAGAAACAGCTACTTACTTCCACCATCGGCCAAAAAGTATGTTACGGAAACTAACAAATGGCGAACAAAAAGTTTCTCATAGAAGGAAGATATCGGAGACAAATAGATTTTCAAATCGAACAGTTAAAAGAAGAAATATAGAAACATGATATAACTCTACGCCTTCTAGCGGAAGAATTTTGCATGATGAAAGAGTTGAAAATAGGCGGAAAATATTCCTCAAGGAAAAGCTATGCTAAGGAGAAAAAAAAACTTTTCAAATACGTCTCCCGGAAGCAGAGATAGAGAAAAAAAGTATTGACCTTTACGCCCCCCCCCCCAGCGGGAAATCTGTGCATTATTTAAAGAGGGTAACGCTCCACATCTCTATTGTAGCGAATGGCATACAGTTAAAAAGAAATTTCTCAATAGGGTTTTTAGAAGCGGTGATACAGCTACAAACAGAAGTACACAAACACCACCTAGCGACCAAATTGTGAACTATAAAACTCCTCAGTTACTAACACTAAAGTGTTCCACAAGGTTAATAGCATCCAGTGTTGAAAGAATTTCTTAAATCGCACATTCAGAAACACAGATATTAAGAAAAACAAATTAAACATTGGCGCCCCATAGCGGTGAAATTGTGTATTATTTTAGGGAGAAAATATACACAAAGAGTTTCCATAGTTCGTAGTATCTGTCCGAAAAATATTTTTTTATATCGGGTTTTCCGTCCCGCAAATATTGCTGTAAACGGAAAAGTGAGCTTACGCCCTCTAGTGGCAAACTCAGGCTTTATTAAAAATTTGAAATATGAGAAATATTTCGTACCGGAAGTTCTCTCCAACAAAGAAAGAATGTTTCAAATCAGACTCTTATAAGCAGAGACATCGACGAAAATAAGACATACATCTACGCCGCTTGGCGAAAAAACTATACTTTGTTTTAAGAATAAAGTATTCTGAAAATATTTTCCCAGATGAGCGGTATCGGTCCACAAAAGAATGTTTTCAATCGAGTTTTCGGAGCCTTAGATTTTGTTGCAAATACATCATAAGCAGAAATATACCCTTACGACCCCTGGTGTCCAAACCATTCTTTGTCAAAAATTAGCATTTATATGTAAAACATTTCCCATGAGGAGCTGTTTTCTATGCAGGAAGAATTTTTCAAATCGTGTATCGGGGGAAACGCAATTTAACTTTACGCCCCTAGCAGAAAATCTATACATTGCTTCAAAAAGAAACTGTGCCTGAAATAGTCCTCGTTATAAATGGCATCGAAAGGAAAAATATTTTTTTTCAATTGGATATTTGGAAGCAAATAAATGCAATACAATGCATTTTGAATTGGATATCATCTGCAATTACACCCTTTAGCGGAGAAGTTGTGCATCGGAAAAAAAAACCGGAATGCGAGGATAATCATTCTCACATTTCAAACTTTTTAATGCAAATTTTTTTTTTTTCAAATAGGACTAAGAGTTGCAGAGATATGGTGTCCACAGACGAACGGAATGACAGACAAACCTATAACATAAGCACGATCTTTTTTACAAAAGACGTACTAAAAAATAAAACTTCGGTAGAAAAATGGAAGTTTGGGGCACCTCCATGAACTGGGGCCGCCGGCAGCTTCCCAGACTGCCTGTATTTGGACCCGGCTCTGCCTTCGAACAACGGCAACATTGGTCGGTACAGAACAGCAGCCATAAGATTAACATTAACGATAACCTCCAAACAACGAAACCTTTAAACAGCTGACAACGGACATTTCAATCAGTATCGGAAGAAATCGAACGGACACCTTGTCCGTTAGAATTTTAGGTAGATCTTTCGGTACTTCGACGAGAGCGATAAGATAGAGATAATATGTTTGCTAAAGAAACTATGCCTCGGGCAGGATGCGTTCGATAACGGCAGGGATAATGGTGTGCTTAAACGAAAAAGAGAAGAGAAGAGTTTGAATTTGGTTCTAGTTAGGCGACTTACAGCTCCCGTGTGTGCTTCAGTTGGGGGCCTGGACACTACGTGGGTGTTTACCAGTTCCTGATATGTTGCCCGTTGGCGATGGTATCTCTTGGAATTGTACCCCTGTGCTTTTTGTTCCTGTTGTCCGATGCGCGGCTAGCTAACTATGAAGTTCCACTTTACTGTTTAATATTTTTCTTTCGTATAATGTACCCTAACCCTAATATCCAGCTTACTATTTTTAAGTGCTGTTTAAGACAAGACGTCAGGCACTGCTTTCCTAAAATCCTCTACACCATGATTCATGTATTTTATTATTATACTGAGTTTTATTCAGCATTAGGAGAAAGTACTGCAACAGTTTTCTTTGTGCATAAGCTCCAAACACTTCTCTTGATTTTGTACAAACGCAAGGGACTAGCAATGTTAACTTAGGCATAACATCCGAACAACGATCACTTTTTTTTTGGTCAGATCAGTGACCGTTATTCGGAGGTTTCATGTACAAGGTAATCCAAAATTATTTTTACAACGTTGACCCTCAATAAAACAGAAACGGAATAAGAGAACAAAAATCGGTTTATTGCATATTGAACAGCACGTTCCAAAGTTTGCTAGGATGCTAGTAGAGCTCCACATGCGCACCGTTGGTTGCACGAATAACGTCGAGATGGTATTCGACTTCCTGCCATGTTATCCCGAGCATGCCCTCAGGAAATGTTGTGATAGCAGCTGTTGTCCTGTGCTTCAGCTCATCCACACCCGGAACCTTTGTGCGGTACACAATATGCTTCCCAATATTGGACGGGATAGTCCAAGGATTTGGTACCTGCCAGCAGGACGCACACGACATAAAGGCAGATAGCAGTCAGAACGAACGTCCGCGTAGCTCAATTGGTAGAGTGACTTATTCTGGAATGAGGGGACCCGGGTTCGAGACCCGGCGTGAATAAAAATGACGGAGAAATTTATTTCGTTATAGCCTCTCTAGTCTAAAACATTTGAGTGGGCCCCTAGTCTAGGGTATCTGAATGGGCTCCCCAAGGAATTTATGACAGAGAATCATGATGAGGTCCGTTAAAACACGAAACTGTTGCAATATACTTTAGATAATAAATTCGTAGTGCATTCTTTAAACAAATAATCTGCAGAGTTTTCGTAACAAAACACTGTATTTTCCATCGTTCTCACAAGAACATGAGTTAAAAGCTTAAGCTTCTTGGATTTTTTAAAGATTTAGCATTGTATACTTTTCTTGGTGCATCTTTTTTTGTTATGCAATGTGTAGCCACCGGGAACTTCGACCGCTGACGGTTCCAAGTGGAAGTAGGGAGGTGCAAGTGGATGATGATGAAAAAGCTGAAACTGTCTCGCTGACACTGCTGTTCACAGCGACATGAAACCTTTACCTTTACTGAGTCACTGCCTTGAAATATGTTCGTCTTACAGCTTCTGTTTGCGATAAAGTGGAAATCATACGAGACAAAACTAAAGCTGTTTTGTAAAGTTCTCTCTCTCACACATACGAGATGTGTGTTATTTGTGTTATTTGTCTCACATATACGAGATGTGTGTTATTTGTGGTGTTGCGGCATGTCTCTTGGTAATGGTTAGTCCCTAGGCTATAGCTCCTTTGGATCCCCTTTAATCCGGCTCTGTCAACAACCGTAGTTTTTTGTCAATAAAATGTCAAAGAAACTGATTTCTCTTTGTTTTTATAACTCTGTTTAATATCACAATACAAATTTACAGCACGTTTCATTTCTCAAAATACGGAAAACCAATTTTTGGACTTTTGGAGAAAGTTTCTCGTATGTGTAGAAATTATTGCTTATTTTGTGTCAAAGGAATATTCTTCTCATTCAGTCCTTCATAACGCAGTCTAGTAGATTTTCTGAGTGTTTTTTTATGCCGGGTGTTCCGCTCAGACGTATAATAAAAGAAAAATTCATAGCACACAAAGTACTAGTTTGAATGACAGAAGGTGGGTGCCATTGTAAAGAGCAGCTGTGAAATTTATAAACCAGAAGAATTTGGGCTCGCAGAAGCTATCTATTTTTGCGTCAGTCGCCATGTGAACTCCACAGCAGAAGGTGTTTTGTGTACTATCGCTTGAGGAATTGAAGTCTGTGACGCTTGTACAGCGCCGTGTTCGCTCCGAGTACAACCTTGGAGCGACAGCAGACGTCCCGACTTCTGAAATGGGACAAGCACCTCAGAGAAACGGTAATTTTTTTTCCGATGACTGGTAAACATGCTAAGCGTACGGTGTTTGAGGAAAACATTGAACGGATTCGAAAGTCATTTCAGAGAAGCTCAAGGAAATCCATCCGAGAGGCTAGTGTGCAGCTAGACATCCCACCAACAATAGTGCATCGGGTACTCCATAAAAGGTTACGTTTACATACGTACAAGGTTCAACTGCATCAACAAGTTAAGCCGCATGACAGGACGGCACGGAAAAAATTTGCGGAGACAATGTTGGCCAAAATTGATGCCGACGATGCATTTCTAGACCGGGTATGCTTTTCACAGGAGTTAACATTCCACGTGCCTGGAAAAGTAAACAGACATATCTGCCGCATCTAGGGGTCCGAAAATCCGTACTTGTTCATGAATACGAACAGTATTATCCAAAATGCAATGTTTGGTGTGGGATCAGGAAGGACAAAATCATCGGTCACTTTATTTTTGCGGATGCCATGATAACTAGACCAACCTACCTGGGCATGTTACAGGAATACGCTGTGCCTCAGCTGCCTGAAGGAACAATTTTTCAATAAGATGGAGCTCCTCCGCACTTTACCAATGATGTCCGCACAGTCTTGGATGACCACTTCACTACAGGATGGATTGGGAGAGGATCAACGTTCATTGCATGGCCTCCATATCATCAGACTTAACTCTTCCTGACTCTTTCCTGTAGGGGTTTTGTTAAGGACCTGGATTATATCGGTGCGTAATCTGAAAGACTTACGCGATAGAATTTGTGCTGCAATCAACAACATGACACCACAAAGGCTTCTCAACACATAGAATGAGGTAGAATAACGGTTGGACGTTTGCCCCACGCCACCAGTGGATCTCATGTTGAAGTTTATTAGACAAGTAAAAAAAATATCAGTTTGTATTTGTGAAACAATACATATCCCTAATAAATTATGGTAAGTTCAGAATTTATCATACTTCCTTTTACTACACGTCTAAGAGGAACACCCTGTATAGTATGAACATGTTCAAAGTTTTACTAAGGTGGAGGATCCATACACCGGAAAACCAAAACATTATGTCCAGCGCGTATTTGTTCAAATCGAAGCGTAAATGATGGCGCATGTGAAGGTCATGAAACGGTATAAATAACATCGGTGCTAAGCTCTGTTAATCAGTGTTATTCTTGTTCTTCAGATGGGAAAGGCAACCGACTTAACCCTCCTGGTGGGAAGCACGCATATATACGTTCGGAGATTTATGTGTCCAGAGCGGCGACGACGCAATGATACGTTCATCGAAAACCTGTCAAAAGCCCCGAGAACGCAATATTGCGTTGAAAGAATTTTCAGGCTCATAGTGGCAAGAACGTCTATATGCGTATCTTAGCGACGACGAATACTACAGAAAGAGAGGACGCTATTAGGGAGTCTCGTATTATCCATGTGACAAAATTCCCCACTTCCAAAGCTTCTGCCATCCGAAGGGTTAAGCGAGCTTGACAAAGGCCAATTTGTAATGGACAGACGACTGGATCAGAGTATTTCCGAGACTGCAAGTGGGGTACTCATGGTCAGCCGTGGTGAGTACCTTCAAAAAGTGGTCCAAGGAGGGAAAACCATAAACCACCGGCAAGGTGTGGGCCGACCACGACTCATCGATACTAGAGGTGAGCGAAGGTTATTCCGTACGGTACTAGCCAAACAGAAGGGATACTGTGGCACAACTCGCCGGTAACTTGAATGGTGATGATGGGAGTAATGTGTCGCAACACATGTGTCGTACATCGAACCCTGCTGAAAGTAGAATTGTGTAGCTGCAGGCCGCTCCGAGTGCCCATGCTAACCTCGGTTCACTGTCGAAAGCGACTACAATGGGCACCGGAGCAAGGAAACTAGACTTTGAATGATTGGAGGAAGGTGTTACTTCGTTTGTGTTCTTCTTCTGTTGCTGTTTCGTTTAACCTTTTTTTCCAATAATGGTGTGGGAGCACTCGAACAGCACGTTCATCGAACTCTATCCTTTGCTTACCTGATAACACAATGCGGCTTCCTGCTAAATGCACGTCATCACTCATGTGTTCCCCTTCATCGCGGTATCCATTCGACGATGGAGCGTGTCTCGCATAGCAATGGGTGCCCAACATTATGTGTAGCTCCAAACGGGACAAATTGTTGTCTCACTCTGGCAAGACCCTCAGCAGAGTTTCCAGAAATGAGAAAAAAATTAGCAAACATGTTCACGAAGAACAAAAAAGAAAGGTGTTTCCACCGCTCATAAATATTTTTTCTGTGAGATCTGATACCCTGAAAATTTGAAAAATTTCGGAAAATAAGGTTCACAATAACGTATGCACTTAAAATCTGAACTCATCAATAAATGTTTTTATCACATTCGACTGCTACGTTGGATTATTCATCGAACTTCATCGACGAAGCTGAAAATAAAGATAATACATATGTATGCAATGAAAATATACTATTACCTCTCTGTATTCTAAGTGCACCAGCTGATTTTCGTCTTCCCTTAGGCTACTAAGTATGTCATGCATAGACGCATTCAGAGGAAATATAGCTAAACATAATTTAGGAAAATTCCGTGTTCTAGTGTAATACAAATATATAAAACTAAAGATTTTGTACCTGAAACTTGAATCGCAAATAGTACAAATATGACAAGAAGGAATATGGCACTTCGCAAAAATAACGAAACTTTTTTTTTCATTCACATGAGCTGTTGATGTCTTCGTGCGGCATTGTAATGGAAATTAAATATGATGCAAAACAGTATAAACAACTTTTTTTAAAGGCTTTGAGCCTCATCTGCATGTGGCAAAGTAAAAATACTTTTGACGAAAACAGTAATCTCTTGCAGTATCTGAACGAAAATCATTTAGCAAGTCACCGTTGTGTGAAAGCGCTGTTAACCTAATACATATACACAGTCGTATCAGAATAATATGACCACCCCCGGAATCACAGTGTACCCGTCCAGGCACGTCACAAAGTGCACGAACAATGTCGGCCACACGGTGATATAAGCGGCCTGCCAGGACAGATGAGCCATAGTGCGTTACGTGAGCACAACGGGTAGAGGTAGTGATTTTACTGACGTTCAAAAAAGGAATGATCATCGGCTAATCGCGCCAAGGGTGGAAGCATCTCAGAAATAGCAGACTTCGTGGGCTGTTCGCGAGGTGTTGTAATAAGGGTGTACCAAGAATGGACCTCTGGCACGCAGAGTACCACCCGACATCATAACTGTGGAGCCCAAAGGCCGACGCTCACAGAGGAGAACGTCGCCTCTGTCGACTGGTAAAGAGCAATCGTCGCGCGACCTTGCAGCAATTGACCACGCACACGAACGCTGGGGCAACCAGGTACGTGTCCCCGATAACAGTAGAGCGAACCCTGTTACGCATGTGTCTCCGGAGTAAACGCCACGTCAAGGCGCCCTTATTAACCCAAGTCCATCGACAACGACGCCAGTTCGCATGGGACTACCGTCATTAGACAGTGAAAGATTGGAAGAGTGTTGCCTTCTCCGACGAATCGAGGTTTCTACTCCACAGAAGTGACGGGCGGTGGCGGATACGGCGTCAGACACACGTAAACCAACACCCGAACACGCTTTTTTGTCAAGTACAGGCCGGCGGTGGCAGTGTGAATGTCTGGGGAATGTTTTCCTGGTATGACCTGGGACCGCTGGTACCACTGGATGGGTCCCTGAACGTCAATGGCTACCTGTCCATCCTCGCTGACAACATGCATCCCTTCATGTTGGACGTTTTCCCAGGTGGTGATGGTGTCCACCAACAGGACAATGCGCGGTGCCACGTCGCTAATAGGGCGCGTGACTGGTTCCAGGAATACGACAGCGATGTCTCCGTTCTCCCTTGGCCGGTGAAATCTCCCGACAACAATCCCATACAGCACTTGTGGGACTATTTGGATCGACAGGTTCGTCGTGCCGACCCACAACCACGTCATCTTTGGGACCTTCGTACTCTGTTACAGTCCGAATGGGCACGGGTATCTAGGGCAACCTTCAAGGGCCTCATTGCATCCATGCCACGCCGTCTTCCCGCCGTTATCTGGGTCAATGATGGTTGTTCCCATTATTAGGTAGGTGGTCATATTATTCTGATACGACTGGGTATTCTAGCGTTAATGTTTTCTGCATTGTAAGAAATCTACAAGGCAGTGATACCAAAACACGTATATCAACGAAGAGAATAACTTCACATCTCTTTCCTACTGAGAATGCAGTGTGTTCGTTGTATTTCAGCTTGTTCTTGAGTCAACGTAAAATACTGGTATAAGGGTAGCCCAAATGAAACTGAGACTGTCGGGTTTTTGCCGTAAGGGTTTATAGGTTGGAATATGTGAACATACAGGAAGTAAGAGTGATACATGGGCTACATATCCGCTACACATAATCGCCTTGTCGGTTCAAGCAAGTGTCCCAGCGCGGCACGAGATTGTGGATACCCTGCGCGAAGAAAGTCCGCGGTTGGCTGTGGAACCATTCTTCAACGGCGTCCCGGACCTCAGCGTCGTTAGTGAACTGGCGGCCATTGAGAGCTTTTTTCAGTGGCTGGAAGATGTGATAGTCGCAGGGCGAGAGCTCGGGGCTTTAGGGGGAGGGTAGTCGAGGACCTCCCAGCGGAAACTCCGCAGCAAATCTTGGCACACTGTCGCCACATGCGGGCGTGTGTTGTCGTGCAGCAGAATAATCCCAAATGACAACATACCGGGTCGCTTACGCTTGATGGCCGTTTTGAGATTGCGTAACGTATCGCAGCATGTGGTTGCCTTGACTGTACTGCCTGAGTCCAGTCATTCCAACAGCAATGGGCCATTCTCACAGCATCACTTTTCCTTCTCTTAAGGAGGACTGAGCTTTTTTGGGCGTGAAGAGTTGGGATGCCGCCATTCCATACTCATCCGTTTTGTGGACGGATCGAAATGGTGGCACCAAGTTTCATCTGAGGCCACAATCTTGGAAAGAAACTGTCACCCCTCTGAGTGGTAATGATGCAGATTCTCCAGACAAGCACTCATTCGCCGGGTCTTCTGCTCTTCCTGGAGATGCTTGGGGACCCATTGTGCTCAAATCTTGCTGTATCCCAATCGGCGATGGAGAATTGTGTTAACAGTTCCCTTACTCACGAACAATGTTCCCGCAATCTCGAGGGTGGTGATTCTGCGATTTTACTCAAGGTTGTCCATGGCAGCAATCGATTCCATGGTGAGGACCACGTGTGCTTGCCGCAGGATCTCGACATATCCTCCGTGCTCAGACGTCCTTTACGAAATTCACTACACCAGCGGAACACTGTACACCGTGCCCGACACTCATTCCCATACACATCCTTCATACGACGATAAATTTCGGCTCCGCTAACACCTTCTGCCGTCAAAAATTGCATAACTGCCCGCTGGGCCTGTTTGGACGAATCCATGTCATGATCTTACGTAGTCAACTTGCCGCCGTACGTGCAAACGGCTCACTGACACGTGCCGCCGATAACAGTGCCTTCATGACATGCCACGCTATATGACATGACCCTCCATGACATGCCACGCTATATGACATGACCCTCCATGACATGCCACGCTATATGACATGACCCTCCATGACATGCCACGCTATATGACATGACCCTCCATGACATGACACATAGCTATGTGCCTTCATGACATGACACGCCATCTATCGGTGCAAATGCATGGCTCTATGTAATTATACAGCAACGCTATTAATTACAAGAGTCTTACTTTCATTTGGGAGACCCTTATACTATATCCAGATTTTATTTCCGGCGATAACGTTAACCAGTCAGTAAAGAACTGCTCCTTTATACCTTTGAAAGACAGGCAAGCTGTAAAAGAACTAAACAGCGCACGCAGCATTCTGCCTGGATGGTTCACATGGAAGTAATAAACGGAGAGTGTAATGAACTGTACGAGAAGTAACACAGTTCTTCCAGGGCCTGCCTTCAGCATAGGCTAGCAAGCCTGGGGCCGCAGTTCCTAGGAAACACGTATTTGAATCATAAGTTGATGTTTTATCATCGTCATATTTTTAATCTTCGCTCTCTCTCTCTATCGTACATAGGGTTAAATGGAGCCATATGAAAACAGCAAATATCTTACATGAACCCAAAATTTGTGTTTCCGGGTCATACAGTGATTATTCACACCGAAAATCCTAAAATCCTATAGTTAAAAGTAAATATCATCACTCATGGACCTAAATACCATTAAGTACCTTATAATCCATAGTTGATATGAAGCACATTGTTAGTGTGTCAATTTTTTTTTATTTTTTTTTTGTGGACACACTGATGAATCTCGACCGTGTCGTGGTTCTCCCAACTATAAGTCCGTTGGTAGGTGAAACATCTGGCTTTATTCTCTCATTCGTGTACATTATTGCGAATTGGTTCCAACACTCTAAATGTTAAAAACATAATATAAGTACATGCCGGTAACATTTCTCATTTCATCGATGTTCACATGCAGCTGTTACACAACCACTTAAAATTTAGTCTATAAACATTTTACCATTAAAATCCAATAAACAGTCTAAAATCACTCCATGCTTAAGATCACCCCTATTCCACCATCAAACTCCCATTAAACTCTCGTTAAAGCTTTTCAACTTTTCCAAAGCCATCCTTAGAACTATCATCTGGTACACGATGACTATGTGCGTTAGATGATCCCACTATGGGGCCCATCTATGTGTGCGAAAGGGCTGTACGATCACGTGCTCCTTCTCCCTGCATTCTTAAGTTTCTCGCCTTTTTGATACTGTGCTGCCATCTACACTTGTATTCGCGGTTTAATTCTCTTATGTTTCCTTCATTCCTTTTTCTCTTATTTTTCTTTTTCCATTGTTGTTCTTTATATTCTCTTTCCCTTTTAATCAATGCTTCAAGGTTCCGCTATGATAAATGGTTCATTATTATTATGAACATCGATGGAATAAGAAATGTTACCGTCATGTACATAAGATGTTTTTAACATTTAGAGTGTTGGAACCAATGAGCAATAATGTACATGAATGAGAGAATAAAGCCAGATGTTTCACCTATCAATGGAGCTATAGTTGGAAGAACCGCGACATGGTTGAGATTCATCAGTGTGTCCACAAAGAAATTAAATTGACACACCAGCAATGAGCTTCATATCAACTATGGATTATAAGGTACATAATGGCATTTAGGTCCATGAGTGATGATATTTACTTTTAACATATGAAAACAGTCTATCCTCTTCTTTCTGCTTTGCAGTGAAGGTTTGATTTTTTTTACTTTTTGGGAGACTCTACAAATAAAAACAAAATAACTAGCAAAGGAGGAATGTGTAGTCAGTAAACAAAAACGGTTGGTAAAAGAAGTTTTCTATGAAGAATGAAAAGCAGAATGTCTCAAATTTGCTAAATTAACGAGATTACAGTTTCCACGCTTTTTGAACACATGCTAAAGCAGATCATATCTCTCTCTCTGTCTCTCATCAATAACTATTACGCTTTCGTTTTGTTAAAACTTTAGTTTTCTGTCACTGAGGAAAGACTGTGTTACCCAAGTCTGACTGAAAACAGATATTTTAACGGTAATCGTTAAAATATCATTTTACAGTCAGATTTGAGTAACGTAGTTTTAGTGAGACAGGCACGTTTGTCAGTCAAAAATACTATTACGGTCCGCTATGTCAATCCTTGCCTACAGCCGCCAAATTCCTAAAGCTCCCCCCCCCCCGGTGAAGCAGTGGTCTAAGCGCTGGCTTATAACCGCTCATCCGAGAAGGGTCCGGGTTCGAATCCCGTGAGACATGGATGCTGAGTTTGTCTTGCAGCACTGGCTCTCTCCCTTCCCTGGAACCAGTGGCCCTAAATTAAGGACGGACGACTGCTTATAACCCATCGAGGTGCTCACATACTGGTCGTTAACCCTCAGTAAAAAAAAAAAAAAAACAGCTGTTCTCGGTCGCTACAGTGGCACATTACCGTTTCTGTAGTAAGTAGAAAAAAAAAAAAGAGCGTCTCCCCCCCCCCCTCTCTCTCTTTCACATGCATTAAATAACTTTTACACATTTTTTTTTGTTGAAATTTTAATTTCCTGTCACTGAGGGAAAACTATGTTACTCAAATCTGATCGAAAACTGATATTTCAATGATTAAGAACTATTGCACGTTTTTAAACCAAAAAATGCTACTAGGGGCCGCCAAATTACTAAAACCGGCCCCGCTCGCTACAATTACACACTGCCTTTCAAGAAGTACAACGACGTATAAAGTTTAAAAAGTAATTTTATTAATAACGAATTACTTTTTTTTTTTCGTGGTTTAACGATCATCATGAGTAGCTCATAAGGCTGTACGAAGTCGCTCGTCCATAATTTGTGGGGACGAGCGACTTCCTACAGATGCTGTTAATTTTCTCAAAGGAATTGCAGCACACGGAGGACATAGCCCTTCCGTTATAGACAAAGCGATCCAAAAATTTAGGAGACCGAAGCCTGTCTGCACGCTCACGCCAATAGACCTCCCAGTACGAGAGAACTGGGCTGTCATCCCATTTGCTCCACAGATTTGCTTCAGAATTTCAAAAATTTTAATTTCAAAGTTATTTTTAAACCTATAAATAAAATGATTTTTTACGGATCAAAAGTCTATCTCGAAGACATAAATTCCTAGGGAATTTATCAGATCCCATGTGAATGCGAACTTTCATATATAGGACAGACCCTCAGTGCTTTAAGTTTTCGATTGAAGGAACACAAGGCTTACGTACGGAACTGTGAACTGAAGAAGTCGTCTATAGCCCAACATTGTCACGAAAACAACCATAAATTTTCGTTTGAAAACGCTAAATTTATTGATAAACCTGACCCGACTATGAAGCTTAATATATTAAAAGCATTCCATATATCCACTATATTGACAAAAGTCACCGGTCGCCCTTTAAACGCAAATGAACGGATCCGCTGCGTTGTTAAGATGCGCGGTACAGCTGCAAACGGTATAAAAACAAGCTGGCAGCTGACCGCGATCATATCGCAGTGCGAAGTTGAGTGAAAACGTCGCGGAAGGAGAGAACTGACTTTTAAAAAGGAAAGATTGTTGAGTGTTATATTAGCGGGTTGCCCATAAGAGAAACCGAGAGGCATTTAAACATACCCAAGTCAACTGTTTTGGATGTGCTAAATAAGTGGAAGACATATGGCGTGCCTGAAGAAGTAAACGTACCGACAGACCAAAGAAAATCAGTGATAGAGGACGTCAAAGCCTCAGGAGAGTCGTTACAGCTAATCGACGGAGTACTGCACAAGACCTCGGTGTACAGGTGAGTAAAAATGCTGGAACCTCGGTATGTACACGCACCATTCGCAGAGAACTTCATTCCATGGGTTACCGTGGTCGTGCGGCTGCTCATAAGACTTTCATCTCCACTCGGAATGCTACTCGTCGTTTAGCATGGTGTAAAGAACATTTATCGTGGACCGTAGATCAATAAAAACGGGTCCTCCAGATGAATCCAGATACAAGATTCATCAGTCTGACGGCCGTGTGTGGGTATGGCGGCAGCCGGATGAGCGCTATTTACCACAGTGTACTGCTCCTGCGGTCACGTTTGGAGCTGGCAGTGTACTCGTGTGGGGGTGTTTTTCGTGATATGGTCCGGGCCCATTGGTTATCGTGGACAAACCTGTTAACCAGCACGTCTACCTCGATATTCTGGACAATTATGCCCAACCAACTCTGTGGCAATACTATGGAACCGAGCCTTTTTGGTGCCAGCAGATAATGCATCGAGCCATAAAGCAAGGACTATTACGGCGTGTAATTCCGTATCGTGTGTGGACTGGCCAGCACATAGCCCTGATCTTAATCCCATAGAGCACTTATGGGATGAGTTAGAGCGCCGCATAAGAAGTTTGGAACCAAGGCCTACCACTAAGCAATAGTTTAGCGGCAGCATTATGTACTGAATGGAAGCGCATACCTATCGCTGTGTTCCAAAATCTTGTCGAAAGCATGTCTCGAAGGGACAGTGCCTGCATTAAGGCCAAAGGTGGACCGACACCGTACTAATGTATGTCGATAAAGGCTATGTTGTATTTCTCTTCTAGGTGTCCGGTGACCTTCGTCAATATAGTGTTTATCGCACCTCTTCGCGACTTGTCAATGTCATGCCATCTATCCCATTTCTTTCAAGCGCGTGGAAACATTTCCCATCAGAACGCTGATGATGTCACAGTGATTTAAAAGTTTACGCTCCATTTGTTCTGATGAAGCCGAGCCAAACGCTCAGCGAAACTACAGTAGATCCTAAAATAAAATATTTAATTGTGAATAAACGTTGCTGATTTATTCTAATAGTAATATTATTTTCCTATGCTGTTGCGATAATGTCTGCAGCGTTATTCCCTTATTGGCAGTAATTGTTATTAAATAATTTTCTTTTTGTTTTGCTTCCTACTGATGACGAGATGGCCTCAGATCTGTTTTAAAAAAAAATATATAAACTGCATATCAAATGAAATACATATATAAGAAATGATGACACAGATAGGGGAAAGGATACCACTCCAACTGCAGACTAAAACAGTTATACACAACAAGGCGTGGATGAAGACATTTTTCTTGCAAATTGCTTTCTGTTTGTAGGTAATGTAAGCTTGGATTACTACGTAGAAATTGGAAAACAAACAAGCAGACAACACCCCAACGTGGTGAGGAACTAGTACCTCAGCGATCTGAAAAAATAAAATAAAATAAAATACAAGATGTTAAAAAACACTTGGTGTATCAAAGATTAATCTTTGAAAATTAACTCTTACAGTTTTGGCTGAAATACTGTAGCAAATCCTTCACATTTTTGTGAGAAAAATCAACAAAATCTACAAGATGTGCTGTAAACCATTTAATTTGCGTATACAATATGTTTAGATTGTAGATAGAAGCAAAGTGCTAGAGTAGACACTGAACCATTGAACTCGAAATAGTAATATGACTTGACCCAAAATCAGTGGTAATATAAAAAGCGACAGTAGGACTATGTTCAACCTTTGAAAACGACTACAATAAGTTACACTTCGTAAATCAATGAAAACTTTTTCAGTTTTGAAAATCAATATTGTGAATGACGTACACTTGCGTGAACTCGGTTGAAAAGGTGTTGGATGTCATCTCGCTATATACATTATTTTTATTTATTTTTGACCTGTTTCACTTGAGTTCTGAGTTGAGGGGTCGGAAGTGCAGATATCGAATTTTTGAGTGGGATGAGATGCTTTTCAGCTATTTCCTAGACTTGTTCGAATAGAGACCGATGTTGTGGTCATCAGTGTTTCTTTCAGGCATACATCCAGGGGGACGAAGCCCTCCCGGATACGACCATTCCCCCCCTCCCCTCCCCCCGAGACATTTTAGGTTACCGAACCAAATTTTAATAAATTCAGGCTATGATGAAAAAGGAAGTTTGATTTCTTTTTATGCTACAAATATTTCTCCAATTATATTTTTTTTAATATTTGTTCAAATGGTAGTAGTTATAGTTTATTTTATTAAAAAGTGTATTACGACGCATGATATTCTTCGAAATATAATAAGTAGACTAATCATACCTAATTGCCTGGGAATCGTAATTCAGAGTCAAGAGTGCGTTGAATGCATTTTAATAGATACAAATTTCTAATTACTATATCAGGGATGTATATAGAATTTTTCCTCGTGGAGGGGGGGGCGAAAAAAGAAAGTTTTTGAAATCCACCATCTGGAACAAAATTAAAGTTAATGAAAAATTGAAGAAAAATCAAAGTATTTTTTCTAATGTAAGTTGATTCATTTTTATAAAATTAAGGCATTTTTTTCTAACGTAAGTCGCATTTTAACCAAAAAAAAAAAAAAAAAATGGAACATTTTCCGGGGGCTCTCTCTCTAAATGCGCCCCTGTGCTAGATATATAGTAATTACTTCTATATATATAGCAAATGGAAAACTTGCCCCCTCTAAGGTTCCATTTGCCCCACCGGCCAAAAAGTCCTGAAAGAAACACTGGTGATCATCTCGACCATGGAAGAATATTAACGCCTTGAAGAGCCAATCTGACAAGTTGGCGGTATGCGGATTGATTCTATTGGAATACCACATTAACCGCAAAAACGGGATAACCACTGGGTTATGACATTTTCAATGTAATAATGGGTTATAGCACGGATCTTCACAAACACGAGTTGTTCCTGTTCCCTGTTGTATTGAATGGCTCTCGACACTCTTATACCGAGAGTATGCTATGTGTATTTCTCTTTCGGTTATAGTACAATATCTCTCTCTCTCTTTCGCCCGTGTGTATTCTAGCCCTTATTCGTCCATCACCAGCACCAAGGCAGAAGTTACTGCCCCCACGAAATACTACCAACGCCATTACAGCATCTAAAGGACCCTCTTCTTAGCCGAGAACTTCTACTCATATTTTTAATATACTAGAATCTCTATGCTGAACATCAGCTAACCCATTCTGACTTGACCCCGATATTCTGACTTGGTACTGTCCCTTATTCACCTATCACTCACACCAAGAAAAAAAAAAAAGGTTCATCACTAAACACTACCTAATGCTGACATTCAGAACAGAAATGAAAGCGCGGTTGTATATACGTTATAAGACAGGGATGTTGTTCATCTTCTTGAAAATTGTCTAGGGTCTGTTTGATCATTACTGTGATTGTGACCTACAACTGCCTGCTGCATTCGGTCCGTTTAATGTAGTACCGACGCACAGTGGTTCCAAATACAAATCTAGCTGATCAAAAGGTATATTTGTTGTAGCTTCAAAACAACTTAAATACTGTCGTACTGTAATCCTAAATAGTTGTGTAGCTACGACTCACAATCAGTTTTACAAAAGAAATAATTGGGTCTTAGCAGGAGCACGTAGATGTCACGTGTTTAGTGCAACCATCGTTTTCTCCTTAGCATCGCATAGCAGTTGCCTTCGGAACTACGATCTGTGTACACGTAATTTATTCTCGATTCTATTCGGGTCTTCGGTGAATAAAACTACAGGTATCTGCCTACAGTTTTAGTGCATTTTAAAACTTTAACATTGTGTTATTTAGTTCTTATGTTCATTAATTATAAGAGACGTATTCTATGAATTTTTTTAAAGATGTAATTGAAGTAACAGGCTTGCAAAAGCAAAGGCCATAAAAGTCCGTTGTGAAAGTATATTCAGCGTTTAAGTTAGTCATTTAGGTATGTAATTATAACTATTTTATGACCAACTTTAACCAGCTTTTTTTTATTAATATTTTAGTGATGTCGGACGGAATTCCAAGAAGAGAGCTGTTTGATGTTTGGCGGAATGAAAATAATATTTCAAGGAGATTAGCCTGTGTGTGGGATTATACGTTGACTAAATATGGCTTGGAAGATCCTGAGGGACATATTCGTGAAGTAATGCAGAAAAAAGTGCTGAATTTTGTAAGAAACTTAGCAACTCTTTCACAAATGAACAAACTTAGCCTTATTCGGACAAAACATCCAGATGAAACAGCACTGACCCTGGGCTTATCAAGCGTTCACTCGTGGATTAAATTTTTCGAGTGCATCCTGCATATATCATATATAGATTAGACATTGAATCGCGGCAAATACGAAAAGAAAACAAAGCTCAGGTTGAAGAACGAAAAAAAAAAAAAGAATGCAAGATCGCTTCCACAAGGAAATGGGGCTTCTTGTCGACATACCCAAACCAGGATTTGGTACGACAAATGACGGAAATAGCGCGCGGAGGTTCTTTGAAGATCCAGCTTTAGCATCCGATATCACTGGCGTAGATGAAGAGCTGATTCGGCGATTTGGAACCATCCTTAAAACAATCGCCAGTGGGTACAGCATTAATAATAGAGAGTTAGAAATATACTGCTTCGACACAGCAGAATTATACATCCGAAAATATAAGTGGTATTACATGCCACAAAGTGTGCAAAAGATACTTATCCATGGTGCACAGTTGATAAAGGAAGCCGCACTTCCAGTTGGGATGATGTCTGAGGAAGCTGAAGAAGCCCGGAATAAGGACTATAAGAATTTCAGGGAACATCATACTCGTAAATTTTGTAGAGCCGATACAATGACGGACTTGATGCACACGCTATTGCTTTTCTCGGACCCGATTGTAAGCAGTCTTCGAGTCAAACGTCGAAAGAGAAGTAAAAGTATATCTCCTGATGTACTGAGACTACTCCAAGATCCAGGTGGCAGCGATGATGATGATAATGATGATGTTGTTGGAAAATGAATAGATGTACATCTCTCTGAAGTCTGTAAATATTTGAAATGTGTGTTTATTTGACCACAATTGGTGTTCTGTTTAAATCCTATTAATTTGTTATTTTTTTTAAATAAGAACAAAGACTTAAAAAATATTTGCACTAAATCTTACAAAACTATACGAATATTTCGTTGATATCTTTAACTCAATAAAAAAATTAATTGGAAATGCAACTTGTAAATTCGTATAAAATTATATGACAATCTGTTTTGTAGAAGAGAAGTTATTAATTTTGATCAGCTAGATTTGTGTTTGGAACCACTGTGCGACGGTTCGAACTCCGAAGCGGTTGCGGAAAGCTGTACAAATAGTAGCAGTTTGATTGTGCCTACTACATAAAGATAACATTGAGGTGCAACGTAAATTTTGTTTTGTCGAGCAGTGTGTGCGTGTGTGTAAATTGTAATACCGTGAAAGACTGCTGGTATTAGCTTGAAATATACAAGATATGTACAACAAGTTGGTACAGGAAAATGATTAAAATGGCAGTTAAGATGCGCATGCGGTTTCGGAGCAGCGCCCTCTGTACTGTCCGGTTTTGGATATAAAGAGGTTGCTCAAACATGTTGCAATCAGTGAATAGCAGACACTGAATCTAAAGGGTATTTTTTGTGTCTCATTAAGCTCCGTCGCTGAAGAAGGTCGCATTATTGACACCTGACGGGCTTTGAGCGAGGAAGAATTTTTGGGATGAGAGAACCTGGATTTTCCTACCCCCGAAATTGCGGCTCGTATGAAACGAAACGCGAGAACAGTGATGCTAACGTGGTTTCAGAGAAGGGATAAGACTCGGACGCACAGAAATTCGGGAAATGGACCGCAAAATAGCACGACAGACACCTCAACCGCAGGGTCCTGGCCGATCGCATAGCAACATTCACGTTGTTAGCGCAGCAGTGAAGCACTGTTACAGGTCAGGTTCGACGTCGTCGACTTAACAGAGGACTTTTCGGTAGCAGCCCATTACTGCGCATTCCTTTGACCCTCAACCACAACGCCTCAGGCTGCTACGGGGTCTCGAACACAGACATTGGCGCGGAGATTGGCAACAGGTCGTGTCTTCTGACGAGTCACGATTCAACTTGATGCACCATGATGGTGTGTTCGAAAGCATCGTAGTGAACGGCGCCTTGCAACGTCATACCGGCTCAACGCCAAGCGTCATGGTTTAGGGCGCCATTGAGTCCAATTCGCGATCTCGCCTGATACGAATTGAGGGAACGCTCAACAGCTAGTAATACATCAGGGATGTTTTAAAGGCAGAAGTGATACCCTTCTTTCAGAGTTGTCCTGGCGCTACATTCCAGCAGGACAGTGCTCGGTCATATGTGGCTCGGAATGTCCAAGACCTCTTTCATGCACGGTAGATACCGCTTCTTCCCTGGGTTGCACGTTCGCCGAAGATGTCGCCGATAGATGTCTGAGACTTGGTAACTAAGTGACTGGCTTCTCAAGCGCCTCCGCCAACCACCGCAAATGAACTCAGGTCTCGCATAGAAGCAGCTTGGCAGGACCATATCAAAACTCTCTTCCATTTAATGCCACGCCGTATAGAGGCTATTATTTGTTCGTCGAGGTGGATTCATACGATACTGAGTTTTGAAGCGAAAAATCTTGTATAGCTCTACAAATGTAATCAGTTATCTCCTGCAACATGAGGAATCTGTGATATAAATTTAATTTGAATAGCGCGATTCTTCCTTATTGATGTATATACCCAGGTATATATACAAGTATATATATATACCTGGGTATATACAACAATTTTAAATTTTAGATTGGATTCCAAGGGACAGGAAAAGACCCAGAAGAAGACCACATGGGAGATGGGTGGATGAAATTCGAAAGTATGCAGGGGTGACATGGAGGAGACTGGCACAAGACAGACCGTTGTGGAGGAAACTTGGGGAGACCTTCGTCCAGCAGTGGATTGATAATGGTTGACAATGATGATGATGATGATATACAAGTATACACACACACACACACACGGTAGAATCACATTATTGTGATCAGCAGCTAATATCCAGAGTAACCGCTGTGTACAGCGCGGACAGCAGCTAGACGGGCTTGGAGTGACTCATTAAGGTGCTAGAAGGTGTTCACAGGTATGTGGAGCCATGCTGACTGCAGTGCATCTGACAGCTGCTGCAGGGTGCGTGGTGGAGGATTCATAGAGCGAAAAACACGATCGAGGTGGTGCCACAGATGCTCAATTGGGTTTAAGTCTGGGGAATTAGGGGGCCATTGCAGTACTTTGAAGTCTTCATCGTGCTCTTCCAACCACTCTCGGACATTTCTAGCTGTGTGACAAGTCGCATTGTCGTTCTGGAAGATCCCATCTGCCCCAAAGATGACAATCAGCATGTATGGGTGTATGTGGTCTGCAAGGATGGATTCATAACGAATTCGGTCCTTAATGCCTTCCACAGGTATGAGTGGACCCAGAGAATGTCACGAAAACATTCCCCAGACCATAACGCTGTCCCCACCAGCTTGTAGTCGGCCAGCAATGGTTGAAGAGTGTTTGTTCTCCGATGTTTCTCGCCTTATACGCCAATATCCATCTGTTCGATGAAGCAGAAAACGTAACTCATCGGAAAAGGGAATCCTTTGACAATCAGCGGCGGTCTAATTCCGATACTGCTGTGCAAATGTAAGCCTTTTCTGCGGATGCACCTTCGTTAGTATAGGTGAAGTGACCATCCGTCTGCATCGGAGCCCCATACGCAGCAGGGTTCGCTGAACTGTCGTTTTAAACACACTTCCGTTACCCACCTGGTTCATTCGGCCAGTGAGTTGCTCCACTGTAGCGTGTCGATCGGCCCTCACGCACCTTCGCAGCTGACGTTCACCTCTCACATCAATGGCAAGTGGCGCTCCGCAGTTTCCACATCAACTATTCGCAACGGGGCCATTTCTTTAATCACGATACACTTTGACCACAGCAGCAGGCGAACAGTTCACAAACTACGCTGTTTGAGAAATACTGCTACCCTTGGCCCCAAAGCCGATAATAATAACTTTTTGCAAATCTGATACATCGCTCCTCTTATCCGTGACAGCAACGAGTGATATGTTTTCAGATTGCCTATAGCACACCTTATATACCCTCCAAGTCAGCTCACGACACGTGCCTTCTTTCATTGGCTACGCGCTGTTGTCGTCAAAAGTAGCAGGTGGTCACAATAATGTGTCTCGACTGTGTATAACTCAATTATAAATACACCACACTCTGAACACTCGAGGGACTCACATAGCGTATTAAATCTGCTTATTTTTGTGGCGTAGTAAGTACAAAGATTTGCCAAGCTTCTAATACTATTCCATAGAGGAGCGGCCGATGAATGCATGACTTCTCTGGCGAGGGTTGTATTCTGCATGTCCTGGTTGACACTTCGCACGTGCTATTTACATCTAGTGTCCAAGGATCGCCTTGTCATTCCGATATACTGCATATCTTTTCCGTGTTGTCAGGATATAGCAACGGTATAGCGTACACACCTGCCTTTTCTTCCTCACACTGTCTCTCCTTTCAACTTGATATAATATGTGATAACATTATCACATATGATATCAAGTTGTACGCTATACCGTTGGTATATCCTGACAACACATTAGGTGGCCTAACTTTTACATTTGCATCTATTCCGATGTAAACATACCGGCCACTGAATTAGAAACTTTAATTCAATACCGGGTTGGACCTCTTTTATCCCGAATTACAGCACGTATCCGATTTGGCATATATTCCACAAAGTGTTGGGGTGCATCTACGTCTACAGCAAACCAGGCGTTCACCAGACAGTCCTTTAACAGGCCGAGATTTGACGGAAGAGGACTTTGCTCTCGGATCTGTTTTTTCTAACATGCTCCATACATTCTGAGTGGGGTTAAGATCCGGGCTTTGTAGTGGCCAGGGAGTATGGTCGAAGTCGCTGCTCGCTAAATCACTGCTGAACACATGAACAGTAGCATTGTCTTCCATGAAACAGCCGTCACCTGCTGGATAAAAAGTCAACATTGCAGTATGGACTTGATCCGCAACAATGTTCAGATAATCCCTGGAAGGCACCCAACCTTCCACAATATCAGGGGGAAACCAACAGAACGTGCGCACTCCATTATACCACTTCCAGAACCTTGAGTTGTGTTTACTAAGCAATCTGGGTCCACTGCTTCATGTGGCTCCCACCAAACTCTTTGCCTACAGAACAAAGGGTGCCGTGACTCGTCAGACAACATGACTTTTTCCAGTCTTTCACTGTCCAGTCAAGGTATTCCTTATATCACTGTAGACGAAATTTCCAGTTCTTCGCAGAAATTAGTGGCTTCCGTATAGGTAGGCAACTGCCAGTACCGATCCTCTTCAATTCCTTACGCGTAGTTTGCCGAGATATGGATCTGGAACAGCGTTCATTGAATGCTTCGGTCAATTGCTGCACACAGGAAGTTCTGTTTCTCCGTACAAACCTTCTCAGGTGACGGCGATCTCGTTCCTGACAGATTGTCGTCGCGCCACAGTTGCGCCTCTTAGACAAGCCATGTGGGTTATTTTTCTACTGATTAAAGACCCAGGATATCTGATTTTTGGAGAAACCAATCAGCTGCTATTTTTAGAATCGTAGCCCCAGTCATACCAGCACCCACAACAAGCCCTTTGTCGAACTCCTAAAGATCTCTTGTTTTCCCCATCGTGATCAACACTACTGACAATTACTGACAAACAGAAGTCTTTAAATTGTTACCTAGATCACATGGCGACTCAGTTGACCATGTATTTTCCAAATACGCTGCAAAAGAGACGTTTACGTATAGCTGCATAAAAAATTCTAATTTAGTGCCCGGTGTGTTTAGAATAGCAAAGCAAGACTAAAACAAGAGCTAGGAAATTTTTGATTTTCGAGAACTGTTGGCAATACCTTACGGGGGAAAAAACTCGTCAAAACCTTGTTAAAAATCCTCTTTTTTTTCTTTTTTTTTTTTTTTGTTAAATAGGATTGTTTTATTTCTCTAAAACTGTATTTTATTAACGCACTTTTTTTATTTTGTTTAGCAGTGAGTGCCCTAACACAATAAGATTTAAATTTTTTGGAGTGGAAAGGATGCTACAAAGATTCCTGAAGTAAAATCGGGTTAATGCTGTATTTTAATGTTTTATCCATACACTGTATTTCCGACAATATGGTCTTTAGGGTTACGGAGCCTAAGAATTATTGTAAGAATAGCCGTCTAAGACAGAGAAACTTACCCATTTGCTTTTCGTGCGGACCTTGAAGCCAAGGGGATTATAACTTGTGTACACGAGGCATATAATTAAGATGATCCCACAGCACAATGAAACTTGGTTCAGTCTACGAATTTCCTTATGGTCTGAGTGCATTGCTCTATGCTTTACGACTATGTATCGTAGCAAGAATGTCAGAATACCTAGGAGTGAATTATATAGAATTCAGAGATTTTAAAGAAACCAATACAAGACGATAGAAATTAGATTAAATGAACGAGAAAATCAAATTTTTCTCGCAAACAACTTTTTTTCTTAAGATATTGCATTATTATATACATTTCAGGATATGGATAAAATGATGAATTTCTAAGCTGTAGAAATTAGTAAAACTATGCTAGTAATCCGATTTATTGGCGTAGGAATATATACACTGTCGTTTCCAAGCTTTCGCACATCAACCAGATGACTTTTTCAAGGAAGACAGAGAGAAACAGCAATCTGAATAATAGAACATTTTAACCATTTGAACGCTTTGACTTGATTTGACAATAAATAGATACGACGTAATATTCATTTAAAGACACGAGACATCACGTTGGTTGTGCACGCGGTATCCTGGTAGGAAGAAGGCGTTAGTTGAAGAACTGGCACCAAATTCGTGGCAACTCCAAATGAGATGCTATCATTGCAAGTATCACTGTTGGTAATGATCTCCAAGGTTTCCCGAATGGCAGTAGAATGTAAATGTCTGCTACCTACTCCGTAGAGTAGGTAGCTAATTTCTTTATATCATCCCACATATGAGTAGCAGACTTGAATTTGACTTCTCTGGATAGGGCTGTGATTACTTTACCGTATTTTGTGTTCCTTTTACGCTCGTTTACGCTGATTCTAAACGAAAGCTTGGTCATTCCAATGTAGTACCCTTTAGAGCAGTCCGGATATTGTAGGGGTATAAGCTGTATTTAATACTTTTGGAGGGAGGTAGAAGCACTGAACTTGTAGTTATGGAATTCTTAAAGTAACTTATCTTCTACCCGGGAAAATAACTGTTACTCCGTTTGATAGTTCAAAGAAAAATACTGATGCATAATTTTGGGGGCTTGCTTGATTGATGCGAGGCGAAGACCTAGGCTGAGCATGAAAAATATTTCTAAATAAATAAAATGCATAAGCCTAAACTAATTACGCAAAGCTCTGAAAGAAATAGAAAACTCGGTTGCAGGTCCTGGCGTAGCCCTACGTAGTTTTGACGGGACTCGGCGAAGTCTTGCCGACCGGGAAGCTGTCTTTTTCGGAGAGGCCAAGGCATATGCGGCCTGCTTGTAAAGAAATGAAAGAACCACTTTCTTAGACCAATTGAAGTTCGTCTGCATCTATGAAGTACAGACGGAGAGTCCCGTTCTAGAAACCAAGCGAAAAAGTCCATCAGCTTGTAGTGGCGTGACGGAGGACTCGTTGGTGGTCAGTAATTATCACCTGGCAAGATGAAGACATTCATCTGTAGCAAGCAAAAATATCCGAGCTAAGATTTACCTGGCCCGTAGGTAAATAAACCTGCAAGAAGGGCAGTTCTCTGGAAAGTCCTGGATGGAAGGACGTACTTTTGTAAGCAGTAAGCACGTGATGCCGAAATCAGCCTCGCTAGACGGCTGCTGTGCTTAAGAGACTTAACAGGCCGCCGGACTGAGAAACTATTCGACACTTTCGTTTCGTCTGCTGAGGAGTAGGGTGGACTGTGGGTCCTGTGTGCAGAGGCGAAACTACGGCAGGGCATGTGAGGCGGCTGCCCCGGGCGCAGCTGAAAGAGGGCGCCAAATTCGCTGCGTGCAATCTTATTAAAATCGGAATTGAAACTTTTGCACTAGTAAAAAATTGGTAAATCTTTTTTTGGTCGCCGTACTTTGTCCATTTACAGAATTTGCGTATTTCTTTCGATAGTTTCGCTAGCTTGGCCGGCTAAAATTCGCATTTCTTCTTCAAACTGTGAAGGGAATGGGATTTGCTCACAAACATAAATGAAAACGTAGCAAGGTAATTAAGGATGTCATTCACATTGATAAAGTGAAAATCCTCCAAATACGTAGCGTCAGTGAATAAAAAAAGTCATCGCTCTTTCCACGTTTTAGCAACACACAGCAACCGAAAAACTGTTATCCGGTCACCTCTGGGAAAACAAATCCCAGATCTCTCGATATCCAGCCGAGCGCGTTAGCCTTACACCACGGTGGCCAACAATCCACAGCGCTATCTGTGTGTTTCTGTCAGCTTCTGACATCATAAATCCGTAAGGTGGGCTCAGCTACTGAGACGTCTCCATCTGGCTGGCATTAACGGCGCTGGCTATATATTAATAACAGCAGTTAAATCAAAAGGGCGACATCAAAAGTGAAAATCCTCCAAATACGTGGCGTCAGTGAATAAACAAAGACATCGCTCTTTCTACATTTTAGCAACATACAGCAACCTAAAAATTGTTATTCCGTCACCGATGGGGAAACGAACCCCAGATATTGGATTGTTGGCCACCGTGGTGTAAGGCTCACGCGCTCGGCTGGATGTCGAGAGATCTGGGATTCAGTTCCCCATCGGTGACCGAATAACAATTTTTCGGTTGCTGTGGGTTGCTAAAAAGTGGAAAGAGCGATCTCTTTGTTTATTCACTGACGCCACGTATTTGGAGGATTTTCACTTTGGACCTCGTCCTTTAGATTTAACTGCTATAATTAATATATAGCCAGTGCCGTTAATGCCCACCAGATGGAGACGTCTCAGAAGCTGAGCCCATCTTACGGATTTATGATGTCAGAAGCTGACAGAAAAACACACATAGCGTCGTGGATTGTTGGCCACCGTGGTGTAAGGCTAACGCGCTCGGCTGGATATCGAGAGATCTGGGCTTCGTTTCCCCAGCGGTGACCGAATAACAATTTTTCGGTTGCTGTGTGTTGCTAAAACGTGGAAAGAGCGATGTGTTTGTTTATTCACATTGTTAAAGATCCTCTGAAGGCAATTCGATCTTTACTGCTCTACAGCTAGCTGCATTCGGTCCATTTGATGTGGTACCAAAGGTCTGAACTCCAAAGCAGTTGGGAATCTCATTTCCCTCTTCACCTTTTGTATTTTACTGTCCTAAATAGCGTTTCGCGCCCAGAGTTCGGCTTCAGTACCCATAGCATTCTTTGATGTAAGTAAAGGTATGGGAAAATGTACGAAACCCTTCAGCTGAGAGCTGTCCACATTTTCTTCCTTCTTCCGACGCAATTAAAGAGGGTGAAACGCCGTTCCCGTTTGGGATAAGAAACTGCACCTAACTCCATAACACCCTATTTACTGTATCATACCCCAATAAAAAGGTTTAAGCGTTAGGTTGTTAAACTACAATGAAAATGGCAATGAGAGTAGCGGTAACTTCGCAATGGTCTCCTTCTGGTCCGCAGAAAAACTAGCAGGTTCTTAAAACCTTTTGGACAATTATTGTTAATGACTGTTAGTTAATAATTAATTACAGGATAATCTCTCTATTCTAAAAAAAAAATAACTGCCGCTGTTTTAGAAATTTCGCGACACTCTTGCTTTCCTAGCTTGCCACGCAAAACGTATTGAACTCAAAAATATGAAATTTACATCGTTTGTAGAGAATTGTTTGGAGAACACGCTGAAATGAACCGTTTCTCGATTCTAGCGAAACTTTTTTTTTTTTTTTTTTTTTTT
Source organism: Macrothele yani (assembly GCA_039090855.1). Lineage (NCBI taxonomy): Eukaryota > Metazoa > Arthropoda > Arachnida > Araneae > Macrothelidae > Macrothele > Macrothele yani. Next base: position 15,967,599 of record CM077017.1, read on the forward strand.
TTGATTGGAGGTTTAACGACCACCGTGAGCAACTCAATGGGCTATAAGCAGTCGCCCGTCCCTAATTTAGGGTCACTGGTCCCAGGGAAGGGAGAGAGCCAGTGCCGTAAGACAAACACAACATCCATGCCTCACCGGGATTCGAACCCGGGCCCCTTACGGACGAATGATCAGAGGCCAGCGCCTTAGACCACTGCGCCACCGGGGCGGCCTAGCGAAACTTCAAGAGCTATTGTATTTCAAAGTTAAGGTAGACAAAAAAGTGCTATCAGATCGCGTTCCGGAGACACTAACAGCAACAGAACCACGAAACTTTGTAGGCATGTAGAGCCATGACCGAATTTTCGCACCTCGTCGCCCGTTTTTTGAATTTCGATTTAGTTTACGAGAAATTAATTAAATTTCTAAATTTCACAAAATTCTGTATTTCGCGATGGGATCCATTTAAAAAAACGGTTATATGGCAAACTATAAATTACGATATGTCTTCACGATAACCACAGAGGAACGTTCTGGTCTCGTGACCTGCTGCCATGGTGACGCAGAGAATTTGTTATGCATATGTTTTGTTGGTAAAGCTATATCAGTTGTTTAAGCTGGACGTCAAGTAATTTTGCTTCCTATACTTCCAATGGAAAAATTTCTGTACACATTTTTTTCACAATTAATGCGTTCCCAAGGATGAAAATTTTAACATCGATTAAAATAGCTTCATTTTATAACTTGGAATACTTAATATCTTCTAAAACATAACCATAATTATGCAATCCAACATTTGTTTGTCTACTGACGTCATCAAAGTAAAGGTCGCGCCATCTTTTTTCTGGACAATTAATGCGTTCCCAAGGATGAAAATTTGAACATCGATTGAAATAGCTTCATTTTATAACCTGGAACACTTAATATGTTCTAAAACAAACTGGCGCACAGTGATAAAAGTTAATGTCGAGTATGTTCGAAGAGTTCGCCATTGCCCACGATACACATTTGTATTCCTGAAAGTAACTCTGCATGCACATTCCTCAGCATGGAAGGTATCACACTATTGCAGGCATCTGTAACACGACGACGTAGATCCAGCAGACTTGTAGGCGCTGTTGCATACACCTGATTTTTTACGTAACCCCAGAAATCCAAGCTCGCCATTCTCACACAGCGTACGTAGACCTAAACTTCTGATCAGGGTACATCCTGCTACTGGTTTTTATAACGTATGTGCGGTACAACGTCACAATCTGTATTTGCATACGGCTACATTTGCGAAATGTGAATATGCAGATTCGAATCGTCGCGCATCGATTTCGGACATTGTAGGGTATTCAGGCGACAATTTATCTTATCCGTGTGAAACAAATGTCGTTTTGTACTAATTAATTGATGCTCTACAACTCTGTATTTGGAAATTTTGCTCTATCTCTTTTCATTTTCGATTTGCAGTGGCTAACTTCCGCATTTCACCACTAGGGGCGCTGCTTTTGGTTGCATTCGATCGGGCGTAGTTACTTTACTATACCGTTATCTCACTTGCATAACAGTACCTCTCTTCGTTCGCAAGTTATTCCAGGCTAAAGGGACTTTCCTATGCACCCTGTATATACACTGAAGAGCAATTGAATTAGAGACAGCTGGCGTTATACAATTGTGACGCTGTGGGCGGCCCTATAAACGGAAACGACCTGACGTATGCAGCGATCCGACAATATAAGGAGTGATGCGACGGGAATCAGTAAGAGTCGGAGGCAGTATGGGTAAGACCAAGGATCTAAGCGCATTTGATTGTGGGCCAATTGTCGGGGCCCGACAAATGGGTCACTCCATCTCGGAAGTCGTTCAGGCACTGGGATTTTTACGAGCCCCTGTGTCACGGGTGCACCGTGAGTACATCGAATCCGGTAAAACCATCCCTGCAAAGGCCAACTGCCGTGGACAACAGCGTGTAGATGAGTGGGGTCATCGTCGGCTAGCTAGCATTGTAACAACGGATAGACGGGCCACATTGTAACAACGGATAGACGGGCCACAGTGCAAGAAATCACTCGGCAATTTAACGCTGGTGCACAAAAACGTCTAAGCAGCCACACCATCCAGAACCATCTCTTCGCTATGGGGTACAGAAGCCATCGTCCCACGAGGATGCCGCCGCTGACCGCACATCATAGGGTGCAAAGATTAGCATGGACGCGGGAACATCGCCATTGGACCCTGACATGTGGGAAAATGTTGCCTGGACTGAGAAGTCGAGATTCACGTTGGTACATGCGGATGGCAGGATACGAGTACGGCGCAAACCACATGAAGCGATGGATCCTTCTTGCCAGCAGAGTACTGTTCAGCCTGGTGGGGTGGCATTCGCGTCTGGGAACTGTTTACGTGGACTGAAATGGGACCCTGGTACGTGTGACATCGTCCCTCACAGGTCAACGTTACCGTGATATCCTGGACGACCATTTGCTCCCGTTTGTGCGTTTTCAACATCCCACTGGGAACTTCATCCTGCAACAAGACAATGCACCGTGCCATCGCAACCGAATTGTATCCGAATTGTTGGATGAACACGCCACCGACGTGACCTCGCTTCCTTGGCCAGCTAGGTCACCTGGCCTCAATCCCATCGAGCACATCTGCGATGCTATCGAGAGAGATGTTCAAGGCTCTGACCCCCCTCCATCAAATCTTCGCGAACTGTGGGAGCTTGTTCAGCGGTCGTGGATCCGTATGGCTTCCCAACGCTTCCGGTGTCTTGTCGAGTTCATGCTACACGTTACTAGACAGGTATCTCTAATTCAATTGCTCTTCAGTGTATATGCTCGGCAAAGAAAAATTAACGTCATACCCCAATGTTATTTTTATGTAAGAGGCACAATCAAACTGAAACTGCGGAACTTTTGGCTACTGCTTTGAGTTCGGACCTTCGGTACCGTATCAGACGGACCAAAATGTAGATGGAAGTCGTAGCTCGCAGCCGTAGTAATGGTCGAATAGCCCCCAGAGAATCTCAACAATGTGAACAACATTTTCTTCTTATCAACCCAACTAAAGAAACATTTCTGACCCCATTGTTGTTGACAAAGACCGTGGTTCTTCTACATTTGGACGGGCTGTAGAGCCGCGCTTTTATTTTTGAGCGTGAGTAACTAGCACCCCTGAACATTTTGAGCAAAAAGAAATTGGAATTTTCAGTGTACCAGCCTTGAGCTGATCCCGGGGCAGCCGCCCCCGTCTACTCTGTCCTGGTTGCACCTCTGACTAATACCACCACTCTAATACAAATTTTTTTTAACTGTATTATACTACTCAGCTTTATCTGTAGAAATTAATAACGCTATTTCATTGCTTTTTTTCTGTGATAAGGTAAAACGGCTATTGTTACACGTATTTCCAAAATTTTGCCTCCCCTCAATACGCAGCGTTTTTGGCTTAGTGTTAAACCCGCCCCTGGTAAAGTGGCCTATTCGTAATGTAGAAGCTGCAAGGCTTGTCCCAAAGCAACTGAGAATATCTTTATGAAAAAAATAGGCGTTCCTTAATAATCAAGGAAGTGGTCATATTTTTCAAAATACTGTTTCATTGCATCGAATTCAGGTTTTTCAACGTTCCTCCCACTTTTTGAATGTCTTCTGGAATTCTGAAATGCTGTTGAAGCACCCCGTGCGCAGGTGTAATAAGTTGTTGATCAGTTGTGACGTGCCTGCCCCCCAGGTCGCACACGACATAAAGGCAGATAGCAGTGAGAACGAACGTCTGCGTAACTCAGTTGGTAGAGCGACTTGTTCCGGAATAAATGGACTCGGGTTCGATTCCCGGCGTGGACCAAAAATGACGGAGAAATTTACTTCGTTATAACGGCGCCCGAACTTCCCGGATGACCCGGCCGTTCAAGATCTCGCAATGGTGTGATGTTCCTTCCACACCGCGAGAGAGGAAAAATAAGAGAATCCCTTCTCCAGCGCTTCGAAAAATAAATGTGTGTGACGTTGCATTCCACACACCAGATTGACTGGGAGTTCTCAAGTGCACGTTCTACAGCGGATGGCTGCCTACAACGATTCATGGTCACGGCTGACCCGTGTGCCATGCCCCCGGCCCTCTTTCGGGGGGGAGATGTGACGTGCGTGCCCCGCAGGACGCACACGACATAAAGGCAGATAGCAGCGAGAACGAACGTCTGTGTAGCTCAGTTGGTAAAGCGACTTGTTACGGAATAAGTGGACTCGGGTTCGATTCCTGTCGTGGACCAAAAATGACAGAGAAATTTACTTCGTTATACAGTCTTAAATTGTCGTCCCCGTAATGTCTTTTTTTAAAATAGAGAACAACCAGAAGTCACATGGTGACAAGTCTAGACAATATATATCAACTTAATATCGATTTTCTCCAAATAAGACAGAACTGGCCATGTATGGCTTTCCATTGAGTCGCACATGAAAAGAAATGGGAAACCCAAGTTGAACAAACTCATTTTATGCTCAAATACTCGGTTAAAATTCTGTGAATTAGTGATTTGGAAATGTGAACCATATCTTTGATATCTCTAATTGACAGGTGTCTTCCCGTATAATAACACCTATGGTATTGATGTTCATCTCTGTAACACTCGTTGGAGGTCTTCCTCCATGCGCGATTAAAGCCGCTGACTCACGACCATGCATAAATTCTTTATGCCATCTGTAAATTGTTGATTTTCCTAGATATTCATCTTTATAAGACTCTTGCATAAGACGGGAAGTCTTTCTGACAGACTTCTTAAGTCGACAGCAGATTTTAATGGCGCATCCTTTTTCCTCTTTCACATCTATTTTTTCGAAAAATCGCAGCGCGAAAACGCTTGTTAGGGTTTCACGAAAAAACGCTTTTTAAACTGCGCACAACCGACGACGCATGCATGCTAAATAGTGGTCAGTTGCTATTGTTACTGCAATAATTACTGTTTTTCTGAGACGCGTGCCAACGTCGAATGCAGTATTGCATTTTTTTTTATAAAAAAAACATTCTTAGTTGTTTTGGGACAATTTCAACATAAGTTTAGCGTAAACAAAATGTGGAACAAGGGACAGGGATTTGCTGAACCTTGGGCGATGTCAGGAAAGTGTATCCTTTCTGCTGCTGAAAAGTGTCATGAAAATGAATTTCAGGACCTTCAATGCGGTGCTTTAGTTGAACTCTGATCTATGCCCATAGGTATGTCTTATTCGTTCATCTGAGATGAGAGAGGACTACTTAATTTTGTAGGTATCATTTCCCAAACTTTGTATTTCATACGACACAACGTTAAAATATTTTGAATTTTTCTGCGAAAGTTTTCTGCACTGGAAAATTCATCATCCTCCTAACTGAAGTTCATTGTTAACTCTGCGCGCACGCATACAACTATTTAATCTTTATCTTTCCAATTCACTTTAAATCTTTACCACACTCTTAGTAAGACGTCGGAAGAACTTTCCAAGAACTTCAAAACTACTGCGTGAATATTAAGGAAAGGAATTCACTGTTAAAAACTTCGTAGTAGGTTGCACCGAAAAGTGGTGCTACACCAGCTGTACCACTTTTGAAGCAAATATAAATCATTGTGTGATGCATGAAATATGGTGCAATGGGTGCAACTTCGCACCATTCAGGTTGGATTCCATACCGTGGTGTATAATTGCATCATGTTTTTGTGTATTTCATGCATCACACAGCAGTGGTTTACCTTTTCCCCAAAAGTGGTGCAGCACCACTTTCTAAAATCTCTCCCTTATGTTTCCAATGGTAAAACTTCTTTACATATTTTCTTCGCAATCAAAGTATTCCCAGTATTCCCAAGGATGAAAATGTGCACACCGATATAACTAACTTTAAGTTACAGCATGGGATACTTAATACTTGCTAAAACATAACCATAATCATATTAAAAATCAATCATTTTTCTTTGAGTAATGTTCAGACTTCTTAACAGACGGCGCGACCTGTACGTTGATGACGTCAGTAGACAAACAAATGTTGGATTGCTTAATTATGGATACGTTTTAGCAAGTATTAAATATCTCATGCTATAACTTAAAGTTTGTTTCATCGATGTACAAGTTTTCATCCTTGGGAGTACATTAGTTGCGAAGAAAATATGCAAAGAAGTTTTACCATTGGAAACATAAGGCAGAGATTTTAGGTGGAACCACTTTAAACACGTTTCTGATTTTCTGGAAAGGACAGTAGATAAAGAAAAAAAAACCATGTAATTATTTCTCCGATTTGAAAGTAAGGTTGTAACGTATACTCTAGATTCACTTTCCTTTTGATTTTTACTATCTCTGGTTATTTTATTTTACTATGTAAATTATCTTCTTACTGAACGAGATGTTATTTCTCCCTCTGAATGAGATCTGGCAATGAGTGTAAGTCATGACGTGGTGGTAGCCAGTATAAATAGGCGCGTTCAACGATACCTGGAGAGAGCGTTTGTTGTTGTACGGAGAGAGCGTTTGTTTGTTGTATAGGGAGAGCGGTTGTTGTATACGGAGAGCGTTTGTTCATGTGCAAGGAGCTACGTGTTATTTGAGTAGCTGTGTGTGAAGTGTGTGTGTGTATACCAGTAGAAGTTCATAATAAAAGGTTTTACGTAAGTACGTCTTTCTCAGTTCATAGTACTGTCAGACCTCTGTCTGGCTGTTAGGTTTATTTCATTTAGTGTTATTAGTAACAACCAGCATAAGACTTTATTCATCTTAATTACTACTACAACATTACTACCAGTTATAAGTTGGTTCATTACTATTACTACACTACTAGCAGAAGACTTTATTCATGATCTTAATTAACTAGTAACAACAACCATTTGAATTCACTATTAGAAGCTTAGTACAAGCATTGAATTCATTATAATATTAGTGAAAGCTATATTCACTACAATTAATTCAGTAGCAAAAGCTTTATTCATTATAAGGTAATAAAATAGACCAAAAGAGGCACTATACATGGAGGGGGACTTACTATCGCTTATATCTACAGTATATGATGAAACGTTGATTCCTTCTATCAGTATTTGCGCAAAATGCTTAATAAGGATTCCTGTGCTCTAGATAATTACGTTCCTCTATTAGCAAGTCCTTTTCCCCCCGACCTTGAAAGCAAAGATATGGAATGAACAACATCAGGAATCCCTGTTCATAGTGCTTGTAAACGTCTTTTTGACCTTCACAAGAACTGGAACTTGTTTATGAGTTCATTCATTCGATGATATCACTCGCAGGCGATTTTGAAATCAGAAAAAGAGGGGGAAATATTGTGCCTCGTAAGGATAAAAAAGAAATTTACGTCTGTCTGGTGTTTATAACTTATGCTTTCTTATCTCTGAGGACATCGGGATTTACTCAGTGGCTGAATATCTTTCGATATAGAGAATAAGCAGAACAGAAGGCATAATTGCAAGACAAAGCTAAGAAAACAGTCTCTAACAAGGTACACATAGAGCGAGGGAGATTTAAGTTCATCATAAGAACGCCGTCCACGTGCTTCTCTTGGCGGCGCTGTGACATCACGGCGGCCATAAGTGAGGCTGAGCCAAAAGTGCACGGAGCCACAGATCTTCGTAAGATCTGGGCATTTTCAATGAAGTTAACAGTGTTTGTTTAGAGTGACTAATTTTCAACCCTTTGAGTGTCAGCAATGCGTCTAGCGTTGGTATAGCTTTCCTTTACCAGTGTCAGCAATGCGTCTAGCGCTTGTAGAGTTTTGCTTTGCCAGTGTCAGCGAAGCGTCTTGCTCATGCAACGCTTTCCTTTATCCAGTGTTAGCGACGCGTCTTGCTCATGCAAAGCTTTCCTTTATCCAGTGTTAGCGACGCGTCTTGCTCATGCAAAGCTTTCCTTTATCCAGTGTTAGCGACGCGTCTTGCTCATGCAAAGCTTTCCTTTATCCAGTGTTAGCGACGCGTCTTGCTCATGCAAAGCTTTCCTTTATCCAGTGTTAGCGACGCGTCCAGCGCTTGTAGAGCTTTCCTTTACCCAGTGTCAGCGACGCGTCCAGCGCTTGTAGAGCTTTCCTTTACCCAGTGTCAGCGACGCGTCTAGCGCGTGCAAACGTTTTACCATGGATGATAACACCTCAGTGTCATCATCCATGATACTGAGTTAGAGAAACGTTTGTACGCGCCAGACGCATTGCTGCCACTGGGTAAAAAGAAAATTTCAACGCGTTAGACGCGTCGTTTACACTGAGTAAAGAAAAGCTTTGGAAGCGCTAGATGCGTCGCTGACGCTGGGTAAAGGAAAGCTTTGCACGCGCTAGATGCTTCACTGGAACTCAAGGGTTCAAGAAAATTTTTACGATCACTCATTTTTATTTAAAACCAGAGGAAAAAATTATTGGGCAAAAACGAAAATATGGTATGAATACCGTTATGCGAAAATATTTTGGTGACTTTTATTGAAAGAACATACTTCCAGCATGACGAATTAGTTTTTTTTATCTTACATCGCTACAATAGCAACAGATTAGAAATTGCCTTTATATAATGGCAAACCTGTGAGCAAGGCTATGGGCACCATCCACCCAGTCTGGAAAAGACGAAGTTCATTTCTTCCTATAACACGCTTTGATGAAAGCGTAGAATACATCTCGCTCAAATTTTCTGCTGTATATCTATTGTTTTCCCCAAAAGTACATTGCAATGGTTCTTTGTATTGGGTAATCTACGGTTCATAGCATCGAAACTGTCATTTAACTATTTTATAAAATTAGCAATTTGTTTTTTGTTTTGTTTTTTTAAATAGAAAAAAATAATTTGCAGCTGTGCTTACGGCGTTAGATAGCATCTGTGCCGTCAAGTAAACTCTCTGTCTCATGTTGCCTGGTACATTTGTGTGGATCTATCATTTTTATGAAGTATACCTTTAATTCTGAGTTATGACGTTCCAGCAAAAGTTTAAATATCTGCTTAGGGATGATTTCCACACTGCAAACGTATTCCATGGTTTAATATGTGGTTTTGGAGTTTCCCTCGAACTGTCGAATTGGTACAAAGCGCGAAAGCATCCAAGCATTTTCAAGGCATTCGTACGTTACGCAGAAAACAAATGAAAAAAAAATGAACGTAAAGGGCAAAGCTGGCCTAAAATCGACAAAGAAATGCAGAGACTAAACGGCACTACGGCTCAAGCTATTGAAGAGCGTTGACTTTGCTCCAGAGATTATTTATGGCAGCTGTGACGTCATACCTGAGCTCGTGGGGAAACAGCGCGCCGCGGATGGCCTACTGGTCAACATACTTTTTTTTTTTGATTGGAGCTTTAACGACCGCCGTGAGCAACTCAGTGGGCTATAAGCAGTCGCCCGTCCCTAATTTAGGACCCCTAGTTGCACGGAAGGGAGAGCACCAGTGCCGAAAAACGAACACAACATCCATGCTTCACCGGAATTCGAACCCGGACCCATCTTGGACGAATGATCAGAAGCCATCACTTAGACCACTGCGCCACCGCGTGACTGCCCCGAGGAAATCTCAGGATCGATCCCAGGAAGGTACGACACATACAAATGCTTAGTGGTACGAACCACTAAACATCTGCCGTACGTTGGGTGACACGTTGAGATGTTGGACTCCGGGTACTGGTCCCCCGGTTAAAAATAAGGGCTTCTTCCTCCCTCTCTCTACCTCGCTTCCGTGTGACTTTCTTGTCGGGCACTCTAGCCCTAATCTCCTACCTTCCTACTTCTAAGGGTTGTTTAAGACCTGGGGTCAGACACTCCCATTCTGAAATTCTCTACATGAATCTCTCTCTGAATAAAACTATTTCCTATGAGCAGTCGAAAGAAAATTTCTATTATTTTCGCAATACCACACATTATTCTGCATCAGAAGGATGGATAAATAAATCCATTATTTTCTGAAATAAAACATTTTTGCGAAACAGCAGTACGTGACAGAGGGAATCTATGGATTAAACACTCTGAGAGGAATAAAACTTTTAATAATTTACTCAGTGCTACATAAATTTTATTAAGAAACACTTCGAATTTAGTTATGCTCAAAAAATCTTGTAAGAACCAAGACATAAATCACATAACGATTGTTCAAACGGATTAGCTCACAGAAAAATACAACATACATATGATGCAACAGGTTTAATTGCTTAACTCAAACTGTTTTATGCGGTTCGTTCCGAATTTTTGTATTCCCTAAGTTAGGATAAAAGTATGCACTCAAAAATACTGCTCGAAGAGAATAACAGTTTAGGCATTAGAGAAACATAAAACAAAGTATTAAATCAGTTTTGGTGCTACATGCTTTTTGTCTGAGCTTTCATTCAAACATCATTCAATTGAAACATGCCTATACTTGCCGCTTCCTATTGAATGAGAATGACTCAGTGAGCCCGACTTATATCCCGTTTGATTTGCGTTTTGATCCCCTGCGCCACTCAGAGGATCACCTTTTATCACCGACTTGCAGCTCGACGACTTTTTTGTCACTTCATTCTGATGTCGGAATGTCCCCTAATTTTTTGAACTGTGTATGTACATATAGAGTTTTACTAACCTAAAACTGCACCAATCGTTATGAAGATGCTGAAGATTCCTGACTGGGGAAGGTATGCAGCTGAATGTCTGTGAAAGAAAAATATATATATAAATAATAAAAATAATGGCACTTTCTGTAGTTTGAAATAATACACATCAATAGATTTGCTAGAAACATTTTATGTTACACACAAGGAACGCCGATGTTATTCAAACTTCCGAATGAAAAAAAATACATAAACAGTGCACTGACGTGCAAAAATTAGGGACGAGACGGTTTTTCGAATGTAACGTCGTGCAGAAGTGCCCCACATCGACTCAAATCATACCATAAGATCCCCAAGATGTAAAAATATAGGACAAGGGAGCAAAACTGTCCAAACAAGGAATCCAAAGGATACAAAGGCACTTTATTGAAAAGGTAGCTTCGAGCACAACTGGACAGAAGACAGAAACGTCCATGTGACAGGCGGCTGCCAAGAAAAATCCAGTCCTTAGCAGAGGATATGATCACCCCTGACTGCGTTGCAGGATTTACAACGTCTGTCCATGCTGAGGACGAGGTTGTCAAGGAGCTGTTGAGGCATCGCAACCCATTCCTCTTGTAGCGCCAATCGCAGCTGCGGAATCGTTGCTGGCGGCTGGTGACCTGCTGCCAAGCGTCTCCCGAGAAGGTCCCACACGTGTTCGATTGGATTTAGGTCCGGGGACCTTGCGGGCCAATCCATGCGTTGAATATCTTCACTCTCCAACAGCTCTGCGACAGCTACTGTACGATGAGGTGTAGCGTTGTCGTCCATGAAGAGGAACTCAGGACCCACAGCACCTCTAAACAGACGCACGTGAGACAGGAGAACCTCGGTACAATAGCGGACACCAGTGAATGAACCTCCTTGGAAGATGTGGAGGTCAGTGCAGCTACCAAGCATGACACCGCCCCAAACGAGAACTCCGCCACCTCCAAACCGGTCCCTTTCAATGATGTTGGAGGTGTGATTGCGTGTTCCCTGCTCTCTCCAGATGTGTATACGTCCAGAATCGCTCATCAGACTAAATCGTCTCTCATCCGTAAAGAGAACTCGACCCTGTTGCTGATGTGTCCAGTTCTTGTGTTCCTGGCACCACAGAAACCACCGTCTCCGATGAGCAGGCGTTAATGGCACACACCGTACTGGTCGTCGTGCAAATAGACCACCTGTGCAGCCTCCTGGCCACGGTGAAACGCGATAACGGACGTCCAGTTGTCTGTTGCATGTGCCTTGCGATTTCTCCCGCTGTCTGCCGTTTGTCTCTTTTCGCCTGTAGGACAATATACCGGTCGTCCGTCGCCGTGGTTGCTCGTGGACGACCACTGCTAAACTCTCGGACAGCTGTTCCTGTCGTTTGAAATGCTCTCCAAGCTCGTGAAACGATGCTGTGAGCGATCCCGAACTCCTCGGCCACACTAGTCACACTTCGACCTTCTTCCAACTTCCCAATGACGCGACCTCGGGTAAAGTCATCCAGATGTCGTCTACTGGATTGCCTGTTGGCTATATCACACGGTAGCAGCAACTGGACGTCGTTCAAACCGATGTTCACCGTGCAACAGCTTTCACCGAATTGCTGAGCGTACACCGCCCGTGTGCTTTATACCCTTCTGACACTCCCCCCCCCCGTCATGCTGCATATATGTGCATGCCCTACCGTACCGGACCCTAGTCTATCTCCTGAGTGGTCTTTTGGTCCGTTCTGCTTGCTCGTTCCGCTGTTATGCTAATTTCTCCTATTCGTCCTTAATTTTTGCACACCAATGTAGTATAAGAAATGCCTCGTAATTTTCTGCAATTCGAAATATAGCACAGATCAACACATTTGTTAAAAATAGTTAATGTTACACAAACGAAAGCGTTGCAAGTTATTCAGACTACCGTAATCGATTAAAAGCATGAACCCTTTTAATCGATTGGCGCCTAACCCATGGGGGCACTGGGGCACATATCTCCACTGATCAAAAGCTGTACAGTATTGCTCCCAGGAGTTCCGTAATGCACAGAATCTTAGTAAGCATCGTGTTATGTGTTTTGTGCTGTTTATTTCTTATGGTCTCAACAAGGGAGGGAATCGGTTCACGGGTCAGCGAGTCAACGGGTCGACAATTTCTTGCGGGTCAAATGGGTCGGGTCAAGGTGTTCCTGACCCGATTTTGACCCGGTTTTATTCCCGTTTTATTTTTGAAAAGAAAAAAAATATTTCAAAGAAAAATGTGTACTGTGGAATTACGTGCTCCATACTGGTGCTAGCGGAGTGAAAAATGATTTGTCATGCAAAACTATTGTCGTCTCGTTCTTAAAGCAACAAACATTTCCACCGACCGACGATACCATACCGTAAAACGATACTTCCTTTGCGTTTGTTTTCAATGCGATCGACCAGAGCAAGATACAGGCAAACGTCCGTCAGCTGCTTCTCTACTAATTCACTCTCTCACACCGCGTGTCACATTGTAAGACTGAGAGTTACTGTTCACATCGCATCTTTTGCATTGAACATTCAAATGTTTTCGTTTGACGTGCTAACATTCCGTTCTATTGTATGTCGTGCAGGAATTAATGCCTAATTTGTTAATATGAATGAATTTAATATCAAAGAGATTGAAAAAGGCGTCAAAGCCAACAAATACGAGCTTGTTGAAAACAAAAAGGCAAGAGCGAATGCTGGAAGTTGTTTCGTCTCATTAAGAAACGAGAGTATGTTTCACAGTAACACCAGTTCTCGCAAGCGTGTGATGAATTGTAAGTTTCCAAAATGTGAATGTTGATTTCATGAGTGTTCCTTCCTTTTGAGGGGCAATGATAAATCAACATCCACATTTTGGAAACTTTCAACGCATTAGAAACTGGTGAAAGTTGGTATTGATGTGAAACATATTCTGAAGCTTGATAACTTATTAAGAAAACACCAAAAACTGAAATTAAACATACAACAAGTTACATAATTCAAAACTTTGACTGTAACACCATTAAAATTAAGTGGAACAGTCTTAACATTACTGCGGATGGACTTTTTGATTCTCACAGATGTGTTTCAAAACATTTGTAAAACAGTTAGGTTGTGTGAAGGACGACAGTTTCAACACATTCTATAAGTAAGTGAGTAAATTATACGTTCATGTAATACATTTATATGATTTCTATGTAACCTACGACCATATAACTAGGATACGCACTGCGGAGAGACTTTTTGAACTGCCTGTATATATGATTATGTATAATTATAAATTGAGTTTAGAATTTATAGTTCAAAACAGATTTGTCCGGGTCAGGCACGAGTCGGGTTCAATTATGAGACGTCCGGTCCGGGTCGGGTCCGGGTCGAAACTTTTGACCTGTTTTTAACTCTGGTCGCAATAATGGAATAACAAAATGTTTTAGCAATTATTTCTCCTGAATCTACCAAACCATTTTTTTTTCATAGATATACTCAACTGCGAGCCTAGAACTTACAGTAAAAACGCTCACTCTACCACGCGTCACAGTTCGCATCTACCAGTGTGTCATTATCTATGCCCATACTCCACATGCCCATAAATTAATTATCCGTTTCCTGCACTTTCGACTACAACACAAAGACATAGGATAGCCTACTGTTCCCTAAAGGAACGGTAAACGTTTCTCCCTTACAGAGCATGGAGACATTCTGTGTCATTCTGTTACACTAAGACAAAAAAAGTGCCGAAAGTCATGAAACGATTCCATGAAGCTAAAGTACCGGTAAATGTCTAACACACACAGCGAAAAAGAGAATGTCTCTTCTGCGGTGGCTTTCTTTAATTTATTTATTTCTGAGGGGAATGAGAAGGTTCCAAAGTTCGAACATTTCTCGATTGGAAAGGACATATTAAGATGACTTCTCGCCCGTCTGATGGAGGTTTTGCGCAGTCACTCAAACCACTAAACAGAAACTGAAAGAACTTGGATTATTTATTTCAGGTTCTTTGCGTCATGCCGCAAATCCGAAAACTTGCTGTGCACCTACCAAGACGGAAAAGATGAAATGGAATTGCATGATGTAGCCAGGACCTTTGTATCATGAACTGTTCCTAGGAACAGTGTCTTCGGAAAATTCTAATATTCTGTTCGCAACATCAATTCGGTAAGTGCTACATGTAATTTTTGTATTTTAGAACAATTGATTGTGCCTTTGCCTTTACTTTCGTGAAGTAATAATCAAGACCGCTTTAACAGAACAAACACTTTCTTTTGTAACAGAAACATCCTCTGTCATTAAAGTATTCAAATGACTAATAATGCTAAATAAAAAATGCAATGAAAAGAATTGTATAATTCAGATAAGGTACTTTCATTCTTTTCATACAGGTAAGAAACACGTGAATAAAACATCTAAATTTTAACTTGATAAAACATTATAATTTTTGATCAAAAAAATTGAAATTAAAAAGTTTTATTATACATATACAGGGTGAGTCAAAAGTCGCAGGACACCTTTGTATTTCAGAAACGGGAGGGAAATGAAATATCTGAATACCCCAGCAAAGAATCAGTGAGGGGACCTATCTTTTAGGCTATTTCCGGAACATGGCCGTCATCTTAAAATCTGCCATATTGGATCAAGGTTAAATTGTTTAAATGGTAAGGGGATTGCATATCTAACAAGACCAGAATTTTCTCAGAAATTGATTTCCGTAATCAGATTTGACATATGTGTTGTGGTTCACAAGTTATCGACATAGAAAGTTGAAAAAACAACCTCTAAAGTACACGGTGGTGCGAAGCTATTTGATGTGTTCAGTGTGTTGTCCCTGTTGCTGAACACGGAGCTGAAGTGCTTGATCCAGTCGGTATGCACCTGCACGAGGATATCGGGAGAAAAGCGATTACAGGCCTCCAGGATGCGTTGCTGAAGGTGGTGTTTGTCGCAGATTTTCTCAGCATACACCAGGTGTTTCAGATGACCCCACAGATAAACGTCGAGTGGTGTGAGGTCGGGGGTCTGGGTGTCCATTCTACTTGACCATGCCTGCCAATCCAATGACCAGGGAATTGAACATTTAGCCATTGACAAACAGTTGCTCCGTAGTGTAGCGGAGCCCCATCGTGTTTGAAATAACAGGGAAAACTGCCATCTTCATTCAGAAAGGAAGGGAGCACTGTTTCTTGTAACAATTTCAGGTAGCGCTGAGCATTTAGGTTATTGTCGATGAAAATGGGTCCGATTACATGGGTGCCCCATATTCCACACCATACCATAACCTTTACATAACCAACGACTTCTGATGGTTCAGTCCAGCGAGGGTTCCTGTCACTCCAGTACCTGTGGTTCTGACGGTTGACCTCACCATTGACATAAAAGTTGGCTTCGTCACTGAACAAAATGCCCTGTGCAAATGAGGATCCCGTTGTTGTTGGTCTAAAGCTCAGGTGCAGAACCCGACACGTATATCAGGGTCATCCTCTGATAGTTTCTGCTGCATCTTGATCTTGAACGGGTGCCAATGAGCGTTGTGAAGAATCCGTACAATGGCTGACTGGCTAATACCACATTCTGAAGCTGAATGTCGTGTGCTACATTGTGGACTCTTTGCAAAGGATGCCAAGACCATTGTTGAGGTTTCCTCGTCGATAGCAGTTTTCGGCCAAACACTACGTGACTTGTCGTCTTCAGTCCCAGTTTCTAGGAATTTGGATATCAGGTATGCGACAGTGCTGTATGAAACTGGTGGTCTTTCTGCGTGTCGGTCGTGGAAGTCTGCGGTAATGATATGGCATCTGCGTTCCCCAGACATAAAGATTACCTCAATCCTCTCCTCTTTCGTCAACGCCATCTTCAGTTACCTGCAACAAACAATGGTTATTTAAACTTTCTGTGTTGATAACTTGTGAACCAAAACACATATGTCAAATTTGATTACGGTAATCAATTTCTGAGAAAAGTCTGGTCTTGTTTGATATGCAACGTGACCCCCTTACTATTTGAGAAATTTAATCTTGATCCAACATGGCGGATTTCAAGATGGCGGCCATGCTCCGGAAATAGCCTAAAAGATAGGCCGCTCTCACCGATTCTTTGCTGGAGTATCCAAATGTTTCACTTCCCCTTCCGTTTCTGAAATACAAAGGTGTCCTGTGACTTTTGACTGACTCACCCGTGTGTATATATATATTTCACAAATTAAGTACCGCGCGCCGGTACTTAATTTGTGAAATTGAAATGCTAGTTATGATACTGTATATTAGTTCCATTCATTCATATATTCTGTGGAAGACCGCGTCAGTCGCAAAGCTTAACACATTCCGTGAGCTAACGATTATTTAAAATATTGTTATCATCATCTAGAACCCTTATCAATCCACAGCTGGATATAGGACTCCCCTCGTCTCTTCTACAACTCTCTGTCTTGAGTAGTTCTCTTACATGCTATTCCGGTATGCTTTGGAATTTCCTCGTGGTCTTCTTCTGGGGATTTTACTATCCCTTGGTATCCAGTCTAGTACACTGCTCAGAATAATTAGGGGAGCATGTCACTTTGGCTACATTATGCAAGCCAATCGTGTGATATCTTACCGAAACGTGGAAAACGCAAGTCGAATGTGACGTAAGCAGCCGAATCATGCATATCCTTATGCAAATTAGCGTCGGTGACGTCAGAATGCATAAATCACAGATTGAGATAAAAACGTAGGTTTTCCGCGAGCTCCCTTATTCTTCCGAGTTCATCGTTATATTTCGTTTCTGAAGTCTTCAGTTCGAACGATGTCTCAACTGCATGATTTACCAGAAGTAGCGGCGTGGAGAGCTATTGGCCGGCTGGAAGCAGGTCAGACACAGCGGATGGTAGTAGAAGCCGTTGTGGTGTCACGAAGTGCCATTTTCCCACTGTGGACACGATTCCAGCATACGAGAAGTGTTCGAAAAAGGTAAGGTCAAGGCCGTCCACGAGCAACTACAACAAGGGACGGCCGTTATCTATTGTTAACAACCCATCTGAATTCGGAACAGACGGCAAAATGCTACTCAGCTACAGCGAGAGCTTCTCATGTCAACAGGACGCAGGTTGTCAACTCAAACTATCAGGAATCGCCTTCACTAAGATGGACTTTATGCACATAGACCAATGTTGTGTGTCCATTTAACAGCATGACACCGTACTGCCCGTAGAAACTGGGTAAGGACCATCGTGGTTGGAGACACCACGAGTGGAGTGTCAAGTTCTCTTCTCTGACGAAGAGAACTTGACACGCCACTCAAGTTATCGTCTGGAAGGAACCCGGCACATGAAATAACACAGCTTTTGTGCTGGAGGCGTAACATTACGACGGACATGGATTGATATTCTGGGCAGGCATAAGTATCGGTGGACGTCAGTCTGACGGCCCAGTGGTATAAAAGCGATATTCTCAGACTTGTTGTTATACCGTATACTACAGCCGTCGATGATAAGTTCCTTTTCATGGGCAATGACACTTGACCTCATAGAACTCGGCTAGTGGACAACATGCTTTAAGAGAAGGGAATTGAGCGTACGGAGTGGCCAGTATGCTCCCCTTGTAACGTACCAGGAGATGTGACGTACCTGCCAGAAGGACGCACACGACATAAAGGCAGATAGCAATTAGAATCAATGTCCGCGTAGCTTAATTGGTAGAGCAACTTATTCCGGAATGAGTGGACCCGGGTTCGAGCCCCGGCGCGGATAAAAATGACGGAGAAATTTACTTCGTTATACCCTGACTTAAATTCTGTCGAACATGCCTGAGACGCACTTGGCAGACGCATTACAGTTCGGCTGGCACCTCCGTTGACCCTTGGTGAACTGGAGACTACCCTCGTTGAGGAGTGGCGAGGATACCCTCAGAACCTTCTAGATACCCTCATCAATTCCATGTCACACAGGTGTACAGCAGGCTTAGCCGTTCCAGGGGACACACACCCTACTAGTATTAAGTTACCACCTTGAAATTTTTTTCTTGTTGTACAGACATGCGTATTGTTGTACAGTATATCGCATCATGTACATTAAATGATAATATTGCATTAATTTTTCTTACCCATGTTACTGAATATTATACTTTATCTCACATAAAAATAATATTTTCCGTACAACAACGTCAGTCGCACATAATTTTCCTTACAATATATCTTGTTCTCCTAATTCTTTTGAACAGCGTATGTCAGTTGTCCAACCCTGATCAATTCCAGAAAGAGTTCAGTCCATTGCCACTGGACGAGTTTACTTTGATCATGATATCATCAACTCCTATCGATTTTCTAATCCACGAGTTCCTTTTCCTGTCATTCTTGGTTACACCAAGTATGCAGCTCTCCATGCTTCTTTGAGTTGTCCTCATACTATGTATGCGTTTTTTAGTTAAGGTCCATGTCTCTAATCCATAAGTAAGAACTCTAAGGTTACATTTTGATTCAATATTTTCCTTTTACGACGTAATGGTAAATTGCTCTTGAAAATTGCAGTGTATCTTCCAAATGCACTACAACCAAGTTTTACACTATTAATTTTTTCTTCGATGATGCCGCTGCTTGATGTCTGTTACCCAAGGTAGATGCAGACTTCAGTTTCTCCAAAAGTTGACTCATCAACCTCTAAATCTTCAGTTCCTGTCAAAGCATTGTACATGGATTTTATTTTCGGTACGTTCATCTTTAATCCCACTTCTTTACTCTCGTCAGCAAGTTGCTAGATCATAATCTACAGCTCTGAGGGCCTACTTCTGAAAATGACTATGTCATCAGCAAAACGAACGTAGGTTAAACTATTTCCATTAAAAATTACCCCCCCCCTGTTTTCTGAGTTCTAAATTTTCATCATCAGTCTCTTTAAATTTTCATCATCAATCTCAAGTTTTGTGTAAGGATAGAGTGCCATGTATAATAGGGAAAGGCATGTGTCACATCAGGATAGAAATTCCATGCCTCCCTGGCAGATTTCTTGCTTCGTCCGAAAAATGCAGATGTAGTATCACATCCCATGAAACTGTGGAAGACATGGAGAGCCAGGGATTTCTCTCTACCTAGTTTCTCGTAGATAGCATCAATGTAATGATAAGTGAAAGTTTTGCCTGTACGAAAAGCAACCCAAATCTTCACATCTTGACAAAAGGTCATAAGGTGATGGAATTTACCAAGGAGGATCACCACTACATCCGTGCCAACAGTACGCACAATACAGTTACTACAGCCATTCTGAAGTGCATCCTGTAAGTGGATGAGCAGCCTGGTGTCCGCTTTTTCGTGAATACATGGTGGCATGGATCTATCAGTTCCTCGGACAATAACCGTGGCACCACATGTGACGATAATTTCCTTTTTTTGGCGCATTCGACAGTTGCTAACATCAGAAAGGAATGCAAAAAGTTTCTGTTTGTTGGTGGGGTCTCGTAAGATGTCGGCCCACTTAAGTGGGAGCTTGTTCTTTCCAGCAACCTTTCTCTGAACACCATTTCCTGGTTTTTCTCTAGTGGATTCTTTGAGGCTGGTCGATATGTATTTGTCCCATACTACATCAACTCGTTTGCAGTTTTCTAGTTGTTTATTGATGTGCGGAATGAATACCTGATCAACATAATCATCAAATGTCACAATGTTGGTAGTTGGAATGAGGTGCACAACAGTGGCTCCATCGAGAAGCTTTACATCAATGGAATCAGGAGGATGGTTTGGGGAATCTTTGTCCAGAATGTTCATAACAACAGACTTCTTTCCTAAGCGCAGCTTTCCATCGTCAAATATTGAAGGGAGGAAAGGATGGTTCTCATGGCTGAAGAATGTGGGGATGTCGCTCGTCCTATGCTTCATCACTATGTACAGGTGAGAGAACAGAGAAACATCACTCTTAAGTAAAAATATCTTTCCCTTTTGTTTTGTCTTTATCTTTTGCAAATGAGTGCTGAAGAGAGGAAGTGAATTCTTAATTGGTTCGTGAATGGAGCGAGTACAATCAGTTATAACTGATTTGCAGTAATTGGCGTACTGATCCTGTCCTAGACTGTGCATTGTTCGCACCGTATTCACTACAATTTTATCCAAAACAATTCGCGTGTCAAGAGCAAGTAACTCGTCACTGTCATCCATAAAAGAGTTTCCAAGGTCATTCATGATTTTATACAGACTTAATGCTTGTTCCTTAAACATTTTCTGTGTGGAAAATCCCTCTTCGTGATGATAAAAGCTTCTTTCTTTAGGGACGTAGTCCTCTTCAAACTCCTTCCATAACCTAGCTTGCTCAGGACTTGAGACCATCCATTTTTGGAAGGCTGAAGGATTCTCCGTCAGACCATTAGCACCTCCTGAACCCTTGACGCCGCTATTGTTTTGTTCACGGGTTTAGTCGATCACGATGCTTGAGAAATTGGTTCTTGGTTTCGTGGGTGACCCAGTGACCCTGAAGCTCGAACTCTTCAAAAATGGAAACACGAAGATTCTCCAAATCTCGGATGTGTATTGGGATCCATCGCGCATAATTCTGGTGGTCGAGAGCGGAGAACCATGGTGCCAAGGCCTTCAGGCTTTCCACATAGACAGGAAACTTCCCCTCACGAAGTGATCTGATAAAAATGATGCCCAGGAGCACCGTGTTAAGAATCGTGTCCCAGTACTGGAATGTCGAATTCTTTTGGATCATTTCTCAACGAAACCTTGGTTTCATCATTGTGTAGTCCTTCAGTGCGTAGGAAAGCATGCTACTGGAGTTTTGTCAAAGCCGAAGCTGTTACTTGGTGGGCATGTCTTGTTCTAGTCACATGTGAGGCCGAAAGAAAAAAGTCGGCTGTGACCGATGACGCAACACCAGCTTCTGTCAACGCGTATGTCAATCCCGATCCCTCCAAGTAGTCACCAAACGTTTTCCCCATCGCCATCTCAACTTGCAAGCCACCCACCATTACCATGAACTTTTACTCTCCGTGCGTATCAGGCCACTTCCATTGCGTGAACTTGGCTAGGGCATACAGTGGTGTATCAACTGCCACAACGGGAACCTGTCCAGGGTTTAGATTTTCTGTAGCTCAACGCAAGGCATTCATCCCATGCTTCATCAGGTGCACAAATAGCATTAGCATTAGTGACATGTGTTATTGTGAATAAATAAGTCGTGTGGTGCTTTTAAAAATTGTCTATTTGTATTTCCTGACCCCGAAAATGTATATTTACACACCAAGATTGTGATTCTAAGTGCTTTAGAAGTCGAGATATTGGAAATATACTTATACTTCAAGATGGACGCTATAAAATTCAAGATGGCCGCCGGAGGAGGCGGTTCCTATCAAAAATTGAAAGCTATGGCCCTAAGTAGGACGTGGAAAACATTTGGTGCTTTCGTCAGGTATGTCCACATTCCCCTATTGTTCGCTAAGCTGCCTAAATAAGAGGTCAACCCGAAACATTTTCTGTCATGACCGTGCGTCGCACATATGGGCTATAACAGCAGACGACCCCGACGACATCCTCTCCTAACCATGGTTCATGGGCGCAAAAGACTCGCCTGGCGCAAAGATCATGCAAGTTGGACGTCAGATGACTGGGAAAAAGTGTGTTGGTCTGAAGAGTCGCATTTTTTACTCCGCTCAGTGGGTGATCGTGTACGTATTTGGCGCAAACAACATGCGGCACTCGTTCCATCCTACATGGCCTCCAAGTGCAAGCCAGTGGAGGCAGTTGTATGGTGTGGGGCATGTTTACCTGGCAGGAACTTGGACGCCTGATGCATGTGGAACAACGTGTGACTGGTGCCCACTATCGTAAATTGCTTGCTGACTCTGTACACCCAGCAAAGTTTCGCTTTTTCCCGAATGGCGACGGTGTCTTCCAAGATGACAATGAGCCGAGCCACAGGTCCACTGTTGTGCAGGAATGGTTTGAGGAACACACTTCAGACATCCAGCATATCGATTGGCCTCCGAACTCACCCGATATCAATCTTATAGAGCACTTGTGGGACATTATGGAACTCATATCAGGCGCCTGGATACTCTAATCACCTCCATACCTGCATTTGAGGCCGCATTACACACAGCTTGGTTGACCATACCTCCAAACTGCTTCCGACATTTTATTAAATCGATGCCACGTTGGAAAGCTGCTGTACTGAGGGCGAAAGCAGGACTTGCAAAGTATTAGGTAGGTGGTCATAATTCAGTGATCACTCAGTGTATATCGTACTTAACTTTCATTATAGTTGTAAACAAGAAAGACGACACCGAATTTTCGGTTGTAATGAGCACGTCTTTTGAATCCTTTCCGACACGAATAAAATATTTCAAAATTATTCATAGTCAATGGTACCCATTACAAAAACAAAATAAAAACATAAACGAAATAAAACAAGTAAACCACATTTCTACAATCGATAAAACTAGAAATAGAAAGACTTACTTTATCCCACTAGCGGTTGAAAAGTCTGTTAAGGAAAATTAATAGATTATGCACAAAAAGTTTCGCTCAGCTAAAGATAGAAGGGTTTTCCAAATTTAACAATTAGAAAAAGAGAAAAAGAGAAAAACATGATATAACTTTATGCCACCTAGCGGAAGAATTTTGAATAATGAAAGATAAAAAATATGCGAAAGTACAAAAATCGTAGCAAAAACCTATGCTAAAAATAAACAATTTTTCAAATACGTTCCTTAAAAACACAGATAACGAGAAAAAGGTTTTTACATTTCTGCCCGTAGCGGGTAAGCTGTACATTACTTAAAAAGGATATCATTCCCCACTTTTATTGTAGAGAATGGCATACAATAAAAAAAGAAAATTTTCAATAGGATTTTTTGAAGCGGAGATACAGCATTGAACAGAAATACACACTAACACCATCTAGTGTCAGAACTGCGAAATACAAAACCCAAGAATATAGCCAATGCGTTCCAGAAAGTAAATGGTATACGACGTTCAAAGAATTTTTTAAATCAGATATTTAAAAGCAGATATATAAACAAAAATCGATTAGATATTTGCCCCTCCTAGAGGGAAAACTGTGCACTATTTTTGGCAGTAAATGTACACAAAATGGTTTGGCAGTTATCGGAAAAGGATTTTTTAATCGGGTTTTTAAACACGCAGATATTGCTGCTGATATGTTGCAAACGGTAACGTGGTGAAATTATGCTCTCTAGGGGTACACTTGTGCCTTAGTAAAAATTTGAAATTATATGCAAATTTTTTCGCACCGGAAACTCTCTCCGACAAAAAAATAATTTTTCAAATCAGACTGTTAGAAGCAGAGCTATCGACAAAAAGAAAGATATATCTACGCTCCTGGCAAAAAAACTATGCACGATTTTAAGCAGAAGATATTCTCAAAATGTTTGTGGTGATGAGAAGTATCTGGCGGCGGAAGAATTTTTTAGATCGAGTTTCAGAAGCGCAGATATTACTGTAAATATTAGAAACAAAAGTTAACCCATACGACCCCTAGCGGCCGCAATATATATATACACTATCTACCAACAAGTAATTGGACACCCCGGCAATCGACGATATCTGCGGTCCTGATACACGTCACGGCCGCCGCCGTTAAATATCGTGTGGGAAACAACAACGCAACCAATCGCATGCAAGATGCCACGCAGTTCGGAGCTCTCTGATTTCGAGAAAGGTGCAATCGTCGGGTATCACAGAAATGGCCGGTCCATACGTGACATATCCAGCGAGTTGAAGTACCCAAAATCGACAGTGGCCTACGTGATTGGCAAGTGGAAGATGAGAGGTGACTATTGGAATGTGCCCCGACCCGGCAGACCCACAAAACTGGGAGTTAGAGACAGACGGGTGCTGGCCAGAGAAATTCGGAAGAACCGCACCAAATCGATGGGCCACATCTGCGAGGAGTTTCAACAGGCATCTGTAAGGAAGCCCATCTGCTCGGTTATCATGGACGTGATGCCGCCCACAAGCCTTTGATCACCAAGTCAAATAGCGCTGCTCGGCTAACGTGGTGCAAAGAACGTCGACAGTGGGCCGTTGAACAGTGGAAACAGGTTCTCTGGAGCGACGAATCAAGGTTCACCCTCTACCGTTCGGATGGCAGGGTCTGGGTTTGGCGTCTGCCTGGAGAACGCCTCCTGCCAGAATGTATTGTGCCAACTGTGAAGTTCGGTGGCGGTGGAATTATTCTGTGGGGGTGTTTCTCCTGGTATGGCACGGGACACTTGGTCGCAATTTCTGGTAGACTCAACGCCGAGACCTACTGCACCATTTTGGATGACCATGCGCTTCCTACGTTGTGGCAGTTTTACGGGGTGGACCCATGTTACTTTCTGGATGACAATGCCACCTGTCATGTTGCGAGGTCTACCATGGCTTGGTATGGTGACAATGAGGTTAATTGAATGGACTGGCCTGCGCAGAGCCCGGACCTTAACCCCATCGAGCACCTCTGGGACGAGTTGGAGCGTCGACTTAAGGGGTGCCCCCACCGTCCGAAATCGGTGAAGGAACTGACCTGTCTTCTCCAAGCCGAGTGGAAGAAAATACCGCTAGCCGTCGTACAACGCCTGGTTGAGAGTATGCCCCGGAGGGTCGCAGCTGTAATCGCCGCTCGTGTAGGCTCCACCAACTATTTAAGGGGAATAAACTTCGTTTTCCTTTGCTATCACAGGTGTCGAATTACTTGTTGGTAGATAGTGTATGTATATATATATATATATTAAAGTATTAAGAAAAACATTTTCACGTGGCTATTGAAACTGCTGACGGCCACGACGGTAATATCTACATAGGGCTCGTATATATAAATATACGAGCCCTTTGTCGAATGAGTAGAAAAAAGCTAAAATATCATTTACATGCTGTGAAATGAAAATGCATCTGCAATCGTCATAAAAATGATTTTGATGCCAAAAAAAGCCGCTTAAAGAAAATGTGTCAGTAATTGGCAGAAATATTTAAAACTTCATTAATGCTTTATAATTAACGAAATCTATTTTATTATTTAAGAAATCTGAATCTCCCTTTTTATGAGATAAATATTTTAATGTATGTTCTTACCTAATGAAAGGAATAAAAAAAGGCACTTGATGATGTGAAACTGCGAAGCAGTATGACCACCCGGCACCAACTGCCACTGATAGCACCATTGACACTGGGAACCACTTGAGTCTATGTAAATTTATGCGTGCCATCTTGACTAATGCGATTACTCGCACCTGAAAGAAAAAGCGTGAAAAACAATTTAAGCAATTTGGAATTAACAAAAATATAAAACAATATTTCAACAATACATTTTTAAGGATTCTCATTAATAAGAAGAGTTTCAAGAATTTGATTTGTGTATTTCGAGTAGCAGTTTTTATTTTTTTTCAATGAATGCATAGCACGCGTAGTCTTCTGTCCTTTCAAAATAATCGCGAAGCGAGTCAAAGAAAATGTGTGCGTTACAATATTGGCGCCTTAAAAAAAAGTAAGCCACTTGAAATAATAAAGCGGAATTAACGGCAAAAATTTCAAAGGTGGGCGATTTTAAAACAGAAGGACTGTAACTTTAAAATAGCTCTTGATTAAGGTAATATTTCAAGAGTGGTTACAGAGTTCTGTCAAGCAATGGCAAAGTGTGGCAAAGCAATGTGTGACGTATATCCTAATTTAACTTTCATTTTTAGTTGCTTTCTCTATGTAAATTTGAGTTTGTTCTCTTTTGCACTTTCCAAACTTAACGCGATATCTTCTGTTTCACATGAATGAAATGTGATAAGAACGTTAGATAAAGAGGACGTATGAATGTGATAAGAACGTTAGATAAAAAGGACGATACAGCAGTGGTTTAGTGTGTGTGTGTGTGTGGAGATGTTTGATCTTTGTTAAGATAGATTATATGACAGATAATTAAGGCATAATATATGTGAAGTGTAAAACTCGCAGTGCTATATTTTGGATTTCATCAAATGCTGCTGGACCAATAAAAGGTTATCGTAAGTGTGGCTTCTGCATATGTTTCGTCTGGCCGTAAAAGCTTAATTTGGACTATCCCGTGCAAATATTGCATCGTATTCTCATTTAGTTCAACATTTCCTTAGTCATGGTGTTAGACATAGCGTAACACCAATCACGCACACGAAAAAGGGTTACGTTATAAATGGCAAATCCGTAAGTTCCGCTAGACATTATAAGAGAGAGAGAGAGTAAAAAAAACAAAAAACAAAAAAAAAACACGTAGGCATGCCGCTCAGAAAAAATTCGAAAATTAATAGACCGAAAATCTTCGATTTTGGAACTAAATTAGCAACGAACCATTTGTTTTCGTGTCAAACTTAAGTAGTCTTAAATGACTACTTAAAATTGACACGAAAACAAATGGTTCTGTTTATTTCATTCCTTTTCTTTTTTCATTTTGTTTTGGACAAGTAGTATCAACGTCTGAAGTTGTAACGAGACATTCATCCTCAATTTAGTGCCAGCGGATGAACTAGCTCACAACATTTACGTCTTATCCTGGAATTCGATGTCAGATATGCTAGAACAATCGACCACCTATTTGGTTCAGATAGTATCACTCAGATCTAAACCGAAGATCTGCAACATTATGACCAGCGCGTCTTTATGCATATCCTAACAACTGCAAGGAAATGATGGTAGGTATGAAGGTCATGAAACAGTATAAATAACACCTGCTGCTATAACACCTGTGGAAGGCTCTGTTAACCAGTGTTGTTCTTGTTCTTCAAACGGAATATACACTATGCTGACAAAAGTCCCCGGACACCCCTTGAAAAGAAAATAAACGGATCCGCTGCGTTGTCAGATGCGCGGTACAGCTGAAACGGTGTAAAAACAAACCTGCAGCTGACCGCGATCATATCGCACTGTGACGTTGAGTGAAAATGTCGCGGCAGGAGAGAATTGACTTTGAGAAAGGAAAGATTGCTGGGTGTTATATTAGTGGGTTGTCCATAAGAGAAACCGAGAGGCATTTAAACATATCCAAGTCAACTGTTTTGGATGTACTGAATAAGTGGAAGACACATGGAGTGCCTGAAGCAGCAAAACGTACCGGCAGACCAAAGAAAATCAGTGATAGAGGACGTCGAAGCCTCAGGAGAGACGTTACAGCTAATCGACGGAGTACTGCACAAGATCTCACTGTACAGTTAGTAAAAATGCTGGAACCTCTGTATGTACACATACCATTCACAGAGAACTTCATTCCATGGGTTACCGTGGTCGTGCGGCTGCTCATAAGCCTTTCATCTCCACTCGGAATGCTACTCGTCGTTTAGCATGGTGTAAAGAACATTTATCGTGGACCGTAGATCAATGGAAACGGGTCCTATGGTCTAATGAATCCAGATACACGATCCATCAGTCTAATGGCCGTGTGTTGGTATTGCGGCAGCCGGGGGAATGCTATTTAGCACAGTGTACTGTTCCTACGGTGAAGTTTGGAGCTGGCGGTGTACTTGTGTGTGTGTGTGGGGGGGGGGGTTCGCGTTATGGTCCTGGCCCATTGGTTATCGTGGACAAACCTGTTAATCAGCACGTCTACTTCGATATTCTGGACAATTACACTCTACCAACTCTGTAGCAATACTATGGAACCGAGCCTTGCTGGTACCAGCAGGTCAATGTACCAAGCCATAAAACAAGAACTATTACGGCATGGTTTGACGATAATTCCGTATCGTGTGTGGACTGGCCAGCACAAATCCCTGATCTTAATCCCATAGAGCACCTATGGAATGAATTAGAGCGCCACATAAGAAGTTTGGAACCAAGGCCTACTACTAAGCAACAGTTAGCGGCAGCATTATGTACTAAATGGGAACGCATACCTATCTCTGTATTCCAAAACTTTGTCGAAAGCATGTCACAAAAGGTCAGTGCATGCATTAAGGCCAAAGGTGGACCGACACCGTACTAATGCATGCCAATAAATGCTATGTTGTGCTTCTTTTCTAGGTGTCCTGTGACTTTTGTCAATGTAATGTACTTCAAACGGAAAACGACGAAGGCCAAATCGTAATGCCCAGACGACTGGGTCAGAGCATTTCCGAGACGGCAACGCTTGTGTTGTACTCACGGTCAGCAGTGGTTAGTACCCCCAAAAAGTGGTCCAAGGAGGGAAACCTCGAACCGCCGTCAAAGGTGTGGGCCGACCTAGGCTCATCGATGCTAGACATCAGCGAAGGCTATTCCGTATGGTATGAGCTAATAGAAGTGATACTGTGGCGCAGCTTGCCGGTAATGTGAATGCTGGTGACGTAAGTAACGTGCCACAACACACAGTACATTGAACCTTGCTGAACGTGAGGCTGCGTAGCCGCTCCGGGTTCCCATGCTTACCTCGGTTCACCGTTGAAAGCGTCTACATTGGGCAAGCGATTATCAAAAGCGGACCTTAAATGATTGGAAGAAAGTCGTCTGATCCGAAGAATTTCATTTTCTGGTGCACCATGTGGATTGTCGGGTTAATGTGCGTCGTTTACCTGGGGAAGTGCGGAAAGTGTTGGCACCAGTATGTCCCGTGGTACAAAAACAAGTCATGAAGGAAGTGTAATGCTTTGGGCAATGTTTCTGGGAAACTCTGTGTCCGAAAATCAATAAGAGAAAGTGTAATGCTTCGGGCAATGTTCTGTGTCATGTAATTCATGTACACGAAACTATGACGTCTACCATCTACCTAAACATCATTGCGGACCAAGTACATCCTTTCATGGCAACGGTATTCCCATGTAATGGTACTTTCTTCTACAAGTGTAGTGAGCCATACAAAATTACCTGGATTGTTAGAGAATATTTCACGAAACATGAGGAAAACTTCCAGGTATTGGCCCTGGCCTCCAAATTCCCCATACATCAGTCCAATCGAGCATTTGTGGTTTGAGTTGGAACCAGAGGCGTAACTAGGGTGGAGCATGCGGGGCGGTTGCCCCGGGCACAATTCAAGAGAGGGCGCAAATATCACTGCTTACAATCTGATTAAAAAGTTAGTAAAATTAGGCAATGCGTTGATTATGATACGCTTTCCAACATACCAGAAATCATTACTCAAGTTATTACTCCAGTTATGAGGATACTGGCTGTGGAATAAATCTCGCTCCTGTGCCCTGACCTTTGACCCCATTTCGATGGTATTAAACAGAATTGGTCAGCATACCTCCGGAATAAACATACTAAAGTTTTGTCGCAATAGAAGCATTTTTAGTCAAGTTATGAGGATAAAGGCTGTGAAATAAATCTCACTCCTGTACCCTGACCTTTTGCCTCATTTCGGAGATATTCAACAGAACCAGTGCCGTATACCTTCGGAACAACGTGATAAAAAAACAACCCCATTTCGCTCATTTTCAACAGGGTTCGTCCCCAGGTTGTCCCCTACCACATACTAAAATTTCGTTGAAATCGAACCATCTTTACGCGAGTTATCGTGCGGACAGACAGACAGACAGACGGACAAAGATGGAGCATATGCGCTTCTTCGACCTACGGTTGGAAAGCGTAAAAAAGGTGTAGCAAAATTGCTGAAAGAATGAAGCATCGAAAGTGGATACCTACATTTTGCACCAATTCAGTGCTCCGTGATGCGATGAATTTTTAAAACGTTCAGAAAATGTGTCCTAATGAAAGATTCTTTTTTGCGCTTTCCAACCGTTGGTTTAACAAGTGTATATGCTCTAGCTTTGTCCGTCTGTCTGTTTGTCTGTCTGTCCGCATGATAATTCGCGTAAAAACGGTTTGATTTCGATGAAATTTTAGTATGTGGTAGGAGACAGCCTGGGGACGAACCCTGTTGAAAATGGACGAAATGGGGTCAAAGGTCAGGACATAGGAGCCGCATCCATTCCATCTCCTTTATGCGTCATAACGTACGTAAAAAGGCTTCCATTGCGACAAAACTTTATCATGTTGTTTCGGAGGTATACTGAATCGGTTCTGTTAAATATAATCGAAATGGGGTCAAAGGTCAGGGCACAGGAGCGAGATTTATTCCACAGCCATTATCCTCATAACTTGACTAAAATGCTTCAATTGCGACGAAATACAATAAGTTGTTGCGAAACGACTTTGGAAGCAGTTCCGCCACAAATGTTTTTGTCAGCAATTGCAGGCAGTGCGCATGCGTGAGATTCGTCAGCCATTCTTTTCGCACGATAACTTCCGTGAAAATTGCCCGATTTAGATGGGATTTTTAATTATAAAACGGCTTTGTGGTAGCTCTTGATAATAGAAATAGGTAACACGGGCACAAAGAGATTTAATTTTGATATATGTGAACCTCACACGTTATACCATAGTTTAGTCCCCTCAAAACCAAGGCATTCTCCTATGATTTCTGGTATGTTGGAAAGCGTATCATAATGAATGCATTGCATGATTTTACTAACTTATTAATTTTATTTACGCTTTCCAACCGTAGGTTGAAGAAGCGTATATGCTCCAGCTTTGTGCGTCCGTCTGTCCGCACGATAACTCGCATAAAAATGGTTCGATTTCCATGAAATTTTGGTATGTGGTAGGGGACAACCTTGGGACGAACCCTATTGAAAGTGGACGAAATGGGGTTAAAGGTTAGGACATAGGAGTTGGATCCATTCCATCGGTCTTATGCGTCGTAACTTACGGAAAAATGCTTCGATTACGACAAAACTTTATCATTTTGTTCTGGAGGTATACTGAACCGGTTCTGTTGAATATCATTTAAATGGGGTCAAAGTCACAGGAGCGAAATTTATTCCACAGCCATTATCCTCATAACTGGACTAAAAATGCTTCTATTGCGACAAAACTTTAGTTTGTTGTTCCGGTGGTAAAGTGAACCAATTCTGTTGAATATAATCGAAATGAAGTCAAAGGTCAGGGAACAGGAGCAAGATTTATTCCATAGCCATTATGCTCATAACTTGACTAAAAATGCTCCTATTGCGACAAAACTTTAGTTTTGCCGGCCACGCTTATTTTCAGCTTCTGATTTTTTGCCTCATACTGACGGCATAGGGTATCTTTACCTGGTGTGAGTGCTTTTCTCTGTCTTATAAAGCTCGTGTTTATCGTTCCTGCTACCTGTTTTGTCCAGTAAGTGCTTATTTATTTCATATTCGACATGTTTTTATGTTTTGTGCTTAACCCTCGTCGGTTCCTCCAGTAAACATCGTGACTCGCATTGACTGTCTTCAGTTTTCCATACCTGCGTTCCAACACTCTGCCTTCTGTGGTTTTCTTCAAGTTCTTATCTCCGCACCTCCTGTTTCACGCCGCCTGCTACTAGTGGTCCTCGGGTGTCATCATCTACTCGTCATTTGGCTCCGTGCACCGTCCGTCTCCAGCAGCTCGTCATGTGACGTCATTGCTCTACTTTCTGCCTTCGTTCACCTGTTCATCGTGCCTTCTTCATCTTCTCCGTTAACCATTCTAGTGCGTGTGCTTTCCTACTCAACGCTCATGGCCTGTGCTACATCTACTGCTTATCTTCCAGCACTGACGCCTTCCCCAGATGTTCTGCTTCACGACAAACTTCATCTCTCGTTGCCTACCGTCACTTCCATGCACTCCCGCCTTTTGCCGTCCTGCTTGGATTTTATTATTTCTCGGCATGATAACGTTCTTACTGCTCAAATCTCTGAGTCTTCATCACGAGGTCAGTCTTTACTTGCCTCTTGAGCCTTAGGGGTGAAATATCTTGCTCTCCCTAATTATAAAGTCACTGCGTATACATCAGCTCTTCATGAGACAGTTCCCCCTGACGCTATTTCCCATATAGCACGAAAATATCGCTCTCTGCTTTTTTCTTTTTCCTCTCCCGCTCAGGTTGCGCGGGTTATTTCTTCTTCCATTTCCGTAGGAGATCAGTTTGTTCACCATACTTTTAGCACAGTGAGATCAAAGTTTGTTCGCCATACCTTTAGCACAGTGTCCCATCCTTGTCAGCATGTCTCCTGTTCCTTCGGTAATCTCTGATCAGCCGCCCCGGTGGCACAGTGGTCTAAGCGATGGCCTCTGATCATTCGTCCGAACGGGGTCCGGGTTCGAATCCTGGTGTGGCATGGATATTGTGTTTGTCTTACGGTACTGGCTCTCTCCCTTCCCTGGAACCAGTGACCCTAAATCAGGGACGGGCGACTGCTTATAGCCCATTGAGTTGCTCACGGTGGTCGTTAAACCTCCAATCAAAAAAAAAAAAAATCTCTGATCATATCCTGCTTAGCTTCCTCTCCCGTTGTGGCCTCGTTATTGGCCCCATCCGCACGTTACCTTAAGCGTCGGACGAGCAAGGTGCTCGTCCTTATCTTAGGTTTCGACGACAGGCCCTCGTCGTGTTTCCAGATGAAACCTCTATTACTTCCTGTCCCACCACATTTCAAGAAATCTGTGGCCGTCATACTCGTACTGTACATGTCTATATTGCTCTTCATTGCTTTATTTGTAAATCGCCTACTCATTTATGTGCTTCATGCCCGGACAAAAACCTCATTCCCGCTTTAGCTTCGTCTTCTGGTACTCCTGCTTCTGCCTCACTGCCTGTCAGATCTTCCCAGTTCGTGTTTCCGCCTGGTTTGGGTGGATTATTCCAGGCCCTGAATTTTCTTCTTCCCTCGTCCCTGATGATACCATACCATCAACTCTTCTCCTACAGTCTTCTCTTCTGGGTGTTACTTCTTCTGATACCACCAAGCCACCTTGTTCGCCTCCATCAAGTCCATCTTCCACCAAGACTTTAGTTAAGAGCCTTCTGTCTTCCTCCTCATCGCATTCTTCTCCTGCTACCGCTTGTCCTTTGCCTCTACCTATGGACACTGTCTGTATGCCCGTGGTCCAGCTCTCCAGTGCTACAGTTGCTGTTCTCTCAAGTTGTACCTCGTCTTCTGCCTCTACCAGCTCTCAGGGCATCTTACCCCAGCAAAAACACAAGTGCTGGGAAACTGCTGGCCACCAGCTGGCAGTGATGGGTCACTTCTGGCTGAAATCTGCCGCTCATGGCCAGGTAGTGGTCCGTTGGTGGCAGCGCTATCAGTTGGCGAGCCATTGATGGCCCTGCAGCATCGCCGTGAATTGTGGGCCTACAAGCAAGTGCCACTTGTGGCCCGTTGCTGGCAACCAATGCAACCCCCCAACAGCAGGTGGAAGCATCGGGACTGCGCATGCGCAGAAGCAACACTTGCTTTGTCTCTCATGGTACCAGTTAGTTGAAGACGACGCTATCGCCATCGTGTTATTTTAGTGGCTGTTAAGAAAAAAATCCATATGTGGAGAGGCGAATTAATTTCCTAATGAAATTTTACGTCGACGAAGATATCAGATTAAGCCGTGAAATACTAGATTACAGCCATGAAATACACCCACTCCATTCCCATGAATAACAATTCATGGAATGGAGTGGATGAATAACAAGAAAAAATTTGAAACCGCTTAAAACACATATCCTGGAAAACCATTAAAACAGCGTTTGTTGGAAAAAAAAAAGAATTATACGCGTACAAAATTTATTAATTATTTGAAAGAAAAAAAAAGCAACGCAATGTGGTGTACTCATCCATGGGTTGAATACACAAGACTGGGAGGAATTCGCTTCTAAAAATAACGAGAAGTAAAATAAAATATCTTTTACTCTTTAAAACAAATGTAGCTTCGGGCAACGGAAAGGAAAGACACAACGTTAAAAATGTAACAGAATGGGACATGAACCCGGGTAAATATATATTTATTCAACAATCTCTTTTCAAGACGGCAAGGACAGTACAAAACTTTGGAAAGCGACTCTAAGTATGTACACGCCTTGAAAATGAGTGAAGTTCCCTTAAGGTAAAAAAAAAAACAACTATCGTTACGTTGAAAAAATTAACTTATCAATTATATCAAACTGACTTTTATAAAAAATACCTCTCAATATTGTAAAATGAAAGAGGGAAGCATTCGATTACAAATTGCATACCAAACAGATAGCTTCCAGCACATGTCCGGGCGTAGTGAATTAGTCCGGTCGGTAGCGAGCGCGGCTTCCACACAAATGGCCCAGGATCAAATCCAGTCAGATGCAAACGGGCGTTTTTCCGGTCTGTTGAGAAAATTTCTCCTGCGCAGTGCGTTAAATTCACAAGCTTCGTAAGGGTAGAAAAAATTGTAGCTTTAGGAAACTGCGGTTATCCGTGCTTTTTTTTATTATTATTATGGCTACTACTGGGAAATTGGCGGACAAGATTCGGCAAGCCACGAATTACGTCACGTGGTTGCTGGCTGCCATTAACGGCCCACTAGCGGACCACATTAGGCTAGCCATCATTTCTGTCACGTGCTTGCAGGGCCACTGAAGGGCCACTTGTGGCAGCTACTGCCTGTGATGGACCACTGATGGCCCTGTTGTGGCATATGACAACTGATGGGGGCCAACTGTTGGCCAACTGTTGGCCTGAACTTCTGGCCTTTCTGTTGGCCTCCCGGACATTTTTATTGACGGTTCGGCAGCGGCAACATAGTGCTGGGCCATTGCTGGCAGTGCTGGCTGCCAGCAATGGCTCAGCAAGACTGTTTTTGCTGGGACCTGATACCGTGCCTCTTGGTTCTGCTTCGTCATCTGCCACCACACCTCCCATTGCCTTTTCATCGACCCTCCGAGATGTTCCTGATTCACTGCACACCGCTATTCCTGATTCGTCGTCTACGCCACCCGATTCTCCTTCACCAGCTGCTACTTCGCCGCCCGCTACTTCTGACGTTCCCCTTGATCCTTTCACTCATCTCTCCGCTTCTAAGCGTCGTCAACTTGCTTCAGTGCCACATTGGATGGTTAATGAACTGCCGCCTCAACAGGTTCTCAGGTATCTTGAAATTCTCTGGTTTCCCCCACCCTGTAGGAAACAATTTCGCTCCACGAGCACCTATAAGGCTGCTCGTTCCGAGCAGGAAGAGGCTCTAGAATTCTTCAACATCGTACCTTCTGACTTTTACGTCTCACAATCACCTTCGTCACCACACATTCGCTCTCCGCCAGTTACTTCTTCTGCTACGGCTGTGTCTGTTACGGCCTCATCGACTGCCGTGTCTGTTGTTTCATCGATTCTACCTACTGTTGCTCAACCACTGCCATCAGCTCCTGCAGTATCACTACTCAGCTCTCCCTCACATGTCGTCTCTGCTAGTTCTCCGGTCGTCTCGTCTGTCACTCCGTCGATGGAGTTTGTCTCCTCCAGCCTCCAGTGTGCTTCTCACTCTCCGCTAATGTCATCTTCGGCCGCTGTACTCTCTGTTATTTCACCAGAGTCTCCTGCGACTGTTCCTGCTTCATCGCCTGCAACTCCTCGGGATCCCGGTTCCGAGTCCATTGTTGCTTCCTCGTCTCATATTCAGTCTTCTTCTGATGGTACCACTCGGAAACGCCGCCGTAATCGCCGGCGTCGGAAAGCAGAGTTCATCGTTCTCACATTTTGGACTGGAAAACAAAGTTCATCGTTCTCATATTTTGGGCATTCCAATCCAAAAATAATTTTTCAGATCGGACTGATATTTGCAGAGATACGGTGTTCACAGGCAGATGGGCAAAATTATACTATAAGCATGTATTTTATTTTTTACAAAAGACGTGTTAAAAATGCATTTCGTGTATTTGGACAAGGTATATCCACTGTCTTAGTATTTCCTTTGAAATTTCAAATGATTGCGAAATATTCTGAAATGTAATTGTCATTGTTTATTTTATTTTATTGCTTTATTTTTTCAGAAAACGCACTAGCTACTCTAGAAATTCAGGGACACCTTTTTTGTTGTCATTCGCAATACAACCAGTAAAAATTTCCATTGCTGGTTTTATTTCCTTGAAAATAAAAGAAAATTCAGTTTTTCATGTCGTTTCAACACATAATTTTCGAATATAATTGACATTTAATTATGTGGTAAGAGCCCAGCAAACTGCAATTTCAAGTCTTTCCTGTTTTCCTATCGTTTAAACTAACATTTGCATCACTATACTTTCCATTAGAATGTTAAAGACACGCACTTTTTCCGGATTTCGCTTAATGCGTTTTACTGTCTTCATCTGTACTCTAAAAGTGGATAGCTGTTTTCGTTCTCAACAGGTGATTTCAATATAAATAAAATAATCTACATTTTTGTGCTATTACGCGAGCGCCTCGAGGCGACAAAAATAAGCTCCCTCAAGAGTGTGGGACCGGTTTGAAAGGTGACTTTTTCTTTACCTTCAGACAGGTCTACATTTGTTACACTTAAAATAAAAATAGCTAATGGAAGTCAGTAGGAAGTACCTGAAATTTTTCTATTTTTAGCTGTAACAGGTATGAACCGGTTTTGAAGCAGAGCAAAATCCCCAGATTGAAAGACGAGGACAAAGGTGTTATTCAAACTCATAAAGATGACAGCGAAATAACTTTAATTAAATATTTATTTATTTATTATTTGTTTTCATCTGAGTTGCTGAATTTTTTCCGGAACCTGCCAGTCCTATCGGGTCAAAGTCGCAAAATTTCGTTGCCAGGAATGCGCGCATGGGTGCCACGGATTCCAGGGTGCGGGAAGCTAGGGGATGGCGAGCGAACCACCCTTGCCATCGCCGGAGCTCGAACCGGCCCCAGCACCGGTAAAAAGGGCTATATCTGTTGAGGGGGTTGCATTGGTTGCCAGCAACGGGCCACTAGTGGCACTTGCTTGTAGGCCCACAATTCACAGCGATGCTGCAGGGCCATCAATGGTTCGCCAACTGATAGCGCTGCCACCAACGGACCACTACCTGGCCGTGATCGGCAGATTTCAGCCAGCAGTGACACATCACTGCCAGCTGGTGGTGCATCCATATTAAACCTCTAAATTCAGTCACCAAATGTTACTTAATTGAATTTGCAGACCAACCTTTTGACGTAGGACTACGTCTAACTCCGCGGATAGTATGGGGCGACTTACGGCCGACCACCTGTGACAAAAATAGGTCCCAATTGAAATCATTATAGCGTTAAAAATACGTGCCGCACACTAATCGTGTTAGCATATTCGTATACAACATGAAGTCCAATTCGCGTACTGCGCAATACATCGTGCGCGCGACTCCCTGTGCGCGGAGGAAATGATTCAATATTTCTGGGTGTGCCGCCGCGTTTGACTCAGTCTATCTCGGCAACCGTGAGCGCAACATGTC
Source organism: Macrothele yani (assembly GCA_039090855.1). NCBI lineage: Eukaryota > Metazoa > Arthropoda > Arachnida > Araneae > Macrothelidae > Macrothele > Macrothele yani. Next base: position 16,005,172 of record CM077017.1, read on the forward strand.
TGTGCGTGGTATCGTTTTAAAGCTCTCGACGAGATCTATTCAAATATATGAAGAACATTTCGCAGTGGTTTGAACTGAACATTTAAAAAATAGTTTTCTTGTGAACCGGTGAACACTTTTGACAATATCGCGGTTTATCTGGACAACCGTGAGTGCAAAACGACTGTGCGTGCTATCGTTTTAAAGCTTTCGACGAGATATATTCAAATATATAAAGAACATTTCGCAGTGGTTTAAACTAAAATTTTTAAAAATTGTTTTCGTGTGAATGGATTAAAGTTTTTGACAATGCCGCGGAATTCGCAGAATGAACACAAGCAAAAGTGGAGAAAACCAAAACGAGAAGCAAGAGCAAGTGATGAGGAATGTAAGAAACCCCAGAAGGCAGAGTACCACGTTGGGTAATTCGTGTATCGATCTGCTTTGTGTTCGCAATGTATCCAGCATTATTTGTAAAAATTATGTAAGCTACTTTTCATATCATAGGCCTGTGTTGGCTATAACTAATTAAATAAACGCTCTGAAACCATATTCGACTAGCTCATTTCAACTCTCCGATCTGCAAATCGTAGTCCTACGTTCCAAACTGACAGCTCAATCAGAACTGAGCCAGCCTGTATATATTTTTTTTCTAGGGAAATCCTGCGACATCCGCATCATTTTACTATTTTGACAAGTCCTGCATATAAAAAAAATGAAGTAGAAATGGAAATGGTTACCACAGAAATCTTCCCCACATCCTCCTGCTATTTGTAAAATTGGTCGCCATTATAATTATCGGTAAAAATAGAAAGGGTGATTCCAGAAATCTTCTCCACATCAGATATTTTGTGCAAAATGCTATTTGTGTAGGTTATATCACTCGAAAAGGTGGGAGGCTATTCCGTGGAGGAATATTCCAGTGGAGGACTTTACTGTGAATCATATCAGATTAAATTTCCCTTTGTGCCCTGGCAATCGGCGATAAAGATCCCCAAGCTAATCGGAGCCCAATTTCCTCCACGCAGTGATTTCATTAAAGGATGGAAATTCTTTATAAAGTTGGTTCTAATTCAAAAACAGAACATAGTCAACTAAAGAAAAAGTAAACATGCTGTCTTGCTGTCTATGGTAATTCATATTAACAGTTACTTTTATTCATTTCACTTGACAACGCAGACTTATTTGATCCCTTCTTTCGCGCTTTCAAACGCTTGTAGTATTTCTCTTGGTAAATGGAAAACCACAGTGTTGGTAAGATTCAAATCGAAGTAAGAAACAAATCCTTCTCTCCTTTTTTCTGAAAAAAGTGGCTGAGTTGACACAAAACTGGCTTCCTTTTCAACCAGCGTTAATGATATAATGACAAACTGCATCACCATCTGCTTCAGTAGTTGAGTGGTAGGCAATTAAGTTGTTACTCAAAATTCCACACTCAGTCGCAATGTTTTCTCGCGAGAGACTACCATGGATTCCAGTTTTCGACTCACAGGTCAATTTTGTACAATAACTAGAATCAGTAATCACCCAAAAGCAAAGTGCCGCAATTGTTCAGTGTGAAACTGCAATTTGCGTTACTGAAGCTGAAGTTTAAACTCTATTTTTTTTTCTCTGTGAACTGAAACAAAATGAGGAAAACTCACAGGGTGGAAGAATAAGAAAAGGAAAATAGAACAAGAACCAGGAAAAGTGTTTCACATGTATGAAATGATGGATCTGCGCGTTGAGGAATGCATGAAAGGGAAATTAAAACAAAAAATTAAGAAACCTTAAGAAAAGAAAAATAGAACAAGAAATAGAAAGAAAAAGTATTTCATATGTATGAAATGAAGGATCTGCGCAGTTGTGGAATGCATGAAAACTAAAACATAAAAATTAAGAAACCCAAAGTCCACCACAATCGTCAGAAGAAAACGGAAAGTGGATATTGATGAAGTTCCATTTGAATCTTTGAATATCTGTCAGTGAATCACTGAAAGAATGCCCACGGGAAAAATGACCACAGAAAAAATCCCCACTTCTCGAAAATAGGAACATGCGCCAACTATTGACTGATGGGCTGCTACAGAGAGAAAAAGCCGGTAACACTAAATCGCATATAGGCCTCCATAAAGCGCCATTTTGGCTGAGTCGGCCAAGATGTCTGTCTGTGTTGCGCCATATTTCCCACGCCGACTCACCGCAGAGTTCGTATTTTCCGTTTCCTCTTCAATATTTTTAGAATCGTGGAGCCAGTCAGTTCCCTTTGTTTACAAATGTGTTAGGGGTGTGGGAGGGGTGAAGTTCACACAACTGGAAGCCAGACAGCTTGGCACACGGACAACTGTACACATGAAATTGAGAGCCATGAAGTTGTTCTGCATAAAAAATTATAGCATTCCTATATTTTCCCCTGCTCGAGTAATTATTTTGTTTAAAAATATCTTTTTCATATCTTACCATCATTAAGAAATTAAGACATTTTTATGATCTGAAAGATAATTCGACAGCTCGGCCACCAGACAACTGGCCACAAGACAGCTAGCGAGAGGAAAACTAGATATAAAAGCGTTTGGGGCCACATCAGAAATGCATTTTTAATTCCTTCATGCCCACTTTCATGTAGCCTGCCCATCAAAACTTTAGGGGGTCGTATAAAAATCGCACTTTTGATTTCACTATGTCAGCTTCCTCGTAGGTCGCCTGTAAAGATTATAATTGTATTGCCTAACAGTGCACGTGACTTGTTGGTGAAGTAGGGAAGTAAATTGTTTTTATCAGGATTTATATAGCTTGTTGTAACCTTGAATTTCTACCCAGACATTAATAATGTGAGCCTCAGGTTGGAACATTTCGGTAAAGTTTAACCCATAGTACTCATTATTCTAATATTTATATAGAAAATGAAACTTGTAATGGCGCACTTTTACTCAGCGCAAAACATTAGTTATAAGAATCTGTGTCTAAGCGTTTTAAGAAATTTTTAATCCGCAGTGCTCATATTCATGAGGTTTGAATTAGAGATGAGCTGGCCCCGGCTATGACAAAAAGCCCGGAAACAGATCGGCGCCGACCCGTGCCTGGGCGGACTCTTATATCTAATCTTTGACTTAAACCCGGGCCCGTCCGGCCCGAGCTCAAGTTTATTTTCCCTTTCACTTTTTTAATCAATTTTATTTAACTCTGCTAAAATCGAATTAACTAACGCAATGGGAAACGCACAAAAAATGGTTAGGCTATTGTCTCTCTTTTGTTTCTTTGCCTAGAGTTCTTAATTATTGTTTGTTGCGTGTTTCGCGTGCGTTTCGTAACTCGAAAACGTCTGCGAGTGTTTTAAGTAACGACTATATATGTACAATGTATTACTTCCTAGATACGATGAAAACTGATAGTATTGTATGAAGTTTTCTAGCTACTAAAATATGAAGTTCTGCTAGCTACAATATAAAAAATGAGAATTTTTGGTTATTCGGTGAAAACATGATGAGCCGATTTAAACGAATTCACTTGATACTGATACACTTCAGAAACAAAATGTAGGTCATTTTGCTACCTGAATATGATGCACATTATAAAAATTCTTTCTTTCTCTCTCTCTTTTTTTCGGGGGGGGGGGGGGAGGTCGATATTAATGGGAAGTCCTAGCGTTCTTTTCTGATGATGAAAATATAAATAGGAGTAAAGAATGTGCTTAGTTTTTACCTTTTTCACACTAGGAAAATTTGAACAAATGTTCAGACCCGGGATGGTCGTAAATAATGATATAACGGACCCAGGCTGGACCCGGGCACTAAAAAGAAGCCCGTGGTCATCTCTAGTTTGCATAACAAGTCAAGATTATGGTATTGTGCTTTTACACAGGCACAAGAGATTAATTAACACACCCTAGGCTAATTCAGAAGTTTTTAATCCGTTGTGCTCATATTCATAAGGTTGACATAAAAATGTCAAATTAATTGTGTTGCACTTTTATCCCGACACAAAGCATTAATTAATAGACCTAGGCCCAGTGATTTTTTCTGGAGAAATAGGTACCGGAACTCTTAAACATAAGTTTCTCTAAAAGAGGGAGAATTAACCTAATAAAAAGCAAATCGATTTCTTGAACTTTGTTGTTTAAGCCCTACTACTGTGTTACATGGTACAAAATACAAAAACATAATTTACATGATCATATTATATTAAATGGGATGTAAGGTCAGGTGATGCGTAACATCATAGCCTCTCCTTGACAAATGTCAACCCCGCCTTCTCGTGGTGCATCCTGTTCCCACTAAAGGGGCTCTGGCGACCGCCCATAGCGGTATAACTATACCATCGGGATCAGAGGAAATTCTATCCCACACTCACCAACCCGCTTGGCCAGCGTGGTGAGTTATGGCCAAACCCCTCCAAAATGATTCCGCAACTTAAATCTTGGCCCTCAGTCTCCGGCAGCTGGAATGTACCTGGCCAAGGCAGCGGCCAGTGCGACATGAAGGCAGAGGGTGCTAAGAATCCCCGGAGGACCGGACTAGGCTGCCATCTGATGCTGACCTTGGCTACATACAATGGACGCTCCCTATCTTCTGATTCAAGGCTTCTTGAATTGGAAGAGGAACTACAAAGGATCAAGTGGGACATCGTGGGGCTAAGTGAGGTAAGGAGAAAAGGAGAAGATCTCATCGAACTGAAAAGTGGACATCTCTTCTACTATCGTGGGACAGATACTGGCAGAACTAGTGGTGTTGGATTTATAATAAACAAGAAACTGAAGGATAAAGTTGTAGAAGTTGAAAGTTCCTCTGACAGAGCTGCACGACTTGTTATCCAACTCTCGAAAAGATACCAGGCTCAGATTATTCAAACTTATGCACCCACCACAAGTCATCCTGAAGAAGAAATTGAAGAATTTTATGAGGAAATTTGTCATCTAAATAATAAAGGTTAAGCAGCACTTGAAAATAATTATGGGAGATTTCAATGCAAAAATAGGGCAACGGCAACAGAATGAAACTTCAGTAGGTAAATTCGGTCACGGCAACAGAAACCAGCATGGAAATACTCTCGTAGAGTTTGCAGAGGCAGAAGGGTTTTTCATCTTGAACTCCTTCTTCAAGAAAAAGCCACACAGGAAATGGACATGGAGACATCCAAATGGGACGACAAGTGAAATTGATTTTATTATGTGTAACAAAAAATTCGTCATAGAAGACTGCAGTGTGCTAAACAAGTTCAACACAGGTAGTGACCATAGATTGGTGAGATGTAAGATGCACCTCAACACCAAACTTGAACGTGGCAAGCTCATAAGACAAACAAAATCTATTGACATAACCAACCTTAAAAAACACCATAATACCTTCAAGTTAGAACTGAAGAACAGGTTCTCTGCTTTAGAAGGCCTAACATCGGAAGAAGTGGACATCTCTGAAGTTAACAGAAAAATAACCAAAGCTCTTATGGAAACAGCAACAAAATTAGCTGGGTCTAAGAACAAGTTGCATGTGAACAAATTATCAGGAAAAACCAAAATGTTGATGCAAAAAAGAAGAGAGATGAGGACAAATAAAGAAGATGTGACTTCCAAAGTGGAATATATAGAGCTATGCAAGACAGTAAGAAAAAGTATCACTGAAGACGTAAGGAAATTCAACTGTGAACTAGTGAGGAAAGCAATTGAAAACAACCAAAGCCTAAAGATAGCAAAGGGACATCTCAGTAAGGGAAGAAAACAGATTATGGCACTGAGAAAAGAAGATGGTTCTGTAACAAGAAATAGAGACGAAATCTTGACAAGAGTGAAAGATTTCTACTCCAAATTATATGAAAGGGATGATATATGCACTCCAGACATCATGAAAGATACCAGTACCAGAGTTCCTCCAGTCCTTCCAGCAGAAGTTGCACATGCAATCAAGAACATGAAGCGAGGAAAAGCTCCAGGAGAAGATGGAATTACTGTAGACATCATACAAGAAGCAAGTGGAGAAATCGAAACAGTACTCGCCCAAATTTTCACTCGATGCCTTAATGAAGGAAAGATTCCTGAGGATTGGAACACCGCTACAATGATCCTGCTACATAAGAAAGGTGACATTGAGGATCTCGGAAACTACAGACCTATCAGCCTCCTATCAGTAGTTTATAAAATCTTCACTAAAGTTCTTTCACACCGCTTGAAGGTAGCACTAGACATGGCTCAACCGAGAGAACAAGCTGGATTCAGGAGTGGCTACAGCACAATAGATCATATCCACGTGCTGAGAGAACTAATTGAAAGAGCGAGGGAATATGAACTTCCATTGTGCATGGCTTTTATCGATTATGAAAAAGCCTTTGATTCGGTGAAACCGTCAGCAGTTACAATGGCTCTGAAAACCTGCGGTATTGAAGATGCATACATTAATATTATTAATAACATCTATGAAAATGCAAGTGCAAAGATTAGGCTGTTTGAAAATACAACACACGTAAAAATTGGAAAGGGAGTGAGACAAGGTGACACCATATCTCCGAAGCTCTTTAATGCCACATTGGAGGGTGTTTTTCAGTCGCTGAGCTGGGAAAACAAGGGGATAAAGATTAATGGAGATTATCTAACCCACCTTCGTTTTGCTGATGACGTAGTCATTTTTGCAACTACCCCATCAGAGCTGCAGAGTATGATCCAGGAACTTGCTGACAAGAGTAAAGAAGTGGGATTAAAAATGAACTTTCAGAAGACAAAAGTGATGTTCAATGCTTTTACAAGAAATGAAGATTTATCGATTGATGGAGAAAAGCTGGAGATAACAGACACATACGTTTATCTTGGACAACAGATATCAAGTGAGGGTCACATTGATGAAGAAATTAATCGGCGTACAAAACTTGCCTGGAGAGCTTTTGGAAGAAACAGCATAATTTTCAAGAGCAATATGCCATTATGTCTTAAAAGAAAAGTGTTTGATCAATGCATCCTTCCAGTGCTTACGTATGGTGCAGAGACGTGGACCTTAACTAAAAGAGACATACAAAGGCTGCAGACAACTCAAAGCAGCATGGAGAGGTGCATGCTTGGTGTAACCAGGAGAGATAAGAAGAGGAACTCGTGGATCCGAAAAATGACAAGAGTGGAAGACATCATGATCAGAGTTAAATCCCTGAAATGGCAATGGGCTGGACATACTGCCAGAAGGACAGATCATCGATGGACAGCCGAAATTTTAGATTGGATTCCAAGGGACAGGAAAAGACCCAGAAGAAGACCACATGGGAGATGGGTGGATGAAATTCGAAAGTATGCAGGGGTGACATGGAGGAGACTGGCACAAGACAGACCGTTGTGGAGGAAACTTGGGGAGACCTTCGTCCAGCAGTGGATTGATAATGGTTGACAATGATGATGATGATGATTATATTAAATTGTTGTATTTAAAAACCGGCATTCTGTGAGAGTCTCATAAAGCATAGCAAATACTCAAATTAAAATCTCTGCCAATCTTACCCACAGATTAGAGTGAAATTTGCGTTAAAGATTACGGTATTAAATTAAGGAACAGAATATTTTAATTCGAAAAGCCTTTCAGCACGATAAGATATATTTAATAGTACAGTCTGTACTAAAAAATAGACATTTATAAGGCACAACAACTTACAAGATCTTTCAAAGCACCATGTGCTCCATCGTCAGGTATTTCAATATACATAAACAAAACAACGGATAAAAGCAAGAAGCATTTTCAAATTACGCGAGCACGTGATAACAATAACGATGTTTACATTAAATATAGTAGAAGTTTTGTCATGCGTTAAAGGGTTTCAACAAATGATACTATGAATTGCTATTACATATGCGAAGAAAATATATACACACAGGATAATTAATAAGTTGACATTATTCGTCAAACTGTAAATGAATTATTAGGAGTTAAGTGTTGCTGGATAGGAGTATGCTGTTCTGGCCGCATTAACATGGCCCAAGGCACTGGAACGAAACGTGGAGTTTCTTCATTACAGCAGTCAGAGTTGTGCGATAATATACATAAACTCTCAGCGAATCGAAGAGATCGCTTTGTACGATTTGAGCTCAGCACACTGGCATTGGTCCAGTCTGGTCGGTAGATACCTCTATTAACTAATCGTGCAAGAGAGGTAGCATCAGAGTTATTAGTAATTGAGTACTTGTGCTCATATATTCTTGTTCGCAATGGGCGTGCAGTGGATCCAATATATGCAATTGCTGGATCTTCTGGGTCAATAGGAATTAAGGGTATTTTGTAAACCCCATGTCTGTTGAGTGTGGAAACTTGGTCACGGTCTTTTTGCACGATGGCTCGAATACTTTTCGTACTTTCACCAAACGCAATGTGGTGTTTTTTGCATATGTTCTTTAGTATTGTAGTGACTTCAGGTATATAGTCCATAGTGCCAACATATTTTGTAATTCTGGTTTCCCTTTGTAAGGTACTTTTGTGTAGACATTTCACTGATCGAGCAATTTTTTCAACGATCGTTTTATGGTAGCCATGCGCCATCGTAATCATCTGGATATGATTTAACTCATTTCTTCTAGCCCGGATATTGGAGGAGTGGGTGAAGGCTCTTCGGACCATTAATTATCCTGTGTGTATATATTTTCTTCGCATATGTAATAGCAATTCATAGTATCATTTGTTGAAACCCTTTAACGCATGACAAAACTTCTACTATATTTAATGTAAACATCGTTATTGTTATCACGTGCTCGCGTAATTTGAAAATGCTTCTTGCTTTTATCCGTTGTTTTGTTTATGTATATTGAAATACCTGACGATGGAGCACATGGTGCTTTGAAAGATCTTGTAAGTTGTTGTGCCTTATAAATGTCTATTTTTTAGTACAGACTGTACTATTAAATATATCTTATCGTGCTGAAAGGCTTTTCGAATTAAAATATTGTTTAGCGCACGAAGAATCCTTATTAAGGAACAGAAGGGAACTGCATGTTGATTCTAAAATAATCCAAATTTTGTTCAACTCTTGTGATTTTTCTACCATTCTCTTTCTCTTCTTGCTTTTCGTATCCCCTGCCGTATTGTGTCCTCGAAGAAGCCACGGTCGGACGTATTTTGAAAGATTAGGCTAGCATACGCCCAACAATTTTTGTGAAATGCAATGGGATATTCCTGTAATTGAAAGAGAAGTCCTAAAGAGGGTGATTATCAATTTCGTCAGAGAAAATCTCCTTTTACATTCTCTAGAAGATATAGCAATACAAGTTCAGCAAAAGTTGCTTAGGTATTTCTTTTGAAGTTGTAGGTGTTCTCTAAAAACAACGAATTCTCTTTTATTAAGTTAAAACCTGTTAGATAAATTTCTGATACCTTGTTCATGATATCGATGATTTTTCCTTGTATATAGTGTATTGTTGCACAAAGTTTTTGCAGTGATACGTTATGCATAGGAAAGGAACTTTTCTGTGTTCAACTTGGAAAAAAATCAAACGCAAGGGGTTAAACTCTTGCTATCTTTATTTTCTCATGTTACGGTTTTATTACTGTATCTTAATTAAATAATTATTCCAGAACGCAAAACCAAACATTTCGCGTTAAAAAAGATACCGAAACGCATATCTGGCGCATTCCGTGAGAGAAAAAAGGCCCTATATACCTAGGCCTATTAACTAATTTGCGCCTAAAACCGCTGTTCTAGCAGAAAATATTTAGTTTGACAAGATCTTTGCAGTTTCACCCGTCAGAACCCTTTCCCTCCCAATTCATCTTCCTTTCCCGAATACAGTTTGATTGATGCTGCTATAATTTCATTATTTTGCCTAACACAGTAGCTTTAAAAAAACCGTACAAAGTCAAGGCGATTTGTTTCCCCAAATGAAAGTACAATTTTCACATGAGCCCTTAATACAATCCAACAAGGCACGTTTATCTTAAGAGTAATTTATTTTTTTCGATGGAGTTTCAATTTCAGTTCTCACTTCATAAATGACAATGGCATTTGTTGCGCACGTCGAATTTACACACAAATATATTTTTGTTATATAGGTGAAGTGGACAAGAAAGTGCAATTTTTATACGGCCCATTAAAGTGTTTGTGGCTTGTTGTCCGGTGGCCATTCGTCTTACACTCAATTTGGCAACTTGTCTTCTACTCGTTTTGGCCACCTTTGGTTCTCAGATTTCGGTGGAAATCAATAATTTTCACATCATCGATACCTTATGAAAATTTGCTCGAGCATTTGCTAATGTAACAATGACAGTTTGCGTAATTAAGCGCAAAGGACCAGTGGTGTAGTGCTAATTGGAAAAGTACAGGAACTCTTGGTGCCTTTATGTCTTCAATATTTTCCCCTTCTTACACCCTTCACCCATTCCGCCACTCCCTATTTCATTTTCTTACATATATAATATAAGAAAGTATAAAGATCGGTCGAAATCAGTATTCTGTATAAGGTTTACCGGAACGCGTGCCAGCTAGAATAAACAGTACCGGAACGCAGTTTCGGCCCCACTACAGCACTGCAAAGGACCTTAAATTGGCTGATTTAATTAGAAGCTACGCTTCGGAGTGGAAAATTTTGTAAGATTTCTGTGTCTGACTAATATTTTATCAGATTTTAAGCAGAGTGGGCATGTTACATCTGTTCAGCATTCTGGTCAGTTCGGATGGAGCTATTAGATGGGGGGGGGGGGGTTAACGACCAGTATGAGCAGCTGCAAAGACAATGAGCAATCGTCCGACCTTAATTTGGTGCCGCTGATTCGGTCACCCATACCTCATCCGGTGCTCGACCCAATTCCTGCTTAGACGACTAGCCAGAAAACTACGCTTCTGACCACTCCATGACCAGGGCTGCCGATTAGAGCTATTCTGCTGGGACTGGAATTGTGCACTCACATGCTGCAAGCGTACAGTTACATATTAAAAAGTTGCTTGCTGTCATACGTACAAGTAAATACAGTAAATTCACCTGAAATGCCCTATCAAGTTGAATAGTAGGAATCTAGGGTGGCAGTGCGTTATACGAATTTGAATGTTTCTTTCTTGTTTTTAGAGGAAGGGGTTAGTGACAATCATGAGCATCTCTTTGGACTATAAACTGTCGCCCTACCTGAACACCATCTATGCCTCATATTAGACTCGAACCCAGGCCGAGCTCGCACAACTAACCAGAAAACAGAGCCACAGAAACCAGCAGCACTGCTTTCTGGCTAGTTTTGCGAGCCAGAAAACAGACATCGGGACGGCCAAATGCTCCTCTCTCAAAAGTGCAGTACTCACGTAACAATCTAATACTGAAAATTAATAGGATGTGCTAGCGAAATGATTGCACTTCCTAAATAAACTAGACAAGTGAAATGAGGAAATTAAAATGCCAATATGTTTTATAGAGTAATTTAGTACTTTGTGACGTATCTACCTTAGAAGTGATGCACATGTGAAGACGGTAAAGTTGCAGCGATAAACTTCGTCGGTGTAGCTTATTTGGGAAAGCGTTCGGTTCCGTAGCAGAAAGGTGCGGACTCGATTTCAGCCACCGGTAAAATGGCTTTTACGCTATATTGGCGCCCGAACGTAAAATGAATCTCCTGGCCGTTGGATTCTTCGAAAAATGTGTGATGTTCGTTCCACTCATCATCTGAAATTAATGCGAATTGCTTCTTCTGCAGTGACCTCCTTCAAGCGTGGTTTGCCTGCTGACGTAAAACCAACGATTCCATCCCAGCCCTTTTTCAAGGGGGGATATATGCGACGTACTTACCTCAGACATGACGCACATACCAAGACGGCAAAGTTTCAGTGAAAACTTCATCGATGTAGCTTAATTGGGAAAGCAGTCGGCTCCGGAGCAGAAGAATACGGGTTCGATTCCCGCGACCGGTTTTACGTTACAACTTCAATGAGGTTTTAAAAAAATAAAAGTAGCGCAAGTAACAGGGAGTATTTCGTATTTTCATCTGAAAATTCCTGACAATTTCTTGATTTCCAGTGTACACTAATTTCTTTAACGCCATAAAGAGAAAAATAGTAAATAAATAAATAAGTAGAACGAGGGAGAGCGCGTGCGAAAGCACTGGCGAAATATCAAAAAGAAAGAGATTTCGAATGGACATTTTAAGAGCAAACGTACCTTTCAAACTGTTCGGACTTCCTCGTTCCAGAAGCAAACGCAGTTGCACGTTTTCCACAAAAGGTGAACGTTATCAAAACAACACGAAAAGATATGTGATTACATTCTTGTTAAAAACTTGAGTGAGAAATGACTATTCGCATCACTTTCGCATGATGCCCAAATCCGATGCCTCCGTAGGATACCGACCGAAACACACCTCAAGACGACACACTGGGGACAGGGGGGATGGATGGTGGAATGCTTCTCGAAGGTCATCAGGACCGTGCACTCTAATAATGCTTGCAAGCGGAAGACCGGTTTCTTCAGCGAGAAAGTAAAAACAAAAAGTGCTTTAAATAGCAAGCAAAAGTTACTCCCCTATTCGAGGTCAATTTATAATTTACAGATATACATGACGCATTCATTGACGTATTTTGTTGAGACACTGTGAAAAAATTACTTTCGATCAAGCTGTTAATCAACAAGAGTATTTTTGTCTCTTGATGCAAACATTTAATGAAAGGTAAAAATGCATGGAGTTAATGAGGAAAAGGTGTACGACTACAAGAAGGTCATCAGGAAAAGTGAAATAAGTAAAGCTACAGTTTTTACGTTGTTTAAGAGATGAGAGTCTGTTGTATTTTGTTCGTCACAAAAGAAGTTATTTAATATCAAATTTCTATGTAGAATTTTTTTGTTTTTTTATTTCACAATGGAACAGTGGTAAAAGTGGGAGGGAACTATGGGCACAGGCGCGATCCTCTAAATCATATGGTTGTGTTGGATGTTGATCTCTACATATATCTCTCTATATCTATATCTCCCTATATCTCTATTTTTCTCTCTCTGTGTGTCAGTCTCAGTCTCTCTCTCTCTCTCTCTCTGTATATACACGGCCGAGTCACATTATTGTAACGACCAGCTGATATCCAGAGTAACCGCCGTGTGCAGCGCGGAAAACAGCTAAGGCGGGCTGGGAATGACTCAATAAAGAGCTGGAAGGTGTTCACAGGTATGTGGAGCCATGCTGACTGCAGTGCATTTGACAGCTGCTGAAGGGTGCGTGGTGGAGGATCCATAGAGCGAACAACACGATCGAGGTGATCCCACGGATGCTCAATTAGGTTTAAGTTCGGGGAACTAGGGGCTAGGGCAGTACTTTGAAGTATTCATCGTGCTCTTCCAACCACTCTCGGACATTTCTAGCTTGTGACACGTCGCATTGTCGTGATGGAAGATCCCATCCGCCCCAGGGAAGACAATCAGCATGTATGCGTGTACGTGGTCTGCAAGGATAGATTCACAAAGAATTCGGTCTATAGTGCCTTCCATAGGTATGAGTGGACCCAGAGAATGCCACGAAAACATTCCCCAGACCATAAAACGCTCACCCCATCCGCTTGCGTTCTTCCAGCAGTGGTTGAAGAGTGTTTATTCTCCGATGTTTCTCTCCTTATACGCCAACGTTCATCCGTTCGATGAAGCAAAAAACGTGAATCATCGGAGAAGGCAGTCCTTTGCTAGTCAGCGGAGGTCCGATTCCGGTACTGCCGTGCAAATGTAAGCCTTTTCTGCCGATGCACCTTTCTTAGCATAGGTGCAGTGACCATCCGTCTGCATCGGAGCCCCATACCCAGCAGGGTTCGCTGAACTGTCGTTTTAGACACACTTCCGGTAGTCCCTTGGTTCATTCGGCCACTGAGTTGCTCCACTGTAGCGTGTCGATCGAACCTCACGAACCTTCGCAGCCGACGTTCACCTCTCACATCAGTGGCACGTGGTGCTCCGCAGTTTTCACGTCGCTTATTCGCAATGGTGCTATTTCTCCAATCACGATACACTTTAACCACAGCAGCACGGGAACAGTTCACAAACTGCACTGTCTCAGAAATACCGCCACCCTTGGCCAGATAGCCGATAATCATCCCTTTCTGCAAATTTGATAAATCGCTCCTTTTATCCATGACAGCAACGAGTGATTTGTTTTCAGATTGCCTACAGCACACCTTATATACCTTCCAAGCCAGCTCTAACTGGTTTAATTGCGGCAATGTTTTTCCGAGTCTCATGTCACTTAAGAACGAAATAATAACATTTTTAGGACCACAAGATAGCATCGTTCATTATGTGGTCCGTGTAACTCTTTGGTGAGGCTCATATAACTTTAAATTACACTGAATTCGGTCCACTTAATTATTTGGGTAATGTTTTCGTTGTGAAGCCTCAGACTGGTCACAAAAAGTTAGGGATATTGGGGTTTCGAAGGGTAAACGTAGAGACATGCAAATTTTGTAACTACTGGAGATCAGTTATCAGTGTGGGTAGATATGTCATATGTAAATTAGCGTCATGATAACACAGCACGTGGCGTGCGAGCTTTGATAAAAGTACCATGCAAGGAGTGGAAAACGGGTCGTTTCACCGCTTGGTCTAGAAGTTTGCAGATTGTATTGCCTTCAGTGTGGGATTAATCTGAAATGATGTCCAGGCGACGTTTAAGCATTGACAACAAAAATACGGCTGTTGGCATGTTAGACAGATCGATGTGGCTCCTGCTTAGGAGTTTCGCAAAGTTTAGTAAGTCGGTTACACACAATATTTCTACAGCATGGAAATGTTGCAGATCGACCCAGGATTGGTCGCCCGAGGATAACCACCAGGAAGCAAGATATCTACCTGACAGTAAGTGCTCGGAGAAGGCCTAGTATCATCAGTAGCCAATTCCAGGAATCACTTCCAGCCGCTTCTGGTGTCATAGTATGTACTCAAACGATACGAAACCGTCTTCTCGAGTACGGACTCCGAGCGAGAAGGCCATTGAGATGTATAGCATTGGCATCAGCTCACTGTCATAAAAATATACCTGGGTCCAACAGTACATATCATGGAATAGAGTGCGGCACCATGTACTTTTCACAGACGAATCCTGTTTCGCTCTTTATTCTAATACTCGACGAGCACACATGTGTAAGAGATCCAGCACACGAATGCAACCACATTATGTGCTGTTCGTCGACCCTTACCAGCGGCAGTCAGTTCTGGTTTGGGTAGGAGTGTATTTTAATGGCCGTACTTCCTTGTATTTTTATCAAGGAAACATGAATGCCTTAGTGTACCGAAACGAAATTATTGTACCCACTGTGACACTGTTTGACCTTACTATTGGATATGTATTCCGTTTTCCCGATGACAATGCAACCAGTCACCGTGTCTGGAGCCTGCTTCAAGAGCTGGAAAATCATGGGTTTGAATCGTTATACACTGGCGGAAAGTGAAACAAGTTAGTAAAATCATGCAATGCATTGATTATGATACGCTTTCCAACATACTAGAAATCATAAAATGGCTGTGGAACAAATCTCACTTCTACGCCCTGACCTTTGATCCCATTTCAAAGATATTCAACAGAACTGGTTCAGTATACCTCCGAAATAACATGATAAAGTTTTGTCGCAATCGAAGCAATTGTACGTAAGTTATGATGTATAAGGGCTATGGAATAGACCCCGCTTCTGTGTCCTAACCTTTGACCCATTTCGCCCATTTTCAATAGGATTCGTCCCCAGACAGGCCCCTACAACATACTAACATTTCATCCAAATTGAAACATTTTTACGTAAGTTATGACGCATAATGGCGATGGAAGTGATTCCGCTCCTATGTCCTGACCTTTGACCCTCATTTCGCCAATTTTCAATAGGGTTTGTCCCCAGGTGATCCCCTACCACATACTAATATTTAATCGAAATCAAACCAATCAAACCTTTTTTACGTTAGTTATGACGCATAAGAACAGTGGAATGGATCCCGCTCCTATGTCCTCACCTTTGACCTCATTTCGTTCACTTTCAATAGGGTTCCTTCCCAGGTGATTCCCTTCTACATACTAAAATTTCATCGAAATCGAACGATTTTTACGCGAGTTATCGTGCAGACGAACATACGCACACAACGCGTGACGTAATGAGGCAGATGGGAATCGCGGCCATCTGCTAGCAAAAGTGTGACGTCATAAAACTTTAATAGGATCCGCACATTTGTTTGACTGCTGACGTCATGAAAATACAGGTCGCGCCATCTTTTTCTTCCCAATTAATGCTTTCCCAAGGATGAAAATTTGAACATCGATTAAAATAGCTTCATTTTATAACTTGGAATACCTAATATTTTCTAAAGCATAACCATAATTATGCAATCTAACATTTGTTTGTCTACTGATGTCATCAAAGTACAGGTCGCGCCATTCTTTTTCTGGTTTCAACACCACCAAAGGAAAAGTTATTGATTTTTAATATAATTATGGTTATGTTTTAGAAAATATTAAGTATTCCAAGTTATATTAAGAAGTTATTTTAATCAATGTTCAAATTTTCATCCTTGGGAACACATTAATTGTGAAGGAAATTTGTACAAAAGTTTTTCCATTGGAAGTATAGGAAGCAAAATTACTTGACGTCCACCATAATAATATGGGATAAGGGCGATGGAATGGATCGCAATCCTATGTCCTGACCTTTGACCCCATTTCGTCCATTTTCAATAGGGTTCGTCCCCAGGTGGTCACCTACCACATACTGAAATTTCATCGAAATCGAACCATTTTTACGCACGTTATGGCGCATAAAGGCAATGAAATGCATCCCGCTCTTTTGTCCTGACCTTTGACCCCAATTCACCCATTTTGATTAGGGTTCGTCTCCAGGTGGTCCCCTACCACATTGTAAAATTTCATTGAAATCGAATCATATTTACGTAAGTTATAACGTATAAGTGCAATGGAATGGATCCCGCTCCTACGTCGTGACCTTTGACCCCATTTGTCCCATTTTCAACAGGGTTCGTCCCCTGGTGGTTCCCTACCACATACTAAAATTTCATCGAAATCGAACCATTTTTACGCCAGTTATCGTGCAGACGGACAAAGCTGGAGCATATACGCTTCTTCAACCTACGGTTGGAAAGCGTAAAAATGAAAACCAAAAAGGAATTGGCGGACGATCATGAAATTTACATATGTTAATTGGGTCGAGTTTACGTAGGTGTGATGTTAATTTCGGGACCAACCGGTGAGCGCTTACGCCACAGCACGGCATAATATGCAAATTATCGTCGGTGGTATTTAAGGAGTACGGCGAAGTGAATGTAATCAGTCGTCGGCGTACGGACAGGTGCGAAGAACCTGAAGAAGCTGCAATGCCTGGACATGAAAGACGTGTATGATTTCAGCAGTTATCGGACTTTGAGTGAGGTCGTCTAGTCGGACTCCGCGAAACCGGGTGGTCGTATCGTCGTATTGCGGAGCGAATTGGACAGGAAGTATCGGTGGTAGTACGGTGGTGGCGTAGATGGTCCGAGGAACATTCCCACACGAGAAGACGTGGAACCGGGAGTCACAGACGGACTGATGAGCGGACCGATCGAAGCATAAGAAGAGCGGCGTTGTCAAGCAGAACATCCACTGCGACGCAAATCCGAGCTGCCGTTGCATCTGAGGGGACTGTGCGAACAATCCGCAGCCGTCTACTGGATGCAGGACTACGTGTCCGTGTGCCTTTGGCATGTGTACCTCTGACTCCAGCCCACTGTCAGGAACGGCTGCAGTGGTGTCGCCAACGTCTGCACTGGAGAACGCAATGGCGATCTGTCGTGTTCAGCGATGAAAGCAGATTCTGCTTGGGAGCCTCCGAAGGCCGTATGCGTGTTCGCAGACGCACAGGGGAGCGTCTCCACCCTTCTTGCATCCGCCAGCGACACACAGGGCCTACACCTGGTCTCCTGGTGTGGGGAGCGATCAGCTATCACTCCCGTACACAACTAGTGTTTGTACCGGGTACGTTAAACAGCACCTTCTACATCAAGAACATCATTCAGCCCGTTGTTGTGCCATTTGTAAGGTCGGTCTATCGTGGTGTTTTCCAGCAAGATAACGCGCTCCCACACACGGCACGTGCAACGCAACATGCACTTCAGGGTGTGAGGCAACTTCCATTGCCTGCACGTTCACCGGATTTGTCACCCATTGAGCACGTGTGGGATTTAATCGGACAACGACTTATCCGGTCTCCACGGCCAGCCACGATCATCCCCGATTTACGCGTCCAGGTTGAGGATGCTTAGAACTCAATATCCCAAACTTACATCCAACATCTGTACGACAGACTCCATGCCAGAATTGCACAGTGTGACGCAGTTCATGGCGATTCAACCTCGTACTAACCATGTTACATGGAAATGTGGAAATGTTATTTTTCAGTTTACCAGCAAATACAGCTGTATTTTGCCATAATGTTTTGATCACGTTATCCTCTGTATTCCGTTATTATGCTGTATAAATTTCGTTGGTATCAGACGTCTCCTTCTTGGTGTTCTTTTTTCACTTTCCGCCAGTGTAGCTGCCTCTGAGGTCTCCTGACCTTAATCGTATTGAGAACATTCAGGACGCTGTACAGCGACGTCCGGATAACCACGTACCATACACCAGTACACTGGCAGACCTCCGTAACGTGTTGCCTGTAATAAGGGACGAGCTGCGCCACACTCATCAATAATGTCATTGCAAGTATGCCTCTTAGGTGTGAAGACGTTCTTCGACACAAAGGTGGTGTTACTGGGTACTGAAATCTAGTGATATGGACATTCACTGAATTTGACATTTTGTCTATATTACAATGCTCTTTTGTTGTGTGCAGAAAGTGCACAATAAATTGTTTTTGCAAACGCACTCTTTATCGTTTTTGTTTCGTAGCCTCATTGGTGTTATTTCAATGCGTGCTACTTGAGTCAGATGCATACATCCTTCATTTCATGCAATATTCCTAACTTTTTGTGACCAGTGTATAAGTTGTCTTCGGAGTAGAGGTTATTAGCCCTTATGAGCATCTAAGGCTATAAGGAGTCCCAGGACTATAAATTAGGATTCGCTAATCGTCAGATGTGGACCTGGACGAATGGCCAGAAGCCCACATCTGCTACCACTCTTCCATCAGGGTGATTTTACTAAAAGACTAGTGACAACTGTTACCTGCTGCACTTAGCGTACTTTCCCTTATTATACCACTTCCAACGTTTGCCGTTACAAAGATGGCATTTACGAAAGCGCTATGGCAAACCTAATACCATGATATAATACACTGCATCGTCTCGTTGCCATTTATTTACAGTGAGGAACAATTATTGTTATAAGGCCCACCACGAGCAACTCTGAAGGCTATAGGCAGTAGCCCGTTCTTAATTTGGGGTCACAGCCTCCAGGGAAGGGCCCGGAGTCGTATGATAGGCACGCCAACAATGCCTCGTCCGGGGTTTGAACCTCGCATAGGTAACTTCTCAGAAACCTTATGCCATTGAGCAATCGGCTGTCGAAGCTGCATTATTAGGAATTCTTGCTTCGGAAATATTGATTTTGACACAGTAGTGCTACCATAGGCATTATCTGACATGAATCACTATCAGTCTACATTTCTAGATGCAATCCTGGTAACTGCTGGAGCCGAAGAATATATGCAATAATCTTTAGTCAAAATTTGATTTATTAATTGACTAGATATTGACAGTAAAATGGCATTATACTTTAACTCATGCAGCTGCATTGCGTAAGACTTTTGAAGTTGCCCTGGAAGACGATAAATCTAAAATCGACGATTTTTGAATTTCCTATGCTTATTTTAACTCAAAAGCTATCAGTAAATTTTCATCAGATTCTTGCTCCGTAGATATTGTGGAAGTGTTTAATTCATTTCTCATGGTGTTGCACTTGTCACTAAAATTTCCAAATTAATTTGTTGAAAAATTAAGTTCGTCGGAAGCTTGTGAGATTCATTAACGTTCTGAGCTCCCGGCGAAGAAATTTTGCAAATTGATCTACCTGAAAAGATTCCGACGCACTAAATTTGCGAACTAATGAATCCTTCGACGTACCAAGTTTTCAAATTTAAAAATTGCTAATTAATTAATCATAAAAACAAGTTAATTGTTTTAAAAATTCAAATTTATAAATTTGAAAAAGCGCGATGAAATCAAATTACAAATTAATTAATCTGAAAAGCTCCTCGCACATTACATTTGAAAATTAACGAATTGAACAGCGTATTAAAGTTTCAAATTAATGAAATTTGATAAGCTCCCTGCCTGCCCACTTAATATCAGTGCTGGAGGTCATAGAAAAACCGCCTAAAAACTTTCTTCAGTCAACCAAATGCTCACTAGAATTCTATGTTTTAGTTGGACTAGTTTGACTATGTATACTTACTAAATACACTGACGGAAAAAAAAATCCCAACACCACGAAAAAATAGTTGTAGAGAAATGAAATGGCGGCAATACATTTGTATAGGTAACATATTTAATCGATTAAGGTTTCAAGATCGCAGCTTATTGTAAGCGCGAGAAGAGCCATTTTAAATGTGAAATGCTGGTACATTAATAACCGGTGTAACCGCCAGAATGTTGAATACAAGCACGCAAACGTTCATGCATTGTGTCGTACAGGTGCTGGATGTCAGTTTGTGGGATGGAGTTCCATGCCTGTTGCACTTGGTCGGTCAATACAGGGACGGTTAATGCTGGTTGGGGGTGACGCTGCAGTTGTCGTCCGATGATGTCTCATACGTGCTCGATTGGTGAAAGATCTGGTGATCTAGCAGGCCACGGCAACATGTCGACACTCTGTAGAGCATGTTGGGTTACAACAGCGGTATGCGGGCGAGCGTTATCCTGTTGGAAAACACCCCTGGAATGCTGTTCATGAATGGCAGCACAACAGGTTGAATCACCAGACCGACGTACAACTGTGCCGTCAGGGTGCGTGGGATAACCACGAGAGTGCTCCTGCTGTCATAGGAAATTTCTCCCCAGACCATAGCTCCAGGTGTAGGTCCAGTGTGTCTCGGCCGCAGACAGGTTGGTTGCAGGCGCTCACCTGGCCTTCTTCTAACCAACACACTGCCATCACTGGCACCCAGGCAGAACCGGCTTTCATCAGAAAACACAACAGATCTCTACTCCGTCCTCCAATGAGCTCTAGCTTGACACCACTAACGTTGCAAACGGCAGTGGTTTGGAATAAGTGGAATGCACGCTACAGGGTGTCTGGCTTGGAGCTGTCCTTCAAGTAACCGATTTGTAACAGTTCGTTGTGTCACTGTGGTGGCAACTGCAGCTCGAATTGCTGCCGCAGACGCGGTACGATGCGCCACGACCATACGCCGTACATGGCGGTCTTCCCTCTCAGTAGTGCCACGTGGCCGGCCGGAACCCGGTCTTCTTGAGGTAGTACCTTCCCTTGACCACCGCTGCCAATAATCATGCACAGTGGCTACATTCCTGCCAAATCGTTCTGCAATATTGCGGAAAGAAAATCCACCTTCTCGTAGCCCTATTACACGAACTCGTTCAAACTCCGTGAGCTGTTGATAATGGCTTCTTCGTCTTCTTAAAGGCATTCTTGACTAACATCAACACCCTACGTCGAATATCAACGATAACTAACGCTCACGAACGTTACAGCGCGTATTTACAGCAAACCTGCTTTGCATGTTCCGAGGGGCGCTACTAACGCCCCACGTATGCGCCAAGCGCGAAATTTGCATAGACGTCATCTTACAGATGATGTCTATTATTGATTAATATTGACTTATTGACTGCTATGCTGTCAGCAGCGGTACCCTCGTAGGACGATGGCTTCTGTAACCCATCGCGAGGTGATGGTTCTGGATGGTGTGGCTGCTTACACGTTTTTGTGCACCAGCGTTAAATTGCCGAGTGATTTCTTGCACTGTGGCCCGTCTATCCGCTGTTACAATGCGAGCTAGCCGACGATGACCCCGCTCATCCACACGCTGTTGTCCACGGCAGTTGGCCCTTGCAGGGATGGTTTTACCGAATTAGATGTACTCACGGTACACCCGTGACACAGTAGCTCGTGAAAATCCCAGTGCCTGCACGACTTCCGAGATGGAGTGACCCATTCATCTGGCCCCGACAATTTGCCCACGATCAAATGGGCTTAGATCCTTCGTCTTACCCATACTGCGTCCGACTCTTTCTGATTCCCGTCGCCTCACTCCTTATATTGTCGGATCGCTGCATACGTCATGTCGTTTCCGTTTACAGGGCCGCAAACAGCGCCACATTTGCATAAAACCAGTTGTTTCTAATTTAAATTGCTCTTGAGTGTATAAGAAAGATGTATACCAAGTTTTAATAATTTATTTACATACCTTTTGCAGTTATCAGGTTTTTCGTAAAGAGTTCGGGACGAAAATCTCATTATGCAAAAAACGCGATTAAAGTTTAAAAGACACAGTTTTGATGGGATGAAAAATATGTTTATGTTTGCCACCTTCGCACTCGCAAACATAAATTCCGTCACATAACTGTATCCAAAGTATTGCCAGATCCGTAAAACCTTGTACCAAATATTTTCTACTACAATTTTATGCACAAATAGTAAGACTAACATAATTATTTCCGAACTTTCAGCATTTCAAGTGTCACTTCCCATTCGTTTGACACCTGGGTTTAGATATTCCGATTGCTATAACTCTGTATCTATTCATCGTAGACAAGAAAGAAAGGCAGTTTTGGAATCCTAAAGAATGGGGCTTTAAAATGAACGATGAACGCATTTTTTTTAAATGTGAAATTTGGCCCAAAACGACATTTTCAACGTAGTGGGATACCTTAAACCAAAATTCTGTTAGAACAAGTTTTCTTGAGAGCTGGTTATTTGGAGAAGAGTTAACTAGGCATTTCTATGATAATAATAATTAATCAGCCTATATAGTCTGACTAGAGGTGTGTTTGGAAGTTTAAAACCATTAACTCGGATAAGAGAACGGGGAAACAAAAAAGAAAAATATACATATACGTCTGTTACGAAGAATAACCGAATTTACACTTACCATGCCTGCAACATAATGCGTCTAAGATGGTGTCATGCAGCAGTACTAACAACTAGGGCTTATGAGATAACTTTACATTTTTTGCTAGGGGGTTTAACAACCATCATGAGCAACTCGATGAGCTACGAGCAGTTGCCGGTCCTTAATTAGGGTCACTGGTTCCAGAGGAGTAAAGAAGCAGTGCCATAAGACAAGCAGAATGCAAATGTCTCACCGGGATTCGAGCCCAGACCCCTATCCGACGAATGGTCAGACGTCAGCGCTTTGACCTCTGCGCCAACAACTTCGGTTTTGCATGGGTAAAGCAATGGAACCGGTTCACTCTCGTTTGCTGATGGTTAAGCGTTGTCACGATAATTACTTCATAAACCATAATTGGCTACATTTCATTTTGGGCTTTAACGACCACAGTGCGCAGATACAAACAGTCGCCCGTCCTTAATTTGGGGATACTGGTTCTAGGGAAAGGAAAGAGCCAGCGCCGTATCACAAACACACTACCCATGTCTCATCTGGGACTCGAGCCTGGGCTCACTCCAACGAGTCACCAAAAGCAAGCGCTTAAACCACTACGCCATCGGGGGCGGCTGTCTTCATTTCAAATTCAGTATGTTACTTCAATTCCTTTCTCCTTCCTTATTCGTAGCGCCCTCAAGTTTTGCTTAAAGTGATAGAACCTTTTAGTTTCTTTTTGTTAGGGGTACAAGTTTCATTTCTAAAGTTATAAATTGCATTTATGGATATTCTTAAACGGTGCCACAGCTTCAATGTTTTGAATTTTGCTCATTTTTAGTAACTTAATGCAAATTTAGAATTTAATGCGAGAGTTGTACCGAAAGTAATGCAAAAGTGGGCATAACTTTTTTATTAACTGACAGGTGGTTAAAATTGCAAATGTAGGTAGAGTAACCCTTTTCTCTATACAAAGGTACTACTCAATCTCCATCAGGAGCGATGGATTTGGCGCCATCGTTGAACCCAACTCTCGAATCCTCTTCGAAAAAATTCAGGTGTGGACTGTTGTACCCACTTCTTCACAGCTACTTTCACCTCGTCTGTGTCATCAAATCCTTGTCCCCGGAGACTATCCTTCATCGGACCAAACAGGTGAAAGTCGGACGACTCCAGATCTGGGCTGTACGGTGGATGGGGTTCACCGACCAGCTTAATTTGCTGATCGCCTGATTTGTTGCCAAAGATGTGTGTGGTCTTGCATTGTCATGGTGAATGTTGATCCTTTTCAGATTCTTGTTCGGTCTCTTCCTCCTTATGGCTTCTCTAAGCTTCTTGGGTGTCTCAATGTACCACTTGTTGGTCACGGTACGGCCACATTTCAGAAAATCAAGGAGAATGACACCTCTGTCATCCCAAAAAACAGTCGCCATGACTTTCTGTGCTGATATCTGGCTCTTAAACTTCTTAAGCCTTGGTGAAGAGGTGTGACGCCATTCCATGGATTGATTTTTCTTTTCCGGATCGTAAAGGTACGCCCACGTTTCATCCCCTTTCACCAGATCGGAAGAAAAAGTGTCTTCATTGGCATCAAACGCTTCCATCAGATCAGAGCAGACTTCCATCCTTCTCTCCTTCAAATCAGTTGTCAACTACCGAGGTACCCACTTTGCACACACTTTCCGATACCCTAAGTCTTCCACCATTTTCTGTATGGCATTGTGACCACAAGCCAGTTGTGCACCAAGCTCACGGTTTGTGACTCGTCTCTCCGCGCAAATCGATTCAGCTACTCGTTAACGATTCGTGTCAGTGATAGCAGATGATGGTCTCGCACAGTGTGGTTTGTCTTCAATGCTGATTTCCCCTTCTTTAAACTTCTTCATCCATCTGTGCACATTGCTCTTGTCAATGGTGTCATCTCCGTAAACATTCTGTAGCCTTCTGTGAATGTCGGACAGCCTGCACCCTTCCTTCGTCAAGAATTCAATGACGGCACGTTGCTTCTGCTTGGAATCCATTATTTACCTGCCATGAAGAAGAAGGGTTACTATGGAGGAAGAGTTATTCTACCAACGTGTGCGATTTGAACGACCTCAGTCAGTTAACAAAAAAGTTATGCCCAATTTTGCGTTACTTTCGGTACAACCCTCGTATAAAGAGTTTCAAGCTCTAACTTGTTCATCAGGAACATAGTACATATTGAATACCTATTAGAACGTAACACTGCTAACATCTTTCAAATCAAAGGTAGCGGCAACCATTGCTCCATCATTGCTCCAACATTGTCTAAACGTCAATCTTTGCGAAAAGAATGTTAAAGACAATCGTGATGTTGGTCGCACATTTCACTGGGCCTTCTCTTTCGGGTGTATTTCTTTTTTTGGGGGTTTAACGACGCCTTTGAACATCAAAGACTCTAAGAAGTCGCCCGTTGCTAATTCTGGGACCCTGTCTCTAGCGAGGGACAGAGTCTCAAGCCTGATCTAGTATTGGATTCCAGTCC
The DNA here is from genome assembly GCA_039090855.1 of Macrothele yani. Taxonomy (NCBI): domain Eukaryota; kingdom Metazoa; phylum Arthropoda; class Arachnida; order Araneae; family Macrothelidae; genus Macrothele; species Macrothele yani. Next base: position 16,030,559 of record CM077017.1, read on the forward strand.
CATCTCCGACATTTGACCAGAGACCACTTCTTGGCTGCAGGGGCTGATACTTTGGGCACAAGCAACTGTAGTTGGAAAGCCTCATTCACTAAGAGAGTTTAACAGAAGCAATTATAATACTACTGTGTCATGTATCATCGAATCAACCAAGGCTGAACTGGACGAAGAACAGGCTATAACATTAACCTTGAAGACAATAGATTTTTGGTGATTGGCCGGTGGGCGTGAAAGACAATTTTTGCAGTTGAATGGCACTGCTTTCCAATGTATAAACAATACAGTTTCCGCGTTATTTGCATGGCTGAGTTGTGTTTATTAGAAAAAAATCCACAAACAATCCGTTGTTTTTACTGCAAAATATAACCCATGTTCATAGCGGTTTACTGCTCTTTGCCTATGTGCACGTCTTCTAAAGAGAAAATTGTAGAAATATATGAGTTCCTGTAATATCAGAAGCTGAAGCAACAGCGGTTGGAAGCAATATCTCGGCAGAATTTTTAACCAAATTACAAGTCACCATCAAATGTTGTTTGCGTGTGTGTATGTGGCAAGTGTTTCCAGTCTGATAATTACATGCTTAACGTGAGGTACAAGCGACTGAAAGAAGATGCTGTACCATCTATATATTTCCATGTTACAAACGTTATGCAGAAAGCGTCTCCTATAAAAAATAACAGACGTGTTCTTAAGAGAAGGAATGATGCTGCAGACTAACTGTACTAATGCAAAAAGGAAAACGTGTGCAACATACATGGACAATACATAATAATTAGTTCATTTCGTAAATATTGTCAGAAATGACTTTAATGACAAATTTTATCATATATCATTTCATCAGTAGCCATGCTAAGCTTAGCTAGGCATTCATAATGTGTTTTGTAGAAAAAGTAGCTATTTCGCGTATTTCAGTTTGCAAAGTATGTAATTGTTTTATGGCCTATTAAACGAGGACCGAGATTTATATAAAACAATTCCTTTGCTCAAATGACACAAGGTTAGAATGTAAATAAGATCCATCTGTTCTAAGGATGTAAATAATGATATAGAAACAACGTATTTGTTTCTGAGTCACACGTCAATAGATGTCGCTGCGTCCCAACTCCTTACTTTTGTCCTCACTGTTTTAGCTTAATGTTACAGCTTGGTATGTGATCTAGTTTAGCCTTGAAACAACTGAAGTGATTATTCTCTACAAAAGCAATTACTAAGTAACTGCATACGACATTCAATCCAAAGTGTGACGTACTACAGAGGTGAAGCACATGCAGTGGCGAAGCGTTGCTTCTCTTTGGTTTATGCGCTTTCTTTTGCGTGAATTAAAAATATGTAGCATTAAAATAAAATAAAAATATCACACCAACATAATGCAGCGGGCATTTTTTTCCCAGTATCTTTTGTTTTTAAGAAAGCAGATTCATATTTGTATTTTTACGAAAATAAGAACAAATGTCTCATACGTAAGTCGCTGGTTGGAAGCAACGCAGATCCAGCTGAACCTCAGTAAGACGTCATGCCCACCCGCAGTGTGGCAGCCACAGACAGTAATGATATCCTAAGCATAGAGCGTGGGGAAGCATTCTCTCAAACGCTTCCACGGCGCCGAAGGCAGAACCACACAGGAGAGTTTCAAGGATAAAGCTACTAGGCATGCGCTCTTTACAAACGTTTAGTCAGGCTCAGCACAGGACTCCCGTAACAATAGTTTGAAGTTGCAATTTGTCAAAAGTTTTCTGTGTTAGTGTAATTAGTTGATTCAGTTCCATTATTGGCTTATGGTTTGAACTTTCAGTAGTTTTATGTCGCACGTTCTTTAGCGGTGACATGTCATTATTTCCGGAATATCAAAGTAAGCGTTACTTTTATTAGTGTAGCTATTTGTTTCTGTGACTCATCTGAGGAATGTAAGCGCCATGGAAGCAATGGACTCTGGCATATCTACAGTACACGGCCACGTGAACTCCCAAAACTCCGAAGACTGCATTCTAGAAAAAATACTTTCTCTGTCTTTTGGATCATTTTCATAATCATATAAAAAATCACATTTATAAATAAAAAATTATCTCTATCCCTCTCTCTAAGAGCCCGAGTCCAAACCGCAGTAAATATTCTACAGCCCGAGCCCGATTCGGGCCCGGGCTCTGCTTCGGGCTTTCGGGCTCGGGCTCAGCCCGTCTCAGCTCTGACAGAAGCAACCCCAAATTCTTTTCGTTGTGTGGGTAGACAAGTTTCTTTCCCTTTCAACATTTTCACTGAAATTTTTATTTGTAAATCTTTGCATTTGAACTTCTACATAGACATTTCTTTTTGGTGGTACCGCGCATAGTCGCGTTTGGATGGGGGGGGCGATGCTTTCTGCCATGCCGTATTGTCAACGTAGCATACAAACTACGGCTCACTTGCTGATTTTAATTATTATAAATTTTCATTCATATCACTTTTGCCATCTATTTTTATCGCATATTAACTGCATTGCTTCCCTTACTTACAGTCACGCTTCGCCACTGAGCACATGTCAAAGTCGCAGCGATAAATTCTGCTGGCGTTGGTGTAGCTTAATTGGAAAGCATCCTTCTCCGGAGCAGAAGGATGTGGCTCGATTCGTGTCACCGGAGAATCTGTGTTCACAGAAGTTTTTAGGAATATGGGGGAAAAAAACCCCAAATTTTGGTGAACTTGTGACTATTCGAGCAAAAAATTCCGCAAGTGTTTTCTCACCATTCTTTAAAAGACTGTAGAGTAAGCCTTCATCTGCAGACGAGCATTTTTACACATCATGCTGATGCCTTTCAACATTCCTCGGAATCTGCTCATTTTCCAGATAACTGGCTTCCCCAGTATTCGAGCCGACCTCACACGTTGTAGGTATACTTAGCGCTCTTTAGCCATACATGTTTTTTCTGTCATTAAAAATTAATTCAATAAATCAGTAAAAAATACATCTCGAGCGTTAATGTTATATTACCAGGCTTCAACTATGGACGTGAACAACTGTGTCGGCGATTCGCCACAATAGAATATTTACAATTTGGAACCATTTCGGAGTATAGCATAAATTAAATTGTGTAAGCATTAAAACAACTTTGAAGTCGGATTTCTTATTCCTCGTATGAGTTCCATGCTTAGAGTTAGGGACATGTTACGCATTGTGTTTTACCCAAACTGTAACTCGGATTCCGCCTAAATTTAGTGCCGCAAAAGTTAAATTAAGATCAGCAAACAGCATGCTTATAGAATGCACACACATATGCACAAAATAAATGAAGGATGGAAGATACTGAATTTTTGCGACACAAGAGATGAACTTAAAAGTGAATATTTATTCTGAATAAATGCTGCTTAAAACTAGTACACGTTTCGGTGAGTGTTAACCTGAATTCTTATTTACATGATTTCCGATGAATATTTCGTTAAAATTCCTATCATGGTGCACATATTTAGATGAAATGGAGGAGGGCGGGGTATAAAAAAATGATGGAAACATTTGCTATTTGTGGAGAACTCACAAATAGTAAATGTTTTTTAAGCTTTATGCCCATTTCGAGCTTTCAGAACAGAAGCAATGCGACTTATACAAGTCATGCATATACGATAATGGAATTTGGGAACATTTATTAGACTACTGCGGGGGTCATAATGAAGTTTTCTGTGCCACCGGTGGCACAGTGGTCTAACGGCTGGCTTCTGACCATTCGTCCGATATGAATTCGGGTTCGAATCCGGTTGCGGCATGGATGTTATTTCTGTCTTACGGAACTGTCTCTCCCTCTGCCCCGGAACCAATGGTCCTAAATTACGGGTAGGCGACTGTTTATAGACCATCGAGTCGCTCGCGGTGGTCGTTAAACCCCGAAATAAATAAATAAAAAAAAAACTTGCTAGAGTTTCTTCAGTCTATCCCTGACTCACGGAGTGTGGTGATCAGGTTTTCACTTGTTTCCCTCAAAACAAAATCTACCACCTCAGTTTCGCCGAATCCGATTAGTGTTTGAAATAAAAAGAATAAACATAAATTCCTTATTTTTTTTTATTTGATGGCATATACAGAGGGTGAATCGAAAGTTTTGCAATATTTGCATAAACGCATGTGCTGCGGCGGGTATGTCACGTGTTTAAACTAGTTCAAGACGCGCACTGCAGTCAGTCGAACGGGATATAAAGTGGTAGTCGTTGCTGTGAACAGCATCGCATGTCGTCGTTCTGTCTGTGGATGGGACGCCTAAAAGATGAACACCCACAATCGGCTAATTAGGGAACTTTTGTTTTACGAGTTTGAACTCGGCCATAACGCTGCTCAAGCAACACGAAACATTTGTCATGCGAAAGGGGAAGGTTCCGTGGACCACAGCTCCGCAGCCAGATGATTCAAGAAGTTTCGCTCGGGTGACAGAAACCTCGACGATCAGCCAAGGTCAGGTAGACCGCGAACCGTAGATTCGGAGGCCGTGCGTCAGGCCGTAGAGGCAAATCCGACAACCAGCACTCGGAGATTATCAGGTGAGCTGGGCATACCTCAGACCTCCGTGGTTCGTCACCTTCAGGACCTCGGCAAGATCAACAGGAGCTGCCGCATTGTCCCTCACGAACTGACGCCAGCTGAAGCAAACCACCTGGTGGAAGTGCGCACAAACTCGTAGAAAACCCGCGCGATGTACGTTTCATTAAGATAATTGTTACATGCGATGAAAAGTAGATCTATTTCTGTAATCCTAACACAAAACGGCAGTGGTTGAGCCCGGACCAGCTTCCTAAACGTGTTGCCAAACGTGGGCGCTTCGAACACAAGGTGATATTCTGCGTCTGGTAGAATTTCGAGGGGATAATCCATTACGAATTTGTTCCAGACTGTCGGACCATTAACGTCAACCTCTACTCTGAACAGCTGGAGCGGATGTATGCCGTTTTGGAGGAGAAGTTCCCGGCACTGGTGAACAGAAAGCGCGCTTTCCTACAGCAACACAACGCTCGGCCTCATACTGCGCGGACGACCCAGGCAAAACTCCAGGAACTTGAGGGTATTGAACTAATGCTACACCCAGCATATAATCTGGACCTTGCCCCTTCGGATTATTACCTGTTCTGGTCCATGGTCCACTTCTTTTGAAGGTGGCACTTCAACAACCAGGAGGAGGTGACAGCTTGGGTGAAGGAATTCTTCGCCTCGAAGAACAAGAACTGGTACCGCCGCGGAATCGATGAACTGGCAGACAGATGATTAAAGACGGTGCAACACGACGGCATATGCTTTGAATGTTAGCCAAATTTCGTCGTAAAGGCACGTATGAAGACATACCGGTAAAGTGATCCAAATATTGCAAAACTTTCGACTCACCCTCTGTATAAACCCTCAATGTAATGCACCATCAATCAGAGGTTGATGTGACACAAAATGCTTCAAGCGAAATACTATGGGAAGCTGGTGTACCTGGGTCTTTCCCTCTAGGTTCACCAATTGCAGCAAATACTCGTAATTCTTTGAGAAACTTCGCGTACTAATATCACCCTAAGTATACTTCGTAGCTAGAGAGATATTTGATGAAGAAAATTTCGCCGTTAAATTTTACACTCAATTGACAAAACATTAGAGATACATGCCCAATAGCTTGTTGGTCCTCCTCTAGCGCGAATAACACCCTGTACACACCGGATTCAGGAGTGGCTACAGCACTGTAGATCATATTCATGTACTGATAGAACTAGTTGAAAGAGCGAGGGAATATGAACTTCCATTGTGCATAGCTTTTATCGATTATGAAAAGGCCTTTGATTCTGTGAAACCATCAGCAGTTACAATGGCTTTGAAGTCCTGCGGTATTGAAATGCATACATTCATATTATTAATAACATCTATGAAAATGCAAGTGCAAACGTTCGGCTGTTTGAAAACACAACACACATAAAAATTGGAAAGGGAGTGAGACAAGGTGACACTATATCTCCCAAACTCTTTAGTGCCACATTGGAAAATGTCTTTCAATCACTGAACTGGGAAAAGAAGGGGATAAAGATTAATGGAGATTATGTAACCCACCTTCGTTTTGCTGATGACTTAGTCATTTTTGACATTTTTGCAACTACCCCATCAGAGCTGCAGAGTATGATCCAGGAACTTGCTGACAAGAGTAAAGAAGTGGGATTAAAAATGAACTTTCAGAAGACAAAAGTGATATTCAATGCTTTTACACGAAATGAATATTTATCGATTGATGGAGAAAAACTGGAGATAACAGACACGTACGTTTATCTTGGAAAGCAGATATCAAGTGAGGGTCACACTGATGAAGAAATTAATCGGCGTATAAAACTTGCCTGGAGAGCTTTTGGAAGAAACAGCATAATTTTCAAGAGCAATATGCCATTATGTCTTAAAAGAAAAGTGTTTGATCAATGCATCCTTCCAGTGCTTACGTATGGTGCAGAGACGTGGACCTTAACTAAAAGAGACATACAAAGGCTGCAGACAACTCAAAGCAGCATAAAGAGGTGCATGCTTGGTGTAACCAGGAGAGAAAAGAAGAGGAACTCTTGGATCAGAAAAATGACAAGAGTGGAAGACATCATGATCAGAGTAAAATCCTTGAAATAGCAATGGGCTGGATATACTACCAGAAGGACAGACCATCGATGGACAGTCTAAATTTTAGATTGGATTCCAAGGGACAGGAAAAGACCCAGAAAAAGACCACATGGGTGATGGGTGGATGAAATTCGAGAATATGAGGGAGTAACATGGAGAAGACTGGCACAAGACAGACCGTTGTGGAAAAGGCTTGGAGAGACCTTCGTCCAGCAGTGGATTGATAATGGTTGACAATGATGATGATGCTGATGACACGCCGAGGCATCGACTACACCAGATGCTTGAGGGTTTCCGGAGGTAGTGCCAGCCTTTCATGTTGCAGCATTGTCTACAACTCCACCCAAGACATCGGACCAGTATCCATGGATCTGATGATCCGCTCTACGGCATCCCAGAGAGCTTCAACAGGGTTGAAATCCAAGGACCTTGTATGCCACCTGCTCCAATAAGTGTTATGCTTAGCTTCTCTAATAAGCAGTTTCTTCCCTTTTTTAATTTTTTACAGTTTAATTGACTCTTTAAGTATGGGTTAATTTACTGCAAGATTTGCACCTGTGGATTGACTTCCGTTTGTAAATCTGATAAATTTTCAGATATCTGGTATAAAGAGAGAATTCTGAAGGAAACGTTTTCCTAGGCAAACTGCTGTAAAGGGAATGAGAAAATATCCGCCTAAAACCCTTAAATTTAACATGACGCGATTACTAAATTGTAAGAATATGGAATCTTAAAGAGGAGACATTTGTTTTGAGTCCAACTTATTTTAAAATTGCTGTGATATTGAATAGTAATATACATTTCGTTTCACATAAATGCATTTAATGTTCAAGCACGCCATTTATTTTTATTTTATCTAAATTAGAAGAAAATTATTTCGTCTAAGAAATTTATTCCCTGTATGCGATATCCTACATTCAGTGAATTTAGTAACTTCGGGCGACATTTGTCAGGCTAAATGTTTTTAAGGTAAATGCTGCCGGGAAGGTGTTATTACTCAAGTTACATAAACAATATAGGTATGCACAAAATATGAGATGGCTCCCATTTTATTTTTTATTCGTCCGCTATCTGTGTGCAGACAAAGTTTTTGACTATATTTTAAATGATGACTCCTTCCGTAGAATGTATTTGGCGATTACATCGGTCAAAAGGGAAGGATGTATGATGAAAAATTAAAGTTGCGTAATTAAACGCGACCTATTCAAAACAAAATGTCCTACCCTTCCTGGGGTTCTACGCATTTCTGGAAAGTTATGCATTTCTTTCTTAATTCATTTTGCAGTGAAGAATATTTACGCTAAAATTAGTTTTCAAAATCATTTTAAGGTGAATTTTACGTTTTAGGAAATTTCAGATCATTTTTGTACGATTTGCACACTCCCATAAGTTGCTACTGGTCTTTTGTGTCTCGCACAAACGGAAAAATTCACATTTCACTGCTTCCTGACACATCTTTGGGGCTTCGGAGAACTGACAGTGGTTCGTAACGCCCATCATTTAACGGAACTTGGAGCAATGCATTCTTTTGACACTTGTCAGTTTTCAGATCAAATATTGTCTTGAGATTGTTATTTAAATAAAAAAATATTGACTTACTCATCTGTGAATCTGCGTATTCATTGCCAAGGAAGGTATAGGTCATGTTGGCCAGCCATTTTCATTTGATTGACACCTTGACCTTTCCCGTCAGCCCTTGAAAACGTCCTTTAGAATTTGTAAATCTACCCAACCCTCGTTCGCAAAACTGTTCTACTTATCTGCTGTATATAAATGGTGTGTTCTTCAGAAAATCTCAGATGTTTCTTGTGTGTTTCTGTATTGCAGGTGTCAAGACGGAGTTTATAATACTTATATATACTGCATATATTGTGCTGCAATATTTGATCTGAATTGCGCCTTTGTGAAGGAAGTGTCTCTTCTCAGCACAGGTAATTTAGAACTTTTCTACGTGGCTGAAGCAAAATGTAGTGAGTTAAAATTATTAATTGGTGGCAGGGAAAACTAAGAATTAATCAATCGCTAATATCGCATTTTTGTGAAAATATTCCAGTCGAAATAATATATATGTATTCAAAGCAGTAATACCAAATTAATTTTTAAAAAAAGTAACCTATATGTATCGAATTAAATAACGCAGATTGCCATGACCACAAGTAAGTAGGCTCGTATCAGGGTGATGTTTTCTCGGAAAATTTTGTGTAGCAAATTTGCTATACGATTTTTTTCTTTTTCCTTTTATTCTGCGTGAGCAATTTTTTCTTTTGCGTAATATATGCTTTCTTTCTCAGATTTCACGTTCATATTGTTTCTGATCATTATCCGAAAAAAATGTTTAAAAACAATACTCCTAAGGTATCATAGCATTAGCCTTTACTAACGAAAAAAATGTTTGAAACGGTAGCAACAGATATTAGTCCTAGGGTGCATTTCACACATTCATTACTCAAATTTACGGATTGATCTTCTTCAATAACCATTGCCTTTTATATACCTCTCGGGAAGCGCTTAAATTCCTTCAAACGTTTTACGTATTTCGAAAACAAAAACTGAAATTATGAAATGGACACTCTGGAAATGAAAATGCAATATATCAGGGATTCAAAGAAAAGCCACCATCATTCAGAATCGCTCTTAGATTCACGTGGACCTTTACTGCCATATGGCTTTAACATTAAAATGTCTTTGTTTCTTGCTGAAGGAAATTCCAAGCTGATTGTGAGTTTAAGTTTTGAGTTCAGGGCCCTCCAACGTAATCCAAACAAAGATCGCCCTAAAGTATCAGAGTCCATTATATTAATGAAGTCAGTGCTTACTCATTTCATTGCTCAGAAAGCTTTTTCCATTTCCTCATTTGAGATCGAAAATACAGAACGTTGACGGTTAGGCACAAGTTTGCATAAGTTATTTTGTAATTTTTCATAACATTTCATTTAACCTCTCCTCATGTGTAGCCCTGAAAGTTGCCTCGCAAAGTGATGCTAAACAAATCAAAAAGTCTATCACAACTCAGGTGAAATGCACCACAAAATGCGATATGACGTCCGTTAAATAGCATTTTATGCGGGGAAAATGTTCTAAGTCGTACCATGCTACTTCTCAGTATATACGATGTTCTCTTTCATAAAATACGGTAAATGAGGTCGTAAAATTTCGATTTACAACGAAAAGCACTGGCTATTAAAAAGTAAAATAGTTCAAGCATGGGCGTCCATGGGGGGGGGGGCAAGAGGGGACATTTGCCCTCCCCTGGAAATAGGATCACGCCCTTTCTGTCCTTGGAAAGTACTACACAGATTCCCGCGGTAACGCCAATCCTGATTGCTAATTTTCCTGTAGAACTTCTGGATGCTTTTTTTACGCAGAAGAAATAGGAAAAACTTTGGAAATTTCCAGTTAAAAAAAGCAGAAATTTAATGTAGAAAATAATAATGAAATTTCCTATTGCATGCTGGAAAACAGGGTGTACGCGACGCACAGTATGGTGTTATTATATAAGTCGAGGATATGATAATTAATCCTTTCTGCAGCAACTATTCCCTACTGGACAAAGATATCTCGAAATTTTCTTTTGTCTCCCTCTCTTGAGGTTTTTTTTTTTTTTTTTCATTCTTGATATGACAATTGGAGTGGTTTCTGGAGTTCCACTGCACGTGTGACACAGATGAGAAAATTGTCAAAAGAACTACAAAGAAATTTCCTTATTGTCCTAACATGCTGGCTAATTACATTTATCCATCTATTTTTATGTAATAGTTGGGTCTTTTCGTTTCCAATTAAATTTATGTGTTGAGTGTGTGATAGAAACGATTAGATAATAAGGAGGCACAGTGGAAATTTACATATGGTGTTTGTATATTTTATCTGATATTGCAAATTTGTTTGCCCTCCTAAAAACAAAGCTATGGGCACCCATGAGTTCAAGCGACTCAGTCTCTCAGGATTCAGTAATTAAACTCAATTTATTTGTGTTCAAGGTTTTACTTCCACTGTAAAAAAAAAATTCTTAAAATTCATGAGCCATTTTCCGTGATTCCACTCCTGAATGAACGAAGCAGATTGCTAATTAAGCCTTTTCCCTGAAATGACGCGAAAACCCTGAATTTTTAGGGAACATTTCCAAGATTCCGTTCGTGTAACGGAAAAAGTATATTCTCACTTTTTCTGGGTCCATATGACCGAAAATTACCGGTAATAAGAGCGGTTCATTGGGATGCGAAAAGAACTTGAGGTTCGACTAACTATTTAATTTCAACTGCTTTACACAATCACTCATCCTTCGCATCATGAAGTTGTAACCGCAAAAACGCTGCTAAAACGTTTTTTACGCTTTCCAACCGTAGGTTGAAGAAGCGTATATGCTCCAGCTTTGTCCGTCCGTCCGTCCGTCCGCACGATAACTGGCGTAAAAATGGTTCGATTTCAATGAAACTTCACTATGTGGTAGGGGACCACCTAGAGACGAACCCTATTGAAAATGGGACAAATGGGGTCAAAGGTCACGACGTAGGAGCGGGATCATTCATTGCCCTTATGCGTCTAACTTGCGTAAATATGGTTCGATTTCAATGAAAGTTTCCTTTCCATTGCCCTTATCCCATATTATTAAGGTGGACATCAAGTAATTTTGCTTCCTATACTTCCAATGGAAAAAGTTTTGTACACATTTCCTTCACAATTAATGTGTTCAAGGATGAAAATTTGAACATCGATTAAAATAACTTCATATTATAACTTGGAAAACTTAATATGTTCTAAAACATAACCATAATCATATTAAAAATAAATAACTTTTCCTTTGGTGGTGTTGAAACCAGAGAAAAGATGGCGCGTCCTGTACTTTGATGACGTCAGTGGGCAAAAAAATGTTGGATTGCATAATTACGGTTATGGTTTAGAAAATATTAAGTATTCCAAATTATGAAATGAAGCTATTTTAAACAATGTTCAAATTTTCATCCTTGTGAACGCATTAATTGTCGAGAAAAAAGATGGCGCAACCTGTGTTTTCATGACATCAGTAGACAAACAAATGCTGAATTGCATAATTATGGTTATGTTTTAGAAAATATTAAGTATTGCAAGTTATAAAATGAAGATATTTTAATCGATGTTCAAATTTTCATCCTTGGGAACGCATTAATTGTGAAGAAAATGTGTGCAGAAGTTTTTCCATTGGAAGTATAGGAAGCAAAATTACTTGACGTCCACCTTAAAGTAGCAATTCTTTTATGTATGTATGTGCATTTTATTTTGAAAACAGCTCTAAGAATTTTGATGAAAGTCGTTAACCTACCGTTTTCTGGTACTAGAAATCGATTTAGCTTGATCTCGACTTTAGGAGAATTCGTTTCAGAGGGTTAAATAACCACCCCGAATTATAACGTTTTTAGCGATGGCGTTGTTCCATTATTACATTAATGTTACCAATGCTTAGGAATCTTATGACGTCACAATCTCGCCGCGTTTGAGAATGTTGGCGCGCGGTCACGCCATCTGTCTCATTACGTCACGCGTTGTGTGTGGATCCTATTAAAGTTTTATGACGTCACATCTTGCTAGCAGATGGTCGCGATTCCCATCTGCCTCATTACGTCACGCGTTTTGTGCGTATGTTCGTCCGCACGATAACTCGCGTAAAAATCGTTCGATTTCGATGAAATTTTAGTATCTGGTAGGGGATCACCTGGGAAGGTACCCTATTTAATGTGAACGAAATGGGATCAAAGGTCAGTACATAGGAGCGGGATCCATTCCACTGCTGTTATGCGTCATAACTAACATAAAAAAGGTTCCATTTCGATGAAATTTTAGTATGTGGTAGAAGACCACCTGGCGAAAAACCTTATTGAAAATGGGCGAAATGGGGTCAAAGGTCAGGACATAGAAGCGGAATCATTTCCATCGCCATTATGCATCATAACTTACGTAAAAATGCTTCGATTTGGATGAAATGTTAGTATATTGTAGGATCTTGCCTGGGGACGAATTCTATTGAAAATGGGCGAAATGGGGTCAAAGGGTAGGACACAGGAGCAGGATCTATTCCATAGCCCTTATGCATCATAACTTACGTAAAAATGCTTCGATTGCGACAAAACTTTATCATGTTATTTCGGAGGTATACCAAACCGGTTCTGTTGAATATCGTCGAAATGGAATCAAAGGTCAGGGCACAGAACCGAGATTTATTCCACAGCCATTATTCTCATAACTTGAGTAATGATTTTTGGTATGTTGGAAAGCGTATTATAATCAATGCATTGCATGATTTTACTAACTTGTTGTTGGCAACAGTCGAAACCTCTTCTGTCGGCGAACCTGATTTTGAGGTTATTTAAAGAAACCGGATATTGTGGATAGCATGTAGCATGATACTAAGGTTTATGTGGTAACAGATATTTCCCCTCCCAAGTTGGTGCACGTGCTATTTATACATTGTGTATCGTAGGCAACCGGCTGCTTGAAGTGTCGTACAGGTGTTTGTATGACGGCTATATGTCAATTTGTGGACCTTTTAACACAAAAGCTAATATAACGATCAAGAGCAAATTTTATATTTATGATTTCTGAAATAATGCTGTAGTACATTTCTCCTTTCCTTAAACATAATTGAAAGCCATGTCAGTTTAAAGAAATCTCGAGTTCCAAAACTTCCTGCTGCTTTGAAAAATCATGATGGTAAATAATGTAATTTGGGTGCTCCTACAGAAAAAATAAAATTATTTTAATCCTGTTCAGAAAACAATAAACTCCAACAGAAAATAAAATGACTAATAAACCCGCACTCATAGTGGAAAACAGTTCATCATCTCGCTATTCCAGCTCCCCTCTGTTTTTACCTTAAACGTGATCGGACGGTAACTGTCTCGCTGGCTGAGTCAGCAGCTCTCCTTACTCCCGTGCTAATCATCGCGGGCTTCCACTTCTGGCGACGGAAGGATTTCCATTTAAGGTCTACAATGAGACTCGTGCATCCGCACGACACCGGGCTATGTTACGTAAGGATACGGGAAATAATGTGGAAACAGAAATCTCCAGAAGTAAAGCAAATTTCTGAAAAAGTCAAATTAGAAGTTTTGGGACACTCAGGAAATCTCTGTATGGAAACGGGAAAACCAGAAGTTGACATTTCTGTAAAAAAAAAAAAAAAAAAAAATACAAATAGTGACAATGGAGAATCTATCAGAATACTGAATGTTTCAGTTATCAGAAACGGAAACTTTTCAAAAGGAAAATTCCGTTAAAAATCCGAAACCTACCGGAAGTTTTGCTGCCAGTTATTTTAAGAAACATTCGATGAATTCACAGCACTTATTTTTTGACAGTGTGCACAAAGCTCAGAATCTCTTCCTCTTCTTCTATTGATACTTACTCAGATAGCGCTTTTCTCTTCGAAAATGTTTGAAGACTGTCCTACTTCCACTCCAAATCTCAGTTTGATTCACTTACATTTTCGCCTCATTCAGGGGTCAAAATATCGAACAGCAGTGATAAATTGTTATTTAGCTTCTCGATATTTTATTTTCACAACAATCTCTACTCAGGATCGAAGTATGCTGTAATCAAGACAAGAACTGGACGATAATGAAACTAAAAACTACATTCTCCCTCCTTACCACTCATACTCTGCTACAGTAAAACGTCAATTATCCGTGGGACGCTGGATCCCGGATAATTGAAAAACACGGTTAATCTGAATTACGTTTATTTGTTTTAATACATAAAAACGCTATAAAAACGTAAGAAAAACATTCTTGTACTAAAATTGAACATTTTAAACTTTATTCAGATAGAAAGTCCGTGACTTTTATTTGTTTTCTTCGTAGCATTATTTTTTTTATTTTCGTTATACATCGACGAACTTGTAAAACTTTAATACAATCAACAATCATCTTGAATTTGCACGAATTTAAGTAATATTTCTAAAGTTAGGCTTCATCACAACTTACTTTGTAAGCTGGTTGTAGTTCCTCACCATCGTCCTCGTCCAGACAAACACTCGTAATGTTTAACAGGCAAAAGAGACTTAATTAAATTCGTGATACACTTGACTGTGCACTCTGACGGCACAACGGGAAATCGCAACAGTTATGACAAATAAGTTCTGCTAGAAGGATGATTAAATTTTATTCACTTATGCTGCAACGTTATTTAAAATAAGCAGTAAGGACCTGTTATTTTACGAATCCACTTGTATAGTGAATTTTTAAAAAATGGAATTTTTATCTACTACCGTGGACCACGGGTAATCCGGCTCCACGGGTAATGTAGCTCCGAATAATCGACGTTTTACTGTACGAGACAAGTAATTCTAGATGCAATTGTTATGTGCCCTCATTTTGTCCCTCTGATTAAACGATATCTGAAGTTCTAAAAGTCGAACCGCAAAAATTATATTTTACATCTGACAACTGTTACAGTAACCAAGATAATCCACATACATTTCCACTTCTTTTGATGCAAAATTTTTTCTGCTCGGTGGTGTAGATCTATTTTCGGGTTATGTAAGGACTGTAAAAGGTAGATTAAAAAAGCTTTCCTGTATCACATAGCGATAGGCATGATGAAGATTTCACAGTTTTCTTTGGCATAGAATTTTACATCTAGAAGCTCGTAATGCTCTCTCTCTCTCTCCCTCTCTCTCTAAGAACCGCATATCACCTTCGTAGATTTCAGATGGCCCGGAAATATTGTAGAATCTTATGGAAATATTGTAGAATTCTCCTTTTTTCTCCTCTGGCACATTGTGTACACTTGTCATGAAACACTATTTTCTTTTCTTTCCGATGCTGTTCAGGAAAAAGAACCGTACAATTCAAGAATCATTCATATCGGCTATGCTTTTGTTTTACAAAGTGTAAATACTAGCATGATTCTTTGAGGTTCAGTAACACTAATTCAAGGTTTTAGCAATGAGACGTAAAAACAAGTGGCTTCTCTGCAATATATATCAAGCATAGGAGTAGCGTGGGGGATTCCAAGGCCAAGCCTACGATAAGGCAACAAATGTGAATGGGAAATTTAATGGAGTCGCTGCGGAGTTCAAAGAGGAAGAACCAACGGCTTTATACAGACGCACTGTTTTGCTAACCTTTTACATTCGGCTGTGATTCGTTTTTGTGTGAGGAAGTAAAACCAAGGCAAAATGCTATCAATGTACACAACTGATTTTATGGCATTATTCATGTGGGAACAAGAATGAGTAAGCAATGGGAACACTTTATTTTCCGAAACCCTAGCATCTTGTCAAAAATACGTTGGACTGTTCGTTAACGTTCATTATCAGCAGTGATTGAGGAGTAATGGGTAACAAAAAATGTCTGTCACACACTTAGACCCAAATTTTGTGGCATTTAGGCGCAACTGTCTCCAAGAATCCCCCCCTCTCCGCAGAAGAAAACATGAGTTTACCCTCTTATTAGTGCCTCCCCCCCCTTTTTTTTTCGTCACGCTACGCCTATGATACTATGATATCAAGTACGGTAATATTAGAATGACTACCAGGTAGCGGAATGGTATTTGGCACGTAAGAACCCAACAAATGATATTCCCAAACACAAAAATTTTCCACGGATTGAATGGTTTGGAATAACCTCAGTGTGTAAACCTTGATATAATACTACTGCACTTCTAAAATGTATGTGATAATTTTAATATGAGGTCAGGCTGAGGCAAGCATTATCTTAAAAGTGACAAATTGTACCACCATGGATATCCTAATAATTACTGTCATTTCATGACCCTGCTATCTTAAGTTAAAAATTTCAACATACATTGATTCCTAAGCCGAATTTTATTTTGTGGTGCGCAAGGAGTTGTGACACTCTCGTGTAACTGAAGTGCCCTGGTAATCACGGAAATTTTCATTTGATCCACTGAGATAATATCATGAACGTATGCGATTTCAAAATAAAATAGTGCTCGGCACTATTGAGACCTGACGACGTTAACCCAGCATTAACGCGTTTGCAGTATCTTCATCAAATATATATACGTCCTAAAAGAAAGTGGAGCAATGAACTGTCAAAATTTGTGGGAAAAAATTGATCAACCATAGCCAAGAATAGAGAAAAATGGGAAGAACTGGAGTGGAGGAGGCCTTCGTCCAACAGTGGACTGAGAATGGCTGAAAATGAGAAGAAGAAGAAGTGCAATAGGAAGCGCTTCACAACATATGAACCAAATTTAAAGAATATGTTCACAACCGTTTCTCGGGATACAAATAATAAGTTTTGATGCTATGCATCTTTCCCGACAGCAGTAAAAAATAAATCTCAAGGAAAGGATTTCGGTGCAACGAAAATGGGTAACGGAACTAGTCAAAAAAATATTGTTGAAATCTGATTTTTGTATTCTGTCCCATGAAGTGACGCAACAATAGTTAATTTCATTCTAAATCAACAATATATTTTACTAAACTATTGCCGAACATTATTTCATCACGTTTTACAGAAACCTAACGATATCTCATTGCCATCTGCTTAAATTACGAAAGCCTCATGCTAAATATGGTAAAAGCCATTACAAAAATGCATTTTTGATGCTATGAAAACGGTGCGTAGTAGCGAAATTTGGCTTTCTCTCGACTCCCTCCGAAGAGGAATGGGACGTTACCTGCTATTGAAGGGAGCTTTAAAATGATGTATAACACGATGGAGTGTAACCTGTAGATATCCTAGGCCATAAGTTACCAATCCCCCTCACAAACACACTTGAGATTCAGCTTTTATTTCTAGCTTGACGTCAGATTTTAGTTTGCGCATGCGCAGATGGACTTTCGTAGCTACATCACATTCCATCGGTGTCAGGTTGTTTCTTACGTTCGTCAAAATCTGAATTATGTGTAATAACAATAATAATAATAATAAAAATACATATTGTTTATGAAAAACTAAACAGTCGAAATATATACTTACTATTGCCGCCGCCATAGTTTAGTATATATTTACTTTTGTGACTCACATATCTTTTTCCCTTGATTTTAGGACAATAACATTGATTAATCCACTTACCTAAGTACCGCTCAATGTCAGGAATTAGTAAACCTTATTGTTCGTTATGATTTAAGTCCACTTAGACTGTGGCTCGGTATGATCGTGAGTGAGGCGAATAAATTCAATGTGTTGTGCATAAATAAATGTATACTCTCGAATCACTCCTTTTATTTCACATCTTGACATGCAAAAGATGCATAGCGTAAATTATTTGCAAAGAGTACCAGGGTACTCTCGATTTCTTTATAACCCATGCATGCCTGTGTTCAGTGAGTTATCTATAAATTTCGACGTATTATTAAATAGTGTCAGAAAGGATCCATAGATGCTCGAGAATAGGATGACAGTTTCGTTTACTAAAATGCAGTGGTGTTCACTTTCGAGACTACTTCGTAATCTGATTCAAACTCTACTGCAAAAGTTGGTCCGTGTTATGGGGAATGTAATGTACACAGCTGCAGATACAAACAGAGAAAAAGATTCAGATTGGTTAGTTGGTTGGTTGTTAACCTCCCACTTATGCTACTGGGTTGAATGGCCCGGGCCGAAACCTCAGCGGAAGGGGAATGAATTTGGCCGTAAGGAGGAGTCAGGTGTACCCACCGAATAACGGTACGAGCAAGTGTACCTTATAACGAAGTAAATTTCTCCGTCATTTTTATCCGCGCCGGGGTTCGAACCCGGGTCCACTCATTCCGGAATAAGTTGCTCTACCAATTAAGCTACGCGGACATTTGTTCTGATTCCTATCTGCCTTTATGTCGTGTGCGTCCTGCTGGCAGGTACGTCACATCTCCTGGTACGTTACATCATCTCCCCCTTATTTTTCTTTTTTCTTTTCTTTCGAAGTGCTGCTCATATTTTTCCTATCTCGCGGTGTGGAAATAACATCACACCAGTTCGGGCGCCATTATAACGAAGTAAATTTCTCCGTCATTTTTATCCGCGCCGGGGTTCGAACCCGGGTCCACTCATTCCGGAAAAAGTTGCTCTACCAATTAAGCTACGCGGACATTTGTTCTGATTCCTATCTGCCTTTATGTCGTGTGCGTCCTGCTGGCAGGTACGTCACATCTCCTGGTACGTTACAACCTACCGAGTAACGGTACTTTCAAAAATCCTGCGAGTATTTTACTAGAACAGTACCCGAACCAGCTACCCTACTGTCCATAAAAGTTCCGTACAGAGATAATTTTGCATATATTATCTGAATAAGACATGCAAAAGGATGATTCAGTGTTCTCGAACGTTCCTAGATTATTTACGGAACTACGAATTGTAGTCAATCCACCACCCACACATGTCTCATCATTCCGATACCCTCCTTTCTTCCGTTCGTCGTCGAAGATGACGAAAAGTAACAGTGAATAAATCCGTACGACCTAATTTTACAATAAGCATTATATCTGTGTTTCAAAATATATGCTAAAGGATACTTATTATTTTTCTTCTGACATATTTCAATTTTTCAGGTTTAATAAAACAGTATGAAGACAAATCTTGCTCTGATCCTGGTGTTTATGGTCTGCGAAGAAGTGATCTTAGGACACACTCAGTTAGGTAAGATTTACTTCCAAAGGACATTATATGTCCTTAGATTTGAGACCTGATTCAAGGTCTGCCTGATTACTTTTAATTTTAAGTTGCATTTGAAGTAAAAACATAGCTTTTGGCCATTAAAGAATCAAATCTGAAAAGTAGTTAAATCATTAATATATTATCAATAACTTATTTTTTACAAATAACAGGTTGGTAGTAAAGTAAAATCAGAAGCATTTCCCTCTTTGAATAGTCTTTTAAAATGCTCGAATTGTATGAAACTTCGACGCTAATCTCTTGTTTTTCTACAATCACATATATCTTGGAAAATGTTCGAAACTTTGTCGGCGATTTTAGGGAAAACCTATTGAAGTTGTGTTTACAGCGAAGGGGATTAAGCTAAGTAAAGCAAATTCCTTGTTGAAGCTTAGGCTATGCTACTAAGAAAACCACAGGAGGAGAGTGAAAGAAAGAGCCACATTATTCTGACAATTTGAAAATAGCCAGATACGTATTTCTAATTTTCGATGGAAATATATACCATTTAATGAAGTTTAAATTTTCGTAAACATTTTCAAATATTATACATATTCGTTCATCACTCATAAGTATGAAATTACAGAGTGCTCTTCATTTTTTAAGTCCGTAACTATCTTGAACCTTTATCAAAATATAAGTAAAAACAAATGAGGCTTGGACACACCATTACTCCTACTTATGTACTCGTAAATACTTATTCAGGCAGCTACACTATACCCCCACCAGAAAATTTTGTTCTTCGAGCATGTGTCGTCATTTTAGCGATTGATTTTATTATCGTAGCCATGTTGCATATGGGTTCCAGCGAAGCATGCGTTTTCACTAGTATCTAAGCAATGTCAGGCAAACGACAATTCTTTTTTTTTGAGGGGGCGGGGGGGTTAACGCCCACCGTGAACAACTGGATGGACTGTAAGCAGTCGCCGGTACCTAATTTAGGTCCAGGGGAGAAAGAGAACTAGTGCTTTAAGACAAACGCAGCATTCATGCCTCACCGGGATCCGTACCCAGAACCATCTCGTACGAATGGTAAGAAGCCAGCGCTTAGACCATTACGCCAGCGGGGAGGCTACAATATTTGTGAGTCATTAAATTTCGACAGATACTTGCATAGTGAGTTCTGGCAACGTCTATAACCTAACGGCAGCTTTCTAAGCATGTCGCATACAAGTTAATTTTGTAAGCGTCTCGGTAACATGCTCCAACTAGAATAAGTAAGGATCAACTTTAAGTAGTTTAAAGAAATTCGGTTCTTTCAGCAAAGTATGATGGACAACACTAAAACTTCACTAAACGTATTTCACAGACCTTTTCTGCTTTTTTTTTTTTAAGATGACATGAGGTACAACGTTTGTGAGTTGACGCCCATCAGCCATTTACAAAAGTTTAAGATCACCAATAATTTTTCTACCATTGCATCATTTCAATATTGCTCCGTTTCATTTTGTAACTCATCATACATACACTGAAGAGCAATTGAATTAGAGATACCTGTCTAGTAACGTGTAGCACCACCTTTCGCCCTGATGACGGCGGCGATTCGTCTCGGCATGGACTCGACAAGACACCGGAAGCGTTGGGAAGCCATACGGATCCACGACCCCTGAACAAGCTCCCACAGTTCACGAAGATTTGATGGAGGGGATCAGAGCGTCGAACATCTCTCTCGATGGCATCCAAGATGTGTTCGATGGGATTAAGGTCAGGTGACCTAGCTGGCCAAGTAAGCGAGGTCACGTCGGTGGAGTGTTCATCCAACCATTTGGATACAATTCGGGAGCGATGGCACGGTGCATTGTCTTGTTTCAGGATGAGGTCCCCAGTGGGATGTTGAAGATGCACAAACGGGAGCAAATGGTCGTCCAAAATATCCCGGTAACGTTGACCTGTGAGGGACAATGTCACACGTGCCAGGGGTCTCATTTCAGTCCACGTAAACAGTCCCCCGACGAGAATGCCACCCCCACCAGCTTGAAGAGTACCCTGCTGGCAAGAAGGATCCATCGCTTCATGTGGTTTGCGCCGTACTAGTATCCTGCTGTCCGCATGTACTAACATGAATCTTGACTCATCAGTCCAGGCAACATTTCACATGTCTAGGGTCCAGTGGCAATGTTCCCGCGCCCATGCTAATCTTTGCACCTTGTGATATGCGGTCAGCAGCGGTACCCTCGTGGGACGATGGCTTCTGTACCCCATAGCGAGGAGATGGCTCTGGATGGTGTGGCTGCTTACACGTTTTTGTGCACCAGCGTTAAATTGCCGAGTGATTTATTGCACTGTGGCCTGTCTATTCGCTGTTACAATGCTAGCTATCCGACAATGACCCCGCTCATTCACACGCTGTTGTCCACGGCAGTTGGCCCTCGCAGGGATGGTTTTACCAGATTCGATGTACTCACGGTGCACCCGTGACACAGTGGCTCGTGAAAATCCCAGTGCCTGCACGGTTTCCGAGATGGAGTGACCCATTCGTCGGGCCCGACAATTTGCCCACGATCAAATGCGCTTAGATCCTTCGTCTTAGCCATACTGCGTTCGACTCTTACTGATTCAAGCAATGCCACAGTATTTGTCATTTTCTTGTAGGACTTCCGTCCACAGTGAGTAGAGTTTAGGTCCCAGCCACCTACAGCGAGATCGTCTTTTGGGCAGGATCCTCTTACTGATTCCCGTCGCATCACTCATTATATTGTCGGATCGCTGCATACGTCATGTTGTTTCCCGTTTACAGGGCCGCCCACAGCGCCACATTTGGATAATTCCAGCTCTCTCTAATTCAATTGCTCTTCAGTGTATGTCTACAGCAAAGATTTAATGAGTGAGCCAATCATTTGAAGTTCAGTTGGTAGTTAGTTTCCATGCAGAGAGGTTGTGATTTGCTCTTCCTCTATCTCTCATTATGGGCAAAAAAGCATCACTGAGCTTAATCCAAATGGTGACTTTATGCAAAGAAGGACACTCTGAATGCTAAATAAGCACAAAGTTGCACGTCAGGAAGACTCCTATCCATAAAGCGATCATGAAATTTAAAGATGATGGGATATTTAACAATCGGAAGAGGAGTGGCGTTCAAGTAAAACGATGCCCCAAGAAGACGAATCTTCACGCTCACCGTGAGGTGTTCCTGCAAAAATATCAAGGAGTCTCTGCATTCTACGGTGACAGAAGTTTATATCCATACTGTTTCAAGACGTTTGAACAAAGAATTTTGATTAAAGTCTTGAAAATGTACACTTAAGCTTCGACTGACTCCCACTATGAAAAAGAAGAGATTACAGTTAGCTAGGAGACATCAATCGTGGACTGCTAAAAAGAGGAGGGAAGCAATTTTTCAGATGAATCAACCTTTCAGCAATTTGTATCGTATAAACGACACGTCTGGCATCCAAAAGTAAAAAGATTTGATGAGAAATACGCAGTTGCTACCATGAACCATTCTTCAAGCCAGGTGATATGGGGGTTTATGCAAATAACTGGTGCTGTTGCTCTATAGTTCCTGCTTTTCAGCACTACCATGAACGGACCTGGGTATATGGAAATGTTACAGGATAAGTTGACACTTCATATTGACATTCATATACACCGTGCTTCGTGCCATAGATCCAAGGCAGCAAAGGACTTTCTGACTAAAAAGAACACCACTATGCTCGATGACCTGTTCACAGCTCAGATTTAAATCTAATGTAAAATCTTTGTGTTGTTTTGAAAGATAAGGTTACATAGAAATAGCCATCACATGCAAAAGCTTTGATTGATATCATCAATTAAGTTTGGGGTAAAGAAATATCCCATGAGTACTGCGTATTCTTCACTTTCAGCATGCCACACCATATTCAAGCAGTCCCTCTTAATAAAGCAGACCCAAGGAAGTACTAAATCTGAATAATTATGAGCTTTTTATTGAAAAGTCTCTAAGTGTACATTTCTGAGATACATCTTCCAATACTGATATGTTTAAATATACCTATAAAGATTGAAAAAAATATGTTAGATGCTCTTAAACTTTTGCAAAGGACTTTAATAAAGCCAGAACCTAATGAAAACTTTCACTAATGAAACTCAAAGAATTATGTCAAACATAGAAATCCACGGCTGAAGAGAAAAGAAAACGAACACTGTTAGTAGATTTTATATATTGCTTCAGGGGCTTTAAAGAAAATTATAAATTTTGAAACCTTAAAATTCTGGACAACGAAGTTCCAAGCAACTAAAGTTTTTTTTGGAGGTTTAACGACCACCGTGAGCAACTCAGTGGGCTATAAGCAGTCGCCCGTCCCTAATTTAGGGCCACTGGTTCCAGGGAAGGGAGAGTGCTAGCACCGTAAGGCAAACACAACATCCGTGCCTCACTGGGACTCGAACCCATCACAGACGAATGATCAGAAGCCATTGCTTACACCACTGCACCACCGGGTCGGCCAACTGAAGCTGTGCAGATGTATCTGTAGTAACTTTACTGAATCAGCTATCCGGAAAGTTGTTCGTATTCTTATGCTACATCTGCTTAGCTTCATTTGCTTGAAAATAGTAGCATGCGTCTCCAGATTTACGTTCGAGCATGCTACCGAACGCAGATGGGGAGATGAGGGTTCGATTCATGTTTTACGTTCGAGCATGCTGACGATCGTAAATCGGGAGATGAGAGTTCGATTTCCATTCCAGAGTGATGTAATTTTCAAGCTTTCTAAAGAATGGCTTCTTGGGAAACAGTAAAGATTCACACCACATACACTGAGTGGCCAAATTGTTATGACCACCAGACCATATTATGCAAAGTAGCTGTTCCGCAGATGCTGCTGACGCAAGATGGCTGAATCGTTAAACAAAGGAAACGCTGAAAGCATGCGGAGACTAATGAAGTGCACTGCGCAAGAAATAATGGGTAAAAGACGCGATCTGATGGACTTTGAACATGAAATTATCATGGGTGCTCGAAGCATTGCTGCGAGCATTAACTAAAGGGTTGCACTTGTAAAATGTTCGAGGACAGCAGTGTAAAGTTTACAGAGAGTGGACCGCCAATCAAAAAACCGGGTCTGAGCGCAAGGCGTGTGGTCGTCAACGGCTACTAGATGCTCGAGCTGAGTGGAGAATAGGCAGACTTGTTCAGTCCAACGGGTGGGCAACACTTCGTCAGATTACAGATAATTTGAATCAGGGACTAAGTCCGATGGCCTCTCAATGTACAATTTGCCGCACATTACATCGTATGGGCTACAGAAGTAGCCGATCTGTCCGTAAGCTATCGCTATCTGCAGCGAACAAGAAGAAACACCTCCAGTTCGCTCAGGAACACGAGAATTGGACAGTAAATGAGTGGAAAAGTATAATGTCCGAGGAGTCACGTTTTCAACTACACCATGCAGATGGAAGGGTGAGGATATTGAGACACCAGCACGAAAGCATGGACCCATCTTGCATCGTCACTACTCTTCAAGCTGGAAGAGGCAACCTTATGGCCTGGGACATGTTTTCGTGGGAGTGTTTCGCACTTTGATTCGTATGGGGCAACGTCTGACAGCCCAAAGGTATTTAAATATCGTTGCAGACCAAGTTCATCCAGTTATGTTGATGGTTTATCCCAATCGAGATGGATACTTCCAGCAGGACAATTCTTCATGTCATAGTGCTCACATTGTACGCGAATGGTTTCAGGAGCATCACGAAGACTTTTTCCTGCTACATTGGCCTCCTCAATCAATCCAATGGAGCATTTTTTAGATGAAGTCGAAAGGGGCATCAGACAGCTGGATCAGCTACCATCAAATCTTCAAGAGCTGGAGGGTGAAATTCATCGCATTTGGGCTAATATACCCGAAAAATCACTTACCGACATTTAATAGAGTCCATACCAAAGCAGTATTAACGGCAAAAGGTGCCTCAACAACGTTCCAACCAGGTGGTCATAATAATTTGGCCACTCAGTGTATATGCTGACACAGTGGCTTACACATATGGGGAGGTTCCGGCTGGCCCTGAATCTCCACACCCAATAATGCCCCTGTCTCTCATTCAACAGATGAAGTAAACAAACTATGTTCTTTTAAATTACATTATTCCGCGACTACGACTAAAATTTAAAGAACTCTTTCTGCACATGGTAATGAAAAATTATTTTCGTTATGATCAATTATTTTTCTGTAAGTTTTAGTTCTAATTTTTGTAATGATCGTTATTTTTCTGTGTGTATGTATACAGTATTTATACAAAAAAGCAGTTGACTGCTTGAAAGAATCAGAAGTTATAATGTCTTTGAAATCCTGCCTTATGTATGATGCATACATTAAAATTATTAATAACATTTATGAAACTGCAAGCGCAAAAGATTCGGCTATTTGAGAGTACAGCACCAATTAAAATTGGAGTGTGACAGAAGGTGGCACCGTATCTCCCAAACCCTTCAATGCTACATTGCAGAATGTCTTTCAATCATTGAACTGGGAAGAGAGGCAAAGGGCTAAATATTGCTAGAGATTATCTAACTCACCTTCGTTTTGCTGATGACATAATCATTTTTGCAATTACCTCTTTACAGCTGCACAGTATGATCCAAGAATTTGCTGACCAGAGTAAAGACGTGGGATTAAAAATGAACTTTCAGAAAACAAAATTCATGTACAATGCTTTTACAAGAATAGAAGATTTAGCGATTGATGGGAAAATCTAGAGTTAACCAATACTTACATTTACCTTGGACTACAGATATCAAACGAGAGCCATATTGATAAAGAAATTAATCGGCGTGTGAAACTTGTTTGGAGAGCATTTGGAAGAAACAACACAATTTTCAGGAGAAATTTATCATTATACCTTAACAAAAAGTGCTTAATCAATACAGTTCCTACGTGGAGATCAGAGACAAGCAGCTTAACTGAAAAATACATACAGAGGCAGCAGCCAACTGAAAGAAGCATGGCGAGATGCATGCTTGATATAACCAGGAAAGATAAGAAGAGAAACTCGTGTATCAGGAAAATGACAAGAGTAGAAGACAACGACCAAACTAAAATCCCTGAAATGGTAATGGCTAGATATATTGCTTAAATAACTGACCATTGATGGCAAACTGAAATATTAGACTGTATACCAAGGTGCAGAAAACGAGCATAAGAAGGCCACAGCCTATAGATGGGTGGAGGAAATTCGAAAGCATACCGGAGAGATATGGAGGATACTGCCTCAAGACAGATAGTTGTGGAAGAAACTTGGAGAGACCTTCATTCAGCAGTGGATCGATAATAGCTGACAATGATGATGTATATAACATGACAGGTTTTGTTGTTACCGTGGATTTCTTGTTGGAGCTCTCTCTCCCCTCTTGACGAAATCCTGTGTGCGCTACTGTGCCGACAAATGATACATGCGATATATACCTTTCATATATTTGCGAAGAATTAATCTTTTAGGAGATTCGGTTTCCGTGGTTTCTTTGAAAAAGCCTCTTTCTTTGAACCTCAAAATTAAATACACTGGCGGAAAGTGAAAAAAGAACACCAAGAAGGAATTGGCGGACGATCATGAAATTTACATATGTTAACTGGGTCGAGTTTACGTAGGTGTGATGTTAATTTTGGGACCAACCGGTGAGCGCTTACGCCACAGCACGGCATAATATGCAAGTTATCGTCGGTGGTATTTAAGGAGTACGGCGAAGTGAATGTAATCAGACATCGGCGTACGGACACGTGCGAAGATCCTGAAGAAGCTGCAATGCCTGAACATGGAAGACGTGTACGATTTCAGCAGTTATCGGACTTTGAGCGAGGTCGTCTAGTCGGATTCCGCGAGGCCGGGAGGTCGTATCGTCGTATTGCGGAGCGAATTGGACGGGAAGTATCGGTGGTGGTACGATGGTGGCGTAGATGGTCCGAGGAACATTCCCACACGAGAAGACGTGGAACCGGGAGTCACAGACGGACTGATAAGCGGACCGATCGACGCATAAGAAGAGCGGCGTTTTCAAGCAGAACATCTACTGCGACGCAAATCCGAGCTGCCGTTGCACCTGAGGTGACTGTGCAAACAATCCGCAACCTTCTACTGGATGCAGGACTACGTGCACGTGTGCCTCTGGCATGTGTACCTCTGACTGCAGCCCACCGTCAGGAACGGCTGCAGTGGTGTCGCCAACGTCTGCACTGGAGAACGCAATGGCGATCTGTCGTATTCAGCGGTGAAAATAGATTCTGCTTGGGAGCCTCTGATGGCCGTATGCGTGTTCGCAGACGCACAGGGGAGCGTCTCCACCCTTCTTGCATCCGCCAGCGACACACAGGGCCTACACCTGGTCTCCTGGTGTGGGGAGCGATCAGCTATCACTCCCGGACACAACTAGTGTTTGTACCGTGTACGTTAAACAGCACCTCCTACATCAACAACATCATTCAGCCCGTTGTTGTGCCATTTGTAAGGTCGGTCCATCGTGGTGTTTTCCAGCAAGAAAACGCACGCCCACACACGGCACGTGCAACGCAACATGCACTTCAGGGTGTGAGACAACTTCCATGGCCTGCACGTTCACCGGATTTGTCCCCCATTGAGCACGTGTGGGATTTTATGGGACAACGACTTATCTGGTCTCCACGGCCAGCCATGACCATCCCCGATTTACGCGTCCAGGTTGAAGATGCTTGGAACTCAATATCCCAAACTTACATCCAACATCTGTACGACAGACTCCATGTCAGAATTGCACAGTGTGACGCAGTTCATGGCGGTTCAACCTCGTACTAACCATGTTACATGGAAATGTTATTTTTCAGTTTACCAGCAAATACAACTGTATTTTGCCATAATGTTTTGATCACGTTATCCTCTGTATTCCGTTATTATGCTGTATAAATTTCGTTAGTATCAGACGTCTCCTTCTTGGTGTTCTTTTTTAACTTTCCGCCAGTGTATTTGCGTATCCTAATTTCGAGTCTTTTCTATTTCAAACACGTGATGTACCATGAGAGAATCCTTACGTGTGGGTAAATAACAGTAATAATTTTAAATGCTTTCATTTATTTTAAATATCTTTGCTTATTAAACGAGATTTTACATTTCATATTTTACTATTTCAATAGTATGTTTAATTTTCATAACTGAATATTTTTACTCTCTTTGGAAAAAAATGTATAATTTCTATTGTATTGAAGGAGTTTTTACTTTCAATGCTTTGCCATTTCAGACAGGTTTTTTATTATTATTCAGTAATTTTGACATTTTTAAATAACAAATAAAACGCATACTTCAAACTGTGAATAGCATGCTGCCATCTGGTGTATAAACTGTTAATGCGAAACGAAGTGTTGCTTTTTATTTAAGAGATTTGAATCTATAACTTTATTACTTTATGGTATACAACTTTCATTTCACGACTTTTAGGTTGAATGCATAGCTTACAGAATTGTAGGCTCCACAGAGTGAGCATTGTAAATTAACGATAAGTTCACCCTTTGAGCACCCTCTCGGTCAATCAATGTGTTATGTATTTTTTAACCTTACGAGCAGTCGTTTTGTATTATGTATCGCTACATGTTAATGATGACAGATATTTCACCGATAAAAGGAATTAAAATATGCAATCTAAATTATTATTAAAGCAGAAAAACCTTGATACCAGATACCGAAGACTAATTTCGCTCACTTTCAGGACACAATTTGTTTGAGCCCACCTTTTATCCCTCCCAAATATTTTAGCCTTTAGAACACATGGCGAATGCAACCATCCAAGATTTTAGGAAACTTGGATGAGCGTATGTGAATTTTTCGAATTCACAGAAATTTTGATATATAAAATTAATTTTTTTGTTAAATTTAGTGTTTTACTATTGTGTGGAGTGAAGGGAGTCCTCTGAGAGAATGCTAAAGAAGGTAGTAGGAAGACACCATTTTCGTAACTATAGTTTAAAAAGATCAGCGAGAGAGAGAGACATAGAGAGAGAGAGAGATGTCTTGTCAGATTACAAACTGAAATTTATAAACAGCCTTATGACGGGAAATACTAGGAAAAAGATTAAAAAATGACGTAAGTAAGTTAAAACTACAAATAAATTGTAACTTGTTAAAGTCCACATTGGTTAGTATCCATGAAATCATATTTTTGTACTAAAGATAACCTAATCAGCGTCAAGGAAAATCCACATGAACGAAATTTTTTGGCTAAATTTCTACCATGCACTTCAGCACTTGTGTGCCCCCAATGCGAAACGTAGCCCTCTAATTACCCCCCCCCACTCCCGCCACCCCCCACCCAAAGTTCTGAACTGCTGGCGTTGCCACTGTTTCAGAATGAATTTTTCTACTTGTACCGAAAGATATCCGCTAACGGAAATGCATCATATTCACTGAATAAAACTGGGGGGTGGATAAAATTCTCACAAAGGTGACTTAATAACATTCCTTCTGAATCTTTTGCATGTTTTTTATTCAGGTAAAAACTTTGTCATCCCGGTAGCCAGGGTCGTAGCAAGCTTTTATCTGGAGGACAGTGGGTGAATCTTGGAATTACGTATCTTGGAGTTTAAATGTTCTCTGCTTCCACTCAAATATATAAGCAGGTTTTGCTTTTTCATACCTCCGTTATAGGAAAGCATTATGATCGTACAAAATTCGCACTTCCAGTTTTTGATATAATTTTACTACAAATGCGAAAACTAGGTAAATATTCAAGAGTCAGATATAACGTAAAAGTTATGCGAACGCCCGACAACACAGCAATTCGCAGATATGCAGAATGGAAAACGAACCAGCACAGAATGAATGAGTATCGGACAGAGAAGAAAACAAAGGAGAGAAGACGCTTTAGGAATACGCTTGGGAAAATTCTGCTGAAAGTTAACCGCTGTCTTTCTCCTACAGAGCAAAGATGACTAATTAAATCTTCATCCCATCAGTGTATTCGGAATGGTTACGGAAGTTTGTCTAATACGCGTATTTTATATGCTTCTCTGTGCTGTTTTAGGCATTTCTCTTCGAGCATATGAGGGGTCCACACCCAAACAGTAAGTTCTTCTGTACGCTACATCGCATACTGTATGCAGCTAATTAAATCATATAAAAAAATAAAATATTAAAGTGTATAACTCTCTTTTCAACTTCAATTTTCAGTAAATTTATTCACACGCTGTACATTTTTATTTTTTAAGCCCTCAGAGCAAGAATTTTGCGCCCCTAGTTTGATTATTCTGGGAGTGGACCGCCTCTGCTCCCACGGTAGCTACTGACATTCCCGTAACAAATCGATCTCCGCTTTCTGTGTAGAACCACAAGCTACTGTTCTGCAATTTGAGTCCCACTAGGGTGCGATCAACTTTAAAAACGATGACAGCTCAAAAAAAAAAAAAAAAAAAAAAGCTTCGGCAACTACAGGTTACAGACGACTAAGGAAATTCAACATAAATTCAAATAATTCAATAAAAAATATAAATAAATTCAGTGAATTAATACTGATCGAATATAAAGTTATTCTAAACTGGTGTCCAAAATTAACGTGACAAATACAAATTCGAGAGTTTTTCCAAAACGGGATGACCGATTGTAAAGATTTTTCAGAGACATGCATGTGAAAGGGGAAACGCTAAGTCAACGTACCCAAGCAACATTGTGTTAGCTCCTATGGAAATATGCAAATGACGACCTACGTCATCGAGCTGGAAGGCACGCGACCTTGATAAAAGGGACGACCAATTGCAAAGATTTTTGAGAGACATGCATGTGCAACGGGAAACGCTTAGTCGACGTACCCAAGCAACATTGTGCTAGCTCCTATGGAAATATGCAAATGACGACCTACGTTTACTATGGAAATATGCAAATGACAACCTACGTTTACTATGGAGATATGCAAATGACGACCTACGTTTACTATGGAAATATGCAAATGACGACCTACGTTTACTACGGAAATATGCAAATGACGACCTACGTTTACTGTTAAAATGTGTCTCAAAGATCAAAGTTATTGGGAAAAATACAGAACTAAAATACCTCTTCTTGTTTTTGAGAAAAGCGGGAAACGTTAGCATGGAGGGACATAGGCGGACCCCTTAAACGAGTTTGACAAAGGCCAAATTGTAATGGCCAGACTATTAGGTCAGAGCATTTTCGAGTGGACAAGGCTGGTGGACTGCTCACGAACAGCCGAGGTTAGTACGTTCAAAAAGTGGTCCGAGGTGAGGAAAACCACAAGACGCCGGCAATGTGTGAGCTGACTACAGCTCATCGGTGCTCGAGGTGAGCGAAGGCTATCCCGTATGGTACAAGCCAACAGATGTGATACTGGGACTCAACTCGCCACTAATTTGAATGCTGGTGACGGGAGTAATGTGCCACAATAAACAGTACATCGAATCCTGCTCAGATGGGGCTGCGTAGCCGTAGGCTTCATCGAGTGCCCATGCTAACCTCGTTTCACCTTCGAAAGCGCACACATCAAAATTAGACTTTGAATGATTGGGAGATGATCGTCTGGTCAGATGAATTTCGTTTCCTGTTGCATCACGTGGAAGGTCGGGTACGTGTGTGTCGTTTGCGTACTGAAACGTTGGCACCCGGATGCACAGAGGGACGAAAACCAGTCGGGGGCAGAAGTGTAATGCAAGGGGCAATGCTTTGCTGGGAAACCCTAGGCCCACTCATTCATGTGCAGAAAGAAAACTATGACGTCAATCACCTGCCATCATTGCAGACCAGGTTCATCCTTTCATGGCAACCGTATTCCCTTCTAGTAGTGCTTTCTTTCACAAGATAATTCACCTTGCCGCACTGCCCAGATGGTTCGAGAATGGTTCGCGGAAATGAGTAAGACTTCCAGGTATTGCCCTGGCATCCAAATTTCCCAGACATTAATTCAGTGAGTATCTGTGGTTTGTGTTGGTACAGCAAATCCGCTCTGCGGCAGCTCAACAACGTAACTTACAAGAGTTAAAGGATTTATTTCGTTTTATCTCCTGTTCTTTTCGGCGTGGATAACAGGTGTATTATCGCGCGCAATACCACATCTGGTGCAGCGTCCATAACCACTTGAATTAAGATACAGCAATATAACGTTTTGTCGGTTATGACAATTCCGTCTTCCTACACCGGAGCGACTGTTCGCCCAACGGAGCTAAGCCGAGAAACTTATAGTTGCAACACTGCCGATTTGATTCATAAGTCACCGCACTAGTACGTCACCTACGTCCTATCACGTGGTGCGTTATAGGTTTTTCTAACAGTATTTGCTCTCATCGTTGATGAGTTTTTGGCATGTTTGTCTACTGTAAGAATCGAATTATTGCACTTTTTACACTTAATCTTTTTTTTTTGCTTTATTCCAGATCCAGTGACTCAAAGTAAACAGAATGCCACTAGAAGGTCAGATGACCTACGCTACCCTAATGGTGACAGTCAATCGAATGGAAATTATGACGCTTCAGAAAACCAGTACCCGGCAGAGGCCAAACAAATGTTCTCAAACCAGGGTTATAAAGATACAGTACTGGGATATGATCGCCTGAGCTTGATCAATGGATTAAGATCAGTAGCTCCAGGTCAACTTTCTCATCAGTCGCTGAATCCAAGCTACTCTGTACAAAAAAAGACCATGAACCCCAGGGAAGTGCGGTTGTGTACTCCGATGATCCGCGAACTGGAAGCAATGGGCAAGTAGCTAATTACGACAGTGGAAGGTATTTCAATATCGGCCAAGCAGGTTCTCTGAAAAATCATGATTCCATAAATAAAAAGTACAGCAAAGGAGGAGGAGGAGGAAACGCATACGGGGGAGGCTGGGACGTTCAAGCTTCTGGTTTCAATTCTGCTGGACCGTGGTTCGATGGTGGATCAAACTATCAAGGTGGAGGAAGTGGACTTGCAGGAGCAGCTGGATTATTGGCAGTGAAGAAAGCAGCAGGTGCTAAGGCTCTTTTTGTTCTTATCGTGCCTCTGATTCTCTTGGCGGTGTTTGGTCCCATACTGGCTGGGCAAGCGATGATTCCTTGGGTTTTATCTGGAGGAGGAGGAGGAGTAGGAGCAGGAGGAGGAGGAGGATTGAACACAGTAGCTACCATTGTAGGAGGAAGGGGACGAAGATCTATTTCTAGTCATCTACCAGAAAATAGCAGTTTAGATCCAAGACAAATTGCTGAACTGGAGAAACGGCTTCGAGTGTTCATGGCAGTACAGGAATACATCGCTCAAACGGGATCCGAGTACTCTTTCCAAGATGACATCAGTGCAGCTTACATGAAGTGTCAAGGCTATCTTGAAGAAAATAACCAATGCATTGAAAGAGTTGCTTGCGAGTACGCTGACAAAAAGTCTGCAATGAACGGAATTGAGAGAAGGATTACAGGAATGTAAGTAATGTTTAACCGTGTATTTTTTTCTTAAAGCTAAATAGAAAGTTTATAAAGCTTATTTTTTACTGTTTATTTACTTTTTTTCACTTGTTTATTTCTTTACGTTATCTTTTAATATTTGGAAAATATTATTGCATTCTAACCATTTTCAGGTAGCCCTTGTTTTACTATGAGACTGTAGGATGTGAACTGGATGACAGCCATAATCTTCGTGGAAATCTATACTGTAAAATTTATAATGGTCATTACAATAACAATTTTTGCTGCTTCTTTTCAGTCAGTTATCAGCTCGATGAGGGAGTGCTATCCTGCCTGTGCTAAACACAGGTCGTCTATTAAGGACATGATTCGTCGGTGCTAAAAAAAGATGTTGAAAGCATCGTTTTGTTCTAGCTGTCTATCGAACTACTGTCGTATTTAAATACATAATACACTTTCTTAAAATTTCAAAAGGTAAGTAGCACCGATTGCTGAAATTATCAGAGTAAGGCATTTTCGTGAAGGCTCGTGCTAAGTCTTTTACACTGCCGGTCAGAAGTTAAGCACGAAACAATAAAATGGAAGTAGTTTAGAAAGTAGTTAACATATTTATATTAAATTTCATAGCATGGTGCAATGATGAAGTAATACAGACATATATAAACCAAAAAACGCAGGCTTCTAAAGTACATCCGCAAAAAAAGGTGAGAGTTTCACATGCAAAACGTATAGTAATTATAGAATGTGACTCGACTCTCCCTCTGGAAGTAATGGACACTAGGCGCCGACGAATCATGCCCTCAATAAGACGATCTAAAGGGTGGAAAGGCAATAATTGCCACGGTCGGATGAAGGGAGAGGCTAGGGGATAGCAGTACTCCTCTCTATGGCATCCCACAGGTGTTTAATAGGATCGAAGTCCGGCCTGGCGAACATGCAGGACACTCCATTATCTGCATATCTTGTCCTTCAAGATACGTGTCAACGACGTTAGATCACCTACTTGGAAGAAATATACCCCAACTGTACCAACATGCAGCCTCACATAAGAATCAAGACTTCCATTCCGCTACTTTTAGTTGTAACACAAGCCTTAGAAAAAATGTGGTGATAAGGAAAGCCACCAGACAAAAACCAACGCACGTAGTCACACTACCACCCAAGAAAAGCGCTTATTTCTATGATCTTGCTAGACGTGTAGTAGCGTATTCCAGTTTCTCGCCAGGCTGATACACGTTTACTGTCCGATTGCAGAGAAAAACATAACTCATCTATGAACAAGGCATTACGTCACTGTGCTAAGTCTAGACATGATCGTGACACCATGTTACGCCGGAGTGCCTGGGCTCATCACGTAAAGGCAATCATACAACAAGTCTATGGACATAGAGTACACGGTTCTGGAGTCTTCTTGTCACAGTAGAGATGGATATCTGACTTTCTGGGGCTGCGTTGAAATCGAACGCAAGCTGGGTGCTGTTCGTTTTGATTCCATCTCGTCAATAACATGATACAGGGTCGTCTTGAGGGGTTGTCATTCTTGAATAACCAGAAACAGGTCTCCAATTCCACTTGCTCGAAATTTGCTCTAGAGCTTTGATATTACAGAATGATCGACATCATACAATCGAGTAATCTCCGTGATTGATTCATTGACCGACCTCTAATATCTCACCAGATCTCGATTGGCATGAATCTTTTAGATATCTCCTTTGCAACGTGGCGAGGAAAATGGCAATTCCCGTTTTACGCCGATAACCTCAGTTGCCAAAAATTCCTTTTATTGGAATTCGGATTTGCATATTACTCCCGGCGCGAACTTCCATCCAACACGTGTGCAGACATTTATACGCTTTAACACAGCAGCACAGTAAACGTTTTGCGCACGTCTCCACTTCCTTTCTTCTCGTGCTTTACTTCTGCGGGCAGTGTATATATCTAATCAAATATGTAAGTATCACATTACTTTTTCATGAACTTCATAAACTTAGTACTCCACTTAGCTATTTTAAATAGTCAGTATGGCCAGTGAGGACAGAGATTGCATCAACGGAAGCTTTCAGTGTATAATATAATGTCGTGAAACAGAACCTCTATTTATTTACGTGAAAAGCCTGATCAAAATGAAAGAAGGTTTGATTCGAGGTCCTTAGACCATCGATTTAAGTGTCATCTCAACAGCTTAGCACTTCTGTTACCTATTCATCTTCTCACGCTTTAGTTCAACAGTACGAAGGTGAGTCAATAGATATCCTCAATGTGGTTTAAATTTCTTTTCGGTTGGCTGTACTGTTTACTACACGTAAAAATAGTGTTGTTGTCGTTATTATGGTAGAAGTTTGACTTCGATTGGTCAATTCTTGTGATGTTGGCATGCCCTTAACATGGCCACTCTGCCTTCTGTATGGCCGCTCTGCCTTCACTAAAGAAGAGCAGCGAGTTGTGATCCGTTTCGTGTGCGCCCAAACTATACCAAGGGCTGAAATTTATCAAAGGTTTTCAGTTTAGTACAGGAATAGTGTTGTGCCACGTTGAAGCTTCTACGAATGGATTTCCAAATGTAAAAATGGTTGCACAGTTGCAACACAGAAAGAAGGAGAAGGACGCTCGTCTGCGTCCACCGCTGATGACAACGTTGAACAAGTACGTGCCATGGTTCTGGCAAACAGACTATTGAAAAAGTACTAAATTATATATAAATTAGTCACGGTTCTCGCTATGAAATCATTCGCAGCGTACCTAAAATTCTGTGCGAAACTTCTCACAGAAGTGCGCAAACGCAATCGTTTGAACATCTGCCAACGGTTTATGAACCGCTATGGTAACCAAGGTGAAGCTCTTTTTGAGAAAAATTATCACTAGGATTGAAATATGGATCCACCATTGTGAGCCGGAGGATGAACGTCAGAGTTTGGAATGGAAACATTTGGGATCACCAGTCTAAAAAAAAAAAGGCCGGGGGAACTCAGCTAACAGCTACAAAAGTGTTACTCACTGACATTTTTGGTCTGACGAGGGCGAGCACTGGAACATTATCAGCAGCAAAGTTAAACCGTGAACATTGCTCGATATAGTAAGATACTACGTGGCAAGCTAAGCCAGAAGAATTAGACTATTTGGCCCCTGACCACGCACAATACGAGTACAGTACAAAAAGAACAAATGTTATGCACGTGATACATTTCATAAACACTCGGAACTGTCTTAAAGAAACTCAGAATTGGACAAACTTTGTAGAGTATAAGTCCAAATTATTACTAATTTTTTTGTAAGAAGCTCAACGCGAGCAAAAATGCAAATTGGCATTTTTGAATCATTTACAAGACTGCACTGTGTGGCGTGCCTGCAGCGCAGGCCACACATGAGATAAAGGCAGATAGCAGTGAGAACACATGTCCGTGTAGCTTAGTT
The DNA here is from genome assembly GCA_039090855.1 of Macrothele yani. Lineage (NCBI taxonomy): Eukaryota > Metazoa > Arthropoda > Arachnida > Araneae > Macrothelidae > Macrothele > Macrothele yani. The sequence continues at coordinate 16,067,428 of CM077017.1, forward strand.
GGGAGAGCGATTTACTCCAGAGTGAAGGGGACCCGGATTCGGTGCCCGGCGCGGACAAACTTGAACGTTATGTTGGCGCCCGAACTTCCAGGATGACCCGGCTGTTATGTTTCTTGCAATGATGTAGTGCTCTTTCCACACGGCGAGACAGGTAAAATGAGAATCCCTTCTTCAGTGTTTCGAAAAATAAATCAGTGTGATGTTGCGTTTCACACACCAAATTGTCTGGGATTTCTCAAATGCGCGTTCTTCATGGGATGACTGCCTTCAGCAACACATGGTCCCGGCTGACCCGTGGGACATGCCTCCGGCCATCTTTCGGGGTGGAGAGGAGATGTGACGTGCCTGCACCGCAGAATGCACATGAGGTAAAGGCAGTTACTGTGAACAGGAAGAAAGGATTTCCTTCCTCTTTAAGCCTTTCAAGATTAGATCAATAGAAGTCGAAAAGCCGGCTGTGTGTTCGTCAATCAATCTTCTTGCAACCCAGCAACCCCTACATTTCTGGTATCCCAGTCCTTCGACAAGACAACGATTCCAAATGCCTCGTTTAAATGCAATTTCTGCCAAATTTCTGTGTCGAAAAAAAAGTGATCGGTCTTCCACTGCGCTGTTCATTATGAAACTCTCTTTACTATTTCCTCGAATACTAAACAGTCATTACGTTTCCCCTATAAACTTATTTCCAGTGACTTCGAATTGCATGGTGCGGGGAAGTTTTTGCTCACATCGAGAGAAGAACACCCCACCCTTATTCTCCGGACCACTTAGCCATTTAAAACCAATCACTTCTGCAACATCTAACGCACTAAATGTGACGAGTCTGCTTGTTAACATTAGTGCTGCCTTACCACTGAAAACTTCATCATTCTAAAATCACTAAAGGCAGACCAAGGATCTGCCCTTGTATTTTCAACTTTTGCACTCATAGACGTGTTTCCATGGATGTGAGTACAAAATCTCCCTGCAATCACCCCCTTGAATTAGTGATGGACCATTCGTGAACGATTCGTTCACAACGAATTACTCTTTACGGTGAATGGTAAGATATCACCGCTCTGAATGATTATACAATCTATTATTACGGCGACATAAAGTCGCAGAACGTCTAACTTTCTTCTGCCCCGATGTGTTCGGAATTCCCAATAAGAAAAGTAACGTCTGGAATTACAGAGGGTGAGTCGAAAGTTTTGCAATATTTGGATCATTTTGTCTTCATACGCACCTTTACGACGAAAGCTGACTAGCATTCAAAGTATAGGCCATCGTGTTACACCGTCTTTAGCCATCTGTCTGCCAGTTCTTCGATTCTACAGAGGGTGAGTCGAAAGTTTTGCAATATTTGGATCACTTTGTTTTCATACGTACCTTTACGACGAAAATTGACTAGCATTCAAAGTATAGGTCATCGTGTTGAGCCGTCTTTAGCCATCTATCTGTTGGCCAGTTTTTCGATTCCTCAGCGGCACCAGTTCTTGTCTTTCGAGGCGAAGAACTCCTTCACCTCAGCTGCCATCTCCTCCTGGTTGTTGAAGTGCCGCTCGCGAAGGAAGTGGGCCACGGACCGGAACAAGTAATAATCCGACGAGGTATGGTCCGGACTATATGCTGAGTGTGGCATAAGTTCGATGCCCTCAAATTCCTGGAGTTTTGCCCAGGTCGTTCGCGCGGGCGTTGTCCTGCTGTAGGAGAGCGCGCTTTCTGTTCACCAGCGCCGGGAACTTCTCCTCCTAAATGGCATACATCCCCTCCAGCTGTTCAGAGTAGAGGTTGGCGTTGATGGTACAACCGTCTTGAAAAAATTCGTAATGGATTATCCCCTCGAAATTCCACCAGACGCAAAGCGTCATCTTGTGCTCGAAACGCCCGCGTTTGGCAACAGGTTCTGGAAGCTGGCTCGGGGCCAACCACTGGTGTTGTGTGTTAGGGTTACAAAAATCGACCCACTTTTCATCGCACGTAACAATTCTCTTGATGAAACGCACATCGCACGGGTTTTCTAGGAGTTTCGTACACACTTCCACTCGGCGGTTTGCTTCAGCTGGCCTCAGTTTGTGAGGGACAGTGCGGCAGCTCCTGTAGACCTTGCCAAGGTCTTGAAGGTGACAAACCACGGTGGTCTGGGAATGCCCAGCTCGCCTAATAATCTCCAAGTGCTGGTTGTCGGATTTGCCACTACGGCCTGGCGCGCAGCCTCCGAATCCACGGTTCGCGGTCTACCTGACATTGGCTGATCGTCGCGGTTTCTGTCACCTGTGCGAAATTTCTTGAACCATCTGGTTGCAGTGCTGTGGTCCACGGAACCTTCCCCTTTTGCATGGCAAATGCTTCGTGTTGCTTGAGCAGCGTTATGGCTGAGTTCAAACTCGTAAAGAAAAAGTTCCCTAATTTGACGGTTGGGGTTGTTCATTTTTTAGACATCCCAACCACAGACAGAACGACGACATGCAATGCGATTCACAGCAACGACTACCACTTTACATCCCCTGCGCGTCTTGAACTAGTTTAACCACGTGACATACCCGCCGCAACACACGCGTTTATGAAAATATTGCAAAAATTTCGACTCACCTACTGTAGTTACTCAAACTTTAAATATATTGCCGCGAATAGCTTCTTTTAACGGAAATTTTCCGTCAGATGGATACGAAAAAAATGAGAACAGAAAATGTCCGTTAACATACAAAAGCAATTGAGTTCCTGAAAATTAAGAGTTTTCCGTTTACGGGAATTTGCCCATAATATACTAAAGATATTGTGGAAAGGGTTCTGAAAATTCAAAATTTTCCTCGCGTACGAAAAATCCGTGAAAAAAAAACAGGTTTTTTCTCGTCATTTCACGGAAAACCTGGTATCCGGAATATGCTTGGCTAATTCATGAAAAGAATTACGGAAAACGGGTCGTGAATTTCAGAATTGTTCTTTTTAAAGTGTATGAATCTTTGTGGAACTCACACGTTTTCTTGCAAACAATTTAATAACACATAACCTTTATTTTTAAATACACCAGAGTTGAATAATAATGAAACGCATATAGCGTATGAAATCCATTTATTTTCGTGGTGTAAAATAAACGGATTTCATACGGTGTGGTGTAGTTGAAAAAACCTCCCAGTGGAGTGCGAAAGATTGGCGAATATTTGTGCTGACTACACCACGAAAATATGCGTTTCATTATTAATAACACATCGTTGTTTATGCCCATATCAGTGTAATCGGCCATCTTTGACAGCTGCATTTGGGCTACTAACAGAAGTACTATTCATTAAATACCCAGAGAATAACGGATACTATGTTAGATTTCTAAACCAGACAAAACTCTTTCAGGACAATGTACCTACGGATATTTTTTATTTACTGTTGTTATGAGTGCTATTTTGTAATTTTTGAAGGCATAATATTTGATTTATGATTTAAGTATCAGATAGCCCCTTGTATATACAGTGCATTGATTAATATTACAGGGTTCTGCAGAATATCATGTCCAACAGCAATCTTCCTGCTAATATGAAGGGGCGCTTGAGCAAAGGAGCCATGTTTGGAAGAACTCATCCGTCTCGCTGCTCAACGTACTTTTGCGAAATTGTTGACGGAAAAAGAAGGCGCTCTCAGACTCAAAAACTGTGATCAAATGCTTCGAAACAAATTGAATGAAAATATACGTGCGTGTTTTCGTATGCCATGATGTTTATCATTTTGAGTCTGCTGAGCAGCAAGATTAATTTTCGAAATACCTCACAATTTATTGTTTGTTAGCATAAACATTTGCTGTGCAAAGAAGAAATTAGTAAATGTCTTTGTGGAAGAAATTTATTAGTCATATTTTTTTTCTGGGAGATACTGTTCTTCTATTGGAATACTATTTTTTATGTTTGTTTGAAACATTTTACATCCATGTGTGCAAGCTATATGACTACAAAATTAAGACAACGTAAATCAATGCATAAATTTACTCCGAATATTCTTGAAATTTTTATTTTACCTATGTCCACAGAGTATGGGAACGGGGGACCGTCTCAACGTTTTCTTAAACGGGGACCCGCCCCTTTCAACTTTTGGCTTTAGTCCACCCCCCTATTGTGTTATGATTCCCTAAACTTTTCGATTTCAAAAGCTATTATTTAAAATTTTTAGAAAAATTGAGTACTGCATTTTTCTGATACCAAGTGTACAGTTCTTAGTTGATGTTTTTCAATTCATGCCAACGTGTAAAATGTAATCGTATGGGAACGGGATTTGCTGGATGACGTGGGTGGTCAAGTCATTTCTGCTCGTCATTACTGCTCTTTTGTGTTATCCTTGCGCTTACCCCCTTTAAATAGTAAAATTCATTTATTGTGTAGTATTATCCAAGCTCTGAGCTTCTGCCCTCTGGCATGGTACCCTTCTGAATTCGCCTTGTTTGCTCCGGATGTGTCACCGAATCTGCAGACCCAGAGTGACCCTCCCATTTTATGGCGTGTCAGTCACTCAGTGGCTTCTCTGTTTTTTCTTTTGTGTGTGTGTGGGGGGGGAGAGGCTGTTAACGACCCACCACCATGAGCAACTACATAGGCTATAAGCATTCATCCGTGCTTAATTTGAAGCAGCTGATTCCGGGGAGGGAGCATGGGCGTTGCCCCAAGTCATGCGCACTATCCAGTCCAACTCGGGCAAGCGTTCACAGACAAGCAATTAGACCACTACCTTCTAATCGATAATTGAATAATTGCACCATACATATATAGATTATCTAAGATATTCAGTTTAACCATAACATTACCCCCCCTACCATCCTCCAACCTTTGTGACAAGTTTACACCAATGAATGTTCGTCAATACTTAACAAACATTAAGTACGCTACATACTGTCAATCGGTATCCTGGAGACCTAAAATGTATAAAAAAATCGTACATGAAAGTTTGACTGAACTTACATACACGCTTTTACGCTCTCTTTTAAACACGTATTCGTCACCGCACTGTACGTCTTTCTCCACGTTTGCAAAAGAGTTATGCTTTGCATTTGCTTTTCTGAGCCTGATTTCGCATTTAGTTCTTGCTTTTTATGAAGTTATGTTCGGATGTGATGAATAGAATTTGGATCTCGAAATAACAAGAAACCCCCATTGCGTGCTAGCTTGCTAAGAAAGCTAGAAAACGCTAGTTTGCTTCTTAATTCGAAGCTTTGTTGGGAGAAGCATTAAACGAAACTTAATTTTTCGTGTCATGGCACGGAGGAACAGTACACGCTATACTAGCCAGAGAAAGAAGGAATAGGTAAGGCTTCTGCTTTTCTTGCGACCATCTATGCTTATATTCTTTGTATATGTCTACTTACGTCTTCTAGTTTGAAGAAATAAAATCTGGAGTATTCCACAAACAGTAATATTCTTACTAGAGGCCCTGTAATGTAATACAATTCAGTTTTGTATTAATGCTGGTGAGTCAGACGTTCACTCGAAGAGCTCATTTATTAAAATTCGACTTGTCCTTGCTCAGAGCGCTGCCACTACACATTAAAATTCTATTCCTGCGTGATTTATTATTGACACGGGTATGTTAGACATTCAGTCACAATGATCATAACTGCTCTTTTGTGTTATCCTTGCGCTTACCCCCTTTAAATAGTAAAATTCATTTATTGTGTAGTATTATTAACTTATGTGAGTTCGAAGTTCAAAAGTGAGGCTTTTCAATGTTATCCTTGCGCTCGGTATTGCTAATGCTTATTAAATTTCAATTTCTGCATGGCTTATTACTAACACAGGTGAGTTAAATTTTCAGTCGCAATGCGCACTTGCGATCGTTCATCTTACCCTTACTGAGAGCCCCGTTAATTCATAGTAAAAGTCAATTGCTGACCACCGTGAGCAACTCGATGGGATATAAGCAGTCGCCCGTCCCTAATTTAGGGTCACTGCTTTCAGGGACGAAATAGAGAGAGAGAGTCAATGCCTTAAAGCAAACACAATATCCATGCCTCACCTGGATTCGAATCCATCTCGGACGAATGGTCAGAATCCAGCGCTTAGACCACTGCTCCACCGCAGTGGTTAACACAGGTGAGTCTTGTTCTTGCTTGGCGCACTGTTAACGCACAGTAAAATTCAGTTACTGTGTGGTTAACTTTTAACACAGGTGAGTAAGACGCTCAGTCATAATGTGCACTTATGATAATTCGTCTTCATAGCACATTCGAGACGTGATTTAAGAAGCTTTGGTGGCTTCTGGCAGCAATGGACACGGGGAGGTGTTCCCGGTGTTCGTTCAGGATCTAGTCAAGGAGGACCTACTGGATGTCATTATCAAAAGCACGACTGCCCCAACAGAAACCTAGTGACAGAGCTAGAGCAATTGACGGGGCACCGTCAGTATCTGTTGATACCATTCATCGAAGCTTGCACGAAGCAGGTATTTGAGGGAGGCAGCCTACCCTCTGCATATTGTCACAGGCATGTCAGATTGCAGTGATGCAACAAACAAAATGAGTAGCATGGCAAATGACACAATATCATCTTCAGTGATGAGGCTCGCTTCTGTCTGGGACAGAATGATGGTCGAACTTTGGTATGAAGACGTACTGCAGGAAGTGTTTTCACGTCGAGTGCCGTTTAGAGCCATACAGGGCCCATTGCTGCGATTCTGATGTGGAACGCCATCTCTTACGACAGCATATAATCTCGCATAGTGATCGGTCTGCCCTATCGTCTCATCACTCCTTTGGAGAATGCCAAACGCCACATTCCAGCACGATAATGCCAGACCATATACCACACGCGTTGCTCTGCTTGGGAAATTTCAATCAGAGTTACAGAAATCTCCTGCACTCACTTCAGGATGACTATTGACCATCCTTTCAATTCAAGGTACATTTTAAAACGTCGCTTTACTGTAAAAAACGTATATGTAAAAGTCAAGTTTTTGATACATTCGCATTTCGATGACTAAACACTTTTGCACTGCTCTGATGTAACAGACATCTTTCCAAGGATTTTCCACAGTTCTATGAAATCCGACGTGAAATATCAAGTTTCTTTAACAATTATGTCAGTTACATACATACACGCACGCACTCACACATCCACACACACAAAAGCGATAGAGATTAGGAGCTTTTCGTCAGCAGTTTGTTTTCTCTTCTTCAGCACATATGAATCCACTACTGGACGAAGACCTCGCTGTTTATTTATTGCCATGTCTATCTGTCTTTTGCCTTCTTCATTTAATATTTTCTGACAATCCTTGCTAATTCATCACTCTACCTCAGCTTTGGTCGACTTCAATGTCCTTTTGCTGTATGGAGCTTCCAACTGACGGATCAGTATGTCCAGCTTCCGTTAACCAATCATTCAAGCAATTCGTCTTGCCGATCTCCTCTTAGGCTTCTTTAAGTTGGCCAGAACGTTAACTAACTTGTTCTGTTGTTCGATCTGTGTATTCTGTTTCTTGTACCATATTGTGATTCCTACCAAGATTAAATACATTCTTTTTCAGGAAATCTGCACTTTATTTCCTAGTTCCCTTGTAAATGTTCAGGTTTCATCTCCGGCAATTTAAACTGTCAGGATGCATTGGTTACGTACGTAGTTGTCTTTTGAGGCTAATTTCGTTTTTCAAAATGTCTCTGAGAGAAATAAAAGCTGACCAGGAATGCTGAATCCATCTTGTTCGGTACCTCTTTAGTTGTTTCATCATCTATGTTTACAGCATAGGTTTACATGTTCATGTTATCTTCACCATCTACGTTTACATGTCCGTTGTCCGTTTGATGCATTCTTCCATTAACTTGCTTTTTGAGTTTCCGTGTTCTCATGTAAATTTAATTTCTCCTCGTCACATAGTTTCTGACTTAATGAACCTAATTTTGCCCGACGAGCTTTTCAAAGTTGTTAGCCTGATAGTGGGTTAAAAGGTAAATAAAGCGAAGTTTGATAAGAGTTTAGTGAGATCTATGTTCGGGGACTGAGAATGCTATGTTCAAAGACTGAGAGCTGATGTTCTGAGAGATATCCTATGAGAAGAGTACGATATGTAATGTACGGTAGTTTTTCGTGGATTATATTTGATGATGGCGAGCGATAATTATCAAGCGTTTGTTGTTACCAACTAGTAACTTGAAATGTTTTTTACCTTGCTGTTACAAGCGACGTATTGGTATGATGACAGGTCCCAGAACTCTACAAACTGCGGTTTCCCACAAATACCAACGCAAATTTTAATTTGTTGTAAATCTTTTTAAATTTATTTCATTAGCGAATAATTATGCCAAGGAGTAAAAACAATCAGATAAAATACAAAATATGAAATGAAAATGGGGAGAAAGAAAACAGAACTCTCTTAAAATAAAAAAAAAACACATGCTTTGAATTTGCTTGATTGTAGTTGAGCAGCGTGTTCCATAGCGCTGGAGTCAAAATAACTTCCAGAGAACTTGATTTTTCTTAGTTTACTTTTCTGGTCCCTTTTCCGTACATCCACGCAATAGCATCGGGGATTTACTGATGTCATACTTCAACTTTTTCTATTCCACTTCTTGGGTTCCACTTTTTTCTCCATCATTAACCGCGAATTTCCCTTCGCTGGTGCTCGACGGTAGCCAGTTCTTACCGTTTCCAATAGCCGAACTCCCTCTTCCTCTCAAAAACCAAGAGCACCAGAATCACGCCAAAAAAACTCTTTTCTCTAACACAAGTATCGTAAAATCACTCCTACTGGACGAAAAATAATGAAGCAGAAGATGTTGAAAGCCCTTTCTGTCACGCACACGCGCAAGGATTTCCTTTTAGCAGTGTTTCCCAAGTCGTAGAGGGATACATGTAGTTAAAATATACACACGACAGCACTTCTTTGTATGCAACGATCTATTTCGAAGCTTTTAAACAGCAGCTTAGCATCTCAAAATCACTTACCAAATGACGAACAGGGGTTTAGCCTTCTGCCCAACTACGCCTTTACCTCCGTCCCTCCTTCTTTCTAACTTTTTAGCACGTCTTTATGTTATCGGTTTGTCCGTACGCCTGTGAACACCATATCTCTGCAACTATTAGTCCGATTTGAAAAGTTGTTTTTGCGTTCGGAAGCTTGAAATATGCGGATGATGGTCCTTTATTTCGTTTTTTTTTTTTTTATAATGTGCAATGTCGCCGTTAGAGGGCGTTAATGCAGATGATATAGAATTCAAAATAGATTTTATTTCATATATTTGTTTCCAAACATCTGATTGAAAAAAATATTTTACCTGGGGATTCCATTTATGTCGAATTTCAAGTTACGCATAGATTTTCCGCTAAGGGGCGTTTTCCCCCGAGATCTCTACTTGTAAAACTCTGATTTGAAATTTTTCTTCTTCAGCTGATACAGCTCCTGATGGGGAATCTTTTGCATATAATTTCTAGTATTTGGTAAAGAATGGTTTGGCCACCACGTGGCGTAATTTCTGCTTCTGATGTATTTGCCACAAAATCTGAGCTTCTAAAATCTCAATTGAAAAAATTCGTTCGTGGACAGATGCCACTCACGTCGATTAACCTTTTCGGATTATTTTATTAAAATATTGCATGGTTTCTCCGCCAGGGGTGTAGATGTATATCTTATTTTTGTCAATATCTCTGTTTCTAATGGTCCGATTTGAAAAATTTCTTCTTTATGGATAGAGTTTGCGGTGCAACATGTTTTCCATATAATTTCAAAATTTTCAAGTAACTCATAGACTTTCTGCTGGGGGGCGTTAAGGTGAATTTCGTTTCCCCTGATATTTCTGCTTCTAAAACTCCGATTTGAAAACATTTTCCTGTTTCGCATACAGCTCCTGATGGGAAATGTTTTTCATATAACTTCTAATATTTAGTAAAGAATGGTTTGGCCATCAGGGGGCGTAAGTGTTCATTTTTGTTTCTGATGCGTTTGCAGCAAAATCTGAGCTCCTGAAAATTCGACTGAAGAAACTCTTTCCTCGACCGATATCGCTCATATGGGAAAACCTTTTGAGAATACTTTCTTCTTAAAATAATGCATGTGTTTCCAGCCTGGAGACGAAGATGCATATCTTCTATTTGTCGATATCTCTGCCTCTAAGTGTCAGATTTGAAAAATTCTTTCTTTGTTGGAGAGCGTTTCCGTTGCGAAATGTTTCTCATATAATTTCAGATTTTTCTTAACGCACAAGTCTGCCATCAGAGGGCGTAAGTTCACGATTCCGTTTACAACAATATCTGCAGGGTTAAAAACCCGATTGAACAACTTCTTTCTTTAGTCAGATAGTACTGTTTTTTATATCGGTTCCATTGCCTTTGAATAGCTTTGATAAATTTAATTCACGCCAGAATGGATTCAAAAGACGTGCTCATTACACCTAAAAATTCGGTGTGATCTTTCTTGTTTCTTTTTCGGTAATGTTCTTTAAAATTTTACGTTTCTCCGAAAAAGTGGGGAAGAAAACGGAATTTTTCTCCTTCCTGGTCCAAACCACGACCTGTCACCATGTGGTAAAGAATCATTGGAGCAGCTGCTCCTATTGATTCACCTTTTAAAGTAATTTCTCTGGAGTTATTCATCATTTGTGATGTATCACTTCAATTTTTCTTGTTTTTAAACAATGTAATGCACGACAAAATAAGGAAAAGGTTTATGCTTATAATGAAATACAAAAGTCATTTTCATAAACAGAAGAAAATAAAAGTTCAAAGAATGTACAACAACGTGTATTTTCCAGTGAGGGCTTGGTTGACTTGTGAGGGGGTGGGGGCTGAGCTTCCTTTAGCCCCTGCTAGCTATGGCCCTGGCTGGGAGATATACAATAAAGTGGATTTTGGCATTGCAAGTACTCTTTCATCACTTGGCTGGACCGTTTATTTCAGTGTCTAATTAGAGATTTATCAACGGTTAATTAATGTTGCAGCTACTACGAAGAAGCAACAAACGAATTACAATAAAAAGGGTATTAAATTGAAGCCAACAAGTGATAGTTAAGTTAATGTAAGCCTCAACTTAAAATATCTACAATTAGTTAAACCAGAGGTGGGGAACCTTTTCATGTTGGAAGTCCGCATTCAAGAAACTTCAATTACGTACACTTCGAAATGTACCTTACTATGTACTAACTAACTTCAAACAATGAAAAAAATGTTAATTCTAAAGTTAACTAACCTTTTTATGACTTTTGTTGTGACTGCTTTTTGTTGGAAAGAATTTGAATATTTGGTTGCAACATGGAAGTCTGCACTTTTAGCTGACCCTCCAGATGGGTATCCGTCGTTTGTAACCTTAAGGGCGTCTTGATTTGGGTTAGGTAGGAGAATGTAGATTCACAGCAATAAGTGGTTGAAAAGCAAGAAAGCATTTTTTTCGTGCATGTTGCAGAAGGGGTGTGTATTCTATTGCATTTTTCCATATTTCGACTGGATCTTTCTTAGCCCTAAATAAGGACTTTGAAATGCCATCTTGTGAGAGCTCAATCAATTCCATCTGTAGTTCTTTAGGAGCCGTAGATTGAAATCATGAGCGTAGCAGGTGTCAAAACAGCCCTTATGACTTACTAATGTTTTAACTGTGGCCGTCAGTCGGGAAGCATTATTTCGTTGAATCTTCTTTTACTCTGGTATTTTTAAATACTGTCATTTTAAGATTAAAATAAAAATAACAAAAGACGAACGAAAACATATTAATGAAAGTAAAAGAATTTGTTCTGCAAAATTTGGATTCACTCAAAAAGCAGCACTTAATGACCTTAGAAGGCCACAGGTTCCTCACCTCTGAGTTAAACCCAATTATTTCATATCCCTTATTGTTATTTTGTTTTTAATAAAATTCTGGGCTGATGGATTTGTTTTCAAAATTCCCTTTCTTTAAAATGGAATTCTGAAAACAAGAAACATTCTTTAGCAATAAAAACGTCTCTTTAACAATACTCCTAAATATTCGGGATTTCTTGATGGTAGAAACACATCGTCTCCGGTCCACCTCAAGTGGGAAAATGTGATTTCCTTTTTTCTCTTCCCCTCTCTCCCCTTTACTTCCGTTCCAAACCTACAACCAAATTTTACGTATCAAAAGACTACGTCGAAGACATAAAATCCTGCGGAATTTATCAGATACCTTTTGAATGTGGATTTTCCCATATAGGACAGACCCGCAGGGTTTTAAGTTTCCGTGTGAAGGAACACAAGACCTAAGTACGGAACTATGAACTGAAGGAGTCGTGTATAACCCGACATAGTCACGAAAATAACCATACATTTTTGTTTGGAAACGCTACACTTTATGATAAACCCGATTCGACTATTAAGCTTAATATATTAGAAGATTTACACATATACCGGAACTCTTCACGGCTTTTCAACGACAGGACGTCTACTCCATTTCTTTCAAGTGCGTGGAAACAACTCACCCAAATCCGTGACCGTCAGAACTCTGATGATGTCACAATGATTTGAATGTTTACGCTCCATTCGTCCTGATGATGCTGAGCCAAACGCTCTTGAAACAATAATCGATGTTAAATAAATATTTAATTGGGATAAACATTGCTATTTTTATTCTATCTCAATACCACAAGTTTTGCAGTCATAAATTATATATACCTACAACAATTTTACATGCCACAGAGCGCTGTGAAATTTCTTGAGAGTTTATGTGCAGACATAAACTCAGTTTGAGTGGCCCTTTCCAGCCTGTATTGCCTTGGAACAAAGCAAATAGGTCGTTCATGCCTTGTTCAAATTTGCAATCGGTCCATCATGCACGAATAATCCGAAATCCACGCCTCTGACTCCTTGACCACGAGCTACTTCCATCAACTTTTTAATTCCTTTAATATGCCACCGGTTTTCAAGAAACTATGTTACCAGATTATTTACTTTTATTTACTTAGCTATACTGTTTTATGACGCAGTTTGGTCATGGGAAGCGAAAAAGAAGAAATCAGGATATACCTTGGAAATCCTCATAGGTAGGTAGAATCAGACGAATCGTTCACACTTTCATTCTGTTTTGTTTCTGGAAGATCGGTGGGCAAATGTTTCCCCGCGAATTTTGTAGCGAAAATTAAGGGAGAACTCATACTTTTTCTACGATGTCAAAATGTTATCTATCTGTCTGTGCACTGTACTTTATTCGAGCAATTTTTCATAACTTCTATAAAAAACTTCAGAATGAGCTCTTTTAAAACCTGGAATGTGCACGGCTAAATTCTCTCCAATTTTTATTCATTACTAAGTTACGAATGGGGGAGAAGTTATTTCTACTGAAGATCCAACAAAATTAGTTAGAGGACTGGCACATCAGCCTTACATCCGATTATATTGAAACTTAAGTAATATAAAACTTGTGTTCCATCTGGTCATTGCTCTTCTTCGTCTTCATGGCGTAACAGCCCATGTAGAGCCCTGGCCTCATCATATGAGGTTTCTAAGACAGAAATGCACCAGACAGGGTGTCTATGGCCATACTGGGAGATCTCACGGCAACTTCCATAAACGGCTGATATATCCAGGCCCTAGTTTCATGGCTCCATCCTCACATTTTCGCTACATTATTGGAAAAAACCACATATTGGATGGTCGGCAACGGAATTAGAACACGTAACAGTCGACTACTGCACAGACAGGAGGATGGCGATTTGCCAAATGATGCACACAAGTAACACTGCATATGACTGCAGTTTCCGAATCACATATTTCACCGGGGTTTTTTTTCTCTTTCTGAGGAAAGTCATTCCTGACTTGACATTTCCTCCTCCTTTTCCTTGAAATCTGCCTTGGGTACGTGCAGATCACTTCCCGCCAACGGAGATATTCTTCTAAATCAGTAATGAACAACAGGTTTTTTGAAATGATAGCGTTCTTTTAAAACTACACTGCTGGCCACCCAAAATGCAACACCAAGAAGGAAGCATCCGATTGGCCTGAAATTCGCAGCATGCGTCGCCCGCGAGAGGACATCTAAACGATTAGCATTGCCGGGCATATGCAAATCATGTGCACCCGGCACGTCAGCGAGAAGTAGTATAAGAAACGTGCACAGAAGGCGGGGTGTAAGTAGTGGAAGTGTGTTTTGCTGCCGTACCTGTGCGTGCGAAGCTTTCTGATGCCTCGTCGCAGAATACGGCAGTCATTCCAGCACGTTTCGGAGTTCGACAGAGGACGAATAGTGGCTTATCGCGACAGCGGTTTATCGTGCCGAGACATCGGCGCCCGTGTGGGACGACATCCAGCCACAGTGAGGCGAGTATGGATTCGGTGGGTGCAGGAGGGACGGACGGACCGACGTGAGCGATTGCCTCAGCCGTGGCACACCACGGAACGAGAGGACCGGCATGTTGTGCGGCGGGAATTGACGGCTCGCACCGTTCGACGTCGTCTGCAGGAGCGGGGACTTGTCGCACGGCGCCCATTGCTCCAATTACCATTGACGTTACACCACCGGCAAGTGAGGCGGCAGTGGGCCGTTGAACGCCGCACCTGGACTACGCAATGGCACGATATTTTCTTGTCCGACGAATCCCGCTTCTGCCTGCAACACCACGATGGTCGGATCCGCGTGTGGTGGCACCGCGGCGAGAGACTGTATGACGTCTGCATTATGCATCGCCATACCGGTCCGTCGCCTGGCGTTATGGTTTGGGGCTCAATTGGATATGACACCCACACCCCTCTGGTACGAATCGCCGGTACACTCAACAGCCAAAGCTACATCTCCGACGTTTTGCAGCCTGTAGTCCTCCCTTACCTGCAGGACCTGCCAGCGGCCACGTTTCAACAGGACAATGCGCGCCCTCACGTGGCACGCATCGTGCAACAATTCTTCCCGGCCCACCAGGTGGCACTGCTGCCATGGCCCGCCTGTTCTCCCGATATGTCGCCCATCGAACACGTCTGGTCGCTGATCGGCAACCGAGTGGCCCGGCAAGCACCACCCGCGGCTACGCCTGATGAACTATGGCAACGTGTGGAAGCAGTCTGGACCGCCATACCCCAAGCCCACATCCAAAGCCTCTTTCGTTCGATGACACGGCGTGTAGCGGCCGTTACTGCCAGCCATGGGGACCACACGAACTATTGATGTCTGCGTGTTCCGCAAGTCGCACGGGCCTGTAAGCTCAATCGTTTCATCTTTGTATCTGTTGTTATGTGTCCAGTCTTTGCTATCTCGTGTCCTTCTTAGTGTTGCAGTTTGGGTGGCCAGCAGTGTGAAAAGGATTTTTTGCACCGGTTTCTACTCGCGAAATTTCAGTTTTGAGTCTGTTGAATCATTAACTTTTCGTAACAGAATATTAATCATTCCATACTTCAGTTGCGATAACTCTGTCCGTAAAACAATAATTAAAATCAAATCGTGTGACATATGTTTAACTTATGTTGAACAGAACAACTCTGAGCTCTATTTTCTATGATCAAGAACACCTGGTGGTCTCGACTCTTTTTCTCGGTGTCGCTCAAGCAAGTGGTAAAAACACCGATGAAACACCCTTCTTATCCAACCTTAGTACTATCATAAACACAACATGAGACATCTCTTATGTACATATGTGCCTACGAAGCAGCGGTCTTGATTTTCAGCCATTGATAATCATTCACTGAGACCGGAACAAGGGAAATGAATGTTCTGTCTGCCGACCTTGGTTGCGTGTAACTTCAGTCTCAATAAATAAAGACATTTTATAACACTAACAGCGGAGCAGCAATTCTGATCTTGTGTCACAGTGAAGCATTCGCTGCTATTGAAACATCTGCAGTGAGCTTGTATCTTGAGCAGAGCAAACAAACAATTCTTCAGTATCATTCACCTTTCAAACATTCCACCTTTGAGCACCCAACGCTTCGAATAGCAGCAGATAGCCAACCGTATAAGTACGAGTACAAAATGTATTTATTAAGGAACTAAGAGAGAATGAGGGGAAAAGAAAATCGTAGGGACAAAGGAAACATGACATCTAAGATCGAGGCCAATCCCCCCCCCATTAAAGTATCATATTATGATTTAATAAATGGCACTTGTAATAATGAATAATTACATTGTAATAATGAATGATTGTGATTACAGGGAAGTCTTCACTTCTGATTTTGAATTATTACAGGACAGCCATCCCTGGTGATAATAAAAGGGTTACAAGGAAGTCGTCTCTTGTGATAATGAATTATTACAGGGAAACTCATTTGCAATACTGAATGTTTACAGGGAAGCTATCACTGAAATAATGAATGTTTATTGTTCTCGTTTTTCATCCTGAATGCTTGATTAACATCGTTGCTTACAACAATGAAAAACCGACCACTGTGTTCCCTTGTAATAATGAATACAGTACAACCGATATGCAACCGCGCAGGTCGAGTGGTCACAACCTTTTTTCTGACCAGTCGTCCGAGTTGGGACCGGTTTTGAGTCCCGTATGTGGCATGGGTGGTGTGTTTGTCTTACGGCGCTGGCTCTCTCTCTCTCTCTCTCTCTCTTCCCTAAAACCATTGGCCCTAAATTAGGGACGTGGAACTGCTTATAGCTCTTAGAGTCGCTCGCGGTGGTCGTTAAATCTCGATACGAAAAACAAAAAAAATAAATAAAAGACCATCCAAAATATGACTGCCAGGCTCTTACAGAACTCTGGCTGGAAAAATAATTGTGTCTTTACTGGAAGGAAACCTTTATGAGATTAAAAAAATGTATGCGAATTACCATAACTGTGCTCATTATGTCAAAGCATGGTCATATACTCGTCCTAAAGGTTATGATTAAACGAAATATTTCAAGTAACCCGCATATATGTAATTTTTATTAGAGTTAAAATGACCACTGCATCTTGCGGTCATTCTCACTGTGGATAACGGTGAGAAGATAATCGAACGCAGGGGCTATTGAATGACATACCATAAAATAGGAGAGTAACTCTGGGTCAGCATATTGCGTAAGATATCCGAACAAAGAAGAAGGATTAGGAACAGGTGGCGGAGGCTCAGAACTCAGAATATGCCTCGGTCCCCTACGTCATCCAGAATATCCTGTTCCCATGCGATTACAGTGCACACGCTGGTATGAAGACAAAAATAAAATCACAACGATACGTTATATATTTTAAAAATGTAGTACTCAATATTTTGAATTTTAGTTTAAATTCTAGGAATAAAGAACTTTTGAAATTGAAAAAAATTAGAGAAGCATGGTATGTTGGGTGACAAACTAATGACAAAAGTTGAGGGGATCGGTTTCGTACTGAAGAAAGAGTTGAGGGAAACACGTCCCCGTACGCCCGTGCGTCAAAGTAATTACGGTTCCTCAAATACGTTAATTCGTTCTGGCGTTAACGTTACTACTCCATGTTTATTGGGAAAAACCTATAATTCTTGGCTGGCCCCCTGGGCAACGGTGCATTATGCCCCTGCTTAACAACAGCTGTCAATCTTTGTTTCGTGCGTGCCACAGTGCTGCGTCAACTCTCATCTGTGGTCTCAAATAAACTCAGTTTTTTTATAACCGAACAAGGGTATTAAAACATGACATTCATGTCCTTCGTAAGTAATAACCCAAACAGACCACTGAAGGTCACGAGCCTTGACTGGAACATTAAAAATAGACACCTCACATGCGTTACAGATATGTCATCCATGGTTTTTTTTTTTTCGTTTTTTTTTTTTCATTTTATTTTTCTAGGACAACTCTATACCCAGTGTTTTGGTCCAAGCAAATGTCGAGTCATATCCGATGTATACTTGCGTGGACATTGGGACACCCTTCAAACAATAGCGTTCTGCTTCCATTAGCGAGCTGTCGCACGGATGCAGTCAGTCAGCCATGTTTGTTTTCGCTCTTGTTACACTTCCGGGAAATGATGAAGCAGATGATAACGAAAGAAAGGTATTATATTAAAAAGCTCATCAGACTGGTATGTGATGCGAAAAATGTCTTGCCAAGTCATGTGTAAGGCATTTTTTTCCTATTTTGCCTTCCTCGGATGTAAAGCACGTCAAGAAAAGGTCATCTTAAGTCTTTCTTTATTATCATATGACACTCCGTTTAACATTCAATAATAATTCTGAAAGCATACATCTGTAAATGAAGTCCAGTTATTACATTCGAAGTAAATATTGATACATCTTCAAAAGACTTAGGCTGCCATGCTGATGTACGGCAACTATAATTTCCATATGGCCATTTGTATCTTCTTTCTCTTGGCTTCTATCTCTCTCCAGGAGCCAAATTGATAATCAAATAAATTATAATTGAGATACATCATAAACGGGCCTAAACTCCCACGAAGAAAAACATGAAACTTCCTAACAGTTGTTTAAAACCGCCTTATACCAGCAGCAGGGGGTATATCCAGGAATTTCAAATTGGGAGGGTGCTAAAGAAAGTTTGAACGGTGTTGAAAAATGGGGAAGGGGTTAAAAGCTAATTTTTCCAAGCTGAAAAATTTTATAGTGAAATATGTATTTAAGCTTTACACCTGGGGTTAAAAATGGAGAAAAATTCCGAAAATGGAGAAGGGTTGAAATTTTTATAGTTAAAAATGGAATCTTTTTCAAAAAAAAAAGAAAAAAAAGGAAAGAAAAGAAAAAGAAAACACCGTGTTACACACGGCCCTTTGGTTTTCTGCTATGTTTATTTTTTATCTCTCAGGTGTAAATGCTTCGTTAAACAAACATGAAGTAAAATAGTATTACAATGGATTGCTGGAACAGCAGATGTTGATATTTTCACAAATTTTGCGCATGCTGAAATGATTCAGAAGTACATCTGCAAAATTTATAGCAGACTAAAATGAAGAGATCCGAACACACGTTCTACGGCTGCAATCATCATCATCCATGGGACAAATGCCCTTAGGAGCCGGCCAACAGATGGCATCAGATTACAATCGTCTTGTATTTTTGCTACCAGGGCATCGACACTCATCTGATAAACCCTGTTATAACGAAGTAAATTTCTCCGTCATTTCTGTCCACGCCGGGGCTCGAACCCAGATCCCCTCATTCCGGAATAAGTCACTCTACCAATTGAGTTACGCGGACGTTTTATTCTGATTCCTATCTGCCTTTATGTCGTGTGCGTCCTTCTGGCAGGTACGTCACATCTCCTGGTACGTTACATCATCTCCCCCTTATTTTTTTTTTCTTTCGAAGTGCTGGAGAAGGGATTCTCTTATTTTTCCTATCTCGTGGAGTGGAAATAACATCACACCAATGCGAGATTTTGAACGGTCGGGTCATCCGGATAGTTCGGGCGCCATTATAACGAAGTAAATTTCTCCGTCATTTTTGTCCCCTCATTCCGGAATAAGTCACTCTACCAATTGAGCTACGCGGACGTTTTATTCTGATTCCTATCTGCCTTTATGTCGTGTGCGTCCTTCTGGCAGGTACGTCACATCTCCTGGTACGTTACACTGTCATTGAAGGGGGACCAGGGACTAAGTGCGTCCGGGGGCGAATCCACGCATTCGCGTCCCCACACCGGGAGAGTCTGTGGAAAACACCGGAAAAACTGCAGACTAGATGGCCGGCAGGACAGGGCTCGGACACTCGTCAGAAACGCCCGCCTTTCGCACTAAGCCTAGCGCGTTAGCCATCTGCGCGATGCCGGTATTTTGTGGCTGCAATGACTCACTTTAAACATATGATCTGAATAAAAACTACAAAATAACAGTAGACTGCTATATACTGTACATAGACTTCATATATATATCAACTAAATTCACAAAAGTCACAGGACACCTGTAAGAGAAACACAACATAGCATTTATTGACATACATTAGTACGGTGTCGGTCCACCTTTAACCTTAATACATGCACTGACCCTTCGAGACATGCTTTCGACAAGGTTTTGGAACACAGCGATAGGTATGCGCTTCCATTCAATACATAATGCTGCCGCTAACTGTTGCCTAGTAATAGGCCTTAGTTCCAAACTTCTTATGCAGCGCTCTAATTCATCCCATAGGTGCTCTATTGGATTAGGATCAAGGCTCTGTGCTGGCCAATCCACACAAAATACGGAATTATCGTCAAATCACACCGTAACAGTCCCTGCTTTATGGATCAGTGCATTATCCTGCTGGTACCAACAAGGCTGGGTTCCATAGTATTGCCACAGAGTTGGTAGAGTGTAATTGTCCAAAATATCGAGGTGGACGTGCTGGTTAACACGTTTGTTCACAAACAATGGGCTGGGACCATACCACGAAAAGCACCCCCACACGAATACACTGCCAGCTCCAAACTTCACCGTGGGGACAGTACACTGTGGTAAATATCGTTCTCCCGGCTGCCGCCATACCAACACACGGCCATCAGACGGATGGATCGTGTATCTGGATTCATCAGTCCATAGGAGCCGTTTCCATTGATCTACGGTTCACGATAAATGCTCTTTTCACCATGCTAAACGACGAGTAGCATTCCGAGTGGAGATGAAAGGCTTATGAGCAGCGGCACGACCACGGTAACTCATGGAATTAAGTTCTCTACGAATGGTATGTGTACATACCGAGATTCCAGCATTTTTACTCACCTGTACACTGAGGTCTTGTGCAGTACTTCGTCGATTGGCAGTAACGACTGTCCTGCGGCTTCGACATCCTCTATCACTGATTTTCTTTGGTCTGCTCGTACGTTTTGCCGCTTCAGGAACGCCACGTGTCTTCCACTTATTTAGTACATCCAAAACAGTTGACTTGGGTATGTTTAAACGCCTCTCGGTTTCTCTTATGGACAACCCACTAATATAACACCCAACAATCTTTCCTTTCTCAAAGTCAGTTCTCTCCCGCCGCGCCATTTTCACTCAACCTCACAGTGCTATATGATCGCGGTCAGCTGCGGGCTTGTTTTTATACGGGTTGCAGCTGTACCGCGCATCTTAACAACGCAGCGGATCCGTTCATTTGCCTTTGAAGGGGTGTCCGGTGACTTTTGTCAGTATAGTGTATATATAGTTATATGAACTGTACACGTTTATGTGCGTTGCCCACCTTCAAATGGAGGGATGTTTACCAATATCTGTTATACCGTGGGAGTACTGCAAAGAAAGTACGGCAACTCTCACTTCACAGAGCAGAGAATCTTTGGAAAGGAGTTACGTTGTGTATATTGCAATGGCAGACTGGGAAGCGTCAGTTTAAAAAGCAACAACCCAGGTTATTTTGTGCGCTGACAAACAGTAATCAGATTCCGTGAACATGTGGCGTTACGGTAACGGTTCTGAGCATCTACCAAGCAAAACAGGAAAACATGTGAATGCAAAAGTATCAGTGATGGAAACTATGATTGCGTTCGGAGATTACGTGCATTCCAGAAACAATGGCTAAAGACTCTTAGTTGGCTCCTGTACGATTCTGAAGCAGACCCAGTATTTTACTCACTTTGTAAAAAATTTAAACTTGCTGATAAACAGTTGGCATTTATCGTACTGGAAGTGGTAACTTCAGAATTCATTCCATCAATAAATTTCAACACAACGGAATGTGAACTGTCGTTTGAGAAATACGTAGGAAATCAAAACATAATGGTGAAATAAACTGAACACTGAAACTCTTTCAGACTCAATAAGGGTATTACTCAATACTCCAGATATTGCACAATTTAATCCACTTACAACAGTGACACTGTGTATTCAATCAGGAAACAGAAAAGAAAAAGTTAAACCTCATACCATTCAAAAGTACACTGGCGTGCAAAAATTAAGGACGAGACAGTTTTTCGAATGTAACGTCGTGCAGAAGTGCTCCACATCGACTGAAATCATACCATAAGATCCCCAAGATGTAAGAATATGGGACAAGTGAGCAAAACCGTCCGAGGAATCCAAAGGATACAAAGGCACTTTTTTGAAAAGGTAGCTTCGAGAACAAATGGACAGAAGACAGAAACGTCCATGTGACAGGCGGCTGCGAAGAAAAATCCAGTCTTTAGGGGGGGGGGTATGATCACCCCTGACTGCGTTGCAGGATTTACAACGTCTGTTCATGCTGAGGACGAGGTTGTCAAGGAGCTGTTGAGGCATCCCGGCCCATTCCTCTTGTAGCGCCAATCGCAGCTGCGAAATTTTGCTGGCGGCTGGTGACGTGGTGACGTGCAGCCAAGCGTCTCCCGAGAAGGGATTGGATTTAGGTCCGGGGACCTTGCGGGCAGATCCATGCGTTGAATATCTTTACTCTCCAACAGCTCTGCGACAGCCACTGTGCGATGAGGTGTAGCGTTGTTGTCCATGAAGAGGAACTCAGGGCCCACAGCACCTCTAAACAGACGCACGTGAGGCAGGAGAACCTCGGTACAATAGCGGACACCAGTGACTAAACCTCCTTGGAAGATGTGGAGGTCAGTACGGCTACCAAGCATGATTCCTCCCCAAACGAGAACTCCGCCACCTCCAAACCGGTCCCTTTCGATGATGTTGGAGGTGTAATTGCGTGTTCCCTGCTCTCTCCAGATGTGTATACGTCCAGAATCGCTCGTCAGACTAATCGGCTGTCATCCGTAAAAAGAACTCGACCCCATCTGACGTGTCTAGTTCTTGTGTTCCTGGCACCACATAAACCGCCGTCTCCGATGAGCGGGCGTTAAGGGCTCATACCGTACTGGTCGTCGTGCAAATAGACCATTTTTGTGCAGCCTCCTGGCCGACAAGAACTGATGTGTCCAGTTCTTGTGTTCCTGGCACCACAGAAACCGCCGTCTCCGATGAGCGGGCGTTCAGGGAACACACCGTACTGGTCGTCGTGCAAATAGCCCACCTTTGTACAGATTCCTAGCCACGGTAAAACGCGATAACGGACGTCCAATTGTCTGTTGCATGTGCCTTGGGATTTCTCCCGCTGTCTGCCGTCTGTCTCTTCTCGCTTGTGGGACAATATACCGGTCATCCGCCGCCGTGGTTGCTCGTCGACGACCACTGCTAAACTCTCGGACAGCTGTTCCTGTCGTTTGAAATTCTCTCCAAGCTCGTGAAACGATGCTGTGAGCGATCCCGAACTCCTCGGCCACACTAGTCACACTTCGACCTTCCTCCAACTTCCCAGTGACGCGACCTCGGGTAAAGTCATCCAGATGTCGTCTACTGGATTGCCTGTTGGCCATATCACACGGTGGCAGCAACTCGACGTCGTTCAAACCGATGTACACCGTGCAATAGCTTTCACTGAATTGCTGAGCGTAAACCACCCGTGTGCTTTATACCCTTCCGACACCCCACCCCTCCCCCACGACATGCTGCATATATGCAGATGCCCTACCGTACTTTTTGGTCCGCTCTGCCTGCTCGTTCTGCTGTTATGCTAATTTCTCCTCTTTGTCCTTAATTTTTGCACACCAGTGTACTAAGTGAAGGTAAATGTAACTTTAATTTGTTTATTAGTAGTCATACAAATTGTAATCAGCATGAAAATTTTTTGTAATATGTGTACTGCATTATTTAGTTAAATTGGATTTAAAGTTTCTGCTTCGTTATACAACGCTTTGAAATATTTATATCTAGAAGTGCTCGTTGGGACGTCATTGTCTGGCCCTCCCAACCACACTGAGATACCGAAGTACCACCTGATATAACGTCACGTGCGGCTACTATAAACTGTGTACACCTCTCCTCTGTATGTAATCAGCTAACGATTGCCAGTAATTGGGAAACGTGGCAACGTAAGCCAATTTGACCGCAGTTAGATAGTTAGGATATGGAGGGCTGGTGTCAGTATTTCGGAAACAGTCGTACTTGTTTTGGCTGCTCCCGTACTACTGTATCAAGGGGGTACCAGGACTGGATTAACCATGCACAGACATCCAGCAACAATGTGCAACAGTCACCCAGCTCATCCACCAGTACAACAGCGGTGCAGTTCGACCTATTTCCACATGAATCATGCGCCGTACTTTGCTTCCCCAGGGGTTTCACAGCTGGAGACGAACATGGGTACCCATGATGACGTCTAGTCATCGCAAACAAAGCCTCGCATGGGCCATGGAACGGTCGGCAATGGGCCCTCGACAGATGGCAGAAGGTCGTCTGGAGGGATGAGTCCCGTTTTCTGCTGCACTATGTTGATGGCCGGATTCGCATATGGCGTAAACAGCATAAAACCCTATGACTTGGTTGTACAGTTTGGGTACAACAGGCCGGTGGAAGTGGTGTTCTGGTCTCGGGAGCTTCTTCCTAGCAAGCACTTAGTTCGTTGGTTATCATCCCACAAACTCTGGATGATGGACGCTACAGAGATGTGTTAGTCGCCGATCTCCATCCATATCTACAGGAGGTTTGTGCGACATCTTTCAACAAGAAAACACACCTTGTCATTGGGCTCGTATAAATGCTGAGTGGTTGGAAGAACACGACAACGAATTCACCACATGGTCTTGGCCGCCCCAAACTCGTCTGACTGGAACTCAATTGAACATTTCTGGGATATGGTAAAACGAGGTGTGAGAACTGCTGATACATCTCAATGGAATGAGAGTGAACTGCTGCATTGGACATGGGTCAAGTTACGAATGGAGGATGTTCGACACCTTGTATAATCTATTTTTAGGTGTCTGCCAGCCCTGACTGCACGGAAAGATGGACCAACGCGGTATTAGGTTGGTGTTTTTAATGCAAAGCTAACTCAGTGTATGTCGACTAGCACTTTTAATATGGCGCTCCTACCTTTCTGACCTAAACAGTGAAAGAAAAAAATTATCTGTCGTATATGAATCTCTACGTCTGTATATGAACCTCTAGCCTCTGTCGTACATGAACCTCTAGCCTCTGTCGTATATGAACCTCTACGTCTGTATATGAACCTCTAGCCTCTGTCGTATATGAACCTCTAGACTCTGTCGTACATGAACCTCTAGCCTCTGTCGTATACGAACCTCTAGGTCTCTATATGGGCCCCTAGAATCTGTCGTACATGAATCTCAAGTTCAATCTAATGACTTCGTTTATTATACCCAGCACAAAGTCCTATGGGACATAGGTAGTTGCGTTTAAACCTTTCCTGTGAGTGTAAACCCTACGAGAAATTGTTGGATGCAGTATGCCGAGGACAAACCTTTGAAGAATGTCAATAAAACTATACACTCACGGACAATGAAATTTCCGCACCTAGAAGAAAACATGCTGCAACCGCGAAACTTTGCAAATAGCTAGAGTGCATGTTGGTATGCAAATGATTCACGTTTGGTGCGATTGCACATAACCGCACACCCTGTGGGGGTGTTGCAAGCACGAACCGACAGCCTTATAAACCAGCGTGTAGTCGATGCCCCATAAAAGCGATAAGCACCGGCCGACGCAAGCAAGAGTACAGCGTGACAAGAATGCCTGGTAGATGCCAGAGACGTCGATTTACGCTACTTACGGACTTTGAGAAAGGCCTCATCATCGGGCTGAAAACCGCAATGTGGTCGACGCCATATAGCCCGCCACGTGGATCGTTCTGACCAGAGTTGGAAACGGGTCAAAAATTTCGAACCCGACCTATAACTGGCCCGGACAAATCTGATGTGAATTATAAATTCGAAACTCAGTTTATATATATAGACATCATGATCAGAGTTAAATCCCTGAAATGGCAATGGGCTGGACATACTGTCAGAAGAACAGACCATCGATGGACAGCCGAAATTTTAGATTGGATTCCAAGGGACAGGAAAAGACCCAGAAGAAGAACACATGGAAGATGGGTGGATGAAATTCGAAAGTATGCGGGAGTGACATGGAGGAGACTGGCACAAGACAGACCGTTGTGGAGGAAACTTGGGGAGACCTTCGTCCAGCAGTGGATTGATAATGGTTGACAATGATGATGATGATGATGATGATAAACGTAATATACACTGGCGGAAAGTGAAAAAAGAACACCAAGAAAGAATTGGCGGACGATCATGAAATTTACAAATGTTAATGGGGTCGAGTTTACGTAGGTGTGATGTTAATTTCGGGACCAACCGGTGAGCGCTTACGCCACAGCACGGCATAATATGCAAATTATCGTCGGTGGTATGTAAGGAGTACGGCGAAGTGAATGTAATCAGACATCGGCGTACGGACACGTGCGAAGACCCTGAAGAAGCTGCAATGCCTGGACATAAAAGACGTGTACGATTTCAGCAGTTATTGGACTCCACGAGGCCGGGTGGTCGTATCGTCGTATTGCGGAGCGAATTAGATGGGAAGTATCGGTGGTGGTACGATGGTGGCGTAGATGGTCCGAGGAACATTCCCACACGAGAAGACGTGGAACCGGGAGTCACAGACGGACTGATGAGCGGACCGATCGACGCATAAGAAGAGCGGCGTTGTCAAGCAGAACATCCACTGCGACGCAAATCCGAGCTGCCGTTGCACCTGAGGTGACTGTGCGAACAATCCGCAACCGTCTACTGGATGCAGGACTACGTGCACGTGTGCCTCTAGGATGTGCACCTCTGACTCCAGCCCACCGTCAGGAACGGCTGCAGTGGTGTCGCCAACGTCTGCACTGGAAAACGCAAGGGTGATCTGTCGTGCTCAGCGATGAAAGCAGATTCTGCTTGGGAGCCTCCGATGGCCGTATGCGTGTTCGCAGATGGACAGGGGAGCCTGTCCACCCTTCTTGCGTCCGCCAGCGACACACAGGGCCTACACCTGGTCTCCTGGTATGAGGAGCGATCAGCTATCACTTCCGTACACAACTAGTGTTTGTACCGGGTACGTTAAACAGCATCACTCAGTCCGTTGTTGTGCCATTTGTAAGGTCGGTCCATCGTGGTGTTTTCCAGCAAGATAACGCACGCCCACACACGGCACGTGCAACGCAACATGCACTTCAGTGTGTGAGACAACTTCCATGGCCTGCACGTTCACCGGATTTGTCCCCCATTGAGCACGTGTGAGATTTTATGGGACAACGACTTATCCGGTCTCCACGGCCAGCCACGACCATCCCCGATTTACGCGTCCAGGTTGAGGATGCTTGGAACTCAATACCCCAAACTTACATCCAACATCTGTACGACAGACTCCATGCCAGAATTGCACAGTGTGACGCAGTTCATGGCGGTTCAACCTCGTACTAACCATATTAGATGGGCATGTTATTTTTCAGTTTACCAGCAAATACAGCTGTATTTTGCCACAATGTTTTAATCACCTTATCCTATGTATTCCGTTATTATGCTGTATAAATTTCGTTGGTATCAGACGTCTCCTTCTTGGTGTTCTTTTTTCACTTTCCGCCAGTGTATATAGTCTTGATATTTAATAACTGAAATTCTTTTTTTAATAATAAAATTTGGTTACTTGCTAAATTTCAGTGCCACTTTTAGGGCCACTGTTTTACGTAATCCCAAATTAATGGCTGACTATGACCGTGGGGTATAATACAAATGGGAATCATTATTTACGATTACACAAATGTATTTTTTTAATGTATTTAGATTGTTCACTCTTTCCCCGCTTTGATGGAGGTGCGCATACTTTTATATGGTCCGTTAGATTTTTGGTTCCATTATCTTTTATTACACCGTCGTCTCTTTGTAATTTTTGTCGTCAATTTGTAATTATACACTTTCCACATTTTGAACAACAAGCAAGACCAAACAACACAGAATTATTCACCGGTTCCTCAATGAGACGAAACAATTTCCAGCATTCACTCTTCCCCTTGTGGTTTTCAACAAGCACGTATTTCTTGGCCTCGACGCCTTTCTCAACCTCCTTAATATTAAATCCATCCATATTAACAAATACGGAGGTGATTTCGACATGACATGTGTGACGTATATTCTAATTAACTTTCCTTTTCAGTTTCTTTCCCTATGTAAATCTTGAGTTTATTCTGTTATTCTTCACTCTTAACGTAATATCTTTTCTCGCAAACGAATACGTTTGGCAACACAATTGTGGTTGAATGCACGTGACGTATGCCTGATATTGATAAGAACAAGAGATAAAAGCGACGACTAAATTGTTGCTTGGAGAGCGTTGGGTGGTTAACTGAAGATTGAAAGGAGCGTTGTGAAAAGAGAGTTGTGTTAAGAGTTGTGTGGTGTGTGGAGAGTTTAGTGCAATATGCTATGCTACGATGTGTTTGCTACATCCTGAATAAAGCATCTTTTTCCGTAAGTTTGACTTCTGTTGTTTACATGTTTCGTCTGGCCATTAAGGTTTTCTTTCATTTAGGAACTATTTCTTAGTATGTTGATGTTTTAAATTAACGTAGAAGTAAGACAAGACTTCTTCGTCATACATGTTATGGGAACGGGATGTTAGCAGATCAGTCAAAAACCTCTGAATGTCCAATGTAAAAGAGGCGATTTGAAAAGTAACTCTTAGTCATACAGTGAACTTCGCACGGAGAAAGTGAATCAGCTGAGAAGCAGGCGAATGGCGTTTGCCTGTACCTTGCCCTGGACAATCGCACTGCAAAAGAACGCAAAGGAAGTAGGTTATCTTTTTACGATATGGTGTCGGTGTGTCTGACGTCGGTCGGTGGAAATCTTCGTTGCTTCAAGAAAGAGACGACAATATCTTTGCATGGCAAATCATTATTCACTTAATGAGCACCAGTATCGACTACAGAATTCCACAACACGCATTTTTCTTTGGAATATATTTTTTCCTTTCAAAAATAGAACGGGAATGAAACCGGGTCAAAATCGGGTCCGGAACACCTTTACCCGACCCGTTGGACCTGCAAGAAATTGTC
Organism: Macrothele yani; assembly: GCA_039090855.1. NCBI lineage: Eukaryota > Metazoa > Arthropoda > Arachnida > Araneae > Macrothelidae > Macrothele > Macrothele yani. The sequence goes on from CM077017.1 coordinate 16,096,053, forward strand.
GACCCGTTGACCCGTGACCCGTTTCCATATATGGTTCTCAACATACCGTCCGACTGCGTTGGGAGCAGTGGACACGTGACGGCATTGCCAAAAGGTTGAGGGGCTGCGGACGGACCCGGAGGACCACCGGTAGAAAGGATCGACGGATCGTGCGCCAGGCACGGAGGATCACCGGTAGAAGTGATCGACGGATCGTGCGCCAGGCACGGAGGATCACCGGTAGAAGGGATCGACGGATCATGCGCCAGGCACGGAGGATCACCGGTAGAAGGGATCGACGGATCGTGCGCCAGGCACGGAGGATCACCGGTAGAAGGGATCGACGGATCGTGCGCCAGGCACGAACGGATCCCACAGGGACCCGGTTCACTATACAGGCAGATGTAGCGGCTCCAGTGTGTCCACGAACCATTTTCCGACGCCTCGCGGAAGCGAATCTGCGATTCCAGCACCCCGTACGTGTGCTGCCATTAACACCGGAACATCGCCGGCTCCGGGTGCAGTGGTGCCTGGCCAGAGCGACGTGAAACGCCACAGACTGGCGACGTGTGGTGTTTAGCGATTAGTGACACTTCGTTTTGTGGACAGATGATTATCGTGTCCGGGTGTGGAGGTTCTCGGGTCAACGGTACAACCTCAACCTCACTATCGAGCGCCACACCTCCCCCACTGCAAGCATTACGGTCTGGGAAGTCATAGCCTACGATAGCCGATCAGCTCTAGTAGTGGTACGTGGATCATTGATGGGCCAGCGGTATGTGGATGAGATCCTACCGCTCGATGCGCTCCAATTCCTGGCCGGGATTCCAGGTGAGCTATACCAGCAGGATAATGCCCGACCGCACACGGCTCGGGTTGCTCATGACTGCCTACGTCATGCCCAGACACTTTCATGGCCTGTCCGCTCCCCGTATAACGAAGTAAATTTCTCCGTCATTTTTATCCGCGCCAGGATTCGAACCCGGGTCCCTTCATTCCGGAATAAGTTGCTCTACCAATTGAGCTACGCGGACGTTTTATTCTGATTCCTATCTGCCTTTATGTCGTGTGCGTCCTTCTGGCAGGTACGTCACATCTCCTGGTACGTTACACCCGGACATGTCCCCTATCGAGCATGTGTGGGACCAGTAGAAACGCCGGCTGCCTCGGTGCCACACTATCTGGGATTTGGAACACATCTTCCAACATGTGTGGGCCAGTCTGCCGCAGGACAATATCAGGCGTCTGTTCGCCTTCATGCAGGACCGTATTGCAGCATGTATCGCCGCACGAGGCGGTGAAGATAACCGGATTGCGTGCCACGGATCACTCTGTAATTGTCCTGCAGCTCTGTTTCTGCCGTCATGTGTATATGTGGAGCCATGCTGACTGCAGAGCATCTGACAGCTGCTGGAGGGTGCGTGGTGGAGGATCTGTAGAGAGAACAACACGATCGAGGTGGTCCCACAGATGCTCAAGTGGGTTGAAATATAGGTAATTAAGGGGCCAGGGAAGTAGTTTGAAGTCTTCATCGTGATCTTCCAACCAATCTCGGACATTTCTAGCTGTGTGACACGTCGCATTGTCGTGCTGGAAGATCCCATCCGCCACAGGGAAAACAATCAGCATGTATGCGTGTACGTGGTCTCCAAGGAAGGATTCATAACGAATTCGGTCTATAGTGCCTTCCACAGGTATGAATGGACCCAGGGAATGCCACGAAAACATTCCCTAGACCATAACGCTGCACCCACCAGCTTGTGTTCTTCCAGCAATGGTTGAAGAGAGTTTGTTCTCCGATGTTTCTCGCCTTATACGCCAACGTCCATCCGTTCGATGAAGCAGAAAACGTGACTAATCGGAGAAGGTAATCCTTTGCCCATCAGCGGAGGTCCAATACTGATACGGCCGTGCAAATGTAGGTCTTATCTGCCGATGCACCTTCGTTAGCATAGGTGCAGTGACCATCCGTCTGTATCGGAGCCCCATCCGCAGCAGGGTTCGCTGAACTGTCGTTTTAGACACACTTCCGTTAGCCACCTGGTTCATTCGGCCAGTGAGTTGCTCCACGTAGCGTGTCGATCGGCCCACATGCATCTTCGAAGCCGACGTTTACCTCTTACATCAATGGCTATGGTGCTCCGCAGTTTCCACGTCGCTTATTCGCAACGGTGTCATTTCTCCAATCACGATACGCTTTAACCACAGCAGCTCGCGAACAGTTCACAAACTGCGCTGTTTCAGAAATACCGCCACCCTTAGCCCGAAAGCCGACAATCATCCTTTTTTGCAAATCTGATAAATCACTCTTTTTATCAATGAAAGCAACGAGTGCTATGTTTTCAGAATGCCTACAGCACACCTTATAAACCCTCGAAGCCAACTCACGACACGTGCCTTCTTTCATTGGCTACACGCTGTTGACGTCAAAAGTAGGCGGTGGTCACAATAATATGACTCGGTTGTGTAATAGTCAAATATAAATTTGTCATTAATATTTTTTGTCTTTATTCTTTCTTTAGTTTTTGATGATTGATTATTGATTTAAAATAAATGATAATAATATTACTTCGAGCTTAGAAAAGTTTTAGAAATTTATTTTTTTAGCTTAAATGAGAAACATGTTTCGAGATTATTCTATGATTACTGGGGATTTGCTCCCCTCAAATTATCTAGTGACCGTGTGACTTACTACAGAGGTGAAGCGCGTGTCAAGACGACAAATCTGCAGCGATACATTCCGTCGGTATAGCTTTGTCGGTCAGAACAGCTCACTCTGGAGCGAGAAGACGCAATTCAATCTTCATCACCGACAAATTTGGGGTTTTCACTTTGTCGCCCGAACGTAAAAATGGATCTGCTGGCGTTTGGGTTCTTCGAAAAATGTGTGATGTTTGTTCCACACATCGTCCGGAAATAATGAAAGGTTCCTTCTTCGTTTAAAAAAAAAATAAGACAGAGATTATGTAACGAAGTACAGAGGTGAAACACGTGTTAAGAAGGCAAATATGCAGCGATACATTCCATCGGCGTAGTTTTGTCGATTAGAACAACTCACTCCGGTGTAAGCAGACGCAGTTTCGATCCCTGTCATCGACAAATTCTTGTTTTCGCACTCCGTTCTGGGTAGCAGGACGTCGTTGGACTTCGAAATCAAGGTGGGCGACGGGGGTGGATGGGTATTATTTTTGGTGGGGCAAGTATGTTAGCAACTTTATTTATGAAACATTGGAAAAAACAATTTTTCCTGCTTTTCACTACCGGCAACAAAAGAATTACTGAAATTCCCACTCCCACGCATCCACTTACCGGACACACGCGGTTCTGACTAGTTACGGCACTGGTGTAAGATACAAGTGTTGGTTGAACTTCGCCTTTAATTTTTTTGCTTTCTATGAATGCACTGTCTTAATTGCTTTTTAAAATTCATCATTTTTGCTTATTGAAAATAGTAATGTAATTGAAAAATTCCTGTCTAAGCGCTGGCTTATGACCATTTGTCCGAGAAGGGTCCGGGTTCGAATACCGCTGAAGCATGGATGTTGTGTTTGTCTTACGGCACTGGTGACACCAAATTAGGGACGGGCGACTGCTGATAGCCCACTGGGTTGCTCAGGGTGGTCGTTAAACCTTCAATTAAAAAAAAATATTTAAATGAAAACGTCCTTTTTGTTTATCTAAATAAAATTTTAACGTCCTGACACGCAGACACAATATCATACTCATCGGTAAATCCCTTGCTTCAAGCCATCGACCTTATCTTGTACTCTTCTCCTTTCCTCTAAAGCAGTCGTCAGTCACGTCCTGCTCCCTAATTTCCGCGGGAAAAGCTTAAGTGCCCTGGTACAGCTATTTTTTGTTTGCTTGGGGGTTTAACGACCACCGTGGGCAACTCAATGTGCTATAAGCAGTCACCCGTCCCTAACTGGAGGCCACTGGTTCCAGGGAAGGAAGAGTGCCACTGCCGAATGACAAACGCAACATCCATGCCTCACGGGATTCGAACTGCGACTCATCTCGGACGAATGGTCAGAAGCCAGCGATTAGACCACTGCATCACCGAGGAGGCATAGTATAGCTTTAGACTTTATACTTTCCGCGCTGGAATCCCCTACTAAGGAGAACAAAGAGTAGCAATTAGTAATGACCTCCCTCAGGGAATTCCTATTCACCCTCCTCATTCGCCTCTGGCCACACTAACATGGAAAAAGGCTTAAACTAAGGATTTGTAAGAGTGGAAAACAATTGCACTTCCATGGCCCTGGGGATGCTATTTTTATAATCTTTCTCGGAAACCAAAAATGCACTTTCCAGGGGGAAATGCGAAGGGCTACACGAAGAAAAACACGAGTTTTATTAATATTTGGCAAAGTCTAGATTATACTTTAAAGTTGAAAAAATTGAAAATGGCTCATATTGAACTAGGTGGGCGACTGGGTAGGTAAAGACAAATTTCGGGGAAGGCTGCAGCCCAACCTCACGTCCCCTTGGCGACGTCCTTGCTGCATAGATGACGTTTTTTTTTATTATTGCATTATGAGACGCACATACAGGAAGGAAGAAAGTTATTCATTGTAAAAAAGCAACTGGAGCAACTACAGAGTAAACTATGAGTAGAATAGTGATAAAATCAGCCTCGGTGGAAATAAAAGAGACATGCAAAAAAGTGTAACTGAGCTTTGAGAATTTCGAAGCAACATTCCAAGTCCTTTGTGCACTCCCCCTGTTGTCGCTTATTTTTGAAGTGTTTCCAAGTCGGCTGAGTGGTTTCTGCTGTAGTGACCTGATTAGTGCAGCCTAATGCTTCAGACCGTAACAATACGCTGCGGATGGCAGCAGATTCCAGCTGAGGCGACGCTCTACCACCTCTTTTGTACGCCGTTAAAACGTCTGTGTTTCCGGTGAAAAACACCTCCCAATGCCGCCCCCTTCCTCCTACTCATTTCGCTTCCCATCTCTTTCAGGTCTATTGATATGAGGTAGCCTGCCGTATCGAGCGCACCAGAAAAGATTTCAGCACCGTAACTGCTACCTGGACCTTCAATTTCTTAATAGAATAACCAAGACGTGGGTGTCTGATTTTTGCTTGCTGCCTAGTCTCCGTTTAAATAGACGTCTATTATAAGGTGAGTGTCACATTTACACTATTATGTTTCACGTTAATCTCTGACTTGTCCCTCACGAAAACAAAATGTTTGGTTTTAAGTAATATAGATGAAACACTGTTTACAGTCCGCAACAAAAACATTATGACGACTTTCCAGGAAAATTCTAGAAAGTGGGGCTTTAATGCACTTTAGATCACAGTTTTTTTCAGAAACTACCGTTACTGAACCCTGTTTCTAATACAGTATCCTCAGTAATTCTTAACTGGACGTCAATTTAAGGTGAGTGTCACATTTAGACTATTGTGTTTGACACCAATCTCTGAGTTGTCAGTCTCGAAAACAAAATCTTCGCTTTTAGGTAATACAATTTTGGATGAAACATTGTTTACACTGCGCAGAAAGAACATTACAACGACTTTCCAGGACAGTTTTAGAAAGTGGAGCTTTAATGCATCTTAAAATTGTAGGTTTTTCTGAAACTATAGTTTCTGGAGCCTGTCTCTAATACACGCCGCCCCGGTGGCGCAGTGGTCTATACGCTGGCTTCTGAGTATTCATCCGTGAAAGGTCCGGGTTCGAATCCCGGTGAGTCATGGATGTATGTTGTGTTTGTCTTACGGCACTGGCTCTCTCCCTTCCCTGAAACCAATGGCCCTAAATTAGGGACGGGCGACTGCTTATAGCCCATTGAGTTGCTCACGGTGGTCGTTAAACCTTCAATCAAATCAAAATCAAAAGTCTCTAATGCAATATTTTCATGAATATTTTAACTAGACGTCAGTTAAGATGAGTTTCACATTTGCACTACGATGTCTCATGCTAATCTCTGACTTGTCCGTCGCGAAAACAAAATTTCTGGTTTTAAGTAATGCAGTTCTGCAGGATGAAACACTGTTTACATTGCGCAGCAAAAACATTATGACGACTTTCAAGGAAATTTCTAGAATGTGGTGCTGTAATGCACTTTAGATCGCAGGTTTTCCTGAAACTACCGTTACTAAACCCTCTTTCTAGTACAGTATCTTCAACAACACTTAACTGGATGTCAATTAAGGTAAGTGCCCCATTTAGACTATTGTGTTTGACGTCAATCTCTGACTTGTCAGTCACGAAAACAAAATGTTTGCTTAAAATACTGCAGGTTTGAGTGAAACACTGTGTCCAGCGAACAGTAAAAATGTTGCAACTACCTTCCAGAAAAGTTCTACAAAGTGGGGCTTTAAAGCATTTTAAATCGCAGATTTTTCTGAAACTATTGTTATTGAACCCAGGTTTTAATATAATATTTACAGGACTATCTTATATGGACGTCAATTAAGGTAAGTGTCACATTTACACTGTTATGTTTCACGCTAATCTCTGACTTTTCAGTCACGAAAACTAAATGTTTACTTGAATTATTACAGGTTTGGATGAAACACAGTTTACAGTACGCAGCACAGTGGCGTATTTAGATTTAGTGGGGCCTTTGGAACAGGATCAGTTTTGCAGGCCCCAACACTTTTGCCTTACGTCCTTGAAAAAATAAAAACGTTTCTTGCTGCCACGAATACTCCCCCCCCATATCTCATACTAATGTAAGAGAAAGTTGCGAACATGATTTCAACTATTTCTACGGTTGTGTCTGTGTATCAAACTTGTTGCCACCATAACTTAAAAACTATTGTAGCTTTCAAGACGAAATTTAATATTTAAAAGTTTCGAGATTTCCTAATCTGTGGAAGAAATAGCGGAAGTTAGAAGAGGGAAAAACTTTGTTAGGAAGAAAAGGTAGGAACTTTTGTACGTGTGTTTCCTGAAACACAGTACTAACAGGGCCGTAGCTAGGAGGACGCGGGGGGGCTCGGTTGCCCTCCTAGGATGGACATATCAGGGGCGTAATTTCATACTCTGAGGAGCGTAAAAATAGAAATAAACAGAGTGTTAAATATAAATTTGCAGAACATTTTAACGCAAAAACAAAGTTATACACGTTAATATCTTCTTTTGTAAATACTTTAGTTATCGCATACACTACCACGCCAGCTAACGAGCATACAGAATTTACACTACTGTGAGTTGTGGATCACCTCATATGGATGTATGGAATTGTCCGAAACAGTGGATAGAGGTATGTAAAACAATATGCTGATATGTCTAATCTCCGTGACCTTTCCGAATACGCCGTAGGGATGAAGCGCTAATTAGTCGTTATTGCTGTGTCACAGAAAGTTCCTTTGAGCATTTTACCTTGAACGGAATTTTTCCAAGCCCTACTCCGAAAGCATCTTCCTCTTCTTATTATCTAATACTAATTCATTCTGTGCTGATTTGTTTTCATTCTGCATTTCTGCACGTGTTGCGTTGTCTGTTTTCACATAACTTTTACTTTTCACTTGATATTTAAAACCGTTGGCTTTTGGATATTCACCTAATTTTTAAATTTTGAGTACAATTATTTCGAAAACTAGAAGTTAGATTTTTTAACGCTCATAATACTTTCCCGTAACGAAGGTATGAATAACTAAGAACTGCTTACTCTCTATTTGAGTGGAAGTAAGGAACTTTTGAACTCAAAGGGGCGTAATTTCAAGGCTCGCCCTTCCAGATAAAAAAAAACTTGATACGTTTCTGAGTACTGGCATTTAACATGCTGCATACGAATAGTCCATGCTACTACTTTAGTTGACATCTATGCTATATGTGATGTGGTATCTGGTGTCGCATGTTATTATATCATGTTATTATATATGCGGGATCTTCAGGTGAACTGAAGATCCCGCATATGGAGAAAATCGAGCAACGTGTCTCATAAAACCAGCATTTCCAGAGCCATTTTACTGGTGTAGTACCAGTCTTAAACTGAATGAGGAAAGTAAGAAATTTTAAGGAAGGATGGGCGGTCGTATTAAATACCGAATTAAAGAGCAAAACTTTTTTTTATTGGACTTTTAACGACCACCGTGAGCAACTCAATGGGCTATAAGCAGTCGCCCGTTCCTAATTTAGGGTTCACTGGTTTCAGGTAAGGGAGACAGCCAGTACCGTAAGACAAACACAACATCCATGCATCACCGGGATTCGAACACGGATCCCCTTCGGACGAATGGTCATAAGCCATCGCTTAGACCCCTGCGCCACCGGGGCGGCCGCAAAACGTTCATTACGTTCTAAGCAAATCGGACGAAAAGAACATCCCAAGCTCGGAGCTCAATTGTAGTGTAGTACTAAGTAATATTACTCTCAAAATGTGTGTGTGTGTGACTTTCAATCAGTCTGAAATTAAGCTAGTAGATAAATACTTGTAGATGACGTCGAGTGCTACTTAGAACAGCAAGTTTATCCCCCAATGTATGCCTTTTTTTGAGATTGAGAAAAAAAATGAAGGAAAAAAAAGAAAATGAAAGAAAATGCAAGGGGGGGGGGGCATCCAACATCGCTGGGCCCCGACCTTGGGCTTTGGTGGGCTTCCCTGTAAATCCACCCCCGCCTCAGTAAAAACATTAGAACGACTTTACAGACAAGTTCTACAAAGTGGGACTTCAAAGCACTTTATATTTCAGGTTTATCTAAAACAATCGTTACTGAACAGTGTTTTTAATGCGATATCGTCAGGAATATCATAGCTTGTGGAGCAAAGCGCCCCGAGGAAGTTCCAATGCACTTTAAATTGCAAGTTACCTGAAATTTTAATTACTGAACCGTAGTCCGGCTTCTAGAACCAGAGTCCTTAAATTTGAGTCTGACTGCTGCCTATATTCTTAAGAGTTGCTCGTCGTGGCCGTTAAACGCCCCAAACAAAAACGTAATTTTAGTACGATTCCTTCAGTAATATGCAGTGTAGGTTTAAACGTCCCCGAAAGTTATATCAAATTGGGCTACAAAGCAGTTTAAACTGCAGTTTTCTGAAATTATTGTTAATCGACCGTATTTTTAATGCAATACCTTCTGTAATAATGTAGCTTGTGGAGTTTTACGCGCAAGCGGCTGATGTAACCTGAAGTCAGCGAAACAAAACTTGCCAGACACTTATAAAGAAAAAGCAATCAAAGTACACTTGCCATTTGAACCTGAAGGCTCAAGGGTTGAATTAGCAAGCTTAAATTATCTTCATTCCTTTTAATCTGGTAAGTTTCTTCGTTGATCACAATGGGGATTATTTCGTTCGTAAAGCGTGTTATTAAAATATTACATTACTTTTTCCCCTGGCTCACCAGCGTGTTGATTTTTTCTGATTGTAAATAAAGCAATATGAAGAAAATTGTCCAGTTGGCTGTCTGGATCTTGTTTTGATTTCGCGGGTTTTGTTTTTGCGAAATGCTATTCGCAAATGAACTTTCTCCCTAAAAAGGAAAGGCATTACAACTCATACTGACAACTTTGTCACGCCTGCACATAATATTGGGATGCATGTGGGAGGTGGTAAGGTGTCCTACAAACCACACCTCCATTTATTTAATCTGTCAGGTTCGTGTAGTTTTATCAATAACTGACTTGAAATTTAAATGCATTAGACAACTTTGTTTCATGAATACGTTTTCTTCAGGGTAATTTCCATATGACAGTGCTTTTATTGGAGAGTACTAACATAGAAGAAACAAGGACATACTAAGTGCATTGAACTTACTGAGTCGAGAGGTATACGGTATTGCCAGTATAGAAAACCTGCTACTCAGATTTCGTGTAGGTCCTGCCCTTTAGCTCTTCCTAACCTTTGGATATTCTGTTACTGGAAGACAATAAGCGCGGAGACCAAGTCTCCATTAAAGCATCATCAAAATATTGTAATTATCACCATTTATTCGTAAAGTAGAACGCCAACAACGATGTCTCGGGCTATCCCCACCCCAGTGTTTAGGAACACCTCGAGTTACCACGAGAACTCAGGTCGTTCTCCTCGAAGCCCTCCTGGACGCGACGTGTCTTTCACACCCACATTTCCAATTCTTCTTCTCCGATGCTCCTCGTCCCCTCCGGCGAAACCACCTCATCATGCAAGATTTTGTTGAACTCCTTCATCAGCTGGGTGTGGATCCCCGCTTCTAAGAGTGCAAACAGCGCCTTACACATTTCAGGTTACATTTTTACATTGAGTCTTGTCGTGTTTGTCGTCTTCCAGCAACGAAGTTGCTACAGTGATTACAAGGTACCAGTATGATTAGCTTAAAAGTTCCTGAAAGTCCCTGGTAACTATATGTCGAGAAATGGACACACTTCTATCATCGTGTTGTGATCTTGCTTTCCTATTTCTAAATTTAGTATTATTTTGCATAGTTGTCATCTGCAAGACTTTTGTAGGAATTAGACATTCTTTCACGTTCAAAGGCGGTCCTGCTGGCTAGAGTATCCAGAGAATTTCTGCTCATATGTGTTCACAGACAAGCAATTTGACAACATGTTCCTGTTGCTGGAAGACTCATGCGTTGTAAAATGTGCTCATTCCGATCGGTGTAAGCTTGCTGTAAAGGTTTTCCATACATTTTGCAGCTATGTTTCGGGAATACATATTTATGCTCGTCATGATATTTCAGTGTTTGGAAAATGGACGGGTAACATTCGGATATGATCGAATCTAGCTTTTCCTGAGACGCAAAGTTTTTCTTCTAGATATTCTTCTCTTATTTTTGCCACAATATGAACATATTTATAAGTCGAAGAGGATAAACTATTTGTGGATAATATAGAGGTAAGCATTCCCAGTACTTTTAAATTTTTCTTAGTATGCAGTTTTCCTTAGAAAGGGAAGTATCACACAAAACATGTGAAACTTACACACGATATTCTCTATTTGTACAACATCTTTGGCTGTAAAGTTTTTGGAAGGATTTTTCTGTTTACATTTGGATATTGTGGGGACCTTCAATATTGGAGAATTATATTTCACAAAAGAAAAAAATCTCACATCATCAGATACTTATGTGATATTAATCGTGTATTGCTTTCGTGTTCCACATTTAAATGTTCATTGAATCACAAAAAGGAATCATAGTGAATTTTTCATCAAATTGGCTAACTGAAATGTCAGATTTTAAACAGTTGATTGATTTGCGTTATAGCCAAAAATTGAAATTTCTCAAAAAAAAAAAAAAAAAAAATGCAATGCTTTTGGCAGCTACGATCCTGGTGCAAGGATCTCTAAGAGAGTCCTTAGACATGCGCTTACATTTTTTTATGATGTATTGTACGCTATTTAGTACTGTAGAATCGCTGGGACCTCAAATCCTCATAACTGGTATCTCCAATGGTGCCTAACCAGTGCCTCCCTAAAACAAATCAAAGGCCGTATTGCCCCAACGGGATCCGTACGCACGAAGATCTTTGTTGTAAGTATTGTGTTTACATGGTTTTTTTTTCTTTTTCTTATGCTTGCACCAAACGGAACATCAACATGTTTTAGGAACTTTCCTAAAACATGTTGATGTTCCGTTGACCCACGCAGCGAAAACATCATGTTTTCAGGAGATTTCCTAAAACAGTTGATGACCAACTTTAAGACAAAAGGTTGGTCCAACCTTTGTCTTAACGTTGGTCCAACCTTTTCGACAAGACATAACAAGATCAAACTAAAATAGAGACGCTACAAGACCAACCTTTTTTTCCTACGTAGACGTACTCAGCTGTGAGTCTAGAACTTGAAATAAAGACCCACTCTCTCTACCATGCATCACAGGGTCGCATCTACTAGTGTGTCCTTATCTATGCCCATGCCCTCCATATGCCCATAAATTACTTATCCGTTTCCTTCACTTTCTACTACAACACAATGAAAGACGATAGCTTACTGCGCAGTAAGAGAACGATAGACGTTTCTCCCTCAAAGAGCGTGGATACATTCCTCTATGCCACTCTGTTTCATCAAGGCCGTCTAGAAAGCATAAGGCCATGACATTAGAGAGATTCGTTCCCTCAGTTTGTGACGTCACTCTCATGTTACACGACTCGACACGTCGGTTTCATGTTTGATATCACACACGACAGCGTTGGAAACCAATCGGAAGCCTTGATCTCCTCGTGACATCACTAAAAGAGGGACCTGGCATCTGTTCAAGATTCAGATGCAGCAGCAACTATCAGAGGATGACCCTGATAGACGCGTCGAGCTCTGCACCTGGGCTTTAGACGAACATCAACGAGATCCCTCATTCGCACAGGGCAAATTATGGCATTAATTGGTCCAATGCCGTGATCTTGCGATTGACACCATGTGCTAATATAAGCGATGAAGACTGAAATCTTCGTCCACATGTGTGAGAAAAATGTAAAAAGCAAAAACGGAACTTTCCCCCTCCCTTAAATTGATGATGTAAAAAGAAATGTTTCTTAGAAACAAACTGAATTTATGGAAACGTTTCCAGAAACTCAGTTTTGAAAATCTTTTTTATATAAATAAGTGCTGTAAACAGAAAAGCTTAATAACTACCCTTAAATTTGTTGATATGTTGCACCAAATAGCGGTACTACGCCAACTGCAGCACCTTTTGAGGAAAAGTATTCCAATACATGGTGCATGAAAAGCAAGACATGTTTCAATTATGCACCATAACGTGGTACAGTTTTGCACGAGAAATGTTCAAAAGAGGTGCCACCCTGCGCCGTAATGTGGTGATCCAAAATATGATGGTGCATCCCAACGCCATAATATTGTGTAACTTTGTACCACTTCCAAACATCACTGGTGCAAAGTTACACGAAGTTGGGGCGCATAGTTGCACCATATTATCGGGATTTCCATGAGCCACATATTGATATACCTTTCCTCAAAAGGTGGTGCAGCTGGTGTAATACCACTTTTTGGTGCAACGTACCACAAAACTTTTTAAAAGTGTAGAAGCATTTATATAAATTGAAATTTGTTTCGTAGCGAGTTATACATACTTTTTAACATCCTACACTATGAGTACTGTATGGTTCACATTTTTAAAGCTGAATAGTGAATTACAAGAACATTGCTAACCTTGGAGCCATTGACATATTTCTCAATTTCTCAGATCTGGGGCGTTATAATGGAGAAAACCACTGTGATTTTTCTTCTTTTGGTGGTGGTTATTCACGACGTGGAGTCTGTGCTCCTCAACAAAACAGCCATTTCAAACACCCGTGGCACTCGAACTGAAGATGACGCCCAGCCAAGAATAATTCCAGGTAATTCTCTTAACTTTTCGAATTTTCTTCTGAATATTTTACGCAGTTCAACCTCCTGCAGTAATAGTTATGTCTCGGAAAAAACTGCAACCAATCCATATTTCCGAAACACATGGCTTCACCAAAATTTATGACAACACAGAAGCAGTCCTGTGCCTTGGGATACAGGTATTTAAACCACAGTGCGTAAGGACCAACTTTCGAAAGACTGATGGTTATGTACTTATAGTACATGATAAAATTGGTTTTATTTCACGTATTAACACATGGAATGGCTTTGAAGCATTTTTTACCCAAGTTTAAATAACTGTAGATTTTTAATGTTCAACGAAAATGTAAAAAAGGTAAACGAAATAGTATATCTTTTGAAATCCGTTTGTAAATCTATATTACATCTTTTATACCATTGATTGCACTGCAACGACAAAACTATTTTTCATCAGTCAGTAGGACTGATCCTATTCTCTTTTTTTCAAATTTGGTTAATTTGGAGATCTTTCTTCTGTTTAAAGACAGCCTTAGAAATGAAACAATGGTGAAATAGTCATCTTCTTATGAAATTATTGTTACGATTCATTAATTCTCACTTATCTTTCAATCCACGCTGCATTGTTATTTTCCCACCAACTAAGAAAAAAATTAAAGAAGGTTTGCGTTGTTTTGCAAAAAAGAATGGCACCGTGAAATAAGACTCCAAGCGTTTTCCCAGCAGAATGAAGAAGTTTGTTCTACACTAGTGTGCAAATATTAAGGACGAAGAGGAGAAATTAGCATAACAGCGGAACGAGCAGGCAGAACGGACCGAAATACTACTCAGGAGATAGACTAGGGTCCGGCACGGTAGGGCATGCGCATATATGCAGCAGGACGTAGAGGGAAGGGGAATGTCAGAAGGGTATAAATCACAAGGGCGGTGTACGCTCAGCAATTCGGTGAAAGCTATTGCACGGTGTACATCGGTTTGAACGACGTCGAGTTGCTGCCACCGTGTGATATGGCCAACAGGCAATCCAGTAGACGACATCTGGATGACTTTACCCGAGGTCGCGTCATTGGGAAGTTGGAAGAAGGTCGAAGTGTGACTAGTGTGGCCGAGGAGTTCGGGATCGCTCACAGCATCGTTTCACGAGCTTGGAGAGCATTTCAAACGACAGGAACAGCTGTCCGAGAGTTTGGCAGTGGTCGTCCACGAGCAACCACGGCGGTGGACGACCGGTATATTGTCCTACAGGCGAGAAGAGACAGACGGAAGACAGCGGGAAAAATCCCAAGGCACATGCAACAGACAACTGGACGTCCGTTTTCGCGTTTTACCGTGGCCAGGAGGCTGCACAAATGTGATCTATTTGCACGACGACAAGTACGGTGTGTGCCATTAACACCTGCTCATCGGAGTCAGCGGGTTTTGTGGTGCCAGGAACAAAAGAACTGGACACATCAGCAATGGGGTCGAGTTCTCTTTACGGATGAGAGCCGATTTAGTCTGACGAGCGATTCTGGACGTATACACATCTGGAGAGAGCAGGGAACACGCAATCACACCTCCAATATCATCGAAAGGGACCGGTTTGGAGGTGGTGGAGTTCTCGTTTGTGGCGATATCCTGCTTGGTAGCCGTACTGACCTCCACATCCTGCAAGGAGGTTCAGTCACTGGTGTCGGCTATTGTACCGAGGTTCTCCTGCCTCACGTGCGTCTGTTTAGAGGTGCTGTGGGCCCTGAGTTCCTCTTCATGGACGACAACGCTACACTTCATCGTATAGTGGATGTCGCAGAGCTGTTGGAGAGTGAAGATGTTCAACGCATGGATTGGCCCGAAAGGTCCCTGGACCTAAATCCAATCGAACACGTGTGGGACCTTCTCGGGAGACGCTTCGCAGCACGTCACTAGCCGCCAGCAATGATTCCGCAGCTGCGATTGGCGCTACAAGAGGAATGGGCCGCGATGCCTCAACAGACAACCTCGTCCTCGGCATGGACAGACGTTGTAAATCCTTCAAAGAAGTCAGGGGTGATACTAAAGACTGGATTTTTCTTGGCAGCCGCCTGTCACATGGACGTTTCTGTCTTCTGTCCAGTTGTGCTCGAAGCTACCTTTTCAATAAAGTGCCTTTGTATCCTTTGGATTCCTTGTTTGGACGGTTTTGCTCACTTGTCCCATATTCTTACATCTTGGGAATCTCATGGTATGATTTGAGTCGATGTGGAACACTTCTGCAAGACGTTACATTCGAAAAACCGTCTCGTCCTTAATTTTTACACGCCAGTGTATTAGACTAATTAGGACATTGCGCAACTTTTTGTAATTTAACTTTTTTTTCAGCGAAAGTGTATAAAAATTATTATTTTTTTATTTTTATGCAAATGCCACCCACAGGAGTGCAACTGTCATGTCGTAAGTCTTTACGTCATTTTGAGTATTTTTCTAATTGACAGTTTGTATCTGTGATCAACCGTTGAAGAAATAAAAGCTTGTTTCAATCTTTTTAAGACACCCAGTATACAGCATTTGTAACCTTTACCAATTCTGAATGAAAAGAGTAAAATAATGCAGTAAAATGTTCCATACTGGCTTACAAACAGTGCTCATTTGGACTTGGAACCGAATCTTTCCATAAAGAAAACATCAGCCAAAATCTCTGGGAAATGAGCGCTCTGAATAACGGCCCTCTCTTCTATGGGGTAAAAATTTTACTAAAGTTACCTAGAAAAGAAAATCTCGCATCTTCCAGACGAAGCCAAGATTTCGAAGACTAGAGAGGGATACCTCTTAGAATGAGGACACTTAATCCCAAGTAAATAAAACAGAGAAGGATACACAGAGTCACCCACAGGAAAGATTCAGAATGGAAGAAAACGGTAGAGGAAGCAAGGAGAGTGAGCAAACAAAAAGAAACCACCATCAATGGGATCACAATGAAAAAACGGCCGAGTCCATACGTTTAGATTCCATCAATTGCGGAACTTGAAATAAAATCTTCATTTGTCGAATACCTGTAGACTGTGAGAGCAGCAGCAACAAGCCCTTGAATGAGAAGAGACGCCCCTTCCTTTCAAATATTTATAAACTTACCTTTTAAAATGATGCTGAATTGGTTTAAGTAAGGATCATAAATTATGATGAGAATGATGAACCTAATGAGAGCGTGTGAAATCATAGGAACAACTTGTGTGAATGCAAAATACAGCGCAAAAGATCTGGAGAACATGAAAGACATGCGGAACTTTACGTTAAATGTAGCATATACACTGCTCGAAGTAATTAGCTGAGCATGTGACTTTGGCGACATTATGCAAACCAGTCATGTGATATCTTAGCAAAATGCAAGTCGAGTGTGATGTAGACAGCCGAATCATGCATATCCTTATGCAAAATCAGTGTCTGTGACGTCAGAATGCATAAATCATATTTTGATCACAAATATATTTGGGATAAAAACAGAGATTTTCCGGTAGCTCTCTTATTCTATCGTGTTTATCGTGACATTTTGCTTCTTGAAGTCTTCGTTTCGGACAATGTCTCAACAGCATGATTTACCAGAATCAACGGCGTGGAAAGCTATTCGCAGGCTGGAAGCAGGTCAGACACAGCAAGTGGTAGAAGAAGCCGTTGGAATGTCACGAAACGTCATTTTTCGACTGTGGACACGGTTCCAGGATACGGGAAGTGTTCGAAGAAGGCAATGTTAAGGTAGTCCCCGAGCAACCACAAAGGACAACCGTTATCTAATGTTAACAACCCTTCGGAACAAGCGACAAAATGATACTCAGCTCTAGCAAAAGCTTCTTGTGTCAACAGGACACAGGCTGTCAACTCAATCTATCCGAAATCGCCTTCACCATTGTGGCCTTTAAACATGTAGACCAATGGTGTGTGTGTTCCTTTAACCGCACAAGACCGTACTTCCCGTAGAAACTGAGCTGAGGAACATCGCGGTTGGGGACACAAGTGAAGTCAACTTCTCCTTCCTGACGAGTCGAGATAAGTCTGAAGTTCTGATAATCGACAAGTACTTATCTGGAGGGAAACCGGCACACGAAATAACCCAGCTTTTATGCAGGAAACATCACATTACGGCGGACGTGGATTGATGTCCTGGGATGGCATAAATATTAGTGAAAGTACGGGCCTGTTCGTCATCGAAACGGCGGTCTGACGGCTCAGAGATACAGAGACGAGATTCTCAGACCTATTGTCATGCTGTATGCTGCAGCCGTCTGTGATTCGTTCCTTTTCATGGACGATAACGCTCCACTTCATAGAGCTCGGCTAGTTGACAACATGCTTCAAGAGGAGAGAATCGAGCGTTAGGAATGGCCAGCATGCTCTCCTGATCCAATTGAGCCTGCCTAGAACGCACTTGGAAGACGCCTTGCAACTCGGCCAGCATCTCCGTTGATTGTTCGTGAACTGAAGACTGCCGTCATTGAGGAGTGGCGAAGATACTCCACAAAACCTCCTTAGTAACCTGGTTAACTTCATGTCACACAGGTATGCAGCGGTCTTAGCCGTTCGAGACCACACACCGTACTAGAGGGCAGTTACCACCTTCAAAAAGTTATTTTTTCTTGTTGTACAAGATATGCATATTGCTGTAAAGTATATCTCATCACATGCATTCAATGACAATGTTGCCTAAAAATTCGCTAATGTGCTCTTTCTTACCCATACTACTGAATATTTTACTGTATCTTACATGAAAGTAATATTTTACGTTCAATAACATCAGACACATGATTTTCCTTACAATATCTCTTCTCCCCCTAATTCTTTTGAACAGTGTACTTAACTCAGAGGCCATATTGTAGAGGGAGTACAGTTTACTGTTTTCCATCTAGCCATCCTTCAGAAAACATTAAATTTACATCACCCTGGAACGGAAATCGAACCTGCATCTCCCGATTTACGTTCGAGCATGCTACCGTTGTACCATACTGGACAACGAAATTTCAAGCAACTGAGGCTAAGATGTAGCTTAGGAATATTTACGTTCGAGCATGCTACTGTTGTACCATCCAGGACAACGAAGTTACAAGGAACTGAGGCTATAAAGGTGTAGCTTAGAAATATTTACGTTCGAGCATGCTACCGTTGTGTCATCCAGGACAACGAAGTTCCAGGCAACAGTAGCTAAGAAGGTGTGGCTTAGGAATCCGAACAACTTTCCGGATGTGAGCTAGCCGAAGCAATTCTTCATCATAGTGTAGAAATGTTACAGATCATAAAAACGAGTGGGAAGTGAATCCCCCTGAAGAAATAATTTTTCACAAATACATGAAAAGCCTATACCTACACAATGCGCCCTTTAAGTAATGAGACTGATTTTTTTACGGGACAGTCCTTTGAATAAAAGTAACAAACGTGTTTAAAGTCTTGACTGCTAGAGTGTGCTGTAATCGCCGGAGCAACTTTCAAGTCGGGTGACTCAGCAGTTTTCGTGTGGCCACCGTTGAAGTAAAACTGTGCGTGTCAGAATTTGTGTAATGGAACAAAGAGCTGGGATAAAATTTTACTGTAGATTAGGGAAAACTGCCACCGAAGTATATCAAGACCTAAAACTAGTTTACGGGGATGACTGTCTGAGCCGTGTACAGGTATTCCGCTGGTTTTCAACATTTAAAGATGGGAGAGGGTCTCTCGAGGATGAACAACGCACAGGACGTCCAGTTTCTGCAAGGACAAATTAAAATGTAGTGAAGGCTAGCAAAATTGTCGCTCATGACAGGCGAATAACCACTGGGCTGCTCGCGGAACAACGGTCAGTATTATTTAGGAATAATGAAACGTCTGTACGCCCGCATGCGAAGCGTCAGGAAAGAACCGTTCCACAAAAGCAATTGGTTTTTGTCGCACGACAACGCGCCCGCACACTGTGCGCTGCCTGTGAAGCAGTTTCTCACTTCGAAGTCGATCTGTATGACCGAATACCCACTCTACTCGCCAGATTTGGCTCCCGCATACCTTTTCTTCTTCCCAGAGGTGAAGTGTGCTTTGCTTCATCGGCATTGAGGACATCCATCGAGGTGTAACTAACAGACTGAAGGAAGTTCCGGTTCAGGACTTATACCGTGTTTTCGAACACCTATACGAAAGATCTCACCTTTGTGTGGAGTTGGAGGGAGATCATTCTGAATCTGTGCAAGTTACAATTCAAAATATAGTTTGTTGTTTAGATATAATAATTTTTGTCTCATTATTTAACGGCCGCACTGTGTATATTGACCTTCATCCGTATATGGATGAGCAATGGTCGTCGACGCTACGATGAAGCGGGATTGCTTCGGCTAGCGCACATCTGGGAAGTTGTTCGGATTCCTTAGCTACATCTGCTTAGCTTTGGTTGCTTGGAACTTCGTTGTCATGGGTAGTTTAAAGGTAGCCTGCTCAGAAGTAAAGCCGGAGATGAGGGTTCGATTCCCGTTTCAGGGAAAGGTAATTTTCAAGCTTTCTGGAGGATAGTTACAAGGGAAACAGTGAAATTTACGGCATCTATATGCCAACATTGATGCGTGTATGACTTTTGAGTATTTGTGACGAATTGATTTTTCCCGGGATTCACTTTCCACACATTCTTATAAGACACTTAATATTTCAGCAAACTGTCAGATGCTATCATTTTAGCAGCGACTAAACTTTTCCAAACATGGCAACTACGTAGATGTAATAATACGTTTTTAATATAAATTTATCTTCGTATGTTCATAGAAACAGTTTTTTATAATATAATTTCAGCATAATTTTAAAATGTAAGTTTATTAATACTGTATTTGAAAGGAATGGGCTTTTCATCCAAAAGCTTGCTGCTGTTGTTCAGCCAGAGTATAAGTAATACTAATATCATGGTTTCAGTTTTTTTCATGCTTTTTAGACTGTACTACAATGCATACTATGTAGCTACAGTGTGCACTTCCCTAGCATTGAGATTCAAACACCTGCGTGGTAACGAACATTATTTACAGAAAATTTCATATTGAATGCTGAAAACTTGGGCGCTTATGATAACCTCTAGTCTTCCTGTAATACTCTCCACCTTTTTTTATATATACACTATACTATCAAAAATATTCAGACACCACAATGTTTTGGGGCAAATGACTTCATTATCACAATCAGTACTTAGCAGATCCACCTTTTGTGTGTATGACAGCGGCAAAACGGCGAAGCATACTATCAACCAATTTCCGATAAGTCTCGACAGGAATGGATCGCCATTCGTCCTGCAAAGCTTCTGCCAGAGTAGAGAGCGAACACAGTCGTTGTGCTCGATTTCGTATCCGTCGCTCCAGTTTATTCCAGTGGTGTTCTATGGGATAAGATCGGGACCCTGAGCAGGCCAGTCTAACAATTCCACCTCATTTTCAAGAAACCAGTCCTGCACACATAGTGCAGTGTAGCAAGGAGCTCGATCGTGTAGGAAGAGACAACGGTCATTTCCATAATACTGCCACATTGTTGGTAGGGCAGAATTATTCAGAACGTTGAGGTACACTTCATAGTTGATGGTTTGTGGCATAATAACCAACGGGCTGAGTCCCATCTTGGAAAAGCAACTCCATACCATGATGGAGCTCCCGCCGAACTTAACATTTGGGAGAACACCATCCGACAAAAACCTTTCTCCAAGCTGTCGCCAAATCTAAACACGCCCATCAAATTGGAAGACTGAAAAACGTGACTCATCACTCCAAAGAACAACTTTCAGTCACCCACAGTTCAGAAACGATGGGAGAACACTACTGCAAACTGCTCTTCGTATTCACGGTAGTGATGTGTTACTTGTGTGCCGCTGCTCTACCATAATAACCCATACTGTGCAACTCTGCGGAGAGTTATGGTACTAACCGAGCAATTACAAGCATTTCCTACTTCAGCAGAGATGGAAACGGCAAAGAAAGAACGGGATTTCCTAATATTTCTAACCATGGCTCTTCTGTCAGGCTCCGTCAGTTTCTGAGGCCATTCTGAAGTTTTGTTTGCTGTAGTTGCACCGTCCTGATTCCACCTCTTTACGACATCACTTACAGTCAATTTCGGTATGTTTAGTTTAGCTGCAATGCTCCGTATGGGAACGTTACTCCAATGGACATCCTGTGACCAGCCCACGTTGGAACTCGGAAAGTTCACGTCCACGTGGTATATCCCCTTCAAAGCTACTGATAACACGACAGAACATCTCAGCTTTATATACATAGCTCCTCACTCACAGCGCACCTTTTTGCGCAACCGTTCTTTGCACTTATGCAAATATTTGGTAGTGTCCGAATACTTTTGATAATATAGTGTATATAAAATTATAAATGCCCGCCGAGATGTTCCACCATTCAATCTTAAAGCCAGTGACCGGCTTCTTTTCTTGGACGATCTCTTCTTCCATGCACCCGACGATCCGATTCCTCCCAAAGATTCTTTATAGGGTTAAAGTCAGGACTCAGGGTTGGCCAGTCCAACTTTTCAACGCCCATGTCCTCAGATCATTCTTTAACAACGTGTTCATTACGGCATGAAGCGTTGTCTTGACACAGCTATAAGCCTTCCTCAAAATGTCGCCACAACGTTGGTAGTGAATAATTGTCCAGAACTTATAGGTGGAGCTCAACTTTCATGGTTTTGTCCAACACGACTAACAGATCCATGCCAAAGCACGAGAAACAGCTTCATACCATCATACTGCCTTCACCAAACTTTATTGTCAGGACGATACATTCCGGAAGATACATTTCTTCTGGCATCTGCCGCACCCAGGAACGACTACCAGACTGGTAGACTATGTATCGTGGCTTGGCAGTTCAAAGCAGTTTTCCATTGGTCCAAGATCGGTGACGCATCACTTTCTCCACCGTTCGTTTTGTCCACATTCATTTCGTTCTCAGAATGGATGGAACATTCTGGAAATTTTCTGTTTTAACGAAATTTTTGGTACTACGCAGAAAAAAAAGGTCAGCGGACATTGCTTACATGCAATTTCTTTTTCCAGTTTAAAATTTTCGATTACATTTTAACGATTTTTTAAATGTTATGTAAATTAAAACGAGGAACTGAACTTATTGTGACCACCTCCTACTTTTGACGTCAACAGCGCGTAGCCAATGTAAGAAGGCACGTTTCGTGAGCTGGCTTGTAGGGTATATAAGCTGTGCTGCAGGCATTCTGAAAACATCACTCGTTGCTGTCATGGATAAAAGGAGCGATTTATCAGATTTTCAAAAAGGAATGATTATCGGCTTTCGGGCCAAATGTGGCTGGATTTCTGAAACAGCGCAGTTTATGGACTGTTCGCGTGCTGCTGTGATTAAGGTGTATCGTGATTGGAGAAATGGCACCATTGCGAATAAGCGAAGTGGAAATTGCGGAGCATCACGTGCCATTGATGTGAGAGGTGAACGTCGACTTCGAAAGAGCGTGAGGGCTGATCGACACGCTACAGTGGAGCAACTCACTGGCCGAATGAACCAGGGGGCTACCGGAAGTGTGCCTAAAGTGACAGTTCAGTGAACCCTGCTGCGTATGGGGCTCCAATGCAGACGGGTGGTCACTGCACCTATGCTAACGAAGGTGCATCTGTAGGAAAAGCTTACATTTGCGCGGTAGTATCGGAATTAGGCCTCCGCTGATTGGCAAAGGATTGTCTTATCGGATGAGTCCCGTTTTCTGCTACATAGAACGGATAGACGTTGGCATATAAGGCGAGAAACATTGGAGAACAAACTCTCTTCAACCATTGCTGGAAGAACACAAGCTCGTGGGGGCAGCGTTATGGTCTGGAGAATGTTTTTGTGGCATTCTCTGGGTCCACTTATACCTGTGGAAGGCACTATGGACCGAATTCGTTATGAATCCATCCTTGCAGACCACGTACACCCATACATGCTGATTGTCTTCGCTGGGGCGGATGGGATCTTCCAGAACGACAATGCGACGTGTCGCACATTTAGAAATGTCCGAGGAAGAGCCCGATGAAGACTTCAAAGTACTTTCCTTTCCCCTAAATTCCCCACACTTAACACACTTAACTCAATTTAGCATCTGTGAGACCACCTTGATCGTGTTGTTCGTTCTATAGATCCTCCAGCTGCTGTCAAATGCACTGCCATCAGCATTGCTCCACATACCTGTGAACACCTTCCGGCACCTTATTAAGTCACTCCCAGCCCGTCTAGCTGCTGTCCGCGCTGCACACGGCGGTTACTCTGGATATTAGCTGGTGGTCACAATAATGTGATTCGACCGTGTAGTTCTTAGCTTTTCAGTATATTTATTTTTTATTCTGATTATTAATTGTTTATACTTTCCGTATTACTAAATTTCATACGAATGAACTATAATGTTCTCTATATGTGTCGTAGCTATTTAACGTGAGAAAAGAAATCCATTAAAGTATAATGGTGAAAAAAAGTTTGGGATTGATAATTACTGTGAACTTGCTGTGTGAGAGAAGTAAAATAGAAACTTTTTACGTAAAGGAAAAAGGGGTCTAAATTTTTCTTTTTCGATCCAACACATTTACGAGCATTGAAATAGACTCTTTACTAATCTAATTTTGCGAATAAGATGTATCATAATGAAATTTACTGTAAGTGGTGTATCACAAGGCATAAAGTTTTTTTCATGTTTTGTCACTGCGTAAAAGTGCAACATGATTATTAATTTGACTGGTTAAGTAAACGTTAAGAATATGAGCATCACCAACTGAAAAAAAGTGCCCGAGCCTAAAATTAATATTTTGTGCCTGAGTAAAAGCACATAATTCCTTCAAAACAGAACATTTCCACAGTATTCCATCCATTCTGAGGACGAAATGAATGTGGACAAAGTGAGACGTGGATGAAATGAACTGGACCAAGTGAACCTGGACAACATGAACACGGACAAAGTGATAAGGAACCCCTCGATCGACGTTTCTAACATCACACTAATCGGCGTGCGGCATTAATAGGAGTTATTATCAGCTTGTGGATCGCTGCTCGGCAGTGGTAACCCCTGTCGTAGGTCTTCGTCAGTCAAAGGGCAGTTTTGCAGGGCTTGTAGTACAAGATCGACGTTCCTTACATCACACTAATCGGCGTGCGGCATCAGTCGAAGTTATTAGCGGCTTGTGGATCGCTGCTCGGCAGTGGTAACCCCTGTCGTGAGTCTTCGTCAGTCCAAAGAGCAGTTTCGCATGGCTTGTAGTACAAGATCGACGTTCCTTACATCACACTAATCGGCGTGAGGCATTACTCGAAGTTATTAGCGGCTTGTGGATCGCTGCACGACCGTGGTATCCAATGTCGTGAGTCTTCGTCAGTCCAAACGTGGTTTTTCATGGCTTACAGTACAAGATCGACGTTCCTCACACCACACCAATCGGCGTGTGACATTAATCGAAGTTATTAGCGGCTTGTGGATCGCTGCTCGACAGTGGTAACCCATGTCGTGAGTCTTCATCAGTTCAAAGCGTAGCTTTGCATGGCTTACAGTACAAGATCAACGTTCCTCACACTACACTAATCGGCGTGCGGTATCAGTCGAAGTTATTAGCGGCTTGTGGATTGCTGTCCGTAGTGGTAACCCATCTCGTGAGTCTTCGTCAGTCCAAAGCGCAGTTTTGCATGGCTTACAGTACAAGATCGACGTTCCTCACAACACACTAATCGGCGTGCGGCATCAGTCGAAGTTATTAGCGGGTTTTGGATCGCTGCTCGGCCGAGGTAACCCATGTCGTGAGACTTTCGTGCCCACTGTAATGGCGCTAACACATTTGCTGGATCTAGGATATTGTTGATTTGCGTTCTGAGCTGACAGCCATTTTCAGAGCTCTCCTGTAACGTTCTCTTAGCTTCGGAGGCTTACCAGGTCATTTCTTGGCAGATTCAGACCCATGCAACTGCAATTTTTACATTACAACACCATCCGTCGATGAAGGGATCTTCAATGTGCCTGAAAGTTACACACGTAGCAATTACTTACGTGACACCCTATTATCAATCCTCGCTGGAAATCAGTTAAATCTGTCTGCCGAGTCATCTTGCATTCACAGTCGTTCTACTCATTATCTCATCATAGCCGTAGAAGCATATCTGTAGCTTGGTATGTGACGTGATGCTTGCGTAGAACGTAACTTACTATCAACAGAGGGTGTCCGAATGTTAATGGTACAGCAGTGTAAATATTATAGTTACTTGCAACCTTCGCAATTTACTTTGACACCTCTAAATAGCATTCTCCTCCTAACAGCATCCACGATGAGTAGGATCTTTCAGTAGCCGTTTTTCGGAGGTTTTACTGTACATGAAAACACTCGTTAGACAAAACATTAGAGATAAAGGTAATGGGAAGTTGACATGGGCATCACCCGTGCAGAGTGGATAAGATCCAAATCGGATGCAGGCGATAAATAGGCGGACAGCAGGGCTTCCCAACAGTGTACCGCAATCGACGAACGTGAGTAAACGTTGTGATCTGAGTGACTTGATAGCGGACGCATTGTTGGCACAAGATAGATGGGTCATTCTATCGCCTAAGTGGTAGCAACCCTAGGGTTTCCGAGGTTTTAACAGTATCAATGGTGTACCGCGAGTATACAATCGATGGACATGACAGGGCCTAGAAAGCAAGTGGTGGGCGACCACATGCCACTGATGACGGGCGTCGACGTAGATTATTCAACCTCGTACATACCGACCGCTTGGCAACTGCGGCGCAAATCACATCCAGTTTAAATGTCGGAGGCTCAAGCAGCGTCAGCGAGTGAACGGTATGGCGCACAATGCATACCATGGACTACAGGAGTTGACGCCCTACTCGTATGCCACTGTTGACTGCTCGTCATCGGATATTGTGCCAAAATCACATCCAAGTTAAATGTCGGGGGCCCAAGCCGCTTCATCGAGAGAACGATATGGTGCACAATGCATACCCTGGGCTACGAGAGGTGACGCGCTTCTCGTGTGCCACTGTTGATTGTTCGTCATCCTATGGTGCCGGGAACATCAAAACTGAATCTCTGAAGAGTGGCGCCGCGTCGTGTGGTCAGATGAATCCCGTTTTTAGCTGTCCCGAGTTTATGGGAGGGTGCTGGTGTGGTGTCGACAGCATGAGGCCATGGCCCGTCGTACCAGGTCGGCTCTGTTCAAGGCTTTGGTGGCTCTGTGATTGTTTGGGGTGCCTTCTTATGAGACACATTAAGTTCCTTAGTGTGTCTGGAGAGATCCTTAACCGCTACGCAGTACCAGCATGTGCTGGATGATCACCTCACGCTCTCATAGCCTTCGCGTATCCTGCGGGTGATGGTCTGATACAGCAGGACAGTGCGCTGCCCCACAGGGCTGCAACCACCCAGCCATAGCTCGAGGAGCACTTATCTGATTTTGGAACCATCCAGTGGCCCCCAAGGTCTCAGGATATAAACTCTATGAAAACTCTGCGCGCCGTGGAGAGGAGCAGCAGATCCGTATCCGTGGATCCTGGACAGACGTCTTGGGCTGAGTTGTGGACAATGCTGTAAAAGATATAGCTGGAATTATCTTTGGAAACCCTTCGGCATCTGGCAAAGTCCATGTCTCGGCGTGCGCAGGCTGTTATTCACTCCGGAGGAGGACCAACACACTATTAGGTAGGTATTTCTAATGTTTTGTCCATTGAGTGTACTGTAAGACTTTGTAAAAAAATTTTACAAATCATTCTGTACTTATAGCTTTTTCTTCCTAAAATAAAAAAAATCACTTATTTGTTCTCTTAGGTTATCCTAACGACTTACAACGCAGGCGAGGGTCTCGAGTAGGAAATGGCGATGTCTACGAATTCCATCGATTCCAACATTATGGCTTTAAAACACCTGCGCCAAGCACATTCAGTCTGGAAGGAGTACTGGCTTTTCTGGCCCCTCTGGCTACCATTCCTATCATCGCCAGTGCAGCCCTTAGCAGCCTGGCCTCGGTCCTTCCAAGACTAACAACAGAAGGTCAGATTTCCGGCCGAGGGAAACGGGAAGTTCTTCTCGATGCACTCCACCGGATGTCTCCTTTCAATTCCTCTTCAGAAGACTTCAGCGACCTCAGACATCACTTCGGGCGAGACATACGAGATCTGGACATAATTCAGAAATATCTGAAGAAAGCCAATCCACGAGAGGACTACAATGATGAAATTATGGCAACATACCTTCGATGTAGCGGAATGTTGGATTATGACAACCATTGCCTGGAAAGGCTTGTCTGCCAGTTCTCTGATCCAAACACGAGAATGGATTCACTCGAAAAGGACGTTTCTTCACTGTAAGTATTAATTTCGTTCAAACTCAAGAAACGCTTCGTACGTATCCAATTTGATTTTGTAACCCCAAAAGCGAGATAAAGAAATCAAAATTTGTAGCGTCGAAATAAGTAATTATTTATTGCGTGATGAACTGCAAGATATGAAAGTCTGCTCTGTGAACAACTTACATCGTATTTAAGCCCACCGGACAAAAAATTAGTCACCCCTAAAAGAAATGACAGTAGAAAGTTACCGGTTGCACAGAGGACGCCGTAATAGCATTGTTGGGATATACATAGCACTGACGTGGTCTTACAGGATCATTTCTGTGTCGTACAGTGGTGAAGAGCAACGTGTATGTTGAATTTAGTCTGCAGTATGGGTCGTAAGACAGACGTTACTGAGTGGCAAAAAGGGGCCATTGTGTTTGGCTGTGCCCACGGACACAAATTGAATGAAGTCGCCCAATTTGTTGGTGTGTCGAAACATATTGTCCAGCGGGTCAAAAAACAGTGGTGTAGTTCGCAGTCAACTGAAAATCAGTGACGTAACTGTGGCCAGAAAACGATTCTCACTAACAGGGACCGCCGCCATGTTTCACGCCTGATAACTGCAAAGCGGTTTCAGACCAGGCAACAATTGTTCCAAACAATCAATAAAGTCCACTCCAACCAATTTCCGAAAGGACATTGGTACGAGAACTGCATGCGATGGACATCTGGGCAGAATACCACAGAAGAGGCTTCTTTTAACAGCAAGTCACAACGTCGCACGTTATCAATGGGCTCAGAGGCACCAAACCTTTACTATGGAGGATTGGAAACGAGTAATTTGGTCTGATGAGTCTCGTTTTTGTTTGTACTCTAATGATTGGAGGCGACGAATGCATCGCAGGCCCAATGAAGCCTTTAATCCTGATTGTGTCGAAGGTGTTGTTCAAGCTGGAGAGGGTTCTGAGATGTTTTGGGGATTTTTTCGTACCATGAAATGAGTCCTCTCGTTGCAGTGACGATGACTTTGGACCAGCATGCGTACCTCCACATTCTGAATGACGAAGTGTTGCCCTTTGCCCTACATCTCCAGGAGCAGCATCACATTGCCACTTCTGTCTTCCAAGACGACAATTGCAGTGTGCACAGGGCTAAAACTGTGTCTGAGTGGCACGACGAACAATCAGCAACACTGTCTCACTTCGATTGGCCCGCCAAATCCCATTGAAAATCTGTGGGATCATTTGGAACAGAAGGTGAAACTCCGGAATAGGCACCGTACTGTGGCGGAACTTCGGCACCAATTGACGCACGAGTGGCTGCAAATCGATGTTCAATACATCGTTTGCAGCCACTCGTGCGATAATATCATGAATCTACCACACCGGATTCATGCTGTTATCAAGGCAAGAGGCGCCGTCACTTGTTATTAGGTAAGTTCTGACAGGGATGACTAATTTTTTGTCCGGTGTGCTTACACATACCGTATCATGAGTAGATGGGACCTAACGTTTGCACAAAATTTAGAGTGCATAAGATTATCTGTAGAAACAGGTGGAAAGACAACGAGGGATACTTTTCCAGTATTTGCTTCATTACACATTTATTTTTTGTGGTGCAAGGCCATCTTTGCTGGTGCAAAGACCACGTCTGGCTTAGAAGCGCCGAGTATACGTATACACAATTCGGACTGTGAAATTTGTCATATATTTCACAAAATCTTATAGGGGTCTACGATTGTAAACTCGTCAGTTTCACGCCTCTGAAGTTTTTCAAATGTCGTAAGATGTTTTCCTCCTTTTAATTCGACGACGAATTTCCTACTCAAACTTCCACTGCAAACGATACTTTTTTTGTTTTTTTGTTAAATGGTCTCATAAAGCATCTAAGGATAGAAGTCGCCCATCCCTAATTTAGGTCCACTGGTCATAATAAATGGAGAGAACCGGTGAAGGAAGAACTAACACAACATCTACGTTCTATTCGGTATTCAAACCCAAGACCATTAATGCGAGAAGCCAGAGCCTCTCTCCTTAAACAGCCAGCCCTACATGCTACAAGCTTCATATTAAAGTATCATTAATAACTCTTGGGCTTGATGCTTTCTGTTATTCATTGATATGTTTATGATTGAGTCACCGTACCTAGAGGCTCTTAGCATTCGAGATGCTGGGACGCTGTGCTCGAACTCCAGTTCCACAGTTCTACTTCCCCTCTTTCCCTGGAGTTTATGAAAATAAATTCAAGAGATGATTTTTTGCCATCTTTGAAACTCGAAGGAGCTGGTAAATATCACCAACAAAGATAAACATAAGACGCCTTTAATCTGCTGAAAATACAGGATATGTGATGATGGCCTTATTGTATTGTAAACATAATCGTGCATAAAAAAATAACCCAATGGCCATATCGGAAGTACATGCAAAGAAATGCATCAATAGTTTTAAGTCATCCATTCATTAGATTCGAAAATATTAAAACGAATACGTTCATTATTATTAGATTGTTTGGGGGTTTAACGAGCATCATGAGCAACTTTCAGGCTATAGGCAGTCGCCCGTCCCTAATTTGGAGCCACTGGTTCCGGGGAGGGGTAAAGGCTAAATTCGTGGGACAGACACACCACCAATGTAATCCGACCCCAGACTTTGCGTTGACGAGTGAACAGAAGGAAGAGGAAATCATCAATGATCACTTCTTCTGCATTCCAGAAAACGGATATCATGACATTTCCAGTAGACTTATTTAGAAAGCTACTTATCGTTGGTCGGAGGACCTTTTCAGAGGCTTACTGCTTCGGGTATTTCGGGAACTTGTCGCCGAGGGCAGGTGCAATCAAATTATATTAACGAAAACTCTGAATTTTTTAGAAATTTAAAGCTTTAATTTTACTAATTATGCTTGTACAAGTATGTGTAATTCCAATTTAAATTGTGGCTTGGTTACTGCAATTTGTCGTGAGTTTCGTATTTTCTTTCGAATCGATCTTTTTGTTTTTAACAGATATTGTTTAAATGAATATTCATGCATGGAAGATTTAAAGTGTGTTTTCCATTTTGCAGGATAATCTACACTATTATTAATAACAGGCATATCAGAGAAGATTTCAAAGACCGATTAAGAAAGGCTGCTGTCTTTGGAAGAGATCGTCCTGGAAGATGTGGTTTCTTTGCCTGTTCCAAAGAGCATTTCACCTCCATGTAGCATACACTGAGTATTTTTCGCAAAAAAATAGAACTCATCAATCATGCATGTCAAAAACTTATCGCACAAATGAATCATGTATTTTGTAAAAAGATAAAATTTATTTATGCGTTTATGAGTAGTATGTTGAATTCTTACTTCTTTTCCTTTTTTTATGGATCATATTGTAATTATTAAATTCTTAGGCTGTCATCAAAGTGTATAAAGTCGTTGTTGGATACTGGATTAAGAACCGGCTTACGCTAAAGAAACTCCACAACACAAATTTTGCAACAAACTTATTTTTTCGGATAGAGAGGCTATGAAACTTCTAGAGACTTATTAAGGACTAGTTGTTAAGAAGTGTATGAGGGGGAGATGTCAACATGACACATGAATTTTCAGTCAGCATAATTTTCGTCGAGCCTTTCGAACAACAGTGTGTAACGTACATACCTCATAGGTGACGCACATGTCAAAACGGCAAGTTGCAGCGATAGGCTTCGTCGGTGAAATTCAAGAGGTAGAATATCCGGCTCCGGAGAAGGACGATGTGTGGGTTCGAATCTCATCACCGGAAAATTTAGGATTTTACGGCTATATTGGCGCTGAACGTAAAATGAATCTCTTGGCCGTGAAGTTCGAGGGAAAAAAATGTGTGATGCTTCTTCCACACATCATCTGGAATTAATAAGAATTCCTTCTTCTACGCTTCACAATATGTGTGATGCTTCTTCCACACATGTTCTGGAATTAATAAGAATTCCTCCTTCTATGCTTCGAAAAATATGTGATGCTTCTTCCACACGTGGTCTGGAATTAATAAGAATTCCTTCTTCAAAGCTTCGAAAAATGTGTGATGCTTCTTCCACACGTGGTCTGGAATTAATAGGAATTCCTCTTCTACTTTTCGAAAAATGTGTGATGCTTCTTCCACACGTGATCTGGAATTAATGAGGATTCCTTTGAAAAATATGTGATGCTTCTTCTACACATCGTCTGGAATTAATACAAATTCCTTCTTCTACGCTTCACAATATGTGTGATGCTTCTTCTACACGTGGTCTGGAATTAATGAGGATTAATTTAAAAAATATGTGATGCTTCTTCCACACATCGTCTGGAATTAATAAAAATTCTTTCACAATATGTGTGATGCTTCTTCCACACGTGGTCTGGAATTAATAAGAATTCCTTCTTCTACGCTTCACAATATGTGTTATGCTTCTTCCACACGTGTTCTGGAATTAATAAGAATTCCTTCTTCTACGCTTCACAATATGTGTTATGCTTCTTCCACACGTGTTCAGGAATTAATAAGAATTCCTTCTTCTATGCTTCGAAAAATGTGTGATGCTTCTTCCACACGTGGTCTGGAATTAATAAGAATTCCTTCTGTGCAAACAGGAATTTATCGGTGACGAAAATCGATGCCGTGTCTCCTCGCTCCGGAATGAGTTGCGCTAACCGACTAAGCTACACGGACGGAATGTATCGCTGCAGATTTGTGGTCTTGACACGTGCTTCACCTCTGTAGTACGTCACATCATGTCCCTCTTATTTTTTTATTTTTTTTATGTGAAAAAGGAATCTTTCATTAATTCCAGGCGATATGTGGAACAACGAGCATCACACATTTTTCTAAGAACCCAACGACCAGTAGATCCATTTTTATACACGGGCGCAAATGTGAAAATAGGAATTTGTTGGTGATGGGGATCGAAACCGCGTCTCCTCGCTTCGGAGTGAGTTGCTCTAACCGATTAAACTACACCGACGGAATGTATCGCTGTAGATTTGTCGTCTCGACACGTGATTCACCTCTGTAGGACGTCACACTTCTTCTACATTTTGAAAAATGTGTGATGCTTTTTCCAGACGTCGTTAAGAATTAATAAGAATTCCTTTTTCTACAGTGAGCTCCATCAAGCATGGTTTGCCGGCGGACTCGAAACCTGCGGTAAGAATTCCTTCTTTTAGCATGGTTGGTCGAAGGACCCGAAACCTGCGATAAGAATTCCTTCTTCTAGCATGGTTTGTCGGTGGACCCGTAACCTGTGATAAGAATTCCTTCTCCTACAGTGAGCTCTTTCAAGCATAGTTTGTCGGAGGACCCGAAACCTGCCATTTGGTGCCTTCGCCTTTATAGGGGAGAATATGTGACGTACCTACCTCAAAGGTGACGCACATGTCAAAACGGCAAGTTCCAACGATAAGCCTTCGTAGGTGTAGTTCAAGCGGTAGAATACCCGACACCGGAGAAGGAAGTTGTGGTTTTGAATTCCATCACCGGCAAATTTGGGTTTTTGCGCTATAAATGGTTGTGAACCTTTATTTTGTCAAAACCATTAAACGCAGAACATCGTATTTTTCGAACAAAAATGAACCGTGACGTATCTTGTAAAGTGTATTTGAATAAGCATAGTAAAACTGTACAAACAATTACTCAATGAAATGGTTATTCATCAGTGTAGCGCTTGAATTTGTTTTCTCGGTAAACCTTTTCATGCCTGGATTGAATTTGAAGCACGTTTTTCGCACCCCTGCATTTAATGTACCCGAGCACTCTGTTTAGTGTTTTCTATCTTAGAGTGCTGCTTTGCCACGACGGTGGCGGAGTGGTCTAAGCGTTGGCTTATGACCATTCGTCCGAGATGAATTCGAATCCCGGTGAGGCAGGGATGTTGTGTTTGTCTTACGGTCCTGGCTGTCTCCTTTCCCTGGAACCAGTGGCTCTAAATTAAGGACAGACGACTGCTTATAGCCCATGGAATTGCTCACGATGGTCTTTAACCACCCTAACCCACAAAAAAAAAACACTTCTGCTTTATTGTTTTAATGCAACGAAATATGTAATGTTATTAAGAATAAAAGATTATCATGTATTTATATGACATAATTAACTTTTGAGGATAAACTTTGTTTTCTCGTTTTACTCTACTTGAGAAATGAGATTCTGTACATTTGTGCTCGTGGAGACTTTGGTTCCCTTCCCTATCCAATGGAGTAAATAATGAAGAAGTTCTCACGAAGCAAGTATTCTATTGTCTAGCAGTACTTTTCTTGAACTACTTCTATAGGTAAGCGGCAATTACTTTTCTTGAATACTCTAGGCTAGCAAATACTTGGTGTTCTTGAACTGCTCTTTCAGGCCAATGGTACTTACTTTTCTTGAACTACTAGGCTAGCAGTACTTAATTTTCTTGAACTACTAGGTTAGCAGTACTTAATTTTCATGAACTACTTCTCTGGGCTACAGTACGTACTGGTCTAAAACTGCTGCTATAGTCTAGTGGTATTTACTTTTCTTGAACTACTAGGCCAGCAGTACTTGCTTTTCCTGAACTAGTAAGCTAGCAACACTTGCTTTTCTTGAGCTACTTCTTTCTTTTTCTTTTTTTTTTTTTTTTTGGGGGGGGGGGGTCATATTTTACGAACTCTCATGATCATGGAAATCTGGGAAGAGTCACCAACTCTAATTTTTAGTTACTGACTTATGAAAACGATAGAGGCCTAAAGAGTAGCAGAATAACGCTAAGCAGAAACTCGAAATCTGTATGTTCCGTATAAGTTTGCATAAGTGAATTCTTACCGTTCATGACCAAGAAAGTTCTCCTCCTACTTAAAACTCTTAGGGGTTGAATAGCACAAAAGAAGTTAAATGTTGCACGCACGGGTCAGTTTTCATCACCATTTTGCGGCACTTTTTCATTTTCTGTGTGCTGGCAATAGATGGGGAAGATGCCAAATGTACTGAACCCATTATCAGGATTTACTGTAACCCCCTTCCCCTCCGTGATTCAAAGTGATGTAATATGAGCGTGGGAGCGTGAGATTGCACGTATTTCTTTATGGAATACTCATAAAAACTGTGCCATTGTCGTTGTGGGGAAGACTCTCATTTTTGTTTCACGTTAGCGTTTATTTTGATTTCCCGTGGAGAGGGAAGGTGATACCAGGAGACAGAGATCTTCAGGGGCTTTAATTTGTAAAACCTGATCCATTTCAAACTTATCAACATACAGTATATCCCTGCCCAGAGCCGTATCTAGGCATCTTTGCGCCCGGGTAAGACCCGAAATATTGCGCCTCCATGTCTTTCTACCTTATGCATACAAGGTGATTCAGAAATGTTGGTCATAAATGAAAATATAGATAGTACTCATCGAAACAAGCAAAAACGTCTCAGTCAACATAGGTCCGGAAACGAACCGTTTTCGACATAATTGACATTTTATTGCAGGGTTTCCAGAGGTAATATAAAGTTGCTTTTTCCCCAGCTGTCAGCTATTTCGATACTTTTTGCATTTCTGAGGAAGAAATCGGGAGGGCTGAATTGTTTAAGGGACCGGTGAGATCACAATTGTTTGAGGGAACGGTTAGACCTCAAACTTTCCCTTCCCCGAAAGTGCTCCCTCGATTTTCCCCAAGGAAAAAAACAAACCAC
The DNA here is from genome assembly GCA_039090855.1 of Macrothele yani. NCBI lineage: Eukaryota > Metazoa > Arthropoda > Arachnida > Araneae > Macrothelidae > Macrothele > Macrothele yani. The sequence goes on from CM077017.1 coordinate 16,131,114, forward strand.
CCCAGTTCTTGGAGTAAAACATTACACACGGGGAATACTTTGCACTCCTGGGGGACAGTGAAGGAAATGATTTTTGGGAGTGAGTGAGTTGAGGGTTCCAACTTTCAGCCCAAGAACAAATGATTCTGAGCTGTCTCCCGCAGGAGCTCTCCAAATACAACACAAATAAACTGTGGGGTTGCATCTGGTAACCCTGCATGATGTTAAAACGGCAAACAATACGTACAAATACGGACAGAAGTGTCATGAAGGGTGCTTACCTTCACGACAAATGCTCAAAATGTCCTCCGTTTGCTTCGATACAGGCCTCTAGTCTCCTTCTCAGCGAGACGCGCATTCGTTCAAACATCCCTGGGTTGTGCCTGATTCTTGCACATGCAATTTTCACTCTTATCCGCAATTCGTCGACATTGCCCACGGGGACTGCATACACTCGTCCTTTCAAATAGCCCTAGATGCAGAAATCCAATGGATTGAGGTCAGGTGAGTGAGGCCCGCCCCGACCTATCCATCGCTCTCCAAACGTTGCATTGAGATGCTGCATCACCGCGCGATGAATATGCACTGATGAACCATCGTGCATGAACCACATTGTTACACGTGTACGAAGGGGGACATCTTCCAGTAGCTGCGGGAGGTCATGCTGCAGAAAGTGCAGATACAAATCACCTGTAAGCCTGTTGGGAAGCACAAATGGTCCTATGAGACTATCACCTTAAACACCAGCCCACACGTTAAATGCGAATCGAACCTGGTGACGTGTTTGTTGGATGGCGGGGGATTTTCGGCTGCCCGCTGGTGGTAGTTATGGAAGTTGAAAATGCCATGCCTGTTGAATGAGGCCTCATCAGTGAATAAAATATTAGCGAGAAAGCGCGGTTTGCGAGCGCATCGATGTAGCAGCCACCGGCAGAATGCAACTCTCAGTGGAAAGTCCCTCACACCTAGGGCTTGCACTCTCTGGATATGGTAAGGGTGTAGGCGATTGTCATGCAGAACTCTCCAGATGGTACTTTTACTCCTATTTTCCGCGAGAGCAATCCTTCTAGTGCTCGTTGCCGGGTCTTGTTCTATTCTTCGTAACAGTCGCTCGTCCAATCCAGGATCTCTGGCAGTTCATGGCCTCCCCGCTAGTGCAGCCCACTGAAATGACCTAGTCTCTGTTAGGCGCTGGTGAATCCGCATAAATATGTGACGATCGGTATGCCTTCGATTTGGATAGGCCTCTGTGTACAAACGCGCTACGAGCGCTGCATTTCCATTTGCCCGACAAAACATGAAATGCATGTCTGCTAACTCCGCATTTGTTAACCCTTTAACCGGCTGGAATGAATTAACTCGGGGTTAGGAAAATGGGTTGAAACTAGCTCACACGGATATATTCACTGTCTAAGAAGTGGACCGAGAGCGGATGGAACGAGTCAAGTTGAGAATGAGAAAATTTTGCTTCCTCTTTTACCTACAGCATGTCATTCAAAGTGGTCATTTACAGGGATGATTGACACTAATCCTTTCTGACTGGTTACCCTTTAAAAGGGGTGTAACAATGGCGAAAATCCTAAGAAAGAAGACTAGATTGACTTGTTATTACCCAGATGTATGATGTCTTCATCATTCCTTGGAATTAAAGAACTTTGAATGGCTATCACCAAGCAAGGACTGTTGGGATGCCAATCACGAAGGACTATCACCAAATAGTAGTGGGATACGTACCACTATACATTAATAGAATGCCTGTCAACGGTGACAAGTTGATGATCAGTACTGATCATGTGAGAGGGGAAAAATGGTTGCGCGGCAACTTTCGTAAAACCCGAGCTTCATGTGAATTTTTCTGTTTGGAAAACTCGGAGAATCTTAGGGAACATTTACTTCAGATTCATCGGCCGCTTAAAGAGTTAAAGCGCTAGCCATAGCAGCCCTTAATAGTAAAAATAGCAGTACAGAACACACTTCCATATTGCCTGTAATGCACACGTTTGAGTCTCCACGTGCTAACTGATGCCATGAAGACGTGGTGCGTTCGCCGAACCTCGATGCCGTCACGGCAGAATTGCATGTCTTCTGTCATGTGTTAGAAGGTGCTCGCTGTACTGATGCGGAAGTTTTTGTGTGAACCCATTTAGTATCATACAGCAGGTCGCTGTCTGTGTTGCCCGCCAGAAACTTCCGTGCACCTGGGTGTCCCATTGATTTGTCAAGCTCCCGCGGGAGATATTTCAGGCATTTGTTGTTTGTTTGCAGTTTTAACATCATGCAGGGTTACCAAATGTAACGTTGGCTTCTCCCCACAGTTTATTTGGGATGCTCCTGCGGGAGACATCTCAGTATCATTTGTTCTTGGGCTGAAAGTTGGAACCCTCAACCCACGCCCTCCCAAAAATCATCCCCTTCACTGTCCCCCAGGAGCTCAAAGTATTCCCCGTGTGTGGTGGTTTACTCTAAGAACTGGGGTGGTTTGTTTTTTACCTTGGGGGAAGTCAAGGGGGAACTTTCGAGGAGGGGCAAGTTTGGGGTCTAACCGTCCCCTCAAAGAATTGTGGTCTAACCGGTCCCTCAAACAATTCAGCCCTCCCGATTTCTTCCTCAGAAGTGCAAAAACTATCGAAACAGCTGACAGCTAGGAAAAAAACAACTTTATATTACCTCTGGAAACCCTGGAATGAAATGTCAGTTATCTCGAAAACGGTTCGTTTCCGGACCTATGTTGACTAAAACTTTTTTGTCTGTTTCGATGAGTACTACCGATATGTTCAGTTATGACCAACATTTCTGAATCACCCTGTATATGTGTATATGCATCACTAATTTAATAATCACATATAAATTACTAATTTAACCTAGTAGTTATATGTAACTATCGCATTAACACACACACACACACGTGTTTACTTTATTTGTATGTATACACAAACACATGCGTGTATACTTATATGTATGTATACACAAACACACACGTGTATACTTATTATATATGTATGTGCGCGCGCGCAGACGCACACACACACACACAAGCATACACTGCTCGGTATCGGCTAAGCAAACCTCGTCATACCCCAAAGTTATTGGTATGAGGAAGGCACAATCAAACTGTGACTTTTTGCGCAGCTTATCGCCACTTCTTCGGCGTTCGAACCTTCGTGTCACACCAAACGATCCAAATGTAAACAGTAAGAGATGAGCAGTAAGAGATTCAAATGTAGCTGGCAGTCGTGGCTCACAGTCACAGTCACAATAATGGTCGAATAGCCCCCAGAGAATCTCAACTGAATGACATCCTCATCTCATCCATTCAACTAAGGAAAACGACGTCCTTATTCATCCAACTAATGGAAAACCGGGACACCATTGTTGCCTAACTCCGGCCGTGGTTCTTCTTCACTTGGACGTACTATAGAGTCGAGCTTTTATTGAATGTGAGTAACTAGCATCCCTTGAACATTTTGAGAAAGAAGAAATTCGAAATTTAAGTGTACCATAAACTAGCATCAATTCCAATTTTAATCAAATCGCAAACAGTGACTTTTGCGCCCTCTCTTGAACGGCGCCCGGAGCAGCATCCCCGTCTGCCCCGCCCTAGTTACGCCTTTGTTCCAGCCAGTAGTTGTCCAAACTCAAACTTTCAAGGACCAGAACATCCCCTGTAGGTTTCAGGCTTAATAACGAGGGCCATTGATTTCAACTTTGATTAATGAACGCACTCGGTACATGTTACATTTCCATGTCGTCCGTTTCACTCTGTAATCTTCGTCTCCTTCACCTTCTTAAAAAGTAATTAAAGCCAGTAGCAAAGATGGGAGAGTGAAAGCAAAGTTTCATTCCACCGTTTTAGTGTTAAGCATTTCAGCTGGATGGCACAAAGGGGGCATTGGAATTGATACTGGAGAAGGGAGTTCCAAGTTTTAAAAAACTTGTAGTGTTTTTAAGTTAAAAAAATAGTTTAATTGATTAATGTTCGTAGATAACTTGGTTGAGCAAAAACCTCACTTTTGAAATCACTAAGTAAATAATAATAACAACGGTCAGAATGAAAGAATCAGCACTTACGTGTAACATGAGCTTGTTCTTTATTTTCCAGGTACTAGAAGTTCCAGTCATCGGTGCAATATAATCAAGTAAGTAGTAATTTCTCAGCTGACTCTAAATAGCCGTGATTTGGATGCTTTTGACAGAGGGTAGATTGTAGGTGCCCGCAGGATGGGTAACTCCATCTCGGAAGTCGTCAACACACTGGAGTTTTCCCGGGCTACAGTGTCCAGAATATTTCGGGAATAAGAAAATTATGGCAAAATAACAAGCTCCCGAATGAATTGCAGAGTTGTACCAGCCTGACAGCTCGTGGTGTATGCCATTTGGGCCATATTGTTCGAACTGATAGGCACCAAACAACAGCACCAATAACCACCAATTTAAACAGTGGATCAAGTCGTAATATCAGTGCAAGGACAGTGCAACGTACTTTTAAACGTCTAGTGTTCGGGAACCGCAGGGCCACAAGAGCTCCACTCTTAACGGCACGACACCGGGCTCAACGTCTTGCCTGGGCAAAAGCACACCGACACTTGACCACAGAGAACTACAAGCGGATAGCCTAGAGTGATGAATCTAGATTTCAACTGCATCGCGCCGATGGGAGAGTGCAAATCTGGCGTCAACCTCATGAAGCCATTGACCCTTCATGTGAAGTAGGAAAGGTACAGGCTGGTGGTGGCTCAGTGATGGTCTGAAGTGTCTTCTGCTGAAATGCTCTGGGACCTTTGGCAAGTGTACAGTCGGCTTTGAATGTCCTCAAATACGTGAACATGCTAGCCCAAAATTTAAACCCATTCATGTGCAGCATGTATTTCAGTGGCAATGGCGTATTTCATCAAGAAAATTGCCCATTCCTTAGGTCCCATCTGGCTACTGCATGATTACAAAAGCATTGCCGTGAATTTGAAACGCTTCAGTGGCCACCTTGAAGCCCGGATTTAAACTGCATCGAACATCTTTGCGATACTGTCGAACAAGCTGTTCCGTCACGTATCCTATCGGCTACGAACCTGACTGTGCAAATTAAGAACAGCTTTGGAGGAGGCATGGCTGGCGATACCTGCAAAATATTTTTGTCAGCTCTTAGAGTCCATTCCTCGTCGTGTGAACAAGAGGTGGTCCAACGCGTTAAATTGCCCTTCAGTGTATATATCAGCCATAGAGCAACAATACCTATTCGTCTAATTGTGCAGATATCTAATCAACTTCAATCTTTCTTGCTATATCAATTATCCACTCTCTTCGCAATCTCTATTTTCCATACCATTCACATTCAGCATCGTCAATTTATTTCGTCTCTGACTCACTGCCAGCGTTGCCAAAATCTAAGAGCTGCTCCGGGAAGCAATGTGCCGTTCAGTGAAAAAATTTTTAACCAAAAAGTATAAGAAAACAGAAAAGCAGAAGAGGTTTATGCTAAAAACTCTAACAAAATGTCTTTTGAAATGTATGTATTTGGAGGAAATCAGGTTTGGAGGATAAGCCAGATTTGGTCTTTTTTTACTGAATTGAATTTGATTTTCACTTTATTTGGTAATTGAAACCTATGTAAAGTGGGGAGACAGCTTAAAGAAAGGGGTCTTCATTTTGCGAGTCGAAGTATTTTCTTTATTTTGTACCTTTTTTACCCCGAAATAAGGTCTAAGGAACGTTAAAATATTAAAGATGCTAACTGTGGGACAGCTAGGGCAGTGACAAGGCTTTTTCTGGCCGCCCCGGTGGCGCAGTGGTCTAAGCAATGGCCTCTGATCATTCGTCCGGAAGGGGTCCGGGTTCGAATCCCGGCGAGGCATGGATGTTGTGTTTGTCTTACGGCACTGGCTCTTTCCCTTCCCTGGAACCAGTGACCCTAAATTAGGGACGGGCGACTGCTTATAGCCCATTGAGTTGCTCACGGTGGTCGTTAAACATCCAATCAAAAACAATCAAGGCTTTTTCTTTTAAATGATGTGGGGAAAAACTGAAACGAGTTTTATGCACACAAGCGCACTATTTTTAATTCAAACCGAAGTGAATGGTTCATGGTTTAAACAACGATAAATGTTTTTCGTGAATTTTCTCTTTATTCTTTGTCTCTTAGTTTTTATTTCTCTGTCCGTTGTATATTCCTAGTTCTCCATACTTTCCTCTAAAAAAAGCCCGAAGTGAGTTTTTTATGATGTAAATTGTCACTAAAGTACATTACTAGGTGTTTTATATACGTACTTTTTATGCACGGATGTTTGATTATTTCTCGTCTTTTACTCAACCGTCGGTCACGTGCGTCCATAGCTCAGTTTTCAGGTGGTGGCAAACAGAAACTGTAACTACAAATGACACACACAAACACCATATGCAGATTTCCCCTGTACATTCTTGTTATCTAACTGTTTTTACCATACACTCAAAGGGTAAATTTAATTGAAAACCAGAAGACCCCTGAAACTAAATACAAGAGATGGATAAATGATATTAGACAGATTGTTGTTGGGAAAGAGAACTGCTTTGTTGTTCTTTTGAGTCTTGAGCATTTTGGTAACTTGTGCCTTGTGAGCCACGAAACCCCAGCGATCACTCAATCGGTCAGCAAGAAGAAAAAATACCCTCAAGATGAAGTTCTGGAAAACACTACTATTTTTCAGCAGTGAATGGGATGCTGCACAGAACGATATATTTTCATTCTTTTCGCCATACGTACGTGTTTACACTGTGTGCTCCAGCATTCAATACGAAACAAAATCAATATTATTGCTTTCTATTGCAACTTTCCATTTCTACTGTAAATTCCTAACGTTTTCCCCCTTTTTATACAGTATATATGGGGGTTTAACGACCACCATAAGCAACTCGATAGGGTATAAGCAGTCGTCTGTCCCTAATTTAGAGCCACTGGTTCCAGGAAAGGAAGAGAGCCAGCGACGTCAAGCAAACACAACATTCATCTCTCCTGGATTTAAGCCCGGACCCATCTCAGACGGATGGTGAGGAGCCAGCGCTTAGACCACTGCGCCAGCGATGCGGTTTTCCTTATTTCTACTGAATACATATGCATCCAGATCCAACAGAAAAATGTGTAATCAGATTTACTGTTATCGCGCAAAACTTTGTAGTATCTTCCAAGTACAGAAATGTAACAATCAGATTACCAGGGGAGGGCAAGTGCCCCCTTTTGCCCCTCCTTACGGGCACCCATGCTGTCAGTTATATAGTACGTTGGTTTTAAACCGGAGCTCCAGGTTGAACAGGTGTTTAACGAGAAATAAATCATTGGTAATTTCATAATCATCAGTTGAGAAATTCTGAATGCACTTAACCATCGCAGTTGGTATGAAAAAGGAATGCCATGACTATTAATAAATTTCTGAGCTAACTTCATACTTTTCAATCGACAAATAAACATCAGTGTGCAGATACTTTTCAAATATAAGTGGAAATAATCCACTATATTCTAGTTTGTGGCGTATTGCTGTGTTTTAATGAATTGAAAACATCCTCTCTACGTGCAATGTACTTACTTTGTAGGAACTGAACATATATTTTTAGGTTTGCCACTTCCTAATATACAGTACTTATATTGTAAGAACTCAACTCATTTTTTAAGGTTTGCCGCTTCCTAATATACTTACATTGTAAGAACTGGACTCATATTTTAAGGTTTGTCGCTTGCTAATATACTTACACTGTAAGAAGTGAACTTATACTGTATTTTAAGGTTTGCCGCTTCCCAATCAGGTAATGCTGAGACAGCAGACATTATTATTGTGGTACTGATACATACGTAAATCACGGGCAACAATGCTTAACATAATCACGAACGATCTCTATGCTTTAAACCTCCTATATCTGCCCAGTGTTAACCTGTATTTCACTTTCGCGCACTTGAGCGATATGTCAGCCGCTACGGAGAAGTGTAGCTCGTTCAGAAGCAGCTTTTCTCAGAAAACTTTTAGCAGATGTTTCGGGTCAATCTTGTAGATGAAGTGCGCCGCGGTTGCGTGAAGATTTAGAAATACAGGTGATAAATTTTAATGGTAAATATACAGATGATAATCATTTTCAGTATCATCACGCATTTCTGTCAGAGCGTTAATGCTGGTATACAATCAAGGTATTACCAGGTCGTTCCAAAAAATAATAATGGCCGATTTGAAGGGTAAAAATGAAAGAGACATACCTCATAGAACACAACCTTGTTTTATTCAAAATTGGCGCCCTTCAGCAGCAACACAACTTTGCCAGCGAATGACAAGTGCTTCAATGTCAGTCCGAAAGAAATCTGGCTCCCTAGATGCCAGAAAGTCCCGGAATACAATTTCGGCCTCCTGTCCGTTTCTGAAGGTCCTTTCCTTGATGTAATTGCAAAAATGCATGAACAGGTGGAATTCGGTAGGTGCTAAGTCAGGCGAGTAGGCTGGATCTGGAAGGGTTTCGAACTTCAGTTCGTGTAGTTTCTGTTTTGTCATTTGTGACACGGGGTGGTCTCGCGTTATCATGGAAGAGGATTGGACCCTTCCTGTTCACCAACGATGGCTATTTGGAACATAACTTCTGGTGCATTCGGTTAATTTCTTCACAGTTTGTGACTGAGGTAATGTTCTCACCAGCATTAAAGAGCCTTAGTGTAAGACACCGAGAACAGTCCACCACACTCTCAACAAAATCTTCTTTGGAGTCAACCTTGGTTTAGAATGTGGTTTTGGTGGTTCACCATGGTTCATCGACTGTCCATATCGCTTACGGTTGTCGTATAACATCCACTTTTCATCACAGGTTACAATGTGATCAAGTAGGGACTCCTTTTTGTTGCGAAGCAGAAGGTTACTGTACATCTCAAACTTTTGTTGTTTGTGTTGATCCGTCAGTTAGTGTGGGACCCACGTATCGAGCTTCTTCACCTTACCAATTTGGTGGAGATGTTCGGAAATGGTTGAGATCGACACATTGTACTACTTGGAGAGTTCTGTGACTATGACGCGAGGATTAGCCTCCATATTTGCCTTCAGAGCGTCGGCGTCGTTATCAATGACCGAAAGCCGTCCTCGACCCTCCTCATTTTCTAGGTTCGTATCACGGAAATGAAACTTTTCAAACCACCGACGAACAGTACGTTCAGATGTTGCTTTTTCTCCACATGCCTCAACCACATTACGGTAGGTTTGTGCCGCATTACGACCCAATTTGAACTCATGAAGCAGAATCACCCGCAACTCGCTCCTTCTTAACATGTTGTACAGACCACTCACACATGAGTAGCAACGACTACAGCTCAACCGGTTATGGCGTGTATGTGGCGTCTGAGTCGCTCTTCAACTCGTACGAATGGTGCTGCAAGCGGGAGCAGTCGTTCGTCCTGAATTTATGGTCAGTGGTTCCAAGAAATACAGTGGTCCAGTAGTAGCGTCAGACAAACGCCCCATACATGCCTCACTCTGGATTTGAATCCGCGCCCATCTCGTTAGAATGGTCAGAAGATAGTGCTTAGACCACCCGGCCGGCCCATCAACGTATGCTTTCCTTTTCTCATAAGTTTTAATAGAATTGATATTTTTTGCTTCAATTTGTTGCATGACAGCATCGTGTTAAATTTCATGAAATGTTGGATTTTTTAAGAGTTCTGAAACTAAACGTTAAAGTATCTGTGACACAATGTATCATTCTGGTTGGCTAACTTAGTCGTCTTTTATATTTGCACGGAACTGTATCATGGTCTTTAATATCAAGTGTCATAATTTTGTCACAAGGCTAAACGTTAAAACTACCTATAATATCTGGACCATCTTCAGTTTCTGCACGCTTTGTTTTTTAAATCGTTTTTGTGAAATGTGATAAACTGCATAAAAGCAAAAATTTTCAGAACTTGGTGTTTTATCTCTTTTGTTTTGACGTAGACGGACTGCATGGTTTCAGGACATTGCCAAACGGGAAAACTATGGCCTTTTGCTCATTAGTTTTCATGCGTTTTGTTTTTTAATTTCACTTTTGCAATGTTTAATGAGCCGAATAAACAAATTATTGTTCGTGACTTGATGTTTTGTTTCCATCACCTTTGGAACAATGCCGAACATTATCACAATGATAGTTAGATAATCAGTTTTATCTTGCTGTATTTATCAACATGGAACTACTTAGTATCATCCCTGTCGTTTCGAGTCATAGTGATTCTAAAACGCAAAAACTGTGATGATTTGCTCATCAATTTTCAGGTAATTTTTTTCTCTTAATTCGCTTCTATATGATTAACTGAAAGAGTAAAATATTGTTCCTGATTTGTTATTTTGTATCAATCAGTTTAAGAAAAAACTGAACATCAGATACGTGGCATTTCGTTTAATAGTCCTAGTTGAGCTAGGGTTTAAGTCCCGATAAAGCGTGGGTCGTGTGTTTATCCTACGGCGCCGGCTCTGCCTCTTTCTTCGAGCCAGTGGCTCTAAATTAGAGACTAGAGACACCTTACAGCCTTAGATGCTTAAATGAGTAGTTTAACACCGAAGAAAGTAAAGGAAAGGAAAAAACAGAGGACAGAATTATAATATTTGGGCCACGAGTTCTAGCATGCTTTGTTTTTATTGGGGTATATGGGGAAATTGTTCTTTTGCATTGTGTTCTTTTGTGTCGCTGATTTGCATAGTTTCAGCGAGGCAGGTTGTCGATGTTGCAGAACGTATAACAGCTCTTTGCTTTGAAAACCTATTAAAGTTTGCTTCACGTGTTTCGAATCGTTCATTGAACGCTTATCACATTGTACAAAATATTCCCAAAGTTGGAATCCTGGTTCTGTTGCACTATTACTAGAAGCAAAGGTTTAAAGCGGCTGAAGCAGTACGAAAATTAAACAAGATCGAGGGCAAAGGTGTTGCGGTCACTCGGACAGCGAAATCTGGTTCAAAAGTCCACTGCTGATGACCGGACGTTTTGCCCATGGCTGCTGAAGCAAGTCCAACAACCAGCATCAGAAAATTGTCGGAAGAACTGGAAGTTTCGAAATCTACTAACTTTCTCCACATGCTCAAGCTCTGAAAGGTCTACACACGATGGTGCGAGATGCCGCATGAATTGACACCAGCTCAGGTACAACGAAGCGTCGAGGTCGGCGACACATTGCTCAAGAATCCGCATGGCACTCGGTTTATCCCGCGGATACTTACAGGAGATGAGAAGTGGTTATATCCGCGTTATCCCGGCACCTCCAGCCAGTGCTTGGAGCCAAGTGAACCAACTTCACCTATTCCTAAATGCAGCCGTTTCGAGAAATAGGCCATGCTGTGTGTCTGGCGGAATTAAGAGTGTGTGATGTGTTTCGAGTTCGTTCTGAACGGCTGGGCTATAAACGCCGAACTGTGTTCCAAGCAACTGGATCTGATGTACTAAAAACGGTTCTAAGTTTTGGTCAACCGAAAACGGAAGCTTCTTCAAAAGGGCAATTTCAAGTTTCATACCGCCATTCCGATGCAGGTAAAACTTCACGAACTCGGTATAGTCGAGCTCCAGCCACACCCACTGTACATTTCCGACCTCGCCACCTTCTGATTATCACCTGTTTCGGGCACAGGCGCATTTTCTCCGTATTAGGCGCTTTCCTGATTATGACGACGTCGAACGCGAGTTTATAGAGTTCTTTGCCTCTAAGTATAACATATGGTACTAGGGGGCGCAACCAAGGCAAGGTTTTAAGGTTTAAAACCCTCTCCAGAGCACGGAGGTTTGTTTTATTTCCTATGATTGGCATTAGCTGTGCTACTTTGTTTCATCCTATGTCTCGGTCTCAGAGTTTGATTCAAATTCCTTTCCACTGAGCGCTTCTAAGACAAAACTGTAAACGTTTTGCGTTCCCTCGTTGTCAAGCTTTCTGTATCTAACCTGGCCATACAGCACAGACAACACGGCTACTCGAATTTTCCCACTGCTCATGTATCCCATTGAGACAAAAAGTGGATAAACTCGTCGCGTCTGACCAGTGTCGGGGCTGGTGAAACCTTCTACGATATGATCCCCTATCCATAGTTGTTCTAACCCACTAATGTTTAACCCCTAGGGAAGGAACGTAGCAAGCTTTTCTTATCTGGGAGGACGAGCTTCGAAATTACGCCCTTTTGAGTTAAAAAGTTCATTACTCCCACTCAAATACTATGCTGTTCTTACTTTCTCATAGTATTATGATCGTTAAAAAATCTCACTTCCAGTTTTCGACATATTTTTACTTAAAATTACGTAAATACCAAAGAGCCAACGGTTTTAAATATCAAGTGAAACGTAAAAGTTATGTGAAGACCTGCGACACAGCACGTGCAGAATGAAGACAAGGCAGAACAGAACGAATGAGTATTAGATAGCAAACGTAGTAATAAGAAGATTTTTTCGGAGTAGGGCTCGGAAAAATTCCGTTCAAGGTTAAATGCTCAGAGGAACTTTCTGCGACAGAACACAAATGACCAGTTGATCATCATCCGTACGACGTATTCTTAAAGGTCACGGAGGTTAGGCACATAAGTATATTGTTTTACCCTCACTCCATCCCCTGTTTCGGACAATTCCATGCATCCGTATGAGGTGGTCCACAACACACAGTGTAAACTCTGTACGCTGGTTAGCTGCGCGCAATAGTGTATGCTGCTAACTAAAGTATTTACAAAAGAAGGCATTAAACTGTATAACTCTGTTTTTGAGTTTAAATGTTCGACAAATTTTTTCAGTCTGCTCATTTCTATTTTTCACGCTCCTCAGAGTATGAAATTACGCCCCTGATATGACCATTCTGGAAGGGCAACCGCCCTCCCTGCCCTCCCGGTAGCCACGGCCCTGCCCTAGAGTATAGTAGAATGAAGGAAGTTTTCGATTTTCTGTTACCGGCAGCTCGGCACTACAATTCATCCCGCAAAGTGGATGTCTGTGGTAAAGTTTCCAAGTCCATGACAAGCCCCTTTTCTGGAAGTAATTGGGAGCATTCAACGAAACATACCACCAGAACAAAAACAATAAATAAATAAATAAATAAATAAATAAATAAATAAATAAAATGCAGTCGGCATTGGTCATTTAGACAGGAGATACCCCACACAAAGGATACAGATTTCTTCAGAATGTATTGGTTTTGTATTATACTTATGATTATGAGAAAATGCTGTAATTACACTTATCCGATTATTCCTAATACACTGCCGGACAATTGCTAAGGACGGATGACAATAGCAACCATAAAACGGAAGGCAGGAAAATGTGGAAATTAGCATAAGTGCGGGATACAGTAAGACGGGTTGTGCATATGCAAATTTTGGATTGCCGAACTTGTTCATGACGTCATAGCACTGATAAGAGATATAAAGGATTTGACGCGCATTGACCGTTGTTGTTGTTTTTTTTTTTTTTTGATTGGAGGTTTAACGACCACCGTGAGCAACTCAATGGGCTATAAGCAGTCGCCCGTCCCTAATTTAGGGTCACTGGTTCCAGAGAAGGGAGAGAGCCAGTGCCGTAAGACAAATACAACATCCATGCCTGACCGGGATTCGAACCCGGACCCCTTACGGACGAATGATCAGAAGCCAACGCCTTAGACCACTGCGCCACCGGGGCGGCACCGTTGTTGTTCAAACGCAAAGTTGAAAGGGAAAGAATCAATTGACGAACTTGCGATTTTCAGTATGTCTTCCCGACATCACTTAGATGATTTTACGCGTGGCCGTATTATTGGCAAGATTGAAGAAGGGAGAAAAATAACAGATGTTGCCAGGGAGTTCGACGTCAGCCACAGTGTTGTTTCAAGGCTTTGGAAATCATTTCAACCAAATGGAGAGTGTAGCAAACGTCAAAGGGGAGGTCGTGTTCGCAGTACGACACCTGCATAAGATCGGTACATAGTGCTATCAACAAAAAGACACCGGCGCAGCACAGCTAGTGAGGTAGCATATCAGTTTATGGCTGCTACTGGCAAGCGGATCTCCCGAAAAACTATCGCCAGACGTTTTGCATGAAGGAGGACTATACGCCCGCCGTCCTGTTGTGTGCATCCCATTGTCCAGACGTCACCGTACCGCCCGTTTGCAATGGTGCCATCAACATCGCAATTGGACTGATAACGACTGGTCTGCTGTCCTCTTCTCAGATGAGAGTAGATACAGTCTATCGTCTGATTGTCGACGACAACTGATCTGGCGTGATAGTGGTACTGCATATTGTCCAGCAAACATACAGGAAAGGGACCGATATCCGACATGTAGTGTCATGGTATGGGCTGGTATAATGATTAATGGGCGTACGTCCCTCTACGTGCTTCCAACTAGGACTATGACTGGCCAACGATACATTAATGATGTTCTGCTTCCTCATGTGCGCATGTTCCGTGGTGCTGCCGGTGATAGATTCATTTTCATGGAAGACATCGCAACATGTCATCGAACAGTCGCTGTCCAGGAGTGTCTTGAGAGCGAGGATATTCAACGCCTCGTATGGCCAGCACGTTCTCCAGATCTGAATCCCATTGAAAATGTGTGGGATGCTTTGGGGAGGAGTCTTGCTGGTCGCCAATGCCCTCCAATAAACAAGGACACTCTCATCCGTGCACTGACAGAGGAATGGGATAAATTACCCCAACAGCTGCTTGATAATGTTGTGCAAAGCATGACACGACGTGTGGAATCTTGCATCGCCCTCCATGGTGGCCATATCCCGTATTGACATCTTACGCCGGAACGCCTGCGGACGGTAATTGCATTTTTTTTCACGTTTACGTATTCTGCACAAAATGGCCTGTTTGTCCCTTGAACACGTTCCAAAGCCTTCTGGATTTCAGAGTACAATAAATTGTCTTTCTTGTAATGTCCTGGCATTCTGACATTATTTTATTTCACTTGGCATCCAACCACACTTACTTTTTTATGCGCTATATAGCCGTTTATGATCCGTCCTTAGCAATTGTCCAGCAGTGTAGAACTTATTATTTCATCTTTATTACGAGTATTATAAATCACTTTGTTAATTTACGTATTTTGATTCGCTCAATAAGGATACTTACATTGAGGATACCAATTGAATTTCTAGTGGTACAAATCAGAACAAAAAGAATTTTTCCCCAGAGATATCCCCAATATACCGATATCGCATGTAAATTATTGGGGTACTTTTCATATATAGCTTCCATCGGTATTATCACCCCTACCCTAGAAAGAATTTCTAGCTGCGTTGTTTGTGACTCATCATTTTGAGACAAGTCTGAATGCCAGACCTATGATTTTGGATTTGTTTGCTTTTTTATTTCGTGTCTGTATCAGTATAAAGTGCTGATTTGGAATAATACTAGACATAAGTTGTTATTTGTCATTGGCAATAACTGCAACGTATTACACTCACTCAGTTTTTCTTTCACTTTGGGACACGTTTTAATGTGAATAACTCCGTGAAATTTTGTCCGTCTTACCGGATTTTAAAAAGCGTTAGTTTTAGCACTCTTAAATATCTGATTTCCTTTGTGAATCTTTTTTCCAGAAGTGCTGAAATTGTGAAAACTGTACACCCATCCCATGAATTGTCTCTGTGATGAAACTACATTTATTCAAGATACGATCTCCTTCAATTCATAATAGGGAGAAAAATAACATTTCTTGAAGAAAACACAAGAAAATAATTGAATAAGCTTAATTTTTCCATTTTCTGGAAAGACTATACCCCTAATTTTGTTTGCTCCAAATTTCTCCATAAATTTAACAAACACACGGTTTCGTCCAAGTTTATTTTGTTTCGGATTTGAGCAGTCTTTCTGTTTCTGAAAAATATTTCATACATAGTAGTCCTTAAGAAGCTATTGATTTTTACAGCTCTCTGTTCCTGTGTTATTTCATAAATTTCCCACTAGGAGCAGTCGCATATTGAAATTTGGGGTTTCATTGAAACATTTATAGCTACTTCAGGTGTACTAACGAACTTTGTGAGATATATTGCTCAATAAAAGGTATTTTTCCGGACTGTCATAAAACGTGCCTGCATGTGCTCTTGGAATTTAGTATAGGATGTTTGTGCTGTAATGTGTGTACATATCTCATCTTTCCTACAGCACACGTGTTCTTGTAAAGATGAGATATCACACTGTGCTGATCTTAAAGAGACCTGAAAACTCCATTACCGTCGTAATCGCAATTTTGTTTTATTTTAAATAAATTTTTTACTACCGCATAGTTATTTCAAATGAAACAAATTAAATTAGTGGTAATTGCCTGATAAAATAAGAATTCTGTAAAGCCTTTATCAATGACACTGTTGAAAAGAATGATAGAGGTCATGACGCGATATTTCGAACTCAATCAAGCGGAACTTATCAAAAAAAAAAAAAAAAAAAAAAAGAGAGAGAGACGTAGTTTTTATTGGTGTTAAAGAGCGACAACTTAGCCCGTCGATAGCTCAGTTGGCAGAGCGGTGGACTGTAGTAGCCTAGACCCAGTTATCCATAGGTCGCTGGTTCGATTCCGGCTCGACGGATCCGTTTTACTTAAACTGATGTTATTTTTTTATACGCAAGGGGAATGTTTTTTTCGTATTTACTTAATGAAGGAGACACCATTAAATTGATAACTCACTCAGTTTTCTTTTGTTAACAAATAACAGATGTGTAACTTTCCCGAGGATTAAAATCTCCACCACATACTCGAGCATAAGTGCTGACTACTGGCATGGTTGTTTGCTTAAGCATGCTCCCTCAGAAATCAGGACATGCTCAGCATACCCATTCAATGTTAATAAGTAATAAACCTCATTGTTTGTTGTTATTACTTTATTCCACTTAGTATGTACCGCACTGTGGCACGGGGTGGTCATGAGTGACACGCAGGGACGGCTTCATGGGTGTGCGACTTGTGCAGTCGCACAGGGCTCCGCGTTTGTGTGATGTTTTTGAATTTTTCATAATTTTATATTCTTGTATTAAAAATAAATGACACTTAATGGATTTTTTTTATTTATATAAAAGGGATTTTTTATTTGTATATCATTACACTTTATTGCCTTAGTGAACAGAATTAAAGTATCTTGGGTCCATCGGGATGATTCACCGTATCACCGAAAGAGGATTTGCATTAATGACATATATACGTATATATATATATATATATATACCTTCGTTTTGCTGATGACGTAGTCATTTTTGCAACTACCCCATCAGAGCTGCAGAATATGATCCAGGAACTTGCTGACAAGAGTAAAGAAGTGGGATTAAAAATTAACTTTCAGAAGACAAAAGTGATGTTCAATGCTTTTACAAGAAATGAAGATTTATCGATTGATGGAGAAAAGCTGGAGATAACAGACACGTACGTTTATCTTGGACAGCAGATATCAAGTGAGGGTCACATTGATGAAGAAATTAATCGGCGTACAAAACTTGCCTGGAGAACTTTTGGAAGAAACAGCATAATTTTCAAGAGCAATATGCCATTATGTCTTAAAAGAAAAGTGTTTGATCAATGCATCCTTCCAGTGCTTACATATGGTGCAGAGACGTGGACCTTAACTAAAAGAGACATACAAAGGCTGCAGACAACTCAAAGCAGCATGGAGAGGTGCATGCTTGGTGTAACCAGGAGAGATAAGAAGAGGAACTCGTGGATCCGAAAAATGACAAGAGTGGAAGACATCATGATCAGAGTTAAATCCCTGAAATGGCAATGGGCTGGACATACTGCCAGAAGGACAGATCATCGATGGACAGCTGAAATTTTAGATTGGATTCCAAGGGACAGGAAAAGACCCAGAAGAAGACCCCATGGGAGATGGGTGGATGAAATTCGAAAGTATGCAGGGGTGACATGGAGGAGACTGGCACAAGACAGACCGTTGTGGAGGAAACTTGGGGAGACCTTCGTCCAGCAGTGGATTGATAATGGTTGACAATGATGATGATGATGATATATATATATATATATATATATATATACACTGCTGGCCACCCAAAATGCAACACCAAGAAGGAAACATCGGATTTCCCTGAAATTCGCCGTATGCGTCGCCCGCGAAAGGACATGCAAACGATTAGCATTGCCGGGCATATGCAAATCATGTGCGCCCGGCACGCCACCGAGAAGCACTATAAGAAAGGTGCACAGAAGGCGGGGTGTAAGTAGTGGAAGTGTGTTGTGCTGCCGGACCTGTGCGTGAAGCTTCCTGATGCCTCGTCGCAGAATATGGCAGTCATTCCAGCACGTTTTGGAGTTCGACAGAGGACGAATAGTGGCTTATCGCGACAGCGGTTTATCGTACCAAGACATCGGCCCCCGTGTGGGACGACATCCAGCCACAGTGAGGCGAGTATGGATTCGGTGAGTGCAGGAGGGACGGACGGACCGACGTGAGTGATTGCCGCAGCCGCGGCACACCACCGAACGAGAGGACCGGCATATTGTGCGGCGGGCATTGACGGCTCGCACCGCCACGTCATGAACGTTAGCGCAGGAATTAGGGTGTGTTGCGCAACAACCTGTGTCAGCACGTACCGTTCGACGTCGTCTGCAGGAGCGGGGACTTGTCGCACGGCGCCCATTGCTCCGATTGCCATTGACTTTACACCACCGGCGAGTGCGGCGGCAGTGGGCCGTTGAACGCCATACCTGGACTACGGAATGGCACGACATTGTCTTCTCCGACGAATACCGCTTCTGCCTGCAACACCACGATGGTCGGAACCGCGTGTGGCGGCACCGTGGCGAAAGACTGTATGACGCCGGCGTTATGCATCGCCTTACCGGTCCGTCGCCTGGCGTTATGGTTTGGGGCGCAATTGGATATGACACCCGCACCCCTCTGGTACGCATCGCCGGTACACTTAACAGCCACCACTACGTCTCCGACATTTTGGAGCCTGTAGTCCTCCCTTACCTGCAGGACCTGCCAGCGGCCACGTTTCAACAAGACAATGCGCGCTCGTACGTGGCACGCATCGTGCAACAATTCTTCACGGCCCTCCAGGTGTAACTGCTGCCGTGGCCCGCCTGTTCTCCCGACATGTCGCCCATCGAACACGTCTAGTCGCTGATCGGCAACCGAGTGGCCCGGCAAGCACCACCCGAGATGAACTGTGGCAACGTGTGGAAGCAGCCTGGACGGACATACCCGAAGCCTAAATCCAAAGCCTCTTTCGTTCGATGCCGCGGCGTGTAGCGGCCATTATTGCCAGCCATGGGGGCCACACGAACTATTGAAGTCTGCATGTTCCGCAAGTCGCACGGGTCTTTGAGCTCAATCGTTTCAACTTTGTATCTGTTGTTATGTGTCCAGTAAATCTGGCTTTGCTATCTCGTGTCCTTCTTGGTGTTGCATTTTGGGTGGCCAGCAGTGTATATATAATCACCCAGATCTCTTTGGAACGCTCACGTCACAGTAGTGTCACAGGTACGTCTGAAATCTGCCGCAATCACAGGCGGTCAGTTTTTCGCGTGTGTGGGCGTCGAATCTCTGGCAGATAGTTTATCAATAAAAAAAGTAAGCAACGTATTTTTGCGAATTTTTTACGAAACCTGCTGAAATTTTAATAATAACACTATAACTGACAGATCGATTGCACCTGACGACAACGAGAGACGGTGATATTGATGAAGTGCGACATTTCAGGACTATCAGGACACTAGACCCCTGCCACTGGTTCCCAGAGACAAGCAAGCCACGGACCAGTAAAAAGCAAGCCGCGGACCAGTAAAATTTCACAAAGTTCTTCCCGGAGCGATCGGCACGAAGTTGTCGTTATGTACAAGGACGTTTGTATAGACCTGCTTTTACTGGTCAAATTCGGAAATCTCTACCATTCCTCAAATTTTCCTCCGTTTCCGCGGACCGGCGGAAACCTCGTGACGGACCGGTGGTGTTTGGGAGACACTGCACTAGAATGCTATCGAACTCACCTCATTTGAGCTACAAAGCTCCTACTACCCATTAAAACAAATTACAATGAACTGTAGAACGTGGCCAACAAAAGAATCTTTCTTCTTAGAAGTAAAGAGACAGAGTGATAAGGTAAGAGGTTTCTGAAAATTGCATTACTCATTTAGTATTGTACGGACGGTACGGCTTTAGAACCTCAATATTTCAACCATGAATCATTGAAAATGATATTTTTTATCATCCTATCTTATTTGTTTAAACGATAGCAATTTTTTTATAAATTTTGGATGAA
Source organism: Macrothele yani (assembly GCA_039090855.1). Lineage (NCBI taxonomy): Eukaryota > Metazoa > Arthropoda > Arachnida > Araneae > Macrothelidae > Macrothele > Macrothele yani. The sequence continues at coordinate 16,151,269 of CM077017.1, forward strand.
ATTCATTAATTTTTGCCATCAGCACGCATTTTGACGATGTGCGGTAATTATATTTTGTCGCTTCAATTCATTCAACTTCAATTTGAACTGGCAATGTAAATTAATATAGTGTAATTTTAAAATGTCTTTTTATTTTTTAATGAGTAATAATAACAGCTTATTATAACTCATGAATAAATAATAATATTCCTTAGTACCACCATGCTTTATTAAGCTTCATGAGAAAATGAAAAAATGTGGTTTCTTCACCTGACCCCGCCTTTTTTTTCAAAAATGTTCCAACGTCCAAGCCCATTTAGTAGATGTAGAACTCGTTAGGAAAAGGGCCCCGCATTTTCGTTTTGCACTGGGCGCCGCAAATTATGCAGCCGGCCCTGGTGACACGAATAAATGCAATGTGTTGATACGTAAATAAATGTATACTCTCGAATCACACGTTTTATTTCACACCCACAAAGATCCTGGCATGTGAAAGATGCATAGCATAAATTACCAACAAAGCGTACTCCCTCCAGTTTTTTTTTTTTTTTTTCGGTTTTGTTTTTTGTTTGTCATTTTTTTCTAATTTCTTAAAATAGCCTACTGATTCGGTTATCAAATATTGTTTTGTGTGTGTGTGTGTATGTTCTAAGTAAACAACATTTGCTTCGCTCTGAATTTGTTTCCTGTGAGTCCAAATTATTAAATGCATGAAGATAAGACGTACACATGTGTTATATCTGAGCACGATTTCTTTTGATGCTCATCACTGTTTCAACAATGCATACGAGAAGACAAAATTAGTGCCACGTATCATGCCATATAAAGTGCACCGACTTCTGAAACAACAACTTCATTAAAAAATTGCACTTCACGCAGATAAACTAGATAAAACCTAAGTTACCAAAATTTAACACTCGTTGTTTCGTCAAATGAAAAGAGTAGGAGAGTTTTAAAAGATGCAAAGAGAACCAATGCGCTGCCTACTTTACAAATTGTACTGCTATACTTGATTGAAACGGAAACACCTGCTGTCCGAAAGAAATTTGCTGATGCTCAAACGCAATGTATTTCGGATTCATTTAAACCCAGAATCGAGAATTTGTACTGCGATGAGAAATAGCTGCAAGAATTAAAGTTTCCTTGTTCTTAAAATGTGGAGAGGGTTGATGAGTGCTGTCCCATCTTACTGCTGGGTCTGTGTTATAATTCAAGGTAACATCAGGATGTTGTGCTTGTTCTGACGGCCCCGGTTCTTTCCCTTCCCTGGAGCTTCTGACTCTAAATTAGGGTGATGGAAGACTTTTCTTTTGCCTTAGCTACTAATAGGGTTGATTAAAAACCTGTCTCTCCCTTAAATTAAAACATCGTTTTTGCTGTTTCTGAGTGTTGTAAACAGATTTAGTAAAATTCAAATTTTCTTCTGTGTGCGGTATTTACAAACGCAACCAAATAGTGCTATTAATCTTCTCTCCTTGCAGCCGACCGGAATTTAAAATCTGCACAAGACAGGATATGTTAATCAAACCAAACGCCTCACTTTTACAAATCAATAATTTGTTGGCATATTATCAACGAAACATTCATGTTGCATACTGTCGATGCTGTAATACTGTCTCCAAAAATGTTATGCCCAGTTACCTAGCCAATTTGTTGTATGCTAATGAATAACAGACTTTTCTTCAGGATTCAATCAAAGAATGCATTTGAGACTGGTTTTCAGAGCCAGAATTCCCTACCACTACAGAGGGCGGTGGCCAAATGATCAGAGGCAAAGTCTTCTGGCTAATCGTCCGAGGTGGGTCTCAGTTCGAGTCTCGGATGAGGCAAGACCGTGTGCTTGTCCTATGGCGTTTGTTGTGTCCTTTCCCGGAAACCAATTGCTCTACATTAAGAAGAGGTGACACCTTATAGGCTTAGATACTCAAAGGGTTAGCTAAACCCAAAAGCAAAAAATAGTAAAAGAGAAAAAGGACCCCTAGATCAATATCTCGTTGCACGGTTGAAATCCCGTAGCTCAAGTTGGATGTAATCTATTTTGTTGGTTCTTCCTCTTTCTTACTTATTCTATGTTTATATATCTATGGCTACATCTGACCCACCCTTGCCCACATTAATTAAACTCAGTGACTCAGTCACTCAGTAAAATTATTTCCTTAGAATTGTTTTGTATTTTTGCGGTTTAACGAACCATGAGCAACTCAATGGGCTATAAGCAGTCTTCTGTCCCTAACATAGGATCACTGGCTGCATGCAAGGGAGAGAGCCAGTGCCATAAGACAAACACAACGTCCATGACATACCGGGATTCGAACTCGGACCCATATTGCACGAATGGCCACACGTCAGCGTTTAGACCTCTATGTCAACGGGGCGTCCTGCTGAGCTGCTGAGACGTGTCCCTGTTCACAGCGAACACTGGTTCCATACCATCATATCAACAACTAATTTATATATAATACTAATTTGGAAGATGTGAATCCGTTTATTGGTATAAATATGACATGGATGTTAAGTCAGATAATATCCGAAAACTTGAAAATTTCGTCGTCCTGGAGCAGGAACCGAACCCGCTCTCCCGGATAGCGCTCGAGTATGCTAACCACTACACCACCCAGAACGACCAAGTTTCAAATTTCCGATTAATTGGAATATAACTATCACATGATTCGCTAGTCGAAGCAACCGGCGTTCATATATAGCCAATCTGGAGATTTTTGAATTCATTCCCGTGATTGCCTGGAGGCCAGAATATCAATAAATAAAATACGCGACGGTACAATACAGATTTGGAAGATGTGAATCTGTTTATTGGTGTAAATATGACATGGATATTAAGTGAGATAATATCCGAAAACTTGAAGATTTCTTCGTCCTTTAGCGGTAATCGAAACCGCGTCTGCCGGACAACGCCCGAGTATGCTAACCACTACATCACCCAGAACGACCAAGTTTCAAGTTTCCGATTAATTTGAATATAACCATCACAGGATTTGCTAGTCGAAGCAACCGGCATTCATATACAGCGAATCTGGAGGTTTTTCAATTTGACGAAATTTTCAGGTTTCCGGATATTATCTGATTTACTATCCATGTCATATTTACACCAATAAACAGATTCACATCTTCCAAATCTGTATTGTATACTGGTACAATCCCGTATTTCATTCATTGATATGCGCCTCCGGACAATCACGGGAATGAATTAAAAAAACCTCCAGATTCGCTATATATGAATGCCGGTTGCTTCCGACTAGCGAATCCTGTGATGGTTATATTCAAATTAATCGGAAACTTGAAACTTGGTCGTTCTGGGTGGTGTAGTGGTTAGCATACTCGGGCGCTATCCGGGAGACACGGATTCGGTTCCCGCTCCAGGACGACGAAATTTTCAAGTTTTCGGATATTATCTGACTTAACATCTTTGCCATATTTACACCAATAAACGGATTCACATCTTCCAAATTTGTGTGGTACAATGGTGTAATCCCGTATTTCATTCATTAGTCTATATATATACACTGGCGAAAAGTGAAAAAAGAACACCAAGAAGGAATTGGCAGACGATCATGAAATTTACATATGTTAATGGGGTCGAGTTTACGTTGGTGTGATGTTAATTTCGGGACCAACCGGTAAGCGCTTACGCCACAGCACGGCATAATATGCAAATTATCGTCGGTGGTAATTAAGGAGTACGGCGAAGTGAATGTAATCAGTCGTCGGCGTACGGACACGTGCGAAGACCCTGAAGAAGCTGCAATGCCTGGACATGGAAGACGTGTACGATTTCAGCATTTATCGGACTTTTAGCGAGGTCGTCTAGTCGGACTCCGCGAGGCCGGGTAGTCGTATCGTCGTATTGCGGAGCGAATTGGACGGGAAGTATCGGTGGTGGTACGATGGTGGCGTAGATGGTCCGAGGAACATTTCCACACGAGGAGACGTGGAACCGGGAGTCACAGACGGACTGATGAGCGGACCGATCGACGCATAAGAAGTGCGGCGTTGTCAAGCAGAACATCAACTGCGACGCAAATCCGAGCTGCCGTTGCACCTGAGGTGACTGTGCGAACAATCCACAACCGTCTACTGGATGCAGGACTACGTGCATGTGTGCCTCTGGCATATGTACCTCTGACTCCAGCCCACCGTCAGGAACGGCTGCAGAGGTGTCGCCAACGTCTGCACTGGAGAACGCAATGGCGATCTGTCGTGTTCAGCGATGAAAGCAGATTCTGCTTGGGAGCCTCCGATGGCCGTATGCGTGTTCGCGGACGCGCAGGGGAGCGTCTCCACCCTTCTTGCATCCGCCAGCGACACACAGGGTCTACACCTGGTCTCCTGGTGTGGGGAGCGATCAGCTATCGCTCCCGTACACAACTAGTGTGTAACGTATACTCTATATTCACTTTCCTTTTGATTTTACTATCTCTGGTTATTTTATTTTACTATGTAAATTATCTTCCTACTGAACGAAATATTATTTCACCCGCTGAATGAGATCTGGCAATGAGTGTAAGTCATGACGTGGTGGTAGCTAGTATATAGGCGCGTTCATCGAGACTTAGAGGAGCTGTGTGTTGTTATGAGGAGAGCTTGTGGTCGTTAAGAGAGAGCGTGTATAAAACGAGGAAAGATTATTCATTATTGTTCTACAAGTGTTGTGGGTGCCTTAGTTGACCAAGAGTCGTTGAAATAAAGAAGTTTTCAGTAAGTCAGTCTTTCTCAATTCATAGTTTTTGTCAGACCTCTGTCTGGCTGTTAGGTTTATAACATTTATTTGATTCCTATAAATAACCAGCGTTGAGACTTTGTTTAAGTTCGTAATTAACTAGTAACAACACCCTTTTGAATTCATTATTTTGAAGCTTAGTACAAGTATATCATTAGCTAGCTGGTAGGAAGAGAATCATTCATAATAATTAGCTTAGCGGAAAGTAAATAAAGCGAATTCATTATAAGTGTTTGTACCGGGTACTTTAAACAGCACCTCCTACATCAACAACATCATTCATCCCGTTGTTGTGCCATTTGTAAGGTCGGTCCATCGTGGTGTTTTCCAGCAAGATAACGCACGCCCACACACGGTACGTGCAACACAACATGCACTTCAGGGTGTGAGACAACTTCCATGGCCTGCTCGTTCACCGGATTTGTCCCCCATTGAGCACGTGTGGGATTTTATGGGACAACGACTTATCCGGTCTCCACGGCCAGCCACGACCATCCCCGACTTACGCGTCCAGGTTGAGGATGCTTGGAACTCAATACCCCAAATTTACATCCAACATCTGTACGACAGACTCCATGCCAGAATTGCACAGTGTGACGCAGTTCATGGCGGTTCAACCTCGTACTAACCATGTTACATGGAAATGTAAATTTTCAGTTTACCAGCAAATACAGCTGTATTTTGCCATAATGTTTTGATCACTTTATCCTCTGTATTCCGTTATTATGCTGTATAAATTTCGTTGGTGTCAGACGTCTCCTTCTTGGTGTTCTTTTTTCACTTTCCGCCAGTGTATATTGTTTTTATATGTAGAAAAACAGACTTTCGCACCCAACATAATCCCTTCTTTTTTTATTTGTATTGAAATATCTTAAAACTTTCTCAACCCTCATATTTTTAATATCTTTGTGTGAGGGTCATTCAGTAAGTTCTAAGACGAACACACCAGCGCATTGTACTCTGGCAATACTGTACCGTTACTTTTCTTTGTAGAAACAACAATGTGCTTTCCACATATTTTTGCTCTACCTGTATCAGTCCTTGGTAAAATAAGACTATCATATTCTGCAAGTCACTTTCTTTCCTCTGTGTCTTCCTGGATATCCCAATCGTTAATAAACGTGGTCCACTATTTCAGAGCTCTAGAAGAGCGTAGGCAATACAGAATTTCCGTTGACTGTAAACAAACGCTCGTTGATATTGGTCTGCGCATTTCGTTTCTTCGTAAATAATTCAGTCGCTGCTGCGTGCTTTACATTTGTGGTTTTCCACGACATTGGTGACTGACGTTTCTCATCAACAGCTTATTACACTACCAAAGGATGATGCAATACGTATTAGTACTCTCAGCTTCTGTGAGTTACTGCATTGTACTCGAATTTAGAACTTACTGGACTTCCTCTGTACATCCTTCGTGCATCACGATTTTATTTTAGTGTACAGTGAATAAAAGCGCATCTTACAGGAAAGAGAATTTCTTTGGAGAAGTTGCAGCCAGATATTACCATTAAAAATATTTCGACTTAGCTCTAAACAAGAACTTCGCTAAATCTGAAATGAAACTTAATTTTTGAAGTGCTCACGCCACGCTGTCACAGCGCGAGAACGCAGTAAGTATGCCAGGTACTTGCTGGCTGTGGCATCTATTTTCCCAACCTCCAAGCTTTTCTTCGTTTCAAGACACAATTTCTCCCTGTAATGATGAACTAAAGCAACATCCGGAGGAACACTTCTTTCTTGGCATTCATGAATGCAGGAAAAAACAAAATGAATACCCCCTGTGATAATTCCTTGCGGTCTAACAACGTACTTTGTTCTTGCGTGAAATGGATAGATGTACGTTTCCCTACGTAGTCGTGTCTGAGTAACAAAAGATGGAATAAAATTAGGCAAGGACATTTTAGGATACTCGAGACAAAAAGTAGTAGATCGGAAAACAATACTCGTCCAGTTCTCATCGCTTTTCTTTAACAGGCTTTTTAAAGTGAGGTGATGTCTGGGAACAATGAACTCGTCAACATCAACGAAGATTAAATGAGATCTCAGATACATGTTGCGATAGATACAGTCCTGAATTTGGGCCATTTGGCCAAGCATCCATGTATTTTGAAGGACGTCAAAGGGCGTCCATGGGAGCAGTGTAACGGAATAATTCGCTTCCTGTAGTTTGTTCAAGAACATGATTAAGGAGGTTGTAGCGTTCAAGTTATAGAAAAAAAAATGCGTTACTTCTAAAGTTTCATAGAAGGCAACAAACTCAGCAACACGAAGTGAATCGTTGTAACTAAAAAATGGTCGAACACAGACACCTGTTCCGTAATATCCTGATCTTGGATGGTGTCTGTTTCTAACAGGAATCCATTTGATACTGCAACTCTGATTTTTAAATGATATGGGTACCATGGCAACAAATTTTGGAGGATTTGTGGAGTCCTGAGGGGTGCAAAAGAAGTAGATTGCTTTTCCGGACTGCCACTGATGCTCTGGAAGTATTTCAAATGATGTGGGTACCTCTTGGTACGGCTGGTCATAATCCTGCGCTGACAGACACTGAATGTTTTCTAGATTATTTTCTGTAACTCGGGCTATGCCAATTACTCTCACAAAAGATCCATTGGTAAGCCTGCCTTCCCAGTAAGCCGAGTAAATGAAAATATCCGGTGTCACTGAAAACCAGTCGTCTTGTTGAGTTGTGTTCCTTTGTGTATCCTTTAAGGTTTCTTTTCCACTTGAAGACGGTCGGGTTCTCAGTTCGGCACTTGTATATACAAATGATTTTCTGTAGAAGACGTTTGAAGTTCGCAATACTTGACGAAGAGTTGAAACTGGCGTGAAATCTTGTGTTAAGCAGACGAGAGAAATTCCAACAACGGTAACAATGAAGACAAATAGACGCAAGTAGGGGAAACTTAGTCTGGTTCTTCCTCTGCATTGTTGGATAATGCTTCTCACGGTATAGCTGGGAAAATTTTCATCTTCGTTCTGCAAATAAAATATCGAAAAATTTCATTAAGTGCACGTTACTGATTTTCATGAATAACAAACCAGTACAAACTTTGAAAAATTAAAAAGATGCGTGTTAATATCAGTAAATACTAAGCGTTTTTGAATCGAAAAGGCAAGAAAAAATAAGGAATAAAACAGCCTCCTTTATCAGAGCTACGTTAACTGACAATATATTTAAATTTCATAACATCAGATAAAAGAACTATAAATTGTTAAAGAATTTGGTTATTTAAAATAACGTATTCGCAAATTGGGAGGTAACTTCTTTTTTTTTATTGAAGGTTTAACGACCGCCGTGAGCAACTCAATGGGATATAAGCAGCCCCCGACCCTAATTTAGGGCCACTGCTTCCAGTGAAGTGAAAAAGCCATACAAACACAACATCCATGCTTCACTGGTTTCGAATCCGGACCTTTCTCGGACGAAGGAGGATCAGAAGTCAGCGCTTAGACCACGGCGCCACCGCGGCGGCTCAGATCCTCGTACCATTTGCCCAAATATAGAGAAACAAAATATGGAGCTTCATTAACAGTTGTTTGACCACAATAATGCGCTTCTGGCTGTGTTACATCATTAGTGCTAGGTATGAGACAATTTGCAACGGCACCAGTTCTGCTCAACAGTTTAGTGATACTAAACTCAAATCACCGTAATTTCGCGAGCTGCCCATCAAACTGTTCAACGATATTTTGGAATAGATTCGAGTTCATTAGTAAATACCCCCTGCTGCCCTCTATCTCGAAAAAGCAAGAAATGAACTATATGTCATGTCGTCATTAGCATGGGCCACCCAGTGCCCGAGTGCCCGATATCTCAATAAAGCAAGAAATGAACTATCTGTCATGTCGTCCAGTGTTCGATAACTCAATAAAGCAAGAAATGAACTATCAGTGCCCGATATCTCAATAAAGCAAGAAATGAACTATCAGTGCCCGATATCTCAATAAAGCAAGAAATGAACTATCTGTCATGTCGTCCAGTGCTCGATATCTCAATAAAGCAAGATGAACTATCAGTGCCCGATATCTCAATAAAGCAAGATGAACTATCAGTGCCCGATATCTCAATAAAGCAAGATGAACTATCAGTGCCCGATATCTCAATAAAACAAGAAATGAACTATCTGTCATGTCATCATTAGCATGGGCCTCCCAATGCCCCAGTGGTAAGAAGCGTAGCTTTCTGGCTAGTCGTTCGACCTGGGCCCGGGTTTGATTTTCAAATGAAGTATGGGTGGTGTGTTTGTCTTACGGCCCCCTTCTCTGAAACCAGTGGCCCTGAATCAGGGACGGACGACTGCTTATGCTCATGGTGGTCGTTAAACTCCAAAACAAAAACATAAAAGTAGCTTGGCAACTAAAATGTCAGTCAGCAGCTATAGTTTAGTGCCAATGCCAAAAAGTACTCAAAATTCAGAGATTGAGGGATATGGTAACGATTTGTGCGGATGGGTGGGAGGTTGGGGTTAATGATAACCGTGGATAACTCTAAGTGGTGGCGCAGTGGTCTAAGCGATGGATCATGACCATTCGTCCGAGAAGTGTCCGGGTTCGAATCACGGTGAAGCATGGATGTCGTTTTTGTCTTACGGCACTGGTTCTCTCCCTTCCCTAGAACCAGTGACCCTAAATTAGGGACGAGCGAATGCTTATAGCCCATTGAGTTGCTCACCGTGGTTGTTAAACCTTAAAAAAAAAAAAAAAACTCCAAAGACAAAGTCCCGTCCTTAACAAGGGGCCACTGGTTTCAGGGAAAGAAGAAATTCAGTGCCGTAAGATAGAAATATCATCCATGTCTCACCAGGATTCGAACCCAGACCACCTCGGTAGAACGGTTAGAGGCCAACGCCTTGTACCACTCGAACACTGGAACGGCAGTCAATGACCTGCTCCTTATGACATCAAATATTCGAAAGTAATAAGCACGTCATTTGGTTCAAAGGATGCCTGATAACGTAAAATATAGCAATGATCAAACTTCTCCTGGCTTATGAAATCTTATAATAAAGGGTTTACTATAACTAACGAAATGTTCGTCTTATATGATTGTAGTTCGATCCAAAAATAATTTTTTCAATGGGTCTCTTAGGAGCATATACATATATGATCACTAGGGCTAGGATTTTTATAACCTAAAAATTGCTGAAAATGCTCTGTAAAAATGCATTTATTACCCAAAAAAAACTAAAAAAAGTGCCTTATAAAACAAAACAATTACCTAAAAAATGCACATTTTTTTTATTTCCTTGCAAAACTAATTAACTGAAATAAGAAGAGATGCACGAAACAAAATAAAAATAATCTTAAAATATATAATTAAATCTATTGACTCTTGCTGTTTCCACTGAAATTCTTTATTTTACTGAGTTGATTATCATCCAAGGAAAATTCATCCAAAAATGATCTTTTCTATTGAAAAAGCAAAATATGCAAAATAATGACTCAAAAATAACAAAACAAAGTTTTAAAATGACCGAGAAACCTGAAAAAAAAAATGCCATATCGCGTAAAAAAATGCAAAAAAAAAACCCCTTTAACAAAGGTACTTAGATCAGCTTAGTTTTGCATGAAACACATTTGTATACTCTTGCACAAAGTTTTAGATTGCCAAAAAAATATGCGAAATCATAAAAATCCTAGCCTTAATGATCACAGAAATATCTATCAGCACCCTTTAGCAAAAAAAAAAAAAAAAAAAAAATCTGCATTATCGGAATTAGAAAATTTGAGGAAAATGTTTATCACAAGAAAGCTCGCCGACGAAAAAAGATTTTTTTGGACTTTTAAAAGAAGAGATCGCAAATAGAAAACTAAAATTCGGAAAAACCCGTGCATCACCGGATGCAAAAAACGTTGATAAATATTTCGCACGTTGACTATGCCTATGCATACATTTTTCAGTCGATATTTCAGAAGCAAAGATGGTTGAACAAAGTAATGGAAGCATCTTTGAGAAGAGCTACAGATATGCATTAGTTGGGTGTTCAGACATTCCTTGTTTTTACAGCAGTTTATATTCAACGTGGAATAGATTCGAATAAATCGCGAACAGATATAGGGGAATATTGGACCACTCCTAATGATGGAAAGTCGCGGGCTTCTTGAGTGACTATGGTGGAGGAAATCTGCTTCTTATTTTGCTCTCTGATTCTGCCCACAGAAGCTCAAAATGTTTATGTCTGATATCCGTGCAGGCCAGAGGAGTTCTTAAAATTCAGTTACATACTCCTCAAACCAACACTGAAAACATCTGGTTATGTGTTTAGTAGCATTATCATGCTGAAAGACGACATGGTTTAAAACAATGTTTACACCATAGGATAGACTCCCAGAATATCAAGGTATGCAGTGGCTGAACTCGCATTTTCAGGGTGATGGTAGGACCTAAACAGCAGCAAGAGCTCACTTCCCAAGCCATCCTTAATTCCTTATCATGTTCGACGGTTGGCACAAGATAATCAGGACCAGGAGCTTCCTTCCGTATTCGCCAAATGTAAAATATCCCTAAAGTTGGAAAAAATGTGAGTTATGATTTGCGGGACACAATCACATGTATCAAATCATCTAGTTTTCAGGTCTTATTCTCGTGACACCATTGCATCCTGCTTTTTGCAGTAGCCTCAGTTAGGAGTGCAATAACGGTCTGCTCTAAATTTCACACTTATGAAGTTCCTGGCCAACAGTTTCGGTAGATATTGGATTGTTGCGCCCGTAAAACAATAAGGGTTTAAGTCTGAAATATTGGATTTAACTGTCACTTCATCTAAAATGTCACCTGTTGGCTTAAACTTAACTCGCTGAACCCTTGTTTTAATTCGTTGCTTGTTGGTATAGAGATATGGTCTCAGTAGAGACGAACGCAAAGTAGACGGATAAAATGATGTTATAACTCTGTACTTTTTTCCAAAAGTCCCTTGAAGTCAAATTGAACTCGTTAAAATGTATGCGTAACCTATCAATTTAGCATCAGCTACTTTTTAAATTACTTAAACATAAAATCTGCGGAAAACAAACACCAAATGTTTTGCCTGTGTGAATTAGTTTACTTTTCAAGCTTGAGTGCTGACGAATTTTGATTCAGTGAGATTTATACGCCGAATTTTGATTCACTGAGATTTATACGCTAACCTGATTATGTAGTGGAAGCTGGAACAGCTTTTTCACCGAAAAGATATCTCATGGTTTATCAGTATTCTCCGCAATAACGGAGTGTAGTGTGTCGAGGACCATCGCATTCGGGATGTACCATCTAAGAGGCTATTAGGGCAGCAGAACAAAAATAAATTTCCCGCTTATTCTTCTAAGAATTTTTCCCTCTCAGGAAGAAAAGAATAACACCTGGTGCCCCCCCCCCCCATTCCTCAAACCACTTGTCTGTTTGCTTATCTTCCTACCAGCAGTAAATATTCTTCGGGTATAGCCTCCCTGACGCATATGATAGACCAATTGAAGTAACAATTACGTCCCCAAAATGCGAATATCTGTTTCTTTTTTTTTTATACGCATAAACGCAACCGAAACTGTGATCCTCCTTTAATGTACAAACGCACTACATTTAAAAACTACATTTTTCATTCTCGAATATGAGGTTTTCGACTGGAACTATATTATGCGGTAGAAGTACGCACTCAGTACGTTCCAGTCGAGCATACATGATGCACCAGGCAAAGTTCTCCGTTGAAAATATATATCTGTGATAAGACGTCCAAGTGCTGCAGGCTTGGCCAAAGCCGTCTTGAGTACTAGAGGCCTAAGCCGTCTTGAGTACTAGAGGCCTAAGCCTACGCGATTTTCCCGTTTATGACGTCAGCAAACAAACCCGCTACAATTAAAACCGAGAAACAGTCTGTTTGCTCGGCGTGTCTTGTACTGATAGTGCTGAAGACTTGATGTGCGATATCAGGATTAGAAGAGAAGTTAGAATTTTTATTAATTTAGATTGCATATATTTCTTATGAATTGATGAACTAGGCTATTTTATTCAAACAAAATACAATGTAGTTCACGCAAAACTAAGTAGGTTTAAGCAACGTTTCATGAATTATTGCGCGCTATTTTTTTTCCAGTGCTGTTTCCTTTTTTTGTATGAAATATTTAGATGTGTACTTTTCCGACGTCATGCTGAAATAAAAAAAAATATGTATCACTCGCACATTGTGTTGCTGAAAGAATATGGAATTACCATATCAATAACGGCAATTATAAAGTTATGCAGGGAATGTTCCTTATTAACTTATCAGATAAAGTTGTTACCGCGGAATTTTCTATATCCCCGTAACATTTGAATTTCATCCGTATAATTTTGATCATTTATTTTTTTTTTTTCATTTTTACTCTAAGGCGGTAGGAAATAAATATTTAAATTGCCGAAATAGAATTTCAATGATTCAAAATTACTTTCCGGTGAAGCTGAGCCAGGCTACCCGAAAGTTTAGGTTGATAATTAATAGATCAGTCCTAATTGCACTCAAGCCAAACGAAAAGGGGAAAATTATATTTTTTTTCTCACGGAAACCTGATGAAAATCCCAGATGGGAAGGAAGAGAAAGGAAGACATTCACAGTTTTTTTCTCACGAAACTCAAAGAAACTGTAGAGAATAGCAGGAGCGCAATAAATCCTCTTGGGGGTGTCACCCCTTTTCTCCAGCTACTATTGCGAGCGTCTCTGCATTGTCCAGAGTAGCGACCAAATTTGAGATAAGTCACGTCGCCGGAAATACCTACGTGACAATCTTCGCTTCTAAGTAGCTAGGCGAGGTCAATTAACCAAAAAGGTGCGAAGACAAGTTGACAGCTGAAAGAAGACATAATTTTTGGGAAAGTGACCCGAACTGAACGGATAGCCAGCGAATCGCATAGCAGGGCTATCTGTGAGGGCCAATGACATAACCCGACGCGATTCGGACGGCCGGGCCGTCACGCCCCAAGATGGACACCGGACACGGGAAAAAGATAATTATAAACGGAATGAAGACTGAGAGGAGAAACGACTACATACGATCAGAGATTCAAAAATAACTTAACAGAGGGAACACTAGAGAATTGCAGTCTGAGCAGAAGAGAGGTCTCAGCGGTTTCGGAGGAGAGATGTTTCCAAGATAGAGAAATGAGGTAGCAAATATTTTAGAGCATAGTCGATGTAGGTTCACCGCCAACTAAGAGGAGAACTGACTCTACGACCAGCCGGCAACCCAAATTTGCGATCGGGGCTTCTCAAGGAAAAGAGGGTATGATGGCATTTGTCTTACGCATTTCTGATTCATGCCTCATAGCTTTGCATGTGCTATGCAGGACCAGTTACCCGAAAGTCTCTCACATAGTGCATTAACAATTTTTTTCCTCTGGCGTACCGCGCCGAGTTTAAACCAGTAACTAAAGTTTAAAGTCAGTTATATAATGTTAAGTGCATTATATCCGTTAGAAAGTAAAACTAAATTGTTTAGCTAAAGCAAGCAACCTCACCGATACATTGTACCTAGCTTTAAGACCATATTTTAAAAAGAAATAAAAAGTTAAATTTTTTATTCACGTGCCACTCAGATCATTTCTCCAAATCTCATTAGAGCTAAATTTGTGATTTCATTATTTTTATTCATGCAACTTTTTATTTTAACTTCTTTGCGGCATATGAATGAGCATGGAAACCCCATGCTGATTCATATGAAACACAACGCGATGCATTTGTCGACCCTGAGCTTGGAGACCCTTAGTTAGGGAATCCAAATTCATTGTTGACACCACTAGGCGAAATTTAGAAAGTGAATTGATTAGTATGGAATTTTGACCTTTTTAACTTTTACCCACTACGGCGAATAAGACGTAGTAGTGGTTCGCTGATACCCGACAGGGAGCGGTAATAAAGTTTTTAAGTTTTGTCTTTTTTTTTCTCCTTTACTTATTTGGATGAAATAGAATATAATTGGTTTTTAAAAAATGCATACGGTAACCGGTGAATTTATGCAAAGCAAGAATCCATTGATCTAAAGAGAAAAAGTTAAAGCTCTTTTATATCTGAAATAGTTTGTAGATATGAAATAATCACTGAATTCATCGCTCCCATGGCTCATAAAGTGTTTACGTTTTGTTTTTTACCAAATGTTTTGCAATTGCCGATTTTTATAACTTTTTTCCATCGATATTGTGAAGTTACGAAAAATTAGAATCCCGATATCGCATCGTTGTAACCTCGCTGGTAGCTAAGATGGCAACCACGCCAGCGTTTGTTATGACCCTGGTGGTGACGTCACGAATCGAGGACTAAGGCCTACTAGTACTCGAAACAGTTTTGGCTTGGCACAGTTGGCAAATCGCCAACCACGTGTTTCTGCTGTGGCGCAGCTAACAAGTCGCCAATCTCATGTCTCAGGTTGGAAACGATTTCCCTTTGCAGCCCCTCAAATTCGGAGTTTTAGCAGAGCTTTACCTAAAAATGTAATATGGATAGGTCTCTGAAATTCATCCTAGAGGTAGTTTCCGGCCCCCGTTATCTGCACCCTATCACTGAGCTAGCTAGGTAGCAGATAATGATCATTTGCCGCCATTGAGATTATCACTCCCGGCTGGTAACCCCAGTGGCGACAAATGATCTGCAATGCGATATATTTTATTTTTTGATTGGAGGTTTTTTTTTTAAATGATTTATTGGACCTGGTGGTACAGAGACATGACAAACAGGCAGACATAGACAGGAGACAGATGTTTCACATCAACAAGTACATATCAAACATGGTTTTTACAGTATGCTAAATGTACACAGAGCCAGTGTTGATAAAGTAGCATATTGAAAGCCAGTGCCGAAAAACAAACACAAACATCCATGCCTCACGGGATTTGAACCCGAACCCAACTAGGGTGAATGGTCATAAGCCCGCGCTTTAGACCACTGCGCCACCAGGGCGGCGAATCCGATATGGAGACGGTATCCAGGTTACGTAGATGGCTCTTGAAATAAAATTTTCATGAGAAATGTACGAGAAGAAAAGCTCAACTCAACAAAATTTTGATTCAACGAGAATCTAAAATTACCATCAGTTATTTATAAATCTAGTAGACGCTCAAAATCAAAAATGCGGAAGAAAGTCCCTCTGACAGTGAGAGTTTTATTCTTATTTTGGAGACATCCTCTTAAATTTTAAGGTGGACGTCTAGTGATTTTGCTTCCCATACTTCCAATGGGCAAACTTCTGTACACATTTTCTTCATAATTAATGCGTTCCCAAGGACAAAAATTTGAACATCGATTAAAATAACTTCCTATTATAACTTGGAATACTTAATATTTTCTAAAACATAACCATAATTATATTAAAAATCAATAACTTTTCCTTTGGTGGTGTTGAGAGCAGAAAAAAGATGGCGCGACCTGCACATTGATGACGTCAGTAGACAAGCAAATGTTGGATTGCTTAATTATGGTTATGTTTTAGAAAATATTAAATATTCCAAGTTATAACGTGAAGTTATTTTAACAGATGTTCAAATTTTCATCCTTGGGAACGCATTAATTGTGAAGAAAATGTGTACAGAAGTTTGCCCATTGGAAGTATAGGAAGCAAAATCCCTAGACGTCCACCTTAACTATGTAGGTGGGTAAACAGCACGCAAGTACGTAGGTGGGGTGCTCACAACCCCCCCCCCCCCCTCTTCCTCAAAGAAATAGCTGCACGTAATACATTTGAAAATAGATCAACTGTGCATCATCTATATATTCACTAACTATACCTTTACCAACAAGAAAAAAAAGTTAGAATAATCAGTTTTGTGAAATAGTTTTTATTCTTCTTTCAAAAGAAATTACCACATTGTTGAAATAATAAATCATTCAACACAGCTACAACATTGAAAATAAAGTTTTAAACTGAAAATAACATTTGGAGAACAAAATAGTACAAAAGTTCTCATGTCATCTTACTGTAAAGCGAGCTGTAAAGCAAAAATATGAACAAATTACACCAAATTATGATAATAATCAGGAAGCACCCTCCTTACTAATTTCACTTCACAGAGAAAACAGTATTTATAGCACGTGGAATGGCTTTGGGTACAAGACATAAACTATAACCTCTAATAAATTTATTGAAAGATAGACAGTGATACGGCAGTGTTGCTAACCATGTTTCAGAATTACCTACAATTTAAGATCCACCTCGTATACCCAGTTAAAAGTCTTGTTTGTGAACTTTTCATCATTAAAAGTATATTCATTTGCTTACTATTTGTTTTACTCCTTTCGAGTTGTAAATTATTCAGCTAACAGAAACTATGCAATGACCAGACAATTTGTCGTCAGTGTATTTTTTTCGTTTTTGTTACTTGACGAGTTACTGGAATTAAATTTGAAAGTTTCAGTCATCTCACGCGCATAAAGTGGCGGTTTTCCTTTCACAGTGGCTATTTTCTTTTTCGCGTATACATAGCTATCTATGCGCACAAACAGAACTCTATTCTTCTCTACTTCGCCGTTCGCTGATCCGCTGTCATCCTACTTACTGTAATCCTGTATTACTAAGAATGAGCAGGTGCTTTGACGATTCATGGTTGGCCTTGATAAGAACAAAGAAGCCATTTACTCGACCATCTCCCATAATAATCCCCAACAGTACCTATCTCTTTGCGGTGAAGGGGTGTGTGTGCTGAGGGGGAGGGGGGATGTATTTTTTTTTTTGTTTTCGTGTAGCAAGCCTTCGTGTGGGCTGAAGTCTAGGATAGGTCACCCATTCATTTTTAAAAGATGTTTACTGGCTCTAACGAAAGGGTGAAATCCAGAAAATAAGAAAAACAGGACATACCTCCCTCAAGCCCTAGCTCTGCACTGTTAAAATTTTCCCCTTCGGATTACGGGTAATAACCGACAACTAGGGACCCGGTCCTCTGCCATTAAATTATAACTCAACCAGTTTTTGTGAAAGACCGTAAAATTTAAATATGAAATTTAAATACTGATCCGTAACTTACAGGACAATGACCGTAAAAATTAAGTTTGACCGTATTCAGATAAGGCTACATTTAAGAGCAATAACGGTAAAAATATAGTTTGTCAGTACTTAAGTCCATATTTCAAAGAAATTACCTTTAAAAAGTGTGACCGTAAAATAAAGCCTGATCGTATTCAATTAAACCTACATTTCAGAGCAATGACCGTAAAAATAAAGTTTGACGGTATGAAAACGGGCCTATGTTTGAGACCAATGACCGTAAAAATAAAGTGTAGCAGTATTCAATTAAGTCTGCACTTCAAAGCAATGGTCGCGAAAGGAAAGTTTGACCGCAATAAGTTAAGCTTACATTTGAGAGCAATGACCATAAAAATGAAGTTTTTTCTTATGAAACGAGGCCTATACTTATAGGCCAATGACCGTAAAAATAAAGTTGTCCCATAAGAAATGGTGTCTATATCTCACAAGAATAACCACAGAAATACATGTACACTGTATGCAATTAACTTTACGTTCCAAAATAATGACTTTAAAAATGATTTTTTTTTCAGTATTGGTCAGCGATATTAGAATTTCTAACGACTTTAAAAATAAATTTTCATGGTACACAACTAGTCCAATAAGCCCTGCTACCAAAATCATGACTGAAAATGTTCTCAGTATAATGACTGCATAACTCCTTGATTACACACTAATGATTTTAATAAATAGTTGCTGAAGAACATTATACACAGTCGAGTCACATTATTGTGACCACCTCATACTTTTGACGTCAACAGCGCGTAGCCAGTAAATGAAGGCACGTGTCGTGAGTTGGCTTGGAGGGTATATAAGGTGTGCTGTAGGCATTCTGAAAACATATTCCTCGTTGCTTTCATGGATAAAAAGAGTGATTTATCAGATTTGCAAAAAGGGATGATTGTCGGCTTTCGGGCTAAGGGTGGCGGTATTTCTGAAACAGCGCAATTTGTGAACTGTTCGTGTGCTGCTGTGGTTAAAGTGTATCGTGATTGGAGAAATGGCACCATTGCGAATAAGCGAGTGGAAACTGCGGAGCACCACGTGCCAACGTCGGCTTCGAATATGCATGAGGGCCGATCGACACGCTACGTGGAGCAACTCACTGGCCGAATGAACCAGGGGGCTACCGGAAGTGTGCCTAAAGTGACAGTTCAGTGAACCCTGCTGCGTATGGGGCTCCAATGCAGACGGATGGTCACTGCACCTATGCTAACGAAGGTGCATCGGCAGAAAAGGCTTACATTTGCACGGCAGTATCAGTATTGGACCTCCGCTGATTGGCAAAGGATTACCTTCTCTGATTAGTCACGTTTTCTGCTTCATCGAACGGGTGGACGTTGGCGTATAAGGCGAGAAACATCGGAGAACAAACACTTTTTAACCATTCCAGGAAGAACACAAACTAGTTGGGGCAGCGTTATGGTCTGGGGAATGTTTTCGTGGCACTCTATGGGTCCACTCATACTTGTGGGAGGCACTGTGGACCGAATTCGTTATGAATACATCCTTGCAGACCACGTACACCCATACATGCTGATTGTCTTCCCTGGGACGGATGGGATCTTCCAGCACGACAATGCGACGTGTCACACAGTTAGAAATGTCCTGGAGTGGTTGGAAGAGCACGATGAAGACTTCAAAGTACTTTGCTGGCTCCCTAATTCCCCACACTTAAACCCAACTGAGCATCTGTGGGACCGCCTCGATCTTGTTGTTCGCTCTATGGATCCTCCACCACGAAAATACACACACAGTTTGCCTAGTTAATAGTATCTGACTAAAGAAAGAAGTTTTTCAATCGGGTTTTTAGTCCTACAGATATTGCTGCAAACGGAAACGTGAACTTACGCCCTCTGGTGGCAAACTTGTGTGCTACGAAAAAATTGAAATTATATGAGAAACATTTCTCCACGGAAACGCTCTCCAACAAAGAAATATTTTTTCAAATCGGACTATTAGAAGCAGAGATATCGACAAAAATAAGATATGCCTTTACGCCCCCTTGCGTAAAAACCATGCGTTATTTTAAGAAGAAAGTATTCTCAAAAGGTCTTTCGATGTGAGCGGTATCGATCAACGAAAGAATTTTTCGATCGAAATTTCAGGAGCTCAGATTTTGCTACAAATACATCAGACGCAGAAATTAACACTTACGCCCCTGGTGGCTAAACCATTCTTTATCAAATATTAGAAATTATAGACAAAGCATTTCCTATCAGCAGCTGTATCCGGTGCAGAAAGAAGTTTTCTAATCGGAATTTTAGAAGCAGAGATATCGGGGGAAACGCAATTTACCTTAACGCCCCCTAGCGGAAACTCTATGTATTACTTCAAAATTTTGAAATTATATGAGAGACTTTTACACTGGAACCGCTATCTAACAAAGAAGGAATTTTTCAAATCTGACTCTTAGAAACAGAGATGTTGACAGAAATAGGATATACATCTACGCTCCCTGGCGGAGAAACCATTCATGATTTTAAGAAGAAAATATTTTCAAATGTTTATCGACATCTGCGGTATCGGTCCCTGAAAGAATTTTCTCAATCGAGATTTTAGAAGCTCAGATTTTGATGGAAATGCCTACGAATCAAAAATTAACGCTTACGTCCCCTGGTGGCCAAACCACATTTTATAAAAAATTAGAAATTACAATCGAAACATTTCCCACTGGGAGCTGTATCCGGTACAGGAAGAATTTTTCAAATCGGAGCTTTAAAAGCAGAGATATCGGGGAAAGCGCAATTTACCTTTACTCCCCCTAGCGGAAAGTCAATGAATTACTTGAAAATTTTGAAATTATATAAAAACATGTCGCACCGGAAATTCTTTCTAACAAAGAAGAAAATTTTCAAATTGGACCATTAGAAGCAGAGATATTGACAAAAATGAGATATACGTCTACGCCCCTTGCGGAGAAACCGTGCATTATTTTAAGAAGGAAATATTCCGAAAAGGTTTGTCGACGTGAATAGCATTAGTCCATGAAAGAATTTTCCAATCGAGATTTTATCGAGATTTTTTTTTTTAATTTCTGCTTCTTATGCATGTTGCAAATACAGCAGAAGCAGAAATTAACACTTATGCACCCCTGGTGACCAAACCGTTTCATACCAAAAATTAGAAATTATATGCGAACAATTTCCCATCCGAAGCTGTATCCGCTGCAGAAAGAATTTTTCAAATCGGATTTTTTAGAAGCAGAGATATCGGGGAAACGCGGTTTACTTTTACGCCACCTAGCGGAGAATCTATGCGTAGCTTAAAAATGTTACTATTCCTAAAATAATCTTCGTCATGAGTAGAGTCGAAAGGCAAAAGAATGTTTTGAATTGGATGTTTAGAAGCAAATGTATGGAATAAAATGTGTTTTGAATTCGACATCATCTGCATTTTTTTTATGCCCTCTAGCGGCGAAATTGTGCATCGTAAAAAACCAAAATAAAGGATCATCATTCACACATTTCAAGCATCCTAAGGCAAAAAAAAACAAAAAAACAATCAAATCGGACAATTAGTAGCAGAGATATCGTGTCTACAGACGGACAGACGGACGGACAAACCTATAACATAAGCACGATCTTTTTTCACAAAAGACGTGCTAAAAATTAGGAGGAGATGATGTGATGTACTACAGAGGTGAAGCACGTGTCAAGACGACAAGTCTGTAGCGGTACATCCCGTCGGTGTAGCTTAGTCGGTTAGAGCAACTCACTCCGGAGCAAGGAGACGTCGGTTCGATCACCGACGAATTCCTGTTTTCACAAGTAACCCTGTGTAGAAGATTGAATTCTCAATAATTCCAGACGATGTGTGGAAGGAACGTCACGCATTTTACAAAGAACCCAACGACCGGTAGATCCATTTTTTGCATTTGGGCGCCAATATAAGAACACAAATTCTGCCGTGGCTCGAAACCGCATCCTTCTGCTTCGTAGCCGAATGCTTTATCAATTAAGCTACTCCGATTAAGTTTGTCATTGCAGCTTTGCCGTCTTGACACGTGCGTCACCTCTGTAGTGCGTCACAAGCGTTGCAGTTGAGATGAACATTTTGGTGTTTTAAGAACAGTAACATTTATTTGTCGTCTAATGTAGTGTAATCATGCAGAATCTCATCCGATATAATTATTCGTTTGTTGTTTTTTTTTGAAAGAATGTATCTCAGTGAATCAAATAAAGCGACAGAACATTCTTATTTTATCTAATGCTTTCGTACTTTTTTCTTAAATGCAAAATTCTGGATCATGGTATAAGCATCACCGTCAGGGACGTCGCCAAGGGTGCGAGGGTGGGCATGAGCCCACCCTGAAATTTGTCTCTCCCACCCTGCAGCCTACTCAGTTCAAAGTATGCCATTTTTCAATATATTTAACTTTAAAATATAATCTGCACTTTGCCAAGTAACAAGTCTTGTGTTTTATTTCATGTAACCCTACGTGTTTTCCCCAAGGAAGTGCGTTGTTCACATCTCCCAAAAAGGTTATCAAAATAGCATTCGCAGGGCCATGAAAATTCAGTTGTTCCCCACTCTTCCAATTCTTTAGTTTATCCCTCTTTTTCATGTTTGTATGGCTAGAGTGCTAATGAAGAGGGTAGATAGGAATTCACTGAGGGGGTCACTACTAATTGTTCTGTTTGTGTTCTTCACAAAATAGGGGATTTCAATACGAAAAGTGGAGTCTAAAGCTACACTAGCGTTCTTAAGACTGTCAGTGATAGTTCAGAAAGTGACTGACGACTGTTTTGTATGAAAGGAGTGCAAGGCAAAGTTGTTGGCTGGAAGGAAGGAAGTTAAGGAGGGGTGAGGTATTGTGTCTGCGGGGCACAACGTTAAAATTTCATTTAGATGAACAAAAACGACGTTTTCTTTCAAAAAAATTGTTCAAGTACAGTACTATTTTCGTAAGCAAAAAGGGAAAATTATGCAAAGAAATTTAAGACAATGCATCCAGAGCAAGCAAAAAGTTGAAGGCGGCATTCCACCAAACACTTGTATCTTACACCCGTGGCGTAACTGTATTACCACCCCCTACTCGATGTGAGGGCGAACCATCTGCTGCGTCCTATTCGCTGCAGTGGGATTAATTAATAAAAAGACCGTTAATTTTCGTAACTCTTTATCTTCTATTATCTTCCGCCTGTGGGTGTCTACCGTGAAGTTGGGTTCCCTAATTGAGGGTCTCCAAGCTCAGGGTTGACGGGTGCATTGCGTTGTGTTTCATATGGGAGAACATGGGAAACCCATATTCCTCCATATGCCGCTTGAAATTTAATAAACTCATGATGTCAGATTTGGACTTTTTATCCTGCGACTGGGCTTGCTAAATGTTAAAAGTTATTTTCTTCTTAAAATCTTGGAGTTGCTACTCTATCAAAACTTTACGATTGTTCTACTTAATTATTCAGGTTAAAATAAACAAAGATTCACTTAATTTGAATTTTCAAAGATTTGAGAAACTCTCGGGTAAATTTCATTATAAAATACAGAATTTATTTTCATTAGTGTTTCCTTAAAATCTATTACACTGATCCGGTGGAGATTTCTATTAATTAAAACCAAAATATATTTTAAGTTCAGTATGCTTTTTATATTCGTAATCATATTTTAAAGTTCACCTTTCGCAAAATATAAGACACATTATGTTATTCAGCACTTGCAAGAGATTAAAAATATCTTTTCTACCGAGGATGTATAGGAGACAAAATCATGATCATGCTAACGAGATATTGGGAATTATGAAATTTTTCTCACCAAGTTCTTTTCTTTTCATCACATTCGTTGTCGTCCGGTATTACTTATAGGTATAAAGTCTATGGTTGGGACCTCATCCGGTCCTGCTGGATGCACACTGCCCGCATGAGATCACTCGATGCTTCACCCAAAAATTGTAAAAAACCTCTCAGGAAAAAAAACATCATACTTCCCTTGCTTGGAAATCATCTTGCTCCATTTTGAGCGTCCTCCCAGGAAAACTCCTAACTTAATTTTCTCTGCGATATTCTGCCCAGGATTCATCTAGAGTCCATTCTGTCCTCTCTGCGTTCACCCAGAATTAGCAGTCAACATTCCATTCCGTGTTCTCTCAAAATCATATCTGCTCAGAACCCTCTAAAACGTTTTTTTTCTCGTCTATGTTTAAGGGGTTCGGGGTGTTCCTGTCCTACCCAAATGGCTCTCCCTTATTGGTTGGGCCGCTTTTCCTCGCTTCGGCATTGGTTTACATCCCTGTATGGGAATCCCTCCGATTCGTTGGCAAAGGCTTGAGAACATGGAGTTTTCTTGAAGATGAATATTCCTTTATCTTGTCAACTGCTCCGCAGGATGTCCGCGCTGCCTTAGAATTTTCACGTACGCTTCCTGTGTGACTCTTTCTGTAGGTGTCAACCAGTTACGCCCACTACGAGAAATATGCCCTGTTCGTTCCCAGCTAGCGTGCGTAAAACGTGACTTCGATAATAGAAGGTGGTCCAGTAAATTGGCCCCCACCTGTGATTGCGAGCATTTCACTCTCGTAGCGTTGCTTGTTATAACCTCCGAGTTTTTTCTTTACTAACCTAGGGGTGTGTACTAACCTAGGGGTGTGTTTCGAGCGTATTCTTACTTGAATTCCGGCGAGCTCGGGGAACGCAAAATAAAAATAAAAAAAACAGCAATTCAAAAGAATGATGAAAAAAAAATAAGGAATTTCCTCCTCAAGAAAGAAATCTGCTCAGCCAGGTCTTAGAAAAATTATGAAATATGTATTATAATTATCCTCTTAGAATGCCTGTCCACATTATGCTTCTCGGATTTTCTTTCCCAATTCCCGCGCTCTCTAAATGGTCTACTTGGTAACTACTCTTCCTCGTTTAACTATTTCCTCGTACTATGCGATACCGTAGGAATTATTTGGTGAATATATTGCTTTCCCACACTTACTAATTTGTAGGCCCCCTTTCCGAAATTCATACCTACGAAATCATGGTCCTCCAATGTTACACGATATTCCGGAGGACATACGGGTAACATTATCTCCCTCTCCCATAGGGTTGAAGAGTTTTGTCCCCCAAAGTTAGGTGCTGTGGATTCCTTTCTCTCTTGCAAGGCTGCTCGTTTTCGCTCATTTCAACATGCGATGAATTACAATCATTTGCGAAAACTTATGAACACATATGACACATAATGTAATTATAAGCACATGCAATAAACATAAAACTACGAGTAAGATTATTATAATAATGATCCATAGATATTAAATTCCTCCACCGAATCTAATTCTAAGTTTGACATTGACAGATAACATATGCACTGTATATATATGAATTCTTTCCGATATTGACAGATTTCTTCAGCCGCCGTCTTCTCGGCGACACACAATATTTGCTCGGGTACGCGCCTCCGTTCGGCGATATGGTTTCGGTTTTGGGCGTTCCCATCTCTTAAGCACTCAGCTAGTTTCTCAGAGTTCCTTTGGAGATCAGCCTCCCGACGGGAGTGATGTAGGCTAACACCATCTCCACGTTCAGTTCATAAGGGTGCCGTGCCATTGCGCCGAGGAATAGTTCCTGGTAACATTTACCGCCTGCAGCAAGTGATGACCGACGAAGCGATAAACAGAATTATTATTACCGCAGCGGCTCCGGCTGCGATTATTTTGAAAGCTCCGAACAGGGAAGTGCCGAAGGCGTTGAACAGTAGCCCACTGCTCCATTCGGGTGGGCCTGCTGGTTGCCAGTATGCGCTGGAGATATTAGGATAAGTCAGCTGAACCGAAGGTTGTTCTAAGCAAAAGTCTAAAGTGGCACAAGCGGTAACGGTTCGGGCCTTCAAACAGAGTTTTTCGCTGTGGCACTTAGCGTCCGTCTTTAGATTTATCTTGATCGTTCGTCTTTCCGTCTGTAGCTTTACCGATCGAGTGTGCACCGTGAGTTTTTCGAAGTGAACGTCCACAATCCCGGCTGCGCACGATGAGAAAGCTTCGATCTCTACCGTAGCCAAAGGCTCGCATGCAAAACAGCCTGTTACCATTATTTCTGCCTCCGTGAATTTTGGGCAGACAGTTCTGGTTTCGATCGAGTACTTGTACTTCTGGAATTGAAGATTTACCACTATAGGGGCTGAGTGTAACAGTTCCGAAACAAGTTGGCCATTTCCGTCAACCTTCAGTTGATGCCATGCTGATGCCATTGGTAAGGCGCTCTTTTTTGTTCTATCATACTCAGTAAATACGACTGTTGTCGGTGGCATTTCATAGAGTCCTCATAATAGCTACAAGAAAACATGCTTTCGTCGAAGATAAAATTTTTCGACATCGATTCGTTGCTCTGCGTATCGCCGATATGTCCTTTCATCGGTCGTGAAGGTAAGCTTGCCCTTTCAATATAACTCTCTTGAGGGTTTCCCACTCGAGAGATCAGATGGGTGTTCACGATTTGTGTAGGCTGGTCCAGTGATCCGACTACTTGCACTGTGATGCCCGTAGAGGTCGTGGCTTGGTTCTTAACCGTCAGAGTCTCTACGGTGTCGTTGTTGTGCTGTTGAATTAGTAGCTGATAACTACACTGCATCGATACTATTCTGCGTACGTCGTATGCTCGCAGGAAATCTGCTTCCAGCCATATTCGAAAGAAATGGCAATGTTGCGAGTCAATGATCCAGCATGACGTGGACCCACTGTCGGACGGCTGACACCCTGTGATGCCGGGCCAGTCTAGCGATTGTTTTGTCAGTGCGTCAAATTGTTTTGATCGCACACATCCTTTTCCCCAATTGCAAGTCTCGTGATTTGCACAAACCAATTGGCTGAGATAACGCATTGTAGTCACGTGCGTAAAATAGTCTCTCGTCGTGTGCCAGATACAGTTTGCCTGCTGGTAGGTTACTTTCAAGGAAAAAAGTGTATGGTCATTTTCCTGGTCCGTAAACCATATGCATTGTTCATGCCCCAAATTCATTAGGGTTACCTGCGCATTAGTAGTTAGACGGCAGTTGTGCTCTACCTCTGAGTCCGTGCACTCCTTCACCTTTGATGCAACAATCGAATGTGCGTTACATTCCGCGGAAGTTCCGTTTACCAACAGAAATAAGCTCAAAAGTACCAGTCCGTGTAAAGGCGGTTGCGCCGCTGGACGGGCAACTTGCCTCTCCAAATATTCGTGCATCTGATTTACTCCGTTACGTAAAGCATTTCCTGTTAGGCTCCTGTCTTTACTGCCACAAACGTTGTTCCTCTGAGGAATCTATATGACTTCCAAAGAATTGTTCCGACTCCATACAACAGCTTCCAGATGCTAATTACTACTTTCCTGGCATATAGAAAGGTTACCGCTGAAATTAAGACTAGTACAATATACACTACATAAGCGACTGCGTGGGGTAAACACTTTAGCTGTCGTAGCATCTCACGACACAGTATGCACTGTAGGGGTCTACACGTTGTTCTACCTACGATTTGCAAAGCACCCCTTAGGGTTTTTCCATCCGTGGTAACGAAAATCAAAGTTAGTTCCGCAGAAAGCTCTAGTAGTTCCGGTGGCAATGATGTCTGATACGGAGCGTTCCTTAAAGTGATAACCCGCTCCATACCTCGAACTCGAATCACCAGGGTTCCTGGAAGTGAGCTGGTGATGATTGGGTCGTTGTATGATACTTTGATATTTTCCCTTTGAAATACTGCCTCTTCGTCAGACAGCAAATGTCTCTGGTGACGGCGCCGAGGTGAAATATTAGTGCGCGGTTTTCCAACGCACTCTGTGAAAGAGATCAGCGATGGGTTCGAAATCCGTAGTCCTTCCGCTTCATGTATCAGTGTAGATACTGCTGGCGTTAGGCGGCAGTTGCACGTAGTGACGGATTTATTCACACAGCTCGCCAGTGCACAATATTCGCTCGTTCCACTGCACGGTGCATCGGCAGTGCAGGCACAGTGTAAACCGTCTCTTGTGCACTCCATTAATGAAAGGGCTCCTTGTGGGTTCGGTTCCTGCTGAACGAAGAAATTTCTCGGTTCGATAAGCTCATGGTTGTGCGTAATGAATGTCCTCCAGGCTTTCACGCACTCGTCGCATGAATGTGCATGACAAGCACTCCGCGGCATTCCTAGTTTCAAAAGTTCGGCACGAGATGCTACAGTGCACTGATATTTATCTCCCTTGAAATGACAAAGTTCGTGATTAGCAGCTACTCCGCTAACTGTCCAGATTACCACGGCGAACGCAATCACGTTCATCTTGTCCATTTTATTGACGAATGTCACTCTCTTCAAATATCTTAAAAGTGGTAATGGTTCTGTCGACACTTGTCGGCCATAATTATCTCAAAACAAGCATACACATGAAATCACTCCTTATCACCTCGGTATTTCTCTTGCACATGCATTATATACACTTTACATTAGGAACTAGTAATATTTCTTTCGAAAAGCTCGTTTCACTCTGACCTACGAGAAGTGAAGGGTTTTTATGTGCATATTTATTTATATATATATATTTTTTTTTTTTCGAAATTCCGAAGCGCATTCCATCCCAGGCTTCCCTTTTCTCTAATTGTATTTTTTTTTCTTCCTACTTGTAGGTTTTCTCCAACAAAACAACAAAAATAAAAATCTCATCACTCGTGTTTCTTAAGCTTACTAAATTATAATTAAATAACGGTTGTTTACTTCCCATTTATCTATTCTGCAGCTATTATTTCCATTCGCTGGTGCGTCTACTACTTCTAAAAGAAAAATTATTAATTTCCCTTTTCGTGTTTGTCGTATTGTCTACCAGATATTACCCGCGTATAGTCGCTTATTTCCCTTTTACGTTGTTTAACTTAATCGTTAGTTCTTTGCTGAACTATTTCTTGCCATTTTATCTTTAGTGCTTTACTCTTTTTTTTTTTTTCTTCTCTCTCTCTTTTTTTTTCTCGCGTATTACCATTGTATTCTCATTCCTGGCTATTTCTGATTTCACGACCAGATGCTTTTCTCGTGTATTCGCAGGTGTGCGGCGACCATTTAAGGAACGCCGATGATTTCGGAAAATAGGGATTTCCTCGAAAATGCTTGCGAGGGTCCCCTTTGGGCGATGTCACCCCTGCAAATTCGTCGCTCCAAAAATTTTGTGTCGTTCCTGTGTTGACCGTCTCTCACGGCTCGAAATCTGAAACACCTGCGCTGATGCCTGTGGGTGTAAGTGAGCGCACAATAGCGTAGCCTCTTGCATGTTTTGCTTACATCGGAGGCTTCTTGTTTAGCCTATGTAGAAGCATCCACTTAGTATTCTGTTACCTGGGGCTAAAACCACCCCTCTAATTTCTGCCGGTCAGTGCTCAGTTTGCTGACGGATTTCATTGAAACATCACGCTTCTTTTCGTCTGGTGCACTTGTCATTCAAATTTCCTCTTCTGCTTTATCTTTTTTTTACTTTGTCTATTGGTATCGTTGCACCATGTCTGCACGTATTAATCCTCATCTCACATCGTCGCATTTGTCGCATGCTCGACGCCAATTGTGGTTTGGGAGAATCTGCAACTGCTCCTCGTGTGCTGCGGTGGTAGAGGATGGGGAGCTGGGCCTGGTGAATTTGTCATTCACATTTCCTCTTCTGCTTTACTCAACCTCTAACCTCACGATGTACCTAGTGCATTTCTACCTCGATTTCATTTCTATACTTTTCTTCCGTTATAATTGCCTTCCTTATCAATTAAAACTGAATTTTCCTACTATCCACAAAAAAAAAATATATATATATATATAGTACCTTTGGATATTTCACTTCAAGGTAAGTGCTTTTTACTGTCATTTCGATAGGTTATGGTTAGGCTATGTTAGGTGACGTTTAGGCTACGCGTCGATCATGTTTGTTGCTACTTTCTTATACCATGTTTTGTTTCAGATTCGCGTATTTTAATTGCTTTGAATACCTGCCATGGATGCTAATTTTGAACCACTGCATTATCCGATACGCTGTTAATCTCATTGCATTCCGTCGGTGTTTCCGCACGGCTATTTCTCCGCAGAAGGTGCTTACGTTTTTTTTTTTTTTTCTCTAGTGATATATTACTCCGGCCTATGCTTCTGCTACAGAAAGTTTCGAGAGAAAAAAAAATATTTTTCCGTCGTGCTGTGCTCCCGTTTATAGTTTCCATCCTTTGAAATGCTCGGCCTTTGCTGTACAAAATATCTTACTGAGCGTTCCCGTTCTTTTAACGATAAATTTTCCTTCTTTGCATTCTTGCTTCAAGATGGCGGCCCAAGATGGCGTCTTCCCATTCTTCCTTTTGCTCCTTGCCAGCCAGTTTGTGTACGGGTTTCTCAAACTGGAAACACGGTCCGTCCGTTCCTCTACTCTTGCAAGCCCCGTGCATGAGCGACATCATTCTGCCTACGATTACCTTCGCTTATCCTCTGACTGCCTATCATTAATAAAATTCGAGCGGAAAATTATTATTTTTTCTCTTTTCTTTTCTTCTCTTCTCTTCCAACAAAAATTTTTTGTAAAAGGAATGATTTCTACCGTTCAGTCTTTCCCTGAAATAAAAACATTGCTTCCTCCGCAGGTTTTTTTTTTTTTTTTTTTTGCTGGGTGCTTAATTCCTGACCCATTCTTTCTCTTTTTACTTACGTAATGTATTTTCCTTACTTAATATTAATTTTCCCCTTATCGTAGCAAAACAAAAATTTTTTTTCTAGTTTTCCGTGGTTCGTGAACTCAAAACTGGAAAGATTGCGATGCACGTACTAGGCTGCGGTCCTCCTATGAATATTATTAATTACTTCCTGCATATTCTTCCATGTTTATACACCATTTTCTAGCTAGGCTCTCTTTACGAATTATTTTCGATTACTGATCAGATCGCAAAAATTGTTTTTTTTTCTCTACACACCCAAAAAAAAACTAAATCTTCGCCCAGCGTTCTTCCTACTTCCTCGGGCTTAAACCAATGATTCCTGAGGTTTCGCCACGATTTTCCTCCACTGTGGATAAAGATTATTGACGGGTGCTCCTTCTGGTGTTCCTGCGCTTAGGTTTTCTTGAATGCGCTGCGACAAATAGCGGTCGGCTAAATCGAACCAAGAGGTTCCCTCTGGATTACTGGGTTGACTGAGACTTTTCAACATTCTATTTACTAAGCTAGTATCTTCCGGCTGCTCATGTCTTTCGGTCGAGTCGCTGACCACAATTTCCTTTGGGTACGTGCGATTCAGGCCTATTTCCAAAGTGTTGGGCCCTTGTGAATTTGCTGTGGGGTGTATTGCTGCTGTCAGCTGAATTCTGTCCTGCGAACGTAGTAGATATGGATCTCTAATAACCCTTTGGCGCGTTGCTTCTTGTGTTTGTCGGCTGCTACTTTCCTGATAAGAATCCTGTGACGGTATGGTCTCCTCCGTTGGTTCCGCGATTGCCTGTGACGGTATGGTCTCCTCCGTTGGTTCCGCGATTGCCTGTGTGCGCCTCGGCTCTTCAACATGTTGCAAGGGCGGAGGTACTTTCCTGCTTGTCTCCCTTCGCGCTGAACTCGACGTAGCGGGCGGCGAATTTATCGGTACTCCGATGTTGGGCGGTTGACTTACGGGCGGCATTGCTCTACTGCTTGTCGGTTGCGGCATGACTACTCTGGGAAAATCGACCCAATCCAGATAGTCGTAGTCCTGTGTGCTCTCCGATCCGTCGTCAGAGAAATCCTGCGATTGTCTGGGTACTTGTACCTCTATATTGTCCTGTACCGGTGACTCTGCTGTAAGCTGGGGTAGGCGTTCAGTCCGCTTGAAGACTCGATTTTTATGCACGGTCTGATATTTGTTCGGATTTTCGACTGACCTCAACTGAACATTTACTGGGGTGGGGAACGAAACTATCTCCCAATCTCCGCAGTTAGTTCGAGCTAGCTTACGCGATAAATGTGGCTGTGAAAAAGGGGTGTGCAAAAATACTCTGTCACCTAAATGTAGATTCTTTTCAGCAGCGTGCCTGTCTGCATACTTCTCTTGTTTCGCCGCAGCTTCTTGCAAATTTCCGTACATACTTGGTTGAATTTTCGCTAATCTGGTCTTCTTATTGAAGTGAATGGGACGATTTGTGAGGTTAGCTATCAATACGGGTATGATGCCTGATTTGTCCAGCGTGTTTACTGAACGACCCAAGCGTACTTTTCCCTGAGCGTATCTTTCTAACGGCTGTACTAGCACTTGGTTAACCTGACATCCCGAAAATTTCCCACATCGGATCCGAATAACCCTTTCCGAATACGGTGGGATGAGTTCCTTGTGGACGGTCCTTCCTATCTTGGTTACGTCGGGGTTAATGGGATTGGTCCTTTCCGCTGAAGGTACGGACAAGACCTGGGTTCGAATTTTCGACTGACGTGCTTTTCCTTTAAAATTTCTTTTTCCGGTTATTCCTTCCTCTACCGTACTCTGCTCTAGCTAAATTTGCTCTGCTTTCCCGTTTCAAAATTCCTTTTCCTGCGTCGAATATGTATCCGTGCTCCTTCAATAGATCCCAGCCTAAGATTAGAGAATAATCTTGATGCAACTTCCGCTGAGTAACGTGATAGGGATGTAAAATGGTTTCTCCTCCGATTTCTACCGGTATCTCATAGCACTGAGATGTAGGTAAAGTGCTTCCAGTAATGCCTTTCACTAAAACTGCTGATCCTAAGTCACGTATACGAATCTTTCCCTTTAACTGCTCTAATAGTGAAGCACAAAAAATTGAGATACAAGCTCCGCTGTCGATGAGTGCAAACGCGTGAGTATCTCCTATCCTAACTTTCACCAACGGGAGTGCTCCATCACCTCGGACGTAACAGTTTGTTAAAGTAACTCCACGGACCTTATTATAATTCCGGCCAAGGGCGGTCCCCTTATCTTGACCCGAAATTAGTTTAAAGGACGCGAATTTTGCCTGGAATACCTATTGCAATCTCTTCCTGGTGCATCCTCTTCAAAACGAACGCGGTTTTCTCTTCTGTTCCCCAAATTCCTTGGATTCTGTGGGACGTGAGCGTCCTGTCGGTAAGTGGCGCTGTAGTTCCTGTAGGAGCGATGCTGATTACCGCGGCTGTCGCCAGGGGAGAAGTTATTCTGCTGTCGCGGGTACGAAGGGTTGGGTGCCCTGTCCCATGAACCTCTTTGAGCTTGCTGCGATGGTTGCGTATAAGCTGCTCCTTCCCGATTGTTCCGATAACAAAATCGCTTGATATGGCCAAAATCACCGCAGTTATAGCAGATGGCCGAAGTAATGTCTACGTCAGGTAAATTTCCCCTAGATTGATAATTAGTGCTTTGGAAATTTCTCATGCGATTTGCGTGCGTCCGATGCGAATTCTCTGCTTGCCTTAGCCTTTCCCTCAAATGACCTGCCTCACTTTTCAGAGCGTTCACCTGCATCTCATGAGTTGCTAGCTGCTTCGCCATCATAGAACACAAGTCAGCTATCTGGTCCGTTGAATGGCTCTGTTGCCCTTGTGAAGTCCCTGGGATCGAACTCGATTCCTGCTGGGCATCGTAAGCGTTAACGTCCCGGTCTAATAAGAGATTGTGAGACTCTTCGGCCAGCGCTCTCTGAACTGCTGCCTGAAAATTTTCCGGGGCGAATGATAAAACCGTGCGCCTCAATTTGGGGTTTAATCCATTCAAAAACTGCGACATTTTAGTGCTGTCTACCAGTCCTCGTACTTGCTCATTTTCTAAATTCGTCGTCTCCATGTAGGAATAAGCTAAGCCGTTAAGACGAGCTACATACTCGGCCACCCGTTCTCCTGGTTTTTGTCGGCAAGTCGTAAATTTCTGCATTCTCACGGTAACCGGTTGCAATGCGTCGAATCTTTGTACTATCGCCTGCTTAAATCGTTCGTACTCGGTCTCCCTCCTAATATCGACGGCCTCCGAAAGAAAGTGACTGGCGGCTCCTTTGAATTTTGCTTTAGCTGACAAAATTTTAACGGCGTCGTTCCATCCTGACAGTTCGGCGGTGCTCTCCAACGTTTCGAAAAATTGACGTGCGGTCAGATTTTCATCCGATCCGCTGAATGTGGGGATATACGCTAACATTCCCGCCATTATTGGTACGTTCTGCGGGGCTACTACACGATTTTCTGACACGGCTTCCCCTTCTAGAGTGCCCTGAAGGTCGTTCTCCTGGTTCTGTTGATCAACTATGCAATTTTCCGAAACAAAATTCTGTTCACCGTTGCTCTGTTCTCCGTTCTGTTGGTTAGCCATATATTTATTCTTTAACCTTACTAACTTAAATTCCCACGGCTCCTACTATATGCTTCGTAATCTCGTAAAGTCACATAAAATTAGAAAAATTCTGGTGAAGCTACCACGTAAAAATAAAAATTCACTCTAACGTAACTCGCTGCTTCGTCTGCTAACCCACTTGACTTATGATCAGAAAACAATTGTCTACGAATAAGATGATTAACGTTCCTAGCTTACTCATAAATTGCATTCGGCTTTCAACTTAACTGTACCTAACTCGCGACACACTAAACAAAATTCCCTCAAAATATGCACATATATAACCAGCACTTCACACTAAGATATGTAATAAATTTGAACGTCTTAAATATATATATAAATACACTAGAAACACTTGAGATCAAATTATGCACTTGCAACAAAATTATATACGATAACCACTTTTTCAAGAAATTAGAACCACACCTCAAATACTTATGCTGACTTCCTAAATTCATTAAATTTTAGTATACTAGCAATAACCTCTGTCTACTTCCCTTGCTGGATGCATATAAATCACACCTTTAAGGCACATTAAATCACACTTCAATAAACACTATTTTCATTTCAAAAATTTCTTCCAGCATTATCCAATTATTACTCCTACCAATTCTTCTTGCACTAGTCCTTTTTATTACTCTTTTCCAAATATTAATCCACTTAACTACTCTCTGTCTACACTCCCAAGTACCTCTACACATTTAAATGCACAATAAAGCACACACTTAGATATTACATTCCCTTTTAGTCTTCCAAAACAAATCAAGATTACTGCTTAACCTTCTATTAGCTCCTATATCTTGCAGAAAAAAATAATAATTCCTCTTATCAATAATTAACCTGCCTATTCCTTCTTACATTATCAGTTTCTTATCAATGCATCAACACACATAATAAAATCACACTTCAATAATAATGCACTTTTGATTTTAAAATATATATCACCACAACTTCTCATCACTACTCTTCTATCAGTGCCTCACCGTTAAATTATACAATCCCCAAGTTATCAATGAACCTATTATTCCTCCTAGTTACCGATTTAAAATCACAACACTCAAATGCACAAATAAACAACACATCAAAAATAATTTCACTTTGATTTGCAAGGAATTTTCCCTTGATTTTCAACGATAAATCAAAATTATTCATGAATTACACTTGTATAAATTTATTTTCTCCGTACTATTAATTTTCATGTATTTTCTGTAAGATTTCATCTATTCATTTGCTAAATTAGCAGTATCACTCTTATTTGTTTTTCTGCCTATTTCCTTAGAAATTTAAATTTATTTCAGCATAATCTGATTTCCTGCAACTTATTTACTTGCATTTCACCTTCACTATTTTTTTTTGAAGTTAAAATCTTGCTACAATTTCCTTAATTTTTCTATAAAACCTGCATCTTGTTACTCAGAATTGAAGGGGAGATAATAGAAACACATCGCATTATTCTGCTAATTCTGTATACTTGATTAATTATCCTGACCACCGAAAACAAATATTCTTTTTTTTTAAACCACAGGATCAAAGAAATCCTGGTCCTAGCACAAATTTTATATTAATTAACCAAAGAACTGAAAAATCCTGGTCACACGGCACCAGTTTTATATTACCACCTACTCGATGTGAGGGCGAACCATCTGCTGCGTCCTATTCGCTGCAGTGGGATTAATTAATAAAAAGACCGTTAATTTTCGTAACTCTTTATCTTCTATTATCTTCCGCCTGTGGGTGTCTACCGTGAAGTTGGGTTCCCTAATTGAGGGTCTCCAAGCTCAGGGTTGACGGGTGCATTGCGTTGTGTTTCATATGGGAGAACATGGGAAACCCATATTCCTCCATATGCCGCTTGAAATTTAATAAACTCATGATGTCAGATTTGGACTTTTTATCCTGCGACTGGGCTTGCTAAATGTTAAAAGTTATTTTCTTCTTAAAATCTTGGAGTTGCTACTCTATCAAAACTTTACGATTGTTCTACTTAATTATTCAGGTTAAAATAAACAAAGATTCACTTAATTTGAATTTTCAAAGATTTGAGAAACTCGGGTAAATTTCATTATAAAATACAGAATTTATTTTCATTAGTGTTTCCTTAAAAATCTATTACACTGATCGGTGGAGATTTCTATTAATTAAAACCAAAATATATTTTAAGTTCAGTATGCTTTTTATATTCGTAATCATATTTTAAAGTTCACCTTTCGCAAAATATAAGACACATTATGTTATTCAGCACTTGCAAGAGATTAAAAATATCTTTTCTACCGAGGATGTATAGGAGACAAAATCATGATCATGCTAACGAGATATTGGGAATTATGAAATTTTTCTCACCAAGTTCTTTTCTTTTCATCACATTCGTTGTCGTCCGGTATTACTTATAGGTATAAAGTCTATGGTTGGGACTTCATCCGGTCCTGCTGGATGCACACTGCCCGCATGAGATCACTCGATGCTTCACCCAAAAATTGTAAAAAAACCTCTCAGGAAAAAAACATCATACTTCCCTTGCTTGGAAATCATCTTGCTCCATTTTGAGCGTCCTCCCAGGAAAACTCCTAACTTAATTTTCTCTGCGATATTCTGCCCAGGATTCATCTAGAGTCCATTCTGTCCTCTCTGCGTTCACCCAGAATTAGCAGTCAACATTCCATTCCGTGTTCTCTCAAAATCATATCTGCTCAGAACCCTCTAAAACGTTTTTTTTTCTCGTCTATGTTTAAGGGGTTCGGGGGTGTTCCTGTCCTACCCAAATGGCTCTCCCCTTATTGGTTGGGCCGCTTTTCCTCGCTTCGGCATTGGTTTACATCCCTGTATGGGAATCCCTCCGATTCGTTGGCAAAGGCTTGAGAACATGGAGTTTTCTTGAAGATGAATATTCCTTTATCTTGTCAACTGCTCCGCGGGATGTCCGCGCTGCCTTAGAATTTTCACGTACGCTTCCTGTGTGACTCTTTCTGTAGGTGTCAACCAGTTACGCCCACTACGAGAAATATGCCCTGTTCGTTCCCCGCTAGCGTGCGTAAAACGTGACTTCGATAATAGAAGGTGGTCCAGTAAATTGGCCCCCACCTGTGATTGCGAGCATTTCACTCTCGTAGCGTTGCTTGTTATAACCTCCGAGTTTTTCTCTTTACTAACCTAGGGGTGTGTACTAACCTAGGGGTGTGTTTCGAGCGTATTCTTACTTGAATTCCGGCGAGCTCGGGGAACGCAAAATAAAAATAAAAAAAACAGCAATTCAAAAGAATGATGAAAAAAAAAATAAGGAATTTCCTCCTCAAGAAAGAAATCTGCTCAGCCAGGTCTTAGAAAAATTATGAAATATGTATTATAATTATCCTCTTAGAATGCCTGTCCACATTATGCTTCTCGGATTTTCTTTCCCAATTCCCGCGCTCTCTAAATGGTCTACTTGGTAACTACTCTTCCTCGTTTAACTATTTCCTCGTACTATGCGATACCGTAGGAATTATTTGGTGAATATATTGCTTTCCCACACTTACTAATTTGTAGGCCCCCTTTCCGAAATTCATACCTACGAAATCATGGTCCTCCAATGTTACACGATATTCCGGAGGACATACGGGTAACAACTGGTCAGTTCCATGTATGTATGTGAGTCCAGGTGGAAGGGATCGGAATTGCACGAATTCTTTTGTAGCCGGTAGTGAAAAAAATTGAAACAGAGGTCTGAGCGCTGGCTTATGACCATTCGTCAGAGAAAAGTGGATTCGAATCCCGGTGAGACATGGACGTTGTGTTTGTCTTACGGCACGGGCTCTCTCCCTTCCCTGGAACCAGTTACCCCAAATTAGGGACGGGCGATTACTTATAGCCTATTGAGTTGCTCACGGTGGTCATTTAACCTTCAATAAAAAAGAAAAAGCGTTAAACATTTGTTCTTTCAGTGTTTCGTAAAAAAAAGTTGCTATCAAGTTCGCCTCACCAAAAATAATGCTCGCCCACAGATCGTCCATCCTGATTTCGAAGTCTAGCGACGTCCCTGATCACCGTTGCTGTTTGCAAGTTCGTAAACTTCCAGTTAATAATACAGAATTAAGGAAAAACAAAACTAAACAATGGAAAGGAAGAAATTCTGTATAAGATATTTTACTGGTCAAATCAAAAGCAATATTTCCTGTTTCCTCTAGAAATTCAATAAGGGCAAATTCGAAGAAAAATAGATATTGAAATAAAACTTCTATGACGTCAATAACCGGTTTATTTCTGTTTTTGTTTCGTCGTCAGCTATTTTTCTTCTTGATTCAATTAAAACCACAGTGATCATTGTTTGATAAACATATCTTTATGGGAATATGAGTTTTCTCCGGACTCCGCCTACACCTTTTTCTTTTTAACAGGAAGTAGGGTGTTTACGTAAAGCATATTAAGTTTTCCACTTTCTCCTCTTCAAAGAAATGATCCTCGTTACATAAGGTAATAAAGTTTTGGCAGTGAGGAAAGTCTTGCACTTAATCATGAGAGAAAATCACGTAAATACAAGGGCTAATTATTTAGCTTTATTTTTTTTAATTTCTTGTATTCACTTCCTTGAAGTTTCATGTGGGTAGGGCAGTAAAAGCATGTGCTGATCCATCTGAGATAATAAGTATAAGGAATTAAAAAAGAAAGCTCAAAGTAGGAGGTATACATTGTCGTAACAAAGATAATGTACGTACACCTCCTGCCAAAATCTCCACAGATGCGAAGCTTTTGGTTAGAACATGCTTCACTAATTTTGTTTTAAATCAAATTCGATAGACTGATTGTGGTGACAATTTTGTAATAAAAAATAACAACTTCTTAGCTTTAACAGGAGTTTTTTTTTTCTTATGGAGCAATGCTATCCACAGAATCTGTTTAAAATTTACTTGGTTTTAAGTTCTAAGCACCAGTCTTCAGAGCCAGTTTTGTTTGAATTCTACTCGAGTACAAACAGTGCCGGATTTAAGGCTTTTGGGGCCCTAGGCCAAATTTTCTATGCCCCCCACCCCCACCCCCCA
Source organism: Macrothele yani (assembly GCA_039090855.1). NCBI lineage: Eukaryota > Metazoa > Arthropoda > Arachnida > Araneae > Macrothelidae > Macrothele > Macrothele yani. The sequence goes on from CM077017.1 coordinate 16,190,171, forward strand.
CCACACACACACCTGGACACCGATATTTGAACTTGCTCGAATAAAGTTTTCTAACAAACTTATCTTTAAGTTAAGAATATAATAATTGGTAGTATAATTTCATTGTTATATAAGTACTATTTCAATAAAAATTATTTTGATTTAACTTGTTATTAAATTAAAGGTTGTAAAAAAAATGTTTGTAAACATAGTCAAAGAGGTTCATGCTTATCCAGGAACAACACTTGACTTTTTGAATGCGCTCTCTATCGCACATTCAAAATGTAAAGAACTACACTTTACGTCGAATGCGCTCTCTATCGCACATTCAAAATGGAAAGAACTACACTTTACGTCGAATGCGCTCTCTATCGCATTCGACATAAAGGAACAACACTTTACGTCGCATGCGCTCTCTATCGCACTCGCACGAACACGGACGTGCTCGCAATAGAGCTATTATTACGTTCTTATTTCTTTAGCTACCATTCAAAATAAAATAATAAATTACCACTACTTTATTTTATTCAAGTAAATTAAAATAACGGTACCTCCCTTTTCTAAGTTTTTCTGTTCGTGCTCTTCGTTTTCCTGGATTCTACACCTGGGGCCCTCTAGAGCCTGCGGCACCTAGGCCGCGGCCTAGTTGGCCTAGTGGTAAATCCGCCGCTGTGTACAAATGATTCATTGCAGTTAAATTTTAATTCTTGATACTAAAGTGCTAAGTATATGTACCACGTTCTAGATTTATCTTACGTTCTGAGCCTCAGACTTGCAAGTATATACTAATCCAGAAGTTTTTGATGTGGGAGTTGCAGTTTTTAACAAATTAATTTGTAGTTCCGGAAACATGACAGAAGGGGGACACCCTCTTCTGTCATTTTTACACGTTCTTATTTTGTGACAAAAGCAACTATTCTAAGCAAAGAAAACGTCCTTCCCAACAGCAAATGAAAAATAAAAGTTGAATGTTTTTCTGGTATACAGTACACGCAATGTTTATTCGATTGCAAAGTTTGGTATGTACTGTGCCTTCTAACCGACTATCTAAGAGTTTTTACAAATGTGTACACATACAACAGGTAGGCACGTATCCAAAGATGGAAACGGGTCACGGGTCAACGGGTAGACAATTTCTTGCTGGTCAAACGGTTCGGATCAAGGGGTTCCTGACCCGGTTTTATTTCCGTTTCATTTTCGAAAAGAAAAAAAAAATATTTCAAAGAAAAATGCGTATTGTGGAATTTTGTGTTCGATGCTAGTGCCAGCGGAGTGAAAAATGATTTGCCATACAAAAAATATTGCTGTCTCTCTCCTAAAGCAAAGAAAATTTCCACCGACCGACAGTACCATATCGTAAAACGATAATTCCTTTGCGATTGTCCGGAGAAAAATACAGGCAAACGTCTGTCGCCTGCTTCTCTGCTGATTCATTCTCTCACATCTCGCGTGTCACATTGTAAGACTGAGAGTTACTTTTCTTATCGCTTCTTTTACAATGAGCATTCAGAGGTTTTCGTTTGGCGTGCTAACATCCTGTTCCATTTGCATGTCGTGTCGTAATTAATACCTTATTTGTTAATATGGATGAATTTAATATTAAGGAGCTTGAAAAAGTCGTCGATGCCAACATATACGTTTTTGTTGAAAACAAGAAGGGGAAGAGTGAAAGCTGGAAGTTGTTTTGTCTCATTAAGAAACCAGAATATGTTCCACGGCAACACCAATTTGCACATGCTTGTCATAAGTTGAAAGTTTCCAAAATGGGAATGTTGATTTCATGAGTGTTCCTTCCTTCTGAGGGGCAATGATGAAATCAAAATCCACATTTTGGAAAAAAGAAAGTGAAATTAAACCTACAAGTTACCTAATTCAAAAATTTTGAATTAGGTAAAATCAAAAAATTGAATTAGGTAACTAGCAACATCAAAATTAAATGGAACAGTCTTAACATTAAATCTGCGGAAGGACTTTTTGACTCTCGCAGATGTGTTTGAAAACATGTGTAAAACAGTTAGGTTGTGTGAAGAACGACAGTTTCAACACTTTGTGTAAGCAATTGAGTAAATTATACGTTCCCGTTTCTATGTAACCTACGATACGCACTGCTGAGAGAATTTTTGAAAGCTCAGTGTGTGTATACTTATATATACACTGCTGGCCACCCAAATGCAACACCAAGAAGGAAGCATGCGTCGCCCGCGAGAGGACATGCAAATCATGTGCGCCCGGCACGCCACGGTGAAGCTCTATAAGAAGGGTGCACAGAAGGCGGGGTGTAAGTAGTGGAAGTGTGTTGTGCTGCCGGACCAGTGCGTGGGAAGCTTCCTGATGCCTCGTCGCAGAATACGGCAGTCATTCCAGCACGTTTCGGAGTTTGACAGAGGACAAATAGTGGCTTATCGTGACAGCGGTTTATCGTACCGAGACATCGGCGCCCGTGTGGGACGACATCCAGCCACAGCGAGGCGAGTACGAATTTGGTGGGTGCAGGAGGGACGGACGGAACCGACGTGAGCGATCGCTGCAGCCGCGGCACACCACCGAACGAGAGGACCGGCATGTTGTGCGGCGGGCATCGACGGCTCGCACCGCCACGTCATGAACGTTAGCGCAGGAATTAGGGTGTGTTGCGCAACAACCTGTGTCAGCACGTACCGTTCGACGTCGTCTGCAAGAGCGGGGACTTGTCGCACGGCGCCCATTGATCCGATTACCATTGACGTTACACCACCGGCGAGTGCGGCGGCAGTGTGCCGTTGAACGCCGCACCTGGACTACGGAATGGCACGACATTGTCTTCTCCGACTAATCCCGCTTCTGCCTGCAACACCACGATGGTCGGATCCGCGCGTGGTGGCACCGCGGCGAGAGACTGTATGATGCCTGCATTATGCACCGCCATACCGGTCTGTCGCCTGGCGTTATGGTTTGGGGAGCAATTGGATATGATACCCGCACCCTTCTGGTACGCATCGCCGGTACACTCAACAGCCAGCGCTACATCTCCGATGTTTTGGAGCCTGTAGTCCTCCCTTACCTGCAGGACCTGCCAGCGACCACGTTTCAACAGGACAATGCGCACCCGCACGTGGCACGCATCGTGCAACAATTCTTCACGGCCCACCAGGTGTCACTGCTGCCGTGGCCTGCCTGTTCTCCCGATATGCCGCCCATCGAACACGTCTGGTCGCTGATCGGCAACCGAGTGGACCGGCAAGCACCACCCGAGATGAACTGTGGCAACGTGTGGAAGCAGCCTGGACCGACATACCCCAAGCCCACATCCAAAGCCTCTTTCGTTCGATGCCGCGGCGTGGCGGCCGTTATTGCCAGCCATGGGGGCCACACGAACTATTGATGTCTGCGTGTTCCGCAAGTCGCACGGGCCTGTAAGCTCAATCGTTTCATCATTGCATCTGTTGTTATGTGTCCAGTAAATCTGGCTTTGCTATCTCGTGTCCTTCTTGGTGTTGCTTTTTGGGTGGCCAGCGGTGTATATTAATATGTATATATGATTATGTAAATTTATAAATTGAGTTTCGAATTATATTTCAAAGTAGATTTGTCCGGGTCGGGTCAAATTATGTGACGTCCGGGTCCGGATCGGGTCGGGTCCAAATATTTTGACCCGTTCCCAACTCTGCACATATCCAGGGGGAGGGTCCTGGTGGTCCGGGCCCCCGCAAAATGTTTAAATATGCATCTTATTGATACATATTTTTTTTGCAGTAGCACAAACATTGTTCTTGAATACTTGCAAAACCAATGCATTTAAAGAGGAGCTTTTGCAAATTATTAAATTGATGTAAACACTTATGGTTCGATGTAGAGGTCCGTACTGATCAAGCTGGGTTCGATTAGGAAAAAAGTGAAGCATAATCAACCGAGATAGAAGATGAAAAGTAGTTTAAGGGGCCAGCTTTTTAACTATGTTATTGCTGAAAATCGTACCTTAACAGCTATTTTTTTAAATCTCACCGTGGTTCTGTTTATTCAGCGTCCAAGTATATTTTCAGTAGCTCCACCCGCGCGATATTGGAACGAGTTAGTGGTTTGTGTGAGCAATTAGGAGCGCATTTCTGGGCTTTTTTTTTTTTTTGGTGATTGGGGATTTAACGACTACCGTGAATAACTCAATGGGCTATAAGCAGTCGCCCGTCCCTAACTTAGGGCCCCTGACTCGAGAGTAGGGAGAGAGCCAGTGCCGTAAGATAAACACAATATCCACGCCTCACCGCGATTAGAACACAGACCGATCTCTCGGGCGAATGATCAGAAAACATCGCCTAGACCACAGCACCACCGGGGATGCGCATTTCTGGTTCTTGTGCTATATATATTATGACAGGAGAAAACTTCTTCAAAGAATCTCTATGGGGAGATACGGCATAGGGAGGCAAAACATTTTGGGCGAGTAACTGCCTTACGAAACACCGTCCATGAGATATCGCGCAGCAAGAAGTCGTTTTGTAAAATTTTAAACAACTGTTAAAAGACATAACGAAATAGCTCTTTTTCTCTTTATGTGTTCGTGCAATTTGAAATACTTTATATTGCACACCCACATACATACATACATATACAGTGAAACCTCGGTTATATGTTTTTCTAGGGGATTGCCCTAAAAACAAATAAATGTAAAAAAACGTATAAACAAATTTTCAAAATGTTAAATACTATTGTGGAATTTCTGCTTTAAAGAAGTTCAAGGTGTTTCCTGATACTGATTTATTTACGGTCGAATCGGCGACAAAATCAAAAGCGTGACAAATTGCAATGTATTTTATCGCATTGCAAAAATTATAAAGCCTATTAAAATCCAAATTTATTTTCTGACGACTCCATCTCTCTATAAACCTCCTGATTCTAGATTAAGTGAAATCGTCACAACTAAGAATCTGAGACCAGTGCTTCAATATGGAACTCATGAATTCACAGCTTTTTTCCCTGCGGATCCTGAGTGCACCCATTTGAAACCACAATGTTGAATATTGTGGAAGAATCTAAGACCATGCTTTCGTATGGAACTCATGAATTAACAGCTTTTTTTCCCTGCGGATCCTGAGTGCATCCATTTGAAACCACAATCTTGTTGTTGTGTCCAGAGATTTATCATTTTTGTAAATAGCGCTTATGAATATTTAGGATTCTATTCTACTACACCACGAAATGGTGGATTTTTTTAATAGCACAATGTTGAATATTTAGGATTCTATTCTACTACACCACGAAATGGTGGATTTTTTTTATAATAGCACAGTGTTGAATATTTAGGATTCTATTCTACTACACCACGAAATGGTGGAGCCACAAAGTTATGTCCCAGATATTTATCATTTTAACCAATTTCTCATCCAAACCGAAAGTAAACAGCATACCCTTCTCTAATGGAATCAAGGTTTAACTTTGGCTGCCCCAAGAAGCAGGGACGGATACAGGATTTTCGTGAGGACGAGGCGTAAGTGTCGGGAACAACCGGGGGCATTGCAGATATTTTCTCGCAAAATGAGCAAGTTAGTAAAATCATGCAATGCATTGATTATGATACGCTTTCCAACATACCAGAAATAATTACGCAAGTTATGAGGATAACGGCTGTGGAATAAATCTGGCTCCTGTGCCCTGATCTTTGACCCCATTTCGATGATATTAAACAGAATTGAATTGGTTTAGTATACCTCCGGAACAACATACTAAAGTTTTGTCGCAATAAAAGCATTTTTTACGTAAGTTATGACGCATAAGGCGATGGAATGGATCCCGTTCCTATATCCTGACCTTTGAACCCATTTCGTCCACTTTCAATAAAGTCTGTCCCCAGGTTGTCCCCTACCACATACTAAAATTTCATCGAAATCGAACCATTTTTACACGAGTTATCGTGCGGACAGACAGACAGACGGACAACGCTGGAGTATATACGCTTCTTCAACCTACGGTTGGAAAGCGTAAAAAAGTGTTCTTAATATGTCTATAAATTCTTCCAATTAATTAACGAAAGTAATATACTTTCAAGTAACACTTACTTTCACGAAAAAATATTAATTTTTCTATTAAAACCTAACAAATCGAAGCTTTTCCTTGGTTCCTGAGGGGGGGGGGCGCCTCCTGCGCCTTCCTATGTGTTGTTATGAAAGTTTAAACACTACTCCAGATAACTATGTTAATATAGTTAGCTAACTTTTCTATCTCTAATTCATCTAAGGCTATTTTATAGAGTTAAGACTTTTCTTACGAGAAGGTGAATTGGATCCGCCCCTGCCAAGAAGGAACACACGAACACTGCCTGAGTTCTCTCACGGTTGTGATATATCAGGTTACGTATAAAAGAGTAAAAGAACCGTGTATTTTAGATAATCTAAAATTTTAATTTTAATGTACAATCTCAAAAAGTTTATAAATGAATTACGTCTGATCGAGTTAAAAAAAGGCGTTGGAAAACTACAGCAAAATTTCGAGAGTAATGCAGAATTACGTATAAAAGTAAAAAATGTATAACTGAGAAACGTATAACCGAGGTTCCACTTAATGTGAAATTTTTCTGGAACCCTTCTCCCCAATTCACCTCCGAAACAGAAATCCTGGATGCGTGCCTGACAACAAATATGAAATTACACTACGTTGAAAACAGTTGTACAAGTGTTTCATAAGCTAGGCTGCTGCTGTTGATTTACAGAGGATGTTTACACATTTTTAGAACGATTTTCCAGCAATATAATCAGTGTTTAAAATAAAATTATTTCTTTCTTAAATGTTCTATCTGATAGCCCTTTCTGTGGACTATGAACCTACATCTAGATTTCCAAGATAACAGGCACTTCTTAGAATTAGTAGTGGTATTTTATTTCTCTTCTTCCGGTGTTTTCCATAGCCCAATCATTGTTATATGTGATTAGAAAGCGCTCTTTTTAGCAGTCCGAAAGCACAATAATCCTTTGGTAACAGAACAGGGGACTTTGAAGGAATATGAGCAAAAGGTATAGACTTGATACATTCTCTTTTTTTTTTCCTTTTTTCAAGAAATAGAGTGATAGATGAATAATATATCAAATACGCGGAGATAATGTAAATGAACAATGTCATCGCTCTGTCCACGTTATTTATAAACAACGCATAGCAACTGAGAAATTGTGTTCCGACACCGCTGGGATCGAACCCCAGATCTCTCGATAACTAGTCGAGTGCGTGCGCATGTACGCTACAGTAACAACAACAGCCCTTTTAACAATTCCTTCCTATCGCTTTTTGGATTTATCAGCTACAATTAAATAGCCGTTATGTCAAATGCCACCAGATGACGACATCGTTGCTGAGACCATCAATACGGATTTGTGTAGTCAGATGCTGACTGATATACTACGCATGTCGCTGAGAATGGTTGGCACTGTAGCGTAAATGCGAACGCACTCAACTAGTTATCGAGAGATCTGGGATTCGCAGCGCTGTCGGAACACAATTTTTCAGTTGCTATGCTTTGTTTATAAAATAACGTGGACAGAGCGATGACATCGTCCATTTAGAGTGATAGATTTAGTTCATTTAGAGTGATAATGATGGAGTTCTACTCTTTGTTAGCTACGTGCATAAACGAATGGTATTTCCTCTTTAAATCAGGATTTTCACAGCGTCTTTTAATTACAGAATACGAATATTTCTCTTCGTAAAGAGCAAAAACATGACCTTCTGTCCACAGCTTGTTTACGTGCGCCATTTTCTTAGCAGACGATATTTAACTGCAGCAGATGTTTCTTTCGTGTTCATCTAACACGCTGTTGCCAGTTTCAATTCTTTGAACTTCTTTTATTTTCTGTAATTTCTTATCAAAACCGTTCTAAAAATGTGTAAATATCTTCTGTATGTATGTATGTAATTAAATACCAACAGACAGAAAAATATGAACAAAATAGAGCAATGAGACTTTCGCATATCAAAATAAAAAAAAAATTTTTTTTATACTTGAATCATTATTATCACACAAATAAAAGTGTACGTCTGATTCTTCAAATTTTGGTTAAAGTGAAACAAAGCAGTACAATTGTTAAATGAACCGTTGGATTTTTAAGGAATCATTTTTATTTGTGCTCTAGTTTTTACTCCCCCCCTCCCCCCACCACTCATTTTTGCTTCTATGTGTAAGATGTTTTGCATGATTTTTTTCATTTTTTACGCTTTCCAACCGTAGGTTGAAGAAGCGTATATGCTCCAGCTTTGTCCGTCCGTCCGTCCGTCCGCACGATAACTCACGTGAAAATGGTTCGATTTCGACGAAATTTTAGTATGTGGTAGGGGACCACCTGGGGACGAACCCTATCGAAAATGGGCGAAACAGGGTCAAAGGTCAGGACATAGGAGCGGGATCCATTCCATTGCCTTTATGCATCATAACTTGCGTAAAAATGGTTCGATTTCAATGCAATTTAGGTATGTGGTAAGAAACCACCTGGAAACAAACCGTGTTGAAAATGGGCGGAATGGGGTCAAAGGTCAGGACATAAAAGCGGGATCCATTTCATTGCGTTTATGCGTCATGACATGCGTAAATATGGTTCGATTTCGATGAAATTTTAGTATGTGGTAGGGAGCCACTGGGGACGAACCCTATTGAAAATGGGTGAAATGGGGTCAAAGGTCAGGGAATAAAAGCGGGATCCATTCCATTGCCTTTATGCGTCATAACATGCGTAATGGTTCGATTTCGATGAAGTTTTAGTATGTGGTAGGGAACCACCAGGGCACGAACCCTATTGAAAATGGGCGAAATGGGGTCAAAGGTCAGGACACTGGAGTGGGATCCATTCCATTGCCCTTGTGCATCATAACTTACCTAAAAATGTTTCGATTGCGACAAAACGTTATCATGTTGTTCCGGAGGTATAGTGAACCGGTTCTGTTGAATATCAACGAAATGGGGTCAAAGGTCATTGCCCAAAAGCAAGATTTATTCCACAGCCATTATTCTCATAACTTCCGTAAAACTGCTTCTATTGCGACAAAACTTTAGTATGTTATTCTTGAGGTATACTGAACCGGTTCTGTTGAATATCATCGAAATGAGGGCAAAGGTCAGGACACAGGAGCGAGATTCATTCCACAGCCATTCTCCTCATAACTTGAGTAATAATTTCTGGTATGTTGGAAAGCGTATCATAATCAATGCATTGCATGATTTTACTAACTTGTTGCAGTTTTCTTTCACTGTTATGAAATGGCTGTTGTTGGTATAGCAAAAGCATAACCTAGCAGAGACAGCAGAAGAGAAGCTGAACTTGCTTAAATTGTAAGAACTTTTTTCTGGGTGTCTGTAATATGTGTACATATGTGTACAACCTTCAAAATAGTGGGCTATATTACCGACCAAACTTTGTAAATGAAAAATTTTGCATACACCATATGCCAGAAAAACATTCAACTTCTTTTCCAATTTTATGTTGGGGTGACATTTTTTTTTTTTGTTGTTGTTGCTTAAAACAGTTGTTTTGGCGCAAACCGAAATCTTGCATAAATATAACAGCTCCCCACTTTTCTACATCTGCATCTGCAGCCATGGAGACCCGTAAACAAATATGTAGTCGGAGGAGCGTATTTCAAATCTTCGATACGTATTTTCGACTTCATTTTATGTGTAAGTACAGAAAAACACTGGAGAAAATAATTTGTTTTTTACACTTGAAAACATGTTGCTAGATTTTACACAAAAGTAAAAACTATATTTTATTCATGCCTTTTTTACGCTTTCCAACCCGAGGTTGAAGTGCGTATATGCTCCATCCAGCTTTGTCCGTCTGTCCGCACGATAACTCGGGTAAAAACGGTTCGATTTCAATGAAATTTTAGTATGTGGTAGGGGACCACCTGGGGACGAACCCTAATGAAAAATGGGGTTTATGGGGTCAAAGGTCACGACATAGGAGCGGTATTCATTCCATTGCCCTTATGCGTCATAACTTGCGTAAATATGGTTCGATTTCAATGAAATTTTAGTATGTGGTAGGGGACTACCTAGGGACGAAACCTATTGAAAAAGGGTGAAGTGGGGTGAAAGGTCAAGACATGGAGTGGGATGCATTCCATTGCCCTTATGCGTCAAGACTTGCGTAAATATGGTTCGATTTCAATGAAATTTTAGTAGGTAGTATAAAAATACTTCGATTGAGAGAAAACTTTATCATGTTGTTCCGGAAGTAATCTTTACCGGTTCTGTTGAATATCATCGAAATGGGGTCAAAGGTCAGGTCATAGGATCGAGATTTATTCTAAAGCCATTATCCTCATAACTTGAGTAATGATTTCTGGTATGTTGGAAAGATTACCATAATCAATGCATTGCATGATTTTACTAACTTGTCTGTCTCTGTACTAAGTTTTTATTCAAATTTCAGAACGCAGTACATCTCCGGTTATATATATTTTTTTAAAGCATTAGATTTTTTCTTTCATTTTCTTCATTTTGCACACACCTATTCTGCACTTGCACTTACAGAAGATAAAAATTCACACTGTTGTTGCTACAATGATATTGATTGTGAAGAAAAAATTCCAAAGAAATAATCAACTCGGAAGCAAGTTAAGCATTCGTTATCTTTCTATCCGTTGTCTAGAATAAGTAAATATAGACGAATAGTTGTGTGTGCTTTTCTTCATTGAGTGATACGTTATGACCGATACCTTACGTTCAACTTATAAGGGCTCGCATTTTTAGTTTCTATGCAGATTTTTAAACAAAAATTTAAGGGCTTCGTACATTTTACTCTTGAGGATATTAAAATCAAATTGATTCCTAAATGTTTTATCTTCTCTACTGAACACAAAGTTCATATTTTTATTACTTCTTTCCCTGTAAATTATTTTTTGCCATTACGTGTACGTGTGGAGCAGTAAAAGCTTACTTTTGTATCTGAAGAGTAGGTTGGTAAAACAAAGCTTTTAAGGAACGTAAAAAATAAATCAAATTTTATTCCGCCCTTTTCAAATTTCCTGTATTATTAGTTCTTACCAAATGTGTCTCAAAAACACGAATTAACGTGCAATTCCGAAAATCAGGAATTGTTACGCGTTCCGTGGAAACAGAAAACCATGAAAGCAGTTTTCCTTATAAACGAGTTTATTTTTTACGTTGAAGAAGCTATATGCTCCAGCTTTGCCCGTCTGTCTGTCGGCACGATAACTCGCGTAAAAATGGTTCGATTTCGATGAAATTTTAGTATCGGGTAGGGGACAACATGAGGACAAACCGTATTGAAAATGGGCGCATTGGGGTCAAAGGTCAGGACATAGGAGCGAGATCCATTCCATCGCCCTTATGCATCATAATTTACGTAAAAATGCTTCGATTGCGACAAAACTTTATCATGTTGTTCTAGAGGTATACTGAACCGGTTGCGTTGAATATCATCGAAACGGGGTCAAAGGTCAGGGCACAGGAGTGAGATTTATTCCACAGCCGTTATCCTTATAATTTGACTAAAAATGCTTCGATTGCGACGAAATACAGTACGTTGTTCCGTGACGACTTTGGAAGTAGTTCCGCCAAAAATGTTTTTTGTCAGTAATTGCGAACAGTGCGCATGCGTGAGATTCGTTAGCCATTATTTTCGCACGATAACTTCCGGGAAAATTGCCCGATTTAGATGAGAGTTTTAATTATAAAACGGCTTATGTGTGGTGACTGTTGATAATAGAAATAGGAAACACGGGAACAATGAGATTTAATTTTGATATATGTGAACCTCAAACGTTATAATATAGTTTAGTTCCCTCAAAACCAAGGCATTTTCCTATGATTTCTGGTATGTTGGAAAGCGTATCATAATCAACGCATTGCGTGATTTTACTAACTTGTTATGATATCACAGTCGCACTCTATGTGAGCGTTAACTGCAAACAAAATGACACGAACAAATTCGATAGTTAAAACCCATGTAAGCCCAGCAGTATATGTAAACGCTAAGGCTGGCACCGTAAACTCAATTATTTCACCCCCTTTTTGTAATATTTCAGTTTTGTTTGACGCACTAATGCAGCATACAACTGATATTATAGGCATGTTTGAAAATGGGACTTCTGCATGAATGTATAGAACGAATTATAAAGCTAGTGAGTTTTTTTTTTTTTTTTTCAATATAAGTCAGTGTACTTCATACCCATCCGAAAAAATAGGAAAATCACAAAATTTGGCTTTTATGCACAAAATGTAAATTTGGTATAAGAGTACTATATGTTTTCTATACTAATGTAATTTTATTTCTTTTAATAAATGAAGCTTAAACTATACCTGCCCTAAAACCCGGGATTCGATCTGAACAGATGAAGAAATGTTCAAACTGAAATCAAACAAACTGCAACGAAATTGGACCATTCGTTTTTGAGTACGCGTGTTACACACACAAACACACACACACACACACACAAACACACACACACACACACACACATAATGCACAGACTTTCGAAAACTGAGTATGCTAGGAGAGTAGGTAACAATATTTAGCGATAAACGTGCTTTAGAAAAGATGCAGGCTGTCTTGTAGAAACAGTAAACGTGCATCTCCCATTCCTTTCTCCTTTTGTCTTTTTTTGTATCCCTCCCCTTTCTCGGGCACAATGCTATTCAAAAATAGTAAAAAGTTGAATTAAAGAATTCAAGGACAGTTGAGATCATAATTTACATAGAAGAAAAATGTCAATACTGAGTCACCATAGCAGGTGGTTTGAGTTTTTCTGTGCACATATTTTTTGAGAAAAACATAAAACAATAATTTCATTGCATTGTGTGTACTTTTATTACAAATCAAGTTCTTGATGAGACTTTCAGCCTTTAAGGTCTACGATTTAAGTTCCGGAGTTTAAATCTATGGAGTAGGAGCTTTAATTGTACGGTTTAAAATTCCACACTGCGTGGAAATAAGTTTCTAATTGCTTTTTATGATGTATATTATTCACAAAAAAGTAACAAATATTTAAGTAAGTCATTACTAACTTCGTGAAGTATCCCCAGAAAAAGCTCTTACCATTTCGTTCTTGAACGATTCTGATCGGAAGTCTTCGAATTTCGCACCCAGCTCCAGTGCGAATAAACTTGGCTGTGTTCGCATCAAGTCATAAAATGATGTGAACTCACCATGGGTTAATTTCAGAAAAGTTACGCTTCCACCTTCCGAAAACATCTCATGTTTTTGACAGTCCTCATTGTTCACTCACAAATGCTTTGAATACTTTACGAGACAAGGTGTACCAACGTATTCATTTGTTCACCAGTTTTATTGCACAGTTCCATTGATCACCTTTTCCGGATTATTTCATTGCTTTCGTGGGCACACATTGCTTTCCTATCTCCCCCTCTTTTTTTCTTTTTTTGTTTTTTGTTTTTTGAGTATGGTGGACTTCCGGATCTTTCGTTTAACAATTATACTGCTTGCTAAATTTTGGATTTATTTCGCACGATTAAGTAAATGAAAAAAACCCAACATATATTGGATCATCACGTTTGGGTTCCTGTTCGTCCTTCTGCAGCAATAAGCATGTGCTACTTAACAATAGACATCACATAAAGAATAAAAGAACTCTGTTGTCTGTATATTTATGTATCAGCAAAGAATCCCAATTTAGAATCCCTGTTGAGGCAGAAAAAGAAGTATATTCACATAAATCAGTGGCGTATTTTGGGTCCATGACATGGGCTATCTCACCCGCCCCAGCACTGTTTTTTTTAAATTGCGAAGTTTATTTATTAGTTGTTAACTAATAGGAGTAACTTTTTTTCTTAATTTTAAGTACATGCTATTGCTATCATAATACCAAATTATTATGAGGATTAGGATTTTAACACTTATTTGTACATGAACTCCATTCTTTTTCTGTACACTTTATTTGCACATGCACTCCAGTTTTCTTTCCTTTTGATGAAGTTGAGTGTTACGTTTCCATAAAAGTTTCTTCCCAGTACTTTATCACATTTAAAGATAATGTATGACGTAGAAGTCTTGTCTTACTTCTACGTTAATTTAAAACATCAACATACTAAGAAATAGTTCCTAAATGAAAGAAACATTAACGGCCTGACGAAACATGTAAACAACAGAAATCACACTTACGGAAAAGATGCTTTATTCAGGATGTAGCCAACACATCGTAGCATAGCATATTGCACTAAACTCTCCACACACCACACAACTCTTAACACAACGCTCTTTTCACAACGCTCCTTTCAATAATCAGTTTACAACCCATGTAAAGTACCAGGAGATGTGACGTACCTGCCAGAAGAACGCACACGACATAAAGGCAGATAGGAGTCAGAACAAATGTTCGCGTAGCTCAATTGGTAGAGCAACTTATTCCGGAATGAGTGGACCCGGGTTCTAATCCTGGCGCGGATAAAAATGACGGAGAAATTTACTTCGTTATAATGGCGCCCGAACTATCCGGATGACCCGACCGTTCAAAATCTCGCATTGGTGTGATGTTATTTCCACACCGCGAGAAAGGAAAAATCAGAGAATTCCTTCTCCAGCGCTTCGAAAAAAAAAAATAAAAATGTGTGATGTTGCATTCCACACAGCAGATTGACTGGGAGTTCTCAAGTGCACGTTCTACAGTGGATGGCTGCCTGCAACGATTCATGGTCACGGCTGACCCGTGGGCCATGCCCCCGGCCCTCTTTCGGGGGGGGGGGGAGATGTGACGTACCTGCCAGCAGGACGCACACGACATAAAGGCAGATAGGAATCAGAATAATTGTCTGCGTAGCTCAGTTGGTAGAGCGACTTGTTCCGGAATAAGCGGCCTCGGGTTCGAATCCCGGCGTAGACCAAAAATGACGGAGAAATTTACTTCGTTATACCCAACGCTCTCCAAGCAACAATTTAGTCGTCGCTTTTATCTCTTGTTCTTATCAATATCAGGCATACGTTACGTGCATTCAACCTCAATTGTGTTGCCAAACGTATTCGTTTGAGAGAAAAGATATTACGTTAAGAGTGAAGAATAACAGAATAAACTCAAGATTTACATAGGAAAAGAAACTAAAACGGAAAGTTAATTTAGAATATACGTCACAAATGCTTCTCTCTATTGACAAAACAGCCAATTTGCTCAAGTGTACATGCCCTTGTGTTTCCCTAAAGTATAGTAGTCTTGACTTTTTTTAATGCAGAAAAAACTTCTTTCGGCAGTTGCAGTTGTTAAAGGAAATTTTAATATTATGTCTGCTAATTTTTACACCTCAATATACACAATGTCCTATTTATTCAATTTCATGTAACTAGTAATGTCTCTTACTAATTTCTTTTTGTATTCATCAAATGAATAATAAACACCTTCACACACACACACACACACACACACACACACACACACAATTAATTTTTGAATCGAACTGTGCCAAAATTTGAAGCACAGGGTTCTTTAAGTTCTGCCAGTAGATGATCAGGAAAGCTTTCACAATTTTTTTTTCAAAACAATTCGAATCCAACAAAAGCCACGAATTGAAGATATAATATCTCTAATTTTAATTCATTGACACTTCACACAGCTGAAACAACTCTCGCGATACACGGGCATTTACGGACGGGATCATGCAAGTGACGAAGGTAGTCAAAGTCTTCTCTTCAAGGAGGGTACATTACTGGAGACACCACTCCTATCCACGCAGCATTGGCCGCCATAAGTCACCGTCTGTGCTGCAAATGACGTCATGAGCAAGCCCGACGCAGCCGCAGAAGAGAAGCTGCTGGGAAACCAATGGAACAAGCGCTTCTAAGCGTATAAACAGATAAAATGAGTAATTCAATAATCTTTATCAATGATACACAAGCTTACTGTTTCATCAACGGTATTATTTAGTTCATTTTTGCCTGCTTGTGACGTCACACCACAGATTAGCTGTGACCTACGGCGGCAGATCCAGTGGTGTCTCCAGTAATATAACTTCCTTGCTTCTCTTTTCTGAGCGAACCGTTGTCTAGTTACGGCTCATTCACACTTCATCTGCTCCTCCATGTTGTCATGGAAACC
The DNA here is from genome assembly GCA_039090855.1 of Macrothele yani. NCBI lineage: Eukaryota > Metazoa > Arthropoda > Arachnida > Araneae > Macrothelidae > Macrothele > Macrothele yani. Next base: position 16,206,164 of record CM077017.1, read on the forward strand.
CTAGTCGGCGAACGCATCCAAAGTATTCGAATCACACAGCGAAGACCCCAAGCGAAGACTGGTACAGCGACTGGTTGCGTCACGATGACACCATGCTTCCACTAGGCGGCCCGTTCTTCTTTGATCGCCAGACTGATTCTCTTAGTCAAAAAGGTGAATCAGCACAGTGTTTTTTTCGCAGCGAAACATCGACATAGCTTAATACCGTTGATAATTGACTTATTTGTGTATATCTAATTGACTTTTATTTGCGCATTCTTCCGGCTTCGCAGCTAGCCTAGTCAACCTCGAATATACGCCACTGACATAAATGTACCCTCGTAGAATGTTAAAAACTATTCTGATAACAGCTATCAAAAGCAAAGGTTACAGGTATTTAAAAAAGCATGCTGCCAATGTATGCTTTAAAATTTTTGAGTTTTAACTGTGTTACTTTCTATCACTAGCAAAACTGCATCTCACGGAAATAGGCTGTTAAATTTTCACGGTAAAAGTTTGCTCTATGGGTAATCAACATTAGGGCTTAAAAGTAACGCGCTACTAGAAGAGTCATGATAACAGCGCACCTGTTTACCTTCTTATCAGGGGTGTATTCATGCACCAGCACTGCCTAGATTGACAGCATTCAGCTGACTGCAAGATTTTGTAACAATTTCGAAATTTTACAGAGGTGCATAAAAACATGTTAATACGTATAAAAATTCAACTAATTGCAAAATCCATCGTCTTTTTATTCTTTATTTTATTTTGCTTTTTGCATTATACATTCATGGCCAGATCAATATGACCACCTTTGTTTCCATACATGGAAGTACCCAACAACACGCACGTAGCAGTTATGTCACCGACAAGCGTGGAATATACCTAAAACGGCACGGGCAGGGAGGGTGAGTTTGCCAGAACGAAGCTCGCGCTAATTGAGAAAGGGAAGGGCTTATCGGGGTGGACGGGGAGCGATCATAGGCGCGATGAAAGCAGGGGCCAGAGTTTTAGCAACCGCAGGCATTATAGACTGTTCGACAGCCGCCATAGTGAAGGTGTGGCGAGAGTTGTTCAAAGAGCGGCACACATCCATCCAACGTGCTGGAAAGGGGAAACTGCCATCCATTGGTTCACAGTCGAGTTGGACGTCAGTTAGCACCTTCTACCCGGGACAACAAAAGACTCACTATCCCTCAGTTAACGGTAGACTACGACTAGGACTCACAGAGAAACGTTTCACAGCACAAAATCCAGCGGACGCTCTTGCGGCTTGGTTTAGGGAGTTGGCTGCTAGTTCGTGTACCTATGTTGACCGACCCTCATCGACAGCCCTGCCTGCAGTGGGTACGGATACAACGTGACTGGACATTGGAGAACTGAAAAAAGTCGCCCGTTTAAATGAGTCCAGGTTCCATCTCAAACATGGCGATGGATGGGTCCATATTTAACTCCACGCCGGAGAACAGATCTTACCTAGAAATTGTTTAGGATGAAGTTTTGCCTTACATGGTAAGAATGCATCCGGATGGCACTAGTCTGTTTAATAAAGACTATTCCTGCATCGTGCAGGAATGGTCTTTATACCAAATTCCTGAAATTTGAATTCCACTGAACTTTAGAGTTTTTATTTTAACCGCCCTGCTTTGGTTTCGGTGTAGTTTCAATTCTTGTCTTTGCAGAGAAATATAGCACAAAAAAATCAGTGAACGTACTTGTGACTTTTAATCTGCTCTTTATTTTCGGCTAATGGTTGTTATCAAAGAGGTTTGCACGTGCCTCAATTTGGAAAGCCCGGCCCTGCCCGACCCTGCTCGACCCGTTTTTTATTTCCGTCAAAAAATAGGAATCATTAGAAAGCCAAAGAATGGTGAAAAATGTTGTCATATGTTTGGATATATAATATAAACATATATATATATATATATATATATATATATATATATATATATCATCATCATCATCATCATTGTCAACCATTATCAATCCACTGCTGGACGAAGGTCTCCCCAAGTTTCCTCCACAACGGTCTGTCTTGTGCCAGTCTCCTCCATGTCACTCCCGCATATTTACGAATTTCATCCACCCATCTCCCATGTGGTCTTTTCCTGGGTCTTTTCCTGTCCCTTGGAATCCAATCTAAAATTTCGGCTGTCCATCGATGATCTGTCCTTCTGGCAGTATGTCCAGCCCATTGCCATTTCAGGGATTTAACTCTGATCATGATGTCTTCCACTCTCGTCATTTTTCGGATCCACGAGTTCCTCTTCTTATCTCTCCTGGTTACACCAAGCATGCACCTCTCCATGCTTCTTTGAGTTGACTGCAGCCTTTGTATGTCTCTTTTAGTTAAGGTCCACGTCTCTGCACCATACGTAAGCACTGGAAGGATGCATTGATCAAACACTTTTCTTTTAAGACATAATGGCATATTGCTCTTGAAAATTATGCTGTTTCTTCCAAAAGCTCTCCAGGCAAGTTTTGTACGCCGATTAATTTCTTCATCAATGTGACCCTCACTTGATATCTGCTGTCCAAGATAAACGTACGTGTCTGTTATCTCCAGCTTTTCTCCATCAATCGATAAATCTTCATTTCTTGTAAAAGCATTGAACATCACTTTTGTCTTCTGAAAGTTCATTTTTAATCCCACTTCTTTACTCTTGTCCGCAAGTTCCTGGATCATACTCTGCAGCTCTGATGGGGTAGTTGCAAAAATGACTACGTCATCAGCAAAACGAAGGTGCGTTAGATAATCTCCATTAATCTTTATCCCCTTGTTTTCCCAGCTCAGCGACTGAAAAACACCCTCCAATGTGGCATTGAAGAGCTTCGGAGATATGGTGTCACCTTGTCTCACTCCCTTTCCAATTTTTACGTGTGTTGTATTTTCAAACAGCCTAATCTTTGCACTTGCATTTTCATAGATGTTATTAATAATATTAATGTATGCATCTTCAATACCGCAGGTTTTCAGAGCCATTGTAACTGCTGATGGTTTCACCGAATCAAAGGCTTTTTCATAATCGATAAAAGCCATGCACAATGGAAGTTCATATTCCCTCGCTCTTTCAATTAGTTCTCTCAGCACGTGGATATGATCTATTGTGCTGTAGCCACTCCTGAATCCAGCTTGTTCTCTCGGTTGAGCCATGTCCAGTGTTACCTTCAAGCGGTGTGAAAGAACTTTAGTGAAGATTTTATAAACTACTGATAGGAGGCTGATGGGTCTGTAGTTTCCGAGATCCTCAATGTCACCTTTCTTATGTAGCAGGATCATTGTAGCGGTGTTCCAATCCTCAGGAATCTTTCCTTCATTAAGGCATCGAGTGAAAATTTGGGCGAGTACTGTTTCGATTTCTCCACTTGCTTCTTGTATGATGTCTACAGTAATTCCATCTTCTCCTGGGGCTTTTCCTCGCTTCATGTTCTTGATTGCATGTGCAACTTCTGCTGGAAGGACTGGAGGAACTCTGGTACTGGTATCTTTCATGATGTCTGGAGTGCATATATCATCCCTTTCATATAATTTGGAGTAGAAATCTTTCACTCTTGTCAAAATTTCGCCTCTATTTCTTGTTACAGAACCATCTTCTTTTCTCAGTGCCATAATCTGTTTTCTTCCCTTACTGAGATGTCCCTTTGCTATCTTTAGGCTTTGGTTGTTTTCAATTGCTTTCCTCACTAGTTCACAGTTGAATTTCCTTACGTCTTCAGTGATACTTTTTCTTACTGTCTTGCATAGCTCTATATATTCCACTTTGGAAGTCACATCTTTAGTTGTCCTCATCTCTCTTCTTTTTTGCATCAACATTTTGGTTTTTCCTGATAATTTGTTCACATGCAATTTGTTCTTAGACCCAGCTAATTTTGTTGCTGTTTCCATAAGAGCTTTGGTTACTTTTCTGTTAACTTCAGAGATGTCCACTTCTTCCGATGTTAGGCCTTCTAAAGCAGAGAACCTGTTCTTCAGTTCTAACTTGAAGGTATTATGGTGTTTTTTAAGGTTGGTTATGTCAATAGATTTTGTTTGTCTTATGAGCTTGCCACGTTCCAGTTTAGTGTTGAGGTGCATCTTACATCTCACCAATCTATGGTCACTACCTGTGTTGAACTTGTTTAGCACACTGCAGTCTTCTATGACGAATTTTTTGTTACACATAATAAAATCAATTTCATTTGTCGTCCCATTTGGATGTCTCCATGTCCATTTCCTGTGTGGCTTTTTCTTGAAGAAGGAGTTCAAGATGAAAAACCCTTCTGCCTCTGCAAGCTCAACGAGAGTATTTCCACGCTGGTTTCTGTTGCCGTGACCGAATTTACCTACTGAAGTTTCATTCTGTTGCCGTTGCCCTATTTTTGCATTGAAATCTCCCATAATTATTTTCAAGTGCTGCTTACCTTTATTATTTAGATGACAAATTTCCTCATAAAATTCTTCAATTTCTTCTTCAGGATGACTTGTGGTGGGTGCATAAGTTTGAATAATCTGAGCCTGGTATCTTTTCGAGAGTTGGATAACAAGACGTGCAGCTCTGTCAGAGGAACTTTCAACTTCTACAACTTTATCCTTCAGTTTCTTGTTTATTATAAATCCAACACCACTAGTTCTGCCAGTATCTGTCCCACGATAGTAGAAGAGATGTCCACTTTTCAGTTCGATGAGATCTTCTCCTTTTCTCCTTACCTCACTTAGCCCCACGATGTCCCACTTGATCCTTTGTAGTTCCTCTTCCAATTCAAGAAGCCTTGAATCAGAAGATAGGGAACGTCCATTGTAAGTAGCCAAGGTCAGCATCAGATGGCAGCCTAGTCCGGTTCTCCGGGGATTCTTAGCACCCTCTGCCTTCATGTCGCACTGGCCGCTGCCTTGGCCAGGTACATTCCAGCTGCCGGAGACTGAGGGCCAAGATTTAAGTTGTGAAATCATTTTGGAGGGGTTTGGCCATAACTCACCACGCTGGCCAAGCGGGTTGGTGAGTGTGGGATAGAATTTCCTCTAATCCCGATGGTATAGTTATACCGCTATGGGCGGTCGTCAGAGCCCCTTTAGTGGGAACAGGATGCACCACGAGAAGGCGGGGTTGACATTTGTCAAGGAGAGGCTATGATGTTACGCATCACCTGACCTTACATCCCATATATATATATATATATATATATATATATATATATATTATCACGTATGTATACTGTATTTTCCCGTGGTGGGATTTTTCACCACAAAATAAATTTAGCTAGCGTCCGGATTTAATGAGGATTTATTTCGGTCCCGAGCTCCTCGTTATAAGCGGGTTATACTGTAGTTTCATCTACCACACACTACTCTTACAAAAAAGTAAGTTTGCAGCGCACTACTTTTACGGAAAATTAATTTTATCTGTAGAGTGTTGCTTTTATGGAAAGCAGTTTCATTTGCAACGCACTGCTTTTACACAAAAGTAGTTTTATCTGCAGCGCTGTAAGTTAACGGAAAAGCAGATTCCCTCGTATCGCACTACTTTCACGTTAAAGTTAGTCAGTAGATCACTATTTTTAACGAAAAGTAGTATCATTTGCAGTGCACTGCTTTTACGGAAAAGTAGTCCCACCTGTAGTGCAGAACTTTTAAGAGAAGTAGTCCCATCTATAGCGCACCACTTTTACAAAAAAGTATTCTCATCTATAGCGCACCATTTTTGCAGAAACGTAGTCCCATCTATAGCGCACTACTTTTACAGAAAAGTAGTCCCATCTATAGAGCACCACTTTTACACAAAAGTAGCTTCGCTTGCATTGCACTACTTTTGGGACCCTTTAATTACAGTTTTAAGTAAATACTTTTGAAAAGTAGTTTTTCTGCACTAATCGTGAGTGGTAGAATGTGTAGACGGGAACTTTAAAAAAAGAGGTTAAAACAAGCAGTATTTTTCTTTAAAAACCTCTGTCTTTGCCTTGACCTTTGCAATGAAGGAAAGAAGAGCAATTTAGGTCTTTACAACAATTATCAGGAACAACGACATAAAAAAAAAAAAGAGAGAGAGAGAAAAGGAAATTTTAAAGGTTTTGTCATAATTTCATATGCTTTCCGCATATATGGACACTTTCACAGGCACAAACCTTAAAAACAGCATGAATGGAATGTCACTTAACGAAGAAATGGGAAAGCACAGCATCATTTTTTTTATTTTCGGTTAGTTTGTTGAGTAATGGAGCTACCATTTTTTTAAAAATACAAATTTTCACAGGTTATCCATGACGACTCCCTGCCTCGGTGACCCGAGGTGCCAAAACACTTATGACATCTTTATCAAAACGCTCGACCTACAAGCTTTTGTCAAGGTAAAGATGTCATAATACCAAGTCTTCTTATTTTTAGAAAACAAAGAAATAGAACGTATAGCAATGAATTGCGCACAGGATGGATGATTTCTGCTCCCTTTCCTTCCTTTTGTAACTTCCTCAGTAAAAAGCGACATTTTCTTCCTAATGACCCGACTTAATTCGCCTTTTGAGACCAACTACTGGCCCATGTCTAGCGTGATGACCGCTGATTTCCGTTGAGGGCATCGTTCAAGCCCTGCTGACCAAGCGACAAAACGGCTTGGTGCACCGTTGGTACGCCTCAACGCATCATGTGTACGCACCGGCACACCAACACACTACACTACTAAGGTCAGCTGACTTGTCTGCTCAAAAAATCATTTCCCTCCCTTTTAGAACCAGCTACAAGTTTTTCGGATTAGTCGAAAGCTGTGGAACAATTCAAAATGGCATACTCTGCGAAAGGTGTTGTCCTGAGGAAATATGGCAAATAGCGGAGTCAGGTAAGTTTCGTTTTAGTTCTTCGTTGAAAGCACATGTTCAGTTAATCGAGCACATAAACAGAAACATATACAGAATTTGTAAATTCAAACTGTGCGTTTTGAAAACTGGTAAAATAGAGCATCTACACTGCGGCTTCTCTAGGAGATTGTATGTTGCTGTGAAGTTAGCAACGGATATCTTCAGTGCTTCAAAATTCTTTCAATATTCCTAAGAAAAACAGCACCATCAAACAGTATTACACCCTCGGCGTAGCGTAGCACCCGCAGAGGATATAGCTAGGGGATGCCTTCCATTTTAGTGCCCCTTGAGCTTTTGAGGCTGTTGCGTTTGCGACCAGTTTTGAAAACCTTAGCTTATGCGAGAACGGCGGTTACTTTGACTTTTCCTTTTAAGATAAAACAAGGGCTTTGTTTCTTGAGACTGAGCAATTTTCCACCAGCAGTTAAAGGTCCAAGTGTCCGTGCCTTTTGTTCATTTCCCCCACCACCGATTGCCCGAGGATGGTGTGGTTTATAAATCGCTCAGTCTGACGGGACTCTTAGACTGTCATCTCATTACAATTCGTTTTGAGTGCACATCATTTCACATGCTCAGCAATGGAATAATTGGAAATCAATGAGACGACAAAAAACGAACCGTGTGCTTTATATAATGGCCATCGATATAGGGAAAAAAGCAAGAATCAAAATAGCCCAATAATGTGGAATTGCTGGAAAGAAAAAATGCCTTCAGTGGATAAGCTTGTTTCACAAGTAACAGATCATACTTGTAAACCAGATTTACCAGAGAATGAAGTTAAAAAGAAATTGATGCCAAAAAGCGGACTTGTGAAGATCAAGCACTTCCAACAATTTATCATGAAGAAATGACGGATCTATGACTTCGTAGAATGACACTAAAACATGCCTAAAAGGTATTAGAAGAATTCTTCTTAAAAAATGAGTAAAAAAATCCACCAAGAAATATGTAAAAAATATAAATAAATGAACGCAAGAAATATAACTTTTAAACACACCAGAGTTTTCTTAAGTGCGTAAACGCTGCCATTCCTAACCCTGGGTAAAGTATGAAGGAAATTTAATAGATTTGAAGCTTCAACCTTTCTGCTAAAAACAAAATGCTTGTCTGCCCCCACTAAATGTACACTTATTTTCAGATTGCCATAAGGAAGTAGCCGCAAAAGCTACGTTTTCGGCATGGCAGCAAAAGAGACGACACCCTGTGAGCAAGAGACAAAAAGTAGGCCTGTTTTAGGGGGGAGGGCACACGGGTCACGCGTTTTGGGTCTCCAAAATTCGGTAGCCCGCAAAGAAATACTTGATCAACAGATGAATATAAGTGTTAAAAGTGATTTTTTTCCCGCTTGTATTCCTTTATTTTTTTAATTTAGTCCTGCTTTGATCCTTTATTTTTTAATTAGATTACTTTGACATTTAAATACCATAATTTAGATCAAAACCTTTACAAAATGCAAGCAAAGTATTGTAAACACCAAACTTACTTGATACCAGAAGCGCTTTCCAAATAATCATGAGTTCCGACAAATGTCTCGAACAGCAGCTCCAACGTGGTTCACAGTACGTGATAATTTGAATTTTTATGTCTCACGTCAACTCTAAAACAATTTACGAGCTATAATATTCAGGGGAATAATACAATTTTTGTTGAAATTATATTTCAAAGATTAAAACTAATACCAAATGTGATAGGAAGTGATATCATAGTTATTGTTATAACTATAATAATATATTCTGCATTTACTAACTTATAAACAAGTATAACGAAGTAAATTTCTCCGTCATTTTTGTCCACGCCAGGATTCAAACCCGGATTCCCTCATTCCGGAATAAGTCACTCTACCAATTGAGCTACGCGGACGTTTTATTCTGATTCCTATCTGCCTTTATGTCGTATGCGTCCTTCGGGCAGGTACGTCACATCTCCTGGTACGTTACATCATCTCCCCCTTATTTATTTTTTTATTTATTTTTTTTTTTTTTCGAAATGCTGGAGAAGGGATTCTCTTATTTTTCCTATCTCGCGGTGTGGAAATAACATCACACCAATGCGAGATTTTGAACGGTCGGGTCATCCGGATAGTTCGGGCGCCAATATAACGAAGTAAATTTCTCCGTCATTTTTGTCCACGCAAGGATTCGAACCCGGATCCCCTCATTCCGGAATAAGTCACTCTACCAATTGAGCTACGCGGACGTTTTATTCTGATTCCTATCTGCCTTTATGTCGTATGCGTCCTTCGGGCAGGTACGTCACATCTCCTCGTACGTTACACAAGTTCTGAGTTGCATATAATTTATTATTTAAGTTTTAACACAAATATTTTTTTCTCTACAATATACAGTAAATATAGACACTGGTTGCGGGCCTCTTTTTTTAAGAGACTAACTGAAATATGTTTATCAAGGCCATTAGTTTATTTGGATGGAGTCATGTGTTGCTATTTACAGGAAGACAGCCATTGTGGTCAAAAATTTAAAATTTATTTCTGACTAGAATATTACAAACTGGACATTTTATTTCACTATCTAATAAAAAATATTAAACAAGATATGATCAATTCTTAGCACCCGCATTTAACATCGGTTAATAAACTAAGACTAGAGTATAGGAATTCATTATTGACTGTCTCTGAACCTCACAGAAAAAGTCAAATTTTTTAAAATAAATAAGGTCTCTTTTAGGTGTTATGCAATCTTTTTTTATGTGACGTATGGGGGGAAGGCTCCAAAACTGTGTCTACCTTGAGCCTCGCACTTAGTATAGGGCCCTGCAAAACGGGGTTTTTTTTTCGTCACAAATTTTAAATGCTTTTCTCCAGTTTTAGTATGAAAATACCAATAATAACCAACAGCGGAAAGAGGATGAATCGTGCGACGGGGATACGAGAGTAGACCCAGATATTTTTGATTGCCATTCAGGGCCGGATTAGGGTTGCTTGTAGGCTGAAGCCCGGGCCGCAATCTCGGTGGGGCTTCCACTTATCCTTAAAAATAATTATTTTACCTTGCACTTGCCTTGCTTAAGCTTAACCTTAAGCTTAACTTTGCTTATCAGAATTTGATATTTTAAATCTCTGTAACTTTTGCACGGATTTAAAATAACTTTTGCGCATAGCAAGCCGGAGAATCCCCCTCCCCTTTGCTTGAGCATTAAAAAATCTAGCTATTGGAACATTCCGTCCAGTCTTCTGTGCGGAAGGATTCTTTTTTGTTTTGTTTTCTTTCTCCTGAAAGTTTATATTGCTTTACGATTATATTTATCAATTCTATTACCCAATTGGGAAGCTGAACGGTCCTTCTTAAAACGTCCTCTTTTGGAATTATGGGTACGATCGACTATGTGTGTGGAAGATTTAAAAGCATTAACTTTAATGTCTCTTGAAAGTGATGTCCTGCCACCCCTGGCAGTTGGAAAAACTTTAAGTGACTTCTCAAACAGGAAATTACGAAAGAAAAAAATTGCTTAAAATATTTCAAAATCGCCATCTTTTCTGTCACTTACAGGTAAATATGAATAATTTATACACTTCACGCAAAAAAATAACAACAAAAAAACCGAAGCACCCCGAGAAAGTCGTTCGATCCTGATGAAACTCCGCATGCAAGTGCCTCAGGGCCGAATATGCAAATGATTAAAAAATAACGACCAATGGCTAAATAGTTGCCTGCCACAGCGCATGGGAACCGCGCATCGAGGAGGGCATATCAAGAGCAAAGCTCGCATGCAGGGACAATTGTGACAGCGCATTGCGGTCGCACTAACCTCTACGGTTTGTGAGGATGCCTCGACGTCAGATTCGTGCACAATACTAGCAACTGAGCGAATTTGATACTGGATGTATAATTGCGCTGAGAGAGGCCAGTTGGTCAAGTCGCCCTATCGCCAGAAGTTTGGGTCGGAACGACGCGGCAATCAGACGATGTTGGCACCAATGTGTCCAGGAGGGCACATCCCAAAGTCAAGCGGGCAGTGGACGGCCGAGGGCAACAACAGAACGTGATGACCGAGCGATTATGAGAACCTCACGAACAGAACCGAATTCGTCTCTCTCAACTATACGTGGCCATGTTGCGACATCTACAGGCACGGAAGTGGCCATCCAGACGGTTTTCAGAAGACTTGCAGCACCCCACCGGAACTACATTCGAGGCGGCCAGTCCGCCGCCTACCACTGGCCAGCAAGCATCTCCGGCTCTAGTTGCAGTGGGGTCGGGCCCGATCAACGTGGAATAGTATCCAGTGGTGCCGTGTTGTCTTCAGGGATGAGTCACGGTTTGCACTTGGCTCAGATGACCAGCTCATATGTGCTACAACGGGAATGACTATCTGGGGAGCCATTTCCGATGATAACCGAACATCCTTGGTAGTCCTCCGTACCACCTCACGGCTCAACGGTACGTCGACGACATTCTACGACCTGTTGTGTTGCCATTCCTATCACAGCATCACCAAGCAATGTTTCAACAGGATAATGCCCGGCCACACCCGGCACGGCTCTCCCAGCCCTGCGTCCGTAATGTTGACACCCTTCCATAGCCAGCCCGATTGCCCGAACTCTAACCAATTGAACATGTTTGGGACATGATGAGACGCCACCTACGCCCATCCCGGAATGCCGGCGAACCGGCCCACAATTTGGATACCATCTGACATGCTATAATTCAGCACAGTGTCCGTTACCTGTATGCGTCTATGCCACGCCGGGTAACCACTTGTATCCGATCCGGAGGTGGTGCTACAACGTGCTGACTTGTTCCACTCGTGTAGCTGTTTTATCCGAACAAATGGCCCAACTGCTCTGGAATTGCACTCATTTCCTTTCCAATGCATGTATATTTCACATATCGATTTTCATATCGATTGGATGATTTCTTCTCGGGGCTTGTTTTTTTTTTTTTTTTTTTTTTTTGCAAAGAGTGTAATTACGAAAAAAATCTCTTAAGGAAAAACTGAAACTGACCAAAATTGCAAGAATTTCAGTGCAAACTTATAAAGTGAGAGAATTAAAGGAAGCGAAAATTAGCTTTTATTTAGTTACTTTCAAATGGGAAAAATTGTTTTTCCTGTAGCTCAACTCAAAAATTTTACCGTTGGCGAAGAACCACAATGTATTGCAATATTAGCTACACAGTCAGTGTTTCTTTCAGGCATACATCCAGCGGGGCGAAGCCCTCCCGGAAACGACCATTCCCCCCCCCCGGAGACATTTTTGGTTACCGAACCAAATTTTAATAAATTCAGGCTATGATGAAAAAGGAAGTTTATATATATAGCAAATGGAAAACTTGCCCCCTCTAAAGTTTCATTTGCCCCCCCCCCGGCCAAAAAGTTCTGAAAGAAACATTGTACACAATGAATTTTGAGTTTCTGTCCCAGATTATTGATCTCATATTTGATTATACTGTATTGACCATTGAACTGCAATTGGCAAAAGAGGACCGAGGTAGAGGATATCAACCCAAAGGGACGGGACTTAAATTTGAAAGTCGAGAAAGGGGAATGTGGTGTATGATATGAAAACAGAGTTTGGCTCAACAGAACATTTGCTGTGTAGTTTATTAATATTATTATTTTTTTTTTCTGAAGCCGTTAAGGTGGTACCGTTTTAGAATAACTTGATTTTGTTCTATAGGAATATTGAAGTACAGGTTTACATACATCTTTTTTTTTTTTTTGAGTTAACTTAAGGTCTACCAGCCCCAAATTCAGTTGGCCCTGTCATCCACTAGTGCCTATGAAAAACAACAGTATACTGACCAGAAATATTCTTGCAAGTCCTGGAAAATTAACCAAGAATTAAGTTGCAAATACAGTATGGTATCAAGTAAAGTGTTGATTCGTGCTGCCATCTGTGAGAAAAACAAAACACTTTTTGCATGAAATTCTGCCAATAGCGTTGACGTGGATTGCAACCATGAACAAAATAATTAATAATTTTAATATCATTTTGAGTTCCACCTTGAAACTTTCAGGGTGTGTATAGGCTTGTATGAACTTGTATTATGTTATTTCTGTAGAATTTTAACATCGTATAGGTTTGTGGAAACTTTAAAGTCAAATTTTTAATTTCATGACATTGAACCTTTCAGCTCAGCACAAGAACTAAAAGATAGATACCATTAAGGACCAATGCTTTTGCTTAAGAACAATACTTATTTCGACAGTTTATGTCAAACAGAACCAAAGTCAAATTTATGAAACATTGTTGGACAAATTTTCTAGATTTTGCTAGTTTTAAGTACCAACATATTTTGAAATATGTGTCGTACAGGTGTAAAACTTTGCACACATTTTTTGCTCATTGTCTGTAGTACGTGAACGAAAAAATCATTAAACTTGGAGAAGGTAAAGTTGCCAACTGTGTTGATTTGACATGGAATGATCCTTCTCGTTTGCGTGTCTTATCGATCATTTTTAACCTTACGTCATTATCTACTCTTACTCAGTGCATCTTGCCGCGATTCTGCTAAAGAGTTAGCATTTCTTATGGAAATCATTTTTCACTTCAAACAATTATTTTTTTGGTTTCCTTCTTTGTTTGTAGGTTCATACGGCTGTTTTTCTACGCGCTTATTATCGAAGGCAAATATTCATTTAATGTTTTCTTTTCATCTTTAAAATTTACCATCAAATGAACTTCAGTTATTTATCATATTTCATGCTGATATCAAGCAAAATATGTGGGATTATTTTCTTTAGAAGAAATACGCTTGTTTTCATCCAAATGTTGAATAAAGCCTGAAAAACCTCTCCATGCGCACTCATGCTTTTATGATGTGTGAGTTTGTTTAATTCTACTGCTTCAAATCTCAGGAAAACTTGAAAAAACAACAAATGCAGACAAAAAAAAAAAAGAAAAATGGTCCCGTGAATTTAATAAATAAAGAAACTGATCCTAATTCAACATGCAATGTTTTTTTATGTTTTATCATTAGTTATCCATTTACTTGGTGTTATGAAATTAAAAAAAAACAATTGTTACGGTTTGAATTTATCTTTCCATAGGGATGTGGTGTATTGAAGCTTTAGAAACACCGGATAAAAAGTCTGGCAACTGAAAACTTTGAAACAAAAACGAAATTTTGGTGGTTTTCACTTGATAGCGATCTACGTTTGTTTAAAGTTGATAATTTTTTTTTGTCGTGCTGTTTACATGACAGTTTGCCACTCTGAGATTATTTCTTGTGATAGGCAGTAATTCCTTAAAAAAGCATTTATGAAATCATATTTCATATATATTTTTCTCAATGTAGATAACTCTCAAGTGCAAACATTGAAATTTCAAATGTGGCACTTGGAGACAGAAATCCGAAGACAAGTAATCCTGCGCCACCTACAGGGCGACTGAGGAAACAAAAGTGAAAGTGGTGTGATGGGTAAAGAGCAGTACTGAGTTTGAACTCACTTTTTAGAGCCCGAATTTCATATGGCAATATAGAGCCAGGCACGTCGCCGAGGAGGTGCGAGGTTGGGCTCCACCCAGTACAAAACGGACCATTTTTTCAGCATAGTTAACTTTAAAATATAATCTGCACTTTGCCAAATAATAAGTCTTGTGTTTTATTTGATGTAACTCTATGTATATTGTGGTTGACGAGAAAGTGGCTGACGACTGCTTTGTATGAGAGGAGTGCAAGGCCAAGTAGCTGGCTGGAAGGAAGGAAAGAAGTTAAGGAGGGGTGAGGTATTGTGTCTGCGGGGCACAACGTTAAAATGTGATTTCGATAAACAAAAAAGACGTTTTCTTATAAAGAATTTGTTCAAGTACAGTACTAACATTTTCGTAAGCAAAAATGGAAAATTTTGAAAAGAAATTTAAGATCATCCAGAGCAAGTAAAAAGTTGAACGCGACATTCCACCAACACTTGTATCTTCCACCAGTGGCGTAGCTAGTCAGGTTTATGTATGTATGTGTGTCCAGGTGGAGGGAATCGGAATTGCACGAATTCTTTTGTAGCCGGTAGTGAAAAGCATTGACACCGCCCTGGTGGCGCAGTGGTCTAAGCGCTGGCTTAGGACCACTCGTCAGAGAAGAGTCAGGATTCGAATCCTGGTGAGGCATCGTTCTTGTGTTTGTCTTACGGTACGTGCTCTCTCTCTTCCCTGGAACCAGTGACCCTGAATTAGGGACGGGCGACTGCTTATAGCCCATTGAGTTGCTCATGGTGGTCGTTTAGCCTTCAATTAAAAGAAAAAAAAAAGCATTAAAAATTTGTTCTTTCAGTGTTTCGTAAAAACAAAGTTGCTATCAAGGTTGCCCCACCAAAAATAATGCTCTCCCACCCGTCACCCATCCTGATTTCGAAGTCTAGCGACGTCCCTGTATAGAGCCGGGTCCCGAACGAACCCGAAAGCTATGACTAGCCAGAAATTAAAAGTATCTTCTCTTCTAGACTTCCATTATCTCCTCCCCTTACAGTTAACTGGTGTCTTTCTCAAGTGGGGGTGGAAAAGGGGCCTCTATCTGTTTCTGTAGTGTGGTTGCGCGAATGTTTTTACCATTCATTTCTTCCTGAAATGTTTCGCGGCCAGAAAGATCGGAAGGCGCTGCAATCTACGTACTTTGCTCAATAGAATAAGCAGGAAAAAGCAATCGAATAACCTGCTGCTTGGAGGTAGGGGCACAATTTCGTCGGCGTGCTATGAATATGCTTATTTTCCTTCGCAGAAATCCACTAATACGTGGTCTATGGCATTTGCTGCCCAAGCCTGGAATAAATAACCCTCCAGTGTCCACACTCCCCTCCCGACTTAGTTTCCGAAAAACTATCTATATCAACTAGAAAGTGATTTAGCATAAGAGAAAGAGAGGATAGCCTCTCTTTCTCTTATGCTAAATCATACAGAATTACTTTTTTTTAGAAGAAGAAAATTATCTCTCTCTCTCTCTCTCAGAGCCAGAGGCCGCCCGAGCCCGAACCGTACTAAATCTCATGCAGCCTGAGCAGTACTAAATGTCATGCAGCCTGAGCAGTACTAAATGTCATGCAAGCCGAGCCCAGTTAGGGCCCTGGCTAGGCTTCGGACTTCCGAACTCGGACACGGCCAGTTTCAGGACAGGTACGTAAAAAATAGGTTTCACTGGACACGGCCAGTTTCAGGACTGGTACGTAAAAAATAGGTTTCACTGTACCCGGCCTAGGGCTGACTGTGACGACAAAATCAGGCCGAGAATTTTAGCCTTGTGGTTCACAATAGAAACACACGTATCTACATCCTCATAAATTCCGTTATGAAAAAATTATGTCAAGTCCTGCAAGAAAATGAACAGTTAAAATATACTGAACTTGTAAAACGAATTCAAACGTGAACAAATTTCAACAATTCAGCGGTGAAAGAATTTGAAAAATCCGCTCGTGATTGAATGTAGGGGTGTCAAACTGCGCTCAAAACAAGATGCTGCCCCAGATTAATACACTGCTGGCCACCCAAAATGCAACACCAAGAAGAAAGCATCCGATTGGCCTGAAATTCGCAGCATGCGTCTCCCGCGAGAGCACATGCAAACGATTAGCATTGCAGGGCATATGCAAATCATGTGCGCTCGGCACGCCACCGAGAAGCACTATAAGAAGGGTGCACAGAAGGCGGGGTCTAAGTAGTGGAAGTGTGTTGTGCTGTCGGACCTGTGCGTGGGAAGCTTCTTGATGCCTTGTCGCAGAATACGGCAGTCATTCCAGCACGTTTTGGAGTTCGACAGATTACGAATAATAGCTTATTGCGACAGCGGTTTATCGTACCGAGACATCGGCGCCCGTGTGGGACGACATCCAGCCACAGTGAGGCGAGT
Source organism: Macrothele yani (assembly GCA_039090855.1). NCBI lineage: Eukaryota > Metazoa > Arthropoda > Arachnida > Araneae > Macrothelidae > Macrothele > Macrothele yani. The sequence continues at coordinate 16,222,762 of CM077017.1, forward strand.
ATGGATTCGGTGGGTGCAGGAGGGACGGACGGACCGACGTGAGTTATTGCCGCAGGAGCGGCACACCACCGAACGAGAGGACCGGCATGTTGTGCGGCGGGCATTGCCGGCTCGCACCGCCAAATCACGAACGTTAGCGCAGGAACTAGAGTGTGTTGCGCAACAACCTGTGTCAGCACGTACCGTTCGACGTCATCTGCAGGAGCGGGGACCTGCCGCACGGTGCCCATTGCTCCGATTACCATTGACATTACACCACCGGCGAGTGCGGCGGCAGTGTGCCGTTCAACGCCGCACCTGGGCTATGGAATGGCACGGCATTGTCTTCTCTGACGAATCCCGCTTCTGCCTGCAACACCACGATGGTCGAATTCGCGTGTGGCGGCACCGCGGCGAGAGACTGTATGACGGCTGTATTATGCATTGCCATATACACACATACATACACATACATATAGTATATACAGGGTGTATAGGAAAGTCCTTAAACAGAGAAATAACTTTTAAACGCAAAATGCTAGAATTGGGGAAGTAGTGTGCACATATAGTAAAGTGACTATGTTCTATTAGATGAGACCGATTGCAGCACCCCTAGCGGCGAATTTTGGAAGTTAGCGATCCCATCGGGAGAACCAAGAGAGATAGCGAAAAAAAGTCAATAGCAAACGTGTAGAGCGTCACCGATTTAGTATGAAATGACGCCCTACATTCACCAAAAACTCCAATAGAAGTCCGGAAATGCAGATCTCTCGGTATCCGATCACCGGCATAAATACGTCACGAATGAAATCGCAAAACGTAAAATCTGTAAACGAATTTTGCCAGCAAAACAGCGAAGGATGAATGAAAGTATGCAAGCCGGGTGGCGCAGTGGTCTAAGCGATGGCCTCTGATCATTCGTCCGAACGGGGTCCGGGTTCGAATCCCGATGAGGCATGGATGTTGTGTTTGTCTTACGGCACTGGCTCTCTCCCTTCTCTGGAACCAGTGACCCTAAATTAGGGACGGGCGACTGCTTATAGCCCATTGAGTTGCTCACGGTGGTCGTTAAACCTCCAATCAAAAAAAAAAAAAAAAAAAGAAAAGAAAGTATGCAAATGGTAACGCTACGTCATACCTCATCGGGAAGCATAAATTGGCGGTCAGGGAAGGTTTGTCAGAAAATGCGTGGACTGGATCTTCGAGTCTACACATGGCTATTTATTCCAACGAGGAGTACTGCGAGATGGTTATGTTGTACGGGGAATGCGGTCGTCGGGCAAGAGAGGCAGCACGCCAATATGCATTACGTTTCCTGAATCGTTCTCATCCTACTGTGGCTACTATCATCAATGTCGTTCGCCGACTGAGAGAAACCGGGAGCACTACAAATCGTTCCCGGGTAGGCCGACACCTGCAGGTGTGCACGTGCAGCCAGTGGACGTTCTGCCTATGCGCTAGCCCACCCACACTGCAATACGAGAGACATCAGTGCGACGTGTGGCCTTGCATTTGGTCGTGTATGGCAAATTTCTACAAACCCGTATTATCCAAGCATGCAGTAACGTATCACTTAAAATGCTGCAGAACGTCCAACAAGAAGTTCTAGCTCGAATACAGATGTGTATTGCTGCCGATGGTGGACACGTCGCGAATGCTTTAGTATTAGTACTGACATTTTGTATTTCTAGAATATTATTTTGTGTTTTTCTTCTTCATAATGTCCTACTGCTGTGTGAATTTCCTACTACTTTACTGTACAGTACATAATAAATTGTACCTTGCTGACACGTACATGCATTAGTTTTATTAGTAAATTTGCATCACCTTATAATGTCACACTTCTGCACGCGATGAGTGACGTATTTATGCCGGTGATCGGATACCGAGAAATCTGCGTTTCCGGACTTCTATTGGAGTTTTCGGTGAATGTAGGGCGTCATTTTATGCTAAATCGGTGACGCTCTACACGTTTGCTATTGACTTTTTTCGCTATCTCTCTTGGTTCTCGCGATAGGATCGCTAACTTCCAAAAGTCGCCGCTAGGGGTGCTGCAATAGGCCTCATCTGATAGAACATAGTCACTTTACCATATATGTACACACTACTTCCACAACTCTAGGATTTTGCGTTCAAAAGTTATTTCCTTGTTTAAGGACTTTCCTATACACCCTGTATATATAAATATGTAAAGGCCGCCCCGGAGGCGCAGGCTTATGATCATTCGTCCCTGTTGGGTCCAGGTTCGAATCTCGGTGAGACATGGATGTTTGTGTTTGTCTTTCGGCACTGGCTCTCAATGTGTTACTTGTCCAACACTGGTTATCTGTGTACATTGCTCCTTTAGCATACTGTAAAATCCATGTTTGATGTATACTTGCTCACAATGTGTTACATGATCAATACTGTCTATATCTGTGTAAATTGATCATTTGGCATCCTGTCAACCCTGTATGATTTGTACTTGTTGCTGTGTAATTTCTGTCTCCTGTATGTCTTTGTACCACCATGTCCAATAAATCATTTAAAAAATATATATATATAGGCAGATATAAATTCAATAGGTAGATAAAAGAGTTGACGTACGGGGCTTTGGGGGGGGGGGGAAGCCCCAAAGCCCTCCTCCCTGCCGTGGGTGCGCCAATCCGGGAAACATCGCTAAACTCACATAATTTATCGCATATATCTCTAACTTATAACCAATATTTTGCTCTTTCTATTTATCTGTTGCATTTTTTCCAGATTTCCATTTTCTGACCGTCTCGTTTGCTTCTTTGTCCTTTTGCTTGCTGAATCTGCGCTATTAGTGAGTGTGACACGACCACTGGACAACAGCACAGCTAAAGCCATTAACCACTCCAATTCTTTGAAAAGGATAAAAAGGAATCCTGATCCTAGTAAGGGCTATTTCTTTCCTATTGCTACGTATTCTGTGAAGCACCACAAACCAGGTAAGTTGCAGTAAAAAGGTATATGTTTTAAGGAATGTTCTTTTGTTTCTTCATCATCTGCATGTATACGTTGTTGTAAACTCTCTTTTCTCTTAATAGTAAAATCTTACCAAAATTTCTTGAAAATTTAGAAATTTAGTTTTGCATGAAACATTTTCATTATCTACAGAATCCTAAGAAATCTTTGAGGACTGTACCAGAGTTGGAAACGGGTCAAAAATTTTGGACCTGGACCCGACCCGGACAAATCTGCTTTGAGCTATAAATTCGAATATATAAACATCATTGTCAATCATTATCAATCCACTGCTGAATGAAGGTCTCCCCAAGTTCTTCCACAACGGACTGTTTTGGGCCAGTCTCCTCCATCCACCCATCTATCACGTGGTCTTCTTCTGGGTCTTTTCCTTTCCCATCGAATCCAGTCTGAAATTTCGGGTTTTCATCGGTGGTCCGTTCTCTTGGCAATAAGTCCATCCCATTGCCATTCCAGGGATTTTACTCCAACCATGATGTCTCATCAGAGTAAATCCACTCTTGTCCTTTTCCTTATCCACGAGTTCCTCTTTTTATCTTTCTTGGTTACACCAAGCATGCATCTCTTCATGCTGCTTTCAGTTGTCTGCATTCTTTGTATGTTTTTTTAGGTAAGGTCCATGTCTCTGCTCCGTACGTATGTACTGGAAGGATGCATTGCTTAAACACTTCTCTTTTAAGACATAATAGCATATTGCTTTTAAAAATTGTGCTGTTTCTCCCAAAAGCTCTCCAACCAAGTTTTGTACGCCAATTAATTTTTTCACCAATGTGACCCTTGCTTAATATCTGCTGTCCAAGGTAAATGTAGAAATTGGTTATCTCCAGCTATACCCCATCAATTGATAAATCTTCATTCCTTGTAAAAGCATTGTACATCAGTTTTGTCTTTTGAAAGTTCATTTTCAATCCCATTTCTTTACACTCCTCAGAAAGTTCCTGGATTATACTCTGCAGCTCTGAAGTATTATTTCAAAGACCTCCGAAGGGTTCTTCGAAATATATTTTTTTTCTGTTCAAAAATAAAACGGAAATAAAACCCGGTCGAAATCGGGTCAGGAACTCCTTGACCCGACCCGTTTGACCCGCAAGAAATTGTCGTCCCGGTGGCCCGTTGACTCGCTGACCCGTGACTCGTTTCCATGTCTGAACTGTATGCCCCCCACAGCAAATTAAATACAATAACACACTATTTAATTTTGCTGTTATGTTCCACATGATTCATCAACACAGGTATGATGGATAGGAGTATTCGATTTGCATGTTTTTTGTTTGCTTCTTTGCTTTGTGTTGTGCGTGATTTTCATTTTTTTAAATGTCTGGTACTGTGCTCATGGGTTCTCGGATATGAACAGTTCGCTTCCCACTCTGACGCTTTACTGAAGTAGGATAGTACAGCAAATCCCGCTTATAACAAGGAGCTCGGGAACCTGCGGAAACCCTCGTCAAATCCGAGATCTTACTAAATCCGTTCTGGGGTGAAAATTTCAACCGTGTAAAAATATGCATACGTGTTAATATGCATATGAGTTTATACTACATATATATAACAATTGAATATACTTGAAAAATTTAATTAACTACATAGCACCATAGTTAATTATGAAACGTTTCCAGCATATTTAGCTTGACGACCGCATGAGACTGACTGCAGTTTAACTATAGACACACATGAAGAAAGAGCAGAACCGATCCTCCCAATGCAACGCTCAGTTGGAGGGTGAAAGGGAGAATAGACACAATTCAAGGAATTGTTATCTCCTGTTTCCCCTCAGGCCACATCCTCATTCCATTACTCTTCTATCCTTATCTGCAATTGTCCCCTAGAAATCCACTTTAATGTGCGTGAGTCTCACCCAGGCTCTTTTTGTCAGGAAGTAGATGGCCTGTTTTCATCTCTGCTGAAACGATACACCCAAATCGTAGCCCCTTGGAGTGCGTGGCAGCGAGTTTCTTGCACAATTCGCTTGATCAGCATTTGATGTACTACACTATCTACCAACAAGTAATTGGACACCCCTGCAATCGACGATATCTGCGGTCCTGATACACGTCACGGCCGCCGCCGTTAAATATCGTGTGGGAAACAACAACGCAACCAGTCGCATGCAAGATGCCACGCAGTTCGGAGTTCTCTGATTTCGAGAAAGGTGTAATCGTCGGGTATCACAGAAATGGCCAATCCATACGTGACATATCCAGCGAGTTGAAGTACCCAAAATCGACAGTGGCCTACGTGATTGGCAAGTGGAAGATGAGAGGTGACTGTCGGAATGTGCCCCGACCCGGCAGACCCACAAAACTGGAAGTTAGAGACCGACGGGTGCTGGCCAGAGAAATTCGGAAGAACCGCACTAAATCGATGGGCCACATCCACGAGGAGTTTCAACAAGTATCCGGGAGTGTTCTTTCGATTAATACCATCCGTAAGGAACCCCATCTGCTCAGTTATCATGGACGTGCTGCCGCCCACAAGCCTTTGATCACCAAGTCCAATAGCGCTGCTCGGCTAACGTGGTGCAAAGAAAGTTGACAGTGGACCGTTGAACAGTGGAAACAGGTTCTCTGGAGCGACGAATCAAGGTTCACCCTCTACCGTTCAGATGGCAGGGTCTGGGGTTTGGTGTCTGCCTGGAGAACGCCTCCTGCCGGAATGTATTGTGCCAACTGTGATGTTCGGCGGCGGTGGAATTATGCTATGGGGGTGTTTCTCCTGGTATGGCACGGGACCCTTGGTCGCAATTTCTGGTAGATTCAACGCCGAGACCTACTGCCCCATTTTGGATGACCATGTGCTTCCTACGTTGTGGCAGTTTTACGGGGTGGACCCATGTTACTTTCTGGATGACAATGCCACCTGTCATGTTGCGAGGTCCACCATGGCTTGGTATGGTGATAATGGGGTTAATCGAATGGACTGGCCTGCGCATAGCCCGGACCTTAACCCCATCGAGTAACTCTGGGACGAGTTAGAGCGTCGACTTAAGGGGTGCCCCAACCGTCCGAAATCGGTGAAGGAACTGACCTGTCTTCTCCAAGCCGAGTGGAAGAAAATACCGCTAGCCGTCGTACAACGCCTGGTTGAGAGTATGACCCGGAGGGTCGCAGCTGTAATCGCCGCTCGTGGAGGCTCCACCAACTATTGAAGGTGAATAAACTTCGTTTTCCTTTGTTATCACAGGTGTCCAATTACTTGTTGGTAGATAGTGTATTTCCCCATTGCGTTTTTATCAACATTCTTCCACTAGCACACTGGGATTCCCCTGCGCTATTGCAGTTTCGTCCTGTATGCCACCATTTTCATTCTTCCATTCCAGGACAGGGTGCAGAAGATTTTCTCTGCCTCATTAAGTAAGGAATTTCATTAAATTTCGTTGCTTCGATTGTTAAAAGTGATCATCTTAGCTTTTCTCTCCCTCGTTAAATCCGTGGACTTCATTAAATTTTGTCTTTTAAAAATGATCAAATTAGCATTGAATTAACATTATGCCAAACAAAAGTTCCTGTTTTGCTCGTTAAATATGGGATCACGCAAAACATGGGCTCGTTATAAGCGGGTTCTACTGCATTTTGATCTCGCAAGTTGGAACTCGCGTAGATGCACGTCAACACAATTTTAAGTCTTTTTCTACCAGATGAACAAATATTTCCACCAAGCAACCACAGTTCTACCCATATAATGAGACGAATCCAAAATTCAGAGGTTACTTCTGCACCGGCTTCCAGCGAGTGTTGCAGTACCGTGCAAGCTAACTTTTCATGCTAATTTTGTTGTTTTGTTTATTCCTTTCTTAGTTTAACGACCACCATAAGCAACTCTAAGGACTATAAGCTATAACGAAGTAAATTTCTCCGTCATTTCTATCCGCGCCAGGATTCGAACCCGGGTCCACTCATTCCGGAACAAGTTGCTCTACCAATTGAGCTACGCGGACGTTTTATTCTGATTCCTATCTGCTTTTATGTCGTCTGCGTCCTTCGGGCAGGTACGTCACATCTCCTGGTACGTTACATCATCTCCCGCTTATTTTTTTTTATCTTTTTTTTTTTTTCGAAGTGCTGGAGAAAGGATTCTCTTATTTTTCCTATCTCGCGGTGTGGAAATAACATCACACCAATGCGAGATTTTGAACGGTCGGGTCATCCGGATAGTTCGGGCGCCATTATAACGAAGTAAATTTCTCCGTCATTTCTATCCGCGCCAGGATTCGAACTCGGGTCCCCTCATTCCGGAACAAGTTGCTCTACCAATTGAGCTACACGGACGTTTTATTCTGATTCCTATCTGCCTTTATGTCGTCTGCGTCCTTCGGGCTGGTACGTTACAAAGCAGTCTTTTTTTTTTTTTTTGATTGGAGGTTTAACAACCACCGTGAGCAACTCAATGGGCTATAAGCAGTCGCCCGTCCCTAATTTAGGGTCACTGGTTCCAGGGAAGGGAGAGAGCCAGCAGTCCCGTAAGACAAATGCAGCATCCATGCCTCACTGGTATTCGAACCCGGGCCCCTTTCGGACGAATGATCAGAGGCCATCGCTTAGACCACTGCGATGAGCAGTCTTTCGTCACTAATTTAGGGCCATTGGTTCCAGAGAAGGGACAAAGCCATCTTTATCAGAGAAGTACGTCACCCATGCTAGGTCCAAGTCTCCACCTCAGGCACATCTCGGCCGAATGCTCGGAAGACAGCGCCTCGGACCACTCCGACACTGGAGCAGCCATGTTAATATCGCATACATGTAATCATTTTGCGTTCTCAACATTCTAAAAGTTAAAGCGTTCTTGAAATGAGCACAACGTCACGTCGTCTATCTGTTAATGTAGTATTTATGCTGTTCTGGAAAACCACAGGTTTCTGACGATTGTGTAGCACAATGTACCATTTCCGTTGGAACCATTTGTTGTCATAACACGTGCTCTGTACACCCAAGGTATCGACGTCATCCCTCTTGTCTTAATTTCCTTGCTCAGCACATTTTAAGTTCAATGTATAAATTCGCATGATTTACAATGGTTTCTTTCACTAGTTGCATAATTTCGCATGATTTACAATGGCTTCTTTCGCTAGTTGCATAATTTCGTATTATTTACAATGGCTTTTTTCGCTAGTTGTATACTTCCGAATGATTTACAATGGCTTCTTTCGCTAGTTGTATGTATTCGCATGATTCACAATGACTTCTTTCGCTAGTTGTATAATTTCGCATGATTTACAATGGCTTCTTTAGCTAGTTGTATAATTTTGCATGATTTACAATGGCTTCTTTCGCTAGTTGCATAATTTCGTATTATTTACAATGGCTTTTTTCGCTAGTTGTATACTTTCGAATGATTTAGAATGGCTTTTTTCGCTAGTTGTATGAATTCGCATGATTCACAATGACTTCTTTCGCTAGTTTTATAAGTTCGCGTGATTTACAATGGCTTCTTTTGCTAGTTGTATAATTTCGCATGATTTCCAATAGCTTCTTTCGCTAGTTGTGTAAATTCGCATGATTCACAATGGCTTCTTTCGCTAGTTGTATAAGTTCGCATTATTTACAATGGCTTTCTTTCGCTAGTTGTATAAGTTCGCATGATTTACAATGGCTTCTTTCGCTAGTTGTATAATTACCTATGATTTCCAATGGCTTCTTTAGCTAGTTGTATAATTTCGCATGATTTCCAATGGCTTCTTTCGCTAGTTGTATACATTCGCATGACTTCACAATGGCTTCTTTCGCTAGTTGTATAAGTTCGCATGATTTAGAATGGCTTCTTTCGCTAGTTGTATACGTTTGCATGATTCACAATGGCTTCTTTTGCTAGTTGTATACGTTTGTATGATTTACAATGGCTTCTTTCGCTAGTTGTATACATTACGCATGATTCACAATGGCTTCTTTCGCTAGTTGTATACGTTTGCATGACTTCAAATGGCTTCTTTTTTCGCCAGTTGTATAAATTCGCATGATTTACAATGGCTTCTTTAGCTAGTTGTATAATTTTGCATGATTTACAATGGCTTCTTTCGCTAGTTGTACAAATTCGCATGATTTAAAATGGCTTCTTTCGCTAGTTGTACAAATTCGCATGATTTAAAATGGCTTCTTTCGCTAGTTGTACAAATTCGCATGATTTAAAATAGCTTCTTTCACTAGTTGGTCAAAATTTAAGACAAGTTCGAGTATTTGGTAAGAAAAAGTAAGACCTCATAATGACGAATTTAGGATTATTAGTCCTTTCAAAAGGCACCAGGAGCGCTAAAAAAACATTCTGTTAGCGATAAATTATAGATTGCCAAACGTAAGTGACTACTGTTTACACTACCATTTCCTAAAAGTTCATATCAGTGAGGCCATTTTTACGATTTCATTAGTATTCCACTTGTAACATGTAGCCTACTCTAATTTATCTTTTCTTTACGTTTCCTGTTATCTTATGTAAATTTTGGTTTATTTTCGCTAAGCATTTTCTAATCTTAACAATACATTTTCTCTCGCGGCGAATATAATTTGGCAACCTAACAACAGGTGATGGGAATGACGTATGTGTAAAAGAATAGAATGATGAAAGTGCTGTTTTGATTTGTATCGAAGAAACTGGTGAGCAATTTGGAGACGGATTGAGGATTTGATGAGAGTCGATTTTGTACGAAGACAGTTGTTTCGAACGAGCGTTTCATTTGATTCATTCACGCTGAGTATTACACTTCCTTGTTCTGTAAATCTCGAGAAAAAAATTGTGGAATTTAGCGAGACTTGATGATTATTATGTGTCACGAGATTGACGATTGATTACGAATTGGAGTTATGTTCTGCATGTGATGTTTTTATCAGAGAAATACGTAAGCCTATGTGTGCCTACTCAGGGCCAATAAAACAAATTGGACATCGTAAGAATTTTCATTTCAACTGGCCGTTATTTTTATTCAGTTATTTTTATTTCATCACACATGACAGAGCTAATTAGCTCTGTCATGTGTAATTACGTTATTCAGAACACAACGTTAAGCTATACGGAACATTTCAGAAACATTTGCAGTGAAGCCAGTTAATGTGGCAGATTTACGCTTCAATAAGAAGAGTGCTTTACAGTGAGGTTACTCCGAAGAGCCAAAACATATAAGATCACATGTCTAATACGATGTTGGTCCTCTACATCCCACTAAAACAGCTCTTACCCGTCAAGGCATGGAGACTACAAGATTTCTGAAGGCGTCTTGTAGTATCTTTCTAGTACAAGAAGATCCTTTAACTCTTCTAAATTTCGTGGTTGTGCCGTGTGAAAACACAAGTTTGTCCTCGACGGGCATAGAATTCGTGTCCCCTCACTCCGTGGTAAGTCGCTGTCCCAACTAAGCTACGCGGACAGAATGTCCCGCTGCAGATTTGTCGTCTTGACACATGTTTTCCCCTCTGTAGTACGTCACAGCAGCAGATCGAATTTGCTGTTCCAACACATATAACAGGTGCTCGATTGGATTGATATATGGGGAATTTGGTAGCCAGGGAAGAATCTGGAAGCCTTCCTCATGTTCCACCAACCATTCTCGAACAATCTGGGCGGTGTAGTATGGTGCATTATTCTGCTGAAAGAAGGCACTACTGGAAGGGAATACCGTTGACATGAAAGGATATACCCGGTCAGGAATGATGTTCAGGTAGGTGGTAGACGTTATAGTCTCGTGCACATTAATGACTGGATCTAGGATTTCCCAGATGAACATTGCCCAAAGCATTGCATTTCCTCCACCGGCTTGTTTTCGACCCACGTCCTGGTGCCAACATTTCCCCGGGTAAACGACGCAGACGTATCCGGCCATCAATATGGCGCAACAGGAAACGAAATTCATCGGATCAAACGATCTTCTTCCAGTCATTCAAGGTCCAGTTTTGATGCTCTCGTGCGCACTGTAAATGCTTTCAATGGTGAACCAAGGTTAATATGGACACTCGGAGCGGCTTGGGGCGCGCAGCCCCATTTTCATCAGGTTTCGATGTACTGTGTGTTGTGACACATTACTCCCGTCACCAGCATTCAAATTACTGGCTAGTTGCGCCACAGTATCTCTTCTGTTGGCTCCTACCATACGGGATAGCCTTCACTTACCTCTGGCATCGATGAGTCGTAGTCAGCCCACACCTTTGCCGGCGTTTTGGGGGTTCCGCCCTCCTCGGGTCACTTTTTGAAGATACTAACCACGGCTGACCGTGAGCAACCCTCAAAAGCCTTGCCGTCTCGGAAGTGCTCTGACCCAGTCGTCTGGCCATTACAATTTGGCCGTCCTCAAATTTGTTTAAGTCAGCTGCCTTTCCCATCTAAATGTTACCGCGGAATTTTCTATATCCCCGTAACATTTAAATTTCATCCGTATAATTTTGATCATTTATAATTTTTTTTTTATTTTTACTCTAAGGCGGTAGGAAATAAATATTTAAATTGCCAAAATAGAATATCAATGATAAAAATAACTTTCCGGTGAAGCTGAGCCAGGTTACCCGAAAGTTTAGGTTGATAATTAGATCAGTCCTAATTGCACTCAAGCCAAAAGAAAAGGGGAAAATTATATTTTTTTTTTCTCTCGGAAACCTGATGAAAATCCCAGATGGGAAGGAAGAGAAAGGAAGACATTCACAGTTTTTTTCTCACGAAACTCAAAGAAACGAAGAGAATAGCAGGAGCGCAATAAATCCTCTTGGGGGCGTCACCCCTTTTCTCCAGCTACTATTGCAAGGGTCTCTGCATTGTCCAGAGTAGCGACAAAATTTGAGATAAGTCACGTCGCCGGAATTTTTTTTTTTTTTTTTTTTTTTTGATTGGAGGTTTAACGACCACTGTGAGCAACTCAATGGGCTATAAGCAGTCGCCCGTCCCTAATTTAGGGTCACTGGTTCCAGGTAAGGGAAAGAGCCAGTGCCGTAAGACAAACACAACATCCATGCCTCACCGGGATTCGAACCCGGACCCCGTTCGGACGAATGATCAGAGGCCATCGCTTAGACCACTGAGCCACCGGGGCGGCATCGCCGGAAATACCTACGTGACAATTTTCACTTCTAAGTAGCTAGGCGAGGTCAATTAACCAAAAAGGTGCGAAGACAAGTTGACAGCTGAAAGAAGACATAATTTTTGGGAAAGTGACCCGAACTGAACGGATAGCCAGCGAATTGCATAGCAGGGCTATCTGTGAGGGCCAATGACATAACCCGACGCGATTCGGACGGCCGGGCCGTCACGCCCCAATATGGACACCGGACACGGGGAAAAGGAGAATTAAAAACGGAATGAAGACTGAGAGGAGAGTCGACTACAGAGAGATTCAAAAATAACTTAACAGAGGGAACACTAGAGAATTGCAGTCTGAGCTGAAGAGAGGTCTCAGCGGTTTCGGAGGAGAGATGTTTCCAAGATAGAGAAATGAGGTAGCAAATATTTTAGAGCATAGTCGATGTTGGTTCACCGCCAACCACGAAGAGAACGGACCCTACGACCAGCCGGCAACCCAGATTTGCGATCGGGGCTTCTCAAGGAAAAGAGGGTATGATGACATTTGTTTTACGCATTTCTGATTCATGCCTCATAGCTTTGCATGTGCTATGCAGGACCAGTTACCCGAAAGTCTCTCACAAAGTGCATTAACAATTTATTTTTTCCTCTGGCGTACCGCGCCGAGTTTAAACCAGTAACTAAAGTTTAAAGTCAGTTATGTAATATTAAGTGCATTATATCCGTTCGAAATTAAAACTAAATAGTTTAGCTAAAGCAAGCAACCTCACCGGTACATTGTACCTAGCTTTAAGACCATATTTTAAAACGAAATAAACAGTTAAATTTTTTATTTACGTGTCACTCAGATCATTTCTACAAATCTCATTAGAGTTAAATTTGTGATTTTATTATTGTTATTCATGCAACTTTTTATTTTAACTTCTTTGCGGCATATGAATGAGCATGGAAACCCCATGCTGATTCATATGAAACACAACGCGAGGCATTTGTCGACCCTGAGCTTGGAGACCCTTAGTTAGGGAATCCAAATTCATTGTTGACACCACTAGGCGAAATTTAGAAAGTGAATTGATTAGTATGGAATTTTGACCTTTTTAACTTTTACCCACTACGGCGAATAAGACGTAGTAGTGGTTCGCTGATACCCGACAGGGAGCGGTAATATAAAAAACAAGAATAACACTGATTAACAAAGCTTAATGATAATTAGGTGTTATTTGTACCAATTCATGACCTTCACATGTGCCGTCGTTTACGGCAGTTGCTTCAATTTGCATCAAGACGCGGTGGTTATAATGTTTTGGTTCTTCGGTGTTTGTTGTGGTTTTAGTTGTACCATAAGCAAGCAACAATGCCTACATATATAGCCTTCGCTCACGTCTAGCATCGACGCGCAGACACATTTTATTCTTAATCAGTGCTGATATTGTGGGAAAGAATCCATCACATGTAAAGAAAATAGATACCGTTACTTTCAAATATTACAATAGTAAACATAAAGACTTCCGTCACATTGCCAAGCAATACTTCTGTCAAGAAGCATTTCATATCATGTTCCGTTCCCTGCACTTCATCAATTGACCGCTTTTCTATTTAGAAATTGGCACTTCCTACTTATTATGCATACTTTACTGTAGTAGCATTTTAAACATTTCACATGTTTCGTTGAAATGTGAAATTCTCAGAGAATCATTTAAACTCAATAAGAATGACTTGCCTCGAAAGAACAAATACGCTAATATTGTAATTACATGCAGCATGATAATGAGATTGTCGTCACTAGTAACAAATTACAGAATTTAGAAACAGGAAATTAATTTCTGCTTTGCCCATGTGTGAAAGGAAATTGCGGGATAAAAAGCTGAAACATTATTAGGATACAATCTTTCTTCAAAATTTACAAATACAGAAGGATTTTTGTATAAATTTGTAAGGATTTTATAGCACTTTTTTGACACCAAAAATAATTTTGCCAATCCATAAACTGATAAATAGATAATACCTTTAGTGGGCATAATATTTTTGTAGGAGATTTGTTTTACTAATATTCCTACATCGAACTACTACATTTTTTTCTATTCAAAGGAAAAAATTTACTGGTTTTTATTACAGCAGTCATTCAGTGTTTTCCAGTCCTACTTTCTCCTCCTGATTTACTATTTTCTTTTATTTTCATTTGTGTAGAACAAGTGCAGTACTTCGCATACTCTTTCCCTATGAAACAACAGCCAAAATGAAGTCCACACTCAACTCAACAGAATCGTCTTCTAAACCCTTACCTCGATCAGGTATGACTTGTCACTTCTTTCACATTTCAAGAACTTTGGAGCACCAATTCATTTGATATGCTCACTGGTAGGTAGCCCCATTTGATTTATGTCCACTGGTAGGCGCTGTCATCTGATTTTGAGTTCTTCAAGAGCGCCAAAGAAATCCTTATTCTATTTATTTGTACTGGTAGGTGCTTTCTTCTCATTTCGAGCTTTTCAGACGCATAAAGGAAGAGAGTCTCACTAAATTTATATCTACTGGTAGGTGTTCTTGTCATTTTAAGCATTGCAAATTGACCGCGGAAGGTTTTCTTGATTTATGTATATTGGAAGGCTTTTCTTGTCATCTTAAGCTGCTCCCAGAAGCGCCAAAACAAATTCGCATTTAATTTATATCTACTGAAATGGGCTTTCTTCCCACGTCAGAGTTTTGTCGCTCAAGCAGCAGACTGGCCTGGGTCACTGGCTTCTGATCATATGTCTGAGATGGGCCAAGGGTTCGCGAAATCTCGATGAGACATGACTTGTGCGCTTGTCTGATGGCTGTGTGCCCTCACTGGAACCAATGGCCCCAATTTAGGGACGAGCGATTGCTTATAATCCTTAGAGCTGCTTGTGGTTGTCGTTGAACTATGAAAAAAAAAATCAAAAATGAACATTTCGCGAGCATTAGAAAAAAGTCCTGTTTTGTTTTTATCCCCTCTAGTAGGTGCTTTCTTCTCATTTCAAATTCTTCAGGAGAAGGAAACAAAAGCCTTGTTTGATTTATATCCAGTGACAGAAGTTTTCCTCTCACTTCAAGTTCTTCGGGTGCATTAAAGGAAGGTACCATTTGATTTATTTCTTCTGGTAGGTTTTTCTTCTCATTTCAAGTTCTTCAGGATCACCAAAAGAACGAAATCGCATTTGATTTACAACCAATCGAAAATGCTTTCTTTGGGTTTCTATAATAGTTTTTTAGAATCAACAAAAGAAGTCCATTAGATTTATGTCGGCTGGTAGATGTCGTGTTTAGATACAAGAAATTTGACGACAATCTCCAGTTGTCATTAATACATATACCTAGCTAGGTATCTCATTTATTCAGATACTTCGCTATAGTGGCTATTTTTTTTTTAGAAAACACATTGTTCTCCACTTTTCTCCAAACTTTAAATAATTACAACGAGAATACATTTTGACAACCAGAAGCTCAGTATGTTAAACAAAAGTTGTAGCACAGATACTGTTGGCAGCACATTCTAGTGTTCAATTCACTTTCGACATGATGTCTTAGGAATATGTAAAGATCACTGCACGTTATCTGTTTAAGTTAAAATGGTTCTTGTTTTGTGCTCTATGCTTATATGCCACTTTTACGCTGACATGGTATCCTTGCAATTTCTTGGCATATACAGTAAAATTCCTTCTTTGGGTGGCGGAAGAGACTGATGTCTATGGAATACACACTCAATGGACAAAACATTAGAGATACCTACCGAATAGCGTGTTGGTCCTCCTCTAGCCCGAATAACAGCCTGTATACGCCCAGGCATCGACTACGCCAGATGTCGAAGGGTTTCTGGAAATAATGCCAGATATGCCTGTTGCAGCATTGTCCACAAACTCCTCCCTAGACGTCGGTTCAAGATCCATGGATCTGGTGTTCAGCTCCACAGCATCTCAGGTAGCTTCCACACGGTTTAAATCCGGGGATCAAGAGAGACACTGGGTGGTTTCAAACGCAGATGAGTGTTCCTCGAGCCATGCTTAGGTGGTTGCGGCCCCGATGGGGCGGCGCATTGTCCTCCTGGAACAGACTATCGGCCGCTAGATGCGCGAAAGACAAGAAAACGTGTAGGGGATAAGCCAGCACATAATTGTAGAACGCAGCTGTTAAGGCCCTCTCCAAACACACAAAGGGATCTAATGTGTCCCACGAGAAGGCTTCCGAAACCATTACAGAGCTGCCACCACCTTCAATGGAAGCGACACCCACACCCTCCAGTCAGCTCTGCACAGCTGAAAACGGGATTCATCTGACCACACGACGCGTTACCACTCTGCAGAGGTTCAGTTTTGATGTTCTCAGCACCAGGCGAGGCGTAATGTCCGATGATGAGCAGTCAACAGTGGCACCCGAGTAAGGCATCAGCTCCCGTAGCTCAAGGTGTGCAACATGCGCCATATCGTTCATTCCCCGGCGCTGTTTGGGCCTCCGACATTCAACCTAAATGTGATTTGCGCCACCGTTGCCAAGAGGTCGAACTGTACGGGGCTGGATAGTTTAAGTCGACCCCAGTCATCAATGGCGTGTGGTCGGCCACCTCTGGCTCTCTGGGAGCTGGTACGTCAGTCAATGGTATACTCGCGGTACAACATTGATTCGGTTGCCCTTGGAAACCCTATGGCTCTTACCACTTGAGCGGCAGAATGACCCATCTGTCTTATGCAGACAATGCGTGCACGATCAAAGTTGCTCAAATCACCACGTTTACCCATGTTCGTTGATTGCTATAAACTGCTGGGAAGCCCTGCTGTACACATGCGTTCGGTTTGGGTCTGTTCCTTTCTGTGCGGGGGATGCGCATGTCAACTTGCATCACCCCTATCTCTAATGTTTCGACTACTACGTATTAGGTGCTTGAATTCATTCTCGCTGTTGCCCAATAGAGCGCAGCAGTGGTGCGCTGTGACGCGGGACACACGTGACCTTCCTTGTGCATGCACGTACCGTCCATAGTCTGAGCGAAGCAGTGTGTGACACCCGATCGGAGGGCACAGAACACGAGTTTGTACCGCATTCACGATGTCGAGTTTCGTTCCAAAAAAGGAGCATTTGCGGGAAGCATTACTCTTCTGCTTTCATCTCGAGAAATCTGCAGCGGAAAGTCATCTTTTGCTAGTGCAGGCCTATGGGGAACATGCCCTATCGGAAACAACATGCAGAGAGTGGTTCCGACGCTTCAAAGCCAACGAATATGACGTGAAGGACAAATAGCCCCCGGGCAGCCGAAAACGTTCGAAGATGGCGCATTGGAGGCCTTATTGGACGAAGATTCATGTCAGATGCTCCACGAGTTGTCTGAAACACTACGGGTCGAGGAGTCAACGGTTAGCAAACGTTTAAAGGCAATGGGAATGATCTAGAAGCTCGGAAACTGGATCCCACATGACAAGGTTATTCTTCTCCACGACAACGCTAGACCTCATGTCGCCAAATCCGTGAAGGAACTCTTGGAGGCACTTGGCTGGGACTTCTTACCCCGCCCGTCTCATTCCCCGGACATCCATTTGTTCCGGTCGCTACAACATGGCCTGTCAGAGAAGCACTTCCTTTCTGTCGCGGATATTCAAAAATGGCTCGATGAATGGTTCGCCTCGAAAGAACCTGCATTTTTCTACCGCGGAATCCATTTGTTGCCCCAACGGTGGGAAAGGGTCGTAGCTGCCAAAGGACACTACTTTGATTAGACTATCCTGTACCGTTCTGTGGCAACACACAGGTGTTTGTGTGTCAAAAAACAGCGGGAATTAATTCAAGCACCTAATACAAGTGCAAGAAAGCGTTGCATATTAATCATGGTTTCCAGTTCTCATAAAAATGAATCGAATTCAATTTTTAAATCTATTAGGGCCATACAAACTAGGATGCTTCTAAATGTCATCATTTCATAATTACTAGCTTCAATAAACAAAACAAAGAAAATTTGGAAATCAATTACTTTTTGCTAACGTTTAGAACATTTATATACATAAGTGTTTACGGACAGTAATCCCTGATTTCCTTCATGGTCTATACGTAAATAGGCACAAAGCTTGTCTTCTAAAAAATATTATAAAAGACTGCATTGCTGTCTTTTAAAACTATTCAACGAAGGTAAAACTCCTTCCGATGTATGTCAGTGCCGCGTTGTGTAAAAAATAGCAGCCATAAAATGAAAGAAACTGCGAATATTTTGAAGTGCAGCAATTGTTTCTGGAAAAAACCCATTACTAGTCATTTCCGTGTCAATATTACTATCCCGATAAAGAGGTATACTTGGCTAACATAATTCACTAATCAAGACCATATGTTTTATGACATACTCACCATTTCAAAATATGCTCATTAAAAGATTCAGATATTTGATCCCTCCATGCAGAAACATTCTGATCTTCTTTATTTCGGACAGTTTTTTATTCTCTTAACCAAAATAAAAAAAACAAGTTAGTAAAATCATGCAATGCATTAATTATGATACGCTTTCCAACATACCAGAAATCATTACTCAAGTTATGAGGATAATGGCTGTGGGATAAATCTCGCTCCTGTGCCCTGACCTTTGACCCCATTTCGATTATATTCAACATAACCTGTTTAGTATTCCTCCGGAACAACATGATGGAGTTTTGTCGCAATCAAAGCATTTTTACGTAAATTATGATGCGTAAGGGCGATGGAATGGATCCAGCTCCTATGCCCTGACCGTTGACCCTATTTCACCCATTTTCAATAGGGTTCGTCCCCAGGTTGTCCCCTACCACATACTAAAATTTCATCGAAATCGAACCATTTTTACGTGAGTTATCTTGCGGGCGGGCGGCGACAGACAGATAGACGGACAAAGCTGGAGCATATACGCTTCTTCAACCTACGATTGGAAAGCGTAAATAAAGAGAAGCCCGGGTTTTTTTAAGTAATCGATAATATCAGCTTTAATAAGAAACGGCGATGACAAGCCATTAAATTCTGGGGTGGGTGTTTAAAGACCACCCTCAGAAACTCTCAGAGTTATAAGTAGTCGCCCGATACTAATTTGGAGCCACTGGCTTCAGGGTAGACACGGAGCCACCGCACAACCCCACCACCCATATCTCATCCGGAAATTGAATCCTGGCTCAGCCAGCGCCACAGACCTCTCTGGGGCACTAAACTCAACACATCAGGATATTCAATTTACAAGGATAGAAATCTTTTTGCCATTCTTTTGGTACTAAAAAAAGAGTGCGAGAAAAATGTGGAGCGGATGATGGTTGAATGGGGAAATATTTAACATTAATTTTTGTGAATCTCAAAGCAGGAGATACACTGCCTGACAGAGAAAATGCCACATCAAGAAGACGTGAACGCAGCGCCATGCAAATTGTAGGGTAAGTGCACACGTACAAGTTATGCAAATGATTGCATTTGCAGGCCAATGGCACGAACGGCGCGCGGGATATAAGCGGACAACCAGCCCGTGAGGCCATCAGTCGAGACGTCGTCACTGCCGCTAGAAGTGAGTGCTTCTGGTGTAACCGTGTCTGGAGAACAAACAAGGGGTGCCAATGCCGTTAAGACGCCGTCGTATGAGATTTCGTCAAACGGATGAGTTCACGAGAGGTGGCATCGTAGGCCTTCGTACCACCGGATGGTCCTTGCACCGTACTGCGGAAGAAACGCAACGTGATGCCACAATCGTCTGTCGCTTTTGGAGGCAGTGGTCCCAGGAAGGATGTGTGCAACGTCGTAGGGGGACCGGAGCACGGAGACGGACGTCCGAGCGCACCGATCGTCCCATCCGACGTCATGTCGTAACGGACGCACAGGCCAACGGGCGACATTTTGCGGAGTGTACGGGGAGGATTGGATGCTCCGATATCGATGCGGACAGTGTCGCGCCGATTGGCTGTGTCTGGTTTGCTGTCCAGCCGTCCGTTGCGAAGGCTACCCTTAACAGCAAGCCATCGTCATCACCGCTTGGCGTGGTGCCGAATGAAACAGTGTGGTCTTCAGCGACGAATCGCGGTTCTGTCTCACCACGGATCATCACCGTGCGAGAGTCTGGTGGCCACGTGGCCAACGGGCGGATTCCTCCACCATTGTGGAGCACCACACAGCCCGGCAACGTGGAATCATAGTGTGGGGGCTATCAGCGCCGACAGCCACTCACTGCTGGTACGCATTACGGGCACATTGACGGCACGCCGCTATGTTGACGAAGTGCTGCGGCCCGTGGCACTACCGTATCTGCAGGGCATCCCAAACGCCGTTTCTCAACAGGATAACGCCCGGCCGCATACCGCTCGGATCAGTCTGAATGCTTTACACGGTGAGCGGATGCTGCCGTGGCCAGCCCAATCCACCGACCTGCCGCCCATCAAGCATCTGTGGGACACGATTGTACGTCGGTTGAGTACCCTTCCACCCCGGAAAATGAAGATGAACTGTGGAGTCGAATCAACACCACACGGTCCACGATACCCAGGGACTCTATTCGGACTCTCATTGCCTCGAGGCCACGTCGGATTCAACGCTGCATCGCCCAAAATGGGGCCACACTCCTTATTGATATTCGGCCACTGGTGCCTAGTCTATATGTGACAATTTAACCATTTGTTCAGGACCTACTTGGCTATCTGTGTGTGCAGTTTGGCCTATTTTCGAGCATTTCTTCATGGTGTGGCATTTTCTCTGCCAGGCAGTGTATGAGAATCAGCTTAGAATATGGGAAAGAAAATGTTTCATCAAGATTTCGAAAATCAGGAAAGAATAAAGGAAAATGTTTTTTTTTTTTTTTTTTTTTTGTTTTTACGCATCAGGATTGCACTGCGATTGATTTAAAGATTTTTAGAGCGTTTCTTTGGGAGGTGGAGATTAACGACCACCGTAAGCAACTCGAAAGGTTATATATAAGCAGTAGCATGTTCCAAACTTAGGGCCACTGGTTCCAGGTAAGGAACAGAGCCAGTTTTAATTTACGAGCGTCATAAGAAAAGTTGTGCACTCGTTAATCTGAAACGGAAGCGGATGATGCATTCGGGGAAATGATTGCCTCATGTCAAAGTCAGACTCTCAGCAACGCAGTGGTGTCAGAACGACGCGGTATCATTTGCTTTGTGGACATGACAGGGTTTGGAAATAGAAGCGTGCAGCTCCTCAGGTCGAGTCACGGCGTTAAACCAGTGCTCGTACGCGAAAATAGGAACTCTGCGGGGGAAAACTCCGGAACAGGTCCACACTGCCTTGCAAGAAGTTTGTGGGGAAGAAACTCTTGATTGAAGCACAATTTCTTTTTGAGAACAAGGTTGAGACCGAAAATTCGTCAAAATCGCCCCAAGTTGTTGGAAGTGGGAGCGATCTTGCTGCATGATAACGCATCGTATCATGGTGCAGCGTCGGTACGGGGACTTTTGTCGAAATACGGCTGGGAAACTTTATCCCACTCACCATACAGCCCTGATCTCAGTCCACCCGACTTTGATCTTTTCTCAAAGTTAAGAAATCGGCTCCGTGACATCATCCGCTATGAATCGCTGGAGGAACTGTCATTGGACGTGACCCGAATAATACGACAGCTGAGTAAAGATGACGTACTATGGTGCATCCAGAACCTACCTCACCGCTGGCTAACTGTCATTAGCAGCGAAGGGGAGTACATTGAACGGCAATAAGGTAAGTTTTCTCCGTTACTTCACACTTTTTTCAAAAATGGACAGTGCGCAGAACTTTTGTTATGACTCCCGTAGGACCACTAATTCTAAGAAAGGTAGAGAGACATCCATGCCCTAGCGGGATTCGAGCTCAGACCTTTCTCGGACGAATGGTCATAAGCCAGCGCTTGTATCACTACACCATCGGGGGCGACTTTGCTGCTCATGTATTCCTAAGTTTCTGTGTTTAGTTTTCCAGGTCTACTACGAATCGTAAGTTTGTTGTTATCGGAGAATTTCGCATATTTTTAATTACCTTAAACTGGACTCATGTACTGTTAACTACATTTTGAAAGAACAGTATTAGATATTCCCATTTTTGTATCTCTTTTTTCTTTTTCCAAATTTCATTCTTCCACAATTTGGACCAGTACTTGTCAATTAAGCCATCTGGGAATTCTACCCTCAATCGGAACTGAATGACCAACAATTATCTTTCAGATAAGATTGCTCCTTTTTGCTAAAGAAGATTTCGAGTGAAATCCGAATATTGCAGTTCCAAATTTGATAGCATCCAGAAGTTTGGTCTTGAATCTGTCGCTGTCATATATGCTCTTAAACAACCAGTTAAGAAAAGGTAAGTCCTTCGCAATTCACATATGAGCCAAAGGTTTGAAATCCCGCGGTCAGTTCAGAAACTCTTAGAAAGGAAAGAATATATGAGTATACTACAGTGCGAAGATGAGACATGGTATGTAACGTGCCACTAGAAAAATTTGTCTGAGTCATGCAGTCTAGAAAGGTATCCTTTATCGCCACCTAGAAAGTCAGAAAGAGTGCAGTTCCCTGAGACGAACTATTTCAGAAGTAAAAGATTTAAAAGTCTGATATATATATTTTTTATTTTTTAAGGGTATGCTTTACAAGTGTTTGGTGTCAAGGAATGAAGTTCAGTAAGTTCAGAGCCCGAGTATAATGAAGCGACTTGTGGACCACGTTGACCATTCTGCTTAGTATTGATTTACTGTTTCTTAACATAAAAAGAAGATAGCTACTGGATGCATACTGAAGCAGAAAATTACTAAGAACATTCAATTAGACACGTACCATCCTCTCTTACGTGCCTAATTATGACATTGAGATGACTTTATAAACAGCTCATTGTACAAAGGATTCAGACTTGTGCAAATTGTAGATAGCCGAAGTACAGGAAAAACTCGTGTTTTAGCGACTTTGAAAGAGGCATGATAGTGAGCGTTAGGCGGACAGGTGCAAACATCTCATAAACGGCAAATATTCTCGTCTATGAAAGATCTACTGTGTCGAGGATGTACAATGAGTGGTGCACAAACAAGACAACAAGCTGTCAGAGGTTTTCCTGTGCGCGGAAACCACTGGACGATGTTTGAGGGCAACTGCAGCTCAAGAGGATTGTAGGGGTTACAGACAAGCTCCATTGCGTCCAGTAACAACATAGTACAGCCGATGCATCTTGAGGAGAATTTCATCATACACAGCTCACCACACCTTAGAACGAATGGGTTATAACAACAGACGTATTTTTCATATGCCACTCGAACGCCTGTGGGATGAGATTAAGAACGCCATTCGTAACAGAGAACCTCCTCCAACGAACACTTGGCAATTGAAGGACGTCATCACATCCCCTTGGCTGAGCATACTTGTAGAACGAAATCAGCACTTCGTTAAATCCGTGCAACATCAAATTTATTCTGTTTTGAAAGCTAAGGGTGGCAGAGAGCGTTATTATTTAGGTGTTTCTAATAATTTCCCATTACAGTGCCTATTAGCGAGTTTCTTTGTTGCTCAGTCAGTAATGGCGGAGAAAATTTCAACTGTGACGATGTACCAGTAGCAGTTATTGAATTTTTAAGGAAAGAAGGTATTGTTCCAGCAAATATTCCTAGTCTGTGGTTAGAGGCTATGGAGATTCTCCATCCTACAGTTTTTCGTCGTTGTCTTTGAAACCGAGGAATGCGTTCCAAATGCAACGAAGAACCGAAAGAAACCACAGATGAAGGCATGGATTGCGTCACGGTAAAGACTTTTGTTATCAAGGACTAACACAGGTAGAACAAATATACATCGATGAGCCATTACATCATGACCACTCCCAGCCAAGAGAAATGAGCGCCCCTGGAGACCGGACAATGGCGCAGGTGAAGTTCACTGAGCAGTATATATACAACCCGAGAACCGGCTTTCAGTTAGTAGAGTGTTTGGAGTCAGAATGAGAGAAGCTCCCGATTTATCGGAGTTTGATAAAGGACAAATTGTGTTGGCACGGCGCCTCGGAACTAAGATCTCGGAAACGGCGCGGCTTGTGAATTGTTCACGTGCCGCTGTAGTGAGTACGAATCAAAAGTGGTGCACAAGTGGCCAAACGACGAATCGTCGTACAGCCGTGTATCGTCCGCAGCCCATTGATGCCAGAGGGGAGCGGAGACTGTTGCGCATTGTTCACAGCGACCGAAAAGCCACAGTGCGACAAATCACCCGCAGCTACAACAGTGGTGTGTGACAAATCACCCGCAGCTACAACAGTGGTGTGCGAAAAATCAACCGCAGCAATGTGTCACAGCACACAGTTCATCGCAGCCTTCTGCGCATGGGCCTCCGTAGCCGAAGACCCAGCCGGGTGCCCATGCTCTCTGCACGTCATCACTAACAACGCATGAAATGGGCCCAATATCATCGAGATTGAACCGTGGATGATTGAAAGAAAAGTGGCCTGGTCTGTCGAATAGAGATTCCTGGTGCATCACGTAGACGGCCGAGCGTGGATACGTGGATTACCAACAGAGGCTATGGCACCTGGATGCACTGTTGGGTGGAAACAGGCCAACGGCGGCGGTGTTATGCTGTGGGGGATGTTTTCTTGGGACACTTTAGGCCCCATTATCCCAACAGCACAATCCCTGACAGCTATCAGGCATCTGAACACCGTTGTGGACCAAGTTCACCCATTCATGGCAATTGTGTTCCCTGCTGGTGATGGCCATTACCAATAGGATAATACGCCATGCCACACTGCCAGAATCGTCAAGGAGTGGTTCAAGGAGCATGCTGGTGACTTTCTGTTAATGTCCTGGCATCCAAATTCACTTGACATGAACCCAATCGAACATTTGTGGTTCGTCTTGGAAAAGCGGGTTCGCGCTAAATCACCACCACCCCGAAATGTACGAGAACTAGAGGACCTGTTGTTGACATTATGGTACCAGATATCCCAGGATACCAATCGCCACCTCATCGAATCGATGCCTCGTCGAGTGGCCGCTGTTTTGCGGGTTAAAGGGTAGCCGCTGTTAATAATAAGCTGTAGCCGCTGTTTTGCGGCTACTGTTTATTAAGTAGGTGGTCATAATGTAACGGCCCATCGGTGCATTCCCTAGTCTGTGATTAGACGCTAAGGAGATTCTCCATCCTAGCGTTCTTCACCGTCATCTTTGAAACCAATTAACGCGTTTTAAATGGAACGAAGAACCAAAAGAAACCACAGAGGGAGGCATGGATTGCGACACGATAAAGACTTTTATTATCAAGGACTAACACAGGTAGAACAAATATAGGTACTGGGTATACTGAAGTTACTGAGTCAGAAATCAAGGAAATACACAACACAGGTATGTGAATGACCCTCATGTACAGAGAGTGAAAAGAACTCGATGTATAAAACCCCAAGGAAGACTTCCCTTGCGTAAACTTCAGCAAATGTTATCTGACTTATTTGATTTAGAATGCATTGTTCGATACACACAAATTCATTTTATATGTATTTACTAGGTGAAAATCCGTCAATAATAACGGGTAAAATAAGACATGTAAAGCAATTTTTAATAACCAGGTTTTTTGTTTTTTTGTGTGTGATATCCAAATGTGAAAGTATGTTTAATGAGCTTTACAACAATAAATAAAGTGTATTGGTTGAGGCAGGGATTTCATAATTAAAACAGGCAAGCGCTCTTTCCACTGTGACACCATAGTGGGACAAACGACTCATTAGCGGTGTACCGGAAAAACTCGCGCCTCCTTTTAAAAAATATTTTCGAAGACCTTTTACAAAAATCTATTTCTTATTAGCTTTCAATTACTGCAATTTTTAGATTCTATATCATTAACTTAGCGTTACAGGAGTTTTAATAAATCAAATTCTTTGAAACTTGCAGGTATTTTTCGTAAAACCAGGCTTATTACACTTTATTGCCTGAAACACAAATGTGCACGTTTTAATTAAAATGTGTGATTGCCGTAATTGATACCTACACCAAGTAAAATACTTAACCAGAGTGAATCACATCATGACAATTTTATTCTTTTAGAAAACCAAGTTATGCCTCTTTGAAATGCCTCACGATTACACAAACACAACATATAACTGCCGTGTCTAATGAGCTTTTCCGGTTTATACGAAAATACAGAGCATAAGTAAGTAAATAAATAAGTAACAATTAAGAATTATGGCACAAAAAAAGTAAAACTACTTAAATTATTTACTCTTGAATATAAAAACACTTAATATCATGCCACAAACAAAATTTCTCTTGACTGTTATAAAAAAAAACCCCTCTGTTCCCTTGTTCCCGCAAAAAGTACCTTTTAGTTCATTATATTCTGAAGGATACGCAGTTGTGTGGAAACAACTTTAATACGTAACACCTCACCCTCATTGCAATAAAAATTCCATTCATTGAACTGATTCACATTCTCTTTTTAATATACATGCATAGAAACTACTGTTGTGGCCAAGGAAAAGGGCCTCAAGTTTTTTGCAGTAGCTGTTTTTCCGTAATCCAGGTTTTGTAAACTAAAGCAACGAAAATTATTCCAAAATTTTCTCAGAACAAGTTAGTAAAATCATGCAATGCATTGATTATGATAGGCTTTCCAACATACCAGAAATCGCGAGCAGACAAACCCTCCTCCCCACCCTGACTATTGATTCGTTCAGTATACCTTCGGAACAACATATTAACGTTTTGTCGCAATAGAAGCATTTTTAGTCAAGTTATGAAGATAATGGCTGTGCAATAAATCTCACTCCTGTGCCTTGACCTTTGACCCCATTTCGATGATATTCAACAGAACCGGTTCAGTGTACCTCCTGAACAACATGATAAAGTTTTGTCGCAATCGAAGCATTTTTACGTAAGTTGTGACGCATAAGAGCGATGAAATGGATCCCGCTCCTAGGTCCTCACCTCTGACCCCATTTTGTCCATTTTCAATAAGTTTCGTCCCCAGTTGTCCCCTACCACATACTTAAATTTTATTGAAATCGAACCATTGTTACACGAGTTATCGAGCGAACAGACAGACAGACGTGCAAAGCTGGAGCATATACGCTACTTCAACCTACGGTTGGAAAGCGTAAAAAAGAAATGACATCCTTATAAACTGCAACTCTTACACCATTTGAATGAAGATGATCCTGATCGTCGTTTTCAATTTTGCGAGTAGGCACTGCCGCATTTTCAGAAATGTTTGCCTGAATTTCTGGATTAGCTTCACCACTGCACTATGCATGATTGGCCGCCTTTCTGGGTGTCTGCGGTCGAAGTCAGCTGCAACCTTCCTTGAACTCCGTCCACCATGATGCAGAAGTATGTCAATACGCTCCTCTTTGGTCAATTCTATCACATTTCACTGCAAAACAAAGTCGAAACATTCATGTATAACATGCAAGAAAAACACCAAACATCCTATAATAATATCCATAAACTTGTAAACTAATAAAGATACGTAAAAATAATGGCATCACTGTTTTTCTGAGAAAATTTCATATAACTTTGAGTGGTTGCATGACCCTGTTGTTATTTGAAAAATTGAAGTTGAATTCAATATGGCCGCGGTGGCGCAGTGGTCTAAGCAATGGCCTCTGATCATTCGTCCGAACGTGGTCTGGGTTCGAATCCCGGTGAGGCATGGATGTTGTGTTTGTCTTACGGCACTGGCTCTCTCCTTTCCCTGGAACCAGTGACCCTAAATTAGGGACGGGCGACTGCTTATAGCCCATTGAGTTGCTCACGGTGGTTGTTAAACCTCAAAAAAAAAAAATTCAATATGGTAAATGGGTGGGTTAACATGTGTCAGAGGTGAAATACTTGGCCCAATGTACGTATATTGCACATGGTTGCTTTCATGTGCTGTTAAATGCCTAGAAAATATTTGGGTGGATCCAGACTTATGAATCACCCTGCAGTATTAATACCAACACAGAAACAAGAATTTCATCAACGGATTGCAGGGAATATCGGAGTACAGTGATTTTCGCACCAAAAACCTGACCAGTCTGAGTCCAACGAAATGAGCAGAAAATTAACGTTTCTAAAATAGAACATAACTTCTCGATATGCATTCCGCTGTACATATGTGGAAGAAGCAGTGACTCTTTTAGGAGAAAAAGCAATAGCAAGTTGAGAATCTCTGTCCTGAGTACGTTTTAAGATTTTTCCTTTGATTGGGGCAGTCACAAGTATGTATTTTTGCTATCAAATCTTCGAGACTGCTTTTTTTTTTTTTTTTTATTGGAGGTTTAACGACCACCGTGAGAAACTCAATGGGCTATAAGCAGTCGCCCGTCCCTAATTTAGGGTCACTGGTTCCAGGGAAGGGAGAGAGCCAGTGTCGTAAGACAAACACAACATCCATGCCTCACCGGGATTCAAACCCCTTTCGGACGAATGATAAGAGGCCATCGCTTAGACCACTGCGCCACCGGGGCGGCAGCCTGCTTTATGCGTTCGATGTATAAGTTCTTGTCGGTGGCTCCAAAGAAAATTCTATACAATTAAGTTTCTCTCGGGAATAAGAAAGCCATTTCTGGAGCCACAAGTTCCAATCCATCTCTTAAGGAATATGCAATCCGGGCATTTTTGCACCTCTGCTTTTAAATTTCAAGGTGCTACAGTGCAGGGGCGGCGGAACGTGAAGTTCGTTGACCGGGCCCGAAATTTCGAATCGTGGTGCACTCCCCTCAATTCCCGCTTCCCGGAACAAATAGAAGAAAAACAATGCCTAAGGAGCTTTGTTGGGGAGTAGGACCACCTGACCACTTACCTAGAGGAACTTTCTAAGACACATCACAGCATTCGCACATATGCCAAACAATAATAATAAAAAAAAATCTTGGCTGAAATTACGAAAATTATTGACCGGGCCCGGGCCCTGGCGGCCAGGGCGGTTCCGCCACCACTGCTACAGTGGAACATCGTCCCAGAATCTTAGTTATGCTTATAACAAAAAAATCGCATACAGTAAATTCCGGTTAATTAAGCCATCGGTTAATCGGGGCAGCCGTTTATTTGGGACTGCTCTTGAAGAACATCTCAGATTAGATCTTTGGGATAAAGCTTTGCATAATTTGGGCAGTCGCTTAGTTGGGCCAAAGTGTTCTAGCCCCGATGTGTCCTAATTAACCGGAATCTACTGTACCTGAATGAAAATAGGCAACAAACAGGATGTTTGTTGCTCTTTTGTGTTATGTTACGTAACATAACACCAAACAGGATGTTTGTTGCTGCTTTGTGTTATGTTACGTAACATAATGTTTAATATCTATACCTAGAGTACTCCTGATGTATTTCTCTCGGCTTGCTTGTTGGAAATTACGCACAAGCACAGCCATAAGTTTTGGAACAATTTAGTGTTTAATAAAGATGCACTTGCTTTTTTCCTAGTCTAGGAAGCATATCTACAATTCACAATTTAACACAGAATGTGAGTTAAAAACATCACGTAAGTGTAAGTTGAAATCACATATAGGCAAAAGAGCAACAAATGACCTTACTGTGAAAGTCAGAATTCTCATTCACCTCTGGAGGATGTGTTTGGGTCAGTATAGCAAACAAACCCTCACAGACACACTCCCACCATACAGCAGCGGAACATTGAAAATAAGATGACAGCTGAAGTTCAAAGGTCACATGTCAGCAGCTTTGGTTATCTTTCTCCGTGAAGCGCCGAAGGAGGGGGGGGAGCAGGGCTAGGGGGTCACTATTTTCGGCTGGCTTTCGAAGACCTCTAGATTCAAACACGGATAACCACATGTCACCTTAAGCTTCCATGCCCTCCGGATCTGATGTTACCGTTGGACTTGGGAATTAACTCTAGCAACCACTACGGGCTGTTGTGATAGCATTTTTTGTTATTTGTTCTGGATTTAGCGACTCTTTTGAGCATCTTAGGTTATAAAACCTAATTTAAGGCCACTGAGCTCAATCCAGGAAAGGACAAAAACCAGCGCCGTAGTACAAACACACATCCGGTACTCCTGGCTAAATTTGCATAATTAGACAGAAACCCAAGCTTCTGACCAAACGGCCACAGAGGCGGTGTTTTGTGGTAGTTAAATATCCTCTCACGTAAGCGCGTTTAACCGCTCAGTTTTTTGAAACATGACTACATGATTGAAAAACTGAGATCCACCTGGTGGTACTGTATAGCAACGACGAGCAATATCGGAAGTTGAGAGAGTGATCCGCTCGTAGCCGATATTGAATTCCCGAGTAATAATACGAGTAATGGTGTATACTGGCCACTGAATTAGAAACTTTAATTCAATACCAGATTGGGCCTCCTTTAGCCTGAATTACAGCACGTATGCGGTTTGGCATATCTTCCACAAGGTCAAGGAGTGCATCTACGTCTATAGCATAACAGACGTTCAACAGGCAGTCCTTTAACTGGATCGGATTTGAAGGAAGAGGATTTTGCTCCTGGATCTGTTTCTCTAACATGTCCCACACATTCTCAATCCGGGCTTTGTAGTGGCCAGGGAAGATGTTGAAATGTGCTGTCATGCTCGTTGAACACATTTTGCGCTATCGACAGAAGCATTGTCGTCCATGAAACAGCCGTCATCTTCTTGATAAAAATTCAACATTACAGAATGGACTTGATCAGCAACAATGTTCAGATAATCATTCGAGGAGACCCGACATTCCATCAATATTCAGGGGACCCGTTGCGACCAACAGAACGTGTCCCACGCCCCGATACAATCTCCAGAACCTTGAGTTGTGTTTACAAGACAAGCTGGGGCCATTGCTTCATGAAGCTCCAGCCAAACTCTCTGCCTACTGTCGGCACAGAACAAGGTATATACTGCAGCTCTTCGGACCACAGAACTTTTTTCCAGTCTTCCAGCGCCCAGTCAGGGTGATCATGTAGACGAACTTTCCCGTTCTTCGCAGATATAAGTGGTTTCTGTATTAGCATTCGACTGCCATTACCGACCCTCTTCAATTTCCTGCGCATAGTTCGCTGAGATATGAGTCTGGAATAGCCTTCATTGAATGTTTCGGTCACTTGCTGCACACAGGAAGTTCTAATTCTCTGTACAAGTCTCAGATGAACCCGATTTCTTTCCTGGCAAATTGTCATCGCTTCACAGTTATGCCCCTTAGACATGCAATGTGCATTATTTTCCCACTGATTAAAGACTCGGGATATCTCACCTTTTGAGAAACCAGTCAGCTTTGCTGTTTTCAAAATCGTGGCTCCATCCAGACGGACACCTACAGTAAACCTTTTATCAAAATTCTTTGTTTTTCCCATTGTGATCAACACTATTGACGATTACTGACAACCAGCAGTTTTAAATAATTGCCGAGATGAGGTGGTGACGCACGTGACCACGTATTGTACATATACGCTGCGTAAGTGACGCTTACGTACATCTGCAAATTCAGGGGCCAGTGTGTGACGCTCTTTCTCCTAACTGATTCCCAATGATCATGCAGTCGTCAGGGCTTGTGATAAGGTCATGATACACTAGCGGTACTTCTGTATCTTCTTCAGCAACTGCTCGTGAAGAAAGTGAGTGTCCGCAGTAATGAGTACTAAATGCCCCTCCGCTGATCCAGCCGTAGAATGTCATTACTATCAGAATGCCATCATGAGGAGTATCGCTAAGAATATTCCTTGACTGATGCAAGTGAATACTCTTTGAATACAAATAAAATTGGGCATACACCACATCTAGAGGGTATATACTGTACTTTGCAGCCGCCATGCTATTTTTTTTTAAATGTTAATGACTATAATGTTCACTAGAGGCTCTGTACCACATTTTACTCACAGTCGCAGAATGTGAACCGTACAACTCTATAAACATAGTAATTAGATTTTATTCTTCTTTACTCTGTTCTTTGGGAACTGAAGTGAACTAAATAGTACAGCTCGAAAAGAGTTTATAATCTTTTAGTTCACCCTGAATAATGAATGCAAAAAGCATCTTACCAAAAGCATTTACAGGTTTGTTTGTTTTTTGTTTGGGGGTTTTACGACCATCGTGGGCAACTCAACTCATGCCCGTCCCTAATTTGGGGTCACTGGTTCCAGGTAGGGTAAATACATGCGTCGTGGAGCAAGCTCACCATCCATGCCTCTCCAGGGATTCGCGCCTGGATCCATTTCGGACGAATGGTCAGAAGCTCGCACTTAGACCACTGCGCCATCGGGGTAGCATTACAGGTATTCAAAGTAATGTATTCAGCCTGGCTCCTTGAAGATAGTAACGCTGAACTTCCGCAGCAAAGTTTGAAGACACACACAAAGTAATATGAAGAGCTAAACAAGTTGATTACCAGACGGAGAAGCCAACACCTCAACGAAGTTATACAAAGAAACTTGAAGGTAACAACTAGGCAATATTGCGTTGAATAATTAAAGAAGAACAAGGTAACAACAAACTAGGTAACGTCGTATATCTTAGTAAGCAAAAATCAAGTAAGTCTAGCGTTGAAGATTCCTAACATCTAACATACTCAAACCCCATACACGCCGTATTTATCTTAACTGAGTGCTGACCAGACTGACCGCAAATAATGCCACATGTAGAAGAAACTTTTGGGAGTTCAGACATGACGTTAAGTTCGAAAAGTATAACGAGATACAACTTAGAATTACATGAGATAGTGAATAAAAATTAAAATTAAAAAGGTATTATACGTCACAAGAGTTATAATTTCAATGCCCTAACTTTTAGCCAGACACATGGTGGTAAACGTAATTTGTCGAAGATGGCGTATTTACGAAAACCTGTTCAGTACTTTCCAAAGAGAAATAAAGATTTCAAGTCTGCTTCCGTGTCGGACAGTGAGGAACGCTTTCCAAATTGAGAAGGTGAACCCTAATATGCAGGCGCGCCGCTACCTCAAGGCTTCATCCCACCCAACTTTTCTTTGAACCCACCCTTTAGCCTCCCCCTCCTAATATTTAAGCAGTTTGAACACAAGGTGAGTACAGCCACCTAAGATTTTGGGGAATTTGGCTAAATGTACGTGAAATTTTCAAATTCACAGAAAATTTGTTATATAAAACGACTTTTTGCTGTTTTACCTTTGATGAAATGGCAATTTTATCCTTCAGTGTGCGTATCTATATACTGTATAATACAAACGTTTCCATTTTCGCATTACTGAATTCATTTTCATACTTCTATGTAAACGTTAATTTTGGTACATCCTATGTAGCACATTTTCTTATTTGTTATTGTCTTTGGTTGATATTTGATAAGCTTCTGCTCCATTTATTCCCTCCCTTTTCTTTGTAAACATGTTTCCGATATTTAAGACTTTTTTACCATCCCTAGATCATTTTATGGCATATTTTTTACACTGTCAGCGGTGTCTTTCACTTATGGCATCGCGTCACAGTACTAGTTCCTAGTTTGAAGCTTTATATTATGTTATTGATTATCCTTTTTGTAACTTCTTTTTGCACAAAGTAGTTTTCTTTTGTTGTTTCATGCATCCGAGGAGCGAGTGTATATATGCTTTTATACTGAAGTTCGGGGAAGTTCACGCTTCCTGTTTAGCTCAAAAGAAAAGTACAGTAAATTATATAGTATAAGAAATAAAACCTGCAATATTGCCTTAGAAATGGACAAAAAAACCTTAAGAAAGCATACTGTGGTGGTAATACCAAATATGTACAAGAGGCGTTATTGTAAAACATCGTAATAAAGATCTAGAGATGGGGTCAAAAACACGAATTATATGCTTACAAGAAACAGAGAAAAAATAATATCCGTAAATAGTGCACGGTTTTATTAAACATCAATCAAAGATAATAAGTAAAATACAATTAGTTGCATCGGAAAGAAATTTAGGTGCGCAAATAAGAAAAATTAAAAAAATAGTGTGACGTACCTGCCAGCAGGACGCACATGACATAAAGGCAGATAGTAGTCAGAACAAACGTCCGCGTAGCTCAATTGGTAGAGTGACTTATTCCGGAATGAGGGGATCCGGGTTCGAATCCTGGCGTGGACAGAAATGACGGGGAAATTTACTTCGTTATAATGGTGCCCGAACTATCCGGATGACCCGACCGTTCAAAATCTCGCATTGGTGTGATGTTATTTCCACACCGCGAGATAGGAAAATTAAGAGAATCCCTTCTCCAGCACTTCGACAAAAAAAAAAAATAAATAAATAAATAAATAAAAAATAAGGGGGAGATGATGTAACGTACCTGCCAGAAGGACGCACACGACATAAAAGCAGATAGGAATCAGAATAAAACGTCCACGTAGCTCAATTGGTAGAGCAACTTATTCCGGAATGAGGGGACCCGGGTTCGAATCCTGGCGCGGATAAATATGACGGAGGAATTTACTTCGTTGTAATAGCCAAAAAGGCAGAACGAAATATCACTAATAAAATACTGAAGAGAAAATCAAAAATCAACAGAATGGGAAAATGCTGAACTGAACATCAGAAACTGAATGAAATGTGTGTTGTTGAATCAATTATGGAAGAAATTTCGGACTGGGATTAAATATAGCATGCATGTAGACAAGGTTCTGATAAAACCCAAAAAAAGAACAACTGCATGTTATCAACAGATGGAAAAGATCAATAACAGATGGAACCACAGCACAAAACTATAGCAGGTAAACGAAGAATGAATTTTTCCTAGAGTACTCAACGTTATATTCTTTTGAAAAACCAATACGAGAACAAAAGTAAGAGGCTTCCGAGGATGTCGAGCCGCGGATGGCTTAGTGGTTAGCAGTTCAGACTATCGATGTAAGGTCCTCAGGTTCGAACCTGGGCTGATCTTTCAGAGATAGTGTGATTTACTAGCAATCGCTGAATATCGGACGAGCACGTTAAGTGACGGCCCCCAGGCTGGACCCACTGGTTAAATGGGTATCCTTTCCTATGCCCCCTCCCTGAAATTCTGTCACCCCTCTATGTGCAATATTGTACTTGTACGGTGGCGCCATCTACTGTACTCTAATCTCACTACGAACTGTTCTGTCAAAGTCGCTAGACTTGCTCTCATTCCTTCCGTTTCTGTGTCCTGCCCAAAAGGCGATCTCGCTGTAGGTGGCTGGGACCTAAACTCTACTCACTGTGGACGGAAGTCCTACAAGAAAATGACAAATACTGTTAATAGTAGGATCTTCCGAGGATGCCTTGCGGTACAGACGAAATGTATTAAGCAACTACTTTAAAACAATTATATTCTACCCTCGTTGCTGCTTTGTTATTTCTATAACTCCTCAGTGTTATGCAAGCTGCCATGATCATATAAATTACTGCATTCAAATTATCATCATGCAACCTAAAACAACTACGGCGACTTAACAGATGTTAATAGTAGTGAATAAACGAGTGTCGCAACGCCACTTCCAAATGCACAATTGCAAAATATTAGGCGCACTCAGTAACATCAGTTTGTTAGGGAATGATTTAGTTAAGTCAATGATGTGTGTAAACGCTCATCCTAAGTCAGACTTGATGAAAATTTTCAAAGGCAACAAAGGTAAAAAGCTAAGCACACGCAGCAATCATGTTGATGGGAAGCAGACTTAGCCAAGCAGAATCCTCAGGTGCGAATCCTCGCCCCTAATGCTTGAGTAGTATTGCACAGGTCCGGAAAAGTACAGCACTTTCCAAATTATATATCTATATAAAGTGCTTTCTCGGCAATGTTATTCCTTTCATTTAAAAAAGATATAGCATAAACAGACACGAAAAATGGATAGGTTTTCCAAATTCATTTTACTAGTTTACCCTATGGGTATTTTTTCTGTTTTTAAAGATTTTGTGAGTATTCCCACTTCGACTATATTTTCCAAGGAGGCTTTCATCTATAACGCGAATCCTCCTTAAAAAATTTCTGGCAACGCTACTTATGTTAAATACCATATCAGAGCTGGGGGAAATGCAATATACTTAAGTAAGATACTGTCAAAGCAGGGGTGTGCTAATTGGTACTTTCACAACGACCTTTCTAGAAGTCACAATGGGGAATTAAGGGCACAATAGAAAGCTCTCACACCAAGAAACTCTCACCACTCCAGACTGGAGTCTCTCCTCAATAGATTACATTGCAGTGCAGCAGCAAACGAGACGAATCTATTTAGTGGTAGCTATAGTTGAAGAACTAAATCAGAAATGAGAATGGCCCAATCAAGTAACTGAATGTGTACAATTTTTTTCCGTTTGTTCTTCGAGTCTTACATATGGGCTCTGTTCCCGGGATGTATGCCTAAGTTGTACTTCCGGAAGACAAGACCCTTCATCCAGAAAAAGTTGAAGTGATCGGTATAATAAGATTTGGCAATCATGAAAATTTGCATTTTCCCTCTCCCTGAAAATGTTTATTGGTCTACCGCAGAGAATGTTCTGGAACAAAGTCCGAGCATGTGTGCTGTGTAAAAGACTAAACTCTGTGAGCGTATTTCTTCATAATTCAACTAATGAAATGTTATGTGCTTTTGTGAATACTAATACCTAAAGCCATTTTGCCTTTTTTTCCTGCGAAAAGTAATTTTAACAGAAGGTGAGTAGCTGGTTATATTTTTTGGGTAACTATTAGTGATTCCACATTGAACTAATTTTACGTCAGATTGAATGGATCGTATCAAATCTGACCCTTGAACATTTTATCCCACGCATGAGACTTAGAACAAAACCCAGGCTAACATCAGGTTTTTGCAGATTAAATGTCGAAATATTGATGGAAATTTCAGGCACTCGAAATACGGTGCAAAATAAACGTTATTAATCAAAATAATCGCCGCCAGAAGTAACACACTTTTCTTAACGAGGTACAAGCTTCTGTATACAGTCTTGAAAAAATGTCGAGCTTTGGGATGCGACACACTCATGAAATGCAGTTTCAACTGATGTTTGGTTGGGGAATGATTTACTCTGCAGAAAGGTGTTCAAGTGCTTGAAGAAGTGATAGTCCATGGACAACAGATCAGGTGAGTAAGGTGGATCGGTTAAGGTCTCGTACCTCAACTGGTTTAGCTTCTGGATCGTATGGTGTGAAACGTGAGGTCTTGCGTTATCACGGAAAAGTATGGACTTATGGCGATTGACTAATGCCTGCTGTTTGGTGGACAGTTTTCCATGCATAATGTCAAATTGTTGATAATACCTGTCAGCTGTGATGATTTGACCCGTTTGTAAGAAGGGGAAGTGGATCACTGCAGCTTGCGGACTACCAAAAACTGATTATGGTCTTTCTAGGAAGGAATTAAGGTTTCATTGGTTGTTTCGGCCGCGGTCTAACCATTACGGCGAACGTCGGCGATTTTCATTCAAGATCCATTTCCCATCACACGTGACGAGGTGCTTCAAAATGTCGTTCGTTTGGTTGCGGATACGCAGAGAAGAGCAGACATCAGATCGCCGTGTTTTGTGCTGTTCTCTCAACTCATGTTTGTATCCATCTTCTTCACTTTGCTTATGGCGGTTAAATGTCGGAAAATAGATTCATAGTGTACTCCGAATTTTTCGTCAAGTTCTCGAATCGTTTCACGTGGATCGGATTCAATTAATACCTGTAACGTACCAGGAGATGTGACTTACCTGCCAGAAGGACGCACACGACATAAAGGCAGATAGGAATCAGAATAAAACGTCCGCGTAGCTCAATTGGTAGAGTGACTTATTCCGGAATGAGGGGATCCGGGTTCGAATCCTGGCGTGGACAGAAATGACGGAGAAATTTACTTCGTTATAATGGCGCCCGAACTATCCGGATGACCCGACCGTTCAAAATCTCGCATTGTTGTGATGTTATTTCCACACCGCGAGATAGGAAAAATAAGAGAATCCTTTCTCCAGCACTTCAAAAAAAAAAAAAAAAAAAAAAAAAGAAAAAAAAGAAGGGGAGATGATGTAACGTACCAGGAGATGTGACGTACCTGCCAGAAGGACGCACACGACATAAAGGCAGATAGGAATCAGAATAAAACGTCCGCGTAGCTCAATTGGTAGAGTGACTTATTCCGGAATGAGGGGATCCGGGTTCGAATCCTGGCGTGGACAGAAATGACGGAGAAATTTACTTCGTTATATACCTCCTACTCGACATAATCGGTAGCTCCTTTTGGTCTACCGCATGGTTCATTTTCGAGGCTCATATTGCCGGACCAGAGTTTAGCAAACCAACGTTGTGCCTTGCTTTCACTAACGGCATCAACGTTGTGTCTTGCTTTCGCTTTCACTAACGGCATCAACGTTGTGCCTTGCTTTCACTAACGGTACCGACGTTCAACCTAGCTTTCAGTAAGTGCTGTACTGATGTTGCGAGATACCGCCAATACACGGTGTCCAAGTTTAAACTCAAAAGAAAACGACCCGAATTCGGCTGTGAGCCGTCGTCCTTTGTCCTGCAGCACAATCTTCTTCGAACTGATGCCACTGAAAAGATTGTCAGTGCGGTTTTTTGCTGTTTTTTTTTTTTTTTTTTTTGGAAGGTGGGGTTAACGACCACCGTGAGAAACTCAGTAGGCTTTAAGCAGTTGCCCGTCCCTAATTTAAGACCACTGGTTCCGCGGAAGGAAGAAAACCAGTGCCAAAAGACAGACACAACATTCATGCTTCACCAGGATTCGAACCCAGACCCCTCTCGGACGAATGATCAGAAGCCAGCACTCTGACCACTGCGTCACCGCGGCGGGATGAATGCTTTATAGGCAGCAGCCTTGATGCTTTAAATTTGCATAATACAAGTCACATCCCGCGATATGTTAATTCCCAAATTAACACTGCACGTGTCTGCAAAATCAGACATGGTTAGGTGGCGCAGTGATCTGAGCGATGGATTCTGATCATTCGTCCGAGATGAGTCCGGGTTCGAATCCCGGTGAGGCATGGATGTTGTGCTTGTCTTACAGCAGTAGCCGTCTCCCTTCCCTGAAACCAGTGACTCTAAATTAGGGACGGGCGAATGCTTATTGCCCATTGAGTTGCTCACGGTGGTCATTAAACCTCCAATCAAAAAAAAAATTCCCTTGAAGAATGGCATACAATACATTTGGGTTATTTTCAGTCAACTTTTTAGCCGTCCCAGTGGCGCATTGGTCTAAGTGATGGCTTCTGATCATTCGTCCAAGAAGTGGTCTGGGTTCAAATCCCGGTTAAGGCATGGATGTTTATGCTTGTCTTTCGGCACTGGCTCTTAATGTGTTACTTGATCAGCACTGGCTCCCTCTGTGTTATTTATCATTCGGCATAATGTATACCATGTTCGCTATCTACAAAGTACACAGGGTGTGTCGAAAGTTTTGCAATATTTGGATCACTTTAAATCTTCATACGTACCTTTGCGGCGAAAGCTGACTAGCATTCAAAGTATAAGCCATCGTGTTGCACTGTCTTTAGCCATCTGTCTGCCAATTTTTTGATTCCGTGGCGGTA
The DNA here is from genome assembly GCA_039090855.1 of Macrothele yani. Taxonomy (NCBI): domain Eukaryota; kingdom Metazoa; phylum Arthropoda; class Arachnida; order Araneae; family Macrothelidae; genus Macrothele; species Macrothele yani. Next base: position 16,262,057 of record CM077017.1, read on the forward strand.
CCAGTTCTTGTCCTTCGAAGCGAAGAACACCTTATGCGGCACTTCAACAACCCCCAGCTGCCGCCTCCTCCTGGTTGTTGAAGTGCCGCCCGCGAAGGAAGTGGGCCATGGAACGGAACAAGTGATAATCCCACGGAGCAAGGTCCGGACTATATACTGGGTGTGGCATCAGTTTGATGCCCTCAAGTTCCTGGAGCTTTGCCCGGGTCGTTCGCGCGGTATGAGGCCAAGCTTTGTCCTGTTGTAGGGGAGCGCACTTTCTGTTCACCAGTTCCGCGAGTACTTCTCCTCCAAAAGGGCATTCATCCCCTCCAGCTGTTCAGAGTAAAGGTTAGCATTGACGGTCCGACTGTCTGAAACAAATTCGTAATGGATTATGTCCTCGAAATTCGAAAAATCACCAGACGCAGAGCATCACCTTGTGCTCAAAGCGCTTTCGTTTGGCAACAGGTCCTGGAAGCTGGCCTGGGCTCAACCATTGCGTTTGTGTGTTAAGATTGCGGAAATAGATCCAGTTTTCATCGCACGTAACAATTCTCTTGATGAAACGTACGTTGCTCTGGTTTTCTAGGAGTTCTGTGCACACTTCCACTCGGTGGTTTGCTTCAGCTGGCGTCAGTTCGTGAGGGACAATGCGGCAGCTCCTGTAGACCTTGTCGGAGTCCTGAACCCACACAGCACAGAATATTTCGTATATGTTACAAGTACGTAGCACTGAAACATTGAGACTTTTCAGATACGTTGCGCAATGTAACAGTAATGTTTCAGAAACCTTACGGTTACGTCAAAATGTCCGCAAACGTTACATAACTTTGAAACATAACCGGTACGTTACAGTGAAAGGTCGCCGCCCCGGTGGCGCAGTGGTCTAAGGCGCTGGCCTCTGATCATTCGTCCGTAAGGGGTCTGGGTTCGAATCCCGGTCAGGCATGGATGTTGTGTTTGTCTTACGGCACTGGCTCTCTCCCTTCCCTGGAACCAGTGACCCTAAATTAGGGACGGGCGACTGCTTATAGCCCATTGAGTTGCTCACAGTGGTCGTTAAACCTATAATAAAAAAAAAAAAAAAAAAACAGTGAAAGGTCTTTGTAACTTCAACATACCAACTTCATGTTACTGTTACGTATTTGAAAGATATTTGTGGCATCATCATATTACTGTTACGTGATAATAGGGGTTCCTGTAAAGGAAGCCGTCCACATGCTGCCTGAAGGAGGCATGTGGCCGATTCCTGGTCAATCATGACATCAGTCGCAGCCATTTTTTTCCACGTGATCTTCCAGACCATCTTTTGTCCACCATTTTCTCTTTGTGTTCAAGCATAACATTTTGTGCGCCACGTGGTCCTACCGAACATGTTTTGTTCGCCAATTTTTACCTCCCCACATGGTCTCACTGATATCTTTTGTACGCCATTTTGTTTTTCCCCATCAGGAAATTTTACGGTGTGACGTCACGACGCTAGGGATATTTTCTTTTCAAGGAAATACAAATCCTCGAAGATCACGGCAGGTTCGAACCCCTGTCCAGCGGGTTTCTTTTCTTTTTTTTTTTTTTTTTTTTTGATTGGAGGTTTAACGACCACCGTGAGCAACTCAATGGGCTATAAGCAGTCGCCCGTCCCTAATTTAGGGTCACTGGTTCCAGGGAAGGGAGAGAGCCAGTGCCGTAAGACAAACACAACATCCATGCCTGACCGGGATTCGAACCCGGACCCCTTACGGACGAATGATCAGAGGCCAACGCCTTAGACCACTGCGCCACCGGGGCGGCCCAGCGGGTTTCTAGGCAGATGCATTATCCCACCCGACCATGCGAAGCCTCGCGCTTACAGCGTTCTGTAGGAACTAACGAGAAAGCCAGTGCTTTGCGATTACGTTATTTAATAGAAATGAATTATTTTTTCCACTGATCATTTTATTTTTCTGTAGGGTGACTTAAATTTCTTCATGATTAATCAACGAAATGTACCTTTTAATATATATCTTAATCTATTATTTTTTGCAAGGTTTATAAATTACAGCTAAACAAATTCTCTGAGGGTATGTGCAAACTCAGGAAAATTATCGGGAGGGAGGGTGCTTAAAACCTAAAATATGAAAGATAAAGAATTTCTGGTCTGATCGGAAGATTTTCAGCGTTTAGAAGCTACAACTCAACAAATTATCTGAATAATGTGTTGAGTTATATTCTACACTTTTGGTATACCCCCCCCCCTCCACACCCTACAGGTTTCCACGCCAGAAAACCTCTTGGGAGTGTGGGTTTCGTCCGATCGGGAGATTTTCAGCATTTACAACCTGAAATACTTTATGTTTTATATTTTAGGTATTACACACACACACACACACACACACACACACACACCTCCCCCGAGAGGTTTCCTGAGTCAGCACATGCCCCAGAGTTTGTTGAGATGTAGGTTGTAAATGCTGAAAATTTCCCGATCGGACCAGATATTCTTTATATTATATACTTTTGGTGCCTGCCCCCCCCGACAGGTTTTCTGAGTCAGCACATGCCTTCAGATAATTTGCAGACTTGTAGTTTGCGAACCCTGAAATTTTTTGTTGAGTTGCAGATCACAAACATTTTTTATAAAGAATTACATTAATAATTGCAATATTAAGAAAAGATGAATTTACGGAAACTTTTTATGACTCAGATATCCAACCTCTGGGGGTCGTGGCCACGAAGCGGTCAAAAATGCAATTTTTATACGGCCCCTTAAAAATTTTGTGGCCACTTCTCCGGTGGCCAGTTCTCCTATACCCAGCTAACTCGTGTATTCCGACTCACCCTCTGTACATTGTTGATGTAAAATGAATATACCATGTCTGCCTGACCATACTGTTCAACTATGCCTGTTTATCCTGTCACTCTATCTGTACCACCAGGTCAAATAAATAATTTTTAAACCCTCAATCAAAAAAAAAAAAAAAAATCCGACATTTGATCTGCAACAACCTAATAACTTGCAGAGAACAAAAATTCCCTACTATTCTTTTAGAATTTATGTTTCAGCCTGGAGGTTGAAGTCAACGCTTAGATAACGTTAACGACAAAACACAAACTGATATTAAAAAAAACATACAGTAATCACCCATTCATTTTGCAGCACCATAATATAACTTTAACGCCCTTAACTTTTTAAACCATTTTTGTGGATCTTATTTTCTCTTGTGCCTTCTAAGGTTAAACTGAATACTTTTGCTTTTCCAGCTCCTGAGGGTGGAAGAGACATACACCCTGAAACGTGGGAATACAGGGGCCAATATTTTTATGGTTTCCGTCCGAGAACCACCAGCAACAGAAGAAAAACAGCACGACTTCTAGCTGCCGGCTTGCCTTTATTGTTGGCGCCTCTTCTAAGCATAATCCTTTCGTTTCCAGTTCTAGTACCCGTAGCTACGATGACAACGCAAGCCTCCACCCTCTTCAATCCGCTTATGGGGAAACGTAAAAAGAAGAAAAGGAAGAGGAGGAATGCTTTACGTTTTGACGATGAGCAAGATAGAAGGCTAAAGGAGATCCAAGCTGTTGCAAAATATTTGCATCAAGTAGATTACAGCGAGCATCAACAGTCCAGGGTGATGGTTAATTACTTGCAGTGTAACGGCCTGCTCAGCCCTGAAGATCATTGTTTAGAGAGGCTGTCTTGCGAGTTCAGTGATCCAGCCAATGGCGAAGCTCCGGAACTGGAAAAAACTGTCACCTCCATGTAAGTGTAATGCCTATGAAAACGTTTTTCTCTCTTCTTCTGTTTACATGTGTGAGTCCAAAGTTCGTCTCGTTTTGAACTACACATAACATTAAGCCTCCTTCTCTGCGCGAAACGCGCCTTACAGCGTCGCCTGTGTGCCGCGATGATGTGGAACATACTAGGCTGATGACGTGCATTTGGCAAGGAGCCACATTGCTTTATCAGGTGAACAGGATATGGAGGTCGATGAACGTGCTGTTTTGGTGCTCCTACGCCATTTTTGGAAAAAGAGGGTTAAACGCGGCACAGCATCAAGAGAAATGTGTGCAGCTGAAGACGATGAAACCGTAGACATCAGCACTACACGAAAATGGTTCGGGCGTTTCAATTCTGAGGGCACCAGTCTCGAAGACAAGCTGAGATCAGGACATCCAACTATCACCAACACTGATACCATGGCCGAAGCTCTGACAGTCAAACGCGGTACAAATACACGACAATTGGCAGCTGAGGTAGGATCTTTCCACAATCCATCATCAATCATTACCTGCACAAGCATGGTTTCTGCTGCAAGCGCCATCGAATGGTTTCGCATTAATTGACACCCAGCGGGCAGAGCATTGTTGTTCACTGTCCCAGATTGCTGTCAAATCCATAGGTTTTGGGGTTGTATCATCATAGGGGCTGAAAAGCGTATATTCTTACATTATTCTACCACTGGGAAGTTGGGGCATGAAGTACAGCCAGTGGTGCATAGAGGGATGTTTCAGAGGAAAGTCATGCTGCGCATTTGGTGGCTTTGTGAAGGTCCTGTACTCTGAGAACTCGTGCCAGATGGTTAGGCTTTGGACGGGAACGTCTATGCCGAACAACTGCAGCAGGTCCGTGATGCTCTGCATCAACGATACTCAGCGCTCATCAATAGGAAGCGGGCGTTGCTGAAAGTGGATAATGCTCCAAGTCACACTTTCTGAGTGGTCAGGCGAAAGCTACAGAAATTGGAAGGAGTTGAGATCCTACCCCACCCTCATACAGTCCGGATCTTGTCTCATACAACTGCCACCAGTTTCGCTCCACATCCTGTTTCCTAGAAGGGCGGCACTTCGCTTCAGTGGTAGATGTGGAATCTGGCATCAGAGAGTTTCTGTCCTCGAAACCTGCCCAGTGGTATCTCCGTGAGATCGTGGCTCTGGTGGAACGTTGACCTAGCGCTGTAGAAACAACGGCCTATACTTTTCCGAATGATCTGAGCACGTATGCCTTTCTTGCATCATTAAAGGTTTTAATTAAAAATGGGACAAACTTCTGACTCACCCTAGTACTTCCGATAGAAATATACTTTTATTTAGAGTTCATGAATAGTTCCAAATAACTGTGCAACTATGTATGGTGAATTATTCGCTTAGTTCGAGACTTGCATTCAAGTAAGTTTCTTACATGCAGTGTGAATTTTTAACGAAATGAAAACTTTTTAAAATCTGTGAATATGCATGAACAGATTCTGTGCGTTGCTTTAATGCCAGAAGGAAACTAACGGACTTTAGAGCTACTGAGAAACTCGTGTTTATCATTGCCATCCTGTAGATTCACTATTGCCCTTCGCGAGAACCTCCCTTGCCTTGCACGAAAACGCTGGTAGCACTCAGCTTTTAGCCTTCAGCAAAGTCACTCAGAAAGAAATCATTTAATTTTCGCATGCAGCTCTCCTAGTTTTGCTTCGCAATTTGCGAAAGTATCTTGGCGAAAGCATCTGAACTTCAAGTCGAAGAGCAACTCTGTTTTGGATTAGTGCTTTGGTTTTTTATGCAAGTTAGAACAAAATACGCAGTCATACACTGAATGGACAAATTATAGTATGTCCTCCGATAACAAAATACAAAGCAGAAGTATAGTTTATTGTCTAGTAAAGTCACCGCTTTCAAACTGTTGAAGCGTATTATTATTCAGATTGCAGTTTCTGTCCACCTTCCTTGAAAAATCCATATGGTTGATGTGCGTAAGCTTGGAAATGTATATTTCTATTTTTACGCCAATAAAGCGGATTACTAGTATAGTTTTACTACTTTGTCAATACGTTTTTGTATTGAATCATTACCGTGTGGCAATATTTCTCTATGTTGATGACACTGTCCTGTTGGCAGAGAGCAAAAGTGAGTTGCAGAGCATGTTGTCCCGGATGTACGAAGTTTGTATGAAATTCAAACTGAGTATAAATAGGCGAGAATCCAAAGTTATGGTTTTTGAGAGAGGAACTGTTCGTATTGAATGGGAAGTAAGTTTTAATGACACAGAGATCGATCAGGTGAATGAGTTTGTATATTTAGGAAGTATGTTTGACACAGAGAACAAATTACACTGCTGGCCACCCAAAATGCAACACCAAGAAGGACACGAGATAGCAAAGCCAGATTTACTGGACACATAACAACATATACAAAGATGAAACGATTGAGCTTACAGGCCCGTGCGACATGCGGAACACGCAGACATTAATAGTTCGTGTGACCCCCATGGCTGGAAATAACGGCCGATACACGCCGCGGCATCAAACGAAAGAGGTTTTGGATGTGGGCTTGGGGTATGTCGGTCCAGGCTGCTTCCATACGTTACTACAGTTCATCACGGGTGGTGCTTGCCGGGCCACTCGGTTGCCGATCAGTGACCAGACGTGTTCGATGGGCGACATATCTGGAGAACAGGCGGGCCACGGCAGCAGGGACACCTGGTGGGCCGTGAAGAATTGTTGCACGATGCGTGCCACGTGCGGGCGCGCATTGTGCCGTTGAAACGTGGCCGCTGACAGGTCCTGCAGGTAAGGGAGAACTACAGGCTTCAAAACGTCGGAGATGTAGCGGTGTCTGTTGAGTGTACCGTCGATACGTATCAGAGGGGTGCGGGTATTATATCCAATTACGCCCCAAACCATAACGCTAGGCGATGGACCGGTATGGCAATGCACAATGCAGGCGTCATACAGTCTCTCGCCGCGGTGCCGCCACACGCGGTCCGACCATCGTGGTGCTGCAGGCAGAAGCGGGATTCGTCGGAGAAGACAATGCCGTGCCATTCCGTAGTCCAGGTGCGGCGTTCAACGGCCCACTGCCGCCGCACTCGCCGGTGGTGTAACGTTAATGGTAATCGGAGCAATGGGCGCCGACAAGTCCTCGCTCCTGCAGACGACATCGAACGGTACCTACTGAAACAGGTTGTTACGCTAAACACCCTAATTCCTGCGCTAACGTTCGTGATGTGGAGGTGCGAGCCGGCAATGCCCGCCGCACAACATGCCGGACCTCTCGTTCGGTGGTGTGCCGCGGATGCGGCAATCGCTCACGTCGGTCTGTCCGTCCCTCCTGCACCCACGGAATCCATACTCGCCTCACTGTGGCTGGATGTCGTCCCACACGGGCGCAGATGTCTCGGTACGATAAACCGCTGTCGCAATAAGCCACTATTCGTCCTCTGTCGAACTCCGAAACGTGCTGGAATGACTGCCGTATTCTGCGATGAGGCATCAGGAAGCTTCCCACTCACAGGTCCGGCAGCACAACACATTTCCACTACTTACACCCCGCCTTCTGTGCACCCTTCTTATAGAGCTTCTCGGTGGCGTGCCGGGCGCACATGATTTGCATATGTCCTGCAATGCTAATCATTTGCATGTGATCTCGCGGGCGGCGCATGCTGCGAATTTCAGGCCAATCGGATGCTTTCTTCTTGGTGTTGCATTTTGGGTGGCCAGCAGTGTATATGATAAAATTAGTAGGCAAGTGAATTCTTCATTGAAAATCGCAGATGCCTTAGGAGAATTTTACAGGATTGATGAGTTCTCAAGGAAGTCCCGAATGTCTGTATATGAAAGTGTAATTGTTCCTACTCTGATCTACGTCAGCGAAACCTGGGTACTGTAGAAAAGATAAAGGAGTTGTTTGTATGCTGGGGAGATACGTTATTTATGGGTGGGGGAGGGGGGGTAAGACACACGCTGACCATGTAAGGGGAATGAAGATGTGTTGCAGATGTGTAATGTGAGGCAGAATGTTGTTAGTAAGGTGGAGACTAATATTCTTAGGCGGTTTGGCCATGTTAAAAGAATGAGTAATGAGGTGCAGACTAAGAGAATTTTTCAGCCCAAACTGCAGGAAAGAAAGGTAAAGGAAGACCAAGAAAATCGTGGGAGGACCAGATTCAGGAATATCTGCTTGAGAAAAAGATTCTGAGTATGAAGTACAAAAGGTCTTGTGTGCGGCGTGTGATGGGTGTTAATGAAGCTCGAGCTGTGTGCCGAGATCGTTGTAAATGGAGACATCTGATACACCAACAGTAAGTGAATTCTATAATTAATACAGACATTTAACGTGGACCAGGAACATCAAACAAAGATCTTCGCTCTTTCCACGTTTATAAGTGAGTCACGGAAAAATTCTCATTGGCCGCCACCGGGAGTCGAACCCAGGGTCTTCCAGTTACGCGCCGGATATGCTTCCGCAACACCACAGCGGCCTCGAATTCCTCCAGACTCACACACGCTAACTGCCAAGCCAATTTGACAGGTTGCTTCTTGGAGCCCCGCACAATGCTGGGGATTCACCAAAGATGGTAAGCAGCAACTGAAGAAGTGAGTCTGGAGGAATTCGAGGCCGCTGTGGTGTAGCGAAAGCATATCCGGCGCGTAACTGGAAGACCCTGGGTTCGACTTCCGGTGGCGGCCAATGAGAATTTTTCTGTGACTCACTTATAAACGTGGAAAGAGCGAAGATCTTTGTTTGATGTTCCTGGTCCACGTTAAATGTCTGTATTAATTATTCATTCACCTTCTAATTATTTCTTCAGTTGCTGCTTACCATCTTTGGTGAATCCCCAGCATTGTGCGGGGCTTCAAGAAGCAACCTGCCAAATCGGCTTGGCAGTTAGCGTGTGTGAGTATGGAGGAATTCGAGGCCGCTGTGGTGTAGCCGAAGCATATCCGGCGCGTAACTGGAAGACCCTGAGTTCGACTCCCGGTGGCGGTCAATGAGAATTTTTCCGTGACTCACTCATAAACGTGGAAAGAGCGAAGATCTTTGTTTGAAGTAAATTCTAGTTCTATCAGTTAAATGTGCACTTGGAAGATGGTCTTTCTTTGAGGAGCTAACCTTTGAATCTCAGAGAGAACAGCTTAATGATATTATGTATGTATTTTTATAGTTGCAATAAAATGTGGTAAGTTCAACTTGCGTACTATGCTATATGATCAGTCTTAATCTGTGATGTACAGCCTTCGCACTTAAATTTTGTTAATTGATGATTCTAATTTCTTTTCTTTTTAATTTTCTCAGATTAATTGGGCATATTCTGAACAACGAATTGATCCCTCGGCCGTTCAAGAGACGACTCAAGATTTCAGCCCAGTTTGGCAGAAAACATACCGGAAAATGTTCGAAATTTTACTGTCCGTATGTTGACGACAACTGGGACTACACTTCAGTTTATCCACAAGTTCCAGACTCATCGGACAAGCCGCCTTAGTAGTCATCTCCATTTCCCAGCATGGTGTCCTGTGAGAAAGAAAAGGGGGAAAATAGCTTTAAAAAAGTTATACCCACAAAAAAATGAAACAGCACTTTTAAGAAAAATTATTTTCACAGTTATATTCTACAAAAATTGCACCAAAATACTACACGCAAAAAAAGTTAATGTTTATAAAGTGGAAAACTCATTATTCTAATTTTTCATTAAAACTGGAATTATAAAATTGTTTAAAATATGTATTTTTTATATTACGTCCATTTTTTCACTTTCGCTTAAGGTAATCTGAATTTATTTTCCAGTTATTACAAAACAATGACATTTCATGCTATTACAAGGATATTTCTTGCATAATAAGCATTAGATTTTTCTACATTAGGTGATTTTGTTGCAATTAGATAGTTATCATTAGTAAAAAAATTTTATTGCCGTCCCGGTGGAGCAGTGGCCTAAGCGTCCTTCTGACTATTCGTTCGAAATGGTTCGAATTGCGGTAAGGCATGGATGTTGTTCTTGTGTCACGGCACTGGCTCTCTCTCTCTCTCTCTCTCTCTCTTACCTTGAACCACTGGCAATAAATTAGTGATAGGCGACTGCTTATAGCCTATCGAGTTGCTCACGGTAGTCGTTAAACCCCAAAACACATTTTTTTAAATTTCCATATGATATCCTATTTTCCGAAAATTAGGTTCTAAAAGCAATGAAATAAATTCAGATGTCAAGATATAAAAAATAAAGCAGAAAAATGGAATCAAATTCGGAAAAGGTAGGCGAATGCTGCCTCTGATAAGTGCATCGTGCAAGTTAGTTAATTACGTTTGCCGTTAAATTCATTCCTGTAATGAACTTTTAGTGAAATTTGACGAGTTGTTTAAATACATGCTCTGTAGTTGCAGTGTTTTCAGCAACAGCTAACGATTACTTGATCTTCATGCTTTCAACAGCACCGTATTTCATTACTAAAGCTTTGTACATTCTACTACATTATAGGCCGCATCTTCTGAGAGGTAATTCTCATAGTCAGATAAAGTACGCTGGAGAAGAAGATGCGCATTGTGTTTGTGTGTGTTGTGTTTCTATAGTAGAAAAGTTCAGAAGTTTTATGTCAACAGATTTTACACTGAGAACTGCTATGAAGGGAGCGTGGAGACATGTATTTAAAAACTGTTTTCTTCTGTACGAAAACCGTGCCTAGTAAAATACGTAAGTATTTAAATTTTCGGAAAGATTAAACGTGCTTACTCAGTGCATTTATTGAATAGAGCTCATTTAATCGTTTACATTTAAAACCTTTAAATGTGCTTCGTCTAAAAAAGCTGTAAAAAAAATGCTAAAATCAGATCATTCACTAATTGGAAATAGCCGTTCATCAAACCGGGAACATTAATTCGCCGCAAACTTTGATCGATTTTGCTTTTAGTTCGGATATCAAATGTGTTGCAGTTTTAATAGTTAAAAGTATGAATGCTATTTCGTGTTTGCTGACGAGCTGCAAAGTTGGAAATTATTTTTCGGGGAGTTTCCAATATATATATATATATACATAAATAGAGAGTTCGTAGTCTGGCTTTGATAACAAGCGTATATATATACTGTATATATATATATATATCATCATCATCATTGTCAACCATTATCAATCCACTGCTGGACGAAGGTCTCCCCAAGTTTCCTCCACAACGGTCTGTCTTGTGCCAGTCTCCTCCATGTCACCCCTACATACTTTCGAATTTCATCCACCCATCTCCCATGTGGTCTTCTTCTGGGTCTTTTCCTGTCCCTTGGAATCCAATCTAAAATTTCGGCTGTCCATCGATGATCTGTCCTTCTGGCAGTATGTCCAGCCCATTGCCATTTCAGGGATTTAACTCTGATCATGATGTCTTCCACTCCTGTCATTTTTCGGATCCACGAGTTCCTCTTCTTATCTCTCCTGGTTACACCAAGTATGCACCTCTCCATGCTGCTTTGAGTTGTCTGCAGCCTTTGTATGTCTCTTTTAGTTAAGGTCCACGTCTCTGCACCATACGTAAGCACTGGAAGGATGCATTGATCAAACACTTTTCTTTTAAGACATAATGGCATATTGCTCTTGAAAATTATGCTGTTTCTTCCAAAAGCTCTCCAGGCAAGTTTTGTTCGCCGATTAATTTCTTCATCAATGTGACCCTCACTTGATATCTGCTGTCCAAGATAAACGTACGTGTCTGTTATCTCCAGCTTTTCTCCATCAATCGATAAATCTTCATTTCTTGTAAAAGCATTGAACATCACTTTTGTCTTCTGAAAGTTCATTTTTAATCCCACTTCTTTACTCTTGTCAGCAAGTTCCTGGATCATACTCTGCAGCTCTGATGGGGTAGTTGCAAAAATGACTACATCATCAGCAAAACGTAGGTGGGTTAGATAATCTCCATTAATCTTTATCCCCTTGTTTTCCCAGCTCAGCGACTGAAAAACACCCTCCAATGTGGCATTAAAGAGCTTCGGAGATATGGTGTCACCTTGTCTCACTCCCTTTCCAATTTTTACGTGTGTTGTATTTTCAAACAGCCGAATCTTTGCACTTGCATTTTCATAGATGTTATTAATAATATTAATGTATGCATCTTCAATACCGCAGGTTTTCAGAGCCATTGTAACTGCTGATGGTTTCACAGAATCAAAGGCTTTTTCATAATCGATAAAAGCCATGCACAATGGAAGTTCATATTCCCTCGCTCTTTCAATTAGTTCTCTCAGCACGTGGATATGATCTATTGTGCTGTAGCCACTCCTGAATCCAGCTTGTTCTCTCGGTTGAGCCATGTCCAGTGTTACCTTCAAGCGGTGTGAAAGAACTTTAGTGAAGATTTTATAAACTACTGATAGGAGGCTGATAGGTCTGTAGTTTCCGAGATCCTCAATGTCACCTTTCTTATGTAGCAGGATCATTGTAGCGGTGTTCCAATCCTCAGGAATCTTTCCTTCATTAAGGCATCGAGTGAAAATTTGGGCGAGTACTGTTTCGATTTCTCCACTTGCTTCTTGTATGATGTCTACAGTAATTCCATCTTCTCCTGGAGCTTTTCCCCGCTTCATGTTCTTGATCGCATGTGCAACTTCTGCTGGAAGGACTGGAGGAACTCTGGTACTGGTATCTTTCATGATGTCTGGAGTGCATGTATCATCCCTTTCATATAATTTGGAGTAGAAATCTTTCACTCTTGTCAAAATTTCGCCTCTATTTCTTGTTACAGAACCATCTTCTTTTCTCAGTGCCATAATCTGTTTTCTTCCCTTACTGAGATGTCCCTTTGCTATCTTTAGGCTTTGGTTGTTTTCAATTGCTTTCCTCACTAGTTCACAGTTGAATTTTCTTACGTCTTCAGTGATACTTTTTCTTACTGTCTTGCATAGCTCTATATATTCCACTTTGGAAGTCACATCTTCTTTAGTTGTCCTCATCTCTCTTCTTTTTTGCATCAACATTTTCGTTTTTCCTGATAATTTGTTTACATGCAACTTGTTCTTAGACCCAGCTAATTTTGTTGCTGTTTCCATAAGAGCTTTGGTTACTTTTCTGTTAACTTCAGAGATGTCCACTTCTTCCGATGTTAGGCCTTCTAAAGCAGAGAACATGTTCTTCAGTTCCAACTTGAAGGTATTATGGTGTTTTTTAAGGTTGGTTATGTCAATAGATTTTGTTTGTCTTATGAGCTTGCCACGTTCAAGTTTAGTGTTGAGGTGCATCTTACATCTCACCAATCTATGGTCACTACCTGTGTTGAACTTGTTTAGCACACTGCAGTCTTCTATGACGAATTTTTTGTTACACATAATAAAATCAATTTCACTTGTCGTCCCATTTGGATGTCTCCATGTCCATTTCCTGTGTGGCTTTTTCTTGAAGAAGGAGTTCAATATGAAAAACCCTTCTGCCTCTGCAAACTCAACGAGAGTATTTCCACGCTGGTTTCTGTTGCCGTGACCGAATTTACCTACTGAAGTTTCATTCTGTTGCCGTTGCCCTATTTTTGCATTGAAATCTCCCATAATTATTTTCAAGTGCTGCTTACCTTTATTATTTAGATGACAAATTTCCTCATAAAATTCTTCAATTTCTTCTTCAGGATGACTTGTGGTGGGTGCATAAGTTTGAATAATCTGAGCCTGGTATCTTTTCGAGAGTTGGATAACAAGTCGTGCAGCTCTGTCAGAGGAACTTTCAATTTCTACAACTTTATCCTTCAGTTTCTTGTTTATTATAAATCCAACACCACTAGTTCTGCCAGTATCTGTCCCACGATAGTAGAAGAGATGTCCACTTTTCAGTTCGATGAGATCTTCTCCTTTTCTCCTTACCTCACTTAGCCCCACGATGTCCCACTTGATCCTTTGTAGTTCCTCTTCCAATTCAAGAAGCCTTGAATCAGAAGATAGGGAGCGTCCATTGTATGTAGCCAAGGTCAGCATCAGATGGCAGCCTAGTCCGGTCCTCCGGGGATTCTTAGCACCCTCTGCCTTCATGTCGCACTGGCCGCTGCCTTGGCCAGGTACATTCCAGCTGCCGGAGACTGAGGGCCAAGATTTAAGTTGTGGAATCATTTTGGAGGGGTTTGGCCATAACTCACCACGCTGGCCAAGCGGGTTGGTGAGTGTGGGATAGAATTTCCTCTAATCCCGATGGTATAGTTATACCGCTATTGGCGGTCGTCAGAGCCCCTTTAGTGCGAACAGGATGCACCACGAGAAGGCGGGGTTGACATTTGTCAAGGAGAGGCTGTGATGTTACGCATCACCTGACCTTACATCCCTATATATATATATATATATATATATATATATCATCATCGTTGTCAACCATTGTCAATCCACTGCTGGATGAAGGTCTCCCCAAGTTTCTTCCACAATTGTCTGTCTTGAGCCTGTCTCTTCCATGTCACTCCGGCATGCCTTCGAATTTCATCCCCTTATCTCCCATGGGGTCTTCTTCTGGGTCTTTTTCTGTCTTTTGGATTCCAGTCTAAAATTTCAGTTGTCCATCGGTGGTCTGTTCTTCTGGCAACATGTCTAGCCCATTGCCATTTCAGTAATTTCACTCTGATCATGATGTCGTCCACTCCTGTCATTTTCGTTATCCACAAGTTCCTCTTCTTATCTGTCCTGATTACACCAAGCATGCATCTCTCCATGCTGCTTTCAGTTGTCTGCAGTCTTTGTTTCTCTTTTTTAGTTAAGGTCCATGTCTCTGCTCCATGCGTAAGCACTGGCAAGATGCATTGATTAAACACTTTCCTTTTAAGACATTATGGCATACTGCTCTTAAAAATATATATATATATATATATATATAGAGAGAGAGAGAGAGAGAGAGAGAGAGAGTTAGTCTGGCTTTGATAACAAGCGTGGGATCCATTAAATTTCGCTTGGATTCAAAAAATTTCAAAATTTTGACGTTTTATGAATTAAAGTAAAAATGTTATATAATGTCAAATATGAAAGCCTAGTTAAAAATGGAAATTTTTAATGAGGCTATCATATTTGACATCAGGAATTACGCGGACTGCATTATATTTAAAAGTAAGCCTGTCTTGCCCAGATCAACTCTGACACAGCACTAATTTTTGTTACCTGCACTACTTGGCCAAACATGCTTTTACAGTAGTAGTAGTGAGATTCCTAATTTATTTGATCCTTTGGATTGATAACATCACAAGTTTCGTCATGTGGATTGATTTTAATGTATCAGTTTTGCACTCAGTATGGAGGTCTGAAGAGAAACTGCACAATTATTTTCAACACGCAAGTCTAAAGAGAAATTGCACAGTTATTTCGAAGTGGTGATCAGTCTCCAGAGATAATACCTTCAACAATACAAATGTTTTTCGTTTATAATTTGTTATTATTGTATAGTTGTTGTGTATATATACTTCTCTAAATAAATAGCAAGAAATTAATTCAGATGTCAAAAATTTTCATTCCTTCATTTTAGTAAGAAGTCACTGCATTAGTGCATTTCACACCATTCAACTTTAAATATAAATTTTACTAACCATTATCACTCAAATGTGTTGTACGAATCTTTTGTTAATGCATTAACTTTATATGACGAAGACAATAAAAAATTTTAAAACATTCTTTGGCTTCTTATTTACTTTGCAAAGATTGCTCTTAGTTTGTTCTGTTCTTTGGCAAAAGTAAAAATCTAACCAGAGATTATCAAATAATGCAATATACTACATCTAATAATGAAATATTTGGCAGAGTATCTCAAACTAAAGACTCTTTTCTTTCCTTTTTTAAATGTAAAATGTTTTTTTTTGATTGGAGGTTTAACGACCACCGTGAGGAACTCAATGGGCTATAAGCAGTCGCCCGTCCCTAATTTAGGGTCACTGGTTCCAGGGAAGAGAGAGAACCAGTGCCGTAAGACAAACACAACATCCATGCCTCACCGGGATTCGAACCCGGACCCCGTTCGGACGAATGATCAGAGGCCATCGCTTAGACCACTGCGCCACCGGGGCGGCGTAAAATGTTTTTTTATTTCTCATTCAGCACGTGATACACCATTTAAAGCTATTTAGCATCTTCATTACACACAGTCGAGTCACATTATTGTGACCACCTCCTACTTTTGACTTCAACAGCGCATAGCTAATGAAAGAAGGCACGTGTCGTGAGCTGGCTTAGAGGGTATATAAGGTGTGCTGTAGGCATTCAGAAAACATATCCCTCCTTGCTGTCATGGATAAAAGGAGCAATTTATCAGTTTTGCAAGAAGGGATGACTATTGGCTTTGGAACCAAGGGTGGCAGTATTTCTGAAACAGCACAGTTTGGGAACTGTTCGCGTGGTGCTGTGGTTAGAGTGTATCGTGATTGGAGCACCATTGCGAATAGGCGAAGTGGAAACTGCGGAGTACCACGTTCCATTGATACGAGAGGTGAACGTCGGGTCCGAAGGTGCGTGAGGGCCGATCGACACGCTGCAGTGGAGCAACTCACTAGCCGAATGAACCAGGGGGCTACCGGAAGTGTGTCTAAAACAACAGTTCAGAAACCTTTGCTTCGTATGGGGCTCAGATGTAGACGGGTGGTCACTGCATCTATGCTAACGAAGGTGCATCGGCAGAAAAGGCTTACATTTGCAAGGCAGTATCGGAATTGGACCTCTGCGGATTGGCAAAAGATTGCCTTCTCCGATGAGTCACGTTTTCTGCTTCATCAAACGGATGGACGTTGGCGTATAAGGCAAGAAACGTCGGAGAACAAACACTCTTCAACTATTGCTGGAAGAACACAAGCTGGTGGGGGCAGCGTTATGGTCTGGGGAATGTTTTCGTGGCATTCTTTGGGTCCACTCATACCTGTGGAAGACACTATGTTCCGAATTCGTTATGAATCCATCTTTGCAGACCACGTACACTCATACATGCTGATTGTCTTCCCTGGGGTGGATGAGATCTCCCAGCACGACAATGCCATGTGTCACACAGCTAGAAATGCCCGAATGTGGTTGGAAGAGCACGATGAAGACTTCAAAGAACTTCCCTGGTCCCCTAATTCCCCTCACGAAAACCCAATTCAGCATCTGTGGGTCCACCTTGATCGTATTGTTCGCTCTATGGATCCTCCACCACGCACCTTACAGCAGCTGTCAGATGCACTGCAATTAGAATGGCTCCCCATACCTGTGAACATTTTCCAACACCTTATTGAGTCACTCCCAGCCCGTCTAGCTGCTGTCCGCGCTACACACGGCGGTTACTCTGGATGTTAGCTGATGGTCACAATAATGTGACTCGACCGTGTAGTACTGCGATTGTAATTATCATCTTGTGTGATTTGTGACCAATGTTTAACATGAAAATGCAAAACATGGCTCTAATTCTACCACTTTCCCGGAACCAGTGATCCCGAATTAAAGACAGGTGACTCTCCATTGCATTAAATGCTAATGGAGGTAGGGAGGTCGTTAAACCCTAAAAGGAAGTAAATTTCTTGAGGTGACGAAAAAGTATACTTGCGTTTTACACGATTTATCTCTTCTTCTAAAGTCCGATCTGAAAAATGCACGCTACCCGGTGGTGCAGTCGTTTAAGCGCTGGTTTCTGACTATTCGTCCGAGATGGGTAAGGGTTGGAATCCGGCTGAGGCATGGATGTTGGGTGTGTCTTACGGCACTGGCTTTTCTTTAATGAAAGTTTAACGACCACCATGAGTAACTCAATGGGCAATAGGCAGTCACCCATCCTTAACTTAGGGCCACTGTTTCCAGGAAAGGGAGTGAGCCAGTGCCTCTTAAGACAAGCATAACATCAATGCCTCACCGAGATTCTAACCCGGACCTTTCACTGCCGAAGAGTCATAAGACAGGGCTTAGCCAGTGCTGCCGCCACCGGAGCGGCAGCACTGGCTCTCTCCTTTCCCTGGAATCAGTGGCCCTAAATTAGGGACGGGCGAATTCTTATAGCTCACGGTGGTCGATAACTCCCAAATTAGAGAAAAAATGCCTCCCAAGTGGCGCAGTGGTCTGAGCGATGGCTTCTGATATCGGTCGCATGTGTTGGAGCTCCCGAGATTGAGTTGGTCGTTTTGCCGGTTCTGGATATTTTTACGTGGTTTTTGTGGTTTTGTACTGTGTTTGTGTTTCTGCATTCCTTTTCACCGCACAAGTAGTGACGGTGGTCACATTTACGTACGTTGTTTTAGTTTTGAGTGTTGCAATGAGCAACACTTGTCGTTTTCGTTAGGGCTAGAGGCCAAGATGGCCAGCTTCACGAGCTTAACTCTTCTTGTGTTGGCATGGCTTCTACATTGTCTTCTGCTGTGTTTTCTCAGGCTACTATTCCTACCATGATCAATGTTTCAGCGTTGTCTACTAATACCATTTCTACTGAAAAAGTGCTACGTGTCTCACCAGTGATTTTGGGTGCTGGGGTTGAGGTAAACAACCAACCCCCACCTTCTACTTATGCTGCTGCTGCTACCAATTCTGGATTATCTGTGTGACCAGTGCCTTTTGCTTCATCCAAAGTGTTTATTTCTAGGGAAGCGGGTGTGCTGAGTGTTACTGTTCTGAGGACTCTGTTGAAGGTAAGAGCTTTTTATCGGCTCTGTTATTAAGTGTTTACTTTCCCACTCTGAGTGACCCCCCTCCCACTGTATCTTGATGCTATCTGTAAAAATGTCACATCTGAGAGCGTCGTTTCAATTATTAGAATGGGAGGGGGAGTAATTGCTCATTTCACTGTTCGCCAAGCTGTTGATACTATTTTACTTTCCGGTATCGATATTGGTCCCATTCATCTTACTGCCATTCCTTGTATCCAAAGACCAATAACTGTACTCTTTCCCCAGTTCCAACTGCTGTCCCTGATTCGATTCTGGAACGCTTGGCAGTGTCATCGGACTTACCAAGATCTTGCCGGCGGTGAGGCAGGATTCCTCTTATGCTAGAGTACAGGGCGGTAGGCGCCAGTACCGAGTTATTTTTCCTAGTGAAGCTGCCTTCCTTCAACGACCCACTACTCTGGAGCTAGACTTTGGTAATCGCAAAATTACTTGTAATCTGTTTGCCGGCGTCTAGTGTTTTTCCTGCAAAGCAGAAGGTCATATTGTGGTGCCCGCGTCGGTCCTCCCTACTCTCAGCCGTGGATGCCAATTCATCGGTCATCACCCCTGCTTCTCAACCACTAACTTCTGTTCAGTCTGTTACTACTAATTTGGAAATTCGTTCCTCATCTGCTGTGTCGACTGGGGTTTCCATCCCATTGGAAAACGTTTCTACCAGTTCTCAACCTAAATACACCTCATCTCCTCCAGCTTCAGAAGTTCCTTCTATCACAATTTCGGAAGCGGAATTCCCGCCTCTTGGTCCTAGAAAAACTACTGAATTATCCACACCAGTCAAGCGTTCTGTTATATCAGTCTCCCCTTCCCTTACCAGATCACGCACTTTGTCTCAGGTTAAAAAGAAACGTAGTGAAACCAACTCTGATTCCCGCAGCTCATCCACATCATCTCGACCGGATTGTGAATCTGTAGTTGTCTCCATTTTCAACCGTTTTGCTTTGCTTGGTGACCAACCTGATGAACTCATGGACTCTGCCTCTGAGAGTGAGGCCACAGCTCATGACATGGCGGACTCAGATGTTACCTGTGTTCCCCCACAAGAACTCTCTGAACTATCACTGTATCTTGACAATACTACTATCCCAAACTCACCATTAAACTTACCTGAAATTATGTCTCTTTACAGCGTTCCGAAAAAATGCTCTCTACTTAAAAACACCTGTATTAGAAACCATTTGTCTCACTTGCCTGAAGTCATACATCAGCTCTCGTTTGTGGATGAACTCTTTGATAATACTGACTTACCTGCCTGGGCTGCACAATACGGCAGGAGAACAAAATATGTTCTTAAAATACTCTCTACACACATTGAGAGCCACTTGCAGCCACCAAAATGTCGCAGAAAATTACCTGTGTTTCCTTCAAATGCCGGGGCCTCGCTGCTTCGGCAGCGAATGCCCTGGTTTTTGAAGACATTAGGTACTTGAATGCCAATATCATTATGTTGCAAGAAACCAACATTACATCTGATACTCACCCTTTGTGTTGGTGACGTTGGCCAATTCAATTTTTTCATAATTTCCGTACCCATATCGGGTCGGGAACTTCAATTGGTTTTCATAACTGTTTCTTTTCATTCATTTCAGGTATTCATGAGACAGAGCAGACTTGGAGTTTTTCAGTATGTGTACTTTTTTCCTGTTTTTGCTTCCAAAGATTTGAATGGTGTTTTGTTGTTGCATTTTTTGTTTTTTTTTTGGTTTTTGGTTTTTTCCTTTGCATGTTGCAATTTTGTTTTGGCGGAATCATGCTATTGATACTGTTCTTTTGCTTTGGAGGATTTTTGTGGAAGGAGTCTCTTCCTTGCTTGTGTGTTTTTCAATGTCTCGTTTTTATGTTGCTTTCTACTATATTTGTTTGGGTTGTCAAATCCTCAGTGGACAGAGCCTCTTTCCTTCTTTATTTCACAATTTAGTTTCACTGCGATTTTATTTTTGGCCTTTTTTCCCCTGCGCTATATATATTTTGTTTCGTTCCAATCATGTGCTTGTGTTATGTTCTTGTTGACCAATTTTTATGGAATCATTATTGTTTATATGACATGGCATTACCTATCACTTTTAAAACACGTTATGAATACTTACATGCTGATAGTCAAGTATATTGTTTATTCTTATGCTGTATATTGATGTGTTTCTTATTGCTGTGAGCTGTACATGTGATAATCATTGGCTTTGTTTCTTCATCTACAAGTCTATGATCACCCCCCCCCCCCCGTGCCAAATGGAGGCTTTTCCGTTTTATGTAAGTTTCTTATAAAGGGCAATCTGCTAGCAATACCTATTCGGAGTTGTTGTTTTTTTCATTGGTTGGACGAACAGTCCGCTGATTTAATGATTTCAATTTACTTAATATCTTAGTTTTACCTATCTAGTATGTATAATCAAGTGTTTATTTGTGTATTAATGATGTTATCTTGTCTTTATTTATTTGCTTTTATTTTTTCCCTTGCACTCACCTCTACAATTTGTTTCTCTTCAAGGTTTTTTTACAGCTTACTTCCCAGTTACAGTTGTGTTAGGCCACGTGTATAGTGTCGGTTATTGTGTTTTTCAATTGTTGCTTCGCTTTTTGCAGTTAGTTACCCCACGATTGTCAATATTTTTTTAATGTTACGTTACTATGTGGCGCGGGGTTTATTTTTTGTGTGTCGCGTATTTTGTTCTTCTATCATTGGCATCTTTGCACTATTATTACTTGCAATGCTTCTTGAATTAATGATGGGTAGGCATAGAGGTAATCTATCTTAAAATGTTTATGGTTGTTGTTATTATTGCGCGTGCTGTACATTTTTTGACTTTCTTTTTGCCTCTTCCTTTATAAGTCTTGATACTTCTTTGTGCTATTTGAGTGCGAGATATGTTTAATGCGGTTTTGTTAACAAGTAATATTTGCTTGCAGCACCTGTTTGACCGTATTTTTCTTTAGCTGGCCAGTCAAGACGATGAATCATTGTTATTCATTTGTGAGTGTCTTTTACCTGTTTAGTGTGTATTCTCAAGTGTTTCCTTTTTGCACTAATGATATTATCTTGTTACCTAATGTACTTGCTTTCTTTATCTTTGTTGCTATCCTCCCCTTCTGCAGTTTTTTTAATACCTGCGCAGATTGTTTGATTCCCTGACTAACAGTTGAACCAGGTTTATTTTGTCTATATATCTTTTGTTCATTTTTCTTTTTCTGCTGTACCTACAATATTTCCATGAAAGTTTCATTTTAAATTGCTGAACCTGTTTGCATGTTGTAGTGATTTTACATTGATTATTATTTGGTGGTATGGTTCTACGTGGTTGGAATTTGTTGATATTGTACAGGTATTGGTTTTAATGTTTTATTGTTATATTATTGTTCATTGTGACGCCGGAGGTATGTTTTTCCCGGTGGTTTTACTTGTTGTATGTTTTTTTACGTGCAATAAATATCTTCTGATTTCTGACCAATTGGTCCGAGATGGATCAGGATGCGAATCCCGATGAGACATGGATGTTGGGTTTATCTTACGTCACTGTCTCACTCCCTTCCTTGAAATAAGTGGTCCTAAATTAAGGACGGGCGACTGCTTATATCTCACCGAGTTGCTCACAGTGGTTGTTAAACCTCTAAATTTAAAAAACCAAAAGAAAAGAACAATGCATTTTGTATCCGGAAATTCTGCCCACAGCCTCAATTTTTCATGAATTTTTGAATCTCTTTAAGCAGAATTTTTGTCGCTTGGTAGCGTAAGCTTATATTTTTGGTTTAACGATATCTGCGTTTGTATGTGTCATATCTCTTTTAGTCTCTTTTAGTAAAGGTCCACGTCTCTGCACCATACGATAAGAGGAACTCGTGGATCAGAAAAATGACAAGAGTAGAAGACATCATATCAGAGTAAAATCCCTGAAATGGCAATGGGCTGGACATATTGCCAGAAGAACAGACCATCGATGGACAGTCGAAATTTCAGATTGGATTCCAAGGGACAGGAAAAGACCCAGAAGAAGACCACATGGGAGACTGGTGGATGAAATTCGAAAGTATGCGGGAGTAACATGGAGGAGACTGGCACAAGACAGACCGTTGTGGAAGAGGTTTGGAGATACCTTCGTCCAGCAGTGGATTGATAATGGTTGACAATGATGATGATGATGTGTCATATTGAACAAACTCTTTACAACGGTTGATTTAAGCCATGATCAATGCAGTCCATATATTATCTAATTTTCAAGTGCATGATTTTGTCACTAGATAGCCCTGCTGATTATTTGCATTTGAGATCATACCTCAGTTTCTAAAGTCCAATTTGAAAAATTATTTTTGCTTCTGATTGCTGTTATAACATGATCTCAATTTATGACCTTCCTGTTCTCCTGATGCGAAATTTCCGCGGTTGTCGGCGTAAATTTCGAATTTTCGTTTGACTACACCTCAACTTCTGTTTGTCGTATTGGAAAAATTGCTTTGGCCAAATCTAAAAGCGATCAGTACTATTCATGTTGTATGCTGAGTGTCTTGCACCTGTGCTGTATGCCCGTGTTTATTTTATTTTTCCGAGCCGAACGGACGAAGTCGCTTAGCAAGCATTCACGTGCGACTGATGACTTACAATTGGTCAAAGATTTCCAAGGTCGCTGTCCGGTTGTAATGTACTACGTACTGACGTATTAGTCATAAACGGCAAGTTGCAGCGTTAAGTCTTGCCGGCGTAGTTCAGTTGGGAGAATATTCCGCTCCGGAGTAGGAAGACGTGGATTCTAATGTGACCAGTGGCAAAAGGTGCCGCTGGTCGCATTAGAATACAAATCGGTAGAAAACTGAGTGCGAGCCTTGAAAAAGATGTCAACGACTGTGATGTAGTGTATGTATTCAATATTTTGTAGAAAGGTGACTTCATAGCAGCAAGCGGGTTGAGTGTTGTGCTATTCCCACAAAGAGAATTCATTTATTTGTTGATGTTTTACTTTGCGATTGCTATGCTCCGTAAAGCGCTAAACGTTGTCTTTACGCTGCTAAGAGTCAAATTATTTTTATTTCTCAGGTGCGTTCCAATTTTTGAAAAATTCATATATTCAGAAGAAATCAAAATAAGGTTGTTGATTGGAGGTTAAACGACCACCGTGAGCAACTCAGTGGGCTATAAGCAGTCGCCCGTTCCTAATTTAGGGTCACTGGTTCCAAGGAAGGGAGAGAGCCAGTACCGTAAGACAAACACAACAACCATGCCTCACCGGGATTCGAACCCGGACACCTTTCTGACGAATGATCAGAGGCCATCGCTTAGACCACTGCGCCACTCAAATGAAGGTAAACAAAAAACTTTTTAAGTCTTGACCACGCATATATTTCTGATGACTATACAGGGTGTACACAAATTAGTTGGGCAATTTCGTAAGGGAATAATGTGCGAAATATTAATTGTAAGTTACCGGTTCAAATGCAGATGAGTCTTAGTGTATCCTAAGTTTGCGGATAGATGGCGCTAGGTGTGTCATGTCCACGTCTCAGTGAGCTGTAGGTCGCGGTTGTTCATCATTCGTTCTGTGTACGCGTAACGATGGAGACGTATACCGCCGGTGAAAAAGCGAAATGCTGTCTGTGGTTCCATGAAACGCATTCCGCTGTGCAAGTGCAACGAAATTTCCGTCGAGAATACCACAAAAGTGCGCCGAAAAGAGACGCCATTGTAGTATGGTACAATCGATTTACCGAAATGGGATGTGTGGCACATAGGCTTAGTGGCCAAGGCAGACCAAAAATGCGAGAACAGACGGTGGATGCAGTGAGAGAATCATTTGTGAGAAGTCCGGGAAAGTCTACAGCACGCGCTAGTTTACAACTGGGAATTCCTAAAACAACAGTGCATAAAATCCTTCGAAAACGGCTGATGTTCAGACCTTACAAGTTTGGATTGGTGGCGGAGGTGTTATTCCATGGCCAGCACGATCACCAGATCTTTCACCCCTAGATTTCAGTGTATGGGGTTTTATTAAAGACCAGGTTTACCGTCCGCCACTTCCGAAATCCATTCCTGAATTGAAATCACGAATCAGCACTGCACTTGGTTTGATCGACGTGAACATGCTCACTAACATAAGGCAAGAACTGATGTACCGATGGGACATTTGCAGAGTATCGAAGGGCAACCACATCGAACATTTGTGAAAAAGGTAAACTTGGTGTGTTTCACTATCTTATAATCTTGTTCACTCTCATGTGTGCCTATATAACTACGCATAATAAACCATTCTTTTTGCCCAACTAATCTGTGTACACCCTGTATTTTGTGCTCTATCACATTTGCGAGACCGGTCTTCCCTCCCCATCCTTCGTAACCTATAAATTCGTAGCGTGATTATACTACGCAAGGCCGTTGATAGCAGAGGGGCTAAAGGGGCTGAGCCTTCACAACCGCGCGAGGGAAACATGCTGCCCAGAAAAGTGGACATTATTGCAAATTGCCAGCACTTTTATTTTGATGGTTCATGAAAATTGCTTTTGTATTTCATTACAAGCGTAAATACAGTGGACAAAAAAGTATTTGCACACATACATTACTTTGCATAAAAAACGTGGAAAGCAACTGTGACGAAATATTTTTAACCATTGGATTAATTTTAAAATAAACACACACGTACACGCGCGCGCGTTTCTTTTTTTTACTAATCAGAAATATATATATATAAAACAAATGAAAATCTTATTTTTTCATGCCAAATACATGCCGTTTGCTTCTATTACAGCTTGTAATCGCCTGGGCATTGATTCTACTAATTTTCTGGTTGTTTCTACCCTGATTTTCAGCCATTCTTTGCTGAGTGCTATCTTAAGTTAAGTTTTGTCGGAAATTTTCCTTTTCCTCACTTGCAAATGCCCCAAATTCTCTATAGGGTATCAACCAATTATCTCACCGCAAATCAACCAAATCGCTCACTATTCCTTTTAGACTGCAGCTAGAGCTGGCACCTGTCGAATGCCATAGCGATAACAGAGCTGCGCATGTCTCTAGTACTTCCAAAACCGCCCAACCGCCATCGGGTGCCAAAATACGTCATGACTTTTTCGACAACCTAATAAATAGAATGAATCCGCAATTTCCAATTCGATGCACTGGCTAATAAATTACTTTGCAATATATCAATACACTGTCTAGCATTCATATTACTTTCAATAAAGACCATATTGCCAACTCCATTAAAAGCCATGTATCTCCAAATTCTTACATGATCACCGCCTTGTTTTACAGTTGGTCTTAAATCTTTTAGTTTCAAGGGAAGTGTTTGACTTTCCCGACACATATTTCTTTCCATCCGAATTGAAAATATTAAACTTGCTTTCATCAGAAAATATCACATTTCGTCAAAACTCTGCTGTTTTGCTGACATAAGCTTTGACAAACTCAAGTCTTTTCTGCCTATTTGTTTCACTGATATAAGGTTTTTTCCTTGGTGTCCTGCCTCGAATATGTGAATCGTGAAGAATATTACGAATAGTTTGAGAACTTACTATGGCTCCTTCCCGATGTCGAAGCGACATCAGTAGCCAATTCCCGAGCACTTATGGAGGGATTTCTCGATACTTTCATAATTATGTCCCTCTGCTGCCTTGCATTTAGCTTCTTCGGACACCCAGATTGCAGATTATTCTGTGTACTACCACTCTCTTTTTACCTTTTTTATTACGTACCAAAGTACAGAACACAAGAAAAGTTCAACTTTTAACTTCTTACCAATTTCCCGATAGCCTAAACTACAGTCATGAAGAGCTGTAATCCTCTCCCGCATTGCAAAGGAAAACTCTCACTTTTTCAGAGCCATAACAGCTAAAACTAACTAAATTGTCCTTCAAAGATCTTGCAACGTGTCTTTTAAACAATGTGGGACTTGCATTTGTTGTCAATTTGCATAATGTAATGTTTAACTGCTTTAAAACAGAGTGTTGTTATGTGTGCAGATACTTTTTTGGCATGAAAAACTAACATTTTCATTTGTTAAATATATTTTTTCATTTGTTTTATATATATGCACGGGCCTTAATTTGGAAAGCCCGGCCCGTATATTTCTCCTGTTTCCAAGGCACGGGCCTTAATTTGGAAAACCCGGCCCGTATATTTCTCCTGTTTCCAAGGCACGGGCCGGCCCGTAAAATTTCAACATTTACCAAAACACGGAATTTGACATCTGGTGCACTCGGTCATTCGACTCCTGAAGAGTTTTCGTTTTCTTAATTGCTACACGTATTCTATTACAATAAACGTTAATTCAGAATATTTCTGAGACTCTGTTTAAGTCACGTGACGTCCGAGGAAGGGGGGGGAGGATTGTATACTCAAAAATATTGCATGAAAAGTACAGTTTCCATGCCTTTCAAATTTTCTGGGTTTTCAAATTATCATTCCCTACCGCCGGACCCGGAAATATCCTTGGGGATAAGGAGGGTGTGTGTGTGGGGGGGTTAATTCGAAAAGTACGAAATATCCAGAATTATGAGTCCCATCGTTCTACTGGGAGAAGATTTTATGGCTTTATAAACTGCACCTATCTCTACTGGCATATCATATCGCTGGAATCCATTATGTCTCTCGTGGGTGTAGGGAGAACACATTTGTGCCGCTTAAGATGCGGTGTTCCAGATTTTGTGCTATCGTAACTCAAAAGGTTTTTGCATTTAGTGCGCTGCACAACGCTTTCCGGCCGATTAGTTTCAGAACGGGACAGTCATTTAAAATATTTCCAAATATCGCGTTCCCCCTTTACATTGTCTACAAGCACATATTCTCCGGAAGTAATTTTTTTGCAAAATTTTTTCGCTTTCTTAAATTTCATAATAAGTATGGAAGAGTATTTATTAGCAACACTTAACTGAACATATGCTAAGGGAAAACAACGACAGACTTCCCATCTAATCATTGTCACAGAAGTTTTGTAAACGGCTGCCTGAGAGTACAAATGGGGAAAATACGGCACATATTTATACACAGAAGTAATTTGCTCCCAGAAGATTTCTCCCGTGCCATTTAAGACGACTTAAAAGCTTTTCACACATCTAGAGAACAAAGTGCCGCCGACCAGAACAACCAAAAGATCGTCAGCGAGCAGGTTGCTCGCTTTAGAAACGCTGCAGTTAATAGCCTGCCCTGAAGCATGAGAGGAGGGTGGAAGTTAGTGGGAAAGAGAGAGAGAGAGAGAAGCGACCACATGACCACATTCACATTGAAAAACTAAGTGAGCTGGCCCACTCTAATTGTTTTGTAGGAGGGGAGGATGTCGTAAAACTTCTATTTTTTCCATCAGCGGAAATTATTCAATCTTATTCTGCTGCTGTATGTGGCGAGTTTTCCAAACGAACAAGGCACCGTACAGCGATTGTCCTGCTCTTAAAAAAAAACCCTGCTCGGCCCGTGTCTGTTTTACATTAAATATTGAAGGCCCGGTCCGGCCCGTCCCGTTTTTCCAACTTAGAAATGAGCAACGGCTCTATCAGGCCCGGGAGCCGCCCCGGGCCCGTGCAGACCTCTAATATACCCTGAAGTGCCAGAAAAACTGGTACACCAGTCTAATACTTGGTAGGTACCCCACGAGAACGCAGGACTGCAGAAATACGACGGGGCATGGACTCCACTAGCTTCTAGAAATATGCTGTAGGCAATGCACACCATACTTCCTGCAGAGCGTTCCACAATTCGGGTGTATTCCGAGGTCTCGGATTCCTGTGTTCGATAGAGCGTTGCATGGCATCCCAAATGTGTTCTATCACGTTCAGATCTGGAGACTTGGGTGGGATGGCAACACCTCAAACTCAGATGAATGCTCCTCTAACCATAATGTGGCGTCCTGACACTTGTGTGGAGGTGCATTGTCCTCTTGGAACAGACCCAACCCATCAGCATGAATGCAGGACATGAACGGGTGTACCTCGTCAGAAAGGATGCGCACATAGCGTTGGCCGGTCACAGAAGTTTGTAGACGTACCGGGGGTCCCAGTGAAGTCCAGCTAAATATACCCCATACCATTACGGGCACCCCCTCCCCCACCAGCCGGTACAGTTCCCTTTTGACAGGCGGGATCCATGGCTTCATGGGGTTTGCGTCACACACGAATCCTTCCATCTGCCCGATACAGTTGGGAACGCGACTCGTCAGACCAGGCTTCTTGTTTTCAGTCATCAAGTGTCCAGTGGCGGTGTTGCCGTGCCCAAGCGAAGTGCATACCTCTGTGTCGTGCACCCATTAAGGGGACTCTAGTTGGTCGTCGGCTGCCAAAGCTCATATCATGCAGGGTACGTTGCACAGTCCGGACGCTGCTGCTTGTCGAGGCTCCAGCATTGAATTCCGATGATACCTGCGAGAGTGTTGCACGCCTATCGCGTGAAACGATTCTTGACAGCCGACGATGGTCACGTTCACCCAATGTCTTTTTACGGCCACACTGGTATTGTAGGTTGGAGGTTTTGTCGGAATTCTTGTAGTCACGGTACAATGGTCGTCCCCTGAAAATCTGAACTGCGTTTCTTTCTCCGAAATACTATGACCCATCTCACGAGCGCCAACTATGACAGCGCGTTGAAAATCGCTTAAATCGTTATTACTTGTCATTCTCATGCCGAAAAATGCTCTGACAGATGGCAAGGATGTCTATCGCTTTACATACGCACTGGTGGACGCAACCGAGTATGCGCATAGGTGACGTTGCTATGTATTTTGCATAAGTTCGTCTGTACCAGTTTTTCTGCTACTTCAGTGTGTATATATATATTTCTTCTGATTAGTAAAAAAAGAAACACGTGTGTGTGTGTTTATTGTAAAAGTAATCGAATGATTAAAAAATTTCTTCACAATTGCTTTCCACGTTTATTTATGCAAAGTAATGTATGTGTGCAAATCTCGTTTTTTTTTTGTCCACTGTACTTTACCTTATTTATTCGTGTATTTAAAAAAAAATGCAAAATTGACATTATATAGCACGAACGATAGATGTTCAGAATGAATGTCCTATCATTGTGAATCGGTAGGAACAGCTGCGCCAATGATTCTCTGCCACATGGGCACAGGGCTTGTTATTGCTAAATGTCAGGGAAGAGAGAAGTGTCTTTTTTACGGAGAAACTAAAATCTTGAAGAACATTACCAAATAACAAGAAAAAAATCAAGAGTATCCTGGTATTCTTTGTAGATAAAGAGTATCCCGGTACTCAAAAGATGCTATGCATCTTTTGCATGCTAAGATATTTGTGGGTGTGAAGTAAAACGAGTGATTCGAGAGCATACATTTATTTACGTACAACACATTGCATTTATTCGCCTCACTCACGACCACACCAAGCCACAGTCCGGTATATATAATGCTAATTAGAATTAAGTCATAACAACAAGCAATACGCTTTACTAATTCCTGACACTGAGTGGTACTTAGGTAAGTGGATTAATGAATTTTATCATTTTAAAATCAATGAAAGAAGATATGTGAGTCATAAAAGTAAATACACCCACGGACAATGAAATTTGCGCACCTAGAAGAAAATATGCTACAACCCCGAAACTTTGCAAATAGCTAAAGTGCGTGCTGGTATGCAAATGATCCGCGTTTGGCGCGATTGTGCATGCCCACACACCCTGTGGTGGCGCTGCAAACACGAACCGGCAGCCTTATAATACGGCGTATAGTCGATGCCCCATGAAAGCGAAAAGCACCGGCCGACGCAAGCAAGAGTACAGAGTGATAAGAATGCCGGGTAGATGCCAGAGACGTCGATTTAGGCAACTTACGGACTTTAAGAGAGGCCTGATCTTCGGGCTGAAAACCGCAGGATGGTCGGCGCACCGTATAGCCCGCCACGTGGATCGTTCTGACCATACCGTCCGACTGTGTTGGGAACAGTGGACATTTGGCGGCACTGCCACACGGCTGGCTCGGCTCCGGACGGACCAGGAGGACCACAGGTAGAGATGATCGACGGATTGTGCGCCGGGCACAAACGGATCCCTCGGAGACCCGGTCCACTATACAGGCAGATGTAGCGGCTTCTGTGTCCACGAACCATTTCCCCACGCCTCGCGGAAGCGAGCTCCCCTCACGTGTGCTGTCATTAACACCGGAACATCGCCGGCTCCGTTTGCAGTGGTGCCAGGCCAGAACGACGTGGAACGCCACAGACTGGCGACGTGTGGTGTTTAGCGATGAGTTCTCCTTCGTTTTGGGGACAGATGATCATCGTGTCCGGGTGTGGAGGTCCCCGGGTCAACTACACAATCCCAACCTTGCTATCGAGCACCACACCACCCCCACTGCATGCATTGTCGTCTGGGGAGCCATTGCATACAATTGCCGATCAGCTCTAGTAGTGGTACGGGGATCACTGACGGGCCAGCGGTATGTGGATGAGATCCTACAGCCCCATGTGCTCCCCTTCTTGGCCGGGATTCCAGGTGCACTATACCAGCAGGATAATGTCCGCCCGCATACGGCTCGGGTTGCTCAGGACTGCCTACGTCATGTCCAGATATTTCCGTGTCCTGCCCGTTCCCCGGACATGTCCCCTATCGAGCATGTGTGGGACCAGTTGAAACACCAGCTGCAGCCGAGCCGTGCCGCACTATCCGGGGTTTGGAGCACACCGTCCAACACATGTGGGACAGTCTGCCTCAGGACAACTGTTCGCCTCCATGCCGGACCGTTTTGCAGCATGTATCGCCTCACGAGGCGGTGCGACGCGCTATTGACGATGGTTGGACTGCGTGCCACAAATCCCTCTGTAATTGCTCTACAGCTCTGTTTTTGCCATCATGTGTATCATTCATCTGTATCATTACGTCCATAAAATTTCAGTTCAATCCAATGCTTCCTTCTTGGTGCGCAAATTTCATTGTCCGTGAGTGTATCTACTAAGCTATGGCGGCGGCAATAGTAAGTATTTCGCCCGTTTGGTTTTTTAAAAACAATATTTATTTGTATTATCATCATTATATGTTATTCATATTTAGACGAACGTAAGAAACAACCTTGACACCGATGAAATGGGATGCAGCTACGAAAGTCCATCAGGTCATGCGCAAGTTAAAATCTGACCTCAAGTTAGAAAGAAACGCAAAATCGCAAGTGTGTTAGTGAGTGGGATTGGTAGCTGTTGGTCTAGGTTACCTACAGGCTCACTCCGTCGTGTTACACATTACTTTAAAGCTCTCGTCAATAGCAGGTAACCACCTCCTAGGGAAGCGGGTGGTCTAGTGGTCACAGGGCCGTAGCCAGAGGAGGGCCAGACCGGGCTGAGCCCGACCTAGCGACTTACACAACAGTATAGTGCCCAACCTCTTTTACACTTTTTGCCGGACCACTTTATATCCTTCGCCCGATCTCAATCATCAGCCGCCCCACCCAACTTGTTTGTCTGGCTACGGGCCTGAGTGGTCAGCGTTCGTGACTACCATAGAGATAACCTCAGGTTTGATCCTGGGCAGGTATGAACGTTCGAACCACTAAATACCCGCCGTGCGTCGGATGGGCACGTTAAGCCGTCGGACCCCGGGTACTGGCCCCCGGTAATAAATAAGGGCGTCTTCCTCCCCTTTCTACCTCGCTTCCGTGTCACTTTCCTATCGAGCACTCTAGCCCAAATCTCCTAGCTTCCTATTTCTAAGGGTTGCTTAATACCTGGGGTGAGACACTCCCTTCCTAAAATCCGCTACATAGGATCTGATCTGATCTGGTAACCACCTCCCTTTTTGCAAAATCAACATGAAGCCAAATTTCGCTACGACGCGTTCTATACGACTGTCGGGAAAGATGTATGGCACCAAAATGCATTTTTGTAATGGCTTTCAACACATTTAGCATGAGGTTCTCGTAATTTACGCAGATTGCAATGAGATATTCTTACGTTTAGGCAAAACGTGATGAAATAGTGCTCGACGATAGTTTAGTAAAATATATTGTTGAATAAAAATGAAATTAATTATTGTTACGTCACTTCGTGGGACAGTATTCAAAAATCAGATTCCAACAATAGTTTCGACTACTTCCGTTACCCATTTTTGTTACATCGACATTTTTTACTTGAGATTTACAGTAATGCACTACGTCGGGAAAGATGCATGCCGCCCTTGTGGCGCAGTGGTCTAAACGATGGCCTCTGATCATTCGTCCAAAAGGGGTCCGGGTTCGCATCCCGGTGAGGCATGAATATTGTGTTTGTCTTACGGCACTGGCTCTCTCTCTCTCTCTCTCTCTTCGCTGGAGTCAGTGACCCTAAATTAGGGACGGCTGACTGCTTATAACCCATTGAGTTGCTCACGGTGGTCGTTAAACCTTCAATTAAAAAAAAAAAAGATGCGTAGCATAAAATAAATAATATTGCAAACTTAGTAATGGTTTAGAAATTTATTGCCGCCCTGATGACGCAGTTGTCTGAGCGCTGGCTTCTGACCATTCATCCGAGTTGGGTCCGGGTTCGAATCCCGTGAGGCATAAGTATTGTGTATGTCTTACGGCACTGGTTCTCTCCCTTCCCTGGAACCAGTGGCCTCAAATTAGGGACGGGCGACTTTTTATAGGCCATCGAGTTACTCACGGCGATCGTTAACCTCTCCCTCACAGAAAAAAAGGAATTTATATTTTAACTTAAACGAAAGACTTGGTTCGAGATTACTGGGAGGGCTTCAGTCCTCCCCTGCAATGTTCTAGCGACGCCCCTGGTCGAGACCTAGATCTGGGTTTGCAATAGGTAAGACACAGATGTGTTCCTCCTTTGGACCTTCGTTCTCATTCCTCCTTGGTCCTAAATTTGTGACGGACGACTCCGCCTAGTCTTAGATGCTCGCAGAAGTCGTTGAACTTAAAAAAAAGAATCACAATAAATCTTATGGTAAGTCTGTGGCCTTTGATCTTCCTAGCTGGTCGTTCCAAGTAAGTGAAATAGTACCGAAACCTCGTTAGTCTTGGCGCACGATAACTCTGACAGCTACAAGAAATATGAATTTGAACAGTGCTGAACTACGATAATGTTTTTTATCTCACTAATTTCCGTTTTGAGCTAAGAAAAAAAGAAAAACAAGTTATATTGAAAAGCAGTCAAATTGCTGTCCCTTTGGCGGAAAGGGAGGAGTGATTTACTTATTCTCCGGATGTGTCGCGCGGAGGGAGTTTTTCAAACTGTTTTCTGAGGCAGTTTGAAATCTGATCTGTTGAGGAGCGTTTCTAATCCCTAGGGTTGTTGGATGGCGTTCGTCAAGACATACAGCCAGCCCTGTCCTCAGCGTCTTCGCTTCGGTTGTAGCACCACCTGACGCGACGTTGGCGCTCGCTCTTCTTATCAACGGGTTTCATCAGAAACCAAGCATAGCATTTCCCAACCTCAGAAAGGGGAGATGCACGCGAAAGGGAGTGTTCTTATGATAACTAGAACAAAGCCATTTTCTGAGATCTGTCTCCGGAACAAACTTGAGTTATTGTCCTTTGTATTTGTGTTCGGTTAAAGACGGCCTCGAGCAGCTTTGCGCTTAAGAACTTGGAGGCTGATGATTTCGACAGATTTGTTGACTTCATTAAGTCGAGCAGCTGTCATAAATTTCCTGCAATAACGAAATTTAAATGTCACGAACCTCTGTCAAAATTCATGGAAGCCAGCGGCAAATTTGTTTCTCCACGATTTTTATTCAGTCGGGTATTTATTATTTCTATTGTTTCAGGGCTTTTACCGAATTTGTTGTACATGTGTGTACATCAAGCATGAAAGACACCGCTGATGTTTGATGCTATGCGTCTTTCTCGACAGTGGTAACGTAAATCCCAAGTAAAAAATCTCGATGTAACGAAAATGGGTAACGGAAGTAGTCAAAACCATTGTCGAATTCCGATCTGAAAACTGTCTCAGATTAACGTCAATGTTTCTTGTACTTAATTAATCTGTAAGATAATAATGTCTCAAAACTTGGAATGACAAAGATTTTATACATACTAGCCACTCGCAACTTGATTGCTTACTCACTCTCGGAGCCGGAGGGCGGGCAGCATGGAACATGGTGTCCGTGTTTGTGCGTGTACGTTTTTTTTTTTTTTTTGTTATAACTTTCCTTTTTCGTCTACCTGTTTGAAGAGGAGAAAACCTTTCATTTCATAAATCTTAGGTTCATACACCTTATTTTGTTACCATATTCTGACAGGATATAACTTATCTTTGCAGTTTAAAAGTTATCTATGAAAGTATTAAACCTTTGTATTTGACTCTCCCTTTCCGAACTAAGTGCCAGGTCCCCCAAGTACCTCTGCTAACAGACAGTCGTTAGCAAACTACTCAAATTTTATCGAAATGAAAGAAAAAATTATGTGAGCAATTTTGCAAAGCTGTAAGTGAATAGATCTCTCTCCTACGTCTGAAATATTGATTTGACTTCAATTGTTCTCAACAGGCTAAGCCTCCCCTGTTAAAAATAACACAGTCTGTCCCTCCACCCCAACCATTTTTCTGTCCCCTACTACTAGTAGGTACTTTGACTTCCTGTGACACTAATCGCTCCTGCGACGTACACTGGAGGCTATATCAACTGACTACTCTATGTTTACAAACTTTCCCTTAGGTTCTAACTAATGTTCTTCATTTCCCCACTCTACTCAAAAGCCTGTAATAGCCGTAGCTAGTTAAGCCTAAACCTTCTTTGTGGGTGTAAACCCTACAAGCTGATCGTTGAGTCAGGGCTAGTGGTGATCCCGGTGGAGACCGGGTTCACCATTAGATTCTCTTCCCCGTTCCTGACCGGGTTGATCAATTAAATGAATGGTAATGAGCAGGCTAAGTTTCCGGGCGCCACGAATGGCCTTGTGGTTAGCACGTCTGACAGCCGAAGAAAAGGTCTCGGAATCAATCCCAGGTAGGGTAGAGGTGTTGAACCACAAATATCCGCCGTGCGTCGGATGAGCACGTTAAACCGTCTGACAGAGGCATAGTCCCCCACTCGTCAAAACTAAGGGCTTCTGCTCCTTCCTCCACCCTTTGCTCTCTCCTCTACAGCTAATGTGCACTTTGACGCTGTGCAACATTATTCGCGTTAGCAACGCGCACTAGTAGCTAGGCATTCTGACTTCTCTCTGTCTACCCACTTTCTTATCAGGATCCTTTAGGTTTCACCTAATGTAACTTCGTTTCTAGTACTTGGCTCAAAAGCCTGTACAGACGTAGCTAATCGAGTCTAAACCTCCTTTGCGGGTGTAAACCCTACGAATGATCGTTGAGTCAGTGGTGATGGTGATCAGGCTAAGCCTCCTGGCATTCTGGAACAGAATATATTAATAATAGCTCCACAAAATGTAAAAAAGGGAAGAAAAACACTACTAAACTGGCCAGTGTCTTCTACGATTCTTCATTCTTGCGAGGAATTTGACATACGGTTCCGACGAACAGTCGTTATTTTAACAAACACTTCGCGCGAACCAGCTGCATAACTGAAAGGGAAGGGTGACAACTCAGAGAAATGGCAGCACGTAAAGAAATGAATCATTCGAACACGGAGTGTGAGACAGTGGTGTGGAGCAGCCTTAGCGGCGCTTAGGCACTTTTTATGGTGAGCTGGAAAGCACGACAAGATAACTTTTTTGGACGGTCATATAACGTAAGGGGAGTATGTTGTCTTATACAACATACTCGTACCTTTATCGGATCAGTGTATTACAAAGATGAGACTAAACTATCGGATCACGCACTAGGGCGTTTTACGAAAGCAAGGGTGGGTTCTAGTGTAAACAGAATGGGAACTCTGTCGTCAAGACAGCAGTTACCACAAAAAGAAACAGGGGGTAGCTGTTGCTCATGGGCTAAGACAGCACTGCAAGGACGGAAATCAATACAGAAGAATTAAACCTCCTGGCATTCTGGAACAGAATATTAATTCTGGCTCCAAGAAAAAAGGCAGAGTGTTTTGTGTTTGAGAAGGGCATATCTACAGTAATATGGTTGCGAAGAGACCACCAGCTCCAACAAAAGTAATTCCCTCAGCGTATTCTCATTTCTTGTGGGTACCACAAGGGACACTCCCTTGGTAGAAGTGTCAGAGGCTTTGGCGTTTTGTTAATCACTCGGGTTGGGCTCGGGTCTGAAGCCCGGATGAGGCATAGAGGATGGCCTTGCCCCTCTTCGAAACCAGTGGCCCTAAATCAAGGACGGGCGGTTGCCTATGGACCTAGATACCTACTGTGGTTGTTAAAACCTCCGAAACAAAATATAACAATAAAATATCGTTTACTTCTACCCCAAAATCTTAGCAAAAGTGGCGAATAAGTCACATGTAATCAGTGCTTACTGATTCGTATTGTTCACACTAAATATTTGAAATCGTATAAAACAGCAGAGCAGCGATTAAAGTAAAAAAACAATATTCTTAGCATCCGAATTTCCCGTATCAAAAACATTCATTTAAAATTATCAAAATCAAACTTTGATGAAAATTTATAAAAGCTTTTAGAAATTTTGAGGGCTTTTTTCCGGCTTGGTTTTATCTAATCCATTCAAACTCCAAAGCACTTTTTTTCTTAGAACTACATCACTAAAAATTTTAATCATTCACATATATGGTAGAATCTTTGGTTAGATTCATAATCACAGTAATACGTACTAAGTACGGCATTCTCTGAAGCTTCAAAATGGGAAGTAATAATTATAGTAGTAATAACCTCTCCTGGAAACACGTTCTAGGAGTGGTGAAATGACTTGCGCTCTTCAATGAAGCTAAGGACTATGATGAAGATATCTCTGCTGTACGAAAAGCCACTATATACACTATATTGACAAAAGTCACCCGACACCCCTTCAAAAGCAAATGAACGGATCCGCTGAGTTCTTAAGCTACGCGGTGCAGCTGCAAACGGTATGAAAACAAGCCTGCAACTGACCGCGATCATATCGCACTGTGAGGTTGAGTGAAAATGTCGCTGCGGGAGAGAACTGACTTTGAGAAAGGAAAGATTGTTGGGTGTTATATTAGTGGGTTGTCCATAAGAGAAACCGAGAGGCGTTTAAACATACCCAAGTCAACTGTTTTGGATGTACTCAATAACTAGAGGACACGTGGCGTGCCTGAAGCCGCAAAACGTAGTACCGGCAGACCAAAGAAAATAAGTGATAGAAGACGTCGAAGCCTCAGGAGAGTCGTTACAGGTAATCGACGGAGTACTGCACAAGACCTCAGTGTACAGGTGTGTAAAAATGCTGGAACCTCGGTATGTACACGTACCATTCGCATAGAACTTCATTCCATGGGTTGCCGTGATCGTGCGGCTGCTCATAAGCCTTACATCTCCACTCAGAATGCTTCTCGTCTTTTAGCATGGTGTAAAGAACATTTATCGTGGACCGTAGATCAATGGAAATGGGTCCTATGGACTGATGAATCCAGATACACGATCCATCAGTTTGATGGCCGTGTGTGGGTATGGCGGCAGCCGGGGAACGCTGTTTACCACAATGTACTGTTCCTACAGTCAAGTTTGGAGCTGGCAGTATACTCGTGTGAGGGTGTATTTCGTGGTATGGTCCCGGCCCATTGGTTATCGTGAACAAACCTGTTAACCAGCAAGTCTATCTTGATATTCTGGATAATTATGGCCTACCAACTCTGTGGCAATACTATGGAACCGTGCTTTGTTGGTACCAGCACGATAATGCACCGAGCCATAAAGCAAGGACTGTTACGGCGTGGTTTGACGATAAACCACTGTGCTGGCCAGTCCACACACGATACGATAAGATAATCCCGTATCGTGTGTGGACTGGCCAGCACAGAACCCTGATCTTAACCCCATACCGCACTTATGGGATGAATTAGAGCGCCGCATAAGAAGTTTGGAACCAAGGCCTACTACTAAGCAACAGTTAGCGGCAGCATTATGTACTGAATGAAAGCGCATACCTGTCGCTGTGTTTCAAAACCTTGTCGAAAGCATGTCTCGAAGGGTCAGTTTTCACACAGTATTTATTAGAAGAAAGATACAGGAGATGTGCTTGAATAAATCATCTCAAATGATGTATGACAAAAGAAAATATTTACAGATGCGTGTAGCTTACGCTACTGCTTATTTACACGGTTCTGTACATTGATGATAGTAAAAAAACAGTTAATTACACTCGAGTGTCAGGTGAGGCAACAAAAGTCTCTGACAAAGCAAAGAATAGGAACAATTCAGCTAGAAGAGCGTTATACAATATTAATTTTGCACAGTATTGATGCAAGGAATAATACAGAATTCGAGCTTGCAGACATAGATTCAAAAGACAGGTGATGAGAAATTAACAGAATGTGCAGCTTGCGCTACGTTAATTACAGGATTCGGTGCAACGTTTGCATGACAACAGTTAAGTGCAGTAGAAATCTGGCGAGGCAATATGAATCTCTGGTAATACAGAGAGTAAAATCAATCCAGAATGATGAGCACTATAGAGTATAAATTTTACACAATATTGATGAAAAAAAAAAAAAAAAAAAAGTTCTGACCGAAAGGTGATACATTGTGGGTGACCTGGAAAACCAGGAGGTTGCAGGTGATCAAGGGACAAACATGAAATCGAAAGTTCGAAAGACAGATGATGAAAAATTTACAGATGAATGTGGCTCGCGGTACTACATGTTACATACAACGGTGATATGAAAAATAGTTATATACAATAATTTTCCTGAGAATACAAAAGAAAAATAATCTCTGAAAATACAGAGAGAAGACACAACTCATCACAGTGAGTATTGGAGAACACAAATTTACACAGCTGAAAAAGTAAAATTACACTGTTGAATCAGGAATTGAAGATAAGAATATACTGTAAAAACCACAAAGTTTACAGATGTCTGTGGTTCGTGAAACGACCTATATACATGATTCTGTACAATGAGAAGTTACAATTTATATATATTGATTTGTCAGAGGTGGTAAAAAGAAATAGTCTCTGACATCGCAGAGAGAATACATAATTCAGCAAGATGAGTAATGAAAAACAAAAAATTTACACATGAGTTATACACGAAATGATACATGTGAAGAGGATGAGAACAGAGTCTTAAAAAAAGCGTGAAAAGAAATTGAAAATTATAAGTAGCTCATGCTTCGAACAATTCATAGGATTCTATACAATAATTGATCTACTAAAAGTTATGTACAATAGTGAGACAAACAAAAAAATTCTGATAAAATAGAGAGTACAAATAATATAGTGCAGTGAATGTTGAGGAACAAGATTGCACTCAGTTGCGAAGCAAAAAAAAAAAAAAAAAAAAAAAGGAAATGTGTATAGAAAAATCGTCTCAAAATGACATATGAAAAGAAGATTTACAGGTGCTTGTAGCTGACGCAACGACCTATTCACAAAGCTCAATATAGTGGTGAGAGAATACAGTTTATGTATGATAATTTGTCGGAAAAGACAAAAAATAGTCTCTGATGAAGCAGAGATTGAAGACAAATCAGCATGGCAAAAATTGTATCTATCAGGAGGTAGGTGAAACAAAAGTTCCGACTGTAAGGTGAAGCGTTGTGGGCGACCCTGCAAACCAAGTGGTTGCTGGTGACCAAGTTGATAGGAACTGTGGTTCACTGCAGCGTGCAACTGCAGTGGTAAGTTC
Source organism: Macrothele yani (assembly GCA_039090855.1). NCBI lineage: Eukaryota > Metazoa > Arthropoda > Arachnida > Araneae > Macrothelidae > Macrothele > Macrothele yani. Next base: position 16,301,952 of record CM077017.1, read on the forward strand.
TAGTCGAAGGCGGGAGAGTAGGCGATTACGAAAATGACAAAGTAACGCAGTACTGACTTTATTTATGTCAGTAGAAGCTTCGGGGGACGCTGAAGATGATACACGTGAATTATATGTTTTACAAGCACGAAGATGTAGGAGCAGACTGCCGGAAGGTGAATAGGGCGAGAAGAGTTCAGAAGTAGTGTTCGGTAGGCGCTGAAGGTGAGGACGGTCTCACAGGATCGTTGCGCTAGCGTGAAAGCGAGATGGAGTATTGGCAATAATACTGTGCAATTCATGAAGACATGCTGAACGTCAGCCTCCTCGCCACAATACGGACAGGAGGGTGAAGATAAAATGGTCATGCGATGTAAAATCGACGGCACAGGGAGGCGGTTGTGTAAGAAAAGCCAATGTGAATTGACTTCAAGGGGTGCTGAAAGTGGGGAAAGCGCAGCGGACCACACTGCGGAGGTAGAAAAGAAAGTGGAATACCAGAAATGGGAAGAGGTGCGGAAGAGCGAGAGAGAAAACGGTAGAGATCAGCTGTTGAGAAAGAGACAAGAGGAAGAGGTGGACCAATGGACGACAGAAAAAATGGGAGAAGGAGAGAGGCAGAGTGAACAGAAATGAGGCCTGAGGGAGTAGCAAGCTCAGGGAACAGGGGAGATTATAGTAGAAATAAGAGAGTTGTGAACAAAGTGAGCGTTGGCATTGAAACGGAGAGCAGAGGGTAGAGAAGAGAAGGGGAGCCAGGAAAGATCGGTGTTAACAAGATCGCTGACAGTAACGACTCCAGCTCTGAGCCATGAAGGAAAAGCAAAACATGGGAGATGGGAGGGTGTAGCAGAGAAGAAAAAAAAAAAGGTTCGGAAAGTAGGTCATTTGTGGAGGCAGGAGAGAGCGAGAAAGAGGGAGGGAACGAAGAAAGGAGATAGCCTCTTTGTAGACAGGAGGGAAAAGTGTGAGAAGGGGACAGTGGTCCATGAGTAAGAACGAAAGGAGAGTAAAGCGTGGGTTATGCGGAGAAACTATGACATCACGAGCAGCAACTGCAGAGGGAGCAGGTGCCGCAAGTGATCGTAAAAAACGTAGACACACGATAAGCCTTGTAATAGGATCTGACGTCGGGTAGACCAATGCCTCCGTTGGAAGGAGACAGACTGAGTTGAGGTGCTCCGACCCAGTGATGGCCGGGCCAGATAACCTGAGTTTGACAGCGGGTGAGTTCAAGAAGACGTAGTGCTGGTTGCTTCGAAGCCAACCAGGAATACGTGCACATTGAAAGCAGGTAAGTGTGCGTTAGACGTGCTCTTTGAAAGACGGAGGTGCAGAATTGTGCGCGCCGCCAGAATGCGACCGAGCGATGTAGGCGTGGCCGGAGAGTCGTCCAGGTGACGAGTGAAGCAGTTGCTGGTTTTCCAAGGTGGACTCCTAGGAATCGTTGAGAGGTGTTGGACCACTCTGCTCCCCAAGGAGAGTCAGTGCGGTTAGTCCACGAACCGGTCCATAGGCCTGTGCTTTTCGTTGTGTTTAGAGCTGCTCCGGAACATGAGGCGTAAGTATTGTAGAGATTGTGGAGATCGTGAAATTGTGAGTCTTGCCGAATGCAGAATGTAATATCGTCGGCGTAGGCAACATAGGTAGCAACATGATGACGTGTGCTGGCTACCACCGGTGGTAGTAGTGAAGCAAAGAAGGATCGATGGACTGCGCGTAAAAAGGTTCTATTGCGAGGGCGAAGAGCTGCCCGGATAAGGGGCAACCCTGACGCACGCCGCGACCAAAGGTATGGGAGCTGTGAGAAGGTTGAGCAGCTTGACGTGGAAAACTGCGTCCCGGTAGAGGGAGATGAGAAGAGAAGCAAAGGAAGGAGGAAATCCGAAATTTAGTAATGTAGCAAGAAGGTAATCATGAGAAATATTATCGAACGCTGAGCGTTGATCGAGAAGAAGAGCAAGGGGTTCTGAGCGAGAGCGAGGCGAGGTGAATTAGATCATTAAGAAGCTGAATATTATGGGAGATGGAGCGCCCGGGTACAGTATAGGTTTGATTAGTGGAGAGAATATGAGGGAGTATGGGGTTAAGCCGGCGGGACAGAAATTTAGTATAGAGTTTATAATCAGTATTTAAGAGTGAGATGGGACGCCAATTCCCCAAGTCAAGCGGATCACCCTTCTTGGGGAAAAGTACAACATGTGCGAGCGTGAAACTCCTTGGAAGAGATGTAAGATGCATGGCAGTAGAAAAGGCACAGAGGAGAAATGGAAGGAGGGCAGGAAGAAAAGCCTTATAGAAAGAAACAGGGAGACCGTCCGGGCCAGGTGAAGCCCGGGGGTTGAGGGACGAGAAAGTGTCAGAGAGCTCAGTTAAAGTGGGAGGATGGAGGAGACTGGCTGAAAGATGAGAAGGGACCTGAGGCAAAGAAGAGAACAGAAGAGGAGAAGCCATAGGGGAGAGAGGAGGAGTTTCACAAAATTTTGAAATGTAGTAATTACGTACCATAGAACAAATTGGAACTGGTTCGGATGAAACTACTCCAGTTGGAAGACGAAGGTGCTGCAGAACAGAAGAGGATCGGCGAGTTGACTCAAGTGACGTAAGAATTCGTACGAACAAGCATCAGGTTTCAGGTGTTGTAGTTTAAGGCGTTGAAGGGCTTGTTTTGCCAGTGGCACCAAAAGTGAATGTAATTCTGCCTGGTAGACTTGAAATAGGGGATCAGCAAGATTGAGCAAAGAAAGCATTTGCCTAGTATGATCAAGTCGCATCCTCCGTTGTGTCATGATCGAGTATGACAGGTTTCGTACCAGTAATATGAGGTGGCGTTTTACTTCCAACCAAACGTTGAGGGGGCACGGTGCAGAATGAAGCCTTGTACGCCAATCCGCAAGAAAATCTCGCACCGATGAGCAGAAGGCTGAGTCATCTAAAAAGAGTGTCATCAAAAGTCCAAGGCCGGATTGTACGTGGCTGTGTTGAAGTAGCAAAAACTGTTATGGCAATGGCGCAATGATCCGAGGAAGCAGTGGGTGTACAGCATGAATCTGATATTGCTGGTAGAAGAAGAGAAGTTGCATAAAAGCGATCCAATCTTGCTGTAGGAGGATCAATGGCTCTTGGTGCACGCCATGTATGTGTAGTCTGGGTTGGTGACAAATGGCGTTGAACATCTACTAGTGAGAAGTCTGAAGTGATAGACTGTAAGAGATGTACTACTTCCGTGCGGTGTTCTCTGGAAGAAGAAGAGCGATCAATTAGGGGATGTAGAGTGCAATTGTAGTCACCTCCGATAAGTACCCGGTCGGTGATGGGAATACGTGACAGAGCCCGTCGAAGTTTTGCAAACAACTCTGGCACGTGAGTAGGAGTGCAAGGAACATAAATGTTGAATACATGAAATTTTTCAGCTGCGACGGTGAAAGAGACTCGTTGTAATAAGTCTCGACATAAGTTTTTCACTGAGAAGGAGGAAAGAGTTGAACGAAAACGTGAGTGAACACCAACTGCCATGCCACCACGCGACAGTTGGCTGTAGGCGTGATGGAAAGTATGATCCCACCGACGCCATTGATGAAATTGAGTGGTGGAAGTACAGTTTGTTTCCTGCAGAAGTAATATATCAGCATTCAGCGGAGCAAGATCCTCTCGTACCAACGCATTCGCAAGAGGTGTCGCAAAACCGCGACAATTAAGTGACACCACCTTGAATGTCTAGGTTAGTTGTGGGATGCAGTAGGAATTGACTGGCTGTAGTGATGGAGTGGAGTCGACGGAGAAAACAAGCACTCCACGGGACCTCGTCCGCAGTGCGCCGAAGAGTGTTTTCAAGTGAGTGTAATTGAACCAGCACTTGTGGAAGAGCTGCTTCATACTGCTGAATGGAAGTGCGTGCTGAGGAAGGGCTAGAGGACCCTAAAAGGCAATCCAGCACGTCCTCGTAAGGCAGAGCTCAGCAGGGAAAGCATTTTCAGCAAGAAAAGTTGTGAATTCTTCTAGTGAGGGAAAGGCACCCTCACATGCTGTCTCAGAGGAAGTGTGTAGAGGCGACCTGGAGAACGGTCGTCGAGAGCTGACGGAGCGAGAGGATGAGCGGGTAGAAGAGCGAGATGATCTTCGGGATGCCAGAGTCTTTGCCTTCTTCGTCTTGGAGCGAGTAGCACCACTGCGTTTTCCAGCAACCACTAAAGCTTCATGATCGTCTGGAGAGTCTGAACCCGAAGCGTTACCTGTGACTCGTGTCATGGAGCCAACGGTAAAAGCTGAGGAGTGGTCAACATGTACATCAGCAGTGGTTGTAAAAGTACAAGGGGGAGTCGATTTTGGAAGCCTGGGAAAATTCTTAGGATCAGCAGGAGGTGGAGGCATCAAAGTCGTTTGTTGACCAATGGCAGTAAGCTGACTTTTGGAAGATCTTGATTCCGCGACTTTCCTCGAATAGGAAGAAGTCTGTGAAGCGTTGGTGGACAAAGTAGAAGAAGATGTAGTGTGTGGAGCTGTTTGCAGGGAGGCACGTGGGCACTGAGCCCTTATGTGACTTTCGCTCTGACATATAGTGCAATACTGTGAAGTGATTATCTCAACTCTTCGGCGTTGCTGTCCACAGCGGATGTGCAAAACATTCGGAACCGCTTTCAGCTGAGCATCAGATGAAAAGAGGACTCGAGCAGTGCGGCGAAAACCTCGAATCGATTTGTCTTCAGGATCTCTGGGAGCCGCAGAGAGAGTTGTGATGGAGCCAACAACTCTGCCGTACCTGCTGAGCAAGGTGCAAAGTGCAGCGTCGGATACTTCTGGTGGTACGGGGTAGAAGGTCACCTGCACCGGGCGGTGCGCAACCGGTTGTGCTAACAGATGCACGTCATTGATGGTTAGACCTTCCGTAAGGACCTGGTCAGCATGCGCTTTATCCTTAAAATAGACCAAGACAGATCTGGGTTTTCGAGCTACAAAGTCTATTGCATCCTTTGGTAAGATAGTTTTGAGGGCTCGGCTATATTGCCACAGCTTAGTGTCGGGAAGCGCATCAAAATAGACGCCCCGTTCCATAGTGGAGGAAAAAAGTGACCAGCTCGGGAATCCTCTGGTATGTCAATTGTAGCAGTAGAACCGACGACAGTGACATAGGATTCAGGAAAAGGCATAGCAGATGAAACTGGGGGTGTGAGGACCCCAGAAGTTGCAGAAGCATAGGATGCTTGGGCAGGCATGGGTCGAGAACTCGATGAAGCGGCTCCTAGCAGTGAGGGCGGATCAGAAAGTTGATGAAAAGTAGAAGCTATGAGGTCAGTATCACTGATCACGGAGACGTCATCATCTGCTGAGATGTAGATAGGAGACTTGGCACCACCGCACTTGGTGGGAAGGGAGAGTTATTGCTGGAGAAGAAGAGGTATCCATGACGTCGCAATGACGCTCGGGAGCCACCTCATTTAGCTGAGCAGGAGCTGCCGCCGTAGAAGAAGAAGAGGGTGCTGGCTGATCTGCCAAGATAAGGATGTGGGCGTCACCCTTGTCTGCCTCCGCCATCGAAGCAATGGCGAGACTTTAACGAAAAAAGACCAGCTCGGTTGAAAAATAAAACAGTGAATAATGAAAAAATATGGCACTCACCAACCTGGGAGATACACGAACGTAAAGCGTGGACTTTCAACTTGAAGATACACGCAACCACAGAAACTAAAGCACTCAATAAACACCTTATAGCAACGAAAATCACGGAGCTTAAAAACCCAACCACTGAGCTTCGAAGGGTCAGTGCATGCGTTAAGGCCAAAGGTGGACCGACACCGTACTAATGTATGTCAAAGAATGTTATGTTGTGTTTCTCTTCTAAGTGTCCGGTAACTTTTGTCAATATAGTATATATCTTAACAGAGATACCAGATTAGAAGCCTTATTTTATCCCTTGCCTATGGTGTGATGAACTGATATTTTATCGGACTACGCCACAACTCACAAGGATGGAGCCAGGGGGTTTAACGTCTGGGTACCAAGTAACAAACGCACGATATAGCTAAGTCCTCTATTCTGGGTAACCAAGTCAGAGAAATACAAAGCTACTGGGAAGATTTCCGTTCAGAAAAGAAAAAGAGGACCCATAGAAGTAAAAAATAAAATGGTTCTACAATTTTGGAATAAAGCCTGTCAAAGAAAAATATATGAAATTTGGAGAAAGAGATCTCCAGATTTTTTTACATTAGAACAGTGGATATTCGACCAAAAGGCATAACCAGAAATAAAATTCTCACAGATTTAGGAGTAGAAGAATTACAATCTGATCCTGCAACTCAAGTCCAGAAAATAATTGAAAAAATAAATAAATCAAACATCTGAAGTGGAATATGCAATAAATCTGAATGAATCGTTAGAAAAACTGGATTTGACTACTAGGCAACAAGAAATAACGGAAAAGATCCTTGACACGTAAACGAACCAGTTGATGAACAATGACTTCCAGCACTAAGATGGATAAGACGTTTGTTTAGAATAACTGGCGCAGGGGCCACCTTTGTCCACAGACAGCCGAAACATACACTGCTGGCCACCCAAAATGCAACACCAAGAAGGAAGTATCTGATTGGCCTGAAATTCGCAGCATGCGTCGCCCGCGAGAGGACATGCAAACGATTAGCATTGCAGGGCATATGCAAATCATGTGCGCCCGGCACGCCACCGAGAAGCACTATAAGAAGGGTGCACAGAAGGGTAAGTAGTGGAAGTGTGTTGTGCTGCCGGACCTGTGCGTGGGAAGCTTCCTGATGCCTCGCCGCAGAATACGGCAGTCATTCCAGCACGTTTCGGAATTCGACAGAGGACGAATAGTGACTTATCGCGACAGCGGTTTATCGTACCGAGACATCGGGGCCCGTGTGGGACGACATCCAGTCACAGTGAGGAGAGTATGGATTCGGTGGGTGCAGGAGGGACGGACGGACCGGCGTGAGCGATTGACCCAGCCGCGGCACACCACCGAACGAGAGGACCGGCATGTTGTGCGGCGGGCATTGACGGCTCGCACCGCCACATCACGAACGTTAGCGCAGGAATTATGGTGTGTTTCGTAACAACCCGTGTCAGCACGTACCGTGTGACGTCGTCTGCAGGAGCGGGGACTTGCCGCACGGCGCCCATTGCTCCGATTACCATTGACGTTATACCACCGGCGAGTACGGTTGCAGTGGGACGTTGAACCTCGCACCTTGACTACGGTATGACACGACATTTTCTTTTCCGACAAATCCCGCTCTGCCTGCAACACCACGATGGTCGGATCCGGGTGTGGCGGCGCGGCGAGAGACTGTATGACGCCTGCATTATGCATCGCCATACCAGTCCGTCGCCTGGCGTTATGGTTTGGGGCGCAATTGGATATGACACCCGCACCCCTCTGGTAGGCATCGCCGGTACACTCAACAGCCACCGCTACATCTCCGACGTTTTGGAGCCTGTAGTCCTCCCTTACCTGCAGGACCTGCCAGCGGCCACGTTTCAACAGGACAAAGCGCGCCCGCACGTGACACGCATCGTACAAAATTTCTCCACGGCCCACCAGGTGTCACTGCTGCCGTGGCCCGCCTGTTCTCCCGATATGTTGCCCATCAAACACGTGTGGTCGCTGATCGGCAACCGAGTGGCCCGGCAAGTACCATCCGCAGCTACGCCTGATGAACTGTGGCAACGTGTGGAAGCAGCCTGGACCGATATACCCCAAGCTCACATCCAAAGCATGTTTCGATCGATGCCGCGGCGTGTAGCAGCCGTTATTGCCAGCCATGGGGGTCACACGAACTATTGATGTCTGCGTGTTCCGCAAGTCGCACGGGCCTGTAAGCTCAATCGTTTCATCTTTGCATCTGTTGTTATGTGTCCAGTAAATCTGGTTTTGCTATCTCGTTTCCTTCTTGGTGTTGCATTTTGGGTGGCCAGCAGTGTATAACAAACATGTATAAACGTCAGCTCAAACCTCTGTCACCCTTGGCTCATTAACTTTAGCGAAAATTAACATTAATAACCATTTTTGATACCACCTCATATTTAAAATCGCATTCCTTTTCGTTAGTGCTTTTGGGAGGCATTAGTAGGTCTCCTTTCTTAGTTTTCTGCCAGCCATTAATGGGGGGCAGGGTGGGGGAGGACTCTTATGCTTCTGATATTCGGAGAGAACACAAGTGCTGTCCGTTTCCCTGCATCGGCTGATCATGAGGTTCAGTTTATATCACTTTACTGCTCTGTGCGTGAATGGCATAATGGTTTTATTGTTTTATAGCGTCAGAGTTCACTTAGGGAGAGATTGGAGCACATGGCCTTTTCTTACAACTTTAGGTTTTAATAAGGCATTTCACAAGATGGTGGAGAAAGTGAGTATTCACAACTGTCTAGATGGTCCGAAAAAGGGGATGACGAATGAAAAACGCTCCACTATTTTTTTGTTGGAGAAGGGAATATAAGCAAGAGAGAGTCTGGATCTGGCGCTTGAGGGGAAAAGTTTGGATAAGGATTTATCCGTACGACGGAGAGGATTTTTCGGCTCCTCGAACAAAACAAAAAAAAAGAAAGAAGAGGAAAAATAGATGGAAAATGCTCGGTGCCCAGATGAAAAATCGAAGCAGAAATTAAGTTTGAAAAGAGAAACTTAGCAGCGAGGTAACCGAGAAAGACTCTTGACAGAATAAGCAGGAACAGATCAATGTGTAAATAATGAAAGGAGTAATAAAACCAGGACAAGCTCATCCGTGACCTTGTCCATACACAGCATAGAATAAAGAGCGCCTACGCAGAAGAACGAGTTTTCATTTATAGCTAAAAGTTCGGAAGTGTTCGATTTCCCTGCAAGCGAAGGCCTTACGAACCCACGCGACCGGGCACTGAAAGTAACTCAGTGAACAGCCCTGTAACAGCCGTGAATATGCGAAATTTATCTAGAGGATTTTAGGAAGGGAATGTCTGACCCCAGGTCTTAAACAGTCCTTAGAAGTAGGAAGCTAGGAGATTAGGGCTAGAGTGACAGACAGGAAAGTCACGCGGAAGCAAGGTAGAAAGTCAATAGAATAGATGAACTTATTTGTGATGGTGGGTCCAATACACTGGGACACCAGTAGCGTGCTTTCTGAGGCACGGCGAATATTTAGTGGTTATGCAGTCGGGCTGGGATCGAACCCCCAACCATGTAGTTGGAAGCCATGGATAACCGAGAATGACAGTGCTTCATGAAATTGTATTTGATACAAATTCAGCTCATAAAATAAATTAACACCAAATTTGTTACCGAAAACAATAATAAATGTCCAATGCTCCGGTGGAAGTAACAAATAAAAAAACAATCAAGTCCAGACCAAAAAAGCAAAAAAAAAAAAAAAAAGTAATGCCAAAATGAAAAACGCGATTATAAGTATAGAATCACTAAATTGTGAACTAATGTTAGCATTCTCAAGCATTTGAAAGTACAGTCATTTGCAAAAGTTTTTTTTTTTTGATTGGAGGTTTAACGACCACCGTGAGCAACTCAATGGGCTATAAGCAGTCGCCCGTCCCTAATTTAGGGTCACTGGTTCCAGGGAAGGGAGAGAGCCAGTGCCGTAAGACAAACACAACATCCATGCCTGACCGGGATTCGAACCCGGACCCCTTACGAACGAATGATCAAAGGCCAGCGCCTTATACCACTGCACCACCGGGGCGGCTGCAAAAGTTTAAGACCACCTGTTGGTATTAGGAGATTTCTGCCGATAACGTCAGCTACTGTCTGTATTACTCAACTTCTTGTCGGTGTTGCATCATCCTACAGCGACAGCTGTTGATAGAGTTGGGGGAATAGTGCGAGCGTCAGTTTGCTTCTGGTTTTCATGCTGAGAGGTTTTGTAAGTATTTCCTATGTAGTGAAAAATGGGCAAATACGAGTCATAAAGTGTTACTCAAATGGCCCAAATAGTGACTTTATATCATTAAGGATACTCCTAACGTGACATAAGCAGAAAGGTGAATGTGAGCAAGACTGCTATTCATAATAGATCATGAAATATCGAGATACAGGTGAATTAACGACAGAAAGAGAAGTGGACGTCCAAGGAAAACAACCCCACGTGATGACAATACCATAAGGCGAATAGTTATGCGTTCTCCGAGCAGTTGCTGCAAGAAAATCAAGGCCTTTCTACATTCAAAAGGGTCTGATATTAGTATCAGCATTGTTTCCCGACGTCTTAGCAAAGATTTTGAATTCAAGTCTTATAAACCTGCACATAAACCTAGACTAACCTCGGTCATGAAAAAGAAGAGTCTCCAGTTTGCGAAGCATCATCAGTTGTGTGTGGACTGCTGAAAATTGGACCAAAGTTCCTTTTTCTGATGAATCAACTGCTCGCCAATTTGAATCATATGATCGACGACCAAAAGGCAAAGTTTTGATGAAACATGCACCGTTAGCACCGTGAGACATCCGCCCAGTCAGACGATATGGGGTGCTATGTCAGCATCTGGTGGTGCTTCATTATCCTTTTTGCCGACAGGCACTACCATGACTTGTCCTTTTTAAGTGGAAATGTTACGTGAGAAGCTGTTAACTCATATGCAAGTGCACAGATGCACAATCTTTATGCATGATGGTGCTCCATGCCACAGTTCAAAGACAGTAAAACATAACTGTGATTGGCCTTTCCTGGTAATAGTTCCGACCTTAACCCCGTCGAAAATTTGTGGACCATTTTAAAAGACAATGTAGCAGAAAAACAGCCATCAAATTACCAAGCTTTGATTGACGCGATTAAGTACGCGCGATGCAAAGACATTTCAAGTGACTACTGCAAATTCCACATTGAGAGTACTTAACATCGTATTCTGTCCGCTATAAAAAAACAAAGGTGGCCACACAAAGTACTGATTTCTGTCTTTTTGTGTTCTAAAGAATGTAAGTATTCATCTGTGGTGTCATTTTTTCAAATATAGTAATTAATTGTTTCTTTGAAAGTCTTAATTTTCAATAAATCGACAGGTTGTCTTAACGTTTTCAAATGACTAGGTAGCTCGAAAAATGAAAACTCAAGGCATGTCTGAATGAGCTTTTCTTTGTTTTTGTTCGGGGGTTTACCGACCACTGTGAGCAACTTAAGTGAGCTACACTGGAGTGCAAAAATTAAGAACGAGACGATTTTTCGAATGTAACGTCGTGCAGAAGTGCTCCACATCGACTCAAATCATACCATAAGATCCCCAAGATGTAAGAATATGGGACAAGTGAGCAAAACCGTCCAAACAAGGGATACAAAGGATACAAAGGCACTTTATTGAAAAGGTAGCTTCGAGCACAACTTGACAGAAGACAGAAACGTCCATGTGACAGGCCGCTACCTAAAAAATCCAGTCTTTAGTAGGGAATATGATCACCCCTGACTGCGTTGCAGGATTTACAACGTCTGTCCATGCTGAGGACGAGGTTGTCAAGTAGCTGTTGAGGCATCGCGGCCCATTCCTTTTGTAGCGCCAATCGCAGCTGCGGAATCGTTGCTGGCGGCTGGTGACGTGCTGCCAAGCGTCTCCCGAAAAGGTCCCACACGTGTTCGATTGGTCTTTGGTCAGGGGACCTTGCGGGCCAATCCATGCGTTGAATATCTTCACTCTCCAACAGCTCTGCGACAGCCACTGTACGATGAGGTGTAGCGTTGTCGTCCATGAAGAGGAACTCAGGACCCACAGCACCTCTAAACAGACGCACGTGAAGCAGGAGAACCTCGGTACAATAGCGGACACCAGTGACTGAACTTCTTTGGAAGATGTGGAGGTCAGTACTGCTACCAAGCATGATACCGCCCCAAACGAGAACTCCGCCACCTCCAAACCGGTCCCTTTGGATGATATTGAAGGTGTGATTGCGTGTTCCCTGCTCTCTCTCCAGATGTGTATACGTCCAGAATCACTCGTAGATTAAATCGGCTCTCATCCGTAAAAAGAACTTGACCCCATTGCTGATGTGTCCAGTTCTTGTGTTCCTGACACCACAGAAACCGCCGTCTCCGATGAGCAGGCGTTAATGGCACACACCGTACTGGTCGTCGTGCAAATGGACCACCTTTGTGCAGCCTCCTGGGCACGGTAAAACGCGATAACGGACGTCCAGTTGTCTGTTGCATGTGCCTTGCGATTTCTCCCGCTGTCTGCCGTCTGTCTCTTCTCGCCTGTAGGACAATATACCGGTCGTCGGCCGCCGTGGTTGCTCGTGGACGACAACTGCTAAACTCTCGGACAGCTGTTCCTGTCGTTTGAAATGCTCTCCAAGCTCGTAAAACGGTGCTGTGACCGATCCCAAACTCCTCGGCCACACTAGTCACACTTCGACCTTCTTCCAACTTCCCAACGACGCAACCTCGGGTAAAGTCATCCAGATGTCGTCTACTGGATTGCCTGTTGGCCATATCACACGGTGGCAGCAACTCGACGTCGTTCAAACCGATATACACCGTGCAATATCTTTCACCGAATTGCTGAACGTACACCACCCGTGTGCTTTATACCCTTCCGACACTCCCCCCCACCCCCACCCTTACGTCATGCTGCATATGTGCGCATGCCCTACCGTACCGGACCCTAGTCTATCTCCTGAGTGGTCTTTCGGTGCGTTCTGCCTGCTCGTTCCGCTGTTATGCTAATTTCTCCTCTTCGTCCTTAATTTTTGCACACCAGTGTATAGGCAGTCGGCCATGCCAATTTAGGGCCACTGGTTCCAGGGGAGGGAAAGAGCCAATGCGGTAAGACACACACAACATCCATGCCTCACTGGTATTCCAACCCATCTCGGAAGAATGGTCAGAAGCTTAGAACACTGGGCCACCAGGGTGATTTCATGAGTTGGGAACGAAAGAAAATTTAGAGATTTCAGAAGAACTAAAGCAGAAAATAACTTCAAGTTCAGAGAAGATCGTCCGCTATGAAACTCAAATTATTCAATACAGATGAAATCCTCAGTTTAGAATCAATGTCACGTTTACTTTCTAATTTTGACAAAACCTCTCAGAATATCGATCTCATATCCAACTCAATGAAACAGGTTACTTTTAGAGACATCTTTAGGAAACTTCCAAAAAATACAATTACAATGCAAAAATGGTTAAAATATGTTTTAAAAAAACTCCTAAAATATGTACATGAATTCACGATAAAAACAGATTTTGCTTAGGAAAGAACTTAAAATGCAAAAATATCTAATTGCTTCAAGAAAGGACAATATACTTGGATTTCGAATGAAACTTTTGACCTACTTATATTCCCAGCTGGATTTTCAGCTTCTACAAATAGTTTCAGTTGATTTCAACTGATGACATCAGAAAGAATTCTGTTTACGACGGACAAAGTAAAAGGATCTATGACAAGTTTGTTTGTTTGTTTTTCAGGGAGGGAGGGAGGGAGTAAATGACCGCCATGAGCAACTCTAAAGGCTATCAGAATTCTTCTTTTTTTTTCTTTTTGATTGAGGGTTTTTTTAATGATTTATTGGACCTGGTGGTAGAGACATGACAACACAGGCAGACATAAACAGGATACAGATATTTCATATCAATAAGTACATATCATACATGGTTTACATCATGCCAAATGATCAATTCACACAGAGATAGCCAGTGTTTATCAAGTAACACATTGCGAACAAGTACACATCAAACATGGTTTTTACAGTATGTTAAATGACCAATGTAAACAGAGAGCCAGTGTTAGACAAGTAACACATTGAGAGCCAGTGCCGAAAGACAAACACAAACATCCATGCCTCACTGGGGTTCGAGCCCGGACCCATCTCGGACGAATGATCAGAAGCCATCGCTTAGACCACTGCGCCACTGGGGTGGCCTATCAGAATTATCCCGTCCCTAATTTCGGGCCACTGGTTCCAGGAATGGTAAGGAGTTAGTGTCATAGGACAAGCGCACCAACCGGTCTCATTCGAGACTCCAACCTGGGCCCAACTCAGACGATTAGCCGGAGGCCTATTCCTTTGACCACTCGGACACCGGGTGTTCCCTATACCAAGTAACCATCGACCAATAACATGCTTGCTAACAACCTTGAAGCTGTTCGCTACATTTATATAATAGTTAATTTCAGTTTATGCCCTTTTGACAAATTCTTTTACCCAAACTTTTTGCAGTTGTCAAAATAGGAGGACTACTACAAAAAGCAACTAAAAATTTAAGAGGAAATGGAGAGCCAATATCAGTTTGATAAAATAATTCTTATAAATCTAAAATAGAAAAGAAAACATATTTACGGCCTAAATCGTTAATTAATTCCACATAATAAAATTACCAAGTACGTGGAAATTTATATAATCTATCGTTTTGGTTACTCTTGAACTACGAGCATTTACACTACTTGTTGAAGATTTAAGGTTAGGTTTGACTTGTTCGTAGTAGCTGCAAAGTTACCTAAGCATTTTGCAAATGTCTCTAACTAAACACTTGTATATACCGTATATTCAAATTTAAATGGTCCGGAGTCAATGAGTTAGATTTGCTACTTACATCTCAATGTCCCTCTTAATTCTCTGATTGGCATATCATACTCGTAGTACAGCACAATGTTGAATATAATTCACTTCACACAATAAAACCTAATATCAACATGCACCGAGAATACATAAGCTCGAGTTGTTTTTGCAGCACATACATATAGTAGAGATGGAATGATGATACTATTCGCAATATGCACTCTTCCATGATGTGCAGTAAAGCGCTTAGTAGTAGACCAGATAGAGATAGTGCGCTTGATTTTTTGCATGACAGATGTTCAGGTAGCTCCGGCTGTTGCCATGAGTTTTCCAAAGTCTCTCTTTAAGAATCTCTAGACACCCCGGTGGCGCAGTGGTCTAAGCGATGGCTTCTGGTCGTTCGCCCAACGAAGGGGTCTGGGTTCGAATCCCGGTAAGGCATGGTTGTTTGTGTTTGTCTTCAGGGGATTTATTCGCTGTGTTCCTTGTTCACCCGGCATTCTGTATTCATACTATATACATTGCTGACGTCCAAACACAAAATTTCTATATTGTATATGTCTGCCTGTATATGTCAATGTATCTATCTGTCAACCAAGACCAATAAAGCATTTAAAAAAAAATCCCTAAGTATCCGATGACCATTGCGTTCCCCACGGATGATCACCGCCCGTGCTTCACACCACAAGCCGGTGCTTTTTGCTGCATTCCGGGATGCACCTGAAGTGGTGGGATATGCTTCGTAGATTTTATTCAAAAGTGCAAATGACCTAATCAAAATAGTTAAATCCTCAGCGTAAGTTGACAAAAAAATTGGGGATGTCTATGACTTGCTAAGGTGAATGTAATTCCTGAAGAAAAATGTGGTCGAAGACGAATCAGCAGGGGCTCAAATACTAGAGCAAATAACTGACCCGCTAATAGGCAGCCTTGACAGATACCCTTTTCGAAGGGAATACTTGCTGTCATGATATTATTGCTGCGTATATGAATACATGGATTTCGGCATAGTTGAGAATTTTTTTTTTTTTTTTTTTTTTTTGGTTGGAGGTTTAACGACCACCGTGAGCAACTCAATGGGCTATAAGCAGTCGCCCGTCCCTAATTTAGGGTCACTGGCTCCAGGGAAGGGAGAGAGCCAGCGCCGTAAGACAAACACAACATCCATGCCTCACCGGGATTCGAACCCGGACCCCTTTCGGACGAATGATCACAAGCCATCGCTTAGACCACTGCGCCACCGGGGCGGCGTTGAGAATTCAATTGCAAAAGGTAAACGGAAAGCCAAAATTTCTTAATACTGAAAACAAATAGATGTAGCTGACATTGTCAAATGCTTGGATTTTGGTCTAAATTAAATACAGCGAGGAGCTCTTATATTGAGATTATGAACTACGTTCTGGGATCGTATATGTTTGATCTGTATAAATGATTGCAGGAAGAATTTGATTGGTCCTGTGGGTAAGGATTTTAGTAATCAGCTTGTAGTCTGCGTTTAACAAACTGATTGGCCGCCAGTTGTTAAGATCTTAGTGGAACCAGTCACGCGCCACATTAGCGACATGGCAGGGCGCGTTGTGCTGTTGGTAGACACCATCACCACCAGGGTAAACGTTCAACATGAAATGATACATTTGGTCAGCGTGGATGGACAGGTAGCCATTGGCGTTCAGGGACCCATCCAGTGGTACCAGCGGTCCCAGGTCATACCAGGCAAACATCCCCCAGGCATGCACACTGCCACCGCCGGCCTGCGCTTGACCGACAAGCCTGTCCGGGTGTTCGTTGTCGTGTGTCTGACGCCGTGTCTGCCACCGCCCGTCACTTCTGTGGAGTAGAAACCTCGATTCGTTGGAGAAGGTAACTTTTTTCCACTCTTCCACTATCCCGGTAGTCCCATGCGAACTGCAGGCGTCGTTGCCGATGGTCCTGGGTTAACATGGGCGCCTTGACGCAGCGTCGACTCCGGATACCTATACGTAACAGGTTTTGCTCTACTGTTATCGGGGACACGTATACCTGGGTGCCCCAGTGTTCATATGCGTGGTCAGTTGCTGCGTTGTTTCGCATTGATTGCTCCCTTTACCAGTCGACTAAGGCAACGTTCTTCTCTAGGGTCGGTGGCCATTGGGGCTCCACAGTTATGACGTCGGGAGGTACTCGATGTGCTAGCAATCCCTTCTTGGCACACTTTTACTACAGAACCTCGCGAACATCCCACGAAGTCTGCTGTTTCTGAGATGCTTCCACGCTTGGCGCGGTAACCGATGATCATTTCTTTTTGGACGTCTGTCAGATCACTACCTCTGATCATTGTGCTCACGTTACGCACTATGGCTCATCTGTCCTGGCCGGCCGCTTATATCTCCGTATGGTCTACCTTGTCACGTGCACTCTGTGACGCGTCTGGCCGGATATACTATGATTCCGGGGGTGGTCATATTATTCTGATACGATTGTGTTGAGTAGAGATGGAATGATGATACTGTACTATTCGCAATTTGCACTCTTCGATGATGTGAAGTAAAGCGCTTAGTAGTAGACCAGATAGAGATAGTGCGGCCGCCCCGGTGGCGCAGTGGTCTAAGGCGCAAGCCTCTGATCATTCGTCCGTAAGGGGTCCGAGTTCGAATCTCGGTGAGGCATGGATGTTGTGTTTGTCTTACGGCACTGGCTCTCTCCCTTCCCTGGAACCAGTGACCCTAAATTAGGGACGGCCGACTGCTTATAGCCCATTGAGTTGCTCACGGTAGTCGTTAAACCTCCAATCAAAAAAAAAAAAAAAAAAAAAAAAACAGTGGGAAATATGAAGTGGTGGCGTAGATTTTATTCAAAAGTGCAAACTGGGTATCTAACCTAATGAAAATAGTTGAATCATCAGCGTACGTTGATAAACAAATTTGGTGATGTCTATCACTTGCTAAGGTGAACGTAATTCCTGAAGAAAAATGTGGCCGAAGACGAATCAGCAGGGGCTCAAATACGAGAGCAAATAACTGACCCGCTAATAGGCAGCTTTGACAGATACTCTTTTCGAAGGGAATACTTGCTGTCATGATATTATTGCTGCGTATATAAATACATGGATTTCGGCATAGTTGAGAATTAAATTGCAAAAGGAAAACGGAAAGCCAAAATAACACTCAAAACAAATAGGTGAAGCTGGCATTGTTAAATGCTTGACTTTAGTCTAAATTAAATACAGCAAGGGGTTCTCGGTTTGTTTGATTGATTGAAGGTTTAACGATCACCGTGAGCAACTCAATGAGCTATAAGAAGTCTCCCGTCCCTAATTTAGGGCCACTGGTTCCAGGGAAGGGGAAGAACCAGTGCCATAAGTCAAACACGACATCCAAGCTTCACCGGGATTTGAACCCGCACCCTTCGCGGACGAATGGTCATAAGCCAGCGCTTAGACCACTGCGCCGCCAGGGCGGCAGCTCTCGGTTTAGTTCTGCAAAATGTATGAGATCTCGAATTACATCGAGATTACGAATCAATGCTACGCCCTAGGAGAGTATATATATTTAGTCTGTATGAATGATTGCAGTAAAATTTGATTGGTCCTGTGAGAAAGGATTTTAGTTATAAGCTTGTTGTCTGCGTTTAACAGACTGATCGGACTCCAGTTGGTAAGATCAAGAGGCAGCCTTTCCTAAGAAGCATGAAGAGACGCATGCTTGGTGTAACCAGGAAAGATAAGATGAGGAAATCGTGGATAAGGAAAATGACAAGAGTGGAAGACATCATGATCAGAGTGAAATCCCTGAAATGGCAATGGTTTTTTGGTTTTGGTAACTGTGGGTACCAAAGCGGCATCAAGTTTATTGCCATAATGGGATCACAAACATAAAAGATATCACTGAATATTGCAGTACGGGAAATATAAAGAGGAAAATACAGGTATATCCACAATGCAACACGAACTGGAGAGCAAATAGAAAGAGTACATTAATAACATCGGTATCAACAGAGGCGGAATCAGTTGGATAGCACCAACGGTAGAGAACAGTTCTGTGTGAAAGATAAACAATAAGGGGTCGGACCACTACATCAGGGATTTGCACATATTATAAAAAATACGATGCACACAAATAAGGAATAGCATAAAGGCATACCATTCGATGCGAAGTAACACAGGTACAACATTATGAGCAGATGTAAAAGTGTATGAGAAAACACCAATCGATTAAAACACAATGACGGTCAAAATGCAAGGCACAGTATAGGAATACACCAAATTCCTTATGAGAACAAAGTCAACAATTGTAGAACTAATATAAACCACAACGGAGGAAAACACTAGTACAGCAAGGACATACAATGAGAGCAAATAAAAAAATCAGGAAACAGCATTGCAATGTGGGAGTGGTAACATGAAGTGTACAGCACACAATTAGCGGAACAGTAGATGAAGAGACGCGAAACCAGAAAATTCCAGGCGACCACAAGGTGGAAAACGTCACCGGAGAGAACGAAAAGTGTTGGGTTGGGAAGGGGTGCTAAAGTTCATCGGCTTGAGGAAGTAAGGTATCACAAAACTGTTTCTAAGCGAGGTCTTTCAAGGAAGAGAGAAGGCGAGTGAATCGTCTCATGAAAACCTGGTACCTAGGATCTGTGACACTCAGAGGTTTGAAAAATGACGCATAAGCTTCAAATTGCATCACCGTTGCACACAGATCAAGATCAGGTTAGTGGAAAAATTCTTCAGTACAGACAACTGTACGAGTAGATTGTAAGAGGCGTAAGAGTTGCTGTCTGGACAGTGGTGCAGGAACTAGAGGAAACTTATCAATGGCCTGTATAACCTCATCATCTGAGAGAGTATTGACAAAGCCATAACGGAGATGCATACTGTTCGAGGAGTCATCAGGCGGATAAACATCTGAACAGGAAACATCGGGAACACTAGATGAGGCCACAGAAGGAGTAGCAGGAAGATGTTTCACATTTTTCTGTTTCACAGAACATTTGGAAGTCCCAGTCCCTTTTGAAGACGAAGTTGAGGCGGATGAATCCATTTGCGGATCTGAGAGAACATCCGAAACGGGAATCGAGAACAAAAGTTGCGCTGACGAATCAGTATGTACCCGACCAGCTTCGGTGGACACTGCAGCATCAGCCGAGCCTCAGGAAAGTGCAACAACGGGGAAGCAGCAGACATGGTCGTAGTTGGAGATCCGATATGCGAGACACACGCAGGAGAGCCAGTCGACCGAAGCACCACTCGACACATTCAAGTCGTAACACTCCGCTGGAGACACATCAGTAGTGGAACACATCTCTGCTAACGTAGGAGGAGGATGCACTACCTTATGATGCGGCAGAGGAGGAAAGGGATCATTGTCCTAGAGAGGAAGGTGCGTCTGACGGATAGAAGGACAGGCCGCATCAGGCGAAACACTGGAAGAGGGTATGGTAGAAGGACCAATGTGATCGGCATTGGGATGCGAGCTGGAAGAAAGACCATGGCGAGGCGCACACAGGAGGCAGTGGTGTGATCCTGGGTAAGACAGTGAGTACAATAATGGGTGGTGAAAACCTTAAAACCATACGTGCGGGAGCCAATTTCAACAGTAACTTTTGAAGGACAATCCACCAAGATTGTCCTTCAAAAGCTACTGTTGAAATTGGCTGGGAAAGACGACCAACAACTGACGGCGAGGTCCCGTAGCATGTGCAAATCGTGTTCGGCGTGGAGCGTCAGAAACGCGACGGACCTTGCCCACAATTTTACAAACGTGTTTGACAAGGAGAGGAAGCGCGGTATCAGGCACTTCCTATGGAACAGGATAGAAGGTGATATTCACTGTACGCTTGGTAAGAGGCGAAGGGATGAGATGGTTTGTTCCAATGAAAAGTCCGAGTGCAAGAAATAAGCCAGCATCCTCCTTGCGCTAAACCTGCACTGAGATAACCCGAGGGGTACGAGAAATTCCGGCAATTGACGCTGACGGCACATGACCTGAGAGCGCCTCCACGTAGTGTGGCAAAGGAGTATTCGGTAAGGTATGAAATAGCACACTTCTATCCAGGAGATTATGGAACTCACAGCCAATCTCCGAATTTTCATCAATTGTTACCTTCACCTTGTGGTCGGATACCTGAATAATAGGTGTCGATTGCAAGAGACCATCAGGTTGAGAAGAAGCTGACGGAGAAGCAGAGCCTCGCTGCACTGTAGAGGCAAATGGCCTCCTACAGTGCAGCGCTGAGCTGGCTGGCACAGAAGGCAGTGAGGGAAGAGGTGCACAGTCAGAAGGCAAGACAGTAGTCCCAGCAGTTTCCAGGGAGGGCACCGAGGCAGCGGCAAAAGCAGAAGAAAGATGCACAGCAAAGGTAAGTGAAGGCACCGGAGCAGGAGTACCAGGCAGCTAGGAAGGTACCTGAGCAGACGCATATAAAGTCGAGAGTACGTCAACTTTCATGGACGTGGGGAGTGCGACGTGACGTGCATCTGCCACGCCCAGAGATAATAAGGATGGACCGGGAGCCGCCATGTTGGCAGCTTCCAAACGTAAACAAACGAGCTAACGATATAAAAACGAAGGAATATGAATAAATACAAGGACGATATCGCCAGAAAAGTATCTCAAAACGTACACAGTACCTAAAAACAGGCGAGGCACTCAACAGATGAGTGCGGGGTGAGGTATATCACACTAGAATGCATAAAATATAGGAGCCACCAACACAACTTCTGTGAAGAACGAGCAATAGTTTTGGTAAGTGCGGGTACCAAAGGTGCCCAGTTTATTGCTATCATGGAATACATACATTGGAGATATCACTGAAAAGTCCAACATAGAAAACTTAAAGATGAAAAATCTGGTTTAAAATGACGATGTACACAATGAAGGAAAAGCAGATCGGCATATTCTGCGATACAAAGTAGAACATGTATAACGTTATAAACATATGAACAAGGGAATTAGAACAGAGTTAACAAATTTAGTAAGAAAAAATCCGCGACAAAGGAAAACACTAGGACATCTAAGACATACAATGCGAGCAAATGAAAACCACAGCACTATAACAAAAACATGAAACATTATGGCAGTACGTGAGGGACAACAGAAACAGTTTCTGGTGCGGTAGAAGCGCTAAATGTCATCGGCTAGAGAAAGCACAGAATCACAAAATTGTTTCTCAGCGAGGTCTTTCAAGGAGGAGAGACGGCGGGTGTATCGTCAAGGAGGATACAGATCTGTGACACTCGGGGATTTGATAAAGGACACATACGCTTCAAATTGCATCACCGCTGCACACAGATCAAGATCAGGTGAACGGAGAAATTCTTCGGTACAGACAACCGTACGAGCAGATTGGAAGAGGTGTGCAAGTTGTTGTCTGGACAGTGGGCCAGGAACCAGAGGAAACTTATCAATGGCCTGCACAACCTCATCATCTGCGAGAGGATTAAGAGGGCCAGAACGAAGATGCAAACTACTCGAAGGGTCATCAGGCTGAGAAACATCTGAACTGGTAACATCGGGAACGCTAGAGGAGGCCACAGAAGAAGTAACAGAAAGATGTTTCACCTTTTTCTGTTTCACACAGCCTTTGAAAGTACCAGTCCGTTTCGAAGACGAAGTTGAGATGGAAGAATCCATTGTTTGATCTTGATGAGCACCCGAATCAGGAGACGAGAGCTCATGTTGCGCCGAGGAATCAGTATGTTCCCGATCAGCATCGGTGAACGTCAGCCAAGGCAGCAGGAAAGTGTGGCAACAAGGGAACATCAGACACAGTCGTAGTTGAAGTTCCGATATGCGAGAGACACTGAGGAGAGCCAGTCGGTCGAAGTGCCAAAGCACCACTCGACATATTTGAGTCAGCACACTCCGCCGGAGACACAACAGTAGTGGATGACTTCGCTACTGACCCAGAAGGAGGATGCACGTCCGTACGGTGCGGAAGACGAGGAAAGGGATCACTGTCCTTGATTGGAAGGTGCGTCTGACGGAGAGAAGGAGAGGTCGCGTCTAGCAAAACACTAGAAGGGAGGATGGTAGAAGAATCAGTATGATCGGCACTGAGAGGCGAGCTAGAAGAAAGACCACGGCGTATGCGCACACGGGAGGCAGTGTATGATCCTGTGTAAGACAGTGAGTACAATAGTGAGTGGTGAAAACCTTGAAACTCTACGTGCGGGAGCCAATTTCTACAGTAGTGTCTGTAGGACAATCCGACAAGGCATTCGCAGTGGGAAAAACGACCAACAACTGACGGCGAGGTCCCGTAGCATGTGCAAACCGAGTTCCGCGTGAAGCATCAGAAAGGCGATGGATCTTGCCAACGACTTTACAAACATGACTGACAAGGAGAGGAAGCGCAGTATCAGGCACTTCCTGTGCAACAGGATAGAACGTGATGTTCACCGGACGCTTGGAAAGAGGCGATGGGATGAGATGATTTGTTCCAATCGAAAGCCCGTGTTCAAGAAAAAATCAGCATCCACCTTGAGCTTGAACTGCACTGAGATACCCCGTGGGGTACGAGAAATTCTGGCAATAGACGCAGACGACACGTGACCAGAGAGGGCCTCCATGTAGCGTGGTAAAGGAGTATTTGGTAAGGCCTGAAAGAGCACACCTCTATCGAGGAGGTTATGGAACTGACTGCAAATCTACGAATTGTCATCAATCGTTACCTTCACCTTGTGGTTGGATACCTGAATAATGGGTGTTGATTGCAAAAGACCATCAGGTAGAAGTAGTGTCTGGTTGCACTGTAGAGGCAAATGACATCCTCGTAAGAGAAGTCTGTGAGGAGCCGGCAATCACAGAAGGCTGTGAGGGAAGAGAAGCACAGGCAGAAGGCAAGGAAGTGGTATCAATAGTACCCAGGGAGGGCACCGAGGCAGAGGCAGAAGCTGAAGAAGGAAGCGCAGCCAAGTCCAGTAAAGCCACCGGAGCATTAATACTAGAAAGCTGGGAAGGCAACTGAGCAGACACATCTGAGGACGAGAGTATGTCAACTTCCATGGACGAGGGAAGCGTGACGTGACGTGCACCCGCCACGCTCAGATATGATAAGGAAAGACCGGAAGCCGCCATGTTGGCAGCTTCCAAACGTAAACAAACGAGCAAACGATATGAAAACGGATGAATATGAAGTAATACAAGGACAATAACGCCAGAAAAGTAGCTCAAAACGTACAATGTACCTTTAGACAGGCGTGCCACACAACAGGTGAGTCAGGGACGAGGTATTCCACACTGAAATGCATAAAATATTGGAGCCACCAACACTACGTCTGTCAAGAACGAGCAACGGGCTGGACATGTTGCCAGAAGAACGGACCACCGATGGACAACCGAAATTTTAAACTGGATTAGAAGGGACAGAAAAAGACCTGGAAGAAGACCACATGGGAGATGGATGAATGAAATCCAAAAGCATGCAGGAGTAACATGGAGGAGACAGGCTCAAGACAGACAGTTGTGGAAGAATTTTTTTTTTTTTTTTTTTTTTTTTGATTGGAGGTTTAACGACCAGCGTGAGCAACTCAATGGGCTATAAGCAGTCGCCCGTCCCTAATTTAGGGTCACTGGTTCCAGGGAAGGGAGAGAGCCAGTGCCGTAAGACAAACACAACATCCATGCCTCACCGGGATTCGAACCCGGACCCCTTTCGGACGAATGATCAGAGG
This sequence comes from Macrothele yani, assembly GCA_039090855.1. Classification (NCBI taxonomy): domain Eukaryota; kingdom Metazoa; phylum Arthropoda; class Arachnida; order Araneae; family Macrothelidae; genus Macrothele; species Macrothele yani. Next base: position 16,326,062 of record CM077017.1, read on the forward strand.
CCATCGCTTAGACCACTGCGCCACCGAGGCGGCTGAAGAAATTTGGGGAGACCTTCATGCAGCAGTGGATTTATAATGGTTGACAATGATGATGATATATAGTATATACGCACATGCAGTACAGAAGCCTACATATATACATAACGTATGACAATATTATTACCAGATGTTCTCATCGCCTTAATCAATAGCAGAAATTTCTTGTTCATAATTTTCCTCCTCTTCATTATCAATAGAAGAATTCTTCTTCATCCCCATCATCATCTTTGGCATCTTCATCTTCTACTGGTGCTGTATTTTTCTCCTCCTCTTCGTCTTTGTTGCTTTTATTAATACTTAAGTGTGGTTCTTTCAGGAGCTGTTAGACTTGCGTAAAGTAGATTGCTTCTGCTGAGTTAATGTACGTATATTTGAGGTGAAAGGATTTGAAGTGATCAGTAGTAGATTCAGAACATCTTGCATTCTATCTTTCCGTGAAGTTTTTCGTAAATGTTTTTCGCCGCCCCAGTAGCGCAGTGGTCTAAGCGATGGCTGCTGATCATTCGTCCGTAAGGGGTCCGGGTTCGAATCCCGGTGAGGCATGGATGTTGTGTGTGTCTTACGGCACTGGCTCTCTCTCCTTCCCTGGAACCAGTGGCCCTAAATTAGGGACGGGCAACTGCTTATAGCCCATTGAGTTCCTCACGGTGGTCGTTAAACCTCTAATTAAAAAAATGACTTTCACGGAATTTTCTCATATGCTTATTCCTAGCATCTTGGGCTTCTTCGTAAAGCATGCTAGTCGGTAACACTGCATATTAAATTACCTGTGCTCCATGTATAAGCATCTATAACGAAGTAAATTTCTCCGTCATTTTGGTCCACACCGGAGATTGAACCCGAGTCCTCTTGTTCCGGAACAAGTCGCTCTACAAACTGAGCTACGCAGACGTTCGTTCTCGCTGCTATCTGCCTTTATGTCGTGTGCGTCCTGCGGGGCAGGCACGTCACATCTCCCCTCCCCCAAAGAGGGCTGGGACCATGTATCGTTGTAGGCAGTCATCCGTGAAACTCAAGGTTGGTCCCGGAAAAGGTTGTATCAGAATCATGCTTCGTTAATTCACGAAAGGAATTGCAGAAAATATTCGTGAATTTCATAAATTCTTTTAGAGTGTAACTAAGTGGTTCAGTTTTCTAATGAGACATGAGTGCGCGTAATATTTTTTTTTTTTTTTGATTGAAGGTTTAACGACCACCGTGAGCAACTCAATGGGCTATAAGCAGTCGCCCGTCCCTAATTTAGGGTCACTGGTTCCAGGGAAGGGAGAGAGCCAGTGCCGTAAGACAAACACAACATCCATGCCTCACCGGGATTCGAACCCGGACCCCTTTCGGACGAATGAACATAGGCCATCGCTTAGACCACTGCGCCACCGGGGCGGCGTGCGCGTAATATTCATACCATTCTTCGTAAAACAACATTGGTATCATTCTTATCAATATAACACTTCTCTGGAGGAAATTATCTCCGCCGCCCCGGTGGCGCAGTGGTCTAAGCGATGGCCTCTGATCATTCGTCCGAACGGGGTCCGGGTTCGAATCCCGGTGAGGCATGGATGTCGTGTTTGTCTTACGGCACTGGCTCTCTCCTTTCCCTGGAACCAGTGACCCTAAATTAGGGACGGGCGACTGCTTATAGCCCATTGAGTTGCTCACGGTGGTCGTTAAACCTCCAATCAAAAATAAAAAAATTATCTCCAAGGAGGACTATTTCGGAATATTTGATGAATGGCTCATAAATTGTCCGCGAGTTCAACAAGTTTTGACTCATCCTGCTGTGTGCGTCAAGCGTGTTGATTTGTGAAACAATAAATCAAAAACTATGAAAATAAAAATAATGTGCAATCATCTTCATCTAAGTTCCTTGCATAATCAAATGTAGCCTGAAAATTCTCATGTTGGTCAACAACAATTTCCGCCGTAGTTATCTAAACAAAACAGAATCCTCTTCTAAAAATGGGTTATGGACATCTTGTCTCCTCCTTTAAGAAAAATGCCCACTGCCTTTTATAAATCACGGCAGTTCTCCGGAACAGAGAGGTCACGACCTCAAGTGAAGGTCCCGACACCAAGCGACTGAAAAGTGATACCGTTAGAGGCCGGTCCTACAGGGGGCGTCCAACTCGCGCGCCAACATGTCGGACGGAGGTCAGAGGGTATTCCATCAAAGCGCGAGTCTCAGAGCTGACGGCGCATATGTCGGGATGTTCCGCGAGGGTGGATGCGTGTGTGCGTGTGTATGTGGGTTGTGATCATCTCCGCGCTGACTGCATCGTCTGCTAGTGGCCGCTGTGATCCAAAAAAGTTCCTCCAAGATCGAAAAAAAAACACTTGGAAGCTCAAAACGTAGAGGTCTTCACATCGAAATTACTTAAGTCAACAAATTAGGATTCTTAATTTCATGGGAACGGTTGGTGGTATTTATTTTATCTACATCTTATCAAGTTTGCTACGATCCAGAAAGATTACTCAGCAGATGTATTTTTCCGTCTTTGATCTTTGGGGTTTTCGCCATCGTATTTATTTATAATACCTTTCAAGCATTACTCAACAGATAATTTTTTTTAAATACTGCCACACTGAACATCTCTAAACAGAGAATCTGAAATTTTATGAAATATGCATATATTTTTTTAAATAAAAAGAAGAAAACTAGAAAGAGCTGTTACCGCATCAATAAGGGAAACTAAATAAGTGACAGCCCTTATTAGCATTATTTAAAAAAATAAGATGAAAAATTCAAATTATTTAAGACTGTTACAGGAAAGCATAGATGTGCTTAATTAATTAAATCGTGTCACAAAAATAATTTGGTTTAATGTTTTCCAAGAAATATCACAAACTGCTTCTCATTTGTGCTTCGCAAGTGATATGTTTCGTGATTTGTGGAACTGTGTTCAAAATAACTTGGTATCGGTCCGTGTTTTCTCAGAAATAAAAAAATATATAGGCCGCATTTGATTAAATCAAGTGATGAATTGGTGAAGAAAAAGCATTGAATTAAAAACCTCTCTATTTATTACTCAACTGTCTCTTCGGTTTTTCTGGCAGTGCTAAGAAAAGTGTATGTAGCGCAGTGAACATCTATTCAACAGACTTGCAAAAATTATTCTTTTATGTTTCCGCTTGGACAAAATGTGAGACGGAGTCATACAGCAACCAAACAAAACTTTCATTAGAATACCAAAATCCGTATTACTCCTCTTCTTTACGAAAAATGCTGTCAAGTTATTTTTAAGTTTGCTCACTAGGAATGCTGTGATTGATGCCAACATATGAAAACGCTGATATTTAATGATAATATCTTATTTATAAAATAGAATCTGGGGCTCACACAAGTGATTAACTCGAGGTGTAGCGTGAAAAATCCCTCATCGATAAGGGTAAAACTCTCGAGTTCCTTCAAATCTACGTCGTACGCGATACTGGAGAATCTCAAGAGATAGTGTTTTTTAGTTGCTGCCATGTCTTACGAAATAACCTCATTAGAGAGTAGTCTTTCCACAGTTAGGGAACTAAAAACCATGCTTCTACAGATAGTGACTGTGTGTTGCACAGTGCTCATTATGTTCAGTGCCGAAGTAATTGGGTACAACCTGGACACCAGGACATCTGTGGTTCATCAGGGACCAAATGGATCTATGTTTGGTTTTTCTGTTGCAGTTCACAGAGACAGGGGATTCAGTTGGTAAGTAAGCGCATTTTTCTTCCCAATTTAGAAATCTCGTATTGCATCTAGTTTTAGTTTAGTTAAAAAGGAAAGAAAGAGATGCTTCGAACAGATTATATGATACTGAACAGAACAGATTATTTTGGAATGGTGGGGAAACAGGATTAAGGTATTTCTCCATATATTCTAAGTTAATTGAAGATAAAGTTTGCGTACGTAGAAACGTACGATTTTTACTGATTCATTTATTCACATTTAGTATCGCAAGGGCCGTATTAGACCAAAGAGCAACGGAACACGATGCATATGCGGAAAAGGTTGGCTCGGCCCGCAGGGGCGTATTTAGAGAGGGAACCTTGACCCCCACGAAAGTGTTTCATTTCTTTGTTAAAATGCGACTTGCATTAGAAAAAAGAATGCTTTAATTTAATAAAAATGCATCAACTTACAATACTAAATAATGCTTTAATTTTTTCTTCTGTTTTTCATTAACGCTTATTTTGTCCTGATGGATTTCAAACACTTTCATTTTCGGTCATCCCCCCCCCCGCTCGAAAAAATTCTATATACGCCCCTGTCGGCCCGTATCAACAGGAAAACCGGCTGACTCCTGAGGTTTACGACTATTAAAGCCCATTTTTTTTTTTTTTTTGATAAAAGTGTAAGAAAGAAATTTTCCTACACTTTTAGCAGTGTACGATTTGAAGCCAATATTAAACAAACTAATATAAGCTGTTTCCCAATTGCTTTCTTTGCATCTTAACATGCCTGTGATAAAAAGTGCTGCCGAGAAGTTCGAAATGGAGCTGACAGTCTGTTTGGTCAGTGTACATCAGCTTCTTTAAAGTATTTTTTTTTAAGTCATGAAACTGTATCAGTAATAATTACGAAAATCTCAGTTGTTTAAAGTAAGGCGTCATTCCCTTCCCAAATCTGCATACCCGCTCATTTTAAAGAAAAAGTAGTCTACACGCGTTGGTGGAAAAATTTGACCTTAAATTTTAAGTTAAAAATTTTCCCTTTTTGACCACTCCTGGACCAGATCAATAATATTTCTATTTTAGGTTTTATGTCTGTCATATCAGTAAATATTGTAACCCACATGAATTCAACTGGGAAAATGATATGTAAAATTTAAAGAATTATTCATGCCGTTTCATAATATTTATTGAGATTATTGCACTGTAGTCATGACCCTCAATTAGATTTTAAATATGTCATATATTCAGTGGAACCTCAATTAAGAAGTCGCATGGTGATGACCGAAATATTAGTTATATAGAAACTTTACTATATGGAATAGGTGTTTTTAACATTAATATGAACTTTTGCCATAATACGAACTCTGATTATTATACCATTTTAAATTTGTTCAAGTTACTGTTGCTGTTAAAGACTTCAGTAATAAAGTTAGTCTTATATTAACATTTGTTGAGGTCTTTGTAACTACAATATTACAAGTGGATACTGTATTAATTTGATTTCATTTAAACCGTTTACACGTATAAGACTTTAAACTTAATTTTTACAAAAATGAAACGGTACTACATTAAGGAACTTTATGTATTATCCTTCAAAGAAATCATTACTTTTCGCTGAACTTTAGCACAAGGTGTTTCTTCATAGTGCCACATTTATTAATATAGTAAAAAATATCTTCTGAAACATTTTAAAGGGTGTTGCTATTGTTGAATTGAAACCCATTTCGAATCGTCTGTAATGCTTTGATCATATCGTCTTTAGTTGGTTTTGATTCACTTTCGCAGTCTTTTATGGTCAGAGTCATCAGCAACCTCAAAACTTGCCTGAACGCTCTATACAATATACTCATCAATAAGATGATCAACAATAGCAACACCCTTATCAAATTTGAGTAAAACAAATGGACGCAAAAGGAGTTTCTATAGACGTCATTAAATACAAAATCAGTTCGCGAAATGGAGGAATTTTGAAGGCATTTTAGCTCACGTTTCTAGGTTCCCTCATAAAATTCGTTGAATGGAGAATTACGCTTAACAGAGGTTCATTAAATAAACGTTCCACTGTACGTAGATTATTTTATTCACTCCGAGAAAGAATCTGTTTGAGGAATTTCCTAAAATATCTAACGCCTTGAGCTGAAATAGCACATCTTGACTGAGAATCGACAATCTGATGGATTTTCCTTCTCTGAATAAAGCAAGTCTTCGTCTGCCTGCTTAGTTATAGTTAATGTTTTCATTTTCAGCACGTACAGTTGTCGTCCTTTACTAGTAAATAGTGCGTACTCTTATTCTAAGGTTTAGCACATTCCATTTTACTTCATCAAAATCTAACTCACAGATACTGAGACATAAGCGCATTCAAGCAGATAGATTCGTTTTGATTTTTTAGAATCTATCGGTTTTTTTAACTTCACGAACATGGCTAGAGGAGAAAGTCCATTCCCACTTTAGGGCTGTTAGCTCCAAATAAGGGAAGTAACCAGGGCCTCGGGACAAACACAACAGCCGGGCCTCACCCTGCCTTCAAATAAAGTATCATATCATTCCGTTATATAATATACTGGCAATGATCGGTAGCAGTACGCTACTTTTACAGTAGCGTGGCATGTAGTATTGCTACAAATAAAAATAAAATGTAGTTGTAGCAAGCTAGAAAATAAAGTAGCTTGTAGCGAAAAATTGCGCGACAAATTGTTCTACTTTAAATAAAGTGATGAAAAATATATTCAAATCACGCGACATTTTCAGATTTCCTGAAGCGTAATTGGCTGTGATAGGGAGTTGAATAAACCCTGCACAGAAACACGTACCTCACTTTGTAACGTACCGTTGAGGTGATGGATGAATCAAAATCGGCAAGTTGCGATGGTAAGCCTTGCCAGCGTAGTTCAGTATGTTGAATATCCTGCTCCGGAGTAAGAAGACATGGTTTCCAAACCACCACTGGCAAAAAAAAAAGGTCATTTTCTTCACATTGGCGCCCGAACGTAAAAATGAATCTCCTGACAGTGAGGTTCGAAAATATGTGCGATAATTTTTCCACACATCGTCTGGATTAATAAGAATTCCTTCTTCTACAGTGAGATCGTTCAAGCATGGTTTGTCGGTGGAACCGAAACCTGCGATTTTGTGCATCCCCCGCCTTTCTCACAAGAGGGGTATGTGATGTTCCACTGAGAGGTAACGTGCAACCTTCCCCCCCAACCCAGAAAGAACCCCGGCAAATTGCAGCGATAAGCCTTGTCGCCGTAATTCAGTAGGGAGAATATCCCGCTCCGGAGTAGGATCACGTGGCTTCGAATCCCACCACCAGCAAAAGGAGCATTGATAATTACACAAGGTACAGAACCGTCTATGCGCGGTTAAACTTGAGATTAAAATACACCAAGTCAAGAACACTAAACTTGAGATTAAAATACACCAAGTCAAGAACACTAAACTTGAGATTAAAATACACCAAGTCAAGAACACTAGATTAAATATACCAAGTCAAGAACACTGGTGCTGTGACTACTGCTCTGTCTCGTCTAGTTAATGCGGGTACACACTTCCCTATTTGGGACGATGCAACAATTCTTGCTAACATCCCATTGAGATCACGAATGTCATTAACGGAAATCATTTTTATACATAAATTCGCACATATATGCTGTAATGAAGATTGCCCATTGTGTATGCCTCATCCTCGGAAATTACTACTTGATTGTGACCAATTTGATAACTTTAAAATTTTCAAATTCTCTACCAATTCTCTGGCGTACCGGTGGGTCACGCCAGGGTTGGTCAGCACGAGCATTAAGCTGGTGTTACGTCATTTCTTTGAAGATGTATATAAGTGTACCATTGTCTATTCGCAGTCACCGTTTCTGAGGATGGGTCCATTGTGGACCCGAAAGGTCTTAAACTTTTTAACAACTTTTATTTTTAGACATTTAGGGTTCTTGACTTGTTGTATTTTAATCTCAAGTTTAATCGTACAAAGACGGTTCTGTACCTAGTGTAATTATCTAAACTTTCCGCGCGAAGTAAAATACTCTTTTGGAAAAGGAGCATTTCTTTCGCAATTTGTCACTCATTGTCACAGCTAACTAAACTGCTAACTGGGAAGTCTTACTCAGTTAGCCAGCGAAGACAGCGCTTAAGAGACGATCGTGCTAGCAGTTTTTTCGGGGAACGCTGATTGAGAGATTTTGTCCTCTTATAGGAAATGAGTTTTCTGGCATTCATTGATGTGGTTTTATTTGAATTTCCTGGGCTTCGCAATTAGTCAAGCTTGCCTGGAATACACGCTACTGAATATGTTACAATGTGTCGCGCATGCTGAGCTGAGGTAAATGCAGATATAAATTACTTGTGTGATTTATATCTGTATTTAGCTCTGAATGCTATAGTAAGAACTTCTGTAGATATAAAGGTCACCCTCAGAATTTGCACTTTTAATTTAAGTCTGAAAGTAAAAGTGAAAACAGTAAACAAAAAAAGTAAGCCTAAAAGTAAAAAAGTAGCTAAAAAGTAAAGAAAGTAGCTACTTTTCAGAAAAAGCAGTAGCTGTTTCAAGCTACTTTTTCGAAAATGTAATTGTAGCTGTACCGAAATACTTTTAAAAAGTTGCTTTCCAATTACTGTATACTGGGTACCACAACAGGGACGTCGCTAGACTGCGAAATCGGGGTGGGCGACGGATGGGCGACTATTATTTTTACTAGGGCAAGTCTGATAGCAACTTTATGTACTTACGAAACACTGAAAGAAAGAATTTCTAATGTTTTTCACTACATTTTCACTACAGGCTGCAAAGGTATTCGTGCAATCCCTCCCCCCCCTTTCCCCCATGGATAAATACTCATTAATTTTGGAACTGTTTTGAAGTGTTTGCACTTTTTGGGGGCAAAAGAATCTAAAGTTTGAAGTCATTTTTTGTTAATGTTCCATCCATTCACTTTTAATAAAATACGTGAAACCTAAAGAGTTACATACCGGTATAATAAATATGACACACTGCCGACAGCACCAGTTACATGCCCTGATTAAAAGAAAATTTCATGCCTAGGAGAAAGGTCTTAAAGCAAATGTTTTCGTGGATTAGGATTGAGTGGAAATAAGGACAGACTGACAATACCTTTCCCCTGCCTAATGCCTTTCATTCAGGCCAGCAACCTTGTCTTGCATTTATCTCTACCAAAGCAGTCGTCATCCACGTACTGCTCCCTCATTATCCTAGGGCAGGATTAAGAGCGCTGGTAAAGCTGTAGACTCCACTTTCCATGTTTATATTCCTTCTTAGTAGCACCAACAAACAGCAGAGCAGTTACGAATGACCTTAGTGAATTCCTATTCACCCTCTTCATTCGCTCCTCATCATACTGACTTGAAAAAAGGCTTAAATTGAGGATCTGGACGAGTGGAGAACAATTGAACTTTCATGGCCCTGCCGATGTTATTTTGATAACCTTACTACGAAGAAGGAAAAACGCACTTCCTAGGGGAAAATACGTAGGGCTACATGACGAAAATCACGGGAGTCGTTATTACTAGGAAAATCCAGATTACATTTTAAAGTTAAAACAAAATAAAGTGTAGCACCTTAGAGGTCTGCACGGGCCTTAATTTGGAAAGCATGGCCCGGCCCAAGGCCCAGCCCGTTTTAATTTTTTTATTAAAGCCCAGCTCGGTTCGGCCCGTAAAATTTCAGCAGTTACTAAAACACGAATTTGACACCTGGTGCACTCGGTCATTCAACTCCTGAAGAGTTTTCGTTTTCTTAATTGCTACACGTATTCTATTAAAAAAAAACGTTAATTCGGAATATTTCTGTGACTCTGTATAAGTCACGTGACGTCTGAGGACTCAAAATTATTGCATGTAAACGACAATTTTCATGCCTTTTAAATTATTATTGCCTATCCTTGGGGATAAGGAGGGGGGGGGGGTAATTCGAAAAAAGTAAGAAATATCCAGAATTATGAGCCCGATCGTTCTACTTTACATTGTCTACATGCACATATTCTCCGGAAGCCAATTTTTTCAAAAATCTTTCACTTTTTTAAAGCCCATAATAAGTATGGAAGAGTATTTATCAGCAACACTGAACTGAGCATATGCTAGGGAAAACAACAACAGACTGCCCAGCTAACCAGTGTCACAGAAGTTTTCAAAACGTCTGGGCTGGGATACCTAAGGGTTCATTTGCCATCTTCTGACTCTCTGAGAGTACAAATGGGAAAAATACGGCACAGATTTATACACAGAAGTAAGTTTCTCCCAGCCCATTTCTTCCGTGCCATGTAAGACAACTTAAAAGCTTTTCACACATCTAGAGAACAAAGTGCCGCTGAGCAGAACAACAAAAAAGATCATCTACGAGCGGGTGGCTCGGTTTATAAATGCCGCAGTTAATAGCCTGCCCTTAAGCATGAGAGGAGGGTGGAAGTTAGAGAGAGAGAGAAGGAACCACATTCACATTGAAAACCTAAGGAAGCTGACCCATTCCAATTGTTTTGTAGGAGGGAGGATGCCGTAAAACTTCTACTTTTTCCAACAGCAGAAATTATTCAATCTTATCCTGCTGCTGTATGTAGTGAGATTTCCAAACGAGAAAGGCACCGAACAGCGATTGTTTTGCTCATAAAAAAAAACCCCGGCTCGGTCCGTGTTCGTTTTACATTAAATATTGAAGGCCCGGGCCCGACCCGTTTTCCCAACTTAGAAATGAGCAAAGACCCGAACCGGCCCGGGCTCGTGCAGACCTCTATAGCACCTTTTTAAATGGGTGGATGGGCAAGACAGTTTTCAGGGTGGGCTGTAGCCTACCCTCGCATTACCTTGGCGACGTTCCTGTACCATTTGAGATGGGATTCAATAGTGTATACTTTTGAATCCCATCTCAGATAGTGTGCAACTGTTATGGGCAGCTGTAAGTGTTGTTAGATTACTAATCAATGCGGTTGCAATGCAGGTGTATTACTCTGTACTGCGAAATGTTTCACACGTGTTGATAACAGCTCATGAAAAAGTTTTCGGCCAGAATGTTTCGGAAGACGTGTGACAGAAACGCTTCCCTCAAATATTTAATTGGAAATAATTCAGACAACCGTACCTCTCATGACGTAAGTATACAAACAAGGCTGTTGTGTAGTTGAGCCAGGGTGTCCAGATAACTTTTTCGAATGGGAGGACATTTTCATTAAAAAAGGAGGACATTTCGAGAGAAAGAAGGACACGACAAATTTGTACACAAATAAATATGAATGCACATACTCTGTATTTAAATTTTACAATTGGAGAATTTATACGTGTAAAACTTTAAAAAGAAAGAAAGATTTTAGTCTGCTGGACATTTTTACCTATATTTTTCGGAAGAGATTTTTTCAGTAGATCGGGTTTCTTTAACAAATATTTGTGGAATTCAGAGCATGGCATGTCTTTCAAATTCTATTTATTAATAAGTAGCAGTATACCCTTCACTGATTGATTAAGGAACTTGAATTATAAATAGAAAAAACTCACAGCAAAGACTCACAACACACAAAACAAGCAGTATGAGTATACTGTTTAAACCGCACGACACCGTCCACGTGTGATGAACGACAGACAGACTAACGCGCACTGGTGGATTTTCTCTGCGCTGTTGACTCACTAGTGACTCACTGCAACAGGCAGCTGCAGGGTTGCAGGAATACTCTGAACCGGAGGGGGCGAGCAAGAATCCAGAAGTGAATGAATACATTTTAGTTTGGCTTAATAGGATATGTGATTACAATAGAAGCATTTGATCAAAATGTATTTGAATTATTCCTAATTGAAAAAGCCGGACATTTAGGCTATTTCCCTTAATGCCAGGAGGACACAGTAAAAAAAGGATGACATGCCCTCCAAAAGCCGGACGTCTGGTCACCCTGACGTGAGCTCATGCTTAAAGGTGAGGGAAACGGTCGTTTCATTCTAGGAAATGACATCCGGTGCACACCAGAGAAAGTATAAAGCAATATGAAGCAGGATCTATTCGGTATAGGATGTCCCAGACTACTGAAATCTGTAGAATGAATTTTTTTGAGGCACTCCATCGAAGAAATCCATTGAACAAATTCCTTTCTTGGGGCTGGCTTCAAATACTACAGTTCTGTCATCATTTTTGCTTAAAAATAACCGTAGTTTTCACATATATGTTAAAAATCAACTTTTAAACCAAGAAATGAGCAAATAACCCATCCGTACATTAACCAAATTAGGATTATTAACTCCGAGATTTTCTTTATAAATTTTCAAGTTTTCTTTCTTAATAGTAAACGAATCTCGGCACAGATTTGTTCCCACCCAAAAGTGGTGATTCTTCAGCATTTTAAAAATATGAGCATCAAGGAGTATAACTGATTCCAGGGAAAGTCCTTAGCCGCACGACTAACAGAGTGTAATATATCTCAAAAGACTGGTTACAAAGTCGTATTTGTATCTTTTACCTTTTATGATCAGCGACAGAGACACTATATCAGCAGAACAAAACGGGATGAGTGCAAAGTTTTCTAAGTTGTTTTTGGTCCTATTTCCTTATCGACATTTTATTTCTAGAATGACTTAAATCTCTGTAAGGAAAAATGTTGAATTTCTTCATCACCTCTTACAAAATTTTATAGCATGAGGTCTTTTTTTAAACCTCTCTTAGGATATACGAGCAAAACTTCGAACAAACATAACTCCTTAATGTCTTTATGGGTTGATGAAATCATGACATAGTCACATCTCCATATAAAAATGTAGGATTTTGCGTATTTTGTATTTAACACACTTTTTAGGGGAATTGTAGATGAAATAGCTCTGTTTAATATGTAGATTTGAGACGTTACATACCCAGCAAAAACACAAGTGCTGGGAAACTGCTGGCCACCAGCTGGCAGTGATGGGTCACTGCTGGCTGAAATCTGGCACTCACGGCCCGGTAGTGGTCCGTTGGTGGCAGCGCTATCAGTTGGCGAGCTATTGATGGCCCTGCAGCATCGCCGTGAATTGTGGGCCTCCAAGCAAGTGCCACTAGTGGCCCGTTGCTGGCAACCAATGCAACAACCAACAGCAGGTGGAAGCATCGGGATTGCGCATGCGCAGAAGCAACACTTGCTGTGTCTCTCATGGTACCAGTTAGTTGAAGACAACGCTATCGCCATCGCGTTATTTTAGTGGATGTTAAGAAAAAAATCCATATGTGGAGAGTCGAATTAATTTCCTAATGAAATTTTACGTCGACGAAGATATCAGATTAAGCCGTGAAATACTAGATTGCAGCCATGAAATACACCCACTCCATTCCCATGAATAACAATTCATGGAATGGAGTGGATGAATAACAAGAAAAAATTTTAAACCGCTTGAAACACATATCCTGGAAAACCATTAAAACAGCGTTTGTTGGAAAAAAAAAAAAAAAGAATTATACGCGTACAAAATTTATTAATTATTTGAAAGAAAAAAAAAGCAACGCTATGTGGTGTACTCATCCATGGGTTGAATACACAAGACTGGGAGGAATTCGCTTCTAAAAATAACGAGAAGTAAAATAAAATATCTTTTACTCTTTAAAACAAATGTAGCTTCGGACAACGGAAAGGAAAGACACAACGTTAAAAATGTAACAGAATGTAACATGAACCCGGGTAAATATATATTTATTCAACAATCTCTTTTCAAGACGGCAAGGACAGTACAAAACTTTGGAAAGCGACTCTAAGTATGTACACGCCTTGAAAATGAGTGAAGTTCCCTTAAGGTAAAAAAAAAACTATCGTTAGGTTGAAAAAATTAATTTTTCAATTATATGAAACTGACTTTTATGAAAAATACCTCTCAATATTGTAAAATGAAAGAATGAAGCATTCGATTACAAATTGCATACCAAACAGATAGCTTCCAGCACATGTTCGAGCGTACTGAATTAGTCCGGTCGGTAGCGAGCGCGGCTTCCACGCAAACGGCTCAGGATCAAATCTAGTCAGATGCAAACGGCCTGTAACGTATACTCTATATTCACTTTCCTTTTGATTTTACTATCTCTGGTTATTTTATTTTACTATGTAAATTATCTTCCTACTGAACGGAATATTATTTCACCCGCTGAATGAGATCTGGCAATGAGTGTAAGTCATGACGTGGTGGTAGCTCGTATATAGGCGCGTTCATCGAGAGGAGTTGTGTGTTGCGTTGTGTTGTAGTTGGAGTTGAGGGTGGTTGGTGTTGTTGGTGGTGTGTTACGTTGCAGTGTGTTGTTATGTAGTAGTGATATATGAGTGCCTTAGTTGACCAGGAGTCATCATAATAAACAAGTTGTTCTGTAAGTTCAGTCTTTTTCAATTCTTAGTTTTGTCAGACCTCTGTCTGGCTGTTAGGTTTATGACTTTGATTACTTAATATAAATAACCAGCGTTGAGACTTTGTTTAAGTTCATAATTAACGAGTAACAACACCCTTTTGGGAATTCATTATTTTGAAGCGTAGAGCATTATTCATTCATAATAATTAGCTTAGCAAAAAGATAAACAAAGCTAATTCATTATAGGCCGTTATTCCGGTCTGTTGAGAAAATTTTCCCAGCGCAGTGTGTTAATTCACAAGCTTCGTAAGGGTAGACAAAAAAATGGTAGCTTTAGGAAACTGCGGTTATCCTTGCTTTTTTATTATTATTATGGCTACTACTGGGAAATGGGCGGACAAGATTCGGCAAGCCACCAGTTACGTCACGTGGTTGCTGGCTGCCACTAACGGACCACATTAGGCTAGCCATCATTTCTGGCACGTGCTTGAAGGGCCATTTGTGGTAGCTACTGCCTGTGATGGACCACTGATGGCCCTGTTGTGGCATATGACAACTGATGGGTGCCAACTGTTGACCTGAACTGCTGGCCCTTCTGTTGGCCGCCCGGACATTTTATTGACGGTTCGGCAGCGGCAACATAGTGCTGGGCCAGCAAGACTATTTTTGCTGGGTAGTACAATTAGCAGCCATTTATTCAGAAAGGGTATCAAAATATGACCATTTACCTAATATCAAGTTGAGCCTCTCAGGACTTTGACAGCAGCCGGAATAGAAAGCGAGATGAATTTCATGAGGCCACGGGACATTTAGTGAAGTATGGCGAACAACAATTTATAAATGGTCCCACAGTTGTAATATTTGAAGGCTGTGGGTCTGCTCATCGGACAATCCGTTTGGTATCATCCCAGAGTGACTCACATTTGGGGAATTGGGAAAATACTGAAAGCCTTTCATACAAAATGTTCTTTGTGCTATTTCCGTACAGTCTGGGTCATTTGGAATGTTCATAATTCAGCTGGATGACATTTTCACAAAAAAGCAGAAAAGTGGAAGTGAGAATGTGATTGGCAATTATATTCCTGTAGGCCTGAGCTCCCAGTCTTTACTCCACACGTACAATAAGACCCAATGTTTCAAAGCAAAACATTCCACAAATCATGATGACACCACTGATTCCATCCGACCACAAGCATAACATGGATACCAAGTTCATCGTCCCACGATATTTGTGCTACACTCCGACTCTGCTATCTGTATGACGCGAGAGGTATCATGATTCGTCTGACAAGTAAGCCTTTTCCTAGTCATCTGTTATCTAATATTTGTGTTCTTGGGCCGTTACCGGTACGCAGCTGCTTGTCACGCAAAGTTAGGAGGGTGCATTGAATTGATCTTCTGTGGCATCCTATTCTTTGTCTTTCAGCATTTCTTACATTTCCTAGATATTTCGTTCTCCTCCTGCGGGTGGTGCTTTGTGCGGCTGTATGTATGTAATTTGGTGTTCGGGTTTTTTTTTTTTTGATTGGAGGTTTAACGACCAGCGTGAGCAACTCAATGGGCTATAAGCAGTCGCCCGTCCCTAATTTAGGGTCACTGGTTCCAGGGAAGGGAGAGAGCCAGTGCCGTAAGACAAACACAGCATCCATGCCTCACCGGGATTCGAACCCGGACCTCTTCGGACGAATGATCAGAGGCCAACGCCTTAGACCACTGCGCCATCGGGGCGGCATGTCCGGGTTTGGGGTGTCTGCGTGTGTTGGGATTGCTGTCGCAATCTACCTATTCTTTAAAGTGAGATCTATTAATCCCTGCTCTGCCGATTCTCGGCGGTGCAGGATAATTCCTTCAGTAAGTATTTCTTATCCATTCTCACGTCTCTCTGTATTTTGTAGTTTCTCCTGTTCTTTTTCTCCTCCACTTCCCTTTCTCTCTCCTTAGCCTCCTATCTCCCTTTCGTGCTATTTACCACGCTTTTCCCGCTTTTTGTTTTCTCTATAATGCACACACTTTTTTCTGTGCTAGGATTTGCTACGTTCTTTTCCTTCGGCTGTTCAGCTCTTTCTTCCTCTTTCTTCACTTCTCCTTTTCTTCTTTCCCTTTCACTCTCGCTTTGTATCCTCTTTCTCTGCTAAACTTTCTACCTGTGTTTGTTCCTTTTTTCTCTCGTTACACCTTTTTTTTTCTCTCGGAGTCTCTAGTTTTCCACCTGTTTTTGGTTTTTCCCCACCTCAGCCCAGTGTTTTGCTTTCGTCTTTCGCACGACCATTTTCTCAGTTTTTAGCACTTTCTGATTTTTCAATCTTTTGCTCTGACTATTCTTTTTCTTCTAATTATTCGTCTTTCAGTCTGTTACCTTCTCTCTTTGCTTTTCTGCTCCTCTTCTTCCTTCCTCTTTACCACATCGTCCACTTTTATTCTCTTCCCTTCTTGCTATCTCCTTTCGTGTCTCATTTCTTTTGCTGAATCTCGTATTATCTTTTTTCCTCATTGTTTTCTCTCTCTGTTTCTCCCCTTTCAATTTCGACCAATTTTATGCTTTCGCTGTTTCTATAGTATTCCGTTTTTTCTTTTGCCTCCTTAAATTTCTGCGTTATGTATCTCTTGGCGTATCAGTTTGCCTCTATTCCATTCTCTTTTTGGCTTTCTTTGAACAAAATTCTATTTTTCACCCTCTTCTTCCTTTATATAAATACATTTTTCTTTTTGCTCTCCTCTAGCTTTTCTTTCTCTCTCATGCACTGCCTGTTCTGTTTTTGCTTCTTCTCATTATGTTCTCTTTATCACTCATTCCCATAGCCCTCTCCGTACAGTGTGCAGTCTTTCTTACCCTTCGTGCTATTTATTTTACAAGGGACCTTCACGATTTTGCGAATTCGATCGTTGAAAATGCATAGCACCAATCGATAGAGCACCTTAAGGAACCTCTAAAAAGACAACATTTATCGGCGGACCGCTGATGAGACGAAAGCTACAGATGTCAAAGTTCACCGAATAACTGGTATTATTGCATTTTCAACATATACATGTGCAATTGCAACTATTGTGTACCGTAAGGATGACTGTGTGGTTCAGACAAAAATGAGAGGAACAGTGAACACATTTTAAGAACTGTAGCGCAGTCTATGCAGTTCGTGTTGACTGCAGCGCTTCCAGTGGCTAAAAAAGACAAATCAAAAGAAAAATTTCGTCCAACTTTGAACTCATTTATCTCCATCGCTCTTTACGGTCCGCCGATAAAAATTCTTGTTTTTTGCGTTTCTTTAAGTGCTTAAACAAATGATGATAAGCATTTTCAGTGATCGAATTCACAAAACCGTAAAGGTCCCTTGTTAGCTTCTACCTCCTTTCTACCCTACCATAGGATTTTTACTATTGGCGTAGCACCATTAGGATTTCGAGGTATTCGTGCAAGGACTAGGCATGATGTTTCAGTCGTTGGTTCAACTGAAAATTTTCTTTCACAGCTTGCAGCTGTCAGTTATGCGAATGAAAGTGTTCTTGCAAATTCGGGTATGGAGGCTCCTTCATCTGTTGACTTCAAATTTTCAGATATTTGTCTAACTCCGTCCCTTAAGCAAGTTGCTCTGATTAAAGGTTGAGAGTCTTCTATCTTCAACCGCCACGGAAATCCATTAACTTCAGATTAATGCAACTTAATCTGTCTCACCCTTTTTCATTTCGTAGCATGAGTGAGGAAAGTCTCAAGGCCGTCAATGATCTCAATGAGAGCTCTCCGTACTTTCACATGATGGCCATTTTATTTTATTTTTTAAGTGGTTTGAGCAGTCGTTGCCCCCATCAATTGCCCTTTCTGAAATTTGACGCGACAAATTAAGCCTTTAGAAACCAATGACAACAATCGAGAGCTTCCAGGCATTTTTTATTGGCATCTTTGACTTTACTGCTCTCCTTCGTACAATTTTAAATGCTGATATTCACGTTTTAGAATTATTTACATCACAGAAACTATGAATTTAGTCATTTTTTATTTTGAGTTCCATCACAGAAACTATGAGTTTAGTCCTTTTTTATTTTGAGTTCCATCACAGATATTACATGGGTAAAGAAGAACATATGTTTCTGTGGGAAACGAATCCAAGAGAAAGCTAGGAAGAGATAAATCTTATGAGGAGACGCAAGAAGAATTAATGAGTCTTAACGAATGACATGTCACTCAGAGCTGGTAGGTTGATTATCTCAGGAGCGGGACTGCCAGAAAAGAATTCAGACAGCTTTAGCGGTAACAAGGTGCATAGACTCTTACAAAACAGCAAAAAAATTTGAAGCACTGGGAATCAAAGACAAAACAGGTGAGTTTCAGAGCAGGCTAGGCGAAAGGGAAGGAAGATCTGGATGACGGGGAAAAGTTAATTTCGAAAATGATATATATACAGCACTGGGAAAACAAAATAATAAATATTAATGGGAATTACTTAACCCACCTTCGTTTTGCTGATGGCAGTCATTTTTGCAAGTACCCCCTCAGAGCTTCAGATTATGATCCAGAAACTTGCTGACAAGAGTAATGAAGTGGAACTAAAGATGAACTTGCCGAGAACAGAATTGGTGTACCATGCATTAACAAGAACGGAAGATTTGGAGGTTGATTAGGCAAATTTAGAAATAACTGATGCCTACATTTACCTTGGACAACACATATCAAGCAAGGAAAATTGTTGAAGAAATTAAAGGGCGTACAAAAATTTCCTGGAATGCATTTGGAAAAAAACAGCACACTTTTCAAGAGCAATTTACCATTTTGTGATTAAAGGAAAGTGCTTAATCAATGCATCCTTCCGGTTCATACTTAAGGATCATAGACATGGACCTTGAATAAAAAAAGACATACTGAGTCTACAAGCAACCCAAAGAAATATGAACTTGGTTTGGTGTAACCAAGAAAGATAGAAGGTATTCATGAATCAGGAAAATGACAAGAGTTGATAGCATCACGATCAAAATAAAGACCCTCAAATGGAAAAGGATTGGACATATTGCTAGAAGAACTGACCACAGTTGGACAATTGAAATACTACACTGGATTCCAAGAGACAGGAAAAGACCCACGAGAAAATCCCGTGGAAGATAGGCGAATGAAATTCGAAAGCGTGCCAGAGTGACATGGAAGAGAATTGGGAAGACCTTCATCCAGGAATGGATTAAGAATGGTTGATGTTAATAATGATGTACAGAATCATGAGAGGCAGTAAAGAAATATATTATTGCACGAAAAATGATAGGTGTGAGCTAGTGAGATAAACTATTGGAAATAGTGAGGGTGACTGGTACCATTTAGGCGGTACTGAAGAAAAATAAGATATACCACTTAAGGGTCAAAAGGCTACTCTTACCAAAAGTCATACAGCTATATTGAAAGTTGCCGAAGATTCTCCTCGAAACAATATAAACAAAAATAAGATGCAGTTTCTACAGATAGAGAGAAAAATTTTAACGTTAAAATCCCAACAGTCCTTCCAGATGAGATCGTTTATATAATTAAGAATATGAAAAACAGAATCCCCTTGATGGAATCAGTCACATTAAATGTCAAAGGTGAGGGCAATAAAGATATAAATACTATTTTTATGCTGCTGCTTAGCAAGTGCTTTAGCGAAAGAAAAATCTAATTAGACTGGAAAAGCGTCATGGTGATTCTGTTACGCAAAAAGAAGTAGACAAACATCTGAACTGTAAATTTGTTTGGTCTGTTTTTCATTCTCTGTGAAATTTTCCTGTCACATCGCTCACGAGGAATTTTTGACATGGCTCAGCCTAGAGAACAAGCTAGATTCAGGACTGTATATGGTATGATATATCATGCTCACGTATTAAGAGATTTAATTAAAAGATCAAAAGCTCACTGTACACAGCATTTATTCATTTATTTCCAGGCAGCAGAAAGGTTGGTCTGATGGTGGAAAAATGCGACTGCTCAATCTTCTTTGATTCAAACCCAAAAAGAAATGCAGAGCTGAAATGGCCGGAAGTGGTCATACGTAAACATGTACGTGGTGAAAATTCAGTTTGGCGGAACTCTGTTTTAAATAAGGAGAAAAAAATGGACTTCACTTAAGGAACAACCTGATATTATCAAACTAACCCTCGATTACTTGTACAAGGCAACATCCGCCGCCGCGGCCTCTGTTCCGGAGACCCCGTGAGTTGAATGATAACTGCTTGATTCGTAAATCCGTACCCTAAGTGAGCAACAGAATAGCTTTTTGTTTCTTCAGTTCTGGATGTCTCCATCCTGTGTTGCCAGTAACCCTAAAAAATGACCGCTTTTAGTGTTTTTTGTCTACAGCTCATTGGGCTCAAAATAAAAGACAAAACACACCAGTCACGAAAGAGCCCCTTTTAACATGAACGGACGGTGATATTATTACGATAAAATAATGTCAGAATAAATTTGTCAATAGTTTTTGTTTGACGAATCGCATTGTTACGAATAGCTAAAAATAAACAAATTAAAGATAAATTTTTAATGAGTTTTTTTTTGTATTATTGCCCTATGACGTTTCCTCTGTCTGTGTCCACGCAAGAAGAAAAACGAAGTCAAAACAAACAAGATGACACCGAATTTTCGATTGTAATGAGCACGTCTTTTGAATCTTTTTCCGACACGAATAAAATTCTTTCAAAGTTATTCATAGTCGATGGAACTGGTTAGAATAAAAAAAAAATCAACCGGATTTGTACAATCGATAAAGCATCCAAAAATAGAAACTGTTACTTACTCCCACCTGCGGCGGGAAAGTATTTTACAAAAATTTAGAAATTGTGCACAAAAAGTTTCTAAAGGCAGAAGGAAGATATCAGATTTTCAAATTGAACAGTTAGAAAAAGAAATACAAAGTGTAACATGATATAACCTTACGCTCCCTAGCAGAATAATTTTGCATAATGGAAAATTCGAAAATATGCGAAAAGTATTTCTCATAGCAAAAGCTATGCTAAGGAAAAAATATTTTTCAAATACGTCTCCTGGAAGCAGAGATAGCGAGAAATAAGTTTTGGTATTTACTTCCCCTTGCGTGAAATCTTTGTGTTATTTAAAGAGGATAATATTCCCCATCTTTATTGTACCAAATAGCATACAATAAAAAAAAAACATGTTCAGTACCGTTTTTAGAAGCGGAGAAAACTGTGAACTATAAAAAAACTCAAAGTACAAGCCTAAAGTGTTCCACAAGGTAAATTGTATCCGGTGTTAAAATATTTTTTTTTAATTTTGAAGCAAGTAGAGGAAACATTAACTATTGCACAATTACTTACATTTTGAAGCAGATCGAAGAAAACATTTACTATTTGCACCGCCTTGCGAGGAAATTGGGCATTATTTGGGGCAGGAAATACACACAAATGTTTTCGTAGTCAGTAGTATCTAATAAAAAAAAAATGTTTCAATCGGGTTTTTAGACACACAGATATTGTTACAAATATGCTGTAAACGTGAAGTTATGCCCTCTAGTGGCACACTTGTGCGTTAAGAATTTTTAAAAATCGTATGCAAAATATTTCGCACCAGAAACGCTTTCCGGCATAGAAGTTTTCAAATCGGACTCTTAGAAGCAGAGATATCGACAATGCATTATTTAAGCAGGAGGTATACTCAAAAGATTTTACGAGGTGAGTGGTACCTGAAGAATTTTTGCAATCGAGTTTTCAGAAGCGCAGATATTGTTGCAAATGCATTAGAAACAGAAATGTAAACATACGCCGCCTAGTGGCAAAACCGTTCTTCTCAGAAATTATTAATTGTATGCAGAACATTTTCCGTAAGGAGCTCTATCAGATGCAAAAAGAAATTTTCAGGTCTGACTTTTAAAGCAGAGATATCGGGGAAATCGCGATTTCACTTTACGCCCTCTAGCGGGAAAACTATGCATTACTTGCAAAGAAACTTTACCCTAAAAATAGTTTTCATTGGAAATGGCTTCGAATGGGAGATGCAATTTTTTCGATCGGATATTTAGAAGCAATTATATAAAAAAAAATGCATTTTGAATTCGATAGAATCTGCATTTACGCCCTCTAGCTGCAAAGTTATGCATCATAAAAAAACTCGAAAACAAGGATCATCGTTCTCACATTTCAAGCTTCCCAATGCAAAAATAATTATTCAAATCGCCCTGATTGTTGCAGAGATATGGTGTCAGCCGACGGACGGACAACGTGATACTTTATAGTATCACGTTCTGTTTTTACAAAAGACGTGCTAAAAAAATCGACAGATTCGTTGATTTAGCCTCATAAATTATTTGGATGTAAACTATGCACTTTAGATTGCAACACTCCGCATGATCTTTTCTAATCCATT
The DNA here is from genome assembly GCA_039090855.1 of Macrothele yani. Taxonomy (NCBI): domain Eukaryota; kingdom Metazoa; phylum Arthropoda; class Arachnida; order Araneae; family Macrothelidae; genus Macrothele; species Macrothele yani. The sequence continues at coordinate 16,348,372 of CM077017.1, forward strand.
CTTTCAAAAGCAAGTTGTTTTTCTTTAGGGTGAGGTATGGGCATTGAAAGAATGCCAGTGATAAGTTCCACTGTATTTGCTTATTGAATAAGCAAATATTTCTAATGGAACAGTAACTGTATTACGAAAGTGTTTATCTCTCCCTCGCTCTTTTATCAGTTTCAGAGCACGGCAGAATGCTGAAAATTTCGTAGTTGTCTTTAACGCACGACGCCACTGCAGTCAATCCGTCAAATCCTTTTTTTTTTTTCTTTAAATTTTTATTTCCTTTTCACAGAGCAAAATCAGATCGAAGTGATGACAGGAACTCTGCAAATCCGTTCGTCGGGCAAACAAATTTGCCAACTTGTCTGTCACCCACTTGTGATTTCATCTTCACAAAAACAGAAATACGGAAATGATGTTTATCAGACGAATTCATTCATAAATCAACAAAACCTCCATCACTGGACTGATGGGATGAATGTGCTTTGTGATTGAATGAAACTATTTTTTGACGAAACGAACTGTTTATATAAAAGATACTTTTCTGGTCTTTCAGTGTATTCTTATGTAAACTAATTACTCACCTTAAAAAGGTTTTTCTTTTACATTCTTGGCATCCCCGATGAGAGAGTTCATGTTTTTACGTACTGGCATGTAGAAGGACGCCAACAGTATATTCAACTTTTGTTTGTTCCGGCTATTTGTTTTCTTTTTATTTATTTATTTATTTATTTCAATCCATAGATCGTAGCTGACCGATTAATCTACCATTACAACAACCTGCCGTTAGATTGAGAGAAGTAGATTTGTTAGCAAGGGCGGTATATATAGACGCGGCTGGAGCGACCAGTTCCCTTGCTGTGTGGTGCTGGGACGTGACTAACACACTATACACGCTTTAACGGTTTTGAATTCAAGACCATCTGGTACAAGTGATTAGCGGACATCGACGTCAACTGTGTGTGTGTGTGGGGGGGTGAATCTTGCCCCCCGAATAATTTTACTAGGGGGGCAGTGCCCACCCAATATTTTTCGTCCTGTTTAATTAAATAAATTTTTGTTTTTGTATGTGCATGTCATTTTCGAAATGCGTGAGTTGAAATATTTCTATAGTGAAAAAATAATTTCCCATGGTAATTAAGCTATCCTGTTCTGTGCTAATTGCAAAAAATTCATCTGGCCCCGAATAATTTTACTAGGGGGCAGTGCCCACCCAATATTTTTCGTCCTGTTTAATTAAATAAATTTTTGCTTTTGTATGTGCATGTCATTTTCGAAATGCGTGAGTTGAATATTTCTATAGAGAAAAAATGCTTTCCCATGTTTTTTAATCTATCCTGTACTGTGCTAATTGCAAAAAATGCATTTCTTTCCTTTATAGAATTATATTATTCTTTATAAGATGGACCAAACTTCACTTGATGAAGCCAAAGCGATTTATTTCCAAAAAAATAATAAATAACAAAATAAGTAAAATCTTTTTTCCCATACTCAGCACTGCTCGTTTGGTAAGAAACTTTATTGCTAGCCCCGGTGTTTGACACGTTCTCGTGATATGTGGTAAATGTTTAAAACAGTTATAAAAAATAAAATAAATAAATAGTAATATAGAAACATATAATATCTAGCGCCCTTATTTATCTATTTATTTTTTGCGCTTCTCGTCCTTTGTTTGAGAAACCACGCTGATTTCTCATTTTTTTTTTAAACGTTTGGAAATAAAATCTCTCTGGATATCAATGAATGAAATACGGGATTACACCATTGTACAATACACATTTGGAAGATGTGAATCCGTTTATTGGTGCAGCATACTCGGGCGCTATCTGGGAGACACGGGTTCAATTCGCGCTCCAGAGCGACGAAATTTTCAAGTTTTTCGATAATATCTGACTTAACTTCCATGTCATATTTAAACCAATAAACGGATTCACATCTTCCAGATTTGTATCTCTCTGGATGTTTTTATAAAATCACAGTCTGAATTTTCTTTTTAAAAATATTTATATTCAGCAAAATAATATTTCTGTTTCTTTGTTTATTTCCTGTTAAGCAATTACAATTGCGTTTTAAAATATACGTCAAATCTTGTAGTTTATCTTTTTGCCCTTTTTTTTTATTTTCTCCTGACGATGGAAGAGAGGTGCCCCTCCCACGTCTGATCTCTTCACCCCCCAATAATTTGAAGTCAACGCCCCTGTTAGCGGATGCGCTTTATACCACTCCAACATAAGAGACACAAACTGTGGGCTAAAATTGGGGAGAATCACTTCTGACAATAGTGTGAGTAAATAATACAGGGGAAAAATGCATACCTGTTCTAACCCTCAAAGGCCAACTGAGTGGTTAGAGGCGTAGGCTTCTGGCTAATCGTTCTAGTTGGGTTTAAGTCTGAGTACCGTACGAGACATGGGCTGAGTTGTTACAGGGCGCATCGCTTTGTTCTTTTCAGTATCCTGTCGCGTGGGTTCGTCAGGCTTTCGCTTGTAGATAAATTTAACAGTTTCGGGCTTTAGCTCTTAATGAAAACACACCCTTCAACAGGGGTGATCGTTATCCAATGCTGTACAGCTTTGTACTGGGTTCTTTTTCGTTCTTTATATTACATTTATTTACTTACTGATCTGTTCCTGCTTATTCTATCGGGTTTTTTTCCTCGTTTATCTCGATGTTAACTTTTTCTTTCCAAACTTAATTTCAGACGCGATCTCCTACCTCGCCACTGGACATTCTAAATCCTCACCCAAACTCCCTTCCTGCTACCTTCAAGTCTCTGTTTGCTTCCTTTCCTGAGAAAAGCGTGGGATTTCTTCCCACTTAGCGTGACCATTTAGCCAGTTGCTGAAAGCTCAGAATCGCCACTTTGACCCATCGTGAGAAACACCTCATTAAAATCTAAAGTTGTAAGAAAATGCTATGTGCTCGAAATCTCTCCCTGCGTGAACCCTGACGCTATAGAATGATAAAACCATTAACTACCTACTCGCAGAGCAATAAAGTAGTATAAACTGAATCTCAATGAACAACAGATGTGGCGATCTCCACTCCCTCGTAAATGGCTGCTGAAACTAAGAAAGGGTCCGACTTAATGCATCCCCAAGAACACTAATGAGAAGAGAAATGATTTTAACTTATAAAATGATGTTAAAGAAGGTCATCAATGTTAATTTTTGCTGGCAGTAATGATAAAAGGGTTACAGAATGCTCGTTTTCGACGCTGGTTCTGTCCCTTCCCTGGAGACAGGGACCCAAATAAAGGACAGGACAGTCCTATAGCCTCAAATCCTCATGGAGGTTGTGACGTACTACAGAAGTGAATCACGTGTCAAGACGACAAATCTGTAGCGGTACATTCCTTCCATGTAGCTTAGTTGGGAGAGCAACTTACTCCGGAGTGAGGGGGCGTGAGTTTGATCTTCGTCACGGACAAGATTGTGCTTAAATGAATCTACTGGTCGTTGGGTTCTTTGAAAAATGCGTGATGTTTGTTTCACGCATCGTCTGGAATTAATGAAAAATTTCTAGTTGGCTTTAAAATAAAAGTTAAGAGAGAGATGATGTGACTTACTACAGAGGTGAATCACGTGTCAAAACAACAAATCTGCAGCTGTATATTGAGTCCGTGTAGTAGTCGCCCCGGTGGCGCAGTGGTCTAAGCGATGGCCTCTGATCATTCGTCCGAACGGGGTCCGGGTTCGAATCCCGGTGAGGCATGGTTGTTGTGTTTGTCTTACGGAACTGGCTCTCTCCCTTCCCTGGAACCAGTGACCCTAAATTAGGGACGGGTGACTGCTTATAGCCCATTGAGTTGCTCATGGTGGTCGTTAAACCTCCAATCCAAAAAAAAAAAGAGTCCGTGTAGCTTAGTTGGGAGAGCAATTTACTGCGGAGGGAGGGGGGGCGTGGATTTGATCCCTTCATGGATAAAATTGTGTCTTCACAAGGTCGTGAAATCCTGAAAAAAGCGAACCGAAACTTAGCAACATGAACAACTCCTTCAGCTTCGAGATAGAGCAACGTAATTTTTTTTTTTCCGGTTCAAGCTTCGTACTGCGCAACAAATTTCACCTAACGCCCAAACAAACGTTATGTAACTGCTAAAAGTGCTATTTCTGTCTTGTCCATGACCCATTGAGGCAGGAGAGTTTTAGAGGGGCCGAAGCCCCCCCCCCCCGAAAGGTTTTTTTGTTGTTGTTGTTAAAATACGACTTACATTAGAAAAAAAATGGTTTAATTTAATAAAAATGCCTCAACTTACATTAAAAAATGCTTTAGTTTTTCCTTCTGCTTTTCATCAACTTTTATGTTGTCCTGGTGGAATTCAAAAACTTTCATTTTCTGTAGGCCACTCCGATGAAAAATTCTATATACGCCCCAGCATTGAAGTCTGTCTTCTAAAGTTTTGTTTCACATTTTTCATATCACATTCGTTCTACAGAGAGACTTTTTCCTTCCTTTGCCTTAAGATAATTAGCTTATTGGTTAGCTTTGCTTTTAAAATGATTGTCTTGTGAATGATTAGCTTATTGCGGCCATTGAACTGACTTCTAGTTGCTGACCAAATCTAGTACGGCGTTACCTAAAAAGGTTAAATTACCAATCCCAAACCGCTAGCCTACTCGAGCGACGGGATGTGACGACAAATTGCTTCCGCTGCTTGATCTTTCGAATCCCATGATGCACTGCTGGTGCGCCACGGTTAAAACGTGAAATTGCTCATGACTACTGTCGAGATTGCTAGCGTATTAAAAGGAAATGCTTACACTCGCTATGACAAATTTGTCACAGCTGCTGAAAGTTGATTCATTTGTTCAGCATTTATAAGTGAAAAAAAAAAAAAGAAAAAAAAAGCAGAAATTTTTAAATAGGACGAACACTAAACCGGACGGGATGCCAGAACAGCGTCTAAACTACGAGCAGTGTTCCGGCTATCCATACCTTACGACCCCCAAGTTATCAGAAAGGCGTATTCAGGATGCAATAGGTCTTATAAAAAAATTAGCATACAAGAAACCTTGTGAAATTCGGCAATGCACTGAAAATATCGCAAATTATATTTATGACATGGCAGAGAGGAACTGAAATTATACAGATATGACATTGGCTCGCCATTCTAAATGTTATCTAGCAGAATATAGGTAAAATGAAAAAGAAAAAACTCTTCTTGGGTGAAAATTGCTTTAGTTCTCAAGCATGGGTGCATAACTTTTTGCTTTATCATGTCTTAAAATTTTTACGAAGCTGTGCTTATGTGATTCTTTACTCTGTTCGCAATAACGGCATTTCTGATTCTAAAAATTGAGTTAAAAAAATATTTTGTGTCAAATAGTGTAAAGCCAGCTGCAGACATGCCAGCTTCGCTTGTAGGAATCGGATCGAAAAATTCCTTCATGGAAAGCATACCGAAGAATTTTCGTTTTGTATGCAAGCCTGCAAAGAAACATTTTCTCTTCCAGAACTCATTCTTTTTTGTGTGTACGTGCCATGGAACATTCACATGTCTGTCTCTCCGTCCGTTCGTCAATCTGTGTATTGGGGGAGGGTTCACGACCCCTTTTGGACATGTAAGAAACTAGTAGTTATCCCTAGTCTGGGGCTCCACTGCTTTCTAGGAAGAAGGAACGCTAGAGCCTTCTTCCTTGAAAGCAGAGTAGCCCTTGTAGGAATAGGATCGATAATATCGATAGAGCCAAAATGATAGATACCGATAATATCGATATAGCCGAGGTATTGAACATAACATCCGTGCATTGCGCCTGGATTCGAACCCAGCCCTAGCGGTACGAGAAGTCAGAAACCCGAGACTTAGACCACTCGACGACGCAACATTTGAATGAACGAGATACATCCAATGTAAAATTTCCTTTTTATCGTATAGCAAAGTTTTTCACATTTTTTTTTTTTTTTTTTTTGTACGCTCTTTCTTCCCGAAATAGAGTTCACGTGAAATTTAGGAAAATTATCAGTGTGACGATCGACTGAGAATGGGTTATTTATAAAAATCCACTTACACTACAAAACAGAAGTGGTATGAATTCACGGAAAATTTCTGAAAATAACGTGCAACAGAGTTGCCGGTAACGTCCGTCTTTTAACGGAATTTCCTTTTTTAAAAGTTCCCGTTTTTTTAACTCCCGTATTTTCGCAAATTTTTCGTAGTCAGTAATTCTGTTTATTTCAGAATAATCCGTTTCAAGTTTTTCCGTATTTAGACTGAAATTTCTCAAAACTCAACACGCTGAATATTTCAGCTTTACGTGAGAGAATCCTTGTGCGCCGGTAGTGAGGACCGAGCACGGGCCGTTTAGGTTGAAGCCGCGCGTCTTAACCACTGAGCCAGAATACCACAGGAACCGAACTCACGTTCAAGGTAACAACACTTAATTGCGCGATGGTGATTTTTTTTTCATTAATGCGAGTGATTTAGTAATTTTATTTTCTATTAGAGTTTGTTATTTTTTTAATACGTCTGTAATAATTTTATTTTTTCTGTACGAGGTCTTATTACAAATTACGTATTTTTTTCATCAACATTTTTCGAAGCAAGAGAATGATTTGGAGTTTGAGATCTTTTTTCACCTGAGAATAACTTTCAATTATCTTTAAAAAAAAGGTGCAATGTATACTGTTTTATAATATTATTTCAGGCAACTTCTAAATATAAAATTTGCTTTAGAAAGCTATATATACGTAGCTTCTTTCTTAAGGACTCCACAGACTGATACAAAGACATCGTAAAATCACCTGTGCAGTAAATTAAGTACCGGGTCTCTTACGGTAATATAATAGTTGGTGCACAAAATAGAAGAAAGAAGAAAAAATATCCTGTGACGTAGTAACAAAAAAGCATGTGATATACTATCCACTGGTATCCTATCTCGCGACAGAACATCAAAATCAAATACTTCTGCAATCTATGGAAATTTAACAGTTAATCAAACCCCCGAGTATTCCCGTGAATCTCTCCTATTACCAGAAATTTTTCGTCATGTGGATACGGAAAAAGTGAGAACGGTGTTTTTCCGTTAATATAAGAAAGAAATTGCCGAAAGGTTTCAGAAAATTCGTAATTTTTCTGGCGTATGAAAAATCCATGAAATTCAGAATTTTTCTCCATTATTTCACGGAAAAAGTTGTATCAGAAACATGCTGGGTAAATTCACGAAAAAAATCACGGAAACGTGGCTCATGAATTTCATAATTTTTTTTACAGTATAGGTACCATATTCCTTCATTTGCATATATCAACAACCGATGCTAAATTTGAATTTCTTTTAATTAAGAGACAAGTTCAATATAGCTGAGAGTCATGTAATATTACACGAGCAGAATTTCTTCTTTCAAAGCAAATAAACAAATCATTGAGTGCTCTAAACAGAGTTTGACGAATTCTGCCGCCCTCTGCAGCTCTTTTTTTTGGTAAACATATACTGTAAATTCGAGTTGTTTTTGTTTCAGTTCGCCCACCGTAACTTAAGTGCTTGTGTATGTATGTATGTATGTGTGACGTACTACAGAGGTGAAGCACATGTCAAGACAGCAAAGTTGCAGCGATAAATTCCGTCGGTGTAGCTTAAGTGGGAAAACATTCGGCTCCGGAGCAGAAGGTTGCTGATTCGATCACCACCACCTGCAAAGTTGTGTTTGCACACCGGCACCCGATTGTGAAAATGGATCTACTGGCCGTTGGATTCTTCGAAAAATGTGTGATGTTACTTCCACACATCGTCTAGAATTAATAAGGATTTCTTCTTCGCTTCGAAAAATGTGTGATGTTTCTTCCACACATCGTCTGGAATTAATCAGAATTCCATCTTCTACAGAGTTACTTCAAGTATGGTTTGCGGCGGTCCCGAAACCTGCGATTTTATGTCCCCGCCTTTCTCCGAGGGGGGGGGTATGTGACGTGCTATAGAGGTAAAGTGCATGTCAAGACGGCAAAGTGCGATAAAATTCCGTCGATGTATATGTGAAAACACAAACTAGCAAGTTTGTGTTTTCACATATTTGTGTATGGTCTGTCCAACTAAACAAGAACCTCGGTCCTCACTGGTGTCAATGAGATCTGTTGCTTTTCTGTAGTTGGAAGGACAATATATTCTTTAGTTGAACAAATCAATTAATTTTAACTTGTAGTAACGTCTCAAATATTCATAATTTCTTGATATGACTCTACAGACATGAAACTCTTCCTCAGATCTGTAGCATAAGTTATGAAAGTTACTCCAGCGTATGATGGTAACACAGTGTGAATAGCAGAATGCTGTACTTGCTTTCGGGAAGGCGTGAATAGTAAAACATTTCACTGATATAAATGGAAAAGTTTTGATTCGAATATATCTCCTCTTTGATAAAGCATATGGACATGAAATATTCCGGGGACTCTGCTAAAAACGAAAGTGCGTGTGTCTTTAAACACACAATCAGCGCAACAGTATCGATTCCCGTTTTATTTTGATTTGAGGTTCAGCCAGGGCCGGATTAAGGCCTTAGTGGGCCCCTAGGCTAAGACATTTGAGTGGGCCCCAAAGAACTTATGACGGGGAATCATTATGAAGTCCGTTAAAACACGAAACTGTAGCAATATGTTTGTGATAATAAATACTTAGTGCATTCTTCAAACTAATAAATTATCAGTAGAGTTTTCATAAGTCACTGTATTTTTCATTGTTCTCATAAGAACATGAGTTAAAAGCTCAAGCTTCCTAGATTTTGTCATGGATTTTCTAATGATTTAGCATTGTATACTTTTCTTACTGCATCTTTTTAGCACGTCTTTTGTAAAAAATGATCTTGCTTATGTTATCGGGTTGTCCGTCCGTCCGTCTGTAGACACGATGTCTCTGCAACTAATAGTCCGATTTCAAAAATTATTCTTGCATTAGGAAGCTTGAAATGTGCGAATGGTGAACCTTTATTTCTGTTTTTTTTTTTTCGATGCAAAATTTCGCCGCTAGAAGACGTAAATGCAGATGATATCGAATTCAAAACATATTCTAATCCGCATATTTGCTTCTACAAACATCCAATTCCAAAACTTTCCCAAGTTACGCATATATTCTCCGCTAGGGGGCGTAAAAGTAAATTGCTTTTCCCCAGATATCTCTGCTTCTAAAACTCCGATTTGAAAAATGCTTCCTTTAGCGGATACAGCTCGTGATGGGAAATATTTTGCATGTAATTTCTACTTTTTGGTATAAAATGGTTTAGCCACCAGGGGGCGTAAATGTTGATTTCTGCTTCTAATATATTAGCAGCAAAATCTGAGCTTCTACAATATGGATTGAAAAAATTCTTTTGTAGAGCGATACTAGTTACGTAGACAAACCTTTCCGGAATATTTTCTTCTTAAAATAATGTATGGTTTCTTGGCCAGGGGGCGTAGATGTATATCTTGTTTTTGTCAATATCTCTGCTTCTAATTTGATCCGATTTGGAAAATTTCTTCTTTGTTGGGCAGAGTTTACCGTGCGACATGTTTCTAATATAATTTCAAAATTTTCAAATAATTCATTGACTTTCCGCTGGGGGAGTGAAGGTAAAATGCGCTTTCCCTGATATCTCTTCTTCAAAAATTCCGATTTGAAAAATTCTTCCAGCGCCGGATACAGCTCCCGGTGGAAAAATTTCTGTATTGTAATTTCTAATTTTTTATAAAATATGGTTTGGCCATCAGGAGGCGTAAGCGTTAAATTTCTGCTTCGTAAGCATTTGCAGCAAAATCTCAGCTACTAAAAGCCCGATTGAAAAAATTCTTTCGTGGACCGATACCGCACCTGTCGATAAACATTTGAGAATGTTTTCATTTTAAAATAATGCATGCTTTCTCCACCAGAGGGCGCAGATGCCTATCTTATTTCTGTCAATATCTCTGCCTGTAAAAGTTGGATTTGAAAAGTTTCTTTTTTGTTAGATAATGTATCCGGTGTAAAATGTTTCTCATATAAGTTCAAAATTTTCAAGTAATGCATAGATTTTCCACTAGGGGGCGTAAATGTAAATTGCGTTTTCCTCAATATCTCTGCTTCTAAAACTCCGATTTGAAAAATTCTTTCCGCACCGAATACAGCTCCTGATAGAAAATTATCAGCATATAATTTCTAATTTTTGGTATAAAATGGTTCAGCCACCAAGGGGCGTAAGAGTTAATTGCTGCGTCTGATGTATTTGCAGTAAAATCTGAGCTCCTGAAAACTCCACTGAAAAAATTCTTTCATGGACAGATACCGCTCACATCGAAAAACCTTTTGAGAATACTTTATTTTTAAAATAATGCATGTTTTTTTTCGCGAAGGGACGTGGATGCATATCTTATATTTGTCGATATCTCTGCTTCTAAGAGCCCGATTTGAAAAATTCTTTCTTTGTTGGAGAGCGTTTCCGCTGCGAAATGTTTCTCATATAAATTCAAATTTTTCTTAACGCACAAGTCTGCCACCAGAGGGAGTAAGTTGTCATTTCCGTTTACAGCAATGTCTGCGGGATTAAAAACCCGATTGAAAAAATTTTCTCTTCTGCCAGATACCACTGTTTTCCAAATCGGTTCCATTGATTTTGAATAGCTTTGGTAAATTTAATTCGCATCAAAACGGATTCAAAATACGTGATCATTACACCCGAAAATTCGGTGTTATCTTTCGTGTTTGTTATACAATGTGAAGCCACAGGGTACTTGACAATTAACGGTTCCAAGAGCAAATCAGGAGGTGTGGGTGGATGGTACTGAAGAGCTAAAATTCTTACTGTCTCGCCAACCCGCTGTATACAGCGACATGAAACCTTTACCTTTGGTGAGTCACTGTCTTGAAACCTGTTCCTCTTCCAGCCTTTGTTTCTGACCAAGTGGAAATCATACGAGACAAAAGTGAGACTATTTTATAAACCTTTATCTTTCTCTCTCTCTCTCTATTATTTGCCCAGGCATGCCTCTCGGGCCCTTGGTCATGGTAGGCCCCAAGGCTATATAAACTTCTATAGACCCCCCTTAACCCGGCGCTGGGTTTAGCGGCCATCGTGTGCAACTTATTGAGCCATAATCAGTCGCACGCCCCTAATTTAGGGTTACTGTTCCAGGGAAGAAACAGTGCGCCATCAGAAGAACACCCTACCTAGGACTCAACCGGAACTCGAGCCCGGGTCCATCTCGGACGAATGGTCTGAGACCGGAACCTTGTACCACACGGCCACCGGGGAAGCCGGATTCCCTTTCCAACGTCCTGGTTTCATCTTGTGATAACATGACATATCCCATCACACAATTCATTCCGAATACAATTGAAATCGAATTTTTCTAGCTAATTTTATACCTGTTAAATACAGACATTTACTTCTATTCGACACCGCAGGTACTTTTCTGTATGCGATGCGCACGACGGAAAGATTTTCTCTTTTTCTGTGGGTTTAACGATCCCCATGTACAAATATTAGGGCTATAAGAAAACACCTGTCCCTAATTTTTGGGGCTACTGGTTCCATGGAAGGGAATGAGCCAGTGCCGTAAGACAAGCGCATAACCCATGCCTCATTTAAGAATCGAACCCGTGCCCATCTCAGAAGAATGGTCAGAAACCAGCGCCTCAAGCCACTTGGTCACTCGGGCGGCACGGGAAGATTTTCACCGTTTCTCAGAAACTGTTACGAGGGTTTAGGAGATTTTACAAGATTTTAGAATTAATTATTTTCTATTAAAAAATATTTAGCGATAAGTCTTTCAGTTAGTAATGGGAATATTCGAAGACGCTATCTACGGCGGCAACGGTAATTAGCTAGAGTTGTAAAAAATATTGTTCCCAGACAATCCTTTGCAATGAAGAGCCAGTTCAGAAAACGTTAAGTGCTTTTTATTGTTTTATTAGCCCAGTCTGCATTCGTGTATATTGGGATCCAAAAAGCACATCGAGGCAGCTAAATTAGTTTTTTGCTGAGGAGGCGTCAGAGAAATCTTCTCCCCTTCGAGCTAAGGGGAGAGGCTGGGACAGACACAGAGGTCGCAAGGTGATGGTTTGAGAAGGAACACTTCATCGGGTCTCCGGACAAGGATAGCGCAAGAGAATGAAACTTACGTAGAATTGGAATAAATACGAAAGCGCGAATGAAGAATAAGTAGCGAGAAGAACTGAGAGATTCAAGTAATAAAATTATAAAGAAAGTTCAAGGAAAACCTGCATTAAAAGTTTAAGCAAATAATAAATTAATTGAAACTGCAACTTTTGCTACATATTTTCTGTAACGAGTTGCCATAAAGTTTAAACATCGAACCCGAACAGGCATTGGTGCTCATATAGGGAGGCAAGAGGGGGCATTTTCCTCCCCTGGAAATCGAACAAGTTTTTTTTTTCTTTTTTGGACTGAACTACAAAGATTTTCGCGATAATACTAATTCTGATTGCTGATTTTTCCGTAGAACTTTTCGGCGCGTATGTATGCCGTAGAAATAGGAAGAGCGAAATTTTACGATAGAAAATAATGATGAAATTTACCATTGCTTGCTGGAGAACAATGTAGAAACGTATAGTATGGGAAACTATGAAAAACGAATAAATGGAAAATATATCAAAACAGTATAACTATACTAATAATCCGAAATTTCTGGGCGTAGAATAGAAATAAAATTTTCCAAGCTTTCGCACATCAACCAGATGGCTTAGAAACGATAGTTCAGAAATGACCACTCCATAATGTTGACGCTAACGGGCAAATCCTGCCAGATAGCAATAATGGACGCAGCGGACTATGATAAAAAGTAGAAGAATTTATATCCGATTTTGGATCGATAATCTTACGAAGAAATCCTCTAAATTCTTTGATTGCACAGGTAAAAAGAGCTGCAGGGCTATAACCGCTGTTCCGGATGATCTCAAGAAATCCGCCAAATTACCGCCTGGCCCTCAGATCCCAAAACTCTTTGCAAGACTTAAACACCACAAGCCCGGCAATCCATTGAGACCGATCGTGTCCAGAAGATCCGCACCTACGTACCATCTAGAGAAAGCATTATCCAAATTCCTAACTAATCATCTACCGGTGTCGGACTTTATAATAACTTCCACTCTAGATTTTATCCGAAAACCAAGCAGCTCTGAGCTCACTGTTCAACAACGCGACATTAACGGCAGTTTCGACGTAGTTTCTCTTTATCCATCGATCCCCGTACCGGAAGCCATCAGAACATTGAAAGAGGCTGTATCTAATTCATCAGTTTATTCTCAAGAGTCTTGCGTCAGCACTTTCAAATTAATGGACTTGGTCTCAAATTCCAGCTACTTCAGTTTCCGAGGGCAAATTTATAAACAAGTAAATGGCGCTGCGATGGGATCTTCGCTTTCAGCCGTCCTCGCGGAAGCAATACTTCGCCCCATTGAGCAACAGATATTCACCAACATCACCCCAATGCCTACCACCTGACTACGATATGTCGAGGACATATTTTTCATATGGCCACAAGGAAAGGAGACTCTCCCGTTTTTCCTCGATAAAATAAGTTATATACACCCCACAATCAATTTCACCATGGAACTTGAACACAATGATACCTTACCTTACCTCGACGTCTCAGTGAGCAAATCGCATGGCAACCGCCTTCATACGGAAGTCTATTACACTGCTGGACAATTGCTAAGGACGGATGACAATAGCAACAAATAGCAACCATAAAATGGAAGGCAGGAAAATGTGGAAATTAGCATAAGTGCGGGATACAGTAAGACGTGTTGTGCGTATGCAAATTTTCGATTGCCGAACTTGTTCGTGACGTCATAGCGCTGATAAGAGATTTAAAGGATTTGACGCGTATTGACCGTTGTTGTTGAAACGCAAAGTTGAAAGGGAAAGAATCAATTGACGAACTTGCAATTTTCAGTGTGTCTTCCCGACATCACCTAGATGATTTTACGCGTGGCCGTACTATTGGAAAGATTGAAGAAGGGCGAAAAATTACAGATGTTGCCAGGGCGTTTGACGTCAGCCACAAGGTTGTTTCAAGGCTTTGGAAATCATTTCAAACAAATGGAGAGTGTAGAAAACGTCACGGGGGAGGTCGTGTTTGCAGTATGACACCTGCAGAAGATCGGTATGTTGTGCTACCAACAAAAAGACACCGGCGCAGCACAGCTAGTGAGGTAGCAAATCAATTTATGGCTGCTACTGGCAAGCGGATCTCCCGAAAAAATGTCGCCAGACGTTTGCATGAAGGAGGACTATACGCCCGCCGTCCTGTTGTGTGCATCCCATTATCCAGACGTCACCGTACCGCCTATTTGCAATGGTGCCATCAACATCGCAATTGGACTGATAACGACTGGTCTGCTGTCCTCTTCTCAGATGAGAGTAGATAGAGTCTAACGTCTGATTGTCTACGAGAACTGATCTGGCGTGATAGTGGTACTGCATATTGTCCAGCAAACATACAGGAAAGGGACCGATATCCGACATTTAGTGTCATGGTATGGACTGGCATCATGATCAATGGCCTTACGTCCCTCTATGTGCTTCCAACTGGGACTATGACTGGCCAACGATACATTAATGATGTTCTGCTACCTCATGTTCGCATGTTCCGTGGTGCTGTCGGTGATAGATTCATTTTCATGGAAGACAACGCAACATGTCATCGAACAGTCGCTGTCCAGGAGTGTCTCGAGAGCGAGGATATTCAACGCCTCGTATGGCCAGCACGTTCTCCAGATCTGAATCCCATTGAAAATGTGTGGGATGCTTTGGGGAGGAGTCTTGCTGGTCGCCAATGCCCTCCAATAACCAAGGACACCCTCATCCGTGCACTGACAGAGGAATGGGATAAATTACCCCAACAGCTGCTTGATAATGTTGTGCAAAGCATGACACGACGTGTGAAATCTTGCATCGCCCTCCATGGTGGCCATATCCTGTATTGAAATCTTACGCCGGAACGCCTGAGGACGGTAATTGCATTTTTTCTCGTTTACGTATTCTGCACAAAATGGCCTGTTTGTCCCTTGAACACGTTTCAAAGCCTTCTGGATTTCAGAGCACAATAAATTGTCTGTCTTGTAATGTCCTGGCATTGTGACATTATTTTATTTCACTTGGCATCCAACCACACTTACTTTTTTATGCGCTATATAGCCGGTTATGATCCGTCCTTAGCAATTGTCCAGCAGTGTATAAACCCACCTCCGTTCCCAATCTGATGCTCCGCAGTTCATTCTGCCCTGATTATTACAAGACGGTCTTCTTCCGTTCTCGAATTAGAATAAACTTCTCTGTCTCATCCGATGACCGTTCTAGACAATCCGAACTAAAAAACATTGTCGAATTGGCCATTGAGGCAGGATATACGTCGAACCAGATGCATAACTTTATCGAGAAAGCCAGAACCAGCCGTGCTAATATTTCTATACCGCAACGTTACTACATGGGCTCTATTCCCTACTTACCAAACGTTTCTTATCAACTCAAAAACGCTCTCAGGAGGATGAACTTCGGTGTCGGCATAAGGTCTCCGGCATCTTTGTATACGATGCTTAAGAGAAATATTGACGAGCCCTCTCTTCTCAATAAGGCAGGTGTTTATGCCATCCCACTACAATATCCGGACGGCTCCAGGCGATACTACATCGGAATGACTACACGTTCTTTGGAATTAGAATCAGCGAACATAAAAGGGATACAAGAGAGGGAAAAATAACCACTGCCCTATCAAGAGAAGTCAAGTTCAAGTCCGCCGATCCTATATGGAGTCATATAAAGAAATTAGCTTCATACTCCACACCCAAATCTACTGCCATTCGCGAAGCATTGGAAATCTTGACCAGCTGCGAGGCTTGCAATGATAGCGTCTCTCTGGAGTTGCCACGTATTTGGAATCAATTCTTCAAATAATGCAGCGTTTTCTACCATGGTACCGCGTGCCCAACCAACGTGACCTCATTTCTCGAATTCTCACATTTGCGCCTATTCATTTATTGTTTAGTCAAGTCACCGCGTTCAAATTGTTGAAATGTTCTATTATCCAGTTTCTAGGTAGCTGTCTATCTTCCTTGAAAAAGCCATCTGGTTGATGTGCGAAAGCTTGGAAAATTTTATTTCTATTCTACCCCAAGAAATTTCGGATTATTAGTATAGTTAATCTATTCTGGGTATAATTGATGTACAGTTCCTACTTATGGAAATTATATCATTAGCGACAACAGCTATTCACTGAGATCTCCCGAAAATTTTCCGAGAAATTTGTCTTGAGTGTATTTTTTCATTCTTGATGACCAATTAAGTGATCGCTGGAGTTTCGTGTCGCAAGCTTCCCAAATGACTGAAAGGATCAAACGAACGACAAAGAAATTTTCTTATTGTCCCAACATGCTGTCTAATTTCATTTATCCATCTACTTTATACAGATTTGGGACTTCTGGTTTCCAATTAAATTTACGTGTTGCGAGTAGAGTAAAAACGGTTAGGTAACAAAAAGGCTCAATGAAAATTTGCATATAGTGTTTGTATATGTTATTCACAGTTACAATTTCTGTTTGCCCCTTCCTGAAAACTAAGCTATGGGCGCCTATGCGAACAGGAGTTATAAATAAACGAACACAGCCCTCTTACAAAACATTGCTTGAAGCAGCTCGTTCCAAATCATATAGGGATGCGAATCACGGAATGAAAATAAACTAAGATCTGCTGAAAGAAAAAGTTTAACAAAGCAACAAGCAGGAGTAATCGGCATGAATTGCTCCGTTTTTGGATTACAAAGTTCACCGCACACTTTCTTCATCAAGTCGATATAATTTCGGCTCCTCGGATAATAATAGCACCCTACATCCACAAAGTGTAACGACAGGTCTAATGATGTATAAATGCAAGACTATTTATAGATTGTGTGCTTCAAATCCATAGTAGCACTAATACTCAAAGTTGTCATTTTGTGTTAAGAAATGGGCAGCGTGAGAATGAACAGGGGATAAAAATGAGATCCAATCTTTGAAAGATAGTGATGGAATACATGTTTCCTGTTGTAACTTCCATCTGTTCTTGGGATTTGTATGTGTGTGCACTTTGTTTCTCTGGAGGCCAACAATGCTTTCTTTCATGTCTTTCAAGTTCCTCTGAGAGAGGCAGGACCGAGAGCGCAATTCCTCTCTGTCGTGCAATAAAGAACTGTTCTGAGGGAGTTTATCTAGACCTATTACGTCACTGAAGAGAAACACAGATGCTCATGATGTCATCAGCCTCGGAGTAGAAGTAATCAGGCTTTCAAAAAAGGAAGGAAATCGGCTGTTAAAACTTTTTGCGTGCAAGTGGAAGTAGCCGCAACAAGATCATCCGCCAGCAAAAGCGACCGAAGAGTCGTTGACAGAAGAAATAGGAAACCGATGAGGACCTTATTCAGTTTACCGATTAACGAGCAGCCTTTTCCTTGAAACTTCCCTGCTATTTATCCATCAGATATTTTTAAATCCACACGCATTAAAAACAATTTCTGATGAATATAAATAAAGAAATATTCAGAGGCGTAACTAGGCATTTCTGCATCCGGGGCAAACCGTAAAATGTTGCGCTCCCATTTGTCTTTCTATTATCATCATCATCATCATTGTCAACCATTATATATCCACTGCTGGACGAAGGTCTCCCCAAGTTTCCTCCACAACGGTCTGTCTTGTCTCCTCCATGTCACTCCTGCATACTTTCGAATTTCATCCACCCATCTCCCATGTGGTCTTCTTCTGGGTCTTTTCCTGTCCCTTGGAATCCAATCTAAAATTTCGGCTGTCCGTCGATGGTCTGTCCTTCTGACAGTATGTCCAGCCCATTGCCATTTCAGGGATTTAACTCTGATCATGATGTCTTCCACTCTTGTCATTTTTCTGATTTACGAGTTCCTCTTCTTATCTCTTCTGGTTACACCAAGCATGCACCTCTCCATGCTGCTTGTCTGCAGCCTTTGTATGTCTCTTTTAGTTAAGGTCCACGTCTCTGCACCATAAGTAAGCACTGGAAGGATGCATTGATCAAACACTTTCCTTTTAAGACATAATGGCATATTGCTCTTGAAAATTATGCTGTTTCTTCCAAAAGCTCTCCAGGCAAGTTTTGTACGCCGATTAATTTCTTCATCAATGTGATCTTCACTTGATATCTGCTGTCCAAGATAAACGTACGTATCTGTTATCTCCAGCTTTTCTCCATCAATCGATAAATCTTCATTTCTTGTAAAAGCATCGAACATCACTTTTGTCTTCTGAAAGTTCATTTCTAATCCCACTTCTTTGCTCTTGTCAGCAAGTTCCTGGATCATACTCTGCAGCTCTGATGGGGTACAAGATAGAAAGCACTACCCCATCAGATCTTTCTATCTTATATATACATATATAAAGTTGAATATTTGTTTGTCCGCTATGCAAATCTACAGTTTTCAATTTAGAACCACCAAATTTGGTATACTATCTCATGATACTCTAACTTAGACCGTAGATGGTTTTTGGAAGAGGTCAGAGCCCGGGGTCAAGGGACCTTCATACAAAATTTTCGTAAAAAGTTCAATTTTTTACTTTTCTTATTTTGAATTGGTATAGTATCTCATGGTACTCTAACTTAGACCGTAGACGGCTTTTGGAAGGAGTCGGAGCCCGGAGTCCATGGGGCCCCCATACAAAATTTTCGTAAAAAGTTCCATTTTTTATTTTATTTTTATTTTGAATTCGAATTTAATACTTTTTGCTGTCATAAGTGCAACAATTGATTTTTTTTCTTGTGACAAATGCTTTCCAGTGCAGAACTGCAACACAATTCAACATCGGAACTGAAGGTAAGTAAACAACAAAAATCAAACGGAAAAACTAAAAATACTGTGTGCCTAAAGACTCTACAGAGAATAAAATTCAAATTCAATGAAGAAATGAAATACAGTATTAGGTACGGTTTATGCCGCAAAAAATTAATCGTTTTCATTTGATTTGTACAAAATTTAGATAGCGAATTATCACCAAATTTTCCCGAACAACGCCGGGCAATTCAGCTAGTATATGTATTTATATTTACATATATATAAAATGTTATATATATAAAATGAAACATATACATAAATATATATATACATCCTCTCCTTGACAAATGTCAACCCCGCCTTCTCGTGGTGCATCCTGTTCCCACTAAAGGGGCTCTGACGACCGCCAATAGCGGTATAACTATACCATCGGGATTAGAGGAAATTCTATCCCACACTCACCAACCCGCTTGGCCAGCGTGGTGAGTTATGGCCAAACCCCTCCAAAATGATTCCACAACTTAAATCTTGGCCCTCAGTCTCCGGCAGCTGGAATGTACCTGGCCAAGGCAGCGGCCAGTGCGACATGAAGGCAGAGGGTGCTAAGAATCCCCGGAGGACCGGACTAGGCTGCCATCTGATGCTGACCTTGGCTACTTACAATGGACGCTCCCTATCTTCTGATTCAAGGCTTCTTGAATTGGAAGAGGAACTACAAAGGATCAAGTGGGACATCCTGGGGCTAAGTGAGGTAAGGAGAAAAGGAGAAGATCTCATCGAACTGAAAAGTGGACATCTCTTCTACTATCGTGGGACAGATACTGGCAGAACTAGTGGTGTTGGATTTATAATAAACAAGAAACTGAAGGATAAAGTTGTAGAAGTTGAAAGTTCCTCTGACAGAGCTGCACGACTTGTTATCCAACTCTCGAAAAGATACCAGGCTCAGATTATTCAAACTTATGCACCCACCACAAGTCATTCTGAAGAAGAAATTGAAGAATTTTATGAGGAAATTCGTCATCTAAATAATAAAGGTAAGCAGCACTTGAAAATAATTATGGGAGATTTCAATGCAAAAATAGGGCAACGGCAACAGAATGAAACTTCAGTAGGTAAATTGGGTCACGGCAACAGAAACCAGCGTGGAAATACTCTCGTTGAGTTTGCAGAGGCAGAAGGGTTTTTCATCTTGAACTCCTTCTTCAAGAAAAAGCCACACAGGAAATGGACATGGAGACATCCAAATGGGACTACAAGTGAAATTGATTTTATTATGTGTAACAAAAAATTCGTCATAGAAGACTGCAGTGTGCTAAACAAGTTCAACACAGGTAGTGACCATAGATTGGTGAGATGTAAGATGCACCTTAACACTAAACTCGAACGTGGCAAGCTCATAAGACAAACAAAATCTATTGACATAACCAACCTTAAAAACACCATAATACCTTCAAGTTAGAACTGAAGAACAGGTTCTCTGCTTTAGAAGGCCTAACATCGGAAGAAGTGGACATCTCTGAAGTTAACAGAAAAGTAACCAAAGCTCTTATGGAAACGGCAACAAAATTAGCTGGGTCTAAGAACAAGTTGCATGTGAACAAATTATCAGGAGAAACCAAAATGTTGATGCAAAAAAGAAGAGAGATGAGGACAACTAAAGAAGATGTGACTTCCAAAGTGGAATATATAGAGCTATGCAAGACAGTAAGAAAAAGTATCACTGAAGACGTAAGAAAATTCAACTGTGAACTAGTGAGGAAAGCAATTAAAAACAACCAAAGCCTAAAGATAGCAAAGGGACATCTCAGTAAGGGAAGAAAACAGATTATGGCACTGAGAAAAGAAGATGGTTCTGTAACAAGAAATAGAGTCGAAATTTTGACAAGAGTGAAAGATTTCTACTCCAAATTATATGAAAGGGATGATATATGCACTCCAGACATCATGAAAGATACCAGTACCAGAGTTCCTCCAGTCCTTCCAGCAGAAGTTGCACATGCAATCAAGAACATGAAGCGAGGAAAAGCTCCAGGAGAAGATGGAATTACTGTAGACATCATACAAGAAGCAAGTGGAGAAATCGAAACAGTACTCGCCCAAATTTTCACTCGATGCCTTAATGAAGGAAAGATTCCTGAGGATTGGAACACCGCTACAATGATCCTGCTACATAAGAAAGGTGACATTGAGGATCTCGGAAACTACAGACCTATCAGCCTCCTATCAGTAGTTTATAAAATCTTCACTAAAGTTCTTTCACACCGCTTGAAGGTAACACTGGACATGGCTCAACCGAGAGAACAAGCTGGATTCAGGAGTGGCTACAGCACAATAGATCATATCCACGTGCTGAGAGAACTAATTGAAAGAGCGAGGGAATATGAACTTCCATTGTGCATGGCTTTTATCGATTATGAAAAAGCCTTTGATTCGTTGAAACCATCAGCAGTTACAATGGCTCTGAAAACCTGCGGTATTGAAGATGCATACATTAATATTATTAATAACATCTATGAAAATGCAAGTGCAAAGATTAGGCTGTTTGAAAATACAACACACGTAAAAATTGGAAAGGGAGTGAGACAAGGTGACACCATATCTCCGAAGCTCTTTAATGCCACATTGGAGGGTGTTTTTCAGTCGCTGAGCTGGGAAAACAAGGGGATGAAGATTAATGGAGATTATCTAACCCACCTTTGTTTTGCTGATGACGTAGTCATTTTTGCAACTACTCCATCAGAGCTGCAGAGTATGATCCAGGAACTTGCTGACAAGAGTAAAGAAGTGGGATTAAAAATGAACTTTCAGAAGACAAAAGTGATGTTCAATGCTTTTACAAGAAATGAAGATTTATCGATTGATGGAGAAAAGCTGGAGATAACAGACACGTACGTTTATCTTGGACAGCAGATATCAAGTGAGGGTCACATTGATGAAGAAATTAATCGGCGTACAAAACTTGCCTGGAGAGCTTTTGGAAGAAACAGCATAATTTTCAAGAGCAATATGCCATTATGTCTTAAAAGAAAAGTGTTTGATCAATGCATCCTTCCAGTGCTTACGTATGGTGCAGAGACGTGGACCTTAACTAAAAGAGACATACAAAGGCTGCAGACAACTCAAAGAAGCATGGAGAGGTGCATACTTGGTGTAACCAGGAGAGATAAGAAGAGGAACTCGTGGATCCGAAAAATGACAAGAGTGGAAGACATCATGATCAGAGTTAAATCCCTGAAATGGCAATGGGCTGGACATACTGCCAGAAGGACAGATCATCGATGGACAGCCGAAATTTTAGATTGGATTCCAAGGGACAGGAAAAGACCCAGAAGAAGACCACATGGGAGATGGGTGGATGAAATTCGAAAGTATATAGGGGTCACATGGAGGAGACTGGCACAAGACAGACCGTTGTGGAGGAAACTTGGGGAGACCTTCGTCCAGCAGTGGATTGATAATGGTTGACAATGATGATGATGATGATACATAAAATATTATAAAAATGAAACTTTCAGGGGGCGCAATATTTTATGTATATAATATTTTAAAAATAAAACTGCCGTGAGGCGCAAGGCCCTCGCGGCAGTTATTCTACCACCTGTGGCCTCCTCGGGACGGCTGGCTTATCATTACAGGTATGCGTGTCCCCTTGCTACACTGAACCTAAGAACCTTGCGCCCTCCGAAAGTTTAATTTTTTCATGTTTTTGGTTAAAATGCGTCTTACATTAGAAAACAATGCTTTAATTTTTTCTTGTATTTCACATTTTAACTTTTATTTTGTTCTGGTGGATTTCAAAAACTTCCATTTTTCGTCGCCCCCCCCCCCCCCCCGAAAAATTTTGTATATACGCCCCTGACCCCTGATTAACAGAGCTCAGTATCAGGTGTTATTTGCACCGTTTAATGACCTTCACACGCACCGTCGTTTAGCTGCAGTCGATTCGATTTGCATAAAGACGCGCTGGTTCCACCACTTTTTGAGCAACAGGATGTGTTCTGCCTCCGTCGCAGTTGTCAGCGTTCCGTCATTCTGACGTCTACACGTATACCCTCATTTCAGTCAAATATGCTATATATCTTTTTTACCTGTGACACGCTACATCATCACTTCTCAACGATTGCTCGTGCGCGACGTACCTTGTGTGTCATCCTTTTTTGCCTGTGACACGCTACATCATCACTTCTCAACGATTGCTCGTGCGCGACGTACCTTGTGTGTCATCTTCGTTCGCTTCTCCTTGCACGATTGCAATTTGAGTGCCCAGCGGAACAACTCACTACAAGCTTTCTACCACCTGTGGCTTTCTCGGGACGACTGGCTTATCATTACAGGTATGCGTGTCCCCTTGCTACACTAAATTACATGTTGTTGTTTCTTTAATATTGTTTAACGGTGCACCTAAACTGCTGTGTCTTTATACTGACCCCATCGTAAGACTTTTTGCTGTGCATCTAATTTTTTTTTTCGCTTGGCATATTTCCCTCTGAGCTACTTCCCGCTAATACAGTGTATCGTAGATTTTTCTTGACTTTTACTACTGAACATACATTGTGTATTGGTGTCTTCTTTGGTTTTAGTTACTTCTAACAATAATCTCGAATCCCTGGCACAGTGCTCTAAGCGTTGGCTTCTGACCAATCGTCCGAGGTGGGTCCGGGTTCGAATCCCGGTGAGGCATGAATGTTGTGTTTGCCTTAAGGCACCGGCTCTCTCCCTTTCCTGGAACCAGTCACCCTAAATTAGGGACGGGCGACTGCTTACAGCCCATTGAGTTGCTCACGGTGGTCGTTAAACCTCCAACCAAAAAAATAAAATTCGTCTCACTTGTACATAAAAACAGGGCCCTAGCTACTGGGAGGGCAGGAGGGCGATTGCCCTCCTACAATGGTCATTCCAGGGGCGTGAATTCACTCTCTGGGGAACGTAAAAAATAGAAATTGCAACTGAAAAAGAAAGTTACACCCTTTTTTTTTTTTTTTTGAGGCTTAACGACCACCGTGAGCAACTCAATGGGCTATATGCAGTCGCCCGTCCCTAATTTAGGGTCACTCGTTCCAGGGAAGGGAGAGAGCCAGTGCCGTAAGACAAACACAACATCCATGCCTCACCGGGATTCGAACCCGGACCCCTTACAGACGAATGATTAGAGGCCATCGCTTAGACCACTGCGCCACCGGGGCGGCAGTTACACCCTTTCTTTTTAAAGACTTTAGTTAGTCTCATACAGTATTCCATGCAGCTAACCAGGGTACAGAGTAACATACACCATGAGGTGTGAACATCTTGTATCCATGAAGGGAATTTTTCAAAACAGTGGAGGTATATAAAACAATATGCTGATATGCCTAACCTCCACGACCTTTCCGAACATGTCGTTGGGATCAAGAGCTAATTAATCATTTGTGCTCTGTCGCAAGAGGTCTCTCTCAGCGTTCAACCTTTAACGGAATTTGTTAAAGCCCCGTGGCAGAGTGGTCTAAGCTATAGCATCTGATCATTCGCCCAACGGATGGGGTCTGAGTTCGAATCCCGAGTAAGGCATGGTTGTTTGTCTTTCGGAGGTTTATTCGCTGAGTTCCTTGTTCACTTATGTACATTGCTGTCGCCGAAACACAGAATGTCTATACTGTATATAATACCTGTCCACCAAGTTCAATATGTAAGTCAATGTATCTGTCAAGCAAGTCCAATAAATAATTAAAAAAAAAACCTCCAACAAAAAAGAAAAGAAAAAAGCCTTACCCCTAAAGCTTCTTCCTATTATTACGTTCACTATGCGATACACATTCGTTCTGCGCTAGTTTGTTTTTCGTTCTGCATTTCTGTGGAGTGTTCTGTTATGTTCACATAACGTTTACGCTTTTCTTGGTATTTACAACCTGTGGTTCTTGGGTATTTATTTAGTTTATACATTTTTTTTTAAATTATGTCAAAAACCTGAAGCAAGATTTTTGAACGATCGTAATACTTTCCTATAACGGCGGTCTGTGAAAAAGTAAAACCACGTATTATTTGAGTGGAACTGGAAGGGGCGTAATTTTGAACTCAATGGGGCGTAATTTCAAGTCTCCCCCTCCCAGATAAGAAAAGCTTGCTGCGGTCCTGCACAGGATCATTTATGTTATCAACATTTTTGGTTATTTTTACATGTAATTTGCTTTAAGTCCAGATCGACGCCTTACCATGTATCATCATCATCATTGTCAACAATTATCAATCCACTGGTGGACGAAGGTCTCCCCAAGTTTCCTCCACAACGGTCTGTCTTGTGCTAGTCTCCTCCTTGTCACTCCCGCATACTTTCGAATTTCATCCACCCATCTCCCATGTGGTCTTCTTCTGGGTCTTTTCCTGTCCCTTGGAATCCAAACTAAAATTTCAGCTGTCCATCCATGGTCTGTCCTTCTGGCAGTATGTCCAGCCCATTGCCATTTCAGGGATTTAACTCTGATCATGATGTCTTCCACTCTTGTCATTTTTCGGATCCACGAGTTCCTCTTCCTATCTCTCCTGGTTACACCAAGCATGCACCTCTCCATGCTTCTTTTGAGTATACAGTTTAATATTTTTGCGAATAAAACCTTGAACTTCAGAGCTATTCGGAAATTTTGACAGTTGCTAGTGAACAAAGGTAGGATTGAATTATTGCAATATATATTCTGAGAGTAGACCAAAATCCTAACTTTAAAATGGCAAAAAACTTTTTCAAACAATAAAAGGATGACTTCGCACAACTCGTCAAATGAAATGAGAAAACTCACAGTCTATGTACGATATTTAATTAAAATACGAAAGATATTTACAGTTAAAATAACCCACTAGTACTTTCGGGGTAACATTTACCTCATCATCAGGTGGAACAGAGGCAATGTAGTGCTCCTTTATACATATATTAGGGCAACAATGCATTATGGGTATAAGTCAAACGTCGCATGGGTCGTGACCGTTGCCATTATAACAGTGTGAAGAGTATAATTTCACAAGTTATTAGTTTAGCATATCAAAACAAGGATGCGTTATAAATACAAAGTTATGATCAATTTATATGTTCTTGGAATTTGTAAATATATTACTATAATTTAAAGTTCAGGTTTGTAATACGTTCTTTCCAAATTCTTGATATGTCCACAGGCAAGTAGTCATTGCAGCATTTATTCCCTAAAGCTTCGATATACATACTCTCAACAAAATGCAGCGAATGTATATATGCTGGAGTGTCCAGTAATCTGATGTTTTCCCAGTCTGGTTGTAAAATGCTGTTTACCACATTCCTTGATAAAGCTGTGTTATTGCTGTTGGTTCGGATGTCGTATTTGTGTTCCTGGACACGGATACCCAAACTTCTTCTTGTCGAGCCCACGTAATTGCTAACATGTTCTCCTGTTGAGGGGTCCAGCAGTGGAATGTTATACACTCCCCATTTGTTCATAATATCTGTTTTTGCTCGATCCTTTTTAACTGATGATAGGAGGTTCTTCGAGCGGGTGCCAAATTGTACATTTTGTTTTGAACAGATACGAGATAGTGTGTTAGTGATATGGGGGTGCTGGTCCAATGCTCCTACGAATCGTTTATTAGGCTTTGTATCTGGCTTCAGATTAATAGTTCGTTCACTTGATATTCTAGTGTATACTCTATTAATCATCATCTTGGGGTATCCATGTTGATCCGCTAATTTAAAAATGAACTGTATCTCAGACTGGAAATGATTATCATTTGAAGAATGTGTGAAGGCTCTTCTAAAAAGGAAATTGATAGCAGAAAATTTTTGTGGAGTTGGGTGTGAAGAGTTAAACGGGATAAGGCTGTTACAATCAGTAGGCTTTCGATAGACACAAAAGGACAGTGAGTTAATATTTGAATCACGAAATAAACGAAAATCCAAAAAAGGCAGAGAGAAATTAGATTCAAGTTCTATCGTGAGCCCGATAGAAGGAAATACTGACGATAGTGCGTCGGCGAATTGTTTTAAATCATCCTTAGAGTGAGGCCAGAACACAAGGATGTAGTCTGCGTATTTAAGGTATAAACTGGGAACTAAAGGAAATTCATTGAGAACTTTGTTCTCGATGTATTGTAGCAGAATTTCTGCTAAAACTGCGGAAAGTGGGGATCCCATGGAGGAACCCTCGGTTTGTAAATAGATTCTGTCAAGAAATTTGAAATACGAACGCCGTTTGACTAAACGAAGTGCGTTCATAATAGCTGAGATTTCAATGGTGGGAACATTGATTTCAGCAAGTTTGGCCTCTATAATACGATGAGTGGCGTCCACAGGTACATTAGGGTACAGTGAAACTACATCTAGTGAGATTAAAATGAAAGGGCCAGCATGTGGCTGAATCATTCTGATCCTTTCTATTGCCCTAGTGGAGCTTTTAATAGAATACGGGGGAGCTCACTGCTAACTTAGCCAAATATAGGGCAAGAGCTTTTTCAAGCGGTCGGGTAGGGCTGACATAGCCCGCGACCAAAGGTCTAATAGGTAACCCCTCTTTATGTAGTTTAACACGCCCAAAGATATCGGGCACACGACAACCAGGTGGGGGAATAAAAGCTTTAGAAAAACCTTCAGGGAAGTTATAAGAATTCTTCAAACGAGAGAATGCTTCGCATGTTGCTTTTGCTGGTTCACGCTCAACTACTTTGTGTGGAATAGAAGATATGGCTTCAAGCATTTTATCCCTGTAGCATGAGCTATCCAGTATGACCGTCTGATGAGTCTTGTCCGCTGCCAAAATTGAAATTTCATTATTATTTCTAAGCTCTGCTAGCTGCTGTTTTTCTTCATTATGTATTAATGATAGTTTAGGTTGTTGCTGTGGTTAGCCTCTTCGTAGTAGTCTATCAATATGTAAGCGTGTAACATCATGTTCGGCTTCAGGTAAGTTTTTGATAATATGCTCTACTTGTGGGACTGTCTGAAAGACGTTAACTTTGTGCCTCGGATATGCGAATTTGGTTCCTCTCTCCAAAGCTCGACTCTGTATTTCATTTAATTCACAATTACTGAGATTAACAATATTAGATTGTAAGTCCACACTTTCGCGATGTCTATGGCTGCGAATTTGTCTGTTACTGACTTCACGGTCAACTAAGAGACGAAGTTTATGTATATGGGTGTTAACCAATGATTTGACAGAGTTTTCAATCAAAGTTGAAGTAACAGTAAGTGCACGGTCCAAAATAATTGGATGTTCACAACCCGACAGTTCTGCATACGATATGTAGCACTTTCTACTGAGGAAATCAATAAACGATCTCTTACTTCTAATAGCGGTTATTAGTCGCTTCTTCTCAGCATTGCGAAGTATACAGTTGTCACGCCACGAGAAAGGAGCCGTACGGATGTTGAGATGACTCGGTATCACATTCAAGTCTTTGCAATTAGTCAGGAATCTCAAATGAGTGCATTCCTTGGCGAGTTTGATTCGTGTTGACTGGAACCTCCGCAAAGCCGCGCTCCACATTGCCTGGCTTTGAAATGCTCAAAGAAATACGATTAGACGCGGTGAACAATCGTAACAATAAAAGGATGACTTCGCACAACTCGTCAAATGAAATGAGAAAACTCACCGTCTATGTACGATATTTAATTAAAATACGAAAGATATTTACAGTTAAAATACCCCACTAGTACTCTCGGGGTAACATTTACCTCATCATCAGGTGGAACAGAGGCAATGTAGTGCTCCTTTATACATATATTAGTGCAACAATGCATTATGGGTATAAGTCAAACGTCGCATGGGTCGTGACCGTTGCCATTATAACAGTGTGAAGAGTATAAATTCACAAGTTATTAGTTTAGCATATCAAAACAAGGATGCGTTATAAATACAAAGTTATGATCAATTTATATGTTCTTGGAATTTGCAAATATATTACTGTAATTTAAAGTTCAGGTTTGTAATGCGTTCTTTCCAAATTCTTGATATGTCCACAGCCAAGTAGTCATTGCAGCATTTATCCCCTAAAGCTTCGATGTACATACTATTACACTGCCGGACAATTGCTAAGGACGGATGACAATAGCAACGATAGCAACCATAAAATGGAAGGCAGGAAAATGTGGAAATTTGCATAATTGCGGGATACAGTAAGACGTGTTGTGCGTATGCAAATTTTGGAATGCCGAACTTGTTCGTGACGTCATAGCGCTGATAAGAGATATAAAGGATTTGACGCGTATTGACCGTTGTTGTTCAAACGCAAAGTTAAAAGGGAAAGAATCAATTGACGAACTTAAAATTTTCAGTATGTCTTCCCGACATCACCTAGATGATTTTACGCGTGGCCGTATTATTGGCAAGATTGAAGAAGGGCGAAAAATAACAGATGTTGCCAGGGAGTTCGACGTCAGCCACAGTGTTGTTTCAAGGCTTTGGAAATCATTTCAAACAAATGGAGAGTGTAGCAAACGTCACGGGGGAGGTCGTGTTCGCAGTACGACACCTGCAGAAGATCGGTACATAGTGCTATCAACAAAAAGACACCGGCGCAGCACAGCTAGTGAGGTAGCAAATCAGTTTATGGCTGCTACTGGCAAGCGGATCTCCCGAAAAACTGTCGCCAGACGTTTGCATGAAGGAGGACTATACGCCCGCTGTCCTGTTGTGTGCATCCCATTGTCCAGACGTCACCGTACTGCCCGTTTGCAATGGTGCCATCAACATCGCAATTGGACTGATAACGACTGGTCTGCTGTCCTCTTCTCAGATGAGAGTAGATACAGTCTATCGTCTGATTGTCGACGACAACTGATCTGGCGTGATAGTGATACTGCATATTGTCCAGCAAACATACAGGAAAGGGACCGATATCCGACATGTAGTATCATGGTATGGGCTGGCATCATGATCAATGGCCGTACGTCCCTCTATGTGCTTCCAACTGGGACTATGACTGGCCAACGATACATTAATGATGTTCTGCTACCTCATGTTCGCATGTTCCGTGGTGCTGTCGGTGATAGATTCATTTTCATGGACGACAACGCAACATGTCATCGAACAGTCGCTGTCCAGGAGTGTCTTGAGAGCGAGGATATTCAATGCCTCGTATGGCCAGCACGTTCTCCAGATCTGAATCCCATTGAAAATGTGTGGGATGCTTTGGGGAGAAGTCTTGCTGGTCGCCAATGCCCTCCAATAAACAAGGACACCCTCATCCGTGCACTGACAGAGGAATGGGATAAATTACCCCAACAGCTGCTTGATAATGTTGTGCAAAGCATGACACGACGTGTGGAATCTTGCATCGCCCTCCATGGTGGCCATATCCCGTATTGACATTTTACGCCGGAACGCCTGCGGACGGCAATTGCATTTTTTTCACGTTTACGTATTCTGCACAAAATGGCCTCTTTGTCCCTTGAACACGTTCCAAAGCCTTCTGGATTTCAGAGCACAATAAATTGTCTTTCTTGTAATGTCCTGGCATTCTGACATTATTTTATTTCACTTGGCATCCAACCACACTTACTTTTTTATGCGCTATATAGCCGTTTATGATCGGTCCTTAGCAATTGTCCAGCAGTGTATAATGTAAATGTTGTGGTACAAGGATTTTGGAATATTTCTGCTGGTGAACCGCTTTGTGCTCTGTGTCAGTCTACGGTCAAGGAGGTATGGAGAGATGATGGGCCATCACAATGGGTATTAGTGTCCCACTCAAAATTACAAAAGGAAGGTAGGGCATGCCAGTGATCCTAGGCTTGCCCAATGACCTACGTTCAACTGTAGTTAGCTTAGTTTAATAAAAGTATAACACAGAGTGTTTGGTCCGGTGGCACCTTTCACGCATAAGTACGGGGAATGTTGCCATGTCATTTCAGAGGAAACGACCAACATATAGATAGCAGGGAAGGGTTCTTTTTTTTTTTTTTTTTAAGGAAAAACTGTTAACGATTATCACTCATAAGTACCAAAATACACCCATCGTCAAAAAAAAAAAACAAAAAAAAAAAACAGTTGCACCCAGAAGGACTTGTCGAATCGCAATGCTATTCGGGAGGAAAGTAAAGGTCACCAGGAACAATAAATGATTAAACATTGAGATTGATATGGGCAATATTTATTGAGCTACACGCCAATAAGTAGTGTCTCTCAGTATGGCGTCGGGCCGCTATGTTTGCTCACACAGCATGTCAGACGTCTCAGCATGGAGTTGTACAGGTTCCTAATATTGTCCTTCGATAAGCCATCCCATGCAGCTTGAGCTTGAATCTTCTCAACAGTTCCTGCAGATTGTGCGGTAGGGGTGAAGTGTGGATAGCGCGTCCAATAGCATCCCACACATTTTCAATCGGAGATAGGTCTGCCGATGCGGCTGACCATGGCAGAGTGTCAGTGCCTTGAAGGCAAGTTCTCGAAATAGCAGCAGTATGCGGACGAGTGTTGTCCTGTTGGAAATTCGCACCGGAATAAGCTTTCAGAAAAGGTAGGGCCACTGGCTGCGGGACTTTATTAACGAGACGTTGGGCTGTCAAAGTGCCTGTGATGAACACCAAAGGAGATCTGGCATCATGGACAATTGCACCCCACACCATGACACCAGGCCTTCTGGACGTGTGACGCTCGACAACAAACCGTTCATCTTGGCGCTGACTACGGTGCCTCACACATGTATTCAGTGGTCGTCTCCTCCAAGACAAAAGCGGGACTCGTCACTGAAGATCACCCGCTGCCATTCTGCGTAGCTCCATGACAGTCTGGCACGACACCATTGCAGTCTTTGGCGACGATGAACTGTTGTTAAGGGCAATTGTCATAACGGTCTAAGTGCGTGTAGTCCTACGTCGTGCAGCCGTTTGCCAATAGTGCTGGCACTAATCGGACGGTGCATGGAGGGTACCAGTGGTGCCCTGCATGCATCGTCGCTGAATATCCGCAATCGAGGTTGTTGGGTCACTCCGCGAATGTCGGACAACCCGTCGGTCCTCTCTCTCCGTGGTTCGTCTAGATCCCCCAGACCCTTCCTGTCGCTGCTGCGTGCCTTGTTCTATCAACTGCTGCCAACATCCTGCTATGGTGATATCCGCATGACTAGTATGGCGCGCAATACGGCTATAAGACCACCCCGCTTCCCCACGATGCGGCTCCTCTCGAACTCCTTTAACTGCTTGAATTGCTTCCGAATTTTTCTCCAAGGCATACTTCACTTCCAAAGGATGCAACCAACACAACAGCATGAGTCAGGATGGCAAGCACACGCAACGGGACGATCTATATAGCTGTTCAGGCACAGCGCTACAACCCCTCCTTACTTGGGTCACATGCGCGGCCGAGCGTGATACTTGAATCATTTGCATGTCCCACTATGTCAAACCTACTCACCAAGTTTCATTCCTGTCGGTCACTTCCTTCTGGGTGCAACTATTTTTTTTTTTTTTTTTTTTTTTTTTTGACGGTGAGTGTAGTTATTCGCTCTTTTCAAAAAGAGAATACCAGAAATTGGGCCATTTCTCGAGTGGTCCACAGGGAAATATTCGCTGGGCCAATCCGCCCTTGATTATTATTACTTTTTATTGTTGTTTTAAGTGACATTCATCCCCTTCCATATTATTATTTTGTTGCTGTTTTAAGTGACTTCCCCCCGCGGGTGTAATTGGAACAGGACCTTCAAAATTGAAACGACGGCCTTGATCGCAATAGTATATCAAAATCTACTTGAAATATTCTTCCGTTCGTAAAAGCAAAAAAAAATTAATACGTACTAAATCGTAATCACCATGTGTGTATCAAGGGAAGAGCGAAATGTGGCGATAAAAGTCACCATGTTTGTTTTGTTTTAAACTCTTGTAATTGCCACAAAAAAAAAATGGTTTTCCTGTCTTCAGTAGCGTGCTTGCTCAAAATATAAGGAAGTGAAGACAGGATGACGTGAGAGGAAATGACACTCCAACTTTCCTCTCCCCCTCCCTCCTTTTTCTAAGCTGTTCCTTCGAAAAGTCCAGGGCGACGTCATCTGTTTGGTTGAACACCGCATCCCAGTCGTTGTTTGACAGAAAAAGAGCATGTGTGTTTTC
This sequence comes from Macrothele yani, assembly GCA_039090855.1. Classification (NCBI taxonomy): domain Eukaryota; kingdom Metazoa; phylum Arthropoda; class Arachnida; order Araneae; family Macrothelidae; genus Macrothele; species Macrothele yani. The sequence continues at coordinate 16,381,128 of CM077017.1, forward strand.
TCACTGGGAACTCAGCAGTTTCAAATTCTTCCATGTTGTTTAATTTGGACTTGGGGGCATTATTTGACTCCACCACTGTCAACACACAACTCGGAGTTCATTATCTGAAACTCCCAGCCCTCTTAGTTTAGTTCAAACATTATTTTTTGCCTATTACTTTGAGAAAAGTCTGCATTCCAAATGGTGTCACGAAGGTATCTTAAACCATGTCGTAGTCACAGTAATCTGCAGGCTTAAACAATTAAAAGAAGGAGGTAATGTGCAAAATATGTGATAAATGCGAGAGCATTTCGCATTTAAACGTTGACCACCACGTTTTTATTTGATATATTGCACAAATATCAGCCCTTCCGAATTTACAAATTAAGCCCTTAATGTGTCTTCAGTAATTTCTGTGGCATGTGGCCACAGGTACAACAATGTGTTATGCGATTTTCTGTACTCCCAAAATATTTCCTGGATGACCCGGGCAGACTGCCAGAATGTCAGTAACGTGAACACGAATAATTGCGACGTAATATTGGAATGACGCAGAAACAAGCGCAGTTTTGCAATGAGTAAAAAATAAGTTCACTCACTGGCATAGAATTGTATAAGGAGACGGGGGGGGGGATGTGTCCTCCTGAACTTTTGGCTTTAATTTGTCAGCCGACATTCTATTCTTCCCTAATTTATTCAATTTCGAACTCACATTTCTAGAATTAAAATTAAAATTCAGTAACTGAGTACTAAATTTTTTTTAAATACCAAATGTATCGTTGTGAGGCTATTTTTTATCTTCATATCAATGTGTACAATGTAATTGCGTGAAAACATAAGTGACTTGATGACGTAGATGGGCGTGGTCTTGAGCTCTAAGCCTCAGTCCCCCGTTATTGTGATCTTGCTTGCTCCGGATGTCTTATACAATCTGCAGACCCTGAGCGACACTCCTATTTTATGGTACGTCATTCAATCAGCCCCTCCGTTCGATGATGATCTCACCGTTAACCACAGTGAGAATGGCCACAGGCCGCAACGGTCATTTTCACTCTCCTTAAGGGTGGTAAAGTTTGAAGTGATGGCTTGTTGCTTTTGCTGTGCCTCTTTTTTTTTTTAAAGACATGTCAGACATTCGATGGTCTCTGTTCTTCTGTCGGCAACCGAACAATTGCCCCATAACTATTCAAATTCTGTAGGATTTTCTTGAGGCCACTGACACTCTCTCTGACTTCCCGTGTTGATTTTATTACTACTGTTCTTTGCTTAAATGTATCTAATCTTGCCAAGTTGAATTGCATTTTTAGTGTTTTCTAATGAAAGGAGACTATTAACATCTGGAAATGTTTCGTTGGAAGCTGCATATCCTGTATGTTATTCCCACAGATGTTTTTAATTAATATTTTTACCTTGCATTTCAGGCATTTATACAGTTGTCTACATGAAACAATGTATTGCACTGATTTCTTATTACAACTATAGTAATTATAGTAATTCTGTAATTAAAAATAAGTAAATGTATTTTGTTTTATCATAACTGTCCCCGTCCTCTCCCAACTTTTGGAACAAGTCCATGCTTATAAGTACAATAAAGTTTCGTCTTTCATGTCTGTTTTCTGAAATGTTCATGACAATGCAATTAGCACTTTTGGGTTTATCGTCGTATCCCACCTTTTTGAAAACTAATTTGAAATAAAGCTGACTGAGCAGAAGTCTGTCTGCTTGTCAAAATTAACCTCTGCGTAGCGGATATCTTGGGACTTCAACATTCGTCCGCTCTTGGTAGGTGTTTGCTACTCGGGAGATTGAATTCTGATCCCAACTAGACTCACAATACAAGAAACTTCATATTAAATACGTACGTACAACATATAATTTAAATGTTTTTAGCTATTGTTTTACAGTGATGAACATCTGTACGTGTATATATATATATACATGCACAGTTTGTTTTTCATCTTAAAATACAGTACATACTATGTACGTATTTTGATGCATGTTAAACATACGTACGTAACAATAAAATACGCTACACCACAAACTTTAAAACACACGCACTTGCCACTCGTTATTTTATTGTCAGAAGGTTTTTTTTTTATCGATTCGTAGCATGTTTTTCAAATTGTATTTTTAAATTCTTCAATAATGCTAATCCCCCGTATCCCCTTTTTTTACAAAGATAATTTAAGTCTTTACTAAACTTTACAACATCTTTAAGAAAATTGCACACTTCTTCTACAACTGATCAGATACTTCTTCAATCAAATCATTTTCTTCTGATATTTTCAGAGCAATGAACTCACGCACATTGTTGGTTGCCTCTTTGATACACTGATTTTCATCCACCGTAATGAAATCTTTTGCATTTCTTTCAATGTTTAGACACGCAATTAGTTGGAAAATCGCATTTAAATCCTCTTCTGAATTGACAACGAATACCCCACTGTGTTTAAAAGAAGCTGCTTTGCCCACTTCTAAGAAATGATCGGCCATATTTAAACCATAGACCAGTAGTTTTTGTAATGGGGATCTGAAATACAAAAAGTACCCTATTCCCGTCCAAAGAAGATAAATAAAATCTTTGCGGCAAAAATTCGCCGAGTTTATATCCCTTGAAAGTTCGTTTTTAACTGTCCTATGACAGAGATCACTGTCCGTTATTTGGAGATAAATACACTCAATGGACGAAACATTAGAGATATCTACGTAATAGAAGTTGGTCCTCCTCTAACGTGAATAACAGCCTGTACACGCCAAAGCATCGACTCCACCAGATGCCGGAGGGCTTTGTGACGTGCCTGCCCAGCAGGACGCACACGATGTAAAGGCAGATAGCAGCGGTAACGAACGTCCGCGTAGCTTAATTGGTAGAGTGACTTATTCCGGAATGAGGAGACTCGGGTTCGAGCCCCGGCGTGGACAAAAATGGCGGAGAAATTTACTTCGTTATAATGGCGCCCGAAATTTCCGGATGACCCGGCCGTTAAAGATCTCGAAATGGTGTGATGTTCTTTCCACACCCCGAGAGAGGAAAAATAAGAGAATCCCTTCTTCAGCGCTTCGAAAAATAAACAAGTTAGTAAAATCATGCAATGCATTGATTACGATACGCTTTCCAACATACTAGAAATCATTACTCAAGTTATTACTCAAGTTATGAGGAAAATGGCTGTGGAATATATCTCACTCCTGACCTTTGATCCCATTTTGATGATATTCAACAGAACTGGTTCAGTATACCTCCGAAATAACATGATAAAGTTTTGTCGCAATCGAAGCAATTTTACGTAAGTTATGATGCATAAGGGCTATGGAATAGATCCCGCTTCTGTGTCCTAACCTTTGACCTCATTTCGCCCATTTTCAATGGGATTCGTCCGCAGGCAGATCCCTACAACATACTAACATTTCATCCAAATCGAAACATTTTTACGTACGTTATGATGCATAATGGCGATGGAAGTGATTCCGCTCCTATGTCCTGATCTTTGACCCCCATTTCGCCAATTTTCAATAGGGTTCCTTCCCAGGTGTTCCCCTACCACATACTAAATTTTCATCGAAATCGAACAATTTTTACGCGAGTTATCGTGCGGACGAACATACGCACACAACGCGTGACGTAATGAGGCAGATGGGAATTGTGACCGCCAGCAAGAGTATGACGGCATAAAACTTTAACAGGATCCGCACATTTTTTTGTCTACTGACGTCATGAAAATACAGGTCGCGCCATCTTTTTCTGGACAATTAATGCGTTCCCAAGGATTAAAATTTGAACATGATTAAAATAGCTTCATTTCATAAATTGGAATACTTAATATTTTCTAAACCATAACCGTAATTATGCAATCCAACTTTTATTTGTCCACTGACGTCATCAAAGTACAGGTCACGCCATCTTTTTCCTAGTTTCAACACCACCAAAGGAAAAGTGATTGATTTTTAATATAATTATGGTTATGTTTTAGAAAATATTAAGTTTTCCAAGTTATAATATGAAGTTATTTTAATCGATGTTAAAATTTTCATCCTTGGGAACACATTAATTGTGAAGGAAATGTGTACAAAAGTTTTTCCATTGGAAGTAAAGGAAGCAAAATTACTTGACGTCCACCTTAATAATATGGGATAAGGGCGATGGAATGGATCGCAATTCTTTGTCCTGACCTTTGACCACATTTCGTCCATTTTCAATTGGGTTTATCCCCAGGCGGTCTCCTACCACATAGTAAAATTTCATTGAAATCGAACCATATTTACGCAAGTTATGACGCATAAGGCCAATGGAATGATCCCGCTCCTAGTCGTGACCTTTGACCCAATTTGTCTCATTTTCAATAGGGTTCGTCCCCAGTGGTCCCCTACTACATAGTAAACTTTCATTGAAATCGAACCATATTTACGCAAGTTATGACGCATAAGGGCAATGGAATGATTCCGCTTATACGTCGTGACCTTTGACCCCATTTGTCCCATTTTCAATAGGGTTCGTCCCCAAGTGGTCCCCTACCACATACTAAAATTTCATCGAAATCGAACCATTTTTACGCCAGTTATCGTGCGGACAGACAGACGGACAAAGCTGGAGCATATACGCTTCTTCAACCTACGGTTGGAAAGCGGAAAAAAATGTGTGATGTTGCATTCCACACACCAGATTGACTGGGAGTTCTCAAGTGCACGTACTACAGCGGATGACTGCCTGCGACGAATCATGGTCACGGCTGACCCGTGGGCCATGCTCCGGGCCCTCTTTCGGGGGAGGGGAGATGTGACGTGCCTGCCTAACAGGACGCACACGATGTAAAGGCAGATAGCAGCGGTAACGAACGTCCGCGTAGCTCAATTGGTAGAGTGACTTATTCCGGAATGAGGAGACCCGGGTTCGAGCCCCGGCGTGGACAAAAATGGCGGAGAAATTTACTTCGTTATAGCTTACGGCGATAATGCCAGCCGTGCCTGTTGCAGCACTGCCTACAATTCTGCCGGTCCAGGATCCATGGATCTGATGTTCCGCTCCCCGACATCCCAGAGAGCTTCCACAGGGTTTAAATCCTGAGAGATTGGGGGCCACTGGATGGTTTCAAACTCACATGAGTGTTCCTTGAGTCATGCCTGGTGGTTGCGGCCCGGTGGGACGGCGTACACTGTCCTTCTGAAGCAGACCATCGGTTGCAGGATACGCGAAAGTCATGAAAGCGTGTATGAGATCAGCCAGCATATGCTGGTAGCGCGCAGCGGTTACAGATATCTCCAAACTCACTAAATGATCCAATGTGTCCCATGAGAAGGCTCCCCAAACCACCACAGAGCCACCACCACCATGAAGAGAGCCGACCTGGCACGGCAGGGCCATGGGATTCCGCTGACCGCACGATGTGGCACCATCTTGCAGAGATCCAGTTTTGATATTCCCGGCACCAGGAGAGGCGTAATGTCTGATAACGAGTAGTCAACGGTGGCACACGAGTAGGGCGTCACCTCTCGTAGCCCAGGGTATGGAGCGTGCGTCGTACTGTTCGCTCTCTGACGCTGCTTGGGCCTCCGACATTTAACCTGGATGAGATTTGCGCAGCCGTTGCCAAGCGGTCAGTCTGTACGAGCGTGGACAGTCGTCAATGGCGTGTGGTAGGCCACCGTTTGCTCTCTGGGCGCTGGAACGTCCGTTGTTGGTATACTCGCGGTACACCCTTGATACCGTTACACTCGGAAACCCTAGAGTTCTTACCACTTGGTTGATAGAATGACCCATCTGTCATGCGCCCACAATGCGTCCACGATCAAAGTCGATCAGATCACCACGTTTAGTCGTGTTCGTCAATTGCGATACCAGAGATGGAAACGGGTCAACGGGTCGACAATTTCTTGTGGGTCCAACGGGTCGGGTCAAGGTGTTCCTGACCCGGTTTTATTCCCATTTTATTTTTGAAAAGAGAAAAATATATTCCAAAGAAAAATGCGCGTTGTGGAATTCTGTAGTCGATACTGGTGCCCACGGAGTGAATAATGATTTGCCATGCAAAAATAGTGTCGTCTCTTTCTTAAAGCAACGAAGATTTCAACCAACTGACGTCAGACACACCGACACCATATCGTGAAAAGATACTTCCTTTGCGTGCTTTTACAGTGCGATGTCCAGGGCAAGGTACAGGCAAACGCCATTCGCCTGCTTTTCAGCTGATTCACTCTATCCGTGCGAAGTTCACTGTATAACTAAGAGTTACTTTTCACATTGCATCTTTTACATTGAGCATTCAGAGGTTTTCGATTGATGTGCTAACATCCTGTTCCCATGACATGTCTTGTCGAAATTAACTCCTTAGTTGTTAATATGGATGGATTAAATATTAAGGATGTTGAGAAAGGCGTCGAGGCCAAGAAATACGTGCTTGTTGAAAACCACAAGGGGAAGAGTGAATGCTGGAAATTGTTTCGTTTCATTAAGGAACCGGTGAAAAATTCTGTGTTGTTTGGTCTTGCTTTTTGTTCAAAATGTGGAAAGTGTATAATTACGAAGAAAGATGTCGACGGTGTAATAAAAGATTCATCATCATCATCATCATTGTCAACCATTATCAATCCACTGCTGGACGAAGGTCTCCCCAAGTTTCCTCCACAACGGTCTGTCTTGTGCCAGTCTCCTCCATGTCACTCCCGCATATTTACGAATTTCATCCACCCATCTCCCATGTGGTCTTTTTCTGGGTCTTTTCCTGTCCCTTGGAATCCAATCTAAAATTTCGGCTGTCCATCTATGGTCTGTCCTTCTGGCAGTATGTCCAGCCCATTGCCATTTCAGGGATTTAACTCTGATCATGATGTCTTCCACTCTCGTCATTTTTCGGATCCACGAGTTCCTCTTCTTATCTCTCCTGGTTATACCAAGCATGCACCTCTCCATGCTACTTTGAGTTGTCTGCAGCCTTTGTATGTCTCTTTTAGTTAAGGTCCACGTCTCTGCACCATACGTAAGCACTGGAAGGATGCATTGATCAAACACTTTTCTTTTAAGACATAATGGCATATTGCTCTTGAAAATTATGCTGTTTCTTCCAAAAGCTCTCCAGGCAAGTTTTGTACGCCGATTAATTTCTTCATCAATGTGACCCTCACTTGATATCTGCTGTCCAAGATAAACATACGTATCTGTTATCTCCAGTTTTTCTCCATCAATCGATAAATCTTCATTTCTTGTAAAAGCATTGAACATCACTTTTGTCTTCTGAAAGTTCATTTTTAATCCCACTTCTTTACTCTTGTCAGCAAGTTCCTGGATCATACTCTGCAGCTCTGATGGGGTAGTTGCAAAAATGACTACGTCATCAGCAAAACGAAGGTGGGATAGATAATCTCCATTAATCTTTATCCCTTTGTTTTCCCAGTTCAGTGATTGAAAGACATTTTCCAATGTGGCATTAAAGAGCTTCGGAGATATGGTGTCACCTTGTCTCACTCCCTTTCCAATTTTTATGTGTGTTGTATTTTCAAACAGCCGAATCTTTGCACTTGCATTTTCATAGATGTTATTAATAATATTAATGTATGCATCTTCAATACCGCAGGATTTCAGAGCCGTGGTAACTGCTGATGGTTTCACCGAATCAAAGGCTTTTTCATAATCGATAAAAGCCATGCACAATGGAAGTTCATATTCCCTCGCTCTTTCAATTAGTTCTCTCAGTACATGGATATGATCTATTGTGCTGTAGCCACTCCTGAATCCAGCTTGTTCTCTCGGTTGAGCCATGTCCAGTGTTACCTTCAAGCGGTGTGAAAGAACTTTAGTGAAGATTTTATAAACTACTGATAGGAGGCTGATAGGTCTGTAGTTCCAGAGATCCTCAATGTCACCTTTTTTATGTAGCAGGATCATTGTAGCATTGTTCCAATCCTCAGGAATCTTCCCTTCATTAAGGCATCGAGTGAAAATTTGGGCGAGTACTGTTTCAATTTCTCCACTTGCTTCTTGTATGATGTCTATAGTAATTCCATCTTCTCCTGGAGAAGATGGAATTACTATAGACATCATAGATATGGAACCAAAAATCTAACGGACCATATGAAAGTATGCGTACCTCCATCAAAGAGTGAACAATCTACTTTGCCGTTCAGTTAAAGTACGAGATGCTGATTTAGATCAAATAAGGAAATGTGAAAGTGAACTAGTGGCAGGGGCTCACTTAGCTTTTAATATAGTAAATAATATACAGTATACTTCCGTGGTTTTTCTCAAGAAATAGTGAAACTGGGAGCAAGCAACGCATGGAAATATGAATGTAAACAGTGTATTAGTGGGCAGGAAAACAGTAAGTTCCGACTGTATGAAGATGGTTGAAAGCGTGAAAAATAATATTAAATATTCCTTACAACCAGCCATAGAAGAACAAGCTGTGTCTTTCACGACTGACTTATGGACTGATAACATTTTACAGAGAAGTTATTTGGATATTACATTTTTCTGGATCGAAGAACAAGGTGCTGATAGATCATGTTGGAGTCTCAACCATGCTATGTATTCTTGTGCTCATTTCCCCGAGAAAAACACCTCTCAGAATATTGCAAACGTGTTAAATGCCACTTTGAGAGAAGTAGGATGTGACGAAACCAACACACCTGTCACTACAGATAAAGGGTCAAATATTGTAACAGCACCAGAACAAAATGTTCATGTTGATTGTGTCTGCCACAGGCTAAACACGGCAATTTCTAGAGCGTGGGAGAAATGCAAGGAAATGGATAGCATTAACGAGTTTGACCGATGTGCTCACAATTTAGTGATGTATGTAAAGAAAACTGCCGGCGTTCAATCGGAGTTGAATATCTCGTTGAAACACGGTTTGAAGACTCGGCGATGGAGATTTCTTCAGAGAATATTCACTTCAATACTCGAAAATCATAAGACGGATAGTAAATTGAGACTCATGCTACGTAACAGAGGAAAAGAGTATCTTCTGGACGGCGTAAACCTAAATCTTCTTAAGGGAACAGTTGAATTTTTAGCTCCAATGAGCAACGTGCTCGATATGCTAGAATTCGCTTATATGCCAACCTTACAAAATGTTTTGCCAGCCTTTTATCTGCTGAGAAATCAATGAGATACGAAAAAAGACAGTGATTTGGTGGAAGTCCGGAGAATGAGAAGAGTATTTGTAAATCAGTTTCATGAGAAAATGTGGAGCTCGATTACTCCTATTCATTTTTGTGCCACCATTACTTGACCGAAGCTTGAAAGCATTCTCGTTCGTGCTTGCGCTAAAGATAACTGAGCGAAAAGCTATGATGGATCAAGCACTTCACTGTATTCGTGATTACGCCGTAAGTGTAATTGCTGCATGAACACTCCAGATGAATTGTTTCACATTGAAGAGGAGAGCAATAATAATCTAAATACAGCCGAATCATCAACTCATGAGAGTCCACACGGAGAACACAAATTAGAGAATGGCCCATTTGCTTCTTTCCGACAAAGTAATGGTGAACTAATTACACAAACGGTGAATTAAACAATCTTCAGAACTAATGATCTTGATGTGGAACTGAAACGCTATCATACAATTGTAGGACCATTCGTGACTCCCCAGTGCAAATGTGGAAAGTGCAAGGATACCCGTGAATTGCCTTTATTCAATCCCCTTTGGTGGTGGGGTGAGCAGAGATTGACGTATCCTATATTAAGTATCATTGCGAAAAGTATTTTGGTAATACAAGCATCATCGGCACAGTCAGAGCGCCACTTTTCGTGTGCTGGCTGGGTTGCAAGAAAGGATCGTCGCAGACTGATTGCTGAAGGCTTAAAGAAAGGGATAATTAAGTAATCAGTTTTTCTTTTTTCGGAGGGGGGTGGCATTTAAAATATACCTCACACATGTTCTTCACTTTATAAATTTTAATTTTAGATCAAAACAGAAAACATTTCATGGGATACCCCCCCCCCCCATCCCAAAAAATTGTGTACAATGCGTGCGAGGTGCTCTATATTTTTCAAATTTTATACTCAGCTCAGCTCCCTACCCCTTTTATGTTATTCTGCTACTGGGGATATTTTTCTAGGACAATTTAGTTTCTAATAACTCCATAGTAATCACGTGATATCAAATTTCTTTATATCATATGTAAGTGGTTAAACAAATATAACCCTTGATATTATATAATACTTTGCACACACACACGTGTGTGTGTGTGTGTGCGCGCGCGCGCAAAGTATTCTTCAATTTTGTCTGCGCTTACAATTAAATTTTTGATATTCTTAAAGATAGCTTTGGCATTATATTTTGTTTTTAATATTGATTTTTTCCTGACAAAATACATTTGTGTAATCGTAAATAATGATTCCCATTTGTAATATACTCCATGGTCACGGTCATAGTCAGCCATTACTTCTGGATTACGCAAAATAGTGGCACTAAAATTTATCAAGTAACCAAATTTTATTATTAAAAAAGGATTTCAGTTATTAAATTTATATCATCATCATCATCATTGTCAACCATTATCAATCCACTGCTGGACGAAGGTCTCCCCAAGTTTCCTCCACAACGGTCTGTCTTGTGCCAGTCTCCTCCATGTCACTCCCGCATATTTACGAATTTCTTCCACCCATCTTCCATGTGGTCTTTTTCTGGGTCTTTTCCTGTCCCTTGGAATCCAATCTAAAATTTCGGCTGTCCATCTATGGTCTGTCCTTCTGGCAGTATGTCCAGCCCATTGCCATTTCAGGGATTTAACTCTGATCATGATGTCTTCCACTCTTGTCATTTTTCGGATCCACGAGTTCCTCTTCTTATCTCTCCTGGTTATACCAAGCATGCACCTCTCCATGCTACTTTGAGTTGTCTGCAGCTTTTGTATGTCTCTTTTAGTTAAGGTCCACGTCTCTGCACCATACGTAAGCACTGGAAGGATGCATTGATCAAACACTTTTCTTTTAAGACATAATGGCATATTGCTCTTGAAAATTATGCTGTTTCTTCCAAAAGCTCTCCAGGCAAGTTTTGTACGCCGATTAATTTCTTCATCAATGTGACCCTCACTTGATATCTGCTGTCCAAGATAAACATACGTATCTGTTATCTCCAGTTTTTCTCCATCAATCGATAAATCTTCATTTCTTGTAAAAGCATTGAACATCACTTTTGTCTTCTGAAAGTTCATTTTTAATCCCACTTCTTTACTCTTGTCAGCAAGTTCCTGGATCATACTCTGCAGCTCTGATGGGGTAGTTGCAAAAATGACTACGTCATCAGCAAAACGAAGGTGGGTTAGATAATCTCCATTAATCTTTATCCCTTTGTTTTCCCAGTTCAGTGATTGAAAGACATTTTCCAATGTGGCATTAAAGAGCTTCGGAGATATGGTGTCACCTTGTCTCACTCCCTTTCCAATTTTTATGTGTGTTGTATTTTCAAACAGCCGAATCTTTGCACTTGCATTTTCATAGATGTTATTAATAATATTAATGTATGCATCTTCAATACCGCAGGATTTCAGAGCCGTGGTAACTGCTGATGGTTTCACCGAATCAAAGGCTTTTTCATAATCGATAAAAGCCATGCACAATGGAAGTTCATATTCCCTCGCTCTTTCAATCAGTTCTCTCAGTACGTGGATATGATCTATTGTGCTGTAGCCACTCCTGAATCCAGCTTGTTCTCTCGGTTGAGCCATGTCCAGTGTTACCTTCAAGCGGTGTGAAAGAACTTTAGTGAAGATTTTATAAACCACTGATAGGAGGCTGATAGGTCTGTAGTTCCCGAGATCCTCAATGTCACCTTTTTTATGTAGCAGGATCATTGTAGCATTGTTCCAATCCTCAGGAATCTTCCCTTCATTAAGGCATCGAGTGAAAATTTGGGCGAGTACTGTTTCAATTTCTCCACTTGCTTCTTTTATGATGTCTATAGTAATTCCATCTTCTCCTGGAGCTTTCCCTCGCTTCATGTTCTTGATTGCATGAGCAACTTCTGCTGGGAGGACTGGAAGAACTCTGGTACCTTTCATGATGTCTGGAGTACATGTATCATCCCTTTCATATAATTTGGAGTAGAAATCTTTCACTCTTGTCAAAATTTCGCCTCTATTTCTTGTTATAGAACCATCTTCTTTTCTCAGGGCCATAATCTGTTTTCTTCCCTTACTGAGATGTCCCTTTGCTATCTTAAGGCTTTGGTTGTTTTCAATTGCTTTCCTCACTAGCTCACAGTTGAATTTCCTTACGTCTTCAGTGATACTTTTTCGTGTTGTCTTGCATAGCTCTATATATTCCACTTTGGAAGTCACATCTACTTTAGTTGTCCTCATCTCTCTTCTTTTTTGCATCAACATTTTGGTTTTTCCTAATAATTTGTTCACATGCAACTTGTTCTTAGACCCAGCTAATTTTGTTGCTGTTTCCATTAGAGCTTTGGTTACTTTATTAAATTTATATATATATATATATATATATATATATAATTTTTTTTTTTTTTTTTTTTTTGAGTTTTGAATTTATTATAGTTCAAAACAGATTTGTCCGAGTCAGTTACGGGTCCGGATCGGGTCGGGTTAAAAATTTTTGACCCGTTTCCAACTCTATGCGATACATCGTTGGGAAGCCCTTCTGTCCGCCTATTCATCACCTACGTTTGGTTTGGGTCCGTTCCATTCTGCGCGTGAGATGTCCATGTCTACTGCCCATCACGCCTATCACTAATGTTTTATCTACTGAGTGAATACAGAATCGTATACACGTACTTCGGGATTGGGATCGCAAAACCGTCGGCTAAATGGATGTGTCCGTTAATTAGATTTGACTTTATTTCCTGTCAATGGGAAGGGGTGATAGAGGTTAATTTATTGATCGCTGTCATTTAAGTTACTGTTAGCGATATTATTTTAAACCTACTGGAAACTACCCATGATGAGAATTCAATCATTCGAGGTACCCGCTGTTGGTCAGATTGCGGGGCTTTCTCTGCTCCTACAACCACCACCAAATTTGCTATTCAGCCTCGTTCTACATACATACAATTAAAATTTCAGGATTTTACTTAAAATTAACTATATCTAGTCTGTCTGCCTTTGTTTGGGGAGACGAAAAACCGACTCTGTCGCACGGAGAATCATCACTCACTACCTCCAAGAGCCAAGGTCAAAATCTCATTGTCTGCTTTTCTGCCTTTTTTCCAAAAAAAAAAAAAAAAAAGGTGGCTTGTCCCCTACTGTAATTTGCGTGTCCCCCGTACGACCATCAGGTCAGCTCCATGTCACTTTCATTCCTCTCTAACCCCTTCATTAGCAACTTACTTCGCACGTGTGTATTCTTGTTACGTAGGATCCATTGTTCCTTCCACTTGCTACTGAGAAAGGGGATGAAGCCTGAGAAGCCCAAACAACGCTGTAAAACCTTTTCCAGAGCAATAAAGTAATTCCAAACCGAACTTCATGAACAACCGATACGCAGAAATGGCCATCGGAAGTGTAGCAGGGACTGGCTCTTTAACGGTTGGCTGAAAACTACGAAGAACCGTCTCAACACCTCCCCAAGAACACTAACAAAAAGAGAAGTGATTTTAACTTATGGGATTATACGTATACAAAAAGATTATTAATACTAATTTTCGCTGAAATTAAGCAGTCCATTGTAACAAAGCTATCACAAAGAGCAATAACCTAATTAATCTTGATTCCCGTTTCCTTACCTTTTTTCTTGGTTTCTTTCTCTACTTGGGTGACAAATTTCAAAATAAAGCAACATATAATATATTTTCGGAACTCAACCGATATCCTTAAACCCAGTTACTAGAAATTCCCCACCCAGGACAAATGCTGTGCGTATGATACAAAGCTGCATCCTAAAAGGTAGTAGTGTAGGTAACAAATGATCTCATTTCCAGCCTGCTTAAAGAGGCAAATACATAGGTATTAGGGTAACATTACTACGAGGTGTGGTCGCCTCTCTCGGAGTAAGTCAGAAAGATTCCTAATGATGTTCTGGTCTATGGTTTTTCAGATTTGCACTTGAAGTTCGGTCACGTTGTGTGTTAGAGTGAATTCTGTTCTCAGAAGTTGCTTTATAACGTCGCACATTTGCTCAATCAGATTTATCCGGCTTATGGGTTGGCTGTGATAACACGACGACGTCTAGCAAGCACCATTGAGCACCGCGTGTGGTGTGTGGTATGGTATTGTCGGCCTGGAGTACGGTGTCTGGCATGCTGTGCAGGAGTAGTAAGGTCACAGGGCGGAGAATGGTGTCCTCTTACCACAGGCCGGTTCAACGACTCTTGATGACTAGAGAAATGACCGAGTATCGTAAGAGATGCCACTCCAGACTAGGTTCTCAGAAGAGAGCGAGCGCTGTGTAAGGCTCTACGATGCCCGACAAAGCACTTTCGTCCGCGTTACCTCGCTTCCCCTAATCCGTTTCCCCTAATTCCCGTTTGCCCTAATCACGTTTACCCCAATCGCTTTTACCCGAATTCCCATTTCCCCTAATTTCGTTTGCCCTAATATCGTTTCCCCTAAATCTCCTTTCCCTTAATTCACGTTTGCGCGAATTCCGTTTACCCCAATCGCGTTTATCGGAAATCGCTTTTACCCTAATTCCCATTTCCCGTAATTTCGTTTGCCTTATTCCCTTTTGCCCTAAACGCGTTTGCCGGTATCAAGTTTGCCCTAATTTTAGGTAACCGAAATAAAACGGTGGGTTTTGATATTTCAAGAAAATTCTTCTTTCCATTCTTGTTGATGATGTCGACCACCATGCCAGCAAAAGGGTAAAGAAGTGCACGTGGTTACTACCATTATAAGCGACTAGTCCTTAACGCAGCCATTGTATCTGTCTCCTCCAGCTCCCCTGAATTACAGATAAACTACATAAATCGCGCGAAACTTTTATTTAAGCAAGAAATGGTATTTATAATGCATTTGCTGGAATTGTAAAAGCAAAAAGCCCACTTAAGAGTTCTTAGTGTACTTGACCCCAGGTACGAGACTAAAACTCCATCTGTGAAAATGTCTGTTGTTAATTCAATTCCACCTTAATAGTGAACGTCAGTCTATCCCGCTCGAATGTTTTCCCATTTGCCACCATCAGTGATTGTATCTCATGAAATGTCGGTCTGTCCGTACCCGTGCTTCTTTATTAATCTGGCACAATTTCTGTACCTCGAAAATCAATAAACTATTTAAAAAAAACTGCAAGTGGAATTTTTTTTCACTTTAGATAAAAACGTTTTCAAGATTTCTCCTTCAGCGCAACAGAGTATGATCCAGGAACTTGCTGGATTAAAAATGAACTTTCAGAAGACAAAACTGTGAGGTACAATGCTTTTTCAAAAAATGAAGATTTTGCGATTGAAGGGGAAAAGCTCAAGGTAGCCGATACCTACATTTACATTTGACAAAAAATATCAAGCAAGGGTCACATTCATAAGGAAATGAATTGGCGTATAAAACTTGGCTGTAGAGGTTTTGGAAGAAACAGCACAATTTTCAAGAGCAATATGCTATTATGTCTTTAAAAAGGCTTTAATCAATGTATGCTTCCAGTTCTTGCGTATGGAGCAGAGACATGGACTTTAACTAAAAAAAGACATAGAAAGACTGCAGACAACAGAAAGAACATGGAGAGATGCATACTTTGTGTTACCAGGAAAGATAAGAAGAGGAACTTGTGGATAAGGAAAATGGCTGGAGTGGAAGACATCATAATCAGAGTACAATCCCTGAAATGGCAATGGGTTGGACATGTTGCCATAAGAACGAACCACCGGTGGACAATTGAAATTTTATAGTGGATTCCAAGGGATAGAAGGAGATCAAACCACATGGGAGATGGATGAATGAAATTCGAAAGCATGCCGGAGTAGCGACGAGGGGGCAGTCTCAGGACAGGAAATTGTGGAAGAAACTTGGGGAGACCTTCATCCAGCACAGGACTGATAATGATTGACAATGATGATGAAAAATAGAATAAATGAATAACTATAAAAAATATATAAAAATAAGAAAATAACTGTGTTGAACAAAGAAAGAAAGTTTTTCTGTATTTAAAACAAAAAGCCTTCGAAACTATTGTCTAAAGTAAAAAAAATTGATTTGACGTTTTTTTAAAAATAGTTTTATTGATTTTCGAGATGCAGAAAATATGCCAGATTAATAAAGAAGCTTGCGTACATAGAGGCAGCCGTTTCCATGAAATATAATCAGTGATGGTAGCAAATGGAAAAATATTAAAGCCGGATAGACTGACGTCTACTATTAATACAAAGGAGAAACTGAGTTGACAAAAGGTAATTTCACAGCTTGAGTTTAGTGTCGTACGGAGTGGGAGGAAGGTCTAGTCCACTAAGAACTCTTAAAGTGGACCTTCTGCGTTTACAATTCCAGCAAATGCATTATAATACTATTTCTTGCTTTAATAAAAGCTGGATGTGACTGCTACAATGGCAGTGTTAAGGACCAGCCGCTTATGATGGTAGTAACCACGTGCACTTCTTTACACGTTTGCTGGCATGGTAGTCAACATCATCAACAAGAATGGAAAGAAGAATTTCCTTGAAATATCAAGACCCACCGTTTTGTTTCGGTTAACTAAAATTAGGGCAAACTTTATACGGGCAAACGTATTTAGGGCAAACGAGACTAGGGGACATTGGAATTAGGGTAAAAGCGATTTTGAGTAAACGCCATTGGGGTAAACGTGATTCGGGCAAACGTGAATTAAGGGAAACAAGATTAGGGTAAACGAAATTATGGGAAATGGGATGGGAATTATGGTCAAAGTGATTTCGGGTAAACGCGATTGGGGTAAACGTTATTAGGGCAAACGAGAATTAAGGGGAAACGGATTAGGGCCAACGGGTGTTCATCCTTTCTTTGATACGTCACCTTGGGCGAGTGCTGTCATCTTTGTGTCCCAGACAGATGCTAGTCTCATAGCTGAAAACTATATTTCACAATTAGTCCCACCATTCATCTTGTTCGTTGAACCACTGAAGTCTGGCATGCCTGCGGCTTCCAGTGAGTGGTATGAAAAGAGGAAGGAGCTCCCCTCACACACCAGCTTCGTGCAGGCGTCGATTAATAATATTAATTGATGCCGATCCTCTTAATAGTTCTGTCATGGCGTACAATCTCATTTCTGGTACTGACAGCTATCAGGAGAATCCTAATCATGAAGTGGAACACCTTCCTGTGTCTATCACATCCCAAAATGCTCTGCAATTCGTCACATAGACCACTCCACTTCACATAAACCACTCACTTCACATAGACTTACGATACGACCTCGCTGAACTGACTAAACATTCGTCTACGTCATACAAACGGCATTACCCTCTTGTGGTAACCTGATTTAATGGTCAAATTCGGTTTCTTTCATCTACACTGTCCAGTCTTCCCTAACAACAACCTACCCATCAACAAATTGAATCCTTCGCATTTTACACGTTTTCATTCTAACGATTAGTGTATGTTCTTGGGCTGCACTTCAATAACAATTTGCATAAACACAGCTTTACTCCTTCCAGGTGAGGTAATTTTTTGAGGTAGAGCGTATATGCTCTACCTCAAAAAATTATGCAGAATCTCAAAGACATATAGGGTGTGCTTCATCATACCTACGCTGGGCACATCTGTTTAGAAGTGGCATAATGTCGGGTGCTTTTTTCCCTCTCAGATGGATTGTACCTACTGGAACTTCAGAAGCAGGCATCGTCGCGCACCTATGTTCAGTTAGTAATCTTTAAAAGGTCCGTAAAAATGCAAAGACGGAAAATCAGAAATTTTCCTCCTACCGTCATTTTCTCTTGTGATCTTAATCAAATAAATCTCCTAATGGACATCAAACTCGGCGATGTTTTTATTAACAGTGCTGCGACAGAAACATGCTTTCGAACTTTAACTTCCATATCTCTGCAGGAACGTTAGTAGACTTCGAAATGAGGATGGGCGACAGGTGGGCGAGTAATTTTTTTGCTGGGGCAAGCAACTTTATTTACCAAACACTGAGAGAAATAATTTTTAATTCTTTTTACTACCGGTTACAAAGGAATTCGCGCAATCCCCACTTCCTTGAATACATACTCATTACTTTTAGAACTGTGTTGAACTTTTTGCACTCTTTGGAATGCAAAATAACCCAAAGTTTGGGGTCTTTTTTTTGTTAATACACCATCAATTTTTAATAAATTAATAAAACCTGAAGAGTTATATACCCGTATAACGAACACAACACACTGTCACCAGTATCACTCACTGATTAAAAGAAAATCTGATGCTTAGGAGGAGGAGGAGGATCTGAAAGCAAATGTTTTCGTCGATTAGAGTTGAGGGGAAATAACGACACACAGAAACAGTACCTTCCCCTCCTGAACTCCCTTCCTCCAAGCCAGCAACTTTGTTTTGCACTCCTCTTTTCCTAAGCATTCGTCAGCCACGTCTTGCCCTCTCACTTCCCCAGGGTAGGCTTAAGAGCGCTGCTATAGCTTTTGACTCCCTTTCTGTATTGGAATCCCTTCACTTATAGCACAAACAAACAGCAGAACAATTAGTAATGATCTTCCTCAGTGAATTCCTATCCACTTTCCTCATTCGCCCTTGGCCATACTAACATAAGAAAAGGCTTAATTAAACTAAGGATTTAGAAGAATGGAGAACAATTGAATTTTCATGGCCCTGTGGGTGCTATTTTGATAACCTAGTACTATGGGAAAGTAAACGCACTTCCAAGGGCGAAATACGTAGAGCTATCCGACGAAAACCACGAGACTCATTATTACTTGGTAAAATCCAGATTATATTATAAAGTTAAAAAAATTACTGGGTGGGCGGCAGAGTGGGCAAGAAAAATTAGCCCACCCTCGCATCCCCTTGGCGACGTCCCTGTATCTCAGGGAGCTCAAAATTATTGACATTTAAATAAAGCTTCTTAATTCACCTGCGCGAAAGACTTTGCAAAACATTCGGAGGTGACTGTTCAGTCCCCAGCACTTAGCACCCCAAGGTCGGCGTCTATGTAGATTAGAACATTCTTCCATTAAGCCAGTGACGTATTTTTAATTGAAATTGGTACACATCTGGCTCCAGGCCCGTTATCTATGTATGTTGTTTTGGAATTTTCTGGAAGGTACCATGTAAATATGTATGTATCCTAAATTCGGTTCTCTCCTTTTTCAATAGGAGATATCATCACCCTCAATACTTCCGAGGCATTTCTTTCTTTACCTTTTTTGATTTCAAATATACTTGTTGAACAAATTTCTTAAAAAAAAATAGTTACGGTATTCCTTTTTCTTCATTTCAAAAAATTTCAACACATGATCTGTAGAATGGAGAACTTATGTAGCTACATTTTTGCAGAGTTTAATAAATTGTAAGAATGTGTCCGAGATCTATGAAACATTATTCTAGAAGTTGTTTCAATGGCTGATTTCCTTTAGAAGAAACGTACTGAATATCTTAACTTTCGGCCAGCGACATTCAAACATTCTTTAACGCCTTATGGCATACCCATTTTGGGGTGTACGGAATCTCGACTAATCTGCGACAAAATTTATTGAAATAATTCTAAAACAACAGCAGTATAAAGAACGAGCTCCTGGATAGCAGTGGCATAGGTAGAACAATTTGATAAGAAGATATCAGATTGTGTGGTTACATAGGCGTAGAAACGTACATGGACAGGAGGGACTGTTTCCCTCAACTTGTTCTTAAATAGCGATCTTTCCTCAACATTTGGCTTTTTAGTGTGCCACCCAACATATTATGCTTCTCTAAATTTTTCAATGTCAAATAGCGTTATATCCAGAATTTAAATTAAGATTGTTACTGAGTACCACATGTTTTTAACACCAAATGTAGCGTTGTGAGATTATTTTTGCCATCATACCAATGTGTGCAATGTAATCTCATGGGAACGGGATTTGCTGTAGGACGTGGGTGGTTAGGACATGGTCCAAGTTCTGAGTCTCCGGCGTGGTACCTTTCCTAATCTCCTCTGTTTGCTCTGGATGTCTTATGCGATCTGCAAACCCAGAGTGCACTCCAATTTTATGGCATGTCATTCAATCAACCCATGCGTTCGATCATCTTCTCGTCGTTAACCAGAGTAAGAATGCCCGCGGGTCGCAGTGGTAATTTTCGCTTTCTAATGAAAAATAATTTTGGATATACACTGAGTAGACAGAAATCATGGGATACCTACCCAGTAATAGGTGGGACCACCTTTCGCCCGGATAAGGGCAGTCTGTCGACGATGCATTGAGTCTCCTAGATCACGAAAACGTTCCATAGGTATCTCCAACTGTATCGGGCAGATGCAAGGACTTTGTGTGTGGCACAAACCCCATGAAGTCATGGATCCCGCCTGTCAACAGGGAACTGTACCGGCTGGTAGGGGGTCCGTAATGGTATGGGGTGTGTTTAGCTGGATTTCACTGGGACCCCTGGTATGTCTACAAACGTCTGTGACCGGCCAACGCTCACAGCGCATCCTTTCTGAAGAGGTACACCCGTTCATGTCCTGCATTCATGCTGATGGGTTGGGACTGTTCCAACAGGACAATGCACCTCCACACAAGTGTCGGGACTCCACATTATGATTAGAGGAGCATTCTTCTGGGTGTGGGTGTTGCCATTCTCACCCAAGTCCCCAGATCTGAACGTGATAGAACACATTTGGGATGCCATGCAACGCGCTATCGAACACAGGAATCCGAGACCTCGGAATATACCCGAATTGTGGAACGCCCTGCAGGAAGTATGGTGTGCATTTCCTGCAGCATATTTCCAGAAGCTAGTGGATTCCATGCCCCGTGGTATTTCTGCAGTCCTGCGCTCCCGTGGGGGACCTACCAAGTATTAGACTGGTGTACCAGTTTTTCTGACGCTTCACTGTAATAAATATATTAAAGGATAAAGATTAATGGAGATTATCTAACTCACCTTCGTTTTGCTGATGACTTAGTTATTTTTGCAACTACCCCATCAGAGCTGCAGAGTATGATCCAGGAACTTGCTGACAAGAGTAAAGAAGTGGAATTAAAAATGAACTTTCAGAAGACAAAAGTGATGTATAATGCTTTTACAAGAAATGAAGATTTATCGATTGATGAGGAAAAGCTGGAGATAACCAATACTTACATTTATCTTGGACAGCAGATATCAAGTGAGGGTCACATTACTGAAGAAATTAAACGGCGCGTAAAACTTGCCTGGAGAGCTTTTGGAAGAAACAGTATAATTTTCACGAGCAATATGCCATTATGTCTTAAAAGAAAAATGTTTGATCAATGCATTCTTCCAGTACTTACATATGATGCAGAGACGTGGACTTTAACTAAAAGAGACATACAAAGATTGCAGACAACTCAAAGGAGCATGGAGAGATGCATGCTTGGTGTGACCAGGAAAGATAAGAAGACGAACTCGTGGATCAGAAAAATGACAAGAGTGGAAGACATCATGATAAGAGTAAAATCCCTGAAATGGCAATGGGCTGGACATATTGCCAGAAGGACAGACCATCGATGGACAGCCGAAATTTTAGACTGGATTCCAAGGGACAGGAAAAGACCCAGAAAAAGACCACATGTAAGATGGGTGGATGAAATTCGAAAGTATGCGGGAGTAATATGGAGGAGACTGGCACAAGACAGACCGTTGTGGAAGAAACTTAGGGAGACCTTCGTGCAGCAGTGGATTGATAATGGTTGACAATGATGCTGATGCTGATATATATACACGGTCGAAAGTTCACGCACGTGTGTGGTTCAGTGCAGGGAATAAGTCATATGAGTAACTAATCCTTTTGGGTAAGTGTGGGGAAAGATCATAACCACCAAACCCTACCTATACGGATGTAGGTAAAAATACCCCCGGGAAAAAATACCCCCGGAGAAAATACCCCCGAAAACTGAAAAGCGGAAAAAAAGCCTCCGGAAAAAATACCCCCGGAAGAAATACCCCCAGAACAAACGGTTCACTGTAAACTGCCACACGGGAGCACAGATGTGTGGCAGTGTTCCGATGTGGCAATTTACCGGCAATCCTGCCACACATCTTCAGCAACTTGGCTACAAAAGTTCAAGGGGGAGGGAGTATAAAGATAGCCGTTTCTGGGCCTACATTGAGAACTGAATTGGGAACTCCAAACGAATTTCGGAAAAACGTTCCATGTAAGCCAAGCGAGAATTGTACTTTAATTTGAAGAAATAAATTGCCGAGGATCCGAGGTACACTTGGTTGGAAGGGGGGGGGGTCTCTAGTCTGAACTTCTGTAATATTATATTCTGGGCCGCTGGAGTATGCCAGTGTATCCAGTAAGTTCCCCTTGAAGTGTCCGCGAGGTCCATGAGCTTGGGGGGGGGGGGTCCCTCAAAATGTTAAAATGGACGTAGAGCTGTTAACATTAGTATCATGCTTTATATAATGATTCTGTACACGACCACGAATTTTCAGGAGGGTGGGGTAACCCTCCCCTAGTTTCTAAGAGCTATTCAGGGGTAACTTCGAGGATACACTGACCGACTCCAGAGGTCCAGAATATAAAATTACGGAAGTTGGGGGTAGAGCCCTCCAAACCAAGCACCTCGTATCCCTTTCACAGGCTTCACCAAATTTCTGGGGGAGGAGGGAAGGGCATACATAGTTTGCCATTAAACACAACATGAAGCATAGGAATTGCGAGTAAATCCCTTACCTTGAACACTTGTCTGCGCTCTTAGAAACTTGGGGGAGGGTGAATTCACCCCACCCTCCTGAAAATTCGTGGTCGTGTACAGAATCATTATGTAAAGCATGGTTCTAATGTTTACAGATCTACGTTCATTTTAACATTTTGGGTGAATCCCTCCCCCCCTCCAAGCTCACGGACCTCGCGGGCGCTTCAAGGGGAACAGCCTGGATACACTGACAGGCTCCAGCGGCCCAGAATATAATATTACGGAAGTTGGGGGTTGAGCCCCCCCCCACCAAATGTACTTCGGATCCTCGGCAATTTATTTCTTCAAATTAAAGTACAATTCTCGCTTGGCTTACATGGAACGTTTTCGCGAAATTCGTTTGGAGTTCCCAATTCAGTTCTCAATATAGGTCCAGAAACGGCAATCTTTATACTCCACCCCCCACCCCCTTTGAACCTTTGTGGCTAAGTTGCTGAAAGATGTGTGGCAGGGTTGCCGGTAACTTGCCACACCGGAACACTGCCACACATCAGTGTTCCTGTTACAGTGAACCGTTTGTTCTGGGGGTATTTTTTTCCGGGGGCATTTTTTTCCGCTTTTCAGTTTTCGGGGGTATTTTTACCGTTTACCTACCTATACATATGTCCGCCGATGTACAGGGTTCATCATGCATTCATTGAGCAAGTTATGCTTATAAATATTAAACTACGCGCTAACTATTTTTGGGGCTCAGCACAGGAGGAGAACGAGTACCAAACCACTCTCTACCTTTTAAGCTACAAATGAAGAATGTAACTTACAGTTTCAGAAGCGATCGCGACACTTTTGGTGGTCCTATAAGAACGTTTAGGAGTTGAATGCCTCACCATTTGTCCATTCATCCCCTAAATGAGTTCGTTCTTGTATTCAACGCTTGATAGATTGCTGAATACAAAAAGGAAAAAGAAAAAAATCACGTAACGCACTGAGGATCATCCCCCGTTTCTCAGGCACCCAAGAAGACGCCAAATTAACCTTGGGGTTAGCTCGGAATTCAAGAATATTTTACTTCCTGGGCTTCAGGCAGACAAGAGACGATGGGGACGATCAGCAAGCTCATGACAAACCCTCTCCCCATCCATACAGATCCCTCCCAACACCCAAGTACCCCCTCTCCAAGTAACGCTTATGTTTTCAGGACAAAGCTGCCTTTTGTCGAGACGTGGTGTTCTGCTGTCATCGCAGCGTGCGCGTTCGATGTTTTTCCTCCGGCTGTGCAATCCCACCAGCGCTGTTTGCCTCCCCTGATTTTTGTTCCTGCCACGGAATGTGTTCGTTTTGGGGATTTTCTAAGATTCTGTGATATTCAGTTTCTCTGACGTTTGAGATTAAGAAAAAAGAGTAGTAATTTCAGTGTGGGAACTAAGCTGTCTGACGGGTGAACATAGTTTTTCAACATTAAAACGCTGTTTTACTGACACAACTGTCTGTCTGTTGCAGTTCAATCCTAACAGCTTTTTTCGTTGTCTTTCGAGAGCGCTAACTGTATTTGCTCTATTCAAACAAGAGTTGAAGCATAAACAAAGGGTGGTACAAATAAAACGAAAACACTTTGCTGAAATTATTCACACTGGTACATCAAAAATGTTTGTTTGGTACATCCATGGGCGTTGACTTGCCCCATAGGGGTTCAGACAACTGGCCACAAAAGTTTAGGGACCGTATAAAAATTTCCGTTTCTTGGCCCTATAATGAGAATTGAATCGAGAAAACGTTCTATGCAAGCCAAGCGAGAATTGTACTTTAATAGGGAAAATAAAAGTGAATACAAAAAAAAAATGACTTAGTATATTTTTTATAACTACGGTGTCCGACGAAACGAAGGAATTACAGCATGGCTCATACTATGTTCGGAAAAGGACAAGGTGAGATTTTTTAATAACGGTGCACTTAAGCACTAACTATTTACATAACATGTCAATTTATTAATATTTCTCTTTTACGTAGGCACTAAATATTAATGGCTTTGTCTTATGCCTAGATCATTTTATCAGTTTTTATTCTACCGATGTCATATTCATAGGGTTTACATATCAAGTCAAGGTAATAATACGAGGTCCTATAAAAAAGTTCAGAGACTAGGCCGATATACAACAAAGAACTTACGTTACTTAAGTCTGACTATGATCTCCTCAAATGCTGGCAGCGATACACCGTTGCCAGCGTTTTTGCCACTGTTGGAACGCTCCCTGGAAGTCCTGTTCGCGAATCGTGTCAAGCACCGTCTGTGATTCGCACTGGACCTCGTCCACAGTTTCAAAACGGCGACACTTGAGCTTCATCTTCGGGAACAGAAAGAGTCGCAGGGGGCCTAATCTGGCGAGTAAGGCGGGTGAGAAAGGGTACTCATGCTGTTGCGGCTGTAAAACTGGCGTGTTGCTAACGATTAAGATATCTTTAATATCGAGCTGCTGCATTGTCGTGATGGAGCAGGAAATCGCCCTTGCGCCACATTTCAGGTCGTGTCCGGCGACTGTTCTTCCTAAGACGCCGCAGAACATCGCAGTAAGAAAGGGCGGTGACGGTCTGACCCTGGGGGACGAATTCACGGTGCAGAGCCCCACGAATGTCGACGATGAGCATGCTTTTGGTTTCGCTACGGACCTGTCGGGCTTTCTTCGGTCGTGGAGATGCCGGGCTCTTCCACTGCGACGACTGTTGTTTGGTCTCCGGGTCGTAACGATAGACCCAAGTATCGTCCCCAGTGATGACCCGCGACAGGAACATTTCGTGTGTCTCCGTTCCCGATTTGCCGAGTTTGACCCAGCATTTTATGTTCGTTCGCTGCTTTAGTATGTAGTCCATGCCGACATCGTAGCTGTGTTCTGCACGGTAAACGGAAAAAATACCCCCGAAAACTGAAAAGCGGAAAAAATTCCCCCGGAAAAAATACCCCCGGAAGAAATACCCCCAGAACAAGCGGTTCACTGTAACAGGAACACTGATGTGCGGCAGTGTTCCGGTGTGGTAATTTACCGGCAACCCTGCTACATATCTTTCAGCAACTTGGCCGCAAAAGTTCAAAGGGGGGGGGGGTACAAAGATTGCCGTTTCTGGGCCTATATTGAGAACTGAATTGGGAACTCCAAACAAATTTCGCAAAAGCGTTCCATGTAAGCCAAGCGAGAATTGTACTTTAATTTGAAGAAATAAATTGCCGAGGATCCGAGATACACTTGGAGGGGGGGAATCAACCCCCAACTTCCGTAATATTAGATTCTGGGCCGCTGAAGCCGGTCAGTGTATCCAGGCTGTTCCCCTTGAAGCGCCCGCGAGGTCCATGAGCTGGGGGGGGGGGGTTGCCCCCAAAATGTTAAAATGGACGTAGATCTGTAAACATTAGAACCATGCTTTACACAATGATTCTGTACACGACCACGAATTTTCAGGAGGGTGGGGTGAATTCACCCTCCCCCAAGTTTCTAAGAGCGCAGACAAGTGTTCAAGGTAAAGAATTTGCTCGCAATTTCTATGCTTCATGTTGTGTTTAATGGCAAACTATGTATGCCCTTCCCCCTCCCCCAGAAATTAAATGAAGCCTGTGAAAGGGATACGAGGTGCTTGGTTTGGAGGGCTCTACCCCCAACTTCCGTAATTTTATATTCTGGACCTCTAGAGTCGGTCAGTGTATCCTCGATGTTACCCCTGAATAGCTCTTGGAAACTAGGGGAGGGTTACCCCACCCTCCTGAAAATTCGTGGTCGTGTACAGAATCATTATATAAAGCATGATACTAATGTTTACAGCTCTACGTCTATTTTAACATTTTGGGGACACCCCCCCCCAAGCTCATGGACCTCGCTGAGACTTCAAGGGGAACTTCCTGGATACACTGGTAGACTCCAGCGGCCCAGAATATAATATTACGGAAGTTGGGGTTGAGCACCAAAACCAAAAGTACCTCGGATCATCGGCAATTTATTTCTTCAAATTAAGGTACAATTCTCGCTTGGCTTACATGGAACGTTTTCTCGAAATTCGTTTGGAGTTCCCAATTCAGTTCTCAATATAGACCCAGAAACGGCTATCTTTATACCCCCCCCCCTTGAACTGTTGTAGCCAAGTTGCTGAAGATGTGGGGCAGGATTGCCGGTAAATTGCCACATCGGAACACTGCCACACATCTGTGTTCCTGTGTGGCAGTTTACAGTGAACCGTTTGTTCTGAGGGTATTTCTTCCGGGGGCATTTTTTCCGCTTTTCAGTTTTGGGGGGTTTTTTCTCCTAGGGTATTTTTACCTACATCCGTTCTGCACGTGGTCACCCAATATCGTGTAGCACAGCTCCCGATGTTTACAGAGCGACGCCCCTCGGCACAATAACTCATGAAGGTCACTGCCCTCAACCACTCCGCGTACTGCCATCTGTTGGCGCGCTACGTACCTAGTCTCGGAACTTTTTGATCGCACTACGTATTGATAATATTGCGCTTTTACTTAGGCACGAAATATTAACCCCTAGGCCTTTTTAACAATTTTTAATCTACCGATGTCATATTCATAACGTGTACATATCAGTCAAGGTAATAATATTGCGTTTTTGTAAACGTTATGAGTGGCATTCCACGATTTTCACTTCACTCTGACCTTGATCAGCTTCTACACTCTTTTAAGACAAACTGAAGCCAACGGAAAAGAAAACTACAAAGGGAAAATGGAATTTTATTCCATTTCCTCTCTGCTGTCTGTTTAAAATTCAATGTTTAAATTGGATGAGAGCAGGGTGGTCGTGATGGGAATTATAACACTTCTGTTAAAAAAATCTAGATAAAATGTCCCCTAAGAAGTTTGTATTTGGAGGAAATAACCTTTCGAGTGTAAATCAAATTTCATTTCTTATTTAGTAATTTAAATCCGTGTAATGAAATGATATAAGGAATAACTGATCGTGTCGTAAAATCAGTCTTTCTGGCACATCCAATGGTAAAACGCTGACTCTTTTATACCCGCTACTTTTCGTAGCGGTGGTAGCTGTTCCGTACCTTCTACAGTGGTACACTCTTACGTTGATTATACTTGGGGGCAAACTTCATCTGACTATGGAGTGGAAGCTGAAAAAGCTTTTTCACCGAAAAGATATAATGGTTTTTCGGTATTTCTCCGTATTAATCAGTCGCAGTTTGGCGAGGACCGTCCCACAACTCTAAGGGAGTCTCATCATGATGGGAGGCTCAACAAATGGAAACTACTCACTCATTCTACTATCAGCCCCCCCCACCCCCACCCCCGAAGAAAGGAGTACTGCTTAGTGCCCCCAAAACCACTTGTCTGTCCGCTTACTCTGGGCCGGCCTTTGGCACAGGCGAGCAAGGCTGCTGCCTAGGGCCGCCAATTCTAGGGGCCGCGGATTTTAATCGCACATTGATTTTCTGTCATCATCGAATTTTCAATCTGTATTATCTTTATAAATATATATAAATAAAATCACTTAAAGGATAAATAGTCGAAGTACGCCTTTTCTCTTGTCCCACTAGCTTTTTGGGATGACCCCGCTGAGTGAATCTATATAAAAACAACTGTTCCCCTTCTTTATGCTTTGCAGTGAAGTTTTGTTTCTTTCCCGCCGGCTATACATTTAAAACGGTAATAACAAAGGAGGAATGCGTAGGCAGTAAACAAAACGCCAGGCAAAAGTGTCTGGGGTTGAGTGAAAAGCAGAACGTCTGAGATTTTCTAATTTAACCGGGTAACCGTTCCCACAGTTTTGACTACAGTAGATCGTTTGACTAATGTAATTTTAGCAAATTATAAAAATTATTACACTCGAGGAAAGCATTCATTTTTTTTCTCGTTTGAGTTTTCTACAACAGTTGTAAACAGTTTGATTAAGGTTAAACCTTAAGTTATGTGCCCGAACGTTTATGCAGGAATAATCACGAAACAGCAAACTGCATAAACTTTCACGAAACAGCAACATTTACGAATAACACATTGTAGGCAGCATTCGGAGAAGTTCAGAAAATTTTAGAAATATATAAGTTTTATTGAATATATATAAGTTCATATATTGAATAAACATTTTGTGCATTTTTTTCAAATTTTAGTTTCCTGTCATTCTGGGAAAAATACGTTACTCAAATATGATTGAAAAACTGATATTTTAACAATTAAGCATCATGCATGTTTTTCAGTTAAAAATACTATTAAGGGACCGCCGAAGAAAATCTTTGCCTAGGGCCGCCGAAGTAGTAAGGTCGGCCCTGTGCTTACTTTACGCCGAATTAAATATCCTGCAGGTATAGCCTCCCTAACGCACATGGTTGACAGACACAAATGACAATGACGTAACCAAAACGCAAATATCTATATTTTTAGAAACGCGACAGAAACTGAGATCATTTTTTAATGTGCGTACGCATAACGTTAGTAACAACTATGTACTTTTTAGTCACAATTCGAGCTTTTTTAGATTGGAATTAAGTTATGCAGTGGTACACTCAGTACCTTCCAATCCAAAGTCAGGTCAACTTTGTCGCGAGTATAGGAGTATAACGCTCCAGCGAACATCTCCCATTTTCATTCCCTTCTGTGTGAAATGTGCGGGCTTTTCTTCCCACCTCCATTTGTGTGTCCCCTTTGATCGTTCAGTCAGTTGTGTGTGTGTCCCCTTTGATCGTTCAGTCAGTTGTGTGTGTGTCCCCTTTGATCGTTCAGTCAGTTGTGTAAGTGTCCCCTTTGATCGTTCAGTCAGTTGTGTAAGTGTCCCCTGTCACTACTCATCAATGCGTTATCTAACTCTCTTTGGCTCCTTTTTCTGACGTATGAACTGTCATTGGTTGCTTTCACTTTCTTTTGAAGAAGGGGCTGAACTGTTTGTCTCATTTTGACTAAGAATTCCGTGTGTCCACAGCTTCTTCCTTCCAAGACCATTGGACACCATAAACCCATTTCTTAATCACTATCAACGCAGTTTATGAACTGCCTGTTGATGACGCTTTTCTCCGGAAGCAAAAGTGGACAGCTTCCCCAAGATCTCATTAGCAGCTGGTTTGAAAATTACTGAGGAAGATCTCATGCTTCCCCCAAAGAACACTAACGAAGATTGAATAAACTTAACTCATGATATTAAAAGAAGCTTATTAAAGCCAATTTTTGTTTAAATTGAACTTAGGATAACCGTAACAATTCGCCTTGTACTTTTGGGAAAAAATGATAAAAAATTGGCTCGGCATGTTATATACAAAGAAATGTACTCGAAGAAAAAAAAAAAATCTCTTGAGCGGTCGTACTTTCAGAAACGGAAATGTCGTCTCAATAAGAAATAAACACTTTGCTTAGGAGAAATTTGTTCAGTTGATATTTTAGAGGAAAGCTATGATTTCAGAGGTAAATATGCATTTCTGCTCCTTCAGAAGCAGAATTGTGAATTACTGAAAATTTAAAATAAACACGAAACTCTATTCAGCCGCCCCAGTGGCGCAGTGGTCTAAGCGCTGGCTTATGACCATTCGCCCGAGAAGGGTCCGGGTTCGAATCCCGGTGAGGCATGGATGTTGTGTTTGTCTTACGGCACTGGCTCTCTCCCTTCCCTGGAACCAGTGACCCTAAATTTTGGACGGGCGACTGCTTATAGCCCATTGAGTTGCTCACGGTGGTCGTTAAACCTTCAATAATAATAAAAATCGGATTTTTGGGAAAGGAGATAACCCGAGAGGAAAAATTGCCTTTGTGCCCCCGAGCGGAAAAACTGCATATTACTTACTCTTCATAGGCACCACTACAAAACTTTTATCAACCTGGTTTTACGAAGTGGAAATGCGTTAAGAAATATAAATACGCATTTACGTCCGCTAGCCGCAGAACTATGGGTATGAAAAATCAGAAAATATACGCGAAAAGTTGTTAAAAGCGGAAGATTTCTGACGCAAAAAGGAGTTTTCAGAGCGAACTGATATAGTGCGTAAAATAACTTTGGATTGTCATGGATATTTGCCAAGCATTTTCAATCGAATTTTTAGAAGCGGAAATGCTATTGCAAAAAGAAACGTGCTGTACGTCCTCAAGCGTCCGAACTATATTACCACGCAGTAGAAGATAAACAAAAAAAACAAAAACTATTCTTCACAGTGGAAGCTATGTGACAAAAAAAGAATGTTTCAAATGCCACTTTTAGAACGGTGGTCGTTAAACCAATACAGTAAAAAAATACAATGTTAAATTAAATACAACATATGCACGGTCGTATAAGAATAATGTGACCAGTTACCTAATAATGGGAATAACCACCCTTGGCCCGAGTGACAGCGGCGAGAGGGCTTGGCATGGACGCTTATGAGGCCCTAGAAGGTTGCCCGAGATCCACGTGTCTATTCGGACTGCAGCAGAGCACGGAGTCCTGGAGATGACGGGGTTGTCGTTCGGCATGTGGAACCTGTCGATCCAAATAGTCCCACAAGTGCTCTATGGAATTGAGGTCGGACGATTTTGCCGGCTAAGGGAGAACGGAGACATCGCTGTCGTGTTCTTGGAACCAGTCACGTGCCCTCTTAGGGACATGGCACTGCGCATTGTCATGTTGGTAGACACCATCACCACTAGGGTAAACATCCAACATGACGGGATGCATGTGGCCAGCGAGGATGAACAGGTAGTCATTGGCGTTCAGGGATCCATCCACTGGTAGCAGCGGTCCCAGGTAATACCAGGAAAACATCTCCCAGCCATGCACACTGCCACCGCTAGCCTGTACTTGACCGACAGGCGTATCCGGGAGTTGGTTCTCGTGTGTCTGACGCCGTATCCGCCACCTCCCGTCACTTCTGTGGAGCAGAAACCTCGATTCGTCGGAGAAGGCAACCTTTTCCCACTCCTCCACTATCCAATGACTGTAGTCCCATGGGAACTGCAGGCGTCGTTGCCGATGGAGCTGAATTAACATGGGCGCCTTGACGCAGAGTCTACTCCGGATACTCATGCGTAACAGGGTTCGCTCTACTGTTATCGGGGACACGTACCTGGGTGCCCCAGCGTTCATTTGCGTGGTCAATTGCTGCACTGTTGCGCGTCGATTGCCCTTTACCACTCGACGGAGGCGACGTTCTTCTCTGGGTTCGATGGCCTTTGGGACTCCGCTGTTATGACGTCGGGAGGTACTCGGTGTGCCAGCGGTCCATTCTTGGTACACCCTTACTACAGCACCTCCAGAACAGCCCACGAAGTCAGCTGTTTCTGAGATGCATCCCCATTTGGCGCGGTACACGATGATCACTCCTTTTTGAACGTCCGTCAAATCACTACTTCTGCCCATTGTGCTCACGTTAAGCACTATGGCTCATGTGTCCTGGCCGGCCACTTATTTCTCTGTGTGGTCGACCTTGTCAAGTGCCCTCTGTGACGCGCCTGGGCGGGTACACTATGATTCCGGGGGTGGTTATATTATTCTGAGACGACTGTATATATGCGTTATACAATATAGTGAGAAAATTGCATTGTCTCCCAGGTGGCACAGTGGTCTAAGCGCTGGCTTCTGACCATTCATACGAGATGGGTCGGGATCGAGGCACGGATGTTGTGTTTGTCTTACTGCACCGGCACTGTCTCCCTTCCCTGTAGTCAATGGACCCTAAATTAGAGACGGACGATTGCTTATAGCCCATAAAATTTCTCGCGATGGTCGTTACCACCCCACCCCCTCCCCTGCAAAAAAAATTCTTCATCATTTGAAGCCTGCATTGCGCGCGGCTTTCTTCATAGTGAATGGATGTAGTACACATAGGAATTTTAATGGGCGCAATTTCGATGGAAAATCGAAATAGCTGTTACCTATAAAAACAATGGGAGATATACACAGAGCGTTTCCTGTTGTAAAAGACATCCGGCGATAAAAAAAAAATTGTAATTGTATGTTTAGAAGTAGTGATAGTAAAGGAAGTAGAGTATATATACAGGTTTACGCCTCTTAGCGGGAAAACTGCACATTATTGTGAGCCGAAAATATGCATAAAACGCTTTTTTTTTTTTTTTGGCACCTGACCAAAAAAGATTGTTTTCAGTCTTATATGCAGGTGCGGATATTCCATTGAAAAACAAAAATATACACTTACACCCGTAATACCAAAATTGTGCAAAAGTAGGAATTATATGCAAATTATTCTTCAATGTGGATGCTATGTGGCGCAAAAAGGATGTTTTAAACCGGTTATAAGGAAGTAAACTTCTCCGTCATTTCTGTCCACGCCAGGATTCGAACCCGGATCACCTCATTCCGGAATAAGTCACTCTACCAATTGAGCTACGCGGACGTTTGTTCTGACTGCAATCTGCCTTTGTGTCGTGTGCGTCCTGCTGGTAGGTACGCACACGACATAAAGCGTGGGCGTACCTGCCATAAAGCTACGCGGACGTTTGTTCTGACTGCAATCTGCCTTTATGTCGTGTGCGTCCTGCTGGCAGGTACGTCAATAGGATCCGCAGTTTTGCCCCTAGTGGCAACACTTTGCATCGTAAAAAGCCAAAACGTAGTATTAAGCACTTGCGTTTTTCCAGAAAGCGTGCTAAAATTTCATTTCAACTGAAACCAGTGGTTCAAGTTGCAGCTCCTTTAACAATCTCGTAAATGTAACTAATGATCTGCATATTAAAAAGTTTAAGACTATTTAGCAATTTCTACCAAAAAGGATTTAAAAAGTATTTCAATTAAAAACACTGAAAGATGCTGAGAGACATAATGATTGCGTTTGGCTCACTCATTTTCACACTTTTGAAAAGAAAAAGGACGTGTACCGCATGCAAAAATATCGCTATTTATTTGATTATGAATCATTAAATTATATATGTCTGAAAGAGCGTAGCCGCACGATCTCGCCGACAGAAGGCTACCGGGCTGATCACCCGGTTTCGTCTCGCATGGCTTCAATCAATTGCAATTACGCTTACGCACGGCTGTCGAGCTCAGCCGTAGGGAATTATAAAGTAATCGGAATACTTCCGATTAAAAAAAAAGTGTTTTTGTTCGAATGGAACTGGACACACCCACTTCCTAAATTAAAGAGACTTGCCCAGGCCATAGCCTGGGGGCCGCCAGGGGAGGTTTAGCCTCCCGTAAAAGGTTGTGAGCTTCCCCTACAAAAGATTCAACGACTTTACACTTAAAGCGCTATCGATCTGACTGAGAGGAAAGCTGGAAAAGCAGCTGATTAGAGACCATTTCCTTAGAGCTATCAGTGTGGAAAGTTGAAGTTTTAAGACACTGAAATGTTTTTAGAGAAGCTTTTTTAAGATACAGCAATGCAGTTTTCAGTTCAATTTGTCATTCTGAACTTCACGATAAACTGTTGAAATGTGTTCGTCCATTTTTCCGCACTCATTACGTTTACTCATTTTTGAAATAATTTACCTTCAGTAAGGTCCGTCGCAAAAGTTTAGGCACAAATAAATATCGAAGCTAAAACGTAAAAATTCGAAGAAAAAGGAACACTAATATTGAAAAGCAAGTGAAATATCTCAAACTGCTTCATACTACGGAATGTAAATAAAAAAAATGAAATGAGTATAGTTATACTGTGGTGGCAAAAATTGTGGACCCTTTTTGAAATTTTCATGTTTTGCAACTTTGCAGGCTTATAGGAAATGTTATTTTGCACCAAATGCAAATGTTTATACGTACGTCATTTCAAAAAGTTTAATGCTTAATTCAATACAAAAACCAGAATGCAAATATATGCAGTACGAAAAAAAGTTATGCTTACTTTAGTCTAAAAAAAACAAGTGTGATTCAGTTAAGAAACGGATTATAAGTGCAAACCTTACTGGTCAATCACAGTCCTTGTTTTGGGGACCAATGAAATAGGAGTAGCTGCAAATACATCTTGTGAGAAGTTGAGGAAAGCCAGTTTTGCTGTTTTTTCTGTAGAAGAAAGACTGTTAGCGGTGTAAGTGAAGCGTAATCGTAGATTGTGTGAATATTTTTAGTATTTCTTTAAATTTAAAGTGCAGATAATAAGTACAGCAATGGCACCAAAGAAAAGTTTTTTTTTTTTTTTTATTGGAGGTTTAACAACCATCGTGAGCAACTCAATGGGCTATAAGCAGTCGCCCGTCCCTAATTTTGGGTCACTGGTTTCAGGGAAGGGAGAGAGCCAGTGCCGTAAGACAAACACAACATCCATGCCTCACCGGGATTCGAACCCGTACCCCTTTCGGACATAATGATCATAGGCCATCGCTTAGACCACTGCGCCACCGAAGGAAAGAGTTGATTTGTCACCTACGAAAAGGTGCAGGATTTTTATTATTACGTGAATCTAGTCTTTCTTATGTTGAAATTGCAAGGCAAGTACGTAGGTGAGTGACAACATCTGGTGTACAAAAGTGCTGTTTACGTTATCAGGAAAAAAAGCCACTGAAAAACATACCAGGAAAAGGCCGAAAAAAGTGCACAAAAGCTGCTGATGACAGAAAAATAAAAAGACTGTGTCTGAAGGACAGAAAAATTTCATCTGAGGCTATCAGAGCTGAACTGTGTTCAACTGGTGTGTCTATCAGTTCAAGAACGACAAGGTGCAGACTATCAGATATCGGACTAAGAGGTAGGATTCCGAAAAAAAAAAAAGCCATATCTGAATCTACAGCAGCGCAAGGAACGACTACAGTAGGCAAAAGAACATATTGGATGGGCAGACGATCAGTGGAAGCAAGTTATTTGGAGTGACGAAAGTAAGATATCCTTATTTGGTAGTGATGGCCGAAAATAAGTGAGACGGGTCTCCATGCAGTCAAGCTACATCTTGACTGCATGGAGGCCAATGTAAAGCACCCAACAAGTGTTATGATTTGGGCATGTATGGCAGCAAATGGTGATGGCCGCCTTCATGTTATTGACGTCACGCTGAACGCAAGAAAATAAATTGACATCATGCTGGAACCAAAACTGTTACCTTCCATCAGGGATCTCTTTTCCAACAATGCACCATTTCTTTTTCAGCAGGATTCAGCTCCCTGCCACACAGCAAAAATATGCAATCAGAAGTTCACAACAAAGTCCATTCCATTGTTGACCTGGCCAGGAAACAACCCTGACCTGAACCCTATAACATTTGTGGCACCGTTTGAAAAGTCTTGTACGAATGAGGCGTCCATCGAGTAAAAGGCAATTAATTGAGACTATAATTGCTTCCTGGCACCACGTAATAACGAAGGAAGAGCTTCAAACACTTGTTGGATCAATGAGACGTCGCTGTGATGCGGTTTTAAAGAATAAAGGCTACCCTACTAAATACTGATAGTACATTGAAATCGTAAGTGCATTACAGTATATTCAGCATGATTGCAGTATTCCCTGCTTAATTTTTTTGTACTGCATGCATTTGCATTCTATTTTTACAGCATTCTATTTTTTGTATTGAATTTAGCATTAAATTTTCTTTAAAATGACACACAAACGTTTGCATTTGGTGCAAAATAACATTTCCTGTAAGCCTGCAAAGTTGAAAAACATGAAAATTTCAAAAAGTGCCCACAATGTTTGCCACCACTGTATATAGTCATGGTGTGAAACGAGAAGCTAGCATTTCATCCAAATCTTTTTTATTTCTAATCTCCTTGCCTAGGGAAAATAAACAACGTTTCGCAATATGTAAAGGACACTTTTGCCCAATTTCAACCGAAGTGCCTATAAATTTTTTTTAAACAAAGCTTGATATCAGATTTTGTCTTGATTGGTTAAACAGTTTTTGTGCCATTTCATTCTTGAAAAAAAACAAAAAAACATCCCGAAGATACCACCTATTTTGTTGCACTTAATCGCACCAAAAGAGGTGTTTGTTCTCGAGATATATATGATATATTAAGTAGTTTCTAATTCAAATATGAAAAAAACTGACAGTTACAAATTACATAACTTTGCCGTATTACCTTATAATCCTTGAAACAGTGTTACTGTGCTTATTATTATTGTTTTTCAATAAACGCTGCTACATTAGATTAAAATTAATTTACCGAAATAACTAAAATTTCTGTAGCCTCCCCTATATTTTACCCCTAGCTACGACCCTGGGCATGCCCCTCTACATACATGAGAGAAAAACAAAGGTGTTCTGCAGAAGGGTAGAAGGACAAAACGAATTACATCACTTAGCAAAAACAAAATTCATAAGATGGGAACATAAGTCGGGAATGATAATTATTTTTACCAGATTTAAAAGGAATTTTTCACGCCTGTTTCTAAAAGCAAAGATATCTTGACAGAAACACGAGCACATTTACACCGCTTAGTAGAAAAAATGTGTACAACAGGGACATATGCAAATTATTGATAACGCTTCAGTATATCCGACAGATAAAGAATACCTCCGTTGCGATAGTATACAGGCAGACAAATTTCAGATATCATCTGACTTTATCGAAGGGTCTGAGTCAAAATGTCAACACCGGAAACATTTCAACACCTGAAATATTTCAACACCGAAAACATGACAACACCGGTAACATCAACATACACAATCCCATCAACCAGAACGCCAACAACTGAAACACCGGCATGCGGACTGCACTTTACATTTTCATTGCAAAGCGTCAAACTATTGCATTTTCTTGCTCTGGCAACATCGGCACCGTAGTCGGTGAACATTGATTATTTATGCGCCTTACGCATAACTCTCGTTAAAGTAGTTCACATGACTGTGCAATATGCAATTAAGAAAAAAGTTACTTTGATTATCTGCTATATAAAAAAATGGTTTATTATTATTATTTTGCTGTTATAAAGTGTGAATCCAATCCAATTGTTCCTCCCTCAACGGCGAAAGAAATACAACGCCACTATTGGTTATATGCATATACGGGACGGGGAGACAATGAAACTGAAATACATGGTTTTAGGACACAACAATTTATTAGAACGGTGCAGGGTCTCCTTTGGAGGCCAGTGCAGTTGCAGTTCGTCGTGGGAAGGGCCGATACAAGTCATGTACAGTGGCCAGAGGGATTTGAAGCCATTTTTCTTGCAGAAAAGTGGCTAGTTCACGACGTTATGCTGGTGGAGGAAAACGTTTCCTAACTCGCTCCTCCTGAACACCCCAGAGTGGCTCAATAATGTACAAGTGGGGTGACTGTGCAGGCCATGACACATGTTCAACCTCACTTTCATGCTCAGTAAACCACTCTTCCACCAGTTTGGCTCTGTGTATCGGTGCGTTATCATCCTGATACACGGCACCACCGTCAGGGTACAATGTTTGAACCACTGGGTGCACCTGGTCCTCCAGAACTGCCCGATTGTCCTTGGCGGTGATGTGCTCCTCAAGAACAACCAGTCTGCTGCCAGACTGCCACCATATTGCTGCCCAAACCATTACCGATCCACCGCCATTCTTCACTGTGGGCAATAAACAGTTGGGTGGTAAGCCTGTGAGTGATGTCTCCACACGAATATTTCCCCGGTTGTGGGAAAGACAGTGAAGGACGATTCATCGGGGAGCAGTTCACATTTCACGTTGCCCAACGTCCAGGAGTTGTCGGTTGCAATGGTGCCAGCAAGACGTGTGGCATTCATACTGGTGATCCAGGGTTTGGCGATAGTAGCACGATCGAGAATGCTGACCCGGTGGTGCTTCCGTAGAACAGTTTTTATGAAAATTCACTATACAAGCCTTCAAAATGATACCCCTTCCCCTCGATACAATACACTTTTGGCATCTTTCATATAACTGATGGAAGATATGGGAAACATCCTGCTTTGTTATCGTTTCCAGCTGGGTCGTCACGTTAGTTTGAATGTCGAAACGTCAGGGAAACAAAAAAGTAGTCAGCCGGTGCTAGATCAGGCGATTACGGTGGAAGTTTCAACCCAGAAACGGCTTGCTCGGAAGTGCAAAATTTGGTACTGGTTCTTTGCTGCATATTTTTTATTTATTTATTTATTTATTTTTTGCTAACAAGTCGTCGGCTTCCACGACACGTTCTCTCTGCCCCCCTTCCCTTCTCATATCTCTGTGACGTTTATTACAGACATGTTCGCTCGTGTACTTGACTGTGTCGTGCAAGTTGATGCACCTTTTACTTTTCCTTTAACTCGTTACGATAGCAATCACCAAAATTTATTGAGACTTTGTATAGTTACAGTATATCTTGCCGATTTTTTGAGCCTAAATATACAGGGTGATTCAAAAAAGGGCCTTACAACTTTGAAAGCATGTAGAAATTTATTCAGAATACTTACAGAATATTTTGAGGCGTTAATGTGCAGCAAAACACATCAAGTTTTATCCCACTTTGTCATTTTGGTTCGATGTCACTGCCATTGGTGATATGGCAGACATATCACCTGAAATGAATTTCTTCTCAAACTCTAAGCAGCATATGTGTTGTCACTTCTACATCTGCGGCGGTGACTCGAGTTTTGAGTTCAGCGAGGTGCAGATCAAACGGCATGTCGGTATTCGACCCGGGACCGTTTTTAACCTACAGTATATGTGCCCGGTCGTATCAGAATAATATGACCATCCCCGGAATCACAGTGTATCCGTCCAGGCGCGTCATAGAGTGCATGTGACAAGGTAGACCACACGGAGATATAAGCGGCCGGCCAGGAAAAATGAGCCATAGTGCTTAACGTGAGCACAATGGGCACAGGTAGTGATTTCTATCTGATGTTCAAAAATGAATTATCATCGGGTACCGCGCCAAAGGTGGAAGCATCTCAGAAACAGCTGACTTCATGGGCTGTTCGCGAGGTGCTGTAGTAAGGCTGCACCAAGAATGGACCGCTGGCACACGGAGTACCACCCGACTTCATAACTGCGGAGCCCCAAAGGCCATCGACCCCAGAGGAGAACGTCGCCTCTGTCGACTGGTAAAGGGCAATCGACGCGCAACAGTGCAGCAATTGGTCACGCAAATGAACGCTGGGACACCAAGGTACGAGTCCCCAATAACAGTAGAGCGAGCTCTGTTACGCATGGGTCTCCGGAGTCGACGCTGGGTCAAGGCGCCCATGTTAACCCAGGTGCATCGGCAACGACGTCTGCAGTTTGCATGAGACTACAGTCATTGAACACGGGAAGAGTGGTAAAAGGTTGCCTTCTCCGACGAATCCTGGTTACTACTCCACAGAAGGGACGGATACGGCGTCAGACACACGAGAACCAACACCCGGACACGCTTATCGGTCAAGTACAGGCCAGCGGTGGCAGTGTGTATGGCTGGGAGATGTTTTCCTGGTATGACCTAAGACCGCTTGTACCACTGGATGGGTTCCTGAACACCAATGGCTACCTGTCCATCCTCGCTGACCACATGCATCCCTTCATGTTGGACGTTTACCATGGTGGTGATGGTGTCTACCAGCAGGACAATGCGCCGTGCCACGTCGCTAAGAGGTTGCGTGACTGGTTCCAGGAACATGTCAGCGTTGTCTCCGTTCTCCCTTGGCCGGCGAAATCGCCCGACCTCAATCCCATACAGCACTTGTGGGGCTGTTTGGATCGACGGGTTCGACGTGTCGACCCACAACCACGTCATCTTCGGGACCTCTTTGTTCTGCTGCAGTCTGAATGGGCATGTTTGTCTCGGGCAACCTTCCAGGGCCTCATTGCGTTCATGCCACGCGCGCCGTCTCGCTGCTGTCATTCGGGCCAAGGGTGGTTATTCCCATTATTAAGTAGGTGGTCACACAGTATTATTCTGATACGACTGTGTATGTATATCTAAAAACGTGCTAAAAATCTATAATATACAGGAGTTTTGTCGAGGAGAAGGTACACACAAAATCCAGTAACTATAATTTTTTTGTTTTCCTATCAAGAAAAGTGGAACTTGAAAAATCTGTCTAAGTGTCTAAAATTTAGATGCTCTTATGTAGCAGACGCTGAAGGATACGGAAGAAAAACCTGGATATTTCTATTGATTAGAAATAAAAAGCATTAAAAAATATATTTGTCCACTACGCTGTGCACCCTGTTGGTGAAGACATGTCCTTCCCTAAAAAACAAAATACGTGGCAGGAAAAGAATGCTGGATAATTGCACTTTATTCAATAATTTTGTTTTCCTTAAAAAATGTGCCACTAGATAAGAAAGGTAAAACTAAGCCGTCTTTTCGTTCTTTCTCTGAATAAGAATTTAAAGCGTTTCTCTCCGTTCCAATCAATTCTGACAGAGGATTACAACTTATGCTATCTTTCCTGTTTTCAGTACGGAAATCCCCTTTCGTTTTACTCTTGCACATTTCGTGAAACCTACAAAAACATGGCGCTCTTCCCAACATATTATTTTACAAATAGGGGGATGACTTTCTTTCACTACTTTCCCTGTGGGATTTTTTCCTCACTTTGTACAAATGAGACAGATTTCCTTTCACATTTTTTGATTTTTTTCTTACACTTGGGAATTCCCCGCAGCACGGCTGAAAAGGACTCGCAAAAAGGGAAGGGGGGGGGGAGCAGGATCGGCTTTAGCAAATGTCACTTCCCCGCATTCTTGCATATTTTTTTGGAAAACTCCTGAAATCTCTCAGAAACTTGAATGGACTTTTGTGAGGTGATATCCGTCATCATTCTGAACTATTTGGTTTGTGAACACATAAAACAGTATTAAAGTAAGATGAAATTGACTTTTTCAACATTGAAGCATTCATGACCCTGTGATCAGTTGAAATTACACACATATTTGCACGATACTTAATTATCAATTTCATTTGTTTCATTAAAGTCAAAATTATTGGTGATTTGAAATCAGAAGAGCCAAACCTATTTCGTTTTTTTTATGTTCGGTTTACCTTCGAGATTACCATTCATATTTCACGCTTTGTTCGGTTGGTGATCTCTGTGGGGTTATTAACATGGTTGTTATAATAAAGAACAAAAATAAATGAAGATCAGAAACAAAAATCAAACGTTTCTTTGTATCAGTTGTACAGTTCTTCCCGTTCACAACAGCCCTTTTCTAGTTAAAACCTGAGATGAAATAAATGGAAAACAAAGACTAAATACGCCTGTGGGACTTCATTGTTATAGCTTAAAGAAAATATATGTTAAGATGGTATTAAAACTTAATTACTCTGAAACAAATGCACTAAAAAAAATGTTTTCGTTTCGTAGGTTTTATTGAGATGGACAAAGTTTGGAATCCACGAAAAGTGTCATATTCAATTCCCGTTTGTCTAGCAAAGAAAATGCTGAAAAGTTTCATGAAACATTTAAACTTGCGTATTATGGTGAAGCAACATACTAGTAATGTCCGCAGATGCATCTGCGGACATTACTAGTATATGGATTGGCAAAATGAAAAAGCGCCGCGTGCCCGTTAGGTCTGAGGCGCTGGCTTCTAGATACGTCTTCCGATTTGGGTCCGGGCTCGAGTCCCAATGAGGTGTGGGTAGTGCGCATGCGTTATGGCCCTGTATATTACCCGCAACCAGTAGTTCCCAAGTTAGAGATGAGCGATCTCCTATACCTGTTAGAGCTGGGGATCGTTAAACGCCCTTGACCCCTTCCAAAGAAAAAGAATGAAAGAAAAAAAATGAAAAGGAAGAAAACTAGAGAAGGAAGATCAGCAGGGACGCATTCCAGAGAGTCTCGATCCCTCAGAAATATTTTTACTGCAATTTCAGATT
This sequence comes from Macrothele yani, assembly GCA_039090855.1. Classification (NCBI taxonomy): domain Eukaryota; kingdom Metazoa; phylum Arthropoda; class Arachnida; order Araneae; family Macrothelidae; genus Macrothele; species Macrothele yani. The sequence goes on from CM077017.1 coordinate 16,423,359, forward strand.
GCTGTTGTAAATTTAATTCATGTTATGAACTTTTTTTTTTTTTACGGTATAATTACATCTACGTACACTGTTTTTTCCTGCGGTTTGTAGTGATATTAAGCTGCAATTTAATAAATGGATTTAAATGCGTTGTGTTACGCGTTCAGGTTTTTTTTCCATAGGTCATTTTAATTATTATTTGTTCCGCATGTCTTCCCGTCTTTTTTCTCTGTGTTTACGCGAGAACACTCAAGCCCCTGTGCTCCAGGTAGACGTCGATTGGTTGGTCGAATGGTGTCTAGTGGTTCAATGGACCAAAGGGCGTAATGTCCCGCGATTTACAACAGAAACTAAAAAAAAAAAAAAAAAGGGAAGTCACAAAAAATAAACACAAGAAAAGATGTAAATGGCCGACAAAATGACAACAGGCAATATGAAAACACCACTTTTCTCTGCCGGTAGCGGGACTCGAACCCACATATTTCTGTTCCCGAGCCGAATACTTTCCCAAATAAGCTATGCCGGTAAGAGCTTATCACTGCTACTTGCCGTCTTGACATGTGCGTCACCTCTGTACTACATCACATATCACCCCCCCCCCTTCTTGAGAAAGGCGGGGCCACGAAATTGCAGGTTTCGGGTCTGCGGTAAACCATGCTTGAAATAACTCTCTGCAGAAGAAGGAATTTTCACTAATTTTAGTAAATGAGTGGATGAAGCATCATACATTTTCCGTAGAACCAAACTGTCAGTAGATCCATCTTTACGCCCGGGCGGCAGTATGAAAACCTGAATTTGCCCGTGGCGGTACTCAAATCAACATCCTTCTGCTCCGGATCAGAGTGCTTTTCCAATTAAGCCACGCCGGCAATGGCTTTTCGTTGCTGCTTGCGGTCTTGACATGTGCATCACCTCTGTAGTACGTCTCAGCTACACAAGAAGAAAAACACCAGAGGTAGACGTAGTTTAGTGATTTTCATCTGCCTGGACTGTGAGTGGCTACAGTGCGAGAAATCACCCGCAGCTACAATAGTCGGGATCAGGGCAATATGTCACAGCACACAGTTCATCGCAGACTTCTGCGCATGGGCCGGGCGAAGACCCGGCCGGGTCCCCATGCTCACTGCACATCATCGCCAACAACGCATGAAATGGGCCCAAGATCATCGAGATTGGACCGTGGATGATTGGAAGAAAGTGGCCTGGTCTGAGGAATCAAGATTCCTGGGGCATCACGTAGACGGCAGGGCGCGGATACGCCGATTACCAACGGAGGATATGGCACCTGGATGCACTGTTGGGCGGAAACGGGATTGCGGCGGTGTTATGCTGTGGGCGATGTTTTCTTGGGACACTTTAGGCCCCATTATCCCAATAACACAAACCCTGACAGCTGTCAGGTATCTGAACATCGTTGAGGACCAAGTTCACCCATTCATGGCAACTGTGTTCCCTGCAGGTGATGGCCATTACCAAGAGGATAATGCGCCATGCCACACTGCCAGAATCGTCAAGTAGTGGTTCGAGGAACATGCTGGTGACTTTCTATTAACGCACGGGAACTGGAGAACCTACTGTTGACATTATGGTACCAGATCTCTCAGGATACCTATCGCCACCTCATCGAATAGATGCCTCACCGAAGTGACCGCTGTTTTGCGGGCTAAAGGGGGTCCTACAGCTTATTAGGTAGGTGGTCATAGTGTAATGGCTCATCGGTATATATGGAGGTCAACTTTTCGACATGCTAGAAAGGACCTCAGTGAGCTAGATCACAAGATTCAAACCTCAAAACTGTATTGCAACTTTTACTTTTGATGTGACATTCAAACAGATCGGACCATCAGGATAAAATCCTTTTCCACCTCCATTGTCGTTGCAACGCATTTTACCAGAATAATATATTCGCAAACACCCAGCATTCATGCGCACGGACGTGTGAAGAAAGTCGTATCAGAAAAGCCGGATAATCCTATTTACTGGTTTTCGTAAATTATTAACTCCTTCAGCCAGTTTGTTTTGCTTTGACAACGTTTTGCGATAAAGCTTGTCACATAATTGACAACTCTGAATCTCCACGAAACCTTCTCAAATTGATGTCAACATTCGTTGGAATCCTAGTTCTGTAAGCTCATATTTTAAACAACACATGTTTCATGCTAGTCTAAGCTTGAGCATTCTGCCCTACTCCTGGAAAAAAAAATGAGCTTTTAAATCATCCTCCCTCTGTTTTATCTCCCCCAAGCTCCACTCCTTTTCGCAGTCACTAATCCACCCCTTCTGGGCAATTCACTACTCATCTGCCACGGAGCCTGACTTCTATACCAGACGAGAAAAGCTCATCTTCCTGTCACTGCAGGAAATGCATACGATACGTACTTTGGGTAACCATTAGATACGCGAAGGCTGTTTGTCATTTCTATGAGGCAGAAAATATAGAGGAATAGAGGTCGTCTCGAGTAGACGTTTGAGGTGGTAATGTAGAAGAACACACTGCATTCAGAGAAGACGGAGAAAAATAAAACAGAGTGGATCGACAGAAGACGTAACGTAGGAAGAAGTAGCGAGAAAATAGGGAAATAATGCGCTTAGAGGGCAGATTGCAGATAGTGACAGGGGAACGGAGTTGCGTCCAGGAAAGATGAAGCAATAGAAGAATAAGGGAACAAAGTTTTTCAGGGCAGATCTTAGCTTAGAAATGAATTACTTATGTATTCAAGTTACATTCTACGAGGAACTGCTAAATTAAATAGAAGAAAAAATACCAGCTGATTGCAACGAACAAGCAAGGCAATAAAAGACAGGAGTAATGTTTAATGCCGTAAAAGATTCGGTACTACATTTGATTTTAATGATTATCATGCAACATTTTATATGATATGCTCCATAAAAAATTAATGAAATCGGGAAAAATAAGGTTTCTGGATTTGAGCAACATTTTTTTTTTTAATTTGTTGAGCATGAAGCCTTTGCTGAGGAAGGGGGCAAGATTATTTCAGCCATCTAAATTGTATTAAAAGACAAGAAACTTCACATTATTCTGAGGGAATTGTAACGTTGGAGTCTTGAAACTCGTGCGCTTTCGTCGAGGAGATAATTTTTGCTATCAAGACAGTGGAATCATATCTGAAACGTTAATGATGTATAAAAAAATATAATTTCGAACTGCGTAATAGTTCCGAGATTTACCTCATGATTTTACAAGCAGAAACTGCGAAACTTCCCCTGCTGCTTATCCATTCTACCTAGCCAACCGTACTCACCATTGATTTAGACTTCACGTCCACCTAGGAGATCACGGTCATAGAATTACCGCCTTTGATCTTGACTCGAAATACTCTGGTAATGAAGCACTCCAATTTTTAATGGTCATCGTATGGCATGTAGTTTTGATTCTTTTCAAAAATGCTGTTTCTTTCTAACTTTCCTGTCCGTAGTTGTAACATGGGTTGAATGTACTGCGATCAGACCATTATTTTCACCAGTTGATTAAAGTTTTTCTTCTTCTTCTTTTTTTTTTTTTTCTAAATTTTGGGAGGAAAATGGCACCAATGGTTTAATTGAGACTTGCACAAAATTATAATCCTGGCCGATTCCGGTGCCTATGTATTCCCATTTATTTATTTTGGTTCAACATTTAACAACCCTTCATGAGCATCTAAAGCTGAAAAGCGTCGGCCTCCCGCGCCAAGAGTTCGAGCTCTCGAAAGACTCGCACAGCATGCATGCCTTACCCGGGGATTCGAGCTAAGATTCAGAAGTAGGGGAAATCAGTAGCCCGCGACAATGACCATTCGACTATATGATCATATGAAGAGAATTTTAGGAGGGAGTGTCTGACCCCAGGTCTTAAACAACCCTTAGAAATAGGAAACTAGGAGATTTGGGCTAGAGCACCCGATAGGAAAGTGACACGGAAGCGAAGTAGAAAGTGGGAGGAAGACGCCCTTATTTGTTACAGGGGGGGGGGGCAGTACCCGGGGTCCGACGGCTTAACGTGCCCATCCGATGCACGGCGGATATTTAGTGGATCGAGCGTTCGTAAATAGCTGGGATCGAACCTGAAGCCCTTTCCGTGGCAGTCACGAACGTTGCCCACTAGGCTATCCGCGGCCCTGACCATTCGACTATGATCATCATCATATGTAGAGGATTTTAGGAAGGGAGTGTCTGACCCCAGGTCTTGAACAATCCTTAGAAATAGGAAGCTAGGACATTTGGGCCAGAGTGCCCGATAGGAAAGTGACACGGAAGCGAAGTAGAAAGGGGGAGGAAGACGCCCTTATTTATTACCGGGGGCCAGTACCCGGGGTCCGACAACTTAACGTGCCCATCCGACGCACGGAGGATATTTAGTGGATCGAACCTGTGGTCCTTTCCGTGGCAGTCACGAACGTTGCCCACTAGGCCGCCCGAGGCGACCATTCGACTACTGGATGACCCTCTGTATATAGTTACAGGAATTGAACAAAATAGTGTGAACAAGTGTTGGACGCCGCCTGTTCACATGAGGTGTTGGATACCATTTATCTTTAATACAGCATCCAATCTTCTTGGAATAGATCATATAGCTTTTGAATAGTCTCCAGTGGAATGTTGTACCATTCGTCTATCGGCACAACATTCCACTGGACACCATTCGAAGGCTATACACGACGGATGTTGCACCATCAGTCGTCAGCCAATTGCTTGATAGATTAATACACACAATTGACGTGGATTAGGAACATCAAACAGAAGTAATCGCTCTTTCCACGTTTATAAGTGAGTCGTGAGAAAATTCTCATCGGCCGACACCGGGAATCGAACCCAGGGTCTTCGAGTTACGCGCCGGACATGCTACCACTGAACCACAGCGGCCTCGAGTTCACCAGACTCACATACAACTAAATGCCAAACCACTTGGCAGGTTGCATCTTGAAGCCCCGCACAATGCTGGGGATTCACCAAAGATGGTAAGCAGCAACTGAACAAATAACTAGAAGGCCAATGAATTAATACATTCGCCAAGACTAACTGCAAACCTGCCAAGCCGCCAAGTGGTTGAACCTGCACGACTAACTGCTAACCTGCCAAGTGGTTTGGCGGTTAGTCGTATGTGAGTTTGGAGAATTCGAGGCGGCTGTGGTGTAGTGGTAGCATGTCCGGCGCGTAACTGGAAGACCCTGGGTTCGATTCCCGGTGGCGGCCGATAAGAATTTTTCCGTGACTCACTTATAAACGTGGAAAGAGGGATGACTTATGTTTGATGTTCCTAATCCACGCCAATTGTGTGTATTAATTATTCATTCGCCTCCTAGTTATTTGTTCAGTTGTTGCTTACCATCTTTGGTGAATCCCCAGCATTGTGCGGGGCTCCAAGAAGTAACCTGCTATGTGGTTTGGCAGTTAATCTCTTGTGAATCTGGATAATTCGAGGCGGCTGTGGTGCAGTGGTAGCATGTCCGGCGCGTAATTGGAAAACCCTGGGTTCGATTCCCGGTGGCGGCAGATGAGAATTTTTCCGCAACTCACTTATAAACGTGGAAATAGCGACGACTTCTGTTTGATGCTTGATAGATGTTGGAGAAGGGAATCTGCTTCTCACTCTGCTCTCCAACATTTCCCACAGTGGTTCGATGATATTCAATTCAGGTGATTGAGCTAGCCCGGACAGACGTTGAAGTTCATCTTGGTACTCCTCAAACCAAGGCTGAACTGTTCTGGCTGTGTGTATGGGCGCATTATCATTTTGAGAAATGGCATCATTTTTGGGAAACAACACTTTGACTACAGGATGCATTGATCACCTAGAATGTCCAAGTACTCGCTGGAAGTAACTCAACCATATAGGGTAATGATGGGGCCAACCGAATACCCCAAGATATAGCAGTCCAAATCATTGCATATAAACCCCATGCTCGACAGTTGAACCAGACATTCCGAATTGCATGCTTCCTTGGTGGTTCAATATACGTAAAACCGACCTACTGTTGGAAATTATGTAAATGACTCATCGGGCTATGTCACACGTTTCGAGTCATCAACTGCCCAGGTTTTATGGTCATGACACCATCTTTTTTCGCATTGTAACGTTGGTTTCTGCGATCAAAGGTTTAGCAATTGCAGCTCTTTCATGGATGTTAGCTTTGTGAAGTTCTCTGCGGACTGTTTTTATGGAAACAGTGTCTTCCAGGTGAATATTGAATTATTCTGCCACTGTTGCTGCAGTAGTTCTGCGTCTGGACACAGTCTTTGTTAGTGTTCGACGGCCTCTATCATTTAGTCTCGGTTTTCTCTCACAATTCTTCTTGGGCGATGAAGTTTTGCGGTGCGTTGAGTACACAGTCATAACCATGGAGACTGTTGCTCCTGAAATGCCATACAATTTGGCCGTTATGATTACAGACGCTACTGTCAAACGGGCTCCCACGATTTGTCCTCTTTGGGATTCTGACAGGTCACCCATTTCCCCGACCGCTTGTACGAACTGCTGCTGAACACAACTTGTACTACACTGGCATACAACCTAGATAATATACAGGGTTCAGATGAAAGTCCTTATTTACGGCAATAACTGCCGAAGGAAGGTTCCGAGTCCGAGTGATACACAAGTTAGGTCTATGTATAGGAAAGGGACGATAGCCGAGGGAGTGAAAGTGATTGGAGCGCCCCTAGCGGCAAAGATAAGAAGTTAGAAAACCTAACTCACCAACAACGCAAGATCGAAACGAAAGTCCAATTACAAAGTTATAGCGCAGTGTCGAATTAGTAGGAAGTGACATAGGGTACGTACGAATTACGTTCATTGGCGGCTCGTAATGCTGATAAAGTGCACTCGATCGCTGGATGGCTAGGCAATACAAAATACCGGTCCACGATGGAGAACGATTCAAATGCTTATGTAAATGTTGATAGTGACGTAGTAGCCAGTAAGCATATTTCCTGTAACCACTTTTCAGTCTCATAAATAAGCCTGCTCAGCTTCTGTCTCGTGCCATTATCTATCTTTCTGTTTCTGCACGCTATACCGATTTTGAATTAACAGCATTTCGAGCCTTCCATGTACCTAATTTGTGCGTACCCTATGTTCTTTCCTACTAATTCGACGCTGCGCTACAACATCTCGCGTTGTTGGCGAGTTAGGTTTTCGAACTTCTTAACTTTGCCGCAAGGGGCGCTCCAATCACTTTCATTCGATCGGCCATCGTCCCTTTCCTATACATAAACCTAATTTGTGTACCACTCGGAACTTTCCTTCTGCAGTTATTTCCCTGAACAAGGACTTTCCTTTGAACCCTGTATACAAAGAAAAGATACACAAAAGATAATTTTAAGGAGTTTTTTTTGTTTTTGTTTTTTCTCAGTGTGACCTACACGAATAACATTGGTGTTCACATTATTTTGTTCAACCCCAGTATGTGGGTGAAGTGTCGAATTGTATTCCGGACAGCTTAGAGTGTTTTTTATAAGTTAGTAGATTTAAAAATAGAAAAATTTCTTCTAGTGATTTAAGAAAATTTATTCTGTTTTCGAAAACTCACGACTTTAAATTTTGGAATTTCGAGTTTGTGAATTTTTAATGCTTCACCACCTTTAGACCATTAAAAATGTATGTTGTTTTCTGTACCGCTTAAGATTTTTGTTTCATATTTTCACAATGATTTCTCTTTGGAAATTTAAAGCAAAAATGCACAAAAATCATTCTGTGGAAAATATTTTTATAGGTTACTAGTAGGAGCTCCTAAAGCACAGACTGAGCAACCAAATGTTGAAGAGGGCGGAGCGGTTTTCAGATGCAGCATAGAAAGCGCCAATGTGTGCCAGATGATTCCTTTCGATAGGTCAGGTAAGCTGCTAGCATCGTTTCATAGAATGCTGCACCATAATTTCAAGTATGCATGCTTTTCTGTATTGAATTTTCACATGGTCAAACTTCGAGCATACTACCCTGGAAGCTTTCTCTCTACTGAATGCTAGAGGTTGTGAAGATATTGTGGGTCTATGTTAGAACTGCGACAAATGTTACAAGATGCGTTTCCGTTTTCTACGTATTTTCTGGAGAACTTTTTCTCTGTCGTAGCTCCGTAGCATCGTTCTTGCCTTGGGAAGTTGTCCGTTGATATACACTGAAGAGCAATTGAATTAGAGACAGCGGTTGTTATGCAAATGTGGCGCTGTGGGCGGCCCTGTAAACGGAAACGACATGACGTATGCAGCGATCCGACAATATAAGGAGTGATGCGACGGGAATCAGTAAGAGTCGGACACAGTATGGGTAAGACGAAGGATCTAAACGCATTTGATCGTGGGCAAATTGTCGGGGCCCGGATAATGGGTCACTCCATCTCTGAAGTCGTGCAGGCACTGGGATTTTCACGAGCCACTGTGTCACGGGTGCACCGTGGGTACATCGAATCCGGTAAAACCATCCCTGCCAGGGCCAACTGCCGTGGACAACAGCATGTGGATGAGCGGGGTCATCGTCGACTATCTCGCATTGTAACAGCGGATAGACGGGCCACAGCGCAAGAAATCACTCGGCAATTTAACGCTGGTGCACAAAAGCGTGTAAGCAGCCGCACCATCCGGAACCATCTTCTCACTATGGGGTACATAAGCCATCGTCCCACGAGGGTACCGCTGCTGACCGCACATCACAGGGCGCAAAGATTAGTATGGGCGCGGAAGCATCGCCACTGGACCCTAGACATGTGGAAAAATGTTGCCTGGACCGATGAGTCGAGATTCACGTTGGTACATGCGGATGGCAGGATACGAGTACGGCGCAAATCACATGAAGCGATGGATCCTTCTTGCCAGCAGGGTACTCTTCAAGCTGGTGGGGGTGGCATTCTCGTCTCGGGACTGTTTACGTGGACTGAAATGGGACCCCTGGTACATGTGAAATCGTCCCTCACAGGTCAACGTTACCGGGATATCCTGGACGATCATTTGCTCCCGTTTGTGCGTCTTCAACATCCCACTGGGGACCTCATTTTGCAACAAGACAATGCACCGTGCCATCGCTCCCGAATTGTATCCGAATAGTTGGATGAACACTCCACCGACGTGACCTCGCTTCCTTGGCCAGCTAGGTCACCTGACATCAATCCCATCTAGCACATCTGGGATGCCATCGAGAGAGATGTTCGAGGCTCTGACCCCCTCCATCAAATCTGCGTGAACTGTGGGAGCTTGTTCAGGGATCGTGGATCCGTATGGCTTCCCAACGCTTCCGGTGTCTTGTCGAGTCCATGCCGAGACGAATCGCCGCCGTCATCAGGGCGAAAGGTGGTGCTACACGTTACTAGACAGGTATCTCTAATTTAATTTCTCTTCAGTTTAGTCCTTGCAGGGCGTTTCGGTGAGTTTGATAATGCCATTTTTTAATTTTATTTTGCTTTTCTTTATTCTTTTTCTTTTTTTTTTGATTGAAGGTTTAACGACCACCGTGAGCAACTCAATGGGCTATAAGCAGTCTCCCGTCCCTAATTTAGGGTCACTGGTTTCAGGGAAGGGAGAAAGCCAGTGCCGTATGACAAACACAACATTGATGCCTCACTGGATTCGAACCCGGGCCCTTCACGAACGAGTGATCATAAGCCAGCGCTTAGACCACTGCGCCACCGGGGAGGCATTTTTTGTTCTTTATAAGAGACCAAATAGTCATTTTCATAAATGACGGAACGTAAGTACACTTATAAAATTTTTTATTCAGAACAAATATTTGTAAATGCAAATATTTTACACTCAGTTCTATAGCTTGTCTATAGCTTGAATTGGAGAAACTACAGAGAGTGAGTCGAAAGTTTTACAATATTTGCATAAACGCATGTACTGCGGCGGGTATATCACGTGTTTAAACTAGTTCAAGTCGCGCACTGCAGTCAGTCGAAAGGGATATAAAGTGGTAGTCGTTGCTGTGAACAGCATTGCATGTCACCGTTCTGTCTGTGGTTGGGACGCCAAAAAGAACAGCCACAACCCGCTAATTAGGGAACTTTTGCTTTACGAGTTTGAACTCTGCCATAATGCTTCTCAAGCAACACGAAACACTTGTCATGCGAAAGGGGAAGGTTCCGTGGACCACAGCACTGCAACTAGATGGCTCAAGAAATTTCGCTCAGGTGATAGAAACCACGACGATCAGCTAAGGTCAGGTAGACCGCAAACCGTGGATTCGGAGGCCATGCGCCTGGCCGTAGAGGCAAATCCGACAATCAGCACTCGGAGATTTTCAGGGGAGCAAGGCATATTACAGACTGCACCGTGGTTCGCCACCTTCAAAACCTCTGTAAGGTCTACAGGAGCTGCTGCATTATCCCTCACGAACTGACACCAGTTGAAGCAAACCGCTGAGTGGAAGTGTGCACGAAACTCCTAGGAAACCCGCGCGATGTACGTTTCATCAAGATAATTGTTACGTGCGACGAAAAATGGATCTATTTCCGTAATCCTAACACCCAACGGCAGTGGTTGACTCCTCCCGTCCAGAACCTGTTGCCAAACATGGGCGCTTCGAGCACAAGGTGATGCTCTGCGTCTGGTGGAATTTCGAGGGGATAATCCATTACGAATTTGTTCCAGATGGTCAGATAATCATCGCCAACCTCTGCTCTGGACAGCTGGACCAGATGTATGCCGTTTTGGAGAAGTACCCGGTACTGGTGAACAGAAAGTGCGCTGTCCTGCAGCAGAAAAACCCTCAGCCTCACACCGCGCGAACGACCCGGACAAAACTCGAGAAACTTGAGGGCATCGAACTGAAGCCACACCAAGCATATAGTCCGGACCTTGCCCCGTCGGATTGTTACTTGTTCCGGTTCATGGCCTACTTCCCTCACGGGTGGCACTTCAACAACCAGGAGGAGGTGGCAGCTGAGGTGAATGAGTTCTTCGCCTCGAAGAACAAGATCTGGTACCGCCGCGGAATCGAAGAACTGGCAGATAGATGGCTAAAGACAGTGCAACACGATGGCTTATACTTTGAATGCTAGTCAACTTTCGTCGTAAAGGTACGGATGAAGACATAAAGTGATCCGAATATTGCAAAACTTTCGATTCACCCTCTGTAATTAGTAACGACACGGAACACATTGGAGTCCCTGTCAGTTGTAATAAACGTTAAAACGAATATTAAACGTGAATGCAATTTGAACAGGCATTTAATTACCGAGAAGAGAGCCCACGAATTTACATGTATTAAATAAGTTACATTAAAATAATAGTCTAAAATTTTGAATTACTCTGAAAAATACGCACATAATAAAATATATCGATATTATTTTAAAAGATGAGTTCCTAATTGTAATTATTTTATTTTCAGGTCCAGGGAAATTGTTCTTAGAGGAAAGAAAGAACGATCTGACATGAAATCACATCAGTGGTTTGGAGCCACCGTCCATAGCTCTGGAGAAAATGGGGCTATAGTTGTGAGTTCAAAAGCAGGAAAACTGTGACTGCATTTTTGATTATCTCAACTTTATAACGCACAAGTGAAGAACATTATCTAATTCTAACGGTTGCTCCTCACTCACGCTTTTATTTATATAGTAAATGGATAAGCATGCATGTCCAGAAAATAGTAATATTAGTTTCCGTCTTTGTGAGATATGCAGCGCCGTTCTGTATCCTAGATACGCATCTGGAATACTTAACAGTGTAGATACCTATCTAAGATTACAAAAACAGTTAGAAATGAAACTATGAAAATAATTTTTAAAAGCAGTGTTTATACTTATAAGATTTCTTCGTGTAGATGTTGTGATAAAATATTTGGATGTTTGCGACGAAAGTATTGAGTTGAAGTTTCATTCGGAATTCTTGAAGAAATAATTGTAACCCAATATCTTCCTTGAAGACAGTGAATCCACGAACAGAATGGGATAGTTGCTTTTAGGGGAGATGCACTCGAAGCAAAAGAACTAAATTAACGAAGTTTTTCTGTCCATCTGAGTCTCTACATGCAAATTTACAGTGAGTTGTTTGATTTTAAATTAAAAAAGACTTGTACATATCTCTCACTTTTCCCATAAAATGATACGTTTTAGGGTTAGTTAACAGAGTTAAGAAAAGGACACGTAGAGTATGATATTCTCCGTGGTCATACTGATCATCGGATTTATCTGATTTTGTGAAATTTGGTAAGATAGTTTCTCTCAATATTTCAGCGCCCTAACTGTGTGGCTTACATTGGAAAGAAAAAATTTAATGGGTAACTGGCTTTCACAAAACTTAAAGCGAGTTCCTTGGAAGATTCCAGACTTTAAACGATAAATTTGAATCTAGAATAATGACATAATGAGGTGTATAATTGAAGGATTTCAGTACTGAAGTCGTGGAAGACAACGAAAAATGGTGGGTTCCAGTTATGTGTTATTGCACTACAAAGTATCGATTTTTTAATTGCTTTATTCTTCAGATGATAGTTGTTAGTTCTGTGGAATTTGATTTTGGGGAGAGTTTCTGAGAGCATTTCAATTTTTAAATAATATATTTCGCTAATGTAGGTTTGCAAAATACGCGCTGTTCTTTAGAAGATGTAATCACAGTGGTGTCAAGTTTCAGTTGGGCAGAACGAGGATGCAAAGTATCAGTCTCAATCAAGCTGACTTGTACAAAAGACTAGCCTTGACTAAAAATCAATTAGCTGAGAAAGATGTGTTTGATTGATAGTCAGTCAGCTGATCATATCCGTATGGATCTCTTGTTCCTGCTTGTCTACACAGACAAATGCACATTGAAGATCCTCATTTGTGCTGTGTTCATAAAAGATTTTACGTTTATTGCACACATGCAAATAGGCCCAATATGGATTTTAATTTCACTCTAGCCATTTGTAATTTCAATATCTTCTTTTGACCTTACGTATCCACTAATATTTAATTGCAAAAATAATTTATCTCCAGGTGTAGCTATTAATAGATTAACAAAGTCCCCTTTTCACTAATAATTTGAACACAATTTATGACTTGGTCGTTTCATGTTTATTGAACACTTTTAATCTGTCATAATTACAAGTGCATATTATCAAAATGAACTATGCTACTGTATACCAAGAATTTCACAATAGCATTGCAATTTAAAATAATGTGCTAACGCGGCTGTCTTTCTTTTTGCTCTATTTGAAATAGGATTTTAGAAGGTTAAGAAGGCAGCATAACATTCTAGGTTTATACGTATTTGAAAATCCGAATAATTGGCTAATGAGGATCAATACAAGAATTTATTTCATTCTGGTGATTTTAGGTTTTGAGACTTAGGGTAACTGATTTTGTAGCCGGAGAAGGGTTTTATGTATTTTGCATTGTTACACGTTTCTAGTAATGAAATGATGCAACGCGTCCACAAACAACACACATCTCTTCCGCAGGGCTCCTGCCCATTACATGCTTCACCGGCCCATCGTACATTTGGCCAACTGAATATATACGGAGTAAATTCGGGTATGCATCGTTCCCCACAATACATTTTTAAAATAGCCAATGGCAGATGCTACAGAACTTGACGGCATTCGGCCGGAAACAATAACCGTGAAAACAGATGGGGAGTATACGTACGCGATATTTTAACCCTTTAACTGGCTGGAACGAAATAACTCGGTGTTAGCAAAATGGGCTGAATTCAGCTCGAACGTAGTCTAAGAAGTTGACCGAAAGCGGCTGTAACGAGTTAATTTGCGCATCAGAAAGCTTTGCTTTCCTGCTCAAAGTAGTCGTTTATGTGGACGATTGACACTAATCCTTTCTGACTCATTACCAGCTAAAAATGCTATACAAATGGTGATGAACCTGAGAAATCACTTGTCTCTACCTAGTGTTAGGATGTCCGTGTCAGGGGAACTACGCCCTTCCCCATCATGCCTTAGGTCCTGGAGAAAAGAAGGAATGATCAGCACTAATCTCAGTGAGAGGTTTGTGGTAGATACTGCTGACAAAAGAAGTGGAGGAAACTGTTTCACCCTAGCTTTTGTAAAACCAGGCCGCTTAAAGGGCTAATATGGGCATGCTGTTCTCATTCCGATACTACGAATGAGCATTAGCGCAACATGAAACCTTTTCCCGATGCCCCAGAATTAATCTTCCAGAGTCGTGAGTGCAGAATATACCCAAAATCTACAAAAAGAACGAGACCCGTCGGTAAATTTCTTAGAAGTCTGGTAAGTTCAACTTCTGAAGTAATATTTTTCTAGTATCTTTATTACTGATCAAACTTACCATACGCCAATTGAAAACAAAATCGCCCGCTCATAATTTGCATCGTAACTGGAGAATTTGGCAATCGATAGCTAGACCTTTTTATAGCATGAGGCACCAAAAAACGTGTCTCCTGATCCCTTGTATAATTTTGGTTATCCGCAAAATATCGAAAATCAAAACGTTTTCAGATTGTCGTTTGGCACTTTTCTCTAAAGTAGTAGTAACTGAGTATGATAAACTAAATATTTGCACCGTTTACAGTGTTAATATTTTCAAGACCGGTTATAGTCATAATGATCCAAGCCATGAAATCCCAATCACAGTAATATTTAACTAACATACCGTCCCCCTGCAGCAACCCATGTTTCACTTTCACTTCTAAAGACATATAAGTTTTTGTTTTTTTCGCAACTGTAGTGTCCGTAACCATTTTATAACAATGAATGAAAAAACTTTACCTTACAGTTTTATTTGATATGCTATGTGGCCATGAACATTTCAAAGGACTGAATACGAAGGAAAGCTGAGTCTGTTATGCATTTTGAATTATTTTCCGGCAAGCGATAGTATTGCTCTCCTAACAAAATATTGAAACACAAAATGAAAATCCCTGCGTATATTGAGAAATATTCATAATAATACATTGTGTTAGATGAAAAGATGTCAACAAATTCATTTCAGTATACTTTCTTGTTAGTAATACGAGTCTCCAAAAGTTTGCTTGTACTATTGGCAAACTTTTGAAGACTATTCATCGAGTGTCATGAGCAAAGGTAAACTACAAAATATTTATGACACTAGTTATGCTATTGTTGAGCGCAAAATTCTCTATTTTATTCTCTCATTTTAAGTAGTATAATTCTAAAATATTCCCTTTAGGCTTCTTTCTTAAAATTTCATTCTTTTAGCATGTGCAGAAACCTGTTGAATGTGTTTTTCACGTCAGCATATGTCACTTTTTTTTTCAGGCTTGTACTACTTGAAAACAAACTTTACTTTTTTTAAGAAAGCATATACTCGAGCTACTCTAAGAAAAAAGAATCAAAGTCTGAAGAACAGATCAGCTGACAGTAATTTGTCCACTTGTTTTGAAAAATGTACCACTTGCTGAAGGGTCTGCACATACCAGATTACTTTTGGAGATAATGCTGATGATGGGCACTGCGAGAATTTTCGTCACTTAGATGGCATGCCGGAAATATGCATGTAATCTGCATTTTCGTCTTCATGCGCGGTTTCTCCTGACGACCAGTGCGTTCTGTTTGCAGGAATGCGTTCTAAGGATATGACTATTCCCGATGCCTAGGATGATAAGGTGTAACTTCGACAAGACTTCTCGTCCATCCCTCGTATCTCATCTTTCCCCAAGTATGTCACTCTTTCAGTCGATAATCTAGAATCTTCCTTAATTGTTTTTTTGAAATGAGGTCATGTTGAAGGGATTTGGCATGCACATATAATGAAAGTTATTTGTTACCACCAATGATCTACTGAACAGATGTTTCAAATTTCCCTATCATGTTTAACGAACTTTGAAGGCCAAAATACGTCTTCCCTGTGACATGAGAAGTTAGCAGTATCAGCTCTCTGTCATGGTTTTGCTCAGTCGTATTAACATTGTGACCAATAAGTAGCCTAAAATTTGGCACTGAACCCTTCTGTTCAGTTTTTACTTTTCAAATTCCGTTGGTGCTGATTTTGGGACCTTAAATCAATAATGCGTGTCTGGGCTGCTGCCCTGTGATCATGTTAGATCCTCTGCCTTTGTCGATGGTTAAGGAGTTTTGTCAGAAATTTACAGAAGGAACTAAACATCGCGAAAGCCCGACGATGCACAATTGCCTTCTTTAAGATTTCCATGGTAGACTGCATTATGGTTCCTCCTTTTTGCTGTTATTATTATCATTAATCTTATCATTATTATTTGTTTTCCTCATCTTTTGCAATGGTACCACTTGTCAGTACGGATATGAAATCAGTATTCATTCATTGAATAAAAATAGCCATACGCTTGTATTGAGAATCACTGCACCCTGGATTTTGGTGCTGTAGACCCAAAGCATAAATCTGAGTTATAAGAGTCTGAGAATTACACCAGTTGTAGAGACAATTAGTGGACATATGTGAACTGTTTTCAGCTTCCACATCTGGTTAACCTCTGCAGCCAGTTCCATACACTTGCTGAAATTTTTCGCACTGATAGTTCTGATTATTACGGTCTAACGGAACCGATATATCAATAATAACTGCTTCCTTCTACCTTTTGTCATATTGACTATGTCCGGACGATTGGCAGGGATTGCTATGTTTTTATCTCACTATCCCAATATAATTTATTTGTTATCTAGAACCTCAATGTGTTTATGCTTATAGTAAGGTCCCATTACTATTTTCAATATTATTGTCATGCTATTGTGTTTACCTGTGGGTAGGCAAACGATTACTTTTTAGACCGTGACTGTGTTCACGAGCCTGTTGATATGAGTGTATGTTACTTACATCTTCAGTTCTGGATCTGTCACTACCTTTCTCACAGCCAACTATAATAAACTGGGCATATGCAACTATTTTTGTTTTTATAGTTTGGCAATATCGATAACATCAACCTTTATATGAAAACCAACTTTGTCTGTTTGTAGTGCTTCAGATTGATACCAAAGTTTTGGTAGAATGAACTATGGCTGGTATGCAGTTTTGAATAACATTAAAGGCCATATATAAACTCCCAGAAAATTTTGATTAAAAAAACCCAGAGATAATTAACCTTGGTGGTCATTGGTACGGTTAAACAACCATAAAAAATGGCGCAGAAAATGTTTTTTTTTCTGGAAGATTTTTTAAATTTCTCCTGAATCTTGACGAAATATATGCAGCCCATTACTGTGTTACTTTTCAATCTTGCAGTTAAATGACTCGTTTCGCGTTATGATTTTAATATTCGCTTGACTGTAACGCATTTAAAATGAATGGAATAAATTCACTTTAAGATGCCAGTTTTGAAATCCCATATTCAATACGACTCCTAGTTAATGATGTAGCATTGATTTCCACATTCTCTACGAAAGTAATTTTTCTTCGTTTAATCTCCTGTTACGGAGGAATTGCAGACAGATTTTAAGTATATATATGATTAGTACAGAAAATCAAGAATAAACGTTAATTCAGCAGCCAGATTTAAGGGCATTTGCCCTGTATTATTTTTACCTTTTAAACAAAAGCGATGTTTTCAGTACAGGACCGAAATATGTACAAATTTGAATTCTCTAATATTGTATCGGTTTGTTAGAGGTTAAAAAGTTGAAATCTCGCAAGTATAACACGGAGGAAAATATGCTGTTGCGTTTAACATTACTGTACTTGCGAGATTTCAGGTATTTTTTGATGAATGTATCAAAAATCAGAGTTCTTAATAAAAAGTTTAAAATACTTTGTAGAAGCATCTTTTTAATAGAGCTGGCTAATTATTGTGCTTCCACTTTAGGATTTTTTTAAAACTTTTCTGAGTATTTTTTGCCATGCCTTATGTGCCGCTATGCTTCAGTTTTTATTAGCGCTTACAATAGTGTTGCAAATATACCCTAAAATCACTAAGAGTAGATTTTTGGAATTCTAGCCTTAGTCATTGGTAATATAAGTACCAAAACTCTTCCCTGGGAATACCGATATTCAAAAAGCTTCTGTCAGCATCTTAGATTACCAACATCTGATTTCTGATTTACATAAGTTTGCGAGTAGAAAAGCCGATAAACTGTAATGTAAGTGATTTAAATAATTGCTGACATCCTACACAAAAGTATATAACCTCTCAGTTATTATTGTTTGTACAGTATGAAAACTTTAAATATTCAAGAAAAGAGGAGGCAGTGCCATGTTTCCAGTACTTGAAGTACGTAGAGTGCCACCTATTAACGATATGCAACACCACTTCAACACGCGAAAATTTAATTTTAAAATATTCCCTATAATTTTTTCTCACATTTGCAAGCCGCTGACAATAGTCAGTGTCTTCTTCATTCGTGTGCCAATTTTTACGAGTCAGGAACCATATCTTGTATGCGAGAACTTTTAGGACACGCTAAGTATCTGGCAATTCCAGAACGTTCGGTAATACCTGAAGTCCTGAATTAATTTTCCATCTTATAGAAGAAATTAAAGGAATTATTGAGAAACCAGTCTTCGTGAATAAATTATTGTGACATCCCCAATAGTGGCACGCACACATGAGTGCCATTTTCCATATTTTATTTCATTTTAATGTTGACACCATGAAGAGGACGCTTTTACCTTTCTCTTGTAGGACTTCTTTTCTAGTTATCTTTCGAATTAATGTAAATATGCTGAAACTTTCCGCTTCTTTATTTTATTTATGAAATTTCTTTCATTAATTTTTCATATATTTGATTTGCAGGCTTGTGCACCTAGATATGTATACTACTCGACCAATTTAAAAAGGCGGGATCCAGTTGGCACTTGTTGGATCGTTAGGGGATCATTTACAAACTTTCAGGAATATTCACCATGCAAAACAAGTAAGTCATTCTTCATTACTGTGTAACGTGTTTTATAATTTTAAAAGCTTTGTGATTTTTTTCTTTGAAAAATTACTGCCCACCACGTAAATTCAAATTGCGAGTTTTCAAACGAGAAAGCGAGAGTTCCTACTATTCACATTGTGATGGGCACCCTGATCGAGCTTCTTCAATCATACTTCTTGTTCTGCCACTTTTCTACCCTTATTACCATACCGATCTACCATTCTTCTGTAAATTTCAGCGAGCTTGACCCCTTCCCAAAGAAGCATTACTACGGCACGCTATTCAATAGCAATACAATCGTAAAGAGGAGCTTCCGTGTTTACACTCTCACCGCAGGAGCCCAGACTGGCATGTAGCGTTGAGCGATGCAGGTGCCACCTTATCTTACTACCGTTACGATTTGTCAACATTCGTCGGCTTCTGTTGCTTGCGGGGTGTCAGTTTAATTTCCAAATCGGCTTTCCGATCTCATATGTCCGATTCCATATGTGAGGACAGTTCTACATACTAAGAAGCTTATTATCTATGTGATTAATTTCCTTTCGCACAAAGATTTTCTCCGAAATAAATAAATCTTCTCTTAACATGATTAACTGACGTATTCTCAAACCTTTCTGTTTCCCTGCCTCAAAATGAGTTCAATTTGCAATATTATGTAGCAGTGTCCCCAGAAAAAATATAACCTAAAAGTAGAAAGTACAGTAGAATCCTGTTTATACGTTTTTCAAGAGACCAGGCAAAATTAACGCATAAGCGAAACATGGCACGTTTCCTTCCCGAGATGATAGCACATTATTCATTTGCAACGTATAGCCTAGCCGTTAGAGTTGTTATACTAGGCACAACGTAGCATGTAGAATTCTTTTACGTTCTGGTGAATAGTATTTTTTTATCCTTCCCCTCCCACACACAACGTTTTTGTTTTTAATTTTATTGATTTTAACCACAATGCATAGAGTTACAGCACTTGCAAATGCAAATACTGCATATGCAAATCATTAGTATTAATTCATTTACGATTGATATTTTTTTTCACAAGGAGATATGTTATTATCAAAATACGTATACATTGACATAGTTTAAAAAATTATCAATTTTTGATTGTTGACTTTTAAGTTAAAAGAATGGATTTTAAAGACTTGAGAGCCCGCATTATTTTCTTATCAGTATTATATTCTCATTGCGCTTTTTGGTCCCAAACATTTCAAGAGTCGTAAGTGATAACGTTACCAAATCCGCGTCGCAACTAACTTAATGTTGGAAGCTAAACTCATATTCCTATTCAATTATAACATTCCAGTCAAATCGCGAAACGATATCTTCTTGGAATGTATATTCGTCTGGAAAGCGAATGCAAGCTATGGTCTCCAGGAAAGTCCGATATGACAACATCAATCAAGTGCAGGGGCCTACTGCATTTGCAAATGAGCTGACCAGTGGTAGCTCAGGAGGGGCGCACACATTCCGCAGAGTAAGTCATAAAACACGCGTATGAAAGGAAATAGGGGAGAGCGAAAGACAGGGTGGATGGAAAATGGAAAACTGAATTCGTGGCGAAAGGGAAGGGTGGAAAGAGAGCTCGGAAAACGGAACTCTCGTGGTTTGAATTTCTGATTCACAACACCACAATTTAACGTAGAAATGAAAGGAAAGCCAAATTCATTTAATGTATAATTGATAAGATTGAACATTAAGGGCAATTCGGATTTTTTGGACCAGCAACATTTTACATATACATGAGAAAAACGTATAAGTGAGAAACGTATATACTGGGTGCTACTGTACTTTTCTAACATGATTCATTTTGTTTGTATGTGCAAAAACGTTCAAAGCAAACAGTAAAATCTGTCTAATATGAACAAGGCTGTTAATTCCATGTACGACTAATTTTTATACTCAAAACTGTTTCTGCTTAAATAAAAGTAAATTTGGAAGAAAGCATTCTTTGCATAAAGGGTACTGATTACTCTCCTTTGCAGAAACCTTTCTGTCTGAAAAAAGGAAAGATGCCATCGAATTATTGGGTGTTATGAGCCCATCTTTGGAATTCTTTCCGGAATGAAATTAAATTTCCAAAGAAGGTTGTTGGAAGAAGAAAATCAGCGAAAAAGAAAATGCATTTTCGGCTCTTAGCTTTATTTAAATGTTCAATGCGCGAGTATTATCCATAATGAGTAGTACCAGAAACATAATGTTTTAAAATGATCTTCTGAATTAGGTAAAGCATTTGCAGAAAGAAATAGCTACTTACGCCCACTAGAAGCAAAAATGTACGTAATGGAAAATCATAAAATGTACACATTGTGTTCTTCATAGTGGAAGATATCAGAGATAAAAAGGAATTTTACAAATCGAATAATTAGTGAAGAAATATGGAGAAAACAGTGATATGAGTTCACGTGCCCTAGCTGTAAAATTGTGGATTATTTGAAGAAAAAACTAGGCGCAAAATATACACAATAACACCACCTAACGTCAGAATTGTGAATTATGAAAAATCCAAAACGTACATGCAAAATCTTCTACGAAGTTAATGTATCCATTGTTAAACGTTTTATTTCCAAATCGGATTTTAAGTTATACTTTGTTCTTGTGGTCTAGTACAAACTATGGAGTTAAGAAATAGAGATATAGAGAAATAAAGAATGTTCATTAACGCCCACTGGCGGCTAAATTGTGTAGTATTTTGGCCAGGAAAAGCAAGCAAAATGATTTCGTGGTTAGCGGCATCTGATCGAAAAGGAATTTTTTAATCGGGTTTTTAGACGGCCGCAAATACACTATAATGACAAAAGTCACCGGGCACCTAGAAGAGAAACACAACATAGCATTTATTGGCATATATTAGTACGGTGTCGGTCCACGTTTGGCCTTAATGCATGCATTAACCCTTCGAAACATGTTTTCGACATGGTTTTGGAATACAGCGATAGGTATGCGCTTCCATTCAGTACATAATGCTGCCGCTAACTGTTGCTTAGTAGTAGGCCTTGGTTCCAAACTTCTTATGCGGCGCACTAATTCATCCCATAGGTGCTCTGTGGGATTAAGATCAGGGCTCTGTGCTGGCCAGTCCACACACGATACGGAATTATCGTCAAACCACGCCGTAACAGTCCTTGCTTTATGGCTCGGTGCATTATTCTGCTGGTTCAAACAAGGCTCGGTTCCATAGTATTGCCACAGAGTTGGTAGGGCATAGTTGTCCAGAATGTCGAGGTAGACGTGCTGGTTAACAGGTTTGTCCACGACAACTAATGGGCCGAGACCATACAACGAAAACACGCTCACACGAGTACACTGCCAGCTCCAACCTGGACCGTAGGAACAGTACACTGTGGTAAATAGCGTTCCCCTTGCTGCCGCCATACCCACACACTGTCATCACACTCATGGATCGTGTATCTGGATTCATCAGTCCATAGGACCCGTTTCCATGGTTCTACGGTCCACGATAAATGCTCTTTACACCATGCTAAACAACGAGTAGCATTCCTAGTAGAGATGAAAAGCTTATGAGCAGCCGCACGACAGCGGAAACCCATGGAATGAAGTTATCTGCGAGCGGTACGTGTACATACCGAGGTTCCAGCATTTTTACTCACCTGTACACTGAGGTCTTGTGCAGTATTCTGTGGATTATCTGTAATGACTCTCCTGAGGCTTTGACGTCCTCTATCACTGATTTTCTTTGGTCTGCCGGTACATTTTGCTGCTTCAGGCACGCCATGTGTCTTCCACTTATTCAGTACATCCAAAACAGTTGACTTGGGCATGTTTAAATGCCTCTCGGTTTCTCTTATGGACAACCCACTAGTATAACACCCAAAAATCTTTCCTTTCTCAAAGTCAGTTCTCTCCCCAGCGACATTTTCACTAAACCTCACAGTGCGATATGATCGCGGTCAGCTGCGGTCTTGTTTTATACCGTTTGCAGCTGTACCACGCATCTTAACAACCCAGCGGATCCGTTCATTTGCCTTTGAAGGGGTGTCCGGTGACTTTTGGCAATATAGTGTATGTTGTAAACAGAAATATGCACTTACGCCCGTTAGTGTCAAAATTATATTTTAAGAAAAAGGAGTAATTATATGTAAAATATTGCTTATCATGACCTCTGTCCAACAAGAATTTTACAAATTGGACTATTAGAGGTAGAGATATCGAGAAAAATATGATTACACTAGATGAAAGCCCGTCCATAATGGCGGGGTAAAATAAAATTTCATAATCATCATCATCATTGTCAACCATTATCAATCCACTGCTGGACGAAGGTCTCCCCAAGTTTCCTCCACAACGGTCTGTCTTGTGCCAGTCTCCTCCATGTCACCCCTGCATACTTTCGAATTTCATCAACCCACCTCCCATGTGGTCTTCTTCTGGGTCTTTTCCTGTCCCTTGGAATCCAATCTAAAATTTCGGCTGTCCATCGATGATCTGTCCTTCTGGCAGTATGTCCAGCCCATTGCCATTTCAGGGATTTAACTCTGATCATGATGTCTTCCACTCTTGTCATTTTTCGGATCCACGAGTTCCTCTTCTTATCTCTCCTGGTTACACCAAGCATGCACCTCTCCATGCTGCTTTGAGTTGTCTGCAGCCTTTGTATGTCTCTTTTAGTTAAGGTCCACGTCTCTGCACCATACGTAAGCACTGGAAGGATGCATTGATCAAACACTTTTCTTTTAAGACATAATGGCATATTGCTCTTGAAAATTATGCTGTTTCTTCCAAAAGCTCTCCAGGCAAGTTTTGTACGCCAATTAATTTCTTCATCAATGTGACCCTCACTTGATATCTGCTGTCCAAGATAAACGTACGAGTCTGTTATCTCCAGCTTTTCTCCATCAATCGATAAATCTTCATTTCTTGTAAAAGCATTGAACATCACTTTTGTCTTCTGAAAGTTCATTTTTAATCCCACTTCTTTACTCTTGTCAGCAAGTTCCTGGATCATACTCTGCAGCTCTGATGGGGTAGTTGCAAAAATGACTACGTCATCAGCAAAACGAAGGTGGGTTAGATAATCTCCATTAATCTTTATAGAAATTATTGAACTTTATTTATTGAGTTTTTGAGTTCCACGTCAATAGATGACGACGTTGGCTCACAGCTTTCTGAAAATTTCTCGAGCAGTCGGTTATGGAATTTGATACGACGGGCTGTCTGTTTGTTATGTGTTTTGCAAAACCTTTAGTTCTTATTTCGTCAACACTTCCTTGTACACAACATTTTTCGTATACACTGAATGTGAACCCTGTATCAATTTCACCTGTTCTTTTCCGTGAACTGTTTTCATTTTGACGTAGTCAGATCGTCTTAGCCTTGACGTTGTCACATACAGATGGCTAAACACCAGGTGTTTATAGTATCCCACTTAAACATGAAGACCCTAATACTGATAATAAATTCTATATAGGTTCTACACTTCGAACATTGGATAAAAGGTTGAGTGAACATAAATATGCGCTACGAACGGGGACTATTAACACAGCACTTACTACTGCAGTTGGGCAGGAAAGTTACTCCCCTGACTGGGATAACGCAAAAATTCTCTGTTCAAATGTAACGAGAAATATATGTACAAAATATGCTGTCTATACATGCGATAAAAGCAAACCACGTCTTCAATAAGCAAATTAAAATCAATTTATTTACAAATTAAAAGCGGTTAAAAGCAGACTAGCGCTTTCGGGGATCTCCCGTCCCCATCTACTGGTCAATGCGCCACGGGATCCAACAGAGTCAACCCTTATATACTTGATAACACGACCCACCATGCACCACGTCACCAACAGACCATGATGTCACTGTATAAGCACAAATTGTAAAATTTCAATTCCAAAATCAATATAACATAAATATAAGAATACAAAATATTTACAAAAATGTACTATTCCGATGTTTTAAAATTCCTCATGTGTCAAAGTCTCTTGTGGAGCAACCATCTTTCGCCAAGGTCTTGGTACAAATGTGGGGAGATCTAAATTACAACAGTTGTCTCCGTGTGCAATAATATATAAACTTTCTGAAAAGAAAACAGTCTTTTTGTTGACATTGGAGTTCAAGATTTTAACATTCTCCCAAACAGGGGTGTAACCACCCTGTTTAACAGCTATAGTAAAGGCAGTATTAATATTTTCTGTCCGGAGGGTGTACTTGTGTTCACCCAACCGGGTATTCAAATTGTAGAACCTATATAAAATTTGTCAATAACACCCGAATCCTCATGGGCGAGAGGAATGCAGTATACACCATATTTCATGAGTTTGGGTACTCTGCCACTATAGCTGAACTGAGTAAACTTCGAAACCAAGGTTTCCTTCCTGCCTCTGTGTCATCAAAAATGAAACCACCTGTGGGACCTAGAGTGCCAGAAGTATTTGGTAAACTGAAACTACACAAACCAAATCAACCCCTCAGATTATTAGTCTCAGGGTATGCTAGTCCAACGAGACCCCTTGAGACTATGCTAGCATCTTACTTGAAACACCTTACAATCCATTCCACGGTGTCAATTAAAAGCTCTACTCAGGCTCTTGAGCGAATCAAGGAATTTGACCCTCCACAAACTGGCTTTATTATGGCATCTCTAGACGTTGTTTCACTATTCCCAAATGTACCACTTGATCTGGTGCATTCTATCATTGCTGAAAAATTACAAGAAGATAGTTCTATCTCTCCGCTGGAAACTGATGCCATTCTTTCAGCACTGAAATTAGTGGCCAGAAGATCGTATTTTAAATTTGATAATAGAATATACCAACAGAGAGAGCCCATGGGCTCCCCACTATCCCCTGTGCTGGCTGAGATTCTTTTACAATCCTTGGAGGACAAAGTTTCGCTGGACTCTCCACTTCAACCATTACTAATAATCAGGTATGTCGATGATATGCTACTGTTTTGGCCCTACTCACTTCCCCAACTAGATGTTTTCATTGACTGCTTATCTTCACTTTTTCCCACAATAAAATTTACGAAAGAACTTGAGCAGGGGGGTAAGCTACCTTTTCTTGATTTTTTGTTATCAAGGGACCTCAACACTCACCAGATTAAATACTCCGTGTACCGAAAACTGAAAACCTACGTTCATACCATGTATCATACCGTTTAACTCTTCTCACCCCCTGAGCAAAAAGCATCGTCACTTCGATTTCTAATCAAACGCGCATTCACACACTCTTCTTCCAACAAAGCAAGACGGGACGAACTCTCTAAGGCCTCAACTTTGGCACGGATCTTCGGCTACCCAGAGCACTACTTTCCCAGTCTATTGAGAAGGTTCACCAGGTTGAGACTCACGACCTTGTCCACGGACAATAAAATCACTAGATACGTTGGAAAGGTGGATTATCTCCCTCCAATAGTTAACACCCTCAAGAAGATATGCCATAGGCATAATTTGACATTTGGAGTTTGCACTAAAAATGTATTTACTTTACTGAGAAATGACAGAGATAAAGTACCCAAACTCATGAAATATGGTGTATACTGCATTCCTCTCGCCCATGAGGATTCGGTTGTTATTGACAAATTGTATATAGGTTCTACAATTAGGACTCTGAATACCCGGTTGGGTGAACACAAGTACACCCTCCGGACAGAAAATATTAATACTGCCTTTACTATAGCTGTTAAACAGGGTGGTTACACCCCTGTTTGGGAGAATGTTAAAATCTTGAACTCCAATGTCAACAAAAAGACTGTTTTCTTTTCAGAAAGTTTATATATTATTGCACACGGAGACAACTGTTGTAATTTAGATCTCCCCACATTTGTACCAAGACCTTGGCGAAAGATGGTTGCTCCACAAGAGACTTTGACACATGAGGAATTTTAAAACATCGGAATAGTACATTTTTGTAAATATTTTGTATTCTTATATTTATGTTATATTGATTTTGGAATTGAAATTTTACAATTTGTGCTTATACAGTGACATCATGGTCTGTTGGTGACGTGGTGCATGATGGGTCGTGTTATCAAGTATATAAGGGTTGACTCTGTTGGATCCCGTGGCGCATTGACCAGTAGATGGGGACGGGAGATCCCCGAAAGCGCTAGTCTGCTTTTAACCGCTTTTAATTTGTAAATAAATTGATTTTAATTTGCTTATTGAAGACGTGGTTTGCTTTTATCGCATGTATAGACAGCATATTTTGTACATATACCATTCCATGCGAAAATATTTCCTATTTCAGTAACGAGAAGTACAATATTTTTGTCCGAAAAGTTTGCATATCATTTCGTATGGTAACACTTGTTGTAATATTGACATGCCTACCTATACCAAACCCATGGAGTTGCCCCGGTGGCGCAGTGGTCTAAGCGATGGCCTCTGATCATTCGTCCGTAAGGGGTCCGGGTTCGAATCCCGGTGAGGCATGGATGTTGTGTATGTCTTACGGCACTGGCTCTTTCCCTTCCCTGGAAACAGTGACCCTGAATTAAGGACGGGCGACTGCTTATAGCCCATTGAGTTGCTCACGGTGGTCGTTAAACCTCCAATCAAAAAAAAAAACAACCCATGGAGACGGTTGGTGACTCCCTCTTCCATCGAGAGTGAAATCTAGAACTACCTTTGACTTGTATAATTATTTTTTTAACATTAGAGTTTGTCTTCTAATGTTGGCAACACAGGAATGTAAAAGACTTGTGATTGGAATACTTTGTGGCTGTATATATATGAGATGGCTCCTCATGATTCGTGGCACTTAGGCCTGATGATAGGGACAAGGGAGCCCTGAAAGTACTTGCCTTTGTATTTTAAAATAGTGTTTTTAATTGTAAATAAATGTGTTTTAATTTGCAGTTGGAGACGCGGTTTGTGTTGATCGTACGTTAGACAGCATATATCTAGTATTTGTACAGTTATCGTGCGAAATTTATCATTGGCATCATTGTACCTCAGTTTTGTTTTCTGAAAGTTCATTTTTGATCCCACTCTTTTACTCTTGTCAGCAAGTTTTGCATTATACTCAACACTCTGAAGGTGTAATTGCAAAAATTACTACTTCATCAGCAAAACGAAGATGAGTTAAATATTCTCCATTAATCTTTATCCCCTTGTTTTCCCAGTTCAATGATTGAAATACATTTTGCAATGTGGCATTGAAGCGTTTGAGAGATGGGGTGCCACCTTGCCTCACTCCCTTTCCAATTTTTATTTGATGCTGTATCCTCAAATCGCCGAACCTCTGCATTTTCAAAGATGTTATTAATAATGTTGTTGTATGCATCTTTAATACCGTACGGTTTCAAAGACATTGTAACTGCTGATAAATTCCCGGAATCAAAAGGCTTTCCATAATCAATAAAAGCCATACATAATGGGAGTTCATATTCTCTCGTTCTTTCAATTAGTTCTCTTGGTACATGGATATGATCTATAGCGTTGCAGCCACTCCTGAATCCTGCTTTTTCTTTCGGTTGAGCCATGGCCAGTGTTACCTTCAAGCGATGTGAAAGAACCTTAATGAAGATTTTATAAACCACTGATAGGAGGCGGATGGGCCTGCAGTTCCTGAGATCCTCAATGTCACCTTTCTTTTATGTATAAAGGAGGATCATTCTTTAAGGTGTACTTCTCCTTAAGTGGATGTCGACCATGATTACACCAAACGTAACATTAATTCCTTTGTTGAAGGTACTCCTTAAAGGAATATCGATCATAATTACGTCAGACCTGATAAATTCCTTTCTTGAAGGTATACTTCTTAAGTGAATTTCGACAATTATCACGTGCGGTTTACAGATTTTTCCTTAAATAAAGTTCGAATGAGGTCTTTCCCGTTTGATAAAGGATTCTTCTCCATTGATTGTAGAACCTTATTAATACCCTTTTAAAGGAAGATCTGTTCTAAAATAAAATTCGAATGGTCGATTCTAGCTGAAGAAAAAAATTCTCTAAAAAGGTATGGAGAGACCTAATTAATTTCATTTTGAAGGAAGGTTTTTTTCTCAGTTTCTTCTTAAAGGACGGAGCATTTCTTCAAATTAATTGATTTGCTCTTTTTTTGCTTTAAGGATAAAATACAGTGCATCCCGCCAACATCAATGAATAAGTGAAATGTAGGTATTTTTTTAACATAAATGTGCGCAAAATATCCTACTGCTTTTGTGAAACTAAGCGCCACGTTAACACAAAGCCAGAATCCACATCTTTCGTTTCGTTCAACTTATCACTGTCAGCAGAGCTCTTCGGTATAAATTGTTAGTTATCTGCATCTACTAGTGTAAAAGAAGCCTTTCCCAAACTGTTCTTTCCCCTCTACATTAAGCTGACCTATGTTACGATCGGTGCCTGATTTTAAGTGGTGTTCACATACTTCACCAAGTAAGTACTCTGTTCCAGATCCTTGTAGATAAACGTAGTCGCAGCTTATCTTGCATAGCGTGAAAAATGCGCTGCACTTCGAAGGCGTGATATAAACATCTCAGTTCATTTTCACCGCCCCTATTTATCAGCTGGACGTAGCCCGGTAGTAGCGCACAAGAGTATGTTAGATAAATTCCGAGAAAAAAAAAAATGCGTTTTTTTTTCTACACTCTTGTTCAACTCACTTACGTCTCAGAAAAGGAATAACTGGTTTCTCATGGAAAGTGTGTGAACGTAGTTGATGCCTATAAACAATGTTATACATAACCGGACCCTTGGCACGAAAATAAAAATATGTGCACTCTAGAAAACATTTCTGTTTAACAGTATTCTGCTTATTACCCACTTTCCGCACAAGTCGGTTAATAAATTTCACTTGTTTGACGCTATCTTTATTTGTCTGCTCTTCTTGGTAAAATTTAAACACGGTCTTATATGTTGCTTGTGAAAAGCAGGAGGGAAGAGTTTAATGACAGAAGAAGCAGAAGAGAAATCTGACGCTTGAGACTTGGCAAACCGAATTTCCCAACATCATAGACCTAAGAATGTAGTTGCTCAACTTTGTCGAGTCTCAGAATGATATACACTGACGGAAAAAAATCCCAACACCACGAAAAAATAGTTGTAGAGAAATGAAATGGCGGCAATACATTTGTATAGGTAACATATTTAATCGATTAAGGTTTCAAGATCACAGCTTATTGTAAGCGCGAGAAGAGCCATGTTAAATGTGAAATGCTGGTACATTAATAACCGGTGTAACCACCAGAATGTTGAATGCAAGCACGCAAACGTTCATGCATTGTGTCGTACAGGTGCTGGATGTCAGTTTGTGGGATGGAGTTCCATGCCTGTTGCACTTGGTCGGTCAATACAGGGACGGTTAATGTTGGTTGGGGGTGGCGCTGGAGTTGTCGTCCAATGATGTCCTGTACGTGCTCGATTGGTGAAAGATCTGGTGATCTAGCAGGCCACGGCAACATGTCCACACTTTGTAGAGCATGTTGGGTTACAACAGCGGTATGCGGGCGAGCGTTATCCTGTTGGAAAACACCCCCTGGAATGCTGTTCATGAATGGAAGCACAACAGGTTAAATCACCATACCGACGTACAACTGTGCCGTCAGGGTGCGTGGGATAACCACGAGAGTGCTCCTGCTGTCATAGGAAATTGCTCCCTAGACCATAACTCCAGGTGTAGGTCCAGTGTGTCTCGGCCGCAGACAGGTTGGTTGCAGGCGCTCACCTGGCCTCCTTCTAACCAACACACGGCCATCACTGGCAGAAGGCAGAACCGGCTTTCATCAGAAAATACAACAGATCTCCACTCCGTCCTCCAATGAGCTCTAGCTTGACACCACTGACGTCGCAAACGCCAGTGGTTTGGAGTAAGTAGAGTGCGCGCTACAGGGCGTCTGGCTCGGAGCTGTCCTTGAAGTAACCGATTTGTAACAGTTCGTTGTGTCACTGTGGTGGTAACTGCAGCTCGAATTGCTGCCACAGACGCGGTACGATGCGCCACGGCCATACGCCGTATACGGCGGTCTTCCCTCTCAGTAGTACCACGTGGCCGGCAGGTACCCGGTCTTCTTTAGGCAGTACCTTCCCTTGGCCACCGCTGCCAACAATCATGCACAGTGGCTACATTCCTGCCAAGTCGTTTTGCAATATTACGGAAAGAACATCCTTCTTCTCGTAGCCCAATTACACGACCTCGTTCAAACTCCGTGAGCTGTTGATAATGGCTTCTTCGTCTTCTTAAAGGCATTCTTGACTAACATCAACACCCTACGTCGAATCTCAACGATAACTAACGCTTACGAACGTTACAGCGCGTATTTACAGCAAACCTGCTTTGCATGTTCCGAGGGGCGCTACTAGCGCCACACGTATGTGCCGAGCGCGAAATGTGCATAGACGTCATCTTACAGATGTACTCTCGCCGCCTACCAACTGTCGTTTATCTAACACAACCCCTTCTTGGTGTTGGGATTTTTTTTCCGTCAGTGTAGGTACAAACGATAAACCTCGTTTTTCCTAAGTGAAAAAGATGCTATCAAATACCAATCGATCTTGAAGTAACTCTAACTTCGAAAAATGCACCGGAGGGTGTTAAGATAATACAACGTTTGTCACAAATAATTTTTTTCAAGTCGACCAAGGTTTCGCTGGGTTCTCACCTAGCGTCATCAGGACGAATGGCACGTATTATAAATATTAAAATTATACATGATATGTATTATCTTAATATTCACTATATTGACAAAAGTCACCGGACACCTAGAAGAGAAACACAACGTAGCACTTATTGACATACATTAGTACGGTGTCGGTCCACCTTTGGCTTTAATGCATGCACTGACCCTTCGAGTCGTGCTTTCGACAAGGTTTTGGAACACAGCGATAGGTATGCGCTTCCATTCAGTACGTAATGCTGCCGCTAACTATTGCTTAGTGGTAGGCATTGGTTCCAAACTTCTTATGCGGCGCTCTAATTCATCCCATAGGTGCTCTATGGTATTAATATCAAGGCTCTGTGCTGGCCAGTCCACACACGATACGGAATTATCGTCAAACCACGCCGTAACAGTCCTTGCTTTATGGCTCAGTGCATTATCCTGCTGGTTCAAACAAGGCTCGGTTCCATAGTATTGCCACAGAGTTGGTAGGGCATAGTTGTCCAGAATATCGATGTAGACGTGCTAGTTAACAGGTTTGTCCACGACAACCAATGGGCCGGGACCATACAACGAAAAACACTCCCACACGAGTACATTGCCAGCTCCAAACTTGACCGTAGGAAGAGTACACTGTGGTAAATAGCGTTCCCCCTGCTGCCGCCATACCCACACACGGTCATCACACTCATGGATCGTGTATCTGGATTAATCAGTCCAAAAAGACCCGTTTCCATTGATCTACGGTCCACGATATATGTTCTTTACACCATGCTAAACGACGAGTAGTGTTCTGAGTAGAGATGAAAGGCTTTATGAGCAGCCACACGACCACGGTAACCCATGAAATGAAGTTCTCTGCGAATGGTACGTGTACATACCGAGGTTCCAGTATTTTTACTCACCTGTACACTGAGGTCTTGTGCAATACTCCATCGATTAGCTGTAACGACTCTCCTGAGGCTTCGATGTCCTCTATCACTGATTTTCTTTGGTCTGCCGGTACGTTTTGCTGCTTCAGGCACGCCATGTGTTTTCCACTTATTTAGTACATCCAAAACAGTTTACTTAGGTATGTTTAAACGCCTCTCGGTTTCTCTTACGGACAATCCACTAATATAACACCCAACAATCTTTACTTTCTTAAAGTCAGTTCTCTCCCGCCGCGACATTTTCATTCAACCTTACAGTGCGATATGATCGCGGTCAGCTGCAGGCTTGTTTCATACCGTTTGCAGCTGTATCCCTCATCTTAACAACGGAGCGGATCCGTTCATTTGCCTTTGAAAGGGTGTCCGGTGACTTTTGTCAGTATAGTGTTTATGATCGTCACAAGATTGTAGTCTCTGATTTCAAATACCGTTAGGATGGTAAAAATGATCAAAGTCATCCAAAAGCAAAATTAATTCATAACTTAAAATACATAGCCGTATGTGCACGATATACAATAGAATTATTAAAAACTAGTATTAAAAACGTACAGTTGTTAAAAATCTTTAATACTAAAAAGCATGACTTAACTGCGCAATATCTTTCGAAGTGCCAGGCACTTCATCATCAGGCCGAGTGATCAACTTGTGCTGCAGGAACTCATTTATATATACAAGAATCCATCGGGTGTCTATGACGTAATCTGGTCGGAGGTCATAGACGTACTAAACATCAACGTCCGGCACCCCGAATTCATACAAATGGCATATCAACGCCAAATTACAATATATTATTAGATAGTTCGGTGCATTGGCCCATTTTTTTATTTACATGTCACAATAGGCAAGTCCATGGCATTGGTATAACATAGGGGGTTTCATCGTTACAGCAGTTTTTTCCACATATTTGGATGAACAGACTTTCAGTTAAGAGTAAGGATCGTCTTCTTTAAGAGTAAGGATACATTCTTTATCAAATTTTAAAAATAAATACGCACACTGGCCACTGAATTAGAAACCTTTATGCAGATGTACGTAAACGTCACTTATGCAGCGGATATGCAAAATACGCGGTCACGTGGTCTAGGCAGACATTTAAGACTGCTGCTCGTCAGTAATCGTCATTAGTGTTGATCACAATGGGGAAAAGAAAGGATCTTTCGGAGCTTAACAAAGGGTTTATTGTAGGTGCCTGTCTAGCTGGAGCGGCGATTTAAAAAATAGCTGAGCTCACTTGTTTCTCAAAAGGTGAGATATCCCGGGTCTTGAATCAGTGGAAAACCCACATTGATTGTCTAAAACGCGTAACTGTGGCGCGACGACAATCTGTCACGAACGAGATCGCCGTCGTTTGACACGGCTTGTACGGAGAAACAGGACTTCCCGTGCACAGCAATTGCCCGAAGTATTCCATGAAAGCTGTTCCCGACTCATATCTCAAAGAACTATGTGCAGGAAATCGAAGAGGGTCGATATTGGCAGTCTCATGCCAATGCGGCAACCACTGATTTGTGCGAAGAACCGAAAACGTCGTCTACAGTGGTGCCGGGAACATCGTAACTGGACACTGGAAGACTGGAAGGAAATCATGTGGTCCGACGAGCCGCGGTACATCTTGTTCTGTACTGACGGTAGGCAGAGAGCCCCATTAAGCAATGGGGGACCCAGCTTGCCTTGTAAACACAACTCAAGGTTATGGAGGTGGTTTTATGGTGTATGGCACGTTTTATTGGTACGAAACAGGTCCCTTGATATTGCTGGAAGGTCAGATGTCCTCCAAGGATTACATAAAAATTATTGCCGATCAAGTCGATCCCGCAATGTTGTTTTTATCTAGCCGGTGCCTGCTGTTTGATGGACGACAATGCTACTGTCCATCGCGCAAGATGTGCTCAGCAGTGGTTCAGCGAGCACGGCAGTGAGCCACGACAAAGCCCGGATCTGAACCCCATTGAGAATGTATGGGACATGTTAGAAAAGCAGATCAGGGAGCAAAGTCCTCTTCAGTCAAATATGACTCAGTTAAAGGATTATGGTGAAAGCCTGGTATGCTGTAGACGTAGATGCACTCCAACACCTTGTGAAATATATGCCAAACCGCATTCGTGGTGCACTTCGGGTTAAAGGCGGTCCAACCCGATATTGAATGAAAGTTTCTAATTCAGTGGCCAGTATGTGAATCTACACTGTTGGCCACCCAAAATGCAACACCAAGAAGGAAGCATCCGACAGGCCTGAAATTCGCAGCATGCGTCGCTCGCGAGAGGACATGAAAACGATTAGCATTGCAGGGCATATGCATGCAAATCCTGTGCGCCCGGCACACCACCAAGAAGCACTATAAAAAGGGTGCACAGAAGGCGGGGTGTAAGTAGTGGAATTGTGTTATGCTGCTGGACCTGTGCGTGGGAAGCTTCCTGATGCCGCGTTGCAGATTACGGCAGTCATTCCAGCACGTTTCGGAGTTCGACAGAGGAAGAATAGTGGCTTATCGCGACAGCGGTTTATCGTACCGAGACATCTGCACCCGTATGGGACGACATCCAGCCACAGTGAGGCGAGTATGGATTTGGTAGGTGCAGGAGGGACGGATGGACCGACGTGAGCGATTGCCTCAGCCGCGGCACACCACCGACTGAGAGGACCGGCATGTTGTGGGGCGGGCATTGACGGCTCGCAACGCCACATCACGAACGTTAGCGCAGGAATTAGGGTGTGTTGCGCTACAACCTGTGTCAGCACGTACCGTTCGACGTCGTCTGCAGAAACGGCGACTTGTCGCACGTCGCCCATTGCTCCGATTACCATTGACGTTACACCACCGGCGAGTGCGGCGGCAGTTGGCCGTTCAACGCCGCACCTGGACTACCGAATGGCACGACATTGTTTTCTCCGACGAATCCCGCTTCTACCTGCAACACCACAATGGTCGGATCCGCGTGTGGCGGTACCGCGACGAGAGACTGTATGACGCCTGCAGTATGCATCGCCATACAGGTCCGTCGCTTGGTGTTATGGTTTGGGGTGCAATTGGATATGACACCCGCACCCCTCTGGTACGGATCGTCGGTACACTCAACAGCCACCGCACCATCTCCGACGTTTTGTAACCTGTAGTCCTCCCTTACCTGCAGGACCTGCCAGCGGCCACGTTTCAACAGGACAATGCGCGCCCTCGCGTGGCACGCATCGTGCAACAATTCGTCACGGCCCACCAGTTGTCACTGCTGCCGTGGCCCGCCTGTTCTCCCGATATGTCGCCCATCGAACACGTCTGGTCGCTGATCGGCAACCAAGTGGCCCGGGAAGCACCACTCGCGGCTACGCCTGATGAACTGTGGCAACGCGTGGAAGCAGCCTGGACCGACATACCCCAAGCCCACATCCAAAGCCTCTTTCGTTCGATGCCACGGCGTGTAGCGGCCGTTATTTCCAGCCATGGGGGCCACACGAACTATTGATGTCTGCGTGTTCCGCAAGTCGCACCGGTCTGTAAGCTGAATCGTTTTATCTTTGTATCTGTTGTTATGTGTCCTGTAAATCTGGCTTTGCTATCTCGTGTCCTTCGTGGTGTTGCATTTTGGGTGGCCAGCAGTGTATTATACACACACACTCTTATGGAATTAAAATAAAATATTCAGCACAATGGTACGTTTTCTGATTTTAAAAGAGAAATTATGCACTCTTAGATCGAACATTGACTGAAATCACGCAGACAAAGGTTTTTGTTATTTCATCTCTAATACATGTATGTTGACATAGAAATTTCGTTGAAGTAGAGAGCAGTAGTACTTTCAGTTTAATTTTACAATATTGACGTTGAAATAGAGAGCAGTTGTTCTTTCAGTTTAATTTTACAATATTGACGTTGAAGTACGATAGTAAAGAGAACTTTTTCTTCAGGCTGTTTCTCTTTCAAATTTTCCTCATGAAAGCCATGCTGCAATGTTCTAGTGATTAAAGTTTTGTTTTTTTAATTTTGAGCGTTCGTTTCAATAAATTAAGAACAGGTTTATTTCTCTTTAACGTATGTATTATATCGATTACATATTTACCGTTATTTTAGTGTTGTGCCCTTGAAAGTAATGTTTCGCAGAACTAACCATGGGCGTCCATACAGGGGAGCATGAGGGGATTTCTAGGGAGGGCCCATATTGCCCTCCCCTGGAAATCGGACCATGCTCTTTCTGACCTTGGAAGGTACTACAGAAATTTTCCTGATAATACTAATTCTGAATGCAAATTTTTCTGTTAAACTGATGCGTGTCTACGTAGAAAAAATAAGAAAAACGTTCGAAATTTCCAGTAGAAAAAACGGAAATCTACAGTAGAAAGTAATAATGAAATTTCTCATTGCATGTTAGAGAACAGTGTACATACGTTCAATTTGGAAAAGTATGAAAGGCGAAGAAATGAAATATATATCATCTTCTGCAGCAGCCATTCACTACTGGACAAAGATCTCTCAAAAGTTTTCCCCAGAAGTTTGTCTTGAGTGGGGGTTTTTTTCATTTTTGACGACCAACTGAGTAGTATCTGGGGTTTTTTGGTTCATGTGACACAAGTGCTCAAAAGGATCAAAAGAACGACAAATGAATTTCCATGTTGTCCTAACATACTGTCTATAAACAAAGACATCGCTCTTTAAATAAGGCTAACGCGCTCGGCTGGATATCGAGAGATCTGGGATTCGATTCCCCAGCAGTGACCGAATAACAATTTTTCGGTTGCTGTGTGTTGCTAAAACGTGGAACGAGCGATGTCTTTGTTTATTCACTGACGCCACGTATTTGGAGGATCTTAGCATACTGTCTAATTTTATTTAACGATCTTTTTTTTAGTTAGTTCTTGGATCTTCTGGTTTCCAATGAAATTTATGTGTTGAGACTGTGGTAAAAACGGTTAGATAACAAGGCACAGACAAATTTGCATATGGTGTTTGTATATGTTATACGTATTAATTGTAATTTCTGTTTGCACCCTCCTGAAAATTTATTTATGGGCGCCCGTGGAACTGATATTTGTGAGCGCTGCCCCTGTGGCGGAGTAGTCTGAGCGCTCGCTTCTGATCATTCGTCCCAGTAGGACCAGACGAGGCTTGGTTCGAATGTTTGGCTCTCTCCCATTCCCGGAACAATAGCTCTAGATGGGCAATTGCTTATAGCTCTTAGAGGAGCTCTTGGTGATCGTTAACTCCTTCGTCTCCCCCACCAAAGAGATTTGTGTGCAGATATTTTGGTTTTTCATTAGTTTTCTGCTTAAAAGAGCTAACTGCACAGAACCCATGTTATGGTGAAATGCTGTTGATAACGCAGGACGAATGGTAAAGGCAAGACAAGGCAGTTAGTAAACTGTTCAGGCGTAGCTCGCTTTCCCAATCATCTGACTAAGCAATTAGCTCAAACTTTGGAATGTAAGAGGGATTGGTAACCTTTGGTCTAGGATATCTACATGTTACACCTCATGGTATTGTACATCAATTTAAAGCTCTCGTTAATAGCAGGTAACCGTCCTCCTGTAACCTGGGCATCAATGCTTGACAGGAGCGAATTTAGGTTACCATTTTGAGCATAGTGAATTTGAATCATCTTCCCTTTCCTCAGCGCTTTTTCTTACCATTTTCGATGCAGCTGGCCAGTGGGCATGGCTCTCACTTTCGCAGTGTCCCATCTGAGGGAAAGGTAGATTTATGGGTTTTTTTTTGTTATTAGAGGAAATAACTGGGTAATGACCTCTCAACGGTCAGAGGAAGGCAACTAAGGAACATCCGCGCCTTCTAGGAAAAGAGGGACACTTTTAGGTGTTTTTCAGCCGTCGACTTTTCTGGGAGGATTCGGTTGGAAGGCAGAGAGTGAAGGAGGTGTCGAGATTTCGCTCCGGAGTGCGAAATCGAGATAATGCTGATCATCAAGGGAGAATAAGAAAATATGACAGCGAATACTGGCCGCGAGAGAAGGGGATTTAAAGTGTTACTAATATAGAGAATGAATGGAAATCCGGACAATGCTTTTGAGACCTTCCCCATAACATCTGAATAAATACATTTCTCACTGCAAGAGCGAGTTATAACTTTAGCGGGTATTTTATTTATTTGCTCCAGTCAGGTAAAGTACGAGTTAAATTCCCGATACAAAAACGCTTTGCAGGCGAAGCTTCAACGAACCCTTCACACAGGGCACTGAAATATGACTCAGTACCAAGCCCTGTAACCCCCACCTACCGGGGGTTGAGAAGAAGCTAAATTTCGCTACGACGCATGCTTTATTACCGTCGGGAAAGATGCATAGCATCAAAATGCCTTTCTTGTAATGGCTTTGATCACGTTTAGCATCATGTTCTCGTAATTTACGCAGATTTATGTAAAACGTGATGAAATTATTGTTCGACGATAGTTTAGTAAATTATATCGTTGAGTAACAACGAAACTAACACTGCCCCGGTGGGGCAGTGGTCTAAGCGATGGCTTATGACCGTTCGCCCGGAAGGGGTCCGGGTTCGAATCCCGTGAGGCATGGATGTTGTGTTTGTCTTACGGCGCTGGCTCTGTTTCTTTCCTGGAACCAGTGACCCTAAATTAGGACGGGCGACTGCTTGTAGTCCATTCAGTTGCTCCTGGTGGTCGTTAAACCTCCAATAAAAAAAAAAACGAAATTAACTATTGTTGCATCACTTCACGGGACAGCATTCAAAAATCAGATTTCAGCAATGGTTTTGACTACTTCCGTTACCCATTTTCGTTACATCGAAACCTTATACTTGGGATTTACTTTAATACTGTCGGGAAAATGCATAGCATCAAATAGCTGATTTATTTCCACTTAGTAGCAATATCCTCAGGGTATTTCCGTACTATTTGTATCGATGCATAGAACGAAAATTATGATAGGATTTCCAGTGACTAGAAAATAAGTCAAGAATTTCCAGTAAGTTTTGAATGATTCAAATGGAGATTCAGGCCTCGATTAAAATCCTCTTTCTGATGTCTTAGGTGTTAGACATCTTATTGACGTGTTCATCAGGTGTTATTTTTCCCAATTCCATTGTTATCTCCAGCGGGTGTTTTTCTTAACCTATCGACATTTCGATCAACATCTTCGCGAAAATCTTACGGTGTTTTCATCAGATTCGTTTTTCATCTAAGGTCACACTAATCACAAACTTGAGACAGTAGCCTTGATTATGCAGACTTTGCAAGGTTAAAAAGAGATATGAAGTAAACTACGTCATATATCTAACAAATACGAAAGTTTTTTCTTTTTTTGGACTCACGAATGAGAACTAATGTGAGTCGAAGGAAATCCAGTATTTTGTTACATTCAAAGAGTTGATTCTATTTCTCTGCTGTCAGTTATACGCTCGTACAATCTTAATTCTTGCTCTACTCCTCTCTCCTTGTTAAAAATAAAATAAAAAGACCTCAAGCGCTTGATAGTTTCCAGAATACGACAAGATTTTTTTTCTCTCTCTTAAAAGGCGTTCAAACGAGTGACTTTATTACATAACGTATGCCTCTTTGCAATCTGATAAAAGAAGCAATTATAACCAAATGAGAAAGATAGCGAGGTAGCCAGTGAAAAATACTTTAGAAGAGCTGAAGGCCTTCAGCGATAAAAATAACTTGAAGGAACGTTTTTTTTTTTTTTGCTTCTTCTTTTCAATTTAAAGTGCAGAGATATCAAACTCTTCGTGATGAATTCTACGCAAGCTTTTTGACTACGCTTGAACTAAATGAGTTAGAAAACTCACCCGTGCGTTCTTTTCAAGTTCTGATCCCTGGCCTGATGGAGTCGGGGGAGAAGTTCATGTCAAGGACACCAACCTTAGACAAGAGAAATATGTGAACCTCAGATAACATCCTTCCAAATCGCTTCATTTTTATCTATTTCTCTAACCTCAGCAGTTCCTTGTAATAACACTCTTCTTTCTAATAAAATGTGCTTGTCAGTAAACATTTCTATCTTTAACAGGTGAGTGAGTATGGACTTCAAGTGCTAAAAAATCCAGAATAAATTAAGTAGAAAGAGACTGTAAAATAATAGCTTTTAACTGGAATGTGTAGAATTATTATTTTGAAGGTTTACTTCACTTATAAACTTACAGTAGCTTGGTGACTTGATTTTACTTTGCTAACTCGGATTAGTCTTTTTTCGCTTGTTCTTAGCAGCTGCAATCTTAATTCAACATGAAACATTTGTTAATTATGATATTCAAGTAAACAGCCAGGGTAAGTAAGGAGTCAATGCTTACAGAATTGAACGTCCACTTTTTATTCAATAGCTCAGCACATCAGTTAGTCGACGATGTCACTTCGTTTATACACTCATTGTCATAAAAATCCGCGCACCAAGAAAAAACCGTGCGATTAATGCGAAACTCTGCGAATAGCTACGGGGAGAGCACACATGCAAATGATTAAAGTTTCGTGCGATTCCGCACGCGCGCGTCCAAGACGACGCTGCAGTCGCAATCCTTGGGGCTTATAAGGCGCTGCGCAGGGGACTCCACATTCGTGCCGAAGTGCACGGTAAGAGTTAGGTGAGATCCCTGAGCGATAGACATGCCTAGGAGCCGACGTATATGTGCGTACGGGCAACTGACGGAGTTTGAACGAAGCCGTATCGTCGAGATGAGAGAGTCAGGGTGGCCGGCGCGCCAAATCTGCCGCCATTTGGGCCGGTTACATAGTACGGTGCATCGTGTTAGGAGCAATGGGCACGGGAAGGAACCCAAATACGGCAGACTGGCTCTGGACGACCCAGACACACTACCAGCACAGAGGACCGTGGGATCGTAAGAGCGGCACGCACACATGCAACGACATCCTTGTCCAATATCCAGAGACGTGGCGGCGGCTGTACAAGAGACTCTTGTGTCCGCCAGAACCATTTCCAGACGCCTGACAGAGGCGAATCTGCACTCTCGACGGCTTTTACGTTTTCTGCCATTAACACTGACCATCGTCGACGTCGATTGCAGTGGTGTCAGCAGCGTGCAACGTGGAATGCTACGGACTGGCGACGTATAGTGTTCCTTGACGAATTCCGCTTCTGAATGGGAACGGACGACCACCGTGTTAGAGTGCGGAGGACCACAGGTGAGCGCTACAATCCCAACCTCACTGTACAGAGGCACACGTTCCGAACTGCAGGCGTGATGGTCTAGGGAGCCGTTGCGTATGACAGCCATGGGACCGGAGTGTTCCGAAGGACGTTGATAGCCCAGCGCTAGGTACAGGAGATCCAGCGGCCTCATGTTCTGCCTTTCCTAGCGGGCGGCCCGGAGCCATTTTCCAGTCCTAGTAAACCCGAGCCGTGTGCGGACGCGAGAGATCGCCCGTCCGCACACGGCTCGGGTTTACTAGGACTGTCTACGACATGCTTCGATGCTTCCGTGGCGTGCCAGATAGCCTGATCTCTCGCCTATCGAGCACGTGTGGGACCAGATGGGACGCCAGCTTTCTCCATGTCCCAGTGTTCGTGATTTAGAGCGTCACTTGCAAGAAGTGTGGGCCAATCAGTCGCAGAATAACATACGGCGTCTGTTTGACTCCATGCCGGACCGTATCACTGCATGTATCCGAGCACGAGGCTGTCCGACTCGGTACTAACGCTGACCGGAATATGCACCGTATGTCGGCGGTAAATCGTCGTGCTGCTGTGCTATTGTAATCACTTCTGTCCTTGGTATGTATCATCTCACTACTAAAATCTCATTTCAATCCGACGCCTCTTTCTTGGTGCGCAGATTTTTATGACAATGAGTGTAATAACAAGATGAATGGACTTCGCACGACTATTTCGTACAATATACGTTCAACAACTATCACTCTTCAAAAGAACAAATAGCATCACGTACTCAAAACATTGCTTTTATGGTATGGCTCTTACAAAACCTCTGTCAACAACGAATACAGCTCACTCTCTTATAGTTAATACCGCTCTCTGTCTGCACATACGAATCCTTAATCTGAATATGCCTTTTAATACAGCTCTATTTACGTTACGAGTGCACTTTGACCAGCTGTCAGATTGCCAACTTTGAAATGCTCGTTGAGAGAAATTCTGTAGCGTTAAGTCAGGAAATATTTACCAATGAGAAACCCAATTTGAAAAATTCAGAAGGAAGGAAAATGTGTGCCAGATGACCTGATCCAGAGGAACAAGAATGAGCGTGTCATGAAGTGTTTGAATCTGTTGAACAAACAACACAGAAAGTCTTTCCTGTAGAAAATCGTTACGGGTGATAAAAAGTGGATATGGTACGGCAATCCCAAACGCAAAAAACACTGGGCAGACCCCGGTGAAGCAACGACTTCGGCAGCGAAACGCAATATTCACTCCAAGATAGTTCTGTTGTGAATCCGGTGGGATATGAAGGCTGTACTCTCTATTATGTACTGTTGGAACAGGGTCAAACTCTTACTGCTGATCGCTAAAAGCAACAATTGTTGCGATTGAACCAGGAAATCTGTTGGAAACGTCCATTCACGGGCAAAGGATTGCGTCCCGTGAAATTACTGCATACCAACGCTAGGCAACATGTCGCGAAATCGGTCAAGGAAACGTTATTGACGCTTGGCTGGGAAGTTTTGGAGCACCCGGCGTATAGTCCCGACATAGCCCCTTCAGACTATCATTTGTTCCGATCGATGCAACATGGTTTGTCTGCTGTACGGTTCCGGACATGTGAAGAAGTGTAAAACTGGGTTGACGACTTCATCGTGTCACACGACGAAGAATTCTTCATGGCGGGAATCCTTCGGCTTCCCGACCGATGGTGGAAGGTGATAGATAATGACGGCGCACATTTTGATTCGTAAAGGTATTGTTGTTTTCTAACAAATTACATGTTGTAAAAATGCTTTAAAACTTATTTGTACACCTAATCATCATCATCATTGTCAACCATTATCAATCCACTGCTGGACGAAGGTCTCCCCAAGTTTCCTCCACAACGGTCTGTCTTGTGCCAGTCTCCTCCATGTCACCCCTGCATACTTTCGAATTTCATCCACCCATCTCCCATGTGGTCTTCTTCTGGGTCTTTTCTTGTCCCTTGGAATCCAATCTAAAATTTCGGTTGTAAATCGATGATCTGTCCTTCTGGCAGTATGTCCAGCCCATTGCCATTTCAGGGATTTAACTCTGATCATGATGTCTTCCACTCTTGTCATTTTTCGGATCCACGAGTTCCTCTTCTTATCTCTCCTGGTTACACGAAGCATGCACCTCTCCATGCTTCTTTGAGTTGTCTGCAGTCTTTGTATATCTCTTTTAGTTAAGGTCCACGTCTCTGCACCATAAGCAAGCACTGGAAGGATGCATTGATCAAACACTTTTCTTTTAAGACATAATGGCATATTGCTCTTGAAAATTATGCTGTTTCTTCCAAAAGCTCTCCAGGCAAGTTTTGTACGCCGATTAATTTCTTCATCAATGTGACCCTCACTTGATATCTGCTGTCCAAGATAAACGTAGGTGTCTGTTATCTCCAGCTTTTCTCCATCAATCAATAAATCTTCATTTCTTGTAAAAGCATTGAACATCACTTTTGTCTTCTGAAAGTTCATTTTTAATCCCACTTCTTTACTCTTGTCAGCAAGTTCCTGGATCATACTCTGCAGCTCTGATGGGGTAGTTGCAAAAATGACTACGTCATCAGCAAAACGAAGGTGGGTTAGATAATCTCCATTAATCTTTATCCCTTTGTTTTCCCAGCTCAGCGACTGAAAAACACCCTCCAATGTGGCATTAAAAAGCTTCGGAGATATGGTG
Source organism: Macrothele yani (assembly GCA_039090855.1). Lineage (NCBI taxonomy): Eukaryota > Metazoa > Arthropoda > Arachnida > Araneae > Macrothelidae > Macrothele > Macrothele yani. The sequence goes on from CM077017.1 coordinate 16,467,314, forward strand.
TCACCTTGTCTCACTCCCTTTCCAATTTTTATGTGTGTTGTATTTTCAAACAGCCTAATCTTTGCACTTGCATTTTTTTGTCATCTAAATAATAAAGGTAAGCAGCATTTGAAGATAATTATGGGAGATTTCAATGCAAAAATAGGGCAACGGCAACAGAATGAAACTTCAGTAGGTAAATTCGGTCATGGCAACAGAAACCAGCGTGGAAATACTCTCGTTGAGTTTGCAGAGGCAGAAGGGTTTTTCATCTTGAACTCCTTCTTCAAGAAAAAGCCACACAGGAAATGGACATGGAGACATCCAAATGGGACGACAAGTGAAATTGATTTTATTATGTGTAACAAAAAATTCGTCATAGAAGACTGCAGTGTGCTAAACAAGTTCAACACAGGTAGTGACCATAGATTGGTGAGATGAAAGATGCACCTCAACACTAAACTTGAACGTGGCAAGCTCATAGGACAAACAAAATCTATTGACATAACCAACCTTAAAAACACCATAATACCTTCAAGTTAGAACTGAAGAACAGGTTCTCTGCTTTAGAAGGCCTAACATCGGAAGAAGTGGACATCTCTGAAGTTAACAGAAAAGTAACCAAAGCTCTTATGGAAACAGCAACAAAATTAGCTGGGTCTAAGAACAAGTTGCATGTGAACAAATTATCAGGAAAAACCAAAATGTTGATGCAAAAAGAAGAGAGATGAGGACAACTAAAGAAGATGTGACTTCCAAAGTGGAATATATAGAGCTATGCAAGACAGTAAGAAAAAGTATCACTGAAGACGTAAGGAAATTCAACTGTGAACTAGTGAGGAAAGCAATTGAAAACAACCAAAGCCTAAAGATAGCAAAACGACATCTCAGTAAGGGAAGAAAACAGATTATGGCACTGAGAAAAGAAGATGGTTCTGTAACAAGAAATAGAGGCGAAATTTTGACAAGAGTGAAAGATTTCTACTCCAAATTATATGAAAGGGATGATATATGCACTCCAGACATCATGAAAGATACCAGTACCAGAGTTCCTCCAGTCCTTCCAGCAGAAGTTGCACATGCAATCAAGAACATGAAGCGAGGAAAAGCTCCAGGAGAAGATGGAATTACTGTAGACATCATACAAGAAGCAAGTGGAGAAATCGAAACAGTACTCGCCCAAATTTTCACTCGATGCCTTAATGAAGGAAAGATTCCTGAGGATTCGAACACCGCTACAATGATCCTGCTACATAAAAAAGGTGACATTGAGGATCTCGGAAACTACAGACCTATCAGCCTCCTATCAGTAGTTTATAAAATCTTCACTAAAGTTCTTTCACACCGCTTGAAGGTAACACTGGACATGGCTCAACCGAGAGAACAAGCTGGATTCAGGAGTGGCTACAGCACAATAGATCATATCCACGTGCTGAGAGAACTAATTGAAAGAGCGAGGGAATATGAACTTCCATTGTGCATGGCTTTTATCGATTATGAAAAAGCCTTTGATTCGGTGAAACCATCAGCAGTTATAATGGCTCTGAAAACCTGCGGTATTGAAGATGCATACATTAATATTATTAATAACATCTATGAAAATGCAAGTGCAAAGATTAGGCTGTTTGAAAATACAACACACGTAAAAATTGGAAAGGGAGTGAGACAAGGTGACACCATATCTCCGAAGCTCTTTAATGCCACATTGGAGGGTGTTTTTCAGTCACTGAGCTGGGAAAACAAGGGGATGAAGATTAATGGAGATTATCTAACCCACCTTCGTTTTGCTGATGACGTAGTCATTTTTGCAACTACCCCATCAGAGCTGCAGAGTATGATCCAGGAACTTGCTGACAAGAGTAAAGAAGTATGATTAAAAATGAACTTTCAGAAGACAAAAGTGATGTTCAATGCTTTTACAAGAAATGAAGATTTATCGATTGATGGAGAAAAGCTGGAGATAACAGACACGTACGTTTATCTTGGACAGCAGATATCAAGTGAGGGTCACATTGATGAAGAAATTAATCGGCGTACAAAACTTGCCTGGAGAGCTTTTGGAAGAAACAGCATAATTTTCAAGAGCAATATGCCATTATGTCTTAAAAGAAAAGTGTTTGATCAATGCATCCTTCCAGTGCTTACGTATGGTGCGGAGACGTGGACCTTAACTAAAAGAGACATACAAAGGCTGCAGACAACTCAAAGAAGCATGGAGAGGTGCATGCTTGGTGTAACCAGGAGAGATAAGAAGAGGAACTCGTGGATCCGAAAAATGACAAGAGTGGAAGACATCATGATCAGAGTTAAATCCCTGAAATGGCAATGGGCTGGACATACTGCCAGAAGGACAGATCATCGATGGACAGCCGAAATTTTAGATTGGATTCCAAGGGACAGGAAAAGACCCAGAAGAAGACCACATGGGAGATGGGTGGATGAAATTCGAAAGTATGCAGGGGTGACATGGAGGAGACTGGCACAAGACAGACCGTTGTGGAGGAAACTTGGGGAGACCTTCGTCCAGCAGTGGATTGATAATGGTTAACAATGATGATGATGATGATGATATATATATATCATTATTGTCAACCATTATCAATCCACTGCTAGGCGAAGGTCTCTCCAAGCCTTTTCCACAACGGTCTGTCTTGTGCCAGTCTCCTCCATGTTACTCCCGCATACTTACGAATTTCATCCACCCATCTCCCATGTAGCCTTCTTCTGGGTCTTTTCCTGTCTCTTGGAATCCAATCTAAAATTTCGGCTGTCCATTGATGGTCTGTCCTTCTGGTAGTATGTCCAGCCCATTGCCATTTCAGGGATTTTACTCTGATAATGGTGTCTTCCACTCTTGTCATTTTTCTGATCCACGAGTTCCTCTTCTTATCTCTCCTGGTTACACCAAGCATGCACCTCTCCATGCTGCTTTGAGTTGTCTGCAGCCTTTGTATGTCTCTTTTAGTTAAGGTCCACGTCTCTGCACCATACGTAAGCGCTGGAAGGATGCACTGATCAAACACTTTTCTTTTAAGACATAACGGCACATTGATATTGAAAATTATGCTGTTTCTTCCAAAAGCTATCCAGGCAAGTTTTATACGCCGATTAATTTCTTCATCAATGTGACCCTCACTTGATATCTGCTGTCCAAGATAAACGTACGTGTCTGTTATCTCCAGTTTTTCTCCATCAATTGATACATCTTCATTTCTTGTAAAAGCATTGTAGTTCACTTTTGTCTTCCGAAAGTTCATTTTTAATCCCACTTCTTTACTCTTGTCAGCAAGTTCCTGGATCATACTCTGCAGCTCTGATGGAGTAGTTGCAAAATGACTACGTCATCAGCAAAACGAAGGTGAGTTAGATAATCTCCATTAATCTTTATCCCTTTGTTTTCCCAGTTCAGTGATTGAAAGACATTTTTAATGTGGCATTAAAGAGCTTGGGAGATATGGTGTCACCTTGTCTCACTCCCTTTCCAATTTTTATGTGTGTTGTATTTTCAAACAGACGAATCTTTGCACTTGCATTTTCATATATGATTTGCACTTGCATTTTCCATGCACAATGGAAGTTCATATTCCCTCGCTCTTTCAATTAGTTCTCTCAGTACGTGGATATGATCTATAGTGCTGTAGCCACTCCTGAATCCAGCTTGTTTTCTTGGTTAAGCCATGTCCAGTGTTACCTTCAAGCGGTGTGAAAGAACTTTAGTGAAGATTTTATAAACCACTGATAGGAGGCTGATAGGTCTGTAGTTCCTGAGGTCCTCAATGTCACTTTTTTATGTAACAGGATCATTGTAGCATTGTTCCAATCCTCAGGAATCTGCCCTATATTAAGGCATCGAGTGAAAACTTGGGCGAGTATTGTTTCAATTTCTCAACTTGCTTCTTGTATGATGTCTACAGTAATTCCAACTCCTCCTGGAGCTTTTTCCCACTTCATGTTCTTGATTGCATGTGCAACTTCTGCTGGGAGGACTGGAAGAACTCTGGTACTGGTACCTTTCATGATGTCTGGAGTACATGTATCATCCCTTTCATATAATTTGGAGTAGAAATCTTTCACTGTTGTCAAAATTTCGCCTCTATTTCTTGTTACAGAACCATCTTCTTTTCTCAGTGCCATAATCTGTTTTCTTCAATTACTGAGATGTCCCTTTGCTATCTTTAGCTTTGGTTGTTTTCAATTGCTTTCCTCACTAGTTCACAGTTGAATTCCCTTACGTCTTCAGTGATACTTTTTCGTAGTGTCTTGCATAGCTCTATATATTCCATTTTGAAAGTCACATCTTTTTTAGTTGTCCTCATCTCTCTTCTTTTTTTCATCAACATTTTGTTTTTTCCTAATAATTTGTTCACATGCAACTTTTTCTTAGACCCAGCTAATTTTGTTGCTGTTTCCATAAGAGCTTTGATTACTTTTCTGTTAACTTCAGAGATGTCCAATTCTTCTGAATTTAGACTTTCTAGAATAGAGAATCTGTTCCTCAGTTCTAATTCGAAGGTATTATGATGCTTTTTAAGGTTGATCACGTCAATACACTTTGTTTGTTTTTTGAGCTTGCCACGCACGAGTTTAGCATTGAGGTGCATCTTACATCTTACTATTCTATGGTCACTACCTGTGTTGAACTTGTTGAGCACACTGCAGTCTTCCATGACAAATTTCTTTTACACATAATAAACTATACACACTATATTGACAAAAGTCACCTGACACCTAGAGGAGAAACCCAACATAGCATTTATTGACATACATTAGTACGGTGTCGGTCCACCTTTGGCCTTAATGCATGCACTGACCCTTCGAGACATGCTTTCGAAAAAGTTTTGAAACACAGCGATAGATATACGCTTCCATTCAGTACATAATGCTGCCACTAACTGTTGCTTAGTTGTAGGCCTTGGTTCCAAACTTCTTATGCGGAGCTCTAATTCATCCCATAGGTGCTCTATGGGATTAAGATGAGGGTTCCGTGCTGGCCAGTCTACACACGATACGGAATTATCGTCAAACCACACCGTAACAGTCCTTGCTTTATGTCTCGGTATATTATCTTGCTGGTACCAACAAGGCTCGGTTCCATAGTATTGCCACACAGTTGGTAGGGCATAATTGTCCAGAATATCGAGGTAGACGTGCTGGTTAACCGGTTTCTCCACGATAACCAATGGGCCGGAACAATACCACGAAAGCACCCCAACACGAGTACACTGCCAGCTCTAAACTTCACCGTAGGAACAGTAAACTGTGATAAATAGCGTTCCCCGTCTGCCGCCATAACCAAACACGGCCATCAGAATGATGAATCGTGTATCTGGATTCATCAGTCCGTGGAACCCGTTTCCATTGATCTACGGCCCACGATAAATGTTTTTTACACCATGCTAAACTAAACGACGAGTAGCATTCCGAGTGGAGATGAAAGGCTTATGAGCAGCCGCACGACCACGGTAACCCATGGAATGAAGTTCTCTGCGAATGGTACGTGTACATACCGAATTTCCAGCATTTTTCTCCACTTGTACACTGAGGTTTTGTGCAGTACTCCGTCGATTAGCTGTAACGACTCTCCTGAAGCTTCGACGTCCTCTATCACTGGTTTTCTGTGGTCTGCCGGTACGTTTTGCTGTTTCGGCCACGCCATGTGTCTTTCGCTTATTCAGTACATCTAAAACAGTTGACTTGAATATGTTTAAACGCCTCTCGGTTTCTCTTACGGACAACCCACTAATATAACACCCAACAATCTTTCCTTTCTGAAAGTCAGTTCTCTCCCGCCACGACCTTTTCACTCAATCTCACAGTGCGATATGATCGCGGTCAGCTGCAGGCTTGTTTTTATATATCGTTTGCAACTGTAGCGCGCATCTTAACAACGCAGCGGATCCTTTCATTTGCTTTTGAAGGGGTGTCCGGTGTATTTGAATACTCCTTAGGCGAACCTTGAAATAATAAAACCATTAACCATCCACTCGCAGAGCGTTTTTTCAGGGATTTTCCGAAGTCAGTAATTCTGCTTATTTCAGGTAAGTCCGTTTCAAGTTTTTCCGTATTGTCCGTTTCAAGTTTTTCCGTATTGTCCGTTTCAAGTTTTTCTGTATTGGTTTCAAGTGTTTGCGTATTGTCCGTTTCAAGTGTTTGCGTATTGGTTTCAAGTGTTTGCGTATTGTCCGTTTCAAGTGTTTGCGTATTGTCCGATCCGAAAGTCCGTTTCAAGTTTTTCCGCCGTCATCGAACCAAAATTGATTGGGTTGAGTCTACACAAGCTGCGCGCCTTAACCACTGAGCCAGAATGTCTTCGAAAGCGCACTCACGTTCAAGTAAAACTTATTGGCCGACGATGGATTTTTTTTTCATTCATGCGAGTGATTTAGTAATTTTATTTTCTGTTGGAGTAAATTACAGACGTACTGAAAGAAATAATAATTTTTTTCTATAGAAGGACTTATCACAAATTAAGTATTATTTTTTTCAACGTGATATTTCGAAGCAACAAAATGCTTTACAACTTGTGATCTTTTTTTAACTGGCAATAACTTTCAATTACCTTTAAGAAAACGTTAAATGTACAGTTTTATAGTATTATTTCAGAAAACTTCTAAATGTAAAATTTACTCTTGATAGCTATAATAGCTTTTGTTTAAGGATTCCACAGACTTATACACAGATATCATACAATCACCGGTACAATCAAGGACGTCGTCAAGGGGTGCGAATGTGGGCTCAAGCCCACCCTGAAAAATATCTTGCCCACCCTGCCGCCCACCCAGTTCAAGATGTGTCATATTTCCATTTTTTTAAACTTTAAAATATAATCTGGAATTTGTCAAGAAATCATTTTTCGTCGTGTGGTAGTACGTATTTCCCCTGAAAAATGCGTTTTTCCTTCTCCGTAGAAATATTATCAGCATAGCATTCGCAGGGCCATGAAAATTAATTTAAGCCTTTTCTTCAAGTTAGTATGATCAGGGGCGAATGAAGAGGATGAATAAGAATTCACTGAGGTCATTAATAATTGCTCGCTAATAAGAAGACTAAACGTATATAAATCCGTTTATTGGCGTAGAAAAAACGATAGGGAACAACAATTCAGCTTCTTAATGAAGCCACTTACGGGCGGCTTCATTAAACATCAGCTGTTTAGTAAACGATAAACAAAAATGCGAAAGTTATTACTCTCACATTTCAAGGGGTGAACATTTTATTACCACCCCTACTCGATGTGAGGGCGAACCATCTGCTGCGTCCTATTCGCTGCAGTGGGATTAATTATTAAGAAGGCCGTTAATTTTCGTAACTCTTTACTCTCTATTATCTTCCGCCTATGGGTGTCTACCGTGAAGTTGGGTTCCCTAATGGAGGGTCTCCAAGTTCAGGGTTGACGGGTGCATTGCGTTGTGTTTCATATGGGAGAACATGGGAAACCCATATTCCTCCATATGCCGCTTGAAATTTAATAAACTCATGTCAGATTTGGACCTTTTATTTTCCTGCGACTGGGTTTGCTAAATGTTAAAAGTTATTTTCTTCTTAAAATCTTGGAGTTGTTACTCTCACCAAAAACTTTACGATTGTTCTACTTAATTATTCAGGTTAAAATAAACAAAGATTCACTTATTTTGAATTTTCAAAGATTTGAGAAACTCGGGTAAATTTCATTATAAAATACAGAATTTATTTTCATTTGTGTTTCCTTAAAATCTATTACACTGATCGGTGGAGATTTCTATTAATTTAAACCAAAATATATTTTAAGTTCATTATGCTTTTTGATATTCGCAATCATATTTTAAAGTTCACCTTCCGCAAAATATAAGACACATTATGTTATTCAGCACTTGCAAGAGATTAAAATTATCTTTTCTACCGAGGATGTATAGGAGACAAAATCATGATCATGCTAACGAGATATTGGGAATTATGAAATTTTTCTCACCAAATTATTTTCTTTTTCATCACATTCGTTGTCGTCCGGTATTACTTATAGGTATAAAGTCTATGGTTGGGACCTCATCCGGTCCTGCTGAATGCACACTGCCCGCATAAGATCACTCGATGCTTCACCCAAAATTTGCGTAAAAACCTCTCAGGGAAAACATCATACTTCCCTTCACCTGGAAATCATCTTGCTCAATTTTGAGCGTCCTCCCAGGAAAACTCCTAACTTAATTCTTTCTGCGATATTCTGCCCAGGATTCATCTAGAGTCCATCTTTCCTCTCTGCGTTCACCCAGAAATAGCAGTCATCATTCCATCCCGTGTTCTCTCCAAATCATCTCCGCCTAAAAAAAAAACTTTTCTCTCGTCTATGTTTAAGGGGTTCGGGGGTGTTCCTGTCCTACCCAAATGGTTCTCCCTTATTGGTTGGGCCGCTTTTCCTCGCTTCGGCATTGGTTTACATCCCTGTATGGGAATCCCTCCGATTCGTTGGCAAAGGCTTGAGAACATCGAGTTTTCTTGAAGATGAATATTCCTTTATCTTGTCAACTGCTCCGCGGGAGGTCCGCGCTGCCTTAGAATTTTCACGTACGCTTCCTGTATGACTCTTTCTGTTGGTGTCAACCAGTTACGCCCACTACGAGAAATATGCCCTGTTCGTTGCCCGCTAGCGTGCGTAAAACGTGACTTCGTTAATAGCGAAAGGTCCAGTAAATTGGCCCCCACCTGTGATTGCGAGCATTTCATTCTCGTAGCGTTGCTTGCTAAAACCTCCGAGTTTTCTCTTTACTAACCTAGGGGTGTGTTTCGTGCGTATTCTTACTGGAATTTCCGGAGAGCTCGGGGAACACAAAATAAAATAAAAAAAACAATTCAAAAGAATGATGAAAAAAAATAAGGAATTTCCTCCTCAAGAAAGAAATCTGCTCAGCCAGGTCTTAGAAAAATTATGAAATAGGTATTATAATTATCCTCTTAGAACGCCTGTCCACATTATGCTTCTCGGATTTTCTTTCCCAATTCCCGCGCTCTCTAAATTGTTTACTTGGTAACTACTCTTCCTCGTTTAACTATTTCCTCGTACTATGCGATACCGTAGGAATTATTTGGTGAATATATTGCTTTCCCACACTTACTAATTTGTAGGCCCCCTTTCCGAAATTCATACCTACGAAATCATGGTCCTCCAATGTTACACGATATTCCGGAGGACATACGGGTAACATTATCTCCCTCTCCCATAGGGTTGAAGAGCTTTGTCCCCCAAAGTTAGGTGCTGTGGATTCCTTCCTCTCTTGCAAGGCTGCTCGTTTTCGCTCATTTCAACATGCGATGAATTACAATCATTTGCGAAAACTTATGCGCATATATGATACATAATGTAATTATAAGCACATACAATAAGCATAAAACTACGAGTAAGATTATTATAACAATGTTCAATAAATATTAAATTCCTCCACCGAATCTAATTCTAAGTTTGACATTGACAGATAACATATGCACTGTATATATATATATATATATGAATTCTTTCCGATAGTGACAGATTTCTTCAGCCGCCGTCTTCTCGGCGACACACAATATTTGCTCGGGTACGCGCCTCCGTTGGGCGATATGGTTTCGGTTTTGGGCGTTCCCATCTCTTAAGCACTCAGCTAGTTTCTCAGAGTTCCTTTGGAGATCAGCCTCCCAGACGGGAGTGATGTAGGCTAACACCATCTCCACGTTCAGTTCATAAGGGTGCCGTACCATTACGCCGAGGAATAGTTCCCGGTAACATTTACCGCCTGCAGCAAGTGATGACCGACGAAGCGATAAACAAAATTATTATTACCGCAGCGGCTCCGGCTGCGATTATTTTGAAAGCTCCGAACAGGGAAGTGCCGAAGGCGTTGAACAGTAGCCCACTGCTCCATTCGGGTGGGCCTGCTGGTTGCCAGTATGCGCTGGAGATATTAGGATAAGTCAGCTGAACTGAAGGTTGTTCTAAGCAAAAGTCTAAAGTGGTACAAGCGGTAACGGTTCGGGCCTTTAAGCAGAGTTTTTCGCTGTGGCACTTAGCGTCCGTCTTTAGATTTATCTTGATCGTTCGTCTTTCCGTCTGTAGTTTTACCGATCGAGTGTGCACCGTGAGTTTTTCGAAGTGAACGTCCACAATCCCGGCTGCGCACGATGAGAAAGCTTCGATCTCTACCGTAGCCAAGGGCTCGCATGCAAAACAGCCTGTTACCTTGATTTCTGCCTCCGTGAATTTTGGGCAGACAGTTCTGGTTTCGATCGAGTACTTGTACTTCTGGAATTGAAGATTTACCACTATAGGGGCTGAGTGTAACAGTTCCGAAACAAGTTGGCCATTTCCGTCAACCTTCAGTTGATGCCATGCTGATGCCATTGGTAAGGCGCTCTTTTTTGTTCTATCATACTCAGTAAATACGACTGTTGTCGGTGGCATTTCATAGAGTCCTCATAATAGCTACAAGAAAACATGCTTTCGTCGAAGATAAAATTTTTCGACATCGATTCGTTGCTCTGCGTATCGCCGATATGTCCTTTCATCGGTCGTGAAGGTAAGCTTGCCCTTTCAATATAACTCTCTTGAGGGTTTCCCACTCGAGAGATCAGATGGGTGTTCACGATTTGTGTAGGCTGGTCCAGTGATCCGACTACTTGCACTGTGATGCCCGTAGAGGTCGTGGCTTGGTTCTTAACCGTCAGAGTCTCTACGGTGTCGTTGTTGTGCTGTTGAATTAGTAGCTGATAACTACACTGCATCGATACTATTCTGCGTACGTCGTATGCTCGCAGGAAATCTGCTTCCAGCCATATTCGAAAGAAATGGCAATGTTGCGAGTCAATGATCCAGCATGACGTGGACCCACTGTCGGACGGCTGACAGCCTGTGATGCCGGGCCAGTCTAGCGATTGTTTTGTCAGTGCGTCAAATTGTTTTGATCGCACACATCCTTTTCCCCAATTGCAAGTCTCGTGATTTGCACAAACCAATTGGCTGAGATAACGCATTGTAGTCACGTGCGTAAAATAGTCTCTCGTCGTGTGCCAGATACAGTTTGCCTGCTGGTAGGTTACTTTCAAGGAAAAAAGTGTATGGTCATTTTCCTGGTCCGTAAACCATATGCATTGTTCATGCCCCAAATTCATTAGGGTTACCTGCGCATTAGTAGTTAGACGGCAGTTGTGCTCTACCTCTGAGTCCGTGCACTCCTTCACCTTTGATGCAACAATCGAATGTGCGTTACATTCCGCGGAAGTTCCGTTTACCAACAGAAATAAGCTCAAAAGTACCAGTCCGTGTAAAGGCGGTTGCGCCGCTGGACGGGCAACTTGCCTCTCCAAATATTCGTGCATCTGATTTACTCCGTTACGTAAAACATTTCCTGTTAGGGCTCCTGTCTTTACTGCCACAAACGTTGTTCCTCTGAGGAATCTATATGACTTCCAAAGAATTATTCCGACTCCACACAACAGCTTCCAGATGCTAATTACTACTTTCCTGGCATATAGAAAGGTTACCGCTGAAATTAAAACTAGCACAATATACACTACATAAGTGACTGCGTGGGGTAAACACTTTAGCTGTCGTAGCATCTCACGACACAGTATGCACTGTAGGGGTCTACACGTTGTTCTACCTACGATTTGCAAAGCACCCCTTAGGGTTTTTCCATCCGTGGTAACGAAAATCAAAGTTAGTTCCGCAGAAAGCTCTAGTAGTTCCGGTGGCAATGATGTCTGATACGGAGCGTTCCTTAAAGTGATAACCCGCTCCATACCTCGAACTCGAATCACCAGGGTTCCTGGAAGTGAGCTGGTGATGATTGGGTCGTTGTATGATACTTTGATATTTTCCCTTTGAAATACTGCCTCTTCGTCAGACAGCAAATGTCTCTGGTGACGGCGCCGAGGTAAAATATTAGTGCGCGGTTTTCCAACGCACTCTGTGAAAGAGATCAGCGCTGGGTTCGAAATCCGTAGTCCTTCCGCTTCATGTATCAGTGTAGATACTGCTGGCGTCAGGCGGCAGTTGCACGTAGTGACGGATTTATTCACACAGCTCGCCAGTGCACAATATTCGCCTCGTTCCACTGCACGGTGCATCGGCTGTGCAGGCACAGTGTAAACCGTCTCTTGTGCACTCCATTAATGAAAGGGCTCCTTGTGGGTTCGGTTCCTGCTGAACGAAGAAATTTCTCGGTTCGATAAGCTCATGGTTGTGCGTAATAAATGTCCTCCAGGCTTTCACGCACTCGTCACATGAAAGTGCATGACAAGCACTCCGCGGCATTCCTAGTTTCAAAAGTTCGGCCCGAGATGCTACAGTGCACTGATATTTATCTCCCTTCAAATGACAAAGTTCGTGATTAGCAGCTACTCCGCTAACTGTCCAGATTACTAAGGAGAACGCAATCACGTTCATCTTGTCCATTTTATTGACGAAATGTCACTCTCTTCAAATATCTTAAAAGTGGTAATGGTTCTGTCGACACTTGTCGGCCATAATTATCTCAAAACAAGCATACACATGAAATCACTCCTTATCACCTCGGTATTTCTCTTGCACATGCATTATATACACTTTACATTAAGAACTAGTAATATTTCCTTCGAAAAGCTCGTTTCACTCTGACCTACGAGAAGTGAAGGGTTTTTATGTGCATATTTATTTATACATATATTTTTTTTTTCGAAATTCCGAAGCGCGTTCCATCCCAGGCTTCCCTTTCCTCTAATTGTATTTTTTTTTCCTACTTGTAGGTTTTCTCCAAAAACAACAACAACAACAACAACAAAAAATCTCATCACTCGTGTTTCTTAAGCTTACTAAATTATAATTAAATAACGGTTGTTTCCTTCCCATTTATCTATTCTGCAGCTATTATTTCCATTCGCTGGTGCGTCTACTACTTCTAAAAGAAAAATTATTAATTTCCCTTTTCGTGTTTGTCGTATTGTCTACCAGATAGTACCCGCGTATAGTCGCTTATTTCCTTTACGTTGTTTAACTTAATCGTTAGTTCTTTGCTGAACTATTTCTTGCCATTTTATCTTTAGTGCTTTACTCTTTTTTTTTTCTTCGGGGGTGTTCCTGTCCTACCCAAATGGTTCTCCCCTTATTGGTTGGGCCGCTTTTCCTCGCTTCGGCATTGGTTTACATCCCTGTATGGGAATCCCTCCGATTCGTTGGCAAAGGCTTGAGAACATCGAGTTTTCTTTGAAGATGAATATTCCTTTATCTTGTCAACTGCTCCGCGGGAGGTCCGCGCTGCCTTAGAATTTTCACGTACGCTTCCTGTATGACTCTTTCTGTTGGTGTCAACCAGTTACGCCCACTACGAGAAATATGCCCTGTTCGTTGCCCGCTAGCGTGCGTAAAACGTGACTTCGTTAATAGCGAAAGGTCCAGTAAATTGGCCCCCACCTGTGATTGCGAGCATTTCATTCTCGTAGCGTTGCTTGCTAAAACCTCCGAGTTTTCTCTTTACTAACCTAGGGGTGTGTTTCGTGCGTATTCTTACTGGAATTTCCGGAGAGCTCGGGGAACACAAAATAAAATAAAAAAAACAATTCAAAAGAATGATGAAAAAAATAAGGAATTTCCTCCTCAAGAAAGAAATCTGCTCAGCCAGGTCTTAGAAAAATTATGAAATAGGTATTATAATTATCCTCTTAGAACGCCTGTCCACATTATGCTTCTCGGATTTTCTTTCCCAATTCCCGCGCTCTCTAAATTGTTTACTTGGTAACTACTCTTCCTCGTTTAACTATTTCCTCGTACTATGCGATACCGTAGGAATTATTTGGTGAATATATTGCTTTCCCACACTTACTAATTTGTAGGCCCCTTTCCGAAATTCATACCTACGAAATCATGGTCCTCCAATGTTACACGATATTCCGGAGGACATACGGGTAACAATTTCTCCTCACCTCTAATCCACGAACACATTTGCTTTAAGATCTTTCTCCTAGGCATGAAATTTTCATTTAATCAGGGCGTTTTATTGGTGCTGGTGAAAGTGTGTCATGTTTATCATACGGGTATGTAACTCTTTACGTTTTGCTAATTTTATTAAAAATGGATGGACGGAACATTAGCAAAAAAATTACTCCAAACTTTAAACTCTTTTGTATTCCAAAAAAGTACAAGAACTTCAGCAATTTGTTGGCTTGGTTTATTCCCTGACGTAAGAAATTGTACTCTTTAATTGCTTGCTCCTATTGCCCCCGTCGGGCTCTGAGAGAGAGAGTCCGACGACTGCTGGGGAAAGGGGGTGTCCGCTTGTTTGGGAGGTCCTACGGTCGACGAGAGAATGACCTTTCTCTGAAATGAATCAGTGTTGAACGTCATTTTGGCTGGGGAGGAAATTTCTCACTGTCGTTGACACACAAAAATAACAAAAGTTACAATTTAAATAAAGTTTGAATATGTCCATATAACAAGTTCCACAGTTCCAAAATAAATGAGTATGCATCCAGGAGGGGGGAGTGCGAAAGTCTTTGCAGCCTGTAGAAAACGCAAAACAAATTCTTTCTTTCAGTGTTTTGTGAATAAAGTTACTATCAAACTTGCCTCAGCAAGAATAATACCCGCCCACCCGTCGCCTATCCTGATTTCGAAGTCTAGCAACGTCCCTCCCTGGGAATAATAATTTAAACACCCAGTTTCTTACGGTAACTCAATGTATGAAATAACTGGTGCACAAAATGCGGAAGTGGAGAAGAAATATCCTGTCTCACAATAGCCAAATTTCATTCGGTATGCTATCTATAACATGCGATCTCGCTACAGAACTTCAAAATCAGTTCCTTTGACAGATGATTGAAATTTAACAATCAAACCTCAAGTATTCCCGCGAATCTCTCCTATTACCGGAATGTTTTCGTCATATGGATGGGGGAAAAGATGAGAACGGAGTTTTTCCGTTAATATACAAAATGAATTGTGGAAAGGTTTCTGAAAATTCAGAATTTTCCGTTAAGACATCTTAAAAACTGCAATTAACCGTCAATATAAGAAAGGAATTTAGGAAAGGGTTCTGAAAATTCATAAGTTTCCTGAAATACGAAAAATCCGTGAAATTCAGGTTTCCTTCCGCCATTTCACAGAAAAGATTAAATCAGAAATGTGCTTCGTTTATTCACGTAAGGTATCGCGTGAAGTTTCTCGTGAATTTCAGAAAATATTTCGCAATGCAGCAGAATTCTCTTAAAACTGATGTCACTGACAAAAAAGGCCAGTGCTTTATAGGCAGCAGACTTGACGCTTTAAATTTACATATCACATACACATCACGTGATTGTTAATCCTTAAGTTACCTAGCAACTGCACCAGTCTGGAAAAAAAGGAGCAAAAAAAAAAAAAAAAAAAAAAAAAAAAAGAACATGTCATCTGCAATAACCAAAAGGCTGAAATTGGAAGTTCGTTTAGGTTTCTAAGCTTCAGTTGCTCGGTAAATTGTTAGAGATAATGTAACGGAACCATACTCGAGCGGGAATCGGAAGATGCGGGTACGGTTCCAGGACAACGCAGTTTTCAAGTTTTTTGAGTAGATGGAATACACGTAAAATAGTGAAATAAATAGCACTTCTGTGCCGAAAATAATGCAATTAATTGATATGCATGTGAAAATTTCCAAATTTACCAGTTTACAACTTTATTGGAATTCGTGAATGATTAATTTGCCTTACGGAAAAGAACTGACATTTTGAAAAATTGCCCCGCAATAATTCTGACAGCATGAAGCGGTCTGTGTGTAAGGAAAAACAAAGATGAGAATCCCTAGATTAGATGCCCTGTTTGTCAAGAAAATTTATTCCACTTGAAGTCTCGCGTTGAAAAATACTAGCATATCCTGCCTTGTGCTTATTTACCCCCATCCATTTTTCTTCTGAACATCTCAGACAGGAAAGCAGTAAACATGCCTGTTGCCAGCCATCCCCGTAATCCGAAGGAGAAGGGAGCAACACCGCGGTTTGCCATCTGGTTCCAATTCCTGCTATCCGTTACACAGCAATAAAAATCCAATGCTTAGGAAAACGTGCTGTACGCATCCCGGAGAAATCCCCTCTATATAAATGAGGCGCATATATGCTCTCAAATAACGGCAGCAGAAGCCTGAGCAGGCAGTTGAGATTGTTGTGACACGTGGCAGACACACTTCGCTCCTTCTCGTGGTGATGCTCATCAGCATGGCTCCCGATGTAAAGGTTGTCTTCCCTCCAAAAATAAACAAATCCCACACGTAAACCGTCTCGATATAAACACAAAGACTTCGAAATTTCCACAATGTGTACTTTGGGTGTATTATCTTTCTTGAAACTTCCGCCTAGGAAGTCTGTTGAGAAACATATTATATTTATCTTAACGTTCCGAGCACTTATAACAACCAAAGTACAGTGTCATAGGTTTGGAGATCAAAGATAAAACAGAGGTTCTGCGTTGCACTTAAAATTAGCATTTACAAGAAATTGTATTTGCATATGATTCCTGTTGAAAGACTAAATATTTTTATGAACTGATGTCTGCGGATTTCTTTCTTTTTTTCAATGAAGAAGTCAACTACTCAATTCATTTTTTTATTTTAACACTCAATTCATTTTTTGAAAAGTACTGAAATCATTATTTGCTTTCCAACAGTAGGTTGAAGAAGCGTATATGCTCCAGTTTTATCCGTCTGTCTGTCTGTCTGTTCGCACAATAACTCGCGTAAAAATGGTTCGATTTCGATGAAATTTAATATGTGGTAGGGGACAACCTGGGGACGAACCCTATTGAAAATGGGCAAAATGGGGTCAAAGGTCAGAGCATAGGAGCGGGATCCACTCCATCGCCCGTATGCGTCATAACTTACGTAAAAATGCTTCGATTGCGACAAAACTTCATCATATTGTTCCGGAGGTGTACTGAACCGGTTCTGTTGAATATCATCGAAATGGGGTCAAAGGTCAGGGCACAGGAGCGAGATTTATTAAACAGCCATTATCCCCCTAACTTGAGTAATGATTTCTGGTATGTTGGAATGTTGCAGCGCTCGTGAGCGAGCGTGCAACTTTTCCCTGTATTGGAAGTTGAGAATTAATCGGAGAAGCGAAAAAGAAATAGGATTTAAAAAATTAATCAAATGAATGGGAGAGATTTTGGGGAGCTGGTGTAAGAATTAATAAATTTAGGATTTTATAAACTTCACGCTCCTCAGGTGCTCTACATTTCGCGATTTAATTTTCTCCTTAGATTTTCTTCCGTGGATTCGCGCCTAGGAAGGTCGGGAAAGTACCGCTCTTCCCCCCCCCTCTCCGAGTCGAAGGGCTTCCAGTCGGCCGCTTGCTGTGGCGTGGGACCGCGGGGCATCCTTTCCCATTGGCTACGAGCCAGCAATATTGGGTAAGTTGAAGTAATTCTACAAGAGGATGTATGGCGGGTGGACATTTTATTGGAGCTCGGCGCCGGTCGTCTTGAGAATTGCTGCACCAAGTCTGGTAGAAAGAATAGCATGGCGCCAGGCAAAGGAAAACCTTAGCAGTTTTATGGTAGGAAAATTTACGACCCAGAAGATCCGCGGGCACGGAATTTCCTAGAATTCAGGGGCGGACGCAGATTTTGGACAGGGCGAAGGATGGCAAGTCAGAGTATTGGCGGGAAACCCAGAGCAAATCAGATCGGGAAATGATAATTATTTGACCAATCTGTAAATTGGTGGGAGGATCCGGGAAGAACAAATTTTTCGTAGGGCTGGAAGAGGAGCCAAAAAATAAAAAATAGCATGGTGAAAAAAAGTTGAGGAAGAACTACCGATACGAGGATCGGGGCATTAAGAAAAAAAAAGACTAGTGACACGGGAGGTCGTATCCAGCCTCGCTCTCACTAGCGGGAGATAGAACTATCCCCGAGGATCGAGCATGTGCCCAACAGGGATACATTAACGAACAAAGTGGACTCTGAAATCATGACGGTGATATAAAAGATCCAGGACGGCAGGCTATGTACAAATAAGGAATCTGCATGGAAACTTTGGAAGAGGAGAATGGAACGCCAGCCCTTATCGTGGGATAGAAGGTAGGACATTTCCGACTATAACGGTTTCCTCTCTTTTTATATATTTCGTATGTTGAACCGAAAGTTAAAGAAGAGCATAGTGGAATAAAATCAATGTTGAAAATAAAACCAGCTCTAACTTAATGCTGAGAAAAGTAGGGCAGAAATAGAAGAAATGAAATGGTTGAGTAAAGTAAATACATTGATCAGAGCAGGAAATTGTGTAGGATAGGGAATCATTTTAAGTAAATTATGTTTCGAAATTTTTCAGATTTATATTAAATTAAAATAAGAAATTAAAGTTAACCTTTAAATAAATAATTTTGATAAAAGGGTCTTCAAGCATATTCATATGACTGAGTGCATTTTTCTAAATTTCAAGCCTTCATCAGGCAAAATAAACATATTTTATTTTCAAGTTATAATGAGTCTGCTAAATTTCATTTGAGTGTACAATTTTGTAAAGTAAAAATGTTAATCACGATTGAGAGTTGGATGTGTGAGTAAGTGATTTGGAATGAATGTTCAGAAAAGTCCTCCAGTTCAATACTGAGTAACTTACAGATCAGTGCTAGTAAAAATTCAAAATTTGTAAGTTAACGAAATATTCGCGAGAAATGAAAAAATAACTAGACGGTTACTTTTAAACATTGCGGCACTCAGCGGACCCCGATACACGGAACGTCGGCTGGGTGAAACACAACGCCCATCCTCGAATAGCGAGCCTGTGTTTTCTCTAATACTGGGAAAACATAGTTTTTGAAATTCGAGTGATTACCCTTAATGATAATAGTTATCGCCAGTGCACACACCAGCAGGTACTGAAGGCCGATACCAGGAAAGCGTATCATAATCAATGCATTGCATGATTTTACTAACTTGTTTTCTTTCTTCGGAAAAATTTAAGCTTTTCCCAAACTTCTCGTTCCGTAAGGAGGGGCGTTAAATTCTTTTAGCCTATGGGACGCCTGGAGATTTGTGGGCTTTCATCTCCATTTCTGTTATTGGTCTTAACCCTTTTTCAAATGAAAACCCTTCTTAAACGCGATTGGGAAGTTGGAAAATCCGCTTGATCTAGTAACACCATCGAACGCTTCATCAAAGCCTCTGCCTCTCACAAGATAATCCTGACTTGCTGCCAAACGCGGAGATTAGAGGCAGGGACGGATTGGGACGACTACACCAGGCCGGGAATTTTAGCCTTGCGGTCCAGTACAAAAACACCCACCTTCTTTCAACGGAACACCTGATAAATCGCTTGTGACGTACCACTCAGATGACGCATGAGTCAACCCGGCAAGTTGCAGCGATAAGATTTGCCGGAGTAGTTCAGTCGGAAGAACATCTCGCTCCGGAGTGGAAACACGTGGATTCGAATCGCACCACTAGCAAAAGAAGGTTATACACTGTACCCTCATGACAAAAGTTTCAGATTCTGGATGAAAGAGAGCTGTTGAAAATGCATTGTAAGACGAAAAAAGTTGTGGACAAATTTTAACAATTTAGCAGTGAGAGTATTTTGAAAGTCCTTTCAAGATTTGAATCAAAAATCAAAGCACGCTCAAAACGGGATGTTTTACAAGATAATTATTTTCCTTTCAAAATTTGTTTTAGACGAAAGAAAAAGCACATGTCTCTTGAAGACACCATTTCCAAAGAAATCATTTTGAAAGTTGAAATGTGGACATGTCACATAGCAATTTTCCTAAGCAAATGATTTTTATACCTCATTGATCGCATGCTTCGTAATGATACTTGTACCTCGTCCTTGAGTAGACTCTTTCTTAAGCCTACCCATTATTTTGATCCATGATTCGCCAGTTTGATCGATGAACTAGTACTGGTAAATCGTTGTTTCTTTCAAGATAAATGTGGATGAGACACGGACCTCGAAAATACCGAAGAATCGCTTTGTGCTACTCTGTGGATGTGGGGATGATGGACTATCACAATGAATACTCCTGCTTCCTTCAAGATTAAAACAGGAGGATAGGGTCTACCAATGACCCTGCGCTCGAAGTCCAACGACTTACGTCTAACTGTAGTTGGTTAGCAGTAGCTAAATTAATTTATAACGGCGTGCTTGTTCCTGCACGGCACTTCTCTCTGTCTCTCTCTCTCCCTCTCGTTAACGATTATTGTCCATAAGTACCAGAATAATTTTTCCTTTGTTCAAAAGATTCCAGACAAAAAGAATACGAGAAAGGGGCCACTTATGGGGTGGTCCATCGGGAAATGTCCCGATATTCCGGTGGGCCAATCCGCCCCTGACTAGAGGTACAAACTTTTATTGGAGAATCCAGCCGACATTATCATTTCTATGCCTTTGTGTGTGGCAGGAAGCAACTTGTATTTTTTAAATAAGCAAAATTCCGTACACCTTATTTGTTGGAGTAACACTGAAAGGCCACACTGGTCACAAAAAAGCCGACTCATGGGACAAACTACCTTTCTTGTAACAAAGGATTTTTTCTCTTTCCTAAATAGAAATTTGAATCCATGTTGTGCAAATTTATATTAATAATTTTGCATACAACAATGTCATAATTCGCCAGAGGGCATGCAGGAATAATGGGCCGATCGTTCATGCCAACCGTCACAGGAATATATAGTGCTAAATCGGTGTTTATCGCTAGCATTTTTTATTGATTATCTTGTGTAATTATATGGTATGGAATTTCCAGAAACGTTGAGGTTTCTCTACAGGCATTAAAGCACGTCAACTCTTTTTAATTAAGCAGGAGACTTGAATTTATAGTGCAGCTGTGTGCCAGATTAGGATCAGTTCATTTTTTACGTTTTTGACATGGGGCAAAAGTGTTTTGTACCGAACTATCGGACAGGTTATGCGACATGTAAAGAGCATGTATCAACTTTCAAAGTTCCAACAGATGAAAAATGCTCACCAATTTATCCCTTGATATCAAATAGCTGTTCACTATGCATAGTACGATTCTGTTATAACATTAATATTTTATAAGAGTAAAAAAATCCAAGCAGATTAATTTGTTCAGTTCTGGGACTTCTGCGGACACCATATCTCTGCACCTATTAGTGCGATTTGAAAAATTCTATTTTGCATTGGAAAGCTTGAAATGTGAGAACGATGAACCTTGTTTTCGAGTTTTTTCCGATGCATAACTTCGCCGCTAGAGGGTGTAAATACAGATGCTATCGAATTCAAAATATATTTTATTCCATATATATGCTTCTAAATATCTGACTGAGAAAATCATTTCTTCCCTTCGTTGCAGTGGCGGCTCGTGGTGTAAAATGCTGGTGAGGCGAACGGTCTTGATGTAAATGTAAAACAGTAAAACGTATGTTATTGAAAAATATATAAATTCGTATAACGTTATACGAATATATATATATATATATATATATATATCAGTGGCGTAGCAGGGGGGGGGGGTCGTGGTTTGCACACCCCTTATTAGGCGAGACAGTTAGCTTTTTCTAAGTACGTTTTATAGATAATTTCCCTATTTAAATTCTTTGATTTTTATATAACTCGGAAAGCAATGTAATTTCTTGATAATAGAAGAGAAAGTAAAGCAAAGTGGCCAAAGAAGTTGCTTTATTAAATTTTTATTAAAACAACTATAATTTATTGCATTTTCTTCATTTTATTAAATTAGCTTCATTTTGTATTAATATTCAAGATGTGCGTACGTACCAATAGGAAAATATTTGTCGAAGCGCCCCCCCCCAAATTGTTATATGTACTTATACACAGTTATACAGCAGAAGTGCAGAACCCCCCCCCCTTCAAAAAGTTTCATGTCAAAGGCAGTATCCCCCATTGGATATCTTTGAAGTCCTGGGTTCGAGTCGGCTGAATCATTAAAATCCGCTGAGATTCGGAAGTCTCGTTAAGCCATTGGTCCAGGGTAAGCGGCGCCTTGTTATTAACAGCTGTAAACCCCATCCCTTAGGGCTCCATCCCATGTCATTTAGCCCTTATATACAAATATTATTAAACAGTAATGGCATAAAATTATAGAAATATATGAAACACGGCGTGGGAGTCTTTCTTCACGAAAAAATCCAAAAATTTTAGAGGAAAAATGTACATATACCTCTCTATATATGTGTGTGTGTAATATACGCTACTTTTGCAACAATATTTTTATGAAAACAATTATTCGATAATTTTACAACAAAGAAAGAAATATTTCACCAGTATTCTTTTATGTAATACACTTGAGCGAAAATACGCAATTTGCGCGGTTTCTTTAGCTAGTTAATGCGTCACTCACATCCCAACGCCAATCGGAGATCCACTTCTTAAAAAATTCAAAGTAAATCATTTGAATATAATTTTTTTTCTCACGAAGTGTTTCTTGAGCTTGAATAAAAGTCACAGTTCGATTGGCATATTAGTGAAGGTGCATTTAGCACGGGTCACAAACTGAAGTCCAGGCTCGTGATAACTATGTACAGGAGAAGTCAAGCTAAGGAAGCACATTTCTATATAAAAAAAGTATAAAATAATTTAAACCTGGAATTAAAAACAGGGGAATACGATATTAATTTGCTTTGGTCTCGAACAGAATGCTTTCAGTTTATTTTTTATAAATAAGTTCAATTCTGCGATCCTTTTTGGCTGCAAATTTGTCTATGATCAGATCATAAAATGGTTGAATGGACATTAGATGGTTCAGCAATTCTTTCTCGATTGAAATTTTAGCGAGTGAAGACAAACGATCTTGTGCCGTTGTATTACGGAGGTAAGTCTTAATTCTCTTCAAACAAGAAAAAATTCCTTTCAGCAGAAGAACTTGTTGACGCCAGTGTCAATACAAGAGAAAATAATTTGTAGGCTTCTGGTAACACCTCTTTCAGCTCGTTTTCTTTCATTGTTTTCAAGGTTTTCTGAAAACTGAGTTCCCTGAAGTTGTGATCATTATATAAAAAATCTAATTCGTTTTTTAGTCGTTGTGTGTCTGTAAAAATGTTTGGATAAATTTTTTTGAGAGTGTTAAGGGCACTGGATGGAAATGACTCTGAATAACTATGGTATTTTGAGCTGTCAACTAGCTGCAGAAACTCGAGCTTTCCCATATCTTAAAATCTGGTATTTATTTGGACTTTTATATATTCATGAATACACTCAATTAAATCATTCTGTATCGTTTTAGATTGTCCAGAAAATAAGCTTCGTATTTCTTCAAAATGTGCTTTTAATTCTGGGGTGCTCCTACGAAGTAACATTTGGAACATTTCCTTGAAATTACCTTTATTTAATGAGGAAATAGTTTCATCATGTCCTCGAAAAGGCAGTTCTTGCTTGCTTAG
Organism: Macrothele yani; assembly: GCA_039090855.1. Taxonomy (NCBI): domain Eukaryota; kingdom Metazoa; phylum Arthropoda; class Arachnida; order Araneae; family Macrothelidae; genus Macrothele; species Macrothele yani. The sequence goes on from CM077017.1 coordinate 16,490,598, forward strand.
AACGACAACTAAATCAATTATATGTTCCATAAAAAGCCTATTTAGTCTGACCTTTTCATTAAACTTGACTTTATGAAGAGCAGCATTTTCTTTGAGCATATCAGAAATAGTGTTTGTTTTTTTCCATTCGTTTTAGACCTACGTGGTTAGTTCTATGCTCTTTAGAGCTTTCGTGCAATTTTGCACTACGAGAAAAGTTTTTTAGATCAAAATAACCCGTTGTATTCCACACATTTTTCTTATTGCTCAAAAGTAAACATGGCCAGCAAAAGAGAGTTTGCTTGTAATAGCATCAGAAAGCCAGGGAAAAATCTCGTACTATGATTTATTGAAAGACCTAAAAACGATTTGCCGCACTTCTTATCTTTAGATATTGAACTTATTATAGGTGTCGGTCTTCCAGATATGAGAACATCCTTGTTATCATAATCTTTCCAGTGTTTAAAAGGAATTTCTTCCAGAACACAAATCACGTCGCTTGTTGGGCCATTCATATTTTCCAACCAAAATCAAAATATGCTGTTTAGTAACAATAACAAAATGAAAAAAAAAGAAAACTCAACATTACTATGAACTAGCAAACACCCGCAGAAGAGAGGATTGAAAACACACTACAAAAAGTTAGATTCAAATACACTGTGACGAATAGTTAAAGCTACGTAGATCTCTTTCGTACTCCAAAGCGTATAGAGGCGAACGGCGTCATCGCCTGTGAAACCACTTTTCACAAGGGTCATCTGCTCATTTTCCCGCGCCCATTGGATACACAATCCTTGGGTTCTCCAATAACAGCGGAGATGCGATTCCAGTTTAAGCGAAATGGAGGGTCGCCTCAGAAATTTCCTTTCTCTTACTGGAAGTCCGGCACCTCTTTAGGTAGACCTCGGACCGTGGGGGTGGGGGTGGGGTTCAGTCTGTAGGGCTCTTCTCTGATCCCCAGTTCCCAAAACCGGCTTCTCATCGAGACGATTCAGCCGATCGCCTCTAAGCGCTTAAAACATGCAGCTGCTTTGCAAAAATAATGATTCATTCCTCTTCTCGAAAGCCTTTCTTTAACCATTCATGAATCACAATGTGAATTTCAGTGTTTCATTTATCCTGCAAAGTTCTTATATCTTTGTTACTGACAGAAGGTTTTTTTTTTCTTTCACTTCTCATTCTGCGGAATTTCAGGTGAGGCGGCGCCTCACTTGCCTCATCTGACGGGCCGCCACTGCTTCGTTGTCATGTACAATGAAGACTATTTTGCGTGCAGTCTCTTTTTCAAGTAATACATAGATTTTCCGCTAGGGGGCGCAAAGGTATATTGCGTTTTTCTTGATATCTCCGCTTCTGAAAGTCCAATTTGAGAAATCATTTTTGCCTCAATACAGCTCCTGGTGGGAAATGTGGTTTGTCCACGAAGGGGCGTAAGTGCTTATTTCTGTTTCTGATGTATTTGCAGCAAAATCTGCGCTTCTTAAAACTCGATTTAAAACATTCTTTCGTTGACCATACCACTGACCTCCGAAAACCTTTTCAGATTACCTTCGGCTTAAAACAATGCATAGCTTTTCCGCCAGGAGCGTGGATGTATATGTTATTTTTGTTGATACCTCTGCTTCTAAGAATCAGATTTGAAAAAATCTTTCTTTATCGGAGAGTATTTCCGGTGTGAAATGTTTCTCATATAATTTCAAATTTTTCTTAACGCACAAGTGTGCCGCTAGATGGCGTAAGCTCACGTTTCCGTTTACACCATGTTTTCAACAATATCTGCTGGACTGAACACCCTATTAAAAAAAATCCTTCCCCGGTCAGGTACTACTAACTATGAAAATATTTTGTGTGTATTTCCTTCCGAAGATAATGCGCAATCCCCACTAGGGGGTGCAAATATTTAATGTTTTTATCGATATCTCTGCTTCTAAATGTCCGATTAAAAAAATTCTTTAACCCCGGACACCATTTACCTTGTAGAACTCTTTAGGCTTGTATTTGCGTTTTTTTTTTTTTTTTTTTTGTTGACAGTTCTGTTACTAGGTGGTGTTTGTGTACTTCTGTTTACCGCGGTATCTCCGCTTTAAAAACCCTATTGAATTTTTTTTTTTTTTACTGTATGCCATTCTCTGCAATAAAAATCGTAAAAACTACCCTCTTTAAGTAATGCCCAGATTTCCCCACTAGAGGGTGTAAAGGTCAAAACCTTTCTATCGTTATCTCTGCTTCCGGGAGACGTATTTGAAAAATTATTTTTCCTTAGCATAGCTCTTACTTTGAAGAATACTTTTAGCATATTTTCAACTTTCTCATTATAAAAAATTCTTCTGCTAAGGGGTGTAGTTTTACATCATGTTCCCTTTTATATTTCGTCTTTTAACTGTTTGATTTGAAAATCTCTTTGTCTGTGATACTTCCTTCTCGTATGAGAAACTTTTTTGTGCACCATTTGTACAACGTTTTCCAATTTTATTCACTTGATCTTTCTTAATTATCATTAAAATTGAGTAGAAGTAATCAATTTTTACTAGGCTTCCTAGTTTCAGCGTAGGGTGTGAACTTCATTTAAAATGACTGAATGATCCTAAAAAACAGCTTCTTACATGTAAGAAGATAAAAAAAGAAAAGAAAAAAGAAAGAGAAACTAAAAGAAAACTCTACAACAGAAATGTTGAAACAGTTAGATAACCCAAGTTACACGATTAATAATAATTTTTTCTGGAAATGTTAAGGAAAGTGACTTAAAGAAGCCGCAACAAAAATATGCCAGTGGCCTCATTTGTTTCTTTAGACAATGAGACTTTGAAAGGTCCTAGCGGAAATCGCACACATACGCCGTGGTTTTCTTGATGACGTATGACTAATGGGGACAAGACAAAGTCAGAAGTTGTTTATGTACAAAAAAGGCACTTTATACCTATTTATATGTACATACACACAGACTTGTGTGTATGTACATATAAACATAGTATATATCTTTATATACTATGCTAAAAAGAAATACTAACCCCACCCGCCTCTTTCCAGCGAAGCAGGTGTTTATGCCACCCCCTACAATATCCGGACGGCTCTAAGCGATACTAAATGGGAATAACCAAGCGTTCATTTAGAATCAGTGAACAAGCATGAAAGGGACACAAAATACGCTAAAGTAACCAGAGCCCTATCCAGAGAAGTCTAATTCAAGTCCGCTACTCTTATATGGGATGATGTAAAAAAAATAGCTACCTACTCTACCCCTAAATGTACAGCCATTCGAGAAACCTTGGAGATCATTACCAACAATGATACTAGCAATGATAGCGTCTCACTGTAATTGCCACGAATTTAGAGCCAATTCTTCAAGTAATGCCTTCTTTCTACCAGGATACCACGTGCACAACCAACATGATGCCTCGTGTCTTTAAATGAATATAGCATCGTATCTATTTGTTATTAAGTCACGTCACAGCGTTCAAATTGTTAAAGCGTTATATTATTCAGATTGCAGTTTCTGTCTATCTTCCTTAAAAAAACCATGTGGTTGATGTGCGAAAACTTGGAAGCGCCTATTTATACATTCATACGCCAATAAATCGGATTACTAGTACAGTTTTACTACTTTCTACATACTCGGTGTATAGTTCCTCGCCATTAACACGCAAATCGACTTTCCATTAGCTGTTAAAATGCCTCTGTCATCTCGCTTCTTCAGTTTCTATAGCTCTATATGCAGCTATGAACTTCCTCTGTCAGATGGAATGCAATGAAAATTAGTTTTATGTATGCACCTTGAATAATCTTCTGTGGACCATAGGTAAAACAATTTATAGAACTCTAGGCCGATAGCGGAGCACAGCATGCTTTGCGAGAGTGACGCCACCAAAGATTGCGACCACCGATAGAATAACAATGCCAAATTAACATTTTAAGCGGCCGATGCACCTGAAGCAAACGATGCTTAAAATTGTCTGCACTTACTTAACAGAAATGTTCACATAGCGGGCGGGTTTTAGGAACGTTAAAGCGAAACGATTCTTTTCGTTCTCTCATCTCAACATACACCACAGGTCTGAGAATGCTGATAAAATATGCTGTGCATTATAAGAGTACTTTGCAAACGTATATCTCGTTAAAGCTTATTTTTTCATTTAACTGATTAACATAATTAGTGCGATTCTTTAACGGTAGATCATCAGACTTCCTAGTTTCAACTGTGTTCGTCGGCTTCGTAATAACTACAAAAACACAACTTCGTTTCAAGTTCTAGAGAAATTGTTCCAGCCTATCTTGACATACTTTCTCGAAATAAAAAGCTATGGATGGATGACTAACTGCTTTAAAAGCCTGGCCACTCTGGTCGGTAGAAAAGACTTGTCATTATTCATCTATACAGTGGGTGTGAGATGGTCCCTTCGGACCCCCTATAAAAAATGCTCCGCCCTTGTAATCAATCACAAAAGAAAGGGAGCCCCTGAAAAAGCCCCCGGTGATGAGGTGAAGTTTGCAGTGCTTCAATGGATGGCGAATTTGATGAAAACCAAACAATTCTGCGGAGATCGGAAACAGATCTTTTGGAGAGGGCGGAGGTACTACGAGAGGGTGGTGAAGTTCTCCTGTCGCTACCCTCGCCCTGCTGAAGGATGGTCTACATCAGATTCACGAATGAATCTCCAAGGGGGAATGCATTTATTTATAGCAGCGAAAGTGATGTCCATGCTCATTAGGCTCTCGTTATCATTGTTTGGAACTGCCGGGAAGATACAGTTTATGGGCTGTTTCGGAGTTATTTGGCAAATAACCGAGGAAAACGAACCTCTTTCGACAGCTAAGTGCTTTACTGGGCGTATTTCGCTTCATCATTAAAATAATGTGTCGCATTATTTCGGTAAACAGCGGGGCGGTATAGTTAAAACGGATTTCAAAACAGCTAATCGAACTTATCTGTTCCAGATCAGAGACACCTTTTGTCAGGACCATTCATGAAACGCAAATAATTAATCAGCGATAGCATTTATTAACCTGCCGTGGATTTGATGTTTTGAATTTAGGTTTTTCTATGTATAAATGGAAGTTCTGCTGTACCATTTTTAACAGGAAAATGTTCAAATTAGAGTTATTTAATTTTTTTTTTCTGTGTTTAACTTCAGCTTTGGTCTCTTTACATTACAACGAAGTTTCTGGGCTGTCAACCCACCTATTCAAGATGTGAAAACAATTTTACCTCATCTTTTTTTTAGCCAAACATCGGATTTTATAAGGTTTGAAACCTAATTGCCAGGAAATTTTCTACACGTAGCATTTGAAGTTCTAGCAGTGAATATGAACGATGCTATCGGATTTTTGGAAACTGTGAGCACATCTGTTGACAAAGCACGATGAAAGTATTTTGAGGTTTTTTTTTTTTTTTACTTTTTTTCAAGCGTGCGGCCATTTGTCTAACAGATTATATTTTATGCTACCCAGAGAGAACTTTTGCACCAGAATAGCTGCAGAGTGCATGAGAAACTGCGATCGTCGCTACTGCAACCAAATGCAGAGTTTTCCAAGCAGTACCTTTAAAAGCGCTGACATAGTGTCAAATATAATTCGATTGTTACCAGCCTTGTAAGAAAAATAGTGCATCTGAAAAATCAAAACGCACCTTTTCAGCCAAACGTGGACCAGACATGGACGATACTGACCACGGTTACAGTTGATTAATGTTAAAATAACTTCTTCCAGTCAGTCGCGGATATACACACAGAAGGGAAAAGACTGTGAGTTTATTGAATTAAATTTTAAAATCTCTCGCTTTGTGTAGGATACAGTCATGGGCGCCCATAGCTTACTTTTGAGGAGGGGTCAAAGGGAAATTAATTTTCAGGAGAGTACAAACTGGAATTAATTTTCAGGAGGGGGGCAAACATAAATTAGTTTTCAGGAGGGGCAAACAGAAATTGATGAGCTGGGTTGGAACAATGACTTACGGTGTGTTAGGCGGTTCTTTCGTTTTTTATATCATTAAATGTATTTTTATAACATAACTGTTATTTTTATGTGCCTGTAGATATAAGAATATGCTGTTTAGAACCTTTTAAACTTAATTTCTCAGAACCATGCTGTTGTGGATAAGTTGTTGTTCCATTAGCCCCTCAATTCTAACTACAAACAACATACAAAAAAAAAAAAAACACACGCAAATTTCCTTTGTCTCTTCTTGTTGTTTAACCAGTTTCTTCCACTCATACAACGCATAAATTTCACTGAAAATCCGAAGATCCAAAAACTTCATAAAAGAGGTGGATAAAGTAAATTCTACAGCTTGTTGAGACAATAGTGAAATATCTTTGCTGTTTTTCTGAGCCTTGGCCTTTCCGCTACTTATGACTCATGCGCCACGAAACTTCAGAGATCACTTACTCGGTCATCAAGGAAAAAAATGCCCTCAAGAAAAAGTTCTGGAAACAATCTCAGATCTATGTCAAGCAATGAACGCGGCTGCTGCAGAGAATGATATATTTTTCATTCCTTCGTCTTTCATGGTATCAGTGGCGTAGCTAGAAATTTCTTAAGGGGGAGGAAAAAAATCAAAACGCACCTTCGGTGAAAGCTTCCCGGGGAAAATACTCCAAGTGGGATTTGGTTCATCGGTGAAAGCTTCCCGGGAAAATACTCCAAGTGGGAATAAGCCCAAAATCTTTAAAAGTCAAAAAATAAAAAATAAAACATTATTGAGAAAAACCCTTTTTTAATACATGTATACAGCACATATCATCATCATCATCATCATTGTCAACCATTATCAATCCACTGCTGGACGAAGGTCTCCCCAAGTTTCTTCCACAACGGTCTGTCTTGTGCCAGTCTCCTCCAGGTTACTCCCGCATACTTTCGAATTTCATCCACCCATCTCCCATGTGGTCTTCTTCTGGGTCTTTTCCTGTCTCTTGGAATCCAATCTAAAATTTCGGCTGTCCATCGATGGTCTGTCCTTCTGGCAGTATGTCCAGCCCATTGCCATTTCAGGGATTTAACTCTGATCATGATGTCTTCTACTCTTGTCATTTTTCTGATCCACGAGTTCCTCTTCTTATCGCTTCTGGTTACACCAAGCATGCACCTCTCCATGCCTCTTTGAGTTGTTTGCAGCCTTTCTATGTCTCTTTTAGTTAAGGTCCACGTCTCTGCACCATACGTAAGCACTGGAAGGATGCATTGATCAAACACTTTTTCTTAAGACATAATGGCATATTGTTCTTGAAAATTATGCTGTTTCTTCCAAAAGCTCTCCAGGCAAGTTTTGTACGTCGATCTATTTCTTCATCAATGTGACTCTCACTTGATATCTGCTGTCCAAGATAAACGTACATGTCTGTTATCTCCAGCTTTTCTCTATCAATCGATAAATTTTCATTTCTTATAAAGCCATTGAACATCACTTTTGTCTTCTGAAAGTTCATTTTTAATCCCACTTCTTTACTCTTGTCAGCAAGTTCCTGGATCATACTCTGCAGCTCTGATGGGGTAGTTGCAAAAATGACTACATCATCAGCAAAACGTAGGTGGGTATATCGCTCCAAATTCGTACTCAGTCCCCCTCAAGGGGGTCCGGACCCGAGGACCCGACTTGGCTACGCCAATGCATGGTGTACGTATCTATGTTGTTGTCTAACATTCAATACAAAAATGTTATATTATTATTTTCTACTGTACATTCACAAAGTTTTTCCTACTTTTGCTATACATACACACGCATTAAGAAGTTCAGCAGGAAAATAAGCAATCAGAAATAATGTCATCGCAAATATCTTTGTAGTACCTACCAAAACCAGAAACTGTATTGTCAGATTTCCAGGGGAGGGCAAGTGCCACTCTTGCCCCTCCCTACGGACGCCCATGTATACAGTGTCGGCTCTTATCAAGGGGATAATGGGGTCCATCTGTACCGAACTGTGAAAGCCGAAATCTTTATTTTTTTAGTTGTGATAAAAAGTATCATTGGATATAACCGCTCTGAGTCTACTTCGACTTCGTTTGGCTTTCTCTCTTACTGTCACTCCTGTCTCGTACAGTCATTATATTTTCCCCTTCGTCAAATTGAGCGAGCTACGTGCGCTTCTCCCTTGTAATTTACAAAAAGGAACGATTCTAGTCATCCCCTGAATCGCATGACGTAGCCCTAATGAAGGATTCTCAAGCACTGATGATCCTTTATTAGGTGCAGAATACCTCTGTGTAATGCACTGATTCTCTCTGTGGCATTCTGCAAATGCGCAGAATGCCACAGTAGGGATAACCTGAAATATCCCTTTGTCGTCGTTCGACCTTGAGAGATTTGGAGACGCACATGGACGAAGTGCTGTTTATATCCCTTTTAGAGCTGATGTGACCACTTCAGCTCTAAAAGGGATACGACAGACGTGTCGATCCCGTGTTTCATTTGTGGTTATGTGAAGTTGTTGTGAAGTATGAAATGTGAATATAACCGTGTTTTTCCCACATTGTATTTAGCGAAGCGTGAACGCAATCTTGATATTTAAGCCTTCATTTTTACCATGAATAATGTTTTTTCCAAAATTGAAAATTATGATTTTAGAAAAAAATGTAGATTTTTTTGTACACCAAATATTTAGAAGTATAATATTTAGAACAACATCAACCTGATGATTTTGTTCTTGTTAATAGTAAAGGCGAATTGGACAAACTTTAGCGACAAGTTGATATTACTGAAAACAATTCATAGGACCTGTAATTATTAATAAACCCAATTTGAGATATGTAATATGTTTGTTATATAGTTATGTGATACGCACTGCACACGCCTATATACATTCCAGTGCAGCACAATTTTTTTTTATATCCCCACCTGCATTAGAGCCGCCGCTGGCAGTATGTATTACCCTTATGGGATGAAAGATCTATCGATGCACAACGTATAGCTTCTCATAGAGAAAAGTCAACCCAGCCTTCCCGTGGTGTATCCTGTTCTCTCTGAAGGGGTTCTAACGACTGACTAATAGAGGTATAAATGCTACCCTACACCACTTGTATGATCAACGTGGTGAGTCATTGAGACCCTTCCCTCAATGACCTCTCAAGAAGTATTAAACTTTGCTTTACTGCAATTGATGTACAATGCTTTCACAAGAATTGGAGATTTAGAGGTTTATGGAGCAAATTTAAAAGTCACTGATGCTTACATCTACTTTGAACAACAGATATCTAGCAAGAGTCACATCGAAGCAGGAATCAATAGGCGTGCAAAACTCTGCTGGACTGCATTTGAAAGAAACAGTAAAATTTTCAAGACAAATTTATTTATTTATTTTCGTTTGGGGGATTGAACGACCACCGTGAGCAACTCCATGGGCTCTAAGCAGTCGCTCGTCCCTAATTTAGAGCCACTGGTTCCAGGGAAGGGAGAAAGCCAGAGGCGTAAGACTTACACAACATCCGTGCCTCACCATTCGAACTCAGATCCATCTTGGACGATTGATCAGAAGCCAGTGCCTAGACCACCGCGCCACCGGGGAGCCAACAGCAATTTGCCACTACGTCTTAAAAGTGTTAGATTAATGCATCCGTTCAGTTTTTACTTCTGCATCAGAGACATAGAATGCCTGTAACGTATACTCTAGATTCAGTTTCCTTTTGATTTTACTATCTCTTGTTATTTTATTTTCCTATGCAAATTATCTTCTCACTTAACGAGATGTTGTTTCTCCCGCTGAATTATATGTGGCAATGAGTGTAAGTCATGAAGTGGTGGTATGCAGTATATATAGGCGCGCTCAAGTATACCAAAGAGCTTCGTTTTATATGTGATAGGCTCTTCCTGATTATTGATATGCGATTTACCTACTTTTCTACGATATTACGATAGTACGAAAGTTCGGGCTATCGGTAGTTGTGTTATTTTGGAGTGTGTATTTGAGTAATACCAGGAGCTCCCCAATAAAAGGTTAAAAGTGAGTACGTTTTCTTAGTTCATTTTATTGTCAGACCTCTGTCTGGCCGTTAAGTCTATTTCATTGAGTGTTTACGTTAAGTTCAGGGTATATTGTGTTTACCGCTCTAATAAGGAGCCTTCAAGGTACTAATGTACTAAAACCGAAGTTATATTACTGATATTCAAGATAATGTGGAACGCTGAGTAAATATAAATTCCATATTCTTGGAATTTATTGCACGTGCGTATCTTACCTAAACAAACTCTAGCACTTTGAAGATTAAGCACACTTTAGCTATGTCAAGTAACCTTTCAATAACCCAAACGTGACTTAACGTAAGCTTTCCTACACTACACGTTCAGCCGGAGAATTTTATTCATTATATGCCGCACTGGTCTAAGCGCTGGCTTCTAACCATTCGCCCGAGGTGGATCCGAGTTCGAGTCCCGGTGAGACATGGATGCTGTGTTTGTCTTACGGAACTGGCTCTCTCCCTTCCCTGGAACCAGTGGCCCTAAATGAGGCGACTGCTTATAGCTCATGGTGGTCGTTAAACCTCCAATACAAACAAATTAGTAAAATCATGCAATGCATTGATTATGATACGCTTTCCAACATATCAGAAATCATTACTAAAGTTATTACTCAAGTTATGAGGATAATGGGTGTAGAATAAATCTCGCTCCTATGACCCGGCCTTTGACCCCATTTCGATGATATTCAACAAAACCGGTAAAGTATGCTTCTGGAACAACATGATAAAGTTTTGTCGCAATAGCAGCATTTTTACTTTAAGTTATAACGCATAAGGGCAATGGAATGGATCTCGATCCTATGTCCTGACATTTGACCCAATTTCACCGATTTTAAATAAAGTTTGCCCCCAGATAGTCCCCTACCACATACTAAAATTTCATCGAAATCGAACCATTTTTACGCAAGTTATGACGCATAAGGGCAACGGAATGCATCCCGCTCCTATGTCCTGGCCTTTGACTCCACTTCACCCATTTCCAATAGGGTTTGTCCCCAGATGGTCCCCTATCACATACTAAAATTTCATTGAAATCGAACCATATTTACGCAAGTTATAACGCATAAGGGCAATGGAATGGATCCCGCTCCTATGTCGTGACCTTTGACCCCATTTCGCCCATTTTCCATAGAGCTCGTCCCCAGGTGGTCCCCTACCACATGCTAAAATTTCATCCAAATCGAACCTTTTTTACGCGAGTTATTGTGCGGACAGACGGACAAGGTTGGAGCATATACGTTTCTTCAGTTCAACACAATTTTATTAACAAGGTTGGGTTCAGGAGGCGAACATGGGCGTCCTGATACATATATTGTACGGTAAAATATACAAACTCTAAAATCTATGTACATTATATACAGCACGATGTATTAATTTATAAAAAAGCTTCGTGGTAAGGGGTGCAGACATTTTGCACAAGAACAATAAAAGAGACTGTCGGAACATTTAGTCTCGGGGCATAAGTACATTATAGTGCTGACAAATAACAGAACGAGGATATAATAATGAAGCGATTTGCAAAAGGAGAACTGTAGATGACAAAGTAGACAATGCGAAACCTAAGGCAAACAGAATTAGGATCTCTTAGTACTGGGAGAAATTATGATAATCATAAGGAAGACAAGTAAGACTATATACATTTTTATAGCATGGTGCATATTACACTGCTGGCCACCCAAAATGCAACACCAAGAAGGAAGCATCCGATTGGCCTGAAATTCGCAGCATGCGTCGCCCGCGAGGGGACATACAAACGATTAGCATTGCAGGGCATATGCAAATCATGTGCGCCCGCCACGCCACCGAGAAGCACTATAAGAAGGGTGCACAGAAGGCGGGGTGTAAGTAGTGGAAGTGTGTTGTGGTCCCGGACCTGAGCGTGGGAAGCTTCCTGATGCCTCGTCGCAGAATACGGAAGTCATTCCTGCACGTTTCGGAGTTCGACAGAGGAAGAATAGTGGCTTATCGCGACAGCGGTTTATCGTACCGAGACATCGGCACCCGTGTGGGACGACATCCAGCCACAGTGAGGGGAGTATGGATTCGGTTGGTGCAGGAGGGACGGACGGACCGACGTGATCGATTACCGCAGCCGCGGCACACCACCGAACGAGAGGGCTGGCATGTTGTGTGGCGGGCGTTAACGGCTCGCACCGCCACATCACAAACGTTAGCGCAGGCATTAGGGTGTGTTGCGCAACAACCTGTGTCAGCACGTACCGTTCGACGTCGTCTGCAGGAGCGGGGACTTGTCGCACGTCGCCCATTGCTCCGATTACCATTGACGTTACACCACCGGCAAGTGTGACGGCAGTGGGCCGTTGACCGCCACACCTGGACTACGGAATGGCACGACATTGTCTTCTCCGACGAATCCCGCTTCTGCATGAAACACCACGATGGTCGGATCCGCTAGTGGCGGCACCGCAGCGAGAGACTGTATGACGCCTGCATTGTGCATCGCCATACCGGTCCGTCGCCTGGCGTTTATGGTTTGGGGCACAATTGGATATGACACCTGCACCCCTCTGGTACTCATCGCCGGTACACTCATCAGCCACCGCTACATCTCCGACGTTTTGGAGCCTGTAGTCCTCCCTTACCTGCAGGACCTGCCAGCGGCCACGTTTCAACAGGACAATGCGCGCCCGCACGTGGCACGCATCGTTCAAGAATTATTCACGGCCCACCAAGTGTCACTGCTGCCGTGGCCCGCCTGTTCTCCCGATATGTCGCCCATCGAACATGTCTGGTCGCTGATCGGTAACCGAGTGGCCCGGCAAGCACCACCCACGCCTACGCCTGATGAACTGTGGCAACGTGTTAAAGCCACCTGAACCTACATACCCCAAGCCCACATCCAAAGCCACTTTAGTTCGATACCGTGGCGTGTAGCGGCCATTATTGAGGGCCACACGAACTATTGATGTCTGCGTGTTCCGCAAGTCGCACTGGCCTGTAAGCTCAATCGTTTCATCTTTGTATCTGTTGTTATGTGTCCAGTAAATCTGGCCTTGCTATCTCGTGTCCTTCCTGGTGTTGCATTTTGGGTGGCCAGCAGTGTATATTCACATTTGTTAGAAGATATAAGCTTTATGTTGAAGTTTGATTCCAAAAACCAATGATGAGTATGCACGTTGAACTGAAGTTCAGCAGAGCTAGGAGAATCGAGGTTATGAACTGCCGACAGTCAGTTCCCACGTCGCTGGCATGCCGGCGAACCAGGTGGAACGGAAATGTTTCTCTCTCTGTTGGGCAACGGCCACAAGGTTCTCTAGACGAAGTCTTGAGAGGAGACGCTCCCGAAAGTGGTACAGCAGTACCACAGAAGCTTGGTGGATGGTATAAAAAGATGAGTTATCTCGGCAGCGCTGATGAAATACGTAGATGACGTGTTTCACCAGGTTGAAAATATATGAGCAGATGGGTGGAAGCTTGACTGGCGGAGAGAGCTGCAGGAGAAGTGTCTTATAGGCATCGAAAGGAAGATCAGTTGTGGCTGAACGTTGAGCTATGGAAAATGCAAGATGGAGTAGTGGAAGAAGGATGTCACAATGTAGATAAACGTGAGAGACATCAGCTTCTTGAGCACAGAAGGGGCAAAGAGGTGAGTCAAGAATGGGCATGCGGCGGAGGATGGATGGAACGGAAAAACGGCGGCGGAGAAAAAAGCTAGTGAGTGTTTATATCAAGAGGAGCTGAAAGAGGAGAAAGGGCGGCAGACCAGACAGCGGTGAGAGAAGATTGGGAGACATCAGGGATGTGGAGGGGAGAAAGAGAGTGGGGTTTTAAAAGGAACCGATAGAGAACTGAGGTTGAAAGAGAGGAGAGTGGAAGTGTGGATCTGCCGACTGAAAGAAAGAAAGGAAGCGGAAGGGAGGCTGAAGGAACGAAGGCTAGGCCGATGGGGGTTGCGAGATGAGGGAACTTAGCAATGATGATAGAAAGTAGGGAAAAAAGATTTGGTGGGGGCTGGCGTAGAGTCGCCAGGACAGGTCTGAGGTTACAACTCCGACTCGGAGCCAAGAAGGATAGGCGAAGCATGGAAGATGAGGGGGGGGTGAAGAAGAGAGGAGAAGAACAGGGATTCGGCAAGGAGTTCAGTGGTGGAATCGGGTGGGGATCGAGTGAGTGGGAGAGAGCGGAGAAAGGTAACAGCCTCCCGTAAGGCAGGAGGAAGTTCGGAGGTCCATTAGAATGAAGGAAGAGAAAGTGAAATTAGTGTTGCTCGAAGAGGTGAAGACATTCCTTGCGGTAACGGCGTCAGCAACAGGTGAAATATGAAGACGGAGGAACGAAGTAATCCGGAGAGCTTGATAGTACAGTCGTGTATCAATTAGCCCAATGCCACCTTGGTCAGGAGGAAGGCTGAGCGTGGGGGCACTGAGCCAGTGGTGTCCGGTCCAGATAACTGAGGTAAAGCAGCGAGTGATATCATTGAGTCGAAGAAGTGGGGATTTAGTAGCAAGCCAGGAATGTGTGCACATGGAGAGAAGATAGGTTTGCGCAAGACGTGCACGTTGAAAATATGAAGTGCAGAACTGCGCTTTTCGCCAAAACGCAGTTGACCGATGTAGACGTGGCTGGATGGTATTCCACGTTGTGCTGTAGGCTTCACCTGGGACGCCAAGATGTACGCCAAGGAAACGTTGAGAGGCTGAAGACCAGTGCGCTCCCCATGGGGAATCCAAACGGTCAACCCATGAGCCGCACCACAGGCCTGTGCTTTTGGTTGTATTAATCGCAGCTCCGGAGCAGGAGGCGTAATCGGCGAAAAGACTTTGGAGCAAAGAGAACTGTGAATCCAGGCGTATACAAAAGGTAACGTCGTCTGCATACGCCATGGAAGTGGTGACATGGTGTCTCGTGGGGGCGATGAGTTGAGGCAGGGTGGCTTGAAAGGAGCGTTGAACGAAGCGGAGAAAAGGATATGGCGAAAAGTTGACTGGAAAGTGGGCAGCCTTGCCTCACTCCACGGCGGAAGAGGATCGGTGCTGTAAGAAAGGTGGGCAACTTGACCTGGAAACTGGCGCCCCGGTATAGGGAGGTGAGGAGAGAAATAAACGGAGGTGGAAATCCAAATCGGAGAAGTGTGGCGGAGAGATAAGTGTGGGAGATGTTATCAAAGGCGGACTGTTGGTCTAGAGAGAGGAGGGCGAGTGGTTCAGAGCGGGAGCGCGCAAGGGGAATTAGATCAGCCAGGAGATGGATGTTCTGAGATAGGGTACGGCCGGGAACTGTGGTCTGGTTAGGGGAGAAGATGTGAGTGAGGATGGGATTTAGACGCTGTTAAAGAAGCTTGGTATAAAGTTTGTAGTCGAGATTTAGTAGGGAAATTGGGCGCCAGTTCACCAAGTCAAGGAGATCACCTATCTTGGGGAAAAGGACAACGTATGCAGCTGTGAATCTCCTCACGAAAGGAGAGTAGGTGAAGGCAGCAGAGAAAGCGGATTGGAGAAACGGAAGAAGAAAAGGCAGAAAAGTTTGATAAAAGCAAAAGGTTAGGCCGTCCGGACCCGGAGCGGCACTAGAATTCAGAGAAGAGAATGCAGTGTTTAGTTCAGAGGGTGTGGGGGAAAGGATAAGATAAGAAGCGAGATGGGGGGGGTGACCTGGGGTAGATTAGTAAGGAGAGAATCATTGTGGCAGAGGATGGTTGAGGAGGTTCACAGAACTTCGTGGAAAAGTACTGACGGACATGGGAACAAAACGCTATCGGTTCATCCGATACCTCTCCAGAAGAAAGGCGTAGATGATGAAGTATGGTCGAAGCTCGTTGGATGTTTTCCACCGACGTCAGGAACTCATAGTTATGGTCATCTGGCGTCAGATGTTGTAAACGAAGTCGGCGGAGAGCTTGCTTCGCCAGAGGAGTGAGAAGAGATCGGAGCACTTCTTGAAAGGAGGAGAAGAGAGGATCACTGAGACTGAGCATGGATAGCATTGAACGAACATAGTCTTAAGCGCATGTTCTGGAGTGTCTTTGATTGGAATGAGTAGTTTCGGGCATGCAAAACGAGCTGTTGCTTGATCTCCAACCAAGAATTTTATCCGCAGAGAGCATATTGAAGTTGCGGTCGTCTGTCATTCAAGAATGACCGGACCGAAGAGCAGAATGCCGAATCGGAGAGAAGTGCATCATCCTGGGTTTGAATGGTGCTGCATGGACTATGATGGCAATGGCGCAGTGGTCAGATGAGGCCGTGGGATGCACACTCGGTTCTGTCACGGCTGGAAGTATAGTACTGGAAGCATAAAACCTGTAAAGGCGGGCTAAGAAAGGATTTTGCGCTTGAGAGGAGCGCCAAGTGTAATTAGTCGACCATGGATGAATATGCCGATGTACATCATGAAGAGCGTTGTTGGTGACAACTGTCTGGAGAAGGTTCGCCAGAGCATGGCGGTGCTCTCTATTGGTAGAAGACCTATCCAGAAGAGGATCCAAAGTACAGTTATAATCACCACCAATGAGAACATAGTCTGACGGTGGGATACGATCCAGTGCTCTGCGAAGACGTGTGAAGAGAATCGACAGATGATTTGTAGTGCATGGAATATAGATATTAAATAAATGGTATCTGGAAGACGAGATGGTGAAGGATGCATGCTGTAAGAGATCTCGACAAATATTTCGCGTAGAGAGGAATGTGACATTATAATTGAGAGTATGACTAATGCCGAAGGCAAGGCCGCTATGAGATGTTAGTCCATAGACGTGATGAAACACAAAGTTCCACTGGCGCCATCGAGAATGGACGGTAGTTGGTTTGCAGTTTGTCTCTTGAAGGAGGCGAATATCAGCTCCTAACGGGCTGAGGTCTTCATATGCCAGAGAATTGTTGAGCGGCGAAGCGAATCCCCTGCAATTAAGTGACACGATATTGAATTATGGGGTTCATTGCCTCTAGCTGAAGATCTTTCAGAGCTGGAGGAAAAGACTTGAGACGATTATAGAGGATTTGTGCCCACGGATGGGTGGGCACATTCTGATGGCAGAAATGCGACACATTGAAGATCTGCTCCGTCACAAGTTGGCGAAACGAAGGATTCTTGATTGCTAAGGCACGTGCTATTGCGTAGCTGGTCGTATTCGTTAAGTATGTATGGAGATCAATGTATGAGAGTGGTACAGAAGGTATATTGGCTGCCTGGAGAGATGCAGCAAACCCTTCGACCGTGGGCAAGGAGACTTCGGCTGGCGAGGCGTGTCGAGAAGAACTGCTGGAGAGGGAGGTTGAACGAGGTGAAGTAGAATTTTGCTTCTTCGCTACTCGCCTGCTGCGGCCAGAGCTGCGGCGCTTCAGTGGTGGCTCGGTCGTCTCATCCTCACACTGCGTCTCAGGACCAACGGACTCCACATAAGCTGTTTCGGAGGTTCCAGTGGTAATAGCTAGTTGCAAACCCTCTGAAAGGGACTCAGTGGTGGAGCGACGACGTTGCGGGAGTGAGGAGGCAATTGTAGGAAAGTCCTTTGGTGAAAATTAGGAAGCGGCCGTGGGAGCGTCGCGTCGACCAACGTCTGTAAGCTAACTTTTTTCATCATATCTTGGCTCAGATGCCTGCTGCGCTGAAGCAGATGGTGTGGTACGCTTCGAGGTAAGAACAGTACCAGATGGAGTGCCAGTCGGAGTCGGTGGAAATTGATGTGGGCAGTGCACACGTAGATGGTTTTCGCCATGGCAAAGCGTGCAGTACAAGGAGGTAATGACGTCGATTCTCCGACGTTACTGGCAACTCCGTACGGTTAGGATCTTCGGGCACACAAGCAGATGATCGTCCGGCGGAAAGATGGCACGGGCACTTCGACGAAACCCTGCAATGGATTTGTCATCGGGGTCTCTGGTCGCCGCTAAAATGGTCGCTATTGGTCCAACCACTCGGCCAAATTTGCTGAGTAAAGTGCATAGAGCGACATCTGAGACTTCAGGCGGGACTGGGTGGTGACCTAGATAGGTCGCTGCGCCACAGGTTCAGCCAGAAGATGCACATCTTTAATGGATAAGGCATCGGTCATCACAAGGTCTGCGTGTTCTTTACGGGCAAAATACACTAATACGGCCCGTGGCTTTTGGGCCATATGAATGATATAAGCTCCTGTAGGAAGCATCTTTTTTAGGGCAATACTATATTCCTTGAGCTTTGTGTCTGGTAAAGAATCAATACAGACACCGAAATCCATTGTGGAGAAAAATTGTTTCCCGGCTGTGGAGTCCTCTGGAATATCGATGGTGGCAGAACTGCCCTCAACACTGACGTAAGAGTCAGAAAAAAACCGGAGCAATAAACTTGGAAGGAACTCTCGCTCTGGAGGTCACTTTGGAATAAGTGAGAGAAATAGAGTTGGCCGCCCCGGTGGCGCAATGGTCTAAGCGAGGGCCTCTGATCATTCGTTCGAAAGGGGTCCGGGTTCGAATCCCGGTGAGGCATGGATGTTGTGTTTGTCTTACGGCACTGGCTCTCTCCCTTCCCTGGAACCAGTGACCCTAAATTAGGGACGGGCGACTGCTTATAGCCCATTGAGTTGCTCACGATGGTCGTTAAACCTCCAATAAAAAAAATAAAATAAAAGTAGAGTTGGCAGGGGAGGGCTGCGACAGTGCTGATTGCTGGTAGCGGCTTGGTAAACTGAGTTCAGCCAGTGGAAGGCAACGCAACCGTGCTATCGGTCACATCCATGGCTTCGTGAAATGAACCAGGGACGTGCGTCAAGGTGACGTCACTCTCCTGGGCAGGGATACCAGCTTGAGCCTTTGCAGAGGAGTCGCGCGCCACATCTTGTATCCGTATGACGTCTCTGACGTGCATAAATGCTGGTTGGTCTCCTGAGAGTGAGGAGGAGGAGGAGGTTCAATGAGCATCACTGATGTGGGCGTGAACTTCACCCTTATCAGTGTCCGCCATTATTAATGGTGAGGGCTAACTAAAGGATCGATCAGCTTGATCGAAAATAATAAAACGCTGAATGCAAACAAAATATGCTACTCACCGACTTGGGAGCCGAACTAAAAGAAAGTATAGACCTTCTTGAAGGGGAACACAAAAATAGGAAAAACACGCACTATACACTTTCAAAACCGGGCACAAACACAGAGCTCAAAACGAACGTGACTATATCCTTAAAACGCTTCTTCAACCTACGGTTGGAAAGCGCAAAAAATGACATGGATGGACCTCAACTAAACAAGTTAGTAAAATCATGCAATGCATTGATTATCATAACATACCAGAAATCATTACTCAAGTTATTACTCCAGTTAGGAGGATAATGGCTGTAGAATAAATCTCGTTCCTATAACCTGACCTTTGACCCCATTTCGATGACATTCAACACAACTGGTAAAGTATACTTCCGGAACAACATGATAAACTTTTGTCTCAATCGAAACATTTTTACGTGAGTTATAACGCATAAAGGCGACGGAATGGATCCCGATCCTATGTCCTGACCTTTGATCCCATTTCGTCCATTTTCAATAGTGTTTGTCCCCAGGTGGTCCCCTACCGTATACTAAAATTTCATCGAAATCGAACCTATTTTACGTTAGTTATGGTGCATAAGAGCAGTGGAATGGTTCCCGCTCCTATGTCCTGACCTTTGACCCCATTTCGTTCACTTTCAATAGGGTTCCTTCCCAGGTGTTCCCCTACCACATACTAAAATTTCATCGAAATCGAACGATTTTTATGCGAGTTATCGTGCGGACGGACATACGCACACAACGCGTGACGTAATGAGACAGATGGCGTGACCGTGCGCCAACATCTCAATTGCAAGAGTGTGACGTCATCAGATTTCTAAGCATGGGTAACATTAATGGGACACTAAAAACGTGGTAATTCGGGGTGGTTATTTAACCCACTAAGCGAATTTTCCTAAAGTCGAGATCAAGCTAAATCGATTTCTAGCACCAGAAACGGTAGGTTAACGACTTTCATCAAAATCCTTAGAGCCGTTCTCAAAATAAAATTTACATACATAAAAGAATTGCTCCTTTAATAGTATGGGATAAGGGCGATGTAATGGATCCCGATTCTATGTCCTGACCTTTGACTCCATTTCCTCCATTTTCAATAGGGTTCGTCCCCAGGTGGTCCCCTACCACGTACTGAAATTTCATTGCAATCGAACCATTTTTACGCACGTTATGGCGCATAAGGGCAATGGAATGCATTCCGCTCCTATGTCCTGACCTTTGACCCCACTTCACCCATTTTCCACAGGGTTCATTCCCAGGTGGTTCCCTACCACATACTAAAATTTCATCGAAATTGAACCATTTTTACGCTAGTTATCGTGCGGACAGACAGACAGACGGACTGACGGACAAAACTGGAGCATATACGCTTCTTCAACTTACGGTAGGAAAACGTAAAAAAGACATACAGAAGCTGCAGGCAACTCAAAGAAGCATGCGGGCACTCTAGCAGTTGTGGTGGAAGGGACCCCAAACCCCACAGAGGGCAGACATGACATTGGATTTGCCTATTTTCACACATCTAATAAACCTTTAATAAATAGCCATGAACTGTACACCAACTATACTCAAAATAGTATAAATATGCTAGTAATCAGAATTTATTGGCAAAGAATGGAAATCCAAGAATCCAAGCTTTCGCACATCTTTTCCAAGGAAGGTAGACAGCAAACTGAATAATAAAGCACTTCAACGATGACTTGACTAGACAATAAATGAATAGATGCGAATGTAATTATTCATTTAAAGAAACGAGGCGTCATGTTGGTTGGGCACGGGGTACCGTGGGAGAAAACGCAGCATTATTTGAAGAACTGGTTCCAGACTTGTGACAATTCTAGAGAAACGCTATCATTGCAAGCCTCAATATGCGTCATAATCTCTAAGGTTTCGTGAATGGCAGTAGGTTTAGGCGTGGAGTAGGAAGCTAATTTCTTTATTTTATCCTACATAGGATCAGCGGATGTAGGATGATATAAAGAAATTCGTTTAGTCGATGTAGTATCGCTTGGAGCCGTCCGGATATTGTAGTCTGCCTTCCTTGAAAAAGCCATCTGGTTGATGTGCGAAAGCTTGGAAACTTTTACACAGTCGAGTCACATTATTGTGACCACCTCCTACTTTTGACTTCAACAGCGCATTGCCAATGAAAGAAGGCACGTGTCGTGAGTTAGCTTGGAGGGTATATAAGGTGTACTTTAGGCATTCTGAAAATATATCCCTCGTTGCTGTCATGGATAAAAGGAGCGATTTATCAGATTTGCAAAAAGGGATTATTATCGGCTTTCGGGCCAAGGGTGGCAGTATTTCTGAAACAGCGCAGTTTGTGAACTGTTCGCGTGCTGCTGTGGTTAAAATGTATTGTGATTGGAGAAATGGCACCATTGCGAATAAGCGAAGTGGAAACTGCGGAGCACCACGTGCCATTGATGTGAGAGGTGAACGTCGGCTTCAAAGGAGCGTGAGGACCGATTGACACGCTGCAGTGGAGCAACTCACTAGCCGAATAAACCAAAGGGATACCGAAAGTGTGTCTAAAATGACAGTTCAGTGAACCCTGCTGCGTATGGGGGTCCGATGCAGACGGATGGTAACTGCACCTATGCTAACGAAGGTGCATCGGCAGGAAAAGCTTACATTTGCACGGCAGTATCGAAATTGGACCTCCGCTGATTGGCAAAGGATTTCCTTCTCCGATGACTCACGTTTCTTGCTTCATCGAACGGATGGACTTTGGCGTATAAGGAGAGAAACATCGTAGAACAAACACTCTTCAACATTGCTGGCAGAACACAAGCTGGTGGGAGAAGCGTTATGGTCTGGGGAAAGTTTTCGTGGCAGTCTCTGGGTCCACTCATACCTGTGGAAGGCTCCAGAAGGCCGTCACGGTGGCGCAGTAGTCTAAGCAATGCCTTCTAACTATTCGTCCGTAATGGGTCCGGGTTCGAATCCCGGTGAGGCATGGATGTTGTATTTGTCTTACGGCCGTGGCTCTCTCTCTCTTCCCTCGAACCAGTGACCCTAAATTAGGGACGGACGACTGCTTATAGGCCATCGAGTTGCTCACGGTGGTCATTAAACCTTCAAAAAACAAAAAGAAAAAAGACACTATGGACCGAATTCGTTATGAACCCATCCTTGTAGACCACGTACACCCATACAAGCTGATTGTCTTCCCTGGGGCGGATGGGATCTTCCAGCATGACAATGCGACATGTCACACAGCTAGAAATATCCGAGAGTGAGTGGAAGAGCACGATG
Source organism: Macrothele yani (assembly GCA_039090855.1). NCBI lineage: Eukaryota > Metazoa > Arthropoda > Arachnida > Araneae > Macrothelidae > Macrothele > Macrothele yani. Next base: position 16,512,758 of record CM077017.1, read on the forward strand.
AAGATTTCAAAGTACTCCCTAGCTCCTTAATTCCCCAGACTTAAACCCAATTGAGTATCTGTAGGACTCCCTCGATCGTGTTGTTCTGTCTATGGATCCTGCACCACGCACCCTCCAGCAGGTGTCAGATGCACTGCAGTCAGCATGGCTCCACATACCTGTGAACACCTTCCAGCACCTTATTGAGTCACTCCCAGCCCATCTAGCTGTTACTCTGGATATTAGCTGGTGGTCACAATAATGTGACTCGATCGTGTATTATTTTGAGTAAACCTTTAATGTTACATATATACACCTGAGATTTCAGTTTATTTAGTACATCTGCCCTTGTCACATAAATGGCTCATTCCAACACGTAACACGGCGCAAGAGTGCAGTGTGGGTTATAAATGAGACTGGCCAACTAGTCGAGCTTCACTTACTGAAGATCATAATGAGCAAATGGCGCCAAGTATCATGCAACGTTCAAGTGATCTGAGCGACTTCGAACGTTGCATGATACTTGGCGCCAGGAGTTCTGCTTTGAGCATCTCACAAACAGCAGCCCTCCTGGGCTTTTCAGGGACAATCGTCGCCGTGACTGGCGCGACATGCCAAAAACTTCCAGCGATCTGTTATCCTGAGGACGAAAGCAATCGAACAGATTAGCTACAACCTTGCAAATCTTTGCAAAATTCAAAAGTGGTGTGCCGAGGATCACGTCGAACAGTCGACGATCACGTCGCTATTGTCCTTTGATCCCTTTGATCCATCAGGTGTGTTTGTCCTCTATATTGCCTATTTCTGGAAGTTTTTGATGTGGCGTACCATTTTCGGTACACCCTTGCTAAGGTTGTGCGTGAAAAGTCTAGAAGACAGCCGTTCAGTAGGGGCTTGAACTGGCGCGCCTGGCTCAAACTGTTATACTACATTACTGTATGTGAAAGTTGCAGAACCAAGAAAGAATCACGCTATTCAAATGAACTTTATATTGCAGATTCCTCGTGTTACAGGAGATAACTGATTACATTTCTAGAGCCATACAAGATATTTCCGAAACTCAGTATCGTGTGACGTCACCTCGAGCAACTATAACAACCTCTACACAGCATGGCATTGAATGGTAGAGGTTTTTGATATCGTCCTGGGGAATAGCCTGCCAGGCTGCTTCTATGAGAGTCCTGAGTTCATCTGTAGTGTGGTGACTAGCGGAGGCGCTTGACGGGCTCGTCGCTTAGCTACCATGTCCCAGACATATTCGATCGGGAACATATATGTCGAACGTGTAGGCCCAAAAAGAAGTGGTACCTGCTGTGCATGGAAGAGGTCTTGGACATTAAGACTACATGTATCCGAGCATTGTCGTGCTGGAATATAGCGCCAGGACAACTCAGAAGGAAGGGTACCACCTCTGCCTCTAAAACATCCCTGATGTATCGCTGACTGTTGAGAGTCCCCTCAATTCGTATCAGGCGAGATCGCGAATTGAACCCAATGGCGCCCCAAATCATGACGCTTGGTGTTGGGCCGGTATGACGCTGCAAGGTGCCGGTCGCCACGATGTCTTCGAGGACATATGCGACCATCATGGTGCATTAAGTTGAATCTTGAGTCGTCAGAAAACACGACCTGTTGCCAACGAGCGCGCCAATGTCTGTGTTCGAGACCCCACTGCAACCTGAGGCGTCTGTCTTGGACTGTAAAAGGAATGCGCAGCATTGGGCTGCTAGCGACCAGTCCTCTGTTAAGCAGACGACGTCGAACTGTGTTGGATGACAAAGCCTGATCTGTGACAGTGCTCCACTGCCGCGTTAACACCGTATCTGTGCGATCGGTCACTTTCATGAGGTAGAGGTGTCTGTCATTCCATGCAGTCGTGCTATTTTGCTGTCCATTTCCCAGATTTCTGTGCGTCCGAGCCTCATCTGCCCACTGACTTCACGTTCGCACCACTGTGCTGGCGTTTCGTCTCGTAGGAGTGGCAATTTCGTGGTAGGAAAATCCAGCTTCTCTCATCCCAACATTCATCCTTCCTCGCTCAAAGTCCGTCTGGTGTTCAGAATGCGACCTTCTTCAGGGATGGGGCATAGTGAGACCCTTTCGACTCTATGTCGGCTCTTCACTGATTGCATCATTTCGTTTGAGCCAGCTCTTTGTACACCATATCAGACACTTCAAGCATTTTCACTGACATTTTAATCATTTTCATGTCCTAACCTGTTGCACATATCCTGTACGTTTCAAGTGAATGCCAGCAGTCTTTCATGGAATTGCAATTTTAACAAACAGTGTAGATTCAAAGTCGTTCAGACTACTTGTTACGCTTATTTCAACCCTCAACAGCTTCCATACTTCTCATAATAGTCTCATGATCGACGAGCTTGTCAACTAGATTCGTACCGCACACCGCACTTCAGGAAACCTTCAACGAAAGTACCGGGTCGGCGTCCCACCGCGCCCACGTCCCACTGTATCCCTGCTTGGAATGCAGCACACATCAGATGAGCTTCTTCAAGAGTTTGAAAAATTGAAGGATTCGGCGCAAGAACCATGTACCCAAGCCCAAAAATACCAAGTTTTTAGGAGAGCAAGAAATATAAATAGGAAATTCTTGAATCATACTTAATTGCAATTACCGATGTTATCAGAAATAAATGCTAGTAACCTATTGCTTGGGGGCAAAAAAATTGCACCAGATTAAAGGGATTTATTCTGTATGACTTAACATTAAAAATTTAAAATCACCACAAATGGACTTACATGATTCTTGCACCCAACCCTTCAATTATAAAAGATTATCCACAAATGATTTGTTTTCAGTTCTTGTGATTGTTTTTCTTCCTTTAATTATTTTTAAACATGTCAGTAGATGTAAAATTTAGATTTCAAATTCTCTGGTAACATGTTTGAGATGCAAGGTCAAGAAATATCAAAATTTCTGAATATTTTTTTCCTCGATTAGTGTTATCATCCGGTTATTGTTATAAAAATACCTTCGTTCTAAAGAGACCACATTAACTGACGTCCGCTGTATAAGCATGTTTTTTTTTCGAAAGGCGTGCTGAAAAGTGTCAGTCACCTCCATTCCCAAATTATAGTGGAAAACAACTGTGAGTCCATTTTTGTGATTTTTTTTTGTAGAAAGCCAATGCATGGAGAAAGTTTTAAAATTTTCAATTCAATATTCAAATACCGTGATTATTTTTGAATTTATTTTTAATATATATCTCTCTGAATTTTGTTAGGTGCGTGGGGTTATCACAGGCAAGGTTCTTGTCAAGCTGGTTTTGCCGCAGCAGTCACCAAGGTATTGTATTCAGTTGCTCTTATAAGAATTCATAATTAAATAAATTTTGCCCGTAGACTTTTCTTTCCTTGTGCAAATGCTATCTATATAAATACAGGTACGTGCATGTATAAATATGCATACGCTCAGGGCTTCTAGTTAATCCTCCGTGTTGGGCTCGGGTTCGAGTCCTAGATGACGCCTGGTGTTGCGTTTGTCTTATGGGGCTGGTTCTTTCCCTTAGCTAAACTAGTTGCCCTAGATTAGGGACTGACGACTATTATTATAGCTGCTCATGCTGGCGATTAAACCTTAAAAAACACACGCATGCTATATGTACATCATGTATGTATATCAATTATGGGAGCGATTACAAAAATTCCCAGTACATTCCCCTGCAATAATTCCACTTTCGTCTGTAAAGTACCTCGCAAACGTAAAATGGCAAATCAACCAGAAAAACATTCTGTGGGTTGTAGTTTTATTCAGCGAAATTTCAGACGCAACTCAGACGAAAGTTCAACAAACATTCTTTAACTGCGGACTCGATTCGGTGGTGATATCCTCAATTTGTGGATGCAGTTGCTTCTCTAAGATGAAAAAGTTCAGGCAGACGGTGTAGCATTGAGGAAGCAATCGAATTTGTTCTGCAGGCGTATCACAGAAGTCCGATGAAGTCAACCCGCCAGGCTAACTTAGTTAAATATACCGCATCACAAACACTATTAAAGTTATACAAAGCCTTATGTTCGTCTACAAGCCCTTTTGTTCTTCTACACGGCCTTATCGACTGCAATTTTTGCACCTCATAACTCAAAACAATAGGATGTTTCGTTTTGAATTTTTTGAAAACATGTTGAATCGCAATGTGGTAGATGAAACATTCTTGTAAAACATGTTTTTGGGGGACGAGGCAACATTTTAGGTTTGTGGAAAGGTACACAGACGCATCCATATAAGGGGCAGTGAACAAACACGAAGTGGTTTGCTGTGAGTTGCGACGATCTTGGGCCTTTCTTTTTCGCGGAAACAACGATTATTGAAATAACCTACCTTGACGTGGAGTATTGGGTAATGTCTCAGCTACCTGAACAGAACAATTAAACGTTGTTTTGCAACATGATGGAACACTACCACATATCAACAACGAGGTGATAACATTTCTGAATAAGTACCCTTCCAAGTCATGGATGTCGTTTCACTCACCGCTATTTGCTGTGTGGCTACACTGCTCCGATGTGTGGGACGCGTGATGTGCCTTTAACAGTTGTTCATATTTTGTGTTCGTGTCGTAGTTTCATTCGTCGAAGCTCTCGTCATTTTCTTTTACCAATTCTACCAGACGACTCAGTGACCCTGAGTCGTCTTTTAAACGTTCAGTGTGACGTCTTTTCTGTTTTATCGTTTCTTCGTGTTACCGGTGTTTTACGTTTTGTGTAGTGTTTTGTTTTATCTTCGATTTCCACCTTTTATTGCTGCCATTGTTCGCCTTTAATCATATTATATCATCGTTACTGTGTTAGTTGTTGTATGCGTTATACCGGTGCTTTTTGTTTTTCTTGTTTGTTATAGTCTCTGCTGCCATATACCACGTTTATTGTTACTGTCTTATACATTTATCGTTTTGTGTCAATATTGTTGTTTCTTACTTTTAATACTCTGACGTGGCGCTCTTTGGTCCTTTGAGGCCCTTGCGCCATAAAATGCCACCCAGCCAACCAACCCACCCAAGTCATGGATCGGCAGAGGGCTGTTCATTTCTTGGACAGTATGATCTCCAGATGTAAAACCTCTCGATTTTAACATACATTGCTTCGTGAAAGACGAGGTTTACTACCTAGTCTTACCATAAATTCTGTTACAAAGTATTCAATGAAATAACAAAAGAAATTTAAAGATAATTTAATATACCTGTGATATGACGTAAGTAGTACAGTTGTGAATACATGGCATCTATCACTTTTCAAAATGGCATCCTTTTGCCTTCACACAGTCCTTCAGTCTCTGTGGCCACTCATCAATAGCTTTACGCAGGGTCTCCACAGGGAAAGCTGCGACCGCCCACACCAAAGAACGTTTGAGACTGTCAATATTGGGGTGTCGTTTTCTGCAGGCCATGCCCTCCAGTGTGGTCCACAACTTGTAGTCCAATGGGCTGAGGTCTGAGCTGCTTGATGGCCAATCAGCTGGAGAAATGAAGTCTGATAATCGCCTGAAACCACTCCTGGGTTGACTTGGCCTTGTGGGTAGGTGTGGAATCCTGCTGAAAGCTCCAATGTCAGTTTTGGAAGAGGGTGTGACTCACATTTCGACCACTGGCTCCAAAACCCTGTCCTGGCAGACTTTGGCAGATGTTTTCTTTCCTTTCTTTCACAGCAATGGAGCTCCGTGGTACTCTCGTAGGAGACTGCCCACCAAACCATGACAGAAGCAGGATGATGGCCACTCATGTTCCCTGTAGCTTTCCGCTGAGCTTCTCGTGAGGTTGACACATACATCCTGTCATTTTGGCTGTTGAAAGCTTCTTCAATAGTGAAAATGTTTTCATCAGAGAAAAGATTATGTCTGTGGCGATTGTCTGCATAACGCTGCAATAAATGTTTTGCTTTTAGCACCCTCTGCTACTTTAGTTGTGGGGTGAGGAAGTGCCCTGTACGCCGCCGGTAAGCTCTCACCCTCAGATAACTCAGAAGCACGCGTGACATCGACATTCTTGAAATGTTCAGCTCACAAGCTATCACTGATTGTTTTTCTGACAGGATTTCGTCGAATAAGGGCTGTCATTGCTTTCACCAGGCGAGTAGTCCTTATGGTACGCGGGGACTGCTCGCCTGGTGAAACTGGGATCGCAGCTAGCAGCGTTATTACAGTAACACAATTCTCATAATCACCCCATTACTTGGCAAGTACATCACGAAATACGTTATCTCCTCTGTGACTGAACGCACAATGATTCACTAGCTGGTTCATGCCTCCTGGCTGGTCGGTGATGTTGCACACCACTTGCGCGCCATCTGTCGAACATGTGTAACAGTATTTATGCTAAGACTGGGTATACATCAATGTCTACAACGCTGGATGACGTGAAGATTCGTATGCTGACAGCGATTGACTGACGTCTTGATTTGTGTTAGGCAAAAATGAAGCATATATTGGGCTTCATTATGGTACCAAACAAAATTCTGTGAGTTATTTTAATAATTTTACAGCTTTCGGTTCTGTGTGCTTATTACGTTTCTAGAAATTAATATTTGTAATGGCTCAAATCATTCAGAAACACCTTGTACATATGACCAGGAAAGAAGAGGTTCAAGATAGAGATTCATGTCTTTATCACACAGGCATCTCAGATTGAATGACACTGAGAAATCTATTGCGCATGCATGCTTGACTAACAAATAAATTCAGGCTGACAGAGCCTGAAGTTCTCATTAGTTTCGTTTCCCGGATTTTGAGCAGCATTTAACCTAACACTGATTTTGCAGAAATGTTCTAAACAACACCATACTGAGGTTTTTAAGACCCCAGCAGGTAGTTTGAATAATGACTATCATAAGATGCTTTTGTCTTTATTGTAAATTAAAGCTGGCTTGTATTTCATATTTTGTGTAGTCTTAATAATTTTTTCCCTAATTTTAGGAAAACCCAAAACAAAATTCAGTGAAAAATATACACTCTTTTTAACGAAGAATAGACGTGGAAGTATATGTGACCTAACAAAGACTATTTCAAAGTGAGAAGACTATTTCAATTGTAGGCATGGGTGCCTCAAACAACCGACGGTGAATTTGAATGAAGTCCTTATATTTCGCACTCACCGTGCAGTGATGCGGGAGATCCCAACATACAAAGCAGATTATTCTACTTTCAGACACGGTCACTCGAGCTAAATATCTAATCATTTTTTAAGCGTCGACAGGCAGTGTATTTTTTCTAAAACAATCCAGACTACTACGTATTACGAAATAACCACCGTCTGCGGAAGAAAATGGCGAAGCTCATCTGATAGCGTGTTTAAGCTCGATGGTTTAAGCTGAGGAAGCTACAAAAAAAGAAATGGCTACAAATCTTACATCAAGTAGAATGGTTTTCTTTGTAAGGGCAAGTTCAGGAATGCAACTGTAACTCTTCAGGTTTTTCCTTTTAAGCTTTGATCTCCACAGTGTTCACTCACAGTTTTGATGAAATGGATATTAAGCTATGTTCTTTATATTTTTCCTTCGTTTAAACATAACATATGTTGTTTTCGTTGATTAAAGGTTTTTTATGTTTTACGTAGATGAACCTCTCTTTCAACTCATTCATTTAGTCAGATACTATCCTAGTAGCCAGGCGCGTACTGATAGCCCCCGCACCCCCGCATTTCGAGGGGGTGCCTTGCGGCTAAGAGTGTCTCTAGCCTCAGCAAAAGCACTTTACAGAATCCTTTGCGGAAACTTCATATGAATAAAGAAAAAACCAGCTATTGTTTACGGTAGCTTTCAAAGAAATATTAAAAAGAAAAGTAATTTTTGGTTGTTGTCTTTTTCGCAGTTAAAATTTATAAAAACTTGATGACGGGAAGCAGTTATTTCAGAGTACCTGAGGCCGCTTTTCATAGTCATAGCAACAACAGAATGTGAAATAAATATCAGTTCAATGCAGGGGCGGTTCGTCATTAGGGGCCAGAGGGGCCGGGTCCCACCTAAAAATTTCTATTTTTAGAAATAATTTTTGTTTTTGCCCTGATTCTTATTCTCTCTCTTAACTACATGGTGGTAAACCTTTCCCTTCAAAAACCATTACCTAAGGGAAAAGTTTTCTTCAAAAACGAAAAACTATTCCCTTAAGAAAGAGATCACGTTCAGAGTGTGAGGTTATTGGGGCCAGCTCCAACAGGTCCCAGTAACATCACTACGCAAGCGAAGAGGAGACGATTTCCTCCCCGCTTCATTCAGTATGATGACCTACATACAACACTGCCTTAACCGCGTGTGCAAAAAAGCTGATCTGGCCCCGCGCTAATATGATTGGCCGGGAGAGTATCCATTTCCTTAACGCCGTGGGTTGACAGAGAAGCTTACCCCGACCAAGCTCAAGGGTGGCGGGAGGGTTTCAAATGTCGTAGCAAAGTTCAGTTAGTTGTTTTTTCTGTGTGTGTCTCTCTCTCGTCTCGGTGATGTGTTGTTCCTTTGTGTCGTGACTTTTTTGCTTGTCGAGTACAATGAATGGAGTGGATATTTTGTTAAAATATCCGTTCTTTGCTTTTAAATCTGGAAGAAAAGCTTCACTTAAAAAAAGTCAGTGCTTTATCACCCCAAGAATTTTTAGTTTGAGCTTCACTTAAAAAAACACAGTGCTCATCAGCCCAAGAATTTGAGTTCAAGAGCTTCACTTAAAAAAACTCGGTGTTTATCAGCCCAAGAATTTGCGTTTCCAAGAGTATGAAGTTTACAAAGCGCTTTGCAGAACTAATTTCAGTTTTAACTAAGATGATTTTCTATGTTAAAAATAAATATATTAATGCGAAAACCTGTAAGTATAATTTGCACATGAGTACATACATGTTTTTAGGTTTCACAAGTTCTTTAAAAAAAAAAGGTTAAACCTTTCAAATAATGTAAATGATAGTATGGTACTAATTCTATATGGGACGAAATTCATGAAACATTCCCTCCCTGCATATATTTGGAGTTATTATTTTTTCACTACATTTTTTTATCCTGTGAATCCTGTAATTATTCCTCAGTTGAGAAATCTGAAGAAACACAAAGCACAACTAATTTAAATTAATGCTTATATGTTTTAAGGTAAAAATTTTATTTAAGGAGTTTTAACATTTTTGAGGAAATTTTTTTCGTGTGCAATACAATAGTTGACACATTCCTGCCTGATTTGGGCATTATTGTGAGTCAAGGGGGGGGGGTTGGTTGGTTGGTTGTTGGATTTTATTGGCGCAAGGGCCAGGTTTGGCCAAAGAGCGCCAGACAAAGAACGATCAGCCACAGATTTTTAAAAACGTGGAAAATGATGAAAAACAGACAGGCTTGGTAAAAGTTGAAAAAGAGTATGAAGAAAGCAGTGAAGAAAAGGTAGTTAATGATGTTTATTAAAAGTAACATATTTACTAATGGAAAAGGACGAACCGTCACTCTCCTCCCCCCACACTCCTCTGCAATGCTGGCAGAGGGCAGGGACGAACTGTCACTCTCCTCCCCCCATGTTCCTCTGCAATGCTGGTAGAGGCTGGGGACGAACTGTCACTCTCCTCCCCCCGTGTTCTTCTATAATGTTGGGTGAGGGTGGGGACCTCGCTGAGCCGAGACAGTTTGATGGACACCGCACACCTTTGCGGATTGAGGGCCGGGTCTTCCGCACGTGCAGGCTGTCTGCTGGGAACCGGAAGAGGCGGGCGTCATCAAAAGAGAGGCGAAGACGCAGCTGGTCGAATAAGCTGGAGCTCGGTGAAATCCACCTGTGTCGCTTGTTCAGCTGTAGATCGCTTGGCAAGTGCGGCGAGAGCTACACAGGGCGCGGAACAAAAGGCTGCACGGGTTGTGGCTGAGACTTAACAACTGCGGCAAAAGTACGCTGTCGGGTGGTGGGAATACCCAACTTGGCCTTGGCAGCAGGGTACGAGAGGCCCTCCAGGGTCTTGAGGCGCTGGATCGCCTTCTCGTCGTTCCACTTCGAACAGGACCTGGCATAAGCAGCGTGGGAGTCACCACAGTTTACACAGCAGGGCTCTGAAGTGCATCCAGTCCCTTCGTGGTCGCGGGAACCACAATTGGCGCACCTCGCAACACTGTTACAGGACCGCTGGGAATGTCCATACCTCTGGCACTTAAAACAGCGTAGAGGATTTGGTATATAAGGACGAACTGCACATAACAAGTAACCAGCCTTTATTTCAGTAGGTACCTTCGGGCTGTTAAAAGTCAAAATAACATTTCGTGATTTGATCAGCGCGCCATCGCGCCTGAAAGTCATGCGTCGGGCAGCTATGACACCCTGATCAGCAAGTTCACACACAAGTTCATCTTCATCGCAGACCAACAAGTCGGGCTCAGAAATGACTCCCTTGGAGGTGTTGAGATACGGATGTGCCGTCACTTGAACTGGAATATCCTGAAGTCTGGTCAACTGCAGAAGAGATTTGCTCTGAGAGAGAGTGCAAGTTTCCACAAGCAGGTCACCAGAGCGTAGCTTCTTCACTGACTTCAAAGAGCCAGCAACACCCGCAAGTGCCTTCGAGATGAAAAAGGAGACTTTGAGGAAAGTTTCAACATCTGGTCAGTAGAAGAAATGACGAGAAAAGTAGCTTGAGGTATCGAATCTGCAAGTGTAATGCGACGTTTCTGAGCTGACGGCTCAACACCTGGATCTAAAGATACGTCGCGGTGATGTCGTTTTTCAACGAAAGTTCTTTTCAGTGTGTTATGTGTGGGAGGTGGTTGAGGCAAATTTGGCCCCTGATCAATCACCATATCCTGTTGTTTTTTTAAATTTTGAGGAGGGTTTATGTTTCCCCATGGGAGTAAGAAAAAATTCATCAGCAACGTACTCCGCCCACAATCGAGCCCAACAGGGGGAGAACTGGAGGTCCGCAAGCCAAACACATGACGCAAGACACAGTTCTAGAGCTTAGTTGCAAATATAGTCCGTTGGCTGTGATCACACGCACTCGGCGGACACTTCGGCCTCCGGGTACCGTCATGCCAACGCCTTTGGCATGATCCCACAGCCCCCGGGCTCACCCTGCCGTGCAATACGACAAAAAGCCGCTAAAGCCCTGCACACAACTTGGTACAAGACTTCTGACCAGAGGTGGGTTAGGCTCTAGCCTCCCGTTTACAGCGAAGCCGGGGTCGAAGAGGAGTGTTGGTACACAGGAGGCACTTAACCGGTCTTCTGCGACCTCAGCCGCCAGACATCCCATTTCCGCCTCACGGGTCTCCGCACGCGGCAAACATGCAGGTAGGTCTAGCACCCAATCCAGCTAAAAGGAAAAAAAAAGAAATCCAAAGAAGACAAATCCTGGCAGGGAACCTAAACGGAATCTCAGCAACCTACGAACTGAGCGGTTAATATAAATCAGTTAGTGGTGGAGGGTAACAAAACCACAAGACCGGGGTGTTAGTACATAACGTGGTAGCGATTAGGTAGAGAATACAACACGGGCAACTAGCCAGTGGAGAAAATAAATAAAAACGAAAAAGCGAGACACAAGACCAGCTCGGGAACGTGGGGCCGCGACTCCCCAACAAGCTGGATGAACAGCCGTCCCTGCAAACACCAACAGCACCAAAATAAGAAAAAAACAAGCTGTGGCATGACATCAGATGTTGACCAGTCACAAGGTCAGCTCGGGCCGTGGGGGCGCCGCTCCCCAAATAACTGGAAAACCAGTTATCCCCGTGCGGGGGGGGGGTAAACAGAGGCAGAGTAAAGAAATCTTGGGGGAGGGGGTTCTGAATGGTTGGCCTAATAATGACAGTTTTTTTATTTCATTGTTTGACTTCGGCTACTGGCCCCACCTGTTTCAGTTGCCACGAGCCGCCACTGGTTCAATGAATGAAAAGTTTTTACCAATGAGGATAAAGTGTTATGCATTACAGTTGTTTGCACGTGACTGCACATGCTTCAAAATATAATGAACTGAAAGGTGTTATTCACGGAGAGAAGCAGAGACCTGTATCCTTTTTTATAACACAGTCCATAGAAAATTTTTTACTATGTGTAAAAAATCTTGTAGCATTATGTTACGTGCGTTTTTTTATATTCAAGAGTAAATAATTTAAGTAGTTATTTTTTTGTTCCACAGTTTTTAATTGTTACTTATTTATTTGCTTACTTATGTTGTGCATTTTCGTATAAATCAGAAAAGATCATTAGATACTGTCACACGAAAGTTACGTGTTTTGTATGTATGATCGTGAGGCATTTCAAAGAGGTTGGCCTTAGTTCTCTAATAGAATAAAATTTGCAGGATATATTCAAGTTTGGCGCAGCTGTGTTGTAATGCTTTCCGTTGGTATAAAATTAGGGCAATTATTTGAATTACAACGTGCACATTTGTGTTACACGCAGTAAAGTGCAATAACTTTGGTTTTGAGAAAAGTACCTGTAATTTCCAAAGAATTTGAATTACTAAAACGCCTATGAAACCTAGTTAATAATATGGAATTAAAAATTCAAGTAGTTGAGTGCTAATATATTTTTGTAAAGGGACCTCGAAGAAATTTTTGCGGGGGCCCTCCAAGATCTTCCGGTACGCGACTGCAAGTAGAGGACCACCGGAGAGCAAATATCAAAGCTCTACTGAATGCAGTGCCTATATTCGAAATAAAATACTTTTCGAAGAATGTTACTTGTCATCGTTCAAATGTTATTTAACTTAAGGAAAATTAATTTGACACAAGTTTTTTCCCTAACTACAGAATCATGCTCACAAATTCATTCGCAGGGTAAAATATGTTTAGCGTCCTAATATGGTATAACAACTTTATTTGACTGCAATGTACATTGAAGAGCAATTGAATTAGAGATACCTGTCTAGTAACGTGTAGCACCACCTTTCGCCCTGATGACGGCGGCGATTCGTCTCGGTATGCACTCGACAAGACACCAGAAGCGTTGGGAAGCCATACGGATCCACGACCCCTGAATAAGCTCCCACAGTTCACGAAGATTTCATGGAGGGGGGGGTCATCTCTCTCGATGGCATCCCAGATGTGACCTAGCTGGACAAGGAAGCGAGGTCACGTCGGTGGAGTGCTCATCCAACCATTCGGATACAGTTCGGGATCTGGATTATCTTGTTGCAGGATAAGGTCCCCAGTGGGATCTTGAAAACGCACAAACGGGAGCAAATGGTTGTCCAGGATATCCCGGTAACGTTGACCTGTGAGGGACGATGTCACACGCACCACGGGTCCCATTTCAGTCCACGTAAACAGTCCCCAGACGAGAATGCCACCCCCACCAGCTTGAAGAGTACCCTGCTTGCAAGAAGGATCCATCGCTTCATGTGGTTTGCGCCGTACTCGTATCCTGCCATCCGCATGTACCAACGTGAATCTCGACTCATCAGTCCAGGCAACATTTTCCCACATGTCTAGGGTCCAGTGGCGATGTTTCCGCGCCCATGCTAATCTTTGCACCCTGTGATGTGCGATAAGCAGCGGTACCCTCGTGGGACGATGGCTTCTGTACCCCATAGCGAGGAGATGGTTCTGGATGGTGTGGCTGCTTACACGTTTTTGTGCACCAGCGTTAAATTGCAGAGTGATTTATTGCACTGTGGTCCGTCTATCTGTTGTTATAATGCGAGCTAGCCAACGATGACCCCGCTCATCCACACGCTGTTGTCCACGGCAGTTGGCCTTTGCAGGGATGGTTTTACTGAATTCGGTGTACTCACAGTGCACCCGTGACACAGTGACTCCTGAAAATCCCAGTGCCTGCACGACTTCCGAGATGGAGTGACCCATTCGTCGGGCCCCCGACAATTTGCCCACGATCAAATGCGCTTAGATCCTTCGTCTTACCCATACTGCGTCCGATTCTTACTTATTCCCGTCGCATCACTCCTTATATTTCCCGATCGCTGCATTTCCGCGTTTACAGGACCGCCCACAGCGCCACATTTGCATAACGCCAGCTGTCTCTAATTCAATTGCTCTTCAGTGTAAAATTTATGAGGGTCACCAAATGTTCTTTGTAATTGCAATTGAAATCTTCTTTTTTGTGTGGCCCATAAATGCATTTTACTGGTACTTTTGTTAAGTACTACTATTCTTCCGTTGAGTTACTCATCGATGTTTTCCGGTAAATGATGAGTGAAGGACGTTGAATTCATTGTATGTGACATGAAATTTTGGGGGCGTATTTTTGCTGCTGCAAGTATTATTCTACAGATCTGTTCGGAATTTGAGAATCGGTAAGACCAGAATTTTTCGTATCTACAGGATTCCAAAGTCTTTAGGTTAATTGTTATCGGGATGTAGATTCGTGTTTTTATGTTGCGTTTTTTAAAAACCCATCATTCTGATTTTTAACTACACTAGATGCGTGGCACTGCAGTGGAATAAATCTACCAATGTTATACGAGGGCAGATGAAAAATTAGTTACACTGTGCAATAAAACAAAACAAATAAAGAGATGTACTAATGGGAATGAATGTTGGTTTAAAGGTACAACACTTATTCATTTTTCGACAGTCGCCTGAGGACTGTAAACATTTATCGGAACGTGTGATTAACTTTTTCATACCTGTACATAAAAGGTCTCCTCCAGTTTGGTGCAACCAGTTAAGGACCGCAGTTTCCACTGCCTCATTGGTTTGGAATCGTTCTCCACTAAAGTCCTATTTCATTTTACCGAACAAATGGTACTCGCACGGGGATAAGTCGGGGCTGTGCGGTAGATGTTGCCACACCTCCCAATCGAATGACTGCAGCAGTTCCTTTGTTTTCCGTGCTGTGTGGGGGTGGCGTTGTCGTTCTGCAGAATGACACATTCACTCAACTTACCCCGGCGTCTGTCCTTAATTGCCTTTCGCAAATTTCGTAGCGTTTGTCAATATGAGTCAGCATTGATAGTTGTCCCTTTTAGCAGAAATTCTGTGTAAACAACACCTTCATAGTCAAAGAAAGCAGTGGCCATGACCTTTCCCTCAAACGATTAGACTTTGCACTTCTTCCTTGTTGGAGAGGTGACATGCTTCCATTCCATGGACAATCGTTTGGTTTCAGGGGTGAAATGGTGAAACCCCGTTTCGTCACCTCTGATGATTCGACGCAAACAATTGTGACTCTCAGCATGATACCATTGCAGAAGAGCCAAAGATGGCAGGAAACGTTGGTTTCTGTGCTGGTCGCTGAGTAAAGGTGGCACCCATCTCACACACAATTTCCGAAATTCCAGCTGCTCGTGAATGATAGAATGCACAGTCCTGTACAAAATGTCTAACGTACTGACAATTTCCTTGATTTTGATATGCCTATTATCCCGTATCATGTCGTCAACGGCGGTAACATGCTCCGGAGTGCTGGATATTGATGGTCTGCCTTCGCGGTAGTTGTCCGTCAAATTTGGACGATTCTTTTCAAATTGTTGGCACCACTTTACAATGGCCGAACGAGACATGGCATTTTCTCCGTATACAGCAGATATTTCGCAACGGATGTCAGTGCAATTAAGGTACTTATCCCCCAAAAATCGAATGGTTCCTCGCACTTCCAATTTGGAGTAAGAACCCAGTTGACGCGCCAATACGAACAACTTCCTGAACACGCCTTACGCAGTTATTGAACTAAAACACCTCCCGTCGGCAGCTCTGACGTACTGTCTACTTCGCTTCCAAGCACACACGGTCTGACTGCAATCCCACTCCAGATGGCGCTAAGTGTGACTTACTTTTTGTTATACATTTAATACATCTACCACTGTTATTGTAGTTATACATGTAATAAATATACGACTGTTACGGTAGTAGTACATGATACATTGGTGATTTCCTGTTAATCCGAAGAAATATTAACGTGATTTATCGATCACTAGCCGTTTAATCATCGCTGGACTGGCGATCGATAAACGACTCTGGAAGAGGATCATGCGTGGCCTGCTTTGGGGAAAAATTGTCAAGGTAACCCAACCCTAATATGAACGGTATGACACTCTGAGAAAAACGTTTTGTTGATTCAACAAAATTTTTTGTCGATATACAGTCAACATTTTTTTTTTAATTTGCAAAATTATTTTGTTGAAAATTACTGCTGATTTAACAAAATTTATTGTTATCACGACAAAACGTTTTGTTCACTTAACAAAATGATTAGGTCGATTTTTGTTGAAGCAACAAAACATTTTGTCATGATAACAATATGTTTGTTGGACCAAACAAATTCCCCAAAATCGACCTATTCATTTTGTTAAGTGAACAAAACGTTTTGTCGTGATAACAATAAATTTTGTTAAATCAACAATAATTTTCAACAAAATGATTTTGCAAATTCAACAAAAAATTTTGTTCACTGTATATCGACAAAAAAATTTGTTGATTCAACAAAATATGTAACAAAATATGTATTGTTATCGTGATAAACGTTTTGTTGCTGCAACCAAACATTATATTATCGTGACACAGTAATTTCTTACATACATACATGCATATCACTAAGCTGTTCTCTGAGATTCAGAGGTTAGCTCCAACAAGAAATACAAACTTCCAGATATTTTTACTTATTGTTGTCGTATCAAACTTCGCCATTTACAGCGATCTTGACATACACGCCGTACACAAGATCTTTTATGCTTCATACTCATAATCTTTTTCTCATGCAGACACTCCTGAATCTGATCCACCCATGTCTTTCCTTGGCCTTCCTTTGCCTTTCCTTCCTGCCACTTGGGCTAAAAATAATTTCTTAGTAAGCATTTCATCACTCATTCTTTCAGCATGGCCAAACCACTGAAGCATATTAGTCTCCACCTTGCTAACAACATTTTGCTTTACATCACACAACTGCAATACATCTTCATTCCTCACACAATCAGGTCGTGTCTGGCCACAAACCCCACGTAAGTAACGCATTTCTGCAGCACACAAACGACTCCTATGTTTATTTTGCAGTACCCAGGTTTCACTGCCATACATCAGAGTAGGAACAATTACTGTTTCATACACAGCCATGCGGGACTCTCTAGAGAACCCATCATTCCTGTGAAAACCTCCCAGAGCAGCTATGACTTTCAAAGAAGAATTCACTCTCCTACTGATTTCACCATCCAACTTGTTCTCTCTGTCAAACATGCTTCCTAAATACACAAACTCACTCACCTGGTCAATCACAGTGCCATTTATACTTACATTACATTCAGTGCTACCCATTCCTCTCTCAAACACCATAACTTTGGTTTTTCCCTTATTTATACTCAGTTTGAATTTCATGCAAACTTCGTGCATCCGAGTCAACATACTCTGCAACTTACTTTTGCTCTCTGCCAACAGGACAGTGTCATCAGCATACAGCAATCTGCACACAAGGATATCACCAAGACATAAACCACTATTATCTATTTTGGCCTCACGCATGCATGCGTCCATAAATATATTAAACAGCCATGGTGACATTACACAACCTTGTCTAACTCCTGCACCTATGGAAAACCATTTTAATAAAACACCATTCACTCGTACACAAGCTCTACTACCAGCATACATGGCTTTTACACTATTAAGTAGATTCCCAGTAATACCATATTCATTCAATACCTTCCACAAAAGTGTCCTATTGACTCGGTCGTAAGCTTTCTCTAAATCTATGAAGGCAGTAAAAACTTTCTTCCCAACAGCCAGTTGCTTTTCAATCATCATGCGTAATGCAAAAATCTGGTTAGTGCAGCCTTTACCAGGCATAAAACCACTCTGAACATCCCACACTTTCAATGATGTAAGACCCCGTACTTTTTCAATAACAACCTTACCAAACACTTTCCCTGGCACACTCAGTAGGCTAATACCCTAAACTTTTTCCCCGATGGCAACACTTTGCCGGAACAATAATTTTAGGCGGTGCCCTTCGACACTGGGTGTCCACCATTTTTTATTTCGGGGGTGTCTCTCCTTTACGTATTTCTCTCCTTTACGTGACATTTCGGTCAATCAGAGAAAGAGACGGAGATTTCCAGCGTCGTACCAGAGCGAATTATAATTCACTGCGCTTTTGGAAAGGGAAACAGGCATGGACTGATATTAGTGTTCCGTCTATAGATGATCTTAAGCACGTTTCTTCAAGGGTTCTTTGTGAGAACATGTGAAGTATGGTTAGAGAAACAACAATACCAATGCGAACCGTCAAACCGTTTCTGTAATTCTATCTGCTACTGAAGTTAGTGAGATGACATTTCTCTCGCCATTCCCTCCTGATGAATATTCGTCCAGAATCTATTTGAAAACTGTAAAGTTAATCATCAGCGGAGAACACATAAAATCCAGTTGTAAAGTAGTTGTCGGCACAAGTTTGGAAGGACATTTCGTGTAAGGAGGTGGAGACAGCACGGTCAGCAGATTGGCGTGAAAAGAAGGCTTACATGAGACATTAATGCTTTTCATAAAGCCTTCTCCTTGATCCTTTGCGTAGAAAAGTTCGGAAAATTTCCGTGGAATATCGCTGTTCGAGGTTATTTTGATGGAAAATTTCCCATGAAGGGTTAATGCTACTGCACTTTGAGTACGCATTCGATGCTGTGGAATGCACTATTTTGATTTTTCAGTGAAAAAAAAAATTGAATCACATAATAAAAGAAGCAAAATAATTTCAGATTTTTTACTTCTTTTACTGGAAAATTTAGAAAGATGTATTTGTTATCACCAAGTGGCGTAGAACTTCAGAGCATTAATCCTTTCACTGACGTCCTGAAGGTGATCCATTTAGACAACCTCGAGCGCCTATTTTCCGCTTACGAAATTTTTATGATTTGTACTGCGCAAACAGAAAAACTCTGAAACAAAGTGATCTGCAGAATCTTTGTGAGTCCCGGATTGCGCATTGGTCTAAGCGCTGGCTTATGACCATTCGTTCGAGATGGGTCCAGGTTCGAATCCCGGGGAGGCATGGATGCTGTGTTTGCCTTACGGCACTGGCTCTCTCCCTTCCCTGGAACCAGTGGCCCTGAATTAGGGACGGGCGTCTGCTTATAGCCCATTTAGTTGCTCATGATGATCGTTAAACCTACAAACAAACTTCGCAGCTATTATGAGGTGGCAGTCACTCACAGTGAGATTTTTAGAATATTTCAGAATTGGTTCCATTGCTGACGTTGAACTATGGAGTAACACCAACTTCACCTAGATTTGTGTATAGTCCTCTAGGCTAGCCTATAGTTCGTGAGCCGCAGCTGTACGACAAGTTCAGCACCCATACATCGCCTAGAATTCGAACCTAGACCCATACCTGGCAAAAGATTAGAAGTCGGCGGCGCCTCGTACTACTCAGCCACTGGGGAGAATTTTTATTTTGGTCCAATAGTGTATATATCAATTTTGTCTTTGAAACGTCATTTTTTTTTCTCTAGAAAACAGCTCAGCAGGGTATGACGGATTTTTCTAAACTGAGATACATTAAACGTTACGTAAATTTTCTGTGCTGTTTTGGCATTAGAAATGACAGCTCAACTTACTAGTAAATCAACGGTATCTTAAAACTGAAACCTAGAAAAGAAAGTAGCCAATCTGTGCTCAAACGGCAAAGCATGAGAAATTAAATAACGGATTTTTTTAATGGAAGATAATGTTCTGCGTAGGATGTGAAATACATGCAATAAATTCATTCGCTGTGGGAAAACCATGTTGCTCATTTTGCACAAGAATAGGAAATGCAGTAATAAATATTTATTCCTTGTAAACTTGCGTATTTCGTGCATGCCTATAAGCAAAGAGCTCTTAAGAGTAACCCTTCCGCTTCTCAACAAATAAAAAAAAAGAAAAAAAGAAATGTGTTTTTCCTTCTCAAGGAAATCCTGTTTTACGACAGAGAAAAAAGGGTATCGCTTTTCATTTCTGAGTCTACTTCCCGTTGGGGTTAGAAAGCAATTACTTCTTAACAAGCGCAAGTAGTTTTTGAAATAAGTGCAGACAAGTTTTTTGAAACGGAATAAAATATGTATTTAGTAAACAAAAAGAAAATATCCTATAGCTCTAAGAGAAATTTGAACTTCGTATGATTATGACGTATACTCTAATTTAACTTTCATTTTTAGTTTTTTTCCGTGTGTAAATTTTGAGTTCATTCTCTAAGCGTTTCAACTTTAACGTTATATTTTTCTCTTTTTTCTCACTATGTGGGGAAACAGTCTTGGGGTAAGATTTAATGGGGTCTGGTTCATTTGCCCGATGTTTACTTCACCGAAGGGTCACTTGACTGAAAATCTCTTCACCGAAAAGATAGTTTCACCGAAAGATCCCTTGATAGAAAAGTTCATTTCACCGAAGGGTCACTTGATCGAAAGGTACATTGCACCGTAAGGTCTCTTTACCTATAAGTTAATTTCATCGAAGGGTCTGTGACGTACGTACCTGCACCGCAGGACGCACATGAGATAAAGGCAGAGAGCAGCGAGAGCATACGTCCGCGTAGCTCAGTTGGGAGAGCGACTTATTCCGGAGTGAGGGGACCCGGTTTCGATGCCCGGCGTGGACAAAAATGACGGAGAAATTTACTTCGTTATATTGGCGCCCGAACTTCAAGAATGACCTGGCCGTTAAAGTTCTCGCAATGAATGGTGTGATGTACTTTCCATACCGCGAGACAGGGAAAATAAGAGAATCCCTCTTCAGCGCTTCGAAAAATAAATGTGTGTGATGCTGCGTTCCACACACCAAATTGACTGGGATTTCTCCAATGTACGTTCTTCAGCGGATGACTGCCTACAACGATACATGGTCTCGGCTGACCCGTGGGCCATGCCCCGGCCTTCTCACCTAGTGGCAGGGTTTCTGTGTCAGGGGAACTAGCCCTTCCCTGATCATGCCTTGAGTCATGGAGTAAAGAATAAAGGAATAAAGGACTAAAAGGAAGCGCTTATCACCATTGACAGGCTTATGTTCAGTACTGCTTAAATGGCAGGAAGGGGGAAAGGAATTGTTTTGCCTTAGCTTTCGTAATATCCAGCCACTACGTCAACAATTCCCTTCGGGGAGCAGAGAAAATTTTGGGCGCCACTTGGTTCAGGTACATCGGCCGCTTAAAAGTTTGAGACATACACTGAAGTGCTAAAAATACTGGGATATGAAAATCCTCAGTGACAAATTCTCCAAATACGTGGCGTCAGTCAATAAACAAAGACATCGCTCTTTCCACGTTTTAGCAACACACAGCAACCGAGAATTTGTTATTCGGTCGCCGCTGAGGAATCAAACCCGAGATCTCTCGATATCTAGCCGAGAGCGTTAGCCTTACACCACGGTGGCTAACAATCCACGGAGCTATGTGTGTTTTTCTGTCAGCTTCTGACATTATAAATCCGTAAGATGGGCTCAGCTACTGAGACGTCTCCATCTGGTGGGCATTAACGGCACTTTGCTATGTATTAATTATAGCAGTTAAATCCAAAGGGCCAGATCCAAAGTGAAAATCTTCCAAATACGTGGCGTTAGTGAATAAAAAAAGACATCGCTCTTTCTACGTTTTAGCAACACACATCAAACGAAAAATTGTTACTCGGTCACTGCTGGGGAATCGAATCCCAAATCTCTCGATATCTGGCCGAGCGCGTTAGCCTTACACCACGGTGGCCAATAATCCACGGCGCTCTGTGTGTTTTTCTGTCAGCTTCGGACATCCTAAATCTGTAAGATGGGCTCATATTGTGGGATATGTCTCTGATACCGCGTTAGTCCTCCTCGCGATCGGATACCGGCAGCAACGCGACAAACCATGGTCTCCACGAGCTCTCTGTAGTGCTGTGGAGACAATGTACACCATGCTTCCTGAAGAGCGTCCCACAATTCCGTAATATTCGCCGGTGGAGAATTTCTGGCATGGACGGCACATTCAACAGCATCCCAACTGTGTTCGATGGCGTTTAAATCCGGCGAACAATGCATGGGGACCAAGTCAGGATTCCGAACTCCGTGGAATGTTCCTCCAGCCATAATCGGACGAGTGTGGACGTGAGTTGTGGCACATTGTCCTGTTGAAAGAGGTCGCTCCCGTCGGAGTGGTTGCATGACATGAA
The DNA here is from genome assembly GCA_039090855.1 of Macrothele yani. Taxonomy (NCBI): domain Eukaryota; kingdom Metazoa; phylum Arthropoda; class Arachnida; order Araneae; family Macrothelidae; genus Macrothele; species Macrothele yani. The sequence goes on from CM077017.1 coordinate 16,534,744, forward strand.
CGGGTGCAGATGATCCCCAAGAAAGGTTACGTTGCCTCCCCCTGTCAGAGCGGTCTGCAGATGTGTGCGGGGGTCCTAATGCGTGCCAGATGAAAACACCCCACACTGTAACAGAGCCACCGCCGGCCTGCACTGTCCCTTGTAGGCATGCGGGATCCATCGTCTCGTGAGGTTGTCGCCGCACCTGGAGTCGACCATCTAACTGAAAGAGTTAGTACCGCGACTAATCGAACCAGGATGCACGTTTCCAATCATATTGCGTCCAATGGCAGTGTTCCCGAGCACAGGTGAGAATCACAGTCTTGTGTCGTCGGGACAGCAATGGCACTTGGTTGGGCCGTCGGCTTCGGATCCCCACAGAACACAGAAAACGTTTAACTGTCCGAACGTTGATGCTACTATAGGTCCTAGGTTGGAATTGCGCTGTAATTTGCGGCGATGTTGCACCTCGGGCGGATGTTATGATGCGTGCCAGACGCGGCTGTCCACAATCGTCTAGGGCTTTTCCACGGCCACACTAGTCTCGCACTCTGGATGTTTTCCATGAGTTTGTGTAGTCCAGGTACACTCTTGAAATTGTTGACCACGTAAATCCAAATTTTGTGGTAATTTCCGAGATGGAGTGACACATCTTCCACGCGTCGACTATCATCATCATCATCATCATCATTGTCAACCATTATCAATCCACTGCTGGACGAAGGTCTCCCCAAGTTTCCTCCACAACGGTCTGTCTTGTGCCAGTCTCCTCCATGTCACTCCCGCATATTTACGAATTTCATCCACCCATCTCCCATGTGGTCTTTTTCTGGGTCTTTTCCTGTCCCTTGGAATCCAATCTAAAATTTCGGCTGTCCATCTATGGTCTGTCCTTCTGGCAGTATGTCCAGCCCATTGCCATTTCAGGGATTTAACTCTGATCATGATGTCTTCCACTCTCGTCATTTTTCGGATCCACGAGTTCCTCTTCTTATCTCTCCTGGTTATACCAAGCATGCACCTCTCCATGCTTCTTTGAGTTGTCTGCAGCCTTTGTATGTCTCTTTTAGTTAAGGTCCACGTCTCTGCACCATACGTAAGCACTGGAAGGATGCATTGATCAAACACTTTTCTTTTAAGACATAATGGCATATTGCTCTTGAAAATTATGCTGTTTCTTCCAAAAGCTCTCCAGGCAAGTTTTGCACGCCGATTAATTTCTTCATCAATGTGACCCTCACTTGATATCTGCTGTCCAAGATAAACATACGTATCTGTTATCTCCAGTTTTTCTCCATCAATCGATAAATCTTCATTTCTTGTAAAAGCATTGAACATCACTTTTGTCTTCTGAAAGTTCATTTTTAATCCCACTTCTTTACTCTTGTCAGCAAGTTCCTGGATCATACTCTGCAGCTCTGATGGGGTAGTTGCAAAAATGACTACGTCATCAGCAAAACGAAGGTGGGTTAGATAATCTCCATTAATCTTTATCCCTTTGTTTTCCCAGTTCAGTGATTGAAAGACATTTTCCAATGTGGCATTAAAAAAGCTTCGGAGATATGGTGTCACCTTGTCTCACTCCCTTTCCAATTTTTATGTGTGTTGTATTTTCAAACAGCCGAATCTTTGCACTTGCATTTTCATAGATGTTATTAATAATATTAATGTATGCATCTTCAATACCGCAGGATTTCAGAGCCGTGGTAACTGCTGATGGTTTCACCGAATCAAAGGCTTTTTCATAATCGATAAAAGCCATGCACAATGGAAGTTCATATTCCCTCGCTCTTTCAATTAGTTCTCTCAGTACATGGATATGATCTATTGTGCTGTAGCCACTCCTGAATCCAGCTTGTTCTCTCGGTTGAGCCATGTCCAGTGTTACCTTCAAGCGGTGTGAAAGAACTTTAGTGAAGATTTTATAAACCACTGATAGGATGCTGATAGGTCTGTAGTTCCTGAGATCCTCAATGTCACCTTTTTTATGTAGCAGGATCATTGTAGCATTGTTCCAATCCTCAGGAATCTTCCCTTCATTAAGGCATCGAGTGAAAATTTGGGCGAGTACTGTTTCAATTTCTCCACTTGCTTCTTGTATGATGTCTACAGTAATTCCATCTTCTCCTGGAGCTTTTCCCCCCGCTTCATGTTCTTGATTGCATGAGCAACTTCTGCTGGGAGGACTGGAAGAACTCTGGTACCTTTCATGATGTCTGGAGTACATGTATCATCCCTTTCATATAATTTGGAGTAGAAATCCTTCACTCTTGTCAAAATTTCGCCTCTATTTCTTGTTATAGAACCATCTTCTTTTCTCAGAGCCATAATCTGTTTTCTTCCCTTACTGAGATGTCCCTTTGCTATCTTTAGGCTTTGGTTGTTTTCAATTGCTTTCCTCACTAGCTCACAGTTGAATTTCCTTACGTCTTCAGTGATACTTTTTCGTACTGTCTTGCATAGCTCTATATATTCCACTTTGGAAGTCACATCTTCTTTAGTTGTCCTCATCTCTCTTCTTTTTTGCATCAACATTTTCGTTTTTCCTGATAATTTATTTACATGCAACTTGTTCTTAGACCCAGCTAATTTTGTTGCTGTTTCCATAAGAGCTTTGGTTACTTTTCTGTTAACTTCCGAAATATCCACTTCTTCCGATGTTAGGCCTTCTAAAGCAGAGAATCTGTTCTTCAGTTCCAACTTGAAAGTATTATGGTGTTTTTTAAGGTTGGTTATGTCAATACATTTTGTTTGTCTTATGAGCTTGCCACGTTCCAGTTTAGTGTTGAGGTGTATCTTACATCTCACCAATCTATGGTCACTACCTGTGTTGAACTTGTTTAGCACACTGCAGTCTTCGATGACGAATTTTTTGTTACACATAATAAAATCAATTTCACTTGTCGTCCCAATTGGATGTCTCCATGTCCATTTCCTGTGTGGCTTTTTCTTGAAAAAGGAATTCAAGATGAAAAATCCTTCTGCCTCTGCAAACTCAACGAGAGTATTTCCACGCTGGTTTCTGTTGCCGTGACCGAATTTACCTACTGAAGTTTCATTCTGTTGCCGGTGCCCTATTTTTGCATTGAAATCTCCCATAATTATCTTCAAGTGCTGCTATCATACCACGTTCAAAATCTCTTAAATCCTGATAAGCTGCCATCTGAACTGCGAATGCTACTACTTGAGCTTGCGGAGATATCTCCCTCTATATATACGTCCTTTGCTGACGATACCATTTACCACATGGGTGCTGTGGCATGTAATAGAAATGGTAGCGCCCTTCACGGTGTTTTTGGCACCTGAGTGTACCATTAAAAGTGATAGGCTTGACCAGTGTTGGTCTGGAAAATTGGATTATCCACCTTTCTTGAAGATATAGGTTTCGTGAATGTCAAGTTTTTACGTCACCTTCCAGGAAGAACAATCAAATCAGTTCGTTTGGTTGTTAACTTTCAACCGGGCGCAACTGATATTACACAAAATGCCAAGTGACCTGGGCCGCAACCCCAAGGAAAGGGAATATACTTGTTTCTACCTCGGGATCAACGGCTTAACGTGACTTTAGAACCACGGCCAGTGTTTGACGGTATCAGAACACGAACCGGCCACCCCTTCCCGGCCACAAATCTTGAGCTCAAGAAGTCAGGGCCACCCCGGCGACGCAGTGTTCTAAGCGATGGCCTCTGATCATTCGTCCGAAAGGGTTCGAATCCCGGTGAGGCATGGATGTTGTGTTTGTCTTACGGCACTGGCTTTCTCCCTTCCCTGGAGCCAGTGACCCTAAATTAGGGACGGGCGACTGCTCATAGCCCATTGAGTTGCTCACGGTGGTCGTTAAACCTCCAATCAAAAAAAAAAAAAAAAAGAAAAAAGTAGTCAGGCCACCTAGGATTTCAGATCATCCGTCGTGCTTTCTAATTAAATACCGTCGGCACTTTTTTTTTAGGAACTCATTATTCTTATGAACTTCATGTGCATATGTTAATGTGAAAATTAGACAAAACCATGCATTTTATGTAGTATTTATGCTTGTTCATTCAAGTGGTATATAATGTACATATTCCTAGTGCCTCTAGGTATGGAGATTTTATGCTTTTCCGAGAAGGTATGTACCATATTAATCAGACACGCTCGATTACGTATCACTAATATCGGATTTTAGAGCAGTTGTAATTTTTCGTATCTCAGGATGAGATGATTACAAATCGACTTTCTGAAAATGCATGTATGTAGCCAGTGGCGTACCTACAAACGCTTGGCCCTTAAACAAAATTATAAAAAAGCCCACCCCCTCCGCTTCTGCTTTATTTGCAAAACTAGCGAAGAAAATAATCATATATTTATTGATAGATAGATTATATAGATGTTCATGTAAAAAAAACAACATCTTTTTACTGTTTGCATTGAACAAAGTCTAATTAAATATTTGACATTTACCTTCCTCTTGAGCTTTAGTGGCAGTTAGTAAAAGATATTTCAGTCGTTTCTGACACATTATATACCGAGTGATCATTTAATTATGGCCAATCCTATCAAAGGTGGATGCGGCCCGTTCCGGTTCAGGTTACGGTTCAGAACTTCGTGCTAGCCACTGTAATTTTAAGTACGACTGTTCCTGTCTGCTTCCTGGTGCAATTCAAAATGTTGTAAACGAGATTTTTATTTGCTAATACTTCTAATTCCACGAAAAATCAAAATATGAATAAAAGCAGAAGGAAAATATGTCAAAGGCTGCAGAACAAATTAAGAAATATTTGGTAGTTCACTTAGTAAATGTGTTTTCGGCACTAGGAGAGCCATTTCTATTCCAACATGAAGTTTATAATTGCAACTCCTTTCAAAATCGATGACCGCTGGTTTTGCAAGGGTCGGCACACCTCACCGGAGGTTTTCTCAGAGAACTCTAATTTAGATCACACGAGAGTCACTCATAGTGTGTAAAAGAGTAAAATACATAGAAAAAAGGATATTTCATTTCATGTTTCTTTATTGAGGATTAAAAATTCTTATAAAAATATTCTTTGCTTTTACATAGGAATAATTGAAAAGTTGTCGCAATGCACAGGCGAGATTTATGCTGGCTTTTTTATCTTTTAGGACGGAAGAAGATTATTTATTGGTGCTGTCGGAAGCTGGTACTGGCAAGGTAAGTCTCTTACGGATTTATTACGAACCTTTTGCAACACTTCCTTCATAATGCACAATGACACTAGTGATAGATGATGCACTTGTTTTTCAACACCGAAGTAACGTTACTCTCACTGGTTTTTTTTTTTTTTTTTTTTGGTTGGAGGTTTAACGACCACCGTGAGCAACTCAATGGGCTATAAGCAGTCTCTCGTCCCTAATTTAGGGTCACTGGTTCCAGGGAAGGAAGATAGCCAGTGCCGTAAGACAAGCACAACATCCATGCCTCACCGGGATTCGAACCCGGACCCCGTTCGGACGAATGTTCAGAGGCCATCGCTTAGACCACTGCGCCATCGGGGCGGCCGTCAGGGTTTCAGCCCAACGTGGATCATCCTTTGTTCTTATACCCCATCTACATGCAAAAAGAAAAGAGCAATACCGAACATCAAAAATTTGAAAAGGATTTTATAACTCTTTCCAGTAAAATATCTTTTGATATCAGTTTGGCTCTATCTAGGCATCTCGAATGCAAACTCAGAATAACCGCCCACCATAACCAATATCAGTTTTCCACATAGCAAAATTAGAAAATACACATAAAAGAGGCATCACTTCGAATCCATGTTCGAGCGAACATTATAACGTAACACTTTTTACGTTATGTAAGATTTGTTATGTTAAAGTTCCGAATGCCCGGATGAATAGATGTTGAATTAAGGGAAAATGTGATACACTAATTGTACCGGATAGATCACTTTGAATTAAGGCTTTTAGGGCTAGGCAAAACATATACAGAAAGTCAATTCACTTTACGTAAACTTTTTACTGGTTCAGCAACTTTAGACGACATCACAAACATATCACGGCGAGGAACACACGCAACTTCACATATGTTAATTAGCTGTCGTACAATCAAACTCAGCAACGATCTAACATCTCCACCCTCAAAACAACTGCGTCGCAAGATATACACTGACTGAAAAAATCCCAACACCACGAAAAAATAGTTGTAGAGGAATGAAATGGCGGCAATACATTTGTATAGGTAACATATTTAATCGATTAAGGTTTCAAGATCACAGCTTATTGTAAGCGCGAGAAGAGCCATGTTAAATGTGAAATGCTGGTACATTAATAACCGGTGTAACCGCCAGAATGTTGAATGCAAGCACGCAAACGTTCATGCATTGTGTCGTACAGGTGCTGGATGTCAGTTTGTGGGATGGAGTTCCATGCCTGTTGCATTTGGTCTTTCAATACAGGGACGGTTAATGCTGGTTGGGGGTGACGCTGGAGTTGTCGTCCAATGATGTCTCGTACGTGCTCGATTGGTGAAAGATCTGGTGATCTAGCAGGCCACGGCAACATGTCCACACTTTGTAGAGCATGTTGGGTTACAACAGCGGTATGCGGGCGAGCGTTATCCTCTTGGAAAACACCCCTGGAATGCTGTTCATGAATGGCAGCACAACAGGTTGAATCATCAGACCGACGTACAATTGTGCCGTCAGGGTGCGTGGGATAACCACTAGAGTGCTCCTGCTGTCATAGGAAATTGCTCCTCAGACCATAACTCCAGGTGTAGGTACAGTGTGTCTCGGCCGCAGACAGGTTGGTTGCAGGCGCTCACCTGGCCTCCTTCTAACCAACACACGGCCATCACTGGCACCCAGGCAGAACCGGCTTTCATCAGAAAATACAACAGATCTCCACTCTGTCCTCCAGTGAGCTCTAGCTTGACACCACTGACGTCGCAAACGGCAGTGGTTTGGAGTAAGTGGAATGCACGCTACAGGGCGTCTGGCTTGGAGCTGTCCTTCAAGTAACCGATTTGTAACAGTTCGTTGTGTCACTGTAGTGGCAACTGCAGCTCGAATTGCTGCCGCAGACGCGGTACGATGCGCCAAGGCCATACGCCGTACACGGCGGTCTTCCCTCTCAGTAGAGCCACGTGGCCGGCCGGAACCCGGCCTTCTTAAGGCAGTACCTTCCCTTGACCACCGCTGCCAACAATCATGCACAGTGGCTACATTCCTGCCAAGTCGTTCTGCAATATTGCGGAAAGAAAATCCACCTTCTCGTAGCCCAATTACATGACCTCGTTCAAACTCCGTGAGCTGTTGATAATGGCTTCTTCGTCTTCTTAAAGGCATTCTTGACTAACATCAACACCCTACGTCGAATCTCAACGATAACTAACGCTCACGAACGTTACAGCGCGTATTTACTGCAAAACCTACTTTGCATGTTCCGAGGCGCGCTACTAGCGCCACACGTATGCACCGAGCGCGAAATTTGCATAGACGTCATCTTACAGATGTACTCTCACCGCCTACCAACTGTCGTTTATCTAACTCAACCCCTTCTTGGTGTTGGGATTTTTTTCCGTCAGTGTATATACCTTCTCGTTCTTATCACCATGCATACGCCACTTAACGTACTGACCTCAAGGATGTTGCCAAACCTCATTCATGTGAGAGAGAATATATCACGTTAAGTTCAAAAGAGAACAGACTCAAATTTACATAGGAAAAGAAACTAAAAATGAAAGCTCAAATAGAATATACGTCGCAACATATCTTTCATACAGTTATTTTGTATAAAAATCAAAACCGGAATATCAAATTAAACAAGTATGCTGCGCAGGATGCCAACCAGGACGTTAAACAGGCATGGATACCAAAAAGGTGAACTCAGGATTATAAACAGGTATGACTATCACAAAGAAATTAGCCAAAAGGTTACACAGATATGCTTACCACAGAGAAATTAGCCAACATATTAAACAGGCGTGGTTGTCCCAGAAAAATTATCCAACAAATTAAACAGGTATGTCCTTCACAGAAAAATTAGCTAATGAATCAAACAAGTTTGACTGTCAAAGAAAATATTGTCAACAGGTATGTCTATCACAGAAAAATTAGCTAATGAATCAAACAAGTTTGACTGTCAAAGAAAATATTGTCAACAGGTATGTCTATCACAGAAAAATTAGCTAATGAATCAAACAAGTTTGACTGTCAAAGAAAATATTGTCAACAGGTATGTCTCTCACAGAAAAATTAGCTAATGAATCAAACAAGTTTGACTGTCAAAGAAAATATTGTCAACAGGTATGTCTATCACAGAAAAATTAGCTAATGAATCAAACAAGTTTGACTGTCAAAGAAAATATTGTCAACAGGTATGTCTATCACAGAAAAATCTGCCAATAGGTTATACAATTACGGCTATAACAAAAAATTAGCCATTGAGTTAAACAGGAATCACTATCACAAAAAATCAACCAATAGGTTATACAGATACTGCTGTCATAGAAGCATTGGCCAATAGTTTAAGCGCTTATGGATATCGCAGGATATTCAGAAAAAAAGATTGAACAGGTATAGCTATCACAGAAACGTTAACCAATAGGTTAAACAGGTATAGCTGTCACAAAACAAATGGTCAATAGATTAAACAGGTATGTTTGCCACTGAAAAACTACCTAGTAAGTAAACAGATAAGGCTATCCGGAAAATTGGCCAACTGGTTAAACAGGTATCGTAATCACAGGGAAAGTAATCACGATATTATACAGGTAAGGCTGTCAAAGAAAGTTCAGCTAGATGGTTCAACAGGTAAGACTACCAGAAAGATCCCACCAGTTTTTTAAAAATGCATGACTATCACAGAATGTATAACGAGGAGCCATATATAAACTAAAAGAATTGTGTCTGTCGCACAAAGTCCAGACAAGAATTGTATATTGACTTTAACTACTGTGTGTATCGCTGTATATATGTTTAACCATAGGCTTTATTAGCTGTATCTATCACAAATCTAGAAGCTGTATGAACAGGTGAGGCTGTTAGACAATGTTCAATCAAAACGTTAAACAGGTATGCTTACTCATTAAAAAGCTCTTCCCCAACCGAAGCAAGTATAGTTGTATCAAATTAAATAGGCACAATTTTTTCCGAAAGTCCAGTCAGAAAGCTGCATATCAACGTAAAATAGTATAGTTATCCCAGAAAAATCAACCGTGTGATCAGATAGGTAAGAATGTTCCAGAACAGTCACATCTGGCAGATCACACAGGTACGGTGTTTGCAGAATCAAACAAGAATCTATGGATCAACTTAAACAGGTACGTGTATTACAAGAAATTCACCTGAAAGTTCTGCGGAGACGGGTGACGACACGGGTGCTTTAATCCATTTCGTCCAAGGCTTGAATGATCTTCGAAACTTACCACTCGCTTTGATTTTAAGAATCTAGAAATCTTTCTTCTTTTGCAGTTAATTAAGCTGGTAGATACGAATATTTCTTCTTTTGCAGTTAATTAAGCTGGTAGTATTAATTAAATTTAAAATACTGATTCTTAATTACTTAAAAATGCATAATCTAGAACTTTTTATCTTTCTCTGTGTTTGTTTGAATCAGTAAATTACTGTCATTCCTTTAGTTTAACAAAAACTTTAGTGCTTCTAGTGTCTTTTTAACTTTGCCATCGGTTGAAATCCTTTATTTTTGTTGCTGTTCATTAGTCAGTAAACTGGTTATGGCGGATTCAAATTCTCTGAAACCATCCTTTAGATAAACACCGCTTAAACATAGTATCATCGATCACTCTTTTGATTTTAATATTGTCAAAAAACGAAAATGCGAATTGTTGTTATGAGTTTTCAGTAGGTTATATAATTTCCGTGTTGAAATAATGATCACATTTGTAATATATGAAAATGTATGTTTTAAATTTACCCTTTGTGGGTGATGGCACTTCATTTATTTTCAGTACTTTCAGTGTATGTATTTCAGATATTTCTTTGACAGTTGTAAACGAATTCTAGTCACTGATAATTCTTTTGATGCCATAAACGAGTTTTCAGATCCCTCGTCAGCGCGACACTATGTTATAAGGATTTATTGCTGTTGTGAGGCGTCAAGAAAGCCTTGATTCTATTTATCTGCATTTCGAATATATTTTTTAAATATTTTACTAAATTTTTGACTTTGTAGATATAAAATGGTATACTGTGAACGTAAAGAGAGCAGAAAAATAATGTTTATAGCTTTCGACCCAAGTTTAGGCTTCATGCTTAGAACTGAATTTTCTCATTCCATGAATGAAGCATCGTATTATAATCAAGCAGTGGAAATTCTATGTTTCAAATGTTGTGCTTTATTGAAATTTATACGTAATGTATCAATTTTTAGCTGAATCAACGAAAAAATCAGGCATTTTTAAGACAGTTGTAAATAATTTCAAAGTTTCCGTATTAATACTAAATGGCTGATCACTAAATATATCCCAACTCTAACATTAATAAGGAATAGGCTCGCTCCCCTTCCCAAATGGCATTAAATTCAGTCATGTCTTGTATTTGTTGATACAGAACATATATCCGTTTCATAGCGAAGATTAAAATATAATTTGACTTTCTGTCGCGAAGATATAAATATAAGTTGACTTTCATCCGCTTCATGGCGACAATTATTACCTTGACTTTACTTGGTCCAGTCTGATGGGTATACGATGACCGCTCCACACGTCTTGAGCCAAACAAACCTGTGACTTGCTTTCTGTCAATATTGAACTACTAATTTTCGACGTAATAACTTCACTGCACTTAGTAGACCTTTGTTCCAATTGTCCCAGTTCTTGATAATACACACCTCATGATTAGAAACAAAAAACAGCCCCGTCCTGAAGGAGTAGAGCAACGTTTATGTAAATTTGTACGGAAGTGTGGGCCAATGGTATAAGCAATGATGCGGGTCTGAATTTATTCAAATTCCGGCAGATGACACGGATTCCATTAGTGATAGGTAAGGTTCTGTCTGGGGAAAGCGGACAGTGTACATTGAATAAATCGAACCTGACTTGTAAATGTTAACTCAAACCTCAAATCCGTTTGCACTTTATAGACAGATGCGTAATCGACTCAGAGAATTTGAGCGAGGTCGTATCATAGCTGTGTGTGACGCAAGATGGTACCACAGAGCTATGATAAATATCACGCAGCATCTAGTGACGCAGATGTTTAAGTGCTGGCTTCGACAATTCATCCGACATGTGTCAGGGGTCGAAACCCGGTGAGGCATGGATGTTGTGTTTGTCTTACGGCACTGGCTCTCTTCTTTCCCGGGAAACAATGGCCATTTATTAGGGGCGTAAGACTGCTTATAGCCCCTCGAGCCACTGATGGATTAGTGGTTAGTGATTCAGACTATCGATGCAAGGTCCCCAGGTTCAAGCGTGAGCTAATCTTTCAGAGATGGTGTGATTTACTAACAATCGCTGAATATCCGCCGTGCATCGGACGAGCACGTTAAGTGACGGCCCCCAGGCTGGACCCACTGGTTAAATGGGTATCCTTTCCTATGCCCCCCTGAAATTCTCTCACCCCTCTATGTGTAACATCGTACTTGTCGGTGGCGCCATCTACTGTACTCTAATCTCACTACAAACTGTTCTTTCAAAGTCGCTAGACTTGCTCTCATTCCTTCCGTTTCTGTGTCCTGCCCAAAAGGCGAACTCGCTGTAGGTGGCTGGGACCTAAACTCTACTCACTGTGGACGGAAGTCCTACAAGAAAATGACAAATGGAATTATAGCCCATTGAGTTGCTCACGGTGGTCGTTAACCCCCCCCCCCCCACACACACACACATAAAATCAGAACGTGATGCGCGAAAAGTTGGCCGCTGCATGCAGCAATGGACCCTGGAAGGTGTTTCACGTCGTCTTTCAGGACCTGGTCGTGCTCGTGTGAGTTCGAATCGGAGAGATCAGCAAATTCGCATGACGCCTGTCAGTACCAGAAACGCGACTTCCTGAGAAATATCCAGTGACAGAACGACTGATATGGAACCGCAGAGATCTGTCAAATCATAGAAGTATTATTCATTGAAGCCTGCACAAAGTTGCAATGCGAGGAGGGCGCTCTCTTAAAGGTCTATACATGATTTAGTTTGGAAACTATTGGGAGCTCGTTCCTTTCCAGGACCTGCCCGTTTCGAACTTTTATCTTTCAGCCCGGCTGTCGACTTCAACTGTCATTAATCAACGCATTCGGTGGCTGCCATTTGACTATTTCACAAGCCACTCCTCATTTTGTGAACTGAAATCTTTTCCTTCAATCCAGGAGCAAAAATGTTAAACTTTCCGGAACAGGCTCGGCCCAAATCCGGCATTTTTTATCTAAGTGATGAAACAAAGCCCGGCCCGTGCAGACCTCTGCTCCCTCTGCTCTGCATATCTTGCACTCGAAGCCACAACCATGCAAAATTGCAGTAGTGCAACGAACGATTTGAGTGATGTGACGAATTGCGAAATATCTTCTTCAGCGACGAGACACACATTTGTCTGGGATAGAAAAATGGCAGCAATAGTGTGAAGCGAAGTACCAACAAAGGAGATTCCATGTCATGCATCGTTGAGCACCATGCAGTACCCACTGCTACATTGTTAAAAATTTTGTGGTTGGTTGCACCAAAAAGTGGTACTGCACCACCTGCACCACTTTTTGAGAAAAGATACACCATTTTGTGGTGCAAACAAAACTAACGAAGTGCTCAGAAAGTGCTGCAGCTAGTGTAGTACCACGTTTTGGTGCAACCTACCACAAAATGTTTTAAGAGTCTAGAGTTCTGCTGTGGGGTTTTGTCCATCTCTTACGACGGTTGGTCAATTTTCATAGTCACTGAGGGTAATGCAACCGCCTACGGGTGTGGTGTCACCGTTCTCCTCCTTGCAGGTTTATCACTTCTTCGCAGCACGAGAATGCCAGACTGCATACCATATGCTTTGTTCAACACTGTGTACAAGCCGTACTCGTGCAAATAAGGTTATCCCGATCGATCAAGTATATCTGGTTCTCCATGAAAACAGAACTGACTCCAGTGCATAACGTGACATATTTTCGTCCCAAATGCAGCAAGTCTGATGAACTATTGACCAAGTTATTATTAAGAACTTTCTTTGACTCGCTGCCAAAATGTATTGGTGGATGCATTGCCGCAAGTAATTGACATACTGTTGTTGCCCTAAAAAAATATCCACGTATCCGCCTCAGTAAACAGGTTGGGAATGTAATCATTTGGTACTTGCACCACTACCTCTTAGCAAGTTGTCTTGTGTCATTCGCGTGACGTTACTTCTGGGTGGGGCATTTTTACGAAGAGGTTAAAAGCCATTACCAATTTTTAAGAAGAGATCAAAGGCATTTTTACGAAGAGATTAAAAGCCATTACCCTGTACTTCAACGAACTCCTCCTTTTTTTTTTATGCTTTATGAAGATTTTACTTCATCGCCTCTGATACGTGTTCTACCGTTTTGAAGATAACAATGGAAAGATCCACTATGACAGAGGGTGTGGAGAATATTCATAGACTAACCGTACATTCTGGAACATTACCCTGAGTAGTTCTTTTCTTCGTTAAAAATTCGTTTATTACCAAGAGCTACACATTCAGAATTTTCACCCATTACTATCACATGGGTTTATTAGATCAGATCAGATCATATGTAGCGGATTTTACGAAGGAAGTGTCTGACCCCAGGTCTTAAACAACCCTTAGAAATAGGAAGCTAGGAGATTTGGGCTACAGTGCCCAATAGGAAAGTGACATGGAAGCGAGGTAGAAAGGGGAGGTAGACGCCCTTATTTATTAACGGGGGCCAGTAAACGGTGTCCGACGGCTTAATGTGCCCATCCGACGCACGGCGGGTATTGAGTGGTTCGAGCGTTCGTACCAGCCTGGGATCGAACCTGGAGTTATCTCCGTGGCAGTCACGAACGTTGACCACTAGGCCATCCGCGGCCCTAACGGGGTTTATTAGGCCTTCGCAGTAAGTAACTAAGCAGTTCCGGCGTTTTAGCTATAATACTTTTCTACGAAGATGAATGAATCACTGGCCAAATGAGAACTCTTTTTTGTACAAAATGGCTCTTTATTCAACGTAGTAAGTGGAAAAAAGTCAAGAATGTTCTTGTCACAATTTCTATATTACATCTATATTACTATTTATTTTTATTTATTCGTGTTTTTTGTTTATACATTGATCTGTTTCTGCTTACTCTATCAGGCGTTTTCCTCATTTACTTCTATGCCAAGTTCCCTCGTTTCCGTTTTCAACTTAATTTCTGCCTTGATCTCTTATTTCGAACATCAAAAAATCTGCCCCTCTTTCTTCGGAAGCCGAAAACTCTCTACGTCGCACAAAGAATCACCAAATCTACTTCCTACCTTCCCAGAGCGATAGATCAAACTTTTTCTCCTTTTCCACCCTTCTCTCCAATGAAGCGTGAGTTTGCCCCATGTCCACTTTGTGTGACAACTCCTATAACCATCAGGTCAGCTCCATATCACCTTTTTCTTGCTCTCTTCTTGTTTTATTCAGGCCTTCATCTTACATGTGAGCCATAACTAGCACATCCCTGGGAATTTACTCATTAAAACCTAAGACACTGAAGAAAAGTCATGTTCTCGAATCTCTTACTACGCAGACGCTGATGCCATAAAACAATTAAACCATTCACTCCAACTACCGATGCAGGAAACAGTCAGTAATAGTGGTTTTTTTTTCCTAACATTGGAAGCATAGCAGGGTGTGCCCATCCCCCCTTCCTCATTAACAACTAACTGAAAGCGATAAATGGGACCATCTTCGTTTCCCCCAAAACTCACGAAAAAGGAAAATGATTTTAACTTATGATATTACTTTAAATAAGATTAATAATGCTAAATTAATGGGCCCACGGTAACACTATGCTGTTACAAATATACCGAAGCTTAAACATTTGGGAGTAATTTCTTGAAACTGAGGTACACGTAATCTGAAATATATTTTAATGCAATCTAGAAGCTTTGTATATTCATTCATTATAGATCATTGCGTATTCATGCGTTTTTTTTTTCTTGGAGTTATAACTAACTTCAGTCTTAACGTGCTACTGTCATCAGGTAACTAATGAAACAAAAAACTGCAGAACAAACGCAACTTCTATGTTTCATCTGAGATGCGATCCCACGCCAGATGAAACATGAAGTTGCGATTGCTAGAGTTCTATCCGGTCGTCCATCACGCGGCAACTCATGAGTTAAAAACCTTTATCTCATGGGAGTCCTGAAAATACATACATTAAAAATTTGGATAATTGTGGTACTGTATGAACACCTCTTGCTTCACACACATGGTAAAGAAGAGGGAAAATCTTATTTCTGTGAAACTATTCTTAAAGACAGATATCCCTTGATAGATTAAAGACTTCACTGAGTTTTTCGGCCCCACAGTAATGAATGATAATGCGTCAGCTCCAGTTTTAAGACCCTTTAAGAGGATTCTAAATAAAGCTCAACAAGATATCATTCATATACTTTGAAGTTTATTCTGGATTCCACTGTAAAAGACGTATCGTACGTATACTTCCATATGCACCTTAAATGGTACTTGAAGAATGACACCTCTTCGCTTTTTTATAAGGAACTAATCATAAACATAATTAAAACCTACGATGCACAGCACCGTGATCAATTTTTGTTACCCTGTTTCAAAACACAGAATTACTCCTAAGTAGTAGTTTATTTGCCTTTGGTTTGAAATATTGTGACCTATATAATCTATTTTAACTTTTTGTTCTTGCTTATGCAAATTTGTTGCTACCTCTTATGCAAACGATTACACACTTTCTAATTTAACGTCATATCTGAACTCTCAAAAAGGTTTTCTCTATGTGGCAGAGAGTTAAAGGTAAGACAAGACAAATAAAAGCACAAATCACTGTGTGTGATAGGTGATAGAAAAGTGGTGCGATTGTTATCAACGTTAGTCTAACTTGTTAGTTCAGTGTTAAGCTGTATCTTGATTGCTATGAGTTGTACTAAAAAACATTTCGTGCTGTCAAACATCATACTACTTTACAATGTCTCTGCACGATCGTAAAAAGATAGGAGTTAAAACTATGATATTTAAAATACCGTTTAATTTAAAATCACGGATTAAAACACACAAGATCTTTTAAACCCGCTTCGGGTTCATCTTCAGCTCATCTTCAGATGCACATACACTAATGGAACAATACTAATAGGAGGAAATCATCATCATCATCATCATTGTCAACCATTATCAATCCACTGCTGGACGAAGGTCTCCCCAAGTTTCCTCCACAACGGTCTGTCTTGTGCCAGTCTCCTCCATGTCACCCCTGCATACTTTCGAATTTCATCCACCCATCTCCCATGTGGTCTTCTTCTGGGTCTTTTCCTGTCCCTTGGAATCCAATCTAAAATTTCGGCTGTCCATCGATGATCTGTCCTTCTGGCAGTATGTCCAGCCCATTGCCATTTCAGGGATTTAACTCTGATCATGATGTCTTCCACTTTTGTCATTTTTCGGATCCACGAGTTCCTCTTCTTATCTCTCCTGGTTACACCAAGTATGCACCTCTCCATGCTTCTTTGAGTTGTCTGCAGCCTTTGTATGTCTCTTTTAGTTAAGGTCCACGTCTCTGCACCATACGTAAGCACTGGAAGGATGCATTGATCAAACACTTTTCTTTTAAGACATAATGGCATATTGCTCTTGAAAATTATGCTGTTTCTTCCAAAAGCTCTCCAGGCAAGTTTTGTACGCCGATTAATTTCTTCATCAATGTGACCCTCACTTGATATCTGCTGTCCAAGATAAACGTACGTGGCTGTTATCTCCAGCTTTTCTCCATCAATCGATAAATCTTCATTTCTTGTAAAAGCATTGAACATCACTTTTGTCTTCTGAAAGTTCATTTTTAATCCCACTTCTTTACTCTTGTCAGCAAGTTCCTGGATCATACTCTGCAGCTCTGATGGGGTAGTTGCAAAAATGACTACGTCATCAGCAAAACGAAGGTGGGTTAGATAATCTCCATTAATCTTTATCCCCTTGTTTTCCCAGCTCAGCGACTGAAAAACACCCTCCAATGTGGCATTAAAGAGCTTCGGAGATATGGTGTCACCTTGTCTCACTCCCTTTCCAATTTTTACGTGTGTTGTATTTTCAAACAGCCTAATCTTTGCACTTGCATTTTCATAGATGTTATTAATAATATTAATGTATGCATCTTCAATACCGCAGGTTTTCAGAGCCATTGTAACTGCTGATGGTTTCACCGAATCAAAGGCTTTTTCATAATCGATAAAAGCCATGCACAATGGAAGTTCATATTCCCTTGCTCTTTCAATTAGTTCTCTCAGCACGTGGATATGATCTATTGTGCTGTAGCCACTCCTGAATCCAGCTTGTTCTCTCGGTTGAGCCATGTCCAGTGTTACCTTTAAGCGGTGTGAAAGAACTTTAGTGAAGATTTTATAAACTACTGATAGGAGGCTGATAGGTCTGTAGTTTCCGAGATCCTCAATGTCACCTTTCTTATGTAGCAGGATCATTGTAGCGGTGTTCCAATCCTCAGGAATCTTTCCTTCATTAAGGCATCGAGTGAAAATTTGGGCGAGTACTGTTTCGATTTCTCCACTTGCTTCTTGTATGATGTCTACAGTAATTCCATCTTCTCCTGGAGCTTTTCCCCGCTTCATGTTCTTGATTGCATGTGCAACTTCTGCTGGAAGGACTGGAGGAACTCTGGTACTGGTATCTTTCATGATGTCTGGAGTGCATGTATCGTCCCTTTCATATAATTTGGAGTAGAAATCTTTCACTCTTGTCAAAATTTCGCCTCTATTTCTTGTTACAGAACCATCTTCTTTTCTCAGTGCCATAATCTGTTTTCTTCCCTTACTGAGATGTCCCTTTGCTATCTTTAGGCTTTGGTTGTTTTCAATTGCTTTCCTCACTAGTTCACAGTTGAATTTTCTTACGTCTTCAGTGATACTTTTTCTTACTGTCTTGCATAGCTCTATATATTCCACTTTGGAAGTCACATCTTCTCTAGTTGTCCTCATCTCTCTTCTTTTTTGCATCAACATTTTCGTTTTTCCTGATAATTTATTTACATGCAACTTGTTCTTAGACCCAGCTAATTTTGTTGCTGTTTCCATAAGAGCTTTGGTTACTTTTCTGTTAACTTCAGAGATGTCCACTTCTTCTGATGTTAGGCCTTCTAAAGCAGAGAACCTGTTCTTCAGTTCCAACTTGAAGGTATTATGGTGTTTTTTAAGGTTGGTTATGTCAATAGATTTTGTTTGTCTTATGAGCTTGCCACGTTCAAGTTTAGTGTTGAGGTGCATCTTACATCTCACCAATCTATGGTCACTACCTGTGTTGAACTTGTTTAGCACACTGCAGTCTTCTATGACGAATTTTTTGTTACACATAATAAAATCAATTTCACTTGTCGACCCATTTGGATGTCTCCAAGTCCATTTCCTGTGTGGCTTTTTCTTGAAAAAGGAGTTCAAGATGAAAAACCCTTCTGCCTCTGCAAACTCAACGAGAGTATTTCCACGCTGGTTTCTGTTGCCGTGACCAAATTTACCTACTGAAGTTTCATTCTGTTGCCGTTGCCCTATTTTTGCATTGAAATCTCCCATAATTATTTTCAAATGCTGCTTACCTTTATTATTTAGATGACAAATTTCCTCATAAAATTCTTCAATTTCTTCTTCAGGATGACTTGTGGTGGGTGCATAAGTTTGAATAATCTGAGCCTGGTATCTTTTCGAGAGTTGGATAACAAGTCGTGCAGCTCTGTCAGAGGAACTTTCAACTTCTACAACTTTATCCTTCAGTTTCTTGTTTATTATAAATCCAACACCACTAGTTCTGCCAGTATCTGTCCCACGATAGTAGAAGAGATGTCCACTTTTCAGTTCGATGAGATCTTCTCCTTTTCTCCTTACCTCACTTAGCCCCACGATGTCCCACTTGATCCTTTGTAGTTCCTCTTCCAATTCAAGAAGCCTTGAATCAGAAGATAGGGAGCGTCCATTGTACGTAGCCAAGGTCAGCATCAGATGGCAGCCTAGTCCGGTCCTCCGGGGATTCTTAGCACCCTCTGCCTTCATGTCGCACTGGCCGCTGCCTTGACCAGGTACATTCCAGCTGCCGGAGACTGAGGGCCAAGATTTAAGTTGTGGAATCATTTTGGAGGGGTTTGGCCATAACTCACCACGCTGGCCAAGCGGGTTGGTGAGTGTGGGATAGAATTTCCTCTAATCCCGATGGTATAGTTATACCGCTATTGGCGGTCGTCAGAGCCCCTTTAGTGGGAACAGGATGTACCACGAGAAGGCGGGGTTGACATTTGTCAAGGAGAGGCTGTGATGTTACGCATCACCTGACCTTACATCCCTAGGAGGAAATATACGTATATATTATGTGTAAGCAATTACGGCGTATGTCATGACACATGCGTAATTAAAATTTGCGTTGTAGTTCGTAGATCTCATTGTCGCACTACAAGTCCCGTAAATTAGTTAGTGTCCACCTGGTTAGTCTTAGAGAGCAACATTTTCCAAGGTGTTGGAATATTACATGGGAAGTCATGACTTCCATGTAATATGTAATATGGGATATTACATATTACATGGAAGTAATATGTAATATCCCATATTACATATTACTTCCCATATTACATATTACAGTCATGACTTCCATGTAATATGTAATATGGGATATTACGTATTACATGGAAGTCATGACTTCCCATGTAATATTCCAACACCTTGGAAAATGTTGCTCTCTAAGACTAACCAGGTGGACACTAACTAATTTACGAGACTTGTAGTGCGACAATGAGATCTACGAACTACAACGCAAACTTTAATTACGCATGCGTCATGACATACGCCGTAATTGCTTACACATAATATATACGTATATTTCCTCCTATTCGTATTGTTCCATTAATGGATGTGCATCTGAAGATGAGCTGAAGATGAACCCGAAGCGGGTTTGAAAGATCTTATGTGTTTTAATCCGTGATTTTAAATTAAACGGTATTTTAAATATCATAGTTTTAACTCCTATCTTTTTACGATCGTGCAGAGACGGCGTTTGTTAAGTAGTATGATGCTATGAGTTGTATTAAGTCACTTGAGAACCTGCACTAATATTTTCTAAAGTTAATAAGTGCTATTTAATCTATGTTTTGGTGACGTCTTCTTCAATCTGAGGATCTGTGTGTTGTGCGTGTTAAATAAGTGTTATTGCCAAGTGTGCACTTCCTGCAAGCAGAGGAATGAACATGTAGTTGTTTACGAAAAAGCTGTAAGTTCATTGCCATTTCTCTAATGCTTCGAGTTCTTGGACTGTAAGGTGAAAGAAATTGAGAAGTTAAGATGAAGCACATAAGTTAAGATAAAACACTACAATGTTGAAGTTTATAACTTTGATTAAACTTATAGTACAGCACTCATTAACCAACTGCATTACGTTAACTCGTTCATATCCCTTTTGTACTTTGACATGTACTGTGAAATGCGCTTAAAGATACAGTAATGCATTCTGAAGCGTACATTTAGTCACAGCCAAAAAGTGATACTGTTACGCACTCGTACTTTGTATTGTTCAGAAAAGGGGATAACCCTTTATGTAATTAGATTGGGTGACATTCAATTATTGACTTGTATTCGCGCAACAAACCGTGATCACGCAAAATGCACCTCTTCCATCCCTTTTTCAGTTAAAATACATACATACTTTGAAAGTTACTCTGAATTAGACTTGCAGAGGGATAGTCCTTATGTTTTTGTTAATTTTGAATTACATTTTAAATGAAATGTCCTTTATGTGCTTTCGCTTACTGATTAATTTACTTTACTTCTAGGACCGAAAACGACGAATAACTAAAATATGTCATCCCTAATTTTTGATACTTTGAAGGTCCAAAAATGATGAATGGCTAAAATATTTCATCCCTAATTTTAGATACTGTGAAGGTCCCAATATGGTGAATGACAAAAATATGTCATGTCTAATTTTTGTTACTCTGAAGGACCAAACACAATGAATGACTACAATATGCCACCCTTAATGTTAGATACTCTGAAGGTCCAAAACCCATGAATGGCTAAAATATTTCATTCCTAATTGTTGATACTGTGAAGGTTCAAAAACCAATGAATGACTAAAATATGCCATCCCTAATTTTTGATACTATGAAAGACCCCAAAACAATGAATGTCTTATATGTCATCTCTAATTTTTAATACTCTGAAGGTCAAAAAATGATGAATGACTGAAATATATCATCCTTAATTATAAATACTCTGAAGAGACATATAGAATTAGACTTATAAAGCGATATTCCATATGCTTTGAAGTTTTCCTTGCTTTGTACTTAAGAAAGTATTTTAATCATGCGCTAAATAAGCTCACTCCGAAGAATAATTAAAAAGAAAAAATGAGATATGTTCTTCGAAGCGTACTTTGAATTGCACTTAAAAAGAGATAGTCCTAATTTTTACACTTTGAAATTTCATTTCAATAAACCTAATATTGTGATATCCCTGATGTACTTTGCAACCTAATCAGAAGGACACTTTTACGTATCTTGAAGCTTACGGCTTATTAAGGATTATCCTTAAACGCACACCTTTTATGTACCTTGAAGCTTACTCCAATTTGAGTTTTAGAAATGAGGTATATCTTATATAAATATTACGATCTCTCAGTTTACCAGGAAAGAAATTGTTACATTCTGGTTTGCTTTCTTCAAGCCATTTAACATACCAAATTTCTTGACAGGTAAATATTGATTTCGAAAGTCTGGTGTTATCATGTTTGTCGGGAAAAACTGACATATCACATATCAATAACTTTAATTTGCAAATAAACTTCAGCGTTTTCAAGTAGTGAGACTAACCAACAAGCAAAACTTCCACTCAGGCGTTGTTTATTTTGAAACATTTATTGAGATCAGTTTGCAATTCCCGAATCAACTTTTCGACGCTAAGTAGGCTTAGTTTAGATATTGTTAAGTATGTGATAAATAGAAGAGATAAGCTTTATTCTGTGTTGAAACTACACAGTCGAGCCTATAACGAAATAAATTTCTCCGTCATTTTTGGTCCACGCCGGGAATTGAACCGGAGTCCACTTATTCCGGAACAAGTAGCTCTACCAACTGAGCTACGCAGACGTTCGTTTTCGCTGCTATATGCCTTTATGTCGTGTGCTTCCTGCGAGGCAGGCACGTCACAAGTCACATTATTGTGACCACCTCCTACTTTTGACGTCAACAGCGCTTAGCCAATGAAAGAAGGCACGTGTCGTGATCTGGCTTGGAGGGTATATAAAATGTGCTGTAAGCATTCTGAAAACATATCACTCGTTGCTGTCATGAATAAAAGGAACGATTTATCAGATTTGGAAAAAGGGATGATTATCGGCTTTCAGGCCAAGGGTGAAAGTATTTCTGAAACAGCGCAATTTGTGAACTGTTCGTGTGCTGCTGTGGTTAAAGTGTATCGTGATTGGAGAAATGGCACCATTGCGAATAAGCAACGTGGAAACTGAGGAGCATCACGTGCTATTGATATGAGAGGTGAACGTCGGCTTCGAAGGAGCGTGAGGGCCGATCGACACACTACAGTGGAGCAACTCACTGGCCGAATGAACCAGGGGACTACCGGAAGTGTGTCTAAAGCGACAGTTCAGTGAACCCTACTACGTACGGGTTTTCGATGCAGACGAATGGTCACTACACCCATGCCAACGAAGGTTCATCGGCAGAAAAGGCTTACATTTGCACGGCAGTATGGGAATTGGACCTCCGCTGATTGGCGAAGTATTGCCTTCTTCGATGAGTCACGTTTTCTGCTTCATCGAAGGGATGGATGTTGGTGTATAAGGCGAGAAACACCGGAGAACAAACACTCTTCAACCATTGCTGGAAGAACACAAGCTGGTGGGGGCAGCGTTGTGGTCTGGGGAATGTTTTCGTGGCATTCTCTGGGTCCACTCATACCTGTGGAAAGCACTATGGACTGAATTCGTTATGAATCCATCCTTGCAGACCACGTACACCTATACATGCTGATTGTCTTTCCTGGGGCCGATGGGATCTTCCACATGACAATGCGACGTGTCACACAGCTAGAAATGTCCGAGAGTGGTTGAAAGAGCACGATGAAGACCTCAAAGTACTTCCCTGGCTCCCTAATTCCCCAGACTTAAACCCAATTGAGCATCTGTGGGACCACCTCGATCATGTTGTTCGCTCTATGGATCCTGCGCCACGCACCCTCCAGCAGCTATCAGATGCACTGCAGTCAGCATGGCTCCACATACCTGTGAACAACTTCCAGCGCCTTATTGATTCACTCCCAGCCCGTCGAGCTGTTGTCCGCCCTGCACACGGCCGTTACTCTGGATATTAGCTGGTGGTCACAGTAATGCGACTCGACCGTGTATTTTGTGTGTGTACGTGTATATATAACTCACTTATGTGGCAAATGATACTAAATACCCGACTAACTTGCCATCGTCATCATTCAAGCAACGCCCAAGAGACACATCTTAAATAAGGTAAAAGGTTTGCGTTTAACGAGCTGCTAATTAATATTTTGATTGCACTTGATAAGGTAGACTTTTTGCTGTCATGTTTTACGTTTTCAAAACTGTTAGTTCTGCTGTACCAAAATTTGAAAATTTTAAATACCGATTATCAACGCCCATACACGAGTAAGTTTCTATGATATTTAATATGCAAAGAAGGTTTTCTTTCGAAGTTGAATGTTGGTGTCTTCTTAACACTGATCCAGAATGAATGCTCCATACGTAAGTTCACGTATTAACTAACAAAATTAAAAATGCCAACATTGGGATCTGCGTTATTCCCGCACTTTGGTCGTATTCGCCTATGTTCTTGAAAAGATACTTCAAAGCAATAAACTTAGCTGAAGATCTATTGCTGACCATTAGCATTTGGTGTGCTTTAAGGAAACTGCAAAATGCACCAGATAACTGTATTAAAAAATTAGTACAAATTTTGGCTGAGACATCGTAACTGCTAGCAACGAATACTTAGGAACGTTATTAATATTTTTGTAGCTACTAGCATGCGTGGATGGATTTAGCATATGTCTGTTACATCTTCTGACTAAATGTCATTTACAGAACAGAAATGATGTCTTAAAAATTGGAAACCCATAACGTTTTGCCGTAATTACAAATGTTGATTAAACCTTATGGAAATGGCTACAGCGGCCCACGCAAGAACATGTACAATCAGAAAATGAAATGTACGCCCTGCTCAAAGCTAAATAGCCAGAGATTTCACACAAGTAGGGGATAGAACTGCAATGCAGACCATGGGAACTGGCCGGTGGTTCGAAGGATATACCTAACGATGTAGGAACAAGTGTTACTAACCGCTGTGTATTGGGTGTGCAAATAGAAATCTTAAATGTCGGAGACACGAGGGGACAAAGGTACTCTGAAACATTAACTTGCGCCCAGGGGCATCGCTAATCTATTTTAGGGGAAGCCTGAAGCACCACCTATCGTCTCTGATGCCCCCTAATAATCTTACAATAATCTCGAAATAAGACTTTTTAAGTTAAAATACAAATTCCTAAACTTTACAAAATTTGAATTATTTATTTTAAATCAATGATCAATCATAAAAAAAATACGAAAAAAAGTCAATGACTAATTTACATTTGGCCATTAAGGAACCACCTTTTGCTTAAGGACACGTCCCGGAGATCGTCGGATGTATAATGCGGTTCGCATTTTTTTTTCCCAGCCATAGGCTCTTTTTAACAGTTGGCAGCACTGTATGCACTTCGTGGACGTCGACATAAATTAGACGCTCAGAGAATTTGAGTCTCTTACACTGAATTTGGTGTTACAAAGGCAGTTTTCTTGCCCTGTAGGTCTCTCTCTCTCTCTCTCTCTCTTGACTGTTCTTAATTGCCCTTAACTTAGAATGCTTTGTCTCCAAAGCCTGTCACCCAGTGGCGTTGCCACTCCAATAAACCAGATCATCCAGCCAGCACCTAGAGAACCACATAGGATCCATTATTCACACTGTCCCTCGTTTAAATGGGGGGGGGGTATGAACTAAAAGTTTGGCTTCCATACTGTTTGCATATGAAATCGACTAAAATATCCAACACTCGTCCTAACATAGGCTACAAATAAAAATCCTTCTGAACAGAAGAAAAAAACAAGCCCGCTACACCACTGTTCAATACTCCTCACTGCAACAAAGCGATTGGGGGGGGGGGCATCTCCATATTATCAAAAACCTTAAGAAGATGGGGAAAAGATCAATATTTTTTCAAAATAACATTGGTGAAGATCTTCTAAATGCGTGACGTCAGTGAATAAACAAAAGACATCGCTCTTTTCAGGTTTATCAACACATAACAACCGAAAAATGATAAAAGTGGAAAGAGCGATGTCTTTGTTTATTCACTGACGTCACGTATTTAGAGGATTTTCACTATTTTTCTCTCCCTTTGGATTTATTTACTATAATTAATATATAGCTTCTGCCGTTAATGCCCACCAGATGGAGAAGTCTCAGTTGCTGAGCCGATCCTACGGATATGTGATGTCAGAAGCTGATAAATAAACGCACATAGCGCCGTTGATTGTTGCCCATTGTAGCGTAAGGTGAACGTACTCGGCTAGATATCGAGAGATCTGGGGAACGATCCCAGCAGTGGCCGGATAACAATTTTTTCGGTTGCTCTGTGTTGATAAACGTGGAAAGAGCGATATCTCTGTTTATCCAAATAACATTAATTATACACTGAGTGATCATTGAATTATGACCACCTACCTAATACTTCGTTGGTCCTCCTTTCGCCCTCAGTGCAGCAGCTGTCTGACGCGGCATCGATTAAACATACACTGAGTGATCACTGAATTATGACCACCTACCTAATACTTCGTTGGTCCTCCTTTTGCCCTCGGTACAGCAGCTGTCTGACGTGGCATCGATTCAACATACACTGATTGATCACTGAATTACAGTATGACCACCTACCTAATACTTCGTAGGTCTTCCTTTAGCCCTCAGTACAGCAACTGTCTGACGTGGCATCGATTCAACATACACTGATTGATCACTGAATTATGACCACCTACCTAATACTTCGTAGGTCTTCCTTTCGCCCTCAGTACAGCAGCTGTCTGACGTGGCATCAATTCAACATACACTGAGTGATCACTGAATTATGACCACCTACCTAATACTTTGTAGGTCTTCCTTTCGCCCTCAGCACAGCAGCTGTCTGACGTGGCATCGATTCAACATACACTGAGTGATCACTGAATTATGACCACCTACCTAATACTAGGTAGGTCCTCCTTTCGCCCTCAGTACAACAGCTGTCTGATGTGGCATCGATTGAATAACATGTAGTTGGGGGGGGTATGGCTAACCAAGGATTGTGTGTGTAATGCCGTCTTCAATGCAGGTACGGCAGTGATTGGTGTATCCAGACGCTTGATATGCCGTTCCATAGTATCTATGGAACGGCATATCAGGCGATCCATAGACACTATAGATATCGGGGGAGTTCGGAGACCAATCGATATGTTGGAAGTCTGAACTGTGCTTCTCAAATCCTTCCCGCACAACATTGGACCTGTGGCT
The DNA here is from genome assembly GCA_039090855.1 of Macrothele yani. Classification (NCBI taxonomy): domain Eukaryota; kingdom Metazoa; phylum Arthropoda; class Arachnida; order Araneae; family Macrothelidae; genus Macrothele; species Macrothele yani. The sequence continues at coordinate 16,561,391 of CM077017.1, forward strand.
CGGCTCATTGTCATCTTGGAAGACACCGTCGCTAGTTGGGAAAAAGTGAAACTTTGCTGGATGTACAGAGTCAGCAAGCAATTCACGATAATGGGCACCAATCATACGTTGTTCCACATGCGCCAAAAGTTCAAGTTCCTGCCAGGTAAACATGCCCCACACCACACAACATCCTCCACCAACTTGCACTGTGGAGACCATGCAGGATGGATTGAGTGCCTCGTGTTATTTGCGCCAAATTCGTACACGACCATCCATGAAATGGAGTAAGAAATGCGACTCGTCAGACCAGCACGCGTTTTTCCAGTCACCCGACGTCCAACTTGCATGATCTTTGCACCAGACGAGTCTTACGCCGATGAACCGTGTTTAGGAGGGAATGTCATCGGGGTCGTCTGTTCTTATTGCCCATACTTGCGAGTGTGTGACGCATGGTCATGACAGATACAGTTCCGGATTTACCTCTGTTGTAGTGGGTTGTCAACTGTTCGACAGAGCAGCGTGTGTCGGCCTGTACGAATCGTCAGATCCGGCGCTCACCTCTCACATCAAGCTTTCGCTGTTTGCGCAGTTTTGCCTTCGGGCCATTGTCTGACTATTTTCACGCTAGTCCTGATACACTTTGATACGGCTGCTCGCGAAAAACTCACCAGTTCCGCCCGTTTGGGAAATTGAGGCATCCGCTCTCGGAGCTCCCACAATCTGTCCTTTCTCAAAGTCCGATAAATCCTTCCATTTACCCATCCCGCTCCGAATTTTACCACCTACTGCCACACTCCTGAACCTTATACTGTATATGCTACGTCGGTGAACTAATCGCGCCCTCTCTGAAATCACGTGATCAATGGACCGCATCCAATTTGATAGGGATCGTCATAATTCAGTGATCATTCGGTGTAAATAATAATACAATGCTGCGCTGAAATTGTTGTACTAAAACTGGAGATTTCAGGTGAATGAAATTAAAATTGAATTAATTAATTTAGTTATTTTAAATTTAAAACGCAATTAACTATAGCAATTGAATTAAAAGTGACAAATATCAATTTTAAAATTCTACACTTTTATTTTTGCATTACGGAAGAGGGGGTGGAATAAGAACGAGGTAGCGAAAACAATTAAGCCCTATCCAGAATTCCCTTCCCAAGTTCTTAGTCTAGTGACGTCCCTGCTTGTGCTATGACGAGCAACGGATGTCATTTGAAATGTGCTGCACCTTGCAAGGGAAGAGGAATTGCAAACACAACGAGACATCGCTGTAAGGGGAGGTACATACCAAGCCTTAATAAATTTCATCATCTCTCACAATTTGGGTTAAGAAGAGAAAGCCCGTGTTCGCGCAAACTCCACCCTCGTCACATTGCAAAATGCAAGACCTTCATTCGGAAGATACCTCTAAGCTAACCATTAGAATTCTGTTATCACTCTCAATGAAACTTACTAAACTGAAGCAAAATTCGAGGCTTTGAACTTTTTCTCAAGTGGTGCGTAGACCTACCCAACTTTGTCCCGTGAATGCAACGAAGATCTTGTACCTGGAGTCATAGTGGTGAATGTCTTTGCATATAACGAAAAGCTCCAGCTTCTCAGGGTGATTCGAACGTTGAAACAAACGCTGCATGCTGTCAGTCTGAAGTTCTTGCACCGCTTCACCCGCGATAAATCTTTGAATAGTATGGCAACGATGCCACAAAGGCCTGAGTTCAGGACAAAACATTCAGCGATACATCATGCTCCACTGCTGCATTTATGCAAGAAAGCGTGGTAAAGGCTGAACGCTATATCCCTTCAGGTACATTCCAACGGAATAGCCTGATGGAGCGTTTATGGGTTTTTGTGCCTATCTACGGCCTAAACGAGCTATTGAGAATCAACGCATTGTGGGAAGCATGTCGTAAAAAATGAACATACTTGACTTAACTCGTTTGTGATGTGCGCTTTTGCAATGGAATTTACGTTGCACAGCGTTTGTCCACGCACAGGGGAAACATACTTAGTACAATGAATGGTGGAATCATGGAATTTCTTAAGAAGGTAAGGCTTGAAATTAATTTTTATATAGCTGAATAAAACCTCGTAGCTCAACCTCCCAACAATTGCTGTACAGGAGTTGAACAGAATAATGTGAACACCACGCTCAGAGACGTGGCTTTTAATACAGCTGTGTACGTCACAATACGCAAAGGTATCCACCACTTTTTGATCGTAATAGCTTTTTTTAGAACCTCAACGTCCTGTTTAAAGATTCTTTCAGGGTGACGACGAAATGAGCAACCTAAAGGACTTCGAAAGAGGGCACATTGTTGTTGGCCGCTTAGTTGGTGCTTCCGTGACAATAGTCGCCAGGGTAGTGGGGGTATCAAGAGTTACTGTGTCTAGCGTCTTGACAGCAAACCCTGTTCGTGGCAAACCCTCTTCTGCGAAACACAAGAGCGGCCAGAAAACGACCCTGACTGATAGAGACAGGGGAGCATTAAAGAGGATTGTTACCCGTAATAAGACCACGACGCCGAAAATTAGTACGGAGCTCAATCTACATATCCAGACCCCAGTATCAACTAAAACAGTGCGCAGGGAACTGCATAAATAAGATATTCATGGCAGAACTGCGATTGCAAAACCTCAGGTGACCAGGATGAATGAACAACGGTGACGGCAGTGGTGCCAGGAGCATACAACGTGGACTGCCGATGCATGGAAGCGTGTAATGTGGTCGGATGAATCCACATTCACACTATTCCCCACTGCAGGACGTGTTTACATGAAGAGAACACCATCAGAAGCGTACAACCCAGACTATTTGCTCCCAACGGTGCAGCTTGGTGGTGGTTCTGTCATGGCCTGGGCTGTCATATCGTGGTTTTCAGTAATTCTCCTGATAACCTTGAAAGAACGGATGACTAACAGGGCATATGAAACCATTTTTGGCCGACCAAGTCCATCCAATGGCTCAGGCATTATTTCCTGAAAAGGATGTCATCTATCAAGATGATAACGCCCCAATTCACAGAGCTCGGAATGTCCAATCATGGTTTGAGGAATATGAGGACGAACTTTCACCCCTTCCTTGGCCTATCCATTCACCAGACTTAAACATCATCGAGCCACTGTGGTCTGTGTTGGAAAACAGAGCAAGATCCCGTTATCCTTCTCCTGTATTTCTCAAGGACCTGAGGCAGTTTCTGCATGAAAGATGGTGTAAAATCCCACGAACCACAATCCTGGATTTGTATGCGTCCATTTCAAGGAGTATTCAGGCGGGTTTGAAAGCCAAACGTGGTCCCGCACCCTATTACGTACATAAAACCTTCTTTTCCTAGGTGTTCACATTATTCTTTCCAACCCCTGTATGTCTAACACTGTCACACACGGTACGTGTAGACAGTGTTAGACATCTGCTTTAGTAAACTGCTTTCTGTGCTGTTTTACCTATCTGGGACAGTACCTTTACAAAGTTTGGTGAAATATCTCTGAAGAGACTGGTGTACACACTTGTATGAAATCTTTCAGACTGTAATTCGCCTTCGTCCTTAAGCTCTAGCGCAGAAGTAATATACTGTGTTGTAATGAATCAATGCTTGCTACTCTAAAAGTCATGAATATATGCTCCCGATTTTCTTTCACAGTTCCTTTAATGCTTGTAACAAAGCTCCTCTTGCTCACTCATAAATGTCAGCTGCCTTCAATTGTTGCAATTCTTTTTCAAGTAGTAAGATTCGGAAAAGCAAAATGTTTTGATTTAAAACAATTGGCTCCCTTTTATATTTTAGGTCAACTCTTTTCTCAAGATCTACTGTCGAAAAAGTCTCTTCATAGCACAGCTGAAGCTCCAGAATATGATGACGACAGTTACTTAGGTAAGTATTTTATTGAACATTATGTGAAAGAAAAAAGTTGAGACACGTAATTTAAGAGAAAGAAATATAGAATTCATATTTTTTTCACCAGGAAAGCAAATTCTTGGGATCGGTTCCTGTCACTATCTTCCGTGTTGGTAATTGTTTCAAGGTGATCTGTACATGTCGAAATGATTTGAGGCAGTAGTCACTCGTAAAGAAGCACTTGGACACATTTATTTGTCCAAAATAATTTTCTTGTATTGTCTTCAATAATAAATTGAGCTTTGTCATGTTTAAATGTTTTGATCATACAGAGTCAAATACCTCGTTCATGTTCAATGCCGATTAATGAGGTGAAATATCTTCTAAATTCATCCTTACTATGAAGTGAGCTTTGTACATCATAGTTTCACATTTTTGTTTCATATATAAGTTCATTTTATTTGTTTATCTCTTCCTAACTCTCATTTCTTTGCTTCAACAATAGGCTACGCAGTTGCTGTTGGTGAATTCACTGGTGATAAGGATTCAGATGTAGTAGTCGGAGTTCCAAGAGGAAATGACTTGATGGGAAAGGTAAGAAAATAACACAATGTTATTTTCTATATTCGTGAAATTTTATAAAACATGTACAATATTTTTATATTAATGAAATGTTATAAAACATGTGCAATATTTTTATATTCGTGAAATTTTATGAAACATGTACAATATTTTTATATTAATGAAATGTTATAAAACATGTGCAATATTTTTATATTCGTGAAATTTTATAAAGCATGTACAATATTTTGAATTTTGCAAAGAATTTAGGCAATTTTTTATAAAATATGGTAAAAAAATTTAAAATGCCTCACCAGAAACACTGATCTTTAACCGCTAGCTCGAAGCACAATGATGTAGCTGATAAATTATTAATAGAAAAATTTCACTGAAGGTACAGGCATTTCACCAATGCATTTACAGAAGAAAACGAAAAAATACAACAAATCTTAATTTTGGTATTGAATCTGTCCACATTTCATCATTGTAGGCATCAAATCAGTCATTTTTCTTTCAACAAAATAAAATTGCTCCAAAATTCCTTATATTTTCCTTAAGAAATGGCGTCGGCAACCGTCATCACGGAGAAAATTCCTCAGGAGAGCATTCTTTTTTAGCATTAGTTGTTATTTAAACAATTAAAATATGAAAGCTAAAATATACAAAAGCACTTCTTCCATACAAAGCGTTAACCTTGAAGTTCACTGACATTAAATCGCATTAAAGGAAGAGACAACATTGTGCACAAATGTATACACTTGCAAGAAATTCATCAGAAAAATAACGCATCAAATCTTGCTGATTTGTTTCATATGGACAGCTTTCATGATGGATAACGGCAGTCTCATCATTTCCCTCACAGATCTGGTGTGAAATATTTCTTAAATTTTGGACACCAGTTTAGGCATCCCTACTAGCAAGACTAGGGAACTCGTTTAATGATTCAAAACTTAAATACTGGCTTACAATTTTTTCTATAGTAAACTAAGAGAAAAAAGCTCACGAGGGGCAGATCAATTCTACATACAGGGGTTGGAAAGAATAATGTGAACACCTAGAAAGAGAAGGTTTTACGTACCTAGTAGGGTGTGGGACCATTCTTGGCATTGAAAACCGCCCGAATCCTCCTTGGAATGGGCGCATACAAATCCTGGATTGGGGTTTGTGGGATGTTACACCATCCTTCCTGCAGAAACTGCCCCAGGTCCTTGAGAGATGCAGGAGGAGGATAACGGGATCTTACTGTGTTTTCCAACACAGACCACAGTGGCTCGATGATGTTTAAGTCTGGTGATTGGGGAGGTCAAGAAAAGTGTGAAAGTTCGTCCTCATGTTCCTCAAACCATGATTGGACATTCCGAAATCTGTGAATTGGGGCTCTATCATCTTGATAGATCGCATCCTCTGCAGAAAACAATGTCTGAGCCATTGATTCGTTGTTTCTATACGGAGTAAAACAAATTACAGTTATCCTTAGAATTAGAAGGCAACCAAACACATCTGTTTGTTTCCGCAAATATTTTACTTACGAAGCGAGTTCAACTCCGTCTTACCTTCAACTTACGACCCATGTCTTCTGCTGCTTTTTGACACATATCTCAGTTTCAAGTGACGGTTACGACGGAAATTCCCCTACCGACTGAACCGACCAGAACAATGCATAACTTCCCCTCACCACCTCTTTCTAAAACTACGTAATTTCCATTATATCTATTGCAAAAGTGAGCTGGATCCCTTATTGGGTTGCATTAAAGCGAAGCGCAGAAAATAATTCATTTCGGCACGAAAAGTATGGCATTCAATATTTAAAAGGAAGAACAGACAAAAATTTAGAGAAAAAAAAATATACATATTCAATAAAGAATATGAGTACATATTCTTACTTAAACTGTGTTGAGCTGCAGTCAACCAACTTCATCAAGATCACCCATTTCCGAATATTGACTTTTAAGGATTAGCTTTTCAAACGATCTGTATCTGTGCAAGCTGAACCTGAACTTTGAGGTCTGAAGATCATATAAATTGAATTTTTATGATAAATCTGCAAAATCATTGCTGTACCTGAAGGCATCAACGTTCGTTATACTTAACTTTTCTTTCTTGTACCTGTAAGTGGTTCCAGTACTTCGACGTGAAAGTTTGGAAAACAATACGGGTTTTAGGTGAAAGAACACACAGCATGGAACCTTGTCAAAACATAAGATACTTGATATACTCTGGAGCAGTGCATGACATCATTTAAGAAGTCTAAATAAAAAAACTAAACGTCATCTGATACGCATCTCGCATTCAGGTGAATGAAAACTCGTGAAATCTCTGGTGAATTTCTGCATTGATCCACGAGGCACACTAAAAGCTTATATCGGGCCGCAAATCAGGTGGTTAGCATCCTGGTTTGGGGCAATTTAGAATGCAGCGCAGACAGCTCAGTTGTTTCAGGAACCGCGCTTTGTCCTCCGACAGAATTTCAAGGACTGTTTTCGAGATGTTAATGAAAGGCACGATGTCATAAAGAATAACCTTTCCTGAGAAAAAGCTTTGGGTTAACTGTTTCATCAACATTTTTTTTTTTTTTTTTTGTTGCAAAAGTGTTGTTTCCTTTTCTTTCAAATGAGTCATAAATATGTAAATATATTTTATGCTAATAGTCTCTCAGTAAAAAAATGTAAATCATATTTTTTTTTCAGGTTTCTTTGTTTAATTCCTCTCTTGCCAGTCTAACAAACATCACAGGGGAGCAGCTTGGATCGTATTTTGGATATTCTGTCTGTGTATCTGATTTTAACAATGATAGGTAAGTTTCAGCAAATAATCCACGAAGCGCATCACAGTGCGCACATTCAAGTAAAATCTGTTGAATATCTTATAACTGGTTGTTCGGTAGCTCAATTCAAACACAGCCAAATTTCGGAATGACCTCGTTTCGCATTAAAGGGTGATGAAATCTTTAAATTCTTTGGTTTCAGATAAGCTTAGCTTGCAACGACGTATCTCAGCACCCTACTACAGACGCTCAAAACGAAGTACCATAAGTACTTAAAAGTACTTAGGAATCTTACGAAATTTGGTGAGCTAAAGGATATATACAGAAGAATCATGCTTGCTTCGCTGTGATTGAGATTCATAAGCAAAAACCTTTCTTTACACTTCATCATGAGTTAGCCAATTCTTTAGAGGTAGCCAAATCCTTATTTTCCTATTTCTTCCCGAGTGCGCTACCCAATACGCCACCGAAGACAACGTATTTTCAAGCAACTGAAGTAGAGGAATCTAAACTAACATGAGGCTGCTCAGGTCAAGGCAGCCACTGTCTGGTCACAGAGGCAACCGTTCCACTGCAGAAATGGTTTCTCGTAGAACCAAGTGAATCTAGTACAGGAACCACCAATTCTGAATACGCAGAAATGAGTGCATAATTAATCTTCGCAAATACATGACAGCATACAAGCTCACTATTTTTGACACAAAAATACTTCAGTTAACTATTGTCCATGCAATCATCTCCTCAAAAATCTTCAAAATTTGTTATCAAGGAAGCCGGAATGGAACCCGCATGTTGAGATGCTTTGCATCTTTACCGATAGCAGTAAAGTAAATCCCAAGTAAAAATTTTCGATGTACCGGAAATGGGTAACGGAAGTGACGCAATAGCAGTTAATTTCATTGTTACTCAGCAATGTATTTTATAAACTATCGCCTGAATATTATTTCATCACGTTTTACATAAACTTAAAAATATCTCATTACAATCTGCTACGAGAACTTGAAGCTAAATGTAACAAAAGACATTACAAAAATGCATCTTGTGTCCCATGAGAAGATCCCAAAACCATAACAGAGCCAACCTGGCACGACGGCGCAATATCTTCATGCTGTCGACACCACGCCCGCACCCTCCCGTCAGCTCGGTACAGCTGAAAACGGGATTCATTTGACCACACGACGGGGCACCACTCTGCTGAGGTCCAGTTTTGATGTTTCCGGCACCAGGTGAGGCATAATGTTCGATGACGAGAAGTCAGCAGTGACACAGGAGTAGGGCGTCGTCTCCCGTAGCCCCGTTCGCTCACTGACGCTGCCTGGGTCTACGGCATTTAGCCCGGATGTGCTTGCGCCACCGTTGCTAAGCGAGCGGTCTGTACGGGCCTGGATAGTCTACGTCAACCCCGGTCATCAATGGGGTGTGGTCTGCCACCGCTTGCTCTCTAGGCGCTGGTACGTCCGTCAATGGTACACTCGCGGTACACCCCTGATTCGGTTGCCCTCGGGAACTCTAGGGTAGAGGTCTGCACGGGCCTAGTTTGGTGAGCCCGGCCTGGCCCAAGCCCGTGCGTTTAAAGCCCCGCCAGGCCAGGCCAGGCCCGTGATGTACCATATGGTATTATTATGTCTTTCTAGTGTATTTTGTGAAAATGCGAAAATTAAGTAATGAAATAAGATATTATTGAAAATATTTAGTTGAATGTAAGCCTAAAAATATTAACTAAACTTTGACAATTATCGAAAAAACATAACTTTTAAAACGAGAGAAAAGGGAAGGCTAAGAGCGTTCAGAATCTCCCTTTCCCGGAACTAGTAAGCGGTAACACCACAAAAGTAAATCCCTAGACAGATTAGGGAAAGGAGAAAAAACCCATGTCGTCCCTCTCTCTCATACAAACACACACACCCTCACCCCACAGCATACATCCTCCATCCCCCACTCTACACAACACAAACACTTGCTCGGGGTCGAGTCTTTTTTGTTGTCAACAAGCCCCAAAATGGTTTTACCATCTTAATACCTACAGATTGGTAAAAACACTGTGAGTGTCTCTCCTTGCCTTTCTGATTAAACCCTGGGCTATGTCATGGAAGTTAGTAAAGCCAAATGAAGAGGGTGAATAGAAACAGTTAAAACACACCAGGAAATCTGGGAACACGACTTTTTTTCTTTACCGTTGCAATAAAAATAATGGGTCGACTTGGCCCGGCCCTGTCGTAAGTGTCTGGGGAAAATCCCGGCCCGGCCCTGTCGTAAGTGTCTGGGGAAAATCCCGGCCCGGCCCTGTCGTAAGTGTCTGGGGAAAATCCCGGCCCGGCCAGTTGCTTTGTTCTCTAAACAAAAAAAAAAGGCCCTACATGGCACGTGCTCGGACTTAGCGGGACAGCCTGGCTCGTGCAGACCTCAACCCTAGGGTTCTTACCACTTGGGCGTAGAATGACCCATTTGTCTTGCGCCCACAATACGTCCACGATCAAAGTCACTCAGATCACCACGTTTACTCGTGCTCGTCGATTGCGATACACTGTTGGAAAGGCTTTCTGTCTTCCTATTTATCGCCTGAGTTCGGTTTGGGTCTGTTCCACTTTGCGCGGGGGATTCCCATGTCCTATGTTTGTCTACTGAGTGTATATTTCATTAAGGAATTAATATTAATATCATATATGTATATTTTAAAGATCGAAAATGACAAGTGCAGGCATGCGGTCATTCTCCCTGTGGTTAACGTTGAGATCATGGAACAGAAGGTCTAACTGAATCACATGCTATAAAATAGGGAGACAACTCTCGGTCTGCTAATTGCATAAGACATCTGCAGCAAGCAAGGAGGATTAAGAAAGGTACAATGGCGGAGGCCAAAGCTGGAACCAAGCCTTGCCCACCTACGTCATCCAGAAAATTACATTCGCATGCGATTACATTGCACACATTCGAATGAAGACAAAAATGACCTCACGGTGATGCGTTTAGTATTAGTAAAATGTAGTGGTCAGTTATTCTGAATTTTAGTCTAAATTCTTGAAATTATAAGCTTTTGAAATTGAAAAATTAGGAAACATGGTTTATTGGGTAAAAAACTAAAGCCAAAAGTTGAGAGAGACGTTCTCTACTTTGGAAATTGTTGAGGGGGGGGCACGTCCCTCCATTTCCATACGATTCTGCGCTCGGGTGTAACACCGGCAGATTACATTTATTGTGAATTTTCACAGTCCGGTTGTGAACATCTTTTTACTCAACTAACAGATCGAGGACTTTTTTTCTCTTGAAACCTGTTTATTTAAAGCTTTTTTAAACCATACGTGACAAAAAAAAAAGTTTAAACACATATAAGTAAGTTGTTTCTGTTCCTGAATATGATTCTTTTTATTTAGATTAGACGATATAGCCGTAGGAGCACCACTTTACTCTGATCTCTCGGCGAAAGATGGAAGTTATGAAAAAGGAAGGGTCTATGTGATATATCAGAACTATCAGGTAAGAGCAACAGCTAAGAAACTGTACCTCTTAAACTAGATGGAATTTCTAATCAGCATGTATTATAAAGTGATCATTAGAAATGCGTACAATTAAATGAATGAAAATATGCTTGGAATTTGATGGTTTACAATGCAAACACCAGTTTGACCACATTCTTTTGCGAGAAACAGAATAAAGAAGACTGGGTTATGGAGACCCGAATACACAGAAATATGTTAAAGAACAAAGCCAAACGAATGTTCGGAAAGTTAACATCCTTTGCTTTTAACTAATTATCTGTACTAGTGTAGCATCAGTCTGCATGATGAGCAAAAGTAATAAAGGACTAGACATCGTAGGTAAAATAATGGGAAATATGAACCCTTAAAAACGAATTACTCACCCGAGAAAAGAATTTTTTTCGTCTTATTCCAAATGAATTCATTTCCTTCCAAGCTACTGAATAGTACAGAAATAACTTTTCCGCCGCGCATGCGCGCCTTCAAAAGACAGACTCTCAGGTTTATAATCAGTGTTTCCCTTTCTCTTACTGAAAATCTTTGTGAATGCATTAATTTTTTTTCTTTTATGATTACAAAGCTCTATATGGAACACAGCGGAATAGGAAAATCAGATTTCAAAGGTTGTATTTCCTGGGTAAAGAAACGCTCCACAGTGAGTCAGTGCTTTTAATTTTAAATACTGTGGAACCAGTGCTTGTAGCTAATATTTATGGAAAAACAAAAGCAGAAAGAACTCACGTGACTATTTTTTTTCCAGTAAAAGGGCAAAATATCCAAAGTCTGTAAAAATTGTGCTGTTGACGGTTTCGAAACAAACCCATTTTCTTTTTATTCGTAGATCAATTTGTAGTTGGTTTACTGAAAACTTGTTGTGAACTCTGGAAACCAAAAGAGAATCTAAGATTGCCCAACATGTCTGGAAAATGCTGATCGAGATTTTGTGTCCTAAATGAACAAAATTCAAAAAATAAAAGCATACAAAATGCATACATAGGAGATAATAAATTGCGACAAAATCTCACTGAGATTCGTCAAAATCTTGTGACGTACCTGCCAGCAGGACGCACACGACATAAAGGCACATAGCAGACAGAACAAACGTCTGCGTAGCTCAGTTGGTAGAGCGACTTGTTCCGGAATAAGCGGACTCGGGTTTGAATCCCGGCGTAGACCAAAAATGACGGAGAAATTTACTTCGTTATAATGGCGACCGACCTATCCGAATGACCCGACCGTTCAAAATCTCGCAATGGTGGGATGTTATTTCCACACCGCGAGATAGGAAAAATCAGAGAATCCCTTCTCCAGCGCTTCGAAAAATAAATGTGTGTGACGTTGCACTCCACACACCAGATTGCCTGGGAGTTCTCAAGTGCACGTTCTACAGTGGATGGCTGCCTGCAACGATTCATGGTCACGGCTGACCCGTGGGCCATGCCCCCGGACCTCTTTCGGGGGGGGGAGATGTGACGTACCTGCCAGCAGGACGCACACGACATAAAGGCACATAGCAATCAGAATAAACGTCCGCGTAGCTCAATTGGTAGAGTGACTTATTCCGGAATGAGGGGATCCGGGTTCGAATCCTGGCATGGACAGAAATGACGGAGAAATTTACTTCGTTATAATCTCACTGAGATTCGTCATACGTCGCCTAAGGAAACTTGGCCATTATTCACTAGGGCCGCCATGGATTGGCATTATTCTTAAGGAATACGTGTACTTATCAGTCTTGGATCACCACCACCAGTTTGGGTGAGGATACCCTTATCGACTTTGCACAAATCACATTATTTATAAACACGCCCCGAAAGCCTTTCCAATATCCCCCGTAATTTCCTGAGATATCCTCCGTAAAAAAATCTCAACATCGCTCCGTTTGAAGGTCTCTCTCTCTCTCTCACACACACACACACACAGATGTGTGTATATATAGTGAGAGACTTTGATTTTTAAGTATTAGCCCGTTTAATTATCACTTAGCACAGTTGTTCATAGCAGTTAGCATTTACATGAATTTCTCAGCTTTACCTTGAAGTATCTTTTATCGTAATGCAATGATTTTACTTTTTCTTTAATTTGAAGTCTATGTATACAGTATAGCATTCTACTTCTTTCTTAGTTTTTCTTGCTTAAAGTCAGTCATTGCAACCACAAAACATTGTATGTATATCTTCATTTTGGTCTGTTACCGATTTTTGCAGATATACTTCTGAATTATTTCAGCATGCACAAGATTTTTGAAAATATCAATGTCTACCATTTCAGCAACCCATGTTAACACTTCTTTGCTTTAGCCTTGTTAAAGGGCGCATTTAGACATGCGAGATAAAAAATGAAAACAGCAGTAAAACAAAATAACCATGTGTTGTTTTGGAAAAGATAATCGGTAGTAACCATTCTGTAACGTATACTCTATATTCACTTTCCTTTTGATTTTACTATCTCTGGTTATTTTATTTTACTATGTAAATTATCTTCTTACTGAACGAAATATTATTTCACCCGCTGAATGAGATCTGGCAATGAGTGTAAGTCATGACGTGGTGGTAGCCAGTATAAATAGGCGCGTTCAACGATAGCCAAGGAGAGCTTTTGTTGTTATAGGGAGAGCGTTTGTTGTTATACTAGAGGAGCGTTGTTGTTGTGAAGGAGAGAGTTTCGTTCTATGTGATTAGTTTGATTCTTCATAATTGTGAAACGAGTTGTGTGTGTGCGTTGGATGATTAAGAGTTACATAATAAAAGAGCTTTGTCGTAAGTACGTCTTTCTCAATTCATAGTTTTTGTCAGATCTCTGTCTGGCTGTTAGGTTTATGTCATTAGTTTATTACTATTAACAACCAGCGTTAAGACTTTATTCATTCTAATTACTGCTACGATATTACTACCAGTTACAAGTTTGTTCAATACTATTACTACACTACTAGCAGGAGACTTTATTCATGTTCTTAATTAACTAGTAACAACAACCATTTGAATTCATTATTTGAAGTTTAGTACAAGCATATCATTCAGTAGCAGAAGCATTATACTCAGCTTAGTTGCAAGCTTTATCCATTATTATTAGCTTAGCGGAAAGTAAATAAAGCTTATTCATTATAATTCTTAACTATAAAAACTCCAATAGTTCATTTTTTGAAGTTTTCCCCATTTTTAATCCCAAGCTTAAAGTCTAAATATTTCACTGTAAGCATTTTCAACCGTCGAAAAATGTGTTTGTATCCATAACTGCCCTCCCCCTTAATTGTTTTCAACACTTCCACAAACTTTTTCATCACCCCCCCCCATCTTCAGTTTGAAACTGCTGGATACACAAACCTCTGCTTGCGGCTTGCTGCCTTCGTCCAGCGATTTTTTTTATCATTACTGAAACATTTTCATTCTGTGCGGTGTAAGTCTATTATAAACACTGGAGTCATTTTTATTCCTTGGTCTCTACACCTAGTTTAATGTCTCGATCAACTCTGTATCATCGTCATTCCCAGGAGATCTATGCTGATCATCGATGGATTACCATTCTCAGGAACCTGATTCCTTCAACCCTGAATCAACACAATAATTATGGTACTATGCTGATCACAGGTCATCGATGTATCACCACCATTCTTTCGTGGACCTGCAACCTTCACCATTGAATTATCATGGGCATATGCTGATCACATATGTATCTACACCACTTCAGAATGGTCACCTATGCTGATCATCGCTCAGTCACTGCCCTTCCAAGGGATGTACGCTACTCAACACTTCTGAACTGATGTAGATACATATGTGATGAGCATAGGCCCATGATATACTCTACGGGGCCATGTTATGATCAATGCTGGATTACATTCTAGGCACTCTGTGCTGATCAACGCCTGATAACAACTCTTTCTGGAAACCTATGTTGTTCAACAGTGCCACATCACTTCTCAGCACAAATGCATTTGTCACCGCTGTTTGCAAGAAATGTTACGCTGTTGAATGAGTACCGAAGTGACATTCTGCGGTGAATAACAACGTAGACGAGCCTTTACTCATCCTAATTAAATAAATCTAACTCACGCTGATTATTAGAAATGCTGAAAATTTTAGTAGATCATGTACATCCTTTTATTTTATCTTTTAAAATTTCGTCTCACACTGCTTTGTAAAAATGTAACACCTTGAGATACACTTTATGCGATTTTCATTGTGTTAAAATTAGCGACAGATGATCCGTCACAAGTGTTACTGGTATGATCTTCGACGTCTTCGTTTACATAGCATGCGTTCTGCTGGAATATGACATCTTATGAGACCAGAAATGACGATCTGGGAAATAAAACTGAACTTAAATGAATAAAATGATTTTTTCATATTTACGAGGTATGTGAAGAACGGTACTATGCTAATCACTATACTAATTATTAAGCTATAAATGTGTTCTCTAATTTCTTTTTTTTTCAGAATGATTTTCTGAAAAGAAGTCAAGTGGATGGTGTTCATTCGAAAGGCCGTTTTGGGTTATCTTTGGCTGCAATTGATGACATTGACAAGGATGGATATAAAGGTACTTGTCTAAACTCCTTGCATCGTGTTTATACTATTTTTCTCTTAAACATCCTCATTCAATATACAGATGATTAATAATACGAAACATCAGTGTGCAGTTCAAGTGGTGAACAATACACAGCGTTCTGTCTATGAAAAGACTATACTTGAGTGCAGTAATCTTCACGAAAGGCTGTGTTTGAAGGACATATTTAAACCTCAGTTTATCTTTTTATAATTCTCATCGCAGTAAGTTGTTTCAGTCATGCTACGCGACTAAATAAAGTCTTCGCCAATATTGTTTGCAAAACAGATAATATTGTTTGACCAACCGAGTGTTCAGAATGGCAGGTCGGGTTTGAGTACCGGGTAATTCATGGGTGATGCGTTTGTCATATGGTGCCAGTTCTGTCCATTTCTGGGACCAGTAGCCATAAATTAGAGACGAAAGATTCCACATGGCCTAAGGGGCTCACGGAAACAAAAGCGCAAATGAAAGACTAATCCTTTATACACTCACGGACAATAAAATTTGCGCACCAAGAATGAAGCATCGGATTGAACGGGAATTTTATGGACGTAATGATACAGATGAATGATACACATGATGGGAAAAAAACATAGCTGTAGGACAATTACAGAGGGATCTGTGGCACGCAGTTCGGTCATCTTCAATAGCACGTCGCACCGCCTCGTGCGGCGATACATGCTGCTATACGGTCCGGCATGGAGGCGAACAGACGCGTGTTGTTGTCCTGCGGCAGACTGCCACACACGTGTTGGACGGTGTGCTCCAAATTCCGGATAGTGTGGCACGGCGGCAGCCGGCGTTTCAACTGGTCCCGCACATGCTCTATAGGGGACATGTCCGAGAAGCCGGCAGGCCATAGAAGTGTCTGGGCATGACGTAGGCAGTCCTGGGCAACCCGAGTCGTGTGCGGGCGTGCATTATCCTGCTGTTATAGCGCACCTGAAATACCAGCCAGGAATGGGAGCACATGGGGCTGTAGGATCTCATCCACATACCGCTGGCCCGTCAATGATCCACGTACCACTACTAGAGCTAATCAACTATCGTAGACAATGGCTCCCAGACCATAATGCCTGCAGTGGGGGAGGTGGGGCGCTCGATAGCGAAGTTGGGATTGTGCCGTTGACCCGGGGACCTCCACACTCGGACATGATGATCATCTGTCCCCAAAGCGAAGTGGCACTCATCGCTAAACACCACACGTCGCCAGTCTGTGGCGTTCCACGTCGTTCTGGTCTGGCACCACTGCACACGGAGCCGGCGATGTTCCGGTGTTAATGGAAGCACACGTAAGGTGTGCTGGGATCGCAGATTCGCTTCCGTGAGGCGTCGACAAATGGTTCGTGGGCACACAGAAGTCTCTACATCTGCCTGTATAAAGGATCGGGTCCCCGTGGAATTCGTTCGTGCCTGGCGCACGATCCGTCAATCCTCTCTACCGGTGGTTCTCCTGGTCCGTCCGGAGCTGCTTCGCCGTGTGGCAGTGCCGTCACGTGTCCACTGCTTCCAACACAGTCGGACGGTATGGTCAGAACGACCCACGCGGCGGGCTATACGGCGCGCCGACCACCCTGCGGTTTTCAGCCCGATGATCAGGCCTCTCTCAAAGTGTGCAACCCCACAATAGCACACTACCTTGACAATCTTTAGCTGATGTTGGAGACGTGTTAACGCTTTCCTTCTTTTTTCAGATTAAGCAACGTCTAGAATCAGATTGTGGGCTGATACAGGATTTGTCAGAAAACAGAACTGTAGCCAATTAGTCAGGGCTTCAAGTCACATGAGGGCGGCGCTACTTCTGACGAGCTCTTAGCTGACTGGGTGTCATTTGTATTCATACAAAGGGTGGACAACCAAACTGAAACACATGGGTTTAGGACACAACAATTTATTAGTACGGTTTAGGACCTCCTTTGGAGTCCAATACAGCTACAAGTCGTCTTGGGAAGGACCAATACAAGTCCTGTACAGTGGCCAGAGGGATTTGAAGCAATTCCTCTTGCAGAAAAGTGACTAGTTCACGACGTGATGCTGGTAGAGGAAAACGTTTCCAGACTCGCTCCTCCATAACACCCCAGAGTGGCTCAATAATGTTCAAGTCGGGTGACTGCAGGCCGTGACAGATGTTCAACCTCACTTTCATGCTCAATAAACCATTGTGCCACCAGTTTGGCTCTGTGCATCGGTGCGTTATCATCCTGATACACGGCACTACCGTCAGGGTACAATGTTTGAACCATTGGGTGCACCTGGTCCTCTAGAATTGTCCGATAGTCCTTGGCAGTGATGTGCCCCTCAAGAACAATCAGCGGACCGACAGACTGCCACGACATTGCGCCCCAAACCATCACCGATCCACCTCCGTGCTTCACTGTGGTCAATAAACAGTTCGGGTGGTAAGCCTGTAAGGGATGTCTCCACACGTATACCCTCCCGGTTGTGGGGAAGACAGTGAAGGACGATTCATTGGAGAACAATACACATTTCACGTTGTCCAACGTCCACGATTTGCGCTGCTGGCACCATTGCAACCGACGTTTGGCATTCACACTGGTGATCCAAGGTTTGGCGATAGCAACACGACCGTGAATGTTGACCCTGTGAAGCTCCCTACGAACAGTTTTGATGAAAACAGGTAAGTCGTGGGATGCATTCAACTCTGCGGTGAGTTTGGCAGCAGTAGATTTATGTTTTATGGCTACCGTCCGTGTTAGCACCCGGACGTCCCTGTCAGACAGCTTCCTCTTACCTCGATAGTTACTCCTATTGGATGTGGTTCTTCCCTCTTGCTGGTATGCCGACATGACCCTGGATACGGTGGCTCGCAATACACCACAAAGACTTGTTGTCTTGGATACAGATGCATCGGCGAGACGCGCACCAACAACCAGTCTTCTTTGAAACTGGGACATGTCTCCCATTATGTTGTGTGGATCGCACTTTTTGACGTCCAGTTATGCTACTGCTCTGCTAATGCAACCTTCACACTCCGCTCTCGTTGATCGACTGCGAAATACTGTAGATGCAGGCCGGCCACCAGGTAGCGAGTACAGCGGCGTGACACGTGGGGTGCTATTTGCGTAGGTGTTTCAGTTTCGTTGTCCATCCCCTGTACCTGTACCATGGGACTCCTGGCATGGAGTCCACTAGCATTTAGTCGCCATAACACAGTTCTAGCAGGTATTCGCTTATGTCCGCAGCAACGTCGAGAAACAGTTTCTCGTTGTCGTCGTTGCGTTCCGTTTTGCTGTTAGAGCCAGAGAGCGATAGGTTCTGGTTGACGTAGTTTTCCGACGACCTAGGCCACCTCTTTATTATTATTTTGAAGTTTTTAAGACTACCATGAACAATTCTATGGACTGTAAGCAGTCTGTTCTTCCATATTTAAATCCACTGGCTCCAGTGAAAGGGAATCGTAACACCACCCATGCCTCATCGGGGACTCCAACCCGTGTCCAGCTCATATATCTAGCTAGAAACCTGCGCCTTTCACCACTTCGCTGCAGAGATGGCTTGTTCCGCTCTTTTTGCAATGGTTCTCATCTTCTGCAAGTGCTTCCATAGTGTCGGGACAATCTTGCTTAATGCACTGAGTCATTGTGCCAAGTCGCCTTAGACTGACTCTTTCTTACTTTAGGTAATCCAACAGCCCGCCTTCTCAAATAAGTATACAAACGATTATGATCTGTCATCTTCAGTACACTGACAAAGTGCTCAATCTTTTGAGCATGCAATGATTCGAGAACGAAGCGATGTAGTACAAATCCAAGTTATACACTGCCGGACAATTGCTAAGGACGGATGACAATAGCAACGATAGCACCCATAAAATGGAAGGCAGGAAAATGTGGAAATTAGCATAAGTGCGGGATACAGTAAGACGTGTTGTGCGTATGCAAATTTTGGATTGCCGAACTTGTTCGTGACGTCATAGCGCTGATAAGAGATATAAAGGATTTGACGCGTATTGACCGTTGTTGTTCAAACGCAAAGTTGAAAGGGAAAGAATCAATTGACGAACTTGCAATTTTCAGTATGTCTTCCAGACATCACCTAGATGATTTTACGCGTGGCCGCATTATTGGCAAGATTGAAGAAGTGCGAAAAATAGCAGATGTTGCCAGGGAGTTTGACGTCAGCCACAGTGTTGTTTCAAGGCTTTGGAAATCATTTCAAACAAATGGAGAGTGTAGCAAACGTCACGGGGGAGGTCGTGTTCGCAGTACGACACCTGCAGAAGATCGGTACATAGTGCTATCAACAAAAAGACACCGGCGCAGCACAGCTAGTGAGGTATCAAATCAGTTTATGGCTGCTACTGGCAAGCGGATCTCCCGAAAAACTGTCGCCAGACGTGACTATACGCATGAAGGAGGACTATACGCCCACCGTCCTTTTGTGTACATCCCATTGTCCAGACGTCACCGTACCGCGCGTTTGCAATGGTGCCATCAACATCGCAATTGAACTGATACCGACTGGTCTGCTGTCCTCTTCTCAGATGAGAGTAGATACAGTCTATCGTCTGATTGTCGACGACAACTGATCTAGTGTGATAGTGGTACTGCATATTGTCCAGCAAACATACAAGAAAGGGACCGATATCCGACATGTAGTGTCATGGTATAGGCTGGCATCATGATCAATGGCCGTACGTCCCTCTATGTGCTTCCAACTGGGACTATGACTGGCCAACGATACATTAATGATGTTCTGCTACCTCATGTTCGCATGTTCGGTGGTGCTGTCGGTGATAGATTCATTTTCATGGACGACAACACAACATGTCATCGAACAGTCGCTGTCCAGGAGTGTCTTGAGAGCGAGGATATTCAACGCCTCGTATGGCCAGCACGTTCTCCAGATCTGAATCCCATTGAAAATGTGTGGGATGCTTTGGGGAGGAGTCTTGCTGGTCGCCAATGCCCTCCAATAAACAAGGACACCCTCATCCGTGCACTGACAGAGGAATGGGATAAACTACCCCAACAGCTGCTTGATAATGTTGTGCAAAGCATGACACGACATGTGGAATCTTGCATCGCCCTCCATGGTGGCCATATCCCGTTTTGAAATCTTACGCCGGAACGCCTGCGGACGGTAATTGCATTTTTTTCACGGTTACGTTTTCTGCACAAAATGGCCTGTTTGTCCCTTGAACACGTTCCAAAGCCTTCTGGATTTCAGAGCACAATAAATTGTCTTTCTTGTAATGTCCTGGCATTCTGACATTATTTTATTTCACTTGGCATCCAACCACACTTACTTTTTTATGCGCTATATAGCCGTTTATGATCCTTCCTTAGCAATTGTCCAGCAGAGTACGAATGAGTAACTTGCATGTAGCATGAATTTGTAAACCCATAATCTATTTGTACAGAATATCCCAAATGCGCATACTAATAATATTATGCTTGTATCGTTTTGCCATTGGGGCTTTTGCTCGAATGCAGATATAAAACACTGTGTTACTTTTAAGTTCATCGAAGAATGTAATTTTGAAAATGTTGTTATGTTTCCCAAATTATCACTTATGTCTGTATGTATCTCAAAACAGCGATGATAGAAATTAAAATGAAGAAGTTATTTCTCCAAATTGCGTATTTTTCTTCTTGTTTATTTTAATCTCATGCGATGATTTTATGAATCTCATGCGATGGCTTCCTTTTAGATCTCGCCGTTGGCTGCCCATATGGTGGTGAAGACGGCAATGGCGTTGTGTTTATATTTCACGGAAGCAGTAATGGAATTGTCGAGAAACCTGCTCAGGTAAATATCTTCTATGTGAAATAAGTTTTTTTGTGCAGTTGTGTGTGTGTGTGTGTGTGTGTGTGTGTGTGTGTGTGTGTGTGTGTGTGTGTGTGTGTGTAAAAGCCAAGTACAGGGTAATTCAAAATGATTGCCCCGATTACAAATGACAATAACGTGTTTATGAAGGTAAATAGACAGCTGATATCCCTACACAAGAAAGAAGGAAGTTTAGAATTTTATTGGAACCTACTTCTGTGTTGCTATGGTCTTCTGAAAATTCTTCCGAAATGATATGGTCTTGCTAATTCTTCCAAACCGTTGGATTGGTCGTTGTGGACAGAACGACAGGGTTTTCTGCAAGTGGCCCACCAGGTCTTCGGACCTTACTCCTTGTGACTTCTTTTTGTGGGGGTATGTCAAAGACCATTTGTATGTGCCACCTTTGCTGAGAACACTGCAAGAACTAAAGATGCGCATTCAGCTTGCACTGGCATCAGTGACTACGGACATGCTTCATAATGTATGGCGTGAAATGGATTACCGTTTAGATGTTGTCCGCGTGACCCAGGGGAGTCACATAGAACATTTGTAAGGTATGGAAACAAAATTCTAAACGTCTTTCTTTATTGTGCAACAATATGATCTCTGTACCTATGTTCATAAACCAGGTATTGTCATTTGTGATCGGGGTTATCATTTTGAATTACCGTGTATTGCTATACTGTGCCATGTCATAGCAAAAATATGTATAATAATCGGCTCAGGAATTGCGTAATAGCTCATGTAATTTGAAAAATGAATGCATTCATAATTGAGAAACAACGATTTGGAGACACCAACGTGTGTTGCAGTTTTGTAGACCTCATTCAGTAAAGCGGCGAAGTCGCGTAATGCCACTCACTGTTTATTCGAAAATCAAGAACACTAGACGAAACCCGTAGGAATCGACGGTTAGTTTTTTTTTTTTTGAAAAGAATAATCTCATATGAAACAACAAATCTAAACTTTATTTGATTGACAAATTCATTCAACCACTTCAGTAAAAATAATAATCCAGGTTCGTGATTTTTTTTTCTTGACTGAAGTTTGAACGACCTCCGTGAGCAACTCAATGGGCTATAAGGAATCGCCCGTAATATTTTCACTAACAATGGTCAACGGAATGCTTATTTACATCTTTACATAATGGGAAACGTCTTACCTACGTGAATAAACTGGATCGAATGAATATTAAATTGTATATAAGCATCACACAATCCAACGGCATAACGCAATCAGGTCTTCGAGAGTGTTCGCTGTTCCGATGAGAAGAACTTTGATACCAATGCCTGCTAGCGTTGTTTTGCAAAACGGTTCGCTCAGAAAAGAGACTTCAGACTTTGGACTGTATCAGTCCCTCCATGCTTCGCCTTCAACAGCGCGTGAATCAACCGCAGGCGATCGAATGTCAACCGCACGCTTCTCCCATAGATTTTACATGGGCACTTTGCCGCCCCACAACGCCCGAACTGTTACCCAATCTCATTTTTCTCTTCGACTGGCACATCTACATGGTAAGACCTTTATTTTGATACCTCAACCATATCTTTACGTTCAGCCGTTCTCTCAGTATAGGACTCACAGTAAAAACACCTTATAGAATTAATATATAGATTAGCGCTTATATGTACCTCTATGCACATGCGACAGCCCTATCTCAGAGGTGACGAACATGTCAAAACGGCAAGCTGCAGCGATAATCCTCCGTCGGTGTAGTTCAAGAATATCAGACTCCGGAGAAGGAAGATGTAGGTTCGAGTCTCATCAGCAGCAAATTTTTCCATTTACACTGTATTGGCGCTCGAAATCAAAATGAATCTCCTGGCCGTAAGGTTCGAAAAATACGTATGATGCTTCTTCCATGCACACGTCGTCTCCAATTAATGAGAATTTCGTCTTCTACATAGAGTTTACTTTAAGCATGGTTAGTTGGCTGACCCGAAAAAACTAGTGATTTCGTGCTCCCGTCTTTCTCGAGGCCGGGGAGGGAGGGGGCCCATCTACCTCAGAGGTAACACACATGTCAAAACGGCAATTTTCAGTGCTTGAATTACGGCCATTTTCTACCGCTTGAATTACGCCGACGAAGGCGTAATTCAAGCGGTAGAATATCCGACTCCGGAGAAGGAAGATACTGCTTCGAATCCCATCAGTGGCAAATTTGGGCTTTTACACTATACACACAATAAGGAAATTCTGGTAGTGTAGATCTTAGTATCGTTAAGTTTAGAACATTAAACAAAACTATTTCTTTACTTCCAAGATTTTTTCTTTTTGTCAATTTGATTCCACTGCCCCGGTGAACGAGTGATCAGAAGCGCCGCTTTCTGGCTAGCTGTCCGATTTAAGACAAGTGGTCCTTACTAGCTCATAGAGGTGGCCCCCCTCCCTATTTTTTTTTTTTTTTTTTTTTTTTTTTTTTTTTTGTAGGTTACGCGGACTTTAGAAAAGAAAAATCAACAGAGTTTTGGGTGTTATACAGGAATAATTAGTGACGTGCAGTAAACTAAAGCCTACGTAGGAACAATGGATGACGGTATTTTATTATATTTCAGATATTTCTAGAGTACGTTTTTGTATTTAGAATGGAAAAGTCAAAACTGAAGCTAAAATAAAACTCAGAATTTAGTCTAACCCTACCGGTGAGTAAATAAATGTGGTTTCAGTGTCATATTTAAATATCAAGAAACTTCTAAATCATGTGTTTTCTTTTCCTCCAGCTGATGATTTTCCGCGAGCAAATTTTGCAAGGTAACATTATTAGAACTACGAATAAAATGCGAATCTGATTTAAAGTATGTTTTCATGAAATTGATTTTCTGGGGGAAACCATATGACTATTTTTCTACTTCGAGATGTGTATGACAAATTTACCGGTTGTTATTCGGCAGTGGTGAAAAAGATACCTACTATTCTTTATCACATTAACACGAGGGTTGTACCGAAAGTAATGTAAAAGTGGGCATAACTTTTTTATTAACTGACAGAAGTCGTTCAAATTGCACATGTTGGTAGAGCAACTCTTTCTCTATACAAAGGTACTACTCAAGATAGTCTCCATCACAAGCGATGCATTTGCGCCATCGTTGAAACCAACTCTCAAATCCTCTTTGAAGAAATTCAGGTGTGGACTGTTGTACCACTTCTTCACAGCTAATTTCACCTTGTCTGTGTCATCAAATCGTTGTCCCCGGAGACTGTCTTTCATTAGACCGAATAGGTGGAAGTAGGAGGGCGCCAGGTCTGGGCTGTAAGGTGGATGGTGGACCACCGACCTCACTAATTTGCTGATAGCCTGATTTGTTGCCAAAGATGTGTGCGGTCTCGCATTGTCATGGTCAATGTGGGTCCTTTTCGGATTCTTGTTCGGTCTTTTCCTCTTTATGGCTTCTTGAGTGCCTCAATGTACCGCTCGCTGGTCACGGTAAGGCCACGTTCCAGAAAATCAAGGAGTTTGTCACCCCTGTCATTCCAAAAGACAGTCACCATGACTTTCTGTGCTGATCGCTGGCTCTTGGACTTCTTAAGCCCTTGTGCAGAGTTGTGACGCCATTCCATGGATTGATTCTTCGTTTCCGGATCGTAAAGATATGCCCACGTTTCATCCCCTGTCACCAGATCTGAAAACATAACGTGTCTTCATTGGCTGCAAACGCTTCCAACAGATCAGAGCAGATTTCCACCTTTCTCTCCTCGGAATCGGGTGTCAACTGCCGAGGTACCCACTATGCACACATTTTCTGGTACCCTAAGTCTTCCACCATCTTCTGTATGGCATTGTGAGCACAGTCCATTTGTGCAGCAAGCTCACGGATTGTGACTCGTCTCTCCACGCGAATCAATTCATCCACTCGCTGATAATTCGGGTCAGTGGTCGCAGGTGATGGTCTCTCACTGCGTGGTTTGTCTTCAATGCTAGTTTCCCCTTCCTTAAACTTCTTCGTCCATCTGTGTACATTGCTCTTGTCAATGGTGTCATCTCCGCAATCATTCCGTAGCCTTCTGTGGATGTCGGACAGTCTTTACCATTCCTTCGTCAAGAACTCAATGACGGCACGTTGCTTCTGCTTCGAATCCATTATTTATCTGCAATGAAGAAGAAGGGTCCCTATAGAGGAAGAGTTACTCTACCAACGTGTGCAATTTGAATTATCTCTGTCAGCTAATAAAAAGTTACGCCCACTTTTGCATTTCTTTCGGTACAACCCTCGCAGCTTTTTCTTGAAGGCTTCGAGTAAGAAGAATCTCATCCTACAGAGGAACTCGTACGCCCAGGTTTCGTATTCCAGTTGAGAAGCACGCTATATGAAGCTTCTCACGATTTCAGTTTCTTGCACTCATAATCATACAGTATAGATATATAAAAATACTTCATTTTAAAGATAGCATTGATTTTTTCATCATGTTAATTGTTACACTTAGTTTGTATTGTCCTCATATGATCATGAAGTTTATGTAAGCATTCTGGTACTAAAATTTAAGATGCTTATTACAGGTAATTTCAGCGGCAGACATTCCAAGTAGTGGAGGACTTCCTAGTACGTTTGGATTTTCTCTAGCCGGTGGCATGGATTTGGATAACAACCAATATCCAGGTACCCTTTCCTTTTAATGTTTTGCTATACAGAACTACGGAACTTAAAGTGTAATCTTATTGCAAAAGCTGCGGCAAAATGAAGATATCTGACATGCTTTGGTCTTATGTTAAAAGTACATATAGAGGTTTGACAGAATAATGTGAACATCACGCTCAGAGACGCGACTTTTAATGCAGCTGCGTACGTCGCAATATCCAAAGGTATTCACCACTTTTTGGTTGTAGTAGCTTTGTTTAGGAACTCAAGGTCCTGTTTAAGTGCATTTAAAGTGTCTTGTTGTAAAATTTCTTTTAGGGTGACGACGAAATGTGCAACCTAACGGACTTCGAAAGAGGGCTAATTGTTGGTGACCGGCTAGTTGGTGTCTCCGTGACAACAGTCGCCAGGACAGTGGGGGTATCGAGAGTTGCTGTGTCTAGCGTCATGACAGCATACCGTGTTCGTGGCAAAACCTCGTCTACGAAACACAAGAGCGGCCGGAAAACGACCCTGACTGATAGAGACAGGAGAGCATTAAAGAGGATTGTTACCCGCAATAAGGAGACCACGACGCCGAAAATTAGTGCGGACCTCAATCTGCATGTCCAGATCCCAGTATCAACGAAAACAGTGCGCAGGGAACTGCATAAACAATATATTGATGGCAGAGCTGCTATTGCAAAACCTCTGGTGACCCGGGTGAATCCACAACGGTGATGGCAGTGGTGCCAGGAGCATACAACGTGGATTGCCGATGCATGGAAACGTGTAATGTGGTCGGATGAGTCCACATTCACACTATTCTCCACCTCAGGACGTGTTTACGTGTGGATAACACCGTCAGAAGAGCGTACAACCCAGACTGTTTGCTCCCAACAGTGCAGCATGGTGGTGGTTCTGTCATGCTATGCGAGGTCATATCGTGGTTTTCAGCAAGTCTCCTGATCACCTTGAAAGGATGTATGACTGGCAGTGCGTATGAAACCATTTTGGCCGACCAAGTCTATCCAATGGCTCAGGCATTGTTTCCTGCACAGTATACCATCTCTCAAGATGATAACGCCCCAATTCACAGAGCTCGGAATGTCCAATCATGGTTTGAGGAACATGAGGACGAACTCTCACACCTTCCTTGGCCCCCTAATTACCAGACATAAACATCATCGAGCCACTGTGATCTGTTTTTGAAAACAGAGTAAGATCCCGTTATCCTCCTCCTGCATCTCTCAATGACCTGGAGCAGTTTCTGCATGAAGAATGGTGTAACATCCGACTAACCATCATCTAGGATTTGTAAGTGTCCATTCCAAGGAGAATTCAGGTGGTTTTGAATGCCAAAGGTGGTCCCACACGCTACTAGGTACATAAAACCTTCTTTTCTTAGGTGTTCACATTATTCTGCCTAACCCCTGTATGTTGCAAATGCCTCACAGAAATGAGTAGAGTATTCATAAATATATAAGGTGTGATGAAAAAGTATCCAGATTGGATATATTAAAAAAAGTACAAGACTTACAGATTTGAAACTTAATCGCCTTCGAAGTAGTCGAATTCCGAAACCACACACTTTGCCCATCGCTGTTCACACAAATCAAAGCATTTTTGAAGTCATCTTCTGAAATAGCGAACAGTTACCTTGTCGTATTCTGTTGTATCTAATCAATATCTAGAAATA
The DNA here is from genome assembly GCA_039090855.1 of Macrothele yani. Classification (NCBI taxonomy): domain Eukaryota; kingdom Metazoa; phylum Arthropoda; class Arachnida; order Araneae; family Macrothelidae; genus Macrothele; species Macrothele yani. The sequence continues at coordinate 16,588,606 of CM077017.1, forward strand.
TTTTCCCTTTCAAGTTGTATTTGTTTATGGGGAAGAGAAAGCGATGCAGGCAGTGAGTTCTGGCGAATAGGGTGGTTGTCGGGCTTGTGCAACGCGGTGCTTGGCAAGATACTGCTGGACAAGTTGTGATGCGCGTTGTCATGGTGGAGATGCCACTCGCCACTCTCATGCACTGCCGGCCTTTCGGGACGAACTGCGTCCCTTAAACGTCGCAAAATTTGACAGTAGTACCCTTATTGATTGTATGGCTTGATGGTGCGTATTCGCAAAGTAAAATTCCTTCGCGATTGAAAAACAGAAACAGTCAGCATCGTCTTGGCATTGCTGCGGCTCTGTTGTGTGTGTGTGTTTTTTTTTGGGGGGGGGTCTTCCACTGTGAAGACTGATCCTTAATTTCGGGGTCAAAACCATGAATCCACGTTTCTAAAAAAACACGTACATTTCTATAAACTACATTTCTATAAACTATTATTATGTAATTATCATTTGCAAATTGTGTAATTTCATTACCAAATAATTCCATTGCGTTTCGATGGCATTATTAAATAATTGAATTATATCTATAACGAAGTAAATTTCTCCGTCATTTTTGGTCTACGCCGGGATTCGAACCCGAGGCCGCTTATTCCGGAACAAGTCGCTCTACCAACTGAGCTACGCAGACCTTTTATTCTGATTCCTATCTGCCTTTATGTCGTGTGCGTTCTTCTGGCAGGTACGTCACATCTCCTGGTACGTTACATATCCTCTTCATTGTAATGCATTATAGATTAATTCCATTACCTTGTGCAAACTATACTTGGGATTACCTTGTAATGCATTACCTGCTACTACATTACCTGGTAATGCATTACACGTTAATGCATTACACGTTAATTGTAATCTGTACTTCCATTACTTTGTAATGCATTCCTGTCCAACTCTACCCTGCACCACAAGTTCGACAATGTTTTCACTCTTGCTGGTTGCTGGTCCTGCAAACCGTTCATCACTCTCAACATTTTCACGACCATCTTTAAAACGTTTATACAACTCATAAACTTATGCGTGACTCGTTCAATCCCCCCCCCCCCATAGACTTTTTGTAGTTTAAATTCTTCAGTTGTTTTTTTCCTGCAATTACAATATCAAGTCGTTAAATTAAATGGTTTTGTTTGTAACGATAGATTTCACCCAGTACATGATGTAATTTTAATTTTCAGAAACAGGTTCTGGTTGGCACTTGTAATAAGATGGAATATAGTATTGGATTCCATCTTTAACGTCAAGTTCTTGATATAGGATCTTAGCTATTCGGTCGTGTCTATTAAGGTATTGTTTTGTTGCAAGGAGAGAGCGACCGTCTAAAACATGTTATATGATTTGATTTGCTTTTCCACGCATTCTACAGGTATCTTCATCTGCAAATTTCAATATGCGTTTCCTGTAGTTCTGGGTTGCGATAAAGCGGTTTTGAGTATCAATTTTAAGAAACCCACGGTTTCTGGATACAGCTGACTTTTTTAATTTTTGCAGTGAGAGATTTTTGTCAATATTTCTCCTGTTCTAACGAATTTGGATGTTTTCCACGCAAAATTTTGCATTTCCACCACTTCAGTGGGTCTGAATTATTTTCTGATTGAGGAAGAAGCTCAGCAGTATTCTGGTTCAGTGGGGTAAACTCTTCGTCAGCTGCAGCCACCCTTTTAGTGACGGCAAGATATGGAAACAGGTCAACGGGTCCACAATTTCTAGCGGGTCAAACGGGTCGGGTCAAGGTGTTCGTAACCCGATTTCAACCCGGTTTTATTTCCGTTTTACTTTTGAAAAGCAAAAGAAAAAATTTTAAAAATGCGCAGTGTGGAATTTTATGTTCGATACTGGTACCCATGGACTGAAAAATGATTTGTCATGCAATAGGAAGGAAGAGTGTCCTCAGAAGGAAAAGTGTTCCTTTCTTCTGAGGGGCAATGATGGAAACAACATCACATTTTGGAAACTTTTAAGTCATGACAAACCTTTGAAAATGGGTGGTGCTGTGAAACATATTCTGAAGCTTGCTATGTTATCAAGAAAACAGCAAAAACTTAAATTAAACATACAACAAGTTGCTTAATTCAAATATTTTGACTGTAGCACCATCAAACTTTGGTGGAATAGCCTTAACATTATTGCGGAAGGACTTTTTGACTCTCGCAGATGTGTTTGAAAACATGTGTAAAACAGTTATGTCTTGCAAATGAAGGACGACAGTTTCAATACTTTCTGTAAGTGAGTAAATTATATGTTCCTATAATAGATTTGTTATTTTCCCATATAATCTAAGATACTCACTAAGGAGAGAATTTTTGAACGCACTGTATATATATATTATAGTTCAAAGCAGATTTATCTGGGTCAGGTCCGGTTCAATTACAGATCCGGGTAGGGTTCAGTTATGTGACATCCGAGTACGGGTCCGAAATTTTTGACCCGTTTCCAACTCTGGTGATGGCGTATTTTTTTCCCTTAAAAAGTGTTGTTTGAGTTGTTTTTCTTGTTTCTGGCAGAGTTCTAAGTTATTGATTTTACCTCCCTTCCACCTACTTTTCTTTTCGGGTAAAGCCTTTCAACTGACGAATTTGTCTGGTGTCACATGTATTTGATCCAAAGACTTCTAGTGAGTCAGTGAAGTTTCTGTAGATCAGCACTGGCCTATTTAAGGACCGAAAAGAGCACGTTAATATAGATATAGTAAAGGAGTACATAGCAACAATTTTATTTTTGGAGTATAATTTAGTGTCTAGAATTATTTAATGCAACTGGTTTATTTTGCTGTAAATTTCTTTCTAAGTGCTCTCTGATCTAACATTCTATTATGCTCTATTCCTAGACATGGGTGCCCATAGCTTAGTTTTCAGGAGGGAACAAACAGAAACTGTAACTACGAATAACATATACAAACACAATATGCAAATGTTTACTGTGCCTTCTTATTATATAACCGTTTTTATCACCCTCCTCTTAGCACGTAAATTTAACTGATGACCCGAAAAACACTACATAAAAAAAAGAAAGAGATGGATAAATAAATTAGATAGCATGTTAGGACAATACATGAATTGTCGTTCTTTTGATCCTTTTGACAACTTATATCACACGCGCCACAAAGTCCTAGAGACAACTGAACTGATCATCAAGAATGAAAAAATACCCTCAAGACAAATTTCCGGAAAAATCTTCGAGAGATCTTTGTCCAGTAGTGAATAGCTGCTGCAGAGGATGATATATTTTTCATTTCTTCGCCTTTAATATTTTTTCATACTGTATGTACGAGTACGTACGCTGTTCTCCAACGTGCAATGGGAAATTTCATTATTATTTCTATTCTGCTATAAATTCCTGCTTTTGCTACAAGAAATTTTCAACGTTTTCCTATTTTTTGTCCATAAACACGCAACCAGAAGTTCTACAGAAAAATTAGCAATCAGAATTAGTGTTATCATGAAAATCTCTGCAGTACCTTTGAAGGACAGAAAGGGCATGGTATTACTTACAGGGAAGGGCAAATTTCCCTCTTGCCCCCTATATGGCCACCCATGTACCTAGATACTTAAAGTTTGATCATATTCAAGGTTGTCAATCAACTGATCCTCCGAGGGTGGAATTTAAGTGATGTTCCTCTTTTGACATTTAGTATCACGCATTTGTTGAGATCAATTCCATACCCGCGTGTAGGATCATTAAAAAGTTTTAAAAGTTTAATATTTTCTTTCCATAAGGTTCATCCAAAGATACCATAACGTCGAGCTCATCTTCTACTAATCGAACATAGTTGAAATGTTGTTAAACACTTACTTAAAAAATTAAATAACATTTTAAGGTTAAATTTATTTAATGTATGTTTAAAGACGATTCTATCATTTATCAAAAATTGATATGGAAGTTGTGAAGACTTTTAAATGGTAAAACGCACACGCACACACACGCACGCAGTTTTCTTGATAAATTTGCATCAAGCTAAATTGTAATAAGTATATAGTATTTCTTTTAGTGATTACTTTTTGCACAAATATAAAAAATGACATAAATCAAGAAATTAATTCACAAATGAGAATTAAAAAACAACAACTTATAAATGTCTCTGGGGCTTCGAGAATTTTTCCCAACAGATCTGGATTTCACAAGATTTGCGCCGTACACTTCCGTAAGATTTACTTTCAAATATATTAATATACAGTAATTTCAAACTATACTTTATAATAAATTTTCGCCAAAATTATAAAGCTTTTCTTTCGATAGTTTTCTGTACAAGTTTCACCACTGGTTTGAACATTCTTGGGTACTTATTTTCATTCAATGAATTCAATGAAATTATAGTTCAGTTGCTGTCTTTGTATTGTCCATTCTCGTGAATTTTTCTTCGGATTTCTTTACTATGCAGCATTAGACAACATTTCTGTTTTGTGATGATCATAGTTATTTGTATTTGTAATATGAGGTTTCTTTTCTGTAACGTATAGCAATTTTACTGCATTTTCTTAAGATTACGACTTTCTTTTCTGGGTGAAGGGCTTTCTCCCTTCAGTACTATTTTTATTCAGCGTCTTCCTGCTTTACTTCCTTTCTTTCTCTCATTCTAAGTTGCCAGTGGATGTAGCAGCATTATTCATTAGGAACTGCCTCTGTTGCACAATTCTTTAGGCCCGTTTTTGCATACTTTCTCATCCTCACTACCTTATTTTCCTTTGATCATTCCATATTTTAATAGAACTTTAGCCTCAACTACGGCAGGTTTCGGTAATAAAAAGTTATTTCATTTTTGGAATCCGAAAAGTTATTGAACAAAACTATTGCATTGTACTACAAGCGATTCCATTTCTAGTGCTATGCAATTATATAAAATAAATGTATATACGAAAATATTGACAAACTCTTAATTTACTGTTTACCTCAAACTTTTCTTCAATGAAATAGGATTTTTAGTACTTAATGTAAAGTACTATATGGGGATAATGCTTTTGTTGTGTAGCACGTTAAGAGATTTTTCACATCGAAGGAGTCACTAAGTATTATAAAATCTGAAAATTAACTACGCGGTACTGTTCATAGGGTATTTTGAATATCATCTCGTAAATTGAACTGCATGAAAGTGTCTCATATCATGATAAAATTGTATCATATGTTCTCATTTTAAAAAGATAAGCTAAGCTAATACAGAAATTCTTGTTTATGTAACATTTTTTACAAAACACAGCAGATTAAAGATTTGAAATCAAGTCATGCTTTTGTCTCTAAATTTCTAAAATGGAAAAAATAATAGCACATTCATTTCTTTATATAATGTTAAGTTTCATTTCAGTTGATCAGTGCTTTCGTTATTTTCAGATCTTTTAGTTGGAGCTTATGAATCAGACGCAGTTATGTTTCTAAAGTAAGTACAATTTCATTTCATTATATGAGTATAAAAAGTGCGATAAAAGTTGCAACGAATATACACTGAAAGAACCCTTTACTATGCCTACTCGCCTAATAATGCATTAGAGGCGGTGTTAACATTGGTTTTCTTGTCACAGTGACAAAGTTAGCAGTTCCACGAAAGTAACAGCGATTTTATATGACAAAATCACCGTTCACGAAAGCCGTGGCGGAGCTGTAAAGAAGCCGAACATGTGAGACACCGTCGTACTTTGCAACAGTGACAAATCACTGTTTACAACTTGGGTGACTGAGCAGTAACGTAAGACGAGTCGCGGTCTCACTTGTAACAATGACAATATCACTATCACAATCGCTCGTGATATTGTAACAGGGACAATATCACTGGCTCGCTTTGAATTCTTCGTTTACAAGCAAAGGCACAGCGAAAGCCAAAACAAAAACTATCTTAAGCGTGGGAAAAAGGGAAGACTGAAAGAAAGCTTACATCGCTAGCGACATCTATGATGTTTCAACAGAAAAGGAGACAAATTGTTTACATTTGGTAACCGAAACTACACCGATGAGCCATTACATTATGACCCCCTATGTAAATAAGCTGTAGGACCCCCTTTAGCCCGCAAAACAGCGGCCACTGGGCGAAGCATCGATTCGATGAGGTGGCGGTAGGTATCCTGGGATATCTGGTACCATAATGTCAACAGCAGGTCTTCCAGTTCCCGTGAATTCCGGGGTGGTGGTGATTTAGCGCGAACCAGCTTTTCCAAGTCGAAGCACAAATGTTCGATTGGGTTCATGTCAGGTGAATTTGGAGGCCAGGTCATTAACTGAAAGTCACCAGCATGTTCCTTGAACCACTCCTTCACGATTCTGGCAGTGTAGAATGACGCATTATCCTGTTGGTAATGGCCATCACTAGCAGGGAACACAGTTGCTATGAATGGGTGAACTTGGTCCGCAACGATGTTCAGAAACCTGACAGCTGTCAGGGACTGTGCTATTGGGATAATGGGGTCTAAAATGTCCCAAGAAAACATCACCCACAGCATAACACCGCCGCCTGTTTCCGCCCAACAGTGCGTCCAGGTGCTATAGCCTCCGTTGGTAATCGGCGTATCCGTGCTCGGCCTTCTACGTGATGTGCCAGGAATCTTGATTCGTCAGACCAGGCCATTTTCTTTCGATCATCCGCGGTCCAATCTCGATGATCTTGGGCCAATTTCGTGCGTTGTTGGCGATGACGTGCAGTGAGCATGTGACCCGGCTGGGTGTTCGGCTACGCAGGCCCATCCGCAGAAGGCTGCAATGAACTGTTTGCTGTGACACATTCCCCTGATCATCACTGTTGTAGCTGTGTGTGATTTGTCGCACTCTGGCCCTGCGGTTGCTGTGAACAATGTGCGACAGTCTCCGCTTCCCTCTGGCATCAATGAGCTGTGGACGACACACGGCTGGACGAAGATTCGTCGTTTGGCCATCTGTGCACCACTTTTGATACGTACTCACTACAGCGGCACGTGAACAACCCACAAACCGCGTAGTTTCCGAGATCGCAGTTCCGAGGTGCCGTGCCATCCCAATTTGTCCTTTATCAAAATCCGATAAATCGGCAGCTTTCCCCATTCTGACTCCGAACACTTTACTAACCGAAATCCAGCTCTTGGGTTGTATGTACACTGTTCTGTGAACTTCACCTGCGCCACCGTTCGGTCTCCAGGAGCGCTCATTTCTCTAGGCTTGGGGGTGGTCATAATGTAATGGCTCATCAGTGTATATTCATATGTCGTACTTACCGTTTCTCACATGTAGCCATCGTTCAGAAGACTGGAAAATTGCCATAACTGTAACGTGCTTAAACGAAAGTCGGTACATGCGGGTTCGATTCTCGTTCCACGGCGACGTAATTTTCAAGTTCTCTGAAAGATGGCTACATGGAAAACTGTAAAACGTACAGCATTTACACTGATGCTGAAAATAAAAGGATAATTTTTAAATTCGAAGTATTTATGAGGAAATTCAATGAAATTTGGTAAAGAGGTGCATCATTACATTACTTATGTAACTCAAGTAGTGTAACGTATACTCTAAATTCAGTTTCTTTTTGATTTTACTATCTCTTGTTATTTTATTTTCCTATGCAAATTATCTTCTCACTTAACGAGATGCTGTTTCTCCCGCTGAATTATATGTGGCAACGAGTGTAAGTCATGACGTGGTGGTATGCAGTATATATAGGCGCGCTCAAGTATAACAAAGAGCTTCGTTTTATATGTGATAGGTTCTTCCTGATTATTGATTTGCGATTTACCTACTTTTCTATGATATTACGATAGTACGAAAGTTCGGGCTATCAGTAGTTGTGTTATTTTGGAGTGTGTATTTGAGTAATACCAGGAGCTCCCCAATAAAAGGTTAAAAGTGAGTACGTTTACTTAGTTCATTTTATTGTCAGACCTCTGTCTGGCCGTTAAGTCTATTTCATTGAGTGTTTACGTTAAGTTCAGGGAATATTGTGTTTACCGCTCTAATAAGGAGCCTTCAAGGTACTAATGTACTAAAACCGAGGTTATATTACTGATATTCAAGATAATGAGGAACACTGAGTAAAAATAAATTCCATATTTTTGGAATTTATTGCACGTGCGTGTCTTACCTAAACAAACTCTAGCACTTTGAAGATTAAGCACACTTTAGCTACGTCAAGTAACCTTTCAATAACCCTAACGTGACTTAACGTAAGCTTTCCTGCACTACACGTCCAGCCGGAGAATTTTATTCATTATAGTAGAAAAAATCATAATCTTATAATTTACATGAGGTAATATCATAATCTTGTAATTTACATGAAAGAGCAGTCCATGAAATAATATTAAGTCTATTGCATAAGACATGTGATATTTAATATGTAGTATTATCACCCATGATAGACATGCAGGTCAAGCAACAACTCATCGAACTGGTTATAAGCGTATTGATGAGGTCTTGACGGATTTATGATCGCTCCTCAACAAGAGATGTTCTGAAATCTTGAAATGTTCTGGAAGGCGTATAAATAGCTCTGGTTATAAGGGTATTGATGAGGTCCTGACGGATTTATGATCTGGTTATAAGGGTATTGATGAGGTCTTGACGGATTTACGATCTTGTTATAAGGGTATTGATGAGGTCTTGACGGATTTATGATAGCTCCTCAACAAGAGATGTCCTGAAATCTTGAAATGTTCTGGAAGGCGTATAAATAGCTCTCTCTCTCTCTCTCTCTCTCTCTCTCTCTCTCTCTCTCTCTCTCTCTCTCTCTTTCTTCATTGCGTCTCCCTAGAGCATCCCATACATGATCAATGGGGTTGAGGTCTGAATATCTGGATGAACACTCCATTCGGGGAATATCTTCCTCTTTAAGAAAATCAGCGATCAAGTGAGCTCAATGAGGTTGAGCATAACCGTTCATATGAATAAAATGTGAACCGACAGCTTCCCTGAATGGTCTGTCATATGGGTTCATCTCTGTACCTCAGGGCAGTAAAAGAGCTACTCTAAAAGATGCACAAGTCTGTGTGCCCGTTCGTCATGATTTCTGTCCAGACCATCACGCCCGCAACCAGAATATTCTCTTTCTCTAACGTTCAAGAGACTGCTGGATGTCCCTGTTTCTCTCCAGATGACAATACGTCAGGAATCAGTATTAAAGTTGAATCGCGACTCATCTATGAAAGAACATTCGCCCACTGGCGAAGGTTCACTGATCGTCATGATTACTGTCCAGACCATCACGCCCGCGACCAGCATAGCCTATTTCTCTAACGTTGAAAGGAGTGCTGGAGGTCTCTGGTTCTCTCCAGATAGCAATACGTCACGAATCAGTATTAAAGCTGAATCGCGATTCATCTATGAAAGATCATTCGCCCACTGGCGAAGGTTCACTTATTCGTCATGATTCTTGCACAGACCGTCACGCCCACGACCAGCATAGCCTATTTCTCTAACGTTCAGGGGAGTGCTGGAGGTTTCTGGTTCTCTCCAGATGGCAATACACCACGAATCAGTATTAAAGTTGAATCGCGACTCATCTATGAAAGAGCATTCGCCCACAGGCGAAGGTTCACTGATTCGTCATGATTCCTGTCCAGACCATCACGCCCGCGACCAGCATAGCCTTTTTCTCTAACGTTGAAAGGAGTGCTGGAGGTATCTGGTTCTCTCCAGATGGCAATACGTCACGAATAAGTATTAAAGCTGAATCGCGACTCATCTATGAAAGAGCATTCGCCCACAGGCGAAGGTTCACTGATTCGTCATGATTCCTGTTCAGAACATCACGCCCGCGACCAGCATAGCCTATTTCTCTAACGTTCAAGGGAGTGCTGAAGGTTTCTGATTCTCTCCAGATGGCAATACGTCACGAATCAGTATTAAAGCTGAATCGCGACTCATCTATGAAAGAACATTCGCCCACTGGCGAAAGTTCACTGACATCAGCAACTATGCTATATTATTCTTTAATTTTGAGCATTTGTGCATATGCCGACAGTGGCCCGCCTTTCTGTATTTGTGGATAATTAGTTCTGGAGATTCGCTCCCCATCGGTTTCTGTATAAGCTTTTAAGGCTAGGTTTATAACACAGTTAAGTAAGTACTTCTGATAAGTATGCCGCGTGATAGTGACAAATAAAAAAGTCGCATTTTCATATTTCAGCATTAATTTATACGCATTTTAACTTCATTTTCGCCCTTAGGTCTCGACCTGTGGTACAAACTACAGCCAGTCTGCGAATTACTCCTGAGAAGATAAACTTAGATGATAAAGATTGTAAACTGCGTAATGGAAGCCTTGTGTCTTGGTTAGTATTTTGACTTTTGCTTTTTTTTTACGTTGGATTGTATGCATCTTAGCAAGAAAAAAATGAAAATTTTCATTACACATAACAGCAATGATACTCTGTACATAAAAGGTGTTGTTAAAATAATGGAAACACTTGTGACCAGAACAAGACGTGTTAATTAGTATGGTGCTGGGCCATCATTTGCTTGTACTACAGCTTACATTCTACTTTGAATGGAAAAAAATACACTGCTCGGTATAAAAATGCCACACCATGAAGGAATGCATGAAATGAAATGAAATTTATCACACATGTACACAAGCACATTGGGAAAGTAGTGATTTAATTTCTGAGGGATTACACGAATGCAATGAGCGAGGAGACAGTGTAATGTGGCCTGAGTCAGCATGGCGTAGGCCTAAGTCATCTACATATTTTCTTGCTGACTTTTTGGTCATACATTGAAGCTGATTTTACGAGGTATGTCTAGTTAAGAAGTATACAGCTATTAGTTTTTAAGCTATCCGGCTCAAAAAAGTACAGTGCGATAAGTCTAACGAGCTCTAATCCAGTTGTTTTCTACAGTAAAGCTAACGTAACAATAACCTAGTGTTGAAGTTCAAATTTATAAAACAGCTGAAGATATTAGCGTGCAGTTCAGATAAATATAAGAAATAGTTAAACTTGTCACTGAACACAACAGCACAATTCCAACGTAAACAGCGTGAACCATAATACCGTTAGTAGCAACAACTTGAACTATTACATAGTAGAATCATTCACATTCGGAATATTTTATGACAACAGGTAATGTATTATTCAATTTGTTGTCTACTTTCCTTGTAAAAGCCATCTGGTTAATGTGAGAAAGCTTGGAAACTTTGATTTCTATTTTAAGCCAACAAATTGGTATTACTAGTATAGATTTGCTATTTTAAGTATAGTTGGTGTACAGTTCCTCGTTATTAATTACACAGCCTATTTCGTCACCACCCTTCTCATACAGGGGGCGTAGTTTTTATTTACTTCCTAAATAGCTACTAGCCGTTGCCGAAACATCGAAAAACTTGGCTGTTCCGACGCGACGTTCAAAATGAAAAATATGTTTAAGAGGTAGCATAATTTACAAAAGAAAAAGAAACTTTAAAAAAATTAAAATAATAGCTACGTCACAGATTGGAAAATGTACTCTGTGACATTGAAATTGCAGCACCCAGAGTGATCGTAAATGCATGCTAATCGGCAGGCAGATAACTTCTACTGAGACATTGAAATTATTAAAACACGGGACAATAGAGCGGATGCTTCGACAGATATAAATGCAGACGTAGAAAACTTGTATTTTAAAGCAAAGCGTGTTTGAAGCAGTTAACAGGGTTCTCTCTTGCAGGGATCGAACCTTACAAATGTCGGGTACCAGCCCTTCCGCCAGAACAAACGTGGTTCGTTCTGGCTGTGAGTGGGTCTGCAGATAGCGTCCAATCACACCCATACTAGTTCGATCAGGAAGAAATCGAGGGCGTGAATGGCCAAGGCAGTAGTTCCACACCACAGAAGCATTCAGAGGACACTCCTGTTTTATAAATGTGGGCGTTATTATAATGAAAATGGGTCAGGCACCCTAATAAGCAAGGGGAGAACAACGGGTTCCAGAATCTCGGCGACATAGCGGTAAGCAGTCACAGTGCCGTTGACGAACACCAACTATGAACGATAATTATAACTGATCACTCCCCACATCATAACACCAGCAGGGCGTGCAGAATGGCGTTCCACAATGGTTCTAGGTACGTTGCATTCACCATGTACTTGCCACACGTGTATGCTCTGTAATCGAACCCCAAACAGAAGCGGGATTAATCGCGGAAGACTCTTTGATATCATTCTGTACCTAACGTAGCTCTTGCGCTGTGTCTTTCCAGATGTTGTTGACGATGGGCAGCGTCAGTTGTAATCGACGCAATGGCCCGAAGACCCCTTCCACCAGTGGGCGTGCACTGGTTCAACGGGAGATGGTGTAACAATTAATGGCAGTCACAACTCGTTGAATGATCGCTAGAGTGACTGTAGTGCGGTATGTATGACCTTGTCCACAGATAAGACGACCCTTCCGTTCTGTTGTTGTCCATTGTGCTCCACTACAAATTTGACGATTACACGTGACATTTCTGCAGCCACTGGTGCCAGCATCGGTTCACTGTGTTAGTGCCAGAGTCCACAGGTTCCACAACACAATAAAAATGACCATCTGTCTCTTGAAGGCCAGAAATCCGCTCTTTGCGAAGCCATCGTGTTGCTGATATCGGTGTCCAAAGTTATGTCTTAGCATTTTCGATAACCTCCTTGAACTCTGAAGTCGTTTCCTGAAGACTTTTAACAGCCTCTCATAAGCGTTGGCCCGATCGTCACGCTCTCTACGTTTGTGTTGTGACAATCCAAAGCTTCAGATGGATTGGTCCCGTATTTTAGATATTTGCATCTTGGCTCACATCATCCATCTGCTGATTTGCATACACGACCGATCAAACCTTCCGGGTGCGGCAATTTCAAAATCATAGGGTATTTAAAAAGTTGCTTGAAAAGCAGATAATACACTCAGTTGACAAGACGTTAGAGATAGAGGTGAGGGGCAGTTGACATACGCATTCCCCGCGCAGAGTGGAATAGACTCAAACCAAAAGCAGTCGATAAATAGACGGACAGCAGAGCTTCCCAACAGTGTTTTGCAATCGACGAACATGGATAAACGAGGTGATCTGAGAGAATTTGATCGTGGGCCCAATGTCGGCGCGAGACAGATGGGTCATTCTATCGCCCAAGTGGTAAGAACCCTAGGATTCTCGAGAGCAACCGTATCAAGGGTGTACCGTGAGTATACCATCGACGGACGCACCAGCGTCCAAAGAGCAAGCGGTGCCCGACCACACGTAATTTTGTTTTTTGATTGGAGGTTTAACGACCACCGTGAGCAACTCAATGGGTTATAAGCAGTCGCCCGTCCTTAATTTAGGTCCACTGGTTCCAGGGAAGGAAGAGAGCCAGTGCCGTAAGACAAACACAACATCCATGCTTCACCGGGATTCGAACTCGGACTCCTTTTGGACGAATGATCAGACGCCATCGCTTAAACCACTGCGCCACCGGGCCGGCCACATGCCATTGATGACCGGGGTCGACGTAGACTATCCAGGCTCGTACAGACCGACCGCTTGACAAAGGCGGCGCAAATCGCATCCAAGTTAAATGTCGGAGACCCAAGCAGCGTCAGAGAGCTAACGGTACGACGCACGCTCTCCATACCCTGGGCTACGAGAGGTGACGCCCTACTCGCGTGCCACCGTTGACTGCTCGTCATCGTACATTACGCCTCGCCTGGTGCCGGGTACATCAAAACGGGACATCTTCAGAATGGTGCCACGTCGTGTGGTCAGATGAATCCCGTTTTCAGCCGTACTGAATTGACGGAAGGTTGCTGGTGTTGCGTCGTCAGCATAAGGCCATAGTCCTGTCATGCCAGGTCAGCTCAAGTTCAAGGCGGTGGCGACTCTGTGATGGTTTGGGGAGCGTTCTCATGTGACACATTATTTCCCTCAGTGTGTCTGGAGAGGTTCTTAACCGCTACGCGCTACCAGCATGTGCTGGCTGGTCACCCACACTCTTTCATAGCCTTCGCGCATCCTGCGACCGATGGTCTGTCCCAGAAGGATAATGCCCCGCCCCACAGGGACGCAAACACTCAGACATGGCTCGAAGAACACTCATCTGGGTTTGGAACCATCCAGTGGCCCCAAGGTCCCCGGGTTTGAATCCCGTGGAAGCTTTATTTGAGGCAGTGGAGCAGAATATCAGATCCATGGATCCCGGGCTGAGTTGTGGATAATGCAGCAACAGGCATGGCTGGCATTAGCTCCGGAAACCCTCCGGTATCTGGTGGAGTCGATGCCTCAGCGTATACAGGCTGTTGTTGGCGCTAGAGGACGACGAACACGCTATTAGGTAGGTATCTGTAATATTTTGTCTATTGAGTGAATGTCAAACTTCAAAGTAGAATTTTCTTTAAAAGTGGGTGGCATTTCCCATACCATTTGGAATTTTATATTGCAGTTATCCAGCACAAAAGCTGTATCTTCCTACTTTCATCCTACAAATGGTTTCTCTATCTACCACGTACAGAAAAACATTCATTGCTGCTATATATCTTTACCAAACTATTTCTTTGATAAAAAAAAAAAGGGTATCATTAATGGCATTTTGAATTAAGATCTAAATTGTGTTTTTATCAGAAATTTTGAAATACTTTCCCTTTTGCTTATCCTATGTGCTTTTTTTTCCAGCATTGTCGTGAAGTTCTGCTTGAACTTCAAAGGAATAGGAACTGATGCGACAATTGGTAAGGGTATTTTTTGTCATAACGTATGTAATATTTGCAAACATTGAAATGGTAGTAATTGAAAGAACTGTTCTTAAAAAGATGTCTCTATTGATGCAATGCACTTTTTGTGACGTACACAGTTCAGGTGGGCAATTCTCAAAACAATTTACGCTCAAATTCTTTTGCAAAGTAATTAATTGGCAGCCACAACCAACTGATTTAAATTTCAGTTACTAGTAATACATATGTACATTGCAGTGCGTGTTGCAAAATAAGCAGCCGATTCACGCATCTATTAAAAATAGGGAGCTGACTGGCGCATCTGTTGAAAATAGGTACCTGACTGGTGCATCTGTTATTCTGCGTTTTTCTTTTGAAATTATTACTTTGTTCGTAAGTAAACTTATCCGCAATTGTCACACGAGTACATTGTAAAACATTTGTGAAATTCACGCGCCATTTTCCGCGATTCCTTTGGTGAATAAACGACGAGTTTTTTTGGCTCAACCTCTTCCGTAGAATGACAGAAAAAACCTGAACTTCACTGGTGTTTCATACGTGAATTGATAGAAATACTCCTGTTCATCTTCCTTCCGTTAATTATACAAAATTGCCATTTTTAAGTGGTGTTAACGGAAAATGCTGAATTTTCAGAAACCTTTTCGGAGTTCCTTACTTATATTAACGGGAAAACTCTGTTCTTACTTTTTCCGTTGACGGGGAATTTCCGGTAATAGGAGCGGTTCGCGGAAAAGTTTGACGTTTGATTAACTATAATTAATCAAAGTGTAATCGTCTGTAGGAGGACCTCACTTTGAAGTTGTGTGGAGAGATCGGATATTGTGGAAAGCATACTGCATAATATTAAGGCTATTGTGGCAACGGATATTCTGTCCCCCCTCTCGTTGTTAGATCACCTGTTACCGTCAGAAACTGGGTACTTAAAGATCGTACAGGTGATTGTATGTCTGTGTATCAGTCTGTGGACCCTTGACACAAAACCTATATAGCTCTATCAGAAGTAAATTTTATATTTGGGGTTTTCAGAAATAATATTACGAAATTCACCTTTTCTTAAACACAACTGAAAGTCATTGTCAGTATAAAAAAAGGATCGAGTTCCAAAACATTCAGTTGCTTTGAAAAATCATGATGAAAAACAAATTTAATTTGTGTCTTCTAACAAGAAAAATAAAAATTATTATTAACCTATTTATAAACAGGCTTCTACAGAAAATAAAATTATTAACCCGCATTGATAGCGGGAATTTTTTATCATCACGCGATTCGAGTCCTTTTCATTTCTACCTTAAACATGATCAGTTGGTGTCTTTCTATTGGGATGATGCATAAGTTCATGCAGTTTTTTTCACTGCAAAACATGAATGTATTACATCAGAAGAGAAAACGGAATCTATCAACTACGTATCCCCCACTCCATTGTTTACGATGGTGTCCCAATGTCTGGAAAGGTGTGCAATGCCATTCTTGAAAAAACGTGCAGGTTTTGCTGCGAAGAAGTCATCAAGGAAATTCTGGAGATCAACATCATTGTTGAACGTTCTGCCACGGAGTGCATTCGACAGAGATCGGAACAGGTGATAGCCTGAAGGGGCGACATCTGGGGAATAGGCCGGATGTGGAACGATCTCCCCAAAATGGACATTCAGGACATGAGTTCTGAATGTCCATTTTGGTCATGTTTGAGGGCGTGCGTTATCATGTTGGAAAAGGACATCATGGCGCCCATGTGGACGTTTCTGCTGAATTGCTCCCTCCACATGGCGGAGTTGCTCACACATGGCGGAGTGCAGCGTTGATGGTCCGATTCCTTGGCAGCATTTTCCAGTGAATAATGCCTTCCATGTCTCACCAGACACACAACATGATCTTCGCAGGATGATGCTCATGTTTTGGACGTAGTGCGGGCCTCTTGTTTGGGCTTAACCATTCCCTCCGATGCCTGAAATTCATGTACAGGCGCCACCTTTCATCTCCAGTAAAAATACGTGACAGAAAGGGTTTGTGTTGCTGAAAACATTCGCGATAACGGGCGAGCAAGGAACCACATATGGCAATACGCTGATTTTTGTTGTCCTCGGTGAGAGTGCGAGGCACACAAGACCCCCCATTCCTGGATCTTTCCCATACGTTTCAAGTGTCGCACCACGGTGGCCTGGTCACAGTCCATCTCAGTGGGCAATTCGCGTGTGGTTTGACGCGGATCCAAGTGGATGAGATGGTTCAAACGATCCTCATCAAAGTGAGATGGACGACCTGAGCGTGGAGAGTCGTTGAGGTCAAAATTGCCACCTCGGAACCACTCAAACCATTTGCAGGCTGTCCTTGGAGCAATAACATCCTCCCCATACATAACACAAATTTGGCGAGTAGCCTTGGCGGCTGTGCATCCCTTGTTAAACTCGTTGAGGAGCAGATGTCGGAAATGTTCATTCCTCTCTACTTGACACTCCATACTTCCGGACCTGAAAACCAAAAAAACCATTAGCCACAATCACACAACGCAATATGATTTAGATACACGATATTACAGGCTACATTTTGATATATAACTGGCTATCTGCACCGTCAGTACTGACCCGGGAAACACTCGTGAAATAAAACGGCATGAACTTATGCAGCAACCCAATAGATTAATCGGTAACTCTCTCGCTTGAATCACCACCATAAGCCAAAGAGAAGCATTCTTTCACTTGATACGTTAGAAAAATCCTTGCTAAAACAACTGAAAAAGTCAAAATCGAAGGTTTTGGAAACTCGGGAAATTTCTGTGTAAGAATGGAAAACCCCAAACCTGACTTTTCTGAAAAAAAAAAAAAAAAAAAAATGAGAACGGAAAATCTGTCAAAATACTAAAGTTTCCGCGGAAACGGAAATTTCGTTAAAAGACCTACTGGAAAATTTGCTATTCCTTATTTTCAGGAATTTTCCGTGAATTCATACCACTTATTTTTTACAGTGTAGTGCAGACTTCTTTTTATTTGCTTACTTGGTTTACTATTAATTTAATTTGAAACTTTAACCAGGGAATCAATATTAGTCCGAAGAAAAAAAAAAATGACAAAAATGTACTTTTGGTTTTACTGCATGAGGTCAGTCATTAGTTGCCGTTGGTAATTCGCAATACAAATCAAGCCACAGGTGAGAAGGGCATTAGCAAACGTACAGCATGACTCTAGTTTCAGAAATTTTGTTGAAGGCGAATGAACTTACGGGAGACTATTCAGAATGTAAGATAATAATCTGATTTCTCGAGGTTGAATAGACATCCCCAAAGGCTATACAGAAACATTCTAAACCTAGCAACCTTTTCGCGGTATCAGTCCAGCTAAATTACCAAGCTGTAGAAGCTTAATAAATGGGCTCCTTGCGAACTGAATGAAAAGCAACGAAATGAACTGCAATAAAGCACTAAATAAGCGCCTAAACCTTGTATAATGCAAAGACGACCTATTTCTGGATCCAGTTATGGCATATGATGAAACATCGTCTTTTATCAGCGATGATTTGTACATTACTTCGATCGTGACAAGGTATTAGGGCTATGCAAAAGTTTCAGCCGCCCTCGCTAGCGGGCGCTGTAGGGGTCTAACCAGCAGGCCACCCGTGCTGTCAGTTCGTACACGAAGCCAAGCATGGCCGCCGATAAAGTTCATTTGCGGCACTGTTTGTTATTCATGTTTAATTTAGGGAAAATACGAGTGAAGCATACGGTTCAATATGTCAGGCGTTTGGCGAAACGGTTAGGGGTCAGCGGACGTGTCGAAAATGGTTTGCCAGGTTTAAGAAAGGTGATCTAAGCTTGGAAGACAAGCCACGTGCAGGTAGACCGATGGAATCGCTGTTGCAAAAGAATGCCCCAAATCGACCACGTAACTGGCGAAACGTTTGAAAGTGGCTCAATCGACGGTGGTACGGCGTCTACAGGCCTTGAGGATGATCCAGAAGATTGGTAAATGGGTTCCGCATACTTTAACGGAGCGTAATATTGGTCAACGATTGGGCATCTACAAGTCGTTGCTGAAGAGGTTTCAAGGGAAGAATTTCTTGTGGAAGGTTGTCACCAAGGATGAAAAATGGGTCTACTGCGACAACCCCGTAAGCAAGCGATCCTGAGTCGACCCAGGCCAGCCATCAACATCCACTGCAAAACAGGGTATCCACGGGAAAAGGTGCTGTTGTGTGTGCGGTGGGACATGTATGGAGTGCTGTACTTCGAACTGTTGAAACCTGGCGCAACAATCACTGCACAACGATATAGCGATCAGTTGATGAAAATGAACGCCGCAATCGAGCAAAAACGCCCATGGACAGGTAAAGGACGCCGCCCAGTCATCCTGTTACACGATAATGCCAGACCACATGTCGGTGCCACCACGAAATCAACCCTTGAACAGTTACACTGGGAGGTTTAAACGCACCCGGCTTACTACCCGGGCATTGCACCCTCAGACTTTCATCTGTTTTGCTCTATGCAACATGCCCTAGCTCAACAGCGGTTCACCAAAGTTCAAGAGGTGGAAAATTTTGTCACTGCGTTTTTCAGCTCAAAACCCGAGTCCTTCCATCACAGGGGCATTCATTTGTTGCCTGAAAATGGCGAAAGGCCATTGATGCTAACGGCGAATATTTCGTTGAATAAATGTGTACTAGTTTCCTGATTGTTCCTGTCTTCTTTCTCCTTAAAACCGGGGAAACTTCTGCATACCCCTAATACATGAACAACTGAAATACAAGACCACCTCTAAAAGCAAAATCCGTTGTTTTAAATGCGTATGAATGATGCATTGTCAGTTGGGAAAAATCTTCCTAAAACTTAGCGAAACCGAATAGCAGAAGCATTGTCACGCTTCAACCTCTGTTTGCCAAATTTGACTGTAAAACAGTCAGCGTTGATGAACCGATATATATCAACAATTAGGGCTACCCGTAGACGCGGGCAAGCGGGTCAGGAAGCCCTGCACTTTGAAAAGATCCCGCTTATCATAGGCACAAAAATTTATTGAGGTAAAAACGGAACATGGAATATAAAATAAAATAATTATAAATGATTTGCACAACAGAGCGAATGTTACCTTACTTGTATGAGATATATTTCCAAATTTCAGCATTGCTTTAAGAATTTTATTAACAATTCCAGTTACTACTGCCTCAGAAGAACGAAGTTCCTCTAAATTGAAATTCATAAAAAGCTGTCTTAGAAATACAATAACTCAAAAAGCTATCTAATGTGACTTTACTGTCAATGGAAGATCCGTTATGTGAAAACCTGCATTACAACAACATAATTAATGATTTTACTGAAATGAAAGCAAGAAAAACAGAATTTCCTAGAATAAATGTGTGATCATTTATGACTTTTGTTTGTCATTTTATATCCTGTATCCGCTGGTCTATGTGTAGAACGTCCAAACATATGCAATCTGGTATATGAAAGAAAGACACTGTTTTGTAATTAGGATTTCAGCCTTCCCTCCCGCATATTTCATATCATTGCGTTCGTCTCAATGTGACACATTAAAATAAGGCTTGCTGCCAATGAAATCGAAGAATTTTCCGTCGGGATTCCGAAAAAAATAAAAAAACCAGCCTTTTCGACATTTGTTTCATTGTTGAGCTCTATAGAAGATGCACGTGGTCATGGCTATTATATAAATCCCTAGAGAGAAAGATCTCGTATTCTAGGATTGCCTTAAGGAGTTCAAGAGAACACTAACTGAACAATAAACAAATACCTCTTCTCTATCCATTATTCTAAATCTTCGTCGATAGATCAGTATACCTCACATGAGCCTATGAATTTTGATTACATTTTTAATCGAATTCTTTACGTAGACAAGAGCACCCGCCAAAGTATTTGCCCGAGGCCCCCACACATCCTACTGGCTGTCCGGCCAGCAGTGTTTCACAACCAGTACCAGAATAAGCTTTTCTTATCAAGATTGGGGGCTGAAAGTTGAAGTTACGCCCCTTCGAGCTCAAAAGTTATCCACTTTCACTTAAATGGCACACATTTTTTACTTTCCTATACCCAGTTGCGCAGCCAGGAATGGGTCTCACTGGTCCGGAATCCTACCCCAGAGACTTTATTGTTACCTAATTCAGTCTAATTAATATATTATTATAGTAATGATAAAGAGAATATTGTGTTGGTGAAGATAATTATGTCTAACGACCTCATTTTATGATACAGATAATGGCTTCTTGAGAGAGAGAGAGAGAGAGAGAGAAATGTAAAAAAAAAAAAAGAATTAAAATTAAAACTTCGATTGTCATTATTACTTTCGATTTTGTCTTTTTTTGGACAATTTTCGTTTCTTGAAACTAAGGTTGAATAAACAAATGAAAAGAGGCTTCTTTTTCTTCGACCTTAATTCACTTTCTGAAAATTTAGTGGGATATATAATCCTGGGGGACGGTCAGCTCTCACTTCTGGCCCCTCCTTGAAATCAACCCTGATTGTAGCTAGATTGGACTCAACCAAAACAGAAATGCGCTACTACTCATACCTCCATTATAAAAAAAGTATTATGATCGTACAAAAATCACACTTCCGGTTTTTGACACAATTTTACCAAAAATGTGAAAACTACCCGAGAGCCATCTGTCGAAAATATCATGTGAAACGTAAACGTTATGTGAACGCCGACAGCACAGCACTCTGCAGAAATGCAGAATGAAAAGCAAACCAGCATTGGGTGAATGAGTAGCAGATAGTGAATGCAATAATAGGAAAACACTTTTGTTACAGGGCTTGATACTAAGGAGCCTTAAAAAAATGCCGAACCACGCTGATGAAAAATTTTAAATGCTCCACCTCGGACGGAGAATTTGTAGCCGCCTCCACGATGAAGAATGGAAGATCCCCAGGTTCCACGCCGGTGAACTGAAGATGCGAAGGCTCCACGCTGCTTATTCAAAGATGCAAAGGTTCCACATTGTTGAACCGAAGATCCAAAGGTTCCACTCTGCTTCATCAACGATGCGAATGTCTCATGCTGCTTATTCAAAGATGCTCGGGTCCGTGTTCGGGTGCCATTAATAAATATTACAGGTCTTGGTACTAAATTATAGTATTTCAGTGCCCTGTGTGAAGGGTTCGTTGATGCTTGGCTTGCAGAGAGTTTTTGTTTCGGGAGTTTCATCCGTATTTTACCCGGCTGGAGCAGATAAATAAAATATCACCTAAAGTTATAACTCGCTCTTGCAGTGAGGAAATTATTTATTCAGATGTTATGGGGAAGGTCTCAAGCATTGTCCGGATTTTCAATCATTCTCTATATTAGTTACACGTTGAATCCCATTCTCTCGCGCGGCCAGTATTCGCTTTTCCTAATCATCAGCATTAATTCTTTTTCCTCTTCTCTCGGTTTTGCACCGACAAATGAGATTCTCCCACCTCCTCTCCGGCTACCTCCAACCGACATCCCTTTTCACTTGTCCCCACTTCCTAGAAGGCCAAGATGTTCTTTAATTGGCTTCTCAGTGACCCCTCGAATACTGCTTTCCACTTTCTCCTTCGCACGGCAACATAAACCCATAAATCCATCTTTCCCTCAGATGGGACGCTGAGAAAGTGAGAGCCATGCCCACTGACCAGCTGCAAAGAAATGACGAAACAAAAACGCTAAGGGAGGATGACTGAAATTCACTGTACTCAAAATAGTTACCTAAATTCACTTCTTTCAAACATTGATTCCCAGGTTACTATTTAATACTTACTGTAATACTGAAGTCTATGTTTCTTTTTCATTTTCAATTTTGAGTAAATTTACTCCCGCTTTGTGCATTTCCATTTTTTACGCCCGTCAGGGCATGAAGTGACGCCCCTAGTATCACCGTTCTGGGAGGGGACGTCAGTACCAACGGCTCTGTTCACAATACAGCAAAATCTTACAAACCATGTTCAAGAAATGATGCATCTCGTCTACGAAGTACTTCCTAATTCATAACATGCATCAAATCTATTGGAAACCAGCTACCGTTTCTGCAGTGATCTTGACAACTTTCTTCAACTACCCAGTTGTTGAAAATAAGCACAGGAAATTTCTGTATTCCAGAAATTTGAAGCACCTGAATTGGCATAAATAATCTTGCAATTCATTGGGGCAGAAATACATGTTGAATCTAAAGTACCTTGTTTTCGTCAGTAAAACTTATTTCGAGCTGAAACATAGTCTGAAATGCACTCTGTAACAATAAAATTGCAATACCTAGAAACATTAGCTCAGTTCAGCAGAAACTCACAGGCAAAGATAACTTAGGAGTTGAGGAAGACATGATAACATTCACAGAACAAATATAATGCGATAGACTGATGGTTGTTACATGGGGTACATCAGTACAATTTAAAACATATCTGCTGGTGGCACCCTCCCGTTTTTGAAGATTCGTAGAGCCTCAGATAGCCTCGCAAGAGACATCTGATGGCTCTATTAATTTTGCACTTTTGCGCATGTGTGAAAGATTTTCTGGTGATGAACAAGAAGTGGAGAAAACCACACTTGGATGAACGAGTCACATGACATTTCTTCTCGAGAGAACCAACAACTGCTGTTTTAAGTAGTAAACAGCAAAACTTCCCTTTAAGAAGATCAGGAGAAAATAATCCCGTGAAGATTTAAAATATTGACAAAACGCCCTTCAAGAATTCTTGGTAATTCTCTCCACTAAAATAAGGGCGCGTTGAAAATACCATGTGCGAGTTTAGGCTAATAGATGAAGGAATACAAACAGGACCTGATTTATTCACTGGCTAACAGGGCTTCGGTCCTGGCGACCAGTTACAGCATGCATTCGCTTGGGGGCCCAGATTTCTGCAAAATACATTATGCTGGACAAAAATATCCTGCTCTATATGCTTTCTTCAAAATTACGGGTCTCCGATTTGAAGGCAGGCACAGAGTTTTATCAGGTCTGAGTCGAACCTTGAGTACAGACAATCATCAAGAAAAATAGTCGCTCTGAGCCGTCGTCAAAATCGCTACAATCTGAGAGGAAAGATGGATTATTCATCAAACAATTCTAGCATAAACTTTGCAAGTTTATATATCAACATTATCCATTATCAGTCCACTGCTGGATGAAGGTCTCCCTAAGTTTCTTCCACAACTTAGTCTTGAGCCCATCTCCCACATGGTCTTCTCCGTCTTTTCCTGTGCCTTGCCAATCTGGTATTTCAGTTTTCTAACAGTGGTCAATTTTTCTAGCAATATGTCCGGCCTAATGCTATTTCATGTTAACGGATGAAGAACAGCGAAAAATACCATACCGAATGTATCCTTCAAATAATGGAGCAGTTTCTGAAAGCAAAACTAAAAGAGCAATAAGTGGACTTTGTTGGGTTTTACCTTATTTCTTGTGCAGTATCCTAGATACAAGATACTGGGCAGCATAATAAGCAGTTGTGAAATCCACGAGTATCCCGTCTGAATCTAATCTTTAATCGTATTTCTATTTCGCAATCTTGTTTCGTTCTTTTCACACTTTTTCTATAAATTCAGAATTATGTTATTGCAGGTTAGCCACTTTCATTCTTGTGGCTTTGTTCTAGATTGATCCAAAGTATACATTGCTAAGCACGTTAATCGTAAGAGAGTGAATGCACTCCAAACACTGCCATATAGAAATGAAAAAAGCTTATTGAATGTTCATCTATTATTAAATAATACTTCCGATTTTCACTTGATGTTTTTTAATGTGGCTAAAGATAGATATAACTGTTGCCAACAAGGAACATTACCCATATCTAACTTACTGAATTTGATTCAAACAGTCTGATGTGTTCTTAAGTGAAAAAGAGAAATACCGCATTCTTTTTTCATGACTCACTTTTCTTCCACTTTTCAGGATTTGTTTATCAAACAAAGCTTGATGCAGACAGCAAAAGACCAAGAGTTTATTTTTTGATAAGTGAAGATAAAAGCCAAGAAAGTATTTCAGTCAATGTCCGGAAAGAATTCAAATACTGTAAAAGTGTTTACGCCTATATACAGGTAAGCGAAGCATTTGACGTAAAACTATAGTGAGAACAGCATGACCTTACATAATTTATTGTATGAAGTACATTAAGTTTGTTTTCATTCGCTAGGTATAATCCAACAAATAGTTTTGTTCTTTTGTGACTGTGTCTTGTTGTGGAGGGTAATCAAGTAAAATGTGTGACGTATATTACCTATTTAACTTTCCATTTTTGTTCTTTGTCTCTCTTATGCTTTCCACGCTACGTTACGCTTTCCACGCTTAATGTCATATCTGAACTCCCAAATATTTCTGTCACATCTTGAAACACTGGAAGTCAGTCAGATCGAGCAACCACGATAAAAGTAACAAATATACGATTAAAGTGACAAATATACGATGTTTAGGAGTAAGGTGTTAGTTTGCTGCTACGTTAGGTTATAGGAATCTTCAACGCTAGATAATTACTGTTTGCTACGAGGTTACCATAGTACATTATATCTTTGTTAATCAAATGTTATCTGTGCTGTTAAGAATTCTTGGTTGAAATTGTTCCTGTTAAAATAGTTTGTGTTCGTCGTTCTGAACTGCGTGTCTCGTGAGTTACCTCAACAGGTGTACGTGCTACTAGTGCCCAATAAAAGGGGTTGTGGTTTTCATTCCTGTCTGTATGTGACCTTTTGGTTTATAATGTAAAATATTTTTGCCGGAGGTATTGAAGCTCACGTCTTCCTACTCCGAACTAAACTACGCAGACCAGGCTTATCGCTGCAACTTCCCGATTTGACTCATTTATAACCACAGTAGTACGTCATCTACGACATGTTACGTAGTACGTTACAGGTTATCTTCGTAATTTTCTTAATGACTACCCTGTGAGTGCGTGTAAAACATTATACCAGGTTGAGTAAAAAATTCTATCCGTTTCGAGCCACACATAATGTAGGGCCTTCATTCCTGTGAGAAACGCGCGCCAGCATTGACTGAGTATTGCGGCGACGTGGAACACACGAGGCTGATGAAGTGTGTATTAGGCACTGAGACACACTGCGTTTTCAGGTGAGCAGAGGATGGGTGTCGATAAACGTGCTGTTTGGGTGCTCCTACGCCATTACAGGAAAAATGGGTTAAACGCGGCAGTAGCAGTGAGAGAAATTTGTGCAGTTGAAGAAAATGAAACAGTGGACAGTATCACAGCACGTCTTTTGTAAAAAAAGATCGTGCTCATGTTATCGGCTTGTCCGTCCGTCTGTACCCACGATATCTCTGCAACTACTAGTCCGATTTTAAAAATTCTTTTTGCATTGGGAAGCTTGAAATATGCGAATGATGATCATTCATTTCGTTTTTTTTCACGATGTACAATTTCGCCGCTAGAGGGCGTAAATGCAGATGATGTCGAATTGAAATATTCGTTTTAATCCACATATTTGCTTCTAAACATCCGATTGAAAAAAATATTTTATCTTTCGATTCCATTTATGTCGAATAGTATTTTAGATATAGTTACTTTTTCAAATTACGCATAGATTTTCCGCTAGAGGGCGTAAAAGTAAATTACATTTTCCCCGATAACTTTTCTTCTAAAACTCCGATTGGAAATTTTTTTTCTTCAGCGGATACACCTTCTGATAGAAAATCTTTTGCATATAATTTCAAATTTTTGGTAAAGAATATTTTGGACACCAGGGGGCGTAAGTGTTAATTTTTGCTTCTGATATATTTAACATAAAATCTGAGCTTCTAAAATATCAATTGAAAAAATTCTTTCGTGGACTGATGCCACTCACATCGATAAACCTTTTCGGAATATTTTAAATATTCCACAGTTTCTCCGCCAGGGGGCGTACATGTATATTTTATTTTCGTCAATATCTCTACGTCTAGAAGTCCGATTTGAAATAATTATTCTTTGTTGGATAGTGTTTTCAGTGTGACATGTTCTTCATATAATTTCAAAATTTTCAAGTAATTCATAGACTTTCCGCTAGGGGGCGTAGAGGTAAATTGCGTTTCCCCTTATATCTCTACTTCTAAACCTCCGATTTGAAAAATTCTTTCTGAACCGGATACAGCTCCTGATGCGAAATCGTTTGCACATAATTTCTAATTTTTGTGAAAAAATGGTTTGGCCACCAGGGGCGTAAATCTTAATTTCCGCTTCTGATGTATTTGCAGCAAAATATGAGCTTCTAAAATCTTGATTAAAAAAAACGTCGTTTGTAGAACGATAGCACTCATATCGACAAACCGTTTAGAAACATTTACTTCTTAAAATAATGCAAGGTTTCTACGCCAGGGGCGTAGATGTATATCTTATTTTTGTCAATATCTCGACTTCTAGGAGTCCGATTTGAAAAATTCCTTCTTTGTTGGATAGTGTTCTTAGTGTGACATGTTTTTCATATAATTTCAAAATCACTATAACATCATTTCGTGCTGTGCGTAACGTATAAAACTGTACCGTCAGGCGCGCTTTATAAAACTGTACCGTCTGTGCGTAACGTATATTACTGTACCGTCAGGCGGCGCTTTATAGTTCCTTCAATACCATCATATTAAAACTATTTAAGAACTCTGGTTCCATATGTTATGTGTCACCCGATGATGCGGTAGCTGCTACTGCGAAAGATCTTGTGTTTTAATCTATTGTATATAGCTTTTAACCTCATGTAAATAAATATTGTTCAGTATAGCACTTGAGGATATTTTTTACATGAAATTGGATCGTGCAATGACTTAGGTCTATGTTTTTATACGTAATTTCAAAATTTTTAAGTAATTCATAGACTTTCCGCTAGGGGCGTAAAGGTAAATTGCCCCCCCCCCCCTATATCTCTGCTTCTAAATATCCGATTCGAAAAAAAAAATTCAGCACCTGATACAGCTCTTGATGGGAAATCCTTTGCACATAATTTCTAATTTTTGTAAAATATGGTTTGGCCATCAGGTGGCGTAAGTCTTAATTTCCGCTTCTGTTGTATTTGCAGCAAAATATGAGCTTCTAAAATCTCGATTGAAAAAAAAGTCGTTTGTTGACCGATACTACTCATGTCGACAAACCTTTTAAGAAAATTTTCTTCTTGAAAAAATGCATGGTTTCTACGCCAGGGGGCGTAGATGTACATCTTATTTTGTCAATATTTCTACTTCTAAGAGTACGATTTGAAAATTTCCTTCTTTGTTGGATAGTGTTGCCAATGCGAAATGTTTTTCTTATAAATTCAGAATTTTCAAGTAAATCATAGACTTTCCGCTAGGGGGCACAAAGGAAAATTGCGTTTCCTGCGTTATTTCTGCTTCTAAAGCTCTGATTTGAAAAATTATTCCTGTATCGCATACAAGACCTGATGGAAAATATTTTTCACATAATTTCTAAAGTTTGGCAAAGAATGGTTTAGCCACTAGGGGTCATATGTGTTAATTTCTGCTTCTGAAGCATTTGTTGCAAAATCTGGGCTCCTGAAAACTCGACTAATTTTTTTTCTTCGACCGATACCGCTTATACGGATAAACCTTTTGAGAATACTTTCTTCCTAAAATAATGCATGGTTTTCCCACCAGGGGACGTAAAGTCACATCTTATTTTTGTCAATATCTCTGTTTCTAAGAGTTCATAAGCTCACGATTCCGTTTACAGCAATATCTGAGGGATTAAAAATCCGATTGAAAATCTTCTTTCTTCCGTCAGATACTATTGTTTTCCATACCGGTTTCATTGACTTTGAATAGCTTTGATAAATTTAATTTGCGTCAGAACGGATTCAAAAGACGTGCTTATTACACCCGAAAATTCGGTGTCATCTTTCTTGTTTAAACTGAAACTGTTTACGGTAAAGGAACCATTGATAGAACCAATATCCAGAGATGTATTGAGGCTTCAAAAATGGTGATTTTGATAACAGTGACAAGGCTATAGGTGAGGTAGACTAGCAACAGTAACAACGGAAGAAAATGCGGCTCTTGTTGAACGAATAAGGCAAGCTAACAGAACAATAACAACAAATCAGATAATGCAAAACTTGCAATGCTTAAAGGAAGCGTTGTGCAGTTGGCTTCAGCTCTTCTATGTGGTAAATTTTGCTCAAGGTGGGTGCTAAAGTTTCTTACGTAATATGAAGCAATGAAGAAGAGAAATTTGCGCCAACCTTTCGGATAATTTTTCTGGCCCGCCATCTGAGGCTGTTAAGTGGGTCATAACATGAAAAAAGTACTGGTGAACTTGGTGACTTTGAATCGTGTCAATCGGTGTTCGCGGAAAATGTTGACAAGCATCAAGTGTCTGTAAAAGCATGCTTCAAGATTGTTAATTGGTAATCAAAAACGTCAGTGTAAAATTCTTCAAAAAGGTAAAACGAAAGACGGAAATGGACGTTACGTTGAATTGACTGTATTTCTACCAGTGAAACAAAGCTGTATGAATTCGACCCCTAAACGAAGCTCCAGTGCCCAACGGAAGCAATCAAGCTAGCTCCATCCGTGAAAAGAACAAAAGAAACTCTAGAGGTTCGGTTGAATGTGAAAACGGCGATTTTTGTTTTGTTTTATTTCGTTTTTCCTCGACATTCAATGTGTTCTGAAGAAACAAGTTGGGATACAACACCCCTTCTGCACTCTCCCTTCCTCTCTCTTTCTGTTTAAAAATTACCGATCGTTTCTCCATTGTGACAATCCTCCTTCACACATCACCGTCTGCTCACAAAACATTGTTATTATATCCCATGCTCCAAATTCACCTGTTCTTTATTTCATACGACGTTTTCATCTTCCGAAAATTCTGAATGTAGGGAATATTTCAGCCACCTAACTAGTGATGGGCCATTAGTGAACAATTCGTTCTCAACGAATGACTCTTTCCCGTGAATGGTTCTCTCTCACCGCTGTGAATGATCATTCAATCCGCCATTATTGCGGCACTGAATTACTCTTTCTCACCGTTGTGATCATTCAATCCGCCATTATTGCGGCACTGAATGACTCTTTCCCGTGAATGGCTCTTTCTCACCGCTGTGATTATTCAATCCGCCATTATTGCGGCACTGAATGACTCTTTCCCGTGAATGGTTTGCTCTCATCGCTCTGAATGATAATTCAATCGGCCATTACTGCGGCACACACTGAAGTCGCAGTACGTGTAACTTTATTCAGCCCCCATGAGTTTCGAAGCGAATATCCATTAAGATATTCACCATTGTGTGAGTGAGTAAACAAGAGTCAGCTAGGAAATAATAGTGAAACTTAGAAATGGGAATGATATGTGAATGGCATTTATTTGAACGGTGTGTCCGAATCGTTCTCCACAAGCTAGCTCGACGCAAATCATTCATCGTGAATGGTCGAAGAACTCGCGCTCTTTTGGACACTTTGCCAAAATGGGTTATGGCTTTCAGAGCGCAACACTGAATCCCTGCAACGAATGAAGTACTCAGTGACAGGCCCCGATTTACGGGAGGGCACACGGGGCACGTGCCCAGGGCCCCCGATTTTTGGGGGCCCCCAAATTTGAATTAAATGTGTACTTAGTTAATGGGAATTTTGTGTGTGTATATTCAAAATTTATTATTTTTACTTTTGCATGCTCATGAGTCATGTGTTTATAGATGTGGTACTTACACACAGTGAGTTTGAGGTTTGAATTTCACGTAAACACGTGGCCATTAATGAGTTTCAGTGGTTTAATAGCCTTCAGGTGGCCAGTGAGAAGAAGGATCGCTTCCATTGAGTCACGTGCCTTTTTTTGCGTTTCCGAACGCACCTAAACTCAACTGATCCTTCAACTTCCTGCACATGGCTTGTCGTTGTCGTAACTGTAACCACGAAGGTTTGGTTGTATTTTGCGTTGCGTTTCTTGTAGTCTGATGGAATGTTGAATATTTGTTAAATTTATATATAATCAAATTTAGTTAGTTGTAACAATATATTTAAGTTGAATTATTTAACAGTTAAATTATGTCAAAACGTACATACTTATCAGGCAGCGCTAAACGGAAAGCCAAACAATTGAAACTGAAGGATGATGACCTGCAGCATGGTAGCATTGAACGTTTTGCCATTAAAAAATTGGATATTTCACTTGGTCCCAAACGTTCTACAAATTCATCTAATTTTAGTACTGGTGAGTCTCTTGAGCGTAATCTGACTTCAGAATCATCTAACATCACAGGTGCTCCTAATTTGGGAAATCTTTTGAATTCATCTAATGAAGAGAGCACAAGTTCCACAATGAATGCAGTGGATCCTGCCTTATGGGGAGAAATTACAGAAGAAATGTGCGAATGCTTTTTGAGCGATCCACCAGTCCAAGATTTGAAGTTGCTGGCATTCACAGGGAAGGATATATGTGGTAAAAAACGTTTTCTAACAGCAGGTAATTTTTTCAGAATAAAAAAAATAATGAGAAGGTAAAACGCGACTGGCTTCTTTTATCCCCATCAACTTGTTTACTATTCTGCTGGATATGCAAATTGTATGCTAGGAGCACTACAGCATTAGGATCCACAGGTTTTTCTGACTGGAAGCATGCAAGTGAACGTCTTACAGAGCATGAAAATTCACACATACACAGGCAAGCAGTATGTGACTATTCATCACGCATGAATGCTTCTGCACGCATTGACTGTGAGATAGTTGTGCAGTATCGGAATGAATCCAAGTACTGGCAAGATGTTTTGCATAGAGTTGTTGCAACAGTTAAGTATCTCTCAGTTCGTGGGTTGCCAATGTATGGTGATGATGAAACAATTGGATCAGTTCAGAATGGAAATTTCCTGGGCTGCTTAGAATTAATTGCAGAATTTGATCCATTCTTAGCTCAACACTTGGAAAAATGTGGGAATCCAGGAAGTGGTAACACCAGTTACTTATCTTCAACATGTGTGGATGAATTTGTTGAATTAATGGCTGTACGTGTTTTTAATGCCATCACTGATGAAATAAAAATGTCAAAATATTTTTCTGTCATAGTCGACTCTACTCCAGACATTACACACATAGATCAACTGGCTTTTATCATAAGGTATGTCAACAAAGATTGTGAAGCAAAAGAACGGTTTTTGACATTTATTCCATTCCATGGACATACTGCAGAAAACATTACAAATACCATGATATCTTTTCTACAAGAGGCTGGCTTGGATATTATGAATGTCAGAGGCCAAAGCTATGACAATGCCAGCAACATGTCTGGGAAGTATTCTGGTGTTCAAACACGCATTAGGGAAATCAATCCACTAGCGGAATATGTGCCATGTTCTGCTCACACTTTAAATTTAGTTGATGTGAATAGCATAGATAGTTGTGGTAAAGTTCTCTCTTTTTTCACATTTTTGCAAAAACTCTATACTTTTTTCTGCATCAACTCACCGTTGGAAGATGCTTCAGGAGAAAGTCCAGGAAGCACATGGAAATTCATCACTCACACTGAAGAGTCGGTCAGTTACCAGATGGTGTGCAGTGCTGCAGCTACACGATCAGTGAGGAAAAATTATCGTGAAATAGAGAAAGTTTTAGTATTTCTGTCAGAAAATGTTGATGATTCTCCACAGACAAGAGATGAAGCAAAATCACTGCTGAAGAAAATGAGAACAATGGAAATATCGATCAGCACAGTAGTTTGGGACACAATACTTCAGAGATTAAACTGTGCAAATCAAACTTGCCAGAATCCAAAAGGAAGTATTTCTGAAGTACCTAAAATTTTCCAGTCGTTAATTGAATTCATTCAGTTCGTGAGGGAAAATTTTGAAGTCTATGAAGAGGAAGCTCAAACATTAGTGTCTGAAAATGTGCAATACCATGGTCATGATTCCCGAAGAAAGAAGGTGCCCCAGAATAAACACCTAGATGAATGTAACATTGAACATATAGAACTCAGTGCAAGGGATATATTTAGAACTCAAGTTTATTATGTGCTTTGTGATGCTTTAGTCACTCAGCTTTCAAGCTGAAAAAGTGCTTATGAAAATATGAGAAAATTTGAATTTTTTACAAAAAAATCAAGATCTGAAATTTTTGAAGGTGCAAAAGCATTGCAGGAATACTATAACAATGACCTTGACGACCAGTCTGCAGAAGAGTTTTTGCAATTCTCCTCAATGATTGGGGAGCATGCAACCATTCCCCAGATGTTGCAAACTTTGAAGGTAAACAATTTAGAAGCCACATTTCCGAACACTGAGACTGCACTTAGAATGTTCATGACATTACCGATTTCAAATTGTACAAGTGAGAGATCATTTTCTTTGCTGAAAAGACTGAAAAATCCCTTACGATCAACCATGAGACAAACGAAACTGGCATCATTAGCTCTGCTGTCTTTGGAGAGTGATGTGACACAGTCTTTAAATTATGATTCTCTGATACATGACTTTGCATCTAGGAAATGTAGAAGAAAAATATTCAACCCAACTGTTTCGTCCTGATATAGGAGGTAAATTTTCAATTGTTTTTATTCATTCCTAAAAATAAAGAATAGTAAACGAGTTATTACAAATAAAAAGATCTGGTGCCCAAACACAGCACTTTGTCATCGTATTGTCAGTTTTGTTTGACATTGGACAATTTATACATTCATGGCATTATGTGCTCATTAGATTTTGGTAAAAATTGGGGAAATGTGTAGTTTAGCGTGGTAAATTATTTGGTTGGAAAAGTTGTAAAATTTCTAAAAAGTGTGACGTACAGATTCTAAAATATGCAATTTAAGGGGAAATGGTGAAAAAATTTCATCGTTAGAATGAATATTAAAGATGTTTACCGAAAAACTTGAACTCCAAGTATGACGAGTCAGCAGACACTGCGGGAAGCCTTAAACAACGCTGAGGCGTTGACATGAAGCTGTGCTCCGTTGAAAGGAAGGATCGCTGCAGCCAGGACATTCACGGGCGGAATAGTACAACAGGATCCGGGTACGCTGTTGTCAGGAAAGAGTGTAGTGCTACGCTACAGAAAATAGTTAATTTCGGTGTCAGTTCTTGACATCGCAATTGGACAGTTTCTTGTTTTTTTCACATGGGATTCTTTGATGCTGAATGTATGAACTCATTTCTCCGCGAAAGCTTTTCTTTTTAGTAATCAAACTTTCACTTTGAGACTTGCCATCTAACTTCCGTTAGAGAGAATGCGACACCTACTCTAACGCTTTTCTAGAAACAAGAAAGGCATGTGCACACTTACTATTTCGTATCGCGGAATTACATACCAAAGAACGAAGACAGTCTCTGCATGTTTTTTTAAAAAGTGAGACAGAAATTACAAACTTCATTCTTTAGCGTAGCAGTATATTCTGCTACTCTTTCCTGACAAGAGCGTACCTGATTCCTGTTGTACTCTTCTGCCCATGAATTCCCAGCCGCAGCAAACCTTCCTCTCAATGGAGCAAAGCTTCAGGTTGTCGCCGCAGCGTGTGTTTACTCATCCTACTTGGAGGTAAGTGTTTCGGTAAACATCTTTAATATGCTTTTTTTTTTTTTAATTTTACAACTTTTCTCACCAAATAATTTAGGATGCCGAAGTACAACACATTTACCAAAAATTGAACCGGACTAGGTGTTCCCCTCAGCTTTTCAGATTATTATGTTTTTTGTTTTGTTATTATTATTATTTTTTTTTTTTTTTTTTTGTGTAACTCAGACTCTTCCTCATCAACACAAAATTTTATGTTTTGCAGTTTTCTGATATATTGATCATGATGCGCTGATTTGATCTTGGCAGAAACCGTGAAGCCCATAGCACTTTTTCAATTTTTTATGCAGTTTCACATCTCTATTTATGAGGAAGTCCAGTGGAGGTCACCATGGATTTTTTTTTCTTGTTTTAGTTCACATTTTTTGTTGGATGCATTGTTCTCATGTTCTAGACGCAAGAATCAGTACATTGCAAGACCACAATATTCACTAAAATTAAGATGTCCATCCATTTTGTCATAAATATATTGTTATAGTTAGAGTCTATGGGGGTCATTAACACCACAAACTACTGATCAACTAGTTGTACCCGCACAGCCAGAGTTGTATAAAAATAAAATGCATCTGCGTGCACAGCTATTGAAACAGAAGACTCGCTGCCAACCTGCATACCATGATAATAGAATAAGATAATTTAAAGGAAAATTAATAAAACAAATAATTATTAGAACATTACAGATTCCAATGAGGACAAAATAGTACATTCTAATTGAATGTGCAGCAATGTGTGTAAAATGGACTTTTATGGCAAAATATTAAAATATTGGACTACCTACCTCATAAAAACAAGAGATTAATTAAAGAAAGTTTTTATATCCAGAAAAGCAGTTCTATCAATGAACCTTCAAAAATTATAAATATGATTTTCAACAAGTTCATTCAAAAATACTGGACTTACAAAATGCATAAGGAAATATTTTTATTTAATTGGCAACTGAAAGAGGAACCTGGCAATAAAATTTAAATTCTGTGTAAACAAAACTTTTAATACAGTTCGTATACATTGAGAACAGGCCTTGATAAAATCTAGAGGCCAGAAATGTCTGTAAAAACAAAAGAACTCAGAAGATGTGAAAAATAATTTTCTTCAGTTAAAATAGAATTAAGTATATTAATCTGAGTAAAGTGTTGAGTAAGTGTTTTAATTGCTGTATATAGGCCTAGCATTTTTATTTTTTTAATCTACATGAAAAAACTATCTGCAAACCTGCTAAGGATTTGGAAACTATCATGCGTACGCATGTACGTCTACATTCTGCTACTCTGCACACAGTGACTATTATTTGGTCGATAGAGAATAAGGAGGGGGCCCCGAAAATGTTTTGTGCCCTGGGCCTCGCATGTAGTAAATCGGGCCCTGCTCAGTGAGCGTAGTTAGTGACAACCTGGAAACTGGATCGTTAGTGAAAGACTCTTTTGTCTTAATGACGAATGAAATCCCAAGAAGGAAAGATTTATGACATCACTACATCTAAAGAGAGTTCCAAAGCAAAACCTCAATAGGCTGTTTAAAACTTCCAGAGACGCTTCGAGTAGGTTCGGAGAACTTTCACACCACTAATAGAGATTATTTTGAAGTGAACCCTTGTTAAGAATGTGATATGTACGCTGTTTTTCTAGAAATATAAGTAGCAGCTAAGAATTTTTTGACCAGACATCAACCGATGGGGTACGTCCTAAATCGACATTAGAAGATCAGTCACAAAGAGATAGAGATTGGAATTAAAACAAAAGTGATGAACAATTTGGCGGAAGGCCGATGCACATGTCTGACACTCGTGTGTGGATTTTAGTTAAATAGTTACACACCATTCATGGCTAAGTGCTTGAATATAAAGGTGCATGCGCATATCTTCCATGATTTGACTTTGCACAATATGTTTAATATCAGTTCCTCAGTTTATTCCCGGAGGTTGTAGTTGGACACACTTGATCTACTGAACTGAGAGACACCACAGCAAAGAAAATATGTTTCAGTAGTCTTTTGCATTTCCATTTGTTGGGCCCATTAATTCCAAAGCCCTAGTTCACCATAAGATGACATTCCAC
Organism: Macrothele yani; assembly: GCA_039090855.1. Lineage (NCBI taxonomy): Eukaryota > Metazoa > Arthropoda > Arachnida > Araneae > Macrothelidae > Macrothele > Macrothele yani. Next base: position 16,624,689 of record CM077017.1, read on the forward strand.
TGCCTTCTAGGAATCGTTATTGACAACAAGCTCAAGTTAAGTAAAAAATATCCTCCCTTCTCCCTTCTTTTCATTTTGTTTCCTGTATTAACAACTTTGTATTGTGTAGTTTTGCATTCTAGAATGCCTCACGTTGGGAAATTTAATGAGCAAAATTAATAATTTTTTCACTTTCTATTTGTAGATTTCGTTTATGCTTGAAGCACCCATTGTGTAATCTTTTATTTACCAGTAGCTCTGATGAAATCCCTATGCCGCGAAAATGTTTTATATTAATTTTTATATAAAAAACTGCACAGGATTAACCAAAAAGATGTTTCAGAAATTTGAAGAAATGAACTCAGTAGTCTTTGTACATAAAAAGATTAAACTTCCTGTAAATTTCTAAAGCACCATGTTTGCCATTCGAATATTACCTTCTCAATGACTTTATGAGTCTTATTATTACTTTTGAGTGATCGATATTTTACAATGAATTATTCCTCACTTTAAATCTTATAGGTAAAAAACCATTTTATTCTAAATATCCATTTCTTCAAGTGAATGTAAAATGTTCAAACGACATGAATGCAGTTTTGCGTTCTATGTTTCAGAACAACGTCAGAGACAAGCTTACGCCAATTTCTGTTCAAGTTTCTTACAACATATCCGATCCTCATCCTGAAAGCCTTTACGTGAAACCTATTCTCAACCAATATATCTCCAATAATTTAACAAAACAGGTGAGCTTTTAGTTTTTCAGTTAGCTATATGTGTACAGTGTATTATATTTAAAAGAGACCTGTCTTTTCAGTTGTTTTAATGATTTCCTTTAAGCGTATAAAGCTAGAAGTAGTTAACCAGTAAGTTAGGTTTACTCCCTCCAAGTAAGGGAGCAAACCAGAACCATTCAAATAAGTACGTCTATGTCTGGCCCAGAATATGAACTCAAACTATAGGTTGGAGATCATAACTGCTGAGCCATCTGGGGACAATAAAGACAATGTAATGACAACAGTTCTATGGCTATTAGTCTAATAGCGACGTAAAGCGTACACTATTGGGTGTGTGCAAAAGTTCTATCCGCTTTTCATGATGCAAATTCAAAGTAAAACAAATCAAAGTAACAAGTGCAACAACAGATGGCACGTGTGATGGCCAAAATGCTTCGACAAGTAGGCTATAAAATGGCACCAAGTATGAAGGTGCATCACACAAGAGTTAACATGTCAAGCAATAAGGATCACATTGGGCATTGTTTGCTTTATGAGTTCGACAAAGGCAACAATATAGCGGAAGCCTGCCGCAACAATTGTGAGGTGTATGGTGAGGATGCTGTAGACGAAAGCATACGTCGCCTTTAATTCCGGAAAATCCGTGAAGGAGGCTGAAGCTGCAGAGATAAACCACGATCTGGACGTCTGTCAGAAGTTTCTGAAAAGGATGTTAACCAAGCCATATCAAGTGATTAACATCTAACCGTTGAAGAATTATCAGAAAGGTTTTCTGTGCACGGAACAACAGTAGAAAGAAGGATGCATGCGCTTGAGTTTATCACGAAGTTCGACTAGTGGGTACCACATGACCAATTCACAAGAAATCGATGGGACAGAATGACCACCTGTCTTTCTTTGCTTGCGCGTCACAGAAGTTGACCTTTCTTGGAACGATTGTTTACGGGTGATGAAAAGTGGATCCTATACAGAAATGTTAAGCGTCAAAGGACTGTACTCCCGAGTTAGAGAGCCTGATCCATTGACTTCAAAAGGACTGCATCCGAGAAAGGTCTTAATAAGTATATAGCGGGATGTGAAAAGAATGATCCACTGGAATCTGTTTGCACTAACCCAACGATAAATGCTGATCTGTACTGCCAACAGTTGGAAAAGCTGAAAGAAAATTGAAATCTAAGCGTCCAGCACTGATCAATCGCAAAGGAGTCATCTTTAAGCATGACAACGCAATACCCCATACAGCTTTAGCCACTCAAAGAAAAGTACTGAACATTGGATGGGAAGTGTTACCTCTACCCCGTATTTTCTAGATCTTGCGCCTATGGACTACTACCGTTTTCAGTCTCTTCAGAAGAACTTCGCTGAGAATACAAGTTGAAGATGTCGAATCTGCATTGCACGAGTTTTTTACTCCAAAGCCGAGGAGTTTTACAGAAGAGGAATACGATTACTACCAGAAAGATGGCAAGAGGTCATGTATAATAATGGCAATTATGTAAAAGAATAAGGGTGTTATTTATTCAAATAAATGTGTTTTTCTTTCCTACTACAGAAACGGGTACAGCTTTTGCACACACACCTAACATATTCCGTATGCTCTGTTACAGAGTTTGAAACTGCCATAAAAGGGTAATTGTAATTCATAATTATTTGCTCAAGATGTATGAGTGTGCTCTATTTTATTTCCAAGGCGTAATACGAAACCGATTGTTTTTTTTTTTTTTTTTTTTTTTTTTTTTTTGAGATATCTGGATTTCTCCCGATGTGAGCGATTTCAGTACTGGATAGAATTACTGAAGTGAAGACTTACTCAAATGAAGACACAAATTACAGTACAGTGATACACTTAATTTGCTTTACAACGGTACTTGCATAGTTACAACAGATGCTGAAAGTGGGATTTGTTTAATTAACAGTTGCAACTGTAGTTTGAGTATCGCTCTTACATTCCTCCAATGCATAAGGATTTGTATGTGAACCATTCCTCAGTCATTTCAGAGAAAGGAATCAGTGTTTGATGAGTCAAGAGGTTTAAAGGGTTGGAAAATCAGTCAATCGTCGAAACTCTCAACTAAGATCACAGGCTCACTTGTAGAGTGGCGCGTAGAGCTGTCGTACTGAAATCAACCACATCAGTCATCTATTCCAAAAAGTATTCTATAGCATCATCTGTCTCTTCCAAGAAAACAGGGCCCACTACATGCTGATGAGACAGAGTACCATTCTCCAGGTTTTTTCAGAGCGCATAGGGCCAAATGTAGATTTATTCCTACTCTCCCACCTGTTTATTATCTGCTAGACTGAGACTAAGTTTCATTGTGAAAAGAAGGACCTGTATCAAGTCAATTTAACTTGCTTTCGACTGATATCCATAAGCAATTGTAAAACTAAACGATTTGCTCTCTATGAGGATCCGCCAGTTTGTGAACTGCATGAAGAGATTCGGTCACAGGTGTAATGTACCTATTTAAAAATGTCTGTGGACTCAAAAAGACTCGTACGCTTGCGCCGCAAGATCCATAAAACTGCTCAGTCTTTATTTATTTATTTATATTTTTCTTTCGAAGTGTCTGGTATAGAACGATTTTGGAACAAAACAAACAGATTGTGGTTAGTCGCTAGATTCCCTCGAACTTTTAAGCGGCAATTTCCCAAATAAACTGGCTAAATAGTGGAAAGGTCCACTTGCTAATGTAAAATATCAGAAAAAAAATGCGTGATGTAATACATTATAATGAACATCGAAGGCATAGTTATAGTTCAGAAGTGCTCAACCGGTGAAGCGCACAACCCTAGGAGGCACGTGTAAGTATCCAAATCGGCCATAGGAACCTTTTATTTGCAGCTAATTAGAAACACCTGACGAAGTTATCCGACTATAAGGCAACATCTTTTACGAACTAGATATTCCTTGTTTTAGTCACTAACCTGAGTTTAATACCAACCAGCAAATTCTCCAGAACGGTTTTAGTTAGCAAAACATCGTACACAGAGTCTACAAAACTCACAATAATGTAATAACAAAAACTGTTGATTAAACCATTTACGAAAACTGCATTTATTTTGGGGGCTATTTTCTTGGATTTGAAGAGCCATGTACGCACATTCGCCGCATAATCTGCTATTCGTTATCTACACGGAAAGAGAGCTTGATCCTCGCAGTAACAATGAATAATACGAGTATAAACTCGTGTTGTGAGCTGTATAAACCAAGCTACATTTTCTTCCTGTTAACGACAAGCCACGCTGCTACTTACGTCGATAAAAACCTGTAGTTGGACCATACAGGTCCATCGTTTTGTGTTAACTGAAAGTGGGCCACCGTGCTTCATAGGTAGAAAACCACTGTTTTACCTGATTCCTTTCTTTTTATTAGTGCGTCAAAATTAAGTGGTAATTCGGTAAAGTGTGTAGTGGTGGCGTGAAGTGATGTAGAAAAAAAGAGAAGAAAAAATTGCCAGTATTGAAAGAAAAGTCAGTGGTAATGTCGAATTCAAAAACAAAAAAAAAGGGGGGAAGGGGTAAAATGAGGAAGAAACTGCAGCCATTTTTGTGACAAGGTTGCGAGAATCAGGAAGAGGTTGCGACTTTCTAAGAATCTGGAATTCACACAGGCCATAGCAACAGTATAGTAGGCATCTGGGTTATGTTATGGAAAGGTGACAGCATGCGGAGAGCATGGGATGCCTTTGTATTTGCGGGGGGAGGGGGGCGAGGCAGAATGCAAGCCTGTGATTGGTTGTGCACTTCCAGGAGGGTCCAGGAGAAAGTTGAGGGACGCAAAACATGGGATTTTGGCTGGACTCCTCGTATAGGTTTCGCTGGGGGCAGAGGCTAGGTCAGTTTCTAGGATGGATTTTGAGACCTAAAGCTTAGGCGCTCAGCTGCGGTTGAATTGCCAGAGGAGGAGATTTTTACTAACTGTGGTCAGTGATTGATCTGTGCAGTTACCGACGTAATTAGGCTGCGGCCTAGAAAGTTGAACTAAGTAGATAGGTGGTAAGAGTAGTCACTCTCTGTAGTACAGTGGCAGTATTGTCACTAACCTGAGCGGTACTTATTAAGAACTTTTCGATGCATCTTCTAAAGAAAAGCCTGTTGCATTATGATTTTTCGTATACTACTGTATAACTGTGGACTGTGTGAATAGCTAGACTGAACACTCACTGGGTAAGACCCGGACTGTTGAAAACGAACTGTGCAGGTTCAATACCTCAACAAAGTAAATCTCAACTAGAGTATATTCTCCAACATCATAGTAAATATTGCAGCAACTGTCACTGCGTGTAAATACACTGCTGGCCACCCAAAATGCAACACCAAGAAGGAAGCATTCGATTGGCCTGAAATTCGCAGCATGCGTCGCCCGCGAAAGGACATGCAAACGATTAGCATTGCAGGGCATATGCAAATCATGTGCTCCCGGCACGCCACCGAGAAGCACTATAAGAAGGGTGCACAGAAGGCGGGGCGTAAGTAGTGGAAATGTTGTGCTGCCGGACCTGTGCGTGGGAAGCTTCCTGATGCCTCATCGCAGAATACAGCAGTCATTCCAGCACGTTTCAGAGTTCGTCGGAGGACGAATAGTGGCTTATCGCGACAGCGGTTTATCGTACCGAGACATCAGCGCTCGTGTGGGACGACATCCAGCCACAGTGAGGCGAGTATGGATTCGGTGGGTGCAGGAGGGACGGACGGACCGACGTGAGCGATTGCCGCAGCCGCGGCACACCACCGAACGAGAGGACCGGCATGTTGTGCGTCGGGCATTGACGGCTCGCACCGCCACATCACGAACGTTAGCGCAGGAATTAGGGTGTGTTGCGCAATAACCTGTGTCAGCACGTACCGTTCAACGTCGTCTGCAGGAGCGGGGACTTGTCACACGGCGCCCATTGCTCCGATTACCATTGACGTTTCGCCACCGGCGAGTGCGGCGGCAGTGGGTCGTTGAACGCCGCACTTGGACTACGGAATGGCACGACATTGTCTTCTCCGACGAATCCCGCTTCTGCCCGCAACACCACGATGGTCGGATCCGCGTGTGGCGACACCGCGGCGAGAGACTGTATGACGCCTGCATTATGCATCGCCATACCGGTGCGTCGCCTGGCGTTATGATTTGGAGCGCAATTGGATATGATACCCGCACCCCTCTGGTACGCATCGCCGGTACACTCAACAGCCACCGCTACATCCCCGACGTTTTGGAGCCTGTAGTCCTCCCTTGCCTGCAGGACCTGCCAGCGGCTACGTTTCAACAGGACAATGCGCGCCCGCACATAGCACGCATCGTGCAACAATTCTACACGGCCCACCAGGTGCCACTGCTGCCGTGGCTTGCCTGTTATCCCGATATGTGGCCCATCGAACACGTCTGGTCGCTGATCGGCAACCGAGTGACCCGGCAAGCACTACCCGCGGCTACGCCTGATGAACTGTGGCAACGTGTGGAAGTAGCCTGGATCGACATACCCCAAGCCCACATCCAAAGCATCTTTCGTTTGATGCCGCGGCGTGTAGCGGCCGTTATTGCCAGACATGGGGGCCACACGAAATATTGATGTCTGCGTGTTCCGCAAGTCGCACGGGCCTGTAAGCTCAATCGTTTCATCTTTGTATCTGTTGTTATGTGTCCAGTAAATCTGGCTTTGCTATCTCGTGTCCTTCTTGGAGTTGCATTTTGGGTGGCCAGCAGTGTAGATGAAAGTGTTACGTCTTTGAAGATGTCAGCTGTGTGTGTCCAATGTGTGATCCTTCGCTATGCCTCTGAGGTGAGTAGAAAGTGAAGTTAAGGGTGTCCAGACCCTACTATCATAATTCTGGACTGGTGGCAGCGAGCAATATCTTCAATAGGAATCTTGCCCATCCAGTAATTTTACTGGAGGGGGGGGGGCAGTTCACACCCCATAATTGTCGTCCTGTTTAATTAAATAATCGCTTTAGCCTCATAAGGTGGACCTTAAGAGGCCAAAGCGATTTATTTCCAAAAACTTAATAAATAACAAAATGAGTACACTTTTTTTCCATATTCAACATTGCTCATTTGATAAGAAACTGGATTGCCAGCCCATATTTTGTTTGACATGTTCTTATGATATGTAGTTAATGTTTAAAATAATTATCAAAAATAAAATAAATAAAAATACAGAAACGTATAATCTCTAGCGCCTTTATTTATCTATTTTTTGTGCTTCTTGTTCTTTGTTTAAATAGCCCAGCTAATTTCTCATTTTATTTTTTTATAAATGTTTGGAAATAAAATCTCTCTGGATGTTTTTATAAAATCACAGGCTGAATTTTGTTTTTAAAAATATCAATATCTTGCAAAAAATATTTCTCTTTCTTTTTTTTTTTAAATGGGGTTTAACGACCACAGTACGCAACTCGATGGGTTATAAGCAGTCGCTCGTTTCTAATTTAGGGCCACGGGTTCCACGGAAGGGAGACAACCAGTGCCGTAAGACAAACACAACATCCATGCCTCACCGGGATGCGAACCCGAACCCATCACAAACGAATGGTCAGCAGCCAGCGCTTAGACCACTGCGCCACGGGGGAGGAGGGCGGCTTCTCTTTCCTTGTTTATTTGCTGATGAGCAATTACAGTAGCGTTTTAAAATACATATTGAATCTCATAGTTTATCTCACCCTCCCCCTCAACCCCCACCTTTATTTTTTAATTTTCCTTCTGACAGTGGAAGACACATGCCCCTCCCACGTCTGATCTTTTCACGCTTGCCCCCCCCAATAATTTGGTGAAGTCGGCGTGTCTGGGTCTAACAAAATGCAGATATGATAATGTGTGAAAATGCTTATCATCATCAAATCTCACTAGGGTTTTAAATAAATACTTCAACAACACCACAACAAAAAACAAAAAGAACGACGAAATTTAACATGTGTTTTGTTTTCCAGTGCATTATAAAACACACTCCTCTGCTCATAGGTTTATACATAAGAATTCCAAGTTGTTTTACCATTAAAATTAGATTCTCTCAAAAATTCTGTTTTAATTTATTTCACTTTGTGTACTCATCGACTTTTCTTGTGATCTTTAACTTCTTTTGCAGGTGAATGTACAAAAAAACTGTGGAAAGGATAACGTATGTGTACCAGATTTAAATTTGACCGTCATACCGTAAGTAGTGAATGAATTACTAATATGTTCATAGGCTAGAATGTAAAAAAAATACTGTGTGATTTATTAATGATTAATGCAAATACGGCTGTAAGACAGGGCCTGATTTATGCCTAGGCACGCAAGGCACATGCCTAGGGCCCTCAAATTGAAAGGGCCCCAAAATCTTGGTTAAAAAAAAAAACTTTCCCTTTTTCAAAATATTTATACGTGGGTAGATGTGATGTGGAGTAACTATGTATAAATCGCTGGCAAAACACAAGCAAGTACTGGCAATATAATATGTGTTATTTCTAGTTAATATCAGTAACATTTTCCAGATAATTTGGGGAGGGTTTTTGTGTGAGATTAAACAAAAAATTGTCGTGTTGTGTAATAAAAACTAGCAGTATGTGTATGTTTGTAATTATGGCTTACTAAGATCAACTATATACTTCAATTTCAAATACTGCATGGTTCTGAAGCAATTTTTAAACATTTTGACATTTTAGCTCCCAAAAGTTATATTTGAAAAATCTTCGGACTTAATTCGGGCAGGGTTTGAACCCCCCAAACCTCTCTCTTAAATACACCCCTGGTTAATATGGTAATAGTATAGTTTAGACACACCTGGCAAAAAATCCAATGTCCAATTGAATTTTACCCGTCATATGGCTTTGTCATACACAACTGTTTCATCGATGAAGGTTCAAGTCTTTTCAGATGCAAATCAGTAGGACAGCATAAAAATCTAGGAGAAAACAATATTTTTACCAGGTACTACCGTAATTTAATGTCAGTCTTATAAATGTATTGTGTTTATTAAATTATTATGCTGGATTGTAATACAGTCGCCCAAAATGGTCACACTACCTACTCGACTCCGTACAGTAAATGTCGAGTGGAGGGGGCCTCGTTTTGGGTTGTGCCTAGGGCCCAATCCTGTGTAAGTCGGGCCCCTGCTGTGAGGTTAAGTTGCGAAGATTAAGAAAAAGTTTTGATTGAATTCTTAGTGTCATATTTCATACTCTATGTCACTTCTAATCCATAACGTGTGTAGTAATATATGGTTCAGCCACTTTTCGCGGAAACACTTGTTGGAACTACTCTAGGAAATACAAACTGATTTCTCAAAGCGTTTGAAGGAATGTCGGACTGGTAGAACATCTACATCGACATAAACGTGTGTGTATCCATGTTTACGATATCCGACACGGACAAACTTGTGTTTTCACATTGGCGCTCGAACGTAAAAATGGATCTACTGGCCTTTGGGTTCTTCGAAAAATGTGGGATGTTTGTTCCACGCATCGTCCAGAATTAATGAAAAAAATTCGTTCTTCGCTTCAAAAAAAAAAAAAAAGTTAAGAGGGATATTATGTGACGTACTACAGAGGTGAATCACGTGTCAAGACAACAAATCTGCAGCGCTACTTTACGTCCGTGCAGCTTGGTTGGTAGAGAACCTTACTCCGGAGTGAGAAGGCGTGTATTCGATCTCCGTCAGGGAGAAATTTGTGTTTTCACATATCCATCTTGGATTAATGCCAAGTAACAGTGAATTCGGGGCAATATATAATCCCCGATTCATTAAAATAACTGTAACTAAGACAAGCAATAGGATTTTCTAAAATCAAACGTCGAATTTTTTGTTGGCGACTTGTCCTTTTTGGCAACGCCTAACGATTAACAATGAGTTAAATAGATTCAGGAAAGAATCGCTGAAGAATTACATTTAACGAAATAAATTAATTTTCTATAACATATAAAATGGATTATACTCCTGGTAACATTGGCAAAGAACACACCTTACTCACAGGGTATTATTTACAGATATCAGATATCGATTCATTAGTAGGAGTTTACTTTATCACGATCATTTTCATGACGTGTGCAATCTACGAACATTACATGCAGACCCTCTGTGACTACCTTGTCCTTCTATCTCAGAACTGCATGTGCTGCCCTTTCGTTACACAGATTGCGATTCTGAACATTGGAATGCTTTTCTCTTGGAATTTTTTTATCATCTGATGTAACATACTGTAATTGCTTTAAATATTGTGTTTCCGAGATAGTCAGATCAAGCATAGCAAATCAGCTTTATATTGCAATTTCATAACTGCTCAAACGGTGCTGTAAGGTATTAGAACACAACTGATACGAACTACAAACCAGTGAATAAGAAGAATAAATCTGTACTACACATTCATGCAGAAACACAAAACAGGAAATCATAAGGTATTGTACCTTTCCTAATTAAAAAGCCTATCTTATAATTTCCTGATCACACATTGATGTATTTGTGTATCCCACTGAATCACAGAGCGCGTACAATTAAGCATTATATGTTCGGTATTTTGGATAAATAACCTGAAGCAAAAGGGGCTTCCTACGAAATCTCTAAAGTCTAAACGTTGATCTCGCCGATCGAAAATGTTTTTAATTTTGGAGGAAGAGCTCTTTACTAACATAAGTATCCTACTCAGAGACTAGTTCCTCGTAAAGAAAACCTTTCTACCTCTTTAAACAGTTCGATTATTTTTGTTGATTAGATGCAGGAACTGATACCAGTACCATATCGATTGAAGAACTTCAAGAACAAGTACCAATATCATTTTGATTGCCTAATTATAGAAAAAATATGCTGGTATGCTTTTGACTGTTCAGATGAGGAATTCGTACCAATACTATTTCCCTTTTCTAGCTTAAGTTCTAGCGTTCTTTCGAATGCTCATTCGCAGTAATACGTGCTGAAGCAATTTCCAATGCCTACGCAAGAGTGTAACTGGGAATTCCTCTCTGAAAATTTTACGATTATATATCTTCTGTATAAATCACAAAACAAAAATTTAACTTAAATACTCTGGCGTTTCTTCTTCAATAAGGTCGCAATTTTAGAAATGCGTTTTTACCCCTAAGCAATTTAAGAAGTTCTAAAGCAAATAACTGCAATGAATATTCAACTGCCCCAATCTCATTTTGTTCATTAACCCTTTAAGCGGCCGATTTACAGTTCTTAAACTAAACGGTACCCAAACCTTCTGCTCCCTCTAAACAGAAATGTTCGTGTAGCGACAGGGTTTTACAAAAGCTACGGCAAAGCAATTTATCTTTACCCCCTCTGATCTCAGCAGCAGCGAAAATAAACCTGTCACAAGTGATAAGGCCTCCCTCCTAGTCCTATATTCCGTGCTCCATGACCTAAAACACAATAAGGAAGAGCTAGTCTGCATAACACGAACATTATGCAACTGAGTAATGAAAAACGTTACTCAAATATCTTTTCTCCCCTTCCTTAAACTCGTCTCTATTGCCATAATACTTTATTAATTAATTTGTCAGAAGGGATTAGTGCCAGTCATACGCCTGAATGACAAATATAAGGGCGAAAGAACCTTTTTTCGATGCTCTGGTCTTGAAGGTAACTCGTACAAGCAGCTTTGGGACCACTAAACATACCCAGAATGAATTCGTTCCAGTCGCGTTCGGCCCACTTCTTAGATAGCGAATATATTCGTTCGAGTTGAGTTCAGCCTACTTTGTTAACCCCGAGTTAATTCGTTCCAGCCGGTTAAAGGGTTTAAATATCATTACTATTGTTACATCAATAAATGGGATAATGCATGAGGTATTCAGTCCACTAACCAAACATACCCTGGATAAAAACTCACAAACCTTGATTAGCAACGAATACCACTGCTTTTTGCTCACGCTATGGAACTCATCAGATGTTGAATGGTACAAAGATTCGGGCATTCCTGTAACTGATACTTAGTCAACGACAAGTGTTAGCTACGTTTGTCGCAATGACGACAAACAGCTTGTCCAAACATGTTCCTGATAGGGATAATCTGGTGAAATAGGAAGGTCATGTCAATTTGGGGGCAGTACTCGCCGAAACAATTACATACCCTGGGTCGCTTGGTATGAAGAGTCCCAACCCATGCTATATGTGCCTCCCATGAGAGCAGCACTACAGTTAGTGGCTGGAACTTTTGATTCCATACATGCTGGGTCCATATGTTCAAGTTGTTCTACACAACCTTCAATGCCAAACGGCACATATCGACTGTAGTCAGACCACAGAACTCTCTTTTCTGCAGGTGGGCTGCCCATTCTTTACGTTCTAGGTACTATGCTAATCGTATTTGATTTTTTTCTTGCCGATACGAGCGGCTCCCGGATAGGGGTAAGACCAGCAACACCCATACATTTCACCTATTTTCTCATGGTTAGTGTGGAGAAATTCTGTTTCTTACCTAAATTCAACTCTGACGTTAATTGCGAAATGCAGGAGTGTATATTTTGTCACGACATGCAACCAGCGGTTCAACTATCTGGCTATTGGATTATACACTGTAAAAAATTGTGTAGTAGGTTGCACCACAAAGTGGTGCTACCCCAGCTGCACCACTTTCTGAGAAAAGATGTGTTACTGTGTGGTGCAAACAAAACCCAACAAAATGGTACAAATTTTCATTACGATATGGCACAAGGTAGCATCACATTATGGTGCTAGGTTGCACCGTGTTGTTGGATTTTGTTTGCACTACCCAGTGGTACATCTTTTCTCAGAAAGTGGTGCAGCTGGGGTAGCACCACTTTTTGGTGCAACCTACCACACAATTTTTAACAGTGTACCTTTGCTGTTGCAGTTCTGCCTTCCAGATAGGAAAGCTTTTTCGCTTCTCAGTTCTTAAAGACTTATGAGACAGCCACTTGAAAAATCAATGATTTCCATGGTTTTAGCTAAGTCTGTTACGAACAGTCTATTATGTATTGTGTCCGCCCCATGAATGCACTCTATCGGGGTTCGTGCACCAATGAACTCGTCAGCAATAGTATTCTCATATGCCACACTACAAAGTAAGTTGTTCGCCCAAGTTCAAGATACGAATTATTTCGTCCATGGCGTGTACACACATAAATATTTTTTAATGTGCATCAGTTTTTGAAAGCTCCAAATTTAAACATACATTGTGTTATTTTTTAACCTACCTGTATGACACTTTCACGATTTTGACAGGTGTTTGGCACATTAATCCAACAATGTTTCTCTACAAACATACGTATTGACACATATAGCTGAAGTTATAATTAGCCTACTTGTAAACATAAGTTTTTTTTATAAGAAATATAATTGGATGATTTGACATTATTTAACGTGTGTGTGGTCTGTTATAAAAACTAGTTTTTAATTTCGTTGTGTTGTAGAAATATGGATCAGTTTCTTATTGGAGATGATAAAAGACTACAGTTGGAGGTCATTTTAAAAAACCAACGAGAGGATGCCTTCGAGTCCATGCTATACGTAAAGATACCCGTAGATGTTGATTACGTAAACATTGGGAAAGTCAAACCAAAGGTAATGGCTGTAATAATGATGTAAAAATTATTTTAAATAGAAAAAATATTAACCTGTTTATCAAAAATATTACGCAACGGAAATCTGAATTATACTGAACTATGTTCTACTACATTGGTGTCCAAAATTAAGGTGACAAACCCAAAATCGTCAATAGCGCAAAATCCACACGACGCAGTTTAATAACAGTTGGTACGGACATACATACAGTATATCGAAAACGCAGCAATACACAACAGGAAAAAAAATGCCATCACCGTATGGGGAAGCATGCGCATGACAGTCCAAAAGTGATACAGCAAGTGGCGCAGATTTCGATGGGATAATAGGGAGTGTCATTACTCCAAACAGCGATACAGCTCGCATACAAGCCCTCGTGCTGTTTACAAGGCTGTGAATCAGAGTTTGAGGCAATAAGTGTCACTCCTTCACCAAGGTGCGTTGCAGTCCCGGGAGAGTTCTGGGAGGTGGATGCCACCTTGCAATTGTCTTTTCCAAGGCATCCCAGACAGGCTCTATCGGGTTAAGGTCCAGAGATCTCGCGGTTCCCACTCCACTCTGAGAATATCCTTACTCTCCAAGTATTCGTCGACTAGCCCAGCCCTACCACGAGGGACGTTATCATTCCTAAAAAGGAACTGGGGGCCAATAGCTCCCCTGAAAAGTCGTATACACTGAATGGCCACTATATTATGACCACCTGACAGAGTTAAGCAAATGAACTATGGCTGCACGCTGTTGCCGCCAGAGGGCGAGGCTAGTATAAAAAGGGAAAGCTTAGTGCTTGCGACAGTAGTAGAAGTGATTTTTGGGTGCGAAACATCCCCCAACCGTTATGGTTTGGGGAATGTTTTCCTGGCATGCTTTGGGCCCTTTAATTCGTGTTGATCAATGTCTGACTAGCACATCATATCTAAACATTGTTGCGGACCAAGTGCATCCTGTCATGTGGATAGTTTATCTCAATGGCGATGGCTACTTTCAACAAGATAATGCGTCCTGCCATAGTGCTCGTATTGTACAGGATTGGTTTCAGGAATATGCCGGTGAGTTTACTTTGGTTAGGTGGCCCCCATAATTCCCATTGAGAATTTGTGGGATGAAGTTGAACGAGCCATCAGTTAGCTGGATCCACAACCCTGCAATCTCACACTCCTGGAAAGTGCTATTCATCAAGCATGGTCTCAGATTCCACAAACCGCCTATCAACATCTCGTGGAGTCCATGCCACGAAGAATCGATGCAGTATTAAAGGCAAAAGGTGGCCCAACGAAGTACTGAGGGGGTGGTCATAATAAATTGGCCACTCAGTGTATAGGGATCTAGGATGTCACCCCTGTAGCGTGCAGAAGTCAGGGTGCCTCCTGGAAACACAGGCAGCTGCGTGCGTACATCCAACATGCCACCCCGAACCAGGAGTTCTCCACCAAAGTAGTGGTCAATTTTCCTAAAGTTGGAGCAAAGATTTAGGCTTCCCGCCTCTCTCCAAATGTACACACGTCGAGAATCGGTATTTAGGCTGTAACGTGGTTCGTCACTGAAGAGAACACTAGCCCATTGATCAGGGGTCCAAGGGTGATTTTGTCGGACCTAATTCAGACGGACCCCCCTCTGGAATGCGGCGAGTGGAGTACAGACCATTGGCCTTCTTGCATACAGACCTCTGTCGTGGAGTCTTCTGTAAACTGTTTGCCTGGATATCGTGGTCAACGTAGCAGAGGAGAATCCTAAGAGAGTTGCCTGGCTGTCGACTCCCCATGGCGGCTAGCTGTTAGAGTCAAATACCGGTCGTCTTGACTTTCTGTGGTTCATGGGAGTCCTTGTCCCTGCCTTCTGGTTATTGTTCCGGTTTCCTGGAACTGTTTTCAGGGATTGGAGACCACTTGCCTCAACGTATTCACCAATCTTACTATCTCATCTTGCAATAGCCTTGTTTCCAATCTACCAATCGCTCGCCACCGTAACGATTCTTCTAAGCGATGGTGCGGAGCTATTGTTTCACTAACAGTCCGACTCAACCTTCAAATGCCGAACAGCGCACAGAACAACGTTAATCATGGTTGCGTACCTACCAGGTCGATGACGTACGATCTTCATTTGCATATTTCCATAGGAGGTAGCACAATGTTGCTTGGGTACGTCGACTTAGCGTTTCCCCTTGCATATACATACATGTCTCTGAAAAATCCTTACAATCGGTCGTCCCGCTTATCAAGATCGCGTGCCTGCCAGCTCGATGACGCAGTTCATCATTTGTATATTTCCATAGGAGCTAGCACAATGTTGCTTGGGTAGGTCGACTTAGCGTTTCCCCTTGCACATACATGTCTCTGAAAAACCTTTACAATCGGTCTTCCCGTTTATCCAGCTCGACGACGTAGGTCGTCATTTGCATATTTCCATAGGAGCTAGCACAATTTTGCTTGGGTTCGTCGACTTAGCGTTTCCTCATGCACATACATGTCTCTGAAAATCTTTACAATCGGTCGTCCCGTTTATCAAGGTCACGTGCCTGCCACCTCGATGACGCAGTTCGTCATTTATATATTTCCATAGGAGCTAGCACAATGTTGCTTGGGTAGGTCGACTTAGCGTTTCCCCTTGCACATACATGTATCTGAAAAATCTTTACAATTGGTCTTCCCGTTTATCCAGCTCGACGACGTAGGTCGTCATTTGCATATTTCCATAGGAGCTAGCACAATTTTGCTTGGGTTCGTCGACTTAGCATTTCCTCTTGCACATACATGTCTCTGAAAAATCTGTATAATCGGTCGTCCCGTTTATCAAGGTCGATGACGTAGGTCGTCATTTGCATATTTCCATAGGAGGTAGCACAATGTTGCTTGGGTAAGTCAACTTAGCGTTTCCCCTTGCACATACATGTCTCTGAAAAATCTTTACAATCGGTCGGCTCGTTTTGCACATGTTCTCCAATTTTCCCGTATTTGTCATGTTAATTTTGGACACCAGTTTATAATCTATTGAAAGCAGATAAAATATTCATGAATTATGATTTCCTTATGACATCGAAAATATGAAATTAATGAGCATTGTTACATTTTCAATACTGTAAAAAATCGTTGAAATTAACAGTGAGGTGCACAGTTCCGGTATGTGTACCGAATTTTAAATCTGGTACTTCTTTGTTTCCAAAGATATGGTATATTTTTGAATTTTGCAAAATATAAATTCCGTGGGGGCTGCAATGTTGGAAAAAGAACACCATGGCCCACATTTACAGTCTCAAAAGTCTCATATGTATGCGTGCCAAGTTTTGAGTACGATTTCTTAGCCCTGGGAAGTATCCTTCAACCCAAGAGCTACATTTTGGAGAAAAGGAAAAAATTTATGGAACACATCCAATTCGGTTTATATATCATACATATATTTACGTGTGTGTGATGCGTTTTGAGTCACTACTCAAAATGGATCGCACACTATTTTAAGTAACTTTCTCGGCTTCAGCGAAAATAATGAACTACTGCTGGGGGATCTGGGTTTACTTCCCGAAACATATCATGCTTACTCTGCTGGCACTGGTTCTCTCCCTTCCCAGGAGCGAATGTCTCTAAATGAGGGATGAGCGACTCTTCACAGCCTTAGATCGTTAAACACCTAAACAAAAAATGAAGAGAAAATGACTATGCATTTCGCGCAAAACTGACATGAAAACTATTATTTAAAATCAGACTGCTTGGTTTATCGCAGAAACGATTGTCAATAAACATTCAGCGGATTTTAGGTTTGGCTTTTTTGAAATCGGCGGAGCATATATCTTCCTGGCAAACTGGGAGTATTCGTATACCAACAAATCCATCTTCTAACCTTTTCGTTTAGAATACAGTACTGTCAGTAAGAGTTTTTCTTTTCTTGTATTTGTTTGTTTCTTTTAATTCATTGACAGCACTCTGCAAACATGCACACTGACGTAGATTAATAGTAGACAAGGGTTACTGTCTTTGACAAAAAGAAGAGACCAGGGCACAACAACCATGCCTAACCTGAGACTTGATTCTGAGAAATTTACATCATTCGGGAGAAATTCTGGAGTTTGCCTGCTAACGCTGACAAGCAACAAGAAATTTCTTTGCGTTCGGAACCAGACAAGAAAAGAAAAACGAGGAAATAAGTACGCAGCTACGTTCAGGTTTTCTAAGAGAGACTTCTGCTACGAAGTTAATGTTATGAAATGTCTATTGTTACTGCGACTATCAGCTGTTGGCTTGTGGACGTCAAATCAGCAGAGGTTTCCCGTGGTATTGACTTTTCTGTGAGGCTTCATTAATGAACGAATTTATTTAATCTAAACTCTGGATTCATGTCAGAATAGGAAATTAAAATACACTTAAAAGCACAGAATTCATCCCCTGAATCGAAGATGAAAATTTACAAATAACATGCAAAAACAAAAGGTCATAAAACAACATAATACCTTTTTTCACCGCATAAAACACATCTGAGCTCGATCACAGACCTTTTGTGCGTATCAGTCGAGTGGCAGTTCACTCATAAGATAGGACAGTAAGCGTATTAGACTGCTGATGCCAATTATATTATTCAGCATGATTCAGGAATCCGCAATAAGCTTGTTTTGCTGAGTTAAAAATCTGCAAAACGAAGATCTCAGGTTATTCACGTGTACAAATCACAAATATGAAGATTCCGATGAACACGTGCAAGCATAGTGATGAAAATTCAATGAAGCGGACATCAAAGAAGAGAAACTAGTGTACCATTACATAAAATAAAAGGTGAAACACCGTCATCTGGGAAATTAAAAATAAAAACACTCATCTAACCTTTCTCTGTCCTGTCAAGAGAAAATCAAATTAACTGAGAGTTGGTGGACTTGAGAAAGAGACAGAGGAGTGGACGACGAGAAGAGACGCACCGATCTCACGAATAAATAAATAAATGCGTTATAGAAACAAGTTAGTAAAATCATACAATGTATTGTTTATTACACGCTTTCCAACATACCAGAGATCATTACTCAAGTTATGAGGATAATGACTGCGGAATAAATCTCGCTCCTGTGCCCCCATTTCGATGATATTTCGATCTTTGACCCCATTTCGATGATATTCAACAGAGCCGGTTCAGTATATCTCCGGAACAACATACTAAAGTTTTGTCGCAATAGAAGCATTTTTAGTCAAGTTATGAGGATAATGGCTGTGGAATAAATCTCGCTTCTGTGTTCTGACTCTTGACTCCATTTCGATGATATTCAACAGGACCGGTTCAGTATACCTCCGAAACAACATGTTAAAGTTTTGTCGCAATCGAAGCATTTTTACGTAAGTTATGACGCATAAGTGCAATGGAATAGATCCCGTTCCTATGTCCTGATCTTTGACGCCATTTCGCCCATTTTCAATAGGGTTCGTCCCCAGGTAGTCCCCTACAACAAACTAAAATTTTATCGAAATCAAGCCATTTTTACGCAAATTATGACGCATAAGGGCAATGGAATGAATCCCGCTCCTATGTCCTGACCTTTGACCCTATTTCGCCCATTTTTAATAGGGTTCGTCCCCATGTGGTCCCCTACCACATATTAAAATTTCATCAAAATCGAATCATTTTTACGCGAGTTATCGTGCGGACAGACGGACAAAGCTGGAGCATATACGCTTCTTGATGGACAAAGCTGGAGCATATACGCTTCTTGACGGACAAAGCTGGAGCATATACGCTTCTTCAACCTACGGTTGAAAGAAGCGTAGGTTCTTCGCAGATGACAAGTATGGGCGATACGATATGACAAGCATGTGTGTGTCACTGTCGGCATAGAGATGCCGTAAATTTTTATTGTTTCCCGTGCAGCCATCTTTCAGAAAACGTGAAAATTACATTGACCTGGAACGGGAATCGAACACGCATCTCGCGATTTACATTCAAATATGCTGATATACGTATATATTTGAATATTACTTAATATTATGAATCAGTGGTTTTAATTATGCAACTTAGATAAACAGAGAACATTTTGACTTCAGAACAGCACTGTGTCCTGACCTTTAAGAGCGAACTTACTTTTCAGGGAAAGAAATCTTCCCAAATCTTCTCACACCCGTCATTAGGGGAAAACCACGCCCCCCCCGGCCCCAAGAAAAGGTATTAGCTTTCGTTCTACACACGGTATGGAGAAGCTATCACCAACGGAACACGATTTACGTGTTGACAGTCGCTTACAACTTAAATGGGCACGTGCCCGCGGATGTAGGTAAAAATACCCCCGGGAAAAAATACTCCCAGAACAAACGGTTCACTGTAAACTGCCACACAGGAACACTGATGTGTGGCAGTGTTCCGGTGTGGCAATTTACCGGCAACCCTGCCACACATCTATCAGCAGCAACTTTGCCACAAAAGTTCAAAGGGGAGGGGGGGGGGGCTACAAAGATTACCGTTTCTGGGCCTACATTGGTAACTGAATTGGGAAACGAATTTCGCGAAAACGTTCCATGTAAGCCAAGCGAGAATTGTATTTTTTTTTTTTTTTTTTTTTTGGATTGGAGGTTTCACGACCACCGTGAGCAACTCAATGGGCTATAAGCAGTCGCCCGTCCCTAATTTAGGGTCACTGGTTCCAGGGAAGGGAGAGAGCCAGTGCCGTAAGACAAACACAACATCCATGCCTCACCGGGATTCGAACCCGGACCCCTTACGGACGAACGATCAGAGGCCAGCGCCTTAGACCACTGCGCCATCGGGGCGGCGAATTGTACTTTAATTTTAAGAAATAAATTGCCGAGGATCCGAGGTACACTTGGTGGGGGGGGGGGAGGCTCTACCCTGAACTTCCGTAATATTATATTCTGGGCCGCTGGAGTCTGCCAGTGTATCCAAGGAAGTTCCCCTTGAAGTGTCCGCGAGGTCCATGAGCTTGGGGGGAGGCCTTCCCCCAAATGTTAAAATGGACGTAGAGCTGTAAACATTAGTATCATGCTTTATATAATGATTCTGTACACGACCACGAATTTTCAGGAGGGTGGGGTAATCCCCCCTAGTTCCTAAGAGCTATTCAGGGGTAACATCGAGGATACACTGACCGACTCTAGAGGTCCAGAATATAAAATTACGGAAGTTGGGGGTAGAGCCCTCCAAACCAAGCACCTCGTATCCCTTTCACAGGCTTCACCAAATTTCTGGGGGAGGGGGAAGGGCATACATAGTTAGAAATACATAGAAATTGCGAGCAAATCCCTTACCTTGAACACTTGTCTGCGCTCTTAGAGACTTAGGGGAGGGTGAATTCCTCCCACCTTCCTGAAAATTCGTGGTCGTGTACAGAATCATTATGTAAAGCATGGTTCTAATGTTTACAGCTCTACGTTCATTTTAACATTTTGGGGGAATCCCCCCCCCCAAGCTCACGGACCTCGCGGGCGCTTCAAGGGGAACAGCCTGGATACACTGACAGACTCCAGATGCCCAGAATCTAATATTACGGAAGTTGGGGGTTGAGCCCCCCCCAGTGCACCTCGGATCCTCGGCAATTTATTTCTTCAAATTAAAGTACAATTCTCGCTTGGCTTACATGGAATGTTTTCGCGAAATTCGTTTCCCAATTCAGTTATCAATGTAGGCCCAGAAACGGCAATCTTTGTAGTCCCCCCCTTTGAACTTTTGTGGCAGGGTTGCCGGTAAATTGCCACACCGGAACACTGCCGCACATCAGTGTTCCTGTGTGGCAGTTTACAGTGAACCGTTTGTTCTGGGGGTATTTCTTCCGGGGGTATTTTTTCCGGGGGCATTTTTTCCGCTTTTCAATTTTCGGGGGTATTTTCTCCGGGGGTATTTTTACCGTTTACCCGTGCCCGCATGGGAGAAAACTTTCTTTTACTGAAGTGAAGAGTGACCCCTTATCCCATGCAAAGCTATCCAATTAACTAACTCCTTGCGTTGAGGATCATAAATTGAACCCATTCCCGCTAAAGTGCAGACAAAATGAAGAGACAGTTAAAGCTAGGAGTTTGGTCGAAGAACCCATTTCTCTGGGATGTAAGTAAAAAGGGGGAAAGGGCGCGAATTTTACGTGAAGGCAGGAACATCCTGGATGCCTCACTCGCTGCTGGAAGTAATAAGACATATAAATGTTCTCCCTAAATCAGAAAAATAAAGCTTTTACGAGGATTTAAATCGTTTGCTTTCTACTCTAATGAGAAAGAGAGTCTTCAATCTTCATTTAATCTTTCGGCATCCAGTGCTAAACAAGCATATCAGCATAGTTAGCAACCACGCTAACAATGCTGCCGTTACACTACCTAGGACAACAAAGTTTCAAGCAACTGAAGCTAAACAGATGTAGCTTAGGGGTCCGAACAACTTTCCGGAAGTGCGTTAGTTAAAGCAATTCAAGTTTTCTGAAATATGGCCACATGGGGCAAAAGTGTACGGCATTTATATACCGACAGTGATGCGTATATGACTTTCATGTATTGCGAAGAACTAATTCTTCCAGAGATTCACTTCCCATTCATTTCTATGACCTGAAATACTGAAGATATGTTGAACTTTACCGTGCATGGATGAGAAATAGTCGTTAACGCTACGATGAAGTGGGATTTTTTTCAACTAGCGCACACCCGGAAAGTTGTTCGGATTCGTAAACTACATCTGCTTAACTTCAGTCCCTTGGAATTTCGTGGACCTGGGTGGTGTAACGTTAGCATGCTTGAACGCAGATCGGGAGATGCGGGATTTATTCCCATTCTAGGACGACGTAATGTTCAAGTTTTTTGAAGGGTGGGTACACAGGAAACAGTAAAAATGTACGACAATGATACGAGGTGGGATAAAGTGTAAAGCAAACAATTAGTCTGTTCTTATAGCCATGAATAAGCTACACCACGTAATGGTGAAACAGAATGTAACATGGTTTCTTTCATAAAGTAAACTCAGATCGACTCAGTCCATCTCTGAATAACAGCATCATGTAGGTTCACTAGCTTCTGCAGTGGACGAATGCTTACCCTTCTATTTAGTGTATACGACTTGGGCCCGGGTTCGAGCTCCGGATGAGACATGGGAGGTGTGTTTATCTTACAGCACTGGCTCTCTTCCTTCTTTGAAAACAGTTTCCCCAAATTAGGGACTGGATAATACTTATAGCCGATAGAGTTACTCATGTTGGTCGTTAAACCCCGAATAAAAAAAGCATACCTATTCGAACAAACCTTCGGGACTTAGTTATTACAAATGTAGCAAGTTCACGCTGAACCTCATTAGCTTTGCAAAGTGTAATTGTTTTGGTAAAGTAGTTAATTACTTTAAAAATAATAACAGAAACCGAAAAAGCGATAATGTCATGGTCACAGTGGTATAACAGACGATGGTAAGTCGATTCTGAACGCTGGTTTCCAAGTATTTTCGGCGTTCGGGAAACAGTCAACCCTTTCATCACGTTTCGAAGTAAAGGTATTTCAGATTCAAGGCATAATTCTCAACCAAAGGGCAACTAACAGGACTACGGTGGGTCTTTGTATCGATCTATTACATCTTCAAATGATAAAATAATTCATCAAATAGCTGATTTTCTAATTCAAAACTTTCATCTCTGGATTTAATTTCTTTCACATTAAGAATAGTAACAAGACTCCCTCTTTGTGTATACATGGTGTCTTGCTAAATATTTACTTATTCAAGATTGCATTCATGTTAAAATTGTATCTTAAGAAAAACAAAATTTATTTGGTCCAAAGATTTTTCGTGGTTCGTAGACCTACGTATACGTGCAAAAATATTTCTGCAGACAGGATGGCCGAGTGGTACGAAGCGTAGGCTTTTTATTATCCATGCGAGATGGGATCAGGTTCGAGTTCCGTTGAGGCATGGATGGTGTGACGGCACTGGTTAGGACCAGTGGCCCTAAATTAGGGAAGGGCAGCCAGGATGCTTATAATTCATCAAGTTACTCATGGTGGGCGTTAAACCTTTAAACAAAAAAGAAGTGTTTTTCATGAGTCAAGGCCTTCATGCCTGTTGTTAATGACTAAAAAAATCATTCTGACCCTATACTCCAGTACTCTCTTTTAACATAATTTCCATAAACAAACATTTCTTTATAGTAAATTCGAGATTAAAAATACAATTATTATTATTTTTAGGATATTCCTGTTAGCTGCAGTGGAGCTGAGTCTGAAGATAACGGTTTTAGAGATTTAGTCTGTGATACCGGAAATCCTCTGCCTGCGAACACAACAGTAAGTTGCATTTCCAGAAATTTTGTCTTTTCTGCATTTAAAGCTTCATGTTTTTCTGCCTACTCTAATTATTCATAAACTGAGTAGAAATTCAGACTAGTTTTCTTAATTTTTTACATTATTACAAAACCCAAAATGTTAAGTGTTCAACCGAAATACATTGTAAGAACCTACAGTGGTGTGCAAAAGCATTGCATCAGCTGCAAAAACCGTGAATTTTTAAGTTTAACTCTTTTATAACTAACTAATTTTCATAGTTATTTCATCATTTATGTCATTAGATGCCATATTTAATGGAGATTTCAAAAATGTCTTAGTTTTTCCTGTATCTACTTCTGTTCTTAAGATATGGCATAAAATATGGGGTTTGAGAAACACATTAAAATTCCCGTTAGCTGCGTATCAGTTGTTACAACCAATCAGACACTCTTTTACCTGATTGGTAGCTTCTTAATGCTATCCTAGTTCTACTCCAGCCTTATAAGGGTTGACGCGGAGCTACTACAGCATTTGACTGCCACGGAAAGGACCCCAGGATCGATCCACTAAACATCCGCCGTGCGTCGGATGGGTACGTTAAGCCGTCGGACCCCGGGTACTGGCTCCCCGGCAATAAATAAGGGTGTCTTCCTCCCCCTTTCTACTTCGCTTCCGTGTCACTTTCCTATCCGGCGCTCTAGCCCAAATCTCCTAGTTTCCTGTTTCTAAGGGTTGTTTAAGACTTGGGGTCAGACACTCCCTTCCTAAAATCTTTTACATATGAACATCATCATACTATAGCATTGTAGTAGTCGCTTCTGGTTGTTATTAGGGTATAATTTGTGTACATTCTCATTAATGATTAAAACTGCGGAATTGCCTACAGCGAACAGGGTAAGAATAGTTGTTCTGCATGAAGAAGGATATTCTTCAAGGTAAATCGTTGAAAGAGTGGGCTGTAATCAATCTACAGTTATTAGACTACTGAAGAAAGTAAAAGACACTGCTGATATTAAAAATATGCGTCGCAGTGGAAGGCCCAGATCCACTACAACCAGGTAGGACAGAGTGCTCAGAAAGCTAAGCTTGGCAGACAGGAGGCTCAGTTCACCTGAATTGCTTCAAAAATGGTCTGAAGTGACTGATGTCACTGTTAGTACCTCTGCCGTTAGAAGGAGGTTGCTTCACTATGACTTATGTGGCTGCAAAGGCAGGAATAAACCACTGGTAACTGCAAATCAAAGACAACTTAGACTTCAGTGGGCAAAACAGCATGTCTCATGGACAACCAAGCAATGGGAAAATGTTCTTTTCAGTGATTAATCAGAATTTTGCCTTAATGAGAATCAGAGTAGTGCATTTGTATGGAGATTCAAGCATGAAGAATTCCATCCAAGTTACTTAGTGACTGCTGTTAAGCATCCGGTGAAGGTCATGGTTTGGAGCTGCAAGTGTGCACATGGCATTGGAAACCTCCATATTGTCGACGGTACGGTAAATGCCCAGAAATACATCTGGATATTAGAAAACAAGATGCTACCATCATCTAGAAGACTTTATGACGGCAATTTTATTTTTCAAAATGACAGTGCTCCCTGTCATCGTGCTAAAGTAGTGAAAAAGTGGTTTCGGGAAAAAAATGTTCAGCATCTTGATTGGCCACCACAGTCACCGGATTTAAACCAGATCGAAAATTTGGGGTTCAAAGAGACGTATGAACTACTAAAAAAAAAAAGCCAACAACCAAAATCCAACCCATTGAAGATGTAATTCAAATTTGGAATCGTATTGTTCAACCAATCTTTTACAAAACCTTGTTGACACTATGCCATCAAGATGCAAAGCTGTGATTAGCCGCCTCGGTGGCGCAGTGGTCTAAGGCGTTGGCCTCTGATCATTCGTCCGTAAGGGGCCCGGGTTCGAATCCCGGTCAGGCATGGATGTTGTGTTTGTCTTACGGCACTGGCTCTCTCCCTTCCCTGGAACCAGTGACCCTAAATTAGGGACGGGCGACTGCTTATAGCCCATTGAGTTGCTCACGGTGGTCGTTAAACCTCCAATCAAAAAAAAAAAAAAAAAAAAAAAGCTGTGATTAAAGCTAAAGGCTGGGTAACAAAATATTAGGTACATTTTATAATTTTGCTTCATTATATTTCTGTATTTAGATGCTATTTCATTATTTATGAATTACAAAAACGATTTATTGCTGTAAACCTAAGTATTGGATAAATGATCCTTTTCATAATAATTTGGATGTGGTCATGATGTTTGTAATGTATCTTAAGAATAGAAGTAGCTACAGGAAAAACTAAGACATTTTTGAAATCTCAATTAAATTCCGCGTCTAATGACATAAATGATGAAGTAACTATGCAAATTAGTTAGTTAAAAAAAGAGTTAAACTTGAATGTTCACGGTTTTTGCAGGTGATGCTATACTTTTGCACAACACTGAACATGCTTTAAGAGACTACCCTGAGAATGGAATATATATATTGGGTTGTCAGAAAAGTCATGACGTATTTTAGCCATGTTTTGCAAAGGTCATTTATTGATAGAAAGAACAACTATCATTCAATGATTTAATGCCCGTTTTGTTCGATAATCTTTTGCCATCTTTCAGTGAGCTGCAGAATGCCTCGTTCATAGAAGGACCTGTCTTTCGTGGCGAAAAACTGTACAAGGTGCTGATTTACAGCCTCATCTGAATTGAACGTTATACCACGCAAAGACTGTTGAAGAGAGCGAAACAAGTAGAAGTCTGACGGTGCAAGGTCAGGCGAGTATGTTGGGTGGGGCAACACATCCCACCCAAGCTCCAATAATTTTTGGCGGGTGATCAAACTTGTGTGTGGTCTCGCGTTGTCGTGATGGAACACAACACCTTTACGATGAACGAGCTCTGGATGATGGATTCGTTCAAACTGTCCAATTGCCAACAGTACACATTCTAATTGATTGTTTGGTTCCGTGGTAGGAGCTCGAAAAACACGACACCTTTAAAATCCCACCACACTGAGACCAGAACCTTCCGCTGAAGAATGTCTGCTTTGGATGTCGTTTGAGGCGAAGCAGCACGTCGGGACCAAGATTGTTTGCGCAGCACATTGTTGTACACAATCCACTTTTCGTCACCAGTTATCAGTCGCTTCAAAAAAGGATCGTTTTCCTCACGTTTGATGAGCATATCGCAGATGTTTATACGCGCCGTCAATTGAGCTTCTTTGAGTTCATGAGGAACCCGCACATCGAGCTTGCTTACGTATCCCAGCTTCTTCAGGAG
The DNA here is from genome assembly GCA_039090855.1 of Macrothele yani. Classification (NCBI taxonomy): domain Eukaryota; kingdom Metazoa; phylum Arthropoda; class Arachnida; order Araneae; family Macrothelidae; genus Macrothele; species Macrothele yani. Next base: position 16,651,365 of record CM077017.1, read on the forward strand.
GTCGTGAACTCTTGAATGATGGATGTGCAATGTATCTGCAATTTCTCGTGTCGTGTAACATGTGTTTGACTTGATGAATGCCTTGATTTGGTCGTCATCATCCTCGGTGGGCCTCCCGGACCGAGGAGCATCGTTGAGGTCAAAATCACCAGCACAGAATTTTTGCGAACCACGGCTGGCACTGACGTTCTTGTAGAGCATTATCACCGTACACTTTACGCAACTTTTCACAAGCTTGACGAGCGTTCTTCCCTTTACGGAAGTAAAACAGTAAAATATGGCGAAAATGCACAGTTTGGTCTTCCATCTTCAACTTGATGTCAAATCTCCGCAAATCAACCAAATCGCTCACTCTTCCTTTTAGACTGCAGCTAGAACTGGCACCTGTCGAATGCCATAGCGATAACAGAGCTGCCTCTAGTACTTCCCAAACTGCCCAACCGCCATCGGGTGCCAAAATACGTCATGACTTTTTCGACAACCCAATAGTATTATCCTGTTCGCAAAATGAACTTAAAATAATTGAGACCTTTTGACATAGATAAACATTAATTCCTCAAACTGCATGTAATTACAAATAAAGAAAATACAACATGAATAATGACAGTACGCACTGAGGAGTAGTAATAAGTTTCAAACCTGCAATGCTAAGGTATTTTAAAGTGCGTTCCAAAAAGTGAAAATTTTCTAGAAAACATTTGGATAAACTCGGTCATGTTATGTAATGTTTCCAGCTTGTGTTAGCAGAGATATTACAGTAGAATACCAATATACGCATGCATATACATTTACTCGGAAACTAGAAGCGAATATATCATGTATAATATAAATATTTTGTTGCATTACCTAGAGGATAATTTTCCACAAATAATAGCTGGAAAATAAATAAGTGGACGATCTGTGTGTCAGCTATCGGCTTAAGAAAGGATTTTTGCAATGCTAGCAATTTACAATGCCGTAGAGACAAGCACACAATGAAGTATCCGAATTCGAACCCGGGACGCTCTGACGAACGGTCAGAACTTCAAAAGAGCATTTATTTACAAAAAAAGACAACATACAAACACAAATTTTCACCGGGAAAAAAAATTGCACAATAACTCACCGGCAACGACAATAACAACACACAATCAATATCGCAATAAACAGAGTACTCTACAGGAAGAAGCAGACGACATCAGAGCAAGTTGAAGAATAACACACGGCAAGATAAAAAGAAAACAGTTGCACAACAAACAATACATACAGGACAGACCACTAATGAAGCAAGGCGGTAAAGAAAAGTCAGCCGAGTTTGTCAAAACTGTCAAGGGGAAAAAACAAACACACACACGGTCCGACAACAAGCTGCAGCCGAAAAAAAACAAAACCTGGTAGTTCGGAGAAATGCGTTGACAAATGGCTGTAAGCCGACGAACAACAAAAATTTACATTTAAAGCGTATCTCGGTCAGTAAGACCGACAGCAACACAGAGAAAAAAACAACCACTAGAAACTAACACCCCGTACCATTAACACAACACACAAAGCACAATATTCAAATATCACCAAGAAATTAACACACAATGCACAATATACAAATAGCACCATGAACACAATAAAGAATGCACAATACACAAATAACACCATGAAAACTTTGTGAAAAAGAACACAGGAGTTAAACTTGCAGACAAGCATCACCACCAAATAAATTCAGGTCGAAACAGTGAATTCGCACTGTATGCACAGCACTAACCACAAAAATAAACACCGATTACACAAACAAAATCAAGAAACACGTCGGTAAGGTTCAGAACCAACACACAAAAAAAACCCTCGGTACCACGCGCCAGCAGTACCCGTTCAGCAAGAAAAAAAAGTTAAAACAAAAAAATAAAAACAACCACAACATTAAACACAAAACCGTGCGACAGTAAACTGTGTGAAACCGACGAGTAATAAATATAAAATAGGTGAACGACACCAAAAGCAAACTAGAAAAAAAAGCCGACACTTGAGCAACAAAAAACAAAACAAAAACACATCAGACAATGTGCATGCCACAGCAAAAATGCAATCAACATCAACAAAACAACATAAAACACCTTGGTAACAGTAAACAATAAACAGAAAATACCAAAACGCTTAGCCGGCACACAAAAAAGTTTGTCGACCAACGGCTTGAGGCCGACGGAAAATAAAATAAAAGAAAAGAAAAAGTCAGTAAACGCTACCGACAACAAATTAACGGGAATGTGTGTGCACGGAAAGCAACAAGAAGATAAACTAAAGGAGACACTAACCCACTGACACAGATCTACGGTATGTACAAAAATTATGCACTAAACAAAAAAACACCAATAAAAAAAAATAAATATAAATATAATAAACTCTGGCTATGGGAGGAGAGCAATAATGCCTGCAGAAACATGAAACCATGACAAATATGGAGACCAGAGAGAGAAAAAGGCAGGCACATCCTGCCGAACCCGCGCCATGTCATACTCAAGTTGGAGGACCGATCTGATGGATGATCGGTACCTCCTGCACAAAAACACCCGGGCCGGATGATAACGCCGGAGAGAAGCTCGATCCACGCTTGAGTGGTAAAACAAATAAATCGTCAACTTCGCTTGGAGAATGATGAATGCACAAACAGAACTGTGGACATCTACAGGGGGAGAATGGCGTCGGAGGAAATAAAAATGGAACATTGTATGAGGACAAGGGCAAACTTTGGAAAGAAGGGAAAACATAATCGAAAACAAGGGCTGCAACACCAGACAAGAATCATAGGAATGTGACACATCACCAAGTGTAGAACAAAAGAAGCAAAGCGGGGAAGCCAAATGACGAAAACGATGAAGGGTACGCGGAGTGAGCAACCGACGGTGTAGGTGCAGCCAATGAATGTCCCGGGCTTTCGGGGAAGCCAGGGAAGTCGATGGATCACTCCATGTACCTGGAAGATCTGTAGCTGAAACAGAAGGAATTGCTAATGGAGCTGTGAAATTGGTAAGAAAATGCGAATAAAGAAGCTTGGCTGTAACTTGATGGGGTAAAAATGGAGAATCGTTTAAGTAGAGAAGAAAGGGAAGACTGAGCGACGGGGCGGAAGACTGAATGAGGCCAATAGAATTGACAAGTAAAGGATAAAGACGAATAAGACAGGATTGAATAAGACAGAACTGTGCACGATGCTGAGGGGTATCAAGTAACAGAGGGGAAAGGCGATCAAAAGATTTCCAGTGAAGAGAAGAATCAAAAAGTTGAGAAACCTGAACGACGCCACTTGCAAACCAAGTGGAGAAGTTCAGGTACTAAGAATTTGGAGAACGAAGGGCAGAGGAGAAGAAAAGTGGTTCCGCAAGGAGATCGTTAGTCGAAGCTGGGGGGAGGCGGACTGGACATAAGGAGTGCCAGAGGGAGAAAACGGTACGGTAAGTAGCGGGAAAGTGATTGGGAATGAGTGGAAAGAGGTCCATGCGGATAAAAGTAGCCAGAGAAAGAAAAGGACTTCGTGGAAAGAGCAAAGTGTCAATTATAGTAATCGAAGAACCGCAAGGAAGGGAAAAAATCCTCAAAAAATGTTGGAGATGGAAAGCGTTCGATTTAAGGGACAAATCCGGAAGGGCAAGACCACCAAAAGAAACCGGAAGGACAAGCGTGGATCGATGAACCCAATGTACGACATCCCAAATAAAATTTGTAAAAAGACATTGAACGTGACGAAGAAAGAGGGGAGGAGGGAAATGAGCAAACCAAGTATGAGAAAGGGCCGGAAGAAGAAAAGCGGAAAGAAGATGCGACCTGCTAAAAAAAGAAAGAAACGGTTTCAAACGGCGAAAAGGGGCAAGGCGTCGATTCATGTCCTGCACCAAAGGGGACCAAGTGGCGGCAGCAACCGCCACCGGGTTCCCGATGAACACTCCAAGAAGTTTGATGACCGTGGTCGACCACCGGGCACCCCAAGGGCGGTCGCCGCGGGACGACCACGAGCCAGCCCACAAGCCAACAGATTTAGAGGTATTAAGGGCCGCACCTGAAATTGAAGCATACTCAGTATAGATAGATAAAACAACACCAAAAGCCTGTTGGGAACGTAAAAAAAGAGTAAGGTCGTCCGCATAGGCCGACAAAACCACGCGATGGTGCCGTGTGGAGGCCACACCACGCGGAATGCCTGCCAGCAAACGAGATCGAAGGGAAATAAGAAGTGGTTCAAACGTGAGGGCAAACAGCTGACCCGACAGGGGACAACCCTGCCGGATACCGCTTGCAAAAGGAATAGCAGCCGTCATAAAAGAAGAGGTCCGAACACGAAAGTTAGAATGGGAATATAGATTGGAAAGTGCCTGACAGAAAAGGGAAGGAAAGCCAAAGTGACGAAGAACAGAGAAAAGATAAGAATGATGGACAGAATCGAATGCTTGTTTCTGATCTAGGTTAAAAATAGCAAGAGGTTCAGAAAGACGGGAAGCAAGAGAGTGTAAATCACGGATGGTAGTGATGTTAGTTGCAATCGAACGGGAAGGGATCGTATAAGTTTGGTCAGGATGAATAATAAATTGTAGAACAGGGTTAAGGCGAAGAGCCAGAATTTTTGCAAAGATCTTGTAGTCGGTGTTAAGAATCGAGATGGGGCGCCAGTTAGATAGAAGACCAAGATTACCAGTTTTAGGAATTAGGCGGAGAAGAGCAAAAGCAAAGTCAGAAGAAACGAAAGTCGAAGAAGAAAAGATCGAGTTGAAACAAGCAACGAGAAGAGGAAGCAGAGCAGGAAGAAAGGTTTTATAAAAAGAAAGTGGAAGACCGTCAGCCCCAGGGGTGGAGCGGTCATTCAGACTAGAAATGGCAAAACGAACCTCCGAGGGAGAGATCGGTGAAACCAAGGAGGGGGAAAAAAGACGGGACCTGAGGAAGATGTGATAATAATGGAGAATTCTCTGCAGGCGGCAGGACCCGCAATCGAAACCGATCAGTGAAGTACTGAAAAGTTCGATCACAGATCTGCACTGGATCAGAAACAGTTGAGCCATCTGGAAGCGAGAGAAAAGAAATGTTGGAACTCAGAGCACGGTGGGATTCAAGATGTCGAAGGTGTTGAAACGGGTCATCATGAAAATGTAACTTGGAAAACTTTAACCGGGTAAGAGACGAAGAAGCAAAGGAAGATAGAATGCTATGAAGTTGTGATTGAAGAGCTGCAAACGATGGATCTGAAGGAGAAAGGAACTGTAGTTTACGGTGAAGAATAGTTAAATCATGAAAGCGGTGAAAACGGGACGAAAAAGAGAACTGACGTGCAAACGATAGGATAGAAAGTTTGGTGGAAAGCCACAGAGCTGCTGGGATCAACCGTGAGAGGAAGTTCAGAAATGGATGAAGAAATAATCGAACGAACTTCGGCCTGAAACGTGGGATCGGAAAGGAGAAAATCATCGAGAGACCAAACCGGGGAGGGGGGAACAGAGAAAGAGGACAAAAATATTTCCAGAAGAACAGGACGATGGTCGGAGGAAACAGAAGGATGATGGGTTACTTCAACAAGGGAGGAGTGGAGGAAACTAGAAACATAAAACCGGTCGAGACGAGCCGCAGCATGCGCTAAGGCGGCCGGAGGAAACCATGTGAATTCACGGGACAGAGGGTGGATGGTACGAAATGCGTCAATGAGACAAAAATTACTAACTAGTTGAGACAGTTGGGAGGAAAGGTTAAGGCGACTCTCCCCGGAACCATCACGGTCAAGACCCGGTTGGAGAGTGCAGTTGAAGTCACCACCAATAAGAACGATTTCAGAAGGAGGAATTTGGGAAAGAAGGGAAATCAAATGCGAAAGAAGAGCATCAGCATCAACCGATGATTGTGGCATATGCAAATTGAAAACATGAAAACGACGGGAAAGATAACTAAAGGAGATACCTTGAAAGGAGCCCAGCAGACTCTGTGACTCAACGATATCTGAAAGAAGAGAATGAAACCGAGTACGGAATGCAATCGCTGTACCGGACCCAATGTGCGTCCGGTAGTTGTGATAAAAAGCGTAGGGCCAGCGTCTCCAGCAGGAATACCCGGTCGCCAAGGAACAGTTCGTCTCCTGGAAGAGGAGGATATCTGTCCTCAGGAAACGAACGTCCTCGAAGACCAAAGCATTCGCGGCTGAAGACGCAAGGCCTCTACAGTTAAAGCAGAGCACATTTAGGGAAGGCATCACTGGGGCGGCTGCATTCAACCTTCCAGTTCTGACTTCAAAACTTTAAGTAAATACGCCAACCGGCGAGCGTACTGCTCTGTCCCGGATGGCAGATCAACATTTAATAAGAACTCATGCAGGAACGTCAGTTGGGTTAGCATCTCCGGAAGGTGAGAGAGTTTACTTGCTATACAAGGGAGAGTAATCAATTTCGCCCGTCTGGGGCGAGCAATCAAGGCATACAGATCTGTGAATGAGAGGGGAGTTAAGGGCACCTCAATGTCAGCAAACATAGAGGTGATGTCAACCAGAGAGGGGGCAGGAGAGTCGTCATCAGATTCATCAAATAAAGTTTCTTCAGAATCGGGATCGGTAACGTCCATGGAATCATCGTTCGGCAAACAGGTAAAACGGTTGTAGATGGAAACTGAAGAAGTAACAGGAGCCGGTCCAGGTGAAGGTGACGAGGATGTAGCCGTCTTCCTGGATTTCTGGCGGTCCGAGGAACTCGCACGACGGTTCGCTGAGCCAGGGGAGTTTTGCCTCTTGGTCCGCTGAACCTTGGGGGTGGAGGCCTTTTCAGACGCTGGCAACGGTGGAAATTCCTGCAGGTCAGTGGATGCCGAAGCAACACGGACCACTGGAGGTGATACGACAGAGGTGGAACCAGGATCGGCAGCTGGAACAGATTGAGTGGGGTAAGGGTGGGGGAAGAATCCGGAGCGGTGGGCAGAGTCCCCGCTGGAACAGCAGCATCAAGTGATTGAGTTGGAACAGTAGCAGCTGTGGAATGTGGGCATGCCGATGCAAGGTGACCTTCACCCTTGCATCGGAAGCACTGAACGCCAGCAAACAGATTGAAAATGTAGGTCCGGGTTTCAGTTATGAGTTCCAGGGTGGTTGGCCGGTTAACTATTGCTTGTGGGGTTGGAAAGATGACTCTGTATTGACGACGACCGCCCTGAACATGTTTCAGGGGGAGTCGCGAGCAGCAGCTGGGAGGTACTTTGTGGTACCAACCACTCGCCCCATGGTGTTAAGGGCATCAATTAATACCGAGTCAGGCACAGCTGTGGGTACTGGAGACAAGGTGACAGTCACTGGTCTTTGAGCTGCTGCAACTGGTTGGAGATGTACGGAACCAATGTCCAAGCCAAAAGCAAGGATTTTGTCCACTGCCTGTTGATGAGTGAAGTGCACGACAACACCCCCTCCCAAGCGGATAATAGACACAATGCTTTCTCCGGGTACAACTTTAGAAATAACATTTAAATATTGGGGGAGGGGGTGTCGCGCAGAGCAGGAACAAATACACTTAAAAGTAAGGCAGACGAAAGTTCCTTACCTTGAGGAGAGTCGAGTGGTAATGTTATCCTTAAAGCGGAAGCAACACGTGTAAACTCTGGTCGCGAAGACACAGAAGCACTATGTAAAGTAGAAGTCGCACTCACAGCCGCGGCGAACGAACGAGACACAGGAATAGAAGAGCTGGGTACCTCTGACCCAGCCTCCGGCAAATTTGTAACCAGCGGTACAGTTGGCGACGAAACCACAACACTATTTGACTGAACACCATTCATGGTGGTCACGGAAGATACAGACGACGAAGAAAGCGCAGAGGAAGGAGATACAGACGGGTATATGGCACTCATGCTGGTGGAGGTAGTAGCCAGCCCGGCTACTAACCCTCGCGGCTCGAGCGTTGCAGCTTGCAACACTCAAGAACAGGCAAAAAAACGAAAAAATAAGCACGTACAGCTTGTACGCCTCACTACTTGCGAGGAAGGAACTCAGGTAATAACAACACACGAACTGTCAAAGAACAAACGCAAAAAAAACCCACAAACTTCACACGAAACTTCTAATACTGGCAGGAGCTCGAAAAAATGCGACTGATCAGTCAGAAGCCAGAGCTTAGACCACCGCACCACTGGTCTCGCCATCAGACAAATGAACAACCTATGCCTCAGCTGGCACCATCTTCAACGAACAGTCAGAAGCTAGCACCTCAGATCACTCAGCCACCCTTGAGGCAACGATGTGTTTGTATCTGCTGTCCAGGGGCGGATCCAAAAGTTTACTCTAGGAGGGGCGGGGCGGTTTTTCGGGTATAAAAAGGGAGGCAGAAGCCATTTTGAAAGTTTTTTTAGATATAACGTTAGAATATACACTGAAGAGCAATTGAATTAGAGACAGCTGGCGTTACGCAAATGTGGCGCTGTGGGCGGCCCTGTAAACGGAAACGACATGACGTATGCAGCGATCCGGCAATATAAGGAGTGATGCAACGGGAATCAGTAAGAGTCGGACGCAGTATGGATAAGACGAGGATCTAAGCGCATTTGATCGTGGGCAAATTGTCGGGGTCCGACGAATGGGTCACTCCATCTCGGAAGTCGTGCAGGCACTGGGATTTTCACGAGCCACTGTGTCACGGGTGCACCATGAGTACATCGAATCCGGTAAAACCATCCCTGCAAGGGCCAACTGCCGTGGACAACAGCGTGCGGATGAGCGGGGTCATCGTCGGCTAGCGCGCATTGTAACAGCGGATAGACGGGCCACAGTGCAATAAATTCCTCGGAAATTTAACGCTGGTGCACATAAACGTGTAAGCAGCCACACCATCCAGAACCATCTCCTCGCTATGGGGTACAAAATCCATCGTCCCACGAGGGTACCGCTGCTGACCGCACATCACAGGGTGCAAAGATTAGCATGAGCGCGGGAACATCGCCACTGCACCCTAGACATCTGGGAAAATGTTGCCTGGACTGATGAGTCGAGACTCACGTTGGTACATGCGGATGGCAGGATACGAGTACGGCGCAAACCACATGAAGCGATGGATCCTTCTTGCCAGCAGGGTACTCTTCAAGCTGGTGGGGGTGGCATTCTCGTCTGTGGACTGAAATGGGACCCCTGGTACGTGTGACATCGTCCCTCACAGGTCAACGTTTTTTTTTTTTTTTTTTTATTGGAGGTTTAACGACCACCGTGAGCAACTCAATGGGCTATAAGCAGTCGCCCGTCCCTAATTTAGGGTCACTGGTTCCAGGGAAGGGAGAGAGCCAGTGCCGTAAGACAAACACAACATCCATGCCTGACCGGGATTCGAACCCGGACCCTTTACGGACGAATGAGGTCAACGTTACCGGGATATCCTGGACGACCGTTTGCTCCCGTTTGTGCGTCTTCAACATCCCACTGGGGACTTCATCCTGCAACAAGACAATGCACCGTTCCATCGCTCCCGAATTGGATCCGAATGGTTGGATGAACACTCCACCGACGTGACCTCGCTTCCTTGGCCAACTAGGTCACCTGACCTCAATCCCATCGAGCACATCTGGGATGCCATCGAGAGAAATGTTCGAGGCTCTGACCTCCCTCCATCAAATCTTCGTGAACTGTGGGAGCTTGTTTAGGGGGTCGTGGATCCGTATGGCTTCCCAACGCTTCCGGTGTCTTGTCGAGTCCATGCCGAGACAAATCGCTACCGCCATCAGGACGAAAGGTGGTGCTACACGTTACTAGACAGGTATCTCTAATTCAGTTGCTCTTCAGTGTGTATATATATATATATATATATATATATGTTAGTAGCAGGAGATGCCGAAAATTACCCCGTTATTAGCCACGCTGTCTCCCTCCCAGCCCACCCCACCCAAGCACCAAGCAGGGATTGACTTCGGAGTGGGTGGAACAACGGGAGGCGTCCGTGAGGCGTGAGAGAGCAGGAAAAATAAGAAAAAAGAAAGAAGCCCTGAAAAGACCATCTGGGAGAAAGCGGTGGGGACATTTTTACGAATTTTGTTTACGACCCAATTAAGATACCTACATAGATCTGATTGCTATTCACAGTTTCTCTCACCTACTCTGATTTCAATACCAAGCTCTGCCTTATCCTGTTTCGAGACGTTACAGATGCTAGACAATATGACAATAGCAAACAACTAACAAAGAATATCCCCATATTTTTTCCCCCGCTGTAACCGTTTTCGCTTTATCTTTTGCGCGCTCTCTCTCTCTCTCTCTCTATTCTATTCCCTTCTCTTTCTTTTTTCACTGAACATAAATCAATGTAATAAGTATTTTAAATCCTCCGTACTAAGTTTAATTGTTAATTTTTTTTAGAAAAACTGAAAACAAAATATGCAAAGTTAATCATTTACGATCTTTGCTACCTTAAACGTCAAAACTTTGTTAGGGTTTAGAGGGGAGGTCGCCCCAGTCGCCTCCCGCTGGATCCGCCACTGCTTCCGTCCTGTGCAAAATACCGAGGAGGTCGGTGGCGCAGTGGTCTAAGCGGTGGCTTATGACCATTCGTCAGAGATGTGCCAGGGTTCGAGTCCCGGTGCGACATGGATGTTGTGTTTATCTTACGGCACTGCCTCTCTCCCTTCCCTGGAACCAGTGGCCCTAAATTACGAACGGGCGACTGCTTGTAGCCCGAGTTGCACACAGTGGTCGTTAAACCCCCAATAAAAAAAATATACCAAGGTCGTCAAGCGAGTAACTCTAGGTGGTGCAGTGGCTGAACTTTACTATCATTATATATTTTTTCAAGTTTGGAGACTCCAGAACCTGCGAGGTTTACAGTGAGCGCACCTATCGGCCATGAAGACTGTGTGTGTGTGTGAGAGAGAGAGAGAGAGAGAGAGAACTGTAGAATAAAAAATTGTTCTGAACAAAGAAGCATTTCCAAAAGCGCGTCTTTCGACCTCTTCATAGTCCATTGGTTCCCAAACTAGGGGACGTGAGGGGATTCTAAGAGGGGCGTAAGACTGAAGTTTTCATAACGAAAATATGTTTTTAACAACTCAAACAAATTATCGATTTTCTAATTTCATACAACAAAATGTCTTTAGAAGCATAGGCGTAGCGCATCAATTGGTGGGTGAACAGAAGAATGATCTAGATTTAGAAAGGCAAACCGTTTGTATACTATCAGTAAGCCCCTATTTTCCAGACAGCCTTTCTGGCCATCCTGCTCACAAATTAGCAAGCAGTTCTTTCAGCGTTGACGTGAATTTGTTACCAGAAGTACTGCAAGAAGAATCACTCGAAAGGAAATATTATTTGTAAGTGCAAAAGATAATTTCGGAAACTCAAGCTTGGAAGAATTTTTGAATAAAATACAGTAAGTCCCCGACTTACGGAGTTAATTCGTTCCAAAGATTTCCGTGTAAGTCTAAAAACCGATTAAGTCGAAAGGTGCTTACTTACGGTGAATCGCGGACATGCACGTTCGTTTCAAGAGACAATTAAAGCTAAACTATTACTATAGTATATGAAAAGATCAGCAGAAAAGCGCAAATTAATCCTGAAATATAATAGTACAAAACGTGAGAGACGGTGGTATAGCGCTATATATCAGATTGACTGAGAAAGCCTGTAAATCAGCTGATTCAAGAACATGTCCATACAGAAGCTTGTTTAATACACAGCAATACAATTCGCTGTTCAATTTGTGCCTCTCAAACTGTTGCAATAGTATACCGTACGCTACTCCATTCCCCGTAGTTACTACGATTACTCATTTCTGAAAAGCTTCTGCATTCAGTGAGATCCATTGGAAAAGCTTAGACCCAAATAAATGTCGATTTTAAAACGCAAAAATACGAATTAAAGGAACTCAAACATTGAAAAGCAAGTCAGACATTTCCAACTGCGTCACACTACGCAATGGAAAACCAATATATGCAGGCGGTATAACAATATATAGTCATGGCGCGAAAGCAGAAGAATCTACATGTCTCAAAAGTTTAGAGACAGGAGAAACGTAATGCAAATACGTTTCTCTCGTAATACAAATATGTTTCTCTCATAATGCAAAATGCGTTTCTCGAGGTCCGATCAAAAAGTTCCGAGACTAGGCAGATGCACAACAAAGTACTTACGTTACTTAAGTCTGGCTATGATTTCCCTCACAGTACTCTCCTTGGGCAGCGAGCGTTTTTGCCACTGTTGGAACGCTCCCTGGAAGTCCTGTTTGCGAATCGTGTCAAGCGCCGTCTGCGATTCGTGCTGGATCTCGTCTACGGTTTCAAAACTGCGACACTTGAGCTTCATCTTCGGGAACAGAAAGAAGTCGCAGGGGGCCAAATCCGGTGAGTAAGGCGTGTGAGGAATGGTAGTCATGATGTTGCGGCTGCGAAAATGGCGTGTTGCTAACGCTCTGTGAGCTGCTGCACTGTCGTGATGAAGTGGGAAATCACCCCTGCGCCACATTTTAGGTCGTTTGCGGCAAATGTCCTTCCTAAGACGCCGCAGAACATCGCAGTAAAAAAGGGCGGTGACGGTCTGGCCCTGGGGGACGAATTCACGGTGCACAACCCCACGAATGTCGAAGAACACGATGAGCATGCTTTTGGTTGCGCTCCGGACCTGTCGGGCCTTCTTCGGTCGTGGAGATGCCGGGCTCTTCCACTGCGACGACTGTTGTTTGGTCTCCGGGTCGTAACAGTAGACCCAAGTCTCGTCCCTAGTGATAGCCCGCGACAGGAACGTTGGTTCATTCACCACTTGCTGACGATCTTGACAGAGTTCGACACGGAGCGCCTTCTGTTCGGGGTTCAGAATTTTTGGCACAAACTTTGCAGCAATGCAGTACATGTTCAAAACCGACGTCAGAATTTCATGCACTGTTCCGTATGACACATTGACGATGGTAGCAATGTCTTGAATGGTTCTCCGACGATCCTCATGCACCAGTTCCCTAATTTTGTCCACATTTTCGGGGGTTTTGCTCGTGGACGGTTGCCCTGACCTCTCGTCGTCTTCCAGTGCCGTTCTACCGCTCTTGAACCGCGAGTGCCACTAAAAACACTTCGCACGACTCATTGCTCCATTGCCATAAGCCTGCCGCAACATTTCATGCGTCTCCGTTTCCGATTTGCCGAGTTTGACGCAAAATTTGATGTTCGCTCGCTGCTCTAGTTTGCAGTCCATACCGAAATCGCAGCAGTGTTCTGCACGTGGTCACCAAATATCGTGTAGCACAGCTCCCGATGTTCACAGAACAACGCCACCCGACACAATGACTCATGAAGGCCACTGCTCTCGACCGCTGCTCGCGCATCCGCGTACTGCCATCTGTTGGCGCGCTACGTACCTAGTCTCGGAACTTTTTGATCGCACTACGTATATCTTTATTAGATATGTATGGTATTTGAAGACCCCTGAATCAGCTCGGAAATACGTCTATCCGTTAAATAAATTAGATTCTGTAGTTTCCGGTTAATACAGCTTTCAGTTAGTAGCTAATTAACTATTCATCGTACCAAATTTTATCAGTACGTTATCTTCAGCCGTGCTTGAATGATTTTCCATTGGAATTACTAAAAACATTTCCTCCGATTTTTTAAAAAACCAATCGCCTAACCTAGATGAAACGAATAATGGTTTTGCATTATTAAATAAATGATACTTTTGTCCAATTTCAACCAAATCGACTACAAACATTTTTTTTAGCAAAGCATGGAAATATCAAATTTCGTCTTTATCTGTTAAACAGTTTTTGAGTCATTTCATTTAAAAAAAACGAGAAGAGAGAGAGAAAAAAATAAGGAATATCCCAAAGGTGCCTGCACTTTTGGTGCCACTAAGGGCATCAAAAGAGGAGGTACGCTCGGGATATACAATATATATCCTAGAAACAGTCTTGCCGTGCTTAATAATTTTTCAATAAATACTACATATAGAAATATAGATAAAAATATATAAATATAATATTTTAACCTATAATATAGGTAAAAATTAATTTATTAAAGTACTTAAAAGTTTTTTAACCTCCTCTGCATACTATTTTCTCCCCACTATTTGTGTGGAATTCAGAACTTATAGCTTCCCCTAGAATTTAGCACTAGCTGCGAAGCGAAGGACTGACTCTACTAACATCATACATAGTTTTCACACTCAAATAAATTTCTAATTATTCCATAATTTTTCAAGACCTTTAACAGAAACACTGTTTGCTATGTCATAAGCCTTGTAGAAATCTAGAAATATAGCGAAAACTTTGTTACCAGCAAATACTTTTCAATCAACATACTGTAAATTTGCTTATTATGGCTCTTACCAGGTAAAAAAAGTACTCTGCACATCCAAGATAATCTCTGATGTCAAGCTCCACCATACCTTATCAACAATGACCTTTCCAACTCCTTCCCTGGAACATTCAGCAGGGTGATACATTGATAATCCTTACTTTCAATCTGACCACATGTTCTCTAATACGAGTACATGAGAACAATAATAGTATCCCTCCAGTCCTGAGGTACAACTCCTAACTCTGAACATAGTACACACATAAAGTAGTTTTAGTGTTTTCATATTTGTGAGACTAGTTTTTGTTACAGAAAAATTTTCTGTTTTATTTCAGATGACATTCAAAATTCTGTTGGCACCGTCTCACTCGCTTTCTGCTAGCAGCGATTTGAAATTTATATTTGAAGCTAATAGGTATGATTTATCACTTTCCAAGCAAAGTTTCTAAGAATTTCTTGTAAGAGATGTTGTTTATTCTGCTGTTGCCATGAACCATGCAGTTCCTTACTAAGCGCGATATAGAAGTTCATTTCATGTAGTCAGATTGCTTAAGCATTAATATCAATATTGAAAAAATATAAAGCAAGTGCTAATAATTGTCTTGTATATTTCACTCCTTATCTGTTCTGATAAATTATTTGAAATGCTGTTACTATTTTTTCTAGCACCAATAATGAATCGGTTGAAACTTACCATGACAACAACGTTGTGATACATCTCCCTGTCAAAGTTGAAGTGAATATGATTATACATGGGTAAGAGAAAACTAGTGTTGTTCAGAAATAAATAGCTTTTTCTTGCAACTCTAAACTGATGTGTAGGTGGTTCAAATGACAATGGCAAAAGTGGAAAGAAAGAGGAAATCCAACTTCTGTGGTAACAGTGTATTGTTTAGATGAGTTATAAGGAATAAGAAGGACAGTGTCATAATTAATAGAACACTGTGCAAAAGTGAAAATGAAAACAATATGTTTTCTACAAGAAAGAGTAAAACTGAGTAACATGCATAGGAGTGTGGTTAAAATGTATGGTGATAACTGTTTAACATAACATGGAGTCCATGAATGGATAGAAAAGTTTAAAAATGGTGTGCAAGTGTCCACGGGATAAGTTATTTTTTCTGCATTTTGGAACAATAAAGGAGTCATTCTTGAGAGGAGTTGAAAAATGGACAACTGACTATAGTGCATGCTACTGCCATCTAATTAAGAATGATCTGGTCCATGTATTGGAGAAGGTTCAATGGCCCTCCTCCGCAAAGAAGTTAATTTACAACACGAAAACGCTTGTTCTCAGAGTTTCCATGAGGTGTTTGCATTCATTAATAAATTAATTTTGAAATGTTACTCAATTTACCATATTCCCCAAATTTGGTTTGAGCAATTTTCACCTTTATTGCCCAGCCAACAGTCACTGAGACAGAAATGTTCTTGTTTCGACTGCAAGCGGGGCACAAATGGTGCACCTAAGAAAATTTCTTTGACAAAGTGCAAGCACTTGTTTCATGGTGGTGAACATGCATTGCAAGGAGGCCACTGTGTGGAAAAGTGCATCTGTCGTCCAATTGGGTAAAACCTTTGCTCTTTCCACTTATACTGTTTTCCTTTGAACCATGATCATGCAATTTTGTAGCTAGTGTGTTGTATGCCTTTACTCGTTTTGATATTCATGTAACAGTTTGCCCACTTTATGAAAGCTTGTATTAAGATCTGACATTAATTTTATTCCCATGCATGGTTTTTAAATATCAGCTCCTATCCTAAGCATGGTAATAGTGATACTTGTTAATAATGTTTAATAATAACTTTTAATATATATGTATAAGGATGCTAATTTTATTGATATCTTGTAAATACTTTGAAACTTTTATCTTAATGATATTTCAAATGCTGTAAATATGTAGGAACCTTTTTAAAGTGCAGAGTTTTCTTTGTTTCATAGTGTGCCAGTGTGTCTCCTAAAATAATTCTGGTGTAGGACTGGGTCTTTTGGGGGTCGAATTTCACAGAACACTAGGCACTGAAGCCGAATATTTTTTTGGCATAATTTTTGTAATGGCTGTTATCTCTGCTTGAAGTACAAAGAGTGTTTCAATGGACAAACGTTTTTCTGGTGGAAGGACATGGTGTATTAAGGATTAATTGTGCTCCTGTATAAGAGAAAACAGATAATATCCATTCCAGCATCTATTCAAGATGGTCGATCAAGCAGAATACTGTGAACGTTTAATATCTTCTCAGCAGATCACCAGATTTCAATTTTCTTTCTTATTTCAAGCTCATACTTATAGCTTTTCACCTTACAGTAGGTCCATTGTCATGAAATTATCCTTTTTTGTATAGAATTTAAGCCAAAACTTGCTGTTTTAAAAATAAGAGCTGAAAACATTTAATGCTAAGTCTAGATGAACAGAAAAATCTCTAACAGCCACTTCAAAGTAGTAGCTTACAAAATGGTGGGGCTTTAAAACAAATAGGGGTAGGGATCTGATTTTTTTTTCTAATATTTCTAATACACTGAATGTTAGCTACTGCTTATAGCCCATTGAGTTGCTCACTGTGGTTATTAAACCCACAAGCATAAAAAAAAATGTACTGTCACTAGGGTACATGCAATGGCAATGAAAACATTTTGAAATCTCCAAACAAATTACAGTTTCAATCATTACGAGAAAGGTAATTCCACTGCTTATTTGCAACTTGAGAACTATGATATTATGGAGCCCCCTCCTTTCCAAGTGGTCTGAGATGGTGGATTCTGACTTTTTGTTCGAGATGGGCCCAGGCTTGATTCCCACACTAGGCATGGGTGGTGCACGAGTGTTACGGCACAGCCCCTTTCCTCTTCCTTGAACCAATGTCCCAAAATTAGGGATGGTCAATTTCTTATAGCCCTACGAGCTGCTTATTGTGATAGAAATATCATACAAAGGGGCCAATATCACAAACATTTTAAGGATTATTTCAAAAATATTCACCGGAGGAGACAGAAAATAATTGAAATATGCTGGTTAGGATGAGATCGAATGATTATACACTATATTCACAAAAGTCACCGGACATCCCTTCAAAAGCAAATGAACGGATCCGCTGCGTGGTTAAGATGCACGGTACAGCTGCAAACGGTATAAGTATAAAAACAGGCCTGCAAATGACTGCGATCATAACGCACTGTGAGCTTGTGTGAAAATGTCGCGGCGGGACAGAACTGACTTTGAGAAAGGAAAGATTGTTGGATGTTATATTAGTGGGTTGTCCATAAGAGAAACCGAGAGGTGTTTAAACATACCCAAGTCAACAGTTTTGGATGTACTGAATAAATGGAAGATACATGGCGTGCCTGAAGCAGCAAAACGTACTGGCAGACCAAAGAAAATCAGTGATAGAGGACGTCGAAGCCTCAGGACAGTCGTTACAGTTAATCGACGGAGAGTACTGCACAAGACCTCAGTGTACAGGTGAGTAAAAATGCTGGAACCTCGGTATGTACACGTACCATTCGCAGAGAAATTCATTCCATGGGTTACCGTGGTCGTGCGGCTGCTCATAAGCCTTTCATCTCGACTCGGAATGCTACTCGTCGTTTAGCATGGTGTAAAGAACATTTATCGTGGACTGTAGATCAATGGAAACGGGTTCTATGGACTGATGAATCCAGATACACGATCCATCAGTCTGATAGCTGTATGTGGGATGGCGGCAGCCGGGAGAACGCTATTTACCACAGTGTACTGTTCTACGGTCAAGTTTGGAGCTGGCAGTGTACTCGTGTAGAAGTGTTTTTCGTGGCATGGTCCCGGTCCATTGGTTATCGTGGACAAACCTGGTAACCAGCATGTCTACCTCGATATTCTGGACAATTACGCCTTACCAACTCTGTGGCAATACTGTGGAACCGAGCCTTGTTGGTACTAGCAGGACAATGCACCGAGCCATAAAGCAAGGATTGTTACGGTGTGGTTTGACGATAATTCCGTATTGTGTGTGGACTGGCCAGAACAGAGCCGTGATCTTAATCCCATACATCACCTATGGGACGAATTAGAGCGCCACATAAGAAGTTTGGAACCAAGGTCTACTGCTAAGCAACAGTTAGCGGCAGCATTACGTGCTGAATGGAAGCGCATGCCTATCGCTGTGTTCTAAAACCTTGTCGAAAGCATGTCTCGAAGGGTCAGTGCATGCATTAAGGCCAAAGGTGGACCAACACTGTACTAATGTATGTCAATAAAGGTTATGTTGTGTTTCTCTTCTAGGTGTACGATGATTTTTGTCAATATAGTGTATATAAAATTTATTAGCAGTCTATGATTTTTAGGTAAAATGAAGTAAATTTGCTTTGAAGCTAGACACATTTAATTTTTGAGGTTATCAACTGTAACAGTAATTCTCATTTCTTTCTCATTTTAAAACAGGTGTCTGATAAATGTAAAAACATATGTAACATATTCTATGCTTTACTTATTACATTATGCTTAAGTAACATATGATTTTCTGTTTGTTCCAGATGTTAGTTGGAACAATACTGTTTGTTGATAAGCAACATAATGAGAAAAACCATTGTCTCTTGTACAAACTGTTTCGTGAGAATATTTTTGAGGGACAATGTAAAACAGGGAAGCAACTGTAATATGCAAGAGAACATAGATACAAAATGCATAATATATCGTGCTGAATTTTCAAAGGGACTTGACAGTCGCAAAAGACCATCAGTCATAGTTGACTTTGCATGAGGCTACAATGTTTAGACAGTTTCAGCCTTTCCATAAAATTGTGGAAAGCCAATCAGAGGAGACAGTGCACACAATATCCTGCCATTTCAATTTTTTTATTGGGGTTTAACGACCACCGTGAGCAACTCAATGAAGTATAAGCAGTGTCCCGTCCTTAATTTAGGGCCGCTGGTTAAAGGGAAGGGAGAGAGCCAGTGCTGTAAGACAAATACAACAGTCATGGCTCATCGGGAGGAAAACTCGGACCCTTCTTCGGCGAATGATCATAAGCCAGCGCTTAGACCACTGCACCACTGGGGTGGCATTGTAATTGCAGGGTTGTATTCACTCTCAAGAGATATAGTCTGAAAAGCATCCAAAAATGCCCCATCAATCACGAAAGAGAAGGTGGATATAATAATGATGCACAAGAGCTAATGCACAATGCAGTATCTATTTCAAGGAGTTTAATATAACAGGCAACTTTCTCTAAATGGCTTAATACTTAATTATTTCAGTGTTGCCTCACATCGGTGTCTTCATGACCCATGGTGATAGAAAATCCTTCATAGTAGTTTACTTTCCATGAGAAACACCACAAATTAAATCTTGCACTGTAGACCTGATCAAAACTTCATAGCAAAATGAAGTGCTACCAAACATCAAGGTTACAAATGTTTACAAAACATGAAAGATACTGAAATTTAAACTGCTTGGATCTTTGGTACCCAGTCCTACGGTTTAGGTAATACTGTTTTAATTTCTTTTTCCAAGATAGCAGTGACACACACAGTTTCCTCTTCAGTATTTATCCTTTATTCAGATTTCTTTCTTCAAGGAGAGATACTCAACAATATCTCGTACGGTTTACACCCACAGGGAGCATTTAAACACGTCTACCTGTACCAAAAGGGGACTTCTATGCTGTGTGTCAGAAGCGAAGTTACTTTGGTTGAACATAGAGGCTCAACTAGGGTAAAGGGTAGATAGGTCAGAGAAGCAGGAATGTCAGATGATTGGTGCAAATCAGTATAGTGGTGGGGTCCAGACTACGGCAATTCAGTAAATGCACCAGGGGAGAGAGAATGGGCTGGGGGAAAGAACACATGGCCTTGTGATAGGGGATCTGATGGCTTAGCATGCTCATCTGATACATGATGGGTATTATTTGGTTCAGATTAATACAGCCTACTGGGATCGAACACACAGCCATCTGGTCTGAAGGTGAATGCTCTAACCACTAGGCTACTTGAATCTTACTTAGAACTTTTATATAGTCTGTTAAATATGTCTCAAAACTGCAGTTCTCTTGTACCATATAAACTCAGTTGTCAACTTCCATAAACCGTAAGGAAGATGATAATTCAGTTTCAAGGTGGCAACAGTTTTTTTGTTTTAGATAGATACTTCACCACCACTTACATCCGTGTATCATTGCAGTTTTGACATTGGTAAAAGCAAATAAATCTACATTTGTAAAAATGTATGACTTGTAGTATGATCTGCTGTAGTGGACCTCAGCTGCAGAAATGTCCTTCCAAGTTACAGCTAAGACTTGGTGATGGCTTCAGTTGCTAATGACCTGAGAGTTCAATCTGCCCTTAGGTCAATAGCTTGGGTTCAAGATATTCTAGTTTTCGATCCTTTCAAGTATTTTGATTCCTTATCAAAGAAATTACATGTTGGACTATACTTTGGGTTCTGCTCACTTTGATATCCACACTCTCTTGCAAAGCTGATGGAGAATGTTCTGATCTTTTTGAAACCTGTTGATAGTGAAGGCAGTTCTACAATTACGATGACAGGATATAGTGAGTACTGTCTCTTCTGACTGGATTTACACAGTTTTAATGGTAGGAATAAACTGCTTAATCACTTCTGCTTTTGCAAACTTAATTGCAACTGATATTTTTTTCTTCTTTTTTTTTTTGAGACTGCCGAGCTCCTTTGTAAAGATTCGATGCCACATATTACATAAATGTTTGTCCGTACTCTCTTTCGGTTTAGAGTCACTTCCCTAGGGGTATGAAATTGTGTTTCAAAAACATTCTGACAAAACAATTTGTAACAATCACAATGGTTTTCTTTGTTAAGTTGCTAGAACTTCATTATCCTACCATAAAACAAGTTCACAAATAACACCCTGGTAGTTAAATATTCTTATCTGTATCTGAACTAACCTCTTGCCATGCAAAGAAATGTTACTCATCTAAAATCTGTTATAAAAACATTAAACTAGCATCATTTTTTTCTTAGGCAATTGTAAAAGTGCAAAACCAAAATACATTCATTGGTCATTTACATCATAGT
Organism: Macrothele yani; assembly: GCA_039090855.1. Taxonomy (NCBI): domain Eukaryota; kingdom Metazoa; phylum Arthropoda; class Arachnida; order Araneae; family Macrothelidae; genus Macrothele; species Macrothele yani. Next base: position 16,672,613 of record CM077017.1, read on the forward strand.
TTTGCATTGCAGAATATCTGAACCCCAAGTTGTGACTTACAATAAAACAGAAAAATATCCAGAAGAAAAAAATAGTGAAGTCGATGCAGGTCCAGAAGTAATTCATATTTATGCAGTAAGTATTTTATAAGCAATAATGATATTATTTGTCTTAAAATGTACAGAATGAACATTTACCTCTCATATGTTTTGTTTAAAAAAAACCCACATGGCTCATTTTTAAAACAGTAAAAGTTACATCGCTGATTAAAATATCATATTTTTAATTAGCACTCTTCTTCTAGCAGGAATTCTTATATATAAGATTTATTTAAGAAGGAAAATTATTGAGCCTTGTCTAACAACCATTGGATATATATGTATGTGGTCATATCAGAATAATATAACCTACCCCAGAATCACAGAGTACGCGCCCAGGCGCGTCCACAGAGTGTACACGACAAGGTCGACCAGACGGAGATATAAGCTGCCAGCCAGGACAGATGAGCCATAGTGCATAACGTGAGTTCAATGGGCAGAGGTAGCGATTTGACAGACATTCAAAAAGGAATGATCATCGGCTACCGTGGCAAGGGTAGAAGCATCTCAGAAACAGCAGACTTTGTGGGCTGTTCGCGAGGTGCTCTAGTAAGGGTGTGCCAAGAATTGACCGCTGGCACAACGAGTACCTCCCGAAGTCATAACTGTGGAGCCCCAAAGGCCATCGACCGAGAAGGAGAATGTCGCCTCCGTCGACTGGTAAAGGTAAAGTGATGCACAACAGTGCGACAATTGACCGCACAAATGAATGCTGGGGCAGCCAGGTACATGTCCCCGATAACAACACAGCGAACCCTGTTAGGCATGGTTCTCTGGACTCGGTGCTGCGTCAAGGTGCCCATGTTAACCCAGGTCCATCGATAATGACCTCTGCAGTTCGCATGGGACTACCGTCATTGGACAGTGAAAGAGTGGAAAAAGGTTGCCTTCTCCAACGAATCCAGGTTTCTACTCTACCGAAATGATGGGCGGTGACGGATACGCTGTCAGACACACGAGAACCAACACTCGGCTGTCGGTCAAGTACAGGCCGGTGGTGGAAGTGTGTATGTCTGGGGGATGTTTTCCTGGTATGACCTGGGACCGCTGGTACCACTGGATGGGTCACTGAACACAAATAGCTACCTGCTCATCCTTGCTGACCACATGCATCCCTTCATGTTGGACGTTAACTCTGGTGGTGATGGTGTCTACCAACAGGACAATGCGCCATGCCACGTCGCTAAGGGGATGTGTGACTGGTTCCAGGAACACGACAGCAATGTCTCTGTTCTCCCTTTGCCGGCAAAATCTCTCGACCTCAATCCCATAGAGCACTTGTGGGACTGTTTGGATCGAAAGGTTCGACGTGCCGACCCGCAACTACATCATCTCCGGGACCTCGGGCGACCTTCCAGTAGGGCCTCATTACGTCCATGCAATGCTGTCTCGCCACTGTGATCCGGGCCAAGGGTGGTTATTCCCATTATTAGGTAGGTGGTCATATTATTCTGATACGACTGTGTATAAGATTTATTTAAGAAGAAAAATTATTGAACCTTACTGCATTAATTTAAGTTTTATGGTGAAGTAATGCTAATTATACTGCATGAAGTCAGCAAGCTTTCTCAATGCTGTCATATCTTTGCAGACGTAATTAAAAGGTATGTCACCTTCTGCTCACACAATTTATCTGATTTGGCACCACCACCAATGAGCTTTTCCTATTTGAATAAGTTCAAAGAAAATTGTGAGGTCACTGTTCAGAGCCAAACAGTGAACTTCGTAATAGAATGATATAAAACTATTTCCGAATGTTTAATAAAAACTACAAAAGAAATGGTAATCATATGGGAAATATCACAAGAATAAAAAATAAGTTGTCTTCTTTATGAATTAGTGGCGTGTTATTTGTTAAAAAATCGAAAATTCGTGGCTTTAAAGAAGCGTAAAACTTAAATGCTCATCGAGAAAATTGAAGCAACCAGTTTAGTAGGGAAAGGATGAGTTAAAAAATGTCATGCTGTGAAGAAGTTCGGCATTCTCTTTCTGCAATTTTAAGTAACAAGAATAAATTGAAATTAAAGTTCAGAGATGGTTCATCGAAGGTTGAAAGAAAGATGCTGTGAAAGGGAATTCACACAGATGTGGATATAGCGAAGCACATTCATGGCAAGAATGGTGAATCAAACAATGAAGAAGAAATATAGGAATAAAAACACCAATTCTAAATAGGCTTGATATTGAAAGTTCAGAAAATATTAACAATTTAGAATCATTAATAGCAATCAGACATCTCTGAATTGCCTGTTTATTAAGAATTTATTTTGCATCTGGAAAAGTCTTAACCACTTCATTAAAAGAAGTTATAAAAAAAAACACACTTAATAACTGTTTGTCAGAATATTTATGCGTAGAGCCATCATACACTGATTTCCATAAATTAAAGAAAAGCAAAAAAATTGTAATTATTTGTAAAAGCAGAGTTGGAAATGCATGAAACCTGGGTATATAATGTGAAATGCAATACACAATCAGGGTATCATATGCAAATGAGTGGCGGTGGCATCGGTTTATGCAAATGAGACACAGCATAAAAGAAGCTCTTGTAGAGGTGTGTATCGCATTGTTTGCGGAAGGTAAAGAAAGGATTTTGATAGTAGATTTGTTGTAATGGCTGAATACATTTAACAGATGAACTGATATGGAGAGCAATTGGAAAACTAGAGACAGGCTGAAATTCGGTGGAAGTTGCACAATGCAATGCCAGAGTTCTCATAGCAAAAGTATTCAAGCATACGTCTTTTTATTATAAATTTAGGTTCCAATGAGGGATTTCTCACAATGGGCCAAAGTGCCAATAATGGGCATCACCAACTGGCCAGACGACCATTAGAGGAAATCCACACATGCAAAGTAAATTGCTAACGAAAGGGTGAAAGTAGACTAGGGGGATCAAAGCCCATGCTTTTTCTCATTGAAGGTAGAAGACACAAAAGAATGATTCATCTGAGACTTGGAGGGGGTAAGAAGCAGAGTTTGGAGGAGCATTCTCCATAGAGCAGGGGAAGTTTTCTTGATGCCATGATGAAATAATGAAATAAACATTTGGAAGAAGAAAAAGATCAGTGGATAAATAATAACAAGAGTGAATATGAAGTAATGTACAGTAGTGGCCAAAATTGTGGAAACCTTTTGGAAAAAGTGTATTTTTGAGGTTTGATGGTTCATAACACCACTTTTGTTTGGAGTAATACCATAGAATTATATATATCCATGGAAAGACAATTTCATCAAGAATGTAATGCAACAAAGTTTGTTCAATTATCTGTATTCCGTGAAAAGTTATAGCCAAGTAACCAGAAAATAGAAGCACAATTTGCTTAGGTTGATGTGAAGTAGCTTTCCTTCATTTGAATGTAGCCAATGAGCATGAGTGTTTAGAGAGACAATCAGGTGTCATCTTGTTTTGGCAATGAGCCAATCAGGTCACAATAGAATTCAGCTATTGACGTCATGTATTGGAGCTGAGAGGAGGACATTTGTTAGTGCGTTATGTGATTGCTATCGAGTTGGTTGTTTGTGTGTGTGTGTGTGTGTGTGTTCTTTCATTTAGTGAGCTCGCAAAATGTAATAAAATGAAAGAAATGGCGCAAAGAGTTGACTGGTCACCCAGAAAGCGATATTAAATAGTACTATTAAGTGAACAAGGCTTCAGTTATGAAGAAATTAGAAGAAAAATTGGTGGAAACTTAACCAAAGGTGGCATTTCTAAATTTTTGAAGAGGTATAAGGAGACTCAGTCACTACAAAACCAGACTGGTAAAGCAGGAAAAGGCACACAACAGCAAGTGATGATAGAAGAATTAAGAGACTGTGCCTAGGTGACAGGAGAAAATCATCTGGGTGTATACAAGATGAAATGGCGCAATGCAATGTGAAGTTGAGTGCAAGGACTGTTTGGCACAGACTGCAGGAATTTGGTCTAAAAGCTAGAATTCCACGAAAAAAGCCATTTTTATCTCTCAAACAAAGGTTGAAAAGATTAAACTGGGTAAAAACCATGTTAACTGGATAACGGAACAATGGGACAGTGTTATTTGGAGGGCTGAGACCAAAATTTCCCTGTTTGGTAGTAATGGCATAAAATACGTAAGGAGAAGAATCGGAGAAGATTTGCATCCTGATTGCATTACATGTACCATGAAACACCCAGTTAGTGTTATGATCTGGGGTTGTATGACATCAAAAGGTGTGGGCAGAATTTGCGTGATTAATGGGAATATAAATGGCCAAAAATACATTAATGAAATACTTTAGCCCAAACTGAAGCCTTCCGCACGTGATCTTTTTCAAGATAATGAAGCATTTATATTTCAACAAGATTCAACTCCATGTCATGTTGCTGCTGTGTGCAAACAGTGGTTTCAAGATAATCATATTCCACTGCTGGAATGGCCTGGGAATAGCCGAGACCTTAACCCCATCGAAAATCTATGGAGCCGACTGAAGAAACTGGTTAGTCCGAAGCAACCCAGCAATAAAACCCAATTAATAAAAGCAATAATTCAATCTTTGTTTCACATTATAACAGCTGCAGAACTAAAAAATTGGTTCACTCGATGGGAAGGTGCTATAAGGCCGTAATTAACGCTAAAGGTTACCCTACTAAGTATTAACTGACATGGTGAGAATTGTTGTATATCTCATTTTTTTTATGTGTTTCACTTTTCTTCTTTATAACTGCTGTTCTAATACAAAATCCTTCACAAAAGTTATTGCATTACATTCTTGATGAAATTATCTTTCCATTGATATATAATTTTATGGTATTACTCCAAAAAGTGGTGTTATGAGCCATCAAACCTCAAAAATACACTATTTCCAAAAGGTTTCCACAATTTTGGCCACAACTGTAAAATTGGGACATATGGAATATGTGTGACTTTCCCCATATGCATCATTGAATAAAGGGCATCACTGCAAAGGAGTGAGTCCTCATTTAGCTATAGTAACCTTATTTATTTCATCATCTGGGAAAAATAGAGTTAAAACCTCAGAACTTCTAAATTTCCTTACAAGCAAAGACATTGAAAGAAACATAGTGTAATTGCCCTGTAACAACAAAGTTTTTTATTTTTACCTTTTTGCTGCATTTCTATCTATGTTCCATTTATTCACTGATATTTTTACAAAAATGTTTTTCTCTTGCTCATTAGTAAATGTCTAGCACTGATCAGTAATGATGAACACCAAAACAGTAAAGTGGGATACCAACTAAAGAAAATAGACTGGTGTGAGCTCAAAGGCATTTCCACAGTTTCCAATTGCTCTGAAGCAAGAGACGAAGTGTTTTGATAGCAATGCTGTCAAACCTTGAATAACCTACTGCTCCACGGTAGAGAATGTGACATAATTTGATTCTTTGCATTACCATTTCCTGAAGGCAACAAAAGGCTAAGCTGACGAAAGCTAATGTGAAACCCAGTACTGGTGTGCATCACAGCTGCAAACTGCTTTATTTCTTAAGCTTTAATAACATGTTTATGAAAGGATGGGATCAGGGGCCGCTCGTGCTCCTGTGAGTGTACGTGCTGCGACTTACCGATTTACTCGCAATTCTCGGATGTCTCAGTTTCATCGTAACCTCGTAGCGCCAACTCGAATGCATCACAAAACTTAATGCAGTCTATTATTTTAGACAGAATATAGCAATTTCTTTCCACTACTTCATTATGCTTTTGTATTGAGTCCTGATATGCCCCATTTAACTGTGTTGCTATATTCACTCTTACAAATGCACTGAGGTCTAGTACACTGTTAATGTTTTTTTGCTTTCTGAATGTTTTGTTATGTACTCGTTTAAGTGTCCGAGATCTTTTATTCCTCCTTTGGACCAAGAATCATTACTTCCAAACAGTAAACAAGAAAAGCGAAAAAGAGCATTCCTCACTTCACAGCCACATATCCACGAATTGCTATCATATATCTTCCTACTGAATTGCCTCTTATATGAACGACCTTTCCCGCATTTCGCCATCTGAGCTATAATCAAATCTGGTGTTGGTCGACCTAAGGACTTTACTTCAACTTTTCCCTCTAAAGCTCTTGAAGAAAATGGTAGTTTCAACAAAGAATCTACTGAATTAATCGCAGTCTCCATTCATGAAATTAAAAGATTACGAAAACCACAGAATAAAGAACAAAAAATTAGAAGCACAGATAGTAAAGTGGGGTACCAACTAAAGAAAACAGACTGGTGTGAGTTAAAGGGCATTTCCACAGTTTCCAATTGCTCTGAAGAAGAGGCAAAGTGTTTTGATAACAATGCTATCAAAACTTGAATAACCTACGGCTCCATGGTAGAGAATGTGGCATAATTTGATTCTTTGTATTACCATTTCCTGAAGGCAACAGAAGGTTAAACTGACGAAAGCTAATGTGAAAGCCAGTACTGGTCTGCGTCACATCTGCAAACTGCTTTGTTTCTTAAGCTTTAATAACATGTTTATGAAAGGATGGGATGCAAGGTCTGACAACACACAGCGTATAATAGCCTAGGGATGGGCAAAAAACCTCGATGTTTTGCCGCCGATGATCGATGTTTTAACATCGATATTGCAGAAGCCGATATATAAAAAACGTCGAGGTTTCATGACCGATGTTTCAAACTGGTAGAGAATTTCTACGAAAAGTAAATGCATTTCTTTTGTTACATTCTTATAAAGAGGAAAGAAATATTCCCTTCCTATTGGCTGTTTTAGTTGATTCGTTGGCGAAAACCGAGATCTTTTCCTCGAAGGCATGTGAGTCAATGCATTGAAATAACATCGAGGTTTTTACCGATACATCGGAAAAAACAGCGAGCGTTTTAAGAAATATTATTAGTTACTTGGGGTTGAATTGGTGAGCAATCATCATCATCATTGTCAACCATTATTATCAATCCACTGCTGGATGAAGGTCTCCCCAAGTTTCCTTCACAACGTTCTGTCTTGTGCCAGTCTCCTCCATGTCACTTACGCATAGTTTCGAATTTCATCAACCCATCTCCCATGTGGTCTTCTTCTGGGTCTTTTCCTGTCCCCTGGAATCCAATCTAAAATTTCGGCTGTCCATCGATGGTCTGTCCTTCTGGCAGTATGTCCAGCCCATTGCCATTTCAGGGATTTAACTCTGATCATGATGTCTTCCACTCTTGTCATTTTTCGGATCCACGAGTTCCTCTTCTTATCTCTCTTGGTTACACCAAGCATGCACCTCTCCATGCTGCTTCGAATTGTCTGCAGCCTTTGTATGTCTCTTTTAGTTAAGGTCCACGTCTCTGCACCATACGTAAGCACTGGAAGGATGCATTGATCAAACACTTTTCTTTTAAGACATAATGGCATATTGCTCTTGAAAATTATGCTGTTTCTTCCAAAAGCTCTCCAGGCAAGTTTTGTACGCCGATTAATTTCTTCATCAATGGGACCCTCACTTGATATCTGCTGTCCAAGATAAACGTAGGTGTCTGTTATTTCCAGCTTTTCTCCATCAATCGATAAATCCTCATTTCTTGTAAAAGCATTGAACATCACTTTTGTCTTCTGAAAGTTCATTTTTAATCCCACTTCTTTACTCTTGTCAGCAAGTTCCTGGATCATACTCTGCAGCTCTGATGGGGTAGTTGCAAAAATGACTACGTCATCAGCAAAACGAAAGTGGGTTAGATAATCTCCATTAATCTTTATCCCTTTGTTTTCCCAATTCAGTGATTGAAAGACATTTTCCAATATGGCATTAAAGAGCTTCGGAGATATGGTGTCACCTTGTCTCACTCCCTTTCCAATTTTTATGTGTGTTGTATTTTCAAACAGCCGAATCTTTGCACTTGCATTTTCATAGATGTTATTAATAATATTAATGTATGCATCTTCAATACTGCAGGATTTAAGAGCCATTGTAACTGCTGATGGTTTCACTGAATCAAAGGTTTTTTCATAATCGATAAAAGCCATGCACAATGGAAGTTCATATTCCCTCGCTCTTTCAATTAGTTCTCTCAGTACGTGGATATGATCTATTGTGCTGTAGCCACTCCTGAATCCAGCTTGTTCTCTCGGTTGAGCCATGTCCAGTGTTACCTTCAAACAGTGTGAAAGAACTTTAGTGAAGATTTTATAAACCACTGATAGGAGGCTATGTCTGTAGTTCCTGAGATCCTCAATGCCATCTTTTTTATGTAGCAGGATCATTGTAGCATTGTTCCAATCCTCAGGAATCTTCCCTTCATTAAGGCATCGAGTGAAAATTTGGGCGAGTACTGTTACGATTTCTCCACTTGCTTCTTGTATGATGTCTACAGTAATTCCATCTTCTTCTGGAGCTTTCTTGATTGCATGTGCAACTTCTGCTGGGAGGACTGGAAGAACTCTGGTACTGGTACCTTTCATGATGTCTGGAGTACATATATCATCCCTTTCATATAATTTGGAGTAGAAATCTTTCACTCTTGTCAAGATTTCGCCTCTGTTTCTTGTTACAGAACCATCTTCTTTTCTCAGAGCCATAATCTGTTTTCTTCCCTTACTGAGATATCCCTTTGCTATCTGTAGGCTTTGGTTGTTTTCAATTGCTTTCCTCACTAGTTCACAGTTGAATTTCCTTACGTCTTCAGTGATACTTTTTCGTACTGTCTTGCATAGCTCTATATATTCCACTTTGGAAGTCACATCTACTTTAGTTGTATTCATCTCTCTTCTTTTTTGCATCAACATTTTGGTTTTTCCTAATAAACATCACAGCCTCTCCTTGACAAATGTCACCCCCGCCTTCTTGTGGTGCATCCTGTTCCCACTAAAGGGGCTCTGACGACCGCCAATAGCGGTATAACTATACCATCGGGATTAGAGGAAATGCTATCCCACACTCACCAAACCGCTTGACCAGCGTGGTGAGTTATGGCCAAACCACTCCAAAATGACTTCACAACTTAAATCTTGGCCCTCAGTCTCCGGCAGCTGGAATGTACCTCGCCAAGGCAGCGGCCAGTGCGACATGAAGACAGAGGGTGCTAAGAATCCCCGGAGGACCGGACTAGGCTGCCATCTGATGCTGACCTTGGCTACGTATAATGGACGCTTCCTATCTTCTGATTCAAGGCTTCTTGAATTGGAAGAGGAACTACAAACGATCAAGTGGGACATCGTCGGGCTAAGTGAGGTAAGGAGAAAAGGAGAAGATCTGATTGAACTGAAAAGTGGACATCTCTTCTACTATCGTGGGACTGATACTGGCAGAACGAGTGGTGTTGGATTTATAATAAACAAGAAACTGAAGGATAAAGTCGTAGAAGTTGAAAGTTCCTCTGACAGAGCTGCACGACTCGTTATCCAACTCTCGAGAAGATACCAGGCTCAGATTATTCAAACTTATGCGCCAACCAAAAGTCATCCTGAAGAAGAAATTGAAGAATTTTATGAGGAAATTCGTCATCTAAATAATAAAGGCAAGCAACACTTGAAGATAATTATGGGAGATTTCAATGCAAAAATAGGGCAGCAGCAACAGAATGAAACTTCAGTAGGTAAATTCGGTCACGGCAACAGAAACCAGCGTGGAAATACTCTCATTGAGTTTGCAGAGGCAGAAGGGTTTTTCATCTTGAACTCCTTTTTCAAGAAAAAGCCACACAGGAGAAATGGACATGGAGACATCCAAATGGGACGACAAGTGAAATTGATTTTATTATGTGCAACAAAAAATTCGTCATAGAAGACTGCAGTGTGCCAAACAAGTTCAACACAGGTAGTGACCATAGATTGGTGAGATGTAAGATGCACCTGAACACTAAACTCGAACGTGGCAAGCTCATAAGACAAATAAAATGTATTGACATAACCAACCGTAAAAAACACCATAATACCTTCAAGTTGGAACTGAAGAACAGATTGTCTGCTTTAGAAGGCCTAACATTGGAAGAAGTGGATATTTCTGAAGTTAACAGAAAAGTAACCGAAGCTCTTATGGAAACAGCAACAAAATTAGCTGGGTCTAAGAACAAGTTGCATGGGAACAAATTATCAGGAAAAACCAAAATGTTGATGCAAAAAAGAAAAGAGATGAGGACAACTAAAGAAGATGTGACTTCCAAAGTGGAATATATAGAGCTATGCAAGACAGTACGAAAAAGTATCACTGAAGACGTAAGGAAATTCAACTGTGAACTAGTGAGGAAAGCAATTGAAAACAACCAAAGCCTAAAGATAGCAAAGGGACATCTCAGTAAGGGAAGAAAACAGATTATGGCACTGAGAAAAGAAGATGGTTCTGTAACAAAAAATAGAGGCGAAATTTTGACAAGAGTGAAAGATTTCTACTCCAAATTATATGAAAGGGATGATACATGTATTCCAGACATCATGAAAGGTACCCGTACCAGAGTTCTTCCAGTCCTCCCAGCAGAAGTTCCACATGCAATCGAGAACATGAAGCGGGGAAAAGCTCCAGGAGAAGATGGAATTACTGTAGACATCATACAAGAAGCAAGTGGAGAAATCGTAACAGTACTTGCCCAAATTTTCACTTGATGCCTTAATGAAGGGAAGAATCCTGGGGATTGGAACAACGCTACAATGATCCTGCTACATAAAAAAGGCGACAATGAGGATCTCAGGAACTACAGACCTATCAGCCTCCTATCAGTGGTTTATAAAATCTTCACTAAAGTTCTTTCACACCGCTTGAAGGTAACACTGGACATGGCTCAACTGAGAGAACAAGCTGGATTCAGGAGTGGCTACAGCACAATAGATCATATCCACGTACTGAGAGAACTAATTGAAAGAGCGAGGGAATATGAACTTCCATTGTGCATGGCTTTTATCGATTATGAAAAAGTCTTTGATTCGGTGAAACCATCAGCAGTTACAATGGCTCTTAAATCCTGCAGTATTGAAGATGCATACATTAATATTATTAATAACATCTATGATAATGCAAGTGCAAAGATTCGGCTGTTTGAAAGTACAACACACATAAAAATTGGAAAGGGAGTGAGACAAGGTGACACCATATCTCCGAAGCTCTTTAATGCCATATTGGAAAATGTCTTTCAATCACTGAACTGGGAAAACAAAGGAATAAAGATTAATGGAGATTATCTAACCCACCTTCGTTTTGCTGATGACGTAGTCATTTTTGCAACTACCCCATCAGAGCTGCAGAGTATGATCCAGGAACTTGCTGACAAGAGTAAAGAAGTGGGATTAAAAATGAACTTTCAAAAGACAAAAGTGATGTTCAATGCTTTTACAAGAAATGAAGATTTATCAATTGATGGCAAAAAGCTGGAGATAACAGACACCTACGTTTAACTTGGACAGCAGATATCAAGTGAGGGTCACATTGATGAAGAAATTAATCGGCGTACAAAACTTGCCTGGAGAGCTTTTGGAAGAAACAGCATAATTTTCAAGAGCAATATGCCATTATGTCTTAAAAGAAAAGTGTTTGATCAATGCATCCTTCCAGTGCTTACGTATGGTGCAGAGACGTGGACCTTAACTAAAAGAGACATACAAAGGCTGCAGACAACTCAAAGCAGCATGGAGAGGTGCATGCTTGGTGTAACCAGGAGAGATAAGAAGAGGAACTCGTGGATCCGAAAATGACAAGAGTGGAAGACATCATGATCAGAGTTAAATCCCTGAAATGGCAATGGGCTGGACATACTGCCAGAAGGACAGACCATCGATGGACAGCCGAAATTTTAGATTGGATTCCAAGGGACAGGAAAAGACCCAGAAAAAGACCACATGGGAGATGGGTGGAGGAAATTGGAAAGTATGGGGGAGTGACATGGAGGAGACTGGCACAAGACAGACCGTTGTGGAGGAAACTTGGGGAGACCTTCGTCCAGCAGTGGATTGATAATGGTTGACAATGATGATGATGATGATATATATATATATTTTATTGGAGGTTTAATGATCACTGCGAGCAACTCAATGGGCTATAAGCAGTCGCCCGTCCCTAATTTAGGGTCACTGGTTCCAGGGAAGGGAGACAGCCAGCGCCGTAACACAAACACAACATTCATGCCTCACCGGGATTCGAACACGGATCCATCTCGGACGAATGATCAGAAGCTACCGCTTAGACCAATGCGCCACAGGAGCAGCCCATTATATTGAACAAAGATTTTACGCACCTTTATATGCCCATTCGCTGCTGCAGATCAAAAAGTGAAAAATCTTCGGCTTGTTAGCAAGACATCGTAGTTCACACCGATACATCGAAAAAACATCAAGGTTTCCACCAATACATTGGGCGTTTTAACAAATATTATGTTATTGGATGTTGAACTAGTGAGTATCACTGTTATATTAAAGAGAGATTTTACAAATCATTTGCCCAATTACTGGTGCAGGTGGAAAAGTGCGAGTTCTTCAGTTTATTAGCAAAACATCAAGGTTTACACCAATGCATCGAACAAAAATAGAGGTTTCTACTAATACATCGAGCATTTTAATAAATATTATTAGTTACCCAATGTTATTGGTGAGCAATCACTGTTATATTGAACAGAGATTTTGCACATCTATTGCATATTTACTGCTGCAGATTGAAAACAACTAATTTTTCAGCTTATTAACAAAAACATCGAGGTTTTCACTGAAACATCGAAAATTTCCACTGATACTATCGATGTTTTGGGAGTGAGTAACCACCGATGTGCCCATCCCTAATTATAGCCTCTGCTGGGCAAATGTCATCCCTGTCTTTTTGTGGTGAATCCTGTCCTTCCTGCAGGGGCTCTGAATGCCAACCAATAGCATTGGGTTGTCCGGAAAGTATGTGTCGAATTTGCATAGCTTGTTAATGATTGGTCGCCACGTGCCGCTGTCACTATATGTAGGTTAGGTGTGAGAAGTCCGCGTCGGGACGAAGCACATTTTCCTATTAAAAATAAAATTCTTATTTGGAAAATGTGCTTCTTCCTGATCTTACTTTTATGGCTTATCGATTTGGAGCATTTGTGCTGAGTCCCATCATAAGAAACTCCAGGCTTTTCAGAACCGACTGCTGAAGCAGCTCACTGCTGCACACCACATGCATACAAATCTGTACATTCGAAATAAGTTCAAACTCCCACTCTGAAGCAAATTAATGGGACGCAAGCCGAAAAATTCTATAGCAAACTTACAAGATATCCAAATTCGACGTTAAAAATTGTCATCGAATATTCCACCGATATTACTGTACGATATAAAAGACCGAAATTTATGCTTAACCTCTTACCACGACTCGCAAAGAAACCCCCAAATAAGAAAAATAGGGCTGCGAAAAATAACCTAAGACCCCATTAAATTCTTTTATTTTCGAATACAGCAGTAGCAATACTTTAGGTTATTCCTTATTGTTACTATTAGCTGAATCGAATCTGCAGTTTGCTATGTCTTCGTCGCGGAGTCGGCTTATTGCTACGAGCCAATGATAATTCAAGACTTTGACTGACTCCACCCACCCTCCGAAACCTCGACTTCCAGACTGCTAATGCTTTTTTTTTTTTTTTGGATTGGAGGTTTAACGACCACCGTGAGCAACTCAATGGGCTATAAGCAGTCGCCCGTCCCTAATTTAGGGTCACTGGTTCCAGGGAAGGGAGAGAGCCAGAGCTGTAAGACAAACACAACATCCATGCCTCACCGGGATTCGAACCCGGACCCCTTACGGACGAATGATCAGAGGCCAGCGCCTTAGACCACTGCGCCACCGGGGCGGCACTGCTAATGCTAAAGTCATTAATGTCATACCTTACTCCAGTGTAATGTTTACCCATGAAGTTTATTTATCGACCAATATCAATACTAAAACTTGCTAGTGTAACAACTAATTAAATCACGACTTCTATCACGAAACAAATTTATTTCCACACATGCAACACTTCGAATCCCCGAGGCACGTCCAAAAATCACACCTTTCCCTAAACCCAATCCTTCCACTAATGAGTTTCCGTTCACACCTATTTTTCTGCACTATTTAATGCTGTCCTTCTCTTTCCCACCTCCAAGTGCTTGTGCTATCGCCATCGCTCTCGTACTTCTGCAATTTCTTGCGAATTTCCTCCTACTTTTTACTCTCTATTCCCCAATCTCTATCTTACTCTTCTCTTAGGATGGCCTCCCACGCTGCTGCTTCTGGTTCATTATCTTCATCTGCTACTTCCCCATTCTCTGCCTCTGCCAAGATGTCGAAGGTCTCCTCTCCTCCGGCATCATCTGACCAGCTTCGTGATCTTGGGGACACGATTACTGCTGCCATCGACTCCACTCTAGCTAAGATAAATGCCTGTCATCAGAAACTTCTCACAGATCATGAGATGAGGGGGCCTAAGGATCCTGCCAAGGGCACAAACTCACAGCAGTTTGCTTTTCTCATGGAGACAGTGGAGGCACAATATTCTACTATCAGTTCACTTTACACCTTACTGAAATCTACTCTGCAACTGCTAAAATTACACTCTAAAGCGAGCGCCGCACCCTATGCAGCAGCTCTGGATAGGCACTTCGTCACAGTCAACCAAAAAGTTCTTTCCACTATGACTGATTTTCAAGGCAAGTTGGAAAAGCGCACGAAAGAGACTTCCAAGCACACCAAGTCCACCAGCTCCAAGTCTACGACTACTCCAACAAGCCACAGGATCTCTAAAGATGCTGATCCTCCAGCCATCCCTTCTACTCCCTCCAAAAGACCCATCTCTGATCCTGTCTTGCCTGCTGCTAAGCGCTCTTTTCCTTCTGACTCCTCTCAGTCTTCTCCCTTTCCGCGTCCCCGGAAATACCTACTTAAAGGAATTCCTATAGGTGTTTCCAACAACGTTGTTGCACGTTCCTTTAAAAAATCAGGTATCATTGCAAAAAATTTGTTTCGGTTGCAGCATCGAGATTGAGGTCTCTCCAGGCAGTTGGTGACATGTGACATCACTACAGATCATGTCTCCGAAGAGCTCCAAATAGGGACCACAATTGTAGATATGGATCTCTTCAACAGATCCAACCCCAAAACCAATGTCAAAATTAATAGGATACCTGAATGACCCCCTTCTCGGCCTGCCAGTAGTTTCCCTTCATCTTCTCGACCTAATGTTAACGATTCCTCCCTTCCCCTCTCCAGTAAGCTAAGGGAACTTGAGCTGCACTATAAGTTGGAATATATTAAGGCACTCAATTCTCTTAAGCTACACAACTTTTAACTCTTATTTTCCCTTTTACTCCTGACCTCTCATCCCTTTCCTGTACTCTTTTACTTTCGGCTCCTGCAGTGCACTTAAAATAAATTAAGATGCTCACGAAAATGTAAATATTGTATATTTTGTAAATATTATATATTTGTACATAGTTATTGAATTGAAAACAAATGCCGTCTCCTGCACGATACACTTTAATGATAAAAAACTATGTGCAATTAAAATAAATGTGTTTAAGAACTTTCAACGCCACAACGGCGTCATCATCAGAAACAGTGCAGCAGTGAGCACAGAAGTGAGTAGCCTATATACTTTGCAAGACACATAGCAGTTAATGCGCATGTGCAATAATCGGCAAAGTCCAAGTCAAGTTCAGTGGGTACAAGCATAGTTGGTGGGCATAACCTGGCCCAAAAGTGTTCTCCAAGGAAGAGGGATAAACACAGTGGGTTCATCGTTACAGCATCTTTCACCATTGACGAATATGTGAATACTTTCACAAAAAAGTGTTGATCGACGGTTCCTGGGAGAATCCAGAATAATGGTGTCATTCCAACATGGTAAGTAAGAACCGTTTAAACAGAGTCTCGACAAAGATGTAGCACCAGAATGCGTCCTGAGATTATACTGATGTTCGTAAATGCGGCGCCCCAAATTTCGAGTGGTAGAGACAACATAACATAAATCGAGCTCTGCAGGGCTAACAGATTTAAGTGAAACCAAATGTGTCTTGCAAAGTATATAGGCTACTCACTTCTGTGCTCACTGCTGCACTGTTTCTGATGATGACGCCGTTGTGGCGTTGAAAGTTCTTAAACACATTTATTTTAATTGTACATAGTTTTTTTATCATTAAAGTGTATCGTGCAGGAGACGGCATTTGTTTTCAATTCAATAGCTTTTGGTGCACGAGTTAATTTCTTCATATCTTACCTGCCGCTACTGGTAAATATTTTGTTGTTAACATCATTGCAGCTATGGACCAGCTTGTGAGAGCCTTCTACAAGATAAAATATCGTCTGGCTTCTGAAACATCCCATCTTAATTTTTTATTGTGTTGTCGTGACTTGCAAGTTATACCAAAGTTTCTGACCATTCGACTTTGTCCAATTTCGGGTCGCGACGCTCGCATTTTGCGTATTGCAGAAACCAAGAGATTATCCAGTGTCATTCGACAAAAACGTGGTCTGTTAGATTTTTTGCACTGTGACTCGTACTGTAAATATTTGGAACTCGCTGGTAACCTTCATCCTGTTATTTTAGACCGCACTTTGACATGTTGTGTTGCTGCCACCTTATCTAGACAACAGCAGCTGCAAACAACTCATATTGGTAAACTTCGACCACTTGTTGCTCAAGCAACTGACGGAAAACCATCAAAGTTTGCCCCAATGTTCAATCGAGATCAGGTATGTCAACCTTTCATTAATCTTAGTGATAAATCACTAAGTGGTATTCAGAAGCAAGCATTGACGAGGGGTATGAAGTTTGCTTATCAAGATATGAGGCCTAATTTATTGCACATTATCCCGCAATTCGAGGAAGTCATTAGTGCCTTACCAGTCGAAATACAGGACTCAACTAGACATCGTGTTGCACGTGTATTGTCATCCAATAATTCTAAGCTGAAACACTCAACTGTATCTAGGACCATGAATGACGAACTCAGAAGTCTTCGTACTCTTCGCAAAGACCAGAGTCTAGCTATTATACGAGCAGATAAAACTCATCAGGTTGTCATCATGAATCGGAATGAATATGTTGACAAGGTACAGCAGGCTATCTCCGATCGTAGTACCAAAGTTTGTCGCCGGGATCCTACTAATGCTACCGTTGCAGCTTTATCAAAATTAAAGTCTCTTCCAGCTTTGCCCAAGTCTTTGTTCAACAGTTTGCACCCTCCCCTGGTTACAGGGTTCCTTCTTTATTTGGCCAGTTAAAACTCCATAAATCAGGAACCCCTATCCGACCTTTGGTTTCATCTTTGTTTGCACCCACCCGCAATCTTGAGGGAGCTTTAGCCAAATTTCTGGCACCCCTCATTTGATCTTCTTCTTACTCCGTTTCTAGTTCCACCGAAGCACTTTCTAGGATTCGTTCTTTTATGTCCACCAACATTTCCACTTACTGTTTAGCTTCACTCGATTTAGTGGCTCCATTCCCGAACACCCCCGTTTCTTATGTTCACGATCTTATTGAAGCCAAACTTGTTGGTTTGTGCATTTATTCTTCTGATGTAATTTCTTCCATAATGTGTACTCTTCGATTTATTTCGAAGAGATCTTATTTTCGTTTCAATGGTTCTATCTATCGACAGTTGGAAGGTGCCCCATGGGGTCCCCCCTGTCTCCATTGCTTGCTGAGGTTTTGTTGCAGGACTTAGAGGATACCCTCATTCCTGTTTCCCCCATAAAACCACTTCTTTACATCAGGTACGTCGACGACGTATTGGTTGTTTGGCCTTCAGGTTTCGATGAGCTTCTTTCCTTTGCCACTTTACTTTCTTCACGACACCATTCTATCAAGTTCGAGAATTTAGGCATTTTGCCCTTTCTCGACTTTTGCCTTTTTCGCAATCTTTCCGATAACTCCTTATTATTTTCTGTTTACCGAAAACGAACCTTTTCTGCCACGTTTATACCTTTTACTTCTTCTCATCCAATGTCGCAAAATTATCTGCTTTTCATTTTCTTATTAATCGTGCATTTACACACTCGTCCACACAGGATCTCCGGGACCAAGAGTTAGCTAGGATTAAACAGTTTCCCTTGACTTTCGGTTACCCTCGTCACATGATTGATCGCTTGATTGTTAAGAAATCAATTGGTCGGCCGCAGACAGCTTTGCTTGCAGATAAATCTGACTACCAATTTGTGGGATCCATTCCATATATACCACCTGTATGTAACATTTTAAAGAACATATGTCATAAGTACAAACTCAAGTTTGGTGTAAGGTCTCGTACTTTATTTAACACTGTTAAAAAGGACAGAGACTGTGTTGAATGTGTGAACCGTCACGGTGTATATTTGGTTCCTCTTAAATCTGCTAACCCTGCAGAGCTCGATTTATGTTATGTTGGCTCTACCACTCGTAATTTGGGGCGCCGCATTTACGAACATCAGTATAATCTCAGGACGCATTCTGGTGCTACATCTTTGTCGAGACTCTGTTTAAACGGTTCTTACTTACCATGTTGGAATAACACCATTATTCTGGATTCTCCCAGGAACCGTCGATCAACACTTTTTTGTGAAAGTATTCACATATTCGTCAATGGTGAAAGATGCTGTTACGATGAACCCCCTGTGTTTATCCCTCTTCCTTGGAGAACACTTTTGGGCCAGGTTATGCCCACCAACTATGCTTGTACCCACTGAACTTGACTTGGACTTTGCCGATTATTGCACATGCGCATTAACTGCTATGTGTCTTGCAAAGTATATAGGCTTACTTTGCAAGACACATAGCAGTTAATGCGCACTGCTGCACTGTTTCTGATGATGACGCCGTTGTGGCGTTGAAAGTTCTTAAACACATTTATTTTAATTGTACATAGTTTTTTATCATTAAAGTGTATCGTGCAGGAGACGGCATTTGTTTTCAATTCAATAGCTTTTGGTGCACGAGTTAATTTGTTCATATTTGTACATAATTTTTTTTTAGGGCGACCCCCACGGGGCTGCTCAAAATTCTAAAAACAGAACTCACGAACACATTCCTCGATTCTTTATCTTATGACCCCCCCCG
This sequence comes from Macrothele yani, assembly GCA_039090855.1. Classification (NCBI taxonomy): domain Eukaryota; kingdom Metazoa; phylum Arthropoda; class Arachnida; order Araneae; family Macrothelidae; genus Macrothele; species Macrothele yani. Next base: position 16,691,613 of record CM077017.1, read on the forward strand.
AATCCTATTTTTCTACGATTTTTGCCGCAGCAGCATTACCTTAGGATATTCCTTATTTTCACTCTTTGGCTGCAGTCGGAATTTGCAGTCTGCCATGTCTTCGTGTAGGAGTCGGCTTATTGGCACGAACCAATAAAAATTCACGAATGTGGCCGACCCTACCCACCGCCTTCAAATGCTATTATTAGTCTGTTATTAGCCGCTATTTCTTATGTGTCATACTGAAACTATCCCGGGTCTATCCCTAGCATCATTGATGCATCTATGACCCTGATTGGCCCTTAAATCTTTTGGGAGTAATATGCAATTCTGGCCATATTGGTTCTGCCATACGGCAGTTCAAAACTGGAACTACCCCTTAGCCGTATTTATCATTCGTATATTATCCTTTTTTCTTTCTTCCTTCCTGAAATGAAAAGAAACGACTCTATTATATAAATACCAGCTATCATAAGTCATGGAAACTGTGTTTTCTTAAATTTATTCCAAAACACTGTCTGCTCAGTGTTCACCCGGGAGTCTGCTCTCTGCCTGTCACCAACGAACCAATGATAATTCACGATTTGGCAAGGCACCGGCTTCCTTATTGCAAACACTAATATTTCCTAATTTTGATACCTTCTCAGTCTATCTGGCAGTACATCACCACTACCCCAGCAGCCGTAAGTATTACCAAATTGTTTAGGAATTACCTTTGTTCGGCGTTAGACTTTCCCTGCCGGTCAGGTTCTTCCACCGCCAGACATACTGTCAAAAATATTTCTAAATTCTTGTGTGCCTAGACAAATGCGCTATTTACTTAGTTACGGGAGAAGAAATTTTTCTCCTCCCGGTAACATACTCCTTCAACTCAAATACTTCGCTTTTCCCTTTAACACCTTTCGTATCAGGGCACCCTGCCTGCTCCTACAAATTTCTTCCCTTCAAGCCATACAGCAGTTGGTGAAATTGGCTTCTAAACCTACTGTACATTAAAAAAATTTCTTTTTTTTTTTGTCCGTGTATCAGTTTGTTCTGGAAGCTGCGGAAAGAAAGACAGGGAAGTGGCTGTAAGGTCATAGGATGATGAATAACAACATGTGTGTGTGTGTGTGTGTGTGTGATGCTTTACCTCTACCATAGTGACTAAATACGCAGGAGATATGTAATGTGTACAGGGACAGTGCTGTAGCAGACAGAACAGTTTGCAAGTGGTTTGCCAGATTTTGAGTTGGAAACTTTAACCTGGAAGATGAAGAGTGTCTGGGTAGGATTGTGCCAGTGATGAGGACCAGTTCTTTGCACAGTTGAAGGCCAACCCCAATCAAACAACACAGATTTTAGCAGAGGTATTCTGCCATTCAGCCTATTGAAATCCACCATCCATGAACAGCTCCAAGATTAGAGCAAATGCTATTTCCCATTCATCAACCCACATCCCGAACGTAGTAGGTTATGGCCCCCTTTAGCTCTAATGTAACTTCACAACTCAAAGCCTGAAGAAAACAAAGGGTCATTTCAATAATGGAAGAAAACAGACTATTGAACTCAGAAAAGAACATGGCACTGTAACAAGAAATAGACACAAAATTTTGAAGAGAGTTGAGGAGTTCTACACAAACTATGTGAAAGGAATGATACATCTATTACAAACATAACAAAATATGCACAGGTACTAAAGCTCCTCCAGTCCTCATGACAGAAGCTGTCCATGTAATTAAGAACGTGAAACAGCTCAAGTGGAAGATGGAAGGCCACGGACATTGTACAGAAACTGGTGAAGAAATAAAAAAACATACTCATCCAAGTTTTCACTAGATGCATCCATGGAAGAATGATTCCCAATGACTGGAACAATGCTAAGTGATCCTGCTACATAAAAGAAGAGACCCTGAGGATCTCAGAAACTGCAAAGTCATCAGCTTCACTTCAGGGTTTTTCAAAACATTTACGAAGGCATTGTCATATCACTTAAAAGAAACATTGGATATGACACAACCAAGTGAACAAGCTGGATTCAGGAGTAGCTACAGCATTATAGATCATATAACTCATTCTCAAAGAGTACCGAGAGTACTGTTCTTTCTCAAAGAGTACTGAGAGTAATGTTCTTTCTCAAAGAGTACTGAGAGTACTGTTCTTTCTCAAAGAGTACTGAGAGAACTCATTGAGAAAGAACAAATGAGTATGAACTCACATTATATATGTCATTTAGTATGAAAAGACTTGATTTTCCAAAATCCTCAAAAGTTATGTCTTTGAAATTCTGCAGTATTGAAGATTAATACATTAATATTATTGATAACATCTATGAAAATGCAAGTGCAAAGGTTTGACTGTTAGAGGACACAGCACGTAAAAAATTGAAAAGAGAATGAGGCAATATTGACTCAGTATCTCCCTAGATCTCAATGCCACATTACAGAATGCCTTTCATTGTACTGGAAAAACAATGGGATAAAAATTAATAGAGATTGCTTAACCCCTTCATTTTGATAATGATGTAGTCATTTTTGCAAGCACTTCCTCAGAGCTGCACAGTTTAATTCAGGAACTTGCTACCAAGAGTAAAGAAGAGAGATTAATGATGAACTCTTACCAAAAACAAGACTGATGTACAATGCTTTTGCAAGAACTGAATATTTAGGGGTTGATTTGGCAAATTTAGAAGTAGCTGATGCCTACAACTGTCTTGAAAAATAGATATCAAGTGTGGGCTACATCAAAGAAGAAATTAATAGGTCTGTATAAAACTTGTATGAAGTGCGTTTGGAAGAAACAGTATGATTTTCAAGAGTAATTAACCATTATGTCTAAAAAGAAAAATATTTAATCAGTGTATCCTTCCAGTTCCTATTTATGGATCAGGGACATGCCACTTAACTAAAAAAGACATATAGAGGCTGCAGACAACTCACAGCAGCATGGAGTGGTGCTTGCTTGATTTAACCAGGAAAGATAGAAAGAAGAACTCATGGATCAGGAAAGTAACAAGTGTTTATGGCATTTTGATCAAGGTAAATACCCTCAAGCAGCAATGGGCTTGGACATATTTCTAGCTGATCATCATTGGACGACTGAAATACTAGGCTGGATACTCAAGGACAGGAAAAGACCCAGAGGAAGACCACATGGGATATGAGTGGAGGAAATTCAAAAGTGTTCTGGAGTGACATGGAAGAGAACTGCTCAAGACAGAGTATCGCAGAAGAGACTTGGGGAGACCTTTATCCAGGTATTGAGTATACTTGATGACGATGATAAAATGATACTTATTTTGTCAAACAGCAATCCTCTACTTATAAAAAAGGAATTGTCTTATTACTGTTCATATCCGTTAGAAATGGGATTACAGGAAACGGAGAAAACAGGATATTTGAATCTATAAATAAAGGGCTAATTCCACTAACCATAGGGCCTTAGCTAGATCTAAATTCTAGGGGAGGCTACTAGTAATGTAGGGGGACTAGAAAATATTTTGTTACTTTGGTAAATTAATGTTAACCCAATATAGCAGTATTTGTTGAAAAACTAATAAACACAGCAATACTTTTTTAAGTATATGTGTATATACACTGAAGTGCCAGAAAACCTGGTACACCAGTCTAATACTTGGTAGGTCCCCCATGGGAGCGCAGGACTGCAGAAATACAATTGGGGCATGGACTCCACTAGCTTCTGGAAATATGCTGTAGGTAATGCACACCATACTTCCTGCAGAGCGTTCCATAATTCGGGTGTATTCTGAGGCCTCGGATCCCTGTGTTCGATAGTGTGTTGCATGGCATCCCAAATGTGTTCTATCACGTTCAGATCTAGGGACATGGATGGGAATGGCAACACCCCAAACTCAGACGAATGCTCCTCTAACCATAATGTGGCGTCCCAACACTTGTGTGGAGGTGCATTGTCTGTTGGAACAGGCCCAACCCATCAGCATGAATGCAGGGCATGACCAGGTGTACCTCGTCAGAAAGGATGTGCACATAACGTTGGCCGGTCACAGACCTTTGTAGACGTACCAGGGGTCCCAGTGAAGTCCGGCTAAACACACCCCATACCATTACAGAACCTCCCCCCCAGCTGGTTCAGTTCCCTGTTAGCAGGCGGGATCCATGGCTTCATGGGGTTTGTGCCACACACGAATCCTTCCATCTGCCCGATACAGTTGGAAACGCGACTCGTCAGACCAGGCTACTTGTTTCCAGTCATCAAGTGTCCAGTGGCGGTGTTGTTGTGCCCAAGCGAGGTGCATAGCTCTGTGTCGTGCACCCATCAAGGGGACTCGAATTGGGCGTTGGCTCCCAAAGCCCATATCGTGCAGGGTACGTTGCACAGTCCTGACGCTGATGCTTGTTGAGGCTCCAGCATTGTATTCCGATTATACCTGCGAGAGTGTTGCGCGCCTATCACGTGAAACGATTCTTGACAGCCGACGATGGTCACGTTCACCCAATGTCTTTTTACGGCCACACTGGTATCGTAGGTTGGAGGTTTTGCTGGAATTCTTGTAGTCACGGTACACCCTTGCAATGGACGTCCGTGAAAATCTGAACTTCGTTTCTACCTCCGAAATACAATGGCCCATCTCACGAGCGCCAACTATGACACCGCGTTGAAAATCGCTTAAATCATTATTACTTGTCATTCTCGTGCCGAAAACAGCTCTGACAGCTGGCAAGGATGTCTATTGCTTTATATACGCACTGGCGGACGCAACCAAGTACGCACATAGGTGACGTTGCAATGTGTTTTGCATAAGCTCGTCTGTACCAGTTTTTCTGGCACTTCAATGTATATATTGTTTTTTAGACTGAAATGACTCGAAGCTGATTAGCTGATAAAACAAAATTTGATATTTTCAAGCTTTGTTTAAAAAGATGTTGATAGTCGATTTGGTTGAAATTATTGTAAACAAAAGTATCCTTTATATAATGCAATACCGTTGTTTGCTTCCGGTAACTTTTAAATGAAATTCGGAAGAAATGTTTTTGGAAACTCCAAACGAAAATCATTCACGGAGGACCAAAGACAACATGCCAATTAATTTTCATACGATGAATAGTTAATGAATTATTAATTTAAAATTATATTAACGAAACCTCATCAGAATTTAATTTACTCCACAGAGAAACGTGTTTTAAAATTGATAGGGGTCTGCAAGTACCATACATGTCTAATACTGTTATCTTTTGCATTACGTTTCTGTTGTGTCTAAACTTTTGAGACATGTTGATACTCCTCCTTTCGCGCCATAACTATGTACAGCTATATCCACTGCATGTATTGTTTTTCCATTGCATAGTGTGTCACAGTCTGAAATGTTCCATTTGCATTTAAGTGTTCCTTTCCTTTGCATTTTGTCGTTTCAGCATTAATCTTTTTTTTTTTTTTTCGTGCCTAAACGTTTGCGACGAACTTACTGAATGCAAAGCATTTCAAAAAAGAATAATCATAATGAGTAAGGGGAAATGGAGGAACATACAGTGTAAACAGTATGTCATAAAAGTCAGAATGACAAATTGATCTGCAAATCTTCTGCAAGAACACTTCAGTGTTTAAAAACTTCCAATTCCATATGGATAGATCGACTGACATGATCTTGAATCAACTGTTTTACAGAATTTTCTTGTCAGTGGATATTGAATTTTTTTTCATTAGTTTTTTTTTTCCAAAAATGGCATGTGCTAATTATAATTACGTTTGTTGAATGATGAGGTGTAAAATGTTTCACAGGAGGCTTAGCCTAACTTAGCGGCCCCCAAGCTACGGCCCTGACTAACCAGTGATCAAAATATTATACATGGCGTTTACTCTGTGGGAACAAGTGCAAACTAACGGTTTTATCCTTTACATTTCTGGCTTTTAGAGCTAGAAAATGAAATGATAATTAAAGAGTGCCAAATCTAAAGGGGATATTAAACACTGTTTATGCTGATAATGAATATGATTTAAACCTATTCTAAATCATAAGAATAATCATTTATGTTGTTTCACGCACTGGTGATGAAAACTTTCCTGTTCATTGCTGGTCACTTCACATCTCTTAGTTCAGAACAGAGAATTTAACTTTGATGATTTATAATGTTCAGAAATATGCAGATTCCTTAAGGACATTTCATCACCCTAATTCTTTTAATTTGTACTGCATGTGAATGTTTTAGTAGAAATCACTCTTGCGCTCAGCGTATAGTCTTTTCCTCATCCTAATATTTTATTTCGTGCCTCAATGCTTACACCTCAAGATAAAACTGTCTTTGCACGATTATAAAAACCTCCATCTAGTACACCACCATTCACAAGCTAAAATATTTATTATTTACACTTAAGAACAATATGTACAGATAAAAGCATCAGAAAATTAACTAGGCTTTTCTGATGCTTTTATCTGTACATATTGTTCTTAAGTGTAAATAATAAATATTTTAGCTTGTGAATGGTGGTGTACTAGATGGAGGTTTTTATAATCGTGCAAAGACAGTTTTATCTTGAGGTGTAGTCTTTTCCTGTTGATGTCTTATGACACAATTGCCATCCATAAGAAACATATCTGATTAATAAGAAAGAATAAAAAATTTCACATATGGCAATATCTTTCAGCTGCAGGTGTTTTTATAAAATTACTTATCCAGTGATCTGAAGTGCAGTAATTATATCTATTAACTGATAGTCTGCTTAGACTGAGATTTGTTTATGTACTTATTTCAACCTTTTTGCTGCTTGAAACTATTACATGGTTCATTTGCTTAGGTTGGGAACAAAGGACCAAGTATGGTACGAGAAGTGCAGATTGACATACTTTGGCCAATGTATACACTGTACAGACGACCATTGCTTTACTTGATGGAGCAACCAGAAGTGCAAGGAAAAGGCCATTGCCAAGAAGTACCAGATGTTAATCCACTACTACTAAAGGTAGGTCATCACTTTGAAACATGATCTGCATAGGCAAAATATGCAATTGTACATAGTATAGTTCAACACAGCACTTATTCTAAAATGAAACAGGTCAGTCAGGTGGAATGAAACAAACTGATTTACCATATCCAATCCTAAGGAAAAGCTTTGGTATATAGTTTTCTCTCCCTCTCCTTTCCGCCTTAGTTTTGGTTCGAGATGAGGAACAGCTTCCGAAATGGATTCCTTGCATCTGCAACAAACTTAGCGGCTACACCTGTCACTTTCCATTTTAATTATTGAAAATACACATGTTTAAAAATTCTCATGTAGGTACACCTTTGTGTGGAAAGCCACATTGCAGTACAAAAAACTTACAATATGTACAGATTTTGTGCTTTAAATAATGGTTCTGTAGATCCATGTAAATAACTTTGTTCAAAGACTGTCATATTCAAACAAAGAAGCCAGCCTGCATAAATGCAAAGCCTGTAGTAATCAAATTCAAAACGGGAAGCTTCATTTTCTTTTTCTGGAAGCTGAGAAGTATTGTTATTCACTATAACATGCACAAGTTGAAAAATGCTGCTTTTAAATATGTTTACTTCTTTTGCCCTTTGGTAATTTGCTTTCTATGACACCAGTAAAGAGCTTGGTCTTACCTTGAACAACATAATTTTTATTGCACTGATTTTTTGCGTGTGTATATGAGTGACAAGAATGTTACCTCCCTTTTATGTCATCCCTTTGTTCGTATGTCGACCCATTAACAGGCCAGGACTCTGGCTGGGTTGTGGAGCTGGTGGATGTTGGGTTCCCCTTAGAAAAGAGATGTTTTTTTTTTTTTTTTCTCTTTTCAAACTCGCACAAGGCCTTCAACGCTCATCGACTGCCACCACGAGCTAGCTTAACAGCAAAGTATGCAAAGTTTCATTGCCAGGTATGAGCAGTTAGGCTGGCAGCAGTGCTGAGCCTGGTTTGAGCTCTGAGAGGGAGAGAGAGAGAGAATTTTTTCTTTATTTCTTTTTAATGTGATTGTGTATAATTTAGCATACAAAAAGTTTCATACACTTTCTAGTTGGCAAAGAGAATCCTTCAGCAGCTGGGTCTGGGTGGGGACTCAGGAGGGCTATTTATTCTAGGCTTTGGTAGCAAATGCCATAGCCCATATGCATTAGTGGATTTCTATGAAGGAAAAGCTTCTTCAAGAACTATAGATACTAGATAGCATGCCAACGAACTATAGATACTAGATAGCATGCCAACGAACTATAGATACTAGATAGCATGCCAACGAACTATAGATACTAGATAGCATGCCAACGAACTATAGATACTAGATAGCACAATGACGAAATTGTGCCTCCTACCTCCACACAGCAACTGCCTGCCAATTCTATGGAGCAACGTACATAGATTGCAGCGCCTTCCGATCTTTTCGGATGTCCGGCTGCCCAAAGAATTTCAGGAGGAAATGAATAGTCAAAGAAAATCATGTGGCTATACTATAGAAAGAGATAAAGGCTTCTTTCCCATTTCCCAGGTGAGAAAGACTTCGGTAAATTGCAGGGGTAGAAGAGATTTTTTTTTATTAATACCTAAACAGGTTAGTCGTAGTTTTCGGGCATGTTCGCGTCTGGGCTCTATCTTGCAATATAAAATTTGGGCTTGGGTGACACACTTAGGGATCGAGCTCTTAAAATTGACCCAAGCTCAGAATTGGTTGGCAGGTTTCAAGCTGTAAGGAGGTGGGGGGAAGGGGGCTGGAGTAACATGCTACACATGCCTCCATTGGGGCACTGGCACAGCTCAGACGAATGAACATAGGCCTATGTATAGTTTTAATTATTGAACTTTTATTTTTTGTGGTTAATGAAAATTACTTTTGTACTTCAATATAAGCATGCATACTTTATTTGTTTACACATTGAATTTGTTTTAAAGGAAAATTAAGATGAATTAGTGCAAACAATGGATAACTCAAAAGAAACTTTTTGACATTACAAGGTGTGTCAGTAGGAACTGTTGTGTCACACAGTCACAGGGATTGCTACAAATAAGCATCAGAGATGAATCAGTTGCTTTTTTTACAGAGTAATGCAAAATTTGGATAAACATAGAAAAAAAACAAAAAAATGTGAAACAGTGAAAAGGACAGGCAGAGTTGAGTCAAAGACTAAAGCAAATAAATGAACATATGATTCTAAGTATGTATTCTGAAACTTCCATGAAACTGATTGCCTACAAAGAATTTATTCATAACTGGCAGATTTGAAGGGGGGGGGGGATTATATATACTTATTTTGAACTCTGAATAAAAATGATTTACGTACTTCAGAATTTGACTGAACAGCTTTATTATTTTATATAGGAGAAATCCCTTTGCAAATATTTTGAGTTAGTTTAAAAATCCCTCGATCTGATAATTTAAAAATATTTTTTACAATTTTCACAAAATATGCGACAGTTTTAGGAACCAAAAATGATTATATAGGAAAAAATTTAAACTTCGTGGTACTCGAATAAATCCGTTTTGCTTATTTATATTTTTACTTTCAAATTTTTGGTAGTTCTAAAATTTAACGCCAGTGAAATTAATTGATGAAAAAATATTCATATCATATATCACTAACCTGTTCTCTGAGATTCAGAGGTTAAGTCCACAAAGAAAAAGAAGCTACCAGATAAATTTTTAACTGATTATTTACTAACTGTTGCTGTATCAAACTTCTCCATTTACAGCGATCTTGACACAACACAGGCTTCACTGACATCCACCACATGATGCACACAAGACCTTCTATACTTCATATTCATAATCTTTTAATCATGCAGGCACTCCTGAATCTGATCCTTCCATCACTTCCTTGGCCTTCCTCTGCCTTTCCTTTCTGCCACTTGGGCTGAAAAACCATTTTCTTAGTATGCACCTCATCACTCATTCTTTCAACATGGCCAAACTACCAAAGAATATTAGTCTCCACCTTACTGACAACATCTTGCCTCACATTATACAACTGCAGCACATCTTCATTCCTCACACGATCAGAAAGTGTCTTAATCCCCCCCCGTAAGTAACGCATTTCTCCAGCACACAAACAATTCTTATGTTCCTTCTGTAGTACCCAGGTTTCACTGCCATATATCAAAGTAGGAACAATTAAACTTTCATACACAGCCATGCGGGACTCTCTTGAGAACCCATCATTCCTGTGAAAACCTTCCAAAGCAGCTATGACTTTCAATGAAGAATTCACTCGCCTACTAATTTCCCCATCTAATTTGTTCTTTCTGTCAAACATGCTTCCTGAATACACAAACTCATTCACCTGGCCAATCACTGTGCCATTTAGACTTATGTTACATTCAGTGCTAACAGTTCCTCAGTCAAAAATCATAACTTTGGTTTTTCCCTTATTTATACTCAGTTTGAATTTCATGCAAACATAGTACATCTGAGACAACATACCCTGTAACTCACTTTTGCTCTCTGCCAACAGGACAGTGTCATCAGCAACAGCAATCTGCACACACGGATATTACCAAGACATAAACCAGTAATGTCTATCTTGGCGTAAAACAAACAAACAACAAAAACTTACTGGCTGTATTTATGCAAAAATATCGTACTTTCCAATTCTATACAAGATTTCTCAGCATAATGAGCCTTCCCTAGTCCAGGAACCTAGCAACAAACTAGTTATAGTCAGAGAAAATTGCATAAGAAAAAATCCTTTAGATAAGATAGATGTAACAATTATCAAAATTATTCACTTTTCTGATGCATAATACACTCTATCACAAAGAATTGCAACACCAGGAAGTAGTGTCGTAAATGCTGTGAAACTTACTCGATATACAAGATAGTAAGGAGGCAAGAAATGATAACACATTTTCTGATTCAAAGAAATGAAAGTAATACTAGAAAAGAAGGCTTACAGGGCCATGTCAGTATCAACTAAATCCTCCCTGATGAGCAATGCATTTGGCCACCCCCTCAGAACAGAGTTGCACGGATGTTTTACAGAATCTTGAGGCACTGATCACTACATTTTGTCGAGATGGTGTCACATTCGGCCACCCCAATTGGAATAGAGTTGCCCATAGAGTCCTGGGGCACTCAACACCATGCTTAGACAAGATGGTGTCACAGGGGAGCCATTGTTGGAGGTGGTTGACACAGTCCGGAGGTGTGGTCACATTATATCCCAGACATGCTTAATCAGTGACAAATCTGGGGATCAGGCTGGTCAAGGTAGCATGTTGACACCATGCAAACACTGCCTCAATGCAATTTCAGTATAAGGGTTGGCATTGTCTTGTTATGCAGACATTCAAGGATTTCTTCGACATACTGACACACGGTCGGATATCCTACAATAAACACTAAACTCAGGATCAAATCATAGGAGATAACTCCCCAAACCATGATTCTCAGTGTTCGGGTGTGTGATGTTTGATGACATTCACTGGACTGTTGGTTGACTACATTGGTGCCATACAAATATCCAACAACTATCTAGTTGAAGGCAGAAGTGAGATTCATCGTGGCACACTAAACGCCACTTTTCAAGACATCTTGCTTTAGAACAGCACCACTCCAAGCTCTGATGACAGTGGTTAGGGGTCAGTGATAACTGATAAGCAATGTGACAGACGTAATGCGTGAAAATGAGCTTCCCGTACATGGTTTGCCACGTGACTGGGTGACTGATGTTCAGCTTCATTACTCTTCTCATGGTTGAGAGTGAGGCTGTTGGTTCTATAAGGGCTATTCAGCAGACCAAAGTGTTTTTTCATTATCCTGTAGGCCTACCACTTCCAAACTGATGGCTATGCATACCTTTTCTCACCCATCGTGTATAGCATTAGTAATGATGGACTGCGATATTGTGGTGGTCAACATAGGCAATGCACCAAGTTGACCAGCTTGCTTCATACAGGCTTATAATGTGCTCTTTTTCAAAGCCAATTAGTTAGTTATAATCACTGCGATGACTGGTTCTGTACATTCTACCTGCGATGGTTTTCCTCCACAAATTACTTTACAACAGTTTGTGGAAATCAGTGCCATAAACTGCATTGATTTTTGAGTCCTCTCTTGAACTATGCCTGGGGCAACTGTCCCACCGGCCCTTCCCTCTGATAGGATTTACAAATTTTTTTTAGGACAGAATTTTTCACTAGGTGACAACAGCATACAGTACTGCTCAGAAGCAATACACAATGCATTTTCTAAATTTGTCTAATTTTAGAGATTTCATGTGGACCTACAATACTGTGGAGCGTTCTTTAAATTTGTCTAATTTTAGAGAATCTTCTCTCTCGGACCATCCTTCTCTTTCTTCTTAAAATGTGCTAACTGCATCCTTGTCCCTTGTCTGTAGTGACACTGCCTTTGATTTGTGTGTCATATAAAGAATTCAAGGATTTTGACTCATTTTAGACTTCAACAAAAAGAAAAACAAAAAAGTTAAATGGCACATTCAGTGATGTCATTGTATCCTTCTCCTGAGTGATGTAACTGGCAAGCTGTACACCACTGAGACTACAGAATGGTGTAATTTATTTCAAAGAACAGAGTGAGCCTTTAGAATAGGCGAGCAATGAGGCTTCCTATGGCTGTCATTTTTAAGGACACTGATGTTGCTATATCCTTCTTCTGAGCGACAAAATTGGAAGGCACATAGCGCAAAAACCACATGAATAGCGGACTTACTTTACTTCAAAGTAGTTCAGTAATGTAAAACGTATGTTCAAAGATCCTAGTACATATTTTGCATGCAATATCTTTGGCTAGTCACACAGTTCTGTAACCCCAGCATTCTTGTTTATGAGGATTAATGCTGAGTACAGAATGCAGAGATTAAATCACAGGATGCTCCACACATTGTCCTTAGTGAAACACATACACAATAATAAATAAATACATCGCTCTTTCCACGTTCCAGAAACACACAGCAACCGAAAAATTGTTTTTCAGCCGCCGCTGTGGAATCAAACCAACAGATTGTTCACATACACAATATGTTTCAAAAGATCTTGCATAATTTGATTTTCTGTGTTGTGAAATACTGGTAACGCTATCTGTCTGGCAATGCTAATACTAGTTAGCATCAAGTCACGTCAGCAAGTTTTGCTCGTGCCTGTTTGACAAACGCTGAGTTACCAATTAAAACCACTAATGGAGTGGTGTGTCAGAATTTCATGATGGAGCGATGAGCCGCAATAAAGTTTGGGTTTTTATCAGGTATAAGTGCTACAGAATATATGAAATATTACAAAAAGCATTTGTAAATGCATGTCGCATTCAACAACATTTGAATGACTCAAAAGATTTTGGGAAGTGTCGAGAATCCCTGCAGGACAACGAATGGAAAGAATGCCTATCAACCAGTAGTAACAACAACACAACTAAAGGAGTGTGGTGGTTAGTCTCATGGACCCATCACATCAGTTTGAGAATGTAGAATGCAAAGACACTGGACAACTAATTTTGCATAACGATTTAGGAAACAGAAAAGTGTGTGTGAAGTTTGTTCCACATTTTGTAACACTGAAACAAAATATGGCGTGCTTTGATTCATGCCATAATTTCACTGAACTCATTGCTGAAGACAAGATTGTCAGCTCTGGTGGCTGAGTGGTACAAAGCGTTTCATCTGAGATGGATCTGGGTTCGAATCCTGGTTGAGGCAGGGATGGTGTTTATATTATGGTACTGGGGCCCTCTCCCTTCCCTGGAACAAGAAGCCCCAAATTAGGGATGGGCAACTGCTTATAGCCCATTGAGTTGTTCATGATGGTCACTAAACCCCCAAACAAAACAACAAAACAAAAAAGATGAAATCATTACAGAAGAAATGTGGTGCATTGTTTATGATCTTGAGGTGAAAGTATAAAGCTCTGTGTGGTTGAGCTCTTAAACACCTAAGCTGAGCAAAGTTCACATGGAAAAATCACTTTAAAAACAGGCTGACCTTTTTTTTTTTTATGCTAAGGGTGCAATTTGTCATGAATTTTACTCATAAGGACAGTCAACAGCTAGTATTCTTTATATGCAACAGAAATGGTTACTTAACCGAATTTGACACTCACATCAGGAATTGAATAGGACAAAAAATTGGTTTCTTCTTCACAATAATGTACAGCCACACCTCCAGTGTTATGTGTTTTCTTGGAAAAAACAAACTGTCGATGCTACATCACTAACCCTGTTCTTCACATTTCGCACCAGAAGACTTTTCTATTCCCAAAAATTTCATCTCCGCTGAAAGGGAAGTGCTTTCAAGACATTCTAACAATCCAGGTTAATGTGATGAAGCAAGTTAATCCAGTTACTTCCAAGGCATTCCAGGAAAGCTTCTGGACTTTGTACAAGTGCAGAAAAACCTACATTGCACATGAAAAGGATTATGTTGAACACTAAATAGGTAAAACTTCTCTATTCTGTATCTGTGATATTTAATTGTCATGATCTGTGAACGTTTTAATCACACTGTGTAGAACAGAGGTCTCGTAGTGTTACAAACACTAAATATTGTAAACTAAATTACATCATCTAAAATAAACATGACTAAATTCTACACACATTCACTATAGAGAGTAAAGCACTTGATAGTAAAAAAACTCTGTACTGTTCCATTTTACTGTTACCATTATTATTGTGGAGCACTTTAATGCCCCTTCCCATTGTGTATGCATGTCAAACAGGCTCATTACAAACTGGCTTCCTCACTTGAAGTCCTTGTAATAGTTCTTTTTCTGCTTCACTTCACTTTTGCTACAGTATTGTGTTTGCAGCTGATTTTTCTACTAGAATCAAAATTTTATCATACACATTTATTCAGCTTTCAAGTGATAGGCATTCTTTGTCACCAGAGCAGTGACAGAGTAAACAGCTTTGAAACTCAGTAATCAACAGCTCAATAATGCTAGTCACAGTGAAAGGAATACAGACTCTTGATGATATCTCTCATGATGACAGTTACCACTGGCTTCTCACATCTGACAGCATAACTTGCTGCACGTTTATTCCGGTGGATGCCTTAATTTATCAGTCAACCACCAACTCTTCCCAATTTTCACAGATTTTTTGCACATACAAGGAAGTTGAGGAAACCAGAAGAATATCACTATGCAGCCAAAATCAGGCACGGTCATATTCTTATCCTTATTTCACCTTTACTTAGGGCACTAATCAACATTGCTGTAAAAGCCAGCAATGTTGAATTGGCACATCATGTCATATACTCTTAATAGCCTAAACAATACTACTATTAGGTGTGCAACTTAATTCTCGGCCCCTAACCGCAAGCGATCATACAATGTCGGCAAATGCAAATAGCTGTGGGCGATAATTGCAGCGCCATCCAACAGCTTTCCAGGCAACCGTAACCGCTTACAGCTGTAGTGACAGAGGGGACAAAAGTTGACGGTGAAAGCAATGTCGTTCGAGAAGCAACATTTGAGGCACTACCTTCTGTTCGGGTTTCAGCTGAAAAAAGTGCCGCGGAAGCCCAGCAAATGATCTGTGCTGCTTTGGGTGAGGCTGCTGTGTCTTACAGTACGTGCAAGAAGTGGTTCTAGCGGTTTAAGCAGGAAATTTCGATCTCCGTGATGCAGAACATCCGGGACAGCCACAGAAAGTTGAGGATGAGGAACTACAACAACTGTTGGACACTGATCCCTGTCGCACACAGTCAGAGCTCGCCCAGGAAGTCGGAGTAACATGGCAAGCCATTGCAAAGCGCCTGCACAAGCTTGGACGGATTCACAAGGAGGGCCGTTGGGTACCCCACCAACTCACAGCTACGAACAAGTCTAGGCGCTACAATGTTGCTGTGTCCTTGCTCTCCAGATTCAAGAAGAAGGATTTCCTCCACATGATTTTGACATGTGATGAGAAGTGAATCTTCTACGATAATCCTAAGCGGCGCAAATCGTGGGTTTATCTAGGTCAGCCTACCACCAGTACCGCCAAACCGAATATCCATGCCAGAAAGTTGTTGCTGTGCATATGGTGGGATCAGCGCGGTGTCGTACACTATGAGTTGCTCAAACCTGGTGAAACGGTCAATGATGAGCGTTATTGTCAGCAACTCATTCGTGTGAGTGATGCAATGGAGGCAAAAAAGCCATACACTGGCAAGGGCAGAAGGTCGGTCCTGTTTCTTCAGGATAACGCGTGTCCTCACACCGCGAAAATGACTTTAAACATGATTACCTACCTGGGATGGGAGATTTTGCTCCACCCGGCGTATTCTCCAGACTTCGGCCCGTCGGATTATCACCTCTTTCGCTCCCTGCAACATCACCTGAGTGATACGCACTTCACTTCTGTCGAGGAGGTCCACACAAGTATTGATGACTTTATCAACTTGAAACAGACCTCTTTTTTCCACAGTAGCATTCGAAAGCTCCCTGACCGATGCCTCAAATGTATCCAACAGGACGGGGATTATTTCCCTGATTAGGTACGTATTCAATTTGCTATAATTTGCTGTCAACGTGTCCTGCCTATGGCCGAGAATTAAGTTGCACACCTAATAAACTTCATTTTTCTTTATTTGGGGATTAACAACAACAATGAGCAACTCAATGGGATATAAGCAGTCATCCATCCCTAATTTAGGGCCACTGGTTTCAGGGAACAAAGAGAGCCAGTGCCATATAAGACAAACACACAATCCATGCCTCACCAACAGGGTGGCCCAAACTTCATTAAACTTTTAAGAGCCAACTCAGAGCCTAATCATACATCACAATACTACTACCTGTCTGCAAAGTGCTGTATTTTCTAGAAAGTCTTTTTGACATTTTCTAATAACATATGCATCCAGACTATTGAATCAAGCATGTCCAGGTTTATTAACTATATGTCAACAAAATAGTTTCCATATCATCTACTGTTTCGCACGTTACTAGAAATTCGAGCATGGGAAAAAACGTCCATATAATAAAAAAATTTTATTTCAACTTGTCACTAGTGTCCTGGAAATAATAATAATTTCTGAAACCACGTAATATTTTCGACAAATGTTGAATTAATATAATGTCCAGGTTTCATTGTCAGGTGTGTGTGTGTAGTTTTAAGTTAAATGCTGCTACCTGTCTATAAGCCTAAAGCATTCCAAGTGGCGTGGTTTGGATTTGCAGGAAATGGTAAAATATTAATTTATTGCAACTGCATCTCTCTCTCTCTCTCTTTTTTTTTTTTTTTGACTTGATCTTTACTTTATTAGGAAAAATATGCTGCATCAGTTCTGATGTTTTACATTTTTGAAACTTTTACAATAAAATAATAATAACAAAAATAATATATACTACAGTTGTTTTGTATTTATTCTCACAATTCATGTGCGATTTTTATAAGCTAAGGCAAAGGATTCTGCTTTTACTTTTAGGAATAAAAACACACACAGCCTGCGATTTTCTTTGAAAAAGTGGCACCTACGATAACTCAAGGAATATCAATAAAAGGCTTTGGAAAAACATACTCATTACTAAGATATGTAAATATATTAGACCTCATGCTGTAATGCAATTAATATGGATGTACAAATGTAAAATCATTTCTAATGCATTTATGTTTCTAAAATAGAAAATAATGTTTCAGAAAGAGCAAAAGAGGCCTCGTAGCAGTGGTTATTCTGTGAGTATAACGGATTTACAGTATCAAGATTTGCAACCAGATGTGGAAGGAATTGATAAAAACTGGGATTACTCTAAAAGACAAAAACGAGAAATATTTGAGAATGCTACAATTGACAATGATGATTTCCTGGATGAAATGGTAAGTTTCATAAAAATTTTTTTCAGTGGTGTATTTTTTTATAACTTTTCTTCACAGTTTATCAACTCCACGAGCATCTAAAGCTAGAAAACGTTGCCCATCCCAAATTTAGAACTGAAGAACAAATGCAATAACCATGCCATTTCTCTGGATTCAGACCCAGTAACACAAGAAGTCAGAAGCTCACATTCTAGACTACTCTACCACTGGGCGAATTTTACAAGTTTAAAATATCTGCTTCAAGCTTTTGGTTTGTTTATTCTATGTTGAGTGGTTGCGAGGTCATTTACTAGGGGTTTCAGCTCAAGTATCTAATAAGACATAGGTGTTGCATTTCTTCTGCTCTGCTTCTTTCCCTTGCCTGAAACAACTAACCATAAACTGTGAATAGAAGTCTCATTTTTATCCTTCAATGTCTACGGAAGGTACTCATCTACAAAATAATAATAATAGTGGTAGTGTGGTACCAAACTTTTTCATATATTGTTAGAAATGTTACTTGGAAGCATCGGTGGCAGAACCCAATAATTTCAGTGGGAGACCAACTTCTCAGAGAGTTAAAAAAAAAAGAGAACAACAGCCCGTAGCATATACATGCAAGTACTTGTACAAATTATCGTCAACTATCATCAGCCACTGCTAGATGAAAGTCTCTTCTGTAACTTTCTGTCTTCAGCTTATCTCTTCCAAGTCACTCCTGCTGCTTTCGAATTTCATCCACCCATCTCCCATGTGGTCTGCTTCTGAGTCTTCTCCTGCCCCATGGGGAAATCCAATTTAATATCACAGTTGTTTGATAGTAGTCAGTTCTTCTAGCAATATATCCAACCCATTGTTATTTGAGAATTCTTTAATGATCTTCTTTAAAGTGTGGAACACAATAGAGAGTTAACTTTTTAACTTATTTGTGCCAATTCAATTTTCAAAGTTGTACTTGAAGCATTTTCCAGAAAACTGCAAAACGTGGTGACAGTGTCCTGGAAATTTTCATAAAAAAAAAAAAAAACTTACATCGTATGTGAACCGCAAAATTTTAAGATGTTTCGTAGGAAGACCCCTTAAGTGAGGGGGACCGTGAAATTCGGGGGGGGTCCGGACCCAGTGCCCCCCTTCTGCCGCCCGTGCTTGGAAGTATGAAAACCAGAAAGAGCAAATTTACTTTTTTTCTGTTTTTCTGAGCAAATACAAGTACAGAAAGCTATGTATATCCAATTCAACAGAGGTTAGAGTTAAAAACAAATTTTAAGATATGATGAAAAAACTGGTGTCAGTTATTAAAAATAAAGTCACCTTAATTTCCTGTATGTGTTTAATTAAGCATTTGCCGTCACCAATGTTGTTTTGAATATACACCTGGCAGTTTTAAAAGATTTGTTGCTTTTCCCTAAAAACAAACATGTTATTTTCTTGAGAAACAATTTAACAGACAAGGAAAGATACAATGTAATGCATTGGTTAGCAAATCATTGTACACTTGCAAACTGCACTTCCTTTACTGAGTTATGTTTGTTCTTTTAATTTGGAATTTAATGACCCATGAGCATCTAGATTATTGCAGAGTTGCCTGTCTCTGTTTTAGAGCCTCTGGTTCCAAGGAGGGGACAGTTCCGCAGCCATAGGTCAAATGCCCGCCTTGTTTCATGCTTCATCTGGGACTTTAATCCAGACCTAATTTAGATTATTAGTTAGAAGCCAGAGCTTCTGCCAATTCTTCTAGCAGGGTAGCCTACCAAGAGTTTTGAAAAACAACAGCTGCAGCCATTGAGGATGCCTGAACATGCATCAGATTTGATAATTTGATTTACACATATTGTAATCAAAGAAAAGCCATGATACACTAGATATACTGATTTGATTCTTCATTTTAGCACAGTAAATTACATCAAATAGAAATTTGTTTGGAGCTTCAAAATATTGTTCATTTAGCAGGTTATTTGTTCATCTATCAGGTATGCCTTCAGATAAAGTCACTCTCCAATGAAATGAAAGGTGCCAAATAGAAATTAAGCATGGCTTTTGCACAAAGAAGTCCTGCTAAGCTAGTGTCCACTTATGAAGATTTGATTGTACAAAGGAATTCAAACAGAGATGTAGCCAAAACACATGGATGGAATCAGTGAGGTCTAGATTGTACATTACCCCCCCTCCCTACACACGCTTATTTATTTATTTATTTTTTTTGCCACTCCAGTGGTGCAGTGGTCTAAGCGCTGGCTTCTGACCATTCGTCCGAGATGGGTCTGGGTTCAAATCTCGGTGAGGCATGGATGTTGTGTTTGTATTATGGCACTGGCTCTCTCCCTTCCCTGGACCCAGTGGCCCTAAATTAGGGATGGGTGACTGCTTATGGTGTGGTCTTTAACCCCTCAAAACACACACACATTTTTTATCCATAGTGTCAGATTGCATTTTTTAATTCTCAATTCATGTGATGAACTGCTTTTTCCTACAGTATTGTTCTTCTTTTCTAGTTCATATGACTAATGTGTTTCAACTGTAATTTTGTAAGTGAATTTAAGTGGTGCATTATGTCACACATTCTGCATGTACTGTCTGCATATTTCTCTCCTCCTCCTGCGAGAACACTTGTGGTCTCTATGCAGGCATTAGATGTAGTTTGGTGATTCCCATTGCCTACTAACCTCACAGTGGTAAAATGTGTGATAAACATCCCCAAGGCACCTAAAAGGAAAATTCTTCCTCTTAAGAGAGTAACTGAAGCCACCTTTTATTTTTTTTTTTTAAATCCACCAATCAGTCTGAGAGAATCGCAACCCCATTTCCTAGAAAAGCGAAATCCCGTTAAGTGAAACTTTTAAGCCAAATGTGAAGGTAATGAAAGATCAAATATTTTAATATGTTGTATTCAGATGTTGGCTATTGACTGAATTCTATTTTGTCCACCACTTTTTCTTTTTTTTTTTTTGTGATCTTATGATCATTTTCTTAGCTGATCTCAGTATTCTTTCCTGTCAGTACTATGTAAAATTACATATCAAACTAAAAACTAATAAAAAGAAAATACATCACAGATATTTCCATCAGCTGTCTGCTTTAGAAATAATTCTCATTTCAAATTCTCATACTGTATTCTGTGTAGTGATTTCTAACTACATAGGACCATTGCTACTAAGAAAACAATGTACTTTTGCCATGCATGCATAATAGGGTGGGCCGAAAAAACAATTTTTTTTTTTTCAAGTCGTAATACCGCGGAGAAGTTGCGAAATGGGTTTAAGAAAGAAATACATTCGGTTTATATCTTCCGATCGCGCATGCGCTATAAAGTTTGCCGAAATTTGGAAAAATGTATATTTTTACGGTAATTTTTTATCTGACTTAACTTGTCAATAATTAAATGTAATAGCTATAGTCGACTCTTACTCGAACCGATAATGATTTTAAAAAGAATGGCTCAAATCGATTAAGGTCTTCCGTTCGCGCAACAGCTGTCAAATCTACCAAATTCTGGCGCCCGTCGTAACTCGCTCGGGTCAAAGACCACGAATCTCCCGCCACCTACCACTGTCGCCACCGTTGCCACCGCGCCGCGTCATTGTTCTGTCAGTTTGATGTGTGCTTTGTTCGCTCTTCCAGTTATCATTTTGGCATTTGCATTTATTTCAATGTTGGTTTTGTGTTACGACATTTTTGTGTAACTTTGTGACTTAACGGTGATATACTATGGCTGTACCTAAGAAAATCATCACAAGACAGGAATTTGATTGCCCTATATTTGGTTCACCTAAAGTTTTTTCATCAAACAAGCTTCCAACTGGAGAGGACGTGATTCGGTGTTGTTCACAGGAGAGATACGACTTGGCGCTTAAAGGTAATAATAAAAAAGTAAGTTTTTCACAAGTTGCCAGTACAGTAGCTAACAAAATAATTGGTTTGTATCAGAAAGCATCTATCCCAACGGTTACAGATGTTACAGATTTCTCTTGAAAAATTAGTTGTCATAGGATGTGATGGCACTGCTGTTAATACAGGTTGGAAAAACGGTCTGATTCGCCAAATCGAAATACATTTGGGGAAACCGTTACAATGGGCAGTTTGTCTTCTACATTCCTACATTCCAATGAACTGCCATTCCGGCATCTGTTTCAATACCTAGACGGTAAATCAACGGGTCCAAAATCTTTGAGAGGGCCAATCGGTGAAAAGCTAAGTGGCTGCGAAAAACGTCCAGTGATTGGCTTCAAGAGTATTGGCTGTCAGATACCCAAAATAGACAGAAGTATACTAAGTAAGGATCAGCAATATCTACTCGATATTTCCGTGACAATAAAGTCGGGAAACTGTAAAGAGGATTTGGCTGTACGAGATCCTGGTCCCTTGTCACACTCGAGGTGGTTGACAACAGCAAATCGGACTCTCAGATTGTACTTAAGTGAAGAAAGTCCCACACCTGAACTTCAAGAAATAGTTGTATTTATTTTGAAGTCATACATGCCAATGTGGTTTAGTATTAAAACAAGTAAATACTTTACAGAGGGACCAAAACTTGTGTACCAATCAATACAATCTTCAAGGTACCTGCCTGAAAATTTACGTAATATTATCGACCCTGTGATCGAACGAAATGGCTTTTTCGCTCATCCAGAACATTTAATGTTAGCCATGGCACAAGATCATAGAAAACACATAAGAGAGCTCGGACTTCGACGAATTCTAAAAGCGAGACAGTTAGATAAAAAAAGAACAACTATCAGAACATTCATGCCGCCAAAACTCAATTTCAAGGCTCAAGACTATTCGGAAATAATTAACTGGATGGACTGTGATTTATCTTCTCCCCCATTATTAAAAGATATCAGTGACGAAGAGATTAAATCACATATTCAAAGTGACTCAGTCCCTAATTGGGATATAACATTGAAGACATTCCCAGTTCACACACAGGCAGTTGAACGATGTGTCAAACTCGTGACAGAGGCCTCAAGAAAAGTTTGCGGAGCTGAGTCTAGGGATGGTTTTATCAGAACGACTCTGCTGTCAAGGTCAACCATGCCTAACTTCTCCCATAAATCAGATTTCAATGTGCCTTCAGCAAAGAATGAGTGAAAACAGAGATTTTTAATTGTTCAACATGATTTTCTTGGACTTACGACTCTTCACACAGAAACTTAGTTTTCTAAAAAAAAAACTGTATAAATATTACTAATGGTCTAAAATAATTTGCTTTTAAACATTTAAACTTGTATTAAACAAAGAAATAAAAAAATATATATGTAAGTTGTTAGTATATGTTTTCCTTGAACTGTGATCTACCTTTATTTGTAATTTCTTTTCAAAATTTCATTAACTTTTAAGGCAATGCGCGACCGGAAGATGTTGATAGATTTATATAATATTTAAACATTATTTTCAGTGGTTCTAATAGATAAGAATGTGAGCTATTACATTCGGGAGGAGGTTAATTTAAAAATGTTAAAAATTACTGTAAAAATATACATTTTTCCAAATTTCGGCAAACTTTATAGCGCATGCGCGATCGGAAGATATAAACCGAATGTATTTCTTTTTTAAACCCTTTTTAGTCTCCCCAATTCGCAACTTTTCCGCGGTATTACGACTTGAAAATTTTTTTTTTGTTTTTTCGGCCCACCCTAAATTGCATAATTCCCTGTTCAGGATATGACTATCACGTTGCACTGATACACTTGTATAAGCCAGAGGCATTGAAACTCACAAACAAACAAGTATATTTGGGAAAATAATTTACAACATAACTATATTTATCAGCACTGGTACGTGTGTGCATGTAGAATTAGCGAGAGAGCCTCTGAATCCCCTTCTTCTAGTGAAATGAAATCCAAGCTATGTGACTCTGCCAACAGGAAACAAATCTTCATATATGATAAAGAAGTTTTCAGTACATGTGAGAAAAAAATCAGTCTTCAAAGTTTACTTGCTAGAATGATTTATTTTTCTCTTGCCACATTAATACATTTACGTATCTTTGTAAGAAATATTTTTGAAGATCCAACAAAATTTAATATAAATTTTAGGTGGTTTCATCTATATAACAATATACAGTAGATGAAATGTTAAGAGCTTTAAGCCTGTAAACTAACTGCATAGAAATATTAGATGCAAGCTTCAGTTTTTTTTTTGTTTTTTTTTCATTCCAGTTTAATGGGTATATGAAATTTTGATTTGGTGTTTAACGTGCTAAACCTTTTGATTCTATTGTTTCAAAGCTAATGAGAAAGTACAGCAAACACCTGAAACATTTCAACATTTAATGTTAAAAATTTGCACATCCTCTTCTTTCAAAATATTTGCACCTCGTTAACTTCAGACAACAGGACATGTCATTATGTATACTTAAATCTAAATTTGAATAGCACAATTCTTTATGCAAACCCTTGTAACACAATGATTGTGCATTGTGATGCATTTGAATACTTGTTCTCTCTATTGAAACAATAATATACTACATAAATTTTTATAATTTAAAATGTTTTTTTGTAAATTGAATGATAAACGGAAATGGCATGATAAACTTACACTAGTAAAAGATGGTATATTTTTTTATACAAGCTGTCCATCTTGCATGAAGCATCAGAGCATGATTGAAAAACAGAAGAATGCACTAAGTCATTGTACCAGTCAAAAGCAACATTTTCATACCTTGATTTTGAAGCTAATTCATTTTGTGGGACTCCTATCTTCTTGGCCCTCATGCAGCTGCACCATTGGATGAAATACCACTGCACGAGGGCACCTTGAAGGCTTTAGTTTATTTATTTGTGAATGCAGCAAAAATTTTACTTACCAAGGCAAGTCTAAAGTTCATCACGCTTTGTATGAAATGTGCACCAGTGTCAACTGGGTATTGCAATGATGTGGACCACAAGAGGCTGATGATGTGCATTTGGCAAGGAACCACATTGTGTTATCAGGTGTGCAGAGGATGGAGATTGATAAGCATGGTATTCAGGTGCTTCTACGCCATTATTCAAACAAGTTAGTAAAATCATGCAATGCATTTATTATGATACGCTTTCCAACATACCAGAGATCATTACTCAAGTTATGAGGATAATGGCTGTGGAATAAATATTGCTCCTGAGTCCTGACCTTTGACCCCATTGCGATTATATTCAACAGAACCGGTTCAGTGTACCTCCGGAACAACATGATAAAGTTTTGTCGCAATCGAAATTTTTTTATGTAAGTTATGATGCATAAGGGCAATAGAATGGATCCCACTCCTATGCCCTGACCTTTGACCCCATTTCGCCCATTTTCAATAGAATTCGTCCCCAGGTGGTCCCCTACCACATACTAAAATTTCATCGAAATCGAAGCATTTTTACGCAGGTTATGACGCACAAGGGCAATGGAATGGATCCCACTCCTATGTCCTGACCTTTGACCCCATTTCGCCCATTTTTAATAGAATTCATTCCAAGGTAGTCCCCTACCACATATTAAAATTTCATCGAAATCGAACCATTTTTACGCGAGTTATCGTGCGGACAGACGGACGGACAAAGCTGGAGCATATACACTTCTTCAACCTACAGTTGGAAAGCGTAAAAAAGGGTTAAACCCAACAGCAGCAGCACTTAGTGAAAACTGTGCAGCTGAAGGCAAGGAAACAGTGGACAGCAGTACTGTATGAAAACGATTCTAGCATTCTAGTGCTACGGACACCAGCCTTGAAGACAAACTGAGGTCAGGGCATCAAATGACCACAAACACTGACACCCTGGTTGAAGCTATGACAGCAAACCCTGGTACCAGTACACCACAACTAGCAACTGAGGTGAGGTCTTCCCAATCTACCATCATTCATCACTTGCACCAGCTATTAATAGGTTTCTCCTTCAGGTGCAATCGAATGATTTCCCATGAATTGACACTTCAGCAGATGTAACAACATGTCACTCTCTACAGCAGATTGCTGTCAAATCCATATGATGATTGATTTTGGCATTGTATCATCACAAGAGATAAAACGTGGATATTCATATATTATCCTACCACTAGGAGCCAGTGTCGGAGGCCACCCCAGGAAGCCAGTGGGGTGCAAAGAGGGCTGTTCAAGAGGAAAGTCATACTGTGCATTTGGTGGAATTGTGAGGATCCTGTGCAGTGGGAACTCATGCCAGATGGTCAAGATATGGACAGTAATCTCTAGGCCAAACAACTTCAGCGGGTCCATGATGATATGCACCAATGCTACCCAGCATTCGTCAATAGAAAGCAGGCATTGCTGCAAATGAATAACGTCTCAAGTCACACCCTCGGAATTGTCTGCCGAAAACTACAGGAAGAGGAAGGGGTTGAGATCCTAACCCGTTTTCCATGCATTCTGTACTAGTCTCATCCGACTACTACCCATTTCACTCAACGGCCTATTTCCTAAAAGGACGGCTCTGTACCCCAGAAAGTACAGCGACTCTTTGTTTTCAGTGGTGGATGTGGAATCTGGCATTTGAGAGTTTCTGTCCTCAAAACTTGCTGAATGTTACTGCCGTAGGATCGTGGCTCTCATGGAATGTTAACAAAGTACTATAGAAAACGATGACATGTACTTTGCAGAATAAGAAGAATGTGTATGGCTTTCTTGGATCATTAAACTTTTTAGCAGCAAACAAGACAAACTTTTGACTCACCCTTACAGTAAGTGAATCCCACATGTCTGTGACTTGAGATTTACCTTCTGACGATCTGTGAGCAGGCTTGGCTGGTTATAATGCAGATTGGCTGACCTGGGACTTAGATGCTCAGGTTCAAGCCTGGCCAAGCTTCCCCAATTAATGGCCATGTAGATCTCCACTTTGTACCACAAAAACCCCCAAACTGACTAGGAAATCTCAACTTGACTCATTTATTGGGAACGGCTGATTTTCTGATGAACATCATGTGCGATTAACAAAAGCAATTAAAAGAAAACACAGTTATACAATATAATTAATTTATCTTAATCCACATGTGAGTTGTAGGATGCAACTTGAGATGAAAGAAAGGAAATAAAATACAAGCAGGATAAAAATAAGGATCTGCCACTTTTCTTTAACTTATCAATAATCATAATGGCATAAAGTTAAAACAACATTGTGGCATACATGCAACTGCATATTGAATTCTTTATGAGTTAAAAGAACAGTTATCAAGGTTCATTTCTTTAATTGAATGTAATACAGTGTAACTTGTACAATTCGAACGCTTTTAATTCGAATTCTTGGTTAATTCGAATTTTCCATTTGGTCCCTTAAATTTTCTATATAAACAATGTTAAAAAACCCCTTTAATTCAAACTTTTTTTTTGTTTAATTCAAGAAAACCCCATTTTCGTATTCTTGTGTTTTCAACAATTACCTTTTAAAATTGGTACGTACTGTTCTGGATGAAGTTCCGAGTTCTGGATGAAGCAACAAGTTAAACCTGAAACTATAGCCAACTGCTTCGGAAAAGCAGGCTTCCAACACCCCGATGATGAGTCTCAACTACATCAAGGTAATGAAGGCGAGGAGATCATGCCCACTGTGGAGTACTGGGAAGACGTAGGCCGTGATGTACCGTATGAGGCTTTTGTGAGCATTGATGACAATTTAGCTGTTTGTGGTGAGCTCACAGATGATGAGATCTTGGCTGATGTTATGAATAAGAAGACCTGCTGTGTATCTTCAGATGAAGAACTGGAACGGCCAGAATTTCCTGAAGAACGTCTTCTAAATTCAGTAGAGGCCTTGGCTCACCTCCAACAGTTAAGGAAGTTTGTTGAGGGACAGCAGAATGTAAGTGACTCTCTATTTCATACACTCGATAAACTTGGAGAATTTACACTTACCCGTAACATAAATTCTAAGATGCAGGCCAAAATTTCACGTTTTTCTTTTTTTTTTTTTTGCAAAAAATATGTAAATTTACCGTACTGTACTTCTTTTTTGTATGTTATGAATAAATATGTTGTTTTATACTGCACTTGAATGTGCCCATATTCAAACTTGCCTAATTCGAATTATTTTTGTGATCCCTTCAAGCTTCGAATTATCCAAGTTATACTGTATATTTTCTTTTGTAATACAGTTAAGATGCTGGACATTGCCAAAAAAAAAAAAAATTCTCCAATGTATTTGGTATACAGATCAAGAACAGAAATAGTTGTAACTTCAAAAAATATATTTTCTCTGTTAAAATAAGAAAAAAAAACCTTTTCAGTTTCATTTCAATGCAGTCATTACATTCCTAACTTTTGATGTCGATTGCATTCACAACATAAACACATGCCACTTTTTGTCCTGTTTTTTATTCTCAGAAACTGCTGAAATTACAAAATAATATAAAATGTCTTTGCCACATTATTTTTTCTTATGTATTTCATTGTTATGAACATTTTAGAAAGCACATATAAAAGTAATCTTCAGTGTGTTTTTAATTATTTTTAATGGCAACTGTCTTGACTATACTTAGTGTAACATCAGTCTAAATGTAACACCTTCCATGTTCAGAGTGACTCCAAAATGTCATCACATTTCATTGTTACTTGGCCAGAGTAACAATGAAGTGTGATGACATTTTGGAGTTTATTTAGTCTTCAACAGGCCAAAAAGGCCAACAACTTGAATTTACTGTTCTTTCCATCCATTTGGCCAACTAATGATCAGATGAATAGAAACTATGACAGAAGAACTGAGCTGCATTTCTTTGCTCTTCTGGAAGCATGAACCCAAAACAAGAAAGATGCCACGTTTGGAACAACACATCAGTAATGCAATGTCTTTACATGCACGAAAAATTATAAAAAAAATTACATTAAAGGTTATTCATACTTAAAAGATTTCTACGCATCGATATTGAAAATTATGACAACTTTGTTTTTGGCTGTTTGCACACAATATCTTATTTAATATGAATCAGCTCTGATGATTAGTTTCCAAAATTCAGAATACTGTTTACTGAAACAAATAATTAAGGATTGATGCTTTTGCTTAAAATTTCTAAGGATTCTCTAATATTTAGATGAATATAAAAAGACAAATATTAATCTAGTGTCATTCCCTTTGGGGTAATCAGGATCACCTGAGTGTTTGGCTATTGAAGATCTGGTGGTGTTTTCTTTCTTTCATGTGTGTGTGTGTGTGTGTGTGTAATGAGTGTTAACTGCCCATTTACGCTCATTATACAAGGGCAAACCTTTTTCAGGTTTGTCCAATGCAGACCTTGTCACATTTACATGGTATAAATTCGACATGCACTGTATTTATTACCATATATAATAAAAGATTTATGTCAGGGGAGAAAAGTATATATTCAACTTTGCTTTTCATAAACTTATAATAAACGTTGTATATTTTTGAGGGGACAGTTAAACTATATGGCAAAATCAACTATCTTTATTCTGTTATTTTGTAATAATTTAATGGAGCTTTTTGCTGTCTGATTCTTCACATTTCCTGGAATTCATAACACAAAACCAATGATGATGCCATTTTGTATATCTTAGATACACCTGGGGGTTATAAAACAACTCAACTTTTTTTTGCATGAATAATATGCAGAACATGAAGCACTTTCATTTACATAACTTGAAATGGATTTAAAATCTTAAATACTATACAAGTGTAAAATGCTTCATTTTATTTATGGTAAATCAGTCATAAAAATGTTTTATGTAGTTGAGTATAAAATATTTTTACTCATAAAATATATTTTGCTTTATCATTTCAAGTCTTGTGGACCAACACTTTGTACCAGGATTCTATGCACAATATACAACTTAACTAACAATGAGCAAGTTATCTTCACAATAAGATCAAGACTTTGGAAAGATACCCTTGATGAGGTAAGAAGTAATTTTTTTGTTTTTTTTGTTTTATGACTTTGACTTTCTGAAGCATTATTTTTTTCAGCAGTATATTCACAATAAGCATGGATGCTAATCATAATTCAGATCAAGAACTATGTTTTGTTGTGAATTCTACTGTGTTTAAAGGGAAAACATGTTTTGAATCACTTGGATACTTAATCATTTGTGGAACCCTATTCTCCACAAATGATGCCAAATGTCCATCCAACTTAAAGAAAATATGAATTCATAAAATATGATAAAAGCATTTTAATAACTTCTGAGTTTGGGGTGAAATATAAATTTGACAATATATGGTTTGCTGACCTAACCAGTGAACAAAATATTGTTATGCCCCGGAGTACTCTTCTCAATCATTGATAGTGATAATGGTCAAGGAAACACCCCAGGCATGGCATGCAAACTAAATTGAATCTGATTTGTAGGATCCTTTCATGAAAGACTGGAGGGCCAAGAGCATAAATGCTGACAAAAGCTTACCAGCATCACAAATCACTGAAACGATATAGGCACAGCACAGGAACCTTTATTATGATGACACTAATTATTTACAGGATGCAATGCTAATTAAAATTAAAAAAATATCTCAGACTTATTTGGCCACTGGGACCAGAGCTAAAATTTATTTTGTCTACCTGTCCAATAAACAGTTTCATAAAGTAAATCAAATGCTCTGCACAGGCATATAAAGAAGACATATAATAGAAAAATCTTTCACTTAGTTTGGGTGTGTTAAGATATCCGTACATTTTTGTGGGGCACACTTTAATAACTCCATCAATTAAAGAGCTCCTGGTGTGCACAGGTAGATGTGGGGATTTCTGACAATTGCGACTTATGGGCTCCATACTTGCTGTTGAATGCATATACAGGGTGGCCCAAACAAAACTGTACCCATAGTGGCCCAAAAAAAAAACTATAACACATGAACAAATCAAATAAGCACAAGTTTTATTTAACGTTATACTGTCCAAGGCAGTTCCTACAGCAGATGTTGGAAATGAGCGCCCTCATTATTAAGGCACAGGTCGGTTGTTCACAGCATCGTTTTGGAACACAGTTTGAAGTTGTGGTGTAATCTTGGCAATTTCAGAGGAGATGTTGGTTTGAAGCTCTTCAAGAGTTCTCAGGTTATCGGAATTGATCCTTTAGTGCACCCCACAGGTAAAAGTCACACACAGACAGATCAGGGAATCGAGCAGGCCACAGGTCATGACTCACAACATGGTCTTCCTCAAACACCTCAAAAATCACATTCATTGAATGGTGGGCAGTATAAGCTGTAGCTCCATCTTCTTGAAAGTAACAATACGTCTTCTCTGAAACATGACGATGATGGGAAAAACACGTAACAATATTAACAAATAAAGGTAACTTGATCACACTAGTTACGTTAAATGAAAACTTTTACAAAAAGTTCGTAAGTTGGAAGCTTTCGACATCCGCGTGATGAAGACCTAAGATAAGGTCGAAAGCTTCGAACTTACGAACTTTTTGTCAAAGTTTTCATTTAACGTAACTAGCGTGATCAAGTTATCTTTATTTGATATGTCTTCTCCTCGTTGGTAAGCTGATTGACAAATGGGTTGAAAACGTTTGCAATATATCAAGCTCAGTTTATGGTTTCGTGGAAAAAAATGGTAATAATCCTACATGCTGACACAACACACCACACACTAAGTTTCTGCGCATGTAGAGGGGTCTCCACAAATTGATATGGATTTTCTGTGCTCCAATATCGACGGTTCGGGAATTTACATATCCACTTAGGTGGAACCATGCCTCATCACTCATGAAGTAGAGATTCATGTCCAGCATCCCAAATGCAATTTCTTCCTGTAACCAACGGCAGTATTGCACACATGCAGGTTTATCTTGAGGTTGCAACTGATGCAAGCACCCATATCGAGTTTCAATATTCGCTGGCATGAAGAACGTCAAATTCCTGCTTATTGAGATAATCAACACATAGATTTTTTAGGAGACTGTAAGATCAGTTCGCGAATGTTCTCAAGAATACGTACACGCTTGGCATAATTTCTGGCAGCATTTGTCACTGAACCAGTTGCATGCCACTTTTTTACTATGTCACTGATTGCCACCTTCGTTGGTGGTCGAATTTTAAACCTTGTTTGAAACTCCTGTTGACACATTTTAAAGGATGTATGCTTCACATATGACTCGACGATGAAAATTCTTTGCTGCAAAGTCAGAACCATCTTCTCTGCTGCTGGGAAACTCCTCACAAGTAAACTGGTATGTAGATCGATGGATTGTCAGCTCCTGTAACCAAAAAAGTTATAATTAACAAGTAACAAACTGTTCCATTAAAACTGTAGATTGTCAGTACCTGTAACCAAATAAGTTATTAAATTGGGTTACCATGGGTATAGGCTTGTTTGGGCCACCCTGTATATCAGCACACAGTGGTGCTGGCCAGAAGAAGGAAGGGAGCTATTAACTCCTTGCTTCTAATCCT
This sequence comes from Macrothele yani, assembly GCA_039090855.1. NCBI lineage: Eukaryota > Metazoa > Arthropoda > Arachnida > Araneae > Macrothelidae > Macrothele > Macrothele yani. Next base: position 16,723,593 of record CM077017.1, read on the forward strand.
TTACACTGATGTGCTGAGGCTACATGGTCAACAACCACTGCTTGGTCACTCCTTAGTGTTCAATATCATAGGGAAACTCTGTAGTATTCCCACTGGCTGGAGAGTTCTTCCTTTTGTCAACAAAGTAGTTTATTCCTCGATCGGCATTTATGAGCAATGCACCGTGAGTTTCCATGTGGTTGCTTTGCTGCATACAGCACTTTTTACGGCTTCTGTGTGCCACAGTGATTACTTAAATTTTCCCAACAACAGGAGACACTTCAGCTTCTTTTCTTAAAGTGAAAGATCTGACACACATTTATCCAATGCTTCCCATAAGCAACTTATCTTCTTTCTTCAGCACTCTTCCCTCTTTTCTGTTGGTCCCAAGTTTTTCCACCAGAGTATAAAAAATACAGGGTGCTTAGGAACTCCCTTTTCTGACATTCCAGCACCAAACTAAGTAGCTGAATATCAAGTATATCATTATTTAGTCTGGTGACAGAGAAGTAGCTGCGTAGCCATAATGAAAATAGTATATTTATGATTCTGTTTTGGTCTCTATGGGTCACCCACACAACACGAATGTCTCTGGTCGAAAAAGCCCTTTACCTGGGAATGATGTTCACTCTGTTGCTGAGCCCTATCAGAACCTACAAGCATTTTAATTAATTGGGCTGATGAGCCCCATCTTATCTCTAATTTTAATAAGCAAGGTTGGGTCTTAACAATAGACCAGTTTTTCAAAAATACATATATAATAATTCAGCATAAATGTTATACATACATATGTTATAATGAAAAAAATTAAAATTACATGTTGAATGTCTGTTATAATGGAGCTTAAATATTTGTTTGTGATTTCTCAAATGATATGCATCTCTCAAATATTTTTTAACATTTGATTCTTATCAGAGCATGACAGCAAAATTGCTGCATGATTTAGTATAAAATATTTTCACATTTAATTCAAAATATCTTTATAATGCAAGCCAGCTAAAAGGATGGCAAGTCAGGTATGTACTACTTAAATTTATGAATAATTAGTGTTTTGTTTGTCTTGTAGACTGACAGTGTTTAAAAGTATTGTTTGAGCAGTTGGGGTTATCAACATCTTTAAGGATACCATATAGTGAAAAATTTGTGAAAGCAAATGTTAAGACAATACCCAAAAAGGCTGATGAGATACACCAGGCTGTAAATCAAATGTCTATGCCAACATTTTCCTACTTGACATGTACTGTTATGTAAATTTTTTTATATACAGTACAAGTGGAAGATGAATCCTTAAAATACTTTTCAACAGATTCTTTCAACTTTTTGAAACATCTGTCATACTGCTCCATGAAACTTCTTAAGCTTCCCTTAGAAAATATGATTGGTTGCTCTTGATGCCACATTAGGACATCTGATTGTAAGTTGTAAGAACTCTGAAAATTGTAGCCATTGAGTTCTTTCTTCAGTGACCAAAACATAATGAAGTAATTATTTTCAGCAATCAGATTGTAGTACTGAACTGCTTGTGGGTCACTGTTCTCCATGGTAATGTAATTTTAAAGTTTTCTGAGCAGATGTTACATGGAGAACAGTGACCCACAAGCAATTCAGTACCACAAACTGATTACTAAAAATAATGTACTTGAGAATTTCCCATGCGCTTGTGACGAATATTTCTTCCTTGGTTTCTATGATGATATATGCACTGGTGATTGGTGATTTGTGATCACTATACATTCTTGGATTTGAAAAGTTTGTCAACACTACAAGAAAGCCGCAAAGTGCTTCATCTAGTGCAAATCTGAAGTTGCACAGATTCCTAAGCTATAACTGCCTAGCTCCAGTTACTTAGAACATCATTGTCCTGGGAGGTGTAGCATGCTCTAATGGAAATTGGTAGATGTGGGGTTTGATTCCCTGCTTACTGTAGTTTTCAAGTTTTCTGAGATGTTACATTGAGAACAGTAACCCACAAGCAATTCAGTACTGCAATCTGATTGCTGAAAATTCCATGTGCTTGTGAAGAATCTTTCTTGGTTTCTATGAAGAGAATGAAATCGTCAAATGTTGGATTCAATTTTAGTTTTACGGAGATTACTAGAATAAAACTTTCCCCCTTATCTAGTATCAACTTTTGTTCCTGCTATCTAGTAATCCCCACAAAACTAAAGTTAAGTTTTATGATAGTGTGTCACTAGGATTTCCTATGTCTTCATTAATACCTAGGATTAAATGTTAGGTCAGTATTATAAGGAGAGTGCTGTAGTTAAAAACACAGGTTTTCCATGACCAGACATTGTCAGGAAGCATATATACCTCAGACAGTTATTAATGTGCAAAAATAAAACCTGCATGGCTAATTGGTTTTCTACCTACTCTTTGTACCTTCCTGATCAGCATAAAACATTCCCATTTAAATAGGTACATTGCTTCAGTTATAACAACAACCTCCACTGCACTTTCATGCAACAAAAGCTTGCTCATCAGCAATGTCTCATCTCATAATGCATCAGTTTCTAATCAGTGCCTAGAACAGCAATAAGTTGAGATCATGTTATATATAATAAGTGTAGCAAGTGTACAAGGCCTTTCCTAACAGCACAGAAATTTCTACATAGCTGTTTCTTCTTTGAAATTAGCTGCTTACCAACTTTGGCTATTGCATAAGTCAGAGGAGAGAAGAATGCCTTCTTTCCTTGTCCTCCTCTTGCAATAGTAAATGCAAATATAACCCTTTATTCCTTTTTGATGGTCAGGAAAGAATAAAAGATCTATCTAGTATGCCTTAATTGCCTTAGATTCCACTGTAAGCCATAAACAGGATAATTGGCAAAAATATTCAATCCTTTGCTTTCTCAATGCACCACATCTTTACATTTTTTGGATGCAAATAGGAAACCAATACCCAAACTCTTATACTGAATTTACACTTCTGGCAGCAAAACTTAAATTACTTTGTACATAACAGGTGAGCAAGTCTTTCTGATGTAAACACAGAACAAATATCCAAACATTGACATTTGTTTCTCAGATGCATCTGAGAAACAAATGGTATGCTATAATTGAGACCAATACTAAAACATCTGCATTGATTCTTCTATTGTAAATGAAAAAACAGTAAAAGAGTTTGCGTGAGGCTATAAACATTGGTAAGAAGGTTTTACCTGGTATAATCGTGCCAACACAAAAGCTGTTTTTTTAGAAATGTCATATGCTCATTGCATGATTTAATAAAGTAGCTTGTCTTTCAATCCTGTTCAGCTGCACCTTGCATGAAAATATAAAAGACTTGTCAGCTTTAAAAATACAACAGCTACAGATTGTATGTAACAAGCAGAAGTTAAAAAGTAAAAGTGAAAATATGAAATTTCCAGCAAATGTTGGTGTTTTTATTTTGCTTTAATATTTTTACTTACCAAGGCAGAAATTATTGCCATCTCTTCTAAGATACACCAGGGGTGGATCCAGAAAATTTATGAGGGGGAAGTAACAAAAGAAACTGTGATGTGCAGGAAAAAGAGAAAACTATCAAAATTTAAATAATTATAAAAAAAATCACACAAAAATGTAAGATACAATAAAATATTAAGTTAACTCTCAAGGATAAGGTCACTTCTTTGTATTCACATCTGGAATGCATCATTAAAACCGTAATTATAGTTTACTTTATGCATCCAATTATCATCGTATCAGTTGAATGCTTGGAATGGATGACTGTAAACAAAAGGAAAATATAAGAGGTGGAAATTAATAGAAGTTGTCTGAAAACAGAGCGTAAAGTAAAACGAGATCAAATAGCATGTTATATTATCTAGAATCTAACAGGGATTAGTCACACACATATGTTGTAGTCGTTCTGTGCTTTATGTTCAAGTATGAAATTTTAGCATCTGCAGGAATAGTGATGAAATGCTGTTAGTCATATCATCATCATCATCATTGTCAACCATTATCAATCCACTGCTGGACGAAGGTCTCCCCAAGTTTCCTCCACAACGGTCTGTCTTGTGCCAGTCTCCTCCATGTCACCCCTGCATACTTTCGAATTTCATCCACCCATCTCCTATGTGGTCTTCTTCTGGGTCTTTTCCTGTCCCTTGGAATCCAATCTAAAATTTCGGCTGTCCATCGATGATCTGTCCTTCTGGCAGTATGTCCAGCCCATTGCCATTTCAGGGATTTAACTCTGATCATGATGTCTTCCACTCTTGTCATTTTTCGGATCCACGAGTTCCTCTTCTTATCTCTCCTGGTTACACCAAGCATGCACCTCTCCATGCTTCTTTGAGTTGTCTGCAGCCTTTGTATGTCTCTTTTAGTTAAGGTCCACGTCTCTGCACCATACGTAAGCACTGGAAGGATGCATTGATCAAACACTTTTCTTTTAAGACATAATGGCATATTGCTCTTGAAAATTATGCTGTTTCTTCCAAAAGCTCTCCAGGCAAGTTTTGTACGCCGATTAATTTCTTCATCAATGTGACCCTCACTTGATATCTGCTGTCCAAGATAAACGTACGTGTCTGTTATCTCCAGCTTTTCTCCATCAATCGATAAATCTTCATTTCTTGTAAAAGCATTGAACATCACTTTTGTCTTCTGAAAGTTCATTTTTAATCCCACTTCTTTACTCTTGTCAGCAAGTTCCTGGATCATACTCTGCAGCTCTGATGGGGTAGTTGCAAAAATGGCTACGTCATCAGCAAAACGAAGGTGGGTTAGATAATCTCCATTAATCTTTATCCCCTTGTTTTCCCAGCTCAGCGACTGAAAAACACCCTCCAATGTGGCATTAAAGAGCTTCGGAGATATGGTGTCACCTTGTCTCACTCCCTTTCCAATTTTTACGTGTGTTGTATTTTCAAACAGCCTAATCTTTGCACTTGCATTTTCATAGATGTTATTAATAATATATGGACAGATAATTATTTACATGTGGTTGAATCAATTGTCTTCTCACTAGCAAGACAATGAACAACAAACTAGTTAATAAGCAGTTTTAGGCAGCAAAACTTCTGCTTATTATTTATGACATACTAACCAGACAATGAACAACAAACTAGTTAATACACAGTTTTCAGGTAGCAAAACTGCTGCTTATTATTTATGAAAAAAGTAAGAGTTTTATTTAATGGTCAAACACACAGAAGCTGCCACTTAATGATCAAGGATCTGCATGCAGGAATAAACAGTGGAACTATATCAAATACTTGCACATATAAAGGTTCTCTGAAGGTTAAACAACAGATTTACAGCTTGTAAAGGTCAAAAAGTGAAAGAATAATGTGTTAAATGTCATGAAGAGAAGAAACTATGTAATTATTCAACAAACTAAGAGTCAAAACATCACCAAAGCTGTATCTGATGATTTAGAAGTTTAGAATCTCGCATATGCCGAACACTTATATACCTGCAAGGCAAACTGCATGTTCAGTCGCTTGAAAATGACAGCACAAGCTACTGAGGGTGCAATAATGGGGGTGCCTTGGAGATTCTAAGCTGAGTTGCTGTTCCCTTGGTGTCGTGGCTGATGAGGAACTGCAACTATGGTATAGTCAAATCATATTGCTGAAGAGCAGTATCAAACTGAATGAAATGGTGATGCACATCATGAGTTGTACTGAAAAGTTAAACAGAGAAGATGAGCTGTATTAAAGATTCCACAGCAAAGAAACTGTACTAAGAGTCAAGTAGACACGAAGCTGCATCTAAGGATCAAAGGAGCTATATCCATTGGTCTATTAAAGCAGAAAAGGGTACCTAATTGTCAAGCAGAGGAGGAGTGGAATCAAATGGTCAAGCAAAGAAGGTGCCATTTCTTAGGAGCAAGCAAAACCAGTATGTCTAAACTGCTTGGGCATCTCACTAACACAAAGTTTCTGTTGCATCATAACCCTACACTTACATCTCACCAGAAATTTTGGCTGTGATTTAGGAATCACAGTGGGATAACTTGGAGCACCCTTGTGCACCAGCCATGTCAATATTTAAAGTATCTTGACAGTACTACTTTGATAGTCAAACGACTTCTACATTAAAAGCATGCTTTTTTTTTTTTTTTTATAAATAGATGTTTTCAAGTATATGTAACAATTTACAATTCAAAGAAGAATAGTCAGCAGTGTTACACACTGAGACAGCCAGAACAACGTGTTAGTTCTAAGGTTTTTATATGTTTTAATTTCTTAGAACCCCACAACAACACTAAATTACAGATGTGCGATTCTTAGCTCTGATACTCATGTGAGCCAGAAAAACACAAAAGGAAATTAAAATAGCATTCAGTTAAACAATACGGCACAATCTTTTTTCATTAAGTTATGAACAAAAATTGTGCAAGTCTTGGAATTGCAGAGTAGCCCAACTGACTTATATTTTCCTCTCTACAACCTACAAGATTGTGGGAAAGAGTCCCAGAGTCCCATCTTAAATAAAAGGTGGGAAATAGTTAGGAATTTAAATAATTATGTATATAATACATATATATATAATAAAATTACTAAAACACGAAATCCTCACAAATGAAACCAAATAGACATCACCAAATCCCATTTGACCATGAAACTCAAACCACACCAAAATTACCAAACCCAAAAACATCAACAACCAAAAAATCATTAACCCAACTTCACTGAAGCCGCTAATCAAAGTTATGAAGTAGACATAACTTTGGTTTGGCTTGTTTTGTACACTGAAGAGCAATTGAATTAGAGATACCTGTCTAGTAACGTGTAGCACCACCTTTCACCCTGATGACGGCAGCAATTCGTCTCGGCATGGACTCGACAAGACACCGGAAGCGTTGGGAAGCCATACGGATCCACGACCCCTGAACAAGCTCCCACAGTTCACGAAGATTTGATGGAGGGGGTCAGAGCCTCGAACATCTCTTTCGATGGCATCCCAGATGTACTCGATGGGATTGGGGTCAGGGGACCTAGCTGGCCAAGGAAGCGAGGTCACGTCGGTGGAGTGTTCATCCAACCATTCGGATACAATTCGGGGGCTGCATTGTCTTGTTGCAGGATGAGGTCCTCACTGGGATGTTGAAGACGCACAAACGGGAGCAAATGGTCGTCCAGGATATCCCGGTAACGTTGACCTGTGAGGGCCGATGTCACACGTACCAAGGTTCCCATTTCAGTCCACGTAAACAGTCTCCAGACGAGAATGCCACCCCCACCAGCTTGAAGAGTACCCTGCTGGCAAGAAGGATCCCTCGCTTCATGTGGTTTGCGCTGTACTCGTATCCTTCCATCCGCATTTACCAACGTAAATCTCGATTCATCAGTCCAGGCAACATTTTTTCACATGTCTAGGGTCCAGTGGCGATGTTCCCGCGCCCATGCTAATCTTTGCACCCTGTGATGTGCGGTCAGCAGCGGTACCCTCGTGGGACGATGGCTTCTGTACCCCATAGCGAGGAGATGGTTCTGGATGATGTGGCTGCTAAAACGTTTTTGTGCACCAGCGTTAAATTGCCGAGTGATTTATTGCACTGTGGCCCGTCTATCCGCTGTTACAATGCGAGCTAGCCGATGATGACCCCACTCATCCACACGCTGTTGTCCACGGCAGTTGGCCCTTACAGGGATGGTTTTACTGGATTCGGTGTACTCACGGTGCACCTGTGACACAGTGGCTCGTGAAAATCCCAGTGCCTGCACGACTTCCGAGATGGAGTGACCCATTCGTCGGACCCCGACAATTTGCCCACGATCAAATGCGCTTCGATCCTTCGTCTTACCCATATTGCATCCGACTCTTACTGATTCCCGTCGCATCACTCCTTATATTGTCGGATTGCTGCATACGTCATGCCGTTTCCGTTTGCAGGGCCGCCCACAGCGCCACATTTGCATAACACCAGCTGTCTCTAATTCAATTGCTCTTCAGTATATCTTTTGGTCTAACAATTGGCTTATATATATATATATATATATATAGGTCAGGTGATGCGTACATCACAGCCTCTCCTTGACAAATGTCAACCCCGCCTTCTCGTGGTACATCCTGTTCCCACTAAAGGGGCTCTGACGACCGCCAGTAGCGGTATAACTATACCATCGGGATTAGAGGAAATGCTATCCCACACTCACCAACCCGCTTGGCCAGCGTGGTGAGTTATGGCCAAACCCCTCCAAAATGACTCCACAACTTAAATCTTGGCCCTCAGTCTCCGGCAGCTGGAATGTACCTGGCCAAGGCAGCGGCCAGTGCGACATGAAGGCAGAGGGTGCTAAGAATCCCCGGACGACCGGACTAGGCTGCCATCTGATGCTAACCTTGGCTACGTATAACGGACGCTCCCTATCTTCTGATTCAAGGCTTCTTGAATTGGAAGAGGAACTACAAAGGATCAAGTGGGACATCGTCAGGCTAAGTGAGGTAAGGAGAAAAGGAGATCTCATTGAACTGAAAAGTGGACATCTCTTCTACTATCGTGGGACAGATACTGGCAGAACTAGTGGTGTTGGATTTATAATAAACAAGAAACTGAAGGATAAAGTTGTAGAAGTTGAAAGTTCCTCTGACAGAGCTGCACGACTCGTTATCCAACTCTCGAGAAGATACCAGGCTCAGATTATTCAAACTTATGCACCCACCACAAGTCATGCTGAAGAAGAAATTGAAGAATTTTATGAGGAAATTCGTGATCTAAATAATAAAGGTAAGCAGCACTTGAAGATAGTTATGGGAGATTTCAATGCAAAAATAGGGCAACGGCAACAGAATGAAACTTCAGTAGGTAAATTCGGTCACGGCAACAGAAACCAGCATGGAAATACTCTCGTAGAGTTTGCAGAGGCAGAAGGGTTTTTCATCTTGAACTCCTTTTTCAAGAAAAAGCCACACAGGAAATGGACATGGAGACATCCAAATGGGACGACAAGTGAAATTGATTTTATTATGTGTAACAAAAAATTCGTCATAGAAGACTGCAGTGTGCTAAACAAGTTCAACACAGGCAGTGACCATAGATTGGTGAGATGTAAGATGCACCTCAACACTAAACTCGATCGTAGCAAGCTCATAAGACAAACAAAATGTATTGACATAACCAACCTTAAAAACACCATAATACCTTCAAGTTGGAACTGAAGAACAGATTCTCTGCTTTAGAAGGCCTAACATCGGAAGAAGTGGATATTTCTGAAGTTAACAGAAAAGTAACCAAAGCTCTTATGGAAACAGCAACAAAATTAGCTGGGTCTAAGAACAAATTGCATGTGAACAAATTATCAGGAAAAACCAAAATGTTGATGCAAAAAAGAAGAGTGATGAGGACAACTAAAGAAGATGTGACTTCCAAAGTGGAATATATAGAGCTATGCAAGACAGTACAAAAAAGTATCACTGAAGACGTAAGGAAATTCAACTGTGAACTAGTAAGGAAAGCAATTGAAAACAACCAAAGCCTAAAGATAGCAAAGGGACATCTCAGTAAGGGGAAAAAACAGATTATGGCACTGAGAAAAGAAGATGGTTCTGTAACAAGAAATAGAGGCGAAATTTTGACAAGAGTGAAAGATTTCTACTCCAAATTATATGAAAGGGATGATACATGTACTCCAGACATCATGAAAGGTACCAGTACCAGAGTTCTTCCAGTCCTTCCAGCAGAAGTTGCACATGCAATCAAGAACATGAAGCGGGGAAAAGCTCCTGGAGAAGATGGAATTACTGTAGACATCATACAAGAAGCAAGTGGAGAAATCGAAACAGTACTCGCCCAAATTTTCACTCGATGCCTTAATGAAGGGAAAATTCCTGAGGATTGGAACAACGCTACAATGATCTTGCTACATAAAAAAGGTGACATTGAGGATCTCAGGAACTACAGACCTATCAGCCTTCTATCAGTGGTTTATAAAATCTTCACTAAAGTTCTTTCACACCGCTTGAAGGTGACATTGGACATGGCTCAACCGAGAGAACAAGCTGGATTCAGGGAGTGGCTACAGCACAATAGATCATATCCACGTACTGAGAGAACTAATTGAAAGAGCGAGGGAATATGAACTTCCATTGTGCATGGCTTTTATCGATTATGAAAAAGCCTTTGATTCGGTGAAACAATCAGCAGTTGCAATGGCTCTGAAATCCTGCGGTATTGAAGATGCATACATTAATATTATTAATAACATCTATGAAAATGCAAGTGCAAAGGTTCGGCTGTTTGAAAATACAACACACATAAAAATTGGAAAAGGAGTGAGACAAGGTGACATCATATCTCCGAAGCTCTTTAATGCCACATTGGAAAATGTCTTTCAATTACTGAACTGGGAAAACAAAGGGATAAAGATTAATGGAGATTATCTAACCCACCTTCGTTTTGCTGATGACGTAGTCATTTTTGCAACTACCCCATCAGAGCTACAGAGTATGATCCAGGAACTTGCTGACAAGAGTAAAGAAGTGGGATTAAAAATGAACTTTCAGAAGACAAAAGTGATGTACAATGCTTTTACAAGAAATGAAGATTTATCGATTGATGGAGAAAAGCTGGAGATAACAGACACATACGTTTATCTTGGACAGCAGATATCAAGTGAGGGTCACATTGGTGAAGAAATTAATCGGCGTACAAAACTTGCCTGGAGAGCTTTTGGAAGAAACAGCATAATTTTCAAGAGCAATATGCCATTATGTCTTAAAAGAAAAGTGTTTGATCAATGCATCCTTCCAGTGCTTACGTATGGTGCAGAGACGTGGACCTTAGCTAAAAGAGACATACAAAGGCTGCAGACAACTCAAAGAAGCATGGAGAGGTGCGTGCTTGGTGTAACCAGGAGAGATAAGAAGAGGAACACGTGGATCCAAAAAATGACAAGAGTGGAAGACATCATGATCAGAGTTAAATCCCTGAAATGGCAATGGGCTGGACATACTGCCAGAAGAACAGACCATCGATGGACAGCCGAAATTTTAGATTGGATTCCAAGGGACAGGAAAAGACCCAGAAGAAGACCACATGGAAGATGGGTGGATGAAATTCGAAAGTATGCGGGAGTGACATGGAGGAGACTGGCACAAGACAGACCGTTGTGGAGGAAACTTGGGGAGACCTTCGTCCAGCAGTGGATTGATAATGGTTGACAATGATGATGATGATGATATATATATATATATATATATATATTCTATAAAGAAGATACCTAAGCAAAAAAATACATATATAATTTTGACTCACACCTAGTACAACATAGAAAAGGTTATGTATCTACCTGTGTGAGTAAAAGGAGAAAAGATAAAAAAATAATAAAATAAAACTACTGAATGTAGAAGGTGTCGAGAATACTGAGCCTTGGCTTTATCAAGGACCAGCAAAAACTCTGCATTTTCTCACTTCCACAAAGACCTAGTTGGAAATGGGTTTCTGCAAGGCCATAGATGCAAGTAACATTCCCACCTAAAATAGTTTAAAATATATATATATGTCATGTCCTCCGTAGAGTTGCATGACCTAGCACTAGTTAACAATTTCGCTTGCATCCATTAACCTTACTGGCCCGACCCATGCTCTTCATCTGTTACTATTAAACAGAGAGAAGAAGATTAAAGAGAACTCAAGCTGTGAGAGTGACATAATAATTAGAAATGATTTTCAGCCATAACGAAACGCCAAGTTCGTTTGAGAGAGAATTTAAACCTGAAAATCAATGCAAAAGAAATCCAAATTTTTACATTGCAATTAAAAAAGAAATATTAATTTTTAACGAACAGATTTTTGAAAGAAAACTTGAGTCTAAAACCCCCTACTCTACAACTTATGACAGCACGAAAACGAGAATAAGTTAAAGATAATAATTAACTAAAGAAAACTTTGTGAAAGTTATATACCTTAAACAGTTAGTTGCAATATGTACAAAGTATTTCAGCAGTGCTTTAAGTGCATAATTAATTAGTTATTAAGAACTTAACTACTTTGAAAAAACAGCGCATAGAAAAGGAACAAGCTTAGCCATCTTCTGTTCCTAGGTACCCCAAAAGACGCTCAAAGTTACAAAGAAAAGAAAGAGTTAAAACCCGCAAAAATGTTAACAGACAAACCAATGCTTAAAAGCTGAAAAGCTAAAAAACAACAGAGAAAAAGTACATGAAGTACAAACATTGAACTTATAAAACCTAGAACCCAAAAACAAGGAAGAGAGCTTACCTCTTGTGTGACAAAAACTTTTCTCCTCACAAGAGAAGAACATGGCTGACCTCTTCCGCACTCCCTAGTTGCTGGGGGGCAGTGAGGGTGGGGCTGATGGCCTCCTCATATAGCAAGAAACCAACGCGGATATTTTAACCAGAGAAAAAAATATATATAAACTTAAGACTGTGGATCTGTATGATCAGAAAGAGCAGAATTAACTCTCCAGAATACATGAGAAATATTATAAAATACACGAGCAGTGTATTTAATAATCTTTGCATGTATTAAATCACCTTAGTGAGCTTCTATAGATTAATCAGAATCTTATTAATTTTAATGTTGGTTTTACTATTTTTAGTATAGCTATCCTAGTGATGAATAACTAGTTTTCTTTTTATTTGTTTTTATTTTCTTTTATAAACAGATTTTTAAGCTTTTTTTGTGATTTTGTTTATATTATTTAATTTTTTGTTTTAATAGGACCGTCATATCCATAGCACTAAGGTTCCTTTAGGTAGTTAATAGGCATCCTCTAGCCAACTTCCTTACGGCTTTGATTGGTCAGAATCATATTATTAACTGTGTAGAAAATTAAAGCAGATCTGCCAACCTTACTCTATTATTCAGAATAATTTTTCTTAAAGTTCTTTTGATGAAAGAAGAAGGAATTTCGTTCTCTAGAAAACTTTCTAATAGTATATTAATGTGGTAATTGAAGTCCAAATTGTTGCTGCAAATTCTTGAAATTCTTAGGACCTGAGAAATTAGTACATTCTCAATTACTTTGGTTGAAATGTTATTATTCCAGTGTAGATATTTAATTACTTTGAAAGGAAAATTAACTCTTTTATCAAAGAGGCTAATAGATGGGTTACCTCTGTTGAGCTTAATGCTGAAGTCTAGGAACTCAAGTTCCTGATTACTGTGGTTGGTTTTACATAAGTTAAGAGAGCTAGGATAGATATTATCAAAATCACTCTCTATAACTTCTGAATTATTGATACACAGCAGATCATCAATATATCTAAAAGTGTAAAGGTAGTTATCTGAGCAGGTGGGGTGATTTTTAATGAATTTATATTCCTTAAAGAACAGGAATAGATTAGCGATATTCGTGGACGTTGATGTTCCCATGGGAATACCGTTCACTTGCTTATAGAGAGTATTATTATATAAGATATGGTTATTTTCTATGCAGCAATTGAGATAAGAGTTCCAAGTTCCTACATTAACAAATTAGTTAAGTTTAAATTCTGCATACAGCTCTTTAAAGGTAGTGATTATATCTGATAGAGGCAGATTAGTATATAGGTTTTCAAAATCATAACTATTAATATCTAGGGGACAAACTTTGAGTATAGTAGAAATTACTTCTGCATTATTATTAATTATCCAAAAATCTCTGTACATCAAGTTAGAACAGTTTCTAATGTGTTTCAAAACCTTCTTTAAGACATCTTCAAAAGCAAGATCTATTTTCTTTTTATGACTCCTTACTCCACTAGCTATGAACCTGAACTTCACAGGATCCTTATGAAACTTAACCGTTGCAAAAAGAAATGGAAATTCAGGCTCATATCTTCTAGTTTGTGGAATTTTAAGTTTCTTGAAGAATGCCTTAAACCGATTTTCTAACTGCTTGGTAGAATAACTTACGGGCTCGTATGTTACTCTATTATTGAGTTCCATAGTTAACAATTCAAAATAGAACTTCTTACAGATAATTGCAAAATTATTGCTAGCTTTATCCGTAGTGGTAAAAATAAATTGGTCTTGTAGTTTGGAGAGTGACCTTTTAGCTTCTCCAGAGAAAAAGAGATTTCTGTCGAAACAAAAGTCCAGACCTGCCAACTCACCGGTGAAGCTATTGATTATATTATATTTCCATTCTGCGAAGGCCTCAATAGGCTGATTGTACGTTAAACTGGTTTTTACTATGTACCTATTAACATCTTGAGTGAAGCTCTCAAGAATCCTTTCTTTGGAAATTGTGAAGGAAGGTCTGAATTTAGAGCCATACTCTAATAAAATCCTAAGCTTTTCATTTTCAACAAAACTCAAGTTTCCGGTGATAATATGGTTGTAATTCTTATCATAGTGAACTGTTTCTTTATGTTCAACACAAGAACATGTAGTAATTACAGGAATGTAGCTCGAAGAGTTAAGTTTGTAGTTTTTAACTAGTGACCCTAAGGTCTTAACATATTTAAAACTTACAATAGACTGGTGCCTGTGGATGGGAAAAAAAATTGCATTATTGTAGAACAGCTTCCTTACATTGAGATTATCGTAGGCTTTATTTAGAAACCTGATGGTAACAAAATTACTGGAAAATTCTTTAAGAGAAATTTTATCTTTAAGAATATGTTTAAGAATGTCCAGAACCAAAGCAAAAACATGCTTATCAACATGGTCAGCAGTTTCATTCCAGAATTTGAAAAAACTTTTAAGGACAGAGTGCTTGAAGGACTTGAGAATTTTGTAAGTATTTTTAACAAAATTAGTGCCAGTTTTAAAGCTTTCCAGAGTTTTTAGCAAGTTAGCAAAATCAACTTTGCTTGATGTGCGAAATAACCTCTGTCCTCTATTACCTCTAGAGCAGCTCTTATTATTAACAAGAAAGAAGAGTTCACGAATTGAAAATTTATGCTGATTATGCTTATTGTCAGATAGAGTGGAATTAAGGCCATAGGGATAAAGAGACTGATGCTGCAAAATTTCAAGGGATTCAGTTTCTAGCCGAGCATAGAGGTCAGGGATAATATGTAGTACCTCTATTTTCACTTTGTCAAAACCATGAGTATGGAAATGCTCTAATTCAAAGGTAGAGTACTGGTTGGCGTTTGTGGGGGGTTCACTCCTGAATTAGAGAACTTGTTAACTAGAGACCTGTGACCATTAATCCTAAGATGAAGAGGATTTTTACTTTGGCCAATATAGCTAAGGTTGCAGACAGTACAGGTGAGCTTATAGATGGTATTGTAGGCTTTGCAAAACTTGTTGGAGCAATTATCCTCAACAGAAGAATACAGGTTAGGATCTGCAGATTTACATGTCAAACAACGTTTGTCATTTCATAACTTTAGATTACCTTTGCCAGCGAGTTCATACACTATGGGAAAGGGTGCTAGCCTAACCGAGCGGGAGGACTTAAAATATCTGAGCTGACCTCCAATCCTTTCATCGTCCTTAGAACTCCACTTGGGCCAAAACATACAAATTCTGAGCAAACCAACTAGGAAAAACTTTTTAGAAATAAGCAGTCCAAGAAAAGACCAAACTCGAGTATAAACTACACTCCAAAAAGCCGCATCCAAAACATACAAAAATAAAAATTAGAAAATGAAAAAAACCTCAAATAAAAAAATAGTAATAAAAAAATAATAATAAAACAATAATAAAACAATAATAATAAAACATTTCAACTAGAATTTGCGCATGAGCTGCTAAATAATAAATTGAAATTAGTTACTTAAGAGCAAAACTGAAGACTAAGGAAAAACTTTAGAATTTAAAACGAAGGTTGCAAAATAACCTGAAGATCAAAAGCAGCAACGCAGCAGTTTTGAAAATTCAGAATTCACATTCTATAAAGAAGATACCTAAGCAAAAAAATACATATATAATTTTGACTCACACCTAGTACAACATAGAAAAGGTTATGTATCTATATATATATATAACATGATTCTTCACCAAGGTCCACAAGTTCCATCTGGGAGGTAAACTAAGAAATATTGTCCCCTTATGGATTTTGGAAAAATAAAATAGATTAAAAGTTTAAAACTAACTCATCAGCAATTAAAATTTCATTCATTTGTTCTGGAAACAAAATTTATGGACTTATCCTTCATGGATCATGAATACTTAACATATTAATGCACACACAGATACTGCTAAAGCATGAGAGCATTCACAAGACTGGACAAGATCCACTACTGCCTCAAGCAAATAACGTAATGTGTGCAAACATGAAATTGTTAGTAACACACACAAACACACATTTGTATACTGTATCTAAATAGAAACATCCCTGGGAAATATCTTGGCAACTCCCATACTAAAAAAAAGTGTTTCATAATATTTAAGACAATAAATCCAAAATTAATTATTCTTTTTCATATCTTGTTTGGGAAACAACAGAACATATTTTTTTTTTTTATCAAAATCAGCTTTTCTATTCCAGTCCTTGTTTGAGAAAAGAATATACAGGGAAATGATATTATTGCCTTGAAGATTAATCAGTTAATTTTACATATTTACTTGAAGTAATTTTAAAACTCTTGTGGTAAATTTTAGCACTACACATGTGACTCATTTTGAACATCAATGCTTGCATAAACCTAAGTTCTTTTCACTAAAAGTTAAAAAAATAAATACATTTCTTTTTAGATGGGGCTGAATAATGTGCAGATATCATCAAAGCTTGTAAGCCGTGTAACATCCTTACCATATGATGTTGATCCTTCTGAACTGACATTCAAGGCACATTTTGTAAGTACTTAGGACTAAATTTATTTAGTTGTATTGGGTGCAAAATGTTCGCATTTTTCAAAACTAAAATATTCAAAATTGCTTGTACTCAATTAGATAATGTGATCTTCAGCTTATACAGAGTTTTAACCAGAATGTTTAATATAAATTTATTCTCTTGGTTAGACTTGTAAGAAATTTCAACAAATCTGTTAGCATAAAACTACTACTTATGCTCTGACAGACGTCCAAAAGAAAAGAAAAACTTAAATATAAATATTATTTCCTGTGTAATTCAAGAGAGGGCACTCCGGCGCAACTAGCTCTTTCGTGCTTGGATAGAAACAGCAATTTTCTCTCTCCACGAAAAGCTGCACAGATTATTATATTTGCACTTTTAAGGTATTAACCTCTTGCAAAGTGCGCATAGTTTACGTGCAATTCATAAATGAAAAAACCATTAGAAAGAACCACTCACTCACCATAAAGATCATGGTAACCTCCAATGACAACACACTTCCAACACGTCATTCATCGTGATGTAACTGGGCTTCCAAGGTTTACAGACTTCTTGCTTACGCTTCTTATTTTCGGGTGTGAAACATCGTATATACTGCAGATATGTTGATGACATTTTTCTGTTATCCAGGCTAAAAAATGATGAACTTGAGGACTTGACAAAAAAGTATAGTGAAATTTATCCATCTATTGAACTGACAGTAGAATAAGAACATGACAATACTTTGGCATTTTTGGACTTGTTGATTGTTAAAACAGAGGAGAATATACAATTCAGAGTGCATAGAAAATCTTCATATAACCCAGTACTTATACCATTTCAGTCATCACATCCATTAACACATAAAAGAAATAGTGTTAAAACACTAATTAAAAGAAGTTTAACACATTCATCAATTGAACAGTATAGAAATGAAGAAATTGAATATATTGAAAAAAATGCATGATTTTGGATACCCTAAACAGGTATTAAAAAAATGGATTTATGAAGTAACTAAAGGTTACAATAAGGTCAATACTGATAAAAAAACTTGTAAAATATGTAGGAGCAATACCATATATAGAAAATGTTTCAGCAGAAATTAATAAAGTTTGTGGCAAGTATGGCATACAGGTAGGAAATCAGGTACTTACTGTAAAAAATTTAGTGATTAAAAATGAAAAAATTAGCCAATTAGATAGAGCAGGAATTTATGAAATCCCAATAAACCAGCAACCACCTGTGTCATATATAGGCAGTACCAAGAATAAATTAAAGTATAGATTGAACCAGCATATTAATAATTGGAATAAAAAAAGAAGCTAAGACAGCATTGACCCAATACTGTATGGAAAATCAAAAATGTCCAAGGTTTGAAGATATTAAAATTATTAAGAGCTGTAAAAACGAAAAGCAGTTAAGAATTGCAGAATCAGTGTTAATTGAAAAAAACAGATCAAGATTATGCAACATTAATGAGCCAAGTAACCTAAACAGACAATGGAAAGCCCTAATAAAAATTGAACAGCAGCGTAAAAAGAAAGAGGGAAAAAAGAGCAGCAGGGACAATAGATGGCGCCAGAGACACAACGATTCAGAGATAGCGACTGGAGCCCAGGCCTCGATGGCTCTGCTCACTTGAGCTGTGGTGGGCAGGTGAGACACACCTGCCTCCTGAAGATGACAGGGGCCTGTTGAAAGTACTAGAGGATTGGATGTGAGGGGCTGAATGGGTGTGACACTTGCAGTGGGAGTAGCAGAGGTTGTGAAACAGAAGGAGGAGTTTGATAATTAGAGTTGACCATGGTTTAATCACCTGTGAATGTAAGGTTATGTACATAGTTTTTACTTTAATTGTATGTGTGATTTTTTATCGAATTGACAAGCATTATAGTAACATCTTATAAGGCTAGGGAAAACAAAAAAAAATACGATGTTTCACACCCGAAAATAAGAAGCGTAAGCAAGAAGTCTGTAAACCTTGGAAGCCCAGTTACATCACGATGAATGACGTGTTGGAAGTGTGTTGTCATTGGAGGTTACCATGATCTTTATGGTGAGTGAGTGGTTCTTTCTAATGGTTTTTTCAGCTGCACAGATGTGTGTGTGAAGCTCCTGTCCTGGCAACGTGTGTTTGTACATCGCACTAGTTTTTCTTTTTTCTTTTTGTTTTTCTAAAAATTATGAAACTTGGACTTCCAGAAATTATGAGCCTGGTTCTTCATTTTTCCTTCCTTTTCAAGAAGAAACTATGTTTTTGGTGATCAGTAAATGACTAAGAACAGTTTATGGAATGTGAACTTTCACGAAGTAAACTCTTATTATTCTCTTTTTATCTTCAGTTATTCATCACATTTTCTGCAGTTAACATCTTCAAGCAGTTTTTTTTATGTTTATTAAAACAAAGTCATCTTTAACCCTAAAGGTATGTTTTGTTCTTTTTAGCGCTATTCTATTCCTTTGAATCAAGGCATCAGTTATCAAAATAATATGAGTATAATATTGATTATGAGACATATAATTTAATAATGCAGAAAAATTTCACACGTTTTATTACGTATTAAACTTCAGATTTGTAAGATCTTTCGGCTGCAGCATCAGCCTTGTTCACACAACAAGCAAGTACTCACATGGTTGGCATAGTTTCTATAGCTGTTGCCAGTGGAGATTTCCAAATTATCAGAATAATTTGGAAAATCTCTACTGGCAACAACTAAATTATCAGAATAATTTGGAAAATCTCTACTGGCAACAACTAAATTATCAGAATAATTTGGAAAATCTCTACTGGCAACAACTAAAGAAACAACGCCAACCATGTGAGTACTTGCTTGCCGTGTGAACAAGGCTGATGCTGCAGCTGAAAGATCTTACAAATCTGAAGTTTAATATGTACTAAAACACGCATGAAATTTTCTGCATTATTGGTTTCGTCATATTGCGTGATCTTGGAGAGGTCCGAAAATTTCAACAATTTATCCCACCAAAAATTATTTACGTCATTCAATTAAATAGTCCCTTATATGCAAATATAGCATTAAAAAGCATCTTTTTTCATTTTAAATATCTATTGTTGCTCATTTTGGTATACAATGTTCATTAAAATGAGTTAAATGTATGCTAAGTTTTTACAGAACACAATCATTAACCATTTCAAAAATTGTTTTCCATAAATAAAGAAAATATCAATGATGAAGTAACTTATCAATTAAACTAATAGTTTTTCATATATTACTCAGCACTAGAAAACATATTTTGGTTCAAACAGCTATATAAGAATAGAATGTCACTTTTACCTCTCATACAGTGTGAGTAAATTTAAATTTTCTTCCAAAGCTCTAAACCTTTAGATATCCTTCAGTGATACCTAAAGCTTTGGAGCCTCTTTGATGGTTTAAAATTGACAACAGACCTGGTGGGATACATAAATGTCAGAAATCCAAAAAAGAAAAATTAATTCTGAGTATAAAGTGTAATGATTTGTACTCTTACCTCAGTATGCTGTAGACTTTCTGTTACATACCATGCAACACAGAACATTGGAGTATTATGTTCTAAGGGAACCACATGAACTTAGATGTTTGAGACACAACATGAGGAACAAATAATTAAAGTTGGATACAGCAATGCACAAAATGCTGACATTTCCATATTCAGCAGTATTGCTCAGTTCTAATAACATACAGTCAGTAAAACACGTTGCTGATCTGAGTGTTTGTAATGCTCTAGAGATTTTCATCCACCCGTTGTTGATCTGTTATCGAAAGATGTTCCAAAGAACAGGTCCAGTGATTTTTATAGGATCGGTTAATTTGATTATGAAAAATACCTGATAGACCCCCATTCATATGGAAATGGATTAGAGGCTAAATTTCCCTTTTTGAGTCAAATGGGCTCAATCAAGAGCTTTACGATTTCCTTTCACTGATTTTTTAAAAGTAAAACACATCTTTGTAGAGAAAAAAATTGAGATTTTTTCCCCCAGGAGCTCCCTTTTGTTTCTCTAGTGGTATGTGCAAATCAAAATGACTGCCATACAATTTCTTTAGTTGATAACATCTATCCCAGTTTTTGTTTTGGCACTTCAGTGTATATACACTCACATTCATAAAAAACAGGACACTTAAAAGGAGTCGAGCTAGGACTTTGATTTTCATGGGATATGCAAATTAGGCAATACAGAACAAATTATTAGCATCTGTGTCATACTACCAGGTGTATTGATGTAGCTAATAATCATTGTGGCCACCTCTGGCTTGTATCACCTGCTGTATGCACTGAGGCATCAAATCAAATAATGTGGGAATGCTGTCCTTTGGAATAGCCATCCAGGGT
The DNA here is from genome assembly GCA_039090855.1 of Macrothele yani. NCBI lineage: Eukaryota > Metazoa > Arthropoda > Arachnida > Araneae > Macrothelidae > Macrothele > Macrothele yani. The sequence goes on from CM077017.1 coordinate 16,744,523, forward strand.
GTATTGACCCGCATCTAAAGTTCATCAAGAGTTGCTGGTGGATGGTCGTACTGCTGTACCTGTCATTTGAGCATGTCCCAGAGATTTTCTTTGGATGATAAATCCAGCAATCTAGCCAGACACGGCAGATGTGGAACACTGTCATCCCTGAAGAAGGCATGTGTTGTTGCTGCAACATGTGGTGACATTGTGACATTGTCCTGCTGAAATATGGCCTCAGGAACGTCCTGCAGGCACGGAAGGGCAACCGGACGTAGAATGTCATTGACATAATGGACACTTCTTATGGTGATATGGACTGTCATGAGAAGTTATCTGCTTTCATACCTACTAGCACCCCAGGCCATAATGCCTCATGTTGGTGCATTATGCCCTGTGTGAATACACTCTTCCTCATGCCTCTCCCCCTGCTGTTGGCAGACACAGATGCGGCCCTCATTTTTGCCTAAACAGAAGCATGTTTCATCAGAGAACATGATATTGTGCCCTTCGTCATGGCACTTTCTTTGTTCATTGCACCACTGCAGCCTGGTAGTCCATTGCTGTAATGTCAAAGGTAGACTGAGGAGGGGCCGAAGAGCCTGTAGCCTGAACTGTAATAACAGGCAATGTACTGTTACAGCTGATATGGGAGAATGTGTCACAGTTTGTTGTTGATAATGCAGAATAGTCACTCAAAGACATCCTCATGAGACGACAGTTGTCCCTTGGTATTGTCTGTGTATGACATCCAGAGCCTTCTCTTCACGTCCTACACCCTTCTTCGTATCATTCCCTGCACACTTTTGCTATGACGGATGCACTGCACCCCACACAAACGGCAATCTCCTGGAGAGAAGCATTGCAGTCTCTCATGCTAATAATGCGACCTCTGTCAAACTCGCTGAAAATGCCCGTATGATTGTCTTACACGACGACGAGGCATCCTCACCCACTGCTGACCAAACATTGACTTGCCAACCAGGCCATGTGGTGCATATAACAAGAAAACTGCCAGTTTCCAGTCTGTGATGTTGTGCAATCTGATTTGCCTAGATGTGGTATGCATGCACGTATGACACTGAAATGCTAATCATTTCTGCAATATTACCTGATTAGCATATCCTGTAAAAATCAACAATGTAGCTTGACTCCTTTCAGGCGTTTTTTTTTTTGTTATAGTGTATATGGTGGATTAGGAAAATGACAAGAGTGGAAGACATGATCAGAGTAAAATCCCTGAAACGGCAATGGGTTGGACATATTGCCAGAAAGAACAGATCATTGAAATTTTAGACTGGATATCAACAGACAAGAAAATCCCCAAAAGAAGACCACATTGGAGATGGGTGGATGAAATTCGAAGCATGCTAGAGTGACATGGAGGAGACTGGCTTAAGACAGACTGTTGTGGAAGAAACTTGGGGAGACCTACATCCAGCAGTGGATTGATAATGGTTGACAATTATGATGATATATACATTATTAAATGTGAAAAGTTTCCAACAAAAATACACTGAGAAAATCTGAATTGCCACTATAGATGCAGAAAAAGTCCAGTGTTAACCTAAAAGTGTATTTCATAGCAATTTGTGTAGTGCATGGATTTTCGATTACAAAGTGAAATTATGACATACAGAGAAAAGTCCAGTATTAAGTGTAATTCATAGTAATCTCTGTAAAGTATGGGCTTCCTATTGATATATCTTGCTCCTTCATGCTTCAAAATGATATACAAAATGAAATACAGAGAAAAGTCTAGTATTAAGTGTAATTCATAGTAATGTCTGTAAAGTATGGGTTACCTATTGATATATCTTGCTCCTTCATGCTTCAAAATGATACATTTGTTCAAAAACAGAAATATCCTTGATTCTTTAAATGTGTATCATCATGCAAAATGCATATTTTACCAATTATTTTTTCTTCAGGTTACAACAAAAATAAACCCAGAAGAAACCAGGCTACAAATGCATATAGTTCCATGGTGGATAGTAATTTCTTCAGTTTCCGTGGGACTTTTTTCTCCTTGCACTTCTAGCACTACTACTCTTTAGGGTAAGCCCACTATTTCCGAATAATGAATATTGAAAATAGGCCATTTTTATTATTATTCTTTTGAGCCACAATTCAAGTGATCAGCAAGAACTTTTCATGTAGATGAAATCTGATAAAGCAACTAAAATATCTGGAAAACATTAAATTACTTCAGAGTGAGCTATATTTTCCATTCCTAAGCAGATGTTTGTGCTGTTAAATTTAAATTAACCATTCCTAAGTGATAAGCTTCATATTACCCACTGATTACTAGTAAAAAGCAGAGGATCCAAGCTACAGAAAAACAACTGATTTAATTAAAACTCTAGCTACTTCAAAGTCATGGTGACATTGCTGCAGAGAAAGAATATGGGTTCGGCAGTAAACAGCTTCCATAAAGTAAAAGCAGTCATATTCTCATTTATTTCTGTAGATATCTCTTTCTAACTATAGGTAGGGTATTGCATCAAAGAAAGTCTTTCTGATTAAACAAATCTTGAAACAACTGTTCATTCCCTGCTCATCAGTGAGTTATTCCTGTTAGATGGCAACATGATTGGAGTAACAAAATTGAAACTGAAAAAAGGCATGCAACTTACACAAATATGACAGTACTAAGCTACAAGGGGGGGGAAGAAAAAAAAACTTTACTAACATGTTTCCCCTATTTTTATGCATTTTGTAAAATCTAAGAATATACAAAAATGAGTCTACAATACATTCTAAATGTTTTTTTCCATCAAGGGGCAACACTGTAATGCTGTTATATCATTTCAGACAAGTCTCTCATGTTGATGTACACTATATAGACAAAAGTCACCGGACACCTAAGAAGAGAAACACAACATAGCACTTATTGGCATACATTAGTACGGTATCTGTCCACCTTTTGCCTTAATGCGTGCACTGACCCTTCGAGACATGCTTTCGACAAGGTTTTGGAACACAACGATAGATATGTGCTTCCTGCCGCTAACTGTTGCTTAGTAGCAGGCCTTGGTTCCAAACTTCTTATGCGGCACTCTAATTCATCCCACAAGTGCTCTATAGGATTAAGATCAGGGATCTGTGCTGGCCAGTCGACACACGATACGGAATTATTGTTAAACCACACCATAACAGTCCTTGTTTTATAGCTCGGTGCATTATCCTGCTGGTACCAACAAGGCTCGGTTCCACAGTATTGTCACAGAGTTGGTAGGACATAATTGTCCAGAATATCGAGGTAGACGTGCTGGTTAACAGGTTTGTCCACGATAACCAATGGGCTGGGACCATACCACGAAAACACTCCCACATAATTACACTGCCAGCTCCAAACTTGACTGCAGGAACAGTACACTGTGATAAATAGCATTCCCCTGGCTGCCGCCATACCCACACATGGCCATCAGACTGATGGATCGTGTATCTGGATTCATCAGTTCATAGGACCCATTTCTATTGATCTACGGTCCACGATAAATGTTCTTTACACTATGCTAAACGACGAGTAGCATTCCGAGTGGGGATGAAATGCTTATGAGCAGCCGCACGACCATGGTAACCCATGGAATGAAGTTCTGTGCGAATGGTACGTGTACATACCAAGGTTCCAGCATTTTTACTCACCTGTACGCTGAGGTCTTGAGCAGTACTCCGTCGATTAGCTGCAATGACTCTCCTGAGGCTTCGACGTCCTCTATCACTGATTTTCTTTGGTCTGACAGTACGTTTTGCTCTTCAGGCACGCCATGTGTCTTCCACTTATTTAGTACATCCAAAACAGTTGACTTGGGTATGTTTAAACGCCTCTCGGTTTCTCTTATGAACAACCCACTAATATAACACCCAACAATCTTTCCTTTCTCAAAGTCAGTTCTCTCCCACCGCAACATTTTCACTCAACCTCACAGTGTGATATGATCGTGGTCAACTGCCGGCTTGTTTTTATACCGTTTGCAGCTGTACCACGCATCTTTTAACATTGCAGCGGATCCGTTCATTTGCTTTGGAAGGGGTGTCCGGTTACTTTTGTCAATATAGTGTATATGAGGCTAACTTAATAACGAAGCACTGAAAATCACCAGCAATGCTGTTGATTTTTACATGTGTTTGCTTTGAATGGCAGCATTGCTGTGAGGTATTTCAGAGCAACAGTCATGTGAAAATTAAATTCAGTGCTGCGTTACATATTTATTTTGGCTTTACTCAAAGAAACTGCATTCGAACAGATATGCTAGCAAACTTGAAGTATACACAGGATAATCATAGTAAATGTGGAAAATTTATGTACATAAAAAACAATTGAAACATGAATTTATATTTTATTGAAGCAAAATCTTGTACAGTAGTTGATGCACATGTACACTTTGTAATTATTCCATGAACTTGCAGTTGGTGGCAATGATGGACTTGATCCTTAAACACAATCAGTCAGAGGCCTTGAAGACTTGGGCCTTATTCATGTGGGTCATGACATTGGCAATGGCATACCTGATGGAGCCAGCATGCTTGCTGGTTTCTCTTTCAACTGTGCCCCACATATAGCAATCCAAGGGATTGAAGTCAAGGGAGCTGGGGGGGGGGGCAAACATTTGGAGACTAGTGGTACAGTACGTTCTCTTCAAGATATTTTTGGGTCAATTTGCCCATGCGAGCTGGGGTAGAGTCTTGTTGGAAGATGTAAGGCCTCCTATCAGCAATGGCGTCCATTCAAAGCTTCACTACATCTCTCAGCACCTTAATGTATACATCTGCATTGACCCTTAAACCCTTCTCAAAGAAGTGAGTAACTGGAGATAACCCCATGTCCTCGGGGTTATCTCCAGTGAGGGAGATGACCCCAAGGACCATGGGCAGCAGAAAGTAGGGCACACATGGTCCTGGACCCCTTCCCCTGGAATTTCATGGTCCCCCTCACTGGAGTAGGGTCTTCGTGCGAAACACCTTAAAAATTTGTGGTTCGCATATGGTATAACTTTTTTAAATGAAACTTTCCTGGAGACAATCACCACATTTCACAGTTCTCTGGAAAATGCTTCAAGTGCAACTTTGCAACTGTTTTGCACAACTTTGCAAACTGATTTCGCACAAATAAATTGAAAAGTTAACTCACCTTTGTGTTTTTCATTTTAAAGAAGATTGTTAAAGAATTCTCAAAGGGCAATAGGCTGGATATATTGCTAGAAGAACTGACTACCATTAAATAATTGAGATATTAGATTGGATTTGACCAAGGGGCAGGAGAAGACCCAGAAGCAGATATCCTGGAAGATGGGTGGATGAAATAACAGATAGGAACAGATTCTACAACGTGTAGAACATCTTCCATGAGCAGCTTGACCCATGTTGTCTGCTGCAGCAGATGACTAGGTGTCATCATGGGTACCCTTGTTGATCTCCAGCTGTGGAACCCCAGGCAAAGCATAGTATGGTGCATGTGGAGATAGGTCGAACTGCACCCCTGTTGTACTGGTGGGTGAGATGGGTGACTGTTGCATGTCGTTGCTGAGATACCAGTCACGACACCTGACACTGACCTCTCAGATAAACCATGTGTGGCTGACCAATGCGAGCCCTTCTGCTGGATGTCTGTGCATGGTTAATCCAGTCCTGGTACACCCTAGATACAGTAGTATGGGAGCAGCCAACAAGTACAGCTGTTTCTGAAATTCTAGCAGCAGTCAAATTGGTTTAAGTCGCCACATTTCACCATTACTGGCAAATGTTTACTGACTACATACAGAGGATAGGTGTGCAGAATTTATAGTAGCTGCACATGATGTTGATACCACATGGTACCTCATTATCGCTCCGAATATGTAAAAGGGGGGGGGTCCTAATGCAAAGCTAACTCAGTATATAGTTACTCTTCATGACACAAATGCATGGAAACAACTCGCCAAAATCCATGACTGTTAGCACACTGATGATGTCACAACGATTTAAATATTTATATGCTCCATCTGTCCTGATGAAGCCAAGCCAAATGCTGAACGAACTATAGTTGACCTTAAAATAAAGTATAATTGCGAAAAAAATTGTTGGTTTGATCTGCCTAGATTGATTAATATTCCAAATCTTATAACTCTGAAAAAAAAAAAAAGATTAATACTACATGGCATCTCTAACAGCAGCACCACCTTCACTTCCACATCAGCATTCATGGAAAACCATGGACAGGAGATTAATACTGATTTTTTGAAACCACTCCTCCTACTCCAGCAACACTGAAACTATCAGAGCTTTAATCAGTGTAGCTACTGCACTGATTTATCATATTTTGCACTGTGTATGGCATGGGATAAATATAGGTATCAAACACATAAATGGAAAATCAAACCTTAGCTAACATTTGTATAAAAAATTCAGGTTATACTGAAATTTTATACAAATGTTAGCCAACATTCGTTATAAAAATTTCAGGTGATACAAATAAGGAATGACTAACATACCTTAAACCTTTTAGCAACACTGCACTTGTTATTGCATTTCAAATATAGCATCTCTACTATTTGCATCCGTCTTAGAGGAACATTATTCAGTGTAAAGTGTTTTACTTTCATACTTACCGTTTGGTTGCTAACATGTTTTTATTCTTAGATATATCAAATTTTGTTAAACAGAAAGAAAAAAAAATGTTTTTAATTGCATCTAACAAACTATATAAAGGCAAACTTGAACTGAAGTGCATGGGCAAGTTGGCATGCTTCAACAAAATAGTAAATTTCTTGCAAGTTACCTAAATGCTAGTACTTGGCATGAAAAATTATACTTTCTGATACTTAGGATGAACTTACAAAAATAGGGTGCTTATGTACTCTTCTTAATGGGTAGGGTTTATGGCGTTTAATGTTGAATTGAAAGAATATAAAACAATGATCATAATCTTGCATGCCTCTAAAGTCCATTAAAAAGTATGCTAACTGTCTCATTATTTTGGCCCCTAATACTAGGTTCAAAATGGATGGACAGATAAGACTGATGTCGCACATTTACAAAATGTTCACTTTTCATACAAAAAACATATAAAGCAGTGGATGACTGGGGATTTTCAGTTCTGGGATCTCTTAAGACTTAGTAGCACAGCATTAAGCTAATATGTTTAAACATGGCATCTGTTTTTAGATTATAGAAAAAGCTGTAACTAGAAAAAGCACATACAGGGTGTCAGGATGGAAGGTATCTAAAATAAAAAAAATATCTCTCAGAAAGTATGTATTATATTCACTTGAGGTTTGTACCATCGTATAGGGAATCATTCAAAGTTTTTATTCCCATGCGCTACTCGGGTGCGTGAGTCAACTGGTACTCGCTCGCGCACCTGCTAGTGTTGGCATCTCGACAGACCGCAAACGAGCTAGTCAGAATGTCAATACCGCAGAAGGTTGCATGTGTGTTGTGGCTTGCAGAATTAAAGTCTGTTGTTGCTTTTCAGCCATGGACGTACTGATCCCAGCAACCCCCGAAGTGCGGGGGCAGTGGGGAGAGTTTTTCAGGTATGCCATTGTGCTCAGCTTCATTTTAGAATGCAATATGGACAAAAACCTTCAATACAGAAAAGCATCCAGTTCTGGGACAACAAACTGGGGACTACCAGAAGTTGGTTATGTGATAAGTCTCCTCAAAAGCCACAGACATCTGAGGAAATTGTCAAACTCATCAGAGAGGCATTCCTGTGAAGTCTGCACAAATCAATTCAGGCTGCTAGCTTGCAGCTTTGTCTAAGGGTTTACAGGATTCAAATGCTTCAGGCACTGAAACTGTATGATCATGTCGCAAGCACAAACTTCACTATAAACATACTGGAAAGAACCGACACAACACCTGATTTCCTCCACCAAGTGTGCTCCTCAGATGATGCAACCTTTCTTGTCAGTAGGACTGTGAATCGGAACAACTGCATGATTTGGAGTAACGAAAATCCACGTCACATGTGAACTAGAGGAAGGCAGCACCACAGTTAACATCTGGGTTGGCTTGATTCATGATAAGTTGATTGGACCTTTCTTCTTTTCGGTAGAAACTGCCACCATGATCTTGTACCTGGACGTGCTGAAACTGTTTGCGCTACCCCAGCTACCACCTCAATCCATCTTTTAACACGACAGGGCGCCACTACATTTCAGCCTCATCATTAGGAAATGCCTGGGAGATGGATTGGCAGAGGCAGACCAATTGCTTGATTTCATCAGTTTCCAGATTTAACCCCACTGGATTTTTTCCTGTGGGATTGTATCAAAAACCTTGTCTACAAGATCAAGGACTTTCAGCACTTGAAAGCCCACATTACAAATGCTGTGGGTAGCGTTACGCTGACCATGCTTCAAGTAAGATGGAATGGGGTCAACTATTGTGTGGATGTTTGTCGGGCCACCAAGGGTGCCCACGTTGAAATTTGTTGTGACAATTATAGTGAGTAAAAAACTTTTGACATTTTTCCTTCATAATGGTGCAAACATAATAAATACTTTCCAAGATATATAATTTTTATTTTGGATACCTTCCATCTGGACACCCTGTACATGAAAAAATTGAAAAAATATGTAAAGATAAGAATTTATTTTTACCTTTGAATATGTAAAAAAAAATTTGTGTACCATACTCACCTAAATTTGTTATCTCTGTGATAACTTTTTGCAGTAAAAAATATGTATCAACATGGTGATTGCATACTGTATCTGTATATGAAAAAATGTCAGAAATTTTATGATGTACAAGCTTTCAGAAACCAAACCAGTGCTGGAGGACCGCCAACACAGATTCATTCAGCTCACAGCAATTTGGCAAAAAAAAAAAAAAAGCTAATCTCACTTGCACACATTGGGCAGCTGGTGCTATGGAGCTGCAAACCCATCACCATCTAACCAAAGCAGTTGTTTTTCTTCATGCCATGCTGAAGTCTTTTGAACTCAGCTAGGAGTCTTTTCCTGCATAACACCCCACCTATTGTCTGTATAATCCCCTATCCACTGGGAGCTGAACTGATTGCAGCCCTAAGTCTATCGAAACCAACTCCTGAGAATCTCAGCCTATTCCCACATCAGTTTCCATGGAAAAAAAAAACCTCGCTCATAGCTATTTTTCTGCAGCCTTAGCTGGCTCATACAATTAAATCACAGCCAGTCATGTTGGGTTGATGCAAATGAAATGTCCGGTATAGGACCAGCACACGTGGACGGCGAGAATGGAACAGTAGGACAACTTACCTAGGCAAAATAATCCCCTCGGCATCGACACATAGTTGCCATCTGTCCGGCAAGGCCATGATCCCGGAATGAGAAAAGTCTCGTGGCTGGGACCCAAAGAAGTCATCAACTGCACGTTGAACCTCGTTGTCTGTCGCGAACTGTTTCCAGGACAGGAAGTGATCCAGGCTACGAAAGAGATGATGGTCTGTCGGAGACAAGTCCAGGAAATAGGCAGGATAAGGCAGTGCTGCATAGCCCAAGGCACTTAGTGTCAGCATCTTTCGTTGTGCGACATGAGGGCTGGCGTTGTTCTGGAGCAGAAGAACACCATGTCTGTTGACCAAAGCCGGTTATTTCTGCAGCAATTTCCGGTGCATCTGGTGTAATTCAGCAAAATAATGTTCTGCAGTGATGATTTGGCCTCTTGCCAAGAAACTCCGATCAATTATCCCGACTGTGGACCACCAGACAAGAAGCATCCTCTTCTTGGTGTGTAGGGTGGCTTAGGATGCCGTCCAGCACGCTGTGCCTTGCTTAACCATTTTGCAGATCATTTCTGATTATCATAAAGGACCCACTTCTCGTTACAGGTGACGATTGGATGCAGTAGAGATTCCTGTTTATTCCTGGCAAGCAGCGACATGCAGACTTCCAAACACCTAGTCTTGTTGACAGTTGTCAACTTGTGCGGCAGCCACATGTCCAGCTTTTTGACCTTACCCAGTGCAGCCAGACGGCGGACAACTGTTGTGTGGTGGACACCTACCTCTGCCACTATCTCACAACACGCTTTTCGGGGGTCCACTTCAACTACGTGTAACAGAACATCATCAGAAACAGCAACAGGTTGGTGACCACATGCTTCCTTTTGCAGGTCCGTATCTTCGCTTTGAAACTTCACAAACCATCGCCGAATGGTTCGTTCAATGGCTGTATTCTCCCCAAATGCTTTGTTTACATTTCGAGTGGCAATTCCTGCAGAATGGCCCAGTTTAAATTCATACAGGAAGATGACTCTCAAATCCGGCGTCTGCATGTTTCCTTTGCAAGCCACGTTACGTCCAAACAAACCATGCCTGAACCTTGTTCTTCACACACGTGCTAGCTTTTTATAGTAACTTTGTGTTGTAATACCCAGAACACCTGTCGGTGGTTCCATTCCACTGTGGTGGGGGCCTGTCTCCACTGCTCGTTCGTGCCAGACATTTCATTTGCACCAACCCGATAGCTGGAATGCATAGTTGCTTTACTTTATGCAACTGCTTTCTTTGCTGCTGAATTTATTATCTGATAGTTTTGCCATAATTTTTTTCAATTGACGTAACTCCCATCAAACCAGAGAAAATTATCTGCAATCACCAATAACAAATTCTTAGGTTGCTGTGTATTTCATAAAAAGTTTTGGTCATTTTCTCTTCTAGTCAAAATGCATTACATATGAAGTACAATAAAATTACTATATTTCAAACAAAAGAAAATATAATTGATTTCTGCAGCAAAAGTCTTGCATAAATTTTTTTTTTTTTCACTTACTTAGAGGAGATAAATTTTTGCTTTCTAGCTCATGGAAACATTAATCAAAAATCACTGAAGTTACTCCATTGAGTACATTTATTTTTAAGCAATTTTTTTTTTTTTTTTTTTTTTTTTCAAAACAAGCTGCACACTTTGGTTTAGGTAGTGAACTATTCCTCAATGAACACAACATTTAATCAGAGACGTAGGCATTAATGGACAACTAGCTTCTTTTCGTATTATCACACACAAAAAAAACAACGCCAAACAAGAAAGCACAACATACTATGATCCAGTTTCTGGTCAAGAAAGGAGCTAGGTTAGCCAAAATTTTTCAGTGCATGCAGACAGTATACAGAGGAGCCTACTAAGCACAAAAGACTGTTTAAATGGTGGAAAGAATTTTGAAAATGGTATCAAAGATCAGTGGACCTTCCATGACCTGGGCAATGTCACGGCACTATTACAGTGGTGGACAATGCGGTGAGAGAAAACTGCAGAATGACCTTTCAATAACTATTGCAGGACCTACATGCAGAATAGAAAGCAGAGCATATGGGTGTCTCATTGGACCACCTTGCAGGCTACCAAGGAGGGAAAGGAGTTTCTATTGTGAATTATCACAGATGATGAAACTTGGTATCACAATTTCAAGCCAGTGATGAAATTCATGAAGTGAAAGCACACTGCATCACCATCACCAAAGAAAGCCTGTGCTCCTGCTAATACAGGCAAGCTCATGAGCAACTTTCTTTTTGATCAGCAACCTTGTCATTTGTACTGTAAGTGTATCACTTTTCAGAGAAGTCTAATAAACCAAAATTAAAGTCCAAATTTCATTTACATTTGTTCATATGCATAAGTCTAATTACAGAAATTTTTATTTTCCAGTTTGGGTTCTTCCGCAGACGGCGGCCACAAGACCAGATGGAGGAACCATTGCACTATCCATATGGAAATGGTTATCATTTATCAAAAGGAGATGAGTTTTTGTGAATTATGTTGGTTGACAACAAAATCTGTTCAGTGATGATGAATCATGTGGGCATCAAGATGTGTGAATGACTAAACTGCAACTTATCAATTTCTAAAACCCAAAAATGAAAACCAAGTGGTATACAGTACTTAATGTAAGTGGGTGTAAAACAGCATTGTACAGTATTTAACTGTTCATTGCAAGAATGGTAGAAAACTCCACTAGTGCAATCTGCTGTTTCAAACACCTTCCCCAATAAGGGTGATGACAATAAGTAAACATAAGATATTAGCCTATGGATCAGTGCACTATAAAATCCCAACAAACATACACAAAACTCTATTGTCATAAACTAAATGATAAAGTTATTTTTAGAACTTCACAGTTTGTGCAGAAAGGTGACAACTGCTATTTTTTTTATACAAATCTTAGTGATTTGCAGCATAGCAGGTTCAACATATGAGAAAAAAATATTGTAAGTACATATGATGGTATCTGTAAAATTATAAATGGTTTTGAATATTAGTATCCCAGGTATTTTAGTCACTTAAAAGTGCAAGCCCCTGTTCTGGAACTGCAGGTATGGACAAAAGGGAAGAAAATGACATCCAATGTATTTTATGGTGTTATTAACTCTGTATACCCATGTAAATAAGCTCAATAACAAACCACATAGAGGAAAAATGTTCTTCAAAAAGCAATGTGGATTTCTGAGGTAATAATACATGTAAGACAGAAACTAAACCACATAGTGCATTTGTTGAAATACTCACACAAAAGCTTTTTGTAATCTAGTGTGACCACATTTAATTCCCTACTGTGTTTCTTCTGTTGCCTACAAAAGAGTGGATGAATCTACAGAGTATAGATTTACAAATTATAAGAAGTGCTATGAACTATGGAACCACACTAGTTGAATTTATGAAACACAGTGGTTAGTACAGATGGACAACATGTGTAAAACCCAAAAACTGTGTATTGCACTAATTAAAAAACAACAACAGTTGTTTTGAGAAGAAAGTGCACCAAATGTGGAGATATTAAAGTGTTACAAAGAGATCATTTTTCATAAAAACAAACCGAAAAGTCCGCAGGAATATGCTACAAACCAAAAAACGGTAAATTTTGTACTTAAGAATCAATTCCTTTGGTGACAACTCTTAGTACACTGCAAAAACACAGAAAAAAAAATGTTCTACTGCGTTGTGAACAGCTGTATTATTTTGTGAAAAGTATGAGACATCTTTTTGTACTTATCTATAAAGAGGTTTATTTTGCAAGTTGACATTCCATGCCAAATCAGCATGATGCAGGTTATCTGTCACAAATGGTACAACCTGATGATGTGTGATTTTCAAAAGAACATTTCCTGCAAAGAAAGGTAGCTAAAATACTGCAATATGAATATTTAAGACAATAAGTGAACAAAAATATTTTTTCCTTTTACTCGGCTATAATGTTTTCAACAGTAAGTGTATTTATGAAACAATATTCTACGATTTTTATTTCAACAAATTTCTAGAGCTTCTGAACTGACCATAAGCATAGCTGGGTATTGAATAAATGTATTAAAACAAATTGTAGCTTTGTTTCTTATACTTTTTATCACTTCTGCTCAGACGAAATCAGCATGTGTGTAAATGTTTCTCTTGAAATGTATGTAATCACAATCAAAATTCTATCTCAGCAACTTGTTTATACCTATAACAAGGTTGAAATCATATTGGCTTCACTTGCAAACGACACATTACTATTTTATTTATCTCAGCTCTCTGGCAATATCCTAATGAGTTAATGCACGAGAGTGTCTTCACAGTATTAAATCAGTTTTCCTAAGAAAATGCATATTTTCCAGTATCAATCAATGGAACATACATGTATTTTTTTTAATGCAAAGTTGAAGCTTATTAATTTACTTCCCTTGGTCCACGTTTGAGTCTTTCAAATCATAAAAAGTACATGTGTGGGGGGATCAGCATACAGCCAACAGTTGCAGTTAGTCATTCCATGTAGGGGTTCAGGAAAAAAATCCAATGAGTTGAAGTCTTTTAGCCAGTGTTGCATATTAATGGCAGGACAGTGTATGCTGCACACAACATACACAGTGTGCTGCCATTAATATCCAGACACCTGCCTGCCCACAAATAATCTTTATTTACAATACTCTCCACCAGTATTTTATAAATGCTCATTGATATGTTCTGCCATCTGGCCTTTTCTATGTACCTGACAGATTCTCTATAAAGTTCAGCACAGGGCTCTGGGCTAGCCAGTATAACTTTTCAATACCCATGTCCTCAAACCAATCTGTAACAACATAAGAATTTTGACATGGTGTGTTGTCCTCCTAATATGTGTATGGGCCTTCCACAAAGTAGTGTCACTATGTTGGTAGCACATTTATCCAGGACATCTTGGTAGAGCTCAGCATTCATGGTTTTGTCCAAAATGACTAATAACCCCAAGCCAAACCTTGAAAAACAGCTAATTACCATCACACTACCTCCATCAAAATTCATTGTTGGATGATGCAGTATGGAAGGTAACTTTCTCCCATCATCCACCATACCCAGGTATGACCATCAGATGGATAGACAGTGTACTATGACTTGTCAGTCCAAAGCACAGTTTGCTATTGTTCTATAGTCGAAGATCATTGTTCCTTATACCATGTTGATCACAGTGTGGCATTAGATAAAGTGATTAACAGTTTGTACATGGCTGCTTAACTATGGTAACACACGTTGTCCAGCATACTGCACTGATGCTAACACCAGTCCCAATAGTCTCAGACAGCATTTGCCTAATTTGAGACAATGTTGATTTGCATTCTGGGCAGCAAGTCCTGTGTGGAGCTCTCCTGTCACATTCTGTTAGCTTCAGAGATTTACCGGGTAATTTCTTTGCAGATTCAGCCCCAGTCTGCTTCCATTTGCATATTACATCACCAACTATCAAACCTAGGGATCTTCAATGCCACTGAAATATCGGCAGCACTATTATCAATCCATGCTAGAAATTAGTAAACTTTGTTGATCAAGGTATCTTTGATTCACAGCCATGCTACTGTCTCATCAGAGCAATAAAAGCACATTTGTAGTTGGGACTGAGATGTAGAGCTTGCTTAGGATCTAATTACTATCAATAGAAGGGTGTCCAGATATTAATGGTAGGACAGTGTATTTGCAGCTGTATCTGTGCATCTAACAACACAAAAATTCCCTTTTGGTCAAATACCACTCACTACAAAAATATTTTGTGTGCATATCGTGCCCAGAATAATACACCATTTATCAGTAGGGGGCACAAATATAAAATCTTATTTTTCTCAATACCTGTGCTTCTAAAAATTCTTTCAACAGTGGATAGCATTCACTTCATGGAATACTTTGCACATACTCTTGGATTTTTATGGTGAACAGCTTTGATGCCAGGTGGATTTAGTGCACATTTATGCTTGTAACTGTATTTCCACTTATAAAATTCCTATGGAAAACAATTCTTTCTGTGCTGTATGCCATTCACTACGGAAAACATTATCCATTTTGAAAGGAACACAGTTTTACTGCTTGAAGGGCAAAATGTAAAAACTTTCCTCTTTCAATCGTATAGTTTTTGCAGTAATGAATATTTTGCATATATTTCTATTTTATCATAATTAAGAATTTCTATTTGAAAGTATATGACAGACTTAAAAAAAAATCCTTTCTTGGTAGGATACACTCCACTATGAAGATATTGTTCCCATTTGTGTATTTAAATAATGCACAGCTTTATAGCTAAGGGGCATAAAGATACAGTATATCTCATTCTCCTCCATTTGAAAAATTCCTTCAGCGTCAGATATCTTCTGCTATGAGGAACATTTTTGTACAATTTGTGATTTTTTATTAATATACTTCAGCAATTAGCAGGCATAAGTAGCTATTTCTATTTATGTGTTTTACAGATTGTAGAAATCCAACTGATTTTTAGCACGTCTTTTGTAAAAAGATCGCGCTTCTGTCATCGGTTTGTCCGTCCGTCCGCACGATATCTCTGCAACTATTAGCCCGATTTGAAAAATTATTTTTGTATTCGGAAGCTTGAAATATGCAAATGATGATCCTTTATTTCAATTTTTTTTTTACGATGTACAATTTTGCCGGTAGAGGGCGTAAATGCAGATGATGTCGAATTCAAAAATACGTTTTATCGCACATATTTGCTTCTAAACATCCGATTGAAAAAATTCTTTTATCTTTCGATTCCATTTATGTCGAAGAGTATTTTAGATATAGTTTCTTTTTCAAATTACGCATAGATTTTCCGCTAGGGGGTGTAAAAGTAAATTACATTTTTCCTGATAACTCTTCTTCTAAAACTCCGATTTGAAAAATTCTTTCTGCACCGGATACAGCTCCTGATGGGAAATCGTTTGCACATAATTTCTAATTTTTGTAAAAAAAAAATAGTTTGGCCACCAGGGGGAGTAAATTTTAATTTCTGCTTCTGTTGTATTTGCAGCAAAATATGAGCTAAATTCTAGATTGAAAAAACGTTGTTTGTTGACCGATACTAGTCATGTCGACAAACCTTTTAGAAACATTTTCTTCTTAAAATAGTGCATGGTTTCTATGCCAGGGGGCGTAGACGTATATCTTATTTTTGTCAATATCTCTACTTCTAGGAGTCGGATTTGAAAAATTCCTTCTTTGTTCGATAGTGTTTCTAGTGTGACATGTGGTTCATATAATTTCAAAATTTTCAAGTAATTCACAGACTTTCCGCTAGGGGGTGTAAATGTAAATTGAGTTTCCCCTATATCTCTGCTTCTAAATCTCAGATTTGAAAAATTCTTTCTGCACCGCATACAGCTCCCGATGGGAAATTGTTTGCTCATATTTTCTAATTTTTGTAAGAAATGGTTTGGCCACCAGGTGGCGTAAGTCTTAATTTCCGCTTCTGTTGTATTTGCAGCAAAATATGGGCTTCTAAAATCTAGATTGAAAAAAAAAGTAGTTTGTTGACCAATACTAATGTAGACAAACCTTTTAGGAAAATTTTCTTCTTAAAAAAAATGCATGGTTTCTACGCCAGGGGCGTAGATGTATATCTTATTTTCGTCAATATCTCTACTTCTAAGAGTACGATCTGAAAAAAATCCTTTGTTGGATAGTGTTTCCGATGCAAATTTTTTTCCCTATAAATTCAAAATTTTCAAGTAAATCAGACTTTCTGCTAGGGGGCACAAAAGTAAATTGCGTTTTCTGCGTTATTTCTGCTCCTAAAGCTCAGATTTGAAAAATTCTTCCTGTATCGCATACACGAGCCGATGGAAAATATTTTTCATATAATTTCTAATTCCACTTAGTAGTTCTAATTCTGACTATTATATAGCTCTAATTATTGTACTATTCTCTTTTACGTGCGATATTTCAAAGTAACTTGTACAGAAAACTAGCGGATAATGCTTACCTTGGCATTCCTTTCTAGCGACGGGGACATTTCACGCACGTGTTTTCCGGTCTTTGTTGAGGTTATTGTCCTAAAGTCCGTTGTATGCGATGACTGGCTTTACTTCTCACACTTTTCGCTGGGTATACTCATTGGATCTTTGCTTTAGGATTCCAAACATCAATTTTTACCGTTCTTTATACTCGAAATTTTCGCCCATACTCTGGGCATCTTCAGGAGCGTGGCGACTTTACCACCGATGTTCGTGGTAAACTTGATACGGCGAGCGTACACACACACATCTAACAACAGGCTAAAAAATCAAGAGCTAGAGTTTATCTCGAAAATATCACAAGAGTATGGGTACCCGAGCAAGCTAATTAATAAATGGATACATGAGAGTAAAAAGCATATGACTCAGAGGAAAGAAGGCCAAGAAGTGCACAACCAAAGGAAGAAGAGAAATAAAAAATTGAAATACATTGGAGCTTTCCCATACCTGGAAGGAGTGAGTAAAGAAATCAATAGGCACTGTGCTAAATATGACTTACAACTAGGAAGCTCAGTGCACACCGTGAAAAGTATGACTGTCAACAAAAAAACAGAGGAAAAAATGCTAGAAGAATCAGGAACCTACGAAATTCCAATAGCACACATACCCCCAATATCGTACATTGGAAGTACGAAAAACAGATTAAAAAAAAGACTTAAACAACACATATCTAACTGGCAAAAAAAAGAAGCCAAAACGGCTTTAGTGCAATTCTGCTTGGAAAACCGGACATTCCCAAAGTTCGATGAAATTAAAATGCTAAAAAAGAATAAAAAATCGGAAAGGCAAATGAGGAGGGAAGAAGCAATATTAATCTACAAAAATAAAGCAAGGGTATGTAACCAGAACGACCCTAGCACATTATCGGGCCTGTGGAAAGAACTAATAAGACAAGAAAAACAACAACAAAAGAAAAACAGGCAAAAAAGACAAGAAAAACAACAACAAAAGAAAAACAGGCAAAAAAGACAAAACCAGGATAGGAGCAGAAATTAAAAAAATTAAAAAAAAAAAAAAAATTACGGAGAAAAAAAAAAGTGTTCTTAACTAAACATAGATGGCGCCAGCCGGGCTTGTTAACGAAATATATCCAGGAAAGTTTTTCCGACCAATGGCAACAAGGAGTATCGGACTCCATTAGCGCGAAGTTAGCCACGAACATCGGTGGTAAAGTCGCCACGCTCCTGAAGATGCCCAGAGTATGGGCGAAAATTTCGAGTATAAAGAACGGTAAAAATTGATGTTTGGAATCCTAAAGCAAAGATCCAATGAGTATACCCAGCGAAAAGTGTGAGAAGTAAAGCCAGTCATCGCATACAACGGACTTTAGGACAATAACCTCAACAAAGACCGGAAAACACGTGCGTGAAATGTCCCCGTCGCTAGAAAAGGAATGCCAAGGTAAGCATTATCCGCTAGTTTTCTGTATAATTTCTAATGTTTGGTAAAGAATAGTTTAGCCACCAGGGGTCATAAGTGTAATTTCTGCTTCTGAAGTATTTGTTGCAAAATCTGGGCTCCTGAAAACTAGACTAATTTTTTTTTCTTGGACCAATACCGCTTATATGGATAAACCTTTTGAGAATACTTTCTTCCTAAAATAATGCATGGTTTTCCCACCAGGGGACATAAAGTCACATCTTATTTTTGTAGATATCTCTGTTTCTAAGAGTTTGTAAGCTCACGATTCCGTTTACAGCAATATCTGAAGGATTAAAAACCTGATTGAAAATCTTTTTTTCGTCAGATCTATTGTTTTCCATAGCAGTACCATTGACTTTGAATAGCTTTGATAAATTTAATTTGTGTCAGAACTGATTCAAAAGACGTGCTTTATTACACCCAAAAATTTGGTGTCTTCTTGTTTTCTTTTTCGTAGCTGGTTCCATTCACTATGAACATATTCACACCCCATATTTTAAATAATGCACAGTTTTTTCACTGTAGGGTGTAAATGCCTTCTCTTATTCCCAGATTTTTTCTTTTTTCCAAACATCTACCTCAAAAAATAATTTTTCTGTAACAAAGGATTCAAATGATGTCCTCATAACACCCAAATATTCAGTGTGATCTTCCTACTAATTTTATCTTTTTTCCAAACCTCATTTTGATTAAGACTTTCTTTTGGTTTTAGTCAGAAGTGAAATGTCAATAACATGGCAATTTGGAAGCTTTTTAAGGATGCAATTCTTTTCATTTATTTCTTCTCACTTAATAGCATTATTTTAATTATATAGACTACTAGCTTTACTGGGGCTGCCTGGTACAGAATGTGTGGAATCTGTAGAATCAAACGGACCAAAAGCGTTACGAATTATTTAACACGCATCCAGGAGACACAGCATTAGAACACTGAACAAAATTCTTTAACAATTTGTTATCGACGATCAAACGCATGCTGTGCTTTCCGTTTCAGAAGTCTTTGAGGGACGAATCTCTGGGATAAAGTTAAAAACGTATCTTTGCGAATATTTTATGAAACTGGCTGAAATTTTAATAAACACCATAAATTGTTAATAGGAACATGACCTCCAAATTTCACCTGAATAGGTAAGTAACTTTTAAAATTAGCCGTCA
This sequence comes from Macrothele yani, assembly GCA_039090855.1. Classification (NCBI taxonomy): domain Eukaryota; kingdom Metazoa; phylum Arthropoda; class Arachnida; order Araneae; family Macrothelidae; genus Macrothele; species Macrothele yani. The sequence continues at coordinate 16,764,267 of CM077017.1, forward strand.
AAATTTTATTAACAGTTTCTGCGTATATATATTTCTGTTTACCAACGAATTAAAAAATTACATGCCTATTTTAAAAAGTTTTGACTGGATTCCGGAAAAATTTGAGGGACTCCTCTTATTACCAATTCATGGTGTTGATAAAAATTTCAGCCCTTTTCGTTGTTAAGATTTTGCAAAGTTCGTTTTTGCATTTTTTTATGTACAGTTCTCAAATAGAAACACCTGTGGATGAATGCAGTCACGTGCTTTCAGATTTGGAACAGATAACGATGACGTAGCAAACGACTGTAAATGTATCTTTGTGAATATTTTATGAAACTGGCTTAAATTTTAACGAACACCATAAATCGTTAACAGGAACATGACCTCCAAATTTTGCCTGAATCGGTAAGTAACTTTTTAAATTAGCCGGCAAAATTTTATTAACCGTTTGTGTGTATATATTCCTGTTTACCGATGAATTAAAAATTCCATGCCTATTTCAAAAAGTTTTGACCGGATTCCGGTGAAATTTTGAGGGACTCCTCTTATTACCAATTCATGGTGTTGATAAAAATTTCAGCCAGTTTCATTAAGATTTCGCAAAGTTCGTTTTTGCATTTTTTATGCACAGTTCTCAAAGAACACAAACGACCGTGGTGGATGTGCTGTGACGAATGCAGTCGCGTGCTTTCAGATTTAGAACAGATAACGATGACGTAGCAAACGACTAACAACGCTGACTTTATTGATTAGCTTACTAATTAATTCATAACGTGCAAACGGAATAACTTGGAGATTTTAAAATAGTTGTGTTGACCTAGAAATTTCACGATGCCATAGTTCGGCGTTCGAGAGTTTTTGCTGCTTCAGACAAACAGACGTTTTGTGTTTTATATATTAGATTTTGTGGGAAAACAGTTTGATAGAACAACCATTCTATGGTGTCAAATTGAAAATCTTGAAATTTAATTATTTTTACAAGTATGTATTTTGGTAAAAAACATATGTATTTTAATGTGAGTTTCATAAACCTCTATGTTGGAACATAATGCCAATATTCACTTTTTTTTTTTTTAACATTCTTCACATTTTTCAAACTCCTTTTTGGATATGAGACACTAGTTTGTGATATTTTGATTTATATTGTTGATTGTTACTAAATTTATTTACAAAATGTCTTCATAGGATTCTTTTAAAAGTCAAAAATTCTTAAAAACTGCAAAACATTATTTCAATGAACACTTCTGTCTCATCTGATGATCAAGTATCATTATCATTTTAAGTTTTTTGTTTTTTTTTCTGCCAAAATTTGTGCCCCCTTCTGGGCAAAAAATAACTTTTTTTATCCCTAAAATAAAAAAAGTTTTCAAGTGAATACTGTACGTAGTATTGATTCAGTGTATGTAGTATGGGATCCATGGATACGAATCTCCATGGCAAGTTACTACTACTACAAAATTTTGCTTTTATAAGGCTGTTTATGAATTTTAATTTGTAACTTGCCGAATATTTCTCTCGGTCATCCTTATCATTTTAAACCATAATTACAAAAATGGTGTTTCTTCTACTACTCTCTTTGAAATTCATCCAGAGGACTGACTCCTTTTCCCATAATACAAACACTAAATTTAACAAAGAATTAATTCATTTTATATAACAAAATTTCAGTGAATTCGAGAAGTTCCCATACATTTATCCAAGTTCCCTAGAATCTTAAATGGTTGCACCTGCCATGTTTCCAACTGCTTATTAAATATTGGAGGGGGGGGCTTTGTAGCATTGCACCGGGACAGATAAGATACTCTTCTAGTGATCACATAATTGGAAATTTTGTGCAAATATTCACTGGACCAACTTCCCGATAATTCACTGGCTACTTGGACAGGTAATTTATTTTAAACTAATTCTTAATGTTGTTAAATGTAGAATATGACATCTGGATGGCAGCAGACTTGCCACTAAAGCTGTACTTTCTATTATTCTTTAAACAACGAAAATCCAAAAATGGGAAAGTCAATTAAAAATACATTTATTATCTTTATTTTCCAACATTTCTGGCACTAGCAAATTATACAAAATAACATTTATATAAGATATAAAACAAGCAAGGCTCCAAATTGGTCCTATATAGTATACATGGAATTTACAGAAGAATGCATTCCGGGCTAACAAAGAGAAAAATTGACAATAGCAGAAATAAAATATCTAAGGTGTACAGTAATAATCGAAATGAGAAAGTGACATTTAAATCCATATGGTTGGATAAATTATCAAGCCAAAAGGGAACATCTAAATTTTTGAGGTATCTCATATGAAACACATGGCATATTCTGATGAAACATTGAGATAATTTCTGATGCAACTAGAAAAGTTTAAATCTAATGCTAGACGAAAAAAATCTAAGAAAAATGGCACAACATACCTAAAAAGCAGGTATTGTAAGAGAATCTTAGAAAGTTTTTTGATAAACTATACATATATATCAAGCCAGATTTGTCACAATAACTGTATACAAGCTTTGTTATACTGAGGAACAAATTCAGTACCTCAGATACAAACTGCAGCTTAAAGAAATTACAAAGTTCATTCATACATTGTCAAAATCCATTTTTTCTATATCATGTGAATGTACTAAAACACTATCAAATATTTAACTTTAAAAGTTTGGATGTGATAAGGATACATTCCTGAGTGATGTAACCACTAACCACAAAAACTTGTGCGCCCCCCCCCCAAAAAAAAAACAGGAATACCACATCCCTTCCCTTTGAGAGTTCATCCTTAATTACAAGCATGCATTCAGCACAGACTGAGGAATGGAACTTGATTAATAACCAATAAAAGCCTTTAGAAAACAGAATCAGTCAGGGCTTATTACAAGTGTCCTGATACAAAGGTCAAACAAGTGCACATTATGACTCAAAGATCAATAAACTTTAATAGCAGTTTTAAAACATTAACAAAGATTCAACATTTAGAAGCACCTAGAAGAAAAAGGTACACACAGCCTGAAATGCTTTTTTTTCATTGAAATCTGTTAAACAGGAGTGGTTGTATCCAAAAACAACCTTAGAAGATTTAAATGCATTTTTCTTTGCTTGTTTACCGCTTCACAAGGAAAAAAATTCCCCTATTAACTTGTGCACTGCCTCCTGGCATGCCCCTTTTATTTACATTGGGAATGTTTTTGTTGTTTTTCTCTCTCTCTCCAAAATTTAACCATTAACTCTTTCATTTACACCTTCATAATTCTGTGCTGGAATATACTACTTTTCATTACCAGAGAAAATTTTCACAAATAATTTCTGTTATACTTAGTGCAGCAATATTACTTTAATTTTAACAGGCACTTAACTGAAAGTGTCAAAATACATTTTAAGTAAAAATCTCCAGAATTTGAGAAAAATAGTGATTGGCCAATGATTTTAGTACAATTTTTTTTTTTTTTTTTTTTTTTTTTTTTGTTACTCTGTTTCTGAAGTTTGTGATAATGTAAACAAGCAGAAAATATCTCCAGTAACTCTTGAGCTTCAGATATAAAGATATATTTTTTGCTTGAGGATACATGGAATGATGATTAAGAAACCAGCAATTCCTTGCCTCTTAAAAAATACCTCATCATTTTGTAACAAATAAAAACCACATAAAATCAGCTTAGAACAATTTTCATAAAACAAAGATAGTTATTCACAAATGAACTATTAACTTTTGCTAGGAGTTAAGTGACAATGAAAAGTTTGTAAATGTCTCAATCTAGGTAGCATGAAACTCAAATCCTGTCATTTCAGTTCAAAACTCTGATGGAATATTTAAATTGAAAAGAATTTCACTGTTATCCCACGGTCTTTATATGCACTTCTTTTAAACAAGACTATAGCAGGAAGTGAGTAAATCAATTCTTCCCCTCCAGTTTTAATAAAAATGTTATAACTCATACCAAATCTCTCTCTCTCAGACACACATAGTACATGGCCTGACACACAAAATGCCACACAAAGAAGTATTTGGTGGAGTGCCCTGCAAATTGGTGGGTATGTGTCAACAGTTGCAACCTAACCCACAGGATAGACAAAGAAGATAAAATGCCAAGGTGTAGCTAACTTGAGTCATCCTCACTTGGGCATGTGAACCACTGAATCCGAGCGATCTTGCTGGTAAAATCAAGTTTAAGAACTGAGAATGCTGGGAAACATCAGGAATTTTACCATTACATAAACACCCTTACCAGAGGCTTCTTCATAGGGCTATTTACAGCTAATTATTTCCCACACTGCATCAGGATACAACTGTGATGGAATAAGGGGACAGTGGTTGGATCATGTGCATTGCCATAGCAGGACTGATGCATGTAGGTGGACGTCCAAAAGCCTTTATCACTGCATTTGATGGCAAGCTGTAGCAGCTCCAAAATCCACAGAGAACAATGTTCAATGAGGAGTACAGGCAGCTATGGACATTCCTGTACCAACATGAATCACTTGCCAGCTGTTGCCATGATTAACACTGCAGGACATTGTTGTGCAATGTTGCTATACTAGACCTGCATAGTGGGTTAAACTGAACCATGTCACATTTAGTGACGAGTCTCGCTTCCGTTTCAGCGCCAATGATCGCGAGTCTGGAGACTACGTGGTCACCAGGCTGATCTTGATGCCTTCCATGATAGTCATGTGGCTCCTCAAGTCTGGCGTTATTATTTAGGGTATATCAGTTTCAACAGCCATTTACTATTCATACACATAGTGGTACAATGACAGCACGACAATATGCTGATGAGGTGCTGCAGCCAGGTTTGTTGCAGTATCTCTGTGGTGTCCGTGATGCCCAGTTTCAACAAGTTAGCGATCACCTGCACACTGCTAACATCCGCACACAGTGACTACAAGGTATCCAGATGCTGCCCAGCATGATCCCCACACTTTCTCCTAATTGAAAATGTGAGAGATGTCATTAGCAGACAACTCAAGGCATCTGCATGGCCCCCTTGCGACATCAGAACTGTTGTCATAGGTCAGCAATACCTCAGGACACCATACAGGAACTTTTACACTTGATGCTGCACAGTGTTCACTAAAGTATAGCCCAGCATGGCGGTAATACGACTTACTGACTGAGGCCTAGTATTGTATACTCCATCTCATTTATGTAATCTTTCCCCCACCTACTTGTCTACATGTGGGGTAAGTTTAGTCTCATTTTGTGCATTTTTTTCATGGTGTGGCACTTTGTATATTGAACAGTGTGTTTCAAATCTTAAGGAACTTGACAGGAAAAAAATTGTAAACCAGCTACAGCAAAACAATGGCAGAAGCTTTTCTGTAAACTTCTTAAGAGAGAAAAACCTCGCATAATGACAAAACCTAAATCATCCAATAAAGTTACTAAAAATGCAGCACACACACAAATATGAACACAGCAACACCCTCTGTTACTAAAAGAAACATTAATTATCTATTCCGGTAACATATCTCTGCATAGTGAGTAATTAGCAGCTCTATTATCCATTGAAGAATCACTCTGTGGTCATTTTATTTGTGTGAAATTTGATCACTAATGATCATGATGCAAATGAATAAAAAATAAAATACAAGTGTATATCATGATTCAACGACAAAAAAAATCTTCCCACCATAAATGGCAACATGATACACAATGACTGCAAGTCACAGATGAGTTATCACCAGCAGAACCCCTGGTCCATTGTTTTGTTACAAATGATGTGCAGGTGGGAAGCAAAAGTAGAAAAAAACACCAGAACCCAGATGCCTTAAAGTATACAGCATAAATGAAAGCATCTTAAGGGAGTTTGAAATGCTCTTAGAAAATAATGGCTAAATAAAACTTTAAAGAGCTTTCAATATTTTTCATTAGCTCTCTATAGAGTACACAGCCGACGTCTCAATACCAGATCTTTATGGCTGTTTAAAATTATTCCACAGAAATACTGAAGTGGAGAATTTTACTAACAGTGTTATTCATCCCAAAACTTTTTATGTAACAAATATTAATATACACACAAATTAAACTTTGTGCTAACAAACAGGAATTCACAACAAAAAAAGATGGCAACGCAGAAGAAAGCAATGGAGCAGAATAAATGTGCATGTGGTTATGACAAACAACATACTCTTAGCCCTGTTCCAATACTTTTTAAAAATTCAATAAATGAATCGCAACAATTATGCTAAAAGCTCAGTTTTAGTGACACAAAATACTTAATGCCTCAGGAAATAAATTACAAAACATCAATACAAAAGAGATCAAAATGTTAAAAATAAATATGTAAAGCCTAAAACAAAATTTACATGAAAGAAAACATATCACATAGTCAAGTACACTCACAATTTAATACATGAAAATTTCCCAGGTTAATTAAAATAAGTACAAAGATTAACAAACAAATACAGTGCAGGATGTCTAAAGTAAACATCTATGCTTCAATATACGAGTATATACAAAATACTGACTAGCACATACATATCATTCAAACTAGTTTCTCATCAAAATGTGTTTTCAAATTAAGATCAGGCACAGCAAATCAGAAACTTTCAAAACTTAATAATTAAAATTATCACGAAAAATTAATACAACCGTGAACATGGAATACAAATTTTGGAAAAGGCAGAATTAAATGAATGTGAAATATAACAATTCATAAAACATCTCTGCAATATAACCAAAAATGTAATAAATACATATATATGCTTTATTTACATAGATAGGAGCTCGTCATGATCAAACTTGATGACAGTATAACCTGCAATTTCAATATGTTGTCAGTATTTATACTTCAAATTCACTATCTTTTTTAATCTATTTTTTTGTTAAAAGTTAATGATCATCTGATAAGTGGAACGAGTTATGCACAAGGTGTGATAACAATATTGCAGAATGTACCACACTAGTAATTCCATTTCTTAAAAATACAGTTAATATATGCTTTTATAATATCAGTTTAACAAGTACACTTAGTATTATGTAGGAATGCTTGACACAGATATGGAGAGAAATAGTCACCAGCTTTCAATTTTTCAAAAAGGTTAATCAGTAAAAAAAAAAATAAAAAAAATAAAAACTAACACAAGCAATTAAATTTTATCTTGTATGATTCTTAAAGAATGCAAATTTTCAAGATTTCTCATTCTGAATCTATCTGTGATTATCATTTACATATCATGTGCTTATCACATTACATTTACCTGTGAGATAATATTATACACTCTTTGTAAAAAAAAAAGACAAAGCACCCGAGCCAGTCGTTCGACCCTGATGAAACTCCGCATACAAGTACCACAGGGCTGAATATGCAAATGATTAAAAAATAATGACCAATGGCGAAATAGTGGTCCACCACAGGGCGTGGGAACCGTTCATTGAGGAGGGAAGAGTAAAGCTTGCACGCAGGGGCAATTGTGACAGTGGATTGCGGTTGCATTAACCTCCACGGACTGCCTTGACATTTATCTGTGCACACTACGAGCAGTCGAGCGAGTTTGAGAGAGGATGTATAACTGGGCTGAAAGAGGACAGTTGGTCAAGTCGTCATATCGCCAGGCATTTGGGTTGGAGTGACATAGCAATCACATGATATTGGCCCCAAGGGGTTGAGGAAGGCACAACCCAGTCGAACGCAGGCTGTGAATGGCCGAGGGCAACGAAAGAATGAGAGGGTCGAGAGACTGTGAGAGTAGCACAAAAAGAACCAAATTCGTCACTCTCGACCATCTGTAGCCATGCTGTTTTGTCAACAGGTATGTCACTGCCAGACTACTTGCGGCACAAGGACTACATTTGAGGCCACTCCACCGCATACCACTCACTGACCATCACAGGCACTGGTTGCAGTGATGTTGGGCCTGATCAATATGGGATAGTGTCCAGTGGCAGCATGTTGTCTTCAGTGGTGAGTCACGGTTTGCGCTTGGTGCTGACGACCAGCGCTTACATCAGGAAATTAGCTCACCAGAGCACAGATCCTGCCTTGACTATGGAACAGCACACAGCTTGCATACCAGCAGTGACTGTCTGGGGAGCAATTTTCTACGATAACTGGACACCCTTGGTAGTCCTCCAAACCACCCCCACGGCTCAATGGTACATCAACAACATTCTACAACCTGTTGTGTTGCCATTTCTGTCACTGCCTCACTGAGCAATTTTTCTACATAGTAATGCCTGGCCACACATAGCACAGCTCTCCCAGACCAGCCTCTGTAATGTCAATACCCTTCCACGGCCAGCCCAATCACTGATCGAACATGTTTGGGACATGATGGGATGCCACCTACACCCATCCCGGAATGTCAGCAAAATGGCCCATAATTTGGACACCTTCTGGAATGCTATACCCCAGGACAGTATCAGTGAACCGTATGTGTCTATGTCCCTCCAAGTAACCACTTGTATCCGAGCCAAATGTGGTGCTACAATGTACTGATTTGTTCCACTCGTGTAGCTGTTTTATCCAAACAATGGCCCAACTGCTCTGGAATTGCAATCATTTCCTTTCCTATATATGTACATTGCACATTTCAATTTACATTGCAATCTGAAGACTCCTTTTGGGTGTTTCTTTTCTTTCTTTTTTTGCAAAGAGTGTATGCAGTTAAATTTTGTTTAGCTATAATAAACATATTTTGCATGTGTCTGGACAGGATGAAATAACTGCTCAAATAATTTGAGTATTGTGAATATTTCAAATACTGAATCATGCCCTTGATTGCCTTTCCATGAAGTGAACAGAACAGGTCTTCACATCCCTCATAAAATTATTGCAAGTAACCAAGAAGATATGTAGTGCCTTTGATACCATCTGGCTAGGTCCTCATGATAGATGACCTTGTTCAGTATTCAGACCTGCCAACTTTCAAGAACTGAAATTCGTAAAAGAAGTTCAGTGAATATTTAATTGATATTTTAGATTGGGTGATGTATATTGAACCTACTGATGAAATGTATCGAGCATATTGATTAAAAACTGTGATTCACTATGTGAATGATATATCGATAAAAATGATACTTCATGCTTATAGCAATTAAAATACAATGCAATCAATATATAATAAAGTCACTAGTATATAGTTGCCACGTTACAAATACGAAAAAAAAAATCATTTGTAACTGCAGAATTATATCTGTAAGTGGTATACTGCAGTTACTTTTTACTTCAAGTTACCAGTGGTTTTGAAATAAAATTTTTGGGCCAGAATGCTAAAATACCTAAAAAACAACAATTTCCTCTGTCTTCTTTCTTCAGTTATTGCCAATTTTAATCCTACAAAGTTACAAAGTTTATTTCAGAGTCTTTCCAGATTGATTGAGAACAGAGATGGTTGGGAACACAGAAATCGATTAAAGTCTGATCAGGGGAACCAGAAGATTCAGGTGCTGTAGTCCTTTGGGCTAATTATTCTCTACTTGAAAATTTTTTTAGGTAAAATATATATTATCTGAAAACAAAAATTTGTAAAGTATGTCGATCCACAAAATAACTGTAAAACAAGTAAATTTCTGTAAATTTTACAGGTAAACCGTAAAACTTGGCAGGTATGAGTACTGATTGATTTGTGCTGCGCTTGCCCTTTGACCATGGACAATTTCCATTGATTTTCAAGCTCTTTCATATTAGAAAACATTTGGAGATGCAAACTATAGCAGAGATAGTCTGCGATAACAAAAAATATGTAAATGTTAATAATGCACCATCAGATACTGACCATACCTTCTAGACTGAACAGAAATTACAAAGGCAGATCACCAAATGACACACACATTAATGTTCCTTCCTTTGCACAGCTGAAGTTCGGTGACATATGGAGCAGTGATAACACACACACACACAGCAACTTACTTCTTCAGAACATTTCAAAAATTGTTCTAGCTGCTCTTCTAGAGCCTAACATTGCTGGCATGAGGGCTAAGACAGGATAATACTGAACCAATGATCATCACTTTGATCCAGCAACATTCTCACCCCCCTAATATTGGGCAGCTATTTGGTGCACAGTAGAGTTGAGACGAGCTATGAATGGCACAACCAGTTTCACTTTGGGCAAGCTTTTTTTTTTCTTTTTTGTTAAAAAAGCAAACAGTCTTTTTTGAGTTCTAGGAAGAGAAACCAGTTTTTTTTGCTCTGAGGTATCTATGAATTCTGGTTGCATGGGAAGGAGACTGATGTATCACAGTGCAGTGGTTTAAAAGCTTTTGTTAGGGAGAGAAATTAGCCACAGGACAGCATGGTCATGAGGAAGGGAGAATAGAGATTTGGTAACCCCACAACTGACATAGTTATTAGGGTGGCCAGCTACAATTATTCTGGAACACTGCCATGAGGATGGCCTCAATTCTCAGAGAAACCAGCAGCAATAAAACACATAAAAGGAAAAGCTGCTAATGTCATAAAATTTATCATTGAAACCTAAGATGAGAGAAAAATCTGTTATTCTAGTACAAATTCGGTTGTAGGGGGGTGCATGAGTTTATGCAAATTGATTAATGTTTTGAAGACCAGCATTAAGGGCAATAGGATATTCTCCCAAGGAAACTATTAGGGTCTCAGATCCAAGACAGTGTTACAGATGGAAGGTCACTCCTATTTCTTAAGACCTCATTAAACCAAACATTGTGTAGAAAGCAGAGAAGCAACAAATTTAAAAAAAGCTTTCCTAACAGCCATTTCTATTGCCTCCCACTCAACATTCAGCCCTCAAGTTTTGAGTTTCTACAACAGCCAGCAATCCCAGTGGAGTTACTCTTTATATCAATTTACATACTACAATATGAATGATCCTCATCCTGAAGCTATAACAAAGAAGATAATTACTGGCCATTACAAAATAGTTAAAAATGAAGGAAAACCGACCAGGTGGGAACATCTGATGATGACCAACACTGTTAAGCAGTCTTAAAAAATGTACAAAAAAAAAAAAAAAGCAGTTCCTTTTTCTTAGATAAAAAACAAAAAATATCACATACTACAAAACAAAAATATTAGAAAAATGTTCAAAACTATGCCTAGCACATCTACACCCATTTGATATTGCTGAAGGTCAAGGTTTCACTGAATTAGAGCAGGCTTCTGAAGGAAAAGTGAACAGAGGATATGTTACAACATAGAACAAGTATTCCAAACACATTAATTATTCATGTTTCCACAAATTTGAGGAAGGAAACTGTTCCGAAACTAAACAAAATTATTCAAGCTGTTGTAGGAGCACCAACTACAGATACGTGGACTGAGCCATTTCGTCTAACATCATTCCTGTTGATAACCTGTCATTTCATCGATGAATCTCTCTTTTGAGTTAAAAAGAACATGCAGTTTTCCAAATTTGACCACAACAGAGTTAAATTGATGTCATCAATAAAAAAAAATTAGAGTTGACATAAATCTGCTAATATTGCAATACATATTTGTCACAAATGAAGGTGCAAACATATCTGCTTTAAAATGTTACTGATGTTGGACATTTTGTTGAACAATTTTAAAGCATAGTTTTTGGGAAATGTCTGAATACCCATAATTGAGCAGTTCCTTGGAAATGTTAAAATTCTTATGTACAATATTTAAAAAAATCTTGGACTGTAAATGAGTTGAAACAAACAGTCCACTAGGGAGTAAAGTACAGATGCAAAACACTGCAAAGTGACAACCTGTAACAGAGCAATGTGCTGAAATCAAAGAAATCCTTGCTACAAAAAATGCTCACCACTTAAGACGGAGTAAATCAAGAAATCCTAATTATTATTTTTTAATAGAATTCAAAGAAGCCCGCCTACAATTAGAAGAATTATATCCAACTCTGCATCTTGTGTTTTTGTGGTATAATTCACTTTTTAAAAAACCATGCACTACAACAGTTAAGACTCCTCCAGCCACTTTCATGGAAATAAAAGATAAGAAAAAAAAAAAAAAGATGTAAGCGTGGCTAGAGGGAAAAGTTCCAAGATCGGACACCCTGCACATGATGCATTTTTGCATTCACAATTTATTATTTTAAAAATGGTGACTGAAGGAAAGAAACTCATTCATTTTCACATGAGAGTTATGATACAATTGCTAGATGCAGAAGCAAGGGAATCTAATCAAAATTTAAAAACAAATTTCAACTCAGAAAAAGATACCTACGGCATCCCCCCCCAAAGGATGGTGTCAGATAGTGATGATGGCAAATTAAACAAACTTCAAAAATATCTTGAATTTTCCTTTGAAAATGCACACATTTTGAAGTTTCCCATTTACTAGACTGTGGGAAAATTCCAGTTTCCCACACTTTGCAAGTCTTGTATGAAGTATTCCTTCAAGCAGCATTGCCAGCAAATGGAATTTCAGTGTTCCTGGAGAGTGTTGGAAGATAAAAGATCTTGGTTGTGCCCTGATTTAGAGTTGATGCTATACTTTTTCTTAAGGGTTAAAAAAAAAAAAAGCAAACTCTTATAAGGATGCATTAGGTAAGTTGTCAGACATTATATAAAACTGATTTCTAAAAGGAAAAAATATATTATTATTATTATCTAAAAACTAATGTAATTCAAAATGGGAAAACCACGATCTAGAAATGTTATGCTTTTGACAATTGTTTTTTAAATTATTTTCCCATGTAAGTTAAAGCAAATACTAATTCAACTGGAGCTTCTTAAGTGCATTAATTAAAATAATGTTCTAGGGGCATTTCACCTAAATCAATCTGCATACAGAACTATGAATGTGAACTTTTTCTCCACTTAGTTCTTTATATCTGGGAGGAAAGGGGGATGAAAGTAAAACATTCCATCTAAACTCTCAGTTTATTCTCACATTTTCAATACGTGTGAAATAAATAAATGACTACCAAACAAGCTCCACCCCACCCTTTTTATTCCAAAGTAGAATCTTCATCTTGAATTGATTACAGTAGAACACATCTGATTCTTGAAATGATTGCTTTATTACGTAAAACAGGTCTAGAATCTAAAAATATCTCTGCATCATGAATAAACAAGTTTTTAACCTAATATTATTTCCATGAAAATGCACCTCAAAACTACTTTGGATCTCCAGTCACTAAATCTACTACAAAGTGCAAAGAGATCAAATGTCATACCCAATGTAGAAACTGTACCAGGTTTTAACTAGTCATCAATTGCAGTTTCATATTGAAACAAACAAAAAAACAAAACATGCTATGACACCAGCATTAGCATGAACTATTGCAAAATTTTCTGTGTGAAAGTAGTTTCTTCATCTGTTTGTAACACAGTTAAATTACATTTTATTTTTTAAGACTATTGTCTGGAAATAAAACAGCCCCTCTAAAAGAGAATTTATGGAAGAATGCAAATTCTAAATTGAGTCACATCAACTGGTGATTTAATTAATAAAAATGTTTGCAATCTGAATCTCTGATAGACTATAGTTATGATGATAGGTAAACCATATTTTACCCACTCTTTCCCACACCAAATATGATTTGTTTTCAGCATCACTTGTTAAGCATTTTTTATCAACCTAAAAATATTTATTAAATGATATGATAGTGACTTAGCTATTATATTTCACTCCTGTTTGATTGGAAAAGGCATGCTTTTTAAAAACAGTATGTCAATTGATAATATTTTTAATCATTTACTAAAACACACCTTACCTAGTGCCTGGAAATCAGGTATTATACAGACATAACTTTTACATGGATATTCATTAATATGCTTCCATCCAGTGACAGAGCCCTTTTACCACAAAGATCGGCAATGCACAAGGGATTAAAACTGAAAACGGGGCTAAAAGTACTTTATTGAGATATGAAAATCATTGAGAAAATTTTATTTACTAAAAGATTTCATATTTTCACAGTAACTTTTGATTTGTTACACATACTGCTTCCTGCATTGAAAACTTCCCTAACAACCAGAAATTTAATAATAAATACGAAATGCCATGCACAGTAGTGAAGAAAATTGAAGGTTTAAGCCATTTATTGCACGATGAGATGATAATAAAGTAAGTGATTCATAAAAGACAACACATAACAATCACAAATTAAAAGACGGTAGTTAAAAACACATATTAGGTCCTTTTAATCCTGCATTGGGATCATCATCAGATGTAGTGAAGGATGAGCGTGTCAGTAGTTACTAGATTACTGACACCCTTGCCCTTCACTACATCTGATGATGATCCCAATGCAGGATTAAAAGGACCTAATATGTGTTTTTAACTACCATCTTTTAATTTGTGATTGCTATGTGTTGTCTTTTATGAATCACTTACTTTATTATCATCATCTCATCATGCAATAAATGGCTTAAACCTTTAATTTTCTTTTTAACCAGAAATTTTGTTTAAAAAGTTTCATTTGCCAGAACAATACTTAATTCTCAGGTTGTTTTTACTAATTAAAAACCTTTAAATGGTAAATTTAATTCAATACCTAACATTTATAATGTGCACATAAACACAGTATTGTGAAAACCTTGAATACTTTATATAAGCTTTTGAAGGTAACATAAGGGAATAAAACATTAAAAAGTGTCTCCTATTCACACCCAAAACCTAGAATTTCAGAACATACTTTTACATTTCAGCATTACTATGCAAAGCTGTTAGAAAACCTACCAATACTTTCGAAAATGGATATTTCACGATATTTAGGAGTGAGACAGGAAGTTTTATCATAAAATAATGAAAAATGTTTTTTTACCAGAACCAAAAACTTCCACCAACTTTTCATCAATCTTTGAGTTTGAAAAGTAATTTTGAATTTCTTTAATTTTCCCTAATTACTTTTAAAATTGTGTGAAAAACAGCTCACTGTCTACTGTATAAGAAAATTAAGAAAGCCTAGTTTCCTTTGTAATTTTATGTACATAAATTTTAAACAAAAGATAAAATTTATTACCTTTATGGATATATTTTGGAATGCTTTGCACTTACATTTCATTTGTTATTCATTGAAATTTGTTTCAGCAAAAATCTCTGGGAAATTTGTCATTACCTTAGTAACCCTTTTCTTAAACTCCACACTTAAAGAGTTCTGTTTATTTATCAAGAAAAATCATAACTGCTAACACTCTACACAAAATTCAAACTTCTCTCAATTTTAGATCACACATAGTCAAAATTTTACTTGATAAATTATACTTAGAACAAGACAGACAAAATGTTATAAAATAATGCATTGGAACTAAAAATTTTTTAACTGTGGCATAATTCATAATTGCATTTTTACAATATCTCTCTTTCCTCTGAAGAACAAGAAAGTAAATCTTAATTGCTATAGTTCACCTTTTGAAATCACACCAACAATAATGTTTAAATGTAGAAACAAATAATGATCATATATATTTAAAATAAAATATGGTATGGCATTTAAATCATAAAATGATGTGTATCACTGTACTTTCATGACACACAAAAAAGGCCAATCCCAAATACTGGTCACATTTCTCCCAGAGTGGAACATCTTACTAAATACATGTAATCTGTATACAATAAAACTGTGTAAATGGCAGGTTTGCTTTGGTTATATATAGAAGGCACAAAACCAGCATTTAAACTGCATTTACAGATTACAGTAATGATACACATTTTAAAATTTCTTATTAAAATATGAATGATTCTTATGAACATATTTACAGACTTGTAAATAACAAGAAAACTGCTTTAGGAAATTTGGCAGATAATCTGCACTCAAGATTTTTTAAAAACTTTTTTAACCCTGTGAACTACGTGATGGACACAACACATATACATCAGTTTTGCAGCTAATAATTCCTTAACAGGGGACATCAACATTTGTAGAAGCTTGTACATTTCCAAATAAAAAATATTGCCTGTTTAATTATACAAAGCAATGGAAATAAAAGTCCATTTTACCTAAGGCAAAACTGTCATCTTGAACATAAGAGAACAGAAATAGAAAAAAAAAAAAAAAAAAAAAAGACGAAGATTTTAAATTAAAAGTAATGGTGTATTTTTAGAATGGTTGACTAAGTATCTATAAGCATTTGATTGCTCTCTGCATTGTTTTTGACATGGCATTTAGCTTTAACACAAGCTGTATTAACTGTTACCAACAGGCCATAAGAGAACCAGATTTGTTCCATTTTTCTTAAAAGCTGGATGCACTGTAATAGTACTTGACTCAACTGCAAGCATCTTGCTTTTATTTCCAAGCATACACTGCAGCTGTGGATTCACGATTACACGGAGGTCTCTCTTTTGGGTCCTGTCAATAGGGAAAAATAGAAAAGAAATCAAATAATTGTTTTTGGTGTGAAAAAAAAATCCATTTAGTAATGAATGATGCACAGATTCGACATATCAAAGTTCTGTATAAAAACAATTATTTTACTCAAAATGGTTTTCTGTTGGTGCAGGAGTCAGACAAGGTTTTGTAATGCCACCATGGCATGGTTGTTTAACCCTTTAAGCGGCCGATGTACCTGAACCAAAAGTTGCCCAAATTTTCATGCACCCATCAAACAGAAGTGTTCTCATAGTGACCGGGTTATATGAAAGCTACGGTAAAACAATTCCTTTCTGCAATTCATCTCAGGAGTATCGATTATAAATCTGTCGGTGGTTGCAAGTGCTCTCTTACAGTCCTTAGTCTAACAGTATGCAGTTTTATTCCCTTATAGTCCTTTATTCTCCATTCCATTACTCAAGGAATGATTCGAAAGCAGTAGTCCCCGGACATGGATATCCTTCCTCTGGTAGAAACAAGTTACTCAAACATTTTTTCTGTTCTTTCTTAGGTTCGTCACCCTTCTTATAGCATTATTAGCGGAAAATGCAATCAGACTGGAAGGATTAAAGATCATACCTCCCCCCCCTCCGAAATTATCACTTAGAATAGCAAACCTAAGGTAAAGGTAACGCTTTGTGATGCGCACGTTCACTCATTCCTGTCGCGTTCGGCCCACTCTTTAGACAACTAATATATTCTTTCAAGCTGATCTCAGAGTATTTTGTTAACCCTGAGTTAAAGGGTTAATATATTTATGGATGCGTGCATGTGTGATGCCAAGATGGACAATACTGGTTTGTATCTTGGCAATATCTGTGTGTGCATATCGCTGTATGCTAATGACACAGTCCTATTGGTTGAGAGCAAAAGTGAGTTGCAGATATGTTATCCCAGATATACGAAGTTTGTATGAAATTCAAACTGAGTATAAATAAGTGAAAAACCAAAGTCATGGTTTTTGAGTGAGGAACTGTTAATACTGAATGCAGGGTAATTCTTAATAACACAGTGATTGACCAGGTGAATGGGTTTGTGTATTTAGGAAGCATGTTTGACAGAGTGCATTTTTTATTGAAAGTCAGCTGCTTTAGGAGGTTTTCACAGGAATGATGGGTTCTCAAGGAAGTCCAGAATGGCTGCATATGAAAGTGCAATTGTTTCTACTCTGATGTACAGCAGTGAAATCTAGGTATTGCAGAAGAGACATAGGAGTCGTTTGTGTGCTGGAGAGATGCATTACATACAGGAAGTTTGTGGCAAGATCATGTGAGGAATGAAGATGTGCTGCAGTTGTGTAATGTGAGGCAAAATGTTTTGTAGTAAGGTAGAGACTAATATGAGTCAGTGGTTTGGCCATGTTGAAAGAATGAGTGAAGAGAAGCTTACTAAGAAAAAAATTTTCAGGGATGTATGCACGTACCTCAAGGTGATACCCTGGCCTTGATGGACATAGGCAGGGACAGACTGTCAAATGTTAAAATGATGTTGTGAGATGGGACTGACTGCCCAGAAGCCTGAAGAGAATACGCCGCACACCCACGACGTGTTGACTCCTCAATTATGCCAGAAGTTCATCCTCGGTACATTCAAGTAAATCTCAAGAGGAGACAACACCTCTAGATGTATAAAGGTAGCCATGGGGTGCTATTTTGACAAGAGTCTCAAGCAGCAAGGTAGTGTTCAGAAGTGTAGAACTGTAGGCCACAGTGGACATCTCTACAAGAAGATCTCCTGACTGGAGTTTCTTGATGCTCTTAGGAGAGCTTGCAATGGATTGAAGTGCTTTGTTTATCCAAAATGGACTTTTGGCACTAAAAGGCTTTGAAGGGTTCAATGAGCGCTCAAAGAAAAAATTAGCATTCAAAGAATCAGGGACACACTTCTTGGAGGAAGGGGCTGAGCTTTCCTTAATACGCTGTTTGCTGTTAGCCTTTTCGGAAACATTATTGGAAGCAATAAAGAAAAAGAAAGAATTCACCCGCTGACTTTCCTGCCCACCACAGAGCCCAACAGGGGAGAGCCGGAGGTCCGCAAGCACAAATAGAAGCAGGACATGGCTCTAGGATTGAGCGGCGGATATAGCAAGTTGATAGGGCAGACATGTGCTCAGCGAGTACCGTGACTTTCCTGTGTCTTGGTAACACTTGGCATACCCACACTAACCCAGTCGTACGGAACGACAAGCCATTAGAAGTCTGGATTCCACTCTGCCACAGAATTCATTGACTAGAAGTGGGTTAGTTTCTAGCCGCCCGTTTAGGGCGAAGCAGGGGCACAGAGGAGTGTTGGTAGCTGGCTAGGACACCCTGGCCTCCAGAAACTTCAGCCTCCCCTTTTCCACCTTACGAGTCATCGCACACGGCAAACGTGCAGGCAGGTCTAGCTAACCAGCTCTGAAAAACAAAGAGGGGAACATAAAAGGGAGAATAAAGGAAATACAATGAGAAACTAAACTCCGGCGCTGGGCATAATCCAACCTACAACTGAGGTGGTTGCATTTCAAGAGAAGAGAACAAAAAAAAAAAAAAAAAAAAAAAAAAAAAAAAAAAGGGAAAATATCACACAGTATATGTCGACTTATATCTCTCAAGCTCTTTAATGCCACATTGAAAAATGTCTTTCAATCACTGAACTGGGAAAACAAAGGGACAAAGATTAATGGAGATTATCTAGCTCACCTTCGTTTTGCTGATGACGTAGTCATTTTTGCAACTACCCCATCAGAGCTGCAGAGTATAATCCAGGAACTTGCTGACAAGAGCAAAGAAGTGGGATTAAAAATGAACTTTCAACAGACAATAGTGATGTATAATGCTTTTACAAGAAATGAAGATTTATCGATTGATGGAGAACAGCTGGAGATAACAGATGCATACGTTTATCTTGGACAACAGATATCAAGTGAGGGTCACATTGATGAAGAAATTAATCGGTGTATAAAACTTGCCTGGAGAGCTTTTGGAAGAAACAGCATAATTTTCAAGAGCAATATGCCATTATGTCTTAAAAGAAAAGTGTTTGATCAATGCATCCTTCCAGTGCTTACTTATGGTGCAGAGACGTGGACCTTAACTAAAAGAGACATACAAAGGCTGCAGACAACTCAAAGCAGCATGGAGAGGTGCATGCTTGGTGTAACCAGGAGAGATAAGAAGAGGAACTCGTGGATCAGAAAAATGACAAGAGTGGAAGACATCATGATCACAGTAAAATCCCTGAAATGGCAATGGGCTGGACATACTGCCAGAAGGACAGACCATCAATGGACAGTCGAAATTTTAGATTGGATTCCAAGGGACAGGAAAAGACCCAGAAGACCACATGGAAGATGGGTAGATGAAATTCGAAAGTATGCGGGAGTAACATGGAGGAGACTGGCACAAGACAGACCATTGTCAGCTTATATCTCCCAAGAGAGACCATCGTCCAGCAGTGGATTGATAATGGCCGACAATGATATGTCGGCTTGGGCCGTGGAGTCGCCACTCCCATACCTGCCAACTTTCAAAAACAGAAATCCGCCAAAAAAAATTAATCGATATATTCGATGAAAATTTTGATCGGTATATTCGCTTAGATTACTTGTCGCGCATATTGATTAAATGTACCAAACATCGATTTAAAAATGATGTTACCCAAATCAAGTATAAACTTGTAATTGAACTGACTACAGATGTTTGAATTTATTGGCACATTAATATCGATTAAAATATATTCTATACATAACTTCTCATTACTATGCTATCATTTATGATCTATAAAGTGATGAAAATTTACTTTTACAGAAGTTTGCATCTAAAGAGAAGGATGTTCTACCCTTTCAATGGGATCGTGTCCCACGCCTTCATGAAACATAATAAAATGTTTTCAAAAATGAACCATTTTCATGTTAGGCTTTTATCTTACGGAGACACGGACGATGAGACAGTCAAATAAAAAATAAAAAAAATGAAATAAGTAAGAGTGATTGAGAGACACTAACTAGTAAATTTTGTTCAACTAAAAATGAAGTGAACAAACATTTTGTACGAATCGCATCCAGTTCATTATAACTGTTAACGAAGGAAGTCAATTTAGTTATTTTTTTTTTCCCACGCAGTCAACGTTATATTTTATGCTTGTCACTAGAAATATGATTTATAATATCATTCGTTCCACCATGCAAAATGTTGAAATTGCATCGACAGGTAGCACTAAAAGCATATTTTCCATTTTTGAAGATTTCGCAATACAAGGGAATTCCGCAGAACACGCATCGCGGAATGTTTGATAGCACTTTTTTCCCCTTTTATATTGCTGCTCATAGCGAATCACTAATAGAAAATTTATTACCCCTCGGGAAAAAAAAATGCAAGTAAAAACTGCTATAGTAAAATAGTAGCAGCTAAAGAGTTGCAGTTTGAAGAGGGAAAAAACATGGATTGCAGAGTTATCCGATTTGAGCTGGTCAGCTAGGAAAGCAGAGAGCAACTGAAAGGTTCTTTCATCTAGAAACAAAGGTTTAGGTTTTAGTTACGAATGTCATCCTCTGGGATCCTTCCCCTCCCTCCCCATCATTCCTCACAGGCGGATTGATGCCTTGTCTTTCACCAAATCCGACCCCTTTAGTGGCATCCTTTATAATTCCAAATGGCACTGATTTTAAAGTTTTGTCTTCCCTTCCTGCCCCCCCCCCCCCCATCTTACTGAAGAGCTTCTCTAGTCTAGTTATTCCTTTACAAAAACAATCTGGGCCCATCAACGTCTGAACTAGCCCCTCTCCTGCAGTAAACTAACACAATGTGTTTTGCCGGAACAAAACAAACAGTCTTTTACATCAGGAGTCACGAGAAATGATACAGCCACTTCGTTGGGGACATCCTCCCCATCTCGTCCCCTGCTCCCTTTGCGGCGTAGCCACGGCACAAAACGTTTGAACCAGGATTTTAATTCCGATCTTATACCTCTGCCAAAAAAAAAAAAAAAAATATATATATATATATATATCATCATCATTGTCAACCATTATCAATCCACTGCTGGACGAAGGTCTCCCCAAGTTTCCTCCACAACGGTCTGTCTTGTGCCAGTCTCCTCCATGTCACCCCTGCATACTTTCGAATTTCATCCACCCATCTCCCATGTGGTCTTCTTCTGGGTCTTTTCCTGTCCCTTGGAATCCAATCTAAAATTTCGGCTGTCCATCGATGATCTGTCCTTCTGGCAGTATGTCCAGCCCATTGCCATTTCAGGGATTTAACTCTGATCATGATGTCTTCCACTCTTGTCATTTTTCGGATCCACGAGTTCCTCTTCTTATCTCTCCTGGTTACACCAAGCATGCACCTCTCCATGCTTCTTTGAGTTGTCTGCAGCCTTTGTATGTCTCTTTTAGTTAAGGTCCACGTCTCTGCACCATACGTAAGCACTGGAAGGATGCATTGATCAAACACTTTTCTTTTAAGACATAATGGCATATTGCTCTTGAAAATTATGCTGTTTCTTCCAAAAGCTCTCCAGGCAAGTTTTGTACGCCGATTAATTTCTTCATCAATGTGACCCTCACTTGATATCTGCTGTCCAAGATAAACGTACGTGTCTGTTATCTCCAGCTTTTCTCCATCAATCGATAAATCTTCATTTCTTGTAAAAGCATTGAACATCACTTTTGTCTTCTGAAAGTTCATTTTTAATCCCACTTCTTTACTCTTGTCAGCAAGTTCCTGGATCATACTCTGCAGCTCTGATGGGGTAGTTGCAAAAATGACTACGTCATCAGCAAAACGAAGGTGGGTTAGATAATCTCCATTAATCTTTATCCCCTTGATTTCCCAGCTCAGGGACTGAAAAACACCCTCCAATGTGGCATTAAAGAGCTTCGGAGATATGGTGTCACCTTGTCTCACTCCCTTTCCAATTTTTACGTGTGTTGTATTTTCAAACAGCCGAATCTTTGCACTTGCATTTTCATAGATGTTATTAATAATATTAATGTATGCATCTTCAATACCGCAGGTTTTCAGAGCCATTGTAACTGCTGATGGTTTCACCGAATCAAAGGCTTTTTCATAATCGATAAAAGCCATGCACAATGGAAGTTCATATTCCCTCGCTCTTTCAATTAGTTCTCTCAGCACGTGGATATGATCTATTGTGCTGTAGCCACTCCTGAATCCAGCTTGTTCTCTCGGTTGAGCCATGTCCAGTGTTACCTTCAAGCGGTGTGAAAGAACTTTAGTGAAGATTTTATAAACTACTGATAGGAGGCTGATAGGTCTGTAGTTTCCAAGATCCTCAATGTCACCTTTCTTATGTAGCAGGATCATTGTAGCGGTGTTCCAATCCTCAGGAATCTTTCCTTCATTAAGGCATCGAGTGAAAATTTGGGCGAGTACTGTTTCGATTTCTCCACTTGCTTCTTGTATGATGTCTACAGTAATTCCATCTTCTCCTGGAGCTTTTCCTCGCTTCATGTTCTTGATTGCATGTGCAACTTCTGCTGGAAGGACTGGAGGAACTCTGGTACTGGTATCTTTCATGATGTCTGGAGTGCATATATCATCCCTTTCATATAATTTGGAGTAGAAATCTTTCACTCTTGTCAAAATTTCGCCTCTATTTCTTGTTACAGAACCATCTTCTTTTCTCAGTGCCATAATCTGTTTTCTTCCCATACTGAGATGTCCCTTTGCTATCTTTAGGCTTTGGTTGTTTTCAATTGCTTTCCTCACTAGATCACAGTTGAATTTCCTTACGTGGCTTAACATGACAAAATGCAGAATACACGTATTCTGTTTAAAAAAATAATTCTAAATATCACACAATTCGGTTTGATAGAAGTTACAAAGCCAATGGAGTTTGTTTTGTTTTTTCAAACAGATAAAAAAAAAAAGAAAAAAAAAGTCTACTCCCTTCCTAGATTAAACTTGTGCTGTCAAAATCAGGATATTTTAAAATTCAGAGTTGTTTTCTTAAAGCCCAAAATTTCATACCTACAAAAAAGTGTGGGTTTGCAAAAGCAACAGTGTTCTTCACGATACTTTACTGTTTTCTTTATGAATCTCTTAGTATGAATTAATTGATACTATATATTTTGCGCATTTTTGCTTTATTATAGAACATTTTTTGTGCCTGTTAATTTCTAAATTAAAAAGCCACCACAAACGCGTCATTTTATAATTAAAAATTCTATCCAAATCAGTCAATTTCCACAAAAGATATTGTGCTGAAATTCTAAAACGCGAACGAACAAATCTTGTGCACGTACTACTGCACTGTCCCCGTGAATGCTGATAGCAACCATTTTCAATAGGTAAGTCCACTATGGGTGCTGAACAGCATACCCAAACTTCATCACAATCATGCTTTGATTTTACGCAAGTCATCACACAAAAGGGCAGAAGAATGAATAGGAGAGCAGAGAGCAACTGAAAGAAATAGAAAGCAGAGAGCAACTGAAAATAATGTCTTGACTCCTTACCTTTGACCATTTTCAATTAGGGATTTGATGAATTAGTATGTATTCCCAACATGTTAATTTCGTTGAATCAAGCCAAGACATTTTTATGAACATTATCGAGCCATGAACAAAGCGCAGTCGGAAGGCGTAGAAAACTTACTGACTAACGAACCAGCAAAATAAATCACTGCTGGAGCAGCACTGGCTCGAATGAACATTGGACTTACTTTTTTTTTTTTTAACTTCCTCTTATAGTAGCATTCTTTTGTTAGGTCAAATTTATTGCCAGAGAAGAAGTCACGAAACCATGCCCCAAATGCATTTTTAATTTCACAAAACTGGCAGTTTTTGCTTAATTTCATCATGTTGGGTATCGATCTGGGCTTAAAAATTCCACAGATTTAAAATCCGTTTGAATTTTTTTCTATGATAACTACGTTCTGAGATAGCATTTCAAACTAGGAGGAATAAAGACACCTGCTCCAATGCAAGACACACCCCAGGCTGGCCTGCTGAGAAGTTGCGACTCGGGAGACAAACAATGCATTATCTGAAAAGAAGGTGGGAAACAGCGAGCGCGAGAAAGGGGGAGAGAACCAAGCCCAAGGTTAAACAAGCCCAGCTGGTTGGTGTTCTAGTGTTTGAAACAAGGCAAAACAATAACCTAAAACAAGGGCAAACTACAGCAAAATGTTCCCAAATAAACACATGTAACTGAAAACTTATTCGTAACTTACATCGGCACTTTACTTTGAATGGATTAAGTTAAAAAAAAATTAAAAAAAATAGAGGGTGCAAAATCATCAGAAAAAGAAAAAATCTCTGAGAATCAACAAATCCGTGAAATTAACATTTTGCCCGTAGAACAAGTCACATTTCCATAAATTTTACGGGTAAACCGTAAAACCTGGCAGGTGTGCACTCCCCATCAGCTGGATGAACAGCTGTCCCTGCTGTGATGTAATCGCACAAAGACGAGAAAGCAAGATAATCTGTCACAAGGTCAGCTTGGACCGCTACTCCCCAAATAACTGGGAAACCAGTTATACCCGTGCGGGGCCCGATTCAACTGAACAGGGAGACTCTTTACAGTTTTGAAGAAATTGGTGCAGATCTGCATCATGTCAGCACCTGTGTTCAACTCAAAATCACAGTCTACCCTGTAGATTTCCCCTGAATAACCAACCTAAAAGTGTCCCCACACAATCCTAAAAATTTTCACCAGTACTTCTTGGGATGCTGCATTCAAGTTGCTTAAGTTCCTGCTCCTTGGAACTAGTTTTTCAGTGTTTTCTGAATCTTGTTTCTTAGTTTTGGTTTCCACAGACTGTTCTCTACATTTAAGGCATTGCCCACTGGATCTGCAACCCCAACAAGTGTTTCCGTCAGATGCATTTCTTTCCCAGCACCATCCCGGAGAGGTGGAGGATGAACAAGCTAACAAAAGTATCTGCATCATTCGCAGCATCTGGTCTAATCTTTCTTTCACTGGAGATTTTGGCCTATTCTGCAACTACTAATTTCACAGATTTACGGGAGCCTCGCCCATGCAGCAACAAGTTGTACTTCATCGTGTGGAGCATCGCTGATCTCAAAGCATTGCAGTCAACCATATGAACCGAACTTTAGATGTCCAGTATACATACACAAGACTGAGAAAATAAAAAAAGCTGAACTTTTTAACCAAGTAACAAATCAAACGCATGCCGAAACAGCATGAATATAACGCAACACAAGCAAGACAGAATTGTTCCCATTAATTTATGTTAATATTAAACTGCAGCACATCACTCCAGTTAAAATATAAAATTACAGAAACTCAACAACATAGGATAGAGAGAACATATCATCGGGAGTGGGTAAAACCTTCGTTCCGTTACAGGCAAAACCTTCACTCCATTTGACTTCCATTTTCAGAAATTTTCCCTCCATTTTGAAGCTAAAGTGCAAATATTTATGCAATAAAATGATATTTAACAATACTGAACAGAAGGCTATCGCAAGAAAAAAAGTACAATTATGGGAGAAATCTTCACTCCGTTCTAACTTCCAATTTCAAAAGTCAGAATTCCGTTCTCCGACAGTAAACGGCCTACCCCCAACCCCAGATTTTTGTGCAGTCAGTCATGCACCAATCTCAAGAACCACACAAATGGAAGAATCTCAGGCCTGAAGATTACGTGGAAATTTCCATGCCGTCTAACTTCCATTTTCAAGCTGAAATATAAATATTTATGGAATAAAATGATATTTAACAAAAATACTGGGCAGAAGAAACATTGCGAAAAAAAAGAAATTACTATTATGGGAAAATTTTTCATTCCATTTAATTTCAGTTTTGAAAGATGAAATATCGTTCCCCAATGAGAAACGAACCCCCCCCCCCCTATTTCTCTTCAGTTTTACATCAATCGTGAGCATAACCCAAATGATGACAAAAAAAAAAAAAAAAAGAATGGAATTCTGAGAATTTGCAGAAGAATCTCACATATGAGGGCAGCATCGACAAAGTACTGCTGGGCCAGGTTTTCCATTATTTCCGGAAAGCACTGCAACACACACTAACCTTGTTAATTGCTCTACATATGTGGCTAGCTCCTGAAATAATTCCTGAGCCTCCTGATGAAGGTTCTTCAGCTGAATTATTCTCAGCTGCTCACCCCTGACTGTCATCTCTAGTGCTGTGATCAAGTAATTATAATTCAGCCTGTTTTCTCGACAGTTTGCAATACATCTGTCACAGGGCTATGAAACACTGCTGGTAAACTACAGACCTTCTAAGAGCTCACTAAATTTATTTGCTCTAGCAAAGTTGAAGCTCAAGTTGTGTGCAAAGATTGCTGTATATGAAGATGTTTGATACATCAACAATAAGTAAAATCTAAGCACACAGCTTAGTGATACATTTTTTCTTTTGGGATTGGAGTGGGAGAGGATGCACTTGTGCTCATTAAAATTAACACCTGGTAAGAAAAAAATGTTATCTTGCATCATTGTTACTTCAGTTGTGTAATTCAGTTTTTACTGCAAAATATGAATTAATGAAAATATTACATATTGAACAAATTCTCTCATTCTCCCTTCAGACGAATCCCCAGTGAATTTCCCTTCAGTTAATGTACCGATAAAGTACCACAAGCTAAACAGTGAAAAAAAAATTCTTAAAGATGTTGAAAACATATTTACTTACACATGCCACTGGTGCACAACTGTCCCCACAAGCTCTCCAACCCTATCTTCATTATTTCGTGATGACAGGGCAGTAACTAAGTCATTTCCCCCACGAAGATGAAGAATTACCATTTGATCTGGACCTGGAGTTACACTAATGCCAGTCAACTGAAATATACAACTTCATTAAAATATATCAAATGCAAGCAAGATGCAGTATTTTATATATATCTGACAAGCTTTGCATTACATTAACAGAAAAATAAAACAAGGGTAAAAATAATGAAAAGAAAAACTTACTTCAGATATCGGAATTGCTCGTCTAAGAGGTTTGAACTTCTTGTTGTCTAGTTTGTAGAGGAATTTATCAGTGACAACAATAGCTCTTTCTGCACATCTGTTATGCTTGTTAACCTAAAATTGTGTGAAAAAAAAATGACAACTTTATCTTAGGCACACAGTTTTTGTTGCTCAAATTCATTAGAATTCTTGTTACAGTTTGAAATGATAAGGCATAAAAATCATGTTCCAAAGTATGGAAATATTTTGTAACTTTTTAATGCATTTTGACATTTTTATTTGTCCTGTGATTCACATTACATACCCACACCTGGTGCTAAACCCCAAAACACTCTACAGCACTTCACTATTCCAACAACCTCCCCCAGCCTTTTCTTTCTCCTCTTCACACACCTTTAAACAGAAACTAACTTAAATTAATAAAACAAGGCAGTAATTTAGAACAACTAAACAGAAGATCAATCATACAAGAGATGATAAATGTCCTGATATGATAACTCAAATTCTGCAGAATGAAAGAGAAAACAATGGTAATCAGTAACTCTCTCTCTCTCTCTCTCTCTCTCTCTCTCTCTCTCTCTCTCTCTCTCTCTCTCTCTCTCTCTCTCTCTCTCTCTCTCTCTCTCTCTCTCTCTCTCTCTCTCACACACACACACACACACACACACACACACACACACACACACACACACACACACACACACACACACACACACACACACACACACACACACACTTCAAAGCATCAGCATATACTCAAAAGCATCAAACACATTCTTGGGAACAAAAACTACCTGTAGTCCAGTATCAATAAAATATTTTTGCATACATCTCTCAGTCTTTGTGAGACCACCCAACAGCACTGAAAATGTGCCCCATGCAAGCCCCCCCCCCTCCTTGTACTAACCAAGAATGCTGTGACTGTATTCCAACAACAGATTTTACTGTATCCCACTCTTCTACTTTGCTGGCTCAATAGGATTGAACTTCACAAGTTGTGAGGAGTAGAAGTTTAGTCTTTGGGATCAAGGGGGAGACAGTTCAACAAATGAAGGTGCATCTCTTATAGCTTGTGAAGCTTCTTTCTGTAAGTTCAATTTAGTAGCAAAATGTTTGCACAGGCCACCCACACCATCACATGCACTCTTGCATTGGCCTGTGGCTGAGAAGATCCACTTTCTTGTTACATTTGGGTCCCCCTTCATAAGTTCATAGAACTGATATTTGTTTTTGAAGTGCCCGGCTGCTCCATCTGAGATGTAAAGAATTGTAAAACAATTGTTCCAAAGGACAAATCTTAGCAATTTCACTTTTTATGAGCAGAATGGCACATAGACCATGTGCTGTGTCATGATTTATATCATTGCATGCTACCACAGAAGACTTAGTCTCATTTGGAAAGTACACAATGCATGTAAAGAGTGAGATCTGGACATTGTTTGCCAGTAGTACCTTTGCACTTCATCAGGTAGAATTACAGATCAGTTTTGCACAAAGTCAAAGTGCAACACCAACACTGGACTATGTGCTGCAGACTGTACCTCTGCTATCCCATTTCTCTGGATCCGCTCATTATAAATTACAGAAGAGTTCCTTTCGTCTCAATATCCCCCACCTTCAGTAGCTCTTATTTTCATTGACTCCCCCAATGACTCTCAAGGAGCCTTAATAGGTGTTTCACAGTACTCCATAAAAAATGGCACCAGGCAGTACCATTTTCAGTGCCACAGCTTTGGAAAATCAAACTTTGAAATCACATCAGCTGCAGTTTAGCCCAAAAATTACCGCAAATTGCAGTTTACCCAAGAGTCAAAAATTGCCCAAGTTTCATAAAATCATTCACCACCATTTTCACTGTTACTAATTTTTTCTTGCCATTTTCGGATTTAGTCACATTTGGTGACTTGGTGAATGCTTAGCAAGCCCTGCCGGGAATTGTGTTCTCCTGCTATTAAAAATTTACTAAATAATGTTTACAGTTCTCATTTTTTCAATGAATTCAAAAATTTGAAAAAAAAAAAAAAATGATATTTTTCAAAAATTGGGGGGAAAAAAATTGAAAAAAAAAAAGGTGTCATTTTCAAAAATATGTAAGAAAATTTCAAGGCAAAAATACAGTAACCTGACTCACCCAGAAAACTACCTAACATTAGGACATTGTTTGGACAGAATTTCAGAATTTTAAAAAATGGGGTTTTTGAGATATTGAAATTCAAAGATGTTGATTTTTGAAATTTTGCATATTTTAAAAATTAATTTTATGAGTTACAAGCATCACAGGATAAAAATAAAATTACTGCTAAAACAACCCTAGTAGGGGTGCAGGTTGGCTCACTTTACTGACCTGATAAGTGTTTTTCTTAAAAAAAAAAATTCCTAAATTTGTGGAAAATTAAATTTTTTTTGTAATATAATTTTTTTTTTGCCATCTGGCAAACATTTTTTTGACCAATTTCTGTGAATCTGAAGAAAACCCAGTTCAATAGCTTCAAAATCAAAAAAAAAAAAAAAATTAGAGTCTCTACCTGTTTATAGTTCAGGAGCAGTGTGCACTTAAAAATTTGGTGTTTCACATGATTTTCGCCACAAGTGTATTTGTTGCCTATTTTGAAAAGGCTGTAGCTAGACCAAAATTTTTTTTTATGAAAAATCCTTTTGCAGTACTTTATACCTCTATTAGGAGTAGCTACCATAATTTTTTCAAAAAAATTGAAGGTGGTCAACTGACATGTTGGTCATGCCTGCCTGAATTGAGATGGAAATGGTCAGTTACTGATACAAAACCATACGATTCTGGATGTCACAAGGTTTACAGATGAAGCAAAGTTTCATTCAAAGTGGTTATGTGAACTCACAAAACACACGTTGCAAAAAAATCCACGGATACCAATTTACTGGGATGCAGTGGCATACTGTTTCATGGAATTGAATTATTGGGCGAATTATTGGGCCAGTTCTTGTTGGGTTTTTTTTTTGACCACACAGTAAAAACAGAGGTTTATTTCATGAAATTGAATGAATTTATATAAGTAATCTAACTGATGAGCTAAATACTGGCTACTTTCAGCAAGAAAGCAAGGCAAAATATCACAAATCAAATGTAACCATGAGGGAAATTGAAACCTTTTTTGGGGAGAGTGTAGGTAAATCTCAAAAATCTTGGGCTAGCAAGATCCCCATATTATGTTTGCCTGATGAGGAAGGTTTATAGTGATGAACTCTGAATGATCAGCAACCTCAAGGAAAAATCCCTAGGAGATTGCAACCATTACTGAGGACATCTACAGCAAGTATACGTTAATTCATATCAGATGATCCAGTGGTGCACAAATGTTAAGGGAGCAATGTTTTTTTTTCTAAAATAAAGTTTACTGGTACACTCTCATTATGCCCCCTTACGTAGCTCCTTTGTTTTCACTGGTACAATGTAAACAAAATAATTAATAATAATCATAACAAATATCAGTACCTTATATCAAAGCAAATTCAAAATAGCCATCAATGCATTGTTACTGCCATTTTCATTTGTCTGCCCCTTGCTCTTAGTGTCAGTTGCTAGATGTCTACTTTTCAGGAAATTGGAATTTACATAAGGTAAAGGTGGACTTACAGTTTTGGGTGTATTGATGTCCTTGATGGTGTTAAAATCAAATTCATTTGTGAGAAACTCTGTTCACACTCGCTGGTAGAAATTGGTATGCTGTTTATTATGTTTATAAGAGGCAACAGGGCATGTGGGAATTTCTTGTAGACTAAACAGTCACGGTAATTTCTTAAAATCTGTCTTTCTGGAAGTTCAGGTCACTTACATATATTTGTTACTTCCATCTCATCAAATGTTTCATTTTCCTTGATGTTGTGTGGCCAACATTTAGGATCTAAAACATTCCTCCATTCCGGGTAGTTATGTGTCATTATTTGACAAAAGACTGTTTTCCATGCATTGTTTCAGGCTATCATAAAACTTTACAAGTCAAGAGAGTGATTTACACTAGCTAGGACAGCATGACGAAGCGATTTATGTCTTGTTAGAACCATACGATGCAGTGATTGGCTCTGTTGGAGTGGGACTGCATGTTGTACTAACTTTCTGCTGCTTAGAGAGTTAGCCTTGCTAAATTTTCATAATTTTTAATGCCTTCCTTGAAAAAGTTTACCAGTATGTGTACCGGTGCATACTGGCTGAAAAAAGCCCTGGTTAAGAGATTAACCAATTTCAGCAAAATGTGTTAACAGGACCTACAAAATTTCATTAATATTTGTGAACAAATTGTGAACATACTGGTTAAGTACTACTTCACTGCTGTTATTCAAAACAGGAGCATGAAGAGGGGATGAAAACTGGCATTATTAGTTTTTGCTTTCATGTAAAAAACATTTGTTCATTAGTTTTCGTTTTACTTTTACTTTCCTAGCAAGTGCATTTTTCATGGTTCATACACTTTTTCAATCACAAAATTCCAGGACATACAATCCAAACGCTTTTACTTAAAATATAGTGAAACCACAGGTCTATTCAACCTGTAACCTACAACAAACAACTTCCTACATGATTGGGCAAACTTAATGCAAAATGTTAAAAATGATGTCTGCAGCAGCTAATCAGAAACTTAGAATCACAAATAAATACTGAAATACCAAAACTGTCACTGAAAATGTGAACTGGTTTAATAATTACTAAACTTTTATATACAGTATACTACACTGATTGAGAAAAATTTATTTTTCTACTTTGGCTTTAGTTCAATTTTTGAAGCAAATTACAGAATAAAAAACCCATAAAACTAAAAAAATACATAGGTATGTGGCATTACTCTTGAAATGGTTTCATATACCACACAATCAATACATAAAATACTATTTATATTTAATTATTTTGAAATAATGTTTACATTGGAACTTTAAGGGTAAAGAAAGGTAAAATATTTAGAACTTTTTCAAAGGACCAAATGGATTGTTATTTTTTAAACACATAATCATGGGAGCAAGTGTTTGTGTTACATTTTATTTAGGGAAGGAATTTTCAACATAATATTGATGCTGTAGCTATGTTTTAAATTTGTACTCACCAGCAAACAAAGTATGCACACAAATTTTCCACGTGAAATGAAAGAAAATAACGGGAAAACGATAAGTCCAGGGCTGTGTATAACTGCATTCATTAGTGATCAAGGCAATTTAACTGGGCATGATTAGAAAACTAATTATAGAAGATGCAAAGTGATTACTTAGCTCAGCAAACACTAAGACACAACTGGATTTAAGTTTCTGATAGTAGAAAGCAATCTGATTTTATGGCAAATTTTTATATAAAATATTCATTAGAAAATTTCAGTAAAAATCAAAATAACCCACAAAAAAAAAATCTGCTATTTACTTCCATCAGTGGCTAAAAAGTATGTTATGAAAATTAACAAATGGTGCAAAAAACGTTTCCCATAGCAGAAGGAAGGTATTGGAGACAACAAGAGATTTTCAAATCGAACAGTTAAAAGAAGAGATATAGAAGGAAACATGACATAACTATGTCTTTTAGCGGAAAAATTTTGCATAATGGAAAAGTTGAAAACGGGCAAAAAGCATTCTTTATAACAAAAGCTATGCTAAGGAAAAGGAACTTTTTGAATATGTCTCCCGGAAGAAAAGGAGAGATAGCAAGAAAAACGTTTTGACCTTTACAACCCCTAGGGGGAAAGTTGTATATTATTTGAAGAGGATCTTCTTATTATAGCAAAAATCTTATTCACTCCTTATTTGTATTGTAGCAAATGGCATACAGTTAAAAAAAAAAAAAAAAAAAACTTCTCAATAGGCTTTTTAGAGGCGGAGATAGGCTTGCAAACAGAAGTACACAAACACCACCAAGTGGCAGAATTGTGAACCACAAACCTCCTGAAATACGAACCTAAAGTGTTCTATAAGGTAAATGGTATCTGGTGTTAAAAGAATTTTTTAAATCAGACATTTGCAAATACAGATATTGATAAAAATAGATTAAATATCTGCGCACCCTAGCAGAGAAATTGTGCATTATTTTGGGTAGAAAATACATGTAAGGAGTTTTCATAGCTAGTAGTATCTGATCGAAAAAGAATATTTTTCAATCAGATTTTTAGTCCAGCAGATATTGCTGTAATGGAACCGTGAACTTACGCCCTCTAGTGGCCCACTTGTGCATTAAGAAATATTTTAAATTATAAGAGAAACATTTCGCACCAAAAATGTTCTCCCGCGAAGGAAGAATTTTTCAAATTGGACACCTAGAAACATAGATATGGACAAAAATAAGATATGTGTATGCCTCCGGTAGGAAAATTAGGCACTGTTTTAAGCAGGAGGTATTCTCAAAGTTTTCCAAAGTGAGCGGTATCGGTTCACAGAAGAAATTTTTCAATCGAGTTTTTTTTTTTTTTTTTTTGAGGTTTAACGACCACCGTGAGCAACTCAATGGGCTATAAGCAGTCGCCCGTCCCTAATTTAGGGTCACTGGTTCCAGGGAAGGGAGAGAGCCAGTGCCGTAAGACAAACACAACATCCATGCCTGACCGGGATTCGAACCCGGACCTCTTACGGACGAAATGATCAGAGGCCAACGCCTTAGACCACTGCGCCACCGGGGCGGCTCAATCGAGTTTCCAGCTCAGATTTTGCTGCAAATACATCAGAGGCAAAAATAAACACTTATGCCTCCTGGTGGCCAAACCATTCTTTACCAAAAATGAGAATTTATATGTAAAACATTTCCCTTCAAGAGCTGTATCTGATGCAGCAAGGATTTTTCTAATCGGACTTTTAGAAGCGGTATTGGGGAAAATCGTGATTTACCTTTACGCCCCTAGCGGAAAATTTATGCATTATTTGAAAAAGAGACTAACTTAAAATAGTCTTTGATATAAATGTCATCGAAAGGAAAAATAATTTTTTCAATTGGACTTTTAGAAGGAAATACACGAAATAAAATGCATTTTAAATTTGATGTAATCTCTATTTGCACTCTCTAGCGGTGAAGCTGTGCATCGGGGAAAAACCCGGAATGAATGGATCATCATTCGCACATTTTAAGCTTCCCAATACAAAAAGAATTTTACAAATAGAGTTAATAATTGCAGAGATATGGTCTCCCCGGCCGGACTAAGTTATAACATAAGCCCGACGCAAAAGATGCTAATAACGCAGCTTCAGTCCTCCTAACACACAAGAAAACCAACAGCCCCTCCCCTCGCCTGCATTTTGCAGGGGGTGGGGAGGGAAATTTGTCGGACATGAATTATGTCAGTAGAAAAATTCTCAACTGGAAAACATTGCGCAGGGACAAAAAGGCAGGAATGGATAAAATTCCAGGATATGTAACAGAATTTTAAGACATTTCCAGGACGCGTACGAACCACGATTTTTGCATTGTGTGTTTAGCTACGCACTCCCCATTTTTTTTTTTTTTTTTGTAGATGCTCTTTTTATAAAAATAAAATAGCTATTGTTTTCTTTTCTGAATGGATATGCTTCAATAACACAAGTGCATTTCTTCTTCTAAAAATAAATCCTTTTATTCCTACTATGATGTTTCAAATTCAGAACTAATATGAACTGTCACTCTCAAAAAACAATTTGCTTTTTGCAAAATAATTACGAGATTTTCAATTCATTATAAATTTGATTTTATACCAGTAAATTATGCTGCTAAAAGCTTAAAAGTGTGATGAAATAGCAGATAGTTCAAGGAGTAATTCAAACATGGTTTTATGATGTTTTCTGCCAGAATTTTGCACACTGACATTTAATAGAACACAAAATCTTAGGGTGTAGCTCTGAAGTTGGTGTAGGCATCGTAGATATTTTTTTTTTCCTAAATAGTAATTTAAATCTAAATAGTAGAGTCCCGCATGGCTATGTATGAGAGTTTAATTGTGCCTACTCTGATGTATGGCAGTGAAACCTGGGTACTGCAGAAGAAACATGGAAGTCATTTGTGCATTTGTGTGCTGGATAAATGCATTATTTAGGGGGGGGGGGTGCAAGACATGTTCTGACTGAGTGAGGAATGAAGATGTGTTGCAGTTGTGTAATGTAAAGCAAAATGTTGTTAGCACGGTGGAGACTAATATGCTTCGATGCTTTGGCCATGTTGGAAGAATAAGTGATGAGATGGAGATGCTTACTAAGAAGATCTTTTTAGCCCAAGTGGCAGGAAGGAAAGGAAGAAGAAGGCCAAGGAAGTCGTGGGAGGATCAGATTCAGGAGTGTCTTGCATGAGAAAAAGATTATGAGTATGAAGTATAGAAGGTCTTGTGTACGGTGTGTGATGGATATCAGTGAAGCCCGAGTTGTATGTCAAGATCGCTGCAAATGGAGAAGTTTGATACAGCAACAGTAAGTAAAATTATCTGGTAGTTTGTATTTCTTTGTGGAGCTAACTTCTGAATCTCAGAACAGTTTAGTGATATATATGTGTATGTATGTAGTAATTTTTTTCATATGTGGCTCATATGATGCAGCCCTTAGCTTGGAAATTATACTACTTTAAAACTAAGGGTAACTCTCTAACAAATCATAAAACACAAATGTATGCACAAACCTTTCTGATGTAACTGGAAAACAGAATACGTTGAAAATGGTCCTTAGATTTCAGGCTTCCAACAGAAGTAACAAAGGAGGCTGTGTTGTCATTTTCTGAAGTCTAGATAGCAAAAGATTAGGAATAGCACATTGAAAGATAATCTGGATAATCTGAAGTAACCGCAAAAAAAAAAAAAAAAAAAAAAAAAAAACTGAAAATTTACTACTAAAAATACTTCAAAGTAGCTCTTCATAACTTGGCATACACATAAAAAATAAGCTAATCTGCAGCATTTTCCTAGCTTGTATGAAAAAGAGAGATGAGGCATGAATATAAACAGCATTATTATTTGACATCTGTTGTTATATGATTTTGCACCCTCTGTGAGCAACTCCACAATACAAAGCACAACACAGTTATTGAAACATTTAGTATTGTTTTTAGTATTCAGCCCTCTATTTTTATGCATATTTTTCATAAATTGATTTATTAGTTTGTATATATGCACCTCAACTTACTGCCATGAAATTCATACATCACAAGTTTTAAGATGCAGACAAATTAGCATTCAAAGCCATCCCAACTGAAAATATTTTTATAAAATTTGCTATGTGAAATTTCACCAAGATTTTATCATTATATATTTAGAAGTTTCCAATCACATTACCAAATTATACGTTACATGATCATGTAACAGAGATTTTGATGGATGACATGGATTGCAAATGTTCTGCAAATTTAAAGAAGGTGTTTCATTGCATCAGTTATGTTCCAAGTATCTGGTCACCCAATGACACTGCTAAGAAGAGAATAACTGAGGCTGCCAGAAAAAAAAACAAACTTAATTTTGTCTAGTCAGTCAGATAATTGCGCATCTTCACGATAAGTCCCTGACAGCTTACATCCTTGCATTACACAACTAAGGTGTAGTCACTAATTTGAAACTTCCTACCATTTATTATGGAATAATGTTTTCAAAATAATTAATAGTGCATAATGATTAGAGATTCATATATTGTAACTTATACATTTGCAGCACAAGCAAAATTTATCACACAGAAAGGCAATTCCATTAACCCAAGCAATTTTAAGCGAATAAAAAGTCCACTGGGGTTTTCATTTGCAGCAGAGCAGATTCAAATACAATAATGTGATTTATGACTGTCAGTAGAGTGTGTGTGTGTGTGTGTGTGTGTGTGCGTGCGCGCATACTTAAATTTAGTATAATCTGCTTTAATACCTTTAAACAAGTATCGTCATTGGTATGCAACAACCAGCTGATATTCAAATCAAGCAAATAACTGCAGAGAGCTAAAGCAAATTCAAGTAATTATTCACGTTCCAGTGTTAGAATTAGAAATAAATCTACTGGCCCAGCAGACCACTAGAATTTGCAAGCCGCTGGGTCCACCAAAATGCCCACTGGTCCGTAAAAAAAATAAAAATAAATAAAAAACTTAAAGACATTTACAATGTATGTAGAAAACAACATATCATTTCAATGGAATTATCTCCAATATTTGTTTCTAAACCTACCATTAGTTTGCAGCCTAGAAAGAAAACCATACAGCAAGGTAAAAGAAATAGAAATTAATTTTTTAACTTGTGACAAATTAGAAAAAAAAAAAGTTACTAGTTATTCGGGCCAGTAAAATCAATAGTTCAGTGGTCTGATGGAAGTTTTAACCACTGGGTAATTTGAATGCTGATAGTGTGCTCCATAACTTCATGTAAATTTTTGCTGCAAAGTTAACATGTTGACCTTGCCAGACATATGGAAAACAGCAATTGCCAGGAATGTAACAAGCATAGAAAAACCTCACATTCTGAGTGCTTCGACTTATCTGTAGCAAATGCTGCATGGCATGGTTTATCATCATGTTTAACTTCTTCAGTGAGTTAAAAGTTAAACCAGGCACATTGTTATTTTCAGTCATTTGTGAAGCACTAGATGCAGTGTAATCGTTCATAATGAGTTTTTCAACACAGCCACTGCGAGGGATTTTTGAGGACTACTGTAGGCCTACACAGTTTCATCACACACATGAGGTCACCACATCTTAAGTGATACAAGCCACTGTTTCCATAGATTTCTCCCACCATACTATGATACTGGTATATTGAGTGGTGGATTCTACTCATGCTTTCAATTGCAGTTGTTCTGTATTATATCAACAGATTCTCTCTCAAAATACCAGTTGAGGCTTATTTCCTTTTCTTGAGGGTTTGCTATTTTAAAATTTCTCTGCCTTTGCTGATGCTACTTCAGTGTGGCAAATGGATGTACACTGCTGGCCACCCAAAATGCGACACCAAGAAGGAAGCATCCAATTGGCCTGAAATTTGCAGCATGCGTCGTCCGTGAGAGGACATGCAAACAATTAGCATTGCAGGGCATATGCAAATCATGTGCACCCGGCATGCCACCGAGAAGCACTATAAGAAGGGTGCACAGAAGGCTGGGTGTAAGTAGTGGAAGTGTGTTGTGCTGCTGGGCCTGTGCGTGGGAAGCTTCCTGATGCCTCGTCGCAGAATATGGCAGTTATTCCAGCATATTTCGGAGTTCGACAGAGGACGAATAGTGGCTTATCGCACCGAGACAGCGCCACCCGTGTGGGACGACATCCAGACACAGTGAGGCGAGTATGGATTTGGTGGGTGCAGGAGGGACGAACGGACCGATGTGAACAACCACCGAAGGAGAGGACCGGCATGTTGTGCGGCACGTTTCAACAGGACAATGCGCGCCCGCACGTGGCACGCATTGTGCAACAATTCTTCACGGCCCACCAGGTGTCACTGCTGCTGTGACCCGCCTGTTCTCCCAATATGTCGCCCATTGACACTGTCAGCTTCTGCTGCCAAGAAACAAAGTACAGCCTAAATGCATTTGCTTTACAAATCATTTCATCCCATGACTCTACCTCCAACAAAGAACAGCTGGAATCTAGCCATGCTGAAAAAAAAAAAAGAAAAGTTCTTGAGCTAAACTAAGAGCAGAACAAGATGAACTAGGAATTATTTTCTTAGATTCATTCTCTGAATAAATAAAATTAGCTACTGGAACGTCATGAGATGGAGTTACTAAACCACTGATAGCATATATTGCACAATTACCATTTATTAATTTAACATATGCTACCCACCTACACTCAGCAGAAAGAAATGGCAGATAGGAGACACACAACATTTGTTCTGTGCATAAAAGGATGTTAACAAAAGAGACCCACCGTTTTCTGAATAACTTTCGGGAAAAAATCTTACCATATATGGTATTTAAGTGAGTATGATAGTAATGTTTGCAACCTGTCATAGCAAATGAGTGAACAACGTGAATAAGCAGTTAAATTATTTCATAGTTGTGCACATTATCAACCCAAGGATAGATGCTTGCTGTAGCTGTAAAACAAGGAATGAATGAATCATGTTAAGTTCCAGATGAGGATCAATTATGGTCACATTTCTAAACTGTGCCTTCACACAATCAGAACACCACACAAAAATATTAGTGCACACAAATATATTCATTAAGCTAGTTCCCCATCAGGCATATTACTTTAGTACAGGCAAAATAAATTATATATAACTGGAGTAAGTCATTGTTACCAAATGGCAAAATATCAGTTACCATTACATGACCTTGGTAGTGATGGGGGATAATAATCTCAAAGCAGTCACTGCTGCAATGCCTTCCCCAAAAACTTTAAGTTACAAAAGAAAGAACTAGTGCCACAACATCTATTCCTCACACAGGACTTAAATGATGATCATTAAATATATGTAACAACATGGATATGAGTTCAGCCAACTACACCAATTGTAGGAATTCAAGCACCTGCCACTTTACCAAGTGCTACAAAATGTTAAGACTTTACAATGGAAAATTAATTTGACTTAAAACAAAATCTTTATTTTAAGGGCAATGATGAATTAAAAAAAAGAAAGGATTTCCAATTCTATTTACCTACTTTAGTCATATTTACATGTCTTTCACATGATAAAGTAAAAGAAATATTGAAATTTTTTTTTATTAAACTCACAGAAGAGAGGTAATTTCCTTCCCACTTTCGTTTAAATCCCCACTCCTGACGACGGCCACCTAGAGCTTCTCCTGCTGTGACTTTCAACTGCAATTGTGGGCGATCTTTTGGGGGATCTTTCGTAGAATCATGTGTGCTCGCCACCTGAAAATTAAACAAATTTAAACCTTTTGGGCTTCACAATTTAAAATAATCTGTATAAAATTAAACAAAATGATTTTTCTCCATTAATAATTTCAAAAATTCCAAGGTTTACAAATATTAAAAGTATTGGGTCACTGAAAGCAAGCATAAAAGCACAAGCAACATATCTGATCAATCAAAATAGTTACCAGCAGCATCACTACATTTCTGCCAATGGATCTCAGAAGGGTATTCCAGCCAAGTCTAAAAAACTCTAGTTTTCTGGACACAATAAAGTCCTCAAATGCCTGGTAAACAGCTACATATCATTGTTAACAATACTCTTGGACAAAAAATGGTCTAAGTGCTGAAAGAAGTAATGGTCTGTTGGTGCAAGGTCTGGAGAGTAGGTGGGGTCTGGCAGAGTAATATTCCAACTGGTGAAGTTTCAGAACAGTTCTTCATGTGACATAGGGGGGCAAGCATTACCATGAAACATTAGAACATCATATCTATTTGACCAGTGTTGGCTGTTTTCTGCACTGTTTCTTCTGCATTTGTTGCAGGTAATCACAAGAACACTCTGCTGTGACAGTGGGACCAGGTATTACCAACGAATGGTAGATCACGCTTGGAGATGATCACTATACAGTGACTTTTTTTTTTTTTTTTTTTTTTTGAGTGTAGGGCTGGTGGCTTTGGCATGTGCTTCACTGGCATCCAACCACTGAGCGGAGTGTCTACAGTTACCATATAGGATCCACTTCTCATCAGTAGACACAATGTGTTGCATAAATCCTTTCCTTTTGTTCATGTTAAGAAAAGCATATACTTGGGAAAATCAAACTCTTGGTCAAAAGAGTAATAGATTTTGTTGTTTATGATCAGCATCTGAAACAGTTGTTGACACACGTGTGATGAGAGGTGCGGATATTGGCTCTGATCATTACTTGGTGGTGTCACGAGTGAAACCGAATGTTGGCTGGAGGAAAAGAAATAGCAATAGGCCTACTATGGAAAGAATAAAGGTTGAAAGGCTCCTTGAAGTCCAGAGTTACTCTAATTTACTCATTTAATGACTGAAGGAGCTGAAGTCATGTGAAAGGGACGTAGAAAAGAAGTGGGATTGTTTTAAGAACTGTGTTGTCACTGCCGCTGAAGAGGTATGTGGCACCAAAATAATGGGTAGCACTAGAGGTGATGCTTGGTGGAATAGTGAGATTGAAGAGGCAGTAAAGAGGAAGAAGGAAGCATATTTGGGGATGTTGCAAGGTAGAGTTTCTGAGGATGAATATCACTGCAAAAAGCCTGAGGCAGCTAAGCTGGTTTGTCAAAGTAAGGCAAAAAATAGGAAGGAAAAAGATGGAAAAGCATGAATTGGCTTTTTGGAAAAATAGAAGAATTTTCTGGAAGTATACGAGACACAGGAGAAATAGGGGAAACAAGGCTGCGAGTTGTGTGAGGAATAGGATCGGAAAAATGATATGGGAGCCCAATGAGTTAAGCGATAGATTGGGTGAATACTTCTGTGAGTTATTAGCTCAAGAAAGCAAAGGTGATTCTGAGGCAGAAGCAGAGGATGTCACAGTGAGAGATAGATGCACAGGAGGGATCTCAAGAGAAGAGGTATGTAAAGCTCTAAAATCTCTTCAGAATGGTAAGGCTCCAGGAGTTGATGGCATAACCGCTGAGATGTTGAAATATGGTGGTGACTGTAATTGTCTGGTTAACTGAAATTTGCCAGTTGTGCTGGGAGTTAGGAATGGTCCCTCAGGATTGGAGGGATGCTATCATTGTTCTCTTGTATAAAGGAAAAGGTGATCAGACTGAATGCAAGAACTTTTGTGGTATCAGTTTGCTGAGTGTGCCAGGAAAAGTAATAACCTTTCTAAAAAAGGTTGTTATTGATAAGGTATGAGTGCTTACATCAGAGAAAGTGTGGGATGTACAGAGTGGTTTTATGCCTGTTAAGGGCTGCACTAACCAAATTTTTGCATTACATTTGATGGTCAAAAAGTATCTTTCTGTTAGTAAGAACGTTTTTGCTGCCTTGATAGATTAGAGAAAGCTTATGATTGAGTAAATAGGACTCTCCTGTGGATGGTACTGAATAAATATGGCATCACTGGGAATCTACTCAATAGTGTGGAAGCCATGTATGCTAGCGGTAGAGCACACATACGAGTAAATGGTGTTGTATCGAAATGGTTTTCTATTGGTGCAGGAGTCGGACAAGGTTGTGTAATGTCACCATGGCTGTTTAATATATTTATGGATGCATGCATGCCTGATGCCAAAGTCCTGTTAGCAGAAAACAAAGGTGAGTTGCTGAGTATGTAGGCCCAGATGTATGATGTTTGTATGACATTCAAACTGAGTATAAATAAGGGAAAAACCAAACTATGGTTTTTGCGCAAGGAACTGTTAGTACTGAATGCAGGATAAGTCTAAATGGCACTATTATTGCCCAAGTGAACAAGTTTGTACATTTGAGAAGCTTGTTTGACAGAGAGAACAAATTAGATGGTAAAATTACTAGGTGAGTGAATTCTTCTTTGAAAGTCAGCTGCTTTAGGATGATTTCACAAGAATGATGGGTTCTCAAAAGAGTCCCGAATGGCTGCATATGAAAGTGTAATTTTTCCTATTCTGATGTATGTCAGTGAAACCTGGGCACTGGAGAAAAGATATAGGAGTCGTTTGCATGCTGGAGAGATGTGTTACTTATGGGGAGGCAGGGTGTCATGTTCTGATCATGTGAGGAATGAAAATGTGTTGGAGTTGTGTAAGTGAGACAAAATGCTGCTAGTAAGGTGGAGACTAATATTCTTAGGTGGTTTGGTTGTGTTGAAAGAATGAGTAATGAGATGCTTACTAAGACAACTGCTTCAGCCCAAACGGCTGGAAAGAAAGGTAGAGGAAGTCCAAGGAAATCATGGGAGAACCAGATTCAGGTATACCTGCACGAGAAAAAAGTGAGTATGAAGTACAAAAGGTCATGTGTGCATCGAGTGATGGATATTAGAGAAGCTCGGGCTGTGTGCTGAGATCTCTGCAAATGTTGACGTTTGATACGGCAACAGTAAGTTCTTTCTTTGAGGAGCTAACCTCTGAATATCATAGAACAGCTTAATAATATGTACATAGCTTTTAGAGTACTCAGTGACCTGTTCACCCAAGCCATCAGTCAGATGCAACAGTTATACTCTTCAGCAGTGCTTCTGGAAGGTCTTATGCTTGTACTTTGATCATGTGCTTCTTCCTCTTCTCATTGTATCAAACACTAATGAAATGTAGATGGACACAAAACAACTTGTTTACTCAATATTCATTAAATTCAGTTAACGTTTACTAAATACTTTTAAATTTTTGAAGTAAAAACAGTTATTTCAACTTTTGCAATAGATAACAAAAACACTATCTCTCAATGGTTAACTAAAAATTCCCTGATTAAATGCCCTTCACAAGTTCTTCCACACTGTGCGTGTTTGAGTCACAAGACAGAACCTCTATACACAGATTCTCATCTCTATGTTTGCATTCAGCAATTTTATTAATAACTCCCAGAAACCTTAAATGCATCTATGGCATTTCCAATTGAAATTAAATGCTTCAATTGCAGCTGTTTCACATTTAATTCATACCATATGGCAGCATATATAATTGATAATCACAAAAATATATAATATTTTTTATAGAAACCAACACAGCCGAACTTTAATGACAAGCAATATTTTTTGGTCACTATTTTATGGCACCTAAACAGAACAGCATCCCTTTCAGCTACAAATGTTGCACAAGTATGGGAATTGTGACAGAATAAAACATAAATAATGATCTAAAAGACAATGTAAAAGGAAATTTACCTATCATGCATTTTCTTAAAGTCACTGGTCACATCTTTAAGCATGTGAGGTGGTGGCGGCCAAGCAATATGTTTTCCATAATCTCTCATCTTCTTCACATTTCTGTTAAAAGAATTACACAATATTGATAATAACGATGGCTAGATAACTGCACAGTGTCATTCATATTCTGTTCGTCGACATACAATTGAACTACTTGGAAATTAGCATATATGTAACATAACCACTGTGAGTAAATGCTAACACTAAGTCGGTTTACAAGTACAATAATAAACAGGAACTCAAAAACACGCTCAGAAGGATGAACCTCGGTGTTGGCATAAGGTCTCTGGCATCTTTATGTACGGTGCTTAAGAGAAATATTGACAAGCCCCCTCGTCTCAATGAGGCAGGTGCTTATGCCACCCCACTACAATATCTGGACGGCTCCAAGCGATACTACATCAGAATGACCAAACGTTCGTTTGGAATTAGAATCAGCGAACATAAAAGGGATACAAAAGACAAAAAATAACCACTGCCCTATCAAGAGAAGTCCAGTTCAAGCCTGCTGATCCTATGTGGAATGACAAAGAAATTAGCTTCATACTCCACGCCCAAATCTACTGCCATTCGTGAAACCTTGACCAGCAGCGAGGCTTGCATCTCTCTAGAGTTGCCATGCATTTGGAATCAATTCTTCAAATAATTCTGCGCTTTCTACCACTTTACCACATGCCCAACCAACATAACCTCATTTCTTCAAATGACTGATCACATTTGTGCCTATTCATTTATTGTCTAGTCAAGTTACCGCATTCAAACTGTTGAAGTATTCTATTCAGTTTGCAGTTAGCGGTCTACCTTCCTTGAAAAAGCCAACTGGTTGATGTGCGAAAGCTTGGAAAGTTTAATTTCTATTCTACGCCAAGAAGTTCTGATCATTAGTGCAGTTATACTATTTAAAGTACACTACTGTTTGTGGAAATTGCAACACCAAGAAGGAACCATGTGATTCGAATGAAATTTATACCACACATTACTGATATGATTGTACATAAGTGATTTAATTTTCAGAATACAACAATTTTTACCTGCAAAAATGCTGCAATAAGAGCTTCTAGACGGAGTGGCATTGAATTGAAAAGGCA
The DNA here is from genome assembly GCA_039090855.1 of Macrothele yani. NCBI lineage: Eukaryota > Metazoa > Arthropoda > Arachnida > Araneae > Macrothelidae > Macrothele > Macrothele yani. The sequence continues at coordinate 16,809,097 of CM077017.1, forward strand.
CTGGGTGGTGTCCTGGGTAATCGCTTGCAGGGCGGCATGTATGTGAGCCCACAGATCATTGGTACTGACTGCTGGAGGACTTTGATGGGCCAGTTGCTGAGTGACCATATCTCAGACATGTTTAATAGGAGACATGTCTGGTGAACGTGCAGGCCAGGGAAGAAGTGGTATCTGCTGTGCTGCGAAGAGGGCTTAATCATTTCTGGCAACGTGTAGCCGAGCATTGTCCTGCTGGAATATAACATCAGGAGTGCTCTGAAGGAAGGGTGTGACTTATGCCTGTACAACTTCTCTGATGTAGTGGTCGCTGTTGAGACTGCTCTCAAGTCCTAGCAGCAGAGATCGTGAATGGTACCTAGTGGCACCCCATGCCATCACACTTAGCGTTCGGCCCGTATGACGCTCGACAATGCATGCTGGATGAAGGCACTCACCACAATACCATCTAATGCATATGTGGCCATCATGGTAGTCCAAGTTTAATTGGGACTCGTCCAAAAACACGACACATTGCCAATCGGCATGCCATTGTCTGTATTGAAAACCCCATTCCAGCCTGAGGCGTTCATGGTTCAGGGCCAAAGGAATCTGCTGCAAAGGGATGCATGCAACCAGTCCTCTATGCAGCAGACTGTGTCAAACTGTGGATGCAAACAATGCCACATTTGTTGCAGTGCTCCACTGTTGTGCTAACACTTGCAAAGATGTGGAATGGTTTGTCACTGCCATGTGGATGAGGTGTCAGTCACCCTGCAGTGTAGTCACATTTCTCGGTCCACTGCCAGATTGTCAACGCACCAGGTCTCCTCGGTCCACTTCTGCCACACGCACATCACTGTCGTGGAGTTATGTCCCGTCCGAGCTGCAATGTCACGGTAGGAAAATGCACCTTCACGCAGACCAATCATTCGTCCCTGTTCAAATGTTGTCGTATGGCGATATTGTGCCCTTCGGCGTTGCAGAGGCATTATTGAATCCTGGAGACACATTTACAACTCGCCAGTAGTCCGCAATGCCCTACGGATTTGTGTCCTAAACAGCCCTCTCTTTATACCCCTCACTCGACTGTTCAGAGGGCGCTGCTGGGCCCAGACATGCACAATGACTCTGCACTTCTAATTATTTGTATGTCCTAACCCTGCTCTGTATAACCTGTAAGTTTCAAGTGATTACAATAATTCCTTCATGGTGTTGCAATTTTCACAAACAGTAGTTTATTTATGCACATATAAATTAGCACACACATCTTATACAAAAACATCTGTCTCTATCCGAAGGGGAAAAAAAAAAATCAGTAACTCAGCTTTAGATTTTGAAACATGCAACATATCTGGCTCACAATTCCTTCTTAAAATCCTTTCATCAGTTCAAAAACACCTGTTTTAGCCTGAACCCTAAAAACTGTGACCACAACCATCAGTACAGATTTTTCCCTTCAACTAGTAACACACATAGTAAAAAAAAAAATCTTTAAAATTGAAATAAAATGGAAATTTCACATTATTAGATCATGGCAAAAAATACTGCAGTCTGCCAAAAATATAAATTATAAACAGTTTTTATCTCACCTTTCACTAAGAGAATGCATCTGCACCAGAAAACAATTCAATCATAAAAAAGAAAATCAAGAACTGTAAATTGAAAGATGCAGAATTGTTATACAAAATAATGCAATAGATAATGTACTGAATGAAGAAGATAGTGATGAATGCAAAGATAATCCCAACAAAATCTGTGACACCTTATCCATAAGTTAAATGGGCTCTGAAAATAAAATCTGTCAAAAATAACACTTTATGTGGTACTTTACATATAATAAAAGGAAACATCAAAGAGGTGTTTATGAAACAGACAGAATATATGAATGTCTTTGCAAAACAAGGGGGCAGAGGGGGAATATATCTCTAAATTATTTTAAGAATTTTCCTTAAAAACATTTATTTGTACCTTTTTACACTCCATTTGTAAATTAACATATAAAAAATATACCCTTTATGTACACTTTGTCAAATTAAAATAACTGAAATATTACTATATCATACCTGTTAACCAACATTAGCAAAACTCCAGAAGATATTTTAAAAATCAAGAAAATATGAACCTAAAATCAATTTATGAGTATATTTTAACAATAACTGTTAGTAGTTGCCTGCTGACTATGCACTGACGAAAGTGGCATGTGGTATATTATATCAGAACAGTAATTTATTTCAAATAGTCTTGTCAGTCACTGGTTGAAATGTGTTGAGTACTTTGATCTAATAAACTTTGTATTACGTAAGATCATACACGAGACTGATGACTTGTTTTGTTGTACTTGCTAGAACATCAACTAAAGTTTTCTCTTGCTCAACTAAAGTTTTCTCAACTCAAGTTTTCTCAACTCAAGTTTTCTCAACTCAAGTTTTCTCTTTTTCCGCAGTCATATTTGTCTTTTGTTGACTCTGCAGTTGCACATTTTTCTTTCTGCTGACATATTTTGCTTTTCATTTCCCTTCTGCCCTAAGATTATAATACTTTCAATCATCAAGCACAAAGAACTTTCAGCCTGAGGACTTTGAATGCACGACATCAAACCTTTCACTATATTAGATAAATGGTGTTAACTTGGATAATGTGAATATTTTTGAATACCATGCATCAATTTAGATTTTCCACTTTCGTCACTTCCATCTTCGGAAGTTTTTCCTTCCCTTATCAAGATTAAGTGCAAATATTTATGGGAGTAAATAACATTTAACAATAACATAGGATAGTAAGAACAACATGGGGTCGGGGGGCTACGATTACTGGGGAAATCATTGCTCTGTCGGACTTTCGTTTTCGGAAATTCTACCCCCCTGCATTTTCAAGCTGAAATACAAGTATTCATAGAAAAAAATTATATTTAACAATACTAGGCAGATGGAACATCGAGATAAAAAAAAAAAAAAAATTGTTACGGCAGAAATCTTCATTCAAGAATTACCCAAATAACAGCAGGAAAGGCAGAATCTTGCAAAAGAATTTCATGCCTGAAGATCGGGAAATTTTCATGCCTGAAGATCACAGAGAAATTTTCATGCCAGAAGATCACAGAGAAATTTTCATGCTGCCTAACTTCCATTTTTGAAAATAACTGCTATGAGTTTCTTGCTGAAATACACACATTTATGCAATAAAATGACACTTAACAATACCGGAAAGAGGTAACAATGTGGAAAAAAAAAAAAAAAAATTATGACTACGAGAAAAATCTTCAATCTATTTAACTTCCGTTTTTGAAAGATTTGAACACAAAATACTATCTCCAGATGGATAATGAGCCCCCCATACACACTAACTCCCCAAAATTGCTTTACAGTTTTACATCAATCTTAAGAACAATCCAAATGATGACAAAAAAAGTGGCATTCTGCAAATCTACAGAAGAATCTTGTGTATGAAGATGCTGCACTTCTATTTACCCAAAAATCCATGATTAACTGTACAACAACCCGATATGAAGGTTGAAGATAAAAGCATAATTTCTATGATCTTAGTGTGCATTGAACTATGTGCTACACTAAGTACACTGGAATTAATTATGAAGTTTTATTTTGGGCAAGGTACACAACTGGGTAGCAACTTTGCTTTTACACTATTTCCCACATCTCCCTTAATAAAACTTAAGAACAACTCCAGTTAAAATGCATACTCCAACACCTAGTGCTTTCACAACACTATGTTTCATCATCGGGGCAATTTTGACAGGCACGTTCACACCTTAGGCATGCCTCACCTAGGAAGGTATGAGCATACACACTTGTGTACATACATACATACATGCATGCATATCATTAAGCTGTTCTCAGATATTCAGAGGTTAGCTCCTCAAAGAAAGACCATCTGACATAAACATTTACCTGATAATACATATTCCTAAGGTCTTCTCTGAGATTAGCTCCACAAAGAAATACAAACCACCAGCTAAATTTTTAACTGATTATTTACTTACTGTTGCCATATCAAACTTCTCCATTTACAACGATCTTGACACACAACACGGGCTTCAGTGACATCCATCACATGACGTACACAAGACCTTCCACACTTCATACTCATAATCTTTTTCTCATGCAGACACTCCCGAATCTGATCCTCCCATGACTTTTTTGGCCTTCCTCTGCCTTTCTTTCCTGCCACTTGGGCCAAAAAAAGTTTCCTTAGTAAGCATCTCATCACTCATTCTTTCAACATGGCCAAACTTACCTAAGAATATTAGTCTCCACCTTGCTAACAACATTTTGCTTCACATTACACAACTGCAACACATCTTCATTCCTCACATGATCTGAACATGTCTTCCCGCAAACATCTCGTAAGTAACACACTTTTCCAGCACACAAACAACTCCTATGTCTCTTCTGTAGTAACAAGTTTCACTGCCATACATCACAGTAGGAACAATTACACTTTCATACACAGCCATTTGAGACTCTTGAGAATCCATCTTTCCTGTGAAAACCTCCTAAAGCAGCTATGACTTTCAATGAAGAATTCACTCGCCTACTAATTTAGCCATCTAATCTGTTCTCTCTGTCAAACAAGCTTCCCAAATATAGAAACTCATTTACCTGGTCAATCACTGTGCCATTTAGACTTACCCTGCATTCAGTACTAACAGTTCCTCACTCAAAAACCATAACTTTGGCTTTTCCCTTATTTATTACTCAGTTTGAATTTCATACAAACTCCATACATCCGGGACAGCATGCTCTGCAACTAATTTTTGCACTCTGCCAACAGGACTGTGTCATCAGCATACAGCAATCTGCACACACACGGGTATTACCAAGACATAAACCAGTATTGTTCATCTTGGCATCACGCCTGCATGCATCCAAAAATATATTAAACAGCCATGGTGACATTACACAATCTTGTCCGACTCCTGCACCAATGGAAAACCATTTTGCTATGACACCATTTACTCATACACAAACTCTACTGCCAGCATACATGGTTTTCACACTATTAAGTAGATTCCCAGTAACACCATGTTCATTCAACATCTTCCACAAAAGTGTCCTATTTACTCAGTCATATGCTTTCTCTAAATCTATGAAGGCAGTAAAAACTTAACAGCCAGATACTTTTCAATCATCATGCGAAATGCAAAATTTTTGTTAGCGCAGCCTTTGCCAGGCATAAAACCACTTTGAACATCCCACACTTTCTCTGATGTAAGACCTCGTACTTTTTTTTTTTTTTTTTTTTTGATTGGAGGTTTAACGACCACCGTGAGCAACTCAATGGGCTATAAGCAGTCGCCCGTCCCTAATTTAGGGTCACTGGTTCCAGGGAAGGGAGAGAGCCAGTGCCGTAAGACAAACACAACATCCATGCCTGACCGGGATTCGAACCCGGACCCCTTACGGACGAATGATCAGAGGCCAGCGCCTTAGACCACTGCGCCACCGGGGCGACTCGTACCTTTTCAATAATGACCTTACCAAACACTACCTGGCACACTCAGTAAGCTAATGCCACGACAGTTCTTGCAGTCAGCCTGATCACCTTTTCCCTTATACAAGGGAACAATGATAGCATCCCTCCAATCCCGAGGGACCATTCCCAACTCTCAGCACAACTGGCAGATTTCAGTTAACCAGTCAATTACAGTCACTACCATATTTCAACATCTCAGCAGTTATGCCATCAACTCTTTGCCTTACCATTCTGAAGAGATTTTATAGCTTTACACACCTCTTCTTTTGAGATCCCTCCTGTGCATCCATCTCTCACTATGACATCATCTGCTTCTGCCTCAGAATCACCTTTGTTTTCTTGACCTAATAACTCACAGAAGTATTCACCCCATCTTTCACTTAACTCATTGGGTTCCCATATCATTTCTACAATCCTATTCTTCACACAACTTGCAACTTTGTTTCCCCTATTTCTCCCATGTCTCATATACTTTCAGGAAGTTTTTCTATCTTTCCAAAAAGCCAATTCATGCCTTTCCATCTTTCCCTTCTTATTTTTTGCTTTACTCTGGTGAACCAGCTTCGCTGCCTCATGCTTCTTACAGTGATATTCATCCTCAGAAACTCTACCTTGCAACATCCCCAAATATGCTTCCTTCTTCCTCTTTACTGCCTCTTCAATCTCACTATTCCACCAAGCATCACCTCTAGTGCTACCCATTATTTTGGTGCCACATACCTCTTCAGCAGCAGTGACAACACAGTTCTTAAAACAAGCCCACTTCTTTTCTACATCCCTCTCACATGACTTCAGTTTCTTCAGTCGTTCAATGAGTAAATTAGAGTAACTCTGATGATCTTCAAGGAGCCTTTCAACCTTTATTTCCATACTAGGCCTATTTCCATTTCTTTTCCTCCAACCAACATTCAGTTTCACTCGTGACACCACAAAGTAATGATCAGAGCCAACATCTGCACCTCTCATCACACAGGTGTCAACAACTCTGTGTTTCAGATGCTGATCACAAACAACATCCATTACAATCTTTTGACCAAGAGTTTGATTTTCCCAAGTGTATGCGTGGATATACTTGTGGTTGAAAAACATTAGATACACACAAACCATTCTCAATGCAGAGTTCAATTAATCTTTCACCCTTATCATTTGCACAAGGATAATTAAATTTACCCAGAATATTATCAGAAATCACATTCTGCACACCTACTCTAGCATTGAAATAACTTAAAATAAATAACTTTCTCTTTAGCACCAAGCTGGCTCAAAACAGCTTTTAGCTTATTCCAGACATCTGTCAGAATAGCCCCAATGATGCAGCGCAGTGTTGCAAAAGCACTAGACATTAGGGTATGCATTTTAACCAGAGTTGTTGCTCTCCAAGTTTTACTGTATTTCAATTTTAACTTTGTTGTAAATAGTTTATGGTTTTTAACATGTAGAATATGAATTTTAGTTGTGGTAATACATAGGTTTGGAATGGTCATGTTTAAGCCTACTGGCAATATATAGCAGGACTAAAAACAAAGGTCATTGTTTCATCATGATTTTAGCAATCAGATATGCCTGAATTGCCAGTTTTACTGTTCAATATGTACCCCCATCACACCAGAAAACATGAAAATCGCAGCACCCTGGGGCAGGAATTGAACCTGCATCTCCTGATTTCCATTCAAGCATACTATCTGTTACCCCATCCAGGACATGCAGTTCCAAGTATCTGAGTAGGTGAACCTGAACACTTTCAGCTTTCACCAGTCAAAAAAGAATTTGCTTCAACTGGCAAAATCTGAAGATGTTCAGATTCTTCTTCTCAGACATTTGGAACTTCAGCAGAGAACAAAAAGTTTGATGTTGCTGAGAACTAAAAGACCACTGCAAACAAACCTTAAATTTTCTGTAAAATTATGTTTCTCTCCCCACAAAAAAAAAAAAAAAAAATTGCATTCAAGTCTCAGAGAAAGCATTACTTGCTTATACAACAGGCAAGACGTGAAAACACTATGGCTGGTAAAGCACACAATACCTGAATGCAACCACCAGTTGGTTCATGTATATCCTCAATTTCTGTTGTCTGTAGAATGCCAGAATGATCAGGGCAGCTAACAGTTTCCGATATCTCAACCGGGCAATGGCACCTCTCCACATCTGAAAATTAATTTAAATCATATACTTCACCACTGAATGGAAAAACTTCTATAGTAATTTAAAACAAAGCAGAATATGTCCAAGTAGTAGTAACTTATTTAAATAATAAAAATTAACACTTGCAAGTCCATGTTTTAGTCAGATTTAGGCACCATGACTCTGCATATAGGACTTGTTTGTTACATGATAGTAATTTAACTCTTCTGCCAAGAGAGATTTTTAATATTAACTTTAGCACACCTCCTTCAAAATATTCTGAAGTCTTTCTGTTTTATACATAAGCACACACATTTATTTTTCATTTGTCACTTCTCTTACATAGATTACTTTATTACAAGCACCATGAAATTTAAGCACAGTAAGTTTTACATGCTGTATATAATCAGAACAAAGCCAACTGTTAAATTCTATTAGCTATATAGTGCATTTGTTCTTCCCCTTTTCATATGAAGATCTTTTATACTAATTTATTTGTTTCTTTATGTAAATTCCCTACCTGTCCACAAAGATTTTTTTTTTTTTACATAATGAAACATTTTTTCATGAAAAGTTTACTCCAGTTACAAAGCCATCTACATTTCAAAACTGAAATGAAAAAAAAAAAAAAAAAAAGGATATTGCAGTAAAACGTAACATATATTTCCCCTACTCCTTTCAGATTGGAGAAATGAACTTACACTTAACATTGAATGCATAATGGACATAAATGTATGAGGTTACAGACACAAAATGCTTGAAAATATCCTATGAAAGATGACAATCTCATTTTTCAAATTGTGTTTTGACAATAAATGATGTGCAAGCAGCTTTTACATAATTTTAATTCCACTACACCAAATGATGGTCATGATGAGCTGGTATGTCCCATAAATCGAAGAGTGAAATACATTCCTCACTACAAAGAGCATCAGAGGAAATAAAGTACCATCACACAAGCTATGATTACACAATGGCATTGTCTTGTTGAAAGATGGTGTCATGGCGTGGAAAGAGAACCATTAGGAATGGCTGTAGATGGTTGGTGAGGATGTTTACATACCTCGTGCCAATAACAGAGATCTCAATGGGTACAAGGGGCTCCCAAAGGAAGCCCATGTAAATGCACCTAACTTGGCAAGCTGGGTCCATCACTTCATGTTGTTTATACCACAAATGCAGCCATCCATCGGTGTGATAGAGTTGAAACCATGATTTGACAGACAAGGAGACACATTTCCAGTTTTCTACACTCCACTTGTGATACACTTTTGCAAACTGCAGCCTAATCATTCAGTACCCTGCAGTCAACAAGGGGACTGCCACAGCCTATTTTTTCCATAGTATGATGGAGTCTCTGTGCATAAGCTTGTGGACACACCCTCATTAAATTCAGTTACCTGTAATGTGGCTGCTATGCAATTCCTTGTAATGATGCAGGACAGTCTGCGCTCTCCTCAAGACTCAACTGCATGCTTATGGCCACATTTCTCTTGTTGGTTGGAAGTTTTGCCATATTTCACATAGTCCTGGTATGCATGTGCGATGGTCTAGCACAGAAATCCCAACAGTTCAGCAGTTGCGTTATTGAAAGGCCAACCTTCCTTGCATTTACTATCTGGCCACAGTAAAACTCACTCATGTCACTGCCTTAACTCATGATTACTTTTCTGCAACTGGTTTCCAATGCATAGAGACCTGCTCAATTTACAGGCATTGTCCAGTTTCAGTATCCCACATGACAAGGGTGACCAGACATCCAGCTTTTGGAGGACATGTCCTCTAGGCATTAAATGAAATAGCCCAAATTGTCCAGCTTTTGCAATAAGGAATAATTCAAATACATTTTGATCAAATTCTTCTATTGTAATCATATATCCTATCAAGGCACTGCTAAAATGCATTCAAATATTTCTGGATTCCTGCTAGTGTCCTCCTCCTTCCCCCGGCCAGTTTATTCTTGCAATCCTGCTGCAGAGAGTCACTTGCGAGTCAACAGCACAAAGAAAACCTGTCAGTGCAAGTTAGTCCATCGTTCATCTTACAGTGCCATCAGTCAGCTCATACTGCTTGTTTTGTGTCTTGAGTCGTTGCTGTGAGTTTTTTCTATTTCTAATTTAAGTTTCTTAATCAATCAGTGAGGAGTATACTGCTGGTTAAATACAATTTGAAAGACATGTCATGCTCTGAATTTCACAAATACTTGTTAAAGAAACCTGACCTACTGAAGAAAATCCCTTCCAGTAATATAAATGAAAATGTCCAGCAGACTAAAATCTTTAAGTTTTACATGTATAAAGTCATATTCATATCATATCACTAAGATGTTCTCAAGATTCAGAGGTTAGCTCCACAAAGAAATGCAAACTACCAGATAAATTTTTAACTGGTTATTTACTTACTGTTGCCATATCAAAATTCTCCATTTACAGCGATCTTGACACGCAACACAAGCTTCACTGACATCCATCACCCGACATACACAAGACCTATACTTCATACTCAAAATCTTTTTCTCATTCAGACACTCCTAAATCTGATCCTCCCATGACTTTCTTGGCCTTCCTCCACTTTTCTTTCTTGCCACTTGGGCCAAAAAAATTGTCTTAGTAAGCATCTCATCACTAATTCTTTCAACGTGGCCAAACCACCTAAGAATATTAGTCTCCACCTTGCTAACAACATTTTGCTTCACATTACACAACTGCAACACATCTTCATTACTCACATGATCAGAACTTGTTTTCCCACAAATACCCCGTAAGTAACACATTTCTCCAGCACACAAACAACTCCTATGTCTCTTCTGTAGTACCCAGGTTTCACTGCCATACATTAGAGTAGGAACAATTACACTTTCATACACAGCCATGCTGGCCTTTCTTGAGAACCCATCATTCCTGTGAAAACCTCCCAAAGCAGCTATGACTTTCAATGCAGAATTCACTTGCCTGCTAATTTCACCATCTAATTTGTTCCCTTTGTCAAACATGCTTCCTAAATACACAAACTAATTCACCTGGTCAATCACTGTGCCATTTAGACTTATATTACATTCAGTGCTAACAGTTCCTCGCTCAAAAACCATAACTTTGTTTTTTTCCTTATTTATACTTAGTCTGAATAGTGTAAGTCTCAAACTGTAAAATTTAAATACAAAGTATGTGCATTCATATTCATTTTTGAACAAATTTATTATGTCCTCCTTTCTCAAAATGTCCTCCTTTTTCAATGAAAATGCCCCCCTTCCAAAAAATAATCTGGTCACCCTGTACATAACTAGAAGTGATTCATCAGCTTTGTTATCAAGGTGAATGTAATAATTCGTCCATTCATGTACTTCAGATCTCAGTTACGAAGAGAATGAAATTGTTGGCATTGCATTTGAGGTCAGGCATCTTCTAATCATGCTCTGGAGCAGCATTCACCTTTTGAAGAGCCAGTCTGGTAACATTAGTGGTATGGGGACAAGCATTACCATGTTGGAATAGCACCTTATCAGTATTTGCATACAACAGGATGACCACAGATTTATGACATTTGCAATGTAACAAGCTATCATACACCCATTCATAAGCATAAAAGCTGTTTCCTTGTCATATCTGATGGCTCTGCAGATCATTACACAGGGAGTTTGATGTGCAACTTTGTTCTATGCAGTCTATTCTGTTGTAAGTCTTCTGACCTTCATTGGCCCAAAATTCACACTGAGGCAAAAATGGCACTAATTACTAAGCACAACTGAATGCCATTTGTGGGCGGCTCGTCAGATGAGGCAAGTGAGGCGCCGCCTCCCCAGAAATTTTTTGTCCATGAAGAAAGTTTTTACATATGTAAGATATAACACCCCTTTAATTGTATAGGCTAAATAAAACTGAAATTTTCATTGTGATTTGTAAATTTGTTAAAAAAGGCTTCAACCAAAGAATAAATCCTGAATTCATGAGCATTAAATTTAAAAAGTTTAAATGCTATTGAAATATTTAAAGCAAACAATATAAATTCTGAATCTGCTTGTACCACTTTGAGTTCATCCATGTAACAACTCTCAGAAAACTTGAAAATTTCATTGCCCTGGGGTGGGAATCGAACCTCCGTCTCCCAATTTCCGTTCGAGTATGCTCACTATTACACCACCCAGGACAGTGAAGATCCAAGCAACTGAGACTAAGCAAACTTAGCTTAAGAATCTGAACATTCTCAGATGTTTTGTTAGTTGGAGCATCGTTGCTTCCTCATAGCATTTTGACCCATCTCCCATCCAGAAAAAAGGACGAAATTTTCAAGTTTCTGAGAGGTGTTACATGGATGACCAGTAAGTGTTACAAGCAAATTCAGAATTTATAGATGAATGTAGATTTTAGCCGTAGTTGGAAAATGACACAATAAAACCCAGTGATGAGTTAAAAACTTTAATAAGATTAAAACACATAAGTTAAAATACCATTAGACCTTCCTATTTCAGAATTTATATTCTGTTTGCTTTGAATATTCTATCTATTTCCCACGTATTGTGAGGAATATTTCTTCCTTCATTGATTTATCTGTGGATGACCAGTAAGTGTTACAAGCAAATTCAGAATTTATATATTCTGTTTGCTTTTAATATTCTATCGATTTCCCATGTATTATGAGGGATATTTCTTCCTTCATTGATTTATCTGTGGATGACCAGTAAGCGTTACAAGCAAATTCAGAATTTATATTGTTTGCTTTGAATATTCTATCGATTTCCCATGTATTATGAGGGATAATTCTTCCTTCATTTATTTATTTATGGATGACCAGTAAGTGGTACAAGCAAATTCAGAATTTATAAATGAATGTAGACTTTAGCCGTAGTTGCACGATGACACAATAAAACCCAGTGGTTTTAGAATTTATGTTCTGTTTACTTTGAATATTCTATCGATTTCCCATGTATTGTGAGGAATATTTCTTCCTTCATTGATTTATCTGTAGATGACCAGTAAGTGTTAAAAGCAAATTCAGAATTTATATTGTTTGCTTTGAATATTCTATCGATTTCCCATGCATTATGAGGAATATTTCTTCCTTCATTGATTTAAATACAGTGAAATCTCATTATAACGAATTTGATGGGGCCACAGATTTTATTCGTTATTCTGAAATATTTGCTAAACTGAAATTCCAAGATGGTGGTGCTAAATCAAAATTTAAACCAACATTACATTTTGTACAATTACATATTAAATATAAGCTCTAATTAATAATAAAATTTATGATAAATACAATAATAATATGGCAAGTAATATAGAATATTTAGTAACAAAAAAAGATTAAATTATGTTGCACTCTTAATACTATTTGCTTAACCTCATCTATGAATGAAAATGAAAGAAAAAATAACTTGCGTGAATACGCACCACGTTGAAAAAATATACTTCAGTGGAAGTAATTATTTGTTATAGAAAAAATCTGAAATTTTAGACTGACCAGATAATGATAAAGTAGTTTTTGTTACAAAGACCTCTACATCAGTTATCATAGAGTACAATTTTTCGGGCACTGTTTTCTGTTGTGATAAATATTTGCGCAAATTTTCAATGCTTGTCCGAGCTAGCTACGATGAGACGGGGGTCCTCTAAGCGAGGCCCATCGTCATCTCCACTTTTCCTCATTTTCCAAAGAGGTAGAAGACATTACACTTTTTGCTATTGTTTCCTTTGTTAATTCAGCACATGTTATAACTTCACTGTCACATTCAACATAGTCTGAAATAGATAAAGACAAATAAAAATTAAGTTACCGAGATGCTGTTGCCCATAAATCTGGAGGAAAATCATCACTGCTGTCTTCGGTATCTACCGACTGCATTATTGTAGAAGGAAAAATGCCAGATTTACGCCAGCAATTCTGTATTGTAGTAGATGATACATTATTCCAAGCTGCAGAAATCATCTCTATGGCTTGTCTGAGATCGATGTTTTTATTTCCAATAATCCCACTTTTCAAATTTACAAGGGATCTCTATGGCTTGTCTGAGATCGATGTTTTTATTTCCAATAATCCCACTTTTCAAATTTACAAGGGCTTTTTCAACAATGACGACGGAAATGAAACTTTACATTTTTTTTATAATGCCTTGGTCAAGTGGCTGGAAGATGGATGTGTAGTTAGGTGGAAGAAATTCTACTGTTACATTACTGTATCTTGCTTCAACTCGATGTGCTGAACAGTTATCGACCAATATAACAATGTTTCTTTTCATTTTCTTCATTTCGTTATTCAGTTCGTTTATCCATTTTGAAAAGATAGTTTGAGTCATCCATGATCAGATGTTGTTTTCGTACAGGCATGAAAGTGACGCAACATTCTTAAAGCACTGAGGCTTGGCAGAGTTTCCTATAACTAAAGGTTTTAATTTTTTCCTTCCAGTTGCATTGCAGCAAAACATGACAGAAATGTGAACTTTTTATTTTTTCCCACCTTTACACTGCTCACCTTTCACAGCCATAGTGTGATTTGGAAGAACTTCATAGAAAAATGCAGTCTCATCTGCGTTGTAAATTTCCTCAAGTTCATATTTCTGTAAAATATCCTACAACTTATTTTCTTTCCACGTATGAGCAGCTGAAACATCGGCAGCTTTTTTATTTCCACACACCTGCTTCCAACTTATTCCATACCGTTCTCGAAAACGAAATAACCAGCCACTGCTCGCTTCAAACATTTCGATTTTCAGAATTTCTGCAAACTCTTTAGCCTTGGCTTTCAACATAGGATCAGACACTGGAAAATCTTTTGATCGAACCTCTTTAAACCATGTGTACACACCTTCATCAATTGATTGAACATTTCCCCAAAGCAGATGTTTTATTTCCGGGCAAAGGGTCGATTGTTCAGCAAGTTTCTTTATTTTCTCTTTATCTTTTAAAACGGTGGTTACAGTAGACGGGGCTATACCATATTCCTTTCCAACATCAATCTGTTTTCTCCCACATTCTACAGCCTCTATAATCTGAATTTTTTGCTTAAGTGAAAGCTGCTTCAGTTTTCTTTTTTCAGCCATATTGAGAATGAAAAACCTGTTCCTTCTTACTAAACAAGAGCAGCCTGTTGTTCAGTTAACGAAAAACCTGCTCCTTATCTCTGCGCACTTCTCCTGCGCAGCCGAAAGGACTTCAGATTATCTGTCAATCATGCAGGACGTATTCATTTCATTTGGAGGGAAGGAACATTAAAAGAGGCGGGTCCAATGACAACATGGCTTCCTAGCCAGCTGTTCCGTTCTGCTCCGAAAGCACAGGAAGAACTGCAGGTTGTTACATGTTGTTCATTCCTGCTCGTCCAGGAGAAAAAACCTCTTTAGCATTCTAGGAGGAAAAACTTGTCAATCAGTAACACTTTTTGAAAGATAAGAATACGTATTTCCGGTTAGACCAAAAGAAAAATTTCTTCGTTGATTCAGGGTAATGCAATCTTTTGCCATAATTTTATATTCGTTATTTTGAAAAGTTCGTTAATCTGAAATTCGTTAAATTGAAATTTTTTAACATGAAAGTAATAGATAATTTCTTTGGGGATTTTCCCCAGATTCCTTAATTTGAAATACTCGTTCTAACGAGATTTCACTGTACTGTTTTTTCTAATAGGTGGAAACGAACATATTCTGAGTGCCTAGAGAGGCAATCATCTGAGTTGTCTCCGTTACAACCAGGGATACAACATAAAACTGAAGTTCGGGTAGATTACGTCAAAGAATCGGTATGAAAAGGAAATAAAATATCCATTTATTGACGTACACATTTATAAATATCATTAATAAATAAGCTTTTAACACCAGCGGGTGCCTTCTTCAGACTTGTTCGTGGTTAGGCAAGACAAGAGGAATAAACAATAGAAAATTTTAAAATAAACATGAACAGAAATTCAAAACTTGATATGTTGCGTCGGGTGCATGCGACAATGAGAGATGTCAACAGAAGCATGCTAAGCGTGAAGAAATGTGTGCCATATTTGGGGAAACTCAAGTGAGACGTCATCATTGCAAACCACAGGGTTACTCAAAATCTCCATGGTTTCGCTGATGGCAGTCCTGGCGGTAGTATAAGGAGCAATATCTGGTCCCATTTCGGGATGGCGGAATGGGTAACCACTTCCCTGGATAAGGCGGTTGTCAATCTTCTGTGCGAGACATCCCGCTTGTGTTCGATTAGTCGAAGAGCGAAAGAGCGTTTTGTCATTCTGATGTAATGCTTGGTGGTACCATCCATGTACTCCAATGGTATGGAGTACACTCCCGCATCAGTCAGAGAGGTATGGGTGTTCCGGGGTGATAGCAGGTGGCGTGATATCGATCTCGGTGAGCGTATCCCAAAGCTAAGCCCGAGTTTCTTCAAGGTGTTCTGCAAGAAGTAGGTCAGGCCGGGTACATAAGGGCAATCCCCAATGTATTGCAGAGAAGGCTTGGTATGGCAGCTACCCGGGTTGGAGAAAACAGCATCAGCGTTCTTGATAATGTCCTCGATCACTTGCACACTGTAGCCGGAGGAAGAGGCCAGATCTCTTAGGTTGTAGACTTCTTCAAGTCTGAATGCAGTGTCCGAGGAGAGAATAAAGGCACGTTTAACCCTATTTCTGAAAATGGCTAATTTGTGCGTAACGGGTCCAATAGAGGTGGGTAGGATTACATTCGGAACATATGTTAGCTTGTAATAAACCTTGGTTTGGAGGAATCCAGAACGAGATTTCTTGACTAGGACGTCCAAAAACGGGAGACTGCAGTTGTCCTCACACTCCATGGTGAAACATATGTTCCGGTGGAGGGAATTAATGAAAGCGAAAAAAGCGTTCAGTTCATCAACTCCATGCTGCCAGATAAAAAATACATCGTCGGCGTATCTGAGCCATATAAGAGGAGCGAGCTTAGCTCCCTTAAGAATTTTTGATTCCAGCAGTCTGAGCATTGTCTCAGCTAGTACAGCAGATAGTGGTGAGCCCGTGGCAACCCCTTTGGACTGCTAGTAAATTAGGTTATTAAAACAGAAAAAAATTGCTTCCGTCACCACTTCTATCATATAGGATATACCCAGTAGTGAGTCCCGTGAGAACATTGAAGAATCAGCAAGTGCTCGGTTCAAATTGTCCACTGCCTCGTCGACAGGTGCTGACGGATAAAGTGACACCACGTCAAAACTACCGATGATGTGGTGCGGAGCCACAGTGAAGTTCTTCAACCTTGTGACGACTTGCAACATTCCTAACAGCTTTCCTGCCTGCCTCCACAACAGTCCTGTTGTCGTCGGGTGACTTCATAGAAATGTGCTTCCAGCTTGATTTCTCCTAGACACCGTTCCCATGGGTCAGCGCCTTAATTTGTGGCCCGTGGGCCTTAATTGTGATCTACACGCAGGATAACTTTCGCAAACAGACACGATGCTTTTACTTTGGACTTGGAAGCATCTTTTGAGAAAAGCAGTTTTTCTATTAAAATTATTTTGAATTTTTGGAGGAGTGGACGTTCGATTGGAGCTATGCGTGATGCAATGACCACTCATTAACTATCCTTGGTAAAGAAATTCAGCGCAAAATGTGGTCTGCACTGAGAAGGGATGACATAAAATAAAACAGGTTAACCATTTTTCCTCTTATTCTTTTTCCATAAAATATGCATTTCCACCTCCAAAATAGTTTCCAATGTTTGAAGTCTACCTCCCTCCCCTCCGCCAAGCATGGATGTTTTCCTGTGATTTTGTTGAACTATTGCAGAATGTGTACATATAGATATAAAATATACACAAGCATATATACACATCAAATCACTCCTCGACAAAATTTGGTTTTAGTGATCTTTCATAACTTATATATGTTATGGGCTGGGTCTTCGCCTCACCAACATTTTACCCCACGAGCCAACACTGATGCCATTTCAGCCTGAAAATAACTAATGCACACAACCAGCAAAGATGTTCAACATGCTGGGTAGGAATGAGAGACAAATAGTTTACTGAGGCCCAATATCATATCCCTTCTTCCAGCAAATGATTCTGAATGGTAAAAGAGAGCCAACATGGAGTACACCAACACTTCTAGTCTAGACAAAAGTGGCAGACGAGTTCGCTAAATCCATCTGCTGAATATAGCAGTTGTTTCCCTTTGTCAGTGCTTCCAAAAGGTGAGGTGCTTGTTTTCTTAATAAGTGTGCCTTTCTTTACTCACTGTGCCCAACATCAATAAGCTGTGAACATGTGTGGATACTTCTACAACCAACTCATTCAGCAACATCCTGCCCTCTAAAACAAGGTATGAACTATTCAGTAGTTCATATACTGTTCTTCACATTCACAGATAAACACAACTTGACCTTGAGCTATCGCTGCAAAGAAACCCACCAAATGACCCCTGAACAAAAGGCTACATGAAGCAGATGCAAAAAATCAGTATCACTTCCTACCTTTCTTGAGTTCACCAGAGGAAAAGCAGTCCACTTGGCTGGGTCCATCCTTAGTGCATTGAAGCAGATACCACAATATATACTACTATTTGATCCATTGCAACGGAAACACTTAACTTGAATGAAGAGGCCTAAAAGAATGTAAAAATCATAAAAAGTTAAAAACCATTAAAATAATGAAGTGAAGCTTAAAAATATTCAATCCGGTTCCCCCAAAGTAACTCTTCACAGTTCAAATGCATACTAATTTCGTTCTGCATAATCACAGATGTCCTCAGCACATGTTCTAATAATGACAGGTGTTTTGCATGGCATGGTTGTCCCACGTGTTGTGACATGTCTATTCCACATTGCACCAAAAATCCGCAGTTCGTTTTCACGGATTTGAAGGGTGTGGTCATTAATTGCATAATCAGTTCGATTATGGCACCCTCTAGTATTACAAAGTTTTATTCTCACGCCAAAAAGGGGTTGTTTTTTTGTTTATTAAGTTGCTTGCTTTTTAAGTTTGCTTTTTCCTTTTTGTAGTGAGAATAGAACTTTGTAATACTAGAGGGCACCACAATCAAATCGATTATGCAATTAATGACCACACCCTTCGAATCACATGGATTAATGTCCACACCCTTAGAATCAAGTGTTTGGTGCAATGTGGAATGGACATGTCACACACGCAACAATCATGCCGTGCAAAACATCTGTCATTATTAGAACCTGCACTGAGGAAGTCTGCGATTGTGTAGAACGAAACTAGTACGCATTTAAACTGTGAGTTGCATTGGGGGAACCGGATTGAATATTTTTAACCTTCACTTTGTTATTTTAATGGTTTTTAACTTTTTAAAATTTGTACATTTTTTTAGACCTCTTTGTTCAAGTTAAGTGTTTCTGTTGCAACGGGTCAAATAGTAGTATATATTGTGGCATTTGCTACAATGCACTAAGGATGGAGTGGACTGCTTTCCACATGGTGAACTCAGAAAGGTAGGAAGTGATATTACTGATTTTTTGCTTCTACTTCATATAGCCTTTTGTTCAATGGTCATTTAGTGGTTTTCCTGCAGTGATAGCTCAAGGTCAAATTGTGTTTAACTGTGAATAACAGTATTTAAACTACTGAATAGTTCATACCTTGTTTAGACTACCACATAATTAAACAGTAGGAAACTACATTATATATTCTGCCCTCTCTTGTACCAACTAATTGCCCTCTCTTGAAGTCTGTGAGCTGGATACATTCTGTGTTCTCATTAGCCTATGAACACCAATAAATATTAATTACCAAATTTTGTATAAAAAAAACCCCCAGCAATTTGAGTTCTAGGATTTGTTTCCACAGAAAATTATATCACTTCTACTGAATCAAATACCCTAAAAACTTAATCAGTTATTTCTATAATTGTCATCAATATTAAAAAATATTTGATCAAAATCACTTTTTTTTTAATGGTGTTCCAGTTTCTATTTTCATCAGATTGAATATTTACATAATTCTCAAAAATTCGGTCATTAGGCACCTTTTAATTTTTACAAACTGAGCATTATTAAATAATGAAGATATTAAAGGTTTATACACATAAATGTTGATAACTATTTTGCTCACTGAAATTGATTAAGTTCATAAATGAACTTCTATTTAGGTAGTGCTAACACTGAAGGTGCACACCAGCCATCCAAACAGCATTTCCAATTTGGAAATAATATGTGAACTCTACCTCCACATTTTATAACTTAAGCAACACTAAAGTCAAAGTTCAAATGAAAACTTATTTTTATGAGTGCTGTAAGAACAGCAATAAATAAAATGAAGTTTGCCATGACATGATTCCAGCCAGAACTTCCATGCTTAAATTATATTTATCAGTAGTGATTTAATATCGGGGACAAGAAGCTGTCTTAAAACTAAAATGAATGAATGAATGAATGAGAGAGAGAGAGAGAGAGAGACCCTATTCAAAATATTTTTTTCTTTTCAAAATATGAAACATTTTGAAATAAACGATTTGATTTTAATTTTTTTTAACAGTCACACAAAAGCAAAAACCATTTGATCAAAATGGAAACCTTACCTTCTGTAAAAATACCACTATTCCAGGGATCAAATTTGACCTAGCATACTCTAATTTTGAAATCGTCTGGGGTGACCTAATGAAAATCTTAGTCTTTCCATATTTCACATCATCACTGAACTCTTGTTCATCAATGAGAACCCTGCAACCATCAATTTCAGAGCCACCACGGAAATTAGGCCAGGTGTACTTCGATATCATTTTGTACCTACATTACAGAAGAAATGCTCTTTATATATACACAAGGCTGAACTATTTGGACAAGTAGAACAGTATCAGTATTAATTTACATACTTATACGCACATGTACGTACCGAGTGATCCAAAAGTCTTGCCCATTTTGAAAACGTAATAACTCGCAGAGTTTTGAGAGTAGGGCAACGCGGTTTGTGTAGAAACAAACAGAATGACATCGGGTTTATGAAATCACATAAATTTTTACTAATTTTACTTACATTTTTCATCGCCAGGTGTTCAATGTGATGGCCGTCTTGTTCCCGCACTATCTGCAGAAGAGAGAAAACACCATGGACTGCATTGAAGAGCATGTCCGGTGGTATAGCTGCCACATGGTGTCAAATGGCATCTTTCAGCATGGCCAATGAAGTGGGGCGACATCTGTACACTTATGATTTTAGGTAACCCAGAACCAGGAATCGCAGGGTGTCAGGTCTGGTGACTGAGGAGGCCAGGCTTTTGGAAAGTGTCTGCTCAACACACGATTTGCGCCAAACGTCTCTTGTAGCAGTTGCTTAACGGAACGTACGATGTGGGGTGGTGCTCCATCCTGCATAAACGTGCACAGATTCACTGCATCCCGCTCTTGCAAGCTAGGGATAACGTACGTTCATAACATGTTTGCATAACGTGCACCTATCACAAACGGTTTCGAAGGAGGTGCCGCAGACTATTTAAAAATAAAAAAAAAAAAAAGGACCGATAATGAAGGAAGCCGTGAATCTACACCACACTGTCGGCTGCTAAAGTGGTGCTTCAACGACTGCTCGGGGATGTTCCGTGGCCCAGATGCGGCAGTTGTGCGCGTTTACCGCTCTGTTTAGGGAAAAGTGTGCCTCATCAGTCCATAAAACGTTCAGCCAGCCAGTTCTCGTCGACATCCATTTGTCGAAAAAACCATGCTGCAAACTCCTGATGCTGAACGTAATCGCCAGCTTGCAGTTCGTGATGTCGTTGCAGTTTGTACAGGTATCTGTGCAGAATCCATCGTAGTGTTCGCCATACAGTCCTGTATGGAATGCCTGTTTGCCGAGAAACATGGCAAGCATTGGAGTCATCATGTGCGGACGACATTGCAATCACATCCATTTCCTGCGTAATCGTCTTTGCTGCAGCAGGACGTGTTCGTGGGGGTGCTGCCAAAGATCCTGTTTCCTCAATTTTTTTCACCATTCGCCGCAGCGCAGCACTTTCCATCGGTCCTTTCCCACTGCGACCACCTTTCAGTGACCGGTAGGCTCTCAACGCAGCACTCGCACATTCAGCATTGCAATAAAACAATTTCAACCAAGAGTGCTTTGTCCGGTAATGACAGCATACTGACACGGACCGCTGTGACTTGTGGTTGCTTCCCAGCTGCTGCTTTTATACCCACTATCCCAGACCTATTTGCCTATGGCGCCACCTGGCGATGAAAAATGTAAGTAAAATAAGTAAAAATTTATGTGATTTCATAAAAAAAAAAAAAAAACAATGTCATTCTGATCATTTCTACGCAAACCACGTTGCCCTACTCTCAAAACTCTGCGAGTTATTAAGTTTTCAAAATGTGCAAGACTTTTGGATTACCTGGTATTACATAAAAGACTCATTTCTTAACCTTATTAATGAGGAAATATATGTCAATACAACTTATCAGAGATATTTTAAAGATTTTCTTTATTTTTTGCATATTTTCTAGTTTATTACACAGTACAATGCCAAAGCAAATCAACTATTCACTCATACCTACAAGAGACAAAATCCAAGGGGGAACGGGGCGAAGAGGCAGAGAGAAACTAAATCAGGTAGATAAATGGTTAAAATATGGAAAACAAATTATATTTCTACAAACATTTTATACATATATAAAAAAAAAAAACTGTGTGGATATTACAGATGCCACACTTTTTTGTAAGCACAAAAGTGTAAAAAAAAAAAGTTCACATTGCTATGCAAATTCTGCTTATTAACATACTAAATAAATCTTGCATTATGTATAAAATGAAAGTGAGCATCATTAGGTGGGTTTCTGTCTTAAAAATTCTACTCCAACTTCATGTCCTTAGCCTTGGCAAATATGACCTGCTTCACTAAATTACTGAAGCATCCTCCCCTCACACACCAAACATTTCCAGTGCACCTAATTGAAAATATGGGGGAGAGGGGTGTGCTTAGGTGTACACTGAAGTATAAAATTTATTAGAAACATCCTACAGCAATCAGACATGGACCATCCACACTTATGTACACAACTATGACATCAAGATAGCTTTATATAAACAGGTACTGCAAAGGATTCAGATATGTACCAAGGGTAGTAGTGGCAACATGGGAAAGATTTGTGATTTGAGTGACTTTGAAAGAGGCATGATAGTGGGCACTCGGCAGGAGGATGCAAGCATCTCAGAAATGGTAAACCTTTTCTGCTATGCAAGGACTGTAGTGAGCGTGTACAATGAATGGTGCACAAACAACAAAACAAGCAGTCAGTGGTCTTCCTGCAGGCAGAAACAACTGGTTGATGTTTGAGGGCAACTGAAGCTGGAGAGGATTATACAAGTTAGCAGGCAAGTTTCAATATACACAGCCCACCACAAGCTGGAACAAATGGGCTACAATAGCAGATGTCACCTTTGTGTACTGTTAGTCTCTGCTAAAAACTGACAAATCTGTCTGCAGTGGGTCAGGGAGCACCAAAACTAGGCCCTTAAAGACTGGAAAAAGTTGCCTGATCCAATGAATCAGTTTCAGTTAATACACACCAATGGATATGGAGTCAACAACGTTGCAGAGGATGTTCTCATATTTTTAGAATATTTTCCAGAAATATAATTGTTTCAAATATCATTATTTCTTAAAGCTTCCATCTGATAGCCCTTTCTTTGGACTACCAACCTACATCTAGATTTCCAAGAAAACAGGGCACTGCTTAAAATTGGTAGTGGTATTTTATTCTGCTCCTCTTCCACAGCTTTCCATAGTCCAATCATTGTTTTAGGTCTGTATTCAGAAAGCATTCTTTTTAGCAGTCTGAAGGCACAAGTCCATTGGTGACACATTAGTGAAGGAATATGAGCAAAAAATATAGACTTGATACCCATCTCTTTTTTCAAGAGTGATAGATTTTGATGTATGACTGGTAGGTAGCCTTATCTTGATGGAGTTCTATTCTTTGAAGGCTCTGTGGACAAAGGAATGGTATTTCCTCTTTAAATATAGGAGTTAAAAACATTATTTTGGTAACTTGTAGAACTGATTTTAGCATTCTTTTCAAATATCTTTAATTTCCCATTATACAAGAAACCAGGTGGGCAGTCTTAGTGAGAGATGGGTTTGCCTCCTTGGGGAGCTCCATGGGCAACAATGGCACACAGAACAGCAACAAGGGCCTCTCTGAATCTTGACATTGGCAAAAAGATTCCAACTCACTAGGTTTTTGTTCGAGATCCTTAATTTGAATTGACCAATTGGAACAGTCAGCTGTGGGCTAATCCGTTACACCGGTGTACTTACCTGATTAAAAACGCACAAAGAAAGAATGCTCCAGACTCTAGTGTGGGATATGGTGGACCTACCACACTTGAGAAGGATGGTCCACCGCGGAAACAAACTGGACCTTCCAAACGGCATATGTGAAAGAGATTTTGACTGAGTGAGTGTAAGATTGGTGTACGGAATACTAGAGGTATAAATGGCAAGATGAGGTGATTGAAGAAATGAATAAGTATAGATTGTTTTAATGAGAGTAATAAGAACCTTACCTTTACTCTCATTAAAGTAATTGTAGGCACGTAAACTTTTGAATGGTTATAGTAACACTGACTTTTCAAACAGTGAAAGTATAGATTGGATGTGCTGTGTGTAAGTGAAACCAAAAAGAAGAAAATTGGTATAAGAGTGAGCAGAATGGTGAGTGTGTGGTCTGGAGTACTGCATAATGTGAGAGGACAGGCTGGTGTAAATGTGATTTTAAGTGAAATGATGAACAACTTGATTCACTATAGATGCATAAGTGAGAGAAGTCTTTGGATTCGTTTTAAAGTGAAACTTCAAAGAACAGTAATTGCTATAGTGTATGCTCCTTGTGACTTGGAACCTTCTGATAAGAAGGAAGATTTTTGGAATGAGCTAAAAGCTGTTTTGAGCCAATTTGGTGCTAAGGAGGAAGTTATAATAGCAGGGGATATAAATGCTAGAGTAGGTGTACAGAATGCAATTTCTGATAATGTTCTGGGTCGGTTTAATGATCCTTGTGCGAGTGTTAATGGTGAAAGAAAAACTGAACTCTGCATTGAGAATGGTTTGTGTGTATCTAAAACGTTTTTTAAGAACAAGTATATCCACACATATACTTGAGAAAATCGTGCTCATGGTCAAAAGAGTGTTATAGTTTTTGTTGTTTATGATCAGCTTCTGAAACAGTTATTGACACTCATTTGATGAAAGGTGCAGATGTTGGCTCTGATCATTACTTGGTAGTATCACAAATGAAACGGAATGTTGGTTGGAGGAAAAGGAATAGGAAGAGGCCTAGGATAGAAAGAATAAAGGTTGAAATGCTACCTGAAGATCATCAGCATTACTCTAATTTACTCAGAGAACGACTGAAGAAGCTGAAGTCAAGCAAGAGGGTGGTAGAAAAGAAGTCGGGATGTTTTAAGAAATGTGTTGTCACTGCTGCTGAAGAGGTCTGTGGCACAACAATAGTGGGTAGCAATAGATGTGATGCTTGGTGGGACAGTGAGATTGAAGAGGCAGTAAAAAGAAAGAAGGAAGCATATCTGGGGATATCGCAAGGTAGTTTCTGAGGATGAATACCGCTGTAAAAAGCATGAGGCAGCTAAGCTGGTTTGCCAAAGTAAGGCAAAAAGTAGGAAGGAAAAGGTGGAAAGGTAGGAATTGGCTTTTTGGAAAGATAAAGAAACTTTCTGGAAGTACATGAGACTCAGGAAAAATATAGGAAACAAAGTTGTAAGTTGTGTGAAGAATAGGATTGGGGAAATGATATGGGAGCCCAACAAGTTAAATGAAAGATGGGGTGAATACTTCTGTGAGTTATTAGCTCAAGAAAGCAAAGGTGATTCTGAGGCAGAAGCAGATAATGTCACAGTGAAAGATGGAAGCACAGGAGGAATCTTAAGAGAAGAGGTGTGTAAAGCTCTAAAATCTCTTCAGAATGGTAAGTAAGGCTGCAGGAGTTGATTGCATAACTGCTGAGATGTTGAAACATAGTGGTGACTGTGTAATTGACTGGTTAACTGATATTTCCCAGTTGTGTTGGGAGTTAGGAATAGTCCCTTGGGATTGGAAGGATACTATCATTGTTCCCTTGTATAAACAGTGATGGGAAGTTGCAAAATCATTTTTGGAGCAGGTGAAATACATATTTGGAGCAACAAAATGCATTTCTGAAGCAGATAAAATACATTTTGGGTGTAAAAAAACTTTTTTTTTTGGAGCAGGTAAAATATTAGTAGATAGAAAAAACTCTTAAGCAAAAAATGTTTTGGAACTAGATGCACCCTACTTAGATTTAAAACATCTTGCTTTGAAATACACACACACAAAGATTTTAGTTTTCAAATAGATCAAAAAATTTGTATCCATAGCAGGATTCTATTATTAATCATTTATTTTACAAAAAACGTTTAATTTTTTGCTGCTTTTCTCAATATTTAATTGCTCACTTCTATTTTTTTTTTCTAATTTTTTAAGATAGTTAACAATACTTATTATTTCTTCTGTTGGATGGATGAGAAATAAATTTCCCTTGAAGAAATATATATACATGGTTGGGTTGTAAATCCTTTAATATTTTTCACTGTACACCATGTAAACTTTCAGTTCAGAAAACTTGAAAATTTTCATCGTCCTGCAGCGGTGTTTAGTTAGCAATGTTTTGTTTTGCTTCTTTTAATAGTACCTGACCACTTTCTATTGCACTAGTGTCACATTTTTTATGCCACATTCAATGTTCATCTCAGCATTGTTTAGCATTTTCTGAGAGGAATCCAACTGCTGCAAAAGCTCAGCTTCTTCCCGGTTCCTTGTGAACATTCAATTTCTTCTTTTTTGCTTATTTTGCTGCGTTTTTCCACCACTAATCCACCCTTGATATTTTTTCCAGGATTCTTTATAAGCTGTCAGAAGTTTTTTTGTTACATTAATTTTACTCACATCTCCATTTAGTCTCTTGACCTGATCTTTGTGCTTTTTGCTCTCTGCATGACGCCTACAATCATCGCAGCCACCATGCGCTATATGCTAAAATCGCAGACACATGGCTTACAAAATGCGATTCGGCATAACTTTAGATGCTTCATAAAAAGGCCATTCTTTGCTATATATACTGCAATACACTCGAGGGTAAGTTTTATCTGACTTCATTCTCTTTATTATCACGGCTGTTTCTCACTGCAACATTTTATTTCATTTTAATCTAAATTAACCCTTTCCACTCTAATAACTTTTCACCTATACTCACCCAGCACTCGTGTTTTTGTCCCCCCTGCAGTAGAGGCCACAACTTAGCAGTGAAAGCTCAGCTTTGGCTCACCAACCCAGACAGACATACGAGCTATAGAGGCATCATCGGCGTTGTGGGTGACACCAGACCTATTCGGCGAAAAATAAATGTCTTGTGAACGTCGACATGCGAGCTATAGAGGCGTCATCGGCATGGAGGTAGGCACCCGACAAGTGAGATATTCGGCGAAAAAGAAATGTCTTGCAAGCCCTGACATAATGAGCTATAGAGGCGTCATAGACGTGGCGGATGACACTCCACACGCGAGCTATTCGGCGAAAAAGAAATGTCTCGCGAGTGCTGCCATGCGAGCTTTAGAGCCGTCATCGGCATGGCGAGTGCTGCCATGCGAGCTTTAGAGCCGTCATCGGCATGGCGAGTGACACCCGACACGCTGACGACAGTTCTTATTCACCGAATAGAGAAAAAGAAACGTCTCGCGAGCCCCTACATGCTAGCTATAGAGGCATCATCGGTGTGGCGCGTGACACCCGACACGCTGACGACGTTTCTTTTTCTCTATTCGGTGAATAAGAACTGCCTCGCGAGCTTCTACATGCTAGCTATAGAGGCATCATCGGCGTGGCGCGTGACACCTGACACGCTGACGACGTTTCTTTTTCTCTATTCGGTGAATAAGAACTGCCTCGCGAGCCCCTACATGCTAGCTATAGAGGCATCATCGGCGTGGCACGTGACACCTGACACGCTGACGACGTTTCTTTTTCTCTATTCGGTGAATAAGAACTGCCTCGCGAGCCCCTACATGCTAGCTATAGAGGCATCATCGGCGTGGTGCGTGACACCTGACACGCTGACGACGTTTCTTTTTCTCTATTCGGTGAATAAGAACTCCCTCGCGAGCCCCTACATGCTAGCTATAGAGGCATCATCGGCGTGGCACGTGACACCTGACACGCTGACGACGTTTCTTTTTCTCTATTCGGTGAATAAGAACTGCCTCGCGAGCCCCTACATGCTAGCTATAGAGGCATCATCGGCGTGGCGCGTGACATCTGACACGCTGACGACGTTTCTTTTTCTCTATTCGGTGAATAAGAACTGCCTCGCGAGCTAGCTATAGAGGCATCATCGGCGTGGCGCGTGACACCCGACCTATTCAACGAAAAAGAAATATCTCGCGAGCTACAGAGGCATCATGTCATCGGCGTGGCGGGAGACACTAACCAGGCGAGCTATTCGGCGATTTCGTAATGTTGGGTGTCACCCGGCAGTCAAGTGGAAAGGTTTAAAACGTTTGGGCTGAAATTTTCACAGCACAAAGCCACATGTAATCAATGTAAAGAGTTCACAAAAGGCGCTGAGCTGAACTAAGCTAAGCTCCCTCTCGGCTTTTGCGCAAGGCACTCTCAAATGGCTGTACGGGGAATCACATGACAAACAGCATACGAAAAGAAGCTCCTTCTCCGTTGGTGGGGAAGTCAGAACATTGAAGGCGTATAGGGGCTATCTGTAAAGTGCGCTTTTTCGACCAAAAGAAGGTAAAAAATAGAAAATTGCAGGTAGGGATCTTGCGTGGGCTTTTCCGTAGTTTTTTGGGTTACTTCCGTAAAACCATAAGATGGAGAGGAAATCCGTACAAACTACGGAAAATCTGTAAAACTTGGCATCTCTGAATACCTACGAATCCTTTAGAAACAGAACCATTGCATCCTGCTACGGGAGAGCCATTTTCAGTCGTACTCCGCGTCAACAAAATAGCTAACGACTGACCTTACGCTAGATTTATGTAATCGCGCACCTCGCCCGGAACGAAATACCTGCACCATCCCAAAGAGCAGGGAACAACATATAAGCAATCTCAATTGCACAACACTTCGAAAGACCACTAAACCATCTGTAAACAATTTTCATTAGAATTTCATAACGTACAGCATTGTTTCTCCTATTACATACCACGTGATTACAACAAAACTC
The DNA here is from genome assembly GCA_039090855.1 of Macrothele yani. Classification (NCBI taxonomy): domain Eukaryota; kingdom Metazoa; phylum Arthropoda; class Arachnida; order Araneae; family Macrothelidae; genus Macrothele; species Macrothele yani. The sequence goes on from CM077017.1 coordinate 16,837,856, forward strand.
CTTTTCCATAAGCTCCATCTACATCGTGAAACCTATTCGTCACTTATACCGAAAAAACAATTAATTGGAAGATAGATGAAAAACATTCCGAAAGGTTGGGATTGACGGTACGTGTTGATTGAGCGTCGTTATAAGTTTAACCAAATTATGCGTAGACCTTAGAAAAGCGTCATTCAATTCGCCATTTAAAACAGCATTTTTTGCCTTGAAAACATTTTTTTTTTTTCGCTTGCCAGTTTTCGCTGTGGATTGCCGTTTCAGCGCAGTTGGGCACAAATATTAATTTTTTTCGTAATTTGTAACAATTGTAACAATTTGTAACACAAGATAATGAAATTGGCGTAGTTCGGAGCAAACTTTCCATCACTGTATATGGGAAAAGGTGATCAGACTGACTGCAAGAACTTTTGTGGTATCTGTTTGCTGAGTGTGCCAGGGAAAGTGTTTGATAGGGTCATTATTGAAAAAGTACGAGGTCTTGCATCAGAGAAAGTGTGGGATGTTCAGAGTGGTTTTATGCCCGGTAAAGGCTGCACTAACCAAATTTTTGCATTGTGCATGATGATTGAAAAGTGTCTGGCTGTTGGTAAGAAAGTTTTTGCTGCCTTCATAGATTTAGGGAAAGCTTATGAACAATTAAATAGGATACTTTCATGGAAGGAACTGAATAAATATGGTGTTACTGGGAATTTACTCAATAGTGTAAAAGCCATGTATGCTGGCAGTAGAACTTGTATAGGAGTGAATGGTGTTTTATCAAAATGGTTTTCTATTGGTGCAGGAGTCTAACAAGGTTGTGTAGTGTTACCATGGCTGTTTAACATATTTAGGGATGCGTGCATGCGTGATGCCAAGGTGGACAATACTGGTTTGTCTTGGTAAAATCCGTGTGTGCAGATTACTGTATGCTGATGGCACAGTCCTGTTGGCAGAGAGCAAAAGTGAGTTGAAGGGTATGTTGTCTCAGATGTACTATGTTTGCATGAAATTCAAACTGAGTATAAATAAGGGAAAAACCAAAGTTATAATTTTTGAGTGAGGAACTGTTAGCACTGAATGTAGCATAAGTCTAAATGGCACAGTGATTGGCCAGGTGAATGAGTGTGTATTTAGGAAGCATGTTTGACAGAAAGAACAAATTAGATGGTGAAATTAGTAGGCAAGTGAATTCTACATTGAAAGTCATAGCTGCTTTAGGAGGTTTTCACAGGAATGATGGGTTCTCAAGAGAGTCCCGCATGGCTGTGTATGAAAGTGTAACTGTTCCTACTGTGGTGTACGGCAGTGAAACCTGGGTACTACAAAAGAAACATAAGAGTCATTTGTGTGCTGGAGAAATGCATTACTCACAGGGGGTTTGTGGCAAGACACGTTCTGATTGCGTGAGGATGAAGATATGTTGCAGTTGTGCAATGTGAAGCAAAATGTTGTTAGCAAGGTGGAGACTAATATGCTTTGGTGGTTTGGCCATGTTGAAAGAATGAGTGATGAGATGCTTGCTAAGAATTTTTTTTAGCCTAAGTGGCAGGACTGAAAGGCAGAGGAAGGCCAAGGAAGTCATGGGAGGATCAGATTCAGGAGTGTCTACACGAGAAAAAGATTATGAGTATGAAGTATAGAAGGTCTTGTGTATGTCGTGTGATGGATGTCAGTGAAGCCCACATTGTGTGTCAAGATTGCTGTAAATGGACAAGTTTGGTACGGCAACAATAAGTAAATAATCAGTTAAAAATGTATCTGGTAGTTTGTATTTCTTTGTGGAGCTAACCTCTGAAGCCCACAGAACAGCTTAGCGATATGTATGCATGTGCGAGAAACCAGCAATAATCACGAATCCTGTACTTAAAAACTTTCTTTTGATTCTCGGAACCAAGTCTTTTTCTGCTCTTTTGTGATAGTAAATCTATCTTTTTCTGTTATTCATTTAGGTAGATCCATGCTTTATCAATAGTCACAATAAACTTCTATCTGTCTCCAGCTAAGTGATTTTCAAAAAGAAGTCTACACCATGTTCTGCGCTCAGCCACATGCCTGGGCAAAAGGGGTGAACAACATTGTTTTTTTGTTTTTTTTCCAGATTCAAATCTTTGTTTATTACCTTGTTTACAGTTGATAGAGATTTTTAATGATTTAACGATTGCGCTTCGAGTCAATGTTTTTTTGGGTTTTTTTTTTCAAGATTACAGACCTTACTTTTGTAATCAAGAAAGAAACTATCAGCTGTTGAACTTGTCCAATAACTGAAAAGTATGCAGACGTAAAAATACCAGACAAATGTTTCCATATTAGTTTTCTGCACACAATATAGCATTTAGACCTCATATGACATATGCACATTGCTTTACGGTCACAGCATGAAATGCAATTTTTTTTTTTTTACAAATATGAATTTTATAGTAGCCTAACAAAGAATTAAAAATGTTATTTGAAACCACCTAATCTTCAAGGTATTTTACTCAATTTTAAGATATCTTTGCAGATACAGAAAACAAAATAAACATAAAATAGTGACAAATTATGACGTGCAACAAAATGCAATGCAATAAATCACACAAAAATAAAATTTAACAAACCCAAACCTTCTGAGGAAGCGTGTGTACGTCTGGCGATAAGCAAATCCTGCTCTTCTGACTCTAACATTTTCTAATAAACCAAGGTAGCAAACTTGGTGTTTAACCCTGACTTCATCAAAAAATGCTGGTGATTTTTGTTCATTGGGTTTAATGCATCTCACATAATAAGGCTCCTAAAGCAAAAAAGTGAAATACATTAAGTAATATGCCAGCTAACAAAAAAAAAAAAAAAAAAAACTATAACACATTGAAAAAATTTCACTGACAAAAATATCCATTGCTAAAGAAAATTGAAGTAACTTAATACCAACTTTTGAAGTACACTGCTCCAGTAGAAGCAGTGTTTTGAATTTTAGACATGGGTGCCACTAAAGTGCTTATGCCAAGACTGAAAATCGAGACAATGTAAGGAGTTGGGCTATATCGATTAATGTGACAAGGGAAAAAAATAAAAAATATAATTAACTACCTCCCTCAACTTTATAAGTTGATAAGACAAAAACTGAATACTGCCATTTCGGTGATCCGTACAGCTCTTTTCACAGCATTTCCTTAATCACTGTTTGCTACATCAAGAAATAAAAGGTGCGAGCATTTTTCCTTTTGTTTAATCAAAAATTAAAGTTCAAAATTGGAACTTCAACTGTTCAACGCCGTATATAGTGATACGCAGCAGTTTTTCCTGCACAATGAGTAATAAGTAGCGGCATTTTTTAACTTTAACTTCGTTAAGAAAATGGCAAAATGCCTGCTCTGTGATTTTTTAATGTAGCAAGAGATGACTAAGGAATGGCAAAACATGCATTTTAAGTTAAATTAATTCCAAAATCGGTACTGAGGTAGTCACTCTGCCTTGAATACGATTTTACGGGTCACGAAAGATAAAACAGATTCTTTCACGGACACATCATGAACAGAGTTTGAAATATTTTGCTTAAAAAAAAAATTGGAGTGTAAAAATCAGGGTTTGTACTCTTTTTGGGGGAAAAAATTCAAGGACTTTCCAGGCCTTTTCCAGGCCATATACAAAAAATTCCAGGATGATTATTACGCTTTACAGTATCATGCTCAAATTATTTTTTAAAAGCAATTTCAGTTTTAAGTAATAAAAATGATGAAAGATGCAAATGGATGATGCAAATGGAAGGGAATATAACTGTCCGTAATTAGCATGTTCTCGTTGCGCTAGGCGCTTAAGCACGGCTGAATTCCGTCAGACCCCCAATGGTCAAATGATTGAAATGTGCTGATGTTCATGGAATGAAATGGTTGATCAGCTATGATAACCACATAAAAGTTCGAAGGGGGAGGAGGGGGGCGATTTTTTTTTTACTTTATGCAACATTCTACATTACTCCAGTATTTATCTTGTCATCATCAACAATAGCAATGTAACTACCACTTACGATCGCGGATATCGGCCAACTGAAAATCTGCCATACAACTAAGGGATACAACACACAGGTATCCTGTTACAATGTATTGTAATTGAAAAAAAAAAAAAAAAAGGTTTCAGAAATTAAAATCGAAAAAAAAAATTTTAGAAATTAATATCAAGTCATGGTGTTTCAAAAATCCGCTTTCCTTTATAATGTTTAAAAACATGTAATGTTTTTTTCTTTTTTACCTGTCGTGTATAATAAAAGTGGGTTGATTTTTTTATGGAATCAGACGTCCATATGTCTGATTGCCTTTGTCTGAGTTCACACGTTAGCTACTGTGTACAAGTAGACCTATTTTTTTCAGCTCAAAAATATGTAGTTTTGTATGTATTCACAGTATAACTCATTCCGTATTCCCACAGAACAAAATTCAGCAGATACAAATGAAGAACATCAAGACCCACCCAACACCATGTTTCCGATTGTCTGCAGTTTATATTCAAGAAATGCGAATATGGATCAATGGTGAATGCAGCAACTATGGTTTTTATTTATTACCAAGAAAAAAAAAAGGAGCCTGAAAGCTGTAAAGCTGAAACCGATATTTCTCCCCTCCCGAAAACATTCCGATTAAGTTCAAACAGCAGGAGCACGCGTCCACGCACACTCAACCTCTGGAATGTCCTGATGGAACGGAACGGCTTCTTTTCATTTGGCACATCGCCATAAATCACCACCTGCAGCTCACTGAAGTGTCTTCCTCCTTCACCCTAACTATAGGAGAAAACGTAAAAAAAAAAGCTGCCCAATTTCCGACAAAATGACCAAATTTACGTCATAACACGTTGCAATTTACTAAAATACGTTTATCTGCTGAATTTCGCCAAAATCCATTGAAAACTTTTTAATTATAGATTTTTTTATTAAAACAGTAACTCAGACATCTGAATAAAAATGTATGTTTGTAATTAAAATAGAGTCCATATCATCACAGAAACAAAATTTAAGGATCACTCTGTTTAAATAAATCATGGCATCTAAAAAAAATAATTTGCTTGCTTTTCCCGTAATTTATAATTGCAGTTTCTTTTTTTCAATCCGGTTTTGCAACGGAAGATTTCTTTTTTTTTTTTTTTTTTTTTTGCATCTGCTAAAGTTTCAAACGGAATTTGACAGAAATTTGCACTAGAACTTTATTGTGATGTATTTTAACCACTGTAAAAATTTTACTGTGTTATTTTCAAAATTCCGAAAAATGGATTTCTGAAAATACCTCTTGGTCCTTTTGAGCCGTGGAAGTGATAAACAGGTGTTTGCTTTCTTCCCAACCAAGGGCTTCGGATCAGCGCTCCCAGCTGTCAATCAACCGTTGCTATGGTAACACACTTTCTGCTCAAGGCTCATTGTCTAAAGAGGCACACATAATAAAAATTTCCAATGCTAACTTTTTAAGTTTTAAACCGATTCAAATGGAATTTTGGGAGTGAGCTTCTGTAATCTAATTATAGTAAATGTAAAAATTTCAGCCACTTTTGTGAAAAATTCGCAAAGATAGTTTTCTTATTTTTTATCATAAGTAGCCGAAGTCTCTTGAGGGGTGGGCCGGAAGCAAGCGTCTTAATGCAATAAACAAGGAGCAGATGAATGTGTTGTTCAGGCATACTCTTCACTGGTGGATGCCAGCTGCTTGGTAAACACGCGACCCCCTTCCCTTGCAAATGCTAAATGTCTCTTCTTTCCCCTTCTGTTGTTCTCAGTAGTTGTCGGACGGACATCAAGTAACAGACCTGCTAGTAATCATCCAATTTTATTGCACTGGAAGTAGTGCTTCCCCCAAGCCAAATTAGGATTTGGGCACATCCGAAACACCACTGTTGCCGGCGGTTTCTTTGAGAACAGAGGAGAGGAACTTAAAAAATGAAGGGGTAACAGTCAGTAACACGATTTCCTAAAAGGGCATTTTTTTTAAGCACTAATTTCAAATTTCAAGGCTTTTCAAGACAGCATTAAAAAAATACCGTTTTTCCAGGATATTCCAGGCCTTGAAAACGTAATCATGATTTTCCAGGACTTTCCAGGTTTTCAAGCACGCGTGCGCACCCTGAAAAATGCAAGCCCCACTGATTTATTTTGAAGCAGAGACTACGAAGTAGGAAAGCAAGCATTTCGTTTAGAAAAATTCTTTTAAAATGCAAATTTGTTATTTTGCACGGTTACGGAAAAATAAATGAACATCATTGGAAACAATAAAAAATGAGGAATACATCCAGGAAGAGAAACAGTAATAAAACAAAAAGCGGAAAATCACGGAACATTCTCATGACCCCTAGACTGCGCATTTATGCCGAACTTCTAGAAAATGTGATGAACCCCAAAAAACGCACTTTCCGACCGGAAGAGATTTGACAAAATCCGGAAAATTTGGCTGGTGTGCAATCGCGATGAACTTTTTAGAACATTTTGATCACTTTTAAAACATTTGGTGCAACTCCACAATTTCAAGGATTACAGAAATACACAACTTTCGTAGGAAAAACGAAAACAGAATTTTAAAATATTCTAACAAGAATAACAGGTGGCCAAAATCTTTAAAAGACTGAAGAATGGCAGCCATGATTTTAGAGCTGACTTTTAAGAATGCAAACAACGATCTTAATTGGCTGAGCAGTGCTTGTGAAATATCTAGGATGTGGATAAATGCTTGGAAGTCTACACTGAAGTGCCAGAAAAACTGGTACAGACAAGCTTATGCAAAATACATAGCAACGTCACCTATGCGCATACTCGGTTGCGTCTGCCAGTGCGTATATAAAGCGATAGACATCCTTGCCAGCTGTCAGAGTTATTTTCGACATGAGAATGACAAGTAATAACAATTTAAGCGATTTTCAACGTGGTGTCATAGTTGGCGCTCATGAGATGGGACATAGTATTTTGGAGGTAGAAACGAAGCTCGGATTTTCACGAACGATAATTGCAAGAGCGTACCGTGACGACAAAAATTTCGGCAAAACCTCCAACCTACGATACCTGTATGACCATAAAAAGACATTGGGTGAACGTTACCATCGTCAGCTGTCGGAATCGTTTCACGCGATAGGCATGCAACACTCTCGCAGGTATCATCGGAATTCAATGCTGGAGCCTCAACAAGCATCAGCGTCCGGACTGTGCAATGTACCCTGCACGATATGGGCTTTGGGAGCCGACGCCCAAGTCTAGTCCCCTTGATGGGTGCACGACACAGAGCTATGCGCCTCGCTTGGGCACGGCAACACCGCCACTGGACACTTGATGACTGGAAACAAGTAGCCTGGTCTGATGAGTCGCGTTTCCAACTGTATCGGGCAGATGGAAGGATTCGGGTGTGGCTCAAACCCCATGAAGCCATGGATCCTGCTTGTCAACAGGGAACTGTACCGGCTGGTGGGGGGTCCCGTAATGGTATGGAGTGAGTTTAGCTGGACTTCACTGGGACCCCTGGTACGTCTATAAATGTCTGTGACCGGCCAACGCTATGTGCACATCTTTTCTGATGAGGTACACCCGTTCATGCCCTGCATTCATGCTGATGGGTTGGGCTTGTTCCCACAGGACAATGCACCTCCACACAAGTGCCAAGACACCGCATTATGGTTAAAGGAGCATTCATCTGAGTTTGCGGTGTTGCCATTCCCACCGAAGTCCCCAGATCTGAACGTGATAGAACACATTTGGGATGCCATGCAACGCACTATCGAACACAGGAATCCGAGACCTCTGAATTCACCCAAATTGTAGAACACTCTGCAGGAAGTATGGTGTGCATTGCCTACAGCATATTTCCAGAAGCTAGTGGAGTCCATGCCCCATCGTATTTCTGCAGTCCTGTGTTCCCGTGGGGGACCTACCAAGTATTAGACTGGTGTACCAGTTTTTCCGGCACTTCAGTGTATATTAATACTTCTAAGTTGAATTCCAAAAAATTATTAATCACATAGAACAAGAGGAAGAGGTTGAAACAAATAAACAAACTTTAATTATTTGAGTGTGCTCAGAGGCTGGAAACAAAGAAAATTGGCTACCTACAATGCAATATTTAGATTATTTTATATCAGCGAAAGCTAGATGTGAAATGAAATGCTCTTAAGGAGCTTATAAACAGCTGACATGCAGATTGCTAAAACGAATAACAGGGGGAAATAAGGGAATTCCGTGGCAGAACAGAATTAGCCATGCAGTCATACCTGAGCTGGGTACTTTCCCAGTAGAAGTTAGTAAGAACATATTGAGGTGGTATGAACATGTCAAGGTTATACAGATATTATACTTTGTGGTATGAGGAGGATACAGGCCAAATGATAGATTCACAGAGTTCTACAATGGAAGAGTTTTGACAGACACCACTTTGGTTACACTTGTTATCAAACAGCATTAACAGTTAAAATATGATACACATAGACACACATTAAAAATGCTACTGATAAATTCCGTAAGTTAGCAATTCTGAATCTTACCTTTGAAGCTAGATTTTGCACAAGAGCTATCATTGAATTTTTAAACAGAGTCCCTGCAGTCAGAGGCCTTTTTGTAACCTACAAAGTAGCAAATGGAAAGCAAATATCACACCTCTACAGCACAACACATCACATACACACATTTGATTTCAGCAAATTTAGGACATACATTATGAAAACACAAAAAAAAAAAAGATGCCAAATTTTGTGGAGTAATAAGCTTAACGTTTGGTCAAAACTTCTAATTTAATATCTTAAAAGTGCATTAAAATTTTAATCAATATATATATATATATATATATATATATATATATATATATATATATATATATATATATATATATATATATATTTATAGCTATCAGAAAACTAAATCCTTACCCCCATCATTTTGGGGTATTGTACAGTGCTAACTACAAAATTTGAACATCAGGAAAACATACAGGGTTGGAAATTATTTAGTGAGAATTGTGCTGCACAGAAGACAGGAGTCCTCAGAGAGAATCTAACGGGTTATCCTCTATACCCCTGGGTAGAATGGTTGAATTCTACCTTAAATGGCATATGCACATTAGCAATGCAAACGCATCTCGTGGTTGGTAAGTGGTCTAAAGCCCTGTTTACAAAGTCTGAGCAGTGTTGTTGGCTAAAAATGAAAGTTACTAGAGGTTGTACTATGAAGGAATGTTACGAAGGATTACAACAAGCTTGTAGAGCATCTGGTTTACCATATAGTACAGTAGCAAAGTGGGTGGCAGCCTTCAAAAGATGACAGAGAAATGTGGCTTGCGCTTCTGGGTGCGGACATCCCCAGGTGAGTGAAACTGAAGTGCTTGCTTTGTCAGCATTGTTGGAGAATGAACTGCAGTGGACAATTCATGAACTTGCCCAAAAGTGTAACCTTTCACATACAACTGTGCTGAACTTTTAAAAAAAAAGGGGCTAAATATGTGAAAAATCGCATCACATCGAGTGCCTCATGCCGTAAGCAATGTTGAGATTGGCAACATTACCTGTCAGCTGAACTCCATTCGGAATGGTATAAATGTGATGTGGACATATTTCTACAGCGTATCCTTAACATTAGATGAAAAACAGGTTGGGTGTTATGAACTGGAACTCAAATGCTAGCCTAATGAATGGAGGCATTATGGCTCGCCTTGCCAAAAAAGAGGTCTAACAGAACCCCAGTAACGTTAAGGTAATGATCATCGCAGTCTATGACTGCGATGGCATCGTACTAACACAAACCATACCTCCTGGACAAACAGTAAATGCAGTGTATTATGCGCATTTTCTCGAATGTAAACCTATGACCAGCTCTCTGGAAGAAGCGGCGTCATTTGCTGGAGCTAACTCTGATAATTTTGCATGACAGCATTCACTGCCATGTTGCTGGCATTGTTACCAACCTGTTCTAATGATGGGGTTGGGGAGTGTTGTATCACCCTCCCTATTTGCCCGACTTAAGTCTGTGACTTTGACTTGTTTCCGAAAATGAAAGCACCACCTCAGGGGATTCGTTTCAAGACCACAGACAACATCATAAGAGCAGTAGATCGGTCCATGGCAACTAGCAACGCATCTCACCTTGCTGAAGACATACAAGACTTTCACACACACATGGCAGTGGGTTTTGGATATGCTGGAACTACACCAATGAGCGATTACATTATGATCACCTACCTAATTAGCTGTAGGACCCCCTTTAGCCAGCAAAACAGCGCACACTCGGTGAGGCTTGATTTGATGAGGTGCCATAATGTTAACAGCAGGTCCTCCAGTTCCCGTATATTTGGGGGGGGGGGGGGGGTTAGCGCAAACCTGCTTTTCCAAGTTGAACCACAAATGTTCGATTGGGTTCATTTCAGGTGAATTTGGAGGCCAGGGCATTAACAGAAAGTCACCAGCACATTCCTCGAACCACTCCTTGACTATTCTGGCAATGTGGCATGGCACATTATCCGGCTGGTAATGGCCATCACCAGCAGGGAACACAGTTGCCATGAACGGGTGGAACTTGGTCTGCAACTATGTTAAGATACCTGACAGCTGTCAGGGATTGTGCTATTGGGATAATGGGGCCTAAAGTGTCCCAAGAAAACATCGCCCATTGCATAACACCACCGCTGCTGGCCTGTTTCCACCCAATAGTGCATCCAGGTGCCATAGCCTTAGTTGGTAATCGGTCTATGTGATGCACCAGGAATCTTGATTCATCAGACCAGCCCACTTTCTTCCAATTATCCACGGTCGAATCTCGATGATCTTGGGCCCATTTCATGCGTTGTTGGCGATGACATGCAGTGAGCATGAGGACCTGGCTGGGTCTTCAGCTACGTACGCCCATGCACAGAAGGCTGCGATGAACTGTGTGGTGTGACACATTGCCCTGATCACCACTGTTGTAGCTGAGGGTGATTTGTCGCACTGTGGCCCTGCGGTCGCTGTGAACAATGAACAACAGTCTTCGCTCCCCTCTGGCATCAGTGAGATCCGTTCGACATACAGCTGGATGACGGTTCGTCGTTTGGCCATATGTGCACCACTTTTGATACATACTCACTACAGTGGCACGTGAACAACCACAAACTGCACCGTTTCAGAGATTGTAGTTCTGAGGCACCGTGCCATCACAATTTGTCCTTCATCAAACTGATAAATTGGCAGCTTTTCCCATTCCGACTCTGAACACTCTACTAGTCAAAACCGGTCCTCGGGTTGTATATATACTGCTCTGTGAACTTCAGCTGCGCCACTGTTCAATCTCCAGGCAAGCTCATTTCTCTGGGATGGGGGTGGTCATAATGTAATGGCTCACCGGTGTATATTGAAGGGATATAGCCAATTAGAGTCAGATCCTATGTCATATTCCAATGTAAACCATTATATTCTCATTACTAAATTTCCAACCCTTGTATACACAGTGAAACCTTGGTTATACATTTTTTAAGGCCTTAAAAAAAAAAAAAAAAAAAAATGTAAAGAATGAATGAACAAACGAAATTTCAAAATGTTTAGTATTGTAAAATTTATGCTTTAAAAGAGTACAAGATGTTCCTTAATGATTTATTTCAAACTGGAATCGACAGCGAAAGAAAAAAAAAGATACACATTATTGCATTGCAAAAGTCATAAACCTATGAAAATCAAACCTTTGTTTAGATGATACCTTTCTATAAAAATCCTGATTCCAGATTAAGTGAAATCCTCACAACTAAGAATCTGAGATATGGAACTCATGAATTAACAGCTTTTTCTTTTGCTGCAGATCCTGAGTGCATCCATTTAAAACCAGAATGTTGAATATTGAGGAGATACATTTAAGATTCTACTCTACTAACACCACGAAATAGTGGAGCGACAAAGTTACGTCCCAGAGATTTATCAATTTTAAATAGCACATACAAAGTCTTATCAGAATAATATGCAGGGATCATAGCATACTTCTGGAAAATTTTAGGTAGGAATTTTAGGAATTTTTAGAAAAATTTTAGGAAAATTTTAGGAGTGTATTTCAATAAAAACTAGATGTATATTTGTATACATCTAGTAAAACAACTTTGTATACATTGTAAAGAGTTTGCTTCACACCCTTCAACCATATATACTGATAGACTGCGCATGACATCAAAATTTCTGGCTCCAACATAAAATCACATGACATCAGTCAAAAAGATGGGTTACACCTGCTGTGCTTATGGTTGCTCTGAGCAATATAGTAAAGGAAGTTCTATGATTTTTCATGGGTAAGAAACGAATTAAATACCTAAGTCAATAAAGTTCAATTACTTAACCAGAAACTTGCAGCTATTGATATAAAAACATAGTAACTTAAGAAAAAAAAATGGAATGCATGTTCCAAATTCTTCGCAAATGTTCATCACATTATAAATCACGAAATGTAAACAACCCGATCATGCATGTATATAGCTCATAAGTAAACTTGCCTGAAGAGTTTTCATTATATATGAGGCGCATTCACATAATACACCGAAAACACTGAAGTTCTGCAGCGTAAATTAGTAATCATAACAGCATTTTTACACGAAATTTGGAGTCTGATGATGACGTGCCCAATGTTGGAGCCATGGCGGCTTTGATGCAGCTATTGCCAATGCGCAGTCCATTAGTATATATGGTCGAAGTTCACACCCAAATTTTTTGCATAACGTCTAATGTCTAAAGTTTAAGTATGATTTACTTCTAATGTTCAGTTCTTATCTTTTCACGTGTTATTATCATATTCAAGTATATTTACCACATTCAAGTTTCACTTTGAACATTAATATGCTGTTGAACCAGAAGCAATTCACGATTTTCACAGTAAAGTTTTCAGGTTTCACATTAAATTATAATATCCTAAAAAGGTAATTGAAAACCAAGAACTATGTACAGTTGTTCACTGAATTACTTTTTTCATATTATTGTTTTAACCTTTTCCTGATAAGCCTATCTTTTTCTGCTTCCACCACAACTAATTTACTTTCAGTTTTTTTTATTTCAGCTGAACCTTGTATGATCAAGTTAGAGGCAACTGCTATTTCAACAGTATTTTGTTTTTCTACAGCTTTTCTCATTCTTTCTGTTCCCTCTTGAATTACTGCTAGGGAGGTTTCTTTATCTTTTTTTAAGCCTATTTATTTCTGCATCATTTTCTTTTATTTTGTCATCAAACTCAGCTTTTCTTTTTTTTCTAGCTGCTTTTCCTTATTTTTCCTCTCTTTCTGCTTCCTTTCTTTTACCTTTTTTGATTCTTCTTCCTTCAGCTTATCAACATACTCTTTATAGTCTAAAGTTTAAGTATGATTTACTTCTAATGTTCAGTTCTTATCTTTTCACGTGTTATTATCATATTCAAGTATATTTACCACATTCAAGTTTCACTTTGAACATTAATATGCTGTTGAACCAGAAGCAATTCACGATTTTCACAGTAAAGTTTTCAGGTTTCACATTAAATTATAATATCCTAAAAAGGTAATTGAAAACCAAGAACTATGTACAGTTGTTCACTGAATTACTTTTTTCATATTATTGTTTTAACCTTTTCCTGATAAGCCTATCTTTTTCTGCTTCCACCACAACTAATTTACTTTCAGTTTTTTTTATTTCAGCTGAACCTTGTATGATCAAGTTAGAGGCAACTGCTATTTCAACAGTATTTTGTTTTTCTACAGCTTTTCTCATTCTTTCTGTTCCCTCTTGAATTACTGCTAGGGAGGTTTCTTTATCTTTTTTTAAGCCTATTTATTTCTGCATCATTTTCTTTTATTTTGTCATCAAACTCAGCTTTTCTTTTTTTTTTCTAGCTGCTTTTCCTTATTTTTCCTCTCTTTCTGCTTCCTTTCTTTTACCTTTTTTGATTCTTCTTCCTTCAGCTTATCAACATACTCTTTATAAAATTTATGTGAATCACGAACACTATTTAACAAATTTCTTGTTATGGGAACTTTACTTACACATTCATAGTGTTTAGTGGCCCCTTTAACTATTCTTAATGATGTTATAGTTGAGTCTTTTAAGTTAGCCTTGTCCTTCCTTAACAGAGCAGTGTTAACCAAAAATCCCCTTTCTGCATCAGCATTACTATGAGGTAAAACTAAAATTGACTTGATGAGTTTAGCAAGATTTGAGTATTTTTCTTTTCCGCTAGAGTCTTTAATACTAAATATATTACGCCAGTAATGATCAATCTGCACTGGAATATGCCCTTCCTCTGAAAATTTCACTAGTTCATCTAGAGTTGGCTTATCACAATTTAAAAGTTTCCACTCTTCTCTTACTCTATCAATTTGTTCCTCAGAAAGATGCAAAACACTTGAAATTCTGGTTATTTCCAAAAGTCCTTCAGTGACTGAAAGATGAGTTGACTCTTTCTTTGGTTCTTTTACCTTTAAAACTTCTATGTCTCTTAGCTTTTGATTGCAGAATGGCAAATTTGACTTTAAATATTTTGTGGTTGCAATTAGTGATGATCTTACATCTAGGAGAAATAATTTTTGCCTGGTCTCCTGAACATTCCTGAGGAGATTTTTTGTCTTCATACCAACTTCTAGCTCCCCTAGTTTTTTTCATGAATTTTTGTTTTCAAAATCTACATTCTTTAGGTCTTCTCCAAATTTCCCTGCAATAACATCATCTTGGATAAACTGAGCCATAACATTCTTCATTAAAGTATTTAAATCAGAATATAACTGGTGTATTTTTGGTTCTTCACTCTGATAACATAATGAAAACTTTTCAAAATTTTGGTGTGAAAATGAAATTAATGCTAAATAGCAAGGAGTTAGCTCATTTTTCAGGAAACAGTGAATTCTTTTATACCTTACCTAATTGCATAGTTGTTTTTCAAATATTTTTTGAGATGGCAAGAAGTTTAAAAAATATTCTGTAATATTTAGCCATTGATCCAAGAGCCTCTGGGCTACAGAACCAACGGTTAACCATCTGTTGCTGACATGACGCAAAAGAAATTTGGCTGTGACCAATGTTATATCCTCGACAGATTTATAATCCTCTCGTCTTGCAGCACTACTCTTTAAAAAGTAATGCATATCAGTAGCAAATTCGTCAAAATCTATATTTAAGCTTGTCAAAAAAATTTTTAAATGCATTACTAACAACATGCAGGTTGCAAAAACCTAGTTCCAAAGATTTCTGGCCTGTTTCTTGTTTTACAAATTCATTGATTTTGCGTTAAAAGTACTTATTTACATTTGGGCTGTCCATGGATACACAAATAATTCTGTTCAACGAAATATTGAAGGATGATAACACATCAAGAATTTCTTTTAGCAAAATATCTGCTGTTGCATGACCCAGAAAAACGCTTGTTAGGTATCGGCAAGAAACTGAATTTATTTCTGAAGACCAGTACCTGAGATACACATCCAGCTGCCGTTTCACTTGTGTATTTGTAGTTTCATCAAATGCTACAGTAACCTTTCCTGGGCTACTAGACGCAATGTCTTTTTTCAAATCCTCTTCAAAATATTTTGACAATCCATGTGATATCACATAAGCAACTTTTTTTTCTTTAAGTTGCATTTTGGCTGCAATAGCAGAATCAGGAAACATTTCTTTGAAAAGTTCAACTGTTTCAGTGCATGAAACAAAAGACATATTGTCCTTAGCAACTTTCATGGCCCATAATGCTTCAGCTTTAGCCAACTGTAAATCATGACTCAGTACTTCACTAATATTTGTTTTGGGCTGAAGATCCCGTCCTCCAAAGGCTTTCACAGGATGGACTTATTTTGAAATTTACTTTGAAATTTCTGCAAATGTTTTTTTTTCCTTTATGATGCGCTTTTACTTGTGAAAAGCCACTATTAGAAATGTTGAAAATTTCTGAACACAATATACACTTAGCAGAAAATATTGTTTCAGTTGCAGAACACCATTCTTTCAACTTCACTCCGTCCAATTCTTTGGCGAGCCACGCATCTTGAAATTTCGTTTTGGATTTAGGCATCTTAAACACTTGTATTACTAACCAGAAAATGAAAGGGAAGTACAAAAACACGTTCCAATATTGCAAAACCAGACAACTTCCCGAAATTTGGCTGCGAGGATGTCAGAAGATAGAAAAAAAAAAAAAAAAAAAGCAAGTCACCACTAGAGAACTGAACCTGCACACAGCACAGAGAACACCATAAAAGACGCAAAACCAGAAACTATCATACGCATCTCACGCAAGTTCAGTCAAAGCGAGTCGGAGCCGAGACATATTGCGCATCGAAGGTCGCTGTCGCCGACGCACGATCGAAGGTCAATGATCACGTGCTCTACTGCCTGCCACGATAACACTCAGCTACCATCCCATCGTCATTACCGGAGGTTACGGAAGGAGACCACATGTTTCCTCTTTGCTTCCACCCACCTGCGGTTTACAATAACAAAACATCAGCAGAAAGAGGAGGTTCCACGAGGCATGTCCAAAAATAAAGTACGATCTTCTGCGTGCCACGGAGTTCGTCTGCAAAGCACAAACCAGGGGTGAAAATGACCCCTCCCCTTTTCCCTTAGATCTCTTATTACTCTCAAAAACTGTCCGAAGGCACAAAAGTGGAGCGCCCGCCCCGAAGCAAGTGCATCTCGATGGCGTCATTTTCCCTCCCTTCAGCAGCACAGCATATAGGCTGTGTTTCTACAATAACAGGTCTTTTTACCTTACCGTAATGGTAAATTTATTGGCGTTAATAACGGTTGTATTTTTAATAAATAAGCTTACGAAAATTTTAGGAAGAATAGCAAATTTTAGGAATAATTTTAGGAATTTAAGGAGGGTCACAAAATATTAGGAATTTTAGGAGGAATGCGATCCCTGAATATGACCACCTACTTAATAATGAGAATAACCCACCCTTGGCCCGGATAATAGCAGCCAGACGGCATGGCATGGACGCAATGAGGCCCTGAAAGGTTGTCAGAGGCACACGTGCCTATTCAGACTGCAGCAAAGCACGGAAGTCTTGGAGATGACGTGGTTGTGGGTCCACACGTTGAACCTGTCATTCCAAATAGTCCCACAAGTGCTCTATGCATGGTTCGTACACTTTTCCAATCGCAGAATTTCAGGACTTTTGAACTTTTTTCCAGGACATTTGGTCCAAATGCTGTTACTTAAAATATAATGAAAACATAGGTCTGCTCAACCTGTAACCTACAACAGCCAACTCTCTACATGCTTGAGCAAATTTAATACATAATGTTGAAAATGATATCTACTGCAACTAATAAGAAACTTAGAATCGCAGACAAATACTGAAATACTAAAACTGTCACTGAAAATGTAACAGGTTTAATTTCTACAAAAATTTATATACATTATACTACATTGTTTTTGAGAAAAACTTCTTTTTTTACTTTGGCTTTAGTTCAATTATTGAAGCAAACCATAGAATAAAAAAAAAAACACACTCAAAAACGTATAAGTATAAAATCTATAGGTAGAACATACATGTGGCATTACTCTTGAAATGCTTTCATACATCATACAATCAATATGTAAAATTCTATTTCTATTTAATTATTTTGAAATAATACTTACATTGGAAATTTAAGGATAAGGAAAGATGAAATATTTGAAACTTTATCAAAGAAACAAAGGGATTATTATTTCTTAAATATTTATGGGAGCAAGGATTTGTGTTACATTTTATTTAGGGAAGGAATTTTCAAATACTATTAATGCTCGATCTTCTAATATTGATGTTGTAGCTATGTTTTAAATTTGTGCTCACCAGCAAACAAAGCATGCACAAAAATTTCCAAAATTAAATGAAAGAGAATAATGGTAAAACCTTAAATCCAAGGGATATGTGTACAGCTGCATTCATCAGTGATCAAGGCAATTTAACTGGCCATGATTACAAAACTAATTATAGAATTTCAATTTACTTCCGATATTGGAGGTTAATTATTTAACGTGCATTAATGCATTTGCATTTTTGAACTTCACTTTTAGTTGGTAAAGTTCGATGAACACTTACCGCACGTGGGGCTTGGCTTTCAATCCATATTTCCGTTACGTGGATGCGGCACGGGATTTTTTCATTTGGCCACGGGTCTGCTTCTTTTTTTTTTTTTTCTCCGTTGGAATTTATTTTGTCTCATCACCAAATGAGTTTTTCCTTTGCTGCATCCTCATTTACTTCAATATTTATTCATACCCGAGTACTTTCGGTACTACTACTATACCGTCTTCGAGGGGACATTTTGCTCAACTAGCACGGACCGTGTCAGCTGGGCATTTCGGTGGTTCTCGCGGGCTGCTTCTGTCATCTGCTATCGCTTCTTCTTGGGCGTTGTGGCGCCATCTCTTGTTGGTCAGTGATCTCCTTTTTCGAACTTTTTCTTTTTTTTGCTCAATTTTAATTAAATTTCTCCAGCTGTTTCTCAAATTATTAGGGTCATTGTGGTTGCAAACTTTTGTCCTATTTTTTCAATCATTACCGACTCTGCTATTCTGAGGTGTTTTTCGGATTTACAGCTTTTAATGATTTTTATATTTTCGAATTTTGGATATTTTTGGTTATCCAGACTGATTCAATACTGTCTGGATAACCAAAAATATCCAAAATTCGAAAATATAAAAATCATTAAAAGCTGTAAATCCGAAAACACCTCAGAATAGCAGAGTCGGTAATGATTGAAAAAATAGGACAAAAGTTTGCAACCACAATGACCCTAATAATTTGAGAAACAGCTGGAGAAATTTAATTAAAATTGAGCAAAAAAAAGAAAAGTTCGAAAAAGGAGATCACTGACCAACAAGAGATGGCGCCACAACGCCCAAGAAGAAGCGATAGCAGATGACAGAAGCAGCCCGCGAGAACCACCGAAATGCCCAGCTGACACGGTCCGTGCTAGTTGGAGCAAAATGTCCCCTCGAAGACGGTATAGTAGTAGTACCGAAAGTACTCGGGTATGAATAAATATTGAAGTAAATGAGGATGCAGCAAAGGAAAAACTCATTTGGTGATGAGACAAAATAAATTCCAACGGAGAAAAAAAAAAAAGAAGAAGCAGACCCGTGGCCAAATGAAAAAATCCCGTGCACGCATCCACGTAACGGAAATATGGATTGAAAGCCAAGCCCCACGTGCGGTAAGTGTTCATCGAACTTTACCAACTAAAAGTGAAGTTCAAAAATGCTAATTATAGAAGATGGAAATTGATTAGTTAGCTCAGAAAATACTAAGAAACAACTAGATTTAAGTTTCTGATAATAGAAATCAATCTGATTTTATGGCAACATACTAACTATACTTGAACACAATACAATCCAACATGTTACAGTTATTACAGTTTGTCAGTCCATAGACTGGTTAAGAAGTCTAATCTCTTGTGGCACACATAACCCTGTTAGCATTAGGGCTGTAGCACTTGAGCATATGCTCGATTTTTGCTAGAGCAAGAATTTAATGTTTCATTTGATTGGCCCAGAAATGAGGCAGGCTTCAGAGCAAACATTAGGCAACACTTAATCAAGTAAATATTTGCAAGACTTAACATGAACACATTTATTCTAACATTACATAAGAAGCTTTAACCTATTAAAAAAATTAACACCAGCCTTTAAGGTCAATGACTACAAATATTCACCATTTGTACCAGATTAGTCACTTAGTACTAGGACTGTGTGTGTATGATATGTTGTGGCTCTAAATATAATTATTTTGGTCTCAATCACAGTGGTTCTAAGATCAGGTTTCCTTACTCAATGTTTATCATGCTACAGAAAGGGTCAGAGCACTTACACGGCAGGTATATCAAGTGATAATCTGTGTGTCTTGTCTCGTGCACAAGCACATAGGCACACAGACAGATGCACGATTTTAGTGGTACCATAACTCCACCTCAAGACTCTTCACCTTTATGAATTATAGTGAACACTCTAAGAGGTTACATTGGCTCCATAGGAATCTGAGTGTTCCTCCATTGGTCCAGCATGTGGCATCACTTTTGTGTGAGTGTTCACACAAAAGGTGCTCTCTCAGTATTTGCTGTGGGGCCACATACAAAATTTCGCATAAAAAAAAAATTATGTTTTCAAAACAGAACCTATTTTGGGGGGATAGGCAAATTGTGAAGAAATCTTAGAAGTTCAACTCATAATAGCTTTTTATTTCCCATTAAGGAAAAAAGAAAGAGTAACTCTAAATTAATGAAAGGCCAGAATTACTCACTGTAATAAATGTATGTGTTAAAGATGAACATCAATGTAATGAAAATTCTTGAAGAGAAGAATAAACAGGCTTCAATTCTTCATTCATGAAAATATCAATTAAAAATAAATCTTCCAGTAAAAACCCAACAACAGCAAACTACTGAAATGTTAAGTGTAAAAATAAAACTGACAATGAACTAATTAATTTATATTGAAGCAAATTAAACACTTACTAAGGTAATATCTTGAGCACCTTCAGGCCACATCTGTCGAATTAAAGGATCAGAACTACAAATAAAAATGTATATTATGAATTACATATTTCATGAAAAATAGCATTTTTTTTACATACACTGTAAAGCATGAAACATTCAAATGTTATTCAATTTATCTTTTGAGCAGTGAGTGTATTCCCCACTTCCTAACATCTTTTGTACACTATATATGATAGCAGCAAATAACTATGGAAAGTTATGAACAAACAGAAACTCCAACAAGGTACACAAGTTACATTTCATGCACATCAGAAGCAAAATAATGATGATGATGATAATAATAAAACATGCACAGACACTGCTGCCTGCAATCACTAATGTTTACTACATGAACAAAGCCATAACTCAAAAGGTCAAACACAATATTTATAATTAAAAATTGGATTGAATGGATTTTTAAATCTTAGAGACCATTACATCTTTGCATATGTATGAAGGCAGATAACATATGTTCTTCACATGAATAGCTACCAGTACACAGGAAAACAATCTTCTGTTCCTTAACTACAGCAGAACTATTCAAAAGTATAATATTTACACTTTTAAGGTATTAAACACCAGCAAAGTGCGCATATTTATGTGCAATTCATTAATGATATATTATTAAAATAACCAATCACTTACCCGAAAGATCTTGGTCACTTTTTTCCTTTAACACTTCAAAAGCACGTCAATTACGTATCATCATGTAATGTTGTTGGCCTTCAAAGGTTGAAAGACTCCTTGCCTATGAGATTCATTCTTCCGGGTATGAAACATCATATTTTCCTTTTATTTATTATTTACTGGACAAAAAAAAAAAAAATGCAGGTTTCCCTCTGCCATATGAGACGTAACCATAGCTCGTCATCTCCATAAAAACCTCACAAATATACACACCATACCACTCATTCATACATTCAGTTAAAAACACTATGTACATAATTACAATGAAATGTAAATAGTGTAATTATGTACATAGTGTCTTTAACTGAATGTATGAATGAGTGGTATGGTGTGTATATTTGTGAGGTTTTTATGGAGATGACAAGCTATGGTAGAGGGAAACCTGCGTTTTTTATCCAGTAAATAATTAAAACAAGGAAAATACGATGTTTCATGCCCGGAAGTATCAATCTCATAGGCAAGGAGTCTTTCAACCTTTGAAGGCCAACAACATTACATGATGATAATTGACGTGCTTGAAGTGTTAAAGGAAAAAAGTGACCAAGATCTTTCAGGTAAGTGATTGGTTATTTTAATAATATATTATTCAAAAGTAGTTTGCCTCAGATTTAACTAACTGAATGTTAAATGTCCAGTAAAAATACATCCACATCAAAAGTCAAAAGTGTGTGTTTGTGTAGGGTGGGGGACTTTTTTAAGTTTTGATACAGCAGGAAAGACTTCATTTCTTTTAGGCGCATGCTGTAAAAATGCCTCACGGGGTACAGTCAATGGTTTCGTGTGGCACTTACTTAGGTGGACATAAAGTCAATGCTGGATGAATATTTTCTTATAGCATAGTGGAATGATACATATGTTATGACAAGGGCTAACAGTTAGTCAGAAAGCAATGCACATAACTGTTACACACCTATTTGTTATAAAATTGCCATTATTCCACTAACAGACAATTGTAATGCTCATGGTACCTTACCAATCAGGACTATTTCATTCAAAGCCTCTGCCAAATTTTAGGCATAATAATCAAGCATCTTCTTGGTGGGTATGGGCGACTTAGAATGCTGTGCCTTGCTTAACCATTGCGCAGATAGTTTCCGATTATCATAAAGGACCCACTTCTCGTCGCAGGTGACGATGCAATGCAGTAGAGGTTCCTGTTTATTCCTGGAAAGCAGCGCAGACTTCCAAACGCCTAGTCTTGTTGGCAGTTGTCAACTCATGAGGCAGCCACATGTCCAGCTTTTTGACCTAGCCCAGCCCAGCCCAGCCCAGCCCAGCCCAGCCAGACGCCGAACAACTGTTGTATGGTGGACACCTACCTCTGCCCCTATCTCACGTTTTTTGGGGGTCCGCTTCAACCACACGTAACAGAGCATCAACAGAAATATTAACAGGTCGGTGACCACGTGCTTCGTTTTGCAGGTCCATATCTCCGCTTCGAAACTTCACAGTCCATCGCCGAATGGTTCGTTCATTGGCTGTATTCTTCCAAAACACTTTGTTAACGTTTCAAGTGGCAATTCCTGCAGAATGGCCCAGTTTGAATTCATACAAGAAGACTACTCAAATCTGGCATCTGCACATTTCCTTTGCAAGCCAGGTTACAACCAAACAAACCACGCCTGAACCTTGTTCTTCACACATGTGCTAGCTATTTATAGCAACTCTGTGACATAATACCAGTAACACCTGTGGGTGGTTCCATTCCCACTGTGGTGGGGTCCTGTCTCCACTGATCGTTCGTGCCAGACATTTCATTTGCACCAACCCAATAGTGACATTTGCTTATAGTTCACTGTTCACCAGGGAACTATAAGCAATTCAGCACAGCAATCAGATTGCTGAAAGTAGCGTACTTGGAGAAGAATATTTCTTCCTTAATTTCTGTGAGGATATTTCATGCATTAGGTAATTTGTGACCTATATACATTCCTGGATTTGAAAGAGTTATCTTTGAGGGTAATACGAGGAAGCACAGAATTGCTTTGATTAATGCAAATCTGAAATTTAGATTCCTAAGCTATTAATGTTTAGTTTCAGCTATTTGGAACTTCGTTGTCCCGGGTGCATGCTTAAATGGAAATTGGAGATGAAAATTTGATTCCCATTCTGGGGCAATTTAACTTTCAAAAGTTTGGAGCAGATGTCACAGGGTGAACAGTGAACTGCAGGTATTTCTATATATATTCAGTTATACTGCAGGTATTTCTATAATGCGAGTATCTCTTTGTACCCGCATATCCACATTATAACATGCTTCCACTGTACTTAATAAAAATGAATGCATGCCATTAAAACCAGAAACACATACATACATATTACAGTTTTCTGAGATTCAGAGGTTTCCTCCTATAAGAAAGCTCATCTGCCAAATTAAAAGTATTAATAGTGTTAGATTTTAGTTAATACTGATGTATCAAATGTCTCCATTTACAGCAGTTTTGGCATACAACTTGAGCTTCACTGACATTCATCACACAGGACCTTTTTGGGGTGTTCTTCCGATGCACGGAACTTTGTGAATCCCACCGATAGCATTTCTTTTGTTGTTGTTATGGCACAGTTACGATGAAATACGTAATATTGATATGGGCGATCATTTTTAGAATATCGTTAATGCACACCACTGATTCCATAATATCAGAGAAACACGAATGGAATATGGGATTACACCAAACAATAAAAATTTTGAAGATGACAACCCGTTTTTGTTTATCTGACTTACCATCCTTGTCATATTTACACAAAAAAAAATGGATTGTCATCTTCAAAATTTGTATCAGAGAAACATTTTAAATTCTATATTCCACAGATTCAACACCTTTCCGTTTAAGTAGAACTACAGAATTTACATTTTGTACACTGGAAACCAGTTTTTTCATATTCCAGTCAGTGTTTTTGATGACTTAACAATTCTTGAAAAACTTCAGTCTTATTCATTCTGCAGTTCCTTCTAAATACGTATTCTAAAAGTCGGTCAGCCAGAGCTTCTTTCAGAACACCTCCCTTAGTCGTGGAGCATTTTAATGCACGTCAGTGGGATTCGATATTTTGAGTATGAGCACCGGGGTCAACAAAAATTTCAGAGTGATTCACAGTTTCATGAATAAAATATCCATCTTCAGACAAATGGGCATAGGCTTCCATTGATCAGATATTATTGTCGTACCTTTTGCTACATATTTTTTATGATGGGGATAAGATGTTCTGTAGTGGATATAATTTCATGCCGTGCCCTTCTGAACATTTCCTTGTCACAGGGATTAAACCTTCATTCTCACACCACGTAATACATATTTGCCTGTCTTTGACAACTTCAGCACACCGTCTTAACTCAACATGCAGACGCTTTGTCAACTACATCATAAGCAATGTTGTTGGTGGGATTCGCAATGTTCTGCACATTGGAAGAACACCCCCTTTTTGTACTTCACACTCGTTATCTTATTCTCTTACAAGCACTTCTGAATCTGATCCTGCCGTGATTTCCATTTTATTTTTTCTATCCATTTGCTTGGGCTGAATAAATCCTTTAAGTTAGCACCTCATCACTCATCCTTTCAATATGACCACACCACCTCAAAATATTTGTCTCCACCCTAATAACATTTTGCTTCCCATTACATATCTACAACACATCTTTCTTCATGCAATCAAAATGTGCGTTGCCCAACCCCCTTACGCACACACATAAATAATGCCTCTTCAGCACAGAGATGACTCCTGTATCTGTTCTGCAGTACCTAGTTTTCATTACCATACATCAGAGTATGAATAATTATTGCAATTACACATTCATACACAGCCATCCACAGTTTGTACTATCTATATTAGGGTACCACACACACAACTCTTAAATGTTATAGTCTTATCTCCATGTTTAAAAAAAAAAAAAAAAATGACTACCTCAATATTTATTAGTTATGCAATCAGGTTGAACTAGCATACATCAAACATATGAGATTTTTATATAACATACTTACAACAATAACAGTGTTTGTCCTATTACTTAACTAAAGCACATTTTTTTTGGTTTTTTTGGCAGTCTTTTTGGTGTTTTTCTGTCACGTCGAAGCAGGAATTGTTACTGATCTTGTTTCATGAGGACTACTCTAAATGACTTGATTAAGGGTGATTCAATGTTCTGCTGCATCATTGGTAATATTAAACTTTGTCTTGGGCATTCAAATAATAATGTTGTTTTCCCACTTACTAGGATCTTTTAAAAAAATTTTTTGGCAAATGGCTAAAGCTCCAAAGAACTGTACTATGCTGTGTGACACAAAATAAAAGTTTTCCCTCCAGGTTCACTCATTTTGGAATATCTTCACTTCTATCATTTTCCAAGGGTTTCACCA
The DNA here is from genome assembly GCA_039090855.1 of Macrothele yani. Classification (NCBI taxonomy): domain Eukaryota; kingdom Metazoa; phylum Arthropoda; class Arachnida; order Araneae; family Macrothelidae; genus Macrothele; species Macrothele yani. The sequence goes on from CM077017.1 coordinate 16,863,283, forward strand.
TAGTCCTTTTGCATTCTATTGAGACACCAGGATCAAAAAATGACAATGCAATCAATATTTCACTTAAATACTAAAGATGCCCTGAGAAGCATTTCAATGTGGCATTGCTGAGAGATTTGTCTGTATCCCTGTATTTCATAAGTCTTTCAAAGGCATCACTGGTCATTTCTTGGTGCATCCAAAGGACAGGATGCTTGATACCAAATAAATGTTAGCTAGAAAAATATTGAAAGGAGCAAAGACATGAACTTTGAGTGAGTGGTAGTAGAGATTCCATGCTTAACTCAAATTAAATTTTCACAAATAATACAAGGAGTATCACATTTAGAGAGCCAAAATGAATGAAAAATAGGTACATCTGACAGGGATGTAGGGACAACATTCAATCCTGTAGTTAAAATGTCTCACTTTCTAACTCAAAACTACACATAAAGTAAACTAGAGAAAGTCCAATGATAGTTCTATAGCATGGTTTAACCTCTTCTCAGTCACTGTCGCATCCCATATGTCCATGTGCAACGATAGCTTTTTGGCTTTGATGTACATCATAATGTCGGGTTTTAAAAATGCTCTAGAAAATTTTATTTCGACATCTCAGATGCATTCGTTATTGTCACATGTTTATTTCATATTTTTGCAAAAGATGATAGCACAATTCAACAAATTACAGCTTTTTTAGTGGGATAGTCTATGTTTTGCGTGGGATTTCAAATTCTCCATGTACTGTGATTCTGACAGTATTTCTTTTATGTTATAATGTGCTGTACATAAATTGCTGATGGATGACATTGATGATTTTAGCGATTCTGATGAAAGTGAAATTCACTTATTGGAATCAGGTAGTGAATTAGATGATGAATCACTGGCTGACATCTTTGACTGTGAATTGTCAGAATCTTCAGTGATGACGTAGCATTCAAGCAGCCAGGAAGTGGGTTGAAGAAAAGACAGTAAATAATGCTCCTCCTCCCTTCAGCTTTACCGAAACTCCCAGAATTATTGTTGATTTTAGTACAGGTAATTTACTTTAATATTTAGAGTATTTTTTTTTATTATCCTACAGTAGAAATGATTACTGGGGAAACTAATAAGTATGCTGAGTAGTGCATTTGTTCTGAGGTTGCTAAAAATCATCAGGAAGTAACAAATGGTGAATAAGTAACAATTTGTGAAATTCATACCAACAACTACTAACAAAGGGAGACCTGCAATAAAATGTGCCGTTTGTTGTAGCAAATGTGATGCCAATGGAAAGAGATAAAGAAGGAAATGAAATACTATTGCCAAGTGTGTGATGTTAGACTGAGGGCTGTTCCTTGTTTTGAAATCTACCACATTAAATGTAATTTTTAGTTCTAAAGAACATTGTTTTGCACCTATAATTTCAAATCAATATTCATACAATATAAAAATTCATAGATTTTATTTCTAAATATTACTGAAAATAAATTATTTTCCACTAACTCTAAAACAGACTGCTATGCAGGGAAGCAGCTAATACAGGGGTAGTGAAGCTCATAAAACATTTTATTATCAGAACATACTTTATATGCACAGGAGCTAATTTTTTGCATATTTCTTATCAGAAGTAACTACATATCAAATCTCAGTGATACAAAAAAAAAAAAAAAAAAAAACTTTTTAGACCATAAACCCAACAAAAATGTGACTGAGAAGGAAGGGGTTAATAAAGATGTTCCAAGTTACTTTGGAACATTTTTCCTGGCACTCTAAAAGTTATGATAATATACAAGGTTCTTACCTGCTGTATAGTAATCTCTTAAAATCTTGAAACAAATTGTCTTTATTTTTGTCCAGGAAGCCAGAAATAGAGTATGTAACATCACCAGCATAATGTCTAATACGAAAATCTTTCCTATGTTCAAGTGTTTTGTCAGTAGGAGCAAGCTGTAATGAATTCATGATATATTTACATTTCATAAAAGTATGTGCACAAAGCCAGTCATACAAAAAGTAACACTAACAAATACAGACACATAAAAAGCTTTTGGTATACAAGATAAACTACATTACATAAATATACATAGGAAAGACTATTCCCACAAAAGAAGATATCATACCAACTCTCACATTCAATAAAATTATGCTACCTAATTCAGTTATTTAAAATACATGGCTGATACTGTTTTCCAATGATTGTCACATTTCACAGATTTGTTATAACAAAACAGCATCACAACCATTCTCAAGGTTGTTACAGCTGAATTCATAAGTCTAACACTTGAACTCACTAATTTATCAAAATATATTTTATTTCTCACATCCATTTTTGATGGAGGTGAAAATATATTAGGTGTACAAATAAGTTTTAAAGCATTTTTTGTGGGACATATACTGCTAATTTACATATCCGATATTTCCCCACGTTATGTGACCGCAACAGGTCCAGATATAAAATGTGACACAGAAGTTTGCCCAACAGTCAAATGCACTTGCACATCGGTATGTGAAAGACGGAAAGTGATGTTGCATTTATTAGACACTGTATTCATTACAAACTTCACCAAGGAAAAAGTGCTACAAAAGCATGTGCATCGATCTGTTCGGTTCTGGGGGAGAATATTGTATCGAAAAGCACCTGCGGGTTTTGGTTTAACGGTTTAAAGCAGGTGATTTTGATGTTAGCGATCGTGAATGTAGCGACGCCCCGCAGAAGGTTGCACATGAGGAACTGCAAGCATTGCTGGATGAAGATTAATTTCAAACACAAAAAGAACTAGCTGAACAACTGGGGGTAACTTAACTTAAACCATTTCCAATTGAAGATTAATTTCAAACGCAAAAAGAACTAGCTGAACAACTGGGGGGTAACTTAACTTAAACCATTTCCAATCATTTACATGCAATGAGAAAGATTCAGAAGGAAGGAAAATGAGTGCCACATGACCTGAGCCAGAGGAACAAGGATGAGCATGTCATTAAGTGTTTGAATATGTTGAATAAACAACACAGAAAGTCTTTACGGGTGATGAAAAGTGGATATGGTACGACAATCCCAAACGCAAAAAACACTGGGCAGACCACGGTGAAGCCCTGGCATCAACACTGAAACGCAATATTCACTCCAAGAAAGTTCTGCTGTGCATCTGGTGGGATATGAAGGGTGTGCTCTATTATGAACTATTGGAACAGGGTCGAACTGTTACAGCTGATTGCTACAAGCAACAATTGCTGCGACTGAACCAGGAAATCTGTCAGAAATGCTCATTCACAGGCAAAGGATTGCATTCTGTGAAATCACTGCATGACAACGCAAGTCAGCAACTTTTTAGAAGGCAATTTTTTTTGCGAAATCAGTCAAGGAAACGTTATTGATGCTTGACTGGGAAGTTTTGGAGCACCCGGCATATAGTCCCGACATAGTCCTTTCAGACTATCATTTGTTTTGATTGATGCAACATGGTTTGTCTGCTGTACGGTTCCGGACATGTGAAGTGCAAAAATGGGTTGACGACTTCGTGTCACACGACGAAATATTCTTCATGGCTGGAATCTGATCAGTCAGCTGCTTGACCGATGGCGGAAGGTGATAGATAATGATGGCGCATATTTTGATTCGTAAAGGTATTGTTATTTTCTCTCAAATTACATGTTGTGTTGTCTTAAAACTTATTTGTACACCTAATACATTGTGTTAAATGTACATGTATTCATGTACATTGTATTATTTTAAATACAGTTATCTTAATATTTTGCCATTCCTGCTTTCTCCTGTAGAGGGCTGTAACAACTTCATTGCTAAAAATCAATAAATTTCAGAAAGTTCTTTCACCAGAACTATGGGACATTGGTTGTTGCACTGGCTGCATGAAACATGGCATTACATGCTTTTGTTAAGATTGCCTTCAAAAACTGCATACAAAATTTATACATTTTTGTGCCAATTGTTACAACTATTGATACAATATATTTATATGGTGAAATTGCCTTCTAGAAAGTTGCCATTGATACATACATGAATATCACTGAGCTGTTGTTCACTGAGACTCAAGAGGTTATCTCCTGGAAGAAAGATTGTCTGCCAAATCAAAGTTACTGATGATATCAGACAACACTTAGTGTTAATGTATCAAACATCTCCATTCACAGCAATTTTGGTACATAGCTCAAGCTTCATTACCATGCATGACAAGTCTCCTATAAAAAAATTTGTACTTCATAATAATTACATAGCTTGTCCCAAAATAACTAAGAATATTTTTATAAAAAATGTGCAAAACTCCATTCGACCTTGGCACAAGTCTTGAAAAAATGGTAATCATTGTAGTAATCATAGCAACCGGGCAAACCTGTTTATGATGCACAGTTTAATAAGCATTGTTTAATGAACCCCTAACAGGTGTTTTCACGCTGTGATTTTTCGAAAAAAATGGATGTGAAAGAGGAACAAGGATGCACCATTAAATTTTGCTGTCAACTTGGAAGAAGTCTGTTGGAGAGACTTTCCGTCTTATGCAAGAGGCTTATAAAGATGAATATCTAGGAATGTCTTATTATACGGGAAGACAGACACCTATCAATTAGAGATACTGAAAATATGGTTCACATTTCAAAGTTCACCAATTCACAGAATTTTAACTGAGCATTTGGGCATGAAATGAGTTTGTTCAACTTGGGTTCCCCATTTCTTTTCATGTGCAGCCCAATGCAAGACCATGCATGGCCAGTTCTGTCATTTCTTATTTGGAGAAAATGAATATTAAGTTAATGACCCAACCTGCATATAGTCCAGACTTGTCACCATGTGACTTCTGGTTGTTCCCCATTTTAAAAAAGACATTACGGAGATGACAATTTGAGACTGATCAACAACTTATACAGCGCAGGGGTGCTTCATTGTGTGCATTTTAGAAGAATTACAGATGACATTCAAAAAGTGGGAGGAACATTGGGACACCTGTATTCGATGCAATGGACAGTATTTTTTTTTTTTAAATGGCCATTTCTTTGATAATTAAGGTATGCATATTTTTTTATAAAAACATTCTCAGTTGTTTTGGGATGACCCTTTTCGCACATTTTTGAATCTGGTTCCTCCTGTGAATTTCCTCAACATCTATTTTTTTTTCTTTCTACCACATGGGCTGAATCAGTTCTTTTATTAAGCACCTCATCATTTCTGTACGCAATCTGAGTGAGAGACAGGTTTGCCTCAAAGAACTCTTCTGTGCAACAGTGACAAATATAACAGGGGCCTCTGCAAACCTGAGAAGCTAATGAAATTAAACTTTAGTATGAATATTGTTGAGGTACCAGCTAATTCTATTTGGCATTGGCCAAAAGAGTACAACTCACCGGGGTTTTTGTTCCCGAATCCTTAGGTGGAATGATCAACTGGAACTGTTGGTTGAGGTCTGATTTCCAATCCTGATGCATTATTGTTCTTAAGACTCAAGGACAGAAACAGATTCAAGTCTGGAATATGGAAGCCAATCAAAGTTGGTAGAAGACTGGTACACAAAGAAAACAACCTGGCTATGTTATTATAGCTTTAAAAATCATTTTACATACCGATATTTTCTCATAGGTTTTATTTCTTCATATAATTCTCCAATCAGAATTAAATATATTTTGAGTTTACACTGTAAAGAAAAACTTCAGCTTTTTTTCCCTACATGTCAGTCTCCTCATAGAAATCCAACTGCACATTGTTTCTTCCAGTCTCACTTCAGATTCGAAATTTAACAATTTTAAAACTCTAAAATCATCTAAAATAAATTCCAATTAGTAGTTCTAATTCTGACTATTATATAGCTCTAATCATTCTACTATTCTCTTTTACGTGCGATATTTCAAAGTAACTTGTACAAAATTCTAGCGGATAATGCTAGAAGAATCAGGAACCTACGAAATTCCAATTGCACACATACCCCCAACATTGTACATTGGAAGTGTTGTGGCGGAAATCTTAGCCACGTTATGTAATAGTTATTTGTAATAGATAGCCAAAATTAAACCTGAAGAGAAATTTTGAATTTGGACTAAAATTTAACTTTGGGAGATGGGTAGATGCATTTCGAAACAAAAATATTTTCTAAGTATTAGAAGGCCATGAACATCCTAAACAAAAATGCATCAAATAAATTTACATTCCACAAGAAGTTATTGAAAAGTTTGCGTTGTTTGTGTTCACGCAGAGTTGAGTCATCTGAAAGTGCAAAAATAAGTGAATATTGTTGCAGGTGTATGAAAATGTGTCACTATAAATCATAGGATAAAATGTACTCGTTCAATAACAACTTGTGGAAGCTGTGAAAGTCCAATTTAAAAGGACAGGACAAAATTTGCAGTTATGAAATACCTTATAATACCAAGATTCGGATCGATAGCCTTAGTCAAGCTAAGGTGGGTACATGGGCTCAAGTCATGGAAGACAACAGCACACAAAATGTTTCACACTGCACTAATTTTGGACTTTTTTTGAAAGGCTACTGCCTATATATTTTTTTTTTCTTTAAAAACTTAACAAGGTAATTTAGTGGACAATCAGATGGTATTTCCTTTTTTTCTTGTTTGTTTACACACAACAGTATAAAAACAGAATCTCAATCTTTTCTTTCTATTTGGCCACTGGCCTTATGAACAGCACAACTTGACATATTTCAACACAGTTGGTTTGAACACCAGGCATTGACTTTATGCCTCCAAAATTATACTACGACTCACATAATTTACACAAAAATACTGGATTATTTTTCATTCCACACTGTGGACAAGTTCTGTTCTTTTGAAACGTACTCTCTTCTCCCTCACCTAATTAGCTCAATGACAAATTTACCATTGTACACTTATTGATTTAAATTTTCAGCACCTGAACAACTTTAGCAAACTCTGCAATCTCCCCAAACCAGCTTCAAAGACTTCAATTAAATTTACAGTTATAATAAGAGACACAAATTATACATTAACCAAATCTACCATCTGCAAGTAAACAAACCAAGTAAATTATCCTCAAAACAGAATTTACACTGAGCACAAGCATTAATTAACATTACATAACCTATGGAACTACACTGAATGAAACTCCTTCACTTATAAAGAAACCTCACTAACTTAAAAATTATCACTATTCATAACATCATCAACATAATTCAGAAATTCAAACATCTTCTTGCACTAGCTTGCTCACAAAAATCACCTCACTCTGCACTTCAAATAATAGCTCAAGATACTTAATAACTCTATACTGTAAACAAAAGCTTAAAATACCAATTAACTAAATTTCCAAACAAAATATCATACTCACTAACACTAACAACCAGAATTTTGAATTTACATCCCTAGCACTACAGCATATCATAAACAAATTAATTTAGATACTTTAAATCACAAAACAAAGCTTAATTTAACACCTGCAGTGAATTACTGAGGTAGCGGTGAGGCAAATACTCTCAGTTCAGACACTACCCTGGGTTTTGGGAACCAACACAGAAAGAAAATACTAGTCAGGCTGAAGGCGTGAAATTGGGTCGTGAATCCAATTTCAGCCCAGGCAAAGGGAAAGAAAAAAATCCTCAAGTGCAACACATTATCAGGTACAGAATTTCCTCTAACATGATCTCGCAACATCCATTGAAGCAACGCCCAACCGACCCTCGCTGGCAGTACATATCTCCGTGGGCAGCGAAACTACTGAGGGTTTTGAAGACAAGTTTCCCCCAAAAACCACGTCCTCAAGGATCCCCCCCTTCGAACCGCAATGCACAATCCCACCTTGATCAACCACGCCTGCAACAGCCTGTCGCACTTCAACCCAAAATACTCCAGGCACATTCGGCCCAGAACTAACACACTATATCCCAGGAAAAATCACAAATCTCTAGATATCCCAGGAAATCCAAAATCACAATATCCACACATATCCCAGGAAAAATCACCCATCTCTATATATCCCAAGAAATCCAAAATCACCATATCCACATATATCCCAGGAAAAATCACTTATCTCTATATATCCCAAGAAATCCAAAATCACCATATCCACATATATCCCAGGAAAAATCACTTATCTCTACATATCCCAAGAAATCCAAAATCACCATATCCACATATATCCCAGGAAAAATCACTTATCTCTATATATCACAGGAAAAATCACTAAGCAAGGAAATTCTTCTGTATCACACTGCAGATAATAACACTGACCATATACCTAACCTACTAAATATTTTCACCTTATTGAAAATTAAATTTAGACCTTTTAGTAAAAACAAGAAAATTTAGGCCAAAGAAAAAAACAATTAATACTGGAACTGGTGAGCAAAAGTGTGTCTTCTCAACCCGTGATGTTCATTCTTTTTGTGAAATACTAAACTTGAGAATCCAAATACCTTAACTTCTATTTTGCACATATCGCATCCTGGTGAAAATTCCCTACTCAGAGCCCTCTGCCTTAGGACAAGTTCCCCGGCTTGCCCTAAGATCACCCCTTTCCAATGGGAGATTAACACTCATCTGGAGCATGTAAAATACTGGTCCTCAAAACAACACACCAACAGTCTTAATTTCGACACTCAACACTCCAAGAATGTAAACAGCACTTTAGGTTTCCAATTTCATCACACTATACATATGCTCCCAAAATCCCAATATAAATCATCCCATAATTTATCTTCACTCAAAAAAAAAAAAACTCAACGCTGTAAAAGGCTAGAGAGAAATGTTTACAATTATTTCATCACTCACGGAATCCCAATAACACTGCCTTTCAATTTTCACATGCCCAACTAAACTACAATTGATGCACCAAAATTCACTGTGCTCAAACATTAAACCAAATTTTTTCGGATACATTAAAATTTACTGGCCTGGGGAGTTGCTAAAATACCAGACATGACAACACAAAAAAAGAAAATATAAATGAAAGCATTTTCAACCCCCTCTTCCTTTTTTTTTTTTTTTTCAGAACTCATACCTGAGGAACTAATAAATTTTATTTTTGAAAACTGAACGACAACACAGCCACAATCAGAGGCTACAAACAAAAACCTTGGGGTTTTTTTTTTTCTATGCTCAGCTCTAAGCTTAGGTACCCTGCATGGGATGTTATGTATCAATACTAAAAGATATGAACTAAAAACATTACCTTTGAGCTGGCGTCTGTTTTTTTTTGTTTTTTTCTTCTCTACAACACAACACACCCACTAGTTCATGTCATTAGAGCCCCCAAAGTCTCTGTAGGTCTTCTTCCACGTATTTTCTTTTCTCCATTGGCCCCGTGGACACCTCTGTCCTGAACAAGGGCATCGTTGGCAGCTGCAGACTCGAGGTACCTTTTTGATGAAAGGGAGAGCTTTCAATATCCACCTGGTGATTAGCAGCAATGTGCTTCCTGATGACCTGCAGGGAAGAGCCTCCCCAAACTTTGGGATGAGATGGAACTGTTTCTGGGCTTCTTTCCTCCGGCCTTTGAAGCAGGCCTCCCTTTTGGAAGCAGCAACAGAATGGAGAAGCTGTCAATGGGTTTGCAGGATATCAATAAGGGAGGAGGCATGTCTTGCCTTTCTCGGCTAAGTTCTCTCCACGAGCGACATCGTCTTAGCCTGCCGCCTCCCCGCCATTTTTTTTTCCAGAGGCGAAATTCCCGGCCGGCGGAATGCCGCTTTATCCGCGTTCTACATCGTCAAACCCTCCATAAGCAGCCCAGATCCAGAGTGTCCCATTGTGGTGGTCAGCAAAGAGCAAAGGCAGTCAGGAAAAATTTCTGTGGGTCCTCTCCCCACCAAAAGGCGAGGAGAAAACTCGGCCGTCCCCTCTTTCTGCCGGCCAGCAAGAGCGAAGACAAGAGCAAAAGTGACTGAGACAAGCGTCTCAAAGTGTAAAAAGAACGCTGGGGTGTTGGAAAATGCCGACCCCTGATTGGCTGACCTCTGCATGGCAACAACAGTTCCTCCCACAACGGAATTTCTCTCCCACGCCTCGAGTGACCTCTGAGCTTCAAACGTAAGCATCGTTGTAGCGTCCCGCACTCTCAACGGAAAAAAAAAAAAAATGTTACCAGGCACAAGGCATCTTTGGTCAGCCAGGGGAAGATGAACCCTTGACCTTCGCTTGGAGGGACCAAGTAACTTCCTATGTGCAGCTGTGACCTTGTCCCAAAAATAGAACAGCGCCAACCCCCTAAGAGTACTTCTGCAACATTTCTGAGCGACTTCTACAGGACCCTTAAAATGGCCGATCTAAAAGAAGATTTCCTTTTCTCACAACTCTTTTTTTTTTTTTTGAAACTTTTTTTCCCCTCATTCCGTGATGTGAAAGTAAAATTAATTTTGATTCTCTGAGCTGCACACCTACTCGCCTTTTCCTATCGCGATAAAAGAACAGATAAAATAATTATTTCCAAAACCCCAAAGTCAGTTAAATCAAATATCCTTCTCTTTTTCTTTTTCTTCTTTAACATGAAATTTTGTTTTCCTGGTTGTGATTAAGACAAGCGAATTTTGCGCACGAATTCCCCTGCCTTTCAACCAGGAATTTTCTTCTAACGTATGTCATGGGAGAAAATTTTTGCTTTAATTAATCCCTGATAAACCAACAGAAAGATTGATCAGGTCTCTCTGAAATTCACCAGAGGTTAAAATTTTCGCCATGACAGAAGTACGAAAAACAGATAAAAAAAAAAAGACAAACAACACATATTTAACTGGCAAAAAAAAAGAAGCCAAAACTGCTTTAGTGCAATTCTGCATGGAAAACCGGACATTTCCAAAATTCGATGAAATTAAAATGCTAAAAAAAAAATAAAAAATCAGAAAGGCAAATGAGGAGGGAAGAAGCAATATTAATCTATAAAAATAAAGCAAGGGTATGTAACCAGAACGACCCTAGCACATTATCGGGCCTGTGGAAAGAACTAATAGAGAAGAAAACCAGGATAGGAGAAGGAAAAAAAAAAATTAAAAAAATTAAAAAAAAAAAAGTTGTTTTAATGAAACATTGATGGCACCAGCCGGGCTTGATAACGAAATATATCCAGGAAAGTATATCCGACGAATGGCAACAAGGAGTATCGGACTCCATTAGCGCGAAGTTAACCACGAACATCGGTGGTAAAGTCGCCACGCTCCTGAGGATGCCCAGAGGACGGGCGAAAATTTCAAGTATAAAGAACGGTAAAAATTGATGTGTTTGAATCCTAAGGCAAAGATCCAATGAGTATACCCAGCTTAAAGTGTGAGAAGTAAAGCCAGTCATCGCATACAACGGACTTTAGGACAATAACATCAACAAAGACCCGGAAAACACGTGCGTGAAATGTTCCGATCGCTAGAAAGGAATGCCAAGGTTAGCATTATCCGCTAGAATTTTGTACAAATCATCTAAAATAATACGGAAAGGGACAATTCGCCTTGTATGAATTAATTTTATCACTATTTTAATAAGTCATTAATTTCAGATGATTTTAGAGTTTTTGAATTGTTGAATTCAAATCTGAAGTGAGATGCCCTGGTTAAACAATACAGTCAGATTTCTATGAAAAGACTAACACACAGAGAAAAAAGAAGATTTTATCTAATACACATACATCATACATACATATCACTAAGCTGTTCTCTGAGATTCAGGCATTAACTCCACAAAGAAATACAAAGTACCAGATAAATTTCTAACTGATTATTAACTTACTGTTGTTGCCGTATCAAACTTATCCATTTACAGCAATCTTGACACACAACTCTGGCTTCACTGATATCCAACGCACGACGTACACATGACATTCTATACTTCATACTCAATCTTTTTCTCATGCAGACACCCCTGAATCTGATCCTCCCATGACTTCCTTAGCCTTCCTCTGCCTTTCCTTCCTGCCACTTGGGCTAAAAAAAAATTCTTAGTAAGCATATCATCACTCATTCTTTCAACATGGCCAAACCACAAAAGAATATTAGTCTCCATCTTGCTAACAACATTTTGCTTTACATCACACAACTGCAACACATCTTCATTCCTCACACGATCAGAACATGTCTTCAGCACCAACAGAAAACCATTTTGATAAAACACCATTCACTCGTACAAAAGCTCTACTGCCAGCATACATGGATTTTGCACTATTAATTAGATTTCCAGTAACACCATATTTATTCAATACCTTCCACAAAAGTATCCTATTAACTCGGTCATAAGTTTTCTCTAAATCTATGAAGGCAGCAAAAACTTTCTTACCTACAGCCAGATACTTTTCAATCACCATGCGTAATGCAAAAATTTGGTTAGTGCAGCCTTTACCAAGCATAAAACCACTCTGAACATCCCACCACACTTTGTCTGATGTAAGACCTCATACTTTTTCAACAACCTGACCAAACATTTTCCCTGGCACACTCAGTAGGCAAATACCACGATAGTTCTTGCAGTCAGTCTGATCACCTTTTCTCTTATACAAGGTAACAATGATAGTATCCTTCCAATCCCGAGAGACCATTCCTAACTCCCAACACAACTGGCAAATTTCAAGTTAACCAGTCAATTACAGTCACCACCATATTTCAACATCTCAGCAGTTACGTCATCAACTCCCCAACATATCTAATAGGTAAAACCAAAATACAATCCAGACGTGCCAACCTTAAAAATCTAAAAATCAGGAGATTTTTTTACAGCTCATAAAATCACATGAGCGCTATTTTTTTTTTTTTTTTTTTTTAATCAACATTTTTCAGATGCAGGAGTAATTTCCCAGAAGTAGTATTATTGGTACATAGCATTTTTAATGTTAAAAAAGTTATTCTAAATGTAGACTGTATGTTTATATGCAAAATAAAAAGCATAGTGAAAATAGTTGTCAACCAGATACAATTAATAGCATTTTTTTTTTTCGCCCTTGAATTTCCGTTTTCGGAAATTTTTCCTCCATTTTCAGACTAAAATACAAATATTTGCGGAATAAAATGATATATAACAACAATACTGGACAGAGGCAACATCACAGGAAAAAGAAATTACGATTACAGAAAAAATCTTCATTTCCTTTACTTCCGTCTTTGAAAGACGAAATACCGTCCTGATGCGTATTTTTACGAACTGGTAAAATTCTTCGATGAGTAGTTTTACGTGCAAGAAAAATTCACAATGCATATTTTTTACACCCCCAGAAAAATTCCTGACGCGTACTTTTAGGTGGGGAGAAAAATTCCAGATGCGTATTTTTACGCGTTGACAAAATTTCGATGCATACTAGACGCGTAATTAGATTACGCATTTTTGGAGAACTCAGGTCAGCACGTCACTTGAGCAGTCCCGTGGGGGGGGGGGGGGCTACCTCACGACGCAGAGCCATCGTTATACTTGATATCTCCGTACGAAGCCGGCGAGTCAAAGATGACATCATTGCGTAACACGGCGCTCGTAAGGTCCGGTAGAAAATCTAAATGGATGGTTGCAGCCTGCAGGGGATTGAAATATTTCGATTGAGCAATAGGAATATTAAAAAAATCCGTAAAAAAAAAAAAAAAAAAAAAAAAACTTCTAACTGTAAATCAGTAAAATTAAGCAGAAATCCGTAAATTTTACGGATAATCCGTAAAAGTTAGCAAGTATGCAACATCCATGCCCCACTGCGATTCGAACCCGGACCCATCTCGGACAATTTGTCGAAAGCAGGCTCTCAGTTTCACAACTTTATTATGCAGCAAAGACAATAACAGCTAATATGTAAAGAAGAAACAAATTGGCAAAGATATGACATAAAATAAAACATTAAAAACTGCGAAAGTGGCGTAATGCAAAAGAAAAAATCTCCCGCAAAAAGTAAACGAAAGGAATGAGAAAAAAAAATATTCACAAACTAAGTGTCAACAAAATGCTACAATAGAAGATAAAACAAAGCTGACAATAACAGATTCGCAATTAGTGATGAACAAAGGAGTACATTAATCTTCTACAAAATGTGACGAAGAAGGGAAAAGAGACAAACATGGTGCAGAACAAGAAATAAAAAATCTCCACAGTAAAGCAAAACCAAAAGCACTCCTCAAAACTCTGAAGAAAACAAACAGGCTCACAGCCAAGAGCGGGGAGACGTGAAACGATAATTAGGTCACAGCTGGCGCGCGAGTGTGTTTGTAACCAACATAAAATAGATCACTGTGCCACCGGGGGTGGCTTTCTTTTTGCAGATATGAGGAGAGGAAAAGTACGATATTGATGACTGTAAATGCAGTCTTGCATCGACGCAGAAAGAAAAAGATTTCACAAGCGATTTGAAATCTTTTTCTTCTGCGTCGATCCAAGGCGGTGGTTGATGAAATTTTGTTATTTCGACCATCGTAACGGCTAATTATCGGCGAAAATCGGAAGAAAATCGGGGCCCTCCGTGGTAACAATGGCACACACAACAGCAACTAGGGCCTCTGTGAATCTTGGAGAGGTGCAAGCTAGTTCTGTGTGACATTGGCGAAAAGACCCCATCTCACTGGGTTTTGTTCCAGAATCCTTGGGTTGAATGACCAACTGGAACCCTCAGCTGTGGGCTAATCCCCCACACTGATGTACTTACCTGATTAAAAAGACAAAAAGAAATATTAAGAATGACTCAAGTGTGGGATATGGTGGACCTACCACACTTGAGAAGGACAGTCCACCATGGAATCGACCTGGACTTTCTAAACGGCGTATGAGAAAGCGATCTCGGCTGAGCGAATGTAAGATTGGTGTATGAAATACTAGAGGTATAAATGGCAAGATGAGTGAGGTGATTGAGGAGATGAATAAGTATAGACTGGATGTGCTGTGTGTAAGTGAAACCAAAAAGAAGGAAATTGGGGTAGAGGAAGTGAATGGCACGGTGAGTGTGTGGTCTGGAGTATTGGATAATATGAGAGGACAGGCTGGTGTAGGTGTGATTTTAAGTGAAAAGATGAAGAACAACTTGATTCACTATAGTTGCATAAGTGAGAGAATTCTCTGGATTCGTTTGAAAGTGAAACTTCAGAGAATTGTGATTGTTGTAGTGTATGCTCCTTGTGACTCGGAAACTTCTGATAAGAAAGAAGATTTCTGGAATGAGCTAAAAGCTGTTTTGAGCCAGTTTGGTGCTAAAGAAAAAGTTATAATAGCAGGGGATTTCAATGCTAGAGTAGCAGAATGCCATTTCTGACAATGTTCTGGGTAAGTTTAATGATCCTTGTGTGAATGATAATGGTGAAAGATTAATTGAACTCTGCATTGAGAATGGTTTGTGTGTATCTAATACATTTTTCAACCACAAGTATATACACACATATACTTGGGAAAATCGTACTCTTGGTCAAAAGAGTGCGATAGATTTTGTTGTCTACGATCAGCGTTTGAAACACACAGTTGTTGACACCTGAGTGATGAGAGGTGCGGATGTTGGCTCTGATCATTACTTGGCAGTGTCACGAGTGAAACTTAATGTTGGTTGGAGGAAAAGGAATAGGAAGAGACCCAGGATAGAAAGAATAAAGGTTGATAGGCTCCTTGAAGATAATCAGCAGTATTCTGACTTACTCAGAGAATGACTGAAGGATCTGAAATCTGGTGAGAGGGATGTAGAAAAGAAGTGGGAATGTTTCAAGAACTGTGTTGTCACTGCTGCTAAAGAGGTCTGTGGCACCACAATAGTGGGTAACAATAGAGGTGATGCTTGGTGGAATAGTGAGATTGAAGAGGCAGTAAAGAAAAAGAAGGAAGCTTATTTGGGGATGTTGCACGGTAGAGTCTCTGTGGATGAATATAGCTGTAAGAAGCGTGAAGCTGCTAAGCTGGTTCGCCACAGTAAGGCAAAAGATAGGAAGGAGAAAGTGGAAAGGCATGAACTGGCTTTTTGGAAAGATAGAAAGTCCTTCTGGAAGTACATGAGACTCAGGAAAAATAGGGGAAACAAAGTTGTAAGTTGTGTGAAGAATGAGATTGGGGAAATGATATGGGAGCCCAATGAGTTAAGTGACAGATGGGGTGAATACTTCTGTGAGTTATTAGATCAGGAAAGCAAAGATGATTCTGAGACAGATGCAGATGATGTCACAATGAGGGATGAGAGCGCAGGAGGGATCTCAAGAGAAGTGTGTAAAGCTCTAAAATCTCTTCAGAATGGTAAGGCTCCGGGAGTTGATGGCATAACTGCAGAGATGTTGAAATATGGTGGTGACTCTATAATTGACTGGTTAACTGAAATTTGCCAGTTGTGCTGGGAGTTAGGAATGGTCCCTCGGCATTGGAAGGATGCTATCATTGTTCCCTTGTATAAGGGAAAAGGTGATCAGACTGAATGCAAGAACTATCGTGGTATTAGCCTACTGAGTGTGCCAGGGAAAGTGTTTGGTAAGGTTGTTATTGAAAAAGTATGGGGTCTTGCATCATTGAAAGTGTGGGATGTTCAGAGTGGTTTTATGCCTGGTAAAGGCTGCATTAACCAGATTTTTGCATTACGCACGATGATCGAAAAGTATCTGGCTGTTGGGAAGAAAGTTTTTACTGCCTTCATAGATTTCGAGAAAGCTTACGACCGAGTGAATAGGACACTTTTGTGGAAGGTATTGAATGAATATGGTGTTACTGGGAATCTACTTAATAGTGTAAAAGCCATGTATGCTGGTAGTAGAGCTTGTGTACAAGTGAATGGTGTTTTATCAAAATGGTTTTCCATTGGTGCAGGAGTTAGACAAGGTTCTGTAATGTCACCATGGCTGTTTAATATATTTATGGACGCATGCATGCGTGAGGCCAAAATAGATAATAGTGGTTTGTCTTGGTGATATCCGTGTGTGCAGATTGCTGTATGCTGACGACACTGTCCTGTTGGCAGAGAGCAAAAGTGAGTTGCAGAGTATGTTGACTCGGATGCACGAAGTTTGCATGAAATTCAAACTGAGTATAAATAAGGGAAAAACCAAAGTTATGGTGTTTGAGAGAGGAATGGGTAGCACTGAATGTAATGTAAGTATAAATGGCACTGTGATTGACCAGGTGAGTGAGTTTGTGTATTTAAGGAAGCATGTTTGACAGAGAGAACAAGTTGGATGGTGAAATCAGTAGGAGAGTTAATTCTTCTTTGAAAGTCATAGCTGCTCTGGGTGGTTTTCACAGGAATGATGGGTTCTCTAGAGAGTCCCGCATGGCTGTGTATGAAACAGTAATTGTTCCTACACTGATGTATGGCAGTGAAACCTTGGTACTGCAGAAGAAACATAGGAGTCATTTGTGTGCTGGAGAAATGTGTTACTTACGTGGGGTTTGTGGCAAGACACGATCTGATTGTGTGAGGAATGAAGATGTATTGCAGTTGTGTGATGTAAAGCAAAATGTTGTTAGCAAGGTGGAGACCAATATGCTTCGGTGGTTTGGCCATGTTGAAAGAATGAGTGATGAAATGCTTACTAAGAAAATCTTTTCAGCCCAAGTGGCAGGAAGGAAAGGCACAGGAAAGCCAAGGAAGACATGGGTGGATCAGATTCAGGAGTGTCTGCATGAGAAAAAGATTATGAGTATGAAGTATAAAAGATCTTGTGTACGGCGTGTAATGGATATCAGTGAAGCACGAGTTGTGTGTCAGGATCGCTGTAAATGGCTAAGTTTGATATGGAGCTAACCTCTGAATCTCAGAGAACAGCTTAGTGATATGTATGTATGTATGCAGGACGAATGGCTGAAAATCGGGAGTCTCCCGCCTAAATCCAGAGAGTTGGCACGTCTGACAATCAATCCTTGATTTTTTTTTTTTTTTTTTGATTGGAGGTTTAACGACCACCGTGAGCAACTCAATGGGCTATAAGCAGTCGCCCGTCCCTAATTTAGGGTCACTAGTTCCAGGGAAGGGAGAGAGCCAGTGCCGTAAGACAAACACAACATCCATGCCTGACCGGGATTCGAACCCGGACCCCTTACGGACGAATGATCAGAGGCCAACGCCTTAGACCACTGCGCCACCGGGGCGGCCAATCCTTGATGTACCACCATCCTTGCATAATGCCACCCCTTGGGTCTGAATAAATATGCTCCATGTAAAACATCCCTTGATATACTGCCACAGCCTTGGTATTTGCCAATCGCCAATGTACATTACTGCACCAACGTGCCTTTTCCACACAAAACATACTTTATGTACCGCCACTTGCCAGATGTGAGTCAATTGCTTTCCCATTTTTTCAGACCACGATTCAATTGTGGCGAACCTTTAGGGCGAGAAAATGGCAGACATTGCCCGGAACAGAAGTCAGCTGCTCCTTCTGAAAACATGTCACAATGAGGGAGTCCATACATGTTGTTTCCACTTTTGTAAAGCGACACAGGAGTCAAAAGAAGAGGAATCAGTCACAGACCTTTATCTGGGATATCATTACGGCCTAGATTTATTGCATTTCTATTTATTAGGAATTATGAATGCCTCATGACCTTTCACAAACAGCCATTTGAAACTTAACCATGTCCTCCATTCACATAAGGAGAAGCATCAGCGAAGAGTACCTGCAGTGGGCCTGGTTACCTTTGACTCTAGCAGTTGCCTTGTGAGTTGGTGTACTGTCTTCTCACCCTCGCCCTGTCCTCCTTGGATGAAAAGTGCTCGTGTTCTTTACCCTTTACAAACTGCAATTAAGATGACAAATGAGTCAACATCTTTTTCCAGGGGCATAATACTCCTTTTACTCCACATGATGCTTGCTGTCTTTAGTTTATCTTCTTGGCTTTGCAAATTAGTCTGCAATTGTTTATCAGCATAAAAATCATAAAATATTTTTTTTTCGTGTTGTTGTTAGGTAAAAAAAAAGTTGAAAAGAACAATCCTTACCATAAAAGCAGAGGACTGAAATTTGCAAATATCATAATGAAAATATTGAAACCAAAAACACAAATGAAAATAGATAATTTTTTAAAAAGAAACTAAGGTATGTAAAACAATTCTGTGCAATGCAATTAATTTTCACTTCATAAAGTTTTAGTAGTAGCATGATTTTTTATTCATTACCTTATAATAGAAATGTTAATTTTGTCTGTCTACTATGCAAAGTAAATTTCCACATTTAATGCATGCTAGAAAGTTTTGAGATCAAAATGGACACTCTGAACAACAGTGCGCACTACGTACACAACATATAACTGCATTTTTTCTCATTGACATGTTTTTCATTGAATGTTAATTATGATTTTTGAGGAATCATAATTAATAAAATTTGGGTTACTTAAAAATAACTGGCAAATTTGATATAGCGCCACAATGTAATGGAACAAACGGTGGCAATGCATCAAGGGTTGATTGTATATTAAATTCCAAAGAAGAATTATACGGTGAAATAAACCCTATGAGGAAATATCAATACATAAATTGATGATAAAGCATGGGAAAATTAATCAGATTCAGAATGAGAAGTAATTGAAAAGTTGCATTCTATAAGAACCTTTAAGATATTTACAAATCGGTGCCTTTTTTTTTTTTTTTTTTTTTTTTTTTTTTTTAAAATCAGAAAAGTACACCAGTACAGGGGATTAGCCCACAGCTGATTGTTCTAGTTGGTTATTCCACCAAAGGGTTCTGGAACATAACCCAGTGAGTAATGTGAGGTAAAATGTTGTTAGTAAGGTGGAAACTAATATTCTTAGGTAGTTTTGACCATGTTGAGATGCTTACTAAGAGAATTTTTTTTAACCAAAGTGGCAGGAAAGAAAGATAAAGGAAAGCCCAGGAAATCTTGGGAGAATCAGATTCAGGAATGCCTGCATGAGAAAAAGATTATGAGTATGAAGTACAAAAGGTCTTGTGTGCATTGTGTGGTGGATGTCATTGAAGCTCAAGGTGTGAGCCAAGATCGCTGTAAATGGAGATGTTTGATGCACAAACAGTAAGTAAATTCTAGTTCCATCAGTTAAACATTTATCTGGCAATTTGTCTTTCTTTGAGGAGTTAACATCTGAATCTCAGAGAACAGCTTAGATGTACAAATCATAGTTAAGTGTTAAATACTGTAATGAACATACACACAAAATATAGTCTGAATATCAATATTAGTTTCCTAGTTAATAAAATACAGATTTCTTCACCCCCCCATCTTATTGTGGGAATGCTTTCTGAATTTCTTTAACATCCTTTACAGCAAAGATTTTTAAAAAACAGAACTTCTTCTTACTCCTCCAAACTAAACATACATATACTATATTGACAAAAGTCACCGGACACCCCTTCAACAGCAAATGAACGGATCCGCTGCGTTGTTAAGATGCGCGGTTCAGCTGCACACGGTATAAAAACAAACCTGCAGTTGACCACAATCATATCGTACTGTGAGGTTGAGTGAAAATGTCGTAGCGGGAGAGAACTGACTTTGAGAAAGGAAAGATTGTTGGGTGTTATATTAGTGGGTTGTCCATAAGAGAAACCAAGAGGCATTTAGACATACCCAGGTCAACTCTTTTGGATGTACTGAATAAGTGGAAAACACATGGCGAGCCTGAAGCAGCAAAACATACCTGCAGACCAAAGAAAATCAGTGATAGAGGATGTCGAAGCCTCAGGAGAGTCATTACAGGTAATCGACAAAGTACTGCACAAGACCTCAGTGTACAGGTGAGTAAAAATGCTGGAACCTAGGATGAAAGAAGATGCAGTTCTCTGCAAATGGCATGTAATATGTACACGTACCATTCACGGAGAACTTCATCCCATGGTGATGGGTTACTGTGGTCGTGCGGATTCTCACAAGCCTTTCATCTCCACTTGGAATGCTACTCGTCGTTTAGCATGGTGTAAAGAACATTTATCGAGGACCGTAGATCAGTGGAAATGGGTACTATGGACTGATTAATCCAGATACATGATCCATCAGTCTGATGGCCATGTGTGGGTATGTTGGCAGCCGGGGGAATGCTATTTATCACGGGGGAATGCTATTTTTCTACAGTCAAGTTTGGAGCTGGCAGTGTACTCGTGTGGGGGTGTTTTTCGTGGTATGGTCCCAGCCCATTTGTTATCGTGGACAAACCTATTAACCAGCAAGTCTAACTCAATATTCTGGACAATTATGCCCTACCAACTCTGTGGCAATACTATGGAACCGAGCCTTGTTGGTACCAGCAGGATAATGCACCAAGCCATAAAGCAAGAATTGTTACGGCATGGTTTGACGATAATTTCGTATCATGTGTGGACTGGCCAGCATAGAGCCCTGATCTTAATCCCATAGAGCACCTATGGGATGAATTAGAGCACCACATATGAAGTTTGGAACCAAGGCCTACTACTAAGCAACAGTTAGCGGCAGCATTATGTACTGGATGGAAGTGCATACCTATTGCTGTGTTCCAAAACCTGGTTGAAAGCATGTCTCAAAAGGTTGCTGCATGCATTAAAGCCAAAGGTGGACTGACACCATACTAATATATGTCAATAAATGCTATGTTGTGTTTCTCTTCTAGGTGTCTGGTGATTTTTGTCAATATAGTGTAAAACTGAGGTTCCTGCCTTTGCTAATTTTCAATATAAAGTAATTTGACATTTTTAAAAATTACACAGTGATTGGGCAAGCTTGCTGTACCTATATAAGCCCACTGAGTTGCTCACGATAGTCGTTAAACCTCCTCAAAGCCTGTCAAAATGGTATGAAGGGTGTACAGAATACTTTTTGTTGAAATGCTGAAAAAACAAAAATTGAATTGAGCACATCCTTAAACAGTAAAATCAAACCTCTTCAAAATGTCAGAGCTACATTTTTAGAGATTTCTACTCTTCATATAGTTCAATCACATTGTGAAAAGCATGTCATATTCCAACAAACCACCTTCCATCATAAAAACAAAAACATTTGAATACCAAGCAAAAAAATAGAAACAAATACCTTTCTACTAGAGTAATGCTTATGTGTTGCTAGTTTTTGGTCCATTGCTTCTAGGAGCATCTATATAAGAGAAAATAAATACAAGAGATAATTAGACACATTACATGGAAGAATAAGTATAAAAAGTTAACAAAAATATCACAAATAAGGAAAAAATATGTGAATTATTCTTATGCTTAAATACCATCTGTATGTACAATGCAGAATCGCAGATAGTTTTAGACATACACAGAATGTAAGGAAATTTAATTTGGCCAGATCTTGCACAATACACTGTTTTTCTTTGTCAGTCTGAGAATTGCCCATAATTTCATCACAGTAGCATCTTGTGTTAGTCCTTGTGCAACATGCTAATTGCACATTTAATTTATATCACATGCGAACACTTTATAATACACTCGGGGATAGTAGCAGATATCTGGTTGTTCTATTTGATGCCAAGCATTCCTAACTTACAAATGCCTCTCTTACTTAATCACTTGAAAAAACTTTTTCCCATTCCTCTGGCAGCAGTAAAAAATTAAAAAAAAACTGGTCAGTAAATTGGAAGTTCTCCCTGTTATGGAGCACTTTATTTTAACAAGCCTAAATAGATGTAGTCACCAACATCAGTCTGGACCTCTGCATAGAAAATTTGGCAGACAAAATAGTTTTCCACAGGAAAAAAAAACAAAAAACAAGCAACTCACAGATCTTTATGAACTGCTTTTGTTAACATTCAAACACACTCTTTGCAAAAAAAAAAAAAATAAATAAATAAATAAAAAATAAAAAAAAATAATTTCGAAGCACCCAGAAGGAAGTGTGTGCAATGTACATGTATATGAAAAGAAATAATTCCAATTCCACAGCAGTTGGGCCATTTATTTGGATAAAACAGCTGCATGAGTGGAACAAGTCAGAACATTGTAGAGCCATCTGTGGCTCAGATACAAGCAGTTACTCGGTGTGGCATAGACGCATACAGTTCACAGATACTGTACTGAGGTATAACATGCCAGATGGTGTCCAAATTGCAGGCCAGTTCACAGACATTCTGGGATGGGTGTAGGTGGGGTCCCATCATGTCCCAAACATGTTCAATCGGTGAAAGGTTGGGTGATCGGGCAGGGCACAGAAGGGTGTCAACATTACGAAGGCAGGCCTGGGAGAGTCATGCTGTGTGTGGCCGGGCATTATCCTATTGAAAAATTTATCAGTAATGCTGCCACAGGAATGGCAACACAACAGGTCAAAGAATGTTGTCAATGTGCCGTTGGGCTGCGAGGGTGGTATGGAGGACTACCAAGGGTGTCCAAGTTATCGTAGGAAATGGTTCCTCAGACAGTCACTCCAGGTGTGCAAGTCGTGTGCAGTTTTATGGTAAATGTAGGATCCGTGCACTGGCCAGCTCGCCCCCAGACACGTATATGCTGGTCATAGGTGCCAAATGTAAAACAGTGACTCGTCGCTGAAGACACCACTGGACACTATCCCACACTGATCGGGCCCAACACCACTACAACTGGTGCTGGAAGTGCTCGCTGGTTAGTGGTAGGCAACGGAGTGGTCTCCTCGAATCCCGTGCAGAAAGTCATCTGGCAACAGTCCAGACGGCCACTTCCATACCTGTAGACAACACAACATGGCCACAGATCGTTGAGAGAGACGGATTTGGTTCTGTTCGTGCAGCTCTCACAATTGCTCGATCCTTGCATTCTGTTATTGCCCTTGGCTGTCAACTGTCCGCATGCTGCTGAGTTGTGCCCTCTTTAACCTCTTTAACCCATTGGCGCCAACATTGTCCGATTGCCACATCACTCTGACCGAAATGCCTGGCAATATGGCGACTTCACCAACTGTCCTCTCCGAGCTCAATTATATATGCCATCTCTCAAACTCGCCCAACTGCCTGTATTGTGCACAGATCCAGAGTTGAGGCATCCTCACAGTCCATGGATGTTAATGCAACCACAATCACAATTGCCCCTGTGTGAGAACTTTGCTCTTGATATACCCTCTTTGATGCACAGTTCCCATGCGATGTTTTGAGCCACTGTTTAGTCATTGGTCGTTTTTTTAATCATTTGCATATTCGGCCGAGTTACTTACATGCGGAGTTTCATCAGGGTTGAACAACTTTCTGAAGGTGCTTCGTTTTTGGGGGGGTTCTTTTCGCAAAGAGTGTATAACTTCTAATTTAAAACTAAATTCTACAAGCCGGTCTCAGGCTTAGTGATGGGTTTGCCAGCAGCTCCCTTTCTAGCAAACTAATATTTGGGAAAACTTGTAGTCTTTCTTCAACCTTCATTATTCGGCCTGTAGATATATGGATGACATTCTCAAAATTGTTGGCAGGAACGATGATGCACTCCCAGGAAATATTCTCAACCTGTTCAGTAGCCTGGATAATTCTCTGAAATTCCCTTTAGAACTACAGCAAGATAATTCCCTAAACTTCCTGGACTTGGACCTTACAGCTTCAGAAAAAAAAAAACTGCTACAAAACTGCATAAGCCGACCAATACTAACGAAGTTCTGAACTACTCTTACCATCCCAGCTACATAAAAGTTAGTGTAGCTACCAGGGGTGAATATCTGGGGTGTGCAGCACAGACCCACACAGAGTCGCAATTTATTTAACCTATGTAGTGCAATAAAAAAGTTCCAAGACTAGGTATGTAGCGCGCCAACAGGTGGCAGTATGTGGATGCTCGCACAGCGGTCAAGGGCAGTGACCTTCATGAGTCATTGTGCCAAGTGGGGTCGTTCTGTGACCATCGGGAGCTGTGGTACACGATATTTGGTGACCACATGCAGAACACAGCTGCAATTTCGGTATAGACTGCAAACTAGAGCAGAGAGCAAACATTAAATTCTGCATTAAACTCAGCAAATTGAGAACAGAGACTCGTGAAATGTTGCCGGAAACGACCTGAAATGTGGCGCAGGGGCGATTTCCTGCTCCATCACGACAATGCAGCAGCTCACACAGCATTAGCAAAATGCCAGTTTTGCAGCAGCAACAGCATGCATGACTACCCTTCCTCACCCGCCTTACTCGCCGGATTTGGCCCCCTGCGACTTCTTTCTGTTCCTGAAGATGAAGTTGAAGCTCAAGGGTCATTGTTTTGAAACCGTGGACGAGATCTAGCGCGAATAGCAGACGGTGCTGGACATGATTCGCGAACAGGACTTCCATTGAACGTTCCAAGAGTGGCAAAAACACTGGCAGCCATGTATCGCTGTCCAAGGAAACTACTTTGAAAGAGATCATAGCCAAACTTAAGAACTTTGTTGTATATCGGCCTAGTCTCGAAACTTTTTGATCGGACCCCGTATACTAACGATATTACATTTTTGGATTTATTTCTAATAAAACTTGCCAGAGTTTGTCCTAAGGCTTTGAGTGGTGGTTAAAATTAATTCCCCTACACGATGCTTTCATTAAGAGGAGAAGGTTTGCTCAGCAATCATATAGCATTTATGCTAAAATCGTCGGGTGTGTACAGTTTTTCAACAAGGCATCCGATATGCTCAAGCAACTCTGGTACAGGGGCTCCCTAGATGGCGCTGCAGGTCATGTTTTTATTTTCCTGTGGTTTCAAACATTACAGCTGATCTCTCAGGGTGTGCTAGTTAAATAGAGAACCACTTGCAATCCCATGGAGCAACACAATTCAATGTTGTGATACGAGTTGCTGCTATATTATATTTTTGGATAACAAAACTCACCAAAGTTTGTCCTAAGGCTTCGTGCGGTGGCTAAAATTAATTCCCTTATACAATATTTTCGTAAAGTAGAAAAAGTTTATTGCTTCGTTGAATAAACAAAATATATTAAGTAATATTCGAACCCATAGGTGTGCCGTTTGCCTAACAGACACCTGAGGAGTGTAAAGCAACTGTGATACAAAGCTCTCCAGATGGTGCAGCAGGTCCGGTTTTTATCTCCTTGCAGTTTCAACAAAGAGGCTAAAAACCTCCCAGGTTGTGCGCGCCTAAAAAAGCACTACTGGTCATACCTTTGCATTCGGAATTGCATCGAATCATAAATACAATTCAACATTCTGCCAGGAATTGCAGTTTTTCTGTCTTTTTGTTGCACTGCAAATTGATGTGTTTACGCACACAGATTTAAAAACAGAATTTGAATTTTTTTTTTTTAATTAAACGATCGTTAAATAAAAAAAATGCTTTCGTATGTTCAAAATCAATGTGTGAATTTTTCAGCTCGGGTTACATAATAAAATTTTTGTGTGTTGTTTTTCACTTAATAGCACACACCCAACCTAAATGGGCACGTGACGCCACTGGCAGCTACACAAGTTCCTGGAAAAATAGAAGCTCTGGATTCTTCAGAAATATCGAAGAAATTCCACAAAGCAGAATTAACAAGAAAGATGACACCGAATTTTCGGGTGTAATAAGCACGTCTTTTGAATCCATTCTGATGCAAATTAAATTTATCAAAGCTATTCAAAGTCAATGGAACCGGTATGGAAAACAATAGTATCTGACGGAAGAAAGAAGTTTTTCAATCGGGTTTTTAATCCCTCAGATATTACTGTAAACAGAATCGTTAGCCCTCTGGTTGCAGACTTGTGCGTTAAGAAAAACATGAATTTATATGAGAAACATTTTCGCACCGGTAACGGTTTCCAACACCGAAATAATTTTTCAAATCGGACTCTTAGAAAGAGAGATATCGACAAAAAATAAGATGTGACTTTATGTCCCCTGGTGGAAAAACCATGCATTACTTTAGGAAGAAAGTATTCTCAAAAGGTTTTTTTCATATGAATGGTATCGGCCCAAGAAAAAAAAAAAAATTAGTCGGGTTTTCAGGAGCACAGATTTTGCTACAAATACATCAGAAGCATAAATTAACACTTACGCCCCCTGATGGCCAAACCATTCTTTACCAAACATTAGAAGTTATGGGGAAAATATTTTCCATCAGGTCTTGTATGCGATACAGGAAGAAATTTTCAAATTGGAGTTTTAGAAGCAGAAATAACGCAGAAAACGCAATTTACCTTTGTGTCCCCTAACGGAAAGTCTATGATTTACTTGAAAATTTTGAATTTATAGAAAAAATATTTCGCATCGGAAACACTATCCAACAAAGAAGGAATTTTTCAAATCGGACTCCTAGAAGTAGAGATATTGACAAAAACATATATATACATCTACGCCCCCTGGCGTAGAAGCCATGCATTATTTAAAGAAGAAAATGTTCCTAAAAGGTTTGTCTACAGGAGTAGTATCGGTCAAAATATGTTGTTTTTTTTAATCGAGATTTTAAAAGCTCATATTTTGCTGCAAATAACATCAGAAGCAGAAAATGAGACTTACGCCACCTGGTAGCCAAACAATTTTTTTCAAAAATTAGAAATTATGTGCAAAGGATTTCCCATCAGGAGCTGTATCCGGTGCAGAAAGAATTTTTCAAATCGGAGATTTAGAAGCTGAGATATAGGGGAAACACAATTTACCCCAACGCCCCCTAGCGGAAAGTCTATAAATAACTTAAAAATTTTGAAATTATATGAAAAACATGTCACACTGGAAATACTATCCAACAAAAGAAGGAATTTTTCAAATCGGTCTCCTAAAAGTACAGATATTGACAAAAATAAGATATACATCTACGCCCCCTGGCGGAGAAACTGGAATATTTTAAGAAGAAAATATTCCGAAAATGTTATCGATGTGAGTTGCATCAGGCCACGAAAGATTTTTTTCAATCGATATTTTAGAAGCTCAGATTTTATAGGCAAATACATGAGAAGCAAAAATTAACACTTACGCCCCCTGGTGGCTAAAGTATTCTTTACCAAAAATTTGAAATTATATGCAAAAGATTTTTCATCAGGAGATTTATACGCTGAAGAAAAAAATTTTCAAATCGGAGTTTTAGAAGAAGAGTTATCAGGAAAAAATGTAATTTACTTTTACGCCCCCTAGCGGAAAATCTATGTGTAATCTGAAAAAGTAACTATATCTAAAATACTCTTCGACATAAATGGAATCGAAAGATAAAATAATTTTTTCAATCGGATGTTTAGAAGCAAATATGTGGAATAAAACGTATAATTGAATTTGACATCATCTGCATTTACGCCTCCTAGCGGCGAAATTGTACATCGTAAAAAAAAAAAAAACGAAATAAAGGATCATCATTCGTATATTTCAAGCTCCCCAATGATGCAAAAAGAATTTTTCAAATCGGACCAATAGTTGCAGAGATATCGTGGGTACAGACGAACGGACAGATGGACAAACCGGTAACAACATAAGCACGATCTTTTTTTACAAAAAACGTGCTTTTAAAAAGCACACTTGCAATTAAATGAAAACTCGCACAGAATTAAAAAGCACACACGACTCAAAAAAAAAAAAAAACAATTTTTTTTAAAGAAAAATGTATAAAGTCGAAATGAAATTATGCAAACAATAATAGTAAGCTAACTAGGAAAGTCATCTATCACAGAATTATTTGAAAAAAACTTGAGAGAATTAGCAAAAAATTCCATTTTTGATTTGTTCTGGGGGTAAATAATAAAACTAAAGAAATCGTCCCTTTAATAAAGCAAAAAGAGAGCAATATCCTGTTACAAGAAGGAATGGTCTACAGTATAAACTGCATCTGTGGGGGAACCTACATAGGAGATGAGAGACAACTTGGAACCTGTGTAGAAGAACATGGGAGCCATTATAAGAAACATTAACAGCAAAACGGGACATGACAGACAAATTCAAAACACTGGACATTCAACTAACTTGGACCCCATCAAAATTCTATCACATCAGCCGTGTTTTGTGAAAAGCAAGTTGGAAGGTGTAGAATCTGAAAGAATTAATGAACAGAAAGGCTGGGTATTACCACACAAGTGGCAACACTTACTCTCTTGAGTCAGTCCTGACGACACACGGTGGTGTGCAACCCATAAATTTGCAACAGCAACAACAAAATTCATTCAAGTAATTTCTGCAAAAGGTATTACAAACACGTATGTAATCAATCAGACACATGCATAATTCTATATGCTGCTCAAAACCAATGTCACATTAAAACATCCAAAGTGCATAATTCATCTACTATGCAGAACAGAAATCAAAAGATAATTCTAAACCAGCTTTGATTAATTCAAAATTTTAAATATTTCTTACCTCATCAGTGACTTTCCCAACATTTAAGCATGCTTCATCTCCAATGGCAAAGATACCTTTGTGGGCTTCATCAACAAGATTACAGATTACAGCATTGTTGAAGTAATCCACATTCTGCCATGCAATTCCTTCTCGTCTATATTCTTCCTGCTCTTGCTTCAAAACAAGTTCTATGAATAGCTGCTGAAGTTTTTCATTGCAGTAATTGATGCAAAACTGTTCAAAGCTGAGGAGATAAACATTCAGTTAAAGAAGAAAAAAAAATGCTTTTACAATAAAAACACATTACACTTTTTAAGACCTGTTTACGAAGAAATTATAAGATTTCACTTCGTTTTATTAAGCCTTGCATTAATACAATACCTGCAAATGTAAACATGTTTTCTCTGAATTTATTCTGTTCTTGTTTTGTTTCATTAGATATCAAAGAACTTGATAAATCCAAGCAATAATATTTTCCTACATTCAAACAGTATTTCTTAGACAAAATAGGTTTTAAGTCCTTCGAAACAGTTTTTTTCAACAGAATATGCTCCTTATATCTCAGTTCCAAAAGCTTGATTTTTCATGGGGGTTTTCTCATTTACTTCATTTTACGATTGTTTCCCCTTAAAAATGTAGGGTTAAAATTTAGATCAAAATTAAAAAGATTGATTTTAGCAATTAATGACATCATGGCACCTCTAATTATTAATCTACAGTGAAAATTGTTTTTAATTATGGGTTTTACAGAAGGCATTTTTAATATATTTGGTTATTCTTTTTCAGTTAAAACCATTTAATGGTGGTTTAACTGTTTTAACTTTTTACACTTTATATTTCCTTTGTGTGAAATGCAATTTCTCAGTTGGAAGTTATTAAAATTCACTGCGAACATACATCTTGGTAATCGAATGCAATTCAAGGAAAAATCTTTCACG
Organism: Macrothele yani; assembly: GCA_039090855.1. Classification (NCBI taxonomy): domain Eukaryota; kingdom Metazoa; phylum Arthropoda; class Arachnida; order Araneae; family Macrothelidae; genus Macrothele; species Macrothele yani. The sequence goes on from CM077017.1 coordinate 16,893,167, forward strand.
TACCTTTCGGTTGTAAGTGGTCGACTTTCAAATCCTTGTACGGTTGTTTTCATCAGGTTCTTGAGCGTAGACTTTTCTAGAAGTTAGTCCGCACATTTTCTTGACTAGGATATACTTTTTTGTTGAACTACGTACGGGAGGCATGTGAAGACAAAGGAGATGTGAAATTACGCTGGAAAACTTGAAAACACGGAAAAATGGACCACTCGAAATAATATTCGCATGCGAAAATGCAATCACCAAAAAACTTCGTCAGACTTCCTGGATGTATTGTTCGATGAATTTCGGCAGATCTGTCTGCCATCTTCTGGGACCTCTGGTCGTCCGTTCTCTTTGCAGTCCACGTTAAATATGCCACGTGTTCAGTCTGGGAATCTTAGCGTGTTATACGTCATCGAATGTGTTGCGTTGCCACTCCTGTGATTTGAAGACTCTGGAATTTTTTTTTTCACTTTATATCTGCGTGTTTGCATTGTTTCTGTTCTGTTTGCCTTCCCATTTTTTGTTTTCTTTTATCAGTATTTTCCATGGAATCGGCATTTCTACTCCACTACTAATGTTGTAGTTTTTTTTTTTTTTTTTTGGTTTTTTTCAATTACTATTGCTTCGGCGAAACGGATGGTCTTTTCGGTTGGTTGGTTGCAGTTAATTTCGATATTTTCAAATTCTGGCAGTGTTATTTTTTATGCAATATTGTATAAGTGTTATTTTTTTTCTTCTTTTCTTCATATGAAGAACTGGGGGGGGGATACAAAATACTGATAGAAGAAGAGAACAAAAAATGGGAAGGCAAAGAGAACAGAAACAATGCAAACACGCAGACATAAGTGAGAAAAAAATACAGAAAGAAAAAAAATACAGATTCTTCAAATCACAGGAGTGGCAACTCAACACATTTGATGACTTATAAAGATGCAAAGATTCCTAGACTGAGCACGTGGCATATTCAACGTGGACTGCAGAGAGAACGGATTACCAGAGGTCCCAGAAAATGGCAGACAGATCTGCCGAAATGCATCGGACACATCCAGGAAGTCTGACTAAGTTTTTTTGGTGATTGCATTTTCGCATGCGAATATTTTTCGAGTGATCCATTTGTTCTTTAATTTGGTCAAAATCTACTATTGGAATTTTTTTTTTCTCTTTCTGTTCTATTTTAATCAGGGCATTCTAATTATCATTAAGTATATTTGGGTCGTTAGAATTACATAATCTATCCCTACTTTTTTCAATAAGTACTGACTCAGCTATTCTCAAATGTCTTACAGAGTTCATTTGTTGTGACTGGCGGAGGCACTTGACGGACCATTTGCTTAGCTACCGTGTCCCATACATGTTTGATAGGGGACATATCTGGTGAACATGAAGGACAGGGAAGAAGCGGTATCTGCCATGCATGGAAGAGGTCTTGGACATTCCGGGCCACATGTGGCTGAGCATTGTCCTGCTGGAATATAGCACCAGGACAACTCTGAAGGAAGGGTATAATTTCTGGCTCTAAAACATCCCTCGTGTATCACTGGCTGTTGAGGTTTCCCACAAGTTGAATCAAGCGGGATTACAAATTAAACCCAATGGCACCCCAAACAACCATGATGTTTTTTTTGTTGTTGTTTTTTTGTAGTGTTGTAGCAAAATCTGTCACAAATTATTCTGTTCATCACATTTTTATGCCTTTGCTAGAGGAGCATTATACATTTGTTAGTTCTTATTGGATTAATAAAGCATTTTTTTACCTTGAGTCTTGCTGTTCGCAGTTTCTTACTTTGTTGCGTCTTCCATATGTGCTAAACATTTACAGGTAGTAGGTGTCTCTCAAGTCCTCTTTGATGATCTCTTGGAATGTAAGTTACTAATTCGATGAAAAAAAGGGGGTTAAAAATAAGAATATTTCCCTCAAATTCGCACTGTGAAGAAATGCACAAGTTTGGAATTAAAATCTTCGTATTGTAGTTAAAAAAAACTTCAAACTATACACCTTCATTTGTCGAGGTTGAAAAAAGGTTGAGTCAATGTCTTTAAAAAATTCTTCAAGACTCCGGTCCAGCAGCTATTCAAAGTCTCAAAGTTAAAAAGAACCTTAAAACATAGGTTAATTTCATCGAACGCACACGGTGAAAAAACGAAATAAACTTAGAACTAAAAACGTTACACTGTAGTTATAATCTTCAACTGTACAATCACGTATGCCAAGGTTGAGTTGATATTCATAATAATTCCACGAGGCCAAGGTCCAGCAGTCATTAAAATTCACTCTTAATGTCTTTTAGAAACTGTACAGTATACAGAATTCTGATTTCAGCAGATGGAACAAAGACTTCTGTCTCTAAACCATTACGTATTAGCTCCCATTAGCTTAGGCCTGCGCATCGGCATTTACTAGACGCGTTTTGCTCGTGTGATTATCACGGCATCAGCAGAACTGGTGTCTACTTACATCGGTTGAGTTCAAACTTGACAGATGTATTCTTGTGCCTGAGGTTCAGTCCGTTCCTTATCCTGTGCTTCCATCTGTTGGCGATCTTGAAAGGTAGATTCAATGTTGTGTTTCTTTTTGATATTGTATTTATTTTTAATTTTTTGTAATAATTTCTTTTCTATAATGAGGAACAGTACACCAGTTAAGTAGTAAATAGTAACACTGTACTAGTGATCCGATTTATTGGCGTAGGAAATAAACACATAAGCATTTCCAAGCTTTCGCACATCAACCAGATGGCTTTTTCAAGGAAGTTAGACAGAAACTGCAAACTGAAAAATAGAACGCTTAACAATTTGAACGCGGGAACTTGACAATAAATAGATGCGACTTTACATTCATTTAAAAATACGAGGCATCACGTTGGATTGCACGCGTGATCCTGGTAGAGAAAAGGCGTTACTTGAAGAATTGGTTCCAAATTCGTGGCAACTTGAGCGAGACACAATCATTGCAAGTATCACTGTTGGTAATGATCTCCAAGGTTTCCCGAATGGCTGTACATTTAGGGGTAGAGTGGCTAGCTAATTTTTTTATATCATCCCACATAGGAGTAGCAGACTTGAATTTGACTTCTCCGGATAGTGCTGTGGTTGCTTTACCGTATTTTGTGTCCCTTTTATGTTTGTGGACTCTGATTCCAAACGAATGCTTGGTCATTCCAATGTAGTATCGTTTAGAGCCGTTCGGATACTGTAGGGGGATTGCATAAACGACTGCTTCGCAGGAGAGAGGTGGTTTTTCACTATTTCTCTTTAGTATAGTATGTAAAGATGCAGGGGATCTTATGCCGATGCCGTAGTTCATCTTCTTGAGGGCGTTTTTGAGTTTGTAAGACACATTTGGTATGTATGGAATTGAGCATAAATAATGTAGCTGCGGCACAGGAAGACTGGAATGTTTGGCTCTGGCTTTTTGGATAAAGCTACGTATCTGATTCAATGAATATCCTGCATAAGTGGCTAACTTGATGACGCTTTCAATTTCTTGTTGTCTAGAATGGGTATCAGAAGAAATGGCGAAGGCTCTTTGAATTTGAGAACGGAAGATAGCTGTTTTGTATTGTGCGGGACAGAAAGAGCTGCGGAGCATCAGGTTGGGGACGGACGTGGGTTTATAGTAGACTTGTGTACCAAGGCGGTTGTCAGACTATTTCCTCAATAAAACATCCAGATAAGTAAAGCGTTGTTGCTTTCAAGCTCCATCGTGAAATTGACCGTAGGATGTATATCATTGATTTTATCAAGGAAAATTGGAAGAGTCTTTTCCGTGGGCCATACAAAAAATATGTCGTCTGCATAACGCAGCCAAGTGGTAGGCCGTGGGGTAATGCTGGAGAATATATTCCGTTCAATTGGGCGAAGTATTGCTTCTGCAAGGACAGGTGAAAGTGAAGATCCCATCAGAGTGCCATTATTCTGTTTATATACTTGTCCTTGGAAACTCTAGAAGCTAGTATTAGTGATCAAGTCTATTAATTTGAAGATGCTGAGGCACGACTCCTGCGTATATTTTCAGTTTGCAGTTTCTGTCTAACTTCCTTGAAAAAAGCCATCTGGTTGATGTGCGAAAGATTGGAAACGCTTAGGTGTTTATTTCCTACACCGATAAATCGGATCACTAGTACAGTGCTACTATTTACTAATTTCTTTTCTGTTGTTACTATATTTTTCCATGGATCTGAAAAAAAAAATAATGGGGTTATTGTTGCAATTTTCTACTTTTTCGATAAGTGTAGCTTCTGCCATTATTAATATGGATTTTCAGGTTTCTTGTTGAGCAAGGAGACTTATATCTTCCCAAGACGGCATAGTTTGGTTTTTCATGCAAAAATCTATTAATGATGTTTTTATTTCTTTTTTGTTCCAGTTTGAAAGATGTTCCATCATTCTTAATTTTATGTTCCTTTTTGTACTTCCTATAATATATTGTGAGATTATATTATTATTTTGTTCTACAATTGGAATACAGTAAACTCCTGCTTTCTTCAAAATTGAATTAGTTCAATTTTTGCATGAAAAACCAAAACTACACCGTCTTGGCAAGATATATGTCTCCTTGCTCAACAAAAAATATGGAAATCCATATTAACGGCAGAAGCTATACTTATAAAAAAAACCCCAGAAAATTGCAACAACAACAACCCAATAATTTTGCCAGATCCACGGAAAAATATAAGAGAAAAGAAATTACAAAAAACTAAAAATAAATATAATAATATCAAAAAGAAACAACATTGAATCTACCTTTAAAGATCACCAACAGATGGAAGCACAGGATAAGGAATGGGTTGAACCTCAGGTGCAAGAATACATCTGTCAAGTTTGAACTCAACTGATGTAAGTAGACATCAGTTCTGCTGTGATGCCGTGGTAATCGCACGAGCGAAACACTTCTAGTAAATGACGGTGCGCAGGCCTAAGCTAGTGGGAGCTAATACGCAATGGTTTAGAGATAGAAGTGCAGAAGTCTTTGTTCCATCTGCTGAAATCAGAATTCTATATACTGTACAGTTTCTAAAAGACATTAAGAGTGAATTTTAATTACTGCTGGACATTGGCCTCACAGAATTATTATGAATATCGAATCAACCTCAGCATATGTGATTGTACAGTTGAAGATTATAACTACAATGTAAAGTTTTTAGTTCTAAGTTTATTTCGTTTTTTCGCAGTGTGCGTTCGATGTTATTAACTTATGTTTTAAGGTTATTTTTTAACTTTGAGACTTTGAATAGCTTCTGGACTGGAGTCTTGAATTTATTTTTTAAAGACACTGACTCAACCTTTTTCAACCTCAACAAATGAAGGTGTACAAGTTCGAAGTTATTTTTAACAACAATACGAAGATTTTAATTCCAAACTTGTGCATTTCTTCGCAGTGTGGATTTGAGGGAAATGTTGTTCTTTTTACTGGCATGAAAGTGAGCAGTGATAGAAAAAGCTGAACTTCCACACGTGCGCACGGGGGAAGGGGGTAATAAAGTCTTGAATCTTGCATTTAACTCTCTAATGTATACAACCACGACATTTAGGTATTGGTCACATGCCTGCCAACTAAGTACACTGGTGGAAAGTGAAAAAAGAACACCAAGAAGAACACGTCTCATACGAACGAAATTTATACAGCATAATAACGGAATACAGAGGATAACGTGATCAAAACATTATGGCAAAATACAGCTGTATTTGCTGGTAAACTGAAAATAACATTTCCATGTAACACGGTTAGTACGAGGTTGAACCGCCATGAACTGCGTCACACTGTGCAATTCTGGCATGGAGTCTGTTGTACAGATGCTGGATGTAAGTCAGGTGTATTGAGTTTCAAGCATCCTCAACCCCTGGACGCGTAAATCGGGGATGGTCGTGGCTGGCCGTGGAGACCGGATAAGTCGTTGTCCCATAAAATCCCACACATGCTCAATGGGAGACAAATCCGGTGAACATGCATTGTCTCGCACCCTGAAGTGCATGTTGCGTTGCACGCGCCGTGTGTGGGCGTGTATTATCTTGCTGGAAAACATCACGATGGACCGACCTTACAAATGGCACAACAACGGGCTGAATGATGTTGTTGATGTAGGAGGTGCTGTTTAATGTACCCGGTACAAACACTAGTTGTGTACGGGAGTGATAACTGATCGCTCCCCACACCAGGAGACCAGGTGTAGGCCCTGTGTGTCGCTGGCGGATGCAAGAAGGGTGGAGACGCTCCCCTGTGCGTATGCGAATCCGCATACAGCCATCGGAGGCTCCCAAGCAGAATCTGCTTTCATCGCTGAACACGACAGATCGCCATTGCGTTTTCCAGTGCAGACGTTGGAGACACCACTGCAGCCGTTCCGGACGGTGGGCTGGAGTCAGAGATACACATGCCAGAGGCACACATGCATGTAGTCCTACATCCAGTAGACGGTTGCGGATTGTTCGCACAGTCACCTCAGGTGCAACGGCAGCTCGGATTTGAGTCGCAGTGGATGTTCTGCTTGACAATGCCGCTCTTCTTATGCGTCGATCGGTCCGCTCATCAGTCTGTCTGTGACTCCCGGGTCCACGTCTTCTCGTGTGGGAATGTTGTTCCTCGGACCATCTACGTCACCATCGTACCACCACCAATACTTCCCGTCGAATTCGCTCTGCAATACGACAATGCGACCACCCGGCCTCACGGAGTCCAACTAGACGACCTCGCTCAAAGTCCGATAACTGCTGAAATCGTACAAGTCTTCTATGTCCAGGCATTGCAGCTTCTTCAAGGTCTTCGCACATGTCCTTACGCCGACGACTGAGTACATTCACTTCGACGTACTCCTTAAATACCACCGACGATTATTTGCATATTATGCCGTGCTGTGGCGTAAGCGCTCACCGGTTCATCCCGAAATTAACATCACACCCACGTAAACTCGACCTCATTAACATATGTAAATTTCATGAATGTCCGCCAATTCCTTCTTTGTGTTCTTTTTTCACTTTCCGCCAGTGTAGATTTAATGTATGTATTTTGTTTCAAGAAAATTAAATATGTAGTACAATATAATGTAAGAGGAAAAATTGCTGATGAGATCATATGCATAGAAAATCACTCACCTTAGTACAGAACATCTTTAATCAAATGAGGAAATTAATCAAATGCCTTTATGTTGTATGGAAATGAAATCTTGAAGGTTTGAAAAACTTCAGACATGTTTGTTGATAAGTAATAAAAATTTGATGAAGAATAAATGTTCATTCTTGATTTGACAGAAAATTATTAATGAAGAAATATGATAAATGCTTGCGAAAACAGACATTTTGTAGATAAATAACAAAAGTCATTCACAACTTATAAAATTTCATTTTCTTAAGTTGTTTCTGTCTAACAATTTGTTCTAACCTTTTATAAATTAGCCGGCTAGAGTTTTCTTCCTCTTGAACCAATTCATTTGATTTTAATTTGCTGCATAAGTTATTAGAGATATTTAGCTCTTCTCATCTTATTTTGATTTCTTCTTCCTTATCTTGTAATTCTCTTTGTTACCCTCTGTACCACATTTTGAGTCTACATGCTCCTCATGAAGAAATTGATTCTTCATTTAAAACCACCCGGTACTCTTATCAAAGATCTTTATGATCGTTTCCACACTATTTATCAACAAAGTTGTTTTGTTTTCAACAAAATTGTGTACAAGCAATAATCTGGTATCCCCATGGGCTCACCTCTTTCCACTCTTCTTGCAGAAATCTACATGCAACATATTGAAGTTTCTATCATTCCTCACCACCCTTTTCAACCTTCCCTGTGGTTAAGATATGTAGATGGCATTTTCATTAGCTGGCCACATACAGAGTCTGATTTACAGACACTGATCAACTCCATTACGGAAAAATTTCCTTCCATTAATCTCACTGTATCTAAGAATGTAAACAACAAAATTGATTTCCTGGATGTCTCCATCTGCAGAAACACTGATCTCTCCATCACTCGTTCCGTCTATAGTAAACCTTCTGTGGCCACTAACATCATTCCCTACAAATCTTTCACTCTTCATCTCTACAAGCTTGCAGCATTGAAGTCTTACATCCACAGGGCTCATATCATTTGCAACAACCAACTTTCTCTTCAAGAAGAATTCTCCAAAACTTCTACAATAGCCCTCTCTCATGGTTTTCCTGCTCTTACAGTCAACTCCCTCTTAAAGAAATATGAAAACAATTCGAAAATTGAATGCCTCCTTCCTCAAAAGAAAGAAAACCTGAAATTCTCTGGCTCTGTTCCTTACCATCCTTCCTATGCTTATAAGTTGCAGATTCTTTTTAGAAGTTTTGGTTACCATCTTGCCATTAAATCCCCCCCCCCCAAACATCTTGAAACTTCTACAAAGGGATGGGGACAAAGTTGAAAATCTGGACCTCCCAGGAGTTTACTGTATTCCCATCTCTTCTTCAACAGGTGATAACTTATACATTGGAAGCACATACAGGAGCATTAACCACAGAAGTTTAGAACATAAAAAAGATGTTTTGAGAGCCAACCTTAATACAGCCTTGTCTATTTTGACAATGGAAGACACATCTGCAGTTCTCCGCTGGAACGAAGCAAAATGAATTGCTTCTTTTGACAATCGTTTTGCCCTCCGTTACCGCGAAAGCCTGGAAATTATTTTCAACTCAATGACTTGCAATTCTGAATCTCCTCTCTACATCCCGATGATCTGGAGTTCAATTCTAAGTTTTGGCAACAAAAATAGAAAAAAATCAAATGTAGAATCTGGCAACAATCTTAGTCCTCCATTGGCGTGATGAAGACCTAAGCTTTCTTGAAAAGTTTTTTCATGTAACGTAACTAGCATGATCAATTTATCTTTATTTGTATGTATGTATTAATTAAACCTGAGTATCAAATTAATTGAGTACAGTAGACTGACTAGATTTAAGGGTACTTTAGTATTGTTTATTTTAATAGTGTTCCTATTTGTGATGCTCTTAATCCAGTGATCCAAACTTGTATATTCAGTAGGAAAGTCATCCTGACTTAGGTAATAAATAAATTTGTGCTAAGTAGAGCCTTAGCTGGTGTCAGACTAACATGATATTTTTGTTAATTACTTTGTGGATTGATCAATTGTTCATTTAGATGAAATTTTGAGGGACATCGGAGTAGGAACTCTTGTAACAATTTTGGTTTCAGAAGTGCGATCCATATTCCCACAGAGGCCCACAGTGGTGCCTTGCAACAGTATTATTACAAGCAGTACCAATTAAAATCACAATTGCTTTTAGGTTTGCTAATTCATACATGTTTTTAAGTTTTTATAAAAATAAACAAATCCCTGTTCAATAATGATTTAAATGGCATACCTGTTGTTATCAAACACCTCAAATCCATAAATATCCAGAACACCAATGACCACATTATTTCTTTTAAGGCCATGTCCATTTGTATTCACTTGTATAGCTTCATTAATATGATTGACAATCCATGAAAACATTCTTTCATAAATAGCCTGCAAGTGTAGAGACATGGATAAATGATGAATTCAACCCCATCAAAATAAGCATATTATTTCTAGTTACACACAAATTTTAAATACAATTCTTGACATACAGTTTACAAAAGTTTTTCAGAAAACTAAAATACTGAACTAAAAAATTAATTCCACAGAAGACTGTAAGACACTTTAATTCAAATTTTATGAACATGTAGTTTTGTGATTATGTTTTTGTTGGCATTCCAGAAGAAAATTCCCAGATTTCAGAAAATAGCTTTTATATATTGATGCAAACTTTGCCTCATTATTTTGGATATAATGGGCATGGTAATCAGGCTGATCAATTAATTGATTGATTAATTTGTGAGCTTTGGATGGATTTGAGGACAAAGAAAAGATGTTCTAAAAGTGAAACAGAAACCACCCAGAAAAGCTTTGTCGTTGTGTGTGGGGTCTGAAGGTAACAAAAACAGTCATAAATCTCCCTGAGGGAGACGGGAAGTAGACTACCCAATGCCTGGTTATATTGCTCAGAGAAAGGGGGTAGGCTACATTACCCATCCACGGCAGACAGATTTATGGGAGAGGTTGCAGTTTGGGCCAAGGGATTCTTGTGTATTTGTAATGTTTAAGTGCCAATTAATGCATTTTCAAGTGCTCCTAGTATTCTGATGTGCCTGAAGGGGGGGGCATTTGCAAGATCAGTTGTATGAGTTGAAATCAGCAGAGGGAAGAAAAAATCAGTTGTTTTCTTGGAGTTTTACAGGAAAAAGAGAATGCTTCATGCGCAGCAATTCTGCGTAATTTCATGACAAAAGTTGGCGATGGCTATTTTTGGATCTTTTATCGCATAAAAGACCGAGATCCAGGTGATTTAACTGGCAGCTAACAGTGCTTGCTAGCTTGGCTCACACTTCCTTCTAACCATGAGGGAACACACAGGAGTCATATTGCGATCCCTCACTACGTGGTTTTCTTCCAGACCATCTGCATAGAGGGACAAAGTGTTTGTTTGACTTTACGTGTTATGGAAGCACTCACCCATGAAAAACCAGCGGAATGGTTGTGGCAAACTTGCAGTATGTCCGAAAGTGACTGAGCAAGAAAATAACAGGGGAAGCACAGGTAAACACCTCCTCAAAATATGCGTCTGCAAAAAGGTTTGGATTACAATGCTGAACCAGGACATACCCATAAGTAAGCTTTATCTTTTAAGAATCTGATGTTTATTGCACAGAACTGTGGCATATCAAGACAGAAACTGCTAATCAACTTACCTGTGACGGAACATTTAATTAACTATTTTGTCACTGAACAATTATGATCCAGTAGGAATTTAGATGCTAGTCATACTGATCTATCTGAAGCCATTTTTTATCATAAATTATGTAAAATAGTTGTCTAAATTAAAAGTGTATTTTAAATCTTCACAGTTAAGTTGGTGGATGCTCTAGTGATAGTCAAGTTAATTGCGAGTAAGTGCATGCCCTCATTACAGCAGTCTTTGAGAGAGAACCTACACAATCTGTTTTGAAGAATCACACTCAGTTCGTATGAAATTGGTGATGAGTTGTTTAGTTTGTCACTAAGCTCGGTACATTAAAATATAAATGTACTAACACTAGTTTTGACGGATAACACCAGATAAAGTGCAAAGGACCCCAAAACACTTCTATCACTCTTTCAACTTTAAAACCTGAAAAAAAAACCTATGGATATTTCCATTTTTGGCATCTTTATGCCTCATTAAATTTACTTCAATGAGTTTTGAATATATAAAAATGTTTTTGTTGGGTTGGTTTATTATTGATCCCAAAATAATAACATTTTTCCTTTCTATCTCCCACAGTTATGTTACGGGTAATCTGTGATAGCCACTGAATAAAATCTAAAGGCTTCAGGGCACTTTTCCTTGGGCACCTCTTCTTTGACTCATTGTTTTGAATCTCCTCTTCTTTGACTCATTGTTTTGAATCTCCTCTTCTTTGACTCATTGTTTTGAATCTGCATTTGCATATCCTTGGAATGCATGTTCCTTGGGTTATTGTTGCGAAGTAAAATAAAAGAGCATGCAAGGAAGGGCATGTCTTTTGTTTTTCTTGTTGTTTGGGAAACAGCCGATTTTGCTGGTGTGATGCAGTTGAGGGCTCTTCTCTCTTCGTTTTGTGGTTGACGTGTTATTATTGAGCCTGGGGTCAGCCAATCATGTTGACGTTTTGCGGTTGGAGAGGTATAGGCCCGGCTTAGTGATGCAGAGGTGGATTTTTGCTTCGGGCTGCACTTCTCGTTCTCGTCTACCTGTCGCTGAGTGCCTATGCTGAGGAGAGATGTGTGGGTCAAGTTGCTGCTTTGTGCTGCTAACTGCTTCGTACTGAATTGGATTGGGCTGATGGCTTCCTGCTGTCTGTTCCGTTTCATGCTGCATTTCTCATTCTCATCTACCTGTCGCTGAGCGCCTATGCCGAGGAGAGGTGTATGGGCCAAGTTGCTGCTTTGTGCTGATAACCACTTTGTACTGAATTGGATTGAGCTGATGGCTTCCTGTCATATGTTTGTGTCATGCTGTATTTCTGGTTCTCATCTGCCTGTTGTTGAGTGCCTATGCTTTGCGCCTCGTTTACAGTGTAAAGGCCTCACAGGGTAAATGTCATTTAATTCAAAGTTAATATTTTGTGGAATTAAATAGTTAAAATTTGAAAAATTGTGTTGTTAAAGTTCTTGTGCACTGTCAATATATTTACATTAACATGTCAACTTAGTTAAGACAGTCCTTCCTGGGGGGGGTAAGCTAGCCGGGTTGGGTGAAAGAATTAGGCAGGTTGGACTGTTGCACCCCCCCCCACCACCAATCAATTCAAGAAGAATTGAAAACACTTGAAGGCAAGGAGGGGAAGCTGCATGATATAGGGGTTATAGGGATTGAGGACAATTTGTGGTACCACACGGTATGTATGATAACCATGTGCGTTTTTATTAATGAAGCATGAAATTTTAACCTCAGCTTTATATCATTAGAAAGCTATGTGATTCAGGAAGGCCTCGCATGAGAAATTCTGAGCCTTGTATGTGTGCATACCTGTACAGTGATATTATTTAATGACACTGAATCATTATCATGCACCTTTATTGTAACATGGCTATAATGAACTTGCTATTGTGAAAATTCATTAAGATCTAAATATGTACATGGTGGGCACAGGATAAGTCTTATACAATTTTAAAATACTTAGATCCTTTCAACATTTCTTCATTTTTCAATCAAAACTACATATTTGACTTGGGGTGGTGGGTATAAAATTTATAGATGTCATTCAACAAACAACTGGCATTTCCAAACTATAGGGGTTCCCAACATTCACACATCCTGAATCTATAACAATTTTCACCTTCAAACCACATCCTATTATGCGTAATGTAAGACTAAAGTTGGTGACTGCAGGCTCAGACACAGACTACAATGAAAATTTGTAGTCTTACACAGTTACCTATTCTGTGGAGAAAAAAAAATCAATAATAGAGCTACATAATAATAGAAAATAATAACATGTTAGGCCAGTTCATCAGGCCTTGAGAGATAAATTAACAAGACCATCTGAAAAATATCAAATGAAGATAATTAGAAAAACTAAAGCATCACACACATGTATTTACATTACAGCACTACAACCAAAATTACCTTTCCAAATGCATCTCTTCCATGTACTGCTTCTCCAACAGTGTGTGCTTTTTCCATCACCTCACCTCTTGCAGCAATAACCCTCTGACAAAGAGTTTTCTCTACGGAATCTTCAGACACACCTAAACAAAGGGCAAGGGACTTCAGAGTGTTCACATTCTGAACTTTTGTTTTATCATCATCTGTCAAAAATTCTATGTTACCCTACAAATAAAAACACAGAAAAGGTTTTACTATAAACAAATACTAACTACAAGTAAAACATATCAAATTTATACTTTTTTTTCATGTACTTTGGCTTTTAAATACCTGTCAGATACAACACCCAGTTAAGGTACTAATACTATGACCTCCACAGGTATCAGTAAAGGACTATGACCTCCACAGGTATCAGTAAAGGACTATGACCTCCACAGGTATCAGTAAAGGACTATGACCTCCACAGGTATCAGTAAAGGAATTGGAATGAGGGGGCCTGCACTGTTGAAGAGGAAATCTGAGATTTAAAAAACTAAACCTATATAACAGGAAACTTTTTTTCTTTGATAAGTACAAGTAAAGGACAACCACATTGTACTGAAGAGTTAAAAGTGGGGGTCCTTGTCTTGCTGAAGAAAGGCTACCACACGAAGAGAGTTAAACCCTAACCCTAGAGCATGAGAAAGGAACTGTTCATCTAACTACCCTGACACATGAAAGAGGAAATTATGTTAAACTTCTAAGTTTCTGAACAGTGACAAGATGAAGCTAAACATTTAACAGATTACTAGTTGACCACACACACAATGTTTTCAATCCAGTAGGTTGCTGCCAAATTCTTGGATACAATGTCATTTTACAAGAATCTCAAACATAGTAGGCACGCTCATTTTAAGGTACATAATCAGCAGCAGTTCCCTAAATTCTGAATATTTCCAAGACACAGACTTTGCCAACTTCCCTGATGTCCAACACAAAAATAATTTCTTTTTTCTTTTATCTAGTTTGAATCTGCAAAAATATTGTGGTAAGTGAAAATATGCATTAGTATCAAGCAAAACCATGCATCTAGAGAATAAATGCTTAAAACTCAACATATGAAAGTGAAGATATGGTGCCTACAGTTAGTGAGTGAATGTGAGTTTACACACACCCTTATGCCACTTACACAATTTCTCATCTTTCTCCCTTACCGTCCTATCACATCAGCCACATTTGCCTAATGAGCCCCCTTAATTCAAACCCAGCTCTCATTTGTTGTAAGTCAAGGCAGGTCAACATACATATTACATTGTATACAGCCTACATTATTCTTTGACCAACCTTCATAAAAATAGTCTTGTACAACTGATACAACACCCACCTCCCTCTTTCACATTATATTAACTCTATTGTGTAACTCCTTATCACTTTTTTCTGCCTCATCAATTACTACATCCAAATACTGAAAATCTGCTAACCATTCAAGTACTTTACCCTGAGGTACACAATATTTTTAGCAGTTCAACTGAAAACCATAGATTTAGACATCTTAACATTTACCCTGATTTCAGCTTATTTATCAGAAACAGTGATATGGAATAAAATAAATACCAAGGCAAACAGCAGAGTGCATTTACTCCACCCCGCAGCAACACGATGGTACACTGGGAAAAGAAAAACAGATTATCATTCTTGTAGATAAGACTACCAGCAAATGAAAAAACAGCAGAGACATAGTTCCCATAGAAGGGCATTTAAACACTAACATAATTAATTTTTCCACACTTTGTAAATCAAAAGGTGGGCAAAAAAGACATCATAAGGCTGAAGTGGACTTCACTTCAGGACTCTGCACTTTTTAATTGTTTAAGTTCTTCAGAGAATTCACTGGGTGTAAAGAACTTGGATGATGATTCAGTGAAGACAGCTTTAACAAAATGGTACAATAAAATGCTAGAAAACCTCTACTATGCTGGAATACAGGCTATTGTTCATCATATAATTAAGTGCACTAAAAACTAAATGATGAATAATAATATTAAATATATTTGATTCTGTTCTGTAAAACCAGATAGGTATACCATTACAGGATTCTTGGAGCAGAGAGAGGAGAAAAAAAAAACAAAAAAAAACATGGATCATTACTTTTCAGACAAACCTCACATGGCAAAATAAGTGTTATAATCTAGTTACGTACCACATTTCCATTTTAATTAGAAAAAAAGGAAAGGACAATTCATGTAACATAATACCAACAATGGTTTTAATAAAACTTACTAATAGCAAGATAGCAGCAAGTATCCTCCACAAACTTTCAGAATGTTGCTGATCAAATCCTAGCACTCTCATGGCGCCACAAACAGCTTTGTAATCTGTCTTATCATTAATAGAGTCCACCTGCACCAAAAACACAAGTCCAAATGATCAGTGATGACCACAACATAAAGTATACATTACCTTAAACAGTTTGTGTATTTTGAAACTGAGAAAATCAACACATTAAAAACAATTTTCTTAAAATAATATTAAATTATTTCAAATGAGATCTGCAAAATGAAAACAAAATTAAAGAATCATGCATCAACTTTTTAAATTTATTACGAAAACATGTATGAATAGAATTTTACAGCATTACTTTTATAAATTGTATTTTGTGATCACTGTAATCATTCTCAATGTTTAATTACAGAAAGAAAGGTGATGGGGAATGGAAGAGAAAGAAAACTGAGTTTTCCAACAAATGTCACCAGAAATAACTTAAAGCATGCTAGCCAATTTTCCCACATCATGCTGGTTATGCTACAAATCTTTCAACATTATGGGTTTTTACTAAGGAATAAAAGGATATTTAAATGTCAAATTTTTGGATAGTAGCCCTACCCTTCTTCAGGACTACAGCTACAGTAGGTGTTGCCATTCAAGAAGTAAATTCCAGCTTTTCAAATCATTTAATGTTGTACCTCTTCTTTCTATTTCCAGTCCTTCTCGCTAGTTTTCTTTTGAAAAAGTGCTGTTGATGTGTCAGAATTTCTACAGTGTCCCAAACCACTTTATGTCCTGTATTTTGCACATATCTGTCCAAACCTGTTTTGTTTGTCATCTTTATTTTCTACCAATCTAGTTTTAAGCTGCCTGTCTCTCCCACATAGCTTAGACCACACTCACATTTTCTATTGTAGACCACACCTTCCTGTAAAAGGATGTTTTCTGCGTTTTTTCTTTATATTTGGAAAGTAGTTAATTTTATTTTGCAATTCTTGAGCCAGTCTGACCAGAAATTTCTCACTAATCCTCTGAAGTTTTTCAAACAGTCCTTTAT
Source organism: Macrothele yani (assembly GCA_039090855.1). NCBI lineage: Eukaryota > Metazoa > Arthropoda > Arachnida > Araneae > Macrothelidae > Macrothele > Macrothele yani. The sequence goes on from CM077017.1 coordinate 16,909,575, forward strand.
GGTAATTTTTTTAGTTAATTGAAACTTAGTTTTCTTTACTTCTAATTCTTTTCTTACTAAGGATTTTGGTGACTAGTAGAGAAGGGTAATTATTTTCTTCCAAAACTTTTTTTAATTCCACCTTTTGAGCATTTTTTTAAAGTTCTAAAGAATTTAGAACATTTATTTTTTCCAAAAATTGAGTGGCTACATTTGTTTTTATGTAATTCAGATGATTTGACTGATAGTCTAAAATTTTATTATTGTTGGTAGGCTTTTCATATAAACGTGTTTCAATTTTTCCTTCTTTTACTAATAATAATGAAAAGTCCAAAAAATTGAGCTGATTATCTTTTATGGGGATGTAAGGTCAGGTGATGCGTAACATCACAGCCTCTCCTTGACAAATGTCAACCCCGCCTTCTCGTGGTGCATCCTGTTCCCACTAAAGGGGCTCTGACGACCGCCAATAGCGGTATAACTATACCATCGGGATCAGAGGAAATGCTATCCCACACTCACCAACCCGCTTGGCCAGCGTGGTGAGTTATGGCCAAACACCTCCAAAATGACTCTACAACTTAAATCTTGGCCCTCAGTCTCCGGCAGCTGGAATGTACCTGGCCAAGGCAGCGGCCAGTGCGACATGAAGGCAGAGGGTGCTAAGAATCCCCGGAGGACCGGACTAGGCTGCCATTTGATGCTGACCTTGGCTACCTATAACGGACGCTCCCTATCTTCTGATTCAAGGCTTCTTGAATTGGAAGAGGAACTACAAAGGATCAAGTGGGACATCGTCGGGCTAAGTGAGGTAAGGAGAAAAGGAGAAGATCTCATTGAACTGAAAAGTGGACATCTCTTCTATTATCGTGGGACAGATACTGGCAGAACTAGTGGTGTTGGATTTATAATAAACAAGAAACTGAAGGATAAAGTGGTAGAAGTTGAAAGTTCCTCTGACAGAGCTGCACGACTCGTTATCCAACTATCAAGAAGATACCAGGCTCAGATTATTCAAACTTATGCACCCACCACAAGTCATCCTGAAGAAGAAATTGAAGAATTTTATGAGGAAATTCGTCATCTAAATAATAAAGGTAAGCAGCACTTGAAGATAATTATGGGAGATTTCAATGCAAAAATAGGGCAACGGCAACAGAATGAAACTTCAGTAGGTAAATTCGGTCACGGCAACAGAAACCAGCGTGGAAATACTCTCGTTGAGTTTGCAGAGGCAGAAGGATTTTTCATCTTGAACTCCTTTTTTCAAGAAAAAGCCACACAGGAAATGGACATGGAGACATCCAATTGGGACGACAAGTGAAATTGATTTTATTATGTGTAACAAAAAATTCGTCATCGAAGACTGCAGTGTGCTGAACAAGTTCAACACAGGTAGTGACCATAGATTGGTGAGATGTAAGATGCACCTCAACACTAAACTGGAACGTGGCAAGCTCATAAGACAAACAAAATGTATTGACATAACCAACCTTAAAAAACACCATAATACTTTCAAGTTGGAACTGAAGAACAGATTCTCTGCTTTAGAAGGCCTAACATCGGAAGAAGTGGATATTTCGGAAGTTAACAGAAAAGTAACCAAAGCTCTAATGGAAACAGCAACAAAATTAGCTGGGTCTAAGAACAAGTTGCATGTGAACAAATTATCAGGAAAAACCAAAATGTTGATGCAAAAAAGAAGAGATGAGGACAACTAAAGAAGATGTGACTTCCAAAGTGGAATATATAGAGCTATGCAAGACAACACGAAAAAGTATCACTGAAGACGTAAGGAAATTCAACTGTGAGCTAGTGAGGAAAGCAATTGAAAACAACCAAAGCCTTAAGATAGCAAAGGGACATCTCAGTAAGGGAAGAAAACAGATTATGGCTCTGAGAAAAGAAGATGGTTCTATAACAAGAAATAGAGGCGAAATTTTGACAAGAGTGAAAGATTTCTACTCCAAATTATATGAAAGGGATGATACATGTACTCCAGACATCATGAAAGGTACCAGAGTTCTTCCAGTCCTCCCAGCAGAAGTTGCTCATGCAATCAAGAACATGAAGCGGGGGAAAGCTCCAGGAGAAGATGGAATTACTATAGACATCATACAAGAAGCAAGTGGAGAAATTGAAACAGTACTCGCCCAAATTTTCACTCGATGCCTTAATGAAGGGAAGATTCCTGAGGATTGGAACAATGCTACAATGATCCTGCTACATAAAAAAGGTGACATTGAGGATCTCAGGAACTACAGACCTATCAGCCTCCTATCAGTGGTTTATAAAATCTTCACTAAAGTTCTTTCACACCGCTTGAAGGTAACACTGGACATGGCTCAACCGAGAGAACAAGCTGGATTCAGGAGTGGCTACAGCACAATAGATCATATCCACGTACTGAGAGAACTAATTGAAAGAGCGAGGGAATATGAACTTCCATTGTGCATGGCTTTTATCGATTATGAAAAAGCCTTTGATTCGGTGAAACCATCAGCAGTTACCACGGCTCTGAAATCCTGCGGTATTGAAGATGCATACATTAATATTATTAATAACATCTATGAAAATGCAAGTGCAAAGATTCAGCTGTTTGAAAATACAACACACATAAAAATTGGAAAGGGAGTGAGACAAGGTGACACCATATCTCCGAAGCTCTTTAATGCCACATTGGAAAATGTCTTTCAATCACTGAACTGGGAAAACAAAGGGATAAAGATTAATGGAGATTATCTAACCCACCTTCGTTTTGCTGATGACATAGTCATTTTTGCAACTACCCCATCAGAGCTACAGAGTATGATCCAGGAACTTGCTGACAAGAGTAAAGAAGTGGGATTAAAAATGAACTTTCAGAAGACAAAAGTGATGTTCAATGCTTTTACAAGAAATGAAGATTTATCGATCGATGGAGAAAAACTGGAGATAACAGATACATATGTTTATCTTGGACAGCAGATATCAAGTGAGGGTCACATTGATGAAGAAATTAATCGGCGTACAAAACTTGCCTGGAGAGCTTTTGGAAGAAACAGCATAATTTTCAAGAGCAATATGCCATTATGTCTTAAAAGAAAAGTGTTTGATCAATGCATCCTTCCAGTGCTTACGTATGGTGCAGAGACGTGGACCTTAACTAAAAGAGACATACAAAGGCTGCAGACAACTCAAAGAAGCATGGAGAGGTGCATGCTTGGTATAACCAGGAGAGATAAGAAGAGGAACTCGTGGATCCAAAAATGACGAGAGTGGAAGACATCATGATCAGAGTTAAATCCCTGAAATGGCAATGGGCTGGACATACTGCCAGAAGGACAGACCATAGATGGACAGCCGAAATTTTAGATTGGATTCCAAGGGACAGGAAAAGACCCAGAAAAAGACCACATGGGAGATGGGTGGATGAAATTCGTAAATATGCGGGAGTGACATGGAGGAGACTGGCACAAGACAGACCGTTGTGGAGGAAACTTGGGGAGACCTTCGTCCAGCAGTGGATTGATAATGGTTGACAATGATGATGATGATGATATGAAAAAACCATTAGGAAGAACCACTCACTCACCATAAAGATCATGGTAACCTCCAATGACCACACACTTCCAACACGTCATTCATCGTGATGTAACTGGGCTTCCACAGGTTTACAGACTTCTTGCTTACGCTTCTTATTTTCGGGTGTGAAACATCGTTTTTTTTTTTTTCTTTTTTTTTTCCCTTTGCCTTATAAGATGTTACTATAATGCTTGTCAATTCGATAAAAATCACACATACAACTCATTCATACAATTCAAGTAAAAACTATGTACATAACCTTACATTCACAGGTGATTAAACCTTGGTCAACTCTAAATTATCAAACTCCTCCTTCTGTTTCACAACCTCTGCTACTCCCACTGCAAGTGTCACACCCATTCAGCCCCGCACATCCAATCCTCTAGTACTTTCGACAGGCCCGTCATCTTCAGGAGGCAGGTGTGTCTCACCCGCCCACCACAGCTCAAGTGAGCAGAGCCATCGAGGCCTGGGCTCCAGTCGCTATCTCTGAATCGTTGTGTCTCTGGCGCCATCTATTGTCCCTGCTGCTCTTTTCTCCCTCTTTCTTTTTACGCTGCTGTTCAATTTTTATTAGGGCTTTCCATTGTTCGTTTAGGTTACTTGGCTCATTAATGTTGCATAATCTTGATCTGTTTTTTTCAATTAACACTGATTCTGCAATTCTTAACTGCTTTTCGTTTTTACAGCTCTTAATAATTTTAATATCTTCAAACCTTGGACATTTTTGATTTTCCATACAGTATTGGGTCAATGCTGTCTTAGCCTCTTTTTTATTCCAATTATTAATATGCTGGTTCAATCTATACTTTAATTTATTCTTGGTGCTGCCTATATATGACACAGGTGGTTGCTGGTTTATTGGGATTTCATAAATTCCTACTCTATCTAATTGGCTAATTTTTTCATTTTTAATCACTAAATTTTTTACAGTAAGTACCTGATTTCCTACCTGTATGCCATACTTGCCACAAACTTTATTAATTTCTGCTGAAACATTTTCTATATATGGTATTGCTCCCACATATTTTACAAGTTTTTTATCAGTCTTGACCTTATTGTAACCTTGAGTTACTTCATAAATCCATTTTTTTAATACCTGTTTAGGGTATCCAAAAGCATATGCAATTTTTTCAATATATTCAATTTCTTCCTTTCTATACTGTTCAATTGATGAATGTGTTAAACTTCTTTTAATTAGTGTTTTAACACTATTTCTTTTATGTGTTAATGAATGTGATGACTGAAATGGTATAAGTACTGGGATATATGAAGATTTTCTATGCACTCTGAATTGTATATTCCTCTGTTTTAACAATCAAAACGTCCAAAAATGCCAAAGTATTGTCATGTTCTTGTTCTACTGTTAGTTCAATAGATGGATAAATTTCACTATACTTTTTTGTCAAGTCCTCAAGTTCATCATTTTTTAGCCTGGATAACAGAAAAATGTCATCAACATATCTGCAGTATATCAGTGGTGGATCCTCGAGTTTACTTATTATTTTTCCTCAATGTCACTCATTATAATTTCAGCAAATAAAGTTGACAGTGGTGACCCCATAGGTCCACCATGATTTTGTTTGTACATCTTGTTGTTAAACTTAAAAATGTTATTTTCATATATGTACAATAAAATTTCTCTTAACTCCTCTATTTGTATTGCATTCATTGTCTGTAGCACATATAATTTTTCAATAATTATTTCTATTGCCTGAGGTACGGGTGTGCTAGGAAAAAGAGCTCTCACATCCACACTAGCCATATGATATTCACTTAAATCTTGTTTAATTACTTTAATTTTCTCAATAAATTCGTATGTATTCTTCACAGTGAACCTTGTCTTCATGAACACAGGTGCCAAAAATTTGTAGATATTCTTTTCCAGTTTTATTAGTGGGAAATTCCTTTTTGATACAATCACTCTCATAGGTGTATCAGGCTTATGAGTTTTTATTTTTGCAAACATTTTTGGTATTCCAGTACCCACTGGTGGGTATGCTTTCTTTATTTCATCAGGCAAGGTGCTGTGATTTCTTATTCTAGCTAAGTACCTTACTTGAGATTCGGTTGGGTCTTTTGTTAGAATGCTGCAATTTAGTTCTTCTATAGCTCTATTCATTTTTAGATCATATTCAGTTGTGTTTAATATTACAATTTGCCCTGTTTTATCAGCTTCACAGAATTTAATTGTTGGGTCATCTCTTAATTTAATCAGTTGTTCTTTCTCATACTGAATTTTATCTATATGATATTTCTTTTTCTTACTTTTTTTCATTAAATTCTTTCAAAACAATTCTATACAGTTTACTTCGAAAATTTTCACGTTCTTCTGCTGGTACACTGCGTGCCATTTCTTCTAAGTTTGGTATTAATTCCTCCGAACTTAGAAGAAATGTACACTGCGTGCCATTTCTTCTAAGTTTGGTATTAATTCCTCCGTCCTTTAGAAGAAATGGCACGCAGTGTACCAGCAGAAGAACGTGAAAAAGCCAAGGCTCAGTATTCTCGACACTTTCTACATTCAGTTGTTTTATTTTATTTTTTATCTTTTCTCCTTTTACTCACACCGGTAGATACATAACCTTTTCTATGTTGTACTTGGTATGAGTCAAAAAAAAAATATATATTTTTGCTTAGGTCTCTTCTTAATAGAATGTGAATTCTGAATTTTCATAACTGCTGCGTTGCGCGTTTTGATCTTCAGGTTATTTTGCAACTTTCGTTTTAAATTCTAAAGTTTTTCCTTAGTTTTCAACTTTGCTCTTTTCCTTAGTTTTCAACTTTGCTCTTCAGTATATATATATATATATATATACACACACACACACGTATATAATAGATTTACAAGAAATAAGAAACTGAAGGATAAAGCTGTAGAAGTTGAAAGTTTCTCTGACAGAGCTGCAAGACTCGTCATCCAACTCTTGAGAAGATACCAGGCTCAGATTATTCAAACTTATGCACCACCCACAAGTCATCCTGAAGAAGAAATTTAAGAATTTTATGAGGAAATTCGTCATTTTAATAATAAAGGCAAGCAGCACTTGAAGATAATGAATTATGGGAGATTTCAATGCAAAAATAGAAACCAGCGTGGAAATACTCTCTTAGAGTTTGCAGAGGCAGAAGGGTTTTTCATCATGAACTCCTTTTTCAAGAAAACGCCGCAAAGAAAATGGACATGGATGGACAAGTAAAATTGATTTTATTATGTGTGACAAGAAATTTGTCATGGAAGACTGCAGTGTGCTAAACAAGTTCAACACAGGTAGAGACCATAGAATGGTAAGATGCACCTCAATGCTAAGCTCGAGCGCGGCAAGCTCATAAAACAAAGTGTATTGATGTGACCAACCTTAAAAAAGCATCAGAATACCTTTAAATTGGAACTGAGGAACAGATTCTCTGCTCTAGAAGGTCTAACATCAGAAGAAGTGGACATCTCTGAAGTTGACAGAAAAGTAACCAAAGCTCTTATATGGAAACAGCAACAAGATTAGCTGGGTCTAAGAACAAGTTGCATGGGCACAAATTATCAGGAAAAACCAAAATATTGATGCAAAAAAGAAGAGAGATGAGGACAACTAAAGAAGATGTAACTTCCAAAGTGGAATATATAGAGCTATACAAGACAGTACGAAAAAGTATCACTGAAGACGTAAGGAAATTCAACTGTGAACTAGTGAGGAAAGCAATTGAAAACAACCAAAGCCTAAAGATAGCAAAGGGACATCTCAGTAAGGGAAGAAAACAGATTATGGCACTGAGAAAAGAAGATGGTTCTGTAACAAGAAATAGAGGTGAAATTTTGACAAGAGTGAAAGATTTCTACAAATTATATGAAAGGGATGATGCATGTACTCCAGACATCATGGAAGGTACCAGTACCAGAGTTCTTCCAGTCCTCTCAGCAGAAGTTGCACATGCAATCAAGAACATGAAGTGGGGAAAAGCTCCAGGAGAAGATGGAATTACTGTAGACATCATACAAGAAGCAAGTGGAGAAATTGAAACAGTACTCGCCCAAGTTTTCACTCGATGCCTTAATGAAGAGAAGATTCCTGAGGATTGGAACAATGCTACAATGATCCTGCTACATAAAAAAAGGTGACAATGAGGATCTCAGGAACTACAGACCTATCAGTGGTTTATAAAATCTTCACTAAAGTTCTTTCACACTGCTTCAAGGTAACACTGGACATGGCTCAACCGAGAGAACAAACTGGATTCAGGAGTGGCTACAAGCACTATAGATCATATCCATGTACTGAGAGAACTAATTGAAAGAGCGAGGGAATATGAACTTCCATTGTGCATGGCTTTTGTCGATTATGAAAAGGCCTTTGATTCAGTGAAACCATCAGCAGTTACAATGGCTTTGAAATCCCGTGGTGTTGAAGATGCATACATCTATGAAAATGCAAAGATTCGGCTGTTTGAGAATACAGTACACATAAAAATTGGAAAGGGAGTGAGACAAGGTGACACCATATCTCCCAAGCTCTTTAATGCCACATTGGAAAATGTCTTTCAATCACTGAACTGGGAAACAAAGGGATAAAGATTAATGGAGATTATCTAACTCACCTTCGTTTTGCTGATGTCATTTTTGCAACTACCCCATCAGAGCTGTAGAGTATGATCCAGGAACTTGCTGACAAGAGTAAAGAAGGGGGATTAAAAATGAACTTTTAGAAGACAAAAGTGATGTACAATGCTTTCACAAGAAATGAAGATTTATCGATTGATGGAGAAAAGCTGGAGATAACAGACACCTACGTTTATCTTGAACAGCAGATATCAAGTGAGGGTCACATTGATGAAGAAATTAATCGGCGTATAAATCTTGCCTGGAGAGTTTTTGGAAGATACAGCATAATTTTCAAGAGCAATATGCCATTATGTCTTAAAAGAAAAGTGTTTGATCAATGCATCCTTCCAGTGCTTACGTATGGTGCAGAGACGTGGACCTTAACAAAAAGAGACATACAAAGGCTGCAGACAACTCAAAGTAGCATGGAGAGGTGCATGCTTGGTGTAACCAGGAGAAATAAGAGGAACTTGTGGATCAGAAAAATGACGACAAGAGTGGAAGACATGATCAGAATAAAATCCCTGAAAAGGCAATGAGCTGGACATACTGCCAGAAAGACAGACCATCGATGGACAGTCGAAAGTTTAGATTGAATTCCAAGGGACAGGAAAAGATCCAGAAGAAGACCACATGGAAAATGGGTGGACGAAATTCGAAAGTATGCGGGGAGGAACATGGAGGAGACTGGTACAAGACAGACTGTTGTGGAAGAGGCTTGGAGAGACCTTCGTCCATCAGTGGATTGATAATGGTTGACAATGATGATGATACATGTATATGTATTCAGTAAGTCCTTGTTATTTCACTGGGGGAATGGCAGCAGATGTTTCGAGTGCTGCAAGAAAAATATTTTGCCACAGATGACTAACTTACATTATGCTACACGATACGTTGATGGTAGTTGAGAACACGTTAAGTTATGTATAAAAGTTTTTAAGGCAAATATATTTCAGCCATTACTATGGCCTTCATCAGTGCCATTATGATTTGTTTCATTGCCAGATTGGAAAGCTAAGTTTTGTATCGGTAACTCCGGGTGACATGATGCAATGACTTCTTTTTCTTTCTTTTCCTATTCTCATTGCATCACGTTAACATTACAAAACTTAGCTTTCCAAATCTGGCAACGAAACAAATCGTAATGGCTGAAATGTATTTGTCTTAAAAACTTTTATACATAACTTAGCGTGTTCTCAACTACAATCAACTTAACTTGTTTGTTAGTTACGTGCATTGCCTACCACTCTCTTTTGATTATGCTACACCTTATGAAAATCTTCCCATTATCAGATAAATCCAAAATTTAACATAACAATGATTGACATGCCTGAAAAATACGTGACAATAATTATCACTACGATGTGACTGAACATCACAAACAGTACAGCTGCTTACCTTTAAAGTCTATTATGCAATAATATTAAATTGAAAAATAAGAAGGGGGGGGATATTACAATACTGCACACAGAACTTACTCAATGGGGGCAACATCAGTTGTCATTTATGTGCACATGACTGTATGGCTTATTACAGCTACTCATCTTCACGGATCAAAGCTAAAATGTTTTTTTTTTGTTTTTTTCCCCCTGCTGGTCACATGCATTCATGAGTGAATTGCCCATGTTATTTGCAGTTTAAAATACAGGGCAATTCAAAATGATTGCCCCGATTACAAATGACAATAATGTGTTTATGAAGATAGACAGCTGATATCCCTACACAAGAAAGGAAATTTAGAATTTTATTGGAACCTACTGCCGTGTTGCTATGGTCTTCCGAAATGGTATGGTCTTGCCAATTCTTCCAAACCACTGGATTGGTCGTTGTGAACAGGACAACAGGGTTTTCTGCAAGTGGCCCCCCAGGTCTTTGGATCTTACTCCTTGAGACTTCTTTTTGTGGGGGTATGTCAACGAACATGTGTATGTGCCACCTTTGCTGGGAACACTGCAAGAACTTAAGATGAGCATTCAGCTTGCACTGGCATCAGTGACTACGGACATGTTTCATAATGTATGGAGTGAAATGGATTACCATTTAGATGTTGTCCAGGTGACCCAGGGGAGTCACATAGAACATTTGTAAGGTTAGGAAACAAAATTCTAAACTTCCTTCTTTATTGTGCAACAATGTGATCTCTGTATCTATGTTCATAAACCAGGTATTGTCATTTGTAATCGGGGCTATCATTTTGAATTACCCTGTATAATGATTATTGTAAGATTTCTTGTTTGGGGGTTTAACGATCACCACGAGCAACTAGATGGGCTAAAACACACACCCATTTTCAATTTGGTGTCACTAGCTCCAGGGAAGGGAGAGAGCCAGTGCCGTAAGACAAACAACAGTCATGCCTCACTTGGATTTGAACCCGGACTCATCTCAAATGAATGGTCAGAAGATAATTTTAAGTGATGGATAATACATAAGAATGTGACTTTTTTCTTTCTTTCTTTTCCTATTTTAATAAGTGAAGCAGGCATTATTTTGCATCAAAGCTTGAGGAATTTCCAAAAAATAGGTTGTGGGCCAACCACGATGGTAGCTTAAAAGGATAACATGGGCAATGTGCGCCAAAGAGTAAAAAAAGAGCAACTTTTCATTTGTACATACTGTTACTTGGGAACACTTACTTAAAATGTTAACAGCATTAATAACCATCTGCATCACATGTAGAACGGCTAATAAGTAATGCACACACGCAGCATGATCTTGCAACCACAACGATGGCAAGTTTCATTCCTTTCCTTACAGCAGCTGTGAATCAGTTCACATTAACATGGTGTCGTGTGATGAGAATACGTCAATGAAGTTCAAATAACATGCAGTTATTTAATTTTTAAGTGCTGAAAATGTAATGCCAACTGAAATTCATTGGCTGTTTAAAGACTGTGTGTGGTGAAAATACTGTTGATAGAAGTACAGTAAATTGTTAGTTAATAAATTTTGTCAATGTGCACCAGGGCGTGCCAACCTTGTCAAAGAACCTCACAGTGGAAGATCAATTTCAGTGACTGATGAAGATCACCGCTGTCCCATCATGGATCAGACAAAGAAGCCCTGAATTCTGCATTGACGGCATGTGTAAACTTGTCTTACATTGGAAAAAATGTATTGAACAACAAGGAGAATATGTAGAAAAATAGATATGTCAATTTGTACCAGCAACTATCTCTTTGCCTGGCTCAAGCTATACACTGCTTTGAACACTCACAAAATGTATGGAATGACTGCTGGAAAGCAGTCACAGGAATGATGTTAAGAACCCTCATCACAGCTTTCTGGATGGTGTGTACATTAAAATAGCACCCTTTAAGTGGCGCTTTGAGGTTGGGAAATAGGAAGTAGTCACACGGAGATACGTCTGGTGAATAAGGAGGGTATGGCAACATGTAGACCTGTTTTTTGGCCAAAAACACTCAAATGACTGCCTTGTGAGAAGAGGTACTGTCATGCAAAATAAACCAGTCCCACTCTTCTCGATACTCTGGCCTCACATGATGGATTCTTTGCAGCCAACGTTTAATAACCTCCACATAAAATACAGCAGTAACAGTTTGTTTACTGGGCATGAATTGAATTTCTTATGCACAATTTCTTTGCTATCATAGAAGGCAATGACAATTGTTTTTATTTTTGATCTTGACTGACTAACTTCTGAAGAGAGTCCTGCAAGGCTGTGTATGAAAGTGTAATTGTTCCTACTGTGATGTATGGCAGTGAAACCTAGGTACTACAGAAGAAACATAAGAGTCATTTCTGTGCTGGAGAAATGAGCTACTTACGGGGAGGGGTGGCAAGACATGCTCCGATTGTGTGAGGAATGAAGATGTGTTGCAGTTGTGTAATGTGAAGCAAAATGTTGTTAGCAAGGTGGAGACTAATATGCTTCGGTGGTTTAGCCATGTTGAAAAAATGAGTGATGAGATGCTTATTAAGAAAATCTTTTTAGCCTAAGTGCCAGTAATGAAAGGCAGAGGAAGGCCAAGGAAGTCATGGGAGGATCAGATTCAGGAGTGTCTGCATGAGAAAAAGATCATGAGTATGAAGTATAGAAGATCTTGTGTATGGCGTGTGATGGATGCCAAGATCGCTGTAAATGGATAAGTTTGATATCGAAACGGTAAGTAAAAATTATCTGGTAGTTTGCATTTCTTTGTGGAGCTAACCACTGAATCTCTGAGAACAGCTTAGTGATATGTATGTATGTTTGCACATGAGATGGAATGCTGCTTAGGCTGATGCTATATTCTATTCTATGGTATAAGGTCAAAGCCCAAGTAATATATCTAAAACAAGGTGGCTCAAAGGTGTAAAATCAATCATTCATTAATGGTAAAGGAAATGTTACATTCAGAAAGTCTTCAAACTCACAAGAGGAGATGAAATCTTACTGCTAACTAACAGTGAGCAACTCTACAGTGGTAATAAAAATATGTATATTTTTTGAGGTTCAAGAAAAAAAAAATCACATACCTTTGGGCATTCACCTTGCTGTGTATAAAAATATGCCAAAGGATCTCTCTTCAATCCATACCTTGCTAGCAAAGCATCAGAACTTCCAAACAAAAGTTGATAAAATGAATGGAAATTTCTTTCACCATGTTGCTGTGCAATGACTCTTGACTGAAAATCAAAGTTAATATAATGAGAATTAAAATTGAATTGGCTTACAATGTGATTAAACTACACCATGGGTTATCACATTATTTTAACAACAGTCAACATCTGCCAGATTAGTTGCACATTCATATGTAAAAACAAAGGTAATGCAAAAATTAGAGGTGGCACTGGCACACTGAATAACAAGCAATACACACTGCTGTTGTGATGTACTGTAATATCTCCATCTTAGGTGACATATATTTTTATCCTATAGTCAGTAATTAAAATATTTATAGCATGAAGAGCAAGATGACCATGAAATATCAACCCTGTTGCCCCAATCTACTTTAATCACACACACAAGAAAAGGTTATACCGCAGCATACTTAGAGTGAATAACAAGAAACTAGATAACATGGCATGAAAGGTTTGGTTTCAAAATTCCTGTTCTGAATGATTTCTAGGATAAATATTGTTGCGACCAGGGGTGCAGGTTGATTGCACCTTGGGTTCTTTAAGATGCTGCAGATAAGAGTGACTGATGTGCACATTAAGGATTTTGCCAGTCAGGTGTCAAAATTGGCAAACCAAATAATAAAAAGGGGGGGGGGAGGTAGTGTACATTCAAAGCAGACTTTAATTTAGATATTTAACATAATTGCCAAATGGTTACTGGATAAAATTAAATAAATATGGGGTGGATCTCATCCTATTTAGCATTTCCAATTCACCAGCCAGTAACAAATTTCTGCGCACAAGTTCCTATTAGCAATCAGTCCTAATAAAATGTTTATAAAAGAAGAAGTGTCTTTATAACTGACTTTAGTTTGCTTTCTGAACAGTGACTAACAAATATGTTTGAATTATTGCAATTACATGCTTGGATAGTTAGTTCTCAGCAATATAATCCACTACAATCACGGTGGTAGGTTCTGGTATTTAAATTTGGCAACTACCAATGAGGCTGTGGTGCCCACTTATTTCTTCAGTGAACACAGCCATACTGTCTCAGGCTCACACACACTTCCTTTCATGGGAGACAGGTGTATAGCCTCTTCAGTTGTTGCAGCACTTTGTCCATCAGCTGACATCCAGCATCAACCCCAAGCACCCAAGGTGAGGTCAGTCTGCAGCTACTCTCTAGGTGAGAGGGGAGGTGAATCCAGTTTCCCTTTCTCTTGCTGCTCAAAGTTTGTTCCTCCTTGGAGGCAGTGTTCAGCCAGCTCACCTGTTGCTCTTGGAGCATGTACAAAGAAGTTGAGAGGTTTCAGTAGTTTCTCTAAGAATTCTATAATGTCACCAAGATTCATATAAAGCAAACCCCTTTCTTGCAGGCCTAGTCTCGCTTTTGTTCTCAATCCCTCTCAGGAAAATTTCATGTTCCTTCTTTGCTAAAATTCCCATCACTCAGCTGATTACAACTTTCAGGCCAGGAAATACTGTCTTCTGTTATAAGGCTTTCTGTTTCACTTTCGCAGGGTCCCCAAATCTTTTACGAGTGACATTCCATATCGAAGGCTAGCGTGATCCCTTTTGGTGTATGCCTGGTTTTTGAGACAGTACCAAACACCACTGCCCTTTGTCTTTGGACTGGTCTGTCACAACAAAACTCTTAAGAATTAAATTATGACCATCTGGCCATCATGTGACTGTCTGCACACTGTTCTCTCTGCTAACAATGACAGCATTACTAAATGCATTCTTGTGCAGGTGACAAGGCCTTTAAGGGTAATCCATTTTGGCAGATGCGTTTTCTGTGTTAAAGTTTGCATTTTTAGCCATCTTCCCAAAATGCCATTTATCTCAAATAGCATTCATAACAATATTATGCATATAAGGTCAGTCAGAAAATAAGTTTGCACGGCATATAATTTCATAATAAAGGATCTACACTAATTGTTGCAGTATCAGTGGAATTTGCTAATCACTGTCAGCAATACTGCACAGTAATTTGGCTGCCAATTATTGTACTTCAGTAAATTGGCAGCCCAGGACATTTATAAGGTCAGCTGAATGTGGCAAATGGACTGGAACAAGGTCCAAATATGAGATGTAGTACGGTATTTGTTTTTTAAAAGCAAAATGCATTTGAGAGAAATTACCTACCAACTTAAACATAGAAATCGAGCGAAAACACAGAGTCACGTATGGTAAAAAGGTTCGTTTAGCTGTAGCTTTCGGTCATCCTACAACCTTGATCACCCGCGATCGACTGGTTGCCAGATTTTAGTAGAGATCAAAATACAAGGGATTTGGTGAGGGGTGTCTGAATTGCAGTTTTTGGTGAAGAAAATTTCAATACTTTCTTGGAAATGCAGAGATGCTTTGTTGATAAATGGGACAACTTTTTTTTTTTTTTTGTTTCTTTCCAAATGGGAACTGCAGAAGTGTCTTCATGAGTTAGTGCAGATAACGCTGTCTTTGGAAGACCAATGGAAACATCTTTTTTGTGTTCACCAAATCTTGTATTGATGCTTCGGTATGTGCTTCCAATATAGCGTGCCTCCCGTGAAAGAAAGTGTGTGTGAGCCTGAGACAGTATGGCTGTGTTCACTAAATCTGGCAACCGTTTCAACACCCCAACTTCAAATTGTAGTTCGGGCAACCAGCCCATCCAGTTGATCGCAGGTGATCAAGGTCATAGGATGACAAAGCTACCGCTAAATAAACCTTTTTATCGTACATGACTGTGTTTTCGCTCTACTTCTATGTTTATGTGTTATTGTTGCGTGAAGCCTTAGTTTTAAACCATCCCTACCAACTGGAAAAAGTTTATAAAAAAGATGCAATTAATCATTAGAGTGTAAAACAACTGCATGTGAAGTTTCATACAAGAACAGTTATAGTACAGAGGAATGTGAAAGAAGTGGAAAAACCACAACAAAATGCTTATGCAGAAATAGAAATATTACAGTGCTTAAACTGCAACAAGACTAATGTCATTACCAGCACAAAGGTGCTGTATTTTCATTGTTTCCCATCAGGGCTTGAAAAATATCCAAATGTTGCATGCCCGGTAGGGCATGTGCAGAAATTTTTTTATCTGCCTAGGTAGTACAAATAGAATGTACCAAGAAAAGTTATCTTTTGAATCAAAAACAGTGCTGCTTTTTTCCCTCCAGGCTAAAAAGTACAATTAACTTTTAGCAACTCAATACTCCTGTCACCAACGGTAAATAACATTTGTAATAACATTTCTCACTGCCAGGAGGATCGATTGTGTGTGGGGAGGGGAGGGGGGTATACATGCATGATATAAGCTGTGAACAAAATAGTTGTTCAAAGGTGAGTATTGTTTAAGGAATACTAGTAATAATTTTCAAAGTAAATAACATTCAGCATTCCTATTTCTTTTTCCAAATCTAGTTGCCTAGCTGGGTAACTAATTCATTTTTTTTTTAGCTGCCCATGCCAACAATTTACATGTGCCAGGCATCTTGAGCGTGGCATTTTTCAAGCTCTGCCCATGTAGCCACCTCTTCAAAAAACTTGAAAATCACTTTGCCATGAAGCACGAATCAAACTTGCATCTCCCAATCACCATTTGCGCATGCTACCGTTACACCACCCAGAACAATAAAGTTCCAAGCAACTGAAGCTAAGTACATGTAGCTTAGAAATCTGAATATCGTTTTAGCTACATTTGCTCAGTTTCAGAATCATTTCTTCAGGGGAATTTATTTCCCATTGTTTATCTACAAATGAAACACTATCTACAAATGAAACATTTGTAAAAATCATTCAGGAATTATATTTTCACAAGTTCTGCTTGTTTGGATGTTTTCGACACTACTGGAAACACAAAAGACACAATGCATGACATATACCTTGTTATTTGAGCAACAACAATCTATGAACATTCCAGAATGTCTTGCGTACATCATCACAGGAGACAAAACAGATGCATCGCCATACCTTAAAAACAAAATGTGGCAGCAGGAAATGAAAACACTTTGATCTCTGCGATAAAAAAAAAAAGGGTTGTACACACCACCAGAAAAGGAGTAGTTACTGTGTTTGGAGATCAAAGCAAAGATGTTTTGCATATAGAGGGACAGAAAAAACAATCAGTATATATCAACACTGGTATATTTACAAGCAATCTCCAAAGATTAATTTTCTGGATTACTCCAGTAAAGGTAAGCTACCCCCCCCCCAATCGTTTCTTCCACTTTTCAATGGCAAAGCCCATGTGTTTGAAAAGTGGAGAAATGCCGGGACTCTTGTATTGAAAAGGAAGGTTTACATTTCGAAGGAGAATAACAGCAGGTAAGCTCTAATAAAGCATGATTTGGCCGTAGCAGCTCCAGAAGAACCCTCATACATAGAACAATCAATAAATTTTACTTTTCACCTTACAACAACTTAATTCTTGGCACCAATGATTGGAAAAAAAACCTTGGGTAAACATTGCCTAACAGAAATATTTGTTAAAACTACAAAGGTTTGAATATGAAAAGCTCACAAGTAATGGCAACTAATCATTTTTTTCAAAATGGAGAAGCAATATTAACCTCAAATGCTAGGTATTATTAGTATGTTGTTCAGCAAAATTTATAAAGGATACCTATCAGCTTCCAAGCTTAGGACAGTCAATTTACATATTCACCTAATGTGCTATATGACTAAAGTAAGAGGTAAGCAAATGAGTTAAGCACAATGCCACACACAAGTAAAAGAAGCTAACTGATTTTACAAGAATATATTACATTCCATAAGATTAACAAAGGGGATTATGATTTACTATGTACATAAGTCACATGCAGTAGAGCCTGTGTACGAGTGAATGGTGTTTTATCAAAATGGTTTTTTATTGGTGCAGGAGCCAGGCAAGGTTGTGTAATGTCACCATGGCTGTTTAATGTATTTATGGATGTGTGCATGCGTGATACCAAAATAGATAATACTGGTTTATGTCTAGGTGATATCCGTGCATGTGCAGATTGCTGATGACACTGTCCTGTTAGCAGAGAGCAAAAGTATGTTGTCCCGGATGTACGAAGTTTGCATGAAATTCAAACTGAGTATAAATCAGGGAAAAACCAAAGTTATGATTTTTGAAAGAAGAACTGGTAGCACTGAATGTAATGTAAGTGTAAATGGCACAGTGATTGACCAGGTGAGTGAGTTTGTGTATTTAGGAAGCATATTTGACAGAGAGAACAAATTGGATAGTGAAATTAGTAGGTGAGTGAATTCTTCATTGAAAGTCATGGCTGCTCTGGGAGGTTTTCACAGGAATGATGGGTTCTCAAGAGAGTCCCGCATGGCTGTGTATGACAGTGCAATTGTTCCTACTCTGATGTATGGCAGTGAAACCTGGGTACTACAGAAGAAACATAGGAGTTGTTTGTGTGCTGGAGAAATGAGTTACTTGGGGGGGGGGGGGGGTTTGTGGCAAGACACATTCTGATTGTGTGAGGAATGAAGATGTATTGCAGTTGTGTGATGTGAAGCAAAATGTTGTTAGCAAGGTAGAGACTAATATGCTTCGGTGGTTTGGCCATGTTGAAAGAATGAGTGATGAGATGCTTACTAAGAAAATCTTTTTAGCCCAAGTGGCAGGAAGGAAGTCATGGGAGGATCAGATTCAGGAGTGTCTGCATGAGAAACAAATTATGAGTATGAAGTATAGAAGATTTGTGTACGGCGTGTAATCGATGTCAGTGAAGCCCGAGTTGTATGTCAAGATCGCTGTAAATGGAGAAGTTTGATACAGCAACAGTAAGTAGAATTTATCTGGTATTTTGTATTTCTTTTTGGAGCTAACCTCTGAATCTCTGAGAACAGCTTTGTGATATGTATAAGTTGCATGCTATGTACTCTATGACTACCAAAATTATGGACTATTTGTTTTCACCATGTAGACAAAAGAAAACATTCTTCCTGGATGTTATCACACTCTTTTTGCAGTTCAGAAAGAAAAACATTAAATCCACATTAATGTCTATTACAAACATTAGCAAACATTTACTAATCAAAAACAACTATTATGGGAATTTTACTAGGATTTTTTTAAATTTAAATTGCAAATTTTTGGAGAAAACTCTTCTTCTTCAGGATGTCTTTTTGTTGCCACTTATTCCCGTCACTATCGTGGTTATGGTTATTTTTCATCAAATCCTGCCAGATGTTAGGCAGGGAAAATCCTTTGCAGTCATTGATGATGGAATTTTGATTTTTCTCAATCTCTATTCCTTAATTCCATCATCAATTACTGCAAAGGAATTTTCCCTGCCGAACACCTGGCAGGATTTGATGAAAAATAACCGTAACCGCGATATGGACGGGAATGAGTGACAACAAAAAAGACAGCCTGAAGAAGAAGAGTTTTCTCCAAAAATTTGCAATTTAAATAAAAAAATTCCTAGTAAAGTTCCCATAATAGTTGTTTTTGATTAGTAATTGAATTAAGAAACTAGTAAGCCAATTCTCAACATGAGGTTTATTCAAAAAATTAGCAAACATTATTAGAAACTTTCAAAGAGTAGGAAGAACACACCACAACAAAAATACATTATAACATTTACCTTTTCTAAAAGGTAGTTACTAATATGTCCACCAAGGGGATCACCTTTGAAGTCAAAGTTTATGTCCATGTATTTCCCAAATCGACTGGAATTATCGTTCCGGGTTGTCTTTGCATTTCCAAATGCTTCCAAGACACAATTTGACTGCAATAAGATATTCTTCACCCTGTAAACAATCACAATAACAAGTTTTGCCATCGACTTCATGAAAAATTAGAAAACTTATCACAACTCATCATATTGCAGTTCAAAACACACTGATATCAACAGATAATTAATGGTTATACTTGCACAGTATAGGTGCAAACTAGCACTCGCCACTCGTCAGATGGCGATTAAATTTATTTTAATGATCGCCAGTTTGGCCATTTCTTATTTTTAGTGCCAATTGACAAAAGTATAATAATTCAGAAGTAAAGGTAAAAGGAAGTGAAACGAAACCAGTACTAACTAGGGATGGCAAAATCCTCGATGCTTTTTAACATCGAAGTTTTGCCACCGATAATAGATGTTTAAACCTCGATGTTGCAGCGACTGCGATCGATTCATCTGCCTGCGAGTGTTGTGCTAAAAGTGAGGTGGGTTGAATGATCAGTCCTCGATTTTGACCCAAGTAGTTCCCGAATCAGACAGCAGATATAGGTGTGAATGATCATATCATTTATTAATCATATTGTTTTGAAATGAAATCTCCACGAATCATACAGTCAAACAGCAACATTATTGAAAAAATCATGAGAATACACAGTCCAAGAATCACATTGTAAGCTGGTGTTCGCTGTAGTCTTTACACGCACCTTCGCCACGTGACGGGAGGAAGGCAAATTTCAGCCAAAACTTTTCCTACTACAGTTGAGGCAAGGCTATTCACATGGGATTGTGGATGAATTGTAGAACATTACACTGTCGGAAATCAGTTTTTTGAGCCCCTTTCAAAGTGCAATATAACGCGCAACTCGTCCTGTGACAACAGCGTGTTTATTTTTCTTGCAGACCTTGTCGCGCAGGAGAACAAATCTGTTTTGTTACTAGGAACTCTCACAATATTAATTTCGTTTTTCCCAAACAAACCAACACAATAGCAAAACTCAATGAATTATGAATCCCCCACATCTTTTTTACACTTTCCAACACCATAGGTTGAAGAAGCGTATATGCTCCAGCTTTGTCCGTCTGTCCGTCCACACGATAACTCGCGTAAAAATGGTTCGATTTCGATGAAATGTTAGTATGTGGTAGGGGACCACCTGGGGACGAACCCTATTGAAAATGGGCAAAGTGGGGTCTATTCCATTGCCCTTATAAGTCATGACTTGCATAAAAATGGTTCGATTTCGATGAAATTTTAGTATGTGGTAGGGAACTACTGGGGACAAACCCTACTGAAAATGGGCGAAATGGGATCAAAGGTCAGCACATAGGAGCGGGATCCATTCCATAGCCCTTACGCATTATAACTTACGTAAAAATGCTTCGCTTGAGACAAAACTTTATCATGTTGTTCCGGAAGAGTACTTTACCAGTTCTGTTGAATATAATCGAAATGGGGTCAAAGGTCAGGTCATAGAAGCGAGATTTATTCTACAGCCATTATCCTCATAACTTGAAGTAATAACTTTAGTAATGAATTCTAGTATGCTAGAAAGTGTATCAAAATCAATGTATTGCATGATTTTACTAACTTGTTCCAATTTCGTGTGATAGTTGAGGACGAACTTTAATGACAGCTTTTTCCTCAGTATTTGCAAAAGTGCGTTTTGAATCACCTTAGAATAACATCAGCCTATAAGGAAATCTTGAAATAATTAGTTGTAATGAGAGTGAAAGTTTGCCAAGTGGTAGTGATGATTTTAAATCACTTTAGCTAAATAACATAAATCTATAAGAGTATATTCAAAATTAAGGCAGTTATCATTATATTTCCTCATTATTTTTGCAGAAGAATAGTCTTTGAAAATTTTTTTTTGAATTTGCAATTTCTATTTCCAAAAAAATATTTTTTAAACAAATTCAGTTAACAGAGGTTTCATTAACGATGTTTGAAACTGGCAAAGAATATTTTCTACGTAAAAAAAATGAATTTCTTTTTGTTGCATTCTTGTACACCATATTTTTGTCATTAATTGGCCGTTTTGGTCAATGTTTCATCGACGAAACCAAGCCCCCCCTCTCGATGCTACAGGAAGATACATAAAAAAAAAAAAAAAAAAAAAAAAAAAAAAAAATCGAGGTTTCCACCCATACATCAAGCGTTTTAACAGATATTATTGATTACTCGATTAGATTTGGTGAGTAATCACCATTATATTGAGTAGAGATTTTACCCAACGATGTGCCCATTTACTGCTGCAGATGGAAAAGTACGAATTCATCGGCTTATTAGCAAAAACATCTAGGTTTTTACTGCCACTTGGTAAATTTCCACCGATACTATCGATGTTTAGGCAATGAGTAAACCCAGAGGGGAAAAAAAAAAATTTACAAAATGTTTTCATTTTGCACATTGAAGTGGCCTTTATGTTCAGATAAAGAGATCCATGTAAATAATAGCAGTTACATTAAAGTTCCTATTAATACTCTCTCTCTCTCTCTTTTTATTATGCTGGAAGCTTCTTTTTGGCCACTAAGATTTGTTAACTTACCAGCCAGTTTGGGTTTTTTTTTTTTTGGGGGGGGGGGGGCACTAACGTTTTTGGACTTACCGGACGGACACTTAGCTAAAATTCTCTAGTTTCAGGGTTGCCACTCATATTGGCTTTAAAAAATTCCCCGAGTTTTCCAGAAGATAATTTCATGGGGAATTTCAGGTAAAATTTGCAGATTATGATTTTCAGAAGCTTTAGCACATTCCACAACTTCCTTTTTGACAATTTTTTTCATTAACTGCGAAATCAGGTCATACAAGGCTTCAAACAAGAAAAGTACCGTCGGTTTCAGAATCGAACTTTTTAAAAAATGGTTCTAACATTGATGCAATAAATGAAAAAAAATACCAACTTTGCTAAAATAAGTTTATCCATGCAAGCTTTTTCAACTTGATCACAAGTAAAGGCATTATTAGGTAGTGACCAAATACTATTTATGTACTTTTTAACATTTGGGAAGACCCAAACAGCTCACTGAGGAACAGCTGCATTTTTCACCCATCTGACCTGGCAAAATTTCAAAGAAAATGTAGAACTTCCAGTAATGGCAAAATCATCAGCACACCTATGCATTAAAATGATATTTAATAACAATACTGGGCAGAAGAAACATTGCGAGGAAAAGAAATTGGGATTGTAGGAAAAATCTGCACTCCGTTTAACTTCTGTTTTTAAGGTTCTGAAAGATGAAATATCATCCCGAAAAAAAAAAAAGATGCCCCCCCCCTTCCTTTCCAGTTTTGCATCAATCTCGAGAATAACAAATGACTGGAAAATCGGAATTCCGCGAATCCACGAAATAATATCACATGAGTAAGGAGTGATTAAGAAATTGAAAATCACGAATTTTATGGAAAATTAAAGTGAAAAATCGATACTGCATTGCTCACTCTGCCATGAAACAATTTTACGGGGCACGGAAATGGAGGAGATTCTACCGTGGACAGATTTAAGTACAGATCTAGAAATTTTATTTCGTTTAATAAAAGGGAAAAGGATGAAAATGATTGTTCTTTATTGATTAGTTTTGAAGAAGTATGTATTAGAAATAAGGAAACATGCATTTCATTAGAAAAAAATCTTCAAAAATACGAGGTCGCTCCATTCCACTATTATCGAAGATATTAAAAACGAGGAACATGATCAGAAAACATCAAAAATTAAAATACAATCAGGCATAGAAAGAAACGAAGGAAACTTGGACATAAAAATGTATTATGCAGAAACTGAAAACGTGACATTCTCAACATTCAAGAAATATTACCGAAAATGTTTAACAAGTGTTAGAATCTTGAAAATAAATTTTACACAGATGTTTAATAACGTTATCTCACTGAGAGTTTTGATTTCCATAGCATACTCGACGTTTTCCGTAGCGGACCGACAATTTTCATATCATACTCTATGTTTTCCATAGGTTCGACAATTCCTATAGTAGACTCTACGTTTTCGGTCATCCGCAGTGGACTGACAATTTCCATAGCATACTCGATATTTTCCGTCGTCCGCAGTGGACTGACAATTTCCATAGCATACTCGATATTTTCCGTCGTCCGCAGCAGACCAATGATTTCCATAGTAATTACATAAAACCCTTAGTGCTTTGAATCGCTGAATCTTTCTTCCCACCGCATGGTCTTACTCAGCGTCAAACGGAATGGTGCTCGCAGAGAATGCAGTGTGCCGAAGTACCGACGATGATGACGGGGCACGGCGGTTCTGGCGCACAATATCTGCTTTTTGTAGCAAGATGGCGCAAGATTTTTGTTTTGGCACACTCTGGCAACTGCATACGCATTAGGCAAAAAACTGTCAGTTTAATTTTCCCAGAGTTTTCTCTGATGTTTAGCCTTATTTTCGGATTCCCTGATTTTTCCCGGTTTCCCAGTCAGCTGGCAACCCTGTTAGTTTGCACCTATGTTACACAGGTATGCTTAAATGAGTAGAATGACGTTTTTTCTTTGCATCATAGTAATGTATTAAAATATAAAGAAACCCCTTATCGATGCTTAATATTAAGAACAAACTCAATATAAAGGCACCGCCGAAATGATGAAGAGTAAAACCTGTGAAATTAGTGGGCTGCACTGTTAGGGAACGAAAATCACCCTGAATTATGCATGGCCAGCAATCTTAAACTTGGTCACCTTTTTGTCTTATATGTTGCAAAATTTCTTGCATTTCATACTATGCTTCTGTACATATTCCAGTCTTTCCATGCTGGCCACATAAATATTATGAATTAATGGAAACCTCCCAACCATTTACCCCATTAACTGCTGCATGCCCCATCTGGGATTAAGCTATATAAGCTATATTCACATCTTAGATAAGTTGAAATGTCTTTTCTGAGTTCACAAGTGAAGGGCATAATTTACTGATACAGAATAGGACTGGTTATTCTAGTTTTTGATTGGCCATGGAACGCTGATGGCCAATAAATTCTGTAAGAAAATCTAAATACCATTCCCATTGGCTGAGAAGACACTCTTGTGCAAGTGCTTTCTGTTCTTACACGTGTTCCTGAAAGAAAGATGAGAAATATTGTCTTATTTCTGGTCATATCAGATTTAACTTTTTCAAGTAAAAGGTAAATATTGTACCTCTTTTCAAATGAATTGCATTGTCTGACAGAAATTTGAGTATGTTAATAAAACTGCAGGATGGGTTTTAAAATGAGGGCATAAATTAAATGAGCATAAAGTTTTTGGCTTAGCAGGTAAAAGTGTCAAGAAGATAGCTGATATATAGTTTGTTGTCATGGATGGAAACATGAACAAAAATAGGGGTAGCTGTAACTGAGAATTCTTGCAAGATATTCCAGAATGTGGGAAAAAATTGCAGAAGGTACCCGTGAAAAATGCAACTTTATGATTTAGCAATTACTGGCAGGAAATTCAAAAAGATACCACTTCAGGTGTACAAAGAAGGTTTTCAGTACCAAGATAAGATCATGAATGCATAGAATAAGATTCCTACCAGTGAAAATTAAAAATCCACTGGTCATTCAGATAGATATGGTGGTCTCTGCTGATAAGATGGAAATCAAAAACCATTTCTTTTTTCTTTTTTGAACTGATAGACTAGAATGTACTATGTGAAGCAATATGCCACTGTAAAAATATATCAAATTCAGTTTATTTGGACACAGCATCATCATTGTGTTAATAAACAGGTTAAGAAAGTCATAAAAGACCTAAAGAAAAAAAGTACAGCACCTTGAAGGAAAATCAGTACTCCATACCTTTCGATTTCTTGTTGACCACTAGTGTTGGTAATAGCAGCTAAATATCGCATAATGATTTTTGAAGCCTCTGTCTTTCCAGAGCCACTTTCACCTAGAAAAATAAAATTAGCTGAAATTTATTTAAAAGCATATTAACTAAAAATTTGCAATGCAATAACAACAGCAGCACCAAACTTTTTCATTCACACACATAGATTTTATGTTGTGTTTTTAAAGTGAATACCATCAAACATTGGTCTCATATTGATGAAATTTTGTGATATCAAGTGGAATTATATAAAAAAACTGATTTAAGTGTTGGGGAAACTTGATTTAGTACTGGAAGGAGAGAGAGAGAGAGAGATAGAGAGAGAGAGAGAGAGAGAATATTGCTGTCCTTATGTCACAAAACTGAAAGCTTTTTGAATTTTTTTACTGACAACGAAGTACCAGGTTTAGTCCCAGCAACCTGCAACTTCAATATAGCTTTTTTCATGTGAGAGAACAAAAATCTGACAAGTAGGAACAGGGTGTCCAGATATGAAGGAGAAAAAGAAAAGTGATGAAATATTAGAATTGAAGGAGTGTATGGGGTTTCTCCTGTAAGTAAAGAATTTATAAGCTACTTAAATACTTAGCTGGACTCCACTTAGAAATCCTCATCTGCCATGATGCTGGATGAGGCCTTTTAATAAATGTATTGAATTTACAGATAAATGCCAAGATGTATTACTGTGTATGGTTTGTAGACTTTTTCAGAATGGATGGATACACAAGCTACAGATGGGAAGAATATCATGCCACAATCTGTTGAACAAGTTGCCTGAAAGGTGTCTACAATTCATTAGTAGGGACAAAGTGTACCAGAAAAGGCATATATAATAAAAAAAATTGGTCACAAAACATTCTAAAAGCACCAAAGAATATCATGATCAATACACCTGACACACACAGCTTTGGCAAACAGTTAAACTACACTCCTGCACTAATTAGGAAAGTTGGTTTGCCTCACCTGACCCACTGTACAGTTTGCAATCAACTTCTGGAAAGCAGGGTTCAGATTTCCAGTTTTATCAAAATGTTTACCTCATCCTACTCATCATATCAAGTACTGAAGGTGCTGTAATATGCAGGTTGAAATGGAAGTTGAGTAAAGTTCAGTGACATAATTCATAGCCTCAGTGAGTTATAGATGAGTATCAGATGATTTCCAAGAAAGAAAGAGCAGACTGTGTAAGTGATAGACTCATTGCAACTCATGGTTTAATGGTTTGGCAAACCATTGGACATGACAAGAAAACAACTCTCACGTTTGTGGAGGACAGTAAGACAACCCATCACTAAACTACAAATGACAAAGAGAGAAGTAATTTTTGTTAAATATAGATTATGCAGTGTTCTAACAAAATAATGCATATACACAAACAGACCTATTACCACATTGGGTCTTCATGGTGTGAATGTCCTCCCATAGCTTGTGAGATCACTATATATGTCACCAAGTACCCATATCTGAGATGTGTTTGAAAGGTGTATGGCCTCAGATACAAATATTTCAATCATTCAACTGAGAGCTCAGTTTGAGCCAGGGGCAGGTTTACAACTATGGCCTGGGGCTGCCGAGCTGTAGGGGCTACAGAAAATGCAAGCTCGCTACTCAGGACAAAACACAGCTGTTCAGTAAACAAATGGCAATAGCTCCCATCACAGTGGAACTCTATGTCACGCTGTACAAAAATGATAGTTCGATTTGAATTTAGAGGGCCATCATTTACCAGCCAGAAACATTCTTGAAAGTATAATAAATAACATCGCTCTTTCCATGTTCCAGAAACACACAGCATCCAAAAATTTGTTTATTATTTATTTATTAACTGTCGCCACATATTTGGAGTATTTTCATTCTTGAAAGTACTTCATGCGAAGCAATTAACTCTTTTTAACCTGGGCATTGCGATACAAATTTTCCTGAGCATGATGACTTCTAATGCATCTGTTGAAAGGCATTTTAGTGTTCTTAGAAAAGTTAAGAACAATCTTAAAAACACATCCACGGATTTGAGACTTTCCAGTTTGTCTAGATTTGTTACAAATACTGAACTTGTAAAAGAACTTGTTTTTGAAGATAGCTTTAAAGACTTTGCTGTCATGAAAGCATGTTGCGTGGACTTTTAAGAACAGGTATGATTAAAACTTTTCTTCAATAATAATGATAATAGTTCAAGGTAGTTTAAGCTGGCTCAAAAAATGCTGTAGAAAAAATACTAAAATAGGGAAAAAAGTTGCACCAAAATGCTAAAGAAAGTCAGTTGCTTTTGTTGCACGAAAAATCATAAGATCAAGTGAATCATTCACACCAACAATGCTTTGGACATCAGTGAAAAACTGATTTTTATGGCCATGGGGGAACCACCCGACTCTGTTTTAAACTTGAACTTTAAATAGGGGAAGGGGTCTAATCTCTCTAGCCTCTATAACCTTACCCCACTCCACCCTTTACGGAGTGCTCGCAGCTCTTCCGTGTATGGAAGGGGGAATGATTGAGCCAACAGGTGCTGTAGGAATGTATCTTAAGGATTAAGAAAATAACATTAGCTGACTGCAAACCGCTGCCAGCATTTCGGAATCTTTAGTTTTCACAGAAATAGAAATGCCGTAGCAAAATCTGCTGATGGGTTGATATTTAATGGCTGGTGCCATTCTGTGATGGATACTAATTTTTCTCTCGCATTTTAGATTAACTCATTGCATTTCGCAAAAATGGCGACTGTAGCTTAACCTCTGGTTCAAGATGAAGTTTTAAACTTTAATGCAGTCAGACTTTATTTTTTTTGTTTTGTTCATAGTAGTTAGTTGTAGCAGATTCATTGGTATTTTATTTAAATACAAGAAAAATTTACATATTTTCTGATCTCTCAGTGGTTTTATGATAAAATACATTCATACGCAATTTTAAAGGGCATGTAAAAATAATTTTAAGTAGCCTTAATGATCAGTGATGCACTTAAGTTTCTTAAATATCTTCACATGGAGGAGAGGGGCTCCAAGCAAGGCTAGTCTAGGGCCCCAAAACTATGAACCCCATGGACCTTATCCACCTCGCATTGCATCATGGGAAAACTTTTCCATGTCTGCGGACCAGTGATAGTGTGTTTACGTGCATTTTCCCATTGCTTAACAAGGCATTAATGTTGCAGAAATCCAGAAAAACCACAAATTTCGTAAATTTATTAACGACATGCCTACCTTTTTTCATAATATGGTTGTGCTAATAAATCCTGTCATCTAAAATGTCCAGAAGGAGGAATAACTTTCCACAATTTTCCTCGGAAAAGGCCGAAGCTGTTAAAAGGAATGGCTGTGTAAAATGAAACACGTCTATTTCCATCCTGATGTGCATTCTCGAATATGTTCTGCTTACCTTAACAAAGAAGATTTTTAATATTATGGCACCAAAATTAGAAGGCAGTTAAAACCTCGTAGTATTCCTTCGATATTTGATTTCCAAATAAATATGGAAAGAGGAAAACACATTGCATATCTATATCGGTAAGTTACAAATTAGCTTCGACGTTCTTTCCCCAAAGAACGAAACATATCTATAATTTTTCTTTTATTTAATGTTATGCATTCCCTTTATTTTTAAGTAAACTGCCTAGTGGGCAACAATGGGAAGGTGTTAGTTATTGTTGTTTTTTAACCCGTTTATTTCTATATTACCTATTTGTCTGGACTTTTAAATATTTAGTCTTGAAAAAAAAAAAAAAAATCCAGGTTTATGTTTCGCCAATGTCCGACAATAAGAACGTGAAATTTAATATACACTCACAGACAATGAAATTTGTGCACCAAGAAGGAAGCATTGGATTGAACTAAAATTTTATGGATGTAATGATACAGATGAATGATACACATGATGGCAACAACAGAGCTGCACGACAATTACAGAGGGATCTGTGGCACGCAGTCGGGTCGTCTTCAATAGTGCATCACACCGCCTCATGTTGCAATACATGCTGCAATACAGTCCGGCATGGAGGTGAACAGACGCCTGATGGTGTCCTGCAGCAGACTGGACCACAAGTGTTGGACGGTGTGCTCCAAATCCCAGATAGTGTGGCACGGTGGCAGCCGGCGTTTCAACTGGTCACACACATGCTTGATAGGGGAGATGTCCGGGGAGCGAGCAAGCCATGGAAGTGTCTGGACATGATGTAGGCAATCCTGGGCAACCCGAGCCATGTGCGGGCGGGCATTATCCTACTCATTTAGCGCACCTGGAATCCCGGCCAAGAGTGGGAGCACATGGAGCCATAGGATCTCATCCACATATCACTGGCCCGTCAATGATCCACATACCACTACTAGGGCTGATCAGCTATCGTGGGCTATGGCTCCTCAGACCACAATATGCCTGCAGTAAGGGAGGTGTGGCGCTCGATAGCGAAGTTAGGATTGTGCTGTTGACACGTGACCTCCACACCCGGACATGACTATTATCTGTCCCCAAAGCGAAGCGGCACTCATCGCTAAACACCACACATCGCCAGTCTCTGGCATTCCAAGTTGCTCTGGCCTGGCACCACTGCACACGGAGCTGGTGATGTTTTGGTGTTAATGGCAGCACACGTAAGGGGCACTGAGATCACAGATTCGCTTCTGTGAGGTGTCAGGAAATAGTTTGTAGGCACACAGGAGCTGCTACATCAGCCTGTATTGTGGACCGGGTGCCTGTGGTATCCGTTCATGCCTGGCACACAATCTATCGATCCACTCTATCGGTGGTCCTTCTGGTCTGTCCGGAGCTGCTCCGCCACGTGGCAGTGCCATCATGAGTCCACTGCTCCCAACACAGTCGGACGGTATTGTCAGAATGATTCACGTGGCGGGCTATACAGCACACAGACAACCCTGCTGTTTTCAGCCTGATATTCAGGACTTTCTCGAAGTCCGTAAGTTGCGTAAATCGACGTCTCTGGCATCTACTCGCCATTCTCGTCACTCTGTACGGTTGCTTACACCGGCCGGTGCTTTTCACTTCCATGGGGCATCGGCTACATGCTGGTTTATAAAGCTGCCGGTTCGTGCTTGCAGCACCATTACAGGGTATGCAGTCATGCGCAATCGCACCAAACGTGGATCATTTGCCTACCAGCACGCACTCTAGCTATTTGCAAAGTTTTGCGGTTGCAACACGTTTTCTTTTAAGCAAGCAAATTTCATTGTCCGTGAGTGCATTATGTCTGAGAAATACTTCATTAAAAATTTCAACACGACTAATAGTGATGTTGGCCTGTATCATTTGAAATAAACATCGAACACAAAATTGTCTCGGTATATTTTTGCAGCCTTGATTAGTTCTTTTAAGAAATTAATTTCATCTTCTTCACACTGCAGCTCTATTAATTCATTACCATACTCCAAGATGTTCAAATTTAAAAAATTGGCCAACAGTAAGGGGTAATCTAATGGCAACAACATTAAATCAGCAACCATGTTGGTCCGCAGAAATTCACTTCAGGCGTCACATGAACAAGTTCCATTGGTTTCGGCGGAGCTCTGGTGTGATATACCACAAGATGACATTCAACACCTCTGCATCCAAATGTACAGCACAGCTGGTGTCTACATTCATGCATGTGCAGGTCAAATCCTGGTATTAATTTTACCAAATGCAAGTACATTTTTACACACCCACATCACTGTGTGACATCACATGAACATGAAGCTCTGTTAAACAGTAATTCCACAACAAAAAGAAAATCAGAAGGTTGTATGGATATTAAAAACAGGGTAAGACCTAAAAAGATGACAAAGTAAAAACATTAAATCACATTTTCTGATTCATAGATAATGTTATTCCTTATAAAACATTTTTCATAGAATAAAAGATTCTTGAATATATGAATCATACCTGAAATGACTATACAGGTGTCATGTGCATTACGCTTCATACATTTGTAGGCGGCATCTGCAATGGCAAATATGTGAGGTGGTCTTTCATAAATTTCTCTACCTTTGTAATCATTTACATAGTCTTGACCATATATAGTCGTTGTCCTGTAAGGGTTGACTGAAACACATACTTCACCAATGTAAGTGTAGATATGCCCCGAACCATACCTAGAAGAAAAGGTCACATTGTTACTCCATAATATTTTTTGACTTCCAAGACAGTAATACAATGATATGAACAAAATAGTATCTACACCACTACACGAGGTGCTTGTTTTGGATCTGGAAATGAGATAGGAATGCAAGAGAAGGAAGACAACACATTATAAAGAGGAAAGCTAAAATCAAATACTAGAGGCTAGAGGAATTAAGGTCAGAATACCCCCGCCCCCAAAAAAAGAATATAGTTTGATAGTGTTGTTCAAGAATGGTGGTACAAACATGCTAGTGCAATAAAACCACTAGAACAAAATATTCTGAGGGAGGGGGAAGGGGCTTTGGAAAAGCCCAGAGATGATACACTAAGAGTTTGGCATGAAGAAATACAGCAGAAAGTGAAAAATGAAAGAGGAAAAAAGAATGAGGTTAAAGAATGAACAGAACTGGGAAACATAAAACAGCCACAAAATTAGCTAAATACATAGACACAATCGCAAATGCTTGGTACCTAAATGGAACCTAGGAATGTGACATACTGGGAAGGGAAGGGGTGGGCAAAAGCAAGAAAAGGCATGGATATCACTCTCATTCAAAAAATGCAAACTGAAGTTGCATTAATGTCCACAGAACAATAACTACTAGATAGAAAGACTACTCTGAATGAAAAGGATCAAGAACTTATAACAGAAAAGGGAAAGCTAGATGCACAAGTGATCATGGGAGAAAAAAAGTACACGACTACTCAAAACGCATGTAAAATTGAACAGTTTGTGGGTCAGAAAATATATGCTTATGAAAAAAAAAGTGCAGAAAGCACAGTGGGGAGGAAATTAGTGTCTTATGTGAGAACAAATAAAAGACTTCTATGCAAGCAGTAATTCCAGATGACTCGTAAGCTGAGTGAGTGTACTTACACCCATTTGTAATAATAAACATAATAAAAAGCAGCAGCAATTGACTGTACAAAAAAAACTGATTTCACATTCCATGAAGACATGAGAAATAATGCTTGTGAAGGTACTAAAAGAAGTTAAAATAGCAGGAAACAGCTCAGATTTATAACTAGAAGTACGTTAGTGAGATATATTTGCTATTAGACTCAGGGAAAAGTACACAGAAAAAACCAATGCATGTAATATTTACTGATGTAAAGAAAGCTATAGATGAAATTATCTGAATGAGGAAATGTCAGAAACATGTTACACTGATAAAAGGAAACTTAGAGATTTCCATGCCTATGTCAAAAGTAACACAGTGCAAAAATAAATCAGATGCATGAAGGATCAGTATTAAGCTCATTGCTACTTGATACTCTTAAGGAGATAGTGGCATTTGTATAGTAAAAAAAAAAAAAATCTAGTAACTCACAGAAAAAAATCAAATACCTGGGATCGGTGTTAGTAGACGATAGAAATGTGAAGCCAGGACTGAGCTGCAGAGCATGAGCTGAATGAAATAACAAAAAATAAGACGAAAAAAAAAAAGATTGTCTAAACTGCAGGAAGACGAGCGATGCTGTACACTGAATTTGGCTGATAAGCATGGATGCAGAGCTTAATATGTTGAGAGGTGGATATGTCATTGCCATTAGAATGGGTTGAATAAGAACCACAATCAACAGTTGGAGTGACACAGATTTTGAATTCCAAGCAGCAAGACGGCATTGGTATGGACATAAATGCAAGGTACACGAGATATAAAGTATATCCATGGATGGAGATCCAAGAAGACACAGATCAGGAAGATAAGATCATGTGACTGTGTGAACAAAAACAAGAAGTGTGGTGATGCAAAACAGAATTGTGTGGAGACTACATCAACAGCAAAGGACCCTACCTCTCTGTGGGACAAATAATATTTATGAATAATTACTGAAAATGTTACACTATACAAAAACAAAGTTGTCAATGATTACATAAAAACCTACATAAATAGCCAGTTCTAAAAAAAAAAGTTCACTAAATTCAATAATAAAAACATACCTCAAAACAAGTCACAAGTTTAAAAAAAAGGGGGGGAGCACAGATGTGTTATTTAGAAGTGGAGGATGGCACATTGCAGAAGCAATGCAATGCAATTTTGAAGGAGAGAAACAAAAAATGTCCATATTGAAGGGAGGATTTCTGTACTTTCATTCAAAAATGAAACTTTCTTCACAGGGTGGGACAAGGGATTTGCTGAGAGTTAGACCTTTCAGTTCAGATCCAAACACTGTGCAGAACACATAGTAATGCCATTATTTTTGAAACTGATCAGGGCTTGAAAAATACCATGCCCGAGATGTCTGGCGCATGTAAATTATTGGCCTGGGAAGGGAAAAAAAAAATCTAGTTGCCAGGTCCGGGCAACTAATTTAAAATAAAGTTTAGAATATAATTTGCTACTACAAGAAAAAAGAGTCACTGCATGCCGTGTTTCATTTCAATGCTAATCACCGGAAGTTGTATTATTGTTACGTAGTACTGAGGACAGAAGAATATCACTTCTTTAATTATTTTATGCTCTAGCTCCAGAAATTGGAACTATATGTAGTTTTGCTCCAAATGTTGTTTAGAGTCAGTGACGAGATGCATGCATCTGATGGAACTAACGTCCGGTATTTAGTGACAAAGGGCGAAAACTTCAATGAAAGGAACATGGCAGAATCACTAAATTTCTCAAATACCAATTTCATGATCATACCATTTCATACCAATTTTAGCATCACCTTAAAACTTGAGATACACACTTTTTGTGCATGGAATATTTTAAATACAGACCTTTAAAACGGAAATGTCGCCCTGGTGGCACAGTGGTCTAGGAAATGGCATCTGATCATTTGTCCGAGATAGGCCTGGATGTGAAACCATGAAAAACGGAAGAGGGACGATAAAAATATGTAAAAATGTGGTTTTTGGAGGGGGGGGAAGAAAGAAAAACAACATATTATCCATATAACTGAGGTGAAGCTATCTGGAAGCAAAAAGAAAAAAAGTTGTGACATCAACTTACGGAATGCCGATTGCTGCAGAAACAAAGAAAATGCTTTAAAAATATGGCTTTGTAAGTAAAAATCACTTTAATGTAACTTTCAGTTAAATGAAAGTTTAGGATTCCATGCAAGAAAAAGAAAAGAATTGTGACCATCAGCTTCCGGAATGCCATATAAAATGGATGTGATGCGTTAGAAGTACAAAAAAAAAAAATCACTTAATGTAATGGGGAAAACATGGCAATGTATAAGCCAATTTGACCACAGCCAGATGGTTGGGGCCTGGAGGGCAGGTGCCAGTATTTTGGAAACAGTCGCACTTGTTGACTGCCCCTGTACTACTGTATCAAGGGTGTACCAGGACTGCATTAACCATGCAGACATTCAGCAGAAGGGCTCTCACACTGGTCTGGGGCCGCGGGTAGCCTAGTGGGCAACGTTCGTGACTTCCACGGAAAGGACCTCAGGTTCGATCCCAGGCAGGTACGAATGCTTGATCCACTAAATATCCACAGTGCGTCAGATGGGCACGTTAAGCCGTCGGGAACCCGGGTACTGGTCCCCCGGTAATAAATAAGGCCATCTTTTTCCCTCTTTCTACTTCACTTCTGTGTCACTTTCCTATCAGGGATTCTAGCCCAAATCTCCTAGCTCCCTATTTCTAAGGGTTATTTAAGACCTGGGGTCAGACACTCCCTTCCTAAAATCCTCTACATATGATCTGATCTTATCACACTGGTCAGTCGCGCACGGTTGATCCTAGGGGGTGAGCTTTAGGAGTCATGACTGGTATCTCAGCAACGATGTGCAACGGTCACCCAGCTCACCCCACCAATACAACAGCAGTGCAGTTTGACCTATTTCAACATGCACCATGTGCCATACCTTGCTCTTCACATGGGGTTCTACAGCCGCAGACCAATGAGGGGTACCCACGATGATGCCCAGTCACTGCAAACAACGCCTCCTGTGAGCCAAGGAACGTCAGCAATGAACCCTCAACAGATGAAAGGTCATCTGGAATGACAAGTCCTGTTTCCTGCTTCACCATGCTGATGGCAGGGTTCGCATATGGTGTAAACAGCATGCAGCCCGATCTCTCCTGGTTGCACAGTTGGGTTTTAACAGGCCAGTGGAGGTGGTGGTCTGGTCTGGTCTGGTCTGGTCTGGTCTGGGGAGCTTTTTCCTGGCAAGCCCTAGGTCCATTGGTCATCATCCGACAAACACTTGAGTGGTTGACGCTACAGGAATTTTTGGGCGATCATCTCCATCTGTATCTGCAGGAGGTTTACCTATACCACAGTGCGATCTTTCAACAGGGCAACACATTGTATCATTGGGCTCATATAACTACTGAGTGGTTGGAGGAACACAACGAATTCACCACATTTCTCCTTGGCCCCCAAACTGCCTCAACTGTAACCCAACTGAACATTCGTGGGATATGCTAGAATACGGTGTGAGAACTGCTGATCCTTCTCCACGGAATGAGTGTGAACTGATGGAGCTGCTGCAGCAAACATGGGTCAAGTTACGCATAGAGGATGTTTGACAACTTGTAGAATCTGTTCCTAGACATCTATGAGTCATGATTGCACAGAAAGGTGGTGGACCAACACATTATTAGGTAGGTGTTCCTAATGCAAAGCTAACTGGGTGTATATAATCCACAAGCTGTGAAAATTCAGAGACAACAACAAAAAGGATATTGTTACACAAAATTCACAATGGCGTGTAATCTGAATATCAGGAAATTCAGAGAAAAAAAAATCCCTGTAATTTGCGGCGATAGCAAAATTAAAAAAAAAAAAAAAAAAACTGTTTTAAAGTCCGCATCTTTTGTTGATTTTAAACTTTAATTTCCAACAGAAAAGTCATTTCACAAGATGATCCGTAAGTCCAAAGCAGTAAGAAATAATCAGTAAAAAATATCAGCGAGAGTTGCCAAGGAGGAATTGGGTCTGACTAGAGTAGCATCCTTTTAGTGCTCAGCCAATTGTTTAAACAATCTTCTTATTAAAAGTAACTGTTGTTTTTTTTAAAATGCTTTTGTGTTCATTTCAAGGGAATGAAAAACAAAAATCCAATGTTTTTTCAGCATTACCACTATTCATTAGTTAGACCTAAAAAATCTGTAGAAATTGTGGCCTATACAAATTGTGGCCTTAACAGGATTTGTGCTGCAAAACTAACAAATCTGACTTGCAAAGTGATTACATCACCAAGCCTTAGTCAAGTAATAACCTTGCGAATTGGATTCATTAGTTTTGCTGCACTAATCTCGTTAGTTAAAGCTTCTATTTGCAGGAACACTGTAGAAGGCAGCAATTACATACTGTGGAAAAGCTCAGCAGGCTTCCACGAGCACTAGTACTTCCTTCCCAAAAGAGTACTCCAGCTCTATTGGCATATGACTGGGAAAAAAAATTATGTAAGCTTCCCAGTGGTGAAATTCAAGAAAATACAAGAAACTCTTCCCGATACTGACAGAGGAGGTTTTAGTACTGACCAACAGTATCTGTTCAACATATGTAACCGTTATTTCACCGCAGAAGTTTCGCTCAGCCTAGCTTCGGCCTTGATCACCTGTAAACACTTGGATCTAGACTGGTTGCTAGACGTGGTGTTTCAAGTTCATGATTACAGCTGTTGCAACAGATGGGGACGAAACAAGGGCTATTGGTATTGCACTTGGAAGATGTGGAAATTTCGATGCTCTCGCGAAAACTCAAAGCCCTTTTATTGACAAAAGGAGCAATTCTCTCAGTATTACTCTAGAGAGGCTCTGTTTAAGTATCAGTGAGAGTGAGAATAGCCAAGGAGGAATTGGGTCTGCCTAGAGTAGCATCCTTTTTGTGCTCAGCCAATTGTTTATTGATGCTGTGAAAGGAGCTGCCAATGTAAATTGTGGTACCAGCTGAAGTGGAGACGGGAATTCCTGTACTTGCCAGGGGCATTCAGGACTATCTTTGTTAAGGAGGATAAGTTGCAAAATGGTTGGATTGGATTTGATACCAGTGAAATAGGCATAAGATTTAAACATTTGACACAACTAGTAGGCAGACTAGCCAACGAATGGAATGCAGCCAGCAAATTGAAACTGCCAATTAACCTCAGAAAAACAGAGTAGTGGAATTCTTGGTTTCAGACTTTTTAATGAATTTGTCCACCAACACACTAGGAAATTGGTGGTGGGCAGCAATGGTTTTGATATTCTTCTATCCCAGGGTGAGCAAAGCTGGGCTGCAGCAGATGATGTGGTCACTAGTAATAAAAGACATCAGCACAGAAAACTTGTAGGCATAAACATAGAAATTGAGTGAAAACACAGTCACGTATGGTAAAACCTTTTTACTATACGTGACTGTGTTTTCACTCGATTTCCATGTTTATGTGGTTTATTGTCACGTGAAGCCTGAGTTTTAAACTTGTAGGCATCAAAAGTGTGTGAAGTGAAGAGTATAATATTGGTAGAGGCAGTTGGTTTACAGAAAACGGAACATTCAATCTTGTTCCCAACTCTTGCAACATGGACTGTAAACTTTATGGAAGGGAAAATTTCAGTGACTCCTGAAGTCAGCTCTAGTAAATCCTGAGCAGGACG
Source organism: Macrothele yani (assembly GCA_039090855.1). Classification (NCBI taxonomy): domain Eukaryota; kingdom Metazoa; phylum Arthropoda; class Arachnida; order Araneae; family Macrothelidae; genus Macrothele; species Macrothele yani. The sequence continues at coordinate 16,947,410 of CM077017.1, forward strand.
AGGCCAGACTACAAAAATGTTGTCAACATATCGAAGCCAGACAGTTGGTTGAAGATGGTGCTTAGCAATGACAGAAATTTCAATGTGCTGGAGAAAGATTTCTGCAAGAAAAGGTGACAGACGTGATCCCATGGGCGCTCCTTGGTGTTGGAAGTAGAATTCGTAGTAGGAAAATTGGCAGTTGTCCCGTAATGTAAGCAGTCCACAGATCTTTTGTATAAATGTTTCACGGGTAATATCCATAAGGTCCTCGAGTTTGTGAACAAGAAGCATATGTGCATCAAACAGTGGCAGAGAAGGGAACGGAGACACAACATCCAGAGTGAACATGCGTCCATTGGGTGCTAATGAATTTGGAAGTTGGTTAAATTCTTTTGTAGATAATATACAGTACTGGTGGTTATCAGTAATGAAGGGGTACTTATGAACCAATTTCTTTTTAAGAAAGAGGATGGGGAACAAGTGTTTTCAACCAAGGATCTGATGGGGTGTCCTTTACGGTCTGACTTGGGTGAGCAGAAGTGGAATACGGCAATATGGTGGAGGTGCAAAATCACCAAGGAAAGAGTTAAATGTAACTTTATTAAATTGATTCATGAAATTTTTGGAGGCTTCAGTAGGATTTGATTTTAGAAGTTTACAGTTGGTGGAGAGTAGAAATTCAGTCACTTTTGATTCCAGGTCACACTTCTTCAGGATGGCTGGCATGTAACGCAATACTAAAGTATTCACTTGAAGATTCGAACAAAATTATTTAAAAAATGATAGTAACTTCTTTTTAATAAGATAATTTCTTATTCTTTGGACTTTTGGGTCATTCTGTGAAACCAGTCTTTTTCTGTCATAAAGTACTTACTGTTCAGAATCAACAAAATGGGTGCGGATTATACAGATTATTTGCCACCACAAGTTTCACAATCTATAGATTATTTGCCACCACAGATTATGCATAAAAATGTTTATTTGTTTTTGAATTTCACGACCTGTTGATTATACGGCACCGTGAATTCTATGAACGAAAATAAAAATTCTGAATTTCACAGTTTATTATACAAAGAGAAATATACGATACTTTGAGTTTATATGTGCAAAATTTAACTTCAACAAATTGTACTTTAATAAAATCAAAATCTACAATGTTTGAGAGCAGCAACTAGAAGAATGGGAAAAGAAAATTATTAACCAAATTGAAATTTTATTTAGCAATAAGTGGTTTGGATAAAAAAAAAAAGAAAAAAAGAAGAATAGGAGAAAATACACTATAGAACTTTTCATTCCAGCACATTATAGGTTTGTTTATTCTTAGAAATCAAAATTAATTTCACCTGGCTCCTAGATCTGGAAAATATTTTGCCAGTCCTGATTTAACAGCTGCTTTTACAAATTATTAGATAGATTTAAATATTCATGGTTTGATTTAGAGGCCAGCACTGAATGGGCTGGGTTTCAGGTAAAAGAAAGTGAAACATAATGAACTTTTGTAGAAGACGAAAAGCATCTTTTCAACTACATTAAAAAACGTGCCTTAACAGTCATTTTTTTTAAAATCACACATGCAATTCTGTGTTGTTTTTTAAAGCCCAGGTATACTTTCAGTATTCTCACCATTGGAGAGGAGTTACTGATTTGTGAGAGCAATTAATGGTGCATTTCTGGTTAATTTCTGAACCTTATGACATGACAGAATATCAATGAAAGCTTCTTTATAGATATCTCCATGGGGCAATAGGGAATCAACAGGGAAGATCTTTTTGGTGAGGGACTGCATTATGAAGCATTGCTCGAGGCAGGAAGCCTGCACCTGCTGTAGTGTCCAAAGGATCATCGTCTACAGCTAGCTCCTGACAGCTCCGACACTTCCTCCATAAAATTTCTAATTATATAGTGCTTCATCAGACTCTCCCTGGGACAGCATCGGAAGCTTTAAATTACACCTCCCTCTCATCCCTGACTATTGCTTGTAATCACCACATATGTAGTATTTTTGTCAGACACCTCATTATCAGAAAGAAAGTGGGATCCATTCAGTCGTACAACTTTCATCTCTGCTCACCCCCTAACAGCAGCTGCTGTTTCGAGGCTGATATTGAGAGCTGATTTGGCTACATTAAAGGAAAAAGAAAGGGAGCCAACCTATCACTTGAGAGAGAGAATGGTTCCACCTTCCTTATCTGTCCCAAACTATTGTTTCTGCAATGTTATGTTACAATTGTTAATGTCTTTGCATCTAGTCAATTGATCATAAAGCACTTTCAGAAACTATATTTTGTTTTAAAACTGACTGATACACTGCGAGTTGAATTACCTTCACACAGAAGTTAAAGTAAAGGTGAAATTGCTAGTGAAAACAAAACCAAGGACTAATACTGAAACTGTTTATGGCTCGAACCAAAGGAATTAGTGCAGAAACAGACAATTCACGTCAGGGACCTTAACAATACTGGTCTCATGGTTGAACAAACACATGGGTTGGGTTTTTTAGAAATCAGGTATAACATGCTAAAAAAATTATTTTCAATCAAGCAAAACAATTTGTGTTTCCAGTGCAACAGTTTGGTACAAAGTTACCTCAACTATTATGGTTAGATACCCTATGTGAAAATAAAAAGTCTCTGGACACTTTGTTCCACAACAAAAATGGAACATTCCAATAGATTGCATATGCCAGATATCCTTTAAAACCGCGCGTAAGCGCCTCAGACGCTGTACATAGTTACTCATAAAAAATGGCCACACGTGTTGAGCTAACCTAACTTCCAACGAGGTATTATAGGATGTCATAAGCAACCTGTCTGTGCATGCAATTGCAACACCCACGGTCAACTATTCAAGACATTAATAGTAAATGGAAACGTGAGAGACTTACAACTGCCACAAAATGTTCAGGAAGGCCAAGTAAATTGACAGAAAGGTACAAGAGAACTCTGAAACGTGTTGTCCATGGGTACCGTCATTCCTCTGCACAAATCATTACCAAAGAATTTCAGGATTCAACAGAGGTGAGTGTGTGCACTAAGACAGTTCGTAAAGAACTGCACAAGTTAAATTTCCACGGCCAAGCTGCTGCATACAACCCGTTAATAACTCATAAGAATGCGAGTAAGCAACTTGCTTGGTGCAAAGCACATCATCCATGTACCCTAGACCAGTGGAAATGAGCGTTATGGAGTGACGAATAATGTTACAACATTTTTAAATCTGATGGTAGTTGCTGGGTGTAGAGTATGACAGATGAATGGTATCTGCAAGAATATGTCATCCCAGTTGTTAAATTTGGTGATGACAGTGTCATGGTCTGGGGATGTTTCTCGTGGTATGAACTCAGACTATTGGTGGTTGTAGATGGAAACATGAATGCCACGGAGTACTGAGACATTCCAGACAATGCTGCACTGCCTACACTTTGCCAGTTTTGCTGTGATGGGCCATTCTTGTTTCAGAAAGACAATGGCCCATGCCATAAAGCATGCTCTATTTCAACATGGTTTGAGGGTATGGGTTACAGAATTTGAAGTTGCCCAAAGCCCTGACACCTCAATCTTATATGGATCCTTTGGGATGAACTTGAATGTCTAATTCCGGCTTGAACAACATGTCCAACTTCTGTTTCTGAACTGACCACTATTTGCGGAAGGAATGGGACAAGATACCAAGCAATTACTTGCCAGAATCTCATTGAAAGTGTGCAGAGGAGAGTGCACAATGTAATTGTGGCCAAAGGTGAGCAAACTCCTTATTGATTTTGCCATAAATGCAGTATTGTATAAAAAGCACTGGTGTCCAGAGACTTATCCACATAGTGTAAATGGGAATGGCTAACTTACTCTAGAGCACTAGCTGACACATTTTGCCAATACTGTGTTTTGTTCAAAAATGGGGCCAAAGAAAGGGTTTTCACCAGAGTCCAGGTGTCATCTGCAAAATGGAAGTATGCTATGCAAAAATTTAAATCACACGATAAAAAATCTTATTGTGATTGCACCATAGCTGAAGAAAATGTTTTCACTGTTTGCCAAGGTGTTATAGATGTAGCTTGACACTGACTCCCACAGTTTTCTGGGCAGCTTTAAGTCCAATAACACAGAGCAGCTTCAACTCCAATAATTGAAGCCATAATATTTTGTGGTCAAGAAATTTCTTTGAAGGGCAATTGTGGTAGTGGTGCTATATTAATTTTAGAAAATCCTGAAAAGAAAGATGGGAAATTTAGTGCAGTTTTGAGGTTTCACGCCAATTCTGGCGACAAACTTGAGAGTTCACATGTCGATAATGAAAACAAAAACTGCTTATGTGAACCCAATTATTTAAAACGAAGTTGTTGAAATATGTAGAGATTAAAGATAAATCATGAAAGAAGTTAATGAATCAGGATTTTTAGAATGCTTGCTGATGTAAGGCAGAATATATTGCACACACAGTAGTTTTCACTGTGTCAGAAACGCAAATTCGAAAAATATATTAAGAGAAGATATCCTTTGTTTTGTTCCTGTGCATGACTTAACTGGTGCAAGTTTAGCCCCCACAATCTTGGAACACTGTCAAAAAATTGGTATGTAATGTGAAAATTTTAATATGTCAAGGCAAAGATGGTGCTGTGTCTATGGGTGGAAAATTTATTTGAGAACAGGCAAAAGTAAAATATTTATCCAAAACCTGCCTGCATGCATTGCATTGCATTAATCATATAGTTGAGTTTTAACATACGTAACTGTCTGGGAGCCATAACTGAAATTGGCCACCTGTTCTGAAATAACTTCTTTGCCTGCAGTGCTTTGAAAGAAAAACAAGGGTGTGCCTACCCAAGAGCAAAAAACGACTAAGCTACTGAGACTGCGAGATCTGTGGTTCGTGGAACACCATAATTCACTACATGTATTTGTTGAATTATTCTGACCTGTTGTAATTACAGCAATTAGCCTTCAGGAAGTATCTGAAAGTGGAAAAATCATTACTTCTAGAGCATATAAAGCTACATTCAGTTGTAGAAAACAAATCATACCTTATTTCCTTTTTGGTTTATGGGAAGCTATAGAATTTTGCCATGCAACTGTTGACATATCTTCAAATCCCTGCACATGACTAAAGTTCCATCATGGATTTTGCCAATATTGTTATTTGCAAACTTGCTAATTTGAGGAGTGAAAGTTGTATTAGCATTGAATTGAGCAAAATTTACACAAAGGCTAAAACTATGTAAAGTGAATACCTGAACACATATTACTATCCTCAAATCATGACTCAACAGTCAAAATATGACAACCATAGAACTGATTCCATTGATGATGATTTTTGAACTGTGTTCATTCTAGCCCTATATGAACTTTTTTGAACTTAAGAAGAAATAGATTTGAGAACAATGCAACTAATATTGCCCAGAAAAGCATGTAGACAAATTTAATAGCTTATCAATACACAGGGTGTCCATAATTGAAGTTCACATTTCCAATGGCACTACAGCTGAAACTACTGCTCAGAACGATGCCAAATTTGATATGATGGCTTCTGAGGCTATGGTTGTTTGACATGAAAAAAATAAAAAGTTCCAAAACTTGGCCCTAGTGGTGCTTTATATAATGTAAAAAACTTACAGTAAGAACGCACATTTTGTGGTTCAATAACATGTCCTGTTTTCTGCCCCATGCTGAAATCTCAAAACAGCATGCTCAACCACAGATTGAACGTTTTAGTGTAGATGTTGTGGATATGGCATGTGATGCTTACCTTGAGGAAGATCTAGTTTGCTATGTTACTACAATGGATGATGTTCTTGAGATGTCCTTGAAACCAAAAGCTGCATGGGTTCAGATCCAGTGACATGCTGGCCAAGTTGTAGGAAACTGCTGGCTGATTAGCTGATTTTTTATTAGTAAAATTAGGCATTGCTATGTGAGGAGCACCATCCTGCATGAAAACTGTTGAGTTAAGGCACTGACACTGTTGAAATCACTTGCTTTGCAAAATGAGATGCACATTGTTAGCCATTGACAATGTATACAGATCCACAGGATCGAGTTCCTCGAAGAAGGGTCCAACGATAAATTGTGCTGCAATACCACACCAAATGGAGACTTTTAGAGAATAGTGTTGAATCTTGCACACATTGTGTGGATTTTCTGTTGCCCAAATTATGCAGTTATATTAACAGCACCATGCAGATGAAAATGGGTTTCATCTGTCCACAAAATGTCCCATGGCTAATGGTTGTACAACACAGCTCAAGCAGGAAACCACAGTGGGAATGCTTCTTGTGAATCCTGGTCAGACAGAAACAAATATTGCACATGGGAAATCTTGTAAGGATAATAATGCAATATTCCTCTTAGAACTTTGTGGACCACGCTTGAGGGCTTGACTAAAGATTGAGCAATATGCCATATCCCACAACATTTGACATCCTGTCTTCCATCTTATTTACCAGGGAGGGGGTTGATGCCCAAAGAACATGCCTCTTCAAACTTCCAAATAATTTTACATAGACCATTTGCAGTCATTGGCCCAGTTTTTAAGCCCTTTAACATTTTGAACTTGGGCAGTGCTGTTAAGGCACAGTTATTCTAATTAAACAACATTACAAAAAGTGTACTATCTTCTGGTGATAGTGCTGTTGTGCTTCAAAACGTTGACTACTCACCTACAGTGAAATGAGTGATCCATTCTGCAGACGCCTGCTTTTATAGCAGCTTCTTTCCAAGTATGCTGCATTGTGGACATTTATAATTTGCATATTTGGACGGTGGCAGCACGTATAACTGCAGCTCCTCATTATTACACATGATTACACCACTGATGTCCCAGAAGATGCAAGTTTTGGAACAACCCCTCCACTCTCTCTCAAACAAAATTTCATTGCCTCAGGAGTTATATCAAATTTGGAGTCATTCTGAGCAACAGTTCCACCTGTAGCATCCCTGGAAATTTTAATTTTAATTATGGACATCCAGAATTTAGGTAAATCATGCTCAGAAAGAACTTATGCAGCAGAGTACTCATTGTGGTGTGAAAAATGCAGAACAGTTGACAGAGACGCTATACCAGCTGATATAATGAAATCCCTGAATTCTTGCGATAATGCCTTTTATCAAAACATTAAAAAATTATTGAAAATATCTGCACTTCTAGTATCAACAGCTAGCAATGAGAAATAATTTCCAATGATGGAAGAAATCAAATCGTTTGCAAGGAACAGAATAGGGTAAGAAAGACTGACAGGACAGACAGTAATGTCAATTCATTCTGACATTAACCGCAGAAGAGATGCTGGACAAAATGTCAAGATGGTCCAACATTATTTTCTGATAAACTGATCATGTTGGGTCACTTTTTTTAATATATATAACTTCTAATTGAAATATTTTTGAACGTTTCATTGATCTTTGTTTTTCTATGAGAATCTTGTACAAAATTATCAACTTTAATTGAATTGCCTGTAAGTAGATAAACAGTGCCCAAAATTTATATCTAAACATTAGTTTAAAAGCAAAAAGTCCTTTAGTAAAATTCCGAAAAAGTGTGAAAACAGTTTTTTTTCCCACGTATACACATAATTACAAATAAATACTGTATATATGGCACATACTTACATGTGTGGCTGCATATATATATATATATCATCATCATTGTCAACCATTATCAATCCACTGCTGTATGAAAGTCTCCCCAAGTTTTCTCCACAACGGTATATATATATATATGCAGCGGCTAGTGCGACATGAAGGAAGAGGGTGTTAAGAATCCCCAGAGGACCGGACTAGGCTGCCATCTGATGCTGACCTTGGCTACATATAATGGACACTCCCTATCTTCTGATTCAAGGCTTCTTGAATTGGAAGAGGAACTACAAAGGATCAAGTGGGACATCGTTGGGCTAAGTGAGGTAAGGAGATCTCATAGAACTGAAAAGTGGACATCTCTTCTACTATTGTGGGACAGATACTGGCAGAACTAGTGGTGTTGGATTTATAATCAACAAGAAACTGAAGGATAAAGTTGTAGAAATTGAAAGTTCCTCTGACAGAGATGCACGACTCGTTATTCAACTCTCAAGAAGATACCAGGCTCAGATTATTCAAACTTATGCACCCCCACAAGTCATCTTCAAGAAGAAATTGAAGAATTTTATGAGGAAATTCGTCATCTAAATAATAAAGGTAAGCAGCACTTGAAGATAATTATGGGAGATTTCAATACAAAAATAGGGCAACTGCAACAGAATGAAACTTCAGTAGGTAAATTCGGTCACGGCAACAGAAACCAGCGTGGAAATACTCTCTTAGAGTCTGCAGAGGCAGAAGGGTTTTTCATCTTGAACTCCTTTTTCAAGAAAACGCCACACAGGAAATGGACATGGAGACATCCAAATGAGACAAGTGAAATCGATTTTATTATGTGTAACAAAAAATTCGTCATAGAAGACTGCAGTGTGCTAAACAAGTTCAACACAGGTAGTGACCATAGATTGGCGAGATGTAAGATGCACCTCAACACTAAACTTGAACATGGCAAGCTCATAAGACAAATAAAATGTATTGACATAACCAACCTTAAAAAACACCATAATACCTTCAAGTTGGAACTGAAGAACAGATTGTCTGCTTTAGAAGGCCTAACATTGGAAGAAGTGGATATTTCTGAAGTTAACAGAAAAGTAACCAAAGCTCTTATGGAAACAGCAACAAGATTAGCTGGGGCTAAGAACAAATTGCATGTGAACAAATTATCAGGAAAAACCAAAATGTTGATGCAAAAAAGGAGAGAGATGAGGACAACTAAAGATGTGACTTCCAAAGTGGAATATATAGAGCTATGCAAGACAGTACGGAAAAGTATCACTGAAGACTTAAGGAAATTCAACTGTGAACTGGTGAGGAAAGCAATTGAAAACAACCAAAGCCTAAAGATAGCAAAGGAACATCTCAGTAAGGGAAGAAAACAGATTATGGCACTGAGAAAAGAAGATGGTTCTGTAACAAGAAATAGAGGCGAAATTTTGACAAGAGTGAAAGATTTCTACTCCAAATTATATGAAAGGGATGATACATGTACTCCAGACATCATGAAAGGTACCAGTACCAGAGTTCTTCCAGTCCTCCCAGCAGAAGTTGCACATGCAATCAAGAACATGAAGTGGGGAAAAGCTCCAGGAGAAGATGGAATTACTGTAGACATCATACAAGAAGCAAGTGGAGAAATCGAAACAGTACTCGCCCAAATTTTCACTCTATGCCTTAATGAAGGGGAAATTCCTGAGGATTGGAACAACGCTACAATGATCTTGCTACATAAAAAGGTGACATTGAGGATCTCAAGAACTACAGACCTATCAGCCTCCTATCAGTGGTTACTATATAAAGTACTTTCACATCTTCACTAAAGTACTTTCACACCGCTTGAAGGTAACACTGGACATGGCTCAACCGAGAGAACAAGCTGGATTCAGGAGTGGCTACAGCACAATAGATCATATCCACGTACTGAGAGAACTAATTGAAAGAGCGAGGGAATATGAACTTCCATCGTGCGTGGCTTTTATCGATTATGAAAAGGGCTTTGATTCCGTGAAATCCTGTGGTATTGAAGATGCATACATTAATATTATTAATAACATCTATGAAAATTCAAGAGCAAAGAATCAGCTGTTTGAAAATACAACACACATAAAAATTGGAAAGGGAGTGAGACAGGGGGACACCATATCTCCGAAGCTCTTTAATGCCACATTGGAAAATGTCTTCCAATCACTGAACTGGGAAAACAAAGGGATAAAGATTAATGGAAATTATTTAACACACCTTCGTTTTGCTGATGATGTAGTCATTTTTGCAACTACCCCATCAGAGCTGCAGAGTATGATCCAGGAACTTGCTGACAAGAATAAAGAAGTGGGATTAAAAATGAACTTTCAGAAAACAAAAGTGATGTTCAATGCTTTTACAAGAAATGAAGATTTATCGATTGATGGAGAAAAGCTGGAGATAACAGACACGTACGTTTGTCTTGGACAGCAGATATCAACTTAGGGTCACATTGATGAAGAAATTAATCGGCGTACAAAACTTGCCTGGAGAGCTTTTGGAAGAAACAGCATAATTTTCAAGTGCAATATGCCATTATGTCTTAAAAGAAAAGTGTATGATCAATGCATCCTTCCAGTGCTTACGTATGGTGCAGAGACGTGGACCTTAACTAAAAGACATACAAAGCAGCATGGAGAGGTGCAGGCTTGGTGTAACCAGGAGAGATATGAAGAGGAACTCGTGGATCAGAAAAATGACAAGAGTGGAAGACATCATGATCAGAGTTAAATCCCTGAAATGGCAATGGGCTGGACATACTGCCAGAAGGACAGACCATCGACGGACAGCTGAAATTTTGGATTGGATTCCAAGGGACAGGAAAAGACCCAGAAGCAGACCACATGGGAGATGGGTGGATGAAATTCGAAAGTATGCGGGAGTAACATGGAGGAGACTGGCACAAGAGAGACCGTTGTGGAAGAAACTTGGAGAGACCTTTGTCCAGCAGTGTATTGATAGTGGTTGACAATGATGATATATACATGCACTGTCCTGCCAGTTAAGAAGAAGGTAGTGTAGAACACGCTAAGTTACGTATTAAAGTTTAATGCAAATATATTTCAGCCATTACAATGGCCTTCATGAGTGCGACTATGATTGGTTTATGTTGCCAGATTGGAAAGGTAAGTTTTGTAATGGTAACTCCAGGTGACATAATGCGATGAGGAATTTCCAGATTTAAGGAACGAAAATGGGGAGCTCAGAGTTGCCATTTTCGCAAAATAAAATTTCCAAACTTTCTCTAAACCTTAGAGAGAATATCGATTTTGGAAGGGAGCCAACTTTTTAGTATCGGACCAAAGTGGAATAGCCAAAGCGTCAGCCACGGTAAGAAGAGATAAGGCAGATGAAGGTTTTCCAAATTTCACATCAGATTTGTGTTCCTGAAGTCTTGAGAGAATTTTCCGGAATGAACTTCCTATGTACGCGGTTAATCCAACGCTAGTCTTGATCGGAATTTTATACACTCCAGGCGAAGAAAGCGGAGGTCTTGGGTCTCTGTCATTACGGAGTATAACAGAAATTGAAGGGGAAGAACGAATGGCAAGTCTATATCCTTCTCTTTTGAAGATACTGATGAGTTTGTAGGCAGAAGGTTCATGGAAAGGGATTGAGCCAGCAAACGTTAGTTCCTTTTTGGGTGAAACAGGTTGAAGAGCAACAACTGGTTTTTTCTTAGCATTTTGAATTAATTTAGAAACCAGGAGAGGGGGGAAAGCCATGTTGAGTAGCGATCAAGCGGATGTTTGCTAATTCATTTGTCAGATTAACTTCAGTGTTACAAACCAAATGCGCTCGATGAATGAGAGATTTGAGAGCTGACAGTTTATATTGGTGGAAGGTATGAGAATTGAAAGGAATAATACTATTGGTAGAAACGGGTTTTCGATAGACAGAAGTGGAAAGAAAATTATTACATTTTGAGATGCTGACATCCAAGAAATTTATCTTGCCATCAATTTCTTCATTAATAGTGAATCTAATGCACAGGAATTTTTCAGTGATTAAATTTGTGAGTTGCAATAGATCTTTTTAGGACGAGGCCAGATGACAAAAATATCGTCAACATAACGGAGACATAAGGCAGGTTATTGGTCATGTTGCATCACTATTGATTGCTCAATATTTTGCAGGTATACTTCAGCCAAAAGTGGGGAAAGAGGTGACCCCATAGGTACACCTTGGTTTTTTTAATAGCCTTGATTATTAAAAACGAAGAAACTGTGTTGACGAAGAGAATACAGGCAATCGTACAAATCCTTGGTTAAAGTGCTGTCCATGAGGAATTGTTCTTTGAATTTATGAATGAGAAGCATGTTTGCTTCAAATTGAGGCACAGAAGGAAAAAGTGATTCAACGTCCAGGGTAAACATACTTGCATGACCATCAATGGAGTTTGGAAGTCTGGAGATGAATTCAGCAGTGGATGAGATATTGAAGGGGTGGTTATTAGTGATAATCTTGAATTTTTTGGAAAGACATTTTTCCAGGTTACAAGCAGGAGAGTGAGTATTTTCCACAAGAGGTCTAATTGGAGCATTAGCTTTGTGTAATTTAATTTGGGCAAATAATCTAGGAGAATTGTAGAAAGAAGGAGCGGAAAAATCTCCCAAGAAAACCTTTAACAACTGTAACTTATTGAGGCGATCCACAGATGATTTCAAGGTTTCCACAGGATTTTTAGGAAGAAGTCTGCAATTGGTGAAAAGGAGGAAATCATGGACTTTTTGATTAAGGGTATCCTTTTCGATAATGACTGGAAGGCCGACTTTATCAGCCATATATACAGCTAAATTATTAGCTTTTAGGAACTGTTTAATTTTCAAGAGCTTTGAGGCAAACTTAGTATTTGTGACAGTACTTGAGTGTGCTTGCTTAATAAAGATGGCAGCAGCCTGAGTATGTATTTTATGCTGAGCATCGGAAGTGGTGTTATGAATAGCAGATTCAAGCAAGGGGATGGTTTCCATGAGATTTTCAGTTGAAGGAGGAGCAAATTTTGAGCGTTGGTTAAGACAGTCGTTGAAGACTGAAGGCAGAACAAACGTAGACAAGTTGACGAATTTAGCGGCATCCGAGGTGGGAGAGTCCATGGTAGACTCCCGTTGAGAGCGGTTGACAAAATCTGACTGAGCGTAAGAAACGTAATTTCTTAGCATGTTTTTTGTCTTCACAGAAGAGATGGATTGATGAATCACAATCGTGAACTTATCCACTAGTAACGTGTTGGTTGAAAACGAGAGAGTTTGGTAGTGGTTGAAACAGAGTAATTCCAAATTAGCAATCTGGGCCCTAGTATCACGAGTTGCAGCAGAGAAAAGATTCTTGCTAGCGATATAAATAATCTTCTGACATCGACCTTTTAGAGCTGGTTTTTGAAGTTTAAAAGCAGAAAGGATAACTTGAAAGAACTTACATTTGATGAGAAAGTTCAGTTGGCATAACAGGAACATTACCTTAATCCGAAGTTTACGAAACTGTTTCCATTCCTTAGGCTAATCATAGTTTGATAAAGTCGGCCATACATGTATGTATGACCGACTTTATCAGCCACACATACATGAATGGCTGATAAAGTCAGCCTTCCAGGCATTATCGAAAAGGATACCCTTAATCAAAAAGTCAATGATTTCCTCCTTTCCAGCAATTGCAAACTTCTTCCTAAAAATCCTGTGGAAACCTTGAAATCTGTGGATCGCCTCAATAAGTTACAGTCATTCAAGGTTTTCTTGGGAGATTTTTTCGCTCCTTCTTTCTATAATTCTCCTAGATTATTTGCCCAAATTAAATTACACAAAGCTAATGCTCCAATTAGACCTCTTGTGGAAAATACTCATTCTCCTGCTTATAACCTGGAAAAATGTCTTGCTAAAAAATTCAAGATTATCACCAATAACTACCCCTTCAATATCTCATCCACTGCTGAATTAATCTCTAGACTTCCAAACTCCATTGATGGTCATTCAAGTATGTTTACCCTGGACGTTGAATCACTTTTTCCTTCTGTGCCTCAATTTGAAGCAAACATGCTTCTCATTCATAAATTCAAAGAACAATTCCTCATGGACAGCACTTTAACCAAGGATTTGTACGATTGCCTGTATTCTCTTCGTCAACACAGTTTCTTTGTTTTTAATAATCAAGGCTATTAAAAAACCCAAGGTGTACCTATGGGGTCACCTCTTTCCCCACTTTTGGCTGAAGTATACCTGCAAAATATTGAGCAATCAATAGTGATGCAACATGACCAACAACCTACCTTATGGCTCCGTTATGTTGACGATATTTTTGTCATCTGGCCTCATCCTAAAAAAGATCTATTGCAACTCACAAATTTAATCACTGAAAAATTCCCGTCCATTAGATTCACTATCAATGAAGAAATTGATGGCAAGATAAATTTCTTGGATGTCAGCATCTCAAAATGTAATAATCTTCTTTCCACTTCTGTCTACCGAAAACCCGTTTCTACCAATAGTCATACCTTCCACCAATATAAACTGTCAGCCCTCAGTCTCTCATTCATCGAGCGCATTTGGTTTGTAACACTGAAGTTAATCTGACAAATGAATTAGCAAACATCCGCTTGATCGCTACTCAACACGGTCCTCCCCCCTCCTGGTTTCTAAATTAATTCAAAATGCTAAGAAAAAACCAGTTGTTGCTCTTCAACCTGTTTCACCCAAAAACGAACTAACGTTTGCTGGCTCAATCCCTTTCCACGAACCTTCTGCCTACAAACTCATCAGTATCTTCAAAAGAGAAGGATATAGACTTGCCATTCGTTCTTCCCCTTCAATTTCTGTTATACTCCATAATGACAAAGACCCAACACCTCCGCTTTCTTCGCCTGGAGTGTATAAAATTCCGATCAAGACTAACTTTGGATTAACCGCGTACATAGGAAGTTTATTCCGGAAAATTCTCTCAAGACTTCAGGAACACAAATCTGATGTGAAATTTGGAAAACCTTCATCTGCCTTATCTTTTCTTACCATGGCTGACACTTCGGCTATTCCACTTTGGTCCGATACTAAAAAGTTGGCTCCCTTCCAAAATCTATATGCTCTAAGGTTTAGAGAAAGTTTGGAAATTTTATTTTCCAAAAATTGCAACTCTGGGCTCCCTATTTTTGTTCCTTACATCTGGAAATCCCTCATTGCATTATGTCACCCGGAGTTACCATTACAAAACTTACCTTTCCAATCTGGCAATGTAAACCAATCATAGTCGCACTGATGAAGGCCATAGTAATGGCTGAAATATATTTGCATTAAACTTTTATATGTAACTTAGCGTGTTCTACACTACCTTCTTCTTAATTAGTTTGTTAGTTACGTGCATTGCCTACCACTCATTTATATCCTGCCAGTGAGTGTGTATTGTTCCCTACCATCAATATCCCTACACTTGCACAATTACAAGCAACTTTATTTGCAAAAAACTAATACTATGTGCTGAAACATTTGGCCTTTATGACAGCCTCTAGTCTTTTTGGAATACTCTCCACCATTTTTTTCTTTTTAAATATCCAACGATGTTTCACTATTCGGCATTCAAAGTAGTGACCAGTTCAGCTTTGTTTGTTGGGTGATTCCTTCCATGCACCCTACAACCATCTAAATTCATCCCAGATATTTTCTAAGGTGAGGACTCTGGACTGGGCTGTCCAACTTTTCGATGCCCATGTCCTCATACCAATCCCTAAGAATGAGAGCAATATGACATGGCGCATTGTCATCCAGACAGTTCAGCATTCATGATTTTGTCCAAAATTACTAATAGGCCCCAAGCCAAACTACAAAAACTAACTTTATACCATCACACCACCTCTACCAAACTTCATTGTTGTGACAATCCAGTCCAGAAGGCACTTTTCTCCTAGCATCAGCCACACCCAGAAATGACCATCAAATTGATAAACTGCGCATTATGTCTCATCAGTTCGAAACATTTTTATTTATTTTTGGTCTACAGTCCAATATCAACATTTTTAACACCATGTTAATCAGCGTGTGGATGACTGCTCAACCGTGGCAACCCATGTTGTGCAGTGTCCGGCACACTGTACTGGAGCTAACATCAGTCCCAATAGTCTCATATAGGCTTTGAGTTACTTGTGTTCTAAGAGGACAGTCCTTTGCAGAACTCTCCTGGCATGTTCTGGTAGCTCCAGAGGTTTACTGTGTCATTTCTTGGCAGATTCAGTCCCAGGCTGCTGCTTTTTATATATCACATCGTTGGCTGAAAGATCTTAAATGCCACTGAAATGGCATGCATGGAGCAATTGCTTACGTGGCTTTCTATTATCAATATGTCCTGGATATCAACTAACTTTGTCGATTGAGGTATCTTGCATTCACAATGGTGCTACTGTCTCATCATAGCCCTACAAGTGTATTTATAGTTAAGTCTGTAGCATAGTGCTTGCATAGGACCTAACAGACTATCAATAGAGAGGTGTATGTATATTAATGGTAGGGCAGTGTGCGTGTGTATATACACTAGTGGCCAAAATTGTGGAAATCTTTAGGAAGTGTATTTCTAAGGTTTGATGGCTCATAATATGTCTTTTTTTAGAATACCATAAAATTATATATCATTAGAAAGATAATTTAATGCAGAATGTAATGCAACAAACTGTGTTAAATTATCTTTATTCCATCAAACGTTATAGCAAAACAACAAGAAAAAAACAACTGCCCAACTACCTTATGTAACAAGAAGTGGATTTAACTTGAAACTGACCAATGGGACTGACTGTTCTCAGAGCCAATCGGTTGTTGTTATGACATAACATGGAACTAATAAGGTGTTAAGCTCTCATTTCCAGGTATCAGAGTTAATAACAGAACTCCTGTCCAGTTGCGAGAGTGCCATCAAGTTGGCCACCGGTTTTTTTCACGGATTTTTCTATTCCTTGATAACTTAGTAAGCTGTGTACATTAGTAAGATAACAGTTAAAAGAGAGGACTAGTCACCTAGAAAAAGATGTAAAATACTACTAACTTTGCATGAAGAAAGCTACACTTATGAGGAAATCATAAGTAGGTGGAAATCTAACCAAAGAAGGTATTTCTAAACTGTACAAGAGGTATCAGCACACTAGTAAATTCAAAACCAACTGCTAAAGGCAGGAAAAGGTGCACAACAGCATGTGGTGATCAAGGAATTAAAAGACTGTGTTTAAGTGACAGAAAAAAATCACCTGTGTCAATTAAAAATGAATTGTCTCAATGTGGTTTGAAGATGAGTGCTAGGACTGTTAGATGCAGACTCAAAAATTTTGGTTTAAACTTTAAAATTCCAAAGAAAAAGCCATTTCTATCTCCCAAAGAAGGAACAGATTTAAATGGGTTTAGAACCATGTTAATCAGTCAGAAGAAAAAACAGGTACAGTCATCTGGAGTGATTAGACCAGAATATCCATATTTGGACTTGATGGAATAAAGTATGTTAGAAGAAGAAATGGAGATTTGCTGCCTGAATACATTACAGTTACCATGAAGCATCTAGTTAGTGTTATGATCTGGGGTCGTATGACAGCAAAAGGTATGGGCAGAATTTGTGTGATTAATGATACTTTTAAATGGCAAAAAATACATCATTGATAAACTTGAGCCAAAACTGAAGCCTTTGGCATGTGATCTTTTCCAAGACAATGAAAGCCTATATACACTGACGGAAAAAAAAAATCCCAACACCAAGAAGGGGTTGTGTTAGATAAACGACAGTTGGTAGGCGGTGAGAGTACATCTGTAAGATGACGTCTATGCAAATTTCGAGCTTGGCCTATACGTGTGGCGCTAGTAGCGCCTCGAAACATGCAAAGCAGGTTTGCTGTAAATACGCGCTGTAACGTTCGTGAGCGTTAGTTATCGTTGAGATTCGACGTAGGGTGTTGATGTTAGTCAAGAATGCCTTTAAGAAGACAAAGAAGCCATTATCAACAGCTCACGGAGTTTGAACGAGGTCGTGTAATAGGGCTACGAGAAGGTGGATTTTCATTCCGCAATATTGCAGAACGACTTGGCAGGAATGTAGCCACTGTGCACGATTGTTGGCAGCGGTGGTCAAGGGAAGGTACTGCCTCAAGAAGACCGGGTTCCGGCCGGCCACGTGGCACTACTGAGAGGGAAGACCGCCATGTACGGCGTATGGCCGTGGCGCATCGTACCGCGTCTGCAATTCGAGCTGCTGTTGCCACCACAGTGACACAACGAACTGTTACAAATCGGTTACTTGAAGAACAGCTCCGAGCCAGACGCCCTGTAGCGTGCATTCCACTTACTCCAAACCACTGGCGTTTGCGACGTCAGTGGTGTCAAGCTACAGCTCATTGGAGGACGGAGTGGAGATCTGTTGTTTTTTCTGATGAAAGCCGGTTCTGCCTGGGTGCCAGTGATGGCTGTGTGTTGGTTAGGAGGAGGCCAGGTGAGCGCCTGCAACCAACCTGTCTGCGGCCGAGACACACTGGACCTACACCTGGAGTTATGGTCTGGGGAGCAATTTCCTATGACAGCAGGAGCACTCTCGTGGTTATCCCACGCACCCTGATGGCACAGTTGTACGTCGGTCTGGTGATTCAACCTGTTGTGCTGCCATTCATGAACAGCATTCCAGGGGTGTTTTCCAACAGGGTAACACTCGCCCGCATACCGCTGTTGTAACCCAACATGCTCTACAGAGTGTCCACATGTTGCCGTGGCTTGCTAGATCACCAGATCTTTCACCAATCGAGCACGTATGGGACATCATTGGACGACAACTCCAGCGTCACCCCCAACCAGCATTAACCGTCCCTGTATTGACCGACCAAGTGCAACAGGCATGGAACTCCATCCCACAAACTGACATCCAGCACCTGTACGACACAATGCATGAACGTTTGCGTGCTTGCATTCAACATTCTGGCGGTTACACCGATTATTAATGTACCAGCATTTCACATTTAAAATGGCTCTTCTCGTGCTTACAATAAGCTATGATCTTGAAACCCTAATCGATTAAATATGTTACCTATACGAATGTATTGCCGCCATTTCATTCCTCTACAACTATTTTTTCGTGGTGTTGTGATCTTTTTTTCCCCGTCAGTGTATTTCAACAGGTTTCAGCTCCTTGTCATGTTCCTACTGTGTACAAAAACTGCTTTCAGGAAAATCAAACTACACTGCTAGAATGGCTAAGAAATAACCCTGACCTGATTCTAATAGAAAATCTGTGGAGCCAATTAACCCTCCAAGCAGTTTGAATGTGCTGTGCGCGTTTAAGGTCACCCCTTTCTAAAACAGCTCGACCGTGTGAGACTCATTTTCTCTCTACTGCTCAGAAAGCAGTTTGACTGCACAAGGCGCAACTCCCTCGACTACTTCCTAAATCGGTTTGCATGCGTGGAACGCGTTCACTAATGTCTTGGGAATTAACGGTTTGGTCGCACTGAGTGCATTTCTAACGCAGGGGCAGTGATTTTTAGGGCAGAGTACTCCAAAATCTGTAATCCTTATTTTGTGCTCAAAGGCTGTTTCCTCAGTCGCCTTAATTTACATTCTTTCAAATGAAACTCACTTTTGCACAGGTGTGGATTGTAATATACACTTTTTGTGTTTAGAGAGCACAGTTTTACAGGTAAACCCAACATTGCTTCTGCATAGGAAAAGCACCATTCAGTTTTCCCTGGGCAAAATAACATTTCTGACTATGAGTAACAAGCTTTGAGAGGTGAAATTAGCTTCACTTTCAACATTTTTTTGTTTCCGTTTTTTTGCGAAATTTAACACGTTTCGCATGTGATGAATACATTGGGTTACGATAGTAGGTTACCAAGACATCCGATATCACTGCAAACTTTAAATACAATACGAGCTAGTCTTTGGATATGTGATGCATATATATCTAGGTATTACTTCTATTATTCTGAGTTGTGTGATGCCATTTTGGTGAGTGTTCCCTTCATTAACAGAAGCTTAAATTAATTACCAATATTTCATAGTAGATCATAAATTTTAATTAAATGTGTTATTACTTAAGCATTTTTCAGAATTGGGGATACAAAATGCTAAAATTTTTCACATAATTATGTTTTTAAGTGTTTCACTTATTTCAGGAAACAGGATTTTAAGTGTATGATATGAGATGGGAACTACATTCTTGGCATGCATGTTTGGCAATACGTTAAACTTCAATATACTGAAACTTCATTAAATGAATGATGAAATTTTGTCTTGCACATGTTTCTCTTGCAGAAATATATGTGATTCGGCTCATAGGCATAGACTTTTTTTAAATCTCAGAGCATGCTTGAAAAAAAAAAAGTGACTTTTATGCACTAATTTTCTTCACAATAAAAAATTAGTCCCGCATGGCTGTGTATGATAGTGAAACCTGGGTACTACAGAAGAAACATAGAAGTCGTTTGTGTGCTGGAGAAATGAGTTACTTACAGGGGGAGGGGTGGCAAGACACGCTCTGATTGTGTGAGGAATGAAGATGTGTTGCAGTTGTGTGATGTGAAGCAAAATGCTGTTAGCAAGGTGGAGGTTGGTTGGTTGATTTTTATGGCTTAAGGGCCATGTTTGGCCAAAGAGCGCCAGACACAAGACAAACAAACAGTATTAAAAAAACGTGGCATAAATCCCAAAATCTGGCTGACCAAGTAAAACCGAACCATGAGAATCATGGAAGGGCCAAAAAAGACAATGAAACAAACAGTATTAAAAACATGGTACAATGGTTAGAAACTAGCCGATTAAGTAAAACTGAGGAATGAGAATGATAAAACACATCACGAAAACGAACACAACTACACATAGGATGAGTCACAGGAGAGGGACAAACTGTCACTCTCCTCCCCCATAATGTTGGTTGAGAGTGGGGACGAACTGTCACTCTCCTCCCCCTATGTTCCTCTATAATGTTGGTTGAGGGTGGGGACCTCGCTGAGTCTGAGACAGTTGCAATGTTGGTCAGTTGCACCGCGACAGTTGGATGGACACTGCACACCTTTGCGGATTTAGGGCCGGGTCTTCCACACGTGCAGGCTTTCTGCTGGGAACTGGAAGAGTCGGTCGTCTTCAAAAGAGAAGGCGCAAACTCAGCTGGTCGAATAAGCTGGAGCTCGGTGAAATCCACCTGTGTCGCTTGTTCAGCTGTAGATCTCTTGGCAAGTGCGGCGAGAGCTACAGGGCGCGGGACAAAGGGCTGCACGGGTTGTGGCAGAGACTGAACTACTGCGGCAAAAGTACGCTGTCGGTTGTTGGGAATACCCAACTTGGCCTTGGCAGCAGGGTACGAGAGGCCGTCCAGGGTCTTGAGGCGCTGGATCGCCATCTCGTCCTTCCATTTCATACAGTTGCGGGAGTAAGCTGCATGGGCCTCACCACAGTTAACACAGCAGGCAGCAGAAGTGCAACCTTCCCCGTCATGTTCACTGGAGCCACAATTTGCGCAACGAGCGGAACTGTTACAGAAACGTTGTGAATGCCCGTACCTCTGGCACCTGAAACAGCGCAGAGGACTGGGAATGTACGGGCAAACTCCACAGACCAAGTAGCCAGCCTTGATTTCGGTCGGAACTTTCGGGGTGTTAAAAGTCAAGATTAAATTTTTAGACTTAATCAAAGAACCATCGCGCCGGAACATCATACGACGTGCAGCAATAACACCCTGATCTGCTAGTTCACTCACCAATTCGTCCTCACTGCACGCCAAGAGATCAAACTCCAAAATAACACCCCGAGAGGTGTTAAGAAACGGGTGAGGTGTCACTTTGACAGGAATGCCTTGAAGACTAGTGAGGTGCAGAAGAGTTACTCTGAGAAACACTGCAAGTTTGGACAAGCAGGTCTCCAGAGCGAAGCTTCCTCACAGACTTCAAGGAGCCAACCGCAGCGTCCAAAGCTTTAGAAATGAAAAAGGGAGATCTGGTGGACAGTCTCTTATTCGGATCTATGGATTCTACAACTAAGTGTATAGCATGCGTATTCACAGCAATCGAGGGGAGACGATGCTTCGGAGCAACTGGTACAGCTGCCGAAGAAGAGGTTCCATATTCTTGGTCCAGGTCATGGTCTAAAGATCGTTTAAGGTTATGAGACTTGGTTGGTTGAGAAGACGAAGGAGAGTCGTTGTCAACTATCATTTTCTCAGGTGACTTGAATTTGGAGTTTTTGTTTTTGTTTTTACCCATGGAAAAAAGGAGGAGGATTCGTCTGCAGACTACTCCACCCACCACCGAGCCCTACTAGCAAGGTGGAGACTAATATGCTTTGGCCATGTTGAAAGAATAAGTGATGAGATGCTTACTAAGAAAATATTTTTAGCCCAAGTGGCAGGAAGGAAAGGCAGAGGAAGGCCCGGTGGATCAGATTCAAGAGTGTCTACAAGAGAAAAAGATTTTTTTTTTTTTTTTTTTTATTGGAGGTTTAACGACTACCGTGAGCAACTCAATGGGCTATAAGCAATCCCCCGTCCCTAATTTAGGGTCACTGGTTCCAGGGAAGGGAGAGAGCCAGTGCCGTAAGACAAACACAACATCCATGCCTGACCGGGATACGAACCAGGACCCCTTACGGATGAATGATCAGAGGCAAACGCCTTAGACCACTGCGCCACCGGGGCGGCGAGAAAAAGATTATGAGTATGAAGTATAAAAGATCTTGTGTACTGCGTGTAATGGATATCAGTGAAGCTCGAGTTGTATGTCAAGATCGCTGTAAATGGAGAAGTTTGATATGACAACAGTAAGTAAAAATATATGGTAGTTTGTATTTCTCTTTGGAGCTAACCTCTGAATCTCAGAGAACAGCTTAGGGATATGTATGCATGTATGTATAAAAAATTAAATAAATATGTAGTATTATTAACTGTTATCAAGTAACAAACTTTTGAATAAGTTTGATAGTTCTAGTTTCTCACTGCCATCATGCTTGTTAGTAAATTTGAAGATATCACGGGCCAGAAAAAAAAATTATTTTTGTTTGCAGGATTTAAATACCACAGTGAACAACTCTGCCACCCGTCCCTAATTTGGGACTGCTGATTCCAGAGAAGGGCAAGCGCACAATATATCTTTTACGCTTCCCCAGCATTCAAAAACCTTGACCCATCTCGGAAGATTGATTTGTAACCGCCTCATACCAATCGCCACTGGGAAGGATTCTTGTGTTCCTTCCCATTTTTCTTAATAACTGTTTCATCTCTCAGTCTCAATAGATTTGAAAACTGTTTGCTCAATTAAAACAAAATTATTACTTATGTGTAAGATATTTCAGAATTATTTATATTAAAATAAAATATTCAACATACACACATTCAGAAGTATGTTGAGTGTATTAATTTTGATTTTTAATCTCTTACTGATATTAACTGAAAAAAACATCTTATTCAATAAGTTCTAATCAGAATATACTAAGTGTTATCAAATGATTATTCTGCGGGGCAATGCTTAAGCAATCTACGCTGCTGGCCACCCAAAATACAACACCAAGAAGGAAGCATCCGATTGGCCTGAAATTCACAGCATGCATTGCCCGCAAGAGGACATGCAAACGATTAGCATTGCAGGGCATATGCAAATCATGTGTGCCCGGCACGTCACAGAGAAGCACTATAAGAAAGGCCGCGGGGTGTAAGTAGTGGAAGTGTGTTGTGCTGCCGAACCTGTGCGTGGGAAGCTTCCCGACGCCTCGTCGCAGAATACAGCAGTCATTCCAGCACGTTTCGGAGTTTGACAGAGGATGAATAGCGGCTTATCGCGACAGCGGTTTATCGTACCGAAACATCAGCGCCCGTGTGGGACGACATCCAGCCACAGTGAGGCGATTATGGATTCGGTGGGTGCATGAGGGATGGACGGACCGATGTAAGCGATTCCCGCAGCCAGGGCATACCACCGAACGAGAGGACTGGCAAGTTGTGCAGAAGGCATTGACGGCTCACACTGCCACATCACGAACGTTAGCGCAGGAATTAGGGTGTGTTGCACAACAACCTGTGTCAGTATGTACCGTTCGGTGTCGTCTGCAGGAGCAGGGACTTGTCGCACCGCGCCCATTGCTCCGATTACCATTGACGTTACCCCACCGGCGAGTGCGGTGGCAGTGGGCCGTTGAACGCCGCACCTGGACTACGGAATGGCACGACATTTGTCTTCTCTGAGGAATCCCGCTTCTGCCTGCAACACTACGATGGTCGGATCTGTGTGTGGCGGCACCGCGGCGAGAGACTGTATGACACCTGCATTATGCATCGCCATACCGGTCTGTCGCCTGGCGTTATGGTTTGGGGCGCAATTAGATATGACACCCGCACCCCTCTGGTACACATCACCGGTACACTCAACAGCCACTGCTACATCTCTGATGTTTTAGAGCCTGTAGTCCTCCCTTGCCTGCAGGACCTGTCAGTGGCCACGTTTCAACAGGACAATGCGCGCTCGCACATGGCACGCATCGTGCAACAATTCTTCACAGACCACCAGGTGTCACTGCTGCCATGGCCTGCCTGTTCTCCCGATATGTTGCCCATCGAACACATCTGGTCGCTGATAGGCAACCGAGTGGCCCGGCAAGGCCACTCGGTTGCCTATCAGCGACCAGATGTGATGAACTGTGGCAACGTGTGGAACTGTGGCAACGCCTGATGAACTGTGGCAACGTGTGGAAGCAGCCTGGACCGACATACCCCAAGCCCACATCCAAAGCCTCTTTCGTTCGATGCCGCGGAGTGTAGCGGACGTTATTGCCAGCCAAGGGGGCCACACGAACTATTGATGTCTGCGTGTTCTGCAAGTCGCATGGGCCTGTAAGCTCAATCGTTTCATCTTTGCCTCTGTTGTTATGTGTCCAGTAAATCTGGCTTTGCTATCTTGTGTCCTTCTTGGTGTTGCATTTTGGGTGGCCAGCAGTGTAGCATGCTCTTAGTCGGCACATATAATTTGGCTTCATGCAAGTTACAAAATTACCAATTCAGTGTCGTGCAGTGAAGCCAACCTTAGAAAGGTGTGACAGTTTCACGGTGGTAGATCGGTTTTCGCGTTGGCGGAATTTTCGCTTTCGACTGTGAAGTGACAGCCATTTCTGAAGCAGCTTTAACGTATCCCAGTAGCGTTTTCCAAGCAGCTGAAGCAGATTTCATTAGCCGGTCGGAAGGTTAAAGAAACTTGTCAGTCAGAAGTAACCAAGTAATAAAGCACAACTGAAGACCTTATGGCAATAGTGGGCTAACCCACATTTTATAAAAACAGAGAAAATGGACTCTAACATGTCCAGGTAATAATTGATGTTATGGCTAAATTTATAATATATGCCCAGATATGTTAGTCTAGTTACCAGTTCCCTTTCATTTAAATTTCACTTTCTTCGTTTTACAAAATGTGGCTTAGCCCACTACTGCCGTAAGGACTTCAATTGATAGAAGCAATCATACAATCATTGTTTCAACGTTATAACACCTGATGAACTAAAATTATTGGTTCACTCCATGAGACGCTATTGTAAGGCTGTAATTGTGGCAGAAGGTTTCCCAACTAAGTACTATAAAAAATGGTGAGAAGTTATGAAATATGCTTTATCATGGCTTTCTGTGTATAACTTTTCAAAATGCAATTCTTTTAAATAAAGTGTGCTGCATTACATTCAGCATTACATTATCTTTCTAAAGATATATAATTTTATGGTATTATTCTAAAAAAGACTGATGTTATGAGAGACATCAAACTTCTGAAATACAAACCAAAAGGTTTTCAGAATTTTGGACTAATATAATGCGTGTATAAACTGTACACTGGTGTACAAAACCAAAGGACGGACTACATTTTTACCTGTATAAGAAAAACAATACATAACCCACAGCCCAATGGGAAAGTAATTCAGCATACTAACACATGAAAATACACAAAAATTGTTTACAAATTACACACAAATTACGTTGTAACCGGTGTTTATGCTAAAGTTACGAATTTCCAAAGGACATAGCTGGGAAATGGATGAACTGTTTACCAATGACCAAGCAGAGAGATATCATTATGGAATAGGTCCACCCCGAACTACGATGCAGCTCTTACAACGTCGTGGCATGCTGAGCACCAAAAGATCCAAGCATGGATGAGGACCTGCTTGTTTCACACTATGACCCTGGAACCACCGTATCTGACCCTTTCCTGCACATTTTTGCACTGGTACTCAGTACCACTTTAATACCACGAATCCCAGAGAGAGAGAGAGAGAGAGAGAGAGAGAGAGAGAGAGAGAGAGAGAGAGAGAGGGGGGACAGACTTAAACGATTCACATTTGTGAAGAGTGCATTGGCCATTGATGACATGTCTAATTTCTGTGGATATGACACCACTGGAAATGTGTGGTACGTTGAGCTCTGGATAGAGGGATGCAGACTACAGGTCTTCGGGCATATAGCTCCAAGTGTCGCAGACATCTTGCTACAGTTTGTCAGGATATCCACGTTCCTGTGCTGGAAAGGAGTATATTTGCAAGCTGACCAGCTGAGGTGGAACAATTACGTTTTGTTGTTACAACTAAAAATCTGTCTTCATACATTGTAGTACAGCAAGGGCGACCTCTGAGCATGCGTCTGGAACACATTCCAATGGTTTGAGAAACGCTGTCCAGAGCCTAGATACCACACTATGCGAGATTCCAAATTTCACAGCAGCAACATCACTCACTCGCCGGCCTTCTTCCAGCTTCCTGATTATTCTTACCCACATGAAATTATCTAGATGATGTCTTTGAGACAACATAAATTACATGTTCACAACTTTACGCCTTCACATCTAAATTTTCTTTCAAACAAATTGCCTACCATTACCTTTTCTCTGTTTAAGTGATATCATGTGATCCCTGTGCTCATGATTTGACATTTTGCATGTGCACCGGCTTTCTTCAGAACATCTCCAGTTAAGCAAATTGCCACAAGCTGTTGTGTCTGATATTGTGCTTGTAATTTTTCAAAATAGTTTTCGTCCTTAGGTTTTGGACATCAGTATACATGCAATTCTTTTAGAGCTCTTCACCCAACAGAAATCCTGGATATGTGCTTGTTCATCATCCTCTGTCCTGTAACTCATTTTGTACCTTCTCTTTCAACTGCTCTTAATTTACACAGTGTATTACTTTTGCAATGCTAATTCCACCCTGCTTTAAGTTCTTCCTTTAACACCATACTCTCACGATTCATTCTTCTTGGTAGTTACTTAGAAGTGCATGCATTAATAGAAAAATTATTGGCCTTATTTTAAGTACTGAAATACAATAGACTTGGAAATTCTCAATCATTTGCCAGTCATTTATCTATTACATATACATTGATGAGCTATTACATTATGACCACTTACCTAATAAGCTGTAGGGCCCACTTTAGCCCGCAAAACAGTGGCCACTCGGCAAGGCATCAATTCGACGAGGTAGCGATAGGTATCCTGGAGGTCCTCCAGTTCCCGTACATTTTGGGGTGGTGATGATTTAGTGCAAACCGACTTTTCCAAGTCAAAGAACCACAAATGTTCGATTGGGTTCATGTCAGGGGAATTTGGAGACCAGGACATTAACAGAAAGTCACCAGCATGTTCTTCAAACCACTCCTTGATGATTCGGGCAGTGTGGCATGGCACATTATCCTGTTGGTAATGGCCATCACCAGCAGGGAACACAGTTGTCACGAATGGGTGAATTTGGTCCGTAACAATGTTCAGATACATGGCAGCTGTCCGGGATTGTGCTATTGGGATAATGGGGCCTAAAGTCTCCCAAGAAAACATCGCTCACAGTATAGCACTGCTGCTGTAGACCTGTTTTCGCTTAACAGTGCATCCAGGTGCTAAAGCCTCCATTGGTAATCGGCATAAACACGTTAAGCTGTCTATGTGATGCACCAGGAATCTTGATTTGCCACCAGGCCACTTTCTTCCAATCATCCACGGTCCGATCTCTATGATATTAGGCCCATTTCATGCATTGTTGGCAATGACTTGCAGTGAGCATGGGGACCTGACTAGGTCTTTGGCTACGCATGCCCATGAGCAGAAGGCTGCAACGAACTGTGTGCTGTGACACATTGCCCTGATCACCACAGTTGTAGCTGCGGGTGATTTGTCGCACTGTGGCCCTGCAGTCGCTGTAAACAATGTGCGACAGTCTCCGCATTCCTCTGGCATCAATGAGCTGCGGACGACACATGGCTGGGCAACGGTTCGTCGTTTGCCCATCTGTGCACCACTTTTGATACATACTCACTACAGTGGCACGTGAACAACCACAGACCGCACCGTTTCAGAGATGGTAGTTCTGAGACACCGTGCCATCACAATTTGTCCTTTATCAAACTCCGATAAATTGGCAGCTTTTCCCATTCTGACTCCGAACACTCTACTAACCGAAAACCGGTCCTCGGATTGTACATATACTGCTCTGTAAACTTCAGCTGCGCCACTGTTCGGTCTCCAGGCGAGCTCATTTCTCTAGGATGGGGGTGGCCATAATGTAATGGCTCATCTGCGTAGTATCTTAAAACTGGAATTGAAAAATAATGCCCAAGGGCCTGCTAATAATCAGAGGATATAAATGAAAGCATATGATTTCAATCACAACTCATGCAAGCTTCAAATACAATCGGACATTTTATAGTGCGTCAAATGCACCTATTGAAGAAACGTCAATTTTCCGTAAAGTTACAAGCTACGTGTTACAATCATCAATGTCAAAGAAGAAACAAAAGACTCAATTCTTATATTTTGTACAAATCCCAATCTGAATTAAAAACTATTTGTACGATTGGGCTATAACGACAGTTTTTCCGATTTTTATCAGCTCTCGTAATATCAGACTTTTACTATCTGCAGCACAAAAAAAGTTATGCTTACTTTAGTATAAAAAACAAACTCAGGTGTGATTCACTTAAAAAGCGGAATGCGAGTGCAAACACTACTGGCCAATCACAGTCCTTGTTCTGGGGACCAATCAAATGGCAGCTGCAATACACCAAGTGTCAAGTTGGGAAAAGTCAGTTTTGCTGTTTGTTCTAAAGAAAAACGGTTATCAGTGTAAGTGAAGTGCAATTGGAGATTGTGTGCATACTTTTAGTATTTCTTAAAATTTAAAGTGTAGATAATAAATGGAGCAATGGCACCAAAGAAAACAGTTGAATGGACACCCACAAAAAGAAGCAGAATTGTTGTATCAGATGAATCGGGTCTTTCCTAGGCTATAATTGCACGGCAAGTAGATGGGACAGTGACAGCATCTGGAGAATGAAATTTGTTTTTACGTTATCAGGAAACAAATCAATGGAAACCAAAGCAGGAAAAGAGTGAAAAAAGTGCACAAAATCTGTTGATGACAGATGCATAAAAAAAGCTGCATCTCAAGACAGAAGAATTTCATCTGAGGCTATCAGAAGTGAACTAGGTGCAACTGATGTTTCTGTCAGTTCAAGAATGACAAGACGTTGACTATCGGATATCGGGTTAAGAGGTAGGATTTCACGAATAAAGCCATATCTGAATCTATAAGCAGTGTAAGAAACTACTACAGTGAGAAAAAGAACACACTGAATGGACAGAAAATTAGTAGAAGCAAGTTATTTGGAGTGACAAAAGTAAGATATTTTTATTTGGCAGTGATGGGCAAAAATATGTGAGATGTTGAGTGGGAGAAGAGCTACATCCTGACTGCATGGAGGCAAATGTAAAGCACCCAACAAGCTTCATGATTTGGGCATGTATGGCAGCAGACGGTGTTTGGCCAGAAAACAGCCCTGACCTGAACCTGACAGAAAATTTGTGGCACCATTTGAAAAACTTCGTATGAATGAGGCGTCCATCAAATAAAAGGCAATTAATTGAGGCTATAATTGCTTCCTGGCACCACATTTTGTCCACAAAGAAAACTGTTTCCACTTTTAAATGGAGATCAAATTCAATGGATTTTTTATGCATATACAGGTGTTTATCAGAATAATAGAAACACCAACTATGACTAGAGCATGTGCAATGCGCTGCGTGCAAATAACAGGGATGACATCACTCGTGATGGGTACATAAAGGGATGCAGTACGATGTCGGCCATCACGTAGCAGTGCCACATTGCAGGTGAAACAGCTGTTGCAGAGTAATTGTTAACATTGTCAGACCTCTGTGACCTCAAAAAGCATGATCATTGGTGCATGTCTTGCAGGAGACTCTGTAACTAGAATGGCAGAAATAGTAGCTGTGTAATATGAAGAACTGTATTAAAGATTATGACTACCAGCCAAAGAGGACACAGCATTGCCTCCAAATGTGTAAATTGTGGTGGCTATAGAAATATGTCAGACAGGATAGGCAAACATTGGCACAGATTGTACAACAGAAGCACAAGACCACGGCACTGCAAATAGCAGCTGGGTTGAACTTAGAAGGATCCCATTTCCATCATAACAGTTTATTGGGAACTCCATCATGTCGGCATTTATAACTGTGCTGTAATCCACAAACCTCTCCGATTGCTGACATCAATGCAACACAACGTGTAAGGTGGTGCAAAGCACATAAAAACTGGGATGCTAAAACTGGCAACATGTCATCTGGTCTGATGAATAGTGCTTCATATTGTTTCCCACCACTAGTCGAGTGTATGTTTGGCAAAAACCTGCAGAAGCATACTTACCCCAATTGTTTCTGACTATGAAGCATGGATGTGGATCTCTGATGCAGTGGGGTGCCATATCATGGCATTCCTTAGGGTCATTGGTTATTTTACAGGGTCGTGTTACACCTGCAACGTACAAATCCATTCTTGAGGACCACCTGCACCCAATGTTGCATGCATTATTTAATAATGACTGTCCCTGGTTTCAAGCAGATAATACACCTGTGCATTGTGCTAAACATGTCAATTTGTGGTTTGCAGTGTGAGGATGAAGTACACCTAAACCCCAGATTTCAATATCATTGAACATTTGTGGGAATATCTAGAGCGAAATGCCAGATATGCTTTCCACCTCCAACATCCATGGCACAGTTGCGACACATTTTACAGGTAGAATGCTCCCAAATTCCATTACCACATGTGCATGGCTTGTATAAGTCTATTCCAGGTCAAATTGCTTCTGTTCTGAAAGCCTGAGGTCTTTTCTGCAGCAAGTTATATTTGACTGAAAAATAATTTTCTCTATTGAGCATTAAGGAGTGCAGATACAGCTGCATATACAGGGTGTTTCAAAACTAATGGAACAAACTTTAAGGGGCGATAGAACACACCGAAACAAGCACTTTTCATCATAAAATGCATGGTCGCAAGTTACGCAGTTAGGCGCTGGAGGTCGCTTTCCGTTTCCCCACAAACGCCGTCTTTCGCAACGCAGAGACAGGAATGACACAGCAAATAAAAACAAAGCTTTGCGACCATGCATTTTATGACGAAAAGTGTTTGTTTCGGTGTGTTCTACCACCCCTTAAAGTTTGTTCCATTAGTTTTGAAACACCCTGTATATTAGAAACACAATTAGGCATGTAAGCTTCCTTGTGACCAAATTGTGCATCATGAAAAATTCTAAGTTATACTGAAAACATTCCACACAAACTCTGTCGGGCGAAAAATGAATTTTTCAAATCTGACTTTTTGAAGCAGACTGGGGAAAGTGCAAGATGAAAACTATGCATTATTTGAAAAAGAAATTGTACGCAAAATGGTCTTCGTTGTAAAAGGTATCCAAAGAAAAAATAACTGTTGCAATCAGATTTTTAGAAGCAATGATATGGAATGAAATACATTTTGAATTTCATAACATCTGCACTTATGCACCCTAATGGCAGAAACAAAAGACCATGGTTATCACAGTTCAGGCTTCCCACAGTGAAAAGGATTTTTCAGATTGGATTAATAGTTACAGAGATATGGTGTCCACTTAATGGATGGACACACAGCCATAGTGATAACATAAGATGTTTTTCTTTTTTTCCAAAACGTTTTCCCCAGCTCTCTGAACTTCTCTTAAACAAGACTGCAATAACTAAACATCAAAGAAAGCAAACAAATAAATACACATTCTGATGTGGGCAAAGAAACCATGAACAAGCATAATGCTCCATTGCATAATTCCTCAACAAGCAAAACACCATACAAAACACGTGAAGTTCAGAGCTAAGGTAAAGCAAATGATTAGCATTTGTTCAAGAAAAACGCACAGCATTTGTACAAAATAAAACGCCGAATTTGCCATCAGCTTTTGTAATCGTCATGCATGATATCCAAAATTCGAAGGAACAACGTTTTATGTGCAATAATCGCCCATAAAACTGCTAAATCACTCAAGCGTGAAACAAGAGACGAACGTGTCGCGACCTCTAAACCGAAGAGAACAGATCGTTTGGCATTAAAGCAAGAAAGAACAATGCGCAATATTACAAAAAAAAAAAATATATATAAATAAATAAAGACTGATTTGCGCTAAAAGTACAGCTCTGAGGACATTTTTTTCCCAATGGTTTTCACTGCTATCATCGCTGTTCGCCACAAGATTAATTCATGCAAAAAAAAAAAAAAAAGTCGAATTCGACGAAATTTTTGTTACACAGATAAATTCTACTGAAAATAGTTGAAACGAATAGGTTTCACTCACAAGATCACATTGTCGAATTGCGTTGTACTGCACACGCGATTACGTTTAAAGTCGGAAAATGCCGTGTCACTGCAATCTCCGTGGTTATTTCTCGTGATGCTACGTGTTTATCAACATAACTTGACAACACACAGAATAAATAGCGAGCATACGAATAAGTTTTTATTTTGGATGTTGCGGATTCCGCGAACTTCTGAAAAACTACTCGGAAAAAATAGAAGAAATGGCTGTAAAGCAGTGATGTTTTCGTAAGGTTTTTAGTAAATCAATCTATTTTGATAGTATTACTAAAATCAACACTTTTCATAGAAAAGCGTGGTAATCGAGGACTCAAGACAAGCAATGGGCAGTAGTAATTTCACACGTAAACTTTTCGGATGAAGTTTGTGACTTAATTTTATCAAAAACATCTTGAAATACTATAAAATTTCAATGCTAACCGCATCTACACGCATATGAAACGCAAGCGAAATAAGTTCTTCCTAATAATTCGTTACCATCAAGGTACGTTATAGTCTCATGTTCCAAAACGTCCAAGAGAGAGAAACTTTTACAGTAGTCATCGCAATTTGAGCTTGTTTATTCATTCTAGCTATCATGAACAAACGAAAGAAAATTTCTTAATTTTCCAGAAGACAGTTTCAAATATCTGAGGAAAACGTGTTTACCAGCCGTTGGCATGACGATTCACCAGTTTTTCTTTCTAATGGGAATTTTCTCTCTAAGTGGTAGGCCACATATTTGGGGGGAACAAACAAAGAAAAAAATGTTACAGACAACACAAGGTAGTGGCTATAAATTTGAGGGAGGGGACGGGGAAAGAAAAACAAAAAACACTGCATACAAGCAACATGATTCCAGTTTCCTTGGAATTTTCAAGAAGGATCTACTTGATCCTAAATGTTCAGGACACTCAAAAAAAAAAAAAAAAAAAAAAAAAAAGGAACCATTACCTACGGGACTTCCGTGGCGTAACTCCAGTTTTATATTATAATTATTATGAATTTTTTTCTTTGTTTCGGGTTCAAAGACCCAAAACAAAGAAAAAAATCAACGTAATCATTTACGGCTATAAGCAGCCCCCGTGCCTTGGAACAATGGTTTCAGGTAGGAATGGGGGCCAACGCAGTGGGGGAAGCGCACCATTGAATCATCCGGGTCCTCTAAAGCGACTAGCGAGAGGCCCGCGCCTCTGACCGCTCAGCCACCAGGAACGCCTATACGAAAACAAGCAAGATACAATCTTCGAGTAAATACTTGAAGATTGTATCGAAAATCTATCTTTCATAAACAAGAGAATACTTTAGGAAACCCAAGAAAAAAATCCACGCAACGAAAAGTACGAATCACATACGGATATACTGTACCACACAAACTTCTGTTTTATATGCACCAATGATTCATATTTTTTTTTTTTCATACAGCATTTACCTTTTACACGACTTGAAAATCAAGAATTTTTAAGTAATCTTAAGTTAACCTAAACATTCTACTCGATATATATATATACACACACCCACACAGGGGCGTACTAAAGACCCCGCTACCCTTGCATTGTGTGTGTGGTGGGGGGGGGGGGCTCACGGCTAGGAGGGCCTTTAGCCTCAGTAAAATGATTTTTGAATTTTTTGGGGGAAACTTCATGTGAAACTGGTTAAAAAAAAAAAAAAAAAAAAAAAGAAAATTTTGACGGCAGCTTTGAATGAAGGATTTTTTAGAAAAGCCATGTTTGGTATTTTTTTTTTTTTCAGTAATTAAGTAAATTCATTAGAAATAATTTTCGCGGTTTTAGAGTTAATTAAAACTGGATAACAGGAAAGCAGCTACTCCAGAGGACTCTAGGCCCCTTCTCATAGCCATAAGCACTAGTTCCTCCTATGCATGTATATTAACAAGAAAAAATGTGAAAAAAACATCAATTCAATAAATTAAATTGTTATACCAATGAGGATAAAGTGTTATGTATTACTGATGTTTGCACATAATTATTATAAATCCTTCATAATATAACGGAACTAAATGCTGTTTTTTTGCTGGGACAGGTAACTCATGTTTTATAAGGGCCAAGAAAAAAAAATTACTATGTGCAAAACATTTTGGCATTGTGTTTTTTATTTTTAAGAGTAAATAATTTAAACAGTTTTGCTTTTTTGTTCCACATTTATTAGTTATTTATTTGCGTTTAAATCGGAAAAGGTCACTACTGTCACACGGCGGTTACGCGTTTTGTATGTGTGATCATTAGACATTTCAAAGAAGCTGGCTTTAGTTCCACAGGTAGTCCGATATGATTAACTTTGGTGTAAGTGTTTTGGTACTTTGTATTGGTATAAAACTTGGGCAATCATTTTAATTTCAACGTGCCCATTTGTGTTACACGCAATAATTTTGGTTTCCTGTAGGCCCCAAATAATTTGAATTATTAAAACGCCCATAAAACCTAGTTAATAACATGGAATTTAGAAACTTCAGTAACTGAAAGCTAATAGATTTTCGAAAAAGGGCCTCGAAGGCATTTTTTGCGGAAGGGGGAGAGTTTTTTTCTGTACGCCATTGTATACACACCTGTAACCTCTCGTTTTATTCACCCCGAAAATTTTGCTGAAAAAATCAAATGCCATGAGCACCCAAAACAGAGATTTGCTGCCTCCACGGAAGAAGAATCGGAACTCCGAAACAAAACAAGATGTCCTCAGGCGTGACTAGAGGTCTGCCCGGGCCAGTCGGGACCTTTGCTCATTTCTAAGTTGGGAAAACGGGCCGGGCTGGGCCTTCAATATTAAATGTAAAACAGACACGGGCCGAGAAGGGTGTTTTTTTTTTTTTGCTTTTTTTTTTAATGAGCAAAACAATTGCTGTACGGCGCCTTTCTCGTTTGGAAAACTCGCAACATACAGCAGCAGGATAAGATTGACTAATTTCCGTTGATGGAAAAAATAGAAGTTTTACGACATCCTCCCTCCTACAAAACAATTGGAGTGGGTCAGCTCCCTTAGTTTTTCAATGTGAATGTGGTCCCTTCTCTCTTAACTTCTTTCTACCCTCCTCTTATGCTTCAGGGCAGGCTATTAACTGAAGCATTTCTAAACCGAGCCACCCACTCGCAGACGATCTTTTTTATTGTTCTGGTCGGCGACACTTTGTTCTCTAGATGTGTGAAAAGCTTTTAAGTTGTCTTAAATGGAACGGGAGAAATGGGCTGCGAGAAACTTACTTCTGTGTATAAATCTGTTCCGTATTTTCCCCATTTGTACTCACAGACAGCAGTTTTCAAAACTTCTGGGACACTGGTCAGCTGTTGCTGTTTTCCTTTAGAATATGCTCAGTTCAGTGTTGCTGATAGATACTCTTCCATACTTATTATGAAGTTTCAAAAAGCGCAAGATTTTCGCGAAAAAATCGCTTCCGGAGAATATATGCTTGTAGACAATGTAAAGGGGAAAAGCGATATTTGGAAATATTTTAAATTACTGTCCCGTTCTGAAACTAGTCGGCCGGAAAACGTTGTGCAGCGCACTAAATGCAAAAACCTTTTGAGTTACGATAGCACAAAATCTAGAACACCTCATCTTAAGCGGCACAAATGTGTTCCCCACACACACACACGAGAGACATATTGGGTTCCAGCGATATGACATGCCAGTAGCGATAGGTGCAGTTTATAAAACCATAAAATCTCCCAGTAGAACGATCGGACTCATAATTCTGGATATTTCGTACTTTTGGAATAAACCCCTCCCCCTCCTCTTATACCCAAGGATATTTCCGGGTCCGGTGGTAGGGAATGATAATTTGAAAACCCAGAAAATTTGAAAGGCATGGAAATAGTCCTTTTCGTGCAATATTTTTTAGTATACAAGCCCCCCCCCTCCACCTCAGACGTCGCGTGACTTATACAGTCACAGAAATATGCTGAATTAACGTTTATTGTAATAGAATACGTGTAGCAATTAAGAAAACGAAAACTCTTCAGGAGTCGAATGACCGAGTGCACCAGGTGTCAAATTCGTGTTTTAGTAATTGTTGAAATTTTACGGCTGGCCCGGGCCTTGGAAACGGGAGAGATATATACGGGCCTTTGAAACAGGATATATATATATATATATATATATATATATATATATATATATATATATATATATATATTCTATAAAGAAGATACCTAAGCAAAAAAATACATATATAATTTTGACTCACACCTAATACAACATAGAAAAGGTTATGTATCTACCTGTGTGAGTAAAAGGAGAAAAGATAAAAAAATAAAATAAAACAACTGAATGTAGAAGGTGTCGAGAATACTGAGCCTTGGCTTTATCAAGGACCAGCAAAAACTCTGCATTTTCTCACTTCCACAGTGGGAATGTTACTTGCATCTATGGCCTTGCAGAAACCCATTTCCAACTAGGTCTTTGTGGAAGTGAGAAAATGCAGAGTTTTTGCTGGTCCTTGATAAAGCCAAGGCTCAGTATTCTCGACACCTTCTACATTCAGTTGTTTTATTTTATTTTTTTATCTTTTCTCCTTTTACTCACACAGGTAGATACATAACCTTTTCTATGTTGTATTAGGTGTGAGTCAAAATTATATATGTATTTTTTTGCTTAGGTATCTTCTTTATAGAATGTGTATTCTGAATTTTCAAAACTGCTGCGTTGCGCGTTTTGATTTTCAGGTTATTTTGCACCCTTCGTTTTAAATTCTAAAATTTTTTCCTTAGTCTTCAGTTTTGCTCTTAAGTATATATATATATATATATGTTGGCTTTCAAACATGAGATATATACGGGCCGGGCCAGGTTTTAATTAAAAAATTTTAAACGGGCCGGGCTTTAATTACAAAAATTTAAACGGGCCGGGCTTTAAAAAATTTAAACGGGCCGGGCTTTAAAAAAATTTAAACTGGCCGGGCTTTAAAAAATTTAAACTGGCCGGGCTTTAAAAAATTTAAACTGGCCGGGCCTTGGACGTGCGAGCTTTCCAAATTAAGGCTCTTGCAGACCTAAAACTTGTCCTCATGCTGTGCTAAAACAAAACAATGAATCCGTGGTTGGTTTTAGTTTCCCTCCAAATGTGCATCTCATTGCAGATAAAATTAACAAGCGCCCTCTCTACCAAAGCGTATTCCAGCGTGCCTCATATAAAAAAAATCTCCACGCAAATACCATGCTTGAACGACTGAAGATATCGCTTCACAGCGAACTGAAATGAATCGTCAAAATGACGATGGAAGGAGAATTCAGTTACACTTCGCAGGTGTCCTGACTCCTGCCTGATCTTGTAATGTTCCTAAATGACGCAACGTTGTGAAGTTCCTGAATGACGCAAAACGAAAGAGGAGTAACGCACTGGTGGATTGGATTCATTTCCCACATTGACAAAACTTATGTTATCAGCTCCGCGCTCTATCGCGTCGTGCGTAGATGTCTTTCAAAAACGATCTACGTTGCAACATTAAAATTCCACACATTGATTGATAGTGATGTTGACACCAAAGCAACAGATATTGGACTGAGGTAAATGTTACACAAAGATAAATTTTAAATGGGTTTCTCACACTTGCACATCACTCATCGCATATTGCTGCATTTAATATTATTCATAAGCCAGATGGTTCCTAACCTCACATTTTCCAGTTTGGAAAATCGGAGGTTACGAAACTATTGACTTATGAATATTAAATGTAGTAATTTGAAATATTTCAGGGAAAACTGACTTGCATTATTTAAAAAAATGCACGTATGATGCATTTGTTTTTCATATTTTTTTTCAATTTCCACGATTTATTCCTTTCAGCCGGTTTTTTTTTTTATTATTATTGCTACGGAGTTGTCTCCTTAGGGTACAAGCACGTAACTTATGCTTCGCTGGCTTATAAATTTGATTTTTGTCACTACGTATGGGTGCGAGGCAAACTTCAGATATGAATGAACCTAGCGAGGAAGGCAAGAAAGACTTTTTTTTTTTTTTTGGTTGGGGGTTTAACGACCACCATGAGCAACTCAGTGGGCTATAAGCAGTCGCCCGTCCCTAATTTAGGGCCACTCACTCCAGGGAAGGGAGAGAGCCAGTGCCTTAGACAAACACAACATCCATGCCTCACGGGATTCGAACCCGGACCCACTTGGACGAACGGTCATAAGCCATCGCTTAGACCACTGCGCCACGGGGCGGCAAACACATTTTACCTTACACCTGATATTTACTGCACAGGTATTAACAAACAGAACCAGGTATTGTGTTATCACAGGTATTACATGCGGAACCTACACAGTCTCCAAGCTAAATCAGCCACTACACACAAAATAGTATCTGAAGAACCACTTACATGTTTAATTGCATAAAATGCGTAATGAAAAAATAAAACAAAGTTTGTTTGCATTTTCCATTTACTTCGATTCTACTGATATTTTAAAAGAGGCAGGTAATTTCGATTTCATTTGCTTAAGTTCAAGAAGTATCAAACCGCTAAAAATTCTCGAGAATGAAGAAATACTGAGCACTCCATCCCAGATCTTTTCCGAAGTTTACAACAGAATCGGGCCGTATTATTACGCTAGTTGGACGGTGGTTTACCCCCCCCCCCCCACACACACACACACTTCTAATGCCACAAAATGATCAAATGATAAATATCCGCCGTGCGTCGATGGCTTACCGTGCCCACCGACGCACGGCGGATATTTAGTGGATCGAGCGTTCGTACCTGCCTGGAATCGAACCTGAGGTCCTTTCCGTGGCAGTCACGAACGTTGCCCACTAGGCTACCCGCGGCCCTTCTAATGCCACACAAGAGGTCAAGGGGTTATATGGCCCACGCCAAAGCACAAATGGAAAGGAGGAGACGGCGGCGGCGGCAGATAGATCTCTTTATAACAGGGAGTCCCTATTCAACGACCCAGGGCTTCAACAACGAGGTTCTAGGCAGCATCCAGACACGAACCTGGAATCCTTCAGCCCAAAGTCGTGAGCGCCAACCAAGTATTATGGCCATCCCCGGCAACATTGTTTCACTGTATTTGCTTTCCGTTTTTGATAAACTTCCATTCGATCTTGTGATCAGGGGATGCTTTACGGGAGAGTATTCGGGGCAGATGCCCAGGGCCCCGATCTTTGAGGGGGAGGAGCCTTCAAAATATAGTTATGTATTACTTGCTTTGCATCAAACTGATTCACACGCGATGCTCAGTGCCTGCCCCAAACTGTCCCTGCTTCTGATGGAATCCGGTTAAACATTATGTGACCCCAGGCAGATGTTGAACAAAATGCTTCAAATTATGAATGCCATTCATTAAACTGCAATTACATGCAACTTACTTGTACGTAAGCCTACATATCTCACTGGGGTTGTCTGGCATTTGATTGTTACACGTAACCTTATAATCTGGTCCTTCCCTTATACGTAAAGCAATATTTCATAAAATAAAGCACGTGCAGACATACACTATTTGCGTTAAAAATTTTGATGTTTTCGAACTTGCAATTCAATTTTATTCCCCTTACATATTCGGATTTGTTACTACAAATTGCACTACACTTGAAACTGAATTCCTAATTACTGCATTACCTCTCCCAATCACCTCTGGTTGAACGGCAGTCATTAGATTAGATTGCTACGGACTACTTTCAATTCCACCCGTTTGCTGCTTTTTTTTTTTTTTTTTTTTTTTTTTTGATTGGAGGTTTAACGACCACCGTGAGCAACTCAATGGGCTATAAGCAGTCGCCCGTCCCTAATTTAGGGTCACTGGTTCCAGGGAAGGGAGAGAGCCAGTGCCGTAAGACAAACACAACATCCATGCCTGACCGGGATTCGAACCCGGACCCCTTACGGACGAATGATCAGAGGTCAACGCCTTAGACCACTGCGCCACCGAGGCGGCGTTTGCTGCTTCCGCTGTACTTAATAGGTCTTTTGAACTCCGTGTATAAATGTGTTTAGTTTAATTTAGCTAGGTACGGCATAAAAGTTCCTCACAAGTCAGTCCGTAGGAAATCAACTTCGCCGTTTTTTTTTATTGGAGGTTTAGCGACCACGGTGAGCAACTCAATGGGCTATAAAGCAGTCGCCCGTCCAGGGAAGGGAGAGATCCAGTGCCGTAAAACAAACAAAATCCATGCCTCACGGGATTCGAACCCGGACCTCTTCCCGGACGAACGATCAGAAGCCATCGCTTAGACCACTGCGCCAACTTCGCCGTTGTTCCAATGCTTTGAGAATCCCATGTTACTTGCCTCTGATAAATACTACGTAACACTTCACGGGGGATGGGGGGGGTCAGCGTCATTTTCTTGTAGGACTTCCGTCCACAGGTAGTAGAGTTTAGGTCCTAGCCACCTACAGCGAGATTAATTTAGCTAGGTACGACACAGAAACGGAAGGAAGGACACAGAAACGGAAGGAATGAGAGCAAGTCTAGCGACTTTGACAGAACAGTTTGTAGTGAGATTAGAGTACAGTAGATGGCGCCACCGTACAAGTACGATATTGCACATAGAGGAGTGAGAGAATTTCAGGTGGGGTATAGGAAAGGATACCCATTTAACCAGTGGGTCCAGCCTGGGGGCCGTCACTTAACGTGCTCGTCCGATGCACGGCGGATATTCAGCGATTGTTAGTAAATCACACCATCTCTGAAAGATCAGCCCAGGCTTGAACCTGGGGACCCAGCATCGATAGTCTGAAACACTAACCACTAAGCCATCCTAGGCTTTAACACTTCACGGTATATGCCTAATCGTTCAAATAGGGAATTTTTTCAAGTTTCCAGCTGGCAATCGAATCCCCACACACGCTAACACTTATCTTAGACACGTGTTGCTATAATGGAGTATCTTTTAAAAGACACTGAATTTTTTTGAAACTGAATATGATTTAATTACCCAATACTATCTTTTAATGAGATAAAATGTTAATACATTTACTGCTACAAACACAGTATGTACTTCAAAATAACGCACATTTTTAATATATCTAGTCAAAACTTCAGCTGATAAACAAGCATTTTAATTATTTCGTCAATATCGTCCCCAGTTTAGGCACACCACTTATCGTTTTGTGGGTACCTAACATTTGGTAACACTTATATAGTTTTTGCATCTTCGTTATCATCACAGAAACATGGGCACTTTTCATGCTGTAATCGTTATAAACATTTTTTTTTTTTTTTTTTTTTGATTGGAGGTTTAACGACCACCGTGAGCAACTCAATGGGCTATAAGCAGTCGCCCGTCCCTGTCCCTAATTTAGGGTCACTGGTTCCAGGGAAGGGAGAGAGCCAGTGCCGTAAGACAAACACAACATCCATGCCTCACCGGGATTCGAACCCGGACCCCTTACGGACGAATGATCAGAGGCTAGCGCCTTAGACCACTGCGCCACCGGGGCGGCATAAACATTTTTCTTCGTCGTCAATGTTTTCACTGGACCCACCAGTAGCCATTCTGCTAAATCTGCAGAAGTAATGTTTATCCCGCGCCCATCTTAACCAGTCCTACTGCTGAAAACTTTCTGCATTCATTCCTTCTACACACTCTGAAGAAAGCTTATTATTAATGTCTTAAGATTCCAAATAACCTGGAGTCGCCTTTAAAAAATCCAGCATGGCAGAAGAAATTGAAGATTAATTTTGGAGCGCGATTCTCCTCTAGGCATTGGCGATATTATGAAGTGAATCCAAATGCGGAATTGTTTTCCCGTTTCTTTCAATACACTACCACCACTAATAACAAAACGTGAACTGCACTTAAAACACTTCAGATCTTCTCCCAGAATTATGGGCTGTAGTACGTTTTGCAGAAAGAAACATACGTTTAATGTTTCGCAAATTTAACCCCTTTTGGGGTGTGCTGGCTAGTTATCGCCCACAAAGAATTCTGAGGTTTTGACACATCAGTTTTTTATGCCACGCTAAAGTTCAATTTTGAAGAAACCATTCGTCTTACAAGCGTTTTCTAATGTTTTGATAAATAGCCTTCTATTTTAAGTCTTTCAAAGAGATCAATGGCCTTTACAGATTTGCAAATTACCCTCAATTTTTTTTCGTTTTTTCTTGTCATGTTTGTGCAAACGAAAACAAGTTGAAAAGACCGCCCCCCCCCCTTTTATTTTTACTTCAAAAAATTTTACATAGTCATTTTGAAAAAAAAAAAAGCCACTGAAAATGCCACAGTATAGCTGTTACGAAGTTCAGGTTATATATTACTTTGCTATTCATACACAGTCCTGTCAAAAAATCACGACCAACTGTTATGATCTTGTGCCGCAAATACTGCAGATATATGGCGTAGCATAGATTCAATGAGGCCTCTGAACATTTCTGTAGGGATGCTACATCACGCAAACACCAGAGCTTCTCGTAAATAATCAAGTTCAGTAATCGGTGCTGAATCCATACGTCGACCCTGTTGGTCAACATAGTACCACAGATGTTCAATAGGTTTGATGTCAGGCGAGTACGGTGGTCAGGATAGTAAGCTAAAGTCACTGGAATGCTTCTCAAACCATTTTCGCACACGCATACCAACATGGCAAAGGACATTATCTTTCTGGAAGCAACTCGTGTCATCGGGATAGACAAGTCATCATATCATGAATGGAAGCACCTGATCAATCACAATGGATAGGTAGTCTGAAGCGTTCATCGTGCGATCGAGGGGGACGATTGCTCCCAATGATTCCTAGGAAAAAATTTCCCACAAAAGCACACTGCCACCTCCTGTTTGTTCTTCTCGAGCATCGTGTCGGGATGATTTCTGTCAGAAGTGCTTCGCCGTACTCTACATCGACAATCCACACGATAAAGTAGAAAACGTGATTCGTCAGAAAAGGCGACTTTCTTCCACTGTTCGATGGTTTGTTTGTAGGTTTACAGTCGCTAATTCAGGGTCACCAGCTCCAGGGAAGAGAGAGAGAGAGCCAGTGCCATAAGACAACCACAACATCCATGCCTCACTGGGATTTTTTTTTTTTTTTTTTGATTGGAGGTTTAACGACCACCGTGAGCAACTCAATGGGCTATAAGCAGTCGCCCGTCCCTAATTTAGGGTCACTGGTTCCAGGGAAGGAGAGAGCCAGTGCCGTAAGACAAACACAACATCCATGCCTGACCGGGATTCGAACCCGGACCCCTTACGGACGAATGATCAGAGGCCAGCGCCTTAGACCACTGCGCCACCGGGGCGGCTCACTGGGATTCGAACCCGGACCTATCTCCGACGAATGGTCACAAACCAGCGCTTAGACCACTGCGCTACCGGGTCGGCTGTTGTTCGATGGCACAATGCCTCCTCTCAAATGCAAATTAACGCCGCAGTCGTTGATGTCTGGCAGTCAGCATTTGTACCTTAAGTGGAGGGCGGCTCCGGAGACCCGACAATTCGGTGGACTGTGGTCTGTGATACGCTCCTCCATGTGCCAGCATCAAATGAATGCTCTATCCAGCTGTTCTCCACAGTGGCTCGTCTGTTGGATCGTACTAGTCTGTCAATATTCCGTGGGCGTCCACTATTACC
Source organism: Macrothele yani (assembly GCA_039090855.1). Lineage (NCBI taxonomy): Eukaryota > Metazoa > Arthropoda > Arachnida > Araneae > Macrothelidae > Macrothele > Macrothele yani. The sequence goes on from CM077017.1 coordinate 16,991,109, forward strand.
TCGATTACTATAGGTCTTGCTGGTTTCCATCCATTTCTGGAACACGTTATCAACTGCACAACGTGAACAGCCCACAATACCGGCCGTTTCTGTAATACTACCACACTTCAGTCGGTAGTCAACAGTCATTCCTTCCGAACTCTGTTAGGTCACGTCTTTTTCCAGTCTTCGCGCGAAACTGCATATTGCCGCCCCGGTGGCGCAGTGGTCTAAGGCGTGGCTTCTGATCATTCGTCCGTAAGGGGTCCGGGTTCGAATCCCGTCAGGCATGGATGTTGTGTTTGTCTTACGGCACTGGCTCTCTCCCTACCCTGGAACCAGTGACCCTAAATTAGGGACGGGCGACTGCTTATAGCCCATTGAGTTGTTCACGGTGGTCGTTAAACCTCCAATAAAAAAATAAAAAAAACTGCATATCATCGGCGAGTTAGTGTCCTTTTAAATGCCTTACATGATTTGCATATGTTACTTCGCACGCCATCTGGTTACGGTTCCTTCTTACATCGGAGTGGTCATATATTTTTGACTGGACTGTGTATCATGTGTTTATCTGGTTTGTCTTAAGCACATTATGCATCACACACTTCGTTAGCACACTTCATTCCTCAGGCCATGTAAGTCATTAGCTTTTCGCGCACTTAGCTTCAAAGGTTGCAGTTATTTTTCACGATATTTCTAGATTGTGTGAACAACAGAATTTCGGAATTCCAATTTTCGAAAAATATATTACAGTATTTAGTCTTATCACTTACCGAATAATGTCGACTTTATCTTTCTTTCGTCTATAACTTTACACAGAAAATCACTTAAAACGATCTATTTATATTCACTAAAAAATTCATCTTGTAAACCTTCATCAAAAATACTTCTCCGCCAAAATTAACCAGACCATTTCAGTGAGCGGTACGGAGGGATAACCAGAAAAATTTGTTTCAGTGGGTGCTTCATACATAGGATTCCACAGAACAACAGAAAGTTAGAGGAAATTTTGCTGCTTTAAAAATTAGAGTAACAAATCGTCTTTTCACAACAGTGTCTTCGCGCTAAATTTTGTCGTGATCTTGATGCTGCCGTCAGTTTAAGAAAATGGTTATAAATTAGTCAAAAAGCTATATGTATCTTGGCAAAATCTGAACAATTTAAACGTTGTAACCGTACCGTCTAAATAGTGAAAATGTAATAACTGAAGTCAGTTAATATACCGTAATTATACACTGAAGAGCGATTGAATTAGAGATACCTGTCTAGTAACATGTAGCACCACCTTTCGCCCTGATGACTACGTCGATTCGTATCAGCATGGACTCTACAAGACACCGGAAGCGTTGGGAAGTCATACGGATCCACGACCCCTGAACAAGCTCCCACAGTTCACGAAGAATTGATGGAGGGGGGTCAGAGCCTCGACCATCTCTCTCGATGGCATCCCAGATGTGCTTGGTGGGATTGAGGTCAGGTGACCTAGCTGCTCAAGGAAGCGAGGTCACATCGGTGGAGTTTTCATCCAACCATTTGGATACAATTCGGGAGCGATGGCACGGTGCATTGTCTTGTTGCAGGATGAAGTCCCCAGTGGGATGTTGAAGACGCACAAACGGGAGCAAATGGTCGTTCAGGATATCCCGGTAACGTTGACCTGTGAGGGACGATGTCACACGTACCAGGGGTCCCATTTCAGTCCACGTAAACAGTCCCCAGACGAGAATGTCAACCCCACCATCTTGAAGAGTACCCTGCTGGCAAGAAGGATCCATCGCGTCATGTGGTTTGCGCCGTACTCGTATCCTGCCATCCGCATGTACCAACGTGAATCTCGACTCATCAGTCCAGGCAACATTTCTCTACATGTCTAGGGTCTAGTGGCGATGTTCCTGCTCCAATGCTAATCTTTGCACCCTGTGATGTACTGTCAGCAGCGGTACCCCTCGTGGGACGATGGCTTCTGTACCCCATAGCGAAGAGATGGTTCTGGATGGTGTGGCTGCTTACACGTTTTTGTGCACCAGCGTTAAATTGCAGAGTGATTTCTTGCACTGTGGCACGTCTATCCGACGATGACCTCGCTCATCCACACGCTGTTGTCCACGGCAGTTGGCCCCTGCAGGGATAGTTTTACCGGATTTGATGTACTCACGGTGCACCCGTGACACAGTGACTCGTGAAAATCCCAGTGTCTGCACGACTTCAGAGATGGAGAGACCGATTCGTCGGGCCCTGACAATTTGCCCACGATCAAATGCGCTTATATCTTTTGTCTTACCCATACTGCATCCGACTCTTACTGATTCTCGTCGCATCACTCCTTATACTGTCGGATCGCTGCATACGTCATGTCGTTTCCGTTTACAGGGCCGCCCACAGCGCCATATTTGCATAACACCAGGTTTCTATAATTCAATTGCTCTTCAGTGTACATAAGACTGACGAAGAAAAAAAAAACCCTGAACTTTTTAACTGGGTAAAAAATCAGAAGGCGCGGTGAAACAGTGTGAATAAAACACAGCACGTGCAAGATAAAATTGTACCCGTTAATTTATTTATGTAAATATTAAACTGGAGCGGAGCACATCACTATTCAAAATATAAAATTACTGGCATTTAACAACACAGGATAGACGGAACATCGCGGGGGGGGGCGAAAGAGCTATAACGATTACAGGAGAAGTCTTCGTTCCGTCTGACTTCCGTTTTCGGAAAAAAATTTCACCGTTTTCAAGCTGCAATACGAATATTCAATAGAATGATATTTAACACAGTACTGAGCAGAAGAATATTGCAAGAAAAAAAATAATGATTACGGGAGAAATCTTCACTCCGTGTAACTTCCGATTACGAAAGTCATAATTCCGTCCTCCGACGGAAAATGACCCCTCCCCCAAATTCTGTTCAGTTATGTAACTATCTCGAGAATCACACAAATGATGACGGAAAAGGCGAAACACCTCGAATCCGCCATAGAATCTCAGGCCTGGAAATTTCCGCACCGTCTAACTTCCGTTTTCGGAAAATTTTCCGACGTTTTCAAGCTGAAATACAAATATTCATGGAATAAAATGATATTTAACAACAATACTGGGCAGAAGAAACATCGCGAGAAAAAGGACATTACTATTCATTAGAATGTACTTTTCCTCGCGATGTTTTTTTATTAAATCTTCACTCCGCTTAACTTCAGTGTTTAAAAGTTTTGAAAGATGAAATATAGTTTCCTAACAGGAAACGAACTCTTCTCCCAACTAATACCCCCAACATTTCTCTTCAGTTTTGCATCGATCTTGAGTATGACCCAAATGATGACGAAAAAATGTATGCGTAGTAAGACGACCCCCCCCCCTAAAATTATACAGTGTTTGTAGGGGGTGAAGCATACATTAGACTTATGGGTACACATCAACTTAATTCTTGAATCAAACTGCCAATCCCAAAATCAACAAAAAAGCAAACTTTTTATTTTTAAATAAGTTTCATTTATAATACAAGATGTGCTATAAACATCGAATTACAATTGTCTATATTAGAAACCAATTCTTATTTAGTTATCATCATCATGCGTAAAAACATTGGCCACCGACGGAAATTTTGGTCTAGTATGCGAATATAAGACGACCCACGATTTTGTGAGGACTAAATGTGGGAAAAAAAAAAAAACTTATATTCAGGAAAATACGGTACTGTAATGTGTACAAATGTTGAAACTGTGGTGTCGTTTAAATAATGAGAATGTTACTATCGAAGTCAGTAACATATACACAACCCTTAGGAAACGTTAGAAGAGTAACAATGGTGAAGAGGTCCGGTGAAGAGCAAACTGAGAACATACTCGTGCAAAAAATGATACATAAATGTTTTCCCTTAAAAAATGTAATTTACTTAAAAATTAAATGTCACTAAAAAAATAAAAACAGGTCAAATCCGAGTCAAGAAGATCTGGACCCAAAAAGCAATCAATCACTGCCGAATTCCATCTCCAAATAAACATATATGGGTAAAAAGCTACACTTCGAGCCTGTGACCCGAAGTGGTAGCTTTTTGGGGAAGGGATGTTTAGCCGCTCCGTCTTCCAGCAATCGATGGAACATTGTTAAATGTATAATACTAGAGCATCCTTCTGTCTTTAAATTACATGGCGAGCAAAGTACCTGAAACATGAGTCATCCCACGAATTCTGAGTTTCAAAATAAATAATTAAAAAATAAACTCACACTGCCAATTTTATTCATGCCTTAGATACAAACGAAACACCGGTAGTAAGAATTAGTATTATCAACATACAAATATACATGTACGAATAATTTACATAAAAAAATATGTAAGGCGAAACAATGATAGGTGTAAAAAACAAAGTATAAATACACATTCCTCCATTGTTAAAGGGCAACTTCCGCATCAGTCATGTTTCCGCCATTCCATTCTCACATGCTGATGTAAAAATGCACATCCGGTGAAGAGCAAACATTTCCTGCCTTGATAATGCTTTTGTGCTGACACGCACATCATTCCCGATGATTGGAAAAACATTCAGAATTTCACTGTGAAATGGTCAGTAAAATTTATAAAATGACATACCACGTCAATGCATTGAGGTTGCAATCACAAAGAATTATCGCAAAGGAAAGAATGAGCAGTATTCAGTGACCAGAGGTAGGGGAAGGCTTAAAAAATTTCCACGTGCTATGTAGCTGACTATTCAAGATCTGCACTAGACTGGCTAATTTCTGCGTGGGGAATGGAATGGCTGTTAGAAATAGCTAATTTCAGCTATTTCTACAAGACTGGCTAATTTCAAACATTAGTTTCACTCGAAGGGGGGGGGGGGGCATTAATCCGATTACATTACATTCACTTCAGCTCGCACTCGCCTGCCAATTGAAGGGTACAGGGAACAAACCGAGAGTCCAAAACATGTGAAAATGAGATTATGACGGCATGGCATGGTATTGCATTGCTTTCATAGGTATTTTTAATATGGCAAGTTGTTAAGGGGAACAACCAACTGAATGATAAGTTACTGAAGATTTAAGAAACCGAGTACAGGGAAAAAACCAACACAACCAAAACAGGAGAATAGTCCACATAGTCCATGTAAACCTGACGTTCTGTCGCGCTGTGTATGAGGTTATCGCATCAGACTGTTTTGTTTCATATCGGTGTTTCGTGGCGAGTTTAAATTTTCAATTACAATGTGAATTTTAGTTGAAACCATGACAGATGACTTTCAACTCCCTGAAAGTGATGCAAGTAGTGAAAATGTAAGTGCTAGTGATGAAAAATCAACGAAAAAACGCAAATTTGGTCGACTCAAAGACGTTGCCAAAAAGCTACGGCGAAGATCAAAGCAGAACGAAGATGCCAGATTAAATAAAAGCTCCTACAGCTACAAAGTTAGGGTAATTAGGGGCGGCTGCGCAGTAGAGGTACCAGTTTGTTTCAAAGGGTTTCAGTCATGATAATACCTAGGCCTTTAGACTTATAAGAACATTGTTTGCCAACACAAGCAGTGCTTAAAACTGGCGCTCGCATTTTTGCGATAAAGAACAATAATTTTGAGACAAAAAATCCTCACTGAATCGCTAAAAAGCGAATGTTTACAGTAGTTTTTTTCTTTTTTTTTTTTATTGGAGGTTTAACGACCACCATGAGCAACTCAAAGGGCTATAAGCAGTCGCCCGTCCCTACGTTAGGGTCACTGGTTCCAGGGAAGGGAGAGAACCAGTGCCGTAAGACAAACACAACATCCATGCCTCACGGGATTCGAACCCGTACCCCTTTCGGACGAATGATCAGAGGCCATCACTTAGACCACTGCGCTACCGGGGCGGCAGTTTTTTCTTTCGTCGTCTTCCTTACTCCTGCTTCGCCCTTGTGTTGCTTTTTATCCCAGTCATTTTTTCGTTCCGTCATCGCTTCTTCGCCCTGCCGACCTGGTATCTTTCCCGTCTAGTCGTCGCAGGCTGCTTCGCCATGTTGTTTTATAATCCCCGTTGTCTTTTCTTTTTCCTATTGCAGAAAAGCACCGGTGAGCCTCGAGAACACCTTTCGCAAGGACTTTGATGCTAAAGGTTTTTCCGAAGCTCATAAGGAAAGAGGCGTTTAGTTTGTTTCTTTAGCGGTTCGCCGCCGCCGCAGCACGCGCCGTTTCGGTTTGGGTCGACCGATCGATCGGTCGGTCGGTCGGTCGATGCGTCGTCGGTTGTGGCTTTGCTCAGTCCTGGTTTTTGTACATATTTTTACCAACTGCATGTATCAGCAAAATAAGTATTTTTATTAAAATTAGAAGTGCAAAAGCCTATTTGTTTTTATTCTTGAATCCTATTTAAAGTACAAAATTTTATTTTGACAATGCATTGTGCTTGTATTTTCATATAGGAAAAAACAGAACCGTTAATTTGGAAAATCTGCATAGCATTTGATACAACTTTTGCTGACAAAATAGCCAAGTTGTTACAAGAGAAATTCCAGCTTAAACGCCAAACATAAGTCAATGTGTTTGAAGTGATTACATAATGTAATAAAAAAATTCCAAAAAATGTGTTTTGTCTATTACAAAATCCACAGGAAAAACCAACAGTCCAGTGATTAATTAATTAATTAATTGCTCAAGAAAATTAAAACCGAATGTTATCGTACGTTCGGGGGAAAATAGCAAGCATTAAACCAACGTTTAAAGAATATTTTCACTGGGAAAGGTACAAAAACGTATCTGGTCTTTATGAGTTTCGAATTTTATTTTCTTTATCCTTGAAAATTTCGGTTTTGGAACTTATTTGGTTTTTCCCCCGTATCCTTCAATTATGAACGAAATCTTTCACATTTCGCAAAAATATTTATTTTGATGTCGGCTTCCACATAGAGCTATTACCGTTGTACTCATCTGTTCCTTCACGGATAGAGCAGTTTCTCCACCCCCAGGCTGGCTAGCTGTTATAGAGCTTCTAAATTCATTTGTCCAATGAACTGCCAGTGTTTAGCAGCTCGCGACGGAACTTCACGTTTCTTAGCGGAGAGAAAAAATGAAAAAGGAATGCAAAAATATTTATTACAGCGTGTTACAACTGAAGGTTTCACATAAAAAACAGAACTCACCCACCCCCGGGATGGATAGCTGTTGGATCGCATGATTCATTTGTCCAGAGTAAACAGTTAGCTAGCTTATTTATACAGATCGGCAAAATTCAAGTTTGCATCCACAGATTTTTACTCACAATTTTACGGCAGCCGGAAAGACATGCAAAACGGCAGACCTAGCTTTAAGTAAGATGCCTTCTTGTCTGCTTCATTTAAAAACTTGGTCTTCCTTACAAACAATTATTTAGTTTAACTTACATCAGAATTTTCACAAACAACTTTGTAATTGAAACAATTCACTTTTAAAGTCAACTGAAAATTACAGGAAAATGCCTTTGGGTAATTAATACAGGACAGTATCCCTGATCCTTGTTTTTTTTATTAACTTCTGATAAGATTTCATTCAACTTTGATCAAATCAAATGATTTTATTTTTATTTATTTTTTTGTTTTGTTCTACAAATCCAAAATGACAATCTCAATATCTGATCATTCAAAGCGTCAGTTCATCAAACATTCGGTAAACATTAGTGTTTGGCGTATTATAAGAGTCGTTATTTATCGTTATATCAAATTTGCAAAACTACGTGTGTTAGCTATTTTATTTAACATTGAGACGATTTTAAAACATACTAATGAAGGCTGAATCTGTAGTTTTGTTTACAACTCTTTCCATTGAACGGCAACGTCACACTAGATGCTAGAGTTACCACTGATATGTTAAATAAAGTAGCTAACATAACCATATAAGAAATTATTAAAAACTAAATTTATCTTTCTCTTGTGCATCCTGAAATCTTCATAACAGAACTAAATTTGCACGCCGAAGGGCAGCAACGCCACATAAACAGCCGGGCTGGAACAGCATGCGTAGATCCTTCTAATGATAAACGTAACTTCATGTCACATTCCGGGACCACAAAAATAGTACTGCCCACTGTTGCTCTTATGGCATTTACGCAATAGTAGAAACACAACGGCTGGAATGCCTTTACAACATACACTGAGTTGCCATTTTCCGTTTTGCTGCGCTAATCGGATTAGTTAAGGCTCTTCGGTTGAAAACTTTTTGGAAATATCAAATACTACGGATTTTCCGTAACTTTCACGGAGTTTTAGGTCTAACTAATGAACTACGTAATGGAGAAAAAAATGGTGATTTTTGCTCTTCATTCACTCAAAAGAACTTTAAAAAAAGTGGGGGGCAGTTACTTTATACACTGAAGAGCAATTGAATTAGAGATACCTGACTAGTAACATGTAGCACCACCTTTCGCCCTGATGACGGCGGCAATTCGTCTCGGCATGGACTCGACAAGACACTGGAAGCGTTGGAAAGCCATACGGATCCACGACCCCTGAACAAGCTCCAACAGTTCATGAAGATTTGATGGAGGGGGTCAGAGCCTCGAACATCTCTCTCAATGGCATACCAGATGTGCTCGATGGGATTGAGGTCAGGTGACTTAACAGGCCAAGGAAGCGAGATCACGTCGGTGGAGTGTTCATCCAACTATTCGGATACAATTCGGGAGCGATGGCACGGTGCATTGTCTTGTTGCAGGATGAGGTCCCCAGTGGGATGTTGAAGACGCACAAACGGGAGCAAATGGTCGTCCAGGATATCCCGGTAACGTTGACCTGTGAGGGACGATGTCACACATACCAGGGGTCCCATTTCAGTCCACGTAAACAGTCCCCAGACTAGAATGCCACCCCCACCAGCTTGAAGAATACCCTGCTGGCAAAAAGGATACATCGCTTCATGTGGTTTGCGCCTTACTCTTATCCTGCCATCCCCATGTACCAACGTGAATCTCGACTCATCAGTTCAGGCAAATTTTTTCCACGTGTCTAGGGTCCAGTGGCAATTTTCCCGCACCCATGCTAATCTTTGCATCCTGTGAAGTGCGGTCAGCAGCGGTACCCTCGTGGGACGATGGCTTCTGTACCCCATAGCGAGGAGATGGTTCTGGATGGTGTGGCTGCTTACACGTTTTTGTGCACCAGCGTTATATTGCCGAGTGATTTCTTGCACTGTGGCAAGTCTATCCGCTGTTACAATGCGAGCTAGCCGACGATGACCCCGCTCATCCACACGCTGTTGTCCACGGCAGCAGCAGATGGTTTTACCGGATTCGATGTACTCACAGTGCACCAGTGACACAGTGGCTCGTGAAAATCCCAGTGCCTGCACGACTTCAGAGATGGAGAGACCGATTCGTCTGGCCCCGACAATTTGCACACGATCAAATGCGCTTAGATTCTTTGTCTTACCCATACTGCATCCGACTCTTACTGATTTCCGTCGCATCGCTCCTTATATTGTCGGATCGCTGCATACGTCATGTCATTTCCGTTTACAGGGCCGCCCACAGCGCCACATTTGCATAACGCCAGCTGTCTCGAATTCAATTGCTCTTCAGTGTATATATACTGTAGTTTCTCACTTCTTTGACAAGTGCAGTACGCTTTTTTTTCTTCTTTCTGAATTTCAGGAATCTGCGGATTATACGCCACCGCGGGTTATATATGGGAAAGCTCGTAAGCCAGCACACTTTCCGTCAGACCACTGCGCCACCGTGGCGGTCTGTAGTATTTCTGGGATACAGAATTTCGGTTGTGCTAGTTTTGAGTCACATCCGAAATTCTGTACACACACGTACAGAAAAAAAAATTATTGTATGTAAAATGCACATAACCATGCACACTTCAAAATAATAATAAAAAAAAGAAAAAGGTTCAAGAGTTATTACCCAGGTCCGCTGCATATGTTTGTCATGATTTAATTTTGTCGCTTTTTTTTTAAATATTATTGGAGACTTAACACGACTACCGTGAGCAACTCAATGGGCTGTAAGCAGTCGCCCGTCCCTAATTTAGGGTCACTGGTTCCAGGAAAGGGAGAGAGCCAGTGCCGTAAGACAAACAACATCCATGCCTCACCGGGATTCAAACCCGGACCCCTTTCGGACGAATGATCAGAGGCCATCGCTTAGACCACTGCGCCACCGGGGCGGCAATTTGTTTTTCCCACCTAGTTCCTACGTCGAGGTCATTTGTCCAGCCTTGCTGCAAATGCAGAAGACTCGCAGATCTAAACATACGAAGGCGCACAGCTGAGATTTTGTACACGAAAATCGCTGCACAACGCGTAACACTTAACCCTCAGGCGGCACACTGACTGATGTCACCCAACGTGTTGTCACCATTGCCCACTTCTGGGACTATCATCTCAAAAGGTCATGGCGAAGAGTGGTCACGTGACGATGCGCAGCTTGCCGGTTCGCATGGTACTCGGGGCCGCGAGTGACCTAGTGGTTACGGTTACAGCCTTCCGACCAGATGGTCGCGGGATGTTCCCAGTAGGTTGAGTTGCTGGGGACCACTGAATACTTGCCGTACGTCGGTTGGATATGTTAAGCCGCCGGTTTCGAGGTACTGGACCACCCGTTATACATAAGGATATCCGTTCCTTTTACTCTCTCTGAAAGTGTTCGTTGTGACGTCATAGTCTGGGACTTATATGTCTACTCGCACTTTCAATCTGGCATTCCTACATCTGTGGCCTGTCTACCATCCGTCGTATCTGATCCTTTGGGTTCAATCCAATGTAACTTCGTTTCAGATATCCAGCACGGAAGTCCCATGGCACATACGTAGGTAGTTGCGTCTAAACCTTCCGTGTGGGTATAAACCCAGCGAGAAATTGCAGGGTGTAATATGTTGCACGGTACTCTCTCGCGGGTTCTTCGAAGAGAAGGATGTGTGTTAAGTCCGTAACCCAAAGCCTTGTGGAATTTTCCACTCGTCGCGACGGGTCTGCACTGAAACAAAAGTGTGGGTTTCGGAAGAGAGATATTCAACCTGTACTAAATTCAATACGTAATTGTTAAATTAAATCTAAAACTTTACTTGTGTTTACAGAGGAAAACAAGTAATTATTCCGCTGTAAACAGTGTAAATGTCAGCGTCGGATTTTTGTCTGTATATACCGCACGTATATAAAGCTGCAGAAAATTACGGCGCAGTCCCTGCCCTGTGAAGAAAACCTTTATTTTGCTGAATAATAATGTTAAGCGAAAATGTTTCCCACATTTTTTCTTTTCTTATTTGTCAGCTAGGAGATCACGAAGGGAACGCTAAAGGTCGAAGAACTGGTTGAAAGCGGCGATATGTGCGCTAATTAGAGGCTGCTTCAAACACGAATCATCAAAATGGAGCTTTTCCTGTTTTTGTTTTTTTCTCTTTTCTTCCGTACGCAATATCGCGCAGGAAGTACAAAGTGAATACATTTCTAGCTGAATGCAGATACGTTAATCTTTACCATGTTAAACCGGGGAAAACTGATGGATTAATAATTCCCCTTTAACCAATTTGACTTTCTCCTGCGCAATCATGATCCCCTCTATACAAGTCATAAACAAAACGTTTAGTTCTTTTTAATATCCCGAGAGAGGGAAACAGATTTTGAGGTACAGTATTAACCAGTGGACCTCAGTTCCCGTATGCGATTTCGTGCACACATCGAAGTCCGCCGGAGGTCGGAAGGCTAACACAGAGAGGAGCTAGATGCGGATACAAGGGAAAGCCATACAGCCAAGAGAATTTAGTAAATTAATTTTTAAGGTATCTTATCGTTTTGCGGTCCATATATAACACTTGTTCCAATGATTTTAATTCTGGCAGTTTTCTGTAGTTTTGTTGCATTCTATGAACAGACTAGTTCGCAAAATTTATCTTTCAGATGTGCATTAGTTTATTGCACATCATACTTTCATTTCTCCAAATTTAAGTTTCACTTTCATGGCTTCAACTTTTCTGGGTCCGCCCTTGAAGGAGTCCTCTTCTGCATGAAGTTATTGCAATGGCTGAAGTTCGTGGCCATAGTGTACCGTCCCATTTGCCCCTGTACACAGGAAAAAATGCGTGTCCTCGGTACACGACAAATTTTATGCCTTCTTAGAGGAGCTACGACGAAACGCACGTTGACGCCTTTTTAAAGTCTCTACGTCTATGTTGGTTGGTGAATTTTTATGGTGCAAGGCCCATTACGTCTATGTTCAAAATGCAAGGTCTGAGCAGAGGTAAATCAGCCAGTTGTGCAAGAATTAAGTTTTCACCTAACGGAATCCGCATTTTCACATTGCAAAATAAAACTTCGCTTTAACTACTGATTATTCACTGCATTGATTTGTTATATGAAAAATTATTCGTCTGCTAAAAAATTATAAATTTTTAATGGAAGTTGTAACTTCTATTAAGTGTCATTTTTAGTGCGCCTTGAGGTCATTTGAGGAGCGTGCAAGCAAAACCAAACATGTACATCAGATCTAGATTTGCAGTACGCAAAAAAAAAAAAAAAAACGTTCATTGAGTTACGCGCAATGAATTTCGTACTGTTCAACTATCAGCCACTTTCCTTTTGATGTTCCAAACACGTCTATGGGTATGATTCAGATCAAAAATGTTTTAAAATCAAATATCAAACTTTTTGTTGTTGACATGTTTGTTTTTGTTCGGGCTTCAAGTGACACGTTTGTTTTTGATCAGATGACCTAGTGACTTGTTGGATTTGGCTTAAACATATTCTGAATTTAATGTACCTATCTATTTATTCTATAATCAACCTGCCTTTAATAGAGTACCTCTTATGTGACAAAAATCTCAAGGTTTGAAAGAAAAAGCTGATGGAGAAAGAAGAATTTTCACTTTTCAGTTGATATATTTTTTTAAATTTTTGTTCATTATTTACCAAAGTTGCTGTCACATGTTGGTATGTATTTATTACAAATTAACGAAAATAATAATAGGTGGTATAAAAAATGCTTGACTAAGAAGAAAGGGTTTTTTATGAAACTTTGAAAACAAGTACATTAATAAAAATCAATTATGTAGACTACAGCCGTCTTCCACGTTTTAATAGAACACGTCGACTGTTTGGAAACATGAATGCCACTGTCACTCTTAACATCGTCACGTGACCGAATTCTGGAGCTCTGATTGGTTCACTCGACATGTTTGATTTTGCTGGGACATGTTCGTTTTTGCTCGAATCGCACATTTTTCGCCTATAAAATGAGTAGGAGCCGTTTGGTTTTGGTCAGCTCATGATACAGAAACGGAATCAGACCATCATCCTTTATGATATCCAACTATTACTTGATAATTCCCATTTTTGTGACATGTTTGGTTTCGCTTGCGCGCTGCTCATTTAGGAAACGGCACAAACATGGATGCTACAATCAACAGTTGCTAAAAATTTCCAACCCCACCTCTCGAAAGAAAATTATGACAACACCCATCGGTAGCAAGATTGGGGGAATTTTGAATTACTGATTCCAAATACCCTGACGCATCCGTTGTAGACCAGCCTTCTCAAGACTGGTGGCCTACAGTATCTCATTCTTGAGTCTTTCAATAACGTTCGGCCTTGAAGAAAAAGTGCATCAGTAGGGGGAATCATTCCCCAGCAAACTGTTCCAGTTAATTATTCCACATAAAGGTTGTGTAACATAACCCAGTGAGTTCGAGATTTCTGGGTGTTGCCGATGTCACACATAACTAGCTGGATCCGGTAACCACAAACGTATTTGCCGTTTTTCGAGGGAGCAAAAGAAACACTTTATAATGATTCAACTTGCGGAGAGATGGCGTTTCGCTGGCGGTATATCGTCAGCTGAAACCCCGTGATGCCCTGCGCATACGAATCAGATGAGTAAGCAGTTTGGTAGTGGAAAGACGTACGATTACAATGGCAATATAAGTGGAGATTATTCGAGGGTGTTCGTTATAATATGAATTTAAGCTCCGTTCATGAGCTGCAGAAACAACTCGTCGCATTTGCTTAGCATAGGAGGCAGCTGCTGTGATGGAACGCACAACTCGGAAATTGGTTTCGAAAGTTCAGAGACTGAGATGAAACATTTCAAGAAAAGTCCTAGAGTGGTCGTCCTGTCAGCTAGCCTTTCAGAAGCCCTGAAAGTTGCTATTGAGGCGGACAATAGCCACACATGCCAGGAACTAGCCCAGTCATTTGGTGAATTGGTGTTTGTTAGTGATGAAACCGTCCAAAGACATCTCCATACAAATGACATCTGCCTGTCCAAAGACATCTCCATACAAATTGTATAAGTGGGTCCCCCACGAATTGTCTGCAGTGAACAAACAGCAACGTGTTTCAGCTTGTTTTGCATTGCTATCTCACTATAACAAGGAACCATTTCTGGATTAAGTATTCACATGTGATGATAAGTGGGTCCAGCACAGCACCCCCAAAACATTCCAGACATTGGTTATCCACCAGTGACTCAATTCTTCACACATAAAAGACAGCACGTGTTGTTGTTCATTATGAACTTTTGCAACGCAGCTAAACGATCACCGCTATACAGTGTACTGTGAACGACTGAAATGTGTGCTAAGGACCTGAAAAAGAAGGAAGCAGCACTGGTCGACAGAAAGGGAGTTCGGCTCCTTCAAGATAAAGCTCATGCCCACTCAGCTTCATTGACCAGAAACATAATCAAAGAACTTGGGTGGGAGCTTTTATGTCATTCAGCTTACTCACCAGATATCTCTCCTTCAGACTATCACTTGTTTCTTTCACTTGACAATCATTAGCGTGGACACGACTTCTGCAACTTTGGTGAGTTACACGCTGCCCTCCAAAACTTTTTCTCTTCCCATGACAAGGCATTTTACCGCAGGGGCATATATAAGTTGTTAACACGTTGTTGATGTCCATGGTAATTATTTTGATGAATAAATTGCTTTTCTACTACGTATGTGTTATACTTTGTCTCACTCTCCGAAAACGGCAAATACTTTTGTGGTTACATGATACCTCAACAATATTACACTAAAACTTAACTTTGTGTCAACTCCTGTCATGAGTGGTATTGTTGCCCAGCGGAGCAAACTCTTGTAGGCAAACCCATCTCTCGCTAAGAAGCTGAAGTTGCATGCCCAGATTGCTTAAGTGGTGATGTTTGATACGTCAATAGTAAGTATTGAGGAGCTAACCGCTGAATCTCAGAGAACAGCGAGTCATATGATTCAAAGTACAGAAAAGTAAAAGTTTACGTACGATAACTCCTGAACATGTACCGAAAACTAAAAACGGGCAACCATAGTTAGTTTCTTTCTTTTTTTTTTTTTTTCTGAGGGGAGAGGCAGATGTTCGTGGTTTAACGGCCTACATGAGAAACTCTTAAGGCTATAAGCCGTTGCCCGCTCTCTAAATAATTTTCCAGGGCGGAGAAAGTCAGCAAAACTGTGGTGCAAGCGCATCCCCCAACGCTTCATCGAGACTCTATCCCGGGCCAGCTCGGAAGACTGGCTAGAATTGTGTGCCTGCCCAGTGACCACTCGCACACCGAGGCGCATGCAACCATGGCTCACGACTCATTAGCAACAGTCAAGTAACGTTAGTTGAAATCGGTACCGAGCGATTTGATTTTAGCCGAAGTTTATAAGCACACCACACACTTATGAAGACTCGAAAGATTTGTACTAGAAATATATCGGAGGAATACCACCGAAGATATGGATGCAACGAGTAAATCTTTTATTTAAAAAAGAGAGAAGAAACAATTATTTAAAATGCTCCAAAACTTCAAGAATCAAGTGAAAAAAATCTAGAAAATTCCGTAACGTAGATTAGACTCTTTGAACCACTCGTGTAAATGTCCCCAGCAGTTAAGCCGAAAATTTTACATTTCACTCTCTACGTTAAAAATCATGAATATGATTATCTAAGTGTGGTCCAAAACGAATTTTTCAAATTTTACTACTTATAATTGTACTACCATTTAGAAAAATGTTTACAAAATTTAAAACTGGCTTACTTTTATCTGATCCAAATCCATCTCGGCCGCCCCGGTGGCGCAGTGGTCTATGCGATGGCCTCTAATCATTCGTCCATATGGGGTCCGGGTTCGAATGCCGGTGAGGCATGGATGTTGTGTTTGTCTTACGGCACTGGCTCTCTCCCTTCCTTGGAACCAGTGACCCTAAATTAGGGACGGCAGACTGCTTACAGCCCATTGAGTTGCTCACGGTAGTCGTTAAGCCTCCAATAATATAAAAAAAAAGCGACAAAATTAAATCATGACAAACATATTCAGCGGACCTGGGTAATAACTCTTGAACCTTTTTCTTTTTTTTATTATTATTTTGAAGTGTGCATGGTTATGTGCATTTTACATACAATAATTGTTTTTTTCTGTACGTGTGTGTACAGAATTTCGGATGACTCAAAACTAGCACATCTGAAATTCTGTGTCCCAGAAATACTACAGACCGCCACGGTGGCGCAGTGGTCTGACGGGAAGTGTGCTGGCTTACGAGCTATTCTTCCGAGAAGGGTCCGGGTTACGGGGAGGCATGGATGTTGTGTTTGCCTTACAGCACTGGCTTTCTCCCTTCCCTGGAACCAGTGACCCTAAAAAGTAGGGACGGGAGACTGCTTATAGCCCACTGAGTCGCTCTCGGTAGTCGTTAAACTTCCATTAGAAAAAATGTACATGCTCACGCTTAGACTTCCCCAAGTCAAGACAGGAGAAGGGCCGTGGCCTTCGAGAGATAGACTGCAGTGACAGCTGATTAAGTGACGTCACATTTTGCGTCTGATCCAGTCAATTTCATTTAAAAATTGTTTTCGAAAGTAAATAGCTGTTACTGTGAGATGTTTTCATTTAGCTCCATTATTCGTTGCTCCGAATCAAAAGACATTAGAAAGATAAAATTAACACACCTTTTCCTTCTAACTTGTTTTAATTCAATAAAAAGAACAGCCGAGTAAGAAAAAAAGCACCTCACAGTAACTGCTATTACTTTGAAAAAGGATTTTTAAATGGATCTAAGGTGGCACAGTGGTCTAAGCGATGGCTTATGCCCATTCGCCCGAGATGGGTCTGGGTTTGAATCCCGGAGTGGCAAGGATGTTATGTTTGTCTGAAGACACTGGCTCTCTCCCTTCCCTGGAACCAGTTGCCCTAAATTAGGGACAGGAGACAGCTTATAAGCCCATCGAATTCCTCACGGTGGTCGTTAAACCTCCATTTAAAAAAATTGGATCTAACGGAAAGGGTGGTGTGACGGCAGGGTGCAAGTAGGCCGGAATGAGATTGTGATCAGATGTCCACTGCCCAGGCAGTGGATGTAAGCACGTAGTAACGACATTACTACGTTCTACCGTCTTATATCACTATTCGGAATTTCGGGCATGGTTAACGTGTTTTACCTTTCGCCGATCCTAAAATAATAAAAATATACACCGCCTAGCGAATAAATTACGAACACGACGAAACGTAAAAAAAAAAAAAAAAAAAAAAATTACTATTGCCTAATAATTTGCACGAAAAACTAGAAAAAAATTGGCAAATTTCAATTTCCGAATAAAACATGCCAGAACATTTCCGTTTCGCAATGTACCACGTGACGTCGACACAAGGAAAAAGTGCTTTCTTTTTCTGTTAGAAAATCGTAACACATTCGCTGTATGTTCGATTGAAAACCCGCAGATGTCCCAGTTTACATCAAATGTAAAACTCGGAAGCGTAGAAAGAATTCCAGATTTACATTCATCACTTTTAGGACACGCGCGATAAATCTAACTATTCTAAGGCTAATAAGAGTCATCCCATCCCTCCTACTTAAAAAGAGGTGGGGAGAGTCAATTCGTTTTTCTTTTTCGGTGGGAAACACTCATGGGCGATGACGTAAGACTAGTTTATTGAGCAAACACCACTACGGAATTATTATCAAGGGCTTTAACCCCGCATCACTGAGTGGGCGTGCACTCTTTCGCTGGGTGTGGGAGCTAAATGATGTTCTTATTTCTTAGAACACGACCTTTCCACTAGTATCAGCGGAGAGCCAAAACTTACTAAAATCGTTTCTCAGACAGTCAAACTTCTTCAAAAGCGGAAAGAAGACACTAGCAACAATAAAAGAGCCGCTAGCGAAGAAAAGCACGTATCTTAACACACACTGTCTGGGTTTGCGAGAGAATCCCATTTCCGCCCACTGTTCAGCAATGAATGTAAACGCGCAATACTGGCTGTCATTCTTCAACGGCGTTCATAGAAAACCGCGCCCTTCAAACTTTAGATACCTGCCGTCTGTCTGAACTACTCTCAGGTAACCAGTGGCGCCGAACTATTTTTTGACAGCGGGTGCATGATGTCAGAGAAGAAAATAGGTGATCATGGCATAAAATTCATCGTACTACTGTAAAAACAAGACGGCCGCCCCGGTGGCGCAGTGGCCTAAGCGATGGCCTCTGATCATTCGTCTGAACGGGGTCCGGGTTCGAATCCCGGTGAGGCATGGATGTTGTGTGTCTTACGGCACTGGCTCTCTCCCTTCCCTGGAACCAGTGACCCTAAATTAGGGACGGGCGACTGCTTATAGCCCATTGAGTTGCTCACGGTGGTCGTTAAACCTCCAATAAAAAAAAAAAAAACAAGACGTGCTGACGTCATTAGGAAAATCTGCAGACAAAACGATTATTTCGATTAAACATTCACCTATAAAAAAAACATTGCTTCATATCCACGAAGAGTATAATACTCAAGAGACGCAGATAGCGTATTAAAATCGTTTATTTTTGTGGTGTAGTCAGCACAAGGATTCGCCAAGCTTTCGCACTCCACTCGGAGGCTTTTTCAAAGCAATGGTAGACATAAAGGATAAAAATGCCTTATATTGACATAGAAATGCCTTGTGTCGTGCCAATGGTAGACATAAGGCATTTTTATGTCTACCATTGCCTTGAAAAAGCCTCCCAGTGGAGTGCGAAAGCTTGGCGAATTTTTGTGCTGACTACACCACAAAAACAAACGGATTTAATACGCTATATGAATCTCTTGAGTATTCACAATCTGGTGTATTTAAAATAAAGTCACGTAGATTTCTCAATGTAAACTGCACACATAATCGGCGTTAAACTATATTGATTTTGATACTTCCGCATTGGCACGAATTTCGCAGGAATTGTAGCCGTAGACATTATATTCAAACATTGAAGAAACGCATATCTCATCCTACTTCCATTTCTCTATTTTTGTTTTTTCTAGAGTGAAGACTGAATTTTTTATACCTAATGAGACACAAAACGTTGCTGGTCTTCGAACGAGACCAGCAACTATGGACTCATTGGACTGTTCAACGGGGCTAGTATTTCTTGAAACCTGTTTCCTTTCCTGGACAGAGTGAGGACAATTTAACCAAGCGTCTCAGCAGTGGCTTTAAAAAAAAAAAAAAAAATCAGATTTCTAGATAGTTCATTGTAAAAATGAACAATACTCAATTTTATGAAAATCAACTTTAAATGAAACATTTTTTTTTTTTTTTTGTGAGATTTCTAATCACGAACATAATTTCAAAAGGAAGAAAAGTGAGGGGGGCAAATGTGATGTTTTGCCCCCGCGGTTCCGACGCCGCTGCAGGTAACGTTACGCAAGTGGACCACGATATTTTTCTGCACAAGTTTTCGCTTCTCGCCAGAGTGCGAATGCTCTTCGCCATAATTTCTATAAGTGTTTTTTACGCTTTCCAAACATAGGTTGAAGGAACGTTTATGCTCGGTTGAAGATGCTAGGTTGAAGAAGCATAGGCTGAAGAAGCGTATATGCTCCAGCTTTGTTCGTCCGTCCGTCTGTCTGTCTGTGTCTATCCGCACGATACCTCGCGTAAAAATTGTTCGATTTCGATGAAATTTTAGTATGTGGTACGGGATAACCTGGGGAGAACCCTATTAAAAATGGGTGAAATGGGGTCAAAGGTCAGGACATAGGAGCGTGATCCATTACATCGTCCTTATGCGTCATAGCTTACGTAAAAATGCTTCGATTGCGACAAAACTTCATGTTGTTCCGCAGGTATACTGAACCGGTTCTGTTGAATATCATCGAAGTAGAGTTAAAGGTCAGGGCACAGGAGCGAGATTTATTCCACAGCTATTATCCTCATAACTCGACTAAAAATGCTTCTATTGCGACAAAACTTCATGTTGTTCCGTAACGACTTTGGAAGCAGTTTCGCCAAAAATGTCTTCTCAGCAATTGCGGGCAGTGCGCATGCGTGAAATTCGTTAACCATTATTTTCGCACGAGAACTTTCGTGAAAACTGCCCGATTTACATGGGATTTTTAATTATAAAACGGCTTATGTGTGGTAGCTCTTGATAATAGAAATACGTAACACGAGCACAGAGAGATTTAATTTTGATATGTGAACCTCAAACGTTATACCATAGTTTAGTCCCCCAAAACCAAGGCATTTTCCTATGATTTCTGGTTTGTTGGAAAGCGTATCATAATCAATGCATTGCATGATTTTACTAACTTGTTAAACTTTGCATTAAATATAATTTTTTACGCTTTCCAACCGTAAGTTGAAGCATATATGCTCCAGCTTTGTCTGTCTGTCCGCACGATATGTCGCGTAAAAATGGTAAAATTTCATCGAAATCGAACCATGTGGTAGGGACAACCTGGGAACAAACCCTATTGAAAATGGGCGAAATGGGGTCAAAGGTCAAGACATAGGAGTGGGATCCATTCCATCGCCCTTATGCGTCATAACTTGCGTAAAAATGCTTCGATTGCGACAAAACTTCATGTTGTTCAGCAGGTATACTGAACCGGTTCTGTTGAATATCACTGAAATGGGGTCAAAGCACAGAAGCGAGATTTATTCCACAGCCATTATCCTCATAACTTGTGTAATGATTTCTGGTATGTTGGAAAGCGTATCATAATCAATGCATTTCATGATTTTACTAAATTGTGTTAATATAGATTTAAAATCATGTGATTCCTTTTTAGCCACCTAGAGAAAGTATTGTAGTAACTGTAGTATGGAAATGATTAGGGATGAGGAAGAATAACTTTTACGATACGGAAAACATAACAAGCAGTTGTAAGATCACCTCGCTCTTTATTTTATGAAAGAACTCCCTGGTTCAATCAACGTATAAGGAAAACAATCCACATTGGGGTACTGAATTGCACTCCTATACTAACAACTAAGTCACCCTAAGAAGTGTTAAATGCAGGGGAGCCAAATCACGACTTCTCTATGTAACGCAACAACGATATAAATCCGCGTTACAGTGCACTCTTATCGTTATTTGTTTCTGCTAAGCAATTACTCTGGCGCTGATCCCCTACCCACCCACACAAGCAGTGGATATTGTGAATGGGAATGTGGTTGGGTCTGAACACTTTTTCCCCTAACGCCTTAGTTTAAGTAACCTTTCCCTTCAGTTTCCCCAATTGCCACTTTATTGTCTCTGTGTTGTGAATGTCAAGAGAAGTCTTCAAACACCTTCCTTCCTCTCCAACGCTAGACAGAAGCAGGAAAGTACGAGGCTCTTGATTGAGTAACTTCTGGTATCAAATTTATTTCTAAAATCACTCTGACTTTTGAAAAATTTGATTTGGATAGCAATATTGTCCAATAAACTACTGGACGAACAAAAATGAATTCTGAGCAATAGTTCTGCTGCTTTTCACTCTAAACGCTAGGTATTATTTTTCGGAACGGAGGTAGCTGTTCCGTAGTATCATACACAGTGGTACATTCTTGGGTTGACTTATAGATTGTTGTCTGTTGTGAAGGGGGGGGAGGGGAGCTCAAGCAACTTGGTTTGAGCTGAACGTACAAATGAAAAGGGCATTGAACAATTCATGCACAAAAACATGGAAAACTGACATCAAACCTATCTCTTTGATGTACCAGATGGCACAGCTTTTTTTCCAATGTAATCAATACTAAACTTTTTCAGCACATAAAAAAACAGCTGATCACATGAAAAAGTTCACTCCCATTGCAACAGTGCCATTCAAAAGTAGTCTTGAGGTAAGAAACAATTTACCCATTATTACTGAAAACTTCTACCCCATACTGCTCACAATTAGGTGTGAAAGAGCAGCTCACCGCGCTATTATTGTAATGCAGTCACCATTTTGTTTAATGACCCGGAGTTCTGAAGTTACAAAATAAGTCTCCTACTTTCTTTTTTTTTTTTTATCATTCTACAGTGGGCAGGCTGAGACTATCAAATCAGCCTGTTATTTTTTATTGGCCAGGGTATTTCTACACAGAGTGATGAGGCAGAAATAAAAAAAAAAAAGCCTTAATTTCATTTTATTACGCAAAATATTTATAAAAATAAAACATGTAAAATATTTAAATCATGACTAATAATACTGTCATGAAGCCCAATTTTGGAAAGTAAAATGGCAGAATTTATAAAGAAATGCAGAGCAGGCCCAGCAATGTGAATTGCACTTTGGATTTTCATTTCCCAAAGCCAACTGTTGTTATCAGAAATTTTATTAGACTTACTGTACAATATGATCATTAATTTAATTTTAATTAATTAAATATTGAATAATCATTTGGTCTTAAACTGACCCACAGTCGGCCTGGTCCAGTGATTGCACTGGACGATTGTATGACCAGTTCGTCCTGAGAGCTGTTCAGTTGTCAAAAATGCTGCTCTGTGCCTAACTTTTTTGATGCAACTTGCTTAGATCCAACATTGATTAAAAACACTTTTTATCTGTTTATCACTCACAGCTCAAACTTCCATGGGCAAAGTGCAAGCAAAGGAGTAAGATTACCAAATGCTCTAAGGCATTCACTTGACTCCTAAGCATGTGTGTTTAAAACTTCCTCAAAATATATATGTGTAAACAGAATAGAAAAATTACCAAATAATCCAATATGTTCCTTTGATTTCAGGCAAATTATGTGTGAAAAGTAGATGGAGGAAAAACCCACATGTTGGAAGTTAAAAAGAGGATCAGCATTATAAGCAAAATGCTAAGCATATATATGGAGTAAAACTTAAGTTTCATCAAGCTGACACCTTTACACGAATGTGATTTTACTATTAATTTAAGAGTTTCAATGAACATAAAAGGAAACTGTCAGTCTTATTTCATCTCTCCATTGTTAAGGGGCATGCACATATCTCATTGCACCTTTTTGAACTACAATGTGGTATGCATATGCAAATATATGCTGTAATGTTAATAACCCTCAATCCCCCCCCCCTCCTCCCCATAAGCCTACACACACAGTTGCTCTACTAAGTATTGCACATTTTGTCTGGCAGGAAACTTTTCTGGCTGGTTTTGATCAAATTTACCTTTCCAACACTATTACAGATTAAATCTGAACAAGGTTGACACACTGATCTAGCAAAAGCACTGCATGGAGACCAAAGCACAGTAAGACTCAGAAAAATTCTGAATGCTTTAAAAAAAAAAAAAAGAGGCATATTAACATTTTGTTTAAAGTAGGAACCATAGGTCCTAATCAGAGCTCCTTTAGTGTTTTGAGATATTCAGCAAAACAGTGTTCCAGTTCAACAAACTACACCTAAATACTGCTCTCTCTAATGCAGATATAAAATAATCTAATAAGACAGACAATTAGACCCCTCCAAACAAGACACAAACCACTACATTATGCACACCAGTGAAACTTCTGAGCTGAAACAAGAAAAAATAAGCAGGGTGTTACAAAAGAAAAAAAAACCACTGGATAATGACGTGACTTTCTTACATTTTCTGTAAAAAGGTCTCACATTTAGTACCTTAATGACATTTTAAGGTGTATGTTCAAGCATTGTTTAAATTTCCACGTTTTTTTCCTTCATATGTATGGGTTGTGTTCCTGTGTAATGTGCCCAATAAAATATACACCATGAGGACAGCAAGGGAAAATTTGTAAATGAAGAAGAGTGAAAAATGCTTGGATCATTTTGTTTACAATTAGTCATGTGATTTCCTGTTAGCATTTTGCTATGGAGGCACAATCTGCTATTTTTCAATTTATCCTTGCTTTTCTTTCTTGTCATGAAGTAAATGAAGCATTTCTGAGCATAAGGGTGCCAACTAGGTTGAGTCTTTTCTATAACTACAGCTTCAGCTATTAAAGTTTTATTTGTTCTCATGTTTTTACAATCATGAGAGGAATTTTCAACAAAGTGATGAATAAAGGTTATTTATTTGCCTATTAATATTTTTGTGTGTACCCAACACAAAACTGGTTGTTCTTAGGCTTTTGGATGTTAATTTTTTATAAGCACCAGATTTATTTAAGATACTGTTTTTATCTTCATCATAACTGTGATTATTTTTTTTTTATCATATTTCACAATTTTCTTGTGGATTGTGCAATTTCTTGTAACTTAAAGGACATCTCCAATATCATTTGTCTTGTTATATATGTTAAATTTATGGTGAGATTTTTAATTTCACTGATAAGTTAATGACTATTTTCTTGCTATATCTATTTCTTAGGCCACGTTTTTAAACCAATTTATTTCTGCAATACTTCTAAATTTGAGGAATGCATTGTGGTTCTATTGAAAAATACTCAGAAGGCAGCTAGCATGTATTTGGTGTACAAACAAGTGCTTTTTGTGTGACGTATACCACTAATTTACATATGACATTCCCCGCGTTGTTGTCATGTAACCGTAACTGGTCCAGAGTATAAAATATGAAACAGAAGTTTACCCAACAGTCAAACGCACTTGCACATCGGTAGGTGAAAGATGGCAAGTGATACTGCATTTATTAGACACTGCATTCTTTACGAATTTCATCAAGGAAAAAGTGCTGCAAAAGCATGGGCATCGATCTGTTCTGTTCTGGGAGAGAATGAGAATATTGTATCGAAAAGCACGTGTGAGTTTTGGTTTAGACGGTTTAAAGTAGGCGATTTTGATGTTAGCGATTGAGAACGTAATGGCGTCCCGCAGAAGGTTGCACATGAGGAACTGCAAGCATTGCTGGATAAAGATTCATCTCAAATGCAAAAAGAACTAGCTGAACAATTGGGGATAACTTAACGGACCATTTCCAATCATTTACATGCAATGGGAAAGATTCAGAAGGAAGGAAAATGGGTATCACATGACCTGAGCCAGAGGAACAAGGATGAGCATGTCATGAAGTCAAATGAAATGAAACCTCACCGTCTATGTATGATATTTAATAAAATACCAAAGATATTTACAGTTAAAATACCCGACAAGCACTTTCGGGGTAACATTTACCCCATCATCAGGTAGAACAGAGGCAATGCAGCACTCCTTTATAAAGTAGTGCAACGATGCATTATGGGTATAAGTCATCAAACGTCGCATGGGTCGTGACCATTGCCATTATCGATAGGCAGCACCAAAAGATTTGCTGCATGACTGGACAAGCATATTAACAACTCGACATGAAAAGAAGTTAAAACTTCACTTATACAGCACTGCATTGATAATGAACTTATACCAGATTGGGGAAATTGCAAAATTTTAACAACACCCCAAAAGCATAATCAAATCCTATGTTCCGAGGCCGTCGCAATTGAGAACACCCAAGGAAAGAATTGTAATTCTTCCACACCTAAAGAAATGCCATACCCCTGGAAATACCTTATCGAACAAGAAAAAAAAAAAGAAAAAAGAAAAAAATCAATCCAAGAAGAAATACAAACATGAATAATTAAAGAAACAACAATGATGGACAACCAAATCGATAGATGGCGCTTCGCTACGTAGACACACATACGTGAACACAACGAGACTTGTCGACATGGAACACCCAAGTTATAAATGAGACACGGAGGTAGACTAGATGTGACAACATAGTTCAACATTGAACAACATATATTGTGCCGCTGAAGATGACCGTGAAGAATACGGGTCGAAACTAGTCTGTAGTTATTTGTGGTGAGTGCTAGTTGTTAATAATTTTCTGCTCTTTGTCCAGAATCTTTGCTAACATAATAGTCTTTGTTTACCACTTCTGGTGCTTGTTTGCTGATTAATTTTACAAATTTGATGACTGCATATAAAGATAAGGATTTTAATTTTTATAGAAAGTCTTAAATTCTGAAGATAAGGATTTTAATTTTTGTGATAGTTTTTTTAAATTCTGACTTTTTTTGAACTCCAAATATCATATTCATATGAAACGTTAATTCTACGAACTACGGCAGCTCTGTAAGTCAATTCTAAAATGCCCGAATGGATATTACTGAACATAGAGCCCAACAATTGTTCTTCCAGAGTATGTCATGGTAGGTAAGTGCCTATTAAAATATTTTGAACTTTAATTCATTGACTGTTGATCTACTGCACTAAAAATTTTATATAACAGCGGAAATTATGAGACAAAGGAGCACTCAACACGAAAACTTTCATAATGTGTGAAACAGTTAAAATAATAGTTATACAACTATGAAGATATTTAATGGCTACTTAAAAACTAACATTATTTTATAGGAAAATTTCAAATCACTTCACACTTTTCTTCCACCCACAGCACATGACAGTGTCATTAAACAAAATGACGGAAACTCAAAAAGTGATTATCAGTCTCCAAAAACACACACACCCGATGAACAGATCCAAAATGAGAAGGTTTTATTCCACTTGAAATTAAGTAGATACTAATCCAACAAATTGTTGAAATCACTGATACACAGTACAAAGAACATACATAAAAAGCCTGACAAAATATTTTAAAATATGTCCTACATTTTAACCATAACATCACGATTCTTACATCTAATTTGATGTAAAAATGCTATAAAATCTTCACCAATGGAAGATCATATTAATTAAATCTTCTGTAGAAAAAAATGATTAACTCATATCTCTTTAATGATAATGCAAGCTCTTAATTATTATTGTGCTATTAATTTCAAAAAGCTTAAATCAAATTCAAACTAATATATCTCTAATAATAATGTCAGTTATCATTACCAGCATTTGAATTACCCAGTGGTCCACTGGCTAGTAACATTTCTGTCAGGCCACTGAACTATTGATTTTACTGACCTGAACGGTCAGTAGGTTTGTTTTTTTTCCCCCTAATTTGTCACAAGTTAAAATATGTATTTGAATTACTTTTACCTTGCTGCACGGTTTTCTTTTTAGATGCAAACTAGTCATTGGTTCATGAAATGCTATTGGCTAAGAGCTTTTTTTAATCCCTCAGGATTTGTAAAGAGTGGAAGAAACAAATACAGAAAAGGTACACCAAACAGAAATCATTCTCATCGGCCACCACCGGGAATCCAAGCCAGGGTCTTCTAGTTACGCGCCGGACATGATACCACTGCACCACAGACAGGTAGTTCTCCCAGTCCTTGTCTTGTAAGAGCAACAGCATTTTTTGTTACCTCCATCCCAGCCATTCCTAATGAGCAGAAGCAAGCAAAATAAATGTTCTGCTCTTCCTTGGATTTGCCTACCCTAGTGAATGCAGCAGGTACTGACACCAGACGTAAGCCAGTTTTTCTTTCTGCCCCAAGAAAACACTAGCGAAGGAGGTCAATTGGATGCAAGATGGTAATTTTTGCAAAAAGGGCAATTCACATGAAAGTGTTCAATGGGGAACTAGGAAAAGTAGGAGGGATAAGCAATAAGACTAAAATAAGGAAAAGGAAACTAAACCCAAAACAATAAAACATAAAGGTTGCTAATGTATGTGAATTTTTGGAGTCTCTTTGGTCCCTTCTTACTTAAAAATAGATTGGGAAAGCACTCTTACTCTGCTATATCACCAATCCATTGGAATCTTGTTCTAGAAACATTCTTTGTTCTGCGATCAAATTAGATGTTTTAAAAACATATATAGGAGATAATTATTTGTTATTTTCTACATATATTGTAAGTGTCTAAGTTTTTGTATTTATTTATTTGTATGTTGTTTACGGACTAGTGGTCATTTTGGTGGACCAGTGGTTTACAAATTCTAGTGGTCCGCTGGGCCAGTAAAAGATTTATTTTTAATTCTAACACTGATTACTGCAATTCCATTAATTTCACAGTTAAATGTGTGTTCAAACTTTAAAACTACTTTGTTCTGCAGGAATGAAAAAGAGGAAGACAAAATATTTATGATAACAAGCTCAGGCGTTGGAAACCTAAGGATTAAAACCAACAGCTTACTCATTTTCAAGAAGTAGATAGTGTTTTGGCAAGACTGTAGTTGTGACCATTACAGGTAGTTTGGGGGATGGGTGACAAGAAGATGATCAAAACTGGCTAACCTATGCTTTTCTGGATGGGTACTTGGTGACACCTACCAATGTGCGTGCACCTCCTATCATTGGGTTACATGCATATAATACTTTATGGTTTCAGACCCAATCTGTATATTGAGAATGGAATTTATATGCTGCTTTAACACAGATTGCACTACATAATGTTTTTAGTTCAACCATCCTCATGGCATTTCAGGTAGACATTTTTTGTTTTGCTAATTATTTTTTCTGATAACATATGAGCAGGGTTGTGGCGAGTATCATTCAGAAGGCATTTTCATGCCAGTAGGTACTTCAAAAACCTGTGCTCATCCACAATCTAGTCTGTTTTACTTTCACACACATGGCACAGCTGAACTCCCAAAAAGAAAGCTCAAAAAATAAGAAATTAAGGTAACAAACATTTACTTGAACCAGAATTCTAGTTGATGACCTAAAAAATTCTTACAGAAAAGAAACCTAAAAAAAAGTATGGAAGTTTTAAAAAGAGTTTAGGAAGAACCATTCTCAGAATGGTTGCATAAGGTGAACTACAATATAGCAAATCCTGACTTGAAGACAGGTTTACAATTTATCCAAAAAAAATTTGTAAGTTTTTTTAAGTTATTTAAATGTTTCTTTCAGTAAAAATATAGTAACCGCCTTTAAATTCTTGAAACAAAAATAGATACTAATACAATCTATATTTAATCATAAAAACGAAAATACAGTATGTCTAGGTTTACCATGAATGCTGGTTTCACTGCAGTCCTGTAGTCACCAAGCAAATGACAAATATATGCTGAATTCATCAATAATGCAAATACAATTTGCCTGGCAAAAAAAATGACTAAGATCAAACAATATGATAACATTTGGCAATACAAACACAAAATCAAAGCTCCAATGATACCTGCAAAAACACACACAAAAGTAACAAAACTTATCCAAGTGAGTATATGAATAAATTTCTCTCTGGTTCTTCAACTATGATTAACCTACTACTGGACGAAGATCACCTTCAAAGTTTTCCATATTTATATAGTCATATAGAGTACAACTTTGCATTGATTACAATTTTAATCACTGTTCTAAGTTGGTTCAAATTCACACTTCTTAAAAAGGCTTCCACATATTTTTTTAAGGCCTACTGACAAAATGAAAATTTCTTCACCTTTTGGGATTAGCAACTCAAAGCTTTTCTGAAATTTTCTAAAACGCTTTTCTGAAATCCAAACAAATACACAAGGTCCTTAGTAGCAATCAATGCTCACCAGAATACAGAGTCCAGAAACACACCAAAACCAGGGACCATGTAAGGCACAATACATTTCCAAGATAATAATAATAATAATTTGAATATCTTAAAAACAACAGAAAACAAGGCTGAATACAAGAGAAAGCAGTTTGAAAGCAGATTATATTAGAAGAATAAGCCACTGCATGGACAATTTCTAAAGAATATGGATGGAAAAAGTGACAACTTGACTTGGGCATGGCTGAAATTGAGTTCCATCAAGAAAGAAACAAAGTCTGATTTTTGCTGCACAAGAACAGGCATTGCAAACAAATGTTCTGAAGGCTAAAATCGAGAAAGTCAGTGATAATCCAAAGAGTCCACTTCATCAAGAAAAAGATGAAACTGTGTCTCACCTTATATATATGTGAATGTAACAAAATTGCACAGACAGATTACAAAGCTAAACATGACAGAGTTGCAAAATTGATTCACTGGTCATTATGCAGAACGCACAATCTGCAAGCATTGAAAAACTCATGGGAGCATCAGGATGAGAAAGTCATAGAAAATGATCAAGTCAATATCTTGTGGGATGTCCGAATTCAAACCAATCAAACATAATACACCAGACATAACAGTCATAGAAAATTGGAAAGTCTGGATAATTGATATAGCGATCCCTGGAGATGCCAAAGTCGATGAAAAAGAACTGGAAAAAATGACTAAATATAGAAACCTGGCCATAGAAGTTACCCGATTATGGACTAAACACACAACAGTAGTCAGACCCATTGTCATCAGAGCACTTGGAACAATGTCAAAAAATTGTATGAATCATTTTGAAAATTTGCAGCTTTCTGATATACCACCTACAGAACTGCAGAAGACAGCTTTACTTGGGACATCATATATTTTACGCCGATTCTTGACTGATACCTAGGTCTCCGGTGGAAACTCATATCAATCAGTTCAACAATACCAGTCAATGATAATTTTGTTGTTTAATTTGTTTGTCATAGGCTGTTATTCGTATATTTCGAATAAAGAAGATAATTTGAAATTGTTTTGAGAGTTATGGGGGAAAATACAGGGCCAAGTTGAACATTAATGTTCACATTCAATATTTTAGCCCCCTCCCCATCGTCCTGAACAGTCCATATATACTGTTCAGGACTTGTTTTTTGTTTGGATTTCTTAAAAACTTCAAGATGTTTCGGAGTTCATCCTAGCTGTTTTTAGAAGGATGCTACAACCTGCCTGCCCTTAAAAAATCCCACCTTACCTGCCCCGCAAGCCTAAAATTGACCACCCTACGCCTAATGGTCCATTTGAAAGAGATGCACATGCATTTGTTTATCCTTTGCACGAAACCATTTCTAGACAGAAAACCAGTCTATTACAATACAAGTCCTGGTACCTTAGATAAGCAAGGTCACCTTTATTGCATTGTTGAAATAATGGGGCTGAGTACAGATCAATGTTTCTATTTCAAAGTGATATTGAGAATAGTAATTTGTCAATTCTGAAATTATGTTCAATTTGTCAAAATCAGAAGGAACTGTGGAAAGAAGATTCCCACCAATACTGAAACTTTTAAACATTGCATGTACCTCAGCAGTTTCAAGTGCTGAAGTAGAAAGAATAGTTTTTCAAATTAAACTAGTAGTAGTAGCCTACTGACTAATAATTATATTACATTTTAATATCTACAGTGAATTACTGTTGAACTTTTCTGGTGAATTAACGCTGTTTTATATGGTCTTGTTTTTATAAGGTCGATGTATGCTCTAATGCTATTTAAAAGTGTAAGCTGCCCTTTTTTTTTTTTCATAACAAGCACTCTGACCTTTCTTAGTCTTAGGATGAACCCTGGTGTTTCACATCTTTTTTTTTCTTTTTTTTTGGGGGGGGGGGGGCACACATACATTTGTGAACTAATTTTAAATACTGATATGCATCTTTATATAACATGATCTTCACAAGAAAAACCCTCCCAATATAAAGAGGCATGAATAATGTATGCAGAACTTCTTACCAAATTCAAGGAATTGTACCATGACCCTTTACAAAAGAAAGGGATAACAAATAAGAGAACAAAACAGAAGAAAAACAAGATACAAAATTATTTTTGAAATTTTACAATATGATACACCTTTAGCTTTTTTTTTTTTTTAACAGTTGATGATTTTGGGCAGAAATATTTTGATTGCTATGAATTGTATGAAAAATCATTTAAATAAACAAATTTTTGTTTTGCCTGCAAAATAATTCTGATTATCAGTGGTTACTCAGGCGTTTTTAAAGTTTTCGACAACCCATTTGCCAAATTCAATTTTTTTCCCGCCAAAGTGTTAAAACAGAACAAAAAAAGGCAATCAATATTTTTGCCAAAACATTTTTTTTTTTTTTGCACATTGCACAGAATGCGATAGGAAGCACGACCCATCTGTGATAATAGAATTTCACAATGTATCTACAAATTTTGGGGAAAACAATTTTTTAGATCTTCATGATTTGTGAAGCACACAAGAACAACTAACTATAAGTAATCTCTGAATATGATAGTAATATTTTTATGAATAAAGAATAACAGTAACATGGTCATTACATAAATCAATTCACCTACAATATGAACTCAGCCTCAACATATGCAAAACTAGTGACCATAGTGCACACTCTCACACACACACACTTTCTCACTCACATTGATTTTTAAACCTAAAAAAGTTCCAAAGATCCGAAGAATTCTGACATCTTTGATGCAGGCTTAATTGAAAAGTACATACAGCAGATTATTCAATACTGTCACAGCTATGCTTGTGTGTACTTTTAATCTAAGGATCAGAATTTGGATAGCATATTTAATAATGCTTGAAACTGTGCTAATTTGGCCCTGTAATATCTTTCACACATTTCACTTACTAAAAAATGTTTTGAGCTACTACCTCCCACTTTGCTGCAGTGTAAGAACTATGGTGGTATATTCTTAACAAAAAGTTGTTTTTTGCCTTTCCTGGAAATAATTATACTCCCCCCCCATTTGCTTCTTGTGCATAAATAACATTCAAAACTGTCTAACATTGAGATCATTCTACTTTTTTAGTAGAATGATCTCAATGTTAGACAGTTGCAGCAGTGGGTGTGAAGCAGCAGTGGGTGTGAAGCAGCAGTGGGTATGAAATCATGAATTAAACAAAATTCTGCACATTGAAGCCAATTCTTCTTCTTGTCTATTCTTTGAGCTAATGGGATGAAACCAATTCTTCTTGTCCATTTTTTAATGTTTTAAAAATTTTCATCTTGACAAAAAAAAAAAAAAAATCTTTCAGCATGTCAGGGTACTGAGGCTGTAAAATGTTTATATTTTAAGCTCATTTTCCAGGAGTGATTGTGAGGTGGCACAAGAAACCCTGAAACTCTCAGCTCAGTGCCAATATGCTGACATATAATGCCTATTACGAATATTTATATATATATTACGCACATATAAACTAGCTATACAATAAATAGGCCCGAGTGCTTGTGCAGTTAAACGTCACATCTTTTCTTGTACCCAATTTTCTTTTACTGTGCAAAATCCTTCAGGCATTATATCTTTGAAATCAAATTTCACACTTCATATTACATATGTTAATTGAGCAGTCTATGTGGATGAGTTTTAACTTGAAGCCTACAGTGGATTCCATTCAATTTCTAAAAGTAACTCAATGGATTAACCGAATCTAATATAAATCAAATTATTTGATGTAGATGTAACTTTCAAAATAATGAAAAAAAGCCTTCCTTTCAGCAGGCTGTTATCTTGGGAGCTTGTTTGATAACAAAAGAAACACTCAAAGAGTCACAAATCACCGACATTCCACCATCCACACGGAAATGCGGTGTTTTTAATCAAACACTGTAATTCCCAAAGAATATAAAATTTGAACTTTTAGTTATCATTTCATAGCATTTTTAGAAATGAAATGTCCGAAGCATCTCAAATTCTTCTAAAACTTAAAAAACAACAATGGATTTACGGGTTTTGAATGTGACAAAAACCCGGAACAGGTATGATTTTCATTTAATACTGCTAGCTGAAAAATTAGCCTGTTGCAACCACAAACTAAATAACTGACTTAGAATCTTGTTACCAAAAATAATTAGAATTTTTCACTGGGAAATAGTTTTTAACTATAATAAATGGCATTTTATTTCAATTCCTAAAAAAGCAAATTACCTTTGAATTCATTTTCAGGCATCCATTAATGGTAAACTTCTTTTTGTGCTTGGAAGCAAAAATTGAATAGTTTCTTCAAACAAATTAACCATAAAGTCTAACTGCAATCTTTCCCCCACAATGCTCACATAATGTTTCCCCAATACTTGCAATAATATTTGTTTTCCCCAATCCATCATGTTTAACATTATGCTTTGTTCCACTTAGTAGTTCTAATTCTGACTATTATATAGCTCTAATTATTGTACTATTCTCTTTTACGTGCGATATTTCAAAGTAACTTGTACAAAAATCTAGCGGATAATGCTTACCTTGGCATTCCTTTCTAGCGACGGGAACATTTCACGCACGTGTTTTCCGGTCTTTGTTGATGTTATTGTCCTAAAGTCCGTTGTATGCGATGACTGGCTTTACTTCTCACACTTTTCGCTGGGTATACTCATTGGATCTTTGCCTTAGGATTCAAACATCAATTTTTACTGTTCTTTATACTCGAAATTTTCGCCCATACTCTGGGCATCTTCAGGAGCGTGGCGACTTTACCACCGATGTTCGTGGTTAACTTTGCGCTAATGGAGTCCGATACTCCTTCTTGCCATTCGTCGGAAAAACTTTCCTGGATATATTTCGTTATCAAGCCCGGCTGGCGCCATCTATGTTTAGTTAAGAACACTTTTTTTTTCCCGTAATTTTTTTTTTTTTTTTTTTTAATTTCTTCTCCTATCCTGGTTTTCTTGTCTTTTTTGCCTGTTTTTCTTTTGTTGTTGTTTTTCTTGTCTTATTAGTTCCTTCCACAGGCCCGATAATGTGCTAGGGTCATTCTGGTTACATACCCTTGCTTTATTTTTGTAGATTAATATTGCTTCTTCCCTCCTCATTTGCCTTTCCGATTTTTTATTCTTTTTTAGCATTTTAATTTCATCGAACTTTGGGAATGTCCGGTTTTCCAAGCAGAATTGCACTAAAGCAGTTTTGGCCAGTTAGATATGTGTTGTTTAAGTCTTTTTTTAATCTGTTTTTCGTACTTCCAATGTACGATATTGGGGGTATGTGTGCTATTGGAATTTCGTAGGTTCCTGATTCTTCTAGCATTTTTTCCTCTGTTTTTGTTGACAGTCATACTTTTCACAGTGTGCACTGATTCCTAGTTGTAAGTCATATTTAGCACAGTGCCTATTGATTCCTTTACTCACTCCTTCCAGGTATGGGAAAGCTCCAATGTATTTCAATTTTTTATTTCTCATCTTCCTTTGGTTGTGCACTTCTTGGAATTCTTTACTCTGAGTCATATGCTTTTTACTCTCGTGTATCCATTTATTAATTAGCTTGCTCGGGTACCCATACTCTTGTGATATTTTCGAGATAAACTCTAGCTCTTGATTTTTTAGCCTGTTGTTAGATGTGTGTGTGTACGCTCGCTGTATCAAGTTTACTATTCTGTTTTTTTTTATGTAACACTGGATGGTGCGACGAGTATGGTATCAGTACAGGTATGTAAGTTGCTTTTCTGAACACAGTATTCAAAACTATTTTTGTTTTTCTTTAGTTGAATGTCCAGGAAGGATAGGCAATTATCCTCTTCAAACTCAATAGTTAGCTCTATGGTGTTACAGATTTTGCTAAACTGCTGTGCTAGATCTTGTAGCTCGTCTTTGTTAAGTTTAGACATTATAATAATGTCTTCTACATATCGAGCATAAAGTATTGGTTTTTCAGGTAAATTTTGAATAATTTCTTTTTCGAGGTATGCCATAATCACTTCTGCGTATAATGCCGATAATGGGGATCCCATAGGGCCACCTTGCGTTTGTTTAAATATATTTCCTTCAAAATGGAAGATGTTTTTTTCCTTGATGAAATATAAGGTATTCTTTAGCTCTTTCAGTTGTGATAAGTTTAGTTCTTTGTTGATGCTTAGTTGTTGCATAATCAATTCGATGGCTAGCTCGACAGGAGTGTTTGGGTATAACGCCTTAACATCCATGGAGGCCATAGTTATTTGCTCTAGGTCTTGATTAATTAATTTGATTTTTTCTATAAACTCATAGCTATTCTTTAATGTATATTGATTCCTCATGAATATTGGGGATAGATAGTTGTATATTTTTTTTTCTAGGTTGATGAGTGGTGAGTTTTTTCGATAGAATCAGTCTTAAAGGTGTGTTTTCTTTATGAGTTTTAATTTTCGAGAATATTTTTGGCATCCCTGCTCCCATTGGAGGGTTTGCATTTTTTATTTCTGTCGGTAACGTGCTGTGGTTCCTTATATTAGCCAAGAAGGTAAGTTGTTTGTCGGTGGGATCTTTGTTGATGCTATCGCACTGTAGCTCTAAGATGGCAGTCCGCATTTTATCATTATATTCCAAAGTGTCCATAATTACAATTTGCCCTGTGAAAAGGCAGTGCTACAACGTGGGAAAAAATATGCATTTCCACCTAAACCCCCAAGAACAGAAGAGTACATTCCTATCTTAGAAGATATTGTGCAGCGAGTGCATCCAGAACATGCTACCGATCTAAGGTTTAAGCTATTCAGAATCGTGCTTAAAGAGTATAATGCTAAGCACAAAAAAAACTAAGATTAATAAATTAAAGTATGACAGAAAACAACTAGTAAATCTTTGCAAAGACCCCACGATCAAATTCTGCGAAGCGGACAAAACAGGGCAAATTGTAATTATGGACACTTTGGAATATAATGATAAAATGCGGACGGCCATCTCAGAGCTACAGTGCGATAGCATCAACAAAGATCCCACCGACAAACAACTTACCTTCTTGGCTAATATAAGGAACCACAGCACGTTACCGACAGAAATAAAAAATGCAAACCCTCCAATGGGAGCAGGGATGCCAAAAATATTCTCGAAAATTAAAACTCAAAGAAAACACACCTTTAAGACTGATTCTATCGAAAAAAAACTCACCACTCATCAACCTAGAAAAAAATATATACAACTATCTATCCCCAATATTCATGAGGAATCAATATACATTAAAGAATAGCTATGAGTTTATAGAAAAAATCAAATTAATTAATCAAGACCTAGAGCAAATAACTATGGCCTCCATGGATGTTAAGGCGTTATACCCAAACACTCCTGTCGAGCTAGCCATCGAATTGATTATGCAACAACTAAGCATCAACAAAGAACTAAACTTGTCAAACTGAAAGAGCTAAAGAATACCTTATATTTCATCAAGGAAAACAACATCTTCCATTTTGAAGGAAATATATTTAAACAAACGCAAGGTGGCCCTATGGGATCCCCATTATCGGCATTATACGCAGAAGTGATTATGGCATACCTCGAAAAAGAAATTATTCAAAATTTACCTGAAAAACCAATACTTTATGCTCGATATGTAGAAGACATTATTATAATGTCTAAACTTAACAAAGACGAGCTACAAGATCTAGCACAGCAGTTTAGCAAAATCTGTAACACCATAGAGCTAACTATTGAGTTTGAAGAGGATAATTGCCTATCCTTCCTGGACATTCAACTAAAGAAAAACAAAAATAGTTTTGAATACTGTGTTCAGAAAAGCAACTTACATACCTGTACTGATACCATACTCGTCGCACCATCCAGTGTTACATAAAAAAAACAGCATAGTAAACTTGATACGGCGAGCGTACACACACACATCTAACAACAGGCTAAAAAATCAAGAGCTAGAGTTTATCTCGAAAATATCACAAGAGTATGGGTACCCGAGCAAGCTAATTAATAAATGGATACATGAGAGTAAAAAGCATATGACTCAGAGTAAAGAAGGCCAAGAAGTGCACAACCAAAGAAAGATGAGAAATAAAAAATTGAAATACATTGGAGCTTTCCCATACCTGGAAGGAGTGAGTAAAGGAATCAATAGGCACTGTGCTAAATATGACTTACAACTAGGAATCAGTGCACACCGTGAAAAGTATGACTGTCAACAAAAAAACAGAGGAAAAAATGCTAGAAGAATCAGGAACCTACGAAATTCCAATAGCACACATACCCCCAATATCGTACATTGGAAGTACGAAAAACAGATTAAAAAAAAGACTTAAACAACACATATCTAACTGGCAAAAAAAAGAAGCCAAAACTGCTTTAGTGCAATTCTGCTTGGAAAACCGGACATTCCCAAATTTCGATGAAATTAAAATGCTAAAAAAGAATAAAAAATCGGAAAGGCAAATGAGGAGGGAAGAAGCAATATTAATCTACAAAAATAAAGCAAGGGTATGTAACCAGAACGACCCTAGCACATTATCGGGCCTGTGGAAGGAACTAATAAGACAAGAAAAACAACAAAAGAAAAACAGGCAAAAAAAGACAAGAAAACCAGGATAGGAGAAGAAAATTTTAAAAAATTAAAAAAAAAAAAATACGGGGGAAAAAAAGTGTTCTTAACGAAACATAGATGTCGCCAGCCGGGCTTGATAACGAAATATATCCAGGAAAGTTTTTCCGACGAATGGCAACAAGGAGTATCGGACTCCATTAGCGCAAAGTTAACCACGAACATCGGTGGTAAAGTCGCCACGCTCCTGAAGATGCCCAGAGTATGGGCGAAAATTTCGAGTATAAAGAACAGTAAAAATTGATGTTTGAATCCTAAGGCAAAGATCCAATGAGTATACCCAGCGAAAAGTGTGAGAAGTAAAGCCAGTCATCGCATACAACGGACTTTAGGACAATAACATCAACAAAGACCGGAAAACACGTGCGTGAAATGTTCCCGTCGCTAGAAAGGAATGCCAAGGTAAGCATTATCCGCTAGATTTTTGTACAAGTTATTATGCTTTGTGTTTTCTTTAAGAAATGAATCATTGTAATCTGTAATCAGGGCTGCCAGCTATGGAGAGGCAAGGTGATCTTGCCCACCCAATAATCCTATATAGGGGGGATTTAAAAAAAAATCATTTTTCTTATGTGCTTATGAGCAGTTATTGTGTAGTTTCAAGTTTTAAAACATGTCACATTTTGAAGTTTATCTTTTAAATTGCATATTTTAAATTTTTTTATCTTGACAATAGCCCCCCCCCCTCCTAATAATTGGTTGAGTCTGCACCCCTTGTTGCAATCAAAGCTCGAGGCCGTCAGGTATCGTCATGGCCTCGAGCTTCAGATATGGTTCGGTTAACGTTTTTTGACTATCTGGCACACTCACTAAGTGGCCAAACTGGGAGAATGCCATCCCGCTAGCTCAAAGAATAAACAACAAGAAAGATGACACCCAATTTTCGGGTGTAATAAGCACGTCTTTTGAATTCGTTCTGACTTGAATTAAATTTATCAAAGCTATTCAAAGTCAATGGAACCGGTATAGAAAACAGTAGTATCTGACCAAAGAAAAAAGTTTTTCAATCTGATTTTTAATTGCGCAGATACGGCTGTAAACAAAATCGTGAACTTACGCCCTCTGGTTGCAGATATGTGCATTAAGAAAAATTTAAAATTATGTGAGAAATATCTCACAACAAAAATGCTCGCCAACAAAGAATTTTTCAAATTGTGCTATTAGAAGCAGATATATTAATACAGACATTTGACGTGGACTGGGAACAAACAGAAGTCATCACTCTTTCCACGTTTATAAGTGAGTCACAGAAAAATTCTCATTGGCCGCCACCAGGAATGGAACCCAGGGTCTTCCAGTTACGCGGAAGCATGTCCGGCGTGTAACTGAAAGTCCCTGGGTTCGATTCCTGGTGGCGGCCAATAAGAATTTTTCCGTGACTCACTTATAAACGTGCAAAGAGCGATGACTTCTGTTTGAAGAAGCTGTCCACAAAATAATTTTTTCAATCAAGCTTTTAGAAGTTCAGATTTTGCTGCAAGTGCCTACGAAGCAGATATTAATGCTTACGCCCCATAGTAGCCAAACCATATTTTATAAAAAATTACAATCAAAACATTTACCACCAGGAGCTGTATACGATACAGGAAGAATTTTTTTGAAATCTGAGTTTTAAAAGCAGAAATATCCGGGGGGGGGGGGGGAGCAATTTACGATAATGCCCCCTAGCAGAACGTCCATGAATTACTTGAAAATTTTAAAATTATATGAAAAACATGTTGCACCGAAAACTATCCAATAAAGAGGGAATTTTACAAATCGGGCCATTAGAAGCAGATATTTTGACAAAAATATGATATACATTTATTTACGCCCTCTGGCAGAGAAATCCTGCATTATTTTAAGAAATATTCCGAAATAGTTCATCGATGTGTGTGGTATCGGTCCACGAACGAATTTTTTCCAATCGGGATTTTAGAAGCTCAGATTTTGTGGCCATTACATCAGAAGCAGAAATTAACACTTATGCTCCCTGGTAGCCAAGCCATTGCTTACAAAAAATTGGAAACTATATGCAAAATATTTTCCACCAGGAGCTGTATACGCTGAAGAAAACATTTTTGAAATCTGAGTTTTAAAAGTAGAGATATCGGGGAAAACGCAGTTTACTTATTACGCCCCCTTGCGGAAAATCTATGCGCAACTTGAAAAAGTGACTTTACCTAAAATATTCGCCATAAATGGAATCGAAAGGTAAAAGAATTTTTTCAAACGGATGTTTAGAAGCAAACATATGAAATAAAATGTACTTTAAATTCCATATCATCTGCATTTACGCCCTCTAGCGGCGAAAATTGTACATTGTAAAAAAAAAGAAATGACGGATCACCATTTGCACATTTCAAGCTTCCAAACATAAAAAGAATTTTTCAAATTGGACTAATAGTTGCAGAGATATGGTGTCCACAGACGGACGGACAAACCAATAACAGAACCATGACCTTTTTTTTACAAAAGACTTGCTAAAAAATATCCCCCAATTCAAGTTTGTCAATTCTACCACTGTTTCCCACCCCATGCACCCCCTCGTTTCTGACGCTAATACTACCATCAGAAAAGCATTTGCCATTTTCCCAACTTCCCCACTTCTATCTTCAGAGTTCCTACATCTTGCCTACAAGTGGGAAAAAAAGAAAATTATTACCTTCCCAGATGCTCCTCACCAGTTTCCAAGTTCATTTAAGAAATACACAACTTATGAAGCAAAAATAAAATTACATTTTTCAAATAGGAATTATTTGAAATTAATTTATTTTTAT
Source organism: Macrothele yani (assembly GCA_039090855.1). Lineage (NCBI taxonomy): Eukaryota > Metazoa > Arthropoda > Arachnida > Araneae > Macrothelidae > Macrothele > Macrothele yani. The sequence goes on from CM077017.1 coordinate 17,031,805, forward strand.
CTAAAAACAAATTCTCTGCAACTGAACTGTCACAGCACTTCTCATACCTCACATTACTACAACAGAAAGGTCTACTCTTGTGATGCCATTAGCCATGTGCATGACAGAAAAATGTCTTACCAGGAAACACTCATTCTAATAGGTAAATTTTGGCATTATCTTGACAGCAACTCACACAAAGCCCTATTCAAGGTACTTGTTATTATATTACGAATGCTATAAAGTAATTAAGCAATCATTTTGTAAAAAAAAAACTTGCATTATGGATAAAAAAAACTTGCATTGTGCATTATGGCAACGATTCCACAATCTTCGGCGATGCCACAAATTGCGTGCATTCACTAATGACGTACATTTCGTGCTATAAGACTAAGTTTTTCGTCATCACAATCGCGCAACCGTTAGAAATAGCATTTTCTAATTGAAAAAAATTGGAATCCAAGCGATTTACATTTAAGACCACCAGTGGAAATCGCAAAAATAAATATCGGGTGAATCAGTTGTTTATCTCTGCTTTGTGATAAAAACGCATTTCAAAACTTGCAAAAATCTCTGATGACAGATTTCAAAAATCCATCTTGTTTTATATACATTCAAGTTTGTTTTCAGCTATTTTCTTCCCCTAAAACGCAAACAAACAAAAACACTTTTAGATTTTTGACAAAATTTCTCGAAAAACCGCTATATTGCAAGGCGGTGGCAAAAACATTGCACACCTTTATAAGAAGCATCTAAAAATTTCACTAAATGACCATCACATTTAAGACCAGAGCTTGAAAAATACCATGTCTGAGATGCCCAGGGCAGTTGCCCGGTCCAGGCAAGTACATTTAAAAATAAAAACAGTTTAGAATAGAATTTCCTACTACAAGAAAAAAGGCAGTTGTCGCATGTCACGTTTCCTTTCACCACTAATCACCGGAAGTTGTATTATTGTTATACCAAGGACAGAAGAATATCACTTCTTTAATTATATTATGCTCTAGGTTCAGAAATTGGAACCATATGTAGTTTTACTTCAAATGTTTACAGTCAATGATGGGACGCGTGCCTCTGATGGAACTAGCCTCCTGTGTTCAGCGAAAGGCTAAAACTTTTATGAAAGGAACACAGCAGAATCACTAAATTTCTCAAATACCAATTTCGTCATCATACCAATTCCAGCATAATCATCTTAAAATTTGAGATACACGCATTTGCACATTGAATGCTTTGAGTACAGGCCCATAAAATGCAAATGAAAAACGTAAAAAGTTCATATTTTTTAACTTAAAAAAACGAGGGTTCCGATTTTTTTATCTTAAAAAGATAGGTTTTCCTGGGCATCCAGCATTTACTACCTGGGTACATAAATAATTTCTGCACATACCCAGCTGGGCATGTAACTTTTCAGATATTTTTCAAGCCCTGAGGATCATCCGAGGAGATTACTGACTCACTGGTCGAGGAGATTACTCACACACTTTTTTGACCAATGCTCTGGAAAACTAATTGAAGTTGACAATGACCAAATCAGAGCATTAACTGAAAGCAACCCACACAATATGGCCTAAGCAATTGCGCATTTGTCTACACACGTGAGACTTTTCAGACACAATAAATATTTACTTATTTTGTTATCATCCTTATGCAGTTAGAAAATAGTGAAGGGGATTTGTGTTTGTCTTATTTTTGTTGTACTTTTCCTTTTATGATACAAAAGGAAAAGTATTTTTTTCAGTAAGAAATTTACTTAAAATTCTGAACATTTAAAATTGTTTTCTTATAATTATTTGTCAGCATTAGTACTTACTTATTGAATGGTGACAGTATTCAAGCTGCTGGAACTTTTTTTCTTGTAGCAATTTGGCTATTTTGTCAACAAAAGTTGCAGCAAAATGTTATGCAAATTAATTTTAGCCAGATTTAAGATTGTATTTTTTGCTATATTTACATACGAAAATACAAGCACAATGCATTGGCTAGATAAAATTTTGTACTTTAAATAGAATTCAAGAATAAAAACAAATAGGCTTTTACAATTCTAATTTTAATTCAAATACTTACATTTGCTGATGCATGCAGTTTGTGAAAATATATATACTATGTACAAAGACCAGGACTGAGCAAAGCCACAACCGACTGGACGACACGAACTGATAACACGCGTGCCGCGCTTGCAGCGAACTGCCAAAGAAACAAATGAAATGCCTCTTTCCTTATCCATTACAGCGAAGCCCTTGCAAAAGGTGCTCGAGGCTCACCGGTGCTTTTATGCAATAGGAGAACAGAAAACGAGGATGGAAAAACAACAACAGGGGAAAGCAGCCTGTAACAGCGGTAGGATTTTTATCTAAAAACCCTTGCAAAAGGTTTTTTAGATAAAAATCCTAGATTGACAGAGCAAAGCAGCGATGACTAAACGAAAAAATTACAGGGATAAAAAAAATTTAAAAAACAACCCTGCAAGTGCGAAGCAGGGGTGGGCGCGATGATGAGGATAAAAAACACAACGCAAGGGCTAAGCAGGTGTAGGTAGGATGACAAAGAAAAAATGACGGGGAAGGAAACCAGGTTGGCGGGGTGAAGCAGCAATGACAGAAAGAAAAATGGAGATGAAAAACGAAGCAGTGGTGGGCGGGATGTCGATAGAAAAAATTATAGGAAACGTTCGCTTTTCAACCGTTCAGCTGGGACTTTTTTTTTTTGTAAAATTACCATCTTTATTGCGATTTGGCGAAAATGAGAATGACAGCTTAAACACTGGTGACAGTACTGATGAAAACTGAAGGCAATGTAAGCTATATAGCACTCTGAAATACTAATTGTGCATTTCAATAAATTTATGGAATTGACTAACTTTTGGAATTACACCACAGTTAAGTTTAGATGTAGATGCACAGAAATGCAACTTTACATGAAAAATACAGCTATTTGCAAGCAAATTGTACTATATTTTCTATCGTATATTAACACATGAAAAGAAATAAGATGCAAAATTTCTTTATTCAGTGTTAAGCTTCTTATTACAAAGATTTTTTTTTGTAAATGTAACAGCCAATCTATTCAACTGTCGAAATCATTTTGACGCACTGCTAGTTAATTATTGCAAAATGTTTCAGAAATGTGTAAATCTCAGTTTAAGTGAAAGCAAAATTATTTTCAGTTGATTTCTAAATTTCATATACTCCTTGCAGCATTTGAATTTTTGAGCGACAATCTGCTGATCCCAGATGACCAAAAATTGAGTTGGACTACAAAAATCAAAATGAGTGTAGTTCAATGGCCCAGTCACTTTTACAGGTAATGGCATTTATTTCACAAAACAGCTAAAAATTTATTTATTTTATTTTTTTTGTAAAGGGAAGTTACAAAATATTTTTCATTCATGATAGTGAATAACTTAGTTATTAATACTATCCTCGCTAAAGTCCAGATGACAAAAATTACAGTCCATGCAGTGGTGAAGGAAAATCCCTAAGTAACTCAACCCTCACTATTCACAGGGGTTAGGTTCCTTGAAAATGCTGTGTATACAGAACCATTGATCCCATGGGGAAAACGAGGGTTAGGCTACTTACTGTGGGACCCTGTTCACCATGTACACTTTTGCTACTGACCATAAACTCATCATTCTATATACTCTTTGTGTAAAAAATAGCTCACTAATTATACTGTGCATTTTATAAATGTATTTCATACACTGTTTTCTTTGAAAAAGTTAACACACAAATTTAAATGTTCTTTCATTTCCTCATCAAGAACCACAGATGTAATTTTTGCACTCTGGTGCTGATTCACACACAGCTCTACACATATATTCTTCCTTATGGCAAATCAATTGGACGGTGGATTCATTCACACCAAATTCATGGCCAACGGATGCTACAGACATCCCAGAACAAAGTTTATCTAACAAACGTACTTGAACACAGAGGCTCATCAAAGCCTTGAAGCACTTATAAAAGGCTCATTTAAGCTTTGAAAGCACTATAAGCTCATCAAAAGAGACATTACTAAGTTGTTATTTTAATCATGGAGCAATTGTGTTGCCAAGTGCACTTAGGCACACTTTGCAACACAACTGCACTATACTTGGATGCCATTATTAATTACAAAAATAAAAAAGTTTAAAGCTGCAAAAAGTGGATGAAAAGATGCTTGACAATGACATATGTAAACAAAACGATAGCCGTGAGAACAAGGAACCAGTCTCTCCTTGCTAGACGGCCACGCTGAGTCGCGAAACTTTTTGCCTACTGTGTATGGTCACAAATACTAGCAAATGACAAAAAATGAGAAACTTTATTTCATGGGAATAGCAATGATAGACAGTGTATTAAAAGCAAGCAGCCCCAGGCAATGCAAAAGCTACAGGTTTGGCAGCCACCCAAATGCATTGTTAAGAATCTCTTGCACCATGAGAATATTGCAAGGAGAGTACCGTAACTCTCACTTCTGTAAAAGGAATCTCAGGAAGGGAAGTGCATTGTGTGTGTTTCAGTGGCAGACTGGGAAGCATCAGTTTAAAAAGAGAAAAGCCATGTTATTTTTGAGTTTGTGAACAGTAATTTGTTAGATTTCATAACATGTGGAATTATAGTATTAGTTCTGAACATCTACCAAAAAAAAAAAAAAAAACCACGAAAGCATCTGAATCCAAAGATATCAGTGATAGAAAATATGAATGTGATGGGCAATCACGTGTGTTTCAGCAGCAGTGGCTGGAGACTTTTAGTTGGCTCCAGTATGATTCTGAAAACGATGTTTTGCTCACTTTGTAAAAATTATAAACTTGCTGATAAACAGCTTTAATTACAGGAAGTGAGAACTTCAAAATTGATTCCATCAAGGCACATGCATCAAGTTGCCTCCATAATTAGATAATACATTTCAACTAGGGACATATTTAGAAGGGGGAGCTTTGCCCACATGAAGGGTAATAAAACTAATATAGCATGCATATTAAATGTGTTAATATTTGTGTCATTTGCAGATCAGCAGAAATGGGTACGAACTTTTAGTATACACTGGTGTCCCACAGATAAAAGATTTTTTTTTTTTTTTTTTTACAAAATTCTACTACTGCATCATGTTCGAATTGCCAGCCTAGGGTCCTGCAATATATCCTGCTGACCCTGATTATGGGATTCTGGCTCAACAGGGTTAGTCCAAAAACATTTCAGCATTTATATATATCTTTAAAGAAGTGTTTAATCAATGCATCCTTCCAGTTCTTACATATGGAGCAGAGGGATGGACCATAACTAAAAAAGGACATACAAAGGCTACAGACAACTGAAAGAAGCATGGAGAAATGCATATTTGGTGTAACCAGGAATGATAAGAAGAGGAATCCGTGGATAAGAAAAATGACAAGAGTGGAAGACATGATCAGAGTAAAATCCCTGAAGTGGCAATGGGTTGGACATGTTGCCAGATGAACGGACCAACGACGGACAACTGAAATTTTAGACTTGATTCCAAGGGATAGAAAAAGACCCAGAAGACAACATGGGAGATGGATGGATGAAATTTTAAAGCATGCCAGAGTAACATGGAAGAGACAGGCTCAAGACAGACAGTTGTAGAAGAAACTTGGGGAGACCTTCATCCAACAGTGGACTGATAATGGTTGAAAATGATACTTATACATCAGTCATCATAAGGAACACCATACTTTATATATATTCCAAATCAAATATGAAAACTACAGAATCCTGGCACAGAGGAATGGGTTTTTTCCTTTGGTTGGAGATTTAACAACTACTGTGAGCAACTCAGTGGGCTATAAGCAGTTGCTAATCCCTAATTTAGAGCCACTGGTTCTAGGGAAGGGACAGAGCCAGTGCCGTAAGACAAACATAATATCCATGCATCACCAAGATTCGAACCCAGACCCATCTCAGACATATGGTCAGAACCCAGTGCTTAAACCATGGCGTAACCAGGGTGGCAGAAATGGGTTCAGTCTAATAACTCCAGCTATGTTTTGTGAATTTAGGGCCACTGGTTCTAGGGGAGGGAGAAAATTATCCTCCAACAAAATAAATTTTGAAACAAAGGAGGGTATGCATGTATAACAAATCCTTTAAACAAATGTTGATTATGGAATTTCAATCCTAATTTGTCTGTACAGCACATTTTACTTTCATTTTTTTTTTCTATGATGGGGTTTAATTACCACCACAAGCAACTCTAAAGGCTGCAAGCCATTGCTTATTCCTATGGTTCCAGAAAAAGGACCAGCACCATATGACAAGCACTACTTACCTAGGACTCGAAACTAAGCTAAACTCCAACAAGACAAAAACCTACATCTCAGACTACTTGCCCACAGGAGCAGCCAATTGTGTTTTAAGGTACCAAAATAATTTTGTCTCTAAGCAAAATATCTGCAATACTCATTGATAAAGATAATCTGAAAACATGTGGAAAAAAGAATTATTTGCTTTAAATAAAACAGGGTTTTTTTTTTTTTTTTTTTGGTGTAAGGAAATATTGCTTTCTTAACAGCATTTTCCGTACTGCCCATGCTACTTACTCCTTAATGTTTTGATTTCTTTTTAAATGGTGTTTAATGTATGATTCAACTGTATAGCCAAAATGCAAAATCTGTTTTGGGAAATGTTAAATATTATCAAACTAGTTTTCTCAAAATATAGGTAAAGTCTACTAGTTCATAATGCAATCCCAGTATTTGTAATGGAGCTTTTCTAAATAGTTACAAAATGTTTGTGGGCTACCAGTGCAGCACACATTTTTTAAAAGGATTTCATTAATAAATTTGGCCAAAGTTATCATTACAATTACACCAGGTTAGGGGATATTTAACTATAAAAAACAACGTGAAAATGATAATTTGATGTGAACCGTTTCTCAAACAAGTTTTATATGGAAGCACCCACTTTCTGACTCACCACATAGGGTTCATTGTATATTTTCTAACACGAGGGTTGTACTGAAAGTAATGCAAAAGTGGGCATAACTTTATTAACTGACAGAGGTCATTCAAATTGCACATGTTTGTAGAGTAACTTTTCCTCTATAGTAACCCTTCCTTTTTTTTTTTTTTTTTTTTGATTGGAGGTTTAACGACCACCGTGAGCAACTCAATGGGCTATAAGCAGTCGCCCGTCCCTAATTTAGGGTCACTGGTTCCAGGGAAGGGAGAGAGCCAGTGCTGTAACACAAACACAACATCCATGCCTCACCGGGATTCGAACCCGGACCCCTTTCGGACGAATGATCAGTGGCCATCCCTTAGACCACTGCGCCACCGGGGCGGCGTAACCCTTCTTCAATGCACGTAAATAATGGATTCCAAGCAGAAGCAACGTGCCATCGACGGGTTCTTGACGAAGGTAGAGTGCAGGCTGTTCGACATCCACAGAAGGCTACAGAATGTTTGTGGAGAATACACCATTGACAAGTGCAGTGTGCACAGATGAATGAAGAAGATTAAAGGGGAAACCAGCATTGAAGACAAACCACACAGTGGGAGACTATTATCTGCGACTATTGACATGAATCGTCAGAGAATAAATGGATTCACGCAGAGAAATGAGTCACAATCCATGAGCTTGTTGCACAACTGGACTGTGGTCACAATGTCATACAGAAGATGGTGGAAGACTTAGGGTATCAGAAAGTGTGTGCAAAATGAGCACCTCAGCAGTTGACACCCGATTTGAAGGAGAGAAGGGTGGAAGTCTGCTCTGATCTGCTGGAAGTATTTGAAGTCAGTGAAGACACATTTTTTTCCAATCTGATGACAGGGGATGAAACGTGGGCGCATCTTTGCGATCCAGAAATGAAGAATCAATCCACGGAATGGTGTCGCACCTCTTCACCAAGGCCTAAGAAGTTCAAGAGCCCGCGATCAGCACAAAGTCATGGTGACCGTTTTTGGGATGACAGGGGTGTCATTCTTGATTTTCTGGAACATGGTTGTACTGTGACCAGCAAGCGGTACATTGGGACACTCAGAAAGCTTAGAGAAGCCATAAGGAGGAAGAGACCGAACAAGAATCTGAAAAGGATACACATTCACCATGACAATGCGAGACCACACATCTTTGGCAACAAATCAGGCGATCAGTGGTCCCCTATCCACTGTACAGCTCAGATCTGGCACCCTCAGACTTCCACTTGTTCGGTCCAATGAAGGACAGTCTCCGGGGACAACGATTTGATGACAGAAGAGGTGAAAGTGGCTGTGAAGAAGTGGGTACAACAGTCCACACCTGAATTTTTTCAAAGAGGATTCGAGAGTTGTATTCAATGATGGTGCAAATGCATTGCTTTGGATGGAGACTATGTTGGCTAGTACCATTGTATAAAGAGAGTTACTCTACCAACATGTGCAATTTGAATGACCTCTGTCAGTTAATAAAAAAGTTATGCCCACTTCTGCATTACCTTCGGTACAACCCTCGTGGTACTTAAACCTTCGTTCTGTTTGCTGAATAGAGGGAAAACCAAAAGGTCAAACTTTACATCAGCCAAATTAAATGTGAATTTCTTCACTGACCCATTTTTACAAGAATTATTTCCTGTTTGTTTCTTATCATAATAAATGTAGGAATTCATTGGTGGCAAATGCCTTTAGTTCTGCTGAATAAAATTATTACATTCATTCAAACCTAACTGCAATCCACAGTTCCCCTAACTTTTTCTTTTAAATTTGCTTTGTGCATGTAAAATCCTAGCTAAAAAAAAAAAAAAAAAGATGTGCCTGGGTCACTTCACATTTTAATGATTATGATTACCACATTTCTACAAGGTGTATCTGGTTAAAAGCAAAAAAAAAAAAATCACGTTCAAATTTTCATGGAATTTCACGCAGCGATATTTAAAGTCAGGCTGACAACTTCACAGAATGCATACCAAACATGCTCAACCAACATAAAGTAAATTAAACTACACAACACCCAATTTAGCCTACTAACCTGCTGGCATGCTTTTCTCACAATGCGAGGTATTCGGATACCGATGGGCAACATCACGGGTTATTAAAAAAAATAATTTAAAAAAATTCATATAAATCGCAAGGTGCAGTCTTTTTGGTTTCTTTTGCTTCTTTATTTGGGTTTTATGCATCGCTATCCACTAACTAATCAGTGAAAATGATAAGTTCCGTGTTTTATATGTAAGCAACAGATTCAGTTTGAAAGCAAGCCGCTGGAAAATAAAAACACAACGGTCCAAATGTGACAGTTTCTGCTCGGAAAATATGCAACCGGAAACTTATGTCATCCTATCGATTTGCCGGTTAGGAAGATCAATGTATACGGGAGTGGTCCCTTCGGCTTGCATTTGGCAATAAATACAGACCTGCATGGAACTGGAAAAGCTTAAATACAACAGAAATGTCATAAAGTCATGAATGGCCTACCTTAACTTCAAATTTTCCATAAAACCTTCAAGTGATATATCCTCTAAGAGCACAAAATCACCAGTGCCGACCTCACCGTACGCCGCCATTGTGAGGATTTGAAGAGACAACTATGTGCACTCTCGAACCCAGTGTCAGAAGAAAGTGAGTCGCCTATGTTTCCCGCAGGCTTTCGGATCTTCCTAGCTGTCAGCTGATCGCTAAGAATCTAAAAAAAAAAAAAAAAAAAAACCGGACGATACCTGCCCTGAGCTGTTGACTTGTTACCTCGCTTGATTTCCTACGAAAGTAGTATGAAGTAATGTCTACTTAGCAGTATTTTGTACACACTCTGAAGAACACGAATTCAATTTATACAATTTTGTATTAATGACACGTCAATTTAAATATCACTTGCAAACGTTTACTGTCGTTCTGTTTTAAAGTTAATTGAAAAAATCGGGAAATTTGAACAGTGCGAAATTTCACGTTCTAAATGAGATTACACAATAATTTGGCGATTCAAATATAATGGTCTATGGTAGGGAACTTATGTGTCAGGTAAATTATTAGGTTAAATACGCGGTTCATTCATTCCCGAGCAGACGGCGGTGCGTTGAACCTAAAAGGGTTGTAAAATTTAGCAATTCTTGAATTAAAATAAATAAAATAAAAAGCGCTATTAGGGACAGAGACAAATTTGACTTTTTGCCTTACTCATTTAATTAGTGATTTTTGTTTCTGTCTTCATAAATTGTTTTAATTATGATGCTGTTTGATTGACAACAATTTTTATCGGGTTTTGTAAGAAAAGTTGCAGTTGCTTTGCTTGTACGTCCGTCTGTCCGTTTATATTGAACTTTTTTCATTTTTGAGGTTTCCAAACATTCTCTTTGTGGCTGATAGGCTGGGCTGCCTTTCACATTTAGGGGCCCTGAGCTGAACATTGGGGGGGGGGGGGGGGTAGCTTTTCACTCTGACGAATCAGTTTTTTTTTTTCAGATATTTTATTAATATTTTTGTTTCTAACTACAATTTTTAGGAGGATACAATGTACAATAAAATATAAACTACGCTGGTAAACAGATAAACACTTCTCAAAAGAAAAAGGAGGGGCAGGTGTGAGAGAAACTAAAATTAACACAAATTTAGGGCGCAGAAAAATAGGATAACTTCGAAATCCAATAAGAGACATTTATCTACTAAATGTGGGAGTTACTCATTTATGTAGGAGTTTAACTCCTTTATGTTGGAGTTTTAAATGAAGTTTATCGACCAAACAGCATTAATAAAAGCTGTAAGTAAAAGTCAGAATATACCGGAAATTCGGGGTCTGATTTTAGTCCTTGTTTTCTAAATAAGTTTAAATGCTTTCTTTCTTGGATCAATTGCTTGTTCAAACAAACCAGAGAGGGGAAATACGTAGTTGTGCGTTTATTATCAACACCCTCTGCAGGCACGTATCCAGGAATTTTGTTCGGGGGAAGGTGTCCGAGTCCGAGCAAAAAGTAATAATAATGTATGTATAGCAGATGTAGGTGGCAAGTTGTATTGACCATATGCTGTACTAACCTGCGGCATGCATAATGTACATTTCATTATGTCATGTCTCTTGAGGGAGGGAGGACCGGGAAACCCTGAGATTACAGAGACTAATTTTCGAACTGATATAATAGAAACAAAATAATAAATTCGTGTTGCTACAAGGAATAAATGAAAAGACCAAACGAGAAATTTATTGAAATGTTTTAAATTGCACAGAAACTTGCCTTGAAGACCATTCATAAACAAACCGTTCTATATTCATTCGTTAATTTTAATAGACTACATAAAGAAGCTTAAGAAGTTCTTTACTGCCTTTTTTGGCACGTCTTTTACAAAAAAAGATCGTGCTTATGTTACCGGTTTGTCAGACCGTCCGTCCGTCTGTACCCACGATATCTCTGCAACTATTAGTCCGATTTGAAAAATTATTTCTGCGCCGGATACAGCTCCTGATGGGACATCGTTTGCACATAATTTCTAATTTATGTAAAAAAAATGGTTTGGCCACCAGGGGACGTAAATCTCAATTTCCGCTTCTGATGTATTTGCAGCAAAATATGAGCTTCTAAATTCTCGATTGAAAAAAACCGTCGTTTGTAGACCGATACTACTCATGTCGACAAACCTTTTAGAAACATTTTCTTCTTAAAATAATGCATGGTTTCTACGCCATGGGGCGTAGATGTATATCTTATTTTTGTCAATATCTCGACTTCTAGGAGTCCGATTTGAAAAATTCCTTCTTTGTTGGATAGTGTTTCCAGTGTGACATGTTTTTCATATAATTTCAAAATTTTCGAGTTACTCATAGACTTTCCGCTAGGGGGCGTAAAGGTAAATTGCTTTCCCCCTATATTTGTACTTCTAAATCTCTGGTTTGAAAAATTCTTTCTGCACCGAATACAGCTCCTGATGGGAAATCCTTTGCACATAATTTCTAATTTTTGTAAAAAATTGTTTGGCCACCAGGTGGCATAAGTCTTAATTTCCGCTTCTGATGTATTTGCAGCAAAATATGAGCTTATAAAATCTCCATTGAACAAAAAGTCGGTTGTTGACCAATACTACTCATGTCGACAATAGTTTTAGGAACATTTTCTTCTTGAAATAATCCATACGCCAGAGGGCGTAGATATATATCTTATTTTTGTCATTATCTATACTTCTAGGAGTCCAATTTGAAAAATGCCTTCTTTGTTGGACAGTGTTTCCGATGCGAAATATTTTTCCTATAAATTAAAATTTTTCAAGTAAATCATAGACTTTTCGCTAGGGGGCACAAAGGTAAATTGCGTTTTCTGCGTTATTTCTGCTCCTAAAACTCCGATTTGAAAAATTCTTCCTGTATCGCATACAAGACCTGATGGAAAATAGTTTTCACATAATTTCTAAAGTTTGGTAAAGAATGGTTTGGCCACCAGTGGACATAAGTGTTAATTTCTGCTTCTGATGTATTTGTAGCAAAATCTGGGCTCCTGAAAACTCGACTAAATGTTGTTGTTTTTTCTTGGACCGATACCGCTTATATGGAAAAACCTTTTAAGAATACTTTCTTCCTGAAATAATGCATGGTTTTCCCACCAGGGGACGTAAAGTCACATCTTATTTTTGTCGATATCTCCGTTTCTAAGAGTTCGATTTGAAAAATTATTTCTGTGTTGGAAAGCGTTTCCGGTGGAAAATGTTTCTCATATAAATTCATGTTTTTCTTAACGCACAAGTCTGCAACCAGAGGGCGTAAGCTCATGATTCCGTTTACAGCAAAATCTGGGGGATTTTTTTTTTTTTTTGATTGGAGGTTTAATGACCACCGTGAGCAACTCAATGGGCTATAAGCAGTCGCCCGTCCCTAATTTAGGGTCACTGGTTCCAGGGAAGGGAGAGAGCCAGTGCCGTAAGACAAACACAACATCCATGCCTGACGGGATTCGAACCCGGACCCCTTACGGACGAATGATCAGAGGCCAGCGCCTTAGACCACTGCGCCACCGGGGCGGCAGAACGGATTCAAAAGACGTGCTTATTACACCCGAAAATTCGGTGTCATCTTTTTTGTTCTAATGTGTAGGTAGCTGTAGGCCCATGGGTTCAGGGTAGGAGCGCGTGCGGAGGGCGCAGATGCCCCGGTTCCCCTTCCCAGTTACCGATTTGTTTATAGCTTTTGTGGGCAATTATTAAAAAATTAATAAAAAAAAATTGCACATTTTTTGTTGTTGTTGGTTATGCGCTTGACCCTCTGTACAGGAAGTACTACATTTCAGTCCCGTTGTACGGTATTGAAATGGAGCGTGGCAGAAGATATTTTCGCGCAATGATCTTGTATGACATTAAAAGTGGCATAAAAGAATTCGCTAAAAGAATATTTCGCTCGCAATCTGTCCTTACTGTTATTCATTATTTCTTGATTTGTAACCCAATTTCCAATGTCCAATAATATATTAAAAAAAAACATATTAAAAATAAATATTTATTTTAAATTGGGGACCCTGTCTAGGTCGGGGGCCGTGGACCAGTGCGGCCCTGCTGGTCCACCCCGTTAAGACGGCACTGCTGATGGCTTGGACCACCTCCCCCCCCTCCCCGAGCATAAATGGATCTTGAAAATTCTCTAAAGAAATTTTATTTGTTTATATGTATGTCCGTCGAAAAATAATTTTTGAAATCGGACTTCCAGAAGCAGTGATATGAAAAATACGACGTGTATTTAGCTCCACAGCAAAAAAACTTTGCTTCATTTTGAAGAGGAAGAAATTTGCGCAAAATGTTTTCGTTGCAGGACGGACGAACCCGCATTATCTCATCATGCCCCGGAGTAGGCGGGCGATCATCCAGATCACGGAGCTTTACATAATTCGTCCACCGTTGTGGACCTTAAAAGCTAACCTTGATTTTTAGGCAGATCCTCTAAACTTAATCTTGCCATTTGGCAAGGTGAACATCAAGTAAGCTTTACTCAACTCGCCTACTGAGCAATTAAATAATCGTCAGTAGGAAATATCGTCACCTTGATAAACAGACATCGTGGATCAAAATTGCTGCTGCCATGGCGATGAGGAGGAAGCATTGTTAACATTTTTCAATCATTGATAAAAACTTAAGGTCGTCTACTGACATACTGCTCTCAGTACAGTCCTACTGATTATGAAATGTTTCAATACATAATATTAAAAAAAAACGATTTCTACCCTTCAAATATTCTCTATTGTTTTTCAGCGCACTTTTTTAAACGACTGCTCAATTTTGAATATTTTAAGTGCAATTTTTTGTTGATTGCCCCTTTTTATTTGGAATCATACTTCGGAAGAAAATGTTCAGAACAGAAATCACTGCATCAGACAAGTCGCCGTTGTAATAATGGAAAAATAAATATTAAGATAGAAATGTCGTTCCTCGTGCTGGGTTTGAGCCGCGGATGACTTCGTTGTTAGCAGTTCAGACTATCGATGCAAGGTCCCCAGGTTCAAGTCTGGGCTGATCTTTTGGAGATGGTGTGGTTTTTTTTTTTTTTTTTGATTGGAGGTTTAACGACCACCGTGAGCAACTCAATGGGCTATAAGCAGTCGCCCGTCCCTAATTTAGGGTCACTGGTTCCAGGGAAGGGAGAGAGCCAGTGCCGTAAGACAAACACAACATCCATGCCTCACCGGGATTCGAACCCGGACCCCGTTCGGACGAATGATCAGAGGCCATCGCTTAGACCACTGCGCTACCGGGGCGGCATGGTGTGGTTTACTAACAATCGCTGAATATCCGCCGTGCATCAAACGAGCATGTTAAGTGACGGCCCCCAGGCTGGACCCACTGGTTAAATGGGTATCCTTTCCTATGCCCCCCCTGAAATTCTGTCACCCCTCTATGTGCAATATCGTACTTGTACGGTGGCGCCATCTACTGTACTCTAATCTCACTACAAACTGTTCTGTCAAAGTCGCTAGACTTGCTCTCATTCCTTCCGTTTCTGTGTCCTGCCCAAAAAGCGATCTCGCTGTAGGTGGCTGGGACTTAAACTCTACTCATTGTGGACGGAAGTCCTACAAGTAAATGACAAATGGAATGCATATCGATACCGTGCTGGGTTAAATGTCTCTATGTTATGAAAACATTTGGAAGAGAGTTTTGACTCTCAGACGTAAACGTATTAGCAGAGTATGATCCTCATTAAGCAATATCACTGCTTTACGTTAGAAAGTGCGAAGGAGGATCGAAACGTAACGCACATTTTTTTTTCTCTTTGCCGGTTGCAGACAACGAGTTTGAATATCACGTTACAGACCGGTTTAGCTGGATCAGGTGTTGCCGTGGAGGAAGACAGCGTAAACGACGGCACAAAGATGTCGCGTTTGTTAGCGTCGTTTATGAATGAAGAGCAACGCGGTGTAGTCCGATTTTTGTGGGCTAAACGGGAAACTCCGACGGAAATTCACAAGCAAATGGTGTAGTGGCGGCTCGTTGCTAAAATTAGTGGGGGTGCTGGTTCAGAAAAAATTGTATCCATTGTTTTAATATTGTGTAAAACGAAACAAACACATATAAAAAGAAAATTTATACAAACAAATTTTTTTTTACTTACTAATAGCCTAAATTGTTACAGTTCAAGCTTGATCCATTCATTTAAAAACGAAATATATTCTTCTTGTTTTAATTTGCGCGAAAAGATTAATAATTTTCTCCTTCATCTCTGGATGACTGCCGAGGAAATTTTTCTCCATTGAAAGCACTGCAAGTGCATTTAGTCTTTCAGGATTCATAGTGCTCCTTAGAAAAGTGTTTATTCTTTTCAGTGTTGAAAAGCAGCGTTCTGGTTCTGCTGTTGTCGTGGGAATTGTCAAGAGGATTTTTATCAGTTTCGTAATTTCACTAAGAACATCGTCTAGATTATTTTCCAAGATAAATTGCAGAAGGTCAATTAATTTGCAATATTCATGCATATCGGATCTACAATGGAATACTTTTAGTTCAGTTTCAAGCTTTTCTTTGTCAATCATGGGATATGCTTCAGTGATCAGTACTATCTCTTCTGTAGGCAGTTCATTCTTAAAACTAGTGAAGCTTTTCTTGTTGAACAATTTAGCAGCTGCTAAGTGTTTAGGGGAAGAATATCTGTCCATTATATCAACACATATACAGTCACACACTTCCTTAGCTTCTGCCATGAGTGTCTTTGAAGGATTCTCACAGTACTTCGAGTTTCTTATTTCTAAAATAGCAGTTCTGAAATCTGTTATACAGTATATTCATTGATTTTAAACACACTAATTTCTCGAGATTGCATTTGGTTGTAAATTACTTCAACATAAGGCATAATCTGATGAAAAAACTCTAACCGAAACATGAAATTATCATCATTCAGGTATTTTAAAATTCCTGTTGCTTCTGCAATGGTTCCATCTGCATTTGATGTTGACTGAATTTCAGTAAGGCAGCTTTTTAAAGGTTGTAAATTTTCATGAACTCTGTTTACGGTCCGTATGTTATAGTTCCACATTGTAGAGGATGGACGTGGAATGTTGACGTTCATATGCTTTTTGAGAATGGATACACGTTGCGGTGATCTTGAAAAGAATGTTGGAATAGCCAAAATGTTAGAAAAAAATATTCTTGCGTTCCGTGTAATACTTGCTGCATTTCTCATTATTAAATTAAGTTGATGCGCATTGCTATAAACTGCTTTTATTTTTGCTTGAACTCCTGCTTTTTTACCTTTTATGACATTTGCACCATCAAATGTCTGAGCTATCAGTGTTTGTCCATTTCCTTGAAGGGTTGTGTCTAATTGTTCTAGAATACGTTTCGATATGTCATCTGCAGTTTGATTTTCTGGATAAAGAATCCCCAAAAACGCTCAAATATTTCTCCATTCAACACGTAACGTAGATCAATGACCATTTGAGTGTGTTCCGATATATCTGTAGTGTCATCAGCCATGACAGCTACAAATGAAGCTTCTCTAATTTCTGTCCTTATCTCCTCATGGTATATTTGTAGCAGGCAGTCAAGTATCTCATTCTGAATGGTCTTAGAAACACCTTTGAAGACCGTACTGGTTTCTAAGTGATTCTTCAAATCTGGATATAATTTAGAGGCAAAATTTATTAATCCTCTAAATACCCCTGGATTTACTGAATCGTCTTTTTCATCATGTCCACGTAAGGGAGTTTCAAAGTATCCACAAAAGAAAATACAGTCTACTATTTTGGATAAAATTTCACGGTTCTTTTTAACCTTTATGTTATGCTCATTGATTGAAAGTCTGTATGCCTCACTAAGTTCCTCCTTAATATTTACGTTCCCTAAAGCTGTCAGTGAAACCACTTTTTCAACGTGCTTCTTTGACTTCTCATGTTTTTTCTTTCATTTTGTTTATATTTCTAAAACCGTCTTTTGTCCACGGTACATCACCTCCAAACAGCAAACACGGGAAGCAAGACAATGCATTTTTTACTTCACAGTCGCAAAGCCAACTTTTACGTTGGTACCATTCAGAATTAAAGCTACGAATATACTTCTTGTTGTTGCTTATTCCTGGCTGAGATATTTGAATATCAGGTGTTGAACGGCCTCTTTTCTTCACTGTAACTTTCTCATGGAGAGATAACTGTGAAAACTTAAGCTGTTGAAGTTCACTTACAGTCACAGAACTTATTTCTTGGGGATGCAAGGGGGCCATGGTTAAATTATTTAAATTTTCTGTAAAATAGAAGAACCGAAAAAAAAACCCCCTATGAATTAAATAGAATGGCTGGAAGCATCACAAATTCACAATCATCTAATTCTACACTTTATCACATTCAAGAAAGAATATGGTACGACGGTTTTTAAGAGCAACACACGCGGAGCCAAAAGAAACCTTACGCTTGCCCAACAGAGTCGTCACTGCGTAATCGACAGTGCTCTCTCTACCTAGTGTGTTGCCTCCTATCTCGGAGCTCGGACATGAGCGCGTGCGCACAACAGCCAAACACCGCGTCGCTGGAACTGTGAAACGCACAGTTTCATACAAGGATGTTTGTAATATTTTCATGAACTAGGGGATGGCAACTGACATTAAGCTTAAGGATTATACATGTATAATGTACAAGTATAAAGAAAGAATTAAAGAAAAAAAGACTCATTATATTGAATGTTATCGGTAACATCGAGTGAAAATAGGGGGTGCTGCAGTGCCTATACAGGAGCCGTGCCTGGTATGGTGGTGATTGTTTGGACAGCAGCAACATCTCCAGATAGTGCAGTTTTTTTTGCAGAGGGCGGTGGCAACTTTACCAATTCGCCACGTTCCGGTCGACCTGTAACAGCGGCATCACGTGCCACTGTGAGAGGCATTAAACAGGAAATTCTGAGTGCCCGGAGGTTCCCTCTCCACACATTGGCACAGAAGTTCAACATTTCGTACGGTATAGCGTACGATATTGTGCATGACAAATTGCAATTTCGCAAGGTCAGTGCGCGATGGGTGCCCAAGAACTTGACAGACGACCAGAAGGGACAGAGAATGATGTCATCCTTGTAGCACTTGATGCGTTACGCAGAAGAAGAAAATGAATTTCTGGCAGGCGCAGTGACGGGTGATGAATCCTGGGTGTACCACCACTACACTCGTGAAACAAAGAAGGCCAGTATGGTGTGGAAACATTCCGATTCCCTGCCACCCCAAAAAATTCAGAATAAGCCAATGTGCACCAAAAGTCCTTAGGCGTTTTCCTGGTGGAGTTTCATCCAACGAAGACCACTGTGAATGCCAAAACCTATACTAACACATTGACAAAGTTGCGTCGTGCCCTTCATGACAAAGGATCTAACAGAGATTCTGCAAATGTCAGATTGTTTCATGATAACGCTCGGCCACATGTTGCACAACACGTTCGGGACAAAATTGCGCAATTTGGCTGGGAGGTGCTCCAGCACCCACCGTACAGTCCGGACCTGGTTCTTTCGGGACTTTTATCTGTTTGGTCTCTTGAAAATATTCCTGGGTGGCCAACGCTTCGATTCGGCTAACAAAGTCAAATCGGTTCTCCGCAGGTGGCTATACGCTCAGAAAACGAACTTTTATGAACAAGGTATACTAAAACTGGTACCACGCTGGGATAAATGTCTCGAGCGTCTCGGATCTTATGTTGAAAAATAGCTGAGAAATGTAGTTTCACTATGTCATATTTTGTTTTGCCTATCTATTAAACTGTTGACAAAAAAATAGTGTGCGTTACTTTTCGATCCACCCTCGTATACTACATATGTATACAATGCACGTGTATATAATGCAGAAACCTTATTTTTCACTAATAATTGCATGTCCTTTTCCAAAATTCGTGAATGGAAAACTGATACAATTATATTATTTAACAGACAAATGTCAGTCTCTTGTGAGCAAATTTTTTATTTACAGTCAAAGCATGTGATTAATGACCAAAGCAAAGCAGCTAACATATTACTCCACATTTCATTGTGAAACACAAGTTTGTCCGAGGCGAAGATCGAAACCGCGCCCCTTCACTCAGCTACACGTACGGAATGAACCGCTGCAGATTTGTCGTCTTGACGCGTGATTCATATCTCTAGTACGTCACAACATATAATTAAAATAATTTTCTTCATTTCCAGGGTTGATACAATACAGGTACTTCAGGTAAGTTGTTTGGCTTTGAAGACTAATTAATATTGTGTCAGTCTGGGTGTGTGTGTCAAACCAACTGCATAGCCTTTCGTTTGAAAAAAATATGCCAATAAGGATCATTGAGTTACATAGCAGGAGACGGGGGCGCCCCCAAGATTTGGACAAAGTGTGTGTGGGAGGGGGGGAAGATGACTTTAGACCATTCATCCACTGTTGCGGATCTTCAAAGCTTGCCTTGATTTTTAAGAGATCTTCTAAAATTGATCTTTAGTTTTGACAAGGGGAACACCAAGTAAAATTTACTCAACTCGCCTACTGCCCATCTAAATAAATTATCGTCAGTAGCGTAATAACTTGATAAAAAGATATCGTGGGTCCAAATTGCAGCTCGCATGGGGACGAGGAGGAAGCATCGTTAACATATTTCAATCATTGCCAAAAACATAAAGTCGTCTACTGACAAACTACTCTCAGTACAGTACTACTGCTTATAAAATGTCCTAATACATAATATTCAAAAAACCGATAACTACCCTTCAAATATTCTCTATTGTTTTTTAGCTCACTTTTCTAAACGACTGCCCGGTTTTGAAAATTTTTAGTTCAAATTTTTGTTGGTTGTCCTTTTTTTTCGAATCATACTTCGTAAGAAATGTTCAGAACAGAAATCACTGCATGAGACAAGTCACCGTTGTAATCATGGAAAAATAAATCTTAAGATGAAATTTCTTGCTTGGTTTAATGTCTCTGTATTCTATGTTACAAAAACATTTGGAAGGGAACATGTTAGCAAATCATGATCCTCTTAAAGCAATATCACCGCTTTGTCTTAAAAAGTATACTACATATGTATACAATGCATTTGTTTCAGTGCAGAAAGTTCACTAAAGGTTGTTTTCAAATCTACATAACTACCTTTCAAATATTCTCTATCATTTTTTAGCTCACTTTTCTAAACGGCTGCTAGGTTTTGAATATTTTTTTTTCGAATTTTTATTGATTGCCCTTTTTTTCGAATCATACTTCGTAAGAAAATGTTCAGAACCGAAATCACTGCATGAGACAAGTCACCGTTGTAATCATGGAAAAATAAATCTTAAGATAAAATCTATTGCTGGGTTTAATATCTCTGTATTTCACGTTACAAAACATTTGGGTAAACATGTTAGCAGGGTGTGATCCTCATTAAGCAATATCACCGCTTTACGTTAACATATAACGAAGTAAATTTCTCCGTCATTTTTATCCACGCCAGGATTCGAACTCGGATCCCCTCATTCCGGAATAAGTCACTCTACCAATTGAGCTACGCGGACATTTGTTCTGACTACTATCTGCCTTTTTATGTCGTGTGCGCCCTGCTGGCAGGTACGTCACATCTCCTGGTACGTTACATCATCTCCCCCTTATTTTTTTTTTTTTTTTTTCGAAGTGCTGGAGAACTGGAGAAGGGATTCTCTTATTTTTCCTATCTCGCGGTGTGGAAAGAACATCACACCAATGCGAGATTTTGAACGGTCGGGTCATCCGGATAGTTCGGGCGCCATTACAACGAAGTAAATTTCTCCGTCATTTTTATCCACGCCAGGATTCGAACACGGATTCCCTCATTCCGGAATAAGTCACTCTACCAATTGAGCTACGCGGACATTTGTTCTGACTACTATCGGCCTTTTTATGTCGTGTGCGCCCTGCTGGCAGGTACGCCACATCTCCTGATACGTTACAAACAAGTTAGTAAAATCATGCAATGCATTGATTATGACACGCTTTCCAACATACCAGAAATCATTACTCAAGTTATTACTCAAGCTATGATAATAATGGATGTGGAATAAAGCTCGCTCCTGTGTCCTGACCTTTGACCCCATTTCGATGGTTTTCAACAGAACCGGTTAAGTATCTTCTGGAACAACATGATAAAGTTTTGTTTCAATCGAACCATTTTTACGCAAGTTCTGACGCATAAGGGCAATGGAATGGATCCCGCTCCTATGTACTGACCTTTGAACCCATTTCGCCCATTTTCAACATGATTCGTCCTCAGGTACTTCCTTCCAAATATTATACTATCATTTCATCGAAATCGAACCATTTTTACGCAAGCTAGGACGCATAAGGGCAATAGAACGGATCCCTCCTTTATGTCCTGACCTTTGGCCCTATTTCGTCCATTTTCAATAGGGTTCGGACCCAGGTGGTCCCCTACCACATACTAAAATTTCATCGGAATCGAACCATTTTTACGCGAGTTATCGTGCGGACGGACAGACAGACGGACAAAGCTGGAGCATATACGCTTCTTCAACCTACGGTTGGAAAACGTAAAAAACTATACTACATACATATGTATACAATGCATATGTACACCGTGCATTTGTTTCAGTGCAGAAATTGTTTTCAAATCTACAGCCTTATTTTTCACTAAGAATTGCATTTCCTTTCCCAAAATTCTTGTATGGAAAACTGACACAATTATGTTTCTTTACTGACAAGATATCAGTTTTTTTGTGAGCAATTATTTACTTACATTCGAGGCATGTGATTCATGCACAACGCAAAGCCCTGTCCCGCATGTGTGCCCTGTCCCTTGGGAACGTAGATACCGTTCCCAAGGGACAGGGCACACATGCGGGATGCACCTTCGCTAACAGACCTGTTACTTTCATTCTGGACTCAAAAACACTTTGTGAGAAACGTAGTTGTCCTCTCAAAATTACACTGTAAAAATTTGCCGTGAATAGTCAGTGTTTCACCCGGATTAAGACTGTTTACAGATCGTAAGCACGCCACCTGGCGGTCAACCATAAATTTTCGGTAGATAAACCACATGTTCACGGTGTTTAAACTGTTACTGTATTTTAACCTTGACAATCTGGCAATGTTCTTCTTAAAGTGGTTATATACCTGTTTTTTCACGTGCAATCAGTTGACTAGCAACACCTCTGTTGTAGGCAACACGTTTCTATTTCCCGGTAATTAGACTGTTAATGAACATTACAGTATGGTACTGTAAAATTACGGTTTATTTACTGTCCACTCAGCTGCCGGTGTATCAACCGTAATTTGACCCTGCAATTTTTTACAGTGTATTTACTTTTAATTTTTGGAGGAGTGGCCCTTCGATTGGTGTTGTGCGTGATGCAATGACCACTCACACTAGCTATCGCTACATAAGGAAATTGAGCGCAAAATGTGAGTTTCCGTCCTTGAGGGATGACATAAAAGAAAACGAGTGAACCATTTCTCCCTCTATTATGTATTTATTTATTCATTTATTTTTGATTAAATATACATTTTTCCCCTCCGAAATTATTTCCAACTTGTGGAGAGTCTACCTCCCTCCCCTCCTCTGTGCTCGATGTGTTCCCGTGATTTTATTGAGCTATCGTCGAATAATAAATATATCATCATCACCATTGTCAACCATTATCAATCTATTGCTGGATGAAAGTCTCCTGCAGTTTCTTCTACAACTGTGTGTCTTGCGCCAGACTCCTCAATGTCACTCCCGCATGCTTTCGAATTTAATTTCACCCACCCATCTACCATGTGGTCTTCTTCTGAGTCTTTTCCTGTCCCTTAGAATCCAGTCTACAATTTATGTTGTCCATCGGTGGTCCGTTCTTCTGCCAACATGTCCAGCCCACTGAGATTTCAGGGATTTTACTCTCATCATGAAATAAATTATACATATACTGTATATATACAACAAAGTAAAAAAAAATCATTTTAACCTCAAAAATTAATCTTACCCAACTTTGAAAATCTAAATGCGCTTGTAGCCGAAGAATAGAACATTAAAAAGGAATACGAACAAAAAGCAACCAAATCACCTCTAAAAAAAGAAAAAAAAATGTAATTTTGTTTTTTTAGAGGTGATTTGTTTCTGAATATATCTACATATATACCAAATCTCTTCCCTACAAAATTTGGCTTTAGTTATCTTTCATAATTTATATATGTTGTGGGCCGGGTCTTCGCCTCACCAACATTCCCCCCCCCCACGAGCCACCACTGCCATGTTTGCGCTTTGTGCGCATGTCCTCTATTTTTGATGAATATCTGGGCAGTAGTTTGTGATAAAGACTTGAGAATTTCTGGATAGATTTTAGAGTCCTAATGTAGCACTCACCTCACGCAAGAACTTTGCCCCTTCGCCCATTGTCTATCTACGTGCTTCGATTAACATCTTGGGAACTATTTCAGGTGGAGTATGTTAATGAAGAAGTATAATAATCAAATGAGAATTTTTTTTACAGTACAAAATAAAATCTCTTTGTTTTTTTCTCATTTTGTCTAATACTTCATAACACACACCTTCAATTTTAGCGTTGTTATTTTACGGGGAGAGGTGGGGGCAGTCCGGACCCGTTCGACCCCTCTGTTGATGCGCCACTGGTTGTGGTTGGAGATATATTTCTCACGATTTTTTTTTATTTTGATTGAAGGTTTAACGACCATCGTGAGCAACTCAGTGGGCTATAAGCAGTCGCCCACCCCTAATTTAGGGCCATTGGTTCAAGGAAAGGGAGAGAGCCAGTGCTGTAAGACAAACACAACATCCATGCTTCACAGGGATTCGAACCCGGATCCTTTCTCGGACGAATGGTCATAAGCCAGCGCTTAGACCACTGCGCCACCGGGAGGCTCTCGTGAAGTTTGTGTAACCGATTATAGTGTTTTTATTACTTGTAATAGTTTTCAGCAGTTGAACGGTGAAATAGTTGCTGCTATTAAATAAATTAGTGTCCTTGACTAAACTTACTGAACATAAATCACACTGGAAATATCTAAGCGAATAAACATCCAGAGTGAAAAGAGTCAACAAACTTATGAGCGCCAGCTAGTTGTTTTTTGTACACGAAGTGGCAAAGCAAAGGAAGTTTCAGGCAACAATGCAAACTTTTATCGACTATTCTCAGGTCCAGGGGCGGATTGGCCCGCTGGGACACCGGGGCATTTTCCGGTGGGCCCCTTCCGTATATTTGTCTCTTTCTTTCTTACTTTCTTAAAAATGTTTTCAGTTTAGTTGTACACACAACTGAACCACAACACTTTTTTATAAACGAAATACACATAATGTAATCATTACAAGCTGGAAAAAAAAAAACTTCTACTTTGAATTAGGGAAGAAGATCCCCTCACCAGGCAACTGCTAGAATCGCAACTGCAATAGACGGACCATGTGTGTTTGCGAACTTCTGGGTTCAGTTAGTAGCTGAGGAATGAGAATGTATGTACCGTATGTTGCGGGAGGGCGGGGGTGTGTACAAGATGTTCTATATGTTTCCCAAGGAAGGGGTAGTTGATTTTACTCCCGTTGGTTGTAGAAGGCATTAGTGCTGTGCTCATAAGAGCTGAGTTCGGGCTCAATTTTAGGAGTTCGGGCTCAATTTTAGGAGCCCGAGCCTGAAGCATGTCAGCTCTAGCCCACTCGAGCCTGAATTTCATATTGCAAATTAGAGCCTGGGCCCGAACGATCCCGAAAACTATGATTAATCTGATTAGGCATTAAAAAAAATTCCTCTTACAAACTTCCCCTCCTTCCTCCCAGTGCAATTAGCCGATGTCTTTCTCAACTACGGAGTGGGGAAGGGATGTCTGTCCATTTCTATAGTTTCTTTGACCATTCATTTCATCCTGAAATGTTTCGAGGGGCTCGGCATCAGGAAAAATCGGGAAGCAGAACAATCTACGTATGTTAACAGCATTGGGATGGGGGCTGAACAGGGCACAATTTTTTTTCACTGCTTTCGTTAAAGTAGTGAAAATACTCATCCATGTTTGATAAAGTTGCAGAACAATGCTAGATAATGGTCATTATGGGATGTACTATCCACTATATGACAACACAGAATTCAGAGTGAAAGGTAATAATATCAAGAACTTATTTTGAAATAACTGTAAGATTTTTTGCGGGGTGTTCATATACGATCCCTTTTCCCCGAAATGTTCTACCTGTGCTCCTTGTGATAACTGACAAGTACTGCAGATGAAGCTATTTACGGAGATATAATTTCAACATGAAGTCGAAAAATGTTTTGTTTACGTTATTTAGTAAGATGCCTTTAAAATACATAACCGCAGCATAAAAGCACGTTTTGTAATTGAAACACATAGGAATATATGATCACTAAATGAAGAATCTGTTCACCACGATATTCAAAAAATCTTGAAATCTCTAACTGTGATGGTCCACAATAGAAAAATTACAAAAATTGTAGTATAAATAGAAAATTTTACAATGTAAAAGTTCTGTATTTTTTCATTTATTTAAATTTAAAAATCATGTCTTATGCGAAAGGATTTTTGGTACAACTCCAACATAATTTTGGTAGTAGCAATTCTCTCTCTTTCAAATATTTGCTGGAATTTCAGCCCACTTCGTTGAAAATTTAAGAATTAGAGGCTCAAAGTTATGAAAATCAAGATTATTTTAGGATCTGTCAAACATGAAAAAGCTATATAAGCAATTTAAAAATAATAATAATGTTCCTACTTCAGCGTTTTTAAGAGAAAATTAAAAAAAAATATAAACATTGAGTGTGTCCAAAATTGGAAGCTTCTGCAGAACTAGCTAAACTAGTGATTTAAACCTGGTAATTCGCTTTTTTCACGTCGATTAAGTGAGTTTGCCACGCTATTTAAATATCTTGAAATTTCTAACTGTGATTGTCCACAACAGAAAAATTGCAGTACAATTTTTCTGCAGTAAAATCTGGGCATCGGCCGATGAAAATTTTTCTGCAACACCCACTTCAATTTAAGGATAACGGATGTACTTTTCACCCCCCCCACCCCAGTGCTATGCTTGCCACTGTTTCCAGAGCAACTGTACTTTTTGTTTTGTTCCTTAAATAAAAAAAAAGTGATTTTCAGTTGTGATACAATAATACCGCAGACCTACAACTCAACGGGCTCATTTGCAAACATTTTTCCGGGCCCTTTTGCGACCGCCAATCCGCCCCTGCTCAGGTCGTAATCATGGAATGACTCGTAATAGCAATCGGATATATAAACATAAAAATTTTCACCAACTATTTACAACACGTTATTCATCTGTCCTTTGAATCTACAAGAAACAGTTCATCTCTCCGTTATTCCACTACTCCATTCCATTCCACTCCATCGCCGCCCCAGTGGCACCGTGGGCTAAACGCTGGCTTATGATCATTCATCCAAGAAATGATCCAGGTTCGAATCCCGTAAGACATGGATGTTGTGTTTGTCTTACTGCACCGGCTCTCTGGAACCTGTGGCTCTAAATTACGGACGGTTGACTGCTTATAGCCCATTGAGTTGTTCACAGTGGTCGTTAAACCTTCAAGCACAAAAAATAAAAAAAAATAAAAAAAAAATCCACTCCATCATTCACATTCCACGTACATTATTTTCTTCTGACTCACTGTCAGCGTTGACGAAACGCACAAGCTGTTCGGGGAAGTAATGTGCCGTTCAGTATTAAAATCTTTGACCAACAAGTAACGAAATTTACATTAAAAAAAAATGAACTCAAGAGGAAGGTTAAATTAGACGTATAAGTTTCACAATGGAAAAATGTTGTGATTGAAGTAGAGTGCTTAACCAGATACAAATGTGAAAACCAGAGAGATAGGGTGCCTGATCCTTTCACCCCTGTGATCCATCAGCTGTTTCCGTCGACAGGATCGCTGACTGCCAGGCCGTGCAGCTTTCAAATTCGCCGAGGTCACTGGTTTTTCTCATTTCTACCCTCAGTCGAACAATAGCTGATGTTCGACAAGAAGGTCTGCTTGCTTTATACTGTACTCACGTGCCGTCTAACATACAGGTCATACAGGGCCACAGTATTGTCATTTTCTTGTAGGACTTCCTTCCACAGTGAGTAGAGTTAGGTCCCAGCCACCTACAGCGAGATCGCCTTTTGGGCAGGACACAGAAACGGAAGGAATGAGAGCAAGTCTAGCGACTTTGACAGAACAGTTTTGTAGTGAGATTACAGTACAGTAAATGGCGCCACCGTACAAGTACGATGTTGCACACAGAGGGGAGAGAGAATTTCAACGGGGGGGGGGCATAGGAAAGGATACCCATTTAACCAGTGGGTCCAGCCTGGGGGCCGTCACTTGACGAGCTCGTCTGATGCACGGCGGATATTCAGCGATTGTTAGTAAATCACACCATCTCTGAAAGATCAGCCCAGGTTCGAATCCCGTAAGACATGGATGTTGTCTAAATAAAAGTGCCCTCCGTGTGTGTTTTGGGGGAGGGGGATCCAGTGGCGGATCCAGAATTTTCGTGAGGGAGGAGCGCAAGTGTCGGGAATAACCGGGTCTTTCCGATATTTTTCCTCAAAAGGAAAAAGTGCTCTTAGTACGTCTATAAATTCTTCCAATTAATTAAAGAAAGTAATATAATGTAAGTCATACTTTCTTTCACGAAAAAATATTCAATTTGTTATTAAAACCTAACAAATCGAAGCTTTTCCTTGGTCCTGAGGAGAGGGCGCCCCCACTCTGGATCCGCCCCTGGGGGATCCCCTATCACCGCAAATACTCACACTCACAGCTCCACTTCTTTTTCAGATAGGACTGCAGCAGTAGTCAGAAATGTTGAGGGGTACTTCCACATATCTTATTGCAGCTGGTCCGGAGTATGCGCATTAAAACTACAATACTTGCTAATTGGCCTTTCTGTCTAAATAAAAGTGGTCCAATCCCATAGTCCCCTACTTCCAGAAGCGGATATAGAGTGGGCGGGGCGCGCGCCCTCCCCTCAGGACAAAGAAAAAGCTTTGATTTGTCAGGTTTTAATAACAAATTGAATAATTTTTCGTGAAAGAAAGTATTACTTAAAAGTATATTGCTTTCCTTAATTAATTGGAAGAATTTATAGACATACTAAGAACACTTTCATTTTGAGAAAAAAACATCAGAAAGTTCCCCGGTTATTCCCGACACTTGCGCCCCCCCTGACGAAAATCCTGGATCCGCCACTGCTTACTTCTGGATTTTATTGATCGAGAATCATCGTGCTAAAGCAGTATAGCCTCAGTCGTGGCTTTCCAGAAGACAGCGATGACAGCTAACAAAACGACGTCACATTTTCAGTCAGATCCCGTCAACTACATTTAAAAATTATTTTACAAAGTAAGTAACGGTTACTGTGAGATGTTTTATTCTAGCTTGGTTATTTTTTGTTTCGAATCAAAAGACATTAGAAAGGTGAAATTAACATATCCATTTCTTTCTAATCTATTTTAATTCAATAAAAAGAATAACTGTGAAAGATCAAGATAAAAACATCTCACAGTAACAGCTATTTGCTTTGAAAACGAATTTTTAAATAAAATTGACAAGATCTAACAAAAAGTGTGACGTCACTTAATTAAGTGTTAAGGCCTTAAACCTCTGGAAGGCCACGACGCCGTGGCTTTCAAGGCGTTGGCAATAATACGAACAACCCATATTCCTATAGCTTCCTACTTCTAAAGGATTTTAAAACATGCGGTCACTCCCTTCCAAAATTTCTCTTCCGTTCATTTATTCATGTTTACCATGAACAGCATCGTTCATTTATTCATGTGTACCATGAACGGACTTTGTGACGTGAACATTCTTTTGCTATCGCTGCACATGTTCCCCATTTTGAATGCCTACGACGGTAGCCGACATCAACTCCACAGAAACGTCTGCCTGCATCTAAAAATAACCGCATCAGTGCTATGTAAAATAACTCTCCCTGACATGATGGATGTTCCGATCCACACCATGCCTCACTGTCTGCTAAAATATAACCTTGTTTGTTAAATAAATCTAGTGCTTTTATTTTATTCAGTTCTTTCTCATCTTGCTCCCCAAACCATATATGTGATTTCTGGAATTCTTTTATCGTTGAAGCTGACATTTCTTCGGTTCAGTGTAAATTCGTGTCACACACGCACGCACACACACAGATTAAATTTTCTTGGAGACATGATGATTATCATGAAAAAGCTTTAGCCATTTCCAAGTGCTGTTTTCATTTACGTAACGTAACGATTTCATATATACATGTATATACTGTAAATGCCTTCTCTCAAATAAAGACACAGACAACGTTTTTGTGATTAAAAAATTATTCTTTAATTAACATTTGTTAAAAAATTCTATGCAAAAATGAGCACGGTGTTTTGCAGGATTCGCTAATCTTGGTTAGAAAACGTTAAAGCATTCTGTAACTGGGTTTTAGCTCACGGAAGCATACATAGTACGCTGGATTGGAAGAAGCTTAGCGTTTATTTTTGATTCATTCAAACAACATGAAAAATATCTTGAAGTGCTGACAGGCGACGGATGTAATGGTGCACAAGTATGAGAATTCATCTTCCTTTTTCAGAAACGTAAGGAA
This sequence comes from Macrothele yani, assembly GCA_039090855.1. Classification (NCBI taxonomy): domain Eukaryota; kingdom Metazoa; phylum Arthropoda; class Arachnida; order Araneae; family Macrothelidae; genus Macrothele; species Macrothele yani. Next base: position 17,061,690 of record CM077017.1, read on the forward strand.
TTTTGTAGTGCCGTAATCGTAGAAAATGGTCCTTGTGCTAATCTGAAAAAAAGAAAACAAAAAAAACAGATGATTTATTGTTTTACAAGAAAAACCAAAGAATGCTCTTATTGATCAGAATCGACCACACAATAAACCTACCAGACGATTCCTCGTGGAGAACGAAGCCGAAAACCGTTGTCCGATCGGACGTCGCATTCCAGAGATATACGCGCCGAAAGTTCGTGACGTCACATACGGTAAGAATACAGACATTAGAAATAATTTACCCAATCGCTTTAACAGAAAACATGTAATTTATTGATGTGTACCATTACCACACAAATGATAAAACACGTGGATTTGTGTCAGATTACAACATGTGTTCAAAATGACCACCTTGTAGGGCGGAACAGGCGGCAGCCCGCCGAGGAATAGACATCTGCACGCGTTGCAGCATAGCAGGGGGTACAGTTGTGAGGGCCATTAGGTCGTGCACGCTGTTGATATACTGGCCGTCGATATACCAGTTCCTTTAGATGACCCCAAAGGAAGAAGTCCAATGAGTTAAGATCCGGCGATCTAGCGGGCCATGTGACAAGACCACCACAGCTAAGCCATCGACCGGGATATTCCGTATCCAGCCACTGGCAAACATTTGCAGCGTAATGCGCCGGTGCTCCATCATGCTGGAACCACAGATTGCTGAGAACATCCAATGGTACGTTTTCCAGTAAGTTCGGCAGAACATCACGTAGGAACATCATGTAGTTGGCAGCTGTGACACGTTCGGGAAGAAGATATGGTCCCACTAGGATATCGCCCACAATACCACAGCAGATATTAACAGCCCACCGGAGCTGGTGAGCGTGTTCACGTGTTGCGTGCGGATTGTCCAATGCCCAAACATGACTATTATGGGTGTTGGAAGGTTTACCCTGCCGTGTAAACCTTGCTTCATCAGTCCACAAGATCCGGCGGATGAAACTATTTTTAACAGCATGTTGCCGTAGCAGCCATTCACAGTATGCCTGTCTTCGAGGATAATCCTGTGGTAATAGGCCTTGCACCCGTGTGATGTGATATGGATGCAGGTCTTCGTCGTTTGTAGAACGGCAGGTATGGTACTTTATGGTGCACACCGAACTATCACGCGATCGCACGGCTGCTGGTCGTTGGCTCCTCCTTTATGAACTCTAGTATGGCGTCCTGGAGGGATGGTGTTCTCACAGGGAGTCCAGCGCCACTGTCTACACTTGGACGTGGTGCGACATTGCCTGTGTCGCGCATTCAAGCGTCAAGCCGCTGTATGACCTGGGTATCCGGGTGCCGTCGTGCTGGGTATCGCTCGCTGTAGGCGTAGGCCCTTGATCCACGCAATGCTGAACCATGGCATTCCCCCAATAGGAGATACATGTCACAATACTCTCTCAAACTGTACGACATATCGCTACCCACTACTGTCAAATGTACCAATGCAGTATGAGCTTACCTGCTACCATCACCAACCCTTTTTATCACTACCTGCCGTATCGCGCAGGCGTACAAAAACTGATGGTTTCACTCCACCACATCCTTCGAATTTGCATACCCACCCCGTGCCACATTTTTAAATGTTGATTGCCCTTTTTTTCATTATTTTTTTTAATTGGTGTTTCTTTTTTTTTTTTTTTTTTTTTGGATTGGAGGTTTAACGACCACCGTGAGCAACTCAATGGGCTATAAGCAGTCGCCCGTCCCTAATTTAGGGTCACTGGTTCCAGGTTCCAGGGAAGGGAGAGAGCCAGTGCCGTAAGACAAACACAACATCCATGCCTCACCGACACTCGAACCTGGACCCCTTTCGGACAAATGATCAGAAGCCATCGCCTTAGACCACTGCGCCACCGGGGCGGCTTGGCTGCCTTGTGATACGTGCGTCTGTATAACTATCCACGTCGCTCTTCAACGAGCATGTGCGTTACCAGATGTGACGTCACGAAACTTTCGGCGCGTATATCTCCGGAATGCGACGTCCAATCGGACAACGGTTTTCGGCTTCTTTCGCCACAAGGAATCGTCCGGTAGGTTTATTGTGCGGTCGATTCTGACCACATTGTATATACCTATTGAATGTCTTAAAGAAGAGGCTTTAGCCCCCATAATCATAAAAACAATCTAAGTATAAATTGCGCATAATTATTAGGCGAGTGCAAAAGACTTCAACCCGTTTTTTTTAGTACAGAAGAAAAAAAAATTCTTGATAAAATAACATATTTACTCTTTTACATAATTGCCATTATTATCTATGGTCTCTTGCCATCTTTCTGGTAGTAAGTGAATTCCCTTTCTGTAGAACTCCTCCATTTCGGAGTGAAAAACCTCTTGTAATGTAGTTTCGACATCTTCAACTTCATCCAAGGATTTTCCAGCGAAGTTGTTCTGGAGAAATCGAAAAGGTGGTAGTCCGTGGGTGCAAGGTCCGGGAAATATAGGGAAGAGGAAGAGAGGTAACACTTCCTGTTCAATATCCAGTAATTTTCTCTGAGTGGCTACAGCTGTATGAAGCCTTGCGTTCTTATGCTGCAAGATGACGCCTTTGCGATTTAACCATGCTGGACGTTTAGATTTAAATTTTTCTTTCACCCTTTCCAACTGCTGGCAGTACAAGTCGGCATATCGTTTCGTTAGGTGCAAGAAGCTCCCAGTGGATTACCCCCTTGATATCCCACCATACACTTAACAAGACCTTTCTTTGATGCGCTCCTCTTGAAGTAGATGGATCAGGCTCTCCAACTTGGCGTATAATCCTTTGACGCTTTACATTTCTGTAAAGGATACACATTTCATCACCAGTAACTAATCGTTCCAAAGAAGGTTCATTTCTGTGACGCGCAAGCAAAGAAAGACAGGTGGTCATTCTGTCCGATCGATTTCTTCCAAATAGGTCATGTGGTACCCACTGGTCGAATTTTATGATAAATCAAAGCGCATGCATCCTTCGTTTTACAGTTGTTCTGTATACAGAAAACCTTTCTGATAATTCTTCAACGGTTAAATGTTGGTCATTTGACAAGGCTTGGTTGTGATCTTCTTCAGAAGCCTCTGATCGACGTCCAGAACGTGGTTTATCTCTGCAGCTTCTGTCTCCTTCACGGAATTGCAGGTACCAAAGGTGATATGTATTTTTGTCTACAGCATCTTCGCCATTGACCTCACAAATGTTGCGGCAGGCTTCAGCTGCATTGTTGCCTTTGTCGAACTCATAAAGCAAACAATGCCTAATGTGATCCTTATTGCTGGACATGTTAACCCTTGTGTGATTTGTTTACGAATCAGAAGCACCTGCATACTTGGTGCCATTTTAGAGCCTACTTCTCAAAGTATTTTGGCCATCACACGCGCCATCTGTTATTGAATTTGTTACTTACATTTTTTACTTGGAATTTGCATCATAAAAAGCGGGTAGAACTTGCACATATCTAATAAAAACAATCTAAATGTAACTTAGCCTCCATAAAAACAATCTAAATGTAACTTAGCCTCCATAAAAACAATCTAAGTATAAACTGGGCTTGCTATGAGAAGAGCCCCTTAGTGCCTCCCCTTCAAATGGATTACCCCTGCTAAGTCTTCTACATAAAAATACTGGAGCCACCAATGTTTTTTGTAGGGGCGAGAAAATACGCCCCTATATAAATTGTGTGATGGACTTTTAAATCCCATCGATCATTCCGGATACTAACATTTCAGAATAAATATTTCTATGTGTATTATTTGGAAACGAGTGTAACACGTGGTAATGCACCAGACTAAGTGACATTTCGATGTGCCTGTTTGACAGGTCTATTGTATTCACGGAAAGCACAGCTGTTGTTCCTGGCCAGGGGGAAATGTAAGCTGCTGGGCACACGTGAGCTAGAGGTCAACGAAGGGATTAGGTGAAGGTCACCGGTAGAAGACACGTGTCAGGAGAGAAAGGTAGTATGGGGGCACCGAGTAGAGCGAGGGGAGTCGCCTGCTCTTGGAGAGCTCCGACTAGGGAGAGAGAGGGAGCCTCAGGCAAGTGAGACAGGAGCCAATCAGGAAGGCTAGTGAAGTTAGGGGGAAAGACTTCAATGTAGGAGTGGAAGGGAAAACGCGACAGTCGACGGGGAGCGAGCGTGAGAGACAGTCGACGGAGAGCGAGTGGTGAAGTACGGTTGGACACAGTGTGTGCTGTGGGACGGTTAAGAAGTGCTGGGTGGACAGCGAAACCGGGAAAACGGTTGTAGAGTGCTGGGTGACAGCGCTGGGAGAAAAGAATGTGGTTGATAGAACGTGCATGTTAGAGCACGGGGAAAGCGACAGTAGTTGGAATCAGACACGTGGGTCTGGAACGACGTACGGAGAAAGCGTTTGGAGAGAACACGTGTTCGGGACGGAACACGAAGCATAGCTTCCGGAACCAAGGAAGGGAGATGACGATTACAACCTTTCACGTAGAAAAAAGAACGGGAAAAGAGTATTGGCAGGAAAGGGTATTCTGGAATAATTAGATACCCGGATCATTTTTCACGTGGAACTGCAGTTACAGGAACTCGAGGTCAAGGAACAATAGCTGCCGAACAATTTTCTGTTGATTAAATGTTTTGTTAAGTTTGCAAGAAGCTTGAGAGTGAATTCATGCTTGTAGTGTCTTGCCATTATTTTTACTTCCCCTCTCCTGAATAGCAGATTTATAGTAAAGCTGGGAGAGAAAGAACGCCGGGCTGTCTTCAACTTTCGTTGATAGACAGTCTCTAGACAACGAACCTTATAAATGGTTTTACTTCCTGCTGTGGGGAAATTTTGATCAGCGCTGGAAGCCAGTGGGTGTTTGGCCGAGGAGCCATTAATTAACATAATGAGCTTCCACCCCTTCATTTTTAATAACTGTTTATTAATAAATCAAATCATAATTCATTACGCATTTAGTAAAAAGGTTTAAAGCTGACGCTTACTTCTTAGAAAACTTGTATACGGTGATTTTCTCGATCGCATACCAGGATTTGTCCAGAGGGCGTAACGGCAACTCCTTCGAGACCTTTGAACTCTCCATCAGCTGCGCCCCACGTGCCAAAGGACTTAAGGAAGGTACCGTCAGGGTGAAATACCTGTGGTTATAGAAACACTGAAATTAATCACTTTCAAAAGATTATACAGACAAACAACAGTTATTAATTTACCGTTAAAGGAAAAGAAATGACTTGTCTTCAGGAACTACTGATTTCAATGCCAATGCATACGATTAAGTGTCGTTAGAAGCCTGCAAAAGAAATTAGAGAACACCTGAAAAAAAAAAAAGATTCGGAAAAACGCCTACGCCTAATTTAAACTTTGATAAGTTTACAGTAGCTTCGTTGTGTTTTATCAGAGGCTGTAACTTTTGTTAGGAAGAGCAACAAAATCAAAGAGCCAAAAAATAAATAATAAAATTTTTATAGTCCAAACACACGCCTCTATTGTCTCCTATCACTGTGTGCGTTCTGTTGTTTTGCCTCTATTAACAAAATAGTGTAAGTACTAAACAAAATAAATTACTTTTTACACAAAATCAGACAACACACACACAAAGAAACCCTGGAAAAATCAACACTATTTTCGTGGTCCAATTGCCTGCTTTGCGAGGAAACGAGCGCCGTGCTTTTTAAATATCAAATCTGGACAGAATATTTCAAAATAAATTTGAGCTCTTCTATTTGGGTGGCTTACTTTAATGGAGCTTGAATCATTGAATCATTCGTAAGCAATATGACCAGTAGTTCCTGTTCAAAATATTCATTTATTCTTTCGCAATGCATGATTCCCGCCTCTTTTAAAATTAACTTTCATTTACTTCACTTATCAAGTCATTATTGAGCCATTACTGGCGATTTCCTCTCGAAAGTTTATGGTAATATAACATTGAACAAAGCACACTCCCCAGCTGTACATGATCAATCAAAATCTCTTTTCCCTTCCGCTCTCAGCTTCCTTTGTTTCTGAGACCCCAGTTTTTTTTTTGTTTTTTTTTTCGTTCTGTTCTCTCTCTCTCTCTCTCTCTCTCTCTGAAGCCAGAACAAGACATTTTATCTCCAAATTTACAGCAAATTTCAATCGTTATAAAAGCTTTTACAAAAATTTGTGCATTTATCACTATAATTTTACAAAAATAAATGCATTAATTTTTTAGGATCTTGTCCATTTAAAAAGGAAAAGTCTGATTTGGCAGGAAAATCGCCCCCCCTTCCGCTACTGCGCCTGAGTACTACGCAATTGAAATCTTTTCAGAAATGAGAAAAAATGAATAATAAAAAATACACACATTCCATTCTTCTTTCAAATGTAGATTTTTGTATCTCATTGCTCATTTATGCAACTGTATCGAGATAATAAATGGAATTTCACAAATTACAGGAAGCTGAGCACGTTTCTTGACAACAATCTTAGACACAGCAAGCCAAGGGCATTTTAAGTTTCTCTCTTTTTGTTTTTCTTTTGCTGTGTGTAATCAATAGTTTCTACACACGCACGCATTAAATTTTAATCCTTGAGGAAAAAGTTTTCATCCGAATACCTGGAAAATCAGAGGAATATCGTTTCTGAAATTTCGAGAATCCGATGTTTTAAAATAAGGTTTTTAGAAGCCCAGATACAATGTCAAACGCAAATATACTGTAACTTCCCTCAGAGGCGAAACATTGTGCATCAACTGGGAAATCAGGATTCATAAGAATAATATTGACGGTCGTCGTACATAACTGACGTCAATTTTTTTAGCACGTCTTTTGAAAAAAAAAGGACGCGCTTATGGTATTACTTTATTCGTCCGTCTGTCCGTCCGTCCGTCTGTGGACACCGTATCTCTGCAACTATTAGTCCGATTGGAAAAAATATTTTTGCGTTGGGAAGCTTTAAATGTGAGAACGATGATCGTTGCTTTCTAGTTTTTTTACGATGCGTAACTTCGTCCCCAGAGGGCATAAATGCAGATACTGTCGAATTCAAAATGCATTTCATTCCACACGCTTTATCCTAAATACCCGATTGAAAACATTCTTTCTTCTATTCGGTACCATTTACAACGAAGTATACTTCGGATACAGTTTCTTTTTCAAGTAATGCATAGTTTTTGCGTTAGGGGACGTAAAGTTAAATTGCTATTTTCCTTATATTTCACCTTCTAAAAATCCGATATGAATTTTTTTTTTTTTTTGCATGGGATAGAGTTCCTCGTGGGAAATGTTCTGCATATAATATCTAATTTTTGGTAAAGAATGGTTTGGCCACTAGAGGCCTAAGTGAATTATTTTCTTTCTGATGTATAAATGCAGCAACATCTGCGCTTCTGAAAATCCGATTCCAAAAATTATTTCGTGGTCAGATACCACTCACCACGACAAACCTTTTGTGAATAGCTTCTGCTCAAAATAGTGCACAGTTTTTCCACCAGGAGACGTAGATCTATATGTTATTTTTGTCAATATCTCTGCTTCTAACAGTTTGATTTCGAAAATTCTTTCAATATCGGAGAACGTTTTTGATGCAAAATGCTTTACATATAATTTCAAACTTTTAAGGCGCAAGTGTGCCAATAGAGGTCGTAAGTTCACATTTCCGTTTGCAGCATATTAGCGGCAATATCTGGGTGTCCAGAAATACGATAGAAAAAAAAAATCCTTTTTCGGTCTGGTACTACTAACTGCCAAAACATTTTGTGTACATTTCCTTCCCCTCTATAGGCATAAATGCATCTGTTTTTTTTTTATATATATATCTGCTCTAAAAGTCTGGTTTGAAGAATTCTTTTACTGCCGAATACCGTTTATCATGTGAAATACTTTGCTTATATATTTGTCAGTTTTTGTAGTTCACAGTTCTGGCGCTAGGTGGTGTTGGTGGCTATTTCTGTTTGCAGCTATCCCCGCTTCTAAAAATCCAATTGAAAAAATTCTTACAGTAAGCCATTCGCTAAAAGATGGGGGATATTATCCTTATTAAATAATACATAGTTTTCCCGCGAGAAGGCAATAATGCTAAAACCTTTTTCTCCCTATCTCTGCTTCCACGAGACGTATTTGAAAAATTTGTTTCCTTAGCATAGCTTTGGCTAAAACTTTTCGCCCAATATCTACTTTTCTGTTATTCAAAATTCTTCACCTAGGGCATTGATGGCGAACCTATGGCACGCGTGCCACTGGGTGGCGCACGAACACGATTTGACTGGCACACCAATATGAAAACATTAACATTAAATAAAAATTTAGTTTTTTTTTAGAGAGAATTTTCCAACAGCATGTCTGTAGTGTTTTCTTGCAAATAACTGAGCTTTGACAAGAAAATTAATCTAGCCAAGAAATTTCCTCCAAAGGGGTAGTAAATAAATCAACCTCACTTCATTTAATCGCTTTATTAAATTAATATCCCCCAAAAGCAAACAGGAGGTGGCACACTCGACACTTGAAAGCAGTAAAGCAAACTATAAGTGGCACATAGTCGGAAAAGGTTCACCATCCCTGACCTAGGGGGTCTAAAGTCATGTAATGTTTTCCTCTATATGTCTCTTCTAACTGTTCGATTGGAAAATCGCTTTGCCTCTGATATCTTCCTTCAGCTATGAGAAACGGTTTGTGAAAAATTTGTTAATGTTCCGATCATGCTGTTCAGCCTCTAGTGGGAGAAAGTAACAATTTCTATTTCCATATGTTTTATTGGTTGATAGAAATACGGCTGATTTTTTAATGGGTTCCAATGGCTATGAATAACTTTGAAAAATATTATTCTTGTCGGAAAAGATTCAAAAGACGTGCTCATTACAACCGAAAACTCGCTGTCATCTTCCTTGTTTCATTAACTGGCCGATAGGAGATATTATCTAACTGGAAATATTAGCTTACGTCACTTAGTGGAAAACGTTTTCATCTGAATAGTTGGAAACTGCATGTGAAACCGCGATGATAGTAGCAATAGCATGGTAAAAAGAATTTAACGCGGACTTTTACAAGTGCAGATATAGTTGGGAATGCAAATACACCATACCGTCCCTTAACGAAAAGATATTTCATCTGCAAAATCAGATGTCATATGAAAAAAAGAATTCCAGCTTGAGCCAGTGAACGCTAAAAGCAGTGGGCCGCCTCGGTGACGCAGTGGTCTAAGCGATGGCTTATGCCCATTCGTCTAAGAAGGGTTCGGGTTCGAATCCCGGTGAGGCATGGATGTTGTGTTTGTTTTACGGCACTGGCTCTCCCCTTTACCTGAAAGCAGTGACCCCAAATTAGGAACGGGCGACTGTTTATAGCCCATTGAGTTGCTCACGATGGTCGTTAAACCTGAAAAAAAAAAAACAGTAATGTAGTGCAAACCTGCTGCTCCCCAGCAAAAAATTGTTTTGCGCCCATGCCTCCAACAAAAATTAGTTTTGCACACTTTCCGAGGATTTTGGATAGATCGTGACACCTTTCAGTCATATATAAGGAGTGAGTGTTAGTATATTAAAAATGGCACATAATAAATGAATCATGTTATTATATATGATATTGTATAAATTATATAAAAAATCAAAAATCTGGGAGTGGGAGAGGGTCACGCAGACGAAAAAGTCCGGAATAATGGTTGAGTGGGCCAGATCGAATGCTAAAAGGGAGTTTTGCTACTAAACAGATAAGCTGATATCTCGGTTTGGGAAACCAATTTTTGCAGCCCCGGTGGCGCAGTGGTCTAAGCGATGGCCTCTGATCATTCGTCCGAACGGGGTCCGGGTTCGAATCCCGGTGAGGCATGGATGTTGTGTGTTGTCTTACGGCACTGGCTCTCTCCCTTCCCTGGAACCAGTGACCCTAAATTAGGGACGGGTGACTGCTTGTAGCCCATTGAGTTGCTCACGGTGGTCGTTAAACCTCCAATAAAAAAAAAAAAAAACAATTGAAAATTCTTACACCGACACAACTCAAAAACAATAGGCATGGGGGTGACCTCTCAGTTCGTTAGTCCGGAGGAATAGGAGAAGGAGCTATTCAGCTGTAAAAGCAGTTAAAACACTACTTTAGAGTAGAAATGGTGATAACTATATATTCTAATTCCTCAGCACCGCAGCAAACTTTTCTTATCTGGGAGGGCGGAACTTGAAATTACGCTCCTCCGAGTTCAAAATAACGCCCCGTCGACTTCCACTCAAATAATACGTGGTGTTTAGTTTCTCACACATCGCCGCTATAAGAAGTAGCATGATCGTTCAAAAATCACCCTTCAGGTTTGTGTCATAATTTTATTAAAAATGTAAAAACTAGGTAAATACCCAAGAACCACAGGTTGTAAACACTAAATAAAGCGTAAACGTTATGTGAACGCCGACAAAATAACACTCCACAGAAATGCAGAACGAAAAACAAAACAGCGCAGAACGAATGAGTATGGGATAGTGAACATAACAATAGGAACGAACTTTAGGGATAGGGCTTGGAAAAATTCCGTTCAAGGTTAAATGCTCAGAGATACTTCTTGCGACAGAGCACAAATGATTAATTAGCTCTTCATTCCAACGACTTTTTCGGAAAGGTCATGGAGGGTAGGAATTTCAGCACATTGTTTTCTATGCCTCCACTGTTTTGGAAAATCCTCTTCATGTATATGAGATGTTCACACCTCATAGTGTATGTTATTCTGTACCCTAGTTAACTGCATGGAATATCGTATGAGACTAAATCAAGTCTAAAGACTTGAAAATACTGAAGGGTGTTACTTTCTTTTTTAGTTATAATATCTATTTTTTACATCCCCAGGGCATGAATTTACGACCCTGGAATGACCATTCTGGGAGGGAAACCGTCCTCCCTGCCCTCCCGATAGCTACGGCCGTGCAACTCCTCCCCTATCTGGGGTTTGGAAACAAGGGAACCCTGTCCAACCTGTACTGTGCAATAAAATTATGAAAATAAAATTTGTTACGAAGCTTGGCTAAAGTAAACGTGATATATAGCTTCTGCTTTAAAGTGTTATGCAATCAGGGGTGCTGGAACTGACAACTTGGGCAAGATATCAGGATATAAATTTTTTCGTTGTAAAACAGGACGTGATGCCGTCATTAGAAAATTCCACAGATAAAACGATTTTATTGATCAAATCTAAATCCGTATAAAACATGGAGGTAGGTATATACAGGAACCACCCTGAGCGTGGATTTTTGAAGCCCATTAGATGCGTCATCCTTCGGCGCTTTTGACTTCCTACAGAGTTTTGATTACCCTTGACTTCCTAGAGAGCTTTGACTACCCTCTATGGCGTGATTTCCATTAAGAAGCATGGAAATTTGCGGTTTTTACACGCTATTTCTTTTTAAACTTATTTCTCATCGTAGATTTTTTTCGTGCTTCAGAATGTATTTCAGCGTGTTCATATTTAGCTTCCATAGAAATTTATTTTTCACTTTTTGTTATTTATATTGTATACTCTCCGTGTAAATTTAATTTTACATTTACCGAGTGAAGTTTCGTAAGCTGTTGGGGAATTCCTAACCGCGATCTAGCATTTCTATCATTCTTTCTTCACGAAAGTTTTACTTTTAACAAGTACTACTTTCACGGCGGAAGCGTAAAAAGCCGACAAATCCGGCTTCATGTCGTTAGCACGAGAAAAATAGGGGACAGCGGCTCCTCTAAATTTCTACCTCCATGTTATATACCAACATAGGGTCTGTCGATATAAACATTTTACTCTTATTATAAACGATGTCAAACTGTATTGATTTGTACACCTCCACTTCGATATGAACTTTACAAGTGTTGACGTTACATTTCAAACAACATACGTATAAGGATGCCTCTCATTCCTTTCTGCCGTTTCTCTTCCATTTTCTTTCTCTTTTTCCTTTAAAGGCAGACTAATTTTGTTATACATAACTGAAACAGAAAACGTTTCTGCTCTTCTTATAAAAACACAATACTTTTCTTTTTTTAGATTCGGGGTGCAACAACCAGAGGCGCCGTTTTTACGAAATTATTGGGGGGCAGGCGTAAAGATATCAGACGTGAGGGGGGCACGTATCTTCCATTGTCAGGAGGGAAATCAAAAAGAAAAGGGGAAAAATAAAGTACGAGTTTCGACATGTATTTTAAAACGAAATTGTAATTGCTCATCAGCAAATGAATAAGGAAACAATTTTTTTTGAAGAATATTAATATTTTTAAAAATGAAATTCAGCCTCTGATTTTATAAAAACATCCAGAGAGATTTTACTTCCAAACGTTTATAAAAAAAAAATAAGGAGAAATTAGCTGGGTTACTTAAACAAAGAACAAGAAGCGCAAAAAAATGGATAAATAATAGCGCCATATATTGTATATTTCTGTATTTTTATTCATTTTATTTTTGGTAATTGTTTTAAGCATTTACCACATACCACGAGGACGTATGAAACACAATACGGGGCTGACAATTCAGCTTCTTTTCAAATGAGCAATATTGAATATAGAAAAAAGTTTACTTATTTCGTTATTCATTAATTTTTTGGAAATAATTTGGCCTCACCTTATGAGGCTAAAGCAATTATTTAATTAAACAGGACGAAAAATATTGGGAGGCATCGCCCCCTAGTAAAGTTATTGGAGGGGCAAGATTCACCCCCTCCCCCTAGTCGGCGCCTATGGCAACAACCCCTCCCTGATTTGGGGCAACAGGTTCTGTGGTGGAATATCTCATCTGGGACTTGGCCATCGGGTCCGCCTGGAATTTCAGGAGAGCTATTATTTTTTAATTAAAAAACAAAATGACAATCTTTGAAAAACTCACTGGTATTAGAAGTACTATGATAAGAAGAAACTTAACAAAAATTTCTGAGCAAGAGTTTTCAAAAGTAAAAGAGCAAAATAATGGATTTTCAAAAAATAAAAGAACGAAATAATGGACTCTGAAATGAAATGAAGTCTAGAATTTTCAAAAGGTACTTTCCTTTCACTGGAGTTGTAAGCGGGTTATCTAGCAAAACTTTGTAAGTCAGACTTCGCCGTAACCGCTTCGTCTGCGTGGAGAAGGAGCAGAGTTTTTTTTTTTTTTTTGATACGTCACGAAATGGCGAAGCGCACTGAACGATTTATAGCAGGAAGCTGCAGAAGCGAGAAACGTTCCTATTGAAATAATTAGACGAACCACTTGATCCAAAAGTATGCTAACTGCATCGGGTGAGTCACGAAGATTTAGTGCTGTCTGGCCGATCACGGACGAAATGTTTTTTCTCCATGGTGTACAGAGCGAGGAGAGTTTAACCGTGGTCTTTTATTCGAAACAAAGAATAATTCTTTTGACTAGAAACGAAGAATAATCTAGCTCGATTATTCTTTGTTTCGAATCAGAAGACATCAGAAAGATAAAATTAACATATCCTTTGTCTTCTAAGCTGTTTTAATTCAATAAAAAGAACAATCGAGCAAGATTGAAACATCTGACCGCAAGCGCTATTTCTTTTAAAAAAGAAGTTTTAAATGAAATTGATTAGATATGACTAAACTCGTGACGACCCTAAATTAGCTGTCATTCAAGAAGGTGACCCTCGGAAAGCACAGGGGCCACCCCAGTGATGCAGAGGTCTAAGCGCTGGCTTCTGACCATTGGTCCGAGATGGGTCTGAGTTCGAATCCCAGTGAGGCATGGATGTGTTTGTCGTAGGGCACTGGCTCTCTCCCTTCCCTGGAACCAGTGGCTCGTCTAAATTAGGGACGGGCAACTGCTTATAGCCTATCGAGTTGCTCACGATAGTCGTTAAACCCCAATCCCCCCCAAAAGTACTACAAGACTGCCCCGGTGGCGCAGTGGTCTAAGCGCTGGCTTATAACAATGGTCCGAGTTCGAATCCCGGTGAGGCATAGATGTTGTGTTTGTTTCAAGGCACTGGCTCTGTCCCTTCTCTGGAGCTAGTGGCCCTAAATTAGGGACGGGCGATTGTTTATAGCCCTTTGAGTTGCTCACCGTGGTCGTTAAACCTACAATAAAAAAAAAATAGTAGTACAGGGAAATTGCACCCTTTTTATGACGTCATATCAACCCAGAAAATTTCATTTTCAAAGTAAATAACAGTTATTTTAGATGCAGTTTTTTCTTTCGTGTGCAGATAATTTAGAACAGAATTAACTGACAGGGAAGAAGTATTTAAAGAAAATGGATTTCGTGTTTGGAGAAAAACTACCTGAAAATTTTTAAAACACGAAAAAGTGAAGTATCGCTGCTATTCATATGAAAAATACTTGTCTTTTCAACAGCCAAAATGAGAAGGCTCCGTAAAAAGAAAATTATGAACATACATGAAAAGGAGATAACTGAAAACACAGAGTATTTAAAAAAATATGTGCCATTGTTTTGCTCTTAGCAACGCAGGGCCTTGCTCATCATAGCCATCCTGAAGGCGATAGTTCATGTAACACAGGAAACTTCAAGAGCATTGTCATTCGTTTTCAAAATGAGATGTTTCTTTTCGTGAAGCGATCTCAAAATCTTTTCATTATTCGAGTTTACGATTTAAAAAACGAAATTTTGAATATTGCAGCCAGCATTTTACAGTCAGAAACAATGGACCAGGTTAAGGTTGCTGAAATGTTTACTATAAAGTGTGATGAAGCAAGATGTTTTAAAGACGAGCTCAGTTAGCTCTCAGCATTCCTTATCTAATCGACCAACAAGTTCAAGAAATATTCCTTCGCTTTATTGACTGCTGACAAATTCGAGATGTCCAAATCGTATGGTCCTTAATTATTAAAAATAAAAAAAAACCTGAATTTCCACGGAATTCTCATAGTTGCCGAAAGTTATGATAAAGTATATGTGTTATCCGGTAATTACAGCAAAGTCCAAGAGAGGTTTTGTGAAAGTCTTGCTGATGCTATATTGAATCTCGCAACAATTTCGGAGTGTACTCACAAACAAGTTGTTCGCAAATTCAGTCATTCTATGTGTATTTTTAGTCCCTCTCGCTAATTGCAAGTCGTATAAGTTAGGCATCAATGCGATGTATAGGGGTTTCTAAATGGTAGGAACATTTTCAGTGATTTATTGCACAAAGACTAGGACAGATATCAGTGTTATATAATACCTTGCGAAAGGGAAAATGTCCAAGTTTTCTTTACATCACATCACTTCACAACGATTCAATCAAGGAACCCACGCGTGACACGGTAAATGTTCACACGGTAATCTAACTCTTGCCATACCCAGTCCAACATATCCTATGTGACCGTGGCGATGGCTTCTTCAATTTTCTGCTGTAGTTCTTGGAAGTCCCATGGTTCGACAATTGAGTCGGTTGACCTTCCCATTGGTGTAAAATGTGGCCTCATCGCTAAACACTACGCTATTAAAGAAGTCGTCATGTTCTTCTGTGGAGTCCTTGCAGTTCACAACAAAAGTGGAAACGCTTCTCTTTGTCGTCGTCCTTTAACATATGCACCAACTGCAATTTATATGGCTTCATAGAAAGTTTTTACGAAGAACTTTCCACACTATCGTGGCTGGAATTTGCAGCTCACACGCCTCTCTGATTTATCGGGGTCCCTTGTGAGTGTCTCTCTCACTAGTTCCAATTATTAACAGTAACACTAGGCCTATCACAGCTCTTTTCCAAACACAAGCAATCCGTATTTTCAAATTGCTGATGCCACTTATAAATAATCCCGTGCTAGCTGGTGGCTCTTTACCGTACGCACTTCGAAATTTCTTTTGAACATCTGATGCACACTTGTTCCTGTCAAACAGTAGCACACAAAATACCTTCTCAAGACTAGAAGCCGCCATCATTCAACAAGGCTATGCGTGTGGTAGGGGAACGAGAGGTAACGCCAAATGGAGGTGAATGATGGAAATACACGCCTCGGCAGTAACAACAGGGAAGCTTTCATGTTTTGTTTTTCACATGGTACAGATAAGTAAATGGTATCTCTCCTACTCCATGTGCAATAAATTGTTGAAAGTGTTCCTACCATTTATGAACACGCTGTATATAACGTTAGACATCAATACGATGTAATTACCGCATTTACGCGACACAAGGTGGGCCCCCTTTAGTTAGCATAAATACATTTTTATGCCAAGGTGGGCTCCCTTCAGTTAGCATAAACACATTTTTATGCCAAGGTGGGCATAAAAATGTATTTATATTAACAAAAGGGATGCCTATGCATCACCAAAACTCTGAAGTTTATGGATCGTCATCTCCATGGTTAGAACTATTCGGTGCGAGGAAATGTTTTTAATCTGAGTTAGAAATACAGAAATATCGGGTTCACAGACGAACGGACAACGTGTAAATGGGGGAGTTAGAGAGCAGAAGTTCTTTATGGGAGTGCTGGTGAACGAATGGGAGAATTTTAACAGTTTTGGGATTTATCTTGCCGTTTCACAAAGGGAAATAGAGGTCTTCCTTTTTTCTTGGGAAATCATGAGGTGCACTGCCCTAGTATTTTTTCTTCGAGAGGAACGTAGCTCCAACCCCTCCCCATCCCATGTTCTGGCGTCTCTATCTATGATCACACTCATTTTTTAAAGACGTATTAAAATTCCAGTAACGAAGGGTTAATTAGGGACATTGGTTACATAAATCAGAACCGAAAAAATAGCGTAACAATATTGCACCCAGAAGAAGAAACAACAATCGGCAAAGAAAAAACAACAACAACAACAAAAAACAAGAAAATAAAAAAAACAATGTTCCTGTTTATCAAAGGAGGTTAGAATACACTATACTGACAAAAGTCACCGCACACCCCTTCAAAAGCAAATAAGCGGTTCCTCTGCGTTGTTAAGATGCGCGGTACAACTTCAAACGGTATAAAAACAAGCCTGCAGCTGATAGCGATCATATCGCACTGTGAGGTTGAGTGAAAATGCCGCGGCGGGAGAGAACTGACTTTGAGAAAGGAAAGATTGTTGGGTGTTATATTAGTGGGTTGTCCATAAGAGAAACCGAGAGGCGTTTAAACATACCCAAGTCAACTGTTTTGGATGTACTGAATAAATGTAAAGCACACGGCGTGCCTGAAGCAGCAAAACGTACGGGCAGACTAAAGAAAATCTGTGATAGAGGACGTCGAAGCCTTCGGAGAGTCGTAACAGCTAATCGACGGAGTACTGCACAAGATCTCAGTGTACAGGTGAGGAACAATGCTGGAACCTCGGTATGTACACGCACCATTCGCAGAGAACTTCATTCCATGGGTTACCGTAGTCGTGAGGCTGCTCATAAGCCTTTCATATCCACTCGGAATGCTACTCGTCGTTTAGCATGGTGTAAAGAACATTAATCGTGGACCGTAAATCAATGGAAACGGGTCCCATGGACTGATGAATCCAAACACACGATCAATCAGTCTGATGGCCGTATGTGGGTATGGCGGCAGCCGAGGGAACGCGATTTACCACAGTGTACTGTTCCTACGGTCAAGTTTGGAGCTGGCAGTGTACTCGTGTGGGGGTGTTTTTCGTGGTATGGTCCCGGCCCATTGGTTATCGTGGACAAACCTGTTAACCAGTTCGTCTACCTCCATATTCTGAACAATTATGCCCTACCAACTCTGTGGAAATACTATGGAACCGAGTCTTGTTGGTACCAGCAGATAATGCCCCCAGCTATAAAGCAATAACTGTAACTGCGTGGTTGGATGATAATTTCGTATTGTGTGTGGACTGGCCAACACATAGCCCTGATCTTAATTCCATAGAGCACCCATGGGATGAATTAGAGCGCCGCATAAGAAGTTTGGAACCAAGGCCTACTACTAAGCAACAGTTAGCGGCAGCATTGTGTACTGAATGGAAGCGCATACCTATCACTGTGTTCCAAAACCTTGTCGAAAGCATATCTCGAAGGGTCACAGGGTGGTTTCAGAATCGCTTTAATGTAAACAAACAGAGGAGATGAGCAACATGGAATAGTCTCAAAGGAAAAAAAGAACAGGTATGATACAAACTGATAAAAGCGATGATATGTACATTGAATGAGTAATGACAAGTTTACAACGTGATGCAAACAGAGCAATGCTTGAGGAAGAACAAAATGATCACAGGCGGGGCACCGTAGTGCGAAAGAATATCAAAAAGTTAATGCAGAGTCTTAACTCACCGTCAGATGTAACGGACTTGATGTAACAGCGAACCACGGGGTCACTGGCGACCACGTATAATAGAAGGAGCTTTCACGGCATGCGGAGATGGCAGACTGATACTCATGCTTTACCACCGTGCACAGAGTAACCGAAAGCATGCTGAAAGGTGAAGTTCCAAGTGCGCCATCTATGAAAAAGTGTCGAGGAGTGGCAGTTTGTCTCTTGCAGTAGGAGTAAGTCGGCCCCAAGAGGCAAGAGATCTTCCAGAATTAGAGCGTTAGCGAGGGTGTTGGCAAACCCTCTACAATTCAGAGTGGCGACCTTGAATGGGTAATTCCGACGTCGGATGAAGGGCAGCTATGGCAGCTTTCTGGAATGTGTCTAGGCGATTGATGATACCACGACACCACAAGACGTAGTCGGGTTGCTTGGCATTATGCCGGAGGAATTTGAGGATGGAGGTTGCTTGGTCGAAGACCTCGAGAAGAACTGCTTCAAACTGCTGTAAAAAAATGAGAGAAGCCTCCCGATTTGTTTTATGAGTGAGAAACTCGTAAAGATCTTCAAAGGAGACAGGTTCTGAAGGAAGAGAGGCATTGGTAAGCAGAGTCGAGAAATCTTCAAACGTCGGCAGAGGACCCTTGGACTTTGAAGAGGAAGAGCTAGAACGTGACAAGAGAGACTTGGAGCCTGCTAGACGCGTGGAACGATGTGGGCGGCCAGTCGGAGAAGGTGATTTCTTCTTTTTACTCCGAGCCTCGGTACTGGTAGTAGAGCGATGTTTGCAGTGGATCGATGACACACGAGATGTGGAATCAGAGGAAAGGTCCACCTCATCGACGGGAGCAAACGTCTCGACGGTGAATGAAGTTTGAGGATCAGCCGTTATGTCTTCTGATGGAGAGGGAACACGGGAAGGCAAGGAGGAGTCAAGCGGAGGAAAATCCGTCAGAGTGGAGAAAGCAACATCGGAAGACGCGTGTTGATCGAAGGCAATCAGATTTTCGGCAGAACTGGGTCCAGGAGGTGCACACGCAGGAAGAGGCATGACAGCAGAAACGGAGGAAGAGGTAGAATGCTGCCTTGGAGTTGCAGGAGTCAGTGGCTCTGCATGGGGGCATTGAGCCAGCTGATGGCCGTAAGCCTTGCAGCGTGAGCAATGAGAAGAGGTGAGGAGCTCAATCCAGCGGCGCTCGTTACCGCAACGAACATCGAGGAACCGTGGAAACTTTATGAGATGCTCTGCCGACGGGAAGATGATGCGATCAGTTCTACGGAAGCCACAGATATGTTTATTATCGGAGTCAGAGGGGGAAGAGGAGAGAGTCTTCACTGGGCCTACTACTCAGACGCATCGACTAAGTGCATCACACAGCATATCATCAGAGATCTTCGGGGGACCAGATGTAGAGAGACCAGAACAGGACGGTGGGCGATGGATTCGGCTAAGAGGTGACGATCGCTAATTGATAGGCCCCGAGACAAGACAAGCCCGGCATATTCTTTCTTCTTAAAATAAACAATCACAGTTCGTGGCTTTCGGGTGAGGTGGGTGATGGCACCAGAAGGAAGTATCTTCTTGAGAGCGGAGCTGTACTGTTTCAAAGGAGGGTTGGGCAGCGCATCAAAACAAAGTCCCAACTCGAGGGTCAAATGAAGACGTTGACCAGCAGGAGAGTTCTCGGGAATATCTAATAAGATGGTGTCACCGTTGAGAGTAAGGTAAGAATCCATAGGAGGCAGACGAGACGAGGAGAAAGCCGTTGGAATACCAGAGGCAGCCGCAGAATAAGTGCGTGCAAAAGCGCCTCCTCTGGAAGGCATTGATGCAGCATAAGACAATGTACTGGAAGCAGAGGCAGTAGAAACTGTAGAGGGCAGATTAGCGACTCCAACAGAGACGTCCATGAATTCATCATCGTCAGCAGAGGCCAGGGACATCCATCCACGTTCTCAATGGCAGAGTCGGAGACCTGAGCAGGAGAAAACGTGCAAATGACAGGAGGAAAATTAATAGGCTCTCCACTAGCAAGTGAAGATGTGTCTGTCGTTGAAGAGGCGACGCGAGGAGCTGCAGCGATGTGGGCGGGAACAGCACCCTCATCGGCAGATGACATAATCAATGGCAAGGGTTAACGAAGAAAAACGACCAGCTCGGTGTGGAAATTAAAACACTGATAATGAAAAAAAAAATAAGCACTCACCAACTCGTGAGGGATCTTAAACGAAAGCACAGACCTTTAACTTTGGCACACACACAGAAGAACAATGATGGGACACACAAAACACGTACGTGAAGCACTCAAACACGGAGCTCGTGAAGACACGTGTAGACCAAAGGTGGACCGACACTGTACTAATGTATGTCAGTAAATGCTATGTTGTGTTTCTCTTCTAGGTGTCCGGTCACTTTTGTCAATATAGTGTATGAAGATCTCGATCTGTGCTTTCTGCGGAGGAAAGAGTGCAGCGGGGCAAAATGGTTGGTTTTTCTCGGCAGAGCTTACTGAGACATGCGTACATATAATACGGTGAACAAATGTTTTATATAAAGGAATAAATTAGTGATCGTGTCTGAGGTGTATATAGATTTTTGTTAGGGTGGGGGGCAAAAATGGGATTTTTTGAAGTCCATCAGGACCAAATAAAAGTTCATGAAAAATAGAAAGCATTAAAGCATTTTTTTCTAATTGAGTTGATGCATTTTATCAAATTAAAGCATTTTTTTTTCTGATGTAAGTTGCGTTTCAACCAAAAACATAACAAAAACACAAATTAAACACCTTCGAGGGTAGGGGGTGGGCAAAGCCCCTTGGCCCCCATCTTCCTCTAAATACGACCGTGGATGGTATGTTTAGTGTTCTTTTTTTTTTTTTAAGGTTTAACGACCACCGTGAGCAACTCAATGAGCTATAAGTAGTCGACCGTCCCTAATTTAGGGTCACTGGCTCCAGGGAAGGGAGAGAACCAGTGTCGTAAGACAAACGCTACATCCATGCCTCACGGGATTCGAACCCGGACCTCTCACGGATGAATGATCATAAGCCAGTGCTAAGACCACTGCGCCATCTTAGTGTTTTTCATGGTGGGCTTATTGTTTTTCATGTTAATGAGTTCCAGTTAAAGTTTAAACGAAGTTTTCTTTGTCGAAATGATGAAATGTAAAATGATTCAATTTACCACCGCGTTTTTCAGATTAAGCGCTGCAGCCATTGGCATAGCGTCAGACGGGGGGGGGGGGGGGGGGGGTACGTGCTCTCCTCAACTAAAAAATTGGAGAAAATAATAACTAGTCGTTTGCCTTTTAAATGTTATAAAGTGTGACATACAGCCTAGGGAACAACGCTACGCAATAGCGAGCATTGCTGTGAATGCTTTCCAGCAGTGATTCCATACTTCCATACACAATAGCATGCAGCCATGTGATGATGGTTTTCATCATCAAATGGCTGCATGAGGTGCTTTGAAAGGCATGTTTTTGGTTTCATCCTCATTAGGGTGAAACAACCAAGCCTGGTACACCTGGTAGTTTTGAATATATTAGGCATGTAAAATCCTAAGTTATGGCAATTGAAAAGAACCATGTGCGAGGAAACTATTTCCGAGAATCCCCCCCCCCACCATCAGTTTACACTTATATGTGCCCCCGTCACCCCGAAATGTTTGGCCACGTTACGCCTATGGCTGCAGCTCACATGTTCTGAAGAGTTCGGTTTTGCAAAGATTCGAACCATAACTGATACGCGCAAAAATATTCACAAGGTTAATGACGCATGCCTGATGATCTAAGAAATCAGACATTAATAAACATGCCTGATTTCTAAAAACATCGATAAACATGTACCACTGCGAACGATAAACCTTTATTATACGGGGTGATCCATAAAGAAGTGTACAGTTTCCAGATGCTGTAAAATAGTAACAGTTGAAGACACGGACCACAACTGCGAACCGTTAGTTAGATGTACTCATAAAGTTTGTGTACCGCTACTGAGGGAAGGGACGTAGGCGATAGCTCGCGTGTTACGTGATTAGTCAGTCAAAATGGCAGCGGCTGTAGTGGAGAAGGCGTTTTGTGTTCTTGAATTGAGCAAAACGGAATCTGTAACTGTTGTGCAACGGCATTTTCGACCACGATTCGGAAAAGAACCTCCAACCAAAAAATCTATCTACGATTGGCATAAAAAAATTTGAAACTACGGGATGTTTGTGCAAACTTAAAAGTCCTGGACGACCGTGTGTATCGGAAGAAGTCGTCGATAGTGTTTGCACCGCCATTTAACGAAGCCCGAAAAAATTAACGCCGAGAGTGAGTCGTGAAGTGCAGATTTCACAGCCCACTGTCTAGAGAATTTTGAGAAAGAAGCTGAAAATGATTCCATACAAAGTGCAGATGTTACAAAATCTCACTGACCTTGACAAGACAAAAAGCGCTTTGAATTTTGTGCCGAAATGCAGCACCATTTTGAAAATAACGATTTTGCCGATCACTTAGTTTTCACCGATGAAGCTACATTTCACGTGAGTATTCAGGTAAACAAGCACAATGTTCGCTTTTGGGGAACGGAGAATCCCAGATTCACAATGCAGCACGTGCGAGATTCCCCTAAGGTAAATGTGTTCTGTGCTGTGTCCAAAAAGAAAGTGTACGGCCCCTTCTTTTTTCACGAGAAAACTGTCACGGGAGGCTCTTTTCTGGATATGTTAAGTCTTTGGTTGATGTCACAGTTGCAGGACGACAGTGACAACTTTATTCTCCAATTGGATGGTGCACCACCGCATTGGTCAGGCGACGTGCGAGATTATCTCGATGAACATCTTCCTCACCGATGGATTGGACGAGCCGCGGACTACAACATGCCACTGACCCAATGGCCACCCAGAAGTCCTGACTTAACACCTTGCGACTTTTTCCTGTGGGGGTACGTAAAGGACAAGGTATTCGCCTCTCCCCTTCCTGTTGATCTAGCGGAGCTGAAACAGCGTATCACAGCCACTATCACTGCACTTGATTCAGATATCTTACCTGGCGTTTGGGCGGAAATGGATTACCGGCTCGATGTGTGTCGTGAGACTAAGGGTGCACACTTAGAACATCTGTGACTGTCTCTAAAAAAACTTGAAACATTCCCCTACAATTCTGTTACAGGTAACATAAAATATCTTACATTCTTCTTGTTTTATAGTGCGTTGAAACTATATACTTCTTTATGAATCACCCTGTACATGTTACCTAATAATTTCATACTGATCCTTATGTTGAAATTTAAAGATACAGAGCGAAAAACTCGATAAACGGCCGTTCCACCCTCACAACTAAGTGTGATGTTTTTGATATCAATCGTTTGACCAACATGACGTCAAAGGCTGTGACGCCAAGTTCCTGACGTTTCCTGGTTTCATTTTGATTACACGAGGGGAATCGTCAGACCCTTACTCCATCTATTCTAACCTCCATGCTGGACCGTTTTCATCTAGCAATGGGGGACAAGTAGTGAATTTTTTTTTTTTTTTTTTTTGATTGGAGGTTTAACGACCACCGTGAGCAACTCAATGAGCTATAAGCAGTCGCCCGTCCCTAATTTAGGGTCACTGGTACCAGGGAAGGGAGAGAGCCAGTGCCGTAATACAAACACAACATCCCTGCCTCACCGGGATTCGAACCCGGACCCCGTTCGGACGAATGATCAGAGGCCATCGCTTCAACCACTGTGCCACCGGGGCGGCAGTGAAAATTTACAGGTAAGCAATATGCAAACGTTCATTATAGCTAACTTTCGTTATTTGTGTTATCTCAACTTTCTCAACAGGATGACGTGGATTACAAGCTTCCTCGGGGCTTAGCACCCGGAAGTATGCCTGAAAAAAACTTTCTCAACAGGATGAGGTGGATTACAAGCTTCCTCGGGGCTTAGCACCCGGAAGTATGCCTGAAAAAACTTTCTCAACAGGATGAGGTGGATTACAAGCTTCCTCGGGGCTTAGCACCCGGAAGTATGCCTGAAAAAAACTTTCTCAACAGGATGAGGTGGATTACAAGCTTCCTCGGGGCTTAGCACCCGGAAGTATGCCTGAAAAAAACTTTCTCAACAGGATGAGGTGGATTACAAGCTTCCTCGGGGCTTAGCACCCGGAAGTATGCCTGAAAAAAACTTTCTCAACAGGATGAGGTGGATTACAAGCTTCCTCGGGGCTTAGCACCCGGAAGTATGCCTGAAAAAAACTTTCTCAACAGGATGAGGTGGATTACAAGCTTCCTCGGGGCTTAGCACCCGGAAGTATGCCTGAAAAAAACTTTCTCAACAGGATGAGGTGGATTACAAGCTTCCTCGGGGCTTAGCACCCGGAAGTATGCCTGAAAAAAACTTTCTCAACAGGATGAGGTGGATTACAAGCTTCCTCGGGGCTTAGCACCCGGAAGTATGCCTGAAAAAAACTTTCTCAACAGGATGAGGTGGATTACAAGCTTCCTCGGGGCTTAGCACCCGGAAGTATGCCTGAAAAAAACTTTCTCAACAGGATGAGGTGGATTACAAGCTTCCTCGGGGCTTAGCACCCGGAAGTATGCCTGAAAAAAACTTTCTCAACAGGATGAGGTGGATTACAAGCTTCCTCGGGGCTTAGCACCCGGAAGTATGCCTGAAAAAAACTTTCTCAACAGGATGAGGTGGATTACAAGCTTCCTCGGGGCTTAGCACCCGGAAGTATGCCTGAAAAAAACTTTCTCAACAGGATGAGGTGGATTACAAGCTTCCTCGGGGCTTAGCACCCGGAAGTATGCCTGAAAAAAACTTTCTCAACAGGATGAGGTGGATTACAAGCTTCCTCGGGGCTTAGCACCCGGAAGTATGCCTGAAAAAAACTTTCTCAACAGGATGAGGTGGATTACAAGCTTCCTCGGGGCTTAGCACCCGGAAGTATGCCTGAAAAAACTTTCTCAACAGGATGAGGTGGATTACAAGCTTCCTCGGGGCTTAGCACCCGGAAGTATGCCTGAAAAAAACTTTCTCAACAGGATGAGGTGGATTACAAGCTTCCTCGGGGCTTAGCACCCGGAAGTATGCCTGAAAAAAACTTTCTCAACAGGATGAGGTGGATTACAAGCTTCCTCGGGGCTTAGCACCCGGAAGTATGCCTGAAAAAAACTTTCTCAACAGGATGAGGTGGATTACAAGCTTCCTCGGGGCTTAGCACCCGGAAGTATGCCTGAAAAAAACTTTCTCAACAGGATGAGGTGGATTACAAGCTTCCTCGGGGCTTAGCACCCGGAAGTATGCCTGAAAAAAACTTTCTCAACAGGATGAGGTGGATTACAAGCTTCCTCGGGGCTTAGCACCCGGAAGTATGCCTGAAAAAAACTTTCTCAACAGGATGAGGTGGATTACAAGCTTCCTCGGGGCTTAGCACCCGGAAGTATGCCTGAAAAAAACTTTCTCAACAGGATGAGGTGGATTACAAGCTTCCTCGGGGCTTAGCACCCGGAAGTATGCCTGAAAAAACTTTCTCAACAGGATGAGGTGGATTACAAGCTTCCTCGGGGCTTAGCACCCGGAAGTATGCCTGAAAAAAAGCCTCATCAGATGATTGTTCAGGGTTTAAAGAATTTATACAAACTTTTCTAGAAGCTGAAAGCGATCACGTATGCATGTAACTTTTGACTACGAAGTCTCCAATCATTTCTGAACCTCCGTCAATAAAACGCAACACGAGAAATTTCAATCTAATCGTACAAGACATGTTTTCGTGAACAAGACTTCCTTGCGGATTTCGGCGGCGCGCAATGTGACAGTTGGATGTGGAACGAAGAGTGGTTGGAACCGAGCCAATATCGTAGGCAGTCGACATTGCTGACATCTGCTCTTGTTGCCATGTAAGATTTATTTGACTAAGCTGCAAAAAGAAGTCGTCATTTCTCGACTTTATTTTCAATTTTTTTTAATGAGAGGTTCCTAGTGTATTTTTTTTTTTTTTTTTGATTGGAGGTTTAACGACCACCGTGAGCAATTCAATGGGCTATAAGCAGTCGCCCGTCCCTAATTTAGGATCACTGGTACCAGGGAAAGGAGAGAGCCAGTGCCGTAAGACAAAGACAACATCCATGCCTCACCGGGATTCAAACCCGGACCCCTTACGGACGAATGATCAGAGGCCAGCGCTTAGACCACTGCGCCACCGGGGCGGCCCCAGTTTATTGAAAACTTCACATTTAATAAACAAAGACTCAAGTTTCTGAGATCCACTATTAGAAAGGTTCGTCGAAATTGTTTATATCACAACCATTCCTTCTCACAATTGCCCCAATGATTACAATGCAGTGTCACCCATAATGTCAATATACCGTCTATGTGTGCCAGGCATTCAGCAAGGAAATAACTTTGTTGTATAGTATACCAATGGAAGAGGCCAGTGATCCTTGATGCCGTGGCTATAAACATATGATTCTATTGAATTATAATAAACACTTATTAGTCATTACGTTATAACGTAATTGTTTTTCTGCTGTAACTGTAGAACTTAGTTCTTAACGTCGGTGATTACGTTATGTATACTAAAGTCAATGTAATACTAGTAGGTACCCATAGGCATTCAAGAAAGAGGTCGATATTTGTAGCTAAAAATAAGTTTATTCTTCTTGCATGTCGTTTACGCCACACTCGTAGTTTGGTACTGGCGAAATATATCGTACTCCAGTTCTCTAGAGCACTCAGTACAATAGCAGCGATTTAACATCAAATCACAGTGTAACAGCAATCAACAGCACGTTTATTATCCCTACCATCAATAACATCAATACCCCCCCCAAGCAACCACTGCGTTGCATTTTTATCTAACGTTGTTATCAGTAGTGCACACATACGCCACTCTCAATAGGCTGCAATGAGATACCGTCTTAGCACGATTTATTTTAAAAGATGAAATACTATATACAGGTTAAAACATACATTAGTACTTTCGAAATGACACTCACTTCATCTTCAGATGTACTGATATAGACGCCAATTCGATATCATATATACACACTTGTGCACCATGGCTACCCTACTACTTGGTCACGTGACATGACTTGGCTGTTGTGAAATTTGTATGCAAATCGTGATGAGGATGATTTATGAGTACGAGATTATGTTAGAATTAAAACATGTCATACTACTTGATACAACAACCTGTCGCGTAATACATGAATAAATTGTTCCCAATATCCAGATAACTCAACAGGGGTGTAATCATTGCAGCATTGGTCTCCAAAGGCTGTGATATATACACTCTCCAAGCATAATAGTGAGCGGGTAGAGGCGGGGGTTGCTAGTAGTTTAATATTTTCCCAGTCTGGGTACATATTACCAGAAATAACATTCCTAGCCAAGGCTGTGCTGTGTAGGTTTGCCTTTAAACTATATTTATGTTCCTGTAATCGCAAGCCCACTTGTCTATTCGTAGATCCGACGTAGTTACTGATGTTTCACCTGATCGTGGATCTAGCATAGGAATATTATACACTCCCCATTTTTGCAGCATGTCGGTTTTGCATCGTTTTTTTTTCTAACGTATGTTTTCATGCATTTAGTACTAACACCAATTCTTATCAACTTGTATATACGTCACTCTCGTTCCGACCTCAGATTGTTGCCAACGTCATTCTCCTTTGAGGGAAGAGACATAACGTTAAGGTTTGAAAATGTCCAATAGAACGAACTGAAATTTACGTAGAAAAAGAAACCCAAAGGGAAAGTTAAAATAGAATACACGTTACAATGTGCTTTTTGTGTTTGTCGTCGACCTGCCTGACTTGATTCAGCCATCAATCGCTGAGGAAAAATAACATGGAGCTTGTGGGGTTACTGGGCTTTGGGTGTTTAATAAGCACACTGGACAAAAAATTAGTCATCCTTGAAAGAACTTACCTAATAACGTGTGACGGTGCCTCTTGCATTGATAACAGCATGAATCCGGTGTGGTAGAGACTCCACAAGGTTGTGGATGTATTGAACATCGATTTGCAGCTACTCGTGCGTCAGTTGGTCCCGAAGTTCCGTCAGAGTACGTAGGTGTCTATTCCCGCGTTTCACCTTCTGTTCCAAATGATCCCACAGATTTTCAATAGAATTCAGATCTGGGGATTTGGCTGGCCAGTCGAGGTGAGGCAGTGTTGCTCATTGTTCGTCGTGCCATTCAGACCACAGGGCTATTGCTGTCTTGGAAGACAGGAGTGGCAAAGTGATGCTGCTCTTGGAGATGTAAGGCAAAGGGGCAACATTTCTTCATTCAAAATGCGGAGGTACGCATGCTGGTTCAAATTCATCGTCACTGCAAAGAGAGGATCCATTTCGTGGTACGAAAAACATCCCCAAAACATCACAGTATCCCCTCCAGCTTGAACAACAGCTTCAACTCAATCAGCATTAAAGGCTTCATTGGGCCTGCAATGCACTCGTCGCCTCCTATCATTGGAGTACAAACAAAAACGAGACTTATCAGACCAAATTACTCGTTTCCAATCCTCCACAGAAAAGTTTTGGTGCCTTTAAGCCCATTGATAGCGTGCGACTTTGTGACTTGCTGTTAAACAAGGCCTTTTCCGTGGTACTCTGCTCCAGATGTCAATCGCGTGCAGTTCTCGTTGCAATGTCCTTTCTGAAATTGGTTGAAGCCGACTTTCATTGACTCTTTGGAGCAATTGTTACCTGGTTTGAAACCGATTTGCAGTTATTAGGCGTGAAACATGGCGGCGGTCCCTGTTGGTGAGAATCGTTTTCCGGCCACAGTTACGTCGCTGATTTTCAGTTGACTGCGAGCTACATCACTGTTTGTAGACCCGTTTGGCAGTACTCTTCGACACACCAACAAATTGGGCGATTTCATTCACTTCGTGTCCGTGGGCACGGCCAAATACGTTGGCTCCTTTTTGCCACTCAGTAACGTCTGTCTTACGACCCATATTGCAGACTAAATTGAACACACGCGTTGCTCTTTACCACTGCAGGAGACAGAAAGGATCCTGTACCCACGTCAGTGCTATTTATCTCCCAACAATGCTATCACGGCGCCCTCTGTGCAACCGGTAACTTCCTACTGTCATTTCTGTTAGGGGGTGACTAATTTTTTTGTACGGTGTGTTTATTTAATATGCGTGCATTCGTTTTAACTAAATATGGACTTTTACTAGCTTCTGCAAAATGACCAAAAGAGCATCGAAGGCACAAATTTCAAATTTGGAGCCACTGGCTCAGAGGGGAGCAAGGACTCAACGCCATTGGACAAGCTAGTCGGCCCGCCTCATCGGCACTCGGACCAGGAGGGGGCATTCAGCTGAGTCTCTGATCACTCATCCACGATAGCGAGCCTCTAAACCTAACACTGGATTTTGAGGCTGAACTACACGTGATGTTTCTTTTTTTCAACGCGCCTACCGCGCAAGCAAAGGATTGTTCAAAAACTTAATAAAAACACTGTGCTAACCGTGATTAAGTGGATCGAAAACACAGTCCACACTGAAATCAGTGGAAGCCTTGTCATCGTTTAAAAATCATTTTTCCAATATGTCATGCGGAGTGGAGATATCGCGATCAGAACAGTGCACATCTATGCCAGGAAAAGTATTTGGTTTTGTCCCAGCGTCACACTACTGTTATAAAAAATACTTGTAAGCAGACTAGTAGAGCGCCTATGCAATCTTCAGTGTTAGCTGAGGCTGTGCTGAGACGCATTGAAAATAAAATCTTGAATGAATTTTTACCGAAACAATCGTCGTGGCCAAAATATGGTGATGATAATTTCTTTGTATGGAAATCTGGTAGATAAATCTTTCCTGGAGAAAATCAACTATAATGCATGCAAATCTCTGTAACAGTGACTGCTCTCCCAAGTGGAAAAAATCAATCAAAACTTTGGAAACTAAGATATAACTTTGGATGCAAAAATTCCTTTCCAAAACTTAGTGGCCGAACTGTCCTTATGAAAAAACAACAACAAAAAAAAAGAACCAAGATTATCTAGCATTATGTTTTTAGATCCGTTTTGACTTACTATTGCATAATAGGTCAAAAAAACTGATAAAGTTCCGGAAAATAAGTTTTTTGTTAGTTTGTTTAGGGAAGTAACTGTGGCTATTAGCACATGTTTCTAGTTTGGGGTCACTGGTTCCTGGAACGGGAGGGGGGGAGGTCAGCGATATTGGACGAGCTTGTCGCCCAGCCACATCCGGGGCCCGGGCCAGGCGTCTTAACCTTTACTTTTGTCAAACTGAACAGCAAGTAACGTTTTCTTAACTCACATAACGCGCAAACGAAGTATCAGCCAGGATAACGTCTATAGAAACTACAGCTCTCATGGAAATGAGTGGAAGCATTGTCAACAGTCTTCAATTACGGCAAACACACACACAAAGTCATCTATCGATCTACTACTCCAAGTACAACTCGACATATTACGAAATGTTTCGATGTACAGTTCAAAACCAATTGCGGCTCTTTAAATATTCCCTATTATTTCTCAGCACCCTTTTGTAAGCGAATGCTGGATCTTGAATTTTTGTAAGAGCAATTTTTTATTATTCCGTCTCCCATTCTTTGTTCTTGTTGTTTATAAAGCGAATCTCGTTTAATATTAATAAAATAATGTTCATAGCTGGAAATCACACACACGCACACACACTACGTAAGGATCACCGTCGCAATTATGGAAAAATAAATATAAAGGTGAAATTATCACTTCTCGTGTAAGACTTATGTCTCTGTGGAAAGAAAAAAAAATTGAGAGTTCTGACTCAACTTACCGCCCTGGCTCCCAATAATCTTACGTCCCTCATTAAGGGAATTTTAAGCAAGTCCGGTTTTGAAGACTAACTTAGATTATGTCAATTTAAAGCAAACCAACTAGTATTTATTTGGCCACTGATCGTCTACTGCGCAACTGTGACATACTACAGAGGTGAATCACGTGTCAAGACGACAAACCTGCAGAGGTACATTCCGGCCGTGTAGCTTAGCAGGGAGACTAACTTACTCCGCAGTGAAGGGGTGCGACTTCGATCTCCGTCACAGATAAATTTGTGTTTTCACATTGAAACCCGAATGTAAAAATGGATCTATTACCCGTTGGGTTCTTCGAAAAATGTGTGATGTTCATTCCACACATCGTCTACAATTAATAAAAAGAGGAAGATGATGTGACCTATTACAGAAGTGAATCACGTGCCAAGATGTCAAGACGATAAATCTGCAGTGGTACATTTCGTCCGTGTAGTTCAGTTGGGAGAGCAACTTACGACGGAGTGAGGGGGCACGGACAGATTTGTGTTTTCACACAACGGTATTCGTACCACCTCCTTGAATTGACGCCTTCTTTAAGTCTACCCATTATTTTGGTTCATGAACTACAATTTTGATTCATGTATTAGTACCGGTAAATCGTTGTTTCTTTTAAGCTAAATGTGGGTGGGACACAGATTTCGCAACATGTTCGCCGGAGAATCGCTTTGTGCTCTATGTCTGTACGTGGATAAGGGTGTGGGGATGATGGGCCATTAAAATTCTTACTAGTGCCTCCTTCAAGATTTCAAAAGGAGGAGTAGGGACTACCGATGTCCATTTGGCTCCAAGTCCAAGGGCATACGCTTAACCGTGGTTAGCTTAATTTATTTATAACAGCTTGCTTGGTCCGACGGCAATTTTTTCACTGAAGTAGAGAGAATTTTGCTTCGTCATTTTAGAGCAAACACCCAACATATACTGCGTCTATAGATAGAATGAAACGCTAATTTTTTTAAGACGATAACATTTTAGACAGAAAATATTAAGCTCAAATGAAGTTAACGATTCTTATTCCCAAAATCGAAAATTCGTTCTTTCCAAATAATCCAGACAAAGAGGATACGAGAAATAGTGGGCCATTTCTCGAGTGGTCCATCTGGAAATATCCCGGTGTCCCAGTGGGCCAATCCGCCACTGAGTTAGGATGTTATGTAAATTAAAAAACAGTAACTGTATGCGATTGTATCCAATGTGATGCGAAATTAGGATCATATTGAAATGTTATGTAAATGGGAAGACAATACCTGTATGCGATTATTTCCACTGTCGCCAATGATCAGGTAACCCTGGTCGTCGACAGCCACCCCTCTAGGATATTTGAACTGTGCTTCATCCGAACCCTCGCTGCCGAAGGTGGTGAGCAATCTGCCATTGACATCGAAGATCTGAATGCGATGGTTATTGCTGTCACTCACGATGACGCGATTTGTGGTGCTCACAGCTACATAGTGAGGATGCTCGAGCTCTCCCGGACGCTGGCCAATACCTCCAAATTTCGTGACATAGGTTCCATCTCCTTGAAAGACCTACAAGAAAATAAACTTCAAATTAAACAAAAGTAAAAAAGCACAGTTTCTAAAAGAAAAGCAATACTTTGTCAAATACGATAGTGATATCAGATATTTATTTATCAAGTATTTGAAGCAGAACCCCATTGGAGAAACTTTTTCTAGTTCTATTGTGTACAAATTGAAATGATTCTTAACCCGTCGTTTCGTCGTTTGCCGCGCTATGAGCATTTCTCTCACGCTTCACATATAAAGAGCGCCATTCATTTGGAGGTGACACTGGGAGCACAACCATCGCTCTAGCTGAGTTTTAGAATCTTCTCAACAATCTGTTATCAGTTGAGATAAAGATTTGTGCCTCTTTGACCTTCAAACAACATGCTGTTTGCTCCCGCATTCTTCATATGAACATTTTTCTCATCAAGGGACAGCTGGCGTTTGCGTCCCGTGAGAGCCTTTCTCATCAAGCGACAGCTAGTGTTTGTGTTTTGTAATTTTTATAGATAACACGATGATACGTGTGCGTTTTTCGTCTAATTTGATTTGTAACTATATATATTAACTATATTTCTTGCAAAGAAAGAATTATGAAGCGTTATTATTGAGTAGACTACCTAAAACAGCGGGAAAAGGTAGCATGAGAAAAACTCTCATGCGCGACCACTGGTGGTGTTCAACGTGTAGCGACCAACGCTGGGTCAACGGCATTTGATATCGACATTATCAGTTAATTTGCAACCTAATATGACCAGCCATTACAACGACCAGCCGCTAAAAAACGATGAAAGTATAATAAGTTTCAATGAAAATGATAAAAGTAATTAAGAATAAAAACCTAATGAGAAACACTGAAATCAGCAACTCAGGTTACACATTACGTTTGAAAACATTCTGAGGGTCATTTTTACATTTTTACCTAATCCTTTCAACCCTCTCCCCCTGCTAAGTCACCTTTTTCATTTATAACTACATCACTGCTCCATCACTCAGTGTATTTCCCGCAAGCCCTATTATTTCGGTTTCCTGGGGTATTCACGCATCCCTAAATTGGAAATTCAAGGCCACAGATAAAAACATTTTAGCCTAACGCAGAGAACGGGCAGCAATTCAACGTCAACTGGTCCCAGGATATTTGCATGAAGTAGAGGAATTACGGAAGGGAGTGCTTGATCCCAGGTCTTAAGACGGCCACAGACACACTCGTTTGATTAGCATGTTTGAGTGTCACGCCAGCAAATGGGGGAGTTTTGTGCCTGGGCGGTATGTAGCGTGGAGCAAAGAGGATTTCATGCAGGCGTTGAAAAGCTTCACTCCTTCTTCACTCCACGCTACATACCGCCTCAGGCACAGAACTCCCAAATTTGCTGGCGTGACACTCAAACGTCTCATTCAAACGTGTGTGTCTGTGGCTACTTTTAAACAGCTGTTAGAGGTTCGAGCAATAGGGGCTTTGTACTAAGGGTACCTGATAGGGGAATGCATGGAACTGGGATAGAGGATCAGTGGGAACAGATGGTCTTGCTTTGGGGGGGGATTCTCGGGACGGCCTAGCTTGCTCTCCGCGGCACGGCGGATATTTGGTGGTTGGGCTGTCGAGTAAGGTTCGAGGCCTCAACCAAATGGTTGGGAGCCGTTTGCTTTAACCACAGGGCTATTAGCGGCCTACGAGAGAAATCCCCCTTTCCTAACGACGTGTTTCAGTAGGGACATAAAAGAAAAAAAGTGTGATATAAAAGAGCGCGAAATAAGCGGGGACTACTGTACTAAATTCTGCAAACAAATGAAAATTTCAGAAATACAGACATAGCGCCGAACATAGGTTTATGCTTCCTAGCGGCAGAGTGCCGTATACGAAAACCAACGGAGCCTGCAAATAACATTGATTATGATTGCAGTTAACTTCCATTGAAAGCAATTCTATTCAATCTGAGAAAACTGAGATATCATCAAATAGAAAATCTAAATTTAAGCCACTCAGCAGGAAAAGTTTGCATCACAAAAGTTAGAAAATGCGTGGAAAATATTGTTAAGCGTTACAGGCACAAAAATAATTTTTCCAACCGAACTTTTAGAAGCAGAGATTACAGCGTAAAACCGTTTTGCCGGTGGTGAAGTTCGAAGCCACGTCTCCCACTCCGGAGCCGGTTGTTATCACGACTGAAGTACACCGACCTGGGCGTATCGCTGCAACTTGCCGTTTTGACTCTTCCGTTACTTCAGTGGTTCGTCAGCTATAGGAATCCTGATTAACTGCAGAAGACGTGTGGAAATAACATCACGCATTTTTCGAAGCGCTGAAGAAGGAATTTTTCATTAATTCCGGACGACGTGTGGAAGAAGCATCACACATCTTTTTCGAACCTCACGGCCAGGAGATTCATTTTACGTTCGAGCGCCAAAATAACGTAAAACGTTTCTGCCGGTGGTAGGATTTGAACCCACGTCTGCCGACCCGGTGGCCTAAGTGATGGCTTCTGATCATTCGTCCGAGATGGGTCCGGATTCGAATCCCGGTGAGGCATGGATGTTTGTTTGTCTTACGGCGCTGGCTCCCTCCTTTCCCTGGAGTCAGTGGCCCTAAATTAGGGATGGGCGACTGCTTATAGCCCATTGAGTTGCTCACAATGGTCGTTAAACCTCCACCCCCCCCCCCCAAAAAAAAAAAAAAAAAGAACACACGTTTGGCATTTGGCCGTTTGGAGCCAGTTATTATCCCGACTGAACTGCACCGACTTTGGCTTATCGCTGCAAACTGCCGTTTTGGCTCTTGTGTCACTTCAATGGTACGTCTCAAGATATACATGGTGAGCCAAAAGTACCTGTGCACCTGACGTACTGTGATAAGAAATAATAATAAGAAATTTATAAAGTGTAGTTACCGTGCAATATTGTGAATGGAAAATGTTCATGTGCTTGGTGCGGTGGTTACGCGCATCCTACCGTCTGACCTTGAACGACGCAGCCGGTATTTCCGGCGTCTGGCGATGACTGAATCAGTCAGCAGTGAGGTGTTACAGTGGCCGGTTGAATATGGTATGGTCACTTGAGGGTCGAATGTTTCTGATTGAACATGTGTTCCGTAGTGTAGGTGAATATACGCACGAAGTGAAACGTAAGTACAGAGAACAATTTCCCGATGCTGAAGCACCCCATCGCAACGCAGTGAGGCGGTTAATTGAAAAGTTTGGTAAAACTGGAGCAGTGAGAGATGCTCCGAGAAGCGGTAGGCCGCGAGTGTTAACACAGGAAAAGGTGGAGGATTTTTCCGTTCGCATAGCTAAAAGTCCAAAGAAATTGGTTTGCAAATTGGCACATGTACGTCGTACAGCAGCACCCGTAGGGCACTGAAGACGCGACTGCAGCTCTACCCGTACATCTGTGCGGTTTACTGAAAAAATCTGTTCCCAAGAACAATCTCCATTATCTGCCGGAACTACAGGAAGCGATCACCACAGTAATCAGCAACATTTCTGCGTTGGACCTGTCACGTGTCTTTGAGAACATGCTCAGACGCGTGGATGCATGTCTGCACACAGGAGGAGGCCATTTCCAATATTTATTGTTACAGGTACACCTGTAGTTGTTGTACGTGTATTGTCTTGCCAGATGCACAGTGACTTTTGGCTCACCCTGTAGTACGAAATGTAAGCATACATGACGTAATTTGGGAAGGAGCAAGGAATGAAATGATTTTCCAGTGATTTTTTCACTTTTGCAAATAATTAAATTTAGATTTTTCTCATATAATATATTTTTTAAAGATACTTAATTTTACTAAGTTAAAATTGCGACGGAAATTCATTGTTCAGTCAACAAAAAATGAGCACTAAATTTTTTTCTTCATTGAAAAGATTTACTAACTTGGTTTTCTCCCTTTAGAATTTCTTCATGTTTGATATCCACGAAATACAAATATGTTGCAATTGGTAGTTCCCTAATTTACCACACACATTTTGTAGTTTTTATAGTTCTCCCCCACCCCCAAAGAAAAGGGAATGACAAATTTTACGCTTATACATGCATTTAAGCAGCCTCGTAGAAATTCGCATTTATAGGCCACCTATCGTGGAAATTCGCATTTATAGGCCACCTATCGTGGAAATTCGCATTTATAGGCCACTGTTCCAGAAGTTTTCTTTCAGGTATTCTTTCGGAGAGGCTTTGCACACACGGAAACTTGCACTGCCCCCCGGATAAAGTATTGATAGATAACGGAAATAACAATGGTTAGCCATAACGAAAATTTGCATTTTGCTTCCCCATAAAGTTTCATTAAGCTCTTCAATCCTGGGGGAAATGTTCTAGAGCCAAGCCTTCATACAAGTAGAAAGAAAATTAATAGAAACATTAGCTTAAATTTTCAGCTATTCAATGCAAAAAAGAATTTTTCCGATTCGACAAACAGTTAGATATCGTGTGTAAATTATACTACCTTTATCACCTTCCGTTTTTGTTGACTTTTCACTTATGCAAATTTTGGTTGCTTCTCGTTATATTTTCCATACTGAACGCAATTCTTCCTTTGGGCTATGATTGGCAGTCAGTCAGGTCGTACCAAGACGCTCTGGTGTCCAATGCGAGTGGTCTGAAGGCTCACTTTTGACCATACGTCCGAGATGGGCCCGGGTTCGAGGGTGCTGGCTCTGATCCTTCCCTAAAACCAGTGGTCCTAAATTAGGAATGAGCGACTACTTATAGCCCTAAGAGTTGCGCATGGTTGTCGTTAAACTCCGAAACAAAACAGCAACAAAAGTCAGATCACGTAATTACAGGAATCATGCAACTTAAAGCGACTGTTGGAAGCCTTGTGGTTAGAGCAGTCGATCTCCTAACCAAATAGCTCGAAGCTGGATTTTAGCAAAATTGCCTAAGCACTAAATACCTACCGTGCCTCGGAGAGCATGCTAATAGAGGTTCCGGTGTACTGGACCCCTCTCTCATCTACAAGTAAAATTATCTGTTCTTAGGCTTCTCCAGCAAACTTCCATGTGTCTTTCCTGTCGGGCACCGTAGCCCAAATTTCTTAGCTTCCTACTTCTAAGAGCTGTTTAAGATCTGGGATTAAACAGCCCCTTCCCCGCATGCTATCCACCATTAATTTATTACAGCTATATGTGTGTTTTATATTCCGTGCTGTCCATTCTGCGATGAGACGACTAGTTGTAGTGGTGTTAAATCTCCGACTGTGCTGCTCAGAAAATAAAGTCTGTGACTCCGGAAAACCTGGTTATTACTTCAGTGACTTTGTTTTACTTTAACGTGTCGTGTTTTTCAACCCTAGTTCACCATGAGTGTTCAATAGAAAAATATATTTGCAACAAAAGTGAAATCGTGGGAAGTGCCAGGTTCATAATTCACGTGGTTTGAGGCAAGGCTGTAGTTGTAAATAAAAAAGTGTGGTATTGGTGAACGGATTGAGCACCGTAAGAACAACATGGAAAAAAAGAAAAACCCTGAAAATTTTCAAAAAGAAATTTGATACTTGGTATGCTGTTTTTTGTTATTTTCTAGTTTTTATCAAAATTTATTACTTATTACTTCCACCCTTCTTTTTTTTTTTTTTTTTTTTTTTTTTGCTAAAATTGCTTATATTTAGCAATTTGAAATAAAATAATAGAAGCCTGGGCTGCGGATGGCCTAGTGGGCAATGTTCGCATTCATGACTGTCGCGGAAATGACCTCAGGTTCGATCCCAGGCAGGTACGAACGCTGGATCCACTAAATATCAGTCGTGCGTTGGATGGGCACGTTAAGTCGTCGGACCCCGGGTACTGGGCCCCCGGTAATAAATAAGGACGTCTTCCTCCCCCTTTCTACTTCGCTTCCATGTCGCTTTCTTATCGGGCGCTGTAGTCCAAATCTCCTAGCTTCCTATTTCTAAGGGTTGTTTAAGACCTGGGGTCAGACACTCCCTTCCTAAAATTCTCTACATATGATCATTTGATCAATAATAGAAGCCAGATGTTAAGATCATATATATATAATAGAAGCCAGATGTTAAGATCATTCTTTAAATACTGCTCTGCCATCCCACACAGTACTAAATATTCAGTATGAATAATACGCCCCTTTTTTAAGATTATAAGGTGGGCGTATAGGAGATTTCTTTTCTGTTGCTCATAAGAATTAAGAAAAAGAGACCAGAGGATTACTGTTATCGGATCCGGTCGACGGTGACGACTTGTTCTAACCATAAAACACAACACTTGTCACTCAGCCTTCATGATTGTTTAGCTTTCTTCTGCTGGTTTTCCTTCTAGCAGTGCAGGCTTAACCCACGACAAAACCACTTCCGGTTACTTTATTTTAAGAACTGCCTTCTTAACAAAGGACTTTCAATTCTCTTTACTCTAGAATCTTTATGATTCGTGATACGCCTACTCTCGTGATCTGACTGTTTAGTCTCTTCCCCACAGCACGGACATTCGTTTCAGATACGAGTGTGCTTGTATGTAAAACTAGTATTCTGTAATTTTACATGCATGATAATCTAAAATTTTTCCTTCGAGCAACGTCTCTTACTATTCAACCACGAAAAGTGTCTTACTGGCACTAAGGCTAGAAAAAAGTGCCTTAGGTCTTCCAAGACACTGGTTTCAGGTATCGAACGCAAAAAGAAGCATAGGTGCCGATTTGAAAAATTATTGGGGGTTCCGGAACTTTTACCCATACATTTTTCAAAGTATTTAAGTCGAATTTAAATTTCATTCAGTCAGATTATCTGGCACAAAAGACGCCTGAAATGCTAAAAATGAAGCAATTTATAGTTAATTACAGAAATTTTTTTCTATAGATAATTATTTATTTCATTTGTTTTGCTTTTGTAGGCGCGACATTATTATATACAATACACAGATGCTGTGTGAATTTCCAACTCAATGGTCTTATAAATGTAACAAAAACATGTAAAATTTATTTTAAGGTTTTTTTTACCAATTTTAAAAATGACAAATATTTTTTTCTTCAAATGATTTCTGTGTTAAAATAGGAGGTTAGAAAGGAGAGGACATGGCATCAGCCACACGCCCTGCGTTTTCCGTGAGCTCTACTTCGTATCAGTTGTGTATGCCAAGTATGCTCAACTTGGGCTGCTGTACTTTTCTATGGTGAAATCGTTGACTTTGAAAAGGTTTTAGATGCACTTGTGCAGCATGTACTGTCAGGAAAAAATGAGACCGAAATATACATGCACATAACTAAAAATTTGCAAAACGTTACAGAAATACTGTTTAGTATTTTCTAAAAAAATTAAACAAAATTATGCTTCGTCGATCGGAAGTACATATGGCGTATTAACCAATCATGACCTTGCTAAAGCTGTGGGTGCCTCCTTGTTGACATTCAGGGACTGCTGCAGAGAGTAAGAGACGGCTGCTATCAACTTGTGCTCCAGCACAGGTCTTCAGGAAGTGACGTCACGTCACTGAACCCTCCCCACCCGGAGGACGCAAGAAACCATATGATCAGATTTGGCTTCACCAGCGGCTGCTGATGCCACCTTTTCTCTCTTTTAACCTCCTTGGTCCCCGACTGCCCAAAGATAGTGTAGGTCAACTGACTGTACAACATATCTCCGCCTTTATCACTATGACCTCGAATAGGTTCTCGTTTCCGAATGTAGAGCTATTTTTTTTTGTATTTTCTGGAAACCCAGACAAACCGAAGAATTTTCTTTTATAAAGGAGGCAGTTTTAAATGCTCTTAAACAACGGTACTTGAGGTATTGTCTGTCGCGTCAAATTTGATGAGCACGAACAAACACTAATTCTTTTTTGAGGCACAATAAACAGTCTGAGGGATAAATTTCTGTACACACTTTCTATATATAGCAAACGGGCACTGAATAATAAAAAACTTGAAGAATTGATAACAAAAAACAAAATTTATGCACATATGCGTAAGTGTATTTTTCCTACGAAATAACCGCAAAAATATTAGGGGTTCGAGGAACCCACAACAAAATCATTGGGGGTTCAAAAGGTGTCTCGAACCCACGAAGTCGGCGCCTATGAAAAGAAGTGTTCGAATCCTAGTGATAGGTGCAGATACATCTCGTTTACAGGAGAACAAACAAACACAATGATACGATAAACACGTAAGACGTCCTGTGGAAAGGTAGAAAGTTTTCTTTCGTTAGCTTCTACCATTGTTTTCAAGTGAAGTATATTGATTTCACGGTCAAAAGCCAAAATCGCCATAGAGATTCAAACGCAAGATCAGTCAACTCTGATCTTAGAGACCGGGCCAACTAATCAACTGACTTTCCGTGGTCGTCGCTTTTTTTTTCTTTTCTTTATTTTTCTCTTTCCCTCTTTTCTTTCTTTTTTTTTCTTTTTCTGTTGTTTGGATTTTAACAAGCACCACGAGCAACTCAATAGGCAATAAGCTACTTTATGGATACTGGTTCCAGAGAAGGGAGGGAGCCAATGCCATAGAACTAACACACCATGAATATCGAACTGGGATTCGAAACCGTACCCATCTCAGACAAATGATTAGAAGCCAGTGCTTCGTACCACTCGCCCACTGGGACACCAGTCTTCGTCTTTATTAGGAAATGCGGTTCGAAAATACGAAGTTTCTCTTAAGTTTCGTTCTTTTTTTCTTTCTTTCCTCTTCTTTTTTTTTTACTCCACGCTATGCACTACAAGATGGCTTCATAGTACAGATGAGGAATAAAGCGACTGCAATTGTCGAAAAAACTTACAAGAATTTTAAACTAAAACTAAAACGATGAGTTATTTCTTGTAACCTATAATAGTAGTTTTAGTTGGTTGTAGTTTTGATTCCTTCTTCGCCGAATTAAATTTGACTCAGCTAACATCCAAGGCCGGTGAATGGACACCATTTTCAGTTCGTAATTTTATAACACAACGACACACATCTTAGACATTTATCTTAAAAAGTATTGTTAGGTACGTACCAAAACAAATACTTTTAACTACATTCTGAGCTTGCTGTTTCATTATAAAAAATTACACAAAAGAATTAACAGCACAGTCTTTTCAAATGCGGTTACATCTACTATCAAACTTGAAGAATATTGATCTTTCAAGGCGAGAAATATGTTGTGGGTATCTCATATTAAGTTCGCTATTTTTGGAGTACACAGGAAAGAAGAAATGGTAATAACAGAAATAAATTTGTTTATTACTGAGTCTTGATAATAGCGCAATAAATGTTTAATGTTTCAATTGAAAATCATGAGAAAAACTCTTCCGTTTGAGAAAGGAATCCCCCAAATTTGACCTTAAATTCGCTGTAATTTTATCTCGAAGCCAGACCGAGTGTTTCACATAAATTTTGAGCAAATCTACATTTTTAATTTCAGTGCAGATAAGCTACGAGTGATGAATTTTTGATCTTTTCAGATGCATAAAAGTTTTGTATTTCGTGTTTTCTTTTGGCACGAGGTAAAAGCTTTCAGAAACTCAATCTACTATTTTAATGGTAAAAATAATGTAAGTGTGTCGCGGGTACAGTATTGCACTACTGTTTGTGAAAATTGCCATACCATGAAGGACTGCTGGTATTAACTAGAAAATTACAGGATATGTACTGCACGACAGGTTGGGACATGAAGAT
This sequence comes from Macrothele yani, assembly GCA_039090855.1. Classification (NCBI taxonomy): domain Eukaryota; kingdom Metazoa; phylum Arthropoda; class Arachnida; order Araneae; family Macrothelidae; genus Macrothele; species Macrothele yani. The sequence goes on from CM077017.1 coordinate 17,103,630, forward strand.
GATTAAAATGTTAGTGAAAATGCGCATGCGGTTTCGAAGCAACGCTCTATGAAATGTTCGGTCTTGGGTGTAACGAGCTGGCTCAGACAAAATGTTGCAATCAGTGAAGAGCCGACATTGAGTCGAAAGGGTGTTTCTTGTGTCTCACTATGCCCTGTCGCCGAAGAAGGTCGCGTTATGAACACCTGACGGACTTTGAGCGAGGAGGGATTCTTGGGTATAAAGAGTTGGCTCAAACGAGATGTTGAATCAGTGAAGAGCCGACATTGAGTCGAAAGAGTGTTTCTCGTGTCTCACTATGCCCCGTCGCCGAAGAAGGTCGCATTATCAACACTTCACGAGCTTTGAGCGAGGTAGGATTGTTGGGATGAGAAAATTAAGCTGAATTTTCTTACCGAGGAATTGCCACTCGTTCAGGACTGGTTCAGGGAGGCGAACGTGGCGTCAGTGGACAGATGAGGCTCGAACGCACAGAAATCAGGGAAATGAACCGTAAAATCGCACGACTGCACGTGATGATAGACCCCTCTGCCGCATGGCAGTGACAGATTGCACAGCGACATCCATGGTGTTTGTGCAGCAGCTGAGCACTGTCACAGGTCAGGCCTTGACCTCCAGCACACATCGACGTCGTCTGCGTAACAGAGGACTGATTGCTAGCAGCCCATTGTTGCTCATTCCTTTCACCTTCAACCACAGAGACCTCGGTCTGCAATGGGGTCTCGAACACAGACACTGGCGCGCTGATTGGCAGTAGATCATGTTTTCAAACGAGCCACGGTTCATCCTGATGCACTGTGATGGTCGCATACGTGTTCGAAGACATCGTGGTGAATGGCACCTTGAAGCATCATACCGGCCCAACGCGGGGCGTCATGTTTTGGGCCGTTATTGGGTTCAGTTCGCGATCTCGCCTTGTACAAATTAAGGGAACTCTCAACAGCCAGCGATACATCAGGGATGTTCAAGTAGCAGAAATGATATCCTTCCTTCAGAATTGTCCTGGCTTTATATTCCAGCAGGACAATACTCGGCCGCATGTGGCCCGGAATGTCCAAGACCTCTTCCATGCACGCAGACACCGCTTCTTCCCTGTCCTGCACGTTCGCCGTATATGTCCCCGATCGAACATGTCTGGGACACGGTAGCTAAGTGACTGGCCTGTCAAGTGCATCTGCCAGTCACCAGAAATGAACTCTGGTCTCGCATAGGAGCAGCCTAGCAGGCTATTCCCAGGGCCGAATTAAGATCTTAGTGGGCCCCCAAAGAATTAATGACGGGGAATTATTATGATGTCCGTTAAAACACGAAACTGCAACTGCTAAATTTTCTGCAAAGTTTTCATAATACGTCACTGTATTTTTCATTGTTCTCACATGAACACGAGTTAAAAGCTTAAGATTCCTAGATTTTGTCTTGGATTTTCTAATGATTTAGCATTGCATACTTTTCTTAGTGCATCTTTTTTGTCATTCAATGTGAAGCCATAGGGGAATTCGACTATTAAAGGTTCCAAGTGCAAACTGGGAGGTGTGGGTGGATTGCGCGAAAAAGCTGATACTGCCTCGCCGACCCCGCTATACACAGTGACATATGAAGGCTCTGTGTACAGCAGAGTTGGAAACGTGTCAAAAATTTCGGAACCGACCCGATCCGGATCCGTAATTCACCCGGACAAATCTGCTTTGAACTATAAATTAGAAATTCAGTTTATATATATATACATATAAACGTAATGTATATATATTCATTCCAATAACTGCTTGGTATTTAATAACGGAAATCCCTTTTTAATAATAAAATTCGGTTACTTGCTAAATTTTAGTGCCATTTTTAGTGACACTATTTTGCGTAATCCAGAAATAATGGCTGACTATGACCGTGAGTATATTACAAATAGGAATCATTATTTACGATTACACAAATGTATATTTTTCTAAATGTATTTAGATTGTTCACTCTTTCCACGCTTTGATGAATATACGCATACTTTTATATGGTCCGTTAGATTTTTGGTTCCATAATCTTTTATTACACCGTCGACATCTTTCTTTTTAATTATACACTTTCCACATTTGGAACAACAAGCAAGACCAAGCAACACAGAATTATTGAACGGTTCCTTAATGAGACGAAACAATTTCCAGCATTCACTCTTCCCTTTACTGTTTTCAACAAGCACGTATTTGTCGGTCTCGACACCTTTCTCAACCTCCTTAATATTAAATCCATCCATATTAACAAATAAGGAGTCAATTTCGACATGACATGTCATGGGAACGGGATGTTAGCACATCAATCGAAAACCTCTGAATGCTCAATTTAAAAGATGCGATGTGAAAAGTAACTCTTAGTCATACAGTGAACTTCGCACGGAGAGAGTAAATCAGCTGAAAAGCAGGCGAATGGCGTTAGCCTGGTACCTTGCCGTGGAAAATCGCACTATAAAAGAACGCAAAGGACTTTTACGATATGGTATACACTGCTGGCCACCCAAAATGCAAAACCAAGAAGGACACGAGATAGCAAAGCCTGATTTACTGGACACATAACAACAGATACAAAGATGAAACGATTCAGCATACAGGCCCGTGCGACTTGCAGAACACGCAGACATCAATAGTTCGTGTGGCCTCCATGGCTGGTAATAACGGCCGCTACGCCGCGGCATCTAACGAAAGAGGCTTTGGATGTGGGCTTGGGGTATGTCGGTCCAGGCTGCTTCCACACGTTGCCACAGTTCATCAGGCGTAGCAGCGGGTGGTGCTTTCCGGGCCACTCGGTTGCCGATCAGCGACCAGACGTGTTCGATGGGCGACATATCGGGAGAACAGGCGGGCCACGGCAGCAGTGACACCTGGTGGGCCGTGAAGAATTGTTGTACGATGCGTGCCACGTGCGGGCGCGCATTGTCCTGTTGAAACGTGGCCGCTGGCAGGTGCTGCATGTAAGGGAGGACTACAGGCTCCAAAACGTCGGAGATGTAGCGGTGACTATTGAGTGTACCGGCAATACGTACCAGAGGGGTGCGGGTGTCATATCCAATTGAGCCCCAAACCATAACGCCAGGCGACGGACCGGTATGGCGATGCATAATGCAGGCGTCATACAGTCTCTCGCCGAGGTGCCGCCACACGCGGATTTGACCATCGTGGTGTTGCAGGCAGAAGCGGAATTCGTCGGTGAAGACAATGTCGTGCCATTCCGTAGTCCAGGCGTGGCGTTCAACGGCCCACTGCCGCCGAACTCGCCGGTGGTGTAACGTCAATGGTAATCGGAGCAATGGGCGCTGTGCGACAAGTCCCCGCTCCTGCAGACGACATCGAACGGTACGTGCTGACACAGGTTGTTGCGCATCACACCCTAATTCCTGCTCTAACGTTCGTGATGTGGCGGGGTGAGCCGTCAATGCCCGCTGCGCAACTTGCCGGTCCTCTCGTTCGGTGGTGTGGCCCGGCTGCAGGAATGCAGGAATACACCCACCAATCCATACTCGCCTCACTGTGGCTGGATGTCGTCCCACACGGGTGCTGATGTCTCGGTACGATAAACCGCTCGTTCGGTGGTGTGCCCCGGCTGCAGGAATACCCCCACCGAATCCATACTCGCCTCACTGTGGCTGGATGTCGTCCCACACGGGTGCTAATGTCTCGGTACGATAAACTGCTGTCGCGATAAGCCACTATTCGTCTTCTGTCGAACTCCGAAACGTGCTGGAATGACTGCCGTATTCTGCGACGAGGCATCAGGAAGCTTCCCACGCACAGGTCCGGCAGCACAACACACTTCCACTACTTACATCCCGCCTTCTGTGCACCCATCTTATAGCGTTTCTCGGTGGCGTGCCGGGCGCACATGATTTGCATATGCCCTGCAATGCTAATCGTTTGCATGCCCTCTTGCGGGCGACACATGCTGCGAATTTCAGGCCAATCGGATGCTTCCTTCTTGGTGTTGCATTTTGGGTGGCCAGCAGTGTAGATTGTTCACTATTTTTACGCTTTGATGGAGGTGCGCATACTTTTATATAGTCCGTTAGATTTTTGGTTCCATAATCTCTTATTACACCGTCGACATCTTTCTTTTGTAATTATACACTTTCCACATTTGGAACAACAAGCAAGACCAAACAACACAGAATTATTCACCGGTTCCTTAATGAGACGAAACAATTTCCAGCATTCACTCTTCTCCTTGTGGTTTTGAACAAGCATTTATTTGTTGGCCTCGGCGCCTTTCTCAACCTCCTTAATATTAAATCCATCCATATTAACAAATAAATAGTTAATTTCGACATGACATGTCATGGGAACGGGATGTTAGCACATCAATCGAAAACCTCTGAATGCTGAATGTAAAAGATGTGATGTGAAAAGTAGCTCTTAGTCATACAGTGCACTTCGCACGGAGAGAGTGAATCAGCTGAGAAGCACGCGAATGGCGTTTGCCTGGTACCTTACCGTGGACAATCGCACTGTAAAAGAACGCAAAGGATCAGATCAGATCATTTGTAGAAGATTTTAGGAAGGGAGTGTCTGACCACAGGTCTTAAACAACCCTTAGAAATAGGAAGCTAGGAGATTTGAACTAGAGTGCCTGACAGGAAAGTTACACGGAAACGAGGTAGAAAGAGGGTAGGAAGACGCCCTTATTTATTACTGGGGGCCAGTACCCGGGGTCCGACTGCTTAACGTACCCATCCGACGCACGGCGGATATTTAGTGATTCGAGCGTTCGCACCCGCCAGGGATCGAACCCGAAGTCTTCTCCGTAGCAGTCACGAACGTTAACCACTAGGCCACCCGCGGCCCAGAACGCAAAGGACTTATACGATATGGTATATATATATATATATATTTTACGATATATATATATATATATATATATATCTTTTTACGATATGGTGTTGGTGTGTTTGACGTCGGTCGGTGGAAATCTTCGTTACTTTAAGAAAGAGACGACAATATTTTTGCATGGCAAACTATTATTCACTCCATGGGCCCCAGTATCGACTACAGAATTCCACAACGCTCATTTTTCTTTGGAATACATTTTTCTCTTTTCAAGAATAAAACGGGGAAAAAACCGGATCAAAATCAGGTCAGGAACACCTTGACCCGACCCGCTGGACCCGCAAGAAATTGTCGACCCGTTGACCCGTTTCCATCTCTGGTGTACAGCGGGGTCGCCGGTCCTTGGTGAGTCATTACCTTGAAACTGTTCGTCTTCCAGCCCCCCCTCTCTCTATCTATCTATTATTTGCCCAGGCATGCCTCCTGGGCCCTTGGTCATGGTTGGGCCATAAGGCTAAAGCCCCTATAGACCCAACCTTAATCCGGTCCTGGCTATTCCCCAGGACGATATCAAAAACCTCTACCATTCAATGCCACGCCACGTAGAGGCTGTTATTGTTGCTCGAGATGTCTTCACATGATACTGTCTTGAAGCAGAAAACTCCTATATAGCTCTACAAATGTTATCAGTTATCTCCTGTAACATGAGGAATCTGTGATATAAATTTCATTTGAATAGCGCAATTCTTTCTTGGTGTTGCAATTTTCACAATCTGTAGTGTATTGTAAACGAAGCTATCTAAGAATACATGGTGATTCATAAAGAAGTATACAGTTTCAACGCACTATAAAACAAGAAAAATGTAAGATATTTAATGTTCCTGCAACAGAATTATAGGGGAATCTTTCAAGTTTTTTTAGAGACAGTCACAGATGCTCTATGTGTGCACACTTAGTCACACGACACACATCGAGCCGGTAATCCGTTTCCACCCAAACGCGAGGTAAGTTATCTGAATCAAGTGCAGTGAGATTTTACAACATCTGCACTTTGTACGGAATCATTTTCAGTGCACTTCACGACTCAGCCTCCACGTTGATTTTCTCGAGCTTCATTGAATGGCGGTGCAAACACTATCGACGACTTCTTCCGATACACGCGGTCGTCCAGGACTTTTAAGTTTGCACAAACAGTCCGTAGTTTCAAATTTTTTATGCCAATCGTGATAGATTTTCTGGTTGGAGGTTCGTTTTTGAATCGTGATCGAAAATGCCGTTGCACAACAGTTACAGATTCCGTTTTGTTCAATTCAAGAACACAAAACGCCTTCTCCGCTGCAGTCGCTGCCATTTTGACTGACTAGTCACGTGACACGCGCGCTATCGCCTACGTCACTTCCCTCAGTAGCGGGTCACAAACTTTATGAGTACATCTACCTAACGGTTCGCAGTTGTGGTCTGTGTCTTCAACTGTTACTGTTTTACAGCATCTGGAAACTGTATACTTCTTTATGAATCACCCTGTATTATAATAGCTACTTAGTTAATCACTTAAACTACTGCTATCAAAAGCTTAAAACTCTAAACAGTAACTTAATTTTTTTATTTACAAAAGAAAAAACAAAGTTTTAGCAATGTTAAAGAGAGAAAACAGCCATTCAAAATAAACGAGCGTTTATGGTGATTATTTCATTAATAGTCAATTAAAGAAGCCATGTTAATTTCCAAAATTAGCGTCAGCCGACCAAGGCATACATTCCCTCGCACCCCAACATTTAAATTTCATTTTGATTTCTGGTTGTGACCTCAACTTCCGACTCAGGTGTATCCACATTTGAATGACTAAACTGTATGATTAAAGGAGGATGCGTCATTACAGTCATGTGAGAGCAAGCTGCGGTCGCATGTAATTTCCTCGTTCGGAATATTTCGTGATGATTTCATATCTTGCATTTACGGAAGGAAGTCTTATTCTATTTGTGATGGGCTTGGTATTTGTCATGAGGCCAGAGAAAACAAGGATGATATTTCTAGTGCTCTGGATCTATCTCATGCTCGAAGGAACAGAGCTGGTGAAACACGTATCCGATGGCCTGCTTTTGTGCTCTCCGTAACACTTTTTGGAGCAGATTTCATTGGCTCCGGTCATAAACCAAAACGGTGTCATCATCCAAAAGGATGTTGTTAACCGGCCGACACCTTCTGATTTCGCGCGGGTGGAAACAGGGAAAGTTTGACCCTCCCTCGCTTGATCCCAGAACGCAGAAGAGTTTTCAGGCATAGCCTTGGTTCGAAGCCAAATCGTTGTACGACGCTATCGCACGAATTCATCTCCGATTTTAGCACGCCTAAAGCGACTGTAGCTCCACTCTCGAAACCAACGCCATTATCCGAACAGAGAAGAGCCATGGAAAATCTGATGGTTGTGATAACGAAGAAAAGGTCATAACAATGTCGTAACATATTTTGAAGTTGACAATAAGGGCTCTCAGCCAGAATTGTTCTTTTGCGGTAAATGACACTCACACATAATAAGCGAAAGCGTACGGGTTCACAGGAACAAGCTTGCCAGAATTTCCGAGATACATTTCAAGTAATGTCTACATGGTGACAGATTGAAAGGCCATAAACTCTTCCAGCCCATGTGTCTTTATAAGATTACCGTAAGGAGGCAGTCGACGAATCTTTTTGATTGATTTTTTTTTTTTTTTTTGATTGGAGGTTTAACGACCACCGTGAGCAACTCAATGGGCTATAAGCAGTCGCCCGTCCCTAATTTAGGGTCACTGGTTCCAGGGAAGGGAGAGAGCCAGTGCCGTAAGACAAACACAACATCCATGCCTGACCGGGATTCGAACCCAGACCCCTTACGGACGAATGATCAGAGGCCAGCGCCTTAGACCACTGCGCCACCGGGGCGGCCGAATCTTTTTGCATAAAGGAGGAAATGTTTCTGAACTCGCATTTTCTTTCAATTACAGTAATTTTCGGGTTAAGACCCGCGGCTCTTGTGATAAAAAGCGTGCCAATGATTTGTCCTAACGCAATTACCCTGAATTTGTATCTGGAAAACTGTTTCAAAACTCAGTAGCTGAACGTTAATTGCGTTTAACTTAATCCTTTAAATTTAATTTTTTATTACTTATTTAATGGAAATTATAGGTGTTTAGCAGATTTTTGTTGAAGAATGTAAATTCTTCACCTTTTCAAAATACCGTTTTCACGATTTTAAGTTGCTGCGCGATATCAGCATCTCACACAACATACGATTTTTGTTTGATTGGATATTTAACGATCACCGTGAGCAACTCAATGGGCTATAAGCAGTCGCCCGTCCCTAATTTAGGGCCACTGACTCCAGGGAAGGGAGAGAGCCAGCGCCGTAAAACAAACACAACATCCATGCCTCAACGGGATTCGAACCCGAACCCATCTCGGACGTATGATCAGAAGCCATCGCTGAGTCACAGCGCCACAGGGGCGGCTCCGAATTTTTGACTAGAAAATTAGTAGATTTTTACTCGATTTAAAAAAAATAACCTTTAAATTAGAATTTTTGAGCGAATTTTTTCCCGTTCTCTCTATGGCGTGCTACAGAGGTGACGCACGTGTCAAGACGGCAAGTAGAAGGGATAAGCCCTTGTCGGCGTAGTTTAATTGGGAAAGCATTTGGCTCCGGAACTGAATGATGTGGGTTCGAGGGTCACCACCGGCAAAACTGGATTTTGCATCGGCGCCCAAACGTAAAAATAAATCTCCTGGCCCTTACGTTCTTCGAAAAATGTGTAATGTTCCTTCCACACGTCTCCTGGAATTAATGAGAATTCCTTCTTCGCTCCGGAAAATATGTGATGCTTCTTCCACACATCGTCTGGAACTAATTAGAATTCCTTCTTCTGCAGTGAGCTCCTTCAAGCATAGTTTGCCAGCTGACCCACGATTCTATGCCAACCCTTTCTCAAGGGGTGGGGGGATATGTGTGATGTACTACAGAAGCGATGCGTCTGTCAAGACGTCAAATAGCAGTGTAAGCCCTTGCCGGCGTAGCTTAATTGGGAAAGCATTCGTCTCCGGAGCAAACGGATGTGGCTTCAAGTTCCACCACTGGCAAAATTGGATTTTACACCTTGAAAAAGTACAAAACAACAACAACAAAAAACACGAAATTTGAAACAGTCTTTTTTTTTTCTTTTTTTTTTTTTGAGGTTTAACGACCACCATGAGCAACTTAATGGACTATAAGCAGGCCCTAATTTAGGGACACTGGCTCCAGGGAAGGGAGAGAGCCGGTGCCGTAAGACAAAAACGACATCCATGCCTCACCGGGATTCGAACCCGGGCCCATCTCGGACGAATGGTCACAAGTCAGCGTTGCGTCACTTGAGCGGCAGAACGGTCTTTATAGGGTTTAACATTTTCCATGAACCTAACAGCCTGCATATTCTTGAACGTTTTACGTTAAGTGTTTTCTCGTGGAAGCCGGAAGTGTCGATCCACAGGCACGTACTCTTCGACCATATATACTGATAGACTGCGCATGGCATCAAAATCTCTGGCTCCAACATCGAAAGTCACGAAATCACGTGACATGTGTCAAAAAGATGGGTCACGCATGCTGTGCTTATGGTTGCTCTGAGCGATTTAGTAAAGGAAGTTCTAAAACTTTTCATGGGTAAGAAACGAATTAAATACCTAAATAGATTCCTTGGATTGCTTATAATAATTTCACTATAGCACTTCTGTGTCGTCATCTTAAAATTTAAGGCTAAACGCCTTTTTTTTAAGGTGACCAACAGGTGTAAGACACCGGATAGTTTTAGTTTTTGATGTATTTATAACATGAATTTTGTGTTTTACTTTATGATTTCTGCTTTAACCGTTTTCCGAAAGACGAAGCACGAAGAAAATTGTGGAAATTTTAAATTTCAGCTAAATATATTTTTTTCTTTGTGATTGGAGGTTTAACGACCACCATGAGCAACTCAATGGGCTAAAAGCCGTCGTCTGTCCCTAATATAGGGCCACTGGTTCCAGGAAAGGGTGACAGCCAGCGCTGTAAGACAAACACAATATCCATGCCTCAACAGGATTCAAACCCTGACCCATCTCGGAAAAAGGCCTGTTTTTCATATTTCCAATTATTATTACGTCGAGGCAGAAATAGTCAATAAGATTCAATCATTTAAACAGGAAGCTTGTCCATAAAAACATGATAGTACTTATGACATGACATGCTAGTCCAAGCTCTTGTTGCCTTGCGGAACTTTACTTTTCTGCTAGGCATCATGTACATTTGATTCCGAAATGTGAAAATTATGGAATGGTGTTTACTTAACAAGTATAGTATTTGGCACAACACGGTTTCAGTAAGTATAATGTTTTTAGTTCATCAGAAAACTTGTCGGTTTGGTATATGGCGATTCAAAGTTTGCATAAGTTTTCATTAGAGTAGCAAGTACAACCATTCCACTTTTTGAGCCTGTTTTTCATATTTCCAATACTTATTACTTCGAAGCAGAAATAGTCAATAAGGTTCAATTACTTAACCAGAAAACTTGTGGCTATTGACATGAAATATAGTAACTTAAGAAAAAACCGGAATGCATGTTCTAAATTCTTTGCAATTGTTCATCACAGTATGAGGAGTTTTTACTATATATGAGGGGCTTTCACATAATGCCCTGAAAATACTGAAGTTCTGCAGCGTAAATTAGTAACATAACACCATTTTTACACGGAGTTTCGAGTACAAACAAACGAATTCGCGTTAGAACACATACGAAACTTACGACCACTTTTCGATCTAATTACTTCTAAACGATTGCAATAAAATTTTGATTGAGGTAGCTTTCTCAAGAAGTATATTCTTATATACAATATTCCTAAAACCCACAGTTTAAATGTACACAATTTACTAATTCTTACTCCTTTAAAATGGCTTATCAGCTCATACGAAAACGTTGGAATTAAAAGGCATGCGACCATTTCTGACTCACGTCACGTGATCTGACGCCTTCTCATGTTGGGACCACGGCGGCTCTGATGCAGCTATTGCCAGTGCGCAGTCCATTAGTACATATGGTCGAAGCACGTACTCTAATTCGGAGAACGCAAGCTTCTAGAGTAAAAGAAATAAGATTAAAACGCTCTTTCCCCGTGTGATGTCGAGGTACTGTATTTCAACTTAAGTGTTGCTTATGTCAGCGTCTAATAAATAAAACTAAAATGTTAAAAAAAAAAATTAAATTGCTACAACCCGTCAGACTATAAGCTCGGGCATGCGTAGTATCTCGCATCGCTAGTACCTCGGCTATCATCACAGCATACAACAGAGACACGGAAGCACACGCAGTGAATTGTTGTGGGGTTTTCATTCACCCCCCCACCCCCTCGGGTTGGATATCATTGCCAAATTGCAGCTGTTAACATATGCAAAGTATACAACGAAGGAATAGATGGGGAAAATTGCAGTTTCAATGAATTTCTTCCCAGCTAAAGCTTATCATGCTGATTGTCCTGGAATTGGTCTTACTTATGCAATTGTTTTCTATAACTTTATTTTCTACTTTCATCTGAACGTTCTACTTATTTCTTCATTTGTTATCACCTCAGCTTTACATCTCGGGAACTGTTTCTGCTTTCTAGCTCCTTTTAACCTCCTCTATCGACCCCTGTCCGATTAGCTCACTCTCGACATTTGTGTCCGACTCTAAGATTTCTTCCTCCGATTTCCCGTGCACTGAAGAAAATGAAATAAATTAATTACGTAGTCTAGGCACGATGGTTTAAAATAGATACAATAAAACAATCAGTGAAAAAGCACCCCCAACATACAATGCCTGAACGCTATGGGAAAATGCTGTTTGAAACCCTACTAATGATTATTGCCGTGCTGATAGCATCTCTGATAGCGTCGTGAAGTTTCCGTATGATGATTGTTATAATGACGACAAAGACAGACCTTTACTATTCAAATTCATATTCTTGTAAACGAATGATTGCTAAATTCTCCGTAACAGAATATCAATATTCCGATTGCAGTACGATAAGCAGATGAACAATATGATTTATAGTACCTTGCATAACGCTATTCAAGCGTTAGTTAAAGGCAGTTCGAGTGATCATATGGTGCACTTCAAATGCTAATACGAGGTCCGATCAAAAAGTTCCGAGACTAGGCCGATATACAACAAAGTACTTACGTTACTTAAGCCTGGCTATGATCTCCCTCAAAGTAGTCTCCTTGGGTAGCGATACACCGCTGCCAGCGTTTTTGCCACTGTTGGAACGCTCCCTGGAAGTCCTGTTCGCGATTCATGTCAATCACCGTCAGCGATTCGCACTGGATCTCGTCCACGGTTTCAAAACGGCGATCCATGAGCTTCAGCTTCATCTTCGGGAACAGGAAGAAGTCGCATGGGACCAAATCCGGCGAGTAAGGCGGGTGAGGAAGGGTAGTCATGCTGTTGCTGCTGCAAAACTGGCGTATTGCTAACGCTCTGTGAGCTGCTGCATTGTCGTGATGGAGCAGGCGCCCCTGAGCCACATTTCAGGTCGTTCGCGGCGAATGTCCTCCCTAAGACGAGGCAGAACATCGCAGTAAAAAAGGGCGGTGACGGTTTGGCCCTTCGGGACGAATCACCGGTGCACAACCTCACGAATGCCGAAAAACACGATGAGCATGCTTTTGGTTGCGCTCCGGACCTGTCGGGTATTCGGTCGTGGAGATGCCCTGCTCTTCCATTGCGACGACTGTTGTTTGGTCTCCGGGTCGTAACCGTAGACCCAAGTCTCGTCCCCAGTGATGACCCGCGACAGGAACATTGGTTCATTCACCACCTGCTGACGAAGATCTTGACAGAGTTCGATACGGAACGCCTTCTGTTCGGGGTTCAGAATCTTTGGCACAAACTTTGCAGCAATGTGGTGCATGTTCAAAACGAACGTCAGAATTTCTTGCACTGCTCCGTATGACACGTTGACGATGGTAGCAATGTCTTGAATGGTTTTCTGAAGATCCTCATGCACCAGTTCCCCAATTTTGACCACATGTTTGGGGGTTTTGCTCATGGACGGTCGCCCTGATCTCTCGTCGTCTTCCAGGGCCGTTCTTCCGCTCTTGAAACGCGAGTGCCACTCAAAACTCCTCACACGACTCATTGCTTCATTGTCATAAGCCTGCCGCAACATTTCATGCGTCTCTGTTCTCGATTTGCCGAGTTTGGTGCAGAATTTGATGTTCGCTCGCTGCTCTAGTTTGCAGTCCATACCGAAAATCGCAGTTGTGTTCTGTACGTGGTCACCAAATATCGTGTAGCACAGCTCCACATGTTCACAGAACGACGCCACTCGGCACAATGACTCATGAAGGTCACTGCTCTCGACTGCTGCTCGCGTATCCGCGTACTGCCATCTGTTGGCGCGCTACGTACCTAGTCTCGGAACTTTTTGATCGCACTACCTATAATGATGAATTTCGATATGTTAGTGTTTACTTTGCCTATTAGGAAACATATTCTTAAGTTTTTTTCGCTTTCTGAGCCTTAAGTCATCGAATTGCGGTAACAAAATATCATAACAAAACTGAAAATAAGGATGACGCTGACACAGAAGACTTGTTTGAACACACCTTTTTACTGAACCATTAGATTTGGAATATTCCACAATCATGTGGAATCATGGCAACGGAGATATGTGACGTACTACAGAGGTGAAGCACGTGTCAAGACGATAAATCTGCAGCGATATATTCCGTCCGTGTAGCTTAGTCGGTTAGAGCAACTCACTCCGGAGTGAAGAGACACGTTTTCGATCCGCGTCACAGAAAAATTCCTGTTTTCACACTGGCGCCCGAACGTAAAAATAGATCTACTGGCCGTTGGGTTCTTCGAAAAATGTCTGATGTTCGTTTCACACATCGTCTGGAATTAATGAAAAATTCCTTCACCGCTTCAAAAAAAAAAAAAAAAAAAAAAAAGAAAAAAAAGACAGCGATGAAGTGACGTACTACAGACGTAAATCACGTGTCAAGACGAAAAATCTGCAGTGATACATTCTGTTGGTGTATCTTAGTCGGTTAGAGCAACTAACTCACTCCAGAGCGAGGAGACGCGATTCGATCTCAGTCACCGACAAATTCCAGTTTTCAGAGATATCCATAGGCAATTACATAATGCTCATTTCAGTTATCCATTTCTTATTTCCAGTTAATGCATCTCATTCATAATTTTTCCAGTCGGACTTTTAAATCACAGATAGACTGACACACAAATCTATAAGGTAAACACGTCACTTTCATGCATGCTTATGCAAGTTCAAATGCGAACGAGTCTCTTTTAGAAAGAGAATCAGAAGTACAAGTATACACTAACGCCACCTAACCGGAAAGTCATGCACCAGAAATGATGGAAATATATTTGACAAATTTTGTTTTTCCGTTTTAAAGTTTGACAGTTAAAATGCCTAATATGACAACTTTTAAAATACTCCTGCTTTAGATAGTGAGAAAACCACTGAGTAGGCAAAGCGAATTATGTATGGAAATCATTTGTTACATTTGGCTCTGTCATAATAATAATAATAATAATAATAATAAAAATATGTAGTGTGTATTTCCTGAAAACGGAGATATGCGGCAAAAGCGAACACACCGAAAAGCCGAACCATTACGACCAGTGCGTCTTTATGCAAATCGAAGCTGCTGCAGGTACAAGACGGCGAGTGTGAACGAGTGTGAAGGTCATTTTTTTTTTTTTTTTTTTTATTGGAGGTTTAACGACCACCGTGAGCAACTCAATGGGCTATGAGCAGTCGCCCGTCCCTAATTTAGGGTCACTGGTTCCAGGGAAGGGAGAGAGCCAGTGCCGTAAGACAAACACAACATCCATGCCTGACCGGGATTCGAACCCGGACCCCTTCGGACGAATGATCAGAGGCCAACGCCTTAGACCACTGCGCCACCGGGGCGGCATGAAGGTCATGAAAAGGTACAAAATAGCTCCTGTACTAAAGACCTTTAAGACACATAGACTGGAAAACCGTAAGTTAACCGTGCTACATTTGAAGTTTTTTTTTTTTTTTATTGGAGGTTTAACGACCACCGTGAGCTACTCAATGGGCTATAAGCAGTCGCCCGTCCCTAATTTAGGGTCACTGGTTCCAGGGAAGGGAGAGAGCCAGTGCCGTAAGACAAACACAACATCCATGCCTGACCGGGATTCGAACCCGGACCCCTTTCGGACGAATGATCAGAGGCCATCGCTTAGACCACTGCGCCACCTGGGCGGCCATTTGAAGTTCAGCGTTCTACGGCAAGAATCTGTCACATCTCGTTGTTTACTAAAGGCGTTCGCGTGTTTATATTAGTTGCATCCATTTTTTATATATATAACCAGTAAGATTTATTATTTTTTGGGTTTATAATAGTATGTATATATTATTAAAGTACTTCAGAAAATAATATAGCCAGATTTAAGGAGCTATACAAATTTTCAATTAAACAAAACTTTTTAATGAGCTACAAATTTTTCAATTTAAAGAATTTTCTTTTCCGAGACATTCAATCTTCGAGATTTGAAATTGTCTAAACTCTAAATTATGTGAAGAGGGCATTTCTTTTTATCATATTTAATTTAATTTATTTTTTCTCCCGTTGAGTAGCTATTACGAACTCATTATACTGCGGGAAAAACCTCCAATTAAAAGTTTTCTTCTCTGCGACTTTTCTTAAGAATAAACAAATGGCCACATTAAAATGATTTTTGACATAGAGTGTGAAATACGAATTTCATGCAACTAGATCACGCAGTTTGCAAGCAGCTGAAGCCGAAATATAATTTGCACGTAGGACAAGCGACGTTTCCCTTCAGTTATTTCATATCCCCCAAAATTACAATAATGATAGATAAAAGAGTAATTTCGTACAATGTGTCAAATGAGATAAAACTTTAGTTCCCAGTCTTTACCTCAGGTACGTCGACGACATCCTTGTATTCTGGCATCACTCAAAGGATGACTTAAATCAATTCGCCGACGCACTTTCGTCAGTATTTCCTGCTGTAGGGCTCACGGTAGAACTAGAATCTAATTTCTCTTTGCCTTTTTTGGATTTCCGTATAATTCGTGACCCAAATACTAATTCTCTGTCTTTCCGTGTCTATCGAAAACCAACTGATTGTAATAGCCTTATCCCGTTTAACTCTTCACACCCAACCCCCCAAAAATTATCTGCTATCAACTTTCTTATTAAAAGAGCCTTCACGCATTCTTCAAACGATAGCCATTTACAGCCTGAGATTCAGTTCATTTTCAAATTGGCGGATAAACATGGATACCCAAGGACGATGGTTAACAGATTATATAGCAGAATACTAAATGAACGAACCATTAATCTGAAACAAGACCCCGAGGCCTAACAAACGGTTCGTGGGAGCATTGGATCAATACCCCCATATCAATAACGCACTATCTCGTATTTGCTCACAACATAATATAGTTTGGCACCCGATCACAGAACCTTCTATCATCTGTTAAAAAAGATCAAGCAACAACTGATATCATAAGCAAATGGGATGTATTCAATATTCCACTACTTTACTTCACCACAGGCGAACACGTCAGCGATTATATAGGCTCGACACGTAGAAGCTTGGGTACCCGTGTCCATGAACATAAATACGATATCCGAACCAGCAGTAACAACACGGCATTATCAAGGAATGTCGTAAATGAAATACTACAACCAGACTGGGCGAACATTAAATTACTGAACACTCCAACGTACATACACTCGTTGCACTTTGCTGAAAGCATGTATATCGAAGCCTTGGGGGACAGATGCTGCAATGACTACATACCTACGGACATATCAAAAATTTGGAAAGACCATATTATCAACTTGAACTTTAAATTACAGCAATAATAAAATACATATTGCCAACAATTTATTAATATGACAATAACCTTCATTTGTAACAAAATTTCTATATTATTATGTGAAATTAATGTTTGGAAATTGTATATTTTGCTCCGATGTAATGGCAACAGTCACGACCCGCATGACACTCAAGACCCTTACCCATAGTGCATCACTGCATACCTATAAAAGCTAAGCGAGTGCTGAATTACCTCTCTGTTCAACCTGATGATGGGGCAAATGTTATTCCGAAAGTGCTAGTGGGGTATTTTAATCTGTAAATATTTTCGTCTTTTATTAAATATCGTACCAATACGGTGAAGTTTTTATCTCATTTTACAATAATGATGTTTTTTTTAAATTGTAAGTTAAAAGGTGCAACGTTCAATTTATCCCCCATTGAAAAAAAAATGAATACTCAGTATTATAACAACGTAAAATTCTTTCTTTCGCGCAGGTGAAAGAGCTTAATTAGCGTTGTTTACATAGTACACATGCCGTTTTGCCGTACAAGCTCTGCGATCAAAATGTCGCCAGCTGCTGCCACTCATTTACACAAGAACTTCCAGTCTATGTATCTTAAAGGTCTTTGGCCTATACTGAGTTTTGTTAATCAGTTTTATTCTTCTTCTTCAGATGGGAAAGGTAGCTGACTTAAGTGTGTTTTACAAAAGCTAAATTGTAATGGCCAGATGACTAGGTCAGAACATTTTCGAGACGGCAAAGCTTGTGGGATGCTTACGGTCAGCCGTGGTTAGTACCTTCAACAAATGTCCGAGGAAGGAAAAATCACGAACCCAGCGGCAAGGTGTAGGCTAACCACGGCTCATCGATGCTACAGGTGAGGGAGGGCTATCCCGTATGGTACGAGCTAACAGATGTGATACTCTGGGGCAACTCGCCGGTAATTTGAATGCTGGAGACAGGATTAATGTGTCACAACACGTAGTACACCGAACCCTACTGAAAATGGAGCTACGTATCCGCAGGCCGCTCCAAGTGCTCAACCTCAGTTCACCATGGAAAGCTCTTACAATGCGCACGCGAGCATCAGAACTGGACCTTGAATGATTGGATGAAGGTCGTCCACATGGTGCAACAAGATGCAACAAGAAACTTCGTTTCTTGTTGCACCATGTGGACGACCGCGTGCGTGTGCGTCGTTTACCTGGGTAAGTGTTGGCACCAGGATGCACCGTGGGACTAAAACAAGCCGGTGGAGGAAGTGTAATGCTTTGGGCAATGTTCCGCTGAAAAACCGCGGGTCCAGTCATTCATGTGCAGGAAACTATGACGTCTACCACATACCTAAACATCATTTCAGACCAGGTACATCCTTTCATGGCAACGGTATTCCCTTCTAGTAGTGAATTCTTTCAATAGAATAATGCGTCATGCAACAATGACCGGATGGTTCGAGAATGGTTTGCGAAACTTGAAGAATACTTCCAGGTTATTGCCCTGGCTTCCTTCCAAATTCCCCAGACATCAATCCAATCGAGCTTCTGTGGTTTGTGTTGGAAGAGCAAACCCATTTTGTGGCGGCTCAACAACGTAACTTACAAGAGTTAAAAAATCCGCACCGCCCCGGTAGCGCAGTGGTCTAAACGCTGACTTATGAGCATTCGTCCAAGTGGGTTCGGGTTCGAATCCTGTTGGTGCATGGATGTTGAGTTCGTCTTACAGCACTGGCTCTCTCCCTTCCCTGGAGCCAGTGGCCCTAAATTAGGGAAGGGAGACTGCTTATAGCACATTGAGTCGCTCACGATGATCGTTAAACCCTCAACCCCCCACCCCCTAAGAAGATTCTGCTGGTAACGTGTCATAAGACACTTTTAGAAATATTGCAGCGTCAATACCTCTCGTGTAAGAGCTAATTTGGTGGCACCAACCTCATATTAGGCATGTGGTCATAATGTTTTGGCTCTTCGGTGTATATGAAATATCTTGGTTTTCCGTGGTAAAGTTTCCCAGTTGAAATGCCTATTGAGAGAAATACTAAAACATTCTCACGTAGTAAGAAAACAACGCAACAGGAAAAGCGAATTATATATAGAAATTACTGGTTGCGTATAGCTTGGTCATAATAATAATAATAATACAAAATCTGTAACGTGTATTCCCTGAAAACAGAAATATGCGGCAAGTGCAAACATACATTTTTAATCCATTAATCTGGAACACTGTATTTCAGGAACAGATAGAAGGATATGTTTTTGGATAATGTTAGTTATTCTGTGCTAAACCCGATGTAAAAACACTTTTTCCAGTGAGATATGTAGAAGCGTAGTGTAATGTTCGTTTAAGTATCGCTTGTTTGAGCACTACATAGATCAGTCTCACAGACTTCACCTACAGTGAAACAGGAGTCACTCAAGAACTTCAGAAAATGTTACTTACGATTAGTTTTTATACTGACACTAATCTTTTGGCACGTCAACAAGGTATAATCAAACGAAAGTGAGTTAATAATAATAATTACACTTGGTTAAGAGAACAACACCAACATTAAAGTAAAACACGCAGCCTTCAAAACCCTCAAACTTTAATTTAACAAACGTCTCTTCCACAATTAGTATTATAACTTCCACCATCTCCACTTTTTTGCTGCTGCTCACACATTATACGAGGATCATAACAAATGTTCTGCACACGTTAATCTAAAACGGAAGTGGATGATGCAATCGGGAAAATGATTGCGTCATGCCAAGGTCAGAATCTCAACAACGCAGTGGTGTCAGAACGACGCGCAACCATTTGCTGTGTGGACGCGAGAGGGTTTGGAAATGGAAGCGTGCATCTCCTCAGGTCGTGTCACGGCGTTAGACCAGCGCTCGTACGTGAAAATAGAAACCCTGCGGGGAAAAACTCCGACACAGATCCACACTGCCTTACACGAAGTTTGTGAGGAAGGAATTCTTTATCGAAGCACAATTTCTTTCTGAGAACGAAGTCGAGATCGGAAATTCGACAAAATCGCCCCAGCTTGTTGGAAGCGGGAGCGATCTTGCTGCATGACAATACATCGTGTCACGGTGAAGCGTCGGTAAGGGGACTTTTGTCGAAATATGGCTGGGAAACTTTATCCCACCCACCATACAGCCCTGATCTCAGTCCACCCGACTTTGATTTTATCCCAAAGTTAAAAAATCGACGCCGTGGAATCCGCTACGAATCACTTAACGAACTGTCATTGGACGTGACCCG
This sequence comes from Macrothele yani, assembly GCA_039090855.1. Taxonomy (NCBI): domain Eukaryota; kingdom Metazoa; phylum Arthropoda; class Arachnida; order Araneae; family Macrothelidae; genus Macrothele; species Macrothele yani. The sequence continues at coordinate 17,123,544 of CM077017.1, forward strand.
AGTAATACGAAAGCTGGACAAAGATGGCGTACTGCTGGGCATCCAGGACCTACCTCAACGCTGGCAAGCTGTCATTAGCAGCGGAGGGGGAGTACATTGAATAGCAGTAAGGTACGTTTTCTCTGCTACTTCACACTTTTCTCAAAAATGGACAGTGTGCAAAATTTTTGTTATGACCCCCGTATAAAGTTCAGTTCTCATCGGACATATACACACGTTATACGTTCCGACTTCAAGGTGTTGCCAACCATACTCTTGCGAGAGAGAAGATATCACGTTAAGTTTGAAAAACGCTAAAGGAGAATGAACTCAAATTTTCATAGGAAAGGTAACTAAAAATGAAAGTTAAATTAGAGTATACGCCACAGTAGATATTGTACTATACTTCAAAGGACAAGCCAGTCAAATAGCCAAAGGATATGTTGCAAAGCGAATGTCAAACTACGTATTAGGAGGAATAATATAGCGATTATATGGTACATATGGACAACTTGTGTCCTAAATAAACCAGATTCTGTTTTTAAGGCTTTGCAATTGGAGTTATGTTAAATCTGGTGCATATACACAGCTATATATGATATGGCAACTTTTCTTTCTTTGTGAAATAAAGGTAGAAAACTTTTATTCACATAAAGAATTTTATTTAACTTCTATGGTGGTTATCGCTGTTAAAACACATGCGGATATGGAAAGAAATTATCATGTGAGACATTTTCATCTTAATGGGAAATTTCGATGAATTTTAGAATTCAGCCTTTGTCTTTTCTTTCATGGCAATGAACTAAAACATTTAGAGCATTCATTACCATGAGGTGGTTTTAGTTTTCGAGATTCTGACTTCAGTTAAAAAAAGGAAAAGCTGTGAATTAGAAATATTGCATCTGGGAAGACATTCTGGCATCGTCTTCCGGCTCACGCACTGAAACTATTTTAGGAGGGGAAAAAAGTTTTAGGATGCCTTTCATCATGAGTAAACCAGGAGACTCCGTGTGTCGAGAAAAGAAAGAAAGGAAATAAAAAACAGAAAGACAGAAAGAAAGAAGAAAAAATTCCCTTGCCGGTGCTGGAATGCTCTAGAAACTCAGATCTTCTTACATCACTCAACGAAAGAGAAAAAATCTCATGCACATGTTACGGAAGAACGCAGCAGATTTATTGGTGTAACAGTCAGTGTCTGGTTATGTAAGTTCGAAACTATGATCCAGCTATTGCACCGACTTCCCAAGAAAATGCTTTAAATGATATGAATGAGATATTATATTGTCAAATTTTCGCAGTCGTATTTCTGTTTTTTATTCCGGCAACGCACACAACTTTCACTCACACTGACGACACCCTTGAGAATTCAATTAAAATCGAGACCTAAACATGTCTAGGTACGTTAGGGAATTAGTTAAATCATAGCTCCAGTTTTGTAGAACACTTGAGGAATCAATTGGAACGGAGATACAATTATTCTTAAAAACTTTGAGTAATAAGTATAAATAGAGCATAGGCATGCTTAGAATCCTAAATAATAGGCATGCTTAGAATCCTAAATAATAGGCATGCTTAGAATCCTAAATAATAGGCATGCTTAGAATCCTGAAGAACCTTTCAAACCAGAGCTTCAGTCATGCTTAGAATCCTTGAGGCATGACATTTTAGCATCGCTCCAGCCATAAACAGATATTCGTGCAGAGTTTGAGGTGAGGGGATCCGCTGCCCAGTGCCGGACTGGCGAGCCATAAACGGCCCTGGAAGCAGAATTTCTGTGGCCCACTATTCGGGAAAAATTATCAAGGTACGCAATCCTAAAATATGGTATGCTAACATCACCAATTCCAGCTCAAACGACTCTTCCAAAAAGTCTACCAATTATCGCAGCGTGTATATTGAGGTAATATTTCTTTCGTTTTTACCATAATATGAATATGTTTTAGTTTCTGTACTGTAATTTTTAGATAACTGGAAGATAAGTTAAAATAATTCATAAAGTTATTTTTAAGTAATTCGAAGAATGGTTTTAAATAAACCGGACAACGTTTTTAAACATATCGAGAAACTTATATTTGGGGAAGCTAGATGCTTCTCTTTATTAAAGTACTAAGTGAAAAATCGTCAATAATGACAGGAAAAAATAATATATGTGGGATAATTTTTAATAATCAGGTATTCTTTTTGTTTGTGATGTCTAAGTGTGAAAGTATGTTTCATGAACATTACTAAAATGAACATTACAACAATAAAAAAACAGTATGTTGGTTGAGGCAGGGATTCGACAATTAAAACATGCAAGCGCTCTTTCCACTGATCACTAAAGCGGGGAAAACGTTCAGACAAAGGAAATTATGAAAAACGTTCAGACAAAGGAAATTATGAAAAATGTTCAGACAAAGGAAATTATGAAAAACGTTCAGACAAAGGAAATTATGAAAAACGTTCAGACAAAGGAAATTAAACGTTCAGACAAAGGAAGTTTGTGATTAAAAATTCCCTCGTCTTTATAAGACGAATTTTCGGGGAAGAGGAATTAACTTAAAACTCCCTCCTTTGGTACATCGATGAAGTTGATAACAATATTGGTTGCACTCATCGACTTTGTTTCTTCAATGCTTAGCTTTATTTAATGCATTTTTTAATTATTTGTAAATGGAATTTCGGAATTTCCAAAAAAATACAGCTTTTTTGGGGAGGGGAAGAGGTGAGGCTTAACATCCTCCAGGAGCATCAAAGGCTGTGACGATTCCCCGTCATAATTTAGAGCTACCAGTTCCAAGGATGGGACAGAACCACGTAAATGCATATATGTATATTGCGCTGATCGTCATTTAATAAGAAAATGACTTCACTGATGAAATGATATAACTCAAACCCTTCCATCACTTTTACATAGATGATCATATGTAGAGGATTTTAGGAAGGGGGTGTCTGACCCCAGGTCTTAAACAACCCTTAGAAATCGGAAGCTAGGAGATTTGGACTAGAGTGCCTGATAGGAAAGTCACACGGAAGCGAGGTAGAAGACGCCCTTATTTACTACCGGGGGGACAGTACCGGGGTCCGACGGCTAAATGTGCCCATTAAATCAGATCATTTGTAGAGGGTTTTAGGAAGGGAGTGTCTGACCTCAGGTCTTAAACAACCCTTAGAAATAGGAAGCTAGGAGATTTGGGCTTGAGTGCCCGATAGGAAAGTCACACAGAAGCGAGGTAGAAGACGCCCTTATTTACTACCGGGGGGACAGTACCGGGGTCCGACGGCTAAATGTGCCCATTAAATCAGATCATTTGTAGAGGGTTTTAGGAAGGGAGTGTCTGACCTCAGGTCTTAAACAACCCTTAGAAATAGGAAGCTAGGAGATTTGGGCTTGAGTGCCCGATAGGAAAGTCACACAGAAGCGAGGTAGAAGACGCCCTTATTTACTACCGGGGGGGGCAGTGCCGGGGTCCGACGGCTAAATGTGCCCATCAGATCAGATCATATGTAGAGGATTTTAGGAAGGGAGTGTCTGACCCCAGGTCTTAAACAACCCTTAGAAATAGTGAGCTAGGAGATTTGGGCTAGAGTGCCCGATAGGAAAGTCACACGGAAGCGAGGTAGAAGACGCCCATATTTACTACCGGGGGGGTCAGTACCGGGGTCCGACGGCTAAATGTGCCCATTAGATCAGATCATTTGTAGAGGGTTTTAGGAAGGGAGTGTCTGACCTCAGGTCTTAAACAACCCTTAGAAATAGGAAGCTAGGGGATTTGAGCTAGAGTGCCCGATAGGAAAGTCACACGGAAGCGAGGTAGAAGACGCCCTTATTTACTACCGGTGTGCCAGTACCCGGGACTTTTACATAGAAAACTGATAGTTTAATTTTATATTGTCCAGTTGTGTTAACCGAATACGCGCTGATAATGTTTTGTCATACAAGTGTGTGTGTGTGTTTGTTGTTCATCACATTTCTCCATCTGCAATAGCGTGAAAAAAGTCACATAGAGGGCAGGTTTGGCGCGAGAAACACTAGTAGATGATAAACGCATACACGTTAATAAATGCCGCCGTCCCGGTGGAGCATACTTTTGATCATTCGCCCGAGTTTGGTCCGGGTTGGAATCCCGGCAAGGCACGGATGCTGTGTTTGTCTTACGGCACTGGCTTTCTCCTTCTTTGGAACCACTAGCCCTAAATTAGGGACTGTGACGAATAATCTAAATTAACTTTCATTTTTAGTTGCTTTCTCTATGTAAATTTGAGTTCATTCTCTTTTAGAGTTTTTCAACCTTAACGTTATATCTTCTCTCTCGCGGAATGTGCTTGACAACACTTTTGAGGTCAGAGAGTATGACGTATGCATACCGATAAGAACTGGGAGAAATACAGTGTCGTAGCAGCAGCCAAAAAAAAAAAGAGATGGTGGTATGATATGATAGTGGAAGCGGCGTTGTTTAATTAAAGTTGTGTCGATTTGAAGACTCTGTATTGTGTTGTTATATACACTTTATTGACAAAAGTCACCGGATACCTAGAAGAGAAACACAACATACCATTTATTGACATACATTAGTACCGTGTCGGTCCACCTTTGGCCTCAATGCATGCAATGAAGTTTCGAGACATGCTTTCGACAAGGTTTTGGAACACAGCGATAGGTATGCGTTTCAATTCAGTACGTAATGCTGCCGCTAACTGTTGCTTAGTAGTAGGCCTTGGTTCCAAACTTCTTATGTGGCGCTCTAATTCATCCCATGGGTGCTCTATGGAATTAAGATCAGGGCTATGTGTTGGCCAGTCCACACACAATACGAAATTATCATCCAACCACGCAGTTACAGTTATTGCTTTATGGCTGGGGGCATTATCTGCTGGTACCAACAAGGTTCGGTTCCATAGTATTGCCACCGCGTTGGTAGGGCATAATTGTCCAGAATATCGAGGTAGACGTGCTGGTGAACAGGTTTGTCCACGATAAATAATGGGCTGGGACCATACCATGAAAAACACCCCCACGCGAGTACACTGCCAGCTCCAAACTTGACCGTAGGAACAGTACACTGTGGTAAATAGCGTTCCCTCGGCTGCCGCCATACTCACACACGGCCATCAGACTGATAGATCGTATACCTGGATTCATCAGTCCATAGGACCCGTTTCCATTGATCTACTGTCCACGATAAATGTTCTTTACACCATGCTAAACGACGAGTAGCATTCCGAGTGGAGGCTTATGAGCAGCCGCACGACCACGGCGGTAACCCATGGAATGAAGTTCTTTGCAAATGGTACGTGTACATACCAAGGTTCCAGCATTTTTACTCACATGTGTACTGAGGTCTTGTGCAGTACTCCGTCGATTAGCTGTAACGACTCTCCTGAGACTTCGACGTCCTCTATAACTGATTTTCTTTGGTCTGCCGGTACGTTTTGTTGCTTCAGGCACGCCATGTGTCTGCCACTTATTCAGTATATCCAAAACAGTTGACTTGGGTATGTTTAAATGCCTCTCGTTTTCTCTTATGTACAACCCACAGCAATCTTTCCTTTCTCAAAGTCAGTTCTCTCTCTCGCCGCGACATTTTCACTCAACCTCACAGTGCGATATGATCGCGATCAGCTGCAGGCTTGTTTTTATGTCGTTTGCAGCTGTACCGCGCATCTTAACAACGCAGCGAATCTGTTCATTTGCTTTTGAAGGAGTGTCCGGTGTCTTTTGTCAATATAGTGTATATTTATCGTTCAGGGTTAAGTGTTCTTCTTACTAGCGTTGTTGTTTAGTTCTGAAGTACACTACTATTGTGATATACATTTGACGTTGAGGTTAAAGTGTTCTGTTGGAAATTACTGTTCGGTATGAACGGTACGTAAGGTGTGTTGAGAGAATAAAGGAAACAATCTGTAAGTAACTGTCAATATTTCTCTGTCTGGAACTTTATTTCGAGTGATTCCTGCTTTGTGGTGTCCAGTAAGCCATATATACACGGACATTACAGGACTAGCGACTGCTTATAGCCCATTGATTTGCTCACGGTAGGGTAGTCGTGATGCCCCCCCCCGAAAAAAAAAGCCTACGTAATGAACCTGCTTCCAGTCAAACTACAAATTGGCTGAGACAAAAACTGCGGGCTGTGAATGAAGGGGACGGGAGCTCTTCTTAAACAGTTCTTAATTTACTTGAAATATGCAGTTTTTCAAGCACTCGGCTATTTTTTGTGATACTTGCACGGATTAAAAAAACGCTTTTTCTAGTTTTGATTGCTTTCAGGAACTGTATCTACAAATTCATTACTTTGAATTTGTGAAAATACATTCCTAGCAAGAATTTTTCTGGTTACAGTCACAAACGACCTTTAGGGGTAGGCAAAGGGGCCTTGGCCTCCCGAAAGTGTTTCATTTTTTTTAATGCTTTTTGTTAAAACGCGACTTACATTAGAATAAAATGCGTAAAATTAATAAAAATGCATTAACTTATATTAGAAAAAATGCTTAATTTTGTTCTTTTATTTTTCATTAATGTTTATTTTGTCCTGGTAGATTTCAAAAACTCCTATTTTTTGTCGACCTCCGCGAAAAAAAAAATATATATATATATATTGCCCTGGCCACAGATCACACAATGTTTGTCTTCTTTTCTCTGGAATTGTAAACATGACTTACCCCGCGTGCGTTTCATGAATGAAAAGAATAAAGTGTCATTGATGTACTCACCTGTATTCTATGGTTTTCTTTATCACAGACGTAGATGAATCCCAGATTGTCGGTGGCCACGCCCCAAGGGTAGCTGAACCTGCCATCGCCTCTACCCTCGGTACCAAAAGCACGGATGAACCTTCCGGAGGGGTCAAATACCTGGATGCGGTGGTTGTACCGATCAGAGACAATGAACTGACCGATCCTGTTCACAGTCACCGCGGCCAGGCAGTCGAACTCGCCGTCATTGCTTCCGTACGAGCCAAATTCTTGCAGGAACTTTCCCGTGGAGTGAAACACCTGGGAAAGGAAAAAGTACAATATCAGTTCCGTTGGCTAAACAAACAAAAACAAAAAAAAAGGGGGGGGGGAACGACTGTTTCACATGCTTCTATGTCTATGTGTTAAAAAATCTCTCGTTGGACCAGATTTTTGAAAAATAGCTCGAATTTCAGATTTTTTTCGACAAGAAAGTGTTTTATTAACGTGGGTTTTCAATGTTGGGTTTTGCCATCACACAGCTGCAATGCCGTAGCGTAGCCCCCAGCGGTGCAGCGGGCTCCCCGAAGGTCAGGAGCCTCGAGTTTCTTGAAAATAATATTTTCATTAACATATGTTGCAATTTTGAAGAAATACTTTCTTTTATCACTGCATGACACTTAAAGTTCTGTTCTGAAAAAAAAACGCGTTTGCCTGAAGTAGGCTCCGTAAGTTTTTTTTTTTTTTGCCGCCCCGGTGGCGCAGTGGTCTAAGCGATAGCTTCTGATCATTCGTCTGAGATGGGTCCGGGTTCAAATCCCGGTGAGGCTTGGATGTTGTGTTTGTCTTACAGCACTGACTCTCTCCCTTTCCTGGAACTATTCACCCTAATTTTTTTTTTTTTTTTTTGATTGGATGTTTAACGACCACCGCGAGCAACTCAATGGGCTATAAGCAGTCGCCCGTCCCTAATTTAGGGTCACTGGTTCAAGCGAAGGGAGAGAGCCAGCGCCGTAAGGCAAACACAACATCCATGCTTCACGGGATTCGAACCCGGGCCCCTTCCGGACGAATGATCAGAAGCCATCGCTTAGACCACTGCGCCACCGGAGCGGCTGACCCTAAATTGGGGAAGGGCTACTGCTTATAGCCCAATGAGTTGCTCACGGTAGTCGTTAAACCCTCAATCAAAAAAAAAAAAAAAATTCCCATATTGTCCTTGCACTGGGTAGGCTGCTTTTTTTTTTTTGATTCGAGGTTTAACGACCACCGTGAGCAACTCAATGGGCTATAAGCAGTCGCCCGTCCCTAATTTAGGGTCGCTGGTTCCAGGGAAGGGAGAGAGCCAGTGCCGTAAGACAAACACAACATCCATGCCTCACCGGGATTCGAACCCGGACCCCGTTCGGACGAATGATCAGAGGCCATCGCTTAGACCACTGCGTTACCGGGGCTGCTACTGGGTAGGCTGCTTAAAATTTACTTGTTTCTTGTTAAGCCCTAGATAGAAGGTGTTATCGGCGACACCTGCACTTGATTATCGTTTCGACTGCTTTCTCATCTGACTGACCTGACGCCCTAGTGAACTGAGACGCCACCTCATTATATCCTAGTTGTGTAGGAATAAAGGTCTTCTGTTGGTTTCCGAAACCGAGAGGTCAGCTAAGCTGCTATGTAGCGAAATTCCCATTCAGCACTCAATCTTTTTCATATAACTATTATTCCTTTGATCTTTTTTGTGCGTGACTTTTCCTCACTTCCAGATTTTTTATTTTTATATAATTTATATAATGTTTCTATAGTATATTATTGATATAATGCATGATACCTAAATGCAGAAGTTTCCAATTATGAAGTACAAAGAGAATGATGTCAAGATCGATGTAGTTGCGTAGATTAAAACCCGAAGGGTCGGGTTTACAACAGCTTCTCAGCGTTAAAGGTAGTGGCTCTCGACGTCCTTTTCCAATGACAATTACGTTGCTAAAGAAAATCCCTGGAACGGCGTCCTGTTGGAACCAATTTGGGAAATACCCAGCTATTCTTATGATTTTCGGCCCGGGTCATCCGTGCTTAATTTTTGTACTATTTTGAAGTACAGTAACACCCGCTTATAACGAGGAGCTGGGAACCGACGAAAACACTCGTTAAATCCGTTTTTGGGTGAAAATCCCCACAATTTAAAAAATATGCATACTATCACCACCCCCTACTAGATGTGAGGGCGAACCATCTGCTGCGTCCTATTCGCTGCAGTGGGATTAATTATTAAAAAGACCGTTAATTTTTCGTAACTCTTTATCTTCTATTATCTTCCGCCTATGGGTGTCTACCGTGAAGTTGGGTTCCCCTAATTGAGGGTCTCCAAGCTCAGGGTTGACGGGTGCATTGCGTTGTGTTTCATATGGGAGAACATGGGAAACCCATATTCCTCCATATGCCGCTTGAAATTTAATAAACTCATGATGTCAGATTTGGACTTTTTATCCTGCGACTGGGCTTGCTAAATGTTAAAAGTTATTTTTCTTCTTAAAATCTTGGAGTTGCTACTCTATCAAAACTTTACGATTGTTCTACTTAATTATTCAAGTTGAAATCACAAAGATTCACTTATTTTGAAATTTCAAAGATTTGAGAAACTCGGGTAAATTTCATTATAAAGTAAAGAATTTATTTTCATTAGTATTTCCTTAAAATCTATTACACTGATCGGTGGAGATTTCTATTAATTTAAACCAAAACATATTTTAAGTTCATTATGCTTTTTGATATTCGCAATCATATTTTAAAGTTCACCTTTCGCAAAATATAAGACCCATTATGTTATCCAGCACTTGCAAGAGATTAAAATTATCTTTTCTACCGAGGATGTATAGGAGACAAAATCATGATCATGCTAACGAGATATTGGGAATTATGAAATTTTTTCTCACCAAATTATTTTCTTTTCATCACATTCGTTGTCGTCCGGTATTACTTATAGGTATAAAGTCTATGGTTGGGACCTCATCCGGTCCTGCTGGATGCACACTGCCCGCATGAGATCACTCGATGCTTCACCCAAAAATTGTAAAAAAAAACTCTCAGGGAAAACATCATACTTCCCTTGCTTGGAAATCATCTTGCTCCATTTTGAGCGTCCTCCCAGGAAAACCTCCTAACTTAATTTTCTCTGCGATATTCTGCCCAGGATTCATCTAGAGTCCATTCTGTCCTCTCTGCGTTCACCCAGAATTAGCAGTCATCATTCCATTCCGTGTTCTCTCAAAATCATATATCTGAAAAAAAAACCCCAAAACGTTTCTGTCTCCCGTCTATGTTTAAGGGGTTCGGGGTGTTCCTGTCCTACCCAAATGGCTCTCCCTTATTGGTTGGGCAGGTTTTCCTCGCGTCGGCATTGGTTTACATCCCTGTATAGGAATCCCTCCGATTCGTTGGCAAAGGCTTGAGAACATGGAGTTTTCTTGAAGATGAATATTCCTTTATCTTGTCAACTGCTCCGCGGGATGTCCGCGCTGCCTTAGAATTTTCACGTACGCTTCCTGTGTGACTCTTTCTGTTGGTGTCAACCAGTTACGCCCACTACGAGAAATATGTCCTGTTCGTTGCCCGCTAGCGTGCGTAAAACGTGACTTCGTTAATAGAGAAAGGTCCAGTAAATTGGCCCCCACCTGTGATTGCGAGCATTTCACTCTCGTAGCGTTGCTTGCTGTAACCTCCGAGTTTTCTCTTTACTAACCTAGGGATGTGTTTCGTGCGTATCCCCACGTGAATTTCGGCGAGCTCGGGGAACACCAAAAAAAATAAAAAAAAACAGCAATTCAAAAGAATGATGAAAAAAAAAAAAATAAGGAATTTCCTCCTCAAGAAAGGAATCTGCTCAGCCAGGTCTTAGAATAATTATGAAATATGTAATATAATTATCCTCTTAGAATGCCTGTCCGCATTATGCTTCTCGGATTTTCTTTCCCAATTCCCGCGCTCTCTAAATGGTCTACTTGGTAACTACTCTTCCTCGTTTAACTATTTCCTCGTACTATGCGATACCGTAGGAATTATTTGGTGAATATATTGCTTTCCCACACTTACTAATTTGTAGGCCCCTTTCCGAAATTCATACCTACGAAATCATGGTCCTCCAATGTTACACGATATTCCGGAGGACATACGGGTAACATTATCTCCCTCTCCCATAGGGTTGAAGAGTTTTGTCCCTCAAAGTTAGGTGCTGTGGATTCCTTCCTCTCTTGCAAGGCTGCTCGTTTTCGCTCATTTCAACATGCGATGAATTACAATCATTTGCGAAAACTTATGCACACATATGACACATAATGCAATTATAAGCACATACAATAAGCATAAAACTACGAGTAAGATTATTATAATAATGTTCAATAAATATTAAATTCCTCCACCGAATCTAATTCTAAGTTTGACATTGACAGATAACATATGCACTGTATATATATATGAATTCTTTCCGATAGTGACAGATTTCTTCAGCCGCCGTCTTCTCGGCGACACACAATATTTGCTCGGGTACGCGCCTCCGTTCGGCGATATGGTTTCGGTTTTGGGCGTTCCCATCTCTTAAGCACTCAGCTAGTTTCTCAGAGTTCCTTTGGAGATCAGCCTCCCCGACGGGAGTGATGTAGGCTAACACCATCTCCACGTTCAGTTCATAAGGGTGCCGTGCCATTACGCCGAGGAATAGTTCCTGGTAACATTTACCGCCTGCAGCAAGTGATGACCGACGAAGCGATAAACAGAATTATTATTACCGCAGCGGCTCCGGCTGCGATTATTTTGAAAGCTCCGAACAGGGAAGTGCCGAAGGCGTTGAACAGTAGCCACTGCTCCATTCGGGTGGGCCTGCTGGTTGCCAGTATGCGCTGGAGATATTAGGATAAGTCAGCTGAACTGAAGGTTGTTCTAAGCAAAAGTCTAAAGTGGTACAAGCGGTAACGGTTCGGGCCTTTAAGCAGAGTTTTCGCTGTGGCACTTAGCGTCCGTCTTTAGATTTATCTTGATCGTTCGTCTTTCCGTCTGTAGCTTTACCGATCGAGTGTGCACCGTGAGTTTTCGAAGTGAACGTCCACAATCCCGGCTGCGCACGATGAGAAAGCTTCGATCTCTACCGTAGCCAAGGGCTCGCATGCAAAACAGCCTGTTACCTTGATTTCTGCCTCCGTGTATTTTGGGCAGACAGTTCTGGTTTCGATCGAGTACTTGTACTTCTGGAATTGAAGATTTACCACTATAGGGGCTGAGTGTAACAGTTCCGAAACAAGTTGGCCATTTCCGTCAGCCTTCAGTTGATGCCATGCTGATGCCATTGGTAAGGCGCTCTTTTTTTGTTCTATCATACTCAGTAAATACGACTGTTGTCGGTGGCATTTCATAGAGTCCTCATAATAGCTACAAGAAAACATGCTTTCGTCGAAGATAAAATTTTTCGACATCGATTCGTTGCTCTGCGTATCGCCGATATGTCCTTTCATCGGTCGTGAAGGTAATCTTGCCCTTTCTATATAACTCTCTTGAGGGTTTCCCACTCGAGAGATCAGATGGGTGTTCACGATTTGTGTAGAAGCTGGTCCAGTGATCCGACTACTTGCACTGTGATGCCCGTAGAGGTCGTGGCTTGGTTCTTAACCGTCAGGAGTCTCTACGGTGTCGTTGTTGTGCTGTTGAATTAGTAGCTGATAACTACACTGCATCGATACTATTCTGCGTACGTCGTATGCTCGCAGGAAATCTGCTTCCAGCCATATTCGAAAGAAATGGCAATGTTGCGAGTCAATGATCCAGCATGACGTGGACCCACTGTCGGACGGCTGACAGCCTGTGATGCCGGGCCAGTCTAGCGATTGTTTGTCAGTGCGTCAAATTGTTTTGATCGCACACATCCTTTCCCCAATTGCAAGTCTCGTGATTTGCACAAACCAATTGGCTGAGATAACGCATTGTAGTCACGTGCGTAAAATAGTCTCTCGTCGTGTGCCAGATACAGTTTGCCTGCTGGTAGGTTACTTTCAAGGAAAAAAGTGTATGGTCATTTTCTGGTCCGTAAACCATATGCATTGTTCATGCCCCAAATTCATTAGGGTTACCTGCGCATTAGTAGTTAAACGGCAGTTGTGCTCTACCTCTGAGTCCGTGCACTCCTTCACCTTTGATGCAACAATCGAATGTGCATTACATTCCGCGGAAGTTCCGTTTACCAACAGAAATAAGCTCAAAAGTACCAGTCCGTGTAAAGGCGGTTGCGCCGCTGGACGGGCAACTTGCCTCTCCAAATATTCGTGCATCTGATTTACTCCGTTACGTAAAGCATTTCCTGTTAGGGCTCCTGTCTTTACTGCCACAAACGTTGTTCCTCTGAGGAATCTATATGACTTCCAAAGAATTATTCCGACTCCATACAACGGCTTCCAGATGCTAATTACTACTTTCCTGGCATATAGAAAGGTTACCGCTGAAATTAAAACTAGTACAATATACACAACATAAGTGACTGCGTGGGGTAAACACTTTAGCTGTCGTAGCATCTCACGACACAGTATGCACTGTAGAGGGGTCTACACGTTGTTCTACCTACGATTTGCAAAGCACCCCTTAGGGTTTTTCCATCCGTGGTAACGAAAATCAAAGTTAGTTCCGCAGAAAGCTCTAGTAGTTCCGGTGGCAATGATGTCTGATACGGTGCGTTCCTTAAAGTGATAATCCGCTCCATACCTCTAACTCGAATCACCAGGGTTCCTGGAAGTGAGCTGGTGATGATTGGGTCGTTGTATGATACTTTGATATTTTCCCTTTGAAATACTGCCTCTTCGTCAGACAGCAAATGTCTCTGGTGACGGCGCCGAGGTAAAATATTAGTGCGCGGTTTTTCCAACGCACTCTGTGAAAGAGATCAGCGCTGGGTTCGAAATCCGTAGTCCTTCCGCTTCATGTGTCAGTGTAGATACTGCTGGCGTCAGGCGGCAGTTGCACGTAGTGACGGATTTATTCACACAGCTCGCCAGTGCACAATATTCGCTCGTTCCACTGCACGGTGCATCGGCTGTGCAGGCACAGTGTAAACCGTCTCTTGTGCACTCCATTAGTGAAAGGGCTCCTTGTGGGTTCGGTTCCTGCTGAACGAAGAAATTTTCGGTTCGATAAGCTCATGGTTGTGCGTAATGAATGTCCTCCAGGCTTTCACGCACTCGTCGCATGAATGTGCATGACAAGCACTCCGCGGCATTCCTAGTTTCAAAAGTTCGGCACGAGATGCTACAGTGCACTGATATTTATCTCCCTTGAAATGACAAAGTTCGTGATTAGCAGCTACTCCGCTAACTGTCCAGATTACTAAGGCGAACGCAATCACGTTCATCTTGTCCATTTTATTGACGAAATGTCACTCTCTTCAAATATCTTAAAAGTGGTAATGGTTCTGTCGACACCTGTTGGCCATAATTATCTCAAAACAAGCATACACATGAAATCACTCCTTATCACCTCGGTATTTCTCTTGCACATGCATTATATACACTTTACATTAAGAACTAGTTATTTTTCCTTCGAAAAGCTCGTTTCACTCTGACCTACGGGAAGTGAGAGTTTTTATGTGCATATTTATTTATACATTTTTTTTTTCGAAATTCCGAAGCGCATTCCATCCCAGGCTTCCCTTTTCTCTAATTGTAATTTTTCCTTCCTACTTGTAGGTTTTCTCCAACAACAACAACAACAACAACAACAACAACAAAAATAAAAATCTCATCACTCGTGTTTCTGAAGCTTACTAAATTATAATTAAATAACGGTTGTTTACTTCCCATTTATCTATTCTGCAGCTATTATTTCCATTCGCTGGTGCGTCTACTACTTCTAAAGAAAAATTATTAATTTCCCTTTTCGTGTTTGTCGTATTGTCTACCAGATATTACCCGCGTATAGTCGCTTATTTCCCTTTTACGTTGTCTAACTTAATCGTTAGTTCTTTGCTGAACTATTTCTTGTCATTTTATCTTTCGTGCTTTACTCCCCTTTTTTTCTTCTTCTCTCTCTTTTTTCTCGCGTATTACAATTGTATTCTCATTCCTGGCTATTTCTGATTTCACGACCAGATGCTTTTCTCGTGTATTCGCAGGTGTGCGGCGACCATTTAAGGAACGCCGATGATTTCGGAAAATAGGGGATTTCCTCGAAAATGCTTGCGAGGGTCCCCTTTGGGCGATGTCACCCCTGCAAATTCGTCGTTCCAAAAAATTTTGGGTCGTTCCTGTGTTGACCGTCTCTCACGGCTAGAAATCTGAAACACCTGCGCTGATGCCTGTGGGTGTAAGTGAGCGCACAATAGCGTAGCCTCTTGCATGTTTTGCTTACATCGGAGGCTTCTTGTTTAGCCTATGTAGATGCATCCACTGAGTATTCTGTTACCTGGGGCTAAAACCACCCCTCTAATTTCTGCAGGTCAGTGCTCAGTTTGCTGACGGATTTCATTGAAACATCACGCTTCTTTTCGTCTGGTGAACTTGTCATTCAAATTTCCTCTTCTGCTTTATCTCTTTTTTTTTTCTATTGGTATCGTTGCACCATGTCTGCACGTATTAATCCTCATCTCACCTCGTCGCATTTTTCGCATGCTCGACGCCAGTTGTGGTTTGGGAGACTCTGCAACTGCTCTTCGTGTGCTGCGGTGGTAGAGGATGGGAGCTGGGCCTGGTGAATTTGTCATTCACATTTCCTCTTCTGCTTTTCTCAACCTCTAACCTCACGATGTACCTAGTGCATTTCTACCTCGATTTCATTTCTATACTTTTCCTTCCGTTATACTTGCCTTCCTTATCAATTAAAACTGAATTTTCCTACTATCCACAAAACCAAAACAAAAAAAATATAGTACCTTTGGATATTTTCCTTCAAGGTAAGTGCTTTTTACTGTCATTTCGATAGGCTATGGTTAGGCTATGTTAGGTGACGTTTAGGCTACGCGTCGATCATGTTTGTTGCTACTTTCTTATACCATGTTTGTTTCAGGTTCGCGTATTTTAATTGCTTTGAATACCTGCCATGGATACTAATTTTGAACCACTGCATTATCCGATACGCTGCTAATCTTATTGCATTCCGTCGGTGTTTCCGCACGGCTATTTCTCCGCAGAAGGTGCTTACGTTTTTTGTTTGTTTTTTTTTCTTGTGATATATTACTCCGGCCTATGCTTCTGCTACAGAAAGTTTTGAGGGAAATTTCGTCGTGCTGTGCTCCCGTTTATATTTTCCATCCTTTGAAATGCTCGGCCTTTGCTGTACAAAATATTTTACTGAGCGTTCCCGTTCTTTTAACGATAAATTTTCCTTCTTTGCATTCTTGCTTCAAGATGGCGGCCCAAGATGGCGTCTTCCCATTCTTCCTTTTGCTCCTTGCCAGCCAGTTTGTGTACGGGGTTTCTCAAACAGGAAACACGGTCCGTCCGTTCCTCTACTCTTGCAAGCCCCGTGCATGAGCGACATCATTCTGCCTACGATTACCTTCGCTTATCCTCTGACTGCCTATCATTAATAAAATTCGAGCGGAAAATTATTATTTTTTTCTCCTTTTTTTTTTCTTCTCTTCCAACAAAAAATTTTTTTTTGTAAAAGGAATGATTGCTACCGTTCAGTCTTTTCTCTGAAATAAAAACATTGCTTCCTCCGCAGGTTTTTTGCTGGGTGCTTAATTCCTGACCCATTCTTTCTCTTTTACTTACGTAATGTATTTTCCTTACTTAATATTAATTTTCTCCTTATCGTAGCAAAACAAAATTTTTTTTTTCTAGTTTTCCGTGGTTCGTGAACTCAAAACTGGAAAGATTGCGATGCACGTACTAGGCTGCGGTCCTGCTATGAATATTATTAATTACTTCCTGCATATTCTTCCATGTTTATACACCATTTTCTAGCTAGACTCTTTTACGAATTATTTTCGATTACTGATCAGATCGCAAAATTTTTTTTTTTTTTTTTTTTCACCTATCAAATTTATTTTCTGCTAAACGTTTACCGTGAAAATTCAGGGATCTTCCCACTTATTCCGCATCGCTGTTTCCTTTTTTTTTTCTTTTTTTTTCACAACACACACAATTTTTTTTTATCTTCGCCCAGCGTTCTTCCTACTTCCTCGGCTTAAACCAATGATTCCTGAGGTTTCGCCACGATTTTCCTCCACTGTGGATAAAGATTATTGACGGGTGCTCCTTCTGGTGTTCCTGCGCTTAGGTTTTCTTGAATGCGCTGCGACAAATAGCGGTCGGCTAAATCGAACCAAGAGGTTCCCTCTGGATTACTGGGTTGACTGAGACTTTTCAACATTCTATTTACAAAGCTAGTATCTTCCGGCTGCTCAAGTCTTTCGGTCGAGTCGCTGACCACAATTTCCTTTGGGTATGTGCGATTCAGGC
The DNA here is from genome assembly GCA_039090855.1 of Macrothele yani. Classification (NCBI taxonomy): domain Eukaryota; kingdom Metazoa; phylum Arthropoda; class Arachnida; order Araneae; family Macrothelidae; genus Macrothele; species Macrothele yani. The sequence continues at coordinate 17,140,607 of CM077017.1, forward strand.
CTATTTCCAAAGTGTTGGGCCCTTGTGAATTTGCTGTAGGGTGTATTGCTGCTGTCTGCTGAATTCTGTCCTGCGAACGTAGTAGATATGGATCTCTGATAACCCTTTGGCGCGTTGCTTCTTGTGTTTGTCGGCTGCTACTTTCCTGATAGGAATCTTGTGACGGTATGGTCTCCTCCGTTGGTTCCGCGATTGCCTGTGTGCGCCTCGGCTCTTTAACATGTTGCGAGGGCGGAGGTACTTCCCTGCTTGTCTCCCTTCGTGCTGAACTCGACGTAGCTGGCGGCGAATTTATCGGTACTCCGATGTTGGGCGGTTGACTTACGGGCGGCATTGCTCTACTGCTTGTCGGTTGCGGCATGACTACTCTGGGAAAATCGACCCAATCCAGATAGTCGTAGTCCTGTGTGCTTTCCGATCCGTCGTCAGAGAAATCCTGCGATTGTCTGGGTACTTGTACCTCTATATTGTCCTGTACCGGTGACTCTGCTATAAGCTGGGGTAGGCGTTCCGTCCGCTTGAAGACTCGATTTTTATGCACGGTCTGATATTTGTTCGGATTTTCGACTGACCTCAACTGAACATTTACTGGGGTGGGGAACGAAACTATCTCCCAATCTCCGCAGTTAGTTCGAGCTAGCTTACACGATAAATAGGGCCGTGAAAAAGGGGTGTGCAAAAATACTCTGTCGCCTAAATGTAGATTCTTTTCCGCAGCGTGCCTGTCTGCATACTTCTCTTGTTTCGCCGCAGCTTCTTGCAAATTTCCGTATACAATTTGGTATGTCTTTCTCATCCGTTCCACAAATGACTCCAGGTAATCATCTGGGTCGTAATAAGTGATCCTTCGAGGCGGAATCAAAATATCTGAGGGTACATTAAACTCTCTTCCAAACATCAAGTAGCTGGGAGCGAACTTCGTAGCTGAATGCACTGCAGTGTTAAATGCAAGGTTGAGCATAGGTAGGTAATTATCCCAATTGTCTTGTCTATCGTTTACCAATGTGCTGAGGGCTTTATTTAGCTCGGCATGCTGTCTTTCGTTGATCCCATTACTAGCCGGATGATGAAAGCTGGTATTTAATCTCGAATTCCCAGTCTAGCCAATAATTCGGTGAATAATTGTGAGGTGAAACAGGGCCCATTATCTGTGAGATTGCTTTCCGGTACACCGAAAAAGCTACCAATCTTTGGATGTAAGCGTCAGCTATCGTTGAAGCAGTTTGGTTTGGAATGGGTACCAAAATTGCATACCGCGTGAAAGTATCCATTATGACTAATATATACTTATTTCCTTGCTCTGTTACCGGGTAAGGACCCGAAACATCCAGAGATACCCTCTGAAATGGGTAAGTGCAGTTTGCTGCCCTCTGCAATTTTTCTTTCCTTCGAAGGGGGTGAGTAGTCCTTTCGTTGCAAATCTTGCACGATTCCACATAGTTGCGGACATCAGAAAACATGTTTAGCCAAAAATACCTGGGTCTAATGGTCGCCAAAGTTCGTTCAAATGCAAAATGGGGTGACGAAGGAATATCGTGACATAACGCCAAAATCTCTGGCTTTAATGTTGTAGGAATCACCAGCTGTTCCCAATAATCTTCCTGTGAAGTGCCCCGATCTGGCTTTTGAAAGTGGTACAGCAAACCCTTGTCGTTTAAGTAAAAACTATCCTTCACTTTCTCTTTTGCATTAGTGATTCGGCGCGCCTCCAACGATTCTATAAGGCTCTTGAGGTCCGGGTCTGACCGTTGCAGTGCCCTGATACGCTCCGTTTCGAGGTCGTGAGTGAGACGATCGGTGGCGCTAACCCTCGCCGGGGTGATATCTACGTCTCCCTCTTCTTCCGGATCTCCGTACTGCCTACTTAACCAATCTGCTACTACATTTTGCTTCCCTTTCTCATAACCAATCTTGTAAGAAAATTCGCTTAATGATATGCGCCAGCGATTCAAACGACTATTTACATCCTTTAAGTTGTGGAGGTAGGTGAGGGGGCGATGATCGCTGATGACGTGGAATTCTTTTCCCAATAAGTAATGTCGCCAGTGGCGTACTGCCGATACGATAGCCAGAAGTTCCTTCTCAATCGTTGGATAATTTCTTTCTGCAGCGATGAGTTTCCCTAGACATGAATGTTACTGGGTGAAGGTTTCCCTCTTCGTCCATCTGTTCTAGCACTGCTCCTATCCCAGTTCCGCTAGCATCTGAATGTAGGTAAAATGGTTTCTGGTAGTCCGGATGAATTAATACCGGGTTATCTAACAGGCATGATTTGATCCTGAGAAAAGCTTCGTCTGCCTCTGAGTTCCATTTAAATTTTCCTTTCTTAGTGAGTTCGGTTAAGGGGGTCACTATGTCCGAAAAAGTAGGGATAAACCTCCTGTAATAATTGCAAAGCCCCAAGAATCCCCTCAGCCTCTTGAGAGTGTTGGGTGTGGCGAAATCATTTACTTTGCATAAATTCGACGGGTCGGGACGAATGGTTTCTCCATCTACTATATGCCCTAAGTACTTCACCGCTGACTGCATAAACGTGCACTTCTGGGGAGCTAGCTTTAAATCGTGCTTTCTGAGGCGTCTGAAAACTTCCTCCAATTTTATCAGGTGCGTCTCCTCGTTCGTGGATGCGATTATGATGTCGTCGATAAAGCACATGATATTATGCTCAGCTAATCCGAAAAGTAAGGCGTCGCTTAATCGTTGAAAGCTACTGGGGAGTTTTGGAACCAAAGGGTAAACGCTCGAATTGAAAAGATCCCCACGGTGATGAGAAAGCTGTCTTATGCTTGTCCCTATCTGCTATAGCCATCTGATGAAAACCGCTCTTTAAATCTAGGGTGGTAAAGACCCTATTACCTTTTGCTGTCTCAAGCAAGTCCTCGATTCTGGGTAGCGGATAGGGATCGGGAATTACTACCTCATTAAGTCCACGATAGTCTATAACTAATCTAAAAGAATTGTCTTTCTTTTTTACGAGAAGAAGGGGGCGGAATAGGGGATGCACTTTCTGTGATGATGCCCGCCTTCAACAATTCGTCCAGTTGCTGCTGCGCTTCCTTTCTCAGATGATGTGGAACTCGGTAAAATTTTCCTCTGATGGGGGTATCCGTAGTTAAATTTATTTCGTGGTAAATTAAATTACATTTACCCAATTCTGCTAACGAGCGAGCAAAAACATCCTTGTACTTCATGAGAAGCGTCACTAACGGTTTTCTCCAATTTGGGTTGACGCCCTCCAAATTTAAGTCCCTTGGGGTGAGAGGTGGCAATTTCTCCGACTCTTGACACTGTGTCGTGTTAACCTGAACGATTGGCTGCACGGTCACTAATTTAGTCCTTTTATTAAAATGAAAGGGTTGATCTGTAAGGTTAGCTACCAATACGGGCATGATGCCTGATCTGTCCAGCGTGTTTACTGAACGACCCACACGTACATTTCCTTGGGCGTACCTCCCTAACGGTTGTACGAGTACTTGGTTAACGTGAAAACCGGAAAAATTCTCGCAACGGATTTGGATAACCCTTTCCGAATACGGTGGGATGAGTTCATATGGACGGTCCTTCCTATATTGGTTACGTCGGGGTTAATGGGGTTGGTCCTTTCCGCTGAAGGTACGGACAAGGCCTGGGTTCGAATTTTCGACTGACGTGCTTTTCCTTTAAAATTTCTTTTTCCGGTTATTCCTTCCTCTACCGTACTCTGCTCTAGCTAAATTTGCTCTGCTTTCCCGTTTCAAAATTCCTTTTCCTGCGTCGAATATGTATCCGTGCTCCTTCAATAGATCCCAGCCTAAGATTAGAGAATAATCTTGATGCAACTTCCGCTGAGTAACGTGATAGGGATGTAAAATGGTTTCTCCTCCGATTTCTACCGGTATCTCATAGCACTGAGATGTAGGTAAAGTGTTTCCAGTAATGCCTTTCACTAAAACTGCTGATCCTAAGTCACGTATACGAATCTTTCCCTTTATCTCCTCTAATAGTGAAGCACAAAAGATTGAGATACAAACTCCGCTGTCGATGAGTGCAAACGCGTGAGTATCTCCTATCCTAACTTTCACCAACGGGAGTGCTCCATCACCTCGGACGTAACAATTTGTTAAAGTAACTCCACGGACCTTATTGTAATTCCGGCCAAGGGCGGTCCCCTTATCTTGACCCGAAATTAGTTTAAAGGACGCGAATTTTGCCTGGAATACCTATTGCAATCTCTTCCTGGTGCATCCTCTTCGAAACGAACGCGGTTTTCTCTTCTGTTTCCTAAATTCCTTGGATTCTGTGGGACGTGAGCGTCCTCTCGGTAAGTGGCGCTGTAGTTCCTGTAGGAGCGATACTGATTACCGCGGCTGTCGCCAGGGAGAAGTTATTCTGCTGTCGCGGGTACGAAGGGTTGGGTGCCCTGTCCCATGAACCTCTTTGAGCTTGCTGCGATGGTTGCGTATAAGCTGCTCCTTCCCGATTGTTCCGATAACAAAATCGCTTGATATGGCCAAAATCGCCGCAGTTATGGCAGATGGCCGAAGTAATGCCTACGTCGGGTAAATTTCCCCTAGATTGATAATTAGCGCTCTGGAAATTTCTCATGCGATTTGCGTGCGTCCGATGCGAATTCTCTGCTTGCCTTAGCCTTTCCCTCAAATTATCTGCCTCACTTTTCAGAGCGTTCACCTGCATCTCATGAGTTGCTAGCTGCTTCGCCATCATAGAACACAAATCGGCTATCTGGTCCGTTGAATTGGTCTGTTGCCCTATTGAAGTCCCTGGGATCGAACTCGATTCCTGCTGGGCATCGTAAGCGTTAACGTCCCGGTCTAATAAGAGATTGTGAGACTCTTCGGCCAGCGCTCTCTGAACTGCTGCCTGAAAATTTTCCGGGGTGAAGGATAAAAACCGTGCGCCTCAATTTAGGGTTTAATCCATTCAAAAACTGCGACATTTTAGTACTGTCTACTAGTCCTCGCACTTGCTCATTTTCTAAATCCATTGTCTCCATGTAGGAATAAGCTAAGCCGTTAAGACGAGCTACATACTCGGCCACCCGTTCTCCTGGTTTTTGTCGGCAAGTCGTAAATTTCTGCATTCTCACGGTAACCGGTTGCAATGCGTCGAATCTTTGTACTATCGCCTGCTTAAATCGTTCGTACTCGGTCTCCCTCTAATATCGACGGCCTCCGAAAAGAAAGTGACTGGCGGCTCCTTTGAATTTTGCTTTAGCTGACAAAATTTTAACGGCGTCGTTCCATCCTGACAGTTCGGCGGTACTCTCCAACGTTTCGAAAAAATTGACGTGCGGTCAGATTTTCATCCGATCCGCTGAATGTGGGGATATACGCTAACATTCCCGCCATTATTGGTACGTTCTGCGGGGCTACTACACAATTTTCTGACACGGCTTCCCCTTCTAGAGTGCCCTGAAGGTCGTTCTCCTGGTTCTGTTGATCAACTATGCAATTTTCCGAAACAAAATTCTGTTCACCGTTGCTCTGTTCTCCGTTCTGTTGGTTAGCCATATATTTATTCTTTAACCTTACAAACTTAAATTCCCACGGCTCCTACTATATGCTTCGTAATCTCGTAAAGTCACATAAAATTAGAAAAATTCCGGTGAAGCTACCACGTAAAAATAAAAATTCACTCTAACGTAACTCGCTGCTTCGTCTGCTAACCCACTTGACTTATGATCAGAAAACAATTGTCTACGAATAAAATGATTAACGTTCCTAGCTTACTCATAAATTGCATTCGACTTTCAACTTAACTGTACCTAACTCGCGACACACTAAACAAAATTCCCTCAAAATATGCACATATATAACCAGCACTTCACACTAAGATATGTAATAAATTTGAACGTCTTAAATATATATATAAATACACTAGAAACACTTGAGATCAAATTATGCACTTGCAACAAAATTATATACGATAACCACTTTTCCAAGAAATTAGAACCACACCTTAAATACTTATGCTGACTTCCTAAATTCATTAAATTTTAGTATACTAGCAATAACCTCTGTCTACTTCCCTTGCTGGATGCAATCCCTGCATTTAAAGCACAATAAATCACACTTCAATAAACACTATTTTCATTTCAAAAATTTGTTCCAGCATTATCCAATTATTACTCCTACCAATTCTTCTTGCACTAGTCCTTTTTATTACTCTTTCCCAAATATTAATCCACTTAACTACTCTCTGTCTACACTCCCAAGTACCTCTACACATTTAAATGCACAATAAAACACACACTTAGATATTACATTCCCTTTTAGTCTTCCAAAACAAATCAAGATTACTGCTTAACCTTCTATTAGCTCCTATATCTTGCAGAAAAAAAAATTAATTCCTCTTATCAATAATTAACCTGCCTATTCCTTCTTAAATTATCAGTTTCTTATCAATACATCAACGCACATAATAAAATCACACTTCAATAATAATGCACTTTTGATTTTAAAATATATATCACCACAACTTATCATCACTACTCTTCTATCAGTGCCTCACCGTTAAATTATACAATCCCCAAGTTATCAATGAACCTATTATTCTTCTTAGTTACCGATTTAAAATCACAACACTCAAATGCACAAATAAACAACACATCAAAAAAAAATTTCACTTTGATTTGCAAGGAATTTTCCCTTGATTTTCAACGATAAATCAAAATTATTCATGAATTACACTTGTATAAATTTATTTTCTCCGTACTATTAATTTTCATGAATTTTCTGTAAAATTTCATCTATTCAATTGCTAAATTAGCAGTATCACTCTTATTTGTTTTTCTGCCTATTTGCTTAGAAATTTAAATTTATTTCAGCATAATCTGATTTCCTGCAACTTATTCTTACTTGCATTTCACCTTCACTATTTTTTTTTTTTTTAAGTTAAATCTTGTTACAATTTCCTTAATTTTTCTATAAAACCTGCATCTTGTTACTCAGAATTGAAGGAAAGATAATAGAAACACATCGCATTCTTCTGTTAATTCAGTATACTTGATTAATTAGCGGCTCCAATTTTATATTAATTAACCAAAGATCTGAAAAATCCTGGTCACACGGCACCAGTTTTATATCACCACCCCCTACTAGATGTGAGGGCGAACCATCTGCTGCGTCCTATTCGCTGCAGTGGGATTAATTATTAAAAAGACCGTTAATTTTCGTAACTCTTTATCTTCTATTATCTTCCGCCTATGGGTGTCTACCGTGAAGTTGGGTTCCCCTAATTGAGGGTCTCCAAGCTCAGGGTTGACGGGTGCATTGCGTTGTGTTTCATATGGGAGAACATGGGAAACCCATATTCCTCCATATGCCGCTTGAAATTTAATAAACTCATGATGTCAGATTTGGACTTTTTATCCTGCGACTGGGCTTGCTAAATGTTAAAAGTTATTTTCTTCTTAAAATCTTGGAGTTGCTACTCTATCAAAACTTTACGATTGTTCTACTTAATTATTCAAGTTGAAATCACAAAGATTCACTTATTTTGAAATTTCAAAGATTTGAGAAACTCGGGTAAATTTCATTATAAAGTAAAGAATTTATTTTCATTAGTATTTCCTTAAAATCTATTACACTGATCGGTGGAGATTTCTATTAATTTAAACCAAAACATATTTTAAGTTCATTATGCTTTTTGATATTCGCAATCATATTTTAAAGTTCACCTTTCGCATAAAATATAAGACCCATTATGTTATCCAGCACTTGCAAGAGATTAAAATTATCTTTTCTACCGAGGATGTATAGGAGACAAAATCATGATCATGCTAACGAGATATTGGGAATTATGAAATTTTTCTCACCAAATTATTTTCTTTTCATCACATTCGTTGTCGTCCGGTATTACTTATAGGTATAAAGTCTATGGTTGGGACCTCATCCGGTCCTGCTGGATACACACTGCCCGCATGAGATCACTCGATGCTTCACCCAAAAATTGTAAAAAAAACTCTCAGGGAAAACATCATACTTCCCTTGCTTGGAAATCATCTTGCTCCATTTTGAGCGTCCTCCCAGGAAAACCTCTAACTTAATTTTCTCTGCGATATTCTGCCCAGGATTCATCTAGAGTCCATTCTGTCCTCTCTGCGTTCACCCAGAATTAGCAGTCATCATTCCATTCCGTGTTCTCTCAAAATCATATCTCTGAAAAAAAAACCCCCAAAACGTTTCTGTCTCCCGTCTATGTTTAAGGGGTTCGGGGGTGTTCCTGTCCTACCCAAATGGCTCTCCCCTTATTGGTTGGGCCGGTTTTCCTCGCGTCGGCATTGGTTTACATCCCTGTATAGGAATCCCTCCGATTCGTTGGCAAAGGCTTGAGAACATGGAGTTTTCTTGAAGATGAATATTCCTTTATCTTGTCAACTGCTCCGCGGGATGTCCGCGCTGCCTTAGAATTTTCACGTACGCTTCCTGTGTGACTCTTTCTGTTGGTGTCAACCAGTTACGCCCACTACGAGAAATATGTCCTGTTCGTTGCCCGCTAGCGTGCGTAAAACGTGACTTCGTTAATAGAGAAAGGTCCAGTAAATTGGCCCCCACCTGTGATTGCGAGCATTTCACTCTCGTAGCGTTGCTTGCTGTAACCTCCGAGTTTTCTCTTTACTAACCTAGGGATGTGTTTCGTGCGTATCCCCACGTGAATTTCGGCGAGCTCGGGGAACACCAAAAAAATAAAAAAAAACAGCAATTCAAAAGAATGATGAAAAAAAAAAATAAGGAATTTCCTCCTCAAGAAAGGAATCTGCTCAGCCAGGTCTTAGAATAATTATGAAATATGTAATATAATTATCCTCTTAGAATGCCTGTCCGCATTATGCTTCTCGGATTTTCTTTCCCAATTCCCGCGCTCTCTAAATGGTCTACTTGGTAACTACTCTTCCTCGTTTAACTATTTCCTCGTACTATGCGATACCGTAGGAATTATTTGGTGAATATATTGCTTTCCCACACTTACTAATTTGTAGGCCCCCTTTCCGAAATTCATACCTACGAAATCATGGTCCTCCAATGTTACACGATATTCCGGAGGACATACGGGTAACATTAATATGCATACGTGATATATGCATATAAGTTTATATTATATATCTATAGCAATTGGATATGCTTGAACTATTTAACTAATTAACTATATAGTACTGTAATTAATTAATTCAATCTTTCAAGCATATTCAATTTGACGGCCACGTGAGAATGACTTTGTTTAAATACTCATGGGAAACAAAAAGTAGTTCCGATCATCCCAATGCACCGCTGACTTGGAGGGTGAAAAGGGAAATGGACAAAATTCTAGGAATTGTTATTTCTTGTTCTTCCTTCGGCGACATCCTCATCGATTGCGCTCCTATCCCTTTCTGCAATTGTCGCCCAGAAAATCATTTATATATTCGTTAGTCCCACACATCGTCTTTTTGCCTTGGATTAGGGGGCCTGTTTTCAACGCTGTTGACGCCAAGTAGTGGCCGAGAGAGTCTTTTGCACAGCTCACTTGTTAAGCACTTGATGTATTCCTACCGAATTGCTTTTCTATCAACATTCTTCCACTAGCACACAAGGATTTCCCTGCGCTGTTGCAATTTCGTCCTGTATGCCACATTTCTATTTCTCCATTCCAGGACAGAGCACAGCATTTTTTTTTTGCCTCGTTAAATATGGAATTTTATTAAATTTTGTTACTTAGCTTGTTAAAAGTGATCATCTTAGCTTTTCTCTCCCTGGGGACTTCATTAAATTTCGCTTGTTAGAAACGATCAAATTAACTTTCAATTAACATTGTAACAAACAAAAATTCCTGTTTTGCTCGTTAAATCCAAGTTTTTGCTAAATTCCTCGCTCGTTATAAGCGGGTTCTGCTTATAATTTGCTTAATAGAATGTAGTGTATACTGCTTTTATACCTGTCTGGACGGTAAACTGACAAAAAGAGTGCTGTTGGATATGGGTTCAAATCCTGTACAAGCCATGGATATTATGTTTGCTTTTTCAGTGCTGATTCTCCTCCTGTAACGTACCAGGAGATGTGACGTACCTGCCAGAAGGACGCACACGACATAAAGGCAGATAGGAATCAGAATAAAACGTCCGCGTAGCTCAATTGGTAGAGCAACTTATTCCGGAATGAGGGGACCCGGGTTCGAATCCTGGCGTGGACAGAAATGACGGAGAAATTTACTTCGTTATACTCCTACACAAGAAAAAATGGCTGTAGATTGGGGATGAACGCCTGATGTTTTTAGGGGGAGAGGGGTCAACGGCCACCTAACTTCGTGGGCTATAACTGGTCGCCCGTTCCTAATTTGGGGCCACTGGCTCCACGGAAAGGAGAGAAAAGAGATGTAAGACAAACACACCGTCTATGCCACCACTGCTCCACATGGGTCGCGACGACTGCTTGTTGCCTTAGAAGCTCATGGGGGTTATGACAGCAAAAATTGAAGAGGGTGGGGAGTCAAGAGGCTTCTTAGGGCTTTGTTCTAACTGGCCAAGAGCAAAGATTGATGTTCGTTTATTTGTGAAGGTTTTCGAAGCTCCAGCTGCGTGTTTCATCGTCCACGGATCCCGTTCGCTTAATCATAACCAGTTTGCTGATGCAACTCTGTGTAACAGAACAAAATTGTTAAGATGCAAGCTACTGAATTTCTTAATGACATTTTCCTGACTAAGGACTCTGAAAAGCAAAATAAACTTGTTGAGCTCTGTCTTATTTAGAGACATAAGCGCGTCTTACTCTCACAAAATAAGGAATCATTGTCATCAGCTACCCGCTTTTCTTATGATTCCCGATCTTTGAGGGTTAACGTCATCCTCAGTAACCACTTGACATATGATTCTACATATTGGTAACAGTTTTTACTTAACGGAAAAGGTTTCCATTTCATGCATGTTTTGTTATATTGACTTCTCTTAGTGGAAATAAGATTAATATACTTTTCAGAGAAAGCTGCAATAATGTAAAATATTCTTGGCATCATCATGTTTCGAGCTTTTTTGTCAGCAAAAAAACAAAAAACAAAAAAACTAAGCAGCGCGTGCGAAATCATATAGGGTAAATAATCGAATCCCGCAATCCTCTTTTTTTATACATTTTTTTAAATACAGGGGTAAATTAAATACATTGGCCAACAGTTTTTTATTTGTCGCATCATGTTATTGTGAACATTTCAAAATATGCAAATAAGAAACTTGTGAGGTACTACAGAGTTGACACACATGTCAAGATGGTAAGTTACAGTGAGATAAGCCCTTGCCAGCGTAGTTTAATTGGGAAAGCGTTTGCTCTGGAGCAGAAGAATGTGACTTCGAGTGCCGCCACCGGCAAATATGAATTTCACATTAGCGCTCCACTGCCAAAATGAATTTCCTGGCAGGTTGGTTCTTCAAACAATGTGTCATATTCCTTCCATACATCGTCTGGAATGAATAAGAATTTCTTCTTCGACAGAGAGTTACTTCAAGCATGGTTTGAGGCAGCCCCGAAACCTGCGATTTCGTGCCTCCACCATTCTGAAGGGGAGGGAGATAGATGTGACGTACTACATTGGTTACCTCAATGGCTCACTTTGGTGAGCATGAGAATGGCAACCCCGAGGTACCTGATGCTGGACCATGCCTAACCTCATATAACATACATCTGTTATATTATCTGTAGACTGGTCCCTACTCTTCTTTTCTTTCTTTCCATCTTCCTTTCTTGCTCTCTCACCCCAATGCTATTAGAGTAAAGATTCGCCCCTAGGGGTAAATCTTTCCTATTTTACTTTATTTTTCCCTCATGCTGGCAGAAGCAGAAAAATGCATTTCCCAAGACACCTGGTCAACGTGGGAAATTAAAATATAATCTCCCAAATGCCGCAAAGAAAACAAATGTTTTAGATATTTAAGAAAACATAGTTCAAAAGAAATGGAAATGAGTTGGACACATTGCAAGACTGAAGGACAATAGATGGAGTAAAGTTATAATGGAGTGGAGGCCATATGAATGTAAAAGATTAACTGGAAGACCTGAAATGGTCAGATGATATAAGGATAACAATTGGAATTCTTTGCAACCAACAAGCTCAGGATAGAAATAGATGGAAAGTATTGGGAGATACCTATAGCCAGAACTGGCTCTAAACAGGGTTAAAAGAAGACAACATAGGCGACGCACACGTCAAAACAGCAAGTAGCAGTAATAAGCAGTTGCCGGTGTATCGTAATTGGGAAACCATTCGCCCCCGGACTAGCAGGATACGGCATCGAGTCGCAACCGGCAGAAAGAGGGTTTGAAAATCACAGACGAATCTTTAACATGTTTTTAATCAAATATTCGTTGATAGGTAACATTACATTTGCTGCTTCGGCAATCTAGACATGCTGGCTCACTTGGTTTGTCCTCACCGCAGTGTCAAGCAATTTTTTTGAGACCAGAATGTCATGTTACCTCACATTTGCTTGCAGATTACCCCTGCGTACGATTTCTGTACGGTTACCAGAGATGACATTCTGAAAATATAAAAAGTGTATACACTTTCTTTTTTTGTTTCTATGGTGTAGGCACAACAGAATACATTTGTATAGACATTTTAAATTAGATTTCTGTTATCAACCCTTTAACCGCATCTGAAACGATTTAACTCGAGGTTAGCAAAATGGACTGAAATCATTTCGAAGAAATATATTCGATGTCTAAGAAGTGGGCCGAACGCTGCTGGAACGAAGCGTTACTTTCCGATTTAGCTTTGTTATTGAGAGTGGTTATTTAGGGAGATGATAACCTGCTAAAAAGGGCTGTAAGAATGGCTACGAGCGAAAGAAAAGAGACGGAAGATGTTTGAGTTACTTGTGTCTGCCCAGTGGCATGGTATCCATGTCAGGGGGACTAGCCCTTCCATTAACATGCCTTGGATCATGCAGCAGAGAATAGAGAACCCAAAGCGAGCTCTTATCACCGGTGACAGGTTTATGGGTACTACTGAGAAGGAGTGAGAAATGAATTGTTTTGTCGTTGCTTCCGTTAAACCCGGCCACTATGTGAACATTTCTGTTGGGGTAACCAAGAAAATTTGAGCCACCACTTGGTTCAGGTGCATTGGACGGTTAAAGGGTTAAACGGTTGAAAAGTGCGCTAACTTCCTTTCGTTGCTGAGAAGTACTACTATAAATCAGATTATACTAAATGCAATAATTTTGAAACTAATGCACATCACCCTCTTCATTAAAGTCGTACACTATCTACCAACAAGTAATTGGACACTCCTGCAATCGACGATATCTGCGGTCCTGATACACGTCACGGCCGCCGCCGTTAAATACCGTGTGGGAAACAACAACGCAACCAGTCGCATGCAAGATGCCACGCAGTTCGGAGCTCTCTGATTTCGAGAAAGGTGTAATCAACGGGTATCACTGAAATGGCTGATCCATACGTGACCTATCCAGCCAGTTGAAGTACCCAAAATCGACGGTGGCCTACGTGATTGGCAGGTAGAAGATGAGAAGTGACTGTCGGAATGTGCACCGACCCGGCAGACCCACAAAACTGAGAGTTAGAGACCGACGGGTGCTGACCAGAGAAATTCGGAAGAACCGCACCAAATCGATGGGCCACATACGCGAGGAGTTTCAACAGGCATCCGGGAGTGTTCTTTCGATCAATACCATCCGTAAGGAAGCCTATCTGCTCGGCTATCATGGACGTGCTGCCGCCCACAAACCTTTGATCACCAAGTCCAATAGCGCTGCTCGGCTAACGTGGTGCACAGAGCGTCGACAGTGGACCGTTGAACAGTGTAAACAGGTTCTTTGGAGCGACGAATCAATGTTCATCCTCTACAGTTTGGATGGCAGGGTCTGGGTTTGGTGTCTGCCTGAAGAACGCTTCCTGCCGGAATGTATTGTGCCAACTGTGAAATTTGGCGGCGGTGGAATTATGCTAAGGGGGTGTTTCTCCTGGTATGACACGGGACCCTTGGTCCCAATTCCTGGTAGACTCAACGCCGAGACCTACTGCACCATTTTGGATGACCATGCGCTTCCTACGTTGTGGCAGTTTTACGGGGTGGACCCATGTTACTTTCAGGATGACAATGCCACCTGTTATGTTGCGAGGTCCACCATGGCTTGGTATGGTGACAATGGGGTTAATCGAATGGACTGGTCTGCGCAGAGCCCGGACCTTAACCCTATCGAACATTTCTGAGACGAGTTGGAGCGTCGACTTAAGGGGTGCCCCTACCGTCCGAAATCGGTGAACGAACTGACCTGTCTTCTCCAAGCCGAGTGGAAGAAAATACCGCTAGCCGTCGTACAACGCCTGGTTGAGAGTATGCCCCGGAGGCAGCTGTAATCGCCGCTCGTGGAGGCTTCACTAACTATTGAAGGTGAATAAACTTCGTTTTCCTTTGCCATCATAGGTGTCCAATTACTTGTTGGTAGATAGTCTTAAAAGCTCAGCTGATATGAACGTTGATGCACTGTTCTTGAAAGAAACGCATTTTTCTGTGTGTACTCTTAGGGATGATATGCTGAATTGATAACAACCTGTTCGTATTGACCGCAGCATGAATGCCTGTCGCGAAGGAGGGTCATGTTTGTTGATTTAAGGTATCCCACTACGTTGGGTTCACTTTTTTGAAAAAATGCAAGAATGGGTAATTTTTGTTTTATTGGAACGCTAACACACAAAGACACATAAACGTTGAAAAAAAATGATATCAATATAAATTTTGAAGAAATTGGGAAATTTGTGAAACAATTTAAGGAAATGTGTCGTTTGCGGTAAACACTCCAAATAAAAACGTCGCAGATATATGATGGCATTTTTTGCATAAATATATGCCCATGACTATTATCTATGCAGTGAACTAAAAGGTAAGTGATGTTTCTAAACACTGCTGAGATACTCCCATTCCTACATGCATTAGTGTGAATTTTCGACAAATTCCTTCACTATGTTGAATGTAAATATCTATAACCTAACTTTGAACTGACAAACAGCAAGACTTTTAATTCATTCCATGCACAACATTGTAAGAAAGATATATGCCAAATTTAATAAATTTATTTACATACCTTTTGCAGTACTCAGGTTTTCCGTAAAGAGTTCGGGACGAAAATATCATCCTACGAAAAGCGCGTTTCAAGTATCATTTCTCGTTCGTTTGACACCTGGGTTTAGATATTCCGATTGCTATAACTCTGTATCTATTCATCATAGACAAGAAACAAAGGCAGTTTTGGAATACTAAAGAACGGGACTTTAAAATGAACGCGTTTTTACAAAATGTGAAATTTGGCCCAAAATGACCTTTTCAACGCAGTGACCTTTTCACCTTAAGTAAAAAACTAGCATTGTAGCGTATGATGCGTTATATGCTGATTGTTAAGAATGACAAGGAAAGGTAGTCATATCACTGGCGTACCCGGGGGTTAACCCCCCAAATTTGGAACCTTTCGATATTTCGAAAACGCGATTTTTAAAGTTTTGTGAGCATTTGAAATTGTTTTTATGTCTCATGGCAGCAATTGAAGCCGCCTTGGTGGCGAAGTGGTTTAAGCGATGGCTTCTGATCATTCGTCCGAGATGGGTCCGGGTTTGAACCCCGGTGAGGCATGGATGTTGTGTTTGTCTTACGGCGTTGGCTCTCTCCCTTCCCTGGAGCCATGGCCCTAAATAAGGACGGGCAACTGCTTATCGCGCACTAAGTTGCTCACGGTGGTCGTTAAACCCCCAATTAAAAAAATGGCAACAATTGAATGTGTTTTCTCCATGAAGACAAGGAAGCTTCATGGAGCCAAGGACCAGGATGTCCCATTGCAATGAAAAGCCAGTAATGGGTATAGTGAAAGTTTCTGTGGCGACGAGACAGTGCTAAATTTGAGTCCCATGACTTATTTCAAATTTGATTAAAATACCAAGAATCACATCAAAACAAAACAAAACCAACCCTCTAACATAAACACAGAAGACTATTACAGGATTTCAATTTATGTGCTATTTTTAGACATGTTTATTAGTGCTTTTGAAAACAGATTTTTCGCACACAAATCGGTTTTATTGGGATTCCAGTCACTTATCTCAACAAATTCCAATGTGCCACCATCTTCTCAAGCTATTGATGGTTTTAAAACTTTAACTGAATTTCATACAGGTGACTTAAATAGCTCGGAAGAAGAACTAATCGCAGGATTGAAACTGTGATACCGTAGGATCGCCCGCAAAGAAAAGGAGTATAACGAAGTGAATTTCTCCGTCATTTTTATCCGCGCCGGGGTTCGAACCCGGGTCCACTCATTCCGGAATAAGTTGCTCTACCAATTAAGCTACGCGGACATTTTATTCTGATTCCTATCTGCCTTTGTGTCGTGTGCGTCCTTCTGGCAGGTACGTCACATCTCCTGGTACGTTACATCATCTCCCCCTTATTTTTCTTTTTTTTTTTTCTTTCGAAGTGCTGCTCACATTTTTCCTATCTCGCGGTGTGGAAATAACATCACACCAATGCGAGATTTTGAACTGTCGGGTCATCCGGATAGTTCGGGCGCCATTATAACGAAGTGAATTTCTCCGTCATTTTTATCCGCGCCGGGGTTCGAACCCGGGTCCACTCATTCCGGAATAAGTTACTCTACCAATTAAGCTACGCGGACATTTTATTCTGATTCCTATCTGCCTTTGTGTCGTGTGCGTCCTTCTGGCAGGTACGTCACATCTCCTGGTACGTTACAGGAGCACTGGCCAAAAGATGCATGAAGTGTTTTAAAACTGTTTTACAATGAGGTGTTGCCTATATAAAATCATTGTTTCACATACTAGGTACTCTACCAGTGACAACTTCAGAAAGTGAGCGTTCGGTTTCAACACTGCGTCTCTTAAAATCATATCTACGTAATACCAAAGTGAAAAGCCTCCAAATACTAAAAAGCCTCCGATGTATTTGTCAGTGAATAAACAAATACATCGCTCTTTCCACGTTTTACCAACACACAGCAACCGAAAAATTGTTATTCGGTCACCGTCGGGGAATTGAACCCCGGATATCTCGATATCTAGCCGAGCGCGTTAGCCTTACATCACGGTGGCCAACAATCCACGGCGCTATGTGTGCTTTTCTGTCAGCTTCTGACATCATAAATCCGTAAGATGGGCTCATCTACAGAGACGTCTCTATCTGGTGGGCATTAACGGCACTGGCTATATATTACTTATAGCAGTTAAATCCAAAGGGCAAGATCTAAAGTGAAAATCCTCCAAATAGGTGGCGTCAGTGAATAAACAAATAAATCGCTCTTTCCACGTTTTGCCAACACACAGCAACCGAAAAATTGTTATTCTGTCACCGTCGGGCAATTGAATCCCGAATCTCTCGATATCTAGCAGAGCGCGTTATCCTTACACCACGGTGGCCAACAATCCACGGCGCTATATATTTGGAGGATTTTCACTTTGCAACGTATTTGGATTTTCACTGACGCCACGTATTTGGAGGTTTTTCACTTTGAATCTCGCCCTTTGGATTTAACTGCAATAATTAATATATTGCCAGTGCCGTTAATGCCCGCCAGATGGAGACGTCTCAGTAGATGAGCCATCTTACGGATTTATGATGTCAGAAGCTGACTGAAAAACACACATAGCGCTGTGTATTGTTGGTCAGCGTGGTGTAAGGCTAATGCGCTCGGTTAGATATCGAGAGATTCGGGATTCAATTCCAGACGGTGACCGAATAACAATTTTTCGATTGCTGTGTGTTGGTAGAACGCGGAAAGAGCGATGTATTTGTTTATTACGTAATACCATATCAGAACTGAGGCTCAATGGGTTTGCATTATTTCACTTTCATCGAGAATACACACCGAAAGCTGAAGAAGTTTTAGGCGAACTAGCAAAAAAAACCTAGAAAGCTGAAAATACGACTTAAAAAATATTTGTCGAAATGAGTGTCGTCAGCGTGAGGGACTTACTGCACAGTGAAAAAAGCGCCGTTATACAAATGAAGAATGTTTCACTAAAAAGTAATTTTTATTTCCTTCTAGAATTACTTGTATCTTTTAACCATTAACATTTATCGAGAATATATACACAGAAGTTTTCTGCACAGATAAAAAAGCAAAATATAAGTGGTCAGCCATTATGGGGTGATAAGAATATAGATAATAAGGATATTAATAATAATTTCCAGCAATATTTATTTTAATATTTTTGCGCGAATGTTGCATACATTTTGAAAATGCGCTCAAAATACATTTAGCTGTATAAAAATAAATATCCTAACCGCAACCCCCTCCCCCGAAAAAAATTCTTGGCGTGCTACTGAGTCAGATGATGAAGTGATTGTTAAACACTTTTGGATGCACCAGTTTGGCAAATACTAACACGAGCACCTCAAAGATCTATTAATTAATCAACTGTAATTGCTGGCAAATGGCCACGTAAACTGCCGATCTTAACCGTTTCCAACAGGTTTAACCGTTTTGTAACAGTCGCTGAAAATACTGAAATTTTATCGGAATCGAAAAAAACATGTGTGAGCTATTTTGCAGAATTGTAAGTGAACATATTTTTCTCCTACTTAAAGATACTGATTTAAAGGGCCTCTGGTTTTAGAATGTTAATATTACGTTCCGATGAATGAAGAAACAATGTAAAAGAAATGGAAGAAGAAGTAAAAATAATTCAGTACTGAATTGGCGAATGTCTGCTATGGTGGTACTTTTCATCTGAATGTCAAAATTTTGAGAAACGGTTCCAACGAAGCGTCATAATTTTAATGCATGAACCATAGCTTTCTTGTATACTTATGGCTGATCACACGCGAGAACGTATTTTACTAGGTCCGTATTTTCCTTTTATTATTTTTCGTTTTGTTTTTAAACTGCTTTCTAAAAATATTGCAGGAGAGAAGAAGCTGTTCATCCTAATTTAGGGTTAGTGGTTCTCAATAAGGGACAGGACTGACGAATAAACACGACACCCAGGACCTTGGAAAAAGAAGCAAACGAAGCAATCTGCATGCTAGTAATCATGATTGTGCTAAAGAACAACAACAGCTCATGATATTTTTGCGAAATATTTTTGTTTTAATATAAAAAAAAACCGAATCTTTGATATTCTTCAGTGGATGAGAAGACTCGTCAGAAAATATTTTATTTCCCATTCAGTGCAATTCCAAGTTTTGCGAAAGTCAACCAAGCACCCTGTAGTTTTATTTAGGTTGGCAGGCATTTTTTACTTTTTTCTCTTTACCCCCCCCCTCCCCCGAAAAACGCCTGGGTATTCCTCGAAGTCTGAATCAATGAGTTTATGCTTATTCTTCGCACGACAGAACTTCAAAGAGGATTTTCAGGAGAATGCGAAAAATGTTTTAAAAAAAAAGTGTATTCGAAAATGAATAAATACGTACCTTTTTATTTATATCATAAACTAGACAAAATGCAAAAAAGGTGAATAAATAAAAATAAAATGCTGCTGCAAAACAGAATATAAGAAAAAATGCATATTGTGTTTGATATAAATGCGCGTTTTAAACATTTCATGAGATTCTTCTTTTCATTATCTTAGTGTCTATGTGGATATTCGAGGATTTCCTACAGTGTGTATAGGTGTGTAAATATAATTTGTGACACATGGACAATGGACATAAACTTGCACAAAAAAAACATAAATATAAATGAACGATATTTATAAACACATGACTTACTGTAATAAATAGCACATTGTATGAATCATTTGGCACTCTGATACAAAAATTATGGTGATGCTAAGTTCTGTGCATAATCTTATGTACATAAGTTATAATGATATTTATAAATTATGATGATTCTTATGCACATAAATTATGATAATACCGACTTCTGTAGTTCGTAATTTTCTAGTTCCAATGACAATCTCAGCGGCTATCACGAGTGATATACCCCAAAATAAGGTTCACTGGCCCCAGGAGAGGGAGAGAACCAGAATAAAATTGTTGCACTTGGAATTCAAACCTTGAGCGGGGCGTCATCCATATACACTAAAGTAGCAAATTATTAAGAATACCAAATAGTAATCAGACACGGGCCATCCACATTTAGTATATAACTATGACATTGAGATGGCTTTATCAACAGCGCACTGCAAACGATTCAGACTTGTACGAAGCCTATACAGCAGAAACATGGGAAAGACTCATGATTTAAACGACTTGAATCTAAATAGCTTCGCACATATAAGCAATGACGGAGCTCAAAATAAGTGCTGCTGCCACTGAAACAACGTACGTGCCTTCACGGCTAACAAACCGGCATCTGACAGAGCTTTGTCGCCTCGTTTTTTGACATGTATCCAGCTAGAATTCGTGAGCCACGGGTTCAAATTTGAAACCCACAGAATAGATGCATCGACTTCTGAATGATTTAAATAAAATTAACTATGAAGTCGCTTTCTTGATCGTTCTTAACATGCAATTTTGCAAAATCTTTAACTGCATTTTAAGAACGCATTTTTTTTTGCATTTTTAATAAAAAGATGTAGTTTGGGGGAAAAGTATCTAGTAATTGCACTCTGTTCATTTGGTCCATCATAACAGGAATTCAACTTCAACAAGCACATAATTTTCCATAAATTATGGCGAGTGCTTATTTCTAATTCTACGTGAAAATATCGCGCAGCTGAAATATTAACCATCCCTTTATTGATATTGAAAGTAGGTTTCGATAACCAGCTGCTCACGATCAATTGGACGTTGTCCTGTAAAGCTCACGAATAAGTGTAAAATCTCATTCTTGATTGGGAATAATTTAATAAATTTCAACATAAGTATATCAGTAATTCCTGTTGTATCCTGTTGTATTTTTCCCTCTTGAAAGTTAAAAGTTCATCATCATAATAAAATGCATCATCATTCATATGATAGATTTATTTTACTGATTCGACCAAATAAATTATGTTTTGTAGTACAAATTAACGAGCCATTATTTAGAAAACTGTAAAAGTACCTGAATTCTGTGGTTACTGCTATCTGCAACGACGATTGTGTTTTCAGGGCCCACGCAGACTCCTCGAGGCCACGTGAAAAATCCAGCATCTGTTCCACGGGATCCAATTTTCAAGGAAGGTTTTCCTTTCTGCATGTAAGTCCTCCTGGGCAAGTTAAAACCTCTTGGAGAACTACTGTCCCCGTGCCTCGACAAGTCCCTTCTCCTTGGTGTCAATTCGTCGTCAGAGCTGTTATCACTCCCACTCCTAGGGGCAGCTAATCCTGAAGACGTTCTGCTTCTCGATAAACCATACGGCGTTCCTCCTGAACTTCCCCCTCCTGCTGTACGGCCAGAACTGTATTTATTCCTCAGATACTGAGACCATGAGTTAGATGTGTCCTCTGGACTTTTTTCTTTAGTGGATCTACGATTTCGAATTCTGTCCCTGATGGCGCCAAGAGTATCGTCTTCAGGGCTGTCTTCCGCAGGAAGGAGATCGTGAGAACTTTTGCTACGAGCAATTCGATTGCGCCTGGCTGCTGTACTACTGTATGGTGAATCCCCACTGCTCCGAAGTCTGTCCGAAAGAGTTGTCTCTTCTGGGCTATTGTCTCGAAACTTTGGGGTGGACGCTAAGCTGGAACGCCGCCTTTCAGAAAGTAACCTACTGTAGGGTGAACCTCTGCCATCAGCCTGAGATGGTTCTGCTGATGTTGATGTTCTCCTACGTTGCGAAAATCCATCTCTTGTAGAAGATAAATGGTCGTCGTCTTTTTTGGTTGTATCTCTCCATGACCTCGATGCCGGTTTGTGTTTGTCATCGTCTGTACGGCCCATGAGACGAGCTTGGGTCGAGGCACTTTGGCGTCTAGCTTGGGCACTACGAGCAAGTAAGGTGTTGACAGAAGGGCTGATGTCTCCCCTCTTAGCAGCAGTATCACTGTCAGTTTCACTGTCGGATTCCGAGCTGGAAGAGGTGGAACTCTCCTCGATCGTTGGAGTCCGAGCTTCAGATTTTCTTTGTATGCCAAGATGCAAGCGAGGGCGATCATCATTGTCTCGACTCTCTAGGGACGTAGAGCGGCCTGTTCCAAAACTTGTTCGCCTTTGCGACGCTGACGAAGATAGGTCTGGAGTTTTAGCGTCGTGATCTAAAGATGAACTTTTTCCTAAGTATGATCTGCTGGGAGGCCTGTTAGGAACAAAAAAAAATGCAACTTAGTTTATGCAAGAAGAAAATTATTTTTTTGTGAATACAGTGGAACCTCGGTTATACGTTTAGCCGTTATACGTTTTCACTTTTATAGGTGTTTCTGCGTTAGTCCCGATATTCTACTATAGTTTCCAAAACTTTTTTAACTCGGTTATATGTAATTCAATTGTACGCTTTTGCAATTATACTTAAAATTTGAATTTTAGATTATCAAAAATACACTGCTATTTTATTCTTTTGCACGGTGTGTTACAACTTTGAGAGAATTGAGACAGCGTTGTTATGTTTCTTCTTGGTGCAGCCAAAGCTGAACTTTTATTCCACCAAAGAAGGGTATGTTGTTTACTTTCAGTTCGCATGAAAAATTGGTTCCGCAGCTCATGACTCACACACGTATGCGCTATTTAAAAATTGATAAATCTCTGGGACGTAACTTTGTGGTTCCACTACTTCGTGGCGTAGTAGGATAGAATCCTAAATACAGGGTACCCAAATAACGACTGTGCACTGAATGTGCGAATTGCAGTACGGTGTCGCACGATTGGTCGAATAACGATTGGTCGACATAACGATTGGTCTACACCCGATTGGTCGACATAACGATCAGTCGACCGCAACGACTAGTCGACAGTAACGATTGGTCGACCATAGCGACTAGTCGATAGCACGATTGGTCGACACAACGATTGGTCGAGATAACCATTGGTTCAGAAGATTATGGTTTACATTCGCAGCGGTACCTCTCAAAACGTAACGTTCCTTTGTGAAAATAATATCTTTTAGAATGTAGTCCTCAGAACGTACAGCATTATAACACATTATTTCCAAATAGGCCCCCGTGCCATCTTTTGTACTCTAAGTGAAATCTATATAGAGGGCCTTCTGAACGATGTTATTTCCGAAAGGGCCCCGGGGCACTTTAGGTATAGGCACCTTGAGGAAATTGCCACACATAATTCGGAAACTCGGAAAATTGCCCCACCGGAAAATTGCCACATATTCAAAGCGTTTCTCGGACGAACGGTGATTTGTGCTCGTCCCCTTAATGAAAACTATGTGGCAATTTCCCGGTGGGGCAATTTACCGCCAAACTGTTTGCACTTATTCGAATATTTGTTTCCAAGTTCCGTTGAACATTTTATGTCGATCAATGTCAACTAATCGTTATATCGACCAGTCGTTACTGTCGACCAATCGTTATGTCGATCAAACGTGCTGTCGACCAATCATTACTGTCGACCAATCGTTATGTCGACCAATCGTTATGTCGACTAATCATTTCTGTCGACCAACCGTTATGCCGACCAACCGTTATGTCGACCAATTGTTACTGTCGACCAATCGTTTGTCGACCAATCGTTACATATTCATTGCAGTAATGTAATAATAAAAAGAAAATGAATGGAATTACAGTAGAAGTGACCGGACAGGATACAGGAGTCCACCCAAGTCCGCGAGGCGGCTGTCACAACAAGCTAATGTGCCAAAGAGTGCAGCCCACGATATTCTGAAAAGGAAGTTGCGTATCCACTCGTACAAAGTGTTTGTCGTATATCAGCTGAAAGAAACAGACCACGAGGCCCGTGTTCGATACTGCAGGTGGTTCCGAGAGTTCCTGTCTGAAGATGGTAAGGACATTCTGGACGTGACTTTCTTTACAGATAAGGCATGGTTCCACCTGTCCGGGTACATCAACAGCCAAAACACTCGTCTGTGGAGTACTGAAAATCCCTACGAGCTTAAGGAAGTGTCTTTCTACAAACAGAAGGTCGGTTTTTGGTGTGCCATGACTCATACGCGCATTATTGGGCCCATTTTCTTTAGTGAAACCATTAACTCAAAATGGAACCGTGCCCAGATTGTCCAACCATTCATATCTGAATTCACGAAACGGGAAACCAACGAAGGATGGTTCCAGCAAGACAGTGCAACTGCTCACACCGCTGGCGCAGCAATATAGTTTCTGGAGGAATTCTTCGAAAATAGCATCATTTTCCGCGGACTAGTCGGTCACCGGATCTGACATCGGCTGACTTTTTTCTGTGGGGAGCACTGAAGGGGAAGTTGTACGCAGGTAATCCGCATACACTTCAAGAGCTACAGGCTGCAATAACGACCCACACCCAACAAATCACCACATACCCTGAGATAGGTCTTCACCAACATGCAGAAGCGAGTGTAGACATGTCTGGACGTAGGTGGGGCTCATTTCCAACACCTACTGTAGGAACCAGTTCGACATGATAAGTGTTACTTTCAGTGCACAGTTATTTTTCAGGCACCCTGTATATCATCAATGTTCAACATTTCAGTTTAAAATGGATGCACTCAAGATCTCCATGAAAAAAATATGTTAATTCATCAGTTCCATGCTGAAGCACTGGTCTTAGATTTTTAGTTGTGAGGATATCATTTAATCTGAATCAGGAATTCTACAGACGGATAGTCATCAAAAAAGAAGTTGGATTTTCATAGGCTTTATGATTTTTGGAATGGCATAAAACATATTATAATTTGTAAAACTTTTTTCTTTCTTTCGCTGCCGATTCGACACCTTATACTCCTTTAAAGCATATATTTTACAATAGCATTTAACATTTTGAAATTTCATTTATGCCTTTTTTACATTTATACGTTTTTTAAAGCCATCCCCTAGAAAAACACATAACCGAGGTTTCACTGTATTTGCTCATAGAAAAACAAAATGGGGCAGAAAAGTTTATGGGAAAATGAATTTATAGTTAGAGAAGAAATGAAAAAAAAAGCAGTGAATATAAAACTAGCGTAAAACAATTACCTTTCAAAATATAAAAAACAGGTTATGTGATAGACATGCGTGAAATGATGATCGCGTAGCTAGAAACTTTTTCCTTCGTAGGTTATAAACACACACTGCTTTGGTATTTACCTACATTTAGTTTTCTTTATGAAATCGTCTTGTTTCTATTTTTTATTTGTTGCTAAAAGAAAACGTTGAATGGAGAACATACCGTACTTAATTGTTTATGACCTGTACTTACGTCTTCTTTTTTCTGGTCATATTTTACGTTTCTCCATATTTCAACTGGAAACGTGCCGAAAGCGATAGCATGACTTTCGCTTCTTAAGGTGGCCACAGACACGCACTTTTGAATGTCACGTTTGAGTGTCACGCCAGCGAGTGGGGGAGTTTTTGCCTGGGGCGGCATGTAGTGTGGAGTGAAGAGGATTTGAAGAAGGCGTTCAAGAGTTTCACTCCTGGTTCACTCCACGCTACATGCCGCCCCAGGCACAAAACTCCCCATTTGCTGGCGTGACACACAAACGTGACATTCAAAAGTGGGTGCCTGTGGCCACCTTTAATTTCTAGTTGGATACCATTGTTATTCTTCTTCTAAATCACGGCAAAAATGAGTACTTTAATCCTTTAAGCGCCCGACCCATCTGAACGAAATGGTGGCCCAAATTTTCTGCTCTCCCGAAGAAAAAATATTCACATAGCTGCAGGGGTTCACGAAAGTTACGGCAAAATAATTCCTTTCCACCCTCTCATCTCAGAAGTACCGGCTATACAATATGAATGTAATCAAGCAGGTATAATGATTATAATCATAGTCTAGAAGGGAGCGCTGATCACCAGTTACAAGTCATAAGAGCTCCCTTCTAATTCTTTAAACTCGGCTCCGTGATCCACGGCTGCCTCCCTGACTCGAACATCATGACACGGGGTAAAAACAAGTGATTCAAACATTTTCTGTTTCTTTTCTCAGTACGTCGCCATTGTTATATCCTTTTCAGCAGGTAATCAGTCAGAAAGGATAAGGGTCAATCATCCAACTAAATTATCACTTTACACGAGCTGCTTTAAATGTACCCCTTTTGCCGGTGCTGGTGTTAGACAAGACAAGAACTTTTATAAACTTCTCTCTCTCTTTTTCTCTCTGTCTCTCTCTCTGTCTCTCTCTCCTCTCTTTGTATATACATACACCGATGAGCCAATACATTATGACCACCGCCAGTCTAGAGAAATAAGTGCGCCAGGAGACCAAACGCTGGCGCAGGTGAAGTTCACAGAGCAATATATATATATACAACCCGAGGACCGGCTTTCGATTAGTAGAGTGTTCGGGGTCAGAATGGGAAAACCTGCCCATTTATCGGAGTTTGATAAAGTACAGATTGTGATGGCGCTGCGCATCGGGACTACGATCTCGAAAACTGCGCGGCTCGCCGGTTGTTCACGTGCTGCTGTAGTGAGTACGTATCAAAAGTGGTGCACAGATAGCCGAGCGACGAACCGTCGTCCAGCCGTGTGGCGTCCGCAGCTCATTGATGCCAGAGGGGAGCGGAGACTGTCGCGCATTGTTCACAGCGACCGCAGTGCCACAGTGCGACAAATCACCCGCAGCTACAACAGTGGTGATCAGTGCAATGTGTCTCAGCACACAGTTCATCGCATCCTTCTGCGCATGTTCCTGCGTAGACGAAGACCCAGCCGGGTCCACATGTTCACTGCACGGCATCGCCAACAACGCATAAAATGGGCCCAAGATCATCGAGATTGGACAGTGGATGATTGGAAGAAAGTGGCCTGGTCTGACGAATCAAGATTCCTGGTGCATCACGTAGACCGCCGAGCGCGGATACGCCGATTACCAACGGAGGCTATGGCAACTGGATGCAGTGTTGGGCGGAAACAGGCCGGCGGTGTTATGCTGTGGGCGATGTTTTCTTGGGAAACTTTAGGCCCCATTATCCCAATAGCACAATCCTTGACAGCTCTGTCAGGTATCTGGACATTGTTGCGGACCAAGTTCACCCATTCATGGGAACTGTGTTCCCTGCTGGTGATGGCCATTACCAAGAGGATAATCCGCCATGCCATATTGCCAGAATCGTCAAAGAGTGGTTCGAGGAACATGCTGATGACTTTCTGTTAATGCCCTGGCCTCCAAATTCACCTGACGCGAACCCAATCGAACATTTGTGGTTCGATTTGGAAAAGCGGGTTCGCGCTAAATCACCACCATCCTGAAATGTACGGGAACTGGAGGACCTGCTGTTGACATTATGGTATCAGATACCCCAGGATACCTATCGCCACCTCATCGAATCGATGCCTCGCCGAGTGACAGCTGTTTTGCGGGATAAAGGGGGTCTTACAGCTTATTAGGTAAGTGGTCATAATGTAATGGCTTATCCGTGTACATACTGTATATAAGCTGTGTATTTTTTGTGGTGTAGTGGCATGCCTCTTGGGTCCTTGGTAATGGGTGGCCCCTAGGCTATAGCCCCACTAGACACCCTCTTAATCTGCCCTTGTTCAGTGGTACGTCACACATACCACCACCTCCCCTTGAGAAAAGTGAGGGCACGAAATCGCAGGGTTCGGGTCCGCCGCGAACCCTGCTTGAACGAGCACTCACTGTAGAAGAAGGAATTTTTGCATTAATTCCAGACGATGTGTGGAAGAAGCATCACATAGTTTTCGAAGCATAGAAGAAGGAATTCTTATTAATTTCAGTCGATGTGTGGGGGAGAAGAATCACAAATTTTTCCAAGCCTAGAAGAAGGAATTCTTACTAATTCCAGACGATGTGTGGAAGAATCATCACGCACTATTTTCAAATCTCACGACCAGGAGATTAATTTTTACCTTCGGGCGCTAATGTGAAAATAATGCCCTTTTAGCCGGTGGTGAATTTCGAAGCCACGTCTCCTCGCTCCGGAGCCAGTTATTCTCCAGATTGAACTACACCAACCTTGACTTATGGCTACAACTTGTCATTTTGACTCTTGCGTCAGCTCAGTGGTACGTCTTAATCGGTATGCAAAGGTAGTATGTGTGAAAATTCACACACATATGGATATAATTTCTCCAGAGAAAGTCCCTCTTCTACTTCTGTTTACACCGTCTACCTCCCCCTCCTCCCCAAAAGAACGTGACTTGAGCGCGGAAGAAATTCATGTTTATTAAGTAGTTATTCCTGTTTTAAACAATTTTATTGATACGGTCTATAAAATTAATACCTGGTCTCACAACTCTAAATTTCCACAAACCCTATTAATAATCCCTTTTTTAGGTTGTGGGATATTAGTTCAATGTGGAATAAAATTTGTTTTACTTGAAAATTGTTTATGGTTCAATACCCAACATGAACTTTAATGTAAAGCACTCATCTAACTAAAGCCCAAACCTGCTCAAGTAACTTCCTTCACTGTATAGCTTACCGAATTACTTAGCCAAATTCCAGATAGGTTCACTTCGTGCAGTTGTGTACTTAATTAACATGAATCA
The DNA here is from genome assembly GCA_039090855.1 of Macrothele yani. Classification (NCBI taxonomy): domain Eukaryota; kingdom Metazoa; phylum Arthropoda; class Arachnida; order Araneae; family Macrothelidae; genus Macrothele; species Macrothele yani. Next base: position 17,169,050 of record CM077017.1, read on the forward strand.
ACTAACATAACACTAAACCTGCTAGAAGAATATCAAATAGTTTGTACTTACAGGGTTCAGTCTCTTTATTCGTCAAGAAGGAGTAGCATGGCAAAATACACTCTGCTCAATCAAACAGCTTAGTCACAGAACATGTGCAACGAGGCAAAACCATCTCTCTTTCAGTACTACACAATACTGAGTTTGCTTGATACTTTAGCAATTCACAATAATTTACAGAGTCGTGTTTCAAAACAGTATAATCGCAAAATATCGCAACGTTCGACAAACAAATCAGTCTCTAAAACAAGAAAACGTAAACGTTTAGCGAGAGCGTGAGTGACTACTCAAGTCAGAGTGGATTCGTGAATACCTCAAATCAAATCTCTCGTACAAATCAATTCCCCCGATGCATTTCAAAACAGCAAGTCTGATAATCAGCTTTCATGTACGTCATAGCACTTTGATCTGTTGTCAGGCTGCCAAACACAAATTCGCCAAGAGAGGAAATTTATCGTTCAGAATAGAAAAAGCTTACTGCGAATAAACCCAAATTTACATTAGACGGGAACTAAGAAGGATGGTTCATTGGAGTATACATAACAAGATTTTAGTAAATATTTATATGAATAGGTGAAAGAATAGTCACAGTAGCGAAACATAAAGTATCGTACACATTTGAATTATAATTATTATTATTATTATAAATACTATATATAGCTTGTGGGACGCCAACACCAGAAAACTAATTATAAATATAATGATCCGATTTATTGGTGTCTAAAGTAAGAAATCACACAAATTTCACTCCGCAAGCTTGAAATCTGACTATGATGCCGAAATTAAGTCTTTGAAAGATCTTGCCTTTGCAGGAGGGTTTGACGTCTCCCGCGTAGAGGATACAATAGCGAAAGTTGAAGCTAACACACTTGCTACAATGAACAGAAGAGCACCTTTAAAATTTGTTGGTTCGATCCCGTACATCCCAAAAATATCTTATTTTATTAAAAATCACTTTCAGAAGAAAGGATTGGATGTCGGCCTTAAAGCTTCTAAACACATGGCAACCATCCTCAGCACAGCAAGAAGTAATAGTACCTTGAAGCTCACAGATGCGGGCATCTATTGCATCTCATTGTTACACCCAGACTCCTCAACTAAATTTTACGTAGGTCTCACAAAAAGGTCATTTGAGGAGAGCATGAATGAGCATAAGAGGGATGTTGCACAAAAGAAACTTTCTACGTCACTTGCCAAAGAAGTAGCTAACCTTCAAGCTCAACCCCAATGGCAGAATATCTCGAAGATCGCACCATATGGAGACGCAAGAACAGCTGCCATAAGGGAAACAGTTGAGATATTAACGAAACAGGATGTATGCAACACCGATGTCTCTTTAGAACTACCGGTGGCTTGGAACCATCTGCTAGGCATCGCAAGATGGTCTTCATGATTCTAGTTTCTTCCTAAAGTTTACATTGTTTGCTTTTGCATTAGCTTTTAAGATATTGTATTCACAACGTTCGTGGTTATTTATGCGCGCGGTCTTCACGCGTGATTTCATTTGTCATATTAGAATTAACGTTCTGTCTACAATTTTGATTCTATATTCTCTATGTAACCGCCTGATGAAGCCGTCCGTTGACGGAGAAAGCTTGCGGAGTGAAATTTGTGTGATTTCTTACTTTAGACACCAATAAATCGGATCATTATATTTATAATTATTATAAATACTGTTGCAAATGTTTATGAGTTCCTTTGGGGAGAGAAGAACCGTTAAGAAAGGTGTTTGTGTTTTTGGTCAACTTCAGAAAACACCGCGAGCTTAGAAACGTGTGGGTGTGTTTGCTGCCGAGAAAGACAAAGGGAAAAAAGAGAGATCACGTGACGTACTCTAAACCCCCTGTACTTTTGATTAATTTTTGGTGTTGCAGACACCAACTGAAAACCATGTGTATATCACTTTCCATGATGGTTATGGACCAGTCACATTTTATATGACTCGGAAAAATACGACTCCAAAAAATTCAAGACAGTAACTGTTACGATTCTTCCCCTCGTATAGAATGACCCTCCAAAAAAGAAGTAAAACAGATAATTTGACCTTCTTATTTAGATGAAGAACCACTCAACTACCCCTTTCATATGCTTTTTGAAAACTAACCTGGGAGGAGGTGGCAAGTCTCTTTGTCTTGGAGATACAGGCGGCTTCTGATAATCTCTCGTTCGCGTTGGTGATCCAGGAGGACTGCTAGAGTGGTCATTATCAGTGGCCGCACTGCTTGTTGTTCTCCAACTACGAAGTCTTGAAGATGGTGAGTCTACAGGGTCATCACGTTGAGATCGCTTGCTGACTGTGTCTTCCTGACCTCTTGTTCTTGTGGAAGGGGTTGTGGTATCTGCTGAAGATCGCAGTGATGAAGAATACCGAGACGTAAAAGGTCTTCCAACACTGTCTTCGTCTTTAGATACTGTTGATCTCGTTGTTGTTCTGTAATCCGAGCCGATGCTGGACTATAATATCGAAAAGAAAAGTATATAAAGACATTTTGGACAAACTGAATTTGACAAGGTAATAAGTACAAACAAGAAATCTTTTAAAAGGGTTATATACAGTCACACCGTTTAAAATATCCTCTTGTTTTATACAGTGTCTTTATACATGAAATCTGTGGTTTATATGTTTACTTCTGTGATGAATACTTAATTAATACGTATACATATAAAATTCACTGCAGTTTGTGTATTAACAAAAGAGGAAATAGAAATAATGCTTTCGTAATTGTTGGATGTTTTTACGGTTTCAGTTGTCTTTTTTGCATTGTTGTGAAAGTGTCTCAAAAATCAAGGTTTGTTTTTAATTCTAAACCTTTGTTACAATTATGGGTTAACTACCGCGAGTGTGCGAAATACTATGTGTTACCAAAAATATCCATCGGATACTACAAACTTCTTAGGGAAATTGTTTTTTATTAGAAATTTTGGCAACTTAAGATCCCATCCATGGACTTAATTGCAAGTTTTGACCCTCCTAGACGTGATTTTTACAAAATGTTCATAGTTAGCTCAAAGCATGTTGTTTCATTTCACTTGCGAAGTTGTTATTATCTGTATGAGAGAAATGGCCTTGTCCACGTTCGATGCTCAATTTCGTTCGAAAGATATCAGGCTATCTGAGATTTTTGGTGTAACCAGTCCGTTTCATATACCTTATTCTGTTCAGGTCATGTGAATATACTCGATGCTTTGCAACAGGAAGTTTTATCATGCTGAAAACGCCAAGAGCATTTTTTTTATTGAAGGTTTAACGACTACCATGAGCAACTGAATGGACTATGAGTAATCGCCCGTCCCTAATTTAGAGTCACTGGTTCCTGGGAATGGAGAGAACCAGTGCTGTAAGACAAACACAAAATATGATCATATGTAGAGGATTTTTAGGAAGGGAGTGTCTGACCCCAGGTCTTAAACAACCCTTAGAAATAGGTAGCTAGGAGATTTGGGCTAGAGTGTCCGATAGGAAAGTGACACGGAAGCGAAGTAGAAAGGGGGAGGAAGACGCCCTTATTTATTACCGGGGCCAGTACCCGGGGTCTCACGGCTTAACGTGCCCATCCGACGCACGGCGGATATTTAGTGGATCGAGCGTTCGTACCTGCCTGGGATCGAACCTGAGGTCCTTTCCGTGGCGGTCACGAATGTTGCCCACTAGGCCACCCGCGGCCCAAGACAAACACAACATCCATTCCTCACCGGGATTCGAACCCGGACCCTTCACGGACGACTGATCATAAGCCAGCGCTTAGACTACTGCGCCACCGGGGCAGCCAAGAGCAATTTACATAACACAACTGTGTAGCACATTTACATAGGTATCTAGATATAGTGATTTATAGTGGAATGTCGATGGCCAACACGTTTGACGAGTGTCTGTCAAACTTCGAGTACTGGCGGGAGTGCATGTAACTCTGCTGAGGAAGGTGATTGTAGTGTTAATGAATACATTTGTCAAGAGCAGCGTTAGAACATGCTCTTCGTAACTTGGAGAGGAGGGTGGGACTTAAAATTACGCCACTTCGAGTTTTGCCAGACCTCTGAGTTATTCTGTATTATTTATTCATAAGGAACAAAAGGTATCAGATCTAAGTCTGGCATCACAAAATCAGAAAGCAGCAAATTTTTGAATTCACTCCTGTTTTTTCACCACTCACCCCTAGTCTCCAGATCAGTGCTGTACCGAAAGATACTGACTCCGCAGCCAAATTTATTGGTGCTGGAGCAACTACAGTTGGTGTTGCTGGATCAGGAGCTGGAATTGGCAGCGTTTTTGGTAGCCTAATCTTTGGTTTTGCAAGGAATTCACTCCTAAAACAACAGTTGCTCTAAGTATTGAAAACGTCGTGCGAATTAATCACAAATACAAGAAGAGTTGCCGTTAAAGCACGATATATTAAAACCTATGACTAAAGGTTAAAATTTATTACGTTAAAAATACACAATGACATAAGATCTTTCGGACCTTTAAAAAAGGTCCATCGTGAGATGTAAAAACTTTGCACGGAACACAAGCTGTTATAAGTACGTGACAACAGACCTTACATGACGTAAGCCTTGATGTAATTAAGTAATGTCCAATAAGCGGGCTTGGTAAGATAGTTCATGTTAGATTAAGTGTCCTGGTGAGAAAGGTATTGTTCCTCGAAATACTGCTGGGAAACTTCAGAGAAAATAGTCCTCCAGGGGACTGAAACAGACTCAGGAAGGATATCATTACAAACATTATCCCATAACTATGAATGTAAACACTTTCTATAAACCGTAACATAGATTTGGATGTTGGGGCATTCAAAATAGTAATATCCTCCCATACTGAAAAAATCGTCTTGTAAACCAGGGATCTCATTTTCCGGTATAGGAGATTACTACAATTTTGAATCCAACCTCCAGATCTCTGTTACGGTTTATAGAAAGTGTTTACATTCATAGTTATGAAGATAGGGTTTGTAATGATATCCTTCCTGAGTCTGTTCTAGTCCCCTGGAGGACTATTTTCTCTGGAGTTTCCGAGCAGTATTCCGAGGAACAATACCTTTCCCACCAGGACACTTAATCTAACATGAACTATCTTACCAAGCCCGCTTATTGGACATTACTTAATTACATCAAGGCTTACGTCATGTAAGGTCTGTTTTCATTATAACAGCTTGTGTTCCGTGCAATGGTTTTTACATGTGACGATGGACCTTTTTTTAAAGGTCCGAAAGATCTTATGTCATTCTGTATTTTTAACGTAATAAATTTTAACCTTTAGTCTTAGGTTTTAATATATCGTGCTTTAACAACAACTCTTCTTATAACAGTTGTTATTCTATGCAATCTTAGGATTTGCTCTGTCTGAAGCCATGGGTCTCTTTTCTTTGATGATGACTTTCTGGCATCTATTTGCTTTCTAATTTCTACAAAATATACTTATATTTTCATGATGGACCATATAATTAGTATGATTAGGAGCAATATACAGTTGGAAGGCTTGGATATTATGTGTGTCACTAAATAATAATGAGGTTTAAATACTGTTAATATACTGTGCTGGTATTGAGAAATATGAAAAAAAGTACCTCACTTCCACTCAAATAGTACAGAGCTTTTACTTTCTCAAACGTCCGTTATAGGAAAGAATTATGATCGTTGAAAAATTGCACTTCCGGGTTTTGACGCTATTTTGTTAAAAATATGAAAACTAAGTAAATACCCAAGAACAAAAAGTTGTAAATAACTAATATAACGTAAAAGTTATGTGAACGCCGACAACGCAACACTCCGCAGAAATTAAGAATAGAAAACCAACCAGCACAGAACAATAAGTATAATGTAGTGAACATAACAACAGGAGGACGGTAGGGTTTGGAAAAACTTCGTTCAAGGTTAAACGCTCAGAGGGTCTTTCTGTGACGGAGTAATGTTGACTATTTAGCTCTTCATTCCCACGGCATATTCGGAAAGGTCACGGAGATTAGGCATATTGGTACATTGTTTTATATGCCCCTATGATGTTTCGGACAATTTACTTCGTGCATATGAGGGATCCACACCTCACAGTGCAGTCTACTCAGTACCAGGGTTAGCTGGGCGGAATGCTACACTACAGTTTGTGAAAATTGCAACACCAAGAAAGAATTACGCTATTCCAATGAAATTTCTATCACAGATTCCTCGTGTTACAGGAGATAACTGATAACATTTGTAGAGCTACATAGGAGTTTTCCGCTTCAAAACTCAGTATCGTGTGACGTCACCTCGAGCAACAATAACACCCTCTACACAGCGTGGTATTGAATGGTAGAGGTTTTTGATATCGTCCTGGGGAATAGCCTGACAGGCTGCTTCTATTAGAGTCCAGAGTTCATTTGTGGTGACTGGCGGAGGCTCTTGATAGGTCAGTCGTTTTGCTACCGTGTCCCAGACATTTTCAATCGCTGAGAAATCCGGCGAACGTGCAGGCAAGTAAACAAGCCGTATCTGCTGTGCATGGAAGAGGTCTTGGATAATCCGGGCCACATGTAGCCGAGTATTGTCCTGCTGAATTATAACGCCAGAACAACTCTGAAGGAAGGGATCGCGAATCGAACCCAATTCCACCCGAAACCCTGACGCTTGGCGTTGGGCCGATGTAACGTTGAAAGGTGCCGTTCACCCCGATGTCTTCGAACACGTGTGCGACCATCATGGTGTATCAAGTTGAATCGCGACTCACCGGAAAACACGACTCGTTGCCAATCAGCAAGCCAATGTCTGTGTTCTAGACCCCATTGAGGCGTCCGTGGTTGAGGATCAGCGCAGCAATGGGATGCAAGCGACCAGTCCCCTGTTAAGCAGACGGCATGGAACTGTGCTGAAGGACAAAGCCTGACCTGTAACAGTGCTGCGCTACCACTATGGATGTCGCTGTGAAATCGGTCACTGCCATGCGTTAGAGGGGTCTGCCATCCCGCGCAGTCGTGCGATTTTGGGGTCTATTTACTGGATTTTTGAGCGTTCGGGCCTCATCTGTCCACTGACACCACTTTGGCGTCACTGTACTGGCGTATTGTCTCGTACGAGTGGCAGTTTCGCGGTAGGAAAATCCAGCTTCTCTCATCCCAACAATCTTCCTCGCTCAAAATCTGTCAGTTTTGCATAATGCGATCTTCTTCGGTGACGGAACGTAGTGAGACACAATAAACACTCTTTTGACTCAATGTTGGCTCTTCACTGATTGCAAAATCTAGTTTGAGCCAGCTCTTTATTCCCAAGAATGGACAGCTCAGAAGGCGCTGACCCGAAACCGCATGCGCATTTTCACTGACATTTTAATTATTTACATGTCGTAACTTTTTGTACATATCCTGTAAGTTTCAAACTAATACCAGCAGTCCTTCATGGTGTTGCAGTTTTCACAAATAGGAGTGTATATGCGGCTAACTAAAGCCTTTAAAAAAGAAAATACTGGAGTGTATATTTTTTTCAACAATAATTCCAGTAAATGTATTCACACGTTGTACATTTCTATTTTATCGCCCCTCAGTGAATGAGTTTATGCCCCTAGTACGAAGGGAAGCTAAAAAGTTCTCAGTCTAACCCACTTCCTGTAATTGTAGCACTATTTTGTCAATGCAGCTCGTAAGAGTTTTTTTGTGTTGTAAAGTGCCAATTTTCAGACTAATACCTTTTTTTTTTTGCAGATGTTTGGCGTTCTGAACTGAATCATGTCAGTGCAAAGTGTTGAATTTTCGAATGTGGAACTGCGGTCTGTCATGAAATTTTCTGTGTTCCTGCAGAAGAAAACTGCAAAGGAAATCTATGAGTGCATGACGCAAATATTAAGTCACAAGTACCCTTCATATTCCACAGTGGAATGCCAACGTTCAGCGTGGAGACTTCGGGACAGAAGATGAAGCAAGATTTGGGAGGCCTTCAACAGTGACAACACCCGAAATTGTTGATCGTGTTCATGGCTTGATTTTGTCATATCGGCTAATCTCGGCTGAAACAATAGCTGAGACACTGGAGATATTCAGGGAACATGTTGGGTTCGTAATTCATGAGCATTTGGATATGCAGAAGATGTCAGTGAAGTGGGTGCTCAAATGTTTGAATGCCGATGAGAAACGAAAACGAGTAGACACTTCCAAATCGGTCTTGCACCATTTTGAGCGATCTGGTGATAATGTTTTGCAGCGACTTGTCACTGTTAATGTAACGTGGTTACATCACTACGATCCAGAGACGGAACAACAGTCCCTGCAGTGGAGGCACTCGGATTCTCCACGGTCAAAGAAATTCGAAACTCAAAGGTCTGCAGGAAAGGTCATGGCAACGGGTTTTTTTGGGATTCGGAAGGCGTTTTACTAAAGGACTGTCTCCCGAAGAGCCAAACAATAATTGCTGAATGCTATTCCAGCTTGCTGTGCAGATTAAAGGAGGCGTTGAAGGAAAAAAGGCAAGGTATACTGCTGGAAGGTATTCCCTTTTTGCAGGATAGTGCGCCAGCTCACAAGGCTGGCAAGACAATGGATGTTTTGAGGGATCTGGAGTTTAAGTGCATAGACCATCCATCCTACTCACCAGAACTTGCTCCATCGGACTATTTCCTGTTCTCAAACCTTAAAAAAGTTTGAAAGGGAAGCATTTTGCGTATGATTCGGAGGTGATATCAGCAGCAAAGCAGTATTTGAGTGATCAGACTTCAGAAATTTTTTTTTGGAAGGGTTAAATAAACTCCAGAAACGCTGTATCAAGCGTGTTGAACTTCGGGGTAAATATGTGGAATAGTCCGTAAGTTTCATGGCTCTAGCCGATTTTCTTCTTGGTGAGATTGAGAACTTATCAGCATCCCCTCGTACCTCCATTCTTGGAGGGTAACCACCCCTTCTTCCTGGTCACCAGTGCCTATAGAACCTTGCTCAAGAGACAATATCAGCAGCCTCTTTGATAGCTCTCCAGAAGTTGGCATTGCTTCTAAAGTTGCTCAAGTTTGTAGCATGAATGCTTTTATCTCAGAAGTTCATGTCTTGTTTCCTGTGATGTGCTTCAAATGTAATCGTAAGCTGTAACTTTTATATTGTTATAAAAAGAAGAAAACATATTGTAAAAGCAAAGTAATTTCTTACCTTCGTATTCGTAGTGGTGTTCGTTGTAGAATTTACACTCGATGTTGTAGTTGTAGCTGCTGCAGCTGCAGCGGCTTTATTCTCTTTCTTTTGCTTTTCTATCTCATCTTCGCTGAGCTGTCGAGTCATAGGTCTGCTGACAGGTGGAGGAGCAGGAGGTGGTTGCCTCGCTTTTCGTTCTTCCTCTTCTTTTATCTTCTTCAGCCGTACTTCACTGTGATGCAACCTTTCCATTACATGCGGACTGTCCAGAATTCGGATAACGCCACTTAGAGGTCCTTTTGTGGCGTCTTCTGTCTCAGTGACATGATCTTTTCCTGTCTGAAGCATTTGCTGTTGCGATTGGGACGATGGCTCGTCGAATCGTAGACTTCGCTTGCTGTCTCTGGAGTGAGGGTCTGAATCGCAATCTCCATCATCCAAGATTTCCCGGGATGAAAACCGGCTACGTGTAATTCCAGATCTTGTCTCCTCAAGTTCCCTCCTCCACGGAGACGAAATATGGCTGCCATCATCGCGATGTGAAAGTTCTCTTTCACAGCTTTCCCGGTCTCTTGAAAATCGATCTTTGTAACGACGATAGCTGTCACGTTCTGTGTCGTCATTATAACTCTGGTTTCTACCTTCATAATCAAAAGGAGAAAGAAATGTGTAGAAGCACTTTGTAAAATATGAAACTGTGAGCATATTTTAATAGATTCGTGCATGCAATTCATTTCTGTCTCTCGAAATTTATGATATTGAATTCACTAATAAAATGAACTAACTAATTCGTAAATTAATAAATAAATGAATAAATAAATGAGCACCTTTACAGATTTTCAGACCGCCCCGGTGGCCGAGTTGCGAGAGTTCTGGTTTCTGGCTAGTTCTACGAGTTAGGTCCGGGTTGGAGTCCTGGGTGAGGAACGGCGGTGTACTTGTGTTATGATGCTGGATCTCTCCTTTCCTAGAACCAATTACCTAAATTTAGGAAGGGCAACTGCATCTCCTCAAATTTAGGTAATGGTTCTACCTAAATTTGAAGAGATGCAGTCGTAATGAGTTCATGGTGGTCGTCTAAAACCTGAAAAACAACAAAAAAGAAACGGATTGCCAGAAGAAGAAGCAAAGAAATTTTTGTTGTTTCAGCGGACCTCCAACATATGACTCAATATTTTCCCACTGACATACATTGTTTGACATGAAAAGCTACCGTAAAAAAAGATTAGGTTTTTGAGAAACTTTGAGTATAGTTATGCTTAAGTATGTGAAACCCAAATTTGCCGGTGAAGGACCTCGAAATCACATCCTTCTGCTCCGGAGCCGAATACTTTCTCAATTAAGCTCCACCGGCCAGAGCTTATCACTGCTACTTGCCGTCTTGAGATGTGAGCCCCCTCTGTAGGACGTCACATCCATCCCCGCTTGAGAAAGGCGGGGGCACGAAATCTCAGGTTTCGGGTTCGCCGCAAACCATGCTTAAAGTTACTCTCTGTAGAAGGAGGAAACTCACTTATTCCAGATGTTGTGTGGAAGAAGCATCACATTCGGGCGCCAATGTGAAACCTATATTTGCCGGTGACGGCACTCGAACCCACATTCTTCTGCTCTGGAAACGAATGTTGTCCCAATTAAGCTACACCGGCGAGGACTCACTCCTACTTGCCGTCTTGATATGTAAGTCACCTCTGTAGTACGTCACAAGTCTTACGTAGGCTTGAAAGGCAATTCTTACGAAATACTTAACATTTTTTAATGGCTTTAGGTGATATAAACGTCAATCAAAGCAAAATGAAAACCTACAGAAGAAGGCACACTTAGGTTGGTCAGCCTCTGGTCAGTGGTCCCAGGCTTTTGACTTCTCGTGCTTCTGGATCTGGGCTTGAATCCCAGAACAAGACCTGGATGATACTTCGCCCATTCTCAATTTACAGTGACTGATTCCTTTCCTAGAACCAATGACTCTAAATTAAGGATGAAATACTCTTTATATATACCATTATACACTATATTGACAAAAGTCACCGGCCACCTAGAAGAGAAACACATCATAGCATTTATTGACATACATTAGTACGGTGTCGGTCCACCTTTGGTTTTAATGCATTCACGGACCCTTCGAGACATGCTTTCGACAAGGTTTTGGAACACAGCGATAGGTATGCGCTTCCATTCAGTGCATAATGCTGCCATTAACTGTTGCTTAGTAGAAGCATTGGCTCCAAATTTCTTATGCGCAGCTCTAATTCATCTCATAGGTGTTCTATGGGATTAAGATCAAGGCTCTCTGCTGGCCAGTCCACACACGGTACGGCATTATTGTTAAGCCACGCCATAATAGTCCTTACTTTATGGCTCGGTGCATTATCTCGCTAGTACCAACAAGGCTCGGTTCCATAGTATTGCCACAGAGAGCATAATTGTCCAAAATATCGAGGTAGAAGTGCTGGTGGCCATACCCACACACGGCCATCAGACTGATGGATCGTGTATCTGGATTCGTCAGTAAATAGGACCCGTTTCCATTGATCTACGGTCCACGATAAATGTTCTTTACGCCATGCTAAACGACGAGTAGCATTCCGATTGGAGATGAAAGGCTTATGAGCAGCCGCGCGACCACGGTAACCCATGGAATGAAGTTCTCTGCGAATGGTACGTGTACATACCGAGGTTCCAGCATTTTTACTCACCTGTACACTGATGTCTTGTGCAGTACTCTCTCGATTAGCTATAACCACTCTCCTGAGGTTTCGACGTCCTCTATCACCGATTTTCTTTGGTCTGCCGGTACGTTTTGCTGCTTCAGGCACGCCATGTGTTTTCCACGTATTCAGTACACCCAAAACAGTTGACTTGGGTATGTTTAAACGCCTCTCGATTTCTCTTACGGAAAACCCACTAATATAATACCCAACAATCTTTCCTTTCTCACAGTCAGTTCTCTACCGCCGCGACATTTTCACTCAGCATCATGGTGCGATATGACCGTGGCCAGCTGCAGTCTTGGATTTATACCGTTTGCAGCAGTACCGCGCATTTTAACAACGCAGAGGATACGTTCGTTTGCTTTCGAAGGGGTGTCCGGTGACTTTTGTCAATATAGTGTAGATTCTCAGGGAAATGTTGAACTCCGAAACAATACATATGTTCATGTTGATATTCAAAAGATCAACCAAATCTTTGAACAGAATAGTGAAATAAGTCCCGGTGACACAGCGTACACAAGATGAAATATTAGAAAAGGACTCCGATCTGGCTGTGCTGTCATCAGCACGATACACCGCACCGCACTAATCTTGTTCACCTCAACTCTTTCCACATAACCTTTTCATGATAACTGATATCAGCAAGTACTGTATATCAGTAGATGCTATTTTGGTTCACATGCTGATCTAAATAATACAGTAATGGATATTTTCAAAAGAATTTCTATATCATTCTCAGAAAAAGCATTTTAGAAAGGTACGCGGCCTTGGGATAAATGCTTTGCATCAAAACAAACCCATTGCTGAATTACGAATCGTAGCACTACTTTCATTTCAAGCATATCATTCGCATTACCTTCCAAACAATCATCATGTAAATAAATAAATGAATAAGAATCAGCATGCGCACACAGGTCAGTCAAATATCTTGGGATTATACAAAATATCATAACTTTTTTAATATTCTTATTTGATTGGAGGTTTAACAGCCACCGTGAGCAACTCAATGGGCTATATAAGCAGTCGCTCGTCCCTAATTTAGGGACGGTGGCTCCAGGGAAGGGAGACAGCCAGTGCCGTAACACGAACACAACATCCATGTCTCACGGGATTCGAACCCGGACCCTTTCTCCGACGAACGGTCATAAGCCAGCGCTTAGACCACTGCGCCATCTTGGCGGTTATCTTAACTTCTAAGGTTCAATATAAAATGAATCTCCGTGCTGTATTTCTTATATATTTCTTCCGTGCTGTATTTCTTATCTTCTAAATGTTGTTCTATGGTAGCGCTTTATAATCTTTGTGTCATCAGGTTTGTGCCTACTTTGGGAATTTAATAAACTATACTAATGACGCGTTTACTTAAAATCGAATACCTTATTCGGAAATTCCGGTAGTATTTTTTTATCTTCATACAAAAGGCGTTGATAAGAATAAACAGTAGCGTTAGGCAACAGAGTAAGAAGGCCAAACCACAGATAACGGTGGAGATTTTATGTCTCGAAAGAAGTTTCCTAGATATCTCGGTGCAATAAGTTTAATATTTATTCATGCAAACAAAGCGGCGCTCCTTTTACACAGCAACGACCGCTTCTTCTTTGCTGGTGTGATAACTCTGATTGTGCCGCCCCGGTGGCGCAGTGGTCTAAGGCGCTGGCCTCTGATCATTCGTCCGTAAGGGGTCCGGGTTCGAATCCCGGCCAGGCATGGATGTTGTGTTTGTCTTACGGCACTGGCTCTCTCCCTTCCCTGGAACCAGTGACCCTAAATTAGGGACGGGCGACTGCTTATAGCCCATTGAGTTGCTCACGGTGGTCGTTAAACCTCCAATCAAAAAAAAAAAAAAAACTCTGATAGTGAATACATTTCTACTGTAATTTCCTAAAGTCGTAGTTTCCTTCAACAAACTTCTGTGATCAGCATAAAATTTTTCGGTTAAAGGAATCTTCAGGACTAGAATAAAAGGGAATTTAATATTACAAAGATTACTTCTTTGTAAATAACTTATATGCGTAAAATGTCTAAGCCGCTGCGACAGAGTTCATCTTGTCTTATTTAAGACAACACCTTATTGCCACCCCCTGTAAACATGCAATCAGTGTTATTTGTCGATACTTGTGCATCAAATTTTCAATAGAAGTGATTCACTATTTCTGAATTGTGAACTAACAGTATTTAGAAATATGCATCGTGTCCTTAATTATCAAAGGGACTGATTTTGAAGTTTCTTGTTGCAGCATCACTGGAAAAGAGAAAACAGAAGAAAAAGAAGTAGCACTACTACTGTAGTTTACTGAACTCACTCAGTGAAATCGAGCAATAGTAAAACGATTTCAGATGGCTTTACAGAGTAGCATGAAATCTTGGTTGACAAATTTCAAACAAGTTTATCTATGTAATAATAATGATGACAACAACAACAAAAATGATGATGATAAATGAAAACTAAACAATGGCACCTTTTTTTCTGTTGAGCATTACGTGCAATGTCTCATCATGTGCCATTTATACACGTACCTCAAAATCTTCTGCTCGGACGATTTGTTTGTACTTCAGTCGAGGAGCAGCAGTGTTTTGGACAATATTCCATAAAAACAGCTTCAGATGTATGCTTACAAGAAACAGTTATTGCAATTCACAGTGCTAGGTGATACACAAAGGTACAAAAAAACTGTAATGTGAGTTCTCAAACGGATAGATCGGATAACGAACATATGGCAAAAGGTGGATTTTAGCATGTTTAATTCCATGCTTCCGGACAATATCAATCGGTAGATCGCTAGTAATAGAAGATCACAAATTCGCCCATGCTGAAGACAACAAAGGCAATGAGGTGTGATGAGAAGTATTAGGCAATTACTTTTCTCTGAAAAAAACAGTAGCGAGAATTAAGTTCGGTCACAGATAATTTTTACCTCACTAAACGGAAAATCTATTTTGCTTTCAACTTCTTTCAATGAGACGATGATTTTATGTGCTGATTACGAACAATACATTCCCTTCAGAGATCGGACGAGATGAACCAACATGGTGGCTACTTGGCTCTGCGTAAATATAATCAGGGGTCGCGCTGCCGATCGTCATCTTCTCAATTTGCAAAAAAGAAATCGTTTTGGCGATGGAAAAAAGGTTTTGGCGATTACGTTTTCATAGTGTTATAACATATTGGCGAACACACATTGGCGAAAACTTTAGAAAAGCCAGCGCAACCCCTCAATATAATAATAAATAATATAGGTAATTTTACATATAATGATTTTAAATTGCAAGAATGAAATTATGGGTGAACGAGTCTTCTATGATCATCTAAGACTTGGAGTTTGATTTTCAAATGACCAAACTGTAACGCTCCCTTGGGTACTCAGCAAGATGGATCAGTATGGTGGTGATAATATTATATCGATGAACGATTTTTTTTAAGTTTGGGGCTTTATGAAAGCCAGTCTGTTTTCGACATCTCTGCTTGTTCTCAGGGATTTTCACCAAGAAAACAAAAATACAGTCGCTGCATGCGAATGGAAGGAGAAAGGGAATGCGTTTTCGGTCATCAGGATCATCAAAATCTAATCTTCCTATAAGAGGAAGTGCGCTACTTTGAAAAAGATTGGTGTTGACATATTTAGTTTCCAAGGGGAAAATTTCCCTAAATGGACTTGATTGGCTGTAACTTTTGAAATCTGGACTGAAGACACCATATTTTTATAGAAAATTTTCTCGCAGCAAGCATAGACATTCTTAATTATTGAAATGGCCTTCTGTTTTTCAAACCATGGTATCTATCTCGAAAAATTTAAACGCTAGATCAAAACCATTGAACATCTTCAAATGTATTTCGTTAGTAGAGATGGGAGGAGAACGCAGATAACAACTTCAATTATTCTTTGTTATTGAATTTTCCAAAAAATATTCATTGGCGAGTTTCTCAGCACGAGAACCTAATGCCGCAGCTACGGAACTGAACGAGAACCAATCCAATAGGTGGGACGTAGAGATCAAATTGATTTACAGATTCCATCTGATATCCAATTATTTCTGCTAGAGCATCTTGAAAGCTTTAAAATTCCTGAACAAATTGAAGACAAGATTTATGCTAAACCTTCTCGAAAATGAATTCAGTGACATCACTCCAGAATTCTTCAATGCTTTACATGCTGTTCAAAGCCACTAAATAACTTCAAGTATTGTTTTTACTGCTGGTACATCTTTTGCAATGTTCGTGGAAATATGGCTGTCTGAACACTACATAAACCAGTTCTCAAAAACTTCACCTACAGTGAAACAGGAGTATATATACAGGGTTCAAAGGAAAGTCCTTGATTCGAACCCGGATCGAATCAAGGACTTTCCTTTGAAAATAACTGCGGAAGAAAGTGTCGAATCAAGGACTTTCCTTTGGCAATAACTGCGGAAGAAAGTGTCCAAGTGATACACAAGTTAGGTCTATGTATAGAAAAAGAACAATGGCCGATCGAATGAAAGCGCTTGGAGCGCCCCTAGCGGCAAAGGTAAGAAGTTAGGAAACCTAACTCGCGAACAACGCGAGATAAAAACAAAATTCCAATTACAAAGTTGTAGTGCATCGTCTAATTAGTAGGAAACAATGTACATGGACGAGTCAAAATGCTGTTAATTCGAAATCGGTAAAGAGGGTGAAACACACACAAAAATAATGACACGAAACAGAAGCTGTGCAGGCTTATTTATAATACTGAAAAATGTTTACAGGAGATATGCCTACTTACAGGCACAACGCACATCTACGCGAAAGTAATGTACAGCCGGTTTGAAGTGGCCATCATCGGCTACAATGCACATTCCAAGGGGTGTAAGAATAGCTTCTCGTACATTATCTAGCATGGCAGGTGTCACTGTGTTACAGGCGCACACAATGCGTTGTCGTATATCTTCCAGACTAGTAGGTTATGTAGCACACACCTGTTCCTTTAAGTAACCCTACAGGAAGAAGTCCAAAGGTGTTAAGTCCGGTTACCGCGGAGGCCATTCCAGCGCACCGCCATAACCATCGGGCCCCGTAAGAGCTGAAGGCACCGCTGACCTGTTAATGTCCCATCATAGAAAATGGGTCCAACTAGTGTGTTTCGCCAAATACCGCACCAAACGTTAGGTGCCCAACGTCGTTGATGTCGAGCAGCTTGTCCCATAGATGGGTTGCTCAGAGCCCAGTAATGGGTGTGTGACGTACCAGGAGATGTGACGTACCTGCCCGAAGGACGCACACGACATAAAGGCAGATAGGAATCAGAATAAAACGTCCGCGTAGCTCAATTGGTAGAGTGACTTATTCCGGAATGAGGGGATCCGGGTTCGAATCCTGGCGTGGACAGAAATGACGGAGAAATTCACTTCGTTATAATGGCGCCCGAACTATTCGGATGACCCGACCGTTCAAAATCTCGCAATGGTGTGATGTTATTTCCACACCGCGAGATAGGAAAAATAAGAGAATCCCTTCTCCAGCACTTCAAAAAAAAAAAAAAAATAAAATAAAATAAAAATAAGGGGGAGATGATGTGACGTACCAGGAGATGTGACGTACCTGCCCGAAGGACGCACACGACATAAAGGCAGATAGGAATCAGAATAAAACGTCCGCGTAGCTCAATTGGTAGAGTGACTTATTCCGGAATGAGGGGATCCGGGTTCGAATCCTGGCGTGGACAGAAATGACGGAGAAATTCACTTCGTTATAGGTGTTATGCTGATTGACTATTCCGTCCTGTGTAAAACGAGACTCATCTGTCCACAAGATATCGGCTAAGAAGTTTGGATTAACCTCCAACGTGTTATGTACAAAGTTGCAGAAATCGAAACGCCTTCCCTGGTCTCCATCCATCAAACCTTGCACTAGCTGAACGTGGTACGGGTGAGCTCCATGCTCGTTCAGGATTTTCCAAACACGTTGTTCTGTTAATTCGCATGATTCGGCGACTGCTGTGGTACTAATTATGGATTAGCAAGGACATATCCCAGGACAGCCTCAGGGTGCACTGTAACACCCGAACCCGTAGGTCTCCCCGATCGCGGACGTGCCCTGTATGCTTCCGGTCTCTCGGAAGCGGCGAACACAGTTGCTAATAGTCGCTGCAGTTGGATGTTGGCCAGTCGGAAAACGCTCGGCATACCACCTTGCAGCTTCGTGGACATTGCGATGACATTTGCCATAAAGCATGACCATTTCACAGTACTCAGCGTTCGAGTAGCCCGCCATCAGTGTTTGCAACGTGTACGTTGACTGACGTTCAAATCCCCAGCCTCGGTATTGTATCTCACCGACCAGCTTCTATGTCACTATCAATATTTACATATGCATTTGAATCGTTCTCCATCGTGGGCCGGTATTTTGCATTGCCTAACCATCCAACGACCGCGTGCACTTTATCAGCCTTTTTACCCATCCATGTACATAATTCGTGCGCACCATATGTCGATTCCTACTAATTAGACGATACGCTACAACTTTGTAATTGGAATTTTGTTTCTATCTCGCGTTGTTCGCGAGTTAGGTTTCCTAACTTCTTACCTTTGCCGCTAGGGGTGCTTCAGCCGCTTTCATTCGATCGGCCATCGTCCCTTTCCTGTACATAGACCTAACTTGTGTACCACTCGGACCCTTTCTTCCGCAGTTATTGCCCTGAATAAGGACTTTCCTTTGAACCCTGTGTATATATATGTGTCAACACAACACGCAGCCTTTAAAGAGACACAACTTTAACTAAACGATGTCTTTTCCACAATATTAGCATTATACAGTACTTCCACTATCTCCATATACTGCTGCTGCTCAAACATTATACACTGCTGGCCACTTAAAATGCAACAATAAGAAGGACACGAGATAGCAAAGCCATATTTACTGGACGCATAACAACAGATACAAAGATGAAACGATTGAGCTTACAGGCCCGTGAGACTTGCGGAACATGCAGGCATCAATAGTTCGTGTGACATTGCCTAACCATCCAACGACCGCGATGCCGGCCGCTACACGCCGCGGCATCGAAAGAAAGAGGCTTTGGATGTGGGCTTGGGTTATGTCGGTCCAGGTTGCTTCCACACGTTGCCACAGTTCATCAGGCGTAGCCGCGGGTGGTGCTTGCCGGGCCACTCGGTTGCCTATCAGCGACCAGACGTGTTCGATGGGTGACATATCGGGAGAACAGGCGGGCCACTGCAGCAGTGACACCTGGTGGGCAGTGAAGAATTGTTGCACGATACGTGCCACGTGCGGGCACGCATTGTCCTGTTGAAACGTGGCCGCTGGTAGGTCCTTCAGGTAAGGGAGGACTACAGGCTCCAAAACGTCGGAGATGTTGCGGTGGCTGTTGAGTGTTCCGGCGATGTGTACCAGAGGGGTGCGGGTGTCATATTCAATTGCGCCCCAAACGATAACGCCCAGGCGACGGACCGGTATGGCGATGCATAATGCAGGCGTCATACAGTCTCTCGCCGCGGTGCCGCCACACGTGGATCCGACCATCGTGGTGTTGCAGGCAGAAGCGGAATTCGTCGGTGAAGACAATGTCGTGCCATTCCGTAGTCCAGGTGCGGTGTTCAACGGCCCACTGCCGCCGCACTCGCCGGTGGTGTTACATCAATGGTAATCGGAGCAATGGGTGCCGTGCGACAAGTCCCCGCTCCTGCAGACGACGTCGAACGGTACGCGCTGACACAGGTTGTTGCGTAACACACCCTAATTCCTGCGCTAACGTTCGTGATGTGGCGGTGCGAGCCGTCAATGCCCACCGCACAACATGCCGGTCCTCTCGTTTGGTGGTGTGCCGCGGCTGCGGCAACCGCTCACGTCGGTCCTTCCGTTCCTCCTGCACCCACCGAATCCAACTCGCCTCACTGTGGCTGGATATCGTCCCACACGGGCGCCGATGTCTCCGTACGATAAACCGCTGTCGCGATAAGCCACCATTCGTCCTCTGTCAAACTCCGAAACGTGCTGGAATGACTGACGTATTCTGCGACGAGGCATCAGGAAGCTTCCCACGCACAGGTCCGGCAGCACAACACACTTCCACTACTTACACCCCGCCTTCTGTGCACCCTTCTTATAGTATTTTTCGGTGGCGTGCCGGGCGCACATGATTTGCATATGCCCTGCAATGCTAATCGTTTGCATGTCCTCTCGCGGGCGACGCATGCTGCGAATTTCAGGCCAATCGGATGCTTCCTTCTTGGTGTTGCATTTTGGGTGGCCAGCAGTGTATACCGGTCTGTTCTCATCTGACACATACACACGTCACACGTACTGACCTCAAGGTGTTGCCAACCATACTCTTGCGACGGAGAAGATATTACGTTAAGTTTGAGAAACGCGAAGGAGAACGAACTCAAATTTACATTGATAAATAAACTAAAAGGGAAAGTTAAATTAGAGTATACGTCACATTTTGTCAACTGCCTCTACTGTCTTGGCAAAAGTACGCCCGAGACAGCAAACATTGAAGAATGCGATTACCACCCGTCCCATCATTTCAAGCAATGTAGTTGTGTTAGGAGAAAGAAAGCATTCTTGGTGTTAGATCCGCATCTCAAAGCTTTCTTGGATGGCCTGGAGTACCTTTCAAAATGAACCTAGTTCTTTAAATGAAGGGTAATCTTATCTACGATAATTTTAAACCGCAGGAATGAAGTTATGGGCTAACTAGTGCTCTAAAATCACCCAAGACTTGGAGTTAACTTTGCAAATGATTGATAGGGTTTCCTTTACAAACCGTGAAACTCTTTTGGGAACTTAGCAAGAAGTGATGCGAAACTGCGGTATTACATCTCAACAACTCAGTCTATCTTTAGTTGCTTTCAATTCGACCATTGACCTTTCTGTTGCGCGGAAGACCTAAGTGGCACTTTCTTTCAGTGAAGTACGGTATCAACGTATAAGTTAATCAATATATATATATATATATATATATATATATATATATATAGGTTCTTAAATCTTTTTAATTTTTTTGATAGAGATGAATATAGGTTTTAAGTCAGTCTGTTTCTTTACTGAGTGAACACTGCAGAGGGTAGATTTTTTGAGGGATTTTACAAATGAAGCTGTATTTTTCTAATTTTGTGATGACGCTTGGACACGGAACCATATGTTGCTGCAAATGGAAGCTGTGGACGTAAATTGGAAGATTTTGGGCTACCATCTGGCAAGGAAAATAAATTATCTGCTCAAAAAATGATGAATATGACATTTTTCCACTTTTTGCTTTTCAAAATAAGTACAATAACTGAGATGTAACTTCTGTGGAAGAATTTAAGCAAATGAAAAACGAATCAATGTTGGGTAAGAGATTATTATAAAAGGTTGCCGATCTGAGTGCAAACTATTTGGAGCAGTTTTGTGCGTTAGCAGATTATTTATTAGCAATGGTATAGCGAGAAAAAGGGAGGTAAAAGTCGTATAAAACCTGAAAATTACGCATCGAAAATTCGATAAACAAATTTTATGGTTTGTCTCGAAACGTTATGATCCTTGTAGTCCCCCATTAATTCTCTGCTGACGGATCTCTGATTTTGTAGGCATAAAATGCGAAAGCATTAACTAGACGAATAATGATAATGGGAATATTAGTAAGTACTTGAGTACCAGTTTTCTATTTTATTTTATCCTGTCGCTGCTAAAGAATTTAACACAATGGCAAATAATCGATCCGTGGACCTTGACACCGGTATAATGAGCATCTCATTCTCGATAGAGATCTTACTCATTCTCTCTTCTCTCTATCTCTTACACACAAAAGTAGTAGTGTTGTTAGAGATTAGCGATATTAAAAATGACATTTGTTCCGGTGAATGACTCGCGAGAAAAATGCTGATGCGGGCAAAGACATTTGAGATGCTTCCAACGACAATGACAAATTTGTTTCTGTAAACAGGCCTACGCGCTTCAAAAGGAAAACACATAAGCATTCAATTACATGTGCAAAAAAAAAAAAGGTCGTATAGGGTGAAAGGGCTAAATGTAAGACAAAGCGATCAAATCAGCACTCATCTTTTTATTAATACTGACTGTTAAAAGGAACTGGTTTTCATTATTTAAAAAGAAGAAATATATTCTTTAAGATCTGTAGTTATGCTTCCACGGTATTGTATCATCTTTGAAACCACTGATCATTTCAATAGTAAAACTCATTGTGCATTCAGCTGATTCAAAAATTAAATAGGAATCCTGTTCGTTGCAGGAAGTTCTGAACACCAACGTCTGTACTTTAGTTTCCAGAATTTATGTATAAAAATTGCCTGTACCGCATTCATGACCCTTAACACAGATGACGATCATGACATGCGCTGGGCATACGCCTCCCTCCGCCTGCCAAACATTTAGTTCCAGAACTCTCAGGAATAACTAGTTTTAGGTTATCTTTCTTTGCGGCTTCTGTCCCCATGAGTCAGGTTATAATGGCATGATGTATTTGTACATAGTGGGTGTTTTTTCAAAATATACTGCTTAATGCGTTTGTCTCGGTATCTGAGTAATCAGAAGCGTAGGTTTCTGGCTAGTTATACGAGTCGGGCTCAGATCCTGGATGAAGCATGAGTGGAGCGTCAGTCTTATGGCGCTGGCTCTTTTCCTTCCCTAGAGCCACTGGCCTTGTTAGGGACGTACGATTGCCTATACCCTTTAAAGTTGCTCACGGTGGTTAAAAATATGTTTTCAGGATGATTTTTTCCCTACAACGCTGGCTTTGGAGTTTCTGTTTGTGTCCACGCCAGAGGAACAGCCAAGTGTACATTTTTAATGGTCCTAGAAATCCATGTCTTTCGCGTTTATCGAGTAATGATCTCTGTCAGTGGCGTATATTCGAGGCTAGCTGCGAAGCCCAGAGAATGCACAAATAAAACTGAATTAAATATACACAAATAAAAGTCAATTATCAACGGTATTAAAATATGTCTATGCTTTCGCTGCGAAAAAAAAAAAACGCGTGCGGATTCGCTTCTTTGACTCAGTCTGGCGAGCGAAAACCAACGGCATAACGCAAGCAGCTCTCCCAGAGGCTTCGCAGTTCTGATTCGAAAACCTTCGTACGATCGCCTGCCAGCGTTTCCATGACAACATGAATCAGCTGGGAGAGGGGAATGGGCCATTGCTTTTTGCAACGCTTCGCTCAGAAAGAAGAAGACTTGACTATCTCAGTCACTCGCATACTCCCGCCCATAAGGGTGTTTCGCGAGAGTTGTTTCAGTTTTTGTGAAGTGTCAATGAATTAAAATCAGAGATATTATATCTTAAATTCGTGGCTTTGTTGGATTCGAACCGTTTCGATAAATTTTGTGAAAGCTTCCCTGAACATCTACTGTCAAAACTTAAAGAACTCTATGTTTCAAATTTTGATACAGCTCGTTTTATTCCCTTGATGAATACAAAAACAAATCAGTAAGAGACATTACGTGTCACATAAAGTTGAATAAATTGGACATAGTGTTTAGTGAGGTGTACAAATTAGCAGACCTCATATTAAACTTTCCATCAACAACTGCAACTTCCGAAAGAAGTTTTTCAGCATTAAAAACAATCAAGATATATCTTAGAGCCACACAAGGACATGCACATTCGAAAAACTTGGCTGTTTTGTCAATAGAGAAAAACATTCTTTTTAAATACGAAAAGGTACTCGGAAGAAACATTTTATAAAAACGCAACACTGAAGTTCACACAAAAAGAAGGAAGAATGGAGTTCATGTACAAATAAGTGTTCAAATCCTAATCCTCATAATTATTTGGTATCATGTTAGCAATGGTATGTACCTAAAATTTAGAAAAAAGTTACTTCTATTACTTAACAATTAAAAATTAAACTTCGCAATTAAAAAAAAACAGTACTCGGGGGGAGGGGGTGAAAGCCCAGGTCTCGGACCCAAGATACGCCACTGGTCTCTGTGTACGATTTCTCCCTGCCATTATAGGGTTACCTGTTACTAAAAGGGAGGAGCACAGGACTCGCTTGTCGATAAATATCACTTTGTATAACATTCTATGAGCACATTTATCATACAAAACTTCCTTATTAATGCAGCGTAGCACGAGCAAGAGATGTGAAAACAGAAATTTGTCGGTGATAGGGATCGCATCTCTTGGCCCCGGTTGCTTTAACCGACTAAGCTACATCGACAGAATGTATCGCTGCAGATTTGTCGTTTTGACACGTGCTTCACCTCTGGAGTACGTCACATCATCTCTCTCTCTCTCTCTCTGATTATTATTTTTTAAGCGAAGAAGGAACCTTTCATAAATTCCAGACGATGTATGGAACAAACATAATACATTTTTCGAAAATCCCAAAAGCCAGTGGATCCATTTTACGTTCAGGCACCAATGTGAAAACAGAAATTTGTCGGCGACGGATCTCCTTGCTCCGTAGTGTGTTGCTCTAACTGAGTAAGCTACACCGACGGAATGTATCGCTGCAGATTTGTTGTCCTGACACGTGCTTCACCTCTGTAGTACGTTACACACACACACACAGAGTCATACTTGTAATGTTGTAACAGCAAATGAAATGTTACCGTAGCCTGAAAATATGTGAAATCATTCATATCTTTCAGTTTCGCATTCTAGAACATTCACAGCAATGAATTTGTCAAATGAAAACCTGCTGGCAAAGTTGTTTTTATTTAAGTTCGAATACGCATGCGCAGGACGACAGTGAAGTCAGAGACAAACGTCCAAGCCTACCTGAGAGTAGTAAACGGCTTTTGCATATTTTGCATTTACAGGTATGGACCCCATTTGTTATTCATTTATTTATCTGATTGGCCGCTCCAGTGGCGAGGTGGTCTAAGCACTGGCATCTAACCGTTCGATCGAGTGAAACAGGGTTCGACTCGGAGATGGGTCATGGTTGCTGTGTTGGTCTTACTGCCCGGACTATCTCCCTTCCCTGGAACTAGTGGCTCTAAGCTAGGGACGTGCTTTTAGCCTTTAGAGTTGCTCGCATGGTAGTCGTTAAACCCCGAAACAAAAAAAAATATTATTTATTTATATGCCTTTGACCAATTTATGGACAGTAATAAATTTCGAAACCTAGAAGTCTGTCATTTTTACGTTAGGGTTGCTAATTGCAAGGAAAGGGGAACAGATGAACTGAAAAAAATAGACCCTTGTCTCAACCAGTAGTAAAACGCTGTCTCCGGATCCAGTCTGCTGCTCCCAAACTACTTCTCCACTGCCACAAAAACTGGGAAACAAGTGTCGATAACACAATTAAACAGTATTGTGAGCTACGTATTTCTCCGGCTAAAATCATTCTGAAGGAGACCGCCCCGGTGGCGCAATGATCTAAGCGCTGGCTTCTGATCATTCGTACGAGATAGGTCCGGGTTCGAATCTCGGTGAGGCATGGATTTTGTGTTTGTCTTGCGGCACTAGCTCTCTCCCTTCTCTGGAACCAGTGGCCCTAAATGAGGAACGGGCGACTGCTTATAGCCCATCGAGTTGCTCACGGTGGTCGTTAAATCCCCAAACAAACAAAAAATTCTGAGCGAGAGCTTTTGTAACTCCCTTCCAAATTTTAAAGCCTTATACGTAAATTGAACAACAAGTTATATTTGCATTGCAATTTATAAACTGAAAAGCTAATTGAATTTTCAATGTATGGAAATCAAATAATTAATTATGTATGAGACATAAATTAAATGTAACTACCAGTTCCTGAAAACTTTTTTTATGGATTTCAATTTAAGGGTAAAGAACAGAAAACGTAATAGGCAGAATTCTTATCCAATCAGCAACTGACATTGCAGCGAAAAGAAATTAAAAAAATTTCAGCCCATCCTTTCCTCATTTTCGCTGAAACATTCAGTGTAGTTTTACTCCGTGATGCTCATCGGTGCCGGAGCGTTAAAATTATTGGGTGACAATTATATATACACTAACAGATTAAGTACTATTATGTACCTCTTATCCTCAGTGAAATGATTCACATTGTTAGTGTGTCATTTTTCTTACTTGTGGATTCATGGACGATTCTCAACACATGTCGCGATATTCCCATGATAATTCCTTGGTAGATGAGACTTTTTGGTTTTAATATTTTCTTTTATGTACACTATTGCACACACACACACACACACACTATTGCACTATGGTTGCAGCTCTTTTAATGTTAAAATCACTATATACATGTTGATAAAATACTCTATTCCATCGATGTTTCCTGTACTTATTGCACCAGTAGTTTAATTTGAAGTTTAAAAATTGATCAATTAAAAATCACATTCCATTGATGTTTAGTTACGCCACTAGTTTAAAATATTTCACTATTAAAATCCAATAAGAAGTTTAAAATCACGGCATGCCTCAGATCACCATCATTCCACTAAACTCTGGTTGAAGCTTTTCAACCTCTACGAGGCCGTCTTCAGAACACTTGTCGTAACCACATGCTGCAAACCGACCATGTGCACCAGATTCCCTACGGGGTCTCTCTACTTGTGTGAAAGGGTCAAGGATCACGTGCTCCTCTCTGCATTCCTGAGTTTTATGTTTTTCTCTTGATACTGTGCTCCCATCTATATTTCATCCGCGGTTCAATTCTCCTATGTTTCCGACAGGGTGGGAAAAAAGGAATGTCAGTCAAACGGATGGCTCCCGAAACCACAAATTTCCTTAATTTATCTGAATAAGTGGAAAAATTGTAGGGAGCAATCGTTCCCCTTCAGTGAATTCTATCAGTGTAGAATTTATTTACGGTTATACACTGCTACCGATGGAATACTTTTTCGCCGCATAAAGTCAAAAATATGCGAAATTAATTCTCAACTTCCCAAACAAAAATTCACAAAATAATTCCCATCACCCATGAGACTCAGAGAAAAATTTTTGCACCGGTTATGTTATTTCATTCGTACATGAAGTGGAAATTTTGCGAATTTAAGAGGACTACAACTATAGTTTTTTAAAGTTCTGCAGAATATACGAAATTTTGAATAAACCACTTAAACAATTCAACTGCAGAGACAGTCATATCAGCATATCTGATAATATAATATGAATACTGTTCTCGAAGTATAATACAAATGTACTGAAAAAGCAAATGTAAAGTCTCAAGCCTTTCTCACGGATCTCGAATGGTCAGATGCGGAGATTTGTGGCTTATCATCCGATTTGGTGCCGGGTTCGAGTCCCAAGAAAGACAGGTGGTGTGTTTGTTCTATGACGATAGTTATGTCCCGTTCCTCGAGCCAATTGCCGTAAATTTATTATAGTATGGGCGACTCCTTATAGCCATAGATGCTCGTGGGGTCGTTATATCCCCACACCAAGAAAAGAAATTGCACACACATGCACCACTGGCAGTGGCACTGAAACCACGCTCATACACACAATTCCAAAACATGAGATCACATCTTTTTAAAGAAGTTTAAACTAATTTCCTTTGAGAAGAACCATTTTAAAGAAATGGGTGACGTTTATTTTAAAAGTATATTTGGAAAAATATTTGAAAACTAAAAGCAGATCTTTGATATTTTTAATCGAAATAAAAACACCTTTCACAGACACCCGATGTGGAAAGGCAAAGCTTGTACCGCAAAATCATAACCCATGTTTTCTTCTGTTCTTTCTTGTATGCGTTTTTTATCGAAAGAACCAAGGATATGTTCTACTTTTTCTACTCCGAGGGGTGAAAGCACTTTCTTCTTCGCTAAGTTAATTAACTCAACAATTCCCTCTCATCTGCTGGTCCCTAGGGGTGGCAGAGGAAGAAGTTAGATATCTTGATTTCTTATTCCGAACTATGAGTTTCGTGGGGCGACTGGGGGAGTGGATAGTCTTATAACAAATGTTTCACGCTCTTCTAGCGTATGACTGTATGAAGTCTTACTTCTCAATTGCTTCAACAGGCCGTTGGGCATCCAGTAATGCCTTTGGATTTTTATTTTATCCGATCGTTACATTTCCCGAGCTCTAAAACAAACTGGGTAGGGATGTGGATTCACCGCGTGCAAGCACGTTTTGACCACATACGCATTAGACTTTACCCCTCCGGCTAGACCGACGGGGGTGCTCCAGATGATTGCTACATCCCGATTCCAATTGCTCTCAAGAAAGTGAACCACTTGTTACACGGCTATCTAATCCCCTCGTTTTCCCACAAAACTTAGATTACCTGAGTAAAAATCAAAGTATCCGAATTAACTCTCTTCCATCCCTAGGGTTCAGAGATGGAAACGGGTCACGGGTCAACGGGTCGACTTCTTGCTGGTGAAACGGGTTGGTTCAAAGTGTTTCTGACCCGATTTGGGTTCGGTTTTATTTCCGTTTCACTTTAGAACAAAATATTTCAAAGAAAAATGCGTTCTGTCGAATTTTGTGCTAGATAGTGGTGCCAAGGGAGTGAATTGGAGGTTTAACGACCCCCGTGAGCAACTCAATGGGCTATAAGCAGTCGCCAGTCCCTAATTTAGGGTCACTGACCCCAGGGAAAGGAGAGAGCCAGTGCTGTAAGACAAACACAACATCCATGCCTCACCGGGATTCGAACCCGGACCCCTTCCGGACGAATGATCAGAAGCTATCGCTTAGACCACTGCGCCACCGGGCGGCAAAGAAGATTTACACCGACCGACAATACAGCGCAAACGCTAAACTCACTAATACCATATCGTAAAACGGTACTTACTTTGCGTTTATTTGCAATGCGATTGTCCTGACAAAGATACTGGCAAACGCCTATCACCTGCTTCTCTGGTGATTCACTTTCTCACACCCCACGTGTCACATTGTAAGTCCGAGAGTTACTTTTTACATCGCATCTTTTGTATTGAGCATTTAGAGGTTTTCGTTTGACGTGCTAACATCCCGTTCTATTGCATGTCGTGTCGGAATTAATACCTTATTTGTTAATATGGATGAATTTAATATTAAGGAGATTGAAAAAGACGTCGAGGCCAGCAAATACGTGCTTGTTGAAAACAGAAAGGACAAGAGTGAATGCCGGAAGTTGTTTCGTCTCATTAAGAAACAAGAATATGTTTCACAGCAACACCGATTTTAACAAGCTTGTGATGAGTTGAAAGTTTCTAAAATGTGAATGTTGATTTCATGAGTGTTCCTTCCTTCTGAGGGACAATGGTTAAATCAACATCCACATTTTGAAAAATTTTAACTCATTAGAAGCTGGTGAAAATTGGTGTTCCTGTGAAACATATTCTGAAGATTTATATGTTATCAAAAGAACAGCAAAAATTAAAATTAAACGTACAACAAGATATTTAATTCAAAGCTTTTGACTGTAGCACCATCAAAATTTAGTGGAACAGTCTGAACAACACTGCGGAGGGACTTTTTGACTCTCGCAGACGTGTTTGAAAATATGTGTAAAACAGTTATTTCTATATAACCTACGTTACCCACTGCTAAGAGACTTTTTGAACACCCTGTGTGTGAATATACGCATATATAAATTATATATAATATACGAGTATATAGCATTATACATTATACACTATATATAGAATTTATTCAGTTACAACGTTTGGTCTGTATTGTGTCCTTTCGCCCCAAATGTTAAAAGGTTGTACATATATGTACACTTACAAGAGACACACAAGAAAAGTTGTTACAATTTAAGCAAGCTCAGCTTCTCTTTTGCTGCCCCTGCTAGATTGCGTTTTTTCTCAACGTACGATAGCTATTTCATAAAAGCGAAAGAAAAACAAGTTAGTAGAATCATGCAATGCATTGATTATGATATGCTTTCCAACATACCAGGAATCATTATTCAAGTTATGAGGATAATGGCTGTGGAATAAATCTCGCTCCTGTGCCCTGACCTCTGACCCCATTTCGATTATATTAAACGGAATTGGTTCAGTATACCTCCGGAACAACATACTAAAGTTTTGTTGCAATAGAAGCATTTTTAATCAAGTTTTGAGGATAACGACTGTGCAATAAATCTCTTTCTTGTGCCCTGACCTTTGACCCCATTACAATGATATTCAACAGAACCAGTTCAGTATACCTCAGGAACAACATGATAAAGTTTTGTCGCAACCAAAGCAATTTTACGCAAGTTATGACGCATAAGAGCGCTCCTATGTCCTGACCTTTGACCCCATTTCGCCCATTTTCGATAGAGGTCCTCCCCAGGTTGTCCCCTACCATATACTAAAATTTCATGGAAATCGATCCATTTTAACGCGAGTTATCGTGCGGACGGACAGACGGACAAACGGACAAAGCTGGAGCATATACGCTTCTTCAACCTATACGGTTGGAAATCGTAAATGAAAAGATACCAAAACATCGGGCAAGACATCTTGTGGGTGGTATTTTCAAAAAACTAGATCGTAAATAAAGGGGAATCCTTATAAATCCCACGGCTCATTTAACAATTTTAAGTTGTTAGTAATATTTTGTTTCACTTTAATCAAAATTTAAAGAATCAGACCTGCTTTTATTCGTGTGATAATAATGATTCGATTAGAAAAAGAAGGAAAAGGGAAAATGTTATTTTGATTTGCTTCAAACTCATTGTTCTTTCTGTGTTCGCATTTTGTTACATACACTGAGATGACAGAAATAATCGGATGCGTGATTCCTGGGCAAAGTGATGCTATAACCCCTCTCGCTAGCGGACGAACCCATAGCTTGGCAAGTATATAGATAGGAAGACACCACTGCATTCATGTAGACGGTAATTCGATATAAGTATGGATAACCGCCATGAGTTAAAATAGCGGAGGTGGGACAGGAATTGCAGTATCTCCTTTCGACAGTATCAAGAGTGTATCGAGAATACGCCATTTCCAGAATAACATGGCATCGTGGACAGTGCTGTGGACGGAGAAATGTGGTGGATCAACAAGTCCGTCTGTCTTGCATAGTTCCAACCAACCTGAGAGCGACAGTGGTACAACACCTCCAGCTACAACGAAGGAGGTGCCAGAAACATCCCCACCAACACCATTAGGCGATCATTAGCCGTAATAGGTTATGGGAGCCACCGACCAATTTGAGTCCCATTGCCAAAGCCACATCACAGGACTACACGCCTCAACTGAGCAAAAAAACATCGGCACTGGAGCTTGGATGATTGGAGATTTGTCTCCTGGTCTGAATGAGTCACGTTTGCAGTTATTTCACGCTGATCGGAAGTGTGCGGATCTGTTGGAAACCGCACAAAGCGATGGACCTGGCATGTCAACGAGGAACTGTTTAGGCTATTGGAGGCTCGGTTATGGTCTGGGGCATGCACACTTCGGGACCTCTGTTACTTCTTGATGCATCTCTGAACTGTCCACGCTACGTGTCCACCTTTCAGATCATTTGCATCCGTTTGTGGTCATCATGCACCCACAGAGCAATGGACTCTTCCATCAGAACGATGCGCGGAGCCGTGGTGATTAGACCATGGTTAGAAGAGCATTCTGCAGAATTTCCCACCCTGGCTTTTCAGTTAACTGTATATGAACCCTGTGGAAAATCTTTGGTGTTCAGTTGAAAGGTCCTTTCGAGCTTTGGATCCTCCACCCAGGAATGCGACGGAATTAAGAACCGCGGTGCGGCAAGCATGGATGGATATATCTGAAAAGCTTTCGTGATCTAGTGGACTTGATTCCTTGTCGTGACTCTCCTTATCCGGGCGAAAGGTGACACGTTACGAGGTAGGTATCCCATGATTTCTACTCGTCCAGTGCACATAAACCAAAAATGTTGATAAGAATAAGAGCAGCAATCAAGGATTTCTTATGAAACACTTGTATAACTTTGTATTTCTTGTCTATTGTATGTGAACATGTGTGCACAACTTTTGAAATAGTGAGCTTAAGGGAACAATACAGACCAAACTTTGAAACCGAATAAATATTATATACAATTTATACCAGAAAAACACTAATCTATTCTTGTAAGTGGGGACCTTTTTTTTTTTTTTTTTTTGCTTACAACCGTTGTTTTGGTAAAAAATAAAAACATATATAAAACAAGAAAGATTTTCGGCTGTGTAATGAGCGTATATTTTGAATCTGTTCTGATGCGAATACAATTTACCAAAGTTATTTAACTTCTAGCGGAGGAATAATGGAAAAGAATAATGGAAAAGTTGAAAATAAGCGAAAAATATTCTTCACGGAAAAAGCTATGCTAAGGAAAAAGAACTTTTCAAATATGTCTCCCCAAAGCAGAGATCTCGAGAAAAAGGTTTTGACCTTTACGCTACCAAGCGGAAAATCTGTGCATTATTTAAAGACCGTAGTGCTCCACATCTCTATTGTAGCGAATGGAAATACAGCAAAAACGAAATTTCTCAATAGGATTTTTAAAAGTGGAGATACAACTGCGAACAGAAGTACACAAATTCCACCTAGCGACAGTACTATGAACTATAAAACTCCTCAAATACAAACTTAAAGTGTTTCACTATAGATAAATGGAATCCGGTGTTGAAAGAGTTTTTTAATCCCACATGTAGAAGCAGAGATATCGAGAAAAACAAATTAAATATTTGCGCCCTTAGCGGCGAAACTGTGCATTATTTTGGGTAGAAAATACAAACAAAATATTTTTTATTGTTAGTAGTATCTGACCGAAAAATAATTTTTTCTATCGGGTTTTTAGTCCCGGAGATATTGCTGAGAACGGAAACGTGAACTCACGCGCTCTAGTGTAACATTTGGGCTTTAAGAAAAATTTGGAATTATATGAGAAACATTTCGCATTAGAAATGTTCTCCAACAAAGAGAGAATTTTTCAAATCGGACTCTTAGAAGCAAAGATATCGACAAAAAATAAGATATACATCTTGTCCCCTGGTGGAAAAACTATTTGTTATTTTAAGCAGGAGGTATTCTGAAAAGTCTGAAGTGAACGTATCAGCCCAGGAAAACAAATTTTCAGTCAAGTTTTCAGAAGCTCAGATTTTGATACAAATACATCAGAAGCAGAAATAAACACTTACTCCCTCTGGTGGTACAGATCCTGATGAGAAAAATTATATGCAAAACATTTCTCATCAGGATCTGTACCCGACGCAGGAATAATTTTTCAAATCGCAGTTTTAGAAGCAGAAATATCGGGGGAACGCAAGTTACCTAGCTGAAAATCTATACATAACTTGAAAAAGAGACTGTATTTAAAATAATCTTCACATAAATGGTATCGAAAGGTAAAATAATTTTGTCAATCATACATTTATAAGCAAATACATGGAATAAAATGTATTTTGAATTCGATGTCATCTGCATTTACGCTCTCTAGCGGCAAAGTTGTGCATCGGAAAAAACCGGAATACAATGATAATCATTCTCACATTCCAAGCTTCTTAATGCAAAAATAATTTTTCAAATGGGACACATAATTGCAGAGATATGGTGTCCACAGACAGACGGACAAACCGATAACATAAGCACGATCTTTTTTTTTTTTTACAAAAGACTTGCTAAAACATACAGGGGTGACGGTCACCCTTTATGTTGGTTGCTGCTAATGTCCGCCCCTATTTTGTAGAGATGTGTCATTTGCGAACGATTCGTTCGAAAAGAACGAATCAGCAAAGTGATTCATTGGCGAACGAATCTTTCCTGAAAGGAATCGATTACGTAAAAGAGCCGATTCCCTAAGTGAATCAGTCAGAATTACTTTTGACTCGACATCAAAATTTCACCATTGTGTCTCTGCGAGGTTCATGTTCTGATCAGAAAATCTTACGTTATTCAGAAGTTTACAAATGCAATAAATTACGTGAACGTTTCGAAACGAACTTATACGAAGAAAAACTTTCCGAGAATAAAATACAAATTTAAACTTAAAATTCGTCCACTAAATTGGAAACTCAACGAACGAAAGGATCCGACTCAGAATCGTTTCCCTAGACACAAATACTTCTCTAAACCGGAAGTATCACGGACGAAACGAACGAATCGGTTCGAACGACTTGTTTTAGTGAGTCGAATCAAAAGAATTGCTTTACCCATCTCTACTGCTCTCGAAGCCCCGAGTTATGGGTTATAAAATCACGACTCTTGCCTTAACTGCATTGAAATATTTTTATCAACACACTTCGGTACTTGTGAAACCCTAACGCGTTGGACTCTTCCTAATGACCTTGAAATGCTTCTGTTTCACGCGTATGCATCAGAGTTTTAGTTTGTTTGTTGCGCCATGCAAGATATACTGACTCAGTCAGCACTTCTGGTCCGAAAATGTTGTTAAACGGGCTCATTAAGATTACTCAAAAGGCATTTTGAAATACGCCGCACCGGTGGCGCAGTGGTCTAAGCGATGGCCTCTGATTATTCATCCGAAAGGGGTCCGGATTCGAATCCCGCGAGGCATGGATGTTGTGTTTGTCTTACGGCACTGGCTCTTTCCCTTCCCTGGAACCAGTGACCCTAAATTAGAGACGGGCGACTGCTTATAGCCCATTGAGTTGCTCACGGTGGTCGTTAAACCTCCAATCAAAAAAAAAAAAATTAAATACATTTGGGGGAAGATTCGTGTTATCGAAAAGCTGTATCCAGAAATTAGTGACAAAGCTCGGAACAAAGACAGGGGCTAGTTTTCGCAGGGGCACACGGGGAAAATCAGCCAAGTGGCTTACAGATGAAGGCCCCAATTTGTGAGCGTGTTTTTTTAGTAATTATTCATCGTTAATGAAAAAATGTACGATGTAAATATATCAACTCTGAAAACATTAAATGTAAGACTACTTTAGTAAAAACAAATGAATAATGAGATAAATAATAAAAAAAACACCCTTGCAAAGCCAATCTGATATTTATGATCTTGACGTGATCACGTGTTCATGTCGGTAATCCAATTGCTTGGAACGACACCTCTGAAATCCCACTTTCGAAAGGGGTCCGGGTTTGAATCCCGGTGAGGCATAGATGTTGTGTTTGTCCTACGGCACTGGCT
The DNA here is from genome assembly GCA_039090855.1 of Macrothele yani. Classification (NCBI taxonomy): domain Eukaryota; kingdom Metazoa; phylum Arthropoda; class Arachnida; order Araneae; family Macrothelidae; genus Macrothele; species Macrothele yani. Next base: position 17,203,759 of record CM077017.1, read on the forward strand.
CTTTCCCTTCCCTGGAATCAGTGACCCTAAATTAGGGACGGGCGACTGCTTATAGCCCATTGAGTTGTTCACGGTCGTCGTTAAACCTCCAATAAAAAAAAATAAATACTTTGATGTTGAGATGCTGCTAACTCTAACTGGCATATATGACGTCAGAATGCGGAACTGTGGTGTTAGCTTTGACGATTCAACCAGCCATCTGCTACACTTTAAAAGCACTGTAAATACAAACGCACCTAACCCACAAACGGCCGCCGTGGCCACTTACCTTCTTTTTTTTTTTTTTTTTTTTTTTTTTTTTTATTGGAATTTTAACGACCACCGTGAGCAACTCAATGGGCTATAAGCAGTCGCCCGTCCCTAATTTAGGGTCACTGGTTCCAGGGAAGGGAGAGAACCAGTGCCGTAAGACAAACACAACATCCATGCCTCACCGGGATTCGAACCCGGACCCCTTTCGGACGAATGATCAGAGGCCATCGCTTAGACCACTGCGCCACCGGGGCGGCCACTTTACCTTCACGTCAACCGTAACAACTGATTTTTATTTACGACAATTTCAGATAAGCATTTGTTAAAATAGTGTTCACTATAAAATCAATATCTTTCAAATCAACATTAACAATGCCGTAAGGGGCAATCGAGGGCATTTAAAAAATTATTACGGACCACAAATTTGGCCCAGGGCCCCAAAATTTCTAAGTCGGTCTCTGGACAAAGGCAAGCTTCATCAATCGATGTGTTGAAAACCAGAGGCTCTCTGAATAGACAATACTGAATGTGAAGTAGTTTCAAACTTCACCAAGCAAGGCATTGCGCAGACTCCCTGAAGAAATTAACATACTGTATTCCACGTGTCAGCGAGCTGCCAAAAAGCAAGAGTGAGCCCTTGTCGTGTATGGGTGATTCAAGAACTGCTTCCGATTGATAATGAAAGAAGCATCAGTTTATGTTGTGTTTTCAACAATTTGCAGGGGAAAACTGACGTTTTCGAACTCAAGTGGCTTACAGATGAAGAATGGTTTTTTATTAAAACTCTCAGAACTTAGATGAAATACGTGGAGAACTATTCATGCAGTAAAAGAATTATCGGCCTCATTTTTTTAGAGCACTGTGGACAGAGAAATGTATGTCAAAATGTTCAGTAGCTTCGTAAATCAGTTGGTAGACACAAAACTAACCAATACATATTTTAATCAAGATTATGCAACATTTTATGTATCAAACGCAAGCATGAGGAAAACTGAAAGTTTGTTTCGGAAACCGTTTAATCTCAAAAAATCTTTGATCATCAGAATCCCTAGATTTAAGTCTTCCAGTCTAATTTCTATGAGGACTGCAGAAGGGAAAGATGTACAAGGAAACGCTTAGCACAATTCGCCATCTCAGATATGCCATAGGCTAAGAAATCGCAGCCTTTGCCGAAGACTCTGAGGAAACTATTCGCAAATTTGGGGTGTTTGGTGCAGTTATGTTTGAAAGCCGAAAGTTACCAGTTGCAACATATTATGCATGGGAGTCCTGTTTCATGAAGTTAAAGGTATGTGTGTATAAATTTTTATTGAAATTTTTGATAAATAGTGACATTATTGAAGAAAGTACGGGGCTTTTTGAAGGGGGATTGTGTATATGTAAATGCATGTGTAAATATTTTCAGTGCAGTGTAAAAGCAATCTGAGAGGAATAAATAGCTATGCAATGAATTTTCCAGAGTATTGACATAAAGGGTTTCTGTTGCGTGGAAGTTCAACAGCATTCCGCGGATTGTAAACACCCGACCAGGCACAACGTTTGCTATGTGATGGACTAAACGACGTAGGCAGAAGCTCCAAGGAAAAGACGTCAGGCTTGTTAATAAAATGAGTTTCTATCCCGTGACCAACTGCTCGATGTTTCTTCCCATCCATGGTGGGTGTTGGGTGACAGCGGCGCATAAGCTGGGAACATTTCGGCAACCAGCGGCTTTCGAGGAGTTTTTCCATTCTAATTTTAATTTAATGGCTCAAGGCAAAGGAGAGAACCAGAATCTGAGGACACAAACATAACGTTCATGTCTCACCTATGCCTTGAAACCAGATCTTTGGTGCTTGAATCTATCTGTGTAATCACTGAATAACGTGATAAAGCCATCAGTGTGACACTCACTTAGACACCAATATGGATGTCAGGTGCTGCATGTAGGAAATTGATGTATACTTCATTTTGGAAGAAATATTAAACTATATAGAAAAACGTCCATAAATAGCAACTGTAAAATAATCTCGACGCCCCGGTGGCGCAGTGGTCTAAGAGATGGCCTCTGATCATTCGTCCGAAAGGGGTCCGGGTTCGAATCCCTGTGAGGCATATGGATGTTATGTTTGTCTTACGGCACTGGCTCTCTCCCTTCCCTGGAACCACTGACCCCAAATTAGGCGACTGCTTATTATAGCCCATTGAGTTGCTCATGGTGGTCGTTAAACCTCCAATAAAAAAAAATGACAAAGCAGGACTAACTAGAGATTTGTGTGGTTACCGAAACTGTTAAGCAGGGGGGGGGGGGTCATATAGCACAAACAAACAGCCGAATACACAGGATTTGCAACAAAATAAATGGCGCTAATGCCACAGCATGTTGTGAAGAGTTACTTTAATTAACAAGGATTCACTTTCCGTCAGACTTCTATTTCACATGATCAGATGAGAAAATGTAAAACAAAATTGGTTTTGTATTTTTGTCTCTTGCACCATTGAAAACCCTTCTTGGGAAATTCTAAAGTTATTTTCATTTCTACGAAGTGGGTGAAAATTTCGTAATATGTTTTGTTTCAATGTATTGTCGCCGTCCAGGTGGCGCAGTGTTCTAAGCGATGGCTTCTGACCATTCGTCCGTGATGGGTCCAGGTTCGAATCCCTGTGAGGCATGGCTGTTGTGTTTGTCTGGCGGTACTGGCTCTCTCTTCCCTGAAACCAGTGGCCCCAAATTAGGGACGGGGCGACTGCCTATAGTCTATCGAGTTGCTCACGGTGGTTGTTAAACTGTCAATCAAAAAAAAAAAAAAAAAAAAAAAAAAAGTATCCACGTCTCCCAAAGCCTTTTCCACAACTCTATGCCTTGAGCAATTAATTCTCTTCCATATCACTCCAGGATGTTTTCGAATTTCATCCACCCATCTCCTATGTGGTCTTATTCTGTGTCTTTTCCTGTCTCTTGGTATTCAGTCGGGTATTTCAGAACGGAGTGTTCAGTTCTTCTAGCAAATATATCTAGCCCACTGAGGCATCCGTAGCTACGAGGAGGAGGGGGGGACTGTCTCAGAATGGTCTCACTAGGGTTGTAAACTTATGCTGCGAGGGCGTTAAATTAGGAATTGGACACGGGCAATTTCTAAAATTAAATACTCGTGGGAACATTCGCCATTTCTCATTTGCCAAATCCTACAAAAAAAGAAAAATTTGGATATCTCCAAACAAGAGTTGCATTATGAAACTTTGGGTATTGACAAGAAATGCGGCTTATGATTCTATATTAAAAAATCTTTATTAATCGTTTTGGCGAGTGTATATATGGTATTGCAAAGGTCACGTGATAATTTGTTTCCTTCTAAATTGAATGAACCTCATGAGCATCTAAGATTATAGTAAATCGCCCGTCCCCAATTTGGAACCACTGGCCCCAGGAAGGGTTCACAGCGAGCTGTGGAGAACACGTGGCTGTATTCCGAGGTGAGCTTTGGTTCGAATCCCGTACCTCGTATGGGATTTGAACCAAAGCTAACCTCGGAATACAGCCACGTGCCTCTGAGCACTTGCCACGGAAGCTGCCACACGTGTTAAAAAATAATTTTTGAGCTCGATACATCTGCAAAATTTCTTTCGGAAATTTTGTCTATCGTCAACCAGGTCTTTCTTGCCGATAGCGGTTTGAAAGTTTTTACATTCTGGAGATGGCCCTCATCCCATCCCATTAGTGAACCGTGACTGGGTCAGTTATCTTAAAGTCGCGTGAATAACAATACACGAAAATAGGTTTCTCCGAGCTGGGCCTGGGTTCGAGTCTTGGATTTCGCATGGGTGTTGTGCTTATCTTTCGGCGCTGGCTTTCTTTCTTCCTTGTAACCAGGAGCCCAAATTAGAGACGAGTGACTGCTTTGTAGCTCTTAGAGGTTGCTCATGGTGGTCTTGAACCCCCTCTCCCCAAAAGAAAATCTGCTTCGTCTACAGTCACGCTATGTATGTAAGCAAAATGTTTTTACAGCCGCGTAATGGCAAATTTAATCTACGTATGCTGGCTCACGTGCATCGCATGTCACCGATGTGTCCTGTGAAAACACAAATTTGTCTGTGTCGGGGATCGAATCTGCGCCCCCTCACTTCAGAGGTAAGATGCTCTCCCAACGAAGCTACACGGACTAAACAGAATCACTGTAGCTTTGTAGTTTTGACACGTGCTTTACCTCTGTAGTACGTTACAGTCCTTATGGTCTTCACAGACGTGTGGGAGTGAATTACCCCCACATGTATATCAAGAAACAAAATTTCCTGGAGAGAAGTTCATCATAGTAATACGTGAGCAGGATGTCTGTAAAATTTCTTCCCTCGGATGACGTTAAGACGACTAAAGAGGGAGAAAGTTCTCAGTTTCACAGAAACCAGACTGCATTTATATCTAGATATTGTTTTTCAAACCTGACCTACACTTGTTACTGTTTAAAAGTTAATGGATTGTTATAAAAACAAAAAGCATCCGTTCATGAGAACCGTAGTAGGTATTTCTCTTTGTTTCTGTGTGAAGTTTTCAATTATAAGTACATAATATACGAGCATGTAGGATGAGACGCGATGCTGATAAGTTGCACTTCTTTTTTAAACTTCATTTTTAAAAGGGAGAATGACTTTGGAAACATTTCGTTAGTTACGATCCAGGAAGTTTTTAAAACATTGATATTTTGAGCTGGTGGTGCATACTCAGAATAGTTAATCACTGAGTCTTACCCCCACAGAAGCCCGTGCAGTTTAATTCAACCTTAGTCTGAATTTATCTTCACTAACCTTGAATGTACTAACATCATGCAGCAGGAATACACTAAAAATAAACTGCGTTGTCTCATAAAGGTTAGAGAAATTCTTTGCAATACTAACAGTTCTTTGCAATAGTCAACAGTTCTGTATTTTCGTTCATGCAGGATACAAATGCAGTTTCGTGAAAACTATTTTGCCATCAGTATTCCTTTTTAAATGCATGCGAAACAAATTTCACATTTCGTTATAAGTGCCGAGCAATGAAGGTCAAATATAATCGAGCAAGTTTTCAACAAAAACTGACGCTAGTTTTCGAGCCCAGTATATAATGCTGAAGCACGAATCAACCTATTCTGCTTAAGGATCTTTGGTCTTGTTGGAAGGAAAATGGTTGCCGCCCCGGTGGCGCAGTGGTCTAAGGCGCTGGCCTATGATCATTCGTCCGTAAGGGGTTCGGGTTCGAATCCCGGTCAGGCATGGATGTTGTGTTTGTCTTACGGCACTGGCTCTCTCCCTTCCCTGGAACCAGTGGCCCTAAATTAGGGACGGGCGACTGCTTATAGCCCATTGAGTTGGTCACGGTGGTCGTTAAACTTCCAATCAAAAAAAAAAAGGAAAATGGATTTGAGTGAATTTCAAATTGTTAGGTTCCATCAAGTAGTGTTCAACTCTTGGTGACTGTATGAACAAAATCTCGATCTCTTCTCAGAAAGATCTCGCAACTCTTGTATGGGCATTCTACGAGCGTCTTTGATTCCATCCAATCATCTTGTTCTGTCTTCTGCTTCTTCCAAAATTGCCAAGCATAATCGTTTATTCAAAGTATTGGCACGGATCACATGTCCAAAATGAGTTTTTGCTTACAGATCATTGCCTCAAGGGAGCATCTGGGCTTGATTTGTTCAAGCACTGATTGATTAGTTCTTGTTGTCCACGGAATTCAAGTGGCAGTCTCCAGATCCATAATTCAAAAGCATCTATCTTCTTACTCTCACTCATCCTCAATGTCCAGCTTTCACAACCATGCATTACCACATGAAAGACCGTTGATTTAACAATTCTGATATTTGTTGTCATTGAAATGTATTTATATTTCATAGTATTCTCTAAATTTATCACTTCCTTCCTTTCTCCCTAGGGATAATTTCTTATTTCCCCAGCACACTGTCCTTCTTTACCTATTCTGGAGTCCAAGAGAATAAAATTATCAACGACGAATTTCAGATTAGCATATGATTAAAAGAGTGTGGATTACTAGTAAAAAAAATGTAGTGAGAATGTAAAAAATGTGAACAAATGTAGATCTAAATTTTGGAGACGACAATCCGATTTTTGGCGTAAATGTGACAAGGATGGTAAGTCAGATAATATCCGAAAACTTGAAAATTGTCATCGTCCTGGAGCGAGACTCGAACCCGCGTCTGCTATGTAGATCTGTTAAGAGCAGAACAGCCAGTGGCAGCTACTTCTACAGTGGACGAGTGGTCAGAGGCGTAGTTTTATGGCTAGTCGCCCAAGCAGGACTCGGGCTAGAGTCCTGAATAAGTCATGTGTGATGTACTTGTCTCACAGCGCTGGCTCTCCTCTCTCCGGAACCAGATTAAGGACAGGCGACTGCTAATATAGCCCATAAAACTACTCACGTTGGTCCATAACCCCCAACTCCTTAAAACCAGCTGGAGTGTGCAATTTCTGTACGACCAGCGTGGCTTAGTAGGCTAATCACCAGCTTCATAGCTGTGTGGTAGGCGACTGTTGGGGGTTCTATTCTCACTGCCGATCGTTCACTGGATTTTAGGGTTTCTACTAGCGTAACGTGAATGTGTAGATAGATCTCTAAAATCGTGCCTTGAATGTTTTGAACCATTCCTGGTAGCTTTCCCTTGACACTTGAGGACGAAGCCAACGAAGAAATTTTGTAAATCCCATTATTCAGGATATTCGTCACGATAACTGTACCTATCTCATAGTGATGAATCGCCTATATACATGTCTTGACATGACACCTGAAGAAACTATTCTATGAACATCCATTTAATCAGAAGTAGAACAATATGTAATATTTCTTTCGTTACTCTAGCATTATGGGTGAACATTGTACAACCATACATTCATATTCTGTATCATTCTATACAGTATATCTATACATTCATGTTGTACATTCATACATTCATTGTACATCCATGCCGTCCCGGTGGCGCAGTAGTCTAAGTGCAGGCTTCTGATCATTCGTCCGACATGAGTCCGGGTTCAAATCCTGGTGAGGCATGGATGTTGTGTTTGTCTTACAACACTGGATCTCTGCCTTCCTTGGAACCAGTGGCTCTAAATTAAGGACGAGCGACTGCGTATAGCCTATTGAGTTGTTCAATGTAGTCGTTAAACTCCAGGTAAAACAAAACACATCCATACATTACCGGCATTATGTACTTTCACAGTAACTTTCTTACATACTGAAAATTCTTATTCCGCCCTCTGTGGTGAGCTAGTACTCAAGTACGAAAGGTGGTTGCATCGCTCGAGCCTGTGCGACTTGCTGACATAATCCTTCTCAGTTTGGGACTCTGGTAATATCTAGAGGCTGCACTATGAAACCCCATTAGTCACACATTCACACCTACTTTCAGCGTCCGTAATAAGCGCCTCAAAAATCCAGTTTTTGAAGTTGCCTTAAAGAAAATACTTCAAAAATCCAGTTTTTGAAGTATTTTCTTTAATTCTTTGTTTCGCATAGTCAAAACTAATTGGCGCCGCCCCGGTGGCGCAGTGGTCTAAGGCGTTGGCCTTTGATCATTCGTCCGTAAGGGGTCCGGGTTCGAATCCCGGTCAGGCATGGATGTTGTGTTTGTCTTACGGCACTGGCTCTCTCCCTTCCCTGGAACCAGTGACCCTAAATTAGGGACGGGCGACTGCTTATAGCCCATTGAGTTGCTCACGGTGGTCATTAAACCTCCAATCAAAAAAAAAAAAAAAAGAAAACTAATTGGCTATCTTGACTTCATTAAACACGAAAACATGACAGGGATATTTTCTGATACCATTAAAACGTTTCCATTAACTTCCGTATGTGAATCAGAGCTCATACAGAAAATTTTTTCTTCTTTTTCAATCAGCAGTCGTGGCATTTAAACATGACTGAAATGTATTTAGTTTCGAAATCTTCAGTTAAAAAAATGCTGTGAAACGAGTCATATAGGGCCCAAGTTCGTATTCTGAATACGACAGTGATGTTGTGTTCTTTGTCCTACGTTTGTTACTTCCTGGAACCAGTGTTCCTAAATTAGGGACAGTTTGACACCTTCTAGCCTCAGATGCGCATTGCAGTAGTTAAATGAATCACTAAGGTACTCATTTTTTTCATGTGAAATTAAATGCCTTTTTTAAAGGTACAGTACCAGGATCACGTACTTTCCAGCGGTAGGCTATGTCAGTACCTATTAATCCGACGGTATGATCCGTTCAATAACCATTCATCAAATAGGATTTGTTAAACAGCAATGGCTCATTTTTTTGAATCTGCATATTTTTGTTTTTGACCTGGAGCGTTTTGTTTGTTTACTTGGATTTCTTGGCTAAAGCAATAGACCACTGGAACATAAGGTATATTTACAAAAGATCGGTTCACCCCTAGGGTGGTGAGCAGTGGTGGCTCGTGGTAAGCTGAGATGGGGTCTGCAGTAGTGGCTCGTGGTAAGCTGCGATGGTGGGCTGCAGTAGTGGCTCGTGGCAAGCTGAGAAGGGGGGGGCTGCAGTAGTGACTCGTAGTAAGCTGAGAGGGTGGGCTGCCACCCAATTCTGCAAATGTCTCTAAAGATAAACTGCCGGCCTGTCGGTGCTCTAAGGGTTTCCTAAGTGTGTAGTATATACACAGTAAAATATTTCAGTAGATTTATGATGTGAGGGTATTGAACAAACGAAATCTTGGCATGGCATCTACGAAAGTCATTCCCATTATAACCTACTCAGATATTTACGAAAGTCATCCGAAGTATGGTTTACATAAACATCTACAAAAGTCATACGTCATATGACAGGTGCCGATATCTGCGTTCCCTGCATAACAGTGAATCACGCGCAATAAAAAGCACAATTTAATATTCGCAATGTTACGAAACTTATGCAACAGTAAAAATGTTTATTTACCTTCAGTTTTTGAGCGGCGCTGCCCAGCCAGCCTATTATCACTCTGGCTTCGTGCAAGAGCACTGTTTTGAGGAGGAGTGAGGGTGACAGTAGGTCCTGAACTGGTTACACTGCCACCGGGAATGTTGTTAGAGATAATGTTACAGTTAACACCTCCGCTATTCTGCTGATCTTCTTGAACCTTAACCTCAGCGAAGTCGATCAGAGTTTTGTGCACAACGTCTGGGTCGGCACGAGCATGGAATTTTATTTTTCGGATGGTATCAATAGCATCGCAATCGAATGTTCTCAGAAACTCCACTGTCCTCTGGAAGATCTCCTTGTAATCTGTAAGCTCTCCGTCTGTCCAGTCCACTCCATTGTTGACGTATTTGTCCACGAGGTCACAGTTGCTGTTGACGTTGGTTAGTTCCACCTGCAAATCATGCTCTAGTCGACGCATATTTCGGAGTTCAGTTTTCAAGTAAAGATCAAGCTCGTGCTTCAATTTCGATTCTGTATCCAGTAAATCTTTTGTGTAACGACGAACGACTTCTTCTATTTGATCCTTTACCTGCAAAAGAGAAAGAAAATAAACATCGTGATGTACTGCTACCATCTAAGATATGTTGGCACACTATCTCACCAAGTACGTGATTCCGGAACTGTACCTCTAAAAAAACATTAGATTTCACATGGAAAAAGAATAAGTACCTCAGTGATTCATATTTTCAATAAACTTATGTCGAAATGTAAGAAATTCGAGAAAGTAAATACTGTTTTGTGACACTGGCCGCTGAACAGTTTGTCATATACTGAGCAATAAAACAACTTTTAAGGTGCTAAGACAATGACTTTATGTAGATACCGGACCAGTTGAATGCTTACACAACAAATTTCACCTCTTATAAAAGTTGTAGATTTGATGAATTTGTCTCCCGAAGCACATGGTGAACATACGGTGCTTATCATACAATTTGGAAGATTAAACCTACATTAATTTCTACAGTAATTCTATGAGAGTGATTTTTCTTGAAGCTGGAACGCCGCTAGAAAAGTGCAATTAGGACCCCATTGTCCCAGACTCTTCCTCTGTTTTGTTTATCAGCATTCATCGTAGTTAGTGGGTAGGCGTGTGCATATTGACGTTACTGGTTGAGCAGAGGCGCAAGGATTTGTGTAAACGCCCTAAATAATGTTCACTGAACAAGAGCGACTACTTTTTATAAAAATTCAGGTAGCACGAGGAAGAAATGTTCGTCAGCACCACGAAAGACTACGCGACGATGCTGCTTTGCCATATCATACTGTCGCCAAATGGGTGGACGCCTTTGTTGTACAAGACGGAACACGAACTTGAGCCGGTGGTGGGCATGCTGTGACGGGGTCAAATGAACAAGGTGTGGAAGCCGTGATAGGGTGACTTTGGAGCATGATAATCGATGAACATGCCACGAAATGAGTGCCAAAGTCAACACTGCAGACCTTCGATAGTGTTGGACAAGTTGTGGCAGCCCTGAGAGGGTAACTGGAGCATGATCGTCGATGGACATGTCAAGAACTGAGTGCCGAAGTCAACACTGCGGGCCTTCGGTTGTGCACGCCATTTTGACGAAGGAACTGGGACGTCATTGTAACCACGCTTTAACAATGAACAATTTGCTGGGCCAATGGCATTGGGAAATTTGGGAACATCCACCATATTCGTCAGACATGAGTCCATGAGATTTCGATGTGTTCTGGAAAATAACATTTAGAGACAAGCGTTTCCGGACCATCAACATTTCAGCGTTAGGACATTTTCTGCGAATATTGACCAAAAACGAAGTTGACCACATCGTTTGACGCATTAGACTTTTGGCAAACAGTTCTTGATGGAGACTACGAAAAGGAACTGTGACTGCCACCGGTATATTCCATTTTAATGTGTACTAATTACAGCAGTGTTGCCACTGTAAGAAAAATTAGCTTTGTGTTTATGGAAATGGTGATTTCTGACCTAGATGCTAGCTACCTGAGTGCAAGGTTTTGTTTCTACTGGAGGTACAGGATGTCTTGACTAGAGCAATATGGATATTTGTTCAGATTCCTATTCTTTTGTAGCTTAGAAATGCATTGTTATTGTTTGTAGTGTAAAGGAAACTTACTCAAACGAAACTTAGGATAATTGAAAGGTGGTTGAGTGGTCCAGATCACACGCTTGTTGCATTGTTGGGACTATATTGTGAATTACCGATGTACCACGGATGCTGCACTTGTTCATACTGTACCTATTATCTCCCTTCTCTCGATCATATGCCTTAAACCAGAAACAGGAAAGTCCTTTTCAGCCTTATATATGCCCTTGGAGTCCTCAAACCTGCTACAGAAAATTCGATTCCCTACCCAGGATGGCAAGATTTTAAAATATTTTGAGGAACCGATCATATAAAAAAACAAATAATGGCAGCAATTTTATTCCCCATCCTCATTCCAAAATTCTGAAATTGATCTTCTTGTTTGTTAGTTGGTTCTGGTACTTGTGCTTTTAGAAAGGCGTCTAAATGATCTGTCAGACTCTCGAGACACAATGAGAAGAAATATCAGCTATCGTTGCAAAAGCCATATTTTTACCAATGTTTAAATTATGATTTCCACCGATTTTCTGTGCACAACCTCCCATTACCTTATTTTATTTGCTGTCAAAATTCACAGTGATAACTGAAGAGACAAATAGATTTTTACCACAATATGTTGAGATCATAGACCTGATTATTGCACAAGCTCAAGAAGTTATTGTATAAACGAGTGGTAACCGAAATGGAGTGCAATGCATAATCAAATAACAGCAAATGTTTAGTTTCTTTACGTGTATTAACACATTCCAGCTGTGTTTCTGTCAGCATTGTTTCAAAGATTAGCACAGAAACATGTCTCTAGAGTATTGATTTCTTTCCGATTCATATCTATAGGGTTTTTTTCCAACGGCAAAGTGTTTGAAGTTGAATTGCAAAATGAAAATATTCGCTGATTCGCAAGATGGTGTTATTAAGTGGTTCAACTTTAATGTTATTTCCTTGTTATTTTAGTTTCCAGTATCGTCATCAATCCGAACATGTCTAAGAAATTTTTCACATGGCTGGTTTTATTCGAAATATTAAATTTTAGATTATGTAATCCCATTGTTGGTAAACTGCAGCAACTTCTACTCCCTAAAGGCGATATCTGAATTTCATATGACGTAGACATCACTCCCTCGTAATTCAAATTTCCGTTTTTTGTCACAATACAGCATTATAGAAACATTCAGGGATATTATTTTACACTTCAGATTCATCCAATGAAAGCTGCAGTATCTCAATAATAACTGCAGAAAATGCGTGGCGCGCCGTTCCCCCAGATGATGCAGGGGGCCGTATTGAACGAGAGCGGGTTTGCATACTGAAGACACGGTGAGCTGTTTGAACCACGTAAACAAATTATGTCCCGTGGTTTTCATAATATCTTCTTCGTGAGATTAGATATTCGCGCATGTGTTACAACAATCCCTCCAATTATTGATGGCAACGTATGTAAAGTAATTGAAGTATTAGGTATTGAATTTTATTTTGTTTCGCGGTTTAACGACCATTATGAGCAACTCTGAGGGCTATAAGCAGTCACCTGTTACTAAACATTATCACATTTTATTTTTGGTACAAAAAATGTGTTCACTAAGTCCGAAAATTCGGTAGCATCAGTCTTGTTCATGTATACTTTTCCCCGACGGCTTGAAAGATTTGTGCCCCGCTCCTCTGGTCGAGTGGTCTGAGGTGATGGCTTCTGACCATTCGTCACAGATGGACCCCGGTTCGAGGCATGAGAGTGGTGTATTTGTCCCCTGGCGCTGGTTGCCCTTTCCCCGGAACAAGTGGCCTCAAATTAGGAACGAGAGACTGCTTATACCTCTTACAGCTGCTCATGGTGGCCATTAACCACAAAAAGAAATTGTGCAATGGACGAAACTTCTTCGAAGTAAAAATTAGTGAGGTAAAAACAAATTAACAAAAATTCAACAGCAATGTCTCCTTGTTTTGCCTATATATATGCAGGGTGATTGTAAACTACTTCAACAAAACAAGAGGGGTGATAGTACACATCACGACGAACAATATTTGCAATGGAACATATGCCGCATTCCACTACTAGTGTCAGAAAAGAGCACGTTTGAAAAACGTCCAGCAGGCTCAAGGCGTTCCAACCAGTGCACAAGACAGAAATCAGGTACGCTGAACACGTGCGTAGACTATGAGGAGCAAACATTAAAAAACGCAGCCGAACCCGTTCAGCGATATTACCGCGCAAACATCACATGGGAATTGACGTATTCGTAAAGGACATGGAGGATTACACATACGAGGAATTGGCATCTGTTGTACGGCCAAGCATGTGGTAATGGACGTGAAGCACGAGAACTGTACCGTGAGAGATTTTCGTATCGTCGCATTCCTTACCATTTGACCTTCGCCAGTGTTGATCGAAGACTGCGTGAAACGGGCTTCTTGGACGCCGGTTTGAGCAGCTCCATTGAGTCTTTCTCTGATGTGATTGGAATTGTGTAACTCATAAATTAGGTATGTCTTTGTTTTCACTATTGAAGGCTAAACGTGGATATGTAACTTTACCCTTTTCTGGCACTAGGAGTGGAATGCGGCCCTAGGTTCCTTTGCAAATATTGTTCGTCTTGATGTGTACTATCACCCATCTTGTTTTGTTGAAGGAGTTTACAATCACCCTGTATATAGTCCTTTGCCCTTATACAGACCCCCACCCTCCATTATGTACGAGGCACTACTTTTACCCATTTTATATTATTAGGAAATAAGGCAAACAATTCGTTGAAGTTCTCCATGCGATAGGGATTTGCTTTATATTTTTCTCTCACCTCTATACCTGTGGCGATTAATATTATGAAACTAATTAAAAATAGATGGTCATAAAACAAAGTAAGAGGCTGGTGACTGTTAGCAAGAAAGGGAAAGCCTCTAGTTGTATTGAAAACAATTTCTCTTTATAATAAGACCTGTTAGTTATACACTGACGGAAAAAAATCAACACCACGAAAAAATAGTTGTAGAGGAATGAAATGGCGGCAATACATTTTTATAGGTAACATATTTAATCGATTAAGGTTTCAAGATAGCAGCTTATTGTAAGCGCGAGAAGAGCCATTTTAAATGTGAAATGCTGGTACATTAATAACCGGTGTAACCGCCAGAATGTTGAATGCAAGCACGCAAACGTTCATGCATTGTGTCGTACAGGTGCTGGATGTCAGTTTGTGGGATGGAGTTCCATGCCTGTTGCACTTGGTCGGTCAATACAGGGACGGTTAATGCTGGTTGGGGGGACGCTGGAGTTGTCGTCCAATGATGTCCCATACGTGCTCGATTGGTGAAAGATCTGGTGATCTAGCAGGATACGGCAACATGTCGACACTCTATAGAGCATGTTGGGTTACAACAGCGGTATGCGGGCGAGCGTTATCCTGTTAGAAAACACCCCGTGGAATGCTGTTTATGAATGGCAGCACAACAGGTTGAATCACCAGACCGACGTACAACTGTGCCGTCACGGTGCGTGGGATTACCACGAGAGTGCTCCTGTTGTCATAGGAAATTGCTCCCCAGACCATAACTCCAGGTGTAGGTCCAGTGTGCCTCGGCCGCAGACAGGTTGGTTGCAGGCGCTCACCTGGCCTTCTTCTAACCAACACACGGCCATCACTGGCACCCAGACAGAACCGGCTTTCATCAGAAAACACAACAGATCTCCACTCCGTCCTTCAATGAGCTCTAGTTTGACACCACTGACGTCGCAAACGGCAGTGGTTTGGAGTAAGTGGAATGCACGCTACAGGGCGTCTGGCTCGGAGCTGTCCTTCAAGTAACCAATTTGTAACAGTTCGTTGTGTCACTGTGGTGGCAACTGCAGCTCGAATTGCTGCCGCAGACGCGGTACGATGCGCCACGGCCATACGCCGTACACGGCGGTCTTCCCTCTCAGTAGTGCCACGTGGCCGGCCGGAACCTGGTCTTCTTCAGGCAGTACCTTCCCTTGACCACCGCTGCCAACAATCATGCACAGTGGCTACATTCCTGCCAAGTCGTTCTGCAATATTGCGGAAAGAAAATCCACCTTCTCGTAGCTCTATTACACGACCTCGTTCAAACTCCGTGAGCTGTTGATAATGGCTTCTTCGTCTTCTTAAAGGCATTGCTGGCTAACATCAACACCCTACGTCGAATCTCAACGATAACTAACGCTCACGAACGTTACAGCGCGTATTTACAGCAAACCTGCTTTGCATGTTCCGAGGGGGCTACTAGCGCCACACGTATGCACCGAGCGCGAAATTTGCATAGACGTCATCTTACAGATGTACTCTCACCGCCTACAAAGTGTCGTTTATCTGACACAACCCCTTCTTGGTGTTGGGATTTTTTTCTGTCCGTGTAGATAACAGTAAATCAAACAGAAAAACTTCTCGCTATTTTTATGTAGTTATCACATATGAGAAAATAATTTTGTAAATAACCTTTTATTTGCGAAATTTATAGTATTTCGCTAGCATTGGTGTTTTGAACTGTTTAATTAATAAATTTGCTAGTTATAGGAATTAAAAGCGAACTAAGTTTTATGAATGTCGACTGAATAATACCGCTCGGTGGTTGAATTAACGAAAACGTTAATTCTGCAAAATATGGGACCTATTTCTGGACGGGGTACAACTGCAAGAAACATTATTTACTTCTGGACAGAGTGCAACTCTGCAAGAAACAGGGCCTATTTATGGACAGAGTGCAACTCTGCAAGAAACAGGGCCTATTTATGGACAGAGTGCAACTCTGCAAGAAACAGGGCCTATTTATGGACAGAGTGCAACTCTGCAAGAAACAGGACCTATTTATGAACAGAGAGCAAACTCTGCAAGAAATGGAACCACCTTTTACAACGATAAATCCTTTGTTCTAAACGTTATTGAAACTGTGGTATTTTCAACTTTTTTAGGCCTGTCTCATTTTGTCACAACCTATGATAGCGATCATCTGATCCGTAAAGTCTACGAATATCCTAATTTAAATCTGTGTACATTTTTTTTTCGTGGTGTCTTATCTCATTACCGGAGTTCTCAGTTGTTTGCACATAGTGTCCGTTGTTATAGATAGCTACTCAGTTCTTCAAACTTTATCAGCAAATAATAATAATAATAAAACATGAATCTACCGCAAATTACTGGTGAAATTCTTCTTTAACACACTTTTTGACATCGAATTTGCCCCACCTAGAAAGCGTGTGCGTATTGGCATGCAAATTGGTAGGTGTGTGCTGGCAAGTGCGATATTCAAACCATTCGAATATGCAACTTGAGATTAGTGAGAGGTAAAAGTGCATACCGAAGCTATGTCGTGTCCAGTGCTCCATATCGTAAGCAACAAAGTAATATTGTGTTGAAGGCTGCTCCAGTATATCCAACGACCGAAAGCACCTTGTCGCCAACCCTATCACCATCTGGACGCGTTTGAGACAGGAAGGAGCGTATACCTCCGTGAAGCTGGTCGGTAAATTCGCTGAATCGTAGCCCGTGTGCGTCAGGATGCTAGAATTGGCCTATGTCGCAAGAAGATATCCTCAGGCGAACATCACTACGTGTAGATTGGTGCATTCGTCGCCAGGCAATTGCGGTCCACCAGTTACTGCGGAGAGTATTCGACGAGATGTAGCGGCGACTATGGACATCCCGTCAAGACTAACGGTAAACCGAAGATTAGCGGAGAGAGGTCTGTGCTCCCTACAGCGATTGGGTCGACTACCATTGACCGTTCGGTATCGCCAAGATCGGCTGGAATGTTGTCGTAGTACAGCTGTGTGACTACAG
This sequence comes from Macrothele yani, assembly GCA_039090855.1. Lineage (NCBI taxonomy): Eukaryota > Metazoa > Arthropoda > Arachnida > Araneae > Macrothelidae > Macrothele > Macrothele yani. Next base: position 17,220,779 of record CM077017.1, read on the forward strand.
GAATGGTGCCATGTCGTTAAACGATGAATCCCGATTCTGCCTTGCTGCTGATGATTGCCTAGTACAGATGTGGCAACGATGGAGTCACAGGGATGATGAGCAGCGCACTGCTCGCGAGCCAGGCATTCTTATTAGTTGCAATAGTCAGTCTCGTCTGATACGCATAAAGGGCACGGTGACAGCCCGGCGGTACGTGAATGACGTTTGTTAGCTCGTGTTGTTTAGAACAGCTCCTGGGATATCACCATTTCTGAGTGATACCCCAGAGGCTGTTCTCCATTAAGACAACGCTCGGTCACACGCCTCTAAAATCTCTGAGCATGCCTATAAGGGGTCCACATGCTTCCATGGCTAGCGAGATATCCGGACCTATCGCTCACCGAGCATGCATGAGACTACTTGCAACGACACTTGCAAGCTGCTCCTCGTCCACCACGGAATGCCGCCGAATTATGGGACCAAGTAAACGTCGCGTGGTCTCATAAACTCCAAGGTATCATTGAAGGTTGTATTACTCCATGCCAGGCCGTGGGTTGATTGCGTTGCACAACATGGTTAAAAGTATGATCCGAAAGACTATATCATGTTACCATTCCATCTACCCTTTTACATGGTATCCTTCCCCCACTCCAAGCTTCACTACCAAAGACTTCCACACAGCATGGTAAGTCATACAAAGTATTAACTACTGTCTCGTGACCCTGTCCTATAGCCTGTCAAACTGTGTATTTGCTTGGAAATTAAATCCTGTATTACCCACCTACCATTCTATTTCTCTGGTGATTTTGGGCTCATTTGGCTCACTCTTCCTGGATGCAGCAATTTCAATATCTAGCAGTGTACTATCAAAGAAAAGGCACAAAGATCAGAAAGCTGTGATCCATACTTAAAAGATGCATTCTTTATCGTTAATAAAAACTAAAAATCTATTCATGCTAGATCTATGGAACTGAGTTGCCAGAAAACAAGTTATGTAAAAAGACGAGCAAAACAAATCTTTAGATTTTTATTGAAATTATATATATATTTTTTTCAAGTGTATCATCAAAATGTGTAAGTAATTTAGAAAACATGAAATAACCTCTCTACAGTTAGCAGTAGCCAGTGTTCTTAGCTGATAGTCGCTTTATCAGGTTTTAAATCCTACAAGTACTTCGCTAACAAGTTAACCGAGAGCAGATACCTGAAGGGTTGCACCATAAATCTTAAACTACAAACATTGTGGAGTATGTATATCAGATTGAAGAAAACAACGTGTGGGCACATTTTTTTCTTTTCGACCGCAGTATAGCCCTACTTTTTCAGGACGAACGGCACGTAAATATTCAAATCGCTGTGATATTATCAACGGTGGAGACTGTCACGGATTCTTGTCAGTTGTTTCCACGTGCTTTATAGAAATGGAATGGATACCATGTCGTTGACAAGGTGCGAAGAATTTTGATATCTACCGAGTGATCACTGAATTATGACCACCCCTATCGAAAGTGGATGTGGCCTGTTGATCACGAAATTACAGAGAGGTCGCGATTAGTCGATCAACGTAGCATATACACAGTGCGTCAAAGAATTTTTAAGACTGGCGCTAGATTTCAGCCTACGGTGGCGCCACCAGTGTAATCGTGAATGCGTTATAAACCATGATCATCTGCTTGATTTCTGCCAAAAGTACTGCGCAGTTGTTAAAGTAACTCAAACGAAACGGGCATTCATTAAAGAAGTAAAATGTTTTTCATGTTGAATTATTAAGATGGAACAAAGGGCTGTTATTAAATTTAACGCAAAACTTGGTAAAAGTGCCTCGGAAATGTACCAAATGATGAAACAAGTTTACGGCGAGTTTTGTTGAAGTAAATCAAATGTTTTCCTGTGGCACAAACGTTTTTTTGGAAGTAAGAGAGACGATAGAAGATGATAAGCATACCGGAAGACCAAGTTCATCTAGGACACCTGAGATTAGTGAAAAAGTGCGTGATTTCGTGACAAACAATCGATGTGTGTCACTAAGAATGACGGAAGAGTCTTTAAACATCACCAAAGAAACTATTCGAACCCCCTCCCCTGCATGAAGATTTGGGCAAAACAAGTCTGTGCTAAATTTGTTCCACACACGTTAACCAATGAACAAAAATCAAGGAGAAGTGCACATTGCAGAGACATCATTTCAGCCGCTGAAAATGATCCAAACTTCTTAAAATCGATTGTTACAGGTGAAGAAACATGGTGTTTTCAATATGATCCTAAAACAAAGCGACAAAGTGCGGAATGGAAGTCAAAAAACTCACCACAAGCCAAACCCCCCCCCAAAAAAAAACAATAAAAGTTCCATCGAAAATCAAAACAATGCTCATTACATTCTTCGATAGTTAAGGGTATTATCCACAAAGAATTTGTTCCAAGTGGACAAACAATTACTGGTGAGTTTTATTTAAATGTTTTGAGGCGTTTGATGGGCAGAATTCGTCGCATTCGTCCAGAATATCGAGATGAAAACAGTTGGTGTTTGTTGCACGATAATGCACTCAGTCACGCCTCACTTCTTGTTCGTAGATTTTTGGCGAAAAATAACGACTGCATGTGTGTTGAATCATCTACCGTATTCGCCTGATTTAGCACCCTGCGACTTTTCTTTATTCCCAAAACTTAAAATGACGTTAAAAGGGTGTGATGATATTTCGACTATACAAAGAGCTTCGACGCGTGCTTTGGAGGCAATTCCGCAAAGTGAACTGGAACAGGCATTCGAATTATTATTAAATCGCTGTAACAAGTGTATTGAAACCGGAGGGACTTATTTTGAATAACAAACCAAAACAAATTATAATTTCTTGTTTCTATTTCATTTTACAGACCCAGTCTTAAAAATTCTTTGACGCACTGTGTATAAGATGTGAGTGGAGCAGTACATAGTAAAATTCTGAGCGTGATGGATAAACGGAAGGGCTTATCGGACTTTGAGAAAGGGCAGATTGTGGTGCCTCGATTTCCCAAACGGCTGTACTGGTGGGGTTCTTCGCGAGCCGCCGTAGTGAGTGTATCAGGACTTACGTGAAAATGGCCAAACAACGATTCGAAGGCAACGACCGAAGCGCAGGACAGCGAAAGGTTGATGTGAGGGGTGTGTACAGAGTCCGACAACTCGTACAGGTCAACAGACGCAGCACTGTTTAACAGTTGACTACCCAATACAACAGAGTTCAACCCGGAACAATATCTGTCATGAGCGTGCGTCACACACTCGCACGTATAGGATATAAAAAGCAGACTACTCCAACTGCAGTTTCCTAACTACGGTTCACCGACGCAAATGACTCACCTGGTGCAATGATCATGCAAGTTGGACGTTGCATGACTGGAAAAAAGTGTGCTGGTCTGACGAGTCGCAATTTTTTACTCCACTCCGTGGATGGTCGTGTTTGGCGCAAACAACATGACGCATTCGATCCATCCTGTATGGTCTCCCACAGTGCAAGCCATCGGAAGCAGTTGTATGGTGTGGGGCATGGTTACCTGGCAGGAACTTGGACTCCTGGTGCATGTGGAACAACGTTATGATTGGTGCCCACTATCGTGAATTGCTTGCTGACCCTGTACATCGAGTAGTGTTGCAGTTTTTCCGGAATGACGACAGTGTCTTCCAAGATGACAATGCGTAGAGCCACAGGTCCAAGCCAATGTTGTTCTGGAATGGTTTGAGGAACACAGTTCAGACTTCCTGCATATCGATTGGCCTCCAAAATCACCCGATACTAATCCCATAGGGCCCTGTGGAACGGCACATCAGGCGTCTGGATACACCAATCTCCTCTATACCTGAATTGAAGGCCGCAGAACTTGGATGTTGATACCTCCCAACTGCTGCCGGCATCTTACTGAGGGCGAAAGGAGGACCTACGAAGTGTTAATTAGGTGCTCATAATTTAGCGATCACTCAGTACATATGAAAAGCTTCCAAATTATTAAACTTATGGCTGAACCCAGTTAATCGATAAGCTTGGTTTCTTCAAAAAGAAATTTATTTGCATGATAGTGCTTAGCTAATGACTATTTCTGTAATTCACAGTTTCGTATGTAAGCCTTGTGTTCTTTAACTTGATAATACTATTACATCCATTACGGGCGAATTTACTGCTAATTGACACACCCTGCAGGCGTGTCTTATGTCCGGAACAAGACATGGGCTTTAATAAATTCCCCATGAATTCGTATTTTCAACATAGTCTTTTGATTCAATAAAGTTCATTTTGTTCATGGCTGTAAAACTCACCTTGAAATTTAAGGTTTAGAGGATTTTTGAAGGCAATGTTGCGAGAAAACGGAACAATGGCAAAATTCTCCCGTAATGGATGCAAATAGTAGTCAAAGTGAAGACTGGCTTCGGTTTCCGAAATTTTTTAAGTGCCTTGTTTGTAATCGAAGGGCTGTATCCTCTGTGTGCTGCAATACTTCTTAGAAATTCAGGTTAATTTTCAAAAAGTCTTCATTTTAACATACACTATATTGACAAAAGTCACCAGACACCCCTTCAAAAGCAAATGAACGGATCCGCTGCGTTGTTAAGATACGCGGTACAGCTGCAAATGGTATAAAAACAAACCTTCAGCTGACCGCGATCATATCTAACTGTGAGGTTGAGCAAACATTTCGCGGCGGGAGAGAACTAACTTTGAGAAAGGAAAGATTGTTGAGTGTTATATTAGTGGGTTGTCCATAAGAGAAACCGAGAGGCGTTTAAACATACCCAAGTCAACTGTTTTGGATGTACTGAATAAGTGAAAGACACATGGCGTGCCTGAAGCAGCAAAGCGTACCGGCAGACCAAAGAAAATCAGTGATAGAGGACGTCAAAACCTCAGGAGAGTCGTTACAGCTAATCGACGGAGTACTTACTGCACAAGACCCCAGTGTACAGGTGAGTAAAAATGCTGGAACCTCTGTATATACACGTACCATTCGCAGAGAACTTCATTCAATGGGTTATCGTGGTCGTGCGGCTGCTCATAAGCCTTTCATCTCCACTCGGAATGCCACTCGTTGTTTAGCATGGTGTAAAGAACATTCATCGTGGACCGTAGATCAATGGAAACGGGTCCTATGGACTGACGAATCCAGATACACGATCTATCAGTCTGATGGACGTGTGTGGGTATGGCGGCAGCCGGAAGAACTCTATTTACCACAGTGTACTGTTCCTACGGTCAAGTTTGGAGCTGTCAGTGTACTTGAGTGGGGGTATTTTTCGTGGTATGGTCCCGGTCCATTACTTATCGGGGACAAACCTGTTAACTAGCACGTCTACTTCGATATTCTGGACAATTATGCCCTACCAACTCTGTGGCAATACTATGGAACCAAGCCTTGTTATTACCAGCAGGATAATGCACCGAGCCATAAAGCAAGGATTGTTACGGCGTGGTTTGACGATAATTCCGTATCGTGTGAGGACTACCCAGCACAGAGCACCTATGGGATGAATTAGAGCGCCGCATAAGAAGTTTGGAACCAAGGCCAACTGCTAAGCAACAGTTAGCGGCAGCATTATGTACTGAATGGAAGCGCACACCTATTCTGTGTTCCAAAATCTGGCAAGCATGTCTCGAAGGGTCTGTGCATGCATATTAAGGCCAAAGGTGGACCAACACCGTACTAATTTATGTCAATAAATGATATGTTGTGTTTCTCTTTTAGGTGTCCGGTGACTTTTGTCAATATAGTGCATATGTATCACGCGATATACGTGCATGTAAAAATGCATTAACGTTTTGTTGCCAAGGTTGATTGGACATGGCATGTGGAGGCGAAAAAACAACAAAAGCTTTGCAATAAATTGTAGTTACGAGATCCATTTGGGTGTCATACTAGGACCTCAAGAAATAGTAGGGAACCATTGTTTTCAATCTCGTAGCTGAATTGCATATGGGGATCTTTGGTATTAAGTCAGACAGATTTAGGAGTTTCAGTACTTTTACCCTTCTAGAAACGTACGCATCGCCGACATATCGCATTCATGGATCAAAATTCACATGCTGGAAAAGTTTTTCTTTAAAATGGCGCCTATAGGTCTCACAAAACATAGGTAACACGTCTCTCCTTAGCGTTCAGTAGTGTTTTATTCTTTAAAGACCACAATGTGATGTAATGCTGAAAAGTAATTTGGGATCGTATTTGTTTTCATCTGTAAGTAGACTGGTAGAATGATTGATAAGAATGAGCTACAACTGCCTTTTGTATAGACGAACATGTCGCGAGGATTCGAGGGTATATACGCGCAACCGTTGGGGTTAGCCCGACACCACAAGAAAGGATAAAAATACACACCTCAAAACACAAAGAAAAACAAAGTGGTACAACCCGGATCTCAGACAAACCCTGCGAGCAGACGTCGAGAGACATCTGTTTCATTGAGGTGCCGAAGACTTAAATTGAACATAAAAATTCACGCACACAAAAGCATCGGATGGTAGTTCCCGGACGTACAACTCTGGTATTATCTGGGTCATACAAGCAAAATTAGCTGGAGCGATCAGTAGGGTGTCACGTCTAACCTTGGCAGTGATGGAAGCATGTACCCTTCATGGCATTGTTTTTACCAGATTTCTGAGGCAGTTTTGGAGAAAAGCGTCCCACGCTTCATGGCGGCCCACTTCCCCTGGAGCTCGTCCAAGGCGCGTGGAGCGTTCCCATGGCTTCTCAAAGCCTGTTTCAGTTTGTCCCAAACATGCATATGTTAGAGACACTATATCAGTGTGTTTCATGTAGGTAGGTATTCACCACCCTAGAACTAAGGGCTCAGGCTTTGTCCTGTAGAATGAATACAGTGTCGATGTTCAACGTCTAGGGCTGCACATTTGATAGAATATTGTCCCATAACTCATGGTGGTCAGGCTATGCTGGACGGGAATAAGTGAAGTACGGCGTTTCATACATTTTCTTGTCTCTAAACATAATCGAACAAACTCCCTGCGCAACACGTTCGGCGGGTTTCTGGATATATACAGCGGGGCCTGGCTTATTCCAGACATGCTGTCTACAGTTGTCATGCACATGTATGGTTCAGCATTCGTACGTGAAGAGGACACTGAGACAATTGTGTAAGGTCAATTCAGCGTTAGACCTAGCCCAAATTAGAAGGGTACCAGGGTGACGGGTTGAGATCAGGGATTCTCGCTGCGGGCGCCTAGATTGAATTATATCTTTGTGCAAGCAGTTCCGGGTGGTTTGCGTCTACATCGCGGATCCATTAATCATCAGGAAGTTGTCACAGTTCTATGGCGTTACCAGCGGGGGTGAATCTTTGAACCGGAAGGGCGATTAACAACGGCCGTTGTGGATTGTGTTCGTCCGTGGCGTGGCGCATCCTTCACACTACTAGTTTTCTGATATCGAATCGGACGGTGAAACTCGCTTCCATCCATTTTGTAGCATCTTATAGTGATAGCATTTGCTGGCGCAGCAAGACAACACGATTCGAATATTGATATTGCACTTCGTGCCATGTTTCCCACTTAACACTATCGTTCGGTATGTTCTGCATAGCAACAACAGAGCCCGCAGGGGTCACTTATAGAGTATTCCGATAGAAACCAATGCAGACATTCGTCCACGTTGAACAAGTGATGGCATCTACCTGCCCATTCGTGCCCTTCATAGGGCTGTTGCAGGAGGTGCGTAAGAGAACACATCACCTCGAATGTCATTTTGTTAAAGCAATGGTAAGTAAGGGGTATTGTACCATTTCTTGAGGTGTGTAAAGAAATTCGTATGCATCCAGAACTCAAATCCTAACCGTACGGTTAAAAGGTAGTTTATTTTCTGTATGAAAATCATAATCGAAATCTCGGGTGAAACATAGACTATATTGAGGAACTTGTGGGTGCCGAATAGGCTTGAAATAATTGTACATTTTGAGAAAGCTGGTGATGTGAGAAAATCAAATTAGTTGTCTTGAACAGTTTGTCTCCCAAGAAATTTGGAGAAAAATGATGCAAAATGGAAAATGATTTATTCTATTCAAAAACAAAACAATTTGCAAATATTTGTGGCAGTGACTCAAATTAAGCATGTAAAATGCCAAATGACGTAATAGAGATCAGGGAGCTAAGATCGCGTTCGGAAACAACTTTCTGTTTTGGCTATACATTTTGGAAAACAGAACTGAGAAAGTGGTGATTGGATTAGGAATTATTTTTGTTTTTACCTTAAAACGCTATAGTACTCGATATTGTACTTTGGCTATTTTAAAACGGCTAGCGCTGAATTCAGATAACTTAGTAGTCCTGCAAATCGGATGGCAAACGCCCATTTGCTCTCTATCTAATTACATTTCTTGACTTGCAAGTTATGTCTGTTGTGATGTCAGCACGATACTTTCATTCTAACACTTCCTGAGTGAAAAAGTCTCGGGGTGTGTCTAAGTCTTTAAAACAAGACGAAACTATGAACTACTTAACCGGTTTACAGTTCCTTGAACTGCAACGCGATGCGTCTCTTGGAAGGACTGAAGAAAATAGAGACATAGATGCGGTAACAGAGTGCCCTGATACAATAGATCATACAGAAAAAGTTCGGAAAAAAATAGTTCTAGGAGTATACGGTTTCCCGTTAAGAATGGAAGTTGTAAGCTGCCCTACGTTCTAAACCTGTTGTCTCGCACCGAAGAGTAACCAGGCTCCAGGACGCAGAAAAGCGGACAAGTGCAGGAAATGGGGAGAGCCTGAAAAATAATAAAGCAACACCGAAAAGAATCCCACGAAAAACGCTGTTTTTCACTGAGATGCCCTGAAAAGGGCCCTTATGTTTTTGCCAACTTCGCTCGCCTCGAGCGAAATTCAAGTTGCGAAAGTAATGGACACCAGAAGTTTCCCAGTCTTTTGACTTAGAAATTTTTTTTAGCAACTTCACACATTCCGAAAGCTGTTACTTGTTTTCTCATCTGTCAATATAATACTTTACTAATGCTTATATATGTCTTTGCTTTCAGACTAATTATTTTATAGTACCTTTTTTCTCTAACAACGTAATGACTCCACACGTGCATGGAAAACTGGAAGACATGTTCCTGTACCAACGCACAGCAGTAATGGGACTACTGTGCGATGGTTCAAGATATTTTGTCAGTGTTTTCCTAGTGGGGGAACATCCCTAACTCTCAGAAAATTCCATTGAAATGGTCTGCTGCATGAACGCATATAGGGATGGGATTCAGACACCATCTCCGGATACATGGAACCTCTACCTTTCTATTGCAATACAGTGTGCACACCCAGCCTCCATCACCACCAGAGTCAATCGAACAAGAGGTTACACAATTTAATGATTGCCACGACTCTGTTTTATTCTTTTCGAAGACACAGTTTGCTTACTAATCAGAATTCACTGGAAACAGAACGTTGAGTGTTTATTCTACCACCCATAAAAATATTTAATGTTTACTTTACAAGGATTCGTTGTTGATTTAGGGTATAGAAGACAAGCTTATCCAACCGCATCAGCTTGTTGCATTATTGAAGTAACGAATATTTGTAAATTCTACATACATGTCTAGATGTCAGTCTGGAAGACGTGCTGACATTGCCAAGCCCTCACAAATAACTTTAACACAATGGTACGCCAATATAGCGCCAGCATCTGTAGTTCCATTGTCGTTAGGTCACACTTGGTGGGATGTAAACTGGGTACTCCAGTTCTCTGACTTCCCAGTTCTCCTGGTGTTAGTTCTGTATATTTCAACTTCTCAGAAGAAACTGGGTGATTATTCTGCTCCCGCCGTATGAACACCACACGACTTGGTGAAACGATATCTAGAATGGAGCCAAATAAACGGACAGTGCAGTCTTGATCATTACCTAGCAATTTAGAGTTAGTTAAAAATTTACTTTTGAGCTTCTTTGAGTGCATTCACGATGACGGTGGATATTTCGAAAAAATACGTGCTGTGAACCTAACTGTACATCTACATTCGAATGTAATAAATTGCTGTTATCCTTTTCATAGTACCTACGTGCATCACATGTTATCTACGTGCATAACAAGGACTGACTTTTTAACGATGATTTTTTTTTGGGGGGGGGGGGGGATACGAGGTTTCTTTAAATGATTTATTGGACCTGGTGGTACAGAGACATGGCAAACAAGCAGACATAGACAGGAGACAGATGTTTCACATCAACAAGTACGTATCAAACATGGTTTTTACAGTATGCTAAATGACCAATGCACACAGAAAGCCAGTGTTGATCAAGTAACACATTGAGAGCCAGTGCCAAAAGACAAACACAAACATCCATGCCTCACCGGGATTCGAACCCGAACCCAACTAGGGTGAATGGTCACAAGCCTGCGCCACCGGGGGCGGCACCGATGAGTTTCCAGGAGCAAATTTGCAGTTCCTGAAATGTTGGGACTGGGAGGAGGGAACGTTAACGACCATCATGAAAAATTCTTTGAGCTATAAGCAGTCACTCGTCCCTATTATAGGACCACTGACTCTAGGGAAGGAAGACAACCTGTGACGTCGAACAAGCACCACTCTTGCCTCATCAGGGATTCAAGCTCTGGCACATTTCGGACCAATGGTTAAAAAGCTAGCGTCGCAGATAGCTCTGCCACCGTAGCAGCTATTTTCAGGGCTACCTGATTTCGACCCCTTGTTTCTTTTGCTAACAGATCGCGCACAAACACTCTCAGATTGGGCTACCTAATTTTCGATCCCTTGTTTCTTTTGCTGGCAATTCGCGCACAAACACTCGCGGATTGATAGGTTGATTTACACATCCCTAAAACAGCTGCTCTGGTGGCCAAGTGGTGGCTTGAAGTCTCCCGCTCTATCCTCAGTTCTGGATTACTAGCTCCAGGGTAACGAGAGAACCTGAATCAAAGAGGAAAACGCTACATCGGTGTCTCACCCGGGACTCGAACACGGTTCCGTGGCGTGTGGAAATATCATTCTCAGTAGTAAAATTTTTTATCCCTTAATGTACTTCATTTAGTAGCTGATTATTTTCATCTGTCTGAAATTTCATGCATTTGAAATTCTTTGGGTACAACATGCTGCATATGCCCCGATTAGCCATTACATTATGACCACCCTCAGCCTAGAGAAATGAGCGCGCCAGGAGACCGAACGGTGGAGCAGATGAAGTTCACAGAGCAGTATATACACAACCAGAGAAAAGACTTTCGGTTAGTGTTCGGAGTCAGAATGGGAAAAGCTACCGATTTATCGGAGTTTGATAAAGGAGAAATTGTGATGACACGGCGCCTCGGAACTACGATCTCGGAATCTGCGCTGTTTGTGGGTTGTTTACGTGACGCTGTTGTGAGTACGTATCAAAAATGGTGCACATATGGAGAAAACGACGAACCATCGTCCAGTCGTGTGTCGTCTGCAGCTCATTGATGCCAAAGAGGAACGGAGACTGTCGCGCATTGTTCACGGCGGCCACAGAGCCACAAATCACCCGCAGCTACAACAGTGGTGATCAGGGCAATGTGTCACAGCACACAGTTCATCGCAGCCTTTTGCGTATTGGCCTGCATAACCGAAGACGCAGCTGGGTACCCATGCTTACTGCACGTCATCGCCAACAACGCATGAAATGGGCCCGAGATAATCGAGGTTGGACCGTGGATGATTGGAAGAAAGTGTCCTAGTCTGGCGAATTAAGATTCCTGGTGCATCACGTAGACGGCCGAGCGCGGATACGCCAATTACCAACGAAGACTACGGCACCTAGATGCAATCTTGGGCGGAAACAGGCCGGCAGCGGTAGTGTTATGCTGTGGGCGCTGTTTTCTTGGACACTTTTTAGGCCCCATTATCCTAATAGCACAATCTATGACAGCTGTCTGGTATCTGAACATCGTTGCTGACTAAGGTCACCCATTCATGACAACTGTATTCCCTGATGGTAATTACCAACACGATAATGCGCCATGCCACAATCGTCAAGGAGTGGTTCGAGGAACATGTTGGTGACTTTCTGTTAATGCCCTGGCTTCCAAACACCTGACATGAACCCAATCGAACATTCGTGGTTCGACTTGGAAAAACGGGTTTGGGCTAAATCACCCACCCCTCAAAATGTACGGTAACTGGAGGACCAGCTGTTGACAGTATAGTACCAGATACCCCAGGATACTTATCGCCACCTCATCGAATTGATGCTTCGCCAAGTGGTCGCTGTTTTGCGGGTTAAAGGGGGGTCCTACAGCTTATTAGGTAGATGGTCATAATGTAATAGCTCATCGGCGTATATTGCATACACACGGAGTTAGCACTGCATTAGGAACATTCCCCGTTTTACTTATATGTAGCGGTAACGAAGTACCACGTGATATTAACATCCCCTGCGTCAACTATAAATTGTGCACACCGATTTTCTGTCCGTAATCAGTAAACGTTTGCCAGCAATAGATAAATGTGGCGACTTAAGCCAATTTGACTGCAGCCAGATAGTTGGGGCACGGAGGGCAGGTGCCAGTATTTCGGAAACAGCCGCACTTGTTGGTTGCTCCCGTACTACTATATCAGGGATGTACCAAGACTGGATTAACCATGCGCGGTTTATCCTTGATGTGAGCGTCTGGTGTCACGACTGGTATCTCGGCAACGACGTGCAGCCACCCAGTTCGCCCACCAGTACAACAATTGTGCAGTTCGACTTATGTCCACATGCGCCGTACCTTGCTTCACCTGAGGTTCCATAGCGGGAGACCAACGAGGGTACCCATGATGACGCACAGTCATCGCAAACAACCCGTCGCATGGGCCAAGGAACGTCTTGGCCGATGGACCTTCGACAGACGTAAGGTCATCTGGAGTTATGGTTCCTGCTACACCATGCTGATGGCTGGGTTCGCATATGGCGTAAAGAGCATGAACTCCTATCCCCGTAGTTGCACAATTAAAGTTCAACAGGCCGGTGGAAGTGGTGCTCTGGTCTGGCAAGACCTAGGTCCGTTGGTTATCATCCCTCAAAGATTGAATGGTGAACGCTAGAGGGACCTGTTAGCAGACCATCTTCATCCATATCTGCAGGAAGTTTACCTGGACCACAGTGCCATCTTTCAACAGGACAACGCACCGTGTCATCGGGCTCGTATAACTACTGAGTGGTGGGAGGAACATGACAACGAATTCGCCATATTACCTTGGCTCCCAAGCTTACCTGAGTGTAACCAAGTTGAACATTTGTGGGATATGTTAGAACGGAATGTGAGAACTGCTGACCTCCACGGAATGAGCGTGAACGGACGGAGCTGCTGTAGCGGACATGGATCCAGTTACGCATGAAGGATGTTCAACACCTTGCAGAATCTGTTTTTTTTAGGCGTCTGCGAGCCTTGATTACTCAAAGTCGGTCCAACGCGATATTAGGTAGGTTTTTCTAATGCAAAGCTAACTCAGTGTACATCTAACAGCTAATAATATTGATTTAAAGCTCCTTCATACGCCTGAAAACATCGAAGGGTATTCTCTTTTCGGTAGATTAAAATAATTTTTACCAGTTGTACAGACATCTTGATGTTTCTGGGAGTGGTCTGATTGGAATCCAGTCATTTTATGTTCACCAGATACTTGCAACTGATACTAGAGTCAATGGATTCTATATGTACCCGTTCCCTTGCACAAAGATCACTTGGTGGATTACTCATAAAGTGTAGGTCTCTTCCACTTTACTTTCTATTGATCCGAATGTATGTTGTATTACACTTGTTTATTGTACTAGGCGCATAGAAAAAGGACTAAGATGGTATAAAATGTAAGATTAACTTACTTGAACGTAGTTTTTCTGTATCTTTTCAGCATTTTCCTCGGTTTGTGTCAAAACGCTAGAAAGCTGTTTTAGACCTTGCCTAACTTGATCGTTGATAAGTTCGATTTCTTTCCTCAGAATGTTGACATGAGCTACTTTGCAGTCCTTGCATACCTTGCGATTACAGTGAGCACACATTTCCAGCTGTCCCTTCTCTTTGCATGTATTGCATCTTTGCATGTTTGCCGGCAGATCGGGCTCCCTGCCACTCACTTGTTGCCGCAATTCCAAGAACCGAACTAGGGTGACATTGTTGGGAAATCCTTGCACTCCACCTTGTATTGGGACTCGGTGCTCTGCGGAACATTCCGGGCACTTGAGCTGCTTGCTGGATCTCTCCACTAACCTATCCAGACAAGGATCGGAACAGAATGTGTGGTTACACGGTAGTAATTTAGGGTTGCGGAAGCGTTCGGAGCACACTCCACACTTGAGGAGCTGATCCATGCGAAACCAAGGAGACGACATTTTGAATTTCTTTTTAATTTCCACAAGATGCGTTTAAGAGTTTTGAGTGAAATGCCACGAACTTAAATTTTCAGCTACATGAGGATTCATTCGGTGCACTTGCATCGTTCAGTCTATGCCATTAGAGGGTAGAAGAACCTGTTGAAAACAATAAAATCACGTCAGTCACTGTCAGTTGGAAATAACAAATCTGCATATTTTTATAAGCATAAAATGAAACAATTTATGTTCTGGTAAAGTGTTTATAGGAAACCTGATTGTTTTGGTCAGCCGTCCTGAGCAGATAGGCTTTCATGAGGTGACCCATGCATGATTTTTATGTAGTGATGGTTCATTTTGAAAGGGTTTTTGACAGTGTCTTTGGAAACAAGTTCAGTGTGTAAAAATTTATAGTGCGGAAGGCAAGTTGCTGAAATAAATTGGAAATCGTATTTCCGAAGACTTATTCTTCATTACCATCTATGACTCAAAAGCTTTTACATAAGAGTCTCAACGGTCAGATTCAAGGAAAACACTAGTAAGTGGTTTGAGATTAACTCTGGGCAACGCAGGAATTTAAGTTGTCTCCACTTCTGTTCTTAGTTTGAAAAAGAAACTTTGTGATTGACGTTAAAATTGAGCAGCTGTAATACACGCAGTTTGCTATATACTGACGACTTAGTGTTAATATGTGCGAATGCTAGGTGATTGAAGTATAAATTTAATCATCTGAGACGGATTTGTAAAGAATTTCAAATGATCAATGTTGAGAAACCTAAATGTATGTTTTTAAGTTGGACTGGTATTGATAGTGTAATTCAGGATAAGGTGTGCTTGTGATCGGTTAAGGGTTGATAAAATACTAAGCAATAGAGTTAGCAAAGCAGGGGGAAGTCTTATACACTGCCGGACAATTGCTAAGGACGGATGACAATAGCAACGATAGCAACCATAAAATGGAAGGCAGGAAAATGTGGAAATTAGCATAAGTGCGGGATACAGTAAGACGTGTTGTGCGTATGCAAATTTTGGATTGCCGAACTTGTTCGTGACGTCATAGCGCTGATAAGAGATATAAAGGATTTGACGCGTATTGACCGTTGTTGTTCAAACGCAAAGTTGAAAGGGAAAGAATCAATTGACGATCTTGCAATTTTCAGTATGTCTTCCCGACATCACCTAGATGATTTTACGCGTGGCGGTATTATTGGCAAGATTGAAGAAGTGCGAAAAATAACAGATGTTGCCAGGGAGTTCGACGTCAGCCACAGTGTTGTTTCAAGGCTTTGGAAATCATTTCAAACAAATGGAGAGTGTAGCAAACGTCACGGGGGAGGTCGTGTTTGCAGTACGACACCTGCAGAAGATCGGTACATAGTACTATCAACAAAAAGACACCGGCGCAGCACAGCTAGTGAGGTAGCAAATCAGTTTATGGCTGCTACTGGCAAGCGGATCTCCCGAAAAACTGTCGCCAGACGTTTGCATGAAGGAGGACTATACGCCCGCCGTCCTGTTGTGTGCATCCCATTGTCCTGACGTCACCGTACCGCCCGTTTGCAATGGTGCCATCAACATCGCAATTGGACTGATAACGACTGGTCTGCTGTCCTCTTCTCAGATGAGAGTAGGTACAGTCTATCGTCTGATTGTCGACGATAACTGATCTGGCGTGATATTGGTACTGCATATTGTCCAGCAAACATACAGGAAAGGGACCGATATCCGACATGTAGTGTCATGGTATGGGCTGGCATCATGATCAATGGCCGTACGTTCCTCTATGTGCTTCCATCTGGGACTATGACTGGCCAACGATACATTAATGATGTTCTGCTACCTCATGTTCGCATGTTCCGTGGTGCTGTCGATGATAGATTCATTTTCATCGACGACAACGCAACATGTCATCGAACAGTCGCTGTCCAGGAGTGTCTTGAGAGCGAGGATATTTAACGCTTCGTATGGCCAGCACGTTCTCCAGATCTGAATCCCATTGAAAATGTGTGGGATGCTTTGGGGAGGAGTCTTGCTGGTCGCCAATGCTCTCCAATAAACAAGGACACCCTCATCCGTGCACTGACAGAGGAATGGGATAAATTACCCCAACAGCTGCTTGATAATGTTGTGCAAAGCATGACACTACGTGTGGATCTTGCATCGCCCTCCATGGTGGCCATATCCCGTATTGACATCTTACACCGGAACGCCTGCGGACGGTAATTGCATTTTTTTTCACGTTTACGTATTCTGCACAAAATAGCATGTTTGTCCCTTGAACACGTTCCAAAGCCTTCTGGATTTCAGAGCACCATAAATTGTCTTTCTTGTAATGTCCTGGCATTCTGACATTATTTTATTTCACTTGGCATCCAACCACACTTACCTTTTTATGCGCTATATAGCCGTTTATGATTACGTCCTTAGCAATTGTCCAGCAGTGTATGTACACTGGCGGAAAGTAAAAAATGAACACTAAGAAGTCTGATACCATAGAAATTTATACAGCATAATAACGGAATACAGAGGATAACGTGATCAAAACATTATGGCAAAATACAGCTGTATTTGCTGGTAAACTGAAAAATAACATTTCCATGTAACATGGTTAGTACGAGGTTGAACCGCCATGAACTGCGTCACACTGTGCAATTCTGGCATGGAGTCTGTCGTACAGATGTTGGATGTAAGTTTGGGGTATTGAGTTCCAAGCATCCTCAACCTGGACGCGTAAATCGGGGATGGTCGTGGCTGGCCGTGGAGACCGGATAAGTCGTCGTCCCATAAAATCCCACACGTGCTCAATGGGGGACAAATCCGGTGAACGTGCAGGCCATGGAAGTTGTCTCACACCCTGAAGTGCATGTTGCGTTGCACGTGCCGTGTGTGGGCGTGCGTTATCTTGCTGGAAAATACCATGATGGACCGACCTTACAAATGGCACAACATCGGGCTGAATGATGTTGTTGATGTAGTAGGAGCTGTTTAACGTACCCGGTACAAACACTACTTGTGTACGGGAGTGATAGCTGATCGCTCTCCACACCAGGAGACCAGGTGTAGGCCCTGTGTGTCGCTGGCGGATGCAAGAAGGGTGGAGACGCTCCCCTGTGCGCCTGCGAACACGCATACGGCCGTCGGAGGCTCCCAAGCAGAATTTGCTCTCATCGCTGAACACGACAGATCGCCATTGCGTTCTCCAGTACAGACGTTGGCGACACCACTGCAGCCGTTCCTGACGGTGGGCGGGAGTCAGAGGTACACATGCCAGAGGCACACGTTCACGTAGTCCTGCATCCAGTAGACGGTTGCGGATTGTTCGCACAGTCACCTCAGGTGCAACGGCAGCTCGGATTTGCGTCGCAGTGGATGTTCTACTTGACAACGCCGCTCTTCTTATGCGTCGATCGGTCCGCTCATTAGTCCGTCTGTGACTCCCGGTTCCACGTTTCCTCGTGTGGGAATGTTCCTCGGACCATCTACGCCACCATCGTACCACCACCGATACTTCCCGTCCAATTCGCTCCGCGATACGACCACCCGGCCTCGCGGAGTCCAACTAGACGAACTCACTCAAAGTCCGATAACTGCTGAAATCGTACGTCTTCCATGTCCAGGCATTGCAGCTTCTTCAGGGTCTTCGCACGTGTCCGTACGCCGACGACTGATTACATTCACTTCGCCGTACTCCTTAAATACCACCGACGATTATTTGCATATTATGCCGTGCTGTGGCGCAAGCGCTCACCGGTTGATCCCGAAATTAACATCACACCTACGTAAACCCGACCCCATTAACATATGTAAATTTCATTATCGTCCGCCAATTCCTTCTTGGTGTTCTTTTTTCACTTTCCGCCAGTGTATATCAGCTGTACAGGACAATTTTCTCTACGTGAAAGGTTTGATAAAGAACAAAGGCCGCCACCCCATTGGCCGAGTGGTCTGACTAGCTGGCTTCTGGCCATTCTTCAGAGATGGACACATGTTCGAATTCCATAGGTATGGGTTGTGTGATTGTACCACTGCACAGGCTGTCTCTCTTCCCTTGAACCAATGGTCCTGAATTGTAGACGGGCGCCTCATTATAGTCTTGAGTTGCACGTAGTGTTCGTTAAACCTCGAAATAAAAATAAGGAACAATGATAGCTTCTGACTTTTTAGCATTTATACCTACTTTCTATTGTAGCAGTGAAAGTTATGTGCGAAGTAAGGGTCACACTAGGCTGTTAGATATAGGCTATATGATAGGGATAAGAGGAATAAACTGCTGGACAATTGCTAAGGACGGATCATAAACGGCTGTATAGCGCATAAAAAAGTAAATGTGGTTAGATGCCAAGTGAAATAAAATAATGTCAGAATGCCAGGACATTACAAGAAAGACAATTTATTGTGCTGTGAAATCCAGAAGGCTTTGGAACGTGTTCAAGGGACAAACAGGTCATTTTATGCAGAATACGTAAACGTGAAAAAAATGCAATTACCGTCCGCAGGCGTTCCGGTGTAAAATGTCAATACGGGATATGGCCACCATGGAGGGCGATGCAAGATTCCACACGTCGCGTCATGCTTTGCACAACATTATCAAGCAGCTGTTGGGGTAATTTATCAAATTCCTCTGTCAGTGCACGGATGAGGGTGTCCTTGTTTATTGGAGGGCATTGGCGACCAGCAAGACTGCTCCCCAAAGCATCCCACACATTTTCAATGGATTCAGATCTGGAGAACGTGCTGGCCATGCGAGGCGTTGAATATCCTCGCTCTCAAGACACTCCTGGACAGCGACTGTTCGATGACATGTTGCGTTGTCGTCCATGAAAATGAATCTATCACCGACAGCACCACGGAACATGAGGTAGCAGAACATCATTAATGTATCGTTGGCTAGTCATAGTCCCAGTTGGAAGCACATAGAGGGACGTACGGCCATTGATCATGATGCCAGCCCATACCATGACACTACATGTCGGATATCGGTCCCTTTCCTGTATGTTTGCTGGACAATATGCAGTACCACTATCACGCCAGATCAGTTGTCGTCGACAATCAGACGATAGACTGTATCTACTCTCATCTGAGAAGAGGACAGCAGACCAGTCGTTATCAGTCCAATTGCGATGTTGATGGCACCATTGCAAACGGGCGGTACAGTGACGTCTGGACAATGGGATGCACACAACAGGACGGCGGGCGTATAGTTCTCCTTCATGCAAACATCTGGCGACAGCTTTTCGGGAGATCCGCTTGCCAGTAGCAGCCATAAACTGATTTGCTACCTCACTAGCTGTGCTGCGCCGGTGTCTTTTTGTTGATAGCACTATGTACCGATCTTCTGCAGGTGTCGTACTGCGAACACAACCACCCCCGTTACGTTTGCTACACTCTCCATTTGTTTGAAATGATTTCCAAAGCCTTGAAACAACACTGTGGCTGACGTCGATCTCCCTGGCAACATCTGTTATTTTTCGCCCTTCTTCAATCTTGCCAATAATACGGCCACGCGTAAAATCATCTAGGTGATATCGGGAAGACATACTGAAAATTGCAAGTTCGTCAATTGATTCTTTCCCTTTCAACTTTGCGTTTGAACAACAACGGTCAATACGCGTCAAATCCGTTATATCTCTTATCAGCGCTATGACGTCACGAACAAGTTCGGCAATCCAAAATTTGCATACGCACAACACGTCTTACTGTATCCCGCACTTATGCTAATTTCCACATTTTCCTGCCTTCCATTTTATGGTTGCTATCGTTGCTATTGTCATCCGTCCTTAGCAATTGTCCGGCAGTGTATTAAGGAACAGATATATTTAGTGGCGTGACAGGATAAATAATGCAGATACAGTCATTTGCAAAAGTTTAAGACCACCTGTCAATTTATTGAAAATTAAGATTTTCAAAGAAACAACTAATTACTAGTCAAAGACATCTGAAAAAATGACACCACGGATGAATACTTGCCTTCTTTTTGTGTGATTACCTTTACTTTTTATAACTGACAGAATACGGTGTAGCGTACTCTCAACGAGGTATTTGCAGTAGCCATTTAAAAAGTCTTTGCACCACACGTACTTTATCGCGTCAATCAAAACTTGGGAATCTGATGGATGTTTTTCTGTTACCGTGTCTTTAAAATGGTCCACAAATCGTGGTCGGGACTATTACCGAGCCAGTCAAGCACAGTAATGTTTTTCCTCTGCATGCAGTCATTTATTGTCTTTGATCTGTGGCATGGAGCACCATCATGCATAAAGATTGTGCATCTGTGCTTTTGAATATGAGCTAACAGCTTCTCATGTAACATTTACACATAAAAAGGCCCAGTCATTATAGAGCCTGTCAGCAAAAAGGATAATGAAGCAGTACCGGATGCTGACATAGCACCCCATATCATCTGACTACGCGGTGTCTCACGGTGCTAACGGTGTTTTTTTCATCAAGGCTTTTAATCGTCGAACATGTGCTTCACGTGTTTTAAATTGACGCACAATTGATTCATGGGGAAAAAAACTTTGCTCCCAATTTTCAGAATTCCACGACTGATGACGCTTGCTTCAGAAACTGGAGCCTCTTTCTTTTTTCGTGACGCAGGTTAGTCTAGATGTATGTGCAGGTTATTTATAAGACTTTATCAAAATTCTTTGCTAAGACGTCGTGAAACAGTGCTAATACTAATATCAGACCCTTTTGAATGTAGAAAGGTCTTTATTTTCTTGCATGAACTCCTCGGAGAACGCATAACTATTCGCCTTATGGTATTGTCATCACGTGGGGTTGTTTTCCTTGGACGTCCACTTCTATTTCAGTAGCTAAATTTACCTGTATCTTAATATTTCATAATCGGATTATGAATAGCAGTCTTGCTCACATTCACCTTTCTGCTTACGTCACGTTCAGAATATCCTTAATGATATAAAGTCATTATTTGTGCCCTCTGAGTATCACTTAATGACCCTTTTTGCCCATTTTTCGCTACATACGTACAAAACCTCTCCTCATGGAAACCAAAAGCAAACTGACGCTCGCACGCTTCCTCCAACTCTATCAACAGCTGCCACTGTAGGATGATGCAACACCGACAGGAAGTTGAGTAATATCGGCAGAAATCTCCTAATATCAACAGGTGGTATTAAACTTTTGCAAATGACTAATAACGTAGTTCTTCTGTAGGAGACAAAGTTCATAAAAATAAGTGTTTTGAGCATGTATGACGAATGGGAGATGAAAGATTCTCGCGAAAGCAGCTGGTCGCAGAAGTAAAAGACCTAGAACATGAGATGATGATGTTAAATGAGCTATTGTCTACAGTGGTATCAGTTTCGGAGAGGCAGGCAATCTTGCAAGGGACTGAGATACATGTAGAATATACACTGAAGAACAATTGAATTAGAAATACCTGTCTAGTAACGAGTAGCACCACCTTTCACCATGATGACGTCGGCGATTCGTCTCTGCATGGACTCGACAAGACACCGGAAGCGTTGGGAAGCCATACGAATCCACGACCCCTGAACAAGCTCCCACAGTTCACGAAGATTTGATGGAGGGGGTCAGAGCCTCGAACATCTCTTTCGATGGCATCCCAGATGTGTTCGATGGGATTGAGGTCAGGTGACCTAGCTGGCCAAGGAAACGAGGTCACGTCGGTGGAGTGTTCATCCAACCATTCGGATACAATTCGAGAGCGATGGCACGGTGCACTGTCTTGTTGCAGGATGAGGTCCCCAGTGGGATGTTGAAGGCGCACAAACGGGAGCAAATGGTCGTCCAGGATATCCCGGTAACGTTGATCTGTGAGAGACGATGTCACACGTACCAGGGGTCCCATTTCAGTCCACGTAAACAGTCCCAAGACGAGAATGCCACCCCCACCAGCTTGAAGAGTACCCTGCTGGCAAGAAGGATCCATCGCTTCTTGTGGTTTGCGCAGTACTCGTATCCTGCCATCCCCATGTACCAACGTGAATCTCGACTCATCAGTCCAGGCAACATTTTTTCACATGTCTAGGGTCCAGTGGCGATTGTTCCCGCGCTCATACTAATCTTTGCACCATGTGATGTGCGGTCAGCAGCAGTACCCTCGTAGGACGATGGCTTCTGTACCCCATAGCGAGGAGATGGTTCTGGATGGTGTGGCTTCTTACACGTTTTTGTGCACCAGCGTTAAATTGCAGAGTGATTTCTTGTACCGTGGACAGTCTATCCGCTGTTACAATGCGAGCTAGCCGATGACCCTGCTCATCCACACGCTGTTGTCCACGGCAGTTGGCCCTTGCAGGGATGGTTTTACCGGATTCGATGTACTCACGGTGAACCCGTGACACAATGGCTCGTGAAAATCCCAGTGTCTGCATGACTTCCGAGATGGAGTGACCCATTCGTTGGTCCCAGACAATTTGCCCACGATCAAATGCGCTTAGATCCTTCGTCTTACTTATACTGCGCCCGACTCATACTGATTCCCGTCGCATCACTCCTTATATTGTCGGATCGCTGCATACGTCATGTCGTTTCCGTTTACAGGGCCGCCCACAGCGCCACATTTGCATAATGCCAGCTGTCTCTAATTCAATTACTCTTCAGTGTATATAGTTAATGAGCGTGAATTTGTATTTCATCTCAATTTTTAGCTCTTATAGTTTACCCAAGTGCTGTGCAGTGTCGGTATGAAAACACCTTGTAAGTAATTGAGCCGCCTCGGTGGCGCAGTGGTCTAAGCGATGGCCTCTGATCATTCGTCTGAAAGGGGTCCGGGTTCGAATCCCGGTGAGGCATGGATGTTGTGTTTGTCTAACGGCACTGGCTCCCTCCCTTTCCTGGAACCAGTGACCCTAAATTAGGGACGGGCTACTTCTTATAGCCCATTGAGTTTGCTCACGGTGGTCGTTAAACCTCCAATCAAAAATCATAAACAGTCCCACGGTCCCTCTCTATCCATTGCCACTTGGAATCCGATCAAGGCGACTTACATCTGTGAACATTATCTTTGCCGATTAATCTTCAGACGGGAGATACACACCAATGATGGCGGGCTGTACGATGCGCCCTGGGCAATGGTAAACAGCATATACGTTTCCCGGCATGTAGTCCTCGCTACATTTAAACGTCTTGACACTGTATGGAGCACAATTTGACCACTTGTGCTTGCTTGAGATGATTAGCCAACTGGCCGCAATACTTTTTCGACTCCGTTTTGCCATTTTGTCCTGGGAACGATCTCCAGCAAAACATCTGACAGGGTTTCTATGTCCCCTGAACGCTGACGAAAGCTATGGCACTATACTGTGTGCTACTCCAAACTCTTTGGGGACATCGGTAACAGTCGGGTCTCGGAGCTTGCCGATAATTTAGAACATCCATTGTTATCTACATCCCTCTGCTGCTCAAACAAGCAAAGTTCTCGTTCCATCGGGGAAACACGTGAAAAACAAGACGAAATCATATCAGACAAGACTCTGCTTCTTGCCTGTACACACGCTTGACAGATGGCATATGCTCACACTAAATTTGCATTCGAGCTGCGCATCATGGTATGTCTTCATACGTCACACCGTACTCGTGTGCATATGTTCGCATACTCTTTTATTCCCATGATGCTCTGTAATCATTAGATTTCATGATCGTCCTTAAGTTTTGGACAGCATTGTATGTCACTAATCAGTCACCCAGTAATTGGAATATACACCACTGCCTGAAGATTGAAAAGTCATCTGCAGTAGTGACCAACACATAGTGGTGACACATGGGCTTCACTTAAAGATAAATTTAGATATTTCTGACACTGTGGATATGCAGCGGTTGGACAGAATTATGTGAACACTACGATCAGAGACGTGACTTTTAATGCAGCTGCGTACGTCGCAATACGCAAAGGTATTCACCATTTTTTGGTTGTAAGAGCTTTGTTTCAATCCCCAAGGTTCTGTGTTTTGTTTTGGTTTGAGATTTAACGACCACTGTGAGCAACTCAATGTGCTATAAGTAGTAGCCCTTCCCTAATTTAGGGCCACTGGCTCCAGGGAAGAGATTCAGTGCCATAAAGCAAACACATCCATGCCTCACCGAGATTCGAACCCGGACCCATCTCGCACGAATGGTCACAAGCCAGCGCTTAGACCACTGCACCACCAGGGCAGCCAAGGTCCTGTTTAAGTGCATTTAAAGTGTCTTGTTGCAAATTTTATTTCAGGGTGACGACGAAATGAGCGACCTAACGGACTTCGAAAGAGGGCTCATTGTTGGTGGCCAGCTAGTTGGTGCCTCCGTGTCAACAGTCGCCAGGATAGTGGGGGTATCCAGAGTTACTGTGGACAGCATACCATGTTCGTCATGACAGCATACGGTGTTCGTGGCAAAAATTCGTCTGCGAAACACAGGAGCGGCTGGAAAACGACCCTGAATGATACAGACAGAAGAGAATTAAAGAGGATTGTTACCCGTAATACGACCCGAAAATTAGTGCGCAGCTCAATCTGCAAATCCAGATCCCAGTATCGACGAAAGCAATGCGCAGGGAACTGCATAGCCAGGATATTCATGGCAGAGCTATTATTACGAAACCTCTGGTGACCCGGGTGAATGCACAACGGCGACGGCAGTGGTACCAGGAGCATACAACGTACACTGCCAATGCATGGAAGCGTGTAATATTGTCGGATAAGTCACATTTACACTGTTCCCCATCGCAGCACGTGTTTACATGTGGAGAACACCATCCGAAGCGTACAACCCAGAATGTCTGCTCTCAACAGTGCAGCATGGTGGTGGTTTTGTCATGTCCTGGGGGTCATATTGTGGTTTTGAGCAGGTCCTCTGATTACCTTGAAACGATGGATGACTGGTAGGGCGTATGAAACCATTTTGGCCGACCAAGTCCATACATTTGCTAAGGTTGTGTTTCCTGCTGGGGACGCCATTTATCAAGACGATAACGCCCCAATTCACAGCTCTGAATGTCCAATCATGGTTTGAGGAACATAAGGACGAACTTTCACACCTTCCTAGGCTTCCCCAATCACCAGACTTATACATCATCGCGCCACTGTGGTCTGTGTTGGAAAACAGAATAAGATCCCGTTATATTTCTCCTGTATCTCTCAAGGATCTGGAGCAGTTTCTGCATGAAGAATGATGTAACATCCCACTAACCAATATTCAGGATTTGTATGCTTCCATTCCAAGGAAGATTCAGGCAGTTTTGAATTCCAGTGGTGGTCCCATACCCTTTTAGGTACGCAAAACCTTCTTCTCCTAGGCGTTCACATTATTCTGTCCAGCCCCTAAATATGGGTATCTCTGATGCTCATATGTATCTGCTGTTGGTAGAACATCTCTGTGAACTCCACAGAGAGTGGTGCCTGTGTCGATGCTCCTATAATTACAGGATAATCCTTGATGCTGAGAGTCAGTTATGGGAACCCGGAAGGAGCAATTATATCCTAAGAATCATATTCACTCATTGGACAAAGACCACGAGGAGTGTAAGGGCATTGTTGAGAACTTAGCAATTTGTCGTTTGAGGAAATTCTTCACGTAAACATAATGCACACACATTACATCTACTGGGTGCAGACGTTGTCATTGAAAGATTTGAACGATATGCTGTCTTTGAGTGGCTCACACACTGCTGTGTCCGAGACCTCATATTTTCACAGCACATTGTGTTGACAAATGAAGCGAATTTCGACTATAGCAGAATCTCGTACGAGTTGTCACAATCAGTATATGTAGACAAGCCACCTCGCATTTAAGAAGCTCTGAAGAGCCCCACATTTAATTTTGCTATCAGTGTGTGCCGAGTCATAGTGAGAAATTAGTTCACTGTACCGTCCTATAGCCACCAGTATACCTCTAAGTCCCTGAATACCTGCGTTTCCTCGATACTATTGCACTCGGGTTGATGATGTACCTCTGACTCTTGGTCGGAGCACATGTTGGTATTGCAGTAAACGTGCGGGGCACCGTCTTGAGATTACTCGCCCAACGCTGGATGGGGGAAGGGTTAATGAGTTTCCTGTGAAATGGTCTGATTGACGCCTCGGAACTGAACGTACAAAGGTCGTTCCATAAAAATTGATAGTAATTTTTTGTTGTTGAATTGGTAACAGTGCGAAGGGGAATAATAACCACGCAGACGACTAACTGAATTAAGCCGCCCCGGTGGCGCAGTGGTTTAAGCGATGGCCTCTGATCATTCGTCCGAACGGGGTCCGGGTTCGGACCCCGGTGAGGCATGGATGTTGTGTTTGTCTTACGGCACTGGCTCTCTCCCTTCCCTGGAGCCAGTGACCCTAAATTAGGGACGGGCGACTGCTTATAGCCCATTGAGTTGCTCACGGTGGTCGTTAAACCTTAAAAAAAAAAAAAAACTAAATTATGGAGGTATCTATGGTTATTAACCGTGGCTGACGATTCTAGTTGTGTTATTGCGCAGTTGTTTACGGTACGTCTGCATTTCGCCATACAGCTATGGCAGTGAGTGATTCAGAGTTAAGAAGTAAAATTCGTTGCGCGATAAAATTTTGTTATCGTTTGAGTAAAACGGCTCCAGAAATACATAGTTGATTTAATGAAAAAAGCTCACAAAGATAAATGTTTGGGTGAGTCAACGATTTTTAGATCGCACCATGATTTCAAAAAAGCGCGTTTGTCGGCAGAACTCGCTCCTAGGCCTGGTCGACCTGAAAGTGTTGTTACGGAGCGTATTGCTAACACTGTTTGGGCCATGCTTCAAGAAAATCGGCGAATAACGTATGAAAACATAGCGGCGTCAACTAATATTTCAAAAACGTCGGCATTCCGCATTCTACGGGACAAATTACTGCTGCATCGTGTGTGTTTCATCATCTGACGAGAGAATAATTGTTAGCCAGAGTTCAGGTCTGTCAGGAACGGAAACAAATGATTGCAAAGGATCCAAATTTTCTAAATATAGTCATAACTGTCGATGAAACATGGGTCCACTATTTGGATCCTTTCACGAAGCGCGCAACGAATGTCTGGAAAGACACTGGATCGCCTCCTCAGAGAAAAAAGATGGCCTCTCTCAAACCAAAAAAGCTGGGAAGATAATAATGACAATTTTCTTTGATCATAAAGGTGTAGTCTACCAGCATGCCGTTCCTCCACAAATTACTGTCAATGATGAGTATTACATTTTAGTCTTGAAGTGTCTGCGACGACACATATCGATTAAGTGACATGAACATGTGGGTAAGTGGACCCTACACCATAACACCTGCCCACATGTGGCTGATTCTGTTCAACAGATTCTTACGAAATGCCGAATTGAAATCATGCCACAGCCTACCCACAGTCCTGACCTCACCCCCGTGCGATTTCTGGTTGTTTCCAACAATAAAGTTCCGTGTCGCAACATTCCACACAGATGCTGACATTATTCAAGCTGTACAGGGGTCGCTAAAGCAGCTTCCACAAAATTCCTTCGCCACATGCTTTGAAAAGTGAACTGAACGATGTGACTGTTGCATATCATCCGAGGGAAGATACTTTAAGAAAGAATAACACATACTTTGCTGTACCTATATGTCTTCATTTTGTGTGATTTTACTGTTTTTTTATAGAACGGCCATTGTAGCTCATTTTGTCTTCTGAGTTCACGTCAAAGCCACTGTCAGCAGCTCCCATGCGGGCAGAGAAGAAGCTTTGTAGCATTGAGTGCAAGATGCAGTGGATCTTGTCGATGAACCTCAGTGTGTTAGAAAGCATTTGAGAATATTTATATTGCAGTGCCGATGTTTGTACTCTATCCAAGAAAGGAAACGTTGAACGGGTGTTGGCATGGCCAGCGTGTTCTGGCAATGGATGTCAATATAGCTTATAATGAATAAACGCTTTTGCTACCACGCTAATTATCGTGAATATAGCTTTCACTAATATTATAATGAATTCAATGCTTGTACTAAGCTTCTAATAGTGAATTCAAATGGTTGTTGTTTGTTAATTATATCATGAATAAAGTCTCCTGCTAGTAGTGTAGTAATAGTAATGAACAAACTTATAACTGGTAGTAATGTTGTAGTAGTAATTAAGATGAATAAAGTCTTAATGCTGGTTGTTACTAATAACACCAAATGAAATAAACCTAACAGCCAGACAGAGGTCTGACAGTACTATGAACTGAGAAAGACGTACTTACGTAAAACCTTTTATTATGAACTTCTTGAATCATCCAACACACACACACTAATCGTATCACAATAATGAAGAAAACCTAATCACATAGAACGAAACTCTCCCTACACACATCAACAAAAAGCTCTCTTTCACATAAACAAACGCTCTTCCTATACAACAACAAACGCTCTCTCCGTACAACAACAAACGCTCTCCTCAGGTATCGTTGAACGCCTATTTATACTGGCTACCACCACGTCATGACTTACACTCATTGCCAGATCTCATTCAGCGGGTGAAATAACATCTCGTTCAGTAAGAAGATAATTTACATAGAAAAATAAAATAACCAGAGATAGTAAAATCAAAAGGAAAGTGAATCGAGAGTATACGTTACAAGCTCATAACCTTTATGACAAATGCGTGTTTTCGTGCTTCACTGATGTGTCCCGTACATTTGTGGTTTTTAAAGTTCTATTTGTCTGTAGTACAGTGAGATTGCGAATTTTGCACTTGCAAGTGATATTACGTCGTAATTCTGAAGAAGGTTCGATTGGTTCCCAAACGGGAAAGAGAACTTGCGCTGAAGTGCAGGGAATAGGTATGTTACAAACCTCGCTATAAATTAGGGGCCTACCTGAGGTGTGAAAGGCTAAAGAGAAGGACCATCAATCTAGCCGGACGATTGGTTTAGGATATACCCTGATAGGTAGACTACACCTAGTACATCACTTTTCCAAGGAATAAAAGACACTGGAACTAAATAGTGTTGCAAGCGCCCTATACATAGAATCTAAGGAAAGCCCATTGCAGTCAGCCTTCCATTCGCTTGGGTTATTAATGGGTGATGATATTTACTTTCTTTTGTTGAATTGTGAGTAAAATTATATTTCTAAAAAAAAGAAAAAAAAACCTACCAACAGAAAAACCTCACAAAATTACCGCTTAGGATTGGCTGCCTAGTTGTTCGTGAAATGAAAGGAAATTAGGTAGAATTAGCCAAATGTTACCTAAATACCGAGACATCATTAAGACGAAGAGGCCTATGTCTGAGGATATGATTTTGGTAGTAGGTCTAGAATATGTTTATCTGGTATATACAAATGTTTCAAGCTTCAGCAGGTGTGGCATTTGCTGTGATAATACAAATGCTTTCCAGGTTGGTTTGGCGGAAACCTGCGGAACAATGCATTGTGTAGCTTGTTTTTGTATTGGATAGTATGACGATAAAAGTTGTGGCGGTATTCTGGACCCAAAAAGCTGCTCTAGTTCAGAAGAGGTAGAAGTCTATTACGAAGATACAGATATTTTTTTTGAAACGAGACAGAGAGAAAAGGTTTTTATTCTTGGTGATTTAAATAGTAAAGTTAGAAACCCAAATAGGGCAACTGAAGATATATTTGGTAAACTTCATAAAAAATTATTTGACAAATAGAATTGGAAAAAAACAATCGTTGATGTATTTTTGGGGACAAAACATGCAACTGTTTATTTGAGAGGAAGAGACTTAAAAGAGGAAAAGTGTGTAGATGGACTGTCACAGTGAAAGATCTATTAGAAAATGCGGTTAAGGATACTAAAATTATCGGAGGTTTTGAAAAATCAGCAGTGATTCCTTTTTAGGAGCATCTAGTGTCAGTCAGCTTTCAGGTAACTATTTGGTTGAATCAGGGATTATATGACAGATAATGCAGAAATGAGGTAGTGTTTCTCTCTCTCTCTGTCTCTGTCTCGACGTTTGAATAAGATTATATTGAGATTAACTCCTCACCCAGATAAAGTACTGAAGTTCAGTGGAACAGCTGTAAAAGATGTGGTCATAGGCGCAGATGTCTAACCTGTCGTCGGAAGTGTATCCGTGTTTGAGTCTGATGAAATATGGATGTGTTTGTCTTCCCGGGAAGCAGTGGCCAAAAGAAGTCGGGGACTGGCGACTGTTCGTGACCCTTAGTTCCTTATGGTGGTTGTTAAACCACAAAACAAGTTGACGTTTATGGAACGAAAAGCCTACAAATGTGATAGCTGATCAGTCGAGTGAAGGGCAATATGAGTTTTTAGAAGGGGTAAGGGATGCTGAGAGAGTGCAGTCTTGCTGAACCACCTTTTTCTGAAGTTCTATGAGGTGAGCCAATATTTATATATTCTTTGAAGAGGATTTTGCGTGTGAGATCGTGGAACAGGTTCAGTGTATTTGAGTTTTGAATGAAAGTCAAACGCAGTTAAAGTCAGCTTTTCAAAATTCTCTTCTCCAGGAATACTGGATTAACCAGGATGGAAAGAAATACTGGGAGTGGTTTGAGTCAACTATGGAATAAGACAGAAGCGTGGGAGAACTCTACTTCAGCTTTTGATATATATGGGCAAACTGGTTAAAGAATATAATTCAGCATCGTGGTTCTAGTGTTCGCTAGTTTTCTTGATTTGCAACTTAATGCTAATTTTGAAGTGTACCGTAATCTGCTGAGGAGTACTTACGAGATACTTCGAATGGAGATACATGTTGGAAAGTATATATCAGTATTTGGAAGTCTAACCAAAAAAATCATTAATTTTGTACTGCAGGGAAAGGAGCTTGAAGTGGAAACATTTAAATTTTTTTAGGTGTGATTATTGATGTAACTGGAGAGCTCGATAAGAAATTGGACAACAGGAATCAGCAAAGCAAGGAAAGTCTGCTACCAGTTGTATAAAATCTTGTTCACTGAGAAACTGTTCGGAGCTTCTGTTGTGGAAGAAAATTTATCAGAGCATCTAAGGTGTTGTGAGGACATATGTCACACAGGAAATGAAAGATGACACAGCTGTTGCATTCTGTGGTTTCAGCTCATAAACAAAGGGTTTGACTTAAAACATGGTGGACTGGAGATGAAAAAATACCCATTTGAAACCCATCGAAGAAAAATATATTAAAAGCAGAAAATTTTGCAAAGCGCAGGAAGGAAGAGATGGAGAATTTCCGTTATAAAACAACACTAAAGGAATGATTTTTAAGAGGCACGGGCTTTCAAAATGTCAGGACACCACGCTGGTGAGAAGGTTTGAGGTGATCACGATCACGTTTGGAGCTACGTATCTATGGAATATGAACTGGCACCGTCTCTGCGCATGCAGTCTCCTAGATACTGAAAGAGGTGAAACTCCGTAACGATGCAGATTTACGTCACATATTTACTGGGATATTTTGACTTAGTTAAACACCCGAGTGTTTGTCTTGCGATTTAGGACGTGCCACTCAAGGTCATATTGTGCTGTGCCACACCCTACGTGGCTACTGACCATTTGTCCGCGATGGGTCCGGATTCTAATCCCGGTGAAGCATGGATGTAGTGTTTGTCTTACGGCATTGGCTCTCTCCCTTCCCTGGAACCAGTGACCCTGAATTATGGACGGGTGACTGCTTATAGCCCATTGAGTTGTTCACGGTGGTCGTTAAACCTCCAAAAAACAAAAAAGCATCCTACGTACCGCGAATATGTCGCCATCTAATTGAAAACAACGTTCCTGAAACTTAACCAGGTTTTTCATTTCATTTTAGTTCGAAACGCCAACGAATCACGAAGGGTATAACTGCCCAGCGTAGAGTTAGAATGAATTGTTTGGCCTTCAGTTGCATGTTTGAAAATGTTTTGCACCTAAAAATGGCTGCCTCACATTCCTACTCAGGAATGAGCAGAAATTTTCGCTTGGGGCAAGACCAGATAAGAATTAGAGTGCAGACAGGCAGAAAACTTTTGCTTGGAAAACCACACTGTATTTATGCGACTGTTCGCGGTAGCCTAATGGAAAACCTGTCAACAGTAAAATCAAATGCTGTCTGAAGTGTTAGTCATCTCAATAAGGTTAGAGATTGTTGCTTTTCTGTAATAGTCGCTGTGCCTCTTAGTTTTACTGGATTGCCAAACATGGGAGCACTGGTCTTATTTTTACAAATAAGGTAATAAAGTAGAAATACACAATTTGGAATGTATGCATTTTTGTTCTAAAAAAATCTCTATTTAGGTTAACGCTCTAGACGAAAGCCTAGAAAAAAAAAACTTGTGGGCATGATGGACATCACGAGGTTTAGAGAATGAGTTGCCCCTCTCCGTAATTATTGACGGTTAGCTATTTCAAAAGGGAATCCTACTTAAACACTGTTTTTGCCTTTCATTTTATTTTGCTTTTAGTTATTTCTATGTTAGTGGTGCTTCACTTGGTGTTTCTTCACGAAAGTATTACGCATATTGTTGGTGTTTCTGACACAACAATGTGCGTAATATTTTCAAACGTACGTTGCGTTTGATAGATATGTTAACGGCCTTGTTTGACCGAAATCGACCTTTTCTTTTTGAATCTAACGTTGCAACCTATTAAAACTCTACTTTTGATGATTCATATTTTGCCTGTAAAATCCCGAAGGAGAATTCGGATAAAATTTATAAGAAAAAGGAAACATGCGTTTTGTGTGATGAGCTATTTCCACGACTATCGGACTATTTTTTCTGTAGTTTTGCATGGTTTCCTGGGTAATTTCAAAATTTCTTATGGTGCATTAATTTTAAGAAATTGTGAGGCATTTAAGATATTTCATGAATAAAATAGTTTATTGGCTGTGAGGGGTGTTTAAAATACATTTTGAAAATGCTCCAAATACGTGGCGATAGTTAATAAATAAATACATCGCTCTTTCCACGTTCCAGAAACACACAGCATCCGAAAAATTGTTTTTCAGCGGCCGCTGTGGAATTGAACCAACAGAACTCTCTATATCTAGCCGAGCGCGTTACATATACGCCACGGTGGGCAACAATCCACGGTGCTATGTGTATTTTCAAGTCAGCTTCTGACATCATAAATCCGTAAGATGGGCTCAGCTACTGAGACGTCTCCATCTGGAGGGCATGAACGGCACTAGCTATATATATATTATAGCAATTAAATCCAAAGGGCGAGATCCAAGGTGAAAATACTCCAAATACGTGGCGATAGTTAATAAATAAATACATCGCTCTTTCCACATTCCAGAAACACACAGCATCCGAAAAATTGTTTTTCAGCCGCCGCTGTGGAATTGAACCAACAGAACTCTCGATATCTAGCCGAACTATCGCCACGTATTTGGAGTATTTTCACCTTGCATCTCGCCCTTTGGATTTAGCTGCTATAATATATATATATATATATATATATATATATATATATATATAGCTAGTGCCGTCATGCCCACCAGATGGAGACTTCTCAGTAGCTGAGCCCATCTTATGGATTTATGATGTCAGAAGCTGACTTAAAAATACACATAGCACCGTGGATTGTTGGCCACCGTGGCGTATATGTAACGCGCTCGGCAAGATATCGAGAATTCTGTTGGTTCAATTCCACAGCGGCGGCTGAAAAACAATTTTTCAGATGCTGTGTGTTTCTGGAACGTGGAAAGAGCGATGCATTGATTTATTAAAATACATTTTCTTTGATGAAGATGCAATAACCAATTCAGCACACTTCCTAGCCGTTGAGTATATTGAATGGCAAATGCTACAGTACTCCAACCCATTGGGCTGCCCCGGTTGCGGAGTGGTCAGAGGCGCCGGTTTCCTAGTAGTCGCCTGAGCACCACGCCCCCTTATGAGACATGGCGGTGCGCTTGCTCCACGGCGTTGTCTTCTCCCTCTTCTGGAATCTAGTGGCCCTAAATTTAGGACGGGTGACTGCTTATATAGAGCTAAGTGTTGCTCATGGTAGTCGTTAAACGACGAAACAAAGGGGGAAAATCCATTGGATGAGTGAAAGCAATCTCATAAGGGATTTTATGTTGATTTATGAACAACGTACGGGGAGAGGTGCTTTATGCTATACATCAGACAATAACTTTACCCAAAGACCGAAGAGGTAATCCCCAGAAAGGGCAACTACCGCCTTACGATAGTTAAGTGGGAACTGCTACCTCTGGTGAATTGCCAAATACGTCAGAGCATGTAAAATTGAGTAGTTGAAAAATTAAATGTGGCATTAAAAACTTAAATTATTTTTGAATTTTTTTTGCAGTACGATTTTAATGCCACATTTTATTTTTAGTAGTTCGAGTTTCAAATAACACTAACATCTAGTAAGAAGGGGTTTCTGCTCCTTATGCTAACTCTTGACAATTTCTTGCGGTCTTGGCGCTAAAATCCACAGCACTAAAAACTGTTGTTCAGCGAAAGGGCGTTGCCCCTGTTTATCTCGGTCTTATTTGACAAGCCTGTCTCATCTAAGGACATTCAAGTAACAGATTGATGAAATTTTATGTATATAGTTCTAAACTCCATTGGTGCTCATTCTCATTTGTTTGGCTCATCCCTAATTTAGAGCGGCTGGTTTCTGGGAGGAGGGTGAAAGAAAATCGGAAGAACGCACAAAACATCCATGTCTTCCCTTGAGATTTCAAAGCATAAAAAAAAATTCTGCTTGGAATCTCAAGGCAATGGAATCTCTGTTTTTACAAGAGACTAATACAGTATGTCTTGTAAGACTAATATAAAATATGTCCCTTGTACACTAACATGCCTCCAAAGACTAATGTCTCTTGTAAAAACACCCACGAATTTTTTCTTTTTTTGCCACGAATAACAAAGTTTTGAGGATGGAGCAATTCATGGTTGGTTTGCAGTCAGTTTTGAATTATTGTCGTGATGACTAGTGGAGGTGCCCGAATTACTTCAGCGGATAAAAATTAGGATTGGATTTACTAATTTCTGAAAATACAAATGCTACAGGTGTACTAATTGAATTAATACGAATCATAAACATAATTTTAGTACATATTGCATGTTAGGTGTTTTTCTTGTAGCTCATTCAAAGCAATCTGTGAAATGAATGAATTTTTTTTGTGTACCTTCATTTGTTTGTCCTTGTGGGGAGAAATAAGCTGGCGAGTGTCCCAGTCCGAAGCTATGCCAATGATACTCTGACGATCTGAGATGACTAAGTCGCAGCAGAAATAATCTTTTCCGTTTCTGCCAACCAGAGTTTCGTGATGGTTACAACACATGCTGTCTGCTCTTTTGTCTGATCTTTGAAGATACCATCTTCTCCTTACATTGCATTTCAACTGCAAAGACAAGAATAAAATGGTAAGGGAAAATAAGATATGCAAATGAAATTAACATTTACTGAGTTTGGCATAAAATTTCAAGCATTTTACTTCACTATCACATGTTTCGTTTCAAACAGCATTTTTAAAATGTCAGTTAAACCTACGTGGTTTGCATAGAAATTAATATCGCACGAAAGAGGCTACTCTGAATTTGTTTTAAAATTGATACATGGTTTACGTTAATATTTTGAATGTACACTGCCATGTTTGATAATCTATGACCAATTGTAATTCAAATTAAGCAGATATAATAACCAGCCTCCCCAGCTCCTAGGACCTCAGTTCGTGGCTTAAGTCAAAGTCGTTGTATTTGAACCAAAGTGTTGTTTCGCTTCGACCCTGCCTTTACATTTACGATGGGCCACATGCTTTTTACTTAGTTGATGAGTAAAATGAGTATATTTTTTTCGGAGAGTGGGGAGGGATTAACGGCCACCGTGAACAACTCTAAGGACTATGAGCAGTCGTTCGCCCCTAATTTGGAGCCACTAGTTCCAGGGATGGGAAAGAACCAGTGCCGTGAGACACACACATTAGCCATGCCTCATCCAAGATTTGGACAAGCTGTCAGAAGATCAGTGTGCTACTGCGGCGGCAATGAGGAAGTCGCCCTCATCTATTTGAAGACTTGCGCGACCATAATACGCCTACGTTCGTGCAGGAGTTCAATATTGTTTCACTTGATCGAGTAGTCAGAGGCTCGGGATTCTGA
Organism: Macrothele yani; assembly: GCA_039090855.1. Taxonomy (NCBI): domain Eukaryota; kingdom Metazoa; phylum Arthropoda; class Arachnida; order Araneae; family Macrothelidae; genus Macrothele; species Macrothele yani. The sequence continues at coordinate 17,257,011 of CM077017.1, forward strand.
CTAATCCTAATTGAGCACGTGTTCGAGTCCCTGTGAAGCATGGGTGGTGTGTTTGCTCCGCGATTCTTGTTCTTCCCCTTTCCTGAAACCAGTTGCCCTAAGTTAGGGGTAGGCGTCTCCTTATGTTCATGGAAGTAAAGTACAGAAAAAAAAAAAAAAAGCTTCATCTGCTGCAAGAGTGTGCTCAAAGGTAAACAGCAAGAGTGTGAAATATAGACGCTTTATTTACACCTCTACTCACTGGCGAAACAAAGGAAGGTTCGTCAAGAATGAGTACTTTTTGCAGAGGCGTAACTAGGTATTTCTGCGCCCGGGGCAAACCACAAAATATTGTGCCACTACCTATCTTCTTTCTTATATAACTACAACTAATGTTTGTCACACAAACATATGTAATTTTATATACGAGCATATATTTGGTGCTACATCAAAAGGACCGAATGCAGCGTGGAAAAGAGGAAATGAAGCAAAAATAAGCAAAGGAATCCGACAAGGATGTTGGCTGTCACCACACCACTTCTCCTCGTCAATGTTTACATTGAGAAAGCCATGAAATAATTTGCTGAAAACAATGGCGAAGGAGTAAATGTCAATGGTAGAATATACAGCACAATATGATTTTCTGATGACATTGAATAGCAGATCATGAAAGGGACTTACAAGAGTCATTAAAAGAATTAAATAAGTCTCTTGAAGATAAATGCAAAATGAATATAGATGTGAAAAAAAACGTAAGTAATGAAATGTACCAGGGACGGAAAGCAAGAGATTTATATCATATTAAAGGGTAAAAAAGTAACACAATTTAAGGATTTCATGTACCTAGGTAGCATTTTTACATCCGATGGAAGAAATGTAAAAGATTTGAGAACTAAGATAGCACAAGCAAAGAATGTTTTCAATACGAAAAGAGAACAATTAACATCAAAGTCCATCTCTCTGGAAACAAAGAAAACTTTTATGTGTGTGGAATGTAGCACTTTTATGCACCTGAAACTTAGATATTGCAAAAAGGGCGAAGTTACAATCATTTGAAATGTGGTGGTGGAGTGGAGACGTATGATGAAAATTGCTTGGACAGAAAGAATAACAAACGTGGAAGTGTTAAGAAAAAAAACTCAGGAAAAACATGAAATATTATGGACTATAGAAAGAAGAGGAGACAGCATGATAGGCCATCTTGTGTGGTGTGCCAACTTGATTGAAGGTAGAATGGAAGAAAACCTGGAAGAGGATGCTCAAGAATTCAGTACATGAGTCAAATAACAAGAGGAAGACCCTACTGGAACATCAAGCTTATGGCTCAGGAAATAATTTTTTTGTGGATGATTACCAATGCTACTCACTAAACTTAGGGTTTGAAAAGAGAAGAAAAATGCAGCTTGAAGTTATGACAAGCAGTCGCACTAAGGAACAAAATTCCCCAAATAAATCAACTGAGAAGAATCATACATTCTTCTCTTGCACAGTATGTACACCCGCGCATTCGTTTTTTGAATGTGAGCAACAAATATCCCTTTAACATTTTGAGAAAGAGATGCGAATTTTACTTTGCCAAGTTTGCTAAAACCGACGATGCATGTTATAAGCAAATTCTGTAAATGGACAAAGTATAACACGGAAAAACCGCACCAGAAATCGGTGCAAAAATTTCAATTCCAAATTTTATCAGATTGTAAGTAGTGATCGCCCAGTCTGCCCCGCCCTAGGTACGCCTCTGACTATTGGCCTTTTCACGCATACAAGGATCACATTAGTCACACGATTGAAAAAAAAAAAAGAATTTTATCCGGAGGACTTAGTTTAAATAAATTAAGTGCAGTTTTCACGAGATTTTACTTACTCTTAAAATAAACAGGAAATGTTAATTTTTTTGAGAGTTTTAATGAACTAAATGTAGACGAAAGAACTCCACTGCCATTTTTGTCCGACAGATGGCGGTAGGTGTATTATTTTGTCAAATCAAAGTAGTTTGCCGAAGATGAAATGTTAACAGGAACGTTTTTGTGTTTACTTCTCAGGAAGAAATGTGTCCCGTGTCTATTTCAGTGTCAGAAAATTAACGTTTTCAACTTATGTAAAGCTTAGCGTGTGGATTCCTCTGCAATGTCAGGAAGTTCAGGAGCTTTAATTTTTTTCTTTTTCGTAAAGGATATAGCTAATGCGAACCAGAAAACATATTTTGCGTTACGCAGGCAAAGCAGCTGTACTCAGTGTTTCTTTCAGGCATATATCCACGGGGGCGAATCCCTCCCGGAAATGCCGCCCCCCGCCCTCGAGACATTTTAGGTTACCCAACCAAATTTTAATAAATTCCATTTATGACGAAAAAGGAAGTTTCGTTTCTTTTTATGCTACAAATATTTCTCCAATTATATTTTTTGAAATATTTGTTCAAATGGTACTAGTTATAGTTTATTTTATTAAAAAATGTTTTACAACGCATGATATTCTTCAAAATATAAGTAGACTAATCATACCTAATTGTCTGGGAATCGTGATTCAGGATCAAGAGTGCATTAAATGCATTTTAATAGATAAAAATTTGAAATTTTCAAGCCTGCGTACCCCCCCTCCTTTAGCTGAAAAAAGATTGTTATTCCTGAAATGTTCGAAGAAGTAATTATTATATCAGGGATGTATATAGAATTTTTCTTCGGGGGGGGGGGGGGGGCGAAAAAAATGGAAGTTTTTGAAATCCACCATCTGGAACAAATTAAAGTTAATGAAAAATTAAAGAAAATTTAAACCTTTTTTTTCTAATGTAAGTTGATGCATTTTTATAAAATTAAGGCATTTTTTTTCTAATGTAAGTCTCATTTTAGCCAAAAAAAAAAAAAAAAACATTTTCGGGGGAGGCCCCCTCTAAATGCGCCCTTGTACTAGATATATAGTAATTACTTATATATATAAATATAGCAGTTAAAATTTTATATATATACCTTGTATATAGCAAGTGGAAAACTTGCACACACACACACACCCCCCCCGGCCAAAAAGTCCTGAAAGAAACACCGACTGTACACTTCCGTGAAGAAAAAAGTAGTGTGTTTTTGATAGAACGTGTTTTACCACATAAGTATAGCTTTTCGTTCTGCTTTTTTACTTGGAAGAAAAAGGTGCCGTAACTCAAACGTAAGTTACTGAAACAGGGGAGGATTGATTTAATAAAAAGCAATTCAATTTCGTTAAAAAAAATCTTTTTAAGCCTTATTACTATTGCATGGTACAGAATGCAGAATAAAATTTACATATTCGCATTGTATTAAATTATGTAGAAAAAACTAGCTTTCTGTAATAATTTTAGAAATCATAACAAATGCTGAAATTAAAATCTCTGTCAAGCTTATGAGAGTTAAGTTTGCGTTGAGGATTTCATTACACTGAAGAACAGAAGGGAACGGCATTTTGATCTTAAAATACAGTACAAATTTTGTTCAATTCTTGAGATATTTCTGTTCTCGCTCGCTCGTTGCTTATACAGTCGTATCCACTGCCGAATGTTTTCGCGAAGGAGCTACGATAAAACGTATTTGTAGGAATAAACTGGGTCAGCTGAAGCCCAACAATTTTTATGAATGATAATGAGGTTATTGCTGTGATTATAAAAGAGAATACCCCTAACTGGAGCTATTAACAAATTCTGAGAATATCCCCTTTCGCATTTCCTAGAAGATACAGCAATTGTTTGCAAAGTTTACTTCAGCTGCAAAAGTTGCTATGGTTTTCCTTTTCCCTCATGTAGTAGGTATTCTCTAAAACCACGATTCTGTCTCTTTCCTTAAGTTGAAACATCTTAGATAACTTCCTGATTTTTTGCTCACGATACCGTATATTTCCCTTTTTTATACATATGTTTAAAGTCAGTTATTTCAACCACAAAACGTAAGTACATATCACTTCTATTTAGTCTGCTACAAATTTCGCACATATGGGCGCTCATACCTTATTACACCGTTAAAATACTTGTGGTAGGTTGCACCAAAAAGTGGTGCTACACCAACTGCACCCCCCCCTTTTTTTATAGAAAAGGTGAACCATTCTATGGTGCAAAATAAACCCCAAAACATGGTTCAACCTTGTATCATAGCGTGGTGAAAAGTTAAACCACGTTGTTGGGTTTTGTTTGATGAAAAATACGATGGAGAATCTTTTCTCAGAAAGTGGTGCAGCTGGAGTAGCACCACTTTTTGGTGCAACTTACCACAAAATTTTCAACAGTATAGTTTTCAGAAGGGAGCAAACAGAATTCCGTAACTGTACACAGGGGCTAATTGGAGCGACCAAACCAGGCCGGGAATTTAGATACCACAAGACACCTTTTAAATTTAGAAACAAGAAGACACCTTTACACAAGACACCTTTACACAAGACACCTTTACACAAGACACCTTTAAATTTAGATACCACAAGATACAACAACAAAAATTTATATACCATTTAGATAAAAGACACCATACCACAAGACACCTTTTAAATTTTAGATGCCACAAAGACACCTTTAGAAATCTTGTAGCCAGGGACGGATTGGAGGACCAAATCAGGCCGGGAATTTAGTCTTGTAGTTTACTGTAGAAACACACACAGTGGAATACGCGGAAATTGTCTCATGAAAATAATTGTTACTTTCAAATAAAAAAAAAAATTCTGTTATAATTCAAATTTTTTTAACGGTGAAATAATTTTAAAAACCTTACGTGACTGAATGTAGCATCAAACCACGCTCAAAACGAGGAGTTGTACCAAGATTAAAATTTTCCTTTAAAAAAATTTGGTTTTGACAAAAGAAAGGAAGAAAGAAAATTAAGTCTCTTGAAGACCCAATTTTCAACTAAATCACTATGAAGATCACTGTGAAAGCTAAAATGCACATGGAACATAGCAATTTTCCTACACAATTTTTACATTTATTTGGTCGCAGGTCACCTTCTGCGCAATGGTAGGTATTGGTATCTTCTCCTTGAGTAGAAAACCTTTTAAGTCTACCCATTATTTTGAGCCAGGAACCAGAAGTAGTTAACCGATGTTTCTTTTAAGATACATGTGTGTGGGACACAGATTTCGAAATACCGCTGCCGGAGAAGCACTTTGTTCTCTGTGTTAGTCAGTAGATAAATGAGTGGGGACGATATACTATCACAATGGGTATTAGTGCTTCCAAAATTACAAAATGAGGTAGGGCATACCAATGACCTGGGATACTTAGTCCAGCAAACCAAACTGTAGTTAGCTTAGCTTAATTAATTTATAACAGCTTGCTTAGTTAGGAGGTACTTTACTCACAGACGTGCAGAGGACTTTGCTATTTTACTTTGGAGCGAATGTACAACATATATAGAAGGAAAAGGCTTTTTTTTTAATGTAAATAACCTTTCAGATAGAAAAAAAGTTCAAGTTAACACTTACATTACTCATAAGTACCAAAATAATTATTCGTTGTTCCACACAAAAAGAATCGGAAAGTAGGCCACTTCTCGAATGATCCACCGGGAAATGTTCCGGTAGGCCAATCTGCCCCTAACTGTACAAATAACATGTACAAGCACCATACGTAAATTCCCTCGGTGCCTTCTTGTCATCTAGCCGTTTTTACCACATTCTTAATACATAAATTTAATTGGAAACAAAGAGACCCAAAATTACACAAGAGATGGATAAATGATATTAGACAGCTTGTTGTGACAATAAGAAAATTTCTTTTTGTCTGAGCCTTGTGCCATTTGCACCACAAAATCCAAGCGATCGCTCAATCAGTCACGAAGAAGAAAAAGATGCTCACAATAAAAAGTCCTGAAAAAAACTTGATCATCATCCAGCAATGAATGGTGCTGCAGAGAATATTTTTCATATCTTCGCCCCCTCATACGTTCCATACTGTACGTATGTATGCTGTACTCTAACAAGCAACAAAAAATTTCGTTATTACTTTCTATTGAAGATTTTCGCTTGTTTTACTGGGAATTTCCACCTTTTTCCTATTTTCACTGCGTACACAGGCATTCAGAAGTTCAACAGACTGCCTCCGTGGCACAGTGGTCTTAGCGCAGACCGCTGACTATTCGGCCGAGACGGATTCGAGTTCGAATCCCAGTGGGGCATTCATGTTGTGTTTGTCTGAAGACTGGCTCTCTCCCTTCCCTTTAACCAATGACCCTAAATTAGGGACGGGCGACTGCATATAGCCCATTGAGTTGCTCACGGTGGTCGTTAAACCTCCAATCATAAAGCAAAAAAGTTCAACAGAAATATTAGCAATCAAAATTAGTGCTATCACGAAAATACGAAAATCTTCGTAGTATATTCCAATAAAAAAAAGAGCAATATCAGATTTCCAGGAGAAGGAAAGTGCCCCCTCTTGCCGCCCTAAATGGGCGCCAATGTTTGCAGAAGGATCTTTTCTACATGCACAAGATGTGTGAAAACATCAAATATCTACTGCTTCAGCAACCCATGTTAATACTTTTTAGCTTTAGTGTTGTTTAGGGATGCATTTGGAAATGAGAGATTAAAAATAAAAGCAGCACAAAAACTAAATAATCGTGTGTGTTTGGTATAAAAAAAAAAAAATCTCGGTTTTAGCCATTCTTAACTATAAAAAATTCAGCTGTTTTCCGTTTTTTGAAAATTTCCCAATTTTTAATCCTAGACTTAAAAGCTAAGTATTTCACTTCAAAGATTTTTAGCTTTCGAAAAATTTGCTTTATCCGATATCCCCCCCCCCCCCCCCAATAACTTTTGCAGCACCCTCCAATTTGGAATTCCTGGATAAACCCCTGATCTGACAGTTCCGCTGGCATCTGAAGAACGAAGAAAAGTAGGGTAAAAGAAATAAACCACCACTGTTGTGTTTTTTTAATACTAACTCACCATTAGTAAATTTTGTTTCTTTTGCAATTGAATCAGGCGAATTCTGGAGTCATCGTAACAACTTCATAAATAACAAAGACTGAATGATAAAATTGAAGAGTACTGTGATGTGTATGATGTGATTTGAATATTAAAGCCTGCTTTACGGAGCCTGGCTCTCTTTCCTACCCGGAACCAGTAGCCCAAAATCAGGGGTGAGCGGTTACTTTAACCTACCAAGTTTCTCATGGTCATCCTTAAAACCCGAAACGGAAAAAGAAAAGAAAAAAATCACATGTTTGTTTGCATAGGTAGAAACATGTTAAGGTTGCTCATTTTTTAAAAAGTATCCGGATGTTTCATCTGAGACTTGACAATGTCGGTAGTGAAACTGACGCCACAAAACCTCAAGGTTGTAAAATAAGCCATTTAGATTTAAAAAACAGCAAAAGAAAGGCGCAGGATAATTTGCATGAATTTGCGCAAGAGATGATCTTCATGTTTTCTTCACCAATTTCCGTTCACATTCGAACTTTCTGAGTAAAACACGCCTGCAGTGAGTGCGTAGTCTTTTCCAGAACGCAAAAGTAGCAACGGCCATGTTTATTTGATGTATAATTCTGTTTTACGATTCACACAGTGAGTGTGATCAAAGACTGCAGCACTTTGCAATTAAGGAAATCATCACCCATTCTCAATCCACTGCTGGATTAAGGCCTCCCAAAGTCCCTTCGACAACTTTGTCTTGAACATGGCATTCCGGCATGCTTTCGAAGTTCATCCATTCTTCTCCTATGTGGTCTCCTTCAGGTTCCTTCACTTGGTATGCTGTTTAGTATTTCAGCTGTCCAATGGTGGTCAGTTCTTCTAGCAATATGTCCAGCCCACGGTGTATGGTAGTCAAGTGGTACACCTCCCTATGATGTTAACAGTTAGAATAATGAATCGGTAATGTCACAACTCGCCAGGAAGCTTTCAGAAGTTGTGGACTGAAAGCTCCGTTTTCCTATGATCGTTTACCCTAACCATCATAGGAAAACAGTGCTTATGATTTCATCAGTCCTAAATATATATTTATCACAAGTATGTTTTATTAATTTGTGTGGTATTGAAATTTCAGAAACGAAGAAGTTTCTCTTCAGGAGTTAAAGCAGATAAACTCCTCAGTTTAGAAGACTAAAATTTATAGTGCAGATGCGTGTCTGACGAGGATCAGTTCAATTCTTGCGTTTTTGATATAGGGGCGAAAGCATTTTGTATCGAACTGTCGGACAGGTTATTCGACATGTAAATAATGTGTATCAAGTTTTAAAGCCCAAAACAGAGATGAAACACGATCACTAATTTATTCTTTGATATCAGCAGAACTCTGGTAGTGCAAGTTGTTTACACTACATGTGTGCGCCGCCATTTTTATATGTACGAATGGCGGTGCGTATGAAACAATAGCAATCACGCATAGATAAATATTTCGGTTTTTTTTTCTATTAAAAAATGTTGCATGAAAGAAAAACTATTGACCGCCACTTTAAACTTGTTCTACATACAAAAAATGCAGTTATCCTAAATAAAAGTGTGGAAGCATGAAATACAATGCGTTCCTACTAATCTACAAAATTATCATTCATATATACGCGTATGCCATGGGCGCCGACAGGGGAGGTCACAGGGGTCACTTGACCCCCCCCCCCCTGTAGAATTATTTTCCCCTTTATTTTATTTTATTTATTACTTTTTTTTTACGCTCACAGAACTGACTGGACCACAAGGAAAGATTGAGTTTGGGGCGTTTATTTTAATATTCCAATTTTATTGGAAAATTTGGTATTGGAAAACAATAGCATGAAAGCGGAAAACCTAGCAAACCGTAAGGCATGGGCTCCGACAGGGGCGTCACAGGGGTCACTTGACCTTCCTGTAGAATTATTTTTCCCTTTTTTATTTTAATTATTACTCTTTTTTTACACTCGCAGAACTGTACCACAAGGAAAGATGGAGTTTAGGGCGTTTAATATCCCAATTTTATTGGAAATTTAGAATTGGAAAACAATAACGTGAAAGCGGTAAAACTAGCAAACCGGAAGGTAGTACGCCAAACAAGTTCCGCTCCGCTCAGAGTGGTGTGTGTGCGGAACTTAAAAAGCTTTGCGTGGCCCTGCTCGTCCCTGTTCATTATTTTGAAAACAGTTACCAATGTACATGATAATACATGACTAACATGCACTTTCTTCAAGAGCAGCATCAATTAATAATAATAGTGTTCTAGTGTAGTAAGTAAGTAGTAGTAATAGTAGTAATCTGTGATTTTCACGAAAAAAAATTTCCTGCAGGCGCCCATGGCGTATGCATATACAGTATATACATAATGACGACATCCCACCTGGTAGGCAAAAAAGTGTGTGTTTGCGAAGTGTTTCATGTTCTGTTTTTTTTTTTTTAATTAATTCCAAGCAAAATAAAATTCTTAAAAGATGAATACTTCTGCCCCTTCCTCCCATAAGAAAACATAGGTTGTATCGAGTCATTGGCCCACATGTTGGTCGCGCCATCTGCTGACAAGTGACATTAATAGGTGATTTTTGTTTCCAGAGTTGTACCACCTGACTATCATGCACCGCGGTCCAGCTTATTGCAACAAGAGGATCTTTACTTGGACATGATGTCATCCACTCCTGTTATTTTGATATCCATACCAAACTTGCATTTCTCTATACTGCTTTCAATGTATACGTGTCTCAGACTTGTTTTGACTTGGTTGATCTATTAGTATCTTCTCATCATTTGGGGATTACTATTGGTTCAATTCACACTTATCTTGGGATAATATTGCTATTCACTTTATCAAAACTTAATATATTTTTTCATATATTTATGACGTGGGATATAATGACCGGGTTCACTCTTTAGGGGAAACGGCTTGAACCCCTTTTAGCTGTTTTCTGGGTCATATAGAAGTTTCAACTACCTGTACTCTCAAACTTGGGAATCATATCCATTTATAAAGAATATTAAACATATTTTTCTTCATTGCATCATTAGCAGATTTAATATTACTCTTTATGGATTTTATTCCCTGATTGCTTGCAAATTGTTTGAAATTGGTCTCTCCTATGCTGTGTAAAATTGGTCTCCCCTGCATTTGTATTTATTTTTATCTTAACTATATATTTACATGAGATCCATTCCCTTATCTGGGAATAAGACTATAAAACTTTGTAAACGCCGTTGCCCGGCGTAGCTATTTCACCTGGCATTAGACTACGCAAAGTTTGTATAACCACATAACACGTCTTTTTTCAGACCTTTATCTTTTTTCAGTTCAGGTCCATTAGTAGAAACTGGAAGAATGCATTTATTAAACAATTTAAGACATAATGGTAAATTGCTCTTGAAAATTGTACTGTTTCTCTTAAATGCACTGCAGCCAAGGTTTCACATGGATCCGAATTTCTTCTTTAATATGGCCCTCACTTGATATCTGTTTATCTAAGATAAATTTAGTTACCTTTGAATTGGCTCCATAAACATCTAAATCTTCAGCTTTTGTGAAAGCATTATGTACCAATGTTGTTTTCTATAATTTAATCTTAGCAAGTTCTTGGATCATATTTTGTAGCGCTATGGGCGTTCTTGAAAAAATAACTGCCTTCAACGAAACAAAGGTGGGTTAAACTATCTCCATTAATTACTATCTTCATGTCTTCCCAGTTCACTGATTGAAAGACATTCCTTAAGGAAATAATGACTACAAAATATACAATAATACGTATTTTAGTTTGCAAGAAATGTTTATTCTACTGCCAAAAGAAAGAAAAAGAATTCTCAGTATCTATTACGGCAACGTTGCTTGTCTGGAAGTGTCAACCTTGCGTGCTTTATCGGTGACCTAGAAAACACATTTCATTTAGGGGAAGAATGCCGGAAACACCGGGTTTCCGCAAAATGATAGCTGTCACCCTGTTTTCTCAAGATCTAAATATAAAGTCTTTTGAAAATTTTCAAGCTATTCCGGAACTCCGAGATCTTCACAACGCGCAGTTTTGTCTTCGTTGCACAAGTAGGACTGTCGCGGGTAGCATTTTACAATGTCTGTCTGTTTGTCACCGCCACAGAAGTTGGTGTCTGGGTGGAGGTTGACTTCCAGAAGAGTGGCTAATTATCTTTCTTTAGCATGTCTTTTGGCCTCCATATGCATGTCGAAGAAATGACGCACTACGTTACATCTTTGCCTGTTCCTCCCTCAGTCTAGAGATACTATCTCCCCATCTAAAATTCGCGTTGGAAGAATTATTTTCCTGTCGGATTGATGTAAGCACATGAATGATTTTTCTTTACATTTTTTGCTTTTTCTGATGCGAAATTTCTCCGCTGCATTTATCAGTCTGCTTGCATTTATCACGATATTTCCACGTCTACTGGAAAAATTCCTTTTGTATCACACAAAACTAAGCATGTTCACGCTCTTCCACATACTTCCGCCCAGTTTTCCTATTGGGTGTCATAGATGAGCACTGTTCTGATGATATCTCCGCTCCGCATGTCGTATCGGAAAAAATATTTTTCAGTGATGCAGACGGTTAGACCAGAAGTTTGTTTTCTTGCTTTTCCAAGGACACACTTTTTTTTCAGTTGGATAACGTATTTTTGTAAATTTTTAGGAATGCCCCAAATTCTTTTAACATCGGATAAAGCAAATCTTGGCATAAAAGTTTTAATATATTTGCTTTTGTTTTAGTGAAAAAAATATTAATGTATTTATTTTGATATCACTGGATCAAGAGGGATCATTAGAAAGATTTTGTATCACGAGGTGTTAGTCATGATAGGTTCTGCAGTGTCAGGGGGAGCATGGTAGTTTTTTTTGAGGTTTAACGACTACCGTGAGCAACTCAGTGGGCTATAAGCAGTCGTCCGTCCCTAATTTAGGGCCACTGGTTCCAGGGAAGGGAGCGAGCCAGCGCTGTAAGACAAACACAACATCCATGCCTCACTGGGATTCGAACCCGGACCTATCTCGGACGAATGATCAGAAGTCATCGCTTAGACCACTGCGCCACCGGGGCGGCGCATGACAGTTCCTATAATTTGGGATTTTCTGTGGAAAAATACAAAACAGTGTGATTTTTTTTATCTTTTGATCAAAAGATATCAATTTCACAGCCGTGATTCGCCACCCCGGTATCTCAGTGGTATAAGCGCAGGCTTATGACCGTTCGTCCGAGATGGGTCCGGGATCGAATCCCGTGAGGCATGGATGTTGCGTTTGTCTTACAGCACTGGCTCTGAGTTGCTCACGGTGGCCGTTAAACCATCAACAACAACAGTCGGGATTCCGATGACAGGTTTCTCGTTAAATTTTTCGTCCATATGCAGCTTGATACTAAAAATGAAATATCTAGAACAACTAAGGACTGCGTGTGCATTTGATATGGAAATTAATTATTATCCCGACTCTGGACCATGCGGCCAAAATAATAATCTCATCGGTTCTTTGTTGAAAGAAAATGTGTAACTAAATTACAAAATACCAGTAGCACTGAAAGATGTTTCGTACTTATGAAGGAACATTCAAAACTAATAATCAAAGAACTGTCGGTTTCATAAAAATTCTGTGCTGTTGATAAATTGTAGAATATAACAAATATCACCGATATCACAGGCCTAACTTTTTTATTTTCCAAATTCCAAGAGCCTAAAATCTCAAATACGCCGGATCATTTCCTCACGCGGAAATTTTTTTATGGCTGGCATGAAAATGTTGAAGCTGAGTTGATTTCCTCGATAAACAGAACTACGCTGGAATGTGGTTTCCATGAATATGTGTAACACGTTACTGATGTTAAAAAGTATTTAAATTGAAGTAACATAATATTATGAACGCCCGATAGGAATCGGAGACATGCCATCCTCACTTAGGTACGCAAATATGACGTTAAGGTGACTTTATAAACACTTCATTGCAAAAGATTCAGACGTGTGAGACGCGAAGATAGCTGGAACTTGGGGAAGACTCGTGATTTCAGATACTTTAAAAGATTAATGACTAGTGGGAGCTAAAGAAAGAGAGAGGCAGATAGGTGCGAGAGAGAAAGACACAGGCGGATAGGTGCGAGCATCTCAGAAAAGGGTAAACCTTCACTCTATGCAAGAACAGCTGTATCGAAGGTGTACAGTGAGTGGTTCACAAACAACAAAACAAGCAATCAGCGGGCTTCCTATGTGCGGAAACTACTGCTTAATTTTTGTGGGCAACGCTGGCTGGAGAGGATTGTATGAGGAAACAGACGAAATCCATTGCGTCATCACAACAGCAGTATCGAAGAAATTTCAGCATACATAGCTCACCACACATTGTCGTGAACTGGCTATCACTGCAGATATCCCCTTTCTGCACTATTCGTCCTACTAGAAAAAAGGTCGCCTGCGCCGATGAATCACGTTTCTACGAGTAGTTAATACACGCCGATAAACAGGCCAGAAAATAGCATCAACAGTAAGAATTTATGGATCTCTGCTGCATATCGTTGACTGAACAAGCTGGGGGAGTTGGCTTTCATTCTCTCTCATATATAAGTATTTAGAACAGTGGTATTTCCTTGGTGTTTAATTTAGTACGGAAAACCGAATATCCAAGTCATTCGACAAAACAGAAGTAAAAACATGTTTTTGCTTAAGAGAAAAAAACATGCAGTGATTCCGAAGCATATTTCAATGATAAATCAAATTCATAACAAGGTTCACTGTCAATATAAAGGAAATTAATTATAAATATAAAATAACATATCGTACCGTGATAAGCCATCAATAGTTATTATACAAACAAATCTGTTCAAGAGGATTGTTTTATGCATTCGGGATTACAGGCACACTTGTAGAAAAAGGAAAGATAAAATAAAACAACGTATTTTGAAATCAGGAAGAATTATGTAAAAAATGAATTAGTGGCACTTGAAAGTTGAGAAGAGGTGAATTACTGTCATACTGGAAAATGAAGGAAATATAGTATGTTATCGTAAGTTTTGAATATTTTACCATCCAAAATATTATATTAAGCCAATTCGCCTCTATGACTTCTTTTAGAAGTATATAAGCCGCGTGAATCGTTACATGATTCCTATTTTACCTTTGTCCATCTGTTAGCACATTTTTCGAAGTTGGGAAATTTTAGTATTTTCCTGGACGTTACAGCATGCATTATTATTACAGACCCATCAGCCTCCTATCAGTCTTAAAATCTTCACTAAGGTTCTATCGCATCGCATGAAAGCCCTCAAAGAGGAGAACAAGTTGATTTCAGGAGTGGTTATAGTTCTCGAGATAATATACATGTACTGAGAGAACTAATGAATATGAACTCCCATTAGCCGCCCCGGTGGCGCAGTGGTCTAAGGCGTTGGCCTCTGATCATTCGTCCGAAGGGGTCCGGGTTCGAATCCCGGTGAGGCATGGATGTTGTGTTTGTCTTACGGCACTGGCTCTCTCCCTTCCCTGGAACCAGTGACCCTAAATTAGGGACAGGCGACTGCTTATAGCCCATTGAGTTGCTCACGGTGGTCGTTAAACCTCCAATAAAAAAAAAAAAAAAAAAAAAAAAAAAAAGAACTCCCATTATGTATGGCTTTTATTGATTATGAAAAGGCTTGTTTTTCTGTTCCATGAAACCATTAGCATTTATGTGGGATTGAAGACGCATACATTAATAGTGTTTAACATCTATGAAAATGGAAGTGCAAAGGTTCGACTCTTCGAAGAATAGCACTTACAAAAATTTGAAAGAGTGAGACAAGGTGACACCATATCTACCAGGCACTTCAATGCCTGGGAGGAATTTTTTAATCATTGAACTGGGAAGATAAAGGAATAAAAATCAGTGGAGATTATTTGCCACCTGGGTTTTGCTGACAACATAGTTATTTTTGCAAGTACCTCCTCAGAGCTGGGGAGTTGAGAAGAGGTGAACCTCCTCAGAGCTGCGGAGTTGAGAAGAGGTCCAGGAACTTGCGGACAAGAGTAAAGAAGTGAGATTAAAAATGATTTTACAAACAACAAAATTCGTGTACAATGCTCGTATTAGAACTGAAGATATATGGAGAAAATCTAGAACTAGCAGATACCTACATTTACCTTGGACAACAGATATAAAGCAAAGGCCCCATCGAAGAAAAAATTAATACGCGTGTACAACTTGGTTGAAGAGCATCTGGAGGAGATAGTATGATTTCAAGAGCAATTTACCATTATACCTTAAAAGAAAAGAATACATCCTTCGCGCTTTTGCTTATAAATCACAGACGTGGAACTTTACTAAAAGAGTTATTCAAACTCTACGAACTCCTGAAAGAAGTATGGAAAGGTGCATGTTTGGTATAACCAAGAACGAAAGGAACAGGAGCAGATGGGTCAGGAAAATGACAACAGTTGATGACATCATAATCAAGGTAAAATCCCTGAAATGGCAATGGGCTGGACATGCTACTGGAAGATCTGACCACAGTTTGACTACTGAAATACTTGACTGGATTCGAAGGAACAGGAAAAGACGCAGAAGACCATGTGGAAATTTGGTAGGTGAATTTCGTAAGCGCATGTGGTAGTGACATGGAGGAGACTGGCTAAAGACAGAAAGTTGGGAAAGATACTTGAGAGACCTTCCAGCAGTGGCTTGATTATGGCTGGTAATGGTATATATTCTATTAAATTTTTGCTTGTTTATTTTTTGCATATTTTTTATTTTTTGCACATTGTATCACATATTAAAATATACAAAAACAATATCGAATATTAGCCTTATTGGAAACTGTACAGTATTGCCACTACCCATTCCCATAAGGTGGACGTTTTTTGGTGTTGGTTTTGAAGAAAATCTCGCTGCTGAGGTAAAATATACACAACTGGTACTGGTAAGTAAGATATACATAAATTCTGTCTGAACGCATTTTACACTGACGAAGTACAGTAGATACTGTAGCTCAAAAAGATAACCTGCCTGAAATCACAAATTGTCATAATAAAGTAAAACGAGCAGCGTAAAACCTAGCGACTGATATTTAGATTGCGTAAATTAGCAATAATGTAAAAAATCTAAGTGCTCTAAATTAATTTATTTGTGGGGCGGAATCAAGATTATAAAATGGAAAGAACTGATAAAAGGAAACTATTTCTGAGGGAATTTAGCGTATAGTTATTCTAACCTTTTACATGAAGAGGTGTAAAAAGGTTAAATAAACTTTTGATGCAGGACGATACATGAACAAATGTTTGGTGGCTTAAATTTTGGGGATTTCTCAGCCCAATTACCAGGTTTGGCAGTAGAGCGATAAGAGCATAACAAATTAAGAAATCCAGGAGCTTGAAGAGTTAAACCAGCTGAATTCATACGAGACGTAAGATGTGAAATCAATCCATCCATCCATCCATGGTAAATCCCGGGAAAATGTCAGCCAGTAAAAATGGATTTTCCTTAACAGGGGAAAAACACATCTGAATATGTCCGCCAAAAGTTAGCACGAAACTGTGATCTGTTTTGTGAGCAATATGCTAATTCAGTTTAAAAAGGACATGAAATGTGAAACTTAGGTCCTTTGAAGAAATGCGTCTGATCATTTTAGTTTTCATTCTATACCAATGTGCTATCAGAAAAATTGCCCCAAAACAGACGTAGAATCGCCGGATCTTATTCATCAATACCATGTAAATTTGTTGATTGAGAGCCATGCATCTTTCGTCTTTGTCACATCTCTCTGAAGAGCTGTTGTGGCCTTGACAAAAATGCTTTATAGTACAATAATTTGAATCTCATAATGTGAGGTATCACAAATCCTACTGTTCAAGAGGTCGATCGCTGGACGACCTTGACTCATGTTTCTTTAAACTTTCATTATTTCATTTAAGCATAAAAAAAAAAAAAAACTCACGGAACAGTTCCAAAATCTTGTTTTCTTTTGCTGAGTTTGCAGGAGTTCTCTGCTTCTTTATTCCCTTCAAAACTTACAACCAATTCATTTACTTTCGCTTCTAGAAAAGCAATCAGCATCCTTATTCTGTGCTTCGTATGCATCGTCTTTCTTTATTTCACTTCATTTAAGGCTCCATATTTCCCATTCAAAGGTTTCTACTAGAGCAAATTCTGTTAACCGAAGCTATACCTGACTGGGAAGATCCCATAATTTTGTTAAAACAGCAATGTAAAGCAAATAGCTTTTCTCTTCTTTACTGCATTGGAAGAGCCACTCATTTGTTTTAATCACAATCAAATTCTTCAACCCATTCGGTTTCCAGTGCTTTCACTTTGAGAACCCATCCCTTGTGCCCTTAGAAAACATTTTATATCACATCTTGTTGCATAAACTCTTCTTAAAATATCTTTATCTTTTTTGGAACAGAAAATTAAAGTTGCGTATTTGCTTTCACTAGCAAATTTGTTTATCGTTCTTCCTTCAGTTTCGACACCAGTGCCAACATCATCCGCTGTCTGACTCAGGATATTTTCAGCAGACAAAATTGAAGAAATTTTGATGAAGTAAGTACAAATGGACGACCTCCTTTTCCAGTTATGAAGCTTTCTGCATTTCGTACATTTGTTTTTCAGTTGCTTCATGATAATGAAATACATATTTGAGTAACAGTTATTTGGGTTGGAAATAGTTTATTTGGCACAGTATCCTGTGATTTTTCATGCTGCACATACCTTAGCACAGTATATGAAAAAACAATGGTGGCATACTGAAAGCATTTCAAATAATGAAACGTAAGAGCAATATACATTTGATCAGTTGACTTCTGATATTTTTGAAGCCTGCTCGTCCTTCAGGCGTTTCCCCATCTCCCGTTTTCTTGGCATTTTATTCAGATTGTTTTCAGAAGAATTTCGCTGGAATACTAAATAATTTTACAATTTGAAGACTCTTTCATTTGTTTCTATTTATTTACTTATTTTTTTGGTAAACAAATGAAAATAAATATTTCTCAATCAAAAATCACCAGTGCAGCGTTTATTAGGTTCTTACGATCATTTTATGAAATAGTTCAATCTTCATTTCAGCAGGAATATTGCTGACTTGGGTATTTGCTATATTTCAGCTCACTTATTGCTTTATCCGCAAAGGTTCTGGGGAAAAATAGCACAAATCAGGTGCCCAATATCCTGGGATTTCATTAGAATTTCAAAAACGGTTTTTTTTGGCAGCATCTTTTCACCTTTCCTTAACAAAGCCTGCCATTTATTAAAATGTTACCTCAAAAACCTTTAAGGGCATTAGGGTAAAGCTCTACCTTAGCAGGAATTCTGACTCGTCGTACATCTTTGTGCTTTATGTTGGGAAACTCAGTTTCAGTATATTTATCTTACAAAATTGTCCCGGTGACTTTTTAAATGAAATTTGGTTTATTCAGTTACGTTTTTTACGTTCCTCACGTCTTTCATTAAAAGCTTTTTCTACTGTTCTTTGTTCAATGAAGTTAGAAGTCGGATCAGAAATTAGACTTTATGGTAGTTATGTTTTCTTGGTTTCATCAGTTTTGAGAATTTCTAGTCTATACATAAAACCCTAAGAACCAGTAGTTTTAAAAGTGTTAATGCCCACGGCGACAAGACTTTGAACGAACCAAGAAATTCATAGTTGGAGGAGATATCACTCT
This sequence comes from Macrothele yani, assembly GCA_039090855.1. Lineage (NCBI taxonomy): Eukaryota > Metazoa > Arthropoda > Arachnida > Araneae > Macrothelidae > Macrothele > Macrothele yani. The sequence goes on from CM077017.1 coordinate 17,275,494, forward strand.
AACAGAGTTATTAAAAACTTCCAATATTGTTAGTGCTGTATGGTGAAATAAAAAAAATTATGTAATCCAGAATGAAAGGTTCTTTATTTTAGATTGTAAGAAGGTTTAAAAATAATTTTCATTTTGAGATTTTTAATCACAGATTCAACTCAGAGTTATGCAGTTTTCTTACTTCCGGAACCTCTGGAAAAAATATGCGTACTAAATGGACAATTAAACAGTTTAATATTTTCCCCCATCAGTCATGAGAGACACTAAAAATAAAAAAAAAATATTAAACGTATAAATTATATTGAAAAATTGAGTAATGAAATATCATTGTATTTTCAGCAGCTATCAAACACGGAGAGTGATCTAAGCGCTGGCTTTTGATCATTCGTCCAAGGTGGATCCAGGTTCGAATCCCGGTAAGGCAGGGATGTTGTGTTTAGCACTATCTCTCTCTCTCTCTTTTCTGGAACAAGTGGCCCTAAATTAAGGGCGGAAGACTGCTTATAGACCATAGATTGCTCACGGTGGTCGTTTAACTCCAAACAAGAAAGCACGAGAAGGTTTTTGAAAAATTCTATTAATCCGAACAGTCAGACTCTGAAGAGCAGCAAAGCAAACTGGACACCCTACAAGCGAAGTGATCACATTAGCATATTACTCCATCTCGTTCCCTAAGAATGCCTAAAAATAGGAACAAAATAAGCCAGAAAGTTTTATAAACTTCGGTTTGTGCCTGACATATGTCCTTCAAAAGAAAGAAATTTAAAACCATATCTTGAATGAAACACTCAGCACTATTATTAGAAAAGAAAAAGATATATAAAACTGCAAGATGTATATAATCTGAGAAAATGTGGCACAGTGTTAACTAGTGCCCAGTACAGAAATACATTGTGTGGATCTGTAACGACCACAAAATAAAAATTAATATTTGTCTGACAAGAGAAACTTCTCTTCTGGTTTCGGGCATCTACAGGATGACACTTTACTGTTATTGACCTTTTACTATAAACTCATGCAGTTTATTCCATTCCCACATTTCAACGACGTGAAAGTAAAACCTTCCGTCGAGCCGGAATCGAACCAGCTACCTATATGTTCCAGAAAGTGCACCTACAGTCCACCGCTCTGCCAACTGAGCTATTGACGGACGTGATTGGTTAGCTGGAGTTTTGTAGCCAAAGTTTGCTTTTTTAGGTTTCAACCCCCGTATATAGTTCCCGGTACAGTTGTTAGTTTTTCCTTTCAACACTTCTGAACTTAATTACTTAATTATGATTGAGGACTAGAAGTAATTAATCATCCGGACCCAAAAGTTTGAAACTGAAATACAGGAACTAAAAAAAAAAAAAAATTAAGATTTCGGTGAAATATTTGAGACGAGATCTCGCCCGTAGATTCGAACCAAGTCTCAGCAGTTCGAGAAGGCTTTTTTTTTCTTTTTTTTTTTTTTTAATTGAAGGTTTAACGACCACCGTGCGCAACTCAATGGGCTATAAGCAGTCGCCCGTCCCTAATTTAGGGTCACTAGCTCCAGGGAAGGGAGAGAGCCAGTGCCGTAAGACAAACACAACATCCATGCCTCACCGGGATTCGAACCCGGACCCCTTTCGGACGAATGATCAGAGGCCATCGCTTAGACCACTGCGCCACCGGGGCGGCCGAGAAGGCTTTGCCTTGAATCATTAGGCGACATCTGTTGGAATGACTGTTAGATATATTTCGTGAATTTTCCCACTGTCTACTCCCTATTTTGTTTTGTTACATGCTGTTTTCGTTTGTTTGGAACTTCAGACAACAGCTCTTCAAGATGACCGAAACCCACAGCACGTCCCAGTTCGTGATTTCATCGAAAAACAAAATGTAAATACAGTACACGCGAAAGGGGAAAGTCATTGGGAGAAAAGAAACTATAACAACAGAGAAAAGGTTTGAATAAATACTTTGATCAAGAACTAACCAGAACGAGGTTTGGTGTGGTTCATCGATGAAACGGCGGTGCAACTCAATACATGAATATTTAAGAGAACTAAAGCAAAAACCCGTGGTGCTTTTTGTTGTATTGTGTTTAGAAATCCCTTGAAAAGAAATCGTAATGTCGCTAGTGTTTGAGAAATTGTGATCTGTCAAACTTTGTAACATGTCGAAGCGCCTCGTTTTGCAGTCAGTAAAAGCTATTTCAGAAATGAATTCATCTTTTCATTTTTATAACGTTTTTGTTTCATCAGGTTTTGCCATCCTCTCTAAATTCGGTTTAGCATTTCACGAATTTGTGTTGTCAGTTTCCGTAAGTTAATGAGTAAATTAACAGCACCTGTCTCCACCACAATAAAAATTAAGAGTCGTAGAAGCGTTTTATTACGAAACTTGGAATGACATAAAGTACAGCGAAGAATGCCATTCGCACAGCCGAAGCCAAGGCAGATTCTTCCAAAAAACACTTTCGAAACTTCTTTCGTGCCAAAATAACGAAGGAGTTGACGACTGAGTCCCACTCTATTTTTAACTATTCCGACAGGTGAGATATTTCTGTTGATCTTTGCCCTTAGAGACATTTTCAGGGAAAGTCATCAGAACGCTATCCAAAATTACGTCATCAACCAAACGCAACTTGTTTTCGAAAGAATCCAAATATGCAAGTTGCTATTGACGTCATGTTTGTTTCTTTTGACCTGATCCTTGATTCGCCATTCACCAACCCGTATGCCCACTTTAGGTTTGGCGGCGTTCGGCTTTTAATAAGAATTAGAGAAATTGCAGGCGGATTGAAAACAAAATTTGAGTTCCTCTCATTTAAACACACATTCAGCTATCGTCTCTAGCATCTAGTTGAGGAGAGGCAGTTTCCCAACTCCTGCTTTTTACGCATCTGCCTGTTTGTAAAGCAACGCACGACAAAAAACGGCTGAAGAAATTTAAGTACGTATTTAAGTACGGCGAGTAGCTGAATGTACTACTTGAGAAATATAGCGCAAAATATATTTTCTTAGGGCAACGCTGCTATAGTGGCGAAAAATATTTTGTCCTTTAAAAGTCTCAATCAAAATCCGACAACACATGAAATAACATAAAATGAACCGACACACAAGCACTCTAACTACTTGTTAAATATTATTTTTTAAGTAAAAACTGCTCTGAACGAAGTTTTCGGACTTCGCACCTCTCAAGATAAAGAGAACATTTTGCAATGTATTTCCAGGGTGACTGATAGAAACCGGTGCGCCGCCCCGGTGGCGCAGTGGTCTAAGCGATGGCCTCTGATCATTCGTCCGAAAGGGGTCCGGGTTCGAATCCCGGTGAGGCATGGATGTTGTGTTTGTCTTACGGCACTGGCTCTCTCCCTTCCCTGGAACCAGTGACCCTAAATTAGGGACGGGCGACTGCTTATAGCCCATTGAGTTGCTCACGGTGGTCGTTAAACCTCCAATAAAAAAAAAAAAAGAAACCGGTGCCCCAATTTTAGCACTGCTTTTAACCTGCATTAAATACGTACATATAGATAGACATAAAGATACGCGTGTAGACACAAGCGAACACACGTACACGCACATGTTAAAACAAGTTAGTAAAATCATGCAATGCATTGATTATAATACGTTTTCCAACATACCAGAAATCATTGCTCAAGTTATGAGGATAATGGCTGTGGAATAAATCTCGGTCCTGTGCCCTGACCGTTGATCCCATTTCGATGATATTCAATAGAACCGGTTCAGTATACCTGCGAAATAACATGATAAAGTTTTGTCGCAATCGAAGCATTTTTACGTAAGTTATGATGCATAAGGGCTATGGAATAGATTCCGCTCCTGTGTCCTAATCTTTGACCCTATTTCGCCCATTTTCAATAGGATTCGTCTACAACATACTAGCATTTCATCCAAATCAAAGCATTTTTACGTACGTTATGACGCATAATGGCGATCGAAGTGATTCCGCTCCTATGTCCTGACCCTTGACCCCATTTCACCCATTTTCAATAGGGTTTGTTACCATGTGGTCCCCTACCACATACTAAATTTTCATCGAAATCGAACCTTTTTTACATTAGTTATGACGCCAAGCAGCAGTGGAATGGATTCCGCTCCTATGTCCTGACCTTTGACCGTATTTCGTTCACTTTCGATAGTTCCTTCCCAGGTGCTCCCCTACCACATACTAAAATTTCATCGAAATCGAACGATTTTTACGCGAGTTATCGTGCGGACGGACATACGCACACAACGCGTGACGTAATGAGGCAGATGGGAATCGCGACCATCTGCTTGCAAGAGTGTGACGTAATAAAACTTTAATAGGATCACACACAACGTGTGACGTAATGAGACAGTTGGCGTGACCACGCGCCAACATCTCAGTCGCGAGATTGTGACGTCATAATATTTCTAAGCATGGGAAACATTAATGGAACAACGCCATGACACTAAAAACGTGGTAATTCGGGGTGGTTATTTAACGCACTAAACCTATTTTTCTAAAGTCGAGATCAAGCTAAATCGATTTCTAGTATCAGAAAACGGTAGGTTAACGACTTTCATCAAAATCCTTAGAGCCGTTTTCAAAATAAAATTTACATAGATACAAGAATTGCTCCTTTAAGGTGGACGTCAAGTAATTTTGCTTCCTATACTTCCAATGGAAAAACTTCTGTACACATTTTCTTCACAATTAATGCGTTCCCAAGAATGAAAATTTGAACATCGATTAAAATTGCTTCATTTTATATCTTGGAACACTTAATATTTTCTAAAACATAACCATAATTATGCAATCCAACATTTATTTGTCTACTGAAGTCATTAAAGTACAGGTTGTGCCATCTTTTTTTCTGGTTTCAACACCACCAAAGGAAACGTTTTTAATATAATTAAGGTTATGTTTTAGAAAATGTTAAGTATTCCAAATTATAATATGAAGTTATTTTAATCGATGTTCAAATTTCCATCCTTGGGAACACACTAATTGGGAAGGAAATGTGTACAAAAGTTTTTTCCATTGGAAGTATAGGAAGCAAAATTACTTGACGTCCGCATTAATAGTATGGGATATGGGCGATGGAATGGATCCCGATTCTATGTCCTGACCTCTGACCCCATTTGTCCCATTTTCAATAGGTTTCGTCCACATGTGGTCCCGTACCACATAGTAAAATTTCATCGAAATCGAACCATTTTTACGCATGTTATGACGCATAAGAGCAAAGGAATGCATCCTGCTCCTATGTCCTGACCTTTGACCCCACTTCTACCATTTTCAATAGGGTTCATTTCCAGGTAGTATTCTACAATATACTAAAATTTCATCGACATCGAACCATATTTACGTTATGACGCATAAGGGCAATGGAATGGATCCCGCTCCTATGCCGTGACCTTTGATCCCATTTCGTCCATTTTCAATAGGGTTCGTCCCCAGGTGGTCCCCTACTACATACTAAAATTTCATCGAAATCGAACCGTTTTGACGCGAGTTATCGTGCCGATGGACGGACGGACAAAGCTGGAGCATATACGCTTCTTCAACATACGGTTGGAAAGCGTAAAAAAGCTAATTCGCGTTTTAAGTTGTGAGCTACCATTCTTTTTTACGGTCCTGAGAGACTGGGGCTGTGTGTTCTCAAGATTCCTTTTTAAAATAAAGTGACTCCAGCATTTTAAAAGGAGTACAGCTGTAGTGGTCGTTCAATTTGTTGCTCGACATGAACACGTACATCCTCTAGAGACTCCATTCGTTCAATACTACCCATTCTATCATTTTCCTTTATTCCGAAGATACCCTCTTCTAAGCTATATTTTGCCATGACTATTTGTATAATTTCGCCTTTATTTAGGCTCTGTAAGCCAACTTAGGGTTTGCATTTCATGGAAATAGTCACTTTATCTTTCCGCTTGACATGCACTTAAATATAGTTTATCATAATGAACACAGGTCAGATTCCGTCGCAGTAACACATAAGTATAGATGCACACTTAATGCAATAGCTAAATTCTGAACTTATGCAGTCGGAAGAGGTCCATAACTTTTATTTATTTATTTTCGATGATCAATAGTGTGGTGATGCGCATCCGATTTCTCCAGGGATCCTGCGCGATCGAAAATACTATGCAGATATGCCATTTGACCACAGCCCGTTCCGTCATTCTATCGAAAAACAACGTCCTTCTGCATTTGTCTTTGTCGCCGTATCTGTTTCTAAAAGTGGAATCAGAAAATCTTTCTTTAGTACCACATAGAAGTAAGCATGCTCGAAACTTTTTATGTATTTTCCAGTTTTCCTGGGGGTAAAATTTTCCTTCTAGATGAAATGATTTTTTTTTTTTCCTTTTTTCACGATATGCCTCTTTCTTGGCGACACATTAGGAAAATTCTTTTTGATTCAGTTGGTATCGCTAAGACTTTCCAAGACACTTTCCATTTTTTTCTGATGCACAGTTTTCTTTTCTGTGTGGCGTAATTTTATTCCTCTGTTTCTTACAATATCTCAGCTTTTAAGAAACTGATGGAAACAAAATTATGTTTGGGGTCTATAGAAGTTACAAATGCTTACGCTATTGGAGTGTTGTAAGTTTTCATTCCATATGCCCCTCAAAACCTTAGTGGCGTGTGGATTTAGCTTCATTCTCTCTACAGAAACTACGACCTATCATCTGAGTTTTAAGAAACCTGAGACAAATCTTGGTGACATCTCCGGGTAGTATAGACGTTGTAATAGATGCATCACCTTGGTATCTATTTGGTACTCTACAATTAGCGTTTTAGTGGGGTTGGGGGAGGGGGGGGTGAGCGCATCGCGGAGGTTGTCTAGCGCAATTTCTTGGTATTTCGAATTCTAAACAAATGTAATTTCCCGTAACGAAGGATGTGCGCGACAAACTACATGTAAGTTATATCTGTAAAGTATTTTGTAACGAGGAAATAATGTCATACCTTCTCCAAAGAATTACCATCCTCTGCTGTGTTTCAGCTCTAAACATTTACAGCAAGTATGAACATGAATAATTATATCCATACATTGTCTATTGTAGCTCATTTATCAGAGAGATATTGCCTGCTTACAAACCATCTGAAATAGTGAGTAAAATCCAGCGTAACACTAACGTCGCAATAATTTCCAGTCTTAAATCTTATAGTATTGATCGTCTGAAGGCAACCGTTAACACTCAATAAAGCATTCTTGAAAATTACTAAGCATTAAGAATGCCTTAAATTATGACTGTGCTTGTGCCTCTAACCTCGTAGAAGTGGCTTTCCAACACTTGTTTTATTTTTGGCATCAAGATAATGTAATGTAAATATAGTGTTAAAAAGAATTACTGAAAATGTTTCAGAAGCAGTGTATGCTCAGATAATTTGTTGTGAAGAACGTCTAATGTATGCAATACACGCCGCGCAAAGGGCTTGTGCAGCGTGTACAACACACACACTTTTGTAAAACAGCTTTTTGTTTTCACCTATCTGAGAAGGATACCAAAAGTAACGCCCTCCAATTTTTTTTTCTTGGTGTAATGACTGTAGTGAGTTCCCAGTCCCAAATCTGGAGATCTTAGCTCAAGGGGGAGAAGAAAACCCGCTTAGCATGAAAAACACATCAACCATGCTTCATCCGGGGCCCAGCTCAGGTATTTGGCCAGATTCCCGTGCCTCTAACTGCTTATCCATCTAGGCTGCACACCAATGAAACCTCGGGTGCAGTAAGCACGTTGTCTCTAAGAGAAAGGCCCTACGAATATTCACGCGGAATTTAATCAAAGATTTCGACTCAACCGAGGCATTTTGTCTTTATAGGCCATATCTGGCCTTCGTCTGTGTACACCACAGTTACATCAAGCGGAAAATTTTATACTGAGAAAAATTGGAAAATTTTCATGCTCACCTCAGTATAATCAAATAAAAAAAAAATCCGTAATAAAATGATCATTTGATATTGTTTCTAGTAGATTTGCTCACTTTATTAACTATGCGCAAATAACGTTCCCGTTCCTTTAATACAGTCTGAAGGAATCAGCAGCTGAAAAATAAGGAAACAACACGAAGCTTGTCTTAACTATCAATGAACATTGTCAAAATTGATATGATTTTTGAGTTGATGCGACAAAACAGGTATTAGCAATGCATATAACATGCGTAATTCTATCACGATGAGTTGCACTTTTTTACATTGGTGTGTGAGTGTTAAGCAGTTAGTTGCAATTCGTTCGTCGCCCGGTAGGCTGGGAGCTGGCTTCCAATTTCTGATTCTGTGGTTCGAATCTTGATAAAGCATGACTATTTTCATTTCTTCTGTTTTGATTTTATCCTTTTATCTGAAGGGGGATCAAACTTAAGGCAATCTTGAATTGGTTTGTTTTTCATTCCTTCAGTTATGTTAAAATACAACCATGAAAAGTTTTCTTTTCCTCTAAAAGAGGTGTTAGCAACCTCTGAGGGAATCTAAAGCTATGGGGAGACGCCCATCCCTAATTTGGGGTCGCTGGCTCCAGGGAGGGAACGAAATAAGATCCATTGGACAAGTGCACAACAAATGCTTCATCCTGGACTCGAACCGGACCAAACTCAGATTATTAGCCGGAAATTCTAGCTCCTGTTACCATTCGGCCCATTAATAGTGCGTTGCTATAAATGCTATAGTTCGATGCTTAAATGCTTGCACGCCTTCGACTTCGTACATATGTTCTTTAGATCAGTTTTGGGTTATATTCTCGAAGTCTAGATTAAAATGCTTAGCAGACAACATAATTCGACACCCTGGATTGAGTAATAAAATGAGTTATTTTCTGTTAAGCATTGTAAAAAACATAAATTTGCCGGTAAGAGGAGCTCAAACCTGCATCTTTCTGCTCCGGTGTCAAATGCTTTCTCAATTAAGCTGCACTGAGTGAATTTATCGTTGCAACTTTGTCGTCCTGTCATGTGCTTTACTTCTATAGTACTCCACATACATGTATACCCCCCTTTGAGAAAGGGCTGGGGCGGAATCATAGGTTTCCGGGTCAGCCAGCAAACCGTGCTTGAAATAGCTCACTGAAGAAGAAATTCTCATTAATTCTAGACGACGTGTGGAAGAAACGTCACACAATTTTCGAAGTAGATCCATTTCGACAATGGGGCGCCAATGTAAAAGCACAAATTTGCCAGTGGCGCCATTGAAACCACGTCCTTTTGCTCCCCAGACGAATGCGTGCCTTATATTGGGGGTTTAACGACCACCGCTAGCAACTCAATGGGCTATAATCAGTCGCCCATCCCTTATTTCGGGCCACTGGTTCCAGGGAAGGGAGAGGGAGCCAGTGCCTCAAGACAATCACAACATCCATGCCTCACCGGGATTCGAACCTGGACCTAACTCGGGTGAATGATTATAAGCCAGCGCTTAGACCAATGCGCCCGAATGCCTTCCCAATTAGCAACAACGACGAAGTTTGTCGCTGCAAATTTGCGATCTTGACATGTGCTTCACCTCTGTAGCACGTCACAGCATATGTGAGTCAAAAGAAGGGATCAAAGTAAAGAACAAAGCGTGTCAATATCACTGATCCATCGATAATACACAAACAAACAAACAAAAAATATTGACCTGCATCGAAGACAAAGAAGAGGAAACACCTACATAATCAGGACTTGGCGTTTTTAAATAAAATTTTAAATCTCATAAGATTTTAATTTTTTCAAAAAGTTGATTGCATTTGTTTAGAAGGTAAAACTTTAAAAAGTCTCTCAGGTTTTAGATCGAGGTAGCTGCAATGAATCACACCAGTTGTCGAGTGGTCTAGAACAATGTTTTTCAACCTTTTTCTCCTGATGTACCACTTCTTACGTTCTAATTATCTTCAGTACCACCAATAGCCGCCCCGGTGGCGCAGTGGTCTAAGCGATGGCCTCTGATCATTCGTCCGAATGGGGTCCGGGTTCGAATCCCGGTGAGGCATGGATGTTGTGTTTGTCTTACGGCACTGGCTCTCTCCCTTCCCTGGAACCAGTGACCCTAAATTAGGGACGGGCGACCGCTTATAGCCCATTGAGTTACTCACGGTGGTCGTTAAACCTCCAATCAAAAAAAAAAAAAATTTAAAGATTGAGTCATATTGTGGAAGATTGAAATCGTATTTTTTTTTTTTTTTTTTTTTTTTGATTGGAGGTTTAACGACCACCGTGAGCAACTCAATGGGCTATAAGCAGTCGCCCGTCCCTAATTTAGGGTCACTGGTTCCAGGGAAGGGAGAGAGCCAGTGCCGTAAGACAAACACAACATCCATGCCTGACCGGGATTCGAACCCGGACCCCTTACGGACGAATGATCAGAGGCCAACGCCTTAGACCACTGCGCCACCGGGGCGACTGTATGTGTTATAAGCGTACCACCGGTTGAGAAATGCTGGTCTAGAACATAATCAGCTGATCATTTATTGGTTGAGGGTTCGAATTCCGAGTGAGACTTGGATGGAATGTTTGTCCCATAGCAAGGGGATTGGCTACTTCAGCTGCAAATATTCTTGGCATTAGAATCTCCTAGAGGGCTCAGAACCTCGTTTGGGATGTTCAGAAGGTAATTTGAACAAGTTAGTAAAATCATGTAATGCAATGACCATTCGTCCGAGATGGGTCCGGGTTCGAATCCCGGTGAGGCATGGATGTTGTGTGTATCTTACGGCACTGGCTCTTTCCCTTCCCTGGATCCAGTGGCTCCAAATTAGGGATGGGGGGACTATTTCTAGCCCATTGAGTTGCTCACGGTGGTCGTTAAACCTTCAATCAAAAAAAATGCATTGATTATGATACGCTTTCCAACATACCAGAAATCATAGGAAAATGCCTTGGTTTTGAGGGGACTAAACTATGTTATAACGTTTGAGGTTCACATATATCAAAATTAAATCTCTTTGTGCCCGTGTTACCTATTTCTATTATCAAGAGTAACCACACATAGGCCGTTTTATAATTAAAAATCCCATCTAAATCAAGCAATGTTCACGGAAGGTATCGTGCGAAACTAATGGCTAAGGAAACTCACGCATGCGCACTTCCCGCAATTGCTGACAAAAAACATTTTTGGCGAAACTGCTTCCAAAGTCGTTACGGAACAACATATTGTATTTCGTCGCAGTCGAAGCATTTTTAGTCAAGTTATGAGGATAATGGATGTGAAATAAATTTCGCTCCTGTGCCCTGACCTTTGACCTCATTTCGATTATATTCAAGAGAACCGGTTCAGTAAATCTTAGGAACAACGTGATAAAGTTTTGTTGCAATCGAAGCATTTTTTACGTAAGTTATGACGCATAAGGTAGATGGAATCGATCCCGCTCCTACATTCTGGCCTTTGACCCCATTTCGCCCATTTTCAATAGGGTTCGTCCCCTGGTTGTCCCCTACCACATACTCAATTTTCATCGAAATCGAAACATTTTTACGCTAATTATCGTGCGGACAGACAGAGAGAGACAAAGCTGGAGCATACACGCTTCTTTAACCTACGGTTGGAAAGCGTAAAAAACTGAGGAGAGCAGAGTTGTATTAATTTAAAAATTCCATTAGCATTTATGCAATTTTAAAATTGCTTTAAATTTTCGGAGTGTTTTTTTTTTTTTTTTTGGAAGTCGGGCAAATGACTATAAAGGCATCATTAATACTGGAAAATGGTGAACAAGCTAGTCTATTTCATTTATTTTGCGATAAAGCTGAAATATTGATGTGCGTTAGCAAGTTCCGAAAGCTGGGCTATTGATATCAGTATAAAAGTCTTTTATTTTCTTGTCAGTATTATGAAATACTTTCGAGATAACCTTTTCAGACAAAACGGGGGGGGGGGGGGGTTCCAATCGCAGCTTTTGAAAAAGTTGTTGATCCGTTTTGGAGACCGGAGTAATTAGGAAAATGCAACAACTACTTCTAGATCTTCCGCTGGAACTCTTGGCATAAACAAAATTGCAAGGCAAATCCTCTTATTCGTGATAATCTCTCAGCCTTCTTTACAACATTCTAAGCGCACACAGGCACGCAAATGCGCACACACAAAATAAAACACGGTCATCACCTCGTCTCATTTTAGAAGCAGCCCGATGAAAAGAAAGAGAAAGAAAAGTATTCCGGCAGCTTATTCATCTTGTCGAAATTGCCATTATAACAGTTAACCTCTCGCACACAGACTCATGCCAATCTTTATGCTTTGCGCTAAGCACCTGGAAAAATCCTTCAGAGAAAGTTCCTTCTGCCAGCACACATTTGAAGGGAAAAAGAAAGTGCAAATGTTGAAACTGTTCACGTTCTGATAAATTTTGCTAGTGACTATCACCCATCCCCCTTCTCCCTTATTCATGCAGCAATTGGAGTTTACAGTTTTGTTTGTCGAAAATTAATGCTGATTTTCTGCTATTGTATATTATTTATTCTAGGGCACGAATAGTAAATGATTATTTTGTTTTACAGCCATCCTGCGACAATCGGTAGCACTGCATTTTTATGTCGACCGGGAAATTTTCCAGAGAAATTCAATGTCTCTGGTGTTCATTCGATAGGAAATTTTGCCTGCTACTGATAATTAAAATAAAAGTTTCCCTAACATTAACATGTGATTTCGAAGATTTGTTCCTAATTAATATCTACAATGACAATTTAATGTCACCACGTCCTGAATATTCACGATCACTTCTTGATTGTTATCGTAAAAGAAACAAAAAAATTGAAAAATGTCTTTTAGCCATTTAATCGACAAGCCTGAAAAGAATAAATTTTCCACGCTTACCGTTTAATGTGCTAAAAATAGTTCAAGCGATTTCACGTCCATATCTGGATTTTCACGTTCATATGCAGTCACCACACTAACCAACCCGCTTGGCCAGCGTGGTGAGTTATGGCCAAACCCCTCCAAAATGATTCCACAACTTAAATCTTGGCCCTCAGTCTCCGGCAGCTGGAATGCACCTGGCCAAGGTAGCGGCCAGTGCGACATGAAGGCAGAGGGTGCTAAGAATCCCCGGAGGGCCGGACAAGGCTGCCATCTGATGCTGACCTTGGCTACGTATAACGGACGCTCCCTATCTTCTGATTCAAGGCTTCTTGAATTGGAAGAGGAACTACAAAGGATCAAGTGGGACATCGTCGGGCTATGAGGTAAGGAGAAGATCTCATTGAACTGAAAAGTGGACATTTCTTCTACTATCGTGTTACAGATACTGGCAGAACTAGTGGTGTTGGATTTATAATAAACAAGAAACTGAAGTTGAAAGTTCCTCTGACAGAGCTGCACGACTCGTTATCCAACTCTCGAGAAGATACCAGGCTCAGATTATTCAAACTTATGCACCCACCACAAGTCATACTGAAGAAGAAATTGAAGAATTTTATGAGGAAATTCGTCATCGAAATAATAAAGGTAAGCAGCACTTGAAGATAATTATGGGAGATTTTTATGCAAAAATAGGGCAACGGCAACAGAATGAAACTTCAGTAGGTAAATTCGGTCACGGCAACAGAAACCAGCGTGGAAATACTCTCGTTGAGTTTGCAAAGGAAGAAGGGTTTTTCATCTTGAACTCCTTTTTCAAGAAAAAGCCACACAGGAAATGGACATGGAGACATCCAAATGGAACGACAAGTGAAATTGATTTTATTATGTGTAACAAAAAATTCGTCATAGAAGACTGCAGTGTGCTAAACAAGTTCAAACAGGTAGTGACCATAGATTGGTGAGATGTAAGATGCACCTCAACACTAAACTCGAACGTGGCAAGCTCATAAGACAAGCAAAAAATGTATTGACAAAACCAACCTTAAAAACACCATAATACCTTCCAGTTGGAACTGAAGAACAGATTCTCTGCTTTAGAAGGTACCAGTACTAGAGTTCCTCCAGTCCTCCCAGCAGAAGTTGCACATGCAATCAAGAACATGAAGCGGGGAAAAGCTCCAGGAGAAGATGGAATTACTGTAGACATCATACAAGAAGCAAGTGGAGAAATCGAAACAGTACTCGCCCAAATTTTCACTCTATGCCTTAGTTAAGGGAAAATTCCTGAGGATTGGAACACCGCTACAATGATCCTGCTACATAAAAAAGGTGACATTGAGGATCTCAGGAACTACAGACCTATCAGCCTCCTATCAGTGGTTTATAAAATCTTCGCTAAAGTTCTTTCACACCGCTTAAAGGTGACACTGGACATGGCTCAACCGAGAGAACAAGCTGGATTCAGGAGTGGCTACAGCACAATAGATCATATCCACGTACTGAGAGAACTAATTGAAAGAGCGAGGGAATATGAACTTCCATTGTGCATGGCTTTTATCGATTATGAAAAAGCCTTTGATTCCGTGAAACCATCAGCAGTGACAATGGCTCTGAAATCCTGCGGTATTGAAGATGCATACATTAATATTATTAATAACATCTATGAAAATGCAAGTGCAAAGATTCGGCTGTTTGAAAATACAACACACATAAAAATTGGAAAGGGAGTGAGACAAGGTGACACCATATCTCCGAAGCTCTTTAATGCCACATTGGAGGGTGTCTTTCAGTCGCTGAGCTGGGAAAAGAAGGGGATAAAGATTAATAGAGATTATCTAACCCACCTTCGTTTTGCTGATGACGTAGTCATTTTTGCAACTACCCCATCAGAGCTGCAGAGTATGATCCAGGAACTTGCTGACAAGAGTAAAGAAGTGGGATTAAAAATGAACTTTCAGAAGACAAAAGTGATGTTCAATGCTTTTACAAGAAATGAAGATTTATTGATTGATGGAGAAAAGCTGGAAATAACAGACACGTACGTTTATCGTGGACAGCAGATATCAAGTGAGGGTCACATTGATGAAGAAATTAATGGGCGTATAAAACTTTCGTGGAGAGCTTTTGGAAGAAACAGCATAATTTTCAAGAGCAATATGCCATTATGTCTTAAAAGAAAAGTGTTTGATCAATGCATCCTTCCAGTGCTTACGTATGGTGCAGAGACGTGGACCTTAACTAAAAAAGACGTACAAAGGCTGCAGACAACTCAAAGCAGCATGGAGAGGTGCATGCTTGGTGTAACCAGGAGAGATAAGAAGAGGAACTCGTGGATCCGAAAAATGACAAGAGTGGAAGACATCATGATCAGAGTTAAATCCCTGAAATGGCAATGGGCTGGACATACTGCCAGAAGGACAGATCATCGATGGACAGCCGAAATTTTAGATTGGATTCCAAGGGACAGGAAAAGACCCAGAAGGAAGACCTCATGGGAGATGGGTGGATGAAATTCGAAAGTATGCAGGAGTGACATGGAGGAGACTGGCACAAGAGAGACCGTTATGAAGGAAACTTGGGGAGACCTTCGTCCAGCAGTGGATTGATAATGGTTGATGATGATGCAGTGATTTTTTTCTTTTACCAGGGATCGGTTTGGGATGGTTAATAAAACGACTTGAGTTAATTGGATTTTTTTACTGCTGTCCCAAACGACTAAGTTAAAATAGAACGTAACATCTGTTTTCATGCAGGTCAGTTTTTCATCACTAAGGATACGGCTACGATAAAATGTATCACACATCAACATTTCCTTGACTCTGCCAGTATCGTAATTTTTCTTTTATTCGAACATAAATTGTAGATCAATCAGTCATTTCCACGTAATCATTCTTCAGAATATGATTATGGTTCCTACAAGCTTATCCGGAAATTTAAGGCCTGTTCTTTATTGCACTGTAGCAAAAAAGTGAGTTTTAATGCGATGAATTTTTAACATTATGTTAATGCAAATGTAATTCCGACATACCAGGGCTTTTAATACTGATGATAGTTATAATTCTGAGTGTGCACGGAATCTGGGACTGTTTTTTATGTTCTTTTAGCCATTTCCGACGTTTATACACTGACGGAAAAGAAAATCCCAACACCACGAAAAAATAGTTGTTGAGGAATGAAATGGCGGCAATACATTTGTATAGGTAACATATTTAATCGATTAAGGTTTCAAGATCACAGCTTAATGTAAGCGCGAGAAGAGCCATTTTAAATGTGAATTGCTGGTACATTAATAACCGGTGTAACCGCCGGAATGTTGAATGCAAGCACGCAAACGTTCATGTATTGTGTCGTTGTAACGTACCAGGAGATGTGATGTACCTGCCAGAAGGACGCACACGACATAAAGGCAGATAGGAATCAGAATAAAATGTCTGCGTAGCTCAGTTGGTAGAGCGACTTGTTCCGGAATAAGCGGACTCGGGTTCGAATCCCGGCGTAGACCAAAAATGACGGATAAATTTACTTCGTTATATTGTACAGGTGCTGGATGTCAGTTTGTGGGATGGAGTTCCATGCCTGTTGCACTTGGTCGGTCAATACAAGGACGGTTAATGCTGGTTGGGAGTGACGCTGGAGTTGTCGTCCAATGATGTCCCATACGTGCTCGATTGGAGAAAGATCTGGTAATCTAGCAGGCCACGGCAACATGTCGACACTCTGTAGAGCATGTTGGGTTACAACAGCGGTATGCTGGCGAGCGTTATTTTACTGGGAATAGATTTTGCTATTTTTTCTTTACATTTAGCAGGAGCTTCTTCAATTATGGGTGCTGTGAATTTTATTTCTATTTCAGCATTTCCAGGCGGTGTTTTCCTGTTGGAAAACACCGCCTGGAATGCTGTTCATGAATGGCAGCACAACAGGTTGAATCACCAGACCGACGTACAAACAGTGCCGCCAGGGTGCGTGGGATAACCACGACAGTGCTCCTGCTGTCATAGGAAATTGCTCCCCAGACCATAACTCCAGGTGTAGGTCCAGTGTGTCTCGGCCGCAGACAGGTTGGTTGCAGGCGCTCACCTGGCCTCCTTCTAACCAACACACGGCCATCACTGGCACCCAGGCAGAACCGGCTTTCATCAGAAAACACAACAGATCTCCACTCCGTCCTCCAATGAGCTCTAGCTTAACACCACTGACGTCGCAAACGGCAGTGGTTTGGAGTAAGTGGAATGCACGCTACAAGGCGTCTGGCTCGGAGCTGTCCTTCAAGTAACCGATTTGTAACAGTTCGTTGTGTCACTGTGGTGGCAACTGCAGCTCGAATTGCTGCCGCAGACGCGGTACGATGCGCCACGGCCATACGCCGTACACGGCGGTCTTCCCTCTCAGTAGTGCCACGTGGCCGGCCGGAACCCGATCTTCTTGAGGCAGTACCTTCCTTTGACCACCGCTGCCTACAATCATGTACAGTGGCTACATTCCTGCCAAGTCGTTCTGCAATATTGCGGAACAAAAATCCACCTTCTCGTAGCCCTATTACACGACCTCGTTCAAACTCCGTGAGCTGTTGATAATGGCTTCTTCGTCTTCTTAAAGGCATTCTTTTCTTAACTAACATCAACACACTACATCGAATCTCAACGATAACTAACGCTCACGAACGTTACAGCGCGTATTTACAGCAAACCTGCTTTGCATGTTCCGAATGGCGCTACTAGCGCCACACGTATGCGCCGAGCGCGAAATTTGCATAGACGTCATCTTACAGATGTACTCTCACCGCCTACCAACTGTCGTTTATCTATTGGTGTTGGGATTTTTTTTTTCCATCAGTGTAGATAAAAGTGTAGTGTTCTGGGTTTGTTTGTTAGCAGGAAAACGCGAGTAAAACACCGCTAATTTGGACCAAAATTAAAGGCTTTAGCAAGTGAAGGGAAACGTTCAACAAAAGTAGATGTGTAGATTTTGCTTTGAATGTGCTAAATAGATTAAAACAAGTTTTTTTTCCATAAATTGCAGTTTTATTTTCTTGCAGCAATTTAAAGAGATAACACTATAACGTTCGCATTTTCTACCCCAACGAAAGCGAAAGTAATTATTAAGGGAAAACAATTTCAGCAGCTTTTTGCAGAAATCCACCAGCTGCAGTATCTTATATTCCGCGACGACAAAATTTCAGCATCATGAATTCAGAGGATGAAATCATGTTGACAACCCACATCATTGAAGGTCAAATACTTAGGTTGTGTCGTATTACAGAGGTGAAACACATGTGAAGACGGCAAAATTGCATCGATAAATTCCGTCGGTGTAGGTTAATTGGGAAAGCATTCGGCTCCTGAGCAGAGGATGCTGATTCGAGTCCCGCCACCGGAAAATTTGTGTTTTCACAAGGTCTAAGATATTTACAGATTCATCTTGTACGTTTACAAGATTTATGTGATAACCATCTGCAGTTGGATTAAAACTATTTCTAAAGCCCTTCGATTTGGATGCAAGAATGTCTCAGAGGTGTCTTCGATTCTACGGTCTGCTGGCTCTTTCTGTGTAGGTCCCCAACCCCTCCAGGTTTTTAGTTGACAATTGCGTGAATACGAACGAAAGGACTTTTGTCTAGATGGAAGTATTATTTGTTATTATTCGACTTATGAGATGGAGACATTGTAGTAGATTAAAAAAAATCGTCATTCTCTGATAAAGTGTTTCATACACTGCTCCACTAATTTGTTAAGTTGACAATGCTGAAATTTCATAGCGTTCAATCATTAGATACACATGGCTACAAAACATTACACTTAAATCACAGGAAGGAATTTTAAAATCATTTTAAAAAACTGAGCTTCAAAATTAGTGTTCTGCATCGCTCAACTTATGTAATCTGACTCTCTCTCTTCCAATCAAGAAAATATATATATGGACCAATATATATAATTGTTCTTACTGCTAAAAATATGGAAGGAATTCTGAAGGTGCAGCAAACATTTTAAATTTATTTATTGTGACTTGCTGGCAAAGCAGCAATCTTTGCTGCAGGATTCTACATTTCAAAATAAGTTAATTTTTTTTTCCATCAAATGCAATTGGTTTCCGGTTTTCATCATTTACTCATACTTCAACTCTTCCAGTTCGTAAAGTTTGACTGTTCTCTTTTTCCACCTGTTTTTTAATCATATGTTTATAATAAAATAGTCTCCTAGAGTCCGTATAACTGAAAAAAGGAAGATAAAGGTATTTCAGAAGTTAGTCAGCAACAGTGTCCTACTTCATATTAACCGAAATAGATATTAACTATATTGACAAAAGTCACCGGACACCTAGAAGAGAAACACAAGATAGCATTTATTGACATACATTAGTACGGTGTCGGTCCACCTTTGGCCTTAATGCATGCACTGACCCTTCGAGACATGCTTTAGACAAGGTTTTGGAACACAGCGATAGGTATGCGCTTCCATTCAGTGCATAATGCTGCCGCTAACTCTTACTTAGTAGTAGGCCTTGGTCCCAAACTTCTTATGCGGCGCTCTAATTCATTCCATAGGTGCTCTGTGGGATTAAGATCACGGCTCTGTGTTGGCCAGTCCACACACGATACGGAATTATTTTCAAACCACGCCGTAACAGTCCTTGCTTTATGGCTCGGTGCATTATTCTGCTGGTACCGGCAAGGCTCGTTTCCACATAGTTGGTGGGGCGTAATTGTCCAGAATATCAAAGTAGATGTGCTGGTTAACAGATTTGTCCACGATAACCAGTGGGCCGGGACCATACCACGCCCCCCCCCCACACACACACACACACACGAGTACACTGCCAGCTCCAAACGTGACCGTAGGAACAGTACACTGTGGTAAATAGTGTTCCCCTGGCTGCCGCCATACCAACACTCGGCCATCAGACTGATGGATTGTGTATCTGGATTAGTCAGTCCATAGGACCCGTTTCCATTGATCTACGGTCCACGATAAATGTTCTTTACACTATGCTAAACGACGAGTAGCATTCCGAGTGGGGATGAAATGCTTATGAGCAGCCGCACGACCACGGTAACCCATGGAATGAAGTTCTGTGCTAATGGTACGTGTACATACCAAGGTTCCAGCATTTTTACTCACCTGTACACTGAGGTCTTGTGCAGTACTTGGTCGATTAGCTGTAACGACTCTCCCGAGGCTTCGATGTCCTCTATCACTGATTTTCTTTGGTCTACCGGTACGTTTTGCTGCTTCAGGCACGCCATGTGTCTTCTACTTATTCAGTACATCCAAAACAGTTGACTTGGGTATGTTTAAAAACCTCTCGGTTTCTCTTATGGACAACCCACTAATATAACATTCAACAATCTTTCTTTTCTCCAAGTCAGTTCTCCCCCGCCACGACATTTTCACTCAAGCTCACAGTGCAATATGATCGCTATCAGCTGCAGGCTTGTTTTTATACCATTTGCAGCTGTACCGCGCATCTTAACAACCCAGCGGATCCGTTCATTTGCTTTTGAAGGGGTGTCCGGTGACTTTTGTCAAATATGTATACTGTATAAGCTGCAGGAAATACCAAGGATTCATAATCTGATAAATTATAACTAACAGATACGGAATATGAATGATTAAAACTTATAAATTCATTGGAAGTGAATCACGAAATGTTGCTGCAGATTTTTTTATAGCTTTGGTGCTTGTCAGAGGCGTATTGGTCAATCGTGACAAATGGATATTTCTTGGTGTACCATTTGATAAATGGTCCACCAAGAAATTTGATAAATGGTCCACTTTCTCGTAGCTTTACTTCTGCCTAAAACGTTTTCTTTAAGGAAAAAACAAAACAAAACACATTCTCCGTATTTATGTGAGAAAAGTGCCGCCGGGCTAAACATACCGTTATGAATTAAGCCAAAGCTAACTACAGTTAAACATAGGTCGCTGGACTTGTAGCCTGTAGTCATTTTGTATGCCTTACCCTCCTTTTGTAATCTTGGAGGCAGTGGTACACATTGTAATGGCCCGTCACTCCCTGATTCAGACTGACACAGAGCACAAAGCGTTTCTCAGGATGAGATATTTCAAAATCCTTGTCCCAGCACATTTATTTTAAAAGATAAAACAATTTACCCGTATTGGTTCGTGGGTTAAAATAATGGGTAGACCCAGGAAAGGTGCGCCTACTCAAAGGGGAGATAGCAATACCACTGAGCAGTACGCGATCATTGATCATACAGATATAAAAATTAATTACGTAAGAAATTTTGCTGTGTGGCATTCAGTGGATATGGAACTTTAAGAGACTAGTCATTTTTGATGCTATGCATCTATTCCGACAGTAGTAAATACCATGGCCGCCCCGGTGGCGCAGTGGTCTAAGGCGTTGGCCTCTGATCATTCGTCCGTAAGGGGTCCGGGTTCGAATCCCGGTCAGGCATGGATGTTGTTTGTCTTACGGCACTGGCTCTCTCCCTTCCCTGGAACCAGTGATCCTAAATTAGGGACGGGCGACTGCTTATAGCCCATTGAGTTGCTCACGGTGGTCGTTAAACCTCCAATAAAAAAAAAAAAAAAAAAAAAAAAAAAAGTAAATACCATGCAAAAAAATTCGGTGTAACGGAAATGGGTTACGGAAGTAGTCAAAACCATTGTCAAAATCTGATTTTTGAATACTGTCCCATGAAGTGGCGCAATAATTAATTTCATTGTTAACTCAACAATATCATCATCATTGTCAGCCATTAGCAATCCACTGCTGGACGAAGGTCTCCCCAAGTTTCTTCCACAACGGTCTGTCTTGTGCCAGTCTCCTCCATGTTACTCCGGCATACTTTCTAATTTCATCCACCCATCTCACATGTGGTCTTCTTCTGGGTCTTTTCCTTTCCCTTGGAATTCAGTCTAAAATTTCAGCTGTCCATCGATGGTCTGTCCTTCTGGCAATATGTCCACACCCATTGCCATTTCAGGGATTTTACTTTGATATTGATGTCTTCTACTCTTGTCATTTTTCGGATCCACGAGTTCCTCTTCTTATCTCTTCTGGTTACACCAAGCATGCATCTCTCCATGCTACTTTGAGTTGTCTGCAGTCTTTGTATGTCTCTTTTAGTTAAGGTCCACGTCTCTGCACCATACGTAAGCACTGGAAGGATGCATTGATCAAACACTTTTCTTTTAAGACATAATGGCATATTGCTCTTGAAAATTATGCTGTTTCTTCCAAAAGCTCTCCAGGCAAGTTTTGTACGCCGATTAATTTCTTCATCAATGTGACCTTCACTTGATATCTGCTGTCCAAAATAAATGTAGGTATTAGTTGTCTCCAGTTTTTCCCCATCAATCGATAAATCTTCATTTCTTGTAAAAGCATTGAACATCACTTTTGTCTTCTGAAAGTTCATTTTTAATCCCACTACTTTACTCTTGTCAGCAAGTTCCTGGATCATACTCTGCAGCTCTGACGGGTAATTGCAAAAATGACTAATTCATCAGCAAAACGAAGGTGAGTTAAATAATCTCCATTAATCTTTATCCCTTTGTTTTCCCAGTTCAGTGATTGAAAGACATTTTCCAATGCGGCATTAAAGAGCTTCGGAGATATAGTTTCACCTTGTCTCACTCCCTTTCCAATTTTTATGTGTGTTGTATTTTCAAATAGCCGAATCTTTGCACTTGCATTTTTATAGATGTTATTAATAATATTAATGTATGCATCTTCAATACCGCAGGATTTCAAAACCATTGTCACTGCTGATGATTTCACCGAATCAAAGGCCTTTTCATAATCGATAAAAGCCATGCATAATGGAAGTTCATATTCCCTCGCTCTTTCAATTAGTTCTCTCAGTACGTGGATATGATCTATAGTGCTGCAACCACTCCTGAATCCAACTTGTTCTCTCGGTTGAGCCATGTCCAGTGTCACCTTCAAGCGGTGTGAAAGAACTTTACTGAAGATTTTATAAACCACTGATAAGAGGCTGATAGGTCTGTAGTTCCTGAGATCCTCAATGTCACCTTTCTTATGTAGCAGGATCATTGTAGCATTGTTCCAATATTCAGGAATCTTCCCTTCATTAAGGCATCGAGTGAAAACTTGTGCAAGTACTGTTTCAATTTCTCCACTTGCTTCTTGTATGATGTCTACGGTAATTCCATCTTCTCCTGGAGCTTTTCCCCGCTTCATGTTCTTGATTGCATGTGCAACTTCTGCTGGGAGGACTGGAAGAACTCTGGTATTGGTACCTTTCGTAATGTCTGGAGTACATGTATCATCCCTTTCATATAGTTTTGAGTAGAAATCTTTCACTCTTGTCAAAATTTCACCTCTATTTCTTGTTACAGAACCATCTTCTTTTCTCAGAGCCATAATCTGTTTCCTTTAATTACTGAGATGTCCCTTTGCTACCTGTTGGCTTTGGTTGTTTTCAATTGCTTTCTTCACTTGTTCACAGTTGAATTTTTTTACATCTTCAGTGATACTTTTTCGTACCGTCTTGCATAGCTCTATATATTCCACTTTGGAAGTCACATCTCCTTTAGTTGTCCTCATTGCTCTTCTTTTTCGCATCATTATTGTTTTATTCTGATAATCTGTTCGTATGCAACTTGTTCTTAGTACCAGCTATTTTTGTTGCTGTTTCCATAAGAGCCTTGGTCAGTTTTCTGTTAACTTCAGTGATGTCCACTTCTTCCGACGTTAGACCTTCTAGAGCAGCGAATCTGTTCCTCAGTTCCAATTTGAAAGTATTATGTTTTTTAAGGTTGGTCATGCCAATACACTTTGTTTGTTTTATAAGCTTGCCACGCTCGAGTTTAGTGTTGCGGTGCATCTTACATCGTACCAGTCTATGGTCATTACCTGTGTTGAACTTGTTTAGCACACTGCAGGCTTCCATGACACAACAATATAAGTATATTATATTACTAAACTATCGCCGAACATTTTTTCATCACGTTTCACATAAGTGTAATAATGTCTCATTGCAGTCAGCTTAAATTACGAGAACCCGATGCTAAATGTGATAAAAACCATTACGAAAATGCATTTGGATGCTATGAAAGCTGTGCATCGTAGCAAAATTTGGCTTCCTCTCAACCCACCCCTAACGGGGCATTACCTGCTGTTAACGAGAGTTATAAAATGTTGTATAATACGATGTGGTGTAATTTGTCGATATCCTAGACCAAGAGTTACCAATCACATTTATTAACACACTTGTGATTCAGCTTTTTCTCTCTTGAGGACGGATTTTAGCTTTGCGCATGCGCAGATGGACTTTCGTAGCTACGTCACATTTCATTGGTGTCAGGTTCGCTTCTTACGTTCGTCTAAATATGAATATTATATAATAAAAATATTGTTTTTAAAAAACTAAACAATCGAAATACTATTTCCGCCGCATAGTTTAACAAACATTTACTTGTTATGACTCAGATCTTGTTTCTTTGGTTTTACTAAAATAACATTTATGAATCCACCTACCTAAGTACCGCTCAATGTCAGGAGTTTGTAAACCTTATTGCTTGTTGTCATGATTTAACTCCTTAGTATGTACCGGACTGTGGCTCGGGTTGGTCGTGAGTAACGCGAATGAATGCAATGTGTTGTACGTAAATAAATGTAGACTCTCGAATCATTCTTTTTATTTTACACCCACAAAGACCTTGGCGTGCTAAAGATACATAGCATAAATTATCTACAAAGAGTACCAGTGTACT
Organism: Macrothele yani; assembly: GCA_039090855.1. Lineage (NCBI taxonomy): Eukaryota > Metazoa > Arthropoda > Arachnida > Araneae > Macrothelidae > Macrothele > Macrothele yani. The sequence continues at coordinate 17,299,914 of CM077017.1, forward strand.
CTCGAATTTTTTTTTTAATTGTCGAAACCAAGGAAAATAGTTCTCGTATAATACCTAGTTTTGAGCTTGGCTACATTCAATTATAAGTGGATTTTTAAAATTCTTTCACCGTTAAAATTTATGTATGCGTGAAATCGTTTTACAATGCGTGTTGAAAACAGTTCTTTCATACAGGATCTAACAATTTTTTTTCATGAGGGTATTGTTGAGGTGTGCACCTTGTAGGTACGTATTTTTTAATGAACCGCAAGGATACAATTCTCGGCCTGGTTTCGTCGTCCCAATCAGTCCCTAGTGTTTACTGAACGCTATACGTCGTTGTCTTTACTTTTGCTGCTTGTTGATCCTGTCTGCCACCTCGGGAATGTACGGGAAGTGTGGCGCACGTGGTGTTGGAAGAGGAAGCTTTTAAAAGAGGCATTGCCCCCTTCATTCCTGTGTCCACGCTGGTTGTTTACGTCCCCGCAGAACTGATGTGCTTCTTATGAAACCGAGCCAAATACGATCACTGACGGGGGAGGATCACTTGTCAAATTTAGCGAGTTTCTGGATGAATCCGCTTAGTTAGAAAGGCTACTGCGAATATCAACCTTCCTGCTGACGCTTGAGAAAGAAATGGATGTTTTTATAAAGGAATTCGAATAAATATTTTCCTTGAGGGAAGCTAATCTAAGCAACAGACTAATTCTCTGAAATCTAGAAATAAATTTCATTGTCTAAATTTGCACACATGGAGTTACGCGTTTCAGATTCACTGTAACCGTAAAAACTTCCTGAGATAATACCTGCTACCCTTAGACTGAGACAAAATAACGCGCATTCTTCCGTACTCATTTAAGTGACAGATAGCGAAAATTCCCAAGGAAACATCTCTGGCTATGGATATACTGAAGCTAATGCGTTAACTGATTTCGTACATGAACACCAAATGAAACATTCACAAACTGAAGACCCGAGAATAACGAACACTTTCTTAAAACAAAGATTAACACGTAAAATGTTACACAATATTTTTGAATGGCGAACCTCTGGGGGACTAGGGGGAAAAGCGTAAGTTTCGTACGACTACCGTAAACAAACAATGGAGTCTTTTGCAGCAAACATTATATAAGTTACCGGCGTTTAGAAGAAATTATGTTGAAGCTGGTGTCTTTCAAAAAGTATATTGCGAATTCGTTTTCAAAAATATTATTTAAATCTTATGACAAATATAAATGAACACTAGCATCACCCACCAGACAAGTTGTTAATTAGGAAAAGCGGAAAAAATGTTGGTCGTACTTACTTCTACCTAATCCATGAAGTATTTTTTTTCTCAGATTCATCTTCTAGAAGTGGAGATATCATTCGGACAGAAGTAATTCTAATTCTTAGAGCGATAAAGGCAAAAACGCGAAACTTGTGAAATCTCAAAGCATCTAAGATTTGGAGAAATCGCCTGTCTGTTATTTCGGTCCACAGATAGCAGGGAAGGGAGAGAGACTGTGTATTAAAAATTAGCACAGCAGCTATCAGGTACTCGAACTCAAACCCAGTAGAATGAAGAGTTTAGAAACCAGTGCTAAGACGGGCTGAGCCCGGGCCCAAACAGAGCTCGAGCTGCATAATATTTATTACGTTTAGGGCTCGGGCTCCGAATTTTCTTCCTTTTTTTATGATTAGCATATGAGATATGTATTACATACTTTAGTTGGTAAAGGGAATTCTTGGACAGTTGGGTGAGGAGTAGGGAAGGCCATTTATTCTGGGCTTGCGGAGCAAATTCCATAGTCCACGCATATTAGATTTCTACGGAAGAGGGAAAGCTTCTTAAAAAAATACTAGGGATACTAGATACGACGCCGTCGAAATTTCTCCCCCTTAATCTACGTGGCAGCTCTTTTATTAAGCAAGGTAAGCGTTTCAGGAGGAAACTTATAGTCAAAGAAAATCGAACGGCTGCACTATATAAAGAGATAGGGGTACTATCCCCACTCCTCAGCTAAGAAAGACATCGGTTAATTAAAGGAGAAAGCAGAGTGTGGAAGTCTGGAAGAGATTTTTTGAGATTTTTTTACTCTTAATGACTAGGCAGGTTAGTCAGTTTTGGGTCTCGTTCGGGCCCGAGCTTTATTTTACGATATAAAATTCAGGATCACACGTGCCCGAGTTGACATGCTTCGGGCTCTTAAAACTGAGCCTTAACTCAGTACTGTAAAATACCTATTCTGAGCGACAAAAATGTCTCATGCATCCGACATATTGCTTTTTCAACAAGGAGGAACATGTACAGTTTAAATTTTTTGTAATGCTATTATCATGCTTGTGAATAGTGAGCGTTTAATTCAGGCAAATATGCCTATCAGGAGTAGTGATTTGCCGTTCGTTGGTTAGAATGCCCTTACGGACCTACACATAGATTTTCATAAAGTCAGTACGACTTTCAACCACTTAGCAGACAACTAATAACAAACATACACATGTTACACGTTTGCATTTTCACTAGCTTGCGAGTTATCACCCTTAGAAGGGCAAACTAAGTCCTTTCAATTTCTCTGATTTCTGTCCGATTCTTCTTCTGCCACTCCTCACTACGAGGTCAACGCAGTTTGCCCTCAATCGCGTTTTCGACAGTCCTCTAAAGTTCTTTCGTACCTCATCCATGCACGCTGAAGGATAACAGAATATATCATACAATTCGGAGACATTTTTTCTTCGAAAGTAAGAACCAGCATAGCTCCCTTTAAAGATAGTCCACGATGATGATTTAGTCCTTTTGCCGGGCTAATGCTGTCCGTTTACATATAACGTATTAAAATTGCGACTTAAAACACAGTCCCCATGCATAAAACATATAAACTATTGCATATTTAACACTGCAATTAAAATTTTGCAACATATCTAATTAAATTTATTTACAAGTAATATTTAAATATCGAACTAGGTATCCATTGCACTGAGATCCTCACAACAATTAAAAGTTACAACTGTTATTAAAACATATGAATTCTAAAGTTTTTTATTATCAAACTAAATTTCTGTTAAAGAAGCATTCACCATTAAAAGTGTTATTTACATTCAGGAGGGAAATGTATTTACAAATGTACAGATACGTATTTCTATTTTCACAACTTGAAGACCGTAAAACGTATTCCGACGCGTTAATTTGCTTACTAGAGTAAAAAGCATCTTTTAACGTGATTGCTGCAATGGCAGTCTTAGCAAAATGACTCATAAAAAAGTCATTTCAACGTCTAGTCTGTAGCTTTCACTAGTAATGTGCAGTAAAGAAACTTTTTCTTTCAGTTGCTAGATAAATTCGCAGTTTGTGTGCTCGAAAATATTGAAATTCCCTTTAGATTTTTTAAATTTTGGGTGGTTCAAGGAACCTGCTTGTGCCCATTCCTAACTTAGGGTTAATGACCTCAGGTAAGAATACAGAGCAAAAACAATTGTCACCACGCGAACTCGGAAATACGACCCTGAGGAAGAAAAGTAATCACCGTAAACAAAAAAAAAAAAAGTAATCACGGTATTAAACTTATCTTACAGCAGTGGCGCACCGGAAAAACCTCGGGGCCTTCCTTGCAAAATATATCTTCGAGGCCCGTTTTGGAAAATCTGTTATCTTTCGATTACTGAAAGTTCTGAATTCCATATTATTAACTAGGTTTTACGGTCGTTTTAATAATTTAAATTCTTTGGAATCTAGAAGTATTTTCCGTATAACCGTGATTATTGCACTTTGCTGCGTGTATCATAAATGTGCAGGTTGAAATTAAAATGATTGCCCTGGTTTTATACCAATACAAAGTACTACAAGCACTTAGGTCAACATTAATCATGTGCAAATTTTATTCTTTTAGGGAACTAAGGACGCCCTCTCCGACATGCCTAACGATCACACACACACACACACACACATAAATTACATAACTGCCGTGTAGCAGTGTCTAAGAATCTCCGATTTATACGAAAATACAAAACATAAGTAACAATCAATAATCATGACACAAAAAAAGCACAACTTTTTACATTATTTACCCTTGAATACATGAAACATGCCACAATATTTTGCACGTAGTAAAAACGTCCCGCGTAAAGCATCTTTTAGTTCATTATATTCTGAAAGATGCATAGTTAGGTGCAAACGACTGTAATGCGGTATTCTTACTGATATAAAAATTTCATTCGTTGAACTGTTTCTTTTACATTTTCTTGTTAATATACATGTATAGTAACTATTGCAATGGCTGTGAAAAGGGGTCTCAAGTTCTTTCGAATAGCTTCCTTTCCGTCATCTAGTTTTTATAAACTAAAACCGCGGAGATGATTTCTAAATATTTTACTTATTGAAAAACAATTGCTTTTATTTTTATTCAAAGGTACCTTCAAAATTTCCGGCTATTTCCTTAACCAGCTTCCTATGAAATTTCCACTAAAAATTTTGTAAAATTCTTTTTCTGAGGCTAGAGGCTCTTTACCCGTGACCCCCCCCCCCCCGTGCGGGGTTGCTGGGGCTTCTTCAGCGGTGTTTCGCTAGCCAGGTGCACGAGATTTTTTTATACATTTTTTTTAAATGTACGTAATGAATATACTTTGCTCGGACGAATTTGATTGCACAGTTTCATCACGTGTATATTGTAGTTACGTGCCAACCAAACATTTCATAATATCTAACATTGTTTTGTTGGATATTACGAAATGTTTGGTTGGCAAACTGTTTTAACCGACCTATTCCAAGAAATTTTGGAACAATACCAAAACTTAATCGGAGAACCGTCTGTTTGGGAACTTACTGTTTTACACCGCCTCTGCCAACTTTTCACGCCTTTCGGGGTGGGTGTAAAGCTTCGTCCTCCATACTCCCTCTATTCTTTGGTCAAAATGCAAATGCTCGCATAGCTGATGTTTATTTACGTCACTCTTGACATGGTGTGTTAATTAGGCATACACGAAGTGAATTCCAAATCTATCAACCAAGACACCTTTTATTTCAAACTGTATCAACAGATGCAATTGGAAACTACGATGATTTACTAATAATACCACTAAACACACGTTGCAGCATGCTAACAGATGTATAGCTTCCCATAAAGTACTTCATCAACAACTCCATTGCTGGATGATATCCCAAATCTTTTCCACAACTGTCTTGATAAATTCCTTTTTTTTTCATGTCCCTCCGGTTTGCTTTCGAATTTCATCCACGTGATCTTCTGTGTTCTTTCCTGTCCCTTGGTTTCTAGTCTAGCATTTCAGGTGCCCAACGGTGATCGGTTCTAGAAATATGCCCAACTCATTGCCGTTTGAGGGTCTTTGATCAAGATGTCATCACCTCTTGTCATTTTTCTGACCAATTCCTTTTCTTATCGTTTTTAGTTACACCAGTCATGTATCTCTTCATGCTTCTTTGAATTGCCCGTGGCCTCTATATGTCGTTTTAAGTTAAGGTCCATATTTCTGATCCGTAAGTAAGAACTGGAAGGATGCATTGATTAAAGTCTTGTCTTTCAAGACTTAATGGTAAAATGCCCTTAAACCGTTTCTTGCAAACGCACTCTAACCACATTTTACATGCCGATTGATTTCCTGAGGCCCTCACTTGTTATTTGTTGTCCAAGGTGGTTGTGTGCATCAATTACTTCTAAATTTGCCCCATCAACCTCTGAATCTTCCGTTTTTGTGAAAGCATTGTACATCAATATTGGTTCCTGTGTAAATTCATCTTTAATCCCGTTTTTACATTCCTGTTCCGCAAGTTTCTAGGTCATACTCTTCAGCTGTGATGTAATATTTGCAAAACATTAGTATTGTCACTAAATCAGTTCCGCTGATAACACACGTTCAATGTCAAAACAAACTCTGCATACTGAAGAAACTGGTATATTTTGAAAATATTTTTTTCATTTGAAACCTCGCAATTTATTTCATAGATCAGCTCACTACTAAAATAGTTTTTCAATCGGTGGTATCTAAAGTGCAATACCCAACACACATTGGAGTTTCATCGCTCAGATTATTTCGCGAGCAGTGACTTACAGTAGGCTAGTCGTATAATCAAGTCCTAATGGAAGCTCTCGTGTCAGTATTTTTATTTTACGACGTTCTCCCCGTTTCTATTGATTGACGAGGCTTATGTGTCAAAGAAGCTGTCACCAGAATCTGCGACTCTAAATCAACTTTCGGAGAGCCTTGAGAACGCAAAGGATGCTTATGAGCTTGCTGGAAATCATCAAAGTTCAAACACCTTATTTGCGTTCTCCGAAAACCGGAATTTAAAAAGTAAATGAATGAATGAAACAAAACCTCGTAAGAGAGACAAAATATAAAAAGATAATAAATATCGGCATCAGAGATGCAGCTTGGCAAGGACTGTACATAATCTACAGGCTGCTTCTAGAGCAGGGAGAAACTCGACCATCATTTTGAAGGTAGAATAAAATGATTAAGAAAATAAAGCTCAAATATTCGAGCAGGCTGTCAGCTAGGTTTGAAGGTGTCAAAAATGTTCAGCTGGGTGGTAAATTGTGTCTTTTGGTTCACAGCAGTGTGATATAATGATTTATAAGTCGTCGATTGCTCCAAAGGTTATTTCTACAATTCAAAATATAATTATTTTATTACCACAATTTTTGGAGGTAAAGTGCATCAGGCTTGCCACTTGTAAAGAAATTTCGCGGTTTTGAAATATACTGGGGAAGGACTAGCAGGATTTCTCCTGTTTTGTAACTATCCTTGTCCTACATTTTGCAAGCGTGATGCGGAACCACTGGCAACCAATATCATCTTTCGGATAAATCCTCATTTGGTGAAAGCTTTGATTTTTCGACCACAGTGATCTATGAATTTAAGTCGTAATTTCAAACATGATTTAATTCATTCGTCTCTATGGCTCTTGAAAAAACTGTCAGCATCTGACGAATGTACCCAGTTAAAACAACTACTCCACTCATGACTCTGGCATTGTTGAGGATATCCTTGAATGCTCCATTGAGTTCCTACAAATTGCCACCCCGATAGCGCAGTGGTCTAAGCGTTGGCTTCTGACCATTCGTCCGATATGTGTCTGGGTTCAAATTCCAGCTAGGCATGGGTGCTGTATTTGTCTTAAGGCACTGGCCATTTTCTGGGAGCAGTGGACCCAAAGTAGGGATAGGAGACTGTTTACAGCCCATCAAGTAGCTCATTGTGGTCGTTAAACCCCCCAAACAAACAAAAAAGTTCCTAGAAAGCATTCTTACAAATCGCTGTGTTCATACACCATCAATTAATATGCACCCTTGCTGAAACTACGCTTTTTTATTTCTATACAAAATACCACACACTTTTTTCACTGAGGTCAATGGACTTCAATTCAGGAAGGCGAATTCCGTTGCTTTGCAAGGAAGTACTTTTCTTTTCATACTACCAGCAGCAACTCGGATCTTGTTGACAAATACACATGACCGTAGATACGGACATGAAAAAATATTTTTTTCACTGCAAATATAATTTTTTCTGCGGAAAAAAATGAAATAAGATCATGAATGAAATAAGATCATGATCAAGTTAATCGGAAACTTGAGACTTGGTCGTTCTGGGTGGTGTAGTGGTTAGCATACCCCGGGCGCTAACTAGGAGAGGCGGGTTCGATTCCCGCTCCAGGACGACGAAATTTTCAAGTTTTCGGATATTATCTGACTTACCATCCATGTCATATTTACACCAAAAAACGGATTGTCATATTCAAAATTTGAAAAAAAATATAACACCAGATTTCAAAAGATAAAGCTGCTACTCTTAAACACCTGAAGGAGATTTTGCGTTTGGAATATGCATAGTTTCCAAATACATTTTATTTTATCAAAAATATAATCCTCCTTCCTCAGGTAAAAAGTGGAATAAAATATTTCATTCTATTGTATAAAATCGTTGCGAAAAGTCAGAAAAGTGCCTGTGCTTCTAAATTAGTCATAGTTGCAGTTTTGTTACTTTAAGACAGTTTTCCAAGTTTGGTAGTTTCAGCTTTTTTTTTTTTACCGTTTCGGAGATAACGCAACATAAACAAATATTATGAAACGTGTGCTCGATAATGCTACGCGTTTCATTGTGTTAAAATAATAGAACAGCTAAATGTAAAACGCAAAACCTTACGCAAGACGTCAAACATGAAGCGTGATATGATAATTTGAGAATACTTGCGTTGTGCTCGAATTGAACTCAGATTTAAAAGAGCTGGCCAAGAAAGCTGAAATTCACAAAGATATATATTTTTTTTACTTAGAACTACGTCTTTCCCTACGCTATGTAGAGGGTAACATATCGGCTGCACGGATGCTACGAAAACGTGACACACTTTGAACACTTATATCTTCGAAACTAATAATCACAGAGTAATAAATAATACATCATTAGAAATTTTATAGAGCCACATTTATAACAAAATAAGGTTAAACATTCCACCCCTTAACCCTTCGATACAGGAGCGTTAGAAAGTTAAGCTAAATTCCGCGTGCTTTTGTTTCGCCGCACCCGTTTTAAGGTTGATAACTAGTGAACAGATATGACAGCAATGACCTGAGCTCCGCATTCTGTAGCTGACTGTCACAGCTAACGGACGTATGTGATAAACCGAAATAAAGTGGATTATTTATTTTTTAGATAAAAAAATCAAAGGGGCACAGTACCAACTGTGCCTCAACCTACAACGTAAGGCTATGTTAACTGCCCTCGCTGAATATTTTAAGGACGTAGAACTAGTGAGATAGTGCCATGAAATAGTGATAGTTGGCGTAGTTGTAGGTTGCGGCACAGTTGCTGCTGTGCACCCTTTTTTTACACTTTCCAACCGTAGGTTGAAGAAGCGTATATGCTCCAGCTTTTTCCGTCCATCTGTCCGTCTGTCGGCACGATAACTCACGTAAAAATGGTTCGATTTCGACGAAATTTTAGTATGTGGTAGGGGACCACCAGGGGACGAATCCTGTTGAAAATGGGTGAAGTGGGGTCAAAGGTCACGCCATAAGAGCAGGATCCATTCAATTGCCCTTATGCGTCATACTTGCGTAAATATGGTTTGATTTCGATGAAATTTTAGTATGTGGTAGGGAACCACCTGGGCACGAACCGTATTGGAAATGGGGTCAAAGGTCAGGCAGGACATAAGAGCGGGGTTTGTTCCATTGCCCTTATGCGTCATAACTTGCGTAAAAATGGTTCGATTTCGATGAAATTTTAGTATGTGGTAGGGAGCCACTGGGAACGAACCCTGCGGAAAATGGGCGAAATGGGGTCAAAGGTTAGGACACTGGAGTGGGATCCATTCCATTGCCCTTGTGCATCATAACTTACCAAAAAATGTTTCGATTGAGACAAAACGTTTCGTGTTGTTCCGGAGGTATAGTGAACCGGTTCTGTTGAATATCAACGAAATGGGGTCAAAGGTCATTGCACAAAAGCAAGATTTATTCCCCAGCCATTATTCTCATAACTTGCGTAAAACTGCTTCTATTCGACAAAACTTTAGTATGTTATTCTTGAGGTGTACTGAACCGGTTCTGTTGAATATCATCGAAATAGGGTCAAAGGTCAGGACACAGGAGTGAGATTTATTCCACAGCCATTATCCTCATAACTTGAGTAATAATTTCTGGTATGTTGGGAAGCGTATCATAATCAATGCATTGCATGATTTTACTAACTTGTTTTTAATATTTTAGCAATACAGTTTAATTTTATGGACATGAAGATAACTACTTCAAAATTATAAAATAAGTTACGCCCAATTTTCCTTAATAAAACGTAATAAATTTAACTTTTTTTCTTTAATGTTATATTTGCTGAAATAACCCTCGAGCAATAAAATTTCTGGCCCCTTTAGAAGCGACTCATTGAAGGATTTTAAGGTTTCAGTCTCTAGCGATAAATTTGAGCGTTGCGTTGGAATAGATTAGAAAGTGATGAATCAATCTTTCAACAAAAGTACGTACTAAAACAAAACGACTCTTCATATGAGGAATAAAAAAATTCGTTCTCCGTTCATTTATTCTTTTAATTTCGTTTTTCGTTCATTTATTCTCTGTTTCGGGGTTCAACGACCCTTGTGAGAATCTAAAGATGTATGGAATCGCCAGATCCTAATTAAAGGCCATTGGTTCCAGGAAAGGGACAGAACCTGCTCTTTGAGGTAAACACATTCCCCATGCCTCATATGGTACTAAAACCGGAAGCACAGCACAAACATCTGATCACTCGGCTTTTATTTAAAATCTCGTCGTACATATATGTTTAAGGTGCAAACGGAGACTATGACCGGTGGCAACGTTATTTCAGTAGAGAAGAGTTTTGCGTGGAATTGTGCTTATGTTAAGATAATAGCATAGTTCAATATATAGTGTAGGCGGCAGTAACTAACGCAATTTCAATGCGGTGGCTAGTTAATCGGTCTAACATCTGGTTGCAGCTTCAAAACACCTGACGAAAATAGTTCATATACAAAATGATCGGAGCTGTGGATCTGCTCAAACGCACACATCGTTATCAGTAGAACACGATGCATTTCATCTTTGATAACCGTTATCGCTGACGACTTTAGAACTCTCAGACTGGAGCTGAGAAAAATTATAATGCGATTTTATGCCTCGGCTCTCGCGCTTAAATAATGGAACCAACAATTACTGATAAGTTACCACCGCCGAAATTCACCATTGAGTTCAACGATCCTCTTGATCATTAGGATCTAAAGTTAAGAGGAGTAACCTGCCTCTAATGTAGAGCTGCTATGTTATAAGGAAAGTACAGAACTAGTGCCGTAAGGAATAGACCAGTATTCGGCCCCATCAGTACGATGTGCTTAGAACACCACGACCTGCCTCTCGACTACACAGATATCTCAAGTAATTTGAATTGAAAGCTGTCTTCGTTACACCTCATATATTAAGGCTGTCTCTTGTGTGAATTCTGTGAGGATGGCTTCGGAATTTCTTGCTGCAGCACTCTTAAGTACCAAAAAAAATCGGAATTGTTCATGATGTAAACAGACATGTGCTGAAAGAATTTCAGGGTATATTAATATAGTCTCTCTTTTGCGATATTTCTTACGCCGATGTCGATATCAGCTGCGTCAGACGGACATGTCACAACTGCAACATTCCACGATGTAATTTATGTATACTGCTGGAATACATAAAACATGGGGGAAAAACATGTTTTCCTTTTCTTTTTTTTTTCTTCATGAATATAACCACATAGGAAAAAGTATTGGCGGTTCTGCATGTATTGGTTTCTTTTGTATCGGGGGTTAACGACCACCACGGACAACTCGAAAGCTATAAGCAGGTGCCCGCTCCTAATTTAGAGCCACTAGTTCCAGGGAAGGGAGAGAGCAGCATTGTGTGTAAGACAAGCACACCACTACCTCATTGGTACTCGAATCCATCTCGGACGAGAGATCAAAAGCCAGAATCTAAGAGTACTGGTCGACCATAGCGGCGCAAATATAGTTTGAAATCAAAAGAACAGTTTTTTCCTCACATCTTGACATTTTAATACAATTTTTAGAACTTTGTTTTTTAATATAGCGTATTTTTTTGGAAGGAATCTTCTCTTTATCTTGTGTTTGTCAATAGACCTCGTGTAAAATAATTAAAACCAGTGCTGCCACATGACTTCCGTATGTATGTATGTATGTATGTATGTATGTATGTATGTATGTATGTATGTATGTATGTATGTATGTATGTATGTATGTATGTATGTATGTATGTATGTATGTATGTATGTATGTATGTATGTATGTATGTATGTATGTATGTATGTATGTATGTATGTATGTATGTATGTATGTATGTATGTATGTATGTATGTATGTATGTATGTATGTATGTATGTATGTATGTATGTATGTATGTATGTATGTATGTATGTATGTATGTATGTATGTATGTATGTATGTATGTATGTATGTATGTATGTATGTATGTATGTATGTATGTATGTATGTATGTATGTATGTATGTATGTATGTATGTATGTATGTATGTATGTATGTATGTATGTATGTATGTATGTATGTATGTATGTATGTATGTATGTATGTATGTATGTATGTATGTATGTATGTATGTATGTATGTATGTATGTATGTATGTATGTATGTATGTATGTATGTATGTATGTATGCCTTTTTCAAGGTTGTCGCCTCCAAGAACTTATGGGAGCAGTGACGCACTCTATTATGTCACGAAAAGTGTCAGGGGGGGGGGAAGTAGTGGTTCAGAGAACTTTAAAAATCATCAGGAAATTGAAAAACAGACTGAATTCCATGAGAGAGATATATAACTTGAAAATTGCCGTGCGGATCTAATACGTTTCACGTGAAGTTCGTTAAGAGGTGGCGTTAGAATTACAGTTACAGAAGTTTGTTAGAGCTGGACACCGTTCACATTTTAAATAAAAAGTGACAACCCACATACGCAATTGTACGAGCAGCAATTTTTGCAGTGAATAAGACAGCAGTATAAACTATGTTCATGATGATCAGAACCTGCCAATTTTATCACCAGAGGTACTTTTCGTTCCAAGCAGTTAATAGCGATGTTGTGTACAGTTTTTGCAGTTTAAGATTATACGTGCTGGCTCCTACTGCCCTTCAGTATAGTCGCCTACTTGCAAAATTTCTTTGCACATCCTAAGATGTAGAGTGAATCTGTCAAACATCTGTCAACTTAGCAGTATTGAAACCAGAATGATAGGTTGCCAGGCATGGTGCAGGCACCATTACCTCGAAAAGAATAGTGACCAAATCTGAAACACTATTCTTTCCGCACAGCCCTCTCAGCTTAAGTTTTTACTTCCAAAGTTTAGAAATCTCTACACCTACTAGCTTTAAATTTGGACAGAACAAAAGTATTTTAGAAAATGTTACTACGGGTAATATTGTCTACAAAAATTAGCAAGGCAATTATTTCTATCGTTCATTTAGATTTGACTCATTTTACGTTTGATGTTTAATTAATATGTAATCTATACCATTTCTTGGAAAAAACTTGAACTGATTTTCTTAATCAACGCAGCTAGAAATAGGAAATATATATGCTATAAAGCAACGTCTTTAGTCAGGGGCGGATTAAGGACGGGGGGGGGCTATAGCCTTGGGGCCTACCATGACCAAGCGCCCCGGAGACATGCGTGGGCAAATAATAGGTAGATAGGTGGAGTGAGAGGTGTGTAAAATAGTTTTTGTCTCGTATGATTTCCACTTGGTCAGAAACAGAGGATGGTAGACGAACAGATTTCAAGGCAGTGACTTACAAGGGTAAAGGTTTCATGTCGCTGTATGCAGCGGGGTCGGCGAGACAGTTAGTTTTATCACTCCCATCCACATACACCTCCCTGTTTGCACTTGGAACCGTTAATGAGTGAAATCTACTGTGATTTAACATTGCATAACAAAAAAGATGCTAAATCATTAGAAAATTCAAAACAAAATCTAGGAATCTTAAGCTTTTAATTCGTGTTCTTATGAAAACAATGGAAAATAGTGACTTTTTATAAAAATTCTGCAGATAATTTATTAGATTAAAGAATGCACTTCGTATTAATTATCACAAGCACATTACTATTGTTTCGTGTTTTAACGGATTTCATAAGGATTCCCAATCATAATTCTTTGAGGGCCCACTCAGATGTCTTAGTCTAGGGGCCCACTAAGGCCTTAATCTGGCCCTGGAATCTTGACGTAATAGAAAATACATATTCAAATTTGCCACAGCGATGGCTTAGGGGGTTTAGTGTGGATGAAAAAAAATAGATCCTGAGAAGGGATGGTGACGTCTAGCCGGCTTTCCTGCTGCTCAAGGTCTTATGTAAATACTAACGTGCCTCCCCGGTGGTGTAGTGTTCTAATCACTGGCTTCTGACCATTTGTCCGAAATGGGCACGGGTTCGAATCCCGGGTGAGACTTGGATGATGCGTTCGGTTTACTGCACTGGCTCTCTCGCTTCCCTTGAACTAGCGGCCCAGATTAGGAACGGACGACTGCTTATAGTCCCTTAAGTTGCTCACGGTGGTAGTTAACCCCCCCCCCAAATATACAAAGCACTAACGTAAACATAATACATATTTCTCCCTGGAACACATTTAAAAATAAATTCCTTGTCTAGCCTTGTATTTCCAGAAAGAGGTACCGGCAAATTTCCCCCGCTTGACAACTGATAAAGTTAAGATCAACATTCTTGATTTCGCCTAGAACAAATTTAAGTCCAGTGCGTCGAATGCCAGAAATACTAATTTTTATTTCTTATATATAAATAATTTTATAAAATATTTTCAGTCTGGTAAGATAAGCCATTCTAAGGACTGTAAATTAGTTTTATCAGTATCCCGTTATTAAAATATAATTTTGTCAATAATTAGGCCAAAATTTTGAAATTAAGAATTTTCATTAAATATTTTTAACCTACTAAAGAGTGAATTCTTCAGCCGGGAAACCCGCGCTATTATTACACACAAAACCTTGGCTTCCGTTAAAAAATGCTTACCTGAATGTCAGATCTGGAGGACACGCGGAAAAGTATAAATAAAAAATCGAAGGTCGAGGTCGTTGTGAAAATCCTTCAAAAAGTAGCAATCCAAGAAGAAAATGATGTCCTCAGCAGATTATTAGACAGCTTTGGACTTCTAACACCGGGGATCACTTGCTATTGCAGCTTCCCTCTCAGGCACCTTCAACACATCCTAAAGCCAGCAAGCAGCCTTCTCACGAGGAGAAACAACTACGGATGGGAAGCATCCAAATTGGGACGGAACTGGCGTCTATAAATATCCTTCTTCCTCCCTCTTGCTGTGTACCGTCCTCCTCTGTCGCAGCTTTCAACCTGAAGCTGCTGCCGCAGTTGGGTGCCTTGTTAAATGGAGCCGATGAAGGATCCGACTCTTCCTTTGGGCCAAACGAGAGCGTTTGAGATGTTCCTTCTGAAATCCTCCGAGTGAGTGCGGCGATGACTCACGGCTTATGAGCGCAAGTAGGTGGATCAAATGCCCCAGTGAGCTAGTCAAAAGGGACCTGAGATATTTCGAATTATAGGTACATTTCCCACTCAGCATGGAGACGTTCTCTGCTACGGGGGTGGTTGCTTGGTGTCTAATGACAGTGGATGTGCCTTGGGTTACACACTGAACCGTCGTTTTGGCACATACACACACTCTCCAGTATATACCGATCAAATTTAAATAAAAGTAAAAACGTATAGAAATATAGTTCTGAGTAATAACAAGCGGGATATTACCGAAATCTCAGTAACAAGTTGCTCTTTTAATGATACTTAAATTTAGAACGTCCTACAATACTCCGAACTCGCGTGGATCCTTCTAGAACATTCCAAGACAACGTGTCCACAAGGAAACAAGCTTGTGTTATTTCTTCAATTTTTCCCCAGTTCAGTGGAAGCTCTTGATTTTGATGATAGATGCGCTCTTGAATACAATCACTATTGGTTCCTATTTTTCTATAGATCATATGCGTTATAAAGAGATATGTACTTTACTCACTGTATGCAGTCCCGGTGACGCAATGGTCTAAGCGCTGGCTTCTGGCCATTTGTACGAGATGGGCATGAGTTCGAAGCCCGGTGAAGCATGGATATTGTGTTGTCTTACGACATTGGTTCTCTCTCTTCCCTGGAACCATTCACTCTAAATTAGGGACGGGACCCTGCTTATAGCCCATCGAGTTGCTCACGGCGGCTGTTAAACTACCAAACAAGTGCACTCACGGTATTTAGAAAACATACGATGAAAATACAGCAACAATGTATGGAAATTGTCATAAATACCTGATGTGACAATAATACATGTGCAGTATTTTATTGATTCTAAAGCTACATTTTTATGTCTTACTTGGGAGAAATTGCTCTAAATATTGGCTACAGTTTGTAATGTTTTTAGCGTATTTGCTTGCAACTATCAGTTAATTGCCCATTTTTACAGCAAAACATTAGTATTACTTCAATGTAAACATTCTTCGTACTGAAACGTTCCGTAAAGTTCAGTCGCGCTCCTGATAGCTTAACTATCACACACATTTAATTAAGCATTTAATAGAACTAACGGCTGGAAAAGTCAAATATACTTACGAATTTAACCTTTTATTGGTCCTTGATATGTATTCAGCACAACAAAACAGAATTTACTTCGTACGTAATCCTTCTTCGACATCGAAATGCAACAGATTCTCGACATACAGAATGCTTCTCAACTATTACGAACTCTACAATTTAAGGCTTCAATATCAACGAAGCGCAATATTCAGCGTGAAAGAATTAATCATTGATAGGTAGGCTAAGCTCTCAACTCTCTCCATAGCAACTACAACGATCTCATGATCTAGCTGACATCTAACGAGAGCTCTGATACATCATAAACGTCATTCAACTTTTGACCTCAAGTCAGGTTGCCATAGACATTCGGCGAGAGAAAAAAATATAGCGTTAAGATCAGAAAATGCTTAAGGAGAATGAACCAAAATGTACATAAGATAACAGAAACCAAATGGAAAGGTTAAATTAATGTGTACCTTACAAGTTGACTGATGTTGCGCATTTGATCAGTGGATATACTAAGACGCAGAATCAGGACTGATTTCTTTGTACAGTGTCTATTTGTAGTTACATCTTTAGGAGTAACCGCTGCCTTCATTTGGTTCCTTCTGTTCAAGAAATTTTCTCCACCTTGAAGTTTAGCAATGATGCTTGTC
The DNA here is from genome assembly GCA_039090855.1 of Macrothele yani. Classification (NCBI taxonomy): domain Eukaryota; kingdom Metazoa; phylum Arthropoda; class Arachnida; order Araneae; family Macrothelidae; genus Macrothele; species Macrothele yani. The sequence continues at coordinate 17,316,629 of CM077017.1, forward strand.
TTGCATTTTTGTGTTTATTTTCAAAGGTCTGCTTATACAAGCTTGTGAATAATCAATTTCGTTACCTTTTGGGATCTATCCTAGTTACAATTTTCTTTGGTTCATTGAGGAGAGAGAGAAGTCTGTTGGAAGCTGTATTGAAAGGGAGACGTTAGTATTTGCTCAACTTTTTCCTTTGCTGCCTGTTCTTTCTGCCCTTACATCTATTCTAGATTTAAAAGGTTTACTGAATGTATAATCAAAATATTTTCCACGTTATCTTATTGACGTTCTTTAAAATCAACGTAATTCAACCAGGTAAAAATATTTCTTTAGATTTCTGACCCTAAATTATCAAAACAAATCGCAACGACATACGTAAGCCAAAATTGCTTCCAAAATCATTTATGTTTATATGCTACTTTTTTCCATGATAATCTGATGCTTTTAGCCTACTTCGCTTTACGTTAAGCATGTCAAAATGACTTACAAGTGAATTGTCATCTGCATTTGTTTCAATCACCAATAGAAGAGCGACTCTACGGCGGCACATTTTTTGATTGATGGCATCAGAGGGTCTGCCTGAATGAGTGTCATCTTGTACATTCATTCTATCTTGTTTGAATTACTGTCTACTTCTATACGATACTGCATGAAAGAGCGTTCTTCCTTAATGTTGCCACCATATTTTCATGGATGTCTTTTAACTCCAGCCCATTTCTATGCATATACTTTATCACAGCTCTAAGCTCTTGCTTTTCGGTTTTTTTCCTTCCTTGGTTCACCTAGTTACCTTCTAGAGCCTTTATAAAAATAATGATGAAGCTGAAAACTGGTCTTTATGCATGTGAAGACTTCTTGATTCGCGATTTTTTGGACGTGATAACACGATTATTCCTTCATGGTCGGACCGAGGTCACCCTACGTACTTTAAACTGTTTCACAAATCAAGGATAACAACTGAGACTTTCTTACATGTTTCCTGTACAGGCCATTCACAAAGTCTTTTCATGAAGTAAAAATTTCAAAAGTTGTGTCTGTATAACCTCTCACTACCTTAGACGTGATACAAATGCAGAAGAAGCATCGTAGAAATCAGTTAAGATTTAATATCAGAAGTACTTATAAGTTCATTATATTGTAGCATAGAAGTGCCTTGTGGTAGCGAATTGCCCAGAAAACTCGAAAATTAAATAGTTCAGTTGGTTTAAATTATTTTTTCTAAGTATTCTGTTATGGGGTTTTACTTGAATTTTCCTCCGATAATGAAAAAAAATAAAATGCCAGCTAAAATTAAGAGTCGTTCTTTTGCAGTGAAAAATATGTTTATTCCGTGAAGTTCTGGGGAAGATTTTTGACCTTGATTCTGATTTCTATGTCATACTTTGCCTTAACTCGATGATCCGCTTCTGCTTATAACTCTATTAGGTTTTTTCTCAATAATCTAGCTGCTAAGTTTTTCGACTCCAAATTTAATTTCTGTTCGGTTTCAATTTTCGGCATGGGACATGCTAAATCTCAATTTTTCTCGCTTCCCTTTTTTGTTCGCAAAGGCGGAAGACACTCTCCCTGACACGGAGGTATCTTACTTCCAACCTCTCTTCAAACGCCAAATCAAAATTCCCCCTGCTTATTGCATCTTTTAGCAGAAAGTACGTGAGATTCTTTTATTGCGTTCTCACTCTGACACTTGGTCATCCTGATGCCTACCCTTCACACGCATCCCTCGTTAACGCCGAACTTCGCTGTGCATTTGTGTTGCTGACCTATAAACTGTTTTTCGACCCTCCGTGAAAACTGACTCCATTAAGCTGAAAACGTAAGAATTTCTTGATATTCTCCTACAAAGACCATTGTCCTCTCACTCGGTCGAGTAGCAAAAAGTCATAAAACCAAACTCCTCGGATCGGACAGTTATAGAGTTAAGAATGTGTCCTACCTCGCATTAACGCAGCTGGTATGAAATTTGAGAAATTAGGACCATCTTCAAATAAGCACTAAGAAAAAGGTTGTATTTTGACTCGCCCTATATTCAAAATGGTTATTAAAGTTTACCGTTGTTAAAACCTATTATCCCCTGTTTGCAATACTAAAAAAAAAAAAAATTGTGAGAACTACATGTTCGAATCTGGCTCAACGAAATATAATTTTCAAACTCTTTGAGAACTGTGGATATACCAAAAAATAATCGCATGGTATGACAATTTGTACAAAGGCTTCGGGCCGCTAAAGCGTAGAAAGATATTTCTAGACATCCTGGCATATCGTAAAAGTTTTGGCATTCTTTTGAATTTGACATTCTTTTTGTTAGGTTTTTGTCGAAATCAATATAACAGCTTCAATATTCATTAATAGTTCACCTAAGTTCTGTATTGTCAATTTCACACTTTTTGATTCGCTTCATTATTTGATTGTTTTCGAGGATACTGAATTGCCGAATGATGTAATATTTTAAATCTCTCTCATCCTTTTAGACTATTTTGCCTAAAAAAGAAATCTGCATTGTATTTCTGCATGTCTATAAAACTTTTGTCGCATTTTCAACTTCTGCAAGAATTCCTAGTTTCCCTAAATACATATGATTCTTCGTTCTTTCAATTTATTACCCACTTTTTAACAATATTTAAAATATTGTTTTAATAATATACATATCGCAACCTTAGGCTGTGTATTAGTGTTCTTCTATTTTTAACCTTTTCTTTTTTTCAGTAGAATTAGGTTGAAACAGAGAGACATCGCTTTCTGGGAGCCAGCTGGAATTTCCTCTTTTTGGCGGCTAGGTGAATATTTCTGTTGTCTAAAAAATAAATACATTGTCAAAATAACATTCCATGATGAAAAATCGCTTTCTGAGAGGCAGCTGGAATTTTCTTCTCTTTTTGCCAGCTAGGAGAATAACCTACCTCTTCTGTCTAAAAAAAATTGCGTATCGTCAAAATAACATTCCACAAGGGAAATAATAAGAATTTCAAAGGTTTACACCCTCTCCCTAGGAAAAAAAAAACAACATATGTTACTGGAATCAAACAACGAACATTTAGAATTTTCATTTTTACATCTCCGTCTTAGAAACGTTTCGCAGGTGTGTATATGCTTTGGAGCTTATTCGGTTGTCCTACAGACTGAAAAAGTAAACCTTACGACAGAACAAGTTAGTAAAATCATGCAATGCATTGATTATAATACGCTTTCCAACATACCAGAAATCATTACGCAAGTTATCACTAAAGTTATGAGAATAATGGCTGTGGAATAAATCTCTGTCCTGTGCCCTGACCCTTGATCCCATATCGATGATAATATTCAACAGAACTGGTTCGGTATACCTCCGAAATAACATGCTAAAGTTTTGTCGCAATCGAAGCATTTTTACGTAAGTTATGATGCATAAGGGCTATGGAATAGATCCCGCTCCTGTAACCTTTGACCCCATTTCGCCCATTTTCAATAGAATTCGTCCCTAGGCAGACCCCTACAACATACTAGCATTTTTACGTAAGTTATGACACATAATGGCGATGGAAGTGATTCCGCTCCTATGTCCTGACCTTTGACCCCATTTCACCCATTTTCAATAGGGTTTGTGGCCAGGTGGTCCCCTACCACATACTAAAATTTCATCGAAATCGAACTTTTTTACGTTAGTTTTGACGCATAACATCAGTGGAATGGATCCCGTTCCTATGTACTGACTTTTCACCCCATTTCTTTCACTTTAAATGAGGTTCCTTCCCAGGTGATACCCTACCAGATACTAAAATTTCATCGAAATCGAACGATTGTTACGCGAGTTATCGTACGGACGGACATAAGCACACAACGCGTGACGTAATGAAGCAGATGGGAATCGCGACCATCTGCTGGCAAGAGTATGACGTCATAAAACTTTAATAGTATCCACACACAACGCGTGACGTAATGAGACAGATGGCGTGACCGCGCGCCAACATTCTCAAACGCGAAATTGTGACGTCATAAGATTTCTAAGCATTGGAAACATTAATGGAACGACGCCATGACACTAAGAACGTTATAATTCGGGGTGGTTATTTAACCCACTAAACGAATTCTCCTAAAGTCGAGATCAAGCTAAATCGATTTCTAGTACCAGGAAACGGTAGGTTAACGACTTTCATCAAAATTCTTAGAGCCGTTTTTAAAATAAAATGTACATACATACATACAAGAATTGCTACTTTAAGGTGGACGTCAAGTAATTTTGCTTCCTATACTTCCAATGGAAAAACTTCTGTACACATTTTCTTCACAATTAATGCGTTCCCAAGAATAAAAATTTGAACATCGATTAAAATAGCTTCATTTCATAACTTGGAGTAATTAATATTTTCTAAACCATAACCGTAATATTTTCTAAACCATAACCGTAATAATATTTTCTAAACCATAACCGTAATTATGCAATCCAACATTTATTTGTCCACTGATGTCATCAAAGTACAGGTTGCGCCATCTTTTTCTGGTTTCAACACCACCAAAGGAAACGTTATTGTTTTTTAATATAATTATGGTTATGTTTTAGAAAATGTTAAGTATTCCAAGTTATAGTATGAAGTTATTTTAATCAATGCTCAAATTTCCATCTTTGAGAACACACTAATTGTGAAGGAAATATGTAAAAAAAGTTTTCCATTGGAAATATAGGAAGCAAAATTACTTGACGTCCACCTTAATAGTGTGGGATAAGGGCGATGGAATGGATCCTGATCCTATGTCCTGACCTTTGACTCCATTTGTCCCATTTTCAATAGGTTTTGTCTACATGTGGTCCCGTACCACATAGTAAAATTTCATCGAAATCGAACCATTTTTACGCACCTTATGACACAATAAAGGCAATGGAATGCATCCCGCTCCTATGACCTGACCTTTGACTCCACTTCACCCATTTTCAATACGATTCGTCCACGATGGTCCCCTACCACATACTAAACTTTCATTGAAATCGAACCATATTTACGCAAGTTATGACGCATAAGGGCAATTGAATGGATCCCACTCTTATGGCGTGACCTTTGACCTCACTTCACCCATTTTCAATAGGGTTCGTCCCCTGGTGGTCCCCTATAACATACTAAAATTTCATCGAAATCGAACCATTTTTACTTGAGTTATCGTGCCGACAGACGGACGGGAACAGCTGGAGCATATACGCTTCCTCAACCTACGGTTGGAAAGCGTAAAAAAGAGGTCCCTGTTGATTCTTTGAATATTTGCTGAAACTGAAATTTACTTCTGCACGTCCCTGCTTTCTCCTCAGTTTTTTAATTTCCTTTTCAGGTAAATTTGCGAAGTTATTGCATAAGCCCTATGATTTAATAACTTCTGAAGGCAAGAAAAGAAATTTTGCATTAATTCTTTTCAAAGCATATTCAAAAAGCTCATTTTCTATAATTTCAATTACATCAATAGGAAAGTTCAGTTGCAAATTTTGGTTTGAGTGGCCTTGTCTGCTTTGCGACAGTTCTGAAGACTAATGCATCTAAAAATATTTGACGCAAAAGGAAAATAAAAAAACAGAAATTAATAATCGCGGCTTGAAAAATACAAGAAAGGAATATCTGCTCAAAACTCTGCTTTCACTGGAGATATCTGCTTAAAAAAAGGAAGGAACGATCTTGAAGAAAGCAGTTAAAATGCTCTGTTTTTTTCCTTACTCAACTGTAAAGTTTTAACGCTTTCAATATTCCCTAGAAGTTTTACAGGTTAAGTTGGAAACAATGATTGGCAACAGAAGTACTAACAATTTGAACTGCGATTTTAGGAAAATGAATTGCAAAGCTGAAGAATTTAGTGCACAGGCAAAGATAGACAAGTAAAGTTATCATACCAGCACCTCGTCCCTGCTTTGAAATCTGTTAAAATTAATGCACCCATAAGTGCTTTCGTCTTGCCACGATATACAGGTTGTCCGAGAAAAAAAATGAATACACTTCAAACATGTTTCATGAGGAAATAAAAAATTTGGAGGGTATAGTTTTCCCTACATAAGAAGTAACCTAAAGTTTACTTCAGTATAATCTGTAAAAGATTGGTTACATTTCAAATGTTTCAGGTGGAAGTAAAAAACGTTTGGACAATATAGTTTTCATCATAGAAAAACACAACGCAATACAAATAACGGCACAAGGGTACGGTTTTCATTACACGACACTGCCACTGTCGGAGTTTTTCAAGCCACCTATTCCAACGAGTACGTTGGAAATATATACTGTCTTGTAGTAATTGCACCAAAAAGTGTGGTGCGACATCTTTTGGAGCTAAGTTGTGTGGGGCGCCATGAGTGCAACTTCGAATAGATCAGGTCGGATACCATAATATGTTGCATAATTGCATCATATTTTTGTGTATTTAATGCAAAATACAATATGTTCCCAAAAGATGATACAGTTGAGGTAGTACTCGTTTTTGACAAAATATGCCACAAAATTCTTGCAGTGTAGTTCAAGGACAGAGATGGAAACGGGACAAGATTTTTATTATCCGGATCCGACCTACATCTCAACGTGAGCAAACTCGATCCGAACAAATTTGCTTTGAGTAACGGCCAACTTCTTTCTGAATGCGAATAAATTACTGAATACCTCAAAGATTCATATTAACTTAATCATACATTTTATTTGCAATTTATGAAGACGATATGCTAATCATCAAAATGTAAAAATATATTTCCTCATATCCTGGCAATAATGATTCACCTACCTATTATCTACTCAAAATGGCATCATTGAGGAGTTGAATTTACTCGTGCGCCACAAACGAAACCTAGGAAAAGTCCTTTCAAGAATTATTGCAGATATTTATTATATTTCTCTAGATGATCTTATTAATTTGAAAAAAAAATTGCAACTGAAAAGAAACAAAACTCTATCAGAAAATACTTTTCCTGTTTGCCCCCATATTTTTACAATGTAATCTATAAAATAATCTCTCTGAGAAATATATATTTAAAACATGAACATAGTTAAGCATACAGTCTGTACGAAATAGTTAAGCATACAGTCTGTACGAAAGATGATACATTCAAAAATATCATTAAAAATCAGAAAGAATTTGTCACATTTCCTCAAGAAAAATTGCAAATAATTTTACCAAGTGTACGGGTGCCAAAATGTTAGCCTCACCGATTGTATAACACCACTTAAGATATTTCTTGCTATATATGCATGCACCCTGTGAATTTGGTTTCTTGTTAAATGTTTCCACAAAGTTTCTCCCGACGAAGTTGCAGCCGGGCAGTGTGTCAGAGTGCAATCAAGGTAAATAAAAGTTGACGTTGAGATGAGCAATGCCGGAGAAGCAGATGTAAAGAGTGGTGTTCAATATGCAGATTGATAAGAATTATATGAGCTGAGCTAGATTACACTGGTCGTTTTTATAGAAAGTTCTTATTATGAAGACTAAAGTGAACGTATTTTGTACTTGGGTGAATTCTATTCTATGTGGTTTTGGAAGCGAAGTGATTGTTGAATATTGACATGTTTGAATAGAGAAGGATTTAGTATTGTGTTATTGAATCCTGACCGTTATTTTTGAAAGTGATTTCCTTGTTTAACTAAGGTTTCAGCTTTTGTTAGCAGATCCGGGAAGTGACGTTAAAGTCACTATGCTAAGTTAATTTCCAGTGAGTTAATTCTTTAAACGTAAATCAGATCTACAATCAAAGATATTATTTCATAAGCCATAAAAGTTAAGAAATACCCACACGTTTTTCCTCAACAGAAAGCAACGCGAAAGGTCCACTTTTAAAAATGATACTTTCATTGAAATTTAGAGGAAGAAAAGTTAATGCCGAGGAATCTTACCACAAAACACCGAAATCTCTAATCAATTTTGATTGGATTTCCAAAACATGCGAGCTTCGATATTTATTTTTGCCAAACAGAAAACATATCCTCTAGTAGTGAAAGAAGCCAAAAAAATGTAATACCTACAAGCTAGAAATCAGAGAATTAATTCGAAAAGAAGTTGAGTTTTTAAACCGAATATGGACACTTAGCCCATTAGATCCTGGACGAATAACATGCTTTTTTTTAAGAAGATTTGAGATCCTACGAACATTTGTAAGAATACTTGATTTTACGAACCCTATTTTAAATGGCTTTAGGGAAGAAACAAACAAAATCACGGAATATACGTATAAATCGTCTTATCTCCGAAATGCACGGAGCTAGTGCTTTTTAATCCCTTCGGAAAACAATAGGGGAAAGTATTTTCGGAGGTGTTAGTATGTTAATTTCTCGGGTCAGTGGTGATACTACTTCCAGCCGATTCGTTGGCTGCGTGCTTATTCTTTGCTTCCCCTTTTGTATAGACTCTTATTCTAAATTAGGACTAGCTATTTTTCCATAGTCTTTGATAATGATGGCAAGCCTTATAATGGAGGCGATTGAGAGAAAGTTACCTGCTGGCATGTGTGATCAGAGATTTCGGTGTTTTGTGGTTATATATGGCCGAATCTCATCTTTCACTTTAAAACCCTAATGTCCCTTTAGTTTTGCATGCATGATTTAAGCATTGACTCTTCTTCCTTGAAGCAACAATTTATTGTATCGAAATTATCTTTTCAACAATTTATTTGGAGAGATAACGACCGAATTAACAGATATGTTACATTAAAGCATAAAAAGAATAAGTTTTCTTCAAGCGAGAATTTAAAGGATCGTGAAGAAACTAGACAGTTCACTTATGTGGCTAACTCATCCAAGTGCCCAATTTTCTTTTCCTCGTAACGCTAAGAAAAAATTAGCTTGTTGCATCATAAAAGATAAACAGTACTCAGATTTACAAACCTGGTTAACCTTTTCCAGGTAAGTACAAAGAACGTGCGAACTAGGAATAACGATAAATGAAGTTAGCGTTAAAGAAGACATCAATATAAGTCAACTGCCTAGCTACCTCTTGTTTACTGAATGCCTTGTTGTACTGAGAAGAGAATTTCCGTTGATACGTCGGGATCTTGTGTCACGTGGTCTCTGGTAATCCATCACTTTGACGCTTTAGCTTGTCTTAGCCTTTCTAAACTTATAAAACTGGGGAGCATCTACAGTTGCCCTAAATGTTGGATGTTTATACATGATTTACGGATAACGCAATGAACACAACGCCAAGTGGAAGACATGCCTCCATTTCTTCTGTGATAAATATATTAAATGGATCTTTCTGTCTTTTCTCATAGAAGAAATCCTAATATGCGTCACTTTTGTAAAACTTTTCCTATAAAGACACTCCTTTATCCCTTTTGACGAATTGAGACGTAATGTGAAAGTAATGCTTATGAATTGTTTCGTAAATTATAACACGACTTTCTAATTTTGATACCTGCTGAATTAGGATAGAAACTAAAACAAGAAATCGAAAAGCACCTATGGAAGGTTTGTACATAATTATGGCTCGACACAGAAACACATCGCACATACGTCGCTGGCTCCGTTGTTCAAAGGGACACGCCACTGAGCTGTGAGGTAGCAACAATACAAATCAAGGGAACAAACTCATCGTAATAGAAAAACTAGTGGATATGACAGATTCTTTAGCTCTGAATTCGATAAAGATTTCAGAGTTTTTCCATCACCTACAGGTTTCTGTGGATCAGTGTTTGAGTTACAAACAGCATTAGTAATATACAGTAATAGTATGTCAAATGAACTTATTGAGGCTGTTGATGATATTTACTCTTATAAAAGTTGGTATACCGTGCATGCTTACTAATATTTACCAAACAGCATTGCTTCTCTAAAGTGGGAATTCTGGACTAAAAGTTTTTCCAAACCCATCACTAATATCGCCGAAATTTACTGGGGAGAACTGAAGTGAGTCCAAAATAAAAACTAAATTTAGAGCATTTTACGACCCATTGATTTATAAATACTTTTCACTGATAGTTGATTTATAACTAACATGAAATTTCTGGAGTAATGTGTGATCTTTTCTTCAAGCACTCTGCAAGTTGCTTCTTGAACTTCCATTGGAAATTGTTTAAAATAAATGGTTCTCATTTTCTTAGACCCAGAAGCATCCTTTCTTGGTTATATTCACTTTCATAAATTTTTCATTCTCAGCATAAAACATTTTGAAATTTTGGTTCATTGTCTAAATATTTTCCATTAAGACAAATTTAATATGCCGTGAAGTCAAAAAAATATCTTTATGGATTAACTAGGAGTTGGCTAATGAAAATTTCTGTTTCACTTTGAAACTGTCCTTGCCCGTGTTTCTTTAAATAATGGTGTTCTTGTGCTCGGCTGTCCCATTTACAAATAAAGCAAAACTATTTTGCATTGTACAGTGTGAAAACCAAACAGGAGTGCGACCTCTTTTGAGTCTTTATAATGAATTCAGCTTCTTCTAAATTATAATGAATGCAACTTCTTCTACTAATAGTAAGCTTCTTCTAATGGTTGTTGTGTGCTTGTTGTTTGTTAATTATATCATGAATAAACTTTCCTGCTAGTAGTGTAGTAATAATAATGAACAAGCTTTTAACTGCTAGTAATGTTGTAGTAGTAATTAAGATGAATAAAGTCTTATGCTGGTTGTTAATAATAATCAACTAATGAAATAAACCTAACAGCCAGACAGAGGTCTGACAAAACTATGAACTGAGAAAAACGTACTTACTAAGACAATCTTTTATTTGGTAAACTTCTATTATTTATCCACACTCACTTCATCGGTCACACAACTACTCGATATCTGGCTCTCACATAAACGAAGATCTCTTTACACACGAAACAAAGCTCTCACCATACAACAACAGCTCTCTGACACATAAACAACAGCTCTCTTAGGTATCGTTGAAAGCGCCTATTTATACTGGCTACCACTCCGTCATGACTTACACTTATTGCCAGATCTCATTCAGCGGGAGAAATAACATCTCGTTCAGTAAGAAGATAATTTACATAGTAAAATAAAATAACCAGAGATAGTAAAAATCAAAAGGAAAGTGAATCTAGAGTATACGGTTACATCTTCTCAGTATGCCAAGAATATACATATATATTTTTTTTCATTAGGTTCTATATGTTTCAGGAAGGGATACATACGTATGGAACACCAGGTGGCATTGAGACTGGCCGGTATAAGTCCCATCGTGAAGCCATACAGCTTAAATTCATCTTTTACGTGTTCGATTACATAGTTTTTCAGAAGTATCCATGGGAAATTAGAAACCATTACAAAACATTGCATTATATTCTTCAGTAAAACAGTTTATAAAATCTTGAACATTTATGAAGAAAAATATTTTAATGCATCTTCTCGAAAACTTTTATCCTTTCAATCTAAGATCTGAAATTTCAGATTGATATTTAGACAAATTCAGATGATGGACAAGATATTTCGGACCGTCTTGCGACATTAAAAGAGGCTTTATCCATGAGCAAACTGCTTCGTAAAAGGGAAAATTTCCAGCTTGACTTCGGGTTTTTTTCTCACACCAAGACGAGCTTTGTCACTGCACTCTAAATCAATTACGTATTTCATTGTGCTCATCTAAACTCCTAGTTGTAGAAGATCTCCGTACTATTAAGTCTTCAATGTGTAATATAGGCTTCACTGATTTGGTGTATTAAATATTTTTGTAGCTACCAAAAAGTTTACAAAGCAGAAACACTTTTTTGAATTATCTTTGCATTCTTCTCAGAATTGTGGACGGCATTTCACCAGATCCTCTAAACCAGTTTGTCCAAAGTCTTACGCATGTAATACAGCTTACTTGTGAGGTGCCTCTGCCTTTGATATCTTGTCATACAACCGGAAGCGGATACAAAACTTACGGGGGAGGGGGATTACTCTGGTCTAAAAAAAATAATAATAAAAAGATTCATAGACAGACTTTGTACGTGTGTGTCTGATTTTTCCACAAACTGGCAAGGCTGCCCTTCCCTGGCATCAAGTATGGATAGAATCTTTGAAAATAAATTTCAGCTCTTCTATTCAGGCGGCTTAATTTAATTGGAAAATTTCCAGCTTGAATAATTCCTAAACAATATGACCGGTAATTAGTCTTTAAAATGTTCGTTTATTCTTTCACAATGCAGGATTCCCACTTCACTTAATCAGATCATTCCTGTGCTATTCATTGTCTTACTAGCGTTTCTTTCTCGAACGTTTGTGGACATATTACATTAAACAAAGCACACCCATTGCTTTTTATGATCAGTCAAGATAACTTTTCCCTTCCGCTCTGTTTCCTTTGTTTCTGAAACTAGCTTCTTTTAGAAAAAAAGATCGTGCTTTATATTCTCACTTTGTCCGCCTATGTACACCATATTTCTGCAACAGTTAGTCCGATTTGAAACATTCTTCTTGCATTTGGTAGCCTGAAACGTGAGAAAGATGATCCTTGCATTCCGCTCCCCCCCCACCCCGAGATGGATAATGTTGAGACAGAGAGTTGGAGGGTTCGCGTGGATTTTATATTTTTTTGTATGTGATGTACAACTTCGCCACTAGAGGGCGTAAGTGGAGGTATCGAATTCAAAATCCATCTTATTTCGTATATTTCCTTCTAAATATCCGACTGAAAAAATATTATTTTTCCTTTCGGTACCATTTATATCGAATACTATTTTAGGTACAGTCGTTTTTTCAAGTAATGCATAGATTTTTCGCTAGGGGCGTAAAGGTAAATTGCGTATTCCCCGATATAACTGTTTCTAAAAATCCAATTTGAAAAATTCTTCCTGCATCAGATACAGCTCCTGATGGGGCATATAAACTTCTAATTTTTGGTTAAAGAGTGGTTTGTCCACCAGTGTTTATTTATGCTTTTGAGGTATTTCCAGCAAATTTGAGCTACTGGAAATTCGATTGAAAAATCCTTTCGTAGACCGATATCCCTCACCTCGTAAAACCTTTTGAGAATACCTCCTGCTTAAAATAGTGCACAGTTTTTCTGCACGGGGGCGTAGATGTATACCTTATTTCTGTCGATATCTCTGCTTCTAAGAGTCCGATTTGAAAAATTATTTCTTTGTCGGAGAGCGTTTTCGGTGTGAAATGTTTTTCATATAATTTAAAATTTTTCTTAACGCACTAGTGTGCCACTATAGGGCATAAGTTCACGTTGCCTTTTACAGGAATATCTGCGGGACTTTAAACCCGATTGAAAAAAAAATCTTTTACGGTCAGATTCTATGACAACTCTGTAATTTCTTCCCAAAATAATGGAAAATTTCGCCGCTAGGGAGCGCAAATGTTTAAGGTTTTTCTCAATATTTCTACTTCTGAGTGTGCGATTTATAAAAAAATGCTTTTAATACAGGTTACAATTTACCTCGTGGAACACTTTAGGTTTGTATTTGAGGAATTTTGTAGTTCACAGTTTTGTCGCTAGGTGGTGTTTGTATATTTCTGTTTGCAGCTGTATCTCCGTAGTTCGTCACCTTCAGGACCTTGGCAAGGTCTACATGAGCTGTCGCATTGTCCCTCACGAAATGACGCATTGTCCCTCACGAACTGACGCCAGCTGAAGCAAACAGCCGAGTGAAAGGAAATGTGCTCGAAACTTCTAGAAAACCCACGCGATGTACGTTTCATCAAGAGAATTGTTACGTGATATGAAAAGTGAGTCTATTTCCGTAATCCTAACACACAACGGCAGTGGTTGAGCCCGGGCCAGCTTCCTGAACTTGTTACCAAATGTTGGCGCTTCAAGTACAAGGTGATGCTCTGCGTCTGGTAAAATTTCGAGGGGATTATCCATTACGAATTTGTTCCAGACGGTCGGGCCATTAACGTCAACTTCTACTCTGAACGGCTGAAGCGGATGTATGCCGTTTTGGAGAAGTCCACGGCACTGGTGAACAGAAAGTGCGCTTTCCTACAGCAAGACAACGCTCGGCTTCATACCGCGCCAACGACTCGCGCAAAACTCCAAGAACTTGAGGGCATCGAAGTGATGCCACACCCAGCATATAGTCCGGATCTTGTCCTGTCGGATTACTTTTTCCGGTCTATGACCCACTTCCTTCGCGGGCGGCACTGGAACAACCAGAAGGAGGTGGCAGCTCGGGTGAAGATCTTTCCCGCGGAATCGAAGAACTGGTAGACAGATGGCGGTGCCACATGATGGCCTATACTTTGAATGCTAGTCAGCTTTCGTCGTAAAGGTACGTATGAAGACATAAAGTGCTCCAAATATTGCAAAACTTTCGACTCACCCTCTGTGTATTCATCATGCATGGCTATGCTGTAAGGTTGCATCATCGCACATAGGTGCCTATAGAAATAAAATATATATTTTCCATCGTATTTTTGAAAACCACTGCTAGGAATTACGTTGCTGTTAATAGTACATACCACTGTTACGATATACACAGCTAAAGATACATCATCAGATCCCCTTATGTGAGAGCAAGTGAAAGCGACGTTGTCAGTTGAGGAAGATAGGTTATATAATCACATCACTATATTCCATCAACAGCTGATACGTGCTTCATCAACAATTATTAATCCGCTGCTGGATGAAGGTCTCCCCAACTGTCTTTCACAACTTTGTATTGAGCCAGTCTCTTCTGTGTGACTCCTGCATGCCTTCGAATTTCATTCACCAATATCCCTGATGGTCTCCTGAGTATTTTCCTGTTCCTTAGAATCCAGTACAGTATTTCAGTTGTCCAACGGTGTTCAGTTCTTTTAGCAACATATCCACCCCATTGCCATTTCAAAGCTATTACTTCAGTCTTGATGTCATAAACTCTTGTCATTGTTTTGATCTATGAGTTAACCTTCCTATCTTTCCCGGTTATACCAACAATGCAGCTCCTTATGCTTCTTTCAGTTATCTACAGCCTCTGAATATTTTTTTCAGTTAAGATCGATGTCTCTGATCCATAAGTAAGAACTGGAAAAGATGCATTAGTTAAACACTTCTTTTAAGCTATAATAGTAAACTGCTCTTGAAAATTGTACTATTTCTTTCAAATGCTCTCCAACCAAGTTTTATATGCTTACTGATTTTTTTTTCGATGTGGCTTTTGCTTGATATGTTGTCCAAGGTAAATGTAGGAATCGGTTTTTCCTATAAATCGCTAAATCCTCAGTTCTTGTAAAATCATTGTACATCAATTTTGTTTTCCGTAAGTTCATTTTTAAGCCTAATTATTTATTTTTGTCGGCAAGTTTCTGGATCATATTCTATATCTCTGTGGGGGTACTTGAAAAAATGGCTGTCATCAGCGAAACGAAGATGGGATATATACCTCACTGCACTTTCCATTTCCTCTCTTTTCCAGGACTCGATTTTAAGAAAAGATAGGAATTTCCTGCTTACAAAAATATATGGCAGGCAGAAAGAAAACCTGGGAACAGGAAATCACTCGCGTGGGAAATTCTTTTAACTTTTTTATGACAGTTTTTCACGGTTATAATATTTGATCTCATCAGGACACCTTCTGAACCTTCGTCATCGCGGACACAATAACATTTTATCTGAATTTTCGGCAAAAATGAAATACGTAGGTCATTTCAAAAGTTTTGTATACTGCGCAGGCGCAGCCTGTAGGATGATGCAATCCCGCCAATCGTTGTGCTAGTCGTGAGTCAGACTTCAGTATACAAAGTTGTGTCTAAGTTTGCTGACTAATTTGTTCCTGTTCCGAAAAATTCTGCCTAGAAATGGAGGAAGAAAGTGAGTCAGTTCAGATCTCGCGTAGCGACCATTAAAATTGAAACATTGCGAGGAAAATCCCCTACCGAAAGTCATAAAGCTTTGCGTGAAGTTTGTGGGGTTAGTGTAGTGTACTCGCAGCACAGTGTCATGGTGGGTTTCTCGTTTCCGCCAAGGTTGGGAAAGCATCGAAGACGACCCAAGAAGCAGCCTGCCATCGGATGCAACGGACGACACTTCTGTGGTTATAATCAACCACAGTTTGGAAGAAAATCGACGGAAAACCTGTGAAGAGATTGCACATGAATTAAGCATGTACATCGCTTCGTTTTTCAGAATCCTAACTGAAAATCTACAGAAGAGAAAAGTGGCTGCCAAATGGGTTCTGCATATTCTCGGTGAAGAGCAGCAAGCAGTTCGCAAAAGGATCTCAGAAGAATTACTTCAGCGGTACGAGACAGAAGGCGAGCAGTTTTTGGACAGAACTCTTGCTATAGACGATATCTGGATACGAGATTTTGAACCAGAGCTGAAATCTCAGTCAGCTGAGTGGAAGCATCCAGAATCACCTCGCCAGAAAAAATTCCGCCGTCGACAATCGAAGGTTAAGCTGATGATGATGACTAGGTTGGAGTGATAGCAACAGAGTGTCAGAGGAGACCACTGTAACAGCGGAATACTACAGAAGGTTTCTGCAAAATGTTTTGCACCCAAAGATTCGCCAAAGAAGGCCCGACATGCTCAAAGCTGGTGTTACTATTATACACGCCAACGTGAGGCCGCATTGTTGCCCATATAGTAAGACATTCTGGAAAAGTATGGATGTGGGTATTGCTTTCCCACGCGCCAATACATTCCTAACATGAGCCCATCAGACTATGACTTGTTCCCAGAACTGAAGAAGCCACTCTGCGGGAAACTATTCAGGATGTTTCTAATAAGGTGACCCAAGTAATCCGACGTCTCGACAATGGATGTGTCCTGACTGGAATACAAAACTTGCTCAAACGTTGGGCCGCTGTCACAAAGAAACAGAGATTACTTCAAAAGCCTGTAAAGGTATGTTGAGAAATAAATTAGTTTTTTTTAGAGATAACCCACAGTGTGGGCAAAACTTTTGAATTGACCATCGTATAATGTGTAGCAAACCCAAGTAGCAGGAGAATATCACGTGTTCATTTAAAGGGATATAATCTTTTAATATTTTCAGTTTCTAGTCATTTCATTACTGCAGCAGCAGAATTTCACACACAAAAGCGTTTAATTTTGCCGTCAAGATCAACTTGACCCTGATGTAAAATGTTCACTTGAAATACAGTGTGTTGACTTTATATGGCTTTCCACGGTTGGTTCACAGAAAAGTTCGACTTTTCCATTACTGGTGTTCAAGCACACCTCTGTACTTCGGATTGTTTGGAATTTGGGCACTAAAATAAATCTTTTTCTTTCCATTTTCTCATTAATTCGTCGCGTATTTACTACACTTGATACCTCACATCCTTTTAAGTTGCTGTTGAATGCACGTTGTGTTGCTGTCAGTATTGTGAACAGAAATTTACATGTATTTTCCAGTTTTTCCTGAAGCACTGTTTTTTAGGTGAGACTAAAATGGTCCTCATTATTGTAACATAACTGAGTTATGGATGGGTACAGCAGCTTGTCAGACTTATATAATGTATTTCTTCTGCACATTGTTATTGGTGCTGTATGATCTAATGAGTTTAACCTTGTGAACTCTTATTTTTCGTTATTATGTGACGGTTGCATACTATATTGTGAGGCTTTAAAAATTTTTTGTGTATATACGTGTTGAAATGGTGGCTGAATAGAGTGACAGGGCTATCTCCTTACTGGCATTTTATGCCCTTTATGTGATTCTGATACAGACTCCGACTTAAAATACCACCACGGCGACTTTTCTACTGACTGATTTTGTTGTACTCTTAGCCGATTTGGATACTCGTGAACATTTGTATTCGCATTCAAGAGGTTAAATAAGTTCCCTTTGGTTTTCGAAGGCGAGTTGGAAAAATCGTTTTTCTATGGTATAAAACTTTAAAATTATAATTTAAAAGATTTGTTTAATGTCCCTACAGGCCGGGCTTAGTACTTCGGTGGCCATAGGCAAAGACTGTCTTGGCGACCCCTTCTGGTACTTTTAACTGTAAAACATGCATGGTTCTTAATTTGTTAAAATCTCAATTTTCAATCAGATTTGTGTAACATAGTTCCTCAATAACAGGAAATATTTTACTCAAATCTGATATAAAGAATGCATGTACGTTATTCTCCTAATGATGCCAGGAAACTAAAAAAAGAATGGATATAAGTTATTCTCCTAATGATGCCTACAGTATGCTTATTTGTAATTATCGTTGTACATTACTTTCGTGATTTGGATCACGTAAATTTTATATCACATAACTTGAAAGTTTACCATTAACATCAGTAGTAGAAAAATCAAACGAGCAAATGGTGTTTTCTAGAGTGTTATAATTTTTATAATATATCTATTGTAACCTCTCTGATTCTGCCGTAGTTATCCTCTGATAACGAACAGGTTTAGATTTTAATTAGTTAGACGACAGTAGCATGTTGTCAAAAGTGCTGGAACTGTAATTCTCATAAGTGAGCAAATCAGAGGCGTTCTGCTTGTCACTCAAAAAGGGAAATTTATCTGCCGTTTTGTTTACTGACTATGCACATTCTTTCCTTCCTTTCTTATTTTAAACCGGTGAAATAGATATTAACTTTTACTGCAAAGCAGAAAGAAAGCAAGAGCTGTTTTTATATAGCCTCACTTAACGGCATCCTGAAAAAAAATATTTCGACTGTTTAAGTTTTAATGATTTTATTTTTTTTTCCAAAGATAATGCAGATAAAAAATTGGATGACACAAACTAATGTATATAGTTAGTATTCACGGCCCCTTGGCAGCCGCCTTGCTCGCCAATGCTAAAGGCCGGCCTGCTATCAGATTGTAGTAACCTACAGTGCAGTTTAAAAAGCAACACAAAACTGTTCGCATGAAATCTACTTTTTCAAAAGATGCTCTCGAATTCTCCATTATTTTGGGTATTTAACACCCCCATGAGCATCTAAGAATATACTGAGTAGCCCATCCCTAATTTAGAGCCAGTGGTTACAGGAAAGTGGCGGGGGAAGAGCCAGGGTTGTGTAAGAAGCAC
Organism: Macrothele yani; assembly: GCA_039090855.1. Taxonomy (NCBI): domain Eukaryota; kingdom Metazoa; phylum Arthropoda; class Arachnida; order Araneae; family Macrothelidae; genus Macrothele; species Macrothele yani. The sequence goes on from CM077017.1 coordinate 17,335,430, forward strand.
CACACCCATGCCCAGAACCCTGCTCCTCTTACCACGCCACTGTGTTAGACTCTAATTGAATGGAGCTGTTGTAGAGCAATCTAAATTTGTCCTTTTGTTTGTGTTAGTTAAAAAAACCTGCTGATTATATTCAAGACCCTTGCGGGAAGTTAAAAGTCCTAAATCTCCATGTCATTTCCAGATATCTAAGGCTTGCGATGTTTTTTCATATTGCTTGTGGTTACAAAAAAAGTAAAAACGGAATATGTGGTCTGCGTGCAATAAGTTGTTTTTGCCAAATGCTCCAAGAAGTTTCGGAGATCCTTTACAGCGGTTCGATTGTGCTCTTCCGCCCTCCAGCATGTTGTCATTTTTTCGCTTTACCTACGTTCTGTTTGCCCCACTTTTCACGCTACCACCTCTGTAACAGAAATACACCACCTCAGACGGATGCGTGGCGTACCTCTCTAGCGAAATGGCGCGGAAGGTCTGCCACTGAAACTCTTCTAACGAATGGCAGGGAGACTCAAATGAACGAAACTCTTTATTTCATGAGTTAAAGACCTGATGCACGAGGTCGAAATGAATCTCATCGCAGACGATGTGGCCCGAAAACGTCAAACCACGAATTCGACTTGGCACAACAATGTGGAGCACACACATACACGCACACAGCCATGCAAGCACTACTCTGGAATTATGAGTGCACTTCTCATGTAGGCTGACTGAATGCTAATGAAATAGACTATAACATATAACCTTTACCTAAATATGAGGTAAAGTGAGATATTTTAAACACACACACATCTTCCTGTTTTAATACAGGTTATCAAGAAATGTGTCGGATTTATGTTTTAGAAGCTACAGTGCTTGTGTAGAAAATATGAAAGAGTCTACTGTCTTATATGAATTCAGTGGAAAAGTGAATATAAATGATTTAAAGAACAAAATCGTTTTCTGAAAATAAAAAGGTATAGTGTTTTTAAAACAAAGGTTGTAAATTTTTATGACTTCATTTTATGTCAGTAATCTTCAGCTGCTTAAGCACAACCTCCACAGCACGAGCAACTGTAAGGAAAACGTGCAGCTTTTGTAAACAAGCAAGTTTCGGTAAACCCTCCCCCTCACACACACACTCGTACAGACTAAACAAGAAAATTGTGCTGCTTGTCATTCAAAAGTTTTATGCTTGTATTATCATTCATTTGGGCTCATTAATCACTATGGAATGTGTGAATGTCACAGCAAATTCGTGAGCATTTTTTTCTTACTGCTTCAAAAAAACGTCCATACGGGTACTCGAAATGCGTATATTTTGCAAGCCCTAAGATGGATTGCTTTAATAGAGCTACGTCCAACTTCATATGTGTTTTTTGATTCAGATTTTAACTTGTCTTATCAGTTCTTTTTTTAAATTAATTAGGCACCCTATTTTGAGAAGTGCGTCTAGAGACTAAAATTGTTTGCATATGTATGTACTGTACAAGATACTAAAGTTAATACTTTACGGTCGAGTTTTGTGTTAAAAAAAAAAGGGTGGAAAGGCACTGAATTTTTGCAAGTAATCAGCGCATCTCACCCCTCTCTCCCTCCCCCGAAAAAAAAAGACGCTTTTGTTTTTGTTTATTTTTTGTTTTTTTATAAATTTACTGTACACAGATGACATTATTCTCTGCTGGAAATATTAATCACCAACACAGGTAACCTTTGCAAAAGGAGATTTCATTCGGAATTTTTAGAAACAAAAATATTAAGAGACGCAAATGCATATTTGTGCTACCTAGTAGAGGGGGAATTGTGTAATAAGAGAGCAACCGAAAAATAAAGTAAATATGAGAGATGTAGTGACCACTTTACGTTTCGAAAATATTTTTCGTGACTGATATAAACAGATATGAAACTATAGATGAAAATCTGCTAAACGTCGCATTAGTTAGCAGAAAAAGTACATTTAGGTCTGCCTGGAGTTTCCGTACATGGTAAAAACAAAAGATACGTAATACATCTCTCCAGAAACGTAGGTAAACTGACTAATGCATACACGTACACAATTTTCTCGGGACTCTTACCAGAAAAAGTTAGGAAATACAATATAATCTTATTACAACGTCTCTCGTTTTCGCTTTGGAATTGAACTACCCCTACGAGCATTTGAGACTGGGAGGAGACCGATACCCTTATTTTAGAGAATGATAGAACGAGAGCCGTAAGAATGACCGCTACAATTTTTTTCCGGCATTTGTACCTAAAGCAAAGAAGTAAGTGACCACTTGACCTTTGGGACCGACCTTACACAACTGCAAGGGGCAGAGAAAAAGATCGTTGTGTCGAAGGTTCATAATAACCATCTGCATTAGAAAAGAAACTGCCCCTTCAGAGCATGATCCAGGAACTTGCTGACAAGAGTAAGGAAGTTGGATTAAAAATGAACTTTCAGAAGAAAACACTGATGTACAATGCCTTTACAAGAAATGAAAATTTATCGGTTGATGTAGGAAAGCTGGAGATAACAGACACCTACATTTACCTTGGACAGCAGAAATCAAGCAAAGGTCACATTGATGAAGAAATTAATCGACGATTAGAACTTGGAGATCTTTTGGAAGAAACAGTACAATTTTTGAGAGCAATATGCTTTTACGTCTTAAGTGTTTAATCAATGCATCTTTCCAGTGCTTACGTACGGAGCAGAGACGTGAACCTTAATTAAAAAAGGCATACAAAGACTGCATACAACTGAAAGGAGCATGGAGATATGCATGCTTGGTGTAACCAGGAGAGATAAGAAGAGGAACTCATGGATCAGGAGAATGACAAGAGTGAAAGACATGATCAGAGTAAAATCCCTGAAATGGCAATGGGCTGGACGTGTTGCCAGAAGAACAGACCACCGATGAGCAACCGAAATTCTAGACTGGATTCCAAGGTACAGGAAAAGACCATATGAGAGATGCTCCGCCTTTACCACTCCCTTGTGCGGTCAAGGTTGGACTACGGATGTGTAACCTACGGTTATGCACGGCCTTCTGTTTTAGGTCTCCTTGATCCGGTTCATCACCAGGCTCTTCGTCTTTGCACCGGCGCTTTTCGTACTTCTCCCGTGCATAGCCTGTATGCCGAGTCGCATGAACCGCCGTTATGCCTCCACCGTCAGCAACTGTCTCTCCAGCTTTACACCAAGCTTAAGCCACTACTTCATCATCCACTGCACGATTCCGTCTTCAACCCACAATGTGTCCGTTTATTTTCCAACCACCCTTCTTGTGTTCCAAATTTTGGGATTCGGATGTCCGACATGGTGCGCGATACTGGCTTAAACTTATCTACGATTGGTGTGACCAAAGCTTTTCATGATCCTTCTTGGCAGACATCTCAGGTGATGGTCGATGTGTTCCTTTCTGTGTGGCCCAAGTCTTCCACGCCGGCGCCCGTTTACCAGCAGCTTTTTGCTGAGCACCTCTCGCTCCACCCCGATTTCGTGCCTGTCTTCACCAATGGCCCGAAATCCGCTGATGTTGTGGGATCTGCCTTTGTGTGTACTGATGAGAAGTACGCTGAGCGGATTCCGCCGGCAGCGACCATCTTTACGGCGGAAATGCATGCAGTTCACCTGGCCTTGCGTCACATCCAGTCCTGTTCTCATCGTCGCGCCATGCTTTGCACGAACTCCAGTCTGTCATCCAAGTCTTATCTTCTCCTGAGGGCGTTGATTCTGCAGTCACCAGGAATGTTCGTCGTCTCGTGCGGACTTTGACTGGCGCTGAATTCCAGGTCCGATTCTGTTTGGTTCCTGGTCATGTTGGGATTCAAGGTAACGAGCTGGCGGATGCCTCTGCCAGGTCCGTTGCCTCCATGCCGATCACTCAACTGTCGCTGTTTTTTAGAGATTTTCATCCTGGCATCCCTTCCTTCATCATGGCTTAGTGGCAGTCCCTTTGGTCTAAGCAGGGCAGGAACAAACTTCTCTCCATCAAACCACAGATCGGACTATGGCAATCTAGTCTGCGTAGGAATCGTCGTGAGGAAGTTGTCATTGCGCGTCTCCGCATTGGACATTGTCGTTTTACGCAACGCCTCTTGCTGTCTGGCGACACTGCCCCAACGTGCGAGACATGCAACTGTCGTCTCACTGTCATTCATGTTCTATGTAATTGTGTTAGTTTTCGTGCTGCCCGTTTTCACTATTTTCATTCTCATTTGTTGAATGACGCCTCCGCTACGCTGCAGCGGCTCCTCGATGACCACTGCGATACTGTCGCTGTCTTTTCATTTAAAAGAATTGACTTTTTTATTGTTGCCAGAAGAACAGACCACCGATGAGCATCACTGCGATACTGTCGCTGTCTTTTCATTTAAAAGAATTGACTTTTTGAAACATATCTATTGGGTTGTCGGAAAAGTCATAACGTATTTTAGCCATGTTTTACAAAGGTCATTTATTGATAAAAAGAACAAAGATCAATCAATGATATAATGCCCGTTTTGTTCGATGACCTTTTGCCATCTTTCAGTGAGCTGCAAAATGCCTCGTTCATAGAAGGACCTGTCTTACGTGGCGAAAAACTGTACAAGGTGCTGATTTACAACCTCATCTGAATTGAACGTTATACAACGCAAGGACTGTTGAAGAGAGCGAAACATGTGGAAGTCTGACGGCGCAAGATCAGGCGAGTATGCTGGGTGTGGTAAAACATCCCACACAAGCTCCAATAATTTTTGGCGAGTGATCAAACTTGTGTGTGGTCTCGCGTTGTCGTGATGGAACAAAATACCTCTAAGATGAACGAGCTCTGGACGTTTCTGAATGATGGATTCGTTCAAACTGTCCAATTGCAGACAATACACATTCAAATTGATTGTTTGGTTCCGTGGTAGGAGCTCGAAAAACACCCCTTTTAAAATCCCACCACACTGAGACCAGAACCTTCCGCTGATGAATGTCTGCTTTGGATATCGTTTGAGGCGAAGCAGCACATTGTTGTACGCAATCCACTTTTGGTCACCAGTTATCAGTCACTTCAAAAAGGATCGTTTTCCTCACGTTTAATGAGCATATCGCAGATGTTTATACGCCCCGTCAATTGAGCTTCTTTGAGTTCATGAGGAACCCACACATCGAGCTTGCATACGTATCCCAGCTTCTTCAGGTGGTAGTTAACGCTTGAATGATGGATGTGCAATGTGTCTGCAATCTCTCGTGTCGTGTAACGTGGGTTTGAATCGATCAATGCCTTTATCTGGTCGTCATCAACATCGGTGGGCCTTCCGGACCCAGGAGCATCGTTGAGGTCAAAATCACCAGCACGGAATTTTGCGAACCACCGCTGGCACTGACGTTCTTGTAGAGCATTATCACCGTACACTTTGCGCAACTTTTCACAAGCTTGACGCGCGTTCTTCCCTTTACGGAAGTAAAACATGGCGAAAATGCACAGTTTGGTCTTCCATCTTCGACTTGATGTCAAATCTCCGCAAATCAACCAAATCACTCATTATTCCTTTTAGACTGCAGCTAGAACTGGCACCTATCGAATGCCATAGCGATAACAGAGTTGCGCATGCCTCTAGTACGTCCAAAACCACCCAACCGCCATCGGGTGCCAAAATACGTCATGACTTTTCCTACAACCCAATAGTTCTTAAATTCGTTCCCATTTTTCACTTTTACAGCATCAACCTGATTTTAACAATCATACCACGTCATTAATACTGTTTGTTCTATTGTCTTGTCTGGCGCTCTTTAGTCAAACATGGCCCTTGCGCCATTAAAATCCACCAACAAACTAACCAACCACATGGGAGATAGGTGGAAGAAATTCGAAAGCACGCAGGAGTGACCTGGAGTAGAGTGGCTCAAGACAGACAGTTGTGGAAGAAACTTGGAGAGACCTTCATCCAGCAGTGGATTGATTAATGGTTGATGATCACGGTGATTAGGAAAGAAAAATGCTCATTTCAATTTATTTGATTGAATAAAATAAATACGTTCAGTCGTATCGGATTCATTTAAAAGTAAAAGAACGCTCAGTTATGTTTTAAGCTGTATGACATATTTGACAATTAGGCACTGTTTGAGAAACGTAGCTTTTGCCTTGACAACGGTTTCTTTTCGTTGTTTCTTTTATGTCTGTGCTGATGTGCAGATTTCCTTTCCGTTGTTGTACTTCGAAGAAATGAGAGCTGACCTGGTGGTAGAGTGGTCAGAGGCGTTGGGTTTTGGCTGGTCATCCGAGATTAGTCCGGGACCCAGTCATAAATGACGCATGAGTGCCATTTTGATCCTACGATGCTGGCTCTCCCTCTTTCCTGGACCCAATGACCCCAAATTACACTGTTAAAAAATGTTGAAGTAGGTTGCACCAAAAAGTGGTGCTACACCAGCAGCACCACTTTCTAAGAAAAGATTCCCCATTGTGTGGTGTTAACAAAACCCAACAACATAGTGCAGCCTTGCACCATAATGTGTGACAGTCTTGTTACCACGTCGTGGTGCAAAGTTGCACTATGTTGTTGGGTTTTGTTTGCAGCACACAGTGGTGAATCATTTCTTAGAAAGTGGTGCTGCTGGTGCAGCACCACTTTTTGGTGCAACCTACTTCAATATTTTTTAACAGTGTAATTTGGGGTCATTGGGTCCAGGAAAGAGGGAGAGCCAGCATCGTAGGATCAAAATGGCACTCATGCGTCATTTATGACTGGGTCCCGGACTAATCTCGGATGACCAGCCAAAACCCAACGCCTCTGACCACTCTACCACCAGGTCAGCTCTCATTTCTTCGAAGTACAACAACGGAAAGGAAATCTGCACATCAGCACAGACATAAAAGAAACAACGAAAAGAAACCGTGGTCAAGGCAAAAGCTACGTTTCTCAAACAGTGCCTAGTTGTCAAATAGGTCATACAGCTTAAAACATAACTGAGCGTTCTTTTACCTTTAAATGAATCCGATGCGACTGAACGTATTTATTTTCTTCAATCAGATAAACTGAAATGAGCATTTTTCTTTCTTAATCACCGTGATCATCAACCATTAATCAATCCACTGCTGGATGAAGGTCTCACCACTTTTTGGTGTAACCTACCACAAAATTTTTAACAGTGTAGGAACGAGCGACTGCATACAGACATCAGTTGTTTATGGTGGTCATGAATCCACAAAACAAAGCAAAAGAAATGAGTGTTATCTACTTTGATATTATCCCTGTAGTGCGTTTGTTAGGATGTTCCAAACTAGTATTCGAAGTAACACTAAATTTGGCCTTAACCCTTGGGATAAAGAAACGCCTCTATCCTCGGGGTTTAATAACCACATGGTCCACTGAGGGCTGCAAGAAGTCACCCGTCCATAATTTGGGCCACTTACTACGGAGAGGGGAGAGAGAGAGAGCTAACGATATAGGGTAAATGCACCTCCCATGCCTCATCCTGAACTCAAACCCGGACCAATCTCGGAAGACTAGCCAGAAATTAACGCCTCTGGCCACCTGAACGGCGTGTCATCTTTTTCAGCAACACACTGAGAGGTCACTTTTAGGTGTACCTCATATATATGTGGATATATTTAATCGCAGCTGTTCGGCGTACCTGCCACCGTCCATCAACTCGATGCATTGGGAAACGTGATTCATCGGAGAAGGCAACTTTCTTTCACGATCCACTAACAATTTTTTCTGGAAAACTCCAATCGTTGTCACCGATAACATTCTGTAGCGAGGCTGCTGTGGTCATGCGTTTACGCCATCGGCCCATACGGTGACGGGATCGTTGGACTGTGGCTATGGATACATTCCTCTGTGCTCCATATTTGAAGGCCATGGTCAGATGAGCCAAGGCAGCCCTATTGTTCCGGACCACACAGCCGAGCCGCCTGTCTCTCCCCGAGTATTAAGCAGCAGAGGCCGTCCAATACTTACCCACCTGTTATGCGTCTCTTTCTATCCACTTTCGGTGCGCTTTAACTATGGCATCCAGTGAACAATCGACGAAGTTCTCTGTTTCCCTGGATACTTTTACCCTTTGGTCTATATCCGACGATCATGCCTTTTTCCAAGGAGTTCAAATCTTTTCTCTTTGTTATATAGAAATATTTAAAATATAACTAAATTGTGACTTTGGTTACTCAACGCTCGAAAAATAGCAGCTAGAATTTTGCCTTCAGATAAAAAAGGCGCTTAAGAGATCTCTTAGGAAAGTTGACCGTGGACCACCCATGAACTAAAGGACCCTTCCTTTATCTCCCGTCGTTGGAGGACAAACACTCTCGGAGAAACCCTTTAAGTGACAATTCGACCCTGAGCAATTAACAACATTCAACTTCTTACGTCACGAGCATCTTCCTTCAAGCGGCAGAGAGTTAAAGGAAGATATCCACACTGGTCATAAAAAAGGAAGTCTTGCTTGAGACTGGGGAGAGAGAGGATTGATATTTGCACAGGAATGTAGGCAGGAAGGAATGAGAAGATTCTGGCGAGAACTACATAGAGAAAGCCTTCCAAAATACCTATCTCTCGCTGGAAGTCTATACTATTTATTTTGACTAACTGATATTTTCCCTTTTCTTCCCAATCTGAAGAATCAAGATTCCTGCGAGCGAAACCAACTGTCGTTACATTCAATTTGTTTAACTATTCATTTGCTTCCCTACTCCAAACGACGATTCTTCTGACAATATGGCGTCCACTTCAATACTTAACAACCACCACGCCATCATCTTACCCATTATATCCATAGTTTTAGATTCGACTACACTCTTGGTCTTTACACGTGTGCATCGCCGCGCCGGAAACGATCCGAAATGCTAGATAAGGAGTGTCACATAAAATATGTTCTGCTCCTACTGTGTATAACGAGTGCCTAATCTAAAATGTTTAACTTCATAGCACTGGATAAAAAGATCAAAGAAAATACTCTGACATGTACCTCTAATTTGACCTTCCCTTTGAGTTTTTTCTTATGTAAATTTCGTTACTACAGGTTAAATATTTTCTTACTGAACGGCATATTACTTCCCTGAACAAAAGGCTTGTACATTTTGGCAAGACCGACAGTGAATCAGAGCAAAATAAGGCGTTGAATGTGAAAAGGGTAAAGTCAAGAGTGTAAGACTGCGAGTAGGTTGTGAAGAGTTGATATAACGAAAGGGATTGAAGCCTGTTAAACATCTATGTGATTCGACGAATACGTATTGTTGTTGTGATTGAGATTTATGTTGAAACAAGAGATATTTTCAGTCAGTGGATAAATTACAACTTGACGATTATTTTGTATTGATGAACTGAACTTCCAGTGAGGGGAAAAATAGAGAAACAAGCTGCCGTTACACATGAAATAATTTTTCCAATCTCGCCGTTACGTCCCCGATGGCGCAATGGTCTAAGCCATTCTTCCAAGATTGGTTCGGGTTTGAATCCCGCTGAATCATGGATGTTGTCTTACGGCACTGGCTCTTTCCCTTCCCTGGAACCAGTGGCCCTAAACTAGAGATTTAGATATTTTATGTAGATGATTTTAGGATGGGAGCGTCAGACCCCAGGTCTTAAACAACCCTTAGAAGTAGGATGCTAAGAGATTTGGGATAGAGTGCCGGACAGGAAAGTCACACGGAAGCGAGGTAGAAAAGGAGTGGAAGACTCCCTTATTTATAACCGGGAGGATAGTACCCGGAATCCGATGGCTTTACGTGCCCATCTGACGCACGGGGATTATTTAGTGGTTCGAACGTTCGTACCTGCGTATAGGATCGATCCCGAGACTTTTCCGTGGCGGTCACTAACGTTGGCCATCGGGCCATCCGGGGCCCTCGGCCCTAAATTAGGGACGGGGGACTGCTTATTATAGCCCATCGAGTTGCTCATGGGGGTCGTTAAATCCACAAATAGCAAGAAAAACCTGGCAGTTAATACCACTCACTTATTTATTTTTAAAGTGTGATTTTTGCTTGATAAATATACTGACTGACACTAATTAGTCACCAAAACCTAAGAACTCCACAGTACGCGCATCGCACCTGTTAAAATGCATTGCAGCTGTTTGCGAAATAAAGAACACTTCTGCTCAACAGAACGCGGATTATATGTTAATTAGGGTCAAAACATCACTAAAGCTCCAGTTTTTATTTTTTAAGAGCGATATTTTATAAGATAGTCACGTGTGACTGTCTCAGTTAAATCTGATCTTGTTCTTCTGCTTAGTAAACCCCGAGTAAGTCAGAGCACACATTAGGAGGAGTACCTGCACTTTTCAGGAGATATTCGAAAGACTTATTTGAACCATCTGAAGAGCTGGAACAGGCTGCTGACAAGTAACATGATGCTGAATGTCATGCAGACTTCGGGGTTCTGGTGGATTAGTCACGATGAAGGAATTTGTTGCGCAATGTTAAGAAAAAGGTTTGCTGTGAGTGAGCTTCCGGAACGAAAGCTAATTAAGAAATGCTATGGTTCTCGAATTCAAGAATGCCGGGAGGAAAAGATGTTGAGCAAGAATAGTAAAATAACTAGAGACTCGTGTAATGGATGTAAATCGCAACTGACTGGTATGGGTAAGACCGTGAAGAGTGTGGGGGTGTCTAATTAATTATTCCTTCAAGCAGATCGTAGCCTTCTTTCCATTTTTAAAGATCTGGCCTCTTAATATCGTAAATCTTCATTACAATCCTCAGCGGCATGTAAATTAGTCACTATATTAGTTGCTGAAATGGTGAAAACCATATTTATTGTTTTATAATTAAAGCTTCCAGGTCTCTTCTGCCAAAAGTAATCATATTTAAAAGTTTGTTGGGGTTATTTTTAGCTGCAGCAATAAACCTGTCTCTATGGCGTTCATTATTAATTGGTAGAAACTTTAAAAATGACCGAAAATTCTAGGGTGTGAAACTTGTGTGTAACGTAAATGTCATAAAAACTGACAAGTGCAATTTTTTAAGAGTAAAGTCACTGAGTGACAAAGATTATACCAGGATAAATCAAAAACTCGTCCCGTTTTGAGCTACACATAATTTCGAGCGTGTACTCTTGTGGACGCACACCAGCGGCAACTGGGTACAGCGATGACGTGGAACACACGAGGTTAATGACTTGTTTGCACGGAGCTATATTGCGTTTTGAGTGAGCAGAGGATGGCGGTTGATAAACATGATGTTCTGGTGCTCCTACTCCATTATCGGAAAAAATGATCAAAGCGGCATAGTAGCAACTGTGCCGCAATCTACAACGTAGAACCACGCCAACTGTCACTATTTCATGGCACTATCTCACTAGTTCTACGCCCTTAAAGTATTCAGCGAAGGATAGTTGACGTGGCCCTAGTTGTAGGGTTGCGGCACAGTTCCTACCGTGTGTCCCTTTGATTTTTTCAGATGTAAATTTTTTAAGAAATAAAACGAAAGAAATGTTTTACTTTATTTACTTAGAAGCAACTTATACTATATACAATTCATAGTAACTTATGCTGATTATAAATTGTCAGTAGAAGGCGTAGTATCATCGTTGTCAGTAGTTATTGCTAAAATTGTTTCCGAAGAAATCGTTCTTCAGAAACAATTTTTCAAACTCCTAGTTGCCTTGTTATAAATGTGGCGATACGTCTCGAGCCTAACGTACGCTTCTTGTTGTTGCTCTTGTTCTTGTCTAGATTCAGAACGCATCGGCGGTGTTAAGGTTTGAGACGTAATACGTTCATTATCCAGCGAAGTTGTGAAGACTGGCGATGTACATTGGTATTCCATAGTTCGGGGCGAAAATTTGGTTCGATGACATCAATCTCCATCTGTTCTTGCTATTGAGGCTCAATTTGTGCAGTTGAAGTGGAATGTTGTGGCTCTCGAGTCGAACTCGGGTGATACGCATTTTGGCGCGCGGACTTATGACGCTCCCTACATTCCCGTGACCTTTCGGTTGATGACTTAGTGGGCATTTTCGGATTCCTCTCATTTTCCTCTAACTGTTTCTTCGACTTTCGTCGGTTCTTATAGTAATTTTTCCCAGATTTTCTGGGCATTTCTAAATTTTCGCCACCATTTTTTTTATCTAATAAAAAATAAATTAAATTTAAATCCATTTTGTTTCGGTTTATCACATACGTCCGTTAGCTCTGACTGTTATCTACGGAATGTGGGGCTGGTATCATTGATATCATTATCTATTCACTAATTATCAACCTTAAAACGGCGTGCGGCGAAACAAAATCACGCGAGATGCAGCTTAACTTCTAAAAGGGTAGAGGGTTGAAACTTGTTTTGTTATAAATGAGACTCTATTAACTATCTAATGATGTATTATTTATTACTTTACGATTATTAGTTTCGAAGATATGAGCGTTCAAAGCATGACATGTTTTCGTTGCATTCGTGCTCCCGATGTCACCCCTTACCCAGCGCGGAGAAAGACGCTGTTCTACGTCAAAAGGGTTAAACTCTGCAGTAGCAGCGAGAAAAATTGTGCAGTTGAAGGCGAGAAATCAGTGGACAATCACACTGCACAAAAATTATTCCGGTTTTTCAATGCTGGGAACACCAATCTTGAAGACAGGCCAATGTCAGGACATCTAATGATGACCAACAGTGACACCCTGGTCAAAGTTGTGACACTGAACCCCCGATACCTGTGCACAACAATTGGCAGCTGAGGTCTCTGTAACAGATTGCTGTCAAATCCATAGGATGATAAATTTTGGAGTCTTATGGTCACAGGTGATGAAAAGTGGATATTCCTACGTTATACTACCACTGGGGAACAATGGCTCAAGCCACGCAAGGAAGCACAGCCAGAGGTCCAAAGAGGGCGGTTCTAGAGGAAAGTCTTGATGCACATTTGGTGGAATTGTGAGAGTCCTATGCCAGATGGTCAGGCAGTGGATGGGAACCTTTATGGACTACAGCGAATCCATGACGCTCTGCACCAACGCTAACCGTGGTGTAAGGCTAACGCGCTCAGCTGGATATCGAAAGGTCTGGGATTCGATTCCCCAACGGTGACCAAATAAATTTTCGGTTGCTGTGTGTTGCTAAAACGTGGAAAGAGCGATGTATTTGTTTATTGACTGATTTGGAGGACTTTCAGTTTGGATCTCGCCCTTTGGATCTAACTGCTATAATTAATATATAGCCAGTGCCGTTAACGCCCACCAGATGGAGACGTCTCAGAAGCTGAGCCCATCTTACGGATTTATGATGTCGGAAGCTGACCGAAAAACACACATAGCGCCGTGGATTGTTTGCCACCGTGGTGTAAGGGTAACGCGCTCGGTAGGATATCGAAAGGTCTGGGGTTCGATTCCCCAGCGGTGACCGAATAACAATTTTTTCGGCTATCCAGCGCTCATCAATAGGAAGCAGGCGTTGCTGCAAGTGGATAATGCCTCAAGTCATATGCACTATGTTATCAAAAGTATTCGGACACCACAATGTTTTGGGACAAACGTCCTTATTATCGTAATTGTTAGTTAGTCGGTCCACCTTTGGAATGTATGACAGCGGCAACACGACGAGGCATACTATCAACCAATTTCTATTAAGTCTCGAAAAGAACGGCTCAATATTCGTCTCGCTGTCAAAGTGGAGAGCGAAGACTTTCGTTGTGGTCAATTTCGTATCCGTCGCGCCAGTTCATCCCAGAGGTGTTCTATAGGATTAAGAACAGGACTCTGAGCAGGCCAGTCTAACAATTCCACCTCATTTCCAAGAAACCAGTCCTGCACACGTGCCGTGAAGTGTGGCAGGAAGCTCGATCGTGTTGGAAGGGAGCGGTAATTTCCATACTATCGCCACATTATTGGTAAGGTAGAATTATCCAGAACGTCGAGGTACACTTCAGACTTCATGGTATAATAACCAACGGGCCGAGTCTCGTCCACGAAAAACAACTCCATACCATGATGGAGCGTCCGCCAAACTTAACAGTTGGAAGAACACAGTCCGACGAAAATCGTTCGCCGGACTGTCACCAAATCCAAACACGCCCATCAGAAGAGTGAAAAGCGTGACTCATCACTCCAAAGAGCAGCTTTTCAGTCACCCACAGTCCAGAAACGGCGTTTCACATTCAGGGTAGTGATGTATGGCTTGTGTGCCGCTGCTCTGCCATACCATAATAATCCACACTGTGCTACTCTCTGCGTATGGATATGGTACTAACAGAGTCATTACAAGCATTTCCTACTTCAGCAGCAATGGGAAACTGCAGAGGAAAAACAGGATTTCTTACCATGGCTCTTCTGGCACGTTCCTCAGTTTGTGCAGCCTTCCTGGACGTGTTTTTTTTTGTTTGTTTGTTTGTTGTTGTAGTTGCAGCGTCCTGCTTCCATCTTTTCACGACATCACTTGCAGTCGATTTTGATACATTTAGTTTAGGTGCAATGCTCCGTATGGAAACGTTACTCAGATGACATCCTATGATCAGCCCACGCTGGAACTCTGAAAGTTCTCCACGTGGCATATCCGCTTCAACGTTACCGATAACACGAAATAACATCTCAGCTTTGTGTACGTAACTCACCACTAATAGCGCACCTTTCTGCGTAACCATTATTTGCACTTATGCAAATATTTTTAGTGTCCGAACACTTTTGATAAATAGTGTATTTTTGAGAGATTTTTAAGAAAAGATTTTTATAGGGAAAAATACTGATTTCTGTCTATAGTGTGCAACAATTTGTATGGAACTATTATTTGTTTACGACAATAGACAGATGTTTTCTATACGTTACACAACTACATTGCAAAAAGTTTTCTGAGATCCACGTACCACTGCCCGTGATTCCTTTCGTGAATTAACGTAGACACTTCAAATTACATTTGGCGAAAAATGTAATCTGAAGTATCTTTATAATCTGAAGTATTTCTGATATAACTTTTTCTGTGAAATGACTGAAAGAAATCTTCCGTACGACAATTTTCCTGTCGTACGGATTTTCCGTACGACAGGAAAATTCTGAATGTTCAGACACCTTTCCGTACTTCCTTTCTTATATTGACGGCAAATTTCCGTTTTTCAGTTGTGTTAACGGAAAATTCTGAATTTTCAGAAAATGTTCCGCAATTCCTTTCGTATATTAACGGAAAACTCCGTTCTCACTTTTTTCGTATCCATATGACTAAAACATTCTGGTAATAGAGATTCGCGGGAACGCTCGAGGTTTGATTAACTGTTAAATTTCAATCGTCTGTTAAAGGAAACTGATTTTGAAGTTCTGTAGCGAGATCGGATATTGTAGATAGAGTATATCGCATGAATTTTGGTTATTATGGCGCAGGATATTATTAATTCTCTATCTTTCCCATTTTGGGCACCAGCTGTCATATACTGTATTACCGTGAGAAACATTTAAATTATTGTACAAGTGATTGTAGGATGTCTGTGTATCAGTTTGTGGAGTCCTTCAGACAAAAGCTATTATAGCTATCAAAAGTAAAGTTTATATTTAGAAGGTTTGTGAAATAATAGTATAAAACAGTACATTTTACTATTTCTTAAAGTTATTTGAAAGTTATTGTCACTTAAAAAAATAAAAAAATAAATCTTGAGTTCCAAAGCATTCCGTTGCTTCGAAATATCAGGCTGAAAAAAGTACTAAATTTGTGATAGGTCCTCCTACAGAAAAAATAAAATCATTGCAAACGTATTAAAAAAAAAAAAACTCCAACAGAAAATAAAATGACTAAATCCCTCGCATTAAGGAAAAAATATACACTGAGTGGCCACTTTATTATGACTACCCCCTCAGTACTTCGTTGGGCCACCTTTTGCCTTTAATACTGCGTCGATACTTCGTGGCATGGACTCCACGAGATGTTGATAGGTGGTTTGTGGAATCTGAGACCATGCTTGATGAATAGAACTTTCCAGGAGTGTGAGATTGCAGGGTTGTGGATCCAGCTGTCTGATGGCTGGTTCAATTTCATCCCAAAAATTCTCAATGGGGTTGAAATCTGGAGATTGTGGGGACCACCTAAGCAAAGTAAACTCACCGGCATGTTCCTGAAACCAATCCTGTACAATACGAGCACTATGGCAGGACGCATTATCTTGTTAAAAGTAGACATCGCCATTGGGATAAACCACCCACATGACAGTATGCACTTGGTCCGCAACGAATTTTAGATATGATGTCCCAGTGAGAGGGTAATAAACACGAATTAAAGGGCCCAAAGCATGCTAGGAAAACATTCCCCAAACCATAACGTTGCCTCCTCCAGCTTGAAGGGTTGTAGCAATGCATTTGGGGGTCCATGCTTTCGTTCTGTTTCCTCAATTCTCACTCTGCCATCGGCATGGTGCAACTGAAAACGTGATTCATCGGATCACATAATTTGTTTCCAATTATCGACTGTCCAATCATTGTGCTCCTGTGCGAACTGGAGACGTTTTCTTTTGTTAACTGCAGACAGCAAAGGTGTTCGAACAGGCCTTCGGCTGCCATATCCCATCCGATGTAGTGTACGGCGAACAGAGATCATTTGAGGGGATCCTTGATTAAGGTGGTCTGTAATTTGCTGCACTGTTGCCCTTCTGTTGTCTGTTACCAGTCTGGACACTCTCCGTTCCGCCCGCGCAGTCACTAGTCGATGAAGACCACACGTTGCACGTAGAGACCCAGTTTTTTGTCCGACAGTCCAGTCTTTAAACACTTTAACAACAGCTGCTCTGGAACATTTCACGAATGCGGAGGTTTCGGTGATATTCGCTCCATCGCTCGGAGCTCCTACAATCACCCCACATTGAAAGTCCGTCAAATCGCATTTTTTACCCATCTCGTCACCCAAAATCCACTTCTACTACTGTCGCAAGCACTAAGCTTTCCCTTTTTATACTAGCCTCGCCCTCTGGCGGCAACAGCGTGCAGCCATAGCTCATTTGCTTAAAACTGTCAGGTGGTGATAATAAAGTTGCCACTCAGTGTGTGTGCATATATATATATATATATATATATATATATATATATATATATATATATATATATCATCATCATCATCATCATTGTCAACCATTATCAATCCACTGCTGGACGAAGGTCTCCCCAAGTTTCCTCCACAACGGTCTGTCTTGTGCCAGTCTCCTCCATGTCACTCCCGCATACTTTCGAATTTCATCCACCCATCTTCCATGTGGTCTTCTTCTGGGTCTTTTCCTGTCCCTTGGAATCCAATCTAAAATTTCGGCTGTCCATCGATGGTCTGTTCTTCTGGCAGTATGTCCAGCCCATTGCCATTTCAGGGATATATCTCGACGCGAAATCAGTTTTACCTTGAACGTGAGTGCAGTTCATAAGACTTTCTAGCTTAGTGGTTAAGATGTGCGGCTTGTGTAGACCTAACCCAACACCTGAGTTTGATCCTCGCCACCGGCTACAAAAGATTCTTAGGGTTGAAAAATTCAGCGTCTTCGATTTTGCAAAATTTTTGCATAAATACGGAAAAACTTGAAACAGACTTTTCTGAAATAAACGGGATTACTGACTTATGGAAAATCGGTGAAAATGCAGAAGTTAAAAAAAAACCGGACACTTTTCAAAACAAAAATTTCGTAAAAGACTGACACTAATCGGCAACTTTGCTGCACGTGTTTTTTTGAAATTTTCGGTGGTATACAGACTTGTAACTGCTGTAGTACTTTGTGCACCCACGGCGAGCGGTGGTAACGGATCGGCATCGACTGGAAGAGGTGCTGGGTGTCTCACTGCGAAAGGTCATTTCATACTGTTTTTTTAATTCGTACCCAAAAATTTTCTTTTGGTAACTGGCGGTGGAGCCTGACAGGCCGGGTATCGAGTTACCACATCCCACATTTGTTCAATGGTGACAAATCAGGCGGTTGCGCTGGCCAAGGAAGACGAGGCACATGTCGGGCATCCAGGTGTTGTAAGACATGCCGCATCACATGTGGTCAGGAATTGTCCTGTTGAAAGATTGCACCGACTCTTCAGTCTCCACAACTACCGCGATGTACCGCTGGCTGGTCATGATTCGTGTAATGCGCAGGAGGCGGGAACGTGACTGGAACTCGACAAACAAAATCCCACGCCAGAACGCACGGTGTCGAGCCCATATGACGCTGCATGATGCATGCCTTCAGCAGCCGTTCACAATGTTGTCGCTGTACAAGGATTCATCCATCATTGGTCATTAAGTTGAACCACGACTTGTTG
The DNA here is from genome assembly GCA_039090855.1 of Macrothele yani. NCBI lineage: Eukaryota > Metazoa > Arthropoda > Arachnida > Araneae > Macrothelidae > Macrothele > Macrothele yani. The sequence continues at coordinate 17,353,551 of CM077017.1, forward strand.
GAAAACACTATGTGCTGCCATTCAGTACACCCATGCCTGCGTTCTTGGCCCAGTTGCAACCGCTGACGGCAGCGGTATAAGGTCAAATGAAGTCAAACGCACAGACTGTGAGTGACGAGGCCTCTCTTAACAAAATGGCGTCCGACAGAGCTTTCAAACAACCCTTGATGTGGTACAGACCTCAACTGTTGTGCTAATCCTCGAAACGTAGATGTTCGTTCCGTCAACGCCATACGGTAGGAATGGCCGTCTGCCCTTGCGTTTGTCCGTCCCTGGGCTTCAGACCCCTCACTTCGGTGCGCCATACCTTCCTCTTCCCACTGGGTTTCAGACCCCTGACGTAGGTGCTTCAGACCTTCCTCTTCCCACTGGGCTCCAGACCTCTGACGTCGGTGCGTCAGATTTTCCTCTTCCCACTGTGCTAGCGTTTCGTCTAACACAAGCGGCGATGTCGTGGAACGAAAGTCCGCCTTCCTCACTGCAGTCCAACATATAGACCTCGCTCTAAGTCCATCAGCTGAACGTACGGGTCTCGTCTGATGCTGCGGGGCATACTCAGTTACTACCGCTACAATATTTCCACAATTCCAGCTAATAGAATACGGCAACTTGCTCTGTGTATCCTGCTTTAATACCTGTTGATGGACAGCTACGAGGGAGTGGGTGGCAAAAAGCATATGCGTTGTAATCATTTGCATCTGCTCACGCGAGTTTCAGTCCGATCGCACCCGTTTTTCCTGGTGTTGCATTTTCAAGAAATAGCAGAGTACTTTGACATCATCTGTTTGCTTCCGTCTTCTACGTGAGGTACAAGAATGAAGACTTCCTTTCTTACTCAGAGAAATACTGAAAACACAATTATTTGTTTTACATTCTTTTCGACCACTTTGTAGCCAGTGTACGAAAGCTGGATATAGCTGCTGCTTGTTTATGCTATAGAAACCACACAGTTATTAAAGAAAGTCACGCAGCCTGTCTTTTGTAAGACATGCTGAAAATTACGAAGCCACTGAAAACGGTTGCGCAGGTCGTACAAAACAAACAAAAGGATTACTCGATTGGCCTAAAAGTAGCAAGCTCATTCATAACCTGTTCATAATTTATGAACAGTATGTGAGAATTCCCCCAATAAATAATTCAGGTATATCCCATATAATTGATATAGGGTCCAATAATAATAATTACAATGGAGTGATAATTTAAAGTACTCAAGTTATTAAACTGAAAGCATTTCAAGGCTGTTTTGAAACCTAAAGGCAGAGTATGTGTTCCTGATAAATTGCCATTTCAGTGAATAAACTGTATGTAAAAAAATCTACGTGTGTGGGTAAGTCATCGAAAAGACTTAAATGGTTAAGTGGAGAGATATTGATTACCGAATATAAATTTTTTCTGCTTAGCTGACCTCTCAGGTTGGTAAACGACAGAAGATCGTTACTAATACGCCACTCAAAAACAATGGGCGTTGATGCAGTGTTTCAGTTCTCCAGGCGTAAAGCAGCCAGTCAGTTGGGAAAGCAGTAAAAGAAAAAAAAAACAAAGATGACGCATAATTTCTTGTTGTAATGAGCACGTCTTTTGAATCCTTTCCGACGCGAATTAAATTTATCAAAGTTATACAAAATCAATGGTACCTGTCTGAGAAACAATCAACCGGGTTTTAACAATCGATAAAATATCCAGAAATAGAAACAGCTACTTACTACAACTAGCGGCTAAAAAGTATGTTGCTAATATTAGCAAATAGCGCACAAAAAGTTTCTCATAGCGCAAGGAAGGTATCAGAGACAGAAATTTTCAAATCGAACTGTTAAAAGAAGAAATACGCTTGTACAAGGAAACGTGATATAACTCTACTCCTTCTAGCGGAAAATTTTTGTATAATTGGAAAAGTTGAAAATAAGCAAAAAATAGTCATGGAAAACGCTATACTAAGGAAAAATAACTTTTCAAATACGTCTCCCGGAAGTAGTGTTGGGCAAAAAGTATTCATAAATTGAATACGTTATTCGTGAACCGAGTAGTTATTCGGAAACCAAATACTTGAGTCATAAACTAAATACTTTATTCGTTAAGAGAAAACAGCATTCGGAAACGGAATACATTATTCAGAAACCGAATTATTGATCCGGAAACCAAATGAATGACTCAAAAACCAAATGAAAAAAATATTAAGCGGAAGACCCCTGAAGCTCAGGACTTGGACTCAGTGGTGTCTCTTTCCGTCACAGTAGTTAGGCCCTGGTGTCTATGACGTTACCGCACTGCACAGTGATTGAGTGACTGTACCTCAAAACTATACCTCGCCAGCTTTTTATCAAGTCAAACGCAACCTGTGCGGTAGCGGTCAAAATGCCGACGCGGTCATAATGTTGACAATCAAAATGTCGACGCGGTCATAATGTAGACAGTCAAAATGTCACGGTCCTAATCTCGACAGTCAAAATGCTCGGGTCATGTCGACACGGTCATAATGTCGACAGTCAAAATGTCGACACGGTCGTAATGTCGACGCAATCATAATGTCGACAGTCAAACTGTCGACAGGGTCCAGAAAATGTCAGCATGATACTCTTAGACCGTAGACGGTTTTGGAAGGGGTCAGAGCCCGGGGTCAAGGGGCCCCCCGTACAAAATTTTCCTAAAAAAGTTCAATTTTTTACTCTTAAGAACTGCAACATAATTCAGCACTCCAATACTCGATCTACGGTACAAGTAAGAGACAGTAGATAACAATAAAGTGCAAAAATATCCGTTTAATTGTGTATTAAAAACACAAATGAATAAACGTTAGCTTTCACCACCAACAGGCGGCTTCATCAGGAAGAAATACAATGTAATGTAAATAGAGAGTTCCAGATATTCAAAACTCTAAACAAGAGGATGATCAATGCCAATGTCAAGTCGCATGCACGCGACATCACATTGCTACATTGCATTTCAGTGTCGCGGGATTCTCAGAAGCACACGCCAGATGTACGGCAATTCTATAGATGTCACCTCGAAGGTAAGTGTTTCCATTCCTCTTCCTTTCTTTTTTTGTTTCGTAAAATCAAATTAACTAAATCAAAACATTTAACCCCGGGCCTCGACCCCTTCCAAAAACCGTCTACGGATTAAATTAGAGTACCATGAGATAGTGTACCAAATTTTTTGGTTCTAAATTGAAAACTGTAGATTTTACGAAAATTTGTATGGGGGCGTCCTTGACCCCGGGCTCCGACCCCTTCCAAAGAACCATCTACGGTCTAAGTTAAAGTACCATGCGGACATTTTTGGACCCTGTCGGCATTGACAGTGTCGACATTTTGACTGTCGACATTATGACCACCACCGCGCAGGTTGAGTTCGACGCGATAAAAAGCTGGCGAGATATAGTTTTGAGGCACAGTCGCTTAATCACTGTGCTGTGCGGTAACGTCATAGACTCCAGGGGTCTAACTACTGTAATGGAAAGAAACACCACTGAGTCGAAGTCCTGAGCTTCAGGGGTCAACAGGGCACCTTTTTCCGCTTAATATTTCTTTCATTTAGGTTCTGAGTCATTCATTTGGTTTCTGAATAATGTATTCCGTTTCCGAATACTGTTTTCTCTTAACGAATAAAGTATTCGGTTGATGACTAAAGTATTCGGTTTCCGAATAACTACTCGGTTCACGAATAACGTATTCGATTTATGAATACTTTTTGCCCATCACTACCCGGAAGTAGAGATAGCGAGAAAAAGGTTTCAAGCTTTACGCCCGTAGCGAGAAATGAGTTATTTAAAGAGGATAATGCTCCACATCTCTTTTACTGCATGTCATTCGCTACAATAGATTCTCAATAGGGTTTTTAGAAGTGGAGATACAGCTGCAAACTTAAGTACAAAAACACCACCAAGCGACAGAACTCTGAACTATAAAACTCCTCATATACTAACCCAAAATGTTCTATAAGGTAAATGTCATCCGGTGTTGAAACATTTTTTTTAATTGCACATGTGTAGAAGCAGAGATATTGAGAAAAACATATTAAGCATTTGCGCCACCTAGCGGGAAAACAGTGCATTATTTTGGGAAATAAATACACCCACAGAGTTTTAGTAGTATCTGATCGAATTTACAATCTGGTTTTTAGTCCCGCAGATAAACAGAAATTTGAACTTACGCCCTCAGGTGGCAGACTTTGTGCGTTAAGAAAAATGTGAAATTATATGAGGAACATTTCACGCCGGGAACGCTCTCCAACAAATAATTTCTCAGATCAGATTATTAGAAGCAGAGATATCGATAAAAATAAGATATATCTACGCCCCTGGTGGAAAAACCAAGCATTATTTTAAGAAAAAAGTATTCTCAAAAGGTTTTCCGGGGTGAGAGGTATCGGTCCACGAAAAAATTTTCAATCGAATTTTCAGCTCAGATTTTGTTGCAAATGCATCAGAAGCAGAAATAAACACTTACGCCCTCGGGTAGCCAAATCATTCTTTACGAAAAAACGTGCCCCATCCGGTGCAGAAAGAATTTCTTAAATCAGAGTTTTAGAAGCAGTGATCTCGGGGAAAGCTCAATTTACTTTTACTCTCCCTAGCGGAAAATCTATGCGTAACTTGAAAAAGTTACTATACCTAGGATAGTCTTTGACAAAAATGGAACCGAAAGGTAAAAATAATTTTTTCAATCTGATATTCAGAAGCAAATACACTGACGGAAAAAAATCCAAACACCACGAAAAAATCGTTGTAGAGGAATTAAATGGCGGCAATACATTTGTATAGGTAACATATTTAATCGATTAAGGTTTCAAGATCACAGCTTAATGTAAGCGCGAGAAGAGCCATTTTAAATGTGAAATATTGGTACATTAATAACCGGTGTAACCGCCAGAATGTTGAATGCAAGCACGCAAACGTTCATGCATTGTGTCGTACAGGTGCTGGATGTCAGTTTGTGGGATGGAGTTCCATGCCTGTTGCACTTGGTCGGTCAATACAGGGAAGGTTAATGCTGGTTGGGGGTGACGCTGGAGTTGTCGTCCAATGATGTCCCATACGTGCTCGATTGGAGAAAGAACTGGTGATCTAGCAGGCCACGGCAACATGTCGACACTCTGTAGAGCATGTTGGGTTACAACAGCGGTATGCGGGCGAGCGTTATCCTGTTGGAAAACACCCCCTGGAATGTTGTTCATGAATGGCAGCACAACAGGTTGAATCACCAGACCGACGTACAACTGTGCCGTCAGGGTGCGTGGAATAACCACGAGAGTGCTCCTGCTGACATAGGAAATTGCTCCTCAGACCATAACTCCAGGTGTAGGTCCAGTGTGTCTCGGCCGCAGACAGGTTGGTTGATGGCGCTCACCTGGCCTCCTCCTAACCAACACACGGCCATCACTGGCACCCAGGCAGAACCGGCTTTCATCAGAAAACACAACAGATCTGCACTCCGTCCTCCAATGAGCTCTAGCTTGACACCACTGACGTCACAAACGGCAGTGGTTTGGAGTAAGTGGAATGCACGCTACAGGGCGTCTGGCTCGGAGCTGTCCTTCTAGTACCTGATTTGTAACGGTTCGTTGTGTCACTGTGGTGGCAACTGCAGCTCGAATTGCTGCCGCAGACGCGGTACGATGTGCCACGGCCATACACGGTACACGGCGGTCTTTCCTCTCAGTAGTGCCACGTGGCCGGCCGGAACCCGGTCTTCTTGAGGCAGTACCTTCCTTTGACCACCGCTGCCAACAATCATGCACAGTGACTACATGCCTGCCAAGTCGTCCTGCAATATTGCGGAAAGAAAATCCACCTTCTCGTAGCCCTATTACACGGCCCCGTTCAAACTCCGTGAGCTGTTGATAATGGCTCCTTCGTCTTCCCCCGAATCTTGATAAGGCGCATTGAGAGTAATGGCTTCCTCAACCAAGTACTAACCGGGCACGGAGTGTCGCCGGAGTACTTCCGCAGATTTGCGGTTAGGGAGCGAGTGTGCATGTGTGGTGCCCAGACTGCAGATGTCGCACACATGATTCTAGAATGTGCTTCTCTGGCAGGGAAGAGAGCAACATTAGTGCCAGAATTGGCAAAGACGAGGGACCTCTCGATCCTGCTCGCGTACTCGAGAGCGCGACAGGGGCTCACCGAGATGGTAAAGTACCTCAAAGAGGAACAGGCGGTCTACCTAATAGAGGGGTGACCGAAGAAGAACGAAGAAGAGGGATGAAGAAAGAAGAAAAGAAGAGGGATGAAGAACCGAAGAAGGGAAACAGATGACTCGAGCCCAGAGTCGTCACCACAGAACCTACCCTAGTCCTGTGGCAATGTAAATAATGTAAATATTTTAATATTTTTCAATGTGAGAGGGCCCATTGAGCAAAGGACTTGTTTCCTACGCGGAGATGGGTTCCTCAGTGTAAATAAATATGCATGTATCGTCTTGTTAGAATAAAGGGCGGACGCCCTAAACAGTTCGCGCCAGCAATTATTCTCCCAGTCAGGGGTAGAGAAAAATTTCTTTTCAAGCCCCTGCCCAAATGGCACGCACACCCGGGTCATGATGGAGAGGTGGGAAGTGCCGGCAAACGGGGGTAGCAGCGCACTGCAGATCTACGGACCGATTCTGTCCGGATGGGGGAATGTCGGATCCTGGCAGGATTACTCGCAACGCCGTCACTAAAAATCTTTTGAGAGAGTTCTTCTAACCCTGTGGAGTCCGCATTTGGACGGTACAGGATAATGGTCATCAGCTAGTCGTTAAAGGCATTCTTGACTAACATCAACACACTACGTCGAATCTCAACGATAACTAACGCTCACGAACGTTACCGCGCGTATTTACAGCAAACCTGCTTTGCATGTTCCGAGGGGCGCTACTAGCGCCATACGTATGCGCCGAGCGCGAAATTTGCATAGACGTCATCTTACAGATGTACTCTCACCACCTATCAACTGTCGTTTATCTAACACAACCCCTTCTTGGTGTTGGGATTTTTTTTTTCCGTCAGTGTATATGGAATAAAATGTATTTTGAATTCGGCATCTGCATTTACGCCCTCTAGCTGTGAAGTTGTGCATCGTAAAAGAAAAACGAAGTGCAAGGATCATCATTCTCACATTTTAAGCTTCCCAATGCAAAACGAATTTTTCAAATCGGGCTTATAGTTGAAGAGAGATGGCGCCCAAGGACTGACGGACGAACAAACCGGTAAGATAAGCACACTCTTTTTTACAAAAGACGTGCTGAAAAAACGCTACGAGCAGTTGCTACGATAACATCCTCATTTATCTGACTTTTTAAGAAGAAATATGATTCCTGGTCAGCCGGTCTTGTGCTGGGAAACTATAAAGAAAAATTTAAGAGCCTGCTTTAATTATACGCATCGCCAAAAAAATAGTTGCACCCCGAAAGAAGCAACAGACAGGAATGAAACTTGGTAGGTTTGACATCATGAGTCGTGCAAATGATTCAAGTATCAAGCTCGGCCGCGCATGTGACGCCAGCAAGGAGATATCGATACCTCTCACCCCATAGCTCTGTGCCTGACCGGCTATATACGGTCGTCCCGTTGCGCGTGCTTGCCATTCTGACTCGTGCTGTTGAGTTGGTTGCATCTTTTGAAGGCAACGTCTGCCGCGAAGAAAATTTCGGAAGCAATTCGAGCATTTGGAGGAGTGCGACAGGCGCCGCATCTTCGGGCTCCGGGAAGTGGCATGGTCTTATCGCTGTATTGCGCGCCATACCGGTTGTGCGGATATCACGATAGCACGCTGTTGGCGTCAGTGGATAGAACAAGGCACGCAGCAGCGCCACGAAGGGTTTGTGAGACCTAGACGAATCACAGAGAGAAGAACGACAGGTTGTCCGACGTGCGCGGAGTGACCCAACAGCCACGATCGGGGATATTCAGAGAGCAGTGATGCCCTCTATGCATCGTCCGATTAGTGCCAGCACCATTGGCAGACGGCCGCCCCGGTGGCGCAGTGGTCTGAGCAATGGCCTCTGATCATTCGACCGAAAGGGGTCCGGGTTCGAATCCCGGTGAGGCATGGATGTTGTGTTTGTCTTACGGCACTGGCTCTCTCCCTTCCCTGGAACCAGTGACCCTAAATTAGGGATGGGCGACTGCTTATAGCCCGTTGAGTTGCTCACGGTGGTCGTTAAACTTCCAATAAAAAAATTGGCAGACGGCTACACGACGTAATACTACACGCACGCAGACCGTTACGACGATTGCCCTTAAAACCATTGTATCGTCGCCAAAGACTGCAATGGTGTCGTGCCAGACTGTCAAGGAGCCACTCAGAATGGTAGCGGGTGATCTTCAGTGACGATTCCCGCTTTTGCCTTGAAGGAGAAGACCAACGAATCCGTCTGTGGAGGAACCATGATCGGCGCCAAGATGAACGGTTTGTTGTCGAGCTTCACGCCTCCAGAAAGCCTGGTGTCATAGTGTTGGGTGCAATTTCCAACGATGTCAGATCACCTTTTATGTTAATTACAGGCACTTTGCCAGCCCAACGTTACGTTAATGAGGTCCTGCAGCCAGTGGCCCTACCTTTTGTGAACGCTCGTTCCGGTGAGATTTTCCAACAGGACAACGCTCGTCCGCATACTGCTGCTGTCTCGAGAGCTTGCCTTTCAAGCACTAATAATCTGCCATGGCTAGCCGCATCGCAAGACTAATCGCTGATTGAAAATGTGTGGGATGATATTGGACGCGCAATCCACACTCCACCCGTATCGCACAATCTGCAGGAACTGCGTGAGAAGATTCAAGCTGCATGGGATGGCTTATCGCAGGACACCATTAGGAACCTGTACAACTCCATGCCGAGACGTCTGGCATGCTGTGTGATCAAACATGGCAGCTCGACGCCATACTGAGAGACCCTACTTATTGGATTGTAGCTCAATAAATATTTCCCATATCAGTCTCAATGTTTATTCATTTATTGTTCCTGGTAACTTTTACCTTTCTCACGAGTAGCATTGCAATTCGACACGTCCTTCTGGATGCAATTTTTTTTTTGACGATGAGTGTATAAACGTGAGTTTTCTCAAGAAAATTCAGTATTACGAGTATACATTATGCAGTGAATAAGAGGATGCATTTCTTTAAAATTACGACGAATGTTAGGAAAATATGATGTACAGGGTTCTCGAGGTCTCTGTTCTTCAGGCGTCCGCCTCCTCGTCGCGGGCGCCTATACTACGCCGTGTATGAACTGCTATCGTATTGCACTTAGATTAGTAAACAGAAACATTCAGTTTCGCTTATACGTACATATCACACATGGAAAATATATGCATTCCGTAACCACTAATATCCGGACACCTCTCTAGTGGTAGTGAAGTCGGTCGTACGTAAGCATAAAGTCACAGACCTAACTATGATATAAATATGCTCTACGATTAGACCCTAAGTCTTATCGTAGAAGCATGTTTAGTAGGAGCGTCTTGCCTTTGGGATTGTAATACTGTACATCGATATTGCAAATATAATCTTCCCCAGAAAAAATTTCCTAGTTGCGCACCTCATCCTATATATGCAAGGGCGAACTGATGGCCCCCGCATCGCCGGGGGTGGGGGGGTGACAAGAAACAAAGCCTCTATCCTCAGCAAGCCGATTTTACATTTTTTTCCCCCGGAAACTTCGTGTGAAACTGGTTGAAGAAATAGCCAGGAATTTTTTGATAGCAGTTTTGAATGAAGTATTGAAAATAAAGTATATTTTTTATATTGTATTTGTTTATTTTTCAATAAATAAATAAAATATTTAGAAATAATTTTCGTTATTTTAGCTTTATAAAACTGGATGACGGAAAACCAGCTATTTTAGAGGACTTCAGGCCCTTTTCCACAGCCATATACATGTATTAAAAAAAGAATGTGAACCATAGGTGACTTTAGTTCTTTTGGGACCGTTGGCGCTAAAAGATTCAGGGGCCTTCCTCCCCCTTCTTATCGCCTCAGAAATTTTTATCCGTCAGATTTAACAAGTGAAAAAAAATGTAAAGTCAAGAAAACTGTTTTTACGCTTCTTAAAATGCCAGTCTGTCTTCCTATTATTAGAAGGTTTTGTAAAAAAAATAGTGCTAATGTAAATCACTTTGTATGTCCGTACACATCCAACTTTTTGTTTTCAGAGATATTTCAAAAAATATTTTTGCGGCTAATAAGAAATCAATGGATATAAAGTTTGGCACTTTAAGTATCCCATATACTTCATGAATTTACGGCTAAGGGCTATCAAAGTTGAAAATACAAAAAAAATAAAGTTCTATTGCGAACAAGCAATTCAACTTAGAGAAAAAAATAATTTTTATGCTTCTCAGAGCAGGCTTAACTATTTTTTCACAAATATTTGAATTTTTCAATTAGTTCGTTATTTTCCTGCTAAATCTAAAGAATTTGGTTTCCACAGATTTTTCAAAAATTATTTTTACGGATGATACGACATAAACAGTCATTAAATTTTGCCGATTTTAAATTCCACTACTAATTTATAAATTTCTCTCGAGGAGTTCTCGAAATGGAAATTCAGTAAATTTTAGCTTTACGCTACGAAGAGACCATTTCAGTTGTTATAGCAACAGTTATTTTTGGGTTTGATACATTAGGCAAAGCTGATTACTGCAGCAAATTACTTGGCAAATTTAAAGCTAATGCCCTGAAAATTGAATTTCTCAAAATTTATCAGTACATTACGTATACATTATTATGAAATTGAAATGCGTTTCAATTTCCATTGTTTCAGCTTTGGAAAACCTTTTGTTTTTCTACGTTATGAGCAAATCAGTAGGCAACGAGCATATTATCAAGCAAAAATAAGATACTTAAAGACATTGGCAACCGAAAAAGTCCTCCACATTAGAAAATTCAGGTAAAATGCAATTTGTGCACAATACTTCACTTGAAAAGGGTGGACGACTTTTCGTGGAGGAGTTTTTCTGTGGCGAACAATTCCCTAAATCGAAGAGATTCAGTCGTCCATGACATAACGAATCACGCATGCAATGGACTAAAAATAAGAAACTTGGACAGTGAGAATTTAATCAGATAGTGCAGGAAAGCGAGAATGTGTTTTTTGAAAGCATTTCTTATTATTTTCATAGGGAAATTGAGAAGGTCTGCATTTTTTTATTCTTTCAGAAAGATGCGTGAGATCGTTTTTAATACCTGCACTGCAGTTATCAGAAACAGAAGCATAAGAATTAAATGCAGAAGATCCGGTTTGAAATTGGAAAAGTAGGAACCACATGTTTATCAGTTTTAAACCAGCGGAGGAAAAAGTCATAAGAAAAGTAATACAAACATTTTGTTGCAAAATAGAAATTTCTTTTAACACTATTAAATAAAAGAAACATAAGTAGTGTGATATTCTTGAATTTCTTTATTTTTTTTAGCCTAAATATTAACTCTTTTGGTTTAGGCTGGTTAGGGGGATTAGGGCCGAGAAAAAACTTGATTACCCTACCCCAAAGGGAAAAAAGAATTAACAGCAAACATCCCCGATCATAAGGAGAGTATCTACAAGAACTCTTCATCACAACTTAGCTGGAAGAAAGGAGGAAAAGTTCCAACACAGATGTTTTCCTTTGGCGGCTGAAAGTAGCATGAAAGTAATTTATACATATAAACAGCAGTCCAGGTAAGTATTCATCGTAAACAATGAAAATTGTGGGCAGCGTGAATCCTTCTTTCACTTACCACTAAACGGAAGGCTAAATTATTTTAACTTTCTTTCAAAACAAGTAAATCGATAAGAACTCAAAAATTTGGTGTATGAACAAAGCAAGAAAAAATATGTTACTAATATCAGAAAGTGAAATATCAATTCACAATACAAACAAAGTGGTCGCTTTAAGTATTGATTTGTTTCGGTCCGTGAAAACCAAAATAAAACTGGCAATCCATTTATTCGTTTTCGGGGCCCCTTAAACTCTGGGGCCCTAGGTGCGTGCCTAGTCGGAAATTCGCCACTAATGTGAACAAAATATCAGTTCAATGAATGAAATGTTTATACAAATGAAGATAAGGTGTTCTGTATGACAATTGTTTGCACATATCTACGCATCTTTCAGAAAATAATGAACTAAAAATTGTTCTCCGGGACCAAAAAAAAAGCAAAAAAAAAACAGATCTGTGTCATTTTTTCATAAGTCAAAAGGAAAATTTGTTTCTATCTACAAAACATTGTGTCTTTATGTTAAGAGCTTTTTATGTTAAAGAGTAAATAATTTAAGCAGTTTCGCCTTTTGTGTGCGACAATTCCTAATTGTTTCTTTTTTGTCTTTTCTTATGTTCTGCATTTTTGTATAAATAGCAAAGGGCCATTAGACACTGCCACATGACAGTATAAGTGTTTTGTGTGTGAGATCGTGAGGCATTTCAAAGAGGCCGGTCTTAGTTCTCTAAAAGAATAAAATTAGCTAGATATGATTGTCTTTGGCGTAAGCGGTTGTATTAATATAAAATTATGGCAGCCATTTTAACTACAAAGTGCACATTTGTGTTACACGAAATAAATTTCAGTAATTTTGGTTTTACGAAAAATATATGCTTGTAGGTTCGAAAGAATGAGTTATTTAAACCCTTATAAAACCTAGTTAATAATATGGAATTTAAAAAATTTCAGTAATTGAAAGTTAATAGAGTTTCGCAAAAGAGCCTCGAAGGTATTTTTTGCGTTAGGGCCAGAGTTTTTTCGGTATATATATGTATATAAGAACAATATGTAACTACAGGGTAGAGTTCATATGGACATATTTTCGATGGTGAAACAAAACAGCCTGAAAGAGTAGTGTGCTGCCACCTATTGATCAAACAATAATACAGAAGACGAAACGCTCTCATTTCCATGTAAAAAAGCACGGAACGAGATTTTCATTATGAGACGATATACATACGTATATGCATGGACCCCAGAGGCGTAACCAGGCATTTTGACGCCCAGGGCAACTCACAAAATATTGCGTTCCCATCTGTCTTTTCTACCTTATACATATTTCATCATCCCTTATCAATCCACTGCTGGATGAAGGTCTCCCCAATTTTCTTTCGCAATTGTCTGTCTTGAGCCTGTCTCCTCAATGTCACTCTGGCAATGCTTTTGAATTTCATCCATCCATCTATCTCCCATGGAGTCTTCTTCTGTCCCTCTGAATCCAGTCTAAAATTTTGGTTGTCCATTGGTGGTCCGTTCTTCTGGCACCATGTCCAGCCCATTGCCATTTCAGTGATTTGACTCAGGTCATGATGTCGTCCACTCTTGTCATTTTCCTTATCCACGAGTTCCTCTTCTTATCTTTCACATAATGACTTCGTTTATCCGTTGAGGTTTTTTTGATCATCATAATGTCATTATATTTTACAAAATATAATGTACATTATGACGATCAGAAACGAAGAACAAATGATGAAACATAAAACGGTAAACCATGAACTTTCTTCATCAGGAGAGTACCAGTGCATGGCGAGAGCAGCTTTTCTAATGTCCGTGAAAGGTACGTAAAAGACCAAATACCCACGGACACTACTCTCTAAGCTACGAAATCTAATGCAAGACCGAACGAAGAAAGGAAAGACGCCGAACAGCATATAAATAGGCGAAAAGTATTTGGTGTGACGCGGACGGTGACATTTTAGTGAAGGAGAAAAAGTAGTGTACGAAATCTGAAAACAAGGGGGGGGGGAGGTTAGTGTTTTACCTACCTTTCACAGACATCAGAAAAGATGCTCTCGCAATGTACTGGTACTCTCCTGATGAAGAAAGTTCATGGTCTATCGTTTTACGTTTCATCATTTTTTCTTCGTCTAACCGTTGGGGTTTTATGAATCGTCACAATGTACACTTCATATGTTGCTTCACCGTTTGACCAGCTGCTGTATGCGCAACCTTCGAAAGTAAGCTATTTTAGCGTTTATGTCTTGTTTCTGTTTAATTTCTGGCCGTTATAGCTTTGACTCGTTTTTATACTCTATATATACACCGAAGAGCAATTGAATTAGAGACAGCTGGCTTTATGCAAATGTGGCGCTGTGGGCGGCGCTGTAAACTGAAACGACATGACGTATGCAGCGATCCGACAATATAAGAGTGATGCGACGGGTATCAGTAAGAGTCGGACGCAGTATGGGTAAGACGAAGGATCTAAGCGCATTTGATCGTGGACAAATTGTCGTGACCCGACGAATGGGTCACACCATCTCGGAAGTCGTGCAGGCACTAGGATTTTCACGAGCCAGTGTGTCACGGGTGCACCGTGAGTACATCGAATCCGGTAAAACCATCCCTGCAAAGGCCAACTGCCGTGGACAACAGCGTGTGGATGAGCGGGGTCATCGTCGGCTAGCTCGCATTGTAACAGCGGATAGACGGGCCACAGTGCAAGAAATCACTCGGCAATTTAACGCTGGTGCACAAAAACGTGTAAGCAGCCACACCATCCAGAACCATCTCCTCGCTATGGGGTACAGAAGCCATCGTCCCACGAGGGTACCGCTGCTGACCGCACATCACAGGGTGCAAAGATTAGTATGAGCGCGGGAATATCGCCACTGGACCCTAGACATGTGAAAAAATGTTGCCTGGACTGATGAGTCGAGATTCACGTTGGTACATGGGGATGGCAGGATACGAGTACGGCGCAAACCACATGAAGCGATGGATCCTTCTTGCCGGCAGGGTACTCTTCAAGCTGGTGGGGGTGGCATTCTCGTCTTCGGACTGTTTACGTGGACTGAAATGGGACCCGTGGTACGTGTGACTTCGTTTCTCTCAGGTCAACGTTACCGGGATATCCTGGACGACCATTTGCTCCCGTTTGTCCGTGTTCAGCATCCCACTGGGGACCTCATCCTGCAACAAGACAATGCAGCTCCCGAATGTATCCCAATGGTTGGATGAACATTCCACCGACGTGACCTTGCTTCCTCGGCCAGCTAGGTCACCTGACCTCAATCCCATCGAGCACATCTGTGATGCCATCGAGAGACATGACCCCCCTCCATCAAATGTTCATGAACTGTGGGAGCTTGTTCAGGGGTCGTGGATCCGTATGGCTTTCCAACGTTTCCGGTGTCTTGTCGATTCCATGCCGAGACGAATTGCCGCCGTCATCAGGGCGAAAGGTGGTGCTACACGTTACTAGACAGGCCTCTCTAATTCAATTGCTCTTCAGTGTACATATGCTATATACAGTATCTGCATATGCTCCAAATTCGAGATACTGCGACACGGCTGCAGCTGGCGTTTCAACTGGTCCCACACATGCCCGATAGGAGACATGTCCGGGGAGCGGCAGACCATTGAAGCGTCTGGACATGACGTAGGCTGTCATGGGCAGCCCAAGCCGTGTGCGGGTGGGCATTATCCAGCTGGTATAGCGCACTTGGAATCCCGGCTAAGAATGGGAGCACATGGAGCTGTAGGATCTCATCCACATTCCGCTGGCTCGTCAATGATCCACGTACCACTACTAGAGCTGATCGGCTATCGTAGGCAATGGCTCCCCAGACCATAATGCCTGCAGTGGGGGAGGCGTGGCGCTCGATAGCAAGGTTGGGGTTGCACCGTTGACCCGGGAACCTCCACACCCGGACACGATCATCTGTCCCCAAAACGAAGCGGCACTCATCGCTAAACACCACACGTGGCGTTCCACGTCGCTCTGGCACCACTGCCCACGGAGCCGGCGATGTTCCGGTGTCAATAGCAGCACACGTAAATTGTGCTGGGATCGCAGATTTACTTCCTCGAGGCGTCGGGAAATGGTTCGTGGGCTAACAGGAGCCGCTAAATCTGCCTGTAGTATAGTGGTCAGGGTCCCGGTGGGATCCGTTCGCGCCTAACGCACGATCCTTCGATCCTCTACCGGTGGTCTTCCTGGTCCGCCCGGAGCCACTCTGCCGTGTGGCAGTGCCTTCACGTGTCCACTGCTCCCAACACAGTCTGACTGTATGGTCGTCAGAACAATCCGCGTGGCGGGCTATACGGCACGCGGACCACCCTACGATTTTCAGCCCGATGATCAGGCCTCTCTCGAAGTCCGTAAGCTGCGTAAATCGACGTCTCTGGCTTCTATCCGGCATTCTTGTCACTCTGTACTCTTGCTTGCGTTGGCCGGTGTTTTTTGCTTTATGGGGCATCAACTACATGCCAGGTTATAAGGCCGTCTGTTCATGCTTGTAGCACCACTACAGGATGTGCGGTCATGCGCAGTCGTACCAAAGGTGGATCATTTGCATACCAGCAGGCACTCTAGCTATTTGCAAAGTTTCGCGGTTGTAGCATGTTTTCTTCTAGGTGCGTAAATTTCATTGTCCGTGCGTATGTGTACATATACACTTGCGGAAAGTGAAAAAGAACACCAAGAAGGAATTGGCGGACGATCATGAAATTTACATATGGTAATGGGGTCGAGTTTACGTAGGTGTGATGTTAATTTCGGGACCAACCGGTGAGCGCTTACGCAACAGCACGGCATAATATGCAAATTGTCGTCGGCGGTATTTAAGGAGTACGGCGAAGTGAATGTAATCAGTCGTCGGCGTACGGACACGTGCGAAGACCCTGAAGAAGCTGCAATGCTTGGACATGGAAGACGTGTCCGATTTCAGCAGTTATCGTACTTTGAGCGAGGTTGTCTAGTCGGACTCCGCGAGGCCGGGTGGTCGTATCGTCGTATTTCGGAGCGAATTGGACGGGAAGTATCGGTGGTGGTACAATGGTGGCGTAGATGGTCCGAGGAACATTCCCACACGAGAACACGTGGAACCGGGAGTCACAGACGGACTGATGAGCGGACCGATCGACGCATAAGAAGAGCGGCGTTGTCAAGCAGAACATCCACTGCGACGCAAATCCGAGCTGCCGCTTCCATGGCCTGCACGTTCACCGGATTTGTCCCCCATTGAGCACGTGTGGGATTTTATGGAACAACGACTTATCCGGTCTCCACGGCCAGCCACGACCATCCCCGATTTACGCGTCAAAGTTGAGGATGCTTGGAACTCAATACCCCAAACTTACATCCAACATCTGTACTACAGACTCCATGACAGAATTGCACAGTGTGACGCAGTTCATGGTGGTTCAAACTCGTACTAACCATGTTGCATGGAAATGTTATTTTTCAGTTTACCAGCAAATACAGCTGTATTTTGCCATAATGTTTTGATCACAGTATCCTCTGTATTCCGTTATTATGCTGTATAAATTTCGTTGGTATCAGATGTCTCCTTCTTGGTGTTCTTTTTTCACTTTCGGCCAGTGTATCTAGAGAGAGAATTCTCACACTACATTAGCAATAATGTCAGGCAGTGTAATAACCTTCTCGACAAAACAAAATTAACGTCTTATCCCAATATTATCTTAACGCGAGAAGCACAATCAAACTGCGACTTTTCTGTAGCTTTTCGCAACTGCTTAGGAATTGGGACCTTCGGTACCACATCAAATGGACCATTTTTAGCTGGTAGTAGTGGCTTGAAGCCACAGAAATGATCTAAAAGCCCCTAGCGAATCTTTCACAATGTTAACAACAATTATTCTTGCAATATACGTATAGTCCATCCAACTAAAGATAACGGTGGGACAGATGTTTGTCGACGAAGACAAAGTAGTTCTTCTTCAGTTCAACGTACCATGTAACCGCTCCTTCATTCCTGAATGTGAACAGCTAAAATGCTCTGAGCATTTTGAGAAAGAAATTCGAATTTTACGTGCAGCAGAAACTGGTGTAAAAGTTGAAATTCCAGTTTTAATCAGACTGCAAGCAGTGGTTTTTGCGCCCTCTCTTGAGCTGCTAAAACCCCTGATTCCCCACATACATGGGGCAAGAGGAGGCATTTGCCCTCCCTTGGAAACTGAACCATGCGCTTTCTGTTTTTGGAAGGTATTAGAAAATTTCGCGATAACACTAATTCTGATTACTAATTTTTCTGTAGAACTTTTGGCTGAGTGTGCATGCCGTAAAACTAGGAAACATGTTGAGAAATTCCAGTAGAAAAAGCGGAAATTTATAGAGAAAGTAATAATGAAATTTCTTATTGCATGTTGGTGAACGGCGTACATACTTACAGTATGGAAAAGTTAGACTGTATATGAAAGATATATCCTCTGCAGCAGCGAATTCACAGCTGGACAAAGATCTTTCGAAAATTTTCTCAGTAATTTGTTATTGTGGGTATTTTTTCACTCTTGATTACAATTGAGTGATAACTGGGGTTTCGCCGCCCCGGTGGCGCAGTGGTCTAAGCGATGGCTTCTGATCATTCGTCCGGAAGGGGTCCGGGTTCGAATCCCGGTGAGGCATGGATGTTGTGTTTGTCTTACGGCACTGGCTATCTCCCTTCCCTGGAACCAGTGACCCTAAATTAGGGACGGGCGACTGCTTATAGCCCATTGAGTTGCTCACGGTGGTCGTTAAACCTCCAATAAAAAAAAAAAAAAAACTGGGGTTTCATAGCGCCTGTGACACAACTGGCCAAGCAAACGACAAAGAAATTTCCTCATTGTCCTAACATGCTGCCTAATTTCATTTATCCGTCCTTTTTATGTGTTTTTTTTTTTTTGTTGTCTCTTCTGATTTCCATTAAGTTTGTATTTAGATTACGGTAAGAACTTTAACATATCAAGAAGGCACAGTGGAAATTTGTATACGGGTATGTGTTATTCATATTACAATTTCTGTCAGAGGCGTAGTCAAGGGGGTTGTCTTCGGGTCCGGACCCCCCCCCTTGAGGGATAATTAAGCACGAATTTGAAGCGATATATAGTCATAGTACAAAAAAAAAAAAATAGTTGCACCAAGAAGGAAGCAATGAAACTTGTTGGGTAGGTTTGACATCGTGAGTCATGCAAATTACCTAAGTATCAAGCTCGGCCGCGCATCTGGCGCCAGCAAGGAGGAGTCGTAGCGCTGTGCCTCACCGGCTATATCAGGTTGTCCCGTAGAGCGTGCTTGCTATTCTGACTCGTGCTGTGGTATTGGTTGCACCCTTTCCAAGTGAAGTATGCCTCGGAGAAAGGTTCGAAAGCAATTCGAGCAGTTGGAGGAGTTAGACAGGCGCCGCATCGTCGGGCTCCGGGACGCGGAATGTTCTTATTGTCGTATTGCGCGCCATAACGGTCGTGCGTATATCACCATAGCACGCTGTTGACGTCAGTGGATAGAACAAGGCACGCAGCAGCGACAGGAAGGGTCTGGTCCGGGAGACCTAGACGAACCACTGACAGACAGGACCGACGGGTGTGTCCGACAAGCGCGGAGTGACCCAGCAGCCACGATTGCAGATATTCAACGAGCAGTGGTGCACTCCATGCATAGTCCGATTAGTGCCAGCACCATTGGCAGAGGGCTGCACGCCGTAGGATTACACACACGCAGACCGTTACGATGACTGCCCTTAACACCCTTGCATCGTTGCCAACGACTGCAATGGTATCGTGTCAGACTGTTAAGGAGCCACTCAGAAGAGCAGCGGGTGATCTTCAGTGACGAGTCCCGCTTTTGTCTTGAAGGAGACCACCAACGATTCGGTGTGTGGAGGCACCGTGGTCAGCGCCAAGATGAACGGTTTGTTGTCGAGCGTCACACGCCCAGGAAGCATGGTGTGGGGTGAAATTGCCTACGATGCCAGATCCCCTTTGGTGTACATTATAGGCACTTTGACCGCCTAATGTTACGTTAATGAGGTCCTGCAACCAGTGGCTCTCTTTTCTGACAACTCACTCCGGTGCGATTTTCCAACAGGACAACGCTCGTCCGCATACTGCTGCTGTCTCGGGAGCTTGCCTTCCAGGCACTTACACTCTGCCATGGACAACCGTTTCGCAAGACCTATCGCCGATTGAAAATCTCTATGATGTTATTGGACGCGCAATCCACACTCCACCCCTACCGCACAATCTGCAGGAACTGCGTGAGCAGATTCAAGCTGCATGGGATGGCTTATCGCAGGACACCATTAGGAATCTGTACAACTCCATGCCGAGACGTCTGGCATAATGTGTGAGCAGACATGGAGGCCCGACGCCATATTGAGAGACACTACTTATTGACGCTTAGCTCAATAAATATTGTCCATATCAGTCTCAATGTTTAACCATTTATTGTTCCTTGTAACCTTTACCTTCCTCCCGAATAGCATTGCAATCCGACACGTTCTTCTGGGTGCAACTTTTTTTGACAATGAGTGTTTATGTATATATGAGGCTTTTACCAATGAACCAAATCCATGGACCCATCCCTTGAAAAATTTCTGGCTACGCCACCGATTTCTGTATGCCCCTCCTGAAAACTAAACTTTGGGCCCATGCGTATATGACAAGTGGCTAAAATAAACTACAGTAATCTAAAAAAACCTTGATAAATCTAATACTCACGAGCAATGAAATTTGCGCACTAAGAAGGAAACATCGGATTGACCTGAAATTTTATGGACGTAATGATACAGATGAATGATACACATCATGGCAAAAACAGAGCTGCAGGACAACTACAGAGGGATCTGTGGCACGCAGTCCGGTCATCTTCAATAGTGCATCGCACCGCCTCATGTGGCGATACATGCTGCAATACCGTCCGGCATGGAGGCGAACAGACGCCTGATGTTGTCCTGCAGCAGACTGGCCCGCACGTGTTGGACGGTCTGCTCCAAATCCCAGATAGTGCGGCACGGTGGCAGCCGGCGTTTCAACTGGTGGCACACATGCTCGATAGGGGACATGTCTGGGGAGCAAGCAAGCCATGGAAGTGTCTGGACATAACGTAGGCAGTCCTGGGTATCCCGAGCCGTGTTTGCGCGGGCATTATCCTGCTGGTATAGCGCACCTGCAATCCCGGCCAGGAATGGGAGCACATGGGGCCGTAGGATCTCATCCACATACCGCTGGCCAGTCAATGATCCACGTACCACTACTAGAGCTGATAGGCTATCGTAGGCAATGGCTCCCCAGACTGACGCCTGCAGTGGAGGAGGTGTGGCGCTCGATAGCGAGGTTGGGATTGTGCCGTTGACCCGGGAACCTCCACACCCGGACACGATCATTTGTACCAAAAAAGAAGCGGCACTCATCGCTGAACACCATACGTTGCTAGTCTGTGGTGTTCTACGTCGCTCTGGACTGGCACCACTGCTCACGGAGCCGGCGATGTTCCGGTGTTAATGGCAGCACACGTAAGGGGCGCTGGGATCGCAGATTTGCTCTCGCGAGGCGTCGGGAAATGGTTCGTGGGAGCACAGGAGTCGCTACATCTGCCTGTATAGTGGACCGGGTCCTCGTAGTATTCGTTCGTGTCTGGCGCACGATCTGCCGATCCTCTGTACCGGTGGCCCTGGTCCGTCCTTAGCCACTCCGCCGTTGGGAGGGCCGTCACGTGTCCACTGCTCCCAACACAGACAGACGGTATGGTCAGAACGATCCACTTGGCGGGGTATACGGCGTGCCGACCACCCTGCAGTTTTCAGCCCGATGATCAGACCTCTCACAAAATCCGTGAGTTGCGTAAATTGACGTCTCTGTCGTCTACCTGGCATTCTTGTCACTCGTACTCTTGCTTGCGTCGGCCGGTGCTTTTCGCTTTCATGGGGCGTCGATTACACGCCGGTTTATAAGGCTGCCGGTTCGTGCTTGGAGCGCCACCACAGGGTGTGAGGTCATGCGCAATTGCAGCGAACGTGGATCATTTGCATACCAGCACGCACTGTAGCTATTTGCAAAGTTTCGCGGTTGTAACGTGATTTCTTCTAGGCGCGCAAATTTCATTGTACGTGAGTCATATGGCTCTGGCTCTCTCCCTGCCATGGAGCAAGTGACCCTAAATTAGGGACGGGAGACTGCTTATAACTTATTGAGTTGCTTGCTGCTTGCGGTGGTCGTTAATCATCCAACCAAAAAAAAAAAAAAAAAAAGGAACTGCACCTCCAATAATTTTCACTTTCGCAAATAATTAAATTGTCATCACTTTCAAACAATATATTTTTAAAATACTAATTTGAGTTTCAAAAGTTAGTTAAAACTGCGACGCGAGAACTCGCACCATTGTTTGTTGAATCACCAAAAAATGGAAATTAAAATTTTTAAAATGTCTCATGTTATGGTTTGGTAGTTCACTCCCTATCCCCTTAAAGACTATTACAGGTCATTCACAACGTTTAACTATACTTATTTACTTTTTGCATATAGGATATACAAGGTGTCCGAAAAAGATTGAACTATTTCAAAATTTTACATTTTACATTGGGGTGATAAATTATTAGGAACACTAATGTAGTAACGTGTTGGCAGCCCTCGTCCTTCAAAAACTATGTCGGTTCGATGTGACATGGATTTAACGAGGAGCTGATATTGTTCTACGGTTATGTTCAGCCAAGCGAAAAACATGGCGTCCGTCAATTTCCGAATGTTCACTGGAGGAGTATCTCTGTTACGAATGGCTCTCTCAATCTCATACCGCAGGTGATAAATTGGGTTAAGCTCTGTGGATTATGGGGGCCATTTTAGCACGTTAAAGTCACTGTGGTACTCCTGGAACCAATGCGTGACGTCTCGAGCCTTGTGGAATGCCGCATTATCCTGCTGGAAGTGGCCCTCTCCATTAGGAAACGCCATGCGCATGTGCAAGGGTGCCTAGTCAAGGCCGTCTGAAAAATACAAGGCCGTGACATTAGAGAGTTTCCTCAGTTTGTGACGTCACTCTCCTGATAGCTGACTCATACTTTGCTGCTGTGTTTGACGTCAGTCACACACGACAGCATTGGCGACCAATCGGAAGGCTTGGCGCTTCCGCGTGACGTCACTAAAAGAGGGAACTCATCTCTGTGTCATGGCCTCGTGTTTTCTAGACGGCCTAGTCCGCAGTGCAATTAAGATACTTCGCGGCATCCAAATGCTGTTCTAGGGGTATTACGGAATCTAATGGTGCCATGAAACAGACTCCAGACCATTGCGCAAGCTTGTACAGATAACGCTAGAGTGCTGGGATCCATCGATTCGTGCTGACGACTCCATGTTCTGGATCGTCCATCGTCGTCTATTAACTGAAAACGTGGTTCATCGGACCAGGGAACCTTTTCCCAGTCCTCAATAGTTTTGGTGCTTCTGTGCTCATTTCAGACTAATTTGTCGGTTTTAGCAGAGACCAGTGGTACACGAAATGGGACGTCGTCTGTTACAACCAATTCGGGCCAATGCACAGTGGGACGCATATGCTGAAATTCTCCACTCGATATCGCTGTTGTATTTCGCAGTTACCTGATGCAATGGCGGACTCGTGTGTTACCTCGTACAATTCTCTCTAGCCGCCGTTAACCTCGAACATCGACCAGTCGTTTCCGTCCACAGGAAGACCGCTGACTGCTTGTTTTGTTATTCGTGCACCACACATTGTTTACCCTGGATGCAGTTGTTATTGCATAGCAGAAGTTTTCCCGTTTCTGGGATGCTCGTACCTACCCGTCTAGTGCTCGCTGTCATACATCATTCAAAAGCACGTGAATACAAAGTTTTTTTCCATACCATACGGCTGCTACCTACAGTTAGTACATGTTAGAAAACTCTGTAGTGTGAACTGTTAATATACACTCTTTGCCAAAAGAACGAAGCACCCAGAAGGAATCATCCAATCGATATGAAAATAGATGCGTGCAATTCACATGTATAAGGAAGGAAATGATTGCAACTCCAGAGCTGTTGGGCCATTTATTTGGATAAAACAGCTGCAGGAGTTGAACAAATCAATGCGTTGTAGCGACACCTCCGACTCTGATAAAAGCTGTTACCCGGCGTGGCATAGACGCATGCAGTTCACGGATACTGTCCTGAGCAGGACAGACATTCCGGGATGGGTGTAGGTAGCATCCCATCATTTCCCAAACATGTTCGATCGGTCTGTCAGGCGATCGCGCTATCCATGGAAGGGTGTCGACATTACGGAGGCACGCCTGGGAGAGCCGCGCCTTTTGTGGCCGGCATTATCCTGTTGAAAAATTTCTCGGTGGTGATGCGACAGAAATGGCAACACAACAGGCCGTAGAATGTCGCCGACGTACCGTTGAGCCGTGAGGGTGTTATGTAGGACTACCAAGGGTGTCTGGGCGATGGTTGGGAATGGCTCCTTAGACAGTCACTCCTGGTGAGCTATCCGTGTGCCGTTCCACGGTAAAGGCATGATGCGTACGCTGGCCTGATCGTCTTCAGACACGTATGCGCCGGTTATCGGCACCAAGTGCAAACCTTGACTCATCACTAAAGACTACACAGCGGCACTGGACGCTATCCCATGTTGACCCGGCCCGACACCACAGCAGCGGGTGCCGGCAAAGCTCGCTGGTCAGTGTTAGGCGGCGAAGTGGCCTCCTTGAATGTAGTACCCATGCCGCAAGTCTTCTGGAACGGTCCGGATGGACACTTCCGTACCTGTAGGCGACGTAACATGGTTACGAATAGTTAAGAGCGACGAATTTTGGTTTTTCTCGTGCGACTCTCGCAATCGCTCGATTCTCGTGTTCTTTCATTGCCCTCTGCTGTCTACTGCCCGTGTGCCGCTGGATTGTACCATCCTCGACCCACTGGCGCTGACATCGTCCGATTGCCGCGTCACCCCGATCCAAATGCCAGGCGATACAGCGACTGGACACAAACCGACCTCTCTCAGCACAATTATATATCTTCTCTCAAACTCGCTCTTTAGCTCATATTGTGTGCGGATCTGACGTCGAAGGATTCTCACAGTCCGTGCAGGATAATGCAATCGCAATGCGCTGTCACAATTGTCTTTGCGTTCGAGATTTGCTCTTGATATACCCTCCTCGATGCGCGGTTCCCATGCGCTCTGGCGGGCTACTATTTAATCATTGGTCATTATTTTTTAATCATTTGCGTATTCGGCCCTGAAGCACTTGCATGCGGAGTTTCATCAGGAATGATTTTCTCGGGGTGCTTAGTTTTTTGAAGGGAAAGAGTGTATTTATTGTTTTTTCGTGAGCTGCTTATATTTAATGTACAATAGATTCCGGTTAACTGTGGTACACTTCGGACTAGAGCACTTTGGTCCAATTAAGCGGCTGTCACAGTTATAGGAATCTTTATCCCAAAGAGCTAATTTAGGATGATCTTCCAGAATTGTCCCAAGTAAACGGATGCCCCAATTACCCGATGGTCCAATTAATCGGAATCTACTGTATGTTTCGTTCTCATCTTTGTGAATTGCTTATATTTCATGTATTCCATTTCCCAATATTTCACCCATGCAGATCTAGGTTGGGTGCCAATGACCAATGGTTCCTACTAGAAATAAAGTACTTTGCAACTAAAAATTCTAACCAGTGAAAATTTTGTTGTGTTCTACACTTAGTACTACTGAAACGAATTTTTTTCACATCTGTTGTTTCAATTAGGGTGCCACCGTTTCGTAATTTCATATTCGTTCCGTAGTTTGTCAGATTGAAAGTTATTGCTGAGTCGTCTGCATCTCCCAAGTGCAGAAGTTCAAGATTGCATTGTTACCAAAGTTCAATAATATGCATTTGGAAAGATTCTGTTTTCGATTACAACTTGCAGCACCTCTGCAAAGTTTTCATTTATTAGAAAAGTGGAAATATGACTGCTCATAAATTGTGTGCGCCATCTAATTGATGCCACTGCTACATTTTTTTATGTAGTCATGAATGTCATGTTTTGACAAGTGGAGTGTTCAAAATTGGACACTCATCAGAGTTATTGTGATTCCATTCTTCCCATATTCCAGAACTAATCATGCTTTTCATTACCCCACAAGATACTTGCGGCAACAACCAGAACTTTGGATTTACAATAAGTCCTTCATTGTAACTCGATCTTTTGCCTATCCCCACCTTCACCAATTACGGTGATGGGGATAAGGGATTGTATAGATGAACAGGTTTCATCTCAAACATATCACAGAATGCAGAACACAGTTTCCTGAGCGTTTGACCATACATACTTCACTTAATGCTGATACTTCAGTTAAACGAAAAGGTAAAATCTGCCGATGAGTCACGGTGAAGCGGGTTTGTTTAGTTTGTTATGCACTGGGTTTGTTTAGTTTATTATGCACTGGGTTTGTTTAGTTTGTTATGCACTGGGTTTGTTTATAGTTTGTTATGCACTGGGTTTGTTTATAGTTTGTTACACACTGGGTTTGTTTAGTTTGTTATGCACTGTGTTTGTTTACTCACTAGAGAGGCTCTGGGTTTATTACTGCCGTTCTTGCATTCCCATTCTATCTCGTACAGCCACTGACTGATGTGAACTACACTGAGGCACTTCCTAATGCATATGATGCGTTCAGTGGCGTAAAGTAAAACTGTGAAGCCCACCCGTGAAATATTGTTTTGGATCCCCAACCCCAAACAAAAATTGATTTTGCTCACTTCAGACTGATTCGAATAGACTGAAATGGGACATGCCTTCGTGCCCTTTTTTCTTTAGTGGAAAACAAGAGCGTAATACATCCTGCGCAATCTCGTAATCCAAATAATCATCCACTGCGATAAGGTATGGTGACAGATGAGGATTCTAAGTTGTTGAAAGAATCTTCTGTCTTTATTGGTTAATTTTTCGAGATTCTTGTTTGCTTTCTGTTTCGCTGGTTCTTGTTTGACCACAGTGCTGTTTGTCGGGAAAAGTTCTGACATACTGTGCAGGAATCTCCATTCACGCAACTTGTGGAGTTGATTGGAGGTTACATTCGTTCAATCTGGGAATGATACTCCAAAGCTGAAAGAAATTGTGGTGATAGTGCTGTCGAAAGTGGTCTATAAAGCTTGGGTGGGGGGGAGTATTGAGACAAAGAATTTCCTGTCTTAGGATTACCTGTAGAAATAGCACGGTAATCCTTTAACCTCTTTGCAACTTATAACAACGACCTGTGTTTTGTAAGTGTTTAATTCCGAAAGCTTGTTCCTACTTCTACGAAAAATAAGTTAGCAGCAGCAGTTCAAGTGGGAATCATCGCAATGCCATCCCTATTTTTTGTTGGCCTAATCTTCATGCATCTTATGCAGTGAATCATGAAAACTTCTGTTATGAGAAAGACTAAGAATTTGGTGCAATGAAAGGTCCTAAAAAGAATAGTGGAATGTAGCACTGGACACTGTTTGAGGCCTGTGAGCATCGCCGCGTTGTTTCATGTACCACCTACAATGGAAGACACACCAATTACTGAGAGCGGTACAGAAACACCATTAGAATAATCACGTCAGGGTGAGCCACTGCTAACATAGATACTGTACTACATACTACACCCTGTAACAAGTTTGATTCATCCCTATAAATCACTTCACGGTGTTTGTTTCTATGTTGAAGACTGTATACCATCTCGGAGGCGCATTGGTCTAAGTGCTGGCTTATGATAATTCGTCTGATTTGGTTCCAGGTTCGAATACCGGTTAAGGCATGGATGGTATCTGTCTTACGGCAGTGTCTGTATCCCTTCCCATTAAACAGTGCCACCAAATGAAGGACGGGCGACTGCTTAAAGCCCATTGAGCGGATCACAGTGGTCGTTAAAGCTCCAAATAAAAAAAACGGAAGAGTGTATAACATTCTTCACGGATGTTGGCTTTCATCGTCATGAGCTGCGCACAGCCATAATGATAAATTTCCTGGGTAATAGAGAGTTATGATGAAGGTGTTACGCGCCTCCCCGGTGGCGCAGTGGTCTAAACGATGGCCACTGACCATTCGTGCGCGATGGGCCCGAGTTAGAATCCCAGTGAGGCATGGATGTTGTTTGTCTTACCGCACTGGCTCTCTCCCTTCCCGGAACCAGTGACCCTAAATTAGGGACGGGCGACTGCTTATAGCCCATTGAGTTGCTCACGGTGGTCGTTAAACCTCCAATAAAAAAAAAAAAAGCTGCCCTGGTGACGCAGTGGTCTACGCGCAGGCTTATAATCATTCATCTGAAAAGAATCCCAGTGAGGCATGGATGTTGTGTTGTCTCAAGGCACTGGTTCTCTCACTTCGTTGGGACCAGTGGGCCTAAATTAGTGACGGGGGACTGCTTATAGCCCATTAAGTTGCTCACAGTGGTCGTTAAACCTTCAATAGAAAAGCAAATGCCTGTAAAAATGATTCCCGTAGCGATGATTGGATCTAACTTTCAGAAAGATGAGAGATCATACTCGGAAATTTAATCTTTCTCTTGTATCTACCTTAACCCTGGTTTATATATTGGCAAAGCGAATTACCCACGTCGATTGCAAATGAGATTATGTAGGGCAATTTTTCCTCAATTCAACTACAGGCACAACTGCCAAGTCGTTCTTTGCAAACATAATACGTGGTACCCTTGAGGCATGCCTTTTACAGTCTTGCAGTAAGCATGCGTTCCGAAAATATCTGTTAAAACAGGACTGGTTATAATATAAATTTTCTTTCCGAAATGGTAAGGCACTCAGTTTTCAGTTGCGGTTATTCATAAGTTACATATCCTTTTATCTTTGATGATTATCGGCCTCTAACAATTTCAGTATCATCTTAAAAGGTTTGCCCAAATGCATAAATTAATTTGCATTCATGAATACCGTAACTCTGTAATACTTTTCCTATGCCTCTCACGTGATCGATTCCCTGGGAATGAAATGTTTTTCTCGTGAAATCATGGATTCCATGATCTCACGTGGGTTACCTCAGTTCGTAATACCTTTTATTATAACCCAACGATTTACAATGACGTAGAGCACTCAATCGCTTGGTTACAAAATTTGTTATTCTCACAAAGAGGAAAAGTAGAAATTTTTCTAAGAACTCCAAAAGGGGAGTAGCTTACACACGAGTTGTCCCATTACAGTAGTTGGAATTAGACCCAAACAACGAAAGGTGTTTGAGCATTGATCTACGTCAAACGAACTCAATATTTACATTCCTTCTGCTGTACTTGTCTCGCGACAAACGCCCCATGACGGTATTTTTTCTTACGAAACCTGTGTTCATTATTACTCCTCCTTTAACCCAGCGGCTGACAATGTATCAAACATGCATTTGCGCTTAGTTGCAAGTCTTTCTAATTTCATAATGTGAAACAAAGTTTAACCTGTTTCATAATGTGAAACGAGGGCAGAACTTTCGGCGAACTCAAAAATAAAACGAATCCTACGCACGGATGATCTCAATAGAAGAAATAAAATACATACGAAGCAAAGAACGAAATTAAGTCTGCATTGTTCGGATCACGTATATCTTGTCAGCTGAAATGTCTTTACCTAAATAGGTTTCGGCAATTTCTTGAAAAACCTAAACAAGGTAAACGAGGCACAAGACAAGATTATAAATATTTAATTCTTGTGTGAGGAACAGTCAAAATGTAATTTCAGTGTGAGAAACAGTCAAAAAGTAAGTTCAGTGTGAAGTGCAGATGTTCAATCTCATGTTGATCGCACTTGTGAAAGACTTGCAAAATAGATAGTGAAAATTTTTGAAAACTGACAAAAAGTTCTATTCAATAGTAAGAACATTTGAGAACGAACAAAAAGTTCTAATTGTGAAAAAGGCTTAGCCAACACAGATCCTTCCGGTAGCCGGAAAACCCCGACAATGGAAGATACTCATTCTTTTCTTGAATGGTCAAACTTGAATATCGTTGGTTCCTGGCGTTATTTGGATGTTCAGTTTCAACTCCCTGTTTTTCTTGAATTGTCTGGAAATAATTACTTTTGTTACACTCAAATGTAAATATAAACTAGATGCAAGTTATGATGCAGCAAATAAAACAATAAAATTATTAAATTATAATTATAAAAATTCCTTGCTCTTTTACAGTTAACATAAATCTTAAATAGCTGCAGTTTCTGGGCAAGCAGCTTTCTGTTACTGAAATATGTATATGATTAAATGAACGTACGATCATGTGCTATACGTAATTTTGAGTAATTCCAAAATTTAGAGAAATAACAAAACAGGATGGACCGTAAATGCTTTCATGTTTTAAAACAGAAGAATCACTATCACAGTTGCTGGTGAAAAGAACTCACATCGCGTATTATAGATTACACACAGAATAAGTGTAATTTAAGATTCATTGTTAGTTTCCTGATGTTGCAATCGAGTATTTCCAGAAGCTAAAATTTTTTTTCTAAAAATGGCAAGGTGAGGTGTGAAAAATATGGTGTTTACGTTTAAATTTAATATACTGGCATACAACCAGTTATTTTCACAGGCTCAATAAAATTATTGACAAAATCTTGAGAGGAAAATTGCGAATACACAATTTTTGCAGTTCACAAATACTTTATCAAGACTTTTTTTTTAAAGTAATAGATACATTTCAACCAATAAAAGATAATCTTCTGTTCAGTGAAGCATGTATATAAGATTACCTGATTCAGTGATGTCTGGAAACAAAAATGGCTGCCATGAAATCTCCGCTCCGTTTTATGCTATCCCCAACTATGAGCTAGGCTAATTGTTACATAACTGGGGCAAGCCAAAGCCAAATTTAGTCATTGTGGCGAATAGTGTTTTGTATTGTTAGACGTGATATATTAAAAAAATGGAATTATGGGCTGTGAACTAAAACTTACAGCTGCGAATCATGATTTTATCACATTCTTCTTCACGGTCATTGGCTATCATCACAAACTGCGCACAGCCATTATGAGAAGTTTTCCTGGAAAGTTGACTATGAGAGATGAGATGTTTCGTTGCCTTGTTGGCCGCAGTATCGTGGCCATTCACACAGATCCAGCTATACTTAGGATTACCCAAGCGCTACCGCCAAAAGATGGCTAATTACGTCCATAACCGACGTTAAGGTTCCATCAACGGATTCGCGTTACATTTGCGGAAACCCTTGGGAAACGGTGAATTGGATGGTCGACGATCGGACTTTAACTCTCAACTCAGCCTACTAGACAAGCACGAGCACTAGTTATCAGCTCCACGCTGGTGGCTGTATAACATTGCCAGTAACTTTTCCAATTTGAAAACTCCGAAGTTTAGATTTTAAAACAGTTAATTCGTGCCTCTAAAAAGGATAAATTTTAGATTAATGTGCATATGGGGCTGAACAGATCTAATATTCAAAAATATCTCAGATCAGTCACTCTTTTATCTACCTATGCCCTGCCTTACTACTCTACTACGCCCGTCGATCGCAAAAGGAATGCAGGGCCATTTTTCTTCAATTCAACTACAGGCACAACTGCCAAGTCGTTCCTAGCAAACATAATACGTGGTGCCTTTGAGGCATGCCTCTTACAGCCTTGCAGTAAGCATGCGTCCCGAAAATATCTGCTAAAATAGGCCTGGTAATAATATAAATTTTCTTTCCGAAATGGTAAGGCAAATCAGTTTTCAGTTACGGTTATTCATAAGTTACTTATCCTTTTATCTTTGATGATTATCGGCCTCTTACAATTTCAGTATCATCTTAAAAGGTTTGCCCAAATGCATAAATTAATTTGCATTCATGAATACCGCAACTCTGTAATACTTTTCCTATGCCTCTCACGTGATCGATTCCCTGGGAATGAAATGTTTTTTCTCGTGAAATCATGGGTTCCATGATCTCACGTGGGTTACCTCAGTTCGTAATACCTTTTATTATAACCCAACGATTTACAATGACGTAGAGCACTCAATCGCTTGGTTACAAAATTTGTTATTCTCACAAAGAGGAAAAGTAGAAATTTTTCTAAGAACTCCAAAAGGGGAGTAGCTTACACACGAGTTGTCCCATTACAGTAGTTGGAATTAGACCCAAACAACGAAAGGTGTTTGAGCATTGATCTACGTCAAACGAACTCAATATTTACATTCCTTCTGCTGTACTTGTCTCGTGACAAACGCCCCATGACGGGATTTCTTTTCTTATGAATCCTCTGTTCATTTTACTCCCCCTTTAACCCAGCGGCTTACAATGTATCAAACATGCATTTGCGCTTAGTTGCAAGTCTTTCTAATTTCATAATGTGAAACAAAGTTTAACCTGTTTCATAATGTGAAACGAGGGCAGAACTTTCGGCGAACTCAAAAATAAAACGAATCCTACGCACGGATGATCTCAATAGAAGAAATAAAATACATACGAAGCAAAGAACGAAATTAAGTCTGCATTGTTCGGATCACGTATATCTTGTCAGCTGAAATGTCTTTACCTAAATAGGTTTCGGCAATTTCTTGTAAAACCTAAACAAGGTAAACGAGGCACAAGACGAGATTATAAATATTTAATTCTTGTGTGAGGAACAGTCAAAAAGTAAGTTCAGTGTGAAGAGCAGATGTTCAATCTCATGTTGATTCATTCACACAGATCCAGCTATACCTAGGATAAGCCAAGGGGCTACCGCCACAAGATGGATAATTACATCCATAACCAACGTTAAGGTTCCATCCACGGATTCGCGTTACATTTGCGGAAACCCTTGGGAAACGGTGAATTGGATGGTCGACGATTGGACTTTAACCCTCAACGCAGCCAGCCTACTAGACAAGCACGAGCACTAGTTATCAGCTCCACGATTGTGACTGTATAGCATTGCCAGTAACTTTTCCAATTTGAAAACTCCGAAGTTTAGATTTTAAAACAGTTAATTCGTGCCTCTAAAAGGATACATTTTAGATTAATGTGCATATAGGGCTGAACAGATCTAATATTCAAAAATATCTCAAATCAGTCACTCTTTTATCTACCTATGCCCTGCCTTATATACCGTATAACGCCTGTCGATTGCAAAAGGAATGCAGGGCAATTTTTCTTGAATTAAACTACAGCCACAACTTCGAAGTCGTCCCTAGCCAATATATCTGGTGTCTTTGCAGCAGGAAAACTTTTGAGAATGGATAAAAAAGTTCCACTTGGGAAAACATCTTAGCCAAGGAAGACAATTCTGGCAGCCGGGAAACCCTGACAACAGAAAATACCCGTTGTTTTCTTGAATGGACATAAACTCTAATAGCGTTAGCGCCCTGGTGTTCATTGTATGTACAGCTTCAACACCTTGTTTTTCTTGAACAGTGCAGTCAATTCCTTTCATAGTTAACATAAATCGTAAATATTTGCTGTTTCTGGATAAGCTTTCTAGTGGGCAAAAAATGCATATTTAAATGAGCGTGCGGCATTTTGCTATGTAGGATTTTCGGAAATTCCTAAATTATTTAAAAGAATAACACATAAGGATTGACTGTAAATGCTCGCATGTGTTGTAAAAACAGAATTATTATTATAACAGCAGGTTCTTAAAATAACTCACGTAGAGTAAAATTAATATACACAAAGAATAAGTGTTGTTTAAGATTTTATTGTTAGTTTCTTGCTTCCGCATTCGAACATTTCCAGAAGGTAAATAAAATAATTTTGTAAAAATGTCCTTCATGTGAGGTAGGAAAAGCATGGTATTGACGTTTAAATTTAATCCACTGGGATAAAAGAATGTATTTTCACAAGCCTTACTACTTTTAAATAAAATTAACTAAATCTTGAGAGGTAGACAGTTAAGACACAATTTTTTATAGTTCTAACTTTTCAAAACAGGTTTCTTCAAGTGTAATGGACACTCTTATCTTTCAACGGATAAGAGAAACGTCATTTCAGTGAATAATGCACGTATTACCTGATTCAGTGATGTTTGGAAACCAAAATGGCTTCCATGAAATCTCCACTCCCTTTTATTCCCTCCACAACAATGTGCCAGTCTGATTGTTACATAACTGAAACAATACAAAAAATAAAGCATCCAAGTAACCCATTGTTGAGAATAGTATTTTGCATTGTTAGATACAACAAATAAAAAATCCAAATATGCTGTGTGGCCTGAAGCTTATAGTTGTGAAAATATTTCGATTTCTTATTATATTCATTTAAATAATGTAATCAATGTTTTACAGGTGTGCACATCAAATTTTTACCAAAAGCCATTTGAAGATCGTAAAAAGACTTCTAGAGAAACTAGTGTTATTTAAAAATCAAGTCTTTCACACACAGTCGAGTCACATTATTGTGACCACCTACTTTTGACGTCAACAGCACGTAGCTTTTGAAAGAAGGCACGTGTCGTGAGCTGGCTTAGAGGGTATATAAGCTGTGTTGTAAGCATTCTGAAAACAAATCCCACGTTGCTGTCATGGATAAAAAGAGCGATTTATGAGATTTGCAAAAAAGGGATGATTATCGGCTTTCGAGCCAAGGGTGGCATTATTTCTGGAACAGCGCAGTTTGTGAACTGTTCGCGTGCTGTTGTGGTTAAAGTGCATCGTGATTGGAGAAATGGCCGCATTGTGAATAAGCGATGTGGAAATTGCGAAGCACCACATCTCATTGATGTGAGAGGTGAACGTCGGCTGCGAAGGTACGTGTGGGCCGATCGACACGCTACAATGGAGCAACTCACAGGTCGAATGAACCAGGGGGACCCGGAAGTGTGTCTAAAACGACAGTTCAGTAAACCCTGCTGCGTATTGGGCCCCGGTGCAGACGGACGGTCCCTGCAGCTATGCTAACGAAAGTGCATCGGCAGAAAGGGCTTACATTTGTACGGCAGTATCGGAATTAAAACTTCGCTGATTGGCAAAGGATTTCCTTCTCCGATGAGTTACGTTTTCTACTTCATCGAACGGATGGATGTTGGCGTATACGGCGAGAAACATCAGAGAACAAACACAACCATTGCTGGAAGCACACAAGAAGGTGGAGGCAGCGTTATGGTCTGGGAAACGTTTTCGTGGCATTCTCTGGGTCGACTCGTACCTGTGGAAGGCACTATGGACCGAATTCGTTATGAATCCATCCTTGCAGACCACGTACGCCCATGCATGCTGATTGTCTTCCCTGGGGCGGATGGGATCTTCCAGAGCAACAATGCGACGCGTCACACAGCTAGAAATGTCCGAGAGTGGTTGGACGAGCACAATGAAGACTTCAATGTACTTCCCTGGCCCCTAATTCCCCAGACTCAAACCCAATTGAGGTCAACATGGCGCCACATACCTGTGAACACCTTCCAGCACCTTATTGAGTCACTCCCAGCCAGTCTAGATGCGCTGCCTCCGGTGGCGCAGTGGTCCGGGTTCGACTCCCGTGAGGCAAGGATGTTGTGTTTGTCTTACGGCACTGAATCTCTCCCTTCCCTGGAACCAGTGACCCTGAATTAGGGACGGGCGACTGCTTATAGCCCATTGAGTTGCTCACGGTGGTCGTTAAACCTTTAATCAAAATAAATAAAAGTCTAGCTGCTGTCTTTGCTGCACACCGGTTACTCTGGTTATTAGCTGGTGGTCACAATGATGTGAGTCGACCGTGTATAATGTTTTTGTCTCCATTTAGATTTCCCATTGTTTGATGCGTGGTGCGCAAATGTTTAGAATCACTGATTCTAATTTTATGAATTGATGTAAAATTTGTAAATAATACAAGAATTCGATGCTTCATTACAACTCTGCACTGGAACCGCAGCAACCGGCGTCAAGCAATAAGCGCGAAATTTGGTTGATGTTAGGTTATAATGTTATTTAATGAATTTAACGACCCAAGTAGATGTCGGTATCTCTTTAGCATTTAGCAATGTGATTCTACACTAAGTTAGCTTCACATGAGAAACACCTACATAATAACGCGTTGGTCCACCTCTCTGTGCAATAACTGCTCACAGACGCCTAGGAATAGAATCCAAAGGTGTCTAACATCCTCCATGCGTAACTTGAGCCATGTCAGCTGCAGCAGCTATGTCAGTTCACGCTCATTCCGTGGAAGAGGATCAGCAGTTCTCACATCCCGTTGTAACATGTCCCACAAATGTTCAAGTGGGTTACAGTCAGGGGAGTTTGGGAACCAAGGCAATGTGGCAAATCCATTGTCATGTTCCTGCAACCACCCATTAGTTAAATGAGCCCGATGACACTAAGCGTTATCCTGTTAAAATATGTCACTGTGGTCGGGGTAAACGTCCTGAAGAAATGGATGGAGACGGTCGAATAACAAGTCCCTGTAGCGTCCACCATTTAATCTTTGTGGGACGGAAACCAACGGACCTAGGACTTTCCAGGAAAAAGCTCCCCAGACCAGAACATCGCCTCTATCGGCCTGTTGAACCCCAACTGTGCAACGAGGGGATAGGGTTTCATGCTGTTTACGCAATATGCGAACCCGTCCATCAGCATGGTGCGGCAAAAAAACGGGACTTATCACTCCAGACGACCTTCTTCCATCTGTCGAGGGTCCATTGCCAACGTGCTTTGGCCCATGTAAGGCTTTGTTTGCGATGATTGAGCGTCCTCATAGGTACCCTCGTTGATCTCCAGCTGTGGAACCCCAGGTGAAGCAATGTACGGTGCATTGTGCATGGGGAAATAGTTCGAACTGCACCGCTGGTGGGTTGGCTGGCTTATCGTGCATCTGCAACCAATTCATCTTTATATTTCAGATATCCAAAAGGCAATCGTTTAATTATTGAACTGTGATGTAGGTTCACAGCAAGAGATATAAATAGGACTTAGTGCGTTATATTATTTTAAACGTGAGTTTTTAATTTTCGTCTTGTGTTCTTTTGTATGATATTCTTATAACAAATAAACAAATCTTTTTTTATTGAGATAGTTTTCAAAATCATTTCCCATCATTTTTGTGCGAGAAAAATGAAGTACAGTTTATTCTGGCAACGGTATCTTCACCCTTCATTATAATATCAGTGCCGTTTTTTGAATTCTTGTCCAGCAACGCAATACCTATAAGGGGTACAGAAATCCTGACAGTATATCTACATCGGAAACAATCGAAGGTTATGTTTACGAAATTCAGGAAGGCAAGACTTTAAAAGTTTGTCTCGAAGTGGCATGCTGCCTACATGCCAGCGAACAAGAACTTAGCATTATAATACTCCGAAAAATTGATCCTATGATATCCTTACTCCGAGAGACTAATCCCATGATTTCCTTCTCTCTGTATGAGTTCAGTTCGTTTTGAGAAATAAGCGACAGAACATATTCTCATTCAGTGAACATAAAAGTCACATATCTACTTAGGCAAGAACTTACAATGCATTTCTTAGGGAAATAATTTCAATTCACAAACTGACACAGGACGTTCACACTTTTCCATATAAGAGCGACAGTATTCAACTGCAAAACTAAAACTCTTCCTGCTTTCCTGTCGTATTTATGCTACAATTTCCATTCCAATTTGATTGTACGAATGTTAGAATCAAATTATTGTACAAAGC
Source organism: Macrothele yani (assembly GCA_039090855.1). NCBI lineage: Eukaryota > Metazoa > Arthropoda > Arachnida > Araneae > Macrothelidae > Macrothele > Macrothele yani. The sequence goes on from CM077017.1 coordinate 17,390,715, forward strand.
ATATACGCCTTGAGATATGTAAATAACTAATATAGGTAATATGGCAAGGTTAATAGGCGCAGCACGCATGAAAAATTGCTAATATAGTTGTTAAGATAATAGGCGCAGCACGCAATAAAAAATTGAAACGAAATTCAAAAGTTTGCTATTAAGGCCCTTTCTGATCGGGAAATAATGCTTGAACATTTTAAAGTGTGAATTACGATCTTCGAGCAGCTTCAGCAGAAATTCCGAGGAGTATGTACTTGCATACACTGAGTACATTTTCCAATGAGAAACAGTAGTGATAAAATAATGCGAGAGAACGGGTGGCTGCGAATAGCATCTTGGCCACAGCATGGAAAGAACACTTAGACACATTACTTACTTAAATATAGTGTTTTACTACTGTGTTTCTCAATTCACAGCATTTTTTTCGCAAAGAAGCAATTTTAAGAATTGTATACAACTACTCAACTCTTAATGCCTACAGCAAATCAGAAAGACTTCCAGAAACATCTGTTCGGTTATCGTTCATGACATTTCAGCACACGTAAGAAAAAATCAAACTTACTTGGTATAGTGCAACCTCGATTTTATACATTTCTTTAGGGAATGGTAAAAAGACGTGTAAAAGAAATTTCAAAATGTTGGATACTACAAGAACTGTTTCGAAAGTACGTCGAATGAGGTCCCTGTAATGAGTCTGTGTCTCTTGGGGTTTGGTGTGGGTTCCTTTTCGAAATAGAGACCTTCACATGTCGAACACCGTTTACAGCGGTTCACAGGCTTCTGAAACACGTATTGTAGTCAATTTTGTGAAAGTCGCTTTCAGGTAGCGGATGTGCCATCTTTCACTTTCTAATTAGTCTTAAAGTTCCTTCCTCTCAATTCTTTAAATGTTGGAAAAGCCCAGAAGTTGCAGAGTACGAGGTCTGGGCTGTATGGAGGATGTGATAGACGTTGACCACCAATTTTCTACAAAGCTTGTATTGCTACTTGAGACACATGCGGCTTCGCATTATCCTGAAGAAGAAACTGTTCTTAATTAAGCAGTTACTGTCTTTTCCTGAGCATTGCTCCCCTCAGGTGAACTCTCAAAATGTGTTCATAATATTGCGAATAAACGGTTTGTTTCTCGGTCACCCAATGCAACAATACTATCCCACTGGCGTCAAAAAACAAAATCGACGTCAATTTCTTTAAAGAACCACAAACTCGGAATTTCTTGGGGGACGATGAGTCGGTATTTCCATATGCTTAACTGTTGTTTTGATTCTGGATAAAAATGCTTTATCCAGGACTCGTTAATGGTGACTGTACGATTCAAAAAGTCAGAATCTCTTTGCGCTTTTTGAAGAAAAGCAGGACAAAGTTCAACGCGGCATTGTTCTTGTTCTTCAATAAGATCACGTGGCATCCATCTTGCACAAACACGAGACATCTTCAGGAGTGACTTTCCGATTTTATACATCTTGCTACCCCATCATGCAACTGCAGTGCCAAATCACGAATCGATAAACGTCTATCGCCTTTCAAATATTTTTCGGCTTTCACAATGTCTTCATCTTTCACTGATGTTGACGGACGCCCGCCTCACGGGTTATCCTGCACACTGCCTTTGGCGTCACTGAAATGCTTCTATCTCTTGAACACAGTCGGCCTGCCCAACGATTTCGCATGCATACGCTTCTTGAATAAACTGAAGCATTTCCTGGCTACTTTTGCATAACTTTACACAAAATTCAATCCCTATTCCTTGTTTGCAAATATCGTGCCCATTCGTCATTGTAAAACACACTTCATGTGATGAGCCATTACATAATCACTACTAACCTAATAAGCCGTAGGAAACCCTTTAGCCAGCAAACCAGCGGCCACTCAGCAAGGCATCGATTCGATGAGGTGGTGATAGATATCCTGGGGTATCTGGTACCATAATGTCAACAGCAGGTACTCTAGTTTCCGTACCTTTCGGGGTGGTGGTGATTTAGCGCGAAACCACTTTTCCAAGTCGAACCACAAATGTTCGATTGGGTTCATGTCAGGTGAATTTGGAGGCAAGGGCATTAACTGAAAGTCACCAGCATGTTCCTCGAATCACTCCTTGACGATTATGGCAGTGTGGCTTGGCGCATTATTCTGATCGTAATGGCCATCACCAGCAGGGAGCACAGTTGCCATGAATGGGTGAAATTTGCCGGCAACGATGTTAAGATAACTCACAGCTGTGAGGGATTGTTGTATTGGGATAATGGGGCCTAAAGTGCCACAAGAAAACATCGCCCACAGCATAGCACCGCCGCCGCCGGCCTGTCCCCCCCAGCAATGCGTCCAGGTGCCACAGCCTCCGTTGGTAGTTGGCGTATCCACGCTCGCCCGTCTACGTGATACACAAGAAATCTTGATTCGTCAGACCAGTCCACTTTCTTCCAGTCATCGGTCCGATTTCGATGATCTAGGGCCCATTTCATTCATTGTTGGCGATGACGTGCAGTGAGCATGGGGACCTGGGTCGTCGGCTACGGATCCCCATGCGTAGAAGGCTGCGATGAACTGTGTGTTGTGACACATTGCCCTGATCACCACTGTTGTCGCTGCAAGCGATTTGTCGCACTGTGGCCATGCGGTAGCTGTGAGCAAGGCGCGACAGTCTCCGCTCCCCTCTTGCATCAATGAGCAGCGGACGACAACGGCTGGACGACTGTTCGTCGTTTGGAGATCTGTGCACCACTTTTTATACGTACTCACTACAACGGCGCGTGAACAAGCCGTGCCATCACAATTTGTCCTTTATCAAACTGCGATGGATCTGCAGCTTTCCCATTCTTACTGCGAACACTCTACTAACCGAAAGCCAGTCCTCGGGTTGTATATATACTGCTCTGTGAACTTCACTTACCCCACCGTTCGTTCAGTCTCCAGGCGCGTTCATTTGTCTAGGCTGGGGATGGTCATAATGTAATTGCTCATCGGTGTTTTTAGATCACTGTTTCCCAACCGCTTGATCGGCGAGGTTTCTTCTGCCTGTCCACGAGAAACGAGTGCATTTATTTTTCTTTTGAATCCAAGTAAGAGGAAATCCTGATCTAAATTTTTTGAATACGTGTCGCAGAAGATTAAAGGAAGCTTGGATCGCTAATCTCTTCACAGAAGATCTCAACTCCCACTAACTCAGCAGAAAAATGAAAGTTTTGTTTAACTTCCTTCTGATGCTATTCTGGTATCGATATTCAGATAAAAAACTCTCAGTTTTGGGGTATTATGGAGAAAGAATATCCAAATATCAGCGTCAAAGCTCTAAAAATATTGGTAACTTCTTTTATCACGTATTTATCGCGAGAAAACGTTTTCAGCCGTTACTTAATCAAAACAAAGCACAAGTACATACACTGAAGAGCAATTGAATTAGAGATACCTGTCTAGTAACTTGTAGCACCACCTTTTATCCTGATGACGGCGGCGATTCATCTCGGCATGTACTCGACAATACACCGGAAGCGTTGGGAAGCCATGCGGATCCACGACCCCTGAACAAGCTCCCACAGTTCACGAAGATTTGATGGAGGGGGTCAGAGCCTCGAACATCTCTCTCGTTGGCATCCCAGATATGCTCGATGGGATTGAGGTCAGGTGACCTAGCTGGCCAAGGAAGCGAGGTCACGTCGGTGGAGTGTTCATCCAACCGTTCGGATACAATTCGGGAGATGCATTGTCTTGTTGCAGGATGAGGTCCCCACTGGGATGTTGAAGACGCACAAACGGGAGCAAATGGTCGTTCAGGATATCCCGGTAACGTTTACGTGTGAGGGACGATGTCACACGTACCAGGGTTCCCATTTCAGTCCACGTAAACAGTCTTCAGACGAGAATGCCACCCCCACCAGCTTGAAGAGTACCCTGCTGGCAAGAAGGATCCATCGCGTCATGTGGTTTGCGCCGTACTCGTATCCTTCCATCCGCATTTACCAACGTAAATCTGGACTCATCAGTCCAGGCAACATTTTTCCACATGTCTAGGGTCTAGTGGTGATGTTCCCGCACCCATGCTAATCTTTGCACCCTGTGATGTGCGGTCAGCAGCGGTACCGTCGTGGGACGATGGCTTCTGTACCCCACAGCGAGGAGATGGTTCTGGATGATGTGGCTGCTTACACGTTTTTGTGCACCAGCGTTAAATTGCCGAGTGATTTCTTGCACTGTGCACCATCTATCCGCTGTTACAATGCGAGCTAGCCGACGATGACCCCGCTCATCCACGCGCTGTTGTCCACGGCATTTGGCCTTTGCAAGGATGGTTTTACCGGATTCGATGTGCTCATGGTGAACCCGTGACATAGTGGCTCGTGAAACTCCCAGTGCTTGCACGATTTCCGAGATGAAGTGACCCATTCGTCGGGTCCCGACAATTTGCATACGATCAAATGCGATTAGATCCTTTGTTTTACCCATACTGCGTCCGACTCTTACTGATTCCCGTCGCATCACTCCTTATATTGTCGGATCGCTGCATACGTCATGTCGTTTCCGTTTGCAGGGCCGCCCACAGCGCCACATTTGCATAACGCCAGCTGTCTCTAATTCAATTGCTCTTCAGTGTATATACAACACAAGGACCGGTTTTCGGTTAGTAGAGTGTTCGGAGTGAGAATGGGAAAGCTGCAGATTTTTTGGAGTTAGGTAAAGGACAAATTGTGATGGCACGGCTCTTCGGAACTACGATCCCGGAAACTGCGCGGTTTGTGGGTTGTTTACGTGCCGCTGTGGTGAGTACGTATCAAAAGTAGTGTACAGATGGCCAAATGTTAACCCGTCACCCAGCCGTTTGTCGTCCGCATCTCATTGATGCCAGAGGGGAGAGGACACTGTCGCGTTGTTCACAGCGATCGCAAGGCCACAGTGCGACAAATCACCTGCAGCTACAACAGTTGTGATAAGGGCAATGTGTCACAGCACACAGATCATCGGAGCCTTCTGCACATGGGCTTGCGTAGCCGAAGATCCAGCCGAGTCCCCATGCTCACTGCACGTCATCGCCAACAATGCATTAAACAGGCCCAAGATCATCGAGATTAGACAGTGGATGATTGGGAGAAAATAGACTGGTCGGACGAATCAAGATTCCTGGTACATCACGTAGAAGGCCCAGCGCGGATTCGCCGATTACTAACGGAGGCTATTGTACCTGGACGTACTGTTGGGCGGAAACAGGCCGGCGTCGGCGGTGTTATGCTGTGGGCGATGTTTTCTTGTGACATTCTAAGCCCCATTATCCCAAAAGCACAGTCCTTGATAGCTGCCAGGTATCTGAACATGATTGCGTACCAAGTTCACCCATTCATGGCATCTGTGTTCCCTAGCAGGTGATGGCTATGACCAACAGGATAATGCGCCATGACACACTGCCAAAATCGTCAAGGCGTGATTCGAGGAACATGCTGATGACTTTCAGTTAATGCGCTTGCCTCCAAATTCGACTGACATGAACATAATCGAACATTTGTGGTTAGACGTGGGAAAACGGGTTCTCGCTAAATCACAACCACTCGGAAATGTACGGGAACTGGAGGACCTGCTGTTGACATTATGGTACCAGATACTCCAGTATACCAATCGCCATCTCATCGAATCGATGCCTCGCTAAATGGCAGCTGTTTTGCGGGCTAAAGTGGGTCCTACAGCGTATTAGGTAGGTGGTCATAATGTAATGGTTCATCGGTGTATTGTATGTAAAGAAAAACAACTTTTAAAAAAGGTAATAAATCCGAATACGATTTTGTTATATATTCAATACCTGTGTTATACATTCTTTAGTTATAAGCGTCACTCTTTTCAAAGCAGTTGGTCCACTAGTTGATTTAGGATTAGTGCCCAGAAAAATATTCACTAATATTTGCTTGTTTCAAATTTCTTGAATGTATAGAACAAAGATATTTCTTTGTTCTGTTTCATAGAACAAAGAGACCTCTTTTGTTTGTTGCAACAAAATTTTACTAAATAGTCTCTTTGTTCTATTGACTTCTTCATAGAACAAAGAGACTATTTAGTAAAGTTTTTGTTGCATCATGTATTTCATGGCTGAAGAAAAATCACCAAGGTAAAACATTTTATAGCTGGAATTGTGCAAATAAATGCAAAGATGCTCTTAGACTGGCAGGTCCTTTCTCCCTTCTACTGGTAATTCATATTTTCCACAAGTCTAGCACCCTCCACCCGTCATTATATGTATAAAAAATATTAATTTGAGAGGCGTAATAATCTCAACAAGCGCAAGTAGAGAGCTAAATTTTCTGTAGCTACTTCTGTCGGTAATTAACTGTTAGACAGTCCTTTGAAGTCACGTTAGAATCAGTGGCGTTTTAGATTTTGAGCAGGAGATTGTATTGCGGCCCATACTGCTTAAAACAAGGGGGAAATAACACTTAAGTTTAGCTATAAACTACTGAGTGTTTTGCAATAATTTATATGTACAGGGGTTGGACAGAATAATGTGAACACCACGCTCCGAGACGTGACTTTTAATGCAGCTGCGTACGTCGCAGTACGCATAGGTACCCAAAACTTTTTGTTTGTAATAGCTTTGTTTAGAACCTGAAGGTCCTGTTTAAGCGCATTTAAAGTGTCTTGTTGCAAAATTTCTTACATCGTGACGATGAAATGATCGATCTAACTGACTTCGAAAGAGGGCTAATTGTTGGCGGCCGGCTAGTTGGTGCCTCCATGACAACAGTCGCCGGGGTAGGGGTGGTATCGAGAGCAACTGTGCCTAGCGTCAAGACAGCATACCGTGTTCGTGGCGGAACCTCGTCTGCGAAACACAAGACCGGCCAGAAAACGACCCTGACTGATAATCAGAAGACATGCAACCCAGAATGTCTGATCCCAACAGTGCAGTATGGTGGTGGTTCTGTCATGCTCTGGGTGGTTATATCGTGGTTTTCAGCAGGTCCCCTGATCACCTTGAAAGGATGGATAACTGGCAGGACGTATGAAACCATTTTGTCGACCAAGTACATGCATTGGCTCAGGCAGTGTTGCAAATCATGTGCGCCCGGCACGCCACCGAGAAGCACTATAAGAAGGGTGCACAGAAGGCGGGGTGTTAGTAGTGGAAGTGTGTTGTGCTGCCGGACCTGTGAGTGGGAAGCTTCCAGATGCCTCGTCGCAGAATATATAGGTATTATATTCTGCGACGAGGCCCCTTATAGGTATTGCGTTGCTGGACAAGAATTCAAAAAACGGCACTGATATTATAATGAATTGTGAAGATAACGTTGCCAGAATAAACTGTACTTCATTTTTCTCGCACAAAAATGATGGGAAATGATTTTGAAAACTATCTCAATAAAAAAAAGAACTGTTTATTTGTTATAAGAATATCATACAAAAGAGCATAAGACGAAAATTAAAAACTCATGTTTAAAATAATATAACGCACTAAGTCCTATTGATATCTCTTGCTGTGAACCTACATCACAGTTCAATAATTAAACGTATGTCTTTTGGATATCTGAAATATAAGATGAATTGGTTGCAGATGCACGATAAGCATTTGATAAAGTTAGAATTCAAATTCTGAGTTGTGCGAATTGCATAAGAATGAATGTGCGCAGTATGAGTTATTATCGAACATCTATATTTCTTCATACGATACAATATCTGCCACAGCCCAGCAGAAATTTAAAACATATAAATTCGATAATCTGTTTAATATCGTTTTGTGTCAGGTCAAAAACATTGTAAAAAAACACATTACAGATGCTTCTTTCATTCGTACAATTTGGAATGTTTCTAAGAATACAGTGTCATACAATGAGTTAGCTTTGCTTTAGGAATACCCCACTGCCCCGGTGGCGCAGTGGTCTAAGTGGTGGCTACTGACCATTCGTCCGCGATGGGCCTGGGTTCGAATCCCAGTGTGGCATGGATGTTGTGTTTGTTTTACGGCACTGGTTCTCTCCCTTCAGTGGAGACAGTAGTCCTAAATTAGGGACGGCCGACTGCTTATAGTCCACTGAGTTGGTCATCACCCCCCCCCCCAATAAAAAGAACCAAAACAAAAAAATCCCCTGTTTTACATATTCAGAGAGATAGCAAAGTACCACGTGATATCGACGTCACCTGTGGCTGCTGTAAATTGTGAACAGCTATCCTCTGTACGTAATCAGCAAACATTTGCCGGTAATGGCCAAACGTGGTGACTTAACCAATTTGACCGCGGCTAGATAATTGGCGACCGGAGGGCAGGTGCTAGTATTTCAGAAATACCCGCACTTATTGGCTGCTCCAGTACTACTACATCAGTGGTGTACCAAGACTGTATTAACCACGCACAGACATCCAGCAGAAGGGCTCACATTGGACAAACACGCGCGACTGATCCTAGATGTGAGCGTCTGGTGTCACGACTGGTATTTCAGCAACAACAGTCACCCAGCCAACCCACCAGCACAACAGCGGTGCAGTTCGAACTATTTACCCATACACAATGCACCGTGCATTGCTTCACCTCGGGTTCCACAGCTGGAGATCAACGAGGGTACCTATGATGACGTCCAATCATCGCAAACAAAGCCTTACATGGGCCAAAACACGTTGGCAATGGACCCTCGAAGGATGGAAGAAGGTCATCTGGAGTGATAAGTCCCGTTTTCTGCTGCACCATGCTGATGGACATGTTCGCATATTGCGTAAACAGCATTAAACCCTATCCCCTCATTGCATAGTTGGGGTTCAACAGGCCGATAGAGGCGATGTTCTGTTCTGGGGAGCTTTTTCCCGGCAAGCCTTAGGTCCGTTGGTTACCGTCCTACAAAGATTAAATGGTGGACGCTACAGGAACCTGTTAGTCGACCGTCTAAATCCATATCTTCAGGAGGTTTACCCCGACCAGAGTGACATATTTCAACAGGATAACGCTTAGTGTCATCGGGCTCGTTTAACTATTGAGTGGTTGCAGGAACATGACAATGGATTCGCCACATTGCCTTGGCTCCCAAACTCCCCTGACTGTAACCCACTTGAACATTTGTGGGACATGTTACAACGGGGTGTGAGTTTAAAGAAATAACAAAATAGAATTGACCGTAATTGCTTTCATGTTTTAAAACAGAAGAACCACTATTACAGTTGCTGGTGAAAAGAACTCACATCGCGTATTATAAATTACACAGAAAATAAGTGTAATTTAAGATTCATTGTTAGTTTCCTGATGTTGCAATCGAGTATTTCCAGAAGGTAAAATTATTTTCTAAAAATGGCATTAATGTGAGGTATGAAAATATGCTGTTGACTTTTTAATTTAATTTACTGGCATACAACCAGTTATTTTCACAGGCTCAATAAAATTATTGACAAAATCTTGAGAGGGAAACTGCGAATACACAATTTTTGTAGTTCACAAATAATTTATCAAGACTTTTTTTTTAAGTAGTAGATACTTTTCAACCAATAAAAGAGAATCTTCTGTTCAGTGAAGCATGCATGTATATAAGATTACCCGATTCAGTGATATCTGGAAACAAAAATGTCTGCCATGAAATTTCGCTCCCTTTTATGCTATCCCCAACTATGAGCTAGTCTAATCGTTACATAACTGGGGCAAACCAAAGCCAAATGTGTCCAATGAGGTCATTGTGGCGAATAGTATTTTGCATTGTTAGACATGACATATTAAAAAAAATGGAATTATGGAATGTGAACTAAAACTTATAGTTGCGAATAATGATTTTATTACATTCTTCTTCACGGTCATTGGCTATCATCACAAAGTGCGCACAGCCAGTATGAGAAGTTTTCCTGGAAAGTAGACAATGAGAGATGAGGTGTTTCGTTGCCTTGTTGGCCTCAGTATCGTGGCCATTCACACAGATCCAGCTATACTTAGGATAAGCCAAAGGGCTACCGCCAAAAGATGGCTAATTACGTCCATAACCGACGTTAAGGTTCCATCCACGGATTCGCGTTACATTTGTGGAAACCCTTGAGAAACGGTGAATTGGATGGACGAAGATTGGACTTTAACCCTCAACGCAGCCTACTAGACCAGCACGAGCACTAGTTATCAGCTCCACGCTGGTGGCTGTATAGCATTGTCAGTAACTTTTCCAATTTGAAAACACATCCGACATCAACTAATTCAAAACAAAAATTAACTAAAAATCAACCAAATGTAGACATAACGTTTGAAAGGAGCTAGACACTTTCTTACGATACAAATTTATGGAGTAATATAGATGAATGAAAGTACACAATTTATGGACTTTACTGCATTCTGTCATTTTGTATTCTCCACTATGTACGTGTTCACAGAACCACTCTGTAATTTCTTTATTTCATTTAGCAAGGTGCTAAAAATCCTTTTTTCTGTTCCCATGTTCCTCTCTTTGTGATTTATCTTCCTCTTTCTGTAGGTGTTCGATGTTAGCACCAAACAGCCACACACGATATAGCAAAACACCAGAATATAGGGTTGGATTTGAAGTACGTGTATGTGTGAACGCATATGCAGAAATAATGGCACGACCAACCATGGTCTGCACAAAATCAGATAAAGCAGCAGTACTGCTACCAGTCAGCAAAACAATCAAATCAGAAGCTCTTCCTACAATAGTCCACATAACCGAAATAGTACATGCCGACCAATCTAAACATATCGTCGCCGTCGTCTAGAGACGTTCATTCTAACAACAGACATAAAATACCACACTAATTACAGGGGAAACTAAACTTGATGTTTCTCAACTCACGATGCAGTAGTTCCAGCTTAAAAGATGATACAATAAAAAATCAGTCATAGAAAATTAAAAAAAAAAACAGCTAGAAATCCTCTAAATTTTTCCAACAATGAATCAAATTTTTAAAGTATCAACTAAATCAGATTTCCTCAAGTGTTTCCCAGAACCAACCACATCTAGTTGAAAGTCAACTATATAAATAGTTCACAATATAAGAACAGATATATGGTGAATATTGCTACGTGGAATAATAGTTATCTGATAAAATGTCTAAGGTACTTCTGTTTCACACGTTAAAATTCGATCAAAAAAAAAACAAGCTTCAACTCTCGTCGATCGACCCATAAAAACCATCAAAGAGAATACAAGTAAAAAGTCTTACCATTTTAGAATTGCTGTAATAGATGTAGTACTTATTATGGCATCCTGTAGGAAACAGTCGGGTTTATATCACAGTAATGGTCAAACTAAACCTTATCTTCAGGAGTGCAGTTTATAAGAATCTTTGTCTCAATATCCTGTAATATAGTCTCTGCGAGAAGCCCAGACAATGGTGAACCCATTGGAGCACCAGATACTTGTCTATATATAGTTTTATTGTACTTGAAGAAATTATTGTCTGTGATGAACGTAAGTGCAGATACAATACTATCAATTTCCAAGGTTGGTACATTATTATTATTGAGTTTATCTTCAATCAATGGCATTGCCATTTTGGTAGGTGTATTGGGATACAAGGACACAACGTCAAGAATGAACATCTTAATATCCATGAGATTCTTGTTCTTAACAATTATAGAAATAACTTCTTTAGAATTTTTAACAGTATAGTTTGATCATTACTGTGATATAAACCCGACTGTTTCCTACAAGATACCATAATAGCAACTACATCTATTACAGCAAGTCTAAAATGGTAAGACATTTTACTTGTATTCTCTTTGATGTTTTTTATGTGTCGATCGACGAGAGTTGAAGCTGGTTGTTTTTTTATCGAATTTTAACGTGTGAAACAAAAGTAACTTAGACATTTTATCTAAAGTCAACTATACAGAATAACAGCACTGGCTTTAACTAACTTGGCATTATCAGTTGAGACAGATATTTCAGCTCGTCGTAAAGGTGAAATCTGCCTGCTTCGCTGTCTGTATCACGGTAGCAAAACTTTATGCCACGCCTTCAATATAAGCACCACTTTTATGTATTCGCCTGGGAGATTCAAATGCAAGGGGGAGTAACTCACACATCAAACAATGGCTGTATGAGACAGTGTGTTCCCATATTGTATGAGAAAGTGCAACTCTGACTGATGATTCGTTCAACAACTCCTAATTCAATTGTGATTAATTCAACTCAGATTCGTAGAAAAGGTACGGTTCGTCCAATCCCATTTCGCCAAGTGGTCCAATCTGGATGGTAACTCTTCCAAAACTCATTCCTTCAAAAGTACCAATAGTTCAGAGGATATAAATTAATGCCACATTTTATGCATGTTACTATGGATACAGAATTTTTCACATTACTCTTTCGTTCGTTTAATACTTTACCATTCGTTATTTACTCTTTCGTTCGTTCAGAAAGATTAATGCTATCTTCAGGTCTGTCTGTCATATGGAAGTGCTGATGCTTGAACTAAATCGGTTGCTGATGCTCGAACTAATTAATCGGTTTCATTAGTTTCTTTTTTTTTTTTTATTTGAATAATGAAAAAGTTAAGTTTTGCATGTCCGTTTGCGTGCAGTATAATGAGAACTAATGACTCGTACTTTGCCTTCGATGTGGAAGGCCAGTATTTAAGATATGGATTAATGAAATAATCTAATTTAAAATATATTTAATTACAAGTTGTTAGACTTCAAAGCTTGTAAAAACAGGAATTTTTCGGTGACGGTGATCGACCGCGTCTCCTAACTGCGGAGTGAGTTGCTCTAAGCTACACCGACAGAATGTATTGCTACAGATTTGTCATCTTCACACGTGCTTCACCTCTGTAGTAAGTCACAAGCTTAGATATTTTTACCAGATTAATTTTTGAGCAGTTAACCGTAAAACTAGGTAAAAATGTAAATTCTCTGGATCAAAATCATTTCCTGAAACAACACAAAGGGAAGAATGAATTAACATATTATTTCATTCCTAAAAGTGGGTAAAATGGCCGTTGGACGGAGTATATTATTTGAGGAATTGGCATTGGTCGAATCTTTTTTCCGTTTGATTTCCACTCTGTAAACTCTCTGTATTGTTTACACTTAATCTGAATTTAATTTGCGCAAGAGCGGCTTTCACACTAGGCGCCCACCTAGGGCCCCAGAGCTTGAGGAGCCCCGAAAACGTATAGTTCAATTGCCAGTTTTGTTTCCGTTTTCACGGACCGAAACAAATCAATCCTCAAAGCGACCACGTCGTTTGTATTGTCAATTGATATTTTACTTTTTCATATTAGTAACATAATATTTTTCTTGCTGTTGCTGACACTCCGAATTTTTGAGTTGCTATCGATGCACTTATTTTGAAAGAAACAGTTAAACTAATTTAGCCTTCCTTTTAGTGGTAGGTGAAGGAAGTATTCACGCTTCCCACACTTTTCATTGTTTAAGGATAATTCTTAACTGACCTGCTGTGCTATAAATTGCTTTCATGCTACTTCCAGCCAAGGGAAAACATCTGTATTGGAACCTTTCCTAGAGGTCTGCACAGGCCCGGGACGGCCCGCGTCGGGCTTTTGGTCATTTCTAAGTTGGAAAAACGGGCCGGGCCTTCAATGTTTAATGTAAAACAGACACGGGCCGAGCAGGGTTTTCTTTTTTATGAGCAAAACAATCTCTGTACGATGCCTTTTTTGTTTGGAAAACTCGCAACATACAGCAGCAGGATAAGATTGAATAATTTCCGCTGATGGAAAAAATAGAAGTTTTACAAAACAATTGGAGTGGGTCACCTCCCTTAGTTTTTCAATGTTAATGTGGTCCCTTCTCTCTCTAACTTTCACCCTGCTCTCATGTTTCAGGGCAGGCTATTAACTGCAGCATTTCTAAACCGAGCCACCCGCTCGAAGACCAGGGCTGTCGTAGACGATCTTTTTTATTGTTCTGGTGGGTGGCACTTTATTCTCTAGATGTGTGAAAAGCTTTTAAGTTGTCTTAAATGGCACGAAAGAAATGGGCTGCGAGAAACTTACTTCTGTGTATAAATCAGTGCCGTATTTTCCCCATTTGTACTATCAGGTAGCCGTTTTCAAAACTTTTGTGACACTGATTAGCTGGGCAGTCTGTCGTTGTTTTCCCTTAGCATATGCTCAGTTCAGTGTTGCTGATAAATACTCTTCCATACTTATTATGGAGTTTAAGAAAGCGAAATATTTTCGCGAAAAAATCGCTTCCGAAGAATATGTGCTTGTAGACAATGTAAAGGGGAAAAGCGTTATATGGAAATATTTTAAATTACTGTCCCGTTCTGAAACTAGTCGGCCGGTAAACGTTGTGCAGTGCCCTAAATGCAAAACCGTTTTGAGTTACGATAGCACAAAGTCTGGAACATCGTATCTTAAGCGGCACAAGTGTGCTCCCCCCACACACACGAGAGACATATTGGGTTCCAGGGTTATATACCAGTAGAGATAGGTGCAGTTTATAAAGCCATAAAATCTTCTTTCAGTAAAACGATCGGACTCATAATTATGGATATTTCGTACTTTTCGAAGGAAGTACCATCATCAGACAAGGGTTAGGGTCATAAAATTCTGATACATCTTCGAGATTAAGGGATGCCTGCCTAATCACCTCTGCAGTGTATCCCAAACGTGCTCAATGGGTTAAAGGTTGGGGGTAAACGTTGAATACCGCGATCTCCAAGCTCATGAATCTCGATCTGAGGTCTCGCATTGTCATCCACAAAGAGGAAGCTATGACCTATTCCACCGTGGAAAAATTCCCCAGTACTTACGGTGTGTCTCTGTCCACTTTAGTGCTAATTTCACCTCAACAAATGTTCATATCTGTGCTACGACCAAAGAAGATCCTTCCCCGCACCATGACTGAGCTACCCCGGAATTGCTGCACACGTTGCCACAAATGCTGTCTGCTCCATATCGCTGAGGTTCTTTAGACACGGAGATGCCGATTATTGGAAATTAGAACTACTTAATTTCCGATAATCTGCATTTCCGTGAGGCGCAATCATCTGCCGAAACAGTATTTCAGATAATGTTGTTTTTCCTTCCACGTTACTACCAGTCCAACCAACATGACGCCTCGTTTCTTGGAATGAATAATTGCATTCGCATCTATTCATTTATTGTATAGTCAAGTCACCGCGTTAAAATCGTTGAAGTGTTCTATTTTTCAGTTTTCGGTCTATCTTTCTTGAAAAAGACATCTGGTTTATGTGCGAAAGCTTGGAAATTTTTATTTCTATTCTACGCCGACAAATTCGGATTACTATTTTAAAAGACAAAGCTGATTTCTTTTCCGTATAATCGCGCGGGATAAGTCTTTTTCTAATTTAATACAGTAAAAGCCTTTCTCTAATTCTACATAAGTTCTACGTCTGCTTTTATTTTAACAGCATTTAAAATACATGAAAATAAATAAGGTTCAACTTTTAGAGAATCTTGTACTGCGAATAACTACAGTACAGTAAATACGTGCAAAAACACTTGCATTGAGTTCTACGTATCTATAAGGGTCGCCCAAATGTAACTGAGTCTGTCGGTTTTTAGGTTGGAATATGTGAACATACAGAAATAAGAGTGATACATGTGCTACATATCTGCGACACATAGTCGCCTTTAGGTATAAGCAAGTCTCCCAGCGCGGCACGAGATTGTGGATACCCTGAGTGAATAACGTCTCGTGGAACCAGTCTTCAACGGCGTCCTGGACCTCAGCAAACAGGCGGCCCTTGAGAGCTTATTTCAATGGCCCGAAGATGTGGTAGTCACAGGGCGACTTATAGGGTCTATAGGAAGGACGGTGAGGACTTCCCAGCGGAAGCTCCGCAGCAAATCTTGGCACACTGTCTCCACATGCGGGCATGCGTTGTTGTGCAGCAGAATAACCCCATTTGACAACATACAGGGTTGCTTACGCTTGATGGCCGTTTTGAGGTTGCGTAACATATTGCATTATGTGGTTGTCTTGACCGTACCGCCTGCGTCCAGCCAATCCAACAGCAATGGGCCATTCTCCTCGAAGAAACCAGCCCTTAAAGAGAACTGGGCTTTTCGGGGCGTGGAGAGTTGGGATGCCGCCATTCGATACTCATCCGTTTTGTGGCCGGATCAAAGGGGGGGGGAGTTTCATCTACGGCCACAATCTTGGAAAGAAACTGCCCCCCCCCCTCCTTCTGCGCGGTAACGATGCAGATGCTCCAGGCAAACACCCGTTCGCCGAGTCTTCTGCTCCTCCTGGAGATACTTTGGGACCCATTGTGCTCAAATCTTACTAAAATCAAACGATGTAGAATGGTGTTAACAGTGACGTACCCAAAGGGGGTGCAAAGGGCATATGCACCTCCCAAAATAATTTTGTCTACTATTAAAAATTGTCGGTGCCGTTATTTTGCTAGTGTCGCCATTCTGGACTTCCTTAAATTGTCCTTAGTTCTTTATTTGGAATGATCAGACGAGGTCACATGTGCCTATTGTCAATGCCACTGACACGTGCCGCCAATAACAGCGTGCTTCCTGACATGACACACCATATACCGGCGCAAATGCACGGCTCTATGTAACTATACAACGACGCTATTACACGAATCTCACTTTCATTTGGACGACTCTTATACTGTATATAAAACTGTACCAATTACGGCTGTCCCCTTAAATTCGATATAATAGAGTTGGGCTGTACTATAACTTCATTTTTTGAAATTGTGATGCATTGCGGTTACTCATAAGTTATTTCCTTTTATCTTAGATGATTTTCGGCCTCTTAAGGTGGACGTCAAGTAATTTGGCTTCCTATACTTCCAATGGAAAAACTTTTGTACACATTTCCTTCACAATTAGTGTGTTCCCAAGGATGCAAATTTGAACATCGATTAAAATAGCTTCATTTTATAACTTGGAATACTTACTATTTTCTAAAACATAACCATAATTATGCAATCCAACATTTGTTTGCCTTCTGACGTCATCAAATTACAGGTCGCGCCATCATTTTTCTTGTTTCAACATCACCAAAGGAAAAGTTATTGATTTTTAATATAATTATGGTTATGTTTTAGAAAATATTAAGTATTCCAAGTTATAATATGAAGTTATTTTAATCGATGTTCAAATTTTCATCCTTGGGAACACACTAATTGTGAAGGAAATGTGTACAAAAGTTTTTCCATTGGAAGTATAGGAAGCAAAATTACTTGACGTCCACTTTAATGTTTCAGTATCATTTTAAAAGGTTTGCCCAAAAACATGAATTTGCATTCTTGAATACCGCAACTATATTCCTTTTCCTTATACATCACACGTGATCGACGCCCGGTAACAATATCATTTTTTTTCTCATGCCCTAAGAGCCATGTAAAATCGCACAGTTCGAAATGCTCTTTTCATAACCCAACGTAAATTATATTCACGTCTGGTTAAATGCTTTCCCATTTCTACAATGTGGAATATGGCAAAACATTTAGAGAACACCAAAGGAAACGCTGCTTGTAACAAGTTATCTCATTACAGAATGGGGAACAGACTGATAACTTCAACGGTAGAACTTTTAACAAAGAACTACGATCAAAGTAAGAAGCATGATGCTTTTATTTTCCCACCTGTACGTTTCTTGCAATCGTTGCTCTGTAGCATTTTTTAAGGGAACCGCACGATGTGATTGATTCCAAACATTTCCTTTAACCCAGCGGCTTTATTTATATATAAAACACACGCGCTTGGGTACTAGTCTTTATGTTTCATAACATGAAACACAGCAAATCCTGTTTCATGATGTGAAACGAGAACAAAACTTTTGGTGAACTCAGAAAAAAAAAACACCTACGCGCGGATATTCTCAGTAAAAGAAAAACAAATATGAGAAACAGAACAAAACGAAATTCTGCATGCCTTGTTCGGCCTTGTCGCTCGTCAGCTGAAATGTCATTACCCTAATAGGTTTCGGCAATTTCATTTAATACCTATGAAGTAAAGAAGGCTCTAGACGAGGTTATAGGCATTTCTTTCTAGAAGTAAGAAAAGTAAAACAATCTACGAATTTGCATGCAAGAATAGCATACACTATAACTGAGCACTCTCAAGGATGCCTTACATTCAATCGAGTCAATAGATGTCTTTCTAGTTCTCGGTGCTCAGTGTGTTTCGTGCAGTTGAAAGAGGAACATAGTCTCCCTTTTCGTATTGCTCCGTTTAGTAGACAAAGTAATTTTCATCTGACAACATCACACAAGATTTTGAAAAATTCATAAATCAAAGACGGCGGACAAATAAATAGAAAGGTGGTATGGCTGTAGAAGATCCTTCAGGAAACTTGGGCAACAGCAAACGGTTGCCGTTAATGCTTTCCTACAATAAAACAGTATTGACTAGGATAGTGTATAAATACTACATATCAACT
This sequence comes from Macrothele yani, assembly GCA_039090855.1. NCBI lineage: Eukaryota > Metazoa > Arthropoda > Arachnida > Araneae > Macrothelidae > Macrothele > Macrothele yani. Next base: position 17,408,992 of record CM077017.1, read on the forward strand.
GCTATGACTTTGGGTAGATATTGTGCGTAATAAAGAGATTATCAGCTTTTTGAGGTAGAGCACTTCCTTATTGCTGTTATACTCACCTTCGAAAAATTAGACTATTTGTGTTAGAAAAATATTCTCTGAATAAAGTTTTGATATATTTCTGCTAGAGAAATGCCATATTAAAAAGTACGCATTGATAAAATACATTACGAAGGACATTTGCAATGTTATTAAATTATTTCCTCCGTGCTACAGTCTAAAAAATTATGCATGAAAGCTATTGTTGTGAATTTAAATTTAAGCTTAATGAGTTAGAAAAAATTCGTGTAATTTTTTTTTTTTTGGTTGGAGGTTTAACGACCACCGTGAGCAACTCAATGGGCTATAAGCAGTCGCCCGTCCCTAATTTAGGGTCACTGGCTCCAGGGAAGGGAGAGAGCCAGTACCGTAAGACAAACACAACATCCATGCCTGACCGGGATTCGAACCCGGACCCCTTACGGACGAATGATCAGAGGCCATTCGTGTAATAGGACCTGAGATCTTCGATAAATTCCTCTCTGTTAAATCTTAAGGGGTGTGCTATTAAAGTACTAACTTATAAATCTTTAGCTCACAAGAATCAGCTTTGTTTCTTGAAGTGCAGCTATTTTCCATCTTAAAGGGAGAACGTCTGTTCAGGGTGGCATTATCGTAGGTCACCTGATCCACTGAAGTTAGGAAACAAATGTAGCTTCCATCGATCACGGTTGCTTTTATTTTCCTCACAACAATGAACAATCCTAATTATTGTTAAACATGTTCAAAAAATGTATTCAAAAGAATCATTAATGAATAGTTTTGTTGATTGTTTGCCATTGGTGCACAGTTATGTCGATTGTTTGCCATTGTTACACAGTTTTGTTGATCCTTTGCCATTGTTTTACAGTTTTGTCGACTGATTGCCATTATTGCACAATTTCGTCGATTGTTTGCTTTTTTGAGTAATTTTGTCGATTATTTGCCATTGTTGCGCAATTCTGTCGTTTGTTTAACGTAACTAATGAGAATGCATTCTGATATGGATTGATAACGATATGGAACTGAAATTTTTAGTGTGGACGATATCGTTTTGCTTTAAGAATTTCATTAAATGCTGTACATCATTGTACACCAGGATGCACTACACGAAATTTCTTCACCACCTATTCAAAGAATTGAAATCTCACGTAAGGATGTTTATCAAGACATCGTTTTTCTTTTGCTTCATGCTTGTTGCGCCGACCATTGCTCACATTTTGTACTAGTAATGATTACGTACCTCATGTCATATAACTACTGCTACATAGTATTACACCTATGAACACAATGTAAGGGTTTTTATTATCTATGGTAAAAAAGGGAATATTTAATCTTGTGCTAAAATACCGACATCGGATGTGACAGTTTGTCAGTAAGTGATTTATGCCTTGGAAATGTGTTGTAATCTTCTACGTAAAACGTTAGTTGGATGTAATATTCATTGAAACTTAAGGCGCTTATTTTTCGGAACGAACTGGAGTCGTAAAGAGGGTGATAAACGTATACGTTTAAGCGCTTTGTGTGTTGCAACAGTAAATTGATATCCACCTGAAAAAAAAAAGTGTTTTCTTTTTTTCTGGGGCTGAGTCACGGTGGTCGAGTGGTCTGAAGCGTAGGTATCTGGCTAGTCGTATGAGATGAGCCTGGGTGCAAGTCCCGTATTTGGTATAGGTGGTGTGCTTACCTTCGTGGAACCAGTGGCCAAAAATTAGGGACAAGCAACTGCTTACATGTCGAAGAGGACGTTATGCCCCGAAGGGAGAAAAAAGTACCTGTCACGCTGAATTTCGTAAACACTCTCTTCGAGTTTAATTATTATACCTGATGCAGTGTTTTGTCTGCCTGTACCTGACAAATATTGTGTAATTCGATACGAATCCAAAGAAAAGTGCTAAGCTTGAGCACAGCATTATTGCAAGCAGAATTTCTACTTCATTTATAGCACACTAAGATGTTTATGCGAAGTCTTAATAAATTAAATGTAATTTTGTTGCGAAACATGCGGTAATATGCAAAAGACCAGAAAAAAGCATACCGAAAGTTAAATTTATTATACATACCGCACAAATCAACAAAACTGTCATTTCCCACCACAATAATGCTGCCAGCTGAAACCCCTTGCGGGATGTAAATGGGTGAGATACCTGTGTGTTGTATGGCGTACCCGCGACTACGATCATTGATAAACGCGGAGACCTGAACGAGTTCGATCGTGGGCAGATATCGGTACGAGGAAGAAGGGGTGCTCCATCTCTGGGACTGCAAAATGTCAGGAATGTTTGCGTGCGACCGTTGCACGTGTGTACCAGGACTACATCAAAAAACGGGCAGTTTCTTGGAAGAATGTGACTGTAAACGGGCAAGTTGATATTCCAAGTGAACGCCATCTCTCTCATATAGTAACGTCGGAAGGGAGGGCAACATTCGAGAGGTTAGCGTCGGCATTCAGCGACGGAGCATCGAAGAAGGTTTGTGCCAAGACTATTCGACGTACGATGGCACGACTGGAATATGGATGCCGACGCCTACATCCATCGAGTATCCTTATCAGCAGGTCACTAGACTTAAAAGGCTGAAGTGTGCTCGGGAACATCGCCAGATCGGAAACGGGTAGCTTGCTAAGACGAATCGGGTTTCTAACTACAACATGCCGACAGGAAGGTGAGTGCGTGGCGTAGACCACACGGGGCCATGGGGACCAAGTCGAGGTGTTGTAGGCCGATGGAGGCAATGTAATATTCTGGTGGGGATTTAAGTGCTCCAAGTTGGGGTCCCCTTGTATCTGTTGAGGACACCACTGCCGGACAAGGCTATGTTGCCGTACTCGCCGACCACCTACATCCGTTCATGGCTGTCTATTTCCCATAGCACGATGGATTCTTTCAGAGACAACAACCAATCTCATCGCCCAGTTTTGACTGTTGGAGGCGCATTACAGTGACTTCGCGGGCTTCGACTGGCCATCTCAACCTCCGAATATGAACCCGATTGAGCATCTTTAGGACAAATTGGATATGCGCTCTAGCCCGAAATCTACCACTAGCCACTCTGCGTTTTACGTACGAATATCCTGCGATCATATGTCGCGGTACCTCCCAAACGTTTCAAACACCTAGAAGAATCCATGCCGCAACGAGCTGCTGCTTTAGTGACGGCGAAAGGTGGACCTACACGTTACCCCGTGTGTTTATAATAAATTGTCCGTTCAGTGTATATATTGCAAACTCTAATGTTAAAAACGTAACTCGACACAGTACAATGCATTTTCATATGTCCTGCTGCAAAACATTGCGTTCTTTACAGTTCAAAATGTACTTAAGACTTTCATTCAAATAGTTATATTGAAAAGTTGATTCGTAACAATATGGCACGACTGGTTTGGGTGGAGTTACGAGATGTATGAATTTCCAAACAAACCCAGCCAGCGTAAATGAAGCACAGAATGGTCGGCTGACTCAAATGCATTCCTCACGCACCTAATTCATATGAATTCGTTTTCCAAATAGTTTATTTTGTGACTCTCGTACATGTGAGACCCCAAGCTTACGGAAAGCTATTCTTCGTATAACCTGACCCATTAATCACCTTATGATTAAAGTTACTGTACTGCGTTCTCACAAAACTGCGTCTAACACTTACATAAATACGATTGAAATCAGTCGAACTTCCATATAACGCAGTCGCAAGATCAGCCAAAAATATTCGCTAAATACATGTAGAAACTACCCTTATCTTTTATTTTGATACTCAGAAAAAAAGCTGAAATTCCATCGTATGTTACTTAAAAAGAAAAAAAAATCAATTTCACTTACGTGTTTGCCAGGTTAGCATAGATATAAAACAAAAAGGTTTTAGTTTGTTTAGGCCGAGTAGTCGGTAATTTTCCGCTGAATATTATGGGTTAAACAAAACAGCACGTTCATAAAAAGTATCGGTCCTTTGCAATGAGCGGAACACAGCGTCTTGTTCATCAGCTTGAACTCGCGTCGAATGATTTCAAATGCCTTCATCATTTCAAGGCTGTACGGGACACTCACTTCCATTTTCCTTATCTTCTATGATTCCATGACTTCGTCGCACGCTTTCCAGAATATCTTCCTCTCTTGTTTGGTCAGCTATAGGTGTTTCTTCATCAACTGAAAGAAAATCTTCAAGAACATGTTCATCTCCAATATTTCCATGCTGTTACCAGTGTTTCTTTAATTCCTCTAACGGCAAATCATCTTCTGGATCAGCATCCTGATCTGATACGAAAGCAGCGTTACACAATCAAGCTTTGGAAAAGCAATTACGGATGGTAGTCTCTGTTACGTCATGCTTTAGCCAACTCAGAAATGCATAATCGCAGATCCACAACTTTATCAGCTGGTTGATTATTTTCAATGGTCACAATAATTTTATTCAATGTTCTTTTCCGTTAATAAAATTTTCAGGTAATATTCGGTGGAAAGTTTTATATTTCTTTAGCTTTGAAATTACCGCCTGTGGGTGGGCAGGACAGTTGTTGATAACCAGCGCTATTTTACGATGTTGCTTAGCCATGTGCTTGTCAAATTGTAGAACCCATTCTTGAAAATGTTTTCGTCATCAATGATATTTTGTCGTGATCATACTGAACTTCTAAAGATTGCATTCCATTGAAACATCTTGGATTTTTGCTTTTGCCTATTACTAATAGCTTGTTTTTCTTCTCCGGTCCTGTTTGCCGCGATCATCACTGTTATTCTTTATTTACTATGCTTTCCCCCAAAACATTTATCCTTTTCGAATTTTAAGGTTTTGCTCGGAAGGCACTTAAAAAAATAAAGCCGTTTCATCCGCATTAAAAATGTCCTTAGGATCATAGTCCTCCAGTAGCTGTTTCTTTCCACTGCTCACAATCTTCGTCGCCGATGGCTGCGCTTTCCCCCCGACATAACCTTTTGGACGATTCTATGCCTGTTGAATTTGTCAAGCCATCCGATACGTGCCTGAAATTCTGTATACCCGAGGGATTGCGCATACTCAAGCGCTTTTCCTTGAAGTATTGGTACGGAGATGGGCATGCTCTTTCCACGAACCGCTTGAACCCATTATACACAGCTTCATCAACTTTATCATACATGCATTCACACTTTTGCCCGTTTTCTGCTGGAGCAAGCGGTATCTTCACTTTGTCGACAATTTTGAAAAAAACGCGAGGTAATTTTGAAACAAACTGTTCACTGGAGCAAGCGGTATCTTCACTTTGTTTCAAAATCACCTCCCGTTTTTTCAAAATTGTCGACAAACTGTTCGCTGGGATACCAAATTTTGAAGCGACATCTTTTTTAAAAAACCTTCAACTTCTTCTAACACTTACTTTTCGCTGTTACTCAAAACATTTTCTTAGACATTTCTTCCTGAACTGGTCGTCTACAACACAGAATCAAATTTGCCTTTTAGTGCGTCAGTTTGACATGTTGGGTGGTGCACTGGTGAAGAGCCTGAGGTTATTCTTGGAAGTTCGATAGAAAATCTAGTAAATCAGGTTCAGCTGCTGACATTTCAGTTACAACCCCCAATAAGTGAACTAAGGGAGTGTCCACTGTGAGGTCACCTTGCTTTCTTGGAATCTGAAGACTTTTAAGAAGGAGGGCGCTACTTATTTCCCTTACTGGGACACTTCTCGCTGACCTTTCCTCTGCTAAGGATTTTTTTAATCCTCCTTCAGCAGGTGTCTTATTATCTCTCACCGTTTGACGATGCTACTGTGTACTGCAAACCCTTTTTCTGCCCTCAGACACACTTAGCGTGAATTCCACTGGGAATAAATGGAGAAAGTTCGTGGAGAGTAGAAACCAAGAAGGGAGGCAGTTATTTGTGAATCCCAGAATAAACCACTTCTGAAAAAAATCGCTAAATAGAGATTGGTGGCGCAGTGGTCTAAGCGACGGCTTCTGATAAGGACAAGTCGCATATTCGTAGAGCTCCCGAGTGATAGTCGATTCTTGCTTGACCTTGAATATTTTTGTGTTGGCTTAAGTGTTCCTGGTATCGTTTTGTTGTGCCCTACATTCCTTTCCACTTCACAAGCAGTGATTGTGGACAGCCACAGGTTTGTGGTTTTTTTTCTTTTTGAGTGTTGCAGCACTCGCTCACGTTAGGGTTCGTGGACGAGATGGCTGCAAATTCTGCTATCGTCTCTACCGCTTCACATGATTCTTCTTCGTCTTCAGTTTCTACAATATCGTATTTATCAGCATTGAATGTGCTTGCGTCTTCACCTGTGCTTTCTGATATATCTACTATGTCTTCGACCAGCAACGTCCCATATACCGATGGAACCAACTCTAGTGTTAGGGCTAGTGATATGTGCCCACCCCCACTTGCGACTATTGTTGGTGACTCATCTCAGCGGATTACGAATTCATTTTGTGATAACATTGAACTAACCAGAGTGGATAAAGTATTGAAGATTTTGGTTCCTGAAGAATCTGATGAAGGTAAGCAGTATAACTCTGCATTACTTCTTAGCGTCTTTTTTCAATCATTGCCCGACACCCCCCTCCCACTTGATCTAGATGCTGTTTATAAAGTTGTTCCCGAAAAACAGTGTCTATTATTCGTATGGGAGGGGGAATTATAGTGCACTTTACAGACCCCACTACTGTTGATAAAGTTCTTCAGTCAGGAATTGATATTAGACATTTCCATTTACAACCTATTCATGCTTCACATAGGCCTATATCACTGTTACCCTCTCGCCGGTTCCAACAGCCATCACGGATTCAATACTAATTAAAAAAAAAAACCCTAGTGTTTTTTTTTTCATTGGAGGTTTAACGACCACCGTGAGCAACTCAATGGGCTATAAGCAGTCGCCCGTCCCTAATTTAGGGTCACTGGTTCCAGGGAAGGGAGAGAGCCAGTGCCGTAAGACAAACACAAAATCCATGCCTCACCGGGATTCGAACCCAAGACCCCGTTCGGACGAATGATCAGAGGCCATCGCTTAGACCACTGCGCCACCGGGACGGCCTAGGGTCTTTTGGACGAGTGATTGGTAAAACGAAAATTCTTCCAGCTTTAGGTTGCGACTCGCACTACAGTTCAGTGCAAGGAGGACGTCGACAGTACCGTATCATATTCCCTAGTGATGAAGCTATTGTTGAACGTCCCACATCCGTGGAACTCAGCATTGGCACCCGCACATTAGTTTTTAATGTGTTTGAGGGTGTCCAGTGCTTTAAGTTCAAGGCTGAAGGGCACGTCGTGTTCTACAGGACAGTTCTGCTGCCCCTGTTACTTCTATTTCCAGCCTACAGGAACCTTCACCGGCTATTATTTGCTGCTCAACCAGGAAAACCACCTGTAATACCTTCCACAGGCTCTACTTCTACTGGTAACGCTGTTGCTTCAGATCCTGGATCTCATCAATTTGATAATGTTCGACCATGTCCGACTTGGACCTTGATATGGACACTTCAAATTTTCCACATCTGCTACCACCTCAACAGGCCACACAGTCTCAGACAGCTAATAAACGCTATTTCCCCAGCTTCACCACGATGTACTTGTGCGTCTTTTCGTTCCAGTTTACGACAAAAAAAAAAAAAAAAAAAAAAACGCACTTTAACCCCGCACTCTCGACGTTCTTCTGCTTCACCTAGCCAGGACAGTCAATACGCTGTTTTCACATCCAACACCTATGGCATCCTTACCGATTCGGCAGAAGAAAGCATGGAAACTGCCCACGATAGTGAATTGCAGTCTGCTTCTTCAGGTGAATGCCCCCTCCCCACACCCTTCTTGACTTTCTACGACAACACTGCCCTAAATTCGCCATTTACTGTCCCTGAATTAATCTCTATCAGTGTCCGAAAAAGAGCAACATTATGCAAATACCATGTGTGCGGAGGAATTTACAGCGCCTTCCCGAAAGGGTTCAACAACTCGCAGGGCTCGAGTAAGTCTTCAGTAATTTCTCTCTGCAGTCTTGGGCCATCCAATATGGTAGGACAAAATATATGCTTAAGGTTCTCATGCCTAAACTTGCAGACCATCTTCAACCACTCCAATGATGCTCCGTTTTATTCAAATGTTTTTTTGTTTGTTTAGCTGCTAGCAACGTTTCAACGCTCGTCTTTTGTCCATACGAATGGACGGGCACACCAATTTTTCTTTTTTTTTTGGGGGGGGGACCAACGTTTTTTTTTTGTTTGTTTGTTAAGAACGTCTTTTAGTAGTATGTGCTTCTTGTTTTTTTCTTTCGTCAGCAGGAAGTGGGACTAGTGTTTCTTTTTCGTGATGAGAATGCCGCATGTTGTGTTATGTCTTCCGGGGAGATAAGACTGATTTTTTTCATGATGTTTTCCATCAAGCTTCACTTTCTTGTGCTCAGCTGTGAATGAGTCCTTGACCTCGATAGTTCCTGAGATCTCTTGTTCATTCTTCTGTCCTTGCCCGGTTTGCTGCATTTGTGTTCCATTCTCTCCAGTGATCACCGTTAGGTCTGTGACTGCACCATCCTATTTGGTTAACATCTCGTCCTGACAGCTTGATGTTTGCCATCCTTCCTTCACCTTCTCATCATCAGTGTTGCGCGTAGTCACCGCTGAACTTTCTGAGTCTTCCTATGATGAGCTCCTTCCTTCACTGTGAATCATAGCGCTTTCCACGAAGGACTTTTTCCTCCATCCGTGATTTTCCTACATTTCTTCAACACTTGATCACTTTGTGTTTCTCCGAAATTTGAACATTCCCCGAGCCGCAGTGGTCTAAGCGATGGCCTCTGATCATTCGTCCGAAAGGGGCTCGGGTTCGAATCCCGGTGAGGCACGGATGTTGTGTTTGTCTTACGGCACTGGCTCTCTCCCTTCCCTGGAACCAGTGACCCTAAATTAGGGACGGGAGACTGCTTATAGCCCATTGAGTTGCTCACGGTGGTCGTTAAACCTCCAACCAAAAAAACATTCCCAGACTGACTTTTATGAACAGTCCTACATATGAGTCACTTTGTTAATTGCTTTGTCAGGTGAAAAGCATGATGGTATCGCCAAAGCGCGACAACCCGGCGATTGTAAAAACTTGTTTCTCAATAAATACTATCTGAATTCTGATCATTCGTCCGGGTTCGAATTCCGGCGCGGCATAGAAGTTTGTCTTACGGCACCGGCTCTCTCCCTTCCCTGGTAACAGTGGCCTTAAATTAGGGGCGGGCGACTGCTTATAGCCTATTGGTCGTTAAACATCCATCCCAAAAAAACACCCCCACGCTAAATGGAGAAATTCGCTATATACACTGGTGCCCAAAAATTAAGAGAATTTGCACATTTTCACAAAAAGTACGGAACCAAAGGTACAAATTATGTCGCCGAATAACAACGCGAATTTTTTTTTTTTTTGATTGGAGGTTTAACCACCACTGTGAGCAACTCAGTGGGCTATAAGCAGTCGCGCGTCCCTAATTTGGGGTCACTGGTTCCAGGGAAGGGAGAGGGCCAGTGCTGTAAGACAAACAACATCCATGCCTCACAGGGATTCGAACCCGGACCCCTTACGGACGAATGATCAGAGGCCATCGCTTAGACCACTACGCCACCGGAGCGGCAACGCGAATTTGCAGTGTTGAATACGTAACCGTACATGTGGGCGGAGGGTATGAATAGCACACGTGGCTTTTTTCCGCGATTAGTTGTTCGCTCGTACTCCTCGGCGACATTCGTTGTTTCTTGCAGGTGTTGGTTCAATTTCATAAGCATTCAGGTAAAATGAGTTGCTACGAACGTATTGATGACGGAATGGTCGGTAGATTTGAAGCAGGGCAATCGCAAGTTGCTACAGGGCCCAGTGTCGTCTGCAATTTGTGGAAGCAGTTTAAGGACACCGGATCCATATCGAGGTCTGGGCAAGGTCGCCCAAGAGCCACGACGGCCAATGAAGATCGTTATTTGGCAATTTCAGCGAGGCGCCACAGCTATCTCGTGAGCTGCATGCCGCCACTGGAACCAGTTTCAAAGGTTACCGTTTCCCTAAGGTTTTTTGCCAGAAGATCCGCTCGCTTCAGAACACGTTTACCATGGTGCAGATATCATGGACCGGACTTCAGTGGGGTAACGTTCTCTTCACAGACGAGTCGCGATTCAGCCTGGACACTGATTCTTGACGTACCTTCATCCGGAGAGAACCTGGGACCCGATACCTTTCCACCAACATCCTAGAAAGGGACCGCAATGGCAGCGGTGTTATGTTGGACGGCTTCACGTGTTTAACAGAGGCTCCCTGACTGCTGAGAGGTATAGGGACGAGATATTACAGCCCTATGTTCGACTTTTCAGGGGCGCAGTTAGCCCTCGGTTCCTTTTTATGGACGACAAAGCTCGTCCACATAGGGCTCACCTGGTCGATTATCTTGAAAGTGAGGAAATTCGCCTGATGGATTGGCCAGCCAGACCTAAACCCTATCGAACAAGTCTAGGACTCCAATTGCAGTTTGCCATTCCTCTCAGAGAACCATCCAGCAGCTGAAAACTGCGTTGCTGCAGGAGTGGGGCCCACTGCCACTAATCAACTACCTCGTTTATAGTACGACTGTGAGAGGGTACCATATCCGATATTAGTCATTTTATGTTCGATCTTGCAACGTTTGATTTTGAACATTCCTGCGCTGATGAGCCTTACTGACGATCATGTACCGTGACTGTCGTATGGTGTAATTTTTTCTTATATAACTGTGTGTCCATTTGGTTTTTAAAAATTCGACAAAATTTGTAAATTCTCTTAATTTTGAACATCAGTGTAGTTCGTTATACGGAAGTTCGATTTACTTTCAGAATCAAAAGCTACAATTAAAGTTCTGACACCGTTAATTGGACTTGCTGCACGCGCCCTAGAATTTTCTGAGTTCAAAAAATAATATAACAAAGTAATTTCTTAGAGAAAGCAGCCTTTTAACTGAATTTAACTTTACGTACTACGCGCAAACAATTTTTGCGGTTCAGAAGGGTATTCGTCAATACTTGGCAATATTTTCCTGTGCTACGTTGGAATGTTAAGTACATTTCAGGATGCGCAAATGAACTGCTCGAGTTATCAAGCGACTTCGGCTTTGTTTTCCCAGGTGGGCCAGGGTTCGAGTCCCGAATCAGGTATGGATGGTGTGTTTGTCCTGCAGTAGAATACATGTTTTTGCAGAGGAATCAGTGTCCCCAAATTAGGGACAAGATACTCCTCCTAGCCTTAAATGCACATGGGGACAGTTAAACTCTCGCCAGCACCAGGGAAATTGCAGGGTGGGTGCACACGTACAAGTTATGGAATCGCGCGCGCGGGATATTATCGGACAACCAGCCCGTGAGGCTATCAGTCGAGACGTCACGGGCGTGAGAAGCTAGTGGTTGTGCTGCAACGGTCTGGAAAACGAAGGGATGCCAATGTAGTTAAGACGCGGCTGTACGCGATTTCGTCAAACGAATGAGTTCACGAGAGGTGTTGTAGGCCTCCGTACCGCAGGATGGTCCTTGCGGAAGAAACTCCACAGACGTCAGTTGCATTTGGAGAAAGGAGTTGCCAGGAAGGATCAGAGTCGTAGGGGGAACGCAGCACTGAGATGGACGTCCGATCAAGTCGTGCTGTGGACCCACATTTGTACGGGAAGGCTTGGATGCTCCGATATCGATATGGACAATGCCGCACCGATTGGCTGCCTCTGGAGGCCATGTGGCCAACAGCCACTCACTGCTGGTACCCATTTACAGGCACAGTGACACTAGTTTCTGCAAGACATCACAAACTCCATTTTTCAACAGGATAACGCTCAGCCTGCTTTACAATGTGTGCAGATGCTTCCATGGCCAGCACGAACCCACCAACCTCTTGCACATGTGGGACACATTTAGTACTCACCCACCCCCGCAAAATGTACTGTGAACTCTCCTTGCCTTGGATTAAATACTGTATTGCCCAAAATGGGGGCCACATACCTTATTTATCATCCTGTATATTCAGCTACTAGAGACTAGCCTGTATGCGACAAATAAGTTGCCACCCCAGTAGCGCAGAGGTCAAAGCGATGGCTTCTGATCATTCGTCTAAAAGGGGTCAGGGTTCGAAACACCCGCGAGGCATGGATGTTGTCTTACAGCATTGACACTCTCCCTTCCCTGGAACCAGTGGCTCTAAATTAGGGCCGGGCAACTGCTTATAGCCCATAGTTTCTCACGGTGGTCTTAAGCCTCCAATTGAAAAAAAAAAAAAAAACCTGCCTGAAGTCCATAACAAAAACAAATTCTTGGACATTTAGTTGGTCTACTGACCTACAAAATATATATCACAATTAAAATGAACACTGAAATACAAAAACAAAGCTAATTGCACTCTTCAATACTCCACCCCCCCCCATTTCTGATTGAAGGTTTAACGACCAGAGACAATGGGCTATAAGCAGTTGCCCATCTCTAATTTAGGGCAGTGATTCCAGGGATTATTCACACACGGACACCTTTCAGACGAATTATCGGAAGCCATCGCTTAGACCACTGTGCCACCAGGGCGGCATCACCCTTTTCATTTGGTGCCTCTCCCATTCCTCTAAGTGGAATATCAACAATTTTTTTTTCAAATGTCATCATGCAAGTCTCATGAAAAAAGCAAGACAAAGTATTTTATTTCGGGCATGAAGAGAAACACTGCCATAACACCTTGGCACATGTATTGCAGAAGCTGAACTTTTTAGTGGCATTCCAACTCTGTAATAATTCATGCCATTTCTACACTGAAGAGCAATTGAATTAGAGACAGCTGGCAAATGTGGTGCTGTGGGCAGCCCTGTAAACGGAAACAACACGACATATGCAGCAATCCGACAATATTAGGAGTGATGAGATGGTAAACGGTAAGAGTAGGACGCAATATCTAAGCGCATTTGATTATGGGCAAGTTGTCGGGGCCTGACGAATGGGTCACTCCATCTCGGAAGTTGTGCAGGCACTGGTATTTTCACGAGCCACTGCCGTGGACAACAGCGTGTAGATGAGCTGGGTCATCGTCGGCTAGCTCGCATTGTAACAACGGATAGACGGGCCACAGTGCAAGAAATCACTCTGCATTTTAACGCTGGTGCACAAAAACTTGTAAGCAGCCACACCATCTTTCTTGACATGGGGTACAGAAGCCATCGTCCGTAGGTACCGCTGCTGACCGCACAGCACAGGGTGCAAAGATTAGCATGGGTGCAGGAACATCGCCACTGGACCCTAGACACGTGGGAAAATGTTGCCTGTCTGATGAGTAGATTCCTTTGGTACATGGGGATATGAGTACAGTGCAAACCACATGAAGTGATGGATCCTTCTTGCCAGCAGGGTACTCTTTAAGCTGGTGGGAGTGGCATTCTCGTCTGGGGACTGTTTACGTGGACTGAAATGGTACCCCTGGTACGTGTGATATTGTCCCTCACAGGTAGTTACCGGGATATCCTGGACGACCATTTGCTCCTGTTTTTTTTGAGTCTTCAACATCCCACTAGGGACCTCATCCTGCAACAAGACAATACACGCTCCCGAATTGTAGGATGAACACTCCACCGAAATGATCACTACCTTGACCTTAATCCCATCGAGAGAGATGTTAGAGGCTCTGACCCCCCTCCATCAAATCTTCATGAACTGTTGGAGCTTGTTCAGGGGTCGTGGATCCGTATGGCTTTCCAACGCTTCCGGTGTCTTGTTGCAACAAATCGCTGTCGTCATCAGGGCGAAAGGTATTGCTACACATTACTAGATAGGTATCTCTAAATCAATTGTTTTTCAGTGTATATATATATATATATATATTTTTTTTTAATTGGAGGTTTAACGACCACCGTGAGCAACTCAATGGGCTATAAGCAGTCGCCCGTCCCTAATTTAAGGTCACTGGTTCCAGGGAAGGGAGAGAGCCAGTGCCGTAAGACAAACACAACATCCATACCTCACCGGGATTCGAACCCGGACCCCTTCGGACGAATGATCAGAGACCACTGCGCCGGCCAGTGTATATTTAATGCATTACAGTAAACTATTCTAATTTTTGTTTCTTTCTCTAAGGAATAAAGATTTATAAGTCAAATTTTTGGATAGTACCCTTACTCTCCTACCTCAGGACTACAGCTAAAGTGTTGCCATCTACTATAGCTGTAGTCTGGAAAAAAGGGCAGGGTACTACCCAAAAATTTGACTTATAAATTTCCTTTATTACTTAGGAAAAAAAAATATTTTGAAATAGGACAAGTTAATCATTGCTGCTTTTTGATGTAAAAACGAATGGCTTTCAGGATAACTACCTCAAAGGTTAGAACCTTAAATCATTTGTAAAAAATGCAGGTGTCCAGATATTAATGGTAGGGCAGTGTACATTAGTTGGTACCTACTAAAATTCTGTATCAGGCTTTTTTTTTTCTTTTGTTCCTCAATTCATGCCTTCTGCTTTGCCCATCTAATCCCTGTTGGAGAGAACAATTTTCACACACCTGTAGGTACTTCCTTGTTAAGCATTTTTTTCAACCTGAAGGTTCATTTCTCAGCATTTTTATTCATCAAAATTTTCAACACAGCATACACAAAAAATAGTCAGACCACTGAAACTTTACTGCCTTAAATTTCTAAAAAAATATGCATCCCTCTTCCACTAAATATTGGCATTTAGATAAAGCTCCCTTACTTCTGATGATTGTAGACAGGAAAAACATTAGTGTTGGGTAACATTAATAGCCCTATCCAAAGTTCACTCACGTATAAACCCACAGAATGAAGTGAGTTACAAATAACTGATGGTAGAATTCAAATTTAAACCAGTACAAATTGGGTTAAACTATGACTTCATTCTCTTATTGCAAAAAGGCTTCATTTGGATTTATGTATCACTCAATAAATCATGAATGTAGCACAAAATGCAAATAAATGGCTCATTTGTACCATTAATGTCAGTTCTACAAGATTATCATGGTAAATGTGGAATGATTTTAGAGACTTATAGGCATGTATTTACAGCAACTTAGTAACCCCCATTATAAACTCTTCTCTACATATAGTCATCCAAACAAGTCTGGAGCATACTCTCAAAAAAAAAAAAAGTTCTAAACTGGTGCAACTCCTTTTAAGAAAGCAATGTACTAGCTCTTAACTTCAGTTTTCCTATCGCTCTTCTCTAATTGAACCTTGGAAAAGTCAAGTTCCGGCTTAATGCATTCTATTGACTGTGCAACTGCTGAAGGGTTCTATTCTGCTTAATATTAAATTCTAAAACAATTTAATAACTTGATTTACCTTTAAATCAGATTGTCTTAAAGAAGTATATGTTTTGAAACAAGCCTGCTTAAAAAGCAGGTATTTGTGTGCAACGTAAAATTAGGATGTGTTCAGCTGCGATACAAAACACAATAGTTGAGCATTTTTGTCAGTTATCAAGCCCACAATAGCCATAACCCAGTGAACTGCGAGTTTTAAGTAACTTACACCTGCCTTGTGTATCTAATTACAGTAAATCTTTAATGTACATAATTTTAGTCTGCACCAGCTGTAGTTTATGAAACATGATTATTCAAGTGAGAAGAAATCGGGTAAACTTTACATTCTCGAGAAAGTGAAAAAGCATCAAGAACTTTTTTTTTAAAATCCTTATGCAGATAACACAGTTCTGCTGTAGTATTTTATTTTAAGCATACACACATGCACTCAACTCCAAAATATTTAGGGTAAACTTATCAACCTAATAAAATTCAGGTTTTTTCAAACTTTGCCTATGGTACTCCCATGCACATAGAAAAGCAATCACTAACCTGCTGGGCAAGGATATCTTTTGATTACACCAACAGAGTAGTCAAAAGACATCTACAGGATCTTGCATTTGAATTTACTTTCTTAAATTAAAGTTAAACCCAGCTGCAGGCAGAAAACTTCCCCATGAAGGTGAAATTTTTTTTTTTAAACAAATTTTGCAGGAGTGTTTCTGCTTGTACTACACATTTGCATTGAGAACTGGGCCATGCTACAAAACTGGAATCATTTCCTGTTAGAACAGTTTACATTGTTAATTATATTTCCCAGTTTAGCAGCTGGTATTTTTAAAAATGCAACTTTATGTTGTCAAACGGTATGTACTCTTGTTGGTTGAGAAGCAAATTTCTCTCGAAGAGAGGCAACACTGATTACAAAAAAAAAAAAAAAAAAAAAAAAAAAAAAATCAGGTGTAAACATTCTAGTAGGGAAAAAGTCCATATGACAAATTTTACCTAAGAGGATTTGTTTGGTGTAACCATGTGCTATATTTTAGCCTCCCCCTCCTTTTTTAAGCACTTGTGTCTATGTCACAAACCTGGAAGCAGTTTTGTTATAATAAATACCTTGTGCTTTGGACAGCATACTAATGAATAAAATGTAAAGATTTCACAAAATACAAAAACAAAAATTACAAATTTTCTTTATTGTGTATTATTATTCTAGCTCCACTTCAGTCAAACAGCCCTGCAAAAAAGAAAAAATACATTTTAGTATGGCAAACTTCAAATATTGAAAACAAATTTCAGTAAACAGAAGTGTAACTGCAAAATAACATGCTTAAGTTACATTAAAGATCAAGATTTCAACTACAATTATTTTGAATTATAGTAAAGGACAGATCTGTGGGTCATTCCATGTCAAATCAACACAAAAATAGCATTTTCAACCTACCCCCCCCCCATAGAATTTATAAAATTTGGCACACATGGAGAAATGAATGCCAATTAATAAGTATCTTTTAGTTTCTGAAATACACAACTTCGAAAATGGACCGAAAGCTTCAATTTTCACGTATTACAAAATTGCCCACATTTTCTTTCCTAGTTGGCACAGAACCTCTATATTAGTATCTTTGGAAAGCATTTGATGTGGCCTTTCATATATGTCACATGAATATATTTATAAAATTTTTGGTTTCAAGGTCAAACACTGAACTTCCATATCTCAAAAAGGGATATTTTAAAATTATTTAAAATTGTTATGTTATATTTATGCTCTTTAATACACTGCTGGACAGTTGCTAAGGACGGATCATAAACGGCTACATAGCGCATAAAAAAGTAAGTGTGGTTGGATGCCAAGTGAAATAAAATAATGTCAGAATGCCAGGACATTACAAGAAAGACAATTTATTGTGCTCTGAAATCCAGAAGGCTTTGGAACGTGTTCAAGGGACAAACAACAGGCCATTTTGTGCAGAATACGTAACCGTGAAAAATACAATTACCGTCCGCAGGCGTTCCGGCGTAAGATGTCAATACGGGATATGGCCACCATGGAGGGCGATGCAAGATTCCACATGTCGTGTCATGCTTTGCACAACATTATCAAGCAGCTGTTGGGGTAATTTATCCCATTCCTCTGTCAGTGCACGGATGAGGGTGTCATTGTTTATTGGAGGGCATTGGCGACCAGGAAGACTCCCCCCAAAGCATCCCACACATTTTCAATGGGATTCAGATCTGGAGAACGTGCTGGCCATACGGGGCGTTGAATATCCTCGCTCTCAAGACACTCCTGGACAGCGACTGTTCGATGACATGTTGCGTTGTCGTCCATGACTGCGAACACGACCTCCCCCGTGACGTTTGCTACACTCTCAATTTGTTTGAAATGATTTCCAAAGGCCTTGAAACAACACTGTGGCTGACGTCGCACTCCCTGGCAACATCTGTTATTTTTCAATTGATTCTTTCCCTTTCAACTTTGCGTTTGAACAACAATCAATACGCGTCAAATCCTTGATATCTCTTATCAGCGCTATGACGTCACGAACAAGTTCGGCAATCCAAAATTTGCATATGCACAACACGTCTTACTGTATCCCGCATTTATGCTAATTTCCACATTTTCCTGCCTTCCATTTTATGGTTGCTATTGTCATCCATCATTAGCAATTGTCCGGCAGTGTATCTCAATTTGAGAACATCATGGGATACTGGGATATAAAAAGCAGAAAGAAACCATGTCAATATGTGCTTTAAATAAAGGCTTGCAAAGTATTGGAGAAACACCAATAATAAAAAAAAAAGCTTTAAAACATAAGGTGATGAATATTTCTGACAGTGACTCACCTTCTGAATTAGGTGAATTGGATATAATAACTCAGTTAAAGGAAAAATTTAATAGCACCGACGATAAAATTTACAAGTGCAAATTTTAACTGTTTTACCTAAGAATTGGTCTGTCAGAAAGGTAGAATTTGGAGGAACCAATTACGTGGTAAAAAAAGCCAAACAACTTGTCAGAGAGGTATCCCTAGCATCCCCTAACACAAGACCAAGTCAAGAAACAGCTAGCCTTGTAAAAACATTTTATAACAGTGATGACATAAGTAGAATTATGCCAGGTAAAAAGGATTGTGTATCAATGGAGGTTGAAGGAGTAAAAACACATGTACAGAAAAGACTGGTACTGAGTAATCTAAATAAAACATTTCAGCAGTTGAAAGACGAGTACCCAGATCTTAAAATTGGATTTTCCAAATTTGCTGAACTACGACCAAAAAACTGCATTTTGGCAGGTGCTAGTGGAACACACACTATCTGTGTTTGTCATATGCATGAAAATGTCAAGTTAATGCTGATTGGATGTAATTTGAAGGAACTGAGTAAAGAGAAAGAAACCCCCAATTGATTCATACAAGACCTGTGTGGCTTCATTGGTTTGTAATCGTCCAAAGCTAATTTGCTACTTGGAAGAGTAACAACTGCCCAAAATCTGAGAAATTTAAATATATTGAGAGGCTTTTCCATAAAAACAGCATTCAAATAATAACATAAGCAGTGGTTGAGTGTTGATCAGTCAGTCCTTGAAACTTTATCAACCACTTGTGACGACTTTATTGATTGAAAAACTAACAAGTGCGGGCGGTCGTAGCGAGCGATGGGTTTGCCTCCTCGGGGCGCTCCATGGTAACAATGGCACACACAACAGGAACTAGGGCCTCTGTGAATCTTGGAGAGGTGCCAGCTAGTTCTGTGTGACATTGGCGAAAAGACCCCAACTCACTGGGGTTTGTTCCAGAATCCTTAGGTTGAATGACCAACTGGAACCCTCAGCTGTGGGCTAATCCCCCACACTGATGTACTTACCTGATTAAAAAGACAAAAAGAAATATTAAGAATGACTCAAGTGTGGGATATGGTGGACCTACCACACTTGAGAAGGACGATCCACCACAAAATCGACCTGGACTTTCTAAACGGCATATGAGAAAGCGATCTCGGCTGAGTGAATGTAAGATTGGTGTATGGAATACTAGAGGTATAAATGGCAAGATGAGTGAGGTGATTGAGGAGATGAATAAGTATAGACTGGATGTGCTGTGTGTAAGTGAAACCAAAAAGAAGGAAATTGGGGTAGAAGAAGTGAATGGCACGGAGTACTGGATAATGAGAGGACAGGCTGGTGTAGGTGTGATTTTAAGTGAAAAGATGAAGAACAACTTGATTCACTATAGTTGCATAAGTGAGAGAATTCTCTGGATTCGTTTGAAAGTGAAACTTCAGAGAATTGTAATTGTTGTAGTGTATGCTCCTTGTGACTCGGAACCTTCTGGAATAAGCTAAAAGCTGTTTTGAGCCAGTTTGGTGCTAAAGAAAAAGTTATATGATCCTTGTGTGAATCATTAATTGAACTCTGCATTGAGAATGATTTGTGTGTATCTAATACATTTTTCAACCACAAGTATATACACACATACTTGGGAAAATCTTACTCTTGGTCAAAAGAGTGCGATAGATTTTGTTGTTTACGATCAGCGTTTGAAACACTTAGTTGTTGACACCCGTGTGATGAGAGGTGCGGATGTTGGTTCTGATCATTACTTGGTAGTGTTACGAGTGAAACTTAATGTTGGTTGGAGGAATAGGAAGAGACCCAGGATAGAAAGAATAAAGGTTGATAGGCTCCTTGAAGATCATCAGCAGTATTCTGACTTACTCAGAGAACGACTGAAGGATCTGAAGTCTGGTGAGAGGGATGTAGAAAAGAAGTGGGAATGTTTTAAGAACTGTGTTGTCACTGCTGCTAAAGAGGTCTGTGGCACCACAATAGTGGGTAACAATAGAGGTGATGCTTGGTGGAATAGTGAGATTGAAGAGGCAGTAAAGAGAAAGAAGGAAGCCTATTTGGGGATGTTGCAAGGTAGAGTCTCTGTGGATGAATATCGCTGTAAGAAGTGTGAAGCTGCTTCGCAACAGTAAGGCAAAAGATAGGAAAGAGAAAGTGGAAAGGCATGAACTGGCTTTCTGGAAAGATAGAAAGTCCTTCTGGAAGTACATGAGACTCAGGAAAAATAGGGGAAACAAAGTTGTGTGAAGAATGACATTGGGGAAATGATATGGGAGCCCAATGAGTTAAGTGACAGATTAGGTGAATACTTCTGTGAGTTATTAGATCAGGAGAGCAAAAATGATTCTGAGACAGATGCAGATGATGTCACAATGAGGGATCTCAAGAGAAGAAGTGTGTAATGCTCTAAAATCTCTTCAAAATGGTAAGGCTCCAGGAGTTGATGGCATAACTGCAAAGATGTTGAAATATGGTGGTGACTCTATAATTGACTGGTTAACTGAAATTTGCCAGTTGTGCTGGGAGTTAGGAATGGTCCCTCGGGATTGGAAGGATGCTATCGTTGTTCCCTTGTAGAAGGGAAAAGGTGATCAGACTGAATGCAAGAACTATTGTGGTATTAGCCTACTGAGTGTGCCAGGGAAAGTGTTTGGTAAGGTTGTTATTGAAAAAGTACGGGGTCTTACATCATTGAAAGTGTGGGATGTTCAGAGTGGTTTTATGCCTGGTAAAGGCTGCACTAACCAGATTTTTGCATTACGCATGACAATTGAAAAGCATCTGGCTGTTGGGAAGAAAGTTTTTACTGGCTTCATAGATTTAGAGAAAGCTTACGACCGAGTCAATAGGACACTTTTGTGGAAGGTATTGAATGAATATGGTGTTACTGGGAATCTACTTAATAGTGTAAAAGCCATGTATGCTGGTAGTAGAGCTTGTGTACGAGTGAATGGTGTTTTGTCAAAATGGTTTTCCATTGGTGCAGGAGTTAGACAAGGTTGTGTAATGTCACCATGGCTGTTTAACATATTTATGGACGCATGCATGCGTGAGGCCAAAATAGATAATAGTGGTTTATGTCTTGGTGATATCCATGTGTGCAGATTGCCGTATGCTGATGACACTGTCCTGTTGGCAGAGAGCAAAAGTGAGTTGCAGAGTATGTTGACTCGGATGCACAAAGTTTGCATGAAATTCAAACTGAGTATAAATAAGGGAGAAAACAAAGTTATGGTGTTTGAGAGAGGAATGGGTAGCACTGAATGTAATGTAAGTATAAATGGCACTGTGATTGACCAGGTGAGTGAGTTTGTGTATTTAGGAAGCATGTTTGACAGAGAGAACAAGTTGGATGGTGAAATCAGTAGGCGAGTGAATTCTTCTTTGAAAGTCATAGCTGCTCTGGGAGGTTTTCACAGGAATGATGGGTTCTTTAGAGAGTCCCGCATGGCTGTGTATGAAACAGTAATTGTTCCTACTCTGATGTATGGCAGTGAAACCTGGGAGTCGTTTGTGTGCTGGAGAAATGCGTTACTTACGTGGGGTTTGTGGCAAGACACGATCTGATTGTGAGGAATGAAGATGTATTGCAGTTGTGTGATGTAAAGCAAAATGCTGTTAGCAAGGTGGAGACCAATATGCTTCGGTGGTTTGGCCATGTTGAAAGAATGAGTGATGAAATGCTTACTAAGAAAATATTTTCAGCCCAAGTGGCAGGAAGGAAAGGCAGAGGAAGGCCAAGGAAGACATGGGTGGATCAGATTCAGGAGTGTCTGCATGAGAAAAAGATTATGAGTATGAAGTATAAAAGATCTTGTGTACGGCGTGTAATTGATATCAGTGAAGCACGAGTTGTATGTCAAGATCACTGTAAATGGCGAAGTTTGATACGACAACAATAAGTAAAAATATCTGGAAGTTTGTATTCCTTTTTGGAGCTAACCTCTGAATCTCAGAGAACAGCTTAGTGATATGTATGTATGTAAAACTGACAAGTACTGTGATGGCATTTATTTATTGCTGAACAGCAATCATCTTTCTTTGGAGATTGCACAAAAAAAAAGTGTGGTGAGTATGTAATAGTTTGTGATTTTTCTGAAATTTATTCTTTAAGATGAATTTCAGGTATTTCACTGGAACAATTCACCCATTTGTTGTATATTACAACAATGGAGACAGTAATCACAGCATAGAAAATATTAGTTTTGTGATAATTTCTGAATGCCTTTATCACGACACTTCAAAAAAAGTTCATTCAGTTTTTAGCCAAAAGATTTAATGGGACACTTAGGAAAATGATATACTTTTTCTGATGTTGCAGCAGCTCACTACAAGAATTATAAAAAAAAATTCTTAAATCTGTGCTGTCATGTAAAGGATTTCGAAATTCAAGCAGAGTGGCATATCTTTGCTACAGCTCATGGAAAAGGAGTGTCAGATGGCATTAATGGAACTGTGAAGAGACTAGCAGCTCGTGCCAGCTAGAAGCGTCTACACACTGGGCATCATCTAATATTGCAGGGATACAATTTGCTTATGTCACTTCCCAGCAATATGAGAAAGAAAAATTTATTTTACAGGAGCATTTTTTGTAGTCTCGTGTTGTCCCTGGCACCAAGAAGTTGCATGCCTTCATACCATGTAGCAATAGACTTCTATGCAAATTTTTTTCTAATTCCACAACAGCCAAAGAAGGAGAACTTAAAATAGAACAGTTAAATGGATTTGTAACTCGTGTTTATGAAGCACAGTGGTGGGTAGGATGTATTCTCAGTGTGAATTATGATCTACAAGAAATCAAAGTTAACTTCCTCCATTCCCATCATTTTATTATCCTGAAAACCCTGACATATTACAAATACCTGTAGTTTCAGTACTGACCAAAGTTGACTTACGAACTGCTACTGGCAGAACCCAGTGTTTAAGCTGCGTTCGCTATTTTCGCGAAATGCGACGAGTTAATCTAAAATGCGAGAAAAAAAAATGAGTGCCTGTCGCAAAATTGCGCCCGCCGTTTAAATATTTCCATCAGCAGATTCTACTCCGGCTATTCTATTTTTGTGGAAACTAAAGTTTCCAAAATTCTGGCAGCGATTTGTACTCCGCTAATGTTATTTTCTTAATCCTTAAGGAATAATAGGTCCCTACAGCACCTTTTGAATCACTCCCCACCCCCTACATACACTCTAGAGCGCTCCATAAAGGGTGGGGTAGGCTGGCAGGGTAAGATCGAGGCTAGAGGGATTAGAACACTTCCCCCATTCAAGTCAACTGCGATGCCCTGACGGCGATGTCTACGGCTTCATTCCCACCCCCCAAGGCCATAAACAACCTCTGCATTCGCGACCGAAGTGACCTTTTAAACTTCTATAGAGAAGGAACACATATTAGGAAAGATAAGTGCAAGCTTGGGGTTGCTCTCGCCACTCAAGGTGCTGTCCATCATGCAACGTGCCGCATTACAATGGATAAATTCATTATTAAGAAACGCAAAGATTGCGAAGACAGTGCCAATAAAACAACTGAAAAAGAATGAGTTCAAATTTAAAAAAGTAAAACTGCTACTCAATCTAATATACCTTCCGAGCAACTTGTGCAAAAATGGTGCTCCCTTTACAAATGGGTGCAAGTTAACTGGAGGGATAAAATACCATATTTAAACTGCGAACTGTGCATTGCAGCAAGAAAAAGCTACGTCCTAGCAAGTGATAAATTAAGTGAAAATTCCCAAATACCAATTATTTTCATATATTTGTTTTTGCGTATGGCTGCCAACTAATCAAAAAATATCCTACGCGGAAGGAGTGCGATTGAAGCATCAAATATTTAGGGCGATTAAAACATCAATCAATTTAGGTTGATCGAAACACCAAAACAATAATGTGTCAACTTTCCATCGCGCACGACAGAGACAAAGCGTGTGCGTAACTACAGAAGGAAAAAAGTTTTTAATTTCAGTTGTTGTCGAAACCACGGCTTCCCAGCTGGAGAAAAAACCTCAGGAAATAGTTGCTTGTAAACAACTGCTAAGGGCGCACTCTTCACCTTAAGATACTGGAAGCGGAAACAAACAAGACCGAAATAAGAAAATAAACAAAGAATCCTGGCGGCCTCAATCCTCAGAAAATGTAAACACACTCAACAGTCTGTCAGGCAAGTAAAGTTTCACCACGTGGTTTGTCATCACATATTTTACAAGCTAGAGGGGGATGGATTACGAGGGGAGGACGTACCAGAAACTGTTGTCAAGGGGTAGGAGGTTGTTTTTTTTCGTTCTCTTTTCAAGCAGTACTGAAAAAGTATTTTTAAATATTTATTTTTATGTATTGTAATTAATTTTGAGTGTTAGCAATTACGAAATTCCCTATTCGAAAAACATTTAACACTGCTATGTTAACGATTCAAAAGAGACAGTTCTGTTTTCTGCAAAAATAGCATGAATTCCATCAAAGCTGAAAGACCGATTGTGAAATAAGTTCTTGCCCGCGATCGGCAGAAATGACATGGAAGAGGTAGGAGGGAGGTCCCAGAGCAAAACGAGGAAGCACATTCAAAATCACACATCCGGTAAAGTAGCTGTTACCCTCCGTACTTTGCCCACCCCCTCTTCTATAAGAAGCAAGGAAGTGCAAACGCAGAGGAATGTTTTCACCACAAGCTTTTTTTTTTTTAACATTTGCAAGTACCCGTAAATTAATGTGTGAAATACACATGTACTCACACTACAATAATTGTAGGACTAATATTATTTTCACAGTGCATTTTTTTTTGCCGATTTGCGATGTGTACTTTGTCTTTGTTTGATATTAAGAAATAAATATTTAGAAGGCTGAAATGGTAATATTTTATTATATTGTAATTAAAATAATAGTTGGTTTGAGGAATATGCTGTTACTATTAATAAAAATTTAAATTTAACTGGTTTTAGAAATACTTGGATTGAGAAGGGTTATTGATGCTCAAAGACTTTTATATATATATAAGTGTAAATAAGTAAGTCTTTTTTTAATAAATTTTAACCTAAAATACGACTGTGTACCCCAGTAAGTTCAATCGCGAAAGCAACTTATGTCGTAACCCGGGTTTTCGGTGCATCTCTTGACACAAATGAAATTTTTATTATTAGTAACAGTATTGGCATTTTACTTATTCAATTCATACTGGCCATTAATCAAATCATTCAATCATGCAAAGACAATGGTAACTCACAAAATCAAATTTCAGATTTGGATTTTATGCTTATTTAATAATGATTTTAGAAAAAAAAATCCTTATCCTGTTAGCTGTATATCAACTTACACTGCCTAATACAGTTTTCTTTTAAATATGTTAGTATCTTCCAAGCTGTCCAAGGCATTGTTGGAGCGAACAATTAATTTGATATTACAATTTTTTGAGTGACAAAAGCAGCTAACTTTCTTTAGCATTTTGCGAGCCAGCTTAAACCCTGGCAGAACCTACAGACTATCTCCTAGTAAAATTTATGCAGCATCTTCTAAATTAACTTTGAAAATAGCTCCAGCATTATGCCACAGCTAAAAACTTGAATGGACAAAAGTGATTCCTGGACTTGACAGTTAAGCACAAATTAAAGTCTAAGTTGATTTCCATTTTTTTTAATTTCCTTAATTAATTAAAAAGCTATTTTCCTTTTCCATTTTATGATTTGTTCAATAGTAGTACTGTGACAGAACTATAAACTTACTGACATGCATATTTTTTAATCAGACAATGTATTGTAGGACAAAAATAATAGCTCATATGCCATTTTAGATAAAAATATGCAGACAAGTTTCTTTTTATAACTCAGTAGATATAAAAAAAAATCTTTCTAATAAGATAAAATTATTTGGGGCCATTGATTGCACAAAATCCTTTTATTTTGTGTACAAGTGATTTTAGTATGACAATGAGGGGTAGAGATTCCTATTTAAATTTATAACTGATTATCCCATTGTGGTCCCAAGTTGAGATTCACAGATACTGTAGAGCATAAATATACGAACAAAAAAAAAAAAAACCTTTTTGAGTACGGGAAGGTCGAAGTGTTTGACTTTGAAACCAAAAATATTTGTGTGATATATCATATGAAAGGTCACATCAAATGCTTTCCAAAGATACCAATCAGGAAAGAAAATATGGGCGATTTTGTAATACATGGAAAAGTAGAAACTGAAAGCTTTTGGTTCATTTTCGAAGTTGTGTATTTAATTGGCATTAATTCATTTCTCTATAAGCTTCACAAATGTGCCAAATTTCATAAAATTCTGAGGTGGTCAGGTTGTAAGCCATGTTGATTTGACATGGAATAAATAATATGTAATTTTTCAGGTTAACACATAAGGAGAAACAAAAATCTGGAGTTTCATGATGACGAAGAGTACATTTCATTGTAGTACAGTAGAAGTGCCCTTCAAAGTCAAGCCAGCCAATGGAGTGAATCATTTTTGGGTTCCATCAGATGGCAGCTGATGCCCCAGTTAGTGCTTCCAACCATAACATGTTTTACCTGAAAGAGGTTAACTTGGGATCAAGAACAGAGGGAAGTAATTATCTCATATCCATTTGGTGATGGAAATGTTAAATTTGATAGCTAAATGATAATGCAATTGCTTTGAATATTTGTTTCAGCATAGATGGTAAAAATAAAATGTTCCAGAACTGTAGACATTTAGTTTGTTTCACAATTGTGGATTCTTTGATGAGACCCCCAACCCCTCCATTACTTTTTAAATTAAGGGAAACAAAAGGCAACATAAGCACAACTGGATACTCTTTGTACATTAATTTGTGATTGAGTAAATAGGATTCTTCAGTGAAAGGTACTTAAATATGGTATTACTTGGAATCTACCCAATTGTTTGAAAGCCAAGTATGCTGGCAGTAGAGCAAGTGTACGAGTAAATTAAGTTCTGAATGGCTGTATAGGGAAGTGCAATTGTTCCTACTCTGATTTATGGCAGTGAAACCTGGATACTACACAGAAGACATGCTCTGAAGCAAAATGTTGTTAGTAAGGCAGATACTAATATTTTTAGTTTATTTGGTCCAGTTGAGATGTTTACTAAGAGAATTTTTCAACCCAGGTGGCAGGCCCAGACTTAGGAATTGCCTGCATGAGAAATATTTAAGTACAAAAGGTCTTGTGAAGAATGAGCTGTGCTGAGAAGTTGCCGTTTCTTTGCAACAAGTCTTCCCAAAATTGTATTTATTTTTTTCACTGCTTATGGTAAGGAACTTTTTGATTCTTGTAATAGAAAAAGCCACCAAAAGGTGAAACTTCCCTACAAATGATCAGACAACTGGTGGAATAAAGAGAAAACTGCAAATTTCCAATCGTCTTCATACTAATTTACCTTGAAAGACTTCAACCAACAATTTTTATTTTTCCTTATTTTGGTAGAACATCTCTAACAAACAC
The DNA here is from genome assembly GCA_039090855.1 of Macrothele yani. NCBI lineage: Eukaryota > Metazoa > Arthropoda > Arachnida > Araneae > Macrothelidae > Macrothele > Macrothele yani. The sequence goes on from CM077017.1 coordinate 17,436,532, forward strand.
TTTCAACAGGAAGTGTGGATTATGCAAATACACAAAAAATATTTGGAAGTGTTTTTTTTTCTGGTGTATTTGCAGTGACTGAAATGACAATGCCCAATGTAGAAACTTGAGAGCACACATCAGTAGTAGAAAATGGAAAAGTTGTGGTGTTTCCAACTGCATTGAGTGGATGAATGATAGCTAGGAAGATTCTGGAAACAAGCTGCAGTGACACCATGGGCAGGTGTGTAATGTTCTGAAAGTTTTCTTGGGGGCACTCTTGCTCTCCCGGTAGTGGTTAATGCCCCCCCCCCCTTCAGCCCTTACAACAGCAAGCCCTCACAATTATAAAAGAAAGGAAAAGTATAGACACTACATTGTAAGCTGAAACTCATTTCCTCAAAGATTTTGCCTGTGCTTTACTGATTTGTTGGTTCAATTCCTTGCAAACTTCCCTGTCGCACTAACACAAAGTATCCTTAAATAATAAAAACCTCCTTGTACAACATATTGCTTAAGTTAAACTCAAAACCAAGCTATCCAACATTCAGCCATCCAGGATTACTATCAAGTTCTGTATAGCTGGCTATGATCACACTGCAAATAAATTGCTCTTAACCACGTTCTAGAAACACAGCAACCGAAAAATTGTTTTTCAGCCGCCGCTGTGGAATTGAACCAACAGAACTCTCGATATCTAGCCGAGTGTGTTACATTTACGCTACGGTGGCCAACAATCCACGGTGCTATGTGTATTTTTAAGTCAGCTTCTGACATAAATCCTTAAGATGGGCTCAGCTACTGAGACGTCTCCATCTGGTGGGCATTAATGGCACTGGCTATATATATATATATATCTTGGACAGCAAATATCAAGTGAGGGTCACATTGATGAAGAAATTAATCGGCGTACAAAACTTGCCTGGAGAGCTTTTGGAAGAAACAGCATAATTTTCAAGAGCAATATGCCATTATGTCTTAAAAGAAAAGTGTTTGATCAATGCATCCTTCCAGTGCTTACGTATGGTGCAGAGACATTGACCTTAACAAAAAGAGAGACATACAAAGGCTGCAGACAACTCAAAGCAGCCTGGAGAGGTGCATACTTGGTGTAACCAGGAGAGATAAGAAGAGGAACACGTGGATCCGAAAAATGACAAGAGTGGAAGACATCATGATCAGAGTCAAATCCCTGAAATGGCAATGGGCTGGACATACTGCCAGAAGGACAGATCATCGATGGACAGCCGAAATTTTAGATTGGATTCCAAGGGACAGGAAAAGACCCAGAAGAAGACCACATGGGAGATGGGTGGATGAAATTCGAAAGTATGCAGGGGTGACATGGAGGAGACTGGCACAAGACAGACCGTTGTGGAGGAAACTTGGGGAGACCTTCGTCCAGCAGGGGATTGATAATGGTTGACAATGATATATATATATATATATATATATATATATATATATATATATATATATATATATATATATATATATATATATATTACAGCAGTTAAATCCAAAGGGCGAGATCCAAGTTGAAAATACTTGGATCTCGCCCTTTGGATTTAACTGCTATAATATATAAATAGCCAGTGCCGTTAATGCCCACCAGATGGAGACGTCTCAGTAACTGAGCCCATCTTACGGATTTATGATGTCAGAAGCTGACTTAAAAATACACATAGCACCGTGGCGTAAATGTAACGCACTCTGCTAGATATCAAGAGCTCTGTTCCACAGCGGCGGCTGAAAAACAATTTTTCGGTTGCTGTGTGTTTCTAGAATGTGGTTAAAGAGCGATCTATTTATTTATTTACTGTCGCCACGTATTTGGAGTATTTTCAACTTGGATTACACTGCAGATTCTTTAGCTTTAGAAATGGCACTAAGCAATGAATTCAACATTGCTTTTCCATTCTCTCACACGAGAACCTCAAATTCCTTATTTCCCTGAATATTATACAACCTCTTTAATCCATGGCCAATAAAATGCTTTTTTAGAAATCATGCTTTAAAGGAAGAAATGAAACTCGCAGTACTTGATGTATGATTAATTGAAAAAAAAAAAAAAAAGGATAGAATTACTTACCGAAGCCCATATCATCTTCAGATTCTTCAGACTCTTCAACTTTCTTCTCTTCTTTTTTGGCTGGAAAACCAAAGCAAACACATACATAAATATGAATTTAACAAACATCACAGGCAAAGATGAAAACAAGAATTATGAATTATGTAGCACTCATTACACAAATAATTACTGTTTTTGAAACTTACAAAGCATAGGATGACACTATAATCTATCATGTAACACCTGTGCTTTCAAATACTAATACAAGGTCATGCCAAAAGTTCTTACCTGCTGTGAATCGCAAGATTGGGTGGGTGACCTTGAAACGGCGCTCATGCTAGACATCGCAATGCTGTTAGAACACTCCACCAAGTTTCTTGCAAAGACTGGTTTTTAATTTGCTTTAGGTGAAAATGTGAGTTATTCTGCCCTTTAACCACTATTGATCTTAAAGTAATTTGCACACTATGAATTGCAGTTAGGAATTGAAATATATACAGTTAAACCTCAACAAACCACTCCCCTTTTAAACTGCCAACACCTTCCACCTATGGGTTACAAAACTTATCCTGTCCACTAAACAGAAATTTCCCCCTCTAAACCGCCATCTACCAGGATGCCTTAAATTTCGTGCTCCTTGCTGGAGAAAAACCCAGTTGAACCGCCTCTCAATATATTCACTTGCAAAGGAAAATCTGAATTGCCCACCTTGCCTTCTGAAGTGTGCCCGAAAGAATATTAAACAATTCCTCCTTTAAGAAGTTTTGCAAATTGGGCGAGATAACAGCCACCACAGCATTTACTTCCATAGAAATGAATGATGCTGTTAGCGAAAAGCTTCCGAAAATCAAAAGCAGACTTCTGTGATTTACTGCATTGTACAGAAGTGAGAAACCTGGCGTGTGCGTATCAGGTTAATTATCAAAAATTATTAAACAGAGGTACAAAATAATTTAAACTGTTCATATGGTTCACTTTACAAACTGACCAAACTACTTTTAAATAGAATCCACAGAGATGCCAACCTGAGAAAGGGGCATCAGTAAAACCGCTTCAACCTTTAGTAAGATTTATTTAAAAAGTATATACTATTAAGTAGAGACAGTAGCAAAAATATTATTTAACAGGTACTAAAACAACAAAGAATAACTCAAAAACCAACAGGTATGAGTAAAAAAGAAAAGAAAAAGTAATAGCAAACCTGAATGTAGAAAGTGTCCAGAATGCAGAGCCTTGGTTTTATCAAAGACCAGCAAAACTCTGCATTTTCTCACTTCCACAAAGACCTAGTTGGAAATGGGTTTCTGCAAAGTCATAGATGCAAGTTTAAAGCCCACTAAAGTTTTATAACTATCATAACCTCCTCAGAGTTGCATGAAGAATCATTTAGTTAAAGTTTTTGCATGCATCTATAACTTTCCTGGCCCAACCCACACTCGTTATCTACCACAAAACACAGAAAAGCGATTACAAAAAACAAGTTGTGAGAGGGTCTGAATAAATAGTCAGAATTATTCAGCAAAAACATGTTGTTGCCGAGCAACCAAGCCGCCTGAGAGATAATTTAAACATGAATAACAGTACCAAAGTACTACAAAGTCTTATTCTTAGTGGTGAAAAAAGCTTTACCCAAAATGCCATAAAATAAAAAAAAGAAATTTTTTTTAACAGAGTCCTGAAAGTAAACAGGATTTTTGTACCCACAACTTCCACAACAACGGATATCACAAGAACAAAAAAAAAAAAAAAAAAAATAAAAAAAAAAAGATGCTTTGGAAAAAATTACATGAAGTTAACAATTCGTTGCAATATTTCAGGAGTGCTTTAAAGAGTATAATAATGTAGATATTATGTTCCTACCAACAATGAAAAAACATTGTTGACAACAAGAATAATAAAACGGCTAAACTACTCAAAGTGCTCAAAAACACACTTAATTTCCAAATTAAGTGAAAGAGAAAACTCAAAGTTAGTAAAACAAACACTGCTTGCACCAAATGCCTACTGCGAAAAAAAAAAAAAAATTTCTGCCTTGAATGCTCACTAATTAATCTTAGAACGAAAAAGAACAAAGATTAGAGCTTAGCTCCTATGCCTCATTTCCTGCACAAGTGACCCAAAACATGGCCGACCACCCTCCTCTGCTGCTCCCTAGAAGCAGGGGGTTGTGGGGGAGGTTCCCAAGTCTTCTCTTCAGAAAAAGACGCTGCCTGTTAAATTTCTACCAAGAGAATTATACAACTAAGAATGAAGTCCTGCTTGTCCAGATAGAGTGGAATAAACTCTCCAGAATACACGAAAAATATTATCAAATACACTTGTAGTGTATTTAATAACTTTTATATGTTTTTAATTACCTTAGTGCACTTCTACAGGCATTACCAGTACCTATTTATTTTAACGCAAGTTTTACTATTTTTAGGTTAATTATTCTAGTAAGAGAATACCTAGTTTACTTTTTATTTATTTTATAATCAAATATAAACTTTTTTGTGTGATTTTATTTTTTATAGGACTGTCCTGTCCATAGAACTAAAGGTTCCTTTTTGTAGTTAATATGCATCCTCCAGACAAACTTCCAAGAAGGCTTTCATTGGCCAGAATCATTTTATTAACTGTGCAGAAATTAAAACAGATCTGCTAACCTAACTACACTGACAGAAAAAAATCCCAACACCACAAAAAAATAGTTGTAGAGGAATGAAATGGCGGCAATACATTTGTATAGGTAACATATTTAATCGATTAAGGTTTCAAGATCACAGCTTATTGTAAGCGTGAGAAGAGCCATTTTAAATGTGAAATGCTGGTACATTAATAACCGGTGTAACCGCCAGAATGTTGAATGCAAGCACGCAAACGTTCATGCATTGTGTCGTACAGGTGCTGGATGTCAGTTTGTGGGATGGAGTTCCATGCCTGTTGCACTTGGTCGGTCAATACAGGGAAGGTTAATGCTGGTTGGGGGTGACGCTGGAGTTGTCGTCCAATGATGTCCCATACGTGCTCGATTGGTGAAAGATCTGGTGATCTAGCAGGCCACGGCAACATGTCGACACTCTGTAGAGCATGTTGGGTTACAACAGCAGTATGCTGGCGAGCATTATCCTTTTGGAAAACACCCCTGGAATGCTGCTCATGAATGGCAGCACAACAGGTTGAATCACCAGAACGATGTACAACTGTGCCATCAGGGTGCGTAGGATAACCACAAGAGTGCTCCTGCTGTCATAGGAAATTGCTCCCCAGACCATAACTCCAGGTGTAGGTCCAGTGTGTCTCGGCCGCAGACAGGTTGATTGCAGGCATTCACCTGGCCTCCTTCTAACCAACACACGGCCATCACTGGCACCCAGGCAGAACCGGCTTTCATCAGAAAACACAACAGATCTCCACTCAGTCCTCCAATGAGCTCTAGCTTGACACCACTGACGTCGCAAACGGCAGTGGTTTGGAGTAAGTGGAATGCACGCTACAGGGCGTCTGGCTTGGAGCTGTCCTTCAAGTAACCAATTTGTAACAGTTCGTTGTGTCACTGTGGTGGCAACTGCAGCTTGAATTGCTGCCGCAGACGCAGTACAATGCGCCACGGCCATACGCCGTACTCGGCAGCCTTCCCTCTCAGTAGTGCCAAGTGGCTGGCCGGAACCCGGTCTTCTTGAGGCAGTACCTTCTCTTGACCACCGCTGCCAACAATTATGCACAGTGGCTACATTCCTGTCAAGTCGTTCTGCAATATTACGGAAAGAAAATCCACCGTCTCGTAGCCCTATTACACGACCTCGTTCAAACTCGGTGAGCTGTTGATAATGGCTTCTTCGTCTTAAAGGCATTCTTGACTAACATCAACACACTACATCGAATCTCAACGATAACTAACGCTCACGAACGTTATAGCGCGTATTTACAGCAAACCTGCTTTGCATGTTTTGAGGGGTGCTACTAGCGCGAAATTTGCATAGACGTCATCTTACAGATGTACTCTCACTGCCTACCAACTGTCGTTTATCTAACACAACCCCTTCTTGGTGTTGGGATTCCCCCCCCCCGTCAGTGTATTATTCAGAACAATTTTTCTTAATATTCTTTTTATGAAAAGAGTTGGAATCTTGTTTTCTAGAAAACTGTTTAATAAGATTCTAATGTGGTTATTGAAATCCAAATTGTTTCTGCAAATTCTTGAAATTCTAAGTACCCGAGAAATTAGTACATTGTCAATTACTTTGGTAGAGATGCTATTGTTCCGATGCAGATATTTTATTACTGCACCGGAACAATAGAATCTCGACCAAAGTAATTGGGTTACCACTATTAAGTTTAATGCTTAAGTCTAGGAAATCTAGTTCCTGATTACTGTGGTTGGTTTTACATAAGTTAAGAGAGCTAGGATAGATATTTGCAAAATCACTTTCTGTAACTTCTGAATTATTTATAACAAAGCAAATTGTCAATATATCTATAAGTGTATAAGGAAGAGGAGCTATTTTAAATGAACTTATATTCCTTAAAGAACAGGAATAGATTAGACACGCTTATAGAGTGAGCTACTCCCATAGGAATTCCGTTTACTTGCTTATAGAGCATTATATAAAATATGGTTATTGTTTATGCAACAATTGAGATAAGAGTTCCAAGCACCTACAATTAAGAAATTTGTTAAGCTTAAATTCTACATCATCATCATCATCATCATTGTCAACCATTATCAATCCACTGCTGGACGAAGGTCTCCCCAAGTTTCCTCCACAACGGTCTGTCTTGTGCCAGTCTCCTCCATGCCACCCCTGCATACTTTCGAATTTCATCCACCCATCTCCCATGTGGTCTTCTTCTGGGTCTTTTCCTGTCCCTTGGAATCCAATCTAAAATTTCGGCTGTCCATCGATGATCTGTCCTTCTGGCAGTATGTCCAGCCCATTGCCATTTCAGCGATTTAACTCTGATCATGATGTCTTCCACTCTTGTCATTTTTCGGATCCACGAGTTCCTCTTCTTATCTCTCCTGGTTACACCAAGTATGCACCTCTCCAGGCTGCTTTGAGTTGTCTGCAGCCTTTGTATGTCTCTTTTAGTTAAGGTCCACGTCTCTGCACCATATGTAAGCACTGGAAGGATGCATTGATCAAACACTTTTCTTTTAAGACATAATGGCATATTGCTCTTGAAAATTATGCTGTTTCTTCCAAAAGCTCTCCAGGCAAGTTTTGTACGCCGATTAATTTCTTCATCAATGTGACCCTCACTTGATATCTGCTGTCCAAGATAAACGTACGTGTCTGTTATCTCCAGCTTTTCTCCATCAATCGATAAATCTTCATTTCTTGTAAAAGCATTGAACATCACTTTTGTCTTCTGAAAGTTCATTTTTAATCCCACTTCTTTACTCTTGTCAGCAAGTTCCTGGATCATACTCTGCAGCTCTGATGGGGTAGTTGCAAAAATGACTACGTCATCAGCAAAACGAAGGTGGGTTAGATAATCTCCATTAATCTTTATCCCCTTGTTTTCCCAGCTCAGCGACTGAAAAACACCCTCCAATGTGGCATTAAAGAGCTTCGGAGATATGGTGTCACCTTGTCTCACTCCCTTTCCAATTTTTACGTGTGTTGTATTTTCAAACAGCCTAATCTTTGCACTTGCATTTTCATAGATGTTATTAATAATATTAATGTATGCATCTTCAATACCGCAGGCTTTCAGAGCCATTGTAACTGCTGATGGTTTCCGAATCAAAGGCTTTTTCATAATCGATAAAAGCCATGCACAATGGAAGTTCATATTCCCTCGCTCTTTCAATTAGTTCTCTCAGCACGTGGATATGATCTATTGTGCTGTAGCCACTCCTGAATCCAGCTTGTTCTCTCGGTTGAGCCATGTCCAGTGTTACCTTCAAGCGGTGTGAAAGAACTTTAGTGAAGATTTTATAAACTACTGATAGGAGGCTGATAGGTCTGTAGTTTCGAGATCCTCAATGTCACCTTTCTTATGTAGCAGGATCATTGTAGCGGTGTTCCAATCCTCAGGAATCATTCCTTCATTAAGGCATCGAGTGAAAATTTGGGCGAGTACTGTTTCGATTTCTCCACTTGCTTCTTGTATGATGTCTACAGTAATTCCATCTTCTCCTGGAGCTTTTCCTCGCTTCATGTTCTTGATTGCATGTGCAACTTCTGCTGGAAGGACTGGAGGAACTCTGGTACTGGTATCTTTCATGATGTCTGGAGTGCATATATCATCCCTTTCATATAATTTGGAGTAGAAATCTTTCACTCTTGTCAAAATTTCGCCTCTATTTCTTGTTACAGAACCATCTTCTTTTCTTAGTGCCATAATCTGTTTTCTTCCCTTACTGAGATGTCCCTTCGCTATCTTTAGGCTTTGGTTGTTTTCAATTGCTTTCCTCACTAGTTCATAGTTGAATTTTCTTACGTCTCCAGTGATACTTTTTCTTACTGTCTTGCATAGCTCTATATATTCCACTTTGGAAGTCACATCTTCTTTAGTTGTCCTCATCTCTCTTCTTTTTTGCATCAACATTTTCGTTTTTTCCTGATAATTTGTTCACATGCAACTTGTTCTTAGACCCAGCTAATTTTGTTGCTGTTTCCATAAGAGCTTTGGTTACTTTTCTGTTAACTTCAGAGATGTCCACTTCTTCCGATGTTAAGCCTTCTAAAGCAGAGAATCTGTTCTTCAGCTCTAACTTGAAGGTATTATGGTGTTTTAAGGTTGGTTATGTCAATACATTTTGTTTGTCTTATGAGCTTGCCACGTTCAAGTTTAGTGTTGAGGTGCATCTTACATCTCACCAATCTATGGTCACTACCTGTGTTGAACTTGTTTAGCACACTGCAGTCTTCTATGACGAATTTTTTTGTTACACATAATAAAATCAATTTCACTTGTCGTCCCATTTGGATGTCTCCATGTCCATTTCCTGTGTGGCTTTTTCTTGAAGAAGGAGTTCAAGATGAAAAACCCTTCTGCCTCTGCAAACTCAACGAGAGTATTTCCACGCTGGTTTCTGTTGCCGTGACCGAATTTACCTACTGAAGTTTCATTCTGTTGCCGTTGCCCTATTTTTGCATTGAAATCTCCCATAATTATTTTCAAGTGCTGCTTACCTTTATTATTTAGATGACAAATTTCCTCATAAAATTCTTCAATTTCTTCTTCAGGATGACTTGTGGTGGGTGCATAAGTTTGAATAATCTGAGCCTGGTATCTTTTAGAGAGTTGGATAACAAGTCGTGCAGCTCTGTCAGAGGAACTTTCAACTTCTACAACTTTATCCTTCAGTTTCTTGTTTATTATAAATCCAACACCACTAGTTCTGCCAGTATCTGTCCCACGATAGTAGAAGAGATGTCCACTTTTCAGTTCGATGAGATCTTCTCCTTTTCTCCTTACCTCACTTAGCCCCACGATATCCCACTTGATCCTTTGTAGTTCCTCTTCCAATTCAAGAAGCCTTGAATCAGAAGATAGGGAGCGTCCATTGTAAGTAGCCAAGGTCATACAGCTCTTTAAAGGTAGTGATGATATCTGAAAGAGGCAGATTAGTATATAGGTTCTCAAAATCAATAACTATTAATATCTATGGGATTTATGTTGTGTATAGTGGAAATTACTTCTGAATTATTATTATTAATTATCCAAAAATCTCTGTACTTCATATTAGTACAGTTACTAATGTTTCAAGACCCTCTTCAAGATTGCCTCAAAAGCTTGATCAATTTTCTTTTTATGACTCCTAACTCCACTAGCTATGAACCTAAATCTTACCGGATCTTTATGAAAACATAACAGTTGCAAAAAGAAAGGGAAATTCTGGCTCATATCTCCTCATTTGTGGAATTTTAAGCTTCTTGAAGGCCTTAAAACGATTTTCAAGCTGTTTGGTACAATAACTTACTGGCTCGTAGGTTACTCTATTATTGAGTTCTAGATTTAACAATTCAAAATAGAATTTCTTGCAGATAATAGCAAAATTACTGCTAGCTTTATCTGTAGTAGTAAAAATATATTGATCTTGTAGTTTAGAGAGTGACCTTTTGGCATCTCCAGAGAAAAAAATGTTTCTGTCGAAACATAAATCTAGACCTGCCAACTTATCAGAAGCTACTAATTACATTATATTTCCATTCTGCAAAGGCCTCAATTGGCTGATTGTATGCTAAACTTGTTTTAATAATGTATCTAACATCTTGAGTAAAATTCTCAGGAATTCGTTTTTTGGAGATATGGAAAGAAGGTCTGAATTTATTACCATACTCTCAACAAATTTCTGAGCTTGTCATTATCAGCAAAGCTATCAGTGATAATGTTTGTAATGCCTATTATAGTGAACTGTGTCTAAGTTCTTATTGCAACATGTTAAATTTATGTCATGTAAAACACCATGATTCAAAAACAGAGGGAAATTCAATCATTTAAAATAGAGTACACTGAAGTTTTTTAAAAGCACATTAACAAAAATTGAGTTGAACTCTTGATCAGAGAAATGTTACTTCATGATTTTTCAGAAGTCTAACATGTTTTCAAAATCATTTCAAGAGCTCAAACTTCCAATACTAAAGAACTGTTCATTTTTTGGTGAACATATGTGCTTAAAAAAAAAAAAGTACAGCTTCTTCATAAACAAGATGAGAGTGGTAAAGTTTAAAAATGCAAGAGGTACAGGATGTAGCAAAATTCTAAAACAATTGTTGCCACAGGTTAAGCTCGTGTCATGGTGACACCATGTTTCAAAATTAGTGAGAAATCCAATTATCTAAGAGTATATTTGCTTAAAAAAAATTGCAAAACGGAGTTGAACTCTTGATCAGAAATGTTACTTCAGAATTCTAACATGTTTTAAACATCGTTTCAAGAGCTCAAACTTTAACATTGAGCAAATAACAGTATGTAAGAAACACGTGGAAGTAAGGAAGAACAACTTTTCTGATTAGCTAAAGTGTTTAGAAAGGTCATTAATAAGCCACAGGGTTTTGCACATCAGAGAAAGTGAGGAATTTACAGTGGCTTTATATGCCAGAGAAACCTACAAAAGTAATTTTTTTCTTCTTCATTTCGTCAAATTTTAGCAAACATTTGTTGGAACGAGAAACCAGTTTTTCAATACCGAGAAAGAAGTTTGCTCCAAGTTCAAAGAACATTTTTTTCAAAATACTTTCCCCCCACCCTGGTCCTTTTTTATTTTGGGGAACAAGTGGTAATTGCAGGGGTGCTAAATCAGGACTATACATGGGAGATGCAGCCATACTTCCCACTGGAAATTGTGAAGAAACTTTGCGTGTGGTTGTGTTGTCATAAAATTATTCATTTTGACAATTTTCCCCACCTTGATCCTTAATTGCTTTTCTTAACTTCTTCAATGTCTCACACAGTACATTGCAACATTTATCATACTTCCTTTTGCCATTATTTTTTTCCCGGCAGACAGCAAGACTTTTTTTTGTAGTTAGTGAGCTGGGGTGTTTCCAGGCTATGGATGTCAATTTGCTTTCTGGCGTAAAAAGTGAAGTATACACGTCTCCTCACCGGTGATGACGCGCTGCAAAACATGTGCCTTCTTTAGAATAACGTTGCAGGAACACAAATTGCTGATTTTTGTGCTGCTCCATTCAAGTTCGTGGAACCCATCTTTGCGCACACTTTTCTGAAATTCAGGTGCTCATGAATGGATAGCACATCCTAACACATGGCTGGAAAAATAAGCTCCAGATCTAGGAGCCAGCACCAAAATTTAGGAGCCAGGTGAAACGAAAGCAAATTTCAAAGTATCATGCACAAATGTAATGCATGGTGATGTCGGAACAAAGAGTAATAATATAAAACCACTGCCTACTACCCAAACTACGTACTGCTAAATGAAATTCAAATTCGGTCTATAAATCTCAGGGTTCTATACATAAAGATGTGGTTTTAGGGGGGAGTAAAAAGATAAATAAAACAAGCTACCACCAACTTCCAAAATGCTGCAGAAATGGAAAGGAATGTTGCAAACACTTAACAAATATGGATTTTGTAAAAAAAACAATCTAACTGAAGCCAATAAATGCAAAAAACGTTATCAACTTCCAGAATGCCTCGTAATGTGCGACCGTGAGAAAATGGAAGACAAACTATGAAAATGTGTAAAAATACGGTTTAAAAAAAAATACACCTTATTAATCTAACTGAACACTGAAGTGAAGCTACCTGGAAGCAAAGGGGGGGGGAGGTGCGGTGTCAACTTACGGAAAGCAGACGGCCGCAGAAACGGAGAAAACGCTTTAAAAATATGGTATGGCTTTCATAAAAAATAAAATAAAAATTGCCTTCATTAACTTTCAGTTAGCTAAAATGTAGGTCTTCATGAAAAAAAAAAGTGCGACCATTAGTGGCAGATTGTCAAGTTCTTAGAATTTGGTTTGCAGATGGCTTGGTTTTCGGTTAATTAGGATACACATGACAGACCTTTGTCTAAATGACAGCATTAAGCCCACACAAGAGACAATCTCCATCTTCCCAATGAACCTAGTCTTCTTACGTAGTGGCCATATTTGTTGAGCAGGCTTAATGGTCTGCTCCAGATGGCAACACGTCACCAAGTTTAAGAAAGAGAAAATAGGGGGAGCATAGAAATGGCTTCAAAGCTCAAGTTGCTACCATTGTATTTGGCATCTCCTAATGAGCCGTTTTGCAGAACATGTAAGAGTCCCCACTTTGCAACAACCTACATATGTATCAAACACTTCACTCCTTTCCTCAGTATTACTTCTGACTGTTAATAAGAGATTAAAGTGAATAACATTTTTCAACTACAAAATGACATTAAAGAATGAGCAATCACTTTACAGCAGGCAGCATTAAAACTGTTTAATTTTTTTTTTTCAAGTGTGGAGGGCACATATTTTGCCAAATAGAATCACTATTTGGTGGTTACCCGTCAAGATGGTAATTTTTTCACAGAACCGTGGACGATTTTGCTAGACAGGTTTCACTGTATGTGTACACACACACACACATTGTAAACAAAAGTATCTGGACACCTCAGTCAAATGGAAACTAAAGCATTTAATAGCCAAAATCAGTATATAGTCTGGCCACCTTTGGCTGTTATAACTGCAGTGACACAGAGGCAGGCTTTCCATGAGATGCCAGTATGTCTGTAAGAAAAAAATATTTTTTCCTTCAATCCTCCTGCAAAGCCTCTGCCAGAGCTGCCATAAGGAAAGGTCTTACCAGCAGATATAGGACTTGTTCCACCTCATCCCACAAACATTATCAGATTGGGACTTTGGGCTGGCTTATCCTACATTTGTACATTCTCACACTCAAACCAGGAGTGAACAGCCGCATTGAAGATTGGAAAAAGCACTCTATCTTGCCAAAATAAGTATATATATTGGAGAGATGCATGCTTGGTATAACCAGGAAAGAGAAGAGGAACTTGTGGACTACATGAAACAAATTTGAATTGTTGTTTTTTCTTTTTTTAAATAAATTTATACGAAAGAACAAATGTAAACTTTACCGAGTTCAGGTTCGTGATTTTTTTTTTTTTTTTGACTGAAGGTTTAACGACCACCGTGAGCAACTCAATGGGCTATAAGCAGTCGCCCGTCCCTAATTATGGGTAACTGGTTCCAGGGAAGGGAGAGAGCCAGTGCCATAAGACAAACATAACATCCATGCCTCACCAGGATTCGAACTCTGACCCTTCACGAACAAATCATCATAAGCTAGCGCTTAGACCACTGCGCCAGGTTCATGATAAGCATCACGACTGCCCCTTTTTCAGTCTTAAAATGTGAGGCAGAAGTCCACTCACCTCGACTGTGTGCAAAAATTCAACTGGATAGCGCACTCTTTCACCCTCATGTTCAGTCACAACAGTGTTTCTAAATGTTGGTGGAATGAGAAGTGTTGCGAATACTCTTCATTCTGTCTTGTCCGAGACATATAGTTGCGACCCATTGATCGCTCATGCCTTCCAGTAAGGCTCTTACGGTGTTTTTTTTTTGTTGCTTTTTCTGGGAGAGACCGGGTGCCAGGTCTCCTACAAATTTGGTCCTGGCACCCAACTTTTTTTTACTTCAAATTTTGCAATTTGCAGTCATTACTTTGAGTTCATAAAGGCAAAATGTAACTTCAACAAATTGTAATTTAATAAAATCAAACCCTGAAATTTTCTGCTTTGATCACATTCATAAATTCTGTCAGCTTTTATCCTGAACCGTGTGTTTCAAGCAGAGAAACGCCATTAAAACTCCCGGCCCGGAGCAGAAACAACGAGATAAAGCGACGCCCGTCGCAGATTCTCTGAAAGGTTTGCAGACTGTTTTTCTATTTTCTTAACATATCGTTTTTAAGATTTCTTTAAATTTTAAAACAAAGGAAGGGAAATTTTCACGCATTTTTAACGTTGGCTCCTGTTTAAGATGTAAAGCTGTAATCGACAGATCACGCAGACAGCTATAATCGATAGATGCCCCCCCGCCACTCATTTTACTTAAGCTTTCGTTCTTCCATATTTTTCAAACAGATAACTTTAACTTGACGAGATATAATTGCGTTTCTTGAGCTTTGAATTTTGGAAGCGATATTTTTATGCACTTTTCACGCACGTGTGATGGTGGTTATAAGGGCATAAAAACATTTTAGGAAGCTCATGGTCGCAATTCCTCTTTTTTCTTTCTTTCTTATGACATGGAGGCCTAAAATTTTAATATAACTGAAAGTTGGATCACGCGATTTTTTTTAAAGAAAGCCATACCATATTTTTAAAACGTTTTCTCGGTTTCTGCGGCTTTTCGTAAGTTGGTGTTGCAACTATTTTCCCCCGCTTTTGCTTTCCAGATAGCTTCACTTCAGTATTCAGTTAGATAAGGGGTCTTTTTTTTGTTGTTCCTTTATTTTTTGAAAACCATAATTTTACACATTTTTATAGTCTCTTCCGTTTTTCATGGTCGCATTACAAGGCATTCCGGAAGTTGATCGCAGGTTTCGCGTTTTCTGGCTTCAGATAGCTTCAATTCAGTTAGATTGTTGCTGTTTTTTTATTTTTCTTACAACCCCCTCCCCCCTTAAGCGTTCGCAACATTACCTTCAGTTTTTGCGGCATTTCGGAAGTTGACGGTCGCATTTTATTTTATCAATCTTTTTTACTTCCAGATGGCTTTATCTGGGATTTTTTTTTTTCTAAAATCACATCTTTACGTATTTTTTAAAGCCCCTGCTTCGTGAAGCCATAATATGCTGTACTCCGGAAGCTGACGGTCGCAATTTTTTTTAGCTATTGTTTTCTTCCAGATAAGTTTCACCTTAGATTGATGAGGTTAAAAGTTGAATTTTTTTTTCATTCTTTTTTTATGTTTAGATTTTTATCAAAACTATAAGAACCCCGAGATTTATAGACCGAATTTGAATTTCATTTAGCAGTAAGTAGTTTGGGTAGTAGGCAGTGCTTTATATTATTACTCTTTGTTCAGACATCACT
Source organism: Macrothele yani (assembly GCA_039090855.1). Lineage (NCBI taxonomy): Eukaryota > Metazoa > Arthropoda > Arachnida > Araneae > Macrothelidae > Macrothele > Macrothele yani. The sequence continues at coordinate 17,452,068 of CM077017.1, forward strand.
ATGCATTGGGTTTGTGCACGATACTTTGAAATTTGCTTTTGTTTCACCTGGCTCCTAGATCTGAAGCTTATTTTTCCAGCCCTGCAATAAAATATTTACTTACTTTAGGGCTGATCATAGAACACCATGCACACACCAAGTCTAACACTGAACTGAGCGCCTGATGTAGATAAGAGTTGCACGCTTTTCCAATAGACTTTACATGGGAATGTGGCCGCCCCTCCACATCTGAACCGTTGCCTCAATCTCAGTTTTCTCTGAACCATATATAACCATATTTTTACGTTCAGCTGTTCTCTCAAAATAGGTCTCACAGTAAAAAACCCTATAGAATGAAGATACAGATGGCGCAACTCAATATGTACATTCTAAATATTTTCACTAACAACGGTAAACAGAAAGTTTATTTACATCTTTACATAATGGGCAACATCTTACCTACATGATTAAACTGGATTGAATGAATATTAAATTGTATATATACATCACAAAGTCCAACGGCATAACGCAATCAGGTCTTCGAAAGTGTTCGCTGTTCCAATGAGAATTTTGATACGAATGCATGCTAGCACTGCTTTGCGCAACGCGCTCAGAAAAGAAGACTTCGGACTATCTCAGTCTCTCCAGGCTTCCGCCTTCAACAGTGCGAGTCAATCGCACGCTTCTCCCATAAACTTTACATGGGAACTTTGCCACCCCACAATGCCCGAACCGTTTCCCCAATCTCATTCTTCTCATTGACTGGCACATCTACATGGGAAGACCTTTATTTTGATACCTCAACCATATATTTACGTTCAGCAGTTCTCTCAAAATAGGACTCACAGTAAAAACCCGTAGAGAATTAATATATAGATATTGAAAATGACAGGAGTTTACAACATCACGACCAGAGTGAAATCACTGAAATGGCAATGGGCTGGACATGTAGCAAGAACAGATCACCAATGGACAACAGAAATTTGAGATTGCATTCTGAAAGACAGAAAACGACCCAGAAGATGACAGGATGAAATTCGAAAGCATGCCAGAGTGACAGGCTCAAGACAGACAATTGTGGAAGAAACTTGGAGACCATCTAGCAGTGGACTGATAATGGTTGACAAGGGCTTGAAAAATATCTGAAAAGTCCATACCAAGCTGGGCATGTGCAGAAATTATTAACCTACCCAGGTAGTAAAAGTTGGATACCCAGGAAAATTTATCTTTTAAGATAAAGAAATGAACTTTACATGTTTTGCATTTACATTTTAAGGGACTGTACCCAGAAGTGGGTATGAAATGGTATGATTAGTATTTGAGAAATTTAGTGATTCTGCCATGTTCCTATCGTTGAAGCTTTTATCCCCTTTGTCACTTAACACTGAAGGCTAGTTCCATCAGAGGAATGTATCTCAATGCAGACTGATGACATTTTGTCCCAGTTTCTAGACCTAGAATATAATTAAAGGAGTGATATTCTTCTGTCCTTGGCACTCTGTAGCAAAAATACAACTTTTAGCAATTAGCAATGAATTGAAACACGACATGCGATGGCTGTCTTTTTTTCTTGTAGTAAGAAATTCTACTCCAAACTTTATTTTTAAATTTATTTGCCTGGACCAAGCAACTCCATTTTTTTTACTTTTTAACCTGCACCGGCCAATAATTTACATGCCCCAGGCATGGTATATTTCAAGCCCTGACTGACTGACACACAGTGTTCCCAAAATTATCTTTACAAATAAAACCTAAAAGAAATAAGATTGCGAAGCAAAGTTCTGTTTTTTGTAAATGTAACAGCAACAAAGTTTTATTGGTATTCAAAAGGTTTTTGTTTGTTTTCAGGTACGACCCTGAACTTGTGATGGCAAATACAAGTTCAGGGACATACCTAATATTGGCGCAATACACCGTCCAGAGACTGGTAGTGTGTTTCATAAAAAGAGCACTGTCCGGCCAATCACAAGAGGATACGAAACATGTTCGACAGTTTCTTACGAAGTCCATTCATACAGTCTCCAGGCAGTTGGGGTTACCGCCTACAATGATTCACAAAATGCTTGAACCCCAGGGATAAACCAAAATGTTTCAATTTTGCTGTTGATATGCTACACAGGACTGATACTGAGGAAGGCTTCTTGAAAGATGTTTTATTCAGTGATGAGGTAATGTTTCATGCCTGTGAAGTTATCAACAGGCATAACTGCAGAATTTCGGGGTCTAAAAATCCACATGCTGTCCGTACGATTGAACGTGACAGTCCTAAGATGAACGTCTGGAGCGATTTCCTGCACAACCGCATCAACGACCCATTCTTTTCCACTGAAAACGCAGTCACATACAATGTTTTTTTGGAGATGCTGATGAGTTTATTACTCACCCCCAATTGGAGGGCCGGCAATCAGCCCTTGCAAATGTCAGTAGCCAGTGGCCAAATGGCAACCAGATATTTTGCAGTGGCTAGTAAGTTTTTTTAATATAGTAGCCAACAATGGCCAGATTTTCCCCCAAGTAAGCAACTATTTCCCCACCTTGTGAACGAATATCAAGTTCAGTTTTCTCGCATCTGCTTCGAAAATGAATGGAAGTGAAGGTGGGATTCGAGAGGAACTTCTGACGGATCAGCCTGGAGCGACCAAAGGGTCAAGGTTACTAAAGCAACCTTTGCCATGGTATACTTCAGGGTTCGTACACTTTTGGGGGGAAAAAATTCAAGGACTTTCCAGGCCTTTTCCAGGACATATACAAAAAACGCTTTACAGTATCACGTTCAAATTACTTTTTAAAAGTAATTACAATTTTAAGTAATAAAAATGATGAAAGATGCAAATGGATGAGTGTGCTTTATGCAAATGGATCAAGTTTATCAAGCACAAGATCATAAGGAACGGATTCTGTTCTTATGCCCTGACCTTTGAATTCAATTTGGACCATTTTCTACAAGGGTAGGTTTCTCCTCCTTGATAACATACCAAAACTTCGTTGCAATCAAACAGATTTTATGTGAGTTAACATTCCTAAGCTTGGAGAACGAATACTGCTCTTATGTCCTGGCCTTTGAATTCAATTTCGACCATTTTCAAAAATAGGGTACGTTCCCAAGTTGTACCCAACGGCATACAAAAATTTCGCCGAAATCCAACTGCTTTTGTGCAAATTATCGTACAGACAAACCCAAAGCATAAACGTTTCTGCAACCTATAGTTCGAAAGGGTTAGTAATTTCGAAAATAAAAACATAACAAGCAGCGCGAAAACTAGCTCATAAATAGAATATTTGAAACTACAGTATGCACTCTCAATTATTAGGGATGGTAGAGGGGAAGGGAATAGAACTGTCCAAAATTAGCATGTTCTCGTTGCGCTAGGCGCTGCTGAATTCCGTCAGACCCAACAACTTACCCGAAATGGCCAAATGGTTGATCAGTTATGTTTACCGCATAAAAGTTCGGAGGGGGGGGGGGTAAGTTTACGCAACATTTTATATCACTCCAGTATTTATCTTGTCATCATCAACAATCGCAATGCAACTACCACTTACGATCGCGGATATCGGCAACTGAAAATCTGCCATATCACTAAGTGATACAACACACAGGTATCCTGTTACAATGTATTGTAATTGAAAGAAAAAAAGGATGTGGGATAAAGAAACTTTTAGAAATTAAGATAATCGTCAAGCCATGACGTTTCAAAAATCTGTTTTCCTTTATAATGTTTAAAAGCATGTTTTTTGCTTTTTTACCTGTAGTGTATAATAAAAATACTGTTGAATTTTTTTTTATGGAATCAGATGTCTGTATGTCTTGTCTGAGTTCACACGTTAGCTACTGTGTAAAGTAGACCTATTTTTTCAGATCAAAAATATGTAGTTTTGTATATATTCACAGTATAAGTCATTCCTTATTCCCACAGAACTGAATTCAGCAGATGCAAAATGAAGAACATCAAGACCTGCCCAACACCATGTTTCTGATTGTCTGCTGTTTATATTCAAGAAATGCAAATATGGATCAATGGTGAATGCAGCAACTATGATTTTTATTTATTACCAAGAAAAAAAAAGCTGCAAAGCTGAAACAGATATTTCTTCCCCTTCATGCACAAAAACATTCCGCTTAAGATTCAACAGCAGGAGCACGCCTCCACGCACAACCTTTGGAATGTCCTGATGGAATGGCTTCTTTTCATTTGGCACATCGCCATAAATCACCACCCGCAGCTCACTGAACTGTCAAGTTGCACCCTTCCTACTTCACCCTAACTATAGGAGAAAATGTAAAAAAAAAAAAAAAGCTCCCCGATTTTCGCCAAAATGACCAAATTTACGTCATGATGTTGCAATTTACTAAAATATGTTTATCTGCTGAATTTCGCCTAAACCCATAGAAAACTTTTTAATTATAGATGATTTTTTTATTAAAACAGTAACTCAGACGTCTGAACAAAAATGTATGTTTGCAATTCTCAAATAGTCCATATCATCACAGAAAAAAATTTAAGGATCACTGTTTAAATAAACCATGGCATCTAAAAAAAATAATTCACTTTCCTTTCCCTTAATTTAGAATTACTGTTTCTTTTTTTTCGCGTCTGCTAAAGTTTCTAACGGAATTTGGCGAAATTTGCACTAGAACTTTATTGTGATGTATCTTAACCACTGTAAAAATTTTACTGTTATTTTCAAAATTCGGGAAAATGGATTTCTGAAAATTTTTTCCTAGTCCCATTGAGCAGCGGAAGTGATAAACGGGCGTTGGCTTTCTTCCCAACCAGGGGCTTTGGATCAGCGCTTTCAGCTGTCATTCAACCGTTGCTATGGTAACACCCTTTCTGCTGGAGGCTCACTCTGTCCAAAGAGGCATTCATACTTGTGCATAATAAAAATTTCCAATGCTAACTTTTTAAGATTTAAACCGATTCAATTGGAATTTTGGGAGTAAGCTCCTGTAATCCAATTATAGTGAATGTAAAAATTTTAGCCACTTTCGTGAAAAATTCGCAAAGATAGTTTTCTTATTTTTTATCATAAGTAGCAGAAGTATCTTGAGGGGAGGGCCGGCAATGCACATGAACAAGGACCAGATGAATGTGTTGTTCAGGCATACTCCTCACTGGTGGATGCCGGCTAACATGGTACATACGCGACCCCCCCCTGCGAATGCTAAATGTCTCTTCTTTCCCCTTCCGTTTGTTGGACGGACATCAAGCTCGCCTTCCTAACAGAGCTACTAGAAATCATCCAATTTTATTGCACTGGAAGTAGTGCTTTTTTTCTTTTTCTCCCAGCCAAATTAAGATTTGGTACACGTCTGAAACATTCTTTGAGAACAGAGGAGAGGAACTTTAAAAAATGAAGGGGTAACAGTAACACGATTTCTTAAAAGGGCATTTTTAAAGCACTAATTTCAAATTTCAAGGCTTTTCAAGACAGCATTAAAAACACACACCGTTTTTCCAGGATATTCCAGGCATTGAAAACGTAATCATGATTTCCCAGGACTTTCCAGGTTTTCAAGCACGCGTGCGCACCCTGATACTTAGCACAAAGTATGTCATCTACAGGTAAAAGAATTATCTTTGAATATTTGTTTAGGCACATATATAACAAACTGTTATGGCAATGTTTTTAGGATGATGCAGCTACTACATCTGTGTGGCTTTTCAGAAATTAACCTAAAAACGAGTAATCAGGCATGTCTGAATAGTGACACTAATACTATTCAATTGTGGTGGGCAGATACTTATGATGGGAAGATCAAACAGTACATATCGCGATAAACCGTATCAACATTATTAGTGCCACTTTATGCATATATATATATATATCCTAGCTTTTAATATTTAAAGAAATTAGACATCTAACTTCAATGGCATCTTGAAAATAAATTATGTATGTGTAAAATAAGATAGTAAGAGTAATGATGTTACAGCACTGAAAATAAATTGTCAAAAAATTTATCATTTTGGAACAAGCATATGCAATATTTGCAGTCAATCTAATGATCCTATGCAGTAACTGCTCTGCATTTTTTATAAAGTTAATGGAGGAGGGGTCTCCCATTATAAAGAAAAATAAAGTAACCCCCTTAATTATTATTTTTTTTAATTTCATATGGATAGTAGATTTGCCATTTGGTTAGTAAAATTTTTATTCCACTAGCCACATTGGCTAGTAGAAATTTCAGCAGTTTCACAAGGGCTGTCTGCAACCGGCAATCACCTTCCAAGCAGGATGATGCACTCCCACACCGAAAACTTCACAAGTTCCTTGATGAAACCTTTCTGGAGTGATGGATTAAGATGGGATGGTCCAATTCCTTGGCCTTCATGTCCACCGGAACTTACCCCCTTAAACTTTTTTTCTGTGGGGCTATGTGAAGGATATTATGTATCGCACAAAGGCATACCTGCCAACATTGGCAAGAACCTTGTCAGTAGTAACTAGTATTATTGCACGACGCTTTCTTACAAAACAATCATCTCTTTGTGAAAAAGAAATATGCACCACAACATAACATTACAACAAACCAGAACACTAATTAAACAAACTTAACACATGTGAAACACAAAGTTGATTCGCCTGGTGTGGTCACAATAGGTAACATGGCAAGATTTAAGTTCGAAACTCCCACCAGTAAAAATCAGTCCGATGAGTTCAGAATTCCAAAATTTGTAAAAAATACACCAATTTTCCCCAACTTTGTTACTCCCGTTTTCGGGAATTTCCCCCTCCCTTATCAAACTTAAATGCAAAAACTTATGGGACAGGATTATGGAAAAAATCTTTGCTCCGTTCAACTTCCAGATTTGGAACCCCCCCCCCCCATTTTCAAATTGAAATAAAAATATCACAAAATGTTATTTAACAATAATACTGGACAGAGGTAACATTGCGAGAAAAAGAAATTACGATTAGTTTTATGGAAAAATCTGAACTCCGTCAACCTTCTGTTTTAGAAAGCTTCGTAAAGACTGAATTCCGTCCTCCGATGATCATCCCCAAAAATTTTCTCTTGTGTACCCATCTCTTAAATGACCAAAATAATAAGGGTCATTCCATGTCAAATCAACAAGGCTCACAACCTGACATTTTTTGATTTTTAAGAAACTTGGTATAATTGTAGTATTCATCAATATAAACAAACATGATTTTTTTTCAGAATTTTTAATGCATCCGTTTTTGAGTTATTGATTTTTGAAATTTTATCATCTGAGCAAACTGCCAATTACTCGGGTTCTAGTAGAGCTAGGGTCATGAATTATGGCTCATTTTAAAGATCTTGAATTGGGCTTTCATTTGATAGTTTCAACATCTAAGTAATTTGAAACTGTGTCCCAAAGTAATTCATTTCATAATTCAGTATAAGGTTCTGTGTGCATATTTACACTTACAAAATTATTTTATCTTCTATATGTATCCTGCTTTTTTTCTTTCTTTTAAATTTTGCCACACTTGTATGCCAGTGCTTGATTTGCATTCTTTGTCTCAGTCATTGTTAAATTATATACTCTTCCAGTAGCTGTTGTCAGGTCAACTTTTAACAAAACATCAGATTTATGAACCAACAGTATATCCAGTGATTGAGGATACTTGTATGATGGAAATGGCCCATGCGGCTCCAGGAAGCTCACTTTTAACTCTTCTGTGTCCTCATTCACACCAAGTACACATCCCAACCACCAGTGCTCTGAGTACTTACTAATCACAAAACCTACCATATTTTCAAAACTAATGTTCTCTTCCCCTTCATCTGTTGCACATCTCTTCTTTAAAATGCTCAGAAAGTGAGTAAGTTTTGACTAGTAATTTGTGTTTTCCTGCAGGAATGAAACAATGGAGTTTCTGAGTACCACTTATTTGTCTTAGCAGAAGACATTCTACTTTTAAGGATAATTTCCTCCTCTTTCTAATTTTCTGTTGTTGCAAACCGAAAGTGAATGGAGGCAATATTAGCAGTGAGTAGCCCATTCAAAGAGTTGGCGTGGGGTCAAAATTTGATTATTATAAACAAGTTGTAAACTTGCCTTTGCAGCTAATCGCTTCACAGTACCCCTATCCCATCACATGCATTTTTGCCATGTGCTGTTGCAAAAAAATTCCATTCTGCTTTTATATTAAAGTCAGTCTCGTGGTAGCACAAGCTGAGGAAGTTTGACTTGTTTTTGTATTGTGAAGCTGCTCCATCCGAAAAATAAAATATCTTTTCAGGTTTTTGAGAAAAATGTGACTGCATGAAATTAAATAGGTAATGCTGAAACAGATGGACAGCTATACTGTCGTGAATTAGGCAGTCTGATATAATCACAAAACGTACATGTCCTAGGTTTTGAGTTTTCTCATCTTGATAGTATTTAACTATAGGATGCAGGGTTGCTCGGGCATTGTTCCAGTGAAAACACCCTGAGCTGCATCTTGCAATACAAAAGAATAATTTTCAGCAAAGTCACAAATTACTATGTATTTATTTTCCGACGCAGGACTTAACTTTAATAATTTTGCTCGAAATGCTTCTTGGGCTTTTTTATATTTCTCTTCAGGGCATTTTTTTTTCTTGCAGGCGTTTTTTCTTGATTGGTGTTTCATCCAGACATTGTAAACTTCTGTTAAATGCTTCTATAGCATGCTCTTTCTTAGGAGTTGATACTTCAATGTTTTCAGATGGAACAGCATGGCCTTCGGCTTCTTGTTCATTATAGCTGTCAGAAGGTGAATAGGAATGTTCAGCAGCTTCAGAGTGAAATTTCTGGATTGCTTTAAAACAACTGTCACAGATCTTGTCTCCAGTTTTGAGCAACTTTTGTTCTGTAGCAATAAATTCTTGGAAACTGGTCGCAGATTTTTTTTGTTATATTTATGGTTTGGTTTCCCCAAGGGGGTTGCAACAGTAAACCACACTTGAAACTTGATGTGAATGGTCTGCTGGCATCCATCTTTTACTTTGCTTTTACTTTAAAACCTAGGAAAGAAACTTAATTTGTTACCCTTATGGATAGATATTAACTTTTTAATTATAATTAATTCATTAACATTTGCAGTGTTTGTAAGACCAGGGATAACATTTTAGACAGACAAAATAAACAATTCCTCAGTCACTGATGGTGCATTTAATAACATCCTTCTATGTTATTTATTTTTTTAGTGATCCCATAATGAAACTTTTAGGATAAAAATAATGTTTGTTAAACATTTTTTTTCAGATTTTTTAAAAAACACTAATATTTCAATTTCAAAATTGAAATTAAATTGTTTTTAATAGTGTCCTATGGCATATCAAATGAAAGCCCAATTCAAGATCTTTAAAATGAGCCATAATTCATGACCCTAGCTCTACTAGAACCCGAGTAATTGGCAGTTAAAGTTTGCTCAGATGATGAAATTTCAAAAATCAATAACTCAAAAACGCAGGCATTAAAAATTCTGAAAACATTCATATATGTTTATGTTGATGAATTCTACAAATATACCAAGTTTCATAAAAATCAAAAATGGTCAGGTTGAAAATGCAATTTTTGCTGGTTGATTTCACATGGAAATGACCCATAAGGAAAATGGAGGAATTCCTCGAATTTGTGGAAGAATCTTATGCCTGAAGATTACAAAGAAATTTTTGGTGTCAAACTTCAGTCTTTGCAAATTGTTTCCTACACTTTCCAGCAGAAATACAAACATTTATGGCATAAAATGATATTTAACAAGAATACTGGACACAAACAAAGGCAACATCGGGAGAAAAAATTACGATTACGACATTGTTTTACTCCACTTGGAAACAGTTTTTGAAAGTTTTGAAACACGAAATATCGTCCCCCAAATGGAAAACAACTCCCTCCCTCCCTCCCCCGAAATTCTCTTCAGTTTTGCATCAATCTCGACTGATCTAAATAATGACAAAAAAAAACAAAAAAACAGCAAAATTCCACGAATCCACTTAAGAATCTTGTATATATCATAAAATAATAGCAAAATAAAAATTAAAAAAAAAATGAAAATTCGTAGATTCCATAGTCCGACAACAAAATCAGTAGAAACTACATACATTCAGTAATAGTTGGCAGGTACACAAAGGTTCTGGATGCGGATGAGCTGAAGCATAGGATTACAAGCTGCCATCACAGCAATTCCTGAGGTCATGCTCAGGAGAACATGGCAGGAGGTCGAATACCATCTTGATGTTATTCCTGCAACCAACGGTGCGCATGTGGAACTCTACTACTAGCATCCCAATAAACTTTGGAACATGCTCCTCAATATGCAATAAATCTATTTGTTTTGTTTTTCCGTTTCTTGTAAAGATAATTTTGGAATACCCAGTGTGTGTGTGTGTGTGTGTGTGTGAATACAGAGGGAGTGCACCCCCCAGGAAAAGCTTAGATGTTAAGGTTATTTATATAAATTGAATGTTCTTTCGTGAAAGAATGTATTACTTTTGTTAATTGGAAGAATTTATAATTAACAAAAGTCACAGGACACATCCCTTCAAAAGCAAATGAACGGATCTGCGGCATTGTTAAGATGCGCTGTACAGCTGCAAACAGTATGAAAACAAGCCTGCAGCTGACTTCTCTTTGGATAGCAGCAAGTAGCCAGCACAAAGTGGAGTGTGTATGATATAAGGAGCAGCCATTGAAAGCTTGCAGAAGCCAGAAGTGCTTCACTTGAAAATATTTATTCCCTCACTACAATTTTTTTTTGTACGGATTGAGTGTACATTTGTCTATCAAAAAGCTCATCATTTTACAAGAAAATAGTAAAGTCCTGAAGGAGCAAATAGATTGTTCACAAACTATGCCTTTGACAGTCTGGCACGAAAAGTGGCTGATCAGATGCAAATTGATAAATAGTGTAATGGATTGGTTAGCAAGTGATTTTCTACTTTCCTGGTATCCTGCAATCCCTCAAGTCAGATAAAAATCTGGGAAAATGTGTAACAGTTAGCAGATCTGCAACTGCTGTACTGTTATCACCTAAGCAAGTGTTCTCCATTACATTAAATCATTCTTCAGTAATTTATTTTTCAGTTCCCATAATGTAACACCTACACCACCACAAATCTAGTAATTGATTGAAGCACATTCAAATGAAAACAGAAAGGCACACTTTCTAGTGTCCAATTGTTATACTAAACTGAAAACTTAAAATTTTCCTCATATTGCGAGAAACATTTTATCTACTATTAGCCAACAACATACCTTCACTCTTGCTGTCATCTGCAGCTCCTCCTGCTGCAGGTGCAGATCCACCAGCAGCAGGTGCAGACCCAACTCCTGATCCTACATTTGTTATGAGCTGTTTGAGATCTAATCCTTCTAAAGCTCTGGCAAAAAGACCTGAAAATAAATGAGCCAGTATTAAACATAAATGATACTTCCAAAGAAAATAATGTAACAAACTGCAACAGAACACACTAGATGCATACGCATCAACTCTTCGAAAAGAAGTTTTTTTTTTGTTTGTTTGTTTGTTCTGAAAAACGGCTTTTGATTTTTAGCGCTTATAGCGTTACGTTCCAATGGACAGACTCGAATGGGTCGCAAGTCACGAACTGTTACTTTGCCACTGTTACAAAAAAAAAAAAAAAAAAAAAATGTCACCATTATGACCAGTGACAAAAAGTAACTGTTCCAAAGTCACTCATAAGAATGTCACCAGTAGCTGTGCCAGAGCAATGCCTGGAGTCCAAAGATAATATGTCACAACGCCATTTCTGTTGAAACAGAAATGCCAGCTTTTTTTCAGAAGAAACTGGTTTTTCGTGCTCGTCTCTTCACAAGGGGTCTTCAGGAATGGCAATATTAAAATATTTCCACCAATAGAACACAACACCGAGTACACTATACAAAATTATTACAACCAACAAACTCATTCCATGTTCTCAGGCTTTCCGCTTCTCATCCTTTCACATCAACTAACGGAAACCTAACCAATCACCTGAGACACTCGTCCTTCAACCGTTTATGATTCGGTATTTCCTGCCCTATACGGTCTAAAAGGAGGTTCTATAACTCCTTGCTTCTCCATATTTCTTCCACTTCTGCTAGTTTAGCTAAAGGTTAACGTCTAGGCGGTTGCTTAATTGGAGCACTATTTTCTGTATCTATTTTATGGAAAACGACATTGGTTCGTCCATAATCATCCTCACCTGCGGAAAAAACATCGGCGAATTCCCATATCATCTTGGTCTACTCTCCAAGCTGACACGTATTCATGCCTGCCGTGGCCTCCCTTGCGAGGTCACGCAGATGCTCCGGTACTTCGCAGCTCACTCCCACGCGCGAGTCGGGTGGGATCCTTCCTCTGCAGCTACGCACCGAAATTACAGGATTCAAGGAGCAAAGTGCTAACCCTTCCTTTATTTTCACATCGACGTCACTCAGGTTAACTATTCTTAGAGATGCAATGTGCTGTTTTTACCAGCGCTCTCGCTACAAGTACATTTTTCGGTAACGGGCAAATTTCGGACATTTCGCATACTGCCAGAATTGTTTCACTTTTTGCTGGTAAAACACACTTTTCTTTTGCAAGAACTGTGACCCTTTGCGACCTCAGGTGCCCATGTTGACTCCTCACGAGAACCATTTCCTCATGTTCCGTCTTCCATTTTTAAGGTCGAAAACATATCCGTTCTCACTAAGAAAATGGAGACCCAGGATGCATTCTTCAACGATATCAGCAATCACTGCCGTGTCTGCAGCATTTATCTCCAATTCGTATGTCAACGCCTGCGGTTCCAAGAGCAACTAAACCCTCACCATTCACAGTTTGAATCTCAACCAGATTGCTCACTTTTCAAACAATCTGCAGGTTCCTTAATTTGCTCGAAAAAATCCGGATGGACTAATGTAATATCCGCCCCAGTATCCAGCACAAATTGACATTTAGTTTTATTTATCATCCCCTCAACTCTTAAACAACTGTAATCCCTAGAAAGACCTGTGACGTGCGCTTTCACCGTGCAGGGCTGCTTTTGCTGCATCAGTTCTCGTCCCTCGAAACTGACTTCCGAGGGTTTCCCAAAGCCTGTTCCTTCGACTTTTTTCCCTCTCTTAACCGTTTTCTACACTCAAAAATGTGATGACCTTTTAATCCACAATACCAGCACTCCATTTTTCTAGACGGCGTATCACTTCTTCCCTGGCCAGGAGACGTAACAGAACGATGTTTAACATATCTGCGAAGGAGATCCAAAAGCTCTTCCGAGTTTAGTTTCGACTGGTGCATTGATCGGACTTTCTGCTACAGTCGCCATACGAACTGTTTTTCTAGGACTCCTAGAATAGCGCGACGAGTCAAATTTCATTGCATGTAAGACGACTGACTTAAGTGAGTCACAATCCGCCATGAATGCTGAATGTCTGGATCATCAATCGCTTCCACAAAATGTTGCTGCGCCATCGTGTCCTGTATATCCGACGTACATTACCCATACGCAAGCCTTGTCATCCGATTGATGTCTGTCGCAAGCTCTTGAAGCGACTCGTTGACCTCCTGCCCGTGATTTTTCAACTGAAGAACACTTAGTTGCTTTAAATGTTCCTCCCCAAATCTGAGTTCTAGGGTAGCGACGAGACAGGAATATTTTAAACGGCTCTCTTTCAACAAAGTTTGTAGGATATCAGCAGCTGCATCCTCAAGGATGCTACAAACGCGCATGCTTTCTCCCTTTCACTCCAGCCGTTCACACTCTAAACCATTTTGAACTGGGTCCTGTATACCCACCCCCAGCTAGTCTTTCCGTCAAACGCGCCTGGTTTAATTCGGGTCGGCCTACTCAAAGCTTCGCTCATCACTCCCGGTGACTTAAATTCCGACGAACTTATTTTTTCCTCACAATGTTGTACCCTTTTCTCAATATCCCTATAAAATTTAGTTTGTTCTAACTTAATACCATTAAATTCCCCAGAAAGTTTTTCCTTTACATTTCTACATTGAGTCTCTCACAAGTTACGAACGCTCTCTAAATTTTGGGTACATTGTTCTATTTGGTCTACGCATTTTGCCTGCCCAATTGCCAACTGATCGATACGCAAGTTGGTATCTTCTATTCCTTTATCAAATTTTTCCTCATACCCCCCAATTCTAGCTATCAGCTGATTTATGCTGCCCGTCTGCTGCTCAAGACTTTCTTTCTGCTGTTGTAAGCTTTGCTAAAAACTGTCTTGTTGTTTGAGCTGCTGCTCAAAATTTTCTTTGGAAGTTTTCAGTCCATTTCTGAGTTCATCTTTCAGTTCATCTAATATTTTTTTAATCCCTTCCATTTTTGAAACTTTAGCTCAACTGATTATGCAAGTTGCAAAAGTTGGCATAAATACTGTGCTCCGGCTGTACTGTATAATCAGCCGGAGCACAGTATAGTACGAATCACATGTATAATCATGAAATGCTAGAAAATGAAAAAAAAAAAATCTAAACAAAATGAAAATTCGTAGAATCCGTAGTCAGACAACTAAATCCGTAGAAACTACGGACATTCTGTAGTAGTTCGCAGGTATGCAAACTGGGCAGTACAGAGAAATTGTGGCACTACGGCCAAGTATAAAACTAGTTCAGAAGATGCATATTCCCTTTTCTGAAGGTTTAGTAATGGTATACTTACACTGAGATGCAAAAAAAAAAAAAAAAAAACTGGAAGGGTGCTACCATTTCCATTACACGCCACCAAACCCATGAGGTAAATGGTACCTTCCGTAAACGTATATACAGAGGCAGATACCTTCGCAAGCTCAAGTAGTAGCATTTGCAGTTCAGATGGTAGTGTAGGGGTGGGAGCTCATTATGTTAATTAATGGCTCCTCGACCAAACACCCACTGGCTTCCTGCGCTGATCAAAATTTCCCCACAGCAGGAAGGAAAACCATTTATAAGGTTCGTTGTCTAGAGACTGTCTATCAACGGTAGTTGAAGACAGCCCGGCGTTCTTTCTCTCCCAGCTTTACTATAAATCTGCTATTCAGGAGAGGGGAAGTAAAAATAATGGCAAAACAATTCCAAGCATGAATTCACTCTCAGGCTTGTTGCAAACTTAACAAAACATTTAATCAACAGTAAATTGTTCCGGCAGCTATTGTTCCTTGACCTCGAGTTCCTGTAACTGCAGTTCCATGTGAAAATGATCCGGGTATCTAATATACCCTTTCCTGCCAATACTCTTTGCCCGTTCTTTTTCTATCACCGACGTGAAAGGTTTCAATCGTTGTAACCTTCCATTCGTCTCTTTTCCTTTGTTCCGGAAGCTGTGCTTTGTGTTCCGTCCCGAACACGTGTTCTCTCCAAACGCTTTCTCCGTACGTCGTTCCAGACACACGTGTCCGATTCCAACTATGCTGGCTTTCCCCGTGCTCTAACTGGCACGTTATATCAATAACTTTTCTTTTCTCCGTGCTAAACCCCCAGCACTATACAACCGTTTTCGCTGTCCCCCAGCACTTCCTAACAGTCCACAGCACACGCTGTCGTCAACCGTTCTCTACGCTCGCTCCCCGTAGACTGTCTCGTCTTTCCTTCTACTCCTATCCTGAAGTTTCCCCCCCCTTACTTCACTAGCCTTCTGGTTGGCTCCTGCCTCACTTGCCTGAGGCTCCCTCTCTCTTCCTAGTCGGAGCCCTCCAAGAGCAGGCGCCCCCCTCGCTCTTCTCGGTGCCCCCCCATACTACCTTTTTCTCCTGACAAGTGTCTTCTGCCAGTGACCTTCACCTAATCCCTTCGTTGACCTCCACCTAATCCCTCCGTTGACCTCTAGCATATGTGCCCAGCAGCTTACATTTCCCTCTGGCCAGGAACAGCTGTGCCTTCCGTGAATACAATAGACCTGTCAAACAGGCATATCGAAATGTCGCCTAGTCTGGTGCATTACCACGTGTTACACTCGTTTCCAAACAATACACATGGAAATACTTATTCAGAACTGCCAGCATCCGGAATGATCGATGGGATCCAAAAGTCCATCACACAATTTATAATGGGGCGTAATTTCTCGCCCCTACAGGTAGTTTATCAGGATTTAAGCAATTTCAAACATGGTACGACAGTTGGAGATGGGTCAATACATCTCTGAAATTACCATGAACTTTAGGTATACAAAGTCAACAATCCCAAGGGTATACCTGCACTACACCAACTGTGGGAAAACAGCCAGACCACGAGACCGGCATGGCCAAAGAAAAGCCTTCAAGAATAGTGGGACAACGGCATCTGGCATGCATCGTAACATCTGCCGGGTGTGCAACGTTGCTACAAATCACATCACAATTGAATGCTGGGGCCAGTAGCAGCATCAACATTCGGACAGTGCAACATTCCCTGTGTTCAATGGGGTCCCGGAGCTGACTGCCGAACCCAGTATCATTGCTGACTTAACGCCTTGCCTGGCTTTGGGAACACTGATATTGGACGCAAGATGACTGGAAAGGTGTAGCCTGGTCTGATAAATCATAGTACCAACTGTTTCAGGCAGATGGCCAACTCCAGGTGTGGCAACAACAAATGAGGCAATGGAACTTGCATGTTTACAAGGTACTGCTGGGATGATGGCTGTTTTGGTGTAGGTTGTTTTCAGCTGGCACGCATTAAGACCCTTTAGACTGCTCTGATCAGTGGAGGCTATGTAACTATTCCTTGGGGATTAATTTACACTCGTTTATGCCATGCAATCATTCATATGGGTGCGACCTCTTTCAACATGACAACGTGCCACTGCACATGTCCAGTCTACCGATTATTGCTGGAGGAACATCCTAGAGTTTGGCATCCTGACCTGGCCCCCTTGTTCGCCAGATTTAAACGCCATTGAACACATTTGGGATGCTGTTCAAAATGCCGTCAATGCCAGGAATCCTCCACTGGCAAATATTATGGAATTGTGGGATGCTTTTCAGGAAGCAGAGTGTGCAACATCTCCACAGTACAACAGAGAGCTTGTGGAGTCCAGGCCCCATCCCGTTGTTGCTGTTATCCAATTGCAAGGACCAGTACAGTGGTATCCCAGTTTTTTCGTGGCACTTCACAATGTACACTGGCGTGCAAAAATTAAGGAAGAGACGGTTTTTCGAATGTAACGTCGTGCAGAAGTTCTACACATCGACACGGGACAAGTGAACAAAACCGTCCAAACAAAGAATTCAAAGGCACTTCATTGAAAAGGTAGCTTCGAGCACAACTAGACAGAAGACAAACATCCATGTGACAGGCGGCTGCCAACGCAGTCAGGGGTGATCATGGGATATGATCACCGCTGACTGCGTTGCAGGATTTACAACGTCTGTCTATGCTGGGGACGAGGTTGTCAAGGAGCTATTGAGGCATCGTGGACCATTCCTCTTGTAGCGCCAATTGCAGCTGCGGAATCCTTGCTGGCGGCTGGTGACTTGCTGCCAAGCATCTCCCGAGAAGGTCCCACACGTGTTCGATTGGATTTAGGTCCGGGGACCTTGCGGGCCAATCCATGCGTTGAATATCTTCACTCTCCAACAGCTCTGCGACAGCCACTGTACGATGAGGTGTAGTGTTGTCGTCCACGAGAGGAACTCAGGACCCACAGCAACTGAACCTCCTTGGAAGATGTGGAGGTCAGTACGGCTACCAAGAATGATACCGCCCCAAACGAGAACTCCGCCACCTCCAAACCGGTCCCTTTCGATGATGTTGGAGGTGTGGTTGCGTGTTCCCTGCTCTCTCCAGATGTGTATACGTCCAGAATCGCTCGTCAGACTAAATCGGCTCTCATCCGTAAAGAGAACTCAACCCCATTGCTGATGTGTCCAGTTCTTGTGTTCCTGGCACCACAGAAACCTCAGTCTCCGGTGAGCAGGCGTTAATGGCACACACCATACTGGTCGTTGTGCAAATAGACCCCCTTTGTGCAGCCTCCTGGCCATGGTAAAACGTGATAATGGATGTCCAGTTGTCTGTTGCATGTGCCTTGCGATTTCTCCCGCTGTCTGCCATCTGTCTCTTCTCGACTGTAGGACAATATACCGGTCATCCGCCGCCGTGGTTGCTCGTGGGCAACTACTGCTAAACTCTCGGACAGCTGTTCCTGTCGTTTGAAATGCTCTCCAAGCTCGTGAAACGATGCTTTGAGCGATCCCGAACTCCTCGGCCACACTAGTCACACTTTGACCTTTTCCCAACGACACAACCTTGGGTAAAGTTATCCAGATGTCGTCTACTGTATTGCCTGTTGGCCATATCACATGGTGGCAGCAACTAGAAGTCGTTCAAACCGATGTACACGGTGCAATAGCTTTCACTGAATTGCTGAGCCTACACCACCCGTGTGCTTTATACCGTTCAGACACTCCGTCATGCTGCATATATGCAGCATGCCCTACCTTACCGGACCCTATCTCCCGGGTGGTCTTTCGGTCTGTTCTGCCTGCTCGTTCCGCTGTTATGCTAATTTCTCCTCTTCGTTCTTAATTTTTGCACACCAGTGTATATAGCTAATGCAAGATGGATAAATCACTATTCTTGGGAATTTAAATCATAAGAGCTGAAAAGAATGAGGTTATCTACATCATAACTGATAAACCTGGAAAAGCTTTTTGATGAATATGGATGGGAGAAGAATCACCGACTTCTATTCACGCAATGAACTCACCTTAAGGAACAAAGGTATCCCACATTAACTTAGTGCTACAAGTATGAAAGGAATGACTATATCACAGAGAAGTCTGAGAAACAAAGAATAAAAGTTTTCAGAGGATTTGAAACCAGTAGTAACCACTTCCCAGTAGAACCTATTATTAGGGTCATTTGTCAAATAGTTATGAAACTGGTAAAGACATTAACCAACATCAGGGTTTAACAAAGATGTTAGGCTGGATTTCTGGCAGTGGGTAACCAAAGGGTACATCAAAATTTAAAGTGTTTAGGATTAAAAGGTATTGAAAACTTATCATATACAGAAAAGAAATGTGACAGTATATAGGACAGGAAATTCATAACTGGACAGCATAAGTAAATAGGTAAAAAATGTTTGTAGGAAGTATGATTAGCTTTTTGTAACAGGATAACAAAGAAGATTGTAAAAACATTTGTCTAGGGAACATGAAGAATCGTACTGAACAGCTGTGGCCCTCCTAAACTGGAGTGCTAAATTTTTCTAAATTATAGTATACTGAAGAAGAAACTTAAAAATACCAGCTGAATAAAAGTTGGTCTGACTTTAGAATAAACATGGAATGCCAGAAAGCTGTGCTTTTATTTTACTCAATTTCTTAAATAGTTTAAGAAATAAGGATTCACAAAGGCATTGAATGGGTATCCAAGTGCAAGTTGTTTAATACGTTACAGCGAATGGCAAGCCGATGAAGTTTAAATCTATTACAACCAGAATCTTGCAACAGATACATAATAGAGACAAGTACTGGTAAACAGTTTGAGACCAACTCTAGGCAAGACAAGGGAATAGCTTCCTCCACTGAGCATGTAATCAGCATTAAACACTCAATTATCACATACTAAATTAGGTGGCTCTGGTATCAGCAGTTTCTCAGATGGTGATAACTCAGCACTTATTTCAAGAGTGTAAAGGCTGCCCCAGTGGCGCAAGCGCTGGCTTCTGATTATTCGTCCAACAAAGATCTGGGTTTGAATCCAAGTGAGGCATATGTTTATTGTCTTATGTCACTGGCTTTTTTCCCCTTCCCTGGAATCAGTGGCCCTAAATTAAGGACAGGAGACTGCTCATAGCACATTGAGTTGCTCACAGTGGTCATTAAAACCCCAACTTAAAAGAAAATAAACTTTTTAATACTGTAGAATTTCTTATTTCTTGGTTTCAAGAAGATAAATTTTTTACCATTTTCTCAAGGTCAAGAGCTATTTGCTAATTTTTTGAAGCTTTTCAAAGGGATTTTTATCATTTTCCCAAGGTCCTGAGCTATTCTAAAGTTCAATGCTTTGCAAATTTTTTTAAAGCTTTTCAAAGAGAATTTTACAGAAATGCTCACGGTGGTCATTAAACCTTCAATCTAAAAGTGCGTCAGTTGACCAACAGGATGTGTGAAAAATTTAAGATGAAGATAATTGCTGGGAATTTTACAGAATGGCTCTAAGTCACTAAAAAAATTTTTTTGTAGTTTAGGAACACCACAAAGAATCAATGCCACCAAAATCAGAACAGAGAAATACTCAGCTACACAAATTGTTTTCTACTAATACATTAGCCAAGAACAAAACTGGCTATGCACAATGAAATACACTGATGTTCAAAATTAAGAGAATTTGCACATTTTGTCGAATTTCTGAAAAACTAATGGACACATTTTCATGAAATTTGGTATGGATACACAGTTATATAAGAGAAAAAATTATACCATACAACAGTCATGGTGGTACACACTCATGATTGTCAGTAAAGCTCATCAGCGCAGGAATGTCCAAAATCCATGTTGCAAGATCGAACATAAAATGACTAATATGGGGTACGGTCCCCTCTCACAGTGAGACGTCATACTGGAAACGAGGTAGCTGACGAGTCCCTGTGGTAGTCGGTCCCACTCCTGCAGCAACAACAGTTTTCAGCTCCTGGATTGTTTCTTGGAGGGGGATGGCGAGCTGCAATTGCCCTCCCAAGAGCGTCCCAGACATGTTCGATAAGGTTTAGGTCTAGCTGATTAATCCATCTGGCGAATATCCTCAATTTCAAGGTAATTGTCGACCATGTGAGCTCTATGTGGACAAGCGTTGTCTTCCATAAAAAGGAACTGAGGGCCAACCGCGCCCCTGAAAAGTAGAACATAGGGCTGCAAGATCTCATCCCTATACCTCTCAGCAGTCAGGGAGCCCCTGTCAAACACATGGAGAGGTGTGCGGCTGTCCAACATGCCTCCACTGCCATAATATGGGGTACGGTCCCCTCTCACAGTGAGACGTCATACTGGAAACGAGGTAGCTGACGAGTCCCTGTGGTAGTCGGTCCCACTCCTGCAGCAACAACAGTTTTCAGCTCCTGGATTGTTTCTTGGAGGGGATGGCGAGCTGCAATTGCCCTCCCAAGAGCGTCCCAGACATGTTCGATAAGGTTTAGGTCTAGCTGATTAATCCATCTGGCGAATATCCTCAATTTCAAGGTAATTGTCGACCATGTGAGCTCTATGTGGACAAGCGTTGTCTTCCATAAAAAGGAACTGAGGGCCAACCGCGCCCCTGAAAAGTAGAACATAGGGCTGCAAGATCTCATCCCTATACCTCTCAGCAGTCAGGGAGCCCCTGTCAAACACATGGAGAGGTGTGCGGCTGTCCAACATGCCTCCACTGCCATAGCGGCTGCTTTCTTGGATGTTGGAGGGAAAGTATCGGGTCCCAGGTTCTCCCCCAGATGAAGGTATGTCGAGAATCTGTGTCCAGGCTGAATTGCGACTTGTGAAGAGGACGTTACCCCACTGAAGTCTGGTCCAAGGCTGACATCTGCACCATGCTAAGAGTGCTGAAGTGAGCGGGACGCAAACAGCCCTCTCTCATGAAACCTTCGAGGAAACCGTAACCCTTGAAACTCTGGTTTCAGTGGCGGCATGCAGCTCATAAGATAGCTGTGCAGCTGTAGCAGTCCTGTGGCGCCTCGCTAAAAGTGGCAAATAACGATCTTCATTGGCCGTCTTGGCTCTTGGACGACCTTGCCCAGGCCTTCTCGACATGGATCTGGTGTCCTGAAACTGTTTCCACAAATTGCAGATGACACTGGATGTTACATCGAGCTCTGCAACAACCTGCACTTGCGATTGATTACCTTGCCTCCAATCTACCGACGATTCTCCACCACATTCTGTCATCAATACGTTCGTGGCAACTCATTTTACCAGATTGCTTATGAAATTGAACCAACTCCTGCAAGAAACACAACGAATGTCGCAGAGGAGTACGAGCAAACTAATCGCGGAAAAAGCCACGCGTGGTTTTCATGTCCTCCTCTGTCACAGCTCCGCCCATACACACATGTATGCTTACGTATTAGACACTGCAAATTTGCATTCTTATTCGGTGGCATAATTTGTACCTTTGGTTCCGTACTTTTTGTTTGTGAAAATCCAAAATGTGCAAATTCTTTTAATTTTGAACACCAGTGTATTATGGGCTGATCCTACTTCACAGAAGTTATAGCTGGATGCAAAGTAAACAACTTTTAATTCTATGAAAGGGGTTTAGAAGCTGCTGACACAAGACTAGTAAATAGATAGATTCAATGGCAAAACAGAAATTCACGTCTTAAATCTGAACTAGGTTCTTCTGAAATGTTAAGAGATAGGAGATCTTGCGAAGGACTGGAAAACAAGTCTTCACAGACAGCAAAAATGCTTTCCCCACCCACCTGTGTCTTTAAAATATGCCAACAACCTGCATCAATGTATTGCTATACAAATGAGATCACTATAAACTAATTTCGGGGCAGTTTAATTTCTCAAGTAGAAAAACAAAACTGATCATATTGCTATAAGTTTTGCCTTTTGTAATCAGCTTTCAACAGTGGAGAATTTATTCTGAAACTTACTTTTTTTTTCCATATTAAATAACTGCATACTGATATGAGATAACATTTTATGGATCAGAGAACAGATTGCATATTCATACCACCAGTGGCACACTCAGAAATTCCTGTTGGGGGATGGGGTTATGTGTATTGACATATGTTGTTTATAATCTCTTTGGGGCTTAACCCCCAAAACCTTTCCATGGGTGTGCCAGTGCACAACACACACAAGATTAATATACACTGTACAGCAAAAAAAAAAAAAAAAAAAACACTGAATTAGCTTTACTATAATAAGGATGTTTAACACATGAAAAAATGAAATTATTTTTACCTGGCCAATAAGACTCTACATCCACATTTGCAGCTTTCAGCAAAGTTGAAATCTTTTCAGCCTGTAAGCAATATATATCAGATACTTTACAAAAATAAAAATAACACAGCTTATCTTAATATATTTTAGGCATAGACTATACGTACAGGTTATCTAGATCTTATGAACAGCAACTACAACACTGCAGAAACTCAAGCACAGGAACCTAAAAAACTTCAACATGAGACGCATAAGCAAGAAACCTAGTTTTTTTTTTTTGTAACAGAAGGCGTGTGATTAGGATTTCTCCAAAAACCAGTTAACTTTCAGCCTTCCAAAATCTGATACACATAAGACACAGATGTGTAGTTTAATGGTCAGGTGTCCTATTTCTTAGGGAAAGAGGTTAACACTTCAGTAAATTTTACAAACTGGTCTTTATAAGCTCCATCAATGATACAAGTTGAAAGCATGTTTGACTAAAATTCAGTGCTGTGGCATGTAACAACTTTGACCTGTTTGAAGACCATGTAACAAGTTAAGACACTTTACTCCTTAAAATTCAAGTCAAAGGAACAATTGCTCTAAACTAACTTTTGTGTTTACCTGAATAATAAAGGCAGCATCAAAGAATCCAAAAAAGTAAAAAAAAAAAAGGGGGGGTCATAAAATACAGTTCCATATATATATTTGTATATTTAGCATGCAGACCTGTCAACTGCCATTATTGTAAAACTTCACGAACAAATACCAGCGGAACATTCCGCGAGGACTGCTGAACAAAATGCTACACAGGGTGGTCAGAAAATGGTGCATAAAACCTCCTGGAGGCCATTCCTTGGGTACATTTAATCAAAAAATGTTCAGTGACAGTTTTTGACTGAGACTTATTATAGCAGTCCTCAAAGTTCTGACATTGTTTCTTTTTTAGGCATTGGCTCAGGCTTCAAACAAAACCTGAGTGCATTACCACAGCATCTAACCCAGACTGACCTACATATTCACAGTACTCTCCAAAGCAGGATGTCATTCAACAGTTTCTTTCCGTTCAAATGGAATTTTTTAAAGTTCCCAGTTACAGTAGTAAAAATTTTTCGAGAATGCAAATTAAATGTATTGGGCTTGAAGTCATTTAAACAAAATGCTTGTTGGTCAACTGACATAACATGCAAATATGACAGGGGACTGTGGCGTATTGAAACTTGTCATGTTAAAAGAACGAAGTGGGCAGGAGACAGATGCTGTTGCAACTGCACCATGATTAAACAGTGAATATAAGCACAATTATGTTTATTCTCTAGTGGCTAAACGAGAAATCACTCTTCGAGACATACATAACACAACTGATACACCTTAGACGAGTACTCTACAATATGTACACAGAGGAAATGTGCTTAATGCCACTTGCACATACTCCAAAGGTTACTTTGCAAGATGACAGCCCGACAGTAATGTAATTTATAATGGCTGGACCAGTGGACGAGAGAAACTGATAACTACTGCATCCAATGACAGAAGACTTTTATATATTCAACATGAGTGGTTACTGTAGAAGGAATAGTGGTTACTGTAGAAAGACCATAAGTTCATGTTCATCCCATGATTAGTAAAAGGCCTTCACTACTGTACTCAGGATGGCCTTCACTTAGGGCCCAATGTCTGCAACCTGCAGATTTTGCTTGTTGCTTACCATATTATATTGTATGTGGCTGCTGCACTGCTAATTGGTGGATCCCTGCATCTTGGAACAGATTCTATGGAGCATGAGGGGTCTCAAATCCACACATCACATCGGTATTGATGGGGCATTAACAAGTGGAATAACATCCAGTGCATCTGGATAACATGGGATGGTATGATTGGTAACATCCTGGTTGGTCCTTATATGCTGCTAGATCGACTCACCAGATCTTTGTATGTGGTTTTCCTGTGATCAGCACATTACCAGAAATCCTGCAAGATATCCCAATGAACATTCCTTGAGTGCTCTAGTTTAAGCACACTGAAGCACCTCATTTTAGAGCAGAAGTCTGACTGCATCTGGATAATATGTTTCTCCTCAATGTAGTCTTTGCATTCCCCAGATCTTAATCCCATACTTTTTTTCTTTGGGGGCCACCCAACAGTCTGGAAGAGTTGGTGGCATACATTCATGTACTGACTACATCTGTCAACAGGGATATGGTCTAACATGCTAAGTAATAATACAGGGTGTTTAAAAAAGAATGGTGGATTTCAAAGTAGTATATTTAATAAGGCAAATGTGGGAGTTAAAAACAAATAGCCAAGTATGAAGGAAGGTCTAAAGTTTCACTCACCACAATTACAAATGCTCAATGTGCCCTCCACCTGCTGCACGGACATCAAGCCGATAGCTGAATTCATACCAAACGCATTGGAGGGTGTCTTCAGTCACAGAATTTACTGCGGCCGTGATTCTCGTTCGAAGCTCATCCAAGTCAGCGGGTAGTAAAGGGGGAACATAAACACTGTCTTTTAAGTATCCCATAAAAAAAAAGTTGCATGGTGTGATGTCTGGAGATCTCGGAGGCCAAGCGCATAGTGCCAAGTCATGGGGTCCCCTACGTCCAATCCAATGGCGAGGCAATGTGTTGTTTAAAAACCCACGAACTTAGAGGTTCCAATGTGGTGGTGCGCCGCCCTGCTGCAAAATGTAATCTTCAGAGTCGTCCTGCAGCTGTGGAATAAACCAGTCCTTCAGCATTGCAAGATACGAGTTGCTCGTAACTGTGCTGTCCGCAAAAAGAAAAGGGCCATAAACCCTTCTAACAGAAACCGCACAAAAAAAAAAAAAAAAAATTCAGTTTTGGTGAATCACGTTCATGTTGGAGAGTTGAATGTGGATTCTCCAGTCCCCACATGCACACATTGTGGCGCAAAACTTTCCCGCTTACATGAAAGGTTGCTTCATCGCTAAAAATCAACCTTTGTACGATGGTGCCGTCCTCCATGTCCTCCAACAAAGTTGCACAAAAATCTTTTCGTTGTGTTTTGTTACCTCCACGAAGAGCTTGCACCAGTTGAAATCTGTACGGCTTCAGCAGCAAACGGAGTCATAAAACACTCCAAACAGTCACGAGGAATGATGGCAAGTTCGCTGTTCGCACGACAAGTAGACTTCCGTGGGCTTCGCTGAAACGCCTTGCGAATTCGTTGCACATTCCTCGCTGAGGTGGTTGGTCATCCAGGACTCTATCCCTTACATAAACACCCTGTTTCTTCAAACTGTCGATACCAACGACGAATGTTTTTGCTTACTAATGGAGCACTGCCGTAACACTGTTTAAACGTACGCTGCACCGTAATCACAGACTTGGTCTTGTTAAATTCGAGCACACAAAACACCTTCTGTTGCCTCTATGCCATCTTCTCACTCACTAAGCGTCTGTTTGGACGCTTGTGCTGCCATCTAGCGGTAGGCATAAACTCTGGGCCACGCCATGAGGCGCATTTATCGGTGGTTCGTGGTTGCAGAGATATCCACTTTTCAAATAGAGACATTCTTTATGAAACACCCTGTAGTATTACTCTACGCATTATTGCTGCCAAACACAAGGTGGACATTTTGCACACCTACTGCAGCACAGCCAAGGCATTCTGCTCCTCATGTTTAATCATTTTATAACATTCAATTTTGTAATTTTTCACTGAGGTCAGAACAACACACTTTTATGTTGTATGAATGGAAACTATTGCAATATATGACAGCTCAGTGCATCAGTTAGTGGGGCAGTTGTTTGTGTTGACATTAATACCAGTTAATATGGTAAAATACACTTATTGTACTGATATATCTTTCTTGGCATAATTTCTTCTTCCTAGGCTAAATGCCACGTATTAAGGAATAACGTGACCAGGGCGCGATTTCACCGATTAGCAACTAGCTAGTGAAAAATCAAATTTGCAAGTGAAAAAAATCGCAGTAGCAAATATTGCTAGTAAGGTAATTTCTGTATTTAAAGCAACCAAAAATCATTATTAATCCACGAAGTTTACATAACAGTTTCTATTATCACTTGTTAAAACAGCGACGATCAGCGATTCTCTTTCGCCAATTTCTTTTCTACACTTAATACCCATCCTCCCCATATCTTTCATCCCTTCCAAACTGTCGTAGAAGCGCATTGAAACTCCTCTCCATCGTGTCCTCATTGGTCTATTACAGAAACTGAACGTGACGTCGGCAATGGTTGCTGTGAGATGGATCGGTTGTTTGACCACCTGCTCTGCCACCCTCCCTTCTTTTGCCCCACGAACTTTGTCCTCAACTCCTGTCGTACCCTAAGCCAAGCGATCGCCTTTATTGCGTGGCATAGATAGACGCTTTTTACGAAACGTGTTCGTGGAGGGGGTAAACTATTACGGAAGAAACTTTTGCTTCGTCTGACTTCTGGTTTTGGAAATTTTCCTTGTATTTTCAAGAAGCTGAAATACAAATATTTATCCAGTAAAATGTTAATGAGCAATAATACTTGACAGAGGCAACATCGTGAGAAAAAAAAAATTATGATTACGGAAAAATCCGAATTCAGTCGACCTTTCGCTTTCTAGTTTCGTAAAGCCGGAATTCCAATAATAACGAAAAAAGCCGGAATTCCTTGAATTCGCGGAAGAATCTCATGCCTGAAGATTACAGAAAAATTTTGCAGTAGCCAACTTCCGTTTTTGCAAATTGTTCTCCACAGTTTCAAGCTAAAATGCAAACATTTATGCAATAAAATGATATTTAACAAGAAAAGCGGACACAAAGACAACCTTGGGAGAACAATTTGCGATTACGTCAAAATTTTCTTACTCCGTTTTACTACTGTGTTCGAAAGTTTTGAAGCACGAAATTTAGACTCCAGATGGAAGACGACCCCCCTCCCAAATATGGATCTTCAGAATGACCTAACTGATGACAAAAAAAAAAAAATAAAGCAGTATTCCGCGAATCCCTGTAAGAATCTCGTGTATATCATAAAAATAATAGCAAAAGAAAAATTTGAAACAAAATGAAAATTTGTAGAATCCGTAGTTTTGATAGTGAGTTCCGTAGTCAGACAACTAATTCCGTAGAAACTACGTCATTGTGTGGTAGTTGGCAGATATGAAGTGTGTAGAAGTTTAGCAGAAATTTGTGCGATACTTCCACTTAGTACTGCATGTTGTGAGGTGGGATTCAGTTTTTAAAAAAGAATACAAGGGGATTGGAGGAACAATTTGTCTGTTGAAACTTTAAATGCTCTCATGACAATTGAAATACTGTAGAAGGGCCACAAGAAGAGATTTTTAATCCACGGTCTGCAGTTATAAAGCGGTATGATGACAAAGTCAGACACCCTGAGCGTAAACCATATGGGAAAAAATCTGAATTAGAATGTCAGTGAAATATATTCATGTGGTATGAGAATTCTATTCATTATTCAAAAAGGTAAGTCAAAATATTTATACACATATTTAAATTTCTGTGTAACTTTATTAGAAAATAAGTTACGATGTGATTTAGTTTTACTTGCTAGTCATGAAAATGTTTTGCTAGCAAACTATTTGGTAACTAGCAAAATTTGCTAGTGAGCAAAAAAGATGAAATCTTGCCCTGAACGTGACACTGAGTCAAAAGCAAAGACAAGGAGATATAACAAAAAAGTCTAAAGGGTATATCCGATGCCAGACGGGCAAATAATGATAAGACTATGTATGTGGCTCAGAGTCCTTGACATGAAATGGTTGGAAGATCTAGGGTGCAGGCTTCTGTCTCCATGAAATGCAGTTTCAATTTCTAATGTTGTCCATTTGTTAGTGAACCCATCATCAGTTTTACAATTTGGTGTGTGGTGCATACACATACCGTATGAGTACCACCAGACCCTGCCAGGACACAGTTTTCTGGTCTGAGCTCTGCGAATTTGGAAAAACTAACTTTCGTGCCTGCAAATTTATTATTGAGTGACTTATAAGCTTCTGTCAAATTACATAAAATCGGCCTCTTTGACAATTTAACTTTATTTCCATTTTCAGTCCTAACAGGAACGCAATCTTTCATTCCAGGTAAAACCCGACTAATTTCATCACTTTGGTAAAACGATCGTA
This sequence comes from Macrothele yani, assembly GCA_039090855.1. Taxonomy (NCBI): domain Eukaryota; kingdom Metazoa; phylum Arthropoda; class Arachnida; order Araneae; family Macrothelidae; genus Macrothele; species Macrothele yani. The sequence goes on from CM077017.1 coordinate 17,480,924, forward strand.
CTACTTCAGAAGAGACTCTTACCTGGTTTTCTATTAAGGCTTTCCAAAATTCCTTTCTCCTTCAGAATTTTTTTTTTAATTGTCTTACCATATAATTAGGAGCATTGAACTCTTGCGTGATTTTCCTAACACTCCGTGACTCTGGTAAGCAAGTCAAAATCAACTGTTGATCTCTAGTGCAGTTAGAAAAATTACTTTTAAGATTGTCCATAAGAGTCATGAAGTATTTCATCCTCGTCATCAGAGGACTCGTGAATATTTGTAAAAAGCTTCCGTTTCATAGCAGAACTGATTTTTTGAATTTCGGTTGAAGCATAACATTTAGATTTTAGCCTTTTCTTATTGACAGGTGATTCACCTAATTCATGGAGCAAAGTAAGTATTCAGTGTTTCAATTACTTCTGACGTAGAAGCACAATTTTCATCCATTTTTTCATCAGCACAGGTTTCACTTGCTTCTTGACTAATTTTTAAAGTTTTCAGCTGCTTTATGCAAGAATCAAATTTTAGTCTCTTTTGATAAGTCATCAAAATTTTCCAACATCCAGTCTGTGACATTTCTTAGCTTTTTTATTGATAAGTCATCAAAATTATGGTCCCTTTTTTTAAATGGATTGGAACATTGTATTACTGCATATCTTGTACTTTTCATTGTTGATTATTTGTGAGCTGCAATCACAATTTAAAAACATATCTTCCGATTTTGTGGTGTTTTTGGACATTTTATATAGCTGTATTTTTAAAACCGGTGACTAAATTTGGTAATTTTCTTAATCTATATATATAGAGGCCACCTATGTACCAAATTTCATTAAAATTTGAGATGGTCAAGTCAAGTTGCTGTGTTGAGTTGATACAGAATGACCCACCCTAGTGTTGTTAAACAATTCTTTAGCAGTGAATTACCGCAAAAGGTACAAAATCATGAGTAATCACTTTATACAATTTACTACACGTTTTCATGTGGTGGCACAACTTAAAAAGCTGTAGAAAAGGAGAAAATATGTTTTAAACAATATAGAACATTGCTTAACTGTGTCGGCACAAATTACATTGCTGGAAATCCAGAATACAAACACCACCTTTTGCCTTTTCCTGGTAGGTGTTTCATAGAAAAACATAGTGATGCATGTGACCTTGGGATTTTTATATTTTTTTATTGAGGGTTTTAACGACTACCGTGAGCAGCTCAATGGGCTACATATAAGCAGTCACCCATCCCTAATTTGGGGTCACTGGTTCCAGAGAACGAAGAGAGCCAGTGCCATAAGACAAACACAACATTCATGCTTCACTGTGATTTGAACCCAGAGCCATCTCGGACTAATGGTCAGAAGCAATCGCTTAAGACCACTGCGCCACTGGGGCGGGTGGCACTTGGGAATCACGTGGAAGCAGTTTGCCAAAAAAAATTATTTTTTTTTTAAAAGGAGTGGCAGGCCTATTTATACTACTTTTAAAAAAATTAGGGAATAATTTTTAAAAGTGGGGAGATGAAATTAAAAAAAAAAACTTACAAAATGCTGCGCAATTAAAAATCAATCCAGATTTTTCATATTAAAAAATATTTCACTATCACTCAATGTATTTATAATTTGGTTCAGTTCTGCTTCTTGTTTTGGTAATAAATATATTTTAAAACATTAAATTTATGATTTGTAATGATCACATGCAACAGCAATAAGTTTAAGTGAATACATCACACTTTTGAGATTTTTATAACATCTAAAATTATCTAATAAAAGCTAAGCTCATTTTAAATCACACATTGGATCTATTTGCTTTTTTCCATTTTTTTTTTTTGTGGTTGCAGCAAAGTCCATATTACATGGACTTTACATGGTCCATATTACATGCAGCAAAGTCCATATTACATGGACTTTACATGGTCCATATTACATGCAGCAAAGTCCATTACTAATCCTACTGAAGGAACCTGAGTCTTTAAAGAACTCAGGTTCCTTCAGTAGGATTAGAATCAAAGTACATGCGTGCCACTAAGGCAATCATTTAAGTTGTAATTACACCCATAAATCTGTTTTCTTTGCAAAATTTTTCAGAATACCTTTCTAATCTTTTCATCTGAAGTAATCCACGGAAATTCTTTGTACCATTTTTGCAAAAAAAGATAGTTTCCAAATTTGACGTCAATGCAACTCAGAAAATATTTTATCAAAGCATTCTTAAATACAGGAAACTAACAAAGGAAAAAAAGCTGAACTTTCTAACCAGGTGAAAAATCAGAATGAATATAACAGCACATGCAAAACAGAAGGTTGGCGGAAGACCACCACACAGGAAGACTGCCACACATCTTTCAGCAACTTAGGAAACTGCCACACATCGGACAACCGCCACACGCTTTTCATTAAGGGGACGGGCACAAATTGCTATTCCTCCGAAGAACACTTTGAATGTGTGGCAGTTTCCCAAGGTGCCTAACGATGGGAAGGAGCTCTTTTGTTTGTCTGAATTTTCATGTCGATTCATACTTAGGGCAACTGGCCACACAAGTTCGAGGGAAGGGGAGGGGGTATAAAGATTGCTGTTTCCTGGCCTATATTAAGAATTGAATTGGGAACTCCAAACAAATTTCGAGAAAACGTTCTATGTAAGCCAAGCGAAAATTGCTGTGTTTCAGGAAAGGACAATAAGGTGGGATTTTGTAATAATGCTGCACTTTTACGTAGGCACTAAATATTTACATAGCATGTCAAATTTGTATTATTTTTTCTTTTACTTAATTCATAGGCCCTACACCTTGGTCTTTTTAACAGCTTTTAATCCGCCGACTTTAAATTCATAACGCTTACGTATCAGATCAAGTCAAAAGCATTGCTCTTTTACTTAGGCATTAAATAGTCATAGGCTACATGCAGGCATAGGCCTTTTTAACAGTTTTTATTCTACCAGTGTCATATTCACAACATTTACACATCAAATCAAGTTAATATTGGGCATTTACTTCGGCACGAAATATTTATTCATAGGCCCTAGGCCTTTTTAATAGTTTACTTTATCACTGCCATATTCACAACAAATAAATGTAATAATATTGCACTTTTACTTAGGCAGGAAATATTAATTCATAGGCCCTAGGCCTTTCAGACATTTGTTATTCTACCAGTCATATTCGCAACGTTTACGCATCAAGTTAATAATATTGCACTTTTATTTAGGCACGAAATATTTATTCACATGCTTTAGACCTAGTCTTTGGCCCTTTCACCAGTTTTATATTTTACCAATGTCATATTCACAACGTTTACACAGCGAATCCTGTTAATAATATTGGGCGTTTACTTAGGCACGAAATATTAATTCATAGAGCCTAGGCCTTTTTAATAGTTTTGACTATCAATGCCATATTCACAACGTTTACACAGCAAATCAATTTAATAATATTACGCTTTTACTTGGGCACGAAATATTAATTCAAAGGCCCAGGCCTATGAACGAATATTTCGTGCCCAAGTAAAAGAGTAATATTATTACATTTTTTGTGGGTGTGTGTAAACGCTGTGAATATGGCTTGTTATAGTAAAAACTATTAACAAGGCCTAGGGCCAATGAATTAATATTTCATGCTAAGTAAAAGCAAATTTTTTTACATTTGTTGTGTAAACATTGTGAATATGGCATTGATAAAGTAAAAACTACTAAAAAGGCCTAGGGCATATGAATTAATATTTCGTGCCTAAGAAAACGCCCAATATTATTAACTTGATTTGCTGTGTAAACGTTGTGAATATAGTCATTGGTAGAATAAAAACTCAAAAAGGCCTAGGGCCTATGAATTAATATTTCCGCCTAAGGAAAAGCGCAATATTACTACATTTATTTGTTGTGTAAACGTTGTGAATATGACAATGATAAAGTAAAAACTATTAAAAATGCCTTGGCCTAAGAAAACGCCCAATATTATTAACTTGATTTTCTGTGTAAACGTTGTGTATATGGCATTGGTAGAATAAAAACTGCTAAAAGGGCCTAAGACTAGGCCTGCGGCATGTGAATAAATATTTCGTACCTAAATAAAAGCGCAATATCATTAACTTGATTTGATGTGTAAACGTTGTGCATATGACTGGTAGAAAAAAAAAACTTAAAAAGGCCTATGCATGTGGCCTATGACTATTTAGTGCCTAAGTAAAAGCGCAATGCTATTGATTTGATACGCAAGCGTTATGAATATAAAGGCGGCGGATTAAAAGCTTTTAAAAAGGCTGAGGTGTAGGGCCTATGAATTAGGTAAAAGAAAAATATTACAAATTTGACATGCTATGTAAATATTTAGTGCCTACGAAGTGCAGCATTATTACAAAATCCCGCCTTATTGTTCTTTCCTGAAACACATCAATTTTCGCTTGGCTTACATAGAACGTTTTCTCGAAATTTGTTTGGAGTTCCCAATTCAATTCTCAATATAGGCCAGGAAACGGCAATCTTTATACCCCTTTCCTCGAACTTCTGTGGCCAGTTGCCCTAAGTATGAACAGACATGAAAATTCAGACAAACAAGAGCTCCTTCCCATCGTTAGGCACCTTGGGAAACTGCCACACATAATTCGGAAACTGCCACACATTCAAAGTGTTTCTCAGAGGAATAGCAATTTGTGCCCAGCCCCTTAATGAAAAGCGTGTGGCAGTTTTCCTGTGCGGCGGTTTACAGTGAACCAAACATAATTGTCTACTGTATGTAATTCATTTATGTAAATATCAAACTGGAGCACATCAATGTATTCATAAAATACAATTCAAAACAAAAATAAGTTTTAAAGGACACTGCTTCAAACACTTTTTTTTTCGTTGTTCTGTTGTACTAGAATATCAACTCTAGTATTCTCTTGTGAGCAAACTTTACAACCCCATTGTCTTTTGTCCACTCTGCAGCTGCACAGCATCCAGTGCTTAAATTTTCATTTTGCTGATGGCTTTTCCTTCCTATTTCTTTGTTGCTTTTTTTTTTTATGTCCTTGGGTGACAATTTTATACATCATGCTGAAAGAACTTCTGAGGACCATGAATGCACGATAGCTTCCACTATTTTAAGATAAATTACTGTAACTTTGAAAATATGAACTTTTGTGCACCAATTCTTACAATTCTTCCGTTTTGTCACTTTCGTTTTTGGACCCCTTCCCCCCTTATCAAGCTGAAATACAAACCGTTTAGGGGAGAATATTAAAGAACACAGGATACATGTTCTGAATATTGAGGGGAAATCACAATTACAGGAGAAATCTTTGCTAAGTCTGATTTCCGTTTTTGGGAAAGCTGTGCTACGTCCAATTTTCGTTTTCGGACATTTTTCCACCAATTTCAAAGTTGAAATACTAATATTTATGAATTAAATGATATTTAACAACAATAGGCAGAGGAAATATCACATGAAACATAAAACTACGATTACAGGAGAAATCTTAACTGCGTCTAATTTCAGTTTTCGAAAGACGAAACTTCAGTTTCTGAAAGTTTAGAGAGTATCAGGTGGAAAACATCCTCTACCATAACCAATTCCCCTCAAAATTTCTGTTCAGTTAGGCATCGATCTTGAGGATAACCCAAATTATGATAGAAAAGGAGAAATTTCTCGAAACCGTGGCACTCTCATGCCTGAAGATCACAGGGAATTCTCTCGCTGTCAAATTTCTGTTTTGGGAAATTTCCCCTCCATTTTCAAGCTAAAATACAAATTTTCATGGTATAAAATGACAACAAAACCAGACACAGGCAACATCACAGGAAAATGAAATTACGATTACAGAAAGAATAATTTCATTTACTTCCGCTTTTGAAACTCGAAACTGTCCAGATACGAATTTTTACCTGTCGGTAAAATTCTTTGATGCCTTTTTTACAAGTCTCTTGATACGTATTTTTACGCGTTGGTAAAATCTCGATGCGCACTAGTGCATAATTATGCATTTTGGCAAGCTCGTGTGGAAGTGTTTTGTTATCTAAAATTAGATTCTGAATTTGGCTTATTTGCTCGTTTTCCAAAATCAGCCAATAGATGGCAGCAATTAAGCTCTACCCAGTACAATTCATGCCATTACAGAAGTGCCTTAAGCATAAATGCAAACATACAAGGGCAACCCCCCAGTGAGTGCACCACTGCAGTTCACCACAAGCAATACTAAAATTGGATCTACAAATCGTGCAAAACACATGGTTCATATAAACCTGACTTATAGGTGCAAATTAGCACTTGCCGAATGGCGAGTGCTAATCGATTAACTGGCAACTTTGGCAATTAAATTTATTTTACTGGTAGCCAGTTTGGCCATTTGTAATTTTTAGTGCCAATTTACAAAAATATATAATTCACAAGGTAAAAGAAGTGAAGCCAGTCTTAACTAGAGATGATAATCTATATTTAACCCTTTTAGTGCAACCCAGTTGACTCATCAGGCTGCACGTGTCGTGCTTAAAGGCATGGTGGGCTGAATAACCAGCCCTTGAGTTTGATTCTAGTAGTTCCTGAATCAGACAGCAGATATTGGTGTGAATGATCATATCATTTAATTAATCATATTGTTTTGAAATGAAATCTCCACGAATCATACCACCAAATAACAATATTATTGAAAAAAATAGTGAGAATATACAGTAAGAATCTTATTGTAAGTTAGCATTCACTGTAAGCAGGGGTCGCCCAAAAAAATTGTCTGTGCCACCACTGAAAAACGTGTACCGTAATAATCAGCAAATGAACGCAGATTTAAAAAAACAAACGTTTTTGCTGCTGTTTGATTTGAAAAAAAATCTGCAGGGTAATTGTGAAGAAGAGGGGGTATATAATTAGAAAAGGAACTCAGAAAAAATTTTCTTAGTCCAGGATTTGCATAAAAGCAAAGAGAAGAAGGGATGTATGTCATAATGAAAGCTCAGGAAAGTTGTAGGAAGGGGCAGCAGCAGTTATTTTATCTTTGCATGTTGAGAAAGACAATACGCTGGCTATGCTTGTGCTCTCTCTTAGTCAATCGGCCATTAAAAATGTACACACAGCACTTGCTGCACAAACCTACACATGCATGCCTCATTTCAAAGTTCCATGTTCTGGATCTCGTAGTTCGTCTTTTGCCATTCTGACCAGTCTTTGTTGCAGATATTTTTCTTCATTGCTATTTATGTTGCGATATTTTTCTTCATTGCTATTTATGATGTCTTCTAAAAGGAAACATTTCAGTTACACTGCTGAATTTAAACTTAAAGTGGGGGCACAGCTGATAATATGATCGTGTCACTACGCAATTGTTTTCAAAAGGTCAGGAAACTAGTGCGCAGTGACACGCGAAAAGCAGCGGTCTAAACATTAAACAAACCTATCGATAAACTCAGCGGGTGAATTCCAGCCCTTTTCTTTTTTTGACCTGTGTATATATAAAGCTGACTCCCCCTACTTTGAAAGCAGGATTTCTTCCAAAACCTTTTGACATACAACGTAAGTATATACTGTATTTCTCTGAATTGTTCTATATCAGCGTTACATCATTGGCAATGTGTAATGCAATTAGAGCTGCTCCATCAGCGAGATTAAATTTCGTGCTTTATGGATGTCACGCTACTAAAGCTTCTTTTGAGTCCGAAGATAAAAATATATTTAAAAAAAGTTCGCTTTAAAAAGAATTTATTTAATGAGATTTTTTTTTTCATTTCTTCGGACTCTTTAAGGTCTTTATGTGACCAACTTTTCTGTCAAAAATTCCGCTTCTGGATTAACATTTGTGATGTACGGATTATACAGCAATGTTTTTTTTTTCTGAATATCACAAACTGCGAGTTATATGCTGGCACAGATTATATGAAGATAAAAAAAAAAAGGTGCAAATTCCAGGTTCTGAGGATAAACAAAAAAAATTACGGTAATGCAAGAATTTGCGATCATCAGATGAAAAAAAAAAAAAAAGTTTTCTTTGCCAGGGAGCGATAAGCTGAGGGTAGAACATTTTTTGGACAAAAGTATACATCACCGATATTCATTAAAGACGTTTGAAACTAGTGAAAAATATTTTCTGCATATAGTAAATTAATTTTTGTTGCATTCTTGTAAAGAGGAAGGGAATATCTTTTGATGTGAATTGGCCGTTTTATCGGTTTCGTCAACGAAATTAGTTCTCAATGCTACAGGAACTGATACATAAAAAAAACAGCATTTTAACTTATTGTTACAAGATTTGAATTTACGAGTAATCACAGTTATACTGAGCACCGATTTTACCCATCAAGGTGCTCATTTACAGCTGCAAGAGTACAAATTCATCGGCTTTATATTAGCAAAAATGTCGAAACATCGAGGTTTTTACTCATACTTACGTGGGAAAGTTTCACCGATACTATCAATGTTTTGGGAATGAGTAAACCCAGAGAGGGGAAAAAAAAAAGATTTACAAAATGGTTTTTATTTTGAGCAGTGAGTACATTAAAGTTCTTATTAATCGCCCCCTCTTTTTTTTTTTTTTTTGGCCACTAAGATTTGTTACCTTACCAGCCAGATTTTTTTTGCCCACTAACTTTTTTGAACTTACTGGCCAATGGCCACTTTGCTAAAATTCTAGTTTGCACCTATACTGTTTTAAAAACAAGGCCAGTCTCTGTGGTACACTTCTAGGAAAAACTTTTTTAGATGAAGGTTGGGCAGAAGAGTGTTTCATTTTAAAGGTGATACGGAGACACCGTGGGAGAGATAAACAAAATGCGAGTGAGCTGCTACAATTATTCTGTCGTTTAATTTCCTTTGTAGATATACAGCTCATGGGATTACCAATTAAGATGCAGAAATCTATATTACACAGAACACAGCTTTAAGCTCCCCCCCCCCGATAAACTTGAACAAACAAATTTTGAAAAAAAAAACTGCTTTCGATAGACAAATAAAATATTTTTTGTAATTTCACCAGTATTTCCATAACAAAAAAATTGGTGAAATTACAGAAAATCTGTACACTAAAATACTTATTACAACAGGAAAGTTGTGCTTCTTCATGAATGTGAAAGTCTACCTAACACAGACAAACCAAGTGTACTGTACCTGCCTAAGAACAGTCTAATAAAGTGAATGAACACATGACAGCAGCGTTAATATAATTTTAGTCAGAATAAATATTCCAGAATGTGTCCAACACGTTTTTTCCCCAATTTCCTCCTGTGAACTTTCATTTCAGGGGATAACAATTACTGTTCATACCTTAAGTGCCAGCCCCTGCAAGAGAATCCACAGAATTCAGGGAACGATTAACTGCCAAGTATTCAAACACAAAATTGGAAAGGCTTGAATAGATGGCCCACTCATCAGTCATGAATCACTGCACTTCCAGGGATTGGGATCAACAGCAGATCATTTTTACATAAAAAAAGCACAATATCGAAGAAGACAAGTTCTAGCTCAAGACAGAGGGATAAGCACTGACATGCTGAGACCTGTTAGCAGACCAGTGAGCCACAGGAGAGGTATAAGCACTGATGTGATGCCACCTGTTGCAGGTCTGAGACTATTATGTACAAAATTATTTTAGACAGATAAAACTTTAGAACAGTACGTGAACATGCTGTTCTAAAGTTTTATATCAAATATCAGATCCGTAAGATTTGGATGAATCGAAGAAAAACGCAGATGTAATGAAGCATTGTCGGTAATCATTTATTGTTTGGACATGATGTGCGGGTAATGTAATATACGAAAAACTTGTTTTCTATTAGTATCTCCCCAAAAAAAAAAGGTGGTGTCTGGGTATCACCGGAGGTTGGGGTTCACATGGGTCAACAGTTTTTGGTTTTCTAGTAACAGACATTTTGCAGGCAACTTACAAATTTTGAGTGTGATAACATCTAGCAATAAGAGAAACCATTGTATTTTTGAAGCACTTGAGAATCTACTATTAGCACTTCACGATGAAACAAAACTTGCATTGGGAACTTATGTTTTTAGAGGGACTAGCATGTGCTGTGCACAGGAAGGAAAAATTCAATAAATAGCATTAAAACCAGATCTCTGCGATTTTTTTCCATTATAAAATGTCATTACGAAGTCTGAATACTGCCTGCAAAAAGTGGAAAGCATTATTAAACACCAAAAAATTAAGTTCTAATCTTCACCATCCTTAAAGACTTGTTTAATTTTTTTTTATGTATGGCCTTTTGAAATAACCTTTTGGGCAATATACTGACCCGATGCTTTCAGTACCAATATTTAATGCTTTAGAAAATGAGATTTTCTTTTGTAAGGTGTGGTACGATCATGTCTGGATTCACTGTTCGGTTTTAATTTAAATTATAAAACTCGTCCACTGTATAACCTGGTCAACAAATGTTTCAGCCAATTATCATGAAAATAATAACTAATTTAACACTACGGGTCCCAAAAAACGTTGGGCAAGGCTTCTGCCCACTCGGTATTAAATAGATCCTAAAAGCGTCGACTGTGTAAAGTTAGGCTTAATGCCTTAGAATGATTGCACACCAAAGAAATTCAAAACTGATACGATCCAGGCTTAGTAATATTTTTAGCAACTTACCCAAACCGGCAGGAACTTTTCACTCAAAAAACGCAATCCGTTATTTTTGCGGCGTGGTAAGTTCAAAGATTCGCCAAGCTTTCGCACTCCACTGTAAGGCTTTTCTCAAGGCAATTGACATAAAAATGCTATGTTTTATGTCTACCATTGCCTTGAGAAAGCCTCCCAGTGGAGTGCGAAAGCTTGGAAAATCTTTGAACTTACAACGCCGCAAAAATAACGGACTTAATACGCTATATGCGTTTTTTGAGTGTTCACAGTGTGGTGTATTTATAATTACATAAGGAACTTTTCATTTTGAGAAGTACAACCACAAAAGAACCACCATCAATCACATTGTGCAAACTGTAGGTAGGCTTCACGGGCCAACACGTGGCTAAAGGAAAAGATCATACACGTGGTCGTGGAATTAGTTACCTTCATACACTACGAGTCGGTAACTCATTTGCACGAAATTAATATAAAAATAACCTTAGCAAAAATAATAAAAATTACCCCATAGACATTATTTAAAGAAAGAATTCAGTTTTCTACTGCAAGCTTACCGTGACTGCAATTTCATCATCCTGAAGTATTAATGTGCTGTACACAACGGCTAACTCATCGTTTGATAGCATGATTCTACTCCGACAAGATTACACAAATATTACAACTTTTTATAAAAGTAATTTACGCAAAGGACTTAAAATCCGTGTACCAAAACTCCTCTCCTCTCTAACCGTTGTCCCCACCAAGACGAAGCGTTAATACAAGAAAAGAAAGTGTCGTCGTCACCAAGCCTGTTCGCAAAGCAGCTGACGCTCCCTCATGCGGTAAGTGGAGGAAATAGAGTAAACTCAAAGGTCTTTAGATATCTCATGGGAGTGAAATAAATCTCATAATTCCAACTGATTGTGATCATAAAAACTCCATTTTAGTGAAGTGTCAGGTAGCTAAAGAAAATGATCCCATTTCAGAGCAACGTGATCAAAACCAACTGAATAGGAAAATCTACATGCTATGACCAATAGTATTGTAAAAATCATACCCCCCCAACAATTATTAATCTAAGCCGTGGTGCAAATACATAATCCTTCACCTACAATCCTACATTTTATTATTAATATCTCATTCCCCCCCCTTTTGGGAATTTAATGACCACCCTGAGCAACTCAATGGGCTAAAACAGTCAAACGTCCCTAATATAAGGCACCTGGCTCCAGGGAAGGCAGCAAGTCAATGCCATAAGACACACACAATATTACTGCTTCACCGTGATTCACACCCGAACCCATCTCAGACGAATAGTCAGAAGTTAGCGCTTATATCACTGCGCCACTGAGAAAGCAGTACAGGGGATCTTTGGGTAATGAGAAAATCAGTGAGTCGTCGGTCACAGATCCAAGCAACAGCCATTCGTTGGAAGAGTTTAAGAGTTTAGGTTTACGACACTGCCCTCAGAAATACATTATATTGTCTAAAACAAGTAGTAGTAATTTCTTCGCCACTTTGGTGGCCGAGTGGTCTGATGACCTGGTTTCCAAGCATTCCTCCGAGATTGGCCTGGATTTCGATTCCGGATTATTCTTAGCCCTTTCCCGGAAGTATTTAAGCAACCCTTACATTGATGCGGGACTGGAGAAATCTCAGCCAATCAGAGGGTGGTATTCAGCTTCAGTGACGACACATATGGGTGGGGCTGATTTTTTTTTTGTTGGAGGTTTAACGACCAGCGTGAGCAACTCAATGGGCTATAAGCAGTCGCCCGTCCCTAATTTAGGGTCACTGGTTCCAGGGAAGGGAGAGAGCCACTGCCGTAAGACAAACACAACATCCATGCCTCACCGGGATTCGAACCCGAACCACTTTCGGACGAATGATCAGAGGCCATCGCTTAGACCACTGCGCCACCGGGGCGGCGGGCTGATTTTCATGTGTCACGTGGGGATTACTTCTGAGATACTATCCGAGGGGCTTTAGTTAAGCCACGGCTAACTGGGATCATCAACTATTGATGTTACTGCTCAAGGCTCCGTCACGCCGCCCCGGTGGCGCAGTGGTCTAAGCGATGGCCTCTGATCATTCGTCCAAAAGGGGTCTGGGTTCGAATCCCGGTGAGACATGGATGTTGTGTTTGTCTTACGGCACTGGCTCTCTCCCTTCCCTGGAACCAGTGACCCTAAATTAGGGACGGGCGACTGCTTATAGCCCATTGAGTTGCTCACGGTGGTCGTTAAACCTCCAACCAAAAAAAAAAAAAAAAGGCTCCGTCACTTCCTATCCGTCAACGTACCATGGTGTACGATAGACAGGTGATTCAACTCCGTATGACCGTCGTGCTGGAAAAACGGTCCCTTAATGTAATGACCACTAGAGGGCGTTAGGGGAAATGCGGGCCATTCAAATCTCCGTCATCTGTGACTCGAATCGTCATGTGAGTAAATAAATCGAAGAAGGTGTTTGTTACAGGAGATTAGAACAAGGTAAGTAACTGAAATCTTTGCCTTTTCTATTTCTTGACACACTTTGAAATCAGTGTAAACTGCCGTATTTCTTTTGTCGGTTATTGTTTTTTACTGAAGCGTTTAGTTTTTCGGCGTTTTCGATTTCCGTGACTGGGGACGAAAATGTTTCGTTCTGAATTGCTGTTCTGGTTATGCTAGTAATGAAGAACATGCTTCTTTATTTAAAGCACTAAAATTGAAAAAATGCTTACTAAATGGCAGAAAGCAATCCCTCGAGCCGATCGGAAACTCAGCACTAACGAATTTGTTTGTGAGAAACCTTTCCTCTCCCATGATGTAATTACACGCAGGAGTGAGACATTTAATGGCCAAGTTTTATATCATGTGCCTGCCCGTGTCAGACTTCACTGTTATTTTTGTAACATTTCTTGAATGTCCAACCTACCTTTCAAAGAAGGCAGTAAAGTCATTACTTGGTAAATGTGTAGTTTAGCGTCCTAAATTATTTCGTCGGATTTCAAAAAAGTGGGACATAAATAGGATTTCAAAAACGTGAGGCGTACAGATTTTAAAGTATGCAATTTCAAGGCAAATGGTGAAAAAATTTCATCATTATGGTGCATTTTAAAGATTTTTACCGTAATATTTACGAGCAAGTACGACGCTGTGAACAGAAGCTGCGGCAAGCCTAACACAACGCCGCTGCAACTAATTAGCTCCACCGCCATTCTGCCGGCGGAAGAGTACAGGAGGAAAGGGGAACGTTCTTGCCAGAAAAGCGATCCAGTTTGTAGTGCTACCTGACAGAAAATAGTTCTTCATTTCTGTCGCAATTTTTTAAAACACATAATGAAAATTGCTTCGTTCTGATGCATACGATTCCCTGGTACGAAATAGAAAGTATGCAAATGCCTACTGCTAAGGAGCGTTCAAAAAATTACGCACTTAAATTTAAGAACCTCACATTGATATATTTCATGTATTATGCACAATGATATTTTGCTAGTTATTTAGAAGTAAACAGCTACTGTTGCTACATTCTCAACACACACCATCACCTTTAAAAGCATGCAGGGAAAGCTAGAAGCATATCTGCTGCATAAAAGCACAACAGCTATACATTAAGGTGAAAAGGTAATATAAATTTACGTTTCCTATATTTATCTAAAAAAGTTCAAAATGGGTGATTCAAAATGTTACGCGATCATAAATATAACTCTGGTACCTTTCTTCAACTGTATACTAAATTACATCTGTAACACCGTTTTTATATAACGGAAGCCTATCTTGTCCTATATATATATATATATATATATATAACACGAACGGATTATCAATTCCTAAACAAAATTCCTTTTATCGCTAGCATCACTGTTGTCGTTTAAAGGCGTGCCATTTTTACATGGAAATCTGTCTTAAAAATATGTCCTCTTTTTTAATTTTTATGTTGGCCTACTTGATGTATAAGGACTAATAATATTTGAGAAGTACAATACTGCTATTTTCACGCTTAAAAAACACATTGCAACAACAAACCTATACATCATAGTGATACAGACAGCGGTTCACTCACCTCCTGGAATTGATGGCATGCATCTAACCAGCGGCATCTGGTGGCCGATTACATTAAGAGTCCACATTTTAGCTGAGAGTTGAATCACCTGTCTATCGTACACCGTGAATGTACAGATAGAGTTTCATATTTCTGCCACCGTGGCGCTGAACGCCGACCCCTAACGATTTTTGTCGGGAAAATTTCGAACTGGAATTTTGTGGGTGCGGAATCTCATCCATTCGTTTCGCAGTGTCTTGCGTGGAATATTTTGACATGTAAATAAACAAGCGTTAGATGAGAAGTCATTTGATTTGCCTTGTTATTAAATTTCTTCAGCTGCTAAAAAAACAACGAATTCGTAATTTTACAAAAGAGCCTAGCGTAATCTTCCATTGGATGGAGTAAAGAAACGGTTAGATTAGATAAACTAATTTGTAATTACCACAACAATAACGAACTCTCGCAGAAGACTGTTTTTTTTTATTAAACTAAAATATTAATTAACCAACCAAATTTTTGTAGGTTAAAAGGTTTTAATTGCGTAGTCCGTATACACTTAAAAAATCCCATTAAAACTGTATTTCCGGAAATATGGAACTGATTATACAAAACATCTGCAGAGAATTACAAGAATTATTGTTCATATACAATTCAAATTCTGACATTGACTTCTCATTAAAAAAAATGATGATGGGAAGCATGGGGCAATTTATTTGAATCACTTACGCAAAATTTTTAAGAAAAAAGTGTATAACAATTCAAACATGTAACATAATATGCAAAACACTAGATGTGGAGGCACTATCGATAGTTTTGCCCAACTCAGTACATCGGTAGTTTTATGTTTTTCAATGCTGCAAGTGTAAATCACGATAGTGTAAACTATTCAGTTTCCACCGATGGGTTTGACGACTGAAACGTTAATTTTCATATAATCTCCTCGTTTTCACCTCAATTATACTTTTGAGCCCAGCTATATTGATACTAATGAGACTAATCAAAAGAGTAAACGGTGAGAGTATGCGGTTTTTGCACTCTGTGGTTCTTCATGTTAAGTCAAGCTTAAAGCAAAAGTGTACGCTTTAGTCAGATAAAAACGAAGCCAGTGAGTGTAAATTACGATAGTGTAAACTATTTACTTTCCACTGATGGATTTGATGACTGAAACGTTCATTGTAACACAATCTCCTTGTTTTCACCTCATTTATACTTTTGAGCCCAGTCATATTGATACTAATCAAAAGAGTAACCGGTGGGAGTATGCGGTTTTTGCACTCTGTTGTTCTTCATGTTCAGTCAAGCTTAAAGCGAAAGTGTACGCTTCAGTCAGATAAAGACAAAGCCAGAAGCGTTGTTCTTGCTGTTTGTACTGGAAGTTTAAAG
Organism: Macrothele yani; assembly: GCA_039090855.1. NCBI lineage: Eukaryota > Metazoa > Arthropoda > Arachnida > Araneae > Macrothelidae > Macrothele > Macrothele yani. The sequence goes on from CM077017.1 coordinate 17,496,823, forward strand.
GTGCGTCAGCTGGTGAAACAGTTATTTGTGGAAAGTAAGTATAGGTAATAATGGGTAAACGTAAAATATCTTTTGTGCAACATTATTTTCCTTTTCGTTAGGATAAGGTCTACGCAAAATGTAGCCTTTGCGGGAAGAACTACGAAACGTCGGGCAATACGTCAAATCTTAGGCGACAGCATTCAGCCGCTGTCGTTTTAAATAATCCCAGAAAATAACTAAGGAACAGCCCCACTAAAAACTTTATTTATTCAGTTTCTCATGAATTATTACCACGATTTTGCTAAACATTATAGAAAAAAAATGTTCATATAAAACAGCAGAATTTTCTTTTTTAGCTTTTGTGAACGGAAACATTAAAAAAAATTATGCAATACAAACAGAAAATTAGAATTAAGGAGCCACGTATTAGCTCGTTCTTCAGGCAAAATATTTGTTTCGTGACTTTTGCTCACTCACTTCGGGAGGATATCGTCAAGAGTCAAGACGTAGATTCCCCGCTCCGGTGGCGCAGTGGCTTAAGGGCTGACTTCTGACCATTCGCCCGAGATAGGTCCGGATTCGAATCCCGTGAGGAATAGATGTGGTTGTGTTTGTCTTACAGTATTGGCTTTTGTACCCCTTCCCTGAAACCAGTGAAAATAAATCAGGGACGGGCGAATGCTTACAGCCCATCGAATTGCTCACGGTGGTCGTTAAACCCCAAAGCAAAAAAAAAAAAAAAAAGAAGAATAAAAGAAAAAGAAATGGTTAGTTTCAGAGCTTAGCTTTTCGACAATATGGAAAAGTAAGAAAAATTATGTTTCTTTAATTATACCTCATGTCCGACTCTTACTAAATGCCGAAGCATGAGGGACTGTTAAAGAATGGTTTAGGAATCTATTAATCTTTCACCTAATTTTTCCATTTAACACACATTCATACATCCTTTTAGTAAATTAAGACATTTAGTGGATACTTTATTATTATTATTATTAGAGGATCCTTTAATAGTTGTCATTTTCTCATATTTCCAGACAGAGCAGACACCCAACTGAGAGGGTGGGAGCCTGCACAAGAGTTTCCGTTTGTTACAGGTATACAATTTATTTAGAAATCACCTTTCTGAACACTCTACATATTCTTAGTAAGAGGTTCTTGTTAAAGGCATTTTAGATAAAAGAAATGGCAAAAATTAGAGTAAACAAAATAACTTTTTTTTTAAAACATGAAAATATAGGAAAGTGGTGTTACACAATAGTACAGGAAATACTAAAGATAAGATGGAAAAACACCAATGAATCCAGTTTTTCTTTAATTATATTATTACAAATTAATTTATTTTTTATGTATGATATTTCATGTTTTTAGATATTTTGCTGAATACATTATAGTATTAATCAGTAAATTATTGCAATCCTACTGATATGGTCAAAATTGATTTTAATATTTTCAACAAAATACTGACACAATATCGGGAATAAAAATTATATGTGTTTAAGAGTTTAGCTTACTAATTTATACTTTTCAGTTTTATTATATTTCACATTTTTACTATTAATATTTTAATTTTAAATGCTTTATTCTATTACTTTATTTAGTACTTTTGCTCCTTTTTTATACATTACTGGTGCTAATACTTTCCATTTATTAAAAGCTTTATGAGCTCCAAACATTCTAGTTTCAAACTCCAGTATTCTTCTGAGATCACATTTAATAGCTATTTTAATCTGCTCCGTATTTTTTTATTTTTATTCGTAAGATAAGGCATTTCGATTTTTCCATATATTATATGTTGTTATTGCTAGTAAATAATGAATTGTTAGGTTTTTAGATTCAGAGGTACATGGTACAAAATGATGAGCAGTAAATTTATGTCTATAATTTAAGTATTGTTGTAACCAATCCCAGATATATTTTGCAAAATTGCAAACTACAAGTAAATGTTGAAGAGTTTCTTCTGAGCTACAGTAGTTAGAGTTAAGATTAGATATTAGCTTAATTCTATACAACCATTTTCGTAAGATAAGGCATTTCGATTTTTCCATATATTATATTTTGTTATTGCTATTAAACAATGAATTGTTAGGATTTTTGATTCAGAGGTACATGGTGCAAAATAATGTGCAGTAAATTTATGTCTATAATTTAAGTATTGTTGTAACCAATCGCAGATATATTTTGCAAAATTGCAATCTACAAATAAATGTTGAAGAGTTTCTTCTGAGCCACAGTAGTTACAGTTAGGATTAGTTATTAGTTTAATTTTATTCAACCATTTTCTTGTCGGGATAATATTGTGCGAAATTTTAAAAAGTAGATCTCACATATGAGTGCTTAGTTTTATTTATGATTGCAGTATCCAAATACTATCTACCATATTGGATTGCAGTGTATCCACACCCAAGGCTGTTACAGATAATATCTCATTAGCATTCTGTTCCTCCTCCTGAGTCTCTGTAACTTTAACGATTGGAAGTCTTATACTATAACAGTCTAAAATTATATTACTAGTGGAACAAGTCTGGCACGGCAGGATTTCAGAATGTCTCAGAAAAACTTTTTAGGGATTTTTTTTCCCTGGAAATTTCCCATGAAGACATTTTTTCTCAAAATGTGAAACGAATCGAGCACTTTTGGCGTTAAATGTGAGGAAATAAAGATTTTTTTCGGAATTTCAAAGTATAGGAACGTAAGCAATACTTTTCCTGAAGCAATGATTTTCTCGAAATAGAGCATTGACTACATAAAAGATCTAATTTATACTCGATATTTAATAAATAAACGGCTTACCTATTTTTCAAAATCCAAACCAGAAATATCACGATCACAAACTTTCCAAATCATGTGGCGAAGCCACACGCTAAACATAGAGAAAAAACATTCAAAGTATGGCAATCAGATAAAAAAAGTATCAGAAATAATCGAATCGAAACAAAATTGCAATAGAAAACATCGCCCAAACAGTGTGTGTGATCGAACCGATAAGCCTAACTGGAACGCCAACTCAACAATCTCGCAATTCCAAACTTTCCGAATCTGAAACTCTTCCGGTTATTGTTCTGTTTTTGTGTGGCTTGGCCACACAATAACCGAAGATATTCAATAACCAATAACCGAATTATACTCAATAACCTTTGGTTTTCCCTTTTTTTGGAGTTGCAATAAGGTTCAAAGTAGTACACCATGGTAGCTATTGAATTCAATCAAGAAAACTTTTGTAATTTGAGTACGATATAGGCTATAAAATAAATTCTGCACTTTATTTTGCGTTCATACAGTTGCTTAACTGAAATGATTAACTTCATGAAAATAGATTAAAACAGACTCGATTTACCGCGCTATAATGCATGTTTAAACAAGACGGCACATGAAAAACTAATTACGATTAGCCAAAAAAAAAAAAAAACACTGACTGGGGTCTGCGTCTGCACCCTCTAGCGACCAAAAGTGGCATTTTTCTTGTATGCGAATCCCCGTAGAGATCGCCGAAGTGACAGAGCCTTGAACAGTAACAGTTACAGTTGAAAACGCCAGTTAGCCGTGGGCCTTTAGTTTATGGGATTTCATGTCATTTTCACGTTCGTCGTTAGCTGCCTTTCGGATTAAAAAATAAAAGAAATTTACATACACAAACAAACAAATAAATAAATAAATATGTAAATACAAAAATATAAAGGGAAGTGGAAAGTAAGTTCTTTTTTAATTCTGTAACGGTTATTTCGTATCTTAGGTAACGATGTGAAATGTAGAATGATCCAATAGCCTTTAGTTATTGTGGAATATCAGGTAGCGTTTTTGGTAAATGTATAGATTAGCGTCTTAAATTATTTCGTCGGAAAAATGTTAGTACCTGGAAAAAGTGCGACTTACAGATACAGAGTATGGAGATTAATGGCAAAGTGCGACGTACAGAGTATGGAAATTAATGGTAAATCGCGCAGAAATTTCATGTTTTAAATATCTTTTAAAGATTTTATGGTAATATTTACCTGTAAGTGCGATGCTGTGAAGAGACGCTGCGATAGGCATCGCTACCGTTACGATGTCAAGCTTTGTTTCGTTGAAAGGAAGGTACGTTGTTGTACGGAAAAGACTGGCGGAAGAGTACAAGAAAAAGCGGTTGCGTTGTTGACAGGGAAGCGATAAATCTTGTAGTGATACGCTACAGAAAATAAGGCTAGAATATCTACCCTTCATTTTGTTGTATCCTATACGTTGTTAGAAGGAAAAAACCTCTTAGATTTGCAAGAGATACGTATCAGTGAGATAGAAACTGACCTGCGAACAAAGTATTAACAGGAGAAGCAAAAGTACAGTGCCACAGCAAATCAGCTAGGAATGGAAGCCGTTCAAAGCAGAACCGAAAATTATACTTCCCTAATATTCTGTGCAACATAGAAAGGAATTGTCGTACTTTATATTTGGAATCAGGAAATCGTGTGCGAAAGAACGAAACGTTTCTCAACATCTACCTTAAAAACAATGACAAAACATGACCGAACTATATTCTGTAGCGTATGAGTACATGGTGCTTCCCGGTACTGGCAAGAACGTAGGCGGCTGCTCTTGTAGTCATCCGCGCGTGAACGACACTCCGGAGCGCATCTTATTTTCAACGGAGACACGGTGTATGATAAGTCAGGTGATATGACTCTCCGTGCTGTCAACAGTTTGAAAAACAGCCTGTTAATGTCACAGCTCGCCAGGGGACGTTCAGGAGTTGTGGGCCGATCCTTCACGCTAACAATCATAGGATTATATGGTGTTTATGATTTCATCAGTGCAAAATCGGTATTTATCTTGAGTATTTTTTATTTATTGGTTTGTGTAATTATATTGTATGGAGTTCCAGAAAATTTCAAGTTTTTATGCAGAAGGTAAAGTACGTCAACTCTGTTTTTACTTAATGAGAGATAAATTTAGTGTAGCTAAATGTCGGACTAGAATCTATTTAGTTCTGTTTTAGGTATGGGTGAAAGTGTTTTGTACCGAACTATAGGTTATCAGACAGGTTATGCAGCATGTAAAGAACTTGTATCAACCTTTATTGAGCCAACTGTAACATAATAAAGAATTACTAGGGACGTTGGGGATTGTGGCAAAGAGGTATGTATTGTAATGGCGAAGTTCTTATGAGGCGGACGAATGATTTTTGTTATGAAATAAAAGTTTATGTTCTCGAATGGAGTTCGCTACTGCTTAAAAGTAAGTTCGTGTCTCTTATTATGGCATAATATGTAACACTAACAGAGTTAGAAAAATGGCGGCAAGCATTAGGATGTGATGCATTTTTCCACAGCTTACAATGTGGAAAAATTTACGTTAAGAGCATTAACCGTTGTTTAAATGTAGGATCACAAATTTTATCCCTTGATATCAAATATGTTCATCGTACTATATGCACGCAGGTCGGGGAAATCTCCGCCGTGGAAAAACAGCCATTTTGCCACGATGCACTTTCTCTGCCGTTATCGCCAGACAGATGGAGGGAGCGCCTTTTTCATTAATATGATTAGGTACAAAAATAAAACAAATGTGTAAGATATATTGTTTATTACTAAATGAAACCATCAATAGTGAATGACTTCTCAAGCTGAAGATTAATCAAAATTATCTTTTGCGAAAATTTCGGTAAGTTTTCAAAATCAGCAGTTTCTGTTAACGATGCTCCAATGACTTATGCAAAATCTGATATTCCATGTTAAAAATGCTCCTCCGAATGTACAGCACCACCTCATTTTACGAGAAGTACAATTTTTGACGATAAAGGGTCCATTCTCTATTGACTCAGTAAAAAACTCAGCATCGTCTGCTCAGAAATCTTCCCGTTAGAGTACTCACTCTGTGGACAAATATATATATATATATATAACGCTTATTTGACGAATTCCATGTGATAGGCACAAAAGTGCATGTCTGCGAAGCGTTCCAGGTTATTGCTGTTTTAATTCCAAGCAGAATAACATTCGTAAAGTATGAATGTTTCTGCAGCTTCCTCCCATAAGAAAGCATAGGTTGTATCAAATCATCGGCCCACACGTTCGTCACGCCATCTAGTGACATTAACAGGTGAAATTTGTTTCCAGAGTCGTATCACCTGACTATCATACACCGTGAACGAAGCTAAACAATTCTCGCCGTACCGATGCGTTAGGCCTACCGCAGCGGCTCTTCAAGTTATCGCACTTACAGGTAAATATTACGATAAAAATCTTTGCATGACATTTAAAATATGAAATTTCTGCACCACTTGCCATTAATTTCCATACTCTAAAATATGTACGTCGCACTTTTTCCAGGTATTAACATTTTCCCGACATAATAATTTAGACGCTAATCTACTCATTTACTGGTAAATTTACTCACAGAGAAACTAACATAATTTACCTCAATATTAGAAGAGACTGTTGGAGCATTCATGTTAGAAAAACTATAAAATTTTTCATGTGAACATACGGGTACACTCTTTCAGCGGGTTTCTTAAGGTTTCAAAGATTTTACTCACAGATAAACTAGCATTCTGTATTTTTATTACTATAATTGGAAATTTTGTAAGTTCACCGCTGTTTCCTCAAAGAGCTCTCTATCTTGTTACAGACAAAAACCATTAAAATTATGTGTTTGGAAGACTGACAAAGAATTTATTCTTCCCCCAAAAGAGCTTTCCCTATCTTGTTACAGACATGCCAAGGAAATCATCCACACGTGTACTAACGTAATTCCTCTAGCATTACGAGTCAATTATACATAGAAGAAATATACAACACATCTCAGTGAAAAACATTACCTGATATTCTTCAATAACTAAAAACTATTGGATCTTTCTACATTTTTTTTGATTGAAGGTTTAACGACCACTGTGAGCAACTCAATGGGCTATAAGCAGTCGCCCGTCCCTAATTTAGGGCCACTGGTTCCAGGGAGGGGAGAGAGCCAGTGCCGTAAGACAAACACAACAACCATGCCTCACCGGGATTCGAACCCGGACCCCTTTCGGACGAATGATCAGAGGCCATCGCTTAGACCACTGCGCCACCGGGGCGGCTTCTACATTTCACATCGTTACCTAAGATATGAAATAACCGTTACAGAATTTATAAAAAACTTACTTTCCACTTCCCCTTATATTTTTGTATTTATATATTTATTTATTTTGTTTGTGTATCTAAATTTCTTTTATTTTTTAATCCGAAAGACAGCGAACGACGAACGTGAAAATGACATGAAATGACATAAACTAGAGCCCCTCAGATCGTACGTCAGAAGTAATCCCCACGTGACATATAAAGATAAGCCTCACCCACTCGTCCACCCATATGTGTCGTCACTGAATTGAATACCGCGCTCTGATTGGCAGATATTTCCCCAGTCCCATGTCAATGTAAGGTTTGCTTAAATGCTTTCCGGAAACAGCGGCGCCAAATTACGGACGGGTGATTGTTTATAACCCTACGAGTTGTTCGTAGCAATCGTTAAACCTCAAATATTGCATCTAAATTGATCTACACTAAGAGGAACATTGAAGGAAAAGTCAAACCGTTCAATCATTGCTGTATACTACAGTTCCCTAAAACAGATTAAATTCTTGTCATCACCGAAAAGAACCGTCAATATTTTTTAGTCTGGGAGTTAACCCAGAGCATTTAATGACCTCTAAATATTTGGGCAGAATTCGTACTCACAGGCAACAAGACTGTTATAACGTCAGTAGGCATTATTTCTTTTCCTGTCCGGGTTTACCCTGGGAAAATTGACAAGTACCACTTGAAGGCTACTTTCTTTCGAACTTGAACGTGGAAACGCTTCCTTCAAACAATTTGTTCAAGTCGTACTTCAATTCAAGTAAGTAGGATTGCTTCCAACATTTGAGGCAAGTTGAAAGACAGAAATGATCGTTGTCTGCTTCGTTATGACTGAAAACTGCCTGCAATACGAACAGTAGCTGTACATAGTAGCCTTAATCGGTAGCTTTTTGTTTATTGGTCGGAGTGTTTTGTGCTATTAATCCTACTCTTTATTATTATAACCTTGATCGGTAGCTTGTTTTTGTTTGTTTGAGTGTGTTGCGCTATTAGTCGTACTATTTTCTTTATTATAGCCTTAATCGGTAGTTTTTTTGAGTATTTTCCGCTATTAATCGTACTATTTTCTTTATTATAGCCTTAATCGGTAGTTTTTTTGAGTATTTTTCGCTATTAATCGTGAAAATTTTTATTATAATCTTGATCGGTAGTTTTTTTTTTTTTTTTGCATAATTATGAAATTTCTAGGGGTATACGAGGAATATTAATGTTTATGGAACATTAAAAGTGAAGCTAACAGAAATAGGCAGTTGCTTAATGTTGCACTAAAATAATTTCTAGAAAAGTTAGATTTTCGGGGTTTTACGCTTGAAGATTTAAAAATACGATAAAGTGTATTAAACATCATTTAGCCAAGAGCTACAGATGATGCAAAAGTCAAGAACTGGAAGCTAGGGCTGATGAATTTAAAAAAAGCTTATCATTTAGGGTTTGAATTTCCTGATTGTTCTCTGCACAGTCTGTCACGACCAGTCGGCGAAGTGTCACAAATCTGGTAATTTGCGTGTCTAGAATTTCATTCCTTGAAAATGGAACGAGCGAAAGAAACGGTGTATATCCGTAGAGTAATCATCTTTGCGTTGTTATTGGCCCCAATATTAGCATGTAAAAAAAACCTTGCTAATTCTTTCAGCAATTCAAAAATGATCAAACTTGCAGACGTTAACGAAATCTAAGTAGTCTTTAAGCTCAATTTTTATGCATAAATAGTTTTTTGCACTATTCGTATAGCTCATTATGATGAAAATATTGAAGGGTTTTTTTTTTTTTTTCTTTTAAGGCTTTAACTTGAAGGCTTTCAGAATTATTTTGGAGAATTTGAATTATACCTTTGTAGGTAACACATCTCTTTCACAGAAGACTACATTATAATTTTTTTCCTTTTTTTTTAGAAGATAAGTGTTACAATATCATGAGATAAAACTGTTGAAAACTATGTGGAAAACGATGAAATAATCAAAATGAATTAACAATGCCACTCTGGTGGCTGAGTATTCAGAGGTGTTTTCTGATTAACTGTCTGAGCAAGTCCCTGGTTGCAGGCATGGGTGGTGTGTTTGTCTTGCGAATATGGCTCTTTCCCTTCCCCACAACCAGTTGTCTTAAATTAGTGATGGACGACTGCATATAAACTTATATAGGTGCTCGTGATAGTTGTTAAACCCGAAAACAACAACAACAAAATTATAATTAGGCTGTTCTTTCTCAGCTATTATCATTATCCTTCAAGGCATTGAAACTTTAGGTAGTATAGCCATGGTCAAGATATTTCAAGAATGCAAGAAAATGAATAGTAAAGTCAGAGATGACTGTGCTTTCATTTATTTTACACTTGATTAATCAGGAAAGTAGATTAATTTGACATAAAAATGTGTCTATTTTACCCAATGGAAAAAGTATTGGTCCACAGCCATTTTGTTTTGATTTTTAAAACGCAGCTAAGTGATGGCAGACCTATAACATATCTGAATTGAAGAAATGGGATTCATTTTACTATCAATCACATTTGCACTTCACCAAAAATATAAAAGTGATTCACTGTTGCTGATATGTTTTACTTTAAAACAGGTTTTAATGGTTCTTTCTAAAAGCGTGTGAATTGGGTGAGTGCTGTATCAGAAATATTAATGTTTCTGAAAAACTTGCTCCAACATTCTGATAATGGTGTACAGAAAGAAAATCTCCAGCAGCCTTGCTTAAATTTCAAGCATTTTCAGGAGACCATGTAGTAAAAAAACTGATTCTGCATAACACATTCTTTCTAAAAATTCTAAAGCACATTTTCTTTGTGGAAATGTTCTAGTTTGTAGTTTTTCTCAATCAGAATTACAGTATAAAATCATATGTGCAATACATACAGTCGAATCCAAAAGGAGCATGGATAAAATCTGAATTATTGAGAAAACATTATGTGAATAGAAAGTGCAGGAAATTTTGCTATATATATATATATATATCATCATCATCATTGTCAACCATTATCAATCCACTGCTGGACGAAGGTCTCTCCAAGCCTCTTCTACAACGGTTTGCCTTGTGCCAGTCTCCTCCATGTTACTCCCGCATACTTTCGAATTTCATCCACCCATCTCCCATGTGGCTTTCTTCTGGGTCTTTTTCTGTCTCTTGGAATCCAATCTAAAATTTCGGCTTTCCATCGATGGTCCGTCCTTCTGGCAGTATGTCCAGCCCATTGCCATTTCAGGGATTTTATTCTGATCATAATGTCTTCCACTCTTGTCATTTTTCTAATCCACAAGTTCCTCTTCTTATCTCTCCTGGTTACACCAAGCATGCACCTCTTCATTCTTCTTTGAGTTGTTCTGCAGCCTTTTTATATCTCTTTTAGTTAAGGTTCACGTCTCTGCACCATACGTAAGCACTGGAAGGATGCATTGATCAAACACTTCTCTTTTAAGACATAATGGCATATTGCCCTTCAAAATTATGCTGTTTCTTCCAAAAGCTCTCCAGGCAAGTTTTATACGCCGATTAATTTCTTCATCAATGTGACCCTCACTTGATATCTGCGGTCCAAGATAAACGTACGCATCTGTTATCTCCAGCTTTTTTCCATCAATCGATAAATCTTCATTTCTTGTAAAAGCACTGTACATCACTTTTGTCTTTTGAAAGTTCATTTTTAATGCCTTTTCTTCACACTTGTCAGTAAGTTCCTGGATCATACTCTGCAGCTCTGAAATGGTTGTTGCAAAAATGACTACGTCATCAGCAAAACGAAGGTGAGTTAAATAATCTCCATTAATTCTTTGTTTTCTCAGTTCAGTGATTGAAAGACATTTTCTAATGGGGCATCAAAGAGCTTGGGAGATATGATGTCACTTTGTCTCACTCCCTTTCCAATTTTTATGTGTGATCTATTCTTAAACAGCCAAATTTTTGCACTTGCATTTTCATAGATGTTATTAATAACATTAATGTATGCATCTTCAATACCGCAGGATTTCAAAGTCATTGTAACTGCTGATGGTTTCACCGAATCAAAGGCCTTTTCATAATCGATAAAAGCCATGCGCAATGGAAGTTCATATTCCTTCGCTCTTTCAATTAGTTATCTCAGTACGAGGATATGGTCTATAGTGCTGTAGCCACTCCTGAATTCAGCTTGTTCTCTCGGTTGAGCCATGTACAGTGTTACCTTCAAGCGGTGTGAAATAACTTTAGTGAAGATTTTATAAACCGCTGATAGGTCTGTAGTTCCTGAGATCCTCTATCCACCTTTCTTATGTAGAAGGATAATTCTAGCGTTGTTCCAATCCTCAAGAATATTCCCTTCATTAAGGCATAAAGTGAGAACTACTGTTTCGACTTCTCCACTTGCTTCTTGTATGATGTCTACAGTAATTCCATCTTCTCCTGGAGCTTTTCCGCGCTTCATGTTCTTGATTGTATGTGCAACTTCTGCTGGTAGGACTGGAAGAACTCTGGTACCTTTCATGATGTCTGGAGTACATGTATCATCCCTTTTCATATAATTTGGAGTAGAAATTTTTCATTCTTTTCAAAATTTCGCCTCCATTTCTTGTTACAGAACCATCTTTTTTTCTCAGTGCCATAATCTGTTTTCTTCCCTTACTGAGATGTTCCTTTGCAATCTTCAGGCTTTGGTTGTTTTCAATTGCTTTCCTCACTAGTTCACAGTTGAATTTCCTTACGTCTGCAGTGATACTTTTTCGTACTGTCTTGCATAGCTCTATATATTCCACTTTGGAAGTCACATATTCTTTTGTTGTCCTCATCTCTCTTTTTTGCATCAACATTTTGGTTTTTCCTGATAATTTGTTCACATGCAACTTGTTATTAGACCCAGCTGACTTTGTTGCTGTTTCCATAAGAGCTTTGGTTACTTTTCTGTTGACTTCAGAAATGTCTACTTCTTCTGATGTTAGACCTTCTAGAATAGATAATCTGTTCCTCAGTTCTAATTTGAAGGTATTATGATGCTTTTTAAGGTTGGTCACATCAATACACTTTGTTTGTTTTATGAGCTTGCCACGCTCGAGTTTCGCATTTAGGTGCATCTTACATCTTACCATTCTATGGTCACTACCTGTGTTGAACGTGTTCAGCACACTGCATTCTTCCATGACAAATTTCTTGTTACACATAATAAAATCCATTTCACTTGTAATCCATTGGGATGCCTTCATGTCCATTTCTCTTGCGGCTTTTTCTTGGAAAAGGAGTTCATGATGAAAAACCCTTCTGCCTCTGCAAACTCAACGAGAGTATTTCCACGCTGATTTCTGTTGCCGTGACCGAATTTACCTACTGAAGTTTCATACTGTTGCCGTTGCCCAATTTTTGCATTGAAATCTCCCATAATTATCTTTAAATGCTGCTTGCCTTTATTACTTAGATGATGATTTTTCTCATAAAATTCTTCAATTTTTTCTTCAGGATGACTTGTGGTGGGTGCGTAAGTTTGAATAATCTGAGCCTGGTATTTTCTCGAGAGTTGGATAACGAGTCGTGCAGATCTGTTAGAGGAACTTTCAACTTCTACATCTTTATCCTTCAGTTTTTTGTTCATTACAAATCCAACACCACTAGTTCTGCCAGTATCTGTCCCACGATAGTAGAAGAGATGTCCACTTTTCAGTTCAATGAGATTTTCTCCTTACCGCACTTAGCCCGACGATGTCTCACTTGATCCTTTGTAGTTCCTCTTCCAATTCAAGAAGCCTTGAATAAAAAGATAGGGAGCGTCCATTGTACGTAGCCAAGCTCAGCATCAAATGGCAGCCTAGTCCGGTCCTCCGGTGATTCTTAGCACACTGCCTTCATGCCTTACTGGCCGCTGCCTTGGCTAGGTACATTCCAGCTGCCGGCGGCTGAGGGCCTAGATTGAAGTTGTGGATTCATTTTGGAGGGGTTTGGCCATAACTCACCAAGCTGGCCAAGCGGGTTGGTATGTCTTGCAGTCCACTCTTACAATACATATATATATATACAGGGTTAAACTTCCCACAGGAAAAAAATCTGTTACATCGTGGATGAAGCAGAACTGTTGAAATATGCTTCGTAAAACTAATTCATTTGTGAACAGATTTTAACAATTTAACGATGAAACAATTTTAAGAATCCTTTCGTGATTGAATGTATTAGGTGTACAAATAATTTTAAAGTGTTTTTTGTGTGACGTATACCGCTAATTTACACCCGGCATTCCCCTGCGTTGTTGTCCTGTGACCGTAATTGGTCCAGGGTATAAAATGTAACACAGAAGTTTGCCCAACAGTCAATCGCACTTGCACATCCGTAGGTGAAAGATGTCAAGCGATACTGCATTTATTCGACACTGCATTCGTTACGAATTTCATCAAGGAAAAAGTGCTGCAAAAGCATGTGCATCGATCTGCTTTGTTCTGGGGTGGAATATTGTATCGAAAAGCACGTGTGAGTTTTGGTTTAGACGGTTTAAAGCAGGTGATTTTGATGTTAGCGATCGAGAACGTAGCTGCGCCTCGCAGAAGGTTGCACATGAGGAACCGCAAACATTGCTGGATGAAGATTCGTCTCAAATGCAAAAAAGAACTAGCTGAACAACTGGGGGTAAATAAACAAACCATTTCCAAACATTTACGCGCAATGGGAAAGATTCAGAAGGAAGGAAAATGGGTGCCACATGACCTGAGCCAGAGAAACAAGGATAAGCGTGTCATGAAGTGTTTGAATATGTTGAATAAACAGCACAGAAAGTCCTTCCAGTGGAAAATCGTTACGGGTGATGAAAAGTGGGTATGGTACGACAATCCCAAATGCAAAAAACACTGGGTACATCCAGGTGAAACAACGTCTTCGGCACCGAAACGCAATATTCATTCCAAGAAAGTTCTGCTGTGCATCTGGTGGGATATGAAGGGTGTGCTGTATTATGAACTATTGAAACAGGGTCAAACTGCTACTGCTGATCGCTACAAGAAACAATTGCTAACCAGAAAATCTGTCGGAAACTTCCATTCTCAGGCAAAAGGATTGTGTCCCGGGAAATTACTGCATGACAAAGCTAGGCCGCATGTCGCGAAATCGGTTAAGGAAATGTTATTGACGCTTGGCTGGGAAGTTTTGGAGCACCCAGCGAATAGTTCCGACATAGACAGACTATCATTTGTTCCGATCGATGCAACATGGTTTGTCTGCTTTACGGCTCCGGACATGTGACGAAGTGCAAAAATGGGTGGACGACTTCATCGCGTCACACGACAAAGTATTCTTCATGGCTGGAATCCGTCAGCTGCCCGACCGATGGCGGAAGGTGATAGACAATGACGGCGTATATTTTGATTCGTAAAGGTATTGTTGTTTTCTCTCAAATTTCATGTTGCGTTGTCTTAAAACGCTTTAAAACTTATTTGTACACTTAATAGCTTCAAACCAAGCTCAAAACGTGGTGTTGTGCCAGATTATTAATTTCCTTTAAAAAATTTGATATTGACAAGAACAAAATCGAGTCTCTTGAAGACTTAGTTTCCAGCTAAATCACTGTGAAGATCATTCTGAATGTTAATATGTGCGCATGCAACATAACAATTTCACTGCACAATTAAGTTTCATATTTATTTGTCTGATCTCCTACAGCACAATTGTATTGGTATCTCCTCCTTGAGTATAGGTCTTTTCCAAGTCTACCCATTATTTTGACTATTGAGTTAGTACTGGTAAACTGCTGTTTCTTTTAAGATACATGTGTGCCGGACACAGATTTTGGAATATCTCTGAAGGAGAAGCATTCTCTGTATCAGTCAATGGATAAGTGTGTCGGAACGATAAACTATCACACGAGGGTAGGACACACCAATGACCCTTGGTTCCGAAATCCAGCAACCTATATCTAATTGTAGTTAGCCTTAGCTTAATTAATTTATAACAGCTTTCTTAGTCAAGAGGGACTTTTCTCATTATAGACGTGCAGATAATTTTGCTATTTTGATTCCAGCCAATACACAACATAAATAAAAGGAATTCTTTTTTTTTTTTTATGTAAATAACCTTTCAGATAGAAATGAAGCTCGGATGAAGTTTACCATTATATAAGTACCGTAATAACTATTCGTTCTTTTCAAGAAGTCCACGCAAAAAGAATGGGAAAAAGTGGGCCAGCTCTCAAATGGTCCACCGGGAAATGTTCCGGTATCCCTGTGGACCAATCCGCCCCTGTATATATATATACTGTATATGGGATGTAAGATCAGGTGATGCGCAACATACCACAGCCTCTCCTTGACAAATGTCAACCCCGCATTTTCGTGGTGCATCCTGTTCCCACTAAAGGGGCTCTGCCGACCACCGATAGCTGTGTAACTATACCATCGGGATTAGAGGAAATGCTATCCCACACTCACCAACCCGCTTGGACAGCACTGTGAGTTATGGCCAAACCCCTGCAAAATGACTCCACAACTTAAATCTTGGCCTTCAGTCTCCGGCAGCTAGAATGTACCTGGCCAAGGCAGCGGCCTGTGCAACATGAAGGCAGAGGGTGCTAAGAATCACCGGAGGACCGGACTAGGCTGCCATTTGATGCTGACCTAGGCTACCAAGAATTGACGCTTTCTATCTTATGATTCAAGGCTTCTTGAATTGGAAGAGGAACTACAAAGGATCAAGTGGGACATCGTCGGGCTAAGTGCGGTAAGGAGAAAAGGAGAAGATCTCATTGAACTGAAAAGTGGACATCCCTTCTACTATCGTGGGGCAGATACTGGCAGAACTAGTGGTGTTGGATTTATAATAAACAAGAAACTGAAGGATAAAGTTGTAGAAGTTGAAAGTTCCTCTGACAGAGCAGCACGACTCGTTATCCAACTCTCGAGAAGATACCAGGCTCAAATTATTCAAGCTTATGCAACCACCACAAGTCATGCTGAAGAAGAAATTGAGGAATTTTATGAGGAAATCCGTCATCTTAATAATAAAGGCAAGCAGCATTTGAAGATAATTATGGGAGATTTCAATGCAAAAATAGGGCAATGGCAACAGAATGAAACTTCAGTAGGTAAATTCGGTCACGACAACAGAAACCAGCGTGGAAATACTCTCGTAGAGTTTGCAGAGGCAGAAGGGTTTTTCATCATGAACTCCTTTTTCAAGAAAAAGCCACACAGGAAATGGACATGGAGACATCCAAATGAGACGACAAGTGAAATGGATTTTAATATGTGTAACAAGTAATTTGTCATGGAAGAATGCAGTGTGCTGAACAAGCTCAACCCAGGTAGTGACCATAGAATGGTAAGATGTAAGATGCACCTCAATGCGGAACTCGAGCATGGCAAGCTCATGAAACAAACAAAGTGTATTGATGTGACTAACCTCAAAAAGTATCATAATACCTTCAAATTAGAACTGAGGAACAGATTCTCTATTCTAGAAGGTCTAACATCAGAAGAAGTGGACATCTCTGAAGTCAACAGAAAAGTAACCAAAGCTCTTATGGAAACAGCAACAATATCAGCTGGGTCTAATAACAAGTTGCATGTGAATAAATTATCAGGAAAAACCAAAATGTTGATGCAAAAAAGAAGAGAGATGAGGACAACTAAAGAAGATGTGACTTCCAAAGTGGAATATATAGAGCAATGCAAGACAGTACGAAAAAGTATCACTGAAGACGTAAGGAAATTCAACTGTGAACTAGTGAGGGAAGCAATTGAAAACAACCAAAGCCTAAAGAGCAAAGGGACATATCAGTAAGGGAAGAAAACAGATAATGGCACTGAGAAAAGAAGACGGTTCTGTAACAAGAAATAGAGGCGAAATTTTGACAAGAGTAAAATATTTCTACTCAAAATATATGAAAGGGATGATACATGTACTCCAGACATCATGAAAGGTACCAGTACCAGAGTTCTTCTAGTCCTACCAGCAGAAGTTGCACATACAATCAAGAACATGATGCGGGGAAAAGCTCCAGGAGAAAATGGAATTACTGTAGACATCATACAAGAAGCAATTGGAGAAATTAAAATAGTACTCGCCCAAGTTTTCACTCGATGCCTTAATGAAGGGAAGATTCCTTAGGATTGGACAAAGCTACAATGATCCCACTACATAAAATAGGTGACATTGAGGATCTCAGGAACTACAGACATATCAGCCTCCTATCAGTAATTTATAAAATCTTCACTAAAGTTCTTTTACACCGCTTGAAGGTGACACTGGACATGGCTCAACCGAGAGAACAAGCTGAATTCAGGAGTGGCTACAGCACTATAGATCATATCCACGTACTGAGAGAACTAATTGGAAGAGCGAGGGAATATGAACTTCCATTATGCATGCTTTTATCGATTATGAAAAGGCCTTTGATTCGGTGAAACCATCAGCAGTTACAATGGCTTTGAAATCCTGCGGTATTGAAGATGCATACATTAATGTTATTAATAACATCTACGAAAATGCAAGTGCAAAGATTCGGCTGTTTGAGAATAGAGCACACATAAAAATTGGAAAGGGTGTGAGACAAAGAGATATCATATCTCCCAAGCTCTTTGATGCCCCATTAGAAAATGTCTTTGAATCACTGAACTGGGAAAACAAGGGGATGAAGATTAATGGAAATTACTTAACTCACCTTTGTTTTGCTGAGGACATAGCCATTTTTGCAACAGCCATTTCAGAGCTGCAGAGTATGATTCAGGAACTTGCTGACAAGAGTAAAGGAGTGGGATAAGAGATTAACTTTTAGAATACAAAAGTGATGTACAATGCTTTTACAAGAAATGAAGATTTATCGATTGATGGAAAAAAGCTGGAGATAACAGATGCGTACGTTTATCTTGGACCGCAGATATCAAGTGAGGGTCACATTGATGAAGAAATTAATCGGCGTATAAAACTTGCCTGGAGAGCTTTTGGAAGAAACAGTATAATTTTCAAGAGCAAAAAGAAAAAGAAAAGTGTTTGATAAAAGAAAAGAAAAGTGTTTGATTAATGCATCCTTCCAGTGCTTACGTATGGTGCAGAGACGTGGATCTTAACTAAAAGAGACATAAAAAGGCTGTTGAACTACTCAAAGCAGCATGGAGAGGTGCATGCTTGGTGTAACCAGGAGAGATAAGAAGAGGAACGCGTGGATCCGAAAAATGACAAGAGTGGAAGACATCATGATCAGAGTTAAATCCCTGAAATGGCAATGGGCTGGACATACTGCCAGAAGAACAGACCATCGATGGACAGCCGAAATTTTAGATTGGATTCCAAGGGACAGGAAAAGACCCAGAAGAAGACCACATGGAAGATGGGTGGATGAAATTCGAAAGTATGCGGGAGTGACATGGAGGAGACTGGCACAAGACAGACCGTTGTGGAGGAAACTTGAGCAGACCTTCGTCCAGCAGTGGATTGATAATGGTTGACAATGATGATGATGATGATGATGATATATCATCATCATCATTGTCAACCATTATCAATCCACTGCTGATAATGGTTGACAATGATTTGTCAACCATTATCAATCCACTGCTGGACGAAGGTCTGCTCAAGTTTCCTCCACAACGGTCTGTCTTGTGCCAGTCTCCTCCATGTCACTCCCGCATACTTTCGAATTTCATCCACCCATCTTCCATGTGGTCTTCTTCTGGGTCTTTTCCTGTCCCTTGGAATCCAATCTAAAATTTCGGCTGTCCATCGATGGTCTGTTCTTCTGGCAGTATGTCCAGCCCATTGCCATTTCATTGATTTAACTCTGATCATGATGTCTTCCACTCTTGTCATTTTTCGGATCCACGTGTTCCTCTTCTTATCTCTCCTGGTTACACCAAGCATGCACCTCTCCATGCTTCTCTGAGTTGTCTGCAGCCTTTGTATGTCTCTTTTAGCTAAGGTCCACGTCTCTGCACCATACGTAAGCACTGGAAGGATGCATTGATCAAACACTTTTCTTTTAAGACATAATGGCATATTACTCTTGAAAATTATGCTGTTTCTTCCAAAAGCTCTCCAGGCAAGTTTTGTACGCCGATTAATTTCTTCACCAATGTGACCCTCACTTGATATCTGCTGTCCAAGATAAACGTATGTGTCTGTTATCTCCAGCTTTTCTCCATCAATCGATAAATCTTCATTTCTTGTAAAAGCATTGAACATCACTTTTGTCTTCTGAAAGTTCATTTTTAATCCCACTTCTTTACTCTTGTCAGCAAGTTCCTGGATCATACTCTGTAGCTCTGATGGGGTAGTTGTAAAAACGACTATGTCATCAGCAAAACGAAGGTGGGTTAGATAATCTCCATTAATCTTTATCCCTTTGTTTTCCCAGTTCAGTGATTGAAAGACATTTTCCAATGTGGCATTAAAGAGCTTCGGAGATATGGTGTCACCTTGTCTCACTCCTTTTCCAATTTTTATGTGTGTTGTATTTTCAAACAGCCGAATCTTTGCACTTGCATTTTCATAGATGTTATTAATAATATTAATGTATGCATCTTCAATACCGCAGGATTTCAGAGCCATTGCAACTGCTGATGGTTTCACCGAATCGAAGGCTTTTTCATAATCGATAAAAGCCATGCACAATGGAAGTTCATATTCCCTCGCTCTTTCAATTAGTTCTCTCAGTACGTGGATATGATCTATTGTGCTGTAGCCACTCCTGAATCCAGCTTATTCTCTCGGTTGAGCCATGTCCAGTGTCACCTTCAAGCGGTGTGAAAGAACTTTAGTGAAGATTTTATAAACCACTGATAGGAGGCTGATAGGTCTGTAGTTCCTGAGATCCTCAATGTCACCTTTTTTATGTAGCAAGATCATTGTAGCGTTGTTCCAATCCTCAGGAATTTTCCCTTCATTAAGGCATCGAGTGAAAATTTGGGCGAGTACTGTTTCGATTTCTCCACTTGCTTCTTGTATGATGTCTACAGTAATTCCATCTTCTCCTGGAGCTTTTCCCCGCTTCATGTTCTTGATTGCATGTGCAACTTCTGCTGGAAGGACTGGAAGAACTCTGGTACTGGTACCTTTCATGATGTCTGGAGTACATGTATCATCCCTTTCATATAATTTGGAGTAGAAATCTTTCACTCTTGTCAAAATTTCGCCTCTATTTCTTGTTACAGAACCATCTTCTTTTCTCAGTGCCATAATCTTTTTCTTCCCTTACTGAGATGTCCCTTTGCTATCTTTAGGCTTTGGTTGTTTTCAATTGCTTTCCTTACTAGTTCACAGTTGAATTTCCTTACGTCTTCAGTGATACTTTTTGGTACTGTCTTGCATAGCTCTATATATTCCACTTTGGAAGTCACATCTTCTTTAGTTGTCCTCATCTCTCTTCTTTTTTGCATCAACATTTTGGGTTTTCCTGATAATTTGTTCACATACAATTTGTTCTTAGACCCAGCTAATTTTGTTGCTGTTTCCATAAGAGCTTTGGTTACTTTTCTGTTAACTTCAGAAATATCCACTTCTTCCAATGTTAGGCCTTCTAAAGCAGAAAATCTCTTCTTCAGTTCCAATTTGAAGGTATTATGGTGTTTTTTAAGGTTGGTTATGTCAATATATGTTGTTTGTCTTATGAGCTTGCTACGTTCGAGTTCAGTGTTGAGGTGCATCTTACATCTCACCAATCTATGGTACCTGCCTGTGTTGAACTTGTTTAGCACACTGCAGTCTTCTATGACGAATTTTTTGTTACACATAATAAAATCAATTTCACTTGTCGTCTCATTTGGATGTCTCCATGTCCATTTCCTGTGTGGCTTTTTCTTGAAAAAGGAGTTCAAGATGAAAAACCCTTCTGCCTCTGCAAACTCTACGAGAGTATTTCCACGCTGGTTTCTGTTGCCGTGACCGAATTTACCTACTGAAGTTTCATTCTGTTGCCGTTGCCCTATTTTTGCATTGAAATCTCCCATAATTATCTTCAAGTGCTGCTTACCTTTATTATTTAGATCATGAATTTCCTCATAAAATTCTTCAATTTCTTCTTCAGCATGACTTGTGGTGGGTGCATAAGTTTGAATAATCTGAGCCTGGTATCTTCTCGAGAGTTGGATAACGAGTCGTGCAGCTCTGTCAGAGGAACTTTCAACTTCTACAACTTTATCCTTCAGTTTCTTGTTTATTATAAATCCAACACCACTAGTTCTGCCACCACTAGTTCTGTATGTATATATATACTAAATATATCGAAACAGTACTCGCCCAAATTTTCACTCGATGCCTTAATGAAGGGAAAATTCCTGAGGATTGGAACAACGCTACAATGATCTTGCTACATAAAAAAGGTGACATTGAGGATCTCAGGAACTACAGACCTATCAGCCTCCTATCAGTGGTTTATAAAATCTTCACTAAAGTTCTTTCACACCGCTTGAAGGTGACACTGGACATGGCTCAACCGAGAGAACAAGCTGGATTCAGGAGTGGCTACAGCACAATAGATCATATCCACGTACTGAGAGAACTAATTGAAAGAGCGAGGGAATATGAGCTTCCATTGTGCATGGCTTTTATCGATTATGAAAAAGCCTTTGATTCGGTGAAACCATCAGCAGTTGCAATGGCTCTGAAATCCTGCGGTATTGAAGATGCATACATTAATATTATTAATAACATCTATGAAAATGCAAGTGCAAAGATTCGGCTGTTTGAAAATACAACACACATAAAAATTGGAAAAGGAGTGAGACAAGGTGACACCATATCTCCGAAGCTCTTTAATGCCACATTGGAAAATGTCTTTCAATCACTGAACTGGGATAACAAAGGGATAAAGATTAATGGAGATTATCTAACCCACCTTCGTTTTGCTGATGACATAGTCGTTTTTGCAACTACCCTATCAGACCTACAGAGTATGATCCAGGAACTTGCTGACAAGAGTAAAGAAGTAGGATTAAAAATGAACTTTCAGAAGACAAAAGTGATGTACAATGCTTTTACAAGAAATGAAGATTTATCGATTGATGGAGAAAAGCTGGAGATAACAGACACGTACGTTTATCTTGGACAGCAGATATCAAGTGAGGGTCACATTGGTGAAGAAATTAATCGGCGTACAAAACTTGCCTGGAGAGCTTTTGGAAGAAACAGCATAATTTTCAAGAGCAATATGCCATTATGTCTTAAAAGAAAAGTGTTTGATCAATGCATCCTTCCAGTGCTTACGTATGGTGCAGAGACGTGGACCTTAGCTAAAAGAGACATACAAAGGCTGCAGACAACTCAAAGAAGCATGGAGAGGTGCATGCTTGGTGTAACCAGGAGAGATAAGAAGAGGAACACGTGGATCCGAAAAATGACAAGAGTGGAAGACATCATGATCAGAGTTAAATCCCTGAAATGGCAATGGGCTGGACATACTGCCAGAAGAACAGACCATCGATGGACAGCCGAAATTTTAGATTGGATTCCAAGGGACAGGAAAAGACCCAGAAGAAGACCACATGGAAGATGGGTGGATGAAATTCGAAAGTAGCGGGAGTGACATGGAGGAGACTGGCACAAGACAGACCGTTGTGGAGGAAACTTGGGGAGACCTTCGTCCAGCAGTGGATTGATAATGGTTGACAATGATGATGATGATATATATATATATATATATATATATATGTCAACACACACAAAATATGTAATGATCAAAGAAAAATGTTGAACGTGTAACAAAATATACACATATTCACATTCAGTTGTAATAACTCCATGTAACCTGACTAATCTTACGAGCTCAAGGAGAAAAACAATTTATAAACTGTATGTAAATATATCGTAAAAAGTACGTACGTGTATTTTGAAATCATTGCATGAAAACAGTAAAAAATAAATACGGTAGGTGAAAGATTTCAGAGGAGGCACAACCCCAAGGACCCTTCCGTTGGCTACGTCCTTTATTAGCATATACTGTCAAAAAACTGATCATCTTTAAGTCTTCATACGTAAAATCAGCAGCGCCTAAGTCCAATTTTTTTTTGTGTGGGGCGTATGCTTTCAAATTTACAAATATATGTAGATATATATTGAAATGGCATTGAATTTAAGATAGCAGAAGCTCTGCAAATGCTTCGCAGCTACTTCCGCTTTATCACGCATGTCCGGCCGAAACTGTGGTTAAATACAGCCATTGCCCACAGCTCCCCCAATAATGATTGGTTACAGGCGTGATGGATAAGACACGTGTTTTGGATGCTTTTGACATAGGGAATGTTGTAGGTGCCCACAAGATAGATCACTCCATCTCGGAAGTCGTTGACACACTTGGGTTTTTCTATGGTACAATGTCCAGAGTTTTTCGGGAATACGAAAATTGTGGCAAAAAAACAAGCTCCCAAATGAATTGCAGAGGTGTACCAGCCTTGATAGCTCGTGGTATGTACGCTGTTTGGACCGTATTGTTCGAACTGATAGGCACTAGACAGCATCTCAAATCACCACCAATTTGAGCAGTGGATCAAGTCTCCAGGTTAGTCAAAAGACAGTGCAACGTACTTTTAAACGTTTATGGTTAGGGAGCCGCCGGCCCACAAGAGTCACACTGTTAACGGCACGATACTGGGCTCAACGTTTTGCCTGGGCAAAAGGACACCGACGCTGAACCACAAAGGACTGGAAGCAGATGGCCCAGAGCGATGAACCAAGATAATGTACAAATTGTAACTAGGCGATGGAGAAGTACGAATCTGGAGTCAAACTCATGAAGCCATCGATCCTTCATGTCAAGTTGGAACAGTACAGGGTTGGTGGTGGCTCAGTGATTATCTGGGGTGTCTTTAGTTGGAATGCTTTGAAACCTTTGGTACGTGTCGGCTTTGACTGCCCCCAAATATGTAGGCTGCCAAGCATTTACACGTATTCATATCCAGCATGTATCCCAGTGGCAATAGTGCATTACAGCCAGATAATTGCCATCCCACAGGTCTCACCTGGCTGCATGGTTACAGGAGCATTGTAGTGAATTTGAAGCACTTCAGTGGCCACTTAGAAACCCGGATTTGAATCCCGTCGAGCATCTTTGGGATACCGCCGAACAGGCTATTCGGGAGCATGTCGCGTCGGCTACGAACCTGAGTGAATTACGGACAGCTTTGGAGGAGACATGGCTACCGATACCTGCAGAATATTTTCGTAAGCTCGTGGAGTTCATACCTCGTCGTGTGGCAGCTGTCATTAGGACAAGAGGTGACCCAACTGGTTACTAGGCAGGTATCTTTAATTCAATGACACTTCAGTGTATATATTACTTTTTAACTTCACTTTCTCTTGTTCAAAAATTATGCTGCTTTACTGAGTAAAAATTGAAATGTTTTGTTTCATTCTCTTCTTACCTGTAAAAGAAGTTATCTTATCTGACTTATCTGAATCATACACTATTTCTCATTGTAATTTTGTTTAGCATTATAGTACGAGTATTTTGAAAATTTTTACGACACAGGAATTTTCTGCTACAAAAGAAAGTGTGTGGGCTAGTAAAGCTGTTTTAATTAATCAATCACCAAAGTAAAGGGAAAGGCACAAATCATGTGTTCTAAAATACAGTAATTATGTGTAGTAATGACTGTATTTAGAGCACATGATTTTTCGTTTATTGTTAACGAACGGATGTTACGAACAGAATTTTGGAATTTTTCGAAGACGTTTATCCTAGGGACAATTCGAGGTACAACGGTATGATTTAGGTCAAATACATCTGATCTGTCTTGGCAGCTGTGCAGCAAATTTTCAGATTTGCGGCATGACGCAAGGAACATGAAATAAGTAAACAAAATGGTTTTCGTTTTCCTGTAGGGGTTTGGGTGCCTGCAACAAATTTCCATTAGATGAGTGAAGCCATCCTAATATCCTACCCACACGAGACATGTTTAGCTTCAGATCCTTGTCATCCTTCCCAGAAGTAAAGAAAAAAAAACACCACTCAAGAGGCATTCTATTTTCCGTAGCGTATGTTATACAGCTCAGAATGCTTTAGGTTGATGGAATCGTTCCATGACTTTTCGGCACTTTTTAGTTAGAATGTAACAGAGTGACATAGAAGAATGCTCCGTTGTCTGTGAAGGAGAAACGTTTACCGTTCAATTAGGGCGCGATAAGCTGTCCTCTGTCATTGTGCTGTAGCTGAAAGTTCAGGAAATGAGTAATTAATTTATGGGCATGTGGAGGGTATTAGCATAGATAAGAACACTTTAGTAGATGCGGCACTGTGAGGCTTGGTAGAGAGAGCGTCTTCACTTTAAGTTCTAGGCTCACAGCTGAGTATGCCTACTTACAAAAACAGGCTGTTTTGATACACTGCTGGACAATTGCTAAGGACAGATCATAAACGGCTATATAGTGCATAAAAAAGTAAGTGTGGTTGGATGCCAAGTGAAATAAAATAATGTCAGAATGCCAGGACATTACAAGAAAGACAATTTATTGTGCTCTGAAATCCAGAAGGCTTTGGAACGCGTTCAAGGGACAAACAGGCCATTTTGTGCAGAATACGTAAACGTGAAAAAAATGCAATTACCGTCCGCAGGCGTTCCGGCGTAAGATGTCAATACGGGATATGGCCACCATGGAGGGCGATGCAAGATTCCACACGTCGTGTCATGCTTTGCACAACATTATCAAGCAGCTGTTGAGGTAATTTATCCCATTCCTCTGTCAGTGCACGGATGAGGGTGTCCTTGTTTATCGGAGGGCATTGGCGACCAGCAAGACTACTCCCCAAAGCATCCTACACATTTTCAATGGGATTCAGATCTGGAGAACGTGCTGGCCATAAGAAGCGTTGAATATCCTCGCTCTCAAGACACTCCTGGACAGCGACTGTTCGATGACATGTTGCGTTGTCGTCCATGAAAATGAATCTATCACCGCAAGCACCACGGAATATGCGAACATGAGGTAGCAGAACATCATTAATGTATCGTTGGCCAGTCATAGTCCCAGTTGGAAGCACATAGAGGGACGTACGGCCATTGATCATGATGCCAGCCCATACCATGACACTACATGTCGGATATCGGTCCCTTTCCTGTATGTTTGCGGACAATATGCAGTACCACTATCACGCCAGATCAGTTGTCGTCGACAATCAGACGATAGGTTGTATCTACTCTCATCTGAGAAGAGGACAGCAGACCAGTCGTTATCAGTCCAATTGCGATGTTGATGGCACCATTGCAAACGGGCGTTACGGTGACGTCTGGACAATGGGATGCGCACAACAGGACGGCGGGCGTATAGTCCTCCTTCATGCAAACGTCTGGCGACAGTTTTTCGGGAGATCCGCTTGCCAGTAGCAGCCATAAACTGATTTGCTACCTCACTAGCGCGCTGCACCGGTGTCTTTTTGTTGATAGCACTATGTACCGATCTTCTGCAGGTGTCGTACTGCGAACACGACCTCCCCGTGACGTTTGCTACACTCTCCATTTGTTTGAAATGATTTCCAAAGCCTTGAAACAACACTGTGGCTGACGTCGAACTTCCTGGCAACATCTGTTATTTTTCGCCCTTCTTCAATCTTGCCAATAATACGGCCACGCGTAAAATCATCTAGGTGATGTCGGGAAGACATACTGAAAATTGCAAGTTCGTCAATTGATTCTTTCCCTTTCAACTTTGCGTTTGAACAACAACGGTCAATACGCGTCAAATCCTTTATATCTCTTATCAGCGCTATGACGTCACGAACAAGTTCGGCAATTCAAAATTTGCATACGCACAACACGTCTTACTCTATCCCGCACTTATGCTAATTTCCACATTTTCCTGCCTTCCATTTTATGGTTGCTATCGTTGCTATTGTCATCCGTCCTTAGCAATTGTCCGGCAGTGTAGTATCAGGATAATTCCTAAAGCATGTTGATGTTCCATTTGGCGCGAGCATAAGAAATAAGAAAAAAAAACCCAACAACAACATACAAACAGGACGCTCACTAAGTTCTTGTGGCTTACGGGACCCGTGGGGAAATACACAGCTTCTAATCTGTGGGGCGTGGTGCACATCCTCTGATCTGTGCACTACGGGTTAGGGCCCACTACGTAAAATGGTTTGAAAGCAAGAGTAAATCTAAAAACAAGATGTGGTAAAGGGTCACAATAATCAACATAATGTCATACTTTTCTTCTCCTGGGACATTATGAAGGAAGGCAAAGAAAACACCGGGTTTGGATTAATATCCCAAAGCTCCATTTAGGGGTTAATGAACAATTCATAACAGCACCACATTTCAAAACTCCAAACTCTCGAGAGCAGTCTGCTCAGGACGCACTAA
Source organism: Macrothele yani (assembly GCA_039090855.1). Lineage (NCBI taxonomy): Eukaryota > Metazoa > Arthropoda > Arachnida > Araneae > Macrothelidae > Macrothele > Macrothele yani. The sequence continues at coordinate 17,524,109 of CM077017.1, forward strand.
CGCCTAGTGAATAAAATCCTACGTATTACTTTAGAGTTGCGTTTGCAATATTTGCACCATGAGAAAAGAAAGAGGAAAGAAGAGCCCCTTTATTGTTTTGACCTGAGGAAGTGCTCATCCCAAAGAACTCTGAGAATTATCATGTTTATATTACCGAAACATAAGAACGGTCGGGTCTGCAACTTCCCAGAACTAAACTACTGAGGTTATATTGAGAGTTTAGCCGATATAGGTATCGAAAGAGAACATGTAATCCATACTTTCAGCGAAAATAAGCTTTTTTTTATTGGAGGTTTAACGACCACCGTAAGCGACTCAGTGGGCTGTAAGAAGTTGCCCGTCCCTAATTTAGGGCCACTGGTTCCAGGGAAGGGAGAGCGCCAGCGCCGTAAGACAAACACAACATCCATGCCTCACCTGGACCCATCTCGCACGAATAATCAAAAGCCATCGCTTAGACAACTGTGCCACTAGGGCGGCGAAAATAGGCTTTCTTAGTAAAACTATGTTTACAATAGTTTTTCAGATGGGTTCACAAAAACCTTGAATGTAATTTCTCCATGGAAGAACGTTTATTTTTTTGATTCACTTGAGTTTTGCTAATCCTTCAAACAGGAATGGAAGAAGCGAAAAAAAAAGTATTCTGCCTCTGCTGTTTTATTTATGTTTCAGATTTTGTGGGGGGCGATGAGGAGTTCAGATTATTAAAAGTCGCCTCGTACGCATTGCCGGGACCCTGAAGAGCCAGTAGTACAGCGAAGATATTTTGCGAGTTTGAAGCTCTACTATTTCTGCACACGGTCCCTGGCTCTACCTTTCAACAAGACAACGCCCGGCCACCGGTGATGCGGCATGCTTTAGAGCTCCTGGATGGTCGACATGTTTCATTTTTTTCTTTGCCTTCACGCTGAGGGTCATTCGGCGACAGGCCCGTCAGGCCATCATACCCTCATCTATCGAGCATGACGTTTGAGTTCAAATAGAGGCATCATGGCAGAACAATCCACAAACTGATATTCTGGACCTCTTCGATTTAATGCCACGCCTCGTACACACCGTTATCAACGCTATCTGTGGATATTCTGAACGCTGAATATTATGTCTTCCTATGAATTTTCAGCACTGTACTTGTGATCGTTCATACCTTGTATGGTAAGAAATCTCCCATGTAAGTTCCACTCTGTTACTTCATGCCTGTCTTGATGTTGCAATTTCTGTAAAAAATGGTTAGAGCAACTGGCTCTGAAGCGAGGAGCCAGTTGCTCTAACCAACTAAACAACACCGACGGGCATTATCGCTGCAGATTTGTCGTCTTAACACGTGTTTCACCTCTGTAGTACGTTACATCATCTTCCTCTTAATTTTATTTTTTAGAAGCTAAGAAGTAATTTTCATTAATTCCAGACGATGTGTGGAACGTACATCACACGTTTTCGAAGAACCCAACGCCCATTATATCCATTTTCCCCAATCTTGTTTCAATGTGAAATTTTCAAATTTGTTGGTGGTGGAAATCGAACATCCTTGCTCCGGAGCCAGTTGTTCTAACCAACTGAACTACACCGACAGAACATATCGCTGCAGATTTGTCGTCTTGACACGTATTTCACTTTTGCAGTACGTCACGCAGAGTATTTTTTATTCCTCTAATTGTCACCGTGCTTTGTGGCCAATTAGAAACAAACCACTGATTTAAGTTCTCTGGGGACGTGGGTAACAGGAGTCTTTAAGGCTCTACGGGACCCGCCATCTTGTATTGCTTCCTTCTTTTGTTAAAAAACGGGCAAGCGTATTTCACAAATTCTCGGGCAATTTTGCACATTTTGGAACACCGTTTGTGGCTAACGCAAGATATTTGATAAATAAAGAGTTCCCTGATTTCAAAATTTTTATTGACCTTTCCCTTCATTTTTTATCTGCAGCGAAAGTCGTACCAAGGCGTCTTCCATAGTTAAAAAATGCTTAAAGAGTCCAAAATGAAAATCTGAAACCACGGAACTCTTTATTTATCATATATCTTGCGTTAGCCACAAACGGTGTTCTAAAATGTGCAAAATTGCCCGAGCAATTCGTGAAATACGCTTGCCTGTTGGTTAACAAGGGAAGGCAACAATACAAGATGGCGGGTCTCGTAGAGCCTTAAGTTCTCTAGATTATGATAATATGTGGTGTTTAATGGTACTTAAAATAATTAGTTGTTTTAACTACCTGGTTAATTGGTCTTCCAGCTTTATGGGATTGGTTGCCAAGATATCAAACTTGGCTGAAGTTTAGTTTCAATGACCAGTGGTCTTCACATTCAGTATGATAGTTTGACCAATGGCCCCGGATGCACTCTGTCCCTTTACCCGTATGCAGCAGAAGAATGGCAAGCCGGCTGCATTAATTTGCCAGTAATCCTCAAGGGCGCATAGTCGTCTTTGCGGAACTCGACCCATCATGAGCGGACAAGATAGATAGATAGAGAGATAGAGAGAGTTTGAACAAGATTTTCCCAGTTTTTTTTTTTTTTTTTTTTTTGTTATTTGGAGCGAATGTGTATTTGTCAAGATATTTGTTTCCGGAAGACGTAAGAATTTTTTGGCTTTCTGTTTCGTTATTTAACAATCACCAAGAGCAACTCTTAGAGCTATAAGCAATAGCCCGACCCTAATTAAGGACCACAGGCTGCAGCAAAGGGACAGAGCCAGTGAAATCAGTCAAGCACACCATCTAAGCCTCATCCGGGACTTGAATCCGGGTCCGTCTCAGACGAATGGTCAGAAGCAAGCGCCTCAAATAACTATACTCGGGGCAAGGCAAACCTGGCTATGGAGTTAAAGTTACGGAGTGTGTACTTCCACTGCATAATATAGTTCCAGTTAAAAGCCGTGTTCGAGCTTGAACTGAGACCTAAAAAAGCACACGGTTATATATATATATATATATATAAATATATAAATGTCGTACGTAAGCACATTAAGAAAATGAAGTTCCCAGTTTCGGTCGCATTTCTAAAAAGTACAAATATTCGCATTCTGGCGGCGTCATCGTCACTTTTGTTTTGCTTCAGAGAGGCTATACAGTTAACACGAAGATATTTACTATGACTGGGAGAGGAGAATTGGTAGCCGGAGGCGGGGAGATAATGGCTGGCGGTCATTGTAATGAGTTGTTTTAAAATACTCATTCAGAAATCGTTTGCTTGGCGGTCGGCAAGGTTGAGAAGGCGTGAGGGGACATCGTGATGGAACGCGGGGAGTTTCCTTTTGTATCGCCTTCAGTCACCCTTAAGGGGAAAAGTCAGCGACAGAGGGCACCTCATTAGTGCGCCGAGAAATACTGATTGATTGATTAATTGGAGGTTTAACGACCACCATGAGCAACTCAATGGGCTATAAGTAGTCGCCCGTCCCTAATTTAGGGTCACTGGTTCCAGGGAAGGGAGAGAGTCAGTGCCGTAAGACAACACACAACATCCATGCCTCACCGGGATTCGAACCCGGACTCCTTTCGGACGAATGATCAGAGGCCATCGCTTAGACCACTGCGCCACCGGGGCGGCGGAGAAATACTGATAAACAAGGGATTTCATGTCGGTGAATCGGTTTCACAACCTTAACAGTGTAATCTGATTAGCTTTGCCCGGAGTATAGACGACCCGGCCGCAGGGGCGACTAAGATGTATTGAAAAAATCAATTTTGGATTCGGTGCAGTAGGCTTGACAAATATTATTATTATTATTATTATTTTTTTTTTTTCGTTTGCTATCTTTTCCTGGCACACAATTGTCTGTCAGGTAGTGTAAATGTAAGTTTTCATTTGAAAGACATCTGTGCTTTCCAGAAGACGGACGGCTAAAATATTTGGCGAATCAATCTGCGCTAGGCATGACCAGGCGCTGACTGGGCTACCAGGATACCGGGATAATTCTTGGTGCGCCGCCCTAATCTGGCCCGATAGGCCTTATCCTAATTCAAGAAAAAAGTGTTTATATATCTGTCCTTCACCGTGCTTTTAGAAAGAAAACTAAGTTATGATAAAAAGGCAAAATTTGTTTTGTTAATAATTTGACGACTGCTAAAAAAAAAAAAAAAAAAAAAAAAAAAAAAAAAAAAAGCTTACATACCAAATGTTCTGTCGAGCCAAACACTGTTTTTTATACAACTTCCCCCCTCGACTTTTGATCTTGTGCTCCCTTCCTTTCTGCAGATTTCCTGTTTTCTTTTTTTGTTTGTTTGTTTGTTTGTTTTAGTAGTCGTCAAATTATTGAATTATCAGTACAATATAATAATCAAATATACCATCAATAATTTGGAATAGAAACTCGAAATTCACTGGACACGTCAATTCATTGAGGTAAAATTTCTCGGTTGTGTAGCGTGTATGCTTTTTTTTTTTTTAACAAGATTTGCGTCTGATTTTTTAATGAGAATTTGAATCTTTTTTTTTTTTTTTTTGGATTAGAGGTTTAACAAACACCGTGAGCAACTCAATGGGCTATAAGCAGTCGCCCGTCCCTAATCCCTAATTTAGGGTCACTGGTTCCAGGAAAGCGAGAGAGCCAATGCCGTAAGACAAACACATCATCCATGCCTCACCGGAATTCGAACGTGGACCCCTTTCGGACGAATGATCGGATGCTGTCGTTTCGACCACTGCGCCATCAGGGCGGCAATTGGAATATTTTTTAAATCTTTTTAAGAATCTTTTAACGAGATCATCTAACAATATTTTTAACGAGATCTGCGACTGTTTTTTTTTTTTTTTATGAATAAGTTTTTAAAGCGGACTTTCAGGTGTGGAAGTGTATTTACAAGCAGAAATATGCATTCACGCCCACTATCGCCATAAATATGCATTATTGAAAGAAACATGTGTAACGTACCAGGAGATGTGACGTACCTGCCAGAAGGACGCACACGAGGGAGATGATGTAACGTACCAGGAGATGTGACGTACCTGCCAGAAGGACGCACACGACATAAAGGCAGATAGGAATCAGAATACATGTCCGCGTAGCTTAATTGGTAGAGCAACTTATTCCGGAATGAGTGGACCCGGGTTCGAATCCTGTCGCGGATAGAAATGACGGAGAAATTCACTTCGTTATAATGGCGCCCGAACTATCCGGATGACCCGACCGTTCAAAATCTCGCAATGGTGTGATGTTCTTTCCACACCGCGAGATAGGAAAAATAAGAGAATCCCTTCTCCAGCACTTCGAAAAAAAAAATAAGGGGGAGATGATGTAACGTACCAGGAGATGTGACGTACCTGCCAGAAGGACGCACACGAGGGAGATGATGTAACGTACCAGGAGATGTGACGTACCTGCCAGAAGGACGCACACGACATAAAGGCAGATAGGAATCAGAATAAAATGTCCGCGTAGCTTAATTGGTAGAGCAACTTATTCCGGAATGAGTGGACCCGGGTTCGAATCCCGGCGTAGACCAAAAATGACGGAGAAATTTACTTCGTTATACATGATATAATTTTGGATCACTTAATGGGAAAACTGTAAGGCTTTTTAAGACCTTATGTGAATTCTTGAACTACAGATTTCAAAAGTCTACTACAGATACAGTAAAAATGCTACTTCCATTTGAAAGTAATTAAACAAACATTAGTCTTCGTATTTTTTAATTTCTCTCACCTGATAAATTTGCGCTGAAATTCTTTGCAATTCTACAAATTCTCAATTTTTTCAAGATAGCCACGAAAAACTATTTTGTTTATGATCAGTAAGTCTTGGAAAAAAATAATTCATTTTAACACATTTGGGCAGCTCCGTTGGCGTAGTGGTCTAAGCGCTGGCTTATGACCGTTCGTCCGTGAAGAGGTCCGGGTTCGAACCCCGTTTGTCATGGATGTTGTGTTTGTCTTACTGCACTGGCTCTCTCCCTTCTCTGGAACCAGTAGCCCTAAATTAGGGACGGGCGACTGTTTATAGCCCATTGAGTTGCTCACGGTGGTCGTTAAACCTTCAATCAAAAAAAAAAAAAATTAACACATTTGGGATTTTCCTTATGACTAAAAGCGAAGAAATGATTACACTTCAGAATTCAGATATCACAATAAAATTTGTAAGAATGGAATAAAATCTTCTTCTCACATAGAACATACCTTGCCTATTGCTTCAGAACGGAAGCAAATTTTTTCTTGCATTAAATTTAACTCAGGATACTTTTCGTTGCAGCTCCCCCCCCCCCAAAAAAAAAGGAAATTGGTAAAATGTTAGTTAATTATTGCTTCCATACAAACATTGCAGTAATTTGCAGACTTGTGCTGAAATGGAAATGCTGATATACTTGATATTTTTTTCAAAAGTGGACTGTAAAAATTCCGTTTCCAGGGCCGCTTATTGATCGTCAGTCCGCCACTGGGCATGACCAACAAGACTTCTGAAATTTATTCTTCCAAATGTAAACATACATGGAAAGTTTTGATCGTGCTTCCAGCGCAAAAAGAAAATTTTCCAATTCGTCTTATAGAAATGCTGACATCGTGCCAAATAAAAAAGAAAAGTTCTGACCTTAAATACGGAGATATCGTATTCATGTTAGTACTGGCAGACAAAGTGATGCTAGTATAAACACATAAATCTTTGGCATACATCAGAATGTCCGTTTAGGTGTGCTGAAAACTGTTAGTTAGTAGAAGTTATGGAAGAAATATATTGTTCGTAAATACATGGAAGAAATACAGAATTCTGATTGCTTTGTTAAGAATCTTGTCAGTTAGTTTTGGAGTCTCATTACCTTTAGTTCCAAGAACCAACCAAGCAAAATGGTTTATCGCCGGAATTATTAAAATACTCCCTTTTTGATCAATATGTGAATTTTCTGCGTAGAAACTGAAATTTCTTAATCAATATCTGAGTTTTTAGCACATCTTTTGTAAAAAAAGATCGTGCTTATGTTACCGGTTTGTCCGTCCGTTCGTCTGTCTGTACCCACGATATCTCTGCAACTATTAGTCCGATTTGAAAAATTCTTTTTGCATTGAGAAGCTTGAAATATACGAATGATGATACTTCATTTCATTTTTTTTACGATGTATAATTTGGCCGCTAGAGGGCGTAAATGCAGATGATGTCGAATTCAAAAATACGTTTTATTCCACATATTTGCTTCTAAACATCCGATTGAAAAAATACTTTATCTTTCGATTCCATTTATGTCGAAGAGTATATTAGATATAGTTACTTTTTCAAGGTATGGATGGTGTACATGTCTTAAGACACTTACTCTTTCCCTTCCCTGAAGCCAGTGGCCTCAAATTATGGAGGAAGACTGCTTATAGTCCATCGAGTTACTCACGCTGGCCGTTAAGCCCCCAAATGAACAAAGAAAGCTTTGTAATGTCATCTCTTTGCGTGAGCTCTTTTATAGATTTTATAGCTAACTGGAAAACAAATACTCAGATGGCCCATAACGCTAGATAGGTTACGTACTCTAACGGTAAAACAATTCGAACACTCCTGCGAGTTTGTCAGAAAGTTCGAGAAATAAAATAATTACCGACATTTTGTGGCATGAAATCTAAAAATGTAAAAACAGTTTCCCTCTGATAAAGAATTTCGTTTCATTATTATAATTGCACAGCCATGAGCTTTTTACAGGTCGCGCTACCAAGTTTAGGAAACGATACATGAGTATAACACCTTCAAACATGAAAACACCTCAACAGTCAGGTACATAATGTTCGAAGCTATCAACAAAGTAAACCATTTGCCGATTGTCATTTTGCCGTCCCGGTAGCCGAGTGGTTATTTCTGGCTAGTCTTCCTGGATGGACTCGGGTTTGTGTTCGAAATGAGGTGCGCGAGGTGTGTTTGTCGTACGGCGCTGGGTATCTCCTTTCCTTGGAAGTAGTAGCCCTAAATTATGGACGAGCGACTATTTACAGCCTTTCTATTTGCTCATGGTGGTCGTTGAACTCTGAATGATGATAACTGTAAGTGAAGCAATCATCTAGTGAAATCAATTTCCACTAAACCGGCGTTTTGATTGAGGAAGTATTTAGATTTGGTTTTGCAATTTGTTGATTCTTTTATCTTTAAATAAGGTTGCTATTTCCAAGGAAAAGAGATAAGGAGACTCGAACAGCATAAACACAGCACTCTAGTTCTGCAAGGCACATTAATTCAGGTATGTGTCCCTGGGAGCTCGTACAAAAAAAATCTGACGCCAAATGATGAATATACCAGATGATGAGGTGACTGAAGAAATGAATAAGTACAGATTGGATGTGCAGTATGTAAATGAAACTAAAGAGAAAACATTTGGGATTGAAGAAATGAATGTAATGGTGAGTGTGGGGTTTGGAGCGTTGGATAATGTAAGAGGACAAGTTGGTGTAGGCGTGATTTTCAGTAAAAAGATAAAGAACAATTTGATTCACTATAGTTTCACCAGTGAAATAATTCTTTGGATTCGTTTGAAAGTGAAACTTCGTAATTATTTTAGTGGATGCTTCTTGTGACCAGGAACCTTCTAATAGAAAGAATGATTTCCGGAATGAGCTGAAAGCAGTTTTGAGACAGTATACTAAAGAGAAAGTTATCATAGCAAGGGATTTAAATGCTATCGTAAATGTTCAGAATGGGATTTCTGATAACGTTATAGGTAAATTTAATTATCCCAGTGTAAATGATAATGGTGAAAGATTAATTGAACTCTGCCTTGATAATATGTTGTGCGTATCTAATACGTTTTTCAGTCACAAGTATATCCATACCTATACGTGGGAGAATCGTACATTGGAGAAGAAATGTGTGATAAATTTTGTTGGCGACGATCAGCTTCTGAAACATTTAGTTGTTGACCAATGTGTGATAAGAGGTGAAGATATAGGCTCTGATCATTACTTGTTGGTGTCAAGGGTGAAACTGAATGTTTGTTGGAGAAAAAGGAATATACCTCTCTTACCAGTCGGCCACCCCTGTGGCCGATTGGTAAGAGAGTAGGCTCCTAACCGTTCGTCCGAGAAGATTCCAGCTCTGAATCTCGGGTGGAAGGCGTGTTCGTCTTACGACACTCGTTCTATCCATCCCTTCTCTGGAACCAATGGCCCTAATTAGGAATGGGGCACTGATTATAGCTCTTAGAGTTGCTCACGGTGGTCACTAAAAACAGTTATAGGAAGATGCCTGTAATACTGCGATGAAAAAAATACAGGTTGAATGGCTTCTGGCGGAACATCAGCGTTAATCTGAAATACTCGGTGAATGAATGAATAAGTTGAGGTTATGTGAAAGGGATGTGAAAAGGAAGTGGACATGTTTTAAAAACTGAGTGGTCACTGTCGCTGAAGAGGCCTGTGGTACTGCAACAGTGGGTAGCATTAAATGTGTTGCTTATTAGATCAGCGAGTTTAAAGAAGCAATAAACAGAAAGAATGACGCGCATTTGGGAAATTTGCATGGTAAATTTCCTGCGGACGAATATCGCTGTAAAAAGGGTGAAGCAGCAAAGCTGGCTCATCAGAGTAAGGCAGAAGGTAGGAAGCTAAAGCATTCGTAGAAAGGCATGAATTGGTCTCTTGGAAAGACAGGAAACACAGTTGAAGTACACATGACGTTGAAAAATTAGGGAGAGTTGTGTGAATAGAATCGGAGAAATGATATGGAAGCTTAATGAGTTAAGTGGAAGATGAAGTGAATATTTCTGTGAATTATTAAAATATAAAAGCAAAGTGGATTTTGCGGTAGAAGCAGATGATGCTAGAAACAGTGAAAAACAGAGAGAGGGAGAGAGGCAAACAGAGCATGTATTGCAAGAGAAAAGTTTCGTAAAGCTCTAAAATCTCTTCAAAATGGTACGGTTTCGGAAATAGATGGCATAACTGCTGAGGTGTTAGAATATGGTGGTAACTCGGTAACTGATTGGCTAGCCGAAATTTTCCAGTTGTGCTGAGAGTTAGGAATGATCTCTCAGGATTGGAGAGATGCTATCATTATTTCCTTGTAATAAGGGAAAAGGTGATCACACTGAATGCAAGAATTATTGTGGTATCAGTTTGCTGAGTGTGCCAGGGAAAGTGTTTGGAAAGGTCATTATTAATAACGTACGAGGTCTTATATCAGAAAAAAATGTGGGACGTTCAGAGTAGTTTTATGCCTGTTAAGGACAGTACTAATCAAATTGTTGCATTGCGTGTGATTGAAGAGCATCTGTCTGTTGTTTAGAAAGTTTTTGCTGCCTTCACAGATTGTGAAAATGCTTATGATCGCGCGAGTAAATAGGATTCTTCTATGGAAGGTGCTGAATAAATACGGTATTACTGGGAATCTACTGAATAGTGTGAAAGTAATGTATGCTGGCAGTAGGGCATATGTACGAGTAAATGGTGTTGTATCGAAATGATTTTCTATTGGTGCAGGAGTCAGACAAGGTTGTGTAATATCACCATAGCTGTTTAATACAGTCATCGTCAAAAAAATTGTTGCACCCAGAAGAAAGCAACCGACAGGAATGAAACTTGGTGGGTAGGTTTGACATTGTGAGACATGCAAATAATTCGAGTATTACGCTCGGCCGCGCATGTGATGCAAGCAAGGAGGGGTCGTACTGATCGATCATATGTAGAGGATTTTAGGAAGGGAGTGTCTGACCCCAGGTCTTAAACAACCCTTAGAAATAGGAAGCTAGGATATTTGGGCTAGAGTGCCCGATAGGAAAGGGACACGGAAGCGAAGTAGAAAGGGGGAGAAAGACGCCCTTATTTATTACCGGGGGCCAGTAGCCGGGGTTCAACGGCTTAATGTGCCCATCCATCGCACGGCGGATATTTAGTGGATCGAGCGTTCGTACCTGCCTGGGATCGAACCTGAGGTCTTTTCCGTGGCAGGCACGAACGTTGCCCACTAGGCCACCCGCAGCCCGAGGGGTAGTACCGCTGTGCCTGACCTGCTATATAAGGCCATCCCGTTGCGCGTGATTGCCATTCTGATTTGTGCTGTTGTGTTGGTGGCATCCTTTGCAAGTGAAGTATGCCTCAGAGAAAACTTCGGAAGCAATTTAAGCAGTTCGACAGGAGCCGCTTCGTCGGGCTCCGGGAAGCTGAATGGTCTTATCGCCGTCTTGCGCGCCACACCGGCCGTGCGGATATCACCATGGCACGCTGTTGGCGGCAGTAGATAGAACAAGACACGCTACAGCGATAGGAAGGGTCTGGGAGACCTAGACGAACCACGGAGAGAGAGGACCGACGCGACGGGTTGTCCGACATGTACGGAGTGACCCAACAGCCACGATTGCCGATATTCAGCAAGCAGTGGTGCCCTCCATGCATCGTCCTATTAGTTCCAGCACCATAGGCAGACAGTTGCACGACGTAGGACTACACGCACGCAGACCGTTACGACGACTGCCTTTAACAACAGTGCATCGTCGCCAAAGACTGCAATGGTGTCGTGCCAGACTGCCATGGAGCCACGCAGAATGGCAGCGGGTGGTCTTCAGTGACGAGTCCCGCTTTTGTCTTGGAGAAGACGACCAACGAATTCGTGTGTGGAGGCACCGTGGTAGGCGCCAAGATGAACGGTTTGTTGTTGAGCGTCACACGTCCAGAAGATCAAGTGTCATGGTGTGAGGTGAATTGCCTACACGGGCTGTCAAAGTGCCTGTTCATTACAGGCACTTTGACAGCCCAACGTTGCGTTAATGAGGTCTTGCAACCAGTGGCCCTACCTTTTCTGACAGCTCACTCCGATGCAATTTTCCAACAGGACAACGCTCGTCCGCATACTGCTGCTGTCTCGAGAGCTTGCCTTCAAGGCACTGACACTCTGCTACGGCCAGCTGCAAAGCCAGACTTATCGCCGATTTAAAATGTGTGGGATGCTATTGGACGCGCTGTCCACACTTCACACCCTACCGAACAATCTGCAGGAACTGTGTGAGAAGATACAAGCTGAAGATTCTGGATTCGAACCCCGATGGTCATAAACCAGCGCTTAGACTACTGCGCCACCGGGGGGGGGGGGGCAGAAGTAGATAGTTTCCAAAAAGCATGGATAGCAAATGTGTATTTCTATACATAGGAGAGGCAGGGGGACAGCTACAGACTGCTTGAACGAACATAAAAAAGCTATTAACATATCTGCAATAAAACTGGGTTAGATGGACACACACACACACACACACACACACACACACACACACACACACAAATAAAAAAAATAAAGAAAGAAAGATCAGCTGTGCAATGAACAGGAATTCAGCAAAAATACTAAGCAGGCAGCTAAATGTCATTAAAAGGAAACTAGAAAAAGGTTTAAATATTGAAAGAGGAAAAAGTACAATCAGTGATTATTTTGGTTGGACATTTTCTCATCTGGGCAGTTAGTCGCAATCGAAGCGTACCTAAGGACGGGACGGGGTATATTCCGAAAATTCGTTTGAAATTTTTCAAATGTTTCTCTATCTGCAAAATGCCAACAACTTATTTATTTTTTTAAAATTTAGCTACCTTTAGAAAGAGCTCAGAACTTTTTAATTGCTAAACTTTAATAATCGTTTAAACAGTTTAAAAAATTTAAGCCGCATTTTTAGAGGTGTGATTATTAGTGCATGCCTGTGTCGATTTTGTGGATGCTGTGAAAAAATATGTTTAGTAGTCAAGCTCAAAGTAATTTGAATGGAATAAAAAATGTAATTACATTTCAATAAAGAAAAAAAAACTGAGGAACTTTCGTTTCTTAATTATACAATTTAATAAAGACGTACAACACAAAATGATCTTTCAGAAAATATTTATTTACTGCAGCAAAACAACACGAGAAGCGCATTTTACATTAAGAGATAGGTACTTCATATTTCTCAGTAATAAGAACAAATGCTTTCCGAGATTTTTGGTAATATCAAAGCAACATGAAAGTAAGGTATAACAGACTTACCACACAAACAACAAACTACATTTATACAACACATATTTGAAACATTGCTCACGTTACTGTATGGAGCTCGTTTATATATATATATATGTATATATTTATATCACAAAATCTTAAGCCTGAAACACATAGTAACCTTACAAAGTTGAACACCAAGGAATATCACATGTGTGAGGAGTCTGACTTTATGATAAGCATCCTCGAAATAAAAAAAAAAAACATGATGTAAAAAAAAAACCCTGATTCTATAAATAGCTCCTATATTTGCTACTACGTATTTCCATGATGGTTTCAAGAATGTTTTCGGCGCAGATATTGATATGGACATGGCTTCTTCTCGAAGACGACTGGGCCCTTCCCTGGCAATCACCTCAGAAGTTCCATAATGATTTATCTGCCAAAAATGGCTGTCGACCGGTTGGGATTAAAAAACACCCAGGAGCTGATTGTATCTGACTGGCATTATTTTCATAGAAGTAAGATATCTGCAGCTGTTTTGTAGCTTTGGCATACTAATCCAGACACAGGGAACTATAGAAAATCTCACAAGTGCAGTATTTCTGCAATTTGTGTTTTGATTAAAAAAAAATGTTCCCAATGGTGTTTTGACTAGAAGATAGAGAAATGCAAATATTTCTCGTTTGGGTGTCTAAAATAGCCCTTAATCAGCTCAGCGAGTTCATAATGACTGCATATTAAATATACGCACTTTCTTTACGAAACCCACTTGAAAAAACAGATTTTCCCAGAAGCGGAAAACAGAACTCTGCACCACCACCGCTTAGGGAAGACATGTATGTCTCAAGCAGCTTCTTAAATTCTACATTCAAGCTTTTGTTTTTATTAAATTCTTTTTGGAGTTATCTGGATGGACAACGCCGAAATAAATTGGCTTTGCATAATTTTGCGTAAAAAAATTACATAAATCTAAGTGTCGGTATTTCAAGAATGTCTCCCGTGTGAGAACTGAAGTCTCTGCTTACCTTTCTTATGGTACGTATCAGATACTGTCCTAGTACAAATATTAGGATGATAAGTATTGCAGAAGTATTCTTACGGCTCAATCAACTCATATGAACAAGATGAATTAAAATCCAGATAACCTACATTGCACTCACGTTAATGCATGCCAAGCAAAGGTACTGTTTTTGAGTGAGCGTTGCCTGAATTTCCAGCTATTTGTAGCGTTAAGTAATTACAGCAATATGGAAAAGGTCATTTTCGGTATATATGTACATAAACATCCCTTTTTGGTACGAAATTCAGCTGCAGTATAAGATAGTGAACAAGCGCGGGTTTCTCAGAAGAGAATCTCAGGTAGAAATGATAACAAATCAGGTACCACCATAGAGGAAAGAGTCGTAGACTCTCAATCCACCTTACTTATACATATTTTGTACCAGGGTAAATAAAATAATATTTTCAAACGTTTTATTCAGGGTGAGCTATTATGCACTCAATGGATTAAACATTAGTTATACCTACCTAATAGCGTGTCGGTCCTCCTCTAGTGCGAATAACAGCCTGAACACGCCGAGGCATCGACTCCACCAGATGATGGAGGGTTTCCTCAGGTAATGCCACCATGCGTTTTGCAGCATTGTCCACAACTCCGCCCGAGATTTCGGCCTAGGATTCATGGACCTGCTGTTCTGCTCTACGGTATCCCAGAGAGCTTCACAGGGTTTAAATTCGATGACCTTGAGCGACTGGATGGTTCCAAACTCAGATAAGTGTTCTTCGAACCATGTTTGGGTGGTTGCGGCCCGGTGGGAAGCGCATCAATTGAGCCACTTCATGGTTCCAAACTCAGATAAATGTTACTAGAAAATCCTAAGTGCATAAATGCATATAGTGAATAATACGTGGCTAAAGAAAATGAATCTATAACTACTACTTACAGTAGCAAAATACTGTTCTTCACGTATTTATAATTTTATATAGGGATGCCAAGAATCACATGGGATCAATGTTGGAACATAAGTTCGCTTTCTAAAAACACTGTAATCAATGGAATCATCGTACCGGAATACACTCAAATCCAAAAAATTTAGTTTGTTATCAATTTCTTCTTCTAATGTGGTCCTAATAGTAGGATAAATGCTGTTAAATGCGCTTATGAACTTATCAAGTTTCTCTCTAGAATAGTATAAACATGTGAAGAACAGAATTATATAGAATTAGTATAAACACGTGAAGAACAGTATATTTTGCTACTGTAAGTAGTAGTTATAGATTCATTCAGATAAGTGTTCTTCGAGCCACGCAAAAAAAAAAAAAAAACAACAACAGACAAAACCTTGAGCTACGGGATGGTTCCAAATTTAGATAAGTGTTCTTCGAACCATGCTTGGGTGGTTGCGGCCCGGTGTCTTGCTAAAACAGACCATCGGCCTCAGGAAGTGTGAAGGCCATAAAAGTGTGCAAGTGATCAGCTAGCACATGCTGGTAGAGCGCAGCAGTTAGGGACCTCCAGAAAAAACTAAGGGACATAATGTGTCTCAAGAGAAGGCTCATCAAACCATCATAGAGCCACCACAGCCTTGAACAGAGCTAACTTAGCACGACGGGGCTATGGCCTTATGCTGTCGACTCCACACACGCACCCTCCCGTCAGCTCGGTACAACTGACAACGGGATTCATCTGACCACACGACGTGGCGCCACTCTGAAGAGATCCAGTTTTAGGCGAGGCGTAATGTCCGATGACGAGCAGTCAACAGTGGCACACGAGTAGGGCGTCGACTCCCGCAGCCCATGGTATGCATTGTGCGCCATACCGTTCACTCGCTGACGCTGCTTCAGCCTCCGACATTTAAACTGGATGTGATTTGCGCAGCAGTTGCCAAGCGGTCGGTACGTACGAGGTTGAATAGTCTACGTCGACGCCCGTCATTAGTGGCATGCGGTCGACCACCATTTGCTTTCTAGGCCCTGGTATGTCCATCGATTGTATACTCGCGGTACACCATTGATACTGTTAAAACCTCGGAAACCCTACGGTTGTTACCACTTAGACGATAGAATGACCCATCTATCTTGTGCCAACAATGCGTCCGCTATCAAGTCACTCAGATCACAACGTTTACTCACGTTCGTCGATTGCGGTATACTGTTGGGAAGCCCTGCTGTCTGCCTATTTATCGCCTTCGTTCGATTTGGGTCTATTACACTCTGCGCGGGGGATTCCTATGCCAACTGACCCCTATTTCCAATGTTTTGTCTATTGAGTGTATTGTTAGGAACATTCGAAATATGCAAATCAAAGATGTATCTTCAACATCATTCTGATCATCTGTTTGTGTTACTCCAACATGGAGCCTCTCCTGACCAAGGCAGAAGAATAGGGAAGTATTAAAGATTATGAGCTATGTTTTTGATTTTTGTGTCCGTTATTTTGAACGGCAGCATCTGTTGCAGCAATAATTTTTGTCTGATAATTCGTAGCATATTTCCATATTAAGCAACTGAAGGGGAAAAAATCAACGACGTGGTAAATGCGTTCTAATTTTGCAGTAATAAATGTATTGATTAATAATTTCTTGATATTAAATCTTTTGCTTTAGAAAAAGACTTTATTAAAACTGGCGCTCTAGAAAATGACTGACTCGGTAACACATAAAACCTTCGTGCTCAAAATGATATTAACCAAGGTAACGCTGTCTCAGCACGATCACATAAACTTCCATCGAAAAAAACATGTGCAGTAGTTGAAAATGATGTTTATTTACAACTAAAAACATGTACAGATAAAAACCAGACAAACACAGATTAAGGCGAGATCTTTCGAGCTTGCTACAAGCTCATTTTCAAGCCGAAAGTGCCACCGATGTATGGCGCACGGGGATTAACTACAAGTAGACGCGACCATCATGGGTTAACGTAAAACATCTCGCCTTCACTGGTAAAAGGCGTGACACATTATTTACTGAGTCTTTATTCAACACCTTGTTTGCCGATATACACTATACTGACAAATGTCGCCGGACACCCCTTTAAAAGCAAATGAACGGATCCACTGCGTTGTTAAGATGCGCGGTAGAGCTGCAGATGGTATAAAAAAGCCTGCAGCTGACCGCGATCATATCGCACTGTGAGGTTGAGTGCAAATATCGCGGCGGGAGAGAACTGACTTTGAGAAAGGAAAGATTGTTGGGAGTTATATTAGTGGGTTGTCCATAAGAGAAACCGAGAGGCGTTTAAATATACCCAAGTCTTCTGTTTTGGATGTACTGAATAAGTGGAAGAGACATGACTTGTCTGAACCATCAAAACGTATCAGCAGACTAAAGAAAATAAATTAGTGATAGAGGACGTTGAAGCCTCAGGAGAGTCGTTACAGCTAATCGACGGAGTAATGCACAAGACCTCAGTGTACAGGTGAGTAAAAATGTTAGAACCTCAATATGTACACGTACCATTCGCAGATAACTTCATTCCATGGGTTACCGTGGTCGTGCGGCTGCTCATAAGCCTTTCATCTCCACTCGGAATGCTACTCGTCGTTTAGCATGGTGTAAAGAACACTTCTCGTGGACCGTAGATCAATGGAAACGGGTCCTATGGACTAATGAATCCAGATACACGATCCATCGGTCTGATGGCCGTGTGTGGGTATGGCGGCAACCGGGGGAACGTTATTTACCACAGTGTACTGTTCCTACGGTCAAGTTTGGAGCTGGCAGTGTACTCATGTAGGGGTGTTTTTCGTGGTATGGTCCCGGCCCATTGGTTATCGTGGACAAACCTCTTAACCAACACGTCTACATCAATATTCTGGAGAATTATGTCCTACCAACTCTGTGGCAATACTATGGAACCGAGCCTTATTGGTACCAGCAGGATTATGCACCGGGCCATAAAGGACTGTTACGGCGTGGTTATGACGATAATTCCGTATCGGGTGTGGACTGGCCAGCACAGAGGCCTGATCTTTATCCCATAGATTACCTATGGGATGAATTAGAGCGCAGCATAAGAAGTTTTGAACCAAGGCTTATTTCTAAGCAACAGTTGGTGGCAGCATTATGTACTGAATTGAAGAGCATACCTATCGCTATGTTCTAAAACCTTGTCGAAAGTATGTCTCGAAGGGTCAGTGCATGCATTAAGGCCAAAGGTGGACCGACACCGTAGTAATGTATGTGAATAAATGCTATGTTGTGTTTCTCTTCTAGGTGTCCGGTGACTTTTGTCAATATAATGTATGTTGCAACGATGATCTGCCTAGCAATGAGCCGCAACCGTGGCGATTATGTCTCAAGAGCTTAAAAAACCCCTAATTTTCCTGAGACTGTAACAATTTTTTGATGCATTGTATTTTTATGTTCCCTTTTCTACGGAAGTTCTGTTGTCCCATATCTTTGTTTTTTCGTATGTCGTGGGGGCGGGGGATGTGTGGTGTAGGTGAAAGGGAGGCGTTATGTAACAGGTGCATGATGTTCCGTCTACTTGTATTTAATTCCCGTGAGCCATACATCGGTGGCACTTTTGGCTTGAAAATGAGCTTGTAGTGAGCTCGAAAGATCTCGCCTTTATCTGTGTTTGTCTGGCTTTTATCTGTACATGTGGCTTTAGTTGTAAATAAACATTTTTAACTACTGTACATGTTGTTTTAGATGGAAGTTTATGTGATCGTGCTGAGACAGCGTTACCTTTGTTAATATGACTGAATCAGACAGTCCTTCCAAGGGATTTAAAGTTACACATATAAATAAGCAACATCCCTCAAAGGATGTTTGTACGATCGGATAGCATATATTGTTCATTTATGTATTGAGTCTCATAGGAATGTAGTGTCAAAAGTCACATCTTACGCTTCAGTGAAGAGGGAGTACAAAGGAAAAACACAGTTATGTGAAATACCTATCGCGATTTTACCGTTTAAAGTTTTTACTCTGTATCGAGTCTCAGCGAAACGCTGATTTTCATTAAGTCTCTTATGTGACGCGCCGTGCCCAAAATAGAACCAACATATCGAGTCGGTGATTGGGAACTAAAAACTGAAGCGCGCATTCATATGCATTCCATATACACGCCAAGTGCACGACAGAAACTTCATTTATAGCTGTGGAGCAGACACGCTAATACGAACTGAAGATGTCCGATGAAGGAAGGTGTTTTAGCTGCTTTCGAATGCTAAAGATGCTTTAACGCTGCACTCCTACTAAGTGCGCAAAGAAGTTCATAGATATAAAAAGTGTAAAGTGACTAACACTATTAATTGGTAGTTTGTGACTAGATCCTCTAGCTGAATTCTGCGATTCATTTGAGTAAGACGTCTGCAATTTAGTAAACAGCAGAAGTAAAATAAATAGATGGAACTATGCCCCCTTCCTTAAAAAAACGAAAAAAAAAAAAACAAAAAAAAACCAGCCGTTCCATTGGCGCAGTGCTCAAAGAGCTGGATTCTCATCATTCGTCCGAGATGGATCCAGGTTCGAATTCCGGTGAGGCATGGATGATGTGTTTGTACACTGCTGGCCACCCCAAAAGCAGCACCAAGAAGGAAGCATCCGATTGGCCTGAAATTCGCAGCATGCGACGCCCGCGAGAGGACATGCAAACGATTAGCATTGCAGGGCAAATCATGTGCTCCCGACACGCCACCGAGAAGCACTATAAGAAGGGTGCACAGAAGGTGGGGTGTAAGTAGTGGAAGTGTGTTGCGCTGCCGGACCTGTGCGTGGGAATCTTCCTGATGCCTCATCACAGAATACGGCAGTCATTCCAGCACGTTTTGCAGTTCGACAGAGGACGAATAGTGGCTTATCGCGACCGCGGTTTATCGTACCGAGACATCGGCGCACGTGTGGGACGACATCCAGCCACAGTGAGGCGAGTATGGATTCGGTGGGTGCAGTAGGGACGGACGGACCGACGTGAGCGATTGTCGCAGCCGCGGCACACCACCGAACGAGAGAACCGGCATGTTGTGTGGCGGGCATTGACGGCTCGCACCGCCACATCACGAATGTTAGCGCAGGAATTAGGGTGTGTTGCGCAACAACCTGTGTCAGCACGTACCGTTCGACGTCGTCTGCAGGAGCGGGGACTTGACGCACGGCGTCCATTGCTCCGATTACCATTGACGTTACACCAGCGGCGTGTGCGGCGGCAGTGGGCCGTTAAACACCGCACCTGGACTACGGAATGGCACGGCATTGTCTTCTCCGACGAATCCTGCTTCTGGCTGCAACATTACGATTGTCGGATCTGCGTGTGGCGGCACCGCGGCGAGAGACTGTATGACGCTTGCATTATGCATCGCCATACCGGTCCGTCACCTGGCGTTATGTTTTGGGACGCAATTGGATATCATACCCGCACCCCTCTGGTACGCATCGGCGGTAAACTCAACAGCCACCGCTACATCTCCGACGTTTTGGAGCCTGTAGTCCTCCCTTACCTGCAGGACGTGCCAGCGGCCACGTTTCAACAGGACAATGCGCGCCCGCACGTGGCACGAATCGTGCAACCATTCTTCACGGCCCACCAGGTGTCACTGCTGCCGAGGCCCGCCTGTTCTTCCGATATGTCGCCCATCGAACACGTCTGGTCGCTGATCGGCAACCGAGTGGCCCGGCAAGCACCACCCGCGGCTACGCCTGATGAACTGTGGAAACGTGTGGAAGCAGCCTGGACCGACATACCCCAAGCCCACATCCAAAGCCTCTTTCGTTCGATGTAGCGGCGTGTATCGGCCGTTATTGCCAGCCATGGGGGCCACTCGAACTATTGATGTCTGCATGTTCCGCAAGTCACACGGGCCTGTAAACTCAATCGTTTCATCTTTGTATCTGTTGTTATGTGTCCAGTAAATCTGGCTTTGCTATCTCGTGTCCTTCTTGGTGTTGCATTTTGGGTGGCCAGCAGTGTATTTCCTCACTTGATTTCTCCTTCCCTGGATTTAGTGGCCCTAAATTAGGGACGGGCGACTGCTTGTAGCCTAACGAGTTGCTCACGGTGGTAGTTAACGCCCCCACTCTCAAAAATATTATAAAACTGACAACATATTTTAAAATGGGCTGATAAGCACACAGGCAGACGTGGTAAATGAAGTCTTGTTCAGAAAAATGAGTTACTTTTTAAAAATTTGTCAGTACTTGAATGAGAGATTTTACTACTAAGGCTACTAAGGTACTGTAATGGAAATTATTCAGACGAATCAGCATTTGCTTCTGGATCTGAAATTAGAAAGATGAAATTAATTGGATCTGATCTTAAAAGCTTAAGAAAGTTTGATTTAATTGCATACACCTGGAGTATATGGTTCGAATTCCTGCAATTCGAGTGGATTCCCAAGAATCAAAGCAATATATATGAATTATTTCAGTGTTAGAAACAGGAGAAAACAGAAAATACAAGTTGGTCTCTAAAACTGGAGCATTGAAATATAAGTAACATTTTTGACATACGCCCCACACAACTTTGTCATAGCTAGTGTCCAACGTTACCGCGCAAAAGTCACTAAAAGTTTTAGCGTAAGAACTTAATGAGCTTTATTTCTATTGTGTCGCCTTAGAGAATATGATGAGACCCAACTATTCGCATATAAGTCTCTGATTGCTGCTCAGATATGCATAGATAACTAAGTCTTAATCAAACAGACGTTAATGATCTTCGTTTAAATCTAACTGACACGGTCAGCGCATTCACGCAATACGCCAAGGAAATGCTGTTAAATTAAGGAGCTTTGCATGCATTTCTAGAATTTTCGTGAAATTATTCCATGTTGTTCGAAAAACTGAATCTTAAATTCTGAAATGCAAAAGAAATCATTGTTCAAGTTTTACTGAAGCGTCTTCACCATATCGGTCAGTTAGGTAATCACTGAGAAACAGATCAGATATTAAAAAAAAAAGACTATCTTTGGAGTTCTTAAAAGCTAAAATGTGCTCCTTGTAATTTACACAGTCGTATCAGAATAATATGACTACCAACCAATAATGGGAATAACCACCCTTGGCCCGGATGACAGCGGCGAAACGGCGTGGCATGGACGCAATGACGCCCTGGAAAGTTGCCCGAGGCACACGTGCCCATTTGGACTGCAGCAGAGCACGGAGGTCCCAGAGATGACGTGATTGTGCGTCGGCACGTCGAACCTGCCGATTCAAATAGTCCCACAAGTGCTCTGTGGGATTGCGATCGGGCAATTTTGCCGGAAAAGGCAGAACGGAGACATCGCTGTCGTGTTCCTGGAACCAGTGGCGCATCCCTTTAGCGACGTGGCAGGGCGCATTGTCTGTTGGTAGACACCATCACCACCAGGGTAAACGTCCAATATGAAGGGATGCATGCGTTCAGCGAGGATGGACAGGTAACTATTGGCGTTCAGGGACCCATCCAGTGGAACCAGTGGTCCCAGGTCCTACCAGGAAAACATCCCCCAGACATGCACACTACCACCGCCGGCCTGTGCTTGACCAACAAGCGTGCCCGCGTAGTGGTTCTCGTGTGTCTGACGCCGTATACGCCACCGCCCGTCACATATGTGGAGTAAAAACCTCGATTCGTCGCAGAAGGCCACATTTTCCCACTCTCTCACTGTCCAATGACGGTAGTCCCATGCGAACGGCAGGCGTCGTTACCGATGGATCTGAGTTAACATGGGCGCCATGACGCAACGTCGACTCTGGGGATACATGCGCAACAGGGTTCTCTCTGTTTCTATCGAGGACACGTACCTGGGTGCCCCAACGTTCACTTGTGTGGCCAATTGCTGCACTGTTGCGCGTCGATTGAGCTTTACCAGTCGACGGAGGCGACGTTCTCCTCTGGGGTCGTTGACCTTTGGTGCGCCACAGTTATGATCGGGAGGTACTCTGGGTTCCAGCGGCCCATTCTTAGTACACTCTTACCACAGAATCTCGCGAACAGCCCACGAAGTCTGCTCTTTCTGAGATGCTTCCACCCTTGGCGCAGTAGCCGATCATTATTACTTTTTGAACGTCCGTCAAATTAGTACCTCTACCCATTGTGCTCACGTGACGAAATATGGTTCATCTGTTCTGGCCGGCCGCTTATACCTCTGTGTGGTTGACCTTGTCACGTGCACTCTGTAACGCGCCTGGGCGGGTACACTGCGATTCCGGGGGTGGTCATATTATTCTGATACGACCGTGTGCTTTCTTCAGTGAAGTAACACATATTAAAGCAATCTGCAGCTAAAACGCGCCCCTTGTGAAAATAGCACGATGTATTTTCTTCACTGTGATGTACGTGATAACATAAATGATTATTTTTCAAATGATTCCCAGAACCACTGTGTTCCATGAAGTGAAAATTAGGGAAAAGCGAGAAAATTTCGTTGCAACATTCTAAGATTCAAGGGCAGAACCCTCACTACAAGGTGATTCCAAAATACTAAAATTTTCCTATCACAGAGCCTACAATAGAAAAAAAAAGTTCGACGTTAATACAAGTTTAAGGTTTTCAAAGATTTCTAACTTTTATTTGGTTTGCAAGTGTTGCTTGGTGCTAAAGGAAGTTTTCATTGTAATTAAAATAATCTGTAAACAGGAAGTCAAAAATGTGCACGACACCAAGGGCTCCTAGAGGAAAAATTTAAGAAGTAAATAAAAAATTAAGACTCCCAAAAATCCATCAGATAATTTATTTGTTTCTCTGACAGAAAGAATCACTTCCCAAAGTAACTCCAAAAATTCCAAAATTTCAACTTGCGGAGCTTCTAGCAGGAAAATTGTACGCCAATTGAAAATCTAAATGAGCATAATTAACGTACAGCATTTTTAGCACGTGTTTTGAAAAAAAAAAAAAGAGAACTTGCATATGTTATTGATGTTCCCATAGCCATTGGGTTCCCCGATGTAAAAATTATGGATCAGCGAGAAAATGTTTGTCCGTCTGCGTGCACCATATTCAGCCAATTTCAAAAATTCTGTTTTCATTGGGAAGCCTAAATTTTGAGAACGATGGTCCTCATTTTTTGGTCTTTTCCCGGTGCATGACTTCGCCGTTAGGGGGCGTACATGCAGATACTATCAAATTTAAAATATATTTTATTCCATATCATTGCTTCCAAAAAAAAACAATTGAAACAATTGTTTCTTCCTTCGATATCTTTTAAAATGAAAAACATTCTGTATTCAATTTTTTTACCAAAGGATGTATAGTTTTCTCGCTATGGGGTGCAAACTGTTACTGCATTTCCCCCGATGTTCCTGCTTGTAAAAGTCCCATTTGGGAAATTCTTTTGCGAATGACAGAGTTTGTAGTGAAGAATACTTTGCACACACCGTATTTTCCGACGTCGTGGACGCTATTTTTTTCCTGAAATAAACCTCAAAAATTTACCGTGCGCCCTGGAGACCGAAGGTTACGTTTCTTGTAGGCCTATGCTAACCCCAGAGAAAAGTTATCTATGTTAAAATGTTTACCGGTAAACCTTATTAATAACATGACTGCCTTCGGCGTGAGACGCACTGGGAAGACTAATGTTTTTTTGCTTCGCGTCGCTTTTGTTGGGGTGCATTTACGATAAACCACATGGTTTCTACTACGAGACCGACACACACCCATGGAGTTCTAGATCAAAAGAGCCGCTCTCGTGAGTTTTTGCCAAAACGTGTAAACAATTTTAGCTTGTCTGTTCGAAAAGCTTTTCCCACAGTCGTAGCTGAAGAACAGGTGGTATCTTCGCTTGGCAATTCGCCGGTAAACCACTTAAAGAGAAAAAATTACTTTTCGCGCTTAACAAACACAAGGCATTAATTAGCCGTCGTTACAATAATACTGTAAAAGATTTATTCTTTCTCCTTGTTTCTCTCTGATTTCCTGCTTCATTCCTTTCATGATGTCATCTTTGACTTAAGTGAGGTGTTGCTGACCTGTCGTGATTAAGACCAAAAGCGTTGGTCTTAACCAGTTCATACCTGTATCTGTTCACGATGAGAGTGATCTACAGCTTCAGAAGACTTACAATTTTAACACTACCCATATTATGGCATTTGGAAACAAAAAGCGGTCATACACCATCGGCTACAAACTACAGGTGATTGAATATGGAATGCTGTGAAGACTGAAACAGTAGTAAAATTTTTTGAAAAAATGTGGCATCAGTAATGTGTTTGATGACACAGAAGATAACATTTTATTTGAAGATAGTGACACTTCGGACAGTACTGACGACCCTGATTATGACAATGATGCGAGTGATATGGATAACACTAGTGAATTTTCTGGATTTGAGGATGTGGATGACGGAAAGGCTTTTCCTTATATGTAGAGGTAAAATTTGTATTGCTTTTAAACTTTATGAAAGTGCTGAGACCATATTTTTATGTTTATTCTTTTTCTCAAAATTTTGCATTTTAAAATTGGGGTGCGTCGTTGACGCCGGGAAATACGGTACTTTCTAATTTTTCGTGACCCTCCAATATTGTCACATGAGGACGTAAGTTCTTATTTCCGTTCTCTACGCATTTACATAGAAAATGGAAATAAGAACTTGCGTCCTCAAGTCTGAGCTCCTAAAAACCCGACTAACAGAATTATTTTTTGGGTAGATACCGCTCAGGAAAAAAACAACTGCACATATTTTCTGCTAAAAACACCCAGCTTTTCCGCTAAGGGGTGTAAATGTATGTGTATCGTATTTAACTCGATATCTCTCCCTTTAACAGTACGATTTCAAAACTTCTTCTAATGACGTGCGGCGTTCATGGTGAAGAACCTTTTTCATACAATTTATAATATTTTGAATGCACAATTTTGCCATTAGAGGGCACACGTGCATATTTCAGCTCACGGGATATATATTTGTAGCCATGTCTGTGTGTATAAAAGCCCTACTGATAAAATTACTTTTCGGTCAGATGCGGCTCACCACATTTCCTGCCCTATGTAAAATGCAATTTTTCTGATAGGGGCGCAAAAGTCGATTCTATTTTTCTCGATAGCTCTGCTTTTCATTATCCGATTTCAAAAATTCTTTTAACATCGGATACCGTTCATCTCGTGGAATATTGTGTATATTCCTTTGGATTTGTCATAGTGCCTAGTTCTGATGCAAGGTGGTATTAGTGTGTATTTTTGTTTGCGACTGTATTTCCGCTTCCAAAAATTCCATTGAAAAAATTATTTTTGTACTGTACCCTTCTCCCTGTGGCTAAGATTAAGAACATCATTCTCTTTAAATAATACACAGTTTTCCCGCTAAGGTCCTACTGGTATTACGTTTTTCTTGCTGTAATATTTTTGCGGTGGTTAACGACCCCTGTGAGCAACTCTAAGGGCCATAAGCAATCTCCCATCCTAATTTAGGGCCACTGGTTCCAGAGAAGGAAGAGAGCCAGTACCGTAAGTCAAGCTCACTACACATGCCTGATACCCGACTTGAACCCTCACCCAACTCTGATGACTAGCCGGAAAACTTCGCATCTGACCACTCAGCCACAGCGGAGGCTTCCTTGATATCTCTGCTTCTAGATGTCGCGTTACATCCCCCCCATCGTACAGTTTCAGCTAAAAAGATTGTTTTGCGCATATTTTCTACTTTTTCATACTTAACAGCTCTATCGCTAGGGGGCGCCAGAGTATTTCTCTATTTAAAATAGTATTTCCGATTTTAAAAATACCTTGGAAAACTACTTTCTTGGTAGGATGCTCTTAACAGTGAAGAATATTTTGCGCCCGTTTTCTTGAAATAACTTACAGCTATGCCGATTGGGGCGTATAGTTATATCTCGTTTTCTTTCATACATCTTTTGTTCGATTCGATAAATTTCCTTTGCCTCGGATATCGTCGGCTCTGAGGAACATTTTGCGTTCAACTTTTAGTTTTTCGTAGCTCATGTTTCTGCCGCTGAAGGGCTCAAGTAGGATTTCTACTTGTGGAAGTTTTACTAATTCCAGAAATCCAGTTAAGAAAATAAATTGTATGTAGCTCCATTCAGGATGAAGAATACTGCTCACAGTGTGTATTTTAAATCATGCGCAGTTTTTTCCCTAGGGGGCGTTGTAACGTACCAGGAGATGTGACGTACCTGCCAGCAGGACGCACACTACATAATGGCAGATAGGAATCAGAATAAAACGTCCGCGTAGCTCAATTGGTAGAGCAACTTATTCCGGAATGAGGGGACTTGGGTTCGAATCCTGGCGTGGATTAAAATGACGGAGAAATTCACTTCGTTATAATGGCGCCCGAACTATCCGGATGACCCGACCGTTCAAAATCTCGCATTGGTGTGATGTTATTTCCACACCGCGAGATAGGAAAAATAAGAGAATCCCTTCTCCAGCACTTCGGAAAAAAATAAAATAAGGGGGAGATGATGTAACGTACCAGGAGATGTGACGTACCTGCCAGCAGGACGCACACTACATAATGGCAGATAGGAATCAGAATAAAACGTCCGCGTAGCTCAATTGGTAGAGCAACTTATTCCGGAATGAGGGGACCCGGGTTCGAATCCTGGTGCAGATAAAAATGACGGAGAAATTCACTTCGTTATAGCGTGAAAGTATCCAGTTTTTCGCAGATTTTTTCTTTTTCTAAAGATCTGGTTTGGAATTTTATTTTTCTGTTAAAAAGCATTTAAAAGACGTGTTCGCTGTCCCAGAGAATTCGGTGTCACCTTTCTTGCTTCGATGTTTTAACAGCCCAAAACAGAAGTTTTGAAAATCTTAGCCCAAAAACCGATGTATATGGATGGACAATGTTATTACATGAGCACCCTTTAAAAAAGCACTAAAAAGGGATTAGTAATCTACGCAACTTTTCATAAGGCGAAAATAGTTAAAACACATAATCTACGCACCTTTTCATAAGGCGAAAATTTTGAAAAAAGGTTTGTTTAAGTTATTGGGGGAAAGGTGGAATCTTAATAGGTGTCTAGAGCGAAAAGAAGAAAATATAAATTGAAATCTGTCCCCGTGAAAATACCGAGAGCTCTCTCTTTAATACGATTTCAACTACGTTGTGCGTTGCTGACAGTAATATACATTCGGTTTCAAATAACGCTTATGCAGGAGTTTGGGTTCCCGAATTCTGGATCACAATCTAAAGCTGTTAATACTCATCAAAATATTTTTCATGGGCACAGCGTTTGGTCTCAGAAGTGCCTCTGACAACTATAACTGCTGCAACTTTTTTTTCTAAATTGTAACCGAATCGTATTCCTTAGTTGTTTTCTATATTAGTAAAACTTCTTATCCCGTTTGTGAAGAACCTGCTTTGCACTTCTCCCGTACGGTGTAGGTTAGTTAATTATATTTTATGGAGTTTCAGGTGGCTTCCACACCGCCAGAGGTGTCAGTTTTTTTAATTATAATTTTTCGGAGTGTTCTACGAACAGCACTGTCCTTAAAACACCAAATGAAACCGTCTTTTCATTACATTCTTATCGAGAGTAAATTGCGTTTTCGTAGTCTAGTAATCGTATGATGCCATAGAATCATAATACACTGCTGGCCACCCAAAATGCAACACCAAGAAGGAAGCATCCGATCGGCCTGAAATTCGCAGCATGCGTCGCCCGTGAGAGGACATGCAAACGATTAGCATTGCAGGGCATATGCAAATCATGTGCGCCCGCCATGCCACCGAGAAGCACTATAAAAAGGGTGCACAGAAGGCGGGGTGTAAGTGGTGGAAGTGTGTTGTGCTGCCGGATCTGTGCGTGAAAACCTTCTATAATGAATAAGCTTTATTTGCTTTCCGCTAAGCTAATTATAATGAATAACCTTTTGTACCAGCTAAGCTAATGATAATGAATAAAGCTTTCAACTACTGAGCTAAGTATAATGCTTCTGCTACTGAATGATATGCTTGTACTAAGCTTCAAATAGTGAATTCAAATGGTTGTTGTTACTAGTTAATTAAGAACATGAATAAAGTCTCCTGCTAGTAGTGTAGTAATAGAACAAACTTGTAACTGGTAGTAATGTTGTAGCAGTAATTAGGATGAATAAAGTCTTAACGCTGGTTGTTAATAGTAATAAACTAATGACATAAACCTAACAGCCAGACAGAGGTCTGACAAAAACTATGAATTGAGAAAGACGTACTTACGACAAAGCTCTTTTATTATGAAACTCTTGAACATCCAACGCACACGCACAACTCGTTTCACAATAATGAAGAATCAAACTAATCACATAGAACGAAGCTCTCAATACAGCAACAACAACAAACTCTCTCCTTCACAACAACAACGCTCCCCTAGTATAACAACAAACGCTCTCTCCTCAATAACAAACGCTCTCCTTGGCTATCGTTGAACGTGCCTATTTATACTGGCTACCACCACGTCATGACTTACACTCATTGCCAGATCTCATTCAGCGGGTGAAATAATATTTCGTTCAGTAAGAAGATAATTTACATAGTAAAATAAAATAACCAGAGATAGTAAAATCAAAAGGAAAGTGAATATAGAGTATACGTTACACTTCCTGATGCCTCGTCGCAGAATACGGCAGTCATTCCAGCACGTTTTGGAGTTCGACAGAGGACGAATAGTGGCTTATCGTCATCAGCGCTCGTGTGGGACGACATCAAGCCACAGTGAGGCGAGTATGGATTTGGTGGGTGCAGGAGGGACGGACGGACTGAAGGGAGCGATTGCCGCAGCCGCGGCACACCACCGAACGAGAGGACCGGCATGTTGTGTGGCGGGCATTGACGGCTCGCACCGCCACATCACGAACGTTAGCGCAGGAATTAGGGTGTGTTGCGCAACAACTTGTGTCAGCACGTACCGTTCGACGTCGTCTGCAGGAGCGGGGACTTATCGCACGGCGCCCATTTGCTCCGATTACCATTGACGTTACACCACCGGCGTGTGCGGCGGCAGTGGGCCGTTGAACGCCGCACTGGACTACGGAATGGCACGACATTATCTTCTCTGACGAATCCCGCTTCTGCCTGCAACACCATGATGGTCGGATCCGCGTGTGGCGACACCGCGGCGAGAGACTGTATGACGCCTGCATTATGCATCGCCATACCGGTCTGTCGCCTGGCGTTATGGTTTGGGGCGCAATTGGATATGACACCCGTGCCCCTCTGGTATGCATCGGCGGTACACTCAACAGCCACCGCTACATCTCCGATGCTTTGGAGCCTGTAGTCCTCCCTTACTTGCAGGACCTGCCAGCGGCCACGTTTCAACCGGACAATGCGCGTCCGCACTTGGCACGCATCGTGCAACAATTCTTCACGGCCCACCAGGTGTCACTGCTGCCGTGGCCCGCCTGTTCTCCCGATATGTCACCCATCGAACACGTCTGGTCGCTGATCGACAACCGAGTGGTCCGGAAAGCACCACCCGCGGCTACGCCTGATGAACTGGGGCAATGTGTGGAAGCAGCCTGGACCGACATACCATAAGCCCACATCCGAAGCCTGTTTCGTTCGATGCCGCGGCGTGTTGCGGCCGTTATTGCCAGCCATGGGGGCCACACGAACTCTTGATGTCTGCGTGTTCCGCAAATCGCACGGGCCTGTAAGCTCAATCATTTCATCTTTGTATCTGTTGTTATGTGTCCAGTAAATCTGGCTTTGCTATATCGTGTCCTCCTTGGTGTTGCATTTTGGGTGGCCAGCAGTGTACATATCAGTGTAAGAATTTCATATGCAAAACCATAAGTTTACATTTTACATGAGTTATTACTTCCATGACAAGCGTTTTGTTTTCAATTTTCTCGCAGTGTATCTCACGAAAGTACACTGGTGTGCAAAAATTAAGGACGAAGAGGAGAAATTAGCATAACAGCGGAACGAGGAGGCAGAACGGACCGAAAGACCATTCAGGAGATAGACTAGGGTCCGGTACGGTAGGGCATGCACATATATGCAGCATGACGTAGGAGAGGGGGGGGAGTGTCGGAAGGGTATAAAGCACACGGGCGGTGTATGCTCAGCAATTCGGTGAAAGCTATTGCACGGTGTACATCGGTTTGAACGACGTCTAGTTGCTGCTACCGTGTGATATGGCCAACAGGCAATCCACTAGATGACATCTGGATGACTTTTCTCAAGGTCGCGTCGTTGGGAGAAGGTCGAAGTGTGACTAGTGTGGCCGAGTAGTTCGGGATCGCTCACAGCATCGTTTCACTAGCTTGGCGAGCATTCCAAACGACAGGAACAGCTGTCCGAGAGTTTAGCAGTAGTCGTACACGAGCAACCACGGCGGCGGATGACCGGCATATTGTCCTACAGGCGAGAAGTGACAGACGGCAGGCAGCGGGAGAAATCGCAAGGCACATGCAACAGACAACTGGACGTCTGTTATCACGTTTTACCGTGGCCAGGAGGCTGCACAAAGGTGGTCTATTTGCACGACGACCGATACGGTGTGCTATTAACACCTGCTCATCGGAGAAGGCGGTTTCTGTGGTGCCAGGAACACAAAAACTGGACACATCAGCAATGGAGTCAAGTTATCTTTACGGATGAGAGCCGATTTAGTCTGACGAGAGATTCTGGACGTATACACATCTGGAGAGAGCAGGGAACACGCAATCACTCCTCCAACATAATCGAAAGGGACCGGTTTGGAGGTGGCGGAGTTCTCGTTCGGGGCGGTATCATGCTTGGTAGCCGTACTGACCTTCACATCTTCCAAGGCGGTTCAGTCACTGGTGTCCGCTATTTTACCGAGGTTCTCCTGCCTCACGTGCGTCTGCTTAGAGGTGCTGCGGGTCCTGAGTTCCTCTTCGTGGACGACAACGCTACACCTCATCGTACAGTGGCTGTCGCAGAGCTGTTGGAGAGTGAAGATATTCAACGCATGGATTGGTCCGCAAGGTCCCCGGACCTAAATCCAATCAAACACGTGTGAGACCTTCTCGGGAGACGCTTGGCAGCACGTCACCAGCCGCCAGCAACGATTCCGCAGCTGCGATTGGCGCTACAAGAGGAATGGGCCGCGATGCCTCAACAGCTCCTTGACAACTTCGTCCTCAGTATGGACAGACGTTGTAAATCCTGCAACGCAGTCAGGGGTGATACTAAAGACTGGATTTTTCTTGGCAGCTGCCTGTCACATGGACGTTTCTGTCTTCTGTCCAGTTGTGCTCGAAGCTACCTTTTCAATAAAGTGCCTTTGTATCCTTTTGGATTCCTTGTTTGGACGGTTTTTCTCACTTGTCCCATATTCTTACGTCTTGGGGATCTTATGGTATGATTTGGGTCGATTTGGAGCACTTCTGCACGACGTTACATTCGAAAAACCGTCTCGTCCTTAATTTTTGCACGCCAGTGTAGTAGC
The DNA here is from genome assembly GCA_039090855.1 of Macrothele yani. Taxonomy (NCBI): domain Eukaryota; kingdom Metazoa; phylum Arthropoda; class Arachnida; order Araneae; family Macrothelidae; genus Macrothele; species Macrothele yani. The sequence continues at coordinate 17,556,235 of CM077017.1, forward strand.
TACGATGCCTAAGCAAATTTACATGTATAATAAATACTAGATGCGTCGTAGTACAAACATCATCAAGATGGCCGAATTTGAATAAGAATCATCTACAGGAGGATTTTTCAATCTTTTAAAAATCACATGCCGCTTTTTTACGCTTTCCAACCGTAGGTTGAAGAAGCGTATATGCTGCAGCTTTGTGCGTCCGTCTGTCCGCACGATAACTCGCATAAAAATGGTTCGATTTCGATGAAATTTTAGTATGGGGTAGGGGACCATCTGGGTACGAACCCTATTGAAAATCGGCGAAATGGGGTTAAAGGTCACGACATGGGAGCGGGATCCATCCCATTGCCCTCATGCGTAATAACTTGAGTAAATATGGTTTGATTTTAATGAAATGTTAGTATGTGGTAGGAGACCACATGGGAACGAACTGTATTGAAAATGGGCGAAGTGGGGTCAAAGATCAGGACATAGGAGCGCGATGCATTCCATTGCCCTTATGCGCCATAACTTGCGTAAATATGGTTCGATTTCGATGTTATTTTAGTTTGTCGTAGGGGACCTCCTGGGGTCGAACCCTATTGAAAATGGGTGAAGTGGGGTCAAAGGTCAAGACATAGGACCGGGATGCATTTCATTGCCCTTATGTTTCATAACTTGCCTAAAAATGGTTCGATATCGATGAAATTTTAGTATGTGGTAGGGACCACCTGGGAACGAACCCTACTGAAAATGAACGAAATGGAATCAAAGGTCAGGACATAGGATCGGGATCCATTCCATCGTCCTTATGCGTTATAACTTACGTAAAAATGCTTCGATTGAGACACACGTTATCATGTTGTTCCGGTTCTGTTGAATATCATCGAAATGGGGTCAAAGGTCAGGTCATAGGAGCGAGATTTATTCTACAGCCATTATCCTCATAACTTGATTAATGATTTCTGGTATGTTGGAAAACGTATCATAATCAATGCATTATATGGTTTTGCTAACTTGTTACTCAGATGCAGGGATCAAGAGCAACATTAGCAAAATTATGTATAATACTAGTATACTATATTTTGTTCGTTTTAACATGTATAAATAATTGATTTTAAGTTTAATCAGTGTAGGGACATATTTATACACAGAAATGTGAAATGAAAACAAAAGAAATTAGAGCCCTAAGACTAATTTCTTTTTAACATTCAGTGAGAAACTTCTCCCAGTTTCAGTTTAACTGGCACATTGCTGGATTTGCAGTGAAGCAGTTAGAGGCGCGTTCTCACGAGAACATGAGTCAGTACTTTTGGAATTCAGATTTTTCATTGTTAAATATTTTTCCAGCAAATATACGTGCTCTCAAAAAATCATCACATCCTCTTTTGAATCATTCGTTTGCAAGCATGAGGTTTTCCAAACTTCCACATGATGTGGAAATTTGAAAACATCCAACACAAAATTGCAAATTTTTGGATTTTGCACAGCATATGTTCTCGAACACATAAATTTAGGGATCGGCCACATCAAATGGTTAACGAGGCTTGCACATTCAAGAAGCCTGTTCTACAATAAATGGGTATTTTTAATTTTTGTTATGTACAGATCGTATATTTTCATTTCGCTAGTCTTTCTTGTTTGGTGTACCAATACTCAGTTGTTTAGTCAGAAAGACAAATATGCTGGCTCGCATTTCCACATTAACGCAAAGACAGCCGAACATAAAGACACTAATTATACATAATGCTCATGAGTAGACACATATTCAGTATTCCATCTCAATTCGACACTTGCCCCTCTCCTGTTGTGACGCTCACGTTGGGAAAAGATGTGCATCAAATCGATGCACTCAGGATGCAACCTTCCCTTTTTCAAGACTCTTCAACATCTGGTGACTTGAGATCTTCGAAGAATCTCTTTGTTAAATCTTGTTCGATCATTTCCAGCCGATCTAAACGGTCCTGAGACATCCACTTCATTAACTGTTCACGCGATGCGCTATATAATGGTGATTCAGGCTCATTTTCTCTCTTAGTCAAAGGGTCTAACTCTGATGTTTTTGCCTTGAATTTTGAACTGCGCCTGCGGTTTCTTCCCATCTCAAGAGACTTGATGGAGGCGGGGGACCACTGCCCATTATTATAGGCTGTCGTGTTCCACGTATCTTGAGATTGGCCTTCATCCGAGCAGCTCCTACTGATAGAAATGCGTGGTGCGAAATGTCGCATCACGTCCTTTCTACCATCACTGTAATACCCATCCAAACACAGACCAGAAGATAACTCCTTAACAGATTCTGGAGATGGGTTGTTTATTATGACTAAAGGACAGTGCGTAAATTGTGTTTTTTTACAGCTCCCACTAGCTTCTGTCCCGTTATCTTTGAGAGGAAGCTTGCGTAGGTTATCGAAAAGTTTTGCTTTCGTCGCAGTGTCTTCGTGATTAGTACAGCAGATATTGTTCTCTGATTTGCACGATGTGGTGCACTGAAATCTGATTTTATTCTTGAACACACCCGCTTGTCCGTTATCAAAGGAATTATCTCCCGCTCTTGTCATGCCAACGAGGCAAGGCATTGAAACCGTCTTGCGAAACGAGCTGCTTTTAGGCAAACTTTTGTCCTCGGAAATAATAGGCTCACTTCTCATCGAGGCGTGATTGGACTGATGTTTTTCAACATGTTTTACTTGACCATTCATCAGTATATTCCCATGGGAATTGCTGGACACTAAAGTCTTGAACGTATCTTTTCTAAACGATCTCAAGTGAAGGGAAGGAAAACTTGACCAGTTTGTAATACCTAATGGGACTCGCTTTCTTGTTGCAACGGATTTTGTAGGTGATGCTAGCAGTCGTAGATTTTGGCTGGACAGGAGTCCTCGATCTGTAAATAGAACAAAACAGTACGAAGTCATTAAAAGATGAAATAATAAAACAAGTGGGAATACACATTAGAATATCAGCACACTTGAAATCCATTTGCAACTACAGTAGACTCTTGCTAATCCAGCCTCTCCATAATCCGGCCTCCTTCTCCTTCCGTGGTTTTTATTTGCAGAAATCGAGTTAATATCAGACCGGAATGAATTATACTTCATACACGAGTGAAGTTTTCAATTTTAACGTTATGTTTTGTTTTGAATTGGCACTAACGTTCATGTAATTCAATTTTAAATAAAAGTAGGAAGGATCCTCAAAATAATTAAGAATAATACAAAAAGCAACTTCATTAAAGCAGACAAAAATCTGTGACATGTTTCGAAGTGACCACACTGAGTAGAAAATGCAAGATTTCATCTGTGCTGTATTCCAATTGTACGTTTCTTTTACTGTGTATAGTAAGTACACATACATATTGTGCTTTACTGTACTCATAATATGAAAAGATTATTTCATTGTTGTAAATGAGGCAGTATAGTACGTACTGATCGTGTTCTTTTACTATTATCATATGCTTGTCTTTTATTTATGTTTTTTTAAATACATATGTACTACACATAGGAAACTTGTAACATTAAATTTAATGAAAAATTGAACTGAATTTTTATGCACTCTCGCTAATCCAGCACCCCTCTGTGCAAGGAATGGCCAGATTAGCGAGAGTCTACTGTTATTCTTTAAGCAGCAAGCCCGGAAAATTTTTGTGGAAAACCTTCCTCACTGGTCATTCAGACCGAAAAGTTTTCAAGTTGCTTTTTAATGGATACAAATGTTTCAATGCCCTGAAAACATATTTGCTGTTCAAAGACACACATTTTTGATCTTCCTGAAAAAAAAGAAGTAAAATGTACCAATAGATGTTATTGCGAAACAATCCCATTCTGCCGGTAGTGGCTTTCGAACCCACGCCTCCTAGTTCTGGAGCCAGTTGTTCTCCCGAAAAAACTACACCGACGAAGCATATCTCAGCAACTTTGACGTCTTACATGTGCGTCACCTCGGAGGTAGGTATGTCACACATGCTCCCCCTCTTGAGAAAGGGATCGGATGGAATCGTAGGTTTCCGGGTCAGCCAGCAAACCATGTTGATGTAGCCCGCTGTAGAAGAATGAATCCTTATTAATTCCAGACTATGTGCGGAAGAAGCATCACACAGTTTTTCGAAGCGTAGAAGAAGGAATTATCATTAATTCCGGACGATGTGTGGAAGAAGCATCACACATTTCTCGAAGAGTAGAAGAAGGAATTCTTATTAATTCCAGACCACGTGTGGAAGAAGCATCACACATTTTTCGAAGCATAGAAGAATGAATTCTTATTAATTCCAGACCACGTGGGGAAGATACATGGCGCATTTTTCGAAGCATAGAAGAAGGAATTCTTATTAATTTCAGACCTCGTGTGGAAGAAGCATCACACATATTGTGAAGCGTAGAAGAAGGAACTCTTATTAATTCCAGACGATGTGTGGAAGAAGCATCACACATTTTTCGAAGCGTAGAAGAAGGAATTCTCATTCATTCCGGACGATGTGTGGAAGAAGCATCACACATTTCTCGAAGAGTAGAAGAAGGAATTCTTATTAATTCCAGACCACGTGTGGAAGAAGCATCACACATTTTTCGAAGCATAGAAGAATGAATTCTTATTAATTCCAGACCACGTGTGGAAGAAACATGGCACATTTTTCGAAGCATAGAAGAAGGAATTCTTATTAATTTCAGACCACGTGTGGAAGCAGCAGCACACATATTGTGAAGCGTAGAAGAAGGAACTCTTATTAATTCCAGACGATGTGTGGAAGAAGCATCGCACATTTTTTCGAAGCGCAGAAGGAGGAATTCTCATTAATTCCGCACGACGTGTGGAAGAAGCATCACGTATTATTTTCGAACTTCACGGCCAGGGGATTCATTTAACATGCGGGCGCCGATATAGCGAAACAAGTCCCCTTCCGCCGGTGGTGGGATTCGAACACAAGTTTCCTCGCTCCGGAGCCAGTTGTTCGATAAAACTACACCGACGAAGCCTATCGCTGAAACTTTGCCATCTTGACATGTGCGTCACCCTTAAGGTAGGTATGCCACAACATCAAAAATGAGGACTCTTTACATAAATGTGCTAAGATTTATGTAAGGAGTCCGCATCATTTTTGATTTCTTTTTTTCTTTTTTTTTGACAAATTCGGAAGAAGCGTATTCATGATTCTTAAGAACGCATTCAGGTAGTCACGACATAAAACATTCCACTAGCAACGCGGAATATTTTCGATCATAATAAATTCGTACACAGCTTTTATATGAAACTTACCTAGTGTTATTGGTTCAAGGATTAACACCTTAAATGGCACATCTACGTGAACCAAACGGTACCCAAAATCAGCCACAGCTTGTGGACGCATCGGCTCCAAATTTTCTGCGCTTCCTAAATAGAAATGGTCCCATAGCAACCGGGTTTTACGAAAGCTGCTTCTATTTACAGCAAAAAAATTCGTTCCCCCTCATCTCAGCAGTACCGACCATAAACTTGTCAAAAGCAATAAGAGCTCCCATCAAGTGCTTTATTCTCTACTCCATGAACCAGGACTTAAATGGGGAAGGGTTAGTGCCTTTGATACGGACAACATAGCGTTCAAACTCCTTTCTTCTTTTTTAGGTTCGTCGCAATTGTTATAGTCCTTTAGCAGGAAATCAAGCAGAAAGGATACGTGTCAATCGTCTCCTTTATATGACCACTCTGAATAACAAAGCAACGCTTTCTGATGGTCAAGTATTGCAGGTCACTCGTTCGAGCGGCTACGGAACCACTAATCACACTCCGAATGAATTCCTCCCAGTCGTGCTCGGCTCACTTCTTAGGAAGCGAATATATTCGTTCGACCATTTCATCCTATTTTGTTGACCCAGAGTTAATTCGTTACGGCCGGTCAAGGGTTAAAATATAAGAGATGCTTTAGTTTCTCCGAATGTGTTTGCTTCTATGTACTGAAAAGCCACTTTAAAAGAAGTTTCTCTATGCCCTATGTTAGGCCACAGAAGTATTTGTACAGCACAGAAATTACAAACCAACAAAGAGTGGATCAACTAACAGAACTGCTATAAAATAATTGCTTCCGAATTTGTTATGTCCAGTTGGCAGACAAAATAGCACAATAGAGATACACGCTGTCCTTTCATTTAGTGCTTTACTGCCATGAAAAAGAAAGAGTTTCATGCAGTACAGTTATGTATTTTCACTTTGTAATTGTTTTAGTGTACAGTGCTAAGAACAGACTGCTGGATGCTTCATAGGGATGTTGGCATTCATCTTAAAGTATCAGGGTCGCGGTTGGCCTAGTGGGTAACGTTCGTGACTGTCACGGAAAAGACCTCAGGTTCGATCCCAGGCAGGTACGAACGCTCGATCCACTAAATACCCGCCGTGCGTCGGATGGGCACGTTAAGCCGTCGGACCCCGGGTACTGGCCCCCGGTAGTAAATAAGGGCGTCTTCTACCTCGCTTCCGTGTCACTTTCCTATCGGGCACTCTAGCCCAAATCTCCTCGCATCCTATTTCTAAGGGTTGTTTAAGACCTGGGGTCAGACACTCCCTTCCTAAAATCCTCTACATATGATCTGATCTGATCTACTAGAGCATTGAATGGGCACGTTAAGCCGTCGGACCCCGGGTACTGGCCCCCGGTAGTAAATAAGGACGTCGTCTACCTCGCTTCCGTGTGACTTTCCTATCGGGCACTCTAGCCCAAATCTCCTCGCTTCCTATTTCTAAGGGTTGTTTAAGACCTGGGGTCAGACACTCCTTCCTAAAATCCTCTACATATGATCTGATCTGATCTACTAGAGCATTGAATGGGCACGTTAAGCCGTCGGACCCCGGGTACTGGCCCTCGGTAGTAAATAAGGACGTCGTCTACCTCGCTTCCGTGTGACTTTCCTATCGGGCACTCTAGCCCAAATCTCCTCGCTTCCTATTTCTAAGGGTTGTTTAAGACCTGGGGTCAGACACTCCCTACCTAAAATCCTCTACATATGATCTGATCTGATCTACTAGAGCATTGAATGGGCACGTTAAGCCGTCGGACCCCGGGTACTGGCCCCCGGTAGTAAATAAAGACGTCGTCTACCTCGCTTCCGTGTGACTTTCCTATCGGGCACTCTAGCCCAAATCTCCTCGCTTCCTATTTCTAAGGGTTGTTTAAGACCTGGGGTCAGACACACCCTTCCTAAAATCCTCTACATATGATCATTTGATCATGATCTTCATGTATCGCGAAGCAGTGTGGTGTAATGAAGCTGAACGTAACCATACAGTAAGATGAGATCGCCCAATACTGCACACGCATAATCTTCTGTACAGATGAATAGAGAAACATGTCTGCATTTTTGAACAGATACAGTCTTCCCCGATACAGTAAATGGGTGTCTAGAGTGGAAAGAAGAAAATAGATGAATCCCATTCTCAGTTGTGCAGAGCTGACGAGAGGGTGTGGGTATAGCGTCCACAGCATGAGGCATAGCCCCGTTGTGTCAGGTCGGCTCTGTTCAAGAAAGTGGTGGCTCTGTGATGATGTCCGGGGTGCCTTCTCATGGGACACATTAGGACCCTTACCGTTGCGCGTTACCAGCATGTTCTGGCTGTTCACCTACACTTTTTCATGGCCTTCGTGCATCCTGAGACCGAAGGCCTGTTTCAGCAGCACAGTGCGCCGCCCTACCGAGGCGCAACCACCCAGATATGGCTCGAGGAGCACTCATCATTGGAACCATTAGGTGGCCTCTAAGGTAACCGGATTTGAACCCCGTGGAAGCTCTCTGCGATGCTGTGGAGAGGATCATCAGATCCATGGATCCTAGACCAACATCGCAAGTGGACGATGCTGCAACAGGCATGGCTAGCATTACCAGCGGAAACCGTCCGCCATCTGGTGTAATCAATGCCTCGGCGTGTACAGGTTGTTATTCGCGCTACAGGAGGGCCAACGCACTATTAGGTAAGTATTTGTAATGTTGTGTCCATGAATGTACATCAATTTTGTTTTCTGAAAGTTCATTCTTAACCCCAGATCTTTACTCTTGTTAGTAAGCGTGCTTGGAAAAATGACTATTTCATTAGCAAAATGAAGGCGAGTTAAATAATCGCCATTAATTTTTATCCATTCTGAAACACATTCTGCTATGTGACATTGAAGAATTTGGGAGATAGGGTGTCATCTTGTCTCATCATAGATGTAATTATTAATGTTAGCGTACAGACACGCACACACATATACGGAGAGAGAGAGAGAGAGAGAGAGAGAGAGAGAGAGAGAGAGAGAGAGGCAGAGGAAGTGAGTGAGAGAGGGAGGCAGAGGAAGTGAGTGAGAGAGAGAGAGAGAGAGAGAGAGAGAGAGAGAGAGAGAGAGAGAGAGAGAGAGAGAGAGAGAGAGAGAGAGAGAGGGAGAGAGAGAGAGAGAGAGAGAGAGGGAGGCAGAGGAAGTGAGTGTGAGAGAGAGAGAGACAGAGAGAGAGAGAGAAAGAGAGGGGGAGGGAGAGGAAGTGAGTGTGAGAGAGAGACAGAGAGAGAGAGAGAGAGAGAGAGAGAGAGAGAGGGAGGGAGAGGAAGAGAGAGAGAGGGAGGCAGAGGAAGTGAGTGAGAGAGAGAGGGGGAGGGAGTGAGGGGGAGGGAGAGGAAGTGAGAGAGAGAGAGAGAGAGAGAGAGAGAGAGTGAGAGAGAGATACACTGATTTGTCAATCGCGGAATATGTGTTAGTCATAGAGTACAGAGAATCCATTTTGTTTGGCATTTAGGCGATAACCTGCAAATGCAATCTGAATAACAAAAGAAATTGGAAAAATAACAAAAGAAATTTCATACTACAAATGGCATCCTGAAAGTAATGCCCCGTCCCTTATAATATTTTTATTTGTAACAGCAAAAATGCGAAACTTGGTGGCAAAATACTTGGACATATTGTTAATAATGCTAGCCTATTCAAAGTATTGTCCATCATTTTGTATACATTTCTGCCAGCTTTGAACCCATTGGTAAAATCCATTTTGGAAAAATTCCTGAAGCTGTCGTTTAACCCATGAGCTCACAGCCAGTTTAACATCTGTCACACCGTTGAAACATTCCCCACGAAGGGTGTTTTTCAAAGGGGCAAACAGGAAAAAGTCTGAGGGAGCCAAATCAGGACTGTAGGGGGAGGTTGGGGTATCACTGCCCACCCCTTTTTGGCAATAGCCTGTGAAGTCTCCATTGAGGTGTGAGGACGTGTGTTATCATGGTGTAAAACAACACTATGAAGTGGAATGTCACGTCTTTTCCTTCTGATCGCTTCCTTTAGCTTCTTCAATGTCTGCACATAGTGAGCACTATTTACTGTTGCACCCCGTTCAAGGAAATCAGTCAAAATGACACCACGTTTTTCCCAGAAAATTGTCAGTATCACTTTCCTTAAGGAACGAGTTGTTTTCACCTTTTTTCAGTGAAGGTGAAGATGTGCGATGCCATTCCATTGACGCACGTTTTTGTTTCTGGGTCAGGAAAGAACACCCAGGTTTCATCCCCCGTCAGAACATTAGAGAAAAACACCTTACTGTCCCTCTCATAACAGTCCAAGAGGTTCCGGCACATGTCCACAATTTGCTCACATTGTTCACGGGTTAGGTTTCTTTGGATCCACTTTGAACAAATTTTTCTGAAGCCTAGATCACTAATTAATGCTCCCATAGCACCATGACCACAATGAATTGCATCACACAACTCTTGGAGGGTGACACGACGATCATCTGTGATGAAATCTTTCACTCGTTGCCTGTTGGCATCTGTCACTGCAGTTGCGGGTCTTCCACTCCGTTGTTTGTCCGACACTGAACTTTCTCCCTCTCGAAACCTCTTCATCCATCTTCGGACATTGCTGATATCGATTGTGGCAGCTCCATACACCGCCAGGAGTCTTCTGTGGATTTCTGGAACCTCACTTCCCTCTTTTTCCAGGAATTCAATTACGGCTCACTGCTTTTCTCTGTTATTCATGATCTTTATTTTCGATTCTGAAAAGAATTTGTTCCACATTGGTAACAGATCATAGTACATGTCAGTGCAGTTTCATTAAAATCACTTCAAAATTACAAAAGTTATTAAGAAGGAGGCATTACTTTCAGGATGCCCCTAGTAGCTACAACACTTAAAGATCTTTTGTACTTAGTTTAGCAAAAGTTGAGTTTTCTGGTAAAGATCCCGTTTGTATTAAGTTTAGCGAAATTTGAGCTTTTGCCGATTTGAGGGAAGTCTCTGTAATTATTTAATGAAAATGTACCACTTTCTGGAAATCAAAAATTGGAAATTTCGAATTTTTTTGTTAGGCTATAACTCAAATTCTATATGAATAAGAATGAAATTTTGTGTCTGTTTACAGTACGGAAACATTTTTACAGATGCCTACAGTTCAAATAAAGAGATATGCCTTGTTCTTTGCCTTTCTCCAATAAATATGCTCGTCTGTTGGACACATGAATTTGAAAGGGAATTTACTGAAGTCGTAATTCAGAGCGGCTTTCTTTTAGGGGGAATCAAAGATTAGAAAACATACCTGACAGTCTTTTTCGAGATCTCACAAGCAGTGACGGAAAAGGGCTGAGTGAAGGTCTTGTAATTGTACTGGCTGAAAAATAAAGAAGCATATGTAATTTCAGTGCTTGCATATATTTATGCCAATGTAATATATAAATATATGATTGAAGTATGCACAAAAATATTTTTTATAACTTTTATTGCTTACTTGGTCTTTAATTTGTTTTCCTTTAGAATGAAATTGCAGAGCATCATACGAGGTGTGGCGATTTAATTCCCGGAATGCACCTGTACAAAAAATGCGTGCGTACATGTGCACTTGCGGCTACTGTTACCTTCGAAGTAGTTCCCTTCTGCAGTAGTGCATTTAGCTAGACGATGTTACCATTGCTGGAAACGTACCTGGAACTCTGCTTCTGGAATACGCTTGAGCTCCTTTGTCACCTTCGAAGTAATCTCTTTCCGCAGCTATGCATTTAGTTAGACGCTGTTGTCATTGCTGGAAACATACTTGAAACTCTGTTTCTGGAATACTCTTGAGCTCCTTTGTCACCTTCGAAGTAATCTCCTTCCGCAGCTATGCATTTAGTTAGATGCTGTTGCCATTGATGGAAACATACCTGGAACTCTGTTTCTGGAATACTCTTGAGCTCCTTTGTCACGTTCAAAGTAATACCTTTATTTAGTTAGATGCTGTTGTCATTGATGGAAACATACCTGGAACTCTGTTTCTGGAATACTCTTGAGCTCCTTTGTCACCTTCGAAGTAATACCCTTCCGCAGCTATGCATTTAGTTAGACGCTGTTGCCATTGATGGAAACATACTTGAAACTCTGTTTCTTGAATATTCTTGAGTTCTTTGGTCACGCTAAATAATTTGTCATGTCAGAAATGTCTGAAAATCTTCGTCCTTTCATGATAGTTTTTACACTCATTGTCATAAAAATCCGCACACCAAAAAGGAGGCGTTGGATTGAAATGAGATTTTAGTAGTGAGATGGTACATACCAAGGACACAAGTGATTACAGTATCATGGTAGCAGGACTTTTTCTCGTGGACATTCGGTACACAATCCGGTCAGCGTTTGTACCGGGTCGGACCACCTCGTGCTCGGATACATGTGCCGATATGGTCCGGCATGGAGTCAAAGAGACGCTGTAGGTTATCCTGGGACAGATTGGCAAACACTTCTTGCAACTGACGCTCTAAATCACGAACACTGGCACATGGAGAAAGCTGGCGTCCCTTCTGTTCCCACACGTGCTCCATGGGCTAGAGATCAGGCTATCTGGTAGGCCACGGAAGTGTCGATGCATGAGGCAGACAGTCCTGGGAAACCCGAGCCGTGTGCGGACGGGCGTTATCTTGTTGGAAAATCGCTCCTGGCCGCCCCTCCAGGAAATGCAGCACATGGGGCCGCAGGATCTCCTGTACGTAGCGCTGGGCTGTCAACGTCTCTCGGATCTTTGTGAGAGAAGTCCGGCTGTTATACGCGATGGCTACCCAGACCATCACGCCTGCAGTTCGGGGCGTGTGACGCTGTACAGTGAGGTTGGGATTGTAGGGCTCACCTGCGGTCCTCCACACTCTGACACGATTGTCGTCCGTTCCCATACAGAAGCGGGATTCGTCGCTGAACACTATACGTCGCCAATCCGTATCATTCCACTTTGCTCGCAGCTGACACCACTGCAATCAATGCTGATGATGGCCAGGTGTTAATGGCAGAAAACGTAAGTGCCGTCGAGAGTGCAGATTCGCCTCTTCCAGGCGTCTGGAAATGGTTCTGGCGGACACAGGAGTCCCTTGTACAGCCCCCACATGTCTCTGGATAAAGACGTCGTTGCATCTGTACATGCCGCTCTCACGATCCCACGGTTCTCTCTGTTGGTGGTGTGTCTGGGTCGTCCGCAGTCAGTCCGCCTTGTCCGGGTGCCTTTCCGTGTCCATTGCTCCCAACACGACCGCAGAGTACCGTGCGATCGGCCCAAAACAGCGGCCGATTCGACGCGCCGGTCACCCTGCCTCTCTCACTCCGACGATACGGCCTCGTTCAAACTCCGTCAGTTGCCCATACGCACCTTTACGGCGGCTCCTCGGCATGTCTGTCTCTCAGGGATCTCACCTGACTCTTACCGTGCACTTCGACACGCATGTGGAGTCCCCTGCGCTGCGCCTTATAAGCCCCCAAGGATTGCGATTGCAGCGCCAGTCTTGAACGCGCGGGCATGCGGAATCCCACGAAACTTTAATCATTATATTTACAGACACGCATATGGCGTGATAGTGTCCGCATTGCCACAAGGGCGACACTATGCGGCCGTTCCTGGAATTAAATTGCCAGAACTCGTATTGTTTAATTTTTCTTTTGAAATATCTCACCAGAACGGAATTTAGAGGTAAACGAAACAAAACGTGCATGTGTGTGAAAAATGCTTGATCCAGAAAAAGAAATATGCAGACTAAAACGAAATAAGAAATGCCCTTCAAATAATACTAGTAGATTTAGCTGGTTAAAGCTACCTGGCATAAAAGCCTGCCGCCGTACAGGGTTCTAGGAGTGCTGATACTCCAACGTTCATTTTGGAGAAAGTATGTTTAGGCTTTAAATTTTGTTTTGTTTGTTACAGTGATTAATCTGAAATGCCGTATTGTGCAGCAAAGACTCAGTTATGTCACTGCACACGCATAAGATCAAGGAAAATTGTTGTACTGCTAGAAAATGCAGGCCCACAGATATTATTGTACAGCCGAAAGAATCAGAAAAATCTTTGATGCAACCTGAAGATTCAGGAAAAGTGGCTGTACAACTAAAAAATTAGGTGAAGTTTCTGTAAAACCAGTAGGTTCAGGGAAATCGTTGAATAGAGGAAAGACTCACTGACGTCACACGTGCATCTAGAAGATTCAGGAAAGTTTCTGTACCTTTCGTTTGGTGGTCCCGTTAAAGAGAAACAGAAAAAATGTACACTTCGTTGATCCTCAGGAGGGGATGCTGATAGGAAAGACGCTATATTTGGAATGCAGTTACATCTAGTGAAATAGTGCTGATATTAGAAATATTAAGAGAAAACACGTTAAAGGTTCGCGTTTTATTTATCTGCTTGAAAATGTTCATGGCAATGCGGTGCATCGAAAAAAGAACAACATTCAACAAAGAATTGCAGCACCATAAAGGACTGCCGGTATTAGCTTTAAACTTACAGGATATGTACGATTGGTTGGGAAATGCAAATTTGTATTTATTTATTTATTTATTTTATTTACCATTTTTAGCTGTCACATGAGATATTACTACAATTAATACAATTAGTTACTTATCAATATGGGAATACTGAAACAGCACGTTGAATCAAGAAAAAATGGTCTGCATAGTAACCTGACTTAGCCTTGAAACCCCGGTCATATTTAAATAGTCAAATAGAGCCCAACGTTTGACAGATCGTGAAAAAGAAAACCGAAGTTTCAACATGAAACAGGCAATGCTCGTTTTACAATATTCACCCACCCTTTCGGCCTTGTTGTTCTACCACCCCCCTACTTGTTTTACAATAATAAGATTATTAGTGTGCAAGTAAGTAGCTTTTTAGTTTCTTTTTAAATATTTTATAATTGTTAATTATATTTATTTCAGAAGGTAAACGATTCCAATAGTGTGGGTCTTGATAGTTTATGCTTTGCTTAATCAATTCAGGTTTTGGCTTACATGTTTTAATTTTTTCTGGCAGAAGGTAAATGATTCCAATAGTGTGGGTCCTGATAGTTTGTGCTTTGCTTAATCAATTCAGTTTTGGGCTTACATGTTTTAATTAGTCTTCTTTTCTGGTAGAAGGTAAATGATTCCAATAGTGTGGGTCCTGATAGTTTGTGCTTTGCTTAATCAATTCAGTTTTGGGCTTACATGTTTTAATTAGTCTTCTTTTCTGGTAGAAGGTAAATGATTCCAATAGTGTGGGTCCTGATAGTTTGTGCTTTGCTTAATCAATTCAGTTTTGGGCTTACATGTTTTAATTAGTCTTCTTTTCTGGTAGAAGGTAAATGATTCCAATAGTGTGGGTCCTGATAGTTTGTGCTTTGCTTAATCAATTCAGTTTTGGGCTTACATGTTTTAATTAGTCTTCTTTTCTGGTAGAAGGTAAATGATTCCAATAGTGTGGGTCCTGATAGTTTGTGCTTTGCTTAATCAATTCAGTTTTGGGCTTACATGTTTTAATTAGTCTTCTTTTCTGGTAGAAGGTAAATGATTCCAATAGTGTGGGTCCTGATAGTTTGTGCTTTGCTTAATCAATTCAGTTTTGGGTTTACATGTTTTAATTAGTCTTCTTTTCTGGTAGAAGGTAAATGATTCCAATAGTGTGGGTCCTGATAGTTTGTGCTTTGCTTAATCAATTCAGTTTTGGGCTTACATGTTTTAATTAGTCTTCTTTTCTGGTAGAAGGTAAATGATTCCAATAGTGTGGGTCCTGATAGTTTGTGCTTTGCTTAATCAATTCAGTTTTGGGCTTACATGTTTTAATTAGTCTTCTTTTCTGGTAGAAGGTAAATGATTCCAATAGTGTGGGTCCTGATAGTTTGTGCTTTGCTTAATCAATTCAGTTTTGGGTTTACATGTTTTAATTAGTCTTCTTTTCTGGTAGAAGGTAAATGATTCCAATAGTGTGGGTCCTGATAGTTTGTGCTTTGCTTAATCAATTCAGTTTTGGGCTTACATGTTTTAATTAGTCTTCTTTTCTGGTAGAAGGTAAATGATTCCAATAGTGTGGGTCCTGATAGTTTATGCTTTGCTTAATCAATTCAATTTTTGGCTTACATGTTTTAATTCGTCTTTTTTCTGGTATCATATTAAACTGTCAGTGAAAATGTGCATGCAGTTTTACAGCAGCGCACTCTGAACTGATCAAATGATCATATGAAGAGGATTTTAGGAAGGGAGTGTCTGACCCCAGGTATTAAACAACCCTTAGAAGTAGGAAGATAGGAGATTTGGGCTAGAGTGCCCGATAGGAAAGTCACACGGAAGCGAGGTAGAAGACGCCCTTATTTACTACCGGGGGCCAGTACCGGGGTCCGACGGCTAAATGTGCCCATCAGATCAGATCATATGTAGAGGATTTTAGGAAGGGAGTGTCTGACCCCAGGTATTAAACAACTCTTAGAAGTAGGAAGATAGGAGATTTGGGCTAGAGTGCCCGATAGGAAAGTCACACGGAAGCGAGGTAGAAGACGCCCTTATTTACTACGAGGGGGCCAGTACCGGGGTCCGACGGCTAAATGTGCCCATCAGATCAGATCATATGTAGAGGATTTTAGGAAGGGGGTGTCTGACCCCAGGTATTAAACAACTCTTAGAAGTAGGAAGATAGGAGATTTGGGATAGAGTGCCCGATAGGAAAGTGACACGGAAGCGAGGTAGAAGACGCCCTTGTTTACTACCGGGGGCCAGTACCCGGGTCCGGCGGATAAATGTGCCCATCAGATCAGATCATATGTAGAGGATATTAGGAAGGGAGTGTCTGATCCCAGGTCTTAAACAACCCTTAGAAATAGGAAGCTAGGAGATTTGGGCTAGAATGCCCGATAGGAAAGTGACACGGAAGCGAGGTAGAAGACGCCCTTATTTACTACCGGGGGGCCAGTAGCCGGGGTCCAACAGCTTTACGTGCCCATCCGACGCACGGCGGATATTTAGTTGATCGAGCGTTCGTACCTGCCTGGGATCGAACCTGAGTTCCTTTCAGTGGCAGTCGCGAACGTTGCCCACTAGGCCACCCGCGGCCCTAGCACTCTGAACTGTCCCGCCTTAGGGTATAAAGAGCTGGCTCAAACGAGTTGTTGCAATCAGCGAATAGCCGACATAGAGCCGAACGGGTTTTCATTGTGTCTCACTATGCCCCGTCGCCGAAGAAGGTCGCATTCTGAACACCAGACAGGCTTTGAGCGAGGAAGGATTGTTGGGATGAGAGAAGCTGGATTTTCCTACCGCGAAATTGCATCTTGTACTGGACGAAACGCCAGTACAGGGATGCGAACGTGGCGTCAGTGGACAGACAGATGAGGCTCGAATGCACAGAAATCCGGGAAATGGAACACGAAATCGCACGACTGCACGAAATGACAAACACATCTACCGTAAGGCAGTGACCGATAGCACACCAACATCCACGGTGTTAGCGCAGCAGTAGAGCACTGTCACAGGTCAGCCTTTGTCCTCCAGCACAGTCCGACGTCATCTACTTAACAGAGGACTGCTCGGTAGCAGTCCATTACTGCGCATTCCCCTGACCCTCAATCACAGACACCTCAGGCTACAACAGGGCCTCGAACACAGACATTGACGAGCTGTTTGGCAACAGGTCGTGTTTTCTGATGAGTCACGATTGCATTTGATGCATAATGATTGCCGCATACGTGTTCGAAGACATCGTGGTGAACGGCACCTTGCAGTGTACATTTTGCAGCGCCATACCGGCCCAACGCCAGGCGTCAGGGTTTTGGACATCATTGGATTCAATTCGAGATCTCGCCTGATACAAATTGAGGTAACCCTCAACAGCCAGCGATACATCAGGGCTGTTTTAGAGGCAGAGGTGATAACATTCTTTCGGAGTTGTCCTGGCGCTATATTCCAACAGGACAATGCTCGATCAGATATGATCCGGAATGTCCAAGACCTCTTCCAAGCACGGCAGATACTGCTTTTCTCTGGCCTGCACGTTCGCCAGATTTGTTCCGATCGAACATATCTGGGACACGGTAGCTAAGCGACTGGCCCGTCAAGCACCTCCGCCAGTCACCACAAATGAACTCTGGTCTCGCATAGAAGCAGCCTGGCAGGCGATTTCTCAGGACGATATCAAACACCTCTTCCATTCAATGCCACGCGGTGTAGAGGGTGTTATTGTTGCTCGAAGTGGCTTCACATGATACTGAGTTTTGAAACGAAAAAATCATGTATAGATCTACAAATGTAATCAGTATCCCCTGTAACATGCGGAATCTGCGATATATATTTCATTTGAATAACGAGATTTTTTTCTTGGTGTTGCAATTTTCACGAAAAGTGGTGTATATAATGATTATTACTACTCTGTCAAACGAAGCAGCTGTTCATTTCTTTCTTAAGATTAATGCGCCTTCGGAGGAAAGTGCCCCCAAGCAGTGCTTCTAGCCAGACAGCGAAGAGATGCTAGTTCGCTGGGTTCGTCTAAGAAGGAACGTAAAAAGATTCTCCCTGACCGTAAGTCGAAGGAACATTAGTAGACATGCAGAGAGCGAGGATTCAACGACCACGATATCTTCCCCGATCACTTCTCTCTCAGGACTAGGAAGCAGGGAACTGCTATTTTACTCCCGCTACTTTTTATCGCAGAAGAGAACAGTGAAAAGTATTTACAAAAGATGTCTCACGCCTGCTTAGAGCCAGCCTTACAGTTGCGAGAAACTGTGACGTCGTATGACACGTTTAAAAATCCTCGCACACCCAGTGTGCACGTCAGTATTTGTGTAATAATGGAAATAATCCGTTGGGATTAGCTTCGCTATGTTTATCATCATCATCATCATTGTCAACCATTATCAATCCACTGCTGGACGAAGGTCTCCCCAAGTTTCCTCCACAACGGTCTGTCTTGTGCCAGTCTCCTCCATGTCACTCCCGCATATTTACGAATTTCATCCACCCATCTCCCATGTGGTCTTTTTCTGGGTCTTTTCCTGTCCCTTGGAATCCAATCTAAAATTTCGGCTGTCCATCTATGGTCTGTCCTTCTGGCAGTATGTCCAGCCCATTGCCATTTCAGGGATTTAACTCTGATCATGATGTCTTCCACTCTTGTCATTTTTCGGATCCACGAGTTCCTCTTCTTATCTCTCCTGGTTATACCAAGCATGCACCTCTCCATGCTTCTTTGAGTTGTCTGCAGCCTTTGTATGTCTCTTTTAGTTAAGGTCCACGTCTCTGCACCATACGTAAGCACTGGAAGGATGCATTGATCAAACACTTTTCTTTTAAGACATAATGGCATATTGCTCTTGAAAATTATGCTGTTTCTTCCAAAAGCTCTCCAGGCAAGTTTTGTACGCCGATTAATTTCTTCATCAATGTGACCGTCACTTGATATCTGCTGTCCAAGATAAACATACGTATCTGTTATCTCCAGTTTTTCTCCATCAATCGATAAATCTTCATTTCTTGTAAAAGCATTGAACATCACTTTTGTCTTCTGAAAGTTCACTTTTAATCCCACTTCTTTACTCTTGTCAGCAAGTTCCTCGATCATACTCTGCAGCTCTGATGGGGTAGTTGCAAAAATGACTACGTCATCAGCAAAACGAAGGTGGGTTAGATAATCTCCATTAATCTTTATCCCTTTGTTTTCCCAGTTCAGTGATTGAAAGACATTTTCCAATGTGGCATTAAAGAGCTTCGGAGATATGGTGTCACCTTGTCTCACTCCCTTTCCAATTTTTATGTGTGTTGTATTTTCAAACAGCCGAATCTTTGCACTTGCATTTTCATAGATGTTATTAATAATATTAATGTATGCATCTTCAATACCGCAGGATTTCAGAGCCGTGGTAACTGCTGATGGTTTCACCGAATCAAAGGCTTTTTCATAATCGATAAAAGCCATGCACAATGGAAGTTCATATTCCCTCGCTCTTTCAATTAGTTCTCTCAGTACATGGATATGATCTATTGTGCTGTAGCCACTCCTGAATCCAGCTTGTTCTCTCGGTTGAGCCATGTCCAGTGTTACCTTCAAGCGGTGTGAAAGAACTTTAGTGAAGATTTTATAAACCACTGATAGGAGGCTGATAGGTCTGTAGTTCCTGAGATCCTCAATGTCACCTTTTTTATGTAGCAGGATCATTGTAGCATTGTTCCAATCCTCAGGAATCTTCCCTTCATTAAGGCATCGAGTGAAAATTTGGGCGAGTACTGTTTCAATTTCTCCACTTGCTTCTTGTATGATGTCTATAGTAATTCCATCTTCTCCTGGAGCTTTCCCTCGCTTCATGTTCTTGATTGCATGAGCAACTTCTGCTGGGAGGACTGGAAGAACTCTGGTACCTTTCATGATGTCTGAAGTACATGTATCATCCCTTTCATATAATTTGGAGTAGAAATCTTTCACTCTTGTCAAAATTTCGCCTCTATTTCTTGTTATAGAACCATCTTCTTTTCTCAGAGCCATAATCTGTTTTCTTCCCTTACTGAGATGTCCCTTTGCTATCTTTAGGCTTTGGTTGTTTTCAATTGCTTTCCTCACTAGCTCACAGTTGAATTTCCTTACGTCTTCAGTGATACTTTTTCGTTTTCGTTTATATATACACTCGTTTATATATACACTCGTGTTTATATATACTTTTTCGTTTATATATACACTCATGTCTAAAAGTTGGGCATAATGAATATACTTGTGATTATTTCAAGAACTAATCGTCGGAAACTGACGAAACTGGGTGTGCTTGAGTAATAACATATTGCTAGTGCAACAGGACACAGAACAAGTTTTGGAAACAAAGTTTATTGCATTACTTATGCAAATTTACAAAAATCAACAAAACAGTGATTTTCGTGTTGAGTGCATGAAATTAAGAAAAGGCTGGTTCACCATGATTAATAAGGGATGTGGTGACCCGTTGCAGCTACGCAAGCCTCGCATCGACTTCTCGTGCTGCTTATCAGATTGTCCAAGAGCTCTGTGGGCAACAATCCCAATCCTGACAAAGAGCACTTCAAAGCTCTGGAATTGTTTTTGGTGGTGGTTGACGGGATGCAATTCACCACCCTAGTGCACCCCATGCATTCTCTATTGGGTTTATATACGGAGACTTTGCTGGCCACTCCATGTTCTGGATATCTTCACTTTGGAGAAAGCCATCCACCAGCTCAGCTCTGCGGGGACGTACATTATCGTCCATGAATACCAGCTCTAGACCCATGGCACCTCTGAAAAGTGTCACACGAGGTTCCAGCATCTCGACTCTGTACCTCAGAGGAGTAACGGTACTCTGTCGAAGATGGAGCTCGGAGCACCCATTCAATAAGATGTCTGCCCACGCCATGACTCCATCGCCACCAAATTTGTCCCTTTCCTTTATGTAATTGCGATTGTAACGGGCTACCCGTTCTCTTCAGGAAGTGGTTCGACGAGAAACAGCCTGTAAACTGAATCTGGACTCATCAGTGAAGAGCACATTGCTCCACTGATTTCGTGTCTAGTTTTGATGTTCCCTACTCCAGTTTAAACGGGCCATCCTGTTCGCAGGAGTAAGCGGGACACAAATTACTGGACGTCTGGCATAGAAACCAGTTGTTCTGAGCCTCCTGAAGACAGTTTGTCTTGAAACTCTTGGTCCTGAGGCGTTTGCAAGCTCTGCAGAGTGTTGTCTGGCAGACATCGTCCGATGACGTCGAGCAGTTAATGCAAGATATTGGTCCTGCTGAGGGGTTGTGACTCTTGGTCGACCTCGTACTGGTTGGCGTCTAACCTCTTCTGTATCTTGGACACAAAGATACAGTAGAGGTTAGAGGTCAACCAGTACATTGGCAAAGTGTGGTCTCCAAAGCCTGGAGACACTTTGTGGCACATTCAGTGCTCTGGAGACCGCAGTCTTTGACTGTCCTGATTCTAGCCTTCCGATTATTCTACCTGCAAAGAAATAGTCAACCTGGCGTCTTTGTTTCCACATTACGTTCCTGATCACCAATGACAACATCACTTCTCACGGGGATTCTACGAAAACTGAATAAGACACTCAGGGTAGGGTAAGCTGGTTTTATAGAACTGCGGAATATTTGCATATCGAATGCCAGCGGACGTTACTTGACCGTGTACTGTGATTGGTTTAGGTGTGCGACTAATTTACATATATCAATGTTCGCTGTTCTATGGGTTTTGACCCTTTACTTTGTATGTTTTACCAATTATGCTTAACGTTTGGACACCAGTGTATATATACATATATATTGGTTCCAGGAAAGAGAGAGAGAGCTAGTACCGTAAGACAAAACACTAACCATACTTAATCAGGAATCGAACCCGGGTACATTCAGACGAACGGTCAGAAGCCAGCACTTAGATCACTGTCCCACGGGGGTGGCTTGTCTTTTTGAAGGATGGATAAATTATAAATGATAACCTGGTGCCCAGAATCACCATAGGCACTCGAGATAATTTTTTAAAAGATTATCACAAATTTGGGCACGCGTCCTCAAAAAGGTTCGCCACCCTTGTCATATACAATGCCTTTACAAGAACTGAAGATTTAGAGGTTGATTTGGCAAACATAGAAGTAACCAATGTTTACATCTACCTTGGACAACAGATAACAAGACAGGGTCACATCAAAGAAGAAATTTATAGGCATATAAAACTTGGCTGGAGTGCGTTTGGGAGAAATAATGCAATTTTAAAGAGCAATTCACCAACATGTTTTAAAAAATATGTGAATTAGTACATTTTCCTACTTTCTACTTACGGAATAGAGACATGGAGCTTAACTAAAGAACACACTCGGAGGCTGAGTACAACTAAGGCCGTCTAGAAAATACAAATCCATAACATTAGAGAGATAAGTTCCCTCTTTTAGTGAGGTCACACGGAAACCAAGGCTCCCAATTGGTTTCCGAAGCTGTCGTGTGTGATGTCAAACACGACAACGACGCTTCACTCAGTGTAACATGAGAGCGACATCACAAACGGAGGAAACTCATGTCTCTGTCATGGCCTTCGAATTTTTAGACGGCCTTAGTACAACTGAAAGACTGACTTTGCTAAAGCTTTCGACAAAGTTCTTTATGGCATTTTACTCAAGAAATTGAACTGTCTTGGCCTCAGTGATAATCTGATGTCTTTGGTTAAGTCCTATCTTTTCAACCGATCCCAGTCTGTTATTTATGACAACCATGTTTCTGATCAATATGTTGCCACGTCTGGAATACCCCAAGACTCTAACTTAGGACCACTTTTGCTTTCCATGTACATTAATGTTCTTCCGGTTTGCATTGATGGCCCTTGTCTCTTGTTCGCTGATGATCTCAAGCTTTATCGCAATGTACAAACTCCTGATGACTCTCTTGCTCTTCAAACTGACGACAATAACTAGCTTCAGTTGTGTACGTTAAACCATGTTCACCTAAACTTTTCCAAGTGTCATGTCGTTTCCTTTTCACCTAAAAGAAGTCCAATTCGTTTTAACTACAGACCTGGCGACTATTCTCTTAGCCGGACAAACGATGTAAAGGACTTGCGAGTCACATTTGATTCCAACTTGGACTTCAAAAGTCCAATCAAAAGAATTGTACGTACAGCGTATAGAAATCTTAGATTCATCATGCGACATTCCAAGTATGTTTCGAATCCTCAGATACTTAATCGCATTTTTGAGACCACGGTCAGATCCTCACTGGAACATGCGGCTATTATTTGGAGCCCTAGTCTCGTAACTCTAGTAAATGAAATTAAGAAAGTTAAAAAAAAAAAAAAAAAAATTAGATACTTTTATTACAAATGGACTGGTGTTTTTATAGCAGACATCCCGACGGCTGACCTGTCATTCTTCAAGATGACTTCTCGAATCGAGAAGGAAGGCTCTCCAACTCAAGTTCCTGTACGGTATCATCAATGGAGAGACAGACGGCACTCAAATTGTAAACACTACAAATTGTAAACCACTGCAAATTGTAAACCACTGCTCGCTGAATATCTTCAATCGTGGCTGTTGGGTCACTCAGCGCATGTCCTCTTTCTCCGTAATTCGTCTAGGTCTCCCAGACCCTCTCTCTCTGATGCGTGCCTTGTTCTATCCACTGCCGCTAACAGCGTGGTATGGGGATATCTGTACGACCGGTATGGCGCACAATACGGTGATAAGACTATCCTGCTTCCTGGAGCCAGACGATGCGGCCCTTCTTGAACTCCTCCAACTGCTCAAATTGCTTCCGAACTTTTCTTCGAGGCATACTTCACTTGCAAGGGATGTAACCAACGCAACAGCACGTGTCAGAATGACAAGCACGCGCAACGGAACGACCTTATGTAGCCTATCAGGCACAGCGGTACGACCCCTTCTTGCTTGCGTCACATGCGCGGCCGAGCGTGATGCTTTAATCGTTTGCATGTCTCCCGATGTCAAACCCATCCACCAAGTTTCATTTCTGTCCGTTGCTTCCTTCTGGGCGCAACTATTTTTTTTACCATGACGGTACATAAATAAATAAATAAAGAAAGGAAAAAGAAAGAAAGAAAGACAGGAAAAGGAACTCATGGATCAGGTAAATGGCAAAAGCGGATGACGTCTTTATCAAAGTAAAAATCCTCAAGTGGCAATAGGCTGGACATCTCACTAGAAGAATTGACCACCGTTGGCCAACTGAAATATATCAGACTGAACACCAACGGACGGGAAAAGACCATATCAGAGATGGGTGGATGAAATTCGAAAGCATACCGGACTGACATGGAAGAGAATTAATTGCTCAAGAGAAAGAGTTGTGGAGGAGACCTAGACACCCCCGGTGGCACAGTGGTCTAAGCAGTGTCATACGATCGTTCGTCCGCCGACACACCCGGACAAATGACATAAGCCAGGTTAGAGTTCCGGATGAGGTTAGAGCTACCGATGAGGTGTGGCTGGTGTGTTTGTCTTATCAAATCGGCACTTTTCCTTTTCTGGAACCAGTGGCCCTAAATTAGACACATGCGACTGCTTATACCCCTTAGAGCTGCTTACGGTGGTCGTTAAACCCCGAAACAAACAAAGAAAAGGGGCTTAGGGAGACCTTCATGCAGCAGTAGATTGATAATCAAGTAGCAAAACTGTATCACTGATTCAGCATCTCAGTATATTTATCAGATGAGGGCAGTGGACAGAGTGTGACGTCCTGAGATTCCCATCGCGGTAAGACACTCAACAAGAGCGCTTTAATGTCTTAGTTTGAGAAACGCGTCTTCAATAAATGAAACTGAATGGGAAAATGGCAGCACCAGCTTGAAAGAACGGAATTGCGCGTGGAACTACTTGCACGGCAACATGTTTCACATTGACAAGAACATGCTGTGCAACATTATTTTCTATCGTGCCCAATTTAGGAAAATATACGTGCATTAATGGTTTACGATGAAAAAATGAAAGAACCCTCTGCACTGTGCAAAGTGTTGTTTTGTCGCAGCTAGCATGCCGTAATATAAATTTTTAGGAATATAAGAATTTTCCTTTAGTTTTTGTAACTGTTGCATTTTTTAAAAGTCACTGCAAATAAAAAGGTGCTATTTACACTTTTAAGAGCATATGATGAGTGCGTATGAGTGCAGTTTTATTGAAAAAATACATGACAAATAAATGCGAAAGTATTTCAAAACATGCAAACTGACGACAACCTCCAGTTTTTTATGTTGTGTGATGTATATACATCTAATTTAACCTTCCTTTTTGAGATCCTCTTCTTATGTAAGTAATGTTATTTCCTGGCTAGATTTTCATTTTGAAACGCACGTCAATTGCCCAAATTTCCTTATAATTTTCGGCAACGACTGACAGTGAGTATTTTATGCTATATGAAATAAAAGAAAGTGCTAAATTTGTGTTCAGAACGAAGAATTACTTACCTCCAAGAGCATAAGTCGCTTGACTGCAGATAATTTCTTTATAACCTTGTCGAAAAGAAGGACTGCGTAAGGCATAGATGATAGGATTACAAGCGGAATTCATGTAGCCACACCAGTAGGCCTGCAAATAAACGGGAAAAAAGATTTGTAGAATTTAAATCATGCCGACACCTTAACAAACAACGCTTTAAATTAGCATTCAACTGACATTCGCATCAGTCTAATGTCAGCACTCTTTCTAGGTATGACTGATCTTACCTAACATTTATAGAAAACACGACATTTCTTTTTTCAGGAATTCCATTCAAGGAGAGGATGAAAAAGGATTGGATGATTGCAGTAGGTAATCCCATCTGAATCGAACTTCTGCTTTTCATTCTGTTGCTTGCTGTTATGCCATTGCTGTGTCAACGACGCAAAGTAGACTCATGAATATTGCATTACTAAACAAATGGGGATTTAAATAAAGGCGTAATATTCTAAGTGTCACAAGTGAAGTTTTATGTAAGATGGAGAAAGAAAGGAACACACATGAATATACACTATATTGACAAAAGTCACCGGACACCTAGAAGAGAAACACAAGATAGCACTTATTGACATACATTAGTACGGTGTCGGTCCACCTTTGGACTTAATGTATGCACTGACCCTTCGAGACATGCTTTCGACAAAGTTTTGGAACACAGTGATAGGTATGCGCTTCCATTCATAATGCTGATGCTAACTGTTGCTTAGTAGTAGACCTTGGTTCCAAACTTCTTATGCGGCGCTCTAATTCATCCCATACGTGCTCTATGAGATTAAGATCAGGGCTCTGTACTGGCCAGTTCACACACGGTACGGAAGTATCGTCAAACCACGCCGTAACAGTCCTTGCTTTATGGCCCGGTGCATAATCCTGCTGGTACCAACAAGGCTCGGTTCCATAGTATTGCCACAGAGTTGGTAGGGCATAATTGTCCAGAATATCAAGGTAGACGTGCTGGTTAACAAGTTTGTCCACGATAACCAATGTGCCGGGACCATACCACGAAAAACACCCCCACACGAATTTACTGCCAGCTCTAAACGTGACCGTAGGAACAGTACACTGTGGTAAATTAGCGTTCCCCCGGCTGCCGCCATATGCCCACACACGGCCATTAGACTGATGGATCGTGTATCTGGATTCATGTCCATAGGACCCGTTTCCATTGATCTACGGTCCACGATAAATGTTCTTTACACCATACTAAACTAAACGACGAGTAGCATTCCGAGTGGAGATGAATAGCTTATGAGCAGCCGCACAACCACGGTAACCCATGGAATGAAGTTCTCTGCGAATGGTACGTGTACATACCGAAGTTCCAGCATTTTTCTCCACCTGTACACTGAGGTCTTGTGCAGTACACCGTCGATTAGCTGTAACGACTCTCCTGAGGCTTCGACATCCTCTATCATTGATTTTCTTTGGTTTGACGGTACGTTTTGCTGCTTCAGGTACGCCATGTGTTTTCCATTTATTCAGTACATCCAAAACAGTTGACTTGGGTATGTTTAAACGCCTCTCGGTTCCTCTTATGGACGACTTACTAATATTACACCCAAGAATCTTTCCTTTCTCAAAGTCAGTTCTTTCCCGCAGCGACATTTTCACTCAACCTCACAGTGCGGTACGATCGCGGTCAGTTGCAGCTTGTTTGTATACCGTTTGCAGCTGTACCGCGCCTCTTAACAACACATCGGATCCGTTCATTTGCTTTTGAAGGGGTGTCGGGAGACTTTTGTCAATATAGTGTACTTTCAGTTTGAAGAACACAAGGCTTTTATAACAAACAGCTTTACTCTGAGATGCGCAGTGAAAGAGTGAATTCGCTGTATGAGTGTGATAGTGGCCTAAAAAGAATTACGTACTTTAAGATAACAGTTGATGAAGAGATAGAGAGTTGTGGTGCTTTGTAGATGGTTAGAATGAAAGATGATGCTTGGGGGAATAGCGAGAGATTTAAAAGGAGTACCAGAGCGATAGAAGCATATCTGCGGAGGTCGCAAAATAAAGTTTCGACCGGATAGAAGCGTATGTGCGGAGGTCGAAAAGTAAAGTTTCTCAGGAAAATATCTCTCTAAGAAGAAGCTTGCAGCAGAAAAGCTGATACGCCGGAGTAAAGCTAAGTGTAAGAAGGACTGGTTGGAACTGGCTCATTGTGGAGATAGAAAATTGCTCTTGAAGCACGCGAGATATTAATAAAACAGAAAAAACAAGTGACATAGTTTTAAATTATGTGAGGAACAGGAATGAAGAGATAATCTGGGAACTTGGTGAGTTAAGGAGAAGACATAGTTCTTCATACGAACGAGAAAGTAATGACGATTTTGGAGCAGAAGCTGTTTATGCCACAGAGAAAAATCTAAAGAATATTGGTTCGTAAAACTGTAAAATCTCTGCAAAATGAAAGGTCCCCCAGAGTAGTAAGCGCTCTGATGTTGACGTATAATGGTGATAGTGTTATTCATTATTTAGCTTAAATTTGTCAAATTTTTGGGAGCCAGCATTTGCGCCTCATGATTACCGAGAAGCGATCATTGTTCCCCTGCTTCATGGAAAAGGTGTGAAGACAAAATGCGAGAATCATCTTACAAGCTGACTTTTGGACGTACCAAGAAAAGTGTCCTGAAAGTCAATCTTTGAAATAGTGCCATGCTTCATGTCATAGAAGCTGTGGGGTGTACAGAGTAGTTTTATGCCCAGTTAGAGTTGCACTAATTAAAGCTTTGCATTAATTATATTAATTAATAAAGTTTAAAGTAATAGAGTTTCTGCTGCTTTCGTAGTTTTGGCGAAAGTTTACGATTTAGTAAACGGAGTGCAAAAAAATATGGGACAAGTGCACACACAAACCATTGAATTAGAAAATTTTATTCAACACCGATCTGGACCTCCTTTACGCCGGATTACAGCACGCATGCGATTTAGCATATATTTCACAAGGTATTGGAGTGAATCTCCATCTACAGCATGATGGGCGTTCACCAGATAGTCCTTTAACTGGCTCAGATTTGATAGAAGATGATTTTGCTCCCGGATGTGTTTTTCTAACGTGATATACATTCTAAATGGGATTCAGGTCCAGCCTTTCTGGTAGGTAGGGAAGATGGTGGAAGTCGCTATCATGCTTGCTGGGTCCACTGCTTCATGGGATTCCCGCCGAACTCTGCTTAACGTTGACACAAAACAAGGTGTACCGCGTCTCATTGGACCACGTGACCGTTTTCCAGTCTTCCAGTGTCGAGTCACTGTGTTTTTGACGCTATTGTGGATGAACTTTCCGTTTCTTGGCAGAAATCAGAGGTTTCCGTATTGGCATGCGTCTGCCAATACCGATTCTTTTCAATTCCTTAAGCATAGTTCGATGAGATGTGGTGCGGGAACAGCGTTGATTAAGTGCTTCCGTCAATTGCTGCACACAGGAGGTTCTGTTTTTCTGTACTAGATTTCTCAGACGGCAGCGTTCTCGTTCCTTACAGATTGTCGTCGCACCATAATTACGCTTCTTAGACAAGCAATGTGGGTTACGTTTCCACTGGTTAAAGACCCGGGATATCTCAACATTTGAGAAACAAGTCAGCTCTGCCGCTTTCAAAATCGCCGCTTCAGTCAGACGGGTACACACAACAAGCTCTTTATCGAACTCCAAAATATCCTTTGTTTTTCCCATTGTGATCAACACTACTGACGATTACTGACAAGCAACAGACTTGGAAATATGCTTGGATCATGTGGTGACGCATGTGACCACGTATTTTACATACATGCAGCGTAAATGACGTTTACGTACATCTGCATAAAGGTTTCTAATTCAATGGCCGGTGTGTGTAGGAATTTGTTAGGGTGTGTGAAAGCTTTGTATGCTGGAAGTACAGCCTGTGCACGAATAAATGCGGTTTTAACTAACTGGTTTGCCACCGGTATAGGAATCAGACAAGGTTGTGCAATATTTCCACCGTTGTTCAACATACAGATTCGAAAACTGCTTGCATACTGATGCTTGCTTGCAGATGCGTTGCTTGCATGCGTGATGCGAAAACAGACAGTACTATTCTATTGTTGGATATTTTCACGTAAGCAAGTTGTTGTATATTGATGATACGGTCATGTTGCCTGAAAGTAAGAAGAGACCTAGAGTATTAGTTTGTTCAGAATGTACAATGTTTGCATGAAACTTATGTTTAGCATAAACTAGCGTTACCAGTCCAGAGTTTCTACGCGGCGAATAAATAAATCCATCGCCATTTCCACGTTAAGCAACGCACAGCAACCAAAATATTGTTATTCGGCCGCCTTCGGGGAATTGAATCCCGAATCTCTCGATATCTAGCCGAGCGTGTTAGCCTTACACCACAGCGGCCAACAAGATTCGGGGTTCAATTCCCCGACGGCGGCCGAATAGCAATATTTCAGTTGCTGTGCGTTTCTTAACGTGAAAGAGCGATGGATTTATTTATTCAACCGACGCCGCGTATTTAGAGGATTTTCACTTTGGATCTCGCCCTTGGAAATAATTGCTATAATTAATATATAGCCAGTGCCGTTAATACCCACCAGATGGAGACGGCTCAGTAGTGGAGCCCATCTTACGGATTTATGATGTCAGATGCTGACTGAAAAAGAAAAACACGCATAGCGCCGTGAATTGTTGGCCGCTGTGGTGTAAGGCTAACGCGCTCGGCTAGATATCGAGAGATTTGGGTTTCAATTCCCCGACGGCGGCCGAATAACAATTTTTCGGTTGTTGTGCGTTGCTTAACGTAGAAAGAGCGATGGATTTATTTATTTAACTGACGTCACTTTTTAGAGGGTTTTCTACGCTGTGGTCGAACCTTAGTGCTCAGTGTCAAAAATGGTTGAACACACATTTTTCACACTCTTAATTTGCTGGTATGATAAGTTAGAGTGCCAAATTATCTTACTCGTCAAATATTTATGTAAACTTGAACACGGATTCAAAATGCTTTGGTAAGTACACACAGTTTTTCGAAAGTCTGATTCTGCGACTTCTTGATGGCCACAGAAAAAGCTTATCGTATATGGAAATGCTTACGTTTTAATTGATAGAATAAGAAGTATTCGGGGTATAACAGTTTCTTTATTAACTGAATCTAAAATTCTTGCACCAACTATGCTGCATCGCAACCGTGAAGCTGTGAGTGGCATTCCATGGAGCAGAACAATAGCGGAGCACCAAATTTATAAGTAGCATGTTCATAGCACCTGTTTTTTTTATCTCAGTTTGTGAAATGGCATTCCAATTGGTGTTAAACTATCCAAACATTTTTAGGGTACGCAAGTTGTTCTTCAATATGCCCATTAACAATACTTTCTACATTTTAGCAAACTACCTCATCTCTTGAAATACACTGTAAAAAAATTCTGAAATTCACGGACAACTTTCCGTCACTTTCTTCGTGAATTAATGAAGCATATTTCTGATACAACCTTTTCCGTGAAATGACGGAAAGAAACTTGAATTCCACGGATTTTTCGTATCACGGAAAATTCTGAATTTTCAGAAACCTTTCCGCAGTTCCTTTCGTATATTAACAGAAAAAATACGTTCTCACTTTTTCCGTATCCGTATGACGTGAAATTACCGGTAATAGAAGCGATTCGTGAGAATACTTGAGGTTTGATTAACATTTAAATTTCAATCGTCTGTCGAATTTTGAAGTTCCGTAGCGATATCGGATATTGTGGATAGCATATCGCATGGATTTTGTTTATTGTGGCGCAGGATATTTCTTCTCCTTTCCCCTATTTGGTGCACCAGCTACTTATTATGTATTGTGTTACTGTAAGAAACCGGGTACTCATTGTACAGATGATTATATGATGTCTGTGTATCAGTCTTTGGACTATTTAAGACAACAGCTATTGTACCTATCAAGAAAAAATTTTATATTTAGTTTTTTTTTCTGTGAAATAATACTATATAAAAATACATTTCACCTTCTTTAAAGATAACTGAAAGTCATTGCCAGTTTAAAAAAATCAATTTGTCAGTTTTAAAAAGTCATTTTGTTGTTTCGAAAAAACAGATTGAAAAATGCTTAATTTTTGAAAAGTCCTCCTGCAGAAAAAAATATTACAAACCTATTCAGAAAAGTAATTATCTCCAACAGAAAATAAAAGGACTAAATCACTCGCATTAATGACAAAAAAAAAATCATCGTTGTGGAATACGTTTTACGATGTACGTGATTGGGGTTGCCGAGCGTTTCTGGATCAGTGGTTAAAGGCGGGAGTTACTGTTGAGCCAGCTCCAACGTAGGGGGTTCAATCCTGACCACAGCGGAAAGATTACCTGGGGTAACGGCTGAAAAATACAGGGTCATCGATTTTGCGGAATTTCAGTTTAATTACGGAAAAAACCTGAAATGGACTTTTCTGAAATAAACGGAATTTCTGCTTACGGAAAAATCTGTGAAAATAATAAATGAGCACTTTTAAAAACGGAAATTTCTGAAAAAGACGGATAGCTATCGGCAACTTTGCTGCACGTTATTTTCAGAAATTTTCCGTGAATTCACACCACTTATTTTTTACAGTGTACACTCCAATACGCGATTGTTGAGTTCGATACACTGGGAACTCCTCTTTCTTTACGCTGCTGAAGGTGACTGCAATGATGTCTATATCCCAGAGAGCTGTTTAGCTGGATTTTGTGTTTATGGATGCTAGCTTTGATGTACTCGTAGTTTAATTGTTTCTCCGTTTGCTTTCGCTTACCTCTAAAAGCCATTTTGCAATTTTAGTATTAAGGCGCGCGTGTTTCTGGTGAGTTTCCAAAAATGAAGTAACTAAAAACAGCTAGTCATAGTCAAAGATTGTGAACCCCTCAAGATAACAGGCAAGATTTGACAGTAATACTCTCCCAGTAAGATGAGTTTACCGCCGAAGGGTTCAATATTCCTGCATTTTGTAATATATTTGAGAAGCCTATTTACCGCCCTGAAGGCATGTGCAATTGAAACTTCATCCCATACTATTAATTTCATATCTAATAGTTTTATGCCTTTTGTTTACGGTTGTTTGGCTTTAAATTGAAAGTTGAAGTAGCATTCATTATGAGTGGTATTTGGGAAATCGACTTAGAAGTATTTCCTCCAGGTAACAACTTCGGTTCCAGCTAAAGCTACAGGAGTAGCTCGATCTCCCTTTCCTTTGACTGTATGTAATAATGTCCAATAACGTTTTCCCTGTACCTGCAGGTCCGTCTAAAAAGAAACATTTTGGTCTCCCTTTTTGATTTCCATACATTCCATCAAGTATTGTTTTAATGGTGATTCGTTGCTGTCGTTAGTGTCTGGATTTGTACAGGGTTTAGGTTGCTCTTCTAAAATGTCACAGAAATACAAATTCAGAACAGCTGATGGTTGATTTACAAACGGCAACGTAAGTTCTCTCAGACTAAAACCATAAGTCTTCAACAGTTCATCGATTTCTGTCAGTGCGTATTGTGGTAATCTCTTCAAAAGATTTGGGCACAAAAATCATCACGCGTTGAAGCTTTATGCTGAGCTCAAAGTCCTGGAACAGTTTCTGATTCTTCAGACGCACAAAATATTTCAAATAGTATTCGCAAGTAACTTACTCGGCATACTCACCTGAGCCGCTTCAGTTAGCGATCATGCTACTCAGTAAATGAATTTATGTTTTGTAACTGTTGGAGTCGCATCCTTGCAATTGCCGTGTTTCGCACTTGCCCGTGTGTCAGTTTGCGAAGTTGTTACCATGGATACCAAGCTTCCAGCTGCAAGCTATGCTGAGACTAGGACTGAATGTTTCTTTAGTGTCGGCGGAGAAACGTTGAATTGTTGTTCTAAAAGAATTTTCTCGAAGGTTGATCGAGCTCTGGGCTTGATGTAATCTGCCTTTTCTGTTGCTTGTGTTAGGAATTGTGCCAAAGTGTGTGAAAGCCATGATGCCACTTGTGCGCATAGGTAGATTTAAATCATGGTAAGTTTAAGATAGTTTAAGGAACTGCAAAAAGATTAATATGCCATAAAATGGTGACAGACCGTGTTGATTAAGAACCTTTCGTCCTATGCTTAAAGCTTGCCCTTCTGAGTTTTGTACACGTATAATCAAAGACCTTTGGACTCCCAAAGATAGATTGAAAAGCATATTCTTATTTTCGTCACTAGTGAAATATAATTTTTTTCGTGTCAACGTACGAATATTCAGGAATAAATTACTAGAGAAAAGTCATTCAGACCTAACAGTATTATTATTTCTGAAGTCTTGTAACGTACCAGGAGATGTGACGTACCTGCCAGAAGGACGCACACGACATAAAGGCAGATAGGAATCTGAATAAAACGTCCGCGTAGCTCAATTGGTAGAGTGACTTATTCCGGAATGAGGGGATCCGGGTTCGAATCCTGGCGTGGACAGAAATGACGGATAAATTTACTTCGTTATAATGGCGCCCGAACTATCCGGATGACCCGACCGTTCAAAATATCGCAATGGTGTGATGTTATTTCCACACCGCGAGATAGGAAAAATAAAAGAATCCCTTCTCCAGCACTTCAAAAAAAAAAAAAAAAAAAGAAAAAAAAAGGGGGAGATGATGTAACGTACCAGGAGACGTGACGTACCTGCCAGAAGGACGCACACGACATAAAGGCAGATAGGAATCAGAATAGAACGTCCGCGCGTTGCTCAATTGGTAGAGTGACTTATTCCGGAATGAGGGGATCCGGGTTCGCATCCTGGCGTGGACAGAAATGACGGAGAAATTTACTTCGTTATAGTCTGTTGATTATGAAGACTATGTACCGTGGCAAAGCACCGATTGTTTTTTTTAAATGTACGATTGTTTATTTTAAATGTAGGATTGTTCTAATGCTATACGTATAGTGTTAATTATTGGAACTGGAAATGGTTCAACATAGCAGTAATATCGAATCTAATTTCTTCATAGAATTCGTAAAGACTTGCTTATTATCCGTACTCAACGATTCGGGTGAAGCAAAAAAACCGCCGCCCCGGTGGCGCAGTGGTCTAAGCGATGGCCTCTGATCATTCGTCCGAAAGGGGTCCGGGTTCGAATCCCGGTGAGGCATGGATGTTGTGTTTGTCTTACGGCACTGGCTCTCTCCCTTCCCTGGAACCAGTGACCCTAAATTAGGGACGGGCGACTGCTTATAGCCCATTGAGTTGCTCACGGCGGTCATTAAACCTCCAATCAAAAAAAAAAAAAAAAAAAAAAAAGAAGCAAAAAACCAGTATTATCCGTACTGGATTTTTGCTTCACCCGAATGGTTTTCAGTATCTGGTTAGTTCTGTTCGTTCACCTTCAGTGTATAAACCGCATGGGAAGTTTTTCCACGATTACGAAAACAGTAGGTTCTAATTCTCTGAGGTGCTTTGATTTCAGCTACTCTCGAAGCGAAAGCTAAAGCAGCGTTATATTTTCTGATATGCTCTCAATAACCTTCAGCTTCAAGTGAGTTATTTGTTAATAATTCTTTCAGCAAATCTGGAGTTTCCGTTAAATCTTCGAATGACATGTTCCCGTCGTGATCGAATTTGGTGAATTTTTCAGAAGTGTTAAGTTCATTCGGAAAGCACTCATTGTTTTCTGTTTGTTTGGGGGTTTAACGACTACCGTGAGTAACTCACTGGACTATAAGCAGGCATCGGTTGCTAATTTAGGGCCACTGGTTCCAGGGAAGGGAGAGAGCCAGTGTCGTAAGACTAACACAACATTCATGCCTCACCGGGATTCGAACTCGGACCCATCTCGGAAGAATGTTCAGAAGCCAGCGCTGCTTAGACCATTACACCACCGGGGCGGCACAATCATGGTACCGCATGACGCCATATGACTATGTCAGATGTAAACCGAAATTCCGACTTTCATACCTGAAAGACACACTATGACATTTACACCTTAGCATCTGTTGTACATACATTTGTGCTCAAAATTACAGCAACAATCACAAAAACCAAGTTAACAGACGAATGCTGACCAAAAAATACAAGTAAATTGTGCACAAGGAGTCCGTTATGTAAAGCAGCAAATGCCGTGGCCAATAAACGAAAAATATACTATACGAAGCTACGAGACAGCAAAATTTTTATGCTCCACACACAAGTGGATTCCGTATATAAGCGATTATAGTGGAATATGTTTTGGAGTTTGCACCATCAGATGCAGTGATAAGACGTTATTATGTCTTAAGCACTTAGTTCAGATGATTCATTGAGGTGGAGAGATATAGGGAGAATAGAGGCAGGACTGTCTCAAGCTAAAGTGACCAGCTGGTTAAATGTGGATCTATCAGTTGTCCGCCGCCGCTGACTACAATTTCAGGACAATGAAAGCATTTCGAAAATATATGGCCAAGGACGTCGGAGGGTCACATTTGTTCGACAAGACCGCTTGTTAGTGTTAACCGCTAGGCACTATCCAAGCAACGCGGCACGTCAATTGGCCCAGACACTCACTGAGGCAAAAAGGAGGACTTCATCCCCGCATACGGTATACTAAAGATTGCAGAACAATGATCTGTACGTAAGGTGTCCAATACTCCCTATGGGCAATGCGCGCCTAACCCAATGTGCTGGACAGACATCGAATTCCCTTGGGAAATTTTTTTATTATTTTCTCAGCTTCTCTAACTAATGCAGTAGAAGCTGGGTGCATTAGTTAGTATAATGAAATTGGTTACGGTTTGTTCTGATTGGCTGGCGCTGATGTGTTGTTTTGAGAAAAGACTCAATATCTGCCTCTTTCACGGCGTGGAAAAATCACTAATCCACATTTTCGCGTTCACTATCTGCTCGCACGAGGCTACTTTGCAAGAAGCCTTTGAGGATGAAGACGACAATGAGACGAACTTAGAAGGAGACGAACGGCATTTAAGAAATTTGTTGTTTTACCTTTTGGGAGGCCGAATTTTACTTATTTATTATTATTTTTGCAAGTAATTGATTTTCGATTTATGAAAATTAATTAGGGATTTTGGAATTTTAATCTAAAATGCTTACTGCGCGGAAGATATTTCAGCTGCGAGTCTGCGCGCGAGCTGGCATCTTAGAGGGAACATTGAAGGTGGCCTGTAGTTCATGTTCCCTCATGCATATCCAAAAGAAGAGCTCATTTTAAATGGTGTCATCAACACGTTCGTTTGGACACACAAAGAATGGGCGCGCGTACTCTTTACCGATGAGAGCAGATTCTGTTTGCAACCAGATACTCGGAGAACATTCATACGGCGAGAACATGGGACACGATATCAGACGACGAACGTTCAGGATCGGGATCATTTTGGAAACTGTGGAATAATGATTTGGGCCAAAACCTGTATCAACTGTCTTTCGCCTCTCCATGTAATAACTAAGGAAAACTGTCGAGGTCTAACGGTTACACAATATCGCAACGAGATCTTG
Source organism: Macrothele yani (assembly GCA_039090855.1). Taxonomy (NCBI): domain Eukaryota; kingdom Metazoa; phylum Arthropoda; class Arachnida; order Araneae; family Macrothelidae; genus Macrothele; species Macrothele yani. The sequence goes on from CM077017.1 coordinate 17,592,762, forward strand.
GATCCTCATGTTCTTCTTTTTAGAGGTGCAGTGGGTTCAGATTTCCTGTTAATGGACGACAACGCCATACTCATAGAGCTTTCCTGGTCAATGCCTACGTATAGGGTGTCACCATAGGGCTTTGCTCGAAAGCGAAGATATTACATGTACGGAATGGTAGGTACGCCCACAAGATCTTAATCCGCTTGAAAATGTTTGGAACACTTTAGGTCCAGTTATCGCTGCTTACCCTTCTCTTCCTACAGCTCTACAAGCTTACAGTGTACTCTTCTGGAAGAATGGGATTTAATCCGATAGTCTCTTGTGAACACCCACATTCAAAGCATGCTTCTGCGTTGTGAAGCTTACATTACTGTTCTTTGTCCTTTTGTGTTTACAAGTGTGAAACACTGTACCACACAGCGTACATAAAGATCCTTTCCTGATGTTTATTACTTTGTCAGTTATTGTCTATTAACTAGGTTTTTATGGTTATTGCTTCAATTTTGAGCACCACTGTAGATAAGGAAATTGTGACGTACTACAGAGGTGAAAACATGTGTCAAGACGACAGATCTGCAGCGAGACATTCTGTCCGCGTAGCTCAGTTGGGAGAGCGACTTACCCCGGAGTGAGGGGGGCACGGTTTCGATGCACATCGGGGACACGGTTTCGATGCCCATCGGGGACACGGTTTCGATGCCCATCGTGGACAAGGATTCGATGCCCATCAGGGATACGGTTTCGATGCCCATCGCGGACAAGGATTCGATGCCCATCGCGGACAAATTGGTGTTTTCAGAAAATGAACAAAACCATAGCAGTTGAGCGAGAGATTGTTGGTACTGAATGCAAGTTTATTTTGAATGGTACAGAACGAATTAGTGAAAGATCAGGTGGATAAGTTTGTGTACTTAAGAGGCATGTGTGGTAAAGGAAAGGGAATAGGTGGTGAAAGCAGCAAGCCAGTGATTTCAGTTTTGAAAGTCACAGCTACTTTATGTATGAGGATTTTACAGGACTGATGGGTTCTCGAAAATGTCCAGAATGGCCGTGTATGAAAGCACAATCATCACTCTGATGTAAGGTGGTGAAAACTGGGTGCTACAGAAAAGACACAGTTACTTGTGAACTGAAGAGATGCAGTACTTACGGAGGAATTTACAGAAAGGTCCGCTCTGATCATGCGTAGAACGAAGATGCTTTGCATTTAGTATTGGGGGACCGAAAAGTAATGTCGTTTTTGAAAAAGAAGAGAAACACTGTTTGTAACAGAAGAAATTTATTTCTTAATTAATTAATTACATAATCGTGATCATCATCGATCACACTTGCCCATCGTGAAACCAAACTTTCAATGCCGTCTTTATAAAAAGACGTTGGCTCTCATGCAAAGAAGTCCGAGAGACACGTTTTGGCATCATCAATATTGTGGAATCTTTTCCCATTAAGAAAGTGCTGCAGAGATCTGAACAATGGTAATGAGATGGTGCAATGTCAGGGGAATAAAGGAGATACTTCCCAGCCAAAATATCTGATCGTCTGCTGAATCCGTCTCGCCGTGTGAGGTCTCGCGTTGTCATGCTCGAAGATGACAATTTTTCTGTTGACCAGTGCTGGATGTTTTACAACTTGCTTCAAACGGTCCAGTTGTTGACAATAGAAGTCTACCGTTACGGTCTGTTCTGGTTGAAGGAGGTCAAAGCTATGCCAGCGGTAGTCCACCAAACACAGAACAAAACCTTTCTTGGGGTGTAGGCCTGGTTTTGGCGTAGGAACTGGTGTCTGACCTAAAGAAAGCCAATGCTTTTTGCGTTTGTTGTTCACGTAAAGAACCCACTTTCATCTCCAGTGACAATTTGATGAAGAAATGGATCCTTTTCCTGTCGGCTGAGCAAAGAGTTGCAGATGGTAGAACGCTGGGTTTTGTTGTCAGGTGAAAGTTGGTGTGGGACCCAAACTCCCTGTCTATAGACCTTCCCTATCTGTTGTAGGTGATCTTGAACAGTATACCATGATGCATTAAGATGTTGGGATAATTCATCAATGGTTTGACGAGGATCTGACTCAACGGCTGCACGCAGCAGGTCATTGTTCAGCTCCATGGGCTTTCCTGCACGACGGGCATCAGAGAGGTCGAAATTGCCCTACCGGAATTGAGCGAACCAACGCTGGCACTTGCGGACATTTAACGCATTGGGATAAACAACGCAAATGTTATTGGTGGCCACGGTTGTACTATTCCCCTTGTGAAATTCATACAGCATACAATGACGAACATGGCTCTCCTCGGGTTTTATGTCACTCATTTTATTCTGCAAATCTGGAAGACAAAAACACCTACATAAGTTAAAGGCGAATAGTTTATTCACTTGTACATTACCCACACTCACCAACCCGCTTGGCCAGCGTGGTGAGTTATGGCCAAACACCTCCAAAATGACTCTACAACTTAAATCTTGGCCCTAAGTCTCCGGCAGCTGGAATGTACCTGGCCAAGGCAGCGGCCAGTGCGACATGAAGGCAGAGGGTGCTAAGAATCCCCGGAGAACCGGACTAGGCTGCCATCTGATGCTGACCTTGGCTACGTATAATGGACGCTCCCTATCTTCTGATTCAAGGCTTCTTGAATTGGAAGAGGAACTACAAAGGATCAAGTGGGACATCGTCGGGCTAAGTGAGGTAAGGAGAAAAGGAGAAGATCTCATTGAACTGAAAAGTGGACATCTCTTCTACTATCGTGGGACAGATACTGGCAGAACTAGTGGTGTTGGATTTATAATAAACAAGAAACTGAAGAATAAAGTGGTAGAAGTTGAAAGTTCCTCTGACAGAGCTGCACGACTCGTTATCCAACTCTCGAGAAGATACCAGGCTCAGATTATTCAAACTTATGCACCCCCACAAGTCATCCTGAAGAAGAAATTGAAGAATTTTATGAGGAAATTCGTCATCTAAATAATAAAGGTAAGCAGCACTTGAAGATAATTATGGGAGATCTCAATGCAAAAATAGGGCAACGGCAACAGAATGAAACTTCAGTAGGTAAATTCGGTCACGGCAACAGAAACCAGCGTGGAAATACTCTCGTTGAGTTTGCAGAGGCAGAAGGATTTTTCATCTTGAACTCCTTTTTCAAGAAAAAGCCACACAGGAAATGGACATGGAGACATCCAATTGGGAAGACAAGTGAAATTGATTTTATTATGTGTAACAAAAAATTCGTCATCCAAGACTGCAGTGTGCTGAACAAGTTCAACACAGGTAGTGACCATAGATTGGTGAGATGTAAGATGCACCTCAACACTAAACTCGAACGTGGCAAGCTCATAAGACAAACAAAATGTATCAACATAACCAACCTTAAAAAACACAATAATACTTTCAAGTTGGAACTGAAGAACAGATTCTCTGCTTTAGAAGACCTAACATCGGAAGAAGTGGATATTTCTGGAACTGAAGAACAGATTCTCTGATTTAGAAGACCTAACATTGGAAGAAGTGGATATTTCTGAAGTTAACAGAAAAGTAACCAAAGCTCTTATGGAAACAGCAACAAAATTAGCTGGGTCTAAGAACAAGTTGCATGTGAACAAATAATCAGGAAAAACCAAAATGTTGATGCAAAAAAGAAGAGAGATGAGGACAACTGAAGAAGATGTGACTTCCAAAGTGGAATATATAGAGCTATGCAAGACAGTACGAAAAAGTATTACTGAAGATGTAAGGTAATTCAACTGTGAGCTAGTGAGGAAAGCAATTGAAAATAACCAAAGCCTAAAGATAGAAAAGGGACATCTCAGTAAGGGAAGAAAACAGATTATGGCACTGAGAAAAGAAGATGGTTCTGTAACAAGAAATAGAGGCGGAATTTTGACAAGAGTGAAAGACGTCTACTCCAAATTATATGAAAGGGATGATACATGTACTTCAGACATCATGAAAGGTACCAGAGTTCTTCCAGTCCTCCCAGCAGAAGTTGCACATGCAATCAAGAACATGAAGCGGGGGAAAGATCCAGGAGAAGATGGAATTACTGTAAACATCGTACAAGAAGCAAGTGGAGAAATCGAAACAGTACTCGCCCAAATTTTCACTCGATGCCTTAATGAAGGGAAGATTCGTGAGGATTGGAACAACGCTACAATGATCCTGCTACATAAAAAAGGGTGACATTGAGGATCTCAGGAAATACAGACCTATCAGCCTCCTCTCAGTGGTTTATAAAATCTTAACTAAAGTTCTTTCACACCGCTTGAAGGTAACACTGGACATGGCTCAACCGAGAGAACAAGCTGGATTCAGGAGTGGCTACAGCACAATAGATCATATCCACGTACTGAGAGAACTAATTGAAAGAGCGAGGAAATATGAACTTCCATTGTGCATGGCTTTTATCGATTATGAACACGCCTTCGATTCTGTGAAACCATCAGCAGTTACAATGGCTTTGAAATCCTGTAGTATTGCAGATGTATACATTAGCATTATTAATAACATCTATGAAAATGCAAGTGCAAAGATTCGGCTGTTTGAAAATACAACACACATAAAAATTGGAAAGGGAGTGAGACAAGGTGACACCATATCTCCGAAGCTCTTTAACGCCACATTGGAAAATGTCTTTCAATCACAGAACTGGGAAAATAAAGGGATAAAGATTAATGGAGATTATCTAACCCACCTTCGTTTTGCTGATGACGTAGTCATTTTTGCAACTACCCCACCAGAGCTGCAGAGTATGATCCAGGAACTTGCTGACAAGAGTAAAGAAGTGGGATTAAAAATGAACTTTCAGAAGACAAAAGCGATGTTCAATGCTTTTACAAGAAATGAAGATTTATCGATTGATGGAGAAAAACTGGAGATAACAGACACGTACGTTTATCTTGGACAGCAGATATCAAGTGAGGGTCACATTGATGAAGAAATTAATCGGCGTACAAAACTTGCCTGGAGAGCTTTTAGAAGAAACAGCATAATTTTCAAGAGCAATATGCCATTATGTCTTAAAAGAAAAGTGTTTGATCAATGCATCCTTCCAGTGCTTACGTATGGTGCAGAGACGTGGACCTTAACTAAAAGAGACATACAAAGGCTGCAGACAACTCAAAGCAGCATGGAGAGGTGCATGCTTGGTATAACCAGGAGAGATAAGGAGAGGAACTCGTGGATCCGAAAAATGACGAGAGTGGAAGACATCATGATCAGAGTTAAATCCCTGAAATGGCAATGGGCTGGACATACTGTCAGAAGGACAGACCATCGATGGACAGCCGAAATTTTAGATTGGATTCCAAGGGACAGGAAAAGACCCAGAAGAAGACCACATGGGAGATGGGTGGATGAAATTCAAAAATATGCGGGAGTGACATGGAGGAGACTGGCACAAGACAGACCGTTGTGGAGGAAACTTGGGTAGACCTTCGTCCAGCAGTGGATTGATAATGGTTGACAATGATGATGATGATGACATTAACATACACTTACTTTACGTTGAACGTATATAAACACCTCACAACTGCTCCCCGAACTTAACCCTCCAAAAAACGACATTACTTTCCGGTCCCCCCAATATGTAATCTCAGAGTCGAGACAACTATTTTGACGGGGTTTGTTCATGCATGAAAGGTTGTATGGTGAGGTATTAACTAAGGGAATTTATTGAGCAAAGTGAGAGGAAAGAAAATTAAAAGGACGGCGAAAGAAATCATGAGCGATTCAGGAGTGTCTGAAATCGAAAAAGATAAACTATATGAAGCACCAACGCTATGGCTTCGGCTGTTTGAGGAGTATAAAGACCATCATGAGCCTAATTTGGGGGCCACTGGGAGAGCCAGCGCAGTGGGTCAAGCGTACTGCTCGTGCCTAATCCGGAGCTTAAGCCCAGACCTATTTCGGACGACTAGCCTGAAACCCATGCCTCTGACCACTCGGCCACCGGGGCGTCAAAGTAATGTGTGAGGCGTGTGATGGACGTGTATGTGTGTTCCAAAATCACTGCAATTGGAGGTGTTTGAAATATCAAGAGCAAGTAAAACGTAGCATCAGCAATATTTAAAAATTTGAAGACTATCTTTCTTTGATGAGATAACCTTTGGATCTCAAAGAACATCTTAATGATACATGTGCAAATACTAGAAAATAACCAACACTTAAACAAAATGTAAAGCTTCTGCTATGAATCAAGTTGAGTATGAAAGCCTATTTGTAGATCAGCGGTTTCTAAAGCTCATGTAAGTAGACCAGCTATTTTGAACGCCAGGGAGAAATTTCATATGCTGATTTCTTTCGATACCTCAAGCATAAAGTTATAGTTTCTAATCATGAGATATATCTACGAAAGCATTATAATGTAGAATATCCCTAGATGGCACATAACAGGATAATTGCTGCTGATTTAAACAGAATAAAAAACATTTCAGTTTAGGGATTTCTTGTTTTATAATTTAATGTTTTATTTTAGGTTTCGAAATTTTTTAAGAATAATTGCTTTTGTAAACATTAATTATAAACCAGATTTTCCGCGAAAAGAAATATAGCGTAAAAAAATTTATGTAATGCATGTATTTTGAGGTGCATCAAATAGGTGAATTTGTTAAACAATAACTTCTCTAAATATTCAAAGATTTTTTATCAGCGCGTTAATTGCGTATACAATATTCTCGAGCTTTCGCACATACGACGGAAAATATATATAGTTTGTTAATCAGAGGAATTCAACAAACAAACTGATATAATAAATAAACATACATCAAGACTGCATGTTGATGCTAATGAACAATGATCTTGCTTCGTGAAGCGGGGTAGTGCTTCAGAAGGTAGAGTAGAAAATAAGGGGGCTTGTAAATCAAAAGTAAGGTATGATCGCAGCTAGGAAACATCTTTCCAAGGATATATACATCCTTTCTTTATTGGCTCAGTAGATGGAGTCGGGAGGGACCCGGACCACGGAAAAAACGGTCTGTGTTTCACGTGTGCAGCCCAGAGACTTAACGGCATGTTAGCCACCTAATTAACGGGGCAAAATTGTTGTGCTCTGGAATTTTCATGAACCTGAAGAACCAAGATCTTTGCTTCACAGAGCCAAATGATGGGCTGTAAAGCATCTTACTTTGGGACAGATTTCGTGATCAGTTTTTATGTTACGCGTGGAGTAACCGGAGTTCCGTTCGCAAATAAGTCTCAAAAGACTTCGCTTTTTAATTTTTTTCTTTAACGTTGAAATATTAGTATAGTCAAATCGATACTACAGGCTTTTGAAGGGAAAACGTTACAAAGATAGAACTTGTTTTACCTTTTTATGTAATTACTTGCTAATTTTAAAAAAGCAGGATCCAAAAAATAAAAAATAAATCATATTAGGGGTCACTTTTGACATCATTTTAAACATGAAGATGACATTGCGTGACTTTGGCATTTGGTTTGATGCTTCAGTCAGCCACGGAAAGAAGGTACTCAGTATCTAACGCATAATTTTCTCTTGACGTTTTGCATGTCTATTCACGGGCGAAAGTGGACGTGTTTCGCCATCGTTTCTACTCAGAGTAAACAGAGATATCTATGAACACGCATTATTTTCATATTTTAAGGTATATAAAAAAAAAACTCATGAGCTATTTGCAATTCCACAGGGTGATTCCCTGGGAAGGATCGCAAGAAATCCACTCACTAGAGCGTGACCGCATGTATTTATGACTTCAAAAGCTGCTGTCCTTCGAATAATGGTTTTGGATAGAGACACGTAAACTTCCATATCAAACAAGTCGTATCTTTTGTTCCTATATTAGATTTGTAGTTCTCTCGTTTTTCAGTTCATGATCCTTCTTCTTAAGAGTTCACACGAGGCTCGTGTTTTTCTTTATTCTCATTCTCTATGGAAGAAGTGTTCCCAGGACATCAATATTCTTTCCATCATATTTGTAGAGCGGGATGCAAACAATGATGCACTTCTCGTCTAGGTCAGTTTACTAAAGCAAAGTACAACTCTGCTTTTACGTCTTGAGAAGAGCGGTGCTCCTTTTACTGTCACAAAAGTAGACGCATATCATTCTTTCCCCCTTAAAATGGTTTCTTTTGCCTGTAACATTTTCAAAAACGTCAGGCAGCGATAACTTCGCATTATATTAAAGACACAATTCACTGACATTAAAAGTTATGTTAGTTGAATGTTGCAGTTTTAGGGAGTAATGTTACAATCTATTATTGTTAACAGGAATAAACTGCGAAAGGAACACTGACAAGCAATCGCATATCAATAGACTGCAAAACGCCCATTAGTAGAGGTCAGCAGGTCGCTTGATGTTAAACACATAATTTTGGCCTTCAGCAAGTCTGGAACGAGTGGATGGATGAACTTCAAATTTTGCATAAGAGTGACGTACTAGGCCTTCTATCGTGACCAGAACGTGTGTTGCCATTAACGTTTAGTAAGGAATGCATCGCTCCAGCATAAAAGCGATTTCTGTGTCTCTTCTGCAGTGTACAGGTTTTACTACCATACACCGAGGAGCCAAAACATTGTGACCACCTGCTTAATACAGTATGATGTTGGTCCTCCACGTTCCGCCAAAACAGCTATTATCTTTCAAGGCACAGACTCTACAAGATTTCTAAAGGTGTCTTGCAGTACCTGGTACCAACACGTAACCAGCAGCAGATTTTTTAATTCTTGTGAGTTAAGAGTTAGAACTGCGGCAGATCGGATTTGCGATTCCAACACAAACCACATATGCTCGGTTCGAAAGAAAATCTGTGATAGAGGACGTCGAAGCCTCAGGACAGTCGTTACAGCTAATCGACAGAGTACTGCACAAGACCTCAGTGTACAGGTGAGTAAAAATGCTCGAACTTCGGTATGTACACATACCATTTGCAGAGAAATTCATTCCATGGGTTACCGTGATCGTACGGCTGCTCATAAGCCTTTCATCTCCACTCGGAATGCTACTCGTCGTTTAGCATGGTGTAAAGAACATTTATCGTGGACCGTAGATCAATGGAAATGGGTCCTATGAACTGATGAATCCAGATACATGATCCATCAGTCTGATGGCCATGTGTGGGTATGGCGGCAGCCGGGGGAACGCTATTTAACACAGTGTACTGTTCCTACGGTCAAGTTTGGAGCTGGCAGTGTACTTGTGCGGAAGTGTTTTTCGTGGTATGGTCCCGGTCCATTGGTTATCGTGGACAAACTTGTTAACCAGCACGTCTACCTTGATATTCTAGACAATTATGCCCTACCAACTCTGTGGCAATACTATGGAACCGAGCCTTGTTGTTACCAGCAGGATAATGCACCGAGCCATAAAGCAAGGACTGTTACGGCGTGGGTTGACGATAATTCCTTATTGTGTGTGGACTGGCCAGTACAGAGCCCTGATCTTAATCCCATAGAGCACCTATGGGATGAATTAGAGAGCCGCGTAAGAAGTTTGGAACCCAGGCCTACTACTAAGCAACAGAGACCGGTGGCATTATGTGCTGAATGGAAGCGCATACCTATCGCTGTGTTCCAAAACCTTGTCGAAAGCATGTGTCTAAGGGTCAGTACATGCATTAAGGTCAAATATGGACCGACACCGTGCTAATGTATGTCACTAAATGCTATGTTGTGTTTCTCTTCTAGGTGTCCGGTGACTTTTGTCAATATAGTGTACCTGGTCTGCATTGATGTTTAGGTAGGTGGTGGACGTCATAGTTTCCTGCACACGAATGACTAGACCGAGGGTTTTCCAGCAGAACACTGCTCAAAGCATTACACTTCCTCCACCGTCCTTTTTGCGTTTCACGGTGCATCCTGGAGCCAACATTTTTCCACATAAACGACGCACACCTACCCCGGCCGTCGACAGGGTGCAATAGAAAAAGAGATACATCGGATGAGACGAACTTCTTCCAACCATTCAAGGTCCAGTTTTGATGCTCGCTTGCCCATTGTAGGCACTTTAGATGGTGAACCGAGGTTAGCGTAGGCACTTGTATCAACCTGAGGCTACGCAGCCCCATTTTTCATCAGGGTTCAATGTACTGTGTGCTATGATACATTACTCCAGTCACCTGCATTCAATTTACAGCGAGTTGCGTCGCATTATCCTTTATGTTAGCTCGCACCATACGGGATATCCTTCGTCACCTTTAGAATCGAATGAGTCGCGGTCGGCCCACCTCATTGCCGGCGGTTTGTGGTTATCTATCCTCGGACCACTTTTTGAAATTATTAACCACGGCTGACCATAGGGACCCCACAACCCTTGCCGTCTCGGAAATGTCTGCAGCAGTACTCCAGTCATTAAAATGTGGCCTTTGTCAAATTCGCTTAAGTTCGCTACCTTTCCCATCTGAAGAACAAGGGTAACACTGGTTGTTAACAGGTCCCAGTACAGTTGTTATTTATACCAAGATCAATTAAAAATTTTTACACGGGGCAATTCTAAACCTCTTTGACAACCAAAGAATTCTATAAAATCCTCCTAAACCTGGTTTTTCTTTCAAAGCCGAATTCACTCGCTTACTAATTTCACTACTTAATCTATTTTCTCAGTCAAATATGGGTAAACAAACTCAACAAACAACCTGCCCATGTCGGAGATGTCGAATGTTGTCTCAGTGGGTTTCATTGTTATCTACCACAATATCGTGAGCTCATTCATGGGATATATCTGTCTCAGTGGCCTACAGCGGTGTTCTGCAGTCTTCCATGATGAGGTCATAAATGGCATTCACATTTACAGGTGTCCATACGTTAACAGGCCTCCCACAGCGGTGTGCATCTTTAACACTGCCTCTTCCATGCCTAAATTTTGCAACCCAGTTTTTGAGCGTTATGTATGAAGACCAAGATCAGTCTAATGGTTGCTACATGTCCTCATGAATTTATCTCGGCGACATTCTCCTTAAATTGTGGTACTGACTCTCCCAACAGTTGCCTACTACATTCATTTTCCACACTTCAACGACCCCCTGAAAAGAAAAGACAATAGCTGCAAATTTCTCAAATCTCCTTCGTATAAATTTATTTATGCCGTTTCAAAGTAACAAAATAACAGTTCGATCAGAAGGCAGTATCGAGTGAACATCCGTTATGCGAAATTCCAAACTCCGAAAAGCTCTAAAATGCGCATTTTTATTTCACGCACGGATATGATGCCACGGATCCACTACATGACTTATTTGAAATAGCTAAAACGGTTTTGAATAAAGGTAACTGTGCTGATAACAGCAAAGAAAAAGATGACGTTCTTAATACAGCAAAAAAAAAAAACAAAAAACAACCCGTGAACGACATGGTAAAAAATAAAGCAGTGCTCCTTCATGGCGAAACAAAAATTCATACCAGTTTATAAAATCAATAGGAGACTGCTACAACAAAAACCACTGCTAATGAGGCAGATGACTACAAGAAGCATTTAAACAACGAAGACGGCACCAAATTCTCAAGTGAGTAAGCTTTTTGGATCAAGAGAAGACGCGGTGATATCAAACGTAATAATTACAGAACAACATGGTTATAAATCTGTGCAACGTTTCTGGGATTTTCTGAATACATTCAATATTACTATTTTTTTAAACGTTCTGTGGAACATGGAGAAACTCATGCCTTTGTGTAATACGTTTGGGAGAAAGGTATGACATTCCAGGAAAACGCAATTTTTTTTTGAAAGTGTGAAACGTTTCGGAGGTTGAAGGCACATGGACATCTTTTTAGGATTTGGGCAATGTTTCAGATGTCGGTGTAATGTGTTTCAGAATTTTATTATTAATTTATTTGGCATGAGCAGCGTTCTTTGGAGTTTATGGGGTGTTTCAGAGTTGCGATTAAATATTTACATAATTTCAGTTCAACTGACGAAAGGCTAATGCCCTACCTTTTAGTAAAATGTTTCACAGTTCAGTGTAAACATTAAGAATTTGGAAATATCACTTTCTTTCATTCAGGGACATGTTACTGTAGATTTGTGCAACATCTAGGAATCGCTATATATTCTTTTAGAATTCATGTAAGTCAGTTTCTTTAACATAATGCACACGTACACCTTTCCTTAGCACTTTTCCGAAATCATTGGAGAAGTAGGTAATTATCACATATGATTGCTACACTATCTACCAACAAGTAATTGGACACCTGTGATAGCAAAGGAAAATGAAGTTTATTCACCTTCAATAGTTGGCGGAGCCTCCACGAGCGGCAATTACAGCTGTAACCCTCCGGGGCATACTCTCAAACAGGCGTCGTACGACGGCTAGCGGTATTATCTTCCACTCGGATTGGAGAAGACAGGTCAGTTCTTTCACCGGTTTCAGACGGTGGGGGCACCCCTTAAGTCGACGCTCCAACTCGTCCCAGAGCTGCTCGATAGTGGTAAGGTCTGGGCTCTGCGCAGGCCAGTCCATCCAATTAACCCCATTGTCACCATACCAAGCCATGGTGGACCTCGCAACATGACAGGTGGCATTGTCATCCTGAAAGTAACATGGGTCCACCCCGTAAAACTGCCACAACGTAGGAAGCGCATGGTCATCGAAAATGGTGCAGTAGGTCTCGGCGTTGAGTCTACCAGGAATTGCGACCAAGGGTACCGTGCCATACCAGGAGAAACACCCCCATAGCATAATTCCACCACCGCCGAACTTCACAGTTGGCACAATACATTCCGGCAGGAGGCGTTCTCCAGACAGACGCCAAACCCAGGCCATGCCATCCGAACGGTAGAGGGTGAACCTTGATTCGTCGCTCGAGAGAACCTGTTTCCACTGTTCAACGGTCCACTGTCGACGTTCTTTGCACCACGTTAGCCGAGCAGCGCTATTGGACTTGGTGATCAAAGGCTTGTAGGCGGCAGCACGTCCATGATAACCGAGCAGATGGGCTTCCTTACGGATGGTATTCATCGAAAGAACACTCCCAAATGCCCGTTGAAAATCCTCGCGGATGTGGCCCATCGATTTGGTGCGGTTCTTCCGAATTTCTCTGGCCAGCACCCGTTGGTCTCTAACTCCCAGTTTTGTGGGTCTGCCGGGTCGGGGCACATTCCGAGTCACCTCTCATCTTCCACTTGCCAATCACGTAGGCCACTGTCGATTTTGGGTAATTAAACTCGCTGGATATGTCACGTATGGATCGGCCATTTCTGCGATACCCGACGATTACACCTTTCTCGAAATCAGAGAGCTCCGGAACTGCGTGGCATCTTGCATGCGACTGAATGCGTTGTTGTTTCCCACACGATATTTAACGGCGGCGGCAGTGACGTGTATCAGGACCGCAGATATCGTCGATTGCAGGGGTGTCCAATTACTTGTTGGTAGATAGTGTATAACTTTCAGTAGTTCTTTCAATAGATAATTGGAAAGCAAAAATACCAAATCGGATGCGAATATGCATTTTAGTCCGGTCAAAATAGAGTTTTCAGATGAAATAAATATAAAAGTTTTGAAACTTGGCACACTTGTTTATAGGTATCTAGTGAAGATTATATCAAAAGGATCAAATGATCAAATGTAGAGGATTTTAGGAAGGGAGTGTCTGACCCCAGGTCTTAAACAATCCTTAGAAACAGGAAACAAGGAGATTTGGGCTAGAGCTCCCGATAAGAAAGTGACACGGAAGCGAAGTAGAAAGGGGGAGGAAGACGCCGTTATTTATTACCGGGGGCCAGTACCTGATGTCCGACGGCTTAATGTGCCCATCCGACGTACGGCGGGTATTTAGTGGATCGAGCGTTCGTACCTGCCTGGGATCGAACCTGAGGCAATTTCCGTGGCAGTCTCGAACGTTGCCCACTAGGCCACCCGCGGCCTGATTATATCAAAAGTCCTGACGAATCAGAGGTGAGATCTAGCCGCCATCATGAAAAATAAGTACGTTTTTTCGGTTTTTCGTGAATACCTCAGAAACGGTTGGACGTAGCCCAAATATAATAGTTACAAAATTGAAGCTTACGAAATCCCCTACAAAAAAGGTTCTACTCATTTTTTTGTATCTTTAATAGTTTCTGAGATAATCGGGTGTCAATGTTGTACTGTTTTACTGATCGCTACATTATCACTACGGTTTTTCATACAAATAAGCTAGTAATAACGTAGCGATCAGCGAAACAGTACAGCATTGACATCCGATTATCTCAGAAACTATTAGAAATACAAAAAGTAAGATTATCTTTGGTGTGCTGGGGATACCAAAGATGATGGGGATTTATCTTTGGTATCCCCAGCATTGTGCGGGGCTCCAAAGAAAGCAACCTGTCAGATGGTTGGCAGTTTGTCGTATGTGAGTCTGGAGAATTTCGAGGCCGCTGTGGGGCAGTGGAAGCATGCCCGGCGCGTAACTGGAAAATTCTGGGTGAAATTCCCGGTGGCGGCCGGTGAGGATGTTTCCGTGACTCATTTATAAACGTGGAAAGAGCGGTGACTTCTATTTCATGATAATGCTTTTTCCCCTAAGATACAGCGTGCCCAACCAATATGACTCCTCGTTTCTTTGAATGAATAGTTACATTAGCTTTTATTTAGTTTCCAGGTTTTCGCACATCAACTAGACGGTTTCTTCAAAAAAGGTAGACCGAAAACTGAATAATAGAACGCTTCAACAATTCGAACGCTGTGACTTGACTATACTAGTTGATGTGCGAAAGCCTGGAAACTTTTATTTCTATTTTACGCGAGTAAATTCGAATGACTGGTATAATGTTGCTATTTTAAGTACAGTTAGTGTACAATTCCTTGTTATTAATAAACAAAATGTATTTACGCCCCTAGAAGAAAAAACTTTTTGTTGTTTTAAATACACTTGCGGCCAGTGTTCTTCATAGCTATATAGGCTTTGTGTTCGCTTTTATGGGCATTGGTTTCTGTACTTCTCTGAAACTAGCGCCTCAAAATTAAGAATGAACGACTCCTCCTAATCTTAGTTGCTGTTGGGAGTTGTTAATTAAAGAAATGCCAGAGATTTTTCGTTTGAGAGTTTCTAGCTTATACATTTCTGATAACGTGGCATTTCGATTAAAACAATTTAAGGTAATTTGGGTAGGATTCTATTTATTTCAAAAATCCTACATCATTTCTTTTTCTACGAAAGGCATTATTTTTGGTTTTGTAAGGTCAGACACCGTTTGATTCATGCGGCATGTTGGAGGAAAAGCAAAAACGAAGGGCAGAGACAGACACACACACACACACAAAGGCAGTGGATACCATATAGTTTACTCATTCCTGGCGCTTCTTTGCTGATGAACAACATCAGTTAACTTGAAAAGTGAGGTTTTTGCATTAGGTACCGGAAAGGACTCTTACCCAAATGCCAGAGAATTGATCTTTATCTGTCGTGGTATTGTTCACAAAACAATGCGGAATGCCTGGAATGCTGTATTACGCGTACATAGGACGATGCTCCTAAGACTTCTTAGAAGCCAGTTGGAGTCCCATATGAAGGTTTTCTGATTGCTCCGACGATAATGCAGCAGCAAACACCCAATTATTCATCATGCCTTTGCTTTTATATGCCACTGTAATGATAATTTGTTTAGCCTAAACCGCTATAACTCTGGTGGTCAAAGTCATGTCATTGGCGTTTTTAAATCAAACTCAATTAAAGGATGTTCAGTCCTTGCAGTCAATATTGTTGTGACGGGGCAATTAATTGCCGTATTTCAGCTAAGTGACTGAAAGAACACTTCGCCTACAAATGTTATTTTTCACTAATGCTGCGCGTTTTAATTCACAGTGGTCACATTTTGAAAACCCGAGAGAAATTACAAACTTTTATAGCGCGTTCTAATACGCAGTTCATCACAAAACTAGGAATACATAGCATGCTTCAAATTTGTGAAGTGAATCAATAAAGCAAAAGCTGTAACAAAGTGCTCACGTACTAAATCCAGGAAGTGAGATGAAGGTATATTTGTTAAAATACCTGAAAAATTACAGAGAACAATTAAATTAATACCTGCAGCTGAAGGAATAAAATCTAGTCTCAACAAACTCCCCAAATCTATGTGGGCGCCCTGATGACAGCTTGGTCAGCGACGCGTAATTCTGGCCAATCGTCCGAACAGGGGTTGAGGCATCGGCGGTGTCCCCTTCGAGTAGCCCCAATTAGTGAAAGACGGATGTTTATAGATGATTACGACGGCTGTCGTTAATTCACCTCCCCATAAAAAGAAATTATGAGAGATGAAGTATTTTGTGAATTTTAGACTTTACAGAAAATCATTTCCCCATTCACAAGTTACCAAGATGAAAAATTTACACAAATATCGCAATATATTCTTGTTAATTTATGTCAATGTATTCTTGTTACCAAGATGAAAAATTTAAAAGAATATTGCAAATAGATGCGCAGAAATTTGATATACATATAAGTATAAACCAAAATGATCAGTTTTGGCGTAGACATGTCATTGAATACCATCCATGTGGAGAACTCAGAAAACTCAAAAATTATAACGCCTTGGAAAGGGAATCGAACTCGCATCAGCCTGTGACTATGCCAGCCATTTCTGGTGATAACCTAAAGAGTTCTTTACATGACATATAGTTTGGAAAATAACAGCTCTGGGAGTTACATATGGATGGAAAACCAGATATCAACTAACGCCCCATCTTCTATGTGACCAAAACGGTGATTTTTATCTACATCAACATTATCAGAATGGGTTGCGAATGCTACGGAGAGAATTCAGTTGCTCATTGTGGTAAGTGAATCAGCTTTAGATTCATGAACAGCCTGTAAAGGAGTTCATGAATCTGGAAGTACAATCTGACATACAATCAACGGCTGACGGTTGTACATCCAGACGGTAGAATTTAAATTTTCTGAGAAATGTGTTTGCTGTACATTAGTCTGTACCTGAAATAATGCTCTGCGAAATATGAAGTGCTGAAGAAATTAAATACTTGTTAATTTCCACGGTATTCTTTTTTGACTAAGTGGATATTTCTCTTCATCTTCTTCTTCCAACCCTTTTTAGAGCCAACTAAAGTTATAGGTTTCCTTTATCTCTTTCCAAATGTTCCTGTCTTGGGCTTGTTTATTCCATAGCTTTCCTACAGTTTTGTTTAGATCATCCATCCATCTTCCCTCTGGTCTTCCTACTCCACTCTTACCTTTATATGGTCTCCAGTCTGTTATTAGTTTTGCCCATCTATTATTTTCCATTCTTGCTGTATGGCCAGCCCATTTCTATTTTAAATTGAGTACCTTCTCACCTATGTCTAAAAATTGTGTTCTGGATCTTTTATCTGCATTCTTTACTTTATCTTGAAGATTTATATTTAGTAGGGAGCTTTCCATTTTATTTGTACAAAATGTTTTCCTTGATAGGCCAGGTTTGAGCGCCATATGTCATAATGGGTATTATACATTGATTAAAAAGTTTTTCTCTGTTTTCCGATTTTAATTTACTACATAGAATCTTCTCTAACTTCCCAAAAGCTGTCCACCCCATTTTTATTCTTCTTTCAATTTCTTCCATAATTCTCTCTTTCTTTGTGGTAATTAGTTTTCCTAGGTTTATGTATTATTCCACATATTCTATTTCTTTGTCATTTATTCTAACATTTTCTTGTGCTTCGCTCTTATTAAGTTGCTTTGGCATTATTTTTGTTTTATTAATATTGATTGCTAATCTAATTTCTTTTGATACATCTGTTAGTTCTTCCATCATTTCTTTTAATTGTGTTTTATTTTCTAGAACTAAAGGGTTTCATTAAAGAACGCATTCTTTCTGTTCATCTTAACATAAAGGGCATTTTTTTCTTCATCGTTTATTTTATTGTAGAGGTACAGTAAAATAAAACTTTGAACTCCTACGTAGCAAAATTAACGTCAGAAATCTGATATATCTGACGTCATTTTGAAGTAGCCTAAATTATGAGAAAATAGGGATTTGAGCCCACCGATATAAAAATAATCCAGCAATAGACAGTAATTATAATTCCCACAGGCATGCTTTTCATAGCTGTGATATGCATATGCGCTTTCTTTTCTTAGTTTCATACTGTTAACCTTGTAACGTATATTCTATTTTAACTTTCCTTTTGACTTTTTTTTTATGTAAATTTGAGTTCGTTCTTTTAGACATTTTCAAACCTTAACGCTATGTCGTTTCCCTCAAACGAGAATGAGGTTGGCAAGAATCTGAAGTCTCAGTGACTTATGTATCTGAGAAAAACGTTAGATAAAAATGCGATGCAGCAGTTGCTTTGGGGGATTGATGTTATTGATAATAGAAGTGCTGCTGATTGTTGTTACACTGTGATTTGATGTTAAATCGCTGCTATGGTACTGAGTGCTCTAGAGAACTGGATTACGATATTACGATATAGTTGGCCAGTACCAAACTATGAGTGTGGCGTAAACGACATGCAAGAAGAATAAACTTGTTTGTAAGTACAAACATTGACCTCTTTTTTGAATGCCTATGGGTACCTTCTAGTAATACACTGACTTTAGCGCACATAACGTGTTCACCGACGTTAAGGACTAAGTTCTACAGTTGCAGCAGAAAGACAATTATGTTATGACCTTCGTAGTTCATTTTACAAGAGGACGTGCTCGTGGCCATTATTGGTGAAGAATTCGATTGTTACGCGACTTCTAATAAGCTAAAAGCAAACAATTTCACTTTTATCCACGATAAAAATTCCTGATAAGCGTATGCTTGTATGAGGATTCCCAGACGACCGGACATTTAATGCAAAATTCATGACATCGGCGAAGAAAGAAGAATGAAAAGAAAATTTTGTTTATTATTTTGATCGCCTAAATCTTTCTCAGCGAGTGCAGTTACTAGTGAATCTGTTCAATTTTTGATGGCAAGCGCATAGTGGTCTTCAACGACAAGATTCTTTATGCGTTTTTAATGCATGTTTGATTAGCTTGTCATCCAAGAGGATGTCTGTATTCGCCATGTTTTGTCCTCATAAAGTTATTAAAGTTTTAGTCTTAGAAACGTCGACTTTTGCTGACATCTAAAAGATATAAAAATATGACATGGTGGGGTGGGGGTGGGTGGGTGGGTGGTGTGGAGAATATACAAACTCCTACAGCTGGAAGAAGTAGCAGCAAGACACATATCACCGTTGATGTATGGCCCAGTGCAGAAAAAAAAATTTCTACGTTATGAAACTTGAACATTCATTTCATTTTCAGTTTTCTAGATGACATTTTGTCTAAAAATGGAAGACTTACTGAGTTTCTGACCTGCTCAGGATTCAAAAGTAAAGAGATTAAATCCGAACACGGCGAAATAAATTACCGTGCGCTGAAGAGCGATTCACGTCCTTTATTCATGAAGTTTCCTTAACGCCATACAAGCCTTCACAGGAAGTTGACAAACTAGCGACGAGCTTCACAGATGTTAAGGCTAAGCTCCCAGGTGACAGCAATGCAATTTCCTAACAAGTCATTTCTCTCAAAGGTGACGCTATTCTGCTTTATATTGAATTTAGTCCTGACTTGACTAACTATCAGATATTGTGTATAATAATAGTAATTTTAAGTAATATGTTTATGGTTCATAGCAACTATGTTGATTTCTGTGTATGATTCCAACTCTGAGCTTGTTAGACTTACGTTCGCTTCAGCTTCGCTATAATACTCGTTGAACCCGCATAGCTTGAAATATTAGATGTAGCTGAAAAGTTCTTAACTAGATATAAAAGAGCTAACTATGCAAGTCTAGATGACGGCCAATTTGATTAAAAAGTCGTACTTACGACAGAACCTCTTTGACGCATATCCAGAAGGCATGTCAACACGTAGTTGTAACACAGAGCAACTTCTCCTCTACAATACAGCACAGTCGAAACAAGACTTTACGCTGTCGTAAACAATAATGCACTTCTAGACAAAAATGCACTTTAGGAATAAAATGCCAGCTATAGTAAACAAAACTACATTTTTATAACGTTGGCTAAATCAGAATGCATCCGATAACTCATGTAATATAGCCTCAGGTAAGATTTCCTTTCCTAGACTGATGATAATATTGCCTCTCGAAGATTTAACACACTCGTCCTTATCTCTAGCTTTTGATTGCGTAATTACACTTTGACCTGTCGTCAGTGTTGCCAAACTCAAATTTATCGGACAGAAATAAGTGGCGTTCAGTTAGCAAGAACGCTTAACAAGAATGAACCAAAACTTACATAACAAGACAGGAACTCAAAAGGAAAGTTAAATAAGAGTGTACAACTGTCAAGAAGGAAAAAATTCTCAGAGGTTTTCTTCCCCTTTGGCAATGTTTGGCAAGCAAGTCAGAAACAACAAGTTTAATTTAATTTGTTAAAATTATTCCTCAAAATAATTCCAAATCGAATGTACCGTAAATGCAAGGAGTCCATTGATGATACTCAATTCTGATTTAGAGAAGGCTTATACACTGCTGGCCACCCAAAATGCAACACCAAGAAGGAAGCATCCGATTGGCCTGAAATTCGCAGCATGCGTCGCCCGCGAGAGGACATGCAAACGATTAGCATTGCAGGGCATATGCAAATCATGTGCGCCCGGCACGCCACCGAGAAGCACTATAAGAAGGGTGCACAGAAGGGGGTGTAAGTGGTGCAAGTATGTTGTGCTGCCGGACCTGTGCGTGGGAAGCTTCCTGATGCCTCGTCGCAGAATACCGCAGTCATTCCAGCACGTTTCGGAGTTCGACAGAGGACGAATAGTGGCTTATCGCGACAGCGGTTATCGTACCGAGACATGGGTGCCCGTGTGGGACGACACCCAGCCACAGTGAGGCGAGTATGGATTCAGTGGGTGCAGGAGGGATGGACGGACCGACGTGAGCGATTGCCGCAGCCGTGGCACACCACCGTATGAGTGGACCGGCATGTTGTGCGGCAGGCATTAACGGCTCACACCGCCACATCACGAACGTTAGTGCAGGAATTAGGGTGTGTTGCGCAACAACCTGTGTCAGCACGTACCGTTCGACGTCGTCTGCAGGAGCAGGGACTTGTCGCATGGCGCCCATTGCTCCGATTACCATTGACATTACACCACCGGCGAGTGCGGCGGTAGTGGGCCGTTCAACGCCGCACCTGGACTACGGAATGGCAAGACATTGTCTTCTCGGACGAATTCCGCTTCTGCCTGCAACACCACGATGGTCGGAACCGCGTGTGGCGGCACCGCGGCGAGAGACTGTATGACGCCTGCATTATGCATCGCCATACCGGTCCGTCACCTGGCGTTATGGTTTGGGACGCAATTGGATATGACACCCGCACCCTTCTGGTACGCATCGCCAGTACACTCAACAGCCACCGCACCATCTCCGGCGTTTTGGAGCCTGTAGTCCTCCCTTACCTGCAGGACCTGCCAGCGGCCACGTTTCAACAGGACAATGCGCGCCCACACGTAGCACGCACCGTGCAACAATTTTTCACAGCCCACCAGGTGTCACTGGGGCCGTGGCTCGCCTGTTCTCCCGATATGTCGCCCATCAAACACGTCTGGTCGCTGATCGGCAACCGAGTGGCCCGGCAAGCACCACCTGTGGCTGCGCCTGATGAACTGTGGCAACGCGAGGAAGCAGCCTGGACCGACATACCCCAAGCCCACATCCAAAGCCTCTTTCGTTCGATGCAGCGGCGTGTAGCGGCCGTTATTGCCAGCCATGGGGGCCACACGAACTATTGATGTCTGCGTGTTCCGCAAGTCACACGGGCCTGTAAGCTCAATTGTTTCATCTTTGTGTCTGTTGTTATATGTCGAGTAAATCTGGCTTTGCTATCTCGTGTCCTTCTTGGTGTTGCATTTTGGGTGGCCAGCAGTGTAGGAACAAGAGAAACACTACTAAGTGCCAAAGTCATGATGCATAGATGCAAAGAACAACAGATAGATGCTTATATGTGTTTCACAGACTTTGAGAAGGCCTTCCATGGAGTCCAACATTCAAAACTTATAAAGATACATGAAAACATCAATCTCGATGGAAAAGACATTAGAATAATAAGGAACTTATATTGGAAACAAACAGCATCAGTTTTGGTCGAAAATATGAAAACAGACAGTACCAGCATGTATCAAAAGGGGAATACGGCAAGGATGTGTACTATCACCTCTCCTGTTGAATCTGTACTTTGATATCATATTCAAAAGAGCATCGGACACCAGAGGAGAAGGAATATCTATTAATGGAAAAGAGATAAATAACTTAAGGTATGCTGATGACACTGCATTGTCTACAACTAACATGCAAGACCTACAGCCCTAAAAAGTAAATATCAGAAAAACTAAACTGATGATTCTGAACAGTGGTCCTATTTCAAGAACACACCTAATACTAAATGGAAAACAAATAGGGAAGTTCAAATATCTGGGCTGCTGGATAAATGACACTAATGACGCTGAAATGGAAATAAAATCAAGGATAGAAATGGCCAGACAAAGTTTCCTTAAAATGAAGTCTGTGCTATATAATGGAAACTTAAACCTGAATCTTCGTATTCGCACGATGAAGTGCTGCATATGGGCTGTGATGCTGTATGGCGCTGAAACATGGACGCTAAAATCCACCACCATTAAAAGAGTAGAAGCATTTGAAATGTGGGTTTACAGAAGGATGCTAAGGATCTCTTGGACGGATAAAGTGACAAATGAAAATGTACTAAAGAAAATAAAAGGAAATAAAGGGAAACCGCAAATTATTAATAAACATCAAGAGAAGGAAAACTGCATACTTTAGGCATTTACTCAGAAACAACAAATATAAAATCCCACAGGTGATTATTGAAGGAACAATAAAAGGAAAAAGAAGGGAAAGAAGAAGAAGAAGAACCTGGTTGAACAATATTAAGAAGTGGACTGGAATGAACATCGAACACCTTTTTACAGCTGCAGTCGATTGTAGAAGTACTGCCGTTAGGAGATGGCACATTAAGAAGAAGTTTTGGAATTTAACGACTACCATGAGCTACTCAATGGGCTATAAGAAGTCGCTCGTTCCTAATTTAGGGCCACTGTTTCCAGGAAGGAGGAGAGCCACTACCGCGTAAAACAAACACACCACCCTGGCCCTCACTTGAGAGTTGAACCCTGGGCCCATCTCGGACGAAAAATTAGAATACGGCGCCTCGTAACATTCTGCCACCGAGACGGCAGTAAGATAACAAGAAACAACAACAATTTGATGTAAGAGAAAGGAAACTTATCCAGAATGTTGGACAAGTGGTATACATCACAAGTTCCAGTAATTTCGTTGAAATTTTGATCCCATAAAATTTTAGAACAATCGATGAAGTGTTTGTAGACTAAAGAATAAAATAAGAAAGATGACACCTAATGCGAGCCGTATTTTGATTAAGTTCTAAATCTTATTACAGCGAATTTAAGGTACGTTTTTCTAAATTTTAAACTTTATAGTTAACAAGATTCTATAAAAAATGGATTTTAATCCCATATAAAAATCGCATTATAAAACATACAAAAATGCATAGTAAATTCGACGGCAGCCACAAAAATCGAATACCCAGAAGAATTTTTGAGGAAAAATGTTGAGAAGCACAAATGTTGTTATAACTGGAAATATACTTTTATGTCCCGTGTGAAAATAAACTGCACCTGAAAAATTAGAAACATGTAGATAATATTAATGGCGCTTAGAACCATTCAGCATTGGAGGAAGGTTTTCAATGCGATTGGTAGGGGCCCAGAAATCCTCGAACGAAAAATCAGAATTTACGCCACCTAAAGGGAAAATTGCTCATAAAACACAAACAAACTGGAAAACGTGTAGAAAACGGTCGTCACTGTTATATAAATGCATGCACAAGAATTTTCCAAATCGGACTCTTTAAAAGGGCAGATATACAGTAGTGGGATATTGTTTTAAGCGTAACTAGGGGAGGTTTTCTAAATTAGTACATTTTTTTTACATTTTGTGTCGCCGTTCAGTATGTTTCGCTTTCCTAAATAATTACTTTTTTGTTACTCTTTCAACTAATACATTTAAATAAAAATAAAAACTGACTTGAGTCTCAACTTCATTAAGTCAAAATTGCGAAGAGAATTCGCGCGTGAGCGTTTTTGAATCCGCAAAAAATAAAAGTTAAATTTTTTTATATGTTACATGCTAAAATTTAGTAGTTAGTCGCACCCCCAAATGAACAGCTGAAATTGCATTTATGA
This sequence comes from Macrothele yani, assembly GCA_039090855.1. Taxonomy (NCBI): domain Eukaryota; kingdom Metazoa; phylum Arthropoda; class Arachnida; order Araneae; family Macrothelidae; genus Macrothele; species Macrothele yani. Next base: position 17,616,883 of record CM077017.1, read on the forward strand.
GTACTATTTCACCGTACTACCCTTAGGAGAAAACCGTGCAGCTGAAAAATTAAAAAGTACGGTATTTCTATTGTTCATACACAAAGATATCTCATTTTAAAATAATTTTTCTAATCCAACTCTTAGAAAGAAAGATATTGCTGAACTAAGATTATAAATTTACGCCATGTGGAGGAAATGTTTTACATAAAAAAGGTTCAAACTCTCCTGGAAGTTTTTTTCTCGGGAATACAGATATTAAATACAAAATATTTTTTCAAAAACGATCTGTAGAAGCAAAAACACATTGACAAAAGCAAATAAACATCTGCGCAGAAAGCCAGTTAGCTCAAGTGGAAAACAAAATTTGTATTTGAGTTACATGGCTACAGAACTATAGGCATCGTACATGGAAATTAAACGCATAGAAGGTTTTGCTCGTAACGCCAGCTACCAAACAAAACACAGCAATGGAATTCTAAGTTCGAATTTTGGAGACGTAGATATTCAGAAAAGTATAATCATAGTTTTCGACACGTAGGGAGAAAACTGCGCATCACAGGTATTAAAATATGCGTGAATCATCACCTCCAAGGTTATCTTTATTCGATACAAAACGAATCGAATATATAACAAGAAAGATGACACCGAATTTTCGGGTGTAATAAGCACGTCTTTTGAATCCGTTCTGACGCAAATTAAATTTATCAAAGCCATTCAAAGTCAATGGGACCGGTATGGAAAATAATAGTATCTGACGGAAGAAAGAAGTTTTTCAATCAGGATTTTAATCCCTCTGATACTGCTGCAAACGGAATCGTGAGCTTACGCTCTCTGGTTGCAGACTTGTGCGTTAAGAAAAACATGAATTTATATGAGAAACATTTCGCACCAGGAAACGCTCTCCAACACTGAAAGAAGTTTTCAAATCGGACTCTTAGAAACAGAGATATCGACCAAAAATAAGATGTGACTTTACGTCCTCTAGTGGGAAAATCATGCATGCATTATTTAAGGAAGAAATTCTTCTCAAAAGGTTTTTCCATATGAGCGGTATCGGTCCAAGAAAAAAGTTTAGTCGAGTTTTCAGGAACCCAGATTTTGCTACAAATACATCAGAAGCAGAAATTAACACTTATACACCCTGGTGGCCAAACCATTATTTACCGAACATTAGAAATTATGTGAAAAATATTTTCCATCAGGTCTTGTATGCAATACAGGAATAATTTTTTAAATTGGAGTTATAGAAGCAGACATAACGCAGAAAACGCAATTTACCATTGTGCCCCCTAGCGGAAAGTCTTTGATTTACTTGAAAATTTTGAATTTATAGAAAAAACATGCCGCATCGGAAACACTATCCAACAAAGAACGAATTTTTCAAATCGGACTCCTAGAAGTAGAGATATTCACAAAAATAAGATATACACAGCGCGTCAAAGAATTTTTAAGACTGGCGCTAGATTTCAGCCTACGGTGGCGCCACCAGTGTAATCGCGAATGCGTTATAGACCGTGACCATCTGCTTGCTTTCTGCCAAAAGTACTGCGCAGTTGTTAAAGTAACTTAAACGAAACGGCCGTTCATTAGAGAAATCAAATTTTTTTCATGTTGAATTATTAAGATGGAACAAAGGGCTGTTATTAAATTTAACGCGAAACTTGGTAAAAGTGCCTCGGAAACGTACCAAACGATGAAACAAGTTTACGGTGAGTTTTGTTTAAGTAGATCAAATGTTTTCCTGTGGCACAAACGTTTTTTGGACGGAAGAGATACACCAGAAGATGATAAGCATACCAGAAGACCACGTTCATCTAGGACACCTGAGTTTATTGAAAAAGTGCGTGATTTCGTGGCAAACAATCGATGTTCGTCACTAAGAATGATGGAAGAGTCTTTAAACATCAACAAAGAAACGATTCGAACCATCCTGCATGAAGATTTGGGCAAAACAAAAGTCTGTGCTAAATTTGTTCCACACACGTTAACCAATGAACAAAAATCAAGGATCAGTGCACACTGCAGAGACATCATTTCAACCGCTGAAAATGACCCAAACTTCTTAAAATCGATTGTTACAGATGATGAAACATAGTGCTTTCAATATGATCCTAAAACAAAGCGACAAAGTGCGGAATGGAAGTCAAAAAACTCATCACAAGCCAAAAAAAACAAGAAAAGTTCCATCGAAAATCAAAACAATGCTCATTACATTCTTCGATAGTAAGGGTATTATCCACAAAGAATTTGTTCCAAGTGGACAAATAATTACTGGTGAGTTTTATTTAAATGTTTTGAGGCGTTTGATGGGCAGAATTTGTCGCATTCGTCCAGAATATCTGGGTGAAAACAGTTGGTGTTTGTTGCACGATAATGCACCTAGTCACACCTCACTTCTTTTTCGTAGATTTTTGGCGAAAAATAACGTCTGTGTGTTGAATCATCCACCGTATTTGCCTGAGTTAGCACCCTGCGACTTTTCTTTATTCCCAAAACTTCAAATGACGTTAAAAGGGTGTTATTTTGATGATATTTCGACCATACAAACAGCTTCGACGCGTGCTTTCTGGAGGCAATTCCGCAAAGTGAACTGGAGCAGGCATTCGAATCATTATTAAATCGCTGTAACAAGTGTATTGAAGCCGGAGGGACTTATTTTGAATAACAAACCAAAACAAATTATAATTTCTTGTTTCTATTTCATTTTTATAGACCCAGTCTTAAAAATTCTTTGCCACACTGTGTACATCTACGCCCCTTGGCGTAGAAACCATGCATTATTTCAAAAAGAAAATGTTTCTAAAAGGTTTGTCGACATGAGTAGTAACGGTCTACAAACGACGTTTTTTTAAATCGAGAATTTAGAAGCTCATATTTTGCTGCAAATACATCGGAAGCGGAAATTAAAATTTACGCCCCCTGGTGGACAAACCATCTTTTTACAAAAATTAGGAATTGTGTGCAAACGATTTCCCACCAGGAGCTGTATCTGGTGCAGAAAGAATTTTTCAATTCGGAGATTTAGAAGTAGAGATATAGGGGGAAACGCAATTTACATATACGCCCCCTAGCAGAAAGTCTCCAAATTACTTGAAAATTTTGAAATCATATGAAAAACATGTCACACTGAAAACACTGTCCAACAAAAAAGGAATTTTTCAAATCGGACTCCTAGAAGTAGAGATATTGACAAAAATAAGATATACATCCACGCCCCCCGGCGGAGAAACTGTGGAATATTTTAAGAAGAAAATATTCCGAAACGGTTTATCGATGTGAGTGGCATCGGTCCACGAAAGAATGTTTTTCAATCGATATTTCAGAAGCTCAGATTTTATGTCATATACATCAGAAAAAAAAAAATTACAGTTACGCCCAGTGGTGGCCAAAGTTTTTATTACCAAACATTTGAAATTATATGCAAAAGATTTTCGAACAGGAGGTGTATCCGCTGAAGAAAAAGAAATTCAAATCGGAGTTTTAGAAGAAGAGTTATCGGCTAGCGGAAAATCTATGCGTAATTTGAAAAAGTAACTATATTTAAAATACTCTTCGACATAAATGGAATCGAAAGATGAAATAATTTTTTCAATCGGATGTTTAGAAGCCAATATGTGGAGTAAAACATATTTTTGAATTCGACATCATCTGCATTTACGCCCTCTAGCGGCGAAAGTGTACCTCATAAAAAAACAAACAAACGAAATGAAGGATCATCATTCGCATATTTCAAGCTTCCCAATGCAAAAAGTATATTTGAAATCGGACTAATAGTTGCAGAGATATGGTGGGTACAGTCGGATGGACGGACGGACAAACCGGTAACATAAGCACGATCTTTTTTTTGCAAAAGACGTGCTAAAACTGTGGAAACATCTTGCAGACAGTCGGACGACGATAAAAATAAGCAGGATGAATTCAAAAGACGTGATAAAAATAAGCAGGATGAATTCAAAAGACATGATAAAAATAAGCAGGATGAATTCAAAAGACATGATAAAAATAAGCAGGATGGATATCTGGAGTTTGAGATATAAAGCTTTATTTAAGTCTAAAATACTTGACAGATTAACAAAAAAAAATTACAAAATTGAGGACGTCGGCATAAACTGAAAATCAGCAATGTTACCTTAGGGAAAAATTTATAAGGAGAATACAATTATTTTCTATATATCTTTTTTTAGCAGTTTTCCAGAGAGGTAATGGTTCAACTCTATCATAAAATGAGAAGAAAAAATTGCGTTGGAACATTTTTGCATCGTGCCAACTGATTAGAAAAGAAATAGGAGCATGAGGAGGGTAGGAAAAGGAATCAGCGTTAGTTGTGAAAATTGCATCCTTTCAACATCGACGAGGATTATCCTCTTTCCATTTATTTGAAACTTTCCTTACTCAAAAAGAAACAAAAATGTCAACAACAGAAACGGTTGGTTTTATTCTTGAACCTCCTATTAACAGTAAATATTTTCTTTCAAAAATAAAATGACAGTAAAAGCATACTTGATTTCTCTGCTCTTTTCGTTAAACGGTTCGTAATTTTATTTAATAGTTTGTAAAAATGATGACGTTTTCAAGTCATTCGTTTCGTTGTTTTTACCGTTCTGATAAATACTTTCTCAAAGAAGAGCTGTGAAAAGTTAAATTTTTTAACCAATTGAAAAATAAATATTTCCGACAAGTTTTTAGCTTTAAAACTATAAAAGTCGTAAACGATGTCCACATGAACGGGATTATTTTTTATGGTAGAATAGATTAGCAAAGCTTCAAAAATTAGCATACGAGAACATAAATCATAAGCAGATAATGTGGAACGTAAAAACATTGGACATATTTTGGAAAAAAGAAGGTATTTCTCTTTAAAGTATAGCAACACTCTTCTGCTCTTAGTTTCATACATACTGAAATTTCGCTTAGCTTATTCAGATCAAGTGTCATATGAAGAAACTGAGCCTGCCCTGAAGAACGTGGGTTGTTTGCATATTGAAGTTGACATAAAACTTTGTACTCAAGCCATTGCTTTTAATTTTAATTTAGGCACGGTGTCACAGCTTGTCACAAAATAATTTGGATTTGATGTCGGAATTGCAGTAGATTCACTTGCAAAATTTTCGCTTCATATGAGCAAAGAAACACCCTACATTTTCTGTTTAAGGATATCATCACCATATTCATGAAAAATCTTGTAAACAGATAAATATCTTCCACAGATTTCTATCTGCAGTTTTGGAGCGGAAATATGGCTGCAAATAGAAATATGCATTTGCGTGCGTGCCTCTAGTGTCAAAACTGTACACTACGGAAAAGTAGAAACAGTACGCGAAATGTTTCGCGTAGCGGACACTGTCAAAAATGAAAGGAATTTTTGAGATCGGATGTTCAGAAGCAAAACAGCCACTGAAATAGAATGCACATTTAAACACTTAGAGAAAAAAACCGGTGCATTACTGAAAGAGGTGTGAGCAAAATATTCGTCATAATGAATAGTATCCGGTGCAAAAAATAATTATTTTAACTGACAGTTTAGAAGAGCAGATATGGTTCTAAATAGATATGAATTTATTCCTCCTGCACGCAGAACTAAATATTATGAAAAAAAGAAGAAAACGTACGAAAAATATTTTGCATAGTAAAGGCTATGCGACACAAAAGAAATATGTCACAGAGTACCTACACAATACTAGCTAGGTGGCGATAATGTTTTGCTAATACAACTCATATACTCTTCCTGGTAAAAACTGTGCCCTTATTTTAAGCTAATTAAAATGTGATAAGCAGATATGGAGACAGAAATAGAGCACATACATAGTAAGAGCAAAACATTATGGCCTCCCCTTATCTGTCATTTCGATAGTTTCCGGAGCTTCATCGTCAAGGACATATGCAGTGCTATCTTTGACACGTGGAGTATCAGCGTTAGTTGTAATCGGTTAAGGACGATATTTGACCTTCTTAGAAAAGGACATAATGATAAGATACAAAGCAAAGGGTAGCAGCATGCGAGAAAGTTTGTCGGCTGTTCATTGGATGCCGTAGTTAAAGTGTACCGAGAATAGATGGAAAGCGGTACAACGCATAATCGGCGTCTGTGGACTGCTGCGGCTGCTTAATGCTCGGAGAAACAGGCGGCTCAACAGTATTGCCGTATTATTTGGAACAATAGGCGTGCGACCTTGAAACAGCTGAGCGTGGTCTGCAACAAGGAAATAGAGAAGCCTATCCACAGCTACAATGCAACGATCCTTCCACTGTATGGGTAAGCGGTGTAAATTCATGACCACAGCACCCCTCACCAACCACAACACAGCACCGTCGAAAACGACTGGAGTTAGCCAGAAAACATCGGAAGTGAACCGCGAAAGATTGAAAGAAAGTTGGCTTCTCTGACGAATCACGTTTCCTGCTACATCTAGTGGATGGACGGTCGAAACTAAGGCAAACAGCTGCGGAGATGATGGTAGAAGATACCATGATCCCACGGGTACAAGAAAGGTGACGGAAATGTAATGCTCTGGTGGATGTTTTCCCGGGACACCCTCGGTGCCCTGAGAGTGGTGGATGACTGTCTGAACGCCATCTCGTAACTATCCAACGTTTTTTTTTTTTTTTTTTTTTTTTTTGATTGGAGGTTTAACGATCACCGTGAGCAACTCAATGGGCTATAAGCAGTCGCCCGTCCCTAATTTAGGGTCACTGGTTCCAGGGAAGGGAGAGAGCCAGTGCCGTAAGACAAACACAACATCCATGCCTCACCGGGATTCGAACCCGGACCCCGTTCGGACGAATGATCAGAGGCCATCGCTTAGACCACTGCGCCACCGGGGCGGCATATCCAACGTTGCAGACCAGGTTCATTCGTTTATGCTGACAGTGATTTCAGACCGAGATTGAGTACTTCAGCAGGAAAACGCAGCCGTTTCATAAGACCTGTATCATCCAGGACCGGTTCGAGGAACAGGAGGATGACTTCCATGTTCTTCTTATGTCGCCCGACATCAGCCAACTGAACATATTTGGAACCAAATGGATCGACAGCTGCTGTGTATGGACTCTCCACCATTGGCACTGGACGACCTACGGGTAGCACTTATACGGATATGGTACGGAATTTTAGTGGACATCTTCCAGGGATTGTGGAGTCCATGCCTTGTTGCACAGCCGCAGTAGTGGCAACCTACGCAATATTAGGTAAGTGTGTCACTACCAACTGCAGAAGTGACGCACATGTTAAAACGGCGAGTTGTAGCGATAAGCCTTGCCAGCGTAGTTCAATCGGTAGAACAGCTGCTCCGGAGTAGGAAGATTTGAAATCCATCACTGCCATAAAGGGCAATTTCGCTATAATGGTCCTAATGTTTTGCTAATATAGTATATACATTCCCCCTAGTGAGAAAACTGTGCATATTTGAAACAAGAAATGTGCGCAAAATGTTCATTATGGTGAAATGTATCAGACGGAAGAACAATTTTTTTTCAATCGTACGAGACTGAGCATATGAAAAGAAAACAAAATACATAGAATATTGTTCTTATAGTTCAAGCTGCCTAACAGGAGATAATTTTTTCAAATCCGTCCAATTGGTGGAAAGGTATGGTGTGCATAGATACATAGATGAACGTTCCGATATCAGTGGTATGAACTGTTTCATACTTTGTATGACAGAAGACGAGCTAATAATAATGCAGATCAGAAATGGGCTCAAAAGCCCACGTTTCAATGCACAGAACAAAAATGGACTTAAAAAGTGATTAATCTGAGTGTAGTATCCTTAGACGATACATAAATTTAAGAATTTTCCTTTCTTAGCAATCGTTTGAAACCCGAAAATTTCCGTATGGTTACTCAGAAAGCATTATATGTAAAAGGATTTATGGGGTATGAGGAGTGCTTTTACATAAGGTATAAATTATGCAATTAGGCATAGTCATTCATTTTGTAATGACGAGCATCTTGAATTACGAATATCCGATTAAGAATAGTAACTTAATTTAAGCATCTATCGCATATTTGCTTTTCTCCACGCTACTTTAAGTTCTTTTATTTCTCTAAGAAAAGATTGCAAATGCCAGACGTAAACAGCATCGAGAAATCAAATTATGTAGTTCAGTCTTAAAAGGTTCTTGCAAAACACTTTTGCAAGCATCAATAAATTGGAATTACGAATGGTCTTCAATACTAAAAGTATTCTCTTACAATTAGGCTTCTATCAATTTACATTTGAACACAATCACCAGTGTGAATCTTAGACTGCCTGTCGTAATGGTCGAAACCCAAGAGTCTACACAGGGGTAATAACTAAAGTGTAGCAAATATGTGCATCATCTTTGTTTCAATTTCTGCGGAATTAACAATGCAAAAAAAAATTGAATCTGTGATTATAAGACACCCAAGTTATCAGAACTTTTAAAACTTTATTGCTAATTAATAAAAGTAGTGATATTTTTTCATAAGTTAGGATGGAACCAGAGTATCTCTTAGTCTGCAGGAAAGAGCACCCAAACAATGAGATATGTAAAGATTCTATTTAAGCAAGAGCTCTCAGTAAAATTATATAAGTACTGTGAAAAAAATTGTTCCCAGTTGAAGAGCTTTCAGAGGAAGCGTATACAAGGTCTTTAAATATCTAGTGTCATTTCAGGAATAGCATACAGAAAAACTGCGTACATGAGTTTGTGAAACATATCTCTATTTAACCTTCCTTTTGAATTTCTGTTTTCTTATTAAATTCAGTTATATACTTCTTGGTTAAACGTTTTCTTACTGAACTGCACATTACTTCTCCAAACAGTTTTTACTATTTGGCAACGCTGCCAGGGGGGTCACAGCAAGATGAAACGACAACACTGAATGTAGTAGGGTGGAGTAGTAGATGGTACAGTTGTCGAGATCTAAGTACGTGGAATTGTCGAGATCTATGCAGTGGAGCTGTCGATATCTATATAGCGGAGTTGTCAAGATCTATGTACGCGGAGTTATCGAGGTCTACGTACGTGGAGTTGACGACATCTATGTACGTTGAGTTATGGACATTTATGTAGTGGGGTTGTAGATATTATGAGCAGATTGTTAAATGTTGAGATTATTTAATGTGTTGAGATAAAAGTTTTTGACATATACCGAGATTTATTAAAATAATGGAAACACCAACAGCGACTGGAGCACACGAAATGCGCCGAATGAAAATCACCGGGATGACCACATCTGTGATGTGAGGTATATAAAGCGGTGAAGTACGCTATTTTCTAACACGTAGCAGCGCCACAGTTACAGATGAAACAGCTGTTGTGGACTAATTGTCGACAATGTCAAGCCTCGGTGACTTCAAAAAAGGCATGATCATCGGTGCGCGTCTTGCAGGAGCTTCACTAACTAAAACGGCAGAAATAGTAGATGTAACACGAGGAACTGTATCAAAGATTATGTCTACTTATCAAAGAAGACACGGCGTTGCCACCAAGCGTTCAAATTGTGGACGAAATACGAAGTCGTCAGATAGGAATAGGTGAACGTTGGCATGGATTGTATAACGGAAGCACAAGACCACTGCACCGCAAAGAGCACCAGAGTTGAGCACCAGTCAGAATGATTCCATTTCCGTCATAACAGTTCGTCGGGAACTCCACCGTGCAGGTATTTACAGCCGAGCTACAAACCACAAACCTCTGATTACCAACACCATGGCAACAAAACCTGAAAGGTGGTGCAAAGCATATAAAACCTGGGACGATAAAGACTGGCAACGTGTCATCTGGTTTTATGAATCATGCTTCACATTGTTTTCTACCATTGGTAGAGTGTACGCATGGAGAAAATCTGCAGAAGCGTATCACCACAACTGTTTTGTTCTGACTGTAAAGCATGGAGGTTGGAAGATGCAGTGATCGCCCACGGGAAACGTCTGAAAGTCAATGCGCATCAAGACCACAGATCGGAAGATTCGTGTAGTGACCGAGCACTAATCCTTCTTTCGTTAACTTGTAATGGGGAGGGGAGAAATTCTGAGAGCTTTGGGCGTTATGGTGTTCTGACCGACACAAGATTTCAGGGCCCTGGTCGTTAAAGGGTTAAGGAGAGTACAAAGTCCCATGGACATACCTACCCCACAGATTACACTCACATTTACACCATAGTTCTTGGCTAGGCACGATGTTTCGTAGTGGTAGGTTGGCTGGTTGGTTGGTAGGTAGGTAGGTAGGTATCTATCTATCTATCTATCTAAGTAACCTCACTTCACCACACACAAGCGGCCTCCTGATATTTTAGCTAAGGAAAGCTATTCCTAAACCGATTAGGGGACGTACAGATCATAACAGGCACTGTGCACAATGAGAAACAATTACTACTAAACGATGGGAGGACAGCACAGAAACTTTGAACTCACTCACATCCTAGAGAACGAAACGCTTTTCCTTTTGAATCACGAAACGTTTGGAAATGAGACTGTTTGTTTGAAGCTACAGAATTTTGCAGTTCTGCAATGTAATCAGTAAATTCGTAACTGAAGTAATAGTTTTGAACAATGAATGTGGTAAATACATGAATAATTCGATACGCAGATGAAACGTGTGGGTGTATGAGATTTCAATCTTGCCTTCAGAAAAGGAAAATTATTAAAAGGAAAACAAAGAAAAAATGGCAACTCAACATTAACTCTGAAAAACGAAATTTCTTTTAGCTGCAATAATCATTCGCAAGAAAAATACTCTATGTACAGTATTTATCCTCTTAGCATATGTATCGGAAGTGAAGTCTCTGTTACATTTTTAAACAAATTTTCATTAGTATTTATTTCGTCTTCAAGAAAGAAAATAGCAAAACGACGCATTGTATAGGATACTGACGAAGTGACTTTAATGAAGCTGAGAATACGATAGTAGGTTAACAGAATACTGAATTTTCTATCCATGTTGAATTCGCCCCGTGAACACATTGTGCGGTCTGACACCAATGAGGTTATGTGATCATTATCTCATAAACATGATTAATTGAGACATGTATAATCCGATGGGATGTATTCTCGCATGTGTTCTACAGACAGCACAGAGCTACACAAAATAATTCTTATCTATTTTAAACGAAAATATTCTTCTTTTCGCATGTTATTGTAATCTCGTTGAAATCTCGGGATTCGGGACTTGAATAAACACGATAGTAAAGAATGATGTGCTTGGAAAGTTATTAAGCCATTAATATTCAGGGAGGATATTATTATTATTCATTCAAGTAATGCACTTCCATTTAGTCAAGCAAGATGTAAATGCACTTCCATTTAGTCAAGCAATATGCAAATGCGCTTTTATCCTCCCAAATTGTATTACCTTTTCTACAAAATGTGTTTCTTTAATGTTAAATGGATAGCTTTTAGGATAGTTGTATCTAATTACGAGATTTTTACAGTTGGCCATCAGAATTTTAGCAGTCTGAAACTATTAACCTTTTAACCCTTTAAGCGGCTGATTTATTTGAACCAAATGGTCTCCAAAATAGCATTGTTCACACGGCAGCCGAGTTTTACAAAAACTGCGGTAAATCACTTCATTTCCTCCTCTTGTCTCAGCAGTAACAACCATAAATCTGTCAATAGTGAAAAGCGCTCCCTTCTAATCTTTATTTTTAAAAACACGATGGGAAAGGGCTAGTCTCCATGACACGAACATCATGCCACTGGGTAAAATCAAGCGACACAAAGATCTTCTCTCTTTGCAGTGGTACGTCGGTGTCGTGTTTGACGTCAGACATGACAACGTTGAAAATCAGTCGGTAAGCTTGGCTTTCGCGTGATGTCACTAACGGGGGAACACATTTTTGTAATATGCCCTTTTAGCAGGTAATCAATCAGAAAGCAGATATAGATGGATGATCTTTCTATTTGTAATCAAATAGAAAGACCATCCCTCTAAATCCCCACTCTGAATAACAGAGCTAAGTAACACTTTCTGATGAGCAGGTACACTCGTTTCAGCCGCTATTGGTGCACTTTTCAGACACTGAATATATTATTTCGAGGTGATATCAGCCGATTTTGTTAACCCCGAGGTAATTCGTTCCAGCCGGTGAAAGGGTTAAGCGCCCGATGTGTCTGGACCAAAAGCTGCCCACACTTTTCTGCGCTTCCCAAACCTATATGTTCTCATAGAGGTCTGGATTTACGAAAGCTGTGGCAAAACGATTCCTTTCACCTTTTCATCTGAGAAGTACCGACCACAAACCTGTCACTGGTCGTAAATTCTCTCTCTCTCTATCTCTCCGTCTTTTTCTCACTGTCTCTGCATCTCTCCTCTTCGTCTCTCTCTCTCTCTCTCTCTCTCTCTCTCTCTCTCTCTCTCTCTCTCACTCTGTTTCTCTTTATCTCTCTGACTCTTTCTATCTCTCTTTCTCTGTCACTCTATCTCTCTCCCCCTCTCTCTCTCTCCCTCTCTCTCTGTCTTTTTTTCGCTATCTCTCTCCCGTTCTTTCTGTTCTGGTACCCTATTCCCTGCTTCATGACTGAAGTCCCGATGGGGAAGGTTAGTTTCCCTGGCGTGGACATAATGCCATTGGGTAGAAACGAGTGATTCAAACATACAACGCACTCTGATGGGTAAGATCACTCGTTTCAGTCTCATTCGGTCCACTTCTTAGACAGCGAATTCATTCATTCAAGCTGATACCAGCTCCTTTTGCTGACCCAGAGTGAATTCGTTCCATTCGGTCAACGGGTTAACCAATATCTAAATATGAAAAACCAATTTCGTGGGATTTCTCTAACTTATGCATATGAATTCAGCTTGCGTTCATAAGCGCTTCGGCGCATCTGTTCACTCTAAATATCTTATTGTATTTTACTTGTAGCGAACATGTTATAACAACAAATTTTCCGTGCGCAGATATCTTAAGAGAACTATGAATATTCTCAAACATGTTTCGTAAATGTCCCTTTAAGTTTCCGGTTGGCTTGAAACTCTTCCAAGGAGGCACGTTTCCTTGTTGGTTTAGCGTAAATCACTTCAATGCGAATGCTCAAAATGGCTGCTGTTGCTCTGTGCATGCTTTTAAAATTATTTTCGCATCTCGACATTTAGTTAGTCCCTCAAATTCCGAATAGGGTCCACTGCGGAGCCCGTGATTGTTCGGTGTGCTCCGTTCTGCATCACTTCGATTCGTTTTTCTGAGCCCTACTCACTCCTGCACAGATGGGGACAGCCAAAGCCTTCTCTACACGTAGAAAGCCAGGGCTCACGTGACACTCCGTCTTCGCAGCGGATCTAGTTAGCCCATGGATCTCCTTTCCGTTGTAGTTCTATCGAACTACGCGATGAACCAAATGCTTGAAACAATTTACAATGACAAAAATTTACAAAACAATTTAGAATGACAAAATGTTTTCGTGGTACCTTTTTAAGCCATAAATTCAGCTGCTCCTGATTCTTAGGAAATTTAAAAACTGATGTGCAGCCTTCAGTACGATAATTACTACGACGCCAGGAAACACAGCATTTGAAAGGCATCGTTAAAACTGTTGGAAATTTCTAAATAAATAAGATATATAAATATTAAAAGTTTTGCCTTTTATATAACGCAGTAAACCACTCACCAGCTACACGGAGGTCTAATGTGCATCAAGAAAAATGTAGAACGTAGCTACCATTCAACAAACTAAAAACTATTTATTCATTAACTTAAATAGAAATAAACAAACACTTGAATATCGATAAATCCACATCTTCACACAGGCACACACAAACACACACACACACACAAACACACACAAACACACACACAAACACACATCTTTTTACAGTATTAACGTGCACAACACCCATATTTCCGACATAATGCTTTTCGACAAGAAACTACAGAGGGTGAGTTGAAAGTTTTGCAATATTTGCATAAACGCATTTGCTGCGACGGTATGTCACGTGTTTAAACTAGTTTAAGTCGCGCACTGCAGTCAGTCAAAAGGGATATAAAGTGGTAGTCGTTGCTGTGAACAGCATTGCATGTCGTCGTTCTGTCTGTGGTTGGGACGACTAAAAGATGAACAGCCACAACCGGCTAATTAGGGAACTTTTGCTTTACAAGTTTGAACTCGGCCATAACGCTGCTCAAACAACACGAAACATTTTTCATGTGAAAGGGGAAGGTTTTGTAGACCACAGCACCGCAACCAGATGGTTCAAGAAATTTCGCTCAGGTGACAGAAACCTCGACGATCAGCCAAGGTCAGGCCGGTCGCGAACCGTGGATTCGGAAGCCGTGCGCCAGGCAGTAGAACCAAATCCGACAACCAGCACTCGGAGATTATCAGGCGAGCTGGGCCATATTACAGACCACTGTGGTCCGTCACCTTCAGGACCTTCGGCAAGGTCTACAAGAGCTTCTGCTTTGTCCCTCACGAACTGACGCCAGCTGAAGCAAACCGCCGAGCGGAAGTGTACACGGAACTCCTAGAAAACCAGAGCAATGTACGTTTTATCAAGAGAATTGTTACGTGCGATGAGAAGGGGGTCTATTTCCGTAATCCTAAAACACACAACGGCAGAGGATGAGCCCGGGCCAGCTTCCAGAACCTGTTGTCAAATGTGGGCGTTTTGACAACAAGGTGATGCTCGGCGTCTAGTGGAATTTCGAGAGGATAATCCATACGTAAACAGCAATGGCCCACCTCCTTCGAGGGCGGTACTTGAAAAACCAGGTGGAGGTGGCAGCTGGGGTGCGGTATCAGTTCTTCTCCTTCGCCTCGAAGGACAAGAACTGATACCGTCGCGGAATCGAAGAACTGGCAGACAGATGGCTAAAGACGGTGCAACACGATGGCCTATACTTTGAATGCTAGTCGGCTTTCGTCGTAAAGGCACATGTAAGTATATAAAATGATCCAAATATTGCAAAACTTTCGACTCACCTCTGTAACTGCGCAATAACGTACTGACGTCAGCTAAACGTTATCCAGACAACGCTCGCTACCGCAAACAAAATAAAAACAGCGAGCGCAGCACCACCTGCAATTCGGTTAAGTTGTGAAAATATTTTGGGCCTTATAATCTCTCGCATAGTCAGGTGAGCTCATACCTTTTGCGCGGAGAGGGCGTTGGGACAGAGTACGTGAGCACTGACCTGACGTCCATCTTATACAGCAGAACTTAGTGGCATGTTGCCAAGAAGTTTCTCCTGTGGAGGAGAAGATCTAGTTTCCCGAGACTTCACCTAGCTCTGTTCGTGAGGTAGTTGGTGCTGGATACCCGCAAAAGTCGGCAATCAATGTGCAGGCCCAGGTACGTAGCAGAAGTAATCCAGGGGATTGTCGTTTGGAAAATGACCAGTTCCGGCACTACATGGTGAGATCTAAAGAACAACAACGCATTGATCTTCGACGGATTGATTTTAATCGGTCAGTTGTTGTGGTAAGCTCCTTGGAAAGTACCAACAGTGCTCTAAAGAATTCGGGGTGCAAGAGATATGCGAGGGAAATTCTGTGCGACTGACGTTGGTGAATGCAAAATATTTTTATGTAAGCTACAGTAGAATATTCGGTGCCATGTGTAAGAAAAGCACATTAGGGAATTTTTATGCAACATTATCATTTAATGCACATGGTGTGCAATACTATACAACAATATGCATATCTGTACAAGAAGAAAAAAATTACTTTTTGAAGGTGGTAACTGAACTCTAGTAGGGTGTGTGGTCCCCTCGAACGACTAATACCGCTGCACACCTGTGTGGCAAAGAATTGATGAGGTTATCGAGAAGGTTTCAGGGTATCTTCGCCATTACTCAATGAGGGCAGTCTCCAGTTCACGAAAAATCAACGGAGGTGCCGGCCGAGCGATAATAATACATCGGCCAAGTGCGTCTCGCGCATGCTTAATTGGATTTAAGTCAGGAAAGCATGCTGGCCACTCAATACGCTGGATTTTCACTTCTTGAACCATGTTATCCACTAGCCGAGCTCTATGAGGTCGAGCGTTATCGTCCATGAAAAAGAACAAATCACCGACGGCTGCAGCATATGTCATGATAATAGGTCTGAAAATCAGGTCTGTATATCTCTGGGCCGTCAGTATGTCTGTATATCGCTAATCTCGTCTGTATATCTCTGGGCGGTCAGTTTCGGGTGACGTACAGGTTAGTACTTCCACCTAAAAAAACATCAATTCATGTCCGGCGTAATGTGATGTTTCTTGCATAAAAGCTGGGTTAAACAACAGACAATGGTTGTCTGTTGTTACACGATTCTAGGATACGGTAAACACTTCCCGTATCCTAGAATCGTGTCTACGGTCTGGAAATGACACTTCGTGACACTTCAATGGCTTCTACCCCCACCAGCTGTGCATGCCCTGTTTTGAGCCTGCAAGTAGCTCTTCACACCGTTGATTCCGGTAAATTATACTGTCCGGACATCGTTTTAAAAACCGAAAAATTCAAGAAGCGAAATGTCACGACAAACGAGACGGATTAAGAGAGCTCCACGGAAACCTGTTTACCTCAATCTGTGATATATGCTGCATTCTGACGTCACAGACGCTAATTTGCATAAGGATATGCATAAATCTGGTGTCTCCGTTACACTCGATTTGCGTTTTCCATGTTTTAGTAAGATATCACACGATGGGTTTGCATAATGTCGCCAAAGTCACATGTGCTCCCTTAATTATTTGAACAGTGTACATAGGATAGAATGAAAAACTGTCAGCTGTTGTCCAGAAATTTGCTGCAAGCTATGGTAGTGATGTACTGAACATTCAGATTTAGGAAATGCAAAAGCCAGCGCAGTTAGTTCTATGGAAGACATTTTAGAAATGAAAAAAAAAATAAACCACTTGACCTGTTGAACCAAATAATGCGAAATAACCTTTCTGACCTACAGGAGGTGAACAAAATAGTGGAAACACTTTGTATTCAGAGAAGTACACATGAATGCCTCACTCGCACCTTTGTATTACTTTTCCTAAGTGAAAATCCTCTAAATACGTGGCGACAGTGGATAAACAAAGACATCGCTCTTTCCACGTTTTAGCAATGAAGTCCGAAGCTGACAGAAAAACACACATAACGCCGTGGATTGTTGGCCACCGTGATGTAAGGCTAACGCGCTCGGCTAGATATTGAGAGATCCGGGATTCAATTCCCCGGCAGTGATCGAATGGCAATTTTTTGGTTGCTGTGTGTTGATAAAACTTGGAAAGAGCGATGTCGTTTTTTTCCTAATGGCTCACTTATTTATGAACACGTAGTTATGAAATTATTTTGTTTCTTGTAGGTTTTTCTTACACCTCGCAAAAGAAAAAGTGCAAAAACACCCGACCAACTGCTTTAATAGTATTCAAATACAGAAATTAATTTTCATAAGCCTGATTCTAATAATCAGCCATTCTGCCAGGTTGGTTTGCATATGAAATAAACTCTCTGTCATTAGTACTAATCTCGAATATGAAGCAGTGAGCAAAATAATGGCGAAGGCGTTTCGCCATACAGCCATACATCTACGCAAAACTTATGATCGTTACTCGTGAAGAATCTATCAGCAACTGGCTCTTGATAATTCGGAGATATTTTAAAGTCACATAATTAGCAAAAATGTGAGGTGTCAAAACTCGAAGGATAATGCTCATTGTGGTCCTTTTTGATCATCGGTTGTGTGATGTCTCAGTCGAGTAATTCATTTAATGAGCCCGAATGCTAGGTTATTCTTGTAAAAAGCGGAGCTTGCCCATACTGTTTCTTCTTTTTTACTAAAACTTTCAATCGAAATAAAGGTCAAAATACAAAGGAAGCAAACAAAAACGAAACACACAGGTCCTTCTTCCTTTCTCGAGATTCTTTCACGTATACTCTAAAAAGAAGCCTGAAAATGTTTCTGTTCGCTTTTCAGTATGTTTTCAGAAAGAATGATTACAAGAGAAAAAGTTTCCGTACTTAGTTTTTAAACAGATTCTTGAGATCTTTCCGCTAGATCTAATAAAAAAGAAAGATACCCAGTACACAGACCTGAAATACATCGTAATACATTGCTCTGTTGCGTAAACAGTATTTCCAATTAAGTTCAGGTCTACATTAGGAACTTATGAAAGATCCAGTTCTGCCGTGAATTTCTTCCTTAATCTTCAGCATTAAATAAATTATTATGTTCTTTTTCGTGACATGATGAACAAATAACATAAATACTATTTAAAGTTTTCAAGCTGATAAAATTCTCAAGAGGAAGTCAAAAATGCCAAAACTAGGAAGGTGTTTTATTCGATAGGTAATGGCATGTTTCGTTTTCCGTAAGAGTGAATTTTACCTTTTTTGCTTCTGTTCATTTAAATTTCTCAACATCCTAGCAAATTAATGTATTCGAAACCATTATTTCAGGTAAATTTGTTTGGGTTGAAACAGAAATTCGTGCAATATTTTGTAGTAGTTCTTCTCGCATCAATATTACTACTAGTACTACTAGTATTATCTTATACTAAAATGCAGAGCATGGCTTTCATACGTCCACTCAGCTAATAATCTTTACTGATTTTAGCACAATGCAATACAAGGAACAGTCAAACGTTACCTTAAGTTGGCCCAAATCATATAGTTGTGACGTCACAGACCGGTGCGGAATATACAGCATATGGACTGTACGGACATCGCACGCCAGTTCCCTAGTACGAAGCCACTGTAATGGGCAAACTAAAGACTAGTGCCGGTTTGAACAAGGAATGCTTATCGGCGCGTGGAAGGCGGGGCAAACTTCAGGCATTTTTGAAATTTCAAAGACTACTGAAGTGAAGATGGAGCGAGAATTAGACGAAGAGTCACATAAGACTTGCTAGAAAGGGAATACCACCACTGGTTGACACTGAACAACGGGAACGTACCATGTGGGACAACATACAGCTTATCACTTTTTTTGATTGAAGGTTTAACGACCACCGTGAGGAACTCAATGGGCTAAAAGCAGTCACCCGTCCCTAATTTAGGGCCACTGATTCTAGGAAAGGAAGAGAACCAGTGCCGTAAGACAAACACAACATCTATGCCGCACTGCGATTCGAACCCGGACCTTTCTCGGACAAATGGTCATAATCCAGCGCTTAGACTACTGCGCCACCGGGATAACCAGCTTATCATGCCACAATTAAAAGCAGTCTGCAAACGGTTTCGAGCACACAATCCAACGGACGCTCTTACGGATGGGCCTAAGGAGTCGGCGATCCGTTTATGTGTCCATATTGGCCGATCTTCATCAACAACCTCGCCTATAGCAGGCACGGGAGCACCCTGACTGGATATTAGACGACAAGAAAAGAGTCATCTGGTTCGATGAGTCCAGATTCCAGCTCCAACACGCCAATGGATGGGTCCGCATTCGACGCCACAAGGATCAACATGTGCGACCAGATTGCACGGAAACAGGCGAAAGACGGCAGTGTAATAATATGCATTTTGTATTCACGCAACATGCTGGCTTCCCTCATTCTCGTTGAACTCACCTTCACCGCCAGATTCTCCCTAGGCATTGTTTCCAGCCAAGTGGTGCCCTATATGGTGACCCTGTATCCGGATGGCACTGGACTCCCTCAGCAAGGAAACACCTGGTGTCATATGGTCGGCATTGAGCAGAAACGGTTCGAGAAACAAGTCCAAGTATTTCGTGTGCTCTCCCGACTGTCAAATTATCCCGAGTTTAATCCCATGAAATATTTATGGGACACAGAGAAACGCAGCAATTGCCCGCCCACGCCATTTTCTGGTTGCCTCTCCTAACGTCGGGACGTCAATCTGCCCAGCTGGTACAGAATAACTGAGGACATTATCAATGGTCTAGTGGAGTCCATGCCACACAGGATGCAAGCGGTTATCCGTGAGTAAGGCCGTCGAGCACTCTATTACAGGGGTGGCCCAATTTCTTGATTCTGAGAGCCACATGCTGCTGGAAAATTATGATGACGGTTTACCTGTACCGTCGTCATTACTTATCAAAGAGAGACAGTAAAAACAAGTAAACATTGAAACTGAATGTATATTAATTTAATTTATAGAAGCTTTTTTTTAATAACAGTATAAAAATACTAGGTCAAATATGTTCTGCACATATAATGTGCCTAAGTGAAACGTAAAATAGTGTGTATATAACATAAAATGAATTTATAAAAACAATCGAGTTAGCACTTATCATCATCATCATCAAAAAGAACCACGGGAAAGTCCGGGAGGGGTCCATTGCCAGAGGGAAGTAGATATCAATCGTCTTTTATGGTTTTACTACCAACGCATCGACACTCATCTGGTAAACCTTAGCAACCAAGGGAAAGCGGGTCCAAGGACAAAGTGGTTCCGAGACCGACTTCACATAACACTTATAAAATACTTATAATCGTAAATCAATCCAAATTATTACTTGTTTCCAAAAACACACCTTAAACTTGGCACTACATATTTGCAGCAAGTTTTTGACATTGTAGCTCATAAGAGCTCATCGCAAACATGATGTCAAATACTGATCTGTCAAACGAGAGCGAAGTTTGGTCTTGATGACATTCACTGAAGAGAATACCGTGAAAAGAATACCGATTCGCATAGCTAAGTAGAACAAAAAAAATGAAGTGAGATATACTGCAACTCTCCACATGCATGGATACCTTTCTTTACAAAATAAGTTCCGAAAACTACTCGAAGCTCTTGATTTAAGGAGTACATCGCGTTTTAGTGTCAGTATTTCACATTTTGAAAAACCCTGGGTCGGTTCTCAGGTATTCTCCAATTTTTACCGCTATGTCTTCTTCATTGATGACATTTTTAAATGGGAATGACATAAATTTAGTAACATCTTCTAGTTTACAGAAATCCGCGAAACTTCTATTAAATTCGTTTAGCAACATAGTTACCTGATCGGCATGTTAATCGTACTCAGGGTTTTGCCATTCGATTGATTCTTCTATCAAACAATGGTGTGCAAAAATTAAGGATGAAGAGGAGAAATTAGCATAACAGCGGAACGAGCAGGCAGAACGGACCGAAAGACCACTCAGGAGATAGACTAGGGTCCGGTACGGTAGGGCATGCGCATATATGCAGCATGACGTAGGGAGGGGGTGTCAGAAGGGTATAAAGCACACAAGCGGTGTAGGCTCAGCTATTCGGGGCCGCGGGTGGCCGAGTGGGCAACGTTCGTGACTGCCACGGGAAGGGCCTCAGGTTCGATCCCAGGCAGTTACGAACGCTCGATCCACTAAATACCCGCCGTGTGTCGGATGGGCATGTTAAGCCGTCGGACCCGGGTACTGGCCCCCCAGTAAAAAATAAGGGCGTCTTCTTCCCCCTTTCTACTTAACTTCATTGTCACTTTCCTATCGGGCGCTCTAGCCAAAATCTCCTAGTTTCCTTATTCTAAGGGTTGTTTAAGACTTTGGGTCAGACACTCCCTTCCTAAAATCCTCTACATATGATCATGATCTTGCTCAGCAATTCGGTGAAAGCTATTACTCGGTGTACATCGGTTTGAACGACGTCGAGTTGCTGCCACCGTGTGATATGGCCAACAGGCAATCCAGTCGACGACATCTGGGTGACTTTATCCGAGGACGCGTCATTGGGAAGAAGGTCTTAGTGTGACTAGTGTGGCCGAGGAGTTCGGGATCGCTCACAGCATCGTTTCAGCATCGAGAGCCTTTCAAACGACAGGAACAGCTGTCCGAGAATTTAGCAGTGGTCGTCCACGAGCAACCACGGGGAGCACGACCGGTATATTGTCCTACAGGCGAGAAGAGACAGACAGCAGACAGCGGGAGAAATCGCAAGGCACAGGCAACTGGACGTCTGTTATCGCGTTTTACCGTGGCCAGGGGGCGGCACAAAGGTGGTCTATTTGCACGACGACCAGTACGGTGTGTGCCATTAACGCCTGCTCATCGGAGACGGCGGTTTCTGTGGTGCCAGGAACACAAGAACTGGACACATCAGCAATGGAGTCGAGTTCTCTTTACGGATGAGAGCCGATTTAGTCTGACGAGCGATTCTGGACGTATACACATCTGGAGAAAGCAGGGGACACGCAATCACACCTCCAACATTATCTAAAGGGACCGGTTTGGAGGTGGCGGAGTTCTCGATTGGGGCGGTATCATGCATGGTAGCCGTACTGACCTTCACATCTTCCAAGGAGGTTCAGTCACTGGTGTCCGCTATTGCACCGAGGTTCTCCTGCCTCACGTGCGTCTGTTTAGAGGTGCTGTGGGTACTGAGTTCGTCTTCATGGACGACAACGCTACACCTCATCGCACAGTGGCTGTCGCAGAGCTGTTGGAGAGTGAAAACATTCAACGCATGGATTGGCCCGCAAGGTCCCCAGACCTAAATCCAATCAAACACGTGTAAGACCTTTTCGGGAGACGCTTGGCAGCACGTCACCAGCCGCCAGCAACGATTCCGCAGCTGCGATTGGCGCTACAAGAGGAATGAGCCGCGATGCCTTAACAGCTCCTTGACAACCTCGTCCTCAGCATGGACAGACGTTGTAAATCCTGCAACGTAGTCAGGGGTGATCATATATCCTACTAAAGACTGGATTTTTCTTGGCAGCCGCCTGTCACATGGACGTTTCTATCCAGCTGTGCTCGAAGCTACCTTTTCAATAAAGTGCCTTTGTATCCTTTGAATTTCTTGTTTGGATGGGTTTTCTCACTTGTCCCATATTCGTACATCTTGGGGATCTTATGGTATGATTTGAGTTGATGTGGAGCACTTCTGCACGACGTTACATTCGAAAAACCGTCTCGTCCTTAATTTTTGCACGCCAGTGTATTTGCAACATTTTCAAATCTGCCCGTTTTAATCGGGCTACAAACATAAGAGTTTTTTCTTAATGTCTTCAATAAGCTTACGCTGATCATGTAGATTATAGTCCCTTGTGCTTTCACAGAAGTTGAAAATTTTATTGAGTCAACTTCTCCGAAATGTTATACAGAAAAGCATGGTTAAACAGACACTTTTTGTCTACCAGTTGAGGATATGATTCTCCTTTTGCCTTCAAAAAGCTGTTTTATTTCTGGTGTAAGCACTAATAAATTCAACCCGTATCGTCAACAAGGGTATGACGGGGATTTCAGGAACATTTAGTGAAAAGGAAAATTGCAACAGCAACCCCACCAGCACAAAGAACAGGCCCGGACACCCAGACACAAGGGGCGGAAAAGCCACCACACCGTGACTATAAACATCACCGAACGAGTGGGAGACCCGTTGCTCTCGCGTGAACCGATCCGGTTCTTTATTAAACTCATGCAAATACAACGAACATCAATAGCAAGCTTAACAAGACAATGAAAATTAAACAAAACATCAACACGAAAATTTACATTGAAATTTAATAATCTATTATATTAAAACAGCTACTATTAATGGGTTACACTTTTACGAATTAAATTATACAATTCTAAATCAATTAAAACAATGATCTCAAATTGTGACACTAATACCAATGTCGAATAAATAGTATAGTTACAAGTCAACAATACAAAGAGCTCTAATAACTACTCATTTAAACGAAAATAACTAAAAGCATTCAAGACATGGGAATTTACGAAACATTGAACAATCTTTCAAAAATAAAACACCAGATTAATATCAATAACCACAAATTACAACAGCTACATACAAGATACACTGCATCACTTTCAACAAATTAATTATTTACAAAACTTAGAACTGCAAGTAATTTAATTAATGCAATTTCACAAAGACAAAAATTAATTTACATACCAACAACATCCAAGTGTGGTATTTACCAAAATACCAGCCATAAACAAAACCCAACCGGTAAACCACCACTGATAACAAGAACAAAGAATTCAATACCCCTCCCCAAAATCAGTTGTAATTAATCCAGAGACCAGAAATCTCCCAAAACCTCAATAATCAGGCAAGGTATCCGGGGTAAAAGATTCTTGAATTCTGAGGTAAAAGATCCATGAATCTTTTTAGCAACTGCACACGGTAAGCCATCTTATATCTGTATGAAATAAGAGATCGTCGTGTTCAGCTTCAGATTCTTTTAGCAAAGCCCGAAACTGACGTCTTTGCAAGCTCATGTGGAAATAACGATTATGAAAGCAACATTCATCACCAGGTTCGAATCAGTACTTTTGATCATAAAAACTGCTGCTGGATATGATGATTACTAAAAATTGTTATGTCGTCATCATTTTTATATAGGGTAGAAAACCTAACTTGATTTCCAACCATAGCAGGAGTTTTATCAGCCGTAACGATACCAGCTTATGGATTGGAAAACGCGTACGAATAATGCAAGACTTAAACGAATTGTAAATATCTTGACCTTTGGTTTGTTCCTTTATTGGAATAACAGTCGATATCTCTTTTGTGACGCACATAACATGGAAAACCATTCGGATAAAAATGCAGAAGTGTGTAATATGAGTAAAATCTGTTGATTCGTCAAATTGCACAAAGACAAAAAGTTACATTTATTAAAGTTCTCTTGTAAAATCTCCACCCAATTCTGACTCATTTCTCCTGTTTTACACATGACGGTATTTCTTAACAGTGAAATATTGTTCTTAGAAGTCAATAATTAAGATTTATTCTTAAAATTGTGAAATAGTACCTCTTCAGCTTTAATGGAAGCTTCTTTCCATATTTCGCCATCTTCAAAAGGCTGTACTAATAAACTGAATGCCGTCTATGCACGATATAAACCAAGGCTCACCGTGGAATCTCCGGTCACGTTTAATTAAAATACACCTGGTATAAAAGAAAACGTATAAGATCTTTCGGACACCCTGCACTGAGATCCATCTCTTTTTTATGTATCTGATGATGGATCCCGGTGCGGGGTGTCAGAAAGATCTTATACGTTTTCTTTTATACCAGGTGTATTTTAATTAAACGTGACCGGAGGTTCCACGGTGAGCCTTGGTTTATATAGTGCATAGACGGCATTCAGTTTATTAGTACAGTTACTTTGCACGAAGATTGTTTTCTTTCAAAAGGCTTATGTTTTTTTAAAATTACAGCGGCTCATAATAACTGAAAGGAAAGGACTTCTGCACAGATAATTGCCACTTTCACTGTCGGACTTTTCGTAGCTCAGTGCCTGTGGGTAGTAATCAAGCTCTTCTTGTGGGCGGTTCGCAAGTGTCTTTCAAAGTTAGATCTTCTAGGCAGTGATACATTTGAATTACAAATAATGCAAACACATTTATATTCCATCTAAGGTAAAAAGAACTTCCTCACGGTCATTATGATAGTGATGTGTCTTATGTAAGAGTTTTAGCACTTGTGCTCGGTTCACTCATTGGGGTAACTAATAACTTTTTTTTAATTACTTGTATTAACCCTTTAACGACAAACTACCACGACCGCCAGAAAATGCATGTCTGGAGTGAGTAGGATTTCCTACCTCCACCTGTTCTTTGAATTTACACGGCCTCTATGAGTTTAGCAGAAGTCACTCTCGGTCGTTATTGCTGTCGCTAAACAAATAAGTAAAGCAGACGTTGGTATCTTCCGGGGCGATATAATTGAATCGCATGGAATCGAATTCCCTCTCCTTGGAAGAATGCAGTGATCGCCCCTGGGAAACGTCTGAAGGTTGCACATCGAGACTACAGATCGGAAGTGGTGACAGGGCACTAATCCCTCTTTTGTTAACTCGTAAAGGGTTAACAAAAGAGGGATTAGCTCCCTGGGAGAAATTCCGAAAGGAGCAATAGTTTGTTTCGGGCGTTATGGTATTCTGAGAGACACAAGAATTCAGGGCCCTTGTCGTAACAAGGTAAAATACACTGCAATGTATAATAAAGATAACTCTTATTTTCACTTAAATGCGAACTATAATTCGTGCAAGTGTCTTTATGTACGCAGCGGAATTCAATTTCAAACTTTTATGATATATGTATACGGGAAACGTGTATTTATACTACCTCTGGTACAAATTATGGAATCACCGCCACATGAACATGGAGACGCATAGTAGGCAGTATGTAGAAACGACATAAAGAAAGTAGGCGAAACGAAAATATAGTTTAATGAAAGCTGCACATCTGAGCTACAGACAGCAGGACTCATACA
The DNA here is from genome assembly GCA_039090855.1 of Macrothele yani. Taxonomy (NCBI): domain Eukaryota; kingdom Metazoa; phylum Arthropoda; class Arachnida; order Araneae; family Macrothelidae; genus Macrothele; species Macrothele yani. Next base: position 17,642,912 of record CM077017.1, read on the forward strand.
AATGAACGTAAATTATCTGACTGAAATACATAATGATGTGTAACGTGTTTGCGAAATAATTGTAGACACTCCGACATCGGAGGAAAAAAATAATTATGGAATCAACGTATAAGTTGCAAACGGAATCTAACAATAGCACACGTTCGAAATATGCAAATAAGTGTGGCAATAAAAAGGAATAGTTGTGGTTGTGAGTCAACAGTATCACGGTGTTGCTGCAATAACAGCATAGCGCCTAAGAAGGAGTTATCAATGGAAACGAGGTACAGAATTGTTAAGCGTCTTCAAGAAGGAATATCGACAAAAGATGTTGATAGTTCGTAGCCGGCAGTCTCAAAAATTGTGGTGCAAGTAAAAACGAAACGGGACGGTTATAAAAGGAAAACATACAGATCGCCCAAGGAAGACATCAAAGCGTGAGTACAGATAATAAAAATAAATGTCTTCAAAACCATAAAAATACAACAGCACAAGTGAAGACAAAATGGGTGGACGATGTCTATGACAGAACAATACGAAACCGTCTGAAGAAGATGGGATTTTCTTACAGAAAAACAAAACAAAAACCAGCTTTGACAACTAACCAAAAGAAAAGACGTTCACAGTGGATCAAAGAAAAGTAATCATAGTAACCACATTATTGGATGAAAGTGATGAATCACGGATATTCATGGGTCATGGAGATGATGCTGGAACGTTTATCTAAATCTTATAAGGGTAACTGCATCAAGAAAATAGTGAAGGTTCCTCAGTCACTCATGATATGGGGTTACACGTCAGAAAAAGGGCCAGGTGAGATGACAATCATCACAGGAACAGTCAATGCACAGGTATATATTGACATTTTAGAAAACTTTCATATTCCATATGGGATGACTCCATAATTTTTTCTTCCGATGTCGGTGTCTACAATTATTTTGCTAACATCATTATGGGTATCAGTCAGATATTGCACGTTTATTTTTTGTGAGTCCTGCTGTCTGTAGCTTAGATGTGCAGCATGTTTTTTGTTTTGCCTACTTTTGTGTCCTTTCTATATACTTCCTACTATGTGCCTCTATGTTCATGTGGCGGTGATTTTACAATATTTGCCAGAGGTTGTACATATCCGTCACACTCTTGATTTTTCCTAAATTTTTCGGAACTACATTGACGCAGGTTTCGACGAATCACTCATATTATTTCGCTTCTGACTTGGGTACACGGTGACAGTATAAAATATATGGAACATTAAAGTACGAAACGTAATAAAAACAAACACAACTTCATTTGCACAAAAGAACGCACAATATTTGTGTTACCAAAGCAAACTGAACTACAAAAAAGGCAAGTGCAATCCGACAAAGAACAAACCAATACGATAATTAGATTATATTTCAAACACGCGACCGGTGTATTCTTGATTCCTTCGTAGCGGTCGGAGTATGAGCAATTCGCTAGATTGCAAATTACATCATGCGAACACGATTTTCGATTAGATGGGTTGTTTTGGCAAAAACCAATTTCCTAGGGATCGCGGGAGACTGCAAATGGCTGCGTGATCGACCAGTCGACCGCGGTCAACGTCTTGGCCATCCCTGGTCTATTAAGTAGATGGTCGTAATATTACTGCCCATGAGTGCAAAGTTGCAGAGCCACGTACTAAATGCAATAGTATATAATTAATAATTCAGAAATATGTTCATCTGTAATAACCCAAGATATGCTTAATCGCACGCAAGCTCCACGTCACGGACCCACCTATAAATAAACGTGTGTATGATGAGACAATAGAAGTACTGTAAATGCAAGATGCTTCGATCGACAGAGTTAACAGATGTCCAGTGTGGATCGATATTACGATTCCACTTAGACAAATGCGCTGTGCGTGACATTTCAGTAGTACTGAAGATCCTTAAGACGACGGTTGGTGATGTGATGAGCAAATTGCCTTAGACTGGGGGCTAAATCTGCCAAGAAACGACCCAGTAAACCTCTAACACAAACAGAACGGAACAGGAAAGTTCTGCAAATGAGTGTCGGCTCAGAACGTAAATAAACGTTGTCTCAAATCACGCAGATCCTATGTGCGACTACTGGGACTGACTGATCTTAGTTCGACTACAGTGCGTAGGACGATGTACGACATGGGTTACCAAGATCAAGCAACCTTCCACAAGTCGCTAATCACTTCGATTGATGCTACATGCCGATTAGCGTTTTGTAAGGAACGTCGATCTTCGACTGCAAACCAATGAAAAACTGTGCTTTGGGCTGATTAGTCACGTTACATAGTTTCCCAGTCTTATGGTCGTTCCTGGGTGTGGCGAATGCCGGGAGAAATGCACATTTCGGACTGTATCTTCCCAACAGTTAAGTTTGGATGGTTTGGAGCAGGTTTTCATGGTTTGTGTTGAGCTCATTAGTCATTTTGGACAAAACCATGAACGCAATATTGGTAACAATAATTGTCCAGGACCTAAACGTCCTGGACAATTATTGTTACGAATATTGTGGCAATTATTTAAACTAGGCACATGTCTCTATGAGCAAGACAACGCACCCTGTCACACTACTTGTGTTGTTACTGTTGGGTTTTGCAAACATCGACATCGAAAATTTGGATCAACAATCCCAGAGTCCCGTTCTGAATTCTATAGAGAATCTCTGGAATGAATTGGATTTTTGGATGCTTGGAAAAAGAGATCGACCGACAAACAAAATTGACCTGGTCACTGCTTTGAAGGACAAATGGCGAAAAACATTGGCGGACCTTTAAAAAAAAACTGCTGGAGAATATTCCACGAAAACCTGAGGCCGTCGTAGGGGTGTGAACGTTTTCTCTCTCTTGAAACAAAATATTAAATTTTCTGTAAATAAGGATTATTTATAAACAGTGCTCGAAATAGAAATTTTAAAGTGCCGGTATGCTCGTATTTACCTAAAAATCATCTGGACAAAATACATTCGCCAGAAAATATCCAAAACTGAAAAAGTAAAAATATCCCTGAAAGAAAAAGTCCATTGTGTGGAAATGTAATTGACAATTCCGTGGAATAAATACTATTGCACCATAAGTCAGAAACGATGGTGGCCGATATCAATTGGTTGGTTTGTGAAATCAGCGGGCACTAGCTATGCTACACCAAGGACTGGAGTTAGACTTGTTTATAACGAGGAGTCTATACCCCAGGACCAACGGATTAACGAGACTTCCGAACCTCGGTTAATCTTTAGTAATTCAGCTGGACGTGAACCCACAACTTTAAGGTCTCGAACCGAGAAGGCAGCCCCGTTTCAATAGGGTCTTTCATGAAGTAGAAAATCGGGCAATTAGAATCTGCGCAATCGGAATGAATATTCAGTCTTAAATTAATGGCAATCTCACTATCGTCAAAAAAAAAAAAAAAAAAAAAAAAGATCCGAAGTGGAAAAAGTTAATACCCATTCCTGCAAAACTAAAATTTGTGTTTATTCTATTACTCCCAATTCTTCATTTTATGAAGAATTGGGAGTAATGTCTGGAATGTCTGGAATTTTATATCATTAAATGTCTGATGTCTGTAATTTTATATGATTAAATTAATGATATAAAAATTACAGATATCTCTAGTGGGATGAATGGGGCTTGGGCAAGATATCATGCGCTATGGATAGCTTCATTTCCATCCTTTGAAGGATTTAAATTATAGCTTATGTGTACACTACTCCCTTACCCTTTACGGTTCCCATACAGCTATTTCTCAAGGGCACGAGACACATAAGATTTCTATGTTTAAGAATGCGCCGCTCGTAAGTCAGAGACAAAAAAAAAAAAAAAAAAGATAATTTTTTTTTCTGTAGTTCCCACTACTAAAATTTGTGCCGGTATGTAAATTCTGGGTAAGAAAGTGCCGGTATATAAATTCTGGGTAAAAAAATGCCGGAATGAAACACTAGGAAACAAAAAGTACCGGTATGCCATACCGGCCCATTTGGAGCACTGTTAATTAACATGTAGGTGTGCGCATATTAATGGTAGGACTCTGTATATGATTAATGCATTGATACTATTATTACACGGACAATCAATCAAATGAGTACTACTGTCAAGTTTAGCGGCGTTTGCGGGACGCAGTTCGTCGCAGAGGCCGGCATGCTAACTGAACAATGATAACTCCTCCTTCCCATGTATCGCAACTTGGGCGGCTGTTTCTCGCTGATCACGGCATTTCACAGGTCCGTCAGCCTCCCTATTTGTCAGATCTCGCTTCCTGCGACTTTTTGGATGAAATAAACTATCTGTCCCACAAATCAGATACCACTTCAAAGAAAAAACATTTCAAGATATTGAAGATACAACAGAGAATACGACGGAGAAGCTGTTTGCTATTTCAGGAGATGAATTAAAAAAAATGCTTTGAGCAGTGGGAAAATCGCTGGACAAATTGTGGAAGTAGTTCTCTGCTTCAGTAGAGAACTACTTCCAAAAATCCAGTCTGGATAATTTTTGATCGCACCTTGTACACTCAGTATATAAAACGTTACCGATAGGGGTGATGGGGAGTTGAAATGGGAATTCCTTCCGCGGAGTGGAACAGGCCCAAGAAAGAACAGCACAACTTTCTAACAGGAGAACAGCAGAACTTTCTAACAGTATCTCAATTCACGATCATGGGCAAACGTGGTGGTCTGAGAAACTTTGATCGTGAACGTATTGTCGGCGCAAGATAGACGGGTCATTCTAACGCCTAAGTGGTAAGAACCCTAGGATATTCGAAGGCAGATGTATCAAGGGTGTACCGCGAGTATACCATCGACGGAAGTACCAGCGCCCAGAAAGCAAGCGTTGGCCGATCGCACGCCACTGATGACTGGAGTCAACGTAGACTATCTAGGCTGGTACAGACCGAGCGATTGGCAACGGCGGCGCGAATCACATCCAGGTTAAATGTTGGTGGCCCCAGCAGCGCCACCGAGTGAACGGTATGGCGCACAATGCATACCATCGGCTACGGGAGCCGAAGCCCGACTCGTGTGCCACTGTTAACTGCTCGCCATCGGACATTGTGCCGAAATCACATACAGGTTAAATGTCGGAGGCCCAAGCAGCGTCATCGAATGAGCGATATGGCACACAATGCATACCATAGGCTACGGGAGCCGACGCCCTACTCGTGTGCCACTGTTGACTGCTCACCATCGGACATTGTGCCGAAATCACATACAGGTTAAATGTCGGAGGCCATAGCAGCGTCATCGAATGAGCGATATGGCACACAATGCATACCATAGGCTACGGGAGCCGACGCCCGACTCGTGTGCCACTGTTAACTGCTCGCCATTGGACATTGTGCCGAAATCACATACAGGTTAAATGTCGGAGGCCCAAGCAGCGTCATCGAATGAGCGATATGGCACACAATGCATACCATAGGCTACGGGAGCCGACGCCCGACTCGTGTGCCACTGTTAACTGCTCGCCATCGGACATTGTGCCGAAATCACATACAGGTTAAATGTCGGAGGCCCAAACAACATCATCGAATGAGCGATATGGCACACAATGCATACCATGGGCTACGGGAGCCGACGCCCTACTCGTGTGCCACTGTTGACTGCTCACCATCGGACATTGTGCCGAAATCACATACAGGTTAAATGTCGGAGGCCCAAACAGCGTCATCGAATGAGCGATATGGCGCACAATGCATACCATGGGCTACGGGAGCCGACGCCCTACTCGTGTGCCACTGTTGACTGCTCACCATCGGACATTGTGCCGAAATCACATACAGGTTAAATGTCGGAGGCCATAGCAGCGTCATCGAATGAGCGATATGGCACACAATGCATACCATAGGCTACGGGAGCCGACGCCCGACTCGTGTGCCACTGTTAACTGCTCGCCATCGGACATTGTGCCGAAATCACATACAGGTTAAATGTCGGAGGCCCAAGCAGCGTCATCGAATAAGCGATATGGCACACAATGCATACCATAGGCTACGGGAGCCGACGCCCGACTCGTGTGCCACTGTTAACTGCTCGCCATCGGACATTGTGCCGAAATCACATACAGGTTAAATGTCGGAGGCCCAAACAGCGTCATCGAATGAGCGATATGGCACACAATGCATACCATGGGCTACGGGAGCCGACGCCCTACTCGTGTGCCACTGTTGACTGCTCGCCATCGGACATTGTGCCAAAATCACATACAGGTTAAATGTCGGAGGCCATAGCAGCGTCATCGAATGAGCGATATGGCACACAATGCATACCATAGGCTACGGGAGTCGACGCCCGACTCGTGTGCCACTGTTAACTGCTCGCCATCGGACATTGTGCCGAAATCACATCCAGGTTAAATGTCGGAGGCCCAAGAAGCGTCAGCGAGTGAACGGTATGGCGCACAATGCATACCATGGACTACGGTTGTCGACGCCCTGCTCGTGCGCCACTTCTGACTGCTCGTCATTGGATATTACTCCTCGCCTGGTGCCGAGAACATTAAAATTGGATCTCTGGAGAGTGGCGCTGCGCCGTGTGGGCAAATGAATCTCGTTTTCAGCTGTACTGAGCTGACGGGTGGACGCCGGTGTGGCGTCGACAGCATGAGGCGATGTCCCCGTTGTGCCAGGTCCGCTCTGTTCAACACGGTGGTGGCTCTGTGATGGTTTGGGAAGCCTTCTCATTGGACACATTGCATCTCTTTGTGTTGCTGGGGAGGTACTTAACCGCTGCGCGCTACCAGCATGTGCTGGTTGATCACCTACACGCTTTCATGACCTACGAGCATCCCGCGGCAAATGATCTGTTCCAGGAGGACAGTGCGCCACCCCATGGGCCACAACCACCCACGCATGGGTCGAGGAACACTAATCTAAGTTCGGAGCCGTTCCGTGGCTCCAAATATAACCGGATTACAACCCTGTGGAAGATCTCTAGGGTGTCGTGGAGCAGAGCATCAGATCCTTGGATCCTGGACCGACATCTCTGGCTGAGTTCTGAACAATTCTGCAACAGGCATAGCTGGCATTACCTCCGGAAATCCTCCGGCATCTGGTGGAGTCGATGCCTCGGAGTGTACAGGCTGTTATTCGCGCTAGAAGAGGACCAACACGCTATTAAGTAGGTATCTCTAATGTTTTGTGCAAAAGATTTTCCACGGTGAGCGGAATCTGACGGCAAATACAATTTTTCAATCGAGTTTTCCGAAGCGCAGGTATTGTCGCAAAAAGTTCGGACACATAAATGTGCATTTACGTTCCAAGTGGCAAAATATTTTTTCACCAAAATCAGAAACTATATGCAGAATTTGTTTCATCAGAAACTCTCTTAAACAAGAAATCTCACTTGTTAAATTTTTTGTTTAGTTGTTTACTACTCCTTTGAAGGTTTTTGTACCACAAGTTATTAATTTCTCCTTCACTTTTAACCTGGTCAAATTCTATGTTCATGAGTAAATTTGTACTGTGTATTAAATCGAGTTTTTGCTCTGCTTACTAAATCTCTATTGGTTAGAAAATGAAGGCTTATCGACCCACCGATCGAACCCTTTCTTTCGACTTGATAATTTACGTTCAGTAGAGTAAAATGTTTGTTAATGACTTCTACTGATAATGCCAAAACAAAAAAATATTATTTCTTGTATAAATCTTTTCTCATGCCACTAAATTGCTAATTTTTACCGCTCAGAGTATAAGTAAAGGAATCTGGACTTGGGAGTAGAGCGAAGTACACTCGTCATCTGGAGGGATTTGTTCCTGAGTTTTCCCATTATGAATTCATGGGGAAGGGGAAATGAGTTTTTCTTCCGAGAAATTATTTACCACAATAGACTTAGTTTTGCTTGACATATACAGGTGAACAAAACGCGTCATAACTATAAATGAAGTATTGGACTAAAATAAGTGGAACCGGAACAGCAAGGAAGAGCGATCCGATTTTGATCATAGTCAGTGATAATGTGAAAAACGATTACAGGAACGAAAGCTTTTGTATTTTCAAATGAGTACAAATACAATTTACTTGAGATATGAATCCAAAATTTCTTGCAATTTTTATAATTTCTATCTGGTGTGACACCCATGCATGAATACAAACGATGACTGTGGCGTGCAATAAGTCAAAGTGTGTCGGACGTAGTTTTGAGGCGCCATTCCAAACATGTTCCACTTGATATCTCAGCTAAAGGATCAAAAGTGCTGGTTAGAATTTGGTATTTTGCGATTTGCAGTTGTGTCCCTCCTCCCAAGTCATGTTTGATTGGGGACTGATCTGGTGATATCTCAGCCCATGGAATTATATTAATGACATGAATACCCAATCTGGTAATGCTGACGGTATAAGATGGATATTAAACTACACTATCTACCAACAAGTAATTGGACACCCCTGCAATCGACGATATCTGCGGTCCTGATACACGTCACTGCCGCCGCCGTTAAATTTCGTGTGGGAAACAACAACGCAACCAGTCGCATGCAAGATGCCACGCAGTTCGGAGCTCTCTGATTTCGAGAAAGGTGTAATCGTCGGGTATCACAGAAATGGCCGATCCATACGTGCTATATCCAGCGAGTTGAAGTACCCAAAATGGACAGTGGCCTACGTGATTGGCAAGTGGAAGATGAGAGGTGACTGTCGGAATGTGCCCCGACCTAGCAGACCCACAAAACTGGGAGTTAGAGACCGACGGGTGCTGCCAGAGAAATTCAGAAGGACTGCACCAAATCGATGGGCCACATCCGCGAGGAGTTTCAACAGGCGTCCGGGAGTGTTCTTTCGATGAATACCATCCTTAAGGAAGCCCATCTGCTCGGTTATCATGGAAGTGCTGCCGCCCGTAAGCCTTTGATCACCAAGTCCAATAGCGCTGCTCAGCTAACGTGGTGCAAAGAACGTAGACAGTGGACCGTTGAACAGTGGAAACAGATTCTCTCGAGCGATGAATCAAGGTTCACCCTCTACCGTTCGGATGGCATGGCCTGGGTTTGGCGTCTGTCTGGAGAACGCCTCCTGCCGGAATGTATTGTGCCAACTGTGAAGTTCGGTGGCGGTGGAATTATGCTATGAGGGTGTTTCTCCTGGTATGGCACGGGAATCTTGGTCGCAATTCCTGGTAGACTCAACGCCGAGACCTACTGCACCATTTTGGATGACCATGCGCTTCCTACGTTGTGGCAGTTTTACGGGGTGGACCCATCTTACTTTAAGGATGACAATGCCACCTGTCATGTTGCGAGGTCCACCATGGCTTGGTATGGTGACAATGGGGTTTATTGGATGGACTGGCCTGCGCAGTGCCCGGAGCTTAACCCTATCGAGCACCTCTGGGACGAGTTGGAGCGTCGACTTAAGGGGTGCCCCCACCGTCCAAAATCTGTGAAGGAACTGACCTGTCTTCTCCAAGCCAAGTGGAAGAAAATACCGCTAGCCGTCGTACAACGCCTGGTTGAGAGCATGCCCTGGAGGGTCGCAGTTGTAATCGCTGCTCGTGGAGGCTCCACCAACTATTGAAGGTGAATAAACTTCGTTTTCCTTTGCTATTACAGGTGTCGAATTACCTGTTGGTAGATAGTGTATTTTCCATAATAAGCCCAAATGAAATCATTTGGTTATGACATTTGCAGTGTAGCAGCAAATATCAGAATTGTTTTTGTGCTATATCACACGATTCTCCAAACCATTGCAATGAAATTGTGCTGTGTGTCTTTTACTTTTTGTTAGGTCTTTCTCTCTCACTCTCTTTCTGCCCCTGGTATCTTCTGACTGGTCCATAACCCATGCCAAAGAAGAAATGGCGTTTGTCGCTAAACATTAGTGAACATCATTTCAGCGTCCAATTGACAGCTGTACGAATATACCGAAGACGTTCATGACGCTGAGTAGGAGTGAGAAACAAGCAGTTCGGTGGGAATCGAGATCTCACCTAGCTTCCGTAAAAGAATTTTGAACTGTTCTTGGGGTACCGTGAGACAGAACAACACTCCTAATCTTAGAAGTGGCAGACCTTTTCATCAACGTCACCCATCAGATAGACCAGTAAAGCGTTTTGTCAGTGCTTCTAGAAGGTGGTCTTCCAGGCCTTTGAACATGCCTGCCATCTTCGTACCACTGTATCCGACATGGGTGAAGTTTGACACCACTCCGCTAATTGGTCATGCACTCATGCAGGGCGACTTTTCTCCATCTAGCAGGCCACCATCTCGCGAAGTCTGTAGGTTGAGCATAATGGACGATTAGTCTTCTTCTCGGCATGAATCTGTGAATACAACAGATTTTAATTAAGAATTTCGGAGAAAAGCTTTGAAGAAAAGTAACAGTATGTTCAATTCTAACATGGAGAGTACGCGACTTCACAGCTTCAAAAGTCGATGAAACTTTTGATAAAACTTTGCTGATGCAATGTAAAGTGCTAGGTTTTGCAACTGTTCCGACCTGCAGATACGTAGTTTGTTAGTTTCATGGATAGATTCTGGCAGGTAGTAACGATGTAATCGATGTTGAAATTATTTCGAACCCAATATTTCTCCCTGATAGTAAGCTAATACCTACAAGCGAAATCAACGTATGAAACTATCTAGAACAATACTTCCTAAACGCTTTAGAAAAGCAACAAAACCAAAATTTAATATGAGGTGGACATATTTTTATCTAATTACTGTTACTACTGTTTTTATAATTTGTTATTGTATATAATTTTAAAAACAACTGACCTGTTTCTCAAAATTGGCGTGTGAGAAGGGTGATTCGCGCCTCATTATGAGAAATGGATTGTTTTCGGTTTCTGTTGATGACAGCATTGACACCCACGTCGATGGAGTCATTTTCAGGCTCAAGAAGTTCTACCATCGAAGATTATTTTGAAATTTGGTTTTGATTTCCAACATCGCAGAAAATCCAATTTCACAGATGCACGAAGATGCGAAAGGGAGCAACACCCCCAAAGCTTCAGTAGAAAGAGTTGGATACGTTTGTTGAACATACATCCAAAACTGCGACAATGTTTTGGGGTTGAAATTCTTTTTTTAGCTGTGTCTTTGGACAGATCGTTGGGTTCTTTGTTGGCATTAATCGGTATCCCAGTCATCATGTCGCTCTGATACGGATTCACAATCGAGTTCTTTTGCTGACAGTTTTTCACCTCTTCAAGGAAGTAACAATCAAATTTTTCTTTCAATGCGTTCAAATATGCGGAGATCATTCCCACTTTTTGTCATTTCTTCTCCTTCCTTGTTTTTCATGATTTTCTATTTTCAAAAATATTCGCAAAATTTTCCCATTTCAAAAACATTTCTCTGCCCAAAAAAAAAAAAAAAAAAAAGGAAAGGAAGAAAAAAAAACAAACAAACAAACAAACAAATAAACGCGGCTGGCAACCCTTAGTTTAGGAAACGTTGGATTTGCGATGAATGGCAATAGCAGAACTGCAATCACTGTCATATTTGTTGGCCGTATAGACACAATGTACACAAAATAATACATACAACTTTGTAACCATTAATAAACTATTACAAAAGTCACTATTACAAAAATGTTGTCACATAAACGCCATGTACATCACAAAGCTTAATGCCTATTACCTTAACCTTCGAGATATACACTGACGTGCCAGAAAAACTGGTACACCAGTCTATTACTTGGTAGGTCCCCCACGAGAGCGCAGGACTGCAGACATACGACGGGGCATAGACTCCACTAGCTTCTGGAAATATACTGTAGGCAATGGCCTAACAGTCGCACGTAAACCTAACATCAGGAAGATCAACGCCAAACGTCCGTTGAAATGATGTAAAGCTCGGCGCTAGTGGACTGTGGAGTCGTGGAAACGCGTTCTCTAGAATGACGAATCACGCTTCACCTTCTGACAATCCGACGGACGAGACTGGGTGCGGATAATGCCAGGTGAATGCTACCTACCTGACTTTCTTGCACCATCTGTGTAGTTTGGTGGAGGAGGCATCATGCTGTGCTGCTGTTTTTAATGGTTTGCTCTTAGTTCTTCTACCCGGAAATCTGAACGGAGCAGCCTAAAACGATATTCTTAACCATTCTGTGCTCCCAACATTATGATAACAGTTCCGTGAAGGCCCCTTTGCTTTACCAGCAGATAATGCCCCCTTCCACAAAGCGAGGTCCATGCAGGAATGGTGTGATGACATTGATTGCGGAAGAACGTGACGGGCCTGCACAGAGTCCCGATTTTAACATCATGGAACACATGTGGGACGACATGGGTGACAGACCTGACTAATGCTTTTGTGGCAGAATGGAAGACATTTTCGCAGCAACGTACCAAAATCTAATGGAAAGCTGTCCCAGTAGAGTGGAGGCTATGTTAACAGCAAAGTATGGACTAACTCGATGTCAATTGCTTTCCTATCACAGGGAGTTTGGAGATAGGCAAGTGTCCGGATAATTTTGATCAGATTGTGCATTTTCCAGAGGACACAATTAAACTTTATCAATAGATTATTTGCATTCGGAGCGATTGCAAAGTACTACTCTTCAATCTCTTGCAACGTTTTGTCAGAGTTTTATCAAACTTTGAAGCGGTAGAGTCGGGTATTTTCCCTTGCACGATATGTTTATGGACATCCGTATATCTCTTTTTTAATATCAAAACAAATTCCCTCAGAATTTGAAAATATTTTGCTAAATTTCCTTTTAAAGTTATCATTAAATTTCGAAAAATTGGGTCGGTGTGTAGTTATGTTCAGATTTCCAATTAAAAGTTGATTTTACAATTAGTGTAAAAATCAACTTTTAATTGAAACTTTCTTCAAATGCTCTACATTAATTCCTTGATGCATTATTCGGCTTAACAAAGGTTGAAAGTCACCAAACTAGGCGTTAAATTTGTTTACACGATACAAAACGACCAAAAAAAAAAAAAAAGGTACAGATCAGATTTTATTTTCTAACTGTCGAACTGAATTTGATTAATTCTTCTGTCATATCAAGCAACGTTTGAAAACTTTCAGTATAAATAGGAAATCCCCACGTGAAAGTATGCATAGGCTATACTTGCTCTGAGGAAACAACTAATGCTTATTGGTTCGGACTTGTCTTCAGGATAACGTTTTATAATAAGTTTATCTCTTTAAGGCATTAATAATATGATTTACATTCACCATCCGTTGATTTCTCGTAGGTGTAGCAGAAATTCAATGTCAGAAAAGTAATTGTTTTGACAAGTCTTTTCTACTCCTGATTAAAGTGGCTAGTTGTTTCATCTCGCTCAAAATTGCTTTTGTCATGTTGAAATTAGCTTCACTTGGTTCTGTTTCCTCAGTTGAGAATTGCTTTTCTGCCTTTTTTGATTTATTCTCTTTTAAGTGCTACATGCACTTCAAAGATATAAGTTTCCTACAAAAGTTCCTGGGTGTTCCACGGAGGAACTTTTGTACTTTTTTAAGGTTCCAATTTGAACCGCATAGAATGTTTTGCTTGTCTTTAGAGATTTTGAGGGAATACATTCACATCTACGAAATGCGTCTTGCATTCGGCGGTGCTACTCAACAGGTGACTTTATTCCCAGTATGCTTAGCCTTCATTTCAACTTCATGAATAAATGATTGAATTTTATTTTTTGCCTATCTTGGAATTATATATTTTTCATTCTCGATGGTTCTAAAGCCTCCGGGTGTTTTGTCTCATATCGAAAAACAATATTGTCTGAGTTATCATAAACTCATCCAATGGGAAAATCATGCCTATTTTCAATGCGAAGGTAAATGAAAAAGTCCATTCCAACTGCCTTTTTTTTCATGTATCATCCTAGTGAACATTACATGATAAGTGAAGGGTGAATATTTAAGGCATTTTTGCTGTTCTTCCTGAAAGCAGCGACTCAGCAGTTGCTGTTATTACTCTTCAAACACGGCGTCTCTCCTACCCATGTCGACGCAAGAAAATCAGTGAAATGTTCTTCGGCTTTTGTTGCCATAGAACACCTGCCTCCACAAACTGCCCACAGGAGGTCTTCTGGAGATAAATGTCAATTGATGTTACATACTGATGCCACAAACATTGCGCAAAGTTTCGTCGTTTTACCGTGTGCACACATACAAGAGACAGGCCATGTTTGGTTTTACCCCAACGAAGAACGCAGTGTCGCTCCCAAAAACTCGCGTTGGCGGGCGATCTCCCAGCCACGAGATGGGATATTTTTGAAAAAGTTGCTTGCCCCAACTACCCATAGCACGTCGCACACACGGGTTGTGACAGAAATGTGTAAGGTACCGGTCCCGTGAGGGAGGCAGATCCCCACAGGTCTCTAGACCGAATCTGTCCGAGTGGAAGACTGTGGTTTCCGGTGACTGACAGACGAGCTGTCGGAACGCCGTCAGGGATCCTATTAATACCAAACTATTCGACAGAGTTCCGCATTTCCCTGCGAGGTCTACACTAAGACGGTGCAGGTAAAGTCATCAGCCTAGGTTACCTGCCAGAAAACATATCAAAGATTCACCTTTAGTTTGCATATTTGATGGTTTAGGGGATTTTTTAATCCAGCCGGGATGAATGGGAGTGTACAGGCGATAATTTGAATTTGTGATCGACGCAAAAGCGCAGGTGGTGCGGTTGGGTTCCCGCGCAAGGCGCGCCTGCGTAGAACAGTTCGCATTCGAACGACAACAGCGCTTGTCAGATCTATAATTGCTCCCAGCCAATCCCACCCCGCCGCGTCGACGTTGCGCCGGTCCCCCCATTCAGTTTGAACGGGCCAAGTGCAGGGTCACCCATCGAGCACAGACCATCGTGCTTCGATCCTCGGATCCCAAACGCAAGAATGGGGGACGAGGATACTTTGAACCATAGCACAGAAGGACCTACCTTCGAAGCTTTCATGACTGAAATAAACGAGATTTTGGACAACTCGAACACCAGGGTGTCCCACCCTGTTAGAGGTCTGCTCCGACTCATTTTGGATCGGACGCAGGTGGCTTATTGTAATCAGCTGCTGGAGATAACCCAGCAAACAGCACACCTTGAGGAGCGCGAGCGTGCGAGGAGTGAGGCAACCACTCCTACTCCAGTAAGAACTTATGCCCAGGCTGTATCTCAGACTCCTCAGCCTGAGGAGAAAAAGTAGAGAACCACAAACTTCTGGTCTTCTCAAAAGACCGGGAAAATACCACAGAAGAGGCCAAGGAGGAAGTGCTCAGAGACGTCGCCGCAGGTGATCTCGTGGTAGGAGTGAGAGGAGTTGAAAAAGTCTCTGGAAGTGGAATCATGATTGAGTGCACTAGGGCACAGGGACAGCAGAGGATCGAGAACGAGTTTGGGGAAAGAGAAGACCTTGCTGTAAACTACACAGTGAAGAAACCAAGAATGAAAAAGCCCAGAATGATTATCTATGGGTCAGAGACAGGATACCTAAAACAACACCTGGTAAGAGACATTTCCCGGCAAAATGGATTAAGAGAGACGAACGAGTTTGCCGTTATGTTTCCCATCAAGGGAAAAGATAAGTGGGTCCACTGGGCAATCGAGCTCGCCCCGGTGAACTTCCGCGCCCTTCTCAGAAAAGGCAAAGTAAACCTTGCCTGGAGGATCCTCACTACCAAGGAATTATTCCGGGAAACCCCTGCTTCAGGTTCAATGGGTTTGGGCACTACAAGTCCAGGTGCCCCGAGGTTTTCGAGATATGTGCATGCTACGGCCAGAACGGGCACAGGCACTGGACGTGCTCTGGGCACGCCTGCTGCCCCAACTCTTGGCGTGCTAACGAAATATTCAAGTTGAAATTGAAGAAGGGTCACTCCATTCTAGACCCAGAACGACCAAGCCTCCAAAGCGAGCTAGAAGTTCAACGAGGAAGGATTGATTACGGCTGAAGACACCTGGCGATCAACATGAAACTGCGCTCCCATGGAAGAAGGCGGGGACTAGGTCCCATTGTAATAAGAATACTATTTCGATGTGTAACTCTTTTCTGTGGTTGTGTAAACCAATGTGAAATTTATTTGAAATGTGACTGTAAGCTTTCTACTAATAAGACTAATAATGGATTAAAGGTTACGGCCAAAACAATGTGAAACTATTTTAAATGTTACTGTAAGCTTTGTACTAATAAGCCTAATAATGGATTAAAGGTTACGGCCCGAAGGAAAAAAATTGATCGCGTGGCGAACCGATCTCCCAGAAGTCTCTCAGTAGAATACAGGGTCCATCGTGTACGACCTCCCCAGTTCGCACCACCTGTCGGTGTGTCCGAATCTGCGGTCCCTTGTTCGGGATTGGTACCGTAGCGTTTACCGCGGGTAAATGCTCTAAGACAGTTCCGTCAAACCCTGTAGAGCCAGCATTTTGGCGGTGCAGGACGATGACTCATCGACTTACCACTGATTTGATGGCAACAGTTAATGCACTAATCCTTAGCCTAGTCTCAGAAAAAAATGCGTGACGTAAATTCTCCTCTCATATCAATGATATTTTAATAAACAAATTAATACATGAGAATGTAGTATTTCTTCTGTACAGAATTCTCAGAATTTTCTTTATCTCTGAAAAAAAAAAGATTCTGGTCATGTCTTTTGTTTATGTTTATACCATTACTTTCTGCCTGAAAGTATCTTTTCCTTTTAATCCTCAATTTTGTATCGTCTAAGCGTCCTTGACATCACAGAAGTAGCTTAAAAGGAGAAACAGCAAATCAGTTTTATTTCTTTCTTTGAGATAACATTTCATTTTCGCATCAGAAGCCTTATAACGTTTTAAATTTATGAATATAACAAAATGTAAAATTATTTTTCACACCTTCAGACAAAAGTGAGATAATTCTAAGCACCACGAAAAAAAAAATGTAGAAATTGTTTTAAAATCGCATTTTATTAGATACTTATACTCTGTAACATTGGAATTGCAACACCCAGAAGTTTTGGTAACGTTCAGCTGATGTTGACGGATGGAGAAGTACGGGAGACAAGAAATACGTGTTAATTTTTCAAAACTAATGGACACTTTTATTACCTGGAAAATGGGGAACATCAGTTAAAGGTACAACCATCCCTTTTTGGCAGTGAATTCTGCAATGACCCGTGGCACTGAGTCACGAAGACGTCTGAATGTATCCCATGGCACTGCTCACCAATCTTCCTGCACCTTTTCTTGTAGCGGCCATTGTCTGCCTGGGTTGCGGGTGGATATTGAGATGCCATACAATCACGTCTCATACATGTTCATTTAGGGACAGATCCATGGATCTTGTTGTTCATTATAGGACGTTGACAGCGCGTAAAGGTTTCCTGGAGATGTTTGCGTTATACTGACGAGCATCCTGTTGCTGAAACATGCTGCCACGTGTCTCCGCAAGAAAGGGAAAATAAAAGCATCCTGGATATTGTTTATGTATCGCCCAGCTGGTAAACTCCCTGCACTCAATACTGGAGATGTTCGGAAGTCAGGAGCCTATTTACAGTGTGGTACAACGGGGCCTTGCCCCCCCCCAAGTGTTTCATTTCTTTGTTAACATGCGACTTACATGAGAAAAAATGCTTTAATTTAATAAAAATACATCAACTTACAATATAAAATGACGCTTTAATTTTTTCTTCTGTTTTCCATTAACTTTAATTTTGTCCTGATGGATTTCAAACACTTTCATTTTCGCCCCCCCACCCCTTCGACATTTTTTTATATACGCCCCTGTCGGGAGTCATAGGTTCTTGCTCCACAGACCTCTGCCATTCGCGCTGTATGCCGCTGTACAATTACTCTTGGAATTAGTAGTTCTTCCCCGCCGTCTCCGTACGTGAGCCAGGCGATCACTGGACTCCAAACAAAAGCAAGATGCGCCGTTGTAGATCACACGACGCCATTCTGTCTGCCAGCTCCCTCGAGCATGTCACCACTCCAGACTCTGGCAATTATGACAGTTTTCCACGGACAAGCTTCGCCATGGACGCCGTGCATGAAATCCTGCCCCCCGTTAGCCTTTTAAATAGGGTCTGTCTTGTGACGGAATGCCTTAAAGCAACGCTTCTCACTCTTCCTGATGATAGAGAGCGAGAGGGCTATAGAGGCTGCAGAAGTTTATCACCGAACCAAACGATCTATCAGTGATTTAGTCGTCCTGCGTGTTTCTGTTCCAGTTCGGAGAGAGACAACACCTCCTCCCAAAATGTCTGCTAGAATCTAGCACTGTTGCGTTGGCCCAAATGTTATACAATATAGCAAGTCGGCCAGCCACCTTCTCAGAGACCAATAATCCGTCCTCTCTCAAATGCACTCAGCAGTATGTTAATGAATTCATCAATCCGCGGCGGGTTACACTCGGCGTAAGAAGCTTAAGATTTTGACGCTTTATAAAGGATTGTTTTTTCAAATTGGATTACAGGTACTGAAGACTGCCCTACGCCAAATATAGTGCCTTAAGGATTTTACTTAACAGTCATTCGATCAAGTTTTACGTCTGATGCAGCTTATTTAGGAATTTCTATTATTACGAAAATTTAAGCCGTTTTTTTATCTTTGCGTAACCACCTAATATGCTGCTATTCCCGAAAATATGCACGAAGAGAAATACAATTTTGACGCAGGGTTTACCCAACTTGTTAAACAACGAAAGGTCATGCACGTAAAGGTACGAAAATTCTACCTGCAAGTTCCACTATTTCCTGCAGGTAGCATTATTTTAGGCCGCTGTCCTATTAGTTTAAGTAGGTTGCAGTGATTATGGAATACTCAACGGATGAGCGCGCGTTTTTACTAGTGCCTGAATGATATCAATAGTAATAAAAACATTCAAACATTTAATTTCAAACGATGTTTCCAGCGGTTTAATCGATCCATATTTTAACTGAATGATGTCGAAGTCTGAATACTTTGAACGCTGAACAGATCAATTCATTAAACGAACGCACGCGTTGTTTTACATAGATGAAAACACGTTGCATGAGAATTTCATTTTTCTCATGCATATTTTGAGGTGGTCAGTTTACGTAGTAAAACTCCCTCAATGTATGATAGTTAATCTTCAGAATATTTTTAAATCTACTAAGGAATTCGGAATGAGTACAAAAGTGACATCCTTTCTCGATATACAATCTGCCCCACAATTATATGGAAAGGTGTAAAAACAGAGTAAATGTACGATTAGTGAAAATGTACGCAAAGCAATGAAAATAAACCACATAGTCTTTGCAGACACATTTTGCGGATTGAGAAAATAATAATTTCGATATGTATTAAACGTTTTAAGCATGCAGCGTACTGAAACTGTTCCACAATTATATGGAATTTCACACAAACGCGCGAACACTAACACGAAGTGCTATGCAAATTAGCCTGGCGTCAGAGCAGGATAAATATTCGGTAAACGTGATGAAGCTGATTCAGTTGTAACAATGCCACGTGGGAAACATCTGTCAGCGGAAGAGATAATTTACGTTCGGGAGTTGCACGATCAATTGATGAATGTAATTGCGATTTCAAACAAATTAAAACGATCCAAAAAATATCCAGCTCAGAAACGAACTGGACGGGATAGTAATGTTTCGCCTCGAATGAAACGACATATCCGGAAGCTCGCTGTGCATGATAATCTGTCAGTACGGAATATACACTGAAAAGCAATTGAATTACAGATACCTGTCTAGTAACGTGTAGCACCACCTTTCTCCCTGATGACGGCGGAGATTCGTCTCGCCATGGACTCGACAAGACACCGGAAGCGTTGGGAAGCCATACGGATCCACGACCCCTCAACAAGCTCCCACAGTTCACGAAGATTTCATGGATGGAGGGTGATCTCTCTCGATGGCATTCCAGATGTGCTCGAAGGGATGGAGGTCAGGTGACCTAGCTGGCCAAGGAAGCGAGGTCACGTCGGTGGAGTGTTCATCCAACCATTCGGATACAATTCGGGAGCGATGGCACAGTGCATTGTCTTGTTGCAGGATGAGGTCCCCAGTGCGATGTTGAAGACGCACAAATGGGAGCAAATGGTCGTCCAGGATATCCTGGTAACGTTGATCTGTGAGGGACGATGTCACACGTACCAGGGGTCCCATTTCAGTCCACGTAAACAGTCCTCAGACGAGAATGCCACCACCACCAGCTTGAAGAGTACCCTGCTGGCAAGAAGGATCCATCGCTTCATGTGGTTTGTGCCGAACTCGTATCCTGCCATCCGCATGTACCAACGTGAATCTCGACTCATCAGTCCAGGCAACATTTTCCCACATGCCTAGGGTCCAGTGGCGATGTTCCCGCGCCCATGCTAATCTTTGCACCCTGTGATGTGCGGTCAGCAGCGGTACCCTCGTGGGACGATGGCTTCTGTACCACACAGCGAGGAGATGGTTCTGGATGGTGTGGCGGCTTACACGTTTTTGTGCACCAGCGTTAAATTGCCGAGTGATTTCTTGCACTGTGGCACGTCTATCCGCTGTTACAATGCGAGCTAGCCGACGATGACCCAGCTCATCCAGACGCTGTTGTCTACGGCCGTTGGCCCTTGCAGGGATGGTTTCACCAGATTCAATGTACTCACGGTGCACCCGTGACACAGTGGCTCGAGAAAATTCCAAGATGAAGTGACCCATTCGTCGGGCCCCGACAATTTGCCCACGATCAAATGCGCTTCGATCCTTCGTTTTACCTATACTGCGTCCGAGTCTTAGTTATTCCCGTCGCATCACTCCTTATATTGTCGGATCGCTGCGTACGTCATGTCGTTTCCGTTTACAGGGCCGTCCACCGCGCTACATTTGCATAACGCCAGCTGTCTCTAATGCAATTGCTCTTCAGTGTAAGTCAACATGGAAACGTGAAAATGTCGAAAAGTACGGTTTACAGAGTATTGCAGCAGACATCCCTCGTGAAATATGCAAGACTGTTAAAGAAACCGCCTTTAACTGCACAGCACACACAAGTTCGATTAAACTGGGTCCAAAGGCCACATGTCATGGAAGTACGAATGGCTCCAACTGTTAGTTAGGGATGAAAAGAAATTTTAATTTAGATGACCCAGACGGTGCGAAATATTATTGGCATGATATGAGAACGGGAAAACGCCAAATATTCAGCCGACAATACGGAGGAAAGTTCCGTGATTGTATGGGCCTTTTTTGGATTTAATGGGCAAGGTAATATCTGCGTTTGGTCAGGACGTCAAAATGTCGTAACATACCAGGAACTTTTAAAAGACAGTTTGCTCCCAGCTGCTGCTGAAATAGGTGGTCCTGATTGGGTTTTCCAGCAGGACAACTCGAGCATTCACAGAGCAATCTCTGCGATGGCCTGGATGAGATCGAGCAATGTCAAATTAAGGCCGTGGCCAGCTTATAGTTCGGATCTCAACCCAATTGAAAATCTTTGGGGAATTTTTTTTTTTTTTTTTGATAGGGGGTTTAACGACAACCGTGAGCAACTCAATGGGCTATGAGCAGTCGCCTGTCCCTAATTTAGGATCACTGGCTCCAGGGAAGGGAGAGAGCCAGTGCCGTAAGACAAACACAACATCACAACATCCATGCCTCACCGGGATTCGAACCCGGACCCCTTTCGGACGAATAATCAGAGGCCATCGCTTAGACCACTGCGCCACCGGGCCGGCGAATTTTGGTTCAAAGTGTTTATGCCAATCACCGGCAATTTTCAAGCGTTAAAGATCTGTAAACCGAAATGCTGAACTGTTGGTATAATATTGACGGTACAATTATGCATAATTTAATATACAGTATGCCAGAATGCATATTTCAGCTTATGAAAGAAAAATCGATTAATTATTAATTGTGTTTGCCATTTAAATAATCTTCTGTTTTTTTGTTTCCATATAATTCTGGGACAATGTTACATAGTTTGATTTCATAAAGTGTGACGTGCCTACCCAGCAGGACGCATACTCCATAAAGGCAGATAGCAGCAACAACGAACGTCCGCGTAGCTCAATTGGTAGAGCGACTTATTCCGGAATGAGGGGACCCGGGTTCAAGCCCCGGCGTGGACAAAAATGACGGAGGAATTCATTTCGTTATAATGACGGAACGTTCCGGATGACCCGGCCGTTCGAAATCTCGCAATGGAGTGATGTTCTTTCCACACCGCGAGAAAAGAAAAATAAGAGAATCCCTTCTCCAGCGCTTCGAAAAATAAATGTGTGTGACGTTGCATTCCACACACCAGATTGACTGGGAGTTCTCAAGTGCACGTTCTACAGCGGATGGCTGCCTACGACGATTCATGGTCACGGCTGGCCCGTGGGCCATGCCCCCGGCCCTCTTTCGGCTACGGGGGATGTGACGTGCCTGCCCAGGAGGACGCACAAGCCATAAAGGCAGATAGCAGCAACAACGAACGTACGCGTAGTTCAATTGGTAGAGCGACTTATTCCGGAATGAGGGGACCCGGGTTCAAGCCCCGGCGTGGACAAAAATGACGGAGAAATTTACTTCGTTATAAAAGCTAGAATATTATGTAAAGTACCTGTTGTCAACAGCATTTGATGTGTGTATATTATTTTGCTGGTCATAATACATAATGTTCCACTAGAAGTCTTTCTTATTTCCTACATGCAACTGTTTTCGTTTAAAAAATTATATTTCCATATATATATGGGACGGACTGTATTATAGTTTTAGACAATTCCAGAAATTTTAATCAGGTTTCTTTCAATCGCTTTCCAGTTTCACACTCTGAAGGCTTTTGCAATAGATTACTTGTTCTTTTCGCCTTTCTCGCGTCTGTTTCTCAGTTTCCCTTTAAGTCCCGCCCTAATATTTTTCTCGGCATACGTAGTCTGTAGCTACTTTTTCTTTTGACTTCGCTTCTATGTCTACATCTATGCTTGTCTCTGCATTTCTTTAGATTTCTGACCCATGCGTTGTAACATGCGTATTTATCACTCTGTTATTATATGCATTCACTCTACAACTTGTGCGTCTTTCGCTCTTGGTCTTTTCACGCACGCAGACATACAGATATTACACACAGCCTCTCTTCATACCACTTACCTGGCTCTTTTGTCCTTCTATTTCCGTTACTTCCTATTGATACTAAGCTACGTAACAGTTTTAGATCCTGGTGCTTCTTCTCTGACAGTGGCCTTGGCTTCGCTTTCGTTTTCCCGTCATATTCTCTTTCCTGGCTTTTCTTCATCTATATCGAATATTTTTCTCGTGAAATCTAACTCATAAGCTATTTGTAATCTCTGGAATATTTTTGTTTCGTGTTTATAGATGTAACAAACTTCCGTTATAATCCCAAATCCTAATACCATCAGAATGGTCAAACGTTCGCCAGAAATTTCGGTTATCTAGCATATTATTAAAGGCACTTGATTGATTCATATCAACTTTTTCGTCGTTCACAATACCTACTGGCATCTCCATGTTCTGGTGATGTAGAATTACTAATATTCATTCAACGTACGAGTATAATTCTTCAAGATAGATTCTTAGCCAATGGAGCACAGTTACCTATTACCGTCAAAGTATTATATTACCTATTACTTCGAAATAATTTTTTAATGGCAAGAAGAAGGGAAAATAGTTGAAACACAATGTAGTGGCTGTGTAGTGTACAACAGGGTGAGGCAAAAGTTCGTCCCGTTTTGCGCTACACGTACTATTGAGCCCCTTTTCTGTGCAAAACGCAAGCTAGCATCAACTGCGTAGCCCCCATGACGTGGATTTTGTATGGAGCCACATTGTGTTTTCAAGTGAGAAGAGGGTGGCGGTCATAAACGTGCTGTTCGAGTGCTACTACGCCATTATTGAAAATAAAAGAGTTAAATGCGGCAGCAGTAGCGAGACAAACTTGTGCAGTTGAATGCAAGGAAACAATAGCTAGTAGCACCGCACGAACATTATTGTTGTTGATACCAGCCTCGAAGACAAGCCGAGGTGAGAACGTCTAACGACCAGCAACACTCACATAATGGTCGAAGCTGTGACAGCGAACCCCCGTACCAGTACACAACAACTGGCAGCTGAGATGGGATCTTCCCAATTCACCATCATTTCTCACCCGCACCAACTTGGTTTCTTCTCCAGCCATCACCGAATGGTTCCCCATGAACTGACATCCCAGAAGGTGAAATAAGGTGTCGCTTTCTCTCGCAGACTGCTGTCAAATCCTCAGGACGATAGGTTTTGGCATTGTATCTTCACAGCTCATAAAAAGTGGATATTTCTGCGTTATGCACCACTGAGAACCAGTAGCTGAGGCTAAATCTGGAAGCGCAATAGGTGGTACAAAAAGGTGGGTTCGAGAGGAAAGTCATGCTCTGCGTTTGGTGGAATTGTGAGGGTCCTGTACACTGGGAATTCGTGCCAGATGGTTAGGCTGTGGACGGAAACCTCTTTGCCGAACAACTGCAGAGGGTCCATGATGCTCGGTCCAACGCTACCTTGTGCTAATCAGTAGGAAGTGGGCTTTGCTGCAAGTAGATAATGTCCCGTGTAATACCTCTAGAATGGTCCGCCGAAAACTACAGGAACTGGAAGAGGTTCAGATTCTACCTCATTTACGCTGTCCAACCCTAGGTTGAAGAAGCGTATATGCTCCAGCTTTTTGTCCGTCTGTCTGTCTGTCTGTCTGTCTGTCTGTCTGTCTGTCCGCACGATAACTCGCGTAAAAATGGTTCGATTTCGATGAAATTCTAGTATGTGGTAAGGGACAACATGGGGACGAACCCTATTGAAAATAGGAGAAATGGGATCAAAAGTCAGAACATAGGAGCGGGATCCCTTCCATCGCCCTTATGCGCCATAATTTACGTAAAAATGCTTCGATTGCGACAAAACTTTAGTATGTTGTTCTGGAGGTATCCTGAACCAATTCTGTTTAATATAATCGAAATGGGGTCAAAGGTCAGGCACAGGAGTGAGATTTATTCCACAGGTATTATCCTCATAACTTGAGTAATAACTTGAGTAATGATTTCTGGTATGTTGGAAAGCGTATCATAATCAATGCATCGCATGATTTTACTAACTTATTTTCCATTCAGTGCGGAGCTTCCCCATTCGATTATCACCGGTTTGGTCCCATGGCCCATTTCCAACAAGGACGACACCTTTGCTTCAGTGGTGGACATGGAATACGGCACCAGCGAGTTTCCTGTCCTCGAAATTTGCCGTGTCTCTCTTGGAACGTTGGCTAGTGAATAGTCATTTGCCAACGTTCCACACTTTGTATGTTTCAGAATGAAGGGAGCGTGTATCGCTTTCTTGCATTATTAAACTTTTTAGCTTTCGACAGGGACTAGCTTTTGACTCACCCTGGTACTCACTTTCATTCGGCTGTTCTGGAATGAAAAATATCATCGATACAACTGTGGTTTTAATTATTCATCTTCTTGGAATGGAAGTCCAAAACCTCGGTGAATGCCTGTCTGTTCTGATCTTTCCTTCAGAAAAAAAAAATAAAATTAACCACCATTACTTAGCGTTCTTGTTGCATTCTTGGGACGTCATGATCGATTATGATTGAGCTCATGCTTTTACAAGATGTCGTCTTTTTTACGCTTTCCAACCGTTGGTTGAAGAAGCGTATATGCTCCAGCTTTGTCCGTCTGTCTGTCCATCCACGTAAAAATGGTTCGATTTCGATGAAATTTTAGCATGTGGTAGGGGATCATTTGGGGACGAATCCTATTGAAAATAGGTGAAATGGGGTCAAAGGTCAGGACATAGGAGCGGGATCCATTGGATTGCCTTTATGCGTCATAACTTACGTAAAAATGGTTCGATTTCGATGAAATTTTAGTATGTGATAGGGGACAACCTGGGAACGAATCCCTGTCGAAAATGGGCGAAATGGGGTCAAAGGTCAGGACATAGTAGTGGGATACATTCCATCGCCCTTATGCGTCATAACTTACGTAAAAATCCTTCGATTGCGACAAAACGTTAGTATGTTGTTCCGGAGATATACTGAACAAATTCTGTTTAATATCATCGAAATATGTTTAAAGGTCAGGCCACAGGAGCGAGACTTGTTCCACATTCATTATCCTCATAACTTGACTAAAAATGTTTCTATTGAGACAAAACGTTAGTACGTTATTCCAGAGGTATACTGAACCAATTCTGTTGAATATCATCGAAATGGGGTCGAAGGTCAGGACACAGAGGCGAGATTTATTCTACAGCCATTATCCTCATAACTTGAGTAATGATCTTTGGTATGTTGGAAAGCGTGTAATAAACAATGCATTGAATGATTTTACTAACTTGTTTTATTAACTCCGTTATAACACTTGAACACCTAAGTGCTGAAACTCAAATATAACACTTCACTTCAATCGCTAACCTAACTGTCCAAGAGTTCAAAAGCAGTATCACAATAAAATTAACTTAAATATTATTCGTATATAATCTTCGCTTACTTATGTGCCACTTATGGCACAGTAGAATCGAAGCTATGACTTGCTCTCACGATGACTAGCATTTACAAAAAGGAAATGTTTAATTCACTCACTACTCTTAGTACAACTCAAAGGTTTTGAACATGCTGAAAGCTTTGACCACTATCACTGCAACAACTAATGCACAACACATAGTATCATAAATAAGTACAGTGCTGGCCATTAAAGTGCAACACCAGGAAGATCGCATCCCAGGGGCTCGAAATTTGGAAAGAGCGCAGAACACGAGCGCCCCTGTAAATGATTCACCTGGCAGCACATATGGAAATCATGTGGGATAGTAACGCCCCCTGGAAGTCGTATAAGAGGGGTGAACAAGGAGCCGGTGTTAAGCACTCGAAATGTGTTTGTTCGCTGTTCCTGGCCACGGACAGCTGCAGCATGCCCTGTCGAAGAGAATGGCAGCCTTACCAGCAGATTTCCGACTTCGATTGCAGGAGAATTGTGGCATATCGGGATTGCGAATTATCACTCCGAGACATCGGTGCTCGTATGGGTTGGCATGTGGCCACAGTGGGGAGAATATGGTGTCAGTGGGTAGCGGAGGAAAGAACACACTGACGTGCTGGATTCTAACGGCCCCGTCACACCTCCGAATTAGAGAACCGACATCAGATACGCATGGCTCTGAAAGTTTCGCACAACCACATCGACCACCGTATCTCAACAATTCGGGTGTGTGGCACAACACCCAGTCTCCGCACGGATGGCTCGACGTTGTCTACAGCAGCGGGGCATTTTTGCATGGTGCCCATTTCTTTGACTACCTTTGACTGTACAACACCGGCGCCTGCGACTGCAATGGTGCCAAGAATGTCGCGCGTGGAGGAGCGAATGGCGAGGCATCGTGTTTTTCGACGAATTCCGCTTCAGTTTGCAGCACCGTGATGGACGAATCCATGTCTGGCGGTACCGCGGCGACTAGCTGAATGAGTCCTGCATTTTTCAGCGCCATACCGGCACTGCACCCGACGTTATGTTATGGGGTGCCATTAAATTCCACTCCCTCACGCGCCTCGTCCGCGTTACCGGTACACTGAGCAGCCATCGTTACATCGCTGAGGTGTTGAAACCTGTTGTTGTACCATATCTTCAGGGACTGTCTGGTGCCATTTATCAACAGGATAATGCGCGAACGCGTGTGGCACGCAATGCCCAAGACGTCGTGGATCGCCACCATGTGCCACGTCTTCCTCGACCCGCCTGGTCCACGGATATGTCCCCTATTGAAAACGATTGGTCAATCATCGCCGGACGACGAGCACACCAGCAACCACCCCAGGCTACAACGGAGGAACTGTGGCAACGTATCGAAGCAGTGTGGACGGATATTCCCCAAACACACATCCAACGTCTCTTCCTCTCAATGCCGGGCCGTGTAGCAGCTGTAGTTGCAGCCCAAGGTGGCTAAACCAGATACTGATTGTTATGTGTTCCCCTCGTCTCACCATCTTGTATTTGTAATCGATTCACCCTTGTATCATCTGCTTTATGTACAATAAATATGGCTGTGATATCTCTTGTCTTTCGTGGTGTTGCACTTTTAATGGCCAGCAGTGTACATGAGTTTCAGTTCGAAGAATATTTCGTCACATTTCCCACTTTACACACATAGCTGTCTTATTTTATCTCTGTTATTTATCTTTGACCTGCTGCCAGTGTTGCCACATGAGTAGACTATCGGGATTTCAGGTACGACGTTATGTTTTCAAAAGAGCAAAAGAGAGACAAATACAATTTATGTAACAGATAAAAACAAAATACAGAAAGTTAAAACAAATTACATACTTTACAAGAATAAACGCCCAAAGTACAGAATATGTGACTGTGTGTCAAAAGTTAAGCACAAAATGGTATCGATCCACACTGCCCTTCAAAAGTTAAGCACAAAATGGTATCGATCCACACGGCCCTTCAAAAGTTAAGCACAAAATGGTATCGATCCACACGGCCCTTCAAAAGTTAAGCACAAAATGGTATCGATCCACACGGCCCTTCAAAAGTTAAGCACAAAATGGTATCGATCCACACTGCCCTTCAAAAATTAAGCACAAAATGGTATCGATCCACACGGCCCTTCAAAAGTTAAGCACAAAATGGTATCGATCCACACGGCCCTTCAAAAGTTAAGCACGAAACAAAAAAATGGGTAAACTTCAAAATGTAATTAACCAATTTATGTCAAACTTGAAAGCATGATACAGCGATGCATAGGGTATATATGCCTTACAAGTATGATTCAAGCTATAAATCTGATAAACCTATAAACCGCAAAATGCATGCTTAAAATGATGTACATTCCCAAGATTATCCTATGCAAATCATATAATCGGTATGGAATGTGAACATCCCCATCCCCCCTAGAAATAGGAAAAGCTTGGCATTGATCAGTCATATCATCAATAAAGCGATCTGAGAAGTGGATAGGCAAAAGTTATCCCTAGCGAATGAGAGCCAATTTGAGGACTCGTAGGGTTAGGGAAGGGGCCTGGAGGGCAGCAATTCCCCATGCCACAAATGTTTGATGCGGCTGAGGTCTGGTAGAAATGCGGGCTATTACATTCGTCACCTTGTTCATTAAGCTATGCGCCGATGAAATTAGCTCTGTGGGGAAGTGCATTATCATCTATTACAATGAAATTTACACCAACTGCACCGTTATAGGATATCACATAGGATTTGGAAATGTCATCCCGGAAGTTTTCGCCAGTCACAGGACCTTTAGAAAAACACGGTTGTCTGTAAGGCTCTCCAATGAAACACCAACCTAGGAAGTCACATTACCATCACGGAAAGCACTTGGTTCGCTGATGACTAATGCTCGTATGGCGGGAAGCTGGATCCAGATAAATTATCCATGAATAAGATATTAGGCCACCGTATCGAGGAACAATCGACACGATCATGACACCAAATTAAACTGGAGTTCCTATGATTGGCACGTAGCAGCGCGCGTACAGTAGGTCTACTGGCTCCATGCCAGTCCACAGTTGTGAAGCTTTCTTGCTACACTACAGATATATATCTGGGTTATATATATATACGCAGTTAATAATGAGATGTAATGGTCATCTGAAGGGTTCTTCAGTTTTGGATGCCTTACTCTTAAGAAATAACAAATACACTGCTGGCCACCCAAAATGCAACACCAAGAAGGACACGAGATAGCAAAGCGAGATTTAGTGGACACATAACAACAGATACAAAGATGAAACGATTGAGCTTACAGGCCCGTGCGACTTGCGGAACACGCAGACATCAATAGTTCGGGTGGCCTCCAAAGCTGGCAATAACGGCCGCTACACGCCGCGGCATCGAACGAGAGAGGCTTTGGATGTTGGCTTGGGTATGTCGGTCCAAGCTGCTTCCACACGTCGCCACAGTTCATCAGGCGTAGCCGCGGGTGGTGCTTGCCGGGCCACTCGGTTGCCGATCAGCAACCAGACGTGTTCGATGGGCAACATATCGAGAGAACAGGCGGGCCAAAGCAGCAGTGACACCTGGTGGGCCGTGAAGAATTCTTGCACGATGCGTGCCACGTGCAGGCACGCATTGTCCTGTTGAAATGTGTCCGCTGGCAAGCCCTGCAGGTAAGGGAGGACTACAGCCTCCAAAACGTCGGAGATGTAGCGGTGGCTGTTGAGTGTACCGGCGATGCGTACCAGAGGTGTGCGGGTGTTATATCCAATTGCGTCCTAAACCATAACGCCAGGCGACGGACCGGTATGGCGATGCATAATGGAGGCGTCATACAGTCTCACGCCGCGGTGCCGCCACACGCGGATCCGACCATCGTGGTGTTGCAGGCAGAAGCGGGATTCGTTGGAGAAGACAATGTCGTGTCATTCCGTAGCCCAGGTGCGGCGTTCAACGGCCCACTGCCGCCGCACTCGCCGGTGGTGTAACGTCAATGGTAATGGGAGCAATGGGCGCCGTGCGACAAGTCCCCACTCCTGCAGACGACGTCGAACGGTACGTGCTGACACAGGTGTTTCGCAACACACCCTAATTCCTGCGCTAACGTTCGTGATGTGACGGTGCGAGCCGTCAATGCCCGTCGCACAACATGCCGGTCCTCTAGATCGGTGGTGTGCCGCGGCTGCGGCAATCGCTCACGTCGGTCCCTCCGTTCCTCTTGCACACACCGAATCCATACTTGCCTCACTGTGGCTGGATGTCGTCCCACACGGGCGCCGATGTCTCGATACGATAAACCGCTGTCGCGATAAGCCACTATTCGTCCTCTGTCGAACTCCGAAACGTGCTGGAATGACTACCGTATTCTGCGACGAAGCATCAGGAAGCTTCCCACGCACAGGTCCGGCAGCACAACACACTTCTACTACTTACACCCCGCCTTCCGTGCACCCTTCTTAGAGTGCTTCTCGGTGGCGTGCCGGGCGCATATGACTTGCATATGTCCTGCAATGCTAATCGTTTGCATGTCCTCTCACGGGCGACGCATGCTGCAAATATCAGGCCAATCGGATGCTTTCTTCTTGGTGTTGCATTTTGGGTGGCCAGCAGTGTACATATACGAACCGACATACTTCTGTGATTGAGGGCCGCTGGTAGCTTAGTGGGCAACGTTCATGACTGCCACGGAAAGGACCTCAGGTTCGATCCCAGCAGGTACGAACGCTCGATCCACTAAATATCCGCCGTGCGTCGGACGGGCATGTTAAGCCGTCGGACCCCGGGTACTGGCCCCCCGGTAATAAATAAGGGCGTCTTTCTCCCCCTTTCTACTTCGCTTCCGTGTCACTTTCCTATCGGGCACTCTAGCCCAAATCTCCTAGCTTCCTATTTCTAAGGGTTGTTTGAGACCTGGGGTCAGACACTCCCTTCCTAAAATCCTCTGCACTTCATCATCATCTGTGATTGATTGGACAGTCTCTGACTTCCCGAATGCTCTTCATCATTTTGAATCCTCTGGATATCTTAAATGCTACGTTGAGGAGAACGTGGCTGCTCCAGATTTACGCTGTTCACTTTGTTCCGAAAGCTTTTCGATGTAAAGCAATCTTTATATTAGGCGTTTTTGCATGCCTCGTCCTGCGGGAATAGCCATCCAACAAATGTTTCGACATGTACATATCAAAGCGTAGCAGCACAGAGAATATTATGCAGAAATTTCTATTGATTTCTTCGGTGCTCAGACTGTGTGTTTTGCGCTTAACTTTTGATGGCAGTGGATAAGAGTGCTTATGAGGAAAAAGGAAATCCAGAGATCGAATTTCAACTTGTATTTTCTTATTTTATATAAATAATACCACAAAAAAGAAACAAATTAAAACTTGTATATTTATACCTAATGATATTTCCCTTATTTATCACTAAGAGTATGAACACTGATGAATAATTCATGTGTATTCTTCATCCCATGAAAAAACTGTTCAGAAGAAACTGTAAAACACAAAAATACAGAAAGTAACTCACTGGCGCGTTTCCTTTGCTTTAGCTGCAGTTCGGTAATGCAATCTACCTGTAGATTTGCTTTGGATAAAAATACCTTGACATGGATCACTTCTAAGAATATTGTTCCTCAGCAAATTAAATTTGCATCTTTTAGATCTCAAGATTTTCCGAGATGAAGTCTCACAAGCACTTCAGTTTCTGGGGCAACCGGAATTTTCAAATTTTTCAGCATGACAAGCATCGCAGCATCTTATAACAGTCCAAAGTGTGCATGGAAAAAAGTTGTCTCTCTCGGGATGTATTGCCAACTCTTTGTTCGAAAATAAGATAGTTCGGTGTTTTAAAATGTCGTACATTTTGTAGCGTTCTTGCAGATTCCTTATAAAAAGACATTTCCGAAATATGAATTTGAATATGCGCAACGCGTTTGAGATTTAATATTTAAAACATAAAATGTGTTCACGAAATAAATCTTTTGAAAGAAATCAAGAGGAACACATAATTCAATGCATTTCATTGCTTGATAGCTCGTCATTTAAAATGCGTGACAGCATTTTAAACAACGTACACTATCTACCAACAAGTAATTGGACACCTGTGATAGCAAAGGAAAACGAAGTTTATTCACCTTCAATAGTTGGTGGAGCCTCCATGAGCGGAGATTACAGCTGCAACCCTTACGGGCCATACTCTCAACCAAGCGTTGTACGACGTCTAGCGGTATTTTCTTCCACTCGGTTTGGAGAAGCCAGGTCAGTTCCTTCACCGATTTCGGACGGTGGCGGCACCCCTTAGGTCGACGCTCCAACTCGTCCCAGAGGTGCTCGATAGGGTTAAGGTCCGGGCTCTGCGCAGGCCAGTCCATTCGATTAACCTCATTGTCACCATACCAAGCCATGGTGGACCTCGCAACATGACAGGTGGCATTGTCATCCTGAAAGTAACATGGGTCCACCCCGTGAAACTGCCACAACGTAGGAAGCGCATGGCCATTCAAAAAGGTGCAGTAGGTCTTGGCGTTGAGTCTACCAGGCATTGGGACCAAGGGTCTTAAGCCATACCAGGAAAAACACCCCCCATAGCATAATTCCACCGCCGCC
The DNA here is from genome assembly GCA_039090855.1 of Macrothele yani. Classification (NCBI taxonomy): domain Eukaryota; kingdom Metazoa; phylum Arthropoda; class Arachnida; order Araneae; family Macrothelidae; genus Macrothele; species Macrothele yani. The sequence goes on from CM077017.1 coordinate 17,675,777, forward strand.
GAACTTCACAGTTGGCACAATACATTCCGGCAGGAGGCGTTCTCCAGGCAGACGCCAAACCCAGGCCATGCCATCCGAACGGTAGAGGGTGAACCTTGATTCATCGCTCGAGAGAATCTGTTTCCACTGTTCAACGGTCCACTGTCGACGTTCTTTGCACCACGTTACCCGAGCAGCGCTATTGGACTTGGTGATCAAAGGCTTGTAGGCGGCAGCACTTCCATGATAACCGAGCAGATGGGCTTCCTTACGGAAGGTATTCATCGAAAGAACACTATCGGATGCCTGTTGAAACTCCTCGCGGATGTGGCCCATCGATTTGGTGCGGTTCTTCCGAATTTCTCTGGCCAGCACCCGTCGGTCTCTAACTCTCAGTTTTCTGGGTTTGCCGGGTCGGGGCACATTCCGACAGTCACCTCTCATCTTCCACTTGCCAATCATGTAGGCCACTGTCGATTTTGGGTGCTTCAACTCGCTGGATATGTCACATATGGATCGGCCATTTCTGTGATACCCGACGAATAACACCTTTCTCGAAATCAGAGAACTCCGAACTGCGTGGCATCTTGCATGCGACTGGTTGCGTTGTTGTTTCCCACACCATATTTAACAGCGGCGTCAGTGACGTGTATCAGGACCGCAGATATCGTCGATTGCAGGGGAGTCCAATTACGTGTTGGTAGATAGTGTATTATAAATTCTAAAAGGCGTAAACTCATTCTTAAAACAGCAAAATTTATTGCATATCTTTACCAAATATCGGTTTTACTTCACGTTTCAGTGGAATAAAAACGGTATTCAAAAGATCTGAAGTTTGCTTTCTGGTCATGTCAGAAACGTGACTATCCCCACTGCAAATAAAAGCAGTGATTATTAGGTCAAAACATAATGAGAAATATAAGTGACACAAGAGAAATCAACATTCAGACTTTTTGCTCTGCGGACATGAGTTATGCTCGTCAGTCGTGGTTCCTGGGGCAAGTAACCTTAAATTAGACACAAGAGACGGTCACTTTTAGTGCGCATGAAGATCGTTTAACGAGAACAAAAAGTGAATGATGAGATTTGAATCTCTAAAAGAAACCCAGTGAGGATATAAGAAAAACTTGGGGAGGGTATTTTCATAGAGAATGGTGAAGGCTAAATCAGTGACTTTGAAAAAATGATGCACAACTGAAATGTATCAGATTGTACAGTGTGAGCCAAAAGTCCCTGTGCACCTGACGTACTGTGATAAGAAATACTAATAATAAGAAATTTATGAAATGTAGTTACCGCGAACGTACATACAATATTGTGAATTGAGAAGTCCGTGTGTTTGGGGCGGGGCTACGCGCATCCTGCCGTCTGATCTTGAACGACGCAGCTTATATTTTCGGCGTCTGGCAGTGATTGAATCAGTCAGTAGTGAGGAGTTACAGCGGCCAGTTGAGCATGGTGTTGTCGCTTGAGGGTCGAGTGTTTCTGATTGAACATGTGTTCCGTAGTGGAGGTGAATATACGGACGAAGTCAAACGCAAGTACAGAGAACAATTTCCTGATACTGAAGCACCCCATCGCAATGCAGTGAGGCCGTTTATTGAAAATTTTCGTAAAACCGGATTAATGAATGAGAGATGCTCCGAGAAGAGGTAGGCCGCAAGTGTTAACAGAGGGAAAAGTTAAGGATATTTCCGTTCACATCACTAAAAGTCCAAAGAAATCGTTTCCAAAATTCGCACAACAAGCAGGTGTATCGTACAGCAGCACCCGTAGGGCACTGAAGACGCGACTGCAGCTCTACCCGTACAAAATCGAAACAGTGTACGAACTGAAACTCACAGACTACGATAAGAGTGGGGAATATTACAGATGGTTCAAAGACTTCATTAATGACAACGAAGAGGATATTCTGGACGTCACGTTTTTCTCCGATGAGGGGCTGTTCCACTTATCGGGATATGCGGACAGCTAAAACAGTCGCATGTGGTCTTCCAATAATCCGCATCAGATACACGAAATGCCATTACATGATCAGAAGATTGGTGTGTGGTGTGCGATTTCTCGAAGACGAATTGGGCCCATATTCTTCGAGGGGGTCATAAAGGCAGCAACTGTGCTAGGTGCACAGTGACGTTTGGCTCACACTGTAGTAACGTTACATTACGTCTCTCTTCAGTACTACATGTATTAAGGTCGATCGGGAAGTAAGTAAACACTTTCAACTTACCATTTCCTGTAATGGCACAGCAATGATTACAATATTTTAGGGTAGTTATTAGGAGTTCCCCCTCATCATCAGTAATACATCTCCAAACTATAGGCAGTTCACGAACACCATTAAAAGTGTTAGTGCCATTAAGTCTGCGGGAAATGTCTGCTTTCGGAGATCAAAACCTTGCTCGTTGTTTAACTAGTACAGGCAGCTCCCTTTTCAAAAGTCCAAATCAGCTGAAACCACAGGGTTTCATATCCAGTGAATAAGGTGGTAAGGGCAGCTCCATCCAACCTTTGTGTTCAATGAACACCGAACAATCCCGGCATTGTCATGTATGAGGACAGGTCGCTGTACATGATGTCGCAGTGCCCACGCCGTGATAAGCTTTTCCACAAATGACTTACACCTGATCTCATGTCATGGTCAGGGTGACCAGATGACTTTTTGAAATGGGAGGACAGTTTCATTAAAAAAGGACATTTCGAGAAAAAGGAGGACACAATAAATTTGTACAAAAATAAATATGAATGTATATTGTTTGTTTTTAAATTTTACTGTTTGAGAGTTTGTACGTGTAAAACTTTAAAAAAAGAAAGAAAGATTTTAGTCTGCTTGACCTTTTTACTTATATTTTTCACTGAAAGAGATTTTCTTCGGTACATCGAGTTTCTTTAACAAATATTTGTGAAATTCAGAGCATGGCATGTCTTTCAAATTGCATTTTACTAGCAATATAGCTCTCACCGTTGTGCTCAATGAACACCATCCAACCGTTAAATAAATATGGACAATGACATCTCTGAAGAAATATCTAAAAGAAAAAGAGGGCTCGGACTTACTTTAACCGTATCAAAACCACAATCACAGATTCAAAGCTAGATATCAAAATCAGAGCTAACATGTTCAACAGCTGTATCCTTCCATCTCTAACATACGGCTTTGAAACATGGAGCACCACTCAAAAAGAGGAGCTTAGTGTTCAAACCACCCAGCATTCCATGGAAAGAAGAATCCTGGGTATAAGTAAAAAAGATCACATCACAAACCAACTATCAGAAGTTTAACTAGTGTAAAAGAAGTAGTGAAAACGATATAGGGCTACTGAGAAGATGGGCAGGTCATATTGGCAGACTCACCGACAACAGGTGGACCTACTGTGTCACAAACTGGTATCCAAGATCCACCAAGAGAAAACCTGGTAGACTTCCAACTAGATGTGAAGGCCCTTTTTAACCAGAGCAACAGGAAACAACTGGAGAAGACTGGCTCAGGATCGCCCTCGCTGGGAACTTTGTGAAATGCATTCGTGGAGAAATCCTAAATGAAAAAGCAGGTCCATTTAGGTAATCTAGGTAATAGCACTCACTGATTGATTGAGAAACTTGGATTATAAACAGAAAAAACTCACAGCAACGACTCACAACCCACAAAGCAAACAGAGCGAGCTTGCTATTTACACGACTACACCGCACGGTACCGTCCACGTACAATGAACGACAGACAGACTAACGCGCAATGGCGGGTTTTCTCTGCACTGTTGACTCACGGGTGACTCACTGCAACAGGCAGCTGCCAGATTGCATGAATAACCTGACAGTCGGAAGAGGGAGGGCGCCAGCAAGATTCCAGAAATGAATGAATACATTTTAGTGGTGGCTTGATAGGATATATGATTACAACGAAACATTGGATCAAAATGTATTTGAATTATTTCTTATGGAAAAAAGCCAGAGCTATTTTCCTTAATGCCTGGAGGACAGGAGGACATGGTAAGAAAAGGAGGACATGTCCTCCAAAAGTTGGACGTCTGGTCATGGTGATATTCTCATCATACGCCTTCCAAAATACCATGCAATGAACATCTATGCCAACGATCAGTAAGATTTTACGCTCATGCAACTCTACACCGGGTAAAGACGTCGCGAAAGTATCTGGTTCAACCCAGAACCGGGTATTTCTAGAAATGACTTATACCGCTGTGATGTCATGGTGAAGTTCTCATCATACGCCTTCTAAAAAGCCATGCCACTCATTGCAGAAATATTTTTTTATTAATTCCGTACGTTCTGTGGAAGAATCATCACACACATTTTTCAAACCTCACTGCTAGGAGATTTATTTTCACTCGGGAGCCAATATAACATAACCTATAGCCGGCGGTGGAATTCGAATTCGTTCTTCCTACTCCGGAGCGGCCGTTCTCCCAACTGAACTGCGCCTCCAGGCATATCACTGCTTCATTATCGATTTGTATCATGCGTCACCTCAATAATATGTCATCTATGTCATCCACGTAGTACGTTACAACACGGAAAAAAAGAACAATGATAAGTATTACTTATTTTGGAGAGAGAGAGAATAGGAAAGTATATAGCGGGACAAGACAACAAACTCAAACGAAGACGCATTAAAGCGTGTCAAACTAATGAAATAGAAAGGAGTTGGTTATGAAGCCCGAGGAAAAGGTGGTTTGATAGAATTATTATGCGGAAACCTTAAGCGGCACTGCTGGCTTAGTGGTCTGAGCTCTGGCTTCTCATTATTCGTCTGAGATGGGTCAAGGTTCGAATCCAGTTGTGGCATGTATGGCTGTGTGTGACTTATGGCTGTCTCCTTGACTGGAACAGTAGTTCTAAATTAGGGATGAGTGATAGCTTGTAGCTCATTGAGTTGCTCACGGTGGTCGTTAACCCTACAAATGCAGTCGAACCCAAATATTACGAGCTTGCGTAATACGAAGTTCCACATAAATGAAGTTTTTATACATCCCTTAAACTTCGTAATATTCACCCTTGTCATCTTATTTTTTTTTTTTGTTGGGGGTTTAACGACCACCATGAACAACTCAATGGGCTATAAACAATCGCCCGCCCCTAATTTAGGGCCATTGACTCCAGGGAAGGGCCGTAAGACAAGCATAACATCCATCTTCACCGGGATTCGAGCCCGGACCCATCTCAGACGAATGATCAGAAGCCATCACTTAGACCACTGCGCCACCAGGGCGGCCCTTGTTATCCAAGAATGTCACAACAGCTTTTTTACAGCCTCCCGCTCCCCATCCAACGCTTGCCAAACGTACATCTCCTGAGCAAATGCTGTCTTTTATCCCCGGCCACCTTTCAATCACTTAATCGCTATTCAGGAAAGCTTAGAGTTTATTTTGCATCTAAAAACATCCTAACCACCACGTCAGAGGAAGTTGAAAAACATTTAAAACAGCTACCATAAGAAGCACAAAACCAGAAAGAACTGGCTTATATATCCGACGTGACATGTTACAAGTGAAATTAAAACAACTTTGGCAGGTACTTTAATTTCTACTTTCGTTAACAGTTTTTCTTATTGCAAATCTTACTCATATTATTTTGCTAGCTACAGCTTTCAATTATCAATTTACCTTAGATTAATTGATAAACAGTTTATGAGCGAGTAGTTTCAACTTGGCAAAATGTAATATGCCAAAAATAGCCTCCCTTTTTTATCAGTCCGGCTATAACGAAGTTCGCATATGTCGAATGTTGCTGACTCTTCCTTCAATTTCGTTATATAGGGGTTTGACTGTACATACATATAACTGTTACACGGCACTAGCAGTGTTCCTGCCGAGTCGGCCGGTAACGGTGCTTGAGACCTGAAGTACAATTTAGTTGGCCGCGGCACCAGGTGAGAATCTCAGGTGCACTGCTGCACTCAAAGATTCACACCAGAACATAAAAAATGAAAAGTTGAAGAATGACCCGAAGCATAAGGCTTGGGTGAATCCACCTTGTGAACAAAATAACAACAACAAATAAAAAATAAAATAATCTAAAAAAAAATGATACTTTGGGATCAGAGTTGTGATGAGGTTCACCCGCAATCACCAATTCGTGACTGAGTGTAGTGGTCCGGATCTTACTCCGGTACATTCAATCCCCAACCAGCCAGTACAACACTCACTTTCGCAAATAACACATGATTCTCAAATACACAACACAACATTTAATAACGTTCTGCGAGATTTAAACAGATCCGGCGCTCTCTAGGCGCATAGACAATTGCCCCTCATATGTGGGCAGCATACGGTGTCACACTTTACTGTCGGAAGACACAAGCCGACTGAGTCTCCACCGGACTATCTGAACAAGAGATACTACTCGTTTACACACTAAATAGAGCTGCAGGTGATATTCATATACAATTGCGTAGAGAATGAAAAAAAAAATTATATGCAAACGATCACATTAAAAATACTCGCGACACAAAATACACAAGCACGTTAATTTGCGGTATAAGATTATAGGTGCGAAATACTGCCAAAGTTAATTAACTAAATCTAATAAGCATGCACATGCAGATCCCTTCTCCGCTAGCTTTGGCCCCGAACCAAAGTTAAAAGAAACTGTCCCGCCCAGCGGAATTTGTGGCCACCCCCTCTCCCTTATTCATGTAAAAAATAATCAGGAATGGGCCCTGTAAGAAATTGAAATCTGTATGTGCAGGTATTTCCTCTGAGGTTCAGTCACTCAGCATTACTGCATCTATGTCCATGCAGCTTTAGGGTGATGGCACAAGTTCGCAGATGTGCGAAGAAAGAAAAAGGAAATATTCATCTACTTACAGTTTTGTGACTTTGCTGTGCAAATCCATTGTGCATCACATAATATCACACGACAAAAAAAACACACACACACAGACACTTGCACCATGTGGCAGCACCGATGATTCAACACTTCACTTTGACGCTTGATGTAAATGAAGCACACAATTAAAAATGGTAATATCACGCCGCACTTTGTTGCAATGATTAGAGTGCACACTGATCTATTCTCGTGACGATTTGAAGGTGGCCGTTAAGCAAAATAGGCCCTCTCACATCTGATGTTGCGGTTTCCAAGATTGATTTTCTGTGTTCCTGGGAAATGATTTTTGTTGTCGTGAAGAAATAATTGTGAACGTCGACTGCTGGGAGAGTGGGACACATTCAATTCCGCTGCTGCTATAGTTGATTCCGTCCGTCGCTACCTTCCGTCCTTTTTGACCGTTCATTCCCAATTCAGTCAGTTCCTTTCCGTTCGCAAACCATCTATCTACCCTGCCTGAGTACGCAGTTCAAATATGCCACTCGCAGGTTTCGTTTCCATTTTTTATCGAGTTGCGACCGCCAGCCCTGAGATTAATTTTCTCGGCCGAGCGAAATCAGACGTGCTTTTACCTTAAGCGTATATCGGCAACTTCCCATTTCACCTGTATATTTGTTAGGTATCGAAGCCACCGCTCTTACGCTCATATTTTTCTTTCGCCATGTTTTATCCCGTCGCACTTACACGTAGTGGCTTCGCTGTTTACGTGACCACACACACGCACACATGGGGCCTCGCTTCGCCCCGTAAGACAAGCGCATCTCTTCACTTCCTCCACAGTAGGGGATGAATGGGGGTGACGATTCCACACTGCAGTGGTTGGCATCCGAACCCGACTTGCTTGGCTTCGCTTCTCATTGGAATGACCACTGTCCACTCGCAGACTTCTTAATTCCCCTGTAACTTGGTTTTCATTAGGCCAAACAGTCGCTCATTTCCATTACGCTCCAGCCTAGAAATTTCTGCTTTATCCCGCGGATTTAGGCATTCTGCTGTCTTTATGGCAAACTGGCATCTCCAGCTGCCTCGAGTTGTCTCCATTTCTTACCAAATGCGGGGAGGTTTGCTGCTTCATTTTTCCCAATTCATTTTTTTGCAGATCCAAGGCATCCAGCCTTTCACATCGGAGAGCATACAGACAACTGAACTTTCTTCCTTATTTTCACGCTAAGTGCGAACTCTTATTTTTCTGCACGGACCACACAGAGAGCAATTGTTCTCGAAAATGCCCCAAACAATCGACGAATTTACGATTATTCGCTAAACCTTTTGTCCCCATCTTCATTCATTTACTCAAGTGGACCCTCTTCGAAATATACCTCTTTTCCTTTCCGTGTTGCTTAGGCTTCCTGTCAGCTGCGCCCTGATATTTATGACCTAACAGAGCTATTCTGAGACCACCCGGCCAGAGAGAGAATTCTTCGCCTCTTTTCTTTCCAAACCCCCAGATAAAACTTTATCTGCTGTTTACACTTTTAAACTCCAATCAAGCCTCGAACATAATTAATACTTAATTAATTTCACACATCAACCACGCCCATTAATTACTAAATTAATGGCGGGTGGGTCGTAACATCGGCCCCTAATCAAGAAATCCAGAAGTCCTCTTCTGGGCCTATCACTTTTGCTCTTATCAATTTCAGAGCAACCATTGAGTGCTACATTTTCCCACAGGTAGAAACAATTCAAAATGGCAAAAATATTGCGTTTCTTGCCTTCAAGAGCATTGGAGCGACTTCCCAATTATCCCGCAATTTTGTTAATTAATTTAGAGAACATCCGAAAGAAAAAACAACGTAAATGAGAAATAAATAAAAAAACTGAACTGTAAAGAACATGTGAGCCTGCCGAACTGTGATTCCTAGCTGCCTCATACCATACGCGACATGGCGGACAAATTTTAAAGTTTTCTTCAGGTTTTAGGATGGGGGGGGGGTGTCCACTGTAACATTCCATCCCCCCATGAAAGAAAAAAAGGGATGACTGGATGAAGTTTATTCATCCAATCATTCTATTTTTTAACTGTAAACACTCAACCCTTTCCCACTGTCGCAAGGCACCTAATTCCGGATTTAAGCGCCCTGAGAGCGGAAGGAAAGTTTAAAGGATTTCATCGCACGTTCATTGCTGCCCGTCGAGATAGGCGGAAAGAAAATTTAAATATGAGGCATAGCTTCGAGAATCCACGAGTTCCACAGATCTCTCACGTTCGATGCTCCTACACCCGCTTTTATCTGCGCTCGATGCCAAATTCTTGCGTTCCACTGTCTTCGAGTTCCTTCTCAACATCGTAGATAATCGTGGTGTCACAGTCTTCCTGGGGATCCACTATAATCTCGACTGCTCCCCGTAAACCATAGGTGCGGCTAAAGCTATTTGTCTCAGCTGTGATGTACCCGCTGTACTTGTAACAGGTGTACTCTCTTCCGGAACAATTGCAACCCCAGTGCTCACATGTTCTCCGTCAGAGTGAACATCAGAATCATCTGAATCCATGTGACTCGCAGATGACGATTTTTTCGTGTTAGCCATTTTGTTTTTCTTACCCCCTAAAATTATGGCAGTTCTTAGAAAACAGCTTAAGGCTTACTTAATGCTAAATTATACAAAATTCGCACCGAACAAAACTAAATAAAAATAGTAATGGCAGTCAATTCGCACTTATTTTACGAACATGAGTGTTGTTCGGCTAGCTGCAAAATATAGGTATCGATCCTGGGACAACGGCACCATTAATGTTACACGGCACTAGCAGTGTTCCTGCCGAGTCGGCTGGTAACGGTGCTTGAGACCTGAAGTACAATTTAGTTGGCCGCGGCACCGGGTGAGAATCTCAGGTGCACTGCTGCACTCAAAGATTCACACCAGAACATAAAAAATGAAAAAGTTGAAGAATGACCCGAAGCATAAGGCTTGGGTGAATCCACCTTGTGAACAAAATAACAACAACAAATAAAAAATAAAAAAAATCTAAAAAAATGATATTTTGGGATCAGAGTTGTGATGAGGTTCACCCGCAATCACCAATTCGTGACTGAGTGTAGTGGTCCGGATCTTACTCCGGTACATTCAATCCCCAACCAGCCAGTACAACACTCACTTTCGCAAATAACACATGATTCTCAAATACACAACACAACATTTAATAACGTTCTGCGAGATTTAAACAGATCCGGCGCTCTCTAGGCGCATAGACAATTGCCCCTCATATGTGGGCAGCATACGGTGTCACACTTTACTGTCGGAAGACACAAGCCGACTGAGTCTCCACCGGACTATCTGAACAAGAGATACTACTCGTTTACACACTAAATAGAGCTGCAGGTGATATTCATATACAATTGCGTAGAGAATGAAAAAAATTATATGCAAACGATCACATTAAAAATACTCGCGACACAAAATACACAAGCACGTTAATTTGCGGTATAAGATTATAGGTGCGAAATACTGCCAAAGTTAATTAACTAAATCTAATAAGCATGCACATGCAGATCCCTTCTCCGCTAGCTTTGGCCCTGAACCAAAGTTAAAAGAAACTGTCCCGCCCAGCGGAATTTGTGCCACCCCCTCTCCCTTATTCATGTAAAAAATAATCAGGAATGGGCCCTGTAAGAAATTGAAATCTGTATGTGCAGGTATTTCCTCTGAGGTTCAGTCACTCAGCATTACTGCATCTATGTCCATGCAGCTTTAGGGTGATGGCACAAGTTCGCAGATGTGCGAAGAAAGAAAAAGGAAATATTCATCTACTTACAGTTTTGTGACTTTGCTGTGCAAATCCATTGTGCATCACATAATATCACACGACAAAAAAAAAACACACACACAGACACTTGCACCATGTGGCAGCACCGATGATTCAACACTTCACTTTGACGCTTGATGTAAATGAAGCACACAATTAAAAATGGTAATATCACGCCGCACTTTGTTGCAATGATTAGAGTGCACACTGATCTATTCTCGTGACGATTTGAAGGTGGCCGTTAAGCAAAATAGGCCCTCTCACATCTGATGTTGCGGTTTCCAAGATTGATTTTCTGTGTTCCTGGGAAATGATTTTTGTTGTCGTGAAGAAATAATTGTGAACGTCGACTGCTGGGAGAGTGGGACACATTCAATTCCGCTGCTGCTATAGTTGATTCCGTCCGTCGCTACCTTCCGTCCTTTTTGACCGTTCATTCCCAATTCAGTCAGTTCCTTTCCGTTCGCAAACCATCTATCTACCCTGCCTGAGTACGCAGTTCAAATATGCCACTCGCAGGTTTCGTTTCCATTTTTTTATCGAGTTGCGACCGCCAGCCCTGAGATTAATTTTTCTCGGCCGAGCGAAATCAGACGTGCTTTTACCTTAAGCGTATATCGGCAACTTCCCATTTCACCTGTATATTTGTTAGGTATCGAAGCCACCGCTCTTACGCTCATATTTTTCTTTCGCCATGTTTTATCCCGTCGCACTTACACGTAGTGGCTTCGCTGTTTACGTGACCACACACACGCACACATGGGGCCTCGCTTCGCCCCGTAAGACAAGCGCATCTCTTCACTTCCTCCACAGTAGGGGATGAATGGGGGTGACGATTCCACACTGCAGTGGTTGGCATCCGAACCCGACTTGCTTGGCTTCGCTTCTCATTGGAATGACCACTGTCCACTCGCAGACTTCTTAATTCCCCTGTAACTTGGTTTTCATTAGGCCAAACAGTCGCTCATTTCCATTACGCTCCAGCCTAGAAATTTCTGCTTTATCCCGCGGATTTAGGCATTCTGCTGTCTTTATGGCAAACTGGCATCTCCAGCTGCCTCGAGTTGTCTCCATTTCTTACCAAATGCGGGGAGGTTTGCTGCTTCATTTTTCCCAATTCATTTTTTTGCAGATCCAAGGCATCCAGCCTTTCACATCGGAGAACATACAGACAACTGAACTTTCTTCCTTATTTTCACGCTAAGTGCGAACTCTTATTTTTCTGCACGGACCACACGAGAGCAATTGTTCTCGGAAATGCCCCAAACAATCGACGAATTTACGATTATTCGCTAAACCTTTGTCCCCATCTTCATTCATTTACTCAAGTGGACCCCTCTTCGAAATATACCTCTTTTCCTTTCCGTGTTGCTTAGGCTTCCTGTCAGCTGCGCCCTGATATTTATGACCTAACAGAGCTATTCTGAGACCACCCAGCCAGAGAGAATTCTTCGCCTCTTTTCTTTCCAAACCTCCAGATAAAACTTTATCTGCTGTTTACACTTTTAAACTCCAATCAAGCCTCGAACATAATTAATACTTAATTAATTTCACACATCAACCACGCCCATTAATTACTAAATTAATGGCGGGGGTCAGGTCGTAACATCGGCCCCTAATCAAGAAATCAGAAGTCCTCTTCTGGGCCTATCGCTTTGCTCTTATCAATTTCCAGAGCAACCATTGAGTGCTAGATTTTCCCACAGGTAGAAACAATTCAAAATGGCAAAAATATTGCGTTTCTTGCCTTCAAGAGCATTGGAGCGACTTCCCAATTATCCCGCAATTTTGTTAATTAATTTAGAGAACATCCGAAAGAAAAAACAACGTAAATGAGAAATAAATAAAAAAACTGAACTGTAAAAGAACATGTGAGCCTGCCGAACTGTGATTCCTAGCTGCCTCATACCATACGCGACATGGCGGACAAATTTTAAAGTTTTCTTCAGGTTTTAGGATGGGGGGGGGGTGTCCACTGTAACATAACCCTTAATTAGAGCACTAAAGAAGAGGAAGGCTCAGATACAGATAGCTGAATGAAATAAAAAAACTGCAGGAAGAGAATGGCGATCAAGGACCATGTTGCATCAACCTGACTTTAGAAGCCGAACGCTACACTTCACGTATCATATGATTAACATTTCCCATCTTCTCAGAGATTAAGTCAATACTCCTTAACACTGGCTTCCTCTTATTTCGTTTCAGTCACAAGTATTAAAAAAAAACACATTTAGTGGCGACTTATTTTCCATGCGAGGACAGTGAGAGCAATGGGAGACCAGCCAGATATTGGAAATGCTATGAAAAATCGCTTAGCCATCAGACAGTCGAAAAAAAAAATGTCCTTAAAAAGAACAGCTTCGTGCACACTACGATCAAGTTATTTGATGATAGAAAAATGACTTAATAAAAGCTTTTTCCCTCTTACTCAGCCGAAAGCAAACATCTCCGCTCAATATGTGGGTAAACATGCAAACAGAAGAAGAGAATCTATCACTTTTTGCAATGAACTGCTTCAGAACGTAAAAGCACTTTTTCTCCGAAAATATGTTTCTGAATATAAAACATGGAACACCTTAATTTAGGAAACGTACTATTTCTTGAGCAGTTTCGAAAAAAAATGCTAAAAATATTGATAAATTTACTTGAGATTTCATAATAAGGAAAATGTTTTTTTTTCAGTGTACGCGCTGTTTTCAAGTACATTCCTTTTAAGACTCGCAATTGCTTTTGCAGCTTCTGTTAGTGAAAGTACTACAACTGTGTTATGTTAGAATATGTTTCACCAGATAAAGTTAGAGTCATTTAACGCACTCGGAGAACCGCTCAACAGCCAACCCAGTGGCGCAGTGGTCTAAACGCTGGCTGATGACTATTCTTCTGAGACGGATCCAGGTTTGAATCCCGGTGAGACACGGATCTTCTGTTCGTCTTACGGCACTGGCTCTATCCCTTCGCTGACCCGAAATTAGGGACGGGCGACTGTTTTTATAACCCTGTGACGTATATTCTAAATTAACTTTCCTTTTTAGCCTCTTTCCCTATGTAAATCTTGAGTTTATTCTCAGTTATACTTCATTCTTAACGTAATATCTTTTCTCTCTAACGAATACTGTTGGCAACATAATTGAGGTTGAATGAACGTGATGTATGCCTGATATAAGATAAGAACGAGAGATAAAAACGACGACTAAACTGTTGCTGGGCGAGCGTTGTTAAAGAGAGCGTTGCTTGGAGAGTGTTGCCAGTTGAGCGTTGTGTTAAGAGCTGTGTGGTGTGTGGAGAGTTTAATGCAATATGCTATGTGATGTTATGATTTGTTATGGAAGTGTTACATCCTGAATAAAGCAACTTTTCCGTAAGTTTGACTTCTGTTGTTTACATGTTTCGTCGGGCCGTTAAGGTTTAATTTAGGAACTATTTCATCTTATGGTTATGCATTTAAAATAACGTAGAAGTACGAAAAGACTTCTACAGTCATAACCCATTGAGTTGCTCACAGTGGTCGTCAAATCCCAAACTGAAAAACAGCACCTTTCCGAATGATTAGTCCTGGCTGAAATCCCAAATAAAAAACAATCGTATTCTGATGGGCTTGATTTTTAGGTGTCTAATGGAAACTATAGAAAATAAAAGGATTTCTCTTTTTAAGTCAAACATCTGGGACCTAGCTTCAATCGTTCATTAAAACAATAATTTAATTTTTTCTTCCATCTTGGAAGGATCATTTTACGTATAAAACGTTGGACAAATTCCGAATAAAGTATTTCTCATACTCGAAACTAAGATCATTATCGAAGCTACGGTTTTTGCAGTTCTCTTTGCTTACTTGAGTAGATTGTTTACTTAATGTTTAATATGATTCTTCATTGCATCATTCGACGCTGTTTCTAAATAAAACGAAGGAAAGAAGACACCTGGATATGCAAATGTCTTCAAAATACGGCACAATGTTCGAAACGTCTATTTTTCTCAGACATTTTCATTCCCTAACCGCCAGAAGATGTAGCCATTCCATTATGACCACCCCCAGACTAGAAAAATGAGCGCGCCTGCCGAACGAACGATGGAGCAGGTGAAGTTCACACAGCAGTATATATACGTACAACCCAAAAACCAGTTTGCGGTTAGTTGAGTGTTAGGAGTCAGAATGGGAAAGCTGCCGGTTTATCGGAGTTTGATAAAGGACAAAATGTGACGGCACGGCGCTTCGGAACTACGACCTCGAAAACGGCGCGTCCTGTGGGTTTTTCACGTGCAGATGTAGTGAGTACGTATCAAAGGTGGTGCACAGATGGCCAAATGACGAACCGTCATCCGCAGCTCATTCATGACAGAGGGGAGCGGAGACTCTCGCGCATTGTTCACAGCGACTTCAGGACAACAGTGCGACAAATCACCTGCAGCTACAACAGTGGTGATCAGGGCAATGTGTCACAGCACACAGTTCATCGCAGGCTTCTGCCTGCGTAGCCGAAGACCCTGCAGGGTCCCCATGCTCACTGCACGTCATCCCCAACAACGCGTGAAATGGGCCCAAGATCTTAGAGATTGGACCGTGGATGATTGAAAGTGGCATGGTCTGACGAATCAAGATTCCTGGTGTATCACGTAGACGGTCGAGCGTGGATACGCCAATTACCAACAGCGGCTAGATGCACTGTTGGGCGGAAACAGGCCGGCGGCGGCGGTGTTATCCTGTGGGAGCTGATCTCAATCGGCATATCCACGGTCGAGAGTGGATACGCCGATTACCAAAAGCGGCTAGATGCACTGTTGGGCGGAAACAGGCCGGCGGCGGCGGTGTTATGCTGAGGCCCCATCATCTCAATAGCAAAATTCCTGACAGCTGTCAGGTACCTGAACATTGTTTCAGACCAAGTTCACCCATTCATGGCAACTGCATTCCTTGCTGGTGATGGCCATTACCAACAGGATAATGCGCCATGCCGCACTACCAGAATCGTCTAGGAGTGGTTCGAGGAACATTCTGGTGACTTTCTGTTATTGCCCTGATCTCCAAATTCACCTGACATGAACACAATTGAACATTTGTGGTTCGACTTGGAAAAGCGGGTTCGCGCTAAATCACCACCACCCTGAAATGTACGGGAACTGGAGGACCTGCTGTTGACATTATGGTACCTGATAACCAGGATACCTTACGCCACCTCATGGAATCGATGCCTCGCCTGGTTGCCGCTGTTTTGCGGGCTAAAGGGGTACCTACATCTTATTAGGTAGATGGTCATAATGTAATGTCTTATCTTTTACACGAGGATGTGGAATCCATATCCTACGTACAAACGTAAGGGACAAATGTTCACTTTAAACACGAAATGTGGTCAAAAAGTATCCGGACTATATTTATAATTCAAAGTACAAAACACTTTCAAGCTAATCCAATGCGCTTTCTTCAAAATATTCTCTACTTAAGCTAATGCAGTGGTTCCAGCGTTTCTGCCACATCTGTCTTTTGAGACTATGTTTAGCTCCTGTGTCTTATTCTCGATGATGCTGTCTACTCTCCCAAATCTTCGTCCCGTAAGAAATGTTTTAAATTTGGTACACAAGAAGGAGAAGCAGAGTCAAATTAGGCCCTTGTGAAACCACTGAAATATGATTATTATCACGACAATTAGAATAGCTTAAATTGCGTAGTTCACTTTTCAACATGTAACATCTTATCAGGAAACTACAAAATTTTCTAGCCGTGTAACGGAAATGGAATCCGCATCTCTCGATATCCGTTCGAACATGCTATCCATTACACTTCCCAGGACAGAGAGGTTTCTTCTCCTTTGGATTTCTGCCTCTCTGGCGTATTGAAACTTGGTCTCCCGCGGCCAAGCAGAAGAGATGGTTTTTTATAAAGCGCGGAAGCAGGAATGGGACAATATTGACGTGAATACACTTCAAAATCGATTTGTACAGCGGATACTCCGCTGTAGAGCGGGAGTGGAAATCAAGAACCATCAGAACAAATACCATCGGTAGATGGAAAAGGGGTTTTATACCCTCCTTCTCTTCTGAAAATCGTTATCATATCTCCTGAACGGCCTTTTGTATTACTTTAGTGTTTGACATATTTCTTTAAATACAGTAGTATCCTCTGATAACGAGGAGCTCGGGACCTACGGGAACCCTCGTTAAATCCAAAAGCTCGCTAAATCCGTTTTTGGGTGAAAATTCTCACCATGTTGCATGCATACGTGATAATATGCTTGTACTTTTATATTATACACTGACGGAAAAAATCCCAACACCAAGAAGGCGTTGTGTTAGATAAACGGCAGTTGGTAGGCGGTGAGAGTACATCTGTAAGATGACGTCTATGCAAATTTCGCGCTCGGCGCTTACGTGTGGCGCTAGTAGCGCCCCTCGGAACATGCGAAGCAGGTTTGCTGTAAATATGCGCTGTAACGTTCGTGAGCGTTAGTTATCGTTGAGATTCGACGTAGTGTGTTGATGTTAGTCAAGAATGCCTTTAAGAAGACGAAGAAGCCATTATCAACAGCTCACGGAGTTTGAACGAGGTCGTGTAATAGGACTACGAGAAGGTGGACTTTCTTTCCGCAATATTGCAGAACGACTTGGCAGGAATGTAGCCACTGTGCATGATTGTTGGCAGCGGTGGTCATAGGAAGGTACTGCCTCAAGAAGACCGGGTTCCGGCCGGGCACGTGGCACTACTGAGAGGGAAGACCGCCGTGTACGGCGTATGGCCGTGGCGCATCGTACCGCGTCTGCGGCAGCAATTCGAGCTGCAGTTGCCACCACAGTGACACAACGAACTGTTACAAATCGGTTACTTGAAAGACAGCTCCGAGCCAGACGCCCTGTAGCGTGCATTCCACTTACTCCAAACCACTGCCGTTTGCGACGTCAGTGGTGTCAAGCTAGAGCTCATTGGAGGACGGAGTGGAGATCTGTTGTGTTTTCTGATGAAAGCCGGTTCTGCCTGGGTGCCAGTGATGGCCGTGTGTTGGTTAGAAGGAGGCCAGGTGAGCGCCTGCAACCAACCTGTCTGCGGCCGAGACACACCCGACCTACACCTGGAGTTATGGTCTGGGGAGCAATTTCCTATGACAGCAGGAGCACTCTCGTGGTTATCCCACGCACACTGACGGCACAGTTGTACGTCGGTCTGGTGATTCAACCTGTTGTGCTGCCATTCATGAACAGCATTCCATGGGGTGTTTTCCAACAGGATAACGCTCGCCCGCATACCGCTGTTGTAACCCAACATGCTCTACAGAGTGTCGACATGTTGCCGTCGCCTGCTAGATCACCAGTTCTTTCACCAATCGAGCACGTATGGGACATCATTGGACGACAACTCCAGCGTCACCCCAACCAGCATTAACCGTCCCTGTATTGACCGACCAAGTGCAACAGGCATGGAACTCCATCCCACAAACTGACATCCAGCACCTGTACGACACAATGCATGAACGTTTGCGTGCTTGCATTCAACATTCTGGCGGTTACACCGGTTATTAATGTACCAGCATTTCACATTTAAAATGGCTCTTCTCGTGCTTATAATAAGCTGTGATCTTGAAACCTTAATCGATTAAATATGTTACCTATACAAATGTATTGCCGCCATTTCATTCCTCTACAACTATTTTTTCGTGGTGTTGGGATTTTTTTCCGTAAGTGTATTTCCCTAACAGTTAGAAATGCAATAGGACCTGCTTATAACGAGTCCATATTCAGCGATATCCCGGATTTAACGAGCAAAACAGGAACTTTTGTTTGGTACAATGTTAATTCAATGCTAATTTGTTCATTTTTAACGAAGAAAGTTTAATGAGGTGACCGGATTTAACGAGCGAGATAAAAGCTAAGATGATCACTCTCAACTAGCAAAGTAACAAAATTAAATGAAATTCTGCTGCGCAATGTCTTAAAATGGAGGTATAGAAATGGTGGTATATATAGGGGACAGAATTGCAAAAGTCCAGGGGAATCCTTGTGTGCTAGTGGAAGAATGCTGAGAGAAAAGCATTGGGAAAGAGTCCATCAAATCTTCAACAAGAGAGTTGTGCGGGAGACTCTCCCTACCATCCACCCCAAGGGACTATGAATAAGGTGTATCGCTTCAGTAGAGTTAAAAATGGCCGACCTGCTCCTATGTGAAAGGGGATGGCTGGAGGTCAGGAACAAGTTAGTGGATTTCTGGGGTGCAATTGCAGAGAGGGATTGGGGACTAATGGAATGGGTCTGAGGGGAAACACGAGATAACTCCTGGAATTGTGTCCATTGCCTCTTTCATCCATCAGATGAGCTTTGCATTAGGAAGATCGGTGCTTTGAGCGTTGCACCGGTAGGATCGGTGTTCATGTGTGTTGTGTAGTTAAACAGCGGTCAGTCTCACATGGCTGTTAAGTTGATTATACTTGAAAGATTTCATGAAGTATAATATTAATATAGTTAATTAATTAAATCTTTCAAGTTTATTAAATTGTTGTGGATATATAACATAAACGTAAATGCATATTATCATGTATACACATTTTTACTTGGAGGAAAGTTTCACTCAAAAAAGGATTTAGCGAGCGCTCGCATTTAAAGAGGCTTCAGAAAAGCTCTTTCAGTGAAAAATATAAGCACTCCAATACCTGATCTACGGTTTAAGTTAAATACCATAGATAACAATTAAGTGCAAAAATATCCATTTAATGGTTTATTAAAAACTTCTTCTTCTTCTTCTAATGCTTCTTTATGGCGTTTCCGACTATCAGTTTGTATCTCTGTCTGTCGTGCACTGTGTGTAGAATTTGTGCAGTTGTCAGACTAAGCCAGCTTTTAATTGTCTATCCACATAGTTTTCTTCCTGCCAGGTCTTCTTTTCCCTCTTACTTTACCTTCCAAAATGATTTGTAGCAGGTTGTATTTGTTGTTATTCCTTGCAATGTGTCCTAGGTATTTACACTTTCATTCAATGATAATTTTTAAAAACTCTTGCGCAGTGTTCATATCACGCAGGATTTGGACGTTTGTTATTGTCAGTCCAAGAGATTCTCAACATTCGTCGGTATAGCCACATTTCAAATGCTTGTAGCTTTTTGATTGCTATTGACGTTGATGTCCTCGCTTCTACTCCATATAGCAGAATTGGCGATATGTAGCATTTAAGTGTTCTGAACTTGAGCTCGTTTCTTAAGCTCCTGCCAGCTAAGAGTGACTTCCATTTCATAAATGCACTTCTATAATAGCTTGTTCAATACGACTTTTTATTTCTACCTCGTGTTTTAGCTGTTCATTGATTATTACTCCGAGGTATTTGAAGTTCTGAAATTGTTCAAGTTTTTCGTCATTTAGTTTGATTGTAATTTTACTTGGGGTTTGGCTAACTTTCATTACTTTCGTTTTCTTTTTGTTCATTTTTAATCCCCAGCTTTGGCTTTCGGCACTTATCTCATCCAGTATTCTCTGTAGATCTTGTTCCGAGTCGGTAATTAGTACCGCGTCATCTGCATAACGCAAGTTATTGATGTAATATCCATTCAATTGGAGGATATTCTTTTGAGCCAAGATTTTATCAAAGATTGCTTCTGAGTAAATGTTGAATAGAATTGGCGATAGCGGGCTTCTTTGCTTGACGCCTTTTCTTATTGGGATTTCTTTTGTCGTTTGATTGTTATATTTAAGTATTGCGGGTTGATTCCAATATAGAGTTGTGATGAAATTGACATCTTTACTTCCTAGCCCGATTTTATTTAGTTGATAAACTAATTTATCATGATTCACGGAATCAAAGGCTCTCTCATAGTCAATAAAGCAGATGTACACATCTTTTTGATGTTCATAGCAGCGCTGTAGTAGAGTTTGTAAGCAAAACATTGCTTCTCTTGTGCCTAATCCTTTGCAAAAGCTAAATTGTGTGTTTCCTAACACATTGTCATACGTTTGTCGTAGTCTTTGCTGTATCACCTTGAGAAAAACTTTGAGCATGTGGCTCATCAAACTAATCAGTCTGTATTCTTCACATTTTGTCTAGTGGCTTTTTTTGGTATAGTAACAAAGACTGATTGCAGCCAATCAGCTGGAATTTCTCCAGTGTCATAGATCTGATTAAACCAGCAGGTTATTTTCTGGATATTATCGTAGTCCTTTACCGGGTTTGGATATTTGTATAGCATGTTCCACTTCAGATGGTAAAATGTCAAGGTTATCTTCGCATTGGTTTTGTCTTCTGTCTATCTTCATTCTGTTGTCATTGAACAACTTTTGTACATACACTGCTGGCCACCCAAAATGCAACACCAAGAAGGACACGAGATAGCAAAGCTAGATTTACTAGACACATAACAACAGATACAAAGATGAAACGATTGAGCTTACAGGCCCGTGCGACTTGCGGAACACGCAGACATCAATAGTTCGTGTGGCCCCCCATGGCTGGCAATAACGGCCGCTACACGCCGCGGAATCGAACGAAAGAGGCTTTGGATGTGGGCTTGGGGGTATGTCGGTCCAGGCTGCTTCCACACGTTGTCACATTTCATCAGGCGTTGCCGAGAGTGATGCTTGCCGGCCCACTCGGTTGCCGATCAGCGACCAGACGTGTTCGATGGGCGATATATCGGGAGAACAGGCGGGCCACGGCAGCAGTGACACCTGGTGGGCCATGAAGAATTGTTGCACGATGCGTGCCACGTGCGGGCGCGCATTGGTCTATTGAAACGTGACCGCTGGCAGATCCAGCAGGTAAGGGAGGACTACAGGCTCCAAAACGTCGTAGGTGGTGCGGTGGCTGTTGAGTGTACCGGAGATGCGTACCAGAGTGGTACGGGTGTCATATCCAATTGCGCCGCAAACAATAACGCCAGGAGACGGACCGGTATGGCGATGAATAATGCAGGAGTCACACAGTCTCTCGCCGCGGTGCCACCACACGCGGATCCGACCATCGTGGTGTTGCGGGAAGAAGCGGGATTCGTTGGAGAAGACAATGTCGTGCCATTCCGTTGTCCAGGTGCGGCGTTCAACGGCCCACTGCCGCCGCACTCGCCGGTGGTGTAACGTCAATGGTAATCGGAGCAATGGGCGCCGTGTGACAAGTCCCCGCTCCTGCAGAAGATGTCGAATGGTACGTGCTGACACAGGTTGTTGCGCAACATACATTAATTCCTGCGCAAACGTTCGTGATGTGGCGGTGCGAGCCGTCAATGCCCGCCGCACAGCATGCCGGTCCTCTCGTTCGGTGGTGTGCCGCGCCTGCGGCAATCGCTCACGTCGGTCCGTCCGTCCCTCCTGCACCCACCAAATCCATACTCGCCTCACTGTGGCTGGATGTCGTCCCACACGGGTGCCGATGTCTCGGTACGATAAACCGCTGTCGCGATAAGCCACTATTCGTCCTCTGTCGAACTCCGAAATGTGCTGGAATGACTGCCGTATTCTGCGACGAGGCATCAGGAAGCTTCCCACGCACAGGTCCGGCAGCACAACACACTTCCACTCCTTGTGTGCGCCCTTCTCATAGTGCTCCTCGGTGGCGTGCCGGGCGCACATGATTTGCATATGCCCTGCAATGCTAATCGTTTGCATGTCCTCTTGCGGGCGACGCATGTAGCGAATTTCAGGCCAATCGGATGCTTCCTTCTTGGTGTTGCATTTTGGGTGGCCAGCAGTGTAGTTTGTCCATGTTTCCAATTTTTCTTGTTCAGTTAGTATGAGTTGATTATCTTCATTGTACAGTGTAGGAATAGGAGCTTGTTTATATTTTCCTTCGGCTTCCTTGAGTTTCTTATGTAGGTTATAGTTGTAATTTTTCTTGATTAAATGTTCAATTTTTGCACATTTATCTTCCAGAACATTTTTCTTTTGATTTAAAAACATTTTTCCTTGTATTAAAAACACAAATTAATAAATGTTTGCTTTCACCACCAACGGGCGGCTTTATCAGGAAGAAATACAATGTAATGTTAATAAAGATTTCCAGATATTCAAAATTCAAAACGGTAAACAAAAGGATCATCATGCCAATGTCAAGTCGCATGCACACGATATGACATAGATAGATTGCATTTCAATGTCGCGGGAATCTCAGAAACGCATGCCAGATGTTCGGCAGTTTTATAGATGTCTCCTTGAAGGTAAGTATTTCCATGCCTCTTTTTTTCTTTTTTGTTTCGTAAAAGTAAATTAACTAAATCAAAAATGCTTTTTTATTTTTCCCATTTGCAGCCATCCCAGCTCTTTTTTTTATGGGCAGAAATATTACTGCATCAGCCAGTCATTAGAAGTGTCTGCCAATAATTTGGAGGAACCTTGCTTTTCGCACGGACAACTCTACGACGCCTGCTCAAGGGTTGGCAATCCTAAAAACCCCTACATTTTTGCTCCCAATGGAAAAACCAAAACATTATTTACCAAAAGGCAATAACTTAAATGAATTAAAATAAATTTACAGGAAAATTACAGGAATATCTTTCCCATTCGTTAACTTTCACCCGCTGAACTTCGTGATTCCACGAACAGTAATAATTACCCTGGAAATACCGGGTACCAGTGGTAAATAAATAAACAATGTTACTTTAACATCTGAAGAATATTCTTCAAATGTGTGAAATAAATGCTGATAAATTTCAATCTTGTGCATACACTTTTTCTCGTTTGGCACTTCTTAAGCACAATTCTTTCCTGAAACTGTTATTTCTTTTATTACTTTTACTATGATAGTTCCTCTGCACAGATTTAACATGAGAGTAATTGCAGTAAAATGGGCTCTTAAGATTGATGTACCATGTTTTGATTACTAGTCACCATGGCAGAATGAAGCTAAGATTTTTATCGGAGCATTTGTCGAGGATATGCACTCCTTCTCGATTTTTTATTCTCAATCGTTACATGACTTCTGTACCTCTTCCTTAAATTACCAATTTTTTATAATTGGTAATTTAAGAATTTTTGTGTAAGTTTCGGTCTATGTGTCGCGCTGCTTCAATTTGTTCTTGATCTTTCTACTATCAGGCGTTAAATACACACTGGCCAACAGACAATAACTGACAGAGTAATAATCATAAGGTAAGGAACTTTATGTAGGCTGTGTAGTATTGTACTACACTTGTGAACACAAAAAAAAATGTACGCAAATGCACTCAAATTATGAGAATGTGAAACATAATCTGTGAAATAGGGCATGAAACGATATTACATAAATCAGTAGAAACAAATGGCATCACTGTCTTCAATACAGAATGTGACCACCCAGAATAGAAATTTAACCTTCACAGCGACGAATCACGTTTTGAATGAGGGTGTCCACAAGAGACTGTGGGGCTAATTTCAATTCTTCCAGAAGAGTACGCAGTAAGTCCTGTAGAACTGTAGGAGGAAGGGAGCAAGCAGCAATTCGTCGACCTAAAGTTTCCCAAATACGCTCAATCGGATTAAGATCTGGTACAATCCATACGTGCAGTATCTTTGATATCAAGATATTCACTGAAAGAAAATCAATCTCTATGAGGTCGGGGTGCTAAAAATGTTAATGTCCACCGTCCATTACTAGGAAATCTGGACCAACCGCACCTCTAAAAAGAAGAACATGAGAATTCACGATCACACCACGATATCGGGCAGCACTTAGACCTCCTAATTTTTTCGTGGTGTGACGACGACCGTTGGTACAGATTCTGGCACCCACCGTAATGGAGCAGTTCCCGAACGTTCATCGGCTGATATCGTGTCTTACATTCTCGCCATATGAATGTTCTCCGAGAATTTGTTTGCAGACGGAATCTGCTCTTGTCGCTAAAGAGTACGCGTGCCCGTTTTTTGTGGGTCCAACGAAATGTATTGATAACACCATTCAAAGCCAGCTCTTCTTTTAGATACGCTCAAGGGAACACGCACAACTGGCTGCCTTACATACAGACCACTGTTCTGCAATATTCGGTATGTCGTATGTCGAGATACAGTTCGCGCAGTTGCTGCGGTCAACGTGTGGCATAATTGAGGTGCCGTGTTGCTTGTATTGCGCCTAGCGATTAAAACCAATAAGCGGTCTTGTCGAGAACAACTGACGCTCCGATAACCTTGCCCAGGCCTTTTCAAGATGTTTTCAGCGTCCTGTGATTGAGTCCAGAGGTTGCAGACAATGGATCGATTCACATTTAACTATCTGGACACTTCAGCTTGAGTCTGTCGCGCTTGTAATTTTCCTATAGCTCTACACCGCTATAACTAAACGAAGGATGTGAGACATAATGACGTCTTATCACTGCACCTGGCAATGTAAACCCCAAGACTGCCCACGTATTCGATTCTAACCGCTTATATAGGGAATCCACTTGTGTGTGGAGTATGCAAATTTTTTTGTCTCGTGGCTTCCTATTGTGCCGTTGTTCGTTTATTGGCCACAGCATTTGATGCTTTGCACATCCCGCTTGTGTAACATTTACCTCTCTAAGCTAGGTTTTTGTATTAATTTTGAGACCAACTATTCACATATTATCAACTGCTAAATTCATCGCACAAGGCAATTCTCTTTGGAATTAAAGATATCTGTTATAATGACTAAATATGTTTGGCGCTCCATAGTGTTATATTAACACACGAGAAGTAAGTTACGTTGGAATGACGTACACGCAGAAATCATCCTCATTTAATTGAGGAAATACCGGGTGATCGTAATTAAAGTACCCATATTCCATGCTGTCTAGAGAGATATTTAGCAGTCCAAATGAAACCAAATTTTTTATGGTGAGATTTCAAGACATGCTGAAGACATTCAGTACGAAAACTCACCATTATGGCCCTTGTGGCGCTGCAAGCAACGAAAAAACAATTTTATTTGCATAAACACACATGTTGTAGCCAAGTTCTTGGAAAAAGTGGCCACAACAGCTGAATGCCATTCACAGTGGTAAACGTTCGTAACTGCTACGTTTCAGGTTCCATCCCAAGAAGGAACGATTGCTCGAACCACTAAATATCTGCCATGCGTCGGATGGAAATGTTAATTCGTCGGACCCCGAGCATTGGCTCCTCGGTTATAAATAAGGGCTGTCTTCCTCCCCCTTTCTACCTCGCTTCCATGTGACTTTCCTGCCGAGAACACTAGCCCAAATCTCTTAGCTTCCTACATCTAAGGGTTGTTTAATGATGTAGGATCAGACATTCTCTTCGTAAAATCCTCTACATCTGATCTGATCTGAATGTCATTCTCATCAGCTATGACGAAAATCACCATGCCGGAACTCGCATTTCTTGTGAAGCTGTTTTATGAAAACAACGGTAATGCTGCGTCTGCACTTCGGGAATTTCGTAGTCGTAAGAAATTACGCCGTGGACCACTGACTCCACAAGCTCTCAGGAGAATGATCACTCGATTCGAGGAACACAAAGAGCTAGGATTTAAACCCAGCCAAACAAACCTATCACTTCACAAGTCGTTGAAGATGTTGTCGCAACTGTTGTTGAACAGACAATGGATAATGTTGTAGGATCCAGTAGTGAACGTGCAGTGTCACGGAAATTGAATTTATCCTATGGCACAGTGTATCCCCCTCGTTCTCCGGAACTTAATCCTTGTGATTTCTGGTTGTGGGGACACTTGAAAGGTGTGGTTCATCAAAGACATGTTGCGAAAATAGCAGCATTGAAAGACAGTATCGCATTCCTTGCGAGAAGCATAACAGAGGATAAGTTACGGTCGGCCGTTGAACACAGTGTTCATCGCTTACAGGTTTTACAACTTCAAAATGAGAACTACATCCAGCCGTATCCCTTACATCACTAAGGTCTGTATATCATAAGAGTCTTGTACAAATAAAATATTTGTTACTTACAGCGCCACAAGTGCCAAAGTGGCGAGTTTTTGTACTATTTCTTTTTTTTTTTTTTTACGGAATCGTATTCCGCATATTATGAAATGCCACCGTACCAAATTTGGTTGCATTTGGACTACTAAATATTTCTCAAGACAGCTTTGAATAGGGGTACTTTAATTACGATCACCTTGTATATGCTTGGCCCTGGGATATTGAGCTTTACATTTAAGTACAGGTGCGGTTAAGCATTGAATAATTTAGTGCACAAAAGCCGGGAGTACTGCAGGGGAAATAAGTTGTATTAGTCATTAATATAATTATGGATAGACGATGCATTGACAAAAATGAAATGATTTGCCAAAGCTGTAATGTAATAATAATAATAAAAGAAATAGGTTGCTTGGCTACTCATTTAGTAGAAGAGTTTAAAGTGTGGATTACTTTCAACTTTTTCATTGGTTAGAGCCATTCTGGCTAAACTGATAACCGCGAAATTTTGTACACAACTTATATTTAAAGAGCATGAATTTACACAGAGTGCTCAATTTACTGAAACCATCTTGATTCGCATCGCCGTTGATTCGACTAAGGTTTTGGTCAAGTTCCTGTAAAACATTGGCCAACCCATGTCTGCAATAGCATATTTAAATTCATAGATACATATTTTCGCAAATATTGTGTACTTTTTCATAATGCACAATTCTCTAGCAAAAGGCGTCAGCGTACACCACTCTTTCAAAAATTGTACTAAATCTTTACAATAACTCCTTTAGCAGGACAGCTTTTACTGTGGACAACATTTTGCGTTTATTTTATTCTTTAAATAATACTAAGTCCTACCGCTTGCGGGCATAAAGTTATATAACGTTTTCCTCCGCATTCCTTCTTCTAATTGCTCGATTCGAAACACTCCTTTTGTTTGGGATATCTTCCTCTATGAAATGCATTTTGTGTATGATTTTGGACTTTTCGCAACTGACATTTCTGCCGCCAGTGAGCTTAAGCAGCTATTTATGCTTGTACGGGTTTTAGAAATCCGGTTCAATTTTGTTTTTCTTTTGTAACTGTTTTCATTTGCTATGAAGAATACAGCGCACATAATTAAAATGAACTAAGATTTACATAGGTACAGGAACTAGAGAGAGAATTTATATTAGAGTACATGTCACATTTTCACTTAAGAATGTTCGTATGTTGTAGTCTTTGAACTTAATATCTCGCTGCTGATGGACTATCGCATATATTCCTGTGAATTCATGCATTTCCAAAATTTCCTCCTTGAACACTGTGGATCATGAAATTTTCATAATCTGCAGAGTTCTTCGTAACAAAAAAATGGAAGTTGTTCTGCGAAAGTCTTATAAATGATAGGAGATTGTGTCTAACGTACCTCACTTCACAAAAAGCTTGAACTGAAAGAAAGGGAAATAGGCAATACAAAAGTCATAGGTTGCCAGTTGGCGGAAAAGTTGATTTTCTTTATTAGAAACCATTTTAATTAAGGCGCAGGTTTTCCACTGAAGGGTACAAATGCACACCCAAGTTCGATGATTTTGTTCTTTTGCTAAAAATCTGCTTTGAATAATTCTGTTGGTGTTGCAAAGGATTCAAAAGACGTGTTCATTACACCACAGAACTCGATGTCATTTTCTTGTTTATTTACTTGCTTTTTTTGTGGTTATTATTAAAATGCTGTCTACGACTTCGAGGATTTACTTCTACAGAAAAGCAGTGTTTAGAGAATTTTTGTAGAAAGCTCTGAACACCACCATCATTTTCGGAAATCTTCTGCCTCTGATGGGTAAAAATAACTTTTATTTTTTGAATATCTATGTTTAACATCTAAAATATGCACACGCAAGCGTAAAAGTACTGTTTATAAGATTCCTCTGGCGAACTAAACTCTCAACTTTTTTCCAAAAATGAAACACTTTAAACCTTTCTTTGAGATCTGAGAATAGTTTGTTGATGGCGGTGCATAAGTTGCTGTGCTGACAAAGATCGATCCAAGCGTCAAAAGAATGAACTTTCGGATTTGCATAAACGGTATTTTATTACGGTTCAGTGTAAACCTTGTGAAAAATGATTATTACAAAAGTGGAATAAACTTGTCACCCAGAATCGTTCGATCAGCAAATTTGTTTTTGATGACTAGCAGAATAACAGATGATCGCATATTTTCCCCTTTCAAGTCTGGTGTTTAAATATTTTTCTTTGACAAGTATTTGAAGTTTGTTCTCCTTTCTTGTGGCTGCCGTTTATAAATACTTCATTCTTTTTTGCTGCTAAAATACTTCAAGATCTCTTTTGCCGACATCATCTATTTTCCCCCGCAGGTATCTCTCGGAAGTAATTTCCGTTCACACTTTTTTTCTACTCTTACCATTTGTTCGTTTTTTCCCTCTGGGACTTATGAACGCATAAAAAATTGTCAAAAAACTGAATTATCACTTTTACTCTATGAATTGCTGTGATGTGTGCTGCCCTAAAACTTCCTGTTTTTGTTAACTTTTCACTTATGCAAATTTTGGCCGATTCTCGTTTTTCATACTGAAGCTTCGTCCTATGTTGAAGTTTCTGGACTATGTATTTATACTGAACGTTTCGTATCAACTCCGTTGAGTTTTTCTTCTTTTAAGCTATGACTGGCAGTCAGTCAAGTCATTTTTTTAGTGGAGGTTTAACGACTACCGCGAGGAACTCGCTCGCCCGTCCCTAGTTTAGGGTCACGGGCTCCAGGGAACGGAGAGAGCCAGCACCGTAGGACAAACACGTACAACATCTATGCCTGACCTGGATTCGAACCCGGACCATCTCGGACAAATGATCAGAAGCCATCGCTTAGACCACTGCGCCACCGGGGCGGCAGTCAAGTCATGCTAACTGATGTAAGGACTAATTAGGCACCTTGCTCACGTCAGTGTCACTAAGTTTACGATTTTTTTTATTATATGCTGCGAAGTCTACGATTGTAGTGGTGTTAAACTTCGACTTATTCGAAAAATATGAATCCGTTCTTCAAAAAATTTCTTCAAAGTTACGAGACGTGTACCTGTATTTTACCTTCCTTTTGAGTTTCTGTTTTCTTATGTAAGTTTCGTTAATTCTCTGCCAAAGATTTCCTTACTGAACTGCACATTCCTCCCCCGAACAGCTTGTACGTTTTGGCAAGGCTGACAGTAAGTCAAGAAAATAAATAGTCTACGTCGAACGTCATTTGGGTGGGGCAGTGGAGTAACTAAGAGATGAAATTGAATAACGTGTTTTACCTATAGGGTGGAGATTTCTACATTTTTACAGGGTGAAATAGACAGTTTCAACATTTTTTAAAACATTTTTACAAATGAAATAGACAGTTTCAACATTTTTTAAAACCAAAACTATGTAAGATATTGACGCTCATGATATACTTTTTTTTAACACCAATAGTAACGGTTTCATTATGCAGATGGTGACAATGAGCCGCCCCGGTGACGCAGTGGTCTAAGCGCTGGCTTCTGACCGCTCGTCTGAGATGGTTCCGGGTTCGAATCCCGTGAGGCATGGGTGTTGTGTTCGTCTTACGGCACTGGCTCTCTCCCTTCCCTGGAGCCAGCGGCCGTAAATTAGGGACGGGCGACTGCTTATAGCCATCGAGTTGTACATGCTTGTCGTTAAACTTTCAATTAAGAAGAAAAAGTGACACTGAAAGATTACACGTTTTCACCGTCACGTGACCAGTCAGACAACATGGCCGCAAATGCTGTGGAGAAGACGTTCTGTGTGCTTGAATTAAGCAAAACGAATTCTGTTACTGTTCTGCAACGGCGTTTTAGAACACGTTTCAAAAAATCACCACCGAACAGACAATCCACCTACGACAGGAACAAGAAATTTGAAACAACAAGATGTTTGTATAAAAGTGAGAGACCACGGATATCTGTTGAACAAGTTGAGCGTGTTCGTGCCATTTACCAACACAGCCCGAGGAAATTCACAGCGACGGCGGATCGGGAGTTACGAATTCCACAACCGACTGTTTGGAAATTTTTGAGGAAACAGCTTAAAGTGACTCCCTTCAAACTGTCGTTATCGCAAAGTCCAAATGACAATGACAGAACCGCACGTCGCGATTCGTGTTCGGAAATGCAGGAGCGTTTTGAAGATGGTTGTGAGTGAGCTTCTAATTTTCAGTGACGAATCGAAATTCCACATAAGTGGGAAGTTAACCAGTATATCATTCGCCTATGGGGAACTGAAATTCCTAGAGAAACAGTAGAACATGTGCGGTGTTCCCCAAAGGTTAATGTGTTCTGGGCTATATCCCGTAAAAAAAGTGTATGACCCCTTCTCTTTCCAATAAAACACTGTAACGGTTAGTTCTTAAGCCGATATGCGCATTACTTGGTTGATGCCTCAACTGCACGAAGACAGGGACACCTTCATTTTCCAACAGGATAGTGCACCACCTCACTAATATCGGGAAGTTAGAAATTCCCTCGATGAAAATGTTCCACAGCGCTGGATTGGCCGCGTTAACAGGCGACAACATGATTTGTTGGCCACCACGAAGTCCCGAACTAACTCCATGTGACTTTTCTTTGTGGGGCCACGTCAAAGACAAGGTCTTCGTCCCTCCTCTTCCTATTAATTTAGCTGATCTGAAACAATGTATCCCAACAGCTATTGGTGGAGTTGATAAAGATATGTTAATGCGTGTTTGGCAAGAATTCGACTACAGCGTTGATGTATACCGTTTGACCAAGGGTGCACACATCGAACATCTGTAAGTTGCTGCGACAAACCTCGAGTTTCCCTATAAAACTGTGCAACGTGAGTGTCAATATCTTCAGTTTCGGTTTTATAAAATGTTGAAAATGCCCATTTCATTTGTAATAACCCTGTACATGTGACTGCTATTAAATTTCAACTTCCTGTGCGTTAACACTTCTTGGAAATAAACAACCAGTTGATATTACGTAAGTTTACTGATTCTTTTCACCGTAGCTGCATATTTCAATTTCAATCTCAATTTAATTTATTAGTTTAGCTGTTATTATACACATGCAAAATGCTAATAAGAAGTAACAAATTAATAGACATATAACAGCTAAGGAGATCAGAAAAAAGGCCAAAATGACCTGACAAGTCCCGATCTCCCTTCGTAGAAAGCACAAGTCCAGAAATAAAATACATTACATCAATTGAGCATATTGTTAGTTATATTAGTAGTTAGTAGTAAATGCATAGTAACGATGCCCAGTGTGTTGAGAGCAATATTTATAGGAAGCAGTTAGTGGTGTGACATTATATTAAAAAAAATCATACATTTGTATGGAAATTATATTTAAAAAATCATACATTTGTATGGAAATTATATTAAAAAATCATACACTTGCAATTCTAGTTAATTACCTAGTGTGATATGCACTGTATGATCAAAAGTATCCGGATACCCATTTTGTGTAGTGGATTTGTCCACATATGCTAGAGCCATTTTCCATACAGGCATAAAAAGACGCACGTGGCCTACAAAACGTTATAGACAAGCACGAACAGTAGAATGGGCCCCGCACAGCAGAGCTAAGTGACTTTCAGTGTGGATAAGTCACATTATGTCATCTTAGTAACAAGTCAGTTCGGGAAATTTCTGCCGTGCTGGAGCTGCCCCTATGAATCGTAAGCGATGTTATTGTGAAGCGGAAACGCCTAGGAACAACAACAACAGTGCAATTTAGTCCCTGGTAAGGCCAGGGTGGCAAACGCACCCTAAGTCGCTGGGCACTCTCCCCGGAAGCAGATACCCAAAGAACTGTTTGCATTACACGGTGGTCGTTAAGTCCCCCCCCTCACAAGTGCTTACAAGGACATTTCGTGCTCTCTTGAATTAAAAAAAACAGTCAAAAGCTTTGGTGGTGTGACAGTAACCGAACAAAAAGTGCAACATAAAAGCATTCGGAGTCTAGAAAAAAATCAGAGAAGCTACTTCTATCGAACGCAAGATGAAATAGTGAAATTGTGGTAAAGTAGTTTAAATCTCTTTCTTTAGGAGGAAACGGTGGTAAAAGAGTTTAAACCGAAATTTTTTGTGATATATCATAACCTTACAGGCAACACTGATATTCTTTAATCAGTCTTCGAATTATTGATACGTGTAATTCGAAATTAAAATACATTGGTTCCCATAAATTCAGGAAAAAACCCAGAAACATCGCGATAATTAAAAAAATACATGATGAAATGCTATAGAATTTGATGAAAACCTGTATCATATCGTACGTTATAGAAAGACTAAAACGTTTCAAAAGAAACACTTCATTCCGACAAAAATGACCACATACAGAACCAGATGAACAGTAAGGTGCCAAAATGAAATAGCCAAAGCCCCTCAGTAGGGAGTGTGGTCACCCCTCACAGCAATGCAGGCCTCACAGCGATGTTCCATGCTATTGATGATGGTGTCTAGGAGCTCAGTAGGTAGCAACGACCCTTGTTAGGACAAGGCTTATCTAAGCTCCTCCAGATCCTGCGGAGGGGTTTTGAGGTCAGTAATACATCTTCCTAGAGCATCCGAGACAGGCTCGATGGGAAAAAGGTTGGGACACTTATCTGGCCAATCCATACGGACAATGGTCCCTTCTTAAGACATGTTCTACCAGCCTCGCAACAGCCCCTTTTATGCTGCAGTTCATTTGCATAAACCGATGACATCGCCACTCATTTGTACACGACACCCTGACTCCGCATTACATTTCACGTTCCGTATATTTCCACCCCTTCTGTCACAAGTAATTGCGATTTTCTGTTTTCTACTTAATTTATGGAAACCAGTGTATATGGAATCCAATTTGCAAACTTTCGAAAGAAGTACGTTTGACCATAAGGAATCTGGTTTAAATCCACTAGAACAAAAATTGAATGCCATTTCACAGAACTCTTTCCTTGAATTTATGGACCCGAATAAAGTTCGCTATATTTCTCATATGAAGCTTACCATGTTTTTAGAATAGTTTTTAACTACCTAAACTAGTAAACACTGAGAGGCACTTTGTTAAGGAATCCTTTACTCAGTTAAAACTGTGAATGACAAACGAAAATGGCTAAAGCAACCAAAAGAAGCATCGGCGCTGTTCCTTTAGTTTACAAAAGGAATGCATCTTATGTACTTATCGGAAGCACAGTGTAGTATGTGTGAGACATGGGATCTATATTATGTTGTTACTGAGGAATCGTGATGTTTTTGAAAAACGCTATCTCCTCCTCAACGAGGACATTTATCAACTCCTGGAATGTAACATTACCTCCCACTGCAACAAGCAAGTTGTGATGCAGACTTTATCGATTAAAAGTCTGGTCTGAATGCCAGCACGGCAAAACAAAACATTACCGTCGCATTTCTTTAAGAAATTGGCGACTGTCGTCTTTATGCCAAAACAGGTGAGTTATCAGGATACGAAATAAACATATATCCACCCTTTGGGAATAAGAAACAAAATGAATTTGAAAGATTTTAAAGATTTTTGTGAGATACATCTACACACTGAATCAGCTGGGGTTTAAGTGATTCAGATTCTAGATTTTGTTTATCTCTAAACTGTAGGGTTTCAATTAAGTCTTTCTGATTCTAGATTTTGTTTGTCTCTAAACTGTGGATTCAAGGTACTATTTATAGTGAACCATATTACATTCAGTTCAATTAGCTTTAATTGCCCTAAATTTAATATGGTTAACTACAAATACACTGACGTACAAAAATTAAGGACGAGACGGTTTTTCGAATGTAACGTCGTGCAGAAGTGCTCCACATCGAATCAAATCATACCATCCCCAAGATGTAAGAATATGAGAAAAGTGAGCAAAACCGTCCAAACAAGGAATCCAAAGGATACAAAGGCACTTTATTGAAAAGGTAGCT
Organism: Macrothele yani; assembly: GCA_039090855.1. NCBI lineage: Eukaryota > Metazoa > Arthropoda > Arachnida > Araneae > Macrothelidae > Macrothele > Macrothele yani. The sequence continues at coordinate 17,710,029 of CM077017.1, forward strand.
TCGAGCACAACTGGACAGAAGACAGAAACGTTCATGTGACAGGCGGCTGCCAAGAAAAATCCAGTCTTTAGAAGGGGATATGATCACCCCTGACTGCGTTACAGGATTTAAAACGTCTGTCTATGCTGAGGACGAGGTTGTCAAGGAGCTGTTGAGGCATCGCGGCCCATTCCTCTTGTAGCGCTAATCGTAGCTGGGGAATCGTTGCTGGCGGCTGGTGACGTGCTGCCAAGCGTCTCCCGAGAAGGTCCCACACGTGTTCGATTGGATTTAGGTCCGGGGACCTTGTGGGTAGATCCATGCGTTGAATATCTTCTCTCTGCAACAGCTCTGCGACAGCCACTGTACGATGAGGTGTAGCGTTGTCGTGCATGAAGAGGAACTCAGGACACACAGCACCTCTAAACAGACGCACGTTAGGCAGGAGAGCTTCGGTACAATAGCGGACACCAGTGACTGAATCTCCTTGGAAGATGTGGAGGTCAGTACGGCTACCAAGCATGATACCGCCCTAAACGAGAACTCCGCCACCTCCACACCGGTCCCTTTCGATGATGTTGGAGGTGTGATTGCGTGTTTCCTGCTCTCTATCCAGATGTGTATACGTCCAGAATCGCTCGTCAGACTAAATTGGCTCTTATCCGTAAAAAGAACTCGACCCCATTGCTGATTTGTCCAGTTCTTGTGTTCCTGGCACCACAGAAACCACCGTCTCCGATGAGCAGGCGTTAATGGCACACACCATGCTGGTCGTCGTGCAAATAGACCACCTTTGTGCAGCCTCCTGGCCACGGTAAAACGCGATAACGGACGTCCAGTTGTCTGTTGCATGTGCCTTGCGATTTCTCCCGCTGTCTGCTGTCTGTTTCTTTTCGCTTGTAGGACAATACATCGGTCGTCCGCCGCCGTTGTTGCTCGTGGACGATCACTGCTAAACTCTCGGGCAGCTGTTCCTGTCGTTTGAAATGCTCTCCAAGCTCGTGAAACAATGCTGTGAGCGATCCCGAACTCCTCGGCCACACTAGTCACACTTCGACCTTCTTCAAACTTACCAATGGCGCGACCACGGGTAAAGTCATCCAGATGTTGTCTACTGGATTTCCTGTTGGCCATATCACACGGTGGTAACGACTGGTATCTCAGCAACTCGACGTCGTTTAAACCGATGTACACCGTGCAATAGTTTTCGTCGAATTGCTGATCGTGCACCTTGAATCCACAGTTTACAAGATAAACAAAATCTAGAATCAGAAGCTTCCGTGTTTTATATTTCCGATTTGAATCCCTGGTTAGTTTGTTATTTAATTTTAGTGATGTAAAGACACGAGTGGGCTAAAGACAGACAAGTGCCTTGTTTAATTACGGAAGGAGAAGGAAATAAGAAAAGTGGCATGGATTCTTGGGATGAGCTGGTCTTTTAAATCTTTTCCGACGCGAGAAAAATAGGTGAAAGGAGGTTTTTAGAAGGAACAATTAAAAAAAAAGAGAATGCATTTACATCTCCTTCAGAAAATTTGCGCTTAATTTAAAATACGAAATAGTGTTTTCACAGTGTATCGAACCAGTTACGAAAAAATATATACTGAGTTAGCTTTGCATTAGGAACACCCACCATTTTACATATTCAGAGCGCTAACAAAGCACCACGTGACATCAACGTCACGTACGGCTACTATAAATTGAGCTCATCTATCCTCTGTACGTAATCAGTAAACGTTTGCCGGTGATGGTGAAGCTTGGCGACTTAAGCCAATTTGACCGCAGCCAGAGAGCTGTATTCCGGAGGGCAGGTGCCACTATTTCCGAAACAGTCGCACTTGTTGGATGATCTGGTACTACTTCATCAAGGGTGTACCAGGACTGGATTGATCATGCACAGACATCCAGCACAAGGGCTCACATTGGTCAACCACGCGCGATTGATCCTAGAGGTGAGTGTCGGGTATAACGACTGGTATCTCAGCAGCGACGTGGAACAGTAATCCAGCTCACCCACCAGTACAACATCAGTGTAGTTCGACCTATTTCCACATGCACCATGCGCCGTAACTTGCTTACCCTGGAGTTCCACAGACGGAGATCAACGAGGGTACCCATGATGACGCCCAGTCATCGTAAACAACTCCTCGCATGGATGGCAAATACCCTCAACTGGACAATCAAACGTCGGCAATGGACCCTCGACAGATCAAAGAAGGACATCTGGAGTGATGCGTCCCGTTTCCTGCTGCACCATGCTGATATTCGCATATGGCGTAAACAGTATGAAACCCTATCCCCTGGTTGCACAGTTGGGGTTCAACAGGCCGGTGGACGTGGTGTTCTGGTATGGGGAGCTTTTCCTGGAAAGCGTTAGGTCCGTTGGTTATCATCCCACAAACACTGAATGCTGGACGCTACAGGGGCTGTTAGACGACCACCACCACATATATCTGCAGGAGGTTTACCCTGACAACCGTGCCATCTTTCAACAGGACAACTCACCGTGTTATCGAGCTCATATAACTACTGAGTGGTCGGAGGACAACGAATTCACTACATTGCTTTGGCCCCCAAACTCAACTAAGTGTAACCCAATTGAACATTTGTGGGATATGCTGAAACAAGGTGTGAGAACTGCTGATCCTCCTCCACGGAACGAGCGTGAACTGAAGGAGCTGCTGCATGGGACATAGGTCAAGTTACGCATGGAGGATGTTCGATAACTTGTAGAATCTGTTCCTGGGAGTCAGCTAGCCGTGACTGCACAGAAAGGTTGACCAACGCGTTATTAGGTAGGTGATCCCAATGTAAAACTAACTCAGGGTATATATCAGCCTGATTCCTACATAATCGGTATAATATTCGCAACTATAAAAAGCTACTTTCGGCTACTGGCGGCTGAAATGTGAGCTAGGAAAACTCAGAAATCATGCGCAAAACATTTCTGATAACGAAAGATATCCAGGACAAAGGGGAGTTTTCGAATCGAGTTCTTAGAAAAGTAGATATGGTGCCGACTATGGTACAAATAGAAATGAACGCTAAATTCTCTAGTGGCAAAACTGCGTTGTAAACATTAGGGGATTATATGAAAAATATTCATAGCCGCAAACGTTATCAGTAGCGAAAATAATATTTTAAATTGGACTTTTAGGAGCAGAGATATCGTCATTGCAGATATTTATATTATGGCCCTCTAAAGGTGGAACTAAACATTATTTTGAGAAAGAAAATGCATATAAATCTTTCCCATGTGAGTGTCGTATGACTGAAAAATAATTTTTCAGTTAGATTTTTAGAGGCAAATAAATATACGATTGCAAGCATGTTAATAACAGAAATAGGCACTTACGTCCTCTAATGGCAAAGCATTTTGTCACAAAATGTTACGAAATGGATGAAAAATGTTCATTGTTTAATTATAATTGTCCAACGCAAAAAATAAAAGAAAAATGAAATCCTAAATTTGGAAGCAGGTTTCGGGAAAAATACAATATACACTTACGCCCCTAGCGAGAACACCGTGCATTATTTCATATAGAAACTGCACGTAAAATAGCCTTCATGGTAAAATGTATCCGATGGTAAAAATATTTTTTTTAATGTTTTTTGAAGCAATTGTATGACGTAAATTTTTGAATTTAACAACATGTGCAATTACTTAGTGGCGAATTTATGTATCAGAAAAGATCAAATCCTGTGAATCGTCGTTCTCACGGTTCAGGCTTTCGACTGCAAGTGGAAGTTTTCAAATCGAACTAATAGATATGGTGTTCACAGACAGATGGACGGACATAGTGCCACTATAAGCCCCTGCTTTTCTTTTAAAAGACGTGCATAAGACAAAGTAAATGAAAACAACTTGGAATTGTAGGTTATGCGTCAATTCGCCGCCTACGTCAATACGTCGCGGACCAGTTCGCCGCGTTTCCAAATTTTAGTTACTTACAAATCGCATGCAGAATTGCATATGATTCCGATTGTCTTTCCTTGTCTCTCTCCTGCAAGAACAGTACTGAAGCTTCGAAATGCTGATCTGCTGAAATTTCTTCCTCGTGGACGGAAAGAACTGTAAAAAATTCAGACATCGCTCTTTCCGCCTTTTCCCTCGTCAGCTTCTCTGTCCATCAGCAGAAATTATATTTCTGATTCTAACGGCCAATGAAGAAATTCTTTCTGTGCGTGAGAGATGCAGTCATGCGTACAAAATTATTGGTGTCTATTTTACATCTGTCTGTCCACAGAAGCCATATTAGTTGCTCACGGCGGTCGTTAAACCTCCTCCAGAAGCCATATTTCCCCTTCTTATGATCAGATTGAAGAAATTATTTTTGAAATTGATTTATAGCGATATGCATGAGATTGAGAGAGACAGGCAAGATTAACTATGTCTCTTCTTCAGCTCATCCATCTGTTTGTCTGTCCGCAGAAACGATACTTCCACTTCGAAATGTTGATTAGAATAAGTGCATCTTTGCCCCAAAAGGAAAAACATGAGCATAACATTTCCGAAATCTTTCCTTCCATCCATTTACTCCTCGGTTTGTCTATCTGTTAATCCGTCGGTCCGTAGAAATTCTCTCTCTGCTTGTGACGGCCAGATAGCAGAAATTCATTTTGTGACTTATATAAAGTATAGGAATGAGATATTTCTGCATTCTTAACGCGAGGTTTTTTCTATCATGCAGAGAAAGAATTTATTCAATCAGATTATTAGGGCAGACATTGATAATACCGTGCTCGTGCTTGTCTGTATAAGTCACAGAATGAAAATTTCCAATCCGGCCGTCAGAAGCAGAGAGCAAAATCCAGCTGACGGACGGACGGATCGGCAGATAGACAGACTAAGAAACGAATGGAAAGACGGAGAGATTATTGAGATCTTAAGCACATGTTTTGCCCTATCACGTAGAGAAAGAATTATTTTATGAGTCCTACCATTTTGAAGTGGAGTACAGTCTTTTCCGGACAAACAAACAAATAAATTGAGGAACAGTTGATGAAAGAAAAGATTTCTGAAATCTTACGCTCATATTTTCTTCTTTAGGGTAAAGAATTATCTTTTACAATCAACATTTTGAAGCGGAAGTGTCGTTTCTGCGGACAGACAGAAAGGCAGATGAGCGGAAGAACAGACATAGATAATCTTACCTGTCATTCTCAATCTCTATCAATCAATTTCAAAAACAATGTCTTCAGTCTGATCATAAAAACGGGAGATATGGTTTCTCCGGACTGACGGACGGAAGTGTAGACACTAAGAGTCTTGTACGCATGATTGTATCTTTCAGTCACAGAATGAATCATCATAAATTAGAAATATCATTTCTGCTGGCAGGAGGAGATGCTGACGTGAAAAAAGACAGAGGGAGTGATATCTGATATCTTGCACAGTTCATCCCGTCCTTGAGAAAGAAAATATCTGCAGATCAACATTTCAAAGCTTGGAGAGACGGAAGGAAAGATAATCGAAATCGTACACTTTCTGCATGCGATTTGTAAGAAATTAAAATTTGGGACCGCGACAAATTTTACCAGGACGAACTGACGTAGGCGACGAATCTGTTCGCGCCGAATTGATGCTGGCGGCGAATTAACGTACGCAACGAATTGACGCTCGCAACTAATTGGCGCGACTTCGAACTAGTATAAAGAGCAAAGACAGAAAAGAGAGAAATTGAATTTCCGCTTCAGCTAAGCGACTGTATCGGCAAATATACGCTCAGTGGCCATCTTTTTATGTATACAGAGGTCGTCCAATTTATTATAAATTGTAGACCATTTTACGCAAATAGGTCAATGACAGGTCACTTCTTTTTTTTTTTTTTTTTTTTTTTTTTTTGATTGGAGGTTTAACGACCACCGTGAGCAACTCAATGGGCTATAAGCAGTCGCCAGGTCACTTCGGCTCCGTAATAAAGTAAGCAACAATACTCCAAGTAGTCGTTTGGAATAAGTTACTGAAGTTTTAACGTTCAATTTCGGACTACGAGTGCGAAATGAGAGTGGGTACTCGACGGAGTAGTGCGAACAACAGGAACATTCTAGTACCCGTGGAATGTGGAAGAACAAAAGTAGTAAGACCATGCACATAGTGATTGACGACAGCGATGGTCCCGGATTCGAGTACCGTATAAGGCGTGGGTGGTGTGCTTCTCCGATGACGCTGTCTCTCTCTTCCCTGGAACCTGTGGCACTAAATTATTGATGTGCGACTTCTTATATTCCTTCAAGTTGCTCATGGTGGTCATTAATCCACGAAATCAAATAATAGTTGATGCAAAAGACAACACCCCCCCCCAATAAAAAATAACGGGTAGTTTGCGCGCATGACCTGTGGTCAGAATCTGCTAGTACACCTCCGAAGTGACCGGTGGATACCCACATTTGTAGGGGTCAATTGACGCATAACAAGGAGTCAAAAAAACAAAATCTGAATCAGGGATAAGGCCAAATTACATCACAGAACACAATGCGACGCACATTAAGCTGTCTACGTTACAACAGCAGCAAACCTGTTCGTACAGCAATGCTACGTACAGCGAACAAGACAAAACGCCTCGAATGAGTTTGTGGTTATAGGTGGACAGTAAAAGACAGCAAATGTGTCATGTGATCTGGCGAATCACATTTCTATCTGCACCAGGCCGATAGGAGGGTGAGAATTGGAGGCAACAGCATGAGAGCATGGATCCAACTTTCATAGACACGACTCTGTAAGTTGCAGAAAGCAGTTCAATGGTGTGTACCATGTTTTGTGGGAGGATTGCGGCTTTCTGATTGGAATGGACCTACGTCTGAATGCCCAAACGTATTAAAACGGAGATGCACACTTCTATTAGGACAGTGAACCAAACCACAATGCTCATATTGTCTCGGAATGGTCTGACGGACATATTGAAGACTTTTTCATGCTGTGGTGGGCACCTCAGTCTCCAGAAAATTTTTTATACATGCATGGGAGAATATTTGCGGGGACTTGGAATCGGGCTTATCGCACTGAAAGGCTTATTCGCAATCCTCGCCAAGGCATGGATGTTGTGCAGTCCTTCTGTAAAGGTTTTCTCCCTTCCATGGAGATAATAATCCTGAATTACGTCGAAGGATGGGATACACCTCCTAAACTTCGATGCCTTTGAGGAACATTAAATTCATCCACCGAAAACAAAGCTGAGCATATTGCTCCAGCACCAATATTTCAGATGACGCACTGATCACTAAAACATTAAAATGTTTACTAAAGAGCCCACCATTCTAACAGATATTGTTGTACTCCAAACCTCCATCAAAGAGGGAAGTAATTGTATGTATATATCCGGACACTCCTCTATTCGTAGTGAATTCGGTCCTACGCAAGCACCAAGTCAACTATAAATATATAGAGAGAGAGCTATGATAAGACGACTATGAATGCAAGATGTCTCAATCTTCAGAGTTAACTGATTTCCAGAGCGGACTGACAATAGGGTGCCACACGAGCAATCGCTCCGTACGTGACATTTCAACAGCACTGAAGATCCCTAGGTCAACGGTTGGGGATGTGGTATGCTAATGGTTGCGGACTGGGACTGAATCTGCCAAGAAACGACTGGGTATACGTGACAGGAGAGCTCTGTAAAGGACTGTCCACTCAGAACGCTAATCAATACCGCCTCAAATCACACAAACTTCGTGTGAGACTATTTTGACTGGTGTTAACACTAGTACAGTGCGGAGAATACTGCACAACATGGGTTACCACGGTCGAGTATCCATCGAAAAGCCGCCAATCACTTTGATCAGCCATTTAACAGTTACCAATTACTTCGACCAATGTCCCACTTCGATTAGCTTCTTGTAAGGAACGTTGATTTTGGACTGTAGATCAATGGGAAACTGTGATTTAGGCTGACGAGCCAAGAAACACAGTCTACCAGTCAGGTGGTCGGTCCTGAGTGTGGCGGATTCTTGGAGAAAGGTACCTTCCGGTCTGTATTGTCCTTTACAATGAAGTTTGGTGGAGGCAGTGGGATGGTGTAGAGTCATCTTTCATCGTTAGGCTCGGGCCCATTAGTAATTTTAGACAAAACCATGAAGGCTGAGTTCTACCAAGACGTCTTGGGCAATCATTATCTACCAACGGGGCCCGCGGTTGGATTAGTGGTTAAAGCTCGTGACTGCCATGGAGAAACCTCAGGTTTGGTCCCAGGCAGGTACGAACGCTCGAACCATTAAATAACCGCTGTGCGTCGGATGGGCAAGTTAAGCCGTCGGAACCCGGGTACTTGCTTCCCGGTAATAAATAAGGGAGTCTTCCTCACCCTTTCTACCTCACTTGCGTGCCACTCTCCTATCGGGCACTCTAGCCCAAATCTCCTAGCTTCCTATTTCTAAGGGTTGTTTAAGACCTGCGGTCAGACACTTCCTTCTATGATCTGATCGGATCTACTAACGTTGTGGCAGTACTTTGGGGAAGGCCCATACCTCTATCACCAGGACAGCACACCATGTCGTTCTGCTCACGTTGTTACAAATAGGTTTGAGGACATGAGCCTCGAAAAATTAGACTGGCCATCCCAGAGTCCTGACCTGAATGCTTCAGAGAATCTGTACGACGAGCTGGATCGTCGGGTGCATGGAAGAAGATATCGTTCGACAGACAAAGCTGAACTGGTCTCAGATTTGGATACCGAATGGCTAAACATATCTGCGGACATTTACAAAAACTGGTGGAAAGTATTCCACGAAAACTAAAGACCATCGTAATGGTCAAGGGTTTCAGAAGGCAGAGCTAAATTTTTTTGTAAGAAAAGATCAGTTTTAAATATGTTGGTGTCGGGATATTAGTCGTAGGGCAGTGTATATGGTTATTGTTATACCCACGTCTTCTCAAAAGAAATATGTCAAGAATGCAAGCGGGAAGCTATTTCTTTGTTGAGATTCAACAAAGGATTTGAGGAAACCAGATATTCTCGCTTAACAGTCGTAAGATGTTCAATTAACAAATGGTAAGTGCAGATAAGCCCATCAAGATTAAGCAAATGAACGACGTGTCAAAGCATTAAGAAGGGGTGTAACAGGTGCAAGCAAAGAGTTTCCGGAGAAAAGAAGTTTTAGAGTATGTGAAGCTGACGGGAACAAATAACGTACAGGTAGCAGGGGAATGGCAGCGTGGAATAGAGAGTAGCGTGGAACAAGTGACAGATAATTATGAGGAGACAGAAGAAGAATTAGGGAAAGAGAGATGAGAGATAAACGACGCAAAGAAAGGCACCGCTTTCCTTGCTATATAATGTTCGCTGCAAATACAAAAAGAGGATCATAATTTGAATGAGCTGTGAGCAAGTGCTGCTTCCTGCCTCGAAATAAACGTAAGGGTAAAAGTCGTTACACTAGTCATTACACTAGTCATTACACTACCTACAACAAGGAAATTCCAAGCAACTGAACGTAGATATATGATAACCTTCAGATTTGCGCTAGTCGAAGCTATTCTTGCCCAATCGTAGCGTCTCACGACCTTTTCTCACATCCAGGGTCGGATGTAGGTCACAAATTTCAGCGTCATATGCAATTGGGAAACGAATTTCCCCGAAGAAATAATTCTTCAAAAATACATGGTAAACACTGTAATGCTATTATTGGCAATAATAGCATTACAGTGCTTCCCATGTATTTATGAAGAAAAATTTCTTCGGGGAAATTCGTTTCCCAATTGTATATGATATGTACTTTTATTTCGATTGTCTTTGTTGTTTTTAAGTGGGGCTTTTATAAAAACGTTCTTAAGGCTCGAAATTTTTTGTAGTTGCTATTTACAACATCTGGATTGCAAAAGACAAAATTTTTATTTCTTCACCATACATAAAACAACAACTTTGAACATTCTATCGGACTGCATCCCACACGTCTTTTTAAACCAACCATTATTAACATTCCATCTAATTTTGTTGTTCACCTAGATTAAAGTTTCCAATCTCCGCTCAGCCCTTTTGTGCTGAAAAAAAAAAAGAAGAATAAAAGACGATGTCGGGTTCTTCGAAAAATAGGCGGAAGGGTAAAGCTATACATTTTCGTGAGAATTATGATTCATAATAAAGAAGTAACTCTGCTACAATTTACTTTAAGTCTTGATCGAACGGCAAAAAAGGATGCATTTGCTTTGTAAGTCATGAAGCTGCCTAATAAGCTTCTTACGGACAATAAAAGCTTGTTAGCAAAGATATAGTTCAATGCTGTACTCAGAAGGTTTAGTTTGGAAACTGCAGAGAAAGAAAAAGAGACGATGACACGTTGGATATAACTTTAAATTTTTCTTGTGTTTTCGTAAGTTATGTGTATACAGTTCGTCTCTCATTTTATTTCCCCCATTATTTCTATGGAAATAAGTTTAAAACAAAATTTTATGACCTGTATCACATCATACACAGTCTTCAGACAGATCTTTTTTGCCGTTTCTTGATAACTTCCTCTGTTAAATGCTGAACCAGAATTTACACATTTGGTTTTTATCAGAGTTTTACACAAACAGCTAAATCGCGCCAACTTCTCCTCAACATTATAGGCAAAATGAAATGCAGCAGACAATAGATGCAATTTGCAATTTTGGCGTATACTCTTATTTAACCTTCCTTTTGAATTCCTGTATTCCTATATAAATTTGTCTTATTCCCGTTAAACCTTTTTCTGTCTTAAGGCGGACTTCAAGAGAAAACCTATCATATGCTTGCAATGTTAATTCGTTCTATACACAGTTTCTCAAATACTATTGCGGCCTGGTCTTCAAAAGTTGGAGCGCAAATAAATAAAGCTCTTAGCTAATATATGCCCCAAGTTGTGATTCTTGAAAATTTGTCAGATTTATTTTTAATTCAATTTATCTCAGTCGAAAAGTATTGCGATTTGGCACCTGTTGAGATAAATAATTAAAAAAATTCACACACATTTTCTTAAAACACAGCTGGGGTGTATGTTAGCTAAGGAATTTTGTTTGCGCATAAAAATATAATAAAAATATAAAGACCAGAACGCAAAATAGACTTTGAGGAAATGTGTGTGTAGAACGAATCAGCATTGTAGGTATAGGATGGGTTTACCTTTGAGGTCCCCCTTAACGCCACAGATTCCTTCTTAATGAATTTAGTTTGGCAACACCCGAGAACAGGTCAACGTGCAACTACCTAGGAAAAAATCGAGAGAGTACTCTGCCACTTTTGTAGATAATTATCTACAAATAGTGGCAGAGTACTCTCTCACTCGATTTTTTCGTAAGTAGTTGCACGTTGACCTGTTCTCAGGTGCTGCCAAATTAAATTGCCCGAAAGAAACATGGATTGCATAAATTATAATTTATGCGGTGTATCTTTCGCATGCCAAGATCTTTGTGGGTGTCAAATAAAACGAGTGATTCGAGAGTCTACATTTATTTACGTACAACACATTGCATTCATTCGCGTCATTCACGATCACGCCGTGCCCCAGTCCGCTACAAACTAAATGGAATTAAGTCATACCAACAAAAATAAGGTTTTCTAATTCTTGACATCGAGCGGTACTTAGGTATGTGGATTAATGAATTTTACTGTCGCAAAACCAACGAAAGAAGATATGTGAGTCATGAAAGTAAATATATTTACTTAACTATGGCGGCGGCAAATTGTAGGTATATAGTGACTGTTTAGTTTTTTCAAAAAAAAATATTTTTATTATTAGTATAATATATTATTCAGATTAAGACGAACGCAAGAAACGACCCTGACACCGACTAAATGTGATGTAGGTACGAAATGCGCAAACTAAAATCTAAAAATGGAAAGAAAAGCTGAATCACAAGTATGTTAGTGAGGGGAACTGGTAACGTTTGGTGTAGGACAGGGCTTCCCAAACTTTTTGAGACCGAACTGCCCTTCACGAGTCACATTTTCCGTGGTTAGTGGATTTTAGTGGCGCAAGGGCCAGGTTTGGCCAAAGAGCGCAACCGAACTGCCCTTCACATTTTCCGTGTGACGCCCCTGTCCCCAAAATAAAAAAAAATGCTCAAATTCGAGTTTGTAGTATTTTTTAAAAGGAAAATAGTCATTTACATTACTATCTTGTATTCGTTTTAATGTAAAAATAAAATTTTATAATAAAATTACAAAACTGTATAAGAAGAAATTGATGAGACAGGCACATTTTCACAATGGTAACACTCCTCATTTGGCTTTCACATTTTTACAGTAATTTTAGAAACTACTTAACAGAGGTATTTGGGTCTTAATGGGTTGGGGGAGCTTGTTTCTCGTCACACAAAATATCGAATCTGGGAACAATGTTCGATACAGCCACGTGGATCTCCCTTCTCAAAGTTAACTTTGCTTCTACCTATATCTGGATTTTATTACCGCCAGAGCTTAAAATACTGCCTCGCAAAGGTAGGATGTGGCAAAAGGGAGAATTACTCTCAAGGTTTTCTTAATCAATTTTGGGTTACTACTTTGCCACACTGTTCCAAAACTGTGGCAGAGTTCCGGAAGAGAATGCCATTTTAAGTATGGAGTCTGAAGAAATATCTACACTGCTGGCCACCCAAAATGCAACACCAAGAAGGAAGCATCCGACTGGCCTGATATACGCAGCATGCGTAGCCCGCGAGAGGAGATGCAAACGATTAGCATTGCAGGGCATATGCAAATCATGTGCGCCCAGCACACCACCGAGAAGCACTATAAGAAGGGTGCACGGAAGGCGGGGTGTAAGTAGTGGAAGTGTGTTGTGCTGCCGGACCTGTGCATGGAAAGCTTCCTGATGCCTCGTCGCAGGATACGGCAGTCATTCCAGCACGTTTCGGGGTTCGACAGAGGACGAATAGTGGCTTATCGCGACAGAGGTTTATCGTACCGAGACATCGGCGCCCGTGTGGGATGACATCCAGCCACAGTGAGGCTAGTCTGGATTCAGTGGGTGCAGGAGGGACGGACGGACCGACGTGAGAGATTGCCGCAGCCGCGGCACACCACCGACAGAGACGACCGGCAAGGACCGGCAGGTATTGACGGCTCGCACCGTCACATCACGAACGTTAGCGCAGGAATTAGGGTGTGTTGCGCAACAACTTGTGTCAGCACGTACCGTTCGACGTCGTATACAGGAGCGGGGACTTGTCGCACGGCACCCATTACTCCGATTACCATTGACGCTACACCACCGGCGAGTGCGGCTTTAGTGGGCCGTTGAACACCGTACCTGGACTACGGAATTGCACGACATTGTCTTCTCCGACAAATCCCGCTTCTGCCTGCAACACCACGATAGTCGGATCCGGGTGTGGCGGCACCGCGGCGAGAAACTGTATGACGCCTGCATTATGCATCGCCATACCGGACCGTCGCCTGGCGTTATGGTTTGGGGAGCAATTGGATATGACACCCGCACCCCTTTGGTACGCATATCGCCGGTACACTCAACAGCCACCGCTACATATCCGACGTTTTGGAGCCTGTAGTCCTCCCTTACCTGCAGGATCTGCCAGCGGCCACGTTTCAACAGGACAATGCGCGCCCGCACGTGGCACGCATCGTGCAACAACTCTTCACGGCCCACCAGGTGTCACTGCTGCCGTGACCTGCCTGTTCTCTCGATATGTCGCCCATCGGAAACGTCTGGTCGCTGATCGGCAACCTAACGGCCCGGCAAGCACCACCCACGGCTACGCCTGATGAACTGTGGCCACGTGTGGAAGCAGCCTGGACCGACATACCCCAAACCCACATCCAAAGCCTCCTTCGTTCGATGCCACGGCGTGCAGCGGCCGTTATTGCCAGCCATGGGGGGCAACCTAACGGCCCGGCAAGCACCACCCACGGCTACGCTTGATGAACTGTGGCCACGTGTGGAAGCAGCCTGGACCGACATACCCCAAACCCACATCCAAAGCCTCCTTCGTTCGATGCCACGGCGTGCAGCGGCCGTTATTGCCAGCCATGGGGGCCACACGAACTATTGATGTCTGCGTGTTCCGCAAGTCGCACGGGCCTGTAAGCTCAATCGTTTCATCTTTGTATCTGTTGTTATGCGTCCAGTAAATCTGGATTTGCTATCTTGTGTCCTTCTTGGTGTTGCATTTTGGGTGGCCAGCAGTATATTAGCTGCTCCTGCTCAGCAGTAGTGAAAGTTGATGGTGGATCTGCTGTAAACTGGTCTGTAACCCACTTGCGTTCATCTGTTTGTGGAGGAAATTATATGTCAAATTGAACATTGAGTTGAGATAGAAGCTCCAAAATCTCCATGTTTGCATGTTGCGTTATAATTATAAGTTTTTCCTTATAAGTTGCGACGCCCCGGACCAAGACCGGCGAAGCCCTAGGGCGTCGCGATGCACATATTGGGAGCATCTGGTCTAGGATATCTACAGGTTACAGCCCATCGTGTTACGCACCATTTTAAAGCTCTCGTCAATAGCAAGTAACCCCCCCCTTCCCTTGGGGAGTTCGAGGAGGAAGCTAAATTTCGCTATGCCCACCCGTTTTTGAGATACTTGAAGAAATCCATCTAAGTGGCTCAAAGACTACTTCTGTTACCCATTTTCGTTAAACCGAAAATTTTCACTTGTGATTTACTTCACTACTGTCGGAAAAGATGCACAGCATAAAAATGAAACAAGGTGGTGGTGGTGATATGCGGGAAGGGGGGGGGGTTAGGTGGCATATATGTTAATTTAACTTTCCTTTTGAATTCCTGTATCCGTATGTAAATTTGGTTTATTATCGGAGTTCCTGTCTCTCGAGTTTCTTCTACGTAGTTACATTTTGAGCTGCTGTTAAGTGTTGCCGAAATTTAAATTCATGCAGAAGAAACCTGTAGCCTTAAGAAAGAAAAATATTTATCGAACATAAAGCAAATTTACATAAGAATACAGGAACTCAAAAGGAAGGTTAAATTAGAGTATACGTCATGCGATATAATCAGAAAAAAAAAGTTAGAATTGGTAAAAATATTTTCCATATTACACTAACAAAACAGGACTTTTGTTAAACGTGTTTTACAGGTCAGCCAATAAGATATCAAAACACCAAACAGAAATAATCGCTCTTTCCACGTTAATAAGTGAGCCTCCGAAGAATTATCATCGGCCGTCACTGGAAATCAAACCCAGGGTCTTCCAGTTACGCGCCGGACATGCTGCTACTGTACCACAGCAGCCGCGAATTCTCCAGACTTACATGTGACACATGTGATTAACTGCCAAACTACATGGCAGGTTGCTCCATGGAGTCCCGCACAATGCTGGAGATTCACCAAAGATGGAAAGCAGCAACTGAACAAATCACATGTGAGTCTGGAGAATTCGAGGCCGCTGTGGTACAGTGACAGCATGTTCGGCGCGTAACTGGAAGATCCTGGGTTCGATATCTGGTGGTGGTCGATGAGAAATTTTCCGAGACTCACTTATTAACGTGGAAAGAGCGAGGATTTCTGTTTGGTGTTCCTGATCACGTCGAGTGTTTGAATTAAAGATATCAAAAGTTTTGTACTGGATAAATGAGATGGTAATAAATCATATAAAATATGTCAATGGCGTATCACGCTCTATCGGGGGTTCGTTCGTAACGGGGATTCGACTGTAACTTCTATTTACACAAGAATTAATGAAACAAAGATCACTCGCATTTTTCTTTATTGTCCTTGCTCAATCTGAGCTATTACACTTGAAATTGAAAACAACAAGTAATTCGTTGGATACTTGAAGAACTATTAACAATTTGGGCAAGGGAAATATAGTGATGAACGCTTTTGCTAACACGAATAACTCGAATTTGATGAAATTACAGTATGTTAACAAAACAGCAACAAGTCACAAGCTCGATAGCCGGGTCACAAACGTCACATCCATTGCTCAAGAGATGACCTTTTTATCTACTTCTTACTGACTTGACCCTACCGGAAATTCCCGAAACCACAAGCTCTTATGTGACCTGACGTTAAGAAATATCTAACATCAAACAAAGATCTTCGCTCTTTCCACGTTTATAAGTGAGTCACGGAAAAATTCTCATTGGCCGCCACCGGGAGTCGAACCCAGGGTCTTCCAGTTACGCGCCGGATATGCTTCCGCTACACCACAGCGGCCTCGAATTCCTCCAAGACTCACACACGCTAACTGCCAAGCCAATTTGCCAGGTTGCTTCTTGGAGCCCCGCACAAGAAGAAATGATAAAGAAAAGTAACATAATTCAAATAAAAACAGAGAAACAAAATGGAAAGTTAATTAAAACATATACATAACATGTATTCTTATTTGCCTATAGAACAAGTCAAAAACTCAATACTGAAAATAAACGGAGGATGTCAAAACAAGGACATAATGTTTTATACTAATGAGATTCAGCTCATATGTATTTGAAGACGGCGAGAAAATATTTCTAATAGTATAAAGGACGTCATGGCATAAGCAACACAAAACTTACCTAAGCTCAATGATTCGGAATGATGTAAGCTACCTGGAACTTATGAAACACAAAACCTGAAGTACTGCTAAAGAATTACGAAGTGTATTTCCATGGAATAAAAAAGTTAAAAATCAATAGAACAAAAGTACAGACCTTTAAGATGCAATAGCTAAAGAAGGATTAATCACACTTTCTGTTTGAGCATAAATGAAGTAAGATATAAAAAAAAGAAGAAATAATTTTCAGTCATTCAGTTCACATAGTACCTGGAAGGTATTCATTAACAGTATTTATCCGGAAAACTCGGAGGGTAAAGGTAATGAGGAAAACCATGGAGAAACAGGATTTAGGGTCTAATAAAATCTGCGGATTTTCCAAGCTGCAGGACGATAAGGGATCGGGAGAAATGGTGATCTCTGGTCAGTAAGGAGTGCGTCTCATCCTAGGTTGATTAAGAAAAGCACGAAGCATTAATTTATATCAAGCAATTTATTATGTTACATTAAGTAAAAGTCACTAGGTCGTATTTAATGAAAGAAAGGGTAGCTTTCTGCTTCTGCAGACGCATCACACTCGTTTTAAGTCTGCTATCCTATCAAAAAAGTTTCAATTTACCTTTCACTTATACAACTCATTGCTTGACCTTCTGAGACGAGTACTGTCAGTTTGCCCGATTGTCGATCTTTGAAATGTGATATCCCCGCTTCTATCAATATGAATTTTTTTTTACCGAAAGACAGCTATAACCATGTCGATGATGATCCATGCATTTTCAAATTTTTCTAATGTAGAGCTTTTCTTCCATGGTGCAAAAATAAATATTTACTTTTGGCTTGACATCTCAGCTTACAGGAATAGAACAGGAAAATTTCTAATTTTCGCATCGGGTAGCTGTAAACTTTCCGGACATTGCATGCTTTTCCGGATCCACAATTTCTACAATTCTCCTTTAGGTGATGTCAATGATAATTCTACTATAGGGCGAAAACTTTATAAAATATATATAGTTTTTTTCTCAAACCCCGAAAAACTATCGAAAAGAAATTGCTAGGTGTACAAAACCTGGCTACAGTGCATTTGAAGTTGACAATACAATTTTCACAAGCAAATTACCATTATGTCTTAAAAGAATAGTGCTCAATCAGTGTTGATATTGCTTTCAGCTCTTACTTAGGGATCAGAGACATGGACTTTGACTGAAATAAAAACATACAGAGCCTGCAGGTAACTCAAAAAACAAGGAGAGATGCATACCTGGTGTAACCAAGAAACATAGGAAAAAGAACTCATGAATCAGGAAACTGACAAGAATGGAATGCATCATAATCAAAGCAAAGACACTCAAGTGAAAATGGGCTGAATATAATGCTAGAAGAACTGACCACCTTAGGACAACTGAAATGTTAGACTGGATACTAAGGGAAAGGAAAATCCCCAGAAGAAGATCATGTGGAAAACGGTGGGTAAAATTTGAAACCATGCTGCAGTTATACCGAAAAGCCAAAATATTATGACCACCTGCTTAATACACTGGGTTGCAAAAATTAAGGACGAGACGGTGTGGAATCATTGCTGGCGGCTGGCGACGTGCTGCCAAGCGTCTCCCGAGAAGGTCCCACACGTGTTCGATTGGATTTAGGTCCGGGGACCTTGTGTGCCAATCTATGCGTTGAATATCTTCACTCTCCAACAGCTCTGAGACAGCCACTGTACGATGAGGTGTAGCGTTGCTGTCCATGAAGAGGAACTCAGGACCCACAGCACCTCTAAACAGACGCACGTGAGGCAGGAGAACCTCGGTACAATAGCGGACACCAGTGACTGAACCTCCTTGGAAGATGTGGAAGTCAGTACTGCTACCAAGCATGATACCGCCCCAAACGATAACTCCGCCACATCCAAACCGGCCCCTTTCGATGATGTTGGAGATGTGATTGCGTATTCTCCCCTGCTTTCTCTTCAGATGTGTATACCTCCAGAATCGCTCGTCAGACTAAATCGGCTGTCATCCGTAAAGAGAACTCGACTCCATTGCTGATGTGTCCAGTTCTTCTGTTCCTGTCACCACAGAAACCGCCGTCTCCGATGAGCAGGCGTTAATGGCACACACCGTACTAGTCGTCGTGCAAATAGACCACCTTTGTGGCCACGGTAAAACGCGATGACGGACGTCCAGTTGTCTGTTGCATATGCCTTGCGATTTCTCCCGCTGTCTGCCGTCTGTCTCTTCTCGCCTGTAGGACAATATACCGATCGTCTGCCGCCGTGGTTGCTCGTGGACGACCACTGCTAAACTCTCGGACAGCTGTTCCTGTCGTTTGAAATGCTCTCCAAGCTCGTGAAACAATGCTGTGAGCGATCCCGAACTCCTCGGCCGCACTAGTCACACTTTGACCTTCTTCCAACTTCCCAATGACGCGACCTCGGGTAAAGTCATCCAGATGTCGTCTACTGGATTGCCTGTTGGCCATATCACACGGTGGCAGCAACTCGACGCCGTTCAAACCGATGTACACCGTGCAATAGCTTTCACCGAATTGCTGAGCGTACACCGCCCGTGTGCTTTATACCCTTCCGACACTCCCCCGCCTTTCCTACGTCAAGTTGCATATATGTGCATGCCCTACCGTACCGGACCCTAGTCTATCTCCTGAGTGGTCTTTCGGTCCGTTCTGCCTGCTCGTTCCGCTGTTATGCTAATTTCTCCTCTTCGTCCTTAATTTTTGCACACCAGTGTATGATGTTGAACCCCCACGTGCCACGAAAACAGCTCTTACCCAACGAAGATAGACGCTACAAGATGTTTAAAGGTGTTTAGTGGTATCTGGTACCAACACGTTACCAGCAGATTCTTTACCTCTTGTAAGTTACGTGGTTGGACCGCCGCAAATCGAATTTGCTGTTCCAACACAAACCACAGATGCTCGATTGGATTAATGTGTGGGGAATTTGGAGGCCAGGGCAATACCTTTAATTCTTCCTGATGTTCCGCGAACCATTCACGAACATTTCGGGCAGTATGGCATGGCGCATCATCATGCTAAAAGAAGGCACTATTAGAGGGGAATACCGTTGCCATGAATGGGTGTACCTGGTCGGCAATTATGTTTAGGTAAATGGCAGACGTCATAGTTTGCTGCACATGCATGACTGGTTTTCCAGCGGAACATTTCCCAAAGCATTGCACTTGCTCTATCAGTTCGTTTTCGTCCCACGGTGCATACCTATGCTAACATTTCCCCAGGTAAAGAACGCACACGTACTCGGCCGTCCACATGGTGCAACAGGAAACGAGATTCATTGCGCGCGGCTCAAACCTCCTTCTTTTGATCATTCAAGGTCTACTTTTGATGCTCGCGTGCTCATTGTAAGCCCTGTCGACGAAGAACCAAAGTTAGGATGGCACTGGAAGTGACCTGCGGCTACGCACCATTGTTTTCAGCAGAGTTCGATGTACTGTGTGTTGTGACGCATTACTTCCATCACCAACATTGAAATTACCGACGAATTGTTCCACAGTATCCCTTCTGTTGGCTTGTACAATACGGATAGCCTTCGTTTACCTCTAGCATTGATAAGCCTGAGAGCACTTTTTGAAAGTACTAACCACGGCTGAACGTGAGCACCACACAAGCCTTGCCTTCTCGGAAATGCACTGACCCAGTTCTCTGGTCATTACGATTTGGCTTTGTCAAACTCACTTAAGACCGTTGCCTTTCCCATTTGAAAAACAAGAATAACACTGGTTAAGGTGGATCCACCTAAACATTCTGCCCGATGTTTCCAATGGTAAAAACTTCTCTTGACATTTTATTCGCAATTAATGTGTTCCCAAGGATAAAAATTCGCACATCGATGAAAATAACTTTGAATTATAGCTTAGTATACTTAATATTAGCTAAATCGTAACCATAATTATATTAAAAATCAATAATTTCTTCTTCGGTAGTGTTTGAGGTCTCCTTATAGATGGCGTTGTAACATCACAGACACTCGATCACAACACAAAACATTTATTACTTTACACAAAAACATAAACTGGAATACACTCCGCGGTACAAACTGAATTTGTTGTCTTAGCCAAAGCTGGGCATGTCCTATTCCTTCAATATCTCTCACGCTACTCTCCTACATCACCCACCACACGCTCAAGTCATTAAGAGTCAATGTATCATTCCGCACTTTTGTGCGTGGAAGTTCGTATTTTACAGCGTCACCTTTACAGATAGCTTACTAATTGTAATCATGTCGCATTTTTTCAACAAATTTATTAATTTTCGAAATGTAATCAACCCTTGAGTCTAAGCATGCGATAATCTAAAATGTTTAGAATGATTTCAGCCAGTTAGATTAAATTTACTGACAATAATTTAGCTGAAACTGTTAGTAGAACAGCAGGCACTACTGATTTTTAATTCTAAAATAAACCAGAAAACTCACTGTGCGACATTTTCAGCTAAATTATTGTCAGAAAATTTAATCTACGAGGCTTAAATTATTCTAAAAATTCTAGGTTATCTCATGGTTCGACTCTAAGGTTGATTCCATTCAGAAAATTAATAAAATTATTTTAAAAAATGCGACACGTTTACAATTAATAAGCGATCTACAGAGGTGGCGCCATCTATTAGCAGATCTCAAACACTACCCAAGGAAAAATTATTGATTTTTAATATAATTATGGTGAAGTTTTAGCAAGTGTTAAGTATACTAGGCTATAATTTAAAGCTATTTTTATGGATGCGCGTGTGTGTGTGCAAATTTTATCGTTGGAAACACATTAATTGTGAAAGAAATGTATACAGAAGTTTTTACCATTGGTAACATAGGGCAGTGTTTCTAGGTGGATCCACTTTAACAGAGCTCAATATCAGGTGTTATTTATACCGTTTCATGATCTTTACACGCCCCGTCGTTTACCTGCAGCTGCTTCGATTTTTGCGTAAACACAGTCTCGTCATAATGTTTTGGATTTTCGGTGTATATTAGAGGTAATTGCTCACGATAGAGGTTTTTTTTTTTTTGATGGAGGTTTAACGACCACCGTGAGCAACTCAATGGGCTATAAGCAGTCGCCCGTCCCTAATTTAGGGTCACTGGTTCCAGGGAAGGGAGAGAGCCAGCGCCATAAGACAAACACAACATCCATGCCTGACCGGGATTCGAACGCGGACCCCTTACGGACGTATGATCAGAGGCCAGCGCCTTAGACCACTGCGCCACCGGGGCGGCCGATAGAGGTTTGCCGAAGAGTCTTGGATAAACATTCATTAAACAGTGGATTGACAATGGTTCTTGATGATGATAATGATTACATTTTTCATTTTGCACTATGACTCTGTTTCTAGAAGTCAGTTTGGAAAAATCGTTTTTGGATCACACGGATGAAAACGAGGAGCTTGTTAGGGATCGAAAATGTACATTTGTATTTGGCACTAGATTTTTGTTTTTGAGAAGTGAGATTAGAAAATGCTTGCGTATTAGATAACTGTGAAACAGATCATTTGCATGACTCGTAATTTTCTTGATGCAGCTCTCCTTTTGGTTATGTAATTGCTTATTTGTATTTGGCACAATGCAGTATGCTGAAATAAAAAAAAACTAATTGTCGAAAGATGGCGTTTATTACAACTCAGAATTAGATTCGATGGCGTTCTCCTTTAGTTTTGCATTACTTCGAGAATTGTTTTACAGATACTTCTGAATAGAATTGTTACGCTCCTTGCGAGCATTTTCATTAGGTTTCTGCGGTTTACCGGTAGGGATGACGAGTGGTCTAAATTTCAGATGCAAGAATGACTCAGAATGCGTAAGTATAATTCTTCCTGATCAATTTTTGATAACATCATCGAAGTCAATTCATTCTTGTGTAGCGGAAACTGGCTGGTTAATTGCAATTTGATAGCACGAGGTCAATGTTTAGAAATATTGTAAAAAAACTCAGGGAAAATAGATTATAAAACGTTGGTGTTATCACTTCGACCGTTTGGGATATCATACCTATGTGTCACACACACACACATACACACACGAAAAATATATAGATTTTTCTATTGTAAGCAGATGTACAGGTTTAGCTCAGGAACAATAAACAAATGATATTTTTTTCTAAGAGTTGTTACTAGCTGTCGCAGTAAATCGGCATTCAATTTAGAAGTAGATTTATTGTGGTGTTAAAAGAACTAAATAAATCTCATAACTGAAATTTGAAAACTTTCAGAACTGTGTCAAACTCAACTAAATCCCCCCCTCCGCCCAATGTCTTTTGAAAATAAATTTTCATTAAACAAGGATAAAACACTTCTAGCCACCCCGGTGGCGCAGTGGTCTAAGCTCTGGTTTATAGCCGTTCGTCCAAGTGGGTCTGGGTTCGAATCACAGTGAGGCATAGATATTGTGTTTGCCTTACGGCACTGGCTCTCCCCTTCCCTGGAGCCAGCGGCCCTAAATTAGAGACGGGCGACTGCTTATAGCCTATTGCGTTGCTCACGGTGGTCGTTAAACCCCCAACCCAAAACAAAACAAAACACTTATGTATATTCTTAGGGTTTAACTGTTGTTTACTCAATAAATCGTTGTCTGAATCTCTGTTCTGTTAATTAATGTAATATTGGGAATTCTGCTCAGGCTAAATCTCATTGGGATGGATAGAAATATGATTTTTAAAAAGCATTACTGGAATTCTCCAAGCGATTTAACTTTTCATATAAAATTTGCATTACTAAATTTTAAAATTCTCTATGTAGGCAAGAGTATTTAGACACTTCCAAACATGCAAATGAACGTGCATTTGCAGAACCAGACGAGCACGCATGGGGTATTTTGGGTGCTGAACATAAGGAGGAACGCTAGCACACCTGTCATGGAAGTGACTATGCCGCGTGAACCTGAAATGATGGACTTTAAAAAGAGCATCGTATTTGGATGCCACCTGGTTAGGCAATCAATGCGTAGTGTTGGCCCGCTTCTTCGATACACAAAATCCACTATCGCTGACGTTCTTCATCAATGAAAAGCAGATGGTGCCACTACACCGAAGTTGCGCTCTGGAAAGGCGCACAAACTGGGTGATTTTTTTTTTTTTTGATTGGAGGTTTAACGACCACTGTGAGCAACTCAATGGGCTATAAGCAGTCGCCCGTCCCTAATTTAGGGTCACTGGTTCCAGGGAAGGGAGAGAGCCAGTGCCGTAAGACAAACACAACATCCATGCCTCACCGGGATTCGAACCCGGACCCCGTTCGGACGAATGATCAGAGGCCATCGCTTAGACCACTGCGCCACCGGGGCGGCTAAACTGGGTGATCGTTCGAAACAAAGCTCACTGCGGAATGTAAAGATGGCAAGCAAGTCCACCGCCACACACCTGGATGATGAAGTCCCACAATCCACTGGAACAGTTATTTGCGCCAGAACAGTCTGTCGGGAACTGGGAATTCCATTTGCAATGTCCAGTGATTTTGAAATAACACTCTTCTGATAAAAAAAAAAGTCCGAGGAGAAGTTGAACTTTATAAATCCTCCCTGACTTAGACAAATTTAACATTTTCTTTATCTATAGAAGCTTAAAAATATAAGATCTGTTCTCTAAAATGCTGAACGCATCTGTAAATTTGGCGCGTGCGGTATATAGCTCAGGAGCTGCCCTCATAAATTTGCTCAGTGTTGAAGTGAACGCAATTTTTTAGTGTTTCATTTAAAACGTTTACAAAGCTATTAATCTGCAGATATTAATTTTAATTTGAACAATACATTCCACAAATCTCATAGAGTAAGACGCTTATTTTAGACTGAACTCGTATTCGAATCAATGTTTTGTAGCGAGTTATCTAAGAAATTGCTGCAATTTGCCTATGTTTCCTCTTGGAAGGCTTATTTTGGTTTTTTATTCATGCGCGTGTTGAACTTTAGACTATCTGGCGGAATCTAAAATAAGAATCAGTAAAAGAGCGTAACCTATTGCCTATGAAAATAAGTCTCTCTGAATTCGTTTAAAGTGTAGCCAATGCTAAGCGTATTTATAACATCGGCTGCTCTTGTGGGCGCACAATATTTCAGCGCTCTATTTTGGTCTCTGTGATTCACGAGGAATTGTCGATTTGGTAAAGGGAAGGAATTTTCGGAAAAAAGTGCTTCTTTAAAGCCACTGCTACTATCAACTGTGTGACAAAATATTCAGCGGATCACAGGAATTTACTTTTTTTAGAATGACAGCACTTCCATCTACTAATTTTTAGTACGTTTACTGAAAAAAGTAGGTGCTTATGTCATCACTATTTTCTGTCCGTCCGTCTGTTGGCACCTTATTACTACACCTCAGGGCCTTCTTTTCAATTTTGGGGGCCCTGTTCCAATGATATCAATGTGCCACCCCTATATGGAAGGATGGATGTCAGTGAACCCTCCGTATGAAAGGGAAAAAGAAAAGAAGGGGAATTTAAGGATCTGATGAGTCATAAAAGGATATTTAAAGCAATAACAATAAAAGTAATAATGATATCAAGAAAATGAAAGAATGTTAAAGGCAATGAAGTTTAAACAGTATAATGTGTAAAACTTATGTTGAATAAAGCTTTTGAACAAGATTTTTGCCCTTTTTAAATTAGGATTTTGGCCTATTCTTAGAAACTATTAATACCCTACACCAGGAAACTGCCAAAGAACTTCCAAAGTGCTCTGAAGAAAGTTTTTGTGAAAAAAGCTTTTTTTACACCTTTTCCATCATATAACAAATTCACCAGCCTTATTGACCGGTGGAATAACTTTTCAGCCAATACCTCTCTCCACCCAGATACGAGGGGCTTTCGGTAAGTTGTAATCCTGATATTGAAAGTTTTGTGGTTGGCGGGTGACGCAAGTATTGCAAAGCATTGCATCATCCTTCAGTTACATAACAGCCACGCCACGCCGCTGTGTCAGCATTTGAGACGGCGGCACAGTGCATTGAAGTCTATGAGGTAACAATGGATGAGCGACAGATGAAAATGCGGAACCGAGGGGGCGATTAAATTTTACACGAAAGAAGGTGAAACGCCACTCAGTACTCATGAACGGATGGCCCATGGGTACGTCTATTATGCACCTTCATATGCCATAGTCAAAAGATGGGTTGCTCTCTTTAAACGAGGAAGAGACTCGTTGGAAAATGACCCTCGCGAGGAATGCTTAGAGGAGATGACCACAGATGAAATGTGCCAGTAAGTGGAGGCAATCGTGCAATCCGGTGATGTCAAACTGGCGATTTACTGAGGAACTGATGTTAAGTACCGGCTGTACTTGAACCATTTTACATGAAAGGTTAAGGATGTCGAAGGTCTGGGCCAGATGTGTTTCTCGAATATTGACACCTGATATGAAGAATGATCGTGTTGAAGCAAGTCAAGTTCAACTTGACAGCATTAACCGTGATCCAGATCAGTGGTTCCCAGCCTTTTTGCATTCGCGGACCGACAAAACGTTGGGGGACATTTCGCAGTTCGGCGATGCCGAAGCAAAACCTTTAGTCTATTTTCGAGCATTTAATCTCGTAATATTCTATATTATTATGATCACTACGTACAATCCATAATTTATATGCCAGATTATTCCGTGTCACCTAGTCACCTAATTACAGCTAATATAATTTAATATGTTAATATTCTTTAATGATTAATACGCGCAATCTATATTCAGTATACCACAATATTCTCCTTACAGTTAATATAATATTTTTGTGAGTCAATGCGACGTCTGTTGCTGCTGCTTCGCAACAATGTTCTCGAGTCGTGGTTCTAGCATCGTTTTTGCAAGGCGCAGTGCAGCATTAATATCCATTAAGTTCGTGAGCTTCGTTTGATTGCCGAAACAGCTGAAAAGGTTTTCTCGCAATACATACGTGGTCGAAAAAGTTACCAATAGCTTTAGAGCTTTGTCGCTGAGACTTCGATATTCTTTCTCCATAATACCCTCAAAACTGAGTCAGATATTTAGATCTGAATATCGATACCAGACTGGCATCAAAAGGAAGTTCAACAAAGCCTTTCTTTCCCTGGTGAGTTAGCCTGCAGGAGTTCAGATATTCTGTGAAGAGATTAGCGATCCAAGCTTTCTTTAATATTCCGCGACAGGTGTTCGAAAAAATTGAGATCTAGATTTCCACTTACTTTGACTCCATTTCGATTCAAAAGAAAAATAAATAATATTCACTCGTTTTCCGCGGACCGGTAGAAAAAACTTCGCGGACCGGTGGGGAAAACCTTGTGGATCGGTAGTAAAAACCTCGCTGACCGGCGGTTGGGAAACACTGATCCAGATGACTTCTATTCCTGCATTGTGACTGGTGACGAGACGTGGCTTCACCATCGGGAACCTGATACTAAAGAATAGAGCATGAACTGGAAACATCATGGATCACCACCACTAAAAAACGTTCAAAAGAAGATTATAGACACTGTTTTTTGGGACTAAGAAGGGTTGTTGTTAATTGATTACTTGCCTCATAAAATGACTATGAATGCTGCCTATTCTGCTGCGCTATTGCGACAACTGCGTGAAGACATCAAGAGAATATTGCGACGGGGTGTTGTGCTTCTACAGGACAATGCTCCAATTCACACCGTCGGTGTTTCCATGCAAGCTATGACAGAATGTGGTTTCAACTGCTTCTCCACCCACCGTACTCATCTGGCCTTGCCCCAAGTGAATTCTTCCTCTTCAAAAATCTGAAAAAAGGTCTGCGGGCTTTTTTTTTTTTTTTGATTGGAGGTTTAACGACCACCGTGAGCAACTCAATGGGATATAAGCAGTCGCCCGTCCCTAATTTAGGGTCACTGGTTCCAGGGAAGGGAGAGAGCCAGTGCAGTAAGACAAACACAACATCCGTGCCTCACCGGGATTCGAACCCGGACCCCGTTCGGACGAATGATCAGAGGCCATCGCTTAGACCACTGCGCCACCGGGGCGGCGGTCTGCGGGCTAGGCGTTTTGCCAATGATTCTGAACTGTACGAGGCAAAGAAGTGTTCGTTTGAAAACAAAGATAAAACGTTTTTCGCAGCTGGGATTTGCCTACTCTATGATCGGTACAACAAGTGTATCCAAATTATAGGAGACTATGTGGAAAAATGAAGGTGCGAAAAAATATTTTGTCTTTGTATGTTAGGCTTAGAACTTATTGAACGCCCTGCTACGATGTGAGTAAATTTAAACACTGATTATGCAATCTAAGACTTGCCTACTTTTTAAGAAAAAGGAATGTCCCATAAAAGAATTTACGTGACATCGAAAAATAAAAAAAAATGTGACTCTAGCAAAATTTCCAGATTATAGAGGTTGATTTTTCAAATGAAGTGTTAAATTTTAGCTTTAACAGTGTGTAACGTACCAGGAGATGTGACGTACCTGCCAGAAGGACGCACACGACATAAAGACAGATAGGAATCAGAATAAAACGTCCGCGTAGCTTAATTGGTAGAGCAACTTATTCCGGAATGAGTGGACCCGGGTTCTTTCTTTCTTTCTTTTTTTGGAGGTTTAACGACCACCGTGAGCAACTCAATGGGCTATAAGCAGTCGCCCGTCCCTAATTTAGGGTCACTGGTTCCAGGGAAGGGAGAGAACCAGTGCCGTAAGACGAACACAACATCCATGCCTTACCGGGATTCGAACCCGGACCCTTTTCGGACGAATGATCAGAAGCCATCGCTTAGACCACTGCGCCACCGGGGCGGCAACCCGGGTTCGAACCCCGGCGCGGATAAAAATGACGGAGAAATTCACTTCGTTATAATGGCGCCCGAACTATCCGGATGACCCGACCGTTCAAAATCTCGCATTGGTGTGATGTTATTTCCACACCGCGAGATAGGAAAAATAAGAGAATCCCTTCTCCAGCACTTCGCAAAAATAAAAAAAAATAAGGGGGAGATGATGTAACGTACCAGGAGATGTGACGTACCTGCCAGAAGGACGCACACGACATAAAGGCAGATAGGAATCAGAATAAAACGTCCGCGTAGCTTAATTGGTAGAGCAACTTATTCCGGAATGAGTGGACCCGGGTTCGAACCCCGGCGCGGATAAAAATGACGGAGAAATTCACTTCGTTATAAGTGGTAAAATCATCTATGAATTCATCATTCTACAATTGTTCAGCGATTGCAGATGTTGTAATTTATTATTTATGTACTCTCAAAAACGTAGACCACCGTGCTTGCTCTCAGTCCAGTTCAATCGAACATATGGAACTGCCTTCGCGACTGCTCCGCTGCACACATTAATCCGATTTGAAAATTTCTGTTTGAATTGGAGAGCCTGAGGTGTGGAACAACAAAACTTTTCTTTTAATGATTTTTATGCATAAATTGGCCATTAGTTGTGTACACTGATGAGCCATTACATTATGACCACCCCCAGCCTAGAGAAATGAGCGCGTCTGGAGACCTAACGGTGGTGCAGGTGAAGTTCACAGAGCAATTTATGTACAACCCGAGGAACGGCTATCGGTTAGTAGAGTGTTCGGAGTCAGAATGGGAAAAAGCTGCCAATTTATCGGAGTTTGGAAAAGGACAAATTACGATGGCGCGGCGCCTCGGAACAACTATCTCAGAAACGGTGCAACTTGTGGATTGTTCACGTGACGCTGTAGTGAGTACGTATCAAAAGTGGTGCACAGATGGCCAAACGAGGAACCGTCGTCCAGCTGTATGTCGTCTGCAGGTCATTGATGCCAGAGACGAGCCGAGACAGTCGCGCAGTGTTCCCAGCGACCGCAGGGCCACAGTGCGACAAACCACCCGAGCTACAACAGTGGTGATCGGTGCAATGTGTCACAGCACACATTTCATCGCAGCCTTCTGCGCATGGGCTAAAACTCGGCCGAGTCCCCATGCTCACTGCACGTCATCGCCAACAACGCATGGAATGGGCGTAAAATAATCGAGATTGGAAGAAAGTGGCCTGGTCTGACGAATCAAGATTCCTGGTGTATCACGTAGACGGCCGAGCGCGGATACGCCGATTACCAACGGAGGCTATAGCACCTGGATGCACTGTTGGGCGAAAACAGGCCGGCGGCGGCGGCGGCGGCGGCGGTGTTATACTGTGGGCAATGTTTCCTTAGGAGACTTTAGGCCCCATTATCCCAATAGCACAATCCCTGACAGCTATCAGGTATCTAAACATCGTTGCGGACCGAGTTCACCCATTCATATCAACTGTGTTCCCTCCTGGTGATGGCCATTACTAAAAGAATAATGCGCCATGCCACACTACCAGAATTGTCAAGTAGTGGTTCGAAGAACATGCTGGTGACTTTCTGTTAATGACCCATCCTCCAAATTCACCTGACATGAACCCAATCGAACATTTGAGTTTCGACTTGGAAAAGCGGGTTCGCGCTAAATCACCCCCGAAATGTACGGGAATTGGAGGACCTGCTGTTGACATTATGGTACCAGACAGATACCCCAGGATTCCTACTGTCACTTCATTGAATCGATGTCTCGCCGAGTGGCCACTGTTTTGCTGGCAAAAGGGGGTCCTACAGCTTATTAGGTAGGTGGTCATAATGTAATAGCTCATCGGTGTAAATGCAGACGCTATTGAATTCAAAATATATTTCATTCCAAAATCATTGCTTCTAAAGCTAAGTTTGTAGCAATTCGTTTTTCTTACGATACCTTTAACCATGAACACCATTTTCCGTACAGTTTTCCCACCAAGGGGCGTAAGCACATATCGTATTTTCCCGGATATCTGTTCTTCTAAATGGCCGATTTGAAAAAAGCCTTTTTGCTTCGGATAGAGTTCATGGTGAAAAATACATTGCATAATTTTTTTAGTCTCTCGTTACACACAGTTTCGCCACCAAGGAGCATAAATGCATATTTCTGGTTGTGTCTTTCATGGATATGTCTGCAGATATGAAATATCTGCAGACATATCCATGCTTCTAAAAGGCCAACTGAAAAAAAAATTCAATTTGTTCAGACACCATTTTTTTCTCTAGGGGATGTTAACATGTATACAGTAGAACCTGCTTATAACGAGCTTGGTACTAGCTAGATCCCGTATTTAAGGAGTAAAACTGGGAACTTCTGTTTATTACAATGCTATAACAATTCAAAGCAAATTTGGGCGTTTTTAACGAACAAAATTTAATGATGTCCCCGGATTTAACGAGGGAGGAATAAGCTAAGATGATCACTTATAACAAGGACTGCACTGTGCAGGAATAGAAATGGTGGCATACATGAATAAATTGCAACAGAGCAGTGAAATCGTTGTGTGCTAGTTAGAAAATATTGCTAGAAAAGCAACTGGGAGGAAATGCTCAACAAGCGAGTTGGGCAAGATACTACATCCGCCACCCATTCCCAGGTGCCATGATGCCTTGGGTGTATTGCGTCAGCACAGTTAAAAACAGGCCACCTTCTCCTAGCCAGAAGGAGAATGGGTGGGATTCATGCACACGTAGGCGGATTTCTGAGGGACGATTGAAGAGAAAGATAGGGTAGTAATGGAATAAGGATGTCGCCCGAGGGGAAACAGGAGATAACATTTCCTGGAATTGCATCCGTTACTCATTTCACCCTCCAAGTGAACGTTAGATTGGGAAGATCGGTGCAGATTTTGCTTCATGTCTGTTGTGTAATTAAACAGCTGTCAGTCTCACGTGGTCGTCAAATTAAAATATACTGGAAAGATTTAATTAACTTTAGCCCTAATGTATTTAATTAATTAAATATTTTAAGTTTATCCAATTGTTAGAAACATATGCACTATTAAACGTTTATGTATATCCTCATGTATGAATATTTTACATGGTGGTAATTAGAAGCTTCGTAAGAAAACATTTGAGGTTCCTTTTCCATATACAGTATATATTTTTTTAATTTCCAAGTAGCGTGATATAGTGCAGAAAGTTCGTTATTCTAATCATGTTTTCGTAGCTTAATCTCATTAAAATTAATACTAATAAAACTAGTATAAAAAATAAACCAACACTAATAAAGTATTTCCCATTATTTTCCACATAAAGTGCACCAGTTGCTTTCGTACTTGTTCGGTATCATCATGAATATACACTGGCGGAAAGTGAAAAAAGGAACACCAAGAAAAAGACGTCTGATACCAACGAAATTTATACAGCATAATAACGGAATACAGAGGATAACGTGATTAAAACATTATGGTAAAATACAGCTATATTTGCTGGTAAACTGAGAAATAACATTTCCATGTAACATGGTTAGCACGAGGTTGAACCGCCATGAACTGCATCATACTGTGCAATTCTGGCATGGAGTCTGTCGTACAGATTTTGCATGTAAGTTCGGGGTATTGAGTTCCAAGCATCCTCAACCTCGACGCGTAAATCGGGGGTGGTCGTGGCTGGCCGTGGAGACCGGATAAGTTGTTGTCCCATAAAATCCCACACGTGCTCAATGGGGGACAAATCCGGTGAACGTGCAGGCCATGGAAGTTGTCTCACACCCTGAAGTGCATGTTGCGTTGCACGTATCGTGTGTGGGCGTGCGTTATCTTGCTGGAAAACACCACGATGGACCGACTTTACAAATGGCACAACAACGGGCTGAATGATGTTGTTGATGAAGGAGATGCTGTTTAACGTACCCGGTACAAACACTAGTTGTGTACGGGAGTGATAGCTGATCACTCCCCACACCAGGAGACCAGGTGTAGGCCCTGTGTGTCGCTGGCGGATGCAAGAAGGATGGAGACGCTCCCCTGTGCGTCTGCGAACACGCATACGGCCATCGGAGGCTCCCAAGCAGAATCTGCTTTCATCGCTGAACACGACAGATCTCCATTGCGTTCTCTAGTGCAGACGTTGGCGACACCACCGCAGCCGTTCCTGACGGTGGGCTGGAGTCAGAGGTACACATGCCATAAGCACACGTGCACGTAGTCCTGCATCCAGTAGACGGTTGCGGATTGTTCGCACAGTCACCTCAGGTGCAACGGCAGCTCGGATTTGCGTCGCAGTGGATGTTCTGCTTGACAACGCCGCTCTTCTTATGCGTCGATCGGTCCGCTCATCAGTCCGTCTGTGACTCCCGGTTCCACGTGTTCTCGGGTGGGAATGTTCCTCAGACCATCTACGCCACCATTGTACCACCACCGATACTTCCCGTCCAATTCGCTCCGAAATACGACGATACGACCACCCGGCCTCGCGGAGTCCGACTAGACAACCTCGCTCAAAGTCCCATAACTGCTGAAATCGTACACGTCTTCCATGTCCAGGCATTGCAGCTTCTTCAGGGTCTTCGCACGTGTCCGTACGCCGACGACTGATTACATTCACTTCGCCGTACTCCTTAAATACCGCCGACGACAATTTGCATATTATGCCGTGCTGTGGCGTAAGCGCTCACCGGTTGGTCCCGAAATTAACATCACACCTACGTAAACTCGACCCCATTAACATATGTAAATTTCATGATTGTCCGCCAATTCCTTCTTGGTATTCTTTTTCACTTTCCGCCAGTGTATTTATTAAATTATAATGCCTTAAACAAAAGTTACTTTTCTTCATGCTTTCGCTAGAAATGTCCAACACAGCTCAACTGATTACAAACGTGTTCAGGGCTTTTCTGAGAAAATGGCTGTTTCGTGGTTAAGAACAATTTTTTAATTTACCTTGCTAGGGAAGAAGTTGCACTAACATTTTTTCAAGTTGCTTCAAATAGTGTTCTCTCAAGACATTTTAATTTGCTTGCTGTCTTTTATAAGTTCTTGTTAATATTGTCATTTTTTTCTTTTGGTTTCAGTATATGCTTCACTGGCCAACAGTGTGCCAAAGTCAGCCCAGCGTAATATACAGTAATTCTGTGGCTCATAGTAAGCGTGGTTCTTTCATTCAACCAGCATCTAGCCAATTATTGGGCAACGATTCTTTTTCTCAGATGAATTTATCATTCTACGTGTAATGCTGGTAAAAAGACTGATAAGCTCACTACAGTGCTATTGACGAAGACTTAGGAAGTCGATGATTGATTTTTTGAAGTATTTAGAAAACATACACAAAAACTGGTGGTAAAATTTGCTCGTTAGTTGGCTGTAACGTTTTACCATCCGTAGAACGTTACAGCAAAAATGTTAAAATAATTCACAGTTTTACGCTACGAGCCTAAATGTGTACTGAAGTTGCCATATATTTCTGGTTCCAAAAACTTCGATTCGAAAACATTATTTTTGCTTAGGATCGCGCTTAGACTGAAAAACGTTTTACATGCAATTCCTAATTTTTCATAGAGCATGTTTTCCCGACTTGGGGCGTAAGTGTATATTTCTATTTGCAATACATTGTATTTGAAGCCATAGTTACAGTTCTAAATACGCGATTGAAAAAGATTTTCATTTGGTCAAACATCATCACAATGGGAAAAATTTTACGCACGTTTATACTGTATTAGAAGTGTGGTCGAAAAAATCGCTTTATACATGGTTCCCTTCAAAAATAATTTTCAGTGTTGCAACGTGTGAGCTTAAATATACAAATAGCGGCCACTGAATTAGAAACTTTTATTTAATACTAGGGTGGTCAACCTTTAGCCCGAATTACAGCACGTACAGTAGTGGCCAAAATTGTGGAAACCTTTTGGAAATAGTGTATTTCTGAGGTTTGATGGCTCATAACACCACGTTTTTGGGGGTAATACCATAAAATTATATATCAATAGAAAGAAAATTTCATCAAGAATGTAATACAATAACTTTTATGAAGGATTTTGTATTAGAACAGCAGTTTTAAAGAAGAAAAGTGAAACACATAGAAAAAATGTGATACAAAAATATTCTCACCATGTCAGTTAATACTTAGTTGGGTAACCTTTTGCGTTAATTACGGCCTCACAACGCCTTCCCATGGAGTGAACCAAGTTTTTTACTTCTGCAGCTGTTATAATATGAAACCAAGATTGAATTATTGCTTCTGTTAATTGGATATTATTGCTGGATTGCTTCTGACTAACACGTTTCTTTAGTGGGCTCCATAGATTTTCAATGGGGTTAAAGTCTGGGATATTCCCAGGCCATTCCACCAGTGGAATATGATTATCTTGAAATAACTTTTTGCACACAGCAGCAACATGACATGGAGCAGAATCCTGCTGAAATATAAATGCTTCATTATCTTGGAAAAGATCACGTGTGGAAAGCTTCAGTTTGGGCTCAAGTACTTTTATTAATGTATTTTTGGCCATTTATATTCCCATTAATCACGCAAATTCGGCCCACACCTTTTGATGTCATACAACCAAAGATCGTAACATTAACTGGGTGTTTCACGGTACATGTAATGCAATCTGGATGCAAATCTTCTCCGATTCTTCTCCTTACGTATTTTATGCCATCACTACCAAACAGGGAGATTTTGGTCTCATCACTCCAAATAACACTGTCTCATTGTTCCACTGTTCAGTTAACATGGGTTCTAGCCCAGATTAATCTTTTTAACCTTTGTTTGGGAGATAAAAATGGCTTTTTTCGTGTAATTCTAGCTTTTAGACCAAATTCCTTCAGTCTGCCCTGAACAGTCCTTGCACTCAACTTCACATTGCATTGCGCCATTTCATCTTGTATACACCCAGATGGTTTTCTTTTGTAACCTACGCAAAGTTTCTTCATTTTTCTATCATAACTTGCTGTTGTGCACCTTTTCCTGTCTTTACTAGTCTGGTTTTGTTGTGACTGGGTCTCCTTATACCTCTTCAAACATTTAGAAATGCCACTTTTGGTTACGTTTCCCCCAATGTTTCTTCTAATTTCTTCATAACTGAAACCTTGGTCACTTAATAGTACTATTTTACATCGCTTTCTGGGTGACCAGTCAATTCTTTGCGCCATTTCTTTAATTTTATTACGTTTTACAAGCTCACTAAATGAAAGAAAACACACACACACACAAAACAATTTGATAAGTAATCACATAACACACTAACAAATGTCCTCCTATCAGCTCCAATACATGACATCAATAGCTGAATCCTACTGTGACCTGATTGGCTCACTGCCAAAACAAGATCACACCTGATTGATTCTCTAAACATTCATTCTCATTGGCTACATTCAAATGAAGGAAAGCTACTTCATATCAACATAAGCAAGTTGTGCTTCCTTTTTCTGGTTATTTGGCTATAACTTTTTGTAGAATACAGATAATTAAACAAACTTTGTTGCATTACATTTTTGATGAAATTATCTTTCCATTTATATACACTAGTGTGCAAAAATTAAGGACGAAGAGGAGAAATTAGCATAACAGCGGAACGAGCAGACAGAACGGACCGAAAGACCACTCAGGAGATAGACTAGGGTCCGGTACGGTAGGACATGCGCATATATGCAGCATGACGGGGGGGGGGTGTCGGAAGGGTATAAAGCACACTGGAGGTGTACGCTCAGCAATTCGGTGAAAGCTATTGCACGGTGTACATCGGTTTGAACGACGCCGAGTTGCTGCCACCGTGTGATATGGCCAACAGGCAATCCAGTCGACGACATCTGGATGTTTTTACCCCAGGTCGCGTCATTTGGAAGTTGGAAGAAGGCCGATGTGTGACTAGTGCGGCCGAGGAGTTCGGGATCGCTCACAGCATTGTTTCACGAGCTTGGAGAGCATTTCAAACGACAGGAACAGCTGTCCGAGAGTGTAGCAGTGGTCATGCACGAGCAACCACGGCGGCGGACGACCGGTATATTGTCCTACAGGCGAGAAGAGACAGACGGCAGACAGCGAGAGAAGCAGCTGTGATTGGCGCTACAAAAGGAATGGGCTGCGATGCCTCAGCAGCTCCTTGACAACCTCGTCCTCAGCATGGACAGACGTTGTAAATCCTGCAGCGCAGTCAGGGGTGATGATATCCCCTACTAAAAACTGGATTTTTCTTGGCAGCCGCCTGTCACATGGACGTTTCTGTCTTCTGTCCAGTTGTGCTCGAAGCTAGCTTTTCAATAAAGTGTCTTTGTATCCTTTGGATTCCTTGTTTGGACGGTTTTGCTCACTTGTCCCATATTCTGACATCTTGGGGATCTGATGGTATGATTTGAGTCGATGTGGAGCACTTCTGCACGATGTTACATTCGAAAAACCGTCTCGTCCTTAATTTTTGCACGCTAGTGTTTTTCTGCAGTCCTGCGCTCCCGTGTGGGACCTACCAAGTATTAGACTGGTGTACCAGTTTTTCTGGCACTTCAGTGTATATATACGTAAAGCATTATATGTTTCTTACTCTGACCGTAAACCAGTCGCGCGCTTTTTTTTCTCACACAAACCCTCACTTGTGGGAAATGTGATCCCAAAGCACTTTTTTTATTCGGAATTGTGGTTTTGATTTATATGAAAGAAACACGATGTAATACAATACATTGTTTATTAATATAATTAGGAATCCAAAATATTGCCTGTTCCAAAATGACCTGTTACTAATAAACAAGGATAGCTGTATAATTATAAGATACACTAAGTCTATTATTTAAAGAAGAATTCTGCGACCTTTTTCGGTAGCCGGCTTCCGTGCGAACATTGCAACCCATTACTTGTACCCGAAATTGCGGCAAAACTCCTATGAAAAATATCTTGAAAAAAAAATTAAATTTAGACATTTCTTCACAACTTTCCCGCTGAAAAAATGTCTCTGACCAAAAAAAAAAAAATTCTAACACTGCAACCTTTTGGTATCACTAATTAAAAGGAGTAAACAAATATTAAAATTGGCCATTTATTTGTATATGATCGAAAACTGCAACTACAATATTTTAGGTGATGCCAAGCAAAAACTACTAATGAAATGGCGGCGGTGTGGGGCCCCTCTATGCGCGGGGCCCTGGGCGGTTGCCCTGTTTGTCCGTACCTGGGGCCGCCACTGGTGGCTTTACGTCAATATGTAGTTATAACTGCGGAATGATTACTAGCACCTAGGACAAAATTGGAATTATTAAACGCCGACGAGCAGTTAAACACATATTCACGACCTTACGTAGTACTGTTTCCCTGAACGTTATTAATTTTAGCTGCGAAGAATGCACGTGCGTGCACATGAACTTTGCAGCAAGCCTGCAGGAATTGGTGTGAACCGTTCCAAGTGTCGCATTTTTCAGCACGTCTTCTGTAAAAAAAACCGTGCTTATGTTATCGGTTTGTCCGTACGTGCTCTGCGGGCACCATATCTCTGCAACTAATAGTCCGATTCGAAAAATTCTTTTTGGATTAGGAATCTTGAAATGTGCGAATGATGATCCTTTATTTCTTTTTTTTTCTTTTTTTCACGATGCACAATTTTTCCACTAGAGGGCGTAAACGCAGATGATATCGAATTCAAAATACATTTTATTCCATGTATTTGCTTCTAAACGACTGATTGAAAAAATTCTATTACCTTTCGATTCCATTTATATCGAAGACTACTTTAGATACAGTCATGTTTTCAAGTTACACATACATTTTCCGCTAGGGGGCGTAAAAGTAAACTGCGTTCCCCCGACATCTCTGCTTCTAAAACTCCGTTTTTGAAAATCCTTTCTGCAGCGGATACACCTCCCAATAGGAAACCTTTCTTGCATATGATTCCTAATTTTTGAAAAAAAAAACCAACCGGTTTGGCCACAAGGGGGCGTAAGTGTTTATTTCTGCTTCTGATATATTTGCAGCAAAATCTGAGCTTCTGAAAACTTGACTGAAAAAATTCTTCTGCGGACCGATACCGCTCACATCGAAAAACCTTTTGAGAATACTTTCTTCTTAAAATTACACATAGTTTTTCCGCCAGGGAGCGTAGATACATATGTTATTTTTGTTGATATTTCTGCTTCTAAAGTCTGATTTGAAAAATTCTTTCTTTGCTGGACAGCGTTCCCGCTGCGAAATCTTTCTCATATAATTTTAAATTTTTCTTAACGCACAAGTCTGCCACCAGATGGCGTAAGTTAAGCAATATGTGCATTTACAGCAATATCGGCAGACTAAAAATCCGATTGAAAAACTTCTTTCTTTGGTCAGATACTACTACCTATGCAAAATCTGTGTGCGTATTTTCTTCCCTAAACAGTGCACAATTTTGCCGCTAAGGGCGCAAATGCTTAATCTGTTTTTCTCAATATCTCTGCTTCTACATGTGCTATTTAAAAGATTCTCTCACCACCTGATGCCATTTACCTTGTAGAACACTTTAGACTAGTACATGAGGAATTTTGTAGTCCACAGTTCTGTCGTTAGGTGGTGTTTTTGTACTTCAGTTTGAAACTGTATCGCCGCTTGTAAAAACACTATGAGAAATTTCTTCTTACTGTATGTCATTCGCTACACTGGAGATGTAAAGCATTATCACCTTTAAATAATACACCGATTTCCCGCTAAGGGGCGTAAAGGTAGGAACCTATTTCTCGCTATTTCTACTTCCAGGAGACGTATTTGAAGAGTTCTTTTTCGTTAGCACAGCTTTTTCGATGCAGAATATTTTTCGCCCATTTTCAACTTTTCCATTATGCAAAATTCTTCCGCTAGAAGGTATAGAGTTATATAATATTTCCTTCTCTGGTATATTTCTTCTTTTAGCTGTTAGATTTGAAAATATTTTTGTTTGATACTTCCTTGTGCTATGAGAAACTTTTTGTCCGCCATTTGTTAATGCTCGTAACGTGCTTTTCAGCCGCTGGTGGAACTAAGTAGATGTTTCTATTTCTGGATGTTTCATGGATTGTTGAAACCGGTTGATTGTTTTCCTAACCGGTTCCATTGACGTTGAATAGCTTTGAAAAATTTAATTCGCGTCAGAACGGATTCAAAAGACGTGCTCATTACAACCGAAAATTCGGTGTCATCTTTCGTTCTTTTTTTTTTTTTTTTTGCCAGTAATGTCTACTTATCAAAATATAATAATGATGTCCAATAAATATTACTCTATGCAAGTAGGGAAAGGGACTGAATTATTTTTTTACATAGGGAAAGGGACTGAATTATTTTTGCGTGAAGAGTTTTGGACTTTTCTGGAACCTTTTCCTTTCAGCTTTATACGAAAGAACACAAAATTATTAATCACACAATCTTTCTTAATGAAGCCAACTAATATCTGGGAGTACCTAGCAGATTACATAAAAACTTTATCTAACATACGGCTTTGACAACTGTAGCAAGCAGCTGATATTTCCGGGTAAGTGGTGGTTTCTGGCTGTAGTTGAAAACTTTGACAGTAATAGTTTATTTCAGCATGATTGATATCAAGGGACTGTTCCACAGAGATAATATTTTGCGTGGTCTTATCAAAACTAGCAGCCAGGCTGCATCCTCCTGAAATGGACATTTTACGATAAATGAACTACTGGGTTGCTAAGGAATCGATCTTGCAGAGCTAAATGCGTCCCCTACAGTAAAGCTTCCGAGAGTCTGTGGGCGTCAAACTTGTTACGGAAAGTGAATATGAAATTGGTGTTTCGAGCAAGTACTCCAAGCGTAACGCATAGCATTAACTGTTTCGTAACCAAAATGTCCATACATGATGAAAAAACGTGGAACAGAATCTTTTCCTGAAAAGAATCTGTTCCACGTTTTCTATTTTGGCACTTGTTATTTCATACTTGTTTTTTTCACTTGTTTTGTCATA
The DNA here is from genome assembly GCA_039090855.1 of Macrothele yani. Taxonomy (NCBI): domain Eukaryota; kingdom Metazoa; phylum Arthropoda; class Arachnida; order Araneae; family Macrothelidae; genus Macrothele; species Macrothele yani. Next base: position 17,750,019 of record CM077017.1, read on the forward strand.
CTTCGTGTGACAAAGACATGCTACTGACATGGAAATGTCCGTGCGTCCGTCTGCGAGCACCATTTTTCTGCACCTATAAGTACGATTAAAAAAAACTATTTCAGCTGGTAACCTGAACTTAGCGAAGGGTGATCCATATTTTCTGAGCCTTTTCGGTTGCACAGAATACGCCTCCCGCCAGGAGGCGTAAGTACAAATATTAATTTTCCCAAACACCAATTTTTTACGCTTTCCAACCGTAGGTAGAAGAAGCGAATATGCTCCAGCTTTGTCCATCTGTCTGTCCGTGTGTCTGTCCGTCTGTCTGTCATTCCGCACGATAACTCGCGTAAAAATGGTTCGATTTCGATGAAATTTTAGTATCTGGTAGGGGACCACTTGCGGACGAACCCTATTGAATATGGGCGAAATGGGGTCAAAGGTCAGGACATAGGAGCGGGATCTATTCCATTGCCATTATGCCTCATGCTTGCGTAAAAATGGTTCGATTTCGATGACATTTTAATATGTGGTAGGGGACCACCGTGGGACGAACACTGTTGGAAATTGGCGAAATGGGGTCAAAGGTCGGGACATAGGAGCGGGATCCATTCCATTGCCCTTATGTGTCATAACGTGCGTAAAAAAGGTTCGAGTTCGATGAAATTTTAGTATGTGGTAGGGGCCACCTGGGTACGAATCCTATTAAAAATGGGTAGAATGGGGTCAAAGGTCAGGACATAAGAGCGCGATTCATTGCATTGCCCTTATGCGTCATAACTTACGTAAAAATGCTTCGATTGCGACAAAACTTTATCATGTTGTTCCGGAGTTATACTGAATCGGTTCTATTGAATATCATCGAAATGGGGTCAAAGGTCAGGACGCAGGAGAGAGATGTATTCCACGGAGTAATTATTTCTGGTATGTTGGAAAGCTTATCATAATCAATGCATTGCATGATTTTACTAATTTGTATTCCATAACACTGTTTTTAGAAGGCATTAAAGGAATCCTTTTGTTCTGTAGGATGCCTCTTATCATGCAAAACCGTTAGCTCAATTTTTATGCTTCAAATAATGCGTTACCGTTTTATCTCATAAGAGTCTTAAAAAAACTTCCAATTTTTACGTGAGGATTAGAGACATGGACCTTAACTAATGCTGCGAACAACTGAAAGAAGAATGGAAAACGACATGCTTGATGTCGAGGTTAGTAGATAACAAGGTTATGCTCATCCTGCACTTCCGGTGATTGCTTTGTGACGTCACTGCCCAAATCGCCATCGTAAGACTATCTAATCGCCTCATTTGTTTGTATCTGGACCATAGCAGCTTGTCGGAATTATTATTCGTAAACCAGCTGGAATAATCTTCATAAATTCTACCAGATTTTTAATGCAAAACATTTTTAATTTAAAAAAATTGGGGAATGTTGCCGAGATGCTTTTTCTATTCCTTATAAAGAAATTATTTATTATATGATGATAATATGTCCTGATGTGTGCGTTTTCCCTACTAAATTTATATTAAAACAACAAAAATTCCCCTTGTAACTAAATTAATATTTAAAAGTATAACCGTTTTCCCGCCCTTTACGTAACAAAAATGTGCAGGAGGTATTTTTGAAATATCTGTTACTAATTTCACATGGCTGTGAATTTCTTCTGTATTTAATGTAAATGTGCTTTTGCATAAGCTTTTTGTTCTGTGTTTGAGTTATAAAATTGTTGACAAGACGTCTTCCTCAATAGTTACAGTTCGGATCTACGATTCATATGTTCGGACGGTGATGTCACTCAGTGACGTCATGATTATTCGCCTGCGAGGAAGGCGGGATGAACAAACTTCACTGCCTATTAACCTTGGCTTGATGTTACCAAGAAAGATATGAAGAGGAACACATGGATTAGGAAAATAACAAGAGTTGATGACATCATGATCAAGGTAAAAACTCTCAAGGGGCAATGAGCTGGACATATTGCTAGAACTCACCACCGTTGGACAACTGAAACTCTAGATTGGATTCCAAGAGACAGCAAAAGACACAGAAGAAAGACCACATGGGAGATGGGTGAAAACATGTTAGAGGGACTTGAAACGGACTGTCTCAAGGCACACAGTTGCAGAGGAAACATGGAGAGACCTTCATCCAGCAGTGGACTGAAAATAGTTTATGATGATAATAATAACTTAAGCAATCTGTAATAGTCAGCGACAGAAGAACAAGATATGAAGACGTTTATCTTTTCGATGATCAGTAACAGATTAAGTATGGGAGTACATGAAAATAACTTTAGTTAAAAACGGTAACTTTTCAATCCCGATAAATTTGTGATATTTTTACTTCGCACAACTAAACAGATTTTTCTTTTTTGCGTTCTTTACTTTTTAAGTTTTAATGAATTTTTTCAGATTTTAAGAAAATGAAAGGTGATGTACAAAAATATTTATATTCGTTCGAGGAGAAGAAACTCAACAATAGGAACTAAAAAAGAACTGAAATGCAACAAAGCAATCTGTAAACTAAACATACATGGAGCGTGATCAGTTTAAGACAACCATAGATGACTCTACTTAAATACGCTGATATACGAGGTATCAGATCATTATGGGAGATTTCAATGCGAAAATAGGGCAACAGCATCAGAATGAAACTTCGGTAAGCAAATTCGGTCATGGCAACAGAAACCAGCGTGGAAATACTCTCGTAGAGTTTGCAAGGGCAGAAAGATTTTTCATCATGAACTACTTTTTCAAGAAAGAGCCGCGTAGTAAATGGACATAGAGACATCCTAATGGGACAACAAATGAAACTGATTTTATTGTGTGTAACTAGAAATTCGCCATCGAAGACTGCAATGTTCTTAACAAGTTCTACACAGGTAGTAACCATAGGATGGTGAGATGTAAGATGCACCTCAACACTAAACTGGAACGTGGCAAGCTCATAAATCAAACAAAATGTATTGACATGGCCAACTTTAAAAATCATCATAATACCTTCAAATTGGAACTGAAGAACCGTTTCTCTGCTCTAGAATGTCTATCATCGAAAGAAGTGGGCATCTCTGAAGTTAACAGGAAACTAACCAAGGCTCTTATGGAAACAGCAACAAAAATAGGTAGTACTTCAGAGATGTCCACTTGTAAGAGCAAGTTGCATATGAAGAAAATATCAGGAAAAACAATACTGCTAATGCAAAAGAGAAGGGAGGTCAGGACAAATAAAGAAAACGTAACCCCCAAAGTAGAATATACAGAGTTATGCATGACAATTCGGAAAAATATCACTGAAGACGTAAGGAAATTCAATTGCGAAATAGTGAGAAAAACAATTGAAAATAGTCAAAGCCTGAAGAAAGCAAAGGAACATCTCAGTAAGGGAAGAAAACATATTATGGCACTGAGAAAAGAAGATGGCTCTGTAACAAAAAATCGAGGTGAATTTTTGATAAGAGTGAAAGATTTATAGACAAAATTATATGAAAGAGATGATACACCTATTCCAGTCATTAAAAAAGGTACCAGTACCAAAGTTCCTCTTGCCCTCCCGGCAGAAGTTGCACATGCAAATAAGAACATGAAACGGGGAAGAGCTCCAGGAGAAGATAGAATCACCGGGGATATTCTACAGGAAGCAAGAGAAGAAACACTCGCCCAAGTTTTCACTAGATGTTTCAATGAAGGAAAGATTCCTGAGGATTGGAACAATGATACAGTGATCCTGCTACATAAAAAAAGTGACATTGAAGATCTCATTAATTACAGGCAAATCAGCCTCGTTTCAGTGGTTTATAAAATCTTCACTACGGTTCTTCCACATCGCTTGAAGGTAACACTGTGCATGGCTCAATCAAGAGAACAAGCTGGATTCAGGAGTGGCTACAGCACCATAGATCATATTCATGTACTGAGTGAACTAACTGAAAGAACGAGGAAATATGAACTCCCATTATGAATGGCTTTTATAGATTATGAAAAGGCCTTTGATTCCGTGAAAGCATCCGCAGTTACAATGGCGTTGAAATCCTGCGGTATTGAAGATGCCTACATTAGCATTATTAATAACATCTATGAAAATGCAACTCCCTTGTTTCACTCCCTTTCCAAAAAAATTGGAAAGGGAGTGAGACAAGGTGACACCATTTCTCCCAAACTCTGCAATGCCACATTGCAAAATGTCTTTCAATCGTTGAACTGGGAAAACAAGGGGATAAAGGTCAATGGAGATTATTTAATTGACCTTCGTTTTGCTGATGACGTAGACATTTTTGCAACTACCCCTTCAGAGCTGCAGAATATGATCCAGGAAGTCGCTGACAAGAGTAAAGAAGTGGGACTAAAATGAATTTTAAGAAGACAAAAGTGATCTACAATGCTTTTACAAGAAAGGAAGATTTATCTTTTGATGGGGGAAAGCTGGAGATAACCGTTACCTACATTTAGCTTGGACAGCAGATATCAAGCGAGGGTCACATTGATAAGTAAATTAATCGGCGTATAAAACTTGGTTGGAGAGCTTTAGGAAGCAAAAGTACAATTTTCAAAAGCAATATGCCTTTATGTCTTAAAAGAAAAGTATTTAATCAATGCATCCTTCCAGTTCTTACGTATGGAGCAGAGACATGGACTTTAACTAAAAAAGACATATGAAAGGCTGCAGCCAACTAAAAGAAGCAAGGAGAGAGGAAAAGAAGCAGCATGCTTGGTGTAATCAAGAAAGATAAGAAGAGGATCTCGTAGATAAGGAAAATGACAAGAGTAGAAGACATCATGATGAGAGTAAAATCCCTGAAATGGCAATGGGCTAGACATGTTGTCAGAAGAATGGACCACAGATGGAAAATTGAAATTTTAGACTGGATTCTAAGGGACAGAAAAAACCCAGAAGAAAACTATGCGGGATATAGATGGATGAAATTCGAAAGCATGCCGGAGTAACATGGAGGAGACTGGCTTTAGACAGACAGTTGTGGAAGAAACTTGGGGAGACCTTCATCCAGCACTAGATTGATAATGGTTGACAATGATGATGATGACGAAGTATATTTCGTTGTGGTCGCGTCACTACGGCTACATAATCAAATGAACAAGAACCCTCCCAGTAGAAGCATGGAATACGTTTGTGAAGGTCTAAGCGAAAACAACATGATCTAACAGGCCTCATGAATGAGAAGACAGTGGGTGCTCGACAGAGTAGCGCGATCGTCAGCAAAACTTCACGATTTGTGGAATGTGGAAGAATAATAGAAGTAAGAGTATACAAAGAGTGGTTGACGAAGCAAATAACCAGTAGTGAAAGCATGATCTGTGGTCAGAAACAGCTAGTCAACTGCAGAGATGAATGGAAGACAGTACGATTTGTACGAGCCAACAGACCCTCAACAGTAAACCCAGTAACAGAGAATTTGTATCAGGAGCAATGCAATGAGCAAAAATTCACCACTTGTGGAATGTGGGAGCCTTACAGTAGTAAGACTTTGCAGAGAGTGGTTGATGAAGCAAAAAACAAAAAACCGGTAGTGAGGGCATGACTTGTGATCGGAAAAGGCTAGTACACGTCCGAGGTGAACGGAGGACACAAATATTCGTACTGGTCAATTGATGCGCACCAGTGAGTCAAATAACAGTGAATTTGATGGTTGGTTGGTTGTTTGGCGTTTTATGGCGCAAGGGCCTCAAAGAGCGCTACGTCAGAGTATTAAAAAGTAATAAACAACAATATCGAAACATAAAGATAGATGTATAAAACAGTAGCAATAAACGGTGTATATGGCCGGAGAGACGAGAATAAACAATAAAAACGAAGAGCACCGGTATAACGGAGACCACTATTAACACAGTAACAATGACACAACAGAGAATTTGAATCTGGGATAATGACAAACTGCATCCCATCACACAATGCGACGTACATTGCACAGTTTAAGTTAAAACACAGAAAACCTACTACCGGTAAAACAATGCTTCATTCAGCGAACAGGTCTCCGGTTAGTTAGAGATAATCGGAGGTGGGCACTAAAAAGTGAAAAAGCATCACACAGTGTTATAAATGGGATTCTCAAATGCGTTATGCCGATGGGAGGGTGGGACTTTCGGGACAAGAGCATAAGCGCATGGATCCATATTACATGGACCCGAATCTCCAGGCTTCCGGGAGCAGTGTAATGGTGACATGTTTTATTGGGAGACGTGCTGTTTCTTGATTGGCGTGGGCCTACGTTTAAATACTGAAATGTATTTAAACGTCGTTGGTAATCAATTTCATCCAACCGCGGTTATTCTGTATTGCCAGAGGAGGAAGAAACTTCGATCAAGATAATACACCAAACCACAATGCCCACATTACCACGGATTAGTTTAAGAAATTTGAACTTCCTCAGTCCCAAGATCTCAATCCCATAGATCATTTCACAGGATGAAACCGAATGTGGCAACAAACGTCTTGATTCATCGCCATTGCAAATGGGTGAATTGGACAATGCTGTTCGACATGCACCACCCAATTCTTCTCCGGAACGTAAACAAAATTTTGTCGAATCAATGCCGAGGTGAAACGTTGCTGTTCTGAAGGCCAAATGTGATGCAACACATTATTATTAGATGATCCTACTAAGTTGTCCACTGATTGTATGCTATCATTGAGTCACAAGCTTTCTGTCATTTACTGAGAGGATACATTTTAAACATACCTTAGATGCTTTTAAAAATTACTGCATGGTATGTTGCGAGTTTATGTGTTTCTACTGTTTTTAATTTTTAAGAATTTGATTTTCTGTTTTTAATTTTAAGATTGTGTGAATTCGTATTAGTGTAAGACACATAACACGAAGCAACCATTCTTTTGCGAAAGCAGGAAGTGTAGTACTAAATCAAAAGATGGGGTTGCCCATCGATTAAATGACATTCAGGAAAATGGAATATAATTACATGAGCTTGTATGACACGCTGAAGGATCAATTAACAGTAAATGATGGACGATGTTAAAGACACATAAGTAGGACACCAATAAATTAACCACCACTAAAACACGCTTCTCGAAGATTACGCTTTCAATGTTATCGATTACAAGTGCGCGCTTTGTGTTTTGTTTTGATCGTGATTTTGCACAAAAGGAAAATAAAGTTTGTTCACAAAATAACTAGAAAATGACCTATTATAAAGGAATTTAACAAAAACAAAAAACAATCTTTCCTTTTCTTTTGTTTCCTTGTGTCAGGTCCTTAGGCAAATAGAACACATTGACATTCACGTCTAAGTCTATTTATATCTTTACAGCCAGTAAGTACAAAAATCTGCAACAGGGCAATAACACTATTTTGAACATTTCCTTCGGAGGCGCGAGTTAAAATGAATAATACAATTTAGGTTAGAGGGCGTACCAAAAATAACAAGAATCAGACACCGGCCAAAACCTATGACCCACGGCGTACCAAAAATCAGACACTGGCCAAAAAGTATGGGACTAACTTTCCAGTAGTATCTTCCTTTTTGCGATTAACCGGCAAGTATACGAAGCGGCATGGATTCTATGTGGCTGTTGAGTCCAAAGTTTAGTCCAAAGCTTACCACTCTTGCAGCAAACTATTGCGCAGCTCTTAAACTGCTGACGAAGGAGGACATCGACTTAGAACAGCTCTTCCCAACAGGTTTCACTTATTTTTAACAGCACTGAGATCAGTGTACTGTGGAGACCTGAGGAGGCGATGTAAGTCCTCCTTTTACTCAACCATTTATTATTGCGCGACTCTGGCACAATATGCTGTTGCATTGTCATCTATAGATGCCATTGCGTGCAGGAAACAAGTACAACATCGCTTGGTCCGATACAGCAGTCAGGTATTCCTTGTATGTCATCTTACTTTCCATTCGTATGAACGGACTCTTTCCGTCTCAAAAGAACATACCCATAGCACGGTGTCACCTCCAGATGTTTGGATTGTGTTACAAGGCATGCCGGTTCCATAGCTGAACGAGGTCTTTGCCCCACTCTCTGCTGACCGTGAGTTCAAAACAATATATATCGTGATTCATCTGATCACATTACTTTCTTCCATAGCTCTACTCTCCATTTACGGCGTTCTCGGGCACCACTGTAAGCAGAATTTTCTGTACTTTACTGGGACAAGTGGCATTCAAACGCGCAGATAGCTTTGAAGATTTAATTTTTCCAACTCCCTACCGATGATTCGGATCGAAATGGACTGCTCCTGGACTTGGTCAACTTCAGCAATCAGTTGCTGCACACAGGTAGACCTGTTCTTCCGTGCAATCCTCGTCATAGCTCAACGGTCGCTCTCTTTAAGTCTAGTTTTTTGGCCATATTTACGCCATTTGGATATGGAAGATCCATTTGTCTTCCAGTCTCTAAACACCTTTGAAACGGTTGTTTTTGAGCAACCAGTAATTCCTTTTCTTTTCTTAATCATAGCTTTCGTTAATCGTGCGCCTACGATTAGACGTTTTTCAATTTCCAACACATCCTGGAATTTTCCAATGTTTACATGAGTCACTGCAGCGGAATAATGTGTACGGTAAAATAAAAATACCAACGTTTTCTACAATCAAAGGTTTATTGTATTAATACATCGACTATAGTTTCGCACAGGGTTTGGCTCGGCATCATCAGGACGAATGACAATGCGTACGATTTTTAAAAAGGACAAGGAAAAATGCCATCAATACATGTGACTGTTATATTTGCATGTATTCTCGTTCATTGTATGTGACTGTCTTACCATAAAGGTTCACAACTATTTGGCCAGTGTGTGATTTTTCCCCGTAATTTTTTGTGGTTCGTAATTTTTGGCCTACGCCAATGCAAACAGGCTTCCGCTTTTCTTCCTTTATTTACGGTGCCAATTTGTAGATCGTTTAGTTCCTTCAGCAATGGCAATTTCAACTACACACATTTGAACTGCGGTAACTTTAGATCATCTATTTATATTCCATCATTTGAAGCGTATTCGGACACCTATCAGAAAGAAGTAGATGCCGGGACCTGTTCTTATGCAAAGAGGAAGATGTGTAAAATCCAATCGAAAATACCAGACGCATCAGTGCCAGCAAGTAAGAGTTGCAGCAATCCGCCTACGAGTTCGAAAAGGCTTGGTTATCGGATGCTGCTTCAGGTATTTGCCGCTACGTGCTACAGCAAACGGTTTGGACCTTCAGTGAACAGCAGTCGCTGTAAAAATATGGAAGGCCAAGAATGAGGCAAAATTTAGAAACCGAACTGAGAAGCCACGAAATTAGCAGATATGGCCCGAAAGATTACAGTCAAATTTTGCCCAATGACTTCCTTCGAAAACGTAAGGTCGGAGTTCCAGGTGGCATAAAGATTGCCCATAAGTGTGCGTACAATCTGCGGGAAGTTACACAGCCTAGATTTCCATGGTAGAGCTGCAGTTCGCAAACCTTATACAACACCAACGAGCACCAAACGTATTCTGGAGCAGTGCCATGCACATTGTTCTTGGAACGTGGAACAATGGAATGAGGTCGTATGAAGCGACGAGTGGCGTTCCACAGTGTTCAGTTTTGACGATCGAGTTTTGGTTTAGAAAACTCACGGCGAATGATACCTATCGCAGTGCAATATCTCAAGACTGAAGTTCAGATAAAGAGGTGTGATTGTTTGGGGTTATGTTTCGTGGTTTGTAATGGGACTGATGGCCATTGTGCCGAACATAATCTGCGCTGTGTCATTTTGGGAAACTTTGCGTTACCTATACTCTGGTAGTAGCATAAGGCTCAGTTCCTGGTAGTTCTTTGGAACTGAGCCTTATGTTTTCCAGCACGATAATGCCCTGTGCCGTAAAGTCCAACTTTGTAAGCACCATGGATAGAGGAAAACAGAGCTTAAGAATTGACTTGAAAATTCCTGAGTCCCACAGAACAACTTTGGGACCATCTGAAACGGAGGATCAGCTATTCCGTCCCTCTTCCATTATTTAGCTGATAACTGAATTGAAAGAAGAACGGCGTAAAATTCCAAACTGTTGAAAATCTTCCACAAAGTATGACTGTTGTCATTCAAGCTAAAGCTGTATCCTGCAGTTGTCAATTCCCTTAACCAAAATCCATTTTCTGAAACACTATTTTTGTCCGAATGCCTTTGAGAGGACATTGTATGATACGATAAGGATTGCTTCAACAGTAACATGTTTCACGTAACTGGCAGCAGCACTGTTGCGTTGGTTGCCCATTGATTGAGTGTTCTAGAGCACGGACTTCTGACTTCTGCTTTTGGGTCTGGACAAAAATCCCGAGGCAAAACATGAATGCTGTATGCCATTCCGGGGTACTGTTTTTCTCCTTTCCCTTGAACCAGTAGCTCTAAATTAGAGACGGGAAATCCTTACAGCATCACTTGCTCTAAATCAGAGACGAGTGAAATCTTATAGCATCAGTTGCTCATGGATCTTGTTAAACCAGGGGGAAAAGTGCGTGTAACGTTACCGGATATAACCACAGCTATGCAAATATACACCAAATCGAGCTCTACCTTGGTCACATATCCCGTGTACAATATACCTAGATTGATGTTATATAATTTTTTTTTATTTTAATTTTTTTGCCACACTACACCATTCACCACACAATCAAATCACAGATACAATTTCTGTGGCAAAAAACATGCAAATACAAATATTATACAATAATATTATACATATATTGAAAAGTATAAATGAAGTAATAGGAAATACAAAAATACGTATGATAACATGAATACATTTGTTTTTAGTTTTAGTTAAAGTAAATTGAAGCACCACTACAGGTTCTTAAACAAATCAGTGCGGTTCTACGTTCTGTCCTCAAAGCACTGACGTCCAGGTCTCACATCGGTATACTCAAATAAATAAATAAATAAATAGGTAGATAGATAGATAGATAGAGAGAGAGATACTCTTTAAAATGTTACAAGATTTACTGTTATTCGAATACACAAAAGCCTAATCCAGGCCACTTTATCAGCGAAGCAAACTCAGACACAGCGTTTAATTGATTGCACCTTTTGTTTTCAAAATACTAACGGCGCCTTGAAGGATTAGGCAGTCAATGACCTACAAGATGAAATTTGTAATAAATGTTACTTTACCTAACGAATCCTGTTTTTAATTAATTATAACTTGCTACGTCAGGTGCCAGAACAGTTGGTTCACATAAAGTAGTGTTCGGAGAAATCCAAATATGTCGTGAAATAAATGTTTGATTAATAAACGTGGTCTCTGATAATCAGAGCGGTACTGATTATTAAAAATCTTTCAGCACTACTAGCTGTGTGCATGGCGGTCACGGATGGTGCAGCTCGGTAATTACAAACCTTTTTAAGCGAAAATTACAATAAGAACACATCCATGATCCCTGAGCTTGCCAAATTTAGTTGCTCAGAAAGCATGTCTTATGCCTTACATAATCAGGCTTAACATGCCAAATAAGAAAGATGAGATAAATAACGAAATCTTTGCTTCCATTTCTCCTTCTTTGTATTTTTATTGACATTTAATAACATAAAAATAAATCTTTAATATATGTTTAACGGTGAATCAACTATTACTGCATTATAAACATTGTACCACTTTTTTAAACCCAGAGTATATCACTAAGTTCTATTTATATGCGAATGGCCTTTTCATGATTTTATCGGGAGATGATGGCCAACGTGAAAGATTTCTCTATGTTCGGGATGAAACAACCATTGCTGGCAACTGCTCTCCATGTGATGTTCTTTCTGTCAACGCGAAAAAAGTGCAAACCTACGTTGGTCCTGGTTCACAGATAGAAGGAGTTCCATGTTTGGAATGCAAAAACAACAAGTGCTGTGCTGTTTCCTGCAGGACAAATAGTTAAAAATTCGCCTTTCATTTTGTATGTACTGAAATGTTAATAATGATGCAATATGACAAATGGCCGCCCCGCTGTGGAGTAGCCAGAGGCGGGGCTAATTATCCGAGTCGTAGTCCCGGATGAGCACAGGCCCACCACCATGCTTCATGCGCGAAAATATTAGCTTTCAATTTTTCCCGAGTATCTGCTAAAGGCGAGAGGACAACCATAAAATTATGTCTTCCTCAGATTTGAAGTCTGGCCTTCAATGCGAGAACTCGTCATCGTACAAACTAAACTTCACAGCGTTCATTTTTAGTACTGCGACGCATACCTCAATTTAAACTTCCTTTTAAGATTCTGTTTTTTTATGTAAATTTAGTTACTTCTCAGTAAGTGTTTTTTCACTAAACGATACATCACTTCCCCGAAGAGCACTCACATTTTGGCAACACTGACTCTGAGTCGGTGCAGCATATAACTCGAAAACTGAATGTATGCGGGTTGAGAGGGAGAGTTGAACGAAGAGAGGTAGCTAATGTGATATTATTGATGTGGAGTTGTAGAGGGATTTATATAAGGAAGAGATATAGCAATTTACATATGTCAAGAGTTATGTACGAGAGTTGTTGTTGGAAAGTAGATTGTTCAACAAAAGCCATTTCCGATAAAAGAATATAATTATTGATGAATATAGTGTATGAGTAACTTGAATTTCCAGTGGTGGACGAATAAAAGACGTGGAACTATTCGTAAATTATCATGTTGATTCTCTCCTTCATTGTCTAAGTTATCATTCTGATTGATTTGGTTAGAATTTTAAAAAAGTTTGATTTATGTACAATGCCTTCATTACAAATATTATAAGACAATAAACATCGAAAAGTCAAAAACATTATGGACAATGCGTCTTTATGCAAATCGAAGCAACTGCTCGCAGTTGCTTCGATTTGCATAAAGACGCTTGCTTCGATTTGCATTAAGACGCATGTGAAGATCACGGAACGGTATAAACAACACCTGATATTAAGCTCTGCTAATCAGTGTTATTCTTGTTCTTCAGATGGGAAAGGCAGCGAATTTATCAAAGGCCAAATTGTAACGGCCAAGAAGACTGGGTAAGAACATTTCTGAGACGGCAAGGCTTGTATGGTGTTTAAAGTCAGCCGTGGTTATTATCTTCAAAAAGTGGCCCGAGGAAGAAAAATCCACGAACCTCCGGCAAGGTGTGGGCTGACCACGACTCATCGATGCTAGAGGTGAGCAAAGGTTATCCCGTATGGTACGAGCCAACAGAAGGGATACTGTGGCGCAATTCGTCGGCACTTTAAATGCTGGTGACGGGAGTAATGTATCACTACACACAGTAAATCGAACCCTGCTGAAAATGAGTCTGCGCAGCCGCAGGCTGCTCCGAGTGTCTGTACTAACCTCGGTTCACCGTTGAAAGCGCCTACAATGGGCATCAATCTGAATGATTGGAAGAAGGTCGTCTGGTCCGATAAATCTGGTTTCCTGTTAAACCATGTAGACGGCCGGGTACGTGTGCGTCATTTACCTGGATAAGTTTTAGCACTAGAGTGCACTGTGGGACGAAAACAAGTAGGTGGAGGAAGTTTGGGTAATGTTCTGCTGGAAACCTGGCTTCACTCATTCATATGTAGGAGACTATGACGTCTATCACCTATACAAACATCATTGAAGACCAGGTATATCCTTTTATGACAATGGTATTCCTCTCTAGTAGTTCCTTCTTTCTGCACGATAGTGTGCCTTGCCACACTGCCCGGATTGTTCAAGAATGGTTCATGGAAAATGAGGAAGACTTCCAGGTATTGTCCTGGTCTCCAAATTCCTCAGACATCAATCCAATCGAGCATTGGTTTGTATTGTAACAGCAAATTCGATCTGCGGCGGCTCAACCACGTACCTTACAAGAATTAAAGGATATACTGGTTGTAACATGTTGGTCCCAGATACCACAAGACACCTTTAGAAATCTTGTAATGCCCATGCCTCGCAGGGTAAGAGGGGATTTGGCGGCACGTGGAGGACCAGCATCTTATTAGGCAGGTGGTCATAATGTTTTGGATCTTCAGTGTATTTAAGCACGTAAGCATATAAAGTTACAGCAATTTAAACCTAATCATCATAGTAGATTTTACTTCTAAACATTAGTTTTCCGAACGTTTTCGACGAAACATGACTTGCATAAAGGAGAATTCGCAGAAATGATTATGAATGTTATTCAAGAAAGTGTCCTTTGGGAAAAAATCAATAAGACAGTTCCACAATCGACTATAAGAACTGCTAGGCAACACTGGATATGAAGAAAAATAGAATTGTTTTGAAAACACATTGATTCCCTAAAAGACTAAATTGTCCCTGCATACACGTCTGCTGCTCAAATTTCAAATTAATATAGTATCGGTGAAAGATTTTTTGAGGTCTTCGTTTTTGGAAAGTTGTTAATTCTGAGAAAACTGTTTTGTTAGTGATAACAGGAACCTGACTGCAATAATAAAGTGTGATTGAACTTTTCAGAGGGCTGTAATGTATTCATGCTTTGGTGACACTGAATGACAATTCTTTGTATTTTTAAACATTTCTCCAAACTTTCATGTCGGCTTAAAATATGTCATTTCAAGGGAAACCCGAGAAATGCACTTTGAAGCGAACAACATTTCGTAAGATAACTGGAATTTATTAACGTTTCTTGAAACCGACAGAAGCCGGGAAGGCAGTTTAATTTCAAAAGATTTAAAAGCTACGAGAAACATACTCATATATTCTTAGAAATCTTTTGTGTATATATATTTAAACTTGTCCACAACGGGAGATTATCTGAGATTCATACTTGTTATGTGTGACAACAGACTTTGTTTTTTCTGTCTAGATGATATTGAAGGTTGGAGGAAAAGTTGTTTGTTTGCATGAAACACCGAATACTTCAGCTACGATGTACAATCAATTTAGATTTTTCTGCATTCCCTGAACTGACTCACTGCTGCATCAACATTATCCAAAAGGATAGAGAGACGTCGTCTGAAAACTCGGCGAAAAAATTGAACGTGCTTTATTTAGGGAAAATCGCAGGTGGTTGGGGTGTTTTCAACGTAAGGCTGCTAGCCACCTTACTTCAGTACTAAAAATGATTTATGCTACTCAAACAATAAGTAATGATGTTTGTTATCCAAATGAAGCTAATACTTCATTACACGTGCTGATTCTGAAAACCAGCGGCTGATGCAGAAATCTATTTTAGTTTATATAGGTCATTATTTCAGCATCACAATTGACTTTTGCGATGCTTTCTGTTGACAGAGAATGAATATTGAACTGAAATTGCATTTCTATGTAAAACGTCACACGACACAGATTATATGTAAGAACCAATTTATTTGAAAGCGTTTTCTATGATTTCTCGGATGGTTAAGTTAACGATGGATAAAACAGAAAGAATGGCATCTGTGATATCTTTTTTAACGAAGACACGTCTCCAAAACGATTTGAAGCATCATTGCACTAGACACTTTAAAAACAGTGAATTTTTAAGGAGCATAAAGGCAGTATGGAAACTGGACTGGAATGCTTCTCATAAATGTATCAAACCAAGTTTTGGGCAAAATGTTTAACAAGAAAGATGACACCAAATTTTCGGGTGTAATAAGCACGACTTTTGAATCCGTTCTGACACAAATTAAATTTATCAAAGCTATTCAAAGTCAATAGAACCGGTATGGAAAACAATACTATATGACGGAAGAAAGAAGTTTTTCAATCGGGGTTTTAATCCCTCAGATATTGCTGCAGACGAAATCGTGAGCTTACGCCCCCTGGTTGCAGACTTGTGTGTTAAGTAAAACATGAATTTATATGAGAAACATTTCGCACCGGAAACGCTCCCCAACACCGAAAGAATTTTTCAAATCGGACTCTTAGAAACAGAGATATCGACAAAAATAAGATGCGACTTTACGTCCCCTGGTGGGAAAACCATGCATTATTTAAGGAAGAAAGTATTCTCAAAAGGTTTTTCCATATGAGCGGTGTCGGTCCAAGAAATAAAAATTTAGTCGAGTTTTCAGGAGCCCAGATTTCGCTACAAATGCATCAGAAGCAGACATTAACACTTATGCACCCTGGTGGCCAAACCATTTTTTACCAAACATTAGAAATTATGTGAAAAATATTTTCCATCAGGTCTTGTATGCAATACAGGAAATATTTTTAAATCGGAGTTATAGAAGCAGAAATAACGCAGAAAACGCAATTTACCTCTGTGCTCCCTAGCGGAAAGTCTATGATTTACTTGAAAATTTTGAATTTATAGGAAAAACATTTTGCATCGGAAACACTATCCAACAAAGAACGAATTTTTCAAATCGGATTCCTAAAAGTAGAGATATTGCCAAAAATAAGATATACATCTACGCCACTTGGCGTAGAAACCATGCATTATTTCAAGAAGAAAATGTTTCTAAAAGAATTGTCGACATGAGTAGTATCGGTGAACAAACCACTTTTTTTGTAATCGAGATTTTAGAAGCTCATAGTTTGCTGCAAATACATCAGAAGCGAAAATTAAGACTTACACCACCTGATGGCCAAACCATTTTTTACAAAAATTAGAAATTACGTGCAAAATATATCCAATAAGGAGCTGTATCCGGTGCAGAAAGAAGTTTTCAAATCGGAGATTTAGAAGTAGAGATATAAGGGGAAAAGCAATTTACCTTTACGTTCCGTAGTGGAAAGTCTACGAATTACTTGAAAATTTTGAAATTATATGAAAAACATGTCACACTGAAAACACTATCCAACAAAGAAATATTTCTTTTAAATCGGACTCCTAGAAGTAGAGTTATTGACAAAAATAAGATATACATCTACGCCCCTGGCGGAGAAATTGTGGAATATTTTAAGAAGAAAATATTTCGAAAAGGTATATCGATGTAAGTGGCATCAGTCCACGAAATTGTTTTTTCAATCGATATTTTAGAAGCTCAGATTTTATGGCTAATACATCAGAAGCAAAAATTAACACTTACACCCCCTGGTGGCCAAAGTATTCTTTACCAAAAATTTTAAATTTGTCCATAAGGAGATGTATTTGCAGAAGAAAAAATTTTCAAATCGGAGTTTTAGAAGAAGAGTTATCGGGAAAAATGTAATTTATTTTTACGACCCCTAGCGGAAAATTTATGCGTAATTTTAAAAAGTAACTGTATCTAAAACACTCTTCGAAATAAATAGAATCGAAAGATAAAAAATTTTTTTCAATCGGATGTTTAGAAGCAAATATGTGGAATAAAACGTATTTTAGAACTGAACATCATCTGCATTTACACACTCTAGCAGCGAAATTGTACATCGTAAAAAAAACGAAATGAAGGATCATCATTCGCATATTCCAAGTTTCCCAATGCAAAAAGAATCTTTTAAATCGGACTAATAGTTGATGAGATATCGTGAGTACAGACGGACGGACGGACGGACAAACCGGTAAGATAAGCACGATCTTTTTTTTTACAAAAGACATGCTAAAAATAGAGGATTTTCATTGCAATTTAGCATGGCAGTTGCGTATACAGTGCCGTTGTACGCAACTCATGGTTCTGTACCTAAAATACTGGAAGAAACGTTATCCATACTGCCGTAATTCTCCTTTGGTTGACAGAACGATGAATACCAAGATACATGTTCTGTATTTGAGGCCATATAATGCCCTGTCTCAAGAAAATCGAGAGAGTACGCTGGTACTCTTTGTAGATAATTTATGCTAAGCATCTTTCGCATGCCAAGATGTTTGTGAGTGTGAAATAAAACCAGTGATTAGAGATTTATTTACGTACAACACATTACATTTATTCGCGTCACTCACGACCACGCCGAGCCACAATCCGGTACATACCAAGTGGAATTTAATCATAACAACAAACAATAAGGTTTATTAATTTCTGACATTGAGCGGTACTTAAGTAGGTGGATTAATGAATGTTATTGTCGTAAAGCCAATGAAAGAAGATATGCGAGTCATAAAAGCAAATATTTACTAAACTATGGCAGCGGCAATAATCACCAGTTACGTATTATGCCTGCCCACACCATACAACCACCGTCTCAATATGCATCCCTTTCTCGGGTGTTTGATGGATTATAACGCATGCCACGTTCTCTTCAGATGAGTACACGTCGGGAATCTGTTTACAATGAGGACTGTTAAAGCACTGTTCACGTGTCCAAAGCAAATGTTCTCGAACCCAACCTAATCGTTTTCTCCTGTGGGAAGATGTTAGCACATGCACAGCACACACCACAGGTCTTTAGGCCCGCTTTCCTGAAGCCTTCTGGTTACTGTCCAGCGGAATACTGATCGTCCAGTTGCTGCTGTCAGCTCTGAAGCCAGCTGACGAGATGTCATGCTTCTCTTGTGTCTTGCACTTAAGGCAAGAAAGCGGTCATCGGGGACGAAAGTTGACCTTGCATGACCTGGTGCATGTCGTCTACGAACACTTCCTGCATTTTTGAACTAACTCCAGAGCCTGCAGACAACCATTCAAGACACCTGAAGCCAACTTGCCACCTCTTTTTGGGATTGCCCGGCCTCCAGTCTCCGAAGCGCCCACCATCGCATATCATCGCTTAAACGGTGTGTGTGTGACATTTCCAAGATAACATGTCCTTTACACGCATTTTGACAACAGCGAAGACATTTTATAATTATGTTCCTGCCCGCCCTTCACGACTATTGGCTCGTCGAGTCTATGTGCAACGCTTACTGGAACGTCATACGGGTGTCATCATGCGGTCATGCGTTATTTTACATACCCGTCACAGTCTGTTATACTCCCTGTAGAAGTCTCAGGCCATACGTTTCATTCTTTCTCTTACTACGATAAAAAACCTTTTGTAACTTAAATTTTGCCCATAAGTGTAGTTATGCGACAGGGCCAATGGACTTACCCATCGCTGTTTACAGTATCTATTAATACTTAACGAACGAAGGATACAGTCAATAGTGACGAAGAAGTAATAGCCGTTTTGTTACCGAACACTCTGAGAAATTTCGATGAAAGTTTCTGAAAAAATCTTGCAATTTCGAGTTACGTGTTTCTTTTTATGGACACCCTTCAGAACAGGAAATATATGGTACCAAGTAACAAGGGATGTTGAATCGGGGAGGGCTAAAGTACATTTTAACTGGATGACGCTTGGTGCGGTCTAAAGTTGTATTGATATTACGGCCAAGATAAAGATAATAATCGGAAACAATATTTAAAAGTGACGGAATGAAATTCAACATGATGAAAAACATTTAAAGAAGACACAGCATATTTTCTTAAATGAATTACTCATGATTTTCGCTCATGAAACTTGTTTTGAGACTGATAACTCGTAAATTGAGCAGAGTGATAAATCTATCAGGCTCGAGCGCACACGTTTTGAGATTTCATCGGACGTCGTTGCAATGGTTATTTAAAGTGGAACCAATTTCTAAATTCGATCTAAGTTTCTTTTGTTTTAATAAAACTGAGGGAAATACATCACATATTCTTTTTTCCCAGTTCTTAATTGCCGAATGATCGCTGGAGGATGATGTCTATTTCGAATGGCTCTCTCAATTCCATCCCACGGGTGTTCAACTGGGTTTAGACCTAGGAACTGGCGCATTATCCTGTTAAAATCAGCCCTTTTCATTAGGAAAATGTGCGGATGTGCGGGTGTGTGTGGTCCGCAGTGGTGTTAAGATACCCAGTGGCATCCACATGTTCTCCCAGAGGTGGTTAGGAACTCAATGCCCGCCATATTCTACCCCCTTCATCGACGTGTATTAACTGCAAACGTGATTCATAGGACCAGGTGGCCTTTTTCCATTCCTCAAGCGTCCAGCTTTAGTGCTCCTGTGCCCACTGCAGACAAATTTGTCTGTCCATATGTTTCATAGCAAGCAAAGACGTGTGGCACACAAATGCGACGTCTCCTGTTATAGCTTATTCGCGCATATATGCGGTGGAATGAGTGTGCTACAATTCTCCTCTCGGTACCGCGGTTGTACTGCGCCGTTACGTGTCGCAATGTTGCTTGTCTGTACAATCCTCCCCAGCCTCCGTTGCCCTCGAACATCAACCAGTCGTCTCTTCCTATAGAAATACCAGTGACTGGGTTGTTTGTTTATGCACCATTCATTGTACACCTTCGATACAGTTGTTCTTGCATAGCCCAGAAGGTTTGCCGTTTCTGAGATGCTTTCACTTTTCCACCAAGCGCCCACTATGATGCCTACTTCAAAATCGCTTAAATTACGAGCCTTTCCTATATTGCCCCTATCTATGCTTCGTACACGTCTGAATCTTTTACAGTGAGCTGTTTATAAAGCCATCTCAACGTCATGCTTGCTTACGTAAGTGACGATAGTACGTGTCTGATTGCTATTGGGTGTTCCTAATAATTTGCTACTTCAGTGTATTTAAAATGTGAAGGAAAATGCATTCACACGCGTGTAATGGGAGTGTGGAAAATAAAATAAAGTGTTAGTTAAGAAACAGTATCTTCATAGATAACAGTCCTTGAATACGTATTCATATTTAAGCAATGTCGTTTAACAAAATGTTGTTTACAACTTCGGTTTCATGATGTGCATGAAAGAGGACTAAACATGTCAAACTATGTAGACTCATTTGTCACCTCGGATACATGATTAAACGTCTCAAAGAAGAAATGCGCTTTCCTCAGAGATATAATGGATACTTTCCAGAGATTTAGACTGTTAAAACGATGAGTGCAATTTGTCACCTATTTTCTGAGGCTCAAGAGAATAAAGGAAAGCGATCGGCGCTATTGCTTGCTCCACGGATCATTCATCGTGTACAATGATTTAAATAAACGCGAAATTTGCCCTTGATTTTAACAACGACAAGAGTGTCCAAAATGCATTTCAACCAAAAAATGGTTTTTCTGTTGTCGTGGGCTCCGAAGGAATGGAATTACCATCCTTAAGGGCACTGAAGCAAAGGTATGCAAGAGAACTAGGACCGTGAAGAGAAACAAAAGATTTAAATCCAAACCAATATCAAGATATAACTATTTACTATAATAATAGTAAAATTGTCATAGTGAATTATTTCACCTATTTAGGAGTAACACTACAACATAACTTAAAATGAGATCGACATATAGAACAAACTATTAATAAAATCTCTAAAAACGTAAGAGTAGTTAGCCGAGTACTTAATAGTCTTACTTATAAAACCCTTAAATTTTTATACTAGACTCTTGTCCATACACGCTTTAACTATTGTCTATCCTGTTAGGGACAAACAATACAAACTAACATTAAAAAACTCCAAGTACTCCAGAATAAATATATTAGATTATTAGACCATAAACTAAATACTAATACTAATAATACACCTTATCTAAACATTTATAATTACATGCGAATAGATGTTAATAAACTTAACTTTTCGAATGTAAAACAATTATATCAATATGCTTTGGGATTAAATATGTTTAAAAGGATTAAACAGAATATCAATATACATATCATAGATATAAATTTTGATACCCATAAATATGAAATTAGAAATAGATTTCAGATAAAGCCATGCGTGTCTAGAACACAACAAATGAAACAAAGTATCACCTAACAGGGACCAACTTTTTGGAATATTTTACTTGAAGAACTGAAACGCATTAATAATTATAACGTGCTTGAAAAAAGATGAAAAACATACTTGCTTTGCTTAATTTATAAAAAAAAAAACCCTCAAATTACTATATAACATTTCAATCCCTTTCTAATTGCTACTATTATCTACTAACAACTGCTGATCTACTGCATGGCCAGCCTACTATTTACCTTAACTCTTTAACAACTTTTACATAATTTGTATCTATCAATTAGGGAGATCAGGGCTTTAGTCAGGTCATCAAAGACCTTTTCCCTGATTTCCCTGGCTGTTATAATAATTACTTTTGTTACACTCAAATGCAAATATAAACTTGATGTAAGGTATGATGTATCAGCTAAAACAATAAAATTATTATTATTATTATTATTATTATTATTATATTACAAAGGACTGAGTCTAAAAACCTCTTGTTTTATATTTAACTTGAAGCAAATAAGTATTCGGAAACAGAATAAATATTTAAATTGTGTTTATAATTGCATACAAAACTCAATTTATTGTAAGAAATCATATTTATTTTTATCTGGAAAACATGTAATCGCTAGTAAGATTATCGAAAGAGAAAAAATGCCAGCAATCCCAAGAAAATATGTCTCTAAATAGTTATATCACAAACTAGTTCTTAAATCAGGACGATACGTGAAAAGTAAAATGCCATGTCGAAATTCGAGGATTTCGGAAATAAGTAGCGCTGCAGATATACCGAAAAGTGCTTTCAAAGCTCTCTTCGTTCACCTTAAGCTACATCAACTGCAATAACAGAAACGTACGGGTCTAGACAGAGACAAACATAACAAAATATAAGAAAACACAAAATTTCGATGCACGCATTTCTTCGAAGATCACAGCATAGCGGGTGAGACGTAAAGACCAACGTCATGATTTTCATGAATAGGTGTAATAATCATGATTTTCATGAATAGGTGTAATAACATGATAAAATCATTTTCAGAGCTGCAAATAAGAGGAAAACAAGTACCACACGTGCAAACGGTAAAATATCCACAAATGGCGATCACAGGCAGTTCTGCTAAATGACGCTACCCTAAATTTGGTTAACAGAGATTTTTTCAGACATTTTCAACTTGGATAGCAAAACAACAGAGAGGAAGATCGATATCTCTAGAAAGACAGCCATTAACCATCAACATCTTACTTTTATCGATGTTTATGACAAGCCGTCTATCAACAATTTCTGGTAGCTGACTAATTTTTGTTTTGTTTTTTTATTTAACGACTCTTAAGAGCACACAAAACGAAGAGAAGTCGTCCGATTCTTGTTAAGTACTACTGGTTCTAGGAAAGGCGACAGAACAATATTGTTAGAACGAATACATTACCTGATCCAAACCCATATGCATTAGCGACATCTGTGTCTCTTTTGAGAGAAAGGAATTTGACGTCAGTGACTTTATAAATCAAGACGTGATATTTCTTATTATTGGATTTGAAAAAAAAATACTTGTATTCTAACTGCATCTTGATCTGTTGTTCTTTTGTTTGAATTGGAGTGAGTACTTCTTCAGTAATGTGCTACGCATGGGACTTTCTTGGGACGAGGGTTAACGATCCCTACGAGCGTTTAAGTGATAGCTCATCTGTAATTTTGAGTTACAGGTTTTAGGAAAGGGACAGAAACAGAGCAGTACAAAAAATCATACTGACCACTCGACCTTGTGAAAACACAAGTTTGTCCGCTATGGGCATCGAAACCGTGTCCCTTCACTCCTGTGTAAGTCGCTCTCCCAACTGAGCTACGCGGACAGAACGTCTCACTGCAGATTTGTCGTCTTGACACATGTTTTCACCTCTGTAGTACGTCACAACTTAAGAGTTTTTCTGGGAAGCACATTTAAAAGTGTCAAAATCCGTAATTTTGTGTCACTGGTTTTAGGGAAGAGACAGAACAAGAACCTTACAAAAAGCACATTGTCTAGCTCAATCCAAGAATTGAACCAGGATCCTACTCGCACAGCTGTCCAAAAGCCTTACCACTCGGCCTACGGAGACATCTTTCATGAACACATATTTTAAAGTGTCAACACCGTTGCACATCGATTGATGACTCACAGATGCATAAACAATGTCTCTCCTTTCCACGCGTTGCCGTCTCGTCACTGCCAGAAGTGGCTATTACATACGGGAGTGCAGGGCCTGGTATGTATCACAAGTATGAAGAAAGATAACAATGTTTGGCAAATAATAGAATTCATTAGGTCCTACTTTTTTGCATTATCGGGACCTACACCGAGTGGCAAATTTATTAGGACTAGTCGGTCCTTCTGCGTAAATGCAATGATACATAGTCCGTTGTCTTCGTGTCGCTGCGTCTGCAAAATAAACAGAAAGGGAACATTCTCAGTAATAGTTCGGAATACGTTACTGAAGATCTAAGAAGAAAGCCGCGTGATCTAAAGGGGTTTTGACTGTGAATTTATAGTGGGTATTCGGAGGAGCAGTCAAAGTACAGTCGAACCTCTTTAGACCGCAAGCTTCGCTTTTCGCCTTATGTGTCCCTGGAACGGGACTGCCCAAATATCTACACCTGGAAAATTTACCTCCATGAACCGTCACCTAGCTGCCAGCCAACCGCCCATACACTAATTGATTACGTGCTGAAACAGCTATAACAATGACGAAGAACTAAGGAAGGAGAAGATGATTTAGAAATTTGTTTCAGCAAAGTGGCACGATGTGCGTGTCTGGGGGACTAGTCTTTCCCCGTCATGCCTTGGGTAATGGAGCAGAGAATAAAGGATTAGAAGGAAGCGCTTATCACTGGTGACAGGTCTATGATCGGTACTGCTGAGATGAGAGGGGCAAAGGAATTATTTTTCCGTATCTTTTGTGAAACCCGACCGCTATGTGAACAATTCTGTCTGAAGAACGCATGAAATTTGGCTACCGCTTGGTTCAGGTACATCAGAAACTTATAGGGTGAAACAAACCGTCATCTGTAGAAAAAAGAATTAAAAGAAGCTTATCGATGTGCCTTTCGTTTTCCGTTCAAAGTGCCTGATTCTCATTCTTACCGTGTGTTTCTAGTTAACGAAATTTTCAACGAAACTTGGGCACATGTGATTTGTCATCGCTCGCCCCGCCCCGCCACGCCACGCCACGCCACGCCACTGTTGGTTTGTTTCGCACTTTCCTTGCAAGAGCGGATTACTGCATTTGAAGCTCATGTATTATTTAAAGCTGCATAGCTGTTAACTTGTACAGGGCTGTCCAAAATAATGAAAACACCTTGAAACAATAGGTGTTACGCACCTAATATGGTGTGGGAGCACCCTTGCCATTTAAAACTGCTTGAATCGTCCTTGGAATGGATGCATACAAGTCCGGGATGGTGGTAAGTGCTATGTTGTACCATTCTTCCTGCAGAAACTGCTTCAATTCCTTGAGATACGCCGCAGAAGGATAACGGGATCGCACTCTGTTTTCCAACACAGACCACAAGGGCTCAATGATGTTTAAGTCCAGTGATTGTGCAGTCCAGGAAAGGTGTGCACTAGGCCGGAGCGTAAAAAAATAAATACGAATATCGATACGCACTAGTGCGGAAAAGTTGTGTATTGCTACGTAAACCATGTGCAAACAATTTAGCGATATTCAAGTAATATCTTACGGTTCCACTTTACCTCCAAAGTTTTGATAGTTGGGTAAAATCGTCACATTTTCATGTCCGTTGTGAGAAAAAAACAGTGTTCGTTACAGACTTTTCCTAGTGCGCAAAAACTATCTGTTGGTACCTAAAAAATGTGTACAATATTTCAGGTAAAGCAACTAATATCTGATGGTTCCAATTTAATACAACAATACTCATGTTTAAGGAAAATTGCAATACTTTGACACCTAGTGTTCACCATGTGATTTGTTTCCTAGTTGTTTTAGTGTAGGCACTACTGCACTGAAAAAACAACATATTGTTCAAATGTTCAGTAGTGCACACTGCACACGGTGCAGCTCTTCACATTTTTCATGTTTCAGAAAAATCCCAGAACCCATCATGAGGAGGTGGCTGCACAGCGAGTTCCACCTGTGCCTAACCCAACCACCCACCCATTTGGACAAATCGATTTTCTGTTCTTCGTTTTTAATCTTCAATTTCCTGTTCTTTATTCATTTTTACCCGGAAATCTGATTTACTTCTAAAGGCTGGCATTATTTGCCGGGCTTCCAACCATACCCTAATAAATCAACTCCCTTTGTTCTTCTTCGCAAACAGCAGCAGATGCTTCTGTTGTCAACTTAACGCATCGCTCCACTCCCTGATTGTGACAAGGGAAGTTTTGCGTGCCCAACCTCTTAACAATGTCCTTACAGTCACTGTTACATAGGTTCATTATTTCATTGTCGGTCAAATGAGCAGTGAATGGCGGGTCGTTTAAGATGCATGATTGCCAGTCAATTAGGTCCAAATAATCCTCCCCCTGGAAGTTGAACTGAGGAATTTCAAATACACGGATTTCATCGCAGTTTTGTGCTCTTGCTCTAAGGATCCTGCGGAAGCCAACTTCTCTGATGTTTCCTCTCGTCTGTGATTGTAGTCAGAAGTATTGATTCTGGATGGGCAAAATAGCCATTCCTTTGGATACGTGGTCCAGAACGCTCTTCAAATCCTGGGTGAGATATCTGGATGTATGGATGGCCTTCCACAGATTCCGTGCTCCATAATGGCAATGGAGCATGGGATCTCTTATAAGTGAACCACATGAGCGCATAAAGCTCACAACAAATTCTGCCAGAATTTTAAGTGAATTCAAAGGCTGAGAAGTATGAATAGCAAAATATGAATAGCCGTCGTTTGCCACCTTGCATGGCTAATTTTTCCTGTGCTTATGGGCCAGGTTTGATGACCACGTATGCGTTGTAACAGCGTGGCAAATGTTCCACAGGGAGCTAATGTCCCACTAAGACGTGCTAAGATCCCTTGCAATTTTTTTCATCATGTTCAGGAAAACCCGCTTCAATTGCTTCGAATTTCAAAACCGTTAGATTTTCGCAGCTCTCTAGCTGTTTGCTGATTTTCCCCTGAAAATGTTTTTGTGCCACTCGTTTGGGCATCCAAATGTTGAATTAAGTGACCGAGTGTCAGCTCGTCTCCGTGCAACTGGCATGTGCTCCACTGAAGAGGTTTTTTGGCAAGCTAGCTCTAGAATGCAAATCGCACCTCCTTTACACCCAGTATTAACGACGGTTCCGTCCCAGCCTATCACCAACAGTTTGCTTAGGTCGATATTCTTGGCATGTAAGAAATCCAGCAGACATTTGGCAATGTCCTTAGCGGTGGAAGATGTAGGAGTGGTATGCCCAAGATATTTATTTCCAGGTTCTTTTAGCATAGTCACGTGTTCTTCAGTATTAGTTTTTTGAACAGCTTTCCTTTCCTTTCTTCATACATTATGGTTTGATCCTTACGCCCGTCGAATTATAGCCCTTTAATAACTTTACGTACAGTCAGATTATCGTTTTGAAACTGTTTTCTCTGGGGTTTTTTTCTCTGTTTTCTAATTTTATGCCTACCTATAACATTTGAAGTATCACCTTGAGTTATCATTCGCACATCTTCCAAAAGTGCGCTTGCAATGATGGCTCCATACATCCAGATATCTCACCCAGGATTTGAAGAGCGTTCCGGACCGCGTAATTCAAAGGAATGGCTATTTTGGCCATTCAGAATCAATACTTCTGGCTACGATCACGGACGAGAGGAAACATCAGAGCACTTAGCTTACTCAGGATCTTTAGAGCAAGGGCACAAAACTGCGATGCAAACCGTGTATTTGAAGTTCCTGTGTTCAATTTCCAGGGGGAGGATTATTTTGACCTAACTGACTGGCAATCATGCGTCTTAAGCGAACTGCCATTGACTGCTCGTTTAACCGACGATGAAATAATGAACCTATACAACAGTGACTGTAAAGACATTATTAAGCGATTGGGAACGCAAAACTTCCCTTGTCACAATCAGTTAGCGGAGCGATGCGTTAAGTTGACAACAGAAGCATCTACTGCTGTTTGCGAAGAAGAACAAAGGGATTGATTTATTAGAGTACGGTTGGAAGCACGGCTAATAATGCCGGCCTTCGAAAGTAAATCAGATTTCCGGGTAAAAATGTATATACAGGAAATTGATGATTAAAAAAGAAGAACAGAAAATTGATTCGCCCTAATGGATATGTGGTTGGATTGGGCACGGGCGGAACTCACTGTGCAGCCACCTCCTCATGATGGGTTCTGGGATTTTTCTGTAACATGAAAAATGTGAAGAGCTGCACCGTGTGCAGTGTGCACTACTGAACATTTGCACAATATGTTGTGCTTTCAGTGCAGTAGCGCACACTGTAACACAACTAGCAAACAAATCACATGGTGAACACTAGGTGTCAAAGTATTGCAATTTTCCTTAAGCATGGAGTATTGTTGCATTAAATTGGAGCCATAAGATATTAGTTGCTTTGCCTGAAAAATTGTGCACATCTTTTAGGTACCAACAGATAGTTTTTGCGCACTAAGGGAAAGTCTGTAACGAACACTGTTTTTTCTCACAACGGACATGAGAATGTGACGATTTTACTCAAATATCAAAATTTTGGAGGTAAAGTGGAACCGTAATATATTATTTGAATAGCGCTAAATTGTTTGCAGGTGGTTTACGTAGCAATACACAACTTTTTCGCACTAAGACATATCGAAATTAGAATTTTTTTCTACGCGCTGGCCTAGTGTGCAACTTCATCCGCATGGACCTCAAAACATGATTTAACAGTTCAACTTCTGTGAATCGGGGCATTATCATCTTGAAAGGTGCAATTCCCTGAAGGAAACAAGGTCTGCCCCACTGAATGCACATGGTCGGCCAAAAAAGTGTCATAGTCACCGCGAGTGATCCGTCCGTGTAAAATAATACTAGGACCTGCTGCAAACCATGAGATCATGGCCCAAACCATTACGGAACCGCCCATATGCTTCACTGTAGGAAGGAGACAGTCTGGGTTGTAATCTTCTGCGAGGGTTCTTCACACGTAAACCCGTCCTGTGGTGGGGAATGGTGAGAAACTTGATTCATCGGAAAACAAGACATGTTTCCATTGATCCGCAGTCCACTTCTTATGCTCCAGGCACCACTGTAGTATCCGTTTCATGATCACCTGTGACACCAGGAGTTTTGCAATCGCAGCTCTGCCGTAAATATTGTGCTTATGCAATTCCCTTCGCACGGTATGGGTCGACACTGGGTTATGGAGATGTGCAGTAAGCTCAGCAGTCACTTTCGTCGCCGTGGTCTTCCTCCTTGCAGTCACAATACTGTTTAATGTCCTCCTGTCTCTCGCAGAGAGTTTGGTTTTTCTTCCACAGTTGTGTCTCACAGATGCTGTTGCGCCGTGAACATTGTATGCTGTCATGACCTTCGACACGGGTACGTCTCGATACCCCCAATACCTCTGCCATTGTGGTTACCGACGCACCAACCAGACGGGCTCCTACAATCTGCCCTCTTTGGAA
The DNA here is from genome assembly GCA_039090855.1 of Macrothele yani. Lineage (NCBI taxonomy): Eukaryota > Metazoa > Arthropoda > Arachnida > Araneae > Macrothelidae > Macrothele > Macrothele yani. Next base: position 17,779,033 of record CM077017.1, read on the forward strand.
TTCCGACAGGTCACTCATTGTGCCTTCACAATGGAACGCAATTATGCAAACACCGAATGACAATGCAATCACACAGAGCCTTGAGACTGTAGGCAACACTTGTTTAGAAAACAAATTGTAGCTACATGTTCGTTTTACTCAAAAACTAGCACATACCAAAGTCACTGTTTTCAGCGAGGTGTTTAAATTTCTTTGAACAACCCCTGTATGTGTGTGGGTTTCAGGGTTCAACAGCACCCATTAGTGCCTTGAGGGTGGATGGGGTATTTGGTTGTTGCAAATGAAATGTCGGAATATTGACTGAAACTTCAAACACTAAAAACACGGTGCAAAATAAACTTTATTAATCAAATAGTTACCGCTGGCAGCACCATACTTCTGACAAAGAGGTACAAGATCGCTTTATGCTGTCGTGGGTAAATGTCGAGATTTACCTTTAGAAAGGTGTCTAAGTGCTTGAATAAGTGATAGTCTGTAGGGGACATATCAGGCGAATAAGGTGGATCAGGTAAGGTTTCGTACCTCAACTAATGTAGCTTCTGGAACGTCTGATGTGCAACGTGAGGTCTCACGTTATCATGGAGACGTATTGAGTCCATGGCGTATGACTAATGCCAGCTGTTTGGTGGACACGCATAATGTCGTGTTCTTGGCAATACCTGCCATCCTTGACGATTTGAACCGTTTGTAAAAAGGAGGAAAGGATCACGTGGACCACTCAACAATGATCATTGTCTTCTTGAGATGGAGTATCGACTTCAAGGTGTGTTTCGGGGCTTCACAGCTGTCGAGCCATTGCGCCGAACGTGGGAGATTGTCATACAGCAGCAATTTCTCATCACACGTAACAAGGCGCCCTCAAAATGTCGTTCGTTTGACTAAGGATAAACAGAGATGAGCAGACATCAAATCGTCATGTTTTGACCTCTTCCGTTAAGTCTTGTGGGACTCATATATCCATTTCTCTCCTCTATGTATGTGCGTCAAATGTTTGCATAGAGTAATCCCAGTTCTCTTTAAGTTCTAGTACTTTTTGACGTAGACTATATTCCGTCAAGACTTCCAACTCAGCATCATCTATAGCTCCTTCTGGTCTACTGTGTGTTCATTTTCGAGGCTCATATTGCCGGACCGGAACTAAGAAAACCAACGCTGTTTCTTGCGTTCATAAAGTGCGTCTTCCCCAAAAGCTGTATTGACATTGCAAGCTGCCTCTGATGTACGGTGCCCAACTTTAAACTCATGTGAGAAAACAGAAAGAATGTGGCTCTGACTCGTCGTCCACCTCACTGTATCACAATCTCCTTAGAACTGATTCCACTGACAAAATGATCAGTATTTTATAGGCTGCAGCCTTGACGCTTTAAATTTACATATTACAAATCACATCACGTGACGTGTTAGTTCCTAAATTTGCTGCCAACTGCACGAGTCTACAAAATTCAACATTTCATCTGCAACAACCTGATAAAAGAGGGACTATCCTACGAACTGACCTGCGTAAAGCTGATAATGCCACCCCTCACTCCGGCGTTTTTCAAGTGGACAGTACCATTTTACATTTCAGTTCATTTGGTGCAATCCAACGCTGTTTATCGCATGGACAGGGAATTGTTACAAGCATGACTTGCTATTATCTCAGTCTTGTTTCCGACATAATTCTGCTGCAATGGAGAAAACAACCTTGAGTGTCCATGAAAAAGAATTAATTGTTAAGTACAAGGGAAATATTTTGTTTATCACACCATCAATTTATTGTGAATATTTTTTCATATATATTTGAAAAATGGACAGTGAAAGATACCCTAAATGTAAAACGCCAGAGGATGAACATGGAAAAATAATCACATTCAATAAAAGAAGAACAGAAAAGGCAAACATGATAGAGGCCGCCCCTGGGGGCGCAGTGATCCAGGGCGCTGACTTATGATCATTCGCCCAAGTTGGGGCCGGGTTCGAATCCCGGTGAGGCATGGATATTTGTGCTTGTCTTTCAGCACTGGCTCTCAATATGTTACTTATCCAACGCTGGCACTCTGTGTACATTGGTCATTTAGCATACTGTACAATCCATGTTTGATGTATACTTGTTCACAATATGTTACATAATCAACACTGTCTATATCTGTGTAAATTGACCATTTGGCATGCTGTGAACCATGTCTGATTTGTACTTGTTGCTGTGTAATCTCTGTCTCCTGTTTATGTCTGCCTGTATGTATTTGCACCGCCAGGTCCATTAAATAATTTAAACCTTCAATAAAACAAACAAACAAACAAACAAAAACCATGATAGGCTGTAGCAAGCCCTAGTACTATGGATAGAACAAATAAACTTCAAACATGGTGCCATTACAGACGAAATTGCAGTCCCGGTGGCTCAGTGGTCTAAGTGTTGGCTTCTGACCATTCGTCCAAGATGGGTCCGGATTCGAATCCCAGGGAAGCATGGATGGCCGCCCCGGTGGCGCAGTGGTCTAAGGCGCTGGCCTCTGATCATTCGTCCGTAAGGGGTCTGGGTTCGAATCCCGGTGAGGCATGGATGTTGTGTTTGTCTTACGGCACTGGCTCTTCCCTTCCCTGGAACCAGTGACCCTAAATTAGGGACGGGCGACTGCTTATAGCCCATTTGAGTTGCTCACGGTGGTCGTTAAACCTCCAATCAAAAAAAAAAAAAAAAAAAAAAAAAAGCATGGATGTTGTGTTTGTCTCACAGAACTAGATCTCTCCCTTCCCTGGAACCGGTGGTTCCAAATTAGGGAGGGTAGACTGCTTATAGCCCACTGAGTTGCTCATAGTGCTCGTTAAACAAAGAAACAACAACAACGAAACAAAAAACAGATGGAATTATTCGGGAGAAGCCTCGGCATTTCAGTACAGCTGAAACTGGAAAAGTTTCATTACAACAATTCATAACTACACAAATTCATAAAACAACATGGTCTATGTCGGCGAATGAAATGTGGCGAGGTCACAAGAAATTGCTAATGATACAGTACAAGAAATGAAGAAATTAAGAAAAACTTACGGTCGAATATGATCTGATAAGCGTGTACAATTTGGACGAAAGTGGGTTATTTTTTGAAAACTCAATCAGATTGGGGTAAAAACCCAATAAGCGCGAATTACTACGTTTCATTGTGGAAATGCAGAAAGAAGTGATAAAAGGCCTTTCTAAAGACATAATAGGAGAAACGACAAATACCACGATGCCTCAAATTTCCAACCAGAGACGTGCGTTAATAATTGCAATAACAAAACGGCATGGATGACAAGACTTGTTAGATATGAAATGCCATAAAATAAAAATTTTAGACAATGCTCCATGTCACAGAAGTGAAAATTTTAGCAATGTTCGGTTTGAATATTTACGACCTAATGCCGCAGCAAAAACTGCAGCCATTAGATGCGAGAATAACGCAAGCATTCAAACCACGTTTTGTTTGTTGACTCTTCCTGTGAGCGATTTCAGCAAGAAATGACGGGTTCTTTTATTGATACTTCCGGTTTAGTGAATGATTTTCCGTTTCAATTTATTTTTAAATCTCATGGAATATAAATTAATTTAGTGTTTAAACTTGTGCCATCCCCACGTTATCTCATTATGCAAGTAGACCATATGCAAATACCTCAAAAACCGAAAAACTCCGAAATCAGAGACATTTCCGGCCTCAAGCATTTCAGATAAAGGGATGCACAAACTCTATATTATCAGGATCTGTACGAAATGATATTGAAGTAAGTAAGTGTATGCAACTACATAGATTGAGAGGATAGAAAACATAGGTCACCTGGTTCCTGGGCAACACGACGCTGTAACCATTCTCGCTAGTGAAGGAACGTACCGCTTTGCAGGTATATACACTGAAGTGCCAGAAAAGCTGGTACAGACGAGTTTATGCAAAATACATAGCAACGTTACCTATGCGCGTACTCGGTTGCGTCCGCCAGTGCGTATATAAAGCGATAGACATCCTTGTCAGCTGTCAGAGCTATTTTCAGCATGAGAATAACAAGATTTTAAACGCGGTGTCATAGTTGGCGCTCGGGAGATGAGCCACAGTATTTCGGAGGTAGAAACGAAGTTCGGATTTTCATGGACGACCATTGCAAGGGTGTACCGTGACTACAAGAATTCCGGCAAAATCTCCAACCTACGATACCAGTGTGGCCGTAAAAAGACATTGGGTGAAGTGACCATCGTCGGCTGTCAAGAATCGTTTCACATGATAGGCGTGCAACACTCTCGCAGGTAGCATCGGAATTCAATGTTGAAGCCTCAACAAGCATCAGCGTCCGGACTGTATGCATCGTACCTTGCATGATATGGGCTTTGGGAGCCGACGCCCAACTCGGATCACCTTGATGGGTGCACGACACAGAGCTATGCGCCTCGCTTGGGCACGGCAACACCGCCACTGGACACTTAATGACTGGAAACAAGTGGCCTGGTCTGACGAGTCGCGTTTCCAACTGTATCGGGCAGATGGAAGGATTCGTATGTGGCGCAAACCTCATGAAGCCATGGATCCTGCCTGTCAAGAGGGAACTATACCGGCTGGTTGGGGGTCCGTAATGGTATGGGGTGTGTTTAGCTGGACTTCACTGGGACCCCTGGTACGTCTACAAAAGTCTGTTACAGGCAAACGCTATGTGCGCATCCTTTCTGACGAGGTACACCCTTTCATGTCCTGTATTCCTGCTGATGGGTTGGGACTGTTCCAACAGGACAATGCACCTCCACACAAGTGTCGGGACGCCACATTATGGTTAGAGGAGCATTCATCTGAGTTTGGGGTGTTGCCATTCTCACCCAAGTCCCTAGATCTGAACGTGATAAAAACACATTTGAGATGCCATGCAACGAGCTATCGAACACAGGAATCCGGTACCTCGGAATACACCCGAATTGTGGAATGCTCTGCAGGAAGTATGGTGTGCATTGCCTACAGCATATTTCCACAAGCTAGAGGAGTCCATGCCCCGTCGTATTTCTGTAGTCCTGCGCTCCCGTGGGGGACCTACCAAGTATTAGTCTGGTGTAGCAGTTTTTTTGGCACTTCAGTGTACATTATATCGATAAAAGTCACCGGACACGTAAACGAGAAACACAACATAGCATTTACGGACATATATTACTACGATGTCGATCTACCTTTGGCCTTAATGCACGCACTGACCCTTCGAGACATGCTTTCGACAAGGTTTTGCAACACAGAGATAGGTATGCGCTTCCATTCAGAACATAATTCTGCCGCTAACTGTTGCTTAGTAGTAGGCCTTGGTTCCAAACTTCTTATGTGGGGCTCTAATTCATTCCATAGGTGCTCAGTGGGATTAAGATCAGGGCTCTGCGCTGGAAAGTCTACACACGATACGGAATTATCGTCAAACCACGCCGTAACAGTCCTTGCTTTATGGCTCGGTGCATTATCATGCTGGTACCAACAAGGCTCGGTACCATAGTATTGCCACAGATTTGGTAAGACATAATTGTCCAGAATACCGGGGTAGACGTGCTGGTTAACAGGTTTGTCCATGATAACCAATGGGCCGGGACCATACCACGGAAAACACCACCACACGAGTACATTGCCAGCTCCAAACTTGACCGTATAGGAACAGTACACTGTGGAAAATAGCCAGCCTTCCCCCAGCTGCCGCCATACACACACACGGCCACCAGACTGATGGATCGTGTATCTGGATTCATCAGTCCATATGACCCGTTTCCATTAATCTATGGTCCACGATAAATGTTCTTTACACCATGCTAAACGACGAGTAGCATTCCGAGTGGAGATGAAAGGCTTATGAGCAGCCGCACGACCACGGCAACCCATGGAATGAAGTTATCTGCGAATGGTACGTGCACATACCGAGGTTCCAGCATTTTTACTCACCTGTACACTGAGGTCTTCTGCAGTACTTCGTCGATTAGCTGTAACGACTCTCCTGATGCTTCGACGTCCTCTATCACTGATTTTCTTTGGTCTGCCGGTGCCATTTTGCTGCTTCAGGCACGCCATGTGTCTACGACTCATTCAGTACATCCAAAACAGTTGACTTGGGTATGTTAAACGCCTCTCGGTTTTTCTTATGGACAACCCACTAATATAACACTCAACAATTTTTCCCTCTCCTCCGCGATATTTTCTCTCAACCTCACAGCGCGATACGATCGCGATCAGCTGCAGGCTTGTTTTTATTGCATTTGCAGCTGTACCGCCCATTTTAACAACGCAGCGGATCCGTTGATTTGCATTTGAAGCGTTATTCGGTGACTTTTGTCAATATAGTGTAGGCAGGCGGGCATCATTACTTTCAGGCAGACGATAATTCTGTGTCAGTTTGGATAAACGTCGTGAGTTAATAGAGTTTGAAAGAGGGGTGATGCCGAAGCACGAGTCATTCGAACCCGGACCCACCTCGATCAAATGGTCAGAAGCCAGCTCTTAGACCACTGCGTCACGGGGACTGCCATTATAAATCACTGGTACTCGAAGGGGACAATTAAGCCCCTTAAATTTGCTAAAAGGTCCACAGGTGATAAAAGCTGGAAATTTACTACGGCGTCATCAAAGTGATACCAATAAGCGTGAAGGGATGTCTTGAAATATTCGTCAAAAACAACAACAACAACAAAAAAAAATCCCATTCACTTTTGTTTTCTTTTCTTTTTCGGAAACCGTTAATAAGCATTTTTCCCTTTTTGCAGCTGAGTCATAAAAGTTAAGTGTTCTTTGACTTTGCTGTTACCAATTAAATGACTTCCTGTCATTTTCCCACGACTACGGTAGTGAGACGATTTCAGAATGAGACGCGGTTTGTCAACCATTTGGTCCTTTTGTTGGGAGAAAAAGTAAACAACGTGTGTGAAACGGATAAACCGCTGTTCCCAACAATGTAGATGGTCAGCTTACCCCACCCAATAAAATAGCTAGATCATCTTTTATAAACCACGTAATTTGTTCATATCGGTATCAGAACCACTCCTCTATGGAGCGGAAAAGTCTACCATCTGCAAAGCCCACTTGCGCAGTTGTACTATAGCGAGCGTTTCGGATGCCAAGTAGCATTCTGACTCTACCCATCATTTAGAAATCGTCAAACCGAGGTTAAAAAATAAGAATGTTATAACGCATATACATAATTAGGACCTCGTCGAAAACGAGGTGTAGCTGATTTTTCGGGGCCCGGAGGGCAATGACTCGTGTACCTCATGCCAGTTACTCCACTGGTTTCGGTGTGTATAAGGGTGTGTTAAAAAGAAAAAGTATGAACAGGTGGAGTTTAGTAGCTGCAGTGGGATGATGAGAAGGGAAGAAATAGAACTAATTTGGCAACATATCATCACGAAAGCAAATTATTTTTACCCTTAATTTCCTGAACCGCTGTGTAACGGGCATTTCTGACATTTTTATTGAAGCAATGAAATAGCATCAGCCAATTTATTTTTCTTAATAAATATCATTAATTATTGTGTCAAACAGCTTAAAATGAGAAGTGATTATAAAAAAAGTTGAACGGAAGTTAAAACAATGTGATACGTTTCCTCTGTTGGAATAATTTTGCGTGAAATGGTTAAATATCGAATCAATTTGAAACACTGCATACAAATTGTATCGTAAAGGAATTTTGTAGGGAAGTTTTTGAAATATTTATTATGTTTTTATTTCTGCCGAGTAATTGTAAAATCATCAGGTACAGATTTTTGCAATCCCTTCTAAAACAGATTAGAGTGATACTAACCGGAAGATCAGAAGAGTTAAACGATGTAAAAAAAGAAAGATTGAAAAAGTAAAGAGCAGGAACGAAAAAGAAATGGGAGAGAGAAATAAATAAAGAAAGGAAAATAAAGTTTCGGTTTGCTGAAATACAAATCTGCTTAAAGAAATGCTGTTCTGATGTTCTGCGCCAATACAAGATTAATCACTTTTTGAATTACAACTTTGTTTTTGCCTCACATTTAGTATTCACGCACATACACATACTAAAGCTCTAACGAGTTTCATTTGCAGCTGTATGATGTTCCAAAACAGAATCGAATTTCTTGAAATTCTTGAAAATCGTCTTTTAATCATTATTTTCTTTGCAAATAATGTACTCTTCTCACCACTACACTTTACAACTCACCCTATTCAATCTCTATCTTTAAATATTTCTTCCCGTGAGGAATTATGGACCGACTAGGGGGTGCGCCGACCCCTTTAACCTTTCTCATCCTACTTTTTAGCCCCTTTCTGGGTTAAAAAGTAGGATGAGAAAGAATGCCAAGATTTAATTCAGTGAGAAAATTCGTGGGATAACGTAATGCAGAATGTGTCACCATGCTGAATATCAGTTATGGTCTTGTTGCGGGCATTCGTCGGCTGCTAATGGGCTGGTGATTAGGAAAATGAAAACATGAAGAGAGTAGTGAACCTCACGATGGACTGTAGAAAAAACGGTAGGTCTAATGAGCGATAGAAGCAGCTAAGAGATTCAAGAGCCAGGTTTTTCAGCTGTAGTTAGGCTAGCAAAGCTATACGGCTCTGAGATTTGGCCAGTGATGTACGAATATATTGAATGTTGCTGAAATGAAGATGCTGAAGTGATAATGTAATGGCACCAGAAAATACGGAATTAGAAATGGGAGAATAAGAGAAGAAGAAGTAAAAGTGATAGAGATTTCAAAGATAGCCAAAGAAACAAGATTTCGCTGGTATGGTCATATCTTGAGAATGCACAAGGAATGCCTGGGACACAAAGCCGCTATATCTTTTTAATCGAGGTTTAACAAACACTATGAGCGAACCTAAGGGCAATAAGCTGTTTCCCGCCCCTTATTTAGAGTCAGTGGTTCCAGAGAAGCAAGAGAGTAAAGGCTATAAGACAAATGCACACCCATGCATCATCCAGGACTTGAACTTGAGTTAATCTCGGACGACTAGTCAGACACCCACGCCTCTGACCACCCGCCTACCTGGAAGAAACAGAGTTATAGACATGGAACTATACATGGACAGCAAAATCGACAGAAATCAGCATATATAATTCATCGAAATATTTGAGGTGGAAGGACTGTTTCAACAATGACCCGAAGGAGGAGAAATTTAAAAGAAAGTTAACGTAAGACAGAAAAAAGTGCAGAACGGGGATCCGCAAAAGCGACTCTACCTCGGCTAGGGACAAATCATGCTGCCGAAAAGGACATAGAAGCTGTATGCCTTCATGAATGCTCCACCGTGCTGTTATGTATTCTTCCATTAACCAGTTGTGAATAATGTCCAGAAGAACGTATCCAACAGGATTCCAAATGTCGTTAAAGTGCGTGGAGTTTATCACTAAATAAAACCTGCGTTCTTAACCCCATGGCCTACCCTACAATCTGAACTTCGCTCCTGATTGATTATTATCTTTTTTACTCCTCTGAAATGAACAATGAAGGGATGTCGATATTCATATAATGGGAAAGCAAAAACTCAAAAGAGCAAGATACCTGGATGAAGGAACGACAGAAAACCTTTTCAAACATTGAGAAGCTCGTGGACAGATTTAAAGAGTTCTGAGAACAGATAGGATACATGGTTGGAGAACAAAGATAAGTAATTGAACATATTTCCTTTCTAGATTTAACGATTAAAATATTTTACTTTTTGATATACTATTGTTTATTCGTTAGGCTACTTTCTGCTCTCCATGTGACCAACGTTTAATGAGAACATTTGCAATGTACTTTCTGTTAGTCACGTTAGAATAACAAAGAGAAGACAGCTTCGACGATGCCAGCAGTACAAAAATGGCGAAGGGCTACTCACGGGCTACGTGTTTTCTTACAAAGAAGGGGAGTAAGCCATCTTATAATATTAAGCTGAAATGTTACCACAAATTTGTTTTTCTGTAGATTTAACCCGATTCTTACCATAAATAGAGAGTCCATTCAATGTGAACCTTCATGAACTAAAATAAAATATTTTTGGGGTTTTAAGTTTATATACTATCTATTTATTTAGGGGAAGGGTTGACCTTGTCAAGCTGTTTATGAATTTTAGTCTACAACTTAAGAAATATCAACGTTTTATTATGAAAACGGTGACTCTTAACCTTCTCCTAGATATACGTTCTAAGACTCCCATCTTCAGGAGAATGGTGCACAAATAGATTTAACTTAAATTTTGTTGATGCACCGAAATTTCCGCAAAAATGTTTCAGAACATGAAAAACAGTTAAGGCCGTAGGTAAGACAATTAAGGAACTCACGTTTCTTAAAAGACAGGTACAGACCAGATTGCTTCAGCTGTAGTCTACTCTTCCTTCATTACCAAAGGCGAATTCGGCTGCTGTCGACACAGGGCTGGTAGAAAGAGAGAGAATGTTATGTTAACCTACTATTATGCTGTCCGATGCGGCCAGGCTTCTCGACGCGCATCGTTAAGTGATTAGGGTAAGGATCTCTAACCCTTTTTGAATGCAGAGCATTTTGAATACCTAGCTTGTTTCAACCTTTAGTGACTGTAAAGCCCGAGCTAGTCATATACAGTATTACTACTATTTGCAAGTGATATGTCTTCTGTCTTCCTACTCTTAGTCATGCCATCACTGTGGAGGGTGTCCCTTCTTGCTATGTTGATTCTTCTGTACCAGCAGGACCTGTCACTGTACGTACTGCTGGGGTCACCATAGACGTCGATTCTTCTCAAAGCACTCCTACACGTGCGACGACGGGAGACATCCTCCGGACTCCCTTCCGCAGTGACGCTGCTAATGATGGCTCGGATGATATTCTTGAGTTTCTCCACCCCTAAGGTTTTCATCCCTGCTCCTTCTGTTCTGCACGAATCTACAGTGCCTGATCCTTTTGACCGTTTCAGCAGGTCTGGAGATCTCGATTCTTAGAATTTTGACGTCGGCGTGCGCTACATTTCTGTTCATGACCTGCTTCATCAACTGTGAACAGTAGTGTCGAGCCTCTCTGCCAGTTAGCAGTTTGCTCCGTGGTCCGATTTTATTGATGGAAGATTTTGAATGTCGTATTGCTGATGCAGATTTTACACTCTTACAGGTAACGTTTCACCATAGTCATCGTGTTAGTATGTTCAATTGTAGGGACTGTTCTACTGTTCTCACCACTGGAGTGATGCTTTGACACATGAAGATGTTTCCTCTTTTCGAGCCGACGTACTTTCGCTTCATGAAACGAACTGTGTTGATGCACCCTACAGCGCTCAGTGGAGCATTTGTCCCTATAGTTGTTTTTAGTTTTTAATTACAGTTACTTACTAGCATTTATGGATTTAGTTTTGGCAAAACGGTAGACCGTTGATTAAGTCGACTGAAGCATCGTGGGAAGGATGAAATATCCCAGCGTTATTTCATAAATCCGAAAAATCAATATAAAAGTGCATGTATTTTTTCAAATTCCCGATACCTACGACCCTTGCATTCGGCATGTATTCTGAGTTCCTTAAAAGTCACACAGTAATAGAATCTGTTATAGGCAAATTAAGAAGAGAGTGGTTAGATGACAGACAGTGACCTACATTTTCGTCCCTTTCTCCAGGTTCTTTTTCTTTTCATGTTTGCCGCTTTTCACTGGGACCAACAGCATTATAACCACAGCCAGAACTATTAAAACACAGAACTGGAGTTTTCTTGATTACACAATGCCTTTTAACAGTCTAAGCTTATTAAAATTATTATTTAGCATGGTAGTGTAAAATTAAATTAAATTGTATAATGAATATAGCTTTTAACTACTAAGCTAATTATAATGAATTCAGCTTCTTCTAATGCTTTATAATGAATATAATGCTTCTGCTACTAGTTTCTTCTAGTAATGGTTGTTGTTTGTTAATTATATCATGAATAAACTTTTCTGCTAGTAGTGTAGTAATAATAATGAACAAGCTTTTAACTGCTAGTAATGTTGTAGTAGTAATTAAGATGAATAAAGTCTTATGCTGGTTGTTAATAATAATCACCTAATGAAATAAACCTAACAGCCAGACAGAGATCTGACAAAACTATGAACTGAGAAAAACGTACTTACAACAAATTCTTTATTAGTGAAACTTCTGGCTCTCACATAAACGAAGATCTCTTTATACAACAACAGCTTTCTGACACATAAACCACAGCTCACTCTACGCACATCAACAAAAAGCTCTCTCACATAAACAAACGCTCTTTCTATACAACAACAAACGCTCTCTCTCTCTACAACAACAAACGCTCTCCCTCTCTACAACAACAAACGCTCTCCTCGGTATCGTTGAACGCGCCTATTTATACTGGCTACCACCACGTCATGACTTACACTCATTGCCAGATCTCATTCAGCGGGTGAAATAACATCTCGTTCAGTAAGAAGATAATTTACATAGTAAAATAAAATAACCAGAGATAGTAAAAATCAAAAGGAAAGTGAATCGAGAGTATACGTTACAATTGGTCTAAAGTACAGCAATTGTGAAGAGTAGTAACGTGGAACGAGCTCTTTATACATAGAAAACAAACCGTGAAATGCTTCCTTATACGTGGCCTTTATTCACATATAATATGAATATTAAAAAATGGGTCTTTTTTTCTCTACTATTATTTTTTCAAAAGTACAAAGAATTGCAAAATTCATAAAGTTATACACCAATCAAAATACGACGTAAGATAGCTACACACACAGCTGCCTTTGTGAATGTTACAAGACAGCTTTTGCAAGGCAGGCTAGCGAAAAAACTTAAAATAACACTCACCATATAATTTGGCTTCAGAACAGTTTGCTTTCATCTCTGGATAAAGACTCTCTCACGCCACATGCTGCTACAAGACAAGTTGTTGGGAGACAAGAAGCTTTTCTAGGAGCCGTAAGTGGGGTAGCTACAAAAATATTACATTAACACTTACCTCAGATTTCCTTGGTAGAATAACTTAGTTCTTATTCATACATTACCTATTTGGCTGCTACAAAAGACACGTTGTTAAAAGACAGCATTAATGTTATGACTGCTACTCCATGAATTATCTTATCTTTTAGACTACTACAAGACAGCATGCATAAAATAATGAAGTAGCTATGTCAGGACAAATACAGAACTGCACACATAACACACCATGTTTATGAGTTCTGCAGTACAGATAAGACTGTAAAGATATCCAAAAACGGCAATTTGTACATAGTCACAAAGATATTTAAAATTCACTTACCACAGGATTGGACCAAAGAGGAATCTTGTCTTTATGCTTGGAGAAAGCCGCTGCACACGAGTATCCTATAAAAGGCGTCCAGCAGACTAGAAAGCAGCTAAGGACAAGGAATAACGTAAAGGATATCCTTCTCTGTTGTCGTAAGGTATTTTGCAAATCAACGTTAGATGTTTCACGAATGCGTATCAAGTGAACGTGGATTTCTCTGAAGATGTTGTAGTAACAGAAGGACATGACAAACAGTGGTGTTATATAGTTGCAGGTAGTGATGATCAAGGAGTGTATGTACTCATTCAGCTCATCAGGAATGCTAGGACCGCACTGCGAAGCACCTTTCTTGTAAAGGACGTGATTTCCGCCCTTGAGGGTGGCGGTGGCACAGATGATGCCCCATAGCCACGTAGCTGCAATCATGACCATTATTTTCCGTGGTGTCATGGTGTGACTAAAGGGGCGAGTGATAGATATATATTTATGGATGCTGATGTATATCAGAGTATGTATGGAGACGATAAAGAACAGGGGCACCACAAAACCATTGAACTGACAGAACTCTTCTCCGAAGATCCAGCGTCCGTAAATAACAGTTGTAAAGGAAAAAGGCATGTTGAACAGGGCCACCAAAATATCTGCGACAGCCAGGTTTGCGATAAACATGTTCGTTCTTGTTTTCATGCCTTTGTGCCTGATGATAGTAAGAATGACCAACACGTTTCCCACAAGTGCAAACACAAAGAAAATAATCATGGTCAGCGCTAAAATGACGACAAATATCACTCCATGGTCGTGATCATTTTTGTTCAGATACTTTGATTCTGAAAGTGTGCTGTTCAGAGAATCAGTCATGTCTGAATCTGAACCCCTGCCTTGTATATTTTCCAGCATAATCAGACTCAGAGAAGTAGGAAGCGGAGAAAGATGTTCCACAGGTGCCATAACGTACACCAAGCAAGATGATTAGCTAGAGGAACTGGGTAGAATGTGTTTGAATGCTGAAAGACAAGAAAACAAGTTATGTTACAGAAATTGCTAAAATACCAGTTTTGCGCTGCAGTTGCAATGGATGACATGACACACAGAAAAAAGGAGAAAATATTTGCCATCTTTGATTTACTTGCCATATTTTATTGTCACGAACATTTCAAAATACGCAAATGAAAGTTGAATCTGTAATGTTTATTTTGCAACTTTTCCCTGCAGGTGGCTGCATTGTGCTCCCTGTTACGATACCTTTTTGGTGTCGGGGTATAACAATGGCCGTGAGCAACTCTAAGGGCTAGAAGTAGTCGTTCGTCTCTAATTTGGGGCCACTGGTTCCAGGGAATCAGCGCCGTAGGACAAGCCCATCAACATGCCTCATTCGGATGTCGAGCCCGGACCCACTCGAATGAACTGTCACAGGCGAACGCTTAGACCACTGTGCCACAGGGGCGGCCTTACATTTCTTCAAACACGATCTCCGCTCTTTCCGTGCTAAAACCTTCCTTTGCCGACAGTGGAGCGACTGTTCTCTCAATTGATCTACGCTGACAGACGTATCGCGGTTTCATTCTCCATTTGACTCATACGTCATAGTGCACGTGCTAGAGGAACAAAGAAATGTTCATTTTCTATTTCGGAGTATTTGAAACGAAAACCTTAAATGAGTTCATAACAATTTTTCCAGCAGTGTCCAGTGAAAAATTATTTGAATCACATTAAAATGCATCTTTCGTTTGTATATTTTGAAATGCTCGTAACAATGCAAATATAAAAAAAAAACTCTTAGTAGACAGTTTTGACCTACCCTAGTATTTATAATATTTCGTTATATCAGTGCTTTCTAACATCTCTATGGACGCAGCTGTCTGACATCAACAAAAATATCGTGATTCCCTGCCCACAAAAGAGTATAGTTAAATTTTAAGACACATTTTTCTAAATTTCAAAACATTTTCTTCTGCCAGTTAGCACGAATTTTTAAACTGATACACTGCACTCGCCGTTTTTTCAGAATTTTGACCTAATTCCATCTCTTACGCGAGAACTACTTCAGCAGAAGACGCAAAGCAGCACGTATGGGATACGGCAAGACTCCATATTAAATGAACCGGCTTCACCAATTCGATTTAAACATGTATACTGAAATTCCATATTTATCATTACACAGATGGTGTAAATTTTGATGTTATGAATTGATCAAAACATCGGAAATTTGTGTTTCTTCTTATAGTGTAATAAAGACTAACCTCTATGTCCTAGAGGATGAAGAGAGAATATTTTGATGTCTACAGAACAGCATGCAAATTCATTGCAAACACAAACCAGGGGGTTAATGTCAATGTGTACATACACCGAAGAGCCGAAACAATATAACCACCTGCCTAATATGATGTTGGTCCTCCACGGGCCGCCGAAACAGCTCTTACCAGGCGAGGAATGGATGCTACAAGATTTCTAAAAGTGTTTTGGGGTATCTAATACCAATACATCACCAGCAGATCCTTTAACACTAGTGAGTTACATGGTAGAGCCGCCGCATGTCGGATTTGCTGTTGAAACACATACCTCAGATACTCGATTGTCTGGGAAATTTGGAGGCCAAGGCAATACCTTGAAGTCTTTCTCACGTTCCGCGAACCATGCTCGAACAATCTGGTCAGTGGGACATTAAGCATTATCCTGCTGAAATAAGGCTGTACCAGAAGGGAATACCGTTGCCATGGCGGGATGTACAGTGTACCTGATCTGCAATGATATTTAGATAGTGGGTAGACTTTGGGATTTCCTGGCCATGAAAGTCTGGACCCTTGGGTTTGCCAGCGAGAACATTGCCAAATGTATTACACTTTCTCCACCTGCTTGTTTTCGACCCGCGATGCATCCTTGTACCAACACTTCTCTAGCTGAGCGACACACGTGTACCCAGCCGTCCACATAATACAAAAACAAGTGAGATCCATCAAACCAGACTACCTTCTTCCAATCATGCAAGATCCAGTTTTAATACTCGCGTGCCTATTGTAGGCACTTTCAACGGTGAACCGATGATAGCCTGGGCAATCGGAGCTGCCTGCGGCTACGTAGTCCCATTTTCAGCAGGGATCGATGCACTGTGTGTTGTGATACATTGCTCCCGCCCGTCACCAGCATTCAAATGACCGGCGAGTTTCTCCACAATGTCATTCCTGTTGGCTCGTACTTTGCGGGATAGCCTTCGCTGATCTCTAGCATTGATGAGCCGTCGTCAGCCCACGCCTTGCCGGCGGTTCGTGGGTTTTGTCTCCTCGCACCACTTTTTGGAGGTACTAACCACGGCTGGCCGTGAACACGGAGAAGCCATTCCGTAGCGGAAATGCACTGACCCAGTCTTCTCGCCATTACAATAAGACCGCCTTTGTCAAACTCGCTTAAGTCCGCTTCCTTTCCCATTTGAAGATGAAGAATAATACTGTTTAACAGAGCTCAGTATCAGATGTTATTTACATCGTTTCATAAATTTCACACACACGCCGCGCCGTCATTTAGCTGCAGTTGCTTCGATTTGCATAAAGAACCACTGGTCATAATATTTTGGCTCTTCGGTGTATGCACATATGTTAGCGTGCATATCTTCATCATCATCCATCATTCTTAATTCACCGTTGGATGAAGTTCCCTCCAACTCTCTTCCACAACTCTCTGACTTGAGCAATTCTCTTCCATGTTACTCTGTCATGCTTTCGAATTTCATCTAGACATCTCCAATGTAGTCTTCTTCTGGGTCTTTTTCTGTCCCATGAAACCCAGTCCAGTGCTTCAGTTGTCCAAAGCTGATCAGTTCTTCTATAGAAATACAGTATGTCCAGCCCATTACCACTTAAGGGTCTCTACTTTGATTATGACATTATCCACTTTTTTCCAGATCCATTAGTTATTTTTCCTATCTTTCTAGGTTACAATAAGCATGCACCTCTCCATACCTCTTTCAGTTGTCCGCAGCCTCTGTATGTCATTTTTAGCTAATGTTCATGTCTATAATCTATAAGTTAGAACTGGTAGGATGCACGCATATTTTATTAAACACTTTTATTTTACGATATAATGGTAAATTGCTCTTGAAAATTGTATTATTTATTCCAGATGTACTCCAGTCAAATGTAATACGCCTATTAACTTCTTCTTGGATGTGGCCCTTGCTTGATATTTATTCTGTAAGGTAGATTTGGGCATCAGTTACCTCTAAATTTGTCCCATAAAACATAAAATCTTCAGTTCGTGTAATAGTACATTGTACACAATTTTTTTCTGTGAGTTCCTTTTTAATCCCACTTTTTTACTTTAGTCAGCAAGTTCCTCTGGATCCTAATATGCAGTTCTGAAGGGTACTGGCAAAAATTGCCGTGACGTCAGAAAAGCGAAGGTGGGTTCAACAACCTCCATTAATCTTTATTCTCTTTTTTTCCCAGATCAATGATTGAAAGACATTCTGTAACTTTGCATACATCGAAGACCTTGGAATATATTATGTCACTTTATCTTACTTACTTACTAATTTTTATACGTGCCGGGTGCCCGAACAACTACACCGTTGCATTTACATTTTCATAGATGTTTTTAATAATATTGAAGTGTGCATATTCAACACAGCAGGATTTCAAAGACATAGCTACTAATTGTTTCACGGAATCAAAAGCCTTCTCGTAAAGAATAAAAGCCATACGTAGTGGATGTTCATATTCATTCGCTCTTTCAAATAGTTCTATCTGTAAGTGGATGTGATCTATACTCTCTGCTGCAGATATATATACACACTTATTATTTGGTATAACTACAGAGGTCGTTTACACATGTTTTGAATGTTTTTGAAAAGAAATTAGAGAAAATAAAAGTTCAAAGAATTAAAACCTGCAACAGATGAACACTGGCAACAGATGAACACTAGCAACAGATAAACCCTGGCAAGAGATGAACACTTTTATTTGACTACAGTTAAATATCGTCTAACACTAACACTTTTGCTGCAGTTAAATATCGTGTGCTAAGAAAATGGCGCATGTGCACGTAAACAAGCCGTGTACAGAGGGTTATGGTTTTGCTCTTTTCGAAGAGAAATATTCGTATTCTGTAAATAAAAAAACGCTGTGAAAATCATGGAATTAGCATTTCTAAATGTAAAATAAGCAATATTATTAATAATAGAGGGGGAAATCGTCACGCATTGCTTTTAAGTGGAAAAAGAACCAACATCTAAAAAAGGTACGTACTTTTACGACTTCAGTAAAGTTTCTGGTCTTTTAGGAAAATCCACCGACCCAAAGAACAATCGCTAAGTTGTTAAAAATCTCTGCATCAACTGTAAACAAGGTAAAAAAAAAGAAGAAAGATTTGAATCTGAAAAACAAAATGTGCACCGTCTTTTGCCTAGACATGAGGCTGAACGCAGAACCCGGTGTAGACTTCTTTATGAAAATCACTTAGCCGGAGACAGATAGAAATTTATTGTGACTATTAATGAAGTGTGCAGAGAAAGACTTACGAACTTTGTCCCAAGACTCCAAAGAAAGTTTCAGTAAAGGATTCATGATTATTGCTTGTTACTCGTACAGCGGGAAATTAAAATTAAGAAAAGTTGAAAAGAATGTTAAAATCAATTCTACATATTACCAAAATAATGTTTTAACTCTTATATTTAAAGAGGAAAAACATTCCTTTATCCACAGAGCCTTCAAAGAGTAGAACTCCATTAGGATAAGGCTACCAGCCATACATCAAAATCTACCACTCTATTTCTTGAATATATGAAAAAAGAGACGCTATCAAGTCTATATCTTTTGCTCATATTCCTTCAAAGTCCCCTGATGTGTCACCAATGAGCTATTGTGCATTCGGACTGCTAAAAAGAGAGAGCGATTTCTAAACGTAGACCTAAAGAATGATTAGCCAATGAAAAGCAGTGGGAGAGGAGAATAAAATACCACTACCAATTTTAAAAGATGTCCTCTTATCTCGGAAAGCTAGATGTAGGTTCATAGTCGAGAGAAAGACAAAACATTTAAGAAGGAAATAATTTCATTTTAAATATCTCTTATATTGCTGGAAAATCGTTCTAAAAATGTGTGCACATCCTCTTTATATAATAAAATACTAATGCAAGAGCGTTTTCTGGTTATTAATTTTTATTATTATCGGGATGTGCATTGTGCATCACATAAAATTATCAGAATTAGGAAGAAAATGCTAAATATGTGAGCAGTAATACAGAAAAGTGAAATTAAATGCAAATATCAGTTTATTATTGCTAAATGTGTATGAACAGGGATAATGAAAACATTGTCGGCTATCACATGAGTTCACTAGTTCGTCAAAGTAAACTTTTAAGGAAATTGAAGCTGCAGTACGTCTTGAAAGTGACAGCCAGTCAATCGATTTTGTTCCGAGGATTTGATCGCCTTCATTAAGGAGAATGTTTATGCAACACTGAATATTTTACGCCATATTTATTACAGGAATATTTCTTTGACAGCTTGATTTGTGATATCATCCTAAAACTATTATCTATGCAGTAACGTTTAAGTGAAGAATGACAATAAACAACATGAAACTTTGTTTCCCCTTAACCAGAGGCTGACCTATAATTACGGGGGCCTTGTGCATAGCGTCAGTTTTGGGGATCCCACACTTTGCCATCATTCTTAAAGAATAATGTTTTTGTTGCCGATTGGTTATTAATAATTTCTTATACATTAAGCATGAGGATGTATTGGTATCGCAAAACAATGCGATTTTAAACGAAATACACATTTTGGGTTACCCAAAACATGATTTCACAATTTTCACATAAGTGTCTGCGTGTCTGTGGTTTTTTCTCTCCATAACGTAAAAAATGTTTAGCTATCAAGACGAAATTTTAAATTTAGAAGGTTTATGGTATCTTGATAACAACTGATAAAGATCTAATGTTTCTTCCAGAACTTTGTCTTGAGGGTATTCTATCGCTGCTATTTTGTGGCGCCTTTGACATAAGTAACTATAACGAATTAAATTGCTCCGTCATTTTTGTCAACGCCGGTGCTCGAACCCGGTCCCTTGATTCCGGAATAAGTCACTCTACCATGCAATTGAGCTACGCGGACGTTCGTTCTGACTGCTATCTGACGGACTATATGTCGTGTGCGTCCTGCTGGCAGGTACGTCACATCTCCCCCCACCCCGAAAGAGGGCTGGGGGCATGGCCCACAGGTCCGCCGTGACCATGAATCGTTGCAGGCCGCCATCCGCTGTAGAACGTGCACTTGAGAACTCCCAGTCAATCTGGTGTGTGGAATGCAACGTCACACACATTTATTTTTCGAAGCGCTGCTCTTATTTTTCCTATCTTGCGGTGTGGAAAGAACATCACACCATTGCGAGATTTTGAACGGCCGGGTCATCCGGAAAGTTTGGGCGCCATTATAATGAAGCAAATTTCTCCGGCAATTTTTCCACGCCGGGGCTTGACCCCGGGTCCCCTCATTCCGGAATAAGTCACTCTACCAATTGAGCTACGTTCGTTCTGACTGCTATCTGCCTTTATGTCGAGTGCGTCCTGCTGGCAGGTACGTCACATAGCCAAAAGGCGCAAGGCTCACAATGATAATGAAAGAAATTTCTTTACTGTCCCAACAAGCTTATAAATTTCATTTATCCACCGCTGTTATGTTGGTTGCGCAGTTCTCTTAGCGCTGGCTTTGGATCGTTCGTCCGAGTGGGCCCAGGTTCGAGTCCCGGATGAGGGATGGGTGGCGTGTATGTCTTGCAGAACCGGCTCTCTCCTGCTACAATGCGATCATCAATTTCAGCGAAAGTTAACATACATAACTATCTTTAATATCATTTCAGTTAAGATCACTTCGATTAAATGATATCTTTAACATCATTTCAAGTTAAAATCACTTCCCTTTTCGTTCATGTTTTTGGGGAGGTTTTATGATGGTCCCTTAATTAGTTTTCAGACAGCCGTTAGTGAGGGAGGGAAATTGACTACTTCCTGCTAAGCCTTTGATGTTCTGAGAGTATACTATTACGGGCGGTTTCCCTGCAACGGCTGTATGAGGTTCAGTTTGAAATCACTTTAATGCTCTGAAAATCGTTTTAAAGCATTGTTTGAAGTTCTCAAGATTCATTCCCTTTCTCAAAACGTTGTGGAACAAACAATGAATGGCTCACACCTAAAAGGAAGGCACACGTGAAAATTAAGTTCGTAGTGAAGGGATCTGAGAGGGGTGAAAGTGACATGGAGCTAACCTGATGGTCGCAAGGGAGGCCACGCAAAATAGACAAAGGGGCAAGCCTACGTTTTTTTCTGAGAGAAGGGAGAAAAGCAAAAAAATAAGAGATTGATCTATCACTTGGTGGTAAGAAGTAGATTTGGTAATTCTCCGTGCGACGGGGAGAGATTCTGTTCCTCGTGCAAAGAGGGGAAGAATTTTCTGACGTTTGAAACAGAACAACGAGGGATAAATTAGTCCGAAAAGGGAACTTGATAGCTCGGAGACCAAGAAAAATATGTGATAGAAAAAGCATGAGCAGATGAATGTGTAAAAAAAAAAAAGAAAGTGTAATATAGAATATAGAAATCAGGACAAACAAATCCGTGAACTTCTCCTTATACTGCATTGAATAAAGAGCACTATAGCAAAAGAGAGAGTTCTTATTTAGCTGGCAATTCATTGATTTCAACATTGGGGAAACTATAGCTAGAAGCATGGAACCGCTAAATTCTCTTAAAAGCGAAGGCCTGACGACCCCACCGGAGAGAGCACTGTAAGAAATCGGGTGAACATTTCTGTAACAGTCAGTCCCTTTCCTGGAATTAGTGATCCTAAATTAGAAACAGGGGATTACCTTATTTAGGCTTTCCAACCGTAGGTTGAAGAAGCGTATACGCTCTAGATTTGTCCGTCTGTCTGTGTACCTGTCCGCACGATAACTCGCGTAAAACGGGTTCGATTTCGATGAAATTTTAGTATGTGTAGGGACAACTGGGGAAGAACTCTGTTCAAATGGGCGAAATGGGGTCAAAGGTCCGGATCCATTCCATCGCTCTTATGTGTCATAAGTTACGTAAAAATGCTTCGATTGCGACAAAACTTCATCATGTTGTTCCCGAGGTATACTGAACCAGTTCTCTTGAATATGATCGAAATGGAGTCAAAGGTCAGGGCACAGGAGCGAGATTTATTCCACAGCCATTATCCTCATAACTTGAGTAATGCGTTCTGGTATGTTGGAAAGTGTATCATAATCAATGCATTGCATGATTTTACTAACTTGTATCCTTTTTGAGGTGCTCATTGTGGTCGTTAAACTCCAAAAATAAAGAAAACATCTTTTTTATGTAGTTTTTGGGTCTTCTGGTTTTCACTTAAATTTATGTATTGCGGTTTTGGCAAAAACGGTTACATAACAAGAAGGCACACTGGAAATTTTCATATGACGTTTATGATAGTTATTTGTAGTTACAATTTATGTTTGTTTCCTCTTGGAAACTCAGCTAGGGGAGCCCATGAGTATGACATTGTAACCTAGTATTTATTTATAGCAAATAATTCAAATATTGTATCAATGCTAAACACAGTTTTTGTCCGATAAGCATTTTTTTTGTTGTCTAATGTTTTGCAATAGATATTTCTAATTGCTGTATTTTGAGAGTCGATATTAAAAAAAAAATACTTTTTTACAAAATTAAATGACTAAATGTATAAATAAACTAACATTAACTCTACTGTCAAATTTTGAAGCATATCGGTCTTACAGTGGGGCGAGACATTGAAAAAATCGAAATAAAAATAAAAGTAAAACGTAAAGCTGTTGAAGAATGCTCGATGTAATCGTCTATTACTGGATCACCAGAGGCGATTTTGTTTGAACAGGATGAGCGCATTACGTCACAAACCAGTTCGCAGCTCTAGATTCAGGCTGCGTGAAAGGTGACTTAAAAAGATGGAGAATGACGTTTTGAGACGGACAAAAGTGAGAATTTAAAACGTTTAACTGCAAAAAGTAGAAATACTGTTAAAATATTTATGAAACCATAAACATCGGAAAACATTCTACTGTTGCCAAGCAGTAGAACTGTAGCAATTAAAGATATTTTTAGTCTTCGTCTCCTTAAGAATTTGCTCCTGTTACATCACATAAACTGATTTTCTCGGTGTCTGCACTACGCACAAAATGAAGCTTATGTTGTTGGTTTTACATAAAAAGAAATGCGGACACAAAACTTACCGTGAGGAAGCAGAACATGTTTACAAGGAATGTGAAGCAGATCGATTTCAGGAAATTCGGAAGTCAACACGAATTATTTCGAAGAGTGATGAGCATTCACTGGGTGTGTCATTGTAACACGCGAGTAATTCATTAAAACGTTTCAGTCAAGCTGACATGTGAGTTCATCTGACCTCCGCATTTCAGGATGCGTTCCGAATATATATATGAAAAAACATTTCAGGCAAAAACAGAAATGTTTTACATTTTTTTTTTACATTTTTACCCATTTAGAAAAACGTATTGAACTTCAGGAAAAATGTTTCTTAAAATTTCCGAAATATAAAAATGCTAGCAAAATATTTATCAAACGAAAAATAACTTTGGAATAAAATCAGCTAGCATTACAAACTCAGCCTGTCGCATTGTTTTTTTTTCTTGGCAATTTGATTTTTTAGTAATAGAAAAGAAAGTTCCTGCTGTTTTGTTTCGCAAACTGCAGTTTTTTATGACGTTCAGAGAGTTCGAAAACTCCTCGTTTGTCTCTGAGGAACAAAAAATTGGGTAACAATATTATTATTCACATGCACGCAGTTTAGTCAGTCACTGTCAGATAAACAATTGACTAAATGTTAAAACAAACTGCGGTTCACTTTTTTGAGCTAACGTTTTTTCTCCCTTTTTGTTTTATCCTTCTATCTATCGGTATGTCGATCTTTTATAGGTATTTTTTTAACTTCATGGAAAATATTTCTAGCGCAGCGGTTCCTAACCGTTTTTGACTCGCGAACCCCCTTTCATTATGATATTGTTATCATAAACCTCTGCACCTATTTCTGTCCACATAATAAGTAATAGAACAGTTTTGTACGTATATTCGTAAATGCCTCCAGTATTTACGGTTTATTTCACGGAAGTTACATGTTTTTTTTTTTTTTTATAGAAATTATTATAACTCCATTGCAGAAAATTAAGTCAGGAATATATATTTTATATAACTAAAAGGATTTGAACATCAAAATTTATACCTACTGAATTATGAAATGCAAATTAATAGTTAAATAACCTGAAGTAAATAGGAAATACTCCATAAATAAATGTTAAACGATTTATATTAGTAACAAATAAATATAGCAAAATAATTATATTGATATTAATAGTTACGATTCAAAGTAAATCACAAATTTAGTGGTGTTTTGGGGATTCTTCAGTAGAAAAAAGTGTATCAATATTCGTTCCGACAGAACGCATATATAGTTTCAGATCTGGTTCTGCATCAAGTTTGTTTCGATATTTTTATTTCAGCGAGGTGTTGGTAGAGAAAGCTCTCTCGCACATGTAAGTAGTTTAAAATGCCTAAAGTATTTTAACAACTTTGTCGCTATACGAACGATACTCTGATTTTGACGCAAGCTAAAGATTGTAAGGCTTTCACTCTTGAATAATGTTTGAAGTCCAAAATCTGTCGAAATATCAATAAGATATTCTTTTCCTGTCACAGAGAGGTCAGCAGCCAACGACATTAAAGACTCGTCCAATGGATTATGAATCCAATTTAATTTCATAGAAACTGGTGGAAAATACTTATTAAAAGTCCCTGTTAGGGACTTTAAGCGATATTTGATATTATATTTAGCATTGTGGTCTACAGTCAGTACATTTTCTGTCAAAAAATGTTCTGTACGGTGCTAAAACACTCAGCACGCCCCGGTGGCGCAGTGGTCTAAGCGATGACTTCTGATCATTCGTCCGTGATGGGTCTGCGTTCGAATCACGGTGAGAAATTGATGTTGTGTTTGTCTTACGGCACTGGCTTTCTCCCTCACCTGGAGTCAGTGGCCCTAAATTAGGGAAGGGCGACTGCTTATAGACCATTGAGTCGCTCACGGTGGTCGTTAAACCTAAATAAATAAATAAAACACTCGGTACTGCAATAACTTCTTCCCAGAATTTTAATTGTTTTTGCTTACTTTCCAATCGATCTTGAACAATGAAAATGGTCGTATTTAAACCTTGTAATGATAAATTATGTTCATTCAGTTTCGAAACGATATCTGCCAAATATGCTATTCTTTGAAGCCATATGGGATCTGCTGTACACCCATTAAGATGAAAAGATTGTTCTTCTAAGAAAACAGTTAATTCTTGTCCTAATTCAAATAAACGTGAAAGCACTTTGCCATGTGATAGCGATCTAATAACTGTGTGTGTCAAAACACTAACATGCTCGCTGTCCACATCCTTTGCATAAGGAAGTAAATGATTTGGAACTAGTTGATCTCGATTTTATAAACTTGACTACTTCGATAGCTTCATCGAACACGCATTTTAATTGTTGCGGCAGTCGTCTCAATGCCAAGGCGTGTCTGTTAACACTACAATGCCTCCAAAAATATTTGCACATATATTTTTGATGCTAGTAACTAAAGAAGAAAGCTAGAAGACCATTCAATTTGCTTTTCGTCAAAATACGATTGATTAAATTAAAAATAGCCTCACCTGTTGAAAGTCTCATCGGGCCGCAAAACAGCATGTTTTCCTCCACTTTACCATCACTCAGGTGTCGCACAAATACAATTAACATTGCTATATTAGAAACGTTTGTGGCCTCATCTAACTGCAGAGTGTACATAGTACTTTTCCGCACCCGTTCAATATGGATTCGGCGGGACACTGTGTTGTTAGGAAAGTGTATCATGTTCACTTTTCTTGCCGAATTGTCACCAAACATGCAACTGATAATGTTGCTTTCGCACACGGTAAAATCAGATTTTCCACAATGGTCATGTGCTTTCACAGATTTTCCTATTTGGTAGCTTACCAAGTATGATGCTTCAATCGCTTTTCACTATCTTAATTACGAAGCGAAATTTACGAATTCATATTAGATACTTTCAGTTCTTTGGATTTTCGTATGGAAAAATCAAATGGTTTATTCGTAACACTTTGGTGATTGGTTTCTAAATGACGAGACAACAGTGAAGGTTTCAAGCTGCTGTTTGCAAGAACTTCGCAAATCTGTTTCGACACATTGTGGACGTAGATAGTCCTTCTGTCAATGAAAAGCCAAATTGAATATAATCTTCACTATATTTCCTTTTTTTACGCTTTCCAACCGTAGGTTGAAGAGGCGTATATGCTCCAGCTTTGACCGTCTGTTTGTCTGTCAGCACGATAATTCGCGTAAAAATGGTTCGATTTCGATGAAATTTTAGTATGTGTTAGGGGACTACCTGGGCACAAAAACTATTGAAAATGGGCGAAATGGGACAAAGGTCAGGACATAGGAGTGGGATCCATTCCATTACCCTTATGCGTCATAACTTATGTAAAAATATTTCGATTGCGACAAAACTTTATCATGCTGTTCCCGAGGTATGCCGAAACGGTTCTGTTGAATATCATTGAAATGGGTCAAAGGTCAAGGCATAAGAGCGAAAATTATTCCACAGCCATTATCCTCATAACTTGACTAAAAATGCTTCTTTTGCGAAAAAACTTTAGTATGTTGCTCCGGAGGTATACAGAACCAATTCTATTTCCTATAATCGAAATGGCCGCCCCGGTGGCTCAGTGGTCTAAGCGATGGCCTCTGATCACTCGTCCGAACAGGGTCCGGGTTCGAATCCCGGTGAGGCATGGATGTTGTGTTTGTCTTACGGCACTGGTTCTTTCCCTTCCCTGGAACCAGTGACCCTAAATTAGGGACGGGCGACTGCTTATAGCCCATTGAGTTGCTCATGGTGGTCGTTAAACCTCCAATCCAAAATCCAATAATCGAAATGGGGTCAAAGGTCAGGGCACAGTGTAACGTACCAGGAGATGTGACGTACGTGCCAGAAGGACGCACGCGACATAAAGGCAGATAGGAATCGGAAAAAACGTCCGCGTAGCTTAATTGGTAGAGCAACTTGTTCCGGAATAAGCGGCCTCGGGTTCGAATCCCGGCGTAGACCAAAAATGACGGAGAAATTTACTTCGTTATAATGGCGCCCGAACTATCCGGATGACCCGACCGTTCAAATTCTCGCAATGGTGTGATGTTATTTCCACACCGCGAGATAGGAAAAATAAGAGAATCCTTTCTCCAGCACTTCGAAAAAAAAAAAAAAAAATAAGGGGGAGATGATGTAACGTACCAGGAGATGTGACGTACCTGCCAGAAGGACGCACACGACATAAAGGCAGATAGGAATCAGAATAAAATGCCCGCGTAGCTTAATTGGTAGAGCAACTTATTCCGGAATGAGTGGACCCGGGTTCGAATCCTGGCGCGGATAAAAATGACGGAGAAATTTACTTCGTTATAACAGGAGTGAGATTTATTCCACAGCCATTATCCTCATAACTGGAGTAATGATTTTTAGTATGTTCGAAAGCGTATCATAATCAATGCATTGCGGGATTTTACTAACTTGTTTAGCAGTACATGTAATGTCAATATCTTGAACATCCTTAAGCACTGTTTCGGAATTTTTGTCAGCTGAATGCGTTTCACGGGATTTCAGATCATCTTGCGGCACATTTGAAAAAATAATTTTATTCATTTTTTTATTTTATTTTTTGCTCCTCATTACCACATCTTATCATGTTTCCAGACTTCAACCAGTGATACATGATTTCACAGTAAATAAATTAGTAATTGCAAGTGTCTCCGCCTGGAAATTCAAAGTTTTCAAAAGCTCCTACAACTCCAATGCTACCTACTACCTTAACGATGCGCAACTTTCTATGCTCTGAGAGTTCCAGTGAGCAACAGCAACACGTGCGCACTCTGCAAGGTCATCGCACAAACAAAAAACTAACCGGTTTCTTTCTACGGGAGCATCAGACTCAGGTAAAACTAAAGGGTAGAACGAACTATTTCGTGACCCTGTGATGTCTGGGAGTAGTCTTTCCCTCGCTGCGGGTGTCTGTCACACACGGATATTTTTGAAACGCAATACAGCACCGATCAACCTCTCATGCATGTTGGCTATGTAAGAACACGTGTCCTAAACATCTACAAAAAATAAGTAACCTGTTAACCTTTAAATTTACTTGCGGTTTAAAAAATACCTTGATTGTAATTTTTGTAATTTTATGAAGACGCCATTACAGAATTTTTACAGCGAACTCCTTGCAGCATTTTCGCGAACCCCCAAAATGGAAACCGATGATCTAGCGGTAAGGTGTTTTGCTTAGTAGACTACTTCTACACATGAATTGATCAGCGAATGAAACAGCAGTTGATGGTCAAAAGACGATAACTTAAATTTGCGTAACTGTATTATACTGGAGAAACAAAAGATTTTGCTTTCATAAACACTGAATGGACAAGTATTATATACACCTCGACAGCATCATGTAAAGCAGAAATGTCGCGTCCAGTCACGTGCGACTGGCAATGCTTATAAATGGAGCAGGCCACTACACATTGGAAATATGGGTAAAGGTAATCCTGGGTAAAGTGCAGTGGTCTAAGCGATGGCTTCTGATCATTCGTCCGAGATGGGTCCGGGTTCGAATCCCGGCGAGGCATGGATGTCGTGTTTGTCTTACGGCACTGGCTCTCTCCCTTCCCTGGAAGAAGTGGCCCTAAATTAGGGACGGACTACTGCTTATAGCCTACTGAGTTGCTCACGGTGGTCGTTAAACCTCCAATAAAAAAAAAGGCAGCAACGTAAGCGAGTTTGACAGTGGCGAGATAGCAGCTGAGAAGGAGGGCAGTCGTTTAATACCGCAGCTGCTGAACTGTTGGTATTTTCACATAAGACCTCTAACGCGTACACCAAGACTACGCGAACTACGGCAAAACTTCCAATCAAAAGAAGAAATGTGACCGCAAAAGTGCAACTGACTTTCGAGGTGGCTGTGGACTCTTCCGTATCGTTACAAGAAATCGAACTACTACTTCAGAGCAGATAGCATCGCAGTTTAATAAGGGTGTGTCCATACGTTTATGCACAAAGACTAGTTTAATTAGGGTGGTCGTTCGGTTTCTTGTAACGATGCGGAAGAGTCCATGCCTACTTCGAAAGTAAACTGCACTTTTACGGTCGTCGTACCATGGAATGCATAGGCTATGGCTGTCGAGATCTACATCGTGTCTCCTTCTTGACTGCAAGGCACCGAAAGATTAATCTCGTATTTGCAAAGGCCTATAACAACTGAAGCACGCCATCTGGTCTGACGAATCAATCTTTCAACTCTCTATCAGTCCAATGGGAGGGTGCGATTGGGGCGTAAACCACAGTAAGCGATGGACCTATTTTGCCATGTTGGGACTATACAGGCAGGTGGAGGCTATTTTGCCAAGTTGGCCATACAGGCAGGTGCTGAACCACCAAACTGATTCCCGTCTGAATCAGTTTGGTGGCTTATTTGTGTAGTCTTCCTTGGGACCCTTCTTGTTCATCGAGACCTCCGTCACCGAACAAGGTATGTGAACATCCTCGCCGACGATCATATCTGATTCTAACGATTCTCTTTCCGCACCACGACGCCATCTTGCAACTGGACAACACCACATCGCACACTTCCCGGGTGGCGACCCCCCCCAACCTTGAACTGAAATTGGACAAATCGTCTTTTTATTAACACTGAACTAACATTTCAACATCCTCACGGTTACACAACGATCACTTTTCGTCCTTTCGCGAATCTTCTCAATGAGTTCAGACGTACGCACTGAAACCAGGGGTCCCGGCTTTTAATCATATTCCAAATCTTCCTTGCCATCCTTGAAACGTGCGTACCATCGGAATATTTGTGCACGAGATAGGCAATTAGCCCCATGCACAACACGCAACAGTTCAACTGTCTGAAATGCAGTTTTAGAGATTTTCAAACAGAACAGGATATTTGCTCTCTGCTCCATCTGACGGAGCCGTGACAATGTTCTTCCACCGAATGACGTCATGCACAGGGTAACTAATCACCTGCGCAAATTTCACTCAAACGCTGTAGCCACCGCATAGCTGAAAAATGACGTAAAAAAGACATGCCTTCTCGATCCGCGTGTTTTACCGGGATTTTTTAAAAAAACAGCCTCATTACTTAATTACCGCACCCCTCCTCTTTGAGAAAGGCGGGGACACGGACTCACGGGTTTCGGGTACGCCGCAAACCACGCTAGAAATAGCCCGCTGTAGAAGAAGTTCTGATTAATTCCAGACGATGTGTGGAAGAAGCATCACACATTGTCTGAATTTTATTTTTCGAAGCGTTGAAGAAAGGATTTTCATTGATTCCAGACGATATACGGAAGGAACATCGCACATTTTTCTCGAATCTAACAACCAAGAGATTAATTTTTATTTTTGGGCGCCATTTTAGTGTAAAAGCTCAAATTTTCCGGTTATGATATTCGAACCTTCACCTTCTTTCTTTAGAGTCAGATATTCTGCCGCTTAAACTGCGCCTACTGTGCCTTATCGCTGCAACTTGTCGTTTGGATTCCTGCGCCTCCTCAGTGGTACGTCACAAATGTTCCACACTTGAATGGCATCCTCGATCGCCGGAGTTCAACTCCATCTCCCTCAAGCTCCCCCACCCCTCGCGCATCTCTCGTCTTCCTTTTTTATCGATGGATTTGAGTTAAAATTTTATTTTCTTAATCTTCTTTGGGTCCCCTAACGTCGTGGGCCTTTAAGCATCGCTTAGCTTCCCTTAACAGTTGTGAAAGCACAAATTTGCCGGTGGCGAAGATAGCATACTTATCCTTCTGCTCCGGAGCCGAATGCTTTCCCAATTATTCTACACCGACGGAATTTATCGCTGCAATTTGGCTGTCTTGACATGTGCTTCACCTTTGTAGTATGCGTCACATATACCCCCCCCCTCATCTTAAGAAAGGCGGGAACACGAAATCGCAAGTTTCGGGTCCGCTGAAATCCATGTTAAAGCAACTTTCTGTAGAAGAAGGCATTCCCAGTAATTCTAGACGATGTGTGACACACATTTTTCGAAGCGAAGAAATATTTTTTTTATTTCCAAAGGCCAGTAGATTTATTTTAACCATCTGGCGCCAATGTGAAAACACAAATTTGCCGGTGACAGGGCTCGAACTGGTGTACTTATGCTCCGGAGCCGAATGCTTTCCCAATTAAACTACACCGACTGAATTTATCTCTGCAACTTTGCCGTTTTGTCATGTGCTTCCCCTCGGTAGTACGTCACACAGTAGCTATGCAACTGACTGTAACGTTTTGCATTTCATTGCAGTGCTGCGCTGCAATGCATTTTGGCTCAGATGAACCTATCTTTTAAATACAACTTAAGAATTTTCATTAAACTGGATAATTAGTACCCATATTTCAACAAATAAATGATTTTGGTTGTAAAACTATTGAGCCGTTGCTATAATGCGCTTATATTTTCTCTGATATTTTGTGAGGATACATGATTCCCAGATTTTTTTAACTGGAGTGTTATTAGCATTTCATGATAAGCAACTGAGAGCTTAATCTTTACTATGGGTTTAACAGTTATCTAGGTAAGCGGCGATATTGTTCCAAACATGACGTCTGGATATTTCGTGTTCACGCCAGAGGAAGAAACAGGTTCATGTGAAGGGGATAATTATTACGCAAGAACAATATGTTGATAAACGTTTCTTACAGGAACACCTGAGAAGTACAGAAACCTTTCCATTTTCTGAGAAAACACTGATCTGACGTATGCCATGTTTTGAACCTTGGAATGCCGTAACAGCAAGGGCAGTATCATCACCTACTCTAAAAAAATCATTAAAAACACAATAGAGATGCATTTGTTATTTTCATAACCTGAAATGTTCCTGGGAATAAAATTCGTTGAAGAAAGAGATAGGAAAACCTTTCTCCGTAAGGTCACGAGTACCTAGTGGTTAGAGATGATCGCGGGATCGATCAAGGCCGTCTAGAAAACACAAGATCATGACATTAGAGAGATGAGTTCCCTCTTTTAGTGATGTCACACGGGAACCAAAGCTTCTGATTGGTTACATTACGATTACGATTTGGTCATCATCACATATCTTTTGTGCTGTATATTAAGCGTTGTTTCCTTTCCGGAAACATAAGAGCATCAAATGACTGAAATGCTCCTCCATTTTCAAATTTCATTTCAACCCACTTTAAATGCACAAATCCAGATACAACTCGCAGTGAACGACGCGTTGCATTGTGACCTTTTAGAATTTGTTGTCTCTGTCCCATGCTTTCGCTACACGTGCAACACATTCAAATCACAACGCTACCTACTGCCTAACGCTACGAACTTTTGTTACAACTCAAGACTTTCGTGAAGTCGAGACCACTTTGTTTTTGTTTCAGCGTTTAGCGACGACCATGAGCAATTCTTAGCAGTCGCCTATCCGTAATTTATGGCCTCTGATACCAGGAAAGACTTCCAGCTACATCAGGCAGACACACCAATTATGCCTCACTTGGAATTCAAACCAGGGCCCATCTTGGACAAATAGGCAGAAGCCAGCGCCTCAAACTGCTAGGCCACAGGAGCGGCGGAGAGGTATTTTCTCATCACAGTGAGTCATTGTGTCCCCTACCTCTGAAAGTTTCCTGCTTCAAGCCATCTAACAATCCTCAACCTCAAAGAATCATGTAAACGATTATTCCTTTTTATCTTCAGTACAGACGAAGTGTCCATCCTTTTGAGGATGCAATGTGGTAAAAACCCCAGTTCTTACACGAATTAGCAATTTACATGTTGCACGAACTTCTGAGTTCGTAGATCTGTTTTGATTGGAAATTCAGAATGTTCACAGTAAAATTATTATACTTGCATCGTATTGCCGTCGGAGACATTGTTAAAATGCAAAATATTAATGAAAAACGTTGTTACCATAATTTTATCGACCAGAGCGTTATCCGCTGCTGGAAAAAAAAGTTTTCGCTTATTGATGTATGAAGCCAACAGCTATTTCTGGACTCCAGTTGTCTCCCTTTGCTGAAACAGAATGTTGTCACCTGTTGCTGTAGGATGTTATCAGCTGATTTGAGAATTAAGTTTTCGCCCTTTAATGGAAAACAAAATTGTTACCTGTTGCTTATGAAATTAACAGTTGTTTCTAGATTCTAGTTGTCATCTATTTCTGGAAAAGAAAACTTGTTATTTGTTGTTGTACGAAGGTTTTAGCTATTTTCGGATCCTGATAAATGCCCTTTGCTAGAAAGGAAGTTATCAGCTACATTGGATTCTAGATTCTGCCTTTTCCTGGAAAAGAAAAGTTTTCACCTGTAGCTGTATGAAATTAGAAGCTATTTCTGGATTCTATCTTTTGCTGGAAAATAAAAGTTTTTACCTGTTTCATTTCAAACTTATTGTATTAGATCTATGCATAAGTTTCCGCCGCTTCACATAGTGGGTTGTAAAAGTGAAACGGTTGCATTTTATCTTAATTTCTTGCTTGGAGAGGGGGGGGGGGGGTGGGAGTAAAGTAGCAACACTGCATCGAAAAATAGCCTACGTGTTGGTAGACAGCCTACAGGCACTGTTAGTTCAGGTAGGAGATACGACCTGCGAGGTGCATATTCGTCACTATCAGTTTTTCATCATTAATCTCGGGAAAAACGCTATAGAAACACGAGAGCAGATTCGTTCGGCATACAGCGAGGAAGCCGTAGATGCGAGCACGTGTCGCGAGTTGTTTGTGAAGTTTAGAAGTGGTGACTGTAGCGTAGAGGACAAGCAGCGTAGCGTACAGCCGAAGACGATGCTGAGCGTATATTTGCAAGCTCTTCTGGACGAAGATGCCTCCCGGTCGAGCACAGAATTAGCAATACAGGCGTGAATCTATCGACCGTTGTTCGACGGTTGCATACCTTGCGAGTTTCAAAAGGGAGAAAATGGATGCCACACAAACAGACGCTGGGAACTTATGCATAGACTTAATGAAATGCTCCTGAATTCCATTTGCAGCCCTTTACTTTAAAAGAAAAGTTGTTACCTGTTGTGTGCGAAGTTATCAGCTATTCCTGGTTTCTGAAAAGCCGTAAAGATGTTTTCTGTTATCGTGTACGGTTTTGCTAATTTACACATTAGTTTTTTGAAACATTGCAAAAAATATTAGAAAGGTTAAATGTCACCCGAGCTAGGAAATTACGGTTTTGGCTTCTCGTTTTGTTTTAGCTTCTGAGTTATAGTCTTCGTCGAAACGCTGCTGCATTTTCTTCTTATGTTCCGGTTATTGTCTCTCCAATCTTAAACTAATAACAAGCAGTTCTTCTATACTCTAACGCATATGCATGTCGTTAATTCATCAGAAAAATGAAGTATGCTTAATCTACTAGTGTTAACGTAAAAATAAGTAAAAAAAGACCAAATTTAGTACTGTTCCTCCTTCAACTGATATATTTTGCAATCTGTGATCTACAAGGTATTACCGATCTGAAATGCAGTTCACTCCTTGCAATAATCACTTGCAAATAACAGGTATACAATCAGAATGAACAGTACTTTCCTGGGGGAGCAATGCAACTACAATTAGAATTGATGTGCAGGAAAAATTAGATTCTTAAAAGTAATTTACCTTGCATATAAAAACATTTGACTAAGACGATAGTTAGCAAAAGGTGCATTGGGGATGTTTTATAAGAAATATTTTTCGGAACCCTTACCTTTTACTGTAACTGAAGAGGAAACTCTTATAAGCTCTCACTCTGACTATTTTGTCTTTTCCGCTAAGAATCTTTATATCAAATATTCAGTAGAAATTGGAAGCAAACGGAGGTGACAACAGTTCATGGAATGGAGGATGCAAATGTACTGAAGTACCCATTCATCTATATTCGAATGACTTTTTTTGTTTGAGACATAACTGACAGCAATAAAAAAGAAGGGAGGACGTGATAACGGCGTAAAATATGGCACCTCGTTAAAGGGTTGGGTTCAGATTACATTAATTTGACTTAATGAGAACATCTGCATGATGACTTGTAGGAAAGTGTTTCGATCCTACAATACCGCCATACCCAGAACAACACAAGTTCCGCCATAAGGAACAAATCGCGCTTAAATAATTTCCTCCTTTTTTTCTACCCTTATTTTCCTGTTTGGCTCTTAACATTGGCATTGGTATTCAAGATGAAAATGTTTGAGTCGTTCAAATCTTCGGGAATGTTACGAAGAGCTAATTATGATGACGTCACTGAACACGTTGGTATGTATCACATGAGGACATTCTACAGAGATCTGGGAGTTCCAACATTTCATTAAGTTTCTATTACAGAACACGTCCTTCAAAAGTTGAAATTATTTCAAAATCCATTGACCACTTCAAAATTTGACGTAATTGGATAAAGCGGTGAAAGTTTGTTTCTAACAACAGGAAAGTCAGCAGAAACATAAAACGACCGAAGTATCGTGATTACATTTCGAAAACTAAGAGTGACACACGAGAAGCGGATTAGTAAATTTTCACAGAAGTCTCATGCATTCAACACAACGAAAATACACAGGATGTTCACCCATTTTTAGAACGCTGTTGATAAGAAATTACAAAAAATAAAAGAAGTTGAAAGAATTGAAACTGTGTTAGATGAACACGAAAGAAATATCTGCTGCCGTTGAATGTCGTCTGCTAGGAAAATGGCGCAGGTAAACAAGCTGTGGACAGAAGGTTATGCTTTTGCTCTTTACGAAGAAAAATATTCGTATTCGGTAATTAAAATTCGTTGTAAAACTCGTGAAATTAGCATTTCTAAATGTAAGATAAGCAATATTATTAATAATAGAGAGGCAAATCGTCAAGCTTTGCTTTTAACAAGAAAAAGAACACCAAACGAATATCCAAAGAAGGTACGTAATTTTACAACTATTTCAAAAGCAAAGTCTCTGGTCTTAGAAGAAAATTCACCGAACCAAAGAGCAATCGCTAAGTCGTTAAAAATATCTGTATCAACTGTAACAAGGTAACAAACAAAGATTTCAATTTGAAAAAGTAAACAAAAAACATAATGTTTACGGTCTTTTGCCTACGCACATGGGTGAGACAGACTTCTTTATGAAAATCGCTTAGCCGGAGAGAGATGGAAATTTATTGTGACTATTGATGAAGCATGGGATCACCTAAACGATTGTATCAAAAAAGGTCGATTTGCTGTCGCAAAAGAAAAGAAAAAGGCTTACAAACTTGGTTCCAAGAATCCAAAGAAAGTTTTAGTAAACGCTTTACGATTATTGCTGGTTTATCGTACAACTGGAAATTAAAGTTAAGAAAAGTTGAAAAGTATGTTAAAATCAACTCTACATATTACCAAATAATGTTTTAACTACTATATTTAAGGAAGAAATATCATTCCTTTATCCACAGCGATTTCAAAGAGTAGAACTCTGCCAGGATAAAGCTACCAGTCATACACATAATAAAAAAACTACCAAACCATATGGATAAAGCTACCAAATCTACTACTGTATTTCTTGAAGAAAAAAGTGAAAAACGAGTATATCTTTTGCTTACACTCCTTCAAAGTCCCCTGATGTGTTACCAATGCCTTCAGACTGCTAAAAAGAACGCTTTCTAAATGCACACCTATAACAATGATTGGGCTTAGGAAAGCAGCGGAAGAGGAGTGGTATGAAATACCACAACCAATTTTAAGAAATGCCCTACTATCTTGGAAATCCATATGTAGGTTCATAGTCCATAGAAAGGGCTATCAGATAGAACATTTATGAAATAAATAATTTTATTTAAACATTAATTATATTGCCGGAAAATCGTTCTAAAAATGTTTAAACATCCTCTGTATTCAATCGCTTCTGTAGTGCTAAAAGAAGGATCTCTGAAAGCAGGTTTCGTTCTAGAATTATGAAAGAGCAGGATAAGAAGTAAAAAAGAAGACGACATGTACCTGCCAGCAGGACGCACACGACATAAAGGCAGATAGCAGTCAGACGAACGTCCGCGTAGCTCAATTGGTAGAGCGACTTATTCCGGAATGAGGGGACCCGGGTTCTAGCCCCGGCGTGGACAAAAATGACGGAGAAATTTACTTCGTTGTAACTCTCAAATGACTGTACGAGGAATCACGTGACAAACAGCATATGGCGACTGCTTATAGCCCATTGAGTTGCTCACGGTGGTCGTTAAAACTCCAATAAAAAAAAAAAAAAAACAGCATGTGAGGAGAAGCTCCGTCTCCGTTCGCGCGGGAAGTCAGAACATCAAAGGCGTATAGGGAGTTAGGGACTACTTGTAATGTGCGATTTTTTGACCAAAAGACGGTAAAAAAATAGAAAATTGCGTGTGTGGGCTTTTCTGAAGTTTTTTGGGTGACTTCCATAAAACCGTAAGATGGAGTGAAAATCGGTAAAAGTTGGCATATCTGTATATTGTGCACAAAAAAGTCTTCGATGTAAAAGGTATCGAAAGAAAAAGAATTGCTACAATCAGATTTTTTAGAAGCAACTGAATGAAATAAAATATAATATTTTGAACTCGATGGCATCTGCAGTTACGCCCCTAGCAGCGACGTTATGCATAAAAATATGATAAGAAGGCAAAGATCATCGTTCCCTCAGATTAGGCTTCTTAACACAAAAATAATTTTTCAAATCGGACTAATAGGCGTAGATATTTGGTGTCCACAAGCAGGCGGACATAGTGATGACGTAAGCACGTCCTTTTTCAAAAAGACGCCTTGGTACTTTTTAACTCAGAGCAACTATAGTTTTAAAAGAGACAGGCGGAGACTTTGTAAAATAAGATAAAAATGTATTACGTAACTTTTTTGTGTGAGAGCAGGTGGGGGCGCCTCCCCAGCGCCAAGAGAAACACCATAAAATGAAGCCAGTCTGTTTTTGAAATCAAGTGTTGTTGTGCCATATATTTGCTTAAATGTTTTCGCTTCACGAATCCTTTCACTTTTAGATTCTATGTTATGACTTCAGGAAACAGAAGACAAGAAGAATGCACGGAGAGTCGTTTTCAACTTATACGCTTCATTAAAAAAATCGCCCCACCCAGGTGGCAAGTCTTGCGTACTATAGAAAGCTAAGTGCCAAAATGTAGTAGTAAAAGTAACAAATGACCACATTTGCACGCTATTTAGTTGAGCAGATATATGGATATTGAGGTAACATCACTAAAAGGTGTGACCCCCACTCTCGGAAATACAAGCCTAAATACAGTTAGGAAGTAAGTCAAACAGGTTCCTAATAATGTCTTGGTCTACGGTTTTCCATATTTGTTGCATTTATCCCTGAAGGTTTGTCGTGTTATTCTATGAAGTCAATTCTGTTCATAGAAGTCGTTTAGTGTTTTTCGGAAACCGGAATGGCCACGGTAGCCCGGGAACGACCTGCAGACACTGTGGATAAACGCTTGCGATATGTGGTCTGGCATTATCGTTTTGGAATATCGCGCGTGGAACGCTCTAAGGAAATGGTAAGGCGACAGCATGCTAATGGTAGGCTAACGACCGCGGGTGCGCGTACCCTGCTTCTGTTATGTTTCCTCCTGGAGCTCACACTTTTCAGGGGAGAATGGCGTCCAAGTACTAACTCTAAGGGTCCTCGAATCTATGGTAACATAAAAGAAAAAAAGGAAACGTTCTCTTTACTTTTTGATCACCTCTTGCACATACTTTAATCCCAAGCAGAAGCTTCGTAGCGGGAATTCAGTCAATACGGGTTGGCTTTAAAGTGGACAAAAATGTTAGGCAGGTCTCCGTTTAATGCCTACGCTTTAACAACAGTTCTAAATTCCAATAATTCCACCCTCCGCCCCAAGTTTCTCTTCAGTTTTGCGTCGATCTCGAGTATTATCCAAATGATGACAAAAAAGCGGAATTCCGTGAATCCGCCGAAAAACTCATGTATGTAAGACGATATACCAAGGAACAGAAAAAGGCCCAGAAGAAGACCACGTGGGAGATGGATGGATGGCATTCGAAAGCATGCCGGAGTGTCATAGAAAAGAATTGCTCAAGACAAAAAATTCTGGAAGAGACTTGAGGGAGACCTGAATCCTATTATAGTGAATTGCGAATGGTTCATGATGATTTTGATATACTAATCTTAAATTTTTATAGTCACTGCGTAACTAAGTTGTTGGCGTGCGATTCTTTTTTTTGTTGTTGTTGTAGAATGGATTTGCGAGTGAAGTTTTTTTTATGAATCGACGTGCTGTTTTTCAATCGATTGGGGTTGCAGTCACTAGTTTTCAGAATTTAAGAAAGTCCCAGCACTGTGTCTACGGTAATCCCCATTGAAAGTCTAATAAGCATTCGTCCAAATTTTGTTTAACACCAACTATATTTTTTTTCATTAAGAAAACATGAAAAGCAAAGAATTTAAGACTGTTTTTTCTTGTAAAAAAACTTTTCTGTTAAATTTGAATATTACTGCAGCTACTGCCACTCACGATGTTAAACAAATTTTAGCAGATAAAAGCAATCAAAATTGGAAGATATAAAATTTTCAGTATGATCAAGATCTTGTGTATTTAGGATACTACTTGTGGTTAGAGAAGAATGACGCTGAATTATTGCTCGTTCCTAGATTTTGTCATGTTCTTCCTGTTTCTGATGATATATTTTTATGAAACGGTGTGTCCAGGAGCAGTGGTCTAACCGCTAGCTTATGACCGTTCGTCGGAGTTGGGTCTAAGTTCGAATCCTGTGCAGCATGGGTGGTATATAGATTTCGTTTTTTAGCTGAATAAATATCATCGTGCAACAAGACGGATTTCTTTTAATACTATGGGTGGTGTGTTTGTCCTACGGCAGTGACTCTCTTTTTCTTAGGGCCAGTGGCCCTAAATTAAGGACGGACGACTACTCATAGCCCATTAACTTTCTCAAGGTAGTCATTGAACCAACAATTAAAATAAAATCAGGATTCTAGGCTTTCTCAATATATTTCGAAGTTTTCAATGTCCTTGAGATATGGTTTTTAATAGTTTTTCAATCTTTAATGAAATTTATTCGAAGGTGTCTCATCCAAAGATTGTTCAAGAAGTAATCATGTCCTGAAATCAAATGGTTTGATTTTTGGAAGTAATAATGGTAAACAATCTGTTTCAAAGCGTTCTCGAAATTTACCTAATGCTATCGCAGTGCACGAAATAAATCTCATTTCCATAATGATCATCAGTTTTAGGTTAAAAGATATCTTGGCTTTGAAAAGAGGGTGTCTGTCAGTTGTGTAAGTCACCAGAGATTATATTTACTTTAAACATTGCCTTTATCATCAATGACAGGAATCAGTCTGCACTTGGCATTGGCTCCTTTCGAAAACCTTAACATACCTGAAATGAAGATTTCATCACGTCTATTCCAGAAAGGGCGGGAAACGCTAATTAGTTGAGCCTTTCGGAAGTATCGCCCATTACGGCAATTTATGTAAACTAGAGAAAGGTTTTCTTATAGTAGCTTGCCATAAACACTCGTGAGATAACGGCGCTGCGCTTTATTCGAAGATAGAGCACTGAAATCACTCATTTAACTTCCTGCGAGTTGCAACCCTGAAGCGAGGTACGCGTCGTTTTCAGTACAGGTTGACTCACTGAAATAAGTTATTCGCTTCCATTTAGAAGCACGGGAAAACCTCTACTGCTGGCATTCAACCAAGGAAGGTTCTTGCGGTGAGAAGCTTAACAGAAACAGTGTTTCCAGACAGTGTTTAGTTTTTCAGCAATGGAGTTTGATGTTTACTGCCCCACAGACATGGGGCACCTGGCACGTGCGCTGAAATAGCACAGGGAAATATGCATGTATGGTGTTTCGAAGAATATTTCCAAATATTTACATCTGGAGGTCACGTTGTTTAAATCAAGAGTAAAACAAACTTTAGATAACTGAAGCAAAGGAACTGAGAATGGGTGAGGTTGGATTTTCTTCTTGAGACAGCAATCAGTTTGTGGAATTTCTGGTAAAGTGATTAGAGTAAGCTAGATTTGAACCCTACAATCCATTCATGTCTTAAGGAGACTTTTATAACGAAATGATGTGCACATGCACCTCTCTATCCGCTGATGCACTTTTACAGCGCATATTTGGCATTCGCATGCAGGTTAAAAACTTCGTAGATTCCTTTTTAGCTGAGGTATATTCGGTTTTTTTTCGGGGAACGGGGGTAACAACATTATCAAGCAGCTCTAAGGGCTAAGAGCCGTCGTCCGGACCTAGTTTAGGGCACCGAGGGGTAGCAGTGTCGGGGAAGATGTACACAACCCGCGCCTCATCCGGTGTTCGAACCCGGGTCCTCTCGGAAAAATGGTCAGAGGCAGCGCTTAGATCACTGCACTAGTGGGGCGATGTATATTCGCTTGTAAAACTGGATTTTTTAAATTGTTTTAGATTTTGGATATTTGTTACAGTAACCAAAATTATCCACAAATTTTTCACTTTTTTGATACACAGTTATCTCACTAGATGGCGAAAGTGCGTATTTGTATTTTACAAGATATCTGTTCCTGGAAGAGGGATTAAGAAACTTCATTCTCGATCGAGAGATTAGAAGAAAGTTTTTTTTTTTTTTGATTGCGGGATAAACGACCACCGCGAGCAACTCAATGGGCTATAAGCAGTCGCCCGTGCCTAATTTAGGGCCACTGGTTCCAGGGAAGGGAGAGAACCAGAGCTGTAAGACAGACACAACATCCATGTCTCACCGGGATTCGAACTCGGACCCATCTCGGACGAATGGCGAGCAACCATCGCTTAGAACACTGCAAGTTCCAACTCTGAAGTTTCTTTCCTATCTAGTTCAGAACCTTCCGCTGATGAATGTCTGCTTTGGATGTCGTTTGAGGCGAAGTAGCACGTCGGAACGAAGACCGTTTGCGCAGCACATTGTTGTACACAATCCACTTTTCGTCACGAGTTATCAGTCGCTTCAAAAAAGGGTCGTTTTTCTCACGTTTCATGAGCATATCGCAGATGTTTATACGCGCTGTCAATTGAGCTTCTTTGAGTTCACGAGGAACCCACACATCCAGCTTTCTTACGTATCCCAGCTTCTTCAGGTGGTCGTGAACGCTTGAATGATGGATGTGCAATGTGTTTGCAATCTCTCGTGTCGTGTAACGTGGGTTTGACTCGACCAATGCCTTGATTTGGTCGTCATCAACCTCGGTGAGCCTTACGGACCGAGGAGCATCGTTGAGATCAAAATCACCAGCACGGAATTTTGCGAAC
The DNA here is from genome assembly GCA_039090855.1 of Macrothele yani. NCBI lineage: Eukaryota > Metazoa > Arthropoda > Arachnida > Araneae > Macrothelidae > Macrothele > Macrothele yani. The sequence continues at coordinate 17,821,545 of CM077017.1, forward strand.
CACCGCTGGCACTGACATTCTTGTAGAGCATTATCACCGTACACTTTACGCAGCATTTCACAAACTTGACGCGCGTTCTTCCCTTTACGGAAGTAAAACAGTAAAGTATGGCGAAAATGCACAGTTTGGTCTTTCATCTTCAACTTGATGTCAAATCTTCGCAAATCAACCAAATCGCTCACTATTCCTTTTAGACTGCAGCTAAAACTGGCACCTATCGTATGCCATAGCGATAACAGAGCTGGGCATGCCTCTAGTACTTCCAAAACTGCCCAACCACCATCGGGTGCCAAAATACGTCATGACTTTTCCGACAACCCAATACTTTGCACTCCTGTAAGTGTGTACACCTTCATTTCGATAACTACGTTCTGTACTGCGAAAGCAATTTACCTCGAAATATCATATTTCGAAATTAAAAGCATATTCAGAATCGTTGTTATTTTAATCTTTAAACCGGCTGAAAAGAATGTACTCCGGGTTAGCAAATGGATTGAAATAGGCTCGAACGAATATATTCGTTGTCTAAAAAGTGGTCCGAACGATGCTAGAATGACTAAACCTGCACATCAGAAAGTGTTGCTTTCCCCGTAGCTTTGTTATTCAAAGTGGTCATTTAGAGTGGTGATTGAAAGTAATTCTCTCTTACTGATTACCTGCTAAAAGGGCTATAACAAAGTCGACGAATATATGAAGGGTGGAAAAGATGTTTGAGTCACTTGTTCCTTCCCTGTGGCATATAATGTTCGTGTCAGGGGACTAGCTCTCCCTCATTATTTTTCGGGTCATGGAGCAGAGAGAATAGAGATTTTAGAGAATTATGTAGAGTATTTTAGGATGTTAGTGTCTGACCCCAGGTCTTAAACAACCCTTAGAAGTACGAAGCTAGGAGATTTGGGCTAGAGTGCTCAACAGGAAAGTCACACGTAAGCGAGGTAGAGGAAAATGCCCTTATTTATAAACAAGGGGACAGTACCATCACCCCCTTATAGCTACGAGGGAGTGATGACAGTACCCGGGATCCGACGGCTTAACGTGGGCATCCTACGCACGACGGATATTTAGTAATTCGAGAGTTCGTACCTGCCTGGGATCGATCCAGAGACCGTTCCGTGGCAGTCACGAACATTGACCACTAGGCCATCCGCGGCCTACAAACATGGCATGCTACTCTTCCATTCCTTATGAAAATAAGGATATAGAATCGAGCTCTTATAATCAGTCACAAGTTTACGGTGAGTACTGCTGAAACGGCAGATGGTTTCAAAATCGCTTTATTGAAAGGTAAGGAAGGGGGCGACGTGCAACACAGGGACGTCTCAAAGAAAAATACAAACGGCTAATAGGCTATATTCAGGTGTATACACCGAATTTCTCATATAAGAAAGGGGAGACGTGCAACACTTGGACGTCTCAAAAAAAAATTACGCCACTGAGAAGCTATATACAGAGAAGTACCATGTAATGCAGAGTGATAATATACAGTGTGTTATACAAGCGGATCAAAGTCCGCAGAGCGAAAGACGGCAGATGGAAAGGAATTGTTTTGTAGTAGCTTCCGTAAAACCCGGAAACTTTGTGAACATTTCTGTTTGGGGACCGCAGAAAATTTTCGGCACCATTTGGTTCAAGTACATCGGCTGCTTAAAGGCTTAAATAATTTAAAAATGTTCTTAAAGGAGCTTGAAGTACACCGCGCTTCGTAACGACATGACCACCCACCATTTTGAAGAAAACACTGCAAAGAACAACGTTAACTTTGAAACGGCGAAATCGCACATAACAGTCTGTACGTAATAATGAATAAATAATACAAAAATGCTTTAAAAAGTCCTAACTGTAGCTATAACGTATTTTTATTAGGAATGCTGTGTTACAATATCATATGACCACATTTAGCCAAAACGTGAGAATCGTGATTTATGTGCCGCATGATGGCAACACTGCATGTTATCGTATGCGCACAAAACTGCCAAAGTATGCAAATCAAGCCAGATATACACAGTCGAGTCACATTATTGTGACCACCTCCTACTTTTGAAAATGATACAAAAATGATAAATGATACCACCTCCTACTTTTGACGTCAACAGCGCGTAGCCAATGAAAGAAGGCACGTGTTTTGAACTGGCCTGGAGGGAATATAAAGTGTGCTGTAGGCATTCTGAAAACATATCACTCGTTGCTGTCATGGATAAAAGGAGCTATTTATCAGATTTGCAAAAAGGGATGATCATCGGCTTACGGGCTAAAAGTGGCAGTATTTCTGAAACAGCGCAGTTTGTGAACTGTTCGTGTGTTGCTGTGGTTAAAGGGCATCGTGATTGGAGAAATGGCATCATTGCGAATAAGCGAAGTGGAAACTGCGGAGCACCATGTGCCATTGATGTGAGCTGTGAAGGTCAGCTTCGAAGGTGAGTGAGGGCCGATCGACACGCTAAAGTGGAGAAAGTCATTGGCCGAATGAACCAGGGGGCTGCCGGAAGCGTGTCTAAAACGACAGTTCAGCGAATCCTGCTGCGTATGAGGCTCCGATGCAGACGGATGGTCACTGCATCTATGCTAACGAAGGTGCATTGGCAGAAAATTCTTACATTTGCAAGACAGTATCGGAATCGGACCTCCGCTGATTGGCAAAGGATTGCCTTCTCCGACGAGTCATGCTTTCTAGTTCATCGACTGGATGGACGTTGGCGTATAAGGCGAGAAACATCGGAGAACAAACATACCTTGCTGGAAGAATACAAGCTGGTGAGTGCAGCGTTATGGTCTGGGGAATGTTTTCGTGGCATTCTCTGGGTCCACTCATACCTGTGGAAGGCACTACGGACCGAATTCGTTATGAATCCATCCTTGCAGTCCACGTGCACCCACACATGCTGATCGATTTTCCTGGGGAGGATAGGATGTTTCAGGACGAAAATCCGACGTGTCACACAGCTAAAAATGTCCGACAGTGGTTGGAAGAGCACGATGAAGACCTCAAAGTATCTCCCTGGCCCCCTAATTCCCCAGACTTAAACCCAAATGAGCATCTGTGGAACCACCTCGTTCGTGTTGTTCGCTCTATAGATCCACCACCACGCACCCTCCAGCAGCTGTCAGATGCACTGCAGTCAGCATAGCTCTACATACTTGTGAACACTTTCCATCACCTTATTGAGTCACTCAAAGCCCGTCTAGCTGCTGTCCGCGCTGCACACGGCGGTTACTTTGGATATTAGCTGGTTGTCACCATAATGTGACTCGACCGTGTATAAAGACATTTTTTCTAATGGATTTGGTAGCATTAGGAGCTTAGATGCTGAACGTCGGGAGCATGGATCGAGGAAAGGTGTTGAAGAAGTTTGAGAAAGAGCAAATTATACGGTTGGAACGAGTGCAGTGAATCATCAAGATGCATAGCAAGAAAATTAGGCCAGTTGAATGCAACAATGCTAAATTATCTGAAGCTACGCGAAGCTTACTTTCAGGACAAGTTTCCAGGAGGACCAGAAAAACTGTCAAAAATGAAAAAAAAAAAAAAAAGGATGGTTACGAGGAAACTACAAAGTGGAAATGTATATCTGGGTCAGTTGTCGAAGGACCCAATGTTATCAATTTCCAAATGGACTTAGTCCATGGTTTCCTGGAGCTGCGAGAACTTAGCATATGCGAAACGAAAATCACAACAACGAATGACTGATCTGCACCGGGCAAATCGACTGAAGTGGACACGATGTCACGTGTCCTGGAAACAAGAATTTGGAAGAGTCATATTTACTGATGAGAAAAAGTTCAATTTAGACAGCCTAGATGGATCGAAAAAATATTGCCATATATTCGTCTAGATCCTGAGATTTTCGCCAAAAGACAACAAGGTGGTGGGTCCGTTATGGCTTGGGCTGGCTTCGGATTTAAAGGTAAAACTGTCGTAGCTTTTGTATCAGGAAGAATGAAGGCTATGGATTACCAAAAGCTTCTTGAGGACAATGTGCTGCTGTGTGCTGATGAAATTGCTGTGTTTACATGGATTCTGCAACAAGATAACGCACCGATTCATACAGCAAACAACACATGGGAGTGGTTTTTGAACAACGTCGTGCATGTGGTAGAATGGCCATCTGTGTATCCTGTCCTTAATCAAATGAAAAAGTGTGTGGAGTGTTCTAGCAAGCGCGGTGTGCGGAAACGCAAGGCAGTATACGAATATTACCAAACTAAAGGCACACAGCAATAGTGTCTAAATAGACATAAATAGAGTAGAAAGTATTACAAGAATTAGTACATTCCACGCCTGATGGAATTTTTGTATTAATTAAGAGCTCTGGCGAATATATCAGCTACTGCGTCACGTTGTCATATCATTTTGAAACACTTTTGTTTCGGCAAATTTTGTAAAAAAGATATTTTTTTGCCTTCGAAAGACTTTTTTACGTTTGTATCTGTAATTATTAAATATATGGAGACGCCCCCGATGGCGCACTGGTCTAAGCGATGGCTTCTGCGGACCGGGTTCGAATCCCGGTAAGACATGGATGTTGTGTTTGTCTTACGGCACAAAATCTCTGCCTTCCCTGGAGTCAGTGGCCCTAAATTAGGGACGGGCGGCTGCTTATAGACAATTGAGTTGCTCACGGTGGTCGTTAAACCCCCAATAAAAAAAATGGTTCGTTCTTTTCAATAAGATGACTTTTCTGTAGCTTTCATTGTTTTTCACTTCGTTATGCGTTTGAAATAGTAGGTGGTCATATCATTATAAAACGCAGTGTATAATGTTGATTAAATGCAATGCATGAGTTTTCTGAAAATTACGGGTTGTTTTTGTCTTCTTTTTACGGCAAATGACGAACGTTGTCAGTTTCTATTTCAATGACATTAATTACACTTTAATAGGATTATGGTAGAGTTCGTAAAGAAGAATGTTCACTGAAATGTTCAGAAATATTTAACACGTTTTTCATTTTTAGTGCTAAATTAATTTGTTGAAACGTATTTCGAAGAAGTATATTTTCTGTTTGCGATACTTCGTGAAAATCCTTATAAACTCGCACTTCGTTTGCACCTAAATTCGCCAAGTAATTGATATTACAACGCTTGAATGACTGTCTATCTGCAGTAATCCACTGTGAACCTGCTGTCTAAATGCCTCTCATAAGAAAGGCATTATTTGACATCAGTTTCATTACTGATCGCTTAACAACGTAGCAACGTGAAATGCAACCTATGACAAGTAAGATCCGTCATCCATATAGCCCTAATCCTCTTCTGAAAAGAAATACTGGGAAGTTTTCTCGCTTGGACAGTCACTCTTCCTCCTCCCAAAAGACTTCCAACGTAACTCATTTCTGTAAGCTGACGCCTGATTTCGTAACCACTGTCGTACACTCGCTGGCATTTGGGATAATGAATGCTTGATACATCATAAATGTATTTCCTGCTAAGTGACAAATTTTCTTCAGAGTCATGGTGGAACCAGAAATGCTTCCATTCCTTATAAGATAATGGATGCTATCTTTTCCCAGCACCACTCACCGCGTAGTGGCGACTAAAGAGAGAGTGTGCATGAAATGTATATATACGTAAATACATACTGCAATGACGGTTGTACATTAGCTACGTCACCATGACAGCTTATGTCCAGAAATGAATATGAACACACGATAAATACCATGTCACGATTTCTTTAGATTCGAGGGTCTCGAAATAAATTAGTGAATAAATAAAAGTAAATGAAAAGAAGAGTAGTCCGGTTTAGGTAAATAACATTGAATTAGGGCGCTGAATAAAATAGTTTGTTATTGATGTAAGTAAGAATTAAAGAGGTTAAAGAGCGATGAACATTTTGTGTAAAGCTCAGCTGGTAAGTAAAGAACGACTCTGGTAAATATCAAAACAATATAATAAATTCGTTTATTGGCTTACTTTAACGAGAATGTATACGGTGGCCAAGTTTTCGCTCAATAATGAGTGACTTTCTGGAGGCAGATATGATGTTTCGTGGGGAAGTGGGGAAGTAAACGACCACCATAAGCAACTCCAAGGGCTACGGACGGTCACACATCCCTATATGGGGCCACTGGTGCCATGGAGAGGAGACATTCATCAGACAAAAACAAACCCATGCCTCATCCAGGGCCCCAGCCAGAGCCCACCTCCAACGAATGATCAGAAGACAGGGCCTCAGACCACCGGGGTGTGGGGGTTGGGCTTCACTGGTTTTCAAACAACACGCGCATGAATAATTGCACTTATAACCAAATTCTCAAAGTAACGATTTTCGTTGGCTAAATCGCAGGATAACAACTACTAATATATTCGTAACACCATAGAACATAATGCATTAGTAGACGTATTAAGCACTGACAAAATCAAGGAGCCTAATCAGTCAGACTTGTTACGAATTTACAAATTATTTTAAGTTGTTTTAGAAAGGGAGTGTCTGACCCCAAGTCTAAAACTCCCCTTAAGAAAGTAGAAGCCAGGATATTTGAGCAGGTGAACTAGATAGGAAAGAAAAATAGAACGATTTAGGGACAGAGAGACAAATCTCAGAAGCTATTGCGCTGCCAGACCCGAAGGAATGGAAGCAAAACACTCAGCCGGGAGGAACTCAGCGTCAAGGACACGACAACAGCCAAATTGGAGCTGTTAGTTGCGGGTACGGAAAACTGACCACCGGAGAACTGGCCACATTGCAATTTCAGTGCCATAAAATTGTTCTGAATAAATAAATATCGTGTGCCCATATTTCCCACTACTTCAGCAACTATTGCTCACAAAACATTTTTTTTTTAATGTTTCATTTTCAATAAGAAATTAAGACATTTCTATAATTTTCGGGCCAAAGACAAAGCGGAGAACTAGCCGCCTGAGAAGTGGCCACGCTGAGAGCTGGCCACAAAAAGTTTAAGGGGCCGTATAAAAATTGCGTTATTGATGGCTTCGTGGTCCCCCGGCCCTACAGGTAGGTTATATGAGTCACATAAAGTTTCCGTAATTTCGTATTTTCTTAATTGCGATATTTAACGTAATTCTTTATAAAAATGTTTTGAAATCTACAACTCAACAAAAGAATTTCATGGTTTTTAAAGTACAGCTCCACCAATTCTCTGCGGCCATGTACAAACGCAGGAAACTTGTCGGTGGGGGGGGGTGTCTTAATACCAAACATATAAAATATAAGGAATTTCTGGTCCGATTTGAAGATTTTCGGCGTTTACAAACTAAAACTCCAAAATTCTATTCGGGCATGTGCCGATGCAGGGAGCTTGTCGGGGGTAGAGGAGTCTTAATACCAAAAATATAAAATATAAGGAATTGCTGGTCCGATTGGAAGATTTTCGGCGTTTACAAACTAAAACTCCAAAATTTTATTCGGGCATGTGCTGATGCAGGAAACCTATCCGGGGGGAGGGGGCGTGGCTTAGTGCCAAAACTATAAAATATAAAGAATTTTTGGTCTGATCGGGATATTTTCGGCGTTAAGGAACACAGCAAATTTTCTACGGGCATGTACTAACGCAAGAAACCTGCTGGGGGGGGGGGGGATAAATACCAAATATTAATATATAAAGAATTTCTGGTCCGATCGTGAGATTTTCAGCGTTTACACACAAAACTCAACAAATTCTCTCCGCGCATTAGCTGACGCAGGAAGCCGACGGGGGGGGGGGGTGCAATGCCGAAAATATAAAATATAGAGAATTTCTATTCCGATCGGGAGATTTTCTGCGTTTGCAAACTACATCTCTACAAATTCTTTATATTCTATACTTTTGCCGTTAAGACCCTAAAAACTGGTTTCCTACGGTAGCAGATGCCCGCAGAAGTTTTGTTGAATTGTGGTTTGTAAACTGTGAAAATCTCCCGATCGGACCAGGATTTTTTCATATTTTATGTTTTCGGCGGTAACTCCGCCCCCCCCCTCCCCGGAGAAGTTGCCTGTGTTAGCACATGCCCCCAGAGAATTTGTTGAGTTGCGTTTATAAACGTTAAAAATCTCCCGATCGATCCAGAGATCTTTATATTTTATAATTTTGATATTATGCTCCCCCCCCCCTCTCCCTAACAGGTTTCCTGAGTTAGCACTTATCCGTAGAGAATTTGTTTGTAAACGCCGAAAATCTCCCGATCGGACCAGAATTTCTTAATATTTTTGGTATTAAGCCCCCCCCCCTCCTGACAGATTTACTGCGTTTGCACATGCCCGCAGAGAATTTGTGGAGCTGTAGTTTATAAACCCTGAAATTCTTTTGTTGAGTTGTAGATTTAAAAAAATATATATAAAGAATTACGTTAAATATCGCAATTAAGAAAATGCGAAATAACGGAAACTTTATGTGATTCACATAACCAACCTGTAGGTCCGGGGCCACGAAGCGGTCAAAAACGCAATTTTTATACGGCCCCTTAAAATGTTTGGGGCCAGTTCTCCTACACCCGTTAGTTGCATGGTCCCTGTATGCATTAGAGATGAGCTCGGGCTCGGACGGGCTCAGAATTTATTAACTACCGAAAAACCCGAGCCCGGGATCGGAGTTACACGTCTTGAATTTCATTACTGTAATTAATTCAACACGTGTAATTCCGAGACCGGTTGAATTACACGTGTTGAATTTCATTGTGGATTTGTTACCATGGTGGAAGGATTTTGAATTTCCTAAGCTAGCTGCCATTACAAGACAAATTTTGCTTAGCAAGACTTGCATTATGCATTGTCCAAAGCTATGGCCCAAGGAAGGATTAGTTTAAGGAGGTCTGGTATCGAAAAACTGGGGAAAAATTACATTCCCATTTTTTGTATTTTATTAAAAATCAAGAATCTTAGCTTTAAAATGATGCATTAATTTCCAAAATTGTGCAGTTAGAAGTATTGTTATTTATTTTTTTTAAATTTCCTCACTCCCGCGATTTTTGGGGTGACGTTGGTTTTTATACTATTAAGCGCAAAGCTATGTTAATGTTACAAAATGCAGAATAATCTGGTTTGGAATGCTTTTACGTTCTTTTTTTTTTTTTTTTTTTTTGTTTCATTTTGGAAATTTCCCCACATGTTTTTTTTTATATTCTACTACATCACTCTAAACTACCTTTACCAATTAGCATATATGTAAATTATATTGCAAAGATTAATTTTCTAGAGTCAAAATTTCAAACACTGGCAACTGTCTGTACGGTGTTGTACGTTTTATAATGCAATTTATTCAAAATAAAAGTAAATTTAGAAATAAAAAAGAAATAACGAATGGAATTTTTTGTTTCTAAACGATTTTCTTTTCTTCAGCTTTTACCAAAATTACCGATTCCCCTGATATGGTCAAAGGGCACGTTGATTATTTATTTATTTTCAAATCCACTTTTTAGAACATTTGGCTTTATGCGTAGTATTTCTAAAAACATGTTAATATTGTGAAGTGGATTAACTGAACTAAACTTTTTAAACTAATGATTACAGGGTTTCTATAGTTTCTTTAGTCATCGTTCTGCTTGGTGTGATGTAGGTACTTCAAAAATCGGTATGATCATTGATGAGATTGTACGGACACCACTAATCTGAATTTCTTTTGCTTTGGGAAGTAAAATTACTGTATATACGGTATACATATATATATATATATATATATATATATATATATATACACATACACACTGAATTGCGACAACCTACCTAATACTTCACGTGCCTTCCTTTCGCAGGGAGATCGGCCGCCACCTGGTGTGGCGTTGACTTCACGAGGTATCTGGACAGTCGTGTGGAGATCTGCAACCAAGCTGTTTGAATTGCGGTCCACAATTATGGTATGGACTAGGATGGTCTGCCGAACTGCCCCACCTAGCATTCCACAACATCCCATGAAGGTTCAAGTGGGTTGAGATCCAGCGAGTTTGTGGCCATTCAAAATGTTTCATATCAGCACTGTGTACGTGGAACCATTCCTGCACGAAGCGTACCCAATGACATGGGCATGCATTATCATCCTAGACGAACCCATCCCCCATGGGTGGAGGTACAACATTGTGGGATGTACATGGCCCGCAAACAGTCCCTGGTGGTAGCCGGCGTCCATGCGTTGGTTAACACTCACCAGGGGGTCCCAGTACGTGTCAGCTAAACATGCTTCATATCATACAACTGCCATCACGGGTCTTGATAGTCGAGCCATGCATGAAGACTTCATAGCTTCATACACCTCACGCGAAATACGGACTCTATCATCGGCTGAATGGAGTACATATCGTAATTTATCGGACCAGTACACCTGCTTTGAATCTTCTGTCGTCCAATCCATATGATGTCGGCACCGGGAAAATCGTTTGCAATGACGGACTGCTGTTAGGAGGGTGGTGTGCAGTGCGTCCGTACCAGCGTGCGACGCATAGTCATGAGGAATATTGTTTCTGGTTGCCTTATATTGTACTGGGACAAGTGCAAAACTGTGCTGCACCGACTGCCCAGATGCGGAATCCACATTTTACCGCCTTTTATAGTTGCGTCACCGGATGGATATTTCGCCATTTGGTCCCACGTATGGTACACTTTAACATAGAGGATATCCAACAACACATAGGTGTCAGTGTTTCTGAAATGGACGCACCAACTCTTCTTTCGCCCAAAATATGGCCTTTGGTAAACTCCGATCAAAATCTTAACCAATGTGAACGACATTCTTACTTTGCAGCATACGTATAGTCCATGCAACTGAAGAAAAACCGCAGGCTCCATTGTTGTAGACAAAGGCTGTGTTTCTTCTTTAGATGGACGGATGTCTTAATTGAAATGAACCACGCTTTCATTTCTGAATGTGGGCAACTAACATCCCTTGCACATTTTGAGGAATTAATGTTAATTTTAAGCTGCCGAGACTACCGAAACTGGCGAAACACATTGTAAGCAAATTCTGTAAATGGGCAAATGATAAAGTATGGCGTGGGAAAAAAATATGTACCAGAAACTGATGCAAAAGGTTTAATTCCAATTTTATTATTGTAAGCAGTAGTTTTTGCGCGCTCTCTTAAGCTGCGCCCGGAGAAGGCTCCCCGTCTGCCTCACCCTAGTTACGCCTCTGCTCGTGGGTGTATGTATGTATGCAAACCGTCACTTAAGAGCTTTCACTTATCGGCTTGCTTATAAAATCTGAATAATTTCAAACGCAACCTTTAATTCAAGATCAGAACATGTAAGCCCATTTTCCCTGTTCAAGAGACTAGTTCGGTAAAAAAAAAAAATCCTAATCCGTTAAGCTTAAATAATTTAACGTAAGACTGGAAAAAGGAGAAAATTGGATTGCTGTATAGTTCATATATTCGTTTTGTTTTGTACTTTTCCTTATGCAGCATCAGAAAAAAAGATACGAAGGATTGTGGTAAAGCTTAGGATATATGATTCCAGTTGTTCAAGCGTGAATTTATGGCGCGTGGCAGGACGGTCACGCAAGAAACCTCGAATATCAGAAATGGATCAAAATTTCCTTTCATCATTCTTCATCCGTTTTCTTAAATCTATCATTCATGCGCTTGATAACGCAATGTGTATATTTGGGTCAAAACATTTTCTAAAGCAATTCCATTTGAAACATCAACGTTATCTTATACTGTATTTTGGAATTTACCACAAATCGTGAGCAACATTTCTGTTTCCTTTGAATTATTTTGCATTTTGAAGTTGTGTTTTCTTGTGTGCTTCGCTGTTTTTAACCGCGACAAACGACTAGTTCCCTGTCGACATTATCTTCTGTTTTCTGTCATATATATATCATCATCATCGTTGTCAGCCATTATCAATCCACTGCTGGATGAAGGTCTCCCCAAGTTTGTTCCAGAATGGTCAGTTTTGTGCCAGTCTCCTCCGTGTCACCCCCGCATGTTTTCGAATTTCATCCACCCATCTCCCACGTGGTCGTCTTCTGGGTCTTTTCCTCAAATGTATATCTATCTATCTCGGTCAGTCAGTCTGTGGACATAGGATACCTGCAAACTAGAGCTTTTTATATTATGCATACCAGGATTTTTGTTTTCTGGAGGAACGTGCCCGTTTTAACGCAAAATATTTGGTTTTGAGTTTTTGAATAAGCGTAATATGTAAGGCAGAGAGATAGCAGGAGTTAATCTCTTACTTTCTATTTTTTTTTCAAGTTCTACACGGAAACGTTTCTTTCCTTTACGCAATGTATCGCTGTATAACGATACATTATATACAAAGAGAAATATACTATTTCGTGAACAAGAAATCGGGAAGTTACCTAAGAGCTTTTAACATATTTTGTTTTCTGATGACAACTCTGAGCAACTTGATGGGCTGTAAGTTGTCCCCCGTCACTAATTTAGAACCACTGCTTACAGGAAAGGGAGAGAGTCAGTGCCATAAAACAAACACAACATCCATGTCTCACTGGGATTCGAAACAGGGCCCATATCGGACGAATGCTCAGAAGCCAGAGCTTAGACTACTGAGCCACTGGTGCGGTAACGTAATTTTACAGCTGAAGTGAACTTTATGCAAATTTTTTCTGCATCTTTTAGCGAATATGAAAAGGGATTTTCTCAGACGAATTTGATAATCACCCACTATGGGTCTTCTCTCTCTCTATGTCGCTCACAATCACAGCAGTAACAATCTCATTGTTATTCATAAAAACTGTCGGGCCCGGGAAACCCAGTTTGATCCTACAAAATGCGTCCTATCATGTTGTTTTTTATTGGAGGTTTACCGACCGCCGTGAGCAACTCAATGGGCTATAAGCAGTCGTCCGTCCCTAATTTAGGGTCACTGGTTCCAGGGAAGGGAGAGAACCAGGGCCGTAAGGCAAAACCAACATCCATGCCTCACCGAGATTCGAACCCGAACCCCCTATCGTGGTACCTTCGAGAACACAATTATGCTGTGAATACGAAAAGCAAGGAGTGGAGGAGAATGGTAGAAATATCTCAAGAGTTCAACAAATTTTCGACTATATTTTAGGATCAAAATGCACCCTTTTGCTCCTAGTGAAATGTAATCCTTAGCATTTCCTACGTATTATAAAATTGTTACGGAATGCTGGTTTTTTTTATATAATGATTTAATATAATATGAATATGTAATTAGTTTTTGCATTTTGTACCATACAAAAGTAATGTATTCAAGCGTTCCGGCATCTTTCTTTCCAGAAAAAAACGCACCTGCAGTTATTAATCGGATATGAAAAGTAAAATTTTTCCCGGAGATAGCCTGAACTATGAGCCATTCCTTTCGTCCTTTTTCTGATGATTAAAACAAGTTAATTACTAAATTTGGTAACAAGCGTAACATCTTTTATACCACATCCACACAGCTAAACTTCTACTACAAAAACAACATTAACACTGTATGTGTATTATATCACCAAGTTTCTTAAGATACTACTATTTAGTGCGTAGGCCACGAGGTGGTAAAGAAGCAAAATGGCTAATTTCAGTGGGGAACAGAAGGTATGCGTTTTGTGGTTTTACGAAACAAAGTTGGGGACCGGAGTTCAATGCAGATTTCGCAAAACATTTGGTAAGGAAATCTTTTGTTAAAGTAGGTTTTGAAGGTCGCACAAGTAAAAAGATCATGGTGTTCGCAGCGACAGAAGCAAAATAGTGTGCATTCTACACAATCGAGTCACATTATTGTGACCAGCTCCTACTTTTAACGCCAACAGCGCGTAGCCAGTGAAAGAAGGCACGTGTCGTGAGCTGGCTTTATGGGTATACAAATGGTGTGCTGTAGGCATTCTGAAAACGTATCACTCGTTGCTGTCATGGATAAAAGGAGTGATTTATCAGATTTGCAAAGAGGGGTAACTATCGGCTTTCGGGCCAAGGTTGGAAGAATTTCTGAAACAGCGCAGTTTGTGAACTGTTCGCGTGCTGCTGTGGTTAAAGTGTATCGTGATTGGAGAAATGGCACCATTGCGAATAAGCGAAGTGGAAACTGCGGAGCACCACGTGCCACTGATGTGAGCTGCGAACGTCGGTTTCGTAGGTGCGTGAGGGATGCTCGACACGCTACAGTGGAGAAAGTCACTGGCCAAATGAACCAGAGGGCTACCGGAAGTGTGTCTAAAACGACAGTTCAGCGAGCTCTGCTGCATATGGGGCTCCGATGCAGACGGATGGTCACTGCACCTATGCTAACGAAGGCGCATCGGCAGAAAAGGCTTATATTTGACAGGCAATATCGGAATTGGACCTCCGCTGATTAGCAATAATTGCCTTCTCCGATGAGTCAGGTTTTCTGCTTCATCGAACGGATGCACGTTGGCGTATAAGGCGAGAAACATCGGAGAACAAATACTCTTTAACAATTGTTGGGAGAACACACGATGGTTGGGGTAGCGTTATGGTCTGGGGAATGTTTTCGTGGCATTCTCTGGGTCCACTCATACCTATGGAAAGCACTGTGGACCGAATTTGTTGTGAATCCATCGTTGCTGGCCACGTACACCCATACAGGCTGATTGTCTTCCCTGGGGCGGATGGGATCTTTTAGCAAGACACTGCAACGTGTCACACAACTAGAAATATCCGAGAGTGGTTGGATGAGCACGATGAAGAATTCAATGCACTTCCCTGGCCCGCTAATTCCCCAGACTTAAACCCAATTGAGCATATGTGGGACCACCGTGATCGTGTTGTTCGCTCTATGGATCCTCCAACACGCACTCTCCAGCAGCTGTCAGATGCACTGCGGTCAGCATGGCTCCAATCCATTCCAGCACCTTATAGAAAAAAACAAGTGAATTTAGTCGCACGTGATATCTTTATTCCTCTGATTGGAGAGATATATTGATCTGTCAAAATACAGGGTGTCCATAAATGAAGTATACAACTTCAGCATGCTATTGAAAAAAAAACAGTAAATAACAAGATACTTTTTATGTTAGAACACATGGTAACTGTGAAAGTTTTTTTAAATGTCAGTAGGTCTCCACGTGTGCTCCGTTGGTTGCTCGCAGGATGTCTAAACGATAGTCCAGTTCCACACACGTACGCTGAAGAATATCAGGTGTAACAAAGAGGAAGGCTGCAGTAATGAGTTCTCTGAGCTCAGTTATAGATGTAACTATTTTTCTTGTACACAATGTCCTTAATAACGCCCCAAAGAAAACAATCGCATGGAGTAATATCAGGAGAAAGGGGTGGCCATGACGTCGGACCCCTACGTCCCATCCAACACCCTGGAAAATGGTAGTCTAACAGTGGTGTATCTTGGGTCCGAGACCTGGGCTATCTCACCCATCCTTCCAGTACTCTTTTTTTTTAAATTGCGAAGTTTAATTTTTAATTGTTAAGTAATAGAAGTAACTTTTTTTCTAAATTTTAGGTACATGCCATTGCTAACATGATACCAAATAATTATGAGGATTAGGATTTGAACACTTATTTGTACATGAACTCCATTCTTCTCCTTTTGTGTGAACTTGAGTGCTACATTTTCATAAAATGTTTCTTCAGAGTACTTTTTCACATTTAAAAATAATGTTTTTCTCTATTGACAAAACAGCCCAGTTTCTCGATTATACATGTCCTTGTGTGGCTCTAAGATATATCTTGATTCTTTTTAATGCTGAAAAACTTCTTTCAGCAGTTGCAGTTGTTGATGGAAAGTTTAATATATGGTCTGCTAATTTGTACACCTGACTAAACACTATGTCCAATTTATTCAACTTTATGTAACCCGTAATGTCTCTTGCTGATTTGTTTTTTGTATTCATCAAAGGAATAAAACACCTTCGGTTCATTTTTTAGCCGAGCTGTGTCAAAATTTGAAGCATAGAGTTCTTTTAAGTTCTGACAGTAGATGTTCAGGGAAGCTTTCACAAAATTTATCAAAACAGTTCGAATCCAACAAAGCCACGAATTTAAGATATAATATCTCTGATTTTAATTCATTGATACTTCACAAAAACTGAAAAAACTCTCGCGAAACACTTATGGGCTGGAGTATGCGAGTGACTGAGATAGTCTAACTCTTCTTTTTTCTGAGCGAACCGTTTCCGACAGCAATGGCCCATTCTCCTCTACTAGCTGATTGATGTTGTCATGGAAACCCTAGCAGGCGATTGTACGGAAGGTTTTCGCATCAGAACTGCGAAGACTCTGGAAAAGCTGCTTGTGTTATGCCGTTGGTTTTCGCTCGCCAGACTGAGTTAAAGAAGCGAATCCGCATGCGGTTTTTTTTTCGCACCGAAAGCATCGACATATTTTAATACTGTTGATAATTGACTTTTATTTGTGTATATTTAATTCAGTTTTATTTGTGCATTATCTGGGCTTCGCTGCTAGCCTAACTAGCCTCGAATATACGCCACTGTCTAAAGAGCTGCGTATATCCAAAGACCAGTGCGGAGGCACTCCATCTTGCCGGTAAATGATGTCTTGAATATCTTGGAGTTGTGGAATTGCAAATTGTTCTAACATGTCCAGGAAACGGTTGGTTCAGCAAAGAAAAAGGGCCATATCACTCTATCTTCCAATAGGCAAGCCCAGGCATTAACCATCGGGCAGTCTCTCTCGTGTGCTACGACCACATGGGGATTTTCCGTGCCCCAGATTCGGCAGTTATATTTATTCACTCTGCCAGATACATGGAATGTGGACTCCTTGCTGAAACAGGTCAGTGAAAGGTGCGTGGGCTCTTCGTCAGTGCGAATAAGCATGCCTACCACAAATGTTTTTCGACGTGGTTGATCGTTTGGTCGAAGTTTTTGCACTAACTGCACTTTATATGAATATAGGCGTAGACGTTTATGCAGAACCTGGCGAACGTTGCTCACGGTATTTCGAGTTCACGACTGGCGACGCGGACGGACTTCTTCGAGCTCCTTAGATAAGCCTTACGCACGTCTTCCACGCTTTCGTCCGAAATGGTAGGTCTCCCGGTGCTTTTGCTTTTCAAGACATTTCCTGTTGCTTTGAATTTATTTACCCATTGTTCGATGCTCCTTCCTGTCGGCGGCTGTCTCCTGTACTCCGTTCTGAACTTAGACTGAACTGTTGTTAGAGATTTTTACTCCGCAAACCAAAACACACATGCTGTTTTCTCAACTGAGGAAGCCATATCTGTTATATTCCATGTTTGACGAGATTTTTCATTACGTGAGACACCTGGCGCCATCTATCATTGGACTTAACAAACTTTAACACTTGCCACGTCTCTTGACGTTTAAAATAAGTTTTTTATCGTATTTTTTAATAGCATACTGAAGCTGTATAATTCATTTATAAACACCCTGTATATGTAACTTCCAGCGGGGAGATGGGTATTTCAGATTTCTGATAATGTTCTTCCCGCCTAAATCCGTTCTTTCTCCTTCCTGACTACATGACTGGGAGAATGGTCCTACTCCCCCGAAGTCCCAAGTTTGACTCTGTCTTACAACCACCGTATTTTTCCACTTTCCATTCTTTCTTTCTACGCTCTTGAAGGAAGACGCTGCCTATGGTGCAAGGAGTTGTCAATTGGTGAGATCAATTCTCACACGGGACTTCCTCAAGAAGGTTTGTTCTTCCTACAGCTGGTATAAAGGAGGAGGGACTAGAGGTCTGCACAGGCCTCATTTGGAGAGCCCGTCCCCACCCGACCGACCCCTTTGAAATATCAGACACTCGGCCCAGCCTGACCAGTGATGTGCCATTTTGTATTATTTTTTTCTTTCTATTGTATTGTATTGAGTTGTAAAGATTAAATAATGAAATATTATTGAAAATATTTAGTTGAATGTAAGCCGAAAAATATTAGCTAAACTTTGGCAAGTATCGAAGAACATAACCTTTAAAGAGAGAGAAAAAAGAAGACTAATGTAGTGTTATCGCTTGCTAGTTCAGAGAAAGCGAAGAAATTCTCTCTTTCTCTGAACTAGTGAGCGATAACACTACAAAAGTCAGTACCAAAACGGATTAGTGATGGGAGAAACAATCGGTGTCGTCTCTCCGCCTCCTCTCTTTCTCTCTCTCACACACACCCCACTTCAGGTAACCCCGTCCCACACTCCACACAACACACATAAGTGCCTCTCCTCGCCTCTGTGATTACGCTCTGGGGTATGTCATGGAAGAAAGAAAAGCCAGCAAAACAGTTCAACAGACCAGGAAATCGGGAAACACAACTTTTTTCTTTCTTTACCATTGCGATAAAAAGAATGAGTCGACTTGGCCCGGGCCGACCGTATGTGTCTGGGGAAAAGGTCCATGCAGACCTCTAGGAGGGAGGTCGTTGCATTAGTTAGGCGGTCTTTTAACACGTATTTTTAGGCTTTCCCTCTTTTTGTTTGAGACATTCTAGGCTCACCCCTAATTTTTCTTTTCCTGAAGGGCATAGAGCTTTATGCCATCCTGTTCTTGTGACCCGATAGCTTAAGATTTATTTATTTATGGGGAGGGAAGGGCGTGCTTGTGTGTGTGTGTATGTGTGTGTGTGTGTGTGTTGCTTGTTTTATTTATTTAACTTTGTAAAGTCCGTGTCCGTATCGTGTTGTCGGTGTCGTGTCGTGCATTTGTTCCGTGGGTTGTCCCAGTCAACGAAGGAATTGTTTTTCCGAAGGATCTGTTAAGTGCCTTTTTGCAGTGAAGGCGAATTTCTATCTACTGTTCTCGTTATATAAACCCAAGTCATCATTTACTGATATTTCAAATATTGTATTTCCATAAAATATTTTCCATGAATTTATTAGCATTTCTAACAGGAATTTTTTTCTGTTAGGAAGAGTAAAGTTCAGTTGTAGTTTTTTCGTTAGAAAACTACTAATTGCACACTTACTGTTAACCTGCCAAATTTTCATTTGGGGGTGGGGATTTCTGTATTTACAGTTGCGATTTTCCATGCATTTTTCACCATTTCTGAAAGAAAAGTTTCCTGATAGGGCGAGGAATTTTTTTTGTTAGACAACTACTGATTGCACAGTTCAAAAAATTCCACGATATACCTTTATTTCACTAGATTTCGATCTTCTGGCAAAAGACGCTTACAGTCAAACGTTAGATGTCATTTTTTTCTATTCATTTAATCCGACACCGTGTTAGTTTTTAAAGAATAACGTATGTTAACATCTCAAGATGTGTGAAGGACGTCTTTCTTTTGGTCCTTTTTCTACTCATTTCCTCGGGTGTAGTAATACAATAGGAGTCTCTTTTGTACAGACGACTCATGCAGATGAACAAATTACGTTTCAAGGCAGGACACGTGCAAAACGGAAGCTAATCCTCTGCTACGGAAATACAGGAAGAAGTAGCCAGACGTACACGCATTTTCAGAAACGATTGTGCCCTTTAGGGAACTATTTCTGTTTTCAAGTTAGTCGCGGAAAAGCCAGGCCACGGATAGGATAATAGGGACACCCGTTGCATACTAATCAAATCAGATGTCAGCCTTCAAAAAAAATGACACATTTTTTCTTTCTAGTGGCACGTAATATGATTAAAAATATCTTAACTTCGGAAATGCAGTTCGCTGAACGGGTGGGTTTGAGCTTTCAGTTATTTCCTAGCAATTGCACCTGAATCGCAGTTAATTCGTCCAATACATCACGACCCTTAGAAAAACTATTAATGCAATATCGGGAGTTCGGACAACTGGCCAGTAGACAATTGGCCACACAGACAACTCGCGACAAAAGTTTATGGGCCGTATAGAAATTGCCGTTTCTTAGCCCTGTAATGAGAATTGAATCGAGAAAACATTCTATGTAAGCCAAGTGAAAATCGTATTTTAATTTGGGCAAATAAAAGTTCATTCGTGAATACAAAATAAATGACTTAGCACATGTTTTAAATGGTGTTCGACGAAATGAAGGAATTACAGCATGACTCATGCTATATTCGGAAAAGGACGATAAGGTTGGATTTTTTAATAATGCTGCACTTTTACTTAGGTACTAAATGTTTACATCACATGTCAAGTTATCAGTATTTCTCTTTTACTTAGGCACTAAATATTAATTACTATGTTTTATGCGTAGGCCCTTTTGACAGTTTTTATTCTACCTATGTCATATTCATAACATTTATGAGTCCACTCAAATGAATCCTATTGCGTTGTTATTTAAGCACTAAATATTCATTATGGGTCTAGGCCTAATAATTGTTAATGATAATGAGGTAAAATCTTTTGTGCACACCAATTACTCAAGTAAGGAGTAATATAGGAACACTATAATTTTTCTACGCAGAGCAATTTCATGGCTCTAAAACTGTATGTGGCGAATTGTCCGGTGGCCAGATGTCCTAAACTCGCAGTATCGACATTCAGATCTTGTTAAAATTAACGATATTCTCAATGGTACCTGAAGTTCTTGTTCGACCTGGCTAAAAATATCTTTCAGACGTGGCTGTCTTTGTTGGGCCTTGACAAGAATATGGTCTACTATCATGGAAATCTGCCTCAAACTTCCCTAAATAATTTTAAAGATGTGTACTTCATCGTTTATTTATTTCTCTCTCTCTCTCTCTCTCTCTCTCACACACACACGCTCTTAATTTAAAGTCAACGTGTTTTATGCTTAAAATGCTATAATTTTATATTGCTTATCAGAATTTTTTTTTAAAAACCCGGACAAAATCAATATGCTTTGCAAACTATACATGTCTCTCCTAGAAACTGGTACGGATCTCAAGTTCGGAATCTAAGCACATAACCATTCTTGGTAATGCGTATTTCTCGTAATACCTAATTTCAAGATGTATTTGTTTCTACGTATCAACGGTTTCAGAACGTTTTTATTTCCCCTCTTTCCATCTACTATAAACTGAATCAGACACATCATTCCTCCAGTGATGCGCAGGAACATGAGGAAACATTTTAATCCTTTAATGTTTCCCTGAATACACAGGATTCGCCTTTTCAAATGTAGGACTACAGCTCCCTGGCAAAGGCAGAAAATGCGCCAACATCAGGACACACACGTGTGTATGATTCTGTTTTGTCCCTATGGCAGTTACCCGTGTATTAATTTCGTATCAGAAGTCGATAATGCTTCAATTTAATCAATTTCTTATTCCGCATTTCAAAAGGCAGAATTTTAGTAAATACAGAAGAACCCCTATTTAACGAAAGCGCATGGTAACGACCGAAATTTTGTTAATTCGATGCTTAATAGTTGGTTTTTGCATTAATACAGAATGAATTTTGCACATAACTTGGGATTATTATAGCATTTTAAACTTGTTAAAATTTTTATTGCTATTTAAGCTAGTCTTTATTAGAGGCATTAACTTTAACACTAATAGTGTTAGAATCTTATTAACGTTTGTTGGTCTTTATTACTACAGTACTGCACTTACGTAATGTATTCATTTCATCCGATTCAGACCATTCTGAATTTAAAAAAATAATTAAAACTTGACAATACAATGACGTGATAAAACGTGCGTAACACACTAATATAAGACCTGAAACCTAATTTTTGCAAAAATAAAATCATCCTACCGTAAAGAATTGTATGGATCATCCTTCAAAGAAATTACTAATGTTTCTTCACAGTTTCACATCTATTAACCAATTAAGCGGCCGATGTAACTGAACGAAATGGTGCCCAAAATTTTCTGAGCTCCTTAAAAAGAAATGTTCACACAGCTGCTGGGTTTTCTGAAAGTACTCTAAAACAATTAATTTCCCCTCTCATCTGGGCAATACCGACCGTAAACCTGTCGCTGGTGATAAGCGCTCCCTTCTGGTTCTTTATTTCCTGCTCCATGACCCACGACATGATCGGATATAGGGTTACTTCCACTGACACGGACATCACGCCACTGGATAGAAACAAGTGACTCAAACATCTCACACATTTCTCAGGTTCCTTGCCATTCTTATAGATCAGTAATCACTCATAAAGAATCAATGTCAATCATTTCCCTAAATGACCAGTTTGAATAACAAAGCTAAGGGAAAGCAATTCTTTCCGATCCGAAGTTTCACACGTTCCAGCCGTAATCAACCACTTCTTAGACAGCGAATGCATTCGTTCAAGATGATGTTATCCCATTTTACTAAACCTGAGTTCATTTTTTCCAGCCGGGTAAATGATTAAAGTGCAGGATGATGATATGAAACATATTCGATAATCTGAGCTGAATATCTGTAAGAATCTTAATATCCTAGCTAACTTGAATCTTCGAAGAGAAGATTCCCTCCCCTCTCAATCTCTCTCTTCTTCTTAAGCTAAACTCCCTCGCCATTAAAGAAAGGGAAGTCTTGGGGGCACTGAAATTATTTCTTTTGTCTTGCAAGTATTTTATTTCACTCTCCATTTTACTTATATGCCGTTTGTGTTAACATGAGTCGTAAGTTCAGCGCTCTTTTAACTTGTAGAAAAGACCAGCAACTTTTAAACGACGTAGACGACTGTATTTTAAATAAAAATGCTTTAGACATTGCAAAAAGTGCAGTGTCGACAATTTTAAAACATTATCAGAAAACTAAAGTTGCTTGTGCTTACAGCCACTTTGAACCTGCGTGAAAAAGTATGCGCACCGCAAAAATCGAATTCGAATTTGCCTTAATGATGTGGATTAGAGAAGCAAAAAGTGAAAAGTTTTCTTAAAGTGGTGTTATTTTGCAAAGAAAAGCGCAATTTTTCGCTGATGCTCTCAAAGGAGGTAAATTGCATGGCGTGAAACGGTTGGATTCAGAGTTTTAAGGACAGACATGGCATTATCTGCAAAAAAGCATATGGTGAGGAAGCAGCAGTGAATATAGAAACCACGAACGATTTCCGTAGTGAAAAATTGCCCTCACTTAAAAAAACTGTAACTTTGTAAAATTCTTAACGCGGATGAAACTAGTATGTTTTGGTGAGCTCCTCCTCGTCGTCCTGTACACATAAAACGTATAAAATGTACAGGCGGCAAATGTAATAAACAAACGGGTGACATATTTAGTTGCGTGTAATCATAAAAGTTGTTAACATATTCAGTTTGCGATGGCTCATAAAAGTTGTCTTTACTTACAATTAAACGATCAGCAAACCTGAATGTTTTAAGGGCGTTAAAATGCTGTGCATAAAAAACGATTTCAACAAAAAGACATGGATGAATGTTTCTATATTTAGCAAATGGGTAAATCAACTGGACCAGAAGTTTCGAAAGTAAGGAAAAAGCATATGCTTCATGTGGATAACTGTAGCGCCCACTGCAAATTCACTGATTTGAAAGCAATTAAGATTGTTTTTATTTGGACGGGGGATGGGAATGGGTTAACGCCCACGGTGAGCAACTCGATGGGTGATCAGCAGTAGTCCGTCCCTAATTTAGGGCCACTGGTCCAAGGAAGGGAAAGAGCCAGAACCGGACAACAAACACAACATCTATGCCTTACCGGGATTCGAACCCGGACTCATCTCCGACGAATGGTCATAAGCCAGCGCTTAGACCACTGCGTCACAAGGACGGGCAATTAAGTTTGTGCTTTTGCTCGCAAATACAACAGCTAAACTCCAACCATGTAACCAACGAGTAATTAGGTGCATAATGACACTTATTCGGAGAATTCGTATGGCCATTTATTGTTTTGTTCAGAAGATTCAGTTCAATCTTACTCTGTTAGATGCTTTTTGACTTTGCTAAGAACTGCTTGGGGATGTGCTTCTTCAAAGACCGTTAAAAATTGTTTCTGCCAGGCAGGAGTTGTTGTTGATGAAGAGTCAACTTTAGACGAAACATTACTTGATGAAATTCCAGATTTATGTTCCACACAGCTATTCAAGAACATTAGCCAATTATTTATCTAATCAACTAAATTAAAATTAAAGGGAAACTGTAGTAAAGAACTCCATAGAGTTATTACTCTCATTTTACTTACGAACGGACATGGTTTAATAGCTTTCAAGAGCCAGTAATGTAATCGGATTTTGGCATTTTCTATTTTCCTTAAATTTAAAAGAAAAATACAAACAGCTCTAGCTCACTCTATTAGAAGCGATAATTTGACAAATAGTGAAAGGGTTGTAATATAAATTAGGTAAATTTCCACTGTTTTGATCTCGTTTTTTACACTTTCCAACCGTAGGTTGAAGAAGCGTATATGCTCCAGCTTTGTCCGTCTGTCCGTCCACACGATAACTCGCGTAAAAATGGTTCAATTTCGATGAAATTTTAGTATATGATAGGAGATCACCTGGAGACGAACCCTGTTGAAAATGGGCGAAATAGGGTCAAAGGTCAGGACATAGGAGCGGGATCCATTTCATTGCACTTTTGCGTCATAACTTCAGTAAAAATGGTTCGATTTCGATGAAATTTTAGTATGTCCACCTGGGGACGAACCCTGTTGAAAATGGGTGAAGTGAGTTCAAAGGTCAGGACATAGGAACGGGTTCCATTCCATCGCCCTAATCAAATACTATTAAAGGAGCAATTCTTGTATCTATGTAAATTTTATTTTGAAAACGGCTTTGAGGATTTTGATGAAAGTCGTTAACCTACCGTTTTCTGGTACTAGAAATCGATTTAGCTTGATATCGACTTTGGGAAAATTCGTTTAGTGGGTTAAATAACCACCCCGAATTACCACGTTTTAGTGTCATGACGTCGTCCTATTAATGTTTCCCATGCTTAGAAATCTTATGACGTCGCACTCTCGCAATTGAGATGTTGGCGCGTGGTCACGCCATCTGCCTTCATTACGTCACGCGTTGTGTGTGGATCCTATTAAAGTTTTATGACGTCATACTCTCGCGAGCAGATCGTCACGAGTCCCATCTGCCTCATTATGTCACGCGTTGAGTGCGTATTACGCATTACTCCTATTTTCTTCTAAAACAAAAAGTGAGTTGTGCCAGCTGATTGGAGTTGATGCGTAGTACAGTATAAGCAACGGAACGCTGATGTGTTTTTCCCTTTCAAAGGTAAACTGTTAATATAGCATTTTTTTTGTTACGTTTTTGAATAGTCACTTGATGACGAGCGTATCCGCTGTGCTAAAATATGATTTTTTATTATTTATTTTTTCATTTTTATTAATTACTATTAACAGAGTGTCACGTGGATGGTAAAACAATATAAAAAGTATGGCTGGTCGACCCCCTACGAAACGTGGACGTTTCAGCTTTAATAAGAAGAATAAGTAGAATACGGCAGTGTTGGAACAAGAACAAGCGGAAGAAGTAAATATGGAACAGCTTGGGCATTCAAGAGCCGATGGTTTCCGATCACATTCCACTCTCGAAACATATGACCTTCCATTGGAAGAAGATCAGCCTACAAAAAGACCATTCCGAGCAGCTAAGGCGAGGAGCATGGAAACAATGTCCGACGTTATTATAACCCTCAATGAATTTATATCGGAAGAAAACCTCGATCAAATGCGGCGAATAAATAGACAGCGAATCGCAGCTGAATCATCCGAAGAACGTAACCAGCTCTTGGAAGAACTATGAAGCTCTTCATCACAGTGAAACGCAACCAAAACCGCGGATGAACGTGTTCAGCGACTGGACCCTTGAACGACTTACCATTACTGTACTTGGAAATAACATATCAAAATAAAAAAAAAAAGAATTGTGCCCTCATCTCCCCTTTAACCGAGCGATGCTCGGTGTTCCTGATATTGCGTTATAACTTACGTAAAAATACTTCGATTGAGACAAAACTTTATCATGTTGTTCCGGAAGTATATTTTACCGGTTCTGTTGAATATCATCGAAATGGGGTCGAAGGTCAGGTCATAGGAGCGAGATTTATTTTACAGCCATTATCCTCAAAATTTGAGAAATAACTTGAGTAATGATTTCTGGTATGTTGGAAAGCGTATCATAATCAATGCATTGCATGATTTTACTAACTTGTTAATATATGTATTACAGATGTCTCATCTTTTGCGCGATCTCATTTTACGCGTTTTCGCTATAATGCGACTACACAAAATTCAAAATAAGAACTTCAGGTGGAAGTGGAGCAATTAGCAAATTTATATGCGCATTACACGGTCGATTGTGGACGGGGTTTGTCGTTAGCTTATCCAAACCTACAAAACAAAAAACATCGTGGCATGCATATTTGATTCGATAATTCCTCGCATGTTTACCCATTTGATGTTTTGCCCTATTTTAGAGCGAAAATGGCGGATATCAAGAGCAAAGCTGAATTACTTCACCTGTAGGGTGAGAAAAAATGTTGCCTGTCAGCTCTATTCTAACTATTTCTTACACAGACCTGAACATTGCCATTTCACCGACCTAGAGCGTTCAGGAGAGGAAGAAAACGATCCAGATTTATCTGTAGTAGTTGATTAATCATCCGATTTAATTAATCACAGTATCAATGTACTAACTGATCAAAAATAAGCAAATGCATTTCTTTGCAAATTGTAGACACGTAATATTTTTTTTATTTTAAAACGCATTTCCTGTTTACCCACGATAAAATCGATTCACTTTAAGCGGCGATTTCGCCGAACCAATTAATCCCAGAATACGAAAGACACCTACATTTTTATTTATCTGTGGAATAATTTCCAAAAAAACGAACAGCTTTATTTAAAAAAGTACTCATTTTAATAATTGATCCTACCAATGTTTAGCCTTTCCAGTGAGAAATGTTTTTTTTTAATTTGGTCACACCATTTTTTATAGTGAATCGTTTCTGCTAATTTTAATCGATATTTTACCGGATAAACTTTGACATCACAAAAGTATATTCTACAGTGTTCACCTCCTAATATGATAATTTCTATGTTTGCATGCATGTAAATTTTAAAAAACAACTCTAGGAAATACATTATTTCCGTTACTTAGGTAATTGACTGTATACACCAAAGAGCCATTACTTTATGACCACCTACCTAATAAGATGTAGGACCTCTTTAGCCCGCAAAGCAGCGGCCACTCGGCGAGGCATCGATTCGATGAGGTGGCGATAGGTATCCTGGGGTATCTGGTAACATAATGTCAACAGCAGGTCTTCCAGTTCCCGTACATTTCGGGGTGGTGGTGATTTAGCGTGAACCCGCTTTTCCAAATCGAACTACAAATGTTCGACTGGGTTTGTGTCCGGTGAATTTGGAGGCCAGGGCATTAACAGAAAGTCACCAGCATTTCCTCGAACCACTTCTTAACGATTCTGGTAGTGTGGCATGGCGCATTATTCTGTTGGTAGCGGCCATCACCAGCAGCGAACACAGTTGCCATGAATGGGTGAACTTTGTCCCCAACGATGTTCAGATACCTGACAGGGATTGTGCTATTGGGATAATGGGGAATAACGTGTCCCAAGAAAACATCGCCCACAGCATAACACCGCCGCCACCAGCCTGTTTCCGCCCAACAGTGCATCCAGGTGCCATAACCTCCGTTGGCAATCTGCGTACCGCGCTCGGCCGTCTACGTGATGCACCAGGAATCTTGATTCGTCAGACCAGGCCACTTTCTTCTATTCATCCACAGTGCAATCTCGATGATCGTGGGCCTATTTTATGCGCTGTTGGCGATGACGTGTAGTGAGCATGGGGACCCGGCTAGGTCTTCGGCGACGCAGGCCCATGCGCAGAAGGCTGCGATGAACGGTGTGCTGTGACACATTGCCCTGATCACCACTGTTGTAGCTGTGGTCGCTCTGAACAGTGCGGGAGAGTTTGTGCTCCCATATGGCATCAATGAGCTACGGACGACACACGTCTGGACGACGGTTCGTCTTTAGGTAATCTGTGCACCGCTTTTAATACGTACTCGCTACAGCTGCACGTGAACAAGCCACGCCGTTTCCAACATCGTACTTCCCAGGCGACGTGTCATCACAATTTGTCCTTTATCAAACTTCGGCAGCTTTCCCCATTCTGATTCCGCACACCACTAACCGAAAGCCGGTCCTCGGGTTGTATATGTACTGCTCTGTGAGCTTCACCTGCGCCACCGTTCGGTTTCCAGGCGCGCTCATTTCTCCAGGCTGAGGGTGGTCATAATGTAACGGCTGATCGGTGTAAATCTGTCCGAAATCGTCATCTTTTTTTAAATCTGCCTTACCGCTGTCTTCCACATTCTTGTATTCTTTAGCATTTCTACAGGCATTTTGCCATATCTCCAGAAAAATTTTCAGACTTCTTTACTACTCTGAGAATTTTTTTTTTTTTTTTGATTGGAGGTTTAGCGACCACCGTGAGCAACTCAATGGGCTATAAGCAGTCGCCCGTCCCTGATTTAGGGTCACTGGTTCCAGGGAAGGGAGAGAGCCAGTGCCGTAAGACAAACACAACATCCATGCCTGAACGGGATTCGAACCCGGACCCCTTACGGACGAATGATCAGAAGCCAGCGCCTTAGACCACTGCTCTACCGGGGCGGCTACTCTGAGAATACAAGCACATCAGAGACTACTTCAGCTAATTCGCCCATTTGACGTTTTGTCTATCTTTATCTGAAGATATTCTTACATTACATCTGCTTAACTTCTGCGTTTATGGTTCCCACGGTCGTTCGAATTTAAACAGAAAAAAACATCATATACCTGTATATCTACCAGCATTTCCTCGAACCACTCCTTCACTTAACCATAAGAATTGAGGTTTGCATGTATCCTTCACATAACCAGAATTGAGGTTTGCATGAGTTATTATGACTGCCGTTTCTTTCTTTTCATATTGAGACAGAATAAGGTTTATAAATAGGCGAGTAAACTGGGAATTTATGTTTCTCAGTATAGCAGTTCAATTTCCGCAAGAGTTGTTGTTTGACTTGAAAATCCTTTAATAGCGACGTGCTTGGTATACCAGAAAAGCTTCCCATCTCTCGTTTGGAGGAAACCCGCATTTATTTGAAACCAAGTCGCGAAATTCGATCATGTGAAATAGATAAGGGCGAGATGTCCTTTTTGCTTCACTTAATCCATCTCAGATTAATTCAATGAAAGCTTATTGAGTGCTTCTACTATATAAAGTATTAAAGACTAGGAACACACTACGTAACTCAGCCATGGAACAACATGCCCTGCAATCCAAGTGTAACATAACACAAAAAGATACAAGTAAGTATAAATACACTGCATATTTTTAACTTCGGAGAACGGCTTTTTTCTTTTTCAGTCTCTTTAGAATGCCTTGGCACCTTATCTACTAATATTTTCTCATCTTGGGTGATAACTGACGTGATATCTTAGAATATTTTTACATTGCTTATATTATTCATTGGATCATTCAATGGGACTATTTGAGATATTCAAATCTCTTGTTGTTCTTCAGCTTGGACAATCTCGTTTTAAGCCCTCAACGAAAAACTTCTTTTTCTTGTCTCAAAATTTTGCCTCAAATAAAGTAAGAAATGTTGACTCTAGCAGCAACATTCTGAATCATTGTAATTAATTACAGGAGTTGTGGAATGCTAACGTGTACAATAATAGTTTTTTTATAGATGTTACCGGCATGCTCATAAGCCTATTATCATATAATTATTTATTAGCGCGGCCCAACGTTTTAATGAATAATGTACGTTAAAAAGTGTTTCTTGACATGACATTAATGCAGGACAGGCATCACAAATATCGTTTTTCATATCCCGTTTTATAAACCCATACCCTCCCTCCCCCAAATTAATTTTTTTTTACGTTATCAACAGGTTAAAAAAAACTCCTTAAATATTCAATATAAATAACCTTGTGAAGAAATGTCTTCCAGCCTGATGAACAAAGGTATATCACTACAACGTTTCGTGAAAGATAACAAGGATTTTTATTTCCGACAAAGCACTGGTAGAGAACAAACAGAATTTTAATGAATTTTGTTCATTATTACATGGCTCAGAATTTTCATTAAATACCTCATTAAGAAATTGAAAGAAAATGTTTATTGGTGTTGAACTTAAGCAGTACTTTTTGGCATTATCGTTCAGAAAAATAGACATTTTATTTTAACATTCAGATTAGAAACAATGTATTTCCATCCACAAATAAAATATCGCAAGTCAGAAAAATGTATCCGGTCAGAACATTTTTGCTACTATAAAATATGTACTTTCAGCGGGTTGTTAATTATAGAGTGGGTAATAACAGTTTAAAAAATTAACTTTGTATTCATTACTTCTAGTGTATGCTTAATAAAAATGACGCAATAGGAAATAAAACATTTCATTAACGGAACACAATGAATTCCATATAAAAATGAAAATAGAAACCACATTTGACAGCAATTTTGACAGCATCAAATATTTATTTTGACTGCATGCAGTAAATTTCAGTTTAGACTCATTGTCCATGACAAGCATGTGTTAAAAAAAAATTCATATATTCTAACAAGCATTAACGCACATCATCTCATGGAGAGTGCTTTCATCATATTTTGTAATACTGGCTTGATACGAATATAATGGCTTTCCTAAATTTAAATCCAGTTTTATAAGACCTCTACAAGATAATAGTTTCAACCGAAAATCATTTCGTTTCTGAATGTGAAAGCATTTTTGAAAATTCTCCGCTGGAAGTAATTTTCATTGGAAAGTTCAGCATGCTTGCTTTTCTTTACTATGAAGGCATTTTTGAAAACCTTCTACCGAAAGTCACTTTCATTGGTAAATTAGAAGTACTCATAATAAACTTTTTCGCGGCTCCGGTGGGCAAGCGATTTAAGGTCCTAGCCTCCGGCCATTCATCCGAGATTGGCCCGAGCTCAAAGCACTGATGAGGCATGAGTGGTGTGTTTGTCTGATGGCCCTGGCGCTGTCACTTCCTTGGAACCAGTGGTTCTAAATTACAGACGGGTGACAGCTCATAACCCTACGAGTTGCTCATGGTGGTCGTAAATCCTTCTTCCCAGGAAACTTGCTCTGCTTTATCCCCATCTTGTGAGGCTAACCTAGAGTTCATCACGATAAGATAATGATACTGGACAAATCGTACCATCAAAACTTGCAATGGAAAGCTAGTGGGAACTGCCAGTTCAATGATTATCAGTCAGATCGTTGTTGATTTACATCGAACTGTACTTGTACAATAGGAGGACTGTCATCAGAAAACCATCAAATATTTCATCAAACAGAAGTCATCGCTCTTTCCACGTTTATAAGTGAGTCACGGAAAAATTATCATTGGCCACCACCGGGAATCGAACCTAGGATCTTCCAGTTACGCGCCGGATATGCTTCCACTGCACCACAGTGGCCTCGAATTCCTCCAGACTCACATACACTAACAGCCAAGCCGATTGGCAGATAGCTTCTTGGAGCCCCGCACTATGCTGGGGATTCACGAAAGATGGTAAGCACCAACTGAACAAATAATCAGAAGGCGAATGAATAATTAATACAGAAATTTGACGTGGATTAGGAACATCAAACAGAAGTCATCGCTCTTTCCACGTTCATAAGTGAGTCACGGAAATATTCTCATTGGCCGCCAACGGGAATCGAACCCAAGGTCTTCCAGTTATGCGCCGGATATGCTTCCACTGCATCACAATTATTTGTTAATATTTTTTTTATTAATTTCTAATTATTTGTTCAGTTGCTGCTTACCATCTTTCGTGAATCCCCAGCATTGTGCGGGGCTCCAAGAAGCAATCTGCCAATTGGCTTGGTAGTTAGTGTATGTGAGTCTGGAGGAATTCGAGGCCGGTGTGGTGCAGTGGAAGCATATCCGGGGCGTAACTGGAAGAAACTGAGTTCGATTCCCTGTGGCGGCCAATGAGAATTTTTCCGTGACTCACTTATAAACGTGGGAAGAGCGATGACTTCTGTTTGATGTTTCTAGTCCACGTCAAATGTCTGTATTAATCACTAAATATTTCTTCATGCATGAGTCGCAATATTCTGCAGTGAACCATCGAAATATTTTCTGCCGTGAACATATTTGAAATATTTTCACTGAGAACATCGTAATTTGTAAACGGTTTCTTCAGTGCTCCAGAGTGAAACCCCATTAGCTAACCTTTTTCTACCCTACGCTTTAATGTATATCTTCTACGAATGACATCGCTAATGAAAGCTCGGTCGACAGTAGTTTTAAAGTGGTGTTCGCACAGCCCTGCGTAGTCGCAATAGGAGGGTTTAACAGTGATTTTCTTATCACAGTGACAATGGTGTCAATTCCACAGAAGTAACAGCGACTTTAAACGGTTACTTTGTCACCGTTTCCGACAGCGGTGACGGAGCTGTAATTATACCGGAACTGCGAGTCACCGTCTTACTTGTAACAATGACAAAATCACTGCTTATGACAGAGCAGTAAGGGAACGGCGAGTCACCGTTTCACTTATAACAGTGACAAAATCACTGTTGCATTCGCTCACTTTGAATTCTTTGTTTACGAGCGAATGCACAGCGAAAGCCAAAACAAAAACTGTCTTAAGCGTGGAAGAAAGAGGAGACTGAAAGAAAGCTTACATCACTAGCGACATCTATGATGTTTCAACAGAAAAGCAGACAATTTGTTTAGACTAACACCCTTTCTCGTCACTTTCCTGATCCACGAGTTTCTTTTTCTATCTTTCGCGGTTATACTAAGCATACATCTATCTCCATGCTTCATAGAGTTGTCCGCAGCCTTTGTGTATCCTCTACATGCATCTGAAATTTTAAATTGCGCAACTGATCATACTGTTACAGGGCTGTTTACTAAGTTTGTTTCAGTGCCCGTTCTCAAGGGTTAGTAAGACCTTCGCTATAAAGATTTTCGAAGTTCGGGGTTTTACCTGAATTTTCCCTCGATGATGAAACAAATAAATAAAGTACCTTCTAAAGTTAAGAGTCGTTCTTTTGTAGTGAAGAACATATTTATTTAGTTAATTACGGTGAGCTGTCTTCAAAGTTTTGTCCTGTTTCTTTATCATACTTTGTATTATTAACAAAAGGATCCGTTTTTGCTTATTATTATGTTGGGTTTTTCTCTCTGTTATCTCGCTGCTAAGTTTTTCGTTTCCAAATTTAATATCTGCTCGGTCTCACTTTTCAGCATCGGACATTCTAAATT
Organism: Macrothele yani; assembly: GCA_039090855.1. Taxonomy (NCBI): domain Eukaryota; kingdom Metazoa; phylum Arthropoda; class Arachnida; order Araneae; family Macrothelidae; genus Macrothele; species Macrothele yani. The sequence continues at coordinate 17,854,404 of CM077017.1, forward strand.
TATTTCTCTTTCGTCTCACTTCTTTTTTCTCGAAGGGCAAAGACACTATCCCTGGCACGGAGATACCTTTTACTTCTAACCTCTTTCTTCAAACGCCAGATCAAAAGTCCTTTTCTTTGTATTTTGTCTCTCTTAGCAGAAAGCTCGCGAGATACTTTTAGAACACTTGTTCAGCCCGATGCCAATCCTGCGTGAATCCCTCGTTACCGCCAAATATCGCTGTGCATTATCTGCTGCTGACCCCCTGACCTATCAACTGTTCTTCGACCCACCATGGAAACTGCCTCCATTAAGTTGAAGATGTGAGAATTTCTTGATACCCTCGGATCGGACAATAATAGCGTTAGAAAAGTGTTCTGCCTCATTAACGCAGCTGGCGTTGAACTGGGGAAAAGGGGGACCATCTCCAAATAAGCACTAATGAAAAAGGGAGATGATTTTAATTCACCATATATACAAAATGGTTATTAAAGTCTACCGTTTTTTTAATGTAAGATCCCATGGTTACAATACACAGAAAGCAAAGGATTCGTAAACTGGAGCAAACTGAACGGAATGGTAATTAATTCCAACGTGGAGAAAGGAGCTTAACGGAAAACATCATTCGAGTAGAAATGAAATGGTTAAAATAAAATACTATTTAAAAGTATTTTCGAACAATTTTTGTTCTTGCCAAATTCCATTCTATCCAGCAGGACTAAATTAAAAAATCAATCGAATTTATTCCCAATTCAAGAACTGAATCATAAATACGCAGTTGATGTGGATTAGGAACATCAAATAGAAGTCATCGCTCTTTCCACGTTTTTTATAAGTGAGTCACGCAAAAAATCTCATCGGCTGCCACTGGAAACGAACAGTGGGTCTTCCACTTACGCGCCGGACATGCTTCCACTGCACCACATCGGCCTCGAAATTCTCCAGACTCACGTACGACAAACTGCCAAACCACATGTCAGGTTTCTTCATTTGGAGCCCCGCACAATGCTGTGGATTCTCCAAAGATGAACAGCAGCAACCAAACAAATAACTAGAAGACGAATGAATCATAAATACAAAGTTGACGTGGATTAGGAACACCAAATAGAGATCATCGCTCTTTCCACGTTTTTTATAAGTGAGTCACGGAAAAATTCTCATCTGTCGCCACCGGGAATTTTTCCGTGACAGACTTATAAAAAAGTAGAAAGAGCGATGGCCTCTATTTGATGTCAAGAACTGAAATTAGGAGGAGCACAAAGCCAGAATACACACAATTCAGGTGATTAGCTCTTTCGCTGTGGGAAGTGAAAGGGAAAACACGTCACCCATGTCTTGGATTTGAATTCGAACCCAATGCTCACAGTCACAATAGCTCACGTCCTAGATCACATCTATCTCACCAAAAAAATCATACAGAAATGGACACTAACGTCACCTAGTGTCAGAACTCTGCGTCGTGAAAAATTCAATAGAATATTCCAAATGTTTCACGAAGTGAATGGTATCCGGCGTTAAAAGGATTTTTCAAATTGGCCATATAGAATAGGACATAAGGAATTGTACATTCGCACCCCCTAGCGGCTAAATTGTGAGCACAATTTAAATGCACGTGAAATGCTCTTGTTGGGAGTGGTAGCTGACAAAAAAGGAATTACTTAAAATAGGTTTTCAGACGTGCAGATACAACTGTAAAAGCGATGCAAACAGAAATGTGCGCGTATACAATGTACACTCTGTAGTGGCATAGTAGCAAACCTATACTTTGAGAAAAATTAGAAACAATATACAAAGTATGCTTCATTAGAAACGCCATCCGATGAAAAAGAAATGTTTCAAATTGGTCTGTTTGAGGCAGAGACGTTGGTAAAGTAGGGTATACATCTACTTCCCCTGGCGCAAAAATTGTGCATTATTATGAACAGAAAATATGCGCAAAACTTTTTCCATCGAAAACGGCATCTTTTCTAAAAAAAATCAATCGAGTTTCAGGAGCGCAGATAGATCTGCAAAAGTATCCGAAGCAGATATATTCACTCACTTCCCCTGGTGGCCAAATTGTGAAATATGAAGAAATGGAAACTTTATTCAAACCGCTTTCTACCACAATCTATATCGGGTGCAAATAATTTTCGTACCGGTCTGTTAGAAGCACAGATATTGGGGAAAATGTTATAAATATTTACGTTTCCTGGCATGAAGACTTCGCATTAAATGTACGCAAAACAGTCTTCGTTGTAAAAGTTACCCTAAAAAAGAAAATAATTATTTCAACCAGATTTTCAGAAGCAATGACATGAATAATATACATTTCGAATTAGATAGCATCTGCTTTTACGCTGCATAGCGGTGAAGTTATATATCGCGAAAGGACCAAAAGGCAAGGATCAGTCTTCTAGCTGTTCACGCTTCGCAACGCATAAATAATTTTTCAAAACGGACAAAAAACTGCATAGGTATGATGTCCACATACGGACGGACATACATTGTGATAATATAAGAAAGTACTTTTTTTTCAAAAGACGCGTTAAAAATAGTCTTTAACAAAAAAAGATGACACCGAATGAGCAAGTCTTTTAAATTCTTTCTAACACAAACAAAAAATCTTCAAGCAGATTTTTAGAAAAACAAAAAGTTCAGAAAAAGAGAGAATGCGCCCCCTAGAGAGAAAATGGGCATAATTTAAAATGCTCAATGTGAACAGTGTTCTTCAAAGTGAAAGGAACCCGTTACGAAAAAAAAAAAAATAATCGGATTTCTAAAATCGGTAAAACATCCACCAATCGAAGTAGCTACTTACGCCGACTAATGCTGAAATGTCCGTTACAAAAAAATCTCAAATCGTGCACAAAATGTTTCTCATAGCGGATGACATCAGAGACAAAAAGGATTTTCTAAATCGAACAATTAGAAGAAGAGATGTAGACAAAAGCATGATATATAACTTGTCGCCCTCCAGCAGAAAAGCCCTATTTTACTTAAAGAAAAAATAGAAATAAAGAGTGAAACAAAATACTACCAAGAGACGATCATTCTAAGGGGTATTTAGAATCGGGACACTCTTTCAAATTGAAATCTACGATGACGTCCTTTGGTAGTTGATTTGCGAATAATAGAAAGGCAGAAAATATGTACAAAGCATTTTTCAGAGCACAAGCTATGCGAAGGGAAAGAAATTTTTGAAATACGACTTCTGCAAGCAGAGATAGCAAAAAAAAAAAAAAAAAAGGTTTTTGCATTTCGCAACTGGCGGGAAAATTGTGTATTATTTACAGAGGATAATATTTCCAATTTTGAGTGTAGTAAATGCCATACTGTACAAAAGAAATTTTTGCAATAGGGTTTTTAGAAGCGCAGACACAGTTGCAATCAGAAATCCAAATTAAGACCACCTAGCGTCTTTTGTTTTGTTTTTTTATTGAAGGTTTAACGACCACCGTGAGCAACTCAATGGGCTATAAGCAGTCGCCTTTCCCTAATTTACGACCACTGATTCCAGGGAAGGAAGAGAGCCAATGCCGTAAAACAAACACTACATTCATATCTCACCGTGATCCGAACCCGGCTTCTATCTCGGACGAATGGCTATAAGCTAGCGCTAATACCACACTAAAAAAATTTGCCCTACACTAAAAAAATTTCCGAAATTCATGACCCACTTTCCGTCATTTCTTTCATTAATTAACGAAGCATATTTCTGATTCAACCTTTTCCGTAAAATGACGGAAAGAAACTTGAATTTCACGGATTGTTCGTACCACGGGAAATTCTGATTTTTCAGAAACCTTACCGCAGTTTTTTTCTTATATTGGCGATAAATTACCGTTTTAGAGATGTGTTAACGGAAAATTCTGAATTTTCAGAAACCTTTCCGCAATTTCTTTCGTATATTAACGGAAAAACTCCTTTTTCAATTTTTCCGTATCCGTATGACGAGAAATTACTGGTAATAGAAGCAATTGGTGAAAATATTTGAGGTTTGATTAAACTTTTAAATTTCAATTGTCTATCAAATTTTGAAGTTCCGTAGCGAGATCAGATATTGTGGATAGCATGCCGCATGAATTTTGTTTATTGTAGCACAGTATAGATCTTCTCCTCTCCCCTATTTTGTGCACCAGCTATTTATCATATATTATGTTACTGTAAGAAACCGGTATACTTAACTTATTGTATACAGATGATTACACGATATCTACGCATCAGACTTTGGACAACTTGAGACAAAAGCTATTATAGCTATCAAGAACAATTTTTTTTATATTTAGGAGTTGTTGTTTTTTTTTTTTTTGTGAAATAATACTATAAAAAAGTACATTTCACCTTTTTAAAAATAATTGAAAATCATTGTCAGTTTGAAAAAATCAAGTTGCAAAGCATTTTATTGTTTCGAAAAATCACGATGAAAAATACTTAATTTCTGAAAAGTCCTCCTACAGAAAAAAAAATTATTACAAACCTATTCAGAAAAATAATAAGTTCTAACAGAAAATAAAATGACTAAATCACAGGCATTTATGCGAAAAAATAAAAATAAAAATTGATGGTGGCGCAATTTGTTTTACGATGTACGTGATTCGGTTTCTCGAGCGTTTGTAGCTCAGTGGTTAAATGCGTGCGTTACCTGTTGAACCAACCTAAACGACGGGGGTTCGATTCTGACTGCAAGGGTAAGGGCTGAAAAATGCAGCGTCGTAGATTTTGCGGAATTTCAATTTAAATACGGAAAAACTTGAAATGGACTTTTCTTAAACAAACTGACTTTCTGACTACGGAAAATCTGTAAAAATATGGAAGTTAATATAAACGGGCACTTTCAAAAGCGGAAATTTCTTAAAAAGATGGGCACCTACCGGCAACTTTTCTGCACGTTATTTTCAGAAATTTTCTGTGAATTCACACCTTTTATTTTTTACAGTGTAGTGTTAGAACTATGCACTATAAAAATGATAGGGTGCATGCGAAACGTTTCACAAAGTAAATGGTATCCGGTTTTTTCAAATCGGGCATTTACAAGCAGACATATAAAGAACAACAGTTTATACATTTGCTCCCTCAGCGGGTAAATTCTGCCTGATTTGGGGCAGGAAATACGCAAAACATATTTTCGTAGTTGGTGGTATCTGAAGGCAAAGGAATATTTTTAACCGGGAAAATATGCTGTAAACAGAAATATGAACTGACGCCTCCCAGTGGCAAACGTGTTCGTTTAGAAAGATTTGAAATTATTGGTCAACATTCCTCTCAAAAGGCTACCCGGCAATGAAGGGATTTTTCAAATGGGGCAATTACACGCACGGATTTCGAGAAAAAGAGGAATGATCCGTGGCGAAAAAACTATGAAATATTATGAGCAGGAAATATGTGCAAAAGGTTTCACGTGGTAAGCGGTATCTGACAAAAAAAATATTTTTTCTCAATCGAGTTTTCAGGAGCGCATTAATTGCTGCAAATACATCCGAAACAGAACTACACACTTACTTTCCCTTGTCGTAAAATGGTTCGGTACGGAAAATTATAAATTATATGCAAAACATTCCTCAGTCCCAACTATATCCTACCAAAAAAAGAATGTTTGAAATCGGGCTTTCAAAACCCGAGACGTCAGGAAAAAGGTAATTTTTATTTACGCCCCTAACGGCAAAACTGTGCTTTATTTGAAAACGAAACTGTACGAGTGTTCTTCCTTGCGCATGATATCGAAACAAAAAAAAAGTGTTTTTTCCAATCGAACACTGAGAAGCAATGATATAGAATGAAATATATTTTGAATTCAATAGATCTTCATTTCATTCTAGCGGCGACATTATGCATCGGGAAAATGACAAAGAGACGAGGACCATCATTTTCACCTTTTCATGCTTCCAAACGATGGACAAAGGTATAGAGATATGATGTCCACAGACAAACGGTCATGATGCACGTACTTTATTTTCAAAAGACATGCCAAAAATGTATTGGAGGAAATGGTCTTTGAGAAATATATTACAAAAGAATCTTGGTATGAATTTCAATCAAAATGTACTATTAATACATCTGAAACTCAGAAATTCTCTTGAAACAAAGAGCAAACATACCTTAAACATACTGAAGTTTAAAAACACTCAGGCAAAGATCAAAAGTTCCCGCATGGCTAAACGGTAAGCAATTTCAGAACTAGTAACATCTAAGGAAAAGTTTGTTGTTGAACTCCCCAAAAGATCAGCAGGTATCATAGTAGGGCACAGATAAGAGTTTTATCTATAAAAGGCGATAACTTGTGCACACATTTCATGGAGAGTGCAAATTTATCTTATAAAATCCATAGCACATATTGTAATGATGTCATAAGAACATGGTGAAGTTTTAATAGGTTTAAAGGCGGTCTCTTTACTGCGCTGATCGTTTTCATATGGAAACTTTTTCGCTTTAACTTTCTGGTGATAGTCGCTTATTCTGTTCACTACACAGAACACTAAGAGTTTCGGTCAATAATTTTTCTCTAGGAGTTTCGGTCAATAATTCAGACCGGTATTATTATCGTAAAAAGTGAAACTGAGGGTTGTATAGAGACTCCTGCTTCAGGTATTCGCCGCAGAAAAGGAACATTTTTTGAAGTTTCTTTTTTCAAACGCTTTTCAAAGCATGTGATTCTGGTGCTCTGCTACAAAAGAACTTTGTACACAAACATGAACCTGCACAAAACTACCATGAAAATAAGGGCACAACGCAAACGTTATGAGCATATCAATAGTACAAAGCCCTGAGAAAGCTGCAATGCATGAATCAGCACTATTCAGCATCGAATGGTTACATTAAAGACTGGTTAGTATACTACAGTTCAAATATAGGCTACACATACACATCTCTAAACTATTCGCTTAATTCAGTGGTTGACCCTTCAAAGAAAGCTCGTCCTCCAGATTGAAGATTAAAACTGATGATGCTAGATTTTACTTACTGTTGATGTATCAGACATCTTCATGTACAGCGATTTCGGTACACAACTCGAGCTTTACTGACATTCAACACACTTCTCACACAAGACCTTTGTACTTCATTCTCATTATCTTTTTCTCAGGCAGACATTACTGAATCTGGTCATCCCGCGATTTCCTCAGCGTTCCTCTAACTTGCTTTGATATTATTTCAAATAAGTTTGGTCCAGTGTCCAGAGTGAATAAATTATTGTTCGGACGCGCCAGCAGTTACACATGCTGCTCACCCCGTGAGTTCAGTTCCCGTTTGCTTCCATTATTCGAATGTTGCCAAGCTATTTTTTCTTTATTTTTCCAATCTGCGAACTCCACCACTAGCTAGACGTGCTGCTGTCGAAATGGACGCACCGAAGTTCCGACTACACTGCGCCACTCCTCTTTAGATTTGAAAAATTGTAAAATTACACTTTTCCCATATTTCATTCCACAGACTTGCCTCGGAGCCACAAACTGTCGCCACTCACTACAACCGGAACGCGTACCAATGGAGTCAACTTATTGTCCACGAGGGATCAAATCTATGTCGTAGTAAGAGAGAGTTCATGGTTCTGATTTTAAGTTATCTCAGTTTATTTGCCTATTTCGTCCTTGATACTACCTTCAGTTGATATCTTTAGGGAAAGGCAGACACAGACATCAATTAATTTTAGTTTCTCAGCTAGCGATTCTTCCTATTTTATGAAAGCGCTGATTTATGTTTTCTGTGTACATTCATTTTTAATATCACTTCTGAACTTTTACTTGCAATGTTTTGTTCATAATCTTCAATTCTAAGCGTTCAAATCGTGGTTCAACGTAAAAACATTTATTGTGCAAGATATTGTGAGAACATTCGTGGTAACAATAACAATCTTCAGAAGAAAGACCGTTACTTAAAATATGCAGTCGTCCCGGTGAAAGAGGAGTACGAAGTTTGGTTTATAATCAATAGGTCGACGTGGGCTTGGGTTCGAATCTCGGTCAGTCATGATGGTGCATTCATCCAACGCATTACCCATCCTCCCAGGAATCAACTATCCCAAATGAAATACCAGGAAACGAGTCTGCTGATGCGGCTGCTAGATCTGCTTCCTCTTTGGTCGTCACACTCTTGCCACTATTTCACCGTGATTTGCGCTTTATTATTCATGATCATATTCAGCGAACGTGGCAGAGTCTGTGGGACCAACAGATGGAAAATAAACTGCATCGTATTGAACAACGTCTTGGAGTCTGGAGATAATCATGTCGCCGTAACTGTAGGGAGGAAGTTGTACTAGAACGTCTCCGCATTGGTCATTGTCGTTTCACTCACCGCTATTTGCTGTGTGGCGACAATGCCTCTATGTGTGGGACGTGTGATGTACCTTTAACCGCTGTTCATGTTTTGTGTTCGTGTCGTTCTTTCATTCATCAACGTTTTCGTCATTTTCTTTTACCAATTCTACCAGACGACCCAGTGACCCTGAGTTGTCTTTTAAACGATCAGTGTGACGTCTCTTTTGTTTTATGATTTCTTCGTGTTACTGGTGTTTTTTGTTTTGTGTAGTTTGTTTCTGTTTTCTCGGCCTTTTATAATTTTTATATTATGTTTTGTCGCATCATTGTTACACTTTTTATTATTGTGACTTTATCGTCGTCTTTTGTAACTTTTATATTGTTATTATGTTGACCGTGTACCGGTGTTGTTATATAGTTTTACACCGCTTGTTCCGTTTTTTGTTATCTTGTTATCCTTTTGGTCAATTTTTAATCATTGGACTTGGCGCTCTTTTCCCCCTCGAGGCCTTTGCGCCACTAAACACTAACCAACCAACCAACCAAACAAACAACTATCCCAAAAAAATTAGGGAAGGGTGACTTCTAACAGTCCACTGCGTTGTACACGGTGTTCGTTAACCTTCCCCTAAAAATACGCCAGGCAAGGTAGTATTTATACATTTGTGTGTGGCCCCCAGTTCATGCTTGGAATATATTTTGTGCCGAAGCATTTGAAATTGTGCAAGAAATACGGTATTTTTCTTTCTTTGCCCCGTTTCTCAATTTCATAGTTTTTGTGTCCTGAAAAAATCAAGCTTTGGCTCATGTATTTTGACATGCACTTTCTGGGTTAAGGATAAGAAAACAATTTACCTTTTGGAGAAATAATAACAGCGAATGTTTGCTCATAGTCAGAAGTTTTTCCCATTTTCTATCTGAAACTTAAAACGGTCAGCAGGCGATGCAATGCACGTGAAAAAAAAAAGGTTAAAACTCTTGCAGCTGTGAAGAAACCCCAGAGGGTAAATTGCCGTGTTGATTCCAAATGTAGCCTGCGGGAAAATACAGACGCCATCGCTGAATAATTGAAAATCAAGTAGTTCGCTTAAAATTAGGAAAATAAATTCACCAGTACAGATAATTGCTTTCTAAATTAAGAAGGAAAGTACCCTCAGGGGATAGCCTTCGACAATACGCCAGCTGAGACGTATGAACTTCACCGTTAAAGAAGAACCAATGTTCAGATTTACGTCAATGTTGTCATTTAACTGAGGAGCTTCCACAATCAGAAAAATTCAAAAGAAATGGAAACCTGGCTAATCAAACGTAAAACGTGTACTTTTCGTATGAAAATCGAAAATGTCTTTCTACCAACTTTTTATGCCTCAATAAATAAATGAAATAAGAAGTGAGAAAATTTTGGAGAACATGAAAAAAGGAATCTCAAGCTGAATTATTTTCTACTCAGGATTACAGGCAACATATATAAGGTTTTAGTTAGACTTGTCTTGATATTTGAATTTAATCTTAGTATGTGAAGACTACATGCGAAATATCTGTGTTTGTTACAAAGGATAATGCTTCATGGTAAAAATAATCGTAGATTGTTTTAAACATTTCAGTAAACTGCATAAAAAATGGAATGTTTTCCGTGTTTCTTAGTCAGTAGTTATAGAATCACCGAAATTCTTTCTCCGTGTATTAATTACGTTTTTAGAACTTTTTAATATACGTACAAAAGTGCATTGAGTGCTCACCGAATTACGACCACCCCTATGCAAAGGGAGTTGCACCCGATTCTGGCACGATGAGAAGGAGTATGTGACCTGGATAATAAATGGTGTGTATGAGAGGTTAGTGTTCAGCCGCCCCGGTGGCGCAGTGATCTAAGCGATGGCCTTTGATCATTCGTCCGAACGGGGTCCGGGTTCGAATCCCGGTGAAGCATGGATGTTGTGTTTGTCTTACGGCACTGGTTCCCTCCCTTCCCTGGAACCAGTGACCCTAAATTAGGGATGGGCGACTGCTTATAGCCCATTGCGTTGCTCACGGTGGTCGTTAAACCTCCAATCAAAAAAAAAAAAAAAAGAGGTTATTGTTTCAGTTGAGAATAAAGTTACGGACGTGATGGGTAAAACCAAAAATTTATCGGGGTTTACGAAACGAAAAATTGTGGGCGCACGACGGGTTGGTACCGCCATTTCGGAAAAGACTATACTTGTGGGTTGTCCGAAGGCTTCCGTGGTTAAAGTGTACCAGCAATGGTGGTAAAATGGGGAATCAACCAATCAGAGACACAGCTGTAAAGGTCGGGAAAAGGTAGATTCTAGAGTTGAACGACGAGTACGTTGCCTTGTACATGGCAACGGGTGCAGCACAGTTTCGCAGTTGACGTCCCAATAGAATATGGGTCAACCAGAAATGACCGCCCCTGTGGTGCAGTGGTCTAAGAGATGGCCTCTGATCATTCGTCCGAAAGGGGTCCGGGTTTGAATCCTGGCGATGCATGGATGTTATCTTTGTCTTACGGCAATGGCTCTCTCCCTCCCTGGAACCAGTGACTCTAAATTAGGGACGGGCGACTGCTTATAGCCCATTGAGTTGCTCACGGTGGTCGTTAAACCTCCAATCAACCAGAAATTGCCGCCCCGGTGGCGCAGTGGTCTAAGGCGTTGGCCTCTGATCATTCGTCCGTAAGGGGTCCGGGTTCGAATCCCGGTCAGGCATGGATGTTGTGTTTGTCTTACGGCACTGGCTCTCTCCCTTCCCTGGAACCAGTGACCCTAAATTAGGGACGGGCGACTGCTTATAGCCCATTGAGTTGCTCACGGCGGTCGTTAAACCTCCAATCCAATCCAAAAATCCAACCATAAATTATATGTCGCACGCTGGCACGTATAGACAACAAGAACAGACGCCCTGTACGCCACCCTCTTCTAACATCAGTCCATGGACGTAAGCGATATTTCCTGGTGTAAAACGCATGTGCACTGGGCGGCGGCAAAGTCGTCTAGAAAGTACTAGGCTATGATATTAGAGAGATGGGTTCTCTCTTTTAATGACGTCACGCGGAAATCAATGCTTCCGATTGATTTCCAACGTTGCCGCATGTTACGTCAAATATGACACCGACGAATCAGTCAGTGTAACATGAGAGTGACGTCACAAAGGAGTGAACTCATCTCTCTGATGTCACGGCCTAGTCCTTTATGTAAGGCCTTGATGAAGATGTGTTAGTCAATGAATAACGATATCCACTCCATTCTGTCGATGGTCGAAACAGTATTTGGCATCTGCAGCATAAGTTTGTGGATCCCTCATGCATGGCATCGACTATCTATCCGCTGGGGGCGGGGAGGTTGTATGATATGGGGCATGTTCATCTGACAGGAACTGGGTGGTTGGTACCTGTGAACTAAGGTGTGGACGCCGGTTACTACCAGGTACTGCTTGAAGACCATGTACACCCCACAATATAGTACCTCGACTCAAAGGGGGATGGGACCTCCTGGGACGATAGCAACCCAAGTCATCCAGCCCGCCTTATGTAGAAATGCTTCCACCTACACAGTGCTTAAACAAAACATCTCGAATGGACTCCAAGCTCTGTAACGTACCAGGAGATGTGACGTACCTGCCAGAAGGACGCACACGACATAAAGGCAGATAGGAGTCAGAATAAAACGTCCGCGAAGCTCAATCGGTAGAGCAACTTATTCCGGAATGAGGGGATCCGGGTTCGAATCCTGGCGCGGATAAAAATGACGGAGAAATCTACTTCGTTATAATGGCGCCCGAACTATCCGGATGACCCGACCGGTCAAAATCTCGCATTGGTGTGATGTTCTTTCCACACCGCGAGATAGGAAAAATAAGAGAATCAATTCTCCAGCACTTCGAAAAAAAAATAATAAGGGGGAGATGATGTAACGTACCAGGAGATGTGACGTACCTGCCAGAAGGACGCAAACGACATAAAGGCAGATAGGAATCAGAATAAAACGTCCGCGTAGCTCAATTGGTAGAGTGACTTATTCCGGAATGAGGGGATCCGGGTTCGAATCCTGGCGCGGACAGAAATGACGGAGAAATTTACTTCGTTATAGCTCCTCTGATCTCAACAGAACTAAACACCTATGGAGCGTTGAGTAACGCCAGGTGATGCAGTTGGACACACCACCTAGCTCCACACCGGAACTGTGAACCTCAATACAAACAGTTTAGTAGCCGATCCCTAGCAACTGTACATACGCTTCATGGAATCGATGCCCCACTGGGTGAGTAGCTATTCTCTGGGCAAAAGGCGTGCCCACGAAGCATTACGTAGGTGGTCGTAAATCAGTGAACACTCAATGTATATGTAAAAAATCACATCCTTTTGTTATCGCTCGTCTGTATGTAGACGCGACATCTCCCCTTCCAAAATATCGCCTTTATGGAAATAAAACTAAAAATTACAAAGTTTTTCGTATATCTCCTAGCTGGTCTAAGTTAGGAAATGTATGGAGTTTTCTCTAAATTCTCTCTTTGGGAGATGCAAATGTATGTTTTTACCTTTTTTTTTTTTTTTTGAGACATCTTATCTTGAAAATTGAGTGCAAACCTCTGCATCTTTGTCCAACTGAAAAGGTGAACACAGAGAAAACTTTGTGTAGATATGAGTGGGTATGAAATGGTGACGCACGTTTATATAAATGAAAACGGAAATGAATTAATAGTGGTAGAAAAAACATCTAGTAACAAAAAAACCCATTCTCAAAGAAAGTCGTCAACTCTTCCGGTAGGATGTTAAATATTTATTCCCTTCTGAGTTTTTTAATTCCAGAGAAACAATGCTACATTTTCAATAAATGAAAAAAATTATAAAATGGAGTTAAATTGCAATGTCTTTCCTAAATATTTCTGCTCTCCCTCTAATTTTCATGAAAAATAATTCTACAACTTTATTCAGGCACACAACGCGCGTGTGTTGGGCCATAAATCCAATCATATCAGTTAGTTTAAATATTTCATATGAGATCTGTGAAATTATATGCAGGACACATTTTTTGATGAGGGCTTTAACGACCCCCGTGAATATCTGAGGCTATACAGAATGACCCCTCCCAAATTTGGGATTTTAATAAAGGGTACTGGTATAACCACCGCTGAGAGACAAGCACGGCACCTATACTTTTTCCGGGATTAGAGCATGGGTACAACTCAGATTATTTTCCAAAAGTCCGCTCTTCTAAACGCTCGACCATCGAACCTGCCAGCGAGAAGATTTCAAAGAAAGCATTTAACTTTCAGTTGTTTCTTCGTATATTCACATTTTGTTGGCGAGTCGGAATTCCTGGCAACTTCCGGAATTCGAACCATTAAAACAGAATGTTTCTTTTGGAATTTCGGCAGTTAGGTGTTCCGTTTCTAAAACTTTTGTTCTTCTGCTATATAGTATCTTTTACTCGCCTAAAATTTTCTCTTGACTCATTTCGTTTCCTTTAGGAATTTACTCGATTCGTCTCGTTTCCTTTACAGAACATCGTCAGAAGCACAATTGTTTCTTGGGGAGAAAGCCGTTGGCGAATTCAATTTGTCAGCTTTTTTTTCTATTTTATTATGTTGAAGCGCCATTTGTTCTTTTCTTTAGCTTGTATGTCGGAATTTGCATTTCCTGTTCAGTGATGCACTTTTCTGCACAAGGGATTTCTTCTAAACACATGAAGTTACAATTCTCTCTACTCTTCCTTTTACAGATGAGTATTGACTCTGCAACGCGAATTTCATTAATTCTCCTATGCTTCGAGATTAATTTGATGTCATTAAATTTTGATGTTGTTTTGTTTTCTATGAGAAAACCAGGGCAGTTCTGCTTTGTTGTTTCTCCAATTTCTGATGCGCACTCCTAAAACACGCAAGTAAATTCCTTTTCGCGTTGCCGATATATAAAAAAATATATAACGGCATTGTAGTGTTTGAAAATTGGTATATTGTCCTTCTTCGTTCAAAGTTTCAATTTGTTTTCGATTTTTGATATAACTTGTTTGATATTTGTATACTTTGATATTTCTGAAACTCTCATAGTACTTGGGATTTAATAAAAATTTGCTAGGGCATTTTCGAAACGGATTTAAAAAGTAGAATTATCCCAGGTATACTGTACGTTAAAAGAAGACACAGAAACATGAACTTGATTAAAAACATACTTTCGCAGTTCTTGAGGAATTCGTAAAGAAACTATACTTATAAGAGGCTACGTGGAACAAGGGGGAAAACAGTGAGCGAATAATTCAAACCAGATTCATTACTTCAAAAAATGTAAGCAACTTCATTTAAACAGATCCATCTAAAGATAGAAAGCTCACGATTTAAGGCCTGTAGCCAGCAGCATAGGTCAGTTTGTAGTATTGGGTGTGTGCAAAACTTCTACCCGTTTTTGTAATAGATGCAAATTGCGATCGGAGTAGTTACGTCACAGATGACGCTGCGATGCCGAATTTTCGGCCAATAAAGCACGGAACAGCAGAGCATGTAGAGGCACAAGGTTTGTCCGAGTAAGTCATTTGTAACGGAAATCACGGACGGTGTAACATGGCATGTAATAAGGAGCATATTAGACTTTGTTTACTGTACGAGTTCGATAGAGGCAGAAACGAACAAACAAGGGTGTTAGGACAGTACGAGTTCGATAAACTCCGAAACGAACAAACAAGGGTGTTAGGAGTCTTCAACGTAAGATTTGCAACCTAACATATACGACGTTACCTTCAAATTCAATGTTGGCTTCTTCGACAACTAATGAACGTATTTGATTCTTCATATTTCTTTGCATGTGTCAACGTTACAAATTCATCTGTTTGGTGTATAAATCATCAACGAGCAGAATAAAAAGAAATTACCGTGGATATCTCTCTTCGGTAAAGTTTTCACTTACCTTCCTTTACTCCAGTAATCCTGTGTACGTATTTAAAACCCTATATAACGAAGTAAATTTCTCCGTCATTTTTGGTCTACGCCGGGATTCGAACCCGAGTCCACTTATTCCGGAACAAGTCGCTCTACCAACTGAGCTACGCAGACGTTCATTCTGATTGCTATGTGCCTTTATGTCGTGTGCGTCCTGCTGGCAGGTATGTCACAACTATAGTGGTATTAAAGCGCTACTGTTTATTTCTGTTCAATGCAGCTGACTTGGAAATGCTGCTCACAAAAGAGAGTAAACCAATCTGTTAGGCAAAGCGAAAATAAGTTACCACGTAAGATAGTGAAAATATGCAGAAGCTCAAATTGCAATTTGTTAGAACTTCAAGAATTTTCTCGAAAGCAACCGTGGAAGCACAAAGGTCTCGGGCCATTGCCTTCTCTAGCCGCGGAGCTATCAGAAGAATTTTGAAACCTTCGTCCATAATTTGAAACTTTAATATTTAAAACATGTTACTGGGAAAGAGTTTATGAAAGAGAAGTTACTTTTAATTTAAACATCATTTAAATAATAGCTTATATAATTTTTTTCACTTTGTGAAGGGTTACGTTTAGTTATCTATATACTCAGCATACGGTACATAACACAAGGAAAAAGATAAGTGCTATGCACACAAGAAAATTTACTCTTATATACCCGGAAATTATGCTCTTAACTTACGAATCAGTTATGTGGTGGATATTGTTTTCTTTTGATATCTGCCGCAAAAAACATTTATTTCGTAAAAATATGGTCTTTTAATAACTGGAGATACAGCCAAACAAAAATGTGGAACACAATCACATTTTCAATCAGCACGGAGAGCGTTAAAAATATTAAAGGGAAAACGGTCGTTACAATATTTCATTTTAGTCCTTTCATATCAAAAATTTTAAATATGTGTTCTGTTTTAACTCTTTACTGTAATCATTTCCCGGGAAGTTCTACAGAAAATCAATACTACTGAAATATCACAGAAGCGGACAGGTTCTTCTTAAATGTTCTAGATTTTGCGGTAATATATCCTGGAGTTCCTCCTCACAAAATATCATAGCGTCAATATTTCACTGAAATCGCTTCCAGGAAAGTATTGCAGAAAGTGAATCAAGCTTTGATTTTTCAACACAGTCTTCGAAGATAAAATACAAAAGCAGTGAATTTTTATTTTAATCTTTAACGATAAAAAAAACTAGCACCAATTTTTCGTTATAGTTTTTTCGGACGCAGTGTTGAGAAAGATAGATTCTGTTACAATATTTCACCTTTATGTTACAGAATCAATAAAACTTTTTTAATGAAAGATATAATCTGCAAATTTTAGCTTAAGTTTTATAATTATATTTCATTACGATAGGACAAAAATTCATTACAAATCTGAAATTTTAGGCATCATTATCCCAAAATTGATTTTTTTTAAATGCAGCAACTGCCGTATATCGATTGGAAATATGCACAACTAAATTAAAAGGCATGATGGCAGAAAAGCAGAAAGGAAATTTTTTCGCCCACGCACGCAAAACAATTTCTGACCGCTGTTTGAAGTTCTTTTAGAGGTGCAAAAATTTCGGACGTATTCCCTCGAAATATCTAAGCCTTTTAAAAAATTTTGACACTACAAGCTCTAGAGTAGCTCAACGAAACTTTTAGAAATATATTTTCCTAAAATGTTGTGATGCATACAATTTTTTTCACTTTGCCCTGTACCACAGAAGCAAATTACTTGAAATGCGATGTAAAAGCATTTAAATAATCATGAAATATTTCAATATATTGTTTTTATGTTAGCGCCGTGAATAATACGTCACACTAATTGGCATAAAATACGTCACACTAATTGGCTGAATGCTTTCAGTTGCCGTCTGTAATTAAAACTGGTCAGCTGCACACGACGAACGAAGCTAATATATTGTTAGTTACTTCAACTGAAAATGATTCTCAAATAACATCAAGAACAAACATCATGTATTATAAATCGGCCTGAAAGTCTTTCTTACATAACTTAATCTGGCATATCGAGAAACAGTTCCTGTATTTTAGGGTTTTACCAGGTCCGCATATTTTGACTGAAGCGGAATGTGCTCCTATTATATTATGCACCTAGTTCGTTTGTTACAAAGCAGATTAAAAGTAGTTTTTCGAGGAAATAACTGAGTCAGTTTCGTTCCTTACAATTCAGTAACATTGCGTGTGTTATCAAACTACAAAAAAAAACTTATCAGTTCATATAACGTAACTTAATTTGAGCTAAAAGTAATTTTTAATTTTGCAGAATGCTGCACTCCGCATTAGTACAGTATAACACGACGTTAAAGTACTTTTTAAGGGTTACCCTGGTGGCGTAGTGATCTAAGCGATTGCTTTTGATCATTCGTCCCAGATGGGTCCAGGTTCGAATCTCGGTGAGGCATGGATGTTTTGTTTGTCTTGCGGCACTGGTTCTCACCCTTCCCTGGAGTCTGTGACCCTAAATTAGGGACGGGCGACTGCTTATAACCCATTGAGTTGCTCACGGGGATCGTTAAACCCCCATTAAAAAAAAGTATTTTTCATTTAACTTACGTAAAAATACCCCACGTGACTTCCACTGCTCAACATAGAAAATGCCATACCAGGAAGTACCCAGCAAAAACACAAGTGCTGGCCACCAGCTGGCAGTGATGGGTCACTGCTGGCTGAAATCTGCCGCTCACGGCCCGGTAGTGGTCCGTTGGTGGCAGCGCTATAAGTTGGCGAGCCATTGATGGCCCTGCAGCATCGCCGTGAATTGTTGGCCTCCAAGCAAGTGTCACTAGTGGTCCGTTGCTGGCAACCAATGCAACCCCCAACAGCAGGTGGAAGCAACGGGACTGCGCATGCGCAGAAGCAACACTTGCTGTGTCTCTCATGGTATCAGTTAGTCGAAGACGACGCTATCGCCATCGTGTTATTTTAGTGGATGTTAAGAAAAAAATCCATATGTGGAGAGGCGAATTAATTTCCTAATGAAATTTTACGTCGACGAAGATATCAGATTAAGCCGTGAAATACTAGATTACAGCCATGAAATACACCCACTCCATTCCCATGAATAACAATTCATGGAATGGAGTGGATGAATAACAAGAAAAAATTTGAAACCGTTTGAAACAAATATCCTGGAAAACTATTAAAACAACGTTGGAAAAAAATATCTTGGAAAACCATTAAAACAACGTTTACAAAATTTATTAATTATTTGAAAGAAAAAAAAACAACGCTATGTGGTGTACTCATCCATTGGTTGAATACACAAGACTGGGAGGAATTCGCTTCTAAAAATAACGAGAAGTAAAATAAAATATCTTTTACTCTTTAAAACAAATGTAGCTTCGGACAACGGAAAAGAAAGACACAACGTTAAAAATGTAACAGAATGTGACATGAACCCGGGTAAATATATATTTATTCAAAAATCTCTTTTCAAGACGGCAAGGACAGTACAAAACTTTGGAAAGCGACTCTAAGTATGCACACGCCTTGAAAATGAGTGAAGCTCCCTTAAGGTAAAAAAAAAAACTATCGTTACGTTGAAAAAATTAATTTATCAATTATATGAAACTGACTTTTATGAAAAATACCTCGCAATCTTGTAAAGTGAAAGAGGGAAGCATTCGATTACACATTGCATACCAAACATACAGCTTTAAGCATATGCTCGAGAGTGGTAAATTAGTCCGGTCGGTAGAGAGCTCAGCTGTCACGCCAACGGCTCTGGTTCAAATCTAGTCAGATGCAAATGGGCGTTTTTCCGGTCTGTTGGTAAAATTACCCCAGCGCAGTGCGCTAATTCCCAAGTTTCGTAAGGGTAGGAAAAAGTGTTTAGCTTTGGTAAACTGCGGTTATCCATGGTTTATTATTATTATGGCTACTACTGGGAAATTGGCGGACAAGATTCGGCAAGCCACCAGTTACGTCACGTGGTTTCTGACTGCCACTAACGGCACACTAGCGGACCACATTAGGCTAGCCATCATTTCTGGCACGTGCTTGCAGGGTCACTGAAGGACCACTTGTGGCAGCTACTGCCTGTGATGGCATACTGATGGCCCTGTTATGACAACTGATGGGGCGCCAAATGTTGGCCTGAACTGCTAGCACTTCTGTTGGCCGCCCGGATATTTTATTGACGGTTCGGCAGCGGCAACATAGTGCTGGCCCAGCAAGACTGTTTTTGCTGGGTATTCGTCGGAAAAGAGTGAAGATTGGTGAGCCACCCCGATAGCGCAGTGGTTTAAGCGATAGTCTCTGATCATTCATCCGAGATAGGACCGGGTTTGAATCTCGGTGAGGCACGATGTTGTGTATGTCTTAAGATACTGGCTCTCTCCCTTCTCTGGAACAATTACCCTAAATTAGGGAAGAACGACTGCTTATAACCCACTAAATCGCTGACAGTGGTCGTTAAACCCCCAATAAAGAAAAGTACATGGTGGCTGTGTGTCGACAGTTACGTTATGCAAAGGATTTCAGTTGCGAACTAATCCCGCGGCCCTGGTGGCGCAGTGGCCTTAGCGATGGCTTCTGATCATTCGTCCAAGATGGGACCGGGTTCGAATTAGAGTGAGGCATGGATGCTGTGTTTGTCTTACGGCACTGGCTCTCTCCCTTCCCTGGAACGAGTGGCTCTAAATTAGGGACGGGTGACTGCTTATAGCCCATTGAGGTGCTCACGGTGGTCGTTAAACACTCAATTAAAAAAAACGAATCACGTGATAGGAGAGAAATAAAAGAGCAAAACGACTTTCCGTAGCTAAGTTTGGTCGTCCTCACCTGGTGTGTGAACCACTGCATCAGAATGCCCTTCGCGGCGATAGCACATGTAAGGAGTGAGAATGACTGCGTGACGTCATCAGGAATCCTACCATCCCACGGAAGCCTTTAATAGCGTCATCGTAGGCCTTCGTATGGCTGGTTGGCATCTGCGTCACATCGCGGAGGAAACACATCCAAATGTTACAACTATCGGCTGAATGCAGCGACAGTGGTCCGAGGAAAATAACTTGCGTTGCAGCAGTGGAACTCGAGCAGGTAATCGGGTGTCCGAGCGCTGAGAGGTTCGATCGCAGCATTCGACGACAAGCCGCAGCAGCCCAACTATCTACAGTGGACGACATTTGACGAAGTGTACATGCAGCTATGGATATTCCCATATCCACACGGACCGTGAATAATAGATTAGCTGCGGCATGTTTGCGCTCTCTATGGCCCTTTAGACAACTTCCACACATTTAGACGACGTCACCCAACCGTGAGCGTCACACTCTGGTTTCATGGTTTGGGGCTCTATCAGTTTCAACAGCCGTGTGCGTCACAGCCTGGTGTCCTGGTTTGGGGCGCCATCAGTTTCGACAGCCGTGAGCGTCACAGACTGGTGTCCTGGTTTGGGGCACTATCAGATTCAACAGCCGTGAGAGTCACAGCCTGGTGTTCTGGTTTGGGGCGCCATCAGTTTCAACAGCCGTGAGAGTCACAGACTGGTGTCCTGGTTTGGGGCACTATCAGATTCAACAGCCGTGAGCGTCACAGACTGGTGTCATGGTTTGGGGCGTCATCATTTTCAACAGCCGTGAGAGTCACAGTCCGGTGTCATGGTTTGGGACGCTATAAGTTTCAACAGCCGTGAGCGTCACAGCCTGTTATCATGGTTTGAGGTGCTATCAGTTTCATCAGCCGTTCACCGCTCGAACGCGCAGTGGATACAATGATAGACCGACGATGCGTCGATGATTGTTTCTGTATCTCCGTGGAATTCCTGATACCCAGTTTCAGCAAGATAACGTGCGGCTGCACTCTGCCAACATCAACAGATAGTCACCCTGTTACGCTGCAGTCGCTGGCTGATGTCCGCCCTTTTTCAAATAATTGCGCACTCCTGTAATCCAGCGTCTTACAAGCAATATTTGAAAACGCCGTTTGGATTATTCTCAATAGTGTTAAAGGGTCCGCTGTCTGTATAAAAGGATGGATATCACCCAGATACTTCATAGGGAGATACTGCACAGTAAATAATTTGAAAAAGGACGGACATCACCCAGCGACGACACTGTAAATTATTCGATCAGCAGATAATGCCTACATGGAGTTCAGGTGACCCAGTACCAGCGTGATTGCCAGACTTCTTCCTAGGGAGCGCGTGGAGAGTCATCGGCAGACGACATAACGCCTCTCCACGACCCCTCGCATCGTCGATAAATTGTGGACACGGGTGAAGGACTCATGGTCATCCGGGTTCTTTTCTACTCTATGCAATGCCGTGTTGCCGAATGTATAGCCAGCATGGCAGCCATACTGACTTATGCCACATTATACTGTCTCCTCTCCTATCGCATTCATGTAATCCCTCAGAAATTACATCAGTTCTATCCCACCTACTTGTTTACATATGTGGTAAGCCTCGTCTCATTTTGTGCATTCCTTTATGATGTATGATTTTCTATGTCGAGCAGTGTATGTAATATGCCGCGAATTGATTTCGTATAAAGGAGTACTTTTTATACTAGTTTTTATCACATCGTGGAAAGTTCATGTTATGACTCTGTACTAAATTACTCCACTTCTTTATAACGTACGTAGCACATCGTATACCAGTTTTGTTTATCATAACTTAAGCTGAAAGTTCTCATGCAACTTATGTAACACGTCGGGTATCAATCCAAGTCCTGACTCGAAGTTTTGCCTTCCCTAAGACGCAGTTTTCCTAAAACTACTTTGTGGTATATTCATTATTTTGTGTGTGTGTGTGTGTGTGTGTGTGTGTGTGTGTGTGCTCTGTTGCGATGTTTTATGGAAGGATGATAAAGGATATCCAGTGTTTCAGAACATTATTGCGCATTTAGTTGACAGGAAAGTTTGAGTACTGCGCACGCGCATTGTTAGGTGCGAGAAAACAGAACTCCTGTTGGCAGTTCAAGGTGGTGATAACATTCATTAGTCTGGCTGATGCCTTCGGAAGCCAAGTGCTGATGATGGCAGTAAAACCATATAAAAGGAGAATTGGCGCTACAAATATTAATACATGCTTGCCCTACGTTTTGAGAAATGATCTCTTGGGATTCTTAAGATTATTAAGCAGCAAGGAAAATAAAATCATTTTTTCTATCGCCAGCAAGGATGAACCCGGCTAACAGCAACATCATAATAAAAAAATTCACGTCCGAAGTAATATTATGTTGCTTTCAAAACAGTTTCGTGTGTTTGTAGATCGCTGGTCATTTACATCGATTCTTGAAATCTTCTTTCTTCAGTTTCGGTAAAATTGGCGGGTTACGCATAATTAAGAGAAAATTACGCAAACAGTATCAGGAAACAGATGCCAGTAATTCACTGTCTTTTATATCCTGAGAAATAGAACCAATCAAGTTCAAGCTACCCATTTTCTGTGAATTGATATACACGAACGGAACCATTTTTACAGATGCTGGCAGAGAGGCTTATTTTCTGATTTTCGAGTTCATTTCCTGAAGTGTGTTTTAATTCTCATCTGACATCTGTTTGTTTCTAAAGTCCCTTTCTTTAAATTTGTTTCCTTCGAACACAAATTAATGTACGTGCACTTTTGATTCAGCTAGGTTACGAACTGCTCTTAAGCAAATGGACATATAATACATTTAAAAATTAGTTTAGCAGATTTCTTAATGGCACAGTGTTCTGATGATAATAATTTAAAAATATGACAAATCTCTTAACACATACACACACAAATATATTATAAAATAAACCGAATCATGTTATTACTAAAACTCAGAGAAGTTTCTTAGAATTTGAAACACATTTATTACTAAAAATTTAAACAGAATTTCCATGCATAAGCTGGCATTCATCGTAAAGAAAAAACTGTTTGTCGAGTGCAATATGTCTTTGCATAACTGGAAAACATAACCACGAAGAAAATTCAGTTCTTACGTATGAAGATTGTTTTTATTTGTTCGTCAGTTTTAAACACATTTGTAAAACAATATGTATAGAGTGAGTGAATGACTTGTGCAATTTCATGCCACGAGGCGACATCACTGAGCGCTGAAAATAGGAAGGGTTAGGTTAAAGGTCAGTTTGGAGCTGGAAAATTCAGCCACCGAAGCTGCTTTCGCACCAGCTGATCTCTTGCGATAGTAATTTTCATAGACATAATATTAATGTAAACGTAGGGGTATTTCCCATTCAGGTAAAAAAAAAACTTAGTGAAAACCAGCTCACGTTGGTCAGCCTCATTATTATTATTATTTTGTTTTTGTTTCGGGTTTAATGACCACCTTGAGCAACTCATAGGGCTATAAGCAATCGATCGTTTCTAATTTAGGGTTACTATTTCTAGGGAAGGGAGAGAGCCATTGCCATCAGGCAAATGTACAACCCATGCGGCCAGACCTCATCAGGGAGTCGAGCCGGGGCCCAGCTCGGACGAAAGGTCAGAAGCCAACGCCTCAGACCACTCTTCTTTTGGTACAGCCAGTCTTATGCAAAATAAATAAATGAATAAAAGAAATAAAATAAAATAGGGCGAAATGAAGATCAAAGTCCCAGTAAGAAACACGCTTCACGTATCAACATTTTTTACCGTGTCTGATTTTAAAGAATCTGAGATGCTACTCATTTTGTTCAAAAAACGATAACAATTAAGCGGAAATTTTACGAAATGGTATTTTTATTCAGCCTAACACATTCCTTAAATTCACTATTGCACCATTCAGTTGATATTTGAGTTACTTACAGATACTATAAACTGTCCACGTGGCCGAGTGGTCTGAGGCACTGGCTGCTGACCATTCGTCCGAGATGGGAGCAAGCCTTAGAGAGGCATGTGTTCTGTGTTTGTCTTACGGCACTAGCCCGTACCCTTCCCAGGAAGAAGTGGCCCTAAATTAGAGACGGGCGAATGCTTATAGCCTTACATCTTGGTCATAGTTGTGGCTAAATTGCGAAAGGAACAAACAAACAAAATAACTACAATACGTGGAAAATAGTAAAACTATACTAGTAATCCGATTTATTGGCGTAGGAATATATAAATAAACGTTTCCAAGGTAACGCACGTCAACCAGATGGCTTTTTCAAGGAAATTAGACGAAAACTGCAATCTGAATAATAGGACGCTTTAACAATCTCAACATGGTGATTTGACTTGACAATAAATAGATACGACGTAATATTCATTTAAAGACACGATGCATTACGTTGATTGTGCACCAAGTAACATGGTAGGAAGAAGACGTTACCTGAAGAACTGGCTCCAAATTCTTGGCAACTCCAGTGAAACGCTGCCATTGCAAATATCGCTGTTGGTAATGATCTCCAAGGTTTTCCGAATGGCTGTACATTTACGGGTGGAGTAGGTAGCCAATTTCTTTATATCATCCCACATAGGAGTAACGGACTTGAATTTGACTTCTCTGGATAGGGCCATGGTTACTTTTCAGTATTTTGTGTCCCTTTTATGCTCGTTGACTCTGATTCTGAACGAACGCTTGGTCATTCCAATGTAGTATCGTTTAGAGCCGTCCACATATTGTAGTAGAAAATAGTAAAACTATACTAGTAATCCGATTTATTAGCGTAGGAATATATGATGTGCGAAAGCTTGGAAACTTTTATTTATATATAATAAAACGACTAAAATGGATTACTAGTATAGTTTTACTATTTTCTGCATATTAATATAACTGCTACACGATTCGTATCTAAACTAAGCAAAAATATGTACCTTTAATATTATTCACGAGGTCGTATTGTGCGAGCAAACCCATTTGTCCACGAATTGATTGTATGGAGACTTTTATCTCAAGATTAAATTTCGAGGTATTCAGAGATGAAAAACGCACGTTAATTATAAGTTCTCACTGGTGAAAAAATTTAGGATTCTACTTTTGTTGTAACTATGGCAACACTGATTGTAGCAAGACTGGTTATGTCATTAAGTGTTGCCAATAGAGAACTGCGACAGCTTCAAATAGCGAAGCTCTTAAAATCGTTATCTGCTGAAGGAATGGGTGGCGTTATTCCCTTTTTGTTAGGGAAAAATGCTTTTCACACAGAAATGCGTCGTAGCTGATGGTGTTAGGGAACGTAATGAACGGTTAGACTGTGCGGAAATGATACCGAGATTTCGAAAACGACGACGAAGTAGACCCCATACAAGGTTTTAGTACCTGCTTTTGCTACTTCTCAACGAGATCTTTCTTCCGGGGTAGAACAAAAAAATTAAAATGAGGGACAGAGTGCTTTGATGGGAAAGTGCTTAAAGAAAAGTGTTAGATAAATGAGATAATTAGGTGTATACGCTTTTCCGTTATGAAATGATGTCATAAGTTACCCACGTACCTACTTATCTGTAAGCTGAGCCGAAACCGGGAGCTCGACCACACACCCTAAGTCTGAAAAAGAGCAGAAAGCTTTGTCCAAGGTAAAAAGAATGAATAAGACCTTCATGTGTGAATTAGTTCGTTTATGATATATTACCTCTTCTGATAAGTTTTCCTTTCGGTTCGCTCTGCACATGTTCTTTCACCTCACATAGCACAGCTCAATTCAACTGACTACCTTATTTATGCGCTTACCAAAAGATATTGCAAAAAGCGAAAACACGTCCAAATGATTTTGTCAGAAATGCATTAAATTACGATATCACTGTTGAACAAAAATAAGAACCTCGAGCCAACATTCTGGACAATATCTTGGATAAAAAAATCATTAGCAGGAGGAAAACAAATTTAGCTGTAAACTGGAACTGAGAGGTCAAAAGTCACCTCTCATTTTTCGAACGTTTAAACAAATCGCGAAAGTATCCTAGTTCTTTTTTACGTTTTCCAACAGTAGGTTGAAGAAGCGTCGTATATGCTCCAGCTTTTTCCGTCCGTCAGTCCGTTTGCACAATAACTCGCGTAAAAATGGTTTGATTTCGATGAAAATTTTAGTATGATGTAGAGCACGACCTGGGAAAGAACTCTATTGAATATGGGCGAAATGGGGTCAAAGGTCACGACATAGGAGCGGATCCATTTCATCACCCTGTAACGTACCAGGAGATGTGACGTACCTGCCCGAAGGACGCACACGACATAAAGGCAGATAGGAATCAGAATAAAACGTCCGCGTAGCTCAATTGGTAGAGCAACTTATTCCGGAATGAGGGGATCCGGGTTCGAACCCCGGCGCGGATAAAAATGACGGAGAAATTTACTTCGTTATAACCCGTATGCGTCATAACTTACGTAAAAATGTTTCGATTGCGATAAACCATCATGTTGTTCCGGAGATGTATGGAACCGGTTCTGTTTAATACCACCGAAATGGGGTCAAAAGTCAGGGCACAGGAGCGAGATTTTTTCCACAGCCATTATCCTCATAACTTGAATAAAAATACTTCTATTGCGACAAAAGTTTAGTTTGTTGTTTCGGAGGTATACTGAACCAATTCTGTTTAATATCATCGAAATGGGATCAAAGGTCAGGGCACAGGAGCGAAATTTTTTCCACAGCCATTATCCTTGTAACTTGAGTAATAAATGAGTAATGATTTCTGGTATGTTGGAAAGCGTATCATAATCAATGCATTGCCCGATCTTACTAACTTGTTGTAGATATTTTATGCTATGCATCTTTCGCATGCCAAGATTTTGTGGGTGCGAAAAAAAGGAGTGATTCGAAAGTATACATTTATTTACATACAACACATTCGCGTCACTCACGACAACACCGAGACACTGTCCAGTACATACTAAATGGCATTAAATCATAACAACAAACAATAAGGTTTACACCAATAAGCCATTACATTATGATCACTCCCCCCCCTGCTTAGAGAAATGAGCGTGCCTGGAGACCGAACGGTGGCGTAGGTGAAGTTCACAGAGCAGTATATATACAACCCGAGGACCGGTTTTAGGTTAGTAGTGTGTTCGGAGTCAGAATGGGAAAAGCTGCCGATTTATCGGAGTTTGATAAAGGACAAATTGTGATGGCACGGTGCCTCGGGACTACGATCTCGGAAACGGCGCGGCTTGTGGGTTGTTCACGTGCCGCTGGCGTGAGTACGTATCAAAAATGGTGCACAGATGACCAAACGACGAAACATAGTCAAGCCGTGTTTTGTCTGCAGCTCATTGATGCCAGAGTAGAGCGGAGACTGTCGCGCATTGTTCACAGCGAACGCAGGGCCACAGTGCAACAAATCCCCCGTAGCTACAACAGTGGTGATCAGGGAAAAGTGTCATAGCACACAGTTCATCGCAGCCGTCTGCGCATGGGCCTGCGTAGCCATAGACTCAGCCGGGTCCCCATGACCACTGCACGTCATTTCCAACAACGCATGAAATGGGCCCAAGATAATCGAGATTGGACCGTGGATGATTGGAAGAAAGTGGCGTGGTTTGACGAATCAAGATTCCTGGTGCACCACATAGACTGCCGAGCGCGGATGCGCCGATTACTGACGGAAGCTATGGCGTCTGGATGCACTGTTGGGCGGAAACAGGCCGGAGGAGGCCGTGTTATGCTGTGGGCGATGTTTTCTTGGGGCAATCCCATTATCCCAATAGCATAATCCCTGACAGTTGTCAGGTATCTGAGCATCGTTGCGGACAAAGTTCATCCATTCATGGCAACTGTGTTCGCTGCTGGTGATGGCCATTACCAACAGAATAATGCTCCATGCCACACTACCAGAATCGTTAAGAAGTGGTTCGAGGAACATGCTGTTCACCTGACATGAACCCAATCGAACATTTGTGATTCGAAATGGAAAAGCGGGTTCTCGTTATATCACCACCACCCGGAAATGTACGGGAGTTGGAGGATTTACTGTTGACGTTAAGGTATCAGATTTCCGATGATACCTATCGCCACCTGATCGAATCAATGCCTCGCCCAGCAGCCGCTGTTTTGCGAGCTAATGGGGGTCGTACAGCTTATTAGGTAAGTTGTGATAATCTAATGGCGCATCCGTGTACTAATGCCTCACATTGAGCATTAATTAGGTAGGTGGATTAATGAATGCCACTGTCGTAAAGCCAATGAAAGAAGATATGTGAGTCATAAAAGTAAATACTCTGGCATATCAAAAAATATAAGTTTCACATATTTTGCGTAGCTTTTTTTAAATTATGAGAAACCAAACTAGCATAATTTCAAGAACATGTACTTTCCCGTTATTTTTCCACGTAGTAGTCGCTAAGTTTTTCTACATATTTGTCGGAACGAGGAACCAGTTTTTCAGTACCGAGAAAGTAAAAGTTCGCTCCAAGTTCACGGAGACATGTTTTCACAGCTTCCTTGACTTCATCATCATTTGCAATATGCTTGCCCACAAGGTCCTTTTTTACGCTTTCCAACCGTAAGTTGAAGAAGCATATATGCTCCAACTTTTTCCGTCCGCCTGTCGGCACGATAACTCACATAAAAATGTTTTGATTTCGATGAAATTTTATTATGTGGTAGGGGACCACCTGGGGACGAACCCTATTGAAAATGGGTGAAGTGGGGTTAAAGGTTAGGACATAGTAGTGGGATGCATTCCATTGCCCTAAAGCGTCATAACGTGCGTAAAAATGGTTTGATTTCGATGAAATTTTAGTATGTGGTAGGGGACCACCTAGGGACAAACCCTATTAAAAATGGGTGAAATGGAGTCAAAGGTCAGGACATAAGAGCGGGATATATTGCATTGCCCTTATGCGTCTATATATTTCATTGCCCTTATGCCCTTATGCGGTCAAATGGCGTCAAAGGTCAGGACATAGGATCGGGATCCATTCCATCGCCCTTATCCCATACTATTAAGGTGGGCGTCAAGTAATTTTGATTCCTATATTTCCACTGGAAAAACTTTTCTACACATTTCCTTCGTAATTAGTGTGTTCCCAAGGATGGAAATTTGAACAACGATTAAAATAACTTCATATTATAACTTGGAATACTTAACATTTTCTAAAACATAATCATAATTGTATTTAAAGAGAATAACTTTTCCTTTGGTGGTGTTGAAACCATTAAAAAGATGGCACGACCCGTACTTTGATGACGCCAGTAGACAAATAAATGTTGGATTGCATAATTATGGTTATGTTTTAGAAAATATTAAGTATTCCAAGTTATAAAATGAAGCTATTTTAATCGGTGTTCAAATTTTCATCCTTGGGAACGCATTAATTGTGAAGAAAATGCGTACAGAAGTTTTTCCATTGGAAATATAGGAAGCAAAATTACTTGACGTCCATCTTAAAGGAGCAATTCTTGTATCTATGAAAATTTTATTTTGAAAACGTCTCTAAGGATTTTGATGAAAGTCGTTAACCTACCGTTTTCTGGTACTAGAAATCGATTTAGCTTGATCTCGACTTTAGGAAAATTTGTTTAGTGGGTTAAATAACCACCCCGAATTACCACGTTTTCAGCGTCATGGCGTCGTTTCATTAATGTTACCCATGCTTAGAAATCTTATGACGTCACAAACTCGCGATTGAGATGTTGGCGCGCGGTCACGCCATCTGTCTCATTACATCACACGTTGTGTGCGGATCCTATTAAAGTTTCATGAGGTCACACTCTTTCGAGCAGATGGTCGCGATTCCCATCTGCCTCATTACGTCACGCGTTGCGTGCGTATGCCCGTCCGCACGATAACTCGCGTAACAATCGTTCGATTTCGATGAAATTTTAGTATGTGGTAGGGGATCACCTGGGAGCAAACCCTATTGAAAAATTGGGGAAATGGGGTCAAAGGTCAGGACATAGGAGCGGAATGACTTCCATCGCCATTATGCGTCATAACTTCTATTGCGACAAAACTTTATCATGTTATTTCGGAGGTATACTGAATCGGTTCTGTTGAATATCATCGAAATGGGATCAAAGGTCAGGGCACAGGACCGAGATTTATTTCACAACCATTATCCTCATAACTTGAGTAATAACTTGAGTAATGATTTCTGGTACGTTGGAAAGCGTATTATAATCAATGCATTACATGATTTTACTAACTTGTTCAATTTTAGGAACATGTGGTAATTGCGATGGGCTAAATCAGGACTGCATGGGGGATGCGGCCATACTTCCCACTTGAAACTGTGAAGAAGCTCCTGCGCTGCAGCAGCTCTGTGTGGGACTGCGTTGTCATACAACAAAAGGAAATACACACAAAATGTTTCCATAGTTTGTAATATCTGACCAAAAAAGAATCTTTTCAATCGGGATTTTAGTCCCGTAAGTATTGCTGCAAACATGCTGTAAACGGTAACGTGTAGCCAGTGGAACACTTGTTTGTTAAGAAAAAACTGTAATCATACGAAAAATATTTCGCACCGGAAACGCTCTCCGATAAAGATTTTTTTTTTTTAAGTCTGACTCTTAGAAGCAGAGACAACGTTAAAAATAAGACATAAATCTACGCCCCTGGCGGAAAAACTGCACGTAGACGTAGTGTATAACACACAGTTTTTTCTCTAGGGGACGCAAATGTTTTATCTGTTTTTCTCAATGTCTCGGCTTCTGAAAGTCCGATCAAAAAATTATTTCCACACCCATGCACCTTGTGAAACATTTTGCGTGTACTCGTGGGCTGTTTACAGTTCTCAGTTCTGGCGATAGGATAGTGTGTATTTCCCTTTGCAACTGCATTTCAGCTTCTAAGATTTTTATTGACGAATTTCTTTTTTTCAATGTATGCCATTCTCTGCATGAATATGTGGGACATTACCCTCTTTAAGTAATATAATTTTCTTGCTAGGCAGCGCAAAAGTCAAAACTTTTTTTCTCTATATCTCTGCTCCAAGAACACGAATTTTGAAAAATTCGTTTTCTTTAGCATAGTTTTTTTGCTATAAAGAATAACTTTCGCATATTTTCTACTTATCCATTGTTCAAAATTCTGCGTCCTGGAGACATCAGCGTATATTTCAATGTGAAAAACTTTATTCGATTCTAAAAATCCCTTAGAAACCCCGTTTTTCGGTAGGAAACTCTTCATTATGAAGAGTATTGTGCTCCCATTTACTTTAAGTAACGCACATCTTTTCAGCTAGGGAGCCTAAAGTTATGTCACTTGTATTCTATAGCTTTCCTTCTAAATGTTCAATTTGAAAATCCCATTTGCCTCCGATATTTTCTGCTATGAGAAACGTTTTGCGCACGATTTGTTAATTTTCGTAACAGAGTTTTCAGCTGTTAGTGGTAGTAAGTAGCTATTTCTATTTGTGGCTGCTTAATCGATTGTAAAAATACAAAAACATGGGTTTTTTTTGTAGCAGGTTCCACGCACTATGAATAATCGCGCTCACATTCCGTATTTCAAATTAGGCGAATTTTTCCCTAGGTGGTGTAAGCGTATTCATTTTTCAGCTAAACTTTTAGATTTTATAAAAATTTGCCTTGAAATATTTGTTTCGTGTTGGAAAGGATTCAAAGGGCTTCCTCATTACAACCGAATATTCGATGTCACCTTTCTTGTTTTTTCTGCGATAATTCCTGAGCAAACTAACATTGTACTAAACAAAACAGTGGCATTCGATCAACGAATACAACATAAGTATATATTTGGCGTGTGTCCCAATTTATACAATATTTTTAACAAATAATTCAGCGTGAAGTCTTTATTGCGTCAGTAACATGCTTACCACTACGTGTGCAAGGCTCTGCATCACATTTCAAGACAGTGGTCAACGAACCATACTGTGGAAAATCGTCTCTTATAAACTGTATTTAGTTCTGACGGGTGTTCGAATCCGGTTCCTGACGGCCATCTAGTCTGCGGTTTTTCCGGGCTTTCTGGGGTTGGGGAAGCGAATGCGTAGATGGTTCCCTGTGAAGTCGGCTCCGGACGCACTTTGTTCCTTATCCGTACGCAGCAGAGGAATGACAAGCCGGCTGCATTAATTTTCCAACCGTCCAGGGCGCATAGTCGTCTTTGTGGGACTGAACCCGCCGTGGGCGGACGAGATAAATCTATGGAAACTGTATTCAGGGAGTTTCGGTATGACTCCAGGGTTTAAGGATTCCTCTTGTTTCCAACCCCGGATCAGTCAACGCAGTGTGAATCATGACAAACGCAACTCTTGTTTTACAAATCGTACTCAACAGCTGTGTTCGACTGACCTAAGTTTCATAGATGTTTATTGAATAGCTGAGTTAAACGAGGAATCGTGGGTTATTATCGTGAAACGAAACGGCGTGCTTTTTGTTTCAAGGTATAGTGATCATCATGAGAAAATCTTAGAACTATAAACAGTCACCTATCCCCCATTCATGGCCACTGGTTCCTGAGAAGGGACAGAGTCATCTGACAAGCGCACCGCTCACGCCTGGCCCGGGCTCATACCGGACGAATTATCAGAGACCAGCACCTCATACCATTCTGCCACCAGGGCGGCGAAACCAAACGTTGAATGCAAGCTTATTTAACGTCGATTTATAGCAATTTGAAGCAAAATATTGGTTCATGCTCATCTGTTTCTTGTATCTTTTTTTGGGATTTATGGACCTCTGTGAACATCTTAAGCTATAGTAAGTTGCCCGTCCTTAATTTAGAGATGCTGATTCTAGAAAAGGAGGAGATCCAGTGTTGCGTAGGAAAGCACACCATCCATATCTCGTCAGGGACAAACTCATACGATTTTGC
The DNA here is from genome assembly GCA_039090855.1 of Macrothele yani. Taxonomy (NCBI): domain Eukaryota; kingdom Metazoa; phylum Arthropoda; class Arachnida; order Araneae; family Macrothelidae; genus Macrothele; species Macrothele yani. The sequence goes on from CM077017.1 coordinate 17,887,162, forward strand.
AGAAGCACGAGCCTCTGACTGCTTGTTCACCGGGACATCTATGGTCATCAGTGTCTGTAGTTTCTGTGACGTAAGGCACCTTTCTCGACAGCTAATTCCAATGCTTGAAGTTAGATTATTTCTGTAACTTTATCCAAAGGAGCGTGATATAAATTGCCTCAGTTTTATTAGGGAAATACAAACCTTAAGCTTTACCCAATACACCATGCATACTTGCTTGTTACTGTGTAATGTTCGTAAAAATATGGCTGTCTGAACATTACATAAATCAATTCTCAAAAGCTTCACCTACAGTAAAACATGAGTCTTCCAAGAAAACGTCAAGAAAAGGCTACTTACAGATTGATTCCTTTATTCTGTCAATAGGTCCTTAAACAGTAACATTCCAGCAGAACAGAACTCTTAAACTCGTATGATAAACGCATCAGATTAGTAGTAAATAACATTAATCGGTAGAACTCTTAACGCTAAATATATAACAGCACAACACGCAGACTTTAAATAGACACAACTTTAACTAAACACGTCTTTTCCACAATTATATATTTCCACCATCTCCACATACTGCTGCTGCTCAAACATTATATACACATCGGTCAGTTCTCATCTGACACATACGCACGTAATGCGTTCTGACCTGAAGATGTTGCCAACAATACTCTTGCGAGAGAGAAAATATCACGTTAAGTTTGGAAAGTGCTAATTAGAACGAACGCAAATTTACATAGAGAAAGGAACTAAAAAGGAAAGTTAAATTAGAGTATACGTCCCAATTGCTGTTGGGAATTTAAAGGACAACCAAGGGCAACTCAGTGGACAATAAGCAGTCACCCGCCCCTGATTTAGGGATACTTGTTTCAGGGAAAGGAGAGAGCCAATTCCGCAAGACAAAAAAAAGCATCCATGCTTCACAGAATTCGCACTCGGACCCATCTCGGACGAATAGTCAGAAGCCAGCGCTTAGACCACTGAGCCATCGGAGCAGCATCAACTTCCCGATAGTCCAAAGACACCGCTTTAGCCCAAAAGATTTAAGTAATATGTCCAACACCCCGATAGTCCAAAAGATTTAAGACATTATGTCTAACACCCCTATAGTCCAAAAGATTTAAGACATTATGTCCAACACACCTATAGTCCCAAAGATTTAAGACATTATGTCCAACACCCCTATAGTCCAAAAGATTTAAGACATTATGTCCAACACCGCTATAGTCTAAAATATTTAAGACATTATGTCCAACACCCCTATAGTCCAAAAGATTTAAGACATTATGTCCAACACCCCTATAGTCCCAAAGATTTAAAACATTATGTCCAACACCCCTATAGTCCAAAAGATTTAAGACATTATGTCCAACACTGCTATAGTCTAAAATATTTAAGACATTATGTCCAACACCCCTATAGTCTAAAAGATTTAAGTCATTATGTCCAAAAATGCCTTGCCGTCTCGGTGGCGCAGTGGTCTAAGCGCTGGCTTATGATAATTCGTCCGTGAAAAGGTTCGGGTTCGAATCCCGGTGACGCATGAATGCTGTGTTTGTCTTACGGTACTGGCTCTCTCCCTTCCCTGGTACCAGTGACCCTAAATTAGGGACGGGCGACTGCTTATAGCCCATTTAGTTGCTCACGGTGGTCGTAAAACCTTCAATAAAAAACAATAAATGCCTTAATACAATGGACGCTCCCGCGTATGATCTGTAGATTTGAATATTGCTTGATAAGTCTCTTTATTATCATAAAAACATATTTTTTTAATTTTTCAGGGGAATTAAAAGAATAATTTTGCATTCAAGCAAATCTCTTTGACAAAGGTATATGTGGTAGGGGAAATTACAAGCAGGTTAAGACCTACCGTAATAAATATACTGTTCAAGTACTGTTGCGACCTTATCTAGTCAAACGGTTTGTTCACTCATTTCTCTTGTGACACTCGTTGTAAACGAAACAATGAACTCCCATAGTTTTTCAGGAATATTAAAACGCAACTGGAGTGTAATGTTTTTAATGAAAGTCCTTCTTCTTAAACTACTCATCATTATGAAACACAAATGCATGTCCTCAGCGTACCTTTATTACAAACGCCAAGTTCCCAGACTAATTTTTGTTGTTTCCGACAAAGAATTCGGCACACACAAAGCATATACACACTGCCATTTATTATTACGAAGGACGCTGCATTTTATTTGTGATAATTCTAGCTGTTGGGTTTTCATAACTATCCTATTGGAGGCTTAAAGTTGATACTAATGTTGAATAAAATACAAGTTTGCTTTTTGGTTGTCTGCAAACAGTTTAAACTTCTTAACGTATTAACTGACTTCGAAGAAAAGCAACGTAGATCGCTCTGACGCCACATTGATTTCCAGTCCTCACTTAACTTTGTTTTCTGAGCAAACATTCTGAACGAAAATGACACGAAGTGGTTTAAATGTCACAGATGCTTTATGTGGTGGTGGTGGCTTTTACAGCATCGTTCTCTGGAGTGGGCTACATTAATCTCACACGTGGCAAGCCTAACAGAGGGAGGATAATATTTCCAGCACGGACGCTGTGTGTATCCTGGCAAGGGTCTCATAATGAGTTAGCAATCGATCATAGAAGGGGGCGACCATAAAACTCATTCGCGACTCCCACACCTCAATTACGTCGTAAAACAAATTGTTTTTCCCCGGAGGAAAAATGAAACAAATGTGCCCAGACCGTGAGAACTTTCATAATCTAACCTTTCATAACAAATCAAGAAAACAATCGTATAGCCATATACATCATTAAGCCTCAGATAAACCTGAAAGAAATAATATTTCAGGATCGCCCAGCAGCGAAAAATTACCATAGACATAATACCAGATTATAGCGAATAATATAATGCAAACAATGATTCCCCACTAGCGTGACGCAGTTGGCTAATCGGCAGTCTTGTGTTCGTGAGGTGGCTGCGAGTTGTGAGTTCAATACCCCGCTGCTGCGCATCCAGTTTAGGGCCTGTCCCCCGAAATCAGCCACGAACATCTGAGCGCGTTACGGCTGCTGCCCCGCGATTTGCGCATCCTCTAGCAGTGGGCTGGCCATCCAATATGGCGGACTCCCAACTACGAATCCTGCTAGAGACTAAAGCCTCGCTCGGCTATAAGGGATTTTGATGGTCTGTGGTACCATTTAAAGAAGTAACACTGGCTTCCATAAGCTACTTGAGAATAAGTTTTCATTTGGAAAAAAATCACAGCTTCTGAAATATTTTACTCTGAATTGTATTGCAATAACAAGATGAATGTTGTTGTTTTTGGGGGTTTAAAATCTACCGTGAGCAAATTCAGTGGGATATAAGCAGTCGCCCGTCCCTAATTTAAGGCCACTGGTTCAAGGGAATGGATTGCGCTAGTGCCGTAAGATAAACACAACACCCATACCTCACCAGGATACGAACCCAGACCCCCACGGACGAATAATCAGTGGCCAGGGCTTAGACCTCTGTGCCAACGGGGCGGCAGATGTTTGACTACAACACTGCACCAAAATTAAAATAAAATACAATATTTCCTCACAATGATTTCATTTTAGTGTCTACAGCAATTTCTCACAGCAGGTGACATAACGACTGGAAGACAATTGGCATTTCCGAGTGTTGTTCATTAAAACAACGTGATATACGTAGATGGAGGACGTAGAGTTTGTTGGGTAGACTTCACGTGTTTGATTTTAGTCAGGCGACTTCACGTGCTTGAGAGACATGGAGCAAAGGTTATATTTCCCTTAGTTCTTGCTTTTGGGATTTAATGACACCATATTCATCTAAGAATATAAGAAGTCGCCCATCCCCACTTTACACCTACTGGTTCCAGAGAAGGGGCAGAAACAGCAAGAAAGACCAACACAAAATCCATGTCTTGTTTCGCGAATGGGGCCCTGACCAAGCAGTACGAGAAATCAGAAGGTCACACGCTCTACACCACTCCACCACTGGATCGCAGTATTATTGACCATGTGACGTATATCTCTAATTTAACCTTCCATTTGAGTTTCTATTTTTATGTAAATAAACTTTGTTATTTCTGAGTTTGATTTCCTTCTAAACGGCTCATCACTTCCACGAATGTCCTTATACTATTGGCAACACTGCCAGTAAGTCAAAGAGTAAATAAAACCTCGACGAGAGTAAAAATGTGTGTTGTGCAGACGGTGAGCTTGATTACAATGGTGCGATGAATGATGTTAAACTAAGAGTATATTGTGACGCACGCTATTTTTCATATATAAACTGCGTGGACAGAAATCATTATGTACCTACCTAGTAACGGGTAGACCCACCGTTCACCCGATAAAGGGCAGTCACACGGCAAAGCATTGAGCCCACTAGATCACGAAAGCATTCCACAGGTTTATCCACTTAAGCTTGCTGCACCGCTGTCCATAATTACATAGCATTCTTGGCTGGAGAATCCAAAGTTCGAACGGACCTTTCCACGGCGTCCCAAGGATTTTCCACAGAGTTCGTGACCGGTAATGAGGAGGCCAGGGTGGGAACTTCTGAGGAATGTCTTCTTACCATTTTGTTCTGGTTACCAGAGATCTGTGATGCCCTTCTGAAAAGTCTATTGCTTTATGGGTGCAGATGTTCTGCAAGGATATCACGTAACGTGAACTTTTCAGAGATGTATCTTGATGAACCAGAGGTCCTTGTTGACATGTCAGGCCCATCGTTAAACATGCACCAGACCATAACGAGTCTTCACCAGCCAGAGCAGTTCCTTGTTGACATGCCAAGTCCATCGTTTCATGCGGTTTTATCCAAACCTGCATCCTTCTGTCTGCGTAAAATAATGCAAATGGGGCTGGACCAGGAGACTCGTCTCCAGTCCTCCAATGTCCAGTGCTGATTTTCTTTCACCCAGCTGAGGTGTACAGTCCGGTGATGTGGCGTTAGCAATGCGATTCTGGTGGATCGGAAGCTCTCATAACCTGTTGCGGCTAATGACCACTTGACGGTCTTGATAGAGACGTTTCTGGCACGTCTCCCGTTGTAGTCGGCGGTGATTTGTACTACTATCGCTCTCCTGTTGGTTGCAGCTATGCGAGACAGACATCGAAGGCCACGTTCATCTACCACCTTTCTGCCCCTAAAGATCCACGATGCGATGTTATTCCGGAAATGTCGTATTCCAGATACACTCTTGATACTGTTAAACAGTGATACTGCAATTGCTGCTGTTCCACATCTGGGATAGAGTGACCCAGGCATCGGGCACCCACTATCATCCCTCTTTTAAACTCTGTTGACTCACGACGTTTATCCATACTCTCAGCGAATTAGCATCTACGTGAACGCAGTAATCTCCTCCTACCTATATACCTGCCAAGCGTTGTCCACTAGCGAGAGGGGTGATAGCTTCGCGTTGCCCAGGAATCAGGTACCCCATGATTTCTGACCTCTCAGTGTATATACATTGAAGTCGCCTTGTGTACGGAAGTGCTATTGTGATAACAATGAATTTTTGTGAAAATAGGAATTGTTTTTTCGTATGAGCTTAGTTCTTCGAGAAGAAGAACATATTGAGTGTACAACGACAACCAGGAGAATATTAAAGAGTTGTAAGTTTAATTGCTTGCCTTTCTTGCTTATTGATTTCTGGACTGATACAAATGGTGTTTAAACATACGGACATCTAAAACATTTCGAGATTACAGCAAAACACTACAACCAGTTGTAGAAAGTATTGAAAAATAAATTATTGCATTCCACCCTTGAGCTCGGGGTTAGTTAATAAGCTTAGTTCTTCGATAAGAAATTTGTAAATATCTTCACTAGTTTCATTTTACCTTCCCAAGAAAGGAATTTTTATTGACTTTCATAATTTCTTTTTGATGGAGCTAATCTGACTGACAACCCCAGATCAGTAATGGAATTACATTTTTCAAAGACCTTTCGCATTTTCAGGATTTCTCGTAAATTGTCACAGACATAATCTTCCCATTGTACCTCTCCAGCAAATGAAAACCACTAGATGAAACTCTTAATTTCTAACTAAATTCGTTACATGCAACAGCACTTCGTTTTAAACAGACAATACCGAAGTTTACTTGCTATAAAGATCGACAGTTTTATTCAGCGAAGCTTCATTCGATATTGAAGGGTTTTTTTGTTTTTTTTTATTGTAGGTTTAACGACCACCGTGAGCAACTCAATGGGCTATAAGCAGTCGCCCGTCCCTAATTTTGGGGTCACTGGTTCCAGGGAAGGGAGAGAGCCAGTGCCGTAAGACAAGCACAACATCCATGCCTCATCGGGATTCGAACCCGGACCCCGTTCGGACGAATGATCAGAGGCCATCGCTTAGACCACTGCGCCACCGGGGCGGCCGATATTGAAGTGAAATTCTTGTACCTAATACCCTGTATGTTATTATAGTAGATACAAGTGCCGTTCGATAAATAAAGTAAAATGATCTCCAGCATCGAAATTCTTAACGCGGCAATGAAGTGTCAAAGTGCGTGCGCACTCCCAAAAACCTACGAACATCAGTTTCCACCAGAGGACTCTTCGCCTATTTGCTTACTAGTAACGGCTGTTCAAAGATGGCTGAGTCATTGTCAACATAATCACAGGATAAAGTACAAAATGTGATTCATTTTCTTCATGCACGGGATAATGTTCCAGTGGAAATACCTCGCCAGTTGAGGTGGTTCCACCTGAAAATTCTGCCCTAGGTTTCCAATAGTAAAAACTTCTACAGGCAGTTTCTTCGAAATTAATGTATTTCCAATGATGAAAATTTGCACATCGATAAAAAAAAAATTATAACATGGCATACTTAATATTTGCTAAAACTTAATCATATCAATAATCAGTCATTTTCCTTGGATAATGTTGAGACCTGCTAATAGATGGCGTGACGTGAACATTGATGACGTCAGTGGACAAATGAATGCTTCACATTATACTCAGGGAACACTTATAGCGTAATAAATCCGTTTATTTTCGTGGTTTAAATTTGTATAAAAATTCGCCAAGCTTTCACACTATACTGGGAGGCTTTCTCAAGGCAATGGGTGTAAATCATCTGTTGCCTTGAGAAAGATGTAGTTCTCTTGCCATTGTCATCTAAATTATTGTCACAACATTTAATCTAAGTGGCCCAAATCATTCTTCAGCAATACTGTAGGTAGTGCTGATTTCTAATTCCGAAATAAGCCATCAAACATTTGTTTTTCCACTGCCATCATACATTTGTTTTTCTACCTAAAAGAGACACGAAGTCATCTTTCCTAAAAAATCACGGCAACTGTCTTCTGCCATTGTGTGTTTCCGATTGATTTCCCAGACAGTTTTCTAAATGTGAGTGCAGATAGAATCGTCAGATGCTTGGCATGTTTTGCCTCGATATTCGCCGCGAAAGACTTGGGATGCTGAGCACAGGTCTTGTGCTGTTGCACAATAAAGACAGACCAAATGCAGCCCAAACCACAGCTGAGTTGTTTCGGTTATAACGTTTGGGAAGTTTTGAAGTATCCTGCCAATAGGTCTGACCTCGCATCATGTGATTTCCATCTCTTTGTTCCTCTCAAGAAACACTTGGGCCGTGAACATTTTGCAAAAGACACAGATGTGAAACAGTGGCTAGATGTGAGACAGGCCGAAACAGTCTGGCTATACCAATAGAATTTCGATTCTTTCTTTGCTGGCATGAAGGACTTACCATTATGATGGTACATTTGTTTCAATATTTGTTTCAATTGCTTTGGTGACTTTGCCGACAAGTAATGAGATGCAGTGCGAATCAGATGAAAGGATACGGGCCTAATGGTGTCCTGAGGTATCTGGGACCACGCAACGTTTGCTTTGTCCCATAATTCAGCGGTATTTCGGCGAGACCTAGCAGAAGTCCAATAAGAGTCTTCTAATGATGTCCAATATATGCTCGATGGGTGATAGATTCGGATATCTTGCTGGCCATGGAAGTCTTTTGCTGGTGCCCTTTGCAGGCACCAGCAAAAGACGTTAGCGTCACGTAGTCGAGAGTTATCTTTCTGAAAAACGCATTCTGCGATGCCGCTCAGAAATGGCAATAACACTGGATGTAAATCATCAGTCACGTACCGCTGGGTTGTCACCGGACCCTTTACGAGCATCAGAGGTGACCGGCTATTGTAATTAATGGGACTCCATACAAGAACGCCAGTTTACAAGAACTACTCTTGCGTAGTGTTCTGCTCGTGGACAATAGCTGGATATTCCGTGTAGCCACGTCGTCGGTAGACGCGAACTTAACGATCATCGGCTCCGAGGAAGAATCTGGACTCATCCCTGAATACCACATGGTGCCATTCCTGTAGCCACGCAGCTCTACTACGACACCCCTCTAGCCAACCTTACAGATGGTTGCCGTTAGCGCAGACCAGTCTCCGTCAATTGCCCGTTGCCCGTCCGTGAGGTGACACGGATATTCATAGGCGTCGCTACAGCCTGTCGAATGCTCTATGCAGTAGTTTATGGCTCCTCAACTGGCTGGCGGAGAATATATCAATCAATGCGTGCTAATGTCAGGCTTACTGCACCAGTCGCCTAGTGGCTAATGGCGGTGCCTTCTTGCAGCTATTGCTACCAACAACGTCTTACTCTTCTGGCATCCCGATACCCATGGGCTGCGATTCGGCGAATCGACCAAGTAGTTTTACGGAGGCCGGCCCTCTTCTCTCAAACACGAGTCCAGTTGGTGATGAGCTTGGCGACGAGGTCTATGAGGTAGAAGCCGTCAACCCTACGTTGCTTTGTTTCGTACGACCTGGAGCACGAGACACGATATGGCTTCGGCAGCCAGTGTTTTCCCTTTTGTCTCTCGCACATCTCACGCGATTGGCTGAGTAGTGGAACTATTTACACATCCCACGTTCCTTTAAACACCTACTAATTTGCGTGCTTATGCGTCGACCCCGAGAAGTGTTGAGCAATTTCTATGTCGAGCAGTGTAATTTAAAAACGGAAATAACGCCGAAAATTTAGGCATACGGAGGTCTTACGGCAACGTCATATTTGATGATCATAAACTTTAAACCCTCTTCCAATTCTTCCAGAAAAATTGTACCGAATTCGTCGCATCCGTTTGGTAGGAATTGCATATTACAGAAGTCGTTCACTACGAAAAGCTTTTCTAGAACAGCTGGGAAAGTATTCCGAAAAAAGGCGTGTAATGCAACGCAATTCAGAATCTCTTTTTGTTATTCAAGTGAACAATTAAATAAAGAACTGTTATTTATTTTATTTTTCGTAATTAAAACAAAACTGGTTAAGTCCTCATTTGTTACGATGGAAGAAAATTTTGTTTGTTTCGTCTTTGGATACGCAGTCTGTTGCTTTAGCAACGTTTCAATATTCTTTTCCAATCTCGTTAACATTGTTTTCTTTTCTTCTGCGTTTCCGTGAAAGATGAGCAAAAGATATTAATGAGGTACACAAACCGTCATTTGCGTGACGTCCACTTTGACATTTAAGGAAATAATTAATGGATATTCTACCCAAACGCCATATGTGGAATAAAATATACTTGGACACATTTAAACTTGATTTACAACCTTAAGAGGAATGATATCAATTATTTCCGCTCTAATCTTCTTTAAAAAAGAAGGTGTAGAACGCACTGCATCTATTCTGAAACCTAAGCCTGTACTCCTGGGGAACAAAACGAAAACCACTGTTACTGAACCCATCTTCATTTGATACATTTCGAGGTGTCAAACAGATGACAATCGAGTTATGAAATGCCTTTCCAGAGAAGAAGCTGATAGGATTTTGTGCTATAATTATTGCAAGTTCTTGAAAAGTTTATACATTCATGTTCATAAAAAACAGAACACCTGAAAGGAGGCAAGCTCTGACTTTGATTTTTACGGAGTATGCTAATAAGGCAATATCGCAGAAATGATTACTATTTCGGCGTCATAGGTGGATGTGTACCGCGCCTAGGAAAATCAGATCGTGTAATGCCACATCCCTAAAACCGGCCGTTTTTCTGTTCTAACCGCCACGTGGCTCAGTCGGCATGTCGGTGCTTCTTCAGAAGTGGGTAAGGATGCTTCGTCGTTGTGTAAGGCAGTCGTACAGTTACACCGGCGAGTTCGACAGAGGTTGTATTATCGTCATGAGAGACTGCAATGCTTCCCTCCTGATAATTGCAGGTCGTGTGAACCAGTGCGTCCGTGGTGGCAAAATATGCAGTGAATGGTACGAAGAAGACCATAGGATAAGAAGAAAATGTTCTGGATGTCGCACACAGACAACGCCGAGGGACAACCGTCATCGTCATCTTATGTGTTTGAGTGACCATTCTTCATCATCAACGGCGTTGGGGCAGCAGTGGCGAACTGTGACGCATTCTCCCATGATATCTGTACCAATACGTTGCTAGTTATTGCAATCCGTACTGCAGGCTCATCGGCCCCTCCGCATGACACCGCATTAACGGACTTACAGGCTGCAATGGTGCATCTAACGAAGGGCACAATGTCGTGTCCTCGAACAAAACACGCTTTTGTTTAGACGAAAATGATGGCCGCATCTCTGTCCTCCGATGACAGGGGGAGAGGTGTCTGGAAGAGTGCACTTGCACGAGGCATACCGCACCAACACAAGACATTATGGCCTAGGGTGCTATCGGGTAGGAAAGCATATCCCCTCTTGTGTGAGTTCGTACCACCATAACGCGTGTCCGTTACGTCAATGACATTCTACGGCCGATCGCCTTTCCGTACCTGCAGAACGTCCTCAGGGCCATATTTCAGCAGGACAATGCTGCATTGCAAGTTGCGGCGACAACACTTGCCTTCTTCAAGAATAATCACTTATGCTGTGACCGACTATATCACCGGATTTATCACCCGAATAATCACTTGTGCTGTGTCCTAGATCGCCGGATTTATCACCCGAATAATCACTTGTGCTGTGACCGACTAGATCGCCGGATTTATCACCCATAGAAAATCTCTGGGACATTCTCAAACGACAGGTGGAGCGGTATGACCGTCCGCCAGCAACTCTTGATGAACTTTGTACGCTGGTCAATACAGCCTAGATGGCTATTCCACAGGACACCATTCACACATTATTTGATTCGATGCCTCAGCACGTATAGCAAGTGATACAAGCCATAGGTGGCCACACCGATTATTAGCTGCATAGACGCACCTGGTACGTATGACATCGAGATGCATTGTTCTGTATTGCCAAATGAACATATCCTGTAAAAATCAAAGTCGTAGCTCGAATCTTTTTAGGTGTTCTGTTTTTTATGAACATGAGTGCATATTTATTAAAGAGACAATAACATTCGAACTGAGTATAGATAAGGGAAAAACAAAAGTTATGGAGTTTCAGCGAGGAACTGTTAATACAAAATGCAAGATCAGTCTGAAAATCACAGTGTTAGATCAGGTGAGTAAGTTTGTGTGCTTAAGAAGCATGTGTGACAGTGAAAACAGGTTTGGAGGGTGAAATAGGTATCAAACAGGAGGATGAAATAAGTATGCGAGCGAATTCAGTTTTAGAAATCATAGCTGGTTTAGAAGGATTTCACAGGAATGACGGGTTCTTGAAAATGTCCCGAATATCTGTTTATAACAGTGCAATTGTTAGTACTCTGATGTACGGTAGAGAAATCTGGATACTGCAGAAGGGATACAGTAATCGTTTGTGGGCGTTCTAAAGAGATGCGCTATTTCCGGATGGTTAGTAGGAACCCAAGTTCTGATCATATGAGGAATGAAGATGCGTTTCAGATGTGCAGAAAAATGTTAATGCGATGAAAACAAATATTCTGATGTGGTTTGATCATGTTGACCAAACCGTATCAGAATGTTCTCCAACCACATTCTTAAATCACATCAGGTAAGATTCTTACAAAGAGACGTTATTCAGCAGGAAAGAAAGGTAGAGGAACGCTGAGGAAATCATGGGAGGACCAGATAAGAAAAAGATAATGAGTAGGAAGTACAAAAGGTCTTATGTGAGATGTGTGATGGACGTCAGTGAAGCTCGAGTTGTGTGCCGAGATCACTGTAAATGGAGACGTGTGATACATCAACAGTAAGTAAAATATAGCATCATCAGTTCTAAACTTTAATTTGGCGGATGAGATGAGCTAACCTCTGAATCTTAGAGAACAGCTTATTGATATGTACATACACTGAAAAGCAATTGAATTAGAGACATCTGGCGTTATGCAAATGTGGCGCTGTGGGCAGCTCTGTAAAGGGAAACAGCATGACGTATCAGCGATCCGACAATATAAGGAGTGATGCGACGGGAATCAGTAAGAGTCCGACGCAGTATGGGTAAGACGAAGGCTCTAAGCGCATTTGATCGTGGGTAAATTGTCGGGGCCCGACGATTGGGTCATTCCATCACGGAAGTCGTGCAGACACTGGGATTTTCACGAGCCACTGTGTCACGGATGCACCGTGAGTACATCGAATCCGGTAAAAGCATCCCTGCAAGGGCCAACTGCCGTGGACAACAGCGTGTGGATGAGTGGGGTCATCGTCGGCCAGCTCGCATTGTAACAGCGGAGAGACGGCCCACAGTGCAAGAAATCACTCGGCAATTTAACGCTGGTGCACAAAAACGTGTAAGCAGCCACACCATCCAGAACCATCTCTTCGCTATGGGGTACAGAAGCCATCGTTCCACGAGGGTACCACTGCTGACCGCACATCACAGGGTGCAAAGATTAGCATGGGGCCGGGAACATCGCTACTGGACCCTAGACATGTGGAAAAATGTTGCTTGAACTCATGAGTCAAGATTCACGTTGGTACATGCGGATGGCAGGATACGAGTACGGCGCAAACCACATGAAGCGATGGATCCTTCTTTCCAGCAGGGTACTCTTCAAGCTGGTGAGGGTGGTATTCTCGTCTGGGGACTGTTTATGTTAACTGAAATTAGACCCCTGGTACGTGTGACATCGTCACTCACAGGTCAACGTTACCGGGATACCCTGGACGACCATTTGCTCCCGTTTGTACGTCTTCAACATCCCACTGGGGACTTCATCCTGCAACAAGACAATGCACCGTGCCATCGCTCTCGAATTTTATCCGAATGGTTGGATGAACACTCCACCGACGTGATCTCGCTTCCTTGGCCAGCTAGGTCACCTGACCTCAATGCCATCTAGAGAGATGTTCGAGGCTCAGACCCCCCTCCATCAAATCTTCATGAACTGTGGGAGCTTGTTCAGGGGTCGTGGATCCGTATGGCTTCCCAACGCTTCCGGTGTCTTGTCGAGTCCATGCCGAGACGAATCGCCACCGTCATCAGGGCAAAAGGTGGTGCTACACTTTACTAGACAGGTATCTCTAATTCGAATGCTCCTTAGTGTATACCTATTTGCTCCGTCGTTTAATGACTACCAAGGGCATTTAAGAGAATAATAAATTACCTGTGCATAATTTGGGACCAGAAGCGTAACTAGGGCGGGGCAGACGGGGTGGCTGCCCAGGGCGCAAAAATAACTGCTTGCAATCTGATTAAAATTGGAATTAGAACTAGTACACCACTTTCTGTTACACTTAAAATTAGAATTTTCTCGTCAAAAGTATCAGGGAATGTTAGTTGCTCACATTCAGAAATTAAGGCGCGGTTCTATAGTTTGTGCACCTATAGGAGAACCTCGGCGACCACAACGGAGCCCATTTTTGTTTAGTACGCTGCATGATAAGGATGTCGTTCACATTTTTGAAGGTTCTGTGGATCTATTATATATCAAAAAACTAAATTTTAAAACTACATATTAAAAACTATATATAAGGTAGAAAGAGAAATGGAAGCGCAATGCTTTGTGGTTTGTCCCGGGTGCAGAAATGTATAGTTACCCCTATGTTTATGGCCATTGATTCCAGGAAAGAATAAGGGCTGAGCATGTCTCACCCGTTGCATAGGCCAAGGCAGAGCTGCCCATGTCTCATTCAATGCTCATGCCAGATCCCAAGTCGAACGATTTGCAAAAACACCTACGCGTCTGACAACTGACCCAAGTGTAGTATAGCCCGACACACATGTAAAATTCAATAACTGACTCTCGATAGCAGTTTTCGTCACCCGGTTTTCTTTTATTTTTTGCCTTCTGAGATATATACTATGTAAACAGAAGTTTTCCAAAACCTTCATATATCGAAGTAAACGTGTATTTGCTAAATGAGACGCGTCCGCGAAGTGTATTGTGTGCTGTACATGAAGGGAAGCGATGGCACACCTGTTAGACCGTATTGGAAGCGAGTGTGCCGCGCGCAGAGCTGAACCGATGGATTTTAAAAGGAACATAGTAATTGAATACTGCCTGGGTAAGCAATAAGTGCGAAGTATTGCCGCTTTTCTGGGATACCAAAAAATCCATTGTCGCTGATCATCGGTGGAAAGTACATTATGCCACTGCAGCGAAGCCGCTTTCTGCGATGCCACACAAACTGAGTGATCGTCTCAAACGAAAGTCACTACGGAATGTGAGGAGGGTTTGACCTCCGCCACAGACCTAGCCTGCGATGTCGCATAAGCCACTGGGAAAGATATTTGCACAAGAACAGTTCGTATGGAACCGCATGCCCATAGTTGTCACGCTAGATCAGCTGCGCACAATCGCTATATATCTTCAGGGATTGAGAGACGACGACTATAGTGGTGCCTTGCTCGCCGTTCATGTACAACAGAAGAGCGGAATTGGTTCGAGTGGACTGACGAATCACACTACTCACCCTTGCGTTCGGATTGGTCTATTTGGGTGAAGCCTTAACCGGGGAACACTGTCAGGCGGACTCCGTTATTCCTACCGTCAAGTAGGAGGGAAATCTGCGATGGTGTGGCGCAGGTTTTGTTGGGAAGTATTTGGTTCTTTGGTTGCGGTGCCTTCCATTCTAAGGGCAGTGTAAGGACTCTTATTATAAAAATGTGATTACCTTCTTTTGGGGATGTATAGTAATGTCAACGGTACTTGCGAAGTTCGTTAGCTGCGCGCTAAATCTTACTGACGTCAGCGCTGGGTCAGGGGGTCCCAGATACGATTCACGGACTTTAGCGAATACTCTAGTAGTAGAAACGGGATTAGCCTTGGGGACGGGAGCGAGAGACGCCGTTTTGGATAGCCGGGCGAGGGACGAGTGCTGGTCGGACGGATGTTATGGCACATGTGTAACCGAAGTGCTGCCGTGTAATAAAGATATACAACATATTGACAAAAATCACCGGGCACCCCTTCAACAGCAAATGAACGTATCCCGTACGTTGTTAAGATGCGCCATACAGCTGCAAACGGTATAAAAACAAGCCTGAAGTTGACCGCGATCATATCGCACTGTGAGGGTGAGTGCAAATATCGCGGAGGAAGATAACTGATTTTGAGAAAGGGAAGATTGTTGGATGTTATGTTAGTGGGTTGTCCATAAGAGAAACCGAGAGGCGTTTAAACATGTCCAAGTCAACTGTTTTGGATGTACTGAATAAGTGGAAGCCACATGGCGTGCCTGAAGCAGCAAAACGTACCGGCAGACCAGAGAAAATCAGTGATAGAGGACGTCGAAGCCTCAGAAGAGTCGTTACAGCTAATCGACGGAATACTGCACACGATCTCAGTATGCAGGTGAGTAAAAATGCTGAAAAATCGGTATGTACACTTACCATTCGCAGAGAACTTCATTCCATGGGTTACCGTGGTCGTGCGGCTGCTGATAAGCCTTTCATCTCCACTCGGAATGCTTCTCGTTGTTTAGCATGGTGTAAAGAACATTTATCGTGGACCGTAGATCATTGGAAACGGGCCCTATGACTGATGAATCCTGATACACGATCCATCAGTCTGATGGCTGTGTGTGGGTATAGCGGCAGCCGGGAGAACGCTATTTACCACAGTGTATTGTTCCTACGGTCAAGTTTGGAGCTGGAAGTGAACCCGTGTGGGGGTGTCTTTCGTGGTATGGTCCCGGCCCATTAGTTATCGTGGACAAACGTGTTAACCAGCACGTCTACCTCGATATTCTGCACAATTTTGCCCTACCAACTCTGTGGCAATACTATGAAACTGAGCCTTTTTGGTACCAGTAGGATAACGCACAGAGACATAAAGCAATGACTGTTACGGCGTGGTTTAACGATAATTCCGTATCGTATGTAGACTGGCCAGCACAAAGCCTTGATCTTAGTCCCATACAGCACCTATGGGAGGAATTAGAGCGTCGCATAGAAAGTTTGGAACCAAGGCCTACTACCAAGTAACAGTTAGCGGCAGAATTATGTACTGAATGGAAGCGCATACCTATCGCTGTGTTCCAGAACCTTGTCGAAAGCATGTCTCGAAGGGTCATTAAGGCCAAAGATGGACCGATACCGTACTAATGTATGTCAATAAATGCTATGTTGTGTTTCTCTTCTAGGTGTCCAGTGACTTTTGTCAATATAGCATATGTCGATGTAATTCCATCAGCACGTTGATGCGACAATTATATATATATATATGCGTGTATTTATAAAGTGAGAGTTACGGGTTTTCCCAAACCTTATGGACGTGTTGTAATGAAGGACCAGTTGAATGCAGTAAGTGCATGACAGCAGAAACGAACCAGCGGACTCGAAGTTGTACTGGTCTCTTACAGGCCGCAAGAAACGAAGACATTCTGAACCATGCCGAACTATTTACGCTATGGCAGTACTTCGACATATTTACTATGGCAGTACCTACCCTATTTCAGCAAGATCGAGCCCCTTACCACGCTGAAAAGTCTATCCAGTCCTTGTTTGAGGGCAGGACGTCCAAGAGATGGATTTGGCAGCGCAAAGTCTCGGCCTAATCCAATAAATCATCTATGAGACGAGCTGAAAGACCGAATCTGATCTCGACCGGTATGACCTACCTCTGCGGCAGTTATGGCAGAAGACTTTCAAGAGGAATGGAATAAAATTTCGGTACAGACGTATCAGCATCTCGTGGAAAGCATGCCTAGAAAGGTCGCTGCAGTCATAATGGTAAAAGGTAGGCATACTATGTACTGATTTCAGATATAAATGCTCTTGTTTCCGTTTGACCTAAGTATACAGATACTTCTGACAGCACAGGATATGTTTCTTTGCCTGAAAATTACGAAAGGCAGCTTTAATAAGTCTTACAAAATATATCTCTTTTCTAATTCAACACAAGAGGGAGCATCGATGTTTAACTAGAGCTTCCCTTCGATAAAAGAAACATATCTACGGTAAAAATGTTACAAAGGAAATAAGAGAAAACGTATATCATGTATTTTAAATCACATAAAATTACAAAATAAAACATAAAATCCCTTTCAACGGAAGGTAGCTGAAATTCACTGTTCCAAAAATGTTACCAAGCCTCAATCCAGCTTTTTCAGAGCGTAAAGATTAGAAACACGCATGCGCATACACTTCACATCAGAATATCTAGTAATTCTTAATGCACAATTTGATGTAGTAACTCACGAGCATTTAGAGTGCAAATCAGTACTGCTTCTTTTTTTTTTGGCAGGGTAACAACTGGATGTCAGTTGTTGGCGATGAGCAAGCTGATTTGTTATGTCTCTCAGTAAACTGGGGGAAGTGCAAGCAAAATGCAAGGTATTTTCCGTTTTTATTTCTAGGTTTAACGGTCCCTGTGAGAATCCAAGGCTAGAATGAGTCACCAGTCCGCAATTCTGGCCAAATAGTTCCAGACGGGGGACAGAACCAGAGCCACAAGGCTAGCACACCACCCATACCTCATCTTGCACTCGGTCCCAGGTGGGGCGATTGGCCAAATTCCCGCACCTCTGACCACTAGGGTGACAATAAAGGCCTTCCGCCAGTCAATATTCACCTCCATGGGGTTAGAAGCCAAGGAAATGCAGTACCTAAGCCGTTTTAGATATCTTCATGGTGTCTAAAACCTAGAACACATTTTACGTATTATTGGATTTCAGGAAACTGCGTCGAAAATTAATGGTAAAATACTGCGCCATACAAGGACGGGTACGGAAAGTTTTGAACTTGGTGGGAACTTCCAGCACTGGCACTTACAGACATTCTCACAGAATGCTGTTCAGAATTGCTGATTTCCTTTGACATAGATTTTTGAAATATTTAATTCTGTAATATTTAATTTTGACAGGGTTGTGTAAATTTTAAAACCAATAAAAAACGTGTGTTCATGACTACCTATGTACATAAAGTAGAAAGTTAGGAACAAACAGAGAACTGAAGTTTAAATTTAACTTCACTTATTTCCCGATTTATCGTACGTAAAAAGTTCAGTTTATTTGAAAAATAAACAACGTTCTGCTTTTAGACAGAAAATAATCCTTCAAAGGGTCTCTGTGATGTGAAGCGAAAAGGTTTGCTCCAGGCAGTACGCTATACAGTCCAGAGTTTCAGAACAGAAGCTTTCGAAGAGCTCATTTTATTCCTAAGTATCTTAATTCCACATTTTATACCAGTATCAAGAGCTTAATTTCTTCGAAATCCGTAGTTTTACGTGAAGAGCGAAAGAGAGATATGTCATCACTGACGGCTGAAGAAAAGAATTAGTCATAACTTCTGGAACCCTAAAACCCCAGCAATGATTCAGAAACTATCAACATTTGCTTTCTTTTTGTGTGCTATATATCTTTCAGACAACAAATTTATTTTAACTCGGCTTTTTTGTGTGTGTGCTTTAACGATTACCGGAAGCAGCTCGATGGGCTATAAGCAGTCTCCCATCCCTAATTTACGGAAGCTGGTTCTAGGGAAGGGAGAAAGTCAGTACCGTAAGACAAACACAACATCCATGCCTCATCGGGTTTCGAACTCGCGGTCACCTCGAACGAATACCCAGAAGTCAGTGCTCAGACTACCACTACCTCACAGGGGCGACATCTCAGCTTTAGGTACTGACGTTTATTAGCATAGAAATATGGAAAAGATTTGTAAGTATGTTTAAGAAAGAACGTATTCAGAATCTAATAAACTAGAAAATAATACTTCTATCAGGAAATCAGCATTGTATTGGAAACGAGATCCAAGGTGAAAATCCTCCTAATACGTGGTGACAGTAAATAAATAAATACATCGCTCTTTCCACGTTCCAGAAACACACAGCAACCGAAAAATTGTTTTTCAGCCGCCGCTGTGGAATTGAATCACAGAACTCTCGATATCTACCCGAGTGCGTTACATTTACACCACGGTGGCCAACAATCCACGGTGCTATGTGTATTTTTTTAAGTCAGCTTATGATGTCAGAAGCTGACTTAAAAATACACATAGCACCGTGGATTGTTGGCCACCGTGGTGTAAATGTAACGCACTAGGGTAGATATCGAGAGTTCTGTGGTTCAATTCCACAGCGGCGGCTGAAAAACAATTTTTCGGTTGCTGTGTGTTTCTGGAACGTGGAAAGAGCGGTGTATTTATTTATTTATTGTACTGGAAACATTGAAAAATCCTGCGGTGTTATGTGAGATATGGAGAAGTAACTAAGCTAAATCACACAGAAAACTCCGAATAGCTGTCACTGCTCGGATCGGAAAAAGTGGCTGTTGTTCGGAGGTTAAACACTGTTAGTCCGTTATGTTTGTACAAATAAAGAATAAGTATGAAGATTATGCACAAAAAATACGGTTGCAGTGCTTTCTCCAAATGCTGAATAAAACTCAGAATAATAATTAAATAAATAAATCATGATACACGAGTAGACGGTTTTAGGAAAGTAGTGTCTGACGTCTAATCTTAAACAGCACTAAGGAATAGCAAGCTAAGACATTAGGTTTAGGTTACGATCTAGGAAAGTAAAATACATAGGTGTTAGACAGTAAAGGGTAACTTCACAGTTAGCTGGCCGCGCGCCGGTAACCAGGAACAGAACCCACACAGACCAAACCAAGAGATGTCGCCAACGGGCAAGACTCCAGGCACCACGAACAAGCCTCGCTGTACCTGGGGGACGACTGAAACATGCACGAGAGCTGGATCTCGTCTCACGTAGAACTAAACGTTAACTCCTTTCTTTTAACTTAAGCACACGATTGCACCAGCGGTAATCCAACGAATTCTGCCCGAGGCACACTTACTTTAGTAATATTCATTGTCTCTACCTTATCCTTTTCGCCGAAGTACCGAAGGAACTGCGTAGAATCTCGAGGGACAGGATGTCCGCTGGTTCTTCTTCGAAACTGACTGTAGTTTCTGTTGACAGCTGTTAAGAGGTTTCGTTGTTCGGAGATTAACTTTAAGGTTAGTCTTACGGCAACTGTTCTGTACCAACCAAAACTTGCCGCTGCTCGGAGGTGTCCGTTAATGGAGGTTTCATTGCATAATGTATTTATTAATATTATATGAATTCGAACCAGAGAAGCTGTTCACTCCACTGTAAATGTTTTCTACAAAATTGCAATATTACATCTGTTTTATTATTGTACATAGGGATTTATTATTTTCACCCCAGCCTTTATCCAAAGACGTCTAGAAAGTGCAAGGCCATGACAATAGACGGATGAGTTCCCTCCGTTTGTGATGTCACTTGCTGTTACACGGCCTGATACGTCGGTGTCGTGTTTGACGTCATATAGGACAGCGTTGGAAACCAATCGGAAGCCTTGGTTTCCGCGTGATGCCACCAAAAGACGGAACTCATCTCTCTAATGTCATGGCTTTGTATTTTCAAGACAGCAAAATTTCATTACAGCAGAAAATAAGTATTTTCAAATTTCATTACAGCAGAAAATAAGTATTTTCAAAATTTCATTAGAGCAGAAAATAAGAAGCACCGAATTGGGCTTCCATGGAAGTGCTCCTTTCACTAGCGAAAGGAAACACTGGGGTTCGATCGTGGATTTCAGATTTGTTGTGAAATTTGTTAACACCTTCCGTGGCTCAAAGAAAACTTGTTCTTTTTCACGATGAGCTCAGTATAACGTTGTAACGATAGATCTCTCTCGAAAATTCAGCAGGATGTGATCCGATGAAAAGTGAGAGATTGTCTTCGAATGTATCTTTCAAGCAGTAATCCAAGACATATTGCCGTACCAAACATACTTTCTACATACTAAGACTTACAGTACGCTAAAACACTCAGGAACTAAATACAGACTCAAAATGGTTACCCGTACCTTACTCAAGAGACATGTCTACCATTGCCATGAAACACAAGTGGAGTGCAAAAGATTGGTGAATTTTGGGCTTACTACACCACAAAAATAAACGGATCTATATGCGTCTTTTGAGTATTCAAAGTGTGGTGTATTTATAGTTACGTTACCCGTATCTTCTTGGTTTTTTTTGTTTTTGTTTTTTTTACTGGAACGTGTAAATATGGTAAGATTGTGTAATACTAATTTAACTGCGCGCTCCTATTAATTTTTAAAAACGAATCGTAGTATTCATTGTGCACTGTTAAACTCATAATTAAGACGAAAAAGTCTTCGTAAGAGCTTGACAGATAGCCAAAATGCTAATTCAGCAACTATTTATTTTTTTATAGTTTAGACTATTGTGTGGTTCTATCAGTAAAGCAAAATTTTGCCTTCTTTGTGACAAAAAGGTAGTATTACGCAAAAGAATCATGCTTTACCATCCAGTTTTGCAAAACATTCTTTCTCACTCAAGATTTAAGTGAACTGAACAGAGAAGGCTTAAAACTCGTGCGCAAATTACGTCTACATCAATAGAAAATTCAGTATTGATGGCATTAATTCACACCGTGATTATACAGAAAGATTACAAATGACCTTTCCAATTACAAATATTTATTCAGGAAAACCTATAGGACTTAAAAATGTGAAGCAAACGCAAAGAGAAAGAGCGACTCACAAAGTTTGTTTTGCGTCCCAAATGAGTTTAACATATTCCTTTTTTGTAGCGCAGCGAATATCAGAACGGTACTCAATCTCTCCCCACACATTCTGCAGGAGGTCCAAATCAATTATAGCAATTGCTTTTGCAATGGGAACCTTCATGTCGTCAATTATTGTAGGTAATGGTGGGGCTTAAACTGTGTCTTGGAACCTCCAGAACACACAACGTCTTCTCTTGCTGATTAGCTATTTTTGTACTGTGCTGCAAGCTGCTAGATCTATACGTAATTAAAACAGAGCTACAAAAACTGTATGAGTCGTTCCTTCACATAATATCAGCACCGAAATTTCTCTTCACGATTACTTTTGTTATTGGAAAAAGCATTTGCAATCACCCTGAATTGGTTTTTTTATTGCAACAGAATTTTAGTACAGAATGCGTTTACGTTACAAAGTAAATCTGCATTCCTTTTGCATTTGGTCTAGAATACTCCCGATGTAAGGGGAATGATGGAAATATAAAGAATGAATTCTGCATATAAAGGACATTCAGTAAATTTTAAGCTTTAGTGGGATGAAATAACGCATGGATGTTAACAGTTCATGCCAGTATTGCATCATCTATTTTCGATATAAAAGCGTCGAAGAAGCCATTGGGGATATCAGTTTTTGGAGTTCAGTATGTTGATTTGTTACGCCACATAGTAATGGGGAGGGAAACTTAAATCTGAAGATTTTTTTGGCGGCGACTGCATATTCAATCAAACAAGAAGTCGCCTCGGTTGCCGTGTTGTGTGAGAACCTGACTACTAACCATTCGTTTGAAATGTGCCCGGGCTGGTGTGTTTGTCCCATGTTGCTACCTTTGTCTTTTCCCTAGAATTAGTGGCTGTAAATTAGGGCCGGCGTTAGGCAAGCAAAATATAAACTCATACATGGGCACGGAGAAAGACTTTGTTTGCTAAATAATTTGGAAAAAAGTACTTCAGGTTTCTGAAGACAACAGATGAATCCCCTAAATAAGGTGGACGTAAAACCTGTCTTTATACAATTACAAAGCAGGTCATGGTGTGAGAAGAAAGATACTTCGGACAGTTCACCATTGTGCGCCCGAAATTCGCGTAAAAACTGAAAAATGCGTGAAAGATTTGGTAGATTAAATGTCATTTACGAATTTATTTAGTGTCGTTGATGAACTATTTTCAGAAGCCACACAACTTCTTAAACGAAAAAGATGACAGGTTCTCGGATGTAATAAACACGACCTCTGACTACCACCCTAATTTCAAGGTCTGTTTTTATTCTTAACTTTGAGATTAAAAGGATTCTACAAAACGCCAGGTTTCACGCCGTTTAGTGGGCAAATTTCTCATCAGATACTCTGCAAAATGTATGGTTACATCGATCGAAGACTAAGAACATTTTTAAATAATAATCTTAGAAGCGCGGATATGGTGAGAAGTGAAAACAAAAATCGAAATTTGTGCCACGCCTGTAAAGCAACGGGATATGGTGATCACGGCTGTATAACTTGTTTGAGTAAAGAACATTTCAAGTCGAGTTTTGGAAGCACAGGTACAGTTCGAAATGTTAATACACAGCTACTTCCTCTGGCGAGAGTAAACAGATGTTCTGAAATACACTGGTGTGCAAAAATTAAGGACGAAGAGAAGAAATTAGCATAACAGCGGAACGAACAGGCAGAACGGACCGAAAGACCACTCAGGAGATAGACTAGGATCCGGTACGATAGGGCATGTGCATATATGCAGCATAACGTGGAGGACGGGGGAGTGTTGGAAGGGTATAAAGCACACGGGCGGTGTACGCTCAGCAATTCGGTGAAAGCTATTGCACGGTGTACAACGGTTTGAACGACGTCGAGTTGCTGCCACCGTGTGATATGGCCAAAAGGCAATCCAGTAGACGACATTTGGATGACTTTACCCGAGGTCGCGTCATTAGGAAATTGGAAGAACGTCGAAGTGTGACTAGTGTGTCCGAGGAGTTCGGGATCGCTCACAGCATCGTTTCACGAGCTTGGAGAGCATTTCAAACGACAGGAACAGCTGTCCTAGAGTTTAGCAATGGTCTTCCACGAGCAACCATGGCGGCGGACGACCGGTATATTGTCCTACAGGCGAGAAGAGACAGACGGCAGACAGCCGGAGAAATCGCAAAGCACATTCAACAGACAACTGGACGTCCGTTATCGCGTTTTACCGTGCCCAGGAGGCTGCACAAAGGTGGTCTATTTGCACGACGACCAGTACGGTGTGTGCTATTAGCGCCTGATCATCGGAGACGGCGGTTTCTGTGGTGCCAGGAACACAAGAACTGTACGCATCAGCAATGGGGTAAAGTTCTCTTTACGGATGAGAGCCGATTTAGTCTGACGAGCGATTCTGGACGTATACGCATCTGGACAGAGCAGGGATCATGCAATCTCCAACATCATCGAAAGGGACTGGTTTGGAGGTGGTGGAGTTCTCATTTTGGGCAGTATCATGCTTGGTAGCCGTACTGACCTCCACATCTTCCAACGAGGTTCAGTCACTGGTGTCTGCTATTGTACCGAGGTTCTCCTGCCTCACGTGCGTCTGTTTAGAGGTGCTGTGGGACCTGAGTTCCTCTTCATGGACGACAACGCCACACCTCATCACACAGTGGCTGTCGCAGAGCTGTTGTGTTGGAGAGTGAAGATATTCGACGCATGGATTAGCCCACAAGGTCCTCGGACCTAAATCCAATCGAACACGTGTGGGACCTTCTCGGGAGACGCTTGGTAGCACGTCACTAGCCGCTAGCAACGATTCCGCAGCTGCGATTGGCGCTACAAGAGGAATGGACCGCCATGACTCAACAGCTCCTTGAAAACCTCGTCCTTAGCATGGACAGACGTTGTAAATCCTGCAACGCAGTCAGGGGTGATCATATCCCCTACTAAGGACTAGATTTTTCTTATCAGCCGCCTGTCACAAGGACGTTTCTGTCTTCTGTCTACTTGTGCTCGAAGCTACCTTTCCAATAAAGTGCCTTTGTGTTCTTTGGTTTCCTTGTTTGGACGATTTTGCTCACTTGTCTCATATTCCTACATCTTGGGGATCTTATATTATAATTTGAGTCGATGTGGAGCACTTCTGCACGACGTTACATTCGAAAAACCGTCTCGTCCTTAATTTTTGCACGCCAGTGTATTAGACAACATATTGTAGAGTTTTGATTATTTGAGTGCTGTAGTTTCAATGATTACTTAAGTAGCTAGCTAATGTAAGTACAGATCTTAGTAGAATATGTATTTGCACTTCCTCAGTATCTAAGGAAACACCAGCATCCAGGTAGAAACAATCTGGAAAGAGACATATGCATAATGGTAACTTCCTTTTTATTAGTTCCACTCACGGGAAGTCCAAAGCGGAATCTACATAAACCATTGCCACAATATAACTCGCTGGTATAAACATAAATCTCAGTCGTATGTAAACAATACTTATCCGTCGATCGCATGTATATCAAACAAGCTTTAATCTCTTTCTCAGTATAAACGCCTCACAATTTATTCGTAAACTCTAAACATCTCCACAAAACTCCACTCTATATACACTGAGTTAGCTTTGCATTAGGGACATCTACCTAATAATGCGTTAGTCCCCTTTTCGGTGTAAACACGGCTCGAAGACGCCTAGGAACAGATTCTACAAGGTGTCGAACATCCTCCATGCATAACTTGACCCATGTCCGCTGCAGCAGCTCCGGCAGTTTACGATCATTCCGTGGAGGAGGATCAGCAGTTCTCACACCTCGTTCTATCATATCCCACAAATGTCCAATTGAGATGCAGACAGGGTAATTTGGGGGCCAAGGAAATGGGGCGAATTTGTTGTCGCGTGTTCCTCCAACCACTCAGTAATTATACGAGCCCGATGACACGGTGCGTTGTCCTGTTGAAAGATGGTGCTGTGGTCCAGGTAAACCACCTGCAGATATGGATGTAGATAGTCTGCTAACAGGTCCCTGTAGCGGCCATCATTAGTGTTTGCGAGATGATAACCAAAAGACTTGCCAGGGAAAAGCTCCCCAGATCAGAACACCACTTCTACCGGCCTGAACCCCAGTTATGCAACGAGGGGATAGAGCTTCGTGCTCTTCACGCCATATGCGGATCCGGACATCAGCATGATGCAACAGAAAACGGGACTCATCCCTTCAGATGACCTTCTTGTCATCTCATCACTTCACATGACCAGATGATCTATCGAGGATCCGTTGCCGACGTTCCTTGGCCTATTCGAGATGTTGTTTGCGATGACTGAGCGCCATCATGGCTATCCTCGTTGGTCTCCAGCTGTGGAACCCCAGGCGAAGCAAGGTACGACGCATGGTGCATGTGGAAATAGGTCGAACTGCACCGCTGTTGTACTAGTGGGTGAGCTGAGTGACTGTTGCACGTGGTTGCTGAGATACCAGTCGTGACACCCGTCGCTCACGTCTAGAGTGAACGGCGCGTGGCTGACCAATGTGAGGCCTTCTGCTGGATGTCTGTGCATGGTTAATCCAGTCCTGGTACACTACTGATGCAGTAGTGCGGGAGCAGCGGACTAGTGCGGCTGTTTCCGAAATACTGGCACCTGCCATCTGGGCCCAAACCATCTGGCTGCGATTAAATTGGCTTAAGTCGCCACGTTTCTCCATTATTTGCAAACGTTTACTGATTACGTACAGAGGACAGGTGTGCACAATTTATAGTAGCCGCATGTGACTTGATATCACGTGGTACTTCGTTATCGCTCCAAATATGTAAGACGAAGAGGGGAGACAAATCTTATTGAGTGTATGTACACTGAAGTGACAGAAAAACTGGTACAGATGAGCTTATGCAACATACATAGCAACGTCACCTATGCGTGTACTCGGTTGCGTTCGCCAGTGCGTATATAAAGTGATAGGCATCCTTGCCAGCTGTCAGAGCGGTTTTTGGCATGAGAATGACAAGTAATAACTATTTAAGCTATTTTCAACGTGGTGTCATAGTTGGCGCTCGTGAGATGTTCCATAGTATTTTGGAAGTAGAAACGAAGTTCGGATTTTCACGGACCACCATTGCAACGGTGTACCGTGACTACAAGAATTCTGGCAAAACCTCCAATCTACGATACCAGTGTGGCCGTAAAAAGACATTGGGTGAACGTGACCATCGTCGGCTATCAAGAATCGTTTCACGCGACACTCTCGCAGGTAGCATCGGAATTCAATGCTGGAGCCTCAACAAGCATCAGCGTCCGGACTGTGCAACGTACCCTGCACGATATGGGCTTTGGAAGCCGACGCCCAACTCGAGTCCCCTTGATGGGTGCACGACACAGAGGTATTCGCCTCGCTTGGGCGCGGCAACGCCGCCACTGTACACTTAATGACTGGAAACAAGTAGCCTGGTCTGACGAGTCGCGTTTCCAACTGTATCTGGCAGATGGAAGGATTCGTGTGTGGCGCAAACCCCATGAAGCCATGGATCCCGCCTGTCAACAGGGAACTGTACCGTCTGGTGGGGGTCCGTAATGGTATGGGGTGTTGTTTAGCTGGACTTCACTGGGACCCCTGGTACGTCTACAAACGTCTGGGACCGGCCAACTCTATGTGCGCATCCTTTCTGACGAGGTACACCCGTTCATGTCCTGCATTCATGCTTGATGGATTGGGCCTGTTCCAACAGGACAATGCACCTCCACACAAGTGTCAGGACACCACATTATGGTTAGAGGAGCATTCATCTGAGTTTGGGGTGTTGTCATTCCCACCCAAGTCTCCAGATCTGAACGTGATAGGACACATTTGGGATGCCATGCAACGCGCTATCCAACACGGGAATCCCAGACCTCGGAATACACCCGAATTGTGGACCGCTCTGCAGGAAGTATGGTGTGCATTGCATACAGCATATTTCTAGAAGTTAGTGGAGTCTATGCCCCGTCGTATTTCTGCAGTGCTGCGCTTCCGTGGGGGACCTACCAAGTGTTAGACTGGTGTACCAGTTTTTCTGGCACTTCAGTGTACATGCAACGTTGCCAAAATGTTCAAGTAGTTCGGGGAAGTGATCTGCCGTTGATTTAGAAAATGTTTAACCAAACAATAACGAAATTTACATAAGAAAAATCAGAAACTCAAAAGGTTAAATAGAGTGTGTCACAATATGTATTACAGTGATCCCGCCAATGATAGCCGATGTTAAAAGAAGAATCTAATGTGAAAGCTAAAAACGGAGATCTCTGAAGAATCTAAATTTACTCCACCTGACGGGAATACTTTACACAGAAACTATTCTAAAGTGCATGAAATATTTTCCCGTAAGTATAACTATCGGATGCGAAAAGAATTTTTGCAAAAAATGAACTGAAGAAGCTGACACATATTTCAAAATGCAAATACATATTTACGTAACCGCGTAAAACTATTAATTTGTGCCACGTACACTGTAAAAAATAAGTTGTGTGAATTCACAGAAAATTTCTGAAAATAACGTGCAGCAAAGTTGCCGATAGCTATCCGTCTTTTTCAGAAATTTTCGTTTTTAAAAGTGCCCGTTTATTTTAACTTCCGGAATTTCACAGATTTTCCGTAGACCGAAATTCCATTTATTTCAGAAAAGTCCATTTGAGATTTTTCTCTATTTAAACTGAAATTCCGCAAAATTGACAACAATGCACTTTTCAGTCCTTGCCTCACATGATCGTTCCGCTGAGCTCTGGATCGAACCCCCGACGTTTCAGCTGGCACAACAGGCAATTCGCGCCTTTACCTACTGAACCACAAATGAACGGCAACCTGAATCACGTACATCGTAAAACGAATTCCGGGACGATGAATTTTTTTAATTAATACGAGTGATTTAGACATTTTATTTTCTGTTGGAGCTTATCGTTTTTCTGAATAGGTTGGTAATATATTTTTTTCTGTAGGAGGACTTCTCACAAATTAAGCATTTTTCATCCTGATGTTTCGAAGCAAAAATGCTTTGCAACTTGATTTTTTTAAACTGACAATGACTTTCAGTTATCTTTAACATCGTATAATCATATGTACAATACGTACCCGGTTTCTTACAGTAACACAATATATAATAAGTAGCTGGTGCACCAAATAAGTAAAAGGAGAACACATATCCTGTGCCACAATGAATAAAATCCATGCGATATGCTCTCCACAATATCCGATCTCGCTACGGAACTTCAAAACTCGTCAGACGATTGAAATTTAAAAGTTAATCAAACCTCAAGTATTCTTACCAATCGCTCCTATTACCGGTAATTTCTCGTCATACGTTACGGAAAAAATGAGAATGGAGAATTTCAGTTAATATACGAAAGGAATTGCGGAAAGGTTTCTGAAAATTCAGAATTTTCTATTAACACATCTCTAAAACGATAATTTACCGTCAATATAAGAAAGAAACTGTGGAAAGTTTTCTGAAAATTCAGAATTTTCTATTAACACATTTCTAAAACGGTAATTTACCGTCAATATAAGAAAGAAACTGTGGAAAGGTTTCTGAAAATTCAGAGTTTTCCCGTTGTACGAAAAATCCATGAAATTCATGTTTCTTTCCGTCATTTCACGGAAAAGGTTGTATCAGAAATATGCTTCGTTAATTCACGAAAGAAATGACGGAAATTTGCCCGTGAATTTCAGAATTTTTTTACAGTGTAGCGGTAACACTGCAACTAATTCGCTAAACATTCATGTAAAATTTTACATGTATCTTCAGCTATCAAATGCAAAAAGCATTTTCTCAATCAGTTTTATAGAGGTGTGGGTATTGCGCAAAACGTCAAATAGTTCTGCGCCACCTTCTGGAAAAACTTTGCATTGCAGAAATTCGAAAGTGCAATGTATCTTCTTTTTCATGACTAATTCTATACGAAGAAAAAAGAAGTTTTCTAATCCAACGCTTAGATACTGTGTTAATTAACAAACGAATAGACAGGCGGACGGACAAAGTGATGCTACAAGCCATAAAAGACGTGCTGAAAGCACGTTCTATCGAAAAAAACCTGGAATTTTTCCACAGATTAAAATAAAGTTGCTGTAAGTTCTGAATTATCACCGGTTAGTCTAAGATGAAGAGCGAACGGTGTGAGCCAAATTCTTGTGTTTATTCGTGAATTGCTGAGTCATTAGAAAGCAATCAAAATAATACTCATCCTTTCTGAATTGGGATGAGCCGCAACGAAGAAAATTTGTATTCGTGAAAGCTCAACTATAGCTACAATATCTTCGAGGCGTAAACTCAGAACAGTCGAATGAGCTGCTAAGCGTTGATTCTAAAAATATGAATGGAAAAGGGGGTTCCGTATGAACGAAAGGAATAAACTGTGAAATTGCATCCGTTCTGCATTGGCGCTTGAGTCAGCATCATCTTAAAGGTTTCTTACCGTTAAATGCAACTTGGCATTAATGTTGTTAATTAGCCATGCTACTGTACATCATGTAGCTCAAGGTCGCACTTTGAAAGCTGTATTTAAAAGAGACGTAACTGTTCATTAGGAAAATACTCGAAAGCTGTTCCAAGATGTTACGATAGTCTGCCAGCAATAAAAAAGAAAAAGCACACAGCATACACTTTGTGGGTAGAAAATATATTTCTTTTGTTTCTAAAGAACCACTGAAAAATCGTTGCTTCACATTTATAGCAAGTATGTTTTTTCGAAGTCAAAGTTTAGTTTAATGCACTTTCATTTTATCAAAAGAGTTTAATGAAATTTCGTATATAAATGTTTCACTAGATCGTGAAAATAGAAATATGTTGCCGTACCGAAAAATTTCTTAAATGGGAGAGAGATTTTCTAGACAGCTGTTTGGTCAGGATTTATGGGAAGACAAGCAGAAGGACACATAAAGAGATAATTCTCTAATTGTATTTACTAGTTTTCATCGATTTTTATATGGCACACAAGAAAATCTTAAATTATTACGTGACACATATCTTAGTGTGCGTTTTATATTTACGTCAAAATTCGAGGTTCAAAGTGAGCATTTTTCTCATTATCTGCATTAATAATGCGCGTTAAAACAATGTTTCAGTATCCTCAATTGCATTTGCGAAGTGGAGGCTGTAACCTACCATAGAAAAATTGTGAATAATAAAGTGAAGGCTGTAGCCTAATCATAAAAAAATTGTTAATAATTAATAAGTAATTTAATATCGCAACATCGATTATAATATGGAAAAGATCTCAAAAACATAGTTAACGAAGAAGCAAAATTTCTCGTGTAAATGAAGTTGATACAGTGAAACCTCTGAATAACGTTCACTGCTCAGACCAGAAAAGAAGTGACCGTTGTACGGAGGTTAGTTTAGACCATGTGGGTTCTGTTTTTGCTCCCGTGCTCCAGAAAGCAAGAACATAACCCACATTATCCAAAACAAGAGATACTGCCACCAATGGGCAACATTAGAGTCACCAGCTGCCACTCCCGCAGACACAGAGCGCGATTAAAACATGCGCGGGAGCTGGAGCTTGCTTCACGAAGAATTCAACTTTAACTATTTTCGCTAACCCTCGCCGAAGTACCGAAGCAACTACAAATCCTAAAGGACAAGATGTCCGTTTGATCACCTCCAAGACTGGCTGGGTGTCCGTTGATTGCTGTTAAGAAGTTCCGTTATTCGGAGGTTATCATTAATGCTAATCCTACCGTAGCTATTCTGTACCAACCAAACTCGCCGTTGCTCGGAGGTGTCTATTAATAAAGGCTTCACTATAACATCATCCAGCAAAATGCACAGACATTGGACAGTAGAAATATTGAAACGTCGTCTGGTTTGATGTACTAAAAAGGATTTCTGCAGTTTCATGTTGACCAAAATGTGAAAAAACCTTTATGCTTCAATGGATGCACGCATCGTGCCATCAAAAAACCAACTGCTATTGCAATGGGGAACGGAACATAAATAATGAGCTACAGCTGATTGGAAAACCATAGTCTGGTCAGCGGAATTCAAGTGTCTGCTGTTTCACAGTGGTGGAAGAAGAACGAAGTTGTGGCTAAAACCGTATGAGCTTGTCCTGTAGATCGATCGTGGCAGTGGAAAAATAAATGAAACAGAAACTGTGGTTGCAGTGGGATAGGAAACAAGAAGACTGGATAATGGAGTGATGAGAAAACCATCATCTGGTCTGACGAATTGGAACAAAAGAAACAAATGGGAAGGGAATTCCTGGAAGAATTAATTCTCCGTAAATACATCCATATTCATAAACGACAGAACACCTGAAAGGAGTCGAGCTAGGACTTTGATTTTTACAGGATATGTTCATTAGGCAATACAGAACAGATTATTAGCATCTCGGTGCCATACGTACCAGGTGCGTCTATGTAGCTAATAATCGGTGTGGCACCTCTGGCTTGTACCATCTGTTGTGCAAGCTAAGGCATTGAATCAAATAATGTGGGAATGGTGTCCTGTGGAATAGCCATCCAGGCTGTATTGACCCGCATTCTAAGTTCATCAAGAGTTGCTGGCGGACGGTGATACCGCTCCACCTGTCTTTTGAGAATGTCCCAGAGATTTTATATGGGTGATAAATCATGCGATCGAGTCTGTCACGGCAGAAGTTGAATGTTGTTATCCCTGAAGAAGGCACGTGTTGGCGCCGCAACTTGCAGTGTGGCATTGTCCAGCTGAAATGTGGCTCTGAGGACGTCCGTTGATGATGCAGAACGGTCACTCAAAGACATCCTCATGAGATGACGGTTGTCCCTTTGTGTTGTCTGTGTATAATGTCCAGAACCTTCTCTTCGTGTCTTACGCCCTTCTGCGTACCATTCTTGCCACGACGGACACACTGTGTCCCTTTCCCGGAGGGAAGCATTACAGCTCTTCATGCCGAAAATGAGAACTCTGTCGGACAAACTGATGTGATTGTACGACTGTCTTACACGACTGTGAATCATCCTTACCTACTGGTGACCAAGCACTGACATGGTGACCGAGCCACGAGGCGCTTATAACAGGAAAACGGTGGGTTTTCGATCTGTGATGATGCGCGATCTGAATTGCCTAGACGTGGTACGCATGTACCTATGCCGCCGAATACTAATCATTTCTGAGATATTGTCTGATTAGCATATCTTGTAAAAAACGAAGTCGTAGCTCGACTCCTTTCAGATTAATACAGACATTTGACGTGGGCCAGGAACATCAATCAAAGGTCTTCGCTCTTTCCCCTTTGGAAGTGAGTCACGGAAAAGTTCTCATTGGCCGCCACCAGGAATCGAACCCAGGTCTTCCAGTTATGTGCCGGATATGCTTCCACTACACCACAGTGGCCTCGGATTCCTCCAGACTCACACACGCCAACTGCCAAGCCAATTTGGCAGGTCGCTTCTTGGAGCCCCGCACAGTGCTGAGGATTCACCTGTGTAGATTTGTGAGAAATATTAATAAGTCGAGCTGGTGATTCTCCAAATCAAAAAACTTGACAGGTGACCACTTGTTTGTTTATTTCTAAATATATTGGGGAGCAACTGGCTATCTATCTATATGAAACGAATTTTTTAAAACCTTAGTTGTGAAACAAAATGTGTATAATATAAATCAATGTATGTGCAAAACGTTTTTGAGCACTATGTGTAAAAAAACGTGCCCACAGTTTTACCTTTTTTACTGAGAAAATACTTTAGCTGGCTACTATGATTTGCTTGGTTTTTATTTTTTCGTAAGGCATTCTGTAGCACCACTTATTGTGATCACTTTACAGGGTTCCCATGGTCCTTATAAATCCTTAAAAGTCCTTAAAAAGTGCTTAATTTGTTTTACGGTGTCCTTAATTTTTGACAAAAGTTTCAAAAGATATTTAAAATGTACTTATTTTCCTTACTTGGGTGCAAGAAATCCAGAAATTATGATGTAGTGCCTAGAACTTTTGCTTCTGATTGCATGTTTGTGACACATGATGTCAACTGAAAGTCCGTGTAAAAGCACAGGACAGTATGAGATAAGTAATTTGTTGAAAAAAGTGACGGACCATGGGCTCTGTCAATAACACATATCCAGTAGGTTCTGGATATTGTCCATCACCATCTCTCGGAACTGGCAACTTGCTTTGGTATTTCTCCTGTTTGTACACAAGCAATAATTCAATTATACTATGAGTAAATTAAGTTCAGAATTTAAATCTTGGGCATATAATTTTCACTTTCATTTGGTAATTTAAGCCGCTAGATGATTATGTGCAAAATTCAAATCTTGAAACTTTAATCCAGTTTTATAATTTACATATCCTTTATTGTATATGGGATTATTCTGTCAAATAGGAAAACTGATTTGACCAGCATAACTTTCTTTTAAATTGCATAAGTTCAACTTTATTACATCCTCTAAATAAAATTATATGGAAAAATAGAGCAAACTTCATCAGCACACTTGAATTTGCATAGTTAAGTTGTGTGTAAGTAAAGGTATTTGGGCATATATCTTTGTTGTGTATGCAATTGGTAAGGTCCGTAAAAAATTGGGAGGGAGGTGCTTAAAAAGTCCTAATATTTTATGGGAGAAAAAGAGTGGAAACCGTGCTTTAGGATGGAGATATTTTAGTAAAAATAATCATATGAGAAGCTAATTGAAGAAGTAATTATTAAGCAGTTACACAAGTAATGTTTTTTGATATATTTAAAAAGCAAGGACATACAGCAAGAATTGGAAAAATATATTTATAGTTGACTGTTATTTTCCCACAGTTTATGGAGCTCACAGAAAAATGATGTTACCAAAGGGGTGTTCCACTCCTGTGCTGTGCTTTTTAATTCCTTTGTTTTGCATGTATGCAAGTCTTTAGAAAATCACTGGTTAGGATTTTCCCTGGTGGCACACATATTGGTTATTTTTTCAATATTTTTTTATTTTCTGTTTTTACTGATTCTTTTCAGGTATTAGGTAATATGAGGTTTTCGTTACGGTTGCAGTTAATGTTTTGGGTTTTCATGATGATCACTACTTCTGCTGTTCCTGAAATTCATTTCCGTCGAGCCATCAATATAGAAATTGGAAGTTTTAAAGCATGAAGTGTTTTTACAGAAGCTTGCTTAACACTCAGCAATACATAGTTCACAGATCAATTTATTGCTCTGAATCACATGATAAACTGTTGCAATCATGCATCATATATAGTAGAACTCCAATTATCCGGATTAACTCGGACCACAGCCCATCCGGATATTCGGATAATCTAGATAATTGGGTTGTATTTATCCTGTAGGCCGAATGCGTATTTATTAATTGAAGTGAGGGAATTTAATTTTTAAAACACTTTGTATTATTTAAATGAACGAAAAAACTAAAAACATGTAAATAAATTAACAAAAATCTTAATTTTGTTTGGCCGCGAAAGAAGATAATTGGAGTTCCGGATATCTGGAGTCCAGGTAATTGGATTTCTACTGCACCTGTCTATTTCCTAGTACACATTGTGATTACAAAAATTGTTCTCCCCAATTATGTTTTACAGCTGGGTGGCAAAAAATTTTAGCTGGATGGTATTAACAACCCCTTTCCCAATCAAGAAAAAAAAAGGATGTTGTTTTGCTTAACATTATTATACTTTAACTCATTTGTGGGCCTGAAGCATATCTGTTGTGCGACTGTTTCAACCACCTTCAAACTTTGAGCATATTGCATCCTGGAGAACTAAGTGATAAGGAAAGAAACGAGCAGTAAAAAAAAATAATAGTACTTACTTTTACAAAGGAAAACAGGTGACACAGATCTGAAACAAGTTTCACAGTCTCAATTCATTAGAAAAGATATGACTTCATTCAAACAAAACTATTAGAAAATGGACGATGTAATAAGTACACTGAAGAGCAATTGAATTAGAGATACCTGTCTAGTAACGTGTAGCACCACCTTTCGCCCTGATGACAGCGGCGATTCATCTCGGCTTGGACTCGACAAGGCACCGGAAGGGTTGGAAAACCATAGGGATCCACGACCCCTGAACAAGCTCCCACAGTTCACGAAGATTTGATAGAGGGGGTCAGAGCCTCGAACATCTCTCTCGATGGCATCCCAGATGTGCTCGATGGGATTGAGGTCAGGTAACCTAGCTGGCCAAGGAAGCGAGGTCAAGTCGGTGGAGTGTTCATCCAACCATTCGGATACAATTCGGGAGCGATGGCACGGTGCATTGTCTTGTTGCAGGATGAGGTCCCCAGTGGGATGTTGAAGCCGCACAAACGGGAGCAAATGGTCGTCCAGGATATCCCGGTAACGTTGACCTGTGAGGGACGATGTTACACGTACCAGGGGTCTCATTTCAGTCCGCTTAAACAGTCCCCAGGTAAGAATGCCACTCCCACCAGGTAGAAGAGTACCCTGCTGGCAAGACGGATCCATCGCTTCATGTGATTTGCGCCGTACTCGTATCTTGCCATCCGTATGCACCAACGGGAATCTCGACTTATCAGTCCAGGCAAAATTTTTCCACATGTCTAGGGTCCAGTGGCGATGTCTTTGCACCCTGTGATGTGCGGTCAGCAGCGGTACCCTCGTGGGACGATGGCTTCTGTGCCCCATAGCGAGGAGATGTTTCTGGATGGTGTGGCTGCTTACACGTTTTTGTGCACCAGCGTTAAATTACCGAGTGATTTCTTGCACTGTGGCCCGTCTCTCCGCTGTTACAATGCGAGCTAGCCGACGATGACCCCGCTTATCCACACGCTGTTGTCCACGGCAGTTGGCCCTTGCAGGGATGGTTTTACCGGATTCGTTGTACTCACGGTGCACCCGTGACACAGTGGCTCGTGAAAATTCCAGCACCTGCACGACTTCCGAGATGGAGTGACCCATTCGTCGGGCCCCAACAATCTGCCCACGATCAAATGCGCTTAGATCTTTCGTCTTACCCATACTGCGTTCGACTCTTACTGATTCCCGTCGCATCACTCCGTACATTGTCGGATCGCTGCATACGTTATGTCGTTTCCGTTTACAGGGCCGCTCACAGCGCCACATTTGCATAACGCCAGCTGTCTCTAATTTAATTGTTCTTCAGTGTAATTCACCTATTAAGTGTGTAACGATAGATTTGGCGCTATCTCTCTTCTTTTAAAAGTTAGACCGAAAAAAGGATTTTCGCTACTGGTAACCGATGTCATAGTAAATATACCCTAATATGCATATTCCCCGTATTTTAAAAGGAACAAAAATATACTAGGGGTATTAAATGAATGATTACATTAGGGTAGATATTTATGCTTCTAGTCGATGGTATGTAAAAATAATTTTTAGTGTCACAAATGGTAATCACAAGAGATTTCCTGTACCAGGACTGATCAATAAGAAATTTTCGATGATCTTTGGCAGCAGATTAGTGATATATAAATCGATGTTCGTCATGCCATTTTACCCTCCTAACTAGAGGGAGTTGTTTAGCTATAGAATTTCAATAAAAAAGAAACGAGCTGGAGAACAGATTCAAATGAAAATGGAAACATGGTCTCACTTAGAGATAAGCACAGTTATTAAGTTGAACAATGTGCACTCGGTACGGAAAGAAGCATTTGCAGCAATCTAAAGTAAAGCCACTCGCCTGTCTTCTTGTACCAGGGCCTCCACACACGCCACGTTGATACCTGTTGTTGATGTTGAAGGTACGACGCCACGGTGTTTCTCACCGTCACCGTATTGCGCTCTTGTGCGGATTTTGAACACCATTCTGGCACACACCGAACTCTCATGAGTTAAGGACGATAGAGTTCTTGCATTGGCGATTAATCTTCGCTACTAGTGTTTCCATGCCCAAAGAAATGTAATCAACGCGTGTACTTCCAAGTCAGACCAAGTTTCCTGGCGAGTCGTCACTTTCATTTGAATCTATTCTCCAGCACATTGCCTTTTCACTCAAACTCTTGGGCTGAGCAGCTCCCTCTCGTCAGGAGAGTCTAATGACTCTGCGGGACACGAATCTGCATATCCCTAATTCACGGCAAAAAGTCATCAGATGTTACTTATTGATCAGCTTACGTAGTCTGTTATTTATCTCAGATAAAATTTTTCATTGGGTGGCATACATTGTGGAATAGTAATTTTTTACTGAAAGTACTGTATTTATGTTTCAAAGTATTACCCTAACATGAAACTTCACTATACAGCACTATAACGATCACCGACTAAGGCTTAACTTGCGAAAGTTAAATTGCTTCACCGTAAAGCTCGCTGAATTGCTTTAGATGAATCCCGGATAGCCTCCTTTCGTTGCAACTGTATGAAATATGGATTAATCATTAGGAATAGTAACGGCCAAATAAAAGTCAAGTAATTCTTACTTACTGAGTCCACTCTTTATTTCTTGGTCCTTTGAAGGCGTATATCATTCGTCAAGCACACACTTCACATAATATTATTGATCACAGAATGCATCAACTACAGAAAACAGTATAACTCTCTTACACTACTGCTTACGAAAATTGCAACACCAAGAAAGAGTCGCGCCATTCAAATGAAATTTATATCGCAGATTCCGCATGCTACGGAAGATAACTGATTACATTTGTAGAGCTATACAAGATTTTTTCGCTTCAAAACTTATAGCTGTGTGAAACCACCTCAAGCAACAATAACACGCTCTACTCGGCGAGGCATTAAATGGAAGAAAGTTTTGATATCGTCCTGGGAATTAGCCTGCTAGACTGCTTCTATGGGAGACCACGGTTCATTTGGGCTGACTGGCCGAGGCGCTTGACAGGCCAGTCTCTTGGCCACCATGTCTTAGACATGTTCTATCAGGGGGGAAATCTGGCAAAAGTGCAGACCAGGGCAAAAGGGTTATCTTCCATGGACATTCGGATCCACATGGCCGAGCATTTTCCTGCTGGAATATAGCACAAGGACAACTTTGAAAGAAGGGTATCACCTCTGCCTTTGAAACATCCCTGATATATCGCTGGCTGTTGAGGGTTCGCTCAATTAGTATCAGGGGAGATCGTGAATCAAACCGAATGGTGCCCGAAACTATGACGCCTTGCGTTGGGCCGGTATAATGCTGCAAGGTTCCGTTCACCACGACGTTTTCGAAGGCGTATGCAACCACCATGGTGCATCAATTTGAATCGTGACTCGTCAGAAAACAAGACCTGTTGCCAATCAGCGCGCCAATGTCTATGTTCAAGACCACATTGCAGCCTGAAGCATCTGTGGTTGAAGGTCAAAGTAATACGCAGCAATGAGCCATCCGACCAATCCTCTGTTAAGCAGACGACGTCGAATTGTGCTAGGACAAAATCTGACTTGTGAGAGTTCTCCACTGCTGCGCTAACAACGTGGATGTCGCTGAGCGATCGGTCACTGCCATGCGGCAAAATTGTCTGTCATCCCGTGCAATCGGGCGATTTTGCGGTCCATTTCCCGGATCTCTGTGCGTTCGAGCCTACATTGTCCACTGACGCTACGTTCGCATCACTGTATTTGCGTTTTGTCCCGTACGACTGGCAATATCGCGGTAGGAAAATCCAGCTTCTGTTATACCAACAATCCTTCCTCGCTCAAAGTCCGCCAGGTGCGACCTTTTTGGGCGACAGGGCATCATAGTGAGACACAAAAAACATCCTTTCGACTTAATGTCGGCTATTCACTGATTGCAACATCTCGTTTGAGTCAACTCTTTATATCCAAGACTGGACTTCGAAACCGCATGCGCATTTTCACTGGCATTTTAATCGTTTGCATGTCCCAACCTGTTGTACATATCCATGAGTTTCAAGCTAATATCAACAATTCTTCATGGTGTTGCAATTTCAAAAATACAAGTAGTAATGCATAAATTTAAAGTAATCTATAAACTAGCAGTACTATATAGGACTTCTCTTGCTTTATACAACAATTCGTAAATAAATCGGCTATCGTGTTTTAAACATCAGGAACGCTTACCAGTCAAACTGATCAACAATAGCTTCTATCGAAACAAAGTGACAGGGATAATCAAGTGCTTGTGATACAACAAAGCTTGTGATTACTAGTGCTCATGCTAAACAGTTCTCGCTCTAAAACGTGCTAGCTCTAAACAGTGCTGTCTAGAGGTTTTTGACATTAACTCTTACCTTCAGCTTTCGAATACGTCATTACTCTGTAATCTGTTGTCAGATTGCCAAAAAAATAAATTGATCGAGAGAGAAAATACAGCGTTCAGATAAAAAACGCTGAAAGAGAAATAACCAAAATTTACACACAGGGACTAAAATGGAATGTTAAAAATAGAGTATATGTCGCAACATATATATTTATATTCTTCATAGCTCAATAATTTTTGCTAGTGCAAGTCGGAGCATTTTTATCTCCCAACTGGGACCGTGGCTTAGGTCATCCACATATACAGTACATTTTGCATGGGAAAGCTTCAGTTTTCTCAAAATTCCTGATCATGTGCTCTAAAGTTATTGCATTATCTTTAAAACATTATGACTGACTTTTACTTTTAATCAAAAAAGCTCATCATACTTAAGAATTTTGTGGTGCTCTCTTTTTTTAGGTACCGCGCAGTGTAAGTAAATGTTATTGCGATCAGTAAAATTCATTAGCAGCTAGCTTTTCGTTTTCTCCAAACCTTCCTGTGGTTAAATGAAATAGTCTAGCGTGACTGGAGTTGCCCATTCTTTGAATACACAGTCCAGTAACGTTGCATTATCCAGCTGTTCTCAGAATGCCCACAAACTTCTTAGTCACGCAAAATTACTAATCCTTACTATCTTTAGAACTCGTTGCTGTATTGATAGCGCTGCATTCCATGCTACAGAAATATACATGATGAAAAGCAATGAATAATTCATGGATTAGCGAATTAACACAATGTCTAGGAAACGTAAGTTAGTTATTCTAAATTATCCAAAACTGCATTCTTACCCAAGGGATTTTAACTACATCTGAATGACCATCAAGCTCGTGATTTCCAGAAATTTACATACAAAATTACTGTAGAAAGTCCAGGGGCAGAACAGCTTCCCTGTAATAATTGGACTACGAGTGCGGAATGATTAAGCATACTTTTTTCTATTCAGATAGCAACTGGGAAGCATACTCATTCTGTTTTAGTGAAACCATGACAAGATGGGCGACACGATGACCTCTTCTGACAAAATGTTTCACCTTTCATGTGCTAGACAGTTCTCTTGTACGAAGACAACACCCTGTTGGGACGTTCTGATTCCCGCATGGGAACTGAGAATGAATGATTAAAAACATGACTGTACGATGTTACTGGGATGTGTGGTAACATCAAAACCACGTGTCGAGAAAAGATCAATTTCTATTATGCGGAAACGACTAATTTATATAACGGAGAAAACAAAAGAACTGCTTAATTTTAATGGGAGTTACACTTCCGCCAAATAATATTCCATCGCTGTAGCAACATAAGGCATGTGTTTTTTTATTATAAGTATAGTTATTTTATCTCAAAGTAAGGTATTTTACACTCAACTGAAATCGACTTCCCAATCGGAACCTTGATATTTTCCTACTGCATTTTTTTTTGTTTCATCATATTTTTAGACAATTCTTGACGTTGCAAAACTATAAAAGTTTTTTTTTTATTGGAACTCAGTGAGCTATAAGCAGTCACCCATCCATAATTTAGGGCCACTGGTTCCAGGGAAGGGAGAGAGCCAATGCTGTAAGACAAACACAACCTCCATGCCTCACCAGGATTCGAACCCGGACCAATCTCGAACGAATGATCAGAAGCCATCGCTTAGACCACTGCGCCACCGGGGCGGCTTACAAGGGCTGGTCACTGTGAAACTATAAGGTTTAAATCTCACTTATCAACTTTTCTTGTTAAATCCTTAAGTTTCAGTTTAACTCGTAGACGTTGCAAGCTTTGGGTGCAACGTCAGCCCATCCAACTTTTCTTTGAGAAAATCTTTTATTCCCCCTCTATAAAATACACTGGTCATAACAAGTAAGAGATATTGCGGTTTCGAAAGAAAAACGTAGTGATATACAAATTTAGTGACTACTGGAGATCAGTTATCAGAGTGAGTAGCTACGTCATTTGTAAAGCAGCATCATGATAACACATCACGTGGCGTGCGTGCTCCGATAAAAGAACCCTAAAAAAGTGGAAGACGGATCGTTTCACCGCTTGGTCGAGAAGTTTGCTGAATGCATTGCCTTTAGTGGGGATTAACCTGAAATCATATCCAGACCAGTGGTGTACCGGAAACACTCGGGGACCCACCGAAAAAAATAGATTCGAGGCCATTTTACGAAAAAGTATTAGCTTTCAGTTACTGAAATGTTTAAATCCACATTATTAACTAGTTTTTGTGACTGCAGTCAGTTCTGGTCTCAGCAGGAGAGTGTTTCAATAGCCGTACTTCGTAGTATGTTTGTCAAGGCAACATAAATGCCTCAAGGTACCGAAACGAGATCCTTGTGCCCATTGCTAAAATGTTTCACACTGCTATTTGACATCCATTCCCTTTTCTCGATGGCAATGCAACCAGTCACCGTGCCTGGAGTGAGCTTCAGGAGCTGCAACACCATGGGGTTGAATCGTTACAACTGCCTTCGAGGTCTCCTCACCTTACTCCTATTGAGAACATTTGGTACGCTGCACAGCGACATTTGGATAACGACGTTACGCACCCCAGTACACTGGCAGACCTCCGTAACGTGTGGCTTGTAATGTGATGAGCTGCCCCAGACACTCATCAATAATGTCATTGCAAGTATGCTTCGTAGGTGTCAAGGCGTTCTTCGACACAGAGGTGATGTTACAGGGTACTGAAATCCAGATTTACCATTTTGTTTATATTGCAGTGCTACTTTGTTGTGTGCAGATATTGCGCAATAAATGGTTCTTGTAAATGCACTGTTAATCATTTGTGCTACGTAGCCTCACTGATGTTATTTCAATGAGTTTTACTTGAGTCATACACATGCAATATTCTTAACTTTTGTAAGCAGTTAGAATACATGAAAAGTGCAGACATCAAAGATTTTAGGTAACTTGGATAAACATATGTGAGTTTATCGATTCACAAGAATTTCGTTATATAAAACCTTTTCTTAAGTTTAGTGTTGTGCTAATTTGTGAAATGGAGGTCCTCTTAGCTAATGTCTAAAAGCGTAGTTTCAAAGATACCATTTTAATTCTTATTGTTTAAAAAGTTGATGTACTCATTGTTATAAAAAATCCGCGCACCAAGAAGGAGGCGTCGGATTGAAATGAGATTTTAGTAGTGAGATGGTACATACCAAGGACAGAAGTGATTACAATATCACAGCAGCAGGACGATTTCCCGCGGACATACGGTGCACATTCCTGTCAGCGTTAGTACCGCGTCGAACCGCCTCGTGCTCGGATACATACAGTGATACGGTCCGGCATGGAGTCAAAGAGACGCCGTATGTTATCCTGGGACAGATTGGCCCACACGTCTTGCAACTGACGCTCTGAATCACGAACACTGAGACATGGAGAAAGCTGGCGTCCCATCTGGTCCCACACGTGCTCGATGGGAGAGAGATAAGGCGATCTGGCAGGCCACGGAAGCGACGAAGCCTGATGTAGAGAGTCCTGGAAAACCCCAGCCGTGTGTGGACAGGCGTTATCTTGTTGGAAAACGGCTCCGTGCTGCACGCTAGGAAAGGCAGCACATGGGGCCGCAGGATATCCTGTACGTAACGTTGGGCTGACAACGTCCCGCGGATCATTGCGAGAAAAGTCCGGCTGTCATACGCGATAACTCCCCAGACCATCATGCCTACAGTTTATATAGTGTACCGTTGTACAGTGATGTTGGGTTTGTAGCGCTCACCTGTCGTCCTCCACACGCTGACACGGTGGTCGTCCGTTCTATGCAGAAACGGGATTCGTCGCT
The DNA here is from genome assembly GCA_039090855.1 of Macrothele yani. Taxonomy (NCBI): domain Eukaryota; kingdom Metazoa; phylum Arthropoda; class Arachnida; order Araneae; family Macrothelidae; genus Macrothele; species Macrothele yani. The sequence continues at coordinate 17,930,830 of CM077017.1, forward strand.
GAACACAATACATCGCCAGTCCGTAGCATTCCACGTTGCTCGCTGCTAACATCACTGCAAATCGACGCCGACGATGGTCACCTGTTAATGGCAGAAAGCGTAAGTGCCGTCGAGAGTGCAGATTCGCGTCCGCCAGGCATCTGGAAATGGTTCTGGCGGGCACAGGAGTCCCTTGTAGAGCCGCCACATGTCTCTGGATATTGGACAAGAACGTCGTTGCATCTGGGGGTGCCGCTATCACGATCCCACGGTCTTCTCTGCTGGTGGTGTGTCTGGGCCGTCCAGAGCCAATCCGCTGTGTCTGTGTGCCTTCCCGTGTTAATTGCTCCCAACGCGATCGCACCGTACTGTCCTACCGGCCCAAATGGCGACTGATTCTGCGCGCCGGCCACCCTGCCTCTCTCATCCCGACGATACGGCCTCGTTCAAACTCCGTCAGTTGCCAGTACTACATCTACGGCGGTTTCTCGGCAGTCTATTGCTCAGGGATCTCACCTGAATCTTACCTTTCACTTCGGCACGAATGTAGAGTTCCCTGCGATTGCAGCGCCGGTTTTGAACTCGCGGGCATGCGGAATTGCACGAAACTTTAATCATTTGCATGTCTGCCCTCCCCGTAGTTATTCGCCGAGTTTCGCGTTAATCTCACGGTTTTTAAATTCCGTATTACTAATTTTCGTACGAATGAACAATAATGATCTCTATATGGGTGTGTGTCATGGGTATTTAACGTAAGAAAAAAACCCCATAAAAGTGTAATGGTGTAAAAAATGGAAATTATAAACAAGTAATAATCAAAATAAAAAATAAATATACTGAAAAGCTAAAACCTATATGAAAACAATATACAAGATGTACTTCAAACCATTAAAGATATTTGTAAAACTTTAACTTATTCAATAAATCCATCCACTTCCTTTGTGGTGGGGTAATTTCCACAAAAGTGAGTACAGATAAGAACGTTTTTGATCATTCATTGATTTTTCAGTTGCTTTGTCATGTAACACCGTCTCTAAAATCACCTCGAGCCTTTCTTTTCTATCCGCTTTTAGTTTTGAGATCGCTGCTATTTGGTATTTTCTTTTAACGCAATGACGAAACGTACGGTCTCCACAAAAGAGAGGAGGTCCTTTTGTTTAGTCATCCACCATTTGGGAAATACTAACAGCCACTTATTTTCTTCCCTGTGTTAGACGGAAGTACTTTTACGGAAATAACAAATCATTACGATATGATTTATTTTCCAGGTGTTATTCTTTGCTTTAACAAGTGTACATGATATTAGTCTTTCGTGTATTCAATATGGCGTGGTTATTAATTTTGCAAAGCAAATGCTTACCGATTTTTATTTAATAAAAGTTCATTGTTTCAAGATGCTAATTTTCTATCAATTACCACTGAAGCTACACGTGCTTAACATGAAAAGTTTCTTTTAACGGAAGAAAAATACCTTTAAGTGTATCGATATTTTTAATGTTCCGGAACTCTTAACAGAAAAAATGGCGTACACTAGTTTAGTTAGTGAATAAAATCAGGCATTGAAGTTTATATCCAAGGACAAATTTCTTACCTTTGGTTAATAACACTGGGGAACAAAGTTTTTGCTGCATTGATACCAGCACTTGTTCTTACCTAATTCGAGTGTGCCGAATTCAAATCTGAAGTTAGTTTTTCTCTGTAAGCTCTAGATTTTTTGCAATTCAACATTCTCACTTTTCGCGAAATTTTGACGCCTCTCGCCTGATGACATGGTCTATCTAAGGAATTTATGGTCACGCAGTCTTAAGATTAGGCTTAAACAACCATCTTGGCAAAGATATTCTTTATGTATTCACAAAAACGTGTAGGTGCACCACAATAAGCATTAAAGTTTTAAAAAAGGCAGAAAAATCACTTGTGTGGAAAAAAATATGTATCGCCACTTGTCAAATCTGAAACATTTATCCATTATAGTCAAATATGTGTATCCATTAATGTTTTTTACTTTAAATTAACATATATTTCGACATAAAGATGATAGGTGATTCAGAAAAACTTATAAGAATGGGATGCAAAGTTCAAATGCATTATATTGACAAAAGCACCGGACACCCCTACAAAAGTAAATGAACTGATCCGCTGCGTTGTTAAGATGCGCGGTACAGCTGCAAACGGTATAAAAACAAGCCTGAAGTTGACCGCGATCATATCGCACTATGAGGTTGAGTGAAAATGTTGCGGTGGGAGAGAACTGACTTTGAGAAAGGAAAGATTGTTGGGTATTATATTAGTGGGTTGTCCATAAGAGAAACCGAGAGGCGTTTAAACATGTCCAAGTCAACTGTTTTGGATGTACTGAATAAGTGGAAGACACATGGCGTGCCTGAAGCACCAAAACGTACCGGCAGACCAAAGAAAATCAGTGATAGAGGACGTCGAAGCCTCAGAAGAGTCGTTACAGCTAATCGACGGAGTACTGAACAAGACCTCAGTGTACAGGTGAGTACAAATGCTGGCACCTCAGTATGTGCACGTACCATTCGCAGATAACTTCATTCCATGGGTTACCGTTGTCGTGCGGCTGCTCATAAGCCTTTCATCTCCACTCGGAATGCTACTCGTCGTTTAGCATGGTGTAAAGAACATTTATCGTGGACCGTAAATCAATGGAAACGGGATATATGGACTAATGAATCCAGATACACGATCCATCAGTCTGATGGCCGTGTGTGAGTATGGCGGCAGCCGGGGGAACGCTATTTGCCACAGTGTATTGTTCCTACAGTCAAATTTGGAACTGGCAGTGTACTCATGCAGAGGTGTTTTTCGTGATATGGTCCCGGCCCATTGGTTATCGTGGACAAACCTGTTAACCAGCACGTCTACCTTGATATTCTGGACAATTATGCCCTACCAGCAGGATAATGCACCGAACCATAAAGCAAGGGCTGTTATGGCGTGGTTTGACGATAATTTCGTATCGTGCGTGGACTGGCCAGTAACGAGCTCTGATGTTAATCTCATAGAGCACCTATGGGATGAACTAGAGCGCCATATAAGAAGTTTGGAACCAAGGCCTACTACTAAGCAACAGTTAGCGGCAGCATTATGTACTGAATCGAAGGGCATATCTATCGCTGTGTTCCAAAACCTTGTCGAAAGCATGTCTCAAAGAGTCAATGCATGCATCAAGGCCAAACATGGACCGACACGGTACTAATGTTTGTCAATAAATTCTGTGTTGTGTTTCTCATCTAAGTGTCCGGTGACTTTTGTCAGTGTAGTGTATGTCACATTCAGGCAAGAATTTGTGCTTGTAGCTGTGGCGTTTGTGGACTTTCTCAGGGCAATCTCGTTTGATGCTCCAGCAATAGTCTGCCATCATATTTTTGTCCCATCGCCCTTGATAGCGCTGTTCCATCGTCATGAGGTATTGATGGAAGCGCTTTTCCTGTTCATCACTAACAGCCGCAAAGTTCTCGGGGAATTGATCAAGGTGACTATTCAGGAAATGCAGCTTGACACTCATGTTGCACTCAAGATCGCGAAAAGCCAACATTCTAGTAACGAGAACCTCATAGTTATCTGCCTTTTTGTTACCAAGAAAGTTTTGCATAACTGCCACGAAAGACAGCCATGCTGCCTTCTTGTCATTCATCTTCCTGACAAATTCCTCATCACGTACAAGGGCACGAATTGGAGGTCCATCGGACACACCTGCTTTGATCTTCTCGAATGGCGAAGCAGGAAATGAAAAACCTATATGTTGAAAACATTCACCATCAGTACTTAATGCCTTCACGAACTGTTTCATCAAGCCGAGATTGATATGGAGTGGGGGAAAACATTCTTCTCTCGGCTGACTATTGGGTCATTCACAATGTTTTTTTTTTTTTTATTGGAGGTTTAACGACCACCGTGAGCAACTCAATGGGCTATAAGCAGTCGCCCGTCCCTAATTTAGGGTCACTGGTTCCAGGGAAGGGAGAGAACCAGTGCCGTAAGACAAACTCAACATCCATGCCCCACCGGGATTCAAATCCGGACCCCGTTCGGACGAATGATCAGAGGCCATCGCTTAGACCACTGCGCCGCCGGGGCGGCTCACAATGTTTGGCATAAGTGCTTCTAATTTCACGGATGGGCCACTCCTTCTGGGCCCAGTGTTTCTCTCGAGCTCAGCTGTCCCACTCCTTCTGGGTCCACTGTTTCTCTCGGGCTCGGCTGTCCTACATGCAGAGATAGCATGAAAACTTTGTGAAGCTTTTCTATTGACTAAGGAGGAAGCTGACCATTTTCAGGTCCACACAAATGATCCAGTTGTGCTCGCGGTACTTGTGTAAGTCAATGGCCATTTTTATGCCATTATGTTCTTCTCGCAAAATGAACTGAGTGACCGATTGGAACAGCTCCATAAACATTGCCATTGTGCAAGAGAACACACTTGAGGCTGCGCTTTCAGCTGTCCAGATATGATCGCCATTCTGTTGGACTACACGAGGTAACACCTAATTGCCTGAGAAGACCTGGGATATCATGGCAGTAAACAAACTGTCTTCTGTAAAAAAAGGCTACAAAAATCTGGTCCCGCTTTAGAAAATAAGAAACTTTTGCAGAGCGGTCAAGTAGTTTTTTTTCTTGCAGCCTGGAGGCTAATACCTCAGCTGCTTTCTTGGGGAGTTCCAAATCACGCACTAAGTCATTCAACCCCGGTGGCGTAGTGGTCTAAGCGATGGCTTCTGATCATTCGTCCGAAAGAGGTCCGGGTTCGAATCCCGTGAGGCATGGATGTTGTTGTGTTTTTCTTACAGCACTGCTCTCTCCGTTCCCTGGAACCATTGGCCCTAAATTAGGGACTTATAGCCCATTGAATTGCTCACGGTGGGTGGTCGTTAAACCTCCAATCAAAAGAAAAAATAAACTGCTGAGGGGCTGCTGACTGTTTAGTATCAGATGAGGAGTCTTCGGATTCTGAAAACATTTCTTGAAGCTTGTTATCACAACCCTCGTGCTCTTCCTGATCATGTTCACTGCCTTCATCTTCAGATGAGGCAAAACCATTAAAAACTAGAACAGAAAGTTCGTCAGAGTGTGGAGTAGGTCGAATTCCTCAGAGAATACTCGGATAGGAGGTCTTATGCCAATTTTTCTTGGCGACACCCTTCGTGTTGACGAGGCAAAAATAGCAGTCGGTTATCTGATCATTTGGTTCTCGCCAAACCATGGAAACTCCAAAAAGCAGACCGCTTCGTTTTCCTTATGTACAGTCATGAAGCATTATCTCACAATTATGACACACAATATGAGGAACTCATTTCTGGTCTTGGTCGCAAAGGGGAACTTCAAAATAGGCTTTATAGGCACGCCTCACAAACGAAGTTATATTGCGCCTTTGAAGCATCGACATACATAAAAGAATGCATCAGGGTTATTTACACATTTATGTCTAATTGAAGAAGCCATGATCAGATCTGAAACAAAGAAAAATAGGAGTTATTTTTGTGCAAATCAGATAAATCTCTGGAATCCAAAATTAGCAATAAAGGTAAAGAATATTGATGTTTGTAAAAAAATTAGCCTAATTAGTCTAAGTTTAGGGTAGATGCAAGCCTAGTTCTCAAGCTACCCCTAGTGTAAATAGCAATGGGTGTCTTTTTTTTTTTTTTTTTTTTTTTGCGAAAATCACAAGTTTCAAATTGCATGAAAACTAGAGAATGTAGAGGAAACCCGATTTCAGATTTGACATCAGCTTTGAAAAATTACTTAGAGTCAGTTGAAAGATCTGATGTAACAGAAAATAAGAAAAAAATTGTTCCCTAGTTTATTTAACACAAAACCAGAAGTAATCGGAAAATTGCAGATGTCAGATTTAGGCGTCACGTAGAAGTTTTGGTGTAAAAAGAAAAAAATTACTAATACATCACCACTGTGGTCAAGCGTTCAGAAGAAAGGGCTTCTGTCTGTCCGCCAGACATGGGCCCGGATGATTTACGGAGGGTGTGTTATGCTACAATCCTGTTTTTCTCACTATCCTAGAGTCAGTGGCCCCAAATTAAGAGGGGGTGACAGCTTGTAGCAGTTTTTTTGGGAGGTTTAACAACGACCGCGAGCAACTGACTGGAGTATAAGCCATCGATCGTCCCTAATTTAGGGCCACTAGTTCAAGGGAGGGGGCGAACCAATGCCGTAAGACAGAAGCACTGACCCATGCCTCATCCGGGGCTTGAGACAGGGATCGATCGGACGAACGGCCAGAGGCCAGCGCTCAAACCACTGCGCCACCGAGACACGCCCTGTGACTTAGATGGCCATGGGAAAGTATATAAATCCCTCCCCCCAAAAAATACTTATCCAAAAATTTACGTTTTTGATTCACACACGTTAGAATAGTTTACAAATGTATGATACTTCCCATTGCACGTGTAAGAAGTCGTATGGAAAACCCAGAATTTTGCTTAAGATTCCTTTCCTGCCAAATGTTGTGCCGTTTTATGTCCTTTTACTTGTACATTCCATAAAATTAATTTTCTCAGATCATCAGTATTCATAAGCATAGCCAAGGGGATGGTCCTCGGGTCCGCACCCCCTTGAGGGGGATCGAGTAGGAAATTAAAGTGATACATACTGTATGTATATATACACTGACAGAAACAAAAGTCCCAACACCACGAAAAAATAGTTGTAGAGGAATGAAATGGCGGCAATACATTTGTATAGGTAACTTATTTAATCGATCAAGGTTTCAAGATCACAGCTTAATGTAAGCGCGAGAAGAGCCATTTTAAATGTGAAATGCAGGTACACTAATAACCAATGTAACCGCCAGAATGTTGAATGCAAGCACGCAAACGTTCATGCATTGTGTCGTACAGGTGCTGGATGTCAGTTTGTGGGATGGAGTTCCATGCCTGTTGCACTTGGTCGGTCAATACAGGGACGGTTAATGCTGGTTGGGAGTGACGCTGGAGTTGTCGTCCAATGATGTCCCATACGTGCTCGATTGGTGAAAGATCTGGTGATCTAGCAGGCCACGGCAACATGTCGACACTCTGTAGAGCATGTTGGGTTACAACAGCGGTATGCGGGCGAGCGTTATCCTGTTGGAAAACACCCCCTGGAATGCTGTTCATGAATGGCAGCACAATAGGTTAAATCACCAGACCGACGTACAACTGTGCCGTCAGGGTGCGTGGATTAACCACGAGAGTGCTCCTGCTGTCATAGGAAATTGCTCCCCAGACCATAACTCCAGGTGTAGGTCCAGTGTGTCTCGGCCGCAGACAGGTTGGTTGCAGGCGCTCACCTGGCCTCCTTCTAATCAACACACGGCCATCACTGGCACCCAGGCAGAACCGGCTTTCATCAGAAAACACAACAGATCTCCACTCCGTCCTCCAATGAGCTCTAGCTTGACACCACTGACGTCGCAAACGGCAGTGGTTTGGAGTAAGTGGAATGCACGCTACAGGGCGTCTGGCTCGGAGCTGTCCTTCAAGTAACCGATTTGTAACAGTTCGTTGTATCACTGTGGTGGCAACTGCAGCTCGAATTGCTACCGCAGACGCGGTACGATGCGCCACGGCCATACGCTGTACACGGCGGTCTTCCCTCTCAGTAGTGCCACGTGGCCGGCCGGAACCCGGTCTTCTTGAGGCAGTACCTTCCCTTGACCACCGCTGCCAACAATCATGCACAGTGGCTACATTCCTGCCAAGTCGTTCTGCAATATTGCGGAAAGAAAATCCACCTTCTCGTAGCCCTATTACACGACCTCGTTCAAACTCCGTGAGCTGTTGATAATGGCTTCTTCGTCTTCTTAAAGGCATTCTTGACTAACATCAACACACTACGTCGAATCTCAACGATAACTAACGCTCACGAACGTTACAGCGCGTATTTACAGCAAACCTGCTTTGCATGTTCCGAGGGGCGCTACTAGCGCGACACGTATGCGCCGAGCGCGAAATTTGCATAGACGCCATCTTACAGATGTACTCTCACCGCCTACCAACTGTCGTTTATCTAACACAACCCCTTCTTGGTGTTGGGATTTTTTTTCCATCAGTGTAGTATACATAAAAAAAAGTTTTTTCTCAGTAATATTTTTTTTTCTTTTTTTGACTTTTAAAGATTTTGGCCTTATTCCCACTCGGAGTACTTTTTTTGGGAGACTTTCACCAATGAACCAAATCCATAGATCCTTCCCCCTTAAGAAATTTCTGGCTACGCCACTGTCAGTACTTACCCCTAAAATTATGGTGTGATTGAAAACAGTAGGCTCGACTATTTAGACACAAAGATAGGCATACATAACGTAAAAGTAAATAAACATAAAACCTTGATCTAGTAAGGCAGACAATGGCAGGAAGTTACAAGACACCCATTCTTTGCATTTTAACAACATTTTTACATTATGACAGAATTTTCCTGCACAGTGTATCTGTGAAACAAGAAAAGAACAATCTCAACACGTTCTCTCGCACTCTCTCTCTCTCTCTCTCTTGAAATTTCGACTTTCCCAATGTTGAAAAAAATATCCAGCTGCAATAAATAGATTTTAAAAAATTAATAATGATTTGAACCAATGTTTACTGGCAAGTCTCGACTTTACTTCCTTTTTTCCTAACATCACTGTAATGCTAGCAATTAAACTTATCGAACATAGGTTATTAACGGGGAAATGTTATTATTCTCAGAAACAGATTGTGTAAAAACAATTGAGTGACATTAGGAGCAACAACCATTTTATTATTGAATTCACACGAAAACAAAATAAAAAAAACCGTAGCCAAATGGGTTCCCTCAGCATTCCTTGTTTCAGTAATCATTCAAAACCTTAAAAAAAGTCTCAAACAGTGCTTTTAATAAACCACTGCTAATATGAAATACGTCGATGATATGTGTTTAATCTTGCCGCACTCAGTCGACCAAATAACCAAACTAAACGAAAAATTGACTGTAAAAGGTTCAGCAAAGCTAACCATCAGGTGCGACGCTACGGATGGGCTGAAGTCCACCCTTTAGCCCCACGTATACTATTTTAGCAGTTAAAACACGTGCCAGCTAAAATTTGGGAAAACTTGGATAAACATACGTGAATTTTTCAAATTTACAGAAATTCTGGCACATAAAATGAATATTTTGTTATGTTTAGTGTTGTACTATTCGATGAAATGGGAAGAGTCCTCTGAGAGAATGTCTAAGAGAGTAGTGGGAAAACACTATTTCAATTATTGTAATTTAAAGAGACGAAGAGAGAGAGAGGGGGAGAGAAAGAAAATGAGGGTGGGGGAGAAAGAGAGAGGGGGGAGGGAGGGAGGGCGAGAGACATTCTTTGTGAAGATACGAGCAAAAATTCATGAAGAGTCTTATGACGGCTAATATTTAAAAATACAGATAAAGAAATGATCTAGGTAAGCTAAAATTGCGAAGAAATAGTAACTTGTTAAAGGCCATGGAGGTTCTCGTATCCATGGCTACTAGCACTGCATACAGGAGGTAAATGAAAGCATTTTTTTTTACTGGGGTCGGGTAAAATCTACATAACATCATCAGCGTCGGGTAAAATCTACATAAAAGGAACTTTTTGGAAAAATTTCTGCAAAGTATAAATACTTTAAAATTTGTGCCCCCATATGATACGTAGCCCCCTAATACCACCACCCCCGTACTGAACTTCTGGGGTCCCCACTGCTAACCATTGAGATAGAAATGATAAACCAATCGCCTTCTGGAATATATACCGATGAGCATTACGACCACCTACCTAATAAGCTGAAGGAATCCATTTAGTCCGCAAAACAGCGGTCACTCGACGAGGCATCGAATCTATGAGGTGACGATAGGTACCCTGGGGTATGTGGTACCATAATATCAACAGCAGGTCATCCGATTCGGAACATTTCGGGGTGATGGTGATCTAGCGCGAACACACTTTTCCAAGTCGAACCACAAATGTTCGATTGCGTTCATGTCAGGTGAATTTGGAGGCCAGGGCATTAACAGAAAGTCACCAGCATGTTCCTCGAACCACGCCTTGTCGATTCTGGCAGGGTAGCATGGAGCATTATCCTTTTGTTAATGGCCATCCCCAGGAGGGAACACAGTTGCCATGAATGGGTGAACTTGGTCCTCAACGATATTCAGATATCTGACATCTGTCAGAGATTGTGTAATGGGGCCTAAATTGTCCTGAGAAAACATCGCCCACTGCATAACACCGCCACCACTTGCCTTTTTCCGCCCAACTGTGCATCCAGGTGCCATAGCCTCCGTTGACAATCAGCGTATCCGCGCTCGGTTGTCTACATGATGCACCAGGAATCTTGATTCGTCGGACCAGGCCACTTTCTTCCAATCATCCACGGTCCAATCTCGATGTTTCTGAGCCCATTTCATGCGTTGTTGGTGATGATGTGTGAACTGAGTGCTGTGACACATTGCCCTGATCAGCACTGCTGTAGCTGCGGGTGATTTATCGCACTGTTGCCCTACAGTCGCTATGAACAATGCACGACAGCCTCTGCTCCCCTCTGGCATCAATGAACAGCGGACGACACACGGCTGGACGACGGTTCGTCGTTTGGCCACCTGTGCACCACTTTTGATACGTACTCACTACAGCGCAACGTGAACAACCCACAAGCCACGCTGTTTCCGAGATCGTAGTTCCGAGGTGCCGTGCCATCCCAGTTTGTGCTTTATCCAACTCCGGTAAATCGGCAACTTTTCCCATTCTGACTCCTAACACTCTACTAACCGAAAGCCGGACCTCGTGTTGCATATACACTGCTCTGTGAACTTCCCTTGCGCCACCGTTCGGTCTCCAGGCGCGCTCATTTCTCCAGGCTGGGGGTGGACATAATGTAATGGTTCATCGGTGTAAACTTCACTAGAAAAGAGGATTATCAAATTTACAGAAAAAGTAAAAGTCTAGCTTCAGTTAGGTCAAATTGGACCTTATTCTTATAAAGTTGTAAAAATCCGAAATCTAGAGGTAGTACAGTTTTTCCCTACTTCAAGTCAAACCTCTTGAAAGTAATCATTAAGTACATTCATGGGAAAAAATTAAGTTACAAGCACAAATATAGAGAAATAGGTTAGAGATGTTACAGAGCAATAACACGGGCAGCAACAAGTAATATACTCCAAAACGAAGATAAAGCACTGTATGCATTTAAAATAAACCGTGTCATTTGAAAATAAAGCACAAATACACATATTAATAAATATACCAGAGAAACTTGCTTTGCCTATGATATGGTGTGTGACCTCCACTCATGGTGACACATGACTGACAGCGTCGCAGCATGCTGTCCAAAAGAGAGTCAATAAGTCCTGAGGGCAGTCTGTGGTACTGTTGTACAAGAGCACTTCGCAGCTCCTGTACGTTTCTTGGAGGGGGGTCTCAGAGCAGCCAACCGTCTCCCTAAAGCGTCCCAGAGGTTTTCTATAGGATTAAGGTCCGGAGACCTTGCTGGCCACTCCATGACCGCAGAACCTTTGCTTTCAAGGTATTCCAGCACCAGTAGAGCGGTATGGATTTGGGCATTGTCCTGCATAAAATAATTTTAAGTCGACAGCAGCTGCGAACATAAGGTGATACGATCTCATCTCAATAGCGGATAGCATTAATGGAACCCCTAAAAAACAGGTGTAGGTCGGTTTGTCCGCTACTCATTATGCCTGCCCACACCACACAACCTCCGCGTTCGTATGTATCCTTCTCTCGTGCGTTTGATGGATAGTAATGCATGCCATGTTCTCTCCAGATGAATACGCGTCGGGAATCCATTTGCAATGCAACGTTCTCTTCACACGACTCGTCTGTGAAGAGAACGTTAGATCACTGTTCACGTAACTAGTGCAGATGTTCCCGAGCACAAAGTAATCGTTCTCTCCTTTGGGAAGATCTTAGCGGCACGCACACCACACACCACAGGTCTTCTGGCATAAAAGCCACTTTCCTGAAGCCTTCTGGTCACTATTCAGCGAGATAATGATCGTCCAGTTGTTGCTGTCAGCTCTAAAGCCAGCTGACCAGCTGCCATACTTCTGTTGTGCCTTGCAGCTAAGGCAAGAAAGCGGTAATTGGAGACTAAAGTTGACTTTGGATCACCTGATACAGGTCATCTACGAACACTTCCTGTATTTTGGAACTGTCTCCAGAGCCTATTGACAGCCATTTGAGGCACACGAAGCAAACTTGCCACCTCTGTTTGTGATTGCTCGGTCTTCAAACTACCAATCGCCCGCCATCGCATATCTTCGCTTAAACGGTGTTTGTGTGACATTTTCAAAACATGGCCTTTACTTGCAGTTTGACGCATGTCATCATGCGGTCATGCGTTACTTTACATACCCGTCAGAGTATTTCATACTCCCTGTAAAAGTTTCAAACCATATGTTTAATTCCTTTTCTTACTACGATGAAAAACCTTTTGTAACTTAACTTTTGCACATGAGTATAATTTAAAAGGTGGTTTTTGCAACTACCCCATCAGAGCTACAGAGTATGATCCAGGAACTTGCTGACAAGAGTAAAGAAGTGGGATTAAAAATGAACTTTCAGAAGACAAAAGTGATGTACAATGCTTTTACAAGAAAGGAAGATTTATCGATTGATGGAGAAAAGCTGGAGATAACAGACACGTACGTTTATCTTGGACAGCAGATATCAAGTGAGGGTCACATTGGTGAAGAAATTAATCGGCGTACAAAACTTGCCTGGAGAGCTTTTGGAAGAAACAGCATAATTTTCAAGAGCAATATGCCATTATGTCTTAAAAGAAAAGTGTTTGATCAATGCATCCTTCCAGTGCTTACGTATGGTGCAGAGACGTGGACCTTAGCTAAAAGAGACATACAAAGGCTGCAGACAACTCAAAGCAGCATGGAGAGGTGCATGCTTGGTGTAACCAGGAGAAATAAGAAGAGGAACACGTGGATCCGAAAAATGACAAGAGTGGAAGACATCATGATCAGAGTTAAATCCCTGAAATGGCAATGGGCTGGACATACTGCCAGAAGAACAGACCATCGATGGACAGCCGAAATTTCAGATTGGATTCCAAGGGACAGGAAAAGACCCAGAAGAAGACCACATGGAAGATGGGTGGATGAAATTCGAAAGTATGCGGGAGTGACATGGAGGAGACTGGCACAAGACAGACCGTTGTGGAGGAAACTTGGGGAGACCTTCGTCCAGCAGTGGATTGATAATGGTTGACAATGATGATGATGATGATATGAATAGAAACATAAACATCTAAGGGCAGACAGTGCGAAACCAATGCAAAACTTTTGTTGGAAACGAGAATATGACTCAATACTGGGATGTGCCAACAATGCTTGTATAAGCATCAAGCAGCGGCAGCTAACTGACATTGCACGCAATTGGCCTCCGGTGGAAGCAGTGGACACATCAAGGTGTTTCACGTCGTCGTAGAGTAATGATGGATCGGGAAGATCGACAGTTTAATCGGATGGGTGTCAGTACTAGAAACGAGACTGCTAGAAAGATATCCAGTGACAAAACAACTAATAGCGCACCGCCAGTACCATTCACCGATGCTGCACGAGCTGGTATGAGAATGAGAAGCCTTCTCCTCTGCATACCGCTCAGAAACTCCAGCTTGCAGTGGGGCAACGAATAATCTGAGGGACGTAGGGAATGGTAAAACATTGTCTTTAGAGATAAGACTCCAGTCTAGTTTAGACAGAAAGATGTGCAAATTCGCGTGTGGCGTTTCTTCTGTGAGTAGAAACAGCTTTCACGTCGTATACCGCTGAGCACCATACAGCTTCCACCATCGATATACTGCATTAGTGTGGACCGTCATCTCTTACGACAATCAATCATGTCTCGTAATTATCGAAGGTAATTCCACCAGCCAGCGAGCGAATGCGGACATCATTCTTTGCCCTGTGGGTTAACCAATCTTTTAAAAATGCCATACTTCCAGCACAATATTGGCATATCACACACCACAAGCGCTGCTCAACTGTTTTTTCAAACCATTCCTGTGCTACTATGGCCATCCCAGTCTCCTCATCTGTTACCGATTGTACACATATAAGTACACCTTACAACGTCTGAGAACATATCTGACTTCAGCTTATAATGTGACGGCTCTTCAGGTTCAAGTGCAGCAACCGACTGTGCACATACACGGTCGAGTCACATCATTGTGACCACCAGCTAATATCCAGAGTAACCGCCGTGTTCAGCACGGACAGAAACTAGACGGGCCGGGAGTGACTCAATAAGGTGCCGGAAGATGTTCGCGGGTATGTGGAGCCATGCTGACAGCAGTGCATCTCACATCTGCTGGAAGGTGCGTGGTGGAGGATCCATACAGCGAACAACACGATCGAGGTGGTCCTACAGGTGCACAATTGGGTTTACGTCTGGCGAACTAGGTGGCCAGGGAAGTACTTTGATATCTTCATCGTGCTCATCCAACCACTCTCGGACATTTCTAGCTGGCCGCCCCGGTGGCGCAGTGGTCTAAGCGATGGCCTCTGATCATTCGTCCGAACGGGGTCCGGGTTCGAATCCCGGTGAGGCATGGATGTTGTGTTTGTCTTGCGGCACTGGCTCTCTCCCTTCCCTGGAACCAGTGACCCTAAATTAGGGACGGGCGACTGCTTATAGCCCATTGAGTTGCTCACGGTGGTCGTTAAACCTCCAATCAAAAAAAAAAATTCTAGCTGTGTGACAAGTCGCATTGTCGTTCCGGAAGATCCCATCCGCCCCAGGGAAGGCAATCAGCATGTATGGGTGTACATGGTCTGCAAGGATGAATTCATAACGAATTCGGTCCATAGTGCCTTCCACAGGTATGAGTGGACCCAGGGAATGCCACGACAACATTCCCCAGAACGTAACGCTGCCCCCACCAGATTGTGCTCTTCTAGCAATGATTGAAGAGTGTTTTTTCTCTCCGAGGTTTCTCGCCTAATACGCCAACGCCCATCCGTTCGATGAACCAGAAAACGTGACGCATCGGAGAAGGCAATCCTTTGCTAATCAGTGAAGGTCCAATCCCAATACTGCCGTGCAAATGTAAGCCTTTTCTGCTGATGAACCTTCATTAGCATAGGTTCAGTGACCATCCGTCTACATCGGAGCCCCATACCCAGCAGGGTTCACTGAACTGTCGTTTCAGATACACTTCCGGTAGCCCCCTGGTTCATTCGGCCAGTGAGCTTCTCCACTGTAACACGTCGATCGCCCTCACGCACCCTCGCAGCCGACGTTCACCTCTCATATTAAAGGCACGTGGTGCTCCGCAGTTGCCACATCGCTTATTCGCAATGGTGCCATTTCTCCAATCACGATACACTTTAGCCAGAGCAGCACGCAAACAGTTCACAAACTGCGCTGTTTTAGAAATACTACCACTCTTGGCCTGAAAGCCGATAATCATCCCTTTTTGCAAATCTGATAAATCGCTCCTTTTATCCATGACAGCAACGAGTGATATGTTTTCAGAAAGCCTGCAGCACACCTTATATACCCTCCAAGCCAGCTAACGACACGTTTCTTCTTCCATTGGCTACGCGCTGTTGATGTCAAAAGTAGGAGGTGGTCAAAATAATGTGACTCGACTGTGTATAAGTACACCTCAAAACGTCTGAGAACAGATCTTACTCCAGCTCATAATGCTACGGCTCTTCAGGAGCAAGTGCGGCAAATCTGGAAAACCATAGATTAGGACAATGTTAGGAACCTCTTTTGTCTGTTCTCCGAAGCATTTAATGCTTGAATCCCATTGAGAGGCGTCGATAGCTCACATTGATACTACCTAATACCCATCCCAATAAACAGGCTGCAAATATGATCATTTGTTACTTACACTACCACCTATTGGTTTTTTGTTTTGTTTTGTTTCGTACGCACGGCAATCTTCAGGGTAGGGCAATACTTTTGATAAGGAGTGTATTTTAATACCAGTAGAGTCTATTCAATACAGCGCCAAGGTCCGTTACGTACGACATCGAGCTTCTGATATTAGAGAAACAGCACAAGTCTCTGATGCTTGCGTGATATTCTTAACAACAAGAGCTGCTACGTTTTTTGAACATAAAAATATCTCACTAATCTATCATAACAACTGGAAACCCAGGAATTTCTGTGATAATGTAAAACGTTATTACAAAATAAATCATTGATATGTCAAATGGCTGATACAAAACGTTTGTACAACCCCACGTGCTTTAAAACAAAAGCGGAATCTGTCTTGCGTTCAGCGTGAAAGGTGGCGGATATCGTCTTGTGATTCGTATTTCCTAGCCTTTTCTACTTGAGTCCTCATATCAGTTGAGGGACTGAAAGTGCAGCTACCCAGTTTGAGGTCAGGCTGCTTTCATTCATGCCTTGGACATGTTCTGTTGATAATAGATCTGGTGATCTGATGGGTCACAACAGGACACTTAAGCATTGAACAGCCACTCTGGTGATGTTGCATTATGAAGGTGCAATATCTTACAATACATAGCTGTCAAAAACGGATTGATCATTGGGTTAGTGGCAACTTCAGTGTAATAATGAGCTGTCACGCTACCTTCCACAAACTCAAGGACTGCCTTTATGACACATTCACTAGCTCCTCAAATCTCTGTACCTGGAGTCTAGGACGTGAGAGTCTGTCCCTTTTTTACTTTGATTTATCGTTATTTGCATATCGTTTGCACAAACACTGTTCTCATCGCTAAACACAACTGAACGCAGATGCAGTATTAATTTATTTATTTTTTTGACTGGAGGTTTAGCGTCCACCGTGAGCAACACAATGGGCTATAAGCAGTCGACCGTCCCTAATTTAGGGCCACTGGTACCAGGAAAGGGAGAGAGCCAGTGCCGTAAGACAAACACCATATCCATGCCTCACGGGTTTCGAACCCGGACTCCTTTGGTACGAATTGTCAGAAGCCATCGCTTAGACCACTGGGCCACATGAGCGGCCAGTATTAATTGACATGTGTGATACGCTTCTGAATGCGTTCATTACAGTGAGTAGGAGTGAGAGAGTGAACAGTTTAGTAGCAGTCGAGATGTCTTGGCTGATTAAATCAAACGATTGTGAACTGTTCGAAGTGTAACCAGAGGGTACAATAGCACCACTAATCCGTCAGATACGTTCTCGACAGATTAGGAGGGTTATGCTACTGGTAGTTGCTCTCAGTGGCCTTCAAACATGTACGTCATTCTCTTAGTACTATGTTCAGCATCGATGAACAGTATAGACACCTATCAGTAAACTCGTTTAGAAATCTCGCGAAACCGCATCCTAAACATTTGTAAACCTGCAGTTTATCTTCTCTCAAATTTTGTGAGTGCAACATACGGAGCAACTTCTCTCCTTCTGGGCATTCGTCTATAAAATTAATAAAATTTAATAATGTTTGTTAAGTATTGAAACCTCTCAGGTAATAAGAAGTCACTTTTATTTACTCTTTTTCTACATTTTATTTTCACTAATTATAATTTTTATTTTCATTAGCATTCTGCAACGTATACTATAACTTAACTTTCCTTTTTGGTTCCTGTTTAGTTCATTTTCCTTAATACTTTTCGCTACCTTCTCTCTCTCTCTCGCTGAATGTTTTTGTGGCAACCTGACTATAGGTCAGAAATTGAATGACGGATGTTAACGAGACAGATAAAGGTAATGTTTTCGAATGTAAGCGCTCTCCGTTAGGAGGCTCGATTTTATTGGAAGTAGGCTAGACTGTGAGATTGATGTAATTGCGTTGGAGAGAGATTGATTAGAGAGCTCTGACTCGCGTGGATATTGCATGATTAGAGTTTCACGTTGAATGTTACGCTTCATTGATATTTAAGATTTAAATTGTTGTTGAGTTATCAGCAGTTGCGGTATTCCGATATTGACGAGATAGTCGATTGATTACGAAGTAAAGTTATATGCAACGCATCTTGTTATGTGCTAACAACCTGTAGATTATGAGTGATATATGACAGAGGTAAATAAAGCCAAATCTGTAAGAAACATTGTTTTCACTGAATCTCTAGACGGATTCTTGAAGTGACATTTATGTGATAATTTAAGGACATTTCCAACTGTTAAGTTTTAAGCTAACCGGGATTTCAATTAAGACATATCAATTACGATAACTCAACAAGCTTTACAGAGAAGCCGTTTACTTCAACAGGTGTTAAGTTTTAGCCGGTATTCAAACAGTACTTCACAGTAAGTTCATGTTGGGTAGTACGTACCACCAACTAGAGACATTCCAAATATCTCGACATGATTAAAGGATCAAGGTAATTAACCCGGATGGCACTGAGGTGCTGCTACTGCTTAGGACAGAAGTTGTGAAACAATAACTATGAAATTTCAAACTGGAAATGACTTCAACTAGACAAAATTAAACGATGTGATAGCAGAAAATGTTCTACAGAGTGGCATCAAATTGGATAAAGATAACTCGATGATACAGAGATAGTATAATTTGCTTGTCCAACATAATCAAGCAATCCGTACTTAAAATGGAACTAATCCTCCGCTGATATTTTTCTTCACTCTTACGTCACACATGAACCCTTTAAGCGACCGATGTACTTGGACTAACTGGTGACCAAATTCGTCTCAACTTCCCAAACAGAAAAATCGTAAATTCCGGTTAATCGGGGCAGCCGTTTATTTGGGACAGTTCTTGAAGAACATCCCGAATTAGCTCTTCGGGATAAAGCTTCGCATAATTGCGGCAGCCGCTTAATGGGGCAAAGTCATCTAGCCCCGATGTGTTCCAATTAAACGGAATCTACTGTATTCATATAGTGGTCTAGTTTTAACAAAGCTACGTCCAAACAATTCCTTTCCCCTTCTCATCTCAGCATTATGGACCATAAAACTGTTAATGGTAGTAGAAGTGCTCACTCCTAGTCCTCTGTTCTTTGCTCACTGACACAAGGCAGGATGGAAAAGGGCTAGTCTCCTTGGCACGGACACCATGCCGTTTGGCAGAAACATGTGACTAAAACACCTTCTCTCTCCTCTCTTAGGTCCGTCGACATTGCTATAGCTCTTTTGGCAAATAATCAATCAGAAAGGATTTCGGTCAATCATTCCTATAATTTACCACATTGAAAAACTTGCTGATGTATACATTCACTCGTTCTAGCAATGTTCGGCTCAATTCTAAATTGCGAATTCATTCGTCCGAGCTGATTTCAGCCCATTTTGTTAACCCCATGTTAATTCGTTCCAGCAAGTTAAAGGGTTTAATCCTGCTATGCAAGCTATGTAGAAAAGAACCAAGAATGTGCAAAGAATTACCTTTTTCTTGGAATTGTAAAATAGCTGCAAAGTCTCGTCGAAGAAATTAAGGTCGATTTTGTAACTTCCCATCGCAATGCATTTGACCGGAATCTTACCGTTCGCTCTTTGAAACATTTATTGTAGAAATAACTGTGAACGAAGAGTGCAAAAAGTTTCCAATAAAGAACACAAGGCACCATTTGAGACAATTGAATGCAAGACGGGCGACCATCGGGAAACCAGACTGTCACCTTTCGCAGAAAAAGGGAATTTAAAAATGATTGATGATATTGAGAACGAGTGCAACAAAAAGAAAGAAGAGCTTCGGAAACTTTATTTCTTGGAAAGGAAATTACATGAGATTGAAGAAACAAGATAAAAAGGAAAAAACACTGTCTTCTGTGGGCAATTGAATAAAATAAAGCACGAGAACAAAATTTCGTACCTTCATGTGACATTACTAGGGCACAAAAAATAGATTTACCTATTCGTTTTGAGGCGAAGAAATAAAAACTCCCACTTACCTACAAGAAATGTTTTCGCACTCTATTGGGAGCAATTACTAGACAACCCAAGGAAGGAAAACAACCCAATAGCTCGCCACGGTAAAACAATTGTCACTGTGCAACATTGGAAAATGATCGCTTCGACAGTGGATGACACACTGCAAGACCCAATACGGAAAAACAGATCTTGCACACGGCATGAAACAGTACACAATACAACAAGTTAAATAATTGCAATAATCGCAACAGCAATCAATTACACAGTATCACTTCAGGGAAAAGCAATTCTTGCAGTCAAGATACAACCATTCCCCAATGAAAATAAAAAACCAAGGACAATACCGATTTCTCGGGTGTAATGAGCACAACTTTTGAAACAATTTCGACACGACAAAATCATTTTAAAGCAGATTTTTAGACGAAAAAACCATCGAAAAAGAGAATGCATTTATCATTGAAAACTGCAGGCAAAATGCCTGGTTTATGGTAGATAGAAAAATGGGAAATACAGTAATAAATTGACAATGAACAACAATTCTACATAAAACTTAACCGTCAACAACAAAATTAAAAAGAACATATTCTGAAAGTGTGAGACATAGAAACAAATCACAACGTGGAGAGCAAAATATATACACGTAGTTGCTACACTTTATAAGAAATACAATAAGACAGAAGTAGTATACTAAGAATCATAAAAATTTACAAAACAAAGTCGCAAGGAACAAACGCTAGGAATCAGGATATTTACAAAAAAAAAAAAAAAACATAACAAAGTCGCCTTATAATTACAATCGTAATTTAAAAACCGCTAAATGGCATCAAATGGTAAAGATATGCAATAGGGCCTTTGAGGCGCACGATGTGTGAACTCTAAATCCCAAAAGGGATGCCAGTAATCATTATAGGTACCATCGAAAGTACGATAAAAGTTCCAATCATTGAGGTATAGATGAAAATAAATGCGTAGATAATCAAAAAGATCAGCTCTGGTTGAAGTCGTCATGAAAGACGGCATCTCAGGATGGCACTCCGTGCTAGTACATAACTCGCTCTGAAGCGAAGCATCACGTGCAAGATAAAAAAGTGGTTCACCCCGAAGGTCACATGGCGGGGAGACTACTTTATCATCGTCTTGAAATGGATGCAAAGATGATTCATACAATTGATTGAAAGCAAGAGCAGAGGGTATCAAGTCAAAAGGTAAGTCCTTCGGTACCCCAATCGGCCAAGAAAACTGTCCAAACCGATACTGAATTTCATAGTCTTTAGAAGCACATTTTAATGGGACTAGGGAGGTTTGACATTTCAAAAAGTGGCTTGAATTTAATTGTTTATAACAAGGCCGCGAATAAATATAAAGCGTTTAGTCTATGTAGGGGTATTTAGTGTAAAATGATAAAATAAGAAAATGTCGCGATGTTTATTCCCAGGTGAATACTATTGGCGCTCCAACGTAATGAGGAAAACTATGTAAAATCCGATTTTACCACGATCGCAGTCGAATGGGTGAAGATTTTGGGAAATCCCAGATATATTTCTTCTTTTTAAGCTTTCCTCTATTGATTATAACCGAAAAATTGAAAATGAAAATAAAATGCAAAAAATGGAGTGCAGATAACGAAAAATGTGGAAAAATGCGAATTATTCTTTATTATAAAATGGTGAAAACATTTTTATTCAATCAGATGTCATATATAATTAATGCGTCATCGTGTTTTACAACTCCGATACACATTTTAAGTTGATATCTCCAGCGGTTTTCGAGATATCGTGGTAAAATCACCAAAACATGTAGTTTCGAGGAAATCGCGTTCAAATATTCGTTACAACATTTATGTTAGAACAGTCGTACTTACGCGTAAAAAATTGTCTGCACTATGGAATGCAGTTCCTGCACTATAGAATTCCGGCACTTTGGTTGAAAGCCTACAGGACCGTTCCATTCTACTCGGGTAAGGGAGGTAGCACTGGCTGCGCGACTACCTACGTTCAGCCGGCGGCGCGCCACATCACGTTTTGTGATCCCCTGACCACAATTTTGTGAATTTTTCACAAATTCAAATGGGAAGATATTCTTAAGGAATAGCACTATCAAAGTATGCAAAAAATCCGAAATCGATTTTTTCGATCTTTCAAACCTCCCTAGTCCCCTCTTCAATAGACTGTAAGATCTATTAAAGAGATGAATCACGAGATCCATGAGGGGAAAGCGTACAGGAATCAGCAATCACCCCCCCCAACAACCACTAAACCAGTGGCCTGTAGCACCGGAGGAACAGGAGGTTATGACTTCTGATCTGTGTCACTACTCTGTAGATCTGATGTAAGGGAAACGATTATCGCCTCATTTCGCACACCTTCTGTAGTAGAAATGCAAGCACATCTTCTGTTTCTGTTACGCCTCCTAGAGCAAATCTGCGCATATAAAGTATATATATACACACAGTCGAGTAACATTATTGTGACCACCACATAGTTTTGACATCAACAACGCGTAGCCAATGAAAGAAGGCACGTGTCGTCAGCTGGCTTGGAGGGTATACAGTATAAGGTGTGCTGTAGGGAATCTGAAAACATATCACTCGTTGTAGAAATGCAAGCACATCTTCTGTAGTAGAAATGCAAGCACATCTTCTGTTTCTGTTACGCCTCCTAGAGCAAATCTGCGCATATAAAGTATATATATACACACAGTCGAGTAACATTATTGTGATCACCACATAGTTTTGACATCAACAACGCGTAGCCAATGAAAGAAGGCACGTGTCGTCAGCTGGCTTGGAGGGTATACAGTATAAGGTGTGCTGTAGGGAATCTGAAAACATATCACTCGTTGTAGAAATGCAAGCACATCTTCTGTAGTAGAAATGCAAGCACATCTTCTGTTTCTGTTACGCCTCCTAGAGCAAATCTGCGCATATAAAGTATATATATACACACAGTCGAGTAACATTATTGTGACCACCACATAGTTTTGACATCAACAACGCGTAGCCAATGAAAGAAGGCATGTGTCGTCAGCTGGCTTGGAGGGTATACAGTATAAGGTGTGCTGTAGGGAATCTGAAAACATATCACTCGTTGCTGTCATGGATAAAACGAGCGATTTATCAGATTTGCAAAAAAGGATGATTATCGGCTTTCGGGCCAAGAGTGGCAGTATTTCTGAAACAGCGCAGTTTGTGAAGTGTTCACGTGTTGTTGTGGTTAAAGTGTATCGTAATTGGAGAAATGGCACCATTGCGAATAAACGACGTGGAAACTGCGGAGCACTACGTGCCATTGATGTAAGAGGTGAACATCGGCTTCGAAGGTGCCTGAGGGTCGATCGACATGCTACAGTGGAGCAACTCACAGGCCGAATGAACCAGGGGGCTACCGGAAGTGTGTCTAAAACGACAGTTCACGTAAACCCTGCTGCGTATGGGGCTCCGATGCAGATGGATGGTTACTGCACCTATGCTAACGTAGGTGCATCGGCAGAAAGGGCTTACATTTGCACAGCAGTATCGGAATTGTACCTCCGCTGATTGGCAAAGGATTGCCTTCTCTGTTGAGTCACGTTTTCTGCTTCATAGAACGGATGGACGTTGGCGTATAAGGCAAGAAACAT
Organism: Macrothele yani; assembly: GCA_039090855.1. NCBI lineage: Eukaryota > Metazoa > Arthropoda > Arachnida > Araneae > Macrothelidae > Macrothele > Macrothele yani. The sequence continues at coordinate 17,954,217 of CM077017.1, forward strand.
CGGAGAACAAACACTCTTCAACAATTGCTGAAAGAACACAAGCTGGTGGGGGCAGCGTTATGGTATGGAGAATGTTTTCGTGGAATTCTCTGGGTGCACTCATACCTGTGGGAGGCACTATGGACCTAATTCGTTATGAATCATTCCTTGCAGACCACGTATACCCATACATGCTGATTGTCTTCTGGAAACTGGGGTGGACGGGATCTTCCAGGACAACAATGCGACGTGCCACACAGCTAGAAATTCCTAAGAGCCATCTAGCTGCTGTTCGAGTTGCACATGGCGGTTACTCTGGATATTATCTGGTGGTCACAATAATATGACTTGACCGTGTGTATATATACACGGTCTATAGGTCAAAATAGAGCTGCAGGACAATTACAGAGGAATCTGTGCACGCATACCGGTCATCTTCAATAGCGTGGCGATACATGCTGCAATACGGTCCGGCATGAATGCGAACAGACGCTTGGTGTTGTCCTGCAGCAGACTGGCCCAAATGTGTTGGACGGTGTTCTCCAAATCCCAGATAATGCAGCACGGCGGCAGCTGGCGTTTCAACTGGTCCCTCGCATGCTCGATAGGGAACATGTATGGGGAGCGGGTAGGCCATGAAAGTGTCTGGACATGACGTAGGCAGTCCTAGGCACCCCGAGCCGTGTGGAGCGGGCATTATTCTGCTGGTACAGTGCACCTGGAATCCCGGCCACGAATGGGGCACATGGAACCGTAGGATCTCATCCACAAACCGCTGGACTTCAATGATCCACGTACCACTACTACAGCTGATTGGCTATCGTAGATAATGGCTCCCCAGACCATAATGCCTGCAGTGGTGGAGGTGTGGCGCTGCATAGCGAGGTTGGGATTGTGCCGTTGACCCGGGGACCTCCACACTTGGACACGATGATCATCTGTCCCCAAAACGAAGCGTCACTCATCCCTAAACACCACACGTTGCCAGTCTGTGGCGTTCCACGTCACTCCGGCCTGGCACCACCAAATGGAGCCACCGATGCTCAGGTCTTAATGGCAGCACACGTGAGGGGCACTGGGATCGCGGATTCGCTTCCGCGAGGCATCGAAAATGGTTCGTGAACACACAGGAGCAGCTACATCTGCCTGTATAGTGGACCGGGTCCACGTGGGATCCGTTCGTGCCTGGCGCACGTTCCGTCGATGCTCTCTACCGGTGATCCTCCTGGTCCATTCGGAATCGCTCCGCCGTGTGGCAGTGCCGTCACGTGTCCACTGCTCCCAACACAGTCATTCGGTATGGTCAGAACGATCCATGTGGTGGGCGATACGGCGCGCCGACCACGTTGCGGTTTTGCAGCCCGATTATTAGGCCTCCCTCAAAGTCCGTAAAATGCGTAAATCGAGGTCTCTGGCGTCTACCCAGCATTCTTTTCACTTTGTACTCTTGCTTGCATCGGACGATGCTTTTCGCTTTCATGGGGCATCCACTACACGCCGGTTTATAAGGCTTCCGGTTCGTGCTTGCAGCGCCACCACAAGGTGTGCGGTCATGCGCACTCGCACCAAACGTGGATAATTTGCATACCAGCACGCGCTCTAGCTATTTGCAAAGTTTTGCGGTTGTAACATGTTTTCTTCTAGGTGCGCAAATTTCATTGTCCGTGAGTGTACACTGTAAAAAATAATGGTGTGAATTCACAGAAAATTTCTGAAAACAACCTGCAGCAAAGTTGCCTGTAGCTATCCGTCTTTCTCAGAATTTTCCGTTTTTAAAAGTGCCCGTTTATTTTAACTTCCGTATTTTCACAGATTTTCCGTAGGCAGAAATTCCGTTTATATCAGAAAAGTCCATTTGAGAAATTTCCGTATTTAAACTAAAATTCCGCAAAATCGACAGCCCTGCACTTTTCAGTCCTTACCCCATATGATCCTTTCGCTGAGGTCTGGATCGAACCCCCAACGTTTGAGCTGGCATAACAGGCAACTCACGCCTTTACCCACTGACCCACAAGTGCTCGGCAACCTGAATCACGTACATCGTAAAACGAATTCCGGGATGATGAAATTAATTTTTTTTTCATTAATGCGAGTGATTTAGACATTTTATTTTCCGTTGGAGCTTATTGTTTTTCTGAATAAGTTGGTAATATATATTTTTTTTTCTGTAGGAGGACTTTTCACAAATTAAGCATTTTTCATCCTGATGTTTCGAAGCAAAAAATGCTTTGCAACTTGATTTTTTTAAACTGACAATGACCTTCAGTTATCTTTAACATCGTATAATCATATGTACAATACGTACCCAATTTCTTATCGTTACACAATATATAATAAGTAGCTGGTGCACCAAATAGGGAAAAGGAGAACACATATCCTGTGCCACAATGAACAAAATCCATGCGATATGCTCTCCACAATATCCGATCTCGCTACGGAACTTCAAAATTCGCCAGACGATTGAAATTTAAAAGTTAATCAAACCTAAAGTATTCTTACCAATCGCTCCCATTCCCGGTAATTTCTCGTCATACGTTACGGAAAAAATGAGAATGGAGAATTTCAGTTAATATCCGAAAGGAATTGCGGAAAGGTTTCTGAAAATTCAAAATTTTCTATTAACACATCTCTAAAACGGTAATTTACCGTCAATATAAGAAAGAAACTGTGGAAAGGTTTCTGAAAATTCAGAATTTTCTATTAACACATCTCTAAAACGGTAATTTACCGTCAATATAAGAAAGAAACTGTGGAAAGGTTTCTGAAAATTCAGAATTTTCCATTAACACATCTCTGAAACGGTAATTTACCGTCAATATAAGAAAGAAACTGTGGAAAGGTTTCTGAAAATTCAGAATTTTCTATTAACACATCTCTAAAACGATAATTTACCGTCAATATAAGAAAGAAACTGTGGAAAGGTTTCTGAAAATTCAAAATTTTCTCGTGGTACGAAAAATCCGTGAAAATCAGGTTTCTTTCTGCCATTTCACGAAAAAGGTTGTATCAGAAATATGATTCGTTAATTCAAGAAATAAATGACGGAAAGTTGCCCATGAATTTCAGAATTTTTTTTTACAGTGTATATGAGGCGGTAACAGCAGTCTTCCAAATCCTTCGTGTTGTTTTTCACGAAAGCATTATATAAGATATATCAATGTTTCAAACCTAGTCCTGTGTCTTTTTCTCATATTAGTGATCCCTTTTGTGAAACAGTTTAATTAGTAAGTGAAACTCATATACGTGCACCATGTTACAATGATTCATATCCAGGAGTGACAGTTTTTACCATCCCTTATAGTTCCTAAGAAGCTGAGAGAAAAAGCAAATCAATAATATCGATTCCAACGATGCATTAAACAGTAAAACGCGATTAGATATCAGTCCATCAAGTGGAACTACCAAACTAAGCAGGCTTGGGTATTACAGTAATCGACTGATGAACTAAGAAATGCATTTTCCTAATGACACAGATAAAATGAAGCTGTCCTGGTCTTTATGGCGATTCGAGGAACAAACAGAAAAACATGTTACGACGTGACTTTTAATGAAAACAAAGTTGCCTGTGCAAACCATTTTTGCAAATGGAAACAGTTACATGAAACAGCCATTATGGTAATTAAGAGCAGTCCAAAAAAAAGAAGAAACATAGAAGTGAACGAAAGACTCTCTGAGACGGGGCATAGAAAGACAGATCTCCCTGCAAAAATTTAGAAAATTACGGCTGGAACTTATGTTCGATAAGAATTCAAGTTCTCTATTGATCCCAGAACACGTGTACGACTTAGCCTGCTGCGTTACGCCCCTAACTCCATACCAGTCACTTGACTATCGAGCCACAAACGGTGAAGGTCATTTCATTTATGAGCGTGCAAAGGAGCAACGAATGTCATTATTCGTAGCTCGTCATTAATTAACTCTCGCGCCATTCATTGACAATTTAATGGATAATGGTGAATGAACTAGCAACGAGTTACTGTAGCGAAATTGAAAGTTTACTTCACAGGCCATCGCTGCTGGAAATCTGAATTTCGCTCCAAGATAGGAGTAAAACTTTATAAGGGAATAACAGTTACAATGCCTCTTTTCAAAACGGTGAGAGATCGGTCGATCGGCGTTTCTTGAATTTTCTTACGATGGATACATCTTTTCGCTTTTATTTTTATTTGTTTACTTTTTTCCTATAAACTAAATGACAGCTGTAATTGTGTAAGAGATACTCACTATTTATAAGTGAGAGCTTCGAGCACTGTTGTATTTGTAACCAATGGGGTCTCCATATAATTACAGTTTTCTGTGCCAAGTGCTTCATACACTTTTTATGTCTTTTGTTCGATAGTTCCTTTCCTACACACCGAATTGAAATGATCCGGTGACAGATGCACCTTTTGACGTAGAAGTGCACTATCAAGATTCGGGGAACAGGGAAGAAACATGGTGTCGAAAACTGATAACACAAAACATTTTGTTAAGCAATTTAGGGTGGCGAAAAACGTCGTGGCCCATATCTTGAGAACTACACTGCTCGACACAGAAAATTCCACACCAGGAAGTATTTGTCGGAGTTCCATGCAAACTGGTGGGTATGTGTCAATAGTTCGGTTATGCAAATGTCGGAGTGGCAGCCAATCACATGATAGGTGAGGGAGATAAAAGGGCAAAACGGCTCTGCATAGCTAACTTTGATCGACCTGACCTGCGAGTATGAACCATTGCATCAGAATAATCTCGGTGGTGAAAGCACGTACAAGGAGTGAGAATGACTGGGCGACGTCATTGGGAATCTTACCATCACACGAACACCTTTACCATACTTTTCATCATAGGGCTACGTATGGATAGTAGGTCTCTGCGTCGCATCGCGGCGGAAACACCTAAGGATACAACTGTGTGTCGAATGTTGTGACTGTGGTCGGAGGAAGGTAACGTTCGTCGCCGTAGTGGGACTGGTGCACGTCGGCTGATCGCCAATATCGCTGTATTCAAAGGCAAACCGTCACAGTCCAGCAAACCATATCTGACGACATTCGACGAAGTGTACAGGCAGCTACAAACGTCCGCATATTGACACAGAGTATGAATCACAGATTGACTAAGGCAGATTTACGTTCTCGCCAGCCTTTTCTCAGCCATTTTTGACCACAGCACATCGTCAATCAAGGCTGCCGTTATGCCGTACCATACAACCTTGGGGGACGAACGTAGCCGTGTATTCAGCGGCTGGTCTCGCTTCTGTCTCATCGTGAACGATCTCCAACTGAGGGTCTGAAGGTGACGTGGCCACCGTGCTGATCTGGCTGCCATCCGTGAGCGTCATACGGCTTATCCGCCTGATGTCATGGTTTGAGGTGCGATCAGTTTCAACAGCAGTTAACCGCTCGTACGCATAATGGGTACAATGACAGCATAACGATAAGAGGTAATGCTGTCCGTTTTGTTGCCGTACCTCTGTGGTATCTTTGATGCCCACTTCCAACAAAATAACGCCCACACGTATGCTGTCAACATCAGCAGACAGTACCTACAAGGTGTTCAGAAGCTGTTACGGCCAGCGCTGTCCTTTACACTTCTTCCCAGGAAAAAACGTGTGGGACGTCATTAGCATAACCTTCCTCGCAATGTCAAAGAACTGTGAACACGGGTCAACGACGCATGGTCAGCAATACCTGAAAACATCACACGGGGACTTTTCACTTGAAGCCACACCGTGTAGCCAAAGGCAAAGCCCAGCACGGCGTTGATATGACCTTCTGACGCAGCCACATAATACTGTCCTTGCCCATCTCTTTCATGTAATTCCTCATAAATTAAATCACTTCTTTCCCACCTACTCGTCTACATGCGTCGTACGTTTCGTCCCGTTTCGTGCATTCCTTCATGGTGTAGCATTTTCTATGTCGAGCAGAGTGCGTTAGAATAGGAAACAGATTTCTTGTCGAACATCTAATGGACAGAGAAGTCGCTGTTCAGTCCAGATGTTGTAGTGAACAGACATAAAGAGCACTAATTTTCACCGGACAATCATTACTGGTCGGGGGATACACATCATCAAGCGAAGTGATCCACCAGCATTTGACGTCGCCTGTGGGTAACCGCCTTGTAGGGTTTATTTTACTAAGTTCATCTAACATATTTGCGTCTGCGAGAACGGATGTGATATCGTTCTGAAATAATTTACCATTACAGCTGTTTAATAACATGTGGTACTACTACAATGAAGGAGCACCAGCGCATACGATTGTGTAAGTAACACAACGGTTAGACGATGTTCTTCACCAGGACTGGACAGGACATGGACGCCCAATAGCATGGCTCTCGAGGTCGCCAGATCTTACTCCCTTGGACTTTTCCTTGGGGCGCACCTGCATTCCGAGGGTGAAAACACAAATTTGCGGGTAGCGGGATCGAACATCATATCCTCCTGCTAGGAAGCCAAATGCTTTCCCAATAAAGCTACACCGATGGAATTTATTGCTGTAACTTTGCCATCTTGACATGTGCTTCACCTCGGTAGTGCGTCACATATATTACTCCCCCCCCTCCTTGAGAAAGGGCTGAGACGGAATCACTAGTTTCCGGTTCAGCCGACAAAACATGCTTGAAGTTGCTCTCTGAAGAAAGAGGAATTCTGATTAATTCCAGACGATGTGTGGAAAGAATATCACACATTTTTCGAAGAACCTGACGGCCAGTCGTTCCATTCCCACAATCGGGCGCTAATATGAAAACGTAAATTTGCCTGTGAGGAGCTTGAACCGGCGCCCTTCTGCTCCGGAGGTGAATGTTTTCCCCAATTAAGTCACACCGACGGAATTTATCACTGCAACTTTGTCGTCTTGACATGTGCTTCACCTCTGTAGTACGTCACAACAGGTCTATGCAACACCACCGGTGAAAGTACGAGGCATTTCACAGCGGATCAGCCGCCCCGGTGGCGCAGTGGTCTAAAGCGTTGGCCTATGATCATTCGTCCGTATGGGGTCCGGGTTCGAATCCCGGTCAGGCATGGATGTTGTGATTGTCTTACGGCACTGGCTCTCTCCCTTCCCTGGAACCAGTGACCCTAAATTAGGGACGGGCGACAGCTTATAGCCCATTGAGTTGCTCACGGTGGTCGTTAAACCTCCAATCCAATCCACAGCGGATCACAGCTCCATGTGCCAATGTTGATGAGGGCGAACAGCATACAGAGGCAACGAGTTGAACGCAGGCAGACGTTCATAGTTGCTAATGGTGGACGCTATGAGTTCATGAACATGTAAATTCAGTTTTGTTTCTATGCTATAATGTGTTTTATTCATTCACATGTTGTAGCATTTTCTGAATTCCCGAGTGTTGCTCCTTGGTTTAGAGGTTTAATGACCGCCGTGAGCAACTCGATGGGCTACAAGCAGTCGCCTGTCCCTAATTTAGGGCCACTGGTTCCACGAAAGGGAGAGGGTCCGTGCCATAAGACAATCACAACATTCATGCCTTACCGGGATTCGAACTCGGACCCATCTAGGACGCATGGTCAGAAGCCTGCACTACCGGAGCGGTTGTTGCTTCTTGGAGTTTAGATTATACTGTCGGTAGTTTTCGGAGCTCCTTTTCATCTTTAGTTTCGAAACGAACGAAGTAGATACTATTTTTGCAACGCTATTTAACTTTGAAATGGACTTTTTTTCCTCCTAGTCTCCAAAGGGGTCAAGATAGACTCCCTTACCTTCCTCACAGGGAGCGAGGGGTCAAACATTGTGTCATCATTTAGCACCATAGGAGTTTACTATACCGATCCCCAACGATTCGTTCAATAATTATTGGTCCAATACCAATTAGTACAAAGGCGACATTTGGTCTAACGCCGTTTGGTCCACTCGATTATTCGTCCAATAATACGATTGATCCAATGCATCGTCCGACCAACGCCGGTCCGGCATGGAGGCGAACAGACGCCTGATGTTGTCCTTCACTAGACTGGCCCACACGTGTTGGACGGTGTGCTCCAAATCCCGGATAGTGCAGCACGACGGCAGGCGACGTTTCAACTGGTCCCACACATGCTCGATCGGCTATCGTAGGCAATGGCTCTCCACACCATAATGCCTGCAGTGGTGGAGGTGTGGCGCTGGATAGCGAGGTTGGGATTGCGCCGTTGACCCGGGGACCTTCACACCCGGACACAATGATCATCTGTCCCCAAAACGAAGCGGCACTCATCGCTAAACACCACACGTCGCTCCGGCCTGGCATCACCAAACGGAGCCGACGATGTTCCGGTGGTAATGACAGCACACGTAAGAGGCGCTGGGATCGCAGATTCGCTTCCGTGAGGTCGGGAAACGGCTCGTGGGCACACAGGAGCCGCTACATTTGCCTGTATAGTGGACCGGGTGCCCGTGGGATCCGTTCGTGCCTGGCGCACGATCCTTCGATCCTCTCTACAGGTGGTCCTCCTGGTCCGTCCGGAGCCGCTCAGCCATGTAACAGTGCCGTCACGTGTCCACTGCTGCCAACACAGTCGGACGGTATAGTCAGAACGATCCACGTGACGGGCAATACGGCGCGCCGACTACCCTGAGGTTTTCAGCCCGACGATTAGTCCTCTCTCAAAGTCCGTAAGATGCATAAATCGACGTCTCTTGCGTCTACCCGGCGTTCTTGTCACTCTCTTCTTTTGCTTGAGTCGGCCGGTGCTTTTCGCTTTCATGGGGCCGACTACACGCCGGTTAGTGCTTGCGGCGCCACCACAGAGTGTCAGGTCATGCGCACTCGCACCAAACGTGGATCATTTGCATAATTGCACGCACTCTAGTTATTTGTAAAGTTTCGCGGTTGTAGGTGTGCAAATTTCATTGGTGCGCAAATTTCATTGTCCGTGAGTGTAAATTTCGTAAAATACCAAAACGTTGTTCATATAAAACTTCTACCAAGGGTGAAAGTTTATAAAAATAGCAAGAATTTTTCCACTTTAGATACTCTTAAAGTGTTTTCTGTAATATTAAGATTTCATTATAAGAAACAAGTATTTTTACTGATATTAGGAGCTTTGACCGTTCTCGCTAATATGTGCGGCATCCACCGCTTTATAACTATAATTTTCATTCGTTTATCTCGGTGATCCTTTTCACATGGATCAGGCCTACCGCATCAAAAAAAAAAAAAAAAACATGGGTTGAATAACTGCAGCCCGAATTATTTCTGCTGTCTGTTACCATAATTTCTAATAATGTTATGAAAATACAAAGGGTGTACCTCGTACTTGTTGCGAAAGAAAGTTTCAGAATGAAAGCTAAATATAAATTTATGCATTTTAAAAAGTCATTGCTGTTTTTCATTCACTTTATTTATTTTTTTCCTTGTTTTTATCTCACTAGGACACTTCGAAAATGACTTTTCTATTAAACAAAGAAATATTTTTTCAAGCCAACGACAGAAGTGCACATAGACATTAATGATGGGAGGAGGGTCAAAGAAAGAGAAAATAGTACTACGTTCAAAAAGTTCCGGAACTTTTTATATTAAAAAAGATTTTTGCAACTATGCATTTTTGCCAGCGCTCATACAAAGATTTAAATGCAGATTGCAAACATTCTTTTTCCACATCCTCCAGTGCCTCCGTCGCAGCTCGTTGCACTTCTTCGGAACTTGAGAAGCGTCGCCCCTTAAGCAAATTTTTCGTCGGGGAAAAAGGAAAAAGTCACACGGGGCGAGATCAGGAGAATAAGCTGGTTGTGGAAGAACAGGAATGTGATGTTTGGACAGGTAATCGGACACCAGGAGGGTTCTGTGAGCTGGCGCATTATTGTGATGGAGCACCCACGAGTTGGTCTTTCAAAGATCAGGTTGCTTGAGTCTCACTGATTCTCGGAGACGTTTCAGGACGTTGACGTACTTTTCTTTAGTGACTGTACGAGCAGGTTTAAGGAATTCCTTCTGAACGACCCACTTGCAATCGAAGAAAACTGTTAACAAGACCTTTCCTTTGGAGCTTTCAGCCTTGACCATTTTTGGTCGTGGTGACAACAGTGATTTCCACCCTTCTGACTGTCGGTTGGATTAGGGGTCGTACAGAAAGCACCAAGTCTCATCGCCAGTGATCAATCTATTCAAGAGACGGGGTTCTGAATCCACTTCATCGATGTTATCCCAGCAAACGTGCATGCGCTCACCCATTTTTTCTTGTGTCATGTTTTTGGGAACAATTTGTTGGCACACGTGATGCATGCCCAGTTTCTCTGTTAAAATGGCATGGCAACTTCCAACTGAGATGCCGGCGACTTCTGCAATCGTTTGCAAAGGTCATTTTTCACAATTTCTTTGGCAATGGTGATTTGTTCATCCGTTGTGGATGTTGAAGGTCGTCCTGACCTCTCATCATCCTCGATACTCTGTCGCATGTTTTCGAATCGTCGATGCCACTCATAAACTCTAGTTCGACTCATTGCACTCTTACCGTACGCTGACTTAAGCATTTGAAAAGACTCAGCGAAAGATTTTCCGAGCAGAACACATAATTTTATACTTCACCACTATTCAAAATTCGACATCGTTGTCCTCTCGACGGAGAGCCTCGAATGCATGTAATCACGAACTACGCACATACGCTGTACGTGTTGGATCTGGATCAAACCGATTCTGGCTGGTCGGTCACATCATGCTCTTTGCTTGCTCAGCGGGAAATGACCTAATTCACTGACATTTGGCAAATATTCAAAAAGTTCCAGAACTTTTTGAACGTAGTAGTAATTCTCACCTTCCAGGGCAAATGAAAAAATACATTTTTGTGAATTTTTCTCCCAATTATTTTTTGGGGGTGAGGGGGAGGGTTTAATAACCACCGTGAACAACTCAATGGGCTATAAGAGGTCACCTTTTCCTTATTTAGGGCCACTGATTCCAATGAAGGGAGAGAGCCAGTGGCGTTAGACAAATACAAGGGTTACCGGGATTCGAACCCAGACCTTCCTCGGTCGAACGGTCAGAAGCCAGCGCTTAGATCACAGCGTCACCGTGGCGGCGCACCGAATTATCCGAACCGAAGATAAATCAGTTGTTATTTTTTTCATGAGGAACCTCCCCTCGCTCTAATCGCCGCAGTACGGAACATGCGAAAACAAGACCCATTTCACCCATTCAGCGCAAAAGTTACAAAAGAAATGTTGTCATTAGTTCCAAAGATACTACTGCATGCCCAGAGAAACGGGGAAAAATGGAAAATTAGTCTTTTTCGTTATTTAATGCAAAAAAGAAACACATGGTTAGACAGGAGACCACATACATTTAAATTCTCTGGACGCTTTGAGATCTGTGGTTCACGGATATTTTTTGTCGTGCGAGTCTCCAAAATAAGACCGTGTTAGATTCGTGCTTTAGAAAACCAATACGGAATCTGTACCAAATCAGGCAGCACACGACGTGTGAGTGTTGTTCTATGCATACCCATTTAATTTCTTTATTTGTTTTCGCTAAGGTTCGCACGATTTGCACCGCGACAGGTCAGTGCTCGTAGAAACACCACATCCAGTGACATTTGAACGGGGAGTCGCTAAACATGAGAATGCAGGAAATAGCTCTCATCATGCACAATGTGGTTCATGTACCTGCGATACGATTACTTTTGCAATTCATTTGGTCATAACTCACCATTTTGCGCTGTGATGTTCTTAAGGGAAACACTCGCTCCATCAACGAACGCGTGATCTTCATAAGGGCACCATTACAAAACATGGTGTGCTTTTGGCGAAACATTTCTAATACCAGGATGCCCTGTTGTAGTACTGTAGTCGCAGGACATTGTGCAGTTTGTTGAATCCATCATGTATTGGTCAAATGGCGCTGGCAATGCTATCACCGCCATGAGGTTACATTATTTCGTTATTGCTAACGTTTATGCACCACCTTTGCCCATAGTCTGAATTTATTTGGGAAATGTTTTGTACAAATATCTAAAGCGTAAAGCTTCTATTATTGCTGCCCTCCCGTGATGTTTGAAAGTGTTAACTATGCGAGCAATAACCAGTCCAAAATAAAGTGTGACTGCATATTAGCGAGACCTTGGTAAATCCATCCTATCTGACAGTTGACGCAAACTTTAAAAATCAATCGATTCTAATGGCTAACAATATTTTATATAGCCATTTTAAAAGGCGATAATGCAATGAAGCAGGCTACGTTACACCACAATATTGATATATATCAATAAAACGCACTACATGGCATATTTCCTGGTTCTTAATTTTTGCTGTCGGCTTGCATGGCGTTTTTACATGGAAATAAGTACACTTACTTCTCCGGATTAATAACAAGAAAGATGAAACCGAATTCTCGAGTGTAATGAATGCGACTTTTGAATCTTTTCCGGCACACACAAATTATATTTCAAAGCAGAATTTTAAAAGAAAAAAATTAGCAAAAAATAGAATGCAATTACGTCTCGTGGAGAAAATCTCAACATAATTTAAAATGACCGAGGTAGGCAGTGTTCTTCATGCTATGTTAGACCGGTTACACAGAAAAAAAAATATATCAACCGTATTTCTACGCAATCGGTAAAAGATCCACAAATCGAAATGGTCACTTTCGACCACTATTGACTAGAACATATACTACGAAAAATCACAAATTGTGCAAGAAACATTTCTCATAACGGAAGGTATCAAAGGCAAAAGAGATTTTTCAAATCGGGTTCATAGAAACGAAGATACGGTTCCAAGCCTGGCACAAATAGAAATCACCCCCGCCCCTCTAGTGGCAGAACTGTGTGGTACAAAAATTGGCAGGTATATGAAAACTATTCCTCGCCACAAAAGCTATCAATAGCAAAAATATTTTTTTTAATCAGACTTTTAGAAGCAGAGACATTATCGTTACAGGGACTTACATTCGAGTCCCTTGCAGGAAAAATTAAACATTATTTTTAGAAAAAAAACTACATAAATGTTTTCCTCTGTGAGTGGCGTCTGCCTGAAAAATATTTTTTCCAGTTAAGATTTATGGCAAACATGTTAAAAACAAAAATAAGCACTTACGACCCCTAGTGGCAAAGCATTTTTCCACAAAATATTGTGAAGTACGTGGAAAATACTCATTGTGACATCTATCTAACACAAAAAGAATGTTTAAAATCCGATTTTTAGTAGCAGAGATTTGGGGAAAAATACAATGGTATCGCCGTTTGGGGGAGTAATACATTCATGGCGCCTGGCTTTGATACTATGCATTACTTCAAATAGAAACTTTGCGCACAAATACCATTCGTGGTGAATGGCATCGGGAAGTAAAAATAATTTTTTAATCTATTTATTGATGCTATGCATCCTCCCAGACCGTAGTAAAGTAAATCACTAAATAAAAAAATCGACGTAACGTAACGGCAGTAGTCGGTGAGCCACCTTGATTGATTTTCCCAAACATCTCAAAAATGATGCATCGTAGCGAAATTTTGCTTCTTCTCTACCTCCGCCCCCACTTGGGGAGGTTAACTGCTATGGACGATAGCTTTAAAATGATGTATAACACAACACGATGGGATGTAACTTGTAAATATCCTAGACTAAAAGTTACTGATCCCCCTCACTAACACACTTTCGATTCAGCTCTTCTTTCTATCTTGAGGTCAGATTTCCGCTTGTGCATGCACAGATGGATTTTCGTAGCTACATCACATTTTAATAATAATAATAATAATAAGCCCCACACGGAAGGCACTACAACGATCTGCAACGGGTCACTCTTCCCTGAGACCGAAGGGTTCCTGATGGCGATACAAGATCAAGCTGTAAACACCAGAAACTACCGGAAGCATACATGAAGGACACGTCAGTGAATAGCGACATATGTCGGCAATGCCATCAAACGCCAGAGACCATCCAACATATCACAGCATGGTGCAGAGTCCTCACACAAACATAGTACACGAACAGGCACAATCAAGTCGCCAAGATTGTCCATCAGAAATTGGCAAGAAGGCACCATCACATTACAACTGAGCCTGTCCCCTACTACAAGTATGAGCCAACAACGCTTCTAGAGAACACCCACAAGATGTATTGGGACAGATTGATCAGAACAAATAAGACCCCCCCAATCGGCCGGACATCGTCCTGGTCGACAAGGAGAAGAAGTCAACATACCTCACAGACATAGCCGTGCCGAACACGTGCAACATCCAGAAGACGCACGGAGAGAAGCTGTCAAAGTATAACGACCTACGATACGAAGTCAAGGATATGTGACATATGGAGAACGTTACCACCGTCCCCATAATAGTATCAGCCATAGGAGTTTTACCAAAGACCATTCACAGCTCTATACAGACACTAGGCTTTCAACCTAACACCCATGGAACTACAGAAGGCAGCTATCCTGAACACTTGTAGGATACTAAGGAAGTTCCTGGACAACTGAGAGAAAGAAATACCACTTCCCAGACTTGGTACGACGTACCCGTCCCGGAAGGAAGAGGTGGAATCTCTAATAATAATAATAATAATAATAAATATTGTTTTTATAAACTCAACAGTCGAAACACTTACTATTGCCGCTGTCATAGTTTGGTAAATATTTTCTTTATGGGTTCACATATCTTCTTTCGTGATTTTACGACAATAACACTCATTAACCTACCTACGTAAGTTTTTTTTTTTTGATTGGAGGTTTAACGACCACCGTGAGCAACTCAATGGGCTATAAGCAGTCGCCCGTCCCTAATTTAGGGTCACTGGTTCCAGGGAAGGGAGAGAGCCAGTGCCGTAAGACAAACACAACATCCATGCCTGACCGGGATTCGAACCCGGACCCCTTACGGACGAATGATCCTACCTACGTAAGTACAGCTCAATGTCAGGAATTGGTATTGTTTTTTGTTATGATTTAATTCGACTTAGTATGTATTGGACTGTGGTTTAGTGTAGTCGTGTGTGAGCGACGCGAATAAATGCTGTGTTGTACGTAAATAAATATAGACTCTGGAATCACTTGTTTTATTTCCCACCCACAAAGATCTTGGCATGAGAAAGATGCATTGCATAAATTATCTACAAATACTCTCGATTTTTTTTGAAGCAATTGTATAAAGTAAAATATATTTTGAATTTATTAGAATGTTTTTTTTTTTTGATTGGAGGTTTAACGACCACCGTGAGCAACTCAATGGGCTATAAGCAGTCGCCCGTCCCTAATTTAGGGTCACTGGTTCCAGGGAAGGGAGAGAGCCAGTGCCGTAAGACAAACACAACATCCATGCCTGACCGGGATTCGAACCCGGACCCCTTACGGACGAATGATCAGAAGCCAACGCCTTAGACCACTGCGCCACCGGGGCGGCTATTAGAATGTGCATTTGCACCCATTAGCAGTGACGTTATGCATTGGAGAAAGGCTAAAATATACGGATGATCGTTCTCATAGTTCAGGGTTCCAAATGAAAAAATAATTTTTCATATCATGACTACCAGCTGCACAGAAGTGTCCACAGACGGACGGACGGACAAAATGATACTACAGGCACGTACTGGTTCTCAAAAGACGTGCTAGAAATCACCTGAACGAATGATGATATTTAGTTTCTTTAAATCCTTATTTTAAATACAAGTCGGGACAGATTCTTTTTCTTCTATAAAAACATGGCGAAAATTAATGAACAAAGCGATAAAAATTAGTAAAAGACGAAGAAATTAAAGTCACAGAGAAAGCAAATCACTCTCACAAACAAGACAAGAGCATGATTAATTGAGAGGGAGGAACTCCAGATAAATGACGGTCTCTAGGATGGATAAGACAAACAGTTGCAGAAAAAGTTAAGTGCATAGCAAATTAAAACGATGCCTCAAGTACACGCGCAAAAGACTCAAAGAGCCAGAAATTTATTCCACCTTTTTTCTCTCTTAGTCCAAAGTAGAGAAGGGAGGAAAAGCAGAACGAATACATGGGGAAAATAAAAACTATTAGAGAAAAAAATTCGGAAGGTAAACTGTAGAAGGAGAGATTTAAATTGTAAAGTAAAAACTTGAGGCCTGAACCAGCGTAGATTAATTTATCTTCCCTAATTCAGGCCTCAAATGTTCGGCCAACTTCCGCGTGGTCACACGTGAGTCTGTTTCATCGCTGCCATTCTACTGATTTATCAGTAGATCTACTGATTTTGACTCATGTCTACTGATAGATTTTCGTAATCTACTGATTTTTCTCAGTTTTAAGACCACCTACACACTCAGGGACATGCTCTAAGAAAGTCTACATTTTTTTTTTAATTGGAGGTTTAACGACCACCGTGAGCAACTCAATGGGCTATAAGCAGTCGCCCGTCCCTAATTTAGGGCCACTGGTTCCAGGGAAGGGAGAGAGCCAGTGCCGTAAGACAAACACAACATCCATGCCTGACCGGGATTCGAACCCGGACCCCGTTCAGACGAATGATCAGAGGCCATCGCTTAGACCAATGCGCCACCGGGGCGGCCTACATTTTTTCAGTACTCACCATCTATTGATCCAATGTGTTTTTTTTTTTAGTTTACATTTTCTTGTACTCATCATCTACTGATCAATGGTTTTTGTACTTTTTTCAAAACTCACCATCTATTGATCTACTGATTATGATACGCTTTCCAACATACCAGAAATCATTACTCAAGTTATTCTGAAGTTATGAGGATAATGGCTGTGAAACAAATATCGCTCCTGTGCCCTGACCTTTTACCCCATTTCGATGACATTAAGCAGAATTGGTTCAGTAAACTTCAGTAACAACATACTAAGGTTTTGCTGCAATAGAAGCATTTGTAGTCAAGTTATGAGGATAATGGTTGTGGAATAAATCTCGCTCCTGTGCCCTGACCTTTGATCCCATTTCGTTGATATTCAATAGAACCAGTTCAGTATACTTCCGAAACAACATGATGAAGTTTTGTCGCAATCGAATCATTTTTACGTAAATTATGACGCATAAGTGAGATGAAATTAATCCCGCTTCTATTGACCATATTTCCCCCATTTTCAATAGGGTTCGTCCCCAGTTATCCCCTAACACATACTAAAATTTCATCGAAATCGAGCAATTTTTACGCAAGTTATCGTGCGGACAGACAGACGGACAAAGCTGGAGCATGTACGCTTCTTCAACTTACGGTTGGAAAGCGTAAAAAAGCGACTCAGAATTGTTTGGTTTGAATTTTCATGCCGCTGTTTAATAGTATCGGGTTGGTGCGAATGAAATGTCCAGCGCGAACGAGCAGTGAAGACAGGCCCCCACCACAGCGGAATGGAAACACCCACAGGTGTTGCGGGTATACGTCACAGAGTTACTATAAATAGCTTGCATGTGTGTGAAGAACAAGGTTAGGGTGTGGTTTGTTTGGATGTAACGTGGCTTGCAAAGGAAACATGCAGACGCCAAATTTGAGAGTCTTCTTCCTGTATGAATTTAAACTGGGCCATTCTGCAATAATTGCCGTTCGAAACGTTAACAAAGCGTTTGGGGAGAATACAGCCAACAAACGAACCATTCGGCGATGGTTTGTGAAGTTTCGAAGCGGAGATACGGACCTGCAAAATGAAGCACGTGGTCACCAACCTGTTGTTGTTTCTGACGATGTTCTGTTACGTGTGGTTGAAGCGGACCCCCGAAAAACGCATCGTGAGTAGCAACAGAGATAGGTGTCCAACACACGACAGTTGTTCGGCGTCTGACTGCGCTTGGTAAGGTCAAAAAGCTGGACATGTGGCTGCCGCGTGAGTTGACAACTGCCAACAAGACTATGCGTTTGGAAGTCTGCACGTCGCTGCTTGCCAGGAATAAACAGGAACCTCTACTGCATCGAATCGTCACCTGCGACGAGAAGTGGGTCCCTTATGATAATCGGACACGATCTGCACAATGGCTAAGCAAGGCACAGCCTGCTCGACGACATCCTAAGCCACCTCTGCACACCAAGAAGATTATGCTCCTTGTCTGGTGGTCTACAGCCGGGATAATTCATCAGAGTTTCTTGGCAAGAGGCCAAACCATCACTGCAGAACGTTATTGTGCTGAATTACACCAAAATTTTTGCAGAAACAACCGGCTTTGGTCAACAAACATGGAGTTCTTCTGCTCCAGGACAACGCTCGCCCTCATGTCGCACAACGAACGATGTTGACACTAAGTGCCTTGGGCTATGCAGCACTGCCTCATCCTGCCTATTACCCGGACTTGTCTCCGACAGACCATCATCTGTTTCGTCGCCTGGATCACTTCCTCTCCGGGAAACAGTTCACGACAGACAACAAGGTTCAACGTGCAGTTGATATCTTCTTCGGGACCCAGCCACGAGACTTTTTTATTCCGGGATCATGGCCTTGCCGGACAGATGGCAACTATGTGTCGATGCCGAGGGGGATTATTTTACCTAGGTAAGTTGTCCTACTTTTCCGTTCTCGCCATCTACGTGTGCTGGTACTTTGCCGGACATTCCATTCGCACCAACCCAATAGTTTGTGGAGTACTGGCAATATTTAACATACCAGTAGATTTAAGTGTTCCTTCGTATTGAGATTACATTTGTGTGGTAGAGCATATTTCAAGCAAAATAAAATCTGATCTACTGATTTCTACTGATTTTTGAGCTCTGGTCTACTGATTTCAGGTAAAACTCTGGTAGCACTGGTCGGTCTCCACTAAGGTTTTCAGCAACGTTCATACCCACTGTTGCGAGTCTTCCGGCTTTGGGACGGTCTGAAAGGTCAAAATTTTGCTCTCGAAACCGTTCGAACCAACGACAGCAGTGACAATGTGATATGGCAAAAAATAAACAGGAACCGTGTACCAACTTAACTCAAAATAGTATAACTATACTAGTAATCCGAATTTCTTGGCGAAGAATAGAAAATTAAAGTTTTCAAGCTTTCGCGCATCAACCAGATGATCGCGTTCAAATTGTTGAAGTGTTCTATTATCCAGTTTGCTGTCTACCTTCCTTGAGAAAGCCATCTGGTTGATGTGCGAAAGCTTGGAAATTTTGATTTTCTCTTCTACTCCAAGAAATTCGGATTACTGGTATAGTTACACTACTATGATGTGATATGGCATTTGGGTACACACTGGTGATGTTCCTTACAGCACTTGCGACGGTGCTACCGCGACGAAATACATACAGCATCCAATGGCGGATGTGGTCCTTGTGCAGTTCCATGTTGGCTGGCGCTTACAATCTTCGCCTTCTGACGGTTAACTGCCACTAACTTAAGCCACCTACCTGCTGATGTCATGCCGGTGTGCTGCGCGATCTCAGTGGGCAATGAGCGCCGTGGCCGGGGCTTTGACTTCGGGTACCTCGTCATCGGACATTACTTTCTTTCCAACCTAATAGAAGGTTCAACCACGGAACACAGAAAGCATACAGTAGAATACATTCATAGACGGATTTCAAACATGCGCGCTTTGTCAAAAATTAAGACAATAAATACACCGGCGACACAGCAATTTCTTTTAAGGTTTACACCCATAGGGAGGGCTTAGACACAATTACCTATGTCCCATGGGATTTTTATGCTGCTTATCGCAAACGAAGTTACATTAGATTAGCCCTTTAACCAGATGGAACGAATTAATTCTGTGTTAGCAAAATGGGCTTAAATCAACTCGAACGATTATATTTGCTGTCTAAGACGTGCGCCGAAAGCGGGTCGAACGAGTGAACCTGCGTGTCAGAAAGCGTTGCTTTTTCCTTAGCTTTGTTATTCAAAATGGTCACTTAGAGGCATGACTGACACAAATTCTTTTTGACTGGTTACTTGTAACAATAACCTCGAACTAAGAAAGCAGAGAGATGTTTGAGTCAGCCGTTCCTACCCAGAGGCACGATGTCCGTGTCAGAGAAACTAGCACTTCCCTATCATACTTTGGGTCATGGACCAGAGATTAAAGGACTGGAGGAACCACTCATTACATGTGACAGGTTTATAGTCACTACTGCTGAGATAGGGGTGAACGGAATTGTTTTGCAGTAGTTTTCCAGAAAACAAAACATTTGATGTGCCGTTCAGAAAGAAAAATCTGTCGCTGTGTGAACATTTCTGTTTGGCGAGCTCAGAAAATTTTGAATACCATTTTGTTAAGGTGCATAGGCAGCTAAAAGGTTAAGCCTTGAGGCTGAGATACGAAGTGGGTTTCCGGGTGAGGGAGGTGAGAGTGCCGGACTGAAAGTGCGGGTGAGAATAGTTGGGATTGCCAAACTATGACGTCACATCGAGCACTTCAATGCCTGATGACTGGAGTCTTGGCGTGCACATCCGGAAAGCGGCTGGGTTTCGGTGGTTCGGAGCAGCTCCGCCTACTGCGATCGATCCCGGGATCATTTGGCTGCAGGGCAGTTGCCATAACCACTAGGCCAATCGCGGCCCTTACAGATAATCAGTTAGCTTGGTCACTGTATTTATACTCATTGTCATGACCTGACTGACTGCGAGACATAGCCCAGAGAAGAAAAGCTCACGGGAATTCAAATGTTCGGGATCATAAACATACTGAGAAGGAACCAAACTTTACGTAAGTGCAAAGTCAATAAAAACGAAAAAAGTTCGAAAGGCAGTACACGTCACGAAGTATAAAATTAAACTGCGTTATTATCGTTGAATAAAAAAAAGATTATAACGAAGTAAATTTCTCCGTCATTTTTATCCGCGCCGGGGCTCGAACCCGGATCCCCTCATTCCGGAATAAGTCACTCTACCAATTGAGCTACGCGGACGTTTATTCTGATTCCTATCTGCCTTTATGTCGTGTGCATCCTGCTGGCAGGTACGTCACATCTCCTGGTACGTCACATCATCTCCCCCATTTTTTTTTTTTTTTTGAAGTGCTGCTCTTATTTTTCCTATCTCGCGGTGTGGAAATAACATCACACCAATGCGAGATTTTGAACAGTCGGGTCATCCGGATAGTTCGGGCGCCATTATAACGAAGTAAATTTCTCCGTCATTTCTGTCCACGCCAGGATTCGAACCCGGATTCCCTCATTCCGGAACAAGTCACTTTACCAATTGAGCTACGCGGACGTTTATTCTGATTCGTATCTGCTTTTATGTCGTGTGCGTCCTGCTGGCAGGTACGTCACATCTCCTGGTACGTCACATCATCTTCCCCTTATTTATTTTTTTTGTCGAACTGCTGGAGAAGGGATTCTCTTATTTTTCCTATCTCGCGGTGTGGAAATAACATCACACCAATGCGAGATTTTGAACGGTCGGGCCATCCGGATAGTTCGGGCGCGTTATAACGAAGTAAATTTCTCCGTCATTTCTGTCCACGCCAGGATTCGAACCCGGATCCTCTCGTTCCGGAACAAGTCACTTTACCAATTGAGCTACGCGGACGTTTATTCTGATTCGTATCTGCTTTTATGTCGTGTGCGTTCTGCTGGCAGGTACGTCACATCTCCTGGTACGTCACATCATCTTCCGCTTATTTTATTTATTTTTTTGAAGTGCTGCTCTTATTTTTCGTATCTCGCGGTGTGGAAATAACATCACACCAATGCGAGATTTTGAACGGTCGGGTCATCCGGATAGTTCGGGCGCCATTATAACGAAGTAAATTTCTCCGTCATTTCTGTCCACGCCAGGATTCGAACCCGGATTCCCTCATTCCGGAACAAGTCACTTTACCAATTGAGCTACGCGGACGTTTATTCTGATTCGTATCTGCTTTTATGTCGTGTGCGTCCTGCTGGCAGTTACGTCACATCTCCTGGTACGTCACATCATCTTCCCCTTATTTATTTTTTTTTTTTTTGAAGTGCTGGTCTTATTTTTCCTATCTCGCGGTGTGGAAATAACATCACACCAATGCGAGATTTTGAACGGTCGGGTCATCCGGATAGTTCGGGCGCCATTATAACGAAGTAAATTTCTCCGTCATTTCTGTCCACGCCAGGATTCGAACCCGGATCCCCTCATTCCGGAACAAGTCACTTTACCAATTGAGCTATGCGGACGTTTATTCTGATTCGTATCTGCTTTTATGTCGTGCGCGTCCTGCTGGCAGGTACGTCACATCTCCTGGTACGTCACATCATCTTCCCCTTATTTTATTTATCTTTTTTTTTTTTTTTGAAGTGCTGGTCTTATTTTTCCTATCTCGCGGTGTGGAAATAACATCACACCAATGCGAGATTTTGAACGGTCGGGTCATCCGGATAGTTCGGGCGCCAGCATAACGAAGTAAATTTCTCCGTCATTTCTGTCCACGCCAGGATTCGAACCCGGATCCCCTCATTCCGGAACAAGTCACTTTACCAATTGAGCTACGCGGACGTTTATTCTGATTCGTATCTGCTTTTATGTCGTGTGCGTCCTGCTGGCAGGTACGTCACATCTCCTGGTACGTCACATCATCTTCCGCTTATTTTATTTATCTTTTTTTTTTTTTTTTTTTTGAAGTGCTGGTCTTATTTTTCCTATCTCGCGGTGTGGAAATAACATCACACCAATGCGAAATTTTGAACGGTCGGGTCATCCGGATAGTTCGGGCGCCATCATAACGAAGTAAATTTCTCCGTCATTTCTGTCCAGGCCAGGATTCGAACCCGGATCCCCTCATTCCGGAACAAGTCACTTTACCAATTGAGCTACGCGGACGTTTATTGTGATTCGTATCTGCTTTTATGTCGTGTGCGTCCTGCTGGCAGGTACGTCACATCTCCTGGTACGTCACATCATCTTCCCTTTATTTTTTTATTTTTTTGAAGTGCTGCTCTTATTTTTCGTATCTCGCGGTGTGGAAATAACATCACACCAATGCGAGATTTTGAACGGTCGGGTCATCCGGATAGTTCGGGCGCCATTATAACGAAGTAAATTTCTCCGTCATTTCTGTCCACGCCAGGATTCGAACCGGGATCCCCTCATTCCGGAACAAGTCACTCTACCAATTGAGCTACGCGGACGTTTATTCTGATTCGTATCTGCTTTTATGTCGTGTGCGTCCTGCTGGCAGGTACGTCACATCTCCTGGTACGTCACATCATCTTCCCCTTATTTTTTTTTTTTTTTGAAGTGCTGGTCTTATTTTTCCTATCTCGCGGTGTGGAAATAACATCACACCAATGCGAGATTTTGAACGGTCGGGTCATCCGGATAGTTCGGGCGCCATTATAACGAAGTAAATTTCTCCGTCATTTCTGTCCACGCCAGGATTCGAACCCGGATCCCCTCATTCCGGAACAAGTCACTCTACCAATTGAGCTACGCGGACGTTTATTCTGATTCCTATCTGCCTTTATGTCGTGTGCGTCCTGCTGGCAGTTACGTCACATCTCCTGGTACGTCACATCATCTTCCCCTTATTTATTTTTTTGAAGTGCTGGTCTTATTTTTCCTATCTCGCGGTGTGGAAATAACATCACACCAATGCGAGATTTTGAACGGTCGGGTCATCCGGATAGTTCGGGTGCCATTATAACGAAGTAAATTTCTCCGTCATTTCTGTCCACGCCAGGATTCGAACCCGGATCCCCTCATTCCGGAACAAGTCACTTTACCAATTGAGCTACGCGGACGTTTATTGTGATTCGTATCTGCTTTTATGTCGTGTGCGTCCTGCTGGCAGGTACGTCACATCTCCTGGTACGTCACATCATCTTCCCCTTATTTTTTTATTTTTTTGAAGTGCTGCTCTTATTTTTCGTATCTCGCGGTGTGGAAATAACATCACACCAATGCGAGATTTTGAACGGTCGGGTCATCCGGATAGTTCGGGCGCCATTATAACGAAGTAAATTTCTCCGTCATTTCTGTCCACGCCAGGATTCGAACCCGGATCCCCTCATTCCGGAACAAGTCACTTTACCAATTGAGCTATGCGGACGTTTATTCTGATTCGTATCTGCTTTTATGTCGTGCGCGTCCTGCTGGCAGGTACGTCACATCTCCTGGTACGTCACATCATCTTCCCCTTATTTTATTTATCTTTTTTTTTTTTTTGAAGTGCTGGTCTTATTTTTCCTATCTCGCGGTGTGGAAATAACATCACACCAATGCGAGATTTTGAACGGTCGGGTCATCCGGATAGTTCGAGCGCCAGCATAACGAAGTAAATTTCTCCGTCATTTCTGTCCACGCCAGGATTCGAACCCGGATCCCCTCATTCCGGAACAAGTCACTTTACCAATTGAGCTACGCGGACGTTTATTCTGATTCGTATCTGCTTTTATGTCGTGTGCGTCCTGCTGGCAGGTACGTCACATCTCCTGGTACGTCACATCATCTTCCGCTTATTTTATTTATCTTTTTTTTTTTTTTTTTTTGAAGTGCTGGTCTTATTTTTCCTATCTCGCGGTGTGGAAATAACATCACACCAATGCGAAATTTTGAACGGTCGGGTCATCCGGATAGTTCGGGCGCCATCATAACGAAGTAAATTTCTCCGTCATTTCTGTCCAGGCCAGGATTCGAACCCGGATCCCCTCATTCCGGAACAAGTCACTTTACCAATTGAGCTACGCGGACGTTTATTGTGATTCGTATCTGCTTTTATGTCGTGTGCGTCCTGCTGGCAGGTACGTCACATCTCCTGGTACGTCACATCATCTTCCCTTTATTTTTTTTATTTTTTTGAAGTGCTGCTCTTATTTTTCGTATCTCGCGGTGTGGAAATAACATCACACCAATGCGAGATTTTGAACGGTCGGGTCATCCGGATAGTTCGGGCGCCATTATAACGAAGTAAATTTCTCCGTCATTTCTGTCCACGCCAGGATTCGAACCGGGATCCCCTCATTCCGGAACAAGTCACTCTACCAATTGAGCTACGCGGACGTTTATTCTGATTCGTATCTGCTTTTATGTCGTGTGCGTCCTGCTGGCAGGTACGTCACATCTCCCGGTACGTCACATCATCTTCCCCTTATTTTTTTTTTTGAAGTGCTGGTCTTATTTTTCCTATCTCGCGGTGTGGAAATAACATCACACCAATGCGAGATTTTGAACGGTCGGGTCATCCGGATAGTTCGGGCGCCATTATAACGAAGTAAATTTCTCCGTCATTTCTGTCCACGCCAGGATTCGAACCCGGATCCCCTCATTCCGGAACAAGTCAGTCTACCAATTGAGCTACGCGGACGTTTATTCTGATTCCTATCTGCCTTTATGTCGTGTGCGTCCTGCTGGCAGTTACGTCACATCTCCTGGTACGTCACATCATCTTCCCCTTATTTATTTTTTTTTTTGAAGTGCTGGTCTTATTTTTCCTATCTCGCGGTGTGGAAATAACATCACACCAATGCGAGATTTTGAACGGTCGGGTCATCCGGATAGTTCGGGCGCCATCATAACGAAGTAAATTTCTCCGTCATTTCTGTCCACGCCAGGATTCGAACCCGGATCCCCTCATTCCGGAAGAAGTCACTTTACCAATTGAGCTACGCGGACGTTTATTGTGATTCGTATCTGCTTTTATGTCGTGTGCGTCCTGCTGGCAGGTACGTCACATCTCCTGGTACGTCACATCATCTTCCCCTTATTTTTTTTATTTTTTTGAAGTGCTGCTCTTATTTTTCGTATCTCGCGGTGTGGAAATAACATCACACCAATGCGAGATTTTGAACGGTCGGGTCATCCGGATAGTTCGGGCGCCATTATAACGAAGTAAATTTCTCCGTCATTTCTGTCCACGCCAGGATTCGAACCCGGATCCCCTCATTCCGGAACAAGTCACCCTACCAATTGAGCTACGCGGACGTTTATTCTGATTCGTATCTGCTTTTATGTCGTGTGCGTCCTGCTGGCAGGTACGTCACATCTCCTGGTACGTCACATCATCTTCCCCTTATTTTTTTTTTTTTTTTTTGAAGTGCTGGTCTTATTTTTCCTATCTCGCGGTGTGGAAATAACATCACACCAATGCGAGATTTTGAACGGTCGGGTCATCCGGATAGTTCGGGCGCCATTATAACGAAGTAAATTTCTCCGTCATTTCTGTCCACGCCAGGATTCGAACCCGGATCCCCTCATTCCGGAACAAGTCACTCTACCAATTGAGCTACGCGGACGTTTATTCTGATTCCTATCTGCCTTTATGTCGTGTGCGTCCTGCTGGCAGGTACATCACATCTCCTGGTACGTCACAAGATAATGAGTCCGTTGAAAGCGAACAAAACTCAGATGTTTAAAGATATGGGTCAGAACTGACAACCACCCTTTCTACTGCTGAATTAAGCCTGGCGAATAAACATGAGTTTCACCAGGAATCTTTTATTATCCGTTATTTATGAAAGTGGAGAGATGCAATGTGCTGAAAAGGGAAGGTGCTCTGCAAAAGGGCAATGAAGAGTGTAAAGAACGGTGGTATCTCGTCATTAATGATAGAAACAACAAGGATCAAAATCTGGCTTCTGTGTTTCGCTGCAAATAACTTTAGCACGTACTTGCGGCAACAGCTGAAACATTCTACATTCGCGAAGGAGGAAATTTGGAGCTGTGTACCGTTGCTTTTGTCAATGGAAAAAATACATTTCTGTAAACTGAACGATTACTACTCTCGAATGTTAGAAACTGATAAGTTAATAGTTATGATTTACACCAATCAGCCATTCCATTATGACCACCCCCAGTCTCGAGAAATCAGCTCGCCTGGAGACCGAACGGTGGCACAGAAGAAGTTCACAGAGCAGTATATATACAACCCGAGGACCCGCTTTCGGTTAGCAGCGTGTTCGTGGTCAGAATGGGAAAAGCTGCCGATTTATCAAGACTTTGATAAAGGACAAATTCTGACGGCACGGCACCTCGGAACTACGATCTCGGAAACGGAACGGCTTGTGGGTTGTTCACGTGCCGCTATAAGGACCACGTATCAAAAGTGGTGCACAGATGGCCAAACGACTAACCGTCATCCAGCCGAGTGTCGTCCGCAGCTCATTGATGCCAGAGGGAAGCGGAGACTGTCGCGCATTGTTCACAGCGACCCAAGGGCCACAGTGCGACAAATCACCCCCCCCCAGCTACAACAGTGGCGATCAGGGCAATGTGTCACAGCACACAGTTCATCGCAGCCTTCTGCACATGGCTCTGCCTAGCAGAAGACTCAGCCCGGTCCCCATGCTCACTGTACGTCATCGCCAACAACGCATGAAATGGGTCCAAGATCATCGAGATCGGACCGTGGATGACTGGAAGAACGTGGCTTGGTCTGACGAATCACGTTTCCTGGTGCATCACGTAGACGGCAGAGCACGGATACGCCGATTGCCAACGGAGACTATAGCAACCGGATGCACTGATGGGCGCGGAAACTGCACCACGTGAACAGATGCCAGAGGGAAGCATTATTTTTATTTCACAAAACTCCTAAATATGAAATTCATAATAATTTTACTTTTTCTGTTGGACTTATTACAAATTAATTTGTTTTTCATTATGATTTTCCGAAGCAACAGAATGTTTTGGAACTCGATATTTTTTAAACTGACAAAGACTTTCAATTATGTTTAAGAAAAGGTAAAAAGTACTGCTTTTTAGCATTATATCACAAAAACCCTAAATATGAAATTTACTCATGATAACTATGAGGCCTGTTCCAAAAAGACTTGCACGTTTTATTTTATTTCTTTTTTTAAATGGTACAGCTGAATATTGGAAGGAAAATATCATCGCAGCATACACCCGACTCCCCTCCGTGTGAATGAACCTCTCCGAGCCGTTGCGTTGTACGTGACTTTCAGTAGAACGCTGTGAAGAAGGGCCTGTTTGCGCCACCCTCTCAGTCGAGTTATGGATATCACAGTGGATAAGCGTGCAGCTTTGAAGTTCTGTGTTCGTTTAGGGAAAACGAATTCAAAAGCATTGGTTATCATGGTGAGTTTGGCATGTCTGTTTTGGCAAAGCTGGCCCCACATATCCGTAAGAAGGGTCCACACATCCACCAAAATGTTTGGAAACTCCAACACGATAACGCTCGTCCTCACGTGGCGCAGAAAATCACTACCTTCTTGGTTGAAACAAATATTGTAACGGTTCCACACCCTCCATACAGTCCAGATTCAGCACCCTGCGACTTTTTTCTTTTCCCAAGTCTCAAACAGAACTTGCGAGGACGTACGTTTACGTTAACAGAAGAGGTAGCCAAAGTTTCGGAGGCGGCTCTGAAAGGGATGCAGAAAGATGGCTCCCAGCACATCTAGTGGCAGCAACGTATGGACAGATGCATTGCCTCTGGAGGAGATTACTTTGAAAAGGACCCCGTATGAAGTTGAGGTTCGTACATACATGTTTATAAATTTCCACGCAAGTCTTTCTTCAACGGGCCTCGTATAATATCTTTTGTGTTAAGGGGTGTCCACAGACTGTACGATACGTTAAGTACCTGTTTTCGTACGGTAACACAATATACACTATATTGACAAAAGTCACCGGACACCTAGAAGAGAAACACAACATAGCATTTATAGATATACATTAGTACGGTGTCACTAACCCTGACCTTTCTTGGCGACCCTTCGCCAGCCTCCCTCCCTCTCTTCTCCTCTCCTCCTCCTCTCGTGACATCTACGACTCTATTCTTTCATCTATCATTTCTCAATTTCCTCATCTTGCTTCCCACCCAGGTCTTTCCTTTGTTCCTTCTGCTTCTCTCCCATTTCCTCTTTTCTTGCTTACTTCTGGCTCAGCTCATTTCATTTCTTCTCTCTCGGTGTCAGCTCTTTATCGGTTCCTCTCTATGTCCCATTCTTCTCCTCCTCTCCCCATTCCTGATGTTCCCCCTGCTGCCACTGCTACGGTGTGGTCAGCCGCCCTGTCTCCTCTTTCTGCTCCTCTAGAAATTAATACCCATTGGCTTTTCCTCCATCGCCACCTTCCTGTTCCCTCCGTTCTTTTCCGAATGTCTCTTCTCGATTCCCCTCTTTGCCCTTTCTGTGCTCGGGAGGCTGATGTCTCCCATGTCTATCAACACTGTGTTATATTACTCCCAATGCTGAACTTGGCATTTACTATCGCCCAATGTTCCATTACAGCAGATCTTACATTTGATGCATATCGGACTCTTCTGCTACAGAACTATCCCCAGTCAAGCTCCCATCAGTCTGTGCCTATATTTTTATTTTAGCGAAGCATGTAATCTACGTGTTTCATCAACGCTGCAGATATTTGACTACTCCTCTGACTGTGCATGAAGCTTCTACGGCATTATTATGCCATTTCCGCGACCGTCTGACATCTCGACTTCGGCTAGAGTATTCTCTTGCAGTTACTCAGCATCGGGAGAGCCAGTTCCTTGCCACCTGGTCACCGGCTGCCTCATGGTTTACCAGCTCGCCAGCGTCATTGTACCTGACGGTCGGCAGATTTGGTATTTGACCTTTTTGAATCAGAAATGCATATGTAAATATCAACAATCTGTTTTCAAGATCTTTGCACAGCTTGGAAATTTACCGCATGGGTTTTTTTTATAAAGGGCTGTACGTGTTTACACAGCAAATTGTTTTTTGTGACACTCATCTTGTATTTTTTTCCTACATTGACGTTCAAGTTAGTTCGTCTTTAGTTTACATTTTGAGTATAAATATTGCAGTTAGTCATTAGCATAGTGCTGTATAAACATAGATATTGTTTCTGCAGTGTAGTTTTTTGTAATTTTGTTCTATTTTGTTTCCCGAACATGTTTGCACTGTGCTGTATAATTGTACATAGTTTTCAAAATATTGCGGAACAAGTAATCCATCTTATTTGCATCAGAATGTCCAAGTTTAGTTATTTCCTGTTATTAAACATTCCAATGATTTGTCTGATAATCAGTTTTTTAAATTGCATAGTACTGTACATCCTTGTAAATATGTTGTGTTAAAACTCACTGTCATATCGTACCTTCTTTCAAGAGACATGTTGACTAATGATTCTTACTGTATTTATTTTTGCACAAGTTAGTCAATTGCATATTGTTGTACTCATGAGTAATATATTTTGAAAAACATTTTACCTATTTTATTCTTTTGTGTGAGGTGATGCTTGGTACTATCATTCTTCTATCACTACATATGGATAGTGAGAATATGTTAAAGCTTTATTCATCGTGTGTTTTCTTATTATACTTACATTTTCTATCTGGTCAACAGAATAGTGTTACATTTCTGTATATGGTCCGATTTTGATTTGTAACATGTTGACACTGTGCTGTATATCTGTACATTGTTTTTGAATATTGCCGAACAGGTAATATATTATATTTACACCAGGAAGTCCAAGTTTGTTCTTCTCCTGATATTC
Organism: Macrothele yani; assembly: GCA_039090855.1. Classification (NCBI taxonomy): domain Eukaryota; kingdom Metazoa; phylum Arthropoda; class Arachnida; order Araneae; family Macrothelidae; genus Macrothele; species Macrothele yani. Next base: position 17,984,409 of record CM077017.1, read on the forward strand.
ATCATTTCATTGATTTGTCTTATGATCAGTTTGTCAATTGCTTTGTACTGTACATTCTTGTAACTATGATGTGTTACACCTTACTGTCTTATTGTATTTTTTTTCAAGAGAAATGTTGTCTCCTGAAGCTCTCAATTTTCTTGAACAAGTTTGTTAATCGCACAGCAATGCACTTATGAGCAATAAGTTTTTTTTGTTAAAATCCTTCCTCAATGCCCAGACATGCTTGTCGCTGTTCATTTATCACGAGCTGTAATTTTGCTCCATTTTTCAACTTGTGCACTATGCTGTACATTTTTATATAGGTTTTAGTAGTTTAACGATCTTTGATCGTATTTTATTTGTATTTAGACGTCCTTATTAGTTCGTCTCCTGATTTCTACCTTGAATAAAGATATTTTGAAACCACCTTTGGCCTTAATGCATGCACTGACCCTTCGAGATGTGCGTTCGACAAGGATTTGGAACACAGCGATAGGTATGCGCTTCCATTCAGTACATAATGCTACCGCTAACTGCTGCTTAGTAGTAGGCCTTGGTTCCAAACTTCTTATGTGACGCTCTAATTCATTCCATCGGTGCTCTATGGGATTAAGATCAGGGCTCTGTGCTGGCCAGTCCACACACGATACGGAATTATCGTCAAACCACGCCGTAACAGTCCTTGCTTTATGGCTGGGTGCATTATCCTGCTGGTACCAACAAGGGTCGGTTCCATATAATAACCACAGAGTTGGTAGAGCATAATTATCCAGAATATCGAGGTAGACGTGCTGGTTAACAGGTTTGTCCACGACAACCAATGGGCCGGGATCATACCACGAAAAACACCCCCACACGAGTACACTCTCAGCTCCAAACCTGACCGTAGGAACAGTACACTGAAGCAAATAGCATTCTACTGGCTGCCGCCATACCCACACACGGCCATCAGACTGATGGATCGTGTATCTGGATTCATCAGTCCATAGGACCCGTTTCCATTGATCTACGGTCCACGATAAATGTTATTTACACCATGCTAAACGACGAATAGCATTTCGAGTAGAGATGAAAGGCTTATGAGCAGCCGCACGACCACGGTTACCCATGGAACGAAGTTCTCTGCGAATGGTATGTGTGCATACCGAGGTTCCAGCATTTAACTCACCTGTACACTGAGGTCTTGTGCAGTACTCCGTCGATTAGCTGTAACGACTCTCTTGGGGCTTCGACGTCCTCTATCACTGATTTTCTTTGGTCTGCCGGTACGTTTTGGTGCTTCAGGCACGCCATGTGTCTTCCACTTATTCAGTACATCCAAAACAGTAGACTTGGGTATGTTTAAGCGTCTCTCGGTTTCTCTTATGGACAACTCACTAATATAACACCCAACAATCTTTTCTTTCTCAAAGTCAGTTCTCTCCCTCCGCGACATTTTCACTCAACCTCACAGTGCGATATGATCGCAGTCAGCTGCGGGCTTGTTTTTTTAACGTTTGCAGTTGTACCACGCATCTTAACAACGCAGCGAATCCGTTCGTTTGCTTTTGAAGGGGTGTCTGGTGACTTTTGTCAATATAGTGTACAATATCTGGTGCACCAACTGGGGAGGGAGGAGAAAAGGAATATTCGCAAACAATAACCAAATACCATGCGATATGCTATTCACACCATCTGATCTCGCTACAGAACTTCAGTATCAGATCCTCCGACAGACGATTGAAATTTAATAGTTAATCAAACTTCAAGCATTCCACCGAAACGCTCCTATTATCAGAAAATTTGGGAAAGGTTTCTGAAAAATCAGAATTTTTCGTTATCACCTCTTAAAATTTGCAATTTTCCGTTATTAACCGGAGAAAGATGAACAGACGTATTTCTGTCAATTCAGGTATGAAAATTCTGTGAAATTCGGGTTTTCCCCGTCTTTTCACGGAAAGGGCTGAATCAAGAAAATGCTTCGTTAATTCACAAAAGGAATTACGAAAAATGATTCGTGAATTTCCGGAAATTTTTTACAGTGTGGTAGAATCCAATGCTTTCCAAAAGCAAAATACTTTTATGACACGACAACAAACGGCCGCGATGAAAAGCTCCAAATGGAAAGGGGAAAATAAAAATCTAGCATCGTGAATGATCAGTCGACAAGTAGGACTCAATTGAAAAAAATCCAAGGATAGGAAAGTGGACGTTCAGTTGCTTTCGGATGGTCAAACAGCAACAGAACTAAGGTTTGAGAACAGAAATAGCCACGTTATTCGAAGCCCAAAATTTTAGGAATTTTTTAAAGTTTTTCAGGACATTTCTCAAGAAGTATAAAGACCACGGTAGACATATTTATTAAAAATAGGACCGCTGTGGACATTTGAGGGACTATAAAGATCTTCATGAATATCTCACGGTAGACAAATTAAGCAGGTCTCTGTTAGCATTTTAAGTGCCGTGTGGACCTCCCTATGTGTCTGAAGTGACATAAGACAGAGATGAGCATCTTATCTGGTGTATCAGTCTTACAGAACCACAGGCTGTAGCAAAATATTTTTGCAGTGAGCTTGGAACTCGTGTGCAGCCGTGAGCCGCACATCTTGCTGTAGGAGTTTTCAACAATCTTCATCGACACTAACGTGTTGATTTAAGCAGTCCTCTTAAAAATGCCCTGTAATTAGTTGGACTCAGATCACAAAGATAAAACTTCATCACTTTATAGTCAGCGTTATATGCCAGTTTTATTTCTCCATATGCGTAGCATTCTGGCCACATTTCTCTATTTCCCAAGTTAAAACGAGATACTGCTATCGTGACAATTTAGCGATAGTCTGGGGATCGTCGTTCTTGAACACAGAAAGGAATCCAGTTGTCTCCGCTTAATGGTGCAAGCTAGAATCCAGAAGAACACAACCAGAAATATGAGTGAAGTAGCTCTAAATTCTACTTGGAGTCCGCGAAAAATCTAAGAAAATCCGTGAATTGTACAGCCAGTGACGGAATTCATAGCTACGGATTTTCACTATTGGTGCTGTTTGAGATAGGCGATTTTTCATGGAAACCATCTCTTAAAATTAGAGGAAAAAGGAGCCGAATGTCCCAGGACTGACTTTTATAGAAAACGTATAACATGTTCAAGCAACTGTTAGTGATAAAACCTTTGCGAAATCAAGGAAAGGTTCTAGAGTTCCGTTATCAGAGTTTTTTCGCTGTTACAAGTCATAGATAAAACAAATATTTTATTCTCTTCTCTGGTACTAGTTTTCTTCATCCTGCAGATTGAGTGTCCCCAAATAGGGATGGATAAATGGAAGATTCTTGTTAGCCTTTGCTTCTCATATATGATTTAAAACAAAAAGTAAAGAATGAAAGAAACAAAAAATAAGCTAACTAGAAGACAAGAGGTCCGACATTATGCCCCACCGTTATAAAGATGAACCTAATATTTTCTGCTACATGCTGGGTTCCTATCGAGTCACAGAGACAAGACGCTAATGTTTGGACCAAGAAATAATAATGGAAAAACTTCCCAAAAGAGAACTCCAAGAATTGTTTTGAAAACTCGTTTTTGGTGTCGTTTGTCGAAATTTCTGCTCAGTCCCCTCTGCATTTTTAAGTTACCTAAGAGTGTTTCAATATCAAACTACAGAGATGGTGCATGGGTGTGTAGTTGAACAATGCTCATCTTCCGTTGTTTAAAAGATAGTGGCAATACTTTGCAAAAAATCTAGTGCAGCTGCTAAGATTTATACAAGTTCCTAACGATTTTGCATTCACAGTGTACTCCAAAGACTTAGAGTTTTTGTTCTTACTCTATATTAAATTTCCTCATATCTGTTCCTTCTGTATATTTCCTTCATTCCCGCCCTCCCGCCTGTCTGCCTATCTATCTCTCTACTCGAGAGCACCTAATATTTCACCTGTATCGGGATTAACGTCGATAAAGTACATATCATCTTGCGATAAAACATGGTATTTCTTTCTGTTTCTTCCACAGTTGCGTGATTTTTTATGATATCTATCAACAACAACAAAGTATATTGCTATATATCCGCCCCTGTATTTATCTCATTCCCTTTTAGTCCACACTGCTTGTCGTTCATTCCCGCCCCACCAAACCATCAGCTTCAATCTCACGCACGTGAGGTTGAAGCTTACGGATCACTTTACGGATCCCCCTCACAAATTATCTGGAATAGTTTTTGTTTCTATCCAAATCTCCTCGTCTGTCTGTCATACCTTTTCTTTCTCTCTCCTCTCATTTCACTCACTGCCTCTGTGGGCTTCTTTCACTGTCGCGGTCTCTTATTTTCATTGTGTTTTCTTTTCTATTTCACTCATGTTTCATGAATCTATTTTTCTTCGTTCTGTATCTTTTCGTCACTCTCAATTGGTATCTTTTTCATTTTTCACCCTCCATTTTTTTTCTATCTTCCTCTTTCATACTATTTGTTTCTTTTCTTCATTTCGTCCTTCCTCCGTCTGTGCGCTCCTTACTTATTTTCAAAACCTATTCTGCAGTTTATCACTATTTCACTAATTATAACCTGGTAATCAGTGTAAATATCCAACTATTACATGATCCTGACATATATATCCTCTGCACTCTGTCTCAGTCTAAACCCAATTAAATACGTCTCTCTCTTTCTTCCTATAATCTTCTTTTATAAGTTTCTACATCCCACTTTTGTCTTTTTTCATTTCTTGGTCTCTCGCTTTCCTCAATGACGGCGTTTAATTTTTTCTCTGGTATAACTACTTTTCAAAATATGTACAAATGGCTTGTAACGAAAGAATCTCTGATATTGGACACAATTTTCCTATTTACTGTACTCAAATTTTGTTCTTTTTTATTTCACTGCAATTCAAACAGCTCATGCATACTTCGTTTCTTAGTAAAAATTTCTTAACGTTTTCTTGGGCCTTTTATTTAAAAAATTTCTGCACCAGTCACTCTTTGATTTCTTCAGAAAAAAAATAAAAACAAGATCGGGTCTTTCGCTGTCATTGGTGTTCATCTACGCCTTAAAGAATTTCAGATTTAATTTTTAAACGTTACTTCTTTCAGTCCACAGAAAAAAAATTATCGTTCAATGTGAAAGTGCTTCGGCCAACAAGAAAAATCTTCCAAAACAGAATACTTTTTCATCTATAGTGTTAACATTGAACAAAAAATGTTAAATTTAATATCTTAATTACGATGATCAATTTCTGACTCAAGATAAGCAATTTTTAGAAAGGTAATTTATTCTGCCCAATAAATAAAGTAAAATAGTTATTTTCCTCTAAATTAGTAGAATACTTCGGATTTCAATAAATGTCACGTTTGTGAGCTATAATGACAAAATTATTTAACTGTTTGTTTCGAACACACATGCAAAATTACCGATTTGATTTATTTACATAATGCAATTACTAAACTAATGATTTCTTCGGTGCCCTGTCAAGCTAAGAAAGTTTATTAATTTTACAACTTTACCAGCGTGCAGAGATAACAGCTAAGTAATTCAATACGCGGAAAGGCACTCAGAAGAAAGGAAGGAACTTTATCATGATAATATTACTTACGCTACTGAAGTCAAGCTGTTGCGTAAATCACCGAAACTTCTCCAAAATAACTTTCCATGTGTTTCCTCGGAAAGACTATGATGATCTGCCTGCATCAGTTCGACATCCGCGGATGATACAGGAGAGAGCATGACTCAACCGCCGTCTGGTGAGAGAAGAGCTCACGAAAGCAAATAAAAATTACTTTACTTCGGTAGAAGACCATTGTAATGTAAGCTTCCAACGGAATAAAAAAATGAGACAAGACATTGAAGCTACAATTTCATGGAGAGCTGAGCTAGTTAAAATCGGAACAGTTCACCAGAAAAACAAGTGGATCCTTAAGTTACTTTTTCAGCTGTCTCTTTTGTTGAGTGTCCAATAAATTGCACAGAGGATTTTGAAAGTAGGTCACAAAAAGCACAAAACTATCTTTAATTTTTTTATTTTCCATACCAAAGTGATGCAAACGTCTGCGAAGTCCCACATCGTGAATAAACAGGCTACACAGAGATTCGTGCCGGAAATGACACGTTCAGAAACACGGCTAATCTGACACGTTCAGAAATTTGAGTCATAATTTTTGATGCTATGCATCTTTCCCGACAGTAGTACAATACACCGGTGAACCATTATATTACTGGCGGAAAGTGAAGAAAGAACACCAAGAAGGAGACGTCTGATACCAACGAAATTTATACAGCATAATAACGGAATACAGAGGATAACGTGATCAAAACATTATGGCAAAATACAGTTGTATTTGCTGGTAAACTGAAAAATAACATTTCCATGTAACATGGTTAGTACGAGGTTGAACCGCCATTAACTGCGTCACACTGTGCAATTCTGGCATGGAGTCTGTCGTACAGATGTTAGATGTAAGTTTGGGGTATTGAGTTCCAAGCATCCTCAACCTCGACGCGTAAATCGGGGATGGTCGTGGCTGGCCGTGGAGACCGGATAAGTCGTTGTCCCATAAAATCCCACACGTGCTCAATGGGGGACAAATCCGGTGAACGTGCAGGCCATGGAAGTTGTCTCACACCCTGAAGTGCATGTTGCGTTGCACGTGCCGTGTGTGGGCGTGCGTTATCTTGCTGGAAAACACCACGATGAACCGACCTTACAAATGGCACAACAACGGGCTGAATGATGTTGATGTAGGAGGTGCTGTTTAACGTACCCGGTACAAACACTAGTTGTGTACGGGAGTGATAGCTGATCGCTCCCCACACCAGGAGACCAGGTGTATGCCCTGTGTGTCACTAGTGGATGCAAGAAGGTTGGAGACGCTGCCCTGTGCGTCTGTGAACACGCATACGGCCATCGGAGGCTCCCAAGCAGAATCTGCTTTCATTGCTGAACACGACAGATCGCCATTGCGTTCTCCAGTGCAGACGTTGGCGACACCACTGCAGCCGTTCCTGACGGTGGGCTGGAGTCAAAGGTATATATGCCAGAGGCACACGTGCACGTAGTCCTGCATCCAGTAGACGGTTGCGGTTGTTCGCACAGTCACCTCAGGTGCAACGGCAGCTTGGATTTGCGTCGCAGTGGATGTTCTGCTTCACAACGCCGCTCTTCTAATGCGTCGATCGGTCAGCTCATCAGTCCGTCTGTGACTCCCGGTTCCAGGTCGTCTCGTGTGGGAATGTTCCTCGGACCATCTACGCCACCATCGTACCACCACCGATACTTGCCGTCCAATGCGCTCCGCAATACGACGATACGACCACCCGGCCTCGCGGAGTCCGACTAGATGACCTCGCTCAAAGTCCGATAACTGCTGAAATCGTATAGGTCTTCCATGTCCAGGCATTGCAGCTCCTTCAGGGTCTTCGCATGTGTCCGTACGCCGACGACTGATTACATTCACTTTGCCGTACTCCTTAAATACCACCGACGATAATTTGCATATTATGATGTGCTATGGCGTAAGCGCTCACCGGTTGGTCCCGAAATTAACATCACACCTACGTAAACTCGACCCCATTAACTTATGTAAATTTCATGATCGTCCGCCAATTCCTTCTCGGTGTTCTTTTTTCACATTCCGGCAGTGTATTATGACCACCCAGCCTAGAGACATGAGAGCGCCTGGAGACCGAACGGTGACGCAGGAGAAGTTCATAGAGCAGTATATATACAACCCGACGACCGGTTTTCGATTAGTACAGTGTTCGGAATCAGAACGGGAAAAGCTGCCGGTTTATCGGAGTTTGATAAAGGACAAATTGTGATGGCATGGCACCTCGGAACCACGATCTCCGAAACGGCGAGGCTTGTGGGTTGTTCACGTGCCGCTGTAGTGAGTACGTATCAAAAGTGGTGCACAGATGGCCAAACGATGAACCGTCGTCCAGCCGTGTGTCGTCCGCAGCTCATTGATGCCAGAGAGGAGCGGAGAGTGTCGCGCATTGTTCACAACAACCACAAAGCCACAGTGCGACAATTCCTCCACAGCTACAACAGTAATGATCAGGGCAGTGTGTCACAGCACACAGTTCATGGCAGCCTTCTGCGCATAGGCCTGCGTAGCCGAAGATTCAGCCGAGTTTCCAGGCTCATTGTACGTCATCGCCAACAACTCATGAAATGGGCGCCAAGATCATCGAGATTGGACCGTGGATGATTAGAAGTGGCCTGGTCTGGCGAATCAAGATCTCTGGGGCATCAAGTAGACGACCGAGCGCGGATACGCCGATTACTAACGCAGGCTATGGCACATGGATGCACTGTTGTGCGTAAACAGGCCGGCGGTGGTGGTGTTATGCTGTGGGCGATGTTTTTTTGGAACATTTTAGGCCCCATTATCCCAATAGCACAATCTTTGACAGCTGTCAGGTATCTGAACATCGTTGCTGACCACGTTCACCCATTCATGGCAACTGTGTTCCCTGCTGGTGATGGCCATTACCAACAGAATAATGCGCCATGCCACACTGCCGCTAGAATCGTCAAGAAGTGGTTCGAGGAACATGCTGGTGACTTTCTGTTAATGCCCTGACCTCCAAATTCACCTGACATGAACCCAATGAAACATTTGTGGTTCGACTTGGAAAAGTGGGTCCGCGCTAAATCACCATCATCCTGAAATATACAGGAACTGGAGGACCTGCTGTTGACATTATGGTACCAGATACCATAGGATACCTATCGCCACTTCATCGAATCGATGCCTCGCCGAGTGGCCACTGTTTTGCTGGCTAAAGGAGGTCCTAGGGCTTATTAGATATGTGGTCATAATGTAACGGCTCGTTGGTTTAAATCCTAAGTAAAAAAATCGATGTAAAGAAAATGGGTAAAGGTGCGTGTTTGTCAAAACTATTGTTGAAATCTGATTGTGCTCATGCTGTCTCATGAAGTGACGCAACAATAGTTAATGTCACTCTTGCTCAACAATATATTTTAGTAAACCATTGCTGGACATTATTTCATCATGTTTTACATAAACGTAGCGATATCTCATTGCAATATGTGTAAATTACGAGACCCTGATACTAAATGTGATAAAAGCCATAACATAGAAATGAATTTTGGATGCTATGAATCTTTCCCGACAGTAGTAAAGTATGCATCATAGGCTTCCGCTCGACTCCCCACCCTCCAAGGGGAGAAGGGTGATGTTTCTTCTATACATCGCTTAGAATTTTTGCGAAAGTTCCTTCTTCTACAGAGAGTTACTTCAAGCATGGTTTGCGGAGGACACGAAACCTGCGCTTTCGAGTCCCCGCGTTTCTCAAGAAGGATATGACGTGTTGTAAAGTTGTATGTCAAGACGGCAAAGTAAGGGTGATAAATTCCGTCAGTATAGCTAAATTGGGAAAGCATTCGGCTCCAAAACAGAACGATGGGGGTTCGATCTCCGTTACCGACAAATTTTTGTGTTTTCAAACCTTTTCAACAGAATTTTTTGAAACTAAATGTGTTACGTTCAAGTTGTTCGTCGTTGCGATCTTTTCATGTATTTCATATCACACTGTTTCTCTGCAACCCAAATCCTTGATGTCATTACACATTTTGTCCGGTAATTTGTAGAACTAAGAAACAAACCGCGAAATGTGACAGTATGACATCGTTACCTCCTACTTAAAGAATTCAGTGTTGCAGCAAGGCCGTCTAGAAAACACAAGGCCATAACATAACAGAGATTAGTTCCCTCCGTTTATGGCGTCACTCTCATGTTACACGGGCTGATACGTAGGTGTCGTGTTTGATGTCAAACACGACACCTACAACGCTGTCGACACCTACACCTACAACGCTGTCGTGTTTGATGTCAAACACGACAGCGTTGGAAACCAATCGGAAGCCTTGGTTTTCGTGTGACGTCACCAAAAGAGGGAACTCATCCACCACCCCTTATAGCTTACAGGCCCGCGCACCGGATTGTGACGTCACTAGGGTAGTCCGTAGTCAGGGACAGGGAGATGGTGGAAGCCGTACGGCGATGTGCGAAGTGAACACGTCTTTAACGTACACCAACGAAACAAGTCACGCGTTATTTAGAGTTTCACTGCTTTTAAATAAGCTATGTTAGATTTTTTTAAATAACTGCAGAGTTTACACGTTTGTCTTATAATCTTTCAAAATACAGGAAAAAAAGATATTATAGCGCAAATCTAGCGTAGCAATAATTTCGACGTAAAAGTGTAAGCAAGACAGATTCGTCAACTTAATGAAAGCGTCGCTGTCATTTCACTGGAAGTGCTAAACCATTCCTGTAATCGAAATTATAAACTGTCGTCATAGTTTCACTTAAAGTTATAGTGCTGTCATAGTTACACTTAAAGTTATAGTGTTGTCATAGCTCACCAAATGATTCTGGTACTAGTGAACAAATCATTCTTGTACTTGAAAGATTAGTTTGAAGGTCCATTGCGAAGTACCACCGTCGTTTCAAAAGATGTCAATTGAGGAATTTAAGGAATCAGATTTTTCATTCATTACGAGCTTGCGACTACGAAATATTGAGTAATGAAATAATTCCTTTAGTGAAAATGTATTTTCATATCAGACAGTAACTAGAAATTTATTTGCGATCCATGTTCACTAACATATATAAAAAAAAGGTTAAGAAGAAAAACTGAATTTTTTCCTGTGTGTTTTAAAATTCTTACCAAAGGCTCAATAAAACATTTTAACATGCAAACAGTGGATTGCTGCTTGATCCACTGAGTGCATCAAATAAATTAAGATTTTTAGAAAATTACGCAATTGTTACATTATTAAATGTACAATAACGGCATTTTAATGACGTAACAAGTTTTCATAATTTCAGTACTATCTAGGTACATGTTTGAACAACATTTTGGTACCCAAATGTAAAGTTTATAATTTTTGTCTTCCTGAGCATTATTTAAAAAACGTTTCCTTGTGAAAGTTTAAAACATCTGTATTAAGTTTATTAGTAGCTTTAAACAAAACTATTCGGATCCAGAATATAAACATTGCTTTTTATCTGGAAAAATACGAGTACTTATTGGCATAAATTTCCTGAAATTTGATTTTTAAGAAGTGTTCAGGAAAACTACCAATGTACAAATACATATGTTTGTGCAGTTCTTTGTGTATCACAAACACAATTTAATTATTTGTCCATTAGGTGTTTCTCGAAGAATTTCAAAGACAAGTTAAATTCTAAAGAAATTGGGAATTTGTTCCAATAAGATTTTGATAAAGTATTTTTCCAGATAAAAATTGTACTTTTTTGAGAACCTGACAAACTCACATACAGTTATTGTACTGGATAAATCTGAACGACTGTTTTGGTACTATAGGATGCTTTTTTAAAAGATGTACATGTCTCATTATAAATTGACTAACTTGATGTACCATTTTCTCAGAATAATAAAAAGCAATGGCGGCATTAAATTCTGCGCAAATGTTTGGTCATTACTAAAGCTATTGAAAAGATTGTTTTTCCTTATTTTATGATTTTGGGTTCAAAATAAATTTCATGAAGGATTGGAAAAGTTTATCTCTATACAAAGATTGATACCCACCCCCACATTTGGAAGCACACGTTCCACTAGTTATCGGATAATATGAGATATATTAGTTCCAGTTATTATAGCTGTAGCTTGTGAAGAAAAGGTGCAGGAAGTCTAAGTGATAAGTTTAGATGAATGAATGAAAAAACTGATCTCTCATTTTAAGCAGATGTTTTCAAAAAAAAAAAAAAAAAAAAAAAAAAATACGAGTACGTATATCTTAAAAGTCTTGTTTGTTTAGAACATAGTTTCCACAATATGTGGATTCATGCCCATCCAGGTACTTTTTTTCTTAAAAATGACAATATCTAGGGCTTGAAAATACCATGCCCTAGATGCCCGGGGCATGTAAATCATTGGCCTGGGCATGTATATATAAAATCTAGTTGCCCACGCTGGGCAACTAAATTTTTAAATAAAAAAGTTTGTAATAGAATTTTCTACTACACAAGAAATTCTCATGTAAATTCTCTACACAAGAAATTCTCATCTCATGTCGTGTTTCATTTCATTGTTAATTACCGAAAGTTCTATTATTGTTACGAAGTGCTAAGGAAAGAACAATATCACATCTTTAATTATATTATACTCTACGACCAGAAATTGAAACCATATGTGTAGTTTTGCCCCACATGCTGTTTATGTTCAGCGAAGGGATGCATGCCTTAGGTCTACAAAAGATTTCCACTTACCCTGGAGTTCTTGGTCACTTTAAAATTTCCCTGCTTAATTGAAGTAATCCATTTTATTAGGAGGTCCCCGTTAGTAGAGAATTTGAATACTACGACAATTTTCAAAGAAAAATAAGCAAATAATAGCACGTGGTGCGTAATATAATACGTGGTCCATCAATATAACACGTGGTAGATCGTCATAATTGCCGCGCCAGTGGAGCGCACTGCATCTAAACGGCATAATAAATTTTCTTCTGAAGCTGTTTGTCCTAAAAATATTTATGAGAACAAAGAGAGGAAAACTTAGTTGAAAACCAACGACAACCACGCACGTTGACAGTGAGGCTTATACACTATACAGCGAGCGAGCATGCTGGACCGTTCGACTACCCACTACGGATTATCATACTACTCTCTCCTACGTCACCCAGCTTCCGGTATTCGGTGCGCGGGACTGTAAGCTATAAGGGGGTGATGACTCATCTCTCTAATGTCATAGCCTTGTGTTTTCTAGACAAGGCCTTAGAATCGATAGTCATAGGGAACACCTAGTACATAAAAAACATTATATTTCTGGGAATTGTTGCTAAAATTCAAGGGACGAAGTGCTCTTTTTGCTTGCAAGAATAATCGAGGGATGGCACTTTCAAAGGGAAGAAGTACATTGATAGGCAGTTATAAAGCAGTAAGATTTTTGATTTGTAAAAAAAAATATGTATTACATTATTATAAAAAAAAGGAGAAAGAATAGGTTGAAAATGTCATCATTCTGTCCGAATACGCCCTAATTTTATTCCAGTGAGGTGTTTGACAGTGAAGTAATTCACGAAAAGTTTCTATTCTTTCTGAGTATCTCAAAAACTAAAACATCAGCTAGTGTGCACCCGTTTAGATTAATCCAAACTTCCTGTTATTCGTTCGCCGCTGTGAATGTTCTGAAACGTAGAAATAAAACCATTTATTCGTCATAAAATTTCTTGAACTGTTGGGTCTTTTGATAATCATTTTCAGCAATGCGCACATTATCGGTTTTAGGTCTCATGACAGTTTTAAACAAAACAGCACTACACTTGTTAATGTTCCAAACATGGCGCATTTCTTGTTTCTATTTATGCCTCAAGAATCTAAGCATGGCATCTTTCCCTTCTTGTGCATGCCAGTGAAATAGCGGTGCCTTGAATGATTGGAAATCGCAAGTAAAAAAAGCAGCAAAACGTTCTGTTCTTTTTCTGGCCACAAAGCGGGAGAATATCCATATTTAAAACATTCTGTAACAGCTAGTGCACTGATGACACCTTCTAAAAATACTACTTAACTCGCGTTAAAAATGTATACTTCATTTTTATATTCTATAATGTTTATAACTAGAAAATGTGTCAAATAAAAGCAGTAAAGTAGTCTAGATTCAGCTTTGTGCTTCAAACAGTTCTTGAACGTATTGCCTCTGTTGTGATGACGGAAGGAGAACAAGACAGTAAAGAAACGTTTCGGAAGAGAGAGAGAGAGAGAGAGGCAGCTGTTCCTCTTGATTATAGGTAAAAGATACAATTGATTTTCTGTTTATTGTTTCGGGAGAGAGGAAGTAGATGTTTCTTGTCGATTGTTTCACAATCAAGAGACATCAACACGACAATGCATAGTCGATGCCACACTGATTGCAAAGCAATTTTTATCAAATCAAGGGCTTCAAACTAAATTACTCTCTCTATGAATCTGACCAGACTTCCCCGAAATTCCTCATGTTGTCCAAGACAAAATCTATATCAAAGGGTACAAAAAATTGGTGTTAAAAATACTTACGACGTCTGAGATAACAGCGTGAGTCGAAAATAAACCAACAGTGTAGTTTATATTTCGTGTTTTATTTCCCATAGGGCGAATTCTGAAAATCTTTTGTCACGCTTCGAACAAAAGAAAAAGGAGCCTGGCACGATACAGCGAGTTGCATCGCAGAATAAATTACCTTCAGATTTTAGCTATTTTTATAAGTACATACAAAATGTTTCGCAATTCAGGCTGTGAACTAAGTTATTTCCACAATGAGAGCATATTAACGAGGATGGAAAACATACACGCCTCAGATTAATGCCGTTTTTTCGGCAGCAAGGAAGAGAGCAAGTGGCTGGTGAATTGTTATTTTTTATATATATATAATTCGAAAGGGATTGCATAACTGTATGCATCTGCTTTTGTTTTCTTCATTTTTTGTGCACAAAAACAGTTGGCTCGCTATTGTTTCGATGCAATGAACTCGCGAAAATACACATTTCAGAAATGCAATGGAATGCTGATTTTCTTTGACGATTCATAATTAGTATTTTTCAAATGCTGGTTACCATCACAAATAAAGTTAATATTTGTGGATTGTCATTTATGTTAGACAAGCTGATTACTACGGTGTATCTGCAAGATTCTGATGGAAGTAAAGCACAGAACATTCGCTCAGTAGACTCCGATCCTGCACGCTGCATCATTAAATGTCCACAATAGTTGATGTATTTTGTGTGAGATTCACAAAGACACGCCTTCGGCTAAACGAGCAGTGTTAACGGATTTTGAAGGTGCTAATGTCAAGGTAGATTTGAGAATTACTGGAATTAAATTCAAAATTACCACAGACACGTTTTGAATGAAAATAATATTGATGCATATTCAAATTATCAGTAAAATTGTTAACTGAAGTAGAGGGGATTTCGGATGTTCATATTAGATCGCGAAAAATCCACGACGAAATATTTTAACTAAAATATTTTAGCTTTCTAACTGCCCATTACTTGCTATTTCAGTTCTGCTATCACGCACGTTTTTGCACCCTTTATACCTGCGCAGTTATTTGGAAAATCATAGCACCGCTACTGTTGTAATATTGTTTTACACTATTGTTTGTGAAAATTTAAACACCAAGAACGAATGTCGCTATTCAAGAGAAATTTATATCACAGATTCCTCATGTTACAGGAGATAACTGATTATATTTGTAGAGCTATATACGATTTTTTCGCTTCAAACTACCAAGTACTGCTGTTGTCCATGAATAGCACACTGCTCGCCAACCATGCATCCTCGTATGTAGTGCCATTAGTTAAGATAAGCGGTCACCACTGATATGTGCAAGGTGTGACAATTTAATTCCCGGAACGCACCTGTAGAAAAAATGTGTACGTACCTGTGTATTAGCGGCTACTGTCACCTTCAAAATAATCCCCTTCCGCAGCTATGCATTTAGTTAGACGCTGTTGCCATCGCTGGAAACATACCTGAAACTCTGTTTCTGGGATACTCTACCCAGCAAAAACAGTCTTGCTGGGCCAGCACTATGTTGCCGCTGCCGAACCGTCAATAAAATGTCCGGGCGGCCAACAGAAGGGCCAGCAGTTCAGGCCAACAGCTGGCCAACAGTTTGGCACCCCATCAGTTGTCATATGCCACAACAGGGCCATCAGTGGTCCATCACAGGCAGTAGCTGCCACAAGTGGCCCTTCAGTGGCCCTGCAAGCACGTGCCAGAAATGATGGCTAGCCTAATGTGGTCCGCTAGTGTGCCGTTAGTGGCAGCCGGCAACCAAGTGACGTAACTGGTGGCTTGCCGAATCTTGTCCGCCAATTTCCCAGTAGTAGCCATAATAATAATAAAAAAAAAGAAAGCAATGACAACCGCAGTTTCCCAAAGCTACAATTTTTTTCCTACCCTTGCGAATTAACGGACTGCGCTGGGGAAATTTTCTCAACAGATCGTAAACACACCAGTTGGTATCTGAGTCGATTTGAACTTGGGCCGTTAGCGTGACAGCTGAGCTCTCTACCGACCGGACTATTCCGTCACGCTTAAGCACATGCTTAAAGCTGTCTGTTTGGTATGCAATGTGTAATAGAATGCTTCCCTCTTTCATTTTACAATATTGCGCGGTATTTTTCATAAAAGTCAGTTTCATATAATTGATAAATTAATTTTTTAAACGTAACGATAGTTTTTTTTTTTTTAACCTTAAGGGAACTTCACTCATTTTCAAGGCGTGTACATACTTAGAGTCGCTTTCCAAAGTTTTGTACTGTCCTTGCCATCTTGAAAAGAGATTATTGAATAAATATATATTTACCCGGGTTCATGTCACATTCTGTTACATTTTTAACGTTGTGTCTTTCCTTTCCGTTGTCCGAAGCTACATTTGTTTTAAAGAGTAAAAGATATTTTATTTTACTTCTCGTTATTTTTAGAAGCGAATTCCTCCCAGTCTTGTGTATTCAACCCATGGATGAGTACACCACATGCTTTTTTCTTTCAAATAATTAATAAATTTTGTACGCGTATAAATTTTTTTCTTCCTACAAACGTTGTTTTAATGGTTTTCCAGGATATTTGTTTCAAGCGGTTTCAAATTTTTTCTTGTTATTCATCCACTCCATTCCATGAATTGTTATTCATGGGAATGGAGTGGGTGTATTTCATGGCTGTAATCTAGTATTTCACGGCTTAATCTGATATCTTCGTCGACGTAAAATTTCATTAGGAAATTAATTCGCCTCTCCACATATGGATTTTTTTCTTAACATCCACTAAAATAACACGATGGCGATAGCGTCGTCTTCAACTAACTGGTACCATGAGAGACACAGCAAGTGTTGCTTTTGCGCATGCGCAGTCCCGTTGCTTCCACCTGCTGTTGGGGGTTGCATTGGTTGCCAGCAACGGGCCATTAGTGGCACTTGCTTGGAGGCCCACAATTCACGGCGATGCTGCAGGGCCATCAATGGCTCGCCAACTGATAGCGCTGCCACCAACGGACCACTACCGGGCCGTGAGCGGCAGATTTCAGGCAGCAGTGACCCATCACTGCCAGCTGGTGGCCAGCAGTTTCCCAGTACTCGTGTTTTTGCTGGGTAGAGTTCCTTTGTCACGTCACCCTGTATGTCAGAAATGTCGGAAAATCTTCGGTCTTTCATAGCAGCTTTTATTTTGGGGAAGAGCAAGAGAACACAGGGAGCTAAGTCAGGTGAACACGGTGGATGTTCCAAATTGGTAATTGATTTCTCAGCAAGGAAGTTGCGAACACTGAGCGCATTATAGCTTGGGGCATTTTAAGACCACAGTTCAACTCTTTTCCTTCGAACAGAATCTCGTAAAACAACAGCTCTAAATAGCATTGTTGGTTGACCGTTTTTCCCTGTTCAATGAATTCGTGATGAACTATCCCTTTGTGGTCGGAAAACTACAAAAGTATGGCTTTAAAATGTGAGCGTGAGATGCGTGCTTATGCCACTCAAAGACACTTGACTTTTTCATAGCATACTCACCATACGTCACTTTCAATAGCTCTAACGTTTCAGCAGCACTTTTACTTTTACTAATTTTCACATAGAATTTGATGTCAGTGCGCTGCTCTAAATTTCTATCACTAATTCTTATCTTAAAGCTCACACACAGACTTGCATTGTTTTCGACACTGCTCACTCATGAATGGCTCTACTGTTCTGCGGTCAACGCACATACTATTTGAAACATGTCCAGACACACACAGGCACGTGATTCTACCAGCATCACCACAAGGGCGACACTACCTGACCGTTCCTTTACACACAGACTGGCATTGCTTTCGCAACCGCTCACTCTCGAATGGCTTTACTAGTTTGCGGTTAACTCATGCACTACTTGAAACATGTCCAGACACACATAGGCACGTGATTCTGCCTGAATCGTCACAAGGGGACCCTTGGCTGCCATTCCTTCACACACACACTTGCATTGCTTTCGCAACTGCTCACTTCCGAATGGCTCTACTGGTCTGCGGTCAACGCATGCAGTACTTTAAACATGTTCAGACATGCATAGGCACGTGATTCTGCCCGCATCGCCACAAAGGAGACACTAGGCGACTGTTTCTTGACACACCGACTGGCATTGCTTTCGCAACTGCTTACTCACGAATGGCTCTACTGTTTTGCGGTTAACGCATGCACTACTTGAAACATGTCCAGAGACCCATAGGCACGTGATTCTGCCCGCATCACCACAATGGCGACACTACGTGACCGTTCCTTGACACACAAACCGACATTGCTTTCACAACTGTTCACCCTTGAGTGGCTCTACTAGTCTGCGGTTAACCTAATGCACTACTTGAAACATGTCCAGACAAGCATGGGCACTTGATTCTTCCTGCATCGCCACAAGGGCGCCACTAGGCGACCGTTCCTTCACACACAGACTTGCATTGCTTTCAAAAGTGCTCACTCACGAATGGCTCTGATGTTCTGCGGTTAACGCACATACTATTTGAACCATGTCCAGGCACGCAAAGGCATGTCATTCTGCCCGCATAGCCACAGGAGCGACACTAGGTGACCGTTCCTTCACACACAGACTTGCATTGCTTTCGCAACTGCTCACTCACGAACGGCTCTACTGGTCTGCGGTTTTGCCCGCATCACCACAATGGCGACACTACGTGACCGTTCCTTCACACACAGACTGGCATTTTTTTCGCAACTGCTCACTCACGAATGGCTCTACTAGTCTGCGGTTAACCCATGCACTACTTGAAACATATCCATCCACGCATAGGCATGTGCTTCTGTCCGCATCGCCACAAGGGTGACATTACGTGACCGTTCCTTCACACACAGACTTGCATTTCCTTCGCAACTGCTCACTCACGAATGACTCTACTGGTCTACGGTTAACGCACATACTATTTGAAACATGTCCTGGCACAGAAAGTCACGTCATTCTGCCCGCATTGCCACAGGGGCGACACTACGCAACCATTCCTTCCCACACAGACTGGCACTGATTTCGCAACTGCTCACTCACGAATGGCTCAACTAGTCTGTGGTTAACATATGCACCACTTGAAAAATGTCCAGACATGCATGGGCACGTGAATTTTCCCGCATCACCACAAAGGCGGTACTAGGCGACCGTTCCTTCACACACAGACTTGCATTTCTTTCGCAACTGCTCACTTACTAATGGCTCTACTTGTCTGCGGTCAACGCATGCACTACTTGAAAAATGTCCAGACACGCAGAGGTACGTTATTCTTCCCGCATCGCCAGAAGGGCCGTGTTGTTACTATTTCTGAGTGGTATCCGGGAGGTCGTTTTCCAGAAATATAACACTCTGCAAAACACCGCTGACATTTCGTGATCTTGCCTGCGAAGCGTTCACATGCATCGATGTCCTTCGAGTCTCCGAATCTATCACCCATCAAGCATATATAGGAATTCATTGTACGACGCTTACAAGCCTCTCCCCGGGTATCCCAGAATGCCGCTGAATTATGGAATCAAGTAAGCGTTGCGTGGTCCCAGATACCTCAGACCACTATTAAATCGCTGTATCACTCCATTACGCGTCGTGGGTCTGGTTGTATTGTACGACATTATGGTCACACAAGCTACTGGTTGCTGTCCTAAGATCCAGTTTTGTAACTGATGTACTGCGTTGGAAATTAAATCTTGTGTTATGTACCTCATATTCTACACCGATGAACCATTACATTATGATCATCCCAGCCTAAAGAAATGAGCGCGCCTGGAGACCGAACGGTGGCGCATGTGAAGTTCACAGAGCAGTATATATACAACCCGAGGACCGGCTTTCGGTTAGTACAGTGTTCGGAGTCAGCATGGGAAAAGGTGCCGATTTATTGGAGTTTGATAAAGGACAAATTGTGATTTCACGGCGCCTCGGAAACGGCGCGACATGTGGGTTTATCACGTGCCGCTGTAGTGAGTACCTCTCAAAAGTAGTGCATAGATGGAAAAACGATGAACCGTCATCCAGCTGTGTATCGTCCGCAGCTCCTTGATGCCAGAGTGGAGCTGAGACTATCGCGCATTGTTCACAACGACCGCAGTTCCATAGTGCGACGAATCACCTGCAGCTACAACAGTGGCGATCAAGGCAATGTATCACAGCACACAGTTCATCGCAGTCTTCTACGCATGGTCTGTGTAACCTAAGATCCAGCCGGGCCCCATGCTCACTGCACGTCATCGCCAACAACGCATGAAATAGTCCAAATATCCTAGAGTTTGGACCGTGGATGATTGAAAGAAAGTGGCCTGGTCTGACGAATCAAGATTCCTGGTGCGTCACGTAGACGTCCGAGCGCGGTACGCCGATTACCAACGGAGGCTATGGCACCTGGATGCACTGTTGGGCAGAAACATGCCGGCGGCGGCGGTGTTATGCTGTGGGCGATGTTTTATTGGGAAATTTTAGGTCCCATTATCCCAATAACGCAATCCCTGACAGCTGTCAGGTGTCTGAATATCGTTGCGGACCACGTTCACCCATTCATGGCAACTGTGTTCCCTGCTGGTGATGGCCAATACCAACAGGATAATACGCCATGCCACACTGCCAGAATCATCACGAAGTGGTTCGAGGAACATGCTGATGACTTTCTGTTAATGCCCTGGCTTTCAAATTCACCTGACATGAACCCAATGGGACATTTGTGGTTCAACTTGGAAAAGCGTGTCAGCGCTAAATCCCCACCACCCCGAAATGTACAGGAACTGGATGACCTGCTGTTGACATTATCGTATCAGATACGCCAGGATACCTATCGCCACCTCATCGAGTCGATGTCTCGCCGAGTTGCCGCTGATTTGCGGGATACATTGGGCCCTACAGCTTATTAGGTAAGTGGTCATAATGTAATCGCTCATCGGTGTATGTCTCTGCTGATTTTCAGCACATTTTATTCACTCTTTCTGGGTCGGGCAATTTCAGTGTCGAGCAGTATGTCAAGCCATTGCGTCGTATCCGGTGCCTGGACTAGATCATTCTGGATGTTTGTTCTGAGTCATTTACTTGGATTGCTTGAAAACGCCTCTTCCCGGTGTGGCATATGCCACCTATCTAATCTTCCAAATTAATTATCTCTTACATACATCTTTTGTTTCTTGTTGTTACATTTCTGTTTTTAACACCGCTTCTATGAGCTTATTCTTTGCTTTTAGCAAAGTCTAGCAGTCAGTCAAGTCACGACTGGATTCATTGTAAAACAGGACCGTATCACCTCTGACGTTACATGAATTACACTATTGTCACTTATCAATTTAGTTAATCTTAATATTTGTGAAGTCCAACGCTAGTCAGCAGTTGTCTTAACCTCCTGTGAAGCTACACATACACCGGTGCTCCTGCTGTCATAGGAAATTGCTCCCCAGACCATAACTCCAGGTGTAGGTCCAGTGTGTCTCGGCCGCAGACAGGTTGGTTGCAGGCGCTCACCTGGCCTCCTTCTAACCAACACACGGCCATCATTGGCATCCAGGCAGAACCGGCTTTCATCAGAAAACACAACAGATCTCCATTCCGTCCTCCAATGAGCTCTAGCTGGACACCACTGACGTTGCAAACGGCAGTGGTTTGGAGTAAGTGGAATGCGCGCTACAGGGCGTCTGGCTTGGAGCTGTCCTTCAAGTAACCGATTTGTAACAGTTCGTTGTGTCACTGTGGTGGCAACTGCAGCTCGAATTGCTGCCGCAGACGCGGTACGATGCGCAACGGCCATACGCCGTACACGGCGGTCTTCCCTCTCAGTAGTGCCACGTGGCCGGCCGGAACCCGGTCTTCTTGAGACAGTACCTTCCCTTGACCACCGCTGCCAACAATCATGCACAGTGGCTACATTCCTGCCAAGTCGTTCTGCAATATTGCGGAAAGAAAATCCACCTTCTCGTAGCCCTATTACACGACCTCGTTCAAACTCCGTGAGCTGTTGATAATGGCTTCTTCGTCTTCTTAAAGGCATTCTTGACTAACATCAACACACTACGTCGAATCTCAACGATAACTAACGCTCACGAACGTTACAGCGCGTATTTACAGCAAACCTGCTTTGCATGTTCAGAGGGGTGCTACTAGCGCCACACGTATGAGCCGAGCGCGAAATTTGCATAGACGTCATCTTACAGATGTACTCTCACCGCCTACCAACTGTCGTTTATCTAACACAACCCCTTCTTGGTGTTGGGATTTTTTGTCTGTCAGTGTACGTGGTCACTGCGTCACGACGTGATCTGGACAATTATTTAAGACAGCTGCTCGTCAGTAATAGTCCGCAGTGTTGACCACAATCGGAAAAACAAAGGATCTTTTAAGAATTCCCTAAAGGGCTTGTTGTGGATGTCCATCTGATTGGAGCGACGATTTTGTAAAGAGCAGAGCTGACTGGTCTCTCAAAAAGTCAGGTATCCCGTGTCTTTAATCAGTGCAAAAATAAACCACAAGGATTGTCTAAAAGGCGCAACTGTGGTGTGACGACAATCTGTCAGGAACGAGATCGCCGTCCTCTGAAAAGGCTTGCACGGGGAAACAGAATTTCCTGTGTGAAGTAATTGACCGTAACATTCAATGAAGGCTGTTTACGACCCAATTCTCAGTAAACTATGCTCAGAGAATTAAAGAGAATCGGTATTGAAAGTCGTATGCCTATACGGAAGCCTCTGATTTCAGGAAAGTTCGTCTACAGTGGTGTCAGGAACACCGAGACTGGAAACTAGGAAAACGGCATGGGGTCGGACGAGTCGCGATACTCTTTTTACAGTACAGACGGTAGGTAGAGAGTTTGGTGGCCTATGAAGTAATGGACCCAGCTTACTCTGTAAACATAACTCAAAGTTCTGTAGGTGATGTCATGGTGCTGGCCACGTTCTATTGATACGGAAAGTGTGCCTTGATATTGCTGGAAGGTCAGGTGTCCTCCAAGGATTATTTGAACATTGTTACCGATCACTTCCATCGTGGAGTGCTGACTTTTTATCCATCAGGTGATGGCTGATTCATAGACGACAATACTACTGTCCTTTGCGTAAGATGTGTTCAACAGTGGATCGGCGAATATGACACGGACTTCAAATCATCTTCCCTGGTCACCACAAAGCCCGGATCTGAACGCCCTCGGGACATGTTAGGAAAACAGATCCCGGTGCAAAGTTTTTTCCGTCAAATCTGAGCCAGTTAAAGGACCGTCTGATAAACGCCTGGAATGCTGTAGACGTTGATGCACTCCAGTACCTTGTGAATCTATGCCAAACCACATACGTGCTGTAATTCGGGCTAAAGGATGCCCAACCTGGAATTGAATAAAGGTTTCAAATTCATTGAGAACTATGTGTATGTCTGGTAATTAATACACTGCTGGCCACCCAAAATGCAGCACCAAGAAGGCAGCATCCGATTGGCCTGAAATTCGCAGCCTGCGTCGCCCGCGAGAGGACATGCAAACGATTAGCAATGCAGGGCATATGCAAATCATGTGCGCCCGGCACGCCACCGAGAAGCACTATAAGAAGGGTGAACAGATGGCAAGGTGTAAGTAGTGGAAGTGTGTTGTGCTGCCGGACATGTGCGTGGAAATCTTCCTGATGCCTCGTCGCAGAATACGGCAGTCATTCCAGCACGTTTCGAAGTTCAACAGAGGACAACAGTGGCTTATCGCGACAGCGGTTTATCGTACCGAGACATCGGCGCCCGTGTGGGACGACATCCAGCCACAGTGAGGCGAGTATGGATTTGGTGGGTGCAAAAGGGACGGACGGACCGACGTGAGTGATTGCCGCAACCGCGACACACCACCGAACGAGAGGACCGGCATGTTGTGCGGCGGGAGTTGACGGCTCGCACCGACACATCACGAACGTTAGCGCAGGAATTAGGGTGTGTTGCGCAACAGCCTGTGTCAGCACGTACCGTTCGACGACGTCTGCAGGAGCGGGGACTTGTCGCACGGCGCCCATTGCTCCGATTACCATTGACGTTACACCACCGGCGAGTGCGGCGGCAGTGGGCAGTAGAACGCCGCACCTGGACTACGGAATGGCATAACATTGTCTTCTCCGACGAATCCCGCTTCTGCCTGCAACACCACGATGGTCGGATCCGCGTGTGGCGGCACCGCGTTGAGAGACTGTATGTCGCCTGCATTATGCATCGCCATATCGGTCCGTCGCCTGGCGTTATGGTTTGGGGCGCAATTGAATATGGCACCCGCACTTCTCTGGTACACATCGCCGGTACACTCAACAGCCACCGCACCATCTCCAACGTTTTGGAGCCTGTAGTCCTCCCTTACCTGCAGGACCTGCCAGCGGCCACGTTTCAACAGGACAATGCGCGCCCGCGCGTGGCACGCATCGTGCAACAATTCTTCACGGCTCACCAGGGGTCACTGCTGCCGTGGCCCGCCTGTTCTCCCGATATGTCGCCCATTGAAAACGTCGGGTCGCTGATCGGCAACCGAGTGACCCAGCAAGCACCAAACGCGTCTACAAACTGTGGCAACGTGTGAAAGCAGCCTGGACCGACATACCCCAAGCCCACATCCAAAGCCTCTTTCGTTCGATGCCGCGGCGTGTAGCGGCCGTTATTGCCAGCCATGGGGGCCACACGAACTATTGATGTCTGCGTGTTCCGCAAGTCGCACGGGCCTGTAAGCTCAATCGTTTTATCTTTGTATCTGTTGTTATGTGTCCAGTAAATCTGGCTTTGCTATCTCGTGTCCTTCTTGGTGTTGCATTTTGGGTCGCCAGCAGTGTATATCTCTTTTCTTTTGAACCTTAAGGAAAACGAGCCAGAATGGAAATTGGAACACACCCTTTCGATTTCTTCTCCGAAATGACGGAGTTTTCAGATAGTTTGAGGAATTTCTCACACGGATCCAAAAAATATTGGTCTAATATGCTTGACATGTACTTTGGAAATTAAATCCTTTCTACGTTTTCTCTTTTCATGATAATGCAATTTGCGGTACATTTTAATATCATGTAAGCACTGGTTTCACTTTTATTCCTTTAATTCTTGATTTCTAACTTTTTTTGTGAAGCGTCGTAATAATAAAAAATAAAAATAATACACACGGTCGTATCAGAATAATATGACCACCCCCGGAATCACAGTGTACCCGCCCATGCGCGTTACAGAGTACACGTGACAAGATCGATCACACGGAGATATAAACAGCCGGCCAGGACAGATAAGCCATAGTGCGTTACGTGGGCACATTGGGCAGATGTAATGATTTGACGGACGTTCAAAAAGGAATGATCATCGGCTACCGCGCCAAGGGTGGAATCATCTCAGAAACAGCAGACTTCGTGGGCTGTTCGCGAAGTGCTGTTGTAAGAGTGTACCAAGAATGGACCGCTGGCACACCGAGTACCTCCCGACGTCATAACCGTGGAGCACCAAAGGCCATCGATCCCAGAGGTTAATGTCCCCTCCGTCGACTGGTAAAGGGAAATCGACGCGCAACAGTGCAGCAATTGATCACGCAAATGAACACTAGGGCACCAATGTACGTGTCCCCGATAACAGTACAGCGAAATCTGTCACGCATGGGTCTCCGGAGTCGACGCTGCGTCAAGGCGCCTATATTAATCCAGGTCCATCGGCAACGACGCCTGTAGTTTGCATGGGACTACCGTCATTGGACAGTGGAAGAGTGGAAATAGGTTGCCTTCGCCGACGAATTGAGGTTTCTAATCCACAGAAGTCACGGGTGGTGGCGGATACGGTGCCAGATACACGACAACCAACACCCGGACATGCTTGTCGGTCAAGTACAGGCCGACGGTGGTAATGTGCATGTCTGGGGGATGTTTTTCTAATATGACATGGGACCGCTGGTACCACTGGATGGGTCGCTCAACGTTAATGGCTACCTGCCCATATTCGCTCTCTCTCTCTCTCTCTCTTCATGGTGGACGTTTACCCTGGTGGGGATTGTGTCCAACACGACAATGCGTCATGCCACGTCGCTAAGGAGTTGCGAGACTGGTTTCAAGAACACGAGAGTGATGTCTCCGCTCTCCCTTGACCGGCGAACTTGCCCGACCTCAATCCCATAGAGCACTTGTGAGACTATTTGAACAGTCCGAATATGCACCTGTGCATCGGGCAACCTTCCAGGACCCCATTGCGTCCGTGCCACGCCGTCTCGCCGCTTTCATCCGGGCAAAGTGGTTATTCCCTTTATTAGGTTGGTGGTCATATTATTCTGATACGACTGTGCATTTTTGAATAGTAGTAGAAGACAATTTCTGGGAATTTCAGAGCTGGTACCTAAAGAATACTATAAAGATCATTTGGTATAAGCACTGGTGAATTTATAATTTGAACGAATGTTATGCTAACACAAATTCGATTTCCATTAAGTGGGGATCTTCACTCAGACTGCATTTAGATGTTAAGCTGATACTAAGATCTATATAATGGACTTCATACCTGATTTTCGCTACTCTTTGCTTGCAATGATTGAAATCGAGTCCTCTGTCTAAATTTGATGCTATTAATATGATCAAAATCGTATTTATGTTCTTTTAACTGTGAGTACAAATGTGAAGACATAATGGAAAGAATGAAGCGAAGAAATGATCGAAACATGTCAATGCTTTAGATCACTTCTTCGCTTTACTCTAGAAGGACCGTGGGCAAAACTACAATTTTTTTGGATTTTTATTTCATTGCTAATTTTATGTATAGTTTTCTTTCTTGGCACAGTTTCTGGGATCCTTTTTTTCTTGCTTTTTTGCTGAAAATATTGTTTCGCGCATATTTGTACAATCGTAATTCACAGAACCGGCTTGCTTATGAATCTTGCCACTTCACATATTTTGAAGATGCTTTAACGAATTGGATGAAAAATCGATCCACAAACCAATGCGACGTCTTACACATTAATAAAATTTTGATTTGTATTGTAGCTGGCGAGTCGTTAACAGTATCCGAGTGAGCTGCGAACGATCTTTAACGTTGTTGAACCGACAATACCTGTCAAGCAAAATTCATAAGAAACGTTTCTTCTTGTGCAAGTATGTGATCAAGTGGTCCTCCCACAAATGCTGGCAGATCATAAATTCCTACTATTTCGAGATCATCTCGTATCTTAGCCTGGTTGGATCATGGTCAATGTTCTCCTCCAGCTACGACTGGGAAGTCCAATGGGAATTCGGCTGTCTCAGTAAGTCATTTTCTTCATTACCGTTTTCCAAGAAAAAGCTACTGGCCAGTTAACTCGTTAATTTCCATCAGCATTCCTTCCATCGCTGATGCACAGTAATGGTATTAAACAGTCGACGCAATTACGATAGTAAATTCTCCTAGAGGATCATCTCTGCACATTTTACGATAGAGTAATCACCAGAAAAAAGCTTACGTCCAATACGGTTTTAATATTAGTACTAGTTGGTAGAGACGAAAAGTAAATGCCACATTAAAGCATTCTCTTTTTTTTTTACGAGAAATGTTAGACAGCTGTTTTCTGTCAAAAAATTAAATAACATTCTGACATTTACGACGTGCCTGCCCCACAGGACGCACACGACATAAAGGCAGATAGCAGTGAGAACGAGCGTCTGCGTAGCTCAGTTGGTAGAGCGACTTGTTCCGGGATAAGAGGACTCGGGTTCGATTCCCGGCGTAGACCAAAAATGACGGAGAAATTTACTTCGTTATAATGGCTCCCGGATGACCCGGCCGTTAAAGATCTCTCAATGGTGTGATGTTCTTTATACACCGCGAGACAAGAAAAATAAGAGAATCCCTTCTCCAGCGCTTCTTAAAATAAATGTGTGTGACGTTGCATTCCACACACCAGATTGACGGGGAGTTCTCAAGTGCACGTTCTACAGCGGATGACTGCCTACAGCGATCATGGCCCCGGCTGACCCGTGGTACATGCCCCGGCCCTCTTTTTTTGGGGTGGGGGAGATGTGACGTGCCTGCCCCACAGAACGCACACGACACATAAAGGCAGACAGCAGCGAGAACGAACGTCTGCGTAGCTCAGTTGGTAGAGCGACTTATTCCGGAATAAGAGGACTCGGGTTCGTTCCCCGCGTGGACCAAAATGTCGGAGAAATTTACTTCGTTTTACATTCGTTTACGCACTTAAGAGATAGATATACAGGATGAACAAAAACTTCCCGGCCGCACAGCTGGCGCAGTGATCTAAGCGCTGGCTTCGGATTATTCGTCCGAAATGGATCCGGGTTCGAATCCCGTGTGGCATGGATGTTGTGTTTGCCTTACTAGCTCTCTCTCTCTCTCTCTTTTCCCTGGGGCCAGTGGCCCTAAATTAGGGACGGGCGACTGCTTATAAGCCCATTGAGTTGCTCATGGTGATCGTTAACCCCAATCAAAAAAAATGTCTGAATTCTAGATTCAGGAATTTTTTCTGCCATATCAAGTTATATCCACTTACCTCAATGCTAGTGTGAGTCTTCTACGGGCTTCTGAGATTATATTTTTATCTCATAGAAGGTTCTGGAATTGATCCTCGCCTTGCTCGAGGCATATGTTCACACGTCAGCGCATGTTCTGAAATACGCGCTTCAGCACTGAAGGGGAGATTTTCGTTATACAGCGACTAATGTTTAATTTCAAAGTCTCCTGGTCAGACGGATTGTCTACATACACTCTTTCTAGTAGGCGAGATAAAAAGCTGTCTGCCGCCCCGGTGGCGCAGTGGTCTAAGCGATGGCCTCTGATCATTCGTCCGAACGGGGTCCGGGTTCGAATCCCGGTGAGGCATGGATGTTGTGTTTGTCTTACGGCACTGGCTCTCACCCTTTCCTGGAACCAGTGACCCTAAATTAGGGACGGGCGACTGCTTATAGCCCATTTAGTTACTCACGGTGGTCGGTAAACCTCCAATCAAAAAAAAAAAAAAAAAAAAAAAAAAAAAAAAGCTGTCTAAGAACGATTCAATCAATGCACAATTAGCCGAACCACATTTAAAAAATGAAGTTTACAGCTAAAAGCATGATTAAAAGAATCTAAAAGCGAGATCTTTCGCGGTCATCGTGACCCCATCTTCTGGCCTAGCACTGTAAGGAACGAAACTACGGTATATAAATACATCGTGAAGAACCGAAATGCATTGTTTTTTGTATTTTTTATTGGAGGTTTAACGACCACTGTGAGCAACTCAATGGGCTATAAGCAGTCGCCCGTCCCTAATTTAGGGTCACTGGTTCCAGGGAAGGGAGAGATCCAGTGCCGTAAGACAAACACAACATCCATGCCTCACCGGGATTCGAACCCGGATCCCGTTCGGACGAATGATCAGAGGCCATCGCTTAGACCACTGCGCCACCGGGACTGCAAAATGCATTAGCATCACAAAGCACGTTGCCAACAGAAAAGTTCAAAATATAGTAAAAGTTCAAATTATTAACGCCGCCCCGGTGGCGCAGTGGTCTAAGCGATGGCCTCTGATCATTCGTTCGAAAGCGGTATGGGTTCGAATCCCGGTGAGGCATGGATGTTGTGTTTGTTTTACGGCACTGGCTCTCTCCCTTCCCTGGAACCAGTGACCCTAAATTACGGACGGGTGACTGCTTATAGCCCATTGAGTTGCTCACGGTGGTCGATAAACCTCCAAGCGAGAAGCGAAGACAAATTATTAACTCAGTGCCAACGCCAAATTTTCCTGTGGTATGTACAGAAGTAAGGATCTCCACGGCTGAGGAACACTGAATGGTACTTCATCGTTACAACAAATATCCCGATATTTTAATATGTACAAACTCTCTGTAAACAAAACTATACACTTACTTGAAACAGAGGTAAGTATCCTGGCCTCGTCCCATATTGGAGTATGGCACCTGTGCGCAACAGTCCTGCAAAGGGCAGTGTTCGTCAGGCCAGAGCGGGTGGAATATTTGTGCTCAGATATCCTGACTGCGAAAGTCCGAAGTGTGGATCCTATGTATATTTTATCCTCCTCCGATGTTGAGTTAGATTTCAAGGGGATGAGGTACACACCACTCTTTCTTACAAGTACGCGTAGAAAGAACAGTCTGGAAGCGATAAATCCAGGAATTAAGGAAGTCAGATCCCTCTAAGACAAGCGTCGGCAACCTAATCGCTCCACTCGTCAGGCATGGTTGTCGTTAAATAGCACGCAAAAACAAAAAACAAAATAAGACATAGTCATATAACATAAACTTTGCATGATATTTTTTGCTTTAAAACAAACCTGCTTTAC
Source organism: Macrothele yani (assembly GCA_039090855.1). NCBI lineage: Eukaryota > Metazoa > Arthropoda > Arachnida > Araneae > Macrothelidae > Macrothele > Macrothele yani. The sequence continues at coordinate 18,014,597 of CM077017.1, forward strand.
ATATAAAATAGGCTTATTTAACACACCTGCTGGTGAACGTGAGGTTGGGCGTTTTTGCGGGAGGCAGAGTGTCTTTCACGTCAGATTTTTCCTGACTGATATTGCAGCACATCTGAATGACCTGAATCCGCGATTACAAGGAGAAAGACAAACAGTTTATAAATACTGGAAAGCATTTGACAAAACTGAATGTGCTTTGACGTGATCTCGGTTTGTAGACGGGGACATTGATCTGCTCGTAAAGGATAAGGCCTTCACCGAACTGTTACCATAATGTTGACAGAATTGTCGAGAATGTCATAATAGGCCGCAGCGTTAAGACTACCGGGCACTGGAACAAAGGAACCCACCCCAAACCATGAAAAATAGCCCCACAGCATGATGTAGTGGAAAAGGCACAATCCGACGGAAGAGTCTGACTGTGGATGATGTTATTTGACTGTGTCACCTGGCATCCTCCACAGCCTAACTCGTCAGTCGGATTGCCAGATGGTGAAGCCTAATTCATCACTCAAGGAACGCGTTCCGCTGTTGCAGAGTACACTAGTGCCAAGCTTTACACCACTCCAACTGACGCTTGTAATTTAAGGTTTAACGACCGACGTGAGCAAATCAGTGGCCTATAAGCAGTCGCCCGTCCCTAATCCCTAATTTAGGGCCACTGGTTCCAGGGAAGGGAGAGAGCCAGTGCTATAAGACAAACACAACATCCATGCTTCACCGGTATTTAGACCCAGACCCATATCGGACGAATGATTAGAAGCCATCGCTTAGACCACTGCGCCACCGGGGCGGCACCCCGACGCTTGGAGTTGGACTTGCTGATGTTAGGCTTGTTTGCGGTTCCTCAGCCACGTAAACCAATTTCCTTTAGCTCTCGACGAAACTTTATGGTGCTGGCGTTGCTTCCAGAGGCATTGGAACTCAGTGGTGAGTGTTGCAATCGATGAGAGGCGATCTTGTCGCATCTCCCGCTTCGGCAATACGTAGCTTACCAGTTTGTAATTTCGCTGTTGTTGATCCTAGGCTTTTCCACTTCACAATAGCATCACGTGCAGGTGATGAAGGCAGCTGCAGAAAGGCAGATTTTTTTTTTTTTTTTTGATTGAAGGTTTAACGACCACCGTGAGCAACTCAATGGGCTATAAGCAGTCGCCCGTCCCTAATTTAGGGTCACTGGTTCCAGGGAAGGGAGAGAGCCAGTGCCGTAAGACAAACGCAACATCCATGCCTCACCGGGATTCGAACCCGGACCCCGTTCGGACGAATGATCAGAGGCCATCGTTTAGACCACTGCGCCACCGGGGCGGCGCAGAAATTTCCCAGACTGACTTGTTGTTAAGATGGCTCCTATGACCGTGCCACGGTGAAAGTCACTGAGCTCTGTCGTACTGCCCATTCTATTTTTTATGCGTATCTATAATGTTTGCCAGGCCTGGTGCGTCTTAGAGAATAACAAATATTTTCCCAACGTAAACACACAACCAACTCACTTTCCTGTTAACACAGATATATTATGGAAGTACATCAAGGCACTCATCGAAGAGTTTGCAGAATGATGTCAAGATTTTGAAATCTACGGTTCTTTTCTTATCAAGCCTGACTTAACTGATGTGTTTAAAACCCCGTTCAACCTAAGTCTTTTTGAATGGATGAGTGCTGATTATTTTGAAATTCAGAACTCTGAATTTAAAGCGTCAGAGTTGTGAAGAAAGAAATTCCAAGAACTGCGGAAAATTCAATAAGGCAATTGCCCAGAGGGATCAGCTGCTATCCTGTATTGGTGGACAACTCTACCTGAAAAACACAGGGTGCGTGTGTGACGTAGGCCACAACAGGTCATGGACCACAACCATAAAGCGACTGTGTTACAGGCCTGTAGAGGCGGTTTAAGGTTTTGGTTGTGTTTAAGTGGAGCCACCTTAGGGGCCCTTGTACCTATCGAGACCAGCATCACCACATAAAGCTATCTATGCCGCTCCGGTGGTGCAGTGGTCTAAGCGATGGCCTCTGATCATTCGTCCGAACGGGGTCCGGGTTCGAATCCCGGTGAGGCATGGATGTTGCGTTTGTCTTACGGCACTGGCTCTCTCCCTTTCCTGGAACCAGTGACCCTAAATTAGGGACGGGCGACTGCTTATAGCCCATTGAGTTGCTCACGGTGGTCGTTAAATCTCCAACCAAAAAAAAAAAAAAAAAAAAGCTATCTATGTTGACGTACTTTTTTTTTTTTTTTGATTGGAGGTTTAACGACCACCGTGAGCAACTCAATGGGCTATAAGCAGTCGCCCGTCCCTAATTTAGGTTCACTGGTTCCAGGGAAGGGAGAGAGCCAGTGCCGTAAGACAAACACAACATCCATGCCTCACCGGGATTCGAACCCGGACCCCTTCAGACAAATGATCAGAGACCAACGCCTGAGACCACTGCGCCACCGGGGCGGCGTTGACGTACTTGTAGATCACATAAACTCGTCCATGGCTATCCTTTTCCTACAGCATGAAACCTTCTTTCAGCAACTCAAACGTCCGTCTCGTTGTTTCTCTTTGGCGGACGACTTTGAAAGAGAATTACTGTGAGTTCTCAACAATCGAATGGCCCCTCACTATCCGGATCTGAACTCAACTGAAAATGGACGAGTGTGAAAGAAAGTATAAAATATGTATTTTTCTGCACAGATTTGTATCGCCTTTTGAGGAACGTCCGGGTGTGAAGTTAGTAACACACAAATAATCCATTTTCCGAATCTTTGGTTGGTGCCTGAGGAATACTGCGACCGTGCGATTCAACTTTGCGCTGGACAGGTTCCTTCCTTTCAAGCTGTTACATTATCGTTCGTCATATGCAAAAATATGGAGGAGTATGTCATTATTTCTCTCTCCTTATACAAAGAGATGGTACAATTACAGAGAACCAACCACAATGCCTTTGGCTCGGTAAATAGAGGTAGGAACCACTAAGGCTCAGACTTTGAGGAAGTTGAGAACCTGTTACAAAACAAAAAGGCAGTTCACTTCCGCAGTACTTTCATCCGAAGTGGACTTGTGCGACTAACATACGTAATAATCATTCCCAACAGATTAACTCCATCTGGCAGCCCGATTGACCGAATGGTCAGAAGCGCTAGTCTTTCGTTTTCTGACTAGTCTTTCGTGCTGGGTTCAGGTTCGAGGCCTGGATGAGGCATGGGTAGTGTGCGTTGGCACAGGCTCTCTCCTTTCCCTGGAGCCAGGGACCCCAAATTAGAGCGACTACTTGTACTAAGAACTGCTAATGGTGGTCCCCAAAACAAGCAAGCCAAACTTTCTTTGAATAAATCCGCACGCCAAGTATGCAGTTACTCCACTTTAAACTGCATTCCCCGCACATTGTTTCCGTAAACGTCAGATGGTGTTCCCTTAATCAGATAAACAAAAGCACATTTCACAACAACAAAAAATCTTGAGATTACGGATGCACATATTTTCTCAGTTACCACGTACTGATACGAAAAATACATCCTCAAAGCAAGTGACGAAGAAGAAAGTTAAAGCGTTTGAATGTGGTTCTACTGTAACACATCAAAGATTTCTTTTCCAGACTGGAAAACAAATCAGCTGGTTTTATAGAAAACTGAAGGACCTAAGATTGTACTTCACCTTATCAACAGATAAAAACTTCTGTGTTTTGAAAGCAATGAAAAGAAATGAGCTTCTTTCATTTGAAACAAAAGTGGGAGGGAAAAGTGAAGGTAAAGGGAATCATAACAGACCAGTAATCAAGAAAAAGGATGATATTGTTGAACTTATATACATAAAGGTTTCTGATGCCTCACATGAATCTTAAAAATGCAGCAGTTTAGGGAGTCAAGCCATGGATACAACAGCTGTCTGAACATTTCTGTAACGAAAAGGAAGAATTCGACTTCTTCCATGAGTAGTCTGGTTGGAATTCATAAACTGCTATCCCCTCAATGTCAAGAGCAAATCTGCTACTGATATACACTGAGGAGCAATTGAATTAGAGATACCTGTCTAGTAAAGTGTAGCACTGCCTTTCGCTCTGATGACGGCGGCGATTCATCACGGCATGGACTCGACAAGACACCGGAAGCGTTGGGAAGCCATACGGATCCACGACCCCTCAACAAGTTCCTACAGTTCACGAAGATTTGATGAAGGGGGTCATAGCGTCCAACATCTCTCTCGATGGCATCCCAGATGTGCTCGATGGGATTGAGGTCAGGTGATCTAGCTGGCCGAGAAAACGAGGTCACGCCGGTGGAGTGTTCATCCAACCATTCGGATACAATTCGGGAGCGATGTCACGGTGCATTGTCTTATTGCAGGATGAGGTCCCCAGTGGAATGTTGAAGACGCACAAACGGAAGCAAATGGTCCTCCAGGATATCCTGGTAACGTTGACCTGTAAGGGACGATGTCACACATACCAGGGGTCCTATTTCAGTCCACGTAAACAGTCCCCAGAGAAGAATGCCACCCACCAGCTTGAAGAGTACCCTGCTGGCAACAAGGATCCGTCGCTTCATGTGGTTTGCGCCATACTCGTATCCTGTCATCCGCATGTACCAACGTGAATCTCGACTAATCAGTCCAGGCAACATTTTTTCACATGTCTAGGGTCCAGTGGCGATGTTCCCGCGCCCATGCTAATCTTTGCACCCTGTGATGTGCGGTCAGCAGCGGTACCCTCGTGGTACGATGCCTTCTGTACCCCATAGCGAGGAGATGGTTCTGGATGGTGTGGCTGCTTACACGTTTTTGTGCACCAGCGTTAAATTGCCGAGTGATTTCTTGCAATGTGGCCCATCTATCCGCTGTTACAATGCGAGATAGCCGACGATGACCCCGCTCATCCACACGCTGTTGTGCACGACAGTTGGCCCTTGCAGGGATGGTTTTACCGGATTCAATGTACTCACGGTGCACCCGTGACACAGTGGCTCGTGAAAATTCCAGTTCCTGCACGACTTCCGAGATGGAGTGACCCATTCGTCGGGGCCCGACAATTTTCCCCACGATCAAATGCGCTTAGATCCTTCGTATTACCCATTCTGCGTCCGAATCTTACTGATTCCCGTCGCATCTCTCCTTATACTGTCTGATAGCTGCATACGTCATGTCGTTTCCGTTTACAGGGCCGCCCACATCGCCACGTTTGCATAACGCCAGCTGTCTCTAATTCAATTGCTTTTCAGTGTACATATCGTGATCGACGATTTATCTATCCATCAATGTGTTCAGTGAATTGCACGAAGCCAGCAGTAGTCAACCCAGAGCGACCCATCATGGAATTGGTGCTTAAGTTTCGAACTGCTACTGAATTCATGTATTGAAAGCACCATTTTTATCAAAATTGATTCATACCGAATCAACGTATGATTTCTAACCTTTACAGTCTGCCTCGGCCAAGTTGTCCGTGGATCTGGACTCTAACCATTTGTCCGAGATGGGTACGGGTTGAAGTCTCGAATGAGGCATGCACCTGTCTGGTGGGCCTGGTTTTGCCACCTCCCTCAAATCAGTAGCCCCAAATCAGGGACGGACGACTACATATATTCCCTGAGTTGCTCATGGTGGTCGTTAAACCCATAAGCAAGGTTGGCTGGTCTGACGGCAAACGATTCAATATCGTTTTAATTTAATTTTTAACAAACAACACTTTATAAAGATTCATTATTTAATTCTCTTTACAAAATTGAAAGTGAATTGTGCGCATTCTTATGCGCACAATTTTCAAATAATAGTATGCGAAAACGAAAAACAAATTTAAGAAGAAAGAAAGAAATAACTCGAAAATTTCTTCCGCTGAGCACTTCTGTTGAAATCAATGGAACTGTAATCTGCAATTTATGTACAAACTCTCGTGTGGCAATGTAATAAATTCAGGAACCATTAATCATAGCAAGTAACATATTCGGAGGCTACTAGGGCCAATTAGTTTTGACAATTAATTTTTGGATGTTTATTAAGCTACCAAAAGCTTTCATTTCAGCTGTCACGATAAATTTTTGCACGCCTCTCTTAATTGTTCGTGAACGGAGTAACAACACCCCAAAGCCAAACATAAAGGGAAGTGCTTCGAAACGTGCTGCGAGTATAGATGCTAAAGAGCAATGAACCGAAAGTGTCAAAGGGTTTCATGAAAAAGACGAAAACAAAGCAAATGTGTCTGTGTTTAGTATATAAATATTGGATTTTTTCTCTCTTTGTTTAAGACTCAGTAATGGTTTTGACGCAATGCTACGAAACTCTGAATTCACGATTGAAGGAGATGTTTGCTGTCAAGAGAATAAAATGTATTGCAGTTGATGTGATGACAATCGATATTTTTTTCCAATACTAGATTAACGATTAACGCTTCGTATGCTTCAGACTGGGTAAAATTTACAATATATGATCAAAAGTATCCGAACACCCCTTTTGAGTAGTGGATTTGCCCATATACATTACGTGCGTCTTTTTATACCTGTATAAACAGGTATAAAAAGACGCGCGTGGCCTGTCAAACATCATAGACAAGTACGAGCAGTAGAATGGGCCCTACGGTAGAGCTCAGTGACTTTCAACCGTGGCACGGTCTCAGGATGCCATATTAGGAACAAGTCAGTTCGGAAAATTTCTGCTCTGCTGCCTCGACCAACTTTAAGTGATGCTGCTGTAAAGCGGAAACACCTAGGAGCAACAACGGCGCAATCTCGACCTAATAGGCCAAGTAAAATGACAGAGCGCGACAGCCGAATGCTGAAGCGGATGGCGCGGTAAAATCGCCTGTTCTCAGTTGCAACATGCACCATAGAATTCCAAAATACATCCGGAAGCAACGGCAGCACCGTAACGCTCCTTTGAGAGCTAAAGAGAATGGGTTTCCATGGCCGAGCACCACCCCCTCCCCCCCCACACAAGCCTAAAATCAGCAAGAGAAACGATAGCGTCGGTTAGAATGGTGTACATTTTGGCGCCAGTGGGCTCTGGGGCAGTGACAACACGTTTTTTGGAGTGATGAATCACGCTTCACCATCTGGCTGTCCGTCGGACGAGTGTGGAGACAGCGTGTGTGCCAACTGTGAAGTTTGATGTAGGAGGCATCATGGTCTGGGGCTGTTTGTCATTATTTGGACTGTGTCCACTAGTTTCAGGGACAACGAATCTTAACGCTGAGGCCTATAATGACACCATCGACAATTGTTGGCTCCCAACAATATGGCAACAGTTCTGTGAAGGCCCTTTTCTTTAGAAGAACAATGTCCCAGTCCACAAAGCGAGGTTTGTGAAGAAATTATTTGATGAGACGGGTGGGGAAGAACTAGACGGGCCTCTGCACAGATCCCCGATCTCAACTCCATGGAACACTTGTGGGATGAATTGGAACGCTGACTGCGAGCCATGACGAACCCTCGACCTCGGTGATCTGCCTGACTAATGCTGCTGTGGTAGAATGAAAAGCAATTCTCGCAGGAACGTACCAAAGTCTAGTGGGGGAAGCCTTCTCATCCGAGTAGAGGCTGTGATAACAGCAAATGGTGAATCAACTCGATATTAATCCCTTTCCTATTACAGGGTGTAACGTATACTCTAGATTCACTTTCCTTTTGATTTTTACTATCTCTGGTTATTTTATTTTACTATGTAAATTATCTTCTTACTGAACGAGATGTTATTTCACCCGCTGAATGAGATCTGGCAATGAGTGTAAGTCATGACGTGGTGGTAGCCAGTATAAATAGGCGCGTTCAACGATACGTAGAGAGAGCTTTTTGTTGATGTGCGTAGGGAGAGCTGTTGTTGTAAAAGTGAGCTGTTGTTGTATAGAGAGAGCGGTTGTTTATGTGCGTGAGAGCTTTGTTTCGTGTGTAAAGAGATCTTCGTTTATGTGAGAGCCAGAAGTTTACCAAATAAAAGATTGTCTTCGTAAGTACGTCTTTCTCAGTTCATAGTTTTGTCAGATCTCTGTCTGGCTGTTAGGTTTATTTCATGAGTTGATTATTATTAACAACCAGCATAAGACTTTATTCATCTTAATTACTACTACAACATTACTAGCAGTTAAAAGCTTGTTCATTATTATTACTACACTACTAGCAGTTAAAAGCTTGTTCATTATTATTACTACACTACTAGCAGTTAAAAGCTTGTTCATTATTATTACTACACTACTAGCAGGCAAGTTTATTCATGATATAATTAACAAACAACAACCATTTGAACAAGCATTAGAAGAAGCATTAGCATAGAAGAAGCTGAAATCATAATATTAGTGAAAACCATATTCATTATAATTAGCTTAGTGAAAAGTTTTATTCATTATAAGGGAGATTGTGCATAAGCAAGTGTCCGGATAGTTTTGATCATATAGAGTAGTTTTGTTACCTATTTTTTTTTTATTCTGTAAGTGGTTTTGCTATTTTTTTTTATTATTGGAGGTTTAACGACCACCGTGAGAAACTCAAATGGGCTATAAGCAGTCGCCCGTCCCTAATTTAGGGTCACTGGTTCCAGGGAAGAGGGAGAGCCAGTGCCGTAAGACAAACACAACATCCATGTCTCACCGGGATTTGAACCCGGACCCCGTTCGGACGAATGATCAGATGCCATCGCTTAGACCACTGCGCCACCGGGGCGGCTGGTTTTGCTATAGACACATAAACCAGTTGTACACTATGTCATTCTGTAACGTACCAGGAGATGTAACGTACCTGCCAGAAGGACGCACACGACATAAAGGCAGATAGGAATCGGAATAAAAGGTCCGCGTAGCTCAATTGGTAGAGCAACCTATTCCGGATATGAGGGGACCCGGGTCCGAATTCTGGCGCGGATAAAAATGACGGAGAAATTTACTTCGTTATAATGGCGCCCGAACTATCCGGATGACCCGACCGTTCAAAATCTCGCATTGGTGTGATGTTCTTTCCACACCGCGAGATAGGAAAAATAAGAGAATCCCTTCTCCAGCACTTCGAAAAAAAATAAGGGGGAGATGATGTGACGTACCTGCCAGAAGGACGCACACGACATAAAGGCAGATAGGAATCAGAATAAAAAGTCCGCGTAGCTTAATTGGTAGAGCAACTTAATCCGGAATGAGTGGAATCGGGTTCGAACCCCGGCGCGGATAAAAAATGACGGAGAAATTTACTTCGTTATAATTCTTCGTACTGTTTACCTGAAGGGGAACAACTTCGAAATTGGGACAACGTGAAACAAGCTTATGAGCGAGTGGTTTTTGTGAGACTAATTATGCGAATGTATTAATGTATCCACTTGTTTCTCAACATCATTTAATTTGTGTTCAATGCTCAATGAATCTGTGTTGCCCTTTATAAACTTCTGTTGAAAGTTTTACGAACCCAACTGAAAGTCGGGGTCAACGGTCTCCCTCATATTGAGAAGAATACTTCTTCCTAGGACAAGATCGAAGAGCCAACATTTTTACGAAAGGCTGGGGTGCTTGCAATTTAACGACCTTTATACACTTCTCGACCGTTGCAGGGAGTACACTTTCAAAACCCTTTTTTTTTACTGGTGCTTATGCGAGTGCACGCCTAGATGTAGAAATGGAGTATTTCCAGCGGAGTATGAAGGGTACTAGAATGTTTATTCAATGCTCAATGAATCTGTGTTGCCCTTTATAAACTTCTGTTGAAAGTTTTACGAACCCAACTGAAAGTCGGGGTCAACGGTCTCCCACATATTGAGAAGAATACTTCTTCCTAGGACGAGATCGAAGAGCCAACATTTTTACGAAAGGCTGGGGTGCTTGCAATTTAACGACCTTTATACACTTCTCGACCGTTGCAGGGAGTACACTTTCAAAACCCTTTTTTTTTTACTGGTGCTTATGCGAGTGCATGCGTAGATGTAGAAATGGAGTATTTCCAACGGAGTATGAAGGGTACTAGAATGTTTATTCAATGCTCAATGAATCTGTGTTGCCCTTTATAAACTTCTGTTGAAAGTTTTACGAACCCAACTGAAGGTCGGGGTCAACGGTCTTCCACATATTGAGAAGAATACTTCTTCCTAGGACGAGATCGAAGAGCCAACATTTTTACGAAAGGCTGGGGTGCTTGCAATTTAACGACCTTTATACACTTCTCGACCGTTGCAGGGAGTACACTTTCAAAACCCTTTTTTTTACTGGTGCTTATGCGAGTGCATGCCTAGATGTAGAAATGGAGTATTTCCAGCAGAGTATGAAGGGTACTAGAATGTTTATTCAATGCTCAATGAATCTGTGTTGCCCTTTATAAACTTCTGTTGAAAGTTTTACGAACCCAACTGAAAGTCGGGGTCAACGGTCTCCCACATATTGAGAAGAATACTTCTTCCTAGGACGAGATCCAAGAGCCAACATTTTTACGAAAGGCTGGGGTGCTTGCAATTTAACGACCTTTATACACTTCTCGACCGTTGCAGGGAGTACACTTTCAAAACCCTTTTTTTACTGGTGCTTATGCGAGTGCATGCCTAGATGTAGAAATGGAGTATTTCCAGCAGAGTATGAAGGGTACTAGAATGTTTATTCAATGCTCAATGAATCTGTGTTGCCCTTTATAAACTTCTGTTGAAAGTTTTACGAACCCAACTGAAAGTCGGGGTCAACGGTCTCCCACATATTGAGAAGAATACTTCTTCCTAGGACGAGATCGAAGAGCCAACATTTTTACGAAAGGCTGGGGTGCTTGCAATTTAACGACCTTTATACACTTCTCGACCGTTGCAGGGAGTACACTTTCAAAACCCTTTTTTTTACTGGTGCTTATGCGAGTGCATGCCTAGATGTAGAAATGGAGTATTTCCAGCAGAGTATGAAGGGTACTAGAATGTTTATTCAATGCTCAATGAATCTGTGTTGCCCTTTATAAACTTCTGTTGAAAGTTTTACGAACCCAACTGAAAGTCGGGGTCAACGGTCTCCCACATATTGAGAAGAATACTTCTTCCTAGGACGAGATCGAAGAGCCAACATTTTTACGAAAGGCTGGGGTGCTTGCAATTTAACGACCTTTATACACTTCTCGACCGTTGCAGGGAGTACACTTTCAAAACCCTTTTTTTTTTACTGGTGCTTATGCGAGTGCATGCCTAGATGTAGAAATGGAGTATTTCCAGCGGAGTATGAAGGGTACTAGAATGTTTATTCAATGCTCAATGAATCTGTGTTGCCCTTTATAAACTTCTGTTGAAAGTTTTACGAACCCAACTGAAAGTCGGGGTCAACGGTCTCCCACATATTGAGAAGAATACTTCTTCCTAGGACGAGATCGAAGAGCCAACATTTTTACGAAAGGCTGGGGTGCTTGCAATTTAACGACCTTTATACACTTCTCGACCGTTGCAGGGAGTACACTTTCAAAACCCTTTTTTTTACTGGTGCTTATGCGAGTGCATGCCTAGATGTAGAAATGGAGTATTTCCAGCGGAGTATGAAGGGTACTAGAATGTTTATTCAATGCTCAATGAATCTGTGTTGCCCTTTATAAACTTCTGTTGAAAGTTTTACGAACCCAACTGAAAGTCGGGGTCAACGGTCTCCCACATATTGAGAAGAATACTTCTTCCTAGGACGAGATCGAAGAGCCAACATTTTTACGAAAGGCTGGGGTGCTTGCAATTTAACGACCTTTATACACTTCTCGACCGTTGCAGGGAGTACACTTTCAAAACCCTTTTTTTTTTTACTGGTGCTTATGCGAGTGCATGCCTAGATGTAGAAATGGAGTATTTCCAGCGGAGTATGAAGGGTACTAGAATGTTTATTCAATGCTCAATGAATCTGTGTTGCCCTTTATAAACTTCTGTTGAAAGTTTTACGAACCCAACTGAAAGTCGGGGTCAACGGTCTCCCACATATTGAGAAGAATACTTCTTCCTAGGACGAGATCGAAGAGCCAACATTTTTACGAAAGGCTGGGGTGCTTGCAATTTAACGACCTTTATACACTTCTCGACCGTTGCAGGGAGTACACTTTCAAAACCCTTTTTTTTTACTGGTGCTTATGCGAGTGCATGCCTAGATGTAGAAATGGAGTATTTCCAGCGGAGTATGAAGGGTACTAGAATGTTTATTCAATGCTCAATGAATCTGTGTTGCCCTTTATAAACTTCTGTTGAAAGTTTTACGAACCCAACTGAAAGTCGGGGTCAACGGTCTCCCACATATTGAGAAGAATACTTCTTCCTAGGACGAGATCGAAGAGCCAACATTTTTACGAAAGGCTGGGGTGCTTGCAATTTAACGACCTTTATACACTTCTCGACCGTTGCAGGGAGTACACTTTCAAAACCCTTTTTTTTTTACTGGTGCTTATGCGAGTGCATGCCTAGATGTAGAAATGGAGTATTTCCAGCAGAGTATGAAGGGTACTAGAATGTTTATTCAATGCTCAATGAATCTGTGTTGCCCTTTATAAACTTCTGTTGAAAGTTTTACGAACCCAACTGAAAGTCGGGGTCAACGGTCTCCCACATATTGAGAAGAATACTTCTTCCTAGGACGAGATCGAAGAGCCAACATTTTTACGAAAGGCTGGGGTGCTTGCAATTTAACGACCTTTATACACTTCTCGACCGTTGCAGGGAGTACACTTTCAAAACCCTTTTTTTTTTTACTGGTGCTTATGCGAGTGCATGCCTAGATGTAGAAATGGAGTATTTCCAGCGGAGTATGAAGGGTACTAGAATGTTTATTCAATGCTCAATGAATCTGTGTTGCCCTTTATAAACTTCTGTTGAAAGTTTTACGAACCCAACTGAAAGTCGGGGTCAACGGTCTCCCACATATTGAGAAGAATACTTCTTCCTAGGACGAGATCGAAGAGCCAACATTTTTACGAAAGGCTGGGGTGCTTGCAATTTAACGACCTTTATACACTTCTCGACCGTTGCAGGGAGTACACTTTCAAAACCCTTTTTTTTTTTACTGGTGCTTATGCGAGTGCATGCCTAGATGTAGAAATGGAGTATTTCCAGCGGAGTATGAAGGGTACTAGAATGTTTATTCAATGCTCAATGAATCTGTGTTGCCCTTTATAAACTTCTGTTGAAAGTTTTACGAACCCAACTGAAAGTCGGGGTCAACGGTCTCCCACATATTGAGAAGAATACTTCTTCCTAGGACGAGATCGAAGAGCCAACATTTTTACGAAAGGCTGGGGTGCTTGCAATTTAACGACCTTTATACACTTCTCGACCGTTGCAGGGAGTACACTTTCAAAACCCTTTTTTTTTACTGGTGCTTATGCGAGTGCATGCCTAGATGTAGAAATGGAGTATTTCCAGCGGAGTATGAAGGGTACTAGAATGTTTATTCAATGCTCAATGAATCTGTGTTGCCCTTTATAAACTTCTGTTGAAAGTTTTACGAACCCAACTGAAAGTCGGGGTCAACGGTCTCCCACATATTGAGAAGAATACTTCTTCCTAGGACGAGATCGAAGAGCCAACATTTTTACGAAAGGCTGGGGTGCTTGCAATTTAACGACCTTTATACACTTCTCGACCGTTGCAGGGAGTACACTTTCAAAACCCTTTTTTTTTACTGGTGCTTATGCGAGTGCATGCCTAGATGTAGAAATGGAGTATTTCCAGCGGAGTATGAAGGGTACTAGAATGTTTATTCAATGCTCAATGAATCTGTGTTGCCCTTTATAAACTTCTGTTGAAAGTTTTACGAACCCAACTGAAAGTCGGGGTCAACGGTCTCCCACATATTGAGAAGAATACTTCTTCCTAGGACGAGATCGAAGAGCCAACATTTTTACGAAAGGCTGGGGTGCTTGCAATTTAACGACCTTTATACACTTCTCGACCGTTGCAGGGAGTACACTTTCAAAACCCTTTTTTTTACTGGTGCTTATGCGAGTGCATGCCTAGATGTAGAAATGGAGTATTTCCAGCGGAGTATGAAGGGTACTAGAATGTTTATTCAATGCTCAATGAATCTGTGTTGCCCTTTATAAACTTCTGTTGAAAGTTTTACGAACCCAACTGAAAGTCGGGGTCAACGGTCTCCCACATATTGAGAAGAATACTTCTTCCTAGGACGAGATCGAAGAGCCAACATTTTTACGAAAGGCTGGGGTGCTTGCAATTTAACGACCTTTATACACTTCTCGACCGTTGCAGGGAGTACACTTTCAAAACCCTTTTTTTTTACTGGTGCTTATGCGAGTGCATGCCTAGATGTAGAAATGGAGTATTTCCAGCGGAGTATGAAGGGTACTAGAATGTTTATTCAATGCTCAATGAATCTGTGTTGCCCTTTATAAACTTCTGTTGAAAGTTTTACGAACCCAACTGAAAGTCGGGGTCAACGGTCTCCCACATATTGAGAAGAATACTTCTTCCTAGGACGAGATCGAAGAGCCAACATTTTTACGAAAGGCTGGGGTGCTTGCAATTTAACGACCTTTATACACTTCTCGACCGTTGCAGGGAGTACACTTTCAAAACCCTTTTTTTTTTTACTGGTGCTTATGCGAGTGCATGCCTAGATGTAGAAATGGAGTATTTCCAGCGGAGTATGAAGGGTACTAGAATGTTTATTCAATGCTCAATGAATCTGTGTTGCCCTTTATAAACTTCTGTTGAAAGTTTTACGAACCCAACTGAAAGTCGGGGTCAACGGTCTCCCACATATTGAGAAGAATACTTCTTCCTAGGACGAGATCGAAGAGCCAACATTTTTACGAAAGGCTGGGGTGCTTGCAATTTAACGACCTTTATACACTTCTCGACCGTTGCAGGGAGTACACTTTCAAAACCCTTTTTTTTACTGGTGCTTATGCGAGTGCATGCCTAGATGTAGAAATGGAGTATTTCCAGCGGAGTATGAAGGGTACTAGAATGTTTATTCAATGCTCAATGAATCTGTGTTGCCCTTTATAAACTTCTGTTGAAAGTTTTACGAACCCAACTGAAAGTCGGGGTCAACGGTCTCCCACATATTGAGAAGAATACTTCTTCCTAGGACGAGATCGAAGAGCCAACATTTTTACGAAAGGCTGGGGTGCTTGCAATTTAACGACCTTTATACACTTCTCGACCGTTGCAGGGAGTACACTTTCAAAACCCTTTTTTTTTACTGGTGCTTATGCGAGTGCATGCCTAGATGTAGAAATGGAGTATTTCCAGCGGAGTATGAAGGGTACTAGAATGTTTATTCAATGCTCAATGAATCTGTGTTGCCCTTTATAAACTTCTGTTGAAAGTTTTACGAACCCAACTGAAAGTCGGGGTCAACGGTCTCCCACATATTGAGAAGAATACTTCTTCCTAGGACGAGATCGAAGAGCCAACATTTTTACGAAAGGCTGGGGTGCTTGCAATTTAACGACCTTTATACACTTCTCGACCGTTGCAGGGAGTACACTTTCAAAACCCTTTTTTTTTTACTGGTGCTTATGCGAGTGCATGCCTAGATGTAGAAATGGAGTATTTCCAGCGGAGTATGAAGGGTACTAGAATGTTTATTCAATGCTCAATGAATCTGTGTTGCCCTTTATAAACTTCTGTTGAAAGTTTTACGAACCCAACTGAAAGTCGGGGTCAACGGTCTCCCACATATTGAGAAGAATACTTCTTCCTAGGACGAGATCGAAGAGCCAACATTTTTACGAAAGGCTGGGGTGCTTGCAATTTAACGACCTTTATACACTTCTCGACCGTTGCAGGGAGTACACTTTCAAAACCCTTTTTTTTACTGGTGCTTATGCGAGTGCATGCCTAGATGTAGAAATGGAGTATTTCCAGCGGAGTATGAAGGGTACTAGAATGTTTATTCAATGCTCAATGAATCTGTGTTGCCCTTTATAAACTTCTGTTGAAAGTTTTACGAACCCAACTGAAAGTCGGGGTCAACGGTCTCCCACATATTGAGAAGAATACTTCTTCCTAGGACGAGATCGAAGAGCCAACATTTTTACGAAAGGCTGGGGTGCTTGCAATTTAACGACCTTTATACACTTCTCGACCGTTGCAGGGAGTACACTTTCAAAACCCTTTTTTTTTACTGGTGCTTATGCGAGTGCATGCCTAGATGTAGAAATGGAGTATTTCCAGCGGAGTATGAAGGGTACTAGAATGTTTATTCAATGCTCAATGAATCTGTGTTGCCCTTTATAAACTTCTGTTGAAAGTTTTACGAACCCAACTGAAAGTCGGGGTCAACGGTCTCCCACATATTGAGAAGAATACTTCTTCCTAGGACGAGATCGAAGAGCCAACATTTTTACGAAAGGCTGGGGTGCTTGCAATTTAACGACCTTTATACACTTCTCGACCGTTGCAGGGAGTACACTTTCAAAACCCTTTTTTTTTACTGGTGCTTATGCGAGTGCATGCCTAGATGTAGAAATGGAGTATTTCCAGCGGAGTATGAAGGGTACTAGAATGTTTATTCAATGCTCAATGAATCTGTGTTGCCCTTTATAAACTTCTGTTGAAAGTTTTACGAACCCAACTGAAAGTCGGGGTCAACGGTCTCCCACATATTGAGAAGAATACTTCTTCCTAGGACGAGATCGAAGAGCCAACATTTTTACGAAAGGCTGGGGTGCTTGCAATTTAACGACCTTTATACACTTCTCGACCGTTGCAGGGAGTACACTTTCAAAACCCTTTTTTTTTTACTGGTGCTTATGCGAGTGCATGCCTAGATGTAGAAATGGAGTATTTCCAGCGGAGTATGAAGGGTACTAGAATGTTTATTCAATGCTCAATGAATCTGTGTTGCCCTTTATAAACTTCTGTTGAAAGTTTTACGAACCCAACTGAAAGTCGGGGTCAACGGTCTCCCACATATTGAGAAGAATACTTCTTCCTAGGACGAGATCGAAGAGCCAACATTTTTACGAAAGGCTGGGGTGCTTGCAATTTAACGACCTTTATACACTTCTCGACCGTTGCAGGGAGTACACTTTCAAAACCCTTTTTTTTACTGGTGCTTATGCGAGTGCATGCCTAGATGTAGAAATGGAGTATTTCCAGCGGAGTATGAAGGGTACTAGAATGTTTATTCAATGCTCAATGAATCTGTGTTGCCCTTTATAAACTTCTGTTGAAAGTTTTACGAACCCAACTGAAAGTCGGGGTCAACGGTCTCCCACATATTGAGAAGAATACTTCTTCCTAGGACGAGATCGAAGAGCCAACATTTTTACGAAAGGCTGGGGTGCTTGCAATTTAACGACCTTTATACACTTCTCGACCGTTGCAGGGAGTACACTTTCAAAACCCTTTTTTTTACTGGTGCTTATGCGAGTGCATGCCTAGATGTAGAAATGGAGTATTTCCAGCGGAGTATGAAGGGTACTAGAATGTTTATTCAATGCTCAATGAATCTGTGTTGCCCTTTATAAACTTCTGTTGAAAGTTTTACGAACCCAACTGAAAGTCGGGGTCAACGGTCTCCCACATATTGAGAAGAATACTTCTTCCTAGGACGAGATCGAAGAGCCAACATTTTTACGAAAGGCTGGGGTGCTTGCAATTTAACGACCTTTATACACTTCTCGACCGTTGCAGGGAGTACACTTTCAAAACCCTTTTTTTTACTGGTGCTTATGCGAGTGCATGCCTAGATGTAGAAATGGAGTATTTCCAGCGGAGTATGAAGGGTACTAGAATGTTTATTCAATGCTCAATGAATCTGTGTTGCCCTTTATAAACTTCTGTTGAAAGTTTTACGAACCCAACTGAAAGTCGGGGTCAACGGTCTCCCACATATTGAGAAGAATACTTCTTCCTAGGACGAGATCGAAGAGCCAACATTTTTACGAAAGGCTGGGGTGCTTGCAATTTAACGACCTTTATACACTTCTCGACCGTTGCAGGGAGTACACTTTCAAAACCCTTTTTTTTTTTTTACTGGTGCTTATGCGAGTGCATGCCTAGATGTAGAAATGGAGTATTTCCAGCGGAGTATGAAGGGTACTAGAATGTTTATTCAATGCTCAATGAATCTGTGTTGCCCTTTATAAACTTCTGTTGAAAGTTTTACGAACCCAACTGAAAGTCGGGGTCAACGGTCTCCCACATATTGAGAAGAATACTTCTTCCTAGGACGAGATCGAAGAGCCAACATTTTTACGAAAGGCTGGGGTGCTTGCAATTTAACGACCTTTATACACTTCTCGACCGTTGCAGGGAGTACACTTTCAAAACCCCTTTTTTTTTACTGGTGCTTATGCGAGTGCATGCCTAGATGTAGAAATGGAGTATTTCCAGCGGAGTATGAAGGGTACTAGAATGTTTATTCAATGCTCAATGAATCTGTGTTGCCCTTTATAAACTTCTGTTGAAAGTTTTACGAACCCAACTGAAAGTCGGGGTCAACGGTCTCCCACATATTGAGAAGAATACTTCTTCCTAGGACGAGATCGAAGAGCCAACATTTTTACGAAAGGCTGGGGTGCTTGCAATTTAACGACCTTTATACACTTCTCGACCGTTGCAGGGAGTACACTTTCAAAACCCTTTTTTTTACTGGTGCTTATGCGAGTGCATGCCTAGATGTAGAAATGGAGTATTTCCAGCGGAGTATGAAGGGTACTAGAATGTTTATTCAATGCTCAATGAATCTGTGTTGCCCTTTATAAACTTCTGTTGAAAGTTTTACGAACCCAACTGAAAGTCGGGGTCAACGGTCTCCCACATATTGAGAAGAATACTTCTTCCTAGGACGAGATCGAAGAGCCAACATTTTTACGAAAGGCTGGGGTGCTTGCAATTTAACGACCTTTATACACTTCTCGACCGTTGCAGGGAGTACACTTTCAAAACCCTTTTTTTTTACTGGTGCTTATGCGAGTGCATGCCTAGATGTAGAAATGGAGTATTTCCAGCGGAGTATGAAGGGTACTAGAATGTTTATTCAATGCTCAATGAATCTGTGTTGCCCTTTATAAACTTCTGTTGAAAGTTTTACGAACCCAACTGAAAGTCGGGGTCAACGGTCTCCCACATATTGAGAAGAATACTTCTTCCTAGGACGAGATCGAAGAGCCAACATTTTTACGAAAGGCTGGGGTGCTTGCAATTTAACGACCTTTATACACTTCTCGACCGTTGCAGGGAGTACACTTTCAAAACCCTTTTTTTTACTGGTGCTTATGCGAGTGCATGCCTAGATGTAGAAATGGAGTATTTCCAGCGGAGTATGAAGGGTACTAGAATGTTTATTCAATGCTCAATGAATCTGTGTTGCCCTTTATAAACTTCTGTTGAAAGTTTTACGAACCCAACTGAAAGTCGGGGTCAACGGTCTCCCACATATTGAGAAGAATACTTCTTCCTAGGACGAGATCGAAGAGCCAACATTTTTACGAAAGGCTGGGGTGCTTGCAATTTAACGACCTTTATACACTTCTCGACCGTTGCAGGGAGTACACTTTCAAAACCCTTTTTTTTTTACTGGTGCTTATGCGAGTGCATGCCTAGATGTAGAAATGGAGTATTTCCAGCGGAGTATGAAGGGTACTAGAATGTTTATTCAATGCTCAATGAATCTGTGTTGCCCTTTATAAACTTCTGTTGAAAGTTTTACGAACCCAACTGAAAGTCGGGGTCAACGGTCTCCCACATATTGAGAAGAATACTTCTTCCTAGGACGAGATCGAAGAGCCAACATTTTTACGAAAGGCTGGGGTGCTTGCAATTTAACGACCTTTATACACTTCTCGACCGTTGCAGGGAGTACACTTTCAAAACCCTTTTTTTTTTTACTGGTGCTTATGCGAGTGCATGCCTAGATGTAGAAATGGAGTATTTCCAGCGGAGTATGAAGGGTACTAGAATGTTTATTCAATGCTCAATGAATCTGTGTTGCCCTTTATAAACTTCTGTTGAAAGTTTTACGAACCCAACTGAAAGTCGGGGTCAACGGTCTCCCACATATTGAGAAGAATACTTCTTCCTAGGACGAGATCGAAGAGCCAACATTTTTACGAAAGGCTGGGGTGCTTGCAATTTAACGACCTTTATACACTTCTCGACCGTTGCAGGGAGTACACTTTCAAAACCCTTTTTTTTACTGGTGCTTATGCGAGTGCATGCCTAGATGTAGAAATGGAGTATTTCCAGCGGAGTATGAAGGGTACTAGAATGTTTATTCAATGCTCAATGAATCTGTGTTGCCCTTTATAAACTTCTGTTGAAAGTTTTACGAACCCAACTGAAAGTCGGGGTCAACGGTCTCCCACATATTGAGAAGAATACTTCTTCCTAGGACGAGATCGAAGAGCCAACATTTTTACGAAAGGCTGGGGTGCTTGCAATTTAACGACCTTTATACACTTCTCGACCGTTGCAGGGAGTACACTTTCAAAACCCTTTTTTTTACTGGTGCTTATGCGAGTGCATGCCTAGATGTAGAAATGGAGTATTTCCAGCGGAGTATGAAGGGTACTAGAATGTTTATTCAATGCTCAATGAATCTGTGTTGCCCTTTATAAACTTCTGTTGAAAGTTTTACGAACCCAACTGAAAGTCGGGGTCAACGGTCTCCCACATATTGAGAAGAATACTTCTTCCTAGGACGAGATCGAAGAGCCAACATTTTTACGAAAGGCTGGGGTGCTTGCAATTTAACGACCTTTATACACTTCTCGACCGTTGCAGGGAGTACACTTTCAAAACCCTTTTTTTTTACTGGTGCTTATGCGAGTGCATGCCTAGATGTAGAAATGGAGTATTTCCAGCGGAGTATGAAGGGTACTAGAATGTTTATTCAATGCTCAATGAATCTGTGTTGCCCTTTATAAACTTCTGTTGAAAGTTTTACGAACCCAACTGAAAGTCGGGGTCAACGGTCTCCCACATATTGAGAAGAATACTTCTTCCTAGGACGAGATCGAAGAGCCAACATTTTTACGAAAGGCTGGGGTGCTTGCAATTTAACGACCTTTATACACTTCTCGACCGTTGCAGGGAGTACACTTTCAAAACCCTTTTTTTTTTACTGGTGCTTATGCGAGTGCATGCCTAGATGTAGAAATGGAGTATTTCCAGCGGAGTATGAAGGGTACTAGAATGTTTATTCAATGCTCAATGAATCTGTGTTGCCCTTTATAAACTTCTGTTGAAAGTTTTACGAACCCAACTGAAAGTCGGGGTCAACGGTCTCCCACATATTGAGAAGAATACTTCTTCCTAGGACGAGATCGAAGAGCCAACATTTTTACGAAAGGCTGGGGTGCTTGCAATTTAACGACCTTTATACACTTCTCGACCGTTGCAGGGAGTACACTTTCAAAACCCTTTTTTTTACTGGTGCTTATGCGAGTGCATGCCTAGATGTAGAAATGGAGTATTTCCAGCGGAGTATGAAGGGTACTAGAATGTTTATTCAATGCTCAATGAATCTGTGTTGCCCTTTATAAACTTCTGTTGAAAGTTTTACGAACCCAACTGAAAGTCGGGGTCAACGGTCTCCCACATATTGAGAAGAATACTTCTTCCTAGGACGAGATCGAAGAGCCAACATTTTTACGAAAGGCTGGGGTGCTTGCAATTTAACGACCTTTATACACTTCTCGACCGTTGCAGGGAGTACACTTTCAAAACCCTTTTTTTTTTACTGGTGCTTATGCGAGTGCATGCCTAGATGTAGAAATGGAGTATTTCCAGCGGAGTATGAAGGGTACTAGAATGTTTATTCAATGCTCAATGAATCTGTGTTGCCCTTTATAAACTTCTGTTGAAAGTTTTACGAACCCAACTGAAAGTCGGGGTCAACGGTCTCCCACATATTGAGAAGAATACTTCTTCCTAGGACGAGATCGAAGAGCCAACATTTTTACGAAAGGCTGGGGTGCTTGCAATTTAACGACCTTTATACACTTCTCGACCGTTGCAGGGAGTACACTTTCAAAACCCTTTTTTTTTTACTGGTGCTTATGCGAGTGCATGCCTAGATGTAGAAATGGAGTATTTCCAGCGGAGTATGAAGGGTACTAGAATGTTTATTCAATGCTCAATGAATCTGTGTTGCCCTTTATAAACTTCTGTTGAAAGTTTTACGAACCCAACTGAAAGTCGGGGTCAACGGTCTCCCACATATTGAGAAGAATACTTCTTCCTAGGACGAGATCGAAGAGCCAACATTTTTACGAAAGGCTGGGGTGCTTGCAATTTAACGACCTTTATACACTTCTCGACCGTTGCAGGGAGTACACTTTCAAAACCCCTTTTTTTTTACTGGTGCTTATGCGAGTGCATGCCTAGATGTAGAAATGGAGTATTTCCAGCGGAGTATGAAGGGTACTAGAATGTTTATTCAATGCTCAATGAATCTGTGTTGCCCTTTATAAACTTCTGTTGAAAGTTTTACGAACCCAACTGAAAGTCGGGGTCAACGGTCTCCCACATATTGAGAAGAATACTTCTTCCTAGGACGAGATCGAAGAGCCAACATTTTTACGAAAGGCTGGGGTGCTTGCAATTTAACGACCTTTATACACTTCTCGACCGTTGCAGGGAGTACACTTTCAAAACCCTTTTTTTTACTGGTGCTTATGCGAGTGCATGCCTAGATGTAGAAATGGAGTATTTCCAGCGGAGTATGAAGGGTACTAGAATGTTTATTCAATGCTCAATGAATCTGTGTTGCCCTTTATAAACTTCTGTTGAAAGTTTTACGAACCCAACTGAAAGTCGGGGTCAACGGTCTCCCACATATTGAGAAGAATACTTCTTCCTAGGACGAGATCGAAGAGCCAACATTTTTACGAAAGGCTGGGGTGCTTGCAATTTAACGACCTTTATACACTTCTCGACCGTTGCAGGGAGTACACTTTCAAAACCCTTTTTTTTTACTGGTGCTTATGCGAGTGCATGCCTAGATGTAGAAATGGAGTATTTCCAGCGGAGTATGAAGGGTACTAGAATGTTTATTCAATGCTCAATGAATCTGTGTTGCCCTTTATAAACTTCTGTTGAAAGTTTTACGAACCCAACTGAAAGTCGGGGTCAACGGTCTCCCACATATTGAGAAGAATACTTCTTCCTAGGACGAGATCGAAGAGCCAACATTTTTACGAAAGGCTGGGGTGCTTGCAATTTAACGACCTTTATACACTTCTCGACCGTTGCAGGGAGTACACTTTCAAAACCCTTTTTTTTTACTGGTGCTTATGCGAGTGCATGCCTAGATGTAGAAATGGAGTATTTCCAGCGGAGTATGAAGGGTACTAGAATGTTTATTCAATGCTCAATGAATCTGTGTTGCCCTTTATAAACTTCTGTTGAAAGTTTTACGAACCCAACTGAAAGTCGGGGTCAACGGTCTCCCACATATTGAGAAGAATACTTCTTCCTAGGACGAGATCGAAGAGCCAACATTTTTACGAAAGGCTGGGGTGCTTGCAATTTAACGACCTTTATACACTTCTCGACCGTTGCAGGGAGTACACTTTCAAAACCCTTTTTTTTTACTGGTGCTTATGCGAGTGCATGCCTAGATGTAGAAATGGAGTATTTCCAGCGGAGTATGAAGGGTACTAGAATGTTTATTCAATGCTCAATGAATCTGTGTTGCCCTTTATAAACTTCTGTTGAAAGTTTTACGAACCCAACTGAAAGTCGGGGTCAACGGTCTCCCACATATTGAGAAGAATACTTCTTCCTAGGACGAGATCGAAGAGCCAACATTTTTACGAAAGGCTGGGGTGCTTGCAATTTAACGACCTTTATACACTTCTCGACCGTTGCAGGGAGTACACTTTCAAAACCCTTTTTTTTTACTGGTGCTTATGCGAGTGCATGCCTAGATGTAGAAATGGAGTATTTCCAGCGGAGTATGAAGGGTACTAGAATGTTTATTCAATGCTCAATGAATCTGTGTTGCCCTTTATAAACTTCTGTTGAAAGTTTTACGAACCCAACTGAAAGTCGGGGTCAACGGTCTCCCACATATTGAGAAGAATACTTCTTCCTAGGACGAGATCGAAGAGCCAACATTTTTACGAAAGGCTGGGGTGCTTGCAATTTAACGACCTTTATACACTTCTCGACCGTTGCAGGGAGTACACTTTCAAAACCCTTTTTTTTTTTACTGGTGCTTATGCGAGTGCATGCCTAGATGTAGAAATGGAGTATTTCCAGCGGAGTATGAAGGGTACTAGAATGTTTATTCAATGCTCAATGAATCTGTGTTGCCCTTTATAAACTTCTGTTGAAAGTTTTACGAACCCAACTGAAAGTCGGGGTCAACGGTCTCCCACATATTGAGAAGAATACTTCTTCCTAGGACGAGATCGAAGAGCCAACATTTTTACGAAAGGCTGGGGTGCTTGCAATTTAACGACCTTTATACACTTCTCGACCGTTGCAGGGAGTACACTTTCAAAACCCTTTTTTTTACTGGTGCTTATGCGAGTGCATGCCTAGATGTAGAAATGGAGTATTTCCAGCGGAGTATGAAGGGTACTAGAATGTTTATTCAATGCTCAATGAATCTGTGTTGCCCTTTATAAACTTCTGTTGAAAGTTTTACGAACCCAACTGAAAGTCGGGGTCAACGGTCTCCCACATATTGAGAAGAATACTTCTTCCTAGGACGAGATCGAAGAGCCAACATTTTTACGAAAGGCTGGGGTGCTTGCAATTTAACGACCTTTATACACTTCTCGACCGTTGCAGGGAGTACACTTTCAAAACCCTTTTTTTTTACTGGTGCTTATGCGAGTGCATGCCTAGATGTAGAAATGGAGTATTTCCAGCGGAGTATGAAGGGTACTAGAATGTTTATTCAATGCTCAATGAATCTGTGTTGCCCTTTATAAACTTCTGTTGAAAGTTTTACGAACCCAACTGAAAGTCGGGGTCAACGGTCTCCCACATATTGAGAAGAATACTTCTTCCTAGGACGAGATCGAAGAGCCAACATTTTTACGAAAGGCTGGGGTGCTTGCAATTTAACGACCTTTATACACTTCTCGACCGTTGCAGGGAGTACACTTTCAAAACCCTTTTTTTTACTGGTGCTTATGCGAGTGCATGCCTAGATGTAGAAATGGAGTATTTCCAGCGGAGTATGAAGGGTACTAGAATGTTTATTCAATGCTCAATGAATCTGTGTTGCCCTTTATAAACTTCTGTTGAAAGTTTTACGAACCCAACTGAAAGTCGGGGTCAACGGTCTCCCACATATTGAGAAGAATACTTCTTCCTAGGACGAGATCGAAGAGCCAACATTTTTACGAAAGGCTGGGGTGCTTGCAATTTAACGACCTTTATACACTTCTCGACCGTTGCAGGGAGTACACTTTCAAAACCCTTTTTTTTTACTGGTGCTTATGCGAGTGCATGCCTAGATGTAGAAATGGAGTATTTCCAGCGGAGTATGAAGGGTACTAGAATGTTTATTCAATGCTCAATGAATCTGTGTTGCCCTTTATAAACTTCTGTTGAAAGTTTTACGAACCCAACTGAAAGTCGGGGTCAACGGTCTCCCACATATTGAGAAGAATACTTCTTCCTAGGACGAGATCGAAGAGCCAACATTTTTACGAAAGGCTGGGGTGCTTGCAATTTAACGACCTTTATACACTTCTCGACCGTTGCAGGGAGTACACTTTCAAAACCCTTTTTTTTACTGGTGCTTATGCGAGTGCATGCCTAGATGTAGAAATGGAGTATTTCCAGCGGAGTATGAAGGGTACTAGAATGTTTATTCAATGCTCAATGAATCTGTGTTGCCCTTTATAAACTTCTGTTGAAAGTTTTACGAACCCAACTGAAAGTCGGGGTCAACGGTCTCCCACATATTGAGAAGAATACTTCTTCCTAGGACGAGATCGAAGAGCCAACATTTTTACGAAAGGCTGGGGTGCTTGCAATTTAACGACCTTTATACACTTCTCGACCGTTGCAGGGAGTACACTTTCAAAACCCTTTTTTTTTACTGGTGCTTATGCGAGTGCATGCCTAGATGTAGAAATGGAGTATTTCCAGCGGAGTATGAAGGGTACTAGAATGTTTATTCAATGCTCAATGAATCTGTGTTGCCCTTTATAAACTTCTGTTGAAAGTTTTACGAACCCAACTGAAAGTCGGGGTCAACGGTCTCCCACATATTGAGAAGAATACTTCTTCCTAGGACGAGATCGAAGAGCCAACATTTTTACGAAAGGCTGGGGTGCTTGCAATTTAACGACCTTTATACACTTCTCGACCGTTGCAGGGAGTACACTTTCAAAACCCTTTTTTTTACTGGTGCTTATGCGAGTGCATGCCTAGATGTAGAAATGGAGTATTTCCAGCGGAGTATGAAGGGTACTAGAATGTTTATTCAATGCTCAATGAATCTGTGTTGCCCTTTATAAACTTCTGTTGAAAGTTTTACGAACCCAACTGAAAGTCGGGGTCAACGGTCTCCCACATATTGAGAAGAATACTTCTTCCTAGGACGAGATCGAAGAGCCAACATTTTTACGAAAGGCTGGGGTGCTTGCAATTTAACGACCTTTATACACTTCTCGACCGTTGCAGGGAGTACACTTTCAAAACCCTTTTTTTTTTACTGGTGCTTATGCGAGTGCATGCCTAGATGTAGAAATGGAGTATTTCCAGCGGAGTATGAAGGGTACTAGAATGTTTATTCAATGCTCAATGAATCTGTGTTGCCCTTTATAAACTTCTGTTGAAAGTTTTACGAACCCAACTGAAAGTCGGGGTCAACGGTCTCCCACATATTGAGAAGAATACTTCTTCCTAGGACGAGATCGAAGAGCCAACATTTTTACGAAAGGCTGGGGTGCTTGCAATTTAACGACCTTTATACACTTCTCGACCGTTGCAGGGAGTACACTTTCAAAACCCTTTTTTTTTTACTGGTGCTTATGCGAGTGCATGCCTAGATGTAGAAATGGAGTATTTCCAGCGGAGTATGAAGGGTACTAGAATGTTTATTCAATGCTCAATGAATCTGTGTTGCCCTTTATAAACTTCTGTTGAAAGTTTTACGAACCCAACTGAAAGTCGGGGTCAACGGTCTCCCACATATTGAGAAGAATACTTCTTCCTAGGACGAGATCGAAGAGCCAACATTTTTACGAAAGGCTGGGGTGCTTGCAATTTAACGACCTTTATACACTTCTCGACCGTTGCAGGGAGTACACTTTCAAAACCCTTTTTTTTTACTGGTGCTTATGCGAGTGCATGCCTAGATGTAGAAATGGAGTATTTCCAGCGGAGTATGAAGGGTACTAGAATGTTTATTCAATGCTCAATGAATCTGTGTTGCCCTTTATAAACTTCTGTTGAAAGTTTTACGAACCCAACTGAAAGTCGGGGTCAACGGTCTCCCACATATTGAGAAGAATACTTCTTCCTAGGACGAGATCGAAGAGCCAACATTTTTACGAAAGGCTGGGGTGCTTGCAATTTAACGACCTTTATACACTTCTCGACCGTTGCAGGGAGTACACTTTCAAAACCCTTTTTTTTACTGGTGCTTATGCGAGTGCATGCCTAGATGTAGAAATGGAGTATTTCCAGCGGAGTATGAAGGGTACTAGAATGTTTATTCAATGCTCAATGAATCTGTGTTGCCCTTTATAAACTTCTGTTGAAAGTTTTACGAACCCAACTGAAAGTCGGGGTCAACGGTCTCCCACATATTGAGAAGAATACTTCTTCCTAGGACGAGATCGAAGAGCCAACATTTTTACGAAAGGCTGGGGTGCTTGCAATTTAACGACCTTTATACACTTCTCGACCGTTGCAGGGAGTACACTTTCAAAACCCTTTTTTTTTTTACTGGTGCTTATGCGAGTGCATGCCTAGATGTAGAAATGGAGTATTTCCAGCGGAGTATGAAGGGTACTAGAATGTTTATTCAATGCTCAATGAATCTGTGTTGCCCTTTATAAACTTCTGTTGAAAGTTTTACGAACCCAACTGAAAGTCGGGGTCAACGGTCTCCCACATATTGAGAAGAATACTTCTTCCTAGGACGAGATCGAAGAGCCAACATTTTTACGAAAGGCTGGGGTGCTTGCAATTTAACGACCTTTATACACTTCTCGACCGTTGCAGGGAGTACACTTTCAAAACCCTTTTTTTTACTGGTGCTTATGCGAGTGCATGCCTAGATGTAGAAATGGAGTATTTCCAGCGGAGTATGAAGGGTACTAGAATGTTTATTCAATGCTCAATGAATCTGTGTTGCCCTTTATAAACTTCTGTTGAAAGTTTTACGAACCCAACTGAAAGTCGGGGTCAACGGTCTCCCACATATTGAGAAGAATACTTCTTCCTAGGACGAGATCGAAGAGCCAACATTTTTACGAAAGGCTGGGGTGCTTGCAATTTAACGACCTTTATACACTTCTCGACCGTTGCAGGGAGTACACTTTCAAAACCCTTTTTTTTACTGGTGCTTATGCGAGTGCATGCCTAGATGTAGAAATGGAGTATTTCCAGCGGAGTATGAAGGGTACTAGAATGTTTATTCAATGCTCAATGAATCTGTGTTGCCCTTTATAAACTTCTGTTGAAAGTTTTACGAACCCAACTGAAAGTCGGGGTCAACGGTCTCCCACATATTGAGAAGAATACTTCTTCCTAGGACGAGATCGAAGAGCCAACATTTTTACGAAAGGCTGGGGTGCTTGCAATTTAACGACCTTTATACACTTCTCGACCGTTGCAGGGAGTACACTTTCAAAACCCTTTTTTTTACTGGTGCTTATGCGAGTGCATGCCTAGATGTAGAAATGGAGTATTTCCAGCGGAGTATGAAGGGTACTAGAATGTTTATTCAATGCTCAATGAATCTGTGTTGCCCTTTATAAACTTCTGTTGAAAGTTTTACGAACCCAACTGAAAGTCGGGGTCAACGGTCTCCCACATATTGAGAAGAATACTTCTTCCTAGGACGAGATCGAAGAGCCAACATTTTTACGAAAGGCTGGGGTGCTTGCAATTTAACGACCTTTATACACTTCTCGACCGTTGCAGGGAGTACACTTTCAAAACCCTTTTTTTTTTACTGGTGCTTATGCGAGTGCATGCCTAGATGTAGAAATGGAGTATTTCCAGCGGAGTATGAAGGGTACTAGAATGTTTATTCAATGCTCAATGAATCTGTGTTGCCCTTTATAAACTTCTGTTGAAAGTTTTACGAACCCAACTGAAAGTCGGGGTCAACGGTCTCCCACATATTGAGAAGAATACTTCTTCCTAGGACGAGATCGAAGAGCCAACATTTTTACGAAAGGCTGGGGTGCTTGCAATTTAACGACCTTTATACACTTCTCGACCGTTGCAGGGAGTACACTTTCAAAACCCCTTTTTTTTTACTGGTGCTTATGCGAGTGCATGCCTAGATGTAGAAATGGAGTATTTCCAGCGGAGTATGAAGGGTACTAGAATGTTTATTCAATGCTCAATGAATCTGTGTTGCCCTTTATAAACTTCTGTTGAAAGTTTTACGAACCCAACTGAAAGTCGGGGTCAACGGTCTCCCACATATTGAGAAGAATACTTCTTCCTAGGACGAGATCGAAGAGCCAACATTTTTACGAAAGGCTGGGGTGCTTGCAATTTAACGACCTTTATACACTTCTCGACCGTTGCAGGGAGTACACTTTCAAAACCCTTTTTTTTTACTGGTGCTTATGCGAGTGCATGCCTAGATGTAGAAATGGAGTATTTCCAGCGGAGTATGAAGGGTACTAGAATGTTTATTCAATGCTCAATGAATCTGTGTTGCCCTTTATAAACTTCTGTTGAAAGTTTTACGAACCCAACTGAAAGTCGGGGTCAACGGTCTCCCACATATTGAGAAGAATACTTCTTCCTAGGACGAGATCGAAGAGCCAACATTTTTACGAAAGGCTGGGGTGCTTGCAATTTAACGACCTTTATACACTTCTCGACCGTTGCAGGGAGTACACTTTCAAAACCCTTTTTTTTTACTGGTGCTTATGCGAGTGCATGCCTAGATGTAGAAATGGAGTATTTCCAGCGGAGTATGAAGGGTACTAGAATGTTTATTCAATGCTCAATGAATCTGTGTTGCCCTTTATAAACTTCTGTTGAAAGTTTTACGAACCCAACTGAAAGTCGGGGTCAACGGTCTCCCACATATTGAGAAGAATACTTCTTCCTAGGACGAGATCGAAGAGCCAACATTTTTACGAAAGGCTGGGGTGCTTGCAATTTAACGACCTTTATACACTTCTCGACCGTTGCAGGGAGTACACTTTCAAAACCCTTTTTTTTACTGGTGCTTATGCGAGTGCATGCCTAGATGTAGAAATGGAGTATTTCCAGCGGAGTATGAAGGGTACTAGAATGTTTATTCAATGCTCAATGAATCTGTGTTGCCCTTTATAAACTTCTGTTGAAAGTTTTACGAACCCAACTGAAAGTCGGGGTCAACGGTCTCCCACATATTGAGAAGAATACTTCTTCCTAGGACGAGATCGAAGAGCCAACATTTTTACGAAAGGCTGGGGTGCTTGCAATTTAACGACCTTTATACACTTCTCGACCGTTGCAGGGAGTACACTTTCAAAACCCTTTTTTTTTTACTGGTGCTTATGCGAGTGCATGCCTAGATGTAGAAATGGAGTATTTCCAGCGGAGTATGAAGGGTACTAGAATGTTTATTCAATGCTCAATGAATCTGTGTTGCCCTTTATAAACTTCTGTTGAAAGTTTTACGAACCCAACTGAAAGTCGGGGTCAACGGTCTCCCACATATTGAGAAGAATACTTCTTCCTAGGACGAGATCGAAGAGCCAACATTTTTACGAAAGGCTGGGGTGCTTGCAATTTAACGACCTTTATACACTTCTCGACCGTTGCAGGGAGTACACTTTCAAAACCCTTTTTTTTTTTACTGGTGCTTATGCGAGTGCATGCCTAGATGTAGAAATGGAGTATTTCCAGCGGAGTATGAAGGGTACTAGAATGTTTATTCAATGCTCAATGAATCTGTGTTGCCCTTTATAAACTTCTGTTGAAAGTTTTACGAACCCAACTGAAAGTCGGGGTCAACGGTCTCCCACATATTGAGAAGAATACTTCTTCCTAGGACGAGATCGAAGAGCCAACATTTTTACGAAAGGCTGGGGTGCTTGCAATTTAACGACCTTTATACACTTCTCGACCGTTGCAGGGAGTACACTTTCAAAACCCTTTTTTTTACTGGTGCTTATGCGAGTGCATGCCTAGATGTAGAAATGGAGTATTTCCAGCGGAGTATGAAGGGTACTAGAATGTTTATTCAATGCTCAATGAATCTGTGTTGCCCTTTATAAACTTCTGTTGAAAGTTTTACGAACCCAACTGAAAGTCGGGGTCAACGGTCTCCCACATATTGAGAAGAATACTTCTTCCTAGGACGAGATCGAAGAGCCAACATTTTTACGAAAGGCTGGGGTGCTTGCAATTTAACGACCTTTATACACTTCTCGACCGTTGCAGGGAGTACACTTTCAAAACCCTTTTTTTTTTTTACTGGTGCTTATGCGAGTGCATGCCTAGATGTAGAAATGGAGTATTTCCAGCGGAGTATGAAGGGTACTAGAATGTTTATTCAATGCTCAATGAATCTGTGTTGCCCTTTATAAACTTCTGTTGAAAGTTTTACGAACCCAACTGAAAGTCGGGGTCAACGGTCTCCCACATATTGAGAAGAATACTTCTTCCTAGGACGAGATCGAAGAGCCAACATTTTTACGAAAGGCTGGGGTGCTTGCAATTTAACGACCTTTATACACTTCTCGACCGTTGCAGGGAGTACACTTTCAAAACCCTTTTTTTTACTGGTGCTTATGCGAGTGCATGCCTAGATGTAGAAATGGAGTATTTCCAGCGGAGTATGAAGGGTACTAGAATGTTTATTCAATGCTCAATGAATCTGTGTTGCCCTTTATAAACTTCTGTTGAAAGTTTTACGAACCCAACTGAAAGTCGGGGTCAACGGTCTCCCACATATTGAGAAGAATACTTCTTCCTAGGACGAGATCGAAGAGCCAACATTTTTACGAAAGGCTGGGGTGCTTGCAATTTAACGACCTTTATACACTTCTCGACCGTTGCAGGGAGTACACTTTCAAAACCCTTTTTTTTACTGGTGCTTATGCGAGTGCATGCCTAGATGTAGAAATGGAGTATTTCCAGCGGAGTATGAAGGGTACTAGAATGTTTATTCAATGCTCAATGAATCTGTGTTGCCCTTTATAAACTTCTGTTGAAAGTTTTACGAACCCAACTGAAAGTCGGGGTCAACGGTCTCCCACATATTGAGAAGAATACTTCTTCCTAGGACGAGATCGAAGAGCCAACATTTTTACGAAAGGCTGGGGTGCTTGCAATTTAACGACCTTTATACACTTCTCGACCGTTGCAGGGAGTACACTTTCAAAACCCTTTTTTTTTACTGGTGCTTATGCGAGTGCATGCCTAGATGTAGAAATGGAGTATTTCCAGCGGAGTATGAAGGGTACTAGAATGTTTATTCAATGCTCAATGAATCTGTGTTGCCCTTTATAAACTTCTGTTGAAAGTTTTACGAACCCAACTGAAAGTCGGGGTCAACGGTCTCCCACATATTGAGAAGAATACTTCTTCCTAGGACGAGATCGAAGAGCCAACATTTTTACGAAAGGCTGGGGTGCTTGCAATTTAACGACCTTTATACACTTCTCGACCGTTGCAGGGAGTACACTTTCAAAACCCTTTTTTTTACTGGTGCTTATGCGAGTGCATGCCTAGATGTAGAAATGGAGTATTTCCAGCGGAGTATGAAGGGTACTAGAATGTTTATTCAATGCTCAATGAATCTGTGTTGCCCTTTATAAACTTCTGTTGAAAGTTTTACGAACCCAACTGAAAGTCGGGGTCAACGGTCTCCCACATATTGAGAAGAATACTTCTTCCTAGGACGAGATCGAAGAGCCAACATTTTTACGAAAGGCTGGGGTGCTTGCAATTTAACGACCTTTATACACTTCTCGACCGTTGCAGGGAGTACACTTTCAAAACCCTTTTTTTTTTTTACTGGTGCTTATGCGAGTGCATGCCTAGATGTAGAAATGGAGTATTTCCAGCGGAGTATGAAGGGTACTAGAATGTTTATTCAATGCTCAATGAATCTGTGTTGCCCTTTATAAACTTCTGTTGAAAGTTTTACGAACCCAACTGAAAGTCGGGGTCAACGGTCTCCCACATATTGAGAAGAATACTTCTTCCTAGGACGAGATCGAAGAGCCAACATTTTTACGAAAGGCTGGGGTGCTTGCAATTTAACGACCTTTATACACTTCTCGACCGTTGCAGGGAGTACACTTTCAAAACCCTTTTTTTTTTACTGGTGCTTATGCGAGTGCATGCCTAGATGTAGAAATGGAGTATTTCCAGCGGAGTATGAAGGGTACTAGAATGTTTATTCAATGCTCAATGAATCTGTGTTGCCCTTTATAAACTTCTGTTGAAAGTTTTACGAACCCAACTGAAAGTCGGGGTCAACGGTCTCCCACATATTGAGAAGAATACTTCTTCCTAGGACGAGATCGAAGAGCCAACATTTTTACGAAAGGCTGGGGTGCTTGCAATTTAACGACCTTTATACACTTCTCGACCGTTGCAGGGAGTACACTTTCAAAACCCTTTTTTTTACTGGTGCTTATGCGAGTGCATGCCTAGATGTAGAAATGGAGTATTTCCAGCGGAGTATGAAGGGTACTAGAATGTTTATTCAATGCTCAATGAATCTGTGTTGCCCTTTATAAACTTCTGTTGAAAGTTTTACGAACCCAACTGAAAGTCGGGGTCAACGGTCTCCCACATATTGAGAAGAATACTTCTTCCTAGGACGAGATCGAAGAGCCAACATTTTTACGAAAGGCTGGGGTGCTTGCAATTTAACGACCTTTATACACTTCTCGACCGTTGCAGGGAGTACACTTTCAAAACCCTTTTTTTTTTTACTGGTGCTTATGCGAGTGCATGCCTAGATGTAGAAATGGAGTATTTCCAGCGGAGTATGAAGGGTACTAGAATGTTTATTCAATGCTCAATGAATCTGTGTTGCCCTTTATAAACTTCTGTTGAAAGTTTTACGAACCCAACTGAAAGTCGGGGTCAACGGTCTCCCACATATTGAGAAGAATACTTCTTCCTAGGACGAGATCGAAGAGCCAACATTTTTACGAAAGGCTGGGGTGCTTGCAATTTAACGACCTTTATACACTTCTCGACCGTTGCAGGGAGTACACTTTCAAAACCCTTTTTTTTTACTGGTGCTTATGCGAGTGCATGCCTAGATGTAGAAATGGAGTATTTCCAGCGGAGTATGAAGGGTACTAGAATGTTTATTCAATGCTCAATGAATCTGTGTTGCCCTTTATAAACTTCTGTTGAAAGTTTTACGAACCCAACTGAAAGTCGGGGTCAACGGTCTCCCACATATTGAGAAGAATACTTCTTCCTAGGACGAGATCGAAGAGCCAACATTTTTACGAAAGGCTGGGGTGCTTGCAATTTAACGACCTTTATACACTTCTCGACCGTTGCAGGGAGTACACTTTCAAAACCCTTTTTTTTACTGGTGCTTATGCGAGTGCATGCCTAGATGTAGAAATGGAGTATTTCCAGCGGAGTATGAAGGGTACTAGAATGTTTATTCAATGCTCAATGAATCTGTGTTGCCCTTTATAAACTTCTGTTGAAAGTTTTACGAACCCAACTGAAAGTCGGGGTCAACGGTCTCCCACATATTGAGAAGAATACTTCTTCCTAGGACGAGATCGAAGAGCCAACATTTTTACGAAAGGCTGGGGTGCTTGCAATTTAACGACCTTTATACACTTCTCGACCGTTGCAGGGAGTACACTTTCAAAACCCTTTTTTTTTTTACTGGTGCTTATGCGAGTGCATGCCTAGATGTAGAAATGGAGTATTTCCAGCGGAGTATGAAGGGTACTAGAATGTTTATTCAATGCTCAATGAATCTGTGTTGCCCTTTATAAACTTCTGTTGAAAGTTTTACGAACCCAACTGAAAGTCGGGGTCAACGGTCTCCCACATATTGAGAAGAATACTTCTTCCTAGGACGAGATCGAAGAGCCAACATTTTTACGAAAGGCTGGGGTGCTTGCAATTTAACGACCTTTATACACTTCTCGACCGTTGCAGGGAGTACACTTTCAAAACCCTTTTTTTTACTGGTGCTTATGCGAGTGCATGCCTAGATGTAGAAATGGAGTATTTCCAGCGGAGTATGAAGGGTACTAGAATGTTTATTCAATGCTCAATGAATCTGTGTTGCCCTTTATAAACTTCTGTTGAAAGTTTTACGAACCCAACTGAAAGTCGGGGTCAACGGTCTCCCACATATTGAGAAGAATACTTCTTCCTAGGACGAGATCGAAGAGCCAACATTTTTACGAAAGGCTGGGGTGCTTGCAATTTAACGACCTTTATACACTTCTCGACCGTTGCAGGGAGTACACTTTCAAAACCCTTTTTTTTTACTGGTGCTTATGCGAGTGCATGCCTAGATGTAGAAATGGAGTATTTCCAGCGGAGTATGAAGGGTACTAGAATGTTTATTCAATGCTCAATGAATCTGTGTTGCCCTTTATAAACTTCTGTTGAAAGTTTTACGAACCCAACTGAAAGTCGGGGTCAACGGTCTCCCACATATTGAGAAGAATACTTCTTCCTAGGACGAGATCGAAGAGCCAACATTTTTACGAAAGGCTGGGGTGCTTGCAATTTAACGACCTTTATACACTTCTCGACCGTTGCAGGGAGTACACTTTCAAAACCCTTTTTTTTTACTGGTGCTTATGCGAGTGCATGCCTAGATGTAGAAATGGAGTATTTCCAGCGGAGTATGAAGGGTACTAGAATGTTTATTCAATGCTCAATGAATCTGTGTTGCCCTTTATAAACTTCTGTTGAAAGTTTTACGAACCCAACTGAAAGTCGGGGTCAACGGTCTCCCACATATTGAGAAGAATACTTCTTCCTAGGACGAGATCGAAGAGCCAACATTTTTACGAAAGGCTGGGGTGCTTGCAATTTAACGACCTTTATACACTTCTCGACCGTTGCAGGGAGTACACTTTCAAAACCCTTTTTTTTACTGGTGCTTATGCGAGTGCATGCCTAGATGTAGAAATGGAGTATTTCCAGCGGAGTATGAAGGGTACTAGAATGTTTATTCAATGCTCAATGAATCTGTGTTGCCCTTTATAAACTTCTGTTGAAAGTTTTACGAACCCAACTGAAAGTCGGGGTCAACGGTCTCCCACATATTGAGAAGAATACTTCTTCCTAGGACGAGATCGAAGAGCCAACATTTTTACGAAAGGCTGGGGTGCTTGCAATTTAACGACCTTTATACACTTCTCGACCGTTGCAGGGAGTACACTTTCAAAACCCTTTTTTTTTTTTACTGGTGCTTATGCGAGTGCATGCCTAGATGTAGAAATGGAGTATTTCCAGCGGAGTATGAAGGGTACTAGAATGTTTATTCAATGCTCAATGAATCTGTGTTGCCCTTTATAAACTTCTGTTGAAAGTTTTACGAACCCAACTGAAAGTCGGGGTCAACGGTCTCCCACATATTGAGAAGAATACTTCTTCCTAGGACGAGATCGAAGAGCCAACATTTTTACGAAAGGCTGGGGTGCTTGCAATTTAACGACCTTTATACACTTCTCGACCGTTGCAGGGAGTACACTTTCAAAACCCTTTTTTTTTACTGGTGCTTATGCGAGTGCATGCCTAGATGTAGAAATGGAGTATTTCCAGCGGAGTATGAAGGGTACTAGAATGTTTATTCAATGCTCAATGAATCTGTGTTGCCCTTTATAAACTTCTGTTGAAAGTTTTACGAACCCAACTGAAAGTCGGGGTCAACGGTCTCCCACATATTGAGAAGAATACTTCTTCCTAGGACGAGATCGAAGAGCCAACATTTTTACGAAAGGCTGGGGTGCTTGCAATTTAACGACCTTTATACACTTCTCGACCGTTGCAGGGAGTACACTTTCAAAACCCTTTTTTTTTTTACTGGTGCTTATGCGAGTGCATGCCTAGATGTAGAAATGGAGTATTTCCAGCGGAGTATGAAGGGTACTAGAATGTTTATTCAATGCTCAATGAATCTGTGTTGCCCTTTATAAACTTCTGTTGAAAGTTTTACGAACCCAACTGAAAGTCGGGGTCAACGGTCTCCCACATATTGAGAAGAATACTTCTTCCTAGGACGAGATCGAAGAGCCAACATTTTTACGAAAGGCTGGGGTGCTTGCAATTTAACGACCTTTATACACTTCTCGACCGTTGCAGGGAGTACACTTTCAAAACCCTTTTTTTTACTGGTGCTTATGCGAGTGCATGCCTAGATGTAGAAATGGAGTATTTCCAGCGGAGTATGAAGGGTACTAGAATGTTTATTCAATGCTCAATGAATCTGTGTTGCCCTTTATAAACTTCTGTTGAAAGTTTTACGAACCCAACTGAAAGTCGGGGTCAACGGTCTCCCACATATTGAGAAGAATACTTCTTCCTAGGACGAGATCGAAGAGCCAACATTTTTACGAAAGGCTGGGGTGCTTGCAATTTAACGACCTTTATACACTTCTCGACCGTTGCAGGGAGTACACTTTCAAAACCCTTTTTTTTACTGGTGCTTATGCGAGTGCATGCCTAGATGTAGAAATGGAGTATTTCCAGCGGAGTATGAAGGGTACTAGAATGTTTATTCAATGCTCAATGAATCTGTGTTGCCCTTTATAAACTTCTGTTGAAAGTTTTACGAACCCAACTGAAAGTCGGGGTCAACGGTCTCCCACATATTGAGAAGAATACTTCTTCCTAGGACGAGATCGAAGAGCCAACATTTTTACGAAAGGCTGGGGTGCTTGCAATTTAACGACCTTTATACACTTCTCGACCGTTGCAGGGAGTACACTTTCAAAACCCTTTTTTTTTTACTGGTGCTTATGCGAGTGCATGCCTAGATGTAGAAATGGAGTATTTCCAGCGGAGTATGAAGGGTACTAGAATGTTTATTCAATGCTCAATGAATCTGTGTTGCCCTTTATAAACTTCTGTTGAAAGTTTTACGAACCCAACTGAAAGTCGGGGTCAACGGTCTCCCACATATTGAGAAGAATACTTCTTCCTAGGACGAGATCGAAGAGCCAACATTTTTACGAAAGGCTGGGGTGCTTGCAATTTAACGACCTTTATACACTTCTCGACCGTTGCAGGGAGTACACTTTCAAAACCCTTTTTTTTACTGGTGCTTATGCGAGTGCATGCCTAGATGTAGAAATGGAGTATTTCCAGCGGAGTATGAAGGGTACTAGAATGTTTATTCAATGCTCAATGAATCTGTGTTGCCCTTTATAAACTTCTGTTGAAAGTTTTACGAACCCAACTGAAAGTCGGGGTCAACGGTCTCCCACATATTGAGAAGAATACTTCTTCCTAGGACGAGATCGAAGAGCCAACATTTTTACGAAAGGCTGGGGTGCTTGCAATTTAACGACCTTTATACACTTCTCGACCGTTGCAGGGAGTACACTTTCAAAACCCTTTTTTTTACTGGTGCTTATGCGAGTGCATGCCTAGATGTAGAAATGGAGTATTTCCAGCGGAGTATGAAGGGTACTAGAATGTTTATTCAATGCTCAATGAATCTGTGTTGCCCTTTATAAACTTCTGTTGAAAGTTTTACGAACCCAACTGAAAGTCGGGGTCAACGGTCTCCCACATATTGAGAAGAATACTTCTTCCTAGGACGAGATCGAAGAGCCAACATTTTTACGAAAGGCTGGGGTGCTTGCAATTTAACGACCTTTATACACTTCTCGACCGTTGCAGGGAGTACACTTTCAAAACCCTTTTTTTTTACTGGTGCTTATGCGAGTGCATGCCTAGATGTAGAAATGGAGTATTTCCAGCGGAGTATGAAGGGTACTAGAATGTTTATTCAATGCTCAATGAATCTGTGTTGCCCTTTATAAACTTCTGTTGAAAGTTTTACGAACCCAACTGAAAGTCGGGGTCAACGGTCTCCCACATATTGAGAAGAATACTTCTTCCTAGGACGAGATCGAAGAGCCAACATTTTTACGAAAGGCTGGGGTGCTTGCAATTTAACGACCTTTATACACTTCTCGACCGTTGCAGGGAGTACACTTTCAAAACCCTTTTTTTTACTGGTGCTTATGCGAGTGCATGCCTAGATGTAGAAATGGAGTATTTCCAGCGGAGTATGAAGGGTACTAGAATGTTTATTCAATGCTCAATGAATCTGTGTTGCCCTTTATAAACTTCTGTTGAAAGTTTTACGAACCCAACTGAAAGTCGGGGTCAACGGTCTCCCACATATTGAGAAGAATACTTCTTCCTAGGACGAGATCGAAGAGCCAACATTTTTACGAAAGGCTGGGGTGCTTGCAATTTAACGACCTTTATACACTTCTCGACCGTTGCAGGGAGTACACTTTCAAAACCCTTTTTTTTTACTGGTGCTTATGCGAGTGCATGCCTAGATGTAGAAATGGAGTATTTCCAGCGGAGTATGAAGGGTACTAGAATGTTTATTCAATGCTCAATGAATCTGTGTTGCCCTTTATAAACTTCTGTTGAAAGTTTTACGAACCCAACTGAAAGTCGGGGTCAACGGTCTCCCACATATTGAGAAGAATACTTCTTCCTAGGACGAGATCGAAGAGCCAACATTTTTACGAAAGGCTGGGGTGCTTGCAATTTAACGACCTTTATACACTTCTCGACCGTTGCAGGGAGTACACTTTCAAAACCCTTTTTTTTACTGGTGCTTATGCGAGTGCATGCCTAGATGTAGAAATGGAGTATTTCCAGCGGAGTATGAAGGGTACTAGAATGTTTATTCAATGCTCAATGAATCTGTGTTGCCCTTTATAAACTTCTGTTGAAAGTTTTACGAACCCAACTGAAAGTCGGGGTCAACGGTCTCCCACATATTGAGAAGAATACTTCTTCCTAGGACGAGATCGAAGAGCCAACATTTTTACGAAAGGCTGGGGTGCTTGCAATTTAACGACCTTTATACACTTCTCGACCGTTGCAGGGAGTACACTTTCAAAACCCTTTTTTTTTACTGGTGCTTATGCGAGTGCATGCCTAGATGTAGAAATGGAGTATTTCCAGCGGAGTATGAAGGGTACTAGAATGTTTATTCAATGCTCAATGAATCTGTGTTGCCCTTTATAAACTTCTGTTGAAAGTTTTACGAACCCAACTGAAAGTCGGGGTCAACGGTCTCCCACATATTGAGAAGAATACTTCTTCCTAGGACGAGATCGAAGAGCCAACATTTTTACGAAAGGCTGGGGTGCTTGCAATTTAACGACCTTTATACACTTCTCGACCGTTGCAGGGAGTACACTTTCAAAACCCTTTTTTTTTTACTGGTGCTTATGCGAGTGCATGCCTAGATGTAGAAATGGAGTATTTCCAGCGGAGTATGAAGGGTACTAGAATGTTTATTCAATGCTCAATGAATCTGTGTTGCCCTTTATAAACTTCTGTTGAAAGTTTTACGAACCCAACTGAAAGTCGGGGTCAACGGTCTCCCACATATTGAGAAGAATACTTCTTCCTAGGACGAGATCGAAGAGCCAACATTTTTACGAAAGGCTGGGGTGCTTGCAATTTAACGACCTTTATACACTTCTCGACCGTTGCAGGGAGTACACTTTCAAAACCCTTTTTTTTTACTGGTGCTTATGCGAGTGCATGCCTAGATGTAGAAATGGAGTATTTCCAGCGGAGTATGAAGGGTACTAGAATGTTTATTCAATGCTCAATGAATCTGTGTTGCCCTTTATAAACTTCTGTTGAAAGTTTTACGAACCCAACTGAAAGTCGGGGTCAACGGTCTCCCACATATTGAGAAGAATACTTCTTCCTAGGACGAGATCGAAGAGCCAACATTTTTACGAAAGGCTGGGGTGCTTGCAATTTAACGACCTTTATACACTTCTCGACCGTTGCAGGGAGTACACTTTCAAAACCCTTTTTTTTACTGGTGCTTATGCGAGTGCATGCCTAGATGTAGAAATGGAGTATTTCCAGCGGAGTATGAAGGGTACTAGAATGTTTATTCAATGCTCAATGAATCTGTGTTGCCCTTTATAAACTTCTGTTGAAAGTTTTACGAACCCAACTGAAAGTCGGGGTCAACGGTCTCCCACATATTGAGAAGAATACTTCTTCCTAGGACGAGATCGAAGAGCCAACATTTTTACGAAAGGCTGGGGTGCTTGCAATTTAACGACCTTTATACACTTCTCGACCGTTGCAGGGAGTACACTTTCAAAACCCTTTTTTTTTACTGGTGCTTATGCGAGTGCATGCCTAGATGTAGAAATGGAGTATTTCCAGCGGAGTATGAAGGGTACTAGAATGTTTATTCAATGCTCAATGAATCTGTGTTGCCCTTTATAAACTTCTGTTGAAAGTTTTACGAACCCAACTGAAAGTCGGGGTCAACGGTCTCCCACATATTGAGAAGAATACTTCTTCCTAGGACGAGATCGAAGAGCCAACATTTTTACGAAAGGCTGGGGTGCTTGCAATTTAACGACCTTTATACACTTCTCGACCGTTGCAGGGAGTACACTTTCAAAACCCTTTTTTTTACTGGTGCTTATGCGAGTGCATGCCTAGATGTAGAAATGGAGTATTTCCAGCGGAGTATGAAGGGTACTAGAATGTTTATTCAATGCTCAATGAATCTGTGTTGCCCTTTATAAACTTCTGTTGAAAGTTTTACGAACCCAACTGAAAGTCGGGGTCAACGGTCTCCCACATATTGAGAAGAATACTTCTTCCTAGGACGAGATCGAAGAGCCAACATTTTTACGAAAGGCTGGGGTGCTTGCAATTTAACGACCTTTATACACTTCTCGACCGTTGCAGGGAGTACACTTTCAAAACCCTTTTTTTTACTGGTGCTTATGCGAGTGCATGCCTAGATGTAGAAATGGAGTATTTCCAGCGGAGTATGAAGGGTACTAGAATGTTTATTCAATGCTCAATGAATCTGTGTTGCCCTTTATAAACTTCTGTTGAAAGTTTTACGAACCCAACTGAAAGTCGGGGTCAACGGTCTCCCACATATTGAGAAGAATACTTCTTCCTAGGACGAGATCGAAGAGCCAACATTTTTACGAAAGGCTGGGGTGCTTGCAATTTAACGACCTTTATACACTTCTCGACCGTTGCAGGGAGTACACTTTCAAAACCCTTTTTTTTACTGGTGCTTATGCGAGTGCATGCCTAGATGTAGAAATGGAGTATTTCCAGCGGAGTATGAAGGGTACTAGAATGTTTATTCAATGCTCAATGAATCTGTGTTGCCCTTTATAAACTTCTGTTGAAAGTTTTACGAACCCAACTGAAAGTCGGGGTCAACGGTCTCCCACATATTGAGAAGAATACTTCTTCCTAGGACGAGATCGAAGAGCCAACATTTTTACGAAAGGCTGGGGTGCTTGCAATTTAACGACCTTTATACACTTCTCGACCGTTGCAGGGAGTACACTTTCAAAACCCTTTTTTTTTACTGGTGCTTATGCGAGTGCATGCCTAGATGTAGAAATGGAGTATTTCCAGCGGAGTATGAAGGGTACTAGAATGTTTATTCAATGCTCAATGAATCTGTGTTGCCCTTTATAAACTTCTGTTGAAAGTTTTACGAACCCAACTGAAAGTCGGGGTCAACGGTCTCCCACATATTGAGAAGAATACTTCTTCCTAGGACGAGATCGAAGAGCCAACATTTTTACGAAAGGCTGGGGTGCTTGCAATTTAACGACCTTTATACACTTCTCGACCGTTGCAGGGAGTACACTTTCAAAACCCTTTTTTTTTACTGGTGCTTATGCGAGTGCATGCCTAGATGTAGAAATGGAGTATTTCCAGCGGAGTATGAAGGGTACTAGAATGTTTATTCAATGCTCAATGAATCTGTGTTGCCCTTTATAAACTTCTGTTGAAAGTTTTACGAACCCAACTGAAAGTCGGGGTCAACGGTCTCCCACATATTGAGAAGAATACTTCTTCCTAGGACGAGATCGAAGAGCCAACATTTTTACGAAAGGCTGGGGTGCTTGCAATTTAACGACCTTTATACACTTCTCGACCGTTGCAGGGAGTACACTTTCAAAACCCTTTTTTTTTTTACTGGTGCTTATGCGAGTGCATGCCTAGATGTAGAAATGGAGTATTTCCAGCGGAGTATGAAGGGTACTAGAATGTTTATTCAATGCTCAATGAATCTGTGTTGCCCTTTATAAACTTCTGTTGAAAGTTTTACGAACCCAACTGAAAGTCGGGGTCAACGGTCTCCCACATATTGAGAAGAATACTTCTTCCTAGGACGAGATCGAAGAGCCAACATTTTTACGAAAGGCTGGGGTGCTTGCAATTTAACGACCTTTATACACTTCTCGACCGTTGCAGGGAGTACACTTTCAAAACCCTTTTTTTTTTTACTGGTGCTTATGCGAGTGCATGCCTAGATGTAGAAATGGAGTATTTCCAGCGGAGTATGAAGGGTACTAGAATGTTTATTCAATGCTCAATGAATCTGTGTTGCCCTTTATAAACTTCTGTTGAAAGTTTTACGAACCCAACTGAAAGTCGGGGTCAACGGTCTCCCACATATTGAGAAGAATACTTCTTCCTAGGACGAGATCGAAGAGCCAACATTTTTACGAAAGGCTGGGGTGCTTGCAATTTAACGACCTTTATACACTTCTCGACCGTTGCAGGGAGTACACTTTCAAAACCCTTTTTTTTTTACTGGTGCTTATGCGAGTGCATGCCTAGATGTAGAAATGGAGTATTTCCAGCGGAGTATGAAGGGTACTAGAATGTTTATTCAATGCTCAATGAATCTGTGTTGCCCTTTATAAACTTCTGTTGAAAGTTTTACGAACCCAACTGAAAGTCGGGGTCAACGGTCTCCCACATATTGAGAAGAATACTTCTTCCTAGGACGAGATCGAAGAGCCAACATTTTTACGAAAGGCTGGGGTGCTTGCAATTTAACGACCTTTATACACTTCTCGACCGTTGCAGGGAGTACACTTTCAAAACCCTTTTTTTTACTGGTGCTTATGCGAGTGCATGCCTAGATGTAGAAATGGAGTATTTCCAGCGGAGTATGAAGGGTACTAGAATGTTTATTCAATGCTCAATGAATCTGTGTTGCCCTTTATAAACTTCTGTTGAAAGTTTTACGAACCCAACTGAAAGTCGGGGTCAACGGTCTCCCACATATTGAGAAGAATACTTCTTCCTAGGACGAGATCGAAGAGCCAACATTTTTACGAAAGGCTGGGGTGCTTGCAATTTAACGACCTTTATACACTTCTCGACCGTTGCAGGGAGTACACT
Source organism: Macrothele yani (assembly GCA_039090855.1). Lineage (NCBI taxonomy): Eukaryota > Metazoa > Arthropoda > Arachnida > Araneae > Macrothelidae > Macrothele > Macrothele yani. Next base: position 18,059,029 of record CM077017.1, read on the forward strand.
TTCAAAACCCTTTTTTTTTACTGGTGCTTATGCGAGTGCATGCCTAGATGTAGAAATGGAGTATTTCCAGCGGAGTATGAAGGGTACTAGAATGTTTATTCAATGCTCAATGAATCTGTGTTGCCCTTTATAAACTTCTGTTGAAAGTTTTACGAACCCAACTGAAAGTCGGGGTCAACGGTCTCCCACATATTGAGAAGAATACTTCTTCCTAGGACGAGATCGAAGAGCCAACATTTTTACGAAAGGCTGGGGTGCTTGCAATTTAACGACCTTTATACACTTCTCGACCGTTGCAGGGAGTACACTTTCAAAACCCTTTTTTTTTTACTGGTGCTTATGCGAGTGCATGCCTAGATGTAGAAATGGAGTATTTCCAGCGGAGTATGAAGGGTACTAGAATGTTTATTCAATGCTCAATGAATCTGTGTTGCCCTTTATAAACTTCTGTTGAAAGTTTTACGAACCCAACTGAAAGTCGGGGTCAACGGTCTCCCACATATTGAGAAGAATACTTCTTCCTAGGACGAGATCGAAGAGCCAACATTTTTACGAAAGGCTGGGGTGCTTGCAATTTAACGACCTTTATACACTTCTCGACCGTTGCAGGGAGTACACTTTCAAAACCCTTTTTTTTACTGGTGCTTATGCGAGTGCATGCCTAGATGTAGAAATGGAGTATTTCCAGCGGAGTATGAAGGGTACTAGAATGTTTATTCAATGCTCAATGAATCTGTGTTGCCCTTTATAAACTTCTGTTGAAAGTTTTACGAACCCAACTGAAAGTCGGGGTCAACGGTCTCCCACATATTGAGAAGAATACTTCTTCCTAGGACGAGATCGAAGAGCCAACATTTTTACGAAAGGCTGGGGTGCTTGCAATTTAACGACCTTTATACACTTCTCGACCGTTGCAGGGAGTACACTTTCAAAACCCTTTTTTTTTACTGGTGCTTATGCGAGTGCATGCCTAGATGTAGAAATGGAGTATTTCCAGCGGAGTATGAAGGGTACTAGAATGTTTATTCAATGCTCAATGAATCTGTGTTGCCCTTTATAAACTTCTGTTGAAAGTTTTACGAACCCAACTGAAAGTCGGGGTCAACGGTCTCCCACATATTGAGAAGAATACTTCTTCCTAGGACGAGATCGAAGAGCCAACATTTTTACGAAAGGCTGGGGTGCTTGCAATTTAACGACCTTTATACACTTCTCGACCGTTGCAGGGAGTACACTTTCAAAACCCTTTTTTTTTTACTGGTGCTTATGCGAGTGCATGCCTAGATGTAGAAATGGAGTATTTCCAGCGGAGTATGAAGGGTACTAGAATGTTTATTCAATGCTCAATGAATCTGTGTTGCCCTTTATAAACTTCTGTTGAAAGTTTTACGAACCCAACTGAAAGTCGGGGTCAACGGTCTCCCACATATTGAGAAGAATACTTCTTCCTAGGACGAGATCGAAGAGCCAACATTTTTACGAAAGGCTGGGGTGCTTGCAATTTAACGACCTTTATACACTTCTCGACCGTTGCAGGGAGTACACTTTCAAAACCCTTTTTTTTTACTGGTGCTTATGCGAGTGCATGCCTAGATGTAGAAATGGAGTATTTCCAGCGGAGTATGAAGGGTACTAGAATGTTTATTCAATGCTCAATGAATCTGTGTTGCCCTTTATAAACTTCTGTTGAAAGTTTTACGAACCCAACTGAAAGTCGGGGTCAACGGTCTCCCACATATTGAGAAGAATACTTCTTCCTAGGACGAGATCGAAGAGCCAACATTTTTACGAAAGGCTGGGGTGCTTGCAATTTAACGACCTTTATACACTTCTCGACCGTTGCAGGGAGTACACTTTCAAAACCCTTTTTTTTTTACTGGTGCTTATGCGAGTGCATGCCTAGATGTAGAAATGGAGTATTTCCAGCGGAGTATGAAGGGTACTAGAATGTTTATTCAATGCTCAATGAATCTGTGTTGCCCTTTATAAACTTCTGTTGAAAGTTTTACGAACCCAACTGAAAGTCGGGGTCAACGGTCTCCCACATATTGAGAAGAATACTTCTTCCTAGGACGAGATCGAAGAGCCAACATTTTTACGAAAGGCTGGGGTGCTTGCAATTTAACGACCTTTATACACTTCTCGACCGTTGCAGGGAGTACACTTTCAAAACCCTTTTTTTTTACTGGTGCTTATGCGAGTGCATGCCTAGATGTAGAAATGGAGTATTTCCAGCGGAGTATGAAGGGTACTAGAATGTTTATTCAATGCTCAATGAATCTGTGTTGCCCTTTATAAACTTCTGTTGAAAGTTTTACGAACCCAACTGAAAGTCGGGGTCAACGGTCTCCCACATATTGAGAAGAATACTTCTTCCTAGGACGAGATCGAAGAGCCAACATTTTTACGAAAGGCTGGGGTGCTTGCAATTTAACGACCTTTATACACTTCTCGACCGTTGCAGGGAGTACACTTTCAAAACCCTTTTTTTTTTACTGGTGCTTATGCGAGTGCATGCCTAGATGTAGAAATGGAGTATTTCCAGCGGAGTATGAAGGGTACTAGAATGTTTATTCAATGCTCAATGAATCTGTGTTGCCCTTTATAAACTTCTGTTGAAAGTTTTACGAACCCAACTGAAAGTCGGGGTCAACGGTCTCCCACATATTGAGAAGAATACTTCTTCCTAGGACGAGATCGAAGAGCCAACATTTTTACGAAAGGCTGGGGTGCTTGCAATTTAACGACCTTTATACACTTCTCGACCGTTGCAGGGAGTACACTTTCAAAACCCTTTTTTTTTACTGGTGCTTATGCGAGTGCATGCCTAGATGTAGAAATGGAGTATTTCCAGCGGAGTATGAAGGGTACTAGAATGTTTATTCAATGCTCAATGAATCTGTGTTGCCCTTTATAAACTTCTGTTGAAAGTTTTACGAACCCAACTGAAAGTCGGGGTCAACGGTCTCCCACATATTGAGAAGAATACTTCTTCCTAGGACGAGATCGAAGAGCCAACATTTTTACGAAAGGCTGGGGTGCTTGCAATTTAACGACCTTTATACACTTCTCGACCGTTGCAGGGAGTACACTTTCAAAACCCTTTTTTTTTACTGGTGCTTATGCGAGTGCATGCCTAGATGTAGAAATGGAGTATTTCCAGCGGAGTATGAAGGGTACTAGAATGTTTATTCAATGCTCAATGAATCTGTGTTGCCCTTTATAAACTTCTGTTGAAAGTTTTACGAACCCAACTGAAAGTCGGGGTCAACGGTCTCCCACATATTGAGAAGAATACTTCTTCCTAGGACGAGATCGAAGAGCCAACATTTTTACGAAAGGCTGGGGTGCTTGCAATTTAACGACCTTTATACACTTCTCGACCGTTGCAGGGAGTACACTTTCAAAACCCTTTTTTTTTACTGGTGCTTATGCGAGTGCATGCCTAGATGTAGAAATGGAGTATTTCCAGCGGAGTATGAAGGGTACTAGAATGTTTATTCAATGCTCAATGAATCTGTGTTGCCCTTTATAAACTTCTGTTGAAAGTTTTACGAACCCAACTGAAAGTCGGGGTCAACGGTCTCCCACATATTGAGAAGAATACTTCTTCCTAGGACGAGATCGAAGAGCCAACATTTTTACGAAAGGCTGGGGTGCTTGCAATTTAACGACCTTTATACACTTCTCGACCGTTGCAGGGAGTACACTTTCAAAACCCTTTTTTTTTACTGGTGCTTATGCGAGTGCATGCCTAGATGTAGAAATGGAGTATTTCCAGCGGAGTATGAAGGGTACTAGAATGTTTATTCAATGCTCAATGAATCTGTGTTGCCCTTTATAAACTTCTGTTGAAAGTTTTACGAACCCAACTGAAAGTCGGGGTCAACGGTCTCCCACATATTGAGAAGAATACTTCTTCCTAGGACGAGATCGAAGAGCCAACATTTTTACGAAAGGCTGGGGTGCTTGCAATTTAACGACCTTTATACACTTCTCGACCGTTGCAGGGAGTACACTTTCAAAACCCTTTTTTTTTTACTGGTGCTTATGCGAGTGCATGCCTAGATGTAGAAATGGAGTATTTCCAGCGGAGTATGAAGGGTACTAGAATGTTTATTCAATGCTCAATGAATCTGTGTTGCCCTTTATAAACTTCTGTTGAAAGTTTTACGAACCCAACTGAAAGTCGGGGTCAACGGTCTCCCACATATTGAGAAGAATACTTCTTCCTAGGACGAGATCGAAGAGCCAACATTTTTACGAAAGGCTGGGGTGCTTGCAATTTAACGACCTTTATACACTTCTCGACCGTTGCAGGGAGTACACTTTCAAAACCCTTTTTTTTTTACTGGTGCTTATGCGAGTGCATGCCTAGATGTAGAAATGGAGTATTTCCAGCGGAGTATGAAGGGTACTAGAATGTTTATTCAATGCTCAATGAATCTGTGTTGCCCTTTATAAACTTCTGTTGAAAGTTTTACGAACCCAACTGAAAGTCGGGGTCAACGGTCTCCCACATATTGAGAAGAATACTTCTTCCTAGGACGAGATCGAAGAGCCAACATTTTTACGAAAGGCTGGGGTGCTTGCAATTTAACGACCTTTATACACTTCTCGACCGTTGCAGGGAGTACACTTTCAAAACCCTTTTTTTTTTTTACTGGTGCTTATGCGAGTGCATGCCTAGATGTAGAAATGGAGTATTTCCAGCGGAGTATGAAGGGTACTAGAATGTTTATTCAATGCTCAATGAATCTGTGTTGCCCTTTATAAACTTCTGTTGAAAGTTTTACGAACCCAACTGAAAGTCGGGGTCAACGGTCTCCCACATATTGAGAAGAATACTTCTTCCTAGGACGAGATCGAAGAGCCAACATTTTTACGAAAGGCTGGGGTGCTTGCAATTTAACGACCTTTATACACTTCTCGACCGTTGCAGGGAGTACACTTTCAAAACCCTTTTTTTTTACTGGTGCTTATGCGAGTGCATGCCTAGATGTAGAAATGGAGTATTTCCAGCGGAGTATGAAGGGTACTAGAATGTTTATTCAATGCTCAATGAATCTGTGTTGCCCTTTATAAACTTCTGTTGAAAGTTTTACGAACCCAACTGAAAGTCGGGGTCAACGGTCTCCCACATATTGAGAAGAATACTTCTTCCTAGGACGAGATCGAAGAGCCAACATTTTTACGAAAGGCTGGGGTGCTTGCAATTTAACGACCTTTATACACTTCTCGACCGTTGCAGGGAGTACACTTTCAAAACCCTTTTTTTTACTGGTGCTTATGCGAGTGCATGCCTAGATGTAGAAATGGAGTATTTCCAGCGGAGTATGAAGGGTACTAGAATGTTTATTCAATGCTCAATGAATCTGTGTTGCCCTTTATAAACTTCTGTTGAAAGTTTTACGAACCCAACTGAAAGTCGGGGTCAACGGTCTCCCACATATTGAGAAGAATACTTCTTCCTAGGACGAGATCGAAGAGCCAACATTTTTACGAAAGGCTGGGGTGCTTGCAATTTAACGACCTTTATACACTTCTCGACCGTTGCAGGGAGTACACTTTCAAAACCCTTTTTTTTTACTGGTGCTTATGCGAGTGCATGCCTAGATGTAGAAATGGAGTATTTCCAGCGGAGTATGAAGGGTACTAGAATGTTTATTCAATGCTCAATGAATCTGTGTTGCCCTTTATAAACTTCTGTTGAAAGTTTTACGAACCCAACTGAAAGTCGGGGTCAACGGTCTCCCACATATTGAGAAGAATACTTCTTCCTAGGACGAGATCGAAGAGCCAACATTTTTACGAAAGGCTGGGGTGCTTGCAATTTAACGACCTTTATACACTTCTCGACCGTTGCAGGGAGTACACTTTCAAAACTTTTTTTTACTGGTGCTTATGCGAGTGCATGCCTAGATGTAGAAATGGAGTATTTCCAGCGGAGTATGAAGGGTACTAGAATGTTTATTCAATGCTCAATGAATCTGTGTTGCCCTTTATAAACTTCTGTTGAAAGTTTTACGAACCCAACTGAAAGTCGGGGTCAACGGTCTCCCACATATTGAGAAGAATACTTCTTCCTAGGACGAGATCGAAGAGCCAACATTTTTACGAAAGGCTGGGGTGCTTGCAATTTAACGACCTTTATACACTTCTCGACCGTTGCAGGGAGTACACTTTCAAAACCCTTTTTTTTTACTGGTGCTTATGCGAGTGCATGCCTAGATGTAGAAATGGAGTATTTCCAGCGGAGTATGAAGGGTACTAGAATGTTTATTCAATGCTCAATGAATCTGTGTTGCCCTTTATAAACTTCTGTTGAAAGTTTTACGAACCCAACTGAAAGTCGGGGTCAACGGTCTCCCACATATTGAGAAGAATACTTCTTCCTAGGACGAGATCGAAGAGCCAACATTTTTACGAAAGGCTGGGGTGCTTGCAATTTAACGACCTTTATACACTTCTCGACCGTTGCAGGGAGTACACTTTCAAAACCCTTTTTTTTTTACTGGTGCTTATGCGAGTGCATGCCTAGATGTAGAAATGGAGTATTTCCAGCGGAGTATGAAGGGTACTAGAATGTTTATTCAATGCTCAATGAATCTGTGTTGCCCTTTATAAACTTCTGTTGAAAGTTTTACGAACCCAACTGAAAGTCGGGGTCAACGGTCTCCCACATATTGAGAAGAATACTTCTTCCTAGGACGAGATCGAAGAGCCAACATTTTTACGAAAGGCTGGGGTGCTTGCAATTTAACGACCTTTATACACTTCTCGACCGTTGCAGGGAGTACACTTTCAAAACCCTTTTTTTTTTTACTGGTGCTTATGCGAGTGCATGCCTAGATGTAGAAATGGAGTATTTCCAGCGGAGTATGAAGGGTACTAGAATGTTTATTCAATGCTCAATGAATCTGTGTTGCCCTTTATAAACTTCTGTTGAAAGTTTTACGAACCCAACTGAAAGTCGGGGTCAACGGTCTCCCACATATTGAGAAGAATACTTCTTCCTAGGACGAGATCGAAGAGCCAACATTTTTACGAAAGGCTGGGGTGCTTGCAATTTAACGACCTTTATACACTTCTCGACCGTTGCAGGGAGTACACTTTCAAAACCCTTTTTTTTTACTGGTGCTTATGCGAGTGCATGCCTAGATGTAGAAATGGAGTATTTCCAGCGGAGTATGAAGGGTACTAGAATGTTTATTCAATGCTCAATGAATCTGTGTTGCCCTTTATAAACTTCTGTTGAAAGTTTTACGAACCCAACTGAAAGTCGGGGTCAACGGTCTCCCACATATTGAGAAGAATACTTCTTCCTAGGACGAGATCGAAGAGCCAACATTTTTACGAAAGGCTGGGGTGCTTGCAATTTAACGACCTTTATACACTTCTCGACCGTTGCAGGGAGTACACTTTCAAAACCCTTTTTTTTACTGGTGCTTATGCGAGTGCATGCCTAGATGTAGAAATGGAGTATTTCCAGCGGAGTATGAAGGGTACTAGAATGTTTATTCAATGCTCAATGAATCTGTGTTGCCCTTTATAAACTTCTGTTGAAAGTTTTACGAACCCAACTGAAAGTCGGGGTCAACGGTCTCCCACATATTGAGAAGAATACTTCTTCCTAGGACGAGATCGAAGAGCCAACATTTTTACGAAAGGCTGGGGTGCTTGCAATTTAACGACCTTTATACACTTCTCGACCGTTGCAGGGAGTACACTTTCAAAACCCTTTTTTTTACTGGTGCTTATGCGAGTGCATGCCTAGATGTAGAAATGGAGTATTTCCAGCGGAGTATGAAGGGTACTAGAATGTTTATTCAATGCTCAATGAATCTGTGTTGCCCTTTATAAACTTCTGTTGAAAGTTTTACGAACCCAACTGAAAGTCGGGGTCAACGGTCTCCCACATATTGAGAAGAATACTTCTTCCTAGGACGAGATCGAAGAGCCAACATTTTTACGAAAGGCTGGGGTGCTTGCAATTTAACGACCTTTATACACTTCTCGACCGTTGCAGGGAGTACACTTTCAAAACCCTTTTTTTTACTGGTGCTTATGCGAGTGCATGCCTAGATGTAGAAATGGAGTATTTCCAGCGGAGTATGAAGGGTACTAGAATGTTTATTCAATGCTCAATGAATCTGTGTTGCCCTTTATAAACTTCTGTTGAAAGTTTTACGAACCCAACTGAAAGTCGGGGTCAACGGTCTCCCACATATTGAGAAGAATACTTCTTCCTAGGACGAGATCGAAGAGCCAACATTTTTACGAAAGGCTGGGGTGCTTGCAATTTAACGACCTTTATACACTTCTCGACCGTTGCAGGGAGTACACTTTCAAAACCCTTTTTTTTACTGGTGCTTATGCGAGTGCATGCCTAGATGTAGAAATGGAGTATTTCCAGCGGAGTATGAAGGGTACTAGAATGTTTATTCAATGCTCAATGAATCTGTGTTGCCCTTTATAAACTTCTGTTGAAAGTTTTACGAACCCAACTGAAAGTCGGGGTCAACGGTCTCCCACATATTGAGAAGAATACTTCTTCCTAGGACGAGATCGAAGAGCCAACATTTTTACGAAAGGCTGGGGTGCTTGCAATTTAACGACCTTTATACACTTCTCGACCGTTGCAGGGAGTACACTTTCAAAACCCTTTTTTTTACTGGTGCTTATGCGAGTGCATGCCTAGATGTAGAAATGGAGTATTTCCAGCGGAGTATGAAGGGTACTAGAATGTTTATTCAATGCTCAATGAATCTGTGTTGCCCTTTATAAACTTCTGTTGAAAGTTTTACGAACCCAACTGAAAGTCGGGGTCAACGGTCTCCCACATATTGAGAAGAATACTTCTTCCTAGGACGAGATCGAAGAGCCAACATTTTTACGAAAGGCTGGGGTGCTTGCAATTTAACGACCTTTATACACTTCTCGACCGTTGCAGGGAGTACACTTTCAAAACCCTTTTTTTTACTGGTGCTTATGCGAGTGCATGCCTAGATGTAGAAATGGAGTATTTCCAGCGGAGTATGAAGGGTACTAGAATGTTTATTCAATGCTCAATGAATCTGTGTTGCCCTTTATAAACTTCTGTTGAAAGTTTTACGAACCCAACTGAAAGTCGGGGTCAACGGTCTCCCACATATTGAGAAGAATACTTCTTCCTAGGACGAGATCGAAGAGCCAACATTTTTACGAAAGGCTGGGGTGCTTGCAATTTAACGACCTTTATACACTTCTCGACCGTTGCAGGGAGTACACTTTCAAAACCCTTTTTTTTACTGGTGCTTATGCGAGTGCATGCCTAGATGTAGAAATGGAGTATTTCCAGCGGAGTATGAAGGGTACTAGAATGTTTATTCAATGCTCAATGAATCTGTGTTGCCCTTTATAAACTTCTGTTGAAAGTTTTACGAACCCAACTGAAAGTCGGGGTCAACGGTCTCCCACATATTGAGAAGAATACTTCTTCCTAGGACGAGATCGAAGAGCCAACATTTTTACGAAAGGCTGGGGTGCTTGCAATTTAACGACCTTTATACACTTCTCGACCGTTGCAGGGAGTACACTTTCAAAACCCTTTTTTTTTACTGGTGCTTATGCGAGTGCATGCCTAGATGTAGAAATGGAGTATTTCCAGCGGAGTATGAAGGGTACTAGAATGTTTATTCAATGCTCAATGAATCTGTGTTGCCCTTTATAAACTTCTGTTGAAAGTTTTACGAACCCAACTGAAAGTCGGGGTCAACGGTCTCCCACATATTGAGAAGAATACTTCTTCCTAGGACGAGATCGAAGAGCCAACATTTTTACGAAAGGCTGGGGTGCTTGCAATTTAACGACCTTTATACACTTCTCGACCGTTGCAGGGAGTACACTTTCAAAACCCTTTTTTTTTTTACTGGTGCTTATGCGAGTGCATGCCTAGATGTAGAAATGGAGTATTTCCAGCGGAGTATGAAGGGTACTAGAATGTTTATTCAATGCTCAATGAATCTGTGTTGCCCTTTATAAACTTCTGTTGAAAGTTTTACGAACCCAACTGAAAGTCGGGGTCAACGGTCTCCCACATATTGAGAAGAATACTTCTTCCTAGGACGAGATCGAAGAGCCAACATTTTTACGAAAGGCTGGGGTGCTTGCAATTTAACGACCTTTATACACTTCTCGACCGTTGCAGGGAGTACACTTTCAAAACCCTTTTTTTTACTGGTGCTTATGCGAGTGCATGCCTAGATGTAGAAATGGAGTATTTCCAGCGGAGTATGAAGGGTACTAGAATGTTTATTCAATGCTCAATGAATCTGTGTTGCCCTTTATAAACTTCTGTTGAAAGTTTTACGAACCCAACTGAAAGTCGGGGTCAACGGTCTCCCACATATTGAGAAGAATACTTCTTCCTAGGACGAGATCGAAGAGCCAACATTTTTACGAAAGGCTGGGGTGCTTGCAATTTAACGACCTTTATACACTTCTCGACCGTTGCAGGGAGTACACTTTCAAAACCCTTTTTTTTACTGGTGCTTATGCGAGTGCATGCCTAGATGTAGAAATGGAGTATTTCCAGCGGAGTATGAAGGGTACTAGAATGTTTATTCAATGCTCAATGAATCTGTGTTGCCCTTTATAAACTTCTGTTGAAAGTTTTACGAACCCAACTGAAAGTCGGGGTCAACGGTCTCCCACATATTGAGAAGAATACTTCTTCCTAGGACGAGATCGAAGAGCCAACATTTTTACGAAAGGCTGGGGTGCTTGCAATTTAACGACCTTTATACACTTCTCGACCGTTGCAGGGAGTACACTTTCAAAACCCTTTTTTTTACTGGTGCTTATGCGAGTGCATGCCTAGATGTAGAAATGGAGTATTTCCAGCAGAGTATGAAGGGTACTAGAATGTTTATTCAATGCTCAATGAATCTGTGTTGCCCTTTATAAACTTCTGTTGAAAGTTTTACGAACCCAACTGAAAGTCGGGGTCAACGGTCTCCCACATATTGAGAAGAATACTTCTTCCTAGGACGAGATCGAAGAGCCAACATTTTTACGAAAGGCTGGGGTGCTTGCAATTTAACGACCTTTATACACTTCTCGACCGTTGCAGGGAGTACACTTTCAAAACCCTTTTTTTTTTACTGGTGCTTATGCGAGTGCATGCCTAGATGTAGAAATGGAGTATTTCCAGCGGAGTATGAAGGGTACTAGAATGTTTATTCAATGCTCAATGAATCTGTGTTGCCCTTTATAAACTTCTGTTGAAAGTTTTACGAACCCAACTGAAAGTCGGGGTCAACGGTCTCCCACATATTGAGAAGAATACTTCTTCCTAGGACGAGATCGAAGAGCCAACATTTTTACGAAAGGCTGGGGTGCTTGCAATTTAACGACCTTTATACACTTCTCGACCGTTGCAGGGAGTACACTTTCAAAACCCTTTTTTTTTTACTGGTGCTTATGCGAGTGCATGCCTAGATGTAGAAATGGAGTATTTCCAGCGGAGTATGAAGGGTACTAGAATGTTTATTCAATGCTCAATGAATCTGTGTTGCCCTTTATAAACTTCTGTTGAAAGTTTTACGAACCCAACTGAAAGTCGGGGTCAACGGTCTCCCACATATTGAGAAGAATACTTCTTCCTAGGACGAGATCGAAGAGCCAACATTTTTACGAAAGGCTGGGGTGCTTGCAATTTAACGACCTTTATACACTTCTCGACCGTTGCAGGGAGTACACTTTCAAAACCCTTTTTTTTTTACTGGTGCTTATGCGAGTGCATGCCTAGATGTAGAAATGGAGTATTTCCAGCGGAGTATGAAGGGTACTAGAATGTTTATTCAATGCTCAATGAATCTGTGTTGCCCTTTATAAACTTCTGTTGAAAGTTTTACGAACCCAACTGAAAGTCGGGGTCAACGGTCTCCCACATATTGAGAAGAATACTTCTTCCTAGGACGAGATCGAAGAGCCAACATTTTTACGAAAGGCTGGGGTGCTTGCAATTTAACGACCTTTATACACTTCTCGACCGTTGCAGGGAGTACACTTTCAAAACCCTTTTTTTTACTGGTGCTTATGCGAGTGCATGCCTAGATGTAGAAATGGAGTATTTCCAGCGGAGTATGAAGGGTACTAGAATGTTTATTCAATGCTCAATGAATCTGTGTTGCCCTTTATAAACTTCTGTTGAAAGTTTTACGAACCCAACTGAAAGTCGGGGTCAACGGTCTCCCACATATTGAGAAGAATACTTCTTCCTAGGACGAGATCGAAGAGCCAACATTTTTACGAAAGGCTGGGGTGCTTGCAATTTAACGACCTTTATACACTTCTCGACCGTTGCAGGGAGTACACTTTCAAAACCCTTTTTTTTACTGGTGCTTATGCGAGTGCATGCCTAGATGTAGAAATGGAGTATTTCCAGCGGAGTATGAAGGGTACTAGAATGTTTATTCAATGCTCAATGAATCTGTGTTGCCCTTTATAAACTTCTGTTGAAAGTTTTACGAACCCAACTGAAAGTCGGGGTCAACGGTCTCCCACATATTGAGAAGAATACTTCTTCCTAGGACGAGATCGAAGAGCCAACATTTTTACGAAAGGCTGGGGTGCTTGCAATTTAACGACCTTTATACACTTCTCGACCGTTGCAGGGAGTACACTTTCAAAACCCTTTTTTTTTACTGGTGCTTATGCGAGTGCATGCCTAGATGTAGAAATGGAGTATTTCCAGCGGAGTATGAAGGGTACTAGAATGTTTATTCAATGCTCAATGAATCTGTGTTGCCCTTTATAAACTTCTGTTGAAAGTTTTACGAACCCAACTGAAAGTCGGGGTCAACGGTCTCCCACATATTGAGAAGAATACTTCTTCCTAGGACGAGATCGAAGAGCCAACATTTTTACGAAAGGCTGGGGTGCTTGCAATTTAACGACCTTTATACACTTCTCGACCGTTGCAGGGAGTACACTTTCAAAACCCTTTTTTTTTACTGGTGCTTATGCGAGTGCATGCCTAGATGTAGAAATGGAGTATTTCCAGCGGAGTATGAAGGGTACTAGAATGTTTATTCAATGCTCAATGAATCTGTGTTGCCCTTTATAAACTTCTGTTGAAAGTTTTACGAACCCAACTGAAAGTCGGGGTCAACGGTCTCCCACATATTGAGAAGAATACTTCTTCCTAGGACGAGATCGAAGAGCCAACATTTTTACGAAAGGCTGGGGTGCTTGCAATTTAACGACCTTTATACACTTCTCGACCGTTGCAGGGAGTACACTTTCAAAACCCTTTTTTTTTACTGGTGCTTATGCGAGTGCATGCCTAGATGTAGAAATGGAGTATTTCCAGCGGAGTATGAAGGGTACTAGAATGTTTATTCAATGCTCAATGAATCTGTGTTGCCCTTTATAAACTTCTGTTGAAAGTTTTACGAACCCAACTGAAAGTCGGGGTCAACGGTCTCCCACATATTGAGAAGAATACTTCTTCCTAGGACGAGATCGAAGAGCCAACATTTTTACGAAAGGCTGGGGTGCTTGCAATTTAACGACCTTTATACACTTCTCGACCGTTGCAGGGAGTACACTTTCAAAACCCTTTTTTTTTACTGGTGCTTATGCGAGTGCATGCCTAGATGTAGAAATGGAGTATTTCCAGCGGAGTATGAAGGGTACTAGAATGTTTATTCAATGCTCAATGAATCTGTGTTGCCCTTTATAAACTTCTGTTGAAAGTTTTACGAACCCAACTGAAAGTCGGGGTCAACGGTCTCCCACATATTGAGAAGAATACTTCTTCCTAGGACGAGATCGAAGAGCCAACATTTTTACGAAAGGCTGGGGTGCTTGCAATTTAACGACCTTTATACACTTCTCGACCGTTGCAGGGAGTACACTTTCAAAACCCTTTTTTTTTACTGGTGCTTATGCGAGTGCATGCCTAGATGTAGAAATGGAGTATTTCCAGCGGAGTATGAAGGGTACTAGAATGTTTATTCAATGCTCAATGAATCTGTGTTGCCCTTTATAAACTTCTGTTGAAAGTTTTACGAACCCAACTGAAAGTCGGGGTCAACGGTCTCCCACATATTGAGAAGAATACTTCTTCCTAGGACGAGATCGAAGAGCCAACATTTTTACGAAAGGCTGGGGTGCTTGCAATTTAACGACCTTTATACACTTCTCGACCGTTGCAGGGAGTACACTTTCAAAACCCTTTTTTTTTACTGGTGCTTATGCGAGTGCATGCCTAGATGTAGAAATGGAGTATTTCCAGCGGAGTATGAAGGGTACTAGAATGTTTATTCAATGCTCAATGAATCTGTGTTGCCCTTTATAAACTTCTGTTGAAAGTTTTACGAACCCAACTGAAAGTCGGGGTCAACGGTCTCCCACATATTGAGAAGAATACTTCTTCCTAGGACGAGATCGAAGAGCCAACATTTTTACGAAAGGCTGGGGTGCTTGCAATTTAACGACCTTTATACACTTCTCGACCGTTGCAGGGAGTACACTTTCAAAACCCTTTTTTTACTGGTGCTTATGCGAGTGCATGCCTAGATGTAGAAATGGAGTATTTCCAGCGGAGTATGAAGGGTACTAGAATGTTTATTCAATGCTCAATGAATCTGTGTTGCCCTTTATAAACTTCTGTTGAAAGTTTTACGAACCCAACTGAAAGTCGGGGTCAACGGTCTCCCACATATTGAGAAGAATACTTCTTCCTAGGACGAGATCGAAGAGCCAACATTTTTACGAAAGGCTGGGGTGCTTGCAATTTAACGACCTTTATACACTTCTCGACCGTTGCAGGGAGTACACTTTCAAAACCCTTTTTTTTTACTGGTGCTTATGCGAGTGCATGCCTAGATGTAGAAATGGAGTATTTCCAGCGGAGTATGAAGGGTACTAGAATGTTTATTCAATGCTCAATGAATCTGTGTTGCCCTTTATAAACTTCTGTTGAAAGTTTTACGAACCCAACTGAAAGTCGGGGTCAACGGTCTCCCACATATTGAGAAGAATACTTCTTCCTAGGACGAGATCGAAGAGCCAACATTTTTACGAAAGGCTGGGGTGCTTGCAATTTAACGACCTTTATACACTTCTCGACCGTTGCAGGGAGTACACTTTCAAAACCCTTTTTTTTTTTTACTGGTGCTTATGCGAGTGCATGCCTAGATGTAGAAATGGAGTATTTCCAGCGGAGTATGAAGGGTACTAGAATGTTTATTCAATGCTCAATGAATCTGTGTTGCCCTTTATAAACTTCTGTTGAAAGTTTTACGAACCCAACTGAAAGTCGGGGTCAACGGTCTCCCACATATTGAGAAGAATACTTCTTCCTAGGACGAGATCGAAGAGCCAACATTTTTACGAAAGGCTGGGGTGCTTGCAATTTAACGACCTTTATACACTTCTCGACCGTTGCAGGGAGTACACTTTCAAAACCCTTTTTTTTACTGGTGCTTATGCGAGTGCATGCCTAGATGTAGAAATGGAGTATTTCCAGCGGAGTATGAAGGGTACTAGAATGTTTATTCAATGCTCAATGAATCTGTGTTGCCCTTTATAAACTTCTGTTGAAAGTTTTACGAACCCAACTGAAAGTCGGGGTCAACGGTCTCCCACATATTGAGAAGAATACTTCTTCCTAGGACGAGATCGAAGAGCCAACATTTTTACGAAAGGCTGGGGTGCTTGCAATTTAACGACCTTTATACACTTCTCGACCGTTGCAGGGAGTACACTTTCAAAACCCTTTTTTTTTACTGGTGCTTATGCGAGTGCATGCCTAGATGTAGAAATGGAGTATTTCCAGCGGAGTATGAAGGGTACTAGAATGTTTATTCAATGCTCAATGAATCTGTGTTGCCCTTTATAAACTTCTGTTGAAAGTTTTACGAACCCAACTGAAAGTCGGGGTCAACGGTCTCATACATATTGAGAAGAATACTTCTTCCCTAGGACGAGATCGAAGAGCCAACATTTTTACGAAAGGCTGGGGTGCTTGCAATTTAACGACCTTTATACACTTCTCGACCGTTGCAGGGAGTACACTTTCAAAACCCTTTTTTTTTTACTGGTGCTTATGCGAGTGCATGCCTAGATGTAGAAATGGAGTATTTCCAGCAGAGTATGAAGGGTACTAGAATGTTTATTCAATGCTCAATGAATCTGTGTTGCCCTTTATAAACTTCTGTTGAAAGTTTTACGAACCCAACTGAAAGTCGGGGTCAACGGTCTCCCACATATTGAGAAGAATACTTCTTCCTAGGACGAGATCGAAGAGCCAACATTTTTACGAAAGGCTGGGGTGCTTGCAATTTAACGACCTTTATACACTTCTCGACCGTTGCAGGAAGTACACTTTCAAAACCCCTTTTTTTTACTGGTGCTTATGCGAGTGCATGCGTAGATGTAGAAATGGAGTATTTCCAGCGGAGTATGAAGGGTACTAGAATGTTTATTCAATGCTCAATGAATCTGTGTTGCCCTTTTATAAACTTCTGTTGAAAAGTTTTACGAACCCAACTGAAGTCGGGGTCAACGGTCTCCCACATATTGAGAAGAATACTTCTTCCTAGGACGAGATCGAAGAGCCAACATTTTTACGAAAGGCTGGGGTGCTTGCAATTTAACGACCT
Source organism: Macrothele yani (assembly GCA_039090855.1). Lineage (NCBI taxonomy): Eukaryota > Metazoa > Arthropoda > Arachnida > Araneae > Macrothelidae > Macrothele > Macrothele yani. The sequence continues at coordinate 18,075,684 of CM077017.1, forward strand.
TTATACACTTCTCGACCGTTGCAGGGAGTACACTTTCAAAAACCCTTTTTTTTTTACTGGTGCTTATGCGAGTGCATGCCTAGATGTAGAAATGGAGTATTTCCAGCGGAGTATGAAGGGTACTAGAATGTTTATTCAATGCTCAATGAATCTGTGTTGCCCTTTATAAAGTTCTGTTGAAAGTTTTACGAACCCAACTGAAAGTCGGGGTCAACGGGCTCCCACATATTGAGAAGAACACTTCTTCCTAGGACGAGATCGAAGAGCCAACATTTTTACGAAAGGCTGGGGTGCTTGCAATTTAACGACCTTTATACACTTCTCGATCGTTGCAGGGAGTACACTTTCAAAACACTTTTTTACTGGTGCTTATGCGAGTGCATGCGTAGATGTAGAAATGGAGTATTTCCAGCGGAGTATGAAGGGTACTAGAATGTTTATTCAATGCTCAATGAATCTGTGTTGCCCTTTATAAACTTCTGTTGAAAGTTTTACGAACCCAACTGAAAGTCGGGGTCAACGGTCTCCCACATATTGAGAAGAATACTTCTTCCTAGGACGAGATCGAAGAGCCAACATTTTTACGAAAGGCTGGGGTGCTTGCAATTTAACGACCTTTATACACTTCTCGACCGTTGCAGGGAGTACACTTTCAAAACCCTTTTTTTTTTACTGGTGCTGTATGCGAGTGCATGCCTAGATGTAGAGATGGAGTATTTACAGCGGAGTATGAAGGGTACTAGAATGTTTATTCAATGCTCAATGAATCTGTGTTGCCCTTTATAAACTTCTGTTGAAAGTTTTACGAACCCAACTGAAAGTCGGGGTCAACGGTCTCCCACATATTGAGAAGAATACTTCTTTCTAGGACGAGATCGAAGAGCCAACATTTTTACGAAAGGCTGGGGTGCTTGCAATTTAACGACCTTTATACACTTCTCGACCGTTGCAGGGAGTACACTTTCAAAACCCTTTTTTTTTTTTTACTGGGTGCTTATGCGAGTGCATGCCTAGATGTAGAAATGGAGTATTTCCAGCGGAGTATGAAGGGTACTAGAATGTTTATTCAATGCTCAATGAATCTGTGTTGCCCTTTATAAACTTCTGTTGAAAGTTTTACGAACCCAACTGAAAGTCGGGGTCAACGGTCTCCCACATATTGAGAAGAATACTTCTTCCTAGGACGAGATCGAAGAGCCAACATTTTTACGAAAGGCTGGGGTGCTTGCAATTTAACGACCTTTATACACTTCTCGACCGTTGCAGGGAGTACACTTTCAAAACCCTTTTTTTTTTTTACTGGTGCTTATGCGAGTGCATAGCCTAGATGTAGAAATGGAGTATTTCCAGCGGAGTATGAAGGGTACTAGAATGTTTATTCAATGCTCAATGAATCTGTGTTGCCTTTATAAACTTCTGTTGAAAAGTTTTACGAACCCAACTGAAAGTCGGGGTCAACGGTCTCCCACATATTGAGAAGAATACTTCTTCCTAGGACGAGATCGAAGAGCCAACATTTTTACGAAAGGCTGGGGTGCTTGCAATTTAACGACCTTTATACACTTCTCGACCGTTGCAGGGAGTACACTTTCAAAACCCTTTTTTTTACTGGTGCTTATGCGAGTGCATGCCTAGATGTAGAAATGGAGTATTTCCAACGGAGTATGAAGGGTACTAGAATGTTTATTCAATGCTCAATGAATCTGTGTTGCCCTTTATAAACTTCTGCTGAAAGTTTTACGAACCCAACTGAAAGTCGGGGTCAACGGTCTCCCACATATTGAGAAGAATACTTTTTCCCTAGGACGAGATCGAAGAGCCAACATTTTTACGAAAGGCTGGGGTGCTTGGCAATTTAGCGACATGAAGGCAGAGGGTGCTAAGAATCCCCGGAGGACCGGACTAGGCTGCCATCTGATGCTGACCTTGGCTACTTACAATAGACGCTCCCTATCTTCTGATTCAAGGCTTCTTGAATTGGAAGAGGAACTACAAAGGATCAAGTGGGACATCGTGGGGCTAAGTGAGGTAAGGAGAAAAGGAGAAGATCTCATCGAACTGAAAAGTGGACATCTCTTCTACTATCGTGGGACAGATACTGGCAGAACTAGTGGTGTTGGATTTATAATAAACAAGAAACTGAAGGATAAAGTTGTAGAAGTTGAAAGTTCCTCTGACAGAGCTGCACGACTTGTTATCCAACTCTCGAAAAGATACCAGGCTCAGATTATTCAAACTTATGCACCCACCACAAGTCATCCTGAAGAAGAAATTGAAGAATTTTATGAGGAAATTTGTCATCTAAATAATAAAGGTAAGCAGCACTTGAAAATAATTATGGGAGATTTCAATGCAAAAAATAGGGCAACGGCAACAGAATGAAACCAGTAGGTAAATTCGGTCATGGCAACAGAAACCAGCATTGGAAATACTCTCGTTGAGTTTGCAGAGGCAGAAGGGTTTTTCATCTTGAACTCCTTCTTCAAGAAAAAGCCACACAGGAAATGGACATGGAGACATCCAAATGGGACGACAAGTGAAATTGATTTTATTATGTGTAACAAAAAAATTCGTCATAGAAGACTGCAGTGTGCTAAACAAGTTCAACACAGGTAGTGACCATAGATTGGTGAGATGTAAGATGCACCTCAACACTAAACTTGAACGTGGCAAGCTCATAGGACAAACAAAATCTATTGACATAACCAACCTTAAAAAACACCATAATACCTTCAAGTTAGAACTGAAGAACAGGTTCTCTGCTTTAGAAGGCCTAACATCGGAAGAAGTGGACATCTCTGAAGTTAACAGAAAAGTAACCAAAGCTCTTATGGAAACAGCAACAAAATTAGCTGGGTCTAAGAACAAGTTGCATGTGAACAAATTATCAGGAAAAACCAAAATGTTGATGCAAAAAGAAAGAGAGATGAGGACAACTAAAGAAGATGTGACTTGCAAAGTGGAATATATATAGAGCTATGCAAGACAGTAAGAAAAAGTATCACTGAAGACGTAAGGAAATTCAACTGTGAACTAGTGAGGAAAGCAATTGAAAACAACCAAAGCCTAAAGATAGCAAAGGGACATCTCAGTAAGGGAAGAAAACAGATTATGGCACTGAGAAAAGAAGATGGTTCTGTAACAAGAAATAGAGGCGAAATTTTGACAAGAGTGAAAGATTTCTACTCCAAATTATATGAAAGGGATGATATATGCACTCCAGACATCATGAAAGATACCAGTACCAGAGTTCCTCCAGTCCTTCCAGCAGAAGTTGCACATGCAATCAAGAACATGAAGCGAGGAAAAGCTCCAGGAGAAGATGGAATTACTGTAGACATCATACAAGAAGCAAGTGGAGAAATCGAAACAGTACTCGCCCAAATTTTCACTCGATGCCTTAATGAAGGAAAGATTCCTGAGGATTGGAACACCGCTACAATGATCCTGCTACATAAGAAAGGTGACATTGAGGATCTCGGAAACTACAGACCTATCAGCCTCCTATCAGTAGTTTATAAAATCTTCACTAAAGTTCTTTCACACCGCTTGAAGGTAACACTGGACATGGCTCAACCGAGAGAACAAGCTGGATTCAGGAGTGGCTACAGCACAATAGATCATATCCACGTGCTGAGAGAACTAATTGAAAGAGCGAGGGAATATGAACTTCCATTGTGCATGGCTTTTATCGATTATGAAAAAGCCTTTGATTCGGTGAAACCATCAGCAGTTACAATGGCTCTGAAAACCTGCGGTATTGAAGATGCATACATTAATATTATTAATAACATCTATGAAAATGCAAGTGCAAAGATTAGGCTGTTTGAAAATACAACACACGTAAAAATTGGAAAGGAGTGAGACAAGGTGACACCATATCTCCGAAGCTCTTTAATGCCACATTGGAGGGTGTTTTTCAGTCACTGAGCTGGGAAAACAAGGAGGATAAAGATTAATGGAGATTATCTAACCCACCTTCGTTTTGCTGATGACGTAATCATTTTTGCAACTACCCCATCAGAGCTGCAGAGTATGATCCAGGAACTTGCTGACAAGAGTAAAGAAGTGGGATTAAAAATGAACTTTCAGAAGACAAAAGTGATGTTCAATGCTTTTACAAGAAATGAAGATTTATCGATTGATGGAGAAAAGCTGGAAATAACAGACACGTACGTTTATCTTGGACAGCAGATACCAAGTGAGGGTCACATTGATGAAGAAATTAATCGGCGTACAAAACTTGCCTGGAGAGCTTTTGGAAGAAACAGCATAAGTTTCAAGAGCAATATGCCATTATGTCTTAAAAGAAAAGTGTTTGATCAATGCATCCTTCCAGTGCTTACGTATGGTGCGGAGACGTGGACCTTAACTAAAAGAGACATACAAAGGCTGCAGACAACTCAAAGAAGCATGGAGAGGTGCATGCTTGGTGTAACCAGGAGAGATAAGAAGAGGAACTCGTGGATCCGAAAAATGACAAGAGTGGAAGACATCATGATCAGAGTTAAATCCCTGAAATGGCAATGGGCTGGACATACTGCCAGAAGGACAGATCATCGATGGACAGCTGAAATTTTAGATTGGATTCCAAGGGACAGGAAAAGACCCAGAAGAAGACCACATGGGAGATGGGTGGATGAAATTCGAAAGTATGCAGGGGTGACATGGAGGAGACTGGCACAAGACAGACCGTTCTGGGAGGAAACTTGGGGAGACCTTCATCCAGCAGTGGATTGATAATGGTTGACAATGATGATGATGATGATGATGAAGGGTACTAGAATGTTTATTCAATGCTCAATGAATCTGTGTTGCCCTTTATAAACTTCTGTTGAAAGCTCTTTTACGAACCCAACTGAAAGTCGGGGTCAACGGTCTCCCACATATTGAGAAGAATACTTCTTCCTAGGACGAGATCGAAGAGCCAACATTTTTACGAAAGGCTGGGGTGCTTGCAATTTAACGACCTTTATACACTTCTCGACCGTTGCAGGGAGTACACTTTCAAAACTCTTTTTTTTTTACTGGTGCTTATGCGAGTGCATGCCTAGATGTAGAAATGGAGTATTTCCAGCGGAGTATGAAGGGTACTAGAATGTTTATTCAATGCTCAATGAATCTGTGTTGCCCTTTATAAACTTCTGTTGAAAGTTTTACGAACCCAACTGAAAGTCGGGGTCAACGGTCTCCCACATATTGAGAAGAATACTTCTTCCTAGGACGAGATCGAAGAGCCAACATTTTTACGAAAGGCTGGGATGCTTGCAATTTAACGACCTTTATACACTTCTCGACCGTTGCAGGGAGTACACTTTCAAACCCTTTTTTTTACTGGTGCTTATGCGAGTGCATGCCTAGATGTAGAAATGGAGTATTTCCAGCAGAGTATGAAGGGTACTAGAATGTTTATTCAATGCTCAATGAATCTGTGTTGCCCTTTATAAACTTCTGTTGAAAGTTTTACGAACCCAACTGAAAGTCGGGGTCAACGGTCTCCCACATATTGAGAAGAATACTTCCTCCTAGGACGAGATCGAAGAGCCAACATTTTTACGAAAGGCTGGGGTGCTTGCAATTTAACGACCTTTATACACTTCTCGACCGTTGCAGGGAGTACACTTTCAAAACCCTTTTTTTTTTACTGGTGCTTATGCGAGTGCATGCCTAGATGTAGAAATGGAGTATTTCCAGCGGAGTATGAAGGGTACTAGAATGTTTATTCAATGCTCAATGAATCTGTGTTGCCCTTTATAAACTTCTGTTGAAAGTTTTACGAACCCAACTGAAAGTCGGGGTCAACGGTCTCCCACATATTGAGAAGAATACTTCTTCCTAGGACGAGATCGAAGAGCCAACATTTTTACGAAAGGCTGGGGTGCTTGCAATTTAACGACCTTTATACACTTCTCGACCGTTGCAGGGAGTACACTTTCAAAACCCCTTTTTTTTTTTTACTGGTGCTTATGCGAGTGCATGCCTAGATGTAGAGATGGAGTATTTACAGCGGAGTATGAAGGGTACTAGAATGTTTATTCAATGCTCAATGAATCTGTGTTGCCCTTTATAAACTTCTGTTGAAAGTTTTTACGAACCCAACTGAAAGTCGGGGTCAACGGTCTCCCACATATTGAGAAGAATACTTCTTTCTAGGACGAGATCGAAGAGCCAACATTTTTACGAAAGGCTGGGGTGCTTGCAATTTTAACGACCTTTATACACTTCTCGACCGTTGCAGGGAGTACACTTTCAAAACCCTTTTTTTTTTACTGGTGCTTATGCGAGTGCATGCCTAGATGTAGAAATGGAGTATTTCCAGCGGAGTATGAAGGGTACTAGAATGTTTATTCAATGCTCAATGAATCTGTGTTGCCCTTTATAAACTTCTGTTGAAAGTTTTACGAACCCAACTGAAAGTCGGGGTCAACGGTCTCCCACATATTGAGAAGAATACTTCTTCCTAGGACGAGATCGAAGAGCCAACATTTTTACGAAAGGCTGGGGTGCTTGCAATTTAACGACCTTTATACACTTCTCGACCGTTGCAGGGAGTACACTTTCAAAACCCTTTTTTTTTACTGGTGCTTATGCGAGTGCATGCCTAGATGTAGAAATGGAGTATTTCCAACGGAGTATGAAGGGTACTAGAATGTTTATTCAATGCTCAATGAATCTGTGTTGCCCTTTATAAACTTCTGCTGAAAGTTTTACGAACCCAACTGAAAGTCGGGGTCAACGGTCTCCCACATATTGAGAAGAATACTTTTTCCTAGGACGAGATCGAAGAGCCAACATTTTTACGAAAGGCTGGGGTGCTTGCAATTTAGCGACATGAAGGCAGAGGGTGCTAAGAATCCCCGGAGGACCGGACTAGGCTGCCATCTGATGCTGACCTTGGCTACTTACAATAGACGCTCCCTATCTTCTGATTCAAGGCTTCTTGAATTGGAAGAGGAACTACAAAGGATCAAGTGGGACATCGTGGGGCTAAGTGAGGTAAGGAGAAAAGGAGAAGGATCTCATCGAACTGAAAAGTGGACATCTCTTCTACTATCGTGGGACAGATACTGGCAGAACTAGTGGTGTTGGATTTATAATAAACAAGAAACTGAAGGATAAAGTTGTAGAAGTTGAAAGTTCCTCTTGACAGAGCTGCACGACTTGTTATCCAACTCTCGAAAGATACCAGGCTCAGATTATTCAAACTTATGCACCCACCACAAGTCATCCTGAAGAAGAAATTGAAGAATTTTATGAGGAAATTTGTCATCTAAATAATAAAGGTAAGCAGCACTTGAAAATAATTATGGGAGATTTCAATGCAAAAATAGGGCAACGGCAACAGAATGAAACCAGTAGGTAAATTCGGTCATGGCAACAGAAACCAGCGTGGAAATACTCTCGTTGAGTTTGCAGAGGCAGAAGGGTTTTTCATCTTGAACTCCTTCTTCAAGAAAAAGCCACACAGGAAATGGACATGGAGACATCCAAATGGGACGACAAGTGAAATTGATTTTATTATGTGTAACAAAAAAATTCGTCATAGAAGACTGCAGTGTGCTAAACAAGTTCAACACAGGTAGTGACCATAGATTGGTGAGATGTAAGATGCACCTCAACACTAAACTTGAACGTGGCAAGCTCATAGGACAAACAAAATCTATTGACATAACCAACCTTAAAAAACACCATAATACCTTCAAGTTAGAACTGAAGAACAGGTTCTCTGCTTTAGAAGGCCTAACATCGGAAGAAGTGGACATCTCTGAAGTTAACAGAAAAGTAACCAAAGCTCTTATGGAAACAGCAACAAAATTAGCTGGGTCTAAGAACAAGTTGCATGTGAACAAATTATCAGGAAAAACCAAAATGTTGATGCAAAAAAGAAGAGAGATGAGGACAACTAAAGAAGATGTGACTTGCAAAGTGGAATATATAGAGCTATGCAAGACAGTAAGAAAAGTATCACTGAAGACGTAAGGAAATTCAACTGTGAACTAGTGAGGAAAGCAATTGAAAACAACCAAAGCCTAAAGATAGCAAAGGGACATCTCAGTAAGGGAAGAAAACAGATTATGGCACTGAGAAAAGAAGATGGTTCTGTAACAAGAAATAGAGGCAGAAATTTTGACAAGAGTGAAAGATTTCTACTCCAAATTATATGAAAGGGATGATATATGCACTCCAGACATCATGAAAGATACCAGTACCAGAGTTCCTCCAGTCCTTCCAGCAGAAGTTGCACATGCAATCAAGAACATGAAGCGAGGAAAAGCTCCAGGAGAAGATGGAATTACTGTAGACATCATACAAGAAGCAAGTGGAGAAATCGAAACAGTACTCGCCCAAATTTTCACTCGATGCCTTAATGAAGGAAAGATTCCTGAGGATTGGAACACCGCTACAATGATCCTGCTACATAAGAAAGGTGACATTGAGGATCTCAGGAAACTACAGACCTATCAGCCTCCTATCAGTAGTTTATAAAATCTTCACTAAAGTTCTTTCACACCGCTTGAAGGTAACACTGGACATGGCTCAACCGAGAGAACAAGCTGGATTCAGGAGTGGCTACAGCACAATAGATCATATCCACGTGCTGAGAGAACTAATTGAAAGAGCGAGGGAATATGAACTTCCATTGTGCATGGCTTTTATCGATTATGAAAAAGCCTTTGATTCGGTGAAACCATCAGCAGTTACAATGGCTCTGAAAACCTGCGGTATTGAAGATGCATACATTAATATTATTAATAACATCTATGAAAATGCAAGTGCAAAGATTAGGCTGTTTGAAAATACAACACACGTAAAAATTGGAAAGGGAGTGAGACAAGGGTGACACCATATCTCCGAAGCTCTTTAATGCCACATTGGAGGGTGTTTTTCAGTCACTGAGCTGGGAAAACAAGGGGATAAAGATTAATGGAGATTATCTAACCCACCTTCGTTTTGCTGATGACGTAATCATTTTTGCAACTACCCCATCAGAGCTGCAGAGTATGATCCAGGAACTTGCTGACAAGAGTAAAGAAGTGGGATTAAAAATGAACTTTCAGAAGACAAAAGTGATGTTCAATGCTTTACAAGAAATGAAGATTTATCGATTGATGGAGAAAAGCTGGAAATAACAGACACGTACGTTTATCTTGGACAGCAGATACCAAGTGAGGGTCACATTGATGAAGAAATTAATCGAGAAGGCGTACAAAACTTGCCTGGAGAGCTTTTGGAAGAAACAGCATAATTTTCAAGAGCAATATGCCATTATGTCTTAAAAAAGAAAAGTGTTTGATCAATGCATCCTTCCAGTGCTTACGTATGGTGCGGAGACGTGGACCTTAACTAAAAGAGACATACAAAGGCTGCAGACAACTCAAAGAAGCATGGAGAGGTGCATGCTTGGTGTAACCAGGAGAGATAAGAAGAGGAACTCGTGGATCCGAAAAATGACAAGAGTGGAAGACATCATGATCAGAGTTAAATCCCTGAAATGGCAATGGGCTGGACATACTGCCAGAAGGACAGATCATCGATGGACAGCTGAAATTTTAGATTGGATTCCAAGGGACAGGAAAAGACCCAGAAGAAGACCACATGGGAGATGGGTGGATGAAATTCGAAAGTATGCAGGGGTGACATGGAGGAGACTGGCACAAGACAGACCGTTCTGGAGGAAACTTGGGGAGACCTTCATCCAGCAGTGGATTGATAATGGTTGACAATGATGATGATGATGATGATGAAGGGTACTAGAATGTTTATTCAATGCTCAATGAATCTGTGTTTGCCCTTTATAAACTTCTGTTGAAAGTTTTACGAACCCAACTGAAAGTCAGGGTCAACGGTCTCCCACATATTGAGAAGAATACTTCTTCCTAGGACGAGATCGAAGAGCCAACATTTTTACGAAAGGCTGGGGTGCTTGCAATTTAACGACCTTTATACACTTCTCGACCGTTGCAGGGAGTACACTTTCAAAACCCTTTTTTTTTACTGGTGCTTATGCGAGTGCATGCCTAGATGTAGAAATGGAGTATTTCCAGCGGAGTATGAAGGGTACTAGAATGTTTATTCAATGCTCAATGAATCTGTGTTGCCCTCTTTATAAACTTCTGTTGAAAGTTTTACGAACCCAACTGAAAGTCGGGGTCAACGGTCTCCCACATATTGAGAAGAATACTTCTTCCTAGGACGAGATCGAAGAGCCAACATTTTTACGAAAGGCTGGGGTGCTTGCAATTTAACGACCTTTATACACTTCTCGACCGTTGCAGGGAGTACACTTTCAAAACCCTTTTTTTTTTTACTGGTGCTTATGCGAGTGCATGCCTAGATGTAGAAATGGAGTATTTCCAGCGGAGTATGAAGGGTACTAGAATGTTTATTCAATGCTCAATGAATCTGTGTTGCCCTTTATAAACTTCTGTTGAAAGTTTTACGAACCCAACTGAAAGTCGGGGTCAACGGTCTCTCACATATTGAGAAGAATACTTCTTCCTAGGACGAGATCGAAGAGCCAACATTTTTACGAAAGGCTGGGGTGCTTGCAATTTAACGACCTTTATACACTTCTCGACCGTTGCAGGGAGTACACTTTCAAAACCCTTTTTTTTTTACTGGTGCTTATGCGAGTGCATGCCTAGATGTAGAAATGGAGTATTTCCAGCGGAGTATGAAGGGTACTAGAATGTTTATTCAATGCTCAATGAATCTGTGTTGCCCTTTATAAACTTCTGTTGAAAGTTTTACGAACCCAACTGAAAGTCGGGGTCAACGGTCTCCCACATATTGAGAAGAATACTTCTTCTAGGACGAGATCGAAGAGCCAACATTTTTACGAAAGGCTGGGGTGCTTGCAATTTAACGACCTTTATACACTTCTCGACCGTTGCAGGGAGTACACTTTCAAAACCCTTTTTTTTTACTGGTGCTTATGCGAGTGCATGCCTAGATGTAGAAATGGAGTATTTCCAGCGGAGTATGAAGGGTACTAGAATGTTTATTCAATGCTCAATGAATCTGTGTTGCCCTTTATAAACTTCTGTTGAAAGTTTTACGAACCCAACTGAAAGTCAGGGGTCAACGGTCTCCTCACATATTGAGAAGAATACTTCCTTCCTAGGACGAGATCGAAGAGCCAACATTTTTACGAAAGGCTGGGGTGCTTGCAATTTAACGACCTTTATACACTTCTCGACCGTTGCAGGGAGTACACTTTCAAAACCCTTTTTTTTTTTTACTGGTGCTTATGCGAGTGCATGCCTAGATGTAGAAATGGAGTATTTCCAGCGGAGTATGAAGGGTACTAGAATGTTTATTCAATGCTCAATGAATCTGTGTTGCCCTTTATAAACTTCTGTTGAAAGTTTTACGAACCCAACTGAAAGTCGGGGTCAACGGTCTCCCACATATTGAGAAGAATACTTCTTCCTAGGACGAGATCGAAGAGCCAACATTTTTACGAAAGGCTGGGGTGCTTGCAATTTAACGACCTTTATACACTTCTCGACCGTTGCAGGGAGTACACTTTCAAAACCCTTTTTTTTTACTGGTGCTTATGCGAGTGCATGCCTAGATGTAGAAATTAAGTATTTCCAGCGGAGTATGAAGGGTACTAGAATGTTTATTCAATGCTCAATGAATCTGTGTTGCCCTTTATAAACTTCTGTTGAAAGTTTTACGAACCCAACTGAAAGTCGGGGTCAACGGTCTCCACACATATTGAGAAGAATACTTCTTCCTAGGACGAGATCGAAGAGCCAACATTTTTACGAAAGGCTGGGGTGCTTGCAATTTAACGACCTTTATACACTTCTCGACCGTTGCAGGGAGTACACTTTCAAAAAACCCTTTTTTTTTACTGGTGCTTATGCGAGTGCATGCCTAGATGTAGAAATGGAGTATTTCCAGCGGAGTATGAAGGGTACTAGAATGTTTATTCAATGCTCAATGAATCTGTGTTGCCCTTTATAAACTTCTGTTGAAAGTTTTACGAACCCAACTGAAAGTCGGGGTCAACGGTCTCCCACATATTGAGAAGAATACTTCTTCCTAGGACGAGATCGAAGAGCCAACATTTTTACGAAAGGCTGGGGTGCTTGCAATTTAACGACCTTTATACACTTCTCGACCGTTGCAGGAGTACACTTTCAAAACCCTTTTTTTTTACTGGTGCTTATGCGAGTGCATGCCTAGATGTAGAAATGGAGTATTTCCAGCGGAGTATGAAGGGTACTAGAATGTTTATTCAATGCTCAATGAATCTGTGTTGCCCTTTATAAACTTCTGTTGAAGAGTTTTACGAACCCAACTGAAAGTCGAAAGGGTCAACGGTCTCCTTACATATTGAGAAGAATACTTCTTCCTAGGACGAGATCGAAGAGCCAACATTTTTACGAAAGGCTGGGGTGCTTGCAATTTAACGACCTTTATACACTTCTCGACCGTTGCAGGGAGTACACTTTCAAAACCCTTTTTTTTTACTGGTGCTTATGCGAGTGCATGCCTAGATGTAGAAATGGAGTATTTCCAGCGGAGTATGAAGGCTACTAGAATGTTTATTCTAATGCTCAATGAATCTGTGTTGCCCTTTATAAACTTCTGTTGAAAGTTTTACGAACCCAACTGAAAGTCGGGGTCAACGGTCTCCCACATATTGAGAAGAATACTTCTTCCTAGGACGAGATCGAAGAGCCAACATTTTTACGAAAGGCTGGGTGCTTGCAATTTAACGACCTTTATACACTTCTCGACCGTTGCAGGAAGTACACTTTCAAAACCCTTTTTTTTTACTGGTGCTTATGCGAGTGCATGCGTAGATGTAGAAATGGAGTATTTCCAGCGGAGTATGAAGGGTACTAGAATGTTTATTCAATGCTCAATGAATCTGTGTTGCCCTTTATAAACTTCTGTTGAAAGTTTTACGAAACCAACTGAAAGTCGGGGTCAACGGTCTCCCACATATTGAGAAGAATACTTCTTCCTAGGACGAGATCGAAGAGCCAACATTTTTACGAAAGGCTGGGGTGCTTGCAATTTAACGACCTTTATACACTTCTCGACCGTTGCAGGGAGTACACTTTCAAAACCCTTTTTTTTTTACTGGTGATTATGCGAGTGCATGCCTAGATGTAGAAATGGAGTATTTCCAGCAGAGTATGAAGGGTACTAGAATGTTTATTCAATGCTCAATGAATCTGTGTTGCCCTTTACAAACTTCTGCTGAAAGTTTTTACGAACCCAACTGAAAGTCGGGGTCAACGGTCTCCCACATATTGAGAAGAATACTTCTTTCTAGGACGAGATCGAAGAGCCAACATTTTTACGAAAGGCTGGGGTGCTTGCAATTTAACGACCTTTATACACTTCTCGACCGTTGCAGGGAGTACACTTTCAAAACCCTTTTTTTTTTACTGGTGCTTATGCGAGTGCATGCCTAGATGTAGAAATGGAGTATTTCCAGCGGAGTATGAAGGGTACTAGAATGTTTATTCAATGCTCAATGAATCTGTGTTGCCCTTTATAAACTTCTGTTGAAAGTTTTACGAACCCAACTGAAAGTCGGGGTCAACGGTCTCCCACATATTGAGAAGAATACTTCTTCCTAGGACGAGATCGAAGAGCCAACATTTTTACGAAAGGCTGGGGTTGCTTGCAATTTAACGACCTTTATACACTTCTCGACCGTTGCAGGGAGTACACTTTCAAAACCCTTTTTTTTACTGGTGCTTATGCGAGTGCATGCCTAGATGTAGAAATGGAGTATTTCCAACGGAGTATGAAGGGTACTAGAATGTTTATTCAATGCTCAATGAATCTGTGTTGCCCTTTATAAACTTCTGCTGAAAGTTTTACGAACCCAACTGAAAGTCGGGGTCAACGGTCTCCCACATATTGAGAAAGAATACTTTTTCCTAGGACGAGATCGAAGAGCCAACATTTTTACGAAAGGCTGGGGTGCTTGCAATTTAGCGACATGAAGGCAGAGGGTGCTAAGAATCCCCGGAGGACCGGACTAGGCTGCCATCTGATGCTGACCTTGGCTACTTACAATAGACGCTCCCTATCTTCTGATTCAAGGCTTCTTGAATTGGAAGAGGAACTACAAAGGATCGCAAGTGGGACATCGTGGGGCTAAGTGAGGTAAGGAGAAAAGGAGAAGATCTCATCGAACTGAAAAGTGGACATCTCTTCTACTATCGTGGGACAGATACTGGCAGAACTAGTGGTGTTGGATTTATAATAAACAAGAAACTGAAGGATAAAGTTGTAGAAGTTGAAAGTTCCTCTGACAGAGCTGCACGACTTGTTATCCAACTCTCGAAAAGATACCAGGCTCAGATTATTCAAACTTATGCACCCACCACAAGTCATCCTGAAGAAGAAATTGAAGAATTTTATGAGGAAATTTGTCATCTAAAAATAATAAAGGTAAGCAGCACTTGAAAATAATTATGGGAGATTTCAATGCAAAAATAGGGCAACGGCAACAGAATGAAACCAGTAGGTAAATTCGGTCATGGCAACAGAAACCAGCGTGGAAATACTCTCGTTGAGTTTGCAGAGGCAGAAGGGTTTTTCATCTTGAACTCCTTCTTCAAGAAAAAGCCACACAGGAAATGGACATGGAGACATCCAAATGGGACGACAAGTAGAAATTGATTTTATTATGTGTAACAAAAAAAAATTCGTCATAGAAGACTGCAGTGTGCTAAACAAGTTCAACACAGGTAGTGACCATAGATTGGTGAGATGTAAGATGCACCTCAACACTAAACTTGAACGTGGCAAGCTCATAGGACAAACAAAATCTATTGACATAACCAACCTTAAAAAACACCATAATACCTTCAAGTTAGAACTGAAGAACAGGTTCTCTGCTTTAGAAGGCCTAACATCGGAAGAAGTGGACATCTCTGAAGTTAACAGAAAAGTAACCAAAGCTCTTATGGAAACAGCAACAAAATTAGCTGGGTCTAAGAACAAGTTGCATGTGAACAAATTATCAGGAAAAACCAAAATGTTGATGCAAAAAAGAAGAGAGATGAGGACAACTAAAGAAGATGTGACTTGCAAAGTGGAATATATAGAGCTATGCAAGACAGTAAGAAAAAGTATCACTGAAGACGTAAGGAAATTCAACTGTGAACTAGTGAGGAAAGCAATTGAAAACAACCAAAGCCTAAAGATAGCAAAGGGACATCTCAGTAAGGGAAGAAAACAGATTATGGCACTGAGAAAAGAAGATGGTTCTGTAACAAGAAATAGAGGCGAAATTTTGACAAGAGTGAAAAGATTTCTACTCCAAATTATATGAAAGGGATGATATATGCACTCCAGACATCATGAAAGATACCAGTACCAGAGTTCCTCCAGTCCTTCCAGCAGAAGTTGCACATGCAATCAAGAACATGAAGCGAGGAAAAGCTCCAGGAGAAGATGGAATTACTGTAGACATCATACAAGAAGCAAGTGGAGAAATCGAAACAGTACTCGCCCAAATTTTCACTCGATGCCTTAATGAAGGAAAGATTCCTGAGGATTGGAACACCAATGCTACAATGATCCTGCTACATAAGAAAGGTGACATTGAGGATCTCTCGGAAACTACAGACCTATCAGCCTCCTATCAGTAGTTTATAAAATCTTCACTAAAGTTCTTTCACACCGCTTGAAGTTAACACTGGACATGGCTCAACCGAGAGAACAAGCTGGATTCAGGAGTGGCTACAGCACAATAGATCATATCCACGTGCTGAGAGAACTAATTGAAAGAGCGAGGAATATGAACTTCCATTGTGCATGGCTTTTATCGATTATGAAAAAGCCTTTGATTCGGTGAAACCATCAGCAGTTACAATGGCTCTGAAAACCTGCGGTATTGAAGATGCATACATTAATATTATTAATAACATCTATGAAAATGCAAGTGCAAAGATTAGGCTGTTTGAAAATACAACACACGTAAAAATTGGAAAGGGAGTGAGACAAGGTGACACCATATCTCCGAAGCTCTTTAATGCCACATTGGAGGGTGTTTTTCAGTCACTGAGCTGGGAAAACAAGGGGATAAAGATTAATGGAGATTATCTAACCCACCTTCGTTTTGCTGATGACGTAATCATTTTTGCAACTACCCCATCAGAGCTGCAGAGTATGATCCAGGAACTTGCTGACAAGAGTAAAGAAGTGGGATTAAAAATGAACTTTCAGAAGACAAAAGTGATGTTCAATGCTTTTACAAGAAATGAAGATTTATCGATTGATGGAGAAAAGCTGGAAATAACAGACACGTACGTTTATCTTGGACAGCAGATACCAAGTGAGGGTCACATTGATGAAGAAATTAATCGGCGTACAAAACTTGCCTGGAGAGCTTTTGGAAGAAACAGCATAATTTTCAAGAGCAATATGCCATTATGTCTTAAAAGAAAAGTGTTTGATCAATGCATCCTTCCAGTGCTTACGTATGGTGCGGAGACGTGGACCTTAACTAAAAGAGACATACAAAGGCTGCAGACAACTCAAAGAAGCATGGAGAGGTGCATGCTTGGTGTAACCAGGAGAGATAAGAAGAGGAACTCGTGGATCCGAAAAATGACAAGAGTGGAAGACATCATGATCAGAGTTAAATCCCTGAAATGGCAATGGGCTGGACATACTGCCAGAAGGACAGATCATCGATGGACAGCTGAAATTTTAGATTGGATTCCAAGGGACAGGAAAAGACCCAGAAGAAGACCACATGGGAGATGGGTGGATGAAATTCGAAAGGGTATGCACGGGGGTGACATGGAGGAGACTGGCACAAGACAGACCGTTCTGGAGGAAACTTGGGGAGACCTTCATCCAGCAGTGGATTGATAATGGTTGACAATGATGATGATGATGATGATGAAGGGTACTAGAATGTTTATTCAATGCTCAATGAATCTGTGTTGCCCTTTATAAACTTCTGTTGAAAGTTTTACAGACAACTGAAAGTCGGGGTCAACGGTCTCCCACATATTGAGAAGAATACTTCTTCCTAGGACGAGATCGAAGAGCCAACATTTTTACGAAAGGCTGGGGTGCTTGCAATTTAACGACCTTTATACACTTCTCGACCGTTGCAGGGAGTACACTTTCAAAACCCTTTTTTTTACTGGTGCTTATGCGAGTGCATGCCTAGATGTAGAAATGGAGTATTTCCAGCGGAGTATGAAGGGTACTAGAATGTTTATTCAATGCTCAATGAATCTGTGTTGCCCTTTATAAACTTCTGTTGAAAAGTTTTACGAACCCAACTGAAAGTCGGGGTCAACGGTCTCCCACATATTGAGAAGAATACTTCTTCCTAGGACGAGATCGAAGAGCCAACATTTTTTTACGAAAGGCTGGGGTGCTTGCAATTTAACGACCTTTATACACTTCTCGACCGTTGCAGGGAGTACACTTTCAAAACCCTTTTTTTTTACTGGTGCTTATGCGAGTGCATGCCTAGATGTAGAAATGGAGTATTTCCAGCGGAGTATGAAGGGTACTAGAATGTTTATTCAATGCTCAATGAATCTGTGTTGCCCTTTATAAACTTCTGTTGAAAGTTTTACGAACCCAACTGAAAGTCGGGGTCAACGGTCTCCCACATATTGAGAAGAATACTTCTTCCTAGGACGAGATCGAAGAGCCAACATTTTTACGAAAGGCTGGGGTGCTTGCAATTTAACGACCTTTATACACTTCTCGACCGTTGCAGGGAGTACACTTTCAAAACCCTTTTTTTTTTTACTGGTGCTTATGCGAGTGCATGCCTAGATGTAGAAATGGAGTATTTCCAGCGGAGTATGAAGGGTACTAGAATGTTTATTCAATGCTCAATGAATCTGTGTTGCCCTTTATAAACTTCTGTTGAAAGTTTTACGAACCCAACTGAAAGTCGGGGTCAACGGTCTCCCACATATTGAGAAGAATACTTCTTCCTAGGACGAGATCGAAGAGCCAACATTTTTACGAAGGCTGGGGTGCTTGCAATTTAACGACCTTTATACACTTCTCGACCGTTGCAGGGAGTACACTTTCAAAACCCTTTTTTTTTACTGGTGCTTATGCGAGTGCATGCCTAGATGTAGAAATGGAGTATTTCCAGCGGAGTATGAAGGGTACTAGAATGTTTATTCAATGCTCAATGAATCTGTGTTGCCCTTTATAAACTTCTGTTGAAAGTTTTACGAACCCAACTGAAAGTCGGGGTCAACGGTCTCCCACATATTGAGAAGAATACTTCTTCCTAGGACGAGATCGAAGAGCCAACATTTTTACGAAAGGCTGGGGTGCTTGCAATTTAACGACCTTATACACTTCTCGACCGTTGCAGGGAGTACACTTTCAAAACCCTTTTTTTTACTGGTGCTTATGCGAGTGCATGCCTAGATGTAGAAATGGAGTATTTCCAGCGGAGTATGAAGGGTACTAGAATGTTTATTCAATGCTCAATGAATCTGTGTTGCCCTTTATAAACTTCTGTTGAAAGTTTTACGAACCCAACTGAAAGTCGGGGTCAACGGTCTCCCACATATTGAGAAGAATACTTCTTCCTAGGACGAGATCGAAGAGCCAACATTTTTACGAAAGGCTGGGGTGCTTGCAATTTAACGACCTTTATACACTTCTCGACCGTTGCAGGAGTACACTTTCAAAACCCTTTTTTTTTTTTACTGGTGCTTATGCGAGTGCATGCCTAGATGTAGAAATGGAGTATTTCCAGCGGAGTATGAAGGGTACTAGAATGTTTATTCAATGCTCAATGAATCTGTGTTGCCCTTTATAAACTTCTGTTGAAAGTTTTACGAACCCAACTGAAAGTCGGGGTCAACGGTCTCCCCACATATTGAGAAGAGAATACTTCTTCCTAGGACGAGATCGAAGAGCCAACATTTTTACGAAAGGCTGGGGTGCTTGCAATTTAACGACCTTTATACACTTCTCGACCGTTGCAGGGAGTACACTTTCAAAACCCTTTTTTTTTTTTACTGGTGCTTATGCGAGTGCATGCCTAGATGTAGAAATGGAGTATTTCCAGCGGAGTATGAAGGGTACTAGAATGTTTATTCAATGCTCAATGAATCTGTGTTGCCCTTTATAAACTTCTGTTGAAAGTTTTACGAACCCAACTGAAAGTCGGGGTCAACGGTCTCCCACATATTGAGAAGAATACTTCTTCCTAGGACGAGATCGAAGAGCCAACATTTTTACGAAAGGCTGGGGTGCTTGCAATTTAACGACCTTTATACACTTCTCGACCGTTGCAGGGAGTACACTTTCAAAACCCTTTTTTTTTTACTGGTGCTTATGCGAGTGCATGCCTAGATGTAGAAATGGAGTATTTCCAGCGGAGTATGAAGGGTACTAGAATGTTTATTCAATGCTCAATGAATCTGTGTTGCCCTTTATAAACTTCTGTTGAAAGTTTTACGAACCCAACTGAAAGTCGGGGTCAACGGTCTCCACATATTGAGAAGAATACTTCTTCCTAGGACGAGATCGAAGAGCCAACATTTTTACGAAAGGCTGGGGTGCGCAATTTTAACGACCTTTATACACTTCTCGACCGTTGCAGGGAGTACACTTTCAAAACCCTTTTTTTTTTACTGGTGCTTATGCGAGTGCATGCCTAGATGTAGAAATGGAGTATTTCCAGCGGAGTATGAAGGCTACTAGAATGTTTATTCAATGCTCAATGAATCTGTGTTGCCCTTTATAAACTTCTGTTGAAAGTTTTACGAACCCAACTGAAAGTCGGGGTCAACGGTCTCCCACATATTGAGAAGAATACTTCTTCCTAGGACGAGATCGAAGAGCCAACATTTTTACGAAAGGCTGGGTGCTTGCAATTTAACGACCTTTATACACTTCTCGACCGTTGCAGGAAGTACACTTTCAAAACCCTTTTTTTTTTTACTGGTGCTTATGCGAGTGCATGCGTAGATGTAGAAATGGAGTATTTCCAGCGGAGTATGAAGGGTACTAGAATGTTTATTCAATGCTCAATGAATCTGTGTTGCCCTTTATAAACTTCTGTTGAAAGTTTTACGAAACCAACTGAAAGTCGGGGTCAACGGTCTCCCACATATTGAGAAGAATACTTCTTCCTAGGACGAGATCGAAGAGCCAACATTTTTACGAAAGGCTGGGGTGCTTGCAATTTAACGACCTTTATACACTTCTCGACCGTTGCAGGGAGTACACTTTCAAAACCCTTTTTTTTTACTGGTGATTATGCGAGTGCATGCCTAGATGTAGAAATGGAGTATTTCCAGCAGAGTATGAAGGGTACTAGAATGTTTATTCAATGCTCAATGAATCTGTGTTTGCCCTTTATAAACTTCTGCTGAAAGTTTTACGAACCCAACTGAAAGTCGGGGTCAACGGTCTCCCACATATTGAGAAGAATACTTCTTCCTAGGACGAGATCGAAGAGCCAACATTTTTACGAAAGGCTGGGGTGCTTGCAATTTAGCGACATGAAGGCAGAGGGTGCTAAGAATCCCCGGAGGACCGGACTAGGCTGCCATCTGATGCTGACCTTGGCTACTTACAATGGACGCTCCCTATCTTCTGATTCAAGGCTTCTTGAATTGGAAGAGGAACTACAAAGGATCCAGGAAGTGGCGGACATCGTGGGGCTAAGTGAGGTAAGGAGAAAAGGAGAAGATCTCATCGAACTGGAAAGTGGACATCTCTTCTACTATCGTGGGACAGATACTGTCAGAACTAGTGGTGTTGGATTTATAATAAACAAGAAACTGAAGGATAAAGTTGTAGAAGTTGAAAGTTCCTCTGACAGAGCTGCACGACTTGTTATCCAACTCTCGAAAAGATACCAGGCTCAGATTATTCAAACTTATGCACCCACCACAAGTCATCCTGAAGAAGAAATTGAAGAATTTTATGAGGAAATTTGTCATCTAAATAATAAAGGTAAGCAGCACTTGAAAATAATTATGGGAGATTTCAATGCAAAAATAGGGCAACGGCAACAGAATGAAACTTCGGTAGGTAAATTCGGTCATGGCAACAGAAACCAGCGTGGAAATACTCTCGTTGAGTTTGCAGAGGCAGCAGGGTTTTTTCATCTTGAACTCCTTCTTCAAGCCATACAGGAAATGGACATGGAGACATCCAAATGGGACGACAAGTGAAATTGATTTTATTATGTGTAACAAAAAAATTCGTCATAGAAGACTGCAGTGTGCTAAACAAGTTCAACACAGGTAGTGACCATAGATTGGTGAGATGTAAGATGCACCTCAACACTAAACTTGAACGTGGCAAGCTCATAGGACAAACAAAATCTATTGACATAACCAACCTTAAAAAACACCATAATACCTTCAAGTTAGAACTGAAGAACAGGTTCTCTGCTTTAGAAGGCCTAACATCGGAAGAAGTGGACATCTCTGAAGTTAACAGAAAAGTAACCAAAGCTCTTATGGAAACAGCAACAAAATTAGCTGGGTCTAAGAACAAGTTGCATGTGAACAAATTATCAGGAAAAACCAAAATGTTGATGCAAAAAAGAAGAGAGATGAGGACAACTAAAGAAGATGTGACTTGCAAAGTGGAATATATAGAGCTATGCAAGACAGTAAGAAAAAGTATCACTGAAGACGTAAGGAAATTCAACTGTGAACTAGTGAGGAAAGCAATTGAAAACAACCAAAGCCTAAAGATAGCAAAGGGACATCTCAGTAAGGGAAGAAAACAGATTATGGCACTGAGAAAAGAAGATGGTTCTGTAACAAGAAATAGAGGCGAAATTTTGACAAGAGTGAAAGATTTCTACTCCAAATTATATGAAAGGGATGATATATGCACTCCAGACATCATGAAAGATACCAGTACCAGAGTTCCTCCAGTCCTTCCAGCAGAAGTTGCACATGCAATCAAGAACATGAAGCGAGGAAAAGCTCCAGGAGAAGATGGAATTACTGTAGACATCATACAAGAAGCAAGTGGAGAAATCGAAACAGTACTCGCCCAAATTTTCACTCGATGCCTTAATGAAGGAAAGATTCCTGAGGATTCGAACACCGCTACAATGATCCTGCTACATAAGAAAGGTGACATTGAGGATCTCGGAAACTACAGACCTATCAGCCTCCTATCAGTAGTTTATAAAATCTTCACTAAAGTTCTTTCACACCGCTTGAAGGTAACACTGGACATGGCTCAACCGAGAGAACAAGCTGGATTCAGGAGTGGCTACAGCACAATAGATCATATCCACGTGCTGAGAGAACTAATTGAAAGAGCGAGGGAATATGAACTTCCATTGTGCATGGCTTTTATCGATTATGAAAAAGCCTTTGATTCGAGTGAAACCATCAGCAGTTACAATGGCTCTGAAAACCTGCGGTATTGAAGATGCATACATTAATATTATTAATAACATCTATGAAAATGCAAGTGCAAAGATTAGGCTGTTTGAAAATACAACACACGTAAAAATTGGAAAGGGGAGTGAGACAAGGTGACACCATATCTCCGAAGCTCTTTAATGCCACATTGGAGGGTGTTTTTCAGTCACTGAGCTGGGAAAACAAGGGGATAAAGATTAATGGAGATTATCTAACCCACCTTCGTTTTGCTGATGACGTAGTCATTTTTGCAACTACCCCATCAGAGCTGCAGAGTATGATCCAGGAACTTGCTGACAAGAGTAAAGAAGTGGGATTAAAAATGAACTTTCAGAAGACAAAAGTGATGTTCAATGCTTTTACAAGAAATGAAGATTTATCGATTGATGGAGAAAAGCTGGAGATAACAGACACTGTACGTTTATCTTGGACAGCAGATATCAAGTGAGGGTCACATTGATGAAGAAATTAATCGGCGTACAAAACTTGCCTGGAGAGCTTTTGGAAGAAACAGCATAATTTTCAAGAGCAATATGCCATTATGTCTTAAAAGAAAAGTGTTTGATCAATGCATCCTTCCAGTGCTTACGTATGGTGCGGAGACGTGGACCTTCACTAAGAGAGACATACAAAGGCTGCAGACAACTCAAAGAAGCATGGAGAGGTGCATGCTTGGTGTAACCAGGAGAGATAAGAAGAGGAACTCGTGGATCCGAAAAATGACAAGAGTGGAAGACATCATGATCAGAGTTGAATCCCTGAAATGGCAATGGGCTGGACATACTGCCAGAAGGACAGATCATCGATGGACAGCCGAAATTTTAGATTGGATTCCAAGGGACAGGAAAAGACCCAGAAGAAGACCACATGGGAGATGGGTGGATGAAATTCGAAAGTATGCAGGGGTGACATGGAGGAGACTGGCACAAGACAGACCGTTCCTGGAGGAAACTTGGGAGACCTTCATCCAGCAGTGGATTGATAATGGTTGACAATGATGATGATGATGATGATGAAGGGTACTAGAATGTTTATTCAATGCTCAATGAATCTGTGTTGCCCTTTATAAACTTCTGTTGAAAGTTTTACGAACCCAACTGAAAGTCGGGGTCAACGGTCTCCCACATATTGAGAAGAATACTTCTTCCTAGGACGAGATCGAAGAGCCAACATTTTTACGAAAGGCTGGGGTGCTTGCAATTTAACGACCTTTATACACTTCTCGACCGTTGCAGGGAGTACACTTTCAAAACCCTTTTTTTTTACTGGTGCTTATGCGAGTGCATGCCTAGATGTAGAAATGGAGTATTTCCAGCGGAGTATGAAGGGTACTAGAATGTTTATTCAATGCTCAATGAATCTGTGTTGCCCTTTATAAACTTCTGTTGAAAGTTTTACGAACCCAACTGAAAGTCGGGGTCAACGGTCTCCCACATATTGAGAAGAATACTTCTTCCTAGGACGAGATCGAAGAGCCAACATTTTTACGAAAGGCTGGGGTGCTTGCAATTTAACGACCTTTATACACTTCTCGACCGTTGCAGGGAGTACACTTTCAAAACCCTTTTTTTTACTGGTGCTTATGCGAGTGCATGCCTAGATGTAGAAATGGAGTATTTCCAGCGGAGTATGAAGGGTACTAGAATGTTTATTCAATGCTCAATGAATCTGTGTTGCCCTTTATAAACTTCTGTTGAAAGTTTTACGAACCCAACTGAAAGTCGGGGTCAACGGTCTCCCACATATTGAGAAGAATACTTCTTCCTAGGACGAGATCGAAGAGCCAACATTTTTACGAAAGGCTGGGGTGCTTGCAATTTAACGACCTTTATACACTTCTCGACCGTTGCAGGGAGTACACTTTCAAAACCCTTTTTTTTACTGGTGCTTATGCGAGTGCATGCCTAGATGTAGAAATGGAGTATTTCCAGCGGAGTATGAAGGGTACTAGAATGTTTATTCAATGCTCAATGAATCTGTGTTGCCCTTTATAAACTTCTGTTGAAAGTTTTACGAACCCAACTGAAAGTCGGGGTCAACGGTCTCCCACATATTGAGAAGAATACTTCTTCCTAGGACGAGATCGAAGAGCCAACATTTTTACGAAAGGCTGGGGTGCTTGCAATTTAACGACCTTTATACACTTCTCGACCGTTGCAGGGAGTACACTTTCAAAACCCTTTTTTTTTTTTACTGGTGCTTATGCGAGTGCATGCCTAGATGTAGAAATGGAGTATTTCCAGCGGAGTATGAAGGGGTACTAGAATGTTTATTCAATGCTCAATGAATCTGTGTTGCCCTTTATAAACTTCTGTTGAAGTTTTACGAACCCAACTGAAAAGTCGGGGTCAACGGTCTCCCACATATTGAGAAGAATACTTCTTCCTAGGACGAGATCGAAGAGCCAACATTTTTACGAAAGGCTGGGGTGCTTGCAATTTAACGACCTTTATACACTTCTCGACCGTTGCAGGGTACACTTTCAAAACCCTTTTTTTTTACTGGTGCTTATGCGAGTGCATGCCTAGATGTAGAAATGGAGTATTTCCAGCGGAGTATGAAGGGTACTAGAATGTTTATTCAATGCTCAATGAATCTGTGTTGCCCTTTATAAACTTCTGTTGAAAGTTTTACGAACCCAACTGAAAGTCGGGGTCAACGGTCTCCCACATATTGAGAAGAATACTTCTTCCTAGGACGAGATCGAAGAGCCAACATTTTTACGAAAGGCTGGGGTGCTTGCAATTTAACGACCTTTATACACTTCTCGACCGTTGCAGGGAGTACACTTTCAAAACCCTTTTTTTTTACTGGTGCTTATGCGAGTGCATGCCTAGATGTAGAAATGGAGTATTTCCAGCGGAGTATGAAGGGTACTAGAATGTTTATTCAATGCTCAATGAATCTGTGTTGCCCTTTATAAACTTCTGTTGAAAGTTTTACGAACCCAACTGAAAGTCGGGGTCAACGGTCTCCCACATATTGAGAAGAATACTTCTTCCTAGGACGAGATCGAAGAGCCAACATTTTTACGAAAGGCTGGGGTGCTTGCAATTTAACGACCTTATACACTTCTCGACCGTTGCAGGGAGTACACTTTCAAAACCCTTTTTTTACTGGTGCTTATGCGAGTGCATGCCTAGATGTAGAAATGAAGTATTTCCAGCAGAGTATGAAGGGTACTAGAATGTTTATTCAATGCTCAATGAATCTCTGTGTTGCCCTTTATAAACTTCTGTTGAAAGTTTTACGAACCCAACTGAAAGTCGGGGTCAACGGTCTCCCACATATTGAGAAGAATACTTCTTCCTAGGACGAGATCGAAGAGCCAACATTTTTACGAAAGGCTGGGGTGCTTGCAATTTAACGACCTTTATACACTTCTCGACCGTTGCAGGGAGTACACTTTCAAAACCCTTTTTTTTACTGGTGCTTATGCGAGTGCATGCCTAGATGTAGAAATGGAGTATTTCCAACGGAGTATAAGAAGGGTACTAGAATGTTTATTCAATGCTCAATGAATCTGTGTTGCCCTTTATAAACTTCTGTTGAAAGTTTTACGAACCCAACTGAAAGTCGGGGTCAACGGTCTCCCACATATTGAGAAGAATACTTCTTCCTAGGACGAGATCGAAGAGCCAACATTTTTACGAAAGGCTGGGGTGCTTGCAATTTAACGACCTTTATACACTTCTTGCAATTTAACGACCTTTATACACTGTAAGGTCGGGTGATGCGTAACATCACAGCCTCTCCTTGACAAATGTCAACCCCGCCTTCTCGTGGTGCATCCTGTTCCCACTAAAGGGGCTCTGACGACCGCAAATAGCGGTATAACTATACCATCGGGATCAGAGGAAATTCTATCCCACACTCACCAACCCGCTTGGCCAGCGTGGTGAGTGTAATGGCCAAACACCTCCAAAATGACTCTACAACTTAAATCTTGGCCCTCAGTCTCCGGCAGCTGGAATGTACCTGGCCAAGGCAGCGGCCAGTGCGACATGAAGGCAGAGGGTGCTAAGAATCCCCGGAGGACCGGACTAGGCTGCCATTTGATGCTGACCTTGGCTACCTACAACGGACGCTCCCAACTTCTGATTCAAGGCTTCTTGAATTGGAAGAGGAACTACAAAGGATCAAGTGGGACATCGTCGGGCTAAGTGAGGTAAGGAGAAAGGAGAAGATCTCATTGAACTGAAAAGTGGACATCTCTTCTATTATCGTGGGACAGATATTGGCAGAACTAGTGGTGTTGGATTTATAATAAACAAGAAACTGAAGGATAAAGTGGTAGAAGTTGAAAGTTCCTCTGACAGAGCTGCACGACTCGTTATCCAACTATCGAGAAGATACCAGGCTCAGATTATTCAAACTTATGCACCCACCACAAGTCATCCTGAAGAAGAAATTGAAGAATTTTATGAGGAAATTCGTCATCTAAATAATAAAGGTAAGCAGCACTTGAAGATAATTATGGGAGATTTCAATGCAAAAATAGGGCACCGGCAACAGAATGAAACTTCAGTAGGTAAATTCGGTCACGGCAACAGAAACCAGCGTGGAAATACTCTCGTTGAGTTTGCAGAGGCAGAAGGATTTTTCATCTTGAATTCCTTTTCAAGAAAAAGCCACACAGGAAATGGACATGGAGACATCCAATTGGGACGACAAGTGAAATTGATTTTATTATGTGTAACAAAAAATTTGTCATCGAAGACTGCAGTGTGCTGAACAAGTTCAACACAGGTAGTGACCATAGATTGGTGAGATGTAAGATGCACCTCAACACTAAACTGGAACGTGGCAAGCTCATAAGACAAAACAAAATGTATTGACATAACCAACCTTAAAAAACACCATAATACTTTCAAGTTGGAACTGAAGAACAGATTCTCTGCTTTAGAAGGCCTAACATCGGAAGAAGTGGATATTTCGGAAGTTAACAGAAAAGTAACCAAAGCTCTTATGGAAACAGCAACAAAATTAGCTGGGTCTAAGAACAAGTTGCATGTAAACAAATTATCAGGAAAAACCAAAATGTTGATGCAAAAGAAGAGAGATGAGGACAACTAAAGAAGATGTGACTTCCAAAGTGGAATATATAGAGCTATGCAAGACAGCACGAAAAAGTATCACTGAAGACGTAAGGAAATTCAACTGTGAGCTAGTGAGGAAAGCAATTGAAAACAACCAAAGCCTAAAGATAGCAAAGGGACATCTCAGTAAGGGAAGAAAACAGATTATGGCTCTGAGAAAAGAAGATGGTTCTATAACAAGAAATAGAGGCGAAATTTTGACAAGAGTGAAGAAAGATTTCTACTCCAAATTATATGAAAGGGATGATACATGTACTCCAGACATCATGAAAGGTACCAGAGTTCTTCCAGTCCTCCCAGCAGAAGTTGCTCATGCAATCAAGAACATGAAGCGGGGAAAGCTCCAGGAGAAGATGGAGTTACTATAGACATCATACAAGAAGCAAGTGGAGAAATTGAAACAGTACTCGCCCAAATTTTCACTCGATGCCTTAATGAAGGGAAGATTCTGAGGATTGGAACAATGCTACAATGATCCTGCTACATAAAAAAGGTGACATTGAGGATCTCAGGAACTACAGACCTATCAGCCTCCTATCAGTGGTTTATAAAATCTTCACTAAAGTTCTTTCACACCGCTTGAAGTTAACACTGGACATGGCTCAACCGAGAGAACAAGCTGGATTCAGGAGTGGCTACAGCACAATAGATCATATCCACGTACTGAGAGAACTAATTGAAAGAGCGAGGGAATATGAACTTCCATTGTGCATGGCTTTTATCGATTATGAAAAAGCCTTTGATTCGGTGAAACCATCAGCAGTTACCACGGCTCTGAAATCCTGCGGTATTGAAGATGCATACATTAATATTATTAATAACATCTATGAAAATGCAAGTGCAAAGATTCGGCTGTTTGAAAATACAACACACATAAAAATTGGAAAGGGAGTGAGACAAGGTGACACCATATCTCCGAAGCTCTTTAATGCCACATTGGAAAATGTCTTTCAATCACTGAACTGGGAAAACAAAGGGATAAAGATTAATGGAGATTATCTAACCCACCTTCGTTTTGCTGATGACATAGTCATTTTTGCAACTACCCCATCAGAGCTGCAGAGTATGATCCAGGAACTTGCTGACAAGAGAGTAAAGAAGTGGGATTAAAAATGAACTTTCAGAAGACAAAAGTGATGTTCAATGCTTTTACAAGGAATGAAGATTTATCGATTGATGGAGAAAAACTGGAGATAACAGATACGTATGTTTATCTTGACAGCAGATATCAAGTGAGGGTCACATTGATGAAGAAATTAATCGGCGTACAAAACTTGCTTGGAGAGCTTTTGGAAGAAACAGCATAATTTTCAAGAGCAATATGCCATTATGTCTTAAAAGAAAAGTGTTTGATCAATGCATCCCTTCCAGTGCTTACGTATGGTGCAGAGACGTGGACCTTAACTAAAAGAGACATACAAAGGCTGCAGACAACTCAAAGAAGCATGGAGAGGAGGTGCATGAAAAAATGGGTATAACCAGGAGAGATAAGAAAGAGAGGAACTCGTGGATCCGAAAAATGACGAGAGTGGAAGACATCATGATCAGGAGTTAAATCCCTGAAATGGCAATGGGCTGGACATACTGCCAGAAGGACAGACCATAGATGGACAGCCGAAATTTTAGATTGGATTCCAAGGGACAGGAAAAGACCCAGAAAAAGACCACATGGGAGATGGGTGGATGAAATTCGTAAATATGCGGGAGTGACATGGAGGAGACTGGCACAAGACAGACCGTTGTGGAGGAAACTTGGGGAGACCTTCGTCCAGCAGTGGATTGATAATGGTTGACGATGATGATGATGATACACTTCTCGACCGTTGCAGGGAGTACACTTTCAAAAACCCTTTTTTTTTTACTGGTGCTTATGCGAGTGCATGCCTAGATGTAGAAATGGAGTATTTTCAGCAGAGTATGAAGGGTACTAGAATGTTTATTCAATGCTCAATGAATCTGTGTTGCCCTTTATAAACTTCTGTTGAAAGTTTTACGAACCCAACTGAAAGTCGGGGTCAACGGTCTCCCACATATTGAGAAGAATACTTCTTCCTAGGACGAGATCGAAGAGCCAACATTTTTACGAAAGGCTGGGGTGCTTGCAATTTAACGACCTTTATACACTTCTCGACCGTTGCAGGGAGTACACTTTCAAAACCCTTTTTTTACTGGTGCTTATGCGAGTGCATGCCTAGATGTAGAAATGGAGTATTTTCAGCAGAGTATGGAAGGGTACTAGAATGTTTCCGGAAACCATTCTGTTAGAGAATTGGCAATCATTTTCGAGCAGCTAGCCACTGATGATGATGATTTGAAATCAGTTGATCGGGCGATAAGCTAAAAAGTGTTACCCTACCCACGCCTTTAACGTCAAGACACCCAACTGGAACTGATAGCGTCATTTTATAATTATAATATCTTTGTGACACAGGTAAGTATGAAATACTTACTTTAAATGATATTTCTGACCCATTTCGATCACTTACGGCCTCCAACAAAGTAAGCTGCGGTAGAGGTATCAAAATCAATCGATATCCAGTTTAGATAGCTAGCCCAAAGCTGGGGGCCAAAGGAAAAGTGCGTCTGTC
The DNA here is from genome assembly GCA_039090855.1 of Macrothele yani. Classification (NCBI taxonomy): domain Eukaryota; kingdom Metazoa; phylum Arthropoda; class Arachnida; order Araneae; family Macrothelidae; genus Macrothele; species Macrothele yani. Next base: position 18,105,768 of record CM077017.1, read on the forward strand.
TGTGTGTGTGTGATTGGAGGTTTAACGACCACCGTGAGCAACTCAACGGGCTATAAGCAGTCGCCCGTCCCTAATTTAGGGTCACTGGTTCCAGGGAAGGGAGAGAGCCAGTGCTGTAAGACAAACACAACACCCATGCCTGACCGGGATTCGAACCCGGACCCCTTACGGACGAATGATCAGAGGCCAGCGCCTTAGACCACTGCGCCACCGGGGCGGCCAAAAGTGCGTCTGGGGACGACTAAGTGTAAAATGGAAATTGCCGCCCCGGTGGCGCAGTGGTCTAAGGCGCTGGCCTCTGATCATTCGTCCGTAAGGGGTCCGGGTTCGAATCCCGGTCAGGCATGGGTGTTGTGTTTGTCTTACAGCACTGGCTCTCTCCCTTCCCTGGAACCAGTGACCCTAAATTAGGGACGGGCGACTGCTTATAGCCCATTGAGTTGCTCACGGTGGTCGTTAAACCTCCAAACAAAAAGAAAAAAAAAAAAAAAAAAAAGAAATGGAAATTGGATTATTTTCACGAATTACAGCAGAATGGTTAAAGCATTTAACATTAACAATATTATTCTGCAAAAAATTTAGGAAAACCAGCCTAGCTGGCTGTCTTTAAGATTCTATACTTACCTGAAAAGCTAAGCCTTTCTCGTTAAGAACTCATTGCTCCTCTAACTAAACCAATCCACCCCTGAGTGGGGCTATAGCCCAGGGGCCTGCCATAGCTAGAAGATGAACAGATACACTATAAGGGTAAACGTTCCACGTCGCTGTCTACAATAGGATCGGCGAGACAGTTTCGGCTTTTTTGCTACCAAATACCATCCACCCACATCTCCCGGTTTGAACTTGGAACCGTTAGTGAGCAATTACATAACAAAAAAGGCGCACTAAGAAAAGTACACAATGCTAAATTAAAAATTTCCGAGACAAGAGAAAATCTAGGAGTCTTAAGCTTTTAACTCATGTCCTTATAAGAACAGTGAAAAATACAGTGAAAACTCTGCAGGTAATTTATTAGTTTGAAGAATGCACTGCGCATTAATTATTACAAGCATATTGCTAAAGTTTCGTGTTTTAACAATAGATTTTGCCAGAGAAGAACGTTAAAGATTCATAAAGATTTTGCCAGAAAAGTCCACTATAGGTTCTTTGGAGGCCCACTCAGATGTCTTAGCCTTGTTAGCTCACTGGCATGTTTTAGCCTAAGAGCCCACTAAAACCTTAATCCGACCCTAGTCGGACCTGTACAGTGCTGTGCTTAGCAAAGAAACTGTTGCACAGGTTGCTATGCATGGGCATGCGCGTCGTCATGGTGGAGTTGCTACTCTGATGCAATGCCGGCATTTTGCGACGAACTGCGTCCGTCAAACGCCACAAAACTTGAAAGTAGTATTCCTTATTGATTGTCTGGCCTGATGGAACGCATTCATGATGCCCAATTCCCTCATGCTTGAAAAAAACAGTCAGCATCGTCTTGACGTTGCTGGGCTCTGTCGTGCTTTTTTGGGTCTGGTAGGGTTTCGGGTCTTCAACTGTGAAGCCTTAGTTTCTGGGTCATACCCATAAACTCACGATTCATCACCAGTTATGATAGTTTTTAAAAAGTTTTCGTTGTTTTCGACGCACTTAAGCAGGCCACTAGCAGCTGAAACACGGGCATGTTTTTGCTCAGCTGAGAGCAAATTTGGTACAAATTTGGCTGAGGTGTGTCTCATACCCAAATCGTCCGTAAGAATCGACTGAACTAAGCCGAAACTAATGTTGAAGTCATCAGATAACTCACGAATAGCGATTGGGCAATTTTTCCGCACAGCTGTGTGCACAAGTTAGACACTGTTTACATTTTTGCAGGTCGTGGGCCTCCCCGACCGTTCATCACTCGTACGACCATCTTTAAAACGTTTATACCGCTCATAAACTTGTGCACAACTCATACAATCCTCCCCATAGACTTTCTGTAACTTTAAGTATGAGTCTTTGGACGTCTCGCCAAGTTTCTGACAAAATCTGGTGCAAATTCTTTGATCATTTTTTTCCGACATGACAAATGCGACGAACAACTTCACCACTACTGTGAGAAAAAAAAGGATTAGCAGGGGAGACGTAACTCACAGCACATGCGTAGTGGGTTCCACCGTCAGCCTGTGCCAAACCGCTTCTCGCTCGATTCCTAACTTATACAACCAGTCTGGATACTTTTTTATTACACTTCGTATTCCTTCTTGCCGTACCAGTTTGTCAACGACAGCTTTCCTTTGGTCGTACGGGACTCGGCGAATCACTGAACTTGTGTTCTTTCACTTCAGTAGATCATTTATTAATTTCTGTGCTCATTGCTTGACCTTTAACCATCTTTCCATTTCAGACATTTTAGTGGAATTCTATATCGAACGTGTTGGCTTGGCATTTTTTCAGCTTGATGGAAATTTTAAGGATACTTCCTCTGGACAACTGTACACCGACAAACAGAAAACATCAATATGCACATTCTGCATCCAGTTTTTTATCAAATCTTTTTAAGCAAATGGCGGATCAAGATCTAAAATTTTTTTCACGTCAGGCGAAGTTTCGATTTTCTTGGTTCAAGTTGTTTGATTTGATAAAAAACGACCACCCAATTTCATAAGTCTCATGGAGGGTGCCCTTCCCAGGTCCCTATTCTTATGAATATTAACAACATTCTTAATCCACTCCTCCCTATGCTTCTTTAAGGTGGGTGGACATCCTAAAGAATTTTTTGTTCATTTTTTAAAATATCTTTTCAATATTTGGAACACAAGAAGTTAAGCATCTAATTAGTAATATTTGTTAAAAAAAAGTAATAAAATGTGCAGCTAATAAATTTTAATTAATTAATAATTTATTTATTTATTAATGGTATTTTGTAACACTAATAACTTGAGAAAATTTTAATGCAGAATAATCATTCTTTTTCTAAACAATAAATCAAGATACTCACTATACAATGAACTACAGCCATAGTTATGACACAATTACTCAGTGATATAATATTTTTCTGAAAATTTAATGAAAAAAATGTAGAAGTTCTACATTCGATGTCATATATCTCCAAATGTATTTGTTCCAAAGGAAAGCCTTTAGTTCATTGCACAACAGACATAATAGAGATTATATAAACCCCAAAAAAAAACTGAGATTGAACTATTTTTTTATTAAGATATCACTGTTATCGTATTTCAAAAGATGAAAATTTCAAATTTGAGAAAATAGCAAAATAAGAGTTATTCTTCTTGAAAGCAATGGATAATATATTTGAATGAAATTAAAAGCGACCATATTTGTAGGTCTCCCCTTCATTTGTCTAGCGTATGTCCAGTTTTGGCTTTCTTTTTTCCCTCAAGATTTTTCTAGCCATTTTTGCTTTGGGTGTTGAAGCAACGTTGGCTCGGGATAAACGCTGAATATCAAGGGACCTCAGTCCCTTGGTTGTATAATAGCCCGCTGTGCAACCAAGTGTTGTAAAAACTTCTTGGAGTCCTTCATAAACCTCACTGAAGGTGATAACTGCATTACTAACACCAAAACATAGTGTAGATAGGCCAACGAAAGTAATCTTTGATATTCTCTCCCATATAATACCATTAAAACACTCATTTTCGCATTTTGGGTTTTCCATGGAGGCACTTAGCTAAAAGCGCAGTTCCATGTATGTAGTTTTCACTTGATTTAGTACATGAGTACCATGTATGTAGTTTTCACTTGATTTAGTACATGAGTACCATGTATGTAGTTTTCACTTGATTTAGTACATGAGTTCCATGTATGTAGTTTTCACTTGATTTAGTACATCATTTGGAAGACCTTTCCCTTCCTTGAAATGGACATTTGGTGTAACTAAGGATTTTTGGTATTCGCACGGACTGTTCTCGCCTTTCGGGCACTGTCCATGTCAAACTGAACCATTTAATGACCTTTTGACAATGTACATATGTTTTTAAAAGAGTAAAATACACAAAAGCAAATGGAAACAATCTGGATGGATTTTCAATAAAAAGCTAACATGCCAACAAATAAACTTTCGACTTCTCATGCGAATAGAACAAAAAACACTGACAACAGTTGCAACCAAAACAGTTGCGGTTAACATGGCCCTGTTACGGTTACAAATGCCATGTTGCCACTTCAAAGAAAACATATTATTACTTAATAAATATTGAATAAAGGAAATTATAGTTAAATACAAAATCCTAACTGAATTTGACAAAATTGTACAACTTTCGGTATACATGGAATACCACTTCCGGTGAAAATATTGAAACAATACAACTTTCAAGAAATCATATTTTACGATCTACTCTGTCCTTTCGCATATATTTAACATTTTTGGAAAGAAGATAAGTGGGAGATATAGAATTTTTTTTTAAATTCAATATTTTTAACAAAAATTATTTTTTAGGGTGTATACCTACCTTAAGCTGTCCGCAACCTGTGTATGTCTTTTTAGGTTAAGGTCCATGATTCTGGTCCACAAGTAAGAATTGGAAGGATGCATTGATTAAACAGTTTTCTTTTAAGATATAATAAGTTGTTCTTCAAACTTTTAATGTTTCTTCCGAATGCGCTCCAGCCAATTATTTTACTCCGATTAATTTCGTCTGCAATGTGACTCTTGCTTGATATCTGTTGCCCAAAGTAGATGTAGGCATCAATTCAGGGGCGTACTGATAGCCTCCGCACAGCAGCCTCTGGCCACAGCAAAAAGATTTTACAAAATCTTTTGCGGAAACTTCATAGGAAAGTGGTTAAAGAAACATCCAGGAATTTTTGACGACAGCTTGGATAAAAGCAATTTTTGATTAATTTTTTCTGGGTTTTAGACGGGAAGGCAACTACTCCAGAGGACTTGAGGCCCCTTCTGATAGAGAAATGTACGCAGCACTGATGTTTTCAGTCTTCAAGATTTATTTATTTTTTAATTAAAAATAATTGCCAAAAATATCGTTTTCAGAATATTATCTTTTATTTACGTAAAGCATTATTTTTCACACTTTTACCATTATTAATAGTTATTTTGTAATTTTGCGAGAACTCGAAGCTACGAACCTTGCTCGAAAACGCAAGTTCGTACACTAAGCTGACCAGAAGTCCCGAATTCTTGAGGACAGTCCTCGAATTTAGTTTACTGTCCCCAAAAATGTCTAATTCCTTTGGGGACGCAAATCGCCCTCAAAATTTGATGTTTCTCCTCAAATGTCCTCCGATTTATACTTCATCATTAGCTCGTTAGATTTCTAATGAAACATGTTTTTAAAAGTAGTTTTCATTGTATTAGTTTTTTTTTGTTTTTTTTTATTGGGCGACTGCTATAAGCAGTCGCCCGTCCCTAATTTAGGGTCACTGGTTCCAGGGAAGGGAGAGAGCCAGTGCCGTAAGACAAACACAACATCCATGTCTAACCGGGATTCGAACCTGACCCCTTACGGACGAATGATCATAGGCCAGCGCCTTAGACCACTGCGCCACCGGGGCGGCGATTGGAGGTTTAACGACCACCGTGAGCAATTCAATGGGCTATAAGCAGTCGCCCGTCCCTAATTTAGGGTCACTGGTTCCAGGGAAGGGAGAGAACCAGTGCCGTAAGACAAACACAACATCCATGCCTCGCTGGGATTCGAACTCGGACGAATGATCAGAGGCCATCGCTTAGACCACTGCGCCAACACCGCATTTAATGAAGAAAACAGCACAGAATTTGGCTGGAGCGAGTCACAGTCCAAATAATCACGAAAACACAAAAATTTGGCTGGAACGAATGTGTTGATTGTGGTGGAGCAAAGCTATAGCTTTGCGCGAACACGGCATAAAACTGTAAATTTTACGGTTTTGTGTTGGCACCCTGGAAAACGGTTTAAAACCGTAAAATCTACAGAAATTTTTTTTACAGTGTATCTTGCTGGCGATTAAAACATAAAAGTAATGAAATTCACTGATATCCCAAAACAAAATTTATTGGTAAATCGAAACATACAAAACATCGTTTGAGATCCGATTTTATTAAACCCTGGATCGAATAATACTATTGGTAACTTGTTCAAAACGATTTCAGAGATAACTATAGTTCTGGCAACAAATCCAGACAGAAATTTAGTAAAAAAAGTATGCGTCACATTAGTGACTTGAAAATGTGATACATGCCGCATGAAATTTACAGAAGAAATTAAAATTCACGGCACTGATTTACCTATACAATATATAAGGAGGAGCATGGAGCCCTCGCTCCCGAAAATTTGAATTTCTTATTATTGTTTAAATAACACGAAAAAAACATGAACTCACCAACTTACGCTAGATGAAACAAGATAAATTTCGCTTTTTTTCATTTTTATTTTGTACTGGTGGACTTTAAACACCCACCCCGCTCCCCTGCCGAAAAAGATTTCTCTATACATCCGTGATATGAACCACAGAAACCCGCAGTGATGTGAAATACGCCGAAAGAAATTATTAAAGAAAATCTCAGCAATAGCTGAATCACGTTAAGTTATTGCAGATCTCAATAATTGCTGAATCACATTATGCTGGGAGATTTGGGAAAATTTTAGCATTATCTAAAAGTAGTGGGCGAGCTCTGGGCGTTAATATTATTTCACCATTTATAAGCGTTTTAAAATTTCTTTCCATATAACGTTCATTAAAATGACGTTCACATACCACTTCTGTTCTAACTGTTTGTCACCACGAGGAATTGCATTGCTCCATTACTCCCGCCTTGCCTCATCTTTCGGCACGGAAAACAGAGTTACTTTCTGTTTCCAAGATCTGCAACCACTGTTATATCCAGGTACAAAACACGTTCTCAACCTTACACTTTTATTATTACTTCTTTTCATGTTCGATCTAACAAATAAATTACTTTTTTACTCGCTATCCACCAAACACGCCAGAGAAAAGCTTGCTAACGTTTCGAAATCATAGCATCGAAGCTCGCAGGAACGCCATCTAGCGGTTTCATGAAAAGAGGGAACTGAAATTTAAACAGTGAGGTATTATCGCACGGCACACTATATCTTCTAGCCACTATACCTAAGGTAAAGCATTTCACTTTTGCTAACATGTTCTCACCATATTAGTGCCACTTTGTCAATACAAATTATCAACATTCTATGTAATATCACACTTATTGAAGCAATGCAGTTTTTGTGCCGACCCGGTGCCGCAGTGGTCTAAGCGATGGCTTCTGATCATTCGTCCGGAAGAGGTCCGGGTTCGAATCCCGGTGAGGCATGGATGTTGTGTTTGTCTTACGGTACTGGCTCTCCCTTCGCTGGAACCAGTGGCCCAAAATTAGGGACGAGAGATTGCTTATAACCCATTGAGTTGCTTACGGTGCTTGTTAAACATCCACTAAAAATGCAGTTTTGTGACAAAAAGATTTGCATATTTATTTTGAGTACGTACGTGTCCTCAAATTAACTACCGATTTGGAAACGACACGCCCTTCTTGTCCTCAGATCAGTGTTCCAATATCTGGTCACCTTATCGTACACCTATTATGGTGGACCTTACATGTACTTAGAAACAAAAACTATTAAAAGACCATAAAATAAAATAAATAAATAACGTTTTGAAAACATTGTTATAAATACAAGCAATATAAAATAACAAAGAATAACCAGGACTCAGTGACAAATATCGTTGTTAAAAAGTGTACGATAGAATGTGTAGGAATACTACAAGAAAACGTTATTTTTGTTACAGAATGTATATACCCTTCCCTTTTTTTTACTATTAAAAAAGAATTGTTAACGTCAGCGTGGTTTTTTTTATTTAAATATATTGTCAGTGCCTAGGAACTTTTTTTACTGGAGGTTTAACGACCACCTTAAGCAACTCAATGGGCTAGAAGCAGTCGCCCGTCCTTAATTTAGGCCCACTGGTTCCAGGGAAAAGAGAGAGCCAGTGCCATAAACAAAACACAACATCCATACTTCACCGGAATTCGAACCCGGAACCCTTTCGGACGAATGATCAGAATCCATTGCTTAGATCAGAGCGCAACCGGTGCGGCCCTAGGAACTTTAATCGACGAATTTTTCTCCAGAAAGCATGTTCATATTATTTTCTCTTAAAAATCCCTATTGAAACACATATAAAAATACAAACGTTTTGAAAATATTGTTACAAATGCAAGCAATGTGATAAAACAAATAGTCATTGGAGTTGAAAACCTAATCTCATAAAAAAATTTAGTAATTTTTTTTTCTGATATAGGACAAATAATTCGTTACGTTATCTAATTTATACTTCTACCTCCTTTTTTTCTAAGTTTTTTCTGTTTAAGCATAATTTTTTATTACTGAAATTAAATGTAAGAACTTTTGAATATTGTGCCACAATGTTTAGGGATTTTACTCGGAGACAGACGATTTTTCTTGGAAATTTACTACCTTCGTTCCATTATTTATGCATTAATATTAGAAAATAAGCCTAGGCTCCAGTTCATAACGGCATGGGTCCAGGCCCACACTGAGCTTTAGTGGGTTCCGAAAAAGATTAGGCTGAGAAACAGAGGCCTAGTTTATACCAAGTCCAAAATTTGTCAGATAAGTTGTTTTTGAATTATATTTCATTAGAAATATATCACAAGCCCCATCAGGGACATAGCTCAAATATAAATACTAAGGGTTACATTGAAAAATGTAAGGATATACTCTGTTACAGCCTTTGCTCCCTCACAGCTGGATAGGAATAATTGATATGTGGTAAAAATAGCGCAGAAATGTATGATAACCATTACTTTTTAATAATCCCATTAATATTATAATAATTGTTTCTTTCTGTAACCTGTTTTTCAAAGTGCAACTCACACAACAATGGCTAGCAAGCTTACGATCAGAACGCGAAATATTTTTCCCTCATTGAGACAGTAAAAGCACATCAACAGGTGTCGTTAATAACGATGCTTTGGCGGCATTTTTGTAATCACTCAGTGGCGGCTCGTGAGTACATCTACAGGGGGTTCACAATTAATAATTTGCAGTTTTTGAGATACACTGTGTCACACACTTGTGTGTTGCTTGCAATATTCATATCATTTAGGCGCTGCTATACCTTGATGTAATGTATTAATTTTGAAACGAAATGTTATTATAGATATTACTGTACTTTAACTGTTTCACAACTTAATAATAAAGGATTACTTTATTGATCATACTTGTTATAATATGCTAATTGTTCTTTTTTACTGAGACAATTATTTTCATTTAACTTTAAAGTAGTAAAATAAACGCAAAACAGAAAGCTTGTTTTAAGTGTTAAATATTTAGATAGTTAGTCATAAGGCCTCATGCTCTCAATTATTAGATTAGTTTATTAAACTCACAGAAAAAGGAAAATAATCAAAGCTGCTGCATATGAAGGTAAGGTCTAGTATTTACTTACACAAATTTACTTGGATGGTAGCTAACACAAATATTTTCTTTAAGTATAGTTTTGTAAACAAAATCCATCCTTCTATCTTTTCTTAACACAAAAACATCAATAACTCTTTCATTGAAATTATGGATGTTAGAAATCACTTCCTTCTCGATTGCAAGAATGGCTAAAGCTGTAAGCCTCTCTTGACACATCGTAGACCGCAAAAATGTCTTTATCGGTTTTAAGGTTGAAAATCACCATTCAGCTTCAGTAGTCGTCATTGGTATTGTTGCAATAATTAATAACAGTTTATAACTTTCAGAAAATGATGACAATAAGTTGTTTTCAATTAAAAACTCTAAAAGACTAACAGCACCACGCATGTTTCTGAAATCAGTTCTTTTGTAAATGATTTCAAGCTCTGTCTTGAGGCGATTTTTTTTAAGAAATGAATACACATTTACTGTATCTTCAAGCAATTTCTCGGGGAATTTCTGTTCAAACTCTTCAAACTTTTGTGATTCAAAAAGAGATACAGCTGAGCAAGATGTTGTGAATGAAAATCTTGTTTTTATTTGCGTTGTAATAATGTCACAGGTTTCCTTGGCAGCCACTGTTCTACTTAAGTAAAAATCTTCTTCACGCCTCCATCGTTTAGGTGCATTTTCTGAGTACTGATTAACCAGCTCTGTCACTTTGTCCATGTTACCTCTTTCCTTATCAATGGCTTTGACGAAGTGGTCAACATTGGCTTTAGTTCTCACAGCGTCATTGTAAGTTAGCTGCAATTGGTTGTACAAAATATCCACACGTGGCATTAATCTGTGAAAAACAGAAAGCCAAAATATGAACTTATTATCTCTAAGGAGACGAGCTAGAGCACCAGCTTTAATTATGGTGATTGGTTGCTTAGAGGTTGATTGGATTTCCTCCATTCATTCAATTAATTTCTCTCTGTACTCAAAAGCAGTACTAACAGTTCTGCTCTTAAAATCCCCCTTTGTAGCTGACGCCCGAGGTATTCGTTTGCCAACTATCTGGTCCAAAACAGACACTCTCCGAGGGGAATTAAAAAATTTGTTATATCACTTAAGTCCGAAAAAAAAAATTCTGACATCTTGGTTTTTTGGCTTGTTGCTTGAGCTACAATCAAGTTCAACTGATGAGTGTAACAGTGAACGAAAAAAGCATGTTTATAGGTTTGTTGCACTATGGTCTGCACGCCAGCATGGTGCCCACTCATTACATTCGCACCGTCATAGCTTTGAGATACGAGCTTTTTTGGATTTTGCGCAACATGATCTAAACTGGTACAAATACATTTGGCTATAGATTCTGCGTCGTGCCCTTCAGGGTTATCAAATTTCCAAAATCTTTCAACTGGTTGGCCATTAGCTAAAACATAGTGGAAAACTATAACTAACTGAAATACTGACGAGACGTTTGATGTTTCGTCCGCAATCAAAGAAACATACTGTGCAGTTTTTATTTCTTCTATTATGTTTTCTTTACATACAAAAAGCATACATTCTAACAATTCATTTTGAATTTCTTTCGAGGTACCTTTAAAGACAGTAGCGGTACTCAAGTGTTCTTTCAAAGATGACTCAAATTCTGCAGAAAAGTTTACAAGCCCTTTAAATATGCCAGGATTTAAGGAATCGTCATCCTCACGATGACCTCGAAGGGCCAACTCAAATGCACAGTAAAATTTAATACAGTCTATAAGCTTAGAAAGGACATACCTATTTTTAGTCACTTGTTCATTGTGCTTTTTAATATTTTGTCGATAAGCACTGTCAAGCTGCTGACGAACGTCAACCTTTCCCAGCATATTGAAATCCAATGTAGCACTTATGTGTCCATGAGAACTTGCGTGTTTTTTAATTTTTTGTCAAATGAGCTAAGTCACAAACGCCGTTTTTCACCCAAGTAGGATCGCCCTTTTCACGGGAAAATAACAAACAAAGAAAACAAAATATTTTGTTTGTTTGTTCACAACCACAAAGCCAAGGAATTTTTTCGTATAGCTCTTTTTTAAATTCTCTTTTAAAAGTTCTAGATTTTGATGTCGATGTTTGACTTATATTAAGTCGGGGCGTTGGCCTGCCACTCCCTTTTATTGCTATTTTAACTTCTATGGGTAAATTGCCAAACGCTACTTCCTTTAAATTACTGAGTACTTACAGGTACTTTCCATTATTGTACAGTAAATAAAAACAACAGTTCACTAGCTACACTACAATAGATAAACTGTAATAAGTGTAATTTCAACTAAAACTTTATCACCAAAAAAATAATCGAAACTGGAAACTCCAAAACACAAGTGCAACACGCGCGCAAAGTTTAGGAGCATCCCCCGTCAACTACAGCCGTGCAACAAATGCAACAACAGCCGTGCAACAAATGGTATTCTCCGTTCATCCGCTTGTAGGCATGTCCCCCCTACCGCGAGCAAATGGACTCGCTCGTCTGTCGCATATCCCGTGTGTCAAGTATCGAGCGCGGCACATTCAGTCCGCTCCTAGCCACTGGCGCGTCATTACACTTAACCTCACTTTGCGCGCTCTACGCTGTTTTTCATTGTCCGCTATTTTAAACTTACTGAAGATAAGCCATTTAGTACTGCGTCAATAAAGATGTATTATTTATATCGTATAATTATTTTTCTATTTTTTATAGGGGGTTCACGTGCTCTTATGGACGAGCCGTTACTCAAATCACTTTGACAATTTGGCACAAAGCATTTTCTGGAAAGTGTGGATCGTATTTTTAACTGAGTAATAAGCCCTCTACTGTCCTGGAAAATTATCTTTTAAACGTTTATATATATATAAAAATTAACGAATTCTAGTCCACCCTAAGACAGATAAACAACAGCACAGCAACGCACGACAACAAGAAAGGTAGATCATGGACCTACATGGAGACGATTGTAGAGCAGCGCCACCAAACGGTGTTTTACAAACCGTGACATCTTTTAACATGGGACGTATATAGCGCCCTTTCGGCACCAGTCATTCTAGTACACCATAACCTGGCTGCGTTATGCGGACGACGTATTTTTCCTGTGGCCTCTCGGAAAAGAGACTGTTCCAAAATTCCTTGATAAAATATATGGTATGCATCCTACAATCAATTTTACAATGGAGCTTGAACACAACAACGTTTTACCTTATCTGGAGGTTTTATTGAGAAAATCGCCTGACAACCGCCTCAGTACACAAGTCTTCTATAAACCCACGTTCGTTCCCAACCAGTGGCGCAGGGGTCTAAGCGATGGCTTCTGATCATTCGTCCGAAAGGTGTCCTGGTTCGAATCCCAGTGAGGCATGGATGTTGTGTTTGTCTTACGGCACTGGCTCTCTCCCTTCCCTGGAACCAGTGACCCTAAATTAGGGACAGGCGACTGCTTATAGCCCATTGAGTTGCTAACGGTGGTCGTTAAACCTTCAATAAAAAAATCGTTCCCAACCTGATGCTCCGCAGCTCCTTCTGTCCAGCAGAATACAAAACAGCTATCTTCCGTTTCCAAATTCGAAGAGCCTTCGCCATTTCCTCCTATACCCATTCTAGACAACACGAAATTCAAAGCGTCATCAAGTTAGCCACAGATGCAGGATATTCACTGAATCAGATACGTAACTTTATCCAAAAAGCTAGGGTCAAACATTGTAATCTTCCTGTGCCGCAGCTTCGTTATTTAGGCTCAGTTACCTACATAACAAATGTGTCTTACAAATTCAAGAACGCCCTCAAGAAGATGAACTATGGCGTCGGCATAAGGTCTCCTTCATCTTCATATAATATGTTAAGGAGAAATAGTGAAAAAAACCCTCTCTCTTACGAAGCAGGTGTTTATGCGATCCCCCTACAGTATCCGGACGGCTCTAAACGATACTACATTAGAATGACCAAACGTTCGCTTGGAATCAGAGTCAACGAACATAAAAGGGACACAAAATACGGTAAAGTAGCCACGGCACTATCCAGAGAAGTCAAATTCAAGTCCACTACTCCTAGTTGGGATTACATAAATAAATTAGCTACCTACTCTACCACTAAATGTACAGCCATTCGAGAAATTTGGAGGTCATTACCAACAGCGATAGTTGCAATGATGGTGTTTCACTCGAGTTGCCACGAATTTGGAACCAGTTCTTCAAGTAACGCCTTCTCCGTACTAGGATACCGCGCGCCCAACCAACCAAGGAGGTTATATTACTGGAGACACCACTCCTATCCACGCAGCATTGGCCGCCATAAGTCACCGTCCGTGCTGCAAATGACACCATGAGCAGGCGCGACGCAGCCGCAGTAAAGAAGCTGCTCTGAAACCAATGGAACAAAAGCTTCTAAGCGTATAAACAGATAAAATGAGTAATTCAATAATCTTTATCAATGATACACAAGCTTACTGTTTCATCAACGGTATAATTAGTTCGGTTTTTGCCGGTCCATGACGTCAGGCCAAAGATTTTTTTTTTATTGGAGGTTTAACGACCACCGTGAGCAACTCAATGGGCTATAAGCAGTCGCCCGTCCTTTATTTAGGGTCACTGGTTCCAGGGAAGGGAGAGAGGCAGTGCCGTAAGACAAACACAACATCCATGCCTCACCGGGATTCGAACCCGGACCCCTTACGGACGAATGATCAGAGGCCAGCGCCTTAGACCACTGCGCCACCGGGGCGGCCACGCCAAAGATTAGCGGTGACCTATGGCGGCAGAGCCAGTGGTGTCTCCAGTAATATAACCTCCTTGCAACCAACGTAATGCCTCGTATCTTTAAACGAATATAACGTCGTATATATTTATTGTCAAGTCAAGCTCCTGCATTCAATTTTTTTGATTGGAGGTTTAACGACCACCGTGAGCAACTCAATGGGCTATAAGCAGTAATCCGTCCTTTATTTAGGGTCACTGGTTCCAGGGAAGGAGAGAACCATTGCGGTAAGACAAACACAACATCCATGCCTGACCGGGATTCGAACCCGGACCCCTAACGGACGAATGATCAGAGGCCAGCGCCTTTGACCAATGCGCCACCGGGGCGGCCTAACTTCATTGAAAAGGCCATTTGGTTGATGTGCGAAAGCTTGGAAACGCTTCTGTGCCTTTTTCCTGCGCCAATAAATCGGATTACTAGTATAGTATTACTATTTCTTATAACATCCATACCTCACCGGGATTCCCCATATCCGCTGAATGGTCAGAAACCACCATTTAGACCACTGCGGCCACTAGTTTTTGGACACTGGTTTAGGGCAAGGGACAGTGCCCTAAGACAATCACACTGTCCATAGTTCACCTGCAGTTTGATGAAGATATCTGTGCCGCCCCGGTGGCATAGTGGTCTAGGCGCTGGCTTGTGATCAATAGTCGGAGAATGGTCTGGGTTCGAATCCCGATGAGGCGTGGATGTTGTGTTTGTCTTATGGCACTGGCTCTTTCGCTTCCCTGGAACCCGTGGCTCTAAATTGGGGACAGGCCATCACCCCCTAATAGCTTAGCAGGCCCGCGCACCGAACGCCGGAAGCTGCGTGACGTAGGGGAGAGTAGGCTGATGTCCGTGGTGGGTGGTCGAGCATGCATGAGCTTGCTCACTCTGTGTAAGCGTGACTACGGATGTGCGTGGTTGTTGTCAAATTGTCAACTAAATTTATTTTCATAGAGGAATATTAAAATGGATTACAGCAATAAAGCGTGAAAATTTTCAACTCTAAGGTACGTGGAAACCTTTTGTTAACCTTATTTTAAACTACTCGTAAAATAAAAATTTTGAACTAGAAAATTTAAATTTGGCTAATTTTATAATCTAATGCATCTCACAGTGGGAAGTCAAAGCACTGAAAAGATTTTTGAAAAATGAAATTTATGTTTGTAATGGAAAGAATAGATTACTTGTGTTGTTATAGTAACCCATAACATGTTTTTGCCAGTGTATCAAATAAGTTCAAAGTAAAATATGTATATTTAGGAAGGGATTTTAAACTTTATTATGGACACAGAATAATAAGGGTTGCATGTTTTTGATCCCAAGAGTAATATGTTGATACATTCGTACTTAGTTATTTAAGTGTTTAGGCAGCGCCAGATTAACTTTTTGGGGGTCCCTATTTCTGGGCACAAGTGCTTGTAAAATACTTACATCCTATACAAAATATATGTATGTCATGTACACATCTAACATGCCTATGTCCTTTATATAAATGCTAAGGCCTTGTTGCCATGTGAAATACATCTTTTGTGTTTGCAGACATAGAGAATTGCATTGAATTATCATTTTTAATATTTATTAATAAAGGGACACAAACACTGAATCAAGTATAGACAGCAAAAATTAGATATGAATGCACAAAAACAGAAGTTCACACATAGTTCAGGAGTAAGTTTGCCTTTAAAATGTCCGTTTACAGATTTTGAAGCATTTTTCTACAAACTAACACATTGAAGAACTCTCGTGTGAGCAGCGTGTATGCTCTATCTGTGGTAGGATGGGAATTTATCAGAACCATTCAATTTCTTAAAAATTAGGTGAAATATATCAGTACTACCTGGGCAAGAAATTATTTACTTGCCCAGGTAGTAAAAGCTGATGCGCAGGAAAATGTATGCCGCCCCGGTGGCGCAGTGGTCTAAGCGATGGCCTCTGATCATTCGTCCGAAAGGGGTTCGGGTTCGAATCCCGGTGAGGCATGGATGTTGTGTTTGTCTTACGGCACTGGCTCTCTCCCTTCCCTGGAACCAGTGACCCCAAATTAGGGACGGGCGACTGCTTATAGCCCATTGAGTTGCTCACGGTGGTCGTTAAACCTCCAATCCAAAAAAAAAGTATCTTTTAAGATAGCAAACCAGAACCCTATTTTTTTTTTGTTAAAAATATGAACTGTTTTAACATGTTTGCACTTCCATTTTAAGGGTCTGTATTACAAATGTTCAATGCACAAACGTGTGTATATCAATTTTTAAGATGCTGATGCTAAAATCGGTATGAAATGGTACGATGATGAAACTGGTGTTTCGGAAATTTAGTGATTATGCCATGTTCCTTTTGTTAAAGTTTTCTCCCTTTGTCACTAAACATGAGAGGCCAGTTACATCAGAGACATGCATACTGTTGTTGATTATAAACAAAATTTGGAGCAAAACTAGGTTTCCGATTTCTGGGCGTAGAGCATAACATAATTAAAGATGTGATATTACTCTTTCCTTGGTACTTCGTAACAATAATACAACTTCCATTAATTAACAATGACATGAAACACGACATGTGATTTTTTTTTCTTGTGTAGTAGGAAATTTTATTACAAACTTTTTATTTTAAAATTTAGTTACCATGCACAGGCAATTAAATGTTTTATTTACCTGCCCAGACGAATGATTTACATGCTCTGGGCATCTCGGGCATGGTATTTTTAAGCCTTGGATATTGTTATTTTTTAAAGAAAAAAAGTACGTGGATCGACATGAATCCACATATTGTGGAAACTATGTTCTAAACAAACAAGATTTTTAAAATACAAGTAGAAATATATACTCGCTTCTTTTTCTTCTTTTTTTCTGAAAACATTTGCTTAAAATGAGAGATCAACTTTTTATTCATTTATCTAGACTTATCTGTTTCCAGACTTCCTGCACTGTGCCTTCACAAGCTACAGCAATAATAACTGGAACTAATATATCCGATAACTACTGGAAAGTGTGCTTCCAAACGTGAGGGTGGGTGTCAATTTTTGTATGGGGAAAAACTTCTTCAATCCTTCATAGAATTTATTTTGAAACCAAAATAAAAAAAAAGGAAAAAAACAATCTTTTTCAATAGCTTTAGCAATGACAAAACATTTGTGCAAAATTTTATACCATTGCTTTTTATGGTTTCTGAGAAAATGGTACATCAAGTTAATCAATTTATAATGAAACATGTACATCTTTTAAAATACATCCTATAGTACCAAAACAATCGCTTATATTTATTCAGTACAATCCCTGCATGTGCATTTGTTACGTTCTCAAAAAATATAATAATTATCTGAAAAAATACTTTAAGAAATTATTGGAACAAATTTCAGATTTTCTTAGAAACGTGTCTTTGAAATTCTTCAAGGAACAGCTAACGGGCACTTAATCAAATTATGCTTGTGATACACAAAGAACTACACAACCATAATTATATGTACATTGGCAGTTTTCCTGAATACTTCTTGAAAATCAAATTTCAGGAAATTTCTGCCAATAAGTTACTTGTATTTTTCCAGATAAAAAGAAATGCTTATATTGTGGATCCAAATAGTTTTGCTTAATGCTACTAATATACTTAATACATTGACAAGATAACTTTTTTGAAATAGTGCTCTGGAAGACAAAAATTATAAACTTTATATTTGCTTATCAAAATGAAGTTGTCCAAACACGTAACTAGATGGTACTAAAATTAGGAAAACTTGTTATGTCATTCATCATCATCATCATTGTCAACCATTATCAATCCACTGCTGGACGAAGGTCTCCCCAAGTTTCCTCCACAACGGTCTGTCTTGTGCCAGTCTCCTCCATGTCACTCCCGCATATTTACGAATTTCATCCACCCATCTCCCATGTGGTCTTTTTCTGGGTCTTTTCTTGTCCCTTGGAATCCAGTCTAAAATTTCGGCTGTCCATCTATGGTCTGTCCTTCTGGCAGTATGTCCAGCCCATTGCCATTTCAGGGATTTAACTCTGATCATGATGTCTTCCACTCTCGTCATTTTTCGGATCCACGAGTTCCTCTTCTTATCTCTCCTGGTTATACCAAGCATGCACCTCCCCATGCTGCTTTGAGTTGTCTGCAGCCTTTGTATGTCTCTTTTAGTTAAGGTCCACGTCTCTGCACCATACGTAAGCAGTGGAAGGATGCATTGATCAAACACTTTTCTTTTAAGACATAATGGCATATTGCTCTTGAAAATTATGCTGTTTCTTCCAAAAGCTCTCCAGGCAAGTTTTGTACGCCGATTAATTTCTTCATCAATGTGACCCTCACTTGATATCTGCTGTCCAAGATAAACATACGTATCTGTTATCTCCAGTTTTTCTCCATCAATCGATAAATCTTCATTTCTTGTAAAAGCATTGAACATCACTTTTGTCTTCTGAAAGTTCATTTTTAATCCCACTTCTTTACTCTTGTCAGCAAGTTCCTGGATCATACTCTGCAGCTCTGATGGGGTAGTTGCAAAAATGACTACGTCATCAGCAAAACGAAGGTGGGTTAGATAATCTCCATTAATCTTTATCCCTTTGTTTTCCCAGTTCAGTGATTGAAAGACATTTTCCAATGTGGCATTAAAGAGCTTCGGAGATATGGTGTCACCTTGTCGCACTCCCTTTCCAATTTCTATGTGTGTTGTATTTTCAAACAGCCGAATCTTTGCACTTGCATTTTCATAGATGTTATTAATAATATTAATGTATGCATCTTCAATACCGCAGGATTTCAGAGCCGTGGTAACTGCTGATGGTTTTACCGAATCAAAGGCTTTTTCATAATCGATAAAAGCCATGCACAATGGAAGTTCATATTCCCTCGCTCTTTTAATTAGTTCTCTCAGTACGTGGATATGATCTATTGTGCTGTAGCCACTCCTGAATCCAGCTTGTTCTCTCGGTTGAGCCATGTCCAGTGTTACCTTCAAGCGGTGTGAAAGAACTTTAGTGAAGATTTTATAAACCACTGATAGGAGGCCGATAGGTCTGTAGTTCCTGAGATCCTCAATGTCACCTTTTTTATGTAGCAGGATCATTGTAGCATTGTTCCAATCCTCAGGAATCTTCCCTTCATTAAGGCATCGAGTGAAAATTTGGGCGAGTACTGTTTCAATTTCTCCACTTGCTTCTTGTATGATGTCTATAGTAATTCCATCTTCTCCTGGAGCTTTCCCCGCTTCATGTTCTTGATTGCATGAGCAACTTCTGCTGGGAGGACTGGAAGAACTCTGGTACCTTTCATGATGTCTGGAGTACATGTATCATCCCTTTCATATAATTTGGAGTAGAAATCTTTCACTCTTGTCAAAATTTCGCCTCTATTTCTTGTTATAGAACCATCTTCTTTTCTCAGAGCCATAATCTGTTTTCTTCCCTTACTGAGATGTCCCTTTGCTATCTTAAGGCTTTGGTTGTTTTCAATTGCTTTCCTCACTAGCTCACAGTTGAATTTCCTTACGTCTTCAGTGATACTTTTTCGTGTTGTCTTGCATAGCTCTATATATTCCACTTTGGAAGTCACATCTTCTTTAGTTGTCCTCATCTCTCTTCTTTTTGCATCAACATTTTGGTTTTTCCTGATAATTTGTTCACATGTAACTTGTTCTTAGACCCAGCTAATTTTGTTGCTGTTTCCATTAGAGCTTTGGTTACTTTTCTGTTAACTTCCGAAATATCCACTTCTTCCGATGTTAGGACTTCTAAAGCAGAGAATCTGTTCTTCAGTTCCAACTTGAAAGTATTATGGTGTTTTTTAAGGTTGGTTATGTCAATACATTTTGTTTGTCTTATGAGCTTGCCACGTTCCAGTTTAGTGTTGAGGTGCATCTTACATCTCACCAATCTATGGTCACTACCTGTGTTGAACTTGTTCAGCACACTGCAGTCTTCGATGACGAATTTTTTGTTACACATAATAAAATCAATTTCACTTGTCGTCCCAATTGGATGTCTCCATGTCCATTTCCTGTGTGGCTTTTTCTTGAAAAAGGAGTTCAAGATGAAAAATCCTTCTGCCTCTGCAAACTCAACGAGAGTATTTCCACGCTGGTTTCTGTTGCCGTGACCGAATTTACCTACTGAAGTTTCATTCTGTTGCCGTTGCCCTATTTTTGCATTGAAATCTCCCATAATTATCTTCAAGTGCTGCTTACCTTTATTATTTAGATGACGAATTTCCTCATAAAATTCAATTTCTTCTTCAGGATGACTTGTGGTGGGTGCATAAGTTTGAATAATCTGAGCCTGGTATCTTCTCGATAGTTGGATAACGAGTCGTGCAGCTCTGTCAGAGGAACTTTCAACTTCTACCACTTTATCCTTCAGTTTCTTGTTTATTATAAATCCAACACCACTAGTTCTGCCAGTATCTGTCCCACGATAATAGAAGAGATGTCCACTTTTCAGTTCAATGAGATCTTCTCCTTTTCTCCTTACCTCACTTAGCCCGACGATGTCCCACTTGATCCTTTGTAGTTCCTCTTCCAATTCAAGAAGCCTTGAATCAAAAGAGAGGGAGCGTCCGTTATAGGTAGCCAAGGTCAGCATCAAATGGCAGCCTAGTCCGGTCCTCCGGGGATTCTTAGCACCCTCTGCCTTCATGTCGCACTGGCCGCTGCCTTGGCCAGGTACATTCCAGCTGCCGGAGGCTATATTATTGTACGTTTAATAATGTAGCAATTGCATAACTTTCTTGAAATCTTAATTTATTTGATGCAATCAGTGGATGGATTGCCGCCCCGGTGGCGCAGTGGTCTAAGGCGCTGGCCTCTGATCATTCGTCCGTAAGGGGTCCGGGTTCGAATCCCGGTGAGGCATGGATGTTGTGTTTGTCTTACGGCACTGGCTCTCTCCCTTCCCTGGAACCAGTGACCCTAAATTAGGGACGGGCGAGTGCTTATAGCCCATTGAGTTGCTCACGGTGGTCGTTAAACCTCCAATCAAAAGAAAAAAAAGAAAAAAGCAATCAGTGGATCAAGCAGCAATTCACTGTATGTATGTTAAAACGTGTTTTATTGAGCCTTTGGTAATAATTAAAAACCACAGAAAAAAATTCAGTTTTTCTTGACCTTTTTTTATATATTAGTGATCACGGATTGCATATAAAATACATTTTCACTAAAGGAATTATTTCATTACTAAAATTTTCATAGTCATAAGTTTGCAATGAATGAAAAATCTGATTCCTTAAATTAGTCAATCGACATCTTTTGAAACGACGACGATACTTCGTAATGGACCCTCAAACTAATCTTTCAAGTACAAGAACGATTTGTTCACAAGTACAGGAATCGTTCGGCTAACTATAAAGACACTATAACTTCAAGTGAAACTACGAAAAGAGTTTATAATTTCGATTATAGGAATGGTTTATCACTTCCAGTGAAATGACAGGGATGCTTTCATTAAGTTGACGAATCTGTGTTGCTTACCCTTTCAAGTCGAAATTATTGCTACGCTAAATTTTACGCTGTAATTTCTTTATCTTCTGTATTTTAAAAGATTATTAAACAAACTTGTTAACTCTGCAGTTATTTGAAAACTAACACACAAGTTCTTATTTAAATGCAGTGAAACTCTAAAAGAACGCACGACCTGGTTAGTTGGTGTACGAAAGATGCGTTCGTTCGCACATCGCCGTAATGCTCCTCTCTGCGACTACGGACTACTCTAGTGACGTCACAAATCGGTGCGCGGACCTGCTAAGCTATTAGGGGTGATGGACAGGCGCCTACCCATGATGATCGTTATAAACTTCGAAACAAACAAACAAAAGATGTTGAGAATACCTCAAAAATTTTATGTTAAGACTTCTTGATAACTGTACAGACGAAAGTAGATTCGGTAGAATTTTCCATCTTTGCCGTGATATGATCGAATTGTATATTCGGTCCAAATTTCGTGACTGAAGCTGAATTGGGCAACACGAGAATCATTTGTTTGTAGTGCCATCTGATAGTGATTTATTGAATTCGTAGGCGGATCTTGAAGGACTTCCGGTTGTATGCTGTTTAATGTAAACTTATTTATATTAAAAGTTAGGGATTTAGGTACCCGTAGTAATCGTTCTGTATGTGGCGATGACTTAATCCCGTCTTTGTTTTCTGCTTCCGAACGCTGTGTTTTTTTTACGTAAGAAAAATGCTGTAATCTTTTCCCTTGTAGATTATAATTTTATGATATCACTATCTTCATACGCATAACACTGCTGATAGATAATTTCCACCGTTTACAGTACGCTGAAATTTAATTAGAATTTTGTGCAGCTGTATTTCGTGCTGTTTTCGCGGAACCCGCATTTTCGAGGTAACACGAATTTTCCTTGTGAAACTTTGATTTCAAATTCAGTTTTTTCAAGTTTATGGAGGAGGAGATGTATTTCCGTCAAAGTGTAAGTACCTGCATTAATGAAAACGATTTCGTTCTGTACTTTGTTCAAAACTGAAGTAATAAAAAATGCCAATTAATTTTATCACATCAAGATATGTTTTTTCAAGTTAGACAATCTGATCAGATGTATGCCCTCCCCCAGCCCAGTGATAAAATAAAAATTTCAGTCGAATCTGTTGTACCCTGATTAAATTGAAGGAGCAAGTTTCAAAAAGTTAGAAATATTGCTGTCTATGGCTAGTGGATGTGTTAGGTAGTTGGTAGACCTAAACGTAGAGAAACTAACCATCCCTAAAGAACTATCGATAAATTGAATGTTTATAGATATATGTCATTATTAAAGTTACCATATTTTAGGAAATATAATCCGGTACACTTCATGGGAAATTAATTTCAATCAGTGGCGTATATTCGAGGCTAGCTGCGAAGCCCTTAGAATGCACAAATAAAAGTCAATTAAATATACACAAATAAATGACAATTAAAGATAAAAGTCACTTATCAACAATATTAAGATATGTTGATGCTTTCGGTGCGAAAAAAACAACAACACACGAGCGGATTCGATTATGAGAATCAGTCTGGCGAGCGATGATCAACGGCATAACGCAAGTAGGCCTTTAGAGCCTTCGCTGTTCTGATGCGAAGAGCTTCAATACTATCCCCTGCTAGCGTTTCCATAACAGCATGAATGAGCTACCGAGGTGATTGCACCATTGCTTTGCACAAGGTTTCACTGAGAAAAAAGAAGACTTCGGACTACCTCAGTCCCTCCATGCTTCCGCCTTTAACAGCGCGTGTTTTGCGAGAGTTGTTTCAGTTTGTGTGAAGTGTCAATGAATTAAAATCAGTGATATTATATCTTAAATTCGTGGCTTTGTTGGATTCGAACTGTTTTGATAAATTTTGTGAAAGCTTCCCTGAACATCTATCAGAGCTTAAAGAACTCTATGCTTCAAATTTTGATACAGCTCGATTAAAAAATGAACTGAAGGTGTTTTATTCCCTTGTTGAACGCAGAACAAATCTGTAAGAGATGTTACTTGTTACATACAGTTGAATAATTAGACATAGTGTTTATTGAGGTGTACAAATTAGCAGATCTAATATTAAACTGTTCATCAACAACTGCAACTGCCGAAAGAAGTTTTTCCGTATTAAAAGAATCAGGATATATCTTAGAGCCACACAAAGACATGCACATTCAAGCAACTTGGCTGGTTTGTTAATAGAGAAAAACATTTTTTTTAAATATGAGAAAGTACTCGAAAGAAACATTTTTTGTTAAAACCTAACACTCGAGTTCTTTTTTTTTTTTTTTTTTTTTGATTGGAGGTTTAACGACCACCATGAGCAACTCAATGGGCTATAAGCAGTCGCCCGTCCCTAATTTAGGGTCACTGGTTCCAGGGAAGGGAGAGAGCCAGTGCCGTAAGACAAACACAACATCCATGCCTGACCGGGATTCGAACCCGGAGCCCTTACGGAGGAATGATCAGAGGCCAGCACCTTAGACCACTGCGCCACCGGGGCGGCGACACTCGAGTTCACACAAAAGGAAATAAGAATGGAGTTCATGTTCAAATCCTAATCCTCATAATTATTTGGTATCGTGTTAGCAATAGCATGTACCTAAAATTTAGAAAAAAAAATGTTACTTCTATTACTTAACAATTAAAAAATAAACTTCGCAAGTTTTAAAAAATAGTAGGGGGGGGGGTGAGATAGCCGAGGTCTCGGGCCCAAGATAAGCCACTGATTTCAATATTAAGAAAAAGCCGACGACTTATAAGTTATACATCCCTGCATGACAAACAAAGGTTGGTATGAAGAAATAAAAAGAAATCATAGAGCAAGGAACTCAACAAAATATTGAAAAGAAGATTGTGTACCTTCTGCAGCTGGTCTATTGTGAAGATGATGTGGATGGCTTTCACCTGGTACATCTTCAAAATGTAGGAGTTTTATCTGAATCCCGTGATCTAAATAAAGTACTAGATCACTACAGGGACTAGTTTCACGTCTTTATGACTTGAACTATCAATTACTACAGTTACGTGCCGCCCCGGTGGCGCAGTGGTCTAAGGCGTTGGCCTCTGATCATTCGTCCGAAGGGGTCCGGGTTCGAATCCCGGTGAGGCATGGATGTTGTGTTTGTCTTACGGCACTGGCTCTCTCCCTTCCCTGGAACCAGGGACCCTAAATTAGGGACGGGCGACTGCTTATAGCCCATTGAGTTGCTCACGGTGGTCGTTAAACCTCCAATAAAAAAAAAAAAAAAACTACAGTTACGTAACAGTTTTTAAAGCATCTAACATTTCATTGAAAATTATTGGTGATATCACATTTATAATTATTCTGTTGGTTTTTGTGCGAGTGGCCAAAAATTTTTGTTCGAATAACTTTTTAATTAACTTGGATATACAGTCTGATGTCTTGAAACTGATTACGTTGCAAAATTATAAGCAAATACAGCTTCTTTAGCAGCACATTTAAGGTCATCATCAGTAATGTCTGTTGATTTAAAATAAGCAACAATATTAGATGAAACACTACTTACTGCTCTCTTATGTTTATCATTTTTTATGTGATCTTCTATATCACCTCTTCCCTTGTGTGCAAATGAGGTCTCCATTACACAATGTTTAACTTACACGATCACTGTCATAAGAGGGTTTTAAAACCTTATACTCAGTTTGCAACTTTTCACTGAAATGCATTTTCTCTTTCTCATAGTAAGTGCCGTAAGGCAGGGGTTAACTTGTGCCGGAGCGCAGCTCTGGTACTTTTTTCCCCTGCCGGAGCTGAGCTCCCCCACTAATTTGTAACGAACCCTTGTCTCACATTTACATCTGGGTTGCAAATTTCCAAGAGTTTGTGGTGTGCCGCAAAAATATTTTAGTCTGTCAAACTTGAGCATCTTCAAGCAATTAAACAACACACTCCCCGTGTTATACTTATGAGGAACTATAATATTACGAGGAACTTATAACGCAAGTGAAAGTTTTACGTACCAGCTACGGGTCTGATTCCCGAGATATTTTGTATGGGGAAAAGGAGCTGGAAAAACTTTGTGACCATTTTTAAATAAATGCTAGATTAAAGATTTTAGAATATATAATAAGTCCACTGCCAAGAGAGGAGTAAAAAACAGGCTGAAAACCTTGAATTCCCCAAACTAATGTTATTAAAATTAGTTGGGCCATCACTAAAACATTTCAATTTAACAGAATACGTGAAAAGTTGGCTGGCAAAGGGGCATCACACTGCTGATGATTTGAACTGCAGAGTGGCCAGTAAAACAGAAAAAAAATTGGAAATGTTAGCCCTGTGGAGTTTTTTGTGAATTACATTTATATGGCCATTACTCTGGTAAGATTTTAAAAGTTCCATTATTACGGCAAGTTTTGCATTTTGCAATTATAAACAGCAGTTTCTGCATTTTGTAAACCATACCAATACTTTTAGAGAGAAAAAAGAAATTGTCAAATTGCTTTAAATAAATTTCAAGATATGCTTGCATGACAGTAATATGCCGCCCCGGTGGCGCAGTGGTCTAAGGCGCTGGCCTCTGATCATTCGTCCGTAAGGGGACTGGGTTCGAATCCCGGTCAGGCATGGATGTTGTGTTTGTCTTATGGCACTGGCTCTCTCCCTTCCCTGGAACCAGTGACCCTAAATTAGGGACGGGCGACTGCTTATAGCCCATCAAGTTGCTCACGGTAGTCGTTAAACCTCCAATCAAAAAAAATAATAAATGACAGCAATATGGTACCAAAAATTAGCTATTCTGAGAAATGTCAAAATTTCAGTCTTAATTATTTATCAATTATATATATTTCAACAAAAATGTGTTTAGATAGGCAGTAATTAAATGAAATGTACAGTTTAAAGAACACAAAAATATCAAACTGAACAACAGAAGTAACTCCCCCCATATGTATTTTTCATAGAACAATTACAGATATAATTTTTATCATTTCGGTTTATCACTAATTCACGGTACGATTTTCCATAATATTTTTATAGCTCTGGTACTTTTTTCTCCAGAAATTGAGCACTGCCGTAAAGAATGCAAAAACAAAATAAAAGTAGCAGACTTTTCAGGCACAAACATTAAACACACAAAGAGAATTACTAAACATGTAAACACTGGTAAGCACACATATTAAAATCAGTACAGACAACTTAGACAAATGTGCCAACTCTCAGGATTTAGGCAGGAGACTCCGGATTTTCGGCCCTTCTTCCCGACATCCGGGTGAATGTTATTTTCTCCCGATTTTACCGAGAATTAACCATTAGAATAGTCAAAAGTCCATCAACCACCATGATTTTGAATGGCCTGTGAAATCTTTTTCTTTCTGCTTTAATGCAAGCCGAGATGGGTCAGGAAAAATTTGCTTCAAAAAAAAAAAAAAATTCCCCCAGTCCGATTGTCATACGATGCCTTCAGCAAGGAGCTTACCCTCTCTGGCACTAGAATGCCGGGTATGTCAGTAATTGATTAACAGATGGGAGCTTCCCTGCCTTCTCCTTGCAGTTCAGTCTTTCAACTCCTCACCTCAGCAGAGCTGTGCGCATTCTACATTTGAGTTGCAGTTAATTCACTTAACGACAGAAGGGAATAGTTACAGTTGGCCTCGCCTTGTAACGAAAGGTGATGTTAGTACAATGCGTTTTGTCGTCTTCGTGCACAACCTAAAGAAGCAACGAAAAACAGTTGGTTGCTATTTTATTCATAAAAAACAACAACATGAGGGCCATTTTATGTTTTCTTTATCTTGCAGAATCACCGTACTTGAAAATAAATTTCAGTAGGGGAGGGATGTTGATTTTCGTGCTGTTTTTTTTTCTCCAGAACTTTTAGTGGACCAATAATACTACTTCTGGGAAATTGTTCCTACACCTGGATAATGCCGATAAAAAATTGCGCTCTTGTGATTTTATGAGCTGTAAAAATCTCCCGATTTTCAGTTTTTGAAAGTGGGCATGTCTGCTTACACAATTGAAAGGTGTCCCTGACCGGGGTTGTCAATGCATGTTAATGAAATTACCCACCGAGATCCCCAAAATTACCCTCCATCCCAGTAAAAACATTACGAAGGTTTTATATTTTTTTTCTTCTATAAATTAATTTTTTATTCTTCAACTTTTATAACCACTCATTAAAAAAGTCTTCACTTTTTTCAATCCCGGACGTAATTACAAATCCAGGACTGTACGGGCCAATCTCAGACATCTGGTAACCCTAGTTATTATACTGTCCAAAGATGGGTAATCATTGCGTTAAAGCGAGGGACAAAATAAAGATAATTCGTATTATGCCACTTTCATTGTAAAGCTCGGTTTTTCTATTTGAAAACAAATTTTTATCTCTTACATAGTTTTTTTTTTGCTAATTGGTTTAGTTAGTATTTGAAATTCAGCTGAAATGGAAATCTACTGTTTCCCAATGAAAGATGAACACATGTGGATATGATATAGGAAGGAACTTGCATCCCATAAGAATAAATGTTGGTATAAATCCTTTTTTCCCAGTGTTTAGAAATATTCATTTAGTAACTAATCTTTTTTTAAATTATTATTTGCAATTCAGTTTTGTGCTCACTTAAGCATATATTTTGATGCTATTAAAATCAAAGTTACATCTTTGTAGCACCCTAAGTAATTTTTCTTGTCAAACTGTTCTAAATGATCGGATTGAGGATTACGCATTAAGAAATGTAAGTTTGCTGAGTTCTGTGTTTTGAATGTGAATGGTGTATATATAAAAGAAAGTATCTTCGTGAAGCAAACCTATGCATGTTTAGTGCAGTGAATATTTCCGAGTAACCATGTATGATTTGGATGCTAGTTTCTTAGTAGTTGTCTGAGTTGGGCATGGATGGTGTGTTTTTCTTATGGCACTGGCACTATCCCTTCCCTAGAAATGCAGCCCTAAATTAGGGACGGGCAACTGTTTATAGCCCATTGATTTTCTCATGGTGGTCATTAAACTCCAAAACAAATAAACAACAACAAAAAAATACAGGTACGCTTAGTTCTGATTGAGCCATCAGTTAGAAATGTAGAACTATGACTTGCAGATCGGGGAGTTGAAATGAGCTAGTAGAGTATGGTTTCAAAGCGTTTATTTAATTTGTTATAGCCAACACAGGTCTATGATATGAAAAGTAGCTTACATAATTTTTATAAATAATGCTGGATACATTGTGAACACAAAGCAGATCGATACACGAATTACCCAACGTGGAGCTCTGTTATCTTGGGCTTCTTGCATTCCTCATCACTTGCTCTTGCCTTTCATGTTAATTTTCTCCACTTTTGCTCATGTTCATTCTGTGAATTACACAACATTGTCAAAAATGTTAACCCGTTCATACAAAAACAATTTTTAAAAATTTTAGTTTACACCACTGCAATACGATCTTTATACATTTGAATAGATCTCGTTGAGAGCTTTAAAATGATACCACACACAGTCGTTTTGCACTCATGGTTGTCCAGATAAACTTCAATATTGTCAAAAGTGTTCACTGGTTCATAAGAAAACAATTTTTAAAATATTCAAACCACTGCGAGACATTCTTTGTATGTTTAAATAGATCTTGTCAAGCTTTAAACCAATATCATGCACAGTCGTGTTGCGCTCATGGTTGCCAAGATAGACTGAGTCCAACGCGGCAGCACCACCAGAAATATTGCATCATCTCCCCTGCACACAGGGAACGAGAGAAGCGTCGCCTGCACGATGCATTGTACAGTATGCGAATTGGATTCCATGCTGTTTACAAATATGCTAACACAATTAGTGTGTGGTGCATATTTTTAACGCTATAATGATTTCAGTTGGGACCTATTTTTGTCGCAGGCGGTCAGCCATAAGTGGCCTATACTATCCGCAGAGATAGATGATGTCCTACGTCAAGAAATTATTTCCACAGAAATATTAGTGGTGTACTGACTTGTTGCTTCATGGGAAGGATGCTTATTGTGGATGGTTAGTAATCAGATTCACTGTCTAGTTCATTTATCGACCTCGACATAAATATATCTCAGGTGAATATTTGTATTTTACCTCTCATTCTACAATAAACCGGCAAATTAAGACTAATATCAATACTATAGGAAACTTACTCTTTGCATTCTTCATGTCAACAAGTCCTATTTTTAATATAACATTTCCTTTTTTTAATTCGGTTGACATTAAATGTCTGTAAATATTGTTTCACACGTTATGCAAGTTCAGCTATCGGGAGATTGCAAAAGGACGTTAACATAGTATTGGCAATTGAAGTCAAGTATAATAATAATAAGTATCTGTACTTACAATATTCATAGTGGCTGTCGGGGCTTCATATGTGCGTCATCTAAGAATGTGAATTCTTTCAATTGTGAGGTTAAAATTCATGATATTGTAAAATCTGCACCAGATAAAATTAAGCGATGAATTTTTACAATGCAAAAAAATCCTTTAACATCGATGAAATAAGAAACTGAATTAAAACCTTGTTGATCTTTTTAAAAAACGAACTACAATCCTGAAGAGGAGACACTCTTGACCGCGAAGCACCCTGATACATAATGAAAACTGAAGATGAATTATACTTTTGCCAAAACCTCAAAAATAAACAATCTTGAAAAAGAAAATAAAAAAATACAAATCTCCCGAATGCGAAGCACCAAACTAGTTTCTGCTAACATTTGTAGCCATCATCAGTGGTAGGTGCACGGACATTAAGATTACCGCACTCACTCGCTCAGGTATGCAGCTTAACCCCAATGTATGTTCAGCCCTGTCGTGTAGATATTTGCCCATCATGATTTGGGTTCCACTGCACATATCAATGGTGTCGCCATCTGTAGTCAAACAAAAATACACTAGTAGCTTTTACGCAGAAATATTCACCTGTATTTCTAAGTAATATTTGATGTCACATGTTTTTTGTTAATGTTTTTCCTCTTGAAATGTTTTTCCTCTTGAAATGTTTTCTCTCCTGTTCAATAAGGTACCTCCATGCAAACTGAAGCTCTACTGGACTATTAACGTTACAGTTGTATCTTTTGGTTTTCTCAATGACTACAGCCTCAGAGGTTAGAATCTGGGCATGTGATCTATGTGATGTTAGAATTTTTGTGTTAGTCCAATCAGGAGTTACATGATTTTTGATACAATGTTGTATTAATGAAGTTTTTTCATCTTTTCTTGTCCAGTTCGTAATATGTTCATTTAATCTAGTCAAAAATCTTCTACGCGTACTTCCAATATATACTTTGTCTTTTTGGTTATCATCCGTAACTGTTGGAATGACATAAACACCAGATTTATTTAGAATTGATCTATTATTAGTAGTAGTAAGTATGCTTCCATTGTCAATAACTGTTTCTGCAATGTTAATATTGTTGTTGTAACATTCTTTTTTTAAAATAGTACTAATAGGAGGTAAGTATGGAAATTTTCCATAATATTGCTGTATTTCTTTTTTAATGTTATTATCGAAACGATATCGATAAACTAAGTGTGAAAAACTACGAACTGTACAATCAGTGTATACAGTATGAAGACAAGGACAACAAGATCAAGATTGAGTTTATAAAACTGTATGCAATTTTGGACAGACAGCAAGAAAAGTGTAAACTAAAACACTTTCGTAAAATTGAAAATCTAATAAATGACAAGCACCAGAAAAACCATAGAATAGAGATTAATAATCAAAATCTTTATATTAATGAATCTAGTTTAGAACTATCAAATCTGCAAATGAAAGCACTTGAAAGAGGTATAAGGTTTGCGTATCGACAAAAAGTGCCAAAAACGGAATACCTCATTCCGCAAATTGAGAACGTCATCCAAAGATTGCCTAATGCAAATATAAATCCTACAAGATTTAAAATGGCCCGTGCCATCAACAACATGTACAACACCAATGAAAATACAAGAATCGCATATGAGCGTGAAGCCCTAATGAAGTTGAGAAATAACCCTGCTATAAAGTGTATTATGGCGGACAAATCTAAGCAGATTGTCATCTTAAATACAGATGAATATAATAACAAAATGACAGAAGCAATCAATAAGTTGAATGCCATCATAGTCAATAAGGACCCTGTTGACAGTATAATTAGGAACTTGGCTAATATAAAAAATCACAGTGACTTACCTACTATTATTAAAAGCAAATATATTCCACCAGTAGGTGCTTGTACACCAAATATTTTTGGTAAAATAAAAACACATAAGACTGGCAAACCTATTAGGCCTATTGTTAATAAGAATTTATCTCCAACTATTAACTTAGAGAGAGCACTATTTAACTACATCAAACCATTCTACAATAGCCATGAAGCCAGTATTACTAATGCTACTGAAGTTATCAACAAGTTAAAAACAATTAAAACCTCCAATTTCACAATGGCCAGTTTAGATGTCATCTCTTTATATCCCAATACTCCAACAGATGTCGCTATTGACTTAATTAATTCCAGATGGGATGAAGAAAATCTTACTGATAAAGTCAGAAACAATATTATATCTGCATTATTTTTTGTTGCAAATAATAATTATTTCACATTTAATGGGATAATTTATAAACAGCAATATGGCGCCCCTATGGGGTCCCCAATTTCAGGGCTACTCGCCGAAATCGTTCTGCAAGATATTGAAAACTGTA
Organism: Macrothele yani; assembly: GCA_039090855.1. NCBI lineage: Eukaryota > Metazoa > Arthropoda > Arachnida > Araneae > Macrothelidae > Macrothele > Macrothele yani. The sequence goes on from CM077017.1 coordinate 18,137,950, forward strand.
TATTAGATCATTCTAATATATACTTACCATATGTATATCTCCGATATGTAGATGATATTTTACTGTTTTGGCAGCACTCCAATCTTGAAATGGATAATTTCATTGCTAAATTTAACAATTGTTATCAATCTATACAGGTTAGTAAAGAAATTGAGGTTAATCGCCAGCTAAACTTCTTGGATATATCTATACAAAAGGATAACGGAATTATAGAATATTCTGTATACCGGAAGCCATCATATGTACAGGCAATTATCCCAAGGGATTCTACACACCCTTGGAAATATAAGACTGCAGCATTCCGCTTTTATATTAAAAGAGCCATGACACACTCATCCAATAAAGAATCTGAGATCAAAGAGCTAAAATGGATTGAAAAAACTGCAGAAGAATTTGGATATAGTAAAGGATTAGTCAAATCTTTATATAACAACATTACGGCCAATATACATCGTTTCGATAATAACATTAAAAAAAAATACAACAATATTATGGAAAATTTTCATACTTACCTCCTATTAGTACTATTTTAAAAAGAATGTTACAACAACAATATTAACATTGCAGAAACAGTTATTGACAATGGAAGCATACTTACTACTACTAATAATAGATCAATTCTAAATAAATCTGGTGTTTATGTCATTCCAACAGTTACGGATGATAACCAAAAAGACAAAGTATATATATGTTAGCAGAAACTAGTTTGGTGCTTCGCATTCGGGAGATTTGTATTTTTTTTATTTTCTTTTTCAAGATTGTTTATTTTTTGAGGTTTTGGCAAAAGTATAATTCATCTTCAGTTTTCATTATGTATCAGGGTGCTTCATGGTCAAGATTGTCTCCTCTTCAGGATTGTAGTTCGTTTTTTAAAAAAATTCAACAAGGTTTTAATTCAGTTTCTTATTTCATCGATGTTAAAGGATTTTTTTGCATTGTAAAAATTCATCTTGTTTAATTTTATCTGGTGCAGATTTTACAATATCATGAATTTTAACCTCACAATTGAAAGAATTCACATTCTTAGATGACGCACATATGAAGCCCCGACAGCCACTATGAATATTGTAAGTACAGATACTTATTATTATTATACTTGACTTCAATTGCCAATACTATGTTAACGACCTTTTGCAATCTCCCGATAGCTGAACTTGCATAACGTGTGAAACAGTATTTACAGACATTTAATGTCAACGGAATTAAAATATCGTAGCCACGTAAAAAGTATGTTCATCGCAACTTAGCGAAAATTGAACAACGATATATATAACATTTCCTGCATGTATTTTGCGATACCAGGCCCATTTTCCTGAAGGATGATATGCTTAACCTATTACCTTTTCATCTCCAATCACCAAAGCTGTTGTACAGGTCCACAATCCCTTTTCCGAAATCCTTGGGGCCCAGTTGTAATTCGGATTTCAGAGTAAAGGTAGTGTCCCAGTGGGGTCTAGGGCAGCACCCCATAATCAAACATTAATACTGCAGCAAAAATGTATGAATATTCACACTAAGTGGGATAAATAAAGGACTACAAATACTACTATAGTTTATTTATGGAGTAATATATTGATGAATGAAATAATAGGATAATTATAAATTGTAAATACTCGAGGACATTTTCTTTCCAAGTAAAACATTTCGTAAAATTTGAGCATACACAGCTTTAAATGAACCATAATCAAGCACACTAATATTTCTGCAGCTAGAAACGTATGCATTTTCACACTACACTATATTGACAAAAGTCACCGGACACCTAAAAGAGAAACACAACATCGCATTTATTGAAATACATTAGTTAGGTGTCAGTCCACCTTTGGCCTTAATGCATGCAAATGACCTTTTGAGACATGCTTTCGACAAGGTTTTGGAACACAGTGATAGGTATGTGCTTCCATTCAGTACATAATGCTGCTGCTAACTGTTGCTTAGTAGTAGGCCTTGGTTCCAAACTTCTTATGCAACGCTCTAATTTCTCCCATAGGTGCTCTATGGGATTAAGATCGGGAGTGTGTGCTGGCTAGTCTACACACAATGCGGAATTATCGTCAAACCATGACGTAACAGTCCTTGCTTTATGGCTCGGTGATTTATCCTGCTGGTACCAACTAGACTCTGTTCCATAGTATTGCCACAGAGTTGGTAGGGCATAATTGTCCAGAATATCGTGGTAGATGTACTGGTTAACAGGTTTGTCCACGATAACCAATAGGTCGAGACCATACTACCAAAAACACCCCCACACGAGTACACTGCCTGCTCCAAACTTGACCGTAGGAACAGTACACTGTGGTAAATAGCGTTGCTGTAATACTCACACACGGCCATCAGACTGATGGATCATGTATCTAGATTCATCAGTCCATAGGACCCGTTTCTATTGATCTATGGTCCACGACAAGTGTTCTTTATACCATGCTAAATGATGAGTAGCATTCCGAGTGGAGATGAAAGGCTTATGAGCAGTCGCACGACCACAGTAACCCATGGAATGAAGTTCTCTGCGAATGGTGTGTACATACCAAGGTTCCAGCATTTTAACTCACCTATACACTGAGGTCTTGTGCAGTACTCTGTCAATTAGCTGTAACGACTCTCCCGAGGCTTCGACATCCTCTATCACTGATTATCTTTGGTCTGCCGGTACATTTTGCTGCTTGAAGCACGCCATGTGTCTTCCACTTATTCAGTACATCCAAAACAGTTGACTTGGGTATGTTTAAATGCCTCTCGGTTTCTCTTATGGACAACCCACTAATATAACACCCAACAATCTTTCCTTTCTCAAAGTCAGTTCTCTTCCGCCGCATCATTTTCACTCAACCTTATAGTGTGATATGATCGCAGTCAGCTGCAGGCTTGTTTTTACACCGTTTGCAGCTGTCTTGCGCATCTTAACAATGCAGCGGATCGGTTCATTTGCTTTTGAAGGGGTGTCTGGTGACTTTTGTCAATATAGTGTATGTGGGATATGTAAAGACTATAAATAGTACAGGTATTGCACTTGATTTATATGCTAGTAAATGGGGCTGTCAGTACTGGGTCATGCCCCACATCACACCTTGAGTGACATGCAAGTGGGGGAGGAGTTGTGTTAGCTGTTGTTCGAGCACCAAACAAGCCTTGTTATACAGAGATGACTGACGCTCCACATTCCACGAAAAAATTTTGGTTTTCGGAACACTTGGAATTTCGGATACAGGATTGTGGACCTGTATTAATATCCTATGTAACTCATAAAAAAAAATAAAAAAAAAACCCCATTCCTGTAACATATGAACACCAAAAAAAAACAAACAAAAAAACAGAGCACGTCTTTCACCTCAGCTCTAACACACTAAGAATCCATGCATACCATTCCATTTATTCAAAAAGCTAATGCTTACAAACTACTTCTGAGATTTTTAAAATCATGAACATTAAGATAGAATAAAATGCAACGTTTTGCACAATAAAATGTTTACTATACATCGAGTATAGTTTCACAGAGCATCTGGCTCAGCATCATCAGGACGAGCATCATTAGTAGTCATAGTAGTCGGCATCATTAGTAGTCGTAAATTGCATATAATCATAAAAATTGTATGGACATTAAGAACCCTAAAAACACATAAACACGGAGAGGGCCTCTTTGAATGCTTTCACCCAGCTTTTTTTTTATTGGAGGTTTAACGACCACCATGAGCTACTCAGTGGGCTATGAGCAGTCGCTCATCCCTAATTTAGGGCCACTGGTTCCAGGGAAGGGAGGGAGCCAAAGCCGTAAGACAAACAACATCCATCCCTCACCGGGATTCAAACCCGGACCCATATCGGACGAATGGGCACCTAGCTCTGTGGGCATCCTCAGGAAGCCAAGTGCTCTCAAGACCTCAGTTGCCTACATCATAGTGAACCTAAGAGTTGCGGTCAGCTGCTCCGATAACCTAACCATAATCATAGAGTATGTAACTTCAGTGATCCAAATATACTTTCAAATCAATGGAAATAACGAATTAAACTCGGGGGGGGGGGAGAGAAAAGAAGAGAGGGGAGAATTGTTTACAAGCAGAAGGTAGCGTACTAAATAATTAATTTTCTAATAGTTTGCACCATGCTAGCGATGACGTTAGCAAAAAATCCAAACAGACGATGTCAACAAGTAAAATCATGTGCACTGTCGTTCGGGACAGGAAAGCAGTTTTGTTGGTGGAATTCCTGCCTGAAGGCACAACAGTAGACGTTGCTGTTTATTGTGAGATACTGAGAAAGTTGTGTCATGCAATTCGAAACAAATGGCCGTGCATGCTGAGCAAGGGAGTTGTTTTTCTACATGCCATGAATGTGACTCAAAACCTGGTCAAATTTGGATGGGAGCAGCTGGTCCAACCTCCCTACAGCCCAGACTTGGCACCCAGTGACTATCATTTGTTTCTCCTCTTGAAGTGATTTTTTGCCAGCCAGTGGTTCGATGACCTGAAGACGACGGTTGAGCGGTGGCTCTAAACCTAGATGGCAAAATTCTTTGAGGAGTGTATTCAGAAACTTTTCCACGAATTGAAAAATTCAGGAAATATATTGAAAAGTGTATTAAGGTATGTAGAATTCATCACACATTAGAAATTAGTTATCAGTATCCTAATATATAATTTGCTAGAGCCCTCCTCCTCCTCATCCGTGCCACTTTTTAAGTCATCATAGCAACAACTGAGAAACAAATGTTTGTGACGTCACGCTTAGCTTTTCGTGTAGGTGATGTCATCACCTACATACTCACAGGCCACACGTACATCACTTTGTCTTTTTTTCAACAAAGAATACAGCTGCTGGTGTGACGTCATCTAATCCAAATCATTCCCACATGATGTCAGAGATGCGTTACGTCACACGGTCAACTCTTTAGAGATACAAAAACTTTACATCAGGAATTTTGGTTCACTACCTGAACCGGTGTTTAGCCATCTGTATGTGGCAACGTCAAGATTACGACGATCTGACGACTTCAAGATAAAAATGGTTCATGGAAAAGAACAAGGAAAATTCATACAGGGTTCACAGTCAGTGTATATGAAAAATATTGTGTACAAGGAAGTGTTGACAAAATAGGGACTGAAGGTTCTACAAAACATATAACAGACAGCCCGTCATATCAAATTCCATAACCGACTGCTCAGAAAATTTTCAGAAAGCTGTGAGTCAATGACACCATCTATTGACGGGGAACTCAAAAACTCAATAAATAAAAGTCAATTTCTGTATCATAAATTTTATTTTCCCCGTCATTGATGGGCTTTCATCTAGTATATATATATTTTCATTGCTTTTTGCTCTCTATATAGAGTGGCATTGTGCTGTGTGATAAGATGTATCCCGTTTTCAACTGTACTGAGCTGACGGCAGGTGCAGGTGTGGCATCGACAGCATGAGGCCATGGCCCTGTCATGCCAGGTCGGCTGTGTTCAAGGTAATAGTGGCTCTGTGATGGTTTAGGGAGCCTTCTCATGTTACACATTAGGTCACTTAGTGTGTCTGGAGAGGTTCTTAACCACTGCGTGCTACAGCATCAGCATGTGCTGGCTGATCACTTAAATGCTTTCATGGCCTTGGTGCATCCTGCAGTCCATGGTCTGATTCAGCAGGACAATGTGCTGCCTCATTAGGCTGCAACCACTCAGGCATGGCTCAAGGAACACTCATATGATTTTGGAACCAGGCAGTGGCTCCCAGGTCTCCAGATTTAAACCCCGTAGAAGCAGTCTGGGATGCGGTGGAGTGGAACATCAAATCCACTGATCCTGGACCAATGTCTCGGGCGGAGTTTTGGAGAATGCTGCAACAGGCGTGGCTAGCATTACTTCCGGAAATCCTCTGGCATCTGGTCTAGTCGATGCTTTGGCACGTACAGGCTGTTATTCACACTAGAGGAGGACCAGCATGCTATTAGGTAGGTATCTAATGTTTTGCCCATTGATTGTCTTTTGTCTAAGTGTATGCTGCATGGCATCATCATCATCATTGTCAACCATTATCAATCCACTGCTGGATGAAGGTCTCCCCAAGTTTCCTCCACAATGGTCTGTCTTGTGCCAGTCTCCTCCATGTCACTCCTGCATACTTTCGAATTTCATCCACCCATCTCCCATGTGGTCTTCTTCTGGGTCTTTTCCTGTCCCTTCGAATCCAATCTAAAATTTCGGCTGTCCATCGATGGTCTGTCCTTCTGGCAGTATGTCCAGCCCATTGCCATTTCAGGGATTTAACTCTGATCATGATGTCTTCCACTCTTGTCGTTTTTCGGATCCACGAGTTCTTCTTCTTATTTCTCTTGGTTACACCAAGCATGCACCTCTCCATGCTGCTTTGAGTTGTCTGCAGCCTTTGTATGTCTCTTTTAGTTAAGATCCACGTCTCTGCACCATACCTAAGCACTGGAAGGATGCATTGATCAAACACTTTTCTTTTAAGACATAATGGCATATTGCTCTTGAAAATTATGCTGTTTCTTCCAAAAGCTCTCCATGCAAGTTTTGAACGCCGATTAATTTCTTCATCAATGTGATCCTCACTTGATATCTGCTGTCCAAGATAAACGTACGTATCTGTTATCTTCAGCTTTTCTCCATCAATCGATAAATTTTCATTTTTTGTAAAAGCATTGAACATCACTTTTGTCTTCTGAAAGTTCATTTTTAATCCCACTTCTTTACTCTTGTCGGCAAGTTCCTGGATCATACTCTGCAGCTCTGATGGGGTAGTTGCAAAAATGACTACGTCGTCAGCAAAACGAAGGTGGGTTAGATGTATACACACATCATCATCATCATCATCATTGTCAACCATTATCAATCCACTGCTGGACGAAGGTCTCGCCAAGTTTCCTCCACAACGGTCTGTCTTGTGCCAGTCTCCTCCATGTCACCCCTGCATACTTTCGAATTTCATCCACCCATCTCCTATGTGGTCTTCTTCTGGGTCTTTTCCTGTCCCTTGGAATCCAATCTAAAATTTCGGCTGTCCATCGATGATCTGTCCTTCTGGCAGTATGTCCAGCCCATTGCCATTTCAGGGATTTAACTCTGATCATGATGTCTTCCACTCTTGTCATTTTTCGGATCCATGAGTTCCTCTTCTTATCTCTCCTGGTTACACCAAGCATGCACCTCTCCATGCTTCTTTGAGTTGTCTGCAGCCTTTGTATGTCTCTTTTAGTTAAGGTCCACGTCTCTGCACCATACGTAAGCACTGGAAGGATGCATTGATCAAACACTTTTCTTTTAAGACATAATGGCATGTTGCTCTTGAAAATTATGCTGTTTCTTCCAAAAGCTCTCCAGGCAAGTTTTGTACGCCGATTAATTTCTTCATCAATGTGACCCTCACTTGATATCTGCTGTCCAAGATAAACGTACGTGTCTGTCATATCCAGCTTTTCTCCATCAATCGATAAATCTTCATTTCTTGTAAAAGCATTGAACATCACTTTTGTCTTCTGAAAGTTCATTTTTAATCCCACTTCTTTACTCTTGTCAGCAAGTTCCTGGATCATACTCTGCAGCTCTGATGGGGTAGTTGCAAAAATGACTACGTCATCAGCAAAACGAAGGTGGGTTAGATAATCTCCATTAATCTTTATCCCCTTGTTTTCCCAGCTCAGCGACTGAAAAACACCCTCCAATGTGGCATTAAAGAGCTTCGGAGATATGGTGTCACCTTGTCTCACTCCCTTTCCAATTTTTACGTGTGTTGTATTTTCAAACAGCCTAATCTTTGCATTTGCATTTTCATAGATGTTATTAATAATATTAATGTATGCATCTTCAATACCGCAGGTTTTCAGAGCCATTGTAACTGCTGATGGTTTCACCGAATCAAAGGCTTTTTCATAATCGATAAAAGCCATGCACAATGGAAGCTCATATTCCCTCGCTCTTTCAATTAGTTCTCTCAGCACGTGGATATGATCTATTGTGCTGTAGCCACTCCTGAATCCAGCTTGTTCTCTCGGTTGAGCCATGTCTAGTGCTACCTTCAAGCGGTGTGAAAGAACTTTAGTGAAGATTTTATAAACTACTGATAGGAGGCTGATAGGTCTGTAGTTTCCGAGATCCTCAATGTCACCTTTCTTATGTAGCAGGATCATTGTAGCGGTGTTCCAATCCTCAGGAATCTTTCCTTCATTAAGGCATCGAGTGAAAATTTGGGCGAGTACTGTTTCGATTTCTCCACTTGCTTCTTGTATGATGTCTACAGTAATTCCATCTTCTCCTGGAGCTTTTTCTCGCTTCATGTTCTTGATTGCATGTGCAACTTCTGCTGGAAGGACTGGAGGAACTCTGGTACTGGTATCTTTCATGATGTTTGGAGTGCATATATCATCCCTTTCATATAATTTGGAGTAGAAATCTTTCACTCTTGTCAAAATTTCGCCTCTATTTCTTGTTACAGAACCATCTTCTTTTCTCAGTGCCATAATCTGTTTTCTTCCCTTACTGAGATGTCCCTTTGCTATCTTTAGGCTTTGGTTGTTTTCAATTGCTTTCCTCACTAGTTCACAGTTGAATTTCCTTACGTCTTCAGTGATACTTTTTCTTACTGTCTTGCATAGCTCTATATATTCCACTTTGGAAGTCACATCTTCTTTAGTTGTCCTCATCTCTCTTCTTTTTTTCATCAACATTTTGGTTTTTCCTGATAATTTGTTCACATGCAACTTGTTCTTAGACCCAGCTAATTTTGTTGCTGTTTCCATAAGAGCTTTGGTTACTTTTCTGTTAACTTCAGAGATGTCCACTTCTTCCGATGTTAGGCCTTCTAAAGCAGAGAACCTGTTCTTCAGTTCTAACTTGAAGGTATTATGGTGTTTTTTAAGGTTGGTTATGTCAATAGATTTTGTTTGTCTTATGAGCTTGCCACGTTCAAGTTTAGTGTTGAGGTGCATCTTACATCTCACCAATCTATGGTCACTACCTGTGTTGAACTTGTTTAGCACACTGCAGTCTTCTATGACGAATTTTTTGTTACACATAATAAAATCAATTTCACTTGTCGTCCCATTTGGATGTCTCCATGTCCATTTCCTGTGTGGCTTTTTCTTGAAGAAGGAGTTCAAGATGAAAAACCCTTCTGCCTCTGCAAACTCAACGAGAGTATTTCCACGCTGGTTTCTGTTGCCATGACCGAATTTACCTACTGAAGTTTCATTCTGTTGCCGTTGCCCTATTTTTGCATTGAAATCTCCCATAATTATTTTCAAGTGCTGCTTACCTTTATTATTTAGATGACAAATTTCCTCATAAAATTCTTCAATTTCTTCTTCAGGATGACTTGTGGTGGGTGCATAAGTTTGAATAATCTGAGCCTGGTATCTTTTAGAGAGTTGGATAACAAGTCGTGCAGCTCTGTCAGAGGAACTTTCAACTTCTACAACTTTATCCTTCAGTTTCTTGTTTATTATAAATCCAACACCACTAGTTCTGCCAGTATCTGTCCCACGATAGTAGAAGAGATGTCCACTTTTCAGTTCGATGAGATCTTCTCCTTTTCTCCTTACCTCACTTAGCCCCACGATGTCCCACTTGATCCTTTGTAGTTCCTCTTCCAATTCAAGAAGCCTTGAATCAGAAGATAGGGAGCGTCCATTGTAAGTAGCCAAGGTCAGCATCAGATGGCAGCCTAGTCCGGTCCTCCGGGGATTCTTAGCACCCTCTGCTTTCATGTCGCACTGGCCGCTGCCTTGGCCAGGTACATTCCAGCTGCCGGAGACTGAGGGCCAAGATTTAAGTTGTGGAATCATTTTGGAGGGGTTTGGCCATAACTCACCACGCTGGCCAAGCGGGTTGGTGAGTGTGGGATAGAATTTCCTCTGATCCCGATGGTATAGTTATACCGCTATGGGCGGTCGTCAGAGCTCCTTTAGTGGGAACAGGATGCACCACGAGAAGGCGGGGTTGACATTTGTCAAGGAGAGGCTGTGATGTTACGCATCACCTGACCTTGCATCCCGTATACACACACATGCATATATATACACTAAATTGACAAACATCACCGGACACCTAGAAGAAAAACACAACATAGCATTTATTGACATACATTAGTATGGTGTCAGTTCACACTTCTTTACTATCCCACTTCTTTACTCTTGTCGGCAAGTTCCTGGATCATACTCTGCAGCTCTGCAGCTCTGATTAATCCCACTTCTTTACTCTTGTCGGCAAGTTCCTGGATCATACTCTGCAGCTCTGATGGGGTAGTTGCAAAAATGACTACCTCGTCAGCAAAACGAAGGTGGGTTAGATGCATACACACACATGCATATATATACACTAAATTGACAAACATCACCGGACACCTAGAAGAAAAACACAACATAGCATTTATTGACATACATTAGTATGGTGTCAGTTCACCTTTGGCCGTAATGCGGCGGATTGCATGCTCTGACCCTTTGAGACATGCTTTCGACAAGGTTTTGGAACACAGCGATAGGTATACACTTCCATTCAGTACATAATGCTGCCGCTAACTGTTGCTTAGTAGTTGGCCTTGGTTCCAAACTTCTTATGCAGTGTTCTAATTCATCCCATAGGTGCTCTATGGGATTAAGATCAGGGCTCTGTGCTGGCAAGTCCACACACGATACGGAATTATCGTCAAACCACGCCGTAACAGTCCTTGTTTTATGGCTCAGTGCATTATCTTGCTGGTACTAATAAGGCTCGGTTCCATAGTATTGCCACAGAGTTGGTAGGGCATAATTGTCCAGAATATTGAGGTAGACGGGCTGGCTAACAGGTTTGTCCATGATAACCAATGAGCCGGGACCATACCACAAAAAACACCCACACACGAGTACACTGCCAGCTACAAACTTGACTGTAGGAACAGTACACTGTGATAAATTGCGTACCCACACAGCCATCAGACCGATGGTTTGTGTATCTGGATTCATCAATCCATAGGACCTGTTTCCATTGATCTACGGTCCACAATAAATGTTCTTTACACCATGCTAAATGAAGAGTAGCATTCCGAGTGGAGATGAAAGGCTTATGAGCAGCCGCACGACCACAGTAACCCATGGAATGAATTTCTCTGCAAATGGTACATGTACATACCGAGGTTCCAGCATTTTTACACACCTGTACACTGAGGTCTTGTGCAGTAGTACTCCGTCGATTAGCTGTAACGACTCTTCTGAGGCTTCGATGTTCTCTATCACTGATTTTCTTTGGTCTGCCGGTAAGTTTTGCTGCATCAGGCACGCCATGTGTCTTCCATTTATTCAGTACATCCAAAACAGTTGACTTGGGTATGTTTAAACGCCTCTCAGTTTCTCTTATGGACAACCCACTAATATAACACCCAACAATCTTTCCTTTCTTAAAGTCAGTTCTCTCCCGCCGCGACATTTACCCTCAAACTCACATTGTGATATGATCGCAGTCAGCTGCAGGCTTGTTTTTATACCATTTGCAGCTGTACCGCGCATCTTAACAATGCAGCGGATCCATTCATTTGCTTTTGATGGGGTGTCCAGTGACTTTTGTCATTATAGTGTATATATGTTCCATATATCTGGACTCTTACTCTCCCAACAGAAATCCTGGATATGTGCCTTAGTGCGCTTCTTTTTACAATTTTAGTAGTCGAATCTCTACTTAGTGGATACTCAAGTTACTTATGTTTCATCCATATTTGCAATCTCGGACAGCCGCTCCAGTGGCGCAGTGGTCTAAGCGATGGCTTCTGATCATTCTTCTGAGGTGGGTCCGGGTTAGAATCCCGGTGAGGCATGGATGTTGTGTTTGTTTTATGGTGCTGGCTCTCTCCCTTCCCTGGAACCAGTCGCCCTAAATTAGAGATGCACGACTGCTTATAGCCCATTGCGTTGCTCACAGTGGTCGTTAAACCTCCAATCCAAAAAAAAAATAATAATGATCTCGGACAATTTACTTTTTTAAAGGCACAATAATTATGTTTTTGAAAAGTTTCAGTTCTCCATTCCATCTCCTTTGGGAGTTTTCTGAGTAACTTTCATTTGGACGCAAAGTTTGAATCTGTTCATAAATGCTGTGCACCAACCTACCAATGATACAAATGCTGTTGGTTTTTTAGCTGTGAACGTATTGCTAGAACTGACCACCATTGGATAAGTGAAATACTAGATTGGATACCAAGTGGAAAAGACCCAGAAGGAGATTATGTGAAAGGTGGGTGAATGAAATTTGAAAATGTGCTGGAATGACATGGAAGAGAATTAGGGAAGAGACTTTGGGAGATCTTCATCCAGCTGTGGATTCAGAATGGTTGGTGATGAAGATTCTTTTAAAACCTGTAGAGCTCAAATACAAATGTGTGTTGATAAACTAAAGGCTGGTGGTCAAATTCCTCCAATAAAGATTGCTTAGTATCACTTAAAAAACTTGAATTCCGAAACCATGTTGAAACATGTATGAGGTCAACCCTCAGAAACTCGCCTTCCAACTTTCAGGTGTGAAACTTGAAATTAGTATTATTTATATTTTCTCTGAAACCCACTGCTTTAAAACCTTCTCGAATTTAAATAATTTAAATTGATAATTTGCATTTAAATTTTTTGAAATCATCCATGGAAAATCAAGCCACATGGTCTGTTTCCTTTATGTGTGAGGTGGCAGATGACACTGTTCTGTGGATGATTTCAAAAAACTTTAAATACAAGTTATCAATTTAAATTTTTCTAAATTTCAATTTGAGAAGGTTTCAAAAAGAAAAATATGAGTATAAATATAATACTAACTTCAAGTTTCACGTTTGAAAAGTTGGCAGGCGAGTTTCAGAGGGTTGACCTCATACATGTTTTACTATGGTTTCTTTGGAATTCAAGGTAAGTCCTTTAAGTGATATTAGAAAATATTCATTAAGGTGGATGTCTAGGGCCTGCTAATTTTTGACCTTATTTCCTCAGTGAAGAAAAATTCCCATATATCAGAATTGGTTAAGTGATAAAAAACATCTTAACTTAGATTGTACAATCAATGTTTTTTGCAAGAAAACTTTGCTGAACTATATTAAAAATCAATAACTTTGATGTAGTGATGATACTTGCTTACACACAGGTGGTGCCACTCTTCCTTACCACTACCTAAACATGATCTAGTGTCACTTTTAAAGTGCCACTATGATTTTTTGAAGGGAATATAATATGATCTAGTGACACTTAATGTGCCACTAGATCATACTTAGCCAGTGGTAAGGAAGAGTGGCACCATCTGTAAACAAGTGTCATCACTGCATCAAAGTAAAGTTATTATTGATTTTTTATATAGTTCAAGAAAGTTTTTTGTAAAAAACATATTGCACAATCTAAGTTAAGATGCTTTTTATCAGTGGGCCAATTTTGATGAATTGGAAATCATTCTTCGCTGAGGAAATCTGCCGAAATTTTTTTGGACCTTTAGCAGGCCCTAGAAAAATTTAAAGAAATTTGTGTGGAAGTCTTTAGTTTAACTAGTGGTATTATAGAATTGAATAATTTTAATTCACTTATTTTAGTCTTGTTCATGTCACTTTGAGGCCCATTTTTTGGCATTCTAGCCCCCAGTCTCATTAAGGTAGTTTTTCTAACAGTTGGAAGGAAACCTGACCCTCCTATTGTTACCCTTGTTTGTTTTCAGCATATATTGCAATGACAACTTATTATCTCTATTTCTGACTCTATTTCTTATTGATGTAAAAATGACAGCTGTACTTCCAAAGTGCTATGTGTCAGTGGGTTTGTTTACATTTCCCATTGTGATTCTCTGTGTGCCACTATGCAATATAAATAATTCCACAATGAAATGCAAAAGAACTCATGCATGCAGAATAATAACAGGCTTTTGAAAAGTCAAATAGCATTCTTTGTTTGGATGGTCTTTGTATGCTGTTGAACTGACTTTATGGACTTGGTTGCTTTTAGGCAACAGTGATGTCACACTTTCATAAACCTAATAGTTTTAGCCAGTAGTGTTCATCATTGGCTTGGATGGTCTTTACTATGCAGTTTAATGAATTGATAAATATAATTAAAACAACTGAATGGAAGAAATAAGAAGGCAGTTGTTATTTCAGATATTTGTAATGTTCGTTCAGTTGTATTTTGATTTATGTTTGATTGAAATGTATTTCCTTACTTTTTAAAATGTCTTTAATTATTTTTTGACTAACACTGTCTTGTGATATCCTCAGCAGTGTCTTGTCCTTCTGCACCCGCACAGCAGAATGAATAACTAGTGCTCTCAATCTTAAACAAACCTGCCGGCAACTGCCATGGGAGAATTATTGCGGTAGTGATTATATTGCATAATGGTACCTGCAAAGCCATGATCTCAAATGTAAACAAACGTATTGGCAAACACCGCAGACTTTGAGAACTACTTCAGATAACTTTTTTGAGAACTTCTGTAGCACTTTGGAAGAAGATCTCACCATACATTTTAGAGTAACTTACAAAACCTTTTTGTGAAGCCAATGGACCACCTGGTTTGATGCTGAGCCTTGCAACCAAGACTTCTCCATTCTGGTGCCACTGCTTCACCTTTCATTTCAACATTTCATTTTTTAAAACTGACTTGCATATAAGTCTAAGACAACTTTGTGTTATTGAAATGCACCAGCAAAGACTAATTACACGCCACATGCTTGGCTTTATGTATATCATTTTCTTCTTTTGCTGACCATTTATATGGTTGATTAAGCTCCAGTAACTTAAACATGGGAGTTAGAAGTGAAGCCATAGGCAGCAGAAATTTGGAATAGCAACTCAATAGCCCAGTGAAAGAAGTTTGTCTAAATTTGTGGGAGCATGAGTTGCCTTAGTTGCTTTGAGTTTGGATCCTACTGTATATAGACTTTTCTGATTACAATATGCTGACCCAAATGCTCAACAGAGGGTTTGAGAAATTCACATTTGGCAGGGTGCAACATTGCACATGCATCTTCCAATCTAGTGAGCATTTGGTCCAAGTATTTTAAATATTGAGCATTATTCATGATTGTCACAAGTAGATCATCCAAATAACACGATGCACCACACTAACCCTGCAACAGTTTGTTTATCTCGCTTTGGAACATTGTGGAAGCTAAGACTACACCAAAAGGTAACCTAGTAAAGTGGGATAATCTGTGGTGTGTGTGTTATCACTAAGTTCTATGCTTCTTGATCTAACTCAAGTTGACAGTAATTGTCCTTTACATCCAGCTTAGTAAAACTGCCAGCTCTTATTAATTGAGAAAACAGATCTTTGATTTTTGGAAGAAAAAACTCATCTAGTTATGTTTTACTGGATTTACCATAAGCTTAAAATCTCCACAAAGTCAGACCTTGCCATCTCATTTCACACTGGCATCACTGGGGTAGTCCACTACAAGGATTTCACTGGCCCAATAATTCCTTCTTGAAGCATTCTGTAGATTTCAGCATCAACCTTTGGTCATAAGGTGCATGGCACTGGATGGAATAAAATATAGGCCTTGCTGTTGACAACAGAGAAAGGTGTACTTGCATTCCCTTAATCAGTCCTAGTTCAGGACAGAAAAGTTGTTTGTGCTTCTCCAGAATGGACTGCGTGGTAACTTCTGATGTTGCAGTTATGGGAATGCCTTGTATTTCAGGAATGGGAGAAGTCATTTCTTCTTATGGAGTCAGATATGGTGACATAACAGGTAGCACGGAAATCCAGTTGCTGCCCTGGTGGTGCAGTGGTCTAAGCACTAGCTACTGATCATTCGTCGGAGATGGTCCTGATGAGGCACGGATGTTGTGTTTGTCTTACGAAGCGACAAAATTTGCATGTTGGAGCAAAGCTATGATATTCGTACAGGGTTGAGAACCATGGCACTAGCACGTCTTGTCCAAACTGGAACATATCATCCAAACTGGGATGCAGTTAAAGTAATAACAACAGCGGACAATAAAAATATGACATTATTCGCCGAAAGCATCTGTATCTATCTCGTGCAAGAAAAATGTTGTAACGATGATATGCCATATGTGATACCTACCGCATGGAAATCGTGTATTAATAATCATAGAATGAACAGTAGACTTACAATTTAAACAAAACTCTAACTATCTTACATTGTAAATAGTATTTTTAGTGTAGACCACGTAATATTTCATTCTTGGTGATATATTTTGTGTCATTTGGTGCGCATGTGCAGTGTCGCAATATGTCATTCTTGCCTTGGTATATATAATGTAGGGTGACCATCTGTGATCACAGTGTTTTTTCAGCAAAACCTGAAGATGACCTGAATGTCAGGTCGAAAGATCTCGTTTATTTATGTGTTTTTTTAACTTGTGTAATATTGTTATCTATGTTTTAGTAAACCCCTTTTTAAACCTGACGAAGGTTTGCATCCCAAGTTATTACATCGTGCATTAAACAGTGCTTTACGAATCATATTGTCTTACCTACGTGAATAAACTGGATCAAATGAATATTAAATTGTATATATACATCACACAATCCAGCGAAATAACGCAATCAGGTCTTCGAGAGTGTTTGCTGTTCTGATCAGAAGAACTTTGATAGGAATGCCTGCTAGCGTTGCTTTGTGCAGTGGTTCGCTCAGAAAAGATAAGACTTCGGACTATCTCAGTCCCTCCATGCTTCCGCCTTTAACAGCGCGAGTCAACCGCAGGCGATCGAATGTTCAACTGCACGCGATCGAATGTTCAACTGCACGCGATCGAATGTTCAACTGCACGCTTCTCCCATAGACTTTACATGGGAACTTTGCCGCCCCACAAGTCCACAACACCCAAACCATTGCCCCAATCTCATTTTTCTCTTCGACTGGCACATCTACATGGTAAGACCTTTATTTTGATACCTCAACCATATCTTTACGTTCAGCTGTTCTCTCAAAATAGGACTCACAGTAAAAAACCATATAGAATTAATATATAGATTTCACTGGTAGGGGTGCAAATGGTTAATCTGTATTTCTCCATATTTCTGCTTCTAAATGCCTGATTTAAAAAAATTCAAACACCAGATACCATTTACCTTGTGCAACACTTTAGGTTTGTACGTCAGGAGTTCTTTGTAGCTCACAGTTCTGTCGCCAGGTGGTGTTTTTGCACTTCTCCTTGCAGCTGTATCTCTGCTTGTAAAAACCCTTTTGAGAAATTTCTTTTTTTAACTGTATGCCATTTGTTACAATAAAGATGGGAAACATTATCTATCTTCTTTAAATAATGCACAGCTTTCCTGCTAGGTGGTATAAAGGTCAAAATCTTTTTCCTGCTATCTCTGCTTCTGTGAGACGTATTTGTAAAGTTCTTTTTCCTTAGTATAGCTTTTGCCACAGAGAATACATTTAGCATATTTTCAACTTATGCATTATGCAAAATTCTTCCACTGGGAAGCATAGTGTTATATCATGTTTCTTTCTATAATTCTTCTTTTAGCCATTTGATTTGAAAATCACTGTCTCTCATACCTTCCTGATCAGAATTTTATTGTTGCTTTCTTTACCAGTGTTAGCAATTTTTCGTAGCATTCTTTTCAGCAGCTGGTAAGAGTCAGTAGCTGTTTTCTGTTTCTGGATGTTTGATCGATTTTAGAAATCTGGTTGAATTTTTATAATCGGTTCTCACTGCCTACGAAAAACTTTGATAGATTTTATTGACATCAGAAAGGATTGAGAAGATGTGCTCATTACAACAGAAAATTTGGTTTCATCTTTCTTGTTATAATAATTACTACATGTTTTCAATTGATGACTCGACTCTCCTAGTATGAAAGCCTAATGCAATATTAGTGTGAAAACCTAGTGTAACCCCTTGTTCTGGTAAGATGTTATTTCTGTATTATTGTTTAATGGCCACAGAAAATATTTTCATTAAATTGCTAAAAATAATTTTTTTAGTCTTGTTGAATTTTTCACTCAAACTGAGGAACATGGAATTATGTCTTACTTAAACAGTGTGTTACTCATATTTGTAACATAAAACATAGCTGTGGCTTTTGTACTAGTCAACTGGAAACACATTTGGCAGGACATGAAGAAACAATTAAGAACATAAATAATCAGTGCCTGCATTAAATATTGGCCAAATATGATTAAAACAAAAAAATGGTGAACCAGAAATAAATTGGCTAAATTTTTGGTGAATCCCTTTCATCTTTTCACCTTCAGAAGAAGAAAGATAGTTTACTCTGCAAAACTCATTAAAATCTTGTGTTTCAAAAAAAAAAAAAACACCCGAGCCATTACAGAGCTTTACAAGTCACTGAATGACTAGAGCTGTGGGACCATGCATTTTTGAAAGAAGAATTTGATGTGTATACCTTTCCCACATAACTGGTTACTGCCTTTAAATGGTTAAAACAGTGCTGGAAAATATGTGATGTAGTAGCCAGTTAAAGATTTAGAAGCCTGATAAAATGAATTCAAATTTTAAAGAATAATGCGAAAGGTAATGTGTGGGGATGCTGCTGGAATGCAAAGTAATATAATGTATTTGCTGCTTTTTTTTTTTTGACTTAGAACTATGTCTTTCTCTGTGCTGAGTAGGGGATAACATCGGGAGCACTGATGCAATGAAAACATGTCACCCAGTCCCATTTATAATAAAACAAGTTTCAACCCTTCACACCTTAACCCTTCGATACAGTAGCATTAGAAAGTTAAGCTAAATTTCGCGTGATTTTGTTTCGCCGCACACTGTTTTAAGGTTGATAACTAGTGAATAGATAATGATAGCGATGACCTCAGCCCCGCATTCCATAGTTGATGGTCAGAACTAACGGACGTATGTGATAAACCGAAATAAAGTGGGTTTAAAATTTATTTATTTTTTGGATAAAAAAAATTTGGTGACGAAAATTTAGAAATGCCGCGAAAATTACTATAAGAACCAATGAAAGTCAAAGAAACAGCTAGAGGAGAACGACAGGAATCCGAAAAGGCCAGCTAAGTCATCAACCGAAAGGTCACAGGAATGTAGGGAGCGTCAAAAAGCCATGCGCCAGGATGCGTTTCACCCTAGTTCGACTCTAGATCCACAACCTACCACTTCAACTGCACAAATTGAGCCTGAACAGTAAAAACAGATGGCGATTGATGTCATCGATCCAAATTTTCACACCGAGCATGGAATACCAATGTACATCGTCAGCCTTCACAACTTCGCTGGATAATGAATGTATTACGTCCCAAACCTTTACACCGCCGATGCATTCTGAATCTTGACAAGAACAAGAGCAACAACGAGAAAAGTGCATTAGGCTCGAGACGTATCGCCAAATTTATAACAAGGTAACTAAGGAGTTTGAAAAATTGACTGCAGAAAGATTTCTTCAGAAACAATTTTAGCAATAACTACTTACAACGATGATACTACGTCTTCTACTTCTACTAACATTAATTTATAATTAGCATAAGTTATTATGAATTGTATATAGTATAAGTTGCTATTAAGTAAATAAAGTAAAACATTCTTTCATTTTACTTCTTAAAAATTTTATATCTGAAAAAATCAAAGGGGCATAGTAGTAACTGTGGTGCAACCTACAACGTAGGGCTACGTCAACTGTCCTTCGCTGAATGTTTTAAGAACGTAGAAATAGTGAGATAGCGCCATGAAATAGTGACAGTTGATGTAGTTCTACATTGTAGGTTGCGGCACAGTTGCTACTGTGGCCCTTTGATTTTTTTATTTACTCAAACCAATTCTAAATAAAATTCCAATTTGGTCCATAATTTTCCTTTCCCGTTTTATTAGTCGTCGCTCTCAAAATATAAAAAAAATTATTTTATTAAAATACAATTTGTTGAAGTTAGATTTTGCACCTGTAAACTCAAAGTACTGTATTTTCTTTCGTATAATCCTCAGATAGTGAAATTCGCAATCCCCTACCCCCGTTTGTGTAGTCCGCAGTACCATATAATCCACAGGCAGGCCTATGGAAACAAATAATAATAATAAAATATATATATATATATATGTATATTAAGCAGCATAATCTATGGTGGCGTATTTGTAGATTGTGAAATTCAGAAAAAGAAATTGTTTTTGTTTTGTATAATCCATAGCAATGTATCCGCAGACCCTAAAATTCAGAAAAAAAAAAAAAAAAAAAATGGACAATCTGCACCTGTTATGTGATCGGGAACCGTAATTTCCGACAGAAAAGTCATGACTCTAAAAATGGCCCAAAAGCCGGAAGAAGAGTAAGAAAGAAACAATCTTCCTATTAAGAAAGTTAACTTTCATTTTTAAATACTTTTGTGTTATTTTCAAGTGAATAAAGAACAAAAATCCTTAGTGATCAGTCTTTTTAGCATTACCGTTGTTCGTTAATTAGACCTAAAAAATCCGTTGGAATTGCGGACAATCCATAGTATTTGGCATTTCAGAAAATTTGAAAAAAAATCCAGAAAAGAGCGAAGAGATTTTTCCTCACCCAGAGGTTAGCGGGTGGGCTTCCTCGGACAGGAACCCCCCTTCCCTTGAGGGTGGATATCGTACGAATTTAAAGCGATATATATGTATATATGAGGTTTTCACCAATGAACCAAATCCATGGATTTCCCCCCCCCCAAAGAAATTTCTGGCTACGCAACTGCCTGCCTCAACGGAATCACGCTCCCCGAGACGGAACGATTTAGAACCGTGAAATATTAGTTCAGCGGGTTCGTTGCTTTCCGCAAGCGCAAAAATAGTACCGCCTTCGTTGCATCATATTTTTTGTTAAAATGCGGGTAAGGGAAAAAAAAAAACTTCCATCTCTTTGTGGCTCTTATGTCTTCGCGTTACATTTTTTCTATCGCTAACGCATTTATGACATTTTCCCAGTACGGCATCCTGACGTCACGCGGGTATTTTAAGAATTAAAGTGAATCAAAAACCTTTTCAGCGGTTTATTATCCACAGCACCTAAATTTATAACGTTTTAACATATAAACCTCATATGTCGGATATTACAGTATTTACTGCAAAATACGAAATTTGAGGTAAAAAAAAAAGAAATCGTGTGTTAGGTGCCTGGTATTTTACCACCCCTGCGTTTTCTTTCTTTTAACTTCCTGTCTTCCTCTTTCTCAAATATTTCCAGTCTGTCTCTGTGCATGGTGATGCAATAATGCACATCTCAGATTACATCAGCAAGTGTGTTTGTTGTTTTGTGCAACATACAGTAGAACCTCTGTTATGCATTTCTAATTGTTATATGGAATTCTGCGCTAGTCCCAATATTTTACTGTAGTTTCTATTGCTTTTTCAGTTCAGTTATACGTAATTCATTTATACGCTTTTTACGATTGAATTTTAGATTATCGAAGATACACGTTTGTTTTTTATGCAAACCGGTGTATTACAACTTCGAGAGAATCGAGACGGAATTTTTTGCAGCCATGTAAATGATGCAACTATAAACATTTACTAAATAACGTTCACAATTCTCTTTTTTTCTCAGAATTGGAAATTTTTTAAACAAGCAAAAATTAGTGAATATTTTACTCGGCACTAATGCTAAATTAACTGGAGAAAAAAAACTTTTTTATTTTTTTTTTTATTGGAGGTTTGACGACCACCGTGAGCAACTCAGTGGGCTATAAGCAGTCGCTTGTCCCTTATTCAGGGCCATTGGTTCCAGGGAAGGGACAGAGCAAGCGCCGTAAGACAAACACAACATCCATGCCTCGCCGGGATTCGAACTCTGCCCATCTCGGACGAATGATCAGAAACCATCGCTTAGACCACTGCGTCACCGGGGTAGCAAAAACTGCTTTGAAAGGAGCGATGCTTATAATTATAAGTAAAGGATGTGCGATAGGCATGACTGCCATTCTTCCATCCTGCGGGCGGATTTCCGTTTTTTGAAAATTTTGGAAACCTGTGATGATTGTCAGATTATTTTAAAATTCCGTTTCTTTTTTCTCTGAAAATTATGCAACATTGTATTTCTGTAATCACTGAAATTGTGGAGTTGCACCAAATATTTTAAAAGGTATCAAAAAGTTCGGCCCAATTGTATACCTACCATGTTTTTGGCCTTTGCTGGAAAGTGCTTTTTTCCTGGATTCATCACTTTCTGAAGTTCGACAGATTTCCTTTAGCCGACCGAATTTTGTTGAAATCGGCGGAAATGTCCGTTCTAACGGAGACAAGAATGTTTCATGATTTTCTCCTTTTTTACGCTTTCCAACCGTAGGTTGAAGAAGCGTATATGCTCCAGCTTTGTCTGTCCGTCCGTACGATAGCTCGCGTAAAAATGTTTCGATTTCGAGGAAATTGTAGTATGTTGGTAGGGGACAACCTGGGGAGGAACCCTATTGGAAATGGGGTCAAAGGTCAGGACATAGGAGCGGGATCCATTCAATTGCCCATATGCGACATAACTTACGTAAAAATGCTTCGATTGCCACAAAACTTTGTCATGTTGTTCCAGAGTATACTGAATCAATTTTGTTTGATATAATCGAAATGGGGCCAAAGGTCAGGGCACAGGAGCGAGATTTATTCCACAGCTATTATCCTCATAACTTGACTACAAATGCTTCTATTGCGACAAAACTTTAGTATGTTGTTCCCGAGGTATACTGAACCCAATCTGTTTAATATAATCGAAATAAGGTCAAAGGTCAGGGCACAGGAGCGAGTGTTTGTCTTACGGCACTGGCTCTCTCCCTTCCCTGGAACCAGTGACCCTAAATTAGGGACGGGCGACTGCTTATAGCCCATTGAGTTGCTCACGGTGGTCGTTAAACCTCCAATAAAAAAAAAAAAAAATTCCTGTTATGTTGGAAAGCGTATCATAATGCATTGCATGATTTTACTAACTTGTTAAATTTTTCTGATGGTTTGTTTTACGCTTTCCAACCGTAGGTTGAAGAAGCATATATGCTCCAGCTTTGTCCGTCCGTCCGAACGATAACGCGCGTAAAAATGGTTCGATTTCGATGAAATTTTAGTATGCGATAGGGGACCACCTGGGGACGAATCCTATGGAAAATGGACAAAATGAGGTAAAAGTTCAGGACATAGAAGCGGGATCCATTCCATTGCCCTTATGCGTCATAACTTGCGTAAAAATGGTTCGATTTCGATGAAATTTTAGTATGTGGTAGGGGACCACCTGGAGACAAACCGTATTGAAAATGGGCGAAGTGGGGTCAAAGGTCAGGACATAGGAGCGAGATCCATTGCATTGTCCTTATGCGTCATAACTTACGTAAAAATGCTTCGATTGCCACAAAAGTTTATCCTGTTGTTCCGGAGGTATACTGTACCAATTCTGTTGAATGTCATCGAAATGGGTTCAAAGGTCAGGGCACAGGAGCGAGATTAATTCCACAGCTATTATCCTCATAACTTGACTAATGATTTCTGGTATGTTGGAAAGCGCATCATAATCAATGCATTACATGATTTTACTAACTTGTTTTATTTATTTCTTCGTGAGTGTATTTTAGTGTATTCCTCAATTTTAGTTGTTTCCGATAATTTTCTTCATTTGTTATTTTTCCGTAACAGTGCAAAACGGCGACTTCCTATTTTTTAAAGAATATTTTTGAATGAAATGAATGTTTTCCTATTTTGAACAGTCTCCCCTTCAAAATGCATCAATGGAGCGCAGATTTTCGCCCTCTTTTCTCCGATTTTTAGAGCGAAATAAATTTCAAACTAGGTTGTGAATCTGCCCGTTAAGGAATCAGCGTCATTTCCGTGACCCGTAAATTCGTTTTCATGGCAGAGTGAGCTACCGCCAGTACCGAGTTTTGGAATTAATTTAACTTAAAATGCATGTTTTGCCACTCCCTAGTCACCTTTTGCTACCTCAGAGAACGGAGCAGGAATTTCACCCTTTTCTTAACGAAACTGAAGTTCAGAAACGCCTCTACCAACTCATTATGCAGAGAAAACGATTGCGTATCACGATATACGGCGACGGGCAGTTGAAGTTCCGATTTTGAAATTGAATTTCTCTTAAAAAAAAAAAAAAAAAAACACTCGTACCTCCCCCCATTCTTGATATAGCAAAGAGTGACTGAGGAATGGGAAAACATTCGTTTTTTGCGAAATTAAAGTAAAAAAACGCGATATTGCCGCTTCTAACTCTTTCGTAAAAATAACTGTTCTGGTCACTGAAGTGGCACTATTCAGGTTTTTTCTATCAAGCTGTAAAGTAGAGGGGAGGGGGATTATATATATATATATATAAACAGTTTTCTAATGCTTTTGTTATTTTATGAGATTACCTCATTTAATGAAATTACTTGCATTATTAACATTTGTTTTTCACATGACTCAGCACATTCTAAATGCTTGATTAACACATACTGAAGGTTGATTCCTTGCTTATGTCATCATCATCCTCTCTTTCCCTCTGAATATGTTACCAGTTTTGTTGTGTCATTAAATCATGTCATCAAAGCACTTCAAAGGTTAGAGAAGATTTGTTTTAGGATCTATTTTTATTTGTGATGTTACACCTGATCTACTTGTCAGATGAGTGATCTATTGTTCAAATAAGTTGCATAAAGTAAGTTTTTGTTGCACTTATAATGTCTTTTCATCAGTTAAAAAATGCATTAACTTTTAAGATCTGAAACAATTTTAGCTGTTGTATTTTCATGGCATCCTTACTTTCTGATTTTTTTTACACCAACTGTTAGCCCAACTCATAGAGCATGTGCAGTGCTTTATATTTCTTTGGCCAGTACCTGTAACTGTATAGATTTGTGAGAAATATTAATAACTGGAGCTGGTGATTCTCCAAATCGAAAAACTTGACAGGTGATCACGTGTTTGTTTATTTCTAAATGTATTGGGGAGCAACTGGCTATCTATCTACATGAAACAATTTTTTTAAAACCTTGGTTGTAAAACAAAATATGTATCACATAAATGTATGTGCAAAATGTTTTTGAGCACTATGTGTAAAAAATAGTGCCCACAGTTTTACCTTTTTCTACTGAGAAAATACTTTAGCTGGCTACTATGATTTGCTTGGTTTTTATTTTTTCGTAAGACATTCTGTGGCACCACTTATTGTGATCACTTTACAGGGTTCCCATGGTCCTTATAAATCCTTAAAAAGTGCTTAATTTGTTTTACGGCATCCTTAATTTTTGACAAAAGTTCCAAAAGGCACTTAAAAAGTACTTATTTTCCTTACTTGGGTGCAAGAAATCCAGAAATTATGATGTAGTGCCTAGAACTTTTGCTTCTGATTGCATGTTTGTGACACATGATGTCAACTGAAAGTCCGTGTAAAAGCACAGGACAGTATGAGATAAGTAATTTGTTGAAAAAAGTGACTGACCATGGGCTCTGTCAATAACACATATCCAGTAGGTTCTAGATATTGTCCATCACCATCTCTCGGAACTGGCAACTTGCTTTTGTATTTCTCCTTTTTGTACACATAAGCAATTATTCAATTATACTATGAGTAAATTAAGTTCAGAATTTAAATCTTGGGCATGTAATTTTCACTTTCATTTGGTAATTTAAGCCGCTAGATGATTATGTGCAAAATTCAAATCTTGAAACTTTAATCCAGTTTTATAATTTACATATCCTTTATTGTATATGGGATTATCCTGTCAAATAGGAAAACTGATTTGACCAGCATAACTTTCTTTTAAATTGCATAAGTTCAACTTTATTACATCCTCTAAATAAAATTATATGGAAAAATATAGCAAACTTCACCAGCACACTTGAATTTGCGTAGTTAAGTTATGTGTAAGTAAAGGTATTTGGGCATATATCTTTGTTGTGTATGCAATTAGTAAGGTCCGTAAAAAATTGGGAGGGAGGTGCTTACAAAGTCCTAATATTTTATGGGAGAAAAAGAGTGGGAACCGTGCTTTAGGATGGAGATATTTTAGTAAAAATAATCACATGAGAAGCTAATTAAAGAAGTAAATATTAAGCAGTTACACAAGTAATGTTTTTTTATATATTTTAAAAGCAAGGAAATACAGCAAGAATTGGAAAAATATATTTATAGTTAACTGTTATTTTCCCACAGTTTATGGAGCTCACAGAAAAATGATTTTACCAAAGGGGTGTTCCACTCTTGTGCTGTGCCTTTCAATTCCTTTGTTTTGCATGTATGCAAGTCTTTAGAAAATCACTGGTTAGGATTTTCACTGGTGGCACACATATTGGTTATTTTTTCAATATGTTTTTATTTTCTGTTACTGATTCTTTTCAGGTATTAAGTAATATGAGGTTTTCATTACGGTTGCAGTTAACGTTTTGGGTTTTCATGATGATCACTACTTCTGCTGTTCCTGAGCCTCCCTTGAAAAGTTTCAAGCTTTCCCTATGAAAGACTCAAGAAACTTTGATAATCCACACATGCCATATTTAAAAAATAAAATAAATAAATAGCACACTTTAGGTGCAATATATCAATCTGAGAAGAGAGGCTCATAAATCAGCTGATTAAATTCATTTCTGTCGAGCCATCAATATAGAAATTGGAAGTTTTAAAGCATGAAGTGTTTTTACAGAAGCTTGCTTAACACTCAGCAATACATAGTTCACAGATCAATTTATTGCTCGGTCTCACATGATAAACTGTTGCAATCATGCACCATATACAGTAGAACTCCAATTATCCGGATTAACTCTGACCACAGTCCATCTGGATATTTGGAAAATCCAGATAATTGGGTTGTCTTTTTTTTTTTTTGTAGGCCGAATGAGTATTTATTAATTGAAGTGAGGGAATTTAATTTTTTTGTTTAGCGTATTTTACGATAACAAATGTTATACAGTGTAAAAAATAAGTATCTCTACTGCACTGCATTATCACTTTGTATTATTATATGAATGAAAAAACTAAAAACATGTAAATGAATTAACAAAAAACTTAATTTTATTTAGCCGCGAAAGAAGAACAAGCAATCCAGATAATTGTAGTTCCGGATATCTGGAGTCCAGATAATTGGATTTCTACTGTACCTGTCCATTTCCTAGTACACATTGTGATTACAAAAATTGTTCTCCCCAATTTTGTTTTACAGCTGGGTGGCAAGAAATTTTAGCTGGATGGTATCAACAACCCCTTTCCCAATCAAGGAAAAAAAAAAAGGATGTTGTTTTGCTTAACATTATTATACTTTAACTCATTTGTGGGCCTGAAGCATATCTGTTGTGAGACTGTTTCAACCACCTTCAAACTTTGAGCATATTGCTTCCTGGAGAACAAAGTGATAAAGAAAGAAACAAGCAGTAAAAAAAAAATAATAATAATATTACTTTTACAAAGAAAAACAGGTGCCACAGATTTGAAGCAGGTTTCACAGTTCAATTCATTACAAAGGATATGACTTCATTCAAACAAAACTATTAGAAAATGGATGATGTAATAAGTATAACATTACTATTGAAGGTCAGGAGAATAAAATTTCAAAAAAGAGTATAAAACGTCACTGAAATTCTTTAAATTCTGAAGGACGATGAATATTAAAAACGTAGTGAGCAGGCAAAACACATTGGAATTCTAAAATTTGTCGCTATAACAACTCAGGTCTGAACAAACCATGAATGCAAAAAATACAAAGTGAACAGATAAAACCTAAAAAACAAAAAAACCCAAAGTGGGGACTTGAAACCGTCAAAAAAGAACCTCAAAGATACCTGACAAAACTGGTTCTCGTATAAGAAGATGAATTGAGAACAATGTTAATGTCCTATGGATTTTGACATGTTTCCATTGTGTCGTCTTCAGAGATAGTTTACACTGCATTTCCCGCAGTCATGCTAAGCACCAACTTCGCCCTTCATATTTGTCTTGTCATACTCTTTGATCTTGAGATTCAAGGTCGTAAGTGCTAGCTGTTGCCATTTCCTGCACTTGTGCTAGTAAAGACATTTGCATTGGCATGCTGCTTTCGTCATTCCGCCGCACTGTCTTCCGTGGTCTTCTCTTTCTTTTCTGAGCATTTTCTTCTTTGATCAGTACTGAAAAATCAATTCGGTATGCTGAGTCGGTATTAATAGAAAAACATAACTGAAACGAGCTGTAACATCAATTGCTGCATTGAACTTCCTTCAGCATGGAAATGGCTTATCGTTTTGATTGTAATTTCTGATTTTTGATAAAGAATGGTTTGGCTACCAGGTGGCATAAGTATTTATTTCTGCTTCTGATGTATTTGCAGCAAAATCTGAGCTTTGGAAAACTCGATTTAAAAAATTCTTTCGTGTTTTTCTGCTGGGAATGTATATCATATTTTTGTCGATATCTCTGCTTCTAAGGGTCCGATTTGAAAAATTATTTGTTTGTTGCAGAGTGTTTCCGCTGTGAAATGTTTCTCATATAGCCTAATTTAATATTTTACTTAGCACACAAGTTTACTGCTGGAGGGCTATGTTCACATTTCCATTTACTGCTATATCTGCGAGATTAAATACCCGAACGAAAAATCCTTTTTCAGCTAGGTACTACTAACTATTAAAACTCTTTGTGTGTATTTTCTTCCCAAAATGATGCACAATTTTGCCGCTAGGGGCGCCAGTGTTTAATCTGTTTTTCTCAATTGTTACAGCAGGATCCCCTGTATTCCAGTGACAAGTTTTTTTATTTATTTTTGACTTTAACAATTAAGCGGTATAAAAATTCAGCCTATGGAATATTTATCAGCGAGAAAAAAAAAAACAGTTATTATTAAAAATGAGTTTTAATGAAGTTGAGCAAGAACTTTTAAATATTTAAATTTTCGTTGTCCTAATAATTAACGGGCTTTCAGTTATGTTAGGCCATAGAAACCTCTTTTTCTTTTTTCTTCAATTTGCAGGGAATGCACGCCGCCACCCAGGTGGGGAAAAGAGGGAAGGAGGCTTGAAATATTAAAAAATTCTCATGCACACAGAAGGTAGGGTACAGCGTCTTCGCCTAGTTTCTAGTGAAAGTCCTAAGGAAAGGAAGTCATAACTCTTAAAGGGGCGTAAGCCCTTCCAAAACCCGACACAGCGCAGGGCGCCCCGTTGATTCCCCGAAAAGGCAAAAAAATCGAAATAGGCACATAGCAAAATTCCGTACGTGACTTTTTCCGCATCCAGGAAACTAGGTGCAGGCTCTGCCATAAAGGGTGGATGTCAGGTAAAAAGCCAATATTTTAGTACCGATTGCGTTCTCTGAAAAGGGAGGCATTCACGAATCTTAAGAGAGGATTCAGAGTGATACACAAATCGCAGGATGGATGGACCTACGGAGACCAATGACCTAACCCGACACCATTTTGGGGAGTGGGCGGTTACACCCCTTTCGTGCTGAATTTCGGACGGCGAAAAAAGATTGCAAGAAGATTGGCATTCCGAACAGAGTAAGTCGGACTGTAATACAGAAGAGAGAAAAAGGTCAGAGATGGCCATTCAAAGAAAGTTAAGGAGTAATGTAGAGTAAGGACAGACTTCGTTCAGAGTAAGACAAAAATAGGTCTGAGATTTCCATTAGTGATGTAGCTGAAAAGTTTCAGTTCCTTCAAGGAAAGTTAAGTCTTCAGCGAATAGAGTTTTAGATTTAAACATAGTATGTAGCAGTCCCAGGCAGGAGACTCCGTTTCAATAGGCTATGGCGGCACATCAAAGATAAAGAGTAAGATGCTTGCCTTCTCATACATTTCCGAATCATGCCTCATAGCTTTGCATGTGCTATGCAGGGTCAATTTCCCAGGCATCTCGGCCATAGTTTTTTTTAAGTGATTCTGTTGTGCACTGAAGTAGTTTTTTATGTGAATAATCGCTAATGTTGTCTATGAAATTTCTGAAGTGTTTGCATAATAAATGGTTAAATATCTGGTTACCAAATCATAGTTTAGAAAACCTAGAATGTCGAAGTTAAGTAATAATAACTCCACCGGTACTCCATGTACCTAACTTTAAAGCAAAATTTCACGAGTAAATTGTTTAGTGTTTTTAAATATCTCCCTGTGTCATTTCAGTAAATCAGCATATATCTCCTTGATCACATTTTCTAAGTTCAGTTGTTATGTGTGTTTCACTCATACATTCATGCACAGGTTTTACAGCAGCATTTAAAGTTTTAAGTACCTCTGTTTGATCATTAATTTAACCTCTTTTGCAGCATATGGAAGAGCATGGAAAACCCATGTTGTTCCATATGAAACACAACACAATGTACTTGTCGACCCTGAGCTTGGGGACCCTTATTTAGGGAACCCAATTTCCTGGTCGACACCACTAGACTAAACAGGGTGTCCACATTCTGGAAAGTCAGAGGAAATCAGGGAAAGTCAGGGAAATGCCTGAAATGTTGGTAAAAGTCAGGGAAAATCAGTGATATTTAAAAAAAAAAGTCAGGGAAATTTCAATCACAGTTAGACTACAACTAGTTTTAACCCGGCGTCAGGGAGTGACGCCCTCATCGCCCAACACACTTGCACTTGGTGTTGCAGACAGTCACTAACTTCCCCTTCCTACTAATGTAACCTTGTATTTCCTACCTATTATTGTAAGTTGTGTTACATTACTTGTTAACATTTCTCTTTTTGTTTTAGGTCAAAGGAGTAGAAGAAAATTTGTGATATAAGTTATACCTTGTTAACAGGCAATTAAGACTGCAGCAATGTCAAAGCGTTGTGTGTTTAATGAACAATGGTTGGACGAACAATTAAATCCTGAGTTTTCTGGTTGGATAGCTGCTGTGAACGGCGACAATGAATCAGCATTTTGTAAAGTGTGCTCTAAAACTTTCAAGCTTAGCAACATGGGGCATCCGGCAGTCTCCAGCCATGGAAATGGCCCTAATCAATTGAAAAACATCGGTGCTAAAATGTCTTAGCCCAGTCTTGCTTCTTTCACTTCCTCTGTGAAAAAGAACTCTCTTTGTAATAACAAACTCTTGCCATCAACAAGCTCAGGAAATGTGGAATCAGTACTTCTAGAAAATATTAAGTCTAATGACTCAAATACTTATGTTGTGAAAGATAATGTGAAGCCCAGTGACCTTAATGCTTATGTAGTGAAAGATGATGTAACAAAGTCGGAAATAATATGGGTCATGGAAGTGTTGTCCAAGCGAATGTCTCTGAACTCTTGTATACAGATTAACAAAACATTTCAGTTAATATTTCCTGACAGTGCGACAGCTTCAAAATTTACTTTAAGCAAAAGCAAAGCATCTTATGTGATAAACCATGGATTGGCACCACATTTCAAAGAGTGTAATTTGTTTTGATGAATCACTAAACAAAATTGCTCAGCGAGCGTGGGCAAATGGATCAGTTTGTTCGTTATTGGGACGTCAATCTGCAAAAAGTTTCCACTAGATACTTAAGTAGTGTGTTTTTAGGACGGGCAACAGCTGATGACCTTTTAGAGAAATTCACTAAAGGTGCACCTCTTCCCTTGGATAACATGCTACAAGTGTCAATGGATGGACCTAACGTTAATATCAGCTTTCTTCAAAAGCTGGAAGATAAACTTAGAACTGAAAATCCAGATGGTAAATTATTAGTTGACATTGGAGTATGAGGTCTTCACATGGTCAATGGAGCTATAAAAACTGGACTTGAAGCAGTGAAATGGGATATACATAACTTTCTGCGTAACTTGTACTACCTTTTAAAAGATAGTCCTGCTTGCCGTGCAAATTATACTATGATTACCAGATGTAAAGATTTCCCTTTGAAATTTTGCACTGTAAGGTGGTTGGAAAACATTAATTGTTTGACTAGGGCATTGCTTGTTTATGATCATATCAAGAAATATGTTCAAGAATCATCGGTTTCCAACAAACAGCACGTTTCTTGCAGAATTCATGGAAAGTTCACTGTTGAAATGCAAATTGGCTGCATTTAGGACAATAGCTTCAGAGTTTGAATCTTTTTTGAGAAGGTTCCAGAGCCCAAAGCCTTTAATTCTTTTCTTACACACTGATTTGATGGCACGAAGCTTGAAGCCTGACAAATTAAGTGAAACTGATAGTGTCTCAAAACTGTTAACTTTAGATGTATCAAAAAGTGGAAAATCTTCTCTCAATTGAGAAAGTTGATATTGGATTTAGTGCTAAAAAGCTATTAAAAGAAGTGAAGTGCTCAGAAAGAGAGAAATTAGAGTTTAAGCTTGAATTTAGGAAACTTGTGACCAGTATGATTGAAAAACTTCGTGAGAAAAGTCCACTAAAATTTAAGTTTGTCCGTGGGGTAACTTGTTTGGATCCAAATATTATAGTGCAGCAGCCGAGTCTAGGCAAGAAGAGAGTGGAAATTGTGCTCGAAGTTTTACTTAGTGCAAACAGGATTTCAGATGACTGTGCTGAAAAAGCTAATAAACACTACACTTCATTGTGTTGTAGAAGCTCAATCTGCTTTAAAGTCTCAGTTTGATGAATTTTTAGACAGTCATGATGATTCCATTGGATTAGACAAATTTTACAGTGCTCTACTTGGCAACCAAAAACAATTCGGTGAACTTTGGGATGTAATAAAAATTTGTCTCATTATTTCTCGTGGAAATGCTTCAGTGGAAGGTGGATTTTCTGTCAATAAATCTCTTCTTGTGGAAAATCTCCTGGAAGAATCCCTGATTTGTCAGAGAACAGTTTTTGATGTGATTAAAAATGTGGGAGGAGTAGAACACATTGCCATCAATAGAAGGCTTCTTCTTTCTGTAAGAGCCTCCAGACGAAGATATCAGGATTATCTTGAGAAAAAAGTGTTCTTCAAAACGAAGAAGAAAGAAAACTGAAGGAAAAAAGAAAAATTGATCATGAAATAAAGGAATTGAAGGAAAAAAGACAAAAAGTACGGAAGGAACTAGAGTTGGAAGAAGCAGCATTGCAGGCGAAGATTTCAGATTAGGAAAAGAAGAAAAGTGGTGTGTAATATAAAAACAGCGACTGTGTTCCTACTGTAATATTTTTATAGTAACAGTTCTGAATATTGTTTATGGGCTTGTTTGAGTGTTTCTTCAATAAATGTAAAACCATGAAAAAAAGAGTAAACTTAAAATTAAAAAGGTGTGAGTTGGATGGCTATGGAGAAGGTGGAGGCCGATTTAAAAAAAAAAAAAAAAATTAAATGAATCAGTTATTTGGGAAACTATATACGTCAAACGGAAACACTTTTAAATAATATAAGTTTCTCAATTATCCAATTCAATTTTATTTATTATCATGGCACATATATTGAAAAACTCAAATAAACCTATTTGTGTAAGGTCAGGGATTTCTTATATATTTGGTCAGGGAAAGTCAGGAAATCAGGCTTGATAATTCTGTGGACACCCTGTTAAATTTTGGGGTGAATTGCTTATGCAAATTTTGGCCATTTAAATTATTCCCACTACGGCGAATAAGATGTAGTAGTGGTTCGTGGATACCTAGCAAGGGTGCGGTAATACAATATCTCTGCTTCTGTATGTTTCATTAAAAAAATTCTTTCAACACTGGATGCCATTTACCTTTTGGAACACTTTTAGTATTTGAGGCATTTTATAGTTCACAGTTCTGTCGCTAGGTGGTGTTTGTGTACTTTTGTTTGCACCTGTATCTCAGCTTCTAAAAACCCTATTGGGAAATTTCTGTTTTACTGTATGCCATTTGCTACAGTAGAGATGTGGAGCATTATCCTCTTTAAATAATGCACAGATTTCCTGCTAGGGGCGTCAAGGTCAAAACCAATTTCTTGCCATCTCTGCTTCCAGGAGATGTATTTGAAAAGTTCTTTTTTCTTATCATAACTTTTCCCATGAAGAATATTTTTCATGTATTTTCAACTTTCCCATTATACAAAATTCTTCCGTTAAAGACGTAGAATTATATCATGTTTCCTTCTATATATTTTCTTTTAACTTTTCGATTTCAAAATGCTTTTGTTTCCGATGCCTTCCTTCTGCTATGAGAAGCTTTTTGTACACTACTTGTTAATTTTCATTACATACTTTTTAGCTGCTTTTGTAAGTCACTGTTTTTATTTTTGGAGGTTTTATTGATTGTAGAAATCCGGTTGATATTTTTCTTATCAGTTGCATTGACTTTGAATAACTTTGATAAATTTAATCGCGTCAGAAGGGATTCAAAAGACGTGCTTCATTACAAACGAAAATTCAGTGTCATCTTTCTTGTTATGTAAAAGCATTGGAACTAAATTGTTGATTGCGTTAATGCAGATTCCTTATGTCTTAAGCTTTGAATTTTATAGTTCTTGAAAGAAAAATAATATGTCACCACATGTGTGTGTAAAAAATACTAAACTGTATTTCTAATTCGTGGCCAACTTTTTGTGTTTATGTTTAAATGCAATAATATGATGTACATATGTACTAAATAGATATTCTTTGCAGGTTTGAATTACATGTAAATAAAAATGGTGCCACCTCCACCTCCTCCCCCTGCTCCACCACCAGGCCCGATAGATTTGCAAAAATCTGGGGGATCACCACATGTAACTCCTGATCGTAGTGCTTTATTATCACAAATACATCATGGAACAAAGCTTAAGAAAGCAGCCACTAATGACCGCAGTGCACCTATAATCGATGGTATAATTTCCATTTCTGTTTTATTATTAGTTAAGGATTTCAATGCTAAATCTTTTTTAAAACAATGAATGAAAAACAAAGAGAATGCAGACTGTGTTGCATAGTGTAATGATGATGCTTTATTGAATATAACACTGTAGTTAAAGCATTACTATCAGGTTGTAAAGAAAGTATCTGGAAGATAGAGAAGCAAACATTTCAAGCTTAAAAAATCATACAAAACACTTAACGTAATCATCTAGGTAGTCCCCATTGAAACTGATGACCTTGTTCCACCGATCTACCAGTTGAAATATTCCATTGCGATAGAAGTCTGGTGAGTAGGAGTTGAAGAAGTCATCCATGCAACATTTCACATCATTGTAATTAACAAAGTTTTTCTCAGCGAGAAAATTTGATGAACAAAGACCAGAAGAGATGAAAGTCAGATGGGGTAAGGTCCAGTACGACAATATTTCCATTCTAGCTCGTGCAATTTTTGTTGGGAACGTAAAGCAACATGTGGATGAGTGTTATCCTGGTGAAAAACAACTCCATGGTGATTAATTAATGCTGGGCACTTTTCTTGCAGTACAGCATGGAGACAGTCCAACTGTTGGATGTAATCATCGGCTGTGATGTTATTGTTCCGTGGTAAGAGTTCATAATGAATCACACCATGACAATCCCACCAGCAACTCAGCATCACCTTCCGTCCGTGAAGGGGTGGCTTATCAACTTTCTGTGGGGGGTTGGTCCATGTTCTTCATTGCGTAACATTCACGTATGTGACCCATTTCTTGTCATCTGTGTCCAATGATGGAAAAAGCCCTCCCGTTTTTCTCTTTCACGCAGTACAACAGCAATGGAGTAGCGTTGCATCCGATTTTGGTCAGACAAAGCATGCACAGTTTACATGAATATCCCATCTTCCGAAGTCAGGTGTTGATGGTCGTATGGGAGGTCTTTAGTTCCTCTGCCAGTTCCCGTAGTGTTGCATCAGGCTTGGTCAATAGCACGTGCTGCAGTGTATCATGTCACTTTTGGGCGATCAGACAGATCCCTTACACCAGTGTTGAATTTCCTGCACCAGTCATAGCAAGTACCCTGTCTGATAATATCATCACCAAACACGTTTCACGATTTTCCAATTGCTTCCATAACTTTCACACCATTAAAATATTCATAGTGTTGGATCTTACCTTTCCAGGCTGATGTGGCCGCGGCACCAGGTGAAGTATCGCCTGCAGTGAAGCACCCGATATCTCCACCGAAAAAAATAAATAAAAAAGAAAGTAAAAAAAAACTAAAGAAAATTTTGTCAAAAATTTTGCCCTCCTCCTCTGCTGCTAGAGGCTAGCAAGGAGTCCTCCTACTTGCGTTGACAACCGAAAATTATGCAACAACAAATTAATTATTTGATTCCAATAATTAATAATGACCTCCCATAATTAATTATAACAAATTAATTATTAACTTCCCGCAAAACCCGTACCGCGATTGGGCGTGGATGCCTGGATTTAACTCCAGCACGTCCCAATTTACCGAAAAGTCACAGCAACGCACACACACGCTCGAAAAGATACCCAACGCTCATTTCACGTACGCTTGACATTTAATATCCAACGTTATATTATATACACTGCCACCTTTATCCATGAAGTGGCACAAAAATCTGCTGAGATGAATGTATGGTGGGCTGCTCTATCGGCAGCATAATTATGCACAATGATTTAAACACTTTATCACTGATTAAACGATAACACTGATTTAACTAACTCTGATTTAACAATTAACACTGATTCAAACACTGTTCACTAATGAAATTCTAGCATGCACAATAAACAAATAGAGCGAAGGAAACATATGTGAGAGATTACCCAAAACATTTAAATACACACTTTAGAAAATGATAATTGAGTACGAGCGTGGGTACCAGCAATTAAAATGATACAGTAAATATCATGACTGCCGCAGTTTAATTATAAGCTATATATATCTCTATACCATTACACACACCTGCATAGGCTTGATGCCAAATTAGTAGGGAAGAGCTCTTAAGACTTATGGCCATAACACAAATAAAAATCACGAATAAAATGTGTTGGAGGCCTCTGCTGTCGTGCGTACTCCCTTTCACAGGGGACAGAGCTCTATACGCTGTTCACTGTCCGACGGCACTTGTAAGTCGTGAGCAAATGTTCGTATAAAGACCACATACCTTGGCAACCGTTGTCTGAGGTCCTCAGCGCAGAGAAGTGGCAAGAAATATCCTGCCTGTTTTCGTGTGTAGACAGCCTAGGCAAAAGTGCACTAATGTCGACCTAGTATCGGTCGAGAAGTCCAAAGGACTGAGATGTCCTCGTTTTAAGAGGGGATCATTCATAGCCCTCCTTACTTGCTTCTCTGCTTCTTTTTCCGAGGCTCTCCCAGCGGTCAGCTCTCAGGCCTTGGTTCCACGCACCTCGCTGGTGCTGTTCTCGTGCGTGTCTTTGCCTTCAAATCCGCCCTCCGAATGCCTCGCCGCTTGTTTTTCTCTTCTCCTCGGTTCTCTCCTCTTTGTCCTGTCACAGGGCTTCTCTTAGCCACTTGAAGAGGGATTTATCACCTTGTTTTCAACTGTGGGTGGTAGTCGGTTCTCCGCTTATCCCATTCAGTTCGGAGAAAAATGCAACCACCAGAATGTCTCTTGGCTTCAAGAGGGAATTTTGGGGGTGAGTTTTGCAGACGTTCGTTAGAGTTGAAAATGCACAAGACTGTTGCTATGAGTCCGAAATAGAGATGGTCTGTCGCCATGTGGCCTTTCACAATTCTCGTTTGCCAGAAGGCTGCGAATTATGCACTTATCAAATAATGAACAAATTTTAACAATGGCAGTGATGAACAAATTAGAGGATCAATTACCGTAATTAATTATAGCTACGAGTGCCGCCTTGCAGTTACATCGAAACACAAATTTACCGCATAAATGAAATATAAAAATTTTCCACAAGTTAGGCTGCTGCACCCTGTAACAATCCTTCTACCTTCCAAAGAAAAAAATATGAATGTATTTTTTTTTCCATTGAAGAATGGAAAATTTTGAATATGGATATCTCCCTCTTTCTTTCTTTCCCATATTCCATGACATGTCTAATTCCGGATTTTAAACATATCAAGGGTAATGGGAAAGTCTCGATAACATCTCTGATCCATTTATCATTGCCCATAACAAGAAAAGAATATAAACATAAGTTACACAGGTGAGAGCCAATGTGCATCCAACCAAAAACCCTTTTGGACTCAACGTGTCTTTCCTCTCATCTAGGTCTGCACTTCTGCGTGGTCCTGAGTTTGGCTCGCAAAATCTTCTTCCTCCTCCTCACAACTGTATATTTCTGTGCTATCACTATCCTCCTCGTCTGCAACCATTTCTTCGCTGGATTTTTCCTCTTCAGCCTGATGTCCAAAGCTGAGAGGTTTCCCCACTCTCCCGTGCTCGTCTCGGGGTCTCAACGACGCTCTCGTTATTATGGGGGGACTTTTTCCTTTGCTCCCCTCTGCGTCTCCTCCGTGAGCTGCTGCGTCCTCCAACATGGGAGCAGGCTGGGCCGCCGTCCCGGTCTCTTCCAACACCCCCGCACGGGGATAACTGGTTTTCCAGTTATTTGGGGAGCGGCGCCCCCACGGCCCGAGCTAACCTTGTGACGGTTTCTATTGCCTCTGCGGCTTTGACGATTACATCACCGAAGGGACAGCTGTTCACCCAGCTGATGGGGGATGGCGTCCCCACGGCCCGAGCCGATTTTCTCTTATTGTTTTGCTTTTTCGTCTTAAGTTCATATACTGACATGTACCCGCCTCAGTTGTAGGCTGCTGAGGTTGTGATGAGGTGCCAGCTCCGGGTTTTGTTCCTCGTTCTCTTCCCTGTCTTTTCTGTTTTATGTTACATTTTCTGTTTTTCCGGAGCTGGTTAGCTTAGACCTACCTGCATGTTTGCCGTGTGCGGTGACCCGTACAGGTGGAAATGAGGATGCTGGAGGCTGAGGTATTTGGGGGCCGGGTTGTAGTGTCTCCAGATGCCAACACTCCTCTTTGCCCTCTGCTTCACCCTAAACGGGAGGCTAGGAGCTAACCCACTCCTGGTCAGGAAGTCTGTGGCCGAGTTGCGTCCAGACTTCTAGCGGCTTGTCGTTCTGTTCGGCTGGGTGAGTTGGGGGTAGGGTGGGCATGCCAAAGGGGTGTTCTCCGGGCACGGGAAAGTCTGGGTGCACGCTGAGCGTGTGTCTGCCCTACCAACTTGCTATATCCGCTGACTATCCCTAGAGCCGTGTCCTGCGTCCTCTTGGGCTTGCGGACCTCCGGCTCTCCCTTGTTGGGCTCGGTAGTGGGTGGGGAGGTCGGCGGACGAATCTTTTCAATTCTTCATGGAAAACCAAAGTGTTTCCCATGCTAATAATTTAAAGCGCCCTGTGGAGGAAAGTACACCTTCCTCCACAAAGAAACTTGTCACATCTACATGCAATGCTCTGTTTCTGTTGATCAAATCTGGTGACTCTTCACAGTCACTCAGTTCGAAGAGTCCCTTCTGGATCAACAAGGCTCTGCAAGCCGTTGCTGGCTCTCCTAAGAGTGTGAAGAAGCTCCCTTCAGGGATCTTCTTGTGGAAACTTCTAATCCACGCCACAGTGCCACCTTGCTGGAGACGACCGTTTTGCTTGGCATTCCTGTCCAGGTTTCTCCACATGGTTACCTAAATTCCTCTCGCGGAGTTGTCAACTCCCGCGACCTGCTTGAGTGCAGCGATGAGGAATTGCTGGAGGAACTTGGTGAACAGCATGTCATTGGGGTTCGACGGATTCTTTTCAGGCGGGATGGGAAATCTCTTCCCTCCCGTAACATCATCCTGACTTTTGACTCCCCAACCCTGCCTACCTCCATCAAGGCAGGTTATTTACGGCTTGATGTTCGGCCGTATATCCCGAACCCCTTGCGTTGTTTCAGGTGCCAGCATTACGGTCACTCCCAGCAGTCTTGCCATAATGTTGCTAAGTGTGGTCGCTGTGGTTCCACAGAACACTCTTTGGCAGATTGCTCAGCAGAGTCTGATCATTGTGTCAACTGTGAAGGGACTCATCCTGCATCTTCTAAGCAGTGTCCAAAGTGGATAGAGGAACAGGCAATCCAACGCCTGAAGACAACTGAGCATCTATCGTATCCTGAAGCTAGACGGCGGATCGCCCCTTTATCACCAGGCCGGCGGTCATATGCTTCAGTTGTGGGGCAGAAGGCCTCTGTGGCGGTCCAGACTGAGGTGACCATCCCAGTGCGGTGTCCTTATGATTTTGAGGACATCGTTGCTGCTGGATTGGAGGCACTGAAGTCTCGCCGCATTGCCTCCAAGGCGACATCAACATCGTCGCCGAAACCTTCCTCTATGCCGAAAACATCTGTCAGCACACAGGGACCCAGGGCACTGCTAAGAAGAAGCCAGAGAAGATGAAACCAGGTTCATCCTCCCCGAAACAGAGCAGGCAAAAACCACCTCCTAACACAGGGGGTAAACACAGCCCTGTGTTGCCTCCAGACACTGCGGATGGCTTGGAGGTGATGGACGACACTGAGACCTTCTAGTCGTCTGTCTTCATTCTGTCATTTCATTTTTCATTATGGCCACGCTCATTCAGTGGAATTGCCAAGGTCTGCGATCCCACATTGATGATTTGAAAGGTTTACTGTCTTCGAACACACCTGTGTGCGTTTGTCTCCAGGAGACAAAGCTTCGCATGACGGACACTCCTTCGCTGCGGAGACATTCAATTTTCCGCAATGATCACCAGGACGGCGTTATCGCCTGCGGAGGAGTGGCCGTCGTTGTTCCTCATGGTGTTCCTGTCACTGCAGTTGCCCTTCGGACGACTTTGCAGGCAGTGGCAGTGAGACTATCTGTGCACACACTGTTCACGGTGTGTTCCATGTACATACCACCAAATGAAGCTGTAAGCCTTTCGGATCTGGAAGATTTAGTTGACCAGCTGCCGCCTCCTTTCTTCATCTTAGGAGATTTCAATGCACACAATCCGTTGTGGGGTTCTCCCACTCGTGACTCCAGGGGCCGTGTTGTTGAGTCCCTTCTCTCCAACACGTCCCTCTGTCTCCACAACACCGGGGCAGTGACGTATTTTCATGAACCCACCCGCTCGTACTCAGCCATTGATTTGTCTCTGAGTTCACCATCATTATATCCTGCCTGGTCCTGGAGCGTGTCTGGTGATCCCCTTGGCAGCGATCACTTTCCCATCTTCCTCCGTCTAGCGAGTGGCGGGTACCGTTACCCTTCTCGCCCTGCTAGATGGAATATTGATCGTGCCAAGTGGGACACATTCACGGCTTCGGCCTTTATTACTCCGGCAATGGTGACCTCAGGAACAGTCAATGACGCTGTTGCGGCGGTAACGGATTGTATTGTGCAAGATGCAGAACTTACCATCCCCAGGATGTCGACTAAACTTCCACGTTGCCCGAGACCTTGGTGGAATTCCACTTGTATGGCAGCTCGTCGGGCCCAACATCGGGCTTGGGGTAGGTTTCGTCGGTACTCCACTGACGCGAACCTACTTGCTTTCAAGAAAGCCAAGTCCTACGCGCGATTGGTTCGTAGGCGTAGTCAACGGGAGTCCGGGATACAATATGTATCCGGGATTAACACCAATACCAGCCCTAAGATCGTTTGGGACAGGATCCGTAAGATTCGGGGACAGTACCCATCTGGGGAAATCTCCATTCTTGAGAGTGATGGAGGAACGGTTGCTGACGCTCAGGGTATTGCTGACTGTCTGGGCGCCGCTTTTCTTCGGTGTCCAGCAGCAGCAATTACCCTGCTTCGTTCCGGCAGTTACAGCCGCGGCTTGAACGGTCCAAGATTTCTTTTGGACCGTTTTCTGCCACAGATTACAACAGCCCGCTGACTGCCGTGGAGCTGAAGACCGCTCTGCATCGGTCCGGCCGGACATCTGTCGGACCGGATGACATCCATTACGAAATGCTGAAGCACCTTTCTCCGTCCTCTCTTGAATGTCTGCTAATCCTGTTTAACAGGATTTGGCAAGAGCATGTCTTTCCCGAATCTTGGCACACTGCCATTGTCGTTCCTGTTCCCAAACCTGGTAAAGATCCCACTAACCCGTTGAACTACCGGCCAATTGCTATGACGAGCTGCCTTTGCAAAGTACTCGAGCGTATCATTAATTTTCGTCTCATTTTTTATCTGGAGTTTCATCACATTTTTTCACCTCATCAGAGTGGATTTCGCAAATCTCGATCTACCACCGATCATCATCTTCGCCTTGAGACATCTGTCAGGGAGGCGTTTGTCCGACGTCAGCACATGGTCTCCGTATTCTTCGACATGGAGAAAGCCTATGACCGTACCTGGAGATACGGCATTCTCCGTGATCTGCACGAGTGCGGATTGCGGGGAAACTTACCATCTTTCATCGCCGGATTTCTCCAGGACCGGAGTTTCCGTGTGCGCGTCGGGTCGACCCTCTCTGCGATGTACCCGCAAGAACAGGGTGTACCTCAAGGCTCCATTTTATCAGTCACTCTGTTCATCCTTCGTGTGAATCACATATTCAAACTGCTTCCTCCGACGGTTCGTGGAACCATGTACGTGGATGATCTGCAGATCTCTTGCGCCTCTGTTAACATGCGCACCATTGAGAGACAGCTTCAGTCTGCCATTACCAAGATCTCTCACTGGGCTTCCCAAAATGGATTTAGCTTCTCGACACAGAAGACCGTTTGCGTGCATTTTTGCCGCAAACGGGGTCTTCACCCAGACCCCAGCCTCCGTCTGGGGTGTTCTACCATCCCCGTGGTGTCAGAAGTCAAGTTCCTTGGGTTAACTTTTGACCGAGCGCTCACCTTCCGGCCTCACATCCAGTCTTTGAAGGTGAAGTGCACAAAGTCATTGAGTATCCTGAAGGTCCTCTCTCGAACATCTTGGGGGGCCGACAGGTGCTCAATGCTTCGCATTTACCATTCTCTGATTCGGTCAAAGTTAGACTTCGGATGCATTACGTACGGTTCAGCGCGTCCATCGGTTTTAAAGCCTTTGGACCCCGTCCATCACCAGGCATTGCAGCTATGTACTGGTGCTTTCCGTACCTCTCCCGTGCATAGCCTGTATGCGGAGGCTCATGAGCCGCCGTTATGCATCCGTCGTAAGCAGCTGTCTCTTCAGTTTTACACAAAACTGAAATCTCTTCCTGATCATCCCCTGCATGGTTCCATCTTCCAACCGGACTGTGTCCGCTTGTTTTCCAACCACC
Organism: Macrothele yani; assembly: GCA_039090855.1. NCBI lineage: Eukaryota > Metazoa > Arthropoda > Arachnida > Araneae > Macrothelidae > Macrothele > Macrothele yani. The sequence goes on from CM077017.1 coordinate 18,180,730, forward strand.
CCTCCTGTGTTCCGACGTTCGGGATTCGGATGTCTGCCATAGTGCGCGATGCTGGTCTAAACTTGTCAAGGATTGGTTTGACCACCTTTTTCAACCGTCCTCCTTGGCAGTCCGTTCAAGCAACGGCTGACCTTTCTCTTTGTGTGTGGCCAAAGTCTTCCACTCCTGCTCTGGTGTACCAGCAGCTCTTTGCTGAAAAACTGTCTGTCTACCCGGATTTCGTGCCTGTGTTCACCGATGGCTCGAAGTCCGGTGATGTCGTTGGATCCGCTTTTGTGTGTGGCGAAGCCTCACATGCTGAGAGGCTTCCGCCTGAATCCACCATCTTTTCGGCAGAGATGCGTGCGGTACACCTCGCTTTGTGCCACATACAGTCTCGATCACTTCGTCGCGCTATGGTTTGCTCTGATTCCCAGTCCGTCATCCATGTTTTATCTTCTCCGGAGGACACGGACTCACCTGTCATCCGTGATGTCCGTCGTCTTCTTGGAACTTTGGAGGGTGATGGCTTCCTGGTCCGATTCTGTTGGGTTCCTGGCCATGTTGGGATCCGGGGTAACGAGCTGGCAGATCTCTCTGCCAGGTCTGTTTCCTCCATGTCGCCAGCTCGGCTGCCACTGTCTTTCCGCGATTTTACACCTTTGATCCGGACATTTCTCCTGGACGAGTGGCAGTCCCTGTGGTCTCAGCAGGGCGGCAATAAGCTGCATTCTATCAAACCACAGATCGGACTATGGAAGTCTAGTTTGCGGAAGAACCGTCGTGAGGAAGTTGTTCTTGCACGTCTCCGCATTGGGCACTGTCGTTTTACTCACCGCTTTTTGCTGTGTGGCGAGAGTGTCCCGGTGTGTGAGGCGTGCAACTGTCGTCTCACTGTCCTTCATGTTTTGTGTACTTGTGTTCGGTTTTGTGATCATCGTTTTCGTCATTTTCACTCTCATCTGTTGGACGAAGGAGCAGCTACGCTGCAAACCATTATTGGCGAAGCCTGCGACATGAAAGCAGTGTTTTCGTTTTTACAAGATATTGACTTTTTTAAACTTATCTAGTTTTTACCTTGTTCACTATCATATTTCATTTTTACCACATCAGCCTGTTTTTAACCTTGTGTACGTTTTTTTATTGATTTTGTTTTGTTTTGATGTCTTTTGTTTGGCGCTCTTTGGCCAACCATGGCCCTTGCGCCATTAACATCGATTAACCAACCAACCAACCATCTCTTCCAACCCCTGACGTGTTTCCGATTCATGCGGCTGAAAACAGCGCATATCCCTTGCGATCACCGGCCAAGCTGGCGTCACCCAGTCATCATCCTGCTCTGAGAACTCTTCTTCATGATGCCTTTCGTCTGCGGTTGGCATACCTGTGCTCGACGAAATTTCCTCATCCCCTTTTCATCTTGGAATTGCCCTGTGTCAAACACCCTTCTTTGTGGTGGTTTGAAAATCCTGTCTACGTGTGTGAGTCGAGTTCGTCTCATATCATTTACTGGGGCGATTTTAAAGTTCACTGGGGATGTTTTCTCAATTACTCTGAAAGGTCCTATAGAAGGTTTTGCCAACTTTCGCGACCTTGTCTTGGATGCTGATGGGTCGTGCTGGTACACTAGGTCCCCAATCTTGATCTGTTTGTCTACAGCCGACTTCGCTCGATATTCCCTGGAAGTTTGGGCTGCCTCTTCCAGATTATCCTTGACAATTTTATACGCTTCTTGCATCCTCGTGACTAAGCTCTCGGCGTAGCTCTGGGATTCAGCGTAGTTAAAAGGGATTTCCTCATTCAACAACTGTCCTGGCATGTTCAGATCTCTTCCGAACATGAGAAAGTTGGGTGTTTCTTTAGTAGCACTGTGTGTCGCGCTTCTGTAGGACATGGCCACAAATTCTGTATACTTGTCCCAATCCTTTTCCTTAGGGGAACAATAAATTGCTAGAGAGTGCATTATTGTCTGAATTTGTCTCTTGGCTTGTCTGTCTGTCTGTGCATGGTGTGGAGATGTATTCAGTTTTTTGATGCCAAACTTACGGTACAACTCGGTCATTAAATCGGACAAAAAATTTGTTCCTCTGTCCGTGAGTAACAGATGTGGGACACCGTGACGCGCTATCACGTTAGAAGCAAATTTTTCGGCAATTTCTGCAGATCGCATAGTCTTTAATGGAATCAGCTCGATGTACTTAGTGAATGAGTCGGTGACAACCAATAAATATTTATTTCCATCCTCTGTCGGTGGAAGAGGTCCAGCGATATCCATCGAAATTTTGGACCATGGGACAGATACAATTTCCGGGGTAATTAGACCCGCTTTTTGCTTCTTTTTGAAACCTCGACATTTCAGGCATTGTTCGCAACTCGCCGTGTAGTTCTTGATGTCTGAGAACATGTTAATCCAAAAGTATTTCTGTTTAATTCTCCCAAGGGTCTTTTCAAAACCGAAGTGACCGGCGCATAGTCCGTCATGTTCTGATTTCATCACTTCTGATTTTAACTTATCAGGTATCACTAACTGTTCTGCGATCAGTTTACGTGGGCTGTTTTTTGTTGGTAAGGCAAAATGAAATAAAAGGTCGTCCCTCATAAAATAGGTGTCAGTAATTTTGTCGACTGCTGAATAATCACGCCCTTCAAGACAATCAATTACTTCAACTAATTTAGGATCTGTTCTTTGTGCTGATTTCAGAGTTTTGTTATTAAGTGGTACAACTGCGACTGTATCATTGGCTTCCACTGCTGCAATGTGCCTAGATAGCACGTCGGCGTTTGTGTTTTTCTTTCCTGGTCGATATTGCACATCGAAGTTATACTCCGACAGACTAAGATTCCATCTGACCAGTCTAGAATTAGGAGTCTTCAAATTCATAAGCCACTTTAGAGGTCTATGGTCGGTAATAACCATAAACTGCTGACCTACCAAATATTCGCGCCAATGGGTGATGGATGATACTATTGCCAGTGCTTCCTGTTCTGTCGTGCTGTAATTTTTCTCAGCTGGACTAAGTTTCCTGCTAAAGTAAGCGATGGGATGTCTGTGTCCTTCGTCATCCTCCTGCTCGAGAATACCGGCAATCGCTACTTTGGAGGCGTCTGTGGTGACGAAAAATTTCTTGCTGAAATCAGGAAATATTAATAGTGGCTCGCTCACTAGTGCATGTTTCAGCTCTTGAAAAGATTTCTCGCAGTGTTCGTCCCAAATGAATTTCACGTTTCTCCTAGTAAGGTTTGTTAGCGGTAAGGCAATGGACGAAAAATCTTTGATGTGGCGCCTATAATATCCTGCCATTCCAAGGAATGCTCGAACATGTTTCACTTTCCGTGGAGTAGGGAATTCCCGAACAGCTTCCACGTTCTGTGGGTTAGGTCTAATGCCCTGACGATCTAAAAGGTGCCCTAGGTATGTCACTTCTTCCGCCAAAAATTCACACTTGCTAGGCTTAATTTTTAGATGGTGCTTCCTTAATCTCTGGAAAATTAATTCCAATTTCTCAAGGTGTTCAGATAATGTCCTGGAGGCACACAAGATGTCATCCACATATACCAAAAGTGCCATCATCTCTTTTGTCCATAAATAGAGAATCAAGTGCTCTTTCAAATGTTGCCGGACTGTTGCAAAGTCCAAAAGGCAAGAGATTCCAGTGGAAATGTCCGAATTCGCATGAGAAAGCAGTTTTATGCCTATCCTGTTCTCTAACTTTAATTTGGTGATAACCAGCCAAAAGGTCAATTTTTGAAAAATACTTGCATCCATGCAGTAATTATAAAGTTTGCTGGATTCGGGGAACAGGATAGCTATCCTTTCGGGTAATTTCATTTAATTTTCGAAAATCAATACAGAAACGATAAGAGTTTCCGCGTCTCACGAGAACAATAGGAAAGCTGTAGGGACTATCTGATTTTGATATGATTCCTGTGTCAAGTAATTCGTTTACCTGAGCTTTTACTTCGGGTCTTAGGGCATGTGGTACAGTATACTGACGCAACTTAATAGGTTTATCATCCGTGAGATGAATTTCATGCTCTGTAAGATCCGTACCTTCTAAGTCTAAAGAATTCCGTGCAAAAACATCAGAATATTTCTGCAATACATTTAGCATTTTCTCTCGTTCGCTAAATTCCAGGTGGTCTAATTTAAAATCTTCCACAGAGATTGGTTGAGATTTTCGGGATGTTCCTTGCGAACAACGCTTAACTTCCACTGGTTCTGCCTGAAAGAGTTTCGTATGTTTATTTAGCCAAATTGGTGAATCACTGTGGTTAGCCGCTCTTACATCATACAGTCCGCTTGCCGAAACACTATTAACTGAACGTGCTAAAAGTAACCTATTTCCGCATGCTCTCAGTAATGGCTCGAACAAAATACTTCCTTCTGTTTTCCCCACAGAGGGTTTACTAAGCGCCACTTGGAGAAAAGTTTCGCTGTTGGGGGGAATGCAAGTTTTACGAGTCAGTGCTGCTATCCTGGAGTGTCTGCTGGAAACATCATTACCTCTCCGCTCCTCTGGGGTGGGTGGCTGAGATGGGGGGTCAGGGAAGTGAAGCTGGTTTGTATCTGCTTCGAACGTAAGACGGTGGTTTCGTAAAGCATCTATTCCCAACAAAGCTGAGTAATTTTGACTCGGGATTTTTTGTCACAAATGCCTTGACCCATATGTCTCTTCCCTTAATTCGCAGATTTACCTCGTAGCAACCCAGCGTTTGAATCACTTCTCCTGTGATGCTTTTGATTTTTACATTTAAATCAACAGATTTTAACTTTCTGCAAAATTTTAATCTACGATAAGCATCGTTAGCTAATAAAGTGACTGATGACCCTGTGTCAATTAGCACTTTAATTTTATCCCCATCCAGATCCGCATTAATGATTGGTAAATCATTCCCATTTTTCATAGACACGTACCACACTTTAGAGGGTTTTAAATATTTCTCTCACAGTTCGACTCCGATTCAGTTTAACCGTTTGTTCTTACGCTCGGGTCCTTGAGCACTAAACTTTCCTGTTAATTGATAATGAGCATCTCTGTCGTCGTTATTCCTAAACCTCTGTTTCGGTGTTGTTTCTGCCCTATCCCTATTTCGACAGTTATTCGGGCATAGCCTGATCACATGACCTTCCTGTCTGCATCCGTAGCACACAATCCTGTTGCTCCTGTACTGCGCTTGCTGGTTCTCAGCGCGCGAGCGATTTCGAGTACCCGATCCTCTGCGTTCATTATTATTTGCCCCATACTGTCGAACGAGTTCGAGCCCAGATGACTGAAACCTGGGTAACTGCAAACTTTCTTCCTCTCTGGAGTTTCTTTCTCGTCTCCGATTTTCGCTTTCCTGAAAATTTACGGCTAACTGACCCACTGATCTTTTCGTTGCTTCCATTCGTGCCATCATCTCTTCCAAAGTACGCGCTAATAAATCAGATCCTGGGTTTGTTTCCGATCTCTCTACTGCATTTACTGATGCCTTTTTACTCATGAGCACCAAATTATCTTCTTCCTGAATTGCTGTGAGAATAGCAGCGTCTAGAGTTTCTGGGCACTTCGTTAAAACCCAGCGCCTGATAGATTCGGATAAACCAGATACAAACTGACACATCACTGTCTGATCCCTATGCTGCCTGATGTCTTCTGACATATCAGTTGTATGACCAAAATATTTTGCCGCTGCACTTTTGAGTCGCGTTGCATACTGTCTTACATCTTGTCCCGGCATTTGAACACACTCATGAATTGTTTCGTACGGGTAACAAGAGGTTCTTCCGCTTGGAAACGATAGATCACTAGACGTTTAAAATTTTCATAATTTCCTTCTAATCTCAGCTCATCACTATCTGACAAAAATTCTGCAGCCCTTTCCCTGAATTTCGACTTTACTACTGCCAATTTTGTTTGTTCGCTCCATCTCCCTACTGTAGCTACATTTTCTACATCTTGAAAAAAATGTTTGGCACGATATAGAGGATCTGTGCCTGTAAAATATCTGAGCATATTAATGCATCCTGCTATCTGTTCACCGCCGTACATTAACATACCTGGAGCTGTCATTCTAGTCTCTGACACTCCTGCGATACTTGTTACTGAATTACTAGTTACCAGATCGGTTGATTCTCCTGTGGGAATGCTATGTTCCTCCCCATCATGATGATCAGAATCATCTGAGTCAGTAGGTTTGGTGTTCGGCTTCTCTCCTTTATTTGCCATATTTAAATACACTTAACCTAAAGCAGTCTTTTACACAAAAATGCTTAAGGCTTACAATACTTATGATATGCTAAAATATGCTCGTACTGAAATAAATTTGATATGGCAGTCAATTCGCAATATTCCGAACGTTTGTGTGTGTTGCTCTGCTTTGGAGGTACAAACAAGTAAGAATCCTGGTCATCAGAACCAATTGTTGGATCTTACCTTTCCAGGCTGATGTGGCCGCGGCACCAGGTGAAGTATCGCCTGCAGTGAAGCACCCGATATCTCCACCGAAAAAATAAATAAAAAAGAAAGTAAAAAAAACTAAAGAAAATTTTGTCAAAAATTTTGCCCTCCTCCTCTGCTGCTAGAGGCTAGCAAGGAGTCCTCCTACTTGCGTTGACAACCGAAAATTATGCAACAACAAATTAATTATTTGATTCCAATAATTAATAATGACCTCCCATAATTAATTATAACAAATTAATTATTAACTTCCCGCAAAACCCGTACCGCGATTGGGCGTGCATGCCTGGATTTAACTCCAGCACGTCCCAATTTACCGAAAAGTCACAGCAATGCACACACACACTCGAAAAGATACCCAACGCTCATTTCACGTACGCTTGACATTTAATATCCAACGTTATATTATATGCACTGCCACCTTTATCCATGAAGTGGCACAAAAATCTGCTGAGATGAATGTATGGTGGGCTGCTCTATCGGCAGCATAATTATGCACAATGATTTAAACACTTTATCACTGATATAACTAACTCTGATTTAACAATTAACACTGATTCAAACACTGTTCACTAATGAAATTCTAGCATGCACAATAAACAAATAGAGCGAAGGAAACATGTGAGAGATTACCCAAAACATTTAAATACACACTTTAGAAAACGATAATTAAGTACGAGCGTGGGTACCAGCAATTAAAATGATACAGTAAATATCATGACTGCCGCAGTTTAATTATAAGCTATATATATCTCTATACCATTACACACACCTGCATAGGCTTGATGCCAAATTAGCAGGGAAGAGCTCTTAAGACTTATGGCCATAACACAAATAAAAATCACGAATAAAATGTGTTGGAGGCCTCCGCTGTCGTGCGTACTCCCTTTCACAGGGGACAGAGCTCTATACGCTGTTCACTGTCCGACGGCACTTGTAAGTCGTGAGCAAATGTTCATATAAAGACCACATACCTTGGCAACCGTTGTCTGAGGTCCTCAGCGCAGAGAAGTGGCAAGAAATATCCTGCCTGTTTTCGTGTGTAGACAGCCTAGGCAAAAGTGCACTAATGTCGACCTAGTATCGGCCGAGAAGTCCAAAGGACTGAGATGTCCTCGTTTTAAGAGGGGATCATTCATAGCCCTCCTTACTTGCTTCTCTGCTTCTTTTTCCGAGGCTCTCCCAGCGGTCAGCTCTCAGGCCTTGGTTCCACGCACCTCGCTGGTGCTGTTCTCGTGCGTGTCTTTGCCTTCGAATCCGCCCTCCGAATGCCTCGCCGCTTGTTTTTCTCTTCTCCTCGGTTCTCTCCTCTTTGTCCTGTCACAGGGCTTCTCTTAGCCACTTGAAGAGGGATTTATCACCTTGTTTTCAACTGTGGGTGGTAGTCGGTTCTCCGCTTATCCCATTCAGTTCGGAGAAAAATGCAACCACCAGAATGTCTCTTGGCTTCAAGAGGGAATTTTGGGGGTGAGTTTTGCAGACGTTCGTTAGAGTTGAAAATGCACAAGACTGTTGCTATGAGTCCGAAATAGAGATGGTCTGTCTCCATGTGGCCTTTCACAATTCTCGTTTGCCAGAAGGCTGCGAATTATGCACTTATCAAATAATGAACAAATTTTAACAATGGCAGTGATGAACAAATTAGAGGATCAATTACCGTAATTAATTATAGCTACGAGTGCCGCCTTGCAGTTACATCGAAACACAAATTTACCGCATAAATGAAATATAAAATTTTTCCACAAGTTAGGCTGCACCCTATAACAATAGAGCAATATTGCATGTACACCTTCCTTCGATATCGCTGTCGTATTGTCGATATGTGCAACTAATCTTCACCACAATAGCGTATGTTCTGTCCTTAGAATATATTCTTTCGCATACAGCACTCTGGGATGTTTACGTCACTGTAGGTCCATAGTATCTTGCATTACACATGCCACATATGATTTTTTCTGGAAACTTTCTTTAGAACCTGATATAATTTTTATGCTACGAAGCATATTCGTAAAGTTAGTACTGTAAGACTATTAAAATTAAATGAAAATGTATTTGCAAAAAATATTATTTTTATCAGATTTGCCGTATCTTAAACTACTTTTCTACATAGTTTCTGCCATTATTGAGGCTTTTATGATAACGAGGCACCAGTTTTTGTATCCCCTCATTGTAGAACAAAACTGCCTATGAATACAGCCACTTTTGCACTGCTCCTTTGATTTATCATTGTTAAAGAAATGCCAACCCGCAAGGAACTTCTTTAGATGCAAGAACAAGTGATAGTCACTTGGTGCTGGGCTATAAGCGGGTGATCCATTTGTTTCCAGCAAAATGACATGATGAGTTGTTGAGTCTGTGCAGAAATGTGAGGCCAAGCATTGTCATGAAGCAAGACAATGCAGCGAATAGGCATGCCATGCCTTTTGTTCTGTATTGCGTGACACGGTTTCTCTAGAGTCTAACAATAGGTCGATGAGTTTACTGTTCTACCTTTGGGCAAGAATTCAAAAACCAAAATTCCTTGCCTGTCCAAAAATACTGTGCACATGATCTTGCGGCTTGAAATTGTCTGCTTGAATTTCTTCACTTTCGGCGATAAGGTGTGCCACCAGTCCATGGACTGTTTCTGTGATTCTGGAGTCATGTGGGACACCCATGTCTTGTTATCTGTGATGATATGACTCAAGAACCCATCACCTTGCTCACTGTATTCTGTGGTAAAGGTCATTGAACTGCCAGCCTGCTTGCTTTTGTGCTCCTCAGTGAGCATCTTCGGCACCCAGTGTGAGCTCAATTTGCAAAACCTCAAATGATCTGTTACAGTTTTGTAGAGAACAGTCCTTGAAATTTGCGGGAAATGCAAAGACTGTGCTGAAATTGTGAAACATCTATCCTCACAACTTTTGCATTGGCCACATGCACCAAATCATTGTTGACCACAAATGGCTGACCACTCTGTTCCTCATGTGGATTTTCTCATGACCTTCATTGAACTGTCTGACCCAATTCGTTACCATTCCATCCCTCTTGGCAGTTCGACTATAGACATCACAAATATGATGATGTCAGCTGGTTTTACATTTGTTGTATTTAAAAATTGAATTATGGACCGTATTTCACAGTTGTCAAGCTGTTTGATCTTCTTAAATATTTTAAACGCATAGAACAACACGCCGTGGCACACATAACAGCAACAAGGGCCTCTATGAATCTTGGGAACTGACACAAATTTAAGCTTCAGTATAAAAATTGTTGAGGTACCAGCTACTTTTGTGTGACATTGGCCAAAAACACCCAACTCACTGGGTTGTATTCCAGAATCCTTAGGTGGAATGACCAACTGGAGCCGTCAGCTGTGGGCTAATCCCCCGCACTGATGTACTTCTCTGATTAAAAAGACTCAAAGGAAATATATAAAGGACTCAAGTGTGGGATTCGGCGGACCTACCACACTTGAGAAAGATGGTCCACCACGGAATTGACCTGGAATTTTTAAACGTCATATGAGAAAGAGATCTCAGCTGAGTGAGTGTAAGATTGGTGTATGGAACACTAGAGGAATAAATGGAAAGATGAATGAGGTGATTGAAGAAATGAAAAAGTATGGATTGGATGTGCTGTGTGCAAGTGAAACTAAAAAGAAGGAAATTGGGATAAAAGTAGTGAACGGAGTGGTGAGTGTGTGGTCTGGAGTGATTGATAATGTGAGAAGACAGGCTGGTGTAGGTGTAATTTTAAGTGAAAATATGAAGGACAACTTGATTCACTACAGCTGCATAAGTGAAAATTCTTTGGATTAATTTGAAAGTGAAACTTCAGAGAATAATAATTGTTGTAGTTTATGCTACTTGTGACTCAAAACTTGCTGATAGGAAGGAATATTTCTGGAGTTAGCTAAAAGCTGTTTTGAAACAGTTTGGTGTAAGTTATTATAGCAGGAGATTTCAATGCTAGAGTAGGAGTTCAGAATGGGATTTTTAATAATGTTCTGGGTAAGTTTAATGATCCTTGTGTGAATGACAGTGGTAAAAGGTTAATTGAAATCTGCATTGAGAATGGATTGTGTGTATCTAATACATTTTTCAGCCACAAGTACATCCACACATACACTTGGGAAAATCATACTCTGGGAGAAAAGAGTAGATTTTGTTGTTTATGATGAATGTGTGAAACACTTAGTTGTTGACACTCGTGTGATGAGAGGTGCTGATGTTGGCTCTATTCATTACTTGTTAGTGTCACGAGTGAAACTGAATGTTGGTTGGAGAAAGAGGAATAGGAAGAGGTCTGTGATGAAAAGAATAAAGGTTGAAAAGCTCCTTGAAGAACATTAACATTACTTTAACTTACTCAGAGAACAACTGAATGAGTTAAAGTCATGTGAGAGGGATGTAGAAAAGAAATAGACATGTTTTAAAAACTGTGTTGTAACTGCTGCTGATGAGGTCTGTGGTATTGCAGTGGTGGGCAACATTAGAGTTGATACTTGGTGAAAAAGTGAGATTAAAGAAGCAGTAAAGAGAAAGAAGAAAGCATATTTGGGAATGCTGCAAGGTAGAGTTTCTGTGGATGAGTATTGCTGTAAGAAGTGTGAGGCAGTTATGCTGGTTTGCCAGAGTAAGGCAAAAGATAGGAAGGAAAAGGTGGAAAGGCCAGAATTGGCTTTTTGGAAAGGCAGAAAAGCTTTCTGGAAGTACATAAACACAGGAAAAATAGGGAAATAAAATTCTCACTTGTGTGAAGAACAGGACTGGAGACATGCTATGGGAGCCCAATGAGTTAAATGAAAGATGGGATGAATACTTCTGTGAGTTATTAGATGATGAAAGCAAAGGTGATTCTGAGACCGAAGCAGATGATGTTATTGTGAGAGTTGGAAGCACAAATAGGGATTTCAAGAAAAGAGGTGTGTAAAGCTCTAAAATCTCTTCAAAATGGTAAGGCTCCGGAAGTAGATGGCATAACTGCTGAGACGTTAAAATATGGTGGCGACTCTGTAATTGATTGGTTAACTGAAATTTGCCAGTTGTGCTGGGAGTTGTGAATGGTCCCTCAGGATTGGAGGGATGCTATCATTGTTCCTTTATATAAAGGAAAAAGTGATCAGACTGAATGCAAGAACTATTGTGGTATCAGTGTGCCAGGAAAAGTGTTTGGGTAGGTCGTTATTGATAAGGTACGAGGTCTTACATCAGAGAAAGTGTGGGATGTACAGAGTGGTTTTATGCCTGTTAAGGGCTGCACTAATCAAATTTTTGCATTACACATGATGATTGAAAAGTATCTGTTTGTTGTAAGAAGGTTTTTGATGACAGAGTAGATAGGATACTTCTGTAAAAAGTACTGAATAAATATGGTATTACTGGAAATCTACTTAATAGTGTGAAAGCCATGTATGCTGGCAGTAAAGCATGTGTAAGAGTGAATGGTGTTGCATCAAAATGGTTTACTGTTGGAACTGGAGTTAGAGAAGGGTGTGTAATGTCACCATGGCTTTTTAATATATTTATGGATGCATGCATGCATGCATGATGCCAAAATGGACAATGCTTGTTTGTGTCTTGGTAATTTTCATGTATGCAGATTGCTGTATGCTAATGACACAGTCCTGCTGGCAGAGAGCAAAAGTGAGTTACAGAGTATGTTGTCCTGAATGTACGAAGTTTGTATGAAATTGTTAGCATTAAATGCAAGGTAACTCTAAATGGCACAGTGATTGACCAGGTGAACAAGTTTGTGTATTTAGGAAGCATGTTTCACAGAGAGAACAAATTAGATGGTGAAATTAGTAGACGAATGAATTCTTCATTGAAAGTCATAGCTGCCTTAGGAGGATTTCACAGGAATGATGGGTTCTCAAGGAAGTCCTGAATGGCTGTGTATGAAAGTGTAATTGTTTCTACTCTGATGTATGGCAGTGAAGTCTGGGTGCTGCAGAAAAGACATAGGAATCATTTGTGTGCCGGGGAGATGCATTTCTTACTGGAGGTTTGTGGTAAGACAAGCTCTAATCACGCGAGGAATGAAGATGTGTTGCAGTTGTGTAATGTGAGTCAAAACGAATAATTAATACAGACATTTAACGTGAACCAGGAACATCAAACAAAGATCTTCGCTCTTTCCACGTTTTATAAGTGAGTCACGGAAAAATTCTCATTGGCCGCCACCGGGCGTCGAACCCAGGGTCTTCCAGTTACGCGCCAGATATGCTTCTGCTACACCACAGCGGCCTCGAATTCCTCCAGACTCGCACACGCTAACTTCCAAGCCAAGTTGGCAGGTTGCTTCTTGGAGCCCCGCACAATGCTGGGGATTCACCAAAGATGGTAAGCAGCAACTGAAGAAATAATGAGAAGGCAAATGAATAATTAATACAGACATTTAACATGGACCAGGAACATCAAAGATCTTCGCTCTTTCCATGTTTTATAAGTGAGTCACAGAAAAATTCTCATTGCCCGCCACCGGGAGTCGGTGTAGCGGAAGCATATCCGGCGCGTAACTGGAAGACCCTGGGTTCAACTCCCGGTGGCGGCCAATGAGAATTTTTCCGTGACTCACTTATAAAACGTGGAAAGAGCGAAGATCTTTGTTTGGTGAGTCAAAATGTTTTTAGTAAGGTGGAGACTAATATACCTCTAGGTGGTTTGGCCATGTTGTAAAAATGAGTGATCAGATGCTTACTAAGAAAAATTTTTCAGCCCAAGTGGCAGGAAAGAAAGGCCCAGGAAATCTTGGAAGGATCAGATTCAGGAATGTCTGCAGGAGAAAAAGATTATGAATATGAAGTACAAAAGGTCTTGTGTGCGTCGTGTGATGGATTGTCAGTGAAATTCATGCTGTATGCCAAGATCGCTGTAAATGGAGACATTTGATATGTCAACAGTAAGTAAAATGTAGATCCAAAAATTAAACACTAATTTGGCAGATATTCTTTCTTTGAGGAGCTAACCTCGGAATCTCAGAGAATAGCTTAGTCATTTGTATGTATGTATGCAGAACAGCTCGCAAACACGATGTGATGTTCTCGTATTGGCATCTGTGGTTCGCCCACAAATGAGGGAAGTTAGCATGCATGCACAATGTCATGGCCACAGCGCTGTAGCAAAAATATTCGTAAATGGTACCTATTTTCTGAATGTGCCATGTATTGGGTTGATGCATAAGTGCATGCCATTTTTTACTGCACTACAGGAAGTACTACATCAGAAGGGAAAACAGAATCAATCAGCTATGTTGGTTCGCCCCCCCCCCCCATTGTTTACGATGATGTTCCAACATCTGGATAGGTCTGCGATGCCATTCATGAAAAAATGTGCAGGTTTTGCTGCAAAGAAATCATTAAGGAAACTCTGGAGATCAACATCGTTGTTGAACGTTCTAACATGGAGTGCATTCGACAGAGATCAGAACAGGTGATAGTCTGAAGGGGCAACATCTGGGGAATTGGCCAGATGTGGAAGGATCTTCCATTTCATGTCCTGAATGCCAATTTTGGTCATGTTTGTACTGTTAGGGCGTGCATTATCATGTTGAAGGACACCATGGCGCCAATGTGGTCGTTTCTGCTGAATTGCTCCCTCCACACGGCGGAGTTGGTCGCTCACAATAGAGTGCAGCTTTGATGGCCCGATTCCTTGATAGCATTTCCCAGTGAATAATGTCTTCCATGTCCCACCAGACACACAGCATGATCTTTGCAGGATGAAGCTTCATGTTTTGGACTTGGTGTGGGCATCTTGTTTGGGCTTAACCATTCCACGTATTCACGTACAAGCACCACTTTTCATCTTCGGTAACAATATGTGACAGAAAGGGTTTGTGTTCTTGAGAACATTCATGATAACGGGTGAGCAAGGAACCACATATGGCAACACGCTGATTCTTGTTGTCCTCGGTGAGAGTGTGAGGCACCCAAGACCCCAATTTCTGGACCTTTCCCATACGTTCCTGGTGGCCTGATCACAGTCCATCTTAGTGACCAATTCACGTGTGGATTGACACGGATCCAAGTGGATGCAATGGTTCAAACGATCCTCATGAAAGTGAGAAGGACGACCTGTGCGTGGAGAGTCGTCGAGGTCAAAATTGCCACCTCGGAATCGCTCAAACCATTTGCGGGCTGTCCTCGGAGCAATAGCATCCTCCCCTTACACAGTACAAATTTGTTGAGTCGCCTCGGTGGCTGTGGATCCCTTGTTAAACTCGTAGAGAAGCAGATATCGGAAATGTTCATTCATCTCTACTTGACACTCCATACTTCTGGACCTGAAAACCAAAAAACCATTAGCCACAATCACACAATGCAATGTGATTTAGATACACAATATTACTGGCTACATTTTGATATACAACTAACCACCTGCACTGTCACTACTGACCTGGGAAACACTCTTAAAATAAAACGGCATGAACTTATGCATCAACCTAATACAAACCACTTTTCATGTGATACTGAGGCAACAGCATTAGCACACATGGTATTCATACCAATTTCATCCAAAGTGCAGAAGTAAAGTTAAATGAAGATCTTTATTGGTCCTTTTGGAATATCTGTTTTAATTTATTGCAAATTCCACTTTTACTAGTTCTTGTTTTCTGTATGATAGATAATAATCCACTTAAGGAATTGCCTTCTAATTGAACATTTTTTCCTGCAAGGAAATCTTGAAAAAATTGATTTACAAATCATATTTTGAGCACTATTGTCCATTTTCAGAAATTGTTATTTCATGAATTTTAATAGGAAACTGTTTTGTAAAACAAAATTAGTTTACTGAGAAAAAACAGTGAAGGTTTTTCTTTTCCTTTTTTTTTTTTTATTTAATATATACAGGAAAATGTTAAGTAGATGAACATCACCACTGTATCTCTATAAATTTTGGTGATATCACATTTTGGTATATGTTTATCAGATATTTTTTAATTTTTAAAATAAGCCTATGAAGAAGGTGTTCCACCTAAAAATTTGAACTTCCTCAATCCAAGTAAGTGTGGCAAGTTAG